>CM066051.1:636662-6339162 GCA_033557465.1 Ichthyophis bannanicus
TTCAAAATAGCCTTAGTCTAACACAGATTCTTTTACAAAAAGACAGTCCTTACATGAAACTGCCTGTGAATTCCGGAATTAGCAACCCCTAGTGTAGTTCTAAGTGTATGAAATCTCAAAGCCTATGAAATCTCAAAGCCTATGTATGAACAGCCCAAACTGACTTTGAGTTAGAACGTTCAAACTAGTCTCAAAAGATGCCTTACCATTAAACATACTGGCTGTGTGAATTAGAAACCCCTAGTGTAGTTCTAAGTGTATGAAATCTCAAAGCCTATGAAATCTCAAGGCCTATGTAGAACAGCCAAATTTCTGACTTTGACTTAGAACGTTCAAACTAGTCTCAAAAGATGCCTTACCATCAAACATACTGGCTGTGTGAATTAGAAACCCCTAGTGTAGTTCTAAGTGCATGAAATCTCAAAGCCTATGAAATCACAAAGCCTATGTAGAACAGCCAAAAATCTGACTTTGAGTTAGAACGTTCAAACTAGTCTCAAAAGATGCCTTACCATTAAACATACTGGCTGTGTGAATTATAAACCAATATTGTAGTTCTAATTGTATGAAATCTCAAAGCCTATGACATCTCAAAGCCTATGTAGAACAGCCATAAATCTGACTTTGAGTTAGAACGTTCAAACTAGTATCAAAAGATGCCTTACCATTAAACATACTGGATGTGTGAATTAGAAACCCCTAGTGTATCTATGAGTGTTAGAAAGTTCAAACTAGTCTCAAAATATTAAAAGGCTGTGTGAATTAGAAACCCCTAGTGTGAAATCTCAAAGCCTATGTATTACAGCCCAAAATCTGACTTTGAGTTAGAAAATTCAAACTAGTCTCCAAAGATGCCTTAGCACTATACATACTGGCTGTGTGAATTAGAAACCTCTAGTGTAGTTCTAAGTGTATGAAATCTCAAAGCCTATGAAATCTCAAAGCCTATGTATTACAGCCAAAAATCTGACTTTGAGTTAGAACGTTCAAACTAGTCTCAAAAGATGCCTTACCATTAAACATACTGGCTGTGTGAATTAGAAACCCCTAGTGTAGTTCTAAGTGTATGAAATCTCAAAGCCTATGAAATCTCAAAGCCTATGTAGAACAGCCAAAAATCTGACTTTGAGTTAGAACGTTCAAACTAGTCTCAAAAGATGCCTTACCATTAAACATACTGGCTGTGTGAATTAGAAACCCCTAGTGTAGTTCTAAGTGTATGAAATCTCAAAGCCTATGAAATCTCAAAGCCTATGTAGAACAGCCAAAAATCTGACTTTGAGTTAGAACGTTCAAACTATTCTCAAAAGATGCCTTACCATTAAACATACTGGCTGTGTGAATTAGAAACCCCTAGTGTAGTTCTAAGTGTATGAAATCTCAAAGCCTATGAAATCTCAAAGCCTATGTATTACAGCCAAAAATCTGACTTTGAGTTAGAACGTTCAAACTAGTCTCAAAAGATGCCTTACCATTAAACATACTGGCTGTGTGAATTAGAAACCCCTAGTGTAGTTCTAAGTGTATGAAATCTCAAAGCCTATGAAATCTCAAAGCCTATGTATTACAGCCAAAAATCTGACTTTGAGTTAGAACGTTCAAACTATTCTCAAAAGATGCCTTACCATTAAACATACTGGCTGTGTGAATTAGAAACCCCTAGTGTAGTTCTAAGTGTATGAAATCTCAAAGCCTATGAAATCTCAAAGCCTATGTATTACAGCCAAAAATCTGACTTTGAGTTAGAACGTTCAAACTAGTCTCAAAAGATGCCTTACCATTAAACATACTGGCTGTGTGAATTAGAAACCCCTAGTGTAGTTCTAAGTGTATGAAATCTCAAAGCCTATGAAATCTCAAAGCCTATGTAGAACAGCCAAAAATCTGACTTTGAGTTAGAACGTTCAAACTAGTCTCAAAAGATGCCTTACCATTAAACATACTGGCTGTGTGAATTAGAAACCCCTAGTGTAGTTCTAAGTGTATGAAATCTCAAAGCCTATGAAATCTCAAAGCCTATGTATAACAGCCCAAAATCTGACTTTGAGTTAGAACGTTCAAACTAGTCTCAAAAGATGCCTTACCATTAAACATACTGGCTGTGTGAATTAGAAACCCCTAGTGTAGTTCTAAGTGTATGAAATCTCAAAGCCTATGAAATCTCAAAGCCTATGTAGAACAGCCAAAAATCTGACTTTGAGTTAGAACGTTCAAACTAGTCTCAAAAGATGCCTTACCATTAAACATACTGGCTGTGTGAATTAGAAACCCCTAGTGTAGTTCTAAGTGTATGAAATCTCAAAGCCTATGAAATCTCAAGGCCTATGTAGAACAGCCAAATTTCTGACTTTGAGTTAGAACGTTCAAACTAGTCTCAAAAGATGCCTTACCATTAAACATACTGGCTGTGTGAATTAGAAACCCCTAGTGTAGTTCTAAGTGTATGAAATCTCAAAACCTTTGAAATCTCAAGCCTATGTAGAACAGCCAAAAATCTGACTTTGAGTTAGAACGTTCAAACTAGTCTCATAAGATGCCTTACCATTAAACATACTGGCTGTGTGAATTAGAAACCCCTAGTGTAGTTCTAAGTGTATGAAATCTCAAAGCCTATGAAATCTCAAAGCCTATGTATAAGAGCCAAAAATCTGACTTTGAGTTAGAACGTTCAAACTAGTCTCAAAAGATGCCTTACCATTAAACATACTGGCTGTGTGAATTAGAAACCCCTAGTGTAGTTCTAAGTGTATGAAATCTCAAAGCCTATGAAATCTCAAAGCCTATGTAGAACAGCCAAAAATCTGACTTTGAGTTAGAACGTTCAAACTAGTCTCAAAAGATGCCTTACCATTAAACATACTGGCTGTGTGAATTAGAAACCCCTAGTGTAGTTCTAAGTGTATGAAATCTCAAAGCCTATGAAATCTCAAAGCCTATGTAGAACAGCCAAAAATCTGACTTTGAGTTAGAACGTTCAAACTAGTCTCAAAAGATGCCTTACCATTAAACATACTGGCTGTGTGAATTAGAAACCCCTAGTGTAGTTCTAAGTGTATGAAATCTCAAAGCCTATGAAATCTCAAAGCCTATGTATTACAGCCAAAAATCTGACTTTGAGTTAGAACGTTCAAACTAGTCTCAAAAGATGCCTTACCATTAAACATACTGGCTGTGTGAATTAGAAACCCCTAGTGTAGTTCTAAGTGTATGAAATCTCAAAGCCTATGAAATCTCAAAGCCTATGTATTACAGCCCAAAATCTGACTTTGAGTTAGAACGTTCAAACTGGTCTCAAAAGATGCCTTACCATTAAACATACTGGCTGTGTGAATTAGAAACCCCTAGTGTAGTTCTAAGTGTATGAAATCTCAAAGCCTATGAAATCTCAAAGCCTATGTAGAACAGCCAAAATCTGACTTTGAGTTAGAACGTTCAAACTAGTCTCAAAAGATGCCTTACCATTAAACATACTGGCTGTGTGAATTAGAAACCCCTAGTGTAGTTCTAAGTGTATGAAATCTCAAAGCCTATGAAATCTCAAAGCCTATGTATTACAGCCAAAAATCTGACTTTGAGTTAGAACGTTCAAACTAGTCTCAAAAGATGCCTTACCATTAAACATACTGGCTGTGTGAATTAGAAACCCCTAGTGTAGTTCTAAGTGTATGAAATCTCAAAGCCTATGAAATCTCAAAGCCTATGTAGAACAGCCAAAAATCTGACTTTGAGTTAGAACGTTCAAACTAGTCTCAAAAGATGCCTTACCATTAAACATACTGGCTGTGTGAATTAGAAACCCCTAGTGTAGTTCTAAGTGTATGAAATCTCAAAGCCTATGAAATCTCAAAGCCTATGCAGAAGAGCCAAAAATCTGACTTTGAGTTAGAACGTTCAAACTAGTCTCAAAAGATGCCTTACCATTAAACATACTGGCTGTGTGAATTAGAAACCCCTAGTGTAGTTCTAAGTGTATGAAATCTCAAAGCCTATGAAATCTCAAAGCCTATGCAGAAGAGCCAAAAATCTGACTTTGAGTTAGAACGTTCAAGCTGGTCTCAAAAGATTCCTTACCATTAAACATACTGGCTGTGTGAATTAGAAACCCCTAGTGTAGCTCTAAGTGTATGAAATCTCAAAGCCTATGAAATCTCAAAGCCTATGTATTACAGCCAAAATCTGACTTTGAGTTAGAACGTTCAAACTAGTCTCAAAAGATGCCTTACCATTAAACATACTGGCTGTGTGAATTAGAAACCCCTAGTGTAGTTCTAAGTGTATGAAATCTCAAAGCCTATGAAATCTCAAGGCCTATGTAGAACAGCCAAAAATCTGACTTTGAGTTAGAACGTTCAAACTAGTCTCAAAAGATGCCTTAGCATTAAACATACTGGCTGTGTGAATTAGAAACCCCTAGTGTAGTTCTAAGTGTATGAAATCTCAAAGCCTATGAAATCTCAAAGCCTATGTATTACAGCCAAAAATCTGACTTTGAGTTAGAACGTTCAAACTATTCTCAAAAGATGCCTTACCATTAAACATACTGGCTGTGTGAATTAGAAACCCCTAGTGTAGTTCTAAGTGTATGAAATCTCAAAGCCTATGAAATCTCAAAGCCTATGTATTACAGCCCAAAATCTGACTTTGAGTTAGAAAGTTCAAACTAGTCTCAAAAGATGCCTTACCATTAAACATACTGGTTGTGTGAATTAGAAACCCCTAGTGTAATTCTAAGTGTATGAAGTCTCAATGCCTATGAAATCTCAAAGTCTATGTAGAACAGCCAAAAATCTGACTTTGAGTTAGAACGTTCAAACTATTCTCAAAAGATGCCTTACCATTAAACATACTGGCTGTGTGAATTAGAAACCCCTAGTGTAGTTCTAAGTGTATGAAGTCTCAATGCCTATGAAATCTCAAAGTCTATGTAGAACAGCCAAAAATGTGACTTTGAGTTAGAATGTTCAAACTATTCTCAAAAGATGCCTTACCATTAAACATACTGGCTGTGTGAATTAGAAACCCCTAGTGTAGTTCTAAGTGTATGAAATCTCAAAGCCTATGAAATCTCAAAGCCTATGTAGAACAGCCAAAAATCTGACTTTGAGTTAGAAAGTTCAAACTAGTCTCAAAAGATGCCTTACCATTAAACATACTGGTTGTGTGAATTAGAAACCCCTAGTGTAGTTCTAAGTGTATGAAGTCTCAATGCCTATGAAATCTCAAAGTCTATGTAGAACAGCCAAAAATCTGACTTTGAGTTAGAAAGTTCAAACTATTCTCAAAAGATGCCTTACCATTAAACATACTGGTTGTGTGAATTAGAAACCCCTAGTGTAGTTCTAAGTGTATGAAGTCTCAATGCCTATGAAATCTCAAAGTCTATGTAGAACAGCCAAAAATCTGACTTTGAGTTAGAACGTTCAAACTATTCTCAAAAGATGCCTTACCATTAAACATACTGGCTGTGTGAATTAGAAACCCCTAGTGTAGTTCTAAGTGTATGAAATCTCAAAGCCTATGAAATCTCAAAGCCTATGTAGAACAGCCAAAAATCTGACTTTCAGTTAGAACGTTCAAACTAGTCTCAAAAGATGCCTTAGCATTAAACATACTGGCTGTGTGAATTAGAAACCCCTAGTGTAGTTCTAAGTGTATGAAATCTCAAAGCCTATGAAATCTCAAAGCCTATGTAGAACAGCCAAAAATCTGACTTTGAGTTAGAACGTTCAAACTGGCCTCAAAAGATGCCTTATCATTAAACATACTGGCTGTGTGAATTAGAAACCTCTAGTGTAGTTCTAAGTGTATGAAATCTCAAAGCCTATGAAATCTCAAAGCCTATGTATTACAGCCCAAAATCTGACTTTGAGTTAGAACGTTCAAACTGGTCTCAAAAGATGCCTTACCATTAAACATACTGGCTGTGTGAATTAGAAACCCCTAGTGTAGCTCTAAGTGTATGAAATCTCAAATCCTTTGAAATCTCAAAGCCTATGTAGAACAGCCAAAAATCTGACTTTGAGTTAGAACGTTCAAATTAGTCTCATAAGATGCCTTAGCATTAAACATACTGGCTGTGTGAATTAGAAACCCCTAGTGTAGTTCTAAGTGTATGAAATCTCAAAGCCTATGAAATCTCAAAGCCTATGTATTACAGCCAAAAATCTGACTTTGAGTTAGAACGTTCAAACTATTCTCAGAAGATGCCTTACCATTAAACATACTGGCTGTGTGAATTAGAAACCCCTAGTGTAGTTCTAAGTGTATGTATAGGCTTTGAGATTTCATAGGCTTTGAGATTTCATACACTTAGAACTACACTAGGGGTTTCTAATTCACACAGCCAGTATGTTTAATGGTAAGGCATCTTTTGAGAATAGTTTGAACGTTCTAACTCAAAGTCAGATTTTTGGCTGTTCTACATAGGCTTTGAGATTTCATAGGCTTTGAGATTTCATACACTTAGAACTACACTAGGGGTTTCTAATTCACACAGCCAGTATGTTTAATGGTAAGGCATCTTTTGAGACTAGTTTGAACGTTCTAACTCAAAGTCAGATTTTTGGCTGTTCTACATAGGCTTTGAGATTTCATAGGCTTTGAGATTTCATACACTTAGAACTACACTAGGGGTTTCTAATTCACACAGCCAGTATGTTTAATGGTAAGGCATCTTTTGAGACTAGTTTGAACGTTCTAACTCAAAGTCAGATTTTTGGCTGTACTACATAGGCTTTGAGATTTCATAGGCTTTGAGATTTCATACACTTAGAACTACACTAGGGGTTTCTAATTCACACAGCCAGTATGTTTAATGGTAAGGCATCTTTTGAGAATAGTTTGAACGTTCTAACTCAAAGTCAGATTTTTGGCTGTAATACATAGGCTTTGAGATTTCATAGGCTTTGAGATTTCATACACTTAGAACTACACTAGGGGTTTCTAATTCACACAGCCAGTATGTTTAATGGTAAGGCATCTTTTGAGACTAGTTTGAACGTTCTAACTCAAAGTCAGATTTTTGGCTGTTCTACATAGGCTTTGAGATTTCATAGGCTTTGAGATTTCATACACTTAGAACTACACTAGGGGTTTCTAATTCACACAGCCAGTATGTTTAATGGTAAGGCATCTTTTGAGACTAGTTTGAACGTTCTAACTCAAAGTCAGATTTTTGGCTGTTCTACATAGGCTTTGAGATTTCATAGGCTTTGAGATTTCATACACTTAGAACTACACTAGGGGTTTCTAATTCACACAGCCAGTATGTTTAATGCTAAGGCATCTTTTGAGACTAGTTTGAACGTTCTAACTCAAAGTCAGATTTTTGGCTGTTCTACATAGGCTTTGAGATTTCATAGGCTTTGAGATTTCATACACTTAGAACTACACTAGGGGTTTCTAATTCACACAGCCAGTATGTTTAATGGTAAGGCATCTTTTGAGACTAGTTTGAACGTTCTAACTCAAAGTCAGATTTTTGGCTGTTCTACATAGGCTTTGAGATTTCATAGGCTTTGAGATTTCATACACTTAGAACTACACTAGGGGTTTCTAATTCACACAGCCAGTATGTTTAATGGTAAGGCATCTTTTGAGACTAGTTTGAACGTTCTAACTCAAAGTCAGATTTTTGGCTGTTCTACATAGGCTTTGAGATTTCATAGGCTTTGAGATTTCATACACTTAGAACTACACTAGGGGTTTCTAATTCACACAGCCAGTATGTTTAATGGTAAGGCATCTTTTGAGAATAGTTTGAACGTTCTAACTCAAAGTCAGATTTTTGGCTGTTCTACATAGGCTTTGAGATTTCATAGGCTTTGAGATTTCATACACTTAGAACTACACTAGGGGTTTCTAATTCACACAGCCAGTATGTTTAATGGTAAGGCATCTTTTGAGACTAGTTTGAACGTTCTAACTCAAAGTCAGATTTTGGGCTGTTCTACATAGGCTTTGAGATTTCATAGGCTTTGAGATTTCATACACTTAGAACTACACTAGGGGTTTCTAATTCACACAGCCAGTATGTTTAATGGTAAGGCATCTTTTGAGAATAGTTTGAACGTTCTAACTCAAAGTCAGATTTTTGGCTGTAATACATAGGCTTTGAGATTTCATAGGCTTTGAGATTTCATACACTTAGAACTACACTAGGGGTTTCTAATTCACACAGCCAGTATGTTTAATGGTAAGGCATCTTTTGAGACTAGTTTGAACGTTCTAACTCAAAGTCAGATTTTTGGCTGTTCTACATAGGCTTTGAGATTTCATAGGCTTTGAGATTTCATACACTTAGAACTACACTAGGGGTTTCTAATTCACACAGCCAGTATGTTTAATGGTAAGGCATCTTTTGAGAATAGTTTGAACGTTCTAACTCAAAGTCAGATTTTTGGCTGTAATACATAGGCTTTGAGATTTCATAGGCTTTGAGATTTCATACACTTAGAACTACACTAGGGGTTTCTAATTCACACAGCCAGTATGTTTAATGGTAAGGCATCTTTTGAGACTAGTTTGAACGTTCTAACTCAAAGTCAGATTTTTGGCTGTTCTACATAGGCTTTGAGATTTCAAAGGCTTTGAGATTTCATACACTTAGAACTACACTAGGGGTTTCTAATTCACACAGCCAGTATGTTTAATGGTAAGGCATCTTTTGAGACTAGTTTGAACGTTCTAACTCAAAGTCAGATTTTTGGCTGTTCTGCATAGGCTTTGAGATTTCATAGGCTTTGAGATTTCATACACTTAGAACTACACTAGGGGTTTCTAATTCACACAGCCAGTATGTTTAATGGTAAGGCATCTTTTGAGACTAGTTTGAACGTTCTAACTCAAAGTCAGATTTTTGGCTGTTCTACATAGGCTTTGAGATTTCATAGGCTTTGAGATTTCATACACTTAGAACTACACTAGGGGTTTCTAATTCACACAGCCAGTATGTTTAATGGTAAGGCATCTTTTGAGACTAGTTTGAACGTTCTAACTCAAAGTCAGATTTTTGGCTGTTCTACATAGGCTTTGAGATTTCATAGGCTTTGAGATTTCATACACTTAGAACTACACTAGGGGTTTCTAATTCACACAGCCAGTATGTTTAATGGTAAGGCATCTTTTGAGACTAGTTTGAACGTTCTAACTCAAAGTCAGATTTTTGGCTGTAATACATAGGCTTTGAGATTTCATAGGCTTTGAGATTTCATACACTTAGAACTACACTAGGGGTTTCTAATTCACACAGCCAGTATGTTTAATGGTAAGGCATCTTTTGAGACTAGTTTGAACGTTCTAACTCAAAGTCAGATTTTTGGCTGTTCTACATAGGCTTTGAGATTTCATACACTTAGAACTACACTAGGGGTTTCTAATTCACACAGCCAGTATGTTTAATGGTAAGGCATCTTTTGAGACTAGTTTGAACGTTCTAACTCAAAGTCAGATTTTTGGCTGTTCTACATAGGCTTTGAGATTTCATAGGCTTTGAGATTTCATACACTTAGAACTACACTAGGGGTTTCTAATTCACACAGCCAGTATGTTTAATGGTAAGGCATCTTTTGAGACTAGTTTGAACGTTCTAACTCAAAGTCAGATTTTTGGCTGTTCTACATAGGCTTTGAGATTTCATAGGCTTTGAGATTTCATACACTTAGAACTACACTAGGGGTTTCTAATTCACACAGCCAGTATGTTTAATGGTAAGGCATCTTTTGAGACTAGTTTGAACGTTCTAACTCAAAGTCAGATTTTTGGCTGTTCTACATAGGCTTTGAGATTTCATAGGCTTTGAGATTTCATACACTTAGAACTACACTAGGGGTTTCTAATTCACACAGCCAGTATGTTTAATGGTAAGGCATCTTTTGAGACTAGTTTGAACGTTCTAACTCAAAGTCAGATTTTTGGCTGTTCTACATAGGCTTTGAGATTTCATAGGCTTTGAGATTTCATACACTTAGAACTACACTAGGGGTTTCTAATTCACACAGCCAGTATGTTTAATGGTAAGGCATCTTTTGAGAATAGTTTGAACGTTCTAACTCAAAGTCAGATTTTTGGCTCTTCTTCATAGGCTTTGAGATTTCATAGGCTTTGAGATTTCATAGGCTTTGAGATTTCATACACTTAGAACTACACTAGGGGTTTCTAATTCACACAGCCAGTATGTTTAATGGTAAGGCATCTTTTGAGACTAGTTTGAACGTTCTAACTCAAAGTCAGATTTTTGGCTGTAATACATAGGCTTTGAGATTTCATAGGCTTTGAGATTTCATACACTTAGAACTACACTAGGGGTTTCTAATTCACACAGCCAGTATGTTTAATGGTAAGGCATCTTTTGAGACTAGTTTGAACGTTCTAACTCAAAGTCAGATTTTTGGCTGTTCTACATAGGCTTTGAGATTTCATAGGCTTTGAGATTTCATACACTTAGAACTACACTAGGGGTTTCTAATTCACACAGCCAGTATGTTTAATGGTAAGGCATCTTTTGAGACTAGTTTGAACGTTCTAACTCAAAGTCAGATTTTTGGCTGTAATACATAGGCTTTGAGATTTCATAGGCTTTGAGATTTCATACACTTAGAACTACACTAGGGGTTTCTAATTCACACAGCCAGTATGTTTAATGGTAAGGCATCTTTTGAGACTAGTTTGAACGTTCTAACTCAAAGTCAGATTTTTGGCTGTATTGCATAGGCTTTGAGATTTCATACACTTAGAACTACACTAGGGGTTTCTAATTCACACAGCCAGTATGTTTAATGGTAAGGCATCTTTTGAGACTAGTTTGAACGTTCTAACTCAAAGTCAGATTTTTGGCTGTTCTACATAGGCTTTGAGATTTCATAGGCTTTGAGATTTCATACACTTAGAACTACACTAGGGGTTTCTAATACACTTAGAACTACACTAGGGGTTTCTAATTCACACAGCCAGTATGTTTAATGGTAAGGCATCTTTTGAGACTAGTTTGAACGTTCTAACTCAAAGTCAGATTTTTGGCTGTAATACATAGGCTTTGAGATTTCATAGGCTTTGAGATTTCATACACTTAGAACTACACTAGGGGTTTCTAATTCACACAGCCAGTATGTTTAATGGTAAGGCATCTTTTGAGACTAGTTTGAACGTTCTAACTCAAAGTCAGATTTTTGGCTGTTCTACATAGGCTTTGAGATTTCATAGGCTTTGAGATTTCATACACTTAGAACTACACTAGGGGTTTCTAATTCACACAGCCAGTATGTTTAATGGTAAGGCATCTTTTGAGACTAGTTTGAACGTTCTAACTCAAAGTCAGATTTTTGGCTGTACTACATAGGCTTTGAGATTTCATAGGCTTTGAGATTTCATACACTTAGAACTACACTAGGGGTTTCTAATTCACACAGCCAGTATGTTTAATGGTAAGGCATCTTTTGAGACTAGTTTGAACGTTCTAACTCAAAGTCAGATTTTTGGCTGTTCTACATAGGCTTTGAGATTTCATAGGCTTTGAGATTTCATACACTTAGAACTACACTAGGGGTTTCTAATTCACACAGCCAGTATGTTTAATGGTAAGGCATCTTTTGAGACTAGTTTGAACGTTCTAACTCAAAGTCAGATTTTTGGCTGTACTACATAGGCTTTGAGATTTCATAGGCTTTGAGATTTCATACACTTAGAACTACACTAGGGGTTTCTAATTCACACAGCCAGTATGTTTAATGGTAAGGCATCTTTTGAGAATAGTTTGAACGTTCTAACTCAAAGTCAGATTTTTGGCTGTAATACATAGGCTTTGAGATTTCATAGGCTTTGAGATTTCATACACTTAGAACTACACTAGGGGTTTCTAATTCACACAGCCAGTATGTTTAATGGTAAGGCATCTTTTGAGACTAGTTTGAACGTTCTAACTCAAAGTCAGATTTTTGGCTGTTCTACATAGGCTTTGAGATTTCATAGGCTTTGAGATTTCATACACTTAGAACTACACTAGGGGTTTCTAATTCACACAGCCAGTATGTTTAATGGTAAGGCATCTTTTGAGAATAGTTTGAACGTTCTAACTCAAAGTCAGATTTTTGGCTGTAATACATAGGCTTTGAGATTTCATAGGCTTTGAGATTTCATACACTTAGAACTACACTAGGGGTTTCTAATTCACACAGCCAGTATGTTTAATGGTAAGGCATCTTTTGAGACTAGTTTGAACGTTCTAACTCAAAGTCAGATTTTTGGCTGTTCTACATAGGCTTTGAGATTTCATAGGCTTTGAGATTTCATACACTTAGAACTACACTAGGGGTTTCTAATTCACACAGCCAGTATGTTTAATGGTAAGGCATCTTTTGAGACTAGTTTGAACGTTCTAACTCAAAGTCAGATTTTTGGCTGTTCTACATAGGCTTTGAGATTTCATAGGCTTTGAGATTTCATACACTTAGAACTACACTAGGGGTTTCTAATTCACACAGCCAGTATGTTTAATGGTAAGGCATCTTTTGAGACTAGTTTGAACGTTCTAACTCAAAGTCAGATTTTTGGCTGTTCTACATAGGCTTTGAGATTTCATACACTTAGAACTACACTAGGGGTTTCTAATTCACACAGCCAGTATGTTTAATGGTAAGGCATCTTTTGAGACTAGTTTGAACGTTCTAACTCAAAGTCAGATTTTTGGCTGTTCTACATAGGCTTTGAGATTTCATAGGCTTTGAGATTTCATACACTTAGAACTACACTAGGGGTTTCTAATTCACACAGCCAGTATGTTTAATGGTAAGGCATCTTTTGAGACTAGTTTGAACGTTCTAACTCAAAGTCAGATTTTTGGCTGTAATACATAGGCTTTGAGATTTCATAGGCTTTGAGATTTCATACACTTAGAACTACACTAGGGGTTTCTAATTCACACAGCCAGTATGTTTAATGGTAAGGCATCTTTTGAGACTAGTTTGAACGTTCTAACTCAAAGTCAGATTTTTGGCTGTACTACATAGGCTTTGAGATTTCATAGGCTTTGAGATTTCATACACTTAGAACTACACTAGGGGTTTCTAATTCACACAGCCAGTATGTTTAATGGTAAGGCATCTTTTGAGAATAGTTTGAACGTTCTAACTCAAAGTCAGATTTTTGGCTGTTCTACATAGGCTTTGAGATTTCATAGGCTTTGAGATTTCATACACTTAGAACTACACTAGGGGTTTCTAATTCACACAGCCAGTATGTTTAATGGTAAGGCATCTTTTGAGACTAGTTTGAACGTTCTAACTCAAAGTCAGATTTTTGGCTGTTCTACATAGGCTTTGAGATTTCATAGGCTTTGAGATTTCATACACTTAGAACTACACTAGGGGTTTCTAATTCACACAGCCAGTATGTTTAATGGTAAGGCATCTTTTGAGAATAGTTTGAACGTTCTAACTCAAAGTCAGATTTTTGGCTGTAATACATAGGCTTTGAGATTTCATAGGCTTTGAGATTTCATACACTTAGAACTACACTAGGGGTTTCTAATTCACACAGCCAGTATGTTTAATGCTAAGGCATCTTTTGAGACTAGTTTGAACGTTCTAACTCAAAGTCAGATTTTTGGCTGTTCTACATAGGCTTTGAGATTTCAAAGGCTTTGAGATTTCATACACTTAGAACTACACTAGGGGTTTCTAATTCACACAGCCAGTATGTTTAATGGTAAGGCATCTTTTGAGACTAGTTTGAACGTTCTAACTCAAAGTCAGATTTTTGGCTGTTCTACATAGGCTTTGAGATTTCATAGGCTTTGAGATTTCATACACTTAGAACTACACTAGGGGTTTCTAATTCACACAGCCAGTATGTTTAATGGTAAGGCATCTTTTGAGACTAGTTTGAACGTTCTAACTCAAAGTCAGATTTTTGGCTGTTCTACATAGGCTTTGAGATTTCATAGGCTTTGAGATTTCATACACTTAGAACTACACTAGGGGTTTCTAATTCACACAGCCAGTATGTTTAATGGTAAGGCATCTTTTGAGAATAGTTTGAACGTTCTAACTCAAAGTCAGATTTTTGGCTGTAATACATAGGCTTTGAGATTTCATAGGCTTTGAGATTTCATACACTTAGAACTACACTAGGGGTTTCTAATTCACACAGCCAGTATGTTTAATGGTAAGGCATCTTTTGAGACTAGTTTGAACGTTCTAACTCAAAGTCAGATTTTTGGCTGTTCTACATAGGCTTTGAGATTTCATAGGCTTTGAGATTTCATACACTTAGAACTACACTAGGGGTTTCTAATTCACACAGCCAGTATGTTTAATGGTAAGGCATCTTTTGAGACTAGTTTGAACGTTCTAACTCAAAGTCAGATTTTTGGCTGTTCTACATAGGCTTTGAGATTTCATACACTTAGAACTACACTAGGGGTTTCTAATTCACACAGCCAGTATGTTTAATGGTAAGGCATCTTTTGAGACTAGTTTGAACGTTCTAACTCAAAGTCAGATTTTTGGCTGTTCTACATAGGCTTTGAGATTTCATAGGCTTTGAGATTTCATACACTTAGAACTACACTAGGGGTTTCTAATTCACACAGCCAGTATGTTTAATGGTAAGGCATCTTTTGAGAATAGTTTGAACGTTCTAACTCAAAGTCAGATTTTTGGCTGTTCTACATAGGCTTTGAGATTTCATAGGCTTTGAGATTTCATACACTTAGAACTACACTAGGGGTTTCTAATTCACACAGCCAGTATGTTTAATGGTAAGGCATCTTATGAGACTAGTTTGAACGTTCTAACTCAAAGTCAGATTTTTGGCTGTTCTACATAGGCTGTTCTACATAGGCTTTGAGATTTCAAAGGCTTTGAGATTTCATACACTTAGAACTACACTAGGGGTTTCTAATTCACACAGCCAGTATGTTTAATGGTAAGGCATCTTTTGAGACTAGTTTGAACGTTCTAACTCAAAGTCAGATTTTTGGCTGTTCTACATAGGCTTTGAGATTTCATAGGCTTTGAGATTTCATACACTTAGAACTACACTAGGGGTTTCTAATTCACACAGCCAGTATGTTTAATGGTAAGGCATCTTTTGAGAATAGTTTGAACGTTCTAACTCAAAGTCAGATTTTTGGCTGTTCTACATAGGCTTTGAGATTTCATAGGCTTTGAGATTTCATACACTTAGAACTACACTAGGGGTTTCTAATTCACACAGCCAGTATGTTTAATGGTAAGGCATCTTTTGAGACTAGTTTGAACGTTCTAACTCAAAGTCAGATTTTTGGCTGTTCTACATAGGCTTTGAGATTTCATAGGCTTTGAGATTTCATACACTTAGAACTACACTAGGGGTTTCTAATTCACACAGCCAGTATGTTTAATGGTAAGGCATCTTTTGAGACTAGTTTGAACGTTCTAACTCAAAGTCAGATTTTTGGCTGTTCTACATAGGCTTTGAGATTTCATAGGCTTTGAGATTTCATACACTTAGAACTACACTAGGGGTTTCTAATTCACACAGCCAGTATGTTTAATGGTAAGGCATCTTTTGAGAATAGTTTGAACGTTCTAACTCAAAGTCAGATTTTTGGCTGTAATACATAGGCTTTGAGATTTCATAGGCTTTGAGATTTCATACACTTAGAACTACACTAGGGGTTTCTAATTCACACAGCCAGTATGTTTAATGGTAAGGCATCTTTTGAGACTAGTTTGAACGTTCTAACTCAAAGTCAGATTTTTGGCTGTTCTACATAGGCTTTGAGATTTCATAGGCTTTGAGATTTCATACACTTAGAACTACACTAGGGGTTTCTAATTCACACAGCCAGTATGTTTAATGGTAAGGCATCTTTTGAGACTAGTTTGAACGTTCTAACTCAAAGTCAGATTTTTGGCTGTAATACATAGGCTTTGAGATTTCATAGGCTTTGAGATTTCATACACTTAGAACTACACTAGGGGTTTCTAATTCACACAGCCAGTATGTTTAATGGTAAGGCATCTTTTGAGACTAGTTTGAACGTTCTAACTCAAAGTCAGATTTTTGGCTGTTCTACATAGGCTTTGAGATTTCATAGGCTTTGAGATTTCATACACTTAGAACTACACTAGGGGTTTCTAATTCACACAGCCAGTATGTTTAATGGTAAGGCATCTTTTGAGACTAGTTTGAACGTTCTAACTCAAAGTCAGATTTTTGGCTGTTCTACATAGGCTTTGAGATTTCATAGGCTTTGAGATTTCATACACTTAGAACTACACTAGGGGTTTCTAATTCACACAGCCAGTATGTTTAATGGTAAGGCATCTTTTGAGAATAGTTTGAACGTTCTAACTCAAAGTCAGATTTTTGGCTGTAATACATAGGCTTTGAGATTTCATAGGCTTTGAGATTTCATACACTTAGAACTACACTAGGGGTTTCTAATTCACACAGCCAGTATGTTTAATAGTAAAGCATCTTTTGAGACTAGTTTGAACGTTCTAACTCAAAGTCAGATTTTTGGCTCTTCTGCATAGGCTTTGAGATTTCATACACTTAGAACTACACTAGGGGTTTCTAATTCACACAGCCAGTATGTTTAATGGTAAGGCATCTTTTGAGACTAGTTTGAACGTTCTAACTCAAAGTCAGATTTTTGGCTGTTCTACATAGGCTTTGAGATTTCATAGGCTTTGAGATTTCATACACTTAGAACTACACTAGGGGTTTCTAATTCACACAGCCAGTATGTTTAATGGTAAGGCATCTTTTGAGACTAGTTTGAACTTTCTAACTCAAAGTCAGATTTTGGGCTGTAATACATAGGCTTTGAGATTTCATAGGCTTTGAGATTTCATACACTTAGAACTACACCAGGGGTTTCTTTTTTTTTTAAACTTTTATTTTCATTTTGCAACAAACAAAAGAAACAACACACTAAAGGAGACAAAACAAGTATACAATAAGGAAAAGCAAACCCAATTACCCCCCACCCCCATGCTTCTTCTCTAGCCGATTATGTCAGCATGTGAGCGCTTCCAAACAACAGTGATTGTACATCAAAACGAACAAAAGAGTATCTACGATACAGTATGATCATGGGACAGAGATATATACAAATTTAAACAGTCAGATGAGAGCATTTAGCAGAGCGAACATAGTCATTGAGCATCTTCCATTTAGACAGATGATGAGGAGTCTGAACGGAAGTAGCAAACATACGAGGTATTTGTTCATATTTACTGTAGAGACAGACATGATTCCACCATTCATTGGGGCTCAGATGGGAGCTATTTTTCCAGTATTTCGTGATTAGGGAAATAGCTATGCCAAGCATAAAGTCCAAGAGGAAGTAAGCCGTTTCTGGAAGAGAGGGGATCCCCGCAGCTGAGCGAAGTCCCACAATCCTCCAAGAAAGGGGCTCTTGAAAGTGCAAAATAGACTGGATACGACCCCAGACCCGACGCCAGTAATACTGTAGTGCGGGACATTCATACATGACATGAGGTAGTGTACCAATGGCCGCATGGCATGTCCAACAGCTATTGCCCTGAGTGGTGTTCCATTTGGCTAATCTGTCAGGAGTGTAAAAACACCGGTGGGCTAGAAAAAAGAGCGTCTGAGTGAGTGAGGCGGATCGAGAAACCCGTGTCACTCTACTCCAGACAAGGCTCCATTGCTCCGGGGCCAAAGTTACATGCAATTCTCGCTCCCATGCTTTCTGCGCTATAGGGGTATCTCTAATTATAGCATTACATAAGGTTTTGTAAAAATTGGATGCTACACCCGATGAACTACCGATAGATCGGATAGTCTCCGACCAACCTTGTGTAGGGGATGCCGATGGCGGGAGCACCTTAGCACTTCGAAGACAATGCTGAAGTTGCACCAACTGAAAGTAGTGTTTTGCTGGGAGACCAAATTCAATTTGCAATTCACTAAAAGTTTTCCATCGACCATCATGGAACAACTGGTTAGGAATCCAAATGCCCCTAGTGTACCAGGGGCTCCACGCCATCGGTTTATTTTGTATTTGAAATCGAGTATTGTACCAAAGCGGGAGCCTGTCTAACGGACAGAGTCGGGAGTCTAAAGATTGCATAAGAGTATTAAAGGCACCTAAAGTGTCTAAAAGCATTGGTGGATAGTGGGAGTCTGATGGGAGAGTCATACCAGGGAGAAAAGTAAGAGGAATCGGTTTGCAAAGGTCCTCCTCTATGTCTAGCCACACGGGTCTACTCGGTACTAGATCTTCCAGCCAACGAGCGCCTTGTTTGAGGAGAAAAGATTGATGGTATTTCAGGAAATCAGGGAATCTGACACCCCCATTTTCCTTATCTGCTTGCAGCTTATGTTTCGCTATCCTAGGTGTCTTATTTTGCCATAGGTATCTAGTCAGAAGGCCCTCTATATCTTTATATGTACGTCGAGGTAAAAGACAGGGCAACATTTCTAAAATATAATTCACTTTCAGAACTATCATCATTTTTATGGTTTCTAGGCGACCCCACCAGGTAAGTGTTAAAGGAGTCCAACGGTGAGTAAGCGCCCGGACTTTAGAGGTTAAGTCTTTGGCATTAAAAGAGATAGTGTCTTCCAAAGGAGAGCAATAGTGAACCCCAAGGTATTTGACCATGCGAGGTTGCCATAAAAAGGGAAAGGGTTGCATATCTGCCTGATGAAGCAAAGAATTTAGTGGAAAGGCTACTGACTTGGTCCAATTTATCTTATAACCGGAGAGTTGTGAGTATTTACCAATTTGCTCTAGGACAACCGGTACTGAGTCTATAGAGACAAAGAGCATAAGGTCATCAGCATATGCTGAAATTTTGATTTCCCTATGAGAAAAGGGGACTCCATGAATCTCCTCCGATTGCCGGATTAGTAAAGCTAAGGGTTCGAGTGCAAGATCGAAAAGAAGTGGAGACAGTGGGCATCCCTGGCGAGTACCGCGTTGAAGGGGAAATGGCTGAGACTTTAAAGCATTAGCACATATACTGGCTGTAGGCTGTGCATACATGGTGCGGAGACAACGGAGAAAACCTTCTCCAAATCCGTACCAGCGGAGGGCTGCAAACAGGAAGGGCCATTCTAAGCGATCAAAGGCCTTCTCGGCATCAAGGGAGAGGCCAACAAATGGGCGATCAAGATTAACTGCGGCAGTCAGTACATAACATAGAGTCCGAGCATTGTCGGCAGTTGATCTACCAGGAATGAAACCGCATTGATCTGGGTGTATTAAGGTAGACATCCTATCAGAGAGCCGGGTGGAGAGAATGGTGGCAAATATTTTATAGTCCGCGTTTAGGAGGGAAATTGGACGATAATTAGCTGTTAGTTGCGGGTCTCTCCCCTCTTTCTCAAAAACTACTACATTTGCCATTGAAAAGGACCCAGAAGGAGAACCCTCCTCGGCCAGAGCAGAAAAATAAAGTTTCAAGACTGGAGCTAAGTCAGCGTTAAAGGTTTTGTAGAATTCAGCGGGGAGACCGTCTGGGCCTGCAGCTCGGCCAGTGGCACATTTCTTGATAGCAGAATGAATTTCTGATAAAGTGAATGGTTTGTCCATGGCCACTCTATCTTCGTCAGATAGGGTCGGTCTTTGTACCCCTGAAAGTAAGCGTTCAAATACTTCTGGCTCAAAATCACATTCAGATTGATAAAGCCGAGTATAAAAATCACGAAAGAGTTCTAAAATTTCTGTATCTTTAGTGACCAAGTCCCCCCCGACGGATTACGGAGGGCGGTAACACGCTTGGCTTCTTTTTGACCTTTTAGGGCATTTGCTAACAATTTGCCAGCACGGTTATTTTCCCGGTAATATATCCCTTGTTGTGATTCAATATTTTTAGCAGCAGCAGTATACAGAAGCTGATTGTATTGAAAACGCAAGCGCTGTAAGCGGAGTAAAATACATGGGTCAGTACGGGACGTGAGGAGACGCTCCCCAGCTTGTATCTGCTGCTCTAGAATCAGTAAGTGCTGCTTTCTTTGTTTCCCCTGCCGAATTTGATAGCTAGTGATAGTTGCGCGGATAGATGCCTTAAAGCCCTCCCACCAAGCCCAGCTCGCTGTGTCATGGGGTGAGTTAAAATGAAAATAATCTTGGATAGCGGCCTTTATATCAACCTGAAAATCCTTTTGAGCCAGTAGGGATCTATCAAAAAACCAAGCTCGGGGAGAATCGTCTCGCGCAGTGACATGTAAGGATAAAGATATGGCAGCATGATCTGAGATATGGAGAGGATGAGTCCTAGCCGTGTCCACTTGAGAAATCAGTGCTTTGGAAATGAGAAAGAAATCTATTCTAGATTGTGAATGATGGGGGGCAGAAAAAAAGGTGAACTCTAAGTCGGAGGGGTGAAGCAGCCTCCATATATCTACTAGCGCAAGATCTTGCATCAGAGCTGTAAGGGTAGCAAGACTCTTGGGTGGACTACTCATTCTAGGCGGTTGTCTATCTATCAACGGGTCTAACACTTGATTAAAATCACCACCAAGTATTAATGGAGTATTGGCAGAGGCCTGTGCCAACTGCGCAATACTTGCATAGTAAGCAGGGTTGTCCACATTCGGGGCATAAATACAAATACACGTGAATTCACTATCTCCAACCTTAAGATGTACACGGGCCCATCTACCCTCCTTGTCAGAGCTAGTATCCATTACAGTAGCTTGCAAAGACTTCTTAACCAGAATGGCTACCCCACACCGTTTGGAAACGGCGGGAGAATAGGCAGCCACCGTGTAAGGCTTAGCATTGAGTTTCAGTGTTTCAGCAGAGTTTAGATGCGTTTCCTGAAGAAACACTAAATCAGCATGCTCATGGCTGAGATAGCTAAGGATTTTCTTTCTTTTGATTGGACTATTGATGCCTTTTACGTTGAGCGATAAGATTTTACATAAGGCCATTCAGAAAAGTTAAAAATTCTGAGCATGATAACGCACATAATTTCACTATGCCCCTCATATTAACTGTATCTGGCTGCACACATGACATGAAAGAAAATAAGCTAATATAATACAATGAAGCGCCCCACATTAAAAAAGAAAAACCGCAGTGCGGTAGAGAAGAAGCAAAACCCCAGAAATTACTGGCGACCATGTGTCTGCGGGGAGAAACCCCAGAGAAGGCCGAAATTGAAAAACATATAACCTGTAGAACTGTGCGTGCTCCGAATCCGACCAAGGCACACATCATGGAGGGATAGGAGACCAAAAACAAAAAAGTCATATAGAGGAAGAAAGAAAGTCCAGGTAGTCTCTGTGCTTGGCTGTGACCGCCGCTTCGGGCCCTTCAAAATGGCGGATAGAGACGGCAAATAATAAGTCCAAGTTGTTGGATTAGCGCATCTGCTCTGCTTCTTTGGAGTCTAAAAATGTTGATAGTAGATCAGGATCTTCGAATGTCCTGGTTTGGTTGTGGAGAGTCACTCGAAGCTTCGCTGGATACAACAGGCCAAAGCGAGCCTGTAGCTGTTGAAGTCGAGGGCGAAAAGCAAGGAGTTTCTTCCGACGGTCAACGGTAGGCTTTGCCAAATCAGGGAAGAAGGAGACTTTATGACCTTCAAATTCCAAATGATGATTCGCCCGGGCAGCATTTAAAATTTGTTCCACTTGTTGATATCGTAGTAATCGAAAGATAATAGGCCGGGGGGTCGTTCGGTTGAGCGCCATGTGGGTAGGAACACGGTGTGCTCGATCAATTTCGAGTTCTCTATGAAAAGTGATCTTCAGCAAAGAGGGAAGAGTTTTGAGCAGGAATTCTCTTATATCTCCTGCTTCCACCCCCTCCGGTATTCCAATGAGCCTCACATTGTTGCGACGGGCTCGATTATTGCTATCTTCTAACTCCTTTTGAAGATTCTGTATCTGGCGCTCAGCCTTGTCCAGTTTGCCCAAGCGCACCGCGTGCGAGTCGAGGACCCCCGCCATGTTGTCTTGCCGTAATGAAAGACTTTCAAGTCGGTCCTGGAGCACTCCAAAATCTTCTCGCATGGCTCGAAGCGCTTCTCCATTGGACTGCACCAATTCCTTCACGCCGCGTATTTCCTCTAAAATCTCCAGGTGCATTTCGGGGTTTTCACGAAGTGGAACCATCTTCTGTGGGGAAGACACCTCTGTTTTGGAGCGTTTTCCGTGTGAAGAAGAAGGAGACCCGAAGTCCAAGCGCGCTGGTTTATGGGCCGCCATCCCCCCCGAGGTACCCCGGTAAGCTCGGAGCAAAATAGTAAGTTTGTATAGATATTAAGTCAGGATTCTGAGTAGGCCTCTCGGGAGCTTCAGCGCGAAGCGTCTTACCCGCTGGACATCAGGCTCCGCCCCCCCCTAGTGTAGTTCTAAGTGTATGAAATCTCAAAGCCTATGCAGAAGAGCCAAAAATCTGACTTTGAGTTAGAACGTTCAAACTAGTCTCAAAAGATGCCTTACCATTAAACATACTGGCTGTGTGAATTAGAAACCCCTAGTGTAGTTCTAAGTGTATGAAATCTCAAAGCCTTTGAAATCTCAAAGCCTATGTAGAACAGCCAAAAATCTGACTTTGAGTTAGAACGTTCAAACTAGTCTCATAAGATGCCTTAGCATTAAACATACTGGATGTGTGAATTAGAAAACCCTAGTGTAGTTCTAAGTGTATGAAATCTCAAAGCCTATGAAATCTCAAAGCCTATGTATTACAGCCAAAAATCTGACTTTGAGTTAGAACGTTCAAACTATTCTCAAAAGATGCCTTACCATTAAACATACTGGCTGTGTGAATTAGAAACCCCTAGTGTAGTTCTAAGTGTATGAAATCTCAAAGCCTATGAAATCTCAAAGCCTATGTATTACAGCCCAAAATCTGACTTTGAGTTAGAAAGTTCAAACTAGTCTCAAAAGATGCCTTACCATTAAACATACTGGCTGTGTGAATTAGAAACCCCTAGTGTAGTTCTAAGTGTATGAAGTCTCAAAGCCTATAAAATCTCAAAGCCTATGTAGAACAGCCAAAAATCTGACTTTGAGTTAGAATGTTCAAACTGTTCTCAAAAGATGCCTTACCATTAAACATACTGGCTGTGTGAATTAGAAACCCCTAGTGTAGTTCTAAGTGTATGAAATTTCAAAGCCTATGAAATCACAAAGCCTATGTAGAACAGCCAAAAATCTGACTTTGAGTTAGAACGTTCAAACTAGTCTCAAAAGATGCCTTACCATTAAACATACTGGCTGTGTGAATTAGAAACCCCTAGTGTAGTTCTAAGTGTATGAAATCTCAAAGCCTATGCAGAAGAGCCAAAAATCTGACTTTGAGTTAGAACGTTCAAATTAGTCTCAAAAGATGCCTTACCATTAAACATACTGGCTGTGTGAATTAGAAACCCCTAGTGTAGCTCTAAGTGTATGAAATCTCAAATCCTTTGAAATCTCAAAGCCTATGTAGAACAGCCAAAAATCTGACTTTGAGTTAGAACGTTCAAATTAGTCTCATAAGATGCCTTAGCATTAAACATACTGGCTGTGTGAATTAGAAACCCCTAGTGTAGTTCTAAGTGTATGAAATCTCAAAGCCTATGTATTACAGCCAAAAATCTGACTTTGAGTTAGAACGTTCAAACTATTCTCAAAAGATGCCTTACCATTAAACATACTGGCTGTGTGAATTAGAAACCCCTAGTGTAGTTCTAAGTGTATGAAATCTCAAAGCCTATGAAATCTCAAAGCCTATGTATTACAGCCCAAAATCTGACTTTGAGTTAGAAAGTTCAAACTAGTCTCAAAAGATGCCTTACCATTAAACATACTGGCTGTGTGAATTAGAAACCCCTTGTGTAGTTCTAAGTGTATGAAGTCTCAATGCCTATGAAATCTCAAAGCCTATGTAGAACAGCCAAAAATCTGACTTTGAGTTAGAATGTTCAAACTATTCTCAAAAGATGCCTTATCATTAAACATACTGGCTGTGTGAATTAGAAATCCCTAGTGTAGTTCTAAGTGTATGAAATCTCAAAGCCTATGAAATCTCAAAGCCTATGTAGAACAGCCAAAAATCTGACTTTGAGTTAGAACGTTCAAACTATTCTCAAAAGATGCCTTACCATTAAACATACTGGCTGTGTGAATTAGAAACCCCTAGTGTAGTTCTAAGTGTATGAAATCTCAAAGCCTATGAAATCTCAAGGCCTATGTAGAACAGCCAAAAATCTGACTTTGAGTTAGAACGTTCAAACTAGTCTCATAAGATGCCTTAGCATTAAACATACTGGCTGTGTGAATTAGAAACCCCTAGTGTAGTTCTAAGTGTATGAAATCTCAAAGCCTATGAAATCTCAAAGCCTATGTATTACAGCCCAAAATCTGACTTTGAGTTAGAAAGTTCAAACTAGTCTCAAAAGATACCTTACCATTAAACATACTGGTTGTGTGAATTAGAAACCCCTAGTGTAATTCTAAGTGTATGAAGTCTCAATGCCTATGAAATCTCAAAGCCTATGTAGAACAGCCAAAAATCTGACTTTGAGTTAGAACGTTCAAACTGGTCTCAAAAGATGCCTTATCATTAAACATACTGGCTGTGTGAATTAGAAACCTCTAGTGTAGTTCTAAGTGTATGAAATCTCAAAGCCTATGAAATCTCAAAGCCTATGTACTACAGCCAAAAAGCTGACTTTGAGTTAGAACGTTCAAACTATTCTCAAAAGATGCCTTACCATTAAACATGCTGGCTGTGTGAATTAGAAACCCCTAGTGTAGCTCTAAATGTGTGAAATCTCAAATCCTTTGAAATCTCAAAGCCTATGCAGAAGAGCCAAAAATCTGACTTTGAGTTAGAACGTTCAAATTAGTCTCATAAGATGCCTTAGCATTAAACATACTGGCTGTGTGAATTAGAAACCCCTAGTGTAGTTCTAAGTGTATGAAATCTCAAAGCCTATGAAATCTCAAAGCCTATGTATTACAGCCCAAAATCTGACTTTGAGTTAGAAAGTTCAAACTAGTCTCAAAAGATGCCTTACCATTAAACATACTGGCTGTGTGAATTAGAAACCCCTAGTGTAGTTCTAAGTGTATGAAGTCTCAAAGCCTATGAAATCTCAAAGCCTATGTAGAACAGCCAAAAATCTGACTTTGAGTTAGAATGTTCAAACTATTCTCAAAAGATGCCTTACCATTAAACATACTGGCTGTGTGAATTAGAAACCCCTAGTGTAGTTCTAAGTGTATGAAATTTCAAAGCCTATGAAATCACAAAGCCTATGTAGAACAGCCAAAAATCTGACTTTGAGTTAGAACGTTCAAACTAGTCTCAAAAGATGCCTTACCATTAAACATACTGGCTGTGTGAATTAGAAACCCCTAGTGTAGTTCTAAGTGTATGAAATCTCAAAGCCTATGCAGAAGAGCCAAAAATCTGACTTTGAGTTAGAACGTTCAAACTGGTCTCAAAAGATGCCTTACCATTAAACATACTGGCTGTGTGAATTAGAAACCCCTAGTGTAGCTCTAAGTGTATGAAATCTCAAAGCCTATGAAATCTCAAAGCCTATGTATTACAGCCCAAAATCTGACTTTGAGTTAGAACGTTCAAACTAGTCTCAAAAGATGCCTTACCATTAAACATACTGGCTGTGTGAATTAGAAACCCCTTGTGTAGTTCTAAGTGTATGAAATCTCAAAGCCTATGAAATCTCAAGGCCTATGTAGAACAGCCAAAAATCTGACTTTGAGTTAGGACGTTCAAACTAGTCTCATAAGATGCCTTAGCATTAAACATACTGGATGTGTGAATTAGAAACCCCTAGTGTAGTTCTAAGTGTATGAAATCTCAAAGCCTATGAAATCTCAAAGCCTATGTATTACAGCCAAATATCTGACTTTGAGTTAGAACGTTCAAACTATTCTCAAAAGATGCCTTACCATTAAACATACTGGCTGTGAGAATTAGAAACCCCTAGTGTAGTTCTAAGTGTATGAAAACTCAAAGCCCATGAAATCTCAAAGCCTATGTATTACAGCCCAAAATCTGACTTTGAGTTAGAAAGTTCAAACTAGTCTCAAAAGATGCCTTACCATTAAACATACTGGTTGTGTGAATTAGAAACCCCTAGTGTAATTCTAAGTGTATGAAGTCTCAATGCCTATGAAATCTCAAAGTCTATGTAGAACAGCCAAAAATCTGACTTTGAGTTAGAACGTTCAAACTATTCTCAAAAGATGCCTTCCCATTAAACATACTGGCTGTGTGAATTAGAAACCCCTAGTGTAGTTCTAAGTGTATGAAATCTCAAAGCTTATGAAATCTCAAGGCCTATGTAGAACAGCCAAAAATCTGACTTTCAGTTAGAACGTTCAAACTAGTCTCAAAAGATGCCTTAGCATTAAACATACTGGCTGTGTGAATTAGAAACCCCTAGTGTAGTTCTAAGTGTATGAAATCTCAAAGCCTATGTAGAACAGCCAAAAATCTGACTTTGAGTTAGAACGTTCAAACTGGTCTCAAAAGATGCCTTATCATTAAACATACTGGCTGTGTGAATTAGAAACCCCAAGTGTAGTTCTAAGTGTATGAAATCTCAAAGCCTATGAAATCTCAAAGCCTATGTATTACAGCCAAAAATCTGACTTTGAGTTAGAACGTTCAAACTATTCTCAAAAGATGCCTTACCATTAAACATACTGGCTGTGTGAATTAGAAACCCCTAGTGTAGTTCTAAGTGTATGAAATCTCAAAGCCTATGAAATCTCAAAGCCTATGTATTACAGCCCAAAATCTGAGTTTGAGTTAGAAAGTTCAAACTAGTCTCAAAAGATGCCTTACCATTAAACATACTGGCTGTGTGAATTAGAAACCCCTTGTGTAGTTCTAAGTGTATGAAGTCTCAATGCCTATGAAATCTCAAAGCCTATGTAGAACAGCCAAAAATCTGACTTTGAGTTAGAATGTTCAAACTATTCTCAAAAGATGCCTTATCATTAAACATACTGGCTGTGTGAATTAGAAACCCCTAGTGTAGTTCTAAGTGTATGAAATCTCAAAGCCTATGAAATCTCAAAGCCTATGTAGAACAGCCAAAAATCTGACTTTGAGTTAGAACGTTCAAACTATTCTCAAAAGATGCCTTACCATTAAACATACTGGCTGTGTGAATTAGAAACCCCTAGTGTAGTTCTAAGTGTATGAAATCTCAAAGCCTATGAAATCTCAAGGCCTATGTAGAACAGCCAAAAATCTGACTTTGAGTTAGAACGTTCAAACTAGTCTCAAAAGATGCCTTACCATTAAACATACTGGCTGTGAGAATTAGAAACCCCTAGTGTAGTTCTAAGTGTATGAAATCTCAAAGCCTTTGAAATCTCAAAGCCTATGAAATCTCAAAGCCTATGTATTACAGCCCAAAATCTGACTTTGAGTTAGAAAGTTCTAACTAGTCTCAAAAGATGCCTTACCATTAAACATACTGGTTGTGTGAATTAGAAACCCCTAGTGTAGTTCTAAGTGTATGAAGTCTCAATGCCTATGAAATCTCAAAGCCTATGTAGAACAGCCAAAAATCTGACTTTGAGTTAGAATGTTCAAACTATTCTCAAAAGATGCCTTACCATTAAACATACTGGCTGTGTGAATTAGAAACCCCTAGTGTAGTTCTAAGTGTATGAAATCTCAAAGCTTATGAAATCTCAAGGCCTATGTAGAACAGCCAAAAATCTGACTTTCAGTTAGAACGTTCAAACTAGTCTCAAAAGATGCCTTAGCATTAAACATACTGGCTGTGTGAATTAGAAACCCCTAGTGTAGTTCTAAGTGTATGAAATCTCAAAGCCTATGTAGAACAGCCAAAAATCTGACTTTGAGTTAGAACGTTCAAACTGGTCTCAAAAGATGCCTTATCATTAAACATACTGGCTGTGTGAATTAGAAACCTCTAGTGTAGTTCTAAGTGTATGAAATCTCAAAGCCTATGAAATCTCAAAGCCTATGTATTACAGCCCAAAATCTGACTTTGAGTTAGAAAGTTCAAACTAGTCTCAAAAGATGCCTTACCATTAAACATACTGGCTGTGTGAATTAGAAACCCCTAGTGTAGTTCTAAGTGTATGAAGTCTCAATGCCTATGAAATCTCAAAGCCTATGTAGAACAGCCAAAAATCTGACTTTGAGTTAGAATGTTCAAACTAGTCTCAACAGATGCTTTACTATTAAACATACTGGCTGTGTGAATTACAAACCCCTAGTGAAGTTCTAAGTGTATGAAATCTCAAAGCCTATGAAATCTCAAAGCCTATGTATTACAGCCAAAAATCTGACTTTGAGTTAGAACGTTCAAACTATTCTCAAAAGATGCCTTACCATTAAACATACTGGCAGTGTGAATTAGAAACCCCTAGTGTAGTTCTAAGTGTATGAAATCTCAAAGCCTATGAAATCACAAAGCCTATGTAGAACAGCCAAAAATCTGACTTTGAGTTAGAACGTTCAAACTCGTCTCAAAAGATGCCTTACCATTAAACATACTGGCTGTGTGAATTAGAAACCCCTAGTGTAGTTCTAAGTGTATGAAATCTCAAAGCCTATGCAGAAGAGCCAAAAATCTGACTTTGAGTTAGAACGTTCAAACTAGTCTCAAAAGATGCCTTACCATTAAACATACTGGCTGTGTGAATTAGAAACCCCTAGTGTAGTTCTAAGTGTATGAAATCTCAAAGCCTTTGAAATCTCAAAGCCTATGTAGAACAGCCAAAAATCTGACTTTGAGTTAGAACGTTCAAACTAGTCTCATAAGATGCCTTAGCATTAAACATACTGGATGTGTGAATTAGAAACCCCTAGTGTAGTTCTAAGTGTATGAAATCTCAAAGCCTATGAAATCTCAAAGCCTATGAATTACAGCCCAAAATCTGACTTTGAGATAGAACGTTCAAACTATTCTCAAAAGATGCCTTACCATTAAACATACTGGCTGTGTGAATTAGAAACCCCTAGTTAGTTCTAAGTGTATGAAGTCTCAATGCCTATGAAATCTCAAAAACTATGTAGAACAGCCAAAAATCTGACTTTGAGTTAGAAAGTTCAAACTAGTCTCAAAAGATGCCTTACCATTAAACATACTGGCTGTGTGAATTAGAAACCCCTAGTGTAGTTCTAAGTGTATGAAGTCTCAATGCCTATGAAATCTCAAAGCCTATGTAGAACAGCCAAAAATCTGACTTTGAGTTAGAATGTTCAAACTATTCTCAAAAGATGCCTTATCATTAAACATACTGGCTGTGTGAATTAGAAACCCCTAGTGTAGTTCTAAGTGTATGAAATCTCAAAGCCTATGAAATCTCAAAGCCTATGTATTACAGCCAAAAATCTGACTTTGAGTTAGAACGTTCAAACTATTCTCAAAAGATGCCTTTCCATTAAACATACTGGCTGTGTGAATTAGAAACCCCTAGTGTAGTTCTAAGTGTATGAAATCTCAAAGCCTATGAAATCTCAAAGCCTATGTATTACAGCCCAAAATCTGACTTTGAGTTAGAAAGTTCAAACTAGTCTCAAAAGATGCCTTACCATTAAACATACTGGCTGTGTGAATTAGAAACCCCTTGTGTAGTTCTAAGTGTATGAAGTCTCAATGCCTATGAAATCTCAAAGCCTATGTAGAACAGCCAAAAATCTGACTTTGAGTTAGAATGTTCAAACTATTCTCAAAAGATGCCTTATCATTAAACATACTGGCTGTGTTTATTAGAAACCCCTAGTGTAGTTCTAAGTGTATGAAATCTCAAAGCCTATGTAGAACAGCCAAAAATCTGACTTTGAGTTAGAACGTTCAAACTATTCTCAAAAGATGCCTTACCATTAAACATACTGGCTGTGTGAATTAGAAACCCCTAGTGTAGTTCTAAGTGTATGAAATCTCAAAGCCTATGAAATCTCAAGGCCTATGTAGAACAGCCAAAAATCTGACTTTGAGTTAGAACGTTCAAACTAGTCTCAAAAGATGCCTTAGCATTAAACATACTGGCTGTGTGAATTAGAAACCCCTAGTGTAGTTCTAAGTGTATGAAATCTCAAAGCCTATGTAGAACAGCCAAAAATCTGACTTTGAGTTAGAACGTTCAAACTAGTCTCATAAGATGCCTTAGCATTAAACATACTGGATGTGTGAATTAGAAACCCCTAGTGTAGTTCTAAGTGTATGAAATCTCAAAGCCTATGAAATCTCAAAGCCTATGTATTACAGCCAAAAATCTGACTTTGAGTTAGAACGTTCAAACTATTCTCAAAAGATGCCTTACCATTAAACATACTGGCTGTGAGAATTAGAAACCCCTAGTGTAGTTCTAAGTGTATGAAATCTCAAAGCCTATGAAATCTCAAAGCCTATGAAATCTCAAAGCCTATGTATTACAGCCCAAAATCTGACTTTGAGTTAGAAAGTTCAAACTAGTCTCAAAAGATGCCTTACCATTAAACATACTGGTTGTGTGAATTACAAAACCCCTAGTGTAGTTCTAAGTGTATGAAGTCTCAATGCCTATGAAATCTCAAAGTCTATGTAGAACAGCCAAAAATCTGACTTTGAGTTAGAATGTTCAAACTATTCTCAAAAGATGCCTTACCATTAAACATACTGGCTGTGTGAATTAGAAACCCCTAGTGTAGTTCTAAGTGTATGAAATCTCAAAGCTTATGAAATCTCAAGGCCTATGTAGAACAGCCAAAAATCTGACTTTCAGTTAGAACGTTCAAACTAGTCTCAAAAGATGCCTTAGCATTAAACATACTGGCTGTGTGAATTAGAAACCCCTAGTGTAGTTCTAAGTGTATGAAATCTCAAAGCCTATGAAATCACAAAGCCTATGTAGAACAGCCAAAAATCTGACTTTGAGTTAGAACGTTCAAACTCGTCTCAAAAGATGCCTTACCATTAAACATACTGGCTGTGTGAATTAGAAACCCCTAGTGTAGTTCTAAGTGTATGAAATCTCAAAGCCTATGCAGAAGAGCCAAAAATCTGACTTTGAGTTAGAACGTTCAAACTAGTCTCAAAAGATGCCTTACCATTAAACATACTGGCTGTGTGAATTAGAAACCCCTAGTGTAGTTCTAAGTGTATGAAATCTCAAAGCCTTTGAAATCTCAAAGCCTATGTAGAACAGCCAAAAATCTGACTTTGAGTTAGAACGTTCAAACTAGTCTCATAAGATGCCTTAGCATTAAACATACTGGATGTGTGAATTAGAAACCCCTAGTGTAGTTCTAAGTGTATGAAATCTCAAAGCCTATGAAATCTCAAAGACTATGTATTACAGCCAAAAATCTGACTTTGAGTTAGAACGTTCAAACTATTCTCAAAAGATGCATTACCATTAAACATACTGGCTGTGTGAATTAGAAACCCCTAGTGTAGTTCTAAGTGTATGAAGTCTCAATGCCTATGAAATCTCAAAGCCTATGTAGAACAGCCAAAAATCTGACTTTGAGTTAGAAAGTTCAAACTAGTCTCAAAAGATGCCTTACCATTAAACATACTGGCTGTGTGAATTAGAAACCCCTAGTGTAGTTCTAAGTGTATGAAGTCTCAATGCCTATGAAATCTCAAAGCCTATGTAGAACAGCCAAAAATCTGACTTTGAGTTAGAATGTTCAAACTATTCTCAAAAGATGCCTTATCATTAAACATACTGGCTGTGTGAATTAGAAACCCCTAGTGTAGTTCTAAGTGTATGAAATCTCAAAGCCTATGAAATCTCAAAGCCTATGTAGAACAGGTACAGAAGCCTGTATCAGAGCTTGTGAGTGGGAAGTGGTTGCTGCAGATTCCAGCCTTGATGGGAACTTGATGGCTGATATTGGGGCTGTGTGTCTGGTGGACTAATGACTTTGGATACATGGTACCAGTATCATGAAAGTGAAAGCAAAAGCATGAAAATGAAAGAGTGAAAGTGAAAGCAAAAGCATGAAAATGAAAATGAAAGAGTCAAAAAGCAAGTGAAAGTGAAAGCAAAAGCATGAAAATGAAAATGAAAGAGTGAAAATGCAAGTGAAAGTGAAAGCAAAAGCGTGAACATGAAAGTGAAAGTATCAAAATGAAAGTGAACATGTGAAAATGAATATGAAAGAGTGAAAATGCAAGTGAAAGTAAAAGCAAAAGCGTGAAAATGAAAGTGAAAGTATCAAAATGAAAGTGAGAGCATGAAAATGAAAGTGAAAGTGAAAGAATGAAAGTGAAAACAAAAGTGTGAAAGTGAAAGTGAAAGCATGAAAATAAAAGTAAGTGTGAAAATGAATATGAAAGAGTGAAAGTGAAAGTGAAAGCAAAAGCTTGAAAATGAAAGTTAAAGTATCAAAATGAAAGTGAAAGCATGAAAATGAAAGTGAAAACAAAAGTGTAAAGTGAAAGAATGAAAGTGAAAACAAAAGTGTGAAAGCGAAAGCATGAAAATAAAAGTAAGTGTGAAAAATGAAAATGAAAGAGTGAAAATGCAAGTGAAAGTGAAAGCAAAAGCGTGAAAATGAAAGTGAAAGTATCAAAATGAAAGTGAAAGCATGAAAATGAAGGTCAACGTGAAAGTGTGAAAATCAAAATGAAAGCATGAAAATACAAGTGAAAGTGAAAGCAAAAGCATGAAAATGAAAGTGAAAGCATGAAAATGAAAGTGAAAGCGTGAAAGAGAAAACATGAAAATGAAAGTGTGAAAATGAAAGTGAAAGCAAAAGTGTGAAAATGAAAGTGAAAGCATGAAAATGAAAGTGAAAGAGACAGTGTAAAAATAAAAGTGAAAGCATGAAATTGAACGCGTGAAAATGAAAGCGAAAACATGAAAATGAAAGTGAAAGCAAAAGCGTGAAAATGAAAGTGAAAATTCCCACCCCATTTAATAAACACCAACTACAATCCTCACCTCTTATTACGGAAGTACCATGGTCAGATCACCACTTAATAACCTTCAATTTACTTTCACTATCCCGCACCAACACTGAAACAACTCCAACACCTTATAAATCCCGCTTTACCCACTTTCCTAGATACTGTATTACCCAACCTTACAAATAGCTCGACTGAAGTCAACACCTTAATAGACCAATGGAACTCAATAATAAAAGAAGCAGCAACTCCCACTCAAGTTTCTCAAAAACAATTCATAAAAAAAGTCAGAAAAATGGTTTAATAAAGACCTTTCTAACCTAAAAAAGCAACCAAGAAAACAAGAAAAACGGTGGAGGAAATCTAAAACAAGCGATAATAAAGCTCAATACCTGAGTCTTCTCAACAAATACAAAGACACAATTAATAGATCGAAAAGAGAATATCACACAATAGTAATAAATATGGCAGTCAACCGCCCAAGAGAATTATTCGCAATTATAAAAACACTAACAAGAACCCAAACTCCAGAACCTGAACAATCAACGATAAGCGCACAAACTCTTGCAACTCATTTTGCTAACAAACTAAGAAATAAATCATCTAGCACAACCATAACAACACTCAAGGACTTAAAACCAACCAATAAATGGACAACCTTTCAAGACATTGATCAAAAACACCTCATCAATGTCATATCAATGATCAACACCACTACCTCCCCCCTTGATCCATGCTCCGTATCATGGATAAAAAACACCAAAAATGAACTGGCTATCCATATACAAAATATAGTAAATCAATCACAAATATCCCAGGGCATCATGCCAGATTATTTATTATTATTATTTATTATTTATTTAGCTGTATTTATATCCCGCTTTTCACCGGGTCAAAGCGGTCAATTGGGGGATACATTTAACATGAGGGGATATGAGACACATACGCTAATACTTACAGATGCCCTAAAACATACATCCTTACGCCCTATAATAAAAAATAATAAATTCAATCCTATAGACCCGAACTCATACAGGCCAGCATACCGTTTATTGCCAAAGTAATAGAAAAAATCATACAACTCCACTTACAAGATTTTATCGACACACATGCACCACTTGACTCACACCAATTCGGCTTCTGCCCATCTCACGGAGTCGAAACCTTACTAATAACACTCATGGATGACCTCATCAAAGGCACTGACACATGTAACCAAGGTTACATCCTCATATTCATTGATATAAATGGTGCCTTTGACAATGTCCACCACAACACACTAATTAACAGACTCCTAAACCTAGGAATAGGTGGAACAATTCTACAATGGTTTATATCATACATTACAAACCGATCGATACGCGTTAAATTAGGCCAAAACACCTCAGAACCCTTCACACAAGGACAAGGTATTCCACAGGGCTCGGCCCTATCAGCCCTCCTTTTCAACCTGTATCTACAACCCATCACAAATATATTTAAAAAATATAAAGTCAATCACTACATATACGCAGACGATATCATGCTCACCCTACTGATAAACAGAAATAATCCCACCTAACAGAACTTACTACTTGGCTAGAAAATAATAACCTCAGCATCAACCTAAAAAAAACTGAAGCAATGTTCGTATCAAGAAAACCAGACACTACTCTCCCCGAAACTATAACAATTAACAACATAATAATCCCAGTTAAAAAAGAAGTAAAATACCTAGGCATCATAATAGATCACACACTTAGGGGCATGTTTACTAAAAGCCGTACAATTGCGTGCCGCACAATAGCGCACGGAAACGCGGCACTCAAACGCTCAGAAACGCTCTTAAACGCCCCGCACAAGTGCGCTTGGGCCCCGCACAATTGCGCGCCGCACTAACGTGCCCCGCAAAAGTACCCGGCCCGCAAATGTCCGATAGAGGCGTGGAAAGGCATTCTGAGGGCGGAGGAAGGCTCCCGAGGGGCGGAGGGACGGGGTCAATGGGTGGAGAGTGGGAGGGGAGAGGCTCCTCGCACAGTATCGGGCCCGAATTTGCATGTAAAAACTACCGCGAGTGAAACACTCGCGGTAGAAAGCATTTAAAGGGAAGAGAAACCATTTCCGTCAGCAATGTACAGGAAAACCGGGGAAACCAGCAAAACGTGAGCAGTGTGATATATGTGCACAGCACAAAAGTGAAAATAAAAATAGAAAATGACCACAACAGACCTATTAAAAATAGTAATTCAGCTGGGGAACAGTTATAGTGATGGGCAAATACAGAAATCACACCCAGCAAAGCTCCAGAAAAAGAAATGACTTTTGGAAGGGTCTACTGAGAGGAGACTCTTCCAAAAAACATTGCCACGTATTGGAGCTTTCCTGGGAGTGTTTGCTATGGTTGCCCATTAATATCACTGTTGCCCAGCGTGGTGATATTTTGTCCCACATTTTCCGTGGTCATTTCCGGGGTTTATGTGCACGTTTGTCACCAGACAGGGTGCATATGCCCACAGTAGAATTGCGTAGAGCAGGGTTTGTGACTCCATCCTGCCAGGCTTACTGCCTCCAGGGGCTGCACTGTCTCTGTGGCCAAAGTGTGGTACAGCGGACAGAGTCATTACCTCTAGGACCAGAGGGCAGAGGTTCAAAACCCAGCTGGGGCACCTGCCAGCCCAGTCCCTATATTTTACCCACCACTAAATAAAGATAGCGCAGACACCCCTGTATGCATGGGGAAAACACCCATATTTTACCCAACACCGCACACACACCACAACAATGGGCATTACCTACAGCCAAGTCCCCCAAATGCAGTCCCATACTGCCACATTGCAATCAGGTCAACTGCTTTTTCTGAGAGAAGTTCATGCCAGCATGTTGGCGGACAAGTACATGTGGTGCAGGGGGCAGTGGCTGCTAACCACAGAAGACAGAGGCCTAGCCATGTGCAGGCTGGCACAGTCCACTGCAACAGACAGGTCCTGCCGGATCCACAGTCATGGACAGTCCAGGGAATCCAACCAATCTGTGGCTACACAGTGGTGCAGTGCACACAGACAGTGCATACAAGAACAGAAGGTCACAGGTTCAAAGCCCAGCTGGGGCTACTGCCAATCCTGCCCACATATTTTTCCCACAACTAAACAGTGATAGTAAGGACACACCTTTCATGGCGGGGACATATGCAATGGTAAGACATCTATCTTTTACCCCACTGAGCACAGACACCATGAACAGGGGCAGTACCTAGAGCAGAATCACCCAAATGCAGTCCTGGTGGGCCACACACCAGTCAAGTTCCATGCTGACACTCATACATATGCCTGTGCTGTATATCTATGCACCACCCCCATGGCATGTAGATGTAGCCCATGCATATTCATGAGGGATAGCAGGAAAACCCGAACAGTGTGATGCAAACCTGGACTGGAGTTGGGAATCTGTGCCGTAAAGCAGCAGCCATCAAGGGCAGACACACCCACACCCACAGGCCCCATTGGCCAATGTCTCCTGGAAAGGCAGAACATTGGACCGTGCATGCAGCACCCAAAACGAGCACTTGCATAACTTACCAATGTCACCCTACACCTGAGGTATACGGTACACAGCTCGGAGACGTTTGCTAGGAGCACAGGCAAGCAGTTATCCATACGTTACGTACATACTACTAGTTGACCCCATCCAAACAATCTGTTAGGTGTTTGCGGGGCATGCTCCAGGCCTGGCCTCTGACGGTGCTTACCACCCTGGGGAGTGACCACCAGCTGTAATGCGTACCATATCCATGCCTTGCCGTGCTCAGGACCGGTTTGGTGGGCAAGGCTACTTACCCCCTCAATCGTAGCACCATGATGGCAGAGGTGTGGAAGTGTGTGTCTGTCTATACAGTGGGTGTTGGCTGCAAGCCCCTTCAACAGCCCGCACTGCCAGCACTGTTGCCAGTATTGGCCAGTCAATGTGCATAATGAGGTGCAAGGTACCATGGGTATAGCCAGGGCAGGGTGGCGTGGCCAGGATGCATCTGCACTGGGCATAGGGCCCTGGCAGGGACATTGGCTGGGATATTGTAGTGTCCGGCCACCACCTACACAGACAGGGTGGCCAAAGCATGTCCTTCTGGGGGATCACGCTCACCCTGACTGTGCAGTGACCACAGCATGGCTAGGCCCCCCCATAGTGCTGTATAGTAGTTCTCTCATGTGATAGATATGGGTTTCTCTTTGGGGCCCAGTCACTGATCTATCTGCTTGCTGTGTATGCAGACAGCCCAGTTCTGGGTGCATGCATCTCCATTGGGAACATGCACTATGGACTAACCAGCAGACTGTTTGTAGCTGGTAAATGTCTTGCTATAATGGCTTGCAGTGGCTGTTGGCTTGCTGCAGGGGAATATCTGGTGGTGGAGTGCAGCTTACCATACCCTGGGCTTATGTCTGTCTGCTATTGTGTTATGGCTGTGTATGGAGCTGCCTGCCTGGGGGGGGTGGTGGTGTTCCTCAGCAGGACTGGGGTTGATGTTGCCCTCTACTGCCACCTTTGCAGGGAGGTAGAGTGTGGATCCCTTGATGGGGACCATGTTTGCCACTGGGGGGGTGCCTGATGGCGGCAGACAGGGATATCCATGGTGTTTGTGCAGAAACTAGCTATCTTACACATTAACACTGCTTTGGAACGCCCGCTTGGCCTCCAGCAGCCATGGCAGGTGTTGTTGACCTGGTCCTGGCCACCTCATTGCACACTCAGGGTGAGCACAGTACCCGCACGATGTAACGGTGTGTGGCTACTCTGTGCCAGTAAAACACCCGGTCAGTGCCCCCTACTAGGCCAAGGTGCTGTGTGGGTGCACCCGGTCACTTCCCCCAACAGGGCCGAGGTGCTGTGGGGGTGCATTCCCCATCTTGTGTCCATCTGCGGACAGCTAATTTGCATGTGCAGTGCATCATGGGTACGGGTGGCCTAACCCTATCCTGTTGACACCAGCAGACTGTCTGTGAGGTGACGTGTAGGCTATCTGCAGCCAGCCAGGGGCCTGCTTACAGCTATGGAGCTGTAGCGCAATGGTTACATCACTTCCTGTGCAGCCAGAGGTCATGGGTTCAAACCCACAGTGGGGCCCTTTGGTAGGGCTGTCCACAGCTTTATTTTTATTTACTGTACATATGTCTATGCCGGCAAGACCACCCTCAGCTTACTATACCCATTAGGTGCCTCTGAGGGTGCTTCATAGGGCGCCCTGTAGGCCACCTTATGGTTGCCATCCCTATAGGGTGCACTATACATTATCCTGTGTCGCAACATACATGCTGCCCCATAGGGGTCATTCAAGGGTGCCTTGGCGAACAGTGCACTGTAACATGTGCCTTATGGGCCGCCGTATGTTAACATGCTGGGAGAGTGCGTTTGCTAGTAGTGATAACAAAATAAATTTATACAGCCTCCTACAGCATAATACATACTGCCTCAGCAGGCATTTTTCACTGGGCATTGTGAGGTGTTGAACCCCTGATCCCTGCACCATTGGTCAGTGTTGTAACCATTGTGCTGTGGCTCTGTTCCTGTGCTTGTGCATCAGCGCGCCGCCTTGTGCCTATCAGCGCGCCGCCTTCTGCCGCCCAAGGGGACCAGTGCGCCGCCTTCTGCTGCCCAAAAATAACTGTGCGCCGCCTTCTTCCACCCAAAAATAACTGTGCGCCGCCTTATGCCGTTCCAAATTAATTTGCCTCCTAAAACAATGTTAATCATTACAATTATTGCCTCAGCTGACCTTTGTCGTTGCACACACTGGGGGATTGAACCCATGGCCCCTGCACCATTGGTCAGTGTCTTCACCGTTGTACCACGGCTCTGTTGTTTTGTATACTCAGCAGCGTGCCACTTTGCCTTTCCACGCGCTAATGTCGACCCCCGCACATTAGCGCGACGCACACACATCCGGTTGCTTACTACCGTTTTTTTTCTATTTTCTGCCTGAACCGCCCACTCCTTATATGGCACAGGCACACTAGCACGGCCCCGCACGTTAGGAATGTTTAGTAAACAGACCCCTTAGTATGCTCCCTCACATAAAACAAACAGTGAAAACCATATTCTATAAACTTAGGACCATTCAACACTTACGACCACTACTAGACACACATGACTTCAGATCTGTTATCAGCACACTCATCACTCCACACTTCGACTATTGTAATAGTCTACTTATCGGCCTCCCTCTCACAAATACCAATATACTCCAACAAGCTCAAAACATCTGTGCTCGAGTAACAGCAAAAGCTCGCCTCACTGACCACATAACTCCCATCCTCGCCGAACTACACTGGCTTCCCAAAAATAGTAGAATATCGTACAAAATACTCTTAACCACATTTAAACTTATCAACGGCATCTCACCCTCACATCTAGCCACTCTGATACATGCTCCAAAAGAACTTAGAACCCGCAGGCAAAACGCAACCTACTCTCTAGACATAAAAAAATCCATCCGAAAAACAAAAAAACCCACAAGCTCAAGAGCATTCTCATATGCAGCCCCCACCCTGAGGAATAAACTTCCTTAAGCCTCTGCAAAATAAAAGATCTCAATATATTCCATATCTGTTTATAGAACACTTTATAAATCTTAATGAATCCCCTCCATCCCGCACACTACACCTCCATAACAATCCTCCTTAACCACGGATCAAAAAGCCTCAAACCTCAATACACTTAAGAAAAAAGCAACTCTTACAAGCTACGATTAATAATGAATGATTAATGTAAATAGTCACAGCATTACTAGCTAAAGTTAATTGTATATAGTTATGAAAAAACACTGTTCCATGTTATTGTTCATGAAAAGTTAATTGTACATAGTTATGAAAAACGCTGTTCCATGTAAAACCATGTTCATTATATGTTAAGTGTAAACCGCCTTTGATCTCTGGAAAAAGCGTTATAGAAGAAAAGCATAAATAAATAAAATAAATAAAATGAAAGTGTAAGATTGAAAATTAAAGTGAACGCGAGTAGTATAATGGGTACACTACTCTACTTGTCAAACTGATTGACAGGTGAGATAAGGATGGTGGTAGCCAATCAGCGTTCACTTCCGGTCTATGTCCTGCCTTAGGCCACGCCCCCTCCCATAGAAGTGAATGGTGAGTTAGCCCCGCCCAGTCCCACCCCCAGGCGTGGCCACCGCCCCCCACTTGACACACCCACACCACACACCACAATATGGCATTAGCCAATCAGCACCCACTTCCGGGTTTGTGCTATGCCCACAGCCTCCCACCCTCCTCCACGCCCCCTGCCTACATCATCGGAAATGACATCACCGGAAACAGGGCGTCATCAGAAGAGGGACTGTCCCTTTTTTGCTGACATCAGCGGAAACAGTATGGCTGACTCCGGAAATGTGTTTTTGCTTCTGCTTAATACTGAAAAACAAAAATGCTTTTCTCTCTCTCTCTCTCCCACACAGACTCAGTTGTTTTTTCTCACACAAAAACTTATTCCTAGCACAGAGAGACAGGCAAGCTAGAATCTTTTTTCTTTCCAAATGCAATTAGCACATCTTTGTTAGAGGGATCACCCTCTCACCGTCAACCACGCCCCTTCCTACATCATCGGAAATGGACTGTCCCTTTTTGCTGACATCAGCGGGGAGCAGTGTGACTGACTCCGGAAATGTGTTTTTTGCTTCTGGTTAATGTTTACACCTGCAAAAAAGCAGGAACCCTGGAAAAATAAAATGCTTTTCTCTCTCTAACTGCCCCAGTTCTTATTTCTCACAAAAGATTCACGGCACAGAGAGACACAATTTTCTTTACAAATGCAATTGTTAGAGAAACTAGTGCTGTCCATGTGATAGAATTTTACTTTTAAGTGAGCTGTTAGAAGTATTCTGACAGACCTGTAGAGTTCAAACTGAAATACAGAGAGACCTGAATTCAAATCCCCCTAATACAGCTATTTTTTTTTTTGAGAGAGCTGAGTTCAAATCCAAATACTAATACAGCTATTTTTTAGTGGCTTTGAAAAAAACAATACAGAGAGACAAGCCTGGACATGTCTCTCTAGGGTGTGGTAACACGTGATTGGTTGAAACAAGAGGTCTGTTCTGAGCATGCTCCTGGTGTAAGGCTTTGTGTAAGGGGAACATTTTAACACAGAGTTTCAGAAAGGAAAAAATGGCTCTTTTTGGAACACCAAGCAGAATTTCCAGCAGGGCACACAACATTAATTACTTCCTTAAGGACCATGATGCCGTTGCAGCCCTTTGACTGGCTATGACATCAAATGCCTCCCTTTGATATGTACAGAGAAAGCACAAACAGCGTAGATTGGCAGCCTGTATGTCACTTCCCTACAAAAAAACCCCCAAAAAAATGTCAGTGTGAACCGCTGTTTCTTCTATAACACTTTTCTAAATAAAAAAACTTCTCTTACCTCTGCTGATCCTAGGTCTTCCAATAAACAGTTTGTTTCTGCATCTACAGCGGCGTGATATAATTCTATATCCTCCGGGTCCATTGTGTTGTCAGATGTTAAGCCAGGTTTGGTGCCAGAATCACAGGGTTCTTGAGAGTTGAAAAATATTTGGGCATCTGGATAATCCACAAAAGCTGCTATTTCTTGCTCAGACTCTGCCAGACTCTCCTGTAGTTCAAATGGATTTTCAATCGGTGGATACCCCTTATCCACCGATTGAAAATCCATTTGAACTACAGGAGAGTCTGGCAGAGTCTGAGCAAGAAATAGCAGCTTTTGTGGATTATCCAGATGCCCAAATATTTTTCAACTCTCAAGAACCCTGTGATTCTGGCACCAAACCTGGCTTAACATCTGACAACACAATGGACCCGGAGGATATAGAATTATATCACGCCGCTGTAGATGCAGAAACAAACTGTTTATTGGAAGACCTAGGATCAGCAGAGGTAAGAGAAGTTTTTTTATTTAGAAAAGTGTTATAGAAGAAACAGCGGTTCACACTGACATTTTTTTGGGGGTTTTTTTGTAGGGAAGTGACATACAGGCTGCCAATCTACGCTGTTTGTGCTTTCTCTGTACATATCAAAGGGAGGCATTTGATGTCATAGCCAGTCAAAGGGACTACACAAAACCTGATGAAATAAACACATTTAAATCTGTTATACAAACAACGGTGGCCTGAAGAATGCAAGAAATGCTGGCAGGGCGTAATGCATAGAGACTGTGCAGCGTGTGTAATACATGCTCCAGGCCAAAGACATCATGACTGTTTAAAGTGGGGACGCAATGAAATACATCAGAAAATCCATAAAACTTGTAACAAGTTGTGTCTAGGACCTATTTTAAATGTTGCCATGATTGTGGGTCATAAAATGAAAGCAACTGTCCTAGTTTATGAAAATTTGAATTTTTTGTTTGAACTCGTCAGAGATTTTAACACCAGTAGAAATCCAGGACAACTGCTCAATATTTTGCTTAATTCTGTGGCAGACGGTGAAATAGAAATAGTGGAAGGCTTAATCTGTGACAGAGATTATAGATCGTTCTTTAAAAAACACCAAGTTTTGTAAAAATTGACTTTTTATGAAAATGTATGTATTTCCAGAATCTATTAGTTGAACATACAGATGAACAAAAATTATATGTATGCCTTTTATTTTTTTAAAACTTGTAATGCTCAAATGAATTTCACAAGATGAAAACATTTTGAACCTATGTGTGGTGTGTTTTAGGAATGCTTAGTTAATTAAACCTACAATGGTTTGTCTAGGTGTGTCCTAAACAATAGGCCATAGGCAAGAATGTGCAGAACTCTGTCGTATAAGTAAAATCCACTTAAGACGTCTGGGAAATGGGTGGGAATGTGTATTAACCACATACACAGATATATAGCATCTATTACAATGTACTGTCTGCGAAAAAAAGGTATGTGAATTAGTCAGGTTGTATGATAAGCTTATGAGATCCAGAGATATTTCAGTTAATGAGTCTGGGTGCTGTAAGCCCCATCAAAGAATTTCATTTAAAAAGGTGCAGTACATTTCAACAGCCAGTCTCTATAGCTTGTATCATCTGCAACCTTTTCTTCAGACATGGTGAGTAGATATGAGTCTTACTTTTTAAAAATATTGTTGGCTATGTAATGTTTCTGTCTCTTATGATTGTCTTTAAAAAAATAGGAGCAGAAAAAGGGGGTTGCAAATAAACTTTCTCTTACAAAAAGAAGGCAGCAAAGAAATTTAAAAGGTATGTCCTGTGGTGTTTTAATTTTCCAACAGCTATGCTCTTTATAATGTGTCTCACAGTGTTTCAGAGGACAGCCTCAACCTGTAATCTTTTTTATTTTAGACCAAGAAGATGCTACAAAACAAGATGGCCAGTCTAACCAACAGACGGTACCTTACAGAAAGCCAAAAGACAAGCAGAATCGTGAGTATTCCAGTTTAATCCAGCACCTAGATTTTAAGGTCTCTGTAAAAGTATTAGCCCCTACTTTTCTTTTTCAGACCGAGAAAATGTTAGAAATCCAGAGGCTGTGGGTGAGATACCTGCTTGGTGTCTGTGCTTACATCCCACCTATGACTACAGATAACTAGGGACATGCACTATAGACTGGCTAGCAGACTGTTTGCAGTCAACATGTGTATGGCTGGAATGCCTTGCAGGGTGTAGACTAAGAAAACCACTAGCTCCAGAGCATTCTCATTCACTGCTCCTACACTCTGGAACAACCTCCCTATTGAACTTCGCACCATAAAAGACCTCATCCAATTCAGAAAAGAATTAAAGACTTACCTGTTCACTGAACATTTTGAAATCCCCTACTCCCCCAAAGCCAGCCCCACTACAAACGTGGAAACAATTAAACAAACTCCCTTAATCCCAACACCATAACCGCATGCCTGCTCACCCTCACACACGCCCCAAAGAAGACATAAAAGGAACTAAATTCCAGCACCTACACAAATACCCGCACTACACACCACACACTGTAAATATACATTTGTAAAAAAGTTTGATGTTTTGTTTTGTTCTGCTTTAATACCCACTAAGTTAAATTTTATTGTTCAATGTAAATAGCTAGTTTCTATTGTTCTATGTAAAGAATGTATACAAATGTGTACAAGACTGTTAACTTGTTATATGTAAACCGCCCTTGATCTCTGGAAGGGGCGGTATAAAAGAAATAGTTAAATAAATAAATAAATAAATAAATAAATAAAATTGTGCCCTTGGCAGGTGAATGGCAGATCATGGTGTGGGTGCAGACTGACTGTGCTCTCTGCTGGTGAATGTCAGATCGTGGTGGGGGAAGCTGAGCTTTTCCAGGCCTACTGCCTGTCTGCCCGTGTGTGCGTGATATGAACAGATCTGCATCAACTGCCCTGGATGGTGCCCTTTTGCCAGCAGGAATGGGGTTGCTGGTCCCACAGCCCTTCATCATGCCCCTCTACTGCCTCCATTGCAAAGCTGTAGAGTGTTGGTCTGTTGGGGCAGATCCTGTCCACCACCTTGACCCAGACATGGCGGGTTGGTAGGCGGTACTAAATAATCCGCATGTGGATCCAGACACCCCCCTGCTCTTATAACAATTGACCATGGCAATCACACTGGGTATGCCTAAACTGGGTGACTCCTGGTCACCAAGGGCTAGACGTGACTGGGAAATACAGATGGACACAGGATTATCTTAGGTGTGGCTCCAAGGAATACCTGTCACACACTAGCAATGATAGGGCCCTGCAGCAAAGCCTATCTCAAGCAACCCGGGTACTGCGGACCTGGAGCTGGCCACCCCACCTCACCCTCAGGGTGAACACAGTACCGGCGCAATGGCATGGTGTGTGGCTACTTTGTGCCAGTATCACGCACGGTCAGTTCCTCCTACCACACTGAGGTGCTGGAGAGCTATATACCCCATCTGGTGATCAGTGCATCATGGGTACTGGAGGGTTTAACCTATCCTGGTGAACACAGCAGACAGTTTGTGCAGTGACCTGCAGTCTTTCTGTAGCCAGCTATTGCTGAGACAGATGCCATAGAGGTATTACCATAGAGGTTGCCATAGAGGTTGCCATAGAGGTACTGGTTAATACAATGACATCATAGGCAAAGGTCATGGGTTCAATCCCTCCATGGTCTCATTTTAGTAGGCCTGTCCAAGGCAAGTCCTTTTCATTCCTGTGACAGTCATATCTCTGCAGATCTGTGCTGCCAGCACATAATACCTTCATCACAGTTGCCAGCCATCCTTCTGTCCATCTATCTGTGCCTGTCAGCTGTGTAGCGTCCTGTCTTCGTGTGCTGGCTGCTACCCCATGTCCTGCACTAGTATCCTTTTCTGCATTGCGGCTCTCCATGCTTGCCTCTCCTGTGTCTGCTCTGCATGGCACTACTACTCCTCTGTCCTCCTATCACTGCAAATGTTTTGCCACCTCTACCTCCACTGGCGGACACGTATTCCCAGCCTCTTCCACCCACTGTCATTGTAGCACTTTACATTGCCAACACCCTGTGCATCGGTAGAGCTGCCTCCAATATGTTTGTCCATTTTGCCGTCTGCCACATCGGCTGCATGCAGATTTGGCAGGTCCATCAGCTCCCCACCTCTACTTCCTTCTATCACTTGTCCATTGCCTTTCCTTGGTGCTCTGTGCAGTGTTAGGATTACATCAGTTTTTTGCGCTTACATTTCATGCTTATCAACTTGGGACACCATATCTTAGGTGACCTTAACATCCTTAGGGCACCTTGTATGGCACCTTATAAGGTGCCTTAACCTGAGGCACCTTATGAGCACAGGGGAAAGGCTCACCTAACTTCATGTTTCTGCCAGCGGGTTAATGTCCCAATGTCACTGCTGACTGGCTAGCTGCAAAGGTTACAGTTAGCACAGGGAAAAGGCTGTCCTAACTTCATGTTTCTGCTAGCGGGTTAATGTCCCAATATCACTGCTGACTGGCTAGTTACAAAGATTACAGTTAGCACAGGGGGAAAGGCTGTCCTAACTTCATGTTTCTGCCAGTGGGTTAATGTCCCAATATCACTGCTGAATGGCTAGCTACATAGATTACAGTTAGCACAGGGGGAAAGGCTGTCCTAACTTCATGTTTCTGCTAGTGGGTTAATGTCCCAATATCACTGCTGAATGACTAGCTACAAAGATTACAGTTAGCACAGGGGGAAAGGCTGTCCTAACTTCATGTTTCTGCCAGTGGGTTAATGTCCCAATATCACTGCTGAATGGCTAGCTACATAGATTACAGTTAGCACAGGGGGAAAGGCTGTCCTAACTTCATGTTTCTGCTAGTGGGTTAATGTCCCAATATCATTGCTGACTGACTAGTTACAAAGATTACAGTTAGCACAGGGGAAAGCCTCTCCTAACTTCATGTTTCTGCTATCGGGTTAATTTCCCAATATCACTGCTGACTGGCTAGTTACAAAGATTACAGTTAGCACAGGGGAAAGCCTCTCCTAACTTCATGTTTCTTCTGGCGGGTTAATGTCCCAATATCACTGCTGACTGGCTAGCTACAAAGATAACAGTTAGCACAGGGGAAAGTCTTTCCTAACTTCATGTTTCTGCTAGCGGGTTAATGTCCCAATATCACTGCTGACTGGCTAGTTACAAAGATTACAGTTAGCACAGGGGAAAGGCTGTCCTAACTTCATGTGTCTGCTATCGGGTTAATTTCCCAATATCACTGCTGACTGGCTAGTTACAAAGATTACAGTTAGCACAGGGGGAAAGGCTGTCCTAACTTCATGTTTCTGCTAGTGGGTTAATGTCCCAATATCATTGCTGACTGACTAGTTACAAAGATTACAGTTAGCACAGGGGAAAGCCTCTCCTAACTTCATGTTTCTTCTGGCGGGTTAATGTCCCAATATCACTGCTGACTGGCTAGCTACAAAGATTACAGTTAGCACAGGGGAAAGTCTTTCCTAACTTCATGTTTCTGCTAGCGGGTTAATGTCCCATTGTCACTGCTGACTGGCTAGCTACAAAGATTTCAGTTATTACAGGGGAAAGGCTGTCCTAACTTCATGTTTCTGCTAGCGGGTTAATGTCCCAATGTCACTGCAGACTGGCTAGCTACAAAGATTACAGTTAGGAGTGGAGGAGTAGCCTAGTGGTTAGAACACTGGCTTGGTAACCAAGCAACCAGGGTTCAATTCCCACTAGCACTCCTTGTGGCCTTGGGCAAGTCACTTAACCCTCCATTGCCTCGGAAGAAAGGCCTGGCAATCTACTTCCGGTGACACTGCCATGAGAACCCAGGAGCTTCTGGGTCGCCAGGAGTCAGGACTGACTTGAAGGCACACATTGCATTACAGTTAGCACAGGGGAAAGGCTGTCCTAACTTCATGTGTCTGCTAGTGGGTTAATTTCCCAATATCACTGCTGACTGGCTAGCTACAAAGATTATAGTTAGCACAGGGTAAAGGCCGTCCTAACTTTATATTACTGCCAGTGGGATAATGTCCCAATATCACTGCTGACTGGCTAGCTACAAAGATTACAGATAGCACAGGGGAAAGGCTGAACTAACCTCATGTTTCTGCTAGCGGGTTAATGTCCCAATGTCACTGCTGACCGCCTAGCTGCAAAGGTTACAGTTAGCACAGGGAAAAGGCTGTCCTAACTTTATGTCTCTGCTAGCGGGTTAATGTCCCAATATCACTGCTGACTGGCTAGTTACAAAGGTTACAGTTAGCACAGGGGGAAAGGCTGTCCTAACTTCATGTTGCTGCCAGCGGGTTAATGTCCCAATATCACTGCTGACTGGCTAGTTACAAAGATTACAGTTAGCACAGGGGAAAGCCTGTCCTAACTTCATGTTTCTGCTGGCGGGTTAATGTCCCAATATCACTGCTGACTGGCTAGCTACAAAGATTACAGTTAGCACAGGGGAAAGGCTGTCCTAATTTCATGTTGCTGCTAACGGGTTAATGGCTGACTGGCTAGTTACAAAGATTACACCCCTATGTGAAGTAGGGGGCCTCACACCCCTATGTGAAGTAGGGGGGCTGACACCCCTATGTGAAGTGGGGGCCTCACACCCCTATGTGAAGTAGAGGGGATGAAACCCCCTATGTGAAGTAGGGGGCCTCACATTCCTATGTGAAGTAGGGGGGCTGAAACCCCTATGTGAAGTAGGGGGACTCACACGCCCATGTGAAGTAGGGGGGCCGAAACCCCTATGTGAAGTAGGGAGCCTCACACCCCTATGTGAAGTAGGGGGGCTGAAACTCCTATGTGAAGTAGGGGGCCTCACACCCCAATGTGAAGTAGGGGGCCTCACACCCCTATATGAAATGGGGGGCTAACACCCCTATGTGAAATAGGGGGCTGAAACCCCTATGTTAAGTAGGGGGCCTCACACCCCTATATGAAGCAGGGGGCTGAAATCTCTATGTGAAGTAGGGGGCCTCACACCCCTATGTGAAGTAGGGGGGACTGAAACCCCTATGTGAAGTAGGGGGCCTCACACCCCTATGCAAAGTAGGGGGGCTGAAACCCCAAGGTGAAGTAGGGGGTCTCACACCCCTATGTGAAATAGGGGGGCTGAAACCCCAATGTGAAGTAGGGGGCCTCACACGCCCATGTGAAGTAGGGGGGCCGAAACCCCTATGTGAAGTAGGGGGCCTCACACCCCTATGTGAAGTAGGGGGCCTCACACCCCTATATGAAATGGGGGGCTAACACCCCTATGTGAAATAGGGGGCTGAAACCCCTATGTTAAGTAGGGGGCCTCACACCCCTATATGAAGTAGGGGGCTGAAATCTCTATGTGAAGTAGGGGGCCTCACACCCCTCTGTGAAGTAGGGGGGCTGAAACCCCTATGTGAAGTATGGGGGCTGAAACCCCTATGTGAAGTAGGGGGCCTCTCACCCCTATGTGAAGTAGGGGGCCTCATACCCCTATGTGAAGTAGGGGGGCTGACACCCCTATGTGAAGTAGGGGGCCTCATACCCCTATGTGAAGTAGGGGGGCTGACACCCCTATGTGAAGTAGGGGGCCTCATACCCCTATGTGAAGTAGGGGGCTGACACCCCTATGTGAAGTAGGGGGCCTCACACCCCTCTGTGAAGTAGGGGGACTCACACCTCCATGTGAAGTAGGGGGGCCAAAACCCCTATGTGAAGTAGGGGGCCTCACACCCCTATGTGAAGTAGGGGGCTGAAACCCCAATGTGAAGTAGGGGGCCTCACACCGCTATGTGAAGTAGGGGGGCTGACACCCCTATTTGAAGTAGGGGGGCTGAAACCCCTATTGAAGTAGGGGGCCTCACACCTCTAAGTGAAGTAGGGGGGCTGAAACCCCTATGTAAAGTAGGAGGCCTCACACCCCTATGTGAAGTAGGGGGGCTGAAACCCCTATGTGAATTAAGGGGCCTCACACCCTTATGTGAAGCAGGGGGCCTCATACCGCAATGTGAAGTAGGGGGCCTCAAACCCCTATGTGAAGTAGGGGGACTCAAACCCCTATGTGAAGTAGGGGGACTCACACCCCTATGTGAAGTAGGGGGGCTGACACCCCTATGTGAAGTAGGGGGCCTCACACCCCTATGTAAAGTAGGGGGGCTGACACCCCTATGTGAAGTAGGGGGGCTGACACCCCTATGTGAAGTAGGGGGGCTGAAACTCCTATGTGAAGTAGGGGGCCTCACATCCCTATGTGAATTGGGGGGGGGACTCACACCCCTATGTGAAGTAGGGGGCCTCACACCCCTATGTGAAGTAGGGGGCCTCAAACCCATATGTGAAGTAGGGGTTCTGAAACCCCTATGTGAAGTAGGGGACCTCACACCCCTATGTGAAGTAGGGGGACTCACACCCCTATGTGAAGTAGGGGGGTTGACACCCCTATGTGAAGTAGGGGGCCTCACACCCCTATGTGAAGTAGGGGGCCTCAAACCCCTATGTGAAGTAGGGGGGCTGACACCCCTATATGAAGTAGGGGGGCTGACACCCCTATGTAAAGTAGGGGGGCTGAAACTCCTATGTGAAGTAGGGGGCCTCACACCCCTATGTGAAGTAGGGGGGTTGACACCCCTATGTGAAGTAGGGGGCCTCACACCCCTATGTGAAGTAGGGGTTCTGAAACCCCTATGTGAAGTAGGGGGCCTCACACCCCTATGTGAAGTAGGGGGGCTGACACCCCTATGTAAAGTAGGGGGGCTGAAACCCCTATGTGAAGTAGAGGACCTCACACCCCTATGTGAAGTAGGGGGGCTGACACCCCTATGTAAAGTAGGGGGGCTGACACCCCTATGTGAATTAGGGGGGCTGACACCCCTATGTGAAGTAGGGGGCCTCACACCCCTATGTGAAGTGGGGGGGGGCTAACACCCCTATGTGAAGTAGGGGGGCTGACACCCCTATGTGAAGAAGGGGCCTCACACCACTATGTGAAGTAGGGGGGCTGATACCCCTATGTAAATTAGGGGGCCTCACACTCCTATGTGAAGTAGGGGGCCTCACACCCCTATGGAAAGTGGGGAAGGGGCTAACACCCCTATGTGAAGTAGGGGGCTGAAACCCCTAGGTTAAGTAGGGGGCCTCACACCTCTATGTGAAGTAGGGGGCCTCACACCCCTATGTGAAGTAGGGGGGCTGAAACCCCTATGTGAAGTAGGGGGCCTCACACCCCTATGTGAAGTAGGGGGCCTCACAGCCCTATGTGAAGTAGGGGGCTGAAGTACTGCAGAGCCTATTCAAGGTTTTAAATCCAGAAAAAAGATGCCAACACCAGATGCGACATTACGAGGAGCCAGATAGGGGGAGCAAGAGAGACCTTCCAAGGCCTAGAGAACTGCACCCCAGAGCTAGTGCCAATCTAGGAAAGGGGGAGTTTCTCTTAGGAAAGGCTGGGAAGTTGAAAAGGAGGAAGTAGGACAAGCAAGAGAGGGAGAGGAAAAGGCTGAATCAGAAGCTGAAGCAGAAGCAGAAGGAGAAAAGGAGTCTTGGCAAAGATACCAGAGGAAGGAGTTCCTGGCAAGAAGACACAGTGAGTCCGGTGCAGCAGAATACCAGGAGTGCTTGGCAAAGAGACACTGGAAAGAAAGGTACCAGGAGAGAAACAAGGGTCAGCGTTTTATATGAGGATCCGGTACCAGCAGATGCAGGACACTGTGGAAGTTACCAGAGAGTTAATGAAGCCATTGCCATAAGAGGTAACACTCTTCATTCAAGAAGCAAAAGGTGCGGGTGTGAAAGAGTGGTAACTCCACCCAAAGGCCAGCTGAACAGTGGGAAGCCTACTGCTCGAGAAAGGCAGGACTAGGCCTCAAGACTCAACTAACTGGGGCAGGCCCAGAGAACAAGGTAAACCACCTTTTTATTCTGATAAGCGTTATAACAGGGAGCACAAGGAAGAGAGGTGTGCACTCCTTACCAAGCTGTCAGTAAGACAGGACACAAACCTTTATACTTCCATAGCAAGCATGCACATGACCAAAGCCCAGACCTAGGCCCAGAACAGTGGAGACTAGTGCAAGCGGTATATGAGAAGCCTCAACGCATTCCACAGGAACAGACTCACAGTTATCAGACCCACAGCCTATGCAGGTGGAATTCAATGAGGACCCTCCTGAGATAGCCATGGATTGCAGCTACTGTCAGGCAGGAAGCCTTGAGTCTTTGCCTGAATTGTAAAGCAGGGCTCAGTAGAAAAGCCTGTGTGTGTTTTATTGGCATAAGTTCCTGTGAAGTAACAGTGGACAAAGCAATATATGAATATGTTTTCTTTTCTGCCTGAAGCAAGGTTTTCTTTATGTTGGTGTAGACTCCACTATTTGAACCATTGTACATAAGGGGAAATAAAAGCCTTTCTTTCCCTACACTCGGATTTTGGTGTTCATTTGAAGTTTGGTACACGGTAGGTCCTGGAACAAATACCCAGACCCCGCATACAAGGGCCAAACTCAAAGATAGAAAAAAAACTCATGTCCACCCGACTGCCTTAACCACCCTTGGCCACCAGGGCAGCGGTGCGACAGGACTCACACCCCTATGTGAAGTAGGGGGACTCACACCCCCATGTGAAGTAGGGGGGCCGGAACCCGTATGTGAAGTAGGGGGCCTCACACCCCTATGTGAAGTAGGGGGGCTGAAACCTCTATGTGAAGTAGGAGGCCTCACACCCCTATGTGAAGTAGGGGGCCTGAAACCCCTAGGTGAAGTAGGGGGCCTCACACCCCTATGTGAAGTAGGGGGCTGAAACCCCTATGTGAAGTAGGGGGCCTCACACCCCTATGTGAAGTAGGGGGGCTGAAACCCCTATGTGAAGTAGGGGGCCTCACACCCCTATGTGAAGTAGGGGGGCTGAAACCCCTATGTGAAGTAGGGGGCCTGAAACCCCTATGTGAAGTAGGGGGGCAGAAACCCCTATGTGAAGTAGGAGGCCTCACACCCCTATGTGAAGTAGGGGGCCTCACACCCCTATGTGAAGTAGGGGGGCTGAAACCCCTATGTGAAGTAGGGGGCCTCACACCCCTATATGAAGCAGGGGGCCTCATACCACTATGTGAAGAAGGGGGGCTGAAACCCCTATGTGAAGAAAGGGGGCCTCACACCCCTATGTGAAGTAGGGGGGCTGAAACTCCTATGTGAAGTAGGGGGCCTCGCACCCCTATGTGAAGTAGGAGGACTGACACCCCTATGTGAAGTGAGGGGTTGACACCCCAATGTGAAGTAGGGGGCCTCACACCCCTATGTGAAGTAGAGGGCCTCACCTCCCTATGTGAATTAGGGGGGCTGAAACCCCTATGTGAAGTAGGGGGCCTCACACCCCTACGTGAAGTAGGGGGGATGACACCCCTATGTGAATTAGGGTGGCTGAAACCCCTATGTGAATTAGGGGGGCTGACACCCCTATGTGAAGTAGGGGGGTTGACACCCCAATGTGAAGTAGGGGGCCTCACACCCCTATGTGAAGTAGGGGGCCTCACACCCCTATGTGAAGTAGGGGGGCTGAAACCCCTATGTGAAGTAGGGGGCCTCACACCCCTACGTGAAGTGGGGGGGGGCTGACACCCCTATATGAAGTAGGGGGTCTGACACCCCTATGTGAAGAAGGGGCCTCACACCCCTATGTGAAGTAGGGGGGCTGACACCCCTATGTGAGGTAGGGGGCCTCACACCCCTATGTGAGGTAGGGGGCCTCACACCCCTATGTGAAGTGTGGGCCTCACACCCCTATGTGAAGTAGGGGGCTGAAACCCCTATGTGAAGTAGGGGGCCTCACACCCCTATGTGAAGTAGGGGGGTAACACCCCTATGTGAAGTAGGGGGCTGAAACCCCTATGTGAAGTAGGGTGCCTCACACCCCTATGTGAATTAGGGGGGCCTCACACCCCTATGTGAAGTAGGGGGGCTGAAACCCCTATGTGAAGTAGGGGGCCTCACACCCCTATGTGAAGTAGGGGGCCTCACACCCCTATGTGAAGTGGGGGGCTAACACCCCTATGTGAAGTAGGGGGCCTCACACCCCTATGTGAAGTAGGGGGGCTGAAACCCCTATGTGAAGTAGGGGGCCTCACACCCCTATGTGAATTTGGGGGGCTGAAACCCCTATGTGAAGTAGGGGGCTTCACACCTGTATGTGAAGTAGGGGGCTGAAACCCCTATGTGAAGTAGGGGGACTCATACCTCCATGTGAAGTAGGGGGGCCAAAACCCCTATGTGAAGTAGCGGGCCTCACACCCCTATGCGAAGAAGGGGGGCTGAAACCCCTATATGAAGTAGGGGGCCTCACACCTCTATGTGAAGTAGGGGGGGCTGACACCCCTATGTGAAGTAGGGGGGCTCACACCCCTATGGGTAGGGGGTTATTTTTAAATTTGAAAAAAATAAAGAAAATAATAAAAAATAAATTAAAAATAAATTAATTTTAATTTAATTTTTAATTTAATTTGTTTTTTAATTACATTTTTAATATATTTTTTAATTTTTTTTATTTTTTATTTTTATTTTATTTATTATTTTTTTATTTTTTTTATTTTTATATTGTTTAATTTTTTTTATAATATTTATTTATTTTTTAAAAAAATTATTTTTTGTAATATATTTTTTATTTATTTTAGTTTTTTATTTTTTATATTTTTTATATTTTTATAATTTATTTAATTATTTCTTTATTTTATTTATTTTTTAAATTTAAAAATAAAAAAATTAAATTAATTTATTTTTTTGTAATATTTTTTATGTATCTTTTTTATTTTTTTATATTTTTTTATTTATTTTTCTAAATTTAAAAATTTAAAAATTAAAAATTAAGATGATTTTTATAAATAAATAAATAAAATAAATAAAAAATATGAAGAATATTTCAGAAAATAAATAAAAAATAAAAAAAAATATTTATATATTTTATATTTTATTTTTATTAATTTTTTATTTTAATTTAATTGTTTTTTTATTTTTTATTTCTTTCTTATTTCTTTCTAATATTTAAATTAAAATTAGTTTTTTAAATTAATAAATAAATAAAAAAAAAATATTAAGACATTAAGGGGTATGTTTACTAAAAGCCCAGTAAAGTGCGGGCCGCGGTAGAGTGCGGGTGCCGTATAAGGAGTGGGCGTTCCGTCCTGAAGAAGAAAAGCCATGATTGACAGATGCGCTAAGGTGCGCGGCGCCCGTGTGCGCCCCGCACCTTAGCGCAACTGAGAGCTGAACGGGAGGCATATGTGTCGCGCTGATCTGCAAACAGAAGAAGAGAGCCACAGCACAATGGTTAAAGCACTGACCAATAGTGTGAGGATCAGGGGTTCAAACCCCCACAATGCTCAATGGCTTGCTGAGGTGTTAGTTTATGAGGCAGAGAAATACTGGGCCTAATAAAGCAGCGCACTGATTCCTTTTGGCAGCACATCAATATTGGACGGCGTAAGGCGGCGCGCTGATGCTTTTATGCGGCATATCAATACTGGGCGGCATAAAGCGGCGCGCTGATGTTTTTATGCGGCATATCAATACTGGGCGGCATAAAGCGGCGCGCTGATGTTTTTATGCGGCATATCAATACTGGGCGGCATAAAGCGGTGCGCTGATGTTTTTATGTGGCATATCAATACTGGGCGGCATAAAGCGGCGCGCTGATGTTTCTGGCGGCATATTACTACTGGGCGGCATAAGGCGGCGCGCCGGTTTCGGCAGCAATCGCATACTGGAAGGTATAAAAGTGGGGCGCTGATGTGCAAACAGAAACACAGAGCCACAGCACAATGGTTAAGGCACTTACCAATGGTGCAGGGATCAGGGGTTCGATCCCCCACTGTGCTCAATGAACAGGGCTTGGTGAGGTGATATTTTAGGAGACATACAAATAATGGGCGGCATAAGGCGGCGCGCAGATGGGCATTAGGCTACTGCTTAAGGAGGCAATTTAATAATGGGAGGCATAAGGCGGCGCGCTGATGTGCAAACACAGGAATAGAACCACAGCACAATGGTTACGACACTGACCAATGGTGCAGGGAGCAAGGGTTCAAACCCCCACAATGCTCAATGGCTTGCTGAGGTGTTAGTTTATGAGGCAGAGAAATACTGGGCCTAATAAAGCAGCGCGCTGATTCCTTTTGGCAGCACATCAATATTGGACGGCGTAAGGCGGCGCGCTGATGTTTTTATGCGGCATATCAATACTGTGCCCAATGAACAGGGCTAGGTGAAGCATTACATATTATGGGGAAGGTTGCTTTAGGAGTCAATTTATGTTTATTTTAATTTACAGTACTAGCAAACGTGTGAACATAATGCGCCCCATAAGGCACATTGTAAAGTGCACTGTCTGCCACGGCACCCTAGAATGTTGCTCACAGGGCGCTGTAGAGGGTGTCATATGAGGTACCGCAAGGTCAGAGTACTGTTTTCGATGGCAGCACTGTGCAGTTTAAGGAATGAAAAGCATAGGTAGGTGCGTTGACATGCAAGGGAGAGCAGCAGTGGAGCGCAATGGTTAAGGCACTGACTGCTGATACAGGGGTCATGGGTTTGCTCCCCATGGTGCCTAATATGGAAGGCTGGCTGTGGCAACAGGTTTGAAATGTACATATTTTGTCTTGCAGCACCGTATCTTTATTTTATTAATTTCTGCCAGCAAACACGCCCTCACGTGCCATAATTGAAGGTGCCGTATAAGGCACCCTATACGGCACTCCATAGGGCACATTATAAAGTGCACTATCCGCCACGGCACCCTAATATGTCCCCCATAGGGAACCCTATAAGTTGTGTCACAGAATAATGTATAGTGCACCTTATATGGATGGAAACCATAGGGTGCCCGATAGAGCGCCATATAAAACGGCACCCTATGGGTACAGTACGCTGAGGGTTTGTTTGCTGGCAACAAAATATGTACATTAAAGACAAATAATGCTTTGGACAACCCTAACAAATAACCCCAACATGGGTTTGAACCCATGACCTCTGGCTTCACAGGCAGGGATGTAACCATTAGGCTACAGCTGCTAGCAAGCCCCTGGCTGGCTGCAGAAAGCCTGCACGTCACCACACAGACAGTCTGCTGTGGTCACCAGGATAGGGTTAGCCCACCCGTACCCATGATGCACTGCACATGCAAATCAGCTGTCCACAGATGGACACAAGATGGGGAATGCACCCCCACAGCACCTCGGCCTGGTTGGGGGAAGAGACCGGGCGCACCCACACAGCACCTCGGCCTGGTAGGGGTACTTACTGCGTGTTTTACTGGCACAGAGTAGCTACACACCGTCACATCGTGCGGGTACTGTGCTCACCCTGAGTGTGCAATGAGGCGCCCAGGACCAGGTCCACAACACCTTCCAGAGCAGTGTTAATGTGTAAGATAGGTAGTGTCTGCACAAACACCATGGATACCTCTGTCTGCCACAGTCAGGTGCAGCCCCCATGGGTGGCAAACATGGTCTCCCATCAATAGATCCACACTCTACCTCCCTGCAAAAGGTGGCAGTAGAGGGCAACATCAACCCCGGTCCTGCTGAGGAATACCCCCCCCCCCCCCCAGGGCAGCTCCATACACAGCCATACCACAATAGCAGACAGACATAAGACCAGGATATGGTAAGCTGCACCCTACCACCATCTGATATTCCCCTGCATCAAGCCAACAGCCACTGCAACCTGCAAGCCACTCCAGCAAGACACATACCAGCTACAAACAGTCTGCTAGTTAGTCCATAGTGCATGTTCCCAGTGGAGATGCATGCACCCAGAACTGGGCTGTCAGCATACACAGCAAGCAGATAAATCAGTGACTGGGCCCCAAATGAAAACCCATATCTATCACATGAGAGAAATACTATATAGCACTATGGTGGTGCCTAGCCATGCTGTGGTCACTGCACAGTCAGGGTGAGAGTGATCTCTCAGCAGGACATACTGAGGTCACCCTGTCTGTGTCGGTGGTGGCCGAGCACTACAATGTCCCAGTCAGTGCCCTATGCCCTGTGCAGATGCACCCTGGCCAGGCCACCCTGTCTGGCCTATACCCATGGTACCTTGCTCCTCATTATGCACATTGCCAGCCCAATACTGGCAACATTGCTGGCAGTGTGGGCTGTAGAAGGTGTTTGCAGCCACCCCACACTGGATAGAAAGGCAGCCACCCCCAAACCTATGCCAGCATTGTGCTACTATAGAGGGGTTCAGCAGCCATACCCACCACACCAGTCCTGGACACAGTACATGCATGGATATGGTACGCATTACTGTTGGGGGTCACATCCCAGGGTGGTAAACACTGTCAGAGACCAGACCTGCAGCACACACCGCAGACATCTGTTTGAGTGTTATGGTGGAGCGGAATGAGCAAACTGTGCTTTACGTAGGACTGGAGATCTGCCAGTTATAATGGGAAAAGCTTGATAGCTGTGTACCGTATACCCAGGTGTAAGGTGGCAGTGCTGAGGTATGCAACTGTTAGTATTGGGAGATACAGGCAGGGCCCAATGTCCTGCCTCTCCAGGAGGCATTGGCCAATGGGGCCTGTGGGGGGGGGGGGGGTGTCTGGCCCTGTTGGCTGCTGCTTTACGGCAGAGTTCCCCAAATCCAGTCCTGGTGTTCCACACACTGTTCTGGTTTTCTTGCTATCCCTCATAAATATGCATGAGATACATCTGCATACCATGGGGGTGGTGCATAGCTCTGCAGCACAGCCATCTTTGTTAGAGGCAGCATGGAACTTGAATAGTGTGGGGCCCTCCAGGACTGCATTTGGGAGACTCTGCTCAAGGTAATGCCCCTGTTTATGGTGTCTGTGAGTGCTGTGGTAAAATATAGGCGTATTAATCATGCATATGTTCCCAGCTATACAGTTTTGTCCTTACTATCACGGTTTAGTTGTAGGAAAAATATGTGGACTGGATTGGCAGTAGCCCCAGCTGGGCTTTGAACCTGTGACCATCTGTTCCTGCACACACTGTCTGTGTGCACTGCACCACCGTGTTGCCACAGATATGCTGTGTTCCCTGGGGAGTACATGACTGTACATCCGACAGAGCCTGTCTGTTGCGGTGGACGGTGCCAGCCTGCACAGGCCTAGGCCACTGTCTGCTGTGGTTTGCCACCTGTACCGCCACCTGTACCCTTCCGCAAACATGCAGACATGTTCCTATCTGGGAAAAACATATGACCTGAGTGAGTTGTAGCACTCCAGGACTGACTTTGGGGGACTCGGCTGTAGGCAATGCCCATTGTTATGGTTTTTGTGCGGTGTAGGGTAAAATATAGGTGTTGGGACCATGCTTATGTTCTCTGCAATAAACAAGTGTCTGTATTCTCACTGTTTAGTGGTGGGTAACATGATGGGGACTGGGTTGGCAGGAGCCCCAGCTGGGCTTTGAGCCTGTGACCCTCTGGTCCTACAGGTACTGGCTGTGTCTGCTGCACCACACTGTGGGCACAGAAACAGTGCAGTCTCTGGAGATGTGATACCTGGCCGCACGAGTCAGACACCCTGCTCTTCACTATTTTACTGTGGCCTCGTTGACCTTGTATGGGGACAAAGGTGCAGAAAAACCTCACATATGTCCTCCAAAAAAGTGGGGATATTATAACACCAAGCTGCGCAACAGTGATATCAATGGGCAACCTGCAATACACTCCCAGTAAAGCTCCATTACAATGCATTGCTTTTGAAAGAGTCTACGGAGCGAAGACCCTTCCAAAATTCATTTCTATTTTTTGGGGCTTTCCTGGGAGTGTTTTTTCTTGTTGCCCATTAATATCACTGTTGCCCAGCTGGATTATAATTTTCTTAGAATTTGTTGTGGTCATTTTCATATCATATTTGCTATTTTGTTCTGTGCACATGTATCACACTGCTCACGTGTTTTAGGTTTCCCCGATTTTGCTGTACATTGCTGACGGAAATTTATTTATTTATTTATTTATTTACATTCTCTTATATACCGCGCTATTCTGCATCAGTGCGGTTTACATTGAACAAACTGAAATAGTTTCTCTTCCCTTTAAATGCGCTCTACCGCGAGTATTTCACTCGCGGTATTTTTTCCTTGTAAATTCGGGCACGCTCCTGTGCGGGGAGTCTCTCCCCTCCCACATTCCACCCATTGACCCCGTCTCTCCGCCCTTCAGGGGCCTTCTTCCGCCCTCATTTCGCCTTTCCACGCCTCTATCGCACATGAGCGCCCCGCAAACATGTGCGTTTTCGGTGCACATGTGCAGGGCCTGTTAATGTGATGCGCACGCATACGGGGCGCTTAAAAGCACTTAAATGCATCATTTTAGGGCGCTCAAGTGCGCCCCGCACAAGTACGCCGTTTAGTAAACATACCCCTAAATATTAAAAAATAAAGAAATTAAGAAATTAAATGTTAAAAATATAAATAAATAAAAAATAATAAAATAAAAAATAATTTAAAATAATAAAAAATAATTTAAAAAATTCAATTAAAATAAATTTAAAAAATTTTTTATTAAATTTTTATTTTTTTATTTTTAAATTTGAAAAAATAAATAAAATAAAAAGAAAATTAAAGATAAATAAATTTTAATTTAATTTTTAATTTAATTTATTTTTTTAATTACATTTTTTAATATATTTTTTAAATTATTTTATTTTTAATATTTATTTATTTTTTATTTTTATATTTTTATATTTTTTTATAATTTTTAATTATTTTTTCAAAAATATATTTTTTGTAATATATTTTTTATTTATTTTTGTTTTTTATATTTTTTATTTTATTTATTTATTTATTTATATTATTTTACATTTTTTAATATATTTTTTAAACTTTTTTATTTTTATTTTATTTATTATTTTTTTTATTATTTATTATTTTTATATTTTTTTAATTGTTTTTTTTATAATTTTTATTTATTTTTTTAAAAAAATATTTTTTGTAATATTTTTTATTTACTTATTTTAGCTTTTTATTTTTTATATTTTTTATATTTTTATAATTTATTTTTTTATTTATTTTTATTATTTTATTTATTTTTGCAAATTTAAAAATAAAAAAATTAATTAATTTTTCTGTAATATATTTTTTATTTTTTTATTTTATTTTTTATTTTTTTATTTTTTTTTATTTATTTTTCTAATTTTAAAAATAAAAAATTATAAATTAAAATTATTTTTTTAAATAAAAAAATAAAATAAATAAAAAATGTTAAGAATATTTCAGAAAATAAATAAAAAATAAAAAAAAATAATATTTATATATTTTTTATTTTATTTTTATTAATTTTTTATTTTAATTTAATTATTTATTTTTTATTTTTTATTTCTTTCTTATTTCTTATTATTAAATTAAAATTAGTTTTTTAAATTAATAAATAAATAAAATAAATAAAAAATATTAAGAAATTAAATATTAAAAAATTAATAACAAAAATAAAATAAAATACAAAATAAATACAAAATATAAAAAAATAAAAAATAATTAAAAAAATTCAATTGAAATAAATAAAAAATAAAAAATATTTTTTTAATTTTATTTTTATTTTTTATTTTTAAATTTGAAAAAAATAAATAAAATAATAAAAAGAAAATTAAAAATAAATTAATTTTAATTTAATTTTTAATTTAATTTATTTTTTTAATTACATTTTTTAATATATTTTTTAAAAAATTTTATTTTTTATTTTTATTTTATTATTTAATTTATTTTTATTTGTATATTTTTTTTATTTTTTTTTATAATTTTATTTATTTTTTCAAAAATTTATTTTTTGTAATATATTTTTTATGTATTTATTTTAGTTTTTTATTTTTTATATTTTTTATATTTTTATTATTATTTTTTTATTATTTTATTTTTTAAATTTAAAAATTAAAAAATTAAATTAATTTATTTTTTTGTAATATATTTTTTATTTATTTATTTTATTATTTTTATTTTATTATTTTATTTATTTTTCTAAATTTACAAATAAAAAAATTAAAAATTAAAATTAGTTTTTTAAATAAATAAATAAAATAAATAAAAAATATTAAGTAATTAAATATTAAAAAATAAAGAAATTAAGGGGTCTGTTTACTAAAGGCCGGTGTTGTGCGGTCCGCGGTACCGAGCGGGTGCCGTATAAGGAGTGGGCGTTCCGTCGTGAAGAACAGAAGCTGTGATTGACAGATGCGCTAAGGTGCGCGGCGCCCGTGTGGTTAGTGCCCTGTGACATTACGGCGTTTGATCTGTGCACATAGATCACACTGCTCACGGTTTTTGGGCTTCCACTATTGTGCTGCACATTGCTGACGGAAACGGTTTCTTTTCCCTGCACAGCACCTCTAACGCGAGTGTTTCACTGGCGGTAACTTTCTTTGCAGATTCGGGCACGCTCCTGTGCGGCGAGTCTCTCCCCTCCCACATTCCGCCCACTGACCCCGTCTCTCCGCCCCTAGGGGGCCTTCCTCCGCCCTCATTTCGCCTTGGCACGCCTCTTTCGCACATTACCGCCCCGCAAACGTGCGCGTTTTCGGCGCACGTGTGCGGGGCCCGTTAAATGTGACCCGCACGTGTACGGGGCGTTTAAGAGCACTTAAATGCATCATTTTAGGGCGCTCAGGTGCGCCCCGCACAGGTGCGCCGTTTAGTAAACATGCCCCTAAGAAATTAAGGGGTATGTTTACTAAACTGCATTAGTGCAAATCGCATTAGGAGCCGTGTTAGTGAAAAGAAAACCAAAAAAAGGACATGAGCGGGACATCGTAACCACTAACGCACTTTCCAAAAACTAACGAGCGTTACAGGGCGCCGTGGTGCGTTACTGCGTGTTAATCGTATGAAGGCGCACAGACACAAATCACTGAAACAGAGCTGTAGCACAATGGTTAGTGTGCTCACCGCTCACAGGCAGCATGGGTTCGAGTCCCCAGTGTGCCTAACGCAGAAGGCTGTCCCAGGCATCACCCTGTACATCACATAGGGAATGAGGAGGCATGTTTTTCTTTACGTTCAATAGTGGTTACTGAAACACACTCTCGCAGTGCGCGTAGCCATGTACGTTGGTGCATGCGTGGCTGCTTGCGTTGTTACGGGCGTAGCCCCGTGCATTGGTGCGTGTGTACAATCGTGCATGGGTACGTGTGTTTTTAACAGTGTGGGCACCTTATAGTACAGACACTTTAGGGTGTCTTGCACCTATGCATTCTGCTAACAGATGTACGTGTGATGGCCTATGGTTTATCAGAGCCTGTGAGCAGGCGCTGGATCTTCCCAGGGTTGGATCGTGCCAGTCACACCCATGATGCACTGCACATGCAAATCAGCTGTCCACAGATACACACCATGGGGAATGCACCCCCACAGCACCTCGGCCTGATAGGGGGTACTGACCATGTGTTGTACTGGCACAGAGTAGCTACACACCGTCACATTGTGCGGGTACTGTGCTCACCCTGAGGGTGCAGTGAGGCACCCAGCACCAGGTCCACAGCACCGTCCATGGCTGAAAGAGGCCATGGCGCAGGTCCAAAGCAGTGTTAATGTGTGAGATAGGTAGTTTCTGCACAAACACCTTGCAGTCAGGCATAGCCCCCATGGACGCCTAGGTGGCCCATGTACCCCCCTCCCCCCCTGTGCGTGCCAAGGGTGGCAAACAGGGTCCCCTAACAATAGATGCACATTCTACCTCCCTGCAAAGGTGGCAGTAGAGAGGAACATCAACCCCAGTTCTGGTGAGGAACAGGGCAGGCAATGCAGCTCTGTACACATCCATAACACAATAGCAGACAGACATTAGGCCTAGATATGCTAAGCTGCACCCCACCCACTATCTGATCTCCTGCTGCAAGCCATCAGCCACTGCAAGCCACTCCATCAAGACACATACCAGCTGAAAACAGTCTGCTAGTTAGTCAATCGTGCATGTGCCCAGTGGAGATGCATGCACCCAGAAGTGGGATGTCAGCATACACAGCAAGCAGATAAATCAGTGACTGGGCCCCAAAAGGAAACCCATATCTATCACATGAGAGAAATATTATATAGCACTATGGGGTGCCTAGCCATGCTGTGGTCACTGCACAGTCAGGGTGAGAGTGATCTCTCAGCAGGACATACTGAGGTCACCCTGTCTGTGTAGGTGGTGGCCTGGCACTAAAATGTGCCTGTCACTGCCCTATGCCCTGTGCAGATGCACCCTGGCCAGGCCACCCTGTCCGGCCTATACCCAAGGTACCTTGCTCCTCATTATGCACATTGGCAGCTCAATACTGGCAACATTGCTGGCAGCTTGGGCTGTGGAAGGTGTTTGTAGCCACCACACACTGGATTGACAGACAGCCACCCCCACACCTATGCCAGCGTTGTGCAACTATAGAGGTGTTCAGCAGCCATACCCACCACACCAGTCCTGGGCACAGTTCAGGCATGGATATGGTACGCAAGACTGTTGGGGGTCATTCCCCAGGGTGGTAAGCACTGTCAGAGACCAGACCTGCAGCACACACCGCAGACATCAGAATGCTTGTTTTGGTGGAGCTCACTGAGTAAACTGTGCTTAACGTAGGAATTGATATCTGCCAGTTATCACAGGAAACGTTTGATAGCTGTGTACCATATACCCAGGTGTAGGGTGGCATTGCTAAGGTATGCAACTGCTAGTATTGGGAGATACAGGCAGGGCCCAATGTCCTGCTTCTCCAGGAGGCATTGGCCAATGGGGCCTGTGGGGGTGTGTGTGGGTGTGTTGGGCCCTGTTGGCTGCTGCTTTACGGCAGAGTTCCCCAACTCCAGTCCTGGTTGTCCAAACACTGATCGGGTTTTCATGCTGTCCCTCATAAATATGCATGCGCATACCTGCATACCATTGGGGTGGTGCATAGGCATCACAGGCATCTTTATTAGAGGTAGCATGGGACCTGGATGGTGTGGGGCTCTCCAGGACTGCATTTGCGATACTCTGCTCTGGGTAATGCGCCTGTTTCTGGTGTCTGTGTTTGGTGTGGTAAAATATAGGTGTCTGAACCATGCGTATGTTCTCTGCAATAAAGGGGTGTTGTTACTATCACTGTTTAGTGGTGGGTACACCTATGGAGACTGGGTTGGTCTTACAGGCACTGGCTGTGTCTGTTGCACCACACTGTGGCCACAGAGACAGTATTGGGCAACAAGGAACAACACTCCCAGGACAGCTCCATTACAATGAAATAATCTTTGACAGGGTCTGCTTTCCAGGGAGTGTTGTGCCTTGTTGCCCATTGCTATCACTGTTGCCCAGCTGAATTATGCTTTTTACAATGTTTCTTGTGGTCATTTTTAAGGTTTTATGTGAAAGTTTGTTCTGTGCACATGTATCACACTGCACATGTTTTGTGGGTTTCCCCGGTTTTGCTGTACATTGCTGACGGAAATGGTTTCTCTTCCCTTTAATATGCCTTTAACGACAGGTTTTCATTCGCGTTGGAATTGAGCTCAGGAATTCAGTGCGTTAGTGTGAGGGGAGCCTCTCCCCGCCCACTCTCTGCCCATTGACCCCTTCTCTCCGCCCACTCTCCACCTTCTGTGCTGTTTTAATGCACCACGGAGGTTTGCGATCGTTAACTGCGGTTAACGCGCGTAAAGTATGTTTAACGATCGTTCGCATGTCAGAACGTGTGTTCGGACGTGCGAACGATCGTTAAACATACTTTACGCGCGTTAGTCACGATTACCGCACTTTAGTAAACATCCCCCTAAATATTAAAAAAATAAATAAATAAAATAAAATAAAATTAAAAATAAATAAAAAATATTTTAAAAAATAATTTAAAAAATTCAATATAAATAAAAAATTAAAAATATTTTTAATTTTATTTTTATTTTTTATTTTTAAATTTGAAAAAAATAAATAAAATAATAAAAAGAAAATTAAAAATAAATTAATTTTAATTTAATTTTTAATTAATTTATTTTTTAATTACATTTTTAATATTTTAATTGTTTTTATTTTTTATTTTTATTTTATTTATTATTTTTTTATTTTTTTATTTTTTTATTTTTTTTAATAATTTTTTTTTTTTTTTTTTTTTTTTTTTTTAATATATTTTTTATTTATTTATTTTAGTTTTTTATTTTTTATATTTTTATTATTTATTTATTTTTATTTATTTTTATTATTATATTTATTTTTTTAAATTTAAAAATTAAAAAATTAAAAATTAAAATTATTTTTTTAAATAAATAAATAAAATAAATAAAAAATGTTAAGAATATTTCAGAAAATAAATAAAAAATAAAAAATAAATTTATATATTTTTAATTTTATTTTTATTAATTTTTTATTTTAATTTAATTATCATTTTTTATTTTTTATTTCTTTCTTATTTCTTTCTAATATTTAAATTAAAATTAGTTTTTTAAATTAATAAATAATAAATTAAATAAAAAAATATTAAGAAATTAAATATTAAAAAATTAAGGGGAATGTTTACTAAAAACCGGAAATGTGCGCGCCGCAAAAGAGCGCACGGAAACGCGGCACTGAAACGCTAAAAAGCGCGTTTAAATGCCCCGCACACGTGCGTGTCACCCCCGCAAAGGTGCGCGGCACACTAACGGGCCCCGTACAAGTGCGGGCCCGCAAATGTCCGATAGAGGCGTGGAACAGCTAAAGGAGGGCGGAGGAAGGCTCCGGAGGGGCGGAGGAACGGGGTCAATGGGTGGAGAGTGGGAGGGGAGAGGCTCCCCGCACAGTATCGGGCCCGAATTTGCATGTAAAAACTACCGCGAGGGAAACACTCGCGGTAGAAAGAATTTAAAGGGAAGAGAAACCATTTCCGTCAGCAATGTACAGGAAAACCGGGGAAACCAGCAAAACGTGAGCAGTGTGATACATGTGAACAGCACAAAAGTGCAAATAAAAATAGAAAATGACCACAACAGAACTATTAAAAATAGTAATTCAGCTGGGGAACAGTTATAGTGATGGGCAAATACAGAAAACACACCCAGCAAAGCTCCAGAAAAAAGAAATGAATTTTGGAAGGGTTTACGGAGCGGAGACTCGTCCAAAAAACATTTCCTTTTGTGGAGCTTTCCTGGGAGTGTTTGCTATGGTTGCCCATTAATATCACTGTTGCCCAGCATGGTGATATTTTGTCCCCCATTTCCCGTGGTCATTTCCGGGGTTTATGTGCACGTTTGTCACCAGACAGGGTGCATATGCCCACAGTAAATTTGCGTAGAGCAGGGTTTGTGACTCCATCCTGCCAGGCTTACTACCTCCAGGGGCTGCACTGTCTATGTGGCCATAGTGTGGTGCAGCAGACAGAGTCAGTACCTCTAGGACCAGAGGGTCAGAGGTTCAAAACCCAGCTGGGGCACTTGCCAGCCCAGTCCCTATATTTTACCCACCACTAAACACAGATAGCACAGACACCCCTGTATTGCAGGGGACCTAAGCATGGGGAAAACACCCATATTTTACCCAACAACGCACACACACCACAACAATGGGCATTACCCACAGCCAAGTACCCCAAATGCAGTCCCGTACTGCCACATTCCAATCAGGTCACCTGCTTTTTATGGGAGAAGCTCATGCCAGCATGTTGGCGGACGAGTACATGTGGTGCAGGGGGCAGTGGCTGCTAGCGACAGAAGACAGAGGCCTAGCCATGTGCAGGCTGGCACAGTCCACAGCAACAGACAGGCCCTGCCGGATCCACAGTCATGGACTATCCAGGGAATTCAGCCAAGCTGTGGCTACACGGTGGTGCAGTGCACACAGACAGTGCATGCAAGAACCAAAGGTCACAGGTTCAAAGACCAGCTGGGGCTACTGGCAATCCTGCCCACATATTTTCCCCACAAATAAACAGTGACAGTAAAGACACACCTTTCGTGACGAGGACATATGCAATGGTAATACGTCCATCTTTTACCACACTGAGCACAGACACCATGAACAGGGGCAGAACCTACAGCAGAATCCCCCAAATGCAGTCCTGGTGTGCCACACACCAGTCAGGTTCCATGCTGCCACTCATACAAATGCCTGTGCTGTATATCTATGCACCACCCCCACGGCATGTAGATGTAGCTCATGCATATTCATGAGGGACAGCAGGAAGACCCGAACAGTGTGATGCAAAACTGGGCTGGAGTGGGGAAGTGCTGCCGTAAAGCAGCAGCCAACAGGAGCAGACACACCCACACCCACACGCCCCATTGGCCAATGTCTCATGTAGAGACAGAACATTGGACCCTGCGTGCATCTCCCAATGCCAGCACCTGCATACCTTAGCAATGTCACCCTACAACTGAGGTACACAGCTCTGAAACGTTTGCTAAGAGTACAGGCTGATAGATATCCCTACGTTACGCACATACTGCTAGTTGACCCCATCCGAACAATCTGTTTGGTGTCTGCGGTGCGTGCTCCAGGCCTGGCCTCTGACGGTGTTCACCACCCTGGGGATTGACCCCCAGCAGTACTGCATACCATATCCATGCCTGTGCCATGCCCAGGACCGGTGTGGTGGCCAAGGCTAATCACCCCCTCAATAGTAGCACAATGCTGGCATAGGTGTGGGAGTGTGTGTCTGTCTATACAGTGTGTGTTGGCTGCAGACACCTTCCCCAACCCACACTGCCAGCACTACTGCCAGTATTGGCCTGCCAATGTGCATAATGAGCAGCAAGGTACCATGGGTATAGGTCAGACATGGTGGACTGGCCAGGATGCATCTGCACAGGGCATAGGGCACTGGCTGTGACATTGTAGTGCCAGGCCACCACCTACACAGACAGGGTGACCTCTGTATGTGCTGCTGGGGGAGCACTCTCACCCTGAGTGTGCAGTGATGACAGCATGGCTAGGCACCCCCATAGTGCTGTATTGTGTTTCTCTCTTGTGATATATATGGGTTTCCTGTTGGGGCCTCCTCACAGAACTCTCTGCTTGTGTGTGCTGCCACCCCAGTTTTGGGTGCATGCATTTCCATCAGGGCTAACCAGCAGACTGTTCACAGCTGGTATGTGTCTTGATGGAGTGCCTTGCAGGGTGCAGCGGCTGATGGCTTGCTGCAGGTGAATATCAGATAGTGCTGGGGTGCATCTTTGGATATCCAGGCCTAAAGTCTGTCTGATATTGTGTTATGGATGTGTGTGGAGCTGCTTGGACTGCCCTGTAGGGTGTCTGTTCCCCAGCAGGACTGGGGTTTGATGGTCCACTTTGCTGCCATGGGGGGGGGGGGGGGGGGTGGTGCCCTGTTTGCCACCCTCAGAAGGGGGGGGGGGGTACTTTGACCACCTAGGGGTTCATGGGGGTTTCCACTAACTGAGACAGACAGAGATATCCAACATGTTTCTGCAGCACCTTCCTATCTCACAGGTTAGTACTGTTTTGGAGCTCTGTCATGGCCTCATCCAGCCATGGCTGGTGTTGTGGACCTGGTCTTGGCCGCCACATCACACCCTCAGGATGAGCACAGTACCCGCACAATGTGACGGTGTGTAGCTACTCTTTGCTGGTAGTCCACCCGCTCAGGACCCCCTACCAGGCCGAGGTGCTGTGTGGGTGCACATGGACAATTCCCCCTACCAGGCCGGGTAGCTGTTGGGGTGCATTCCCCATCTTGTGTGCATCTGTGGACAGCTGATTTGCATGTGCAGTGCATCATGGGTACGGGTGGCCTAACCCTATCCTGTCTACAACAGCAGACTGTCTGTGGGGTGATGTGCAGGCTCTCTGCAGCCAGCCAGGGGCTTGCTGTCAGCTATAGAGCTGTAGCCCAATGGTTACGTCACTCCCTGTACAGTCAGAGGTCATGGGTTCAAACCCACAGTGGGGCCCTTTGATAGGGCTGTCCACAGCTTTATTTTTATTTACTGTACATATGTCTATGCCGGCAAAACCACACACAGCTTACTATACCCATTAAGTGCCTTTGAGGGTGCTTTATAGGGCGCCCTATAGGCCACCTTATGGTTGCCATCCATATAGGGTGCACTATACATTATCCTGTGTGGCAACATACATGGTGCCCTATAGGGGACATTCTAGGGTGCCTTGGCGGACAGTGCACTGTAACATGTGCCTTACGGGCATCCGTATGTTAACACACTGTAAGAGCGGGTTTACTAGTGGTGGGAAATAAAATATAAATGGAACGCCTCCTACAGCACTCCTCACCATGATACATACTGCCACAGCCAGCCTTGTTCACTGGGCACTGTGAGGGGTTGAACCCCTGGCCCCTGCAACATTGGTCAGTGTCCTAACCATTGTGCTGTGGCTCTGTTCCTGTGTTTGTGCATCCGCGCACAGCCTTGTAGCCATCAGCGCGCCATCTTGTGGCGCACTAAATTAACAGCGCGCCGCCTTATGCAGCACAACATGGAAATGCCCCTAAAATAATGCCTCAGCCAGCTGTCTTCAATGGGCACTGTGGGGAATTGAACCCATGATCCCTACACAAGTGGTCAGTGTCTTAACCATTGTGCTATGGCTCTGTTCCTGTTATTTCCACATCAGCGCGCCACTTCTCCCTCCCACTATTGGACTGCCCCCTCACACATCAGCGCGCCGCCTTCTGCCCACCGGCTCGCCGCCTTCTGTTGCCCACATTTATCAGCGCACCGCCTTCTGCTGCCCAAATTTACCAATGCACCGCCATCTGCCGCCCACACTAAACAGTGCGCTGCCTCATGCCGTAATAAAAATAACAGTGCGCCGCCTTCTGCCGCCCAAAATTAATATGCCTCCTAACCACTTTTGCCCATAAATGTTGGTGCCTCAGCTGGTCTTTTTGGTTGAGCGCAATGGGGGGTTGAACCCCTGGCCCCTGCACCATTGGTCGGTGTCTTCACCGTTGTACTACGGCTCTGTTATTTGGTTTTGCAGCAGTGCCCCACTTAGCCTTTCCACGCGCTAATGTGGGCCCCGCACATTAGCGCGACGCACACACGTACCGTCCGGTTTTTTGCTTTTTTCTGCCTGGCCCGCCCACTCCTTATATGGCACCAGCACACTAACAGGGACCCGCACAGCAACGGAGTTTAGTAAACATACCCCTAAGAAATTAAGAAATTAAATGCTAAAAAAATTAATAAATAAAATAAAATAAAAAATAAATAAAAAATATTTAAAAAAATTAAAAAAATTCAAATATAAATAAAAAATTAAAAATATTTTTTAATTTAATTTTATATTTATTTATTTTATTTTTTTATTTATTTTTCTAAATTTAAAAATAAAAAAATTAAAAATTAAATTTTTTTTTTTTATTATTGAAAGGCAGGCATAAAGTACATTAGGAACCGACATCATAGGCATAATACAATATCAAAAGAGAACAAAGCTAAAGTCACTAACAAAAATCACAAGGCTAGCCAACAAAATGCCTTCTTTTGTTTTTAGATTTTTTTGTTTTTATTATCCCGTTACACTTGTCCCCCTTCCCGTAGCCCCCAACCCCCTCCCACCCTACTGCAAGCCACAGATAACCCCCCCAAGAAGAAAGAAAACATCCACCCCCCCACCTTACAACTTCCCCTCCCACACCCAAGCCCCCATCTGATCTCTCCCGCCCCCCACGAATCTCCATACTAGCCCATAAAAAGAGAGACTACGCCAGTCATTCAGTGAACTGAAAGCAAAAGGCGATGCCGCCGACAAGCATCCTGCAGCAACACATGTCACCCACTACTTTCGAGGACAGGCCACGACCTTAAGCAATCAGGTGCCATAACGAAGGACAAAGGGTTCCCAGACCTGCTCAAAACGTGGTAGTCGCATCCTCCCAGCAGCTACCCCACGCTCCATTGTATATGTGTCCCACATCCATTCCAACCAGACAGAAAAAGACGGCAGGAGAGCCTGCTTCCAAACAGAAGCTAGCGACATACGAGCCGCATTCAGACCATTCCAATCAGGTCACCTGCTTTTTATGGGAGAAGCTCATGCCAGCATGTTGGCGGACGAGTACATGTGGTGCAGGGGGCAGTGGCTGCTAGCGACAGAAGACAGAGGCCTAGCTGCTGTAAGTGAGTTTGAATCCCCCTCCAAAAGACTTGAGTGCGGGGGCAGGACCACCAGATGTGCTCCAGAGCCCCCTTCTGCCCACATCGCCGCCAACACAGATCCGAAACCACAGGATAAACGTGAGCGATCCGCACCGGAGTCATGTACCACCTATATAATAATTTATAATTAGTTTCACGGGCATTAACCGCCACCGAGCTCTTCCACAGCCTACCTTCCACCTGTTCCCACTGTTGCTCGGAGTACAAAAGATTCAAGTCAGTATTCCAATTTGCTCTATGCTTGACAAAGCGCGGTTGCTGTGCCTGCAGGTGAGCATACAAGGCAGCTATTAGACCTTTGGTGGTGGTGCACCCCTCGCAAAAACGCTCCAAATCTGTCAGCACTCGGGCCACGTGGGGCCGAACGGCTCTAGTCTGAACCCAATGGGCCACCTGCGTATATTGGAAGAGCTGACTATCTGGAAGGTCAAATTCCTCCCGGAGCCTTTGAAACATTTGCAACTTACCCTCGTCAAACAGTTGTCCTACACAATCCCAGGGGAAAGGAAGCATTATCTACTATAGGCGCCAAAGGGGTGAGGTCCGTCCCACGAGGCCGGAAGAATTGGTCCCAACAGTGAAGAGTATGTAAAATGTAGGGGTTGCGAAGACGCTGACCACTTCGCAGTTTGGGACCAAGCCACAGCCGGTCCCCCAAACCCGCCCCCCTTGCGATAGTCATTTCCAGTTGCACCCAGCGCTTGGAGCTATCCACGATCATCCACTCCACCCCGGCGCGACACTGCGCTGCCGCATAGTACCAGTGAAGATTAGGAAACCCCATACCCCCAATGCGCGATCGAGCATAAAGAAGCTGACGTGGCAGACGCGGTTGACGGTACTGCCAGATAAATTTCATAAGCAGGGTTTGCCAGGTGGCCAATAATCCTCGGGCCAACGAGATAGGGAGAACCTGAAAGAGGTACAAAAACCGGGGAACGACCACCATCTTTATCACCGCAATACGTCCAAACCAGGATAACATTAACCTATTCCAGGTTTCCAAATCGTGTCGGACTTGCCGGAGTAGCGGCTCATAATTAGCCTTAAAAAGGGCCGTCCGGTCCACTGTCAGATTCACCCCTAAATATCGCAGAGCACCCGACACCCACCGGAAGGGGTAGGCAGCACGAAGCTCCGTACAAACCGCTTCCGAGACCCCCACATTCAGAATTTCAGATTTCGTATAGTTGATTTTAAATCCAGATACCTGGGAAAAGGTGTCAAAAAGCTGCATAGCGGCAGTAAGAGACGCAGAGGGATTCACCAAAGATAATATGATATCATCCGCGAAGAGCGCGATCCGATACTCCGCGGGGCCCACACAAACGCCCCCCATTCCCGAATGTTCTCGAAAGCTCTGTGCCAAGGGTTCCATCACTAATGCGAACAACAGCGGCGACAGAGGACAGCCTTGATGAGTGCCCCTTTCCAGTGAGAAAGTTCTGGATTGACCCCCGTTAGCCCGAACACATGCCTGGGGGTCCTGATATAAGCTATGAATCCAGCGTATGAAATTAGGACCAAAGCCCAACGAATCCAACACACACCAAAGATAACCCCAACTGACACGATCAAAGGCCTTTTCGGCATCAACCCCCATCACCAGGGTCGGCTGCGAATCTTTCTGCGCTACGTGGATAACCTGCAGCATTCACCGAATATTATCTGCCGCCTGGCACCCTGGTACAAACCCAACCTGGTCAGGATGTATCAGAGTAGGGAGAACCCGGTTCAAATGCGCAGCCAACACAGAAGCAAGTATTTTGACATCCGTATTTAAGAGGGAAATGGGACGATACGAGGCCGCGTCCTGCAGGGGTTTACCTGGCTTAGGGATCATGACTATCAAAGCTTCACGCTGAGATGGAGGCAGAGGCGCCCCCCTCAGGACCTCATTGAAGAGTACTACCAGCGTAGGCGCTAATTGCACACAAAATCTTTTATAGTACTCCGCAGGGAAGCCATCATTATCCGGCGCTCCCCCCGTTTTCAACCGCCGGATTGTGAGCTCCACCTCCTCCACCGTAAGTTCAGAGAATTGCTCCCGATCAGGGTTAGTCAGCCGGGGCAAGGTGATTTTCCGTAAGAAGCCCTGTGCGTGGGCCAAATCAAAAGGTTCGGCTTTATATAACCGTTCCAAAAAAGTAGCAAAGACTTCGCGTATCTCTCGAGAGATCACCTTCTTCTGTCCCCCAGAGTCGTGAAGTTCGCGGACCACCCGCCCCGATTGCTGCTGCCGAAGCTGCAAGGCTAAATAGCGACCTGTCTTGTTCCCCTGCTCGTAAAATGTTTGACGCAGTTTCCGGCGCTTATTGTCTAACTCTCTTTGTGAGCATGCATCTAGGTTAGCCTGGACAGCCCGCCATTGCTGTAAGACCCGCTTCGATCCAGTCTGAGCGTGCTCTAAGTGCAACCGGGAAGATTCTCCCACTAATTGACAATATTCCTGTCTCCATTTCTGCTATAAGTTGGCCCCGAGCCGTGGCCTTGAAAGCGTCCCAAACAATGGGAAGCGGCACCTCCCCAGAGTCGTTTAGCTCAAAAAAATCATTTATAAAATGGCCGTGGTTCTGTACAGCGCACTGCCACCGAAGGAATCACACATCAAGCCTCCAGAGCCATTGGCGGTCACTATATACATCCGCTGGGAGGGAGAGCCAGCACGGGGCATGGTCCGACCAGGTCAGCGCCCCATGACCAGCCTCCACCCTCCCGTCCATCAGGCACTGGTCCAACAAAAAATAATCTATGCGGGTGTGCACCTGATGGACAGGAGAAAAATAGGTGTAGCTTCTCTCCCTCTCATGGGTATCTCTCCACACATCGCGCAAGCCCAGTTCTTTCAAAAGGTTTTGCAAGGCCTTACCGGGCCCGTTCAGCCCCCTCCCACCACTACTCGTAGAATCCAAATGGGGCACCAAATGGGCATTACAGTCCCCACTGAGTATAATGGGGCCTTTCGCAAATTCAGCGAGCAAGGCCTTCAGTCATGTAAAGAAAGATCCCTGCCCCTCATTTGGTGCATATATGTTAGCTAAGGTTAACATGTGACCTTCCAAGCGTATATTCGCAAAAGCCACCGTCCCAGGGTATCTCGCTTAACCTCTTCCACCTGTAGGGACAAGCTGTGATGAAATAAGAAGGCCACCCCACGTTTCTTTCGCCCATGCACATCCGAAGCAACCCACACCTCAGTATAAGGATTACGCTTTAACCACCCCTGTTTACTAGCTCGGAGATGCGTCTCCTGCAAAAAGACAATGTCCTCCCTCAGGGTCCTCAGCTCCGAGAACAGCAAAGATCGCTTTCGAGGGGAGTTAAGACCCTTAACATTCAAGGAAATCAAGCGCACCATTGTTGTTCAACCACCACACTCCTTTGCTTCCCCTCTGGCCCACAACATGTTTCCCCCATGACCCTTGTAGGAGTTGCCGTGCTCTCCGGCATAAAACGCCATCATCATGAAACCACCAGGCTAGCTGTAGAGATTCACCCCCCCCCCCCCGCCTTCGTACTGCATATCCCAAAAAGAAAATATTAAAGCCTCCCCCCCCACCCACCCCCCTCCCGTCAGTACCTCCCACCTGTTAAAGAAAAAACAGGACACGGTAAATTGACCCCAAACTAAACTCCGCCCGGGCCCCCACATAGCCAAACTACAAGCATTGCAAATCAGATCATTTCCCCCGTACATAGCCCATCAACAGGGTGTCTAGCCCGGATTACCCCTTTAACAGAATTCACACAGCATCAACATACCCCTCAATACCCGCATGGGGCAGTAGGTATATACCCAGAACCTATGCAGACTTAAAGCTGGCAGCCCAACGGGAGCAGACCGGGAAAACAGCAAAACTCTCAAAACTGGTCAATCAAATGTGGCCATGAAAGCACAGAATCCATGAGCAAAGTTTCTCAATCAGAGAAAAAAAAATAGGCGCTTCAACTCCGGGGTATATCAAGTAGGCTTTCCCACCCGGGTCCACTTCAAGTGTTGAGGCTTAGGGGTCGGGAGTTGAGGCAGCGCATTATCTTCGACCAGACCTGCCTGGCGGAGAGCTCTCCAGGCCTCTGTATGGTCTTTAGCGGAAATCTTTTTATTGCCCAGGAGGAAATTTATCCGAAACGGGAAGGCCCAGGAGTAGCGAATCCCTTTGTTGTTCAGGACCATCGTTACTGGTTTCATCTCCCTCCAACGGGCCAGTGTAAACGTTGAGAGGTCCTGATATACAGTTACTGTTGCTTCTTGAAATCGGATCACTTTTTTCTCCCGGCCCCGGCGTATAAGAAGATCAGCATCAGTATAACGCAAGAATCGCGCAATGACATCTCGGGGCTGGTTGTTAGGAGGCTTTCCCAGAGCCCGATGCACTCGCTCCACTTCCATTTCAGACCCATGAGCTGCCAGCTCCTCCCCTGGGAGCAATTCAGCAATCAAATTTTTGAGGACTACCGGGAGGTCTTCACCGCCCCCCGCCGGTTCCGGGATTCCCCGGAAACGCACATTGTTGCGACAGGAGCGGTTTTCAATGTCATCAATTTTATAAGTGAGCTCCATGGCTTGCGCCCGCTGTCTGTCAAGAGCACATTGTAAATCCACCATAGAACTATCGTGATCCGCAACTTTTGTCTCCATCTCCTCCACTCGCGCTCCGAGATCTTTCATTTCACTCCGGAATTCCGCAATGGTGTTCATCACCTCTTCGCGCATGGAGTGAAATTCGCCTGCCCAATCCGCAAAGCCCCGACGGAGTTCACGCTGAAGCAGGGCATGCGAAGACAGCATGGTAGGGTCCAATTCACTTTCACTCACAGTCTCATCATCAGAACCCCCTGAGAGGTGTTTACTGGTTGGACTAGTCGGGACACCACTTTTGCCCTGCAGTCTTTGGGATGAGCGTATGCCCTCTCGGGCTTCAGAGTTTTTAGCCTTAGTAGCCATGGGATAGATAGCGGACCAGCACTCCAAGGATAGGCAGTGAGCAGTTACAAAAAGAGCAGGCATATGCTGTAAGCAAGCTGAAAAATCCGAACAAGCCCACTGTATTGTGGTCAGCAGAGGGAGCTCCAGCCTCACACAATACAGGAATTATAGACATCCGGGATTTTTCTTCCACAATGCTGGTAGAGAGTAGGTGATTCGCTGGGCAGCGCCCACGTGACTGCTTTAACTTATTGCTCTTGGTGGAACACAAAGAACCCTGTGCGTTCAAACACCACATGGCTATGGCGGCCACTTTAATCCAGGCCCCCGCAGCCTCCCGGTAAGCTCTATTTTGCAGGGCCCCAAGCACTCTCACCTCTTCTGCAGCCCTGAGACATTGGATTTTTTAATTATTTATTATTTTTTTATCCTTTTTAGTTATTTATAGTACACGATCTAATCATTTTTGTTAAACATAGGTTGTTTCGTCCCAATTCATTTCCTTATTAACATACAATGCCTGTCTACATGGCAAAATACATGTTTAGTTTTGGCACCTAATGGGGCACTATCTTTTACTCTTTTTTATTTTTAACGTACTTTCTCATATGTTTCTATGGCTCCTTTTGTTTATATGTACCAGTCATCCTCCCAATTGTTTATTCAGGGTGATCCTACATGGGGTAATTTTTATTTTTTATTATTATCATTATTATTTTTATTTACTAGCCTATTATGTCCGCTATTGTTGACGTTTTTATTTGTCTTTTTTACTCCATTTAGCCCCCCTTTTTGCTTTGTTGCAATCCTATCCCCCTATTTATTTACATATTCTTTCTGACGTCACCAGCCTCCTTCTTATTTTACTTTCACACTGCGCAGCCGTCGGCGTTTTGAGATTAAAAAGAGAAAGCTGATTTTGGCGCGGTTGGTGCTGGTTGTGGATTCTCTTATTTTGTGGCAGTAAGTATTTATTATGTTTGTTATTAGTTTTACTGCTATTTTGTTTCATTTGGAGCAAGTCTTATTTTCACCATTTTTGTAGCCCCTTAATGTCATTTGTTTACAAGGACCATTTATTTTTCCTTTTAAATACAGAACGGCATAGCCATTGGCGTTCAGACTCTTAATGCTCTGGCAAGGTTTGTTCGTTTTTGGAGCTCTGCACTTCACAACTTTTCTTTTTATTATAACGCTCAAACTCTTTATTCAAGGGTGCCCGACTTGCCATATGCGCGGTTCCTAACATTTTATATAGTTATAATTATGTATTAACATAACTCATAATATCCTTTATTAGATACTAATTGATTCTGTGTTTTACTTCCAATTGTCTGTAATAGCAGTAGCGCATGGCTAGATCGGAGATTGCCCTACCTGCTTTATAGCGTGGCTGCTTGCATTTTATGTATTGACATAACTACCCATGGGCACAGCTCATAGTAATTTCTATTCAGACATTCTTTCATTCATTTCGTGGTTTATAACAGGAGTACTTGCATGTTTATTTTTGGCTCATTATATCTTTTATTAGATACTTATTTGTTCTGTGTTTTACTTTCAATTGGCTGCAACAACAGTAGTGTATGGCTAGATCGAAGAGTGCCCGACCTGCTATATAATGTGGCTGTTTGCATTTTATGTACTCATATAACTACCCACGGGCACAGCTCATAGTAATTTTTCATTCAGACTTTCTTATTCACTTCATGGCTCACCTTTAATTGGCTATAACAGGAGCACCTACATGTTTGATTTTTTGGCTCTTTACATTTGATTTGTTTCTAAGTCTATAGAACTTCACTCATTAACTCCCTTTTTTAAAGACAGGTTTATGTTTCTATTGTTGTCTATAACACTGTTATCATCGCAGTCCAATTTCTTCTGTAGGGGTGTTTTCATTCTATCGTCTTCACTGTATCACACAGTCACATCATTTAGTTTGGTTTCGCCCTCTTTTTATTCACATTGTGCGGGAGGTTGTAATCTATGAAGCTATTGACTCATTTGTTTGATGACACTGTTCATAGCATTTTCTTTTTCATCTTTTCATTTTCTCATCTTTTACTTCTAGTTGTCCAAAATACCAATATTGCAAGTTTGGAGTTTGTTTTAACTACACTTATTTTCACTGACATTTGAATATATATTTGTTTACAATATAGTTTTATAATTTTATGTGCTTTTACTACTATTTCACATAGACCTCATTTCTTCTTTTTTTGCACTACAATCAGTTTAGGGAGTCATATTTCTAAGATTTTTCATTGTCTACTTTTGTGTTTCAATATGTTTATGTTGAATTTTTAAACATGCATTACACTGTTCAGCTGTTTTAATTCACACAATACATGTCATTATTTTATTTATACCTCACAGATTGCACACTTAAACCTTTAGAAGGATTATCCACAGTCAGGTAACATAGTTATATATATATATATAGTTTATTTTTACTAGTCTTCACAGTCTGTCTTCATCTCTCTTGCATTTTGTTTTGATCCATACTCAGGTATTATGATCCTTTACAGATTTATTTTATGATTTGAATCTATATGTTGTTGTAACATATGTATTTTATTTATTGACATGGATGTACTTTTAAAATGTATATTGTAATAAGTTTTTAATACTATTTTGTTATTGATATATTTACTTTTTTATTGTTTGTTTTTATTAGCTTATTTCTGAGTATATAATTTTATACTCTTGTCTGAGTCATACAGATTAGTGACACAGGTATGTGTAATTTATATGTTTCGGATATTCAATTTATTCTTACACTTTTAATTATCCCTTTATTAGTTTTTCTAATTTAAAAGTTTTAATTACATTTTATTGTTTATCTTTCTTTGTGTTCATGTTAGCCGTACATTTAAGAATAAAATTATATATATACATATATTTTATATAAAGGATATATTCGTTCAAGTCCGCTGTTTTAGATTATTTGGTTTTAATTTGTTTTTTAACTTTTGTTATATTGTTTGTGTTATATTTTGTCTTAGCCATTTAAGCCCCTGAAGAAGGGATTTCCGAAACACGGCCTGTGTTGGGCCAGTGGCTGATATTTGTTCAATAAAGGTTCAATTATGTTACCTTCCCTGCTATCCACGTCCCTCTGTTGGACTGTGTGCAGTCCCAGGCCATCCACTGTGCAGGTAGGTGGGTGCCTAGGTTCAGGGTATGGGGTGCGATAGCATACATGGACATCCACAAATCCCCCCCCCCCCTCCATCACCGTCTGCCACTGTTCTGTCACCTCTACATGGGGGTGAGATGGCTGTGGGGTGTGCAGGGTGTGATCTGGCAACAAATGGCTAGGGTGGACCTGTTTGATTATGTTCTGATGGCAGACTGTGATCAAGCTGGGGCATGCCATGCGGGTCCAGTGTATCCATTATGGATACATATTTCAACCAATTGTGGGCACACCCTGAACTGCCTTACCAGGGGCTGTGATAATGGGTTTTGCTGGGTTTACAGACAGTTTGGGACTTATCCTGGGTAAGGTTCATAGACCCTTGTTAGCATGGTCCCCAGATGTGCACTGCTTGCCCCATTACAGGCACTGTGGTTCCTGTGTGATGTTTGGAGTGCCTGCTGGGAAGTGTCCCCTGGATGGGACACTGTGGTACACAGAGTACTGGACATTTTGACCTTGATCAGACACCTTCATTCTGATTTCCAGTTTCTGTGTTCCCATGTGTGACTGCCTAGTCCACCCTGCACCCCAGTTGCCCCCACTTCATGTCCCGCCCTCAGCCCCTTATGCCCCATTTGCACCATCACCATACTGCCCTTTCATACCTGGGCACTATGCTGTTGCTTCAAATGGGCACTACTATCACTGTTTTTGCACTCAAGCCTGTGCTCTACATTGCTGACATTGAAATGGTCTCTCTTGCAAATTTGCATTTAACGACAGGTTTTCACTGGCGGTATTATCCCAGTGTTAATGTTCCAGCATTAGTGTAGCAGGGGCATCTCCCCACCCATTGACCCCTTCTCTCCGCCCTCTAGGACAGTTTACGCTGCCGGTAACATTAACACGTGTTGACGTTACATCAGGTAACGGTACCGCATGATAACGTTACAGCAGGCGACGTTAACACGCGTTAACACTACCGATGCTACGTTACCGCGCTATAGTAAACATACCCCTAAATGTCACACATGGAAAGTAGCTCATAATAATATTAATGATACACAAATAAAACAGCTTAGAGTGAGTCATACTAAATGTCACACACGCAAAGTAGCTCATTATTATACATATCAAAGAAAAGAGATTACAGTGGGTCATACTAAATGTCACACATGCAAAGTAGCTCAGTCATAATAAATGCCACACACTCAAAGCAAGTCATTATTATACACGAGTAGAAGAGTGGCCTAGTTGTTGGGGCAAGGTATGTTTATGTTTATTACTTGATAAAAACCGCCTTTCTACAAAACCAAGGCGGTGTACAATAAAATAAAAACCATTAAAATGGCTAAAAGCCAATAAAAAGGAAAGGAAATGTACAATATATTATAGGACAGATGAATGACAGAGAGAATAGACAGACAAAACACAACAGTGAAAGAGGCTTAAGAGAAAACAAAAGGAAAAGGAGGTAGGAGTCATTCAAAAGGAGAGGGGACATCAAAAGCCAAAGAAAACAAGTGGGTTTTTAGGTCCTGCTTGAAGGTAGAGTGTTGGGGTTCTAAACGGAGGGAGGAGGGAAGGGCATTCCAAAGGGCAGGTCCAGCAAAGAAGAAAGCGGTAGAGCGAGTGGACTGAAGGTGAGCACAGGAGGGGGAAGGGAGGGTAAGACGATTAAGATGAAATGAACTGGGAGTATGCCTGGGGGAGTGAAAAAAGAGGAGATCCGTGAGGTATTGTGGAGTGCTATCATGGAAAGCTTTGTGAACCAAGGTCAGTATTTTGAACATAGCACGGAAAGGAACTGGCAACCAATGGAGGTGAAATAACAGAGGAGTGATATGATCTCGGTGGGAAGAGTAAGTGACAAGGCGTGCAGCAGTGTTTTGAATACGTTGGAGACGGGAAAGTTGATTCTTAGGAAGACCAATGAAAAGAGAATTGGCGAAATCGACACGGGACAAAACCAGAGAGAGTACTAGAGTGATAAGAGCTGAAGGGGAAAGAAAGGGACGAACAGAACGAACCCGTCGTGGAAAGAAAAAAGAGGTTTTAGCTACCTGAGAGATATGAGAATGGAAGGATAAGTTAGAATCAAAGGCAACCCCCAAGTAGCGAAAAGTGGAGACCAGAGGTACAGGAGTGCCAGAGAAGGAAGGGGCTAGTGATGGAGGGGGACTACCATACGAGAACCAAATAGCCACAGTCTTGGTGAGATTCAAGTGGAGACAATTGAGTGTTAGCCAATCAGCCACAGCTGCAAGACATGAGTTAAGGGGTGCGAGATCTGGACATAGAGGAGAAGTGTGATAGAGTAAAAGAATATCATCAGCGTAGAGAAACGTGGAGACACCAAATTGCTGGATCAAAGAAGGGAGAGAGGCCAGGAAAAGATTAAAAAGAAGGGGGGCAAGAACCGAACCTTGGGGAACCCCACAGGGAAGGGGGTGAGAGTCCGAGGGAGAGGAGGATGGGAGAGAAGAGGTAACCACACAGGAACGAGAAGAAAGGAAAGAATGAAACCAGTGATGGACTGTACTACAGAGACCCGCATCCCGCAGACGGCGAAGAAGAAGAGAGTGATCTACCAAGTCAAAAGCGGCCGAAAGGTCCAAAGTAAGGTACTTCAGGTCAGGGGTTCAAATCCCACTAGAGGACAGCAACCTTGGGCCGGAAGGACTGTGGTTTCTAGTCCCACAGGTGCTCCTTGTGGTCTTGGGCAAGCCACTTAACCCTCCATAGCCCATGTTCCCTGTAAAATAGTTATCTGCTAGTTATAATGCCCTGTTCAATGTAATTTCGGTTTGTTCAATGTAAACCGCACTGATTCAGAATAGCGCGGTATATGCAATGCAATGTGTGCCTTTGAGTCATTCCTGATTCCTGGTGACCCAGAAGCTCCTGGGTTTTCTTGGCAGTGTCACCGGAAGTAGATTGCCAGGCCTTTCTTCCGAGGCAGTGGAGAGTTAAGTGACTTGCCCAAGGCCACAAGGAGTGCTAGCGCGGTATATAAGAGAATATAAATAAATAAAAGAAAAGAGCTCATAGTGAGTCATACTAAATGCCACTCATGCAAAGCAGCTAATTATTATACATATTAAAGAAAACTGCTTACAGCGAGTTATACTAAATTAAACTCACTCAAAGTAGCTCATTATTATACACATCAAAGAAAACTGCTTACAGTGAATCATACTAAATGCCACTCACACAAAGTAACACAACAAAGAAAACAGCTTATAGTGAGTCATACTAAATGACATGCATGCAAAGTAGCTCATTACACAGGTACACTACCAAAAAACTGCCTCCAGTTTTGCAACTGATTCCTATAGATTGTGGGGTGCTGAATCCAGGAAAAATAGCCAAAATGTTCCATCACGTCACGTTTTCTTGCAAAATTAGATTTCTGACCCATATAAGGAATGTTCACATAATTTCTTTTTAGCTGACTGCAGTTTATTTTCTTGGCCCAAAATAGAGGTTGTAATGGTTAACTAACTAGAAACACTCCCTCATGATATTTTAGAGTGTTTTGTATTCATTTTATACATTAACAGGACAATTGGGAGGCGGGGGACTAAATCCAGTACTCGCGCTGGCGCATGTTCTTTCCTGTTCGCCTCGCCTCGTTCTCTCGCTCAAACACGGTGGTTGCGACATGAACGTTCCTGTCAAATTTCAGTTTCTTGCAAGTTCATTATTACCTTTTGTTTGCTCAGTCGTAATCCAGCTTTATTCCGAAGTGGTTCACTACAGTTGTAGTTTACAGTGCTGTGTATTTGAAGGACTGGAAAGGGGGGCTGTTACTTCTGGAGAGAAATCTGAAATTGTGAGTATATACTTCTGGGAATTTTTCTGAAAGGAATTTTTTTTTTCTTTTAAAGCTAATTAATCTGTGAACCCACTATTTTTTTGTTAAATCAGTCAGGGCCTAGTAGCAACAGTTTAAGATTCAATTTAAAAACACAGAAGAGAACTTTCTGGTTACCTTTCATACCCAGTAGACAGCTGTAGTTTAAATTTCATAGTCACTCAGGGCCTAGCATCAGCAAAGTACTTTTAGTTTCAAATTAAAACACAGAAGAGAGCTTTCTGGTTAAATTTAGAATCCAGCAGAGAGCTTGTAGTTTAAATTTCATAATAGGTTAGAGCCTAGTAGCAGCAAAGAGCTATAATTTAAATCAAATCAGAATATAGTTTTCCTCAGCAGCACAGGACAAGGTACTGTGTAGCAGCCCTTTTTTAATAAGTGTTTACTGAGGAAGATGTAGGGATGTTACCCACGACTGAAGTGGTATTTAAAGGTGTGGAAGAATTGAAGGAAATATCGATACATCGGGAAGATGTCTTACAACTATTAGATAAACTGAAGAGTAGCAAATCACCTGGGCCGGATGGTATACATCCAAGGGTGTTGAAAGAACTGAAATTTGAGATTGCAGACCTGCTATCAGTAATCTGTGAACTATCATTAAAATCATCTCTAATACCTGAGGATTGGAGGATCGCCAATGTAACACCAATTTTTAAAAAGGGTTCGAGGGGTGATCCTGGAAACTACAGACCGGTGAGCCTGACGTCAGTACCGGGAAAAATGGTAGAAACCATCATAAAGAATAAAATTACTCAGCATATAGATAGTCATGACCTAATGGGAGACAGCCAACATGGCTTTAGACAAGGAAGATCTTGTCTTACTAATCTGTTATGTTTTTTTGAAGGAGTGAATAAACAGGTGGACAAAGGTGAGTCGGTTGATATTGTGTATCTGGACTTTCAGAAAGCCTTTGACAAGGTCCCTCATGAGAGACTTTTGGCAAAACTAAAGAGTCATGGGATAAGAGGCAGTGTACTACTGTGGATCAGGAACTGGTTAAAAGATAGAAAGCAGAGGGTAGGGCTAAATGGCCAATTTTCCCAATGGAGAAAGGTGAATAGTGGTGTACCCCAGGGATCTGTGCTGGGTCCGCTGCTTTTTGACATATTCATAAATGACCTGGAAAGTGGAATAACGAGTGAGGTTATCAAATTTGCTGATGACACAAAACTATTTAAAGTTGTTAAAACCCAGGAGGATTGTGGAAAATTGCAAGAGGATCTTGATAAATTGGAAGACTGGGCATCAAAATGGCAGATGAAATTTAATGTGGAGAAGTGCAAGGTTATGCACCTAGGGAAGAACAACCCAAACTATGGTTACACGATGCAAGGTTCCACATTAGGAACCACCACCCAAGAAAAAGATTTAGGCGTCCTTGTGGATACCATGTTAAAACCCTCGGCCCAGTGTGCAGCGGCGGCCAAGAGAGCAAATAGAATGCTAGGTATAATAAGGAAAGGAATGGAAAATAAAACAAAAGATATTATAATGCCTCTATATCGTTCCATGGTGAGACCGCACCTTGAATATTGTGTGCAATTCTGGTCGCCATATCTTAAAAAGGATATAGCAATTTTAGAAAAGGTTCAGAGAAGAGCCACCAAAATGGTAAAGGGGATGGAAGGATACTCCTATGAAGAAAGGCTAAAAAGGTTGGGGCTCTTTAACCTGGAAAAGAGACGGCTGAGGGGAGATATGATAGAAGTCTATAAATTAATGAACGGAGTGGAACGGGTAAACGTAGATCGATTGTTTACCTTATCAGAATATAGAAAGACTAGGGGACATGCAATGAAGCTACAGGGTAAACTATTTAAGACTAATAAAAGAAAATATTTTTTCACTCAACGTGTAATCAAACTCTGGAATTTGTTACCGGAGGATGTAGTAAAGGCTGTTAGTGTAGCTGGGTTTAAAAAAGGTTTGGACAAGTTCCTGGAGGAAAGGTCCATAAACCATTATTAAGAAGGGACCCAGGATATCAATGCTTGAACCAATACAAGCATTGTGGAACCTGTGTCCCTTGGGGAAACTGCTAGGTACGTATGACCTAGATTGGCCACTGTTGGAAACAGAATACTGGGCTTGATGGACCTTGGTCTGACCCAGTATGGCATATCTTATGTTCTTATGTTCTTAACTCTCCGGACAGTTTTTGCTTTATTTGTGGGGAATATACCGTGAAAAAGCGGCAGAGGAACATTTCTGCATTTATTAAAAAAGTATATTTTGCCTATTTCGGTTTGAAGTTAGGCGATCAAGACAAACCGTGGGCTCCTCACAAAGTGTGCAAGACATGTGAGGAAGATCTACGCTTATGGATGAAAAGTAAAAAACAAGCATTTCGTTTCGGAATACCTATGATGTGGCATGAACAAAGAGACCACAGCAGTGACTGCTATTTTTGCTCTTGCATTGTGAAGGGATACAACTTAAAAAATAAGAACGTAATAAGTTACCCCAACCTTCCCTCAGCAATTAGGCCTATGCCTCATAGCAACGAAGTACCTGTGCCTGAACCACCAAAATCTTTGGATCATATTTGTGTGGACGGTTCTGATCATGATGAGACTCATCAGATGGCTTTTCCCGATGAGTCCAGTACTTCCGAGTTTGAAACTGAACCAGATCCGAAACCTGAACTTTTCTCTCAAGCTGAATTGAATGATTTAGTCCGGGATTTAGGACTCCCAAAAGATGCTGCCCAACTGCTAGGTTCTCGGCTTAAACAGAAAAATCTATTGTCACCAGGAACAACTTTTTATTGGTAGTACCGCAACCGCGAGACACAATTTTTGAAGTATTTCAGCAAAGAGGAAGATTTGGTATTTTGCAACAATATATACGGAGTGATGGAAAAGTTTAAACTCAAGTATGATCCTGCTGAATGGCGGCTGTTCATTGATTCGTCAAAAGACAGCATAAAAGGTGTTCTTCATAATGGCAACACATTCGCTTCAGTTCCTATTGCTCACTCTGTTATTCTCCAAGAAAAATATGAGAATTTGGCCCTGATTCTTCAGAAGATTCGTTATGATGAGCATAAGTGGATGATTTGTGGAGACTTTAAAATTCTATCCATGCTATTAGGGCAGCAATCCGGTTTCACCAAATAACCCTGCTTCCTTTGCTTGTGGGATAGCCGGGCCCGCGACCTACACTGGGGGAAAAAAGACTGGCCAATTCGGGAGTATTTGAGACCCGGTGAGAAAAATGTTTTTCATGAGAGCTTGGTACCTCGTGATAAAATTCTATTACCACCTCTCCACATTAAGTTGGGTCTCATTAAGCAATTCATCAAGTCCCTTCCAAAAGATGGTGTGTGCTTTCGGTACCTATGCTCAAAGTTCCCCCGACTTTCTGAAGCAAAGCTAAAGGAAGGAGTGTTTGTTGGCCCTGATATAAGGAAACTCATTTCAGATGGAGCATTCGCTGAAACAATGTCTGAGAAGGAAAAAGAAGCCTGGGATTCCTTCAAGGATGTTGTTCTCAAATTCTTGAGGAACAGGCGGGATGAGAACTATAAGGATATTGTTGCCAGGATGCTCAATGCCTTCAGAGAACAAGGCTGTAACATGAGCCTGAAAGTCCATTTCTTGCACTCCCATGTGAACTACTTTCCCGAAAACTTGGGGGCGTACAGTGAAGAACAAGGTGAAAGGTTTCACCAGGACATCAAGGACGCAGAGAGAAGGTACCAAGGAAGATGGAACACCACTATGATGGCTGATTTCTGCTGGTTGCTGCTGCGGGAAACCCCAGATGAAAAATACACCAAGCAGCGCACCAAGAGAAGCATTCGGGGGAAGAAGAAACGGGCCCACCAGGAGATTGATTGACCCAAGAATGACTTTAAAATCTAAACTGTGTTGACAAATATTGTGTTTTTACTAAACTTTGAAATACAAATTTGCTAGTTATTACCACAGTGTCGGATCTCATTTATTAGAATTTTATTTTCACACCATCGGGTGTTTGTCTTCATGTATTGCAATGGTGCGGTTTGCGTTTTCTATTCTTACATACATACCTGTACAACATTTTTTGCACATTTCTTTGCTTTGCTTTGTGTCTAACCTCGCTCTTATATGCTCAATGTTTGTGCACATGTATGTGGCTGTTTTAAGTGCAGACAATTTTGCTACCATCACAGTGTGTTTTGTTGACATTACTCTATTCTTATGCGCTGCCTTGTTACAATTTTCTTTATTCTTATTTGAATAACTACTAAATAATTAGTATAAAGAATTCATCCAAGAAACTTTTATCTCGATCGCACTCAATCTGAAACGTTCACCTCAAACTGCTAACCCAATGTAGCAAAAAATCTGTACGTGATGGAGCAAATTGGTTACCAGATTTGGATTCAGCGCACCAAAAAACGTAAAAATCAATCGAAACATTAGAGGCAGTTAAAAAAAAAATTTTTTAGTGTACCTGTGTTATTATACACATCAAAAAGAAAGCAGCTTACATTGAGATATGCCAAATGCCACACATGCAAAGTAGTTTATTATTCTCCAGGAACAAGCAGCTGACATATGGTTGACATCTGCACTGAAGGAGCCCGCAAGATGAACACTCCCCTGCTTTCACAGAAAGCTTTTGTGAGTTAGACCATGCATGCATGCATACCTTCCCGCCAAAGGGTGCCATCTTACCTCAGTCTTCTTTTTTCCATGGAGCCCACTGGATGTTTTGTCTGGCCATGGAAAAATTTGTGATTGTTTTTTTATTTTCTTTTCTTTTGGGCAAGTACTGTCACCTTCTCAGTTCCCGGAACCGCTGCTGCCTCGGTGTCATGTTTTCTCATGCAGCTCCTAGGCCAATGTCCACATCAGCGGATGTCAGCATACCGGGTATAGTGTCCCTGGGACAACATTGTGTTCCTGTGGGGGTGGTACAGGTTCGCATATGCAAATACGTCCCTCGCCTCTGGAATCTCTCATGCACAACTGTATCTTGTGCTCTCCATGGCAGCATGCACACCACCTCACTACAGCCCTGACAAATCCTATTCTCCTTATGGCAACCTCTGTTAGCATTACAACATTACTGTGCCCTGAAAAGCATTGGGATCATGACCCTACAAGAATTACAGAGAATGAGGAGGTTATGATCACCTGGGATACTCCCTTTCTGAATGATAAAAAGCTGAATGTGAGGAAGTCAGATATATTTTATAGTGGTTAAGGAGAAAAACACCATAATGGCATCGCATGTGAATCGCATGGAGAGGCAGAAGGTCCTGAAAATACCAAGAAATGCAGACAGAGATCAAAAAAATGTGGCAGAAAGATGCAGAAATATTTCCCATTGTGTTGGGTGTCACAAACTTGATAAAGAAGAATTTCCAAGTGCATCTTGACAAACTATCCGTACATCTTAGGAACTCCAGAAGGAAGCTCTCTTTGGCTCAATGCAAATGCTATGCCGAGCATTAGCAGTAAATTTGAGAGCCTGAGATCATACTCCACATGCCCTGGCTTAGACGTGAGGTTCATCCTGTCATGGTATGCACAAAACTATTCCAATACACCAATCTCTTAGTAAACCATATACAATACCAACTAGGGTTTCACTCAATTCTAACTATCTATTAGCCTTAAAAGGCAGGGAGATCTCAGTATAGCTATATGCCCTACATCTGGCGAAAATGTCACCATAGGGACTAGCAGACGCTTACATCACAGATCTTCAACCTCTCACCTTAAATTACCTTAAATATTATTGCTAATGTTAATCCTGATAAGTACTTGTCAGTATTTTTATAATCCACTTTAAACCCACTATTAACTATTCCCCTTTATATACAACTTAGCAGCGTCTCTTAACGTACTTTTAAAAAGTTTCTTTAAAGAAGCCATCAAACAGTCAGCAACAGCTGCTAAACTCCAATGCGATTTTATATGCTTTCATAAGCTAAACAGGACAACACCAAACAGCACACAGCAGCATTTATAAGCAAGAAGAGCCACATATTAAAACAGCATTTAAACAATGTCAAACAATAGTATTCAATAACTTTTCTGCTTAATTGCAACTGTCCAAGCTCCATGCAGCTCACAGCTTCCTTCTTTATAAAGACATGTGCTGGCAAGTCTTTCAGCTTTCTCACTCTACTGCAAACACCCAACACCCGACAAATATCTCTGTTTCACCAAAGGCTTCTTCAGGGGTTTCAATGCAGAAAGAGCTTTTCAAAGGTTTCAGAACAGAGCAGCAATAAAAGCTTAACTCCGCCTAAGTCCCAAATAGCTGAAAAATGGCGTCTGACGTCACAGACTATAAAGAAACCACCAACCTATCAGTCTTTAAGTGGAGGAATAGTTCTGAGCCACTCCCCTCAATATTACACTGACTCATACACTAACACAGCTAACAAAGCATGCTTTTAAAGCACAAAACTAACCCATTTGGAGAAACTGCCCTGAGACAACCAATGTAGGGCAGAGCTAAATCTGCTCGAAGTCCTGCACTTATTTACTGGTCCAGCTGGAATAATGTGTATGTCAATGGGATGTCAGGGGACATTCAGGGTCCTTTGCTGAATACCTTTTCTGCGTCTCTGTGGCTAACCACACCTCAAGTCTGCCCCTCCCTGCCCATGTTCTATGATCCCTGTATTTGTACCATGCATGTGCAGGGCTGTGGGGCTACAGAATACGGTGGTGCGCGTTTTCGGTGGGTGGACATCCATCTTCTCTATTCACCTTTTGGGATGACTCCCCTAGTAAAAAGAGAGATATTAAGAAATAGATGGTATGAATGAGAAGTAAAATCAGAGTTGACAGAAAAAAAGGAAGAAAACTGAAAAAAAGAGATTAATGTTGGAGATAGAAGGCAGTGAAGAAGACAGGAAGGGAGAGAAACGGTAGATGGACCCGAGACTCTAGAGGGTGAATTAAGAGAAGACAGAGGAAAGCAGATACCAGAGGTTGGGATCAACAAGATTAGAGAATAAAAGACCAGACAGACAGCAAGGTAGAACATTAAGTATTTCTATTTTCAGTTTAGTGATTGGAATATGTCTGTCTTTCGATTTTACAGGCCTGATATTCAACCTATAGCACCTGACCACCGTGGACAAAAGTGAAACCAGATGTTCAGCGCTAAAATTCATTTATTCTCTGGCACTGAATATCTGGTTTTAGTGTTGACTGGCGCATCTATCCAGACAGCGGCAATATTCAGAAAGCTGAATCACATAAAGTTAGGTCAGCCATTGAGATGACCTTACTTTATACAGGCACTTAGCTGATTAGCGGACTGAAAATCACTACTCACCAGCTAAGTGCTGGGACTACTCCCACTCTGCTAGTGCTGTGGCATTTAGAAGGGATATCCGGCAGCACTGGCCAGATAGTGATCTCTCAGCGGGATTTATCCAGTTAGCAAGTCCTCCTAACTGGATAAATCCTTTTGAATATTTCATGTTTTCTCTTTATATGCTGCACAGTACAGGGACATCTGCAGTTCTTTCTGTTTCTCTGGTGTATTGCATGCAGACTCTGTTTGGAGATTTCAATAAATTTTTGTCTACATAATTTTAATTTGTTTGTGGTAATTTATTTTATATTTGATGAGGACCGCTGTATATTCTGTGTGTGTGACTGAGGCCAGATATTCAGTTAGCATGGAGTTTCTATGTAGGGATCTGTAGTAATTGAGCTTGTTTAGTTTTCCAAATAGGTTTATGGATGTTCTAGGACCAACGGCAATATTTACTGTGCTGCTCTTTTATGGATACGTTGCCTTTGTTGTCTTCATCTATCTTGCATAGACTGTGCAGAGGCTGTCTCTCATTTATTTATTTTATTTAACAGGTTTTATATACCGCTTTATCATTTCAAAGTGGTTTACATTGAAACTTAAACTTAGTAATGTACATTAAACAGGGACATTGATAACTTGGATTATTCTAAGGCAATGGAGGATTAAGTGACTTGCCCAAGGCCACAAGGAATGCTAGTGGGAATCAAACCCTGGTCTCTGGGTTCCCAAGCCACTGTTCTTAACCATTAGGCTACTCTACCACTCCATGTGCATACATCAGCGATGTGTGTACCTTGTAGCACTATACAAATAAACAGTAGTAGTTGTAGTCGTAGTGCTTCCAAAAGCTTAAAAAATAATCTAAAATTGGGGAGCTGCTCCCGTGCTGGGCTCTGTCAGTGATGTGAGGACTCACTATCCTGCTTGGCGATGGAGAAAATATATTTTTGCTTAACACTGGAGGAAGTGATAAAAAATAAAGCACTGCTTTGCCCGCATAAATAAGCTTTTATAAAATTACTTGCCCATTATGGATTACTGACATTTGTCCCCGAAATAACTCAAGACAAGCTTTTGCATTTGGAATTGGAAGAGATTTATTACACACGGCATGGGAAGACAGATATGCCATTATTTTGTTTTTCAAGTTTCTTGTTGGCAATGTCCAAATAAACCATCAGCGAATTAGAAAGCGGTTGAGCTCTATGAATCTCTGGATATAAACGTTAGTCCTTTCAATGCAGGTTCATTGTGGTGGTGTTTCAATGACACCACTAGCATCTTCAACATCAAAATAAGACTTGCTATATATCGGATCTGGTTTCGTTTTTGTATTCTGGTTCTGATGCATGAGAATCTTCATCCACCAAATTGGCTTCCTCGAGGTCAGCCATATCTCTGAGGTTCATGTAGGCTGAAAAATGTTGAGAACACTGAATCGTAAGACTATAAAGCAGACTACATATCAAAAATAACTATTTCAAACCATAAACCCTCATGACTTGTGCTATTAGGGAGTGGTGAACTTTTTCATAATTGTAAATATAATTTTCTTTAAAAACTTCTATTTTGCCTTTTTAATCTGTAGATGATACAAAGTGGATTATGGTTCATGATCATACCGAACAATATAAACCAATTTGAAGGCTTGGTTTCTATACAAACATTAAAAAACATAAAACTTGGCCTTCAAATTATTACTCACCATTTCTAAACAGGCAGCAAATACTATCTATCCTCAACTTACCCCTCAAAACATTTCCACTGAGGAAGTAATTTCATAAAGCTTTTTCCATGTGCAATGGTTGTTACACAAAATGGAAAAAGGCCTTTTATAAAAAGTTCTGTGTGTTATACATGCATATAAAAGATGCTGTATACTAATAGGCATACCCAGGGGCCAGTACAAGTATTGGAGGAACCCCAGACGGGCCCCTTCCATTGTGCTACGCCCCCCCCCCCATCCCCTTTGCCACTGCTGCCGTCCCTCTGTAGCAGTGGTAGCAATGGAAAAGGAGCAGCGATGTAGCACTTAGCATAGTGTCCCGGTTCCTGCCTGCTATATTGGGAGCTTCTGAGCCCTCCTCAGACACCAACTTCTGGTTTATGCCAAACTGGTAGTCTATGTTGGAGGGGAGTGGAAGCGCCTGATGATAGACCGGAACCGTGGTGCAGCAGAGGAGTCTATGGCAAGCGCTGAATCGTGGTTCCTTTTCTATTGCAACCCCTGCTGGCCTGGAGAGGGATGTATATGGTGGCCCTGGCTATACCATGTGTAGACATTCCTGGCGCACTGTTTAGGCAGAAGGGGGGGGGGGGTGTTTTGAATGTATATTTTAGAAAAGAAGAATATACGTGGAGGTCAATTCAGGTCTGGGCACCTCCGGCCCGTTGGACATTCTGAAATCTGGACGAGCTGGATATGCACCCGATTTGATCCCGTGGGGTCTAGATGTTTACAAACTTGACCTTCTCTTTTTTCTTTGCTGTTAATGAGTATGTATATATTTATAGGGTAATTTTATAAAGGTAACCTTTATATTATAAACAAGTGGGGTAAGCATGCAGAGTCATAGCTCATGGAATAATTTTCAACCCTCTGTGGGTGTCTGGTGTCTGTTTTCTCTGTTTTTGTTTAGCTGCAGTTGCCAGGGCAGGAATTTTTGAAGATATGGGCTGTTTTCAGGATGGTAGTTTTTGGGGGAGGGGAAATTTAGCAGGATGGTGAGGCAGTTGAGAGATATATATTAAAGGTGGGGCATTTGACGAGGACTAGTATTTGGGGGGTGGGGCAGATGGGGTACTTTTATGGGCTGGAAGCAGTTTATGAAGTAGTGGGGCAGTTGTAGGAGCTATTGTTGGGGGGGAGTGAGGCAATATATGGGATGCTGGGGCAATTGTGGGGGAGTATTTTTTGAAAATGAGGACAATTTATGGGCTGGTGGGGCAGTTGTGGGGGGTAGCTTTTGGAGGTGGGGCAGTTTTCAAGGTGGTGGAGCAGTCCTAGGCTAGATTTTGGAGGTACAGGAAATGGTGGGGTAAATTTTGAGGGTGGGGCAGTTTGCAAGGTGATGTAGTTGCAGGGGAATTTTTGTAGGATAGTAAAATTTGTGGGATGGTAGGGCAGTTGTGGGGGCTATTTTTGGAAAATGGAGGGCATATTCCAGATACTGGGGCAGTTAAGGGAGGAGTTTGTTATAAGTGGGGACAGTTGCAGGGATTAGCTTTTGGGGATGAGACAGTGGTGGGGTGGTTTGGGGACATTTTTCAGGCTGTTGGAGCAGTTGCAGGGTTATTTTTAGTGATGGGAGAATTATTGAAGTGGTGAGAAAGTTTTGGGATGGGGTACATTCAAACACCTTCTTCCAGCAACATAAGCGGCGACTGTAAACATGGACTTCACCCAATGATTGTATAAAAATCAAATTCACTACATCTGTGGAAGTCACCGATGGAAAATCTCTATAACATCAACAAAAACAAAACCTGGAGCTGACTGTGGTACAGATCACCAATTACTAGTATGCAACTCAAGCTAAAGATGAAAAAGAGCAAGCCACTCATGATTGCAGCAAAATATGACCATGAGAAAATACCAGTGGAATTTAAAAACTGCAAAATTGATTTGCTGCTTTAGATACAAATGACAGAGCTCCAGATGAGTTATGGAATGACATCAAGAAGGTTGTGTTGGAAGAAAGCAAGAAGTCACTACAAAAGGCGAAAAATCAAAAACGGCCAAAATGTACGATGGAAGAAACTCTGAAAATTGCCCAGAAACGCAGAGAAGCGAAAGCCAGAGGAAAAAAGACAATCGCAGAACTCAACAGAGATTTCCAACATGCAGCAACACAGGACAAGGAAAAGTACTAGAATAACATATTCAAGGAAATAGAAGCAGAAACTATTAGAGGAAGAACAAGATTAACTTTCATAGCTTTAGGAAAGCCAAAGAAAAAATTCCAGCCTCAAATTGGAATGTTACAAGATGCTCAAGGTTCTATGTTGAATGATGCTGAGAAGATCAAGAAAAGGTGGAAAGAATATACAGAGTTTTTATATGATAAAGATCAAGTGGATCAACAGCAGTTTCAACCTGTACCTTATGATCGGGAACCATTGGTGATGAAAGAAGAAGTTGAAGCAGCATTGAAAGCCTTATCAAAGAACAAAGCACCAGGCATTGATGGTATTCCCATAGAAGTATTACAGTGATCTGATGCAGCTGTTACCATACTTACAAGGCTCTGCCAAGAAATTTGGAAGACAACATCATGGCCAACTGACTGGAAAAGATCTGTGCTTATACCAATACTAAAGAAAGGTGATTTTATTTATTTATTTATTTACCTACTTATTTCTTCTATACCGCCCCTTCCATTGATCAAGGGCGGTTTACATGGAACAAATTATGTATACTATTGTATACTTTACATGGAACAGGAAACTTTCTAACTTTTTACATGGAATAGATTAACAAATTATGTGTACTACTGTATACATTACATTGAAACAGAGAAACTTTCTAACTTTTTACAGTAGTGACAGGTGTAAAAACTGTCCAAACTATTTACATAGGTTATTTACAAGTGATTCTATACAGTGGTTTACAAGATAATCGTGCATCATGTGTGTGTAGTGGAATTTATTTCCATTTTACCAAGAGTTTTGTGTGTGTGTGTGAGGGGGCTGTGTGAGGTTTTCTAGTTGTGGTTTAGGGGGGTTCTGAGTTGGTATGTCTGAGGATGTTGTGGGACAGAGCTAGGGGGGTAGGAGATTTGGAAATGTTCGGAGAATAGATATGTTTTGAGTTCCTTACTAAATTGGGCAAGGTCCTTTATGGTGCGGAGGTCTAGTGGGAGATCATTCCAGAGCATGGGGGCAGTGAACGAGAAGGCTCTGTCACTTGTGGATTTTTTAGTCTTCTTGAATGATTTTGGTATGTCAAGTGAGTGGACTGCATTTTGTCTGCGAGCTCTCGATTCAGATGGGGTCTGAAGTAATGTTGTTAGATGTGATGGGGCGAAGTCATTTAGAAGCTTGAATGTTGTTAGGAGAATTTTGTATTTGATACGGCTGTTTATAGTTCTAGGAGTAAAGGGGTCACATGGTCTGTTAGGCGAGCTTTAGTAGTTACCTTTGTGCAGATGTTCTGGGCTCTTTGTAATAGGTATGTGTTTTTTTGTGGTAGGCCAATCAGGAGACTGTTGCAGTAATCCAAATGGGGTGTGATGAGTGTATTGACAACCGATCTAAAGTCATGTGTATCCAAGAGGGGCCTTAGATGTTGTATGGTTTTGAGTTTAAGAAATATGGTTCTTACTGTCTGCTGTGTGGTATCATGGTGAGGGTATGGTCTATTATTACACCCAAGTATTTTACCTCTTTTTTTAACGGGTATAGATGTAATGTTGATTGAGATTGTTGTTGGAAATGTGTCCTCAGTCACAGGTGTTCTTGTAACGAACATTGCTTCCGTTTTTTTAAGGTTAATGCTGAGGTAATTAGTTTCCATCCAAGAGGTGGTCTCAGCCATGCACTCAGCTAGGTTGTCGTAAGTGTGTTTTTTTGTGGTTATGGGGATAACGAGCATGATATTGTCAGCATATATAAAGTGATTAATCTTGTGTTTCTAAATATGTTTGTGATAGGTTGCAGGTATAAGTTGAATAGAAGGGCAGAAAGGGCTGATCCCTGAGGAATACCTTGTCATTGGGGGAAGGTTTCTGATGCTTCTTGATCTATTTGGACACGTATTAGTCTATGTGTGATGTAGGAATTGAACCATTTGAGAACAGTTCCACCTATTCCTAAGTTTTCTAGTCTGTTAATCAAGGTGGGGTGGTTGATGGTGTCAAAGGCGGCCGAGATGTCAATAAAGAGAAGTAGAAACCTTGATTGTTGACATCTGTGCCTTTGATGAGGTGGTCAATCAGTGTGATCAAGAGGGTTTCCACTCCGTGAAAAGGGCGAAAAACGAATTGGTGTGAATCAAGGGGTTTATGTTCATCAATATGTAATTGTAATTGTAGTTGAATTGACTTTTCTATAATTTTAGCTATAAAAGGAATGCTAGCTATCGGTCTGTATGAACTGGGGTCTTTTGAGTCAAGTTTATTGTTTTTTATTATTGGGCGAAGCGTTGTGAGCTTTAGAGCATCAGGCAGAATGCCCTGCGAAAGGGACAGGTTCACCATGTATTGTTTGTTTTCAGCAAGTTCTTCCTTTGTACATTTAATCCAGGACACAGGGCAAGGATCGAGTGGGGAGGTTGTAGTATTGATCATTGTTATGATTTTAATGAGCTGTTTTCGATCCACAGTGTGGAAAGTTGTCCAATTGTTATTGATTTCGGTGTTTGTAGTCAGTATTGGTGTTAGAGTATTGGGTTTAGATTTTAGTTTTTTGGCAAAGTGAGATGCTAAGGTTTGAATGCTTATTGTTGATAGCTTATTTGAATGCTTATTTGAATGCTTATTGTTGGTAGCTTTGGCTCGGAGTTCTTTGTTTTAGTTAGTGTTTTTACAATTGAAAATAGTTCTCTAGGGTGGTTGATGGCTAGATTTATTACTTTAGAGTGGTAATCCTTTTTCGATTTGTTTATTGCGTTTTTGTATTCGTTAAGTGTGTTCATATATTGTGATTTATTTTCATCTGTTTTAGTTTTCCTCCATCTCTTTTCCTGTTTTCTTAGTTGTTTTTTTAGTTTTGCTAGTTCTTTGGTGAACCATTTTTCTGACTTTTTCGTTTGTCTATGCCTATTACGTGTGGGGATAGCTGCTTCCTGTATTGTTAGGTTCCAGTGATTTATAGCGGAATTGATGTCAGGGAGGTTTGCGTCGAGTACTGGTAATACTTTGTTAAGGAATGTATCCTTGTCAAAGTGGGCAAAGCATGATAAATGGGGTGATGTGCTTGTTGTATTTGGTGTTGCTTGTGTGGGAGGTGGAGTGTTATGAGGTGATGATCGGACCATGGTACTTCTGTTGTAGTTGGGGATGTGAATTGTTGATGGTTATTAAGGGAGGAAGGGAGGAAGATGAGATCTAAAATGCTACCTTTTATGTGTGTGGGGGTATGAACTATCTGTGTATATCCCATTTGGTTCATGGCGTCCATGAAGTTATCTGATTGGGGTTTATTTAGTGAGGGGAGGTTTAGGTCACCTAGAATTACTAATGGTTTGTTTTGTGATGCTGTGCATGCAAGTTCAAGGATGGAGGATAGGTTTTTTTGGTCAGCTGAGGGTGGTCTATATATGAGGGAGAGTGCCATGGTTTTGCTTTGTATATTAATGATGTCCATTCCATCTATATTATTCAGGCTTGTTAAGGTGTATTGTAGGACTTTTTGGTAAGTATGAGTGCGCCACCACCTCTTTTTATATTGCGATGGCAGTTGAATACATCATATTGATGCGTGGTTATTTGGTTTAATAGTATGGTGTCTGTGGATGAGAGCCATGTCTCAGTGATGCAGATAATATCTGGGTTTTTATCTTTTATCATGTCGTTGATTATTGGTATTTTGTTTCGTATGGATCTGATATTTATTAGGTAGAGCTTGGTTTTAGTGTCTATATTAGCTGTGTTGTCCTTTATATTGTTTTGTGATTGACATTTTATTTGGATAAGTCTGCCTGAGTCGTGACAAGAAAAATGGTTGTGGGAGTGTGAGTATTGCGGGTTTTGAAATAAGTTTTGTGTGGTGGGGATGCTATATGGGTTCTGATAGTGGTTGTGAATAATGGGGATGTTGATGTAGGGGCTTCGATTGGATTTGTATGTGTAAATGTGTTGTGTTAGGAGTGTTATTAGTAGGAGAGTGAGGGAGAGGTTTGTACATTTTATTGGAGACATGTATTAGGTGGAGGGTTACTGATGATAGTACAACAGTATATGAGGCTACTAACATAGAAACATAGAAACATGATGACAGAAAAAGACCACAAGGCCCATCTAGTCTGTCCTTCCATAACAACAACTACAACAGTCCACTTTTTACCTTTAGAGATCCTCTGTGTTGGTCCCATGCTTTTTTGAATTCAGTTACTGTCCTCATCTCTACCACCTCCACTGGGAGACTATTCCACGGATCCACTACTCTTTCCGTAAAGAAATATTTCCGCATATCACTCCTGCTATATAGGTTAGTGACAACAGTAAAAGTGTTTCTAACAGTGCAATATGGTCTTCTGACAGTAGTATAACAGTATATGAGTCTACTGACTATGTTATATGGGTTACTGATATCAAGGGTTATTGACAACAGTATATGAGATTACTAGTAATATTACATGGGTTACTGACAACAGTAAGTGTGGCTCTTAATAGTACCGTAAGGTCTACTGACAACAGTAAGGTCTATTGATAACAGTAAGGTCTACTGACAACAGTATATCGCTATAATTTGGTATGTTGGAAGTCTCTGCTATAGCTAAATCATTAGGGAGTGTTATACTTGCTGAGATCGATGGATGGTCTGTTTTCTTTTGTGATGGAAGGTAGTTCTACTTCAAGGGAGCTCCAGCTGGTTGACTGTACGTTGGTATCACAGAGCTGCTGGTGAAGGATGGAGGTCAGTGAGGGTACTTCTGCCGGCGTGTTGAACTCTAGTTGCTGCTCGTGTCTTGCGTTTTAAAGCAATGTAGGAGATGAAAGTTGCAAAGCGCTTAAAGTTTCGTTATTGTAAACGACAGGAGAGAGACAGTTGTTGTAGGTTCCGGCTTCTGTAATAGAGTGTTGATGGAGTTGTGAGTCCTTGCTTCTGGTCCACGCCTAAGGGCCAAGCCAAAGGAACCTCTGGCGAGGCCCTCAGGCGCGGGCGCACCTGATCAGCACGTTGCTTTTTGCTGCTTTTCTGTGCCCCAATTGGGCAGCTGCTCACGTGCTGGTGGACGCTGTTGCTCCGACCCGCTCTATCCCCGGCTGGGGAGAGCTGCTGGAGGGGGGCTGGAGTAGCGATGAAAGAGGCCTGTGCCTGATCAGCGCGTTGCTTTTTGCTGCTGTTCTGTGCCCCGATTGGGCAGCTGCTCACATGTTGGTGGATGCTGTTGCTCCGGCCCGCTCTATCCCCGGCTGGGGAGAGCTGCTGGAGATCCAATTGACTGTGAAAATTATCGCACAATCGCTCTGATCCCATATGCCATCAAGATTCTACTGAAGATTATTCAATAGAGACTACAACCATACCTTGAAAAAGAACTACCTGAAGTGCAAGCAGGGTTCAGGAAAGGGCGAGGAACGAGAGACATCATTGCGGATGTGAGATGGATCCTTGAAAAGACTGAAGAATACCAAAGGGATATCTATTTGTGCTTTATCGACTACAGCAAGGCTTTTGACTGTATAAACTATGAGAAACTCTGGGCCACATTAAGAAGCCTGGGTATACCAGAACACCTGATCATTCTTTTGCACAATGTGTACGTGGATCAAGAAGCAACAGTTTAAAAGGAACAAGGAGAAACAGAGGGGTATTATTTGGAGGTGAAGGCAGTTTGTGGGGTGGGCAAGTAGACGCAAGGGGGCATAGGAAATTATTGGACAGTGAAGCAATTGCAGGGAAGGTTAGTTTTTTGGGTGGGAGAGACTGTGGGATGGTGGGGCAGTTGGCAGTAATGGGATGGGGCAGTTTCTGGGTGGTGGGACAATCGTGGGGGGTTGCTTTTAATGGTAGATTCAGTTTGCAGATTGTGGTGGAATTGTGGTGGATAGTTTTGGGGGTGGGACATTTTGGAGGCAGGGGTTGGGGGCAATTGGAGGGAGTATTTTTTTTGTAGTGTTTGAGCAAAGATGAGAACAGGGGAGAAGCCTTTTTGAAAGGAAGAATTCTGTAGCTGCTATGTTTCACCGTATGTAAGTTTCTAGGGTGCAGAAAATGGAACTCCTTCACCCATAGAAATGTATTCGGCACCAGATAGATGGATGGACAGACATTTTTCTACCCCATTTGTACAATATAAAAGACTAGGTCTCTGCAAATCTAAATCAAATGTGCACTTCTGTTCCAAATAGCTGTATATCAAAAGTGTCCCTGGCCAGTAAACTTTATATGAACTGAGGGCACACTCAGATATCTGATTTAAAGGCTATGCAAGGAATACAGGCAGTCTGAATAATCCTAAACTTGTAGCCCAAGCAGAAATTAATATTAAGATAAAAACAGGAACTTGTAAAATCTGAAAGCTTAGCTTTGTGTAGTCCTTTGTGCTGTGATGAGGACTGGCGCTCTAGGCCACTGCCTGGTTTGCTTAACGGTAGAGTTGGCCCTGCATGCAGCATCTGGCTTTCTGAGGTTTCAGTTTAATTTTTGTCTACATATTTATATTTTCACTTTATGGTCACTTATTCGCGAAGGCCTATCTCTGATGTGTGTTTGTGACCAAAACTGGGTATTCTGTTAGCATGGAATTTCTGTTTAAGAATGTGTAGTAATCTGGCTTGTTCAGCTTTCTTAATAGGTTTATTGATATTTTAGGGCCCTCTGCAATATTTACAGTGTTCCTTTATCTAGGTAGGGTCCTTGAGTGAGTTTTGGAAGTTAGTACTGGCATAGTAGATTTGCTCTTGTTCCCTAATGACTTCTAGAAACTCCTAGGTACTTATTACCTAGATTAGTCACTGTTGGAAACAGGATACTGGGCTTGATGGACCTTGGTCTGACCCAGCATGGCATATCTTATGTTCTAATTCCAGGGCTGACCCAACCATCAGGCAACCTAGGTGATCGTTTCTGGGGGTCGGCAGAGAGTAGGGCTTTCAAAGCTAAGCAATAAATTCTGATAGCTGGGGGGGGGGCATACAGATTAAGATTTGCTAAGGCTGCTAGCACTGAATCAATTCTGCGGCTAGCTCTGATTAATTCACAATATGCTTGGTGTACTGAGAGGGATGTTTTCTCATTGGTAAGTTTTATGGGGAAGCTTCTAGCTCTGCTCTGCACAGATTGTTGGGAGAAAGGGCCAGGGGACAAGGTTCAGTGGATGCAAAATTTATGTTTGGAATTAATGCCATATAAGAGAGCATATGTGTGTTGGAGGGGCCTGAGAAAGGAGACTTTGGCTGAATAGGTGCTGAAGAGTCCAAACTCTTGTATCCCGCCCACCCTCCCTTGATATAGCCTGCAGCCTTTAAAGCCTGTACTGTTGTCCTCTCTGCAATTATTTTTTATGGGCAGGACAGGGGTGGAGCAGGGGGCAGAGCATGGCTAGGCATAGGTGGCGGGTTTTTCTCTTTCAAAAAATTGGCAATCCTAAATGCATTTGGATCTTGACTGAAAGTGGAAGCTGCCCTCAACCAGAAGTGAAATTTAGAACTTTTTGCAGGACATCTGAGCCACACAGTTTTGGGGAGCAAGAAGGCTGAAGTTCACATTCCTAAGTGAGCTGCTTGGTGGCAGGGGGGGTTGGGGGCTCCAAGTCCTCTCCATTAAGTTGAACGGCATGGCTGGTAGGGATTCCAAGGCCCCACCAGTCCAATTCCATTGGGCTGGGGCCAGCCGGAACAATAGAAGCTTATGCTTCAGCTCTGCAAATTCCTCTACCGAGACTTCATTGCCAAAGTGCCAAAACTGTGGGTATGGTATTTCGTTGACACCAAAAGGGCAACCAGAGAAAGATCAAAGGACAAATGTGTACAAAATTCAATGCAGTGACTGTGACAAGAACTACATCGGCCAGACAGGAAGAAAACTATCCACTGGACCTCACAAACATCAACTAGCCAGCGACTCTCTCTTCCTGGTCTAAATCCATGAAGATGCAAGACACATATTCAACTGGAAGACAACTGAAATCATAGCACGAGCACAAACAAAAAGAGAGAGAGAATTTCTAGAAGCCTGGTTTTCCACTACAAACTCAATAAACGGACATATTGATTTAGATCCAATTTACCAATCCCTGTGGACCATAGTGTTGAGGCACCACAACCAATTCCTAGGAATAGCAACCACACTCCAACTGTTGTTGTTGTTAAGTGCCGTCGAGTCAGAGTCGACTCATGGCGACCCTCTGGATAGCTATCCTAAATTGTGTTCGGTCTCGAGTCAGGCAGCTCATTGTTGACCGACTGGTACCCATAGCTGCTGTTATTGTATCGATCCATCTCATTGCTGGCCTTCCTCTTTTGCGTTCACCTTCTATCTTGCCAAGCATGATGTCTTTCTCTAATGATCTTTCTCTTTGCATGATGTGTCCAAAATATGAAAGTCGAAGTCTTGTCATCTGAGCTTCTAAAGAAAGTTTAGGTTTGATCTCCTCTAGTACCGACTGGTTTGTTCTTCGGGCAGTCCATGGTATACACAGTATTCGCCGCCAGCATCATAATTCAAAGGCATCAATTTTCTTCCTGTCTATCTTTTTCACTGTCCAGCTTTCACATCCATATGATGTTATTGAAAATACCATGACTTGAAAAAGTCAAATCTTTGTATGGAGAGAGACATCTCTGCTCTTGAGAATCTTATCTAGGTCTTTCATAGCCATTCTGCCAAGAGCAATGTGTCATCTAATTTCTTGACTACTTGTTGCTGCTTTATTTATAGGTGATACAAGTAGGTTAAAGTTGTTCACGATTTCAATTTCTTCTCCTTCAACGATGAACCTGTTGATTATGCCAGTTGTCATAATCTTTGTCTTCTTTACAATAAGGTGCAGGCCCATTTTGAGACTATGTTCTTTGGTTGTGAGAAGCAAATGTTTTAGATCATCTTCACTTTCAGCCAGTAATGTGAGTAGTATAATGGGTACACTACTCGTCAAACTGATTGACAGGTGAGATAAGGATGGCAGGAGCCAATCAGCGTTCACTTCCGGTGTATGTCCCGCCTTAGGCCACACCCCCTCCCACAGAAGTGAATGGTGATCTAGCCCTGCCAACTCCCACCCCCAGGCGTGGCCACAGCCCCACCTTGATACGCCCCCGCCCCGCTCCCAAGAATGACATCATCCAATCAGCACCCACTTCTGGGTTTTGCCACACCCACTGCCCCGCCCCACAATGTTGGCATTAGCCAATCAGCACCCACAGCCTCCCACCCTCAACCACGCCATTGCCTATATCACCAAAAATGACGTCACTGGAAACGGTGTGTCATCGGAAATGGATGTTGCTTTTTGCTGACATCACCGGAAATAGGGTGTCATCAGAAATGGATTGTCGCTTTTCTGATGACATCAGCGGAAGCAGAGTGACTGACTCCGGAAATGTGTTTTGCTTCTGGTTAATGCTTACTGCTGCAAAAAGCAGGAACCCTGGAAAATAAAACAAAAATGCTTTCTCTCTTCCACTGCCCCAGTTCTTTTTTCTCACAAAAACTGATTCTTAGCAGAGAGGTATACAGGCTTTTCACAGAGGCACAGACAGGGTAGAAGCTTTTCTTTACAAATGTTAAACCTCAATTAACACATCTTTTGTTAGAGAAACCAGTGCTGTCCATGTGATAGAATTTTGCTTTTAAGACCTCATGGTTAGAGAGACGCATTCTGGCAAACACAGTGTAGTTCAGACTGAAATACAGAGAGAGGGGGAGAGAGAGAGAGAGCGGAGTTCAAACCCTGCCACAGCTATTTTTTAGTGGCTTTGAAAAAACCAATACAGAGAAGTCTGAACATGCCCCTCTATGGTGTGGTAACACGTGATTGGTTGAAACAAGAGTCCTGTTCTGAGCATGCTCCAGGTGTTCTGAGCATGCTCCTGGTGTAAGGCTGTGTCCTGTGTAAGCGGAACATTTTAATACAGAGATTCAAAAAGAAAAAATGGTTCTTTTTGGAACACCAAGCAGAATTTCCAGCAGGGCACACAACATTAATTACTTTCTTAAGGATCGTGATGCCGCAATAGAGGGGTATCCACTGATTGAAAATCCATTTGAACTACAGGAGAGTCCAGCAGAGCCTGAACAAGAAATAACAGAGAATGTAGATTTTCCAGATGGTCAAATATTATTTGACTCTCAAGAACTCTGCGATTCTGGCACCGAACTTGACTTAACAACTGATAACACAATGGATCCAGAGGCTATATAATTTATATTATGCCGCTGCAGATGTAGAAACAAACTGTTTCTTGGAAGAACTAGGATCAGCAGAGGTAAGAAGTTTTTTTGTAGAAAAGTGTTATAGAAGAGGTGGTTCACAATTTCACACTGACATTGATTTGCTTTTTGTAGGGAGGTAACGAATCTCCGCTCCTACAAGAGCTAGAGGACATACAGGCAGCCAATCTACGCTATTGGTGCTTTCTCTGTACATATCAAAGGGAGGCATTTGATGTCATAGACAGCCAAAAGGACTACACAAAACCTGATGAAATAAACACATTTAAATCTGTTATACAGGCAACGGTGGGCTGTATTATCAGGAAATGCTGACAGGGCGTTATGCATAGAGACTGTGCAGCTTGTGTAATACATGCTCCAGGGCAAAGACATCACGATTGCCTAAGGTGGGGGCACAAGGAAATACAACAGAAAATCCATAAAACTTGTAACAGGTTGTGTCTAGGACCTATTGTAAATGTTACCATGATTGTTAGTCATAAAATGAAAGCAACTGCCCTAGTTTATGAAAATTTGAATTTTTTGTTTGAACTCATCAGAGATTTTAATACCATTAGAAATCCAGGACAACTGGATATATATTTCTGTACATAGTTTTTATATAGTTTCCCATGTTATCTCCAAGTTACTGACCCTGTTATAATGTAAGCAAAGGATTGTTCTAATGCGAAAATTCGTTATCTGTAAACCGCGCTGATACCAAAAAGCGCGGTATATAAAAACTGTAAAATAAATAAATAAATAAAATAAACTGCTCAATATTTTTCTTAGATCTGCGGCAGACTGTGATATGGAGCTAGTAGAAGGTTTAATCTGACAGAAATTATAGATCGTTCTTTAAAAAACACCAAGTTCTGTAAAAATTGACTTTTTATGAAAATGTATGTATTTCCAGAATCTATTAGCTGAACATACAGATGAACAAAAATTATATGTATGCCTTTATATTTTTTTAAAAACTTGTAATGCTCAAATGAATCATTTCACAAAATGAAAACATTTTATTTGAAATAAAACATTTTGAATCTACAGTTGTGTGTGACGTGTTTTAGGAATACCTAGTTAATTAAACCTACAATGGGTTGTCTGGAAAATATGGGGCCTTGTGATTTATCTAGGTGTGTCCTACACAATAGGCCATATGATAAGAATGTGAAGAGCAGAGCTCTATTGTAGAACTAAAATCCACTTAAAGAGTCTGGGGATGGGGGAATGTGTATTAGCCACATAAGTCCACATACACGATATATAACATCTATTACAATGTACTGTCTGCGAAAAAAAAATGGCATTGTGAATTAGCCAGGTCAAGATTATGAGATCCAGAGATGTTTCAGTTAGAGTCTGGGGACTGTAAATCCCATGAAAAGAATTTCATTTTTAAATGTGCAGTACATTTCAGTAGACTCTCTATTTATTTATTTATTTAGTATACATTTGTATACCGCTACTTCCAGCGATCAGCAGCGGTTTGATTACAGATTGGAAATTGTCAAATCATGACAGGAAATTTTTGAGGTATTGATTAGACAGGAAAGCACAGCACACACAGAGAACTATTTTACAGGGAACATGGGCTATGGAGGGTTAAGTGGCTTGCCTAAGACCACAAGGAGCACTGTGGGACTAGAAACCCCAGTCCTTCCGGCCCAAGGTTGCTGTCCTCTAGTGGGATTTGAACCCCTGACCTTCCGGCCCGAAGTACCTTGCCCCAACCACTAGGCCACTCCTCCACTCCACTCTAAATTTCCTGCCTATGAAACTTAGCAAACGTCCGCAAGCCATGGGTTTTACAGACAGCAAGGGGTACTTTCGACTTTTTTAATACTCTGGAAAATCAAAATTATGTGGGCCCCATGCCGGGTGTTGAACATTATGGTGTGTGTAACATGTTGCCTGAAGGAAAAGAGGAATTTTTAGAATGGTACAAGGACAATCCGCATAAAACTTTTAATTTGCAAAAAGAGCTGGCTTACTGCCAGCAGGATGTATCTATTTTGCGGCAGGCCTGTGTTCTCTACCGAGCTGAAATCATGAAAATGACAGAGAAAGAAGTGTTTGTAGAGCAGGGTGACATCTCAGAAATTCAAACAAGGTGTTTAGACCCTTTCCAATATATATACCCTTGCATCTGTATGTATGGCTATGTTCAGATTAATGAATTTAGCCATTGCAAAAGGGTATGTGGTGGTTGAAATCTGGCATTTCGAGCAAAAATCTGATAATTGTGAGAGAACCTGATGATCTCTTTAAATGCTTGTGATAGGCAGGTTTGTTCTTTGACCAAATTTACCCCACAGGGAATTTAAGAAATGTTTTGCTATTTGACGCTTAGCAGGGTTTACATTAATCTGGTCTGCACGCAAACACCCCCCCTCTTTTCTAAAGAAATCAGCTATGTACGCATTTTGTTTTTCAGCATCATTGCACCATCGAGGGTAGCCAGAAGCCTCTTGTTTTTGACGGAGCTGCATTTTGATGTATCCGGAAAAGAGATTATCAGATTTTTGCTCGAAATACCAGATTTTAACAACCACATACCCTTTTGCAATGGCTAAATTCATCTCCACCGTGCACCAAGTCCCCACAAAAGTTCTCTCCTCATCTGTGTGGGCACACATTTCCTGTTGCCGTGTGTCAGCACATGTATGACACGGTGGAAACATAAGCTTACCGGCCAACCGTATGGGTAACACCGGGAAAAAGAGCTTTCGTGGAGGATATACTTTTGCTTTTATAAAAACAAAGTATTTTGTAGGGGGACCAAATTTGTCATAAATGATTTGTGGATGTCCTATTGGATATTCCTTTGTTTTATTGGCAAAAGGGTATAGGCTGGTAAAATCATAGTAGTGTGTTTTTTCCCCAGGTCTTGTTTTGTGGTACAGACAAATGGCATTTGTTCTACCCCCAAAAAGGGCATCTCGTGGAATCAGAGGTTGCGGTAATGCGGAGTCAGCCAGGAAATATGCACAGTCCCTGTTATTTTATTTTACCATCTGCTTCCACTGGTGCTCCCATAGACTTATGACCCTGAACCCACGGCTTTCCAGGAATGCAGCTTTTAGCTGTGTTTTGTGGCTGTTACAGGATTCTGGTCTTTATCGTTATAACAGCTCGGACAGCCGTGGTGAAAACAACCATTAAATTCAAAAGCTGTTTCTACCCCATCGATCACTGCATAGCCATCAAGAATATAAGACCCCACCTTTTTTTCGCTACCTTTCAGAGCATGTGTGATCTTTGTTTTCTTTGGCCTCTACATACATCAGTCATTGAATAGAGGGGGATGAATATCTTTTTGTCTGCTGGTAATAGTTATCTGGTGGAATGAGTGCCACAGTCTTGGGTTCTAAAAACATTAATCTGAACATAGCCATATATACAGATGCAAGGGTTATATATTGGAAAGGGTCTAAACACCTTGTTTGAATTTCTGAGATGTCACCCTGCTCTACAAACACTTCTTTCTCTGTCATTTTCATGATTTCAGCTCGGTAGAGAACACAGGCCTGCCGCAAAATAGATACATCCTGCTGGCAGTAATAAGCCAGCTCTTTTCGCAAATTAAAAGTTTTATGCGGATTGTCCTTGTACCATTGTAAAAATTCCTCTTATTCTTCAGGCAACATATTACACACACCGTAAAGTTCAACACCCGGCATGGGGCCCACACAATTTTGATTTTCCAGAGTATTAAAAAAGTGCGGAAAGTACCCCTAGCTGTCTGTAAAACCCATGGCTTGCGGAAGCTTGCTAAGTTTCATAGGCTGGAAATTTAGAGAGTCTATAAAACGGATAGTCAAAGGTTCAATGGTAATTTGCAAAAGTTTAGCACCTTGAACCAACAGCCCTGTGTTCATCTTTTCCTTAAGCAGTTGTTTAAGAACAAAATACCCATCATAACCTTTGGAATTATGGGCTATGAAGCTTGTGATAAGGAAGCTTATCATAGCTCAGGAAGGAGCTATAGTAAAGGTGAAGTGACTCTGAACAAGCAACCTGTCAGTTCTGGTAGAAATAAGAAAACAGAATATTTCCATAAAAGACTACCAGTCCCAGAATTCACCAGGTTTCCAACAGCCATTAGAGGAGCTGAAGTGGGGAAACGTGTGTTCAATCAGGAGGGCTATGAGGTAATCCCCAAGCACTCATCTCAAAGGGCAGGGCCTGATTCAGCACAGCTGCGCTGTGCTAGGGTGGAGCACTCATCTAAGCAGAATAAAGGTAGAGTTTATTCTACAGAGAATCAGCTTGATCATCTTCAGTCTCTTGAGGATCATCATCAGCAGAAGCCAGAGCGGACGGACAGAGAGAGCAAGAAACCCTTTGGAAGAAAGAAGAGAAAAGCATTTGGGAGGTCTAAAGGAGTCCATAGCAGTACGTATACTGGGAGGCATTCCAGAGGCAAGCATACACCATTGAACTGGGGAAGGCCAGAGGACTGGTGCTGCAAAGCCAGGAATCTCCAGACGGCACCTGTGAGGGACACGGCTGCACTTGGAAGGGACCCTAAGACCCGTGCCAGAAGGTATGTGAAGAGAGACCCAGTGTCCAGGGATCTGGATTGGAAGGCTGGACATAAAAACTGGACTACATACTGGCCAGGCTATTTAGAGAGGAACTCTAACAGCAATGGAAGCTCAGGTATGAACACTGATCTATGCCCTAGCTATACCCTTGAAAGACAGCAGGGAAACAAGTATTGTCCTGAGAGTGCTCCATTGAGAAATTCCTCTGTGCCAATCCATGATATTGAACCCATGATTGTTGAAGAAGGGGGAGAGGTTGTAGATGAAGGTTGTGTATACATGGATTGCTCTCTGTCTAAACTCCTGTGGTAAATTGCTGTTACAAAAATACAACAACCATCACAAAGAAATACAAACCTGTTCTTTAATCTACTGAGAAAAGCTCCTGAGTAGGATTTGAGCCACGCAGTAGAAAGTAAGCCAGCTAAGGGGTTTCAGCTGGGTAACTGCTAGCAATTGAGCCTTACCTAATTGGCTGTGAGCTCTGAGGGAACACTTCTGAGTCTGTGTGTGAAGATATAAGAAGTTAACCTGAAAAGAACAGTTTTTCCCTACTTTGTGGGTTTTGTTTGTTGATTGAAGCACTGCTAAGAAAATATTAGCTAGAGCCTACAGAAAAGATCAGTTTGTTACCAACCAGGTCTTTATTCTTTGATCTGATTGCCTGACAAGTACAACTGTTGTTTTCCTGATTTTGCTTTTCTAAGTATAACACTGAAAGCAAGTATCCTGTTTTATGCGCTACCAAGTATATCTGTGTTGGGAGAAATAACCCCATAAATAAATATCTTATTGGCTTTACACTCAAGCACAACTAATTTATTGTGAATGGATGAGTCTGGTATGAATGGACTACATTTCCCACAATCCCTTGCAAGTCATATGAATATTTGCCTTTGCCAAGACTGTGGACATTCTCACCCAGCGCTCCCGTTGACAAGCTGTAGCCTTTACATTTTTTGTCACAAAAAATCTGTATAAAGGCAGAAATACATTCGAGACCCTTGAATTCCCAGTTTCTTTCATCATTTATGTCTGTCGCATATATGTAATTAGGGACATGCCAGCCTGTTTCTTGCATACATTCACAATCATAAAAAATATACTTTTCAGATGTTTCAGTTTTACCAATAGGGGTCATAAAACATAAGTGGACGCCATCTCCGTTTAGGTGTTCACGACATAGTTTACAATGCCGGCCCTTGCACTTATGTTTCTTGTCCACATAAGACTCACATTTCTGGCACAGTATCTTAGATAAACACGCCACTTCTTTTTTTCAGAGTCAAATACGCGTGTCTATCTAAACACTCTTTAGAATGACAAAAGAGTTTGCAATTAGGACATCTCTGTTGTACACCAACATTATTTGTACACGTTAGTGTCAAACAAAGATGGTACCACAATGTGCAATTATGATCGTGACTGTATGGTTTCTGACAGTAACTACAGAAGCTGTGCTCCCCATAGAATATTTTGACATCGATTATATCGTGACGCCGAGCTCCCATGCAAGTCTGTAATACGATACCTAGGGGTTACAATAGACCAGCAGCTCAACTTCAAAGAGCATATAAAGAATACCATCAAATCCATTTACAACAAAATATGGACACTATGCCATCTAAGACCTCTACTAGCCCCAGACGACTACAGGACAATATTCCAGACACTCATAATGCCACACTTTGATTATTCCAACATCATCCTACATGGACTCCCCAAGAGTACTCTCAATCCTCTTCAGATGGCGAACACAGCAGCCCACATTCTCTGTGGCATCTCCAAAAAAGACCACATAACTCCCATACTTATGGATCTACACTGGCTACCATTACAGAGCAGAATCACCTACAAGGCGTTAATCTTATCATTTAAAGCAATTAACCGGATATCTTCCACATCCCTCTCTTCACTCCTGACCAGTACCCCTACTAACAGGCTAAGAAGGTCAACAACTAGCAATATGATATCCATACCACCTGAGTCCACTAAATGTGCCCAAACAACTAGAAATAGAGCATTTACATTATATGCTCCTAAGTGCTGGAACAATCTTCTACCTCATATACGATCAATCGCTGACCTCTCACAATTCAGAAAAGCTCTCAAACATCACTTATTCTGCCTTTATTTTATCCACCCTAACCCAACACATTCAAATCCAACACAGCATCTCACTCACAGAGCATCTGACGTACCGACAACATAATTCCCAGTGATTTACAAAAGAAACTCACCATTAGGCACATTCACAATGACCATGATTACTTTATGTCTCTAATACATAATATAACTTACATAATTTATAAGCTCCTTTGTTTGAACTGTATGTAGTTACCCTGTACTTCCTTTGTTTTGAACTGTATATTGTTACCCTGTTACTTCCAAGTTTCAATCCCTGTTACAATGTAAGCAAAAGATATTGTTTCTAATGCAAAATGTTGTTGTTATGTAAACCGCACTGATGCTAAATAGCGCGGTATATAAGAATTTGTAATAAATAAATAATAAAATAAATAAATACCATAGAAATGGTCATCGTGTAGCAACAAGAACACAGTCTTAGGGAACACAGGTCTGATGTCTTAAAACAAACCCATGAATTTGTGTAAAGCACAACGCGTATATTTATCTTTAATAAACCGAAATTCCTCTGAATAAATTACACCATTAAACTTGTCCAATTTACGATGCCACCTTTTCACAAACTGAACATAGCTAACTGGTTCTGATTCTTCAGCAGGGCCTAATGCATGATTATTTGCTCTGTGCTCTGAAACACTGTGATCAGAGACACGGCTTTCACTATGCTCGCCGTATTCTGTACCAGCATTTGTAGATTCGCCGTCAGAAAAACTTTCGCTGTGTGATCTTTTCCTGTTAGACTTCTCTCCCATAGGCGCTGGTTTTCTAACATTTTCTCGATCTGAAAAAAAAAACGTAGGGACTAATACTTTTTTCTTTTACAGCGGCCTTAAAATCTAGGTGCTGGATAAAACCGGAATACTCACTATTCTGCTTGTCTTTTGGCTTTCTGTAAGGTGCCGTCTGTTGATTAGGCTGGTCATCTTGTTTTGTAGCATCTTCTTGGTCTAAAATAAAAAATAAGATTAAAGGTTGAGGCACATTATAAAGAGCATAGCTGCTGGAAAATTAAAAACGTCATACCTTTTAACTTTCTTTGCTGTCTTCATTTTGTAAGAGAAAGTTTATTTGCAACCCACGATTTCTGCTCCTATTTTTAAAGACAATCATAAGAGAGAGAAACATTACATAGCCAATAATATTTTTAAAAGTAAGGCACATATCTACTCATCATGTCTGAAGAAGAGTTGCAGATGTTACAAGCTGTAGAGAGACTATGTGATCTTTCTGGCTGCTGAAATGTACTGCACCTTTTTAAATGAAATTCTTTTGATGGGATTTAAAGTCCCCAGACTCTTTAACTGAAGCATCTCTGGATCCCATAATCTTATCATATGACCTGGCTAATTCACAATGCCATTTTTTTTCGCAGACAGTACATTGTAATAGATGTTATATATTGTGTATGTGGACCTATGTGGCTAATAAACATTCCCCCCATCCCCAGATGCCTTAAGTGGATTTTAGTTCTACAGTAGAGCTCTGCTCTTCACATTCTTATCATATATCCTATAGTGTAGGACACACCTAGATAAATCACAAGGCCCCATTTTTTCCAGACAACCCATTGTAGGTTTAATTAACTAGGTATTCCTAAAACACGTCACACACAACTGTAGGTTCAAAATGTTTTATTTCAAATAAAATGTTTTCATCTTGTGAAATGATTCATTTGAGCATTACAAGTTTTTAAAAAAATATAAAGGCATACATATAATTTTTGTTCAGCTAATAGATTCTGGAAATACATACATTTTCATAAAAAGTCAATTTTTACAGAACTTGGTGTTTTTTAAAGAACGATCTATAATCTCTGTCACAGATTAAACCTTCTACTAGCTCCATATTACAGTCTGCCGCAGATCTAAGCAAAATATTGAGCAGTTGTCCTGGATTTCTAGTGGTATTAAAATCTCTGAGTTCAAACAAAAAATTCAAATTTTCATAAACTAGGGCAGTTGCTTTCATTTTATGACCAACAATCATGGTAACATTTATAATAGGTCCTAGACACAACCTGTTACAAGTTTTATGGATTTTCTGTTGTATTTCCTTGTGCTCTCACCTTAGGCAATTGTGATGTCTCTGCCCTGGAGCATGTATTACACAAGCTGCACAGTCTCTATGCATAACGCCCTGCCAGCATTTCCTGATAATACAGCCCACCATTGCCTGTATAACAGATTTAAATGTGTTTATTTCATCAGGTTTTGTGTAGTCCTTTTGGCTGTCTATGACATCAAATGCCTCCCTTTGATATGTACAGAGAAAGCACAAACAGCATAGATTGGCTGCCTGTATGTCCTCTAGCTCTTGTAGGAGCGGAGATTTGTTACCTCCCTACAAAAAACAAAACAATGTCAGTGCGAAATTGTGAACCACCTCTTCTATAACACATTTCTACAAAAAAAACTTCTCTTACCTCTGCTGATCCTAGTTCTTCCAATAAACAGTTTGTTTCTACATCTGCAGCGGCATAATATAATTATATAGCCTCTGGATCCATTGTGTTGTCAGTTGTTGTCAAGTTCGGTACCAGAATCGCAGAGTTCTTGAGAGTCGAATAATATTTGACCATCTGGAAAATCTACATTCTCTGTTATTTCTTGTTCAGGCTCTGCCGGACTCTCCTTTAGTTCAAATGGATTTTCAATCGGTGGATACCCCTCTGCTGCGGCATCACGATCCTTAAGAAAGAAATTAATGTTGTGTGTCCTGCTGGAAATTCTGCTTGGTGTTCCAAAAAGAGCCATTTTTTCTTTTTGAATCTCTGTGTTAAAATGTTCCCCTTACACAGGACACACAGCCTTACACCAGGAGCATGCTCAGAACAGGCCTCTTGTTTCAACCAATCACGTGTTACCACACCCTAGAGAGGTATGTTCAGACTTGTCTCTCTGTATTAGTTTTTTCAATGCCACTAAAAAATAGCTGTGGCGGGGTTTGAACTCAGCTCTCTCTCTCTCTCCCCCTCTCTCTGTATTTCAGTCTGTACTACACTGTGTTTGCCAGAATACCTCTCTCTAACCATGAGGTCTTAAAAGCAAAATTCTATTGTAGCAGGAGATCTATTATCTATTCAAAGTCTGTCCCTCCAACCCTCAGATGAAAACACAGAGACAGACCGGTATGCAAACAGATGCTGTTTATTGTGCGCACAGTCTCAGGCAGAGCCGGCACCCTGAACAAAATGATCGGAGAGAGCGAGGTGAGGTTAGTCTGCTACTTTTATACATTCTTATCCTGCCGAAAGTCACAGTTCTATTGGTTCCAACACCCTCTTCCTTGCCCAATGGAAACTTTCAAGTTGAAATGAAACTTAAACATAGCCCAGCCTCTCCCATTATGGCGCTTCCGGTGTTAGAACTAAGGGGATCTGCCTCATTCCCCCCTTTGATTCTTCTTACCTTCCAAAGACCGAGGTAAGAAGTAAATCACTGCTAAACAGAGTCAGTTAATTCATGCTGGGGGAGGGGCTGGTAGTTCCACATAGCCATTACTTGGGCTGTGGTTTTACGCTCCACCGTGTTCTCAATGGTGGAGGTAATAAATTGGCTGAGGATAGGGATACAACATGGCAGAATGGCACATAGCAGTAAAATAAGAAGAACCCCTACCACTAGTGTTTTTAGTCCCCCTAGCCAACTGAACCACTTCATAAACCACCCAGGACCCATGGACGGGCCAGTAATATGATTAACTAGATCACGTAGGTCTTGGATAGAGTGTTCAATGGAAACACTTGCATCAGTGAGGTTAAAACAACACATACCCTCAAATTCCTCACAGCCATGATTTAGCCGTAGGAGCAAAAAATCAATGGTCATCCTATTCTGCAGAATCGCCGCACGCAGACAGGACATTTCATGATTCATAGTGGCTAGGATGGTTGAGGTGAGATTAATGGATTTGGCCAAGGAACAAGCAACACAGCTTACTTCCATAGCGTTGTGCAAAGCTATCCCGGGTGCTCCTACAATGGATATTGCCAGTCCTAGAGCTGTTTGATCGCTATAAGGTTCCACATTAGAGTTACAGGCAGGAGACATAGGCTTTGATTGAGGATAGCATGGGTATCCTTACCAGGGGTATGAGAGAATTCAGCAGTAGTAAGTCTGCCAAAAGTGCAAGGACCTCCAGTAGCGTTCATGGGAACATACGTATAAGCAGTTTTACCACATAACAGAAACCATCCTAAGGGAAGATACATTTCTGAGTAAGCATAAGATACTTTAGTAATAGACTTTCATGATAATATGGTGTTTGACACATTAAAAACCTCTTTGGTGGCATTTACAAAAAGAAAGCAATCTGTAGCATTAAGAGTGGAGACAACCTGCAAGGAGAAAGGGACCCTGTTAAAGTAGACTGAGGTAGGACTAGTAACTCCAATGTGATAGAAGAAGGTAGAGAAATAAACATTGGGCTGTGTGCAGGTTAAATCGGTAAGTATAGTAAAATTTTGCATTTCACACAGGTTAGAGGGTACAGCAATGAGACACGTTGATAAGAAAGCTCCAGCTTGTAATGAGCTGCGCATACAAAAGTCTGACATATTTAAGGCAGTTTGGGCAAGTAGTATTGCTGTATTAACAGTTTCTGAGCTGGACTGAAAGTGGCACCACATGAGTGGTAGGAGGAAAGTCGATGTGATCCTACCCATGATGGTCCAGAAGCAGGAGGGCGGTCTGGGTCGAAGAGGATATCAGCTGAGGCAGTACACACGTAGATTCTCAAAATTCTACAGTACGTAGTCCTGTCAGCTTCTGGTGGTGACAGGAGTAGGGCCGAAGTACTTCAGCTGCCTGAGGACGGTTGGTCTTCGGGCGGAGATGTCCTTGTCAATTTCAGATGCAGGTGGTGATCTGGAGACACAGTCGAAGTCCAAGGCGGAGCTAGAGCAGGTGCGGCAGTCTTGACACGAGTATGGTGGATCCACGGGACTACTTCAGCCACTTTGACAACAGTGGGGGTAGCGAGAAGAACAGTATATGGGCCCTTCCACTGCGGAGTCAATGATCTTTCTTCCACTCCTTAACCCAAACACAAGTACCAGGCTGATGCGGATGGAGGGGTTCAGTCAAGTTGATCGGCAGTCTGTCCTGGACCCAGTGGAGTATGGTAGAACTGAGAGCCAACAGTTCCTGTCTAGTTATTTCAGATCCTATCTGGATCAAATCACCTATCACACCCTGCACTATAGGGGCTGGGCGACCATATAGGGCTTCAAATGGGGAGATATTAATACCTTTCCGCGGAGCTGAGCGTATGCGGAGTAGAGCTACCGGCAGTAGTTGAGACCATTTCAGGGAGGTCTCCTGACACATTTTTGCTAGTTGGGATTTTAAGGTGCGGTTCATACGCTCCACTTTCCCTGAACTCTGGGGTCGGTAGGCTGTATGGAGTTTCCATTCTATCCGAAGGGATCTAGCTACTTGCTGTACTATTTGGGCTACATATGTCAGGTCCGGGCGACTGGAGAATACTGTGTCCATTACCTCCAGACAATCGTGATCAAGTGGTCCCGGACTGATTGGTAGAAAAGTGACAGGATTTAGAGCTTGACTGGTTGTGATCTGGGATTTCCCCATAACATGCTCTGATATTTTAACATTCGGGAACTGGTGAACCACTAACTCCCTTTGTGCTCCAACAGGGTTTGGACTGAGTGTGGGACGGTAACTAGGAGATTCTGGCCCATTGATAATTTATCAGATTCTTCCACTAACAGTGGTGGCCATCCTTTTGCCACCAGGTCCAACTGTTTCGACAGGTATGCTATTGGGCGTGGCCAGGATCCCAGGTGTTGGGTCAGGACTCCTAGGGCTGTTCCTGCTGCTTCATGCACATAAAGAGTGAAAGGTTTGGTCACATCCGGAAGACCTAAGGCTGGTGAAGAAAGTAAAACTCACTTCAACTGCTGGAAGGCCTCCTGTTGGCTGGGTCCCCATTCGAGGGGACTTTTCTCCGGGCCTTTTGTGGACTCATACAGAGGTTTTGCAATCTTGGCGAAATTGGGGATCCGGATATGGCAGTATCCTGCTGCTCTGAGGAAAGCGCACACTTGTTTTCGGGTTGTTGGCACGGGGATCCAGCATACAGCCTCCTTCCTTTCGCTTCCCAACTGGCGGCTCCCCTTGGCAAGGTGGAAACCGAGGTACTTCACTTCCAGTTGACATAATTGGGCCTTACTCCTCGAGACTCGGTATCCAGCCTTATAAAGAAGTTGTAAGAGTTCCGTAGTTGCCTGTATGCATTCAGCCTTTGAGTCGGCTGCAACCAGCAGATCATCAACATACTATAGGAGTACCCATCTCCCTGATTCCCCAAGGGGTAAAGCAGCAAGGTCTTTGGCCAGAGCGGTACTGAAAATGGTGGGGGCATTCTTGAATCCTTGCGGCAGCCGAGTCCACGTAATCTGAGACTTCCTACCAGTAGCAGGATCTTCTTTTTCAAAGGCAAACAAGTGTTGGCTCTCAGGGGCCAGCTGTAGACAGAAGGCGGCATCCTTCAGATCCAGAACCGAGAAATGGGTGGCCGTTGCAGGGATGAGGCCCAGTAAAGTATAAGGATTGGGCACCACTGGATGCAGAGTTAAAACAGCTTCATTGACTCGGCGCAGATCTTGGACTGGCTGGTAATCTGATGGACTGGTAACAGAGGAGTATTCCAAGCTGACTGGCAGGGCCGCAGGATGCCGTGCTGCTGGAGACGTACCATGTGATGATGGATTCCTTCCACTGCAGCCTGGGGCAGCGGATACTGCTTTACATGCACTGGAGTTGCTCCTGGTTTTAAGACAACACAAACTGGGGGTATGTTGGTGGAGAGTCCCTTCTGCCCGGCTCCGGGGGGAACTGATTGCTATCGAAGTTGAGTGGCGCTGGTCGGTCCGGGCCTTTCTTCAAACAACCGTCATTCTTCTTCCTGGGGGATGGACAATACCAAAACTGATGGGCCCAGGCTGGGTATTTCAAGCTCTGCCTGGCCCTCTGGCCCAAACGATATCTGGGCCTGGAGCTTCGACAGGACGTTGTGCCCCAGCAGGGGTATGGGACACTCAGGCATATACAAGAACTGGTGGATGATGGTCCGTCCCCCCAACTGGCATGTGCGGTTTTGCAGGAAGGATCGCTGGGCTCGATTTCCCGTCGCTCCTACAACTGTCACGGTCCTGGCACCCGGCAGGTGGCCCCGGTTTCCGCCAGGACCATGACAGACCGTACACCTTGAATGAGAGGGAATGGGTCAGAAGTCATGGAACCTGTTCTGACTTGTTGCCATCTGTTAGATAGGTAGGACTTGCACCATGCTATAGCTGAGCCTTGCATTCCTTTTTCCACAAGACGGAGTATCAGAGTTTCATGGTTGACTGAATCAAAGGCTGCAGCAATATCCATGAAAATGAGGACAAATCCCTGGCGGAAGTTATCACGTCCTGTAACTAGATCATTGAAGAGAGTTGTGAGGATGGTGTCGACACCATGAGCTTCTCTGAAGCCATGTTGAGATGGATCCAGTGGAGCTACATCATCAATATGTTGTTGGATTTGTCGTTGAATGATTTTGGCGAGTAGGGGGATGCTTGATATTGGGCAAAAGGATTCAACTTTGGAGGAATCAAGTTTGTTGTTTTTTAATAATGGGCGGATTGAAGTAAATTTCAGGCTTTGTGGGAAAGATCCTATGGAGAGGGATTGGTTTGTGATTCTGCTTATAGCGGGACTAAGTTCTTGGCGTAATTCTTTGATCCAACTAGCTGGACATGGGTCACTAGGGGCAGTGGTAAGATTAATGGATGTGATAATATCTTGTATTTCTTTATTGGATACTTCGCAAAATTTGAGTAGAGGGGTTTTACATGTAGTAGAGGAGATTGTGCAGGTTGATAACTTGTTGGCTTGGATTATCTTTGATTGTAGGTAATTTGCATAATCTTGTGGGTGAGGCATAGTTGTTTGGGCGGGAGCTGGGTCACCTGTTAGGGACTTAACTATGCTGAACAGATCATGGGGTTTGTTAAGCGATCGCTTTAGAATATCTGCATGGTATTGTTTTTCTTTTTCCATCGTCATTGCTCGATGAGATTGTAGATAAGAGGTGTATGTACGTAGAGATTCAGGGGACCGGGCGTGGCGCCAGTGTCTCTCTAGTTTACGTAAGTGAAGGAGCGACGCTCTAAGATCATTGGTGTACCATGGAGCATGTTCTCGCTTCTTGATGTTTATTCTTGTGGTTGGAAGGGAGGCAGCTGATTTAAGGGCATGGTCCCAGTTGGAAACTAGTTTATCTGGGTCAGATAGTGTGATAATAAGGCGAGGTAAGATTTCCTCAAGGGCTTTATCCTTAACAAAAGGCTTAAAACGTGTAGATAGAGAGCTCGGTGGGGCTTGTGCCTTGATAGTGCTGAACAGTCTGATGGATGGTGGGTATCTGAAATGTGATAAGATCATGATCAGACCAGGGTACTGAAGTTATTGATGTGGCGAAGTGGTGAGCTATATTTGTTGCTATCTGTGGGGTGAAGATCAGGTCAAGTGTGCTTCCCTTGATGTGGGTAGGTGATTCAATAATCTGATTGTATCCCAGATCTTTCATAGCATCAATGAAGGCTGTTGCATGTGCAGTTGTTAGAGAAGGCAGGTTAAAATCTCTCATTATCCAGCTTGGGATACTGGAATTGCAAGCAAGATTGATTATTGTTGGTAATTCGTCTGGTGAGGGTGCTGGAGCTCGATATAAAAGGTTGATAGAGCAGAGTTCATTTGTTATAGTAATCATATCAAGGTGAGTGGTGCTGGATGCATTGCTTGTTTTGAACTGGAGATTGGATTTTGTGAGGATGAGTGTACCTCCTCCATTTTTCTGAGATCTGTGGCAAGTGTGGATGGTGAAGCCAGGTGGTGACATCTGGTGGATGAGAGCATTATCGCAGTCTGATAGCCAAGTTTCGGTTATCATTAGGATATCACGATTGTGTTGAGATATCAGGTCGTGGACCACTGGCCATTTTGAACGTATAGATCTTGCATTTATAAGAGCACACCTGATTGGGTGTTGGGATTTGTTTTTCTGGCTATGGTCCTTTTTGAGGTTTTGCAATGGGATGTATAGTAGGTGGGTTGTGATGGGTCTTGATGAAGGGTGACGGGGGGGGGGGGTTCAAACCATTTTCTTCCCGTGTAGCGGAGAATTGGGATGAAACTGGTGTCAGGGTTAAAGGCGTGAAGAAGGTTGGGGTAGTAGGAGGTAAGGAGGAGTAGGGTTAAGCTCAAGATTGAGTGCATTTTTGGTATCTTGAGTGAAGGGTATCAACCATGAATTGCATTTCTTGGCCCCCTAGGTTGATCTTGACCATAGGCTCCTGGAGACCTAGTAGAAACTTGGAGCCTGGTCTGGCCTAGTAATCATCAGAGTCATAATGTTCCATGGTCGCAAGGCCCTCAAAGGCTGGCTCTGGTGGAGGCGGGTAGGTCTCGTGCAGGTGCAGGTCGTTTCTGGTCTCGGCCTCGGGTGAAGGCTCTTGCACCTCTGGTGGACGGAAGTTGACCTCTCTTCGGGTTGCGATTTGGGCCTTCATTCTTCCAATGTCCTTCTTCCTTACAATAGGCACATTGATTTTTGCCTAATGGGGGTCGAGTACCTCCTCGACCGCGTCCCCATCCTCTGCTCCCATCCCTGGCCCATGCCGGAGCGGGCATTCACTCGGCTAGGGCGGCTGCCAGGAAATCTGCCTTCTTTTTCATCCGGCGCTCGGCTTCCCTCCTCAGCTCCTGGTCACGATTCACAAAAACCTTCTGTGCAACTTCCATTAACTGTGCTGTGTTCATGCCCGCAAACCCTTCTAACTTTTGCAACTTCCGTCTGATGTTACTCTGAGCCTGCGCCACAAAGGCAGTATTAATCATACGGAGATTCTCAGGAGCTGCCGGGTCGTAGGGGGTGTACAGCCGGTATGCCTCCATCAGTCGCTCGTAAAAAACTGCAGGGCTCTCATCTGGGGACTGGAGAATCTCGGCAACTTTACTGATGTTCATGGCCCGCTGCCCCCCTTTCTTAAGTCCTTCGAGTAGGGCAGTTTGGAAACGGGAGAGGGCTCGTGCTCCAGCGGGGGTATTTGGATCCCATTGTGGGTCTTCATTCGGGAAATCCGCTCCAGTTCAAAACAAGCAATGCATCCAGCACCACTCACCTTGATATGATTACTATAACAAATGAACTCTGCTCTATCAACCTTTTATATCGAGCTCCAGCACCCTCACCAGACGAATTACCAACAATAATCAATCTTGCTTGCAATTCCAGTATCCCAAGCTGGATAATGAGAGATTTTAACCTGCCTTCTCTACTACATTTACTGTTGCCTGTATTTACTGTTGCCAGTATCTACTCTCATTTACTGTATTTACTGTTGCCTGCATTTACTGTTGCCAGTATCTACTCTCATTTACTGTATTTACTGTTGCCTGTATTTACTATTGCCAGTATCTACTCTTATTCTACTCTAATTCTATTGTAGTACCTTCTACTTGACAGTTGCCAGTGTACGACGGTTGCCTTATGTACTATCGCCTCTATTGCTATTACCACCTGCATTCACAGCATTATTGCAATTAATCTTTCCTGAGTGCAAACACTGCATCACACTGTACTGTAGCCAACATTTCCACAATTATCTTTCTCATTACTAACACCCAAGAGAATGTACAAAGTTCTGCTCTTATTTATGACCTTCCTTACCTTTGGTCTCCCTTACACATCAAATGCTCTCAACCATGATACATATCACATACCAATCCTACGCACATACGGAAGGAGATGGTCCGAATTCCCCCACCACACTACAGCAAAAAATAACTTTACATCCCACTCCCATCTACTCAACATTTCTCTCCAAACCATCAAAAGGATACAAGAAGAGAAGCAACATCACCAACGCCTGCTAAAATGTGCACTGATAAATGCCAGATCAGTACGATCTAAATGGCCCGCAGCCATCGACCTGATACCCCAATATAATCTCGACATCTTGATGATTACGGAGACATGGCTATCCGACTGTGACAACGTACTACTGAATCAGATGCTGCCACCAGGTTTTGTGATATACACATCTCACAGATCCAGTCAGAAAGGAGGCGGAACCCTCATCCTGGCCAAAGCTGATTTACACTTCAAGATGTGCAACTCCTCTAGCTCAACTTACCTTGACTCCCTCACTATAACTAATGAGTTCTGCACAATCCACCTTTTCTATCGGGCACCCTCCCCCTCACCAGATGATCTTCCAACTATAATTGAGCAGGCATGCTCCACATCCACCTCACGCTCACCAAGTTGGCTAATCGGTGACTTTAATCTCCCATCTCTTCAAGACAGCCACTCAGCAGCATTCCTTGACGCCCTGGAGGACCTAGGTTACAAACAGCATGTCGATTCACCCACCCACACTAAGGGTGGTAAACTGGACCTCATTTTTGCACCTCTCTCCAACGACACAATACCCCTAACTCTTGCACTATCGGTAATACCAGTACCCTGGTCGGACCACAGTCTTCTCAGTTTCAATATACCCATTAATGCATTCCACAAAAGCCGAAAGTCCCCTAACACATCTGGATCCCACTCAACCCGCTTTAGACCACTCAACCAGAGCATAGTCCTAGAGAATCTCAGACCTCTCATGGCCAACACAACTATGGACTTAGATGATCTCATATCCAAATGGGATGAAAACCTGAGAGCTGCCTCCTGCCCATCACTCACCGAAAAGAAAATTCGAAAACGTGAACATACTCCATGGTTCTCCACAGACCTTCGTTCATCCCTCCACCATTTACGCAAACTTGAGCAACAGTGGCGACGAACTCACTCCCCCGAGGCGCTGGTAGCATACAGCTCATACCTAACTACCCACCGAGCAAAGATATCACAGAGCAGGAAAACTTACCACTCAGGATTAATAAAACGCTCCATCAACAAACCACATGCATTGTTCAGCATAGTAAAGTCCATAACAGGTGAACCGGTCTCAGCTCAACCCCCTATGCCTCAGCCGCAGGACTACGCAAACTACCTGCAATCAAAGATGATTAAAACCAACACAGACATAAATGTCAGTAACGTCTCCACTTCACCTAAGACATCCCATGCAATGCCATTTCACAACTTCTCCACTGTATCAAATAGAGAGGTTGTGAACATTATTGCCTCAATCAACCCCAGTACAGCTCCTAATGACCCGTGTCCAGCCAGCTGGATCAAGGACATGCGACATGACCTCAGTCAAATATTAAGCAAAATACTGAACCAGTCTTTCTCAACAGGTTCATTCCCGCAGAGCCTAAAACATACTTCCATCAAGCCCCTACTGAAGAATAATAGACTGGACCCATCCAAGGTTGATTCCTTCAGACCTATCTCGAGCATCCCACAGCTTGCAAAAATCATTGAGAAGGCCGCCCAACAACAAATCCAACATCATATTGACACTGAAGCACCACTAGATCCATCTCAACATGGCTTCAGGGAAGCACATGGAGTTGACACAGTCCTTACAACCCTATTCAATGTTCTAGTAACAGGAATAAATAACATACAACAGGGTTTCGTCCTCATCTTCCTGGACATCTCCGCTGCTTTCGACTCTGTGAGTCATGACATACTCCTACAACGCTTGAAAGATAAGGGGATTCAAAGCACAGCACTCGAGTGGTGTAAATCCTACCTATCTAACAGGTGGCAACAAGTAAAAACAGGCCACGCATCCTCAGAACCATTCCTGCAATCACAGGGTGTACCTCAAGGATCGTCCTTATCGGCACTAATGTTTAATATCTACATGCAGCCGATATGTGACTTGATCAGATCCTTTAATGTACAATGTCTCGCTTACGCAGATGACATCCTCCTATATATGCCGTTCACAATTGAACATCCAGTATTCTCCCCAATAATCAAATGTTTTGAAGCTGTAGCCGAATGGTTGCTATCACAAAACCTTCGGATTAACCACAACAAAACTGACGTTCTTTTTGTCACAAGGAACCGTAAGTTCATACCGCCTCCATCACTACTCGTCAACAACATAGAGTTGAAATCAAAAGCTACCATCCGTTACCTCGGCATCACATTGGATCAGCACTTGGATATGACAACTCAAGTCAAGAACATCACAAAAAATGTATATTACAAGATCAAATCGCTACGTCACCTCCGCTCACTACTAGATCCCACAGACTTCCGAACAACCTTCCAGGCATTAGTCCTCCCACACCTGGATTTTGCCAACATCATCCTACATGGCCTCCCTCAATCAACTTTAAACCCGCTCCGCCTAGCCATGAATACAGCCGCCAGAGTCCTCTCCGGCTCATCAAGATCTGACCATATAACACCCATCATGAAAGAACTGCATTGGTTACCATTACATGCCAGAATCCAGTATAAGTCTTTAGTCCTTACTTTCAAGGCACTAAATAACTACCCCCCTACGCCAATCAGCAAGCTTATCCATGGCACCCTGGAAAACAGAAAAAGGAGAACCACATCAATGAACACCATAATTGTCCCAAAGATAATAACGAAGTGCACTAAGGCCACCTCCAACAGGGCCTTCTCCTTATTTGCTCCTCTAAACTGGAATGCACTACCCCACGAAATCCGTGCTATCAAAAACCTAATCCTATTCAGAAAAGCATTGAAATACCACCTGTTCACAAAATGCTACCCAGAAGTCAACCTAGACACTAACAAAACTACCACCTCAATACAACCTGAAAAGGGCTAGTTGGTCAACCTTCTCTCTAGTCTTATTAGTGAACCACATTGTAACATCCAATCAAGTTTGATATTACTGTATATAGCATTAAGTTAATCTGTACATAGTTCCCCCGGTTGTCCTATTGTTGAAGTTCCCTGTTCAATGTAAAACTCAATGTTACTTGTATGCATTGTAGTATGTTCTTGTTCTATGTACACCGCACTGATTTTAATAGCGCGGTATAAAAGAATTGTTAAATAAATAAATAAATAATAAATAAATAAATAAATACTGCCGCCTGCTGGGGATTGATTCCTCCAGCATACACAGGATTAGCTTCTAGCCACTTGATGGTTGCTTGTACAATGTGGGCTCGTTCTTCCGTGCTGAACAGGGTGGAAAGCAGCTGGTGGCAGTCCGACCAGGTAGGTTGGTGTGTCTGCATAATGCTGGTCATGAGGTCTGTCAGCTCCTGGGGTTTCTCAGTGTACGAAGCATAATGGGTCTTCCAATTCAGAAGATCAGTGGTGGAAAAGGGCACATATATCAAACTGGGAGGTCCCACTGCCACCTGTCCTTCTGCATCGATGATGGGCAATCCCTGCACTTGGCGGAGAGGCATATGAAAGACATCTGTCTCCAGGATCCGCTTCGTCAGGTTCTGGTATCCGGACCTCAGGAGGCCTTGCAGCGGGGTGGAGGCTTTAGGTTCCGGTTGGGAGGAGGAAGCAGGTGTGGGCATTCCTGTAGATATACTAGGGGTTGGGCCTGAGGGAGTGGAGGAAATCTGACTCGCTTCATGTGATCCGTGGGCATGGGAGGAGTTGTAACTATGGCCAGGAGGACCATGGGAGGTGTCAGTGTCGGCCGTGTTCCCCGGGTGTGCTGATCGGGGAAGAACTAGTAGGCTCTCCTGGGGTATCTGCCGGTACCATATGTACAACTGGGAGCGAGTCCTGTAGCAGGGCTGTAGGTATCGGAGGATAGACAAGGATGGGGGGTGAACCGGAAGCTCAGGAGAATCCCGCCCCCTATAAATAGGAGCGGGCAAGACAGGTGTTGCCTTCTTTCGACCCTCAGCTGCAGCCACCATGATTCTACACTGGGCTTCATGGCAGCGCTGCAGCCATTTTGGCTTTTTCTGACAAGTGGCCAATATAGGGGAACTGATCTGGGTGTTCTTTTGTGACAATCTGATGGACTAGGAATACAATAGAGGTATCAGTAGTGCCTTCAGGTGGCCATGCTCGCACTAAGGTCGGCCACTCCCGCTCACACAGTACAACTAGTCTGGGGGCAGTGAGCCTAACTCCATAGTCACCACCAAAGGCAGTTTTAAAATGGCTTAGCATGCATTTCAGCAGAGTCCTATTCTTGGATCCACTAGACCCCATACTGTAATTATTCTCCTAATTCGTATACAACTCTCGCGTTTATAACACAGAACAAGACAGCAGAGGGGAGACAACAGGCAGGGACCCAGACAGACAGACAGACAGACAGACAGATATATATATATATATATATATATATCCTCCCAGACACCTGTTTCCCGAATCCAGACACCAGGACAGGCAGTGGTTTTGTAGCAGCGAAGTGCATACAATGAATAAAACCAGGAGTCAGTTCAGGGTCCAAGCCAATTTATTGTGCACAGGCTCAGACAGGAGAGTATCCAAAAAGGACTGAGCCATGGAGTACAGGAGCAAATTCTTTATATACAATTTTTACAGTTTGATACAGGCAAATTTTCTATTGGTCCCAACACCCCTTGCACCTGTCCAATCGGGGACCCTCTCTGGGCCTAGCTCTCTGCTCCCCCTTCTCAGGCTATTCTAACAAAGGCATAGTCTTAGATATTGATACATTTTTACTTCAAGTCAGGCACAAACAGAGCAACAGTTCTTGCAGGTCCAAACAGGAAACACAAGGAGCAAGAGTGATGATGACACAATGGCTTTAATTGGTAATCCCCAACGCGTTTCGGCAGATTGCCTTCCTCAGGGGGTTAAAATCATCAACAAATATGTTTAAAATATGGACGCGATTGGAGTTAGTGCTTCCCTGAAGCTCACTCTGCTAGATATTCAGTTTTCTATCATATAGCTGTGACGGCGCTATAATCTCCATCACAGGATCGCGTCCATATTTTAAACATTCCCTCTGGTATAGATATTTTACAGTTGAGATTCTGGCTGTTTGCCCTTTTTAACGTCATTATTTGATGACCTGCTGATGGTATTTGTTGATGATTTTAACCCCCTGAGGAAGGCAATCTGCAGAAACGCGTTGGGGATTACCAATAAAAGCCATTGTGTCGTCATCACTCTTGCTCCTTGTGTTCCCTTACATTTCTACTTCAGAGAATGCAAGACTAGTTCTATCATCAGCATAAAGGAATTATACAAACTTTTCAAAAGCAGTTTAAAGCAGTTTCTGCCAGTTTCTCAGACTCTGGTTCTTCTCAGCACTACTTTCAGGTGGGGGTTAGGATCTAGGCCTAGTTTACAGGCCATAGCCTACCACATCCCCCCCCCCTTTGATTATTCTCAGCCCGAATAAAAGAGGGTGAGAATATAATCACGTATCGAACGTGTTTCAAACTGAGGCTTCTTCTCGGGGTATAGCCTGATACTGCCACATGGCTAGTACCCGGGTGGCGGTTTTTCGTTCAACTGTACTATCAATAATGGAGGTTAACATACATAAGCAAAGAGGCAGAAAACATGGAAGGAGTAAACACATAGCTACTATGATTAAGACTGCGAACATGATCGTCTGCAAGCCTCCTAGCCCTGAAAATAGGGTTCCAGACCATCCATTGAGGTCCAGGCCATGCCAAGTCTGAACTGGGACATGTGCTAGCCTACGGATGCTGTCAGCTATGTCTTCAACAACCTGACCTTGATCATCAATCTACAAACCGCAATTTGATTAAATTTTCCACACACCCCACCCTCAGATGCTAGTAAATAATCAAGTGCTAAGCAGTTCTGGTAAATGGCTGTACGCATTTGGATACTTTGCTTGGCTAAAAGAGTTAGTGCTTTACTTGTTTCATTAGTTATAATTTCTACAACAGCTTGTAAGCGTATAATACGATTCAGCATATAAACAGGAGTGCGGTATCCCCAGGTCCCATCTTGTGCCCAAGTAGCTGGCCCATAATAGGCAATAATTTTCTCAGGTGGCCACTCATCACCATCCCACTTATCCCATTGACCTATCTTCAAAGTGCTGCGCTTCTGTCTACCATTGTAGATGGGGAAGCCGATCTGCTCCCCTTGAGAGATGGGAATGAGGAAGAAAGAGGGTCGTATTGTTCCAATGACACATGCCCCTCCCCAGTTATTAGGGAGTCGAGCATATGCCCGAGTGCCACAAATCCAATAAAGCCCAGGAGGGGCTTCCCAAGTATTGGAGGAGGTGAGGTCAGTCCATAGCCTAGCAAGATGAGGGAAAGCAACTAAAGGGTTGGGGGGTTCAGTAGCATTAACACCTGACCACCAAGATGTTCTCTTCGTAGTGGCATTATAAATCCGTTGGCTTAGACAGACCAGTTGTCCCACCGGTATGGTAAACTGTGGTCCCGTGCGGACAAAACAGAGACGGCCGACAATGGTGCTGGCCAATACCCATTCACTTGCGGTTTTATTCAGAGCAGTTTGGTTATATGGAATGGAGTAGTTCAATTCTCTTGCTTCCCAGGGCCATTGGTCCCCCATCTTGGTGCCCCCACAGAAGAAACAATTAGAAATGTGGAGACTATTTATTTAGCTGTATTTATATCCCGCTTTTCACCAGGTCAAAGCAGTCAATTGGGAGATACATTTAACAAGAGGGGATATGACACACATACGCTAATACTTACAGGGAACATGGGCAATGGAGGGTTAAGTGGCTTGCCCATGACCACAAGGAGTACCTATAGGACTAGAAATCCCAGTCCCTCCGGCTTGAGATTGCTGTCCCCAGGTGAGACTTGAACCCCTGGCCCTCCGGCCTGAAGTACCTTGTCCTAACCACTAGGCCACTCCTCTCACTAGAAGCTCCAGCTCCAGCTAGTTCAATGAATAGATTCTGCGTAGTCTGGGGAAGCTCTATCTCTGAATGCATGGCTTCATAGAATGTATGATGTATTTGATAAGGTGAGGAAATGCGGGTCTTGGTGTTAAGTTGTATGTACACATAGGTTCCAGGGTCTCCTCCCCTACCCGCTATTCATAAGCCAAATCTATATCCTTGCCTCCACTGGCTAGGGTCAAGCACAAGGAGTTTTAAGGGGTTACAAGTACCTTTTGGACACTTAAGGGGCTCCAGTAACGGTAGTCTCTATAAATTAGCTCTGTGATGATCCCCATCTTGCCCCTGAGGTCCATCCGACCAGGTGGCATAATATACACACTCCCACCTGGGGCAAAAGTAGGCGTCTTCTGATGCTTTGACATAACTAGTCGAGGTATGTGTCACGGTGCATTTTCCCCACTTATATGCTCCTTCGGGGCACATGTATTTTTCATCATAGTAATAACTGCACTCTTGGTCAACAGACCCACAGCTATAATGGCCATTTCTGTTGATGGCATCACAAGCATCAAAGTAAAGAGGGGCTGATTTAGTGGGATCTGCGAGCTATCATGTGACATTTAGGAGGGCCCCATCCTCGTTGTTCCATCGCAGCTCCAGAACATGATATGAGGGGTTTTGTCGGGGTTAAAACAAGTTCTCACCTTCCCTCTAGTACAGATACTTAATTCCGTACCATTATATACACATCGGTTACACACCAGTACAGTATCCAAAAAGGACTGAGCCATGGAGTACAGGAGCAAATTCCTTATATACAATTTTTACAGTTTGATACAGGCAAACTTTCTATTGGTCCCAACGCCCCTTGCACCTGTCCAATTGGGGACTCTCTCTGGGCCTAGCTCTCTGTTCCCCCTTCTCAGGCTATTCTAACAAAGGCATATTGATACATTTCTACTTCAAGGACATTTCATCAGCATAAAGGAATTATACAAACTTTTCAAAAGCAGTTTAAAGCAGTTTCACCAGTTTCTCAAACTCTGGTTCTTCTCAGCACTACTCTCAGGTGGGGGTTAGGATCTAGGCCTAGTTTACAGGCCATAGCCTACCACAGTTTCAGAACCCAATATCTCAGACTACAGTTCTTACTCGGAACGCCCGTAGGGGGTGGCCAATCCCATACCAGACTTTTCAACCCATTTCAGAAAATCAGACTTTTCAACCCGTTTCAGAATATCAAAGACTTTTCAACCCATTTCAGAAAATTAAGAGCGTGAATACTCACCGTCCTGAAGAAGGGTTTGGATGCCAGTCTATCAAGCCGGATTTCTGTACCCAGGGATTCGGCCGTCCAGGACCGAGTGCGCAGGATACGCCGAGGGATCCCCCCGGAACAAAGGGTCCGGTGGCACCGGGGACCGTTGACGACCAGGAGGTCGGTCCCGGACCGGGCGAGTCCTGGTTGCGCAAACCGCGATGCCTTCACCTGGGGGTGCGAGGAGACAGACAGAGGATTTCCTGGCCAATGCACCAGGAAATGTATTCGAAGTCTGTCCCTCCAACCCTCAGATGAAAACACAGAGACAGACCGGTATGCAAACACATGCTGTTTATTGTGCGCACAGTCTCAGGCAGAGCCGGCACCCTGAACAAAACAATCTGAGAGAGTGAGGTGAGGTTAGCCTGCTACTTTTATACATTCTTATCCTGCCGAAAGTCACAGTTCTATTGGTTCCAACACCCTCTTCCTTGCCCAATGGAAACTTTCAAGTTGAAACGAAACTTAAACATAGCCCAGCCTCTCTCATTATGGCGCTTCCGGTGTTAGAACTAAGGGGATCTGCCTCACTATCACATGGACAGCACTGGTTTCTCTAACAAAAGATGTGTTAATTGAGGTTTAACATTTGTAAAGAAAAGCTTCTACCCTGTCTGTGCCTCTGTGAAAAGCCTGTATACCTCTGTGCTAAGAATCAGTTTTTGTGAGAAAAAAGAACTGGGGCAGTGGGAGAGAGAAAGCATTTTTGTTTTGTTTTCCAGAGTTCCTGCTTTTTGCAGATGTAAGCATTAACCAGAAGCAAAACACATTTCCGGAGTCAGTCACTCTGCTTCCGCTGATGTCATCAGACAAGCAACAGTCCATTTCTGATGACACCCTGTTTCTGGTGATGTCAGCAAAAAGAGACAGCCCATTTCCGATACACTGTTTCCGGTGACATCATTTCTGGTGATGTAGGCAGGGGTGTGGTTGAGGGTGGGAGGCTGTGGGTGTGGCACAAACCCGGAAGTGGGTGCTGATTGGCTAATGCCAATATTGTGGGGCAGGGCATGGGTGTGGCAAAACCCGGAAGTGGGCGCTGATTGGATGAAGTCATCCTTGGGGACGGGGGTGGGGGCGTGTCAAGGTGGGGGCTGTGGCCACACCTAGGAGTGGGGGTGGGTGGGGCTAGATCGCCATTCACTTCTATGGGAGGGGGCGTGACCTAAGGCGGGACATACACCGGAAGTGAATGCTGATTGGCTCCCGTCATCCTTATCTCATCTGTCAATCAATTTGATGAGTAGTGTACCCATTATACTACTAATGTGGTATCATCAGCATAGCGAAGGTTGTTGATGATTCTTACACCAATCTTCACACCTCTATTGTCTTCATACAATCCTGCCTCTCTGATGATTTGTTCTGCATATAAATTAAACAGGTAGGGGGAAAGTGTGCAGCCTTGTCTTACACCTTTGCTTATTTTAAACCATTCTGTTTCTCCTTGTTCCGTTCGAACTGTTGCTTCTTGTTCAATGTACAGATTGTGCAAGAGAACGATCAGGTGTTCTGGTATACCCATGCTTCTTAATGTGGCCCGGAGTTTCTCATGGTTTACACAGTCAAATGCCTTGCTATTTTTATTTTATTTATTTTATTACAGTTGCTTATATACCGCACTATTCGGTATCAGCGCGGTTTACAGTATAACAAAGTGACCAATACACACATTCTGTTTGGTTTTACATCGAACAGGAATATAAACTTGGATAACAGGGGCTGAACTATATACAAGAACTATTTACATGAAATATGCTATATACATGAAGTAAAATTCCTATAACATTGTTGAATTGCACAATAAATGATGAATCCATTTTGAATAATTGAGACCTTGTGAGTATGGGCTGCAAAAGGGCGGAGTTTCTTAGGTGGTGCTAACTAAATTCATCGCTGGTTGGGTAGTATTGGAGGAAGAGGTGATATTTGATTGCCTTCCTGAATTGGGTCAGATCTGCTATAGCTCGAATGTCTGGTGGGAGTGCATTCCAACATTTGGGGACGTAAAGACTGAAGGCCCTATTTGCTGTTGTGTTATTGCATTTTGTCAAGGTCTTCGGGGTTGCTAATAAATTTAGGGCTGTTGACCTCCTGGCTCTGTTGGGGGGCACTGTATGGATGAGATCCGTAAGTGCTGTGGAGGAAAGGCGCTTGATTGCCTTGAATGAGAGGATTAATGTTTTGAAGATAATCCTTCCGTGTATAGGTAACCAATGAAGCTGTTTTAATATCGGAGTCACGTGGTCTCTTCTGGAGGTTCCATGAAGAATCCTTGCTGCAGCATTCATGGCCAGTTGTAGCGAGTTTAGTGTGGATTGCGGGAGACCTTGTAGGATGGAATTGGCAAAGTCAAAGTGCGGCAGGATCAGTGCTTGGTATATGGTCCGGAAATCATCTGGCTATAGTCGATAAAGCACAAATAGATATCCTTTTGGTATTCTTTAGTCTTTTCAAGGATCCATCTCACATCCGCAATGATGTCTCTCGTTCCTCGCCCTTTCCTGAACCCTGCTTGCACTTCAAGTAGTTCTTGTTCCAGGTATGGTTGTACTGTCTTTTGAATAATCTTCAGTAGAATCTTGCCGGCATGTGGGATCAGAGCGACTGTGCGATAATTTCCACAGTCAGTTGGATAACCTTTCTTTAGTATTGGTATAAACACAGATCTTTTCCAGTCAGTTGGCCATGATGCTGTCTTCCAAATTTCCTGGCAGAGTCTTGTAAGTGTGGTAACAGCTGCATCAGATTGCTGTAATAACATATATGGGAATATCATCAATGCCTGGTGCTTTGTTCTTTGTTCTTTCAATGCTGCTTCAACTTCTTCTTTCATCACCAATGGTTCCCGATCATACGGTACAGGTTGAAACGGTTCACTTCATCTTTAACATATAAAAACTCTGTATATGCCTTCCACCTTTTCTTGATCTTCTCAGCATCATTCAACATAGAACCTTGAGCATCTTGTAACATTCCTTTTTCTTTAACTCTCGTAGCTTTAGGAAAGCCTATCTTGTTCTTTCTCTAATAGTTTCTGCTTCTATTTTCTTGCATGCATCATTGTAGTACGTTTCCTTTTCCTGACTTGCTGCACGTTGGAAATCTCTGAGTTCTGTGATTGTCTTTCTTTCTCCTCTGGCTTTAGCTTCTCTGCGCTTCTGGGCAATTCTCAGAGTTTCTTCTGTCATCCATTTTGGCTGTTTTTGTTTTTTCACCTTTTGAAGAGACTTCTTGCTTTCTTCCAACATAACCTTCTTGATATCATAAGAACATAAGATGTGCTATACTGGGTCAGACCGAGGTCCATCAAGCCCAGTATCCTGTTTCCAACAGTGGCCAATCTAGGTCATACGTACCTAGCAGTATCCCCAAAAGACACAGGTTCCACAATGCTTGTACTGGGTCAAGCACTGATTATCCTGGGTCCCTTTTTAATAATGGTTTATGGACCTTTCCTCCAGGAACTTGTCCAAACCTTTTTTAAACCCAGCTACACTAACAGCTCTTACTACATTCCTCTGGTAACAAATTCCAGAGTTTGATTACACGTTGAGTGAAAAAATATTTTCTCTTATTTGTCTTAAATAGTTTACCCTGTAGCTTCATTACATGTCCCCTAGTCTTTCTATATTCTGATAGCGTAAACAATCGATCTACGTTTACCCGTTCCACTCCATTCATTAATTTATAGACCTCTATCATATCTCCCCTCAGCAGTCTCTTTTCCAGGATGAAGAGCCCTAATCTTTGTAGCCTCTCTTCAAAGGCGTAGCCTTCCATCCCTTTTACCATTTTGGTGGCTCTTCTCTGTACTTTTTCTAATAATCCTTTTTAAGATACGGCGACCAGAATTGCACACAATATTCAAGGTGCGGTCGTACCATGGAACGATACAGAGGCATTATAATATCCTTTGTTTTGTTCTTCATTCCTTTCCTTATGATACCTAGCATTCTATTTGCTTTCTTGGCCGCCGCTGCACATTGGGCGGAGGGTTTTAACATGTTATCCACGATGACTCCTAAATCTTTTTCCTGGGTGGTGGTTCCCAATGTGGAACCTTGCATCGTGTAACCATAGTGTGGATTGTTCTTTCCTAGGTGCATAACTTTGCACTTGTCCACATTAAATTTCATCTGCCATTTGGAAGCCCAGTCTTCCAATTTATCCAGATCCTCCTGCAGTTTTCCACAGTCCTCTGGGATTTTAACAACTTTAAACAGTTTTGTATCGTCTGCAAATTTGATAACCTCACTAGTTATTCCCTTTTCTAGGTCATTTATGAATATGTCAAAAAGTAGCAGACCCAGTACAGATCCCTGGGGTACTCCACTATTCACCTTTTTCCATTGGGAATATTGGCCATTTAGCCCTATCCTCTGCTTTCTATCTTTTAACTAGTTCCCGATCTACAATAGTACACTGCCTCCTATCCCATGACTTTTTAGTTTTGCCAAAAGTCTCTGATGAGGGACCTTGTCAAAGGCTTTCTGAAAGTCCAGATACACTATATCAACTAACTCACCTTTGTCTACCTGTTTATTCACACTTTCAAAAAACATATCAGATTAGTAAGACAAGATCTTCCTTGTCTAAAGCCATGTTGGCTGTCTCCCATTAGGCCATGACTATCTACATGCTCTGTAATTTTGTTCTTTATGATGTTTTCTACCATTTTCCCCGGTACTGACGTCAGGCTCACCGGTCTGTAATTTCCCAGGTCACCCCTGGAACCCTTTTTAAAAATTGGCGTTACATTGGCGACCCTCCAATCTTCAGGTATTACAGATGATTTTAATGAAAATTCACAGCTTACCAATAGCAGGTCTACAATTTATTTATTTATTTCTCTTAATATACCGCACTCTTCGATATCAGTGCGGTTCACATGGAACAATTATGTTTTACGGTGGGTTAACCGTAAAACTACAGATAACAGGAAATTCAACTTGGATAGTCAAAAATTAAAATTAACTATTTACACATATTTAAAGCATAGTATTATTTACATAATATACAATATTTGAGAGAACATAGCATTATATTGGACGCATGGCTCAATTTTGGGGAGGTCGGGATGGTGCATCTTCATTTGGGTAGTATTCACAGAAAAGGTGGTGTTTCAAAGCCCTTCTAAAATTGATTAGATTTGGGATTGCTTGTATGTTGGGGGGCAGGGCATTCCAGAGTCTGGTAGCATTAATACTAAAGGCCCTGCTTGCTGTGGCCTGAGTGCATTGGATCAGTGCTTTGGGAATTGCCAAAGTGTTTACTGCTGTAGTTCTTCTGGCTCTATTGGGGGGGGGGGGGGTTTGTGTACGAGACCAGCAAGGGACATGGGGGAGAGCCCATTTATGGCTTTGAATGTTATTAGTATTGTTTTGAAGATGATCCTATAGTGGATAGGGAGCCAGTGGAGACTTCTGAGGATGGGTGTTATATGGTCTCGCCTCGAGGCCCCATTCAGAACTCTGGCAGCGGTGTTCATGGCAAGCTGGAGAGGGATTATCGTAGATTTTGGGAGTCCTTGGAGGATTGCGTTGGCATAGTCCAGATGTGGGAGGGTTAGGGCCTAGAAAATGGTTCTGAAGTCTTCTGGCTGTAAAAGGGGACGTAGATGTTTGAGAGTCCTAATTTTGTGGTATGTTGATTTGACCATGTTGCCAATGTGTGTCTTCATGTTGAGGCTCTGGTCTAGGGTAACCCCCATGTAGCGGATTGAGGGTTTGGATTGAAGCTCTACTTCGCCGACTTTTAGGTGGGTTGGTGGAGAGAAGTTAGAGTTTCTGGTGATAAACAGCACTTCAGTCTTTTTATGTTGTATGCGAAGATTCTGATTCTGGAGCCATCTTTCTACTGCACTGAAGCATTTTGTAAGGGGTGAGAGGTCAATTTGGTCAGTCTCGAATGGCATGTATAGTAGGACATCGTCTGCGTATATCATGCATTCAGTGTTGTATGAGCGAATGATGTCGCAGACGGGCTGCATGTAGATGTTAAACATAAAGGGAGGATCCTTGCGGGACACCTTGTTTCTGATGAAATGGTTTGGATGTAGATGATTCGGTTCGGACATGCTGCCATCTATCGGCGAGGTATGACTTGCACCAATTTAGTGCTAAGCCGCAGATGCCTTTCTCTTCGAGACATTTCAGGAGGGTTTGGTGACAAACTGAGTCAAATGCTGCAGCTATGTCTAGGAATATAAGGGCCACTCCACGATGGATTGTTGTGAGGATGTTGTTGAAGAGGGTGGTAAGTAGAGTCTCCACACCATGAGCCTCTCTAAAGCCATGTTGGCTGTGGTCAAGAGGTGCAGCGTTGTCTATGTGCTGCTGGACCTGAATTTGGGCCTCCTTTTCAATTATCTTGGCCAGCAGTGGGATGCTGGCAATAGGTCTGTAGGATTCTACTTTCTGGGAGTCTAGTTTTGGGTTTTTTAGTAGTGGTCTAATGGATGTATGTTTGAGACTTAGGGGAAATAGGCCTGAAGAGAATGATGCATCAAAGAGTTTGGCGATGAAGGGGCTAAACTCTGTCCTCAGTTCTTTAATCCAAAAAGCTGGTCCAGGTGAGTTGCTACTATTCAGTTTATCAAATAGTTGTAACACATCTTCCCGGTGTAGTGATATTTCTCTCAATTCCTCTGCAGTATCACCTTTAAATACCACTTCAGTCTTGGGTAACATCCCTACATCTTCCTCAGTAAAGACCGAAGCAAAGAATTCATTCAGTCTCTCCACTATAGCCTTGTCTCCTCTTACTGCCCCTTTTACCCCTCTATCATCTAACGGTCCAATTGACTCTCTCACAGGCCTTTTGCTATGAATGTACTTGAAAAAGCCTTTATTTTGTGTTTTTGCTTCTGTAGCAAGTTCCTTCTCAAATTCTCGCTTTGCCTGCCTTATCAATGCTTTGCATTTAAGTTGCCAGTGCTTGTGCTGTTTCCAGTTTTAGTCGTTTGGCTATTTTTTCTATTTTCTGAAAGATGCTTTTTTGTAGCAACAGCCTCTCTGACCTCACCTTTAAACCATGCTGGCAGTTTTTTGGACTTTCTTCCACTTTTCTTAATGCGTGGAATACAGCTGGTCTGGGCTTCGAGGATAGTATTTTTAAATAACACCCAAGCTTGCTGTAAGTCTTTAACCTTTGCAACCGCTCCTTTTATTTTTTTCTTAACTATATTCCTCATTTTATCATAGTCTCCCTTTCGAAAGTTAAAAGGTAGTACTGTGGATTTCTTTACTATCCCTCCTCCACTAATTAAATCAAACACGATCATGCTGTGATCACTATTGCCAAGTGGCTCCAACACCCTTATCTCTTGCATCAGATCTAGTGTTCCACTAAGGACTAGGTCCAGTATGGCTTCCCCTCTGGTCTGTTCATGAACCAGCTGCTCCAAGAAGCAGTCATTTATTTTATCTAGAAACTTTATCTCCCTAGCATGTCCTGCTGTGACACTGACCCAGACAATACTGGGGTAATTGAAATCACCCATTATTACTATTCTGCTGTGACTTTTGCTGGCTTCCTTGTTTTCTTTGAGCATTTCATCATCCATTTGTTCCTTCTGGCCAGGCGGTCGATAGTACACCCCCACTGCCATCACCTTCCCCTTCATACATGGAATTTCAATCCATAGAGATTCTACAGCAAATTTTGTTTCCTGCAAAACTTTAATCCTTTCTGACTCAATGCCCTCTCTAACATAGAGCGCAACACCTCCACCAATTTGATCAGTTCTATCATTACGATATATTTTGTATCCAGGTATCAGTGTCCCACTGGTTATCCTCCTTCCACCATGTCTCTGAGATTGCAATCATATCTAACCTCTCATTTAGTGCTATATATTCTAACTCTCCCATCTTATTGTTTAGACTTCTAGCATTTGCATACAAGCATTTTAGAGACTGTATTTTAACAACATTAATCTGCCTATTGGTAGGCATGGATAATTTGGAATCCTTACGCTCTGTCTGCACCGTACTCAAGGGCATTTGGGCTACTATACTCTTTTTTTGGAACCTCACTGCTTTTGGTAGACACCTTCTTCCGAACCATCTGCTGTTGGGCGACTGTCGGCTTTCCCCTATTTTCTAGTTTAAAAGCTTCTCTATCTCCTTTATAAAGGTTAATGCCAGCAGTCTGGTTCCATCCTGGTTCCATCCTTTCATTTCATAACTCTTCTGGAGCTCTGTCATTTGTATCTAAAGCAGCAAATCGATTTTGCAGGCAGTCTTTAAATTCCAATGGTATATTCTCAAGGTCATATTTTGCTGCATTCATGAGTGGTTTGCTCTTTTTCAACTTTAGCTTGAGTTTGCATACTAGTAGTTGATGATCTGCACCATAGTCAGTTCCAGGTCTTCCACAGATGTAGTCAATTTGATTTTTATACAATCCAGTGGGTGAAGTCCATGTGTACAGTCGCCGCTTGTGTTGCTAGAAGATGGTGTTTGGGATTAATAGATAGTTGGTCTTGCAGAATTCTATCAGTCTTTCTCCAGCTTCATTTCTGTTGCCAAGTCCATATTTTCCAACTCCTTTGCCTTCTTCTTTGTTTCCAACTTTTGCGTTCCAGTCACCCATGATTATCAGGATATCCTGTTTGCATGTTCTGTCAATTTCAGCTTGTACTTGTTCATAAAACTCTTCAATTTCATTCTTTTCTGCAGCTGTTGTTGGGGCATATACTTGAATTATAGTTGTGTTGATAGGCATTCCTCGTAGATGAATAGAGATTAAGCGTTCGCTGACTGCATTGTGTTTCATTACAGTTCTTGCAAGTTTCTTCTTTATTATAAATGCAACATCATTTCTTCTTTGTCTTTCATTTTCAGCACAGTAGACCATGTGATCATCTGATGCAAAGTGCCTGATGCCAGTCCATTTCAGTTCACCGACACCCAACAGATCAAGTTGTTCCATTCCATTTCATTCTTTACCACCTCCAACTTCCCTTGGTTCATGCTTCGTATTTTCCATGTTCCAATGTGTAAGACATCTTTACAGCTTCTGACTCATTTCATGCGCAGCTACAGCAGCAGTCAGATGTCCCGAGGGCTTTGATCCAACCACATCATAAATGCTGGCTTTACTCTGAAAAGTCTTCAGCTCTTTCCCAGTAGCTAGTTGAGTGCCTTCCGACCTGGGGGGTCTCATCTTCCAGCACTATAGCACAATTTGTTTTGTTGTAACTATCCATTGGGTTTTCATTGCAAGATACAGAAGTAGATTGCCAGGCCTTTCCTCCATGCAGTTTAAGTTTGGTGTTGTTGCCGTTGTCACAGAAATGTGATCCTCTGTCATCAACACTATCCCATTCTGCTGCTGCCCAGATGGGTGGTTTGTCTTGGTCTGGCACCTCAGGTGAGACCTATCCATCTTGGGAGACCCTGCCAGTAGTTAAACTAGCAATAGTTTAGCTCTCAGCATCACTGATGCACACAAGCCCTCACAGCACGAAAATGCTGCAAACCCAGCTACCCTCAGGGAAACCAACTAATCAATTCCTATGGACCAAAGAGCTGAGTCATCACCAACAAGGCTAAGAAACAGTAACTACACCCCAGCAACCCTCAGGGAAACCAAGCAATTCATCCTCATGGACCAAAGAGCTGAGTCATCACCAACAAGGCTCAGATACAGCAACCACACCCAAGCAAGCCTCAGGGAAACCAACCAATCATTCCTTGTGAACCATCTTCACCAACCCCAATATAAGTACAAATGTAAGCATTCAGGCATATTACCATCTGGAACCCAACATAAGAACATAAGATATGCCATACTGAGTCAGACCAAGGTCCATCAAGCCCAGTATTCTGTTTCCAACATTGGCCAATCTAGGTCATACGTATGACCGATCTAGGTCACACCGATGATGTCCCCTCAACGGTGATGAAATGTCTGCAATGAAACTATCAATCTCAGAGAACAATCCAACATCATGATCGCCAACCTGAGTACCAATATTCACAAACATCTCTAACTCCTTTGGGCATCTGACATTCAGCGCTGCTTGGTGATGGGAGAAATTTGCCTGCAGGCATGCCAACATGTATGAGCAACAGTTCTTCCTTTTTTTTTTTTTTTTTTTTCAATTTAATTTTTATTAAGGTTATACAAAAAAATCAAACATAAGCAAAATAGTTATCACAAGAATAATAAGAAAACAAACTTAGTCCACATCACGGGGAGTGGTGGGGAAACATCCAGCTGACAGCCATAATCAAACTAAACTCTAATTATTACATACAATGCTAATAGAACAAGCCGAAGAAAAATATAAACAGTTCTTCCTGCATGAATGTTTGCGTTGGAAAATCCTACCTCACAGCGTCAACTACTGACCACTACCATAACACCCTAAAGTTTGGACAATGGCATACCAAAACGACCAACGAATGATTCACTGATGATATCCAATGTCCACAACCACCTCAGAAAATATAAAACTAACCTGAGCAGAGATCTGAATGCACGAGAACAATAGAACCACAATTCACCCTTGACCTAGAGTCTGCAATAGAACACAGAGCAATAACCAAAAGAGAGAGAAAATGCACTGCTCTACTGAAAAAACTATCTGGACTCAGCTGTCATGACCACCAAATCAATGAAGAAAAATGGATAACAAACCTATACAAGTGGCCTCTCAAAACCCATGAAAAGCAAGTTCTCATAAAATAACAACTTTAATTCAAGCAATATAACCAACATAAAATTCCTAGCCAGCCTCGAAACCTACTCAAATCAAACTACTTTGGTGAGGATACCTAACACCAAATGTGCCAAACCATCTTCCCAGCTCTGAAACAAAACCAAAAATTCAATGCACTCTCTAAACAAGAATCCCTGAAGACCAACCACACCATCATCATTCTCCTTGCTGATAAAGGACGCATGACAGTGGTACTGGACTGGGCAGAGTATATACGGAAAGTGGAACAACCACAACAGGGCATGTCAACTTACTGGCTCACCAACAACAACCCGACCATGAAGCTGACCAACAAGATCAAAAAACCCCTAATGAAACTTGAACAATCGATCAGATCACAAGAGAAGAATGCTGGTGAATGAGAGTGAGCAAGTTCAACATCGCACAGTTCTACAGACTTCCAAAAGTGCACAAAGGCGGCTCACCACTCCAGCTTATTGTCTCACTCCCAGACACACCTACTTACAATCTAGCCAAAAGACATATGAAGACGCCTCAAACACCTGACCTACGAGTCCCAATACTCTATAAGCAATGCCCAACACTTTCTGAACCAACTAAAAGACCATCGGATTGATGAAGATGAAGAGATGGTGTCATTCAAAGTCACAGCACTTTTTACATCCATCGACCAAAAACTGGCAGTCAGTATACTTGCAGACCTACTCACTGATCAAACGACACAAACAGATTCACTCACAGCATAAAGTATATTTGAACTCTTTGAAATGTGCCTATCACCTTACTTCGAATTCGAAGGACAAATCTATGAACCAACTGAAAGGATCACCAATGAGATCCCCCACATCTGGCCTGGTTGCTGAGATTGTGATATAAAAAAAATAAAGCATCTTACTCCCACAAATAAACCCAAAACTCTGAGTAGAGTATGTCGATGACACCTTTGTCATAATAAAACACAACCAAATCGTAGAAACATTCCAACTACTCAACAGCGTCTTCGAGGACATTCAGTTCACAAAGGAAACAGCCAAGGACAACAAATTCCCATTCCTGATTGTCTTGTCACGAGAACCAAAACCGGCAGATTCCACATATTAGTCTGCAGGAAAGCAACACACACAAACCAAATCCTCAACTTCTACAGCAACTACCTGAACTGCCACAAGCAAAGTTGCATAAAAACACTATTCAGAAGAGTAGAATCCCACTGCAACATAAGCTAAAATGGAAGAAAAGAAGCATCTATATGAGGCATTAACAAGGAACTTTATCTGCAGATGCCTGCAGCAAAAAAGCTCGAACCTCCAGACCCCAATGATTCACCCTCCCTTACATCCAGAAGACCGCAAGACTGCTAAGAGACCATGGCATTATAAGAGCCCACAAACCAAGTTCAAATCCCTGCTCAAGACTGACCTTTTTCACAAAGCTTATGATCTCTCGCCTACTGCCTCCTAGTTTCCCTCCTGACCCCTGCCCATTGCCTTACTTTACTGTCCTCTTCCTATCTTCCCTCTTCTGCTATCTGCTAATTTCTTGTGCTTTCCTGTCGATAATGGCATTCTTTTCCTTTTCTCTCATGTAGCTGTTTTATTTCATGTTTCTAGTCCTACAGGCACTCCTTGTGACCTTGGGAAAGCCACTTAACCCTCCGTTGCCTTTGGGGACAAGGGAATGTATCCAGGAGTGATTACATAATGTACACTGCTTTGATTGAAGGATAAGGTGGTATAGAAAACAGGTTAAATAAATAAATAAATAATTACACCGCTCTGATGCTCCACTTGAGTGGTATATCAAAAACTCAATAAAGATAAAGATAACTGTAATCCTGAGAAGAATCCTGTCAAAACCAAAAGGACAAATGTTGTGCACAAAACTTAATGCAGTGACTGTTACAAGAGCTATGTCAGCCAAAAAGGAAGAAAACTATCCATCAGATTACCCGCTCTCCCTGGTCTCAAGACCATGTAGATGCAGAAGGACACAAATTCAACTGGAGCACAAACAAAAAGAGAAAAAGTATTTCTGGAAGCCTGGATTTCTACCACAAATTCAATAAAAAGACATATTGACATAGACCCAAGGAGAAAGGTGAATAGTGGTGTACCCCAGGGATCTGTGCTGGGTCCGCTGCTTTTTGACATATTCATAAATGACCTGGAAAGTGGAATAACGAGTGAGGTTATCAAATTTGCAGATGACACAAAACTATTTAAAGTTGTTAAAACCCAAGAGGATTGTGGAAAATTGCAAGAGGATCTTGATAAATTGGAAGACTGGGCATCAAAATGGCAGATGAAATTTAATGTGGAGAAGTGCAAGGTTATGCACCTAGGGAAGAACAACCCAAACTATGGTTACATGATGCAAGGTTCCACTTTAGGAACCACCACACAGGAAAAAGATGTAGGCGTCATTGTGGATAACATGTTAAAACCCTCGGCCCAGTGTGCAGCGACAGCCAAGAGAGCAAACAGAATGCTAGGTATCATAAGGAAAGGAATGGAAAATAAAACAAAAGATATATTAATGCCTCAATATCGTTCCATGGTGAGACCGCACCTTGAATATTGTGTGCAATTCTGGTCGCCGTATCTTAAAAAGGATAGAGCGATTTTAGAAAAGGTTCAGAGAAGAGCCACCAAAATGGTAAAGGGGATGGAAGTATACTCCTATGAAGAAAGGCTTAAAAGGTTAGGGCTCTTTAACCTGGAAAAGAGACGGCTGAGGGGAGATATGATAGAAGTCTATAAATTAATGAACAGAGTGGAACGGGTAAACGTAGATCGATTGTTTACCTTATCAGAATATAGAAAGACTAGGGGACATGCAATGAAGCTACAGGGTAAACTATTTAAGACTAATAAAAGAAAATATTTTTTCACTCAACGTGTAATCAATCTCCGGAATTTGTTACCGGAGGATGTAGTACAGGCTGTTAGTGTAGCTGCATTTAAATAAGGTTTGGACAAGTTCCTGGAGGAAAGGTCCATAAACCATTATTAAGAAGGGACCCAGTACAAGCATTGTGGAACCTTCGTCTTTTGGGGAAGCTGCTAGGTACGTATGACCTAGATTGGCCACTGTTGGAAACAGGATACTGGGCTTGATGGACCTTGGTCTGACCCAGTATGGCTTATCTTATGTTCTTATGTTAACAATTTAGAGAGAACCCAAAACAGTTCTACACGGAATTGAAGAAGAGTATTAATCTGGCAAAAGCACCTCCAACCAAAGCCAAAACCAAGATCTTCTGGAGAAAGCTATATGAGGACCCTATACAACACAATCACAAAGCAGAATAGTTACCCAGCATACAGAAACATTTAGGAAAAACAAACATCAAACCTATGGAATGGCCTGTAGTAACAAAGGAAGAGCTGGAAATCAGGTTAAAACAAGCTCCAAATTGGAAGAGCCCTGGCCCAGATGGAGTAACCAACATTTGGCTCAAACAGTTAACATCACTCCCCAAGACCTGGCGAACTGCAAAAATCAGCTGTTCAAGCAATTGGACTTAACACAATGGCTTACTACAGGAAGAGCGTTTCACCTTCTAAAGGGAGACCCAATTAACATTCCTGAAAATTATAGACCAATAACCTGTTTACCTAAATCTATCAGCTGTTTTCTGTGACAGATACAGAAAGAATATATGATCACATCAAGTTCAGTAGCATCATGGCGACAGAGCAAAAGGGCAATAAAGAGAAGCATATGGAGCCAAAGACTAGTTATTGCTGGATAACGTCATTATGGCCAGTGCTAAGACAGGCAGAAATCTCAGTATAGCATGGATTGTTTATAAGAAAGATTTTGACAGCATCCCACACTCTTGGATAATAGATTGCCTTGAAATGTATAAAATAAATTCTGGTTTTGATAGAGTACATTAAGTTCACTATGATAATGTAGCAATCCACACTCTTTTTGAGATATGAAGATGCTCAGTACATCATTTCTAGCATTAAGATCTGCGAGGAATATTTCAAGGAGCTTCCCAGTCGCTACTTCTGGTTTTTTTTGGCGTTCAATCCAATGAGTGCTCTCATCAACTCTTTGGGGTATGGATTTAGTCTGAATTCTAAAGATGATACCAATCCCCCACGTTGCCCATCCCAGCAAGGATCCTGTTCTCTGGTGCCAGATTGAGCCGCTGGAGGCCGGTTCCAGCCAGCTACACCGCCGCCCAATCGGGGCAGGGAGCCAGATCTTTAAAATCGAAGCACCATTGGGCGCGTGCTTCAGAGGCCCCACGTTACCCATCTCAGCAAGGGTCCTGCTCTCCGGTGCCGGATTGATGAAATGCTCAAAGAAATCAAGGAAGCTAAAAGAAGTTACAGCACAGTAATAATAATGGGTGATTTCAATTACCCCGGTATCGACTGGATCAGTGTCACGGCAGGACATGCTAGAGAGATAAAGTTTCTAGATTAAATAAATGACTATTTCTTGGAGCAGCTGGTTCATGAACCGACCAGAGGGGAAGCCATTTTGGACCTAGTACTTAGTGGAACACCAGATCTGGTGCAATAGATCTGGGGTACTGGGGCCACTTGGCCATAGTGATCATAGCATGATCACATTTGATTTAATTAATGGAAGAGGGATGGTAATGAAAGCCACAGCACTGTCTTTTAACTTTGAAAAGGGAGAGTATGATAAAATGAGGAAAATAGTTAAGAAAATACTAAAAGGAGCAGTTGCAAAGGTTAAAGATTTACATCAAGCATAGTGGTGTTGAAAAATACTATTTTGCAAGCCCATATATTAAAAAGGATATAGCATTATTGGAAAAGGTACAGAGAAGAGCCACCAAAATGGTAAAGGACACACTTATGAAGAGAAACTAAAAAGGTTAGGCTCTTTAACCTGGAAAAGAGATGGCTTTGTGGAGATATGATAGAGGTCTATAATTAATGAATGGAGTGGAACGGGTAAGCGTAGATCAATTCTTTACGCCATCAAAATATAGAAAGACTAGGGGACATGCAATGAAGCTACAGTGTAACCTATTTAAGACTAATAGAAAATATTTTTTCACTCAACATGTAATCAAACTCTGGAATTCGTTACCGGTGGATGTAGTAAAAGTTATTAGTGTAGCTAGGTTTAAAAAAGGGTTGGACAAGTTCCTGGAGGAAAGGTCCATAAACCATTATTAAAGTGGACCTGGGAAAACCACTGCTTGGGGAAACTGTACATTCCTAGAGCTGAAGAAGGGATAGGACTTGTAGAGATCGACTACACCTACAAAGCTACTATTGTAGGCCTCCACGCCTACCTGAAAGCATTGTGGAACCTGTGTCTTTTGGGGAAACTGCTAGATACTTGTGACCTAGATTGGCCACTGTTATTTATTTATTTAATGGTATTTATATACCGCAAAGCAGTTTCCACAGCAAACAATCAAGGGGGCAAATGTTTTCATGTAGTGTACAGAATGGTGTCTATGTGTTGGCGGGGATGTGATTAGATTTGGTTTATCTACATAGTGCGCTATTATACATCATGAGCTATTATACAGTCTTATATACATTGATGGATCTTGGTCTGATCCAGTATGGCATATCTTATGTTCTTGTGTTCAAAGATTTGACTCATTCAAGCCATGGTATTTTCAATAATACAAAGGTTGGACAATGAAAAAGTTAAACAGGAAGAAAATCAATGCCTTTGAATTATGGTGCTGGTGACAAATACTGTGTATACCATGGACTGCCCAAATAACAAACCAGTCAGAATTAGAGGAGATCAATTCTTATCTTTCTTTAGAAGCTCAGATGACAAGACTTTGACTTTCATACTTTGGACACATCATGCGAAGAGAGAGAGAGATCATTAGAGAAAGACATCATGCTTGTCAAGGTAGAAGGTCAATGCAAAAGAGGAAGGCCAGCATTGAGGTGGATCGATACAATAACAGCAGCTATGGGTGCCACTCTGTCAACAATGAGCCGCCTAACTGAAGACTGCATACAGTTTAGGACAACTATCCAGAGGGTTGCTATGAGTCGTTACAGACTCGATGGCACTTAACAACAACAACATACAGTTTTGGGATTGTGGATTGGCCTTATAAATATCTTCAAAAACTGGATGCGCAAACAAGAAAACTCCTCCATACTCATGAAGTAATTTACAAGAATCAGTGTATGCCAAGACTGTACATTCCTAGAGCTGAAGAAGGGATAGGACTTGTAGAGATCGACTACACCTACAAAGCTACTATTGTAGGCCTCCACGCCTACCTGAAAGCATCATCAGATCAAAATACGCAAAAAGTGCTGAAATGAAGTGAAAGTAAATGTCCAGAATCTGTCTCCATCATCAAACTTGGACAAGCATTCCAATGATTATAAGGAATGAGTGAGAATCCACAGGTGTTCATGGGAAAGGAAGTAACGGAATTTGCAAAACAAGAGAAAAAACTCTTCAGAGAATTAGATCAGCAGTCAAGGAAAAACAAGTGGCAAGTGCACAAATACAATGGAAAATATAGTGTGTTACTCGAAGAACCTTTTGTCAATCAAGAACGGACACACGAATGGTTGAGGAGAGGTGAACTGTAATTAAAGGATGAAAGATTGATAGCTGCAGCTTCGGACAGTAGATTACAGATGAGATGGTTTACGACAAGTACTAAAAAAAACTGGCAGAACAGGCATATGCTGATTCTGTAAGAAAGAGCTGGAAACAGTGACTCACCTAATAGCAGACTGTGAAGTTCTGATGGCAGAAAATTTCTATACAGAAAGGCACAACAAAGTAGCACGCCTCCTCTCCTGGAAACTCTATAAACACTACAATATCACTATTCCTGAAAAGCACTGGGATCATGACCCTAAGAGAACAGCAGAGAATGAAGAGGTTATGATAATCTGGGACATTCCCATTCTGATGGATAAGAAACTGGATGCCAGGAAACCTGATATAGCGGTAAAGGAGAATACCAGAACGGCATTTATAAGAGAAGTGTCCATACTGAGTGATTATTCTGTGAATTGTATGTTGAGGCAGAAGATCGTGAAATACCAAGAAATGCAAAGACCAAGAAAATGTGGTAGAAAGATATGGAAATATTTCTGATTGTACTGGGGGCCACAGGCTTGTAAGGACGAATTTCCAAGCACATCTTGACAAACTATTTCTATATGTTACATCTTATGAACTCCAGCAGGAGGCTCTCTTTGGTACGATGCAAGTATTATGCCGAGCATTAGCAGTAAATTTGAGAGACTAAGATCATACTCCACATACCCTGACTTAGAAGTGAGGTTCATGACTGTCATAGTATGCGCAAAACTAACCAAATTGGAGAAACTACTCCAAGTAAAACCAATCAATTGATCCCTGCAGACCAAAGAGCTGAGTCACCACCAGCAAGGCTCAGGAACAGCACCCACACCCCAGCAACCCTCAGGGAAACCAACCTATCAATCTCTGTGGACCAAAGAGCTGAGGTATCACCAACAAGGTTCAGAAACAGCAACCACACCCCAAAAACCCTCAGGGAAACCAATCAATCAATTCCTGCGAACCAAAGAGCTGAGGTATCACCAACAAGGCTCAGAAACAGCAACCACACCCCAGCAACTCTCAGGGGAACCGATCAATCAATTCCTGCGAAACAAAGATCCGAGTCGCCACAAACCCCAATATAAGTACAAATGCAAGTATTCAGGCACATTGCCATCTGGAACTCTGCAATGATGATGTTCCCTCGAATGGTGATGAAACGTCTACTATCAAGCTTGGAGAAGAATTCTACATCATAATTTCTGAAATTTCCATCAGAGAAGAAGTTGGAGACATTTTTTTCATTTGTTTATTGTCCATGTTTAGATAGACTGAGTATTAATAGATGAACTTGGAATTTTATATTATTCTCACCCAGTAAATTATTTTTTTAATGTAAGTCACTGATATGAAATGGAAATGTGGGGTTTATGTTGAGACTGAGGGGTGAGGAGCAGAGAGACTGTCATCACCAATAGAGGACCTTGAAGAATATTTTTTTCTCCTAGCCCCCAGGATCCAAACATAGAATTCTTCATAGCGGGGGAGCTTACTTGCCTCGGATCCAGTCGCGGCTTTCACGGGCCGCGGGAGCAGCTTGCGGGTGCCTGGAGGCCCTGCCCGAGATCGGACAGGCAGTGTGAGGGTCGTCCCTGGCTGCGGAGGACCCCCTCTTCACTACTCTATTTCATCGGGCGGCTGTCGAGGGTGCAGTGGGGAGCTTACTTGCCTCGGATCCAGTCGCGGCTTTCACGGGCCGCGGGAGCAGCTTGCGGGTGCCTGGAGGCCCTGCCCGAGATCGGACAGGCAGTGTGAGGGTCGTCCCTGGCTGCGGAGGACCCCCTCTTCACTACTCTATTTCATCGGGCAGCTGTCGAGGGTGCAGTGAGGAGCTTACTTGCCTCGGATCCAGTCGCGGCTTTCACGGGCCGCGGGAGCAGCTTGCGGGTGCCTGGAGGCCCTGCCCGAGATCGGACAGGCAGTGTGAGGGTCATCCCTGGCTGCGGAGGACCCCCTCTTCACTACTCTATTTCATCAGGCAGCTTCCCACGCGGCCGCGTGTCGCGGCCTGCGTGACGCGACCTAAGGGGCGTGACACAAGGGGCAGGACACGCCCCTTTGGCGCCCCTTCGGCGCAACTGAGAAGCTGAGACATTAGTTTACCATGGGCAAACGTAAAATGAAAATTCCTAAAGCTGGAGATAAGCCTCCAGGAGAAAATGTTGTGGGGCCTATGGATAAACATTTAGTCTCCCAGCAGTCTGCTCTATCGTCTCCTGAGGGAGCTTCTTTGAGCTCTCACCTCAGGACACCTCCCCCTTTTCCCTTTCCTCCTCTCTCATCGACGGTTTTGGAATCATCATTGGAGCGTATCCCACCTATGCCCCAGCCTGTTACTCCGGGGAAGTCAGAAGGAATTTCTCACGGTTTGAGTTCTGGTGAAGTAACCTTAACTGATATTTGGACTGCTATTCAAGGCATAGATAAACGTTTAACTGCCACTGTTTCTTCTCTATGCATGTTTACCTCTGATGTGGTCAGTAAGATGCAATGTACAGACAAGCAGCTGGGTAATTTAACTGCCTCGTTAGCTAACACTGATTCCCAGCTCCAAGTTAGTTTGGATAATCATTCCATTTTAACTCGGGACCTATCATCCCTTAACTATCGTATGGAGATGATGGAGAATCAGTCGAGGGCTAAAAATTTACGTTTCTTAAATTTTCCTGTTACCCACCTGCTGTCTCCTACTATTCTACTTAAGAAATATTTTACTGATGTTTTGAAGTTAGAAGGAAACATTGAAGTTTTGTACCTGTACTATTTGCCTATGCGCTCTCCCTCTCCCTCACGGGAAAGGGATGATGACTCTCCTTTAGCTGATGTTACCGCTGGCCAGGACTTAACCGCTTTCTTAGAAGACTCCGCCGATATAATTTCCAAACGTAGCACTTTAATTGCTACTTTTGGTTCAGAGTTTATTAAATTAAATGTTCTTCGTGCTTACTTTAAAAATAGGGAATCCCTCTTTTGTGGCCAAAAGCTGCAGGTTTTCCCGGATGTCAGTAGGGCTACTCAGGCTCGGCGTAAGCAGTTCCTGGGGTTAAAATCATCTGTGTTGGCTATTGGAGCTGGTTTCTATTTAAAATTTCCTTGTAGATGTATAATTACTTTTGAAGGTCAATCCTTTGTGTTTGTGGATGTGCTCCAACTTAAGTCTTTTTTGAATCAGAAAGAGGTGGTAAAGGAGTTGGGTGGTGAGATTTCTGGTTCTTCATAGTGGAGTTTGTTACTCCTGATTTCTTTATTTTTTTTCTGTATACTTGGGTAATTGTTCTCCCTTGATGTGTTATGATTATGTGATTCGTATTCTTTCTTGAGTGCTGTTTAAGAGTTTTGATTTGTATTGCTTGAATGTTGTGATTTAATCAAGAAAATTCATAAATAAAAAATTAAAAAAAAAAAAAAAGAATTCTTCATAGCTCTAGAAAGCACCTGCAAACAATGGTTCATCCAGATGTCCCACTACAAAAGCTACTGGTGAATACATGAAGCTACTTAGAGAAGTACTTCTGTCATTACTTTATGGAACTTCAGGAAGAAGATAATTTCAGCTACAAAAGTGATTGATACATGTAAGGACTTGCTGGTTCTATAACAGGAAATTCTACTAAATTATCACTATCAGACATAGAAATCCGCGGTCAACATATTTTCCATTCATTCTCACTACTTTTAAATGCATATTTGCAAGTGAAATTCATCAGGCTTTTTCACTTACCTGTTGGGGCCATACTCTGCAATATCTGTCTGTTTGATCTCCTCTTCTTGATGAACATGATGGACATAGAAATGATCAGGACTATTACAACCAGAACCAATATCAAGGGAAATACAAACTTGGAATCTGTAAGGAAAAAAACATTTTTAAGATGAGGAAAGGCTCGGTGGTGGACAATTATGTTTATAGTCATATGAAAGAAAATATGAATTTAATTTTGTCGTATGTTCTTGTGGGGGGCCATGTTCTTCATCTCTCTCTCTTGTGCCCTCATCAGCTCCAGGGAATAATCCGTCAAGAAAATGGTCTGGGTGCGGCCAGGGTCTGTGTGTGCTGTGGGGATGGGATGGCGTGCCTACATGTGTATGTGTGTGTGCGTTGAGCAAGGATGGGATACCTGTGTGCATGGCGAGGTGTGGAGGTGTGCCTGCAGTGGCGTACCAATGGTGGGGCAGTGGGTGCGGCCTGCCCTGGGTGCCGAATCCCAGGCCAACATGGCAGAGCCAGCACAGCAAACCTACTTTTAACATGGTGGGTGACTTGCTGGGCTTCCTCTGCGCTCCAGGACTGGTGGCTGTTCCCTCCCAGGCCAAAGTTTCACAGTTCACAAGACTTCAGCCCGCTCCTTCAAACGCCACTGGGTGCTTGCATGTATGGTGGGGGACGGGGTGCATATGGGGCTTCTCGGGGGAGTAAGAGGGTTATGCCATTGGCATATTCATATTGTGGCCTTTTCTCCTCATACATTCAATATTCAACCTCCAAAACCCCTTGCACTGTTCCCTCCCACCTCTCCACCTTGCTGCTCCTTATGCCTTAGACATACTTCCTGAGTCAGTACGCCAGGCTCCATCTGCGGCCCTGTTCAAGTCCAGCCTCAAAACTCACTTCTTTGAGCTTGCTTTTGGATCCGGATATCCCTAGTCACCTGTTCACCTCCTATGCGTTTCCTTACCATTCCCATAGATATATCCTAGTCCCCAGTTGTGTTGTCTGTCTTGACTATTGTGTAGTCTGTCTTGACTAGATTGTAAGCTCTTATAAGCAGAGATTGTCTCTTACATGTCTCTGTACACTGCTGTATACGTCTTGTAGCACTATTCAAATGATAAGTTGTAGTAGCAGTACTGTTCCCCGTCTCACTCTGTCCCCCTTCCCAGATTCTGTCCCTTTCTCCCTCCCCTTTGCACTCTCAATCTCTGCCCTCCATCCAGCTCTCTCCCATCTTCCTTTTCCGAAACCATTGCCCTTTTAAATTTGTCCTACCATCTTTGCATTTCTCTTGCCTCAACAGCTCTCCCAGCCATGTTTGCGGCTTTGCTCTCATCTCCTGCCGATGGGAAATGCTGCTTCTGCGGGCACAGTGTAGCTGTCCTGGATGGGAGTACTGTCATCTTCTGCCCCTATAGGGCAGCTCTCCTGGCTGTGAACTCTTGCTTGTCATCCTGGGCAGGATCGGCCAGTCCATTGAGCAAGAATGCTGTTTGCACAGGGCCCCGCGTTTCAGGAGGCCCCATGCCAACAACATCCTGAATTGAACACGGGCAGGCAGGCGGCTTTAGAGGTAGCTGGAGAGACTCTGGCTCACCTCTAACAGTTGCCAAAGTGAAACATGTTTATTTCCTTCATTCCTCCAGCTGTACTGAAGTTTAGAATGCTGTCTTGCTGAGTGCCGGGAAATAGGAAGTCCCCTTTGACCTCAGCACGGCAGCGTTCTAAACGTCAGTACAGTTGCCAAAGTGAAGGCAATAGATGCGCTTCACATTGGCAGCTGTAAAGGTGAGCCGGGGCCTCTCTTAAGCCTGTTAGCTAGCGATGGGGCTATTCGGGGGGGGGGGGGGGCGGTTGCTAGGACTGGAAATGGGCTGTGGGGGGTGTTGCTAGGACTGGAGAAGGGCTGAGTGGAGAGGGGAGGCTTGAACTGGAAATAGCTGATGGGGAGGGGTGCTTGGACTGGAAAGGGGCTGTGGAGGGGAGCTAGGACTGGAAAGGGACTGTGGAGGGGAGGCTTGAACTGGAAATGGGCTGTGGAGGGGAGGCTTGAACTGGAAATAGCTAGGGAGGGGGTCTTGGACAGGAAATGGGCTGTGGGGGGTGGAGCTAGGACTAGCAATGGGCTGAGTGGAGGGGGGTTGAACTGGAAATATCTGATGGGGAGGGGTCTTGGACTGGAAATGGGCTGATGGAGGGACTAGGATAGGACTGGACATGGGCTGTTGGGGGGGCTAGGATTGGAAATGGGCTGTGGTGGGGGCTTGTATTGAAATGGACTCATGAAGGGGCTAGGACTGGAAATAGGCTCAAAGAGGGGCTTGGATTAGAAATGGGTTGAGTGGGGGGGGAGCTAGAACTGGAAATGGGCTGATGGGGAGCTGGGATTGGAAATGGGCTGATGGAAGGGCTAGGATAAGACTGAAAACGGGCTGTTGGGGGGTTAGGATTGGAAATGGGCTGTGGAGGGGGGGCTTGGATTGAAATGGACTGATGGAGGGGCTAGGACTGGAAATAGGCTCATGGGGGGCTTGGGTTGGAAATGGGCTGAGTGGAGGGGAGCTAGGATTGCAAATGGGCTGATGGGCTGAAGGACTAGAAATGCGCTGATGGGGAGGGGCTGGGATTGGAAATGAGCTGATGGGGGGCGAGGACTGGAAATGGGCTGATGCAGGAACTAGAAGGAAGCTGATGTTGAGGGAGGACTAGAATGGGATGGGGCTGGGAGAGTGAACTTGAGAGGGGAAAAATATTTTGTGTTTGAGGGAAGAAAAATCTACAATTGGCCGGGTATTGGGAGAGTAAGTGGGCATTGAGGATGGAGGGGTAAAATTTGAGTGGATGAAAAAGGAATAACAAAAGAGATGGAGGAAAGAACAAAAGGAGAGAGATTAGTATGTTAAAGCAGATGTAGAGAGAGAATGGAAAAAAACTATAAGAAAGAAGAAATGATAAATGGACAGCCGACGATGGGGAGTTAGCAGAAGACACAAAGAAACCAGAAGAAAGTGGCTGGAGCAATTACAACTGAAAAAAATGCACGAAAGGTAGAAAAATACCTCTTTATTTTGAATTTATTAACTCGAATAGATCAGCTCTGAGAAATGTGCATCGTTAACGTCTGCGTTTTGTTTAGTACAAGAGGAAATTAATTTATAGTTTTATTTCTAGTGTTGTACCTTCCAAGTTTGGCTTTTGGGGTTCCCAGTTTAATTATTGTCTTCCTATTTCTAAATTGTTATTCCTTGTTCTTTGTTTGGTGATGGTCTATGTTCTGCATGTGTAACCGAGCTGAGGTATTCTGTTTATGTAGTTTCTATTTGACAGTCCCACTTGTTCTCTTTCCCCCAGTGAGATGCATTGGTATTCTCTGAGATGTATTGGTTTAACATTGAACCCCCTCCAACTGGCGATGAACACCGCTGCCAGAGTACTTGAAGGAATATCAAAGACTGATCACATAACTCCTATCCTAAAAAGACTCCACTGGTTACCAACCAACGCGAGAATCCACTACAAGATCCTGATCACCACATTCAAGACCCTAAACAACCAAGCACCAACAACTGTCACCAACCTTATACACTTGCAGACCCTCAATAGATCCAGAAGATCAGCAGCTATAAATACATTAACAATCCCGAAACAAGCTGTCAGATACACTAAGGAAACAACTAAGAGAGCCTTCAGTATCCACGCTCCATCAGCCTGGAATGCCCTCCCACCAGAATTGAGAGCTGTAACCAACCTAACACAATTCAGAAAAAGTCTCAAGCACCACCTCTTCTTAAGCTATTTTCCAATCTAATCGTTCACAAGGAAAATACTACTGCCACACTCCCTGACCACGACAACCTCAAATGATAACCAAATGTAACTAATGTATATAGATTATTGTAGATAGTTATCCTAGTTGATATAGCTTATATTCTTTATTCCCAAGTTCAAAAACCCCTGTTATTTGTAAAATGCATAACAGTTCTCTGTATGTATATGTTTGTTTCATGTAAACCGCGCTGATGACAATAGTGCGGTATATAAGAGATGTTAAATAAATAAATAAATAAATAAATATTTGCAGTGTTGCCTTTTGATAGGTAGGGTTTGGTGCTTTGTGAGTCCTGGTAGTGCTGTTATGATACGGCGGGTTTGTTATGGGTTCTAAATGAAGTGAATATACAAAAAATCCTAGCCTGCAAGCCTAACCCAAAATATATTATCCACTGCTAATTTTTGTCAGATCATCCACCATGAAGGATTGCTCCCTCTTGAGGTGGGTCCTCCTTTTTAATTAAAATATTTATAAAAACTGGAATCCAGCATCATACCGTGGGATAACACTCACCTGAATGTTCCCGCAAAAATCCCAAACAGCCTCCACCAACTTCTATTGTCAGGACAATTCAAAAACTCAAAAGGGAATATTAACTCTCCGTCGGCTTTATCTTCTCATTTTAAACAGACCCCACACGTGAAGGGACCATACTGGACTTGGTGCTTACCAATGGTGAAAGTGTTTCTGATGTTGTAGTGGGAGATCATTTTGCATCCAGTGATCACCAGATGGTGTGTTCAGTATTAGGACTAGGGCTGTTAGAATCCATTCCAAGGTGAGGATCTTAGACTTTAGGAAGACTAACTTTGCGAAGATGGGCCAATACCTCAGGGAGTCGTTAGTGGGATGGGAACAGCTGGGGGATGAAGAAAAACAGTGGGCAAAACTGAAAGGGGATATTTTAAGGGCAACCAACCTTTTTGTTAAAATGGTAAATAAAGGCAAAAGGAAAAGGAGACCACTATGGTTTTCTAAGGAAGTAGCTGAAAAAGTGAAGAAAAAGAGGGAGGCCTTCATGAAATACAAGAGATTACAGAGAGAGGAAGACAGGCATCTGTATTTGGAAAAACTTAGAGAAGCTAGCAAAGTAGTCAAGAAGGCAAAGATTCAAAAGGAGGAGGAAATAGCCAATGCAATAAAATGGGGGGATAAGACATTTTTCAGATATATTAGTGAGAAGAGGAAGGGCAAAAGTGGTATTGTCAGACTCAAGGGTGTAGGGGGGGGGGAATATGTAGAAGCTGATAAGGATAAAGCGGAATTGCTTAACAAATATTTTTGTTCTGTGTTCACAGATGAAGAACCAGGAGCAGGTCCACAGAAAACACCCACAAATAGGAACAGAAGCGAGGGACATCTTGAACAATTTTCAGAAGACTGTGTTCGTGAGAAACTAGCTCAACTTAAAGTAGACAAAGCGATGGGACCGGATGGGATACACCCTAGAATACTGAGGGAACTTGGGGACGTTCTAGCAACTCCACTGACTGACCTTTTCAATGCCTCGTTGGAGTTGGGAGTGGTGCCAAAGGACTGGAGAGAGGCTCATATGGTGCCTTTACACAAAAGCGGAAGTAAGGATGTGGTTGAAAACTACAGGCCGGTTAGTTTAACTTCGGTGGTGAGTAAATTATTGGAAACGCTGCTGAAAGAGAAAATAGTGAGGTTTATGGAGTCCAGCGGATTACAGGATCCGAGGCAGCATAGATTCACCAGAGGCAGGTCTTGTCAGACAAATCTGATTGATTTCTTTGACTGGGTGGCCAGGGAGTTGGACCGAGGGAGAGCTCTAGATGTGGTGTATTTAGATTTCAGTAAAGCCTTTGACACTGTTCCTCACAGGCTACTTATAAACAAACTGAACACCCTAGGGATGGACCCTAAAGTTACTGCTTGGGTTAGAAATTGGTTGGGTGGGAGGTGACAAAGAGTACAAGTAAATGGAGGAGAAGGATGGGGGTTAGGGTTAGGGTTAGGGTGTGCCCCAGTGGTGTGCCCTTGGTCCGATTCTTTTTAACATCTTTGTTAGTGATATAGTGGAAGGGCTGTTGGGTAAGGTTTGCCTCTTTGCTGATGATACCAAAATCTGCAATAGAGTAGACACCCAGGAAGGTGTAGATAACATGAGGCGGGATCTAGCTAAGCTTGAAGAATGGTCTAGAATTTGGCAGCTGGGATTTAATGTTAAAAAATGTAAGGTCATGCATTTGGGCTGCAGCAATCCAAGGGAGTAATACAGTATAGGAGGTGAAGTACTTTTGTCCACTAAAGAGCGGGACCTAGGCGTGGTTGTGTCTGATGATCTTAAGTAGCTAAACAGGTAGAAAAGGCGACGGCAAAAGCTAGAAGGATGCTTGGGTGCATACGGACAGGAATGGCTAGCAGAAAAAAGGAGGTGATAATGCCTCTGTATAAGTCTTTGGAGCGACCTCATTTGCAGTATAGTGTGCAATTCTGGAGACCGCACCTTCAAAAGGATGTGAACAGGATGGAGTCGGTGCAGAGGGTGGCTACTAAAATGATTAGTGGGCTTCATTATAAAGCATATGAGGACAGACTTAAGGATCCTAATATGTACACCTTAGAGGAAAGGCGGGATAGAGATGATACGATTGAGATGTTTAAATACCTCCGTGGCATAAATGTTCAGGGAGAGAGCCTCTTTCAATTGAAGGCAAGTTCTGCTACGAGGGGACATGGGATGAGGGTGAAGGCAGGGCCGGCCCGTCCATTGAGCAAGAATGTTTTTTGCACAGGGCCCCGCGTTTTGGGGGGTCCCGCGCAAAGAACATTCTGCTTTTTCTTAATTTAATTTAAAAAAAAAAAAAGCTGGCCGCTGCCGCAGCGGCGGCATGGAGTGTCCCGCGGGGCTCCCTTTGCCCGGTGGGACTCTCCCGGCACGGCTCAGCCCCTCTCTGCCGGCTTGCAGATACGCGAAGGGAGAGAGAGTCTCCCTCGCGTCCCATCAGCCCCTGCAGGCTTAACAGAGACGCGAGGGAGACTCTCTCTCCCTTCCCGTATCTGCAAGCCGGCAGAGAGGGGCTGAGCCGCGCCGGGAGAGTCCCGCCGGGCAGAGGGAGCCCCGCGGGACACTCCATGCCGCCGCGGCGGCAGCGGCCAGCTCTTTTTTTTTTTTTAATTGCCATGAGCCGAGGGGGGGCGGGTAGGACTGGCAATGGGCTAGGGAGGGAGGGGGGGTTAAGACTGGCAAAGGGCCAGGGAGGGAGGGGGTTAAGACTGACAAAGGGCTAAGGAGGGAGGGAGGGGGGTTGAGACTGGCAATGGGCTAGGGAGGGAGGGAGGGGGTTGAGACTGGCAATGGGCTAGGGAGGGAGGGAGGGGGGTTGAGACTGGCAATGGGGGAGGGAGGGAGGGAGGGGGTTGAGACTGGCAATGGGCTAGGGAGGGAGGGAGGGGGGTTGAGACTGGCAATGGGCTAGGGAGGGAGGGAGGGGGGTTGAGACTGGCAATGGGCTAGGGAGGGAGGGGGCTTGAGACTGGCAATGGGCTAGGGAGGGAGGGAGGGGGGTTGAGACTGGCAATGGGCTAGGGAGGGAGGGAGGGGGGTTGAGACTGGCAATGGGCGAGGGAGGGAGGGAGGGGGGTTGAGACTGGCAAGGGGCGAGGGAGGGGGGGTTGAGACTGGCAATGGGCTGGGGGGGGGTTAAGACTGGCAGTGGGCTGGGGAGGGGGGGTTAAGACTGGCAATGGGCTGGGGGGGTTAAGACTGGCAGTGGGCTGGGGAGGGGGGGTTAAGACTGGCAATGGGCTGGGGGGGTTAAGACTGGCAGTGGGCTAGGGAGGGGGGGTTAAGACTGGCAATGGGCTGGGGGGTTAAGACTGGCAGTGGGCTGGGGGTTAAGACTGGCAGTGGGCTGGGGAGGGGGGTTAAGACTGGCAGTGGGCTATGGGGGGGGGTTAAGACTAGCAATGGGATGTGGGCTGATGAGGGCTGGCAATGGGCTATGGGGGGGTTAAGACTGGCAATGGGCTGTGGGCTGATGAGGGCTGTCTGGAAATGGGGTGATGGGGGGGTTAGGACTGGTAATGGGCTAGGGGGGGGTTAAGACTGGTAGTGGGCTGATGGGGGGGAGTTAGGACTGGTAATGGGCTATGGGGGAGTTAGGACTGGTAGTGGGCTGATGGGGGGGTAGGACTGATAATGGGTTATGGGGGGGCTAGGACAGGAAATGGGCTGATGGGGAGGGGTTAGGACTTGAGGTGGGCTGATGTGGTTAGGACTGGTAATGGGCTGTGGGCTGATGGGGTGGTTTAGGACTGGCAATGGGCTATTGGGGGCTGACTGGAAATGGGCTGATGGGGGGTTAGGACTGGTAATGGGTTGGGGGTTGCTAGGACTGGAAATGGGCTGAGTGGAAGGGGAGGCTTGAACTGCAAATAGCTGATGGGGAGGGGGCTTGGAATGGAAATGGGCTGTGAGGGAAGGGAGCTAGGACTGAAAATGGGCTGATGGAACAGCTAGGATAGTACTGGAAATGGGCTGTTGGGTGGAGCTAATATTGGAAATGGGCTGTGGTGGGGCTTGAATATAAATGGAATCATGGAGGGCCTACAACTGGAAGTAGGCTCATGGGGGGGCTTGCACTGGAATTGGGCTGAGTGGAGGGGAGCTATGATTTGACATGGGCTGATGGCGGGGCTAGGAAATGACTAGAAATGGGCTGATGGGGGGGCTAGGATTGGAAATGAGCTGATGAAGGGACTTGGACTGGAAATGGATGGGGGAGCTAGGACTGGAAATGGGCTGATGGGGGGCTAGGACTGGAAATGGGCTGATGCAGGGACTAGAAGGGAATGGATGCTGGGTGAGACTGGAACTAGAAGGGAGCTGATGTTGGGGGAGGATTAGAATGGGATGGAGCTGGGAGAGTAAAATGGAGAGGGGAAAAATATTTTGTGTAGGAGGGATGAAAAATCTACAATTGGCCAGGTATTGGGAGAGTAATTGGGGATTGAGGATGGAGGGGTAAAATTTGTGTGGATGAAATAGGAATGAGGAAAGAGCAAAAGGAGAAAGATTAGTATGTTAAAGCAGATGTAGAGAGAAAGAGAATGGAAAAAAACTAGAAGAGAGAAGAAAGGACAAATGGACAGCAGACGATGGAGAGTTAGCAGAAAACATGAAGAAACCAGAAGAAAGTGGCTGGACCAATTGCAACTGAAAAAAAATGCACAAAAGGTAGAAAGATATCTCTTTATTTTGAATTTATTAACTGGAATATGTCAGCTCTGGGAAATGTGCATCATTAACATCTGCGCTTTGTTTGGTACAAGAGGAAATTAATTTATAGTTTTATTTCTACAGTGTTGTTGTACATTCCAAGTTTGGCTTTTGGGGTTCCCAGTTTAATTAATGCCTTCCTGTTTCTAAATTGTGATTCCTTGTTTGGTGATGGTCTATGTTCTGCATGTGTAACTGAGCTGAGGTATTCTGTTTGTGAAATTCCTATTTGACGTTGCCACTTGTTCTCTTTCCCCAGTATTCTCTGAAATGTATTGGTTTAATATTTGCAGTGTTGCCTTTTGATAGGTAGGGTATGGTGCTTTGTGAGTCCTGGTAATGCTGTCAGGATACGGCGGGTTTGCTATGGGTTCTAAATGGGCAGCGTTTGTAGTAGTTCCTAATGTGCCGGGCGGTTGGCACTGGATTATAGTAATGTAGAAATCTTTTAGTCTTTCTTTATCCATACACTCATTAAGAGACATGTTTACTAAAAGTTAGTGTATGGTAACATTATGCAAATATTTATGCAAATAAGACCACTTATGCAAATGAGGCCCCGCACCGAGTCTCCGCACATGGCCCCGCACCCCCCTTGGGCCGCCCCTGGGTGAAGGGAGATAGATTCAGGAGTGATATGCAGAAATATTTCTTTATGGAAAGAGTAGTGGATCCGTGGAATAGTCTCCCAGTGGAGGTGGTAGAGATGAGGACAGTAACTGAATTCAAAAAAGCATGGGACCAACACAGAGGATCTCTAAAGGTAAAAAGTGGACTGTTGTAGTTGTTGATATGGAAGGACAGACTAGATAGGCTATGTGGTCTTTTTCTGTCATCATGTTTCTATGTTTCTAGTCTTAAATAGGTTATCCTGTAGCTTCATTGCATGTCCCCTAGTCTTTTTATATTCTGATGACGTAAACCATTGAACTATGTTTACCCGTTCCCCTCCATTCATTAATTTATAGACTTCTATCGTATCTCCCCTCAGCCATCTCTTTTCCAGGTTGAAGAGCCCTAACTCTTTTAGCATGCCTTCATAGGGGTAGCCTTTCATCCCTTTACCTTTTTGGTGGCTCTTCTCGGAACCTTTTCTAATAACGTTTTATCCTTTTTAAGATATGGCGACCAGAACCGCACACAATACTCAAGGTGCGGTCGCACCATGGAACGATACAGAGGCATTATAATATCCTTTGTTTTATTCTCCATTCCTTTCCTTATGATACTTAGCATTCTATTTGCTCTCTTTGCTGCAACTGCACACTGGGCGGAGGGTTTTAACATGTTATCCACGATGACGCCTAAATCTTTTTCCTTGGTGGTGATTCCTAATGTGGAACCTTTCTTTTTTTTTTTTTTTTTTTTTTTTTTAAATTTTTTATTTTCATTTTGCAACAAACAAAAGAAACAACACACTAAAGGAGACAAAACAAGTATACAATAAGGAAAAGCAAACCCAATTACCCCCCACCCCCATGCTTCTTCTCTAGCCGATTATGTCAGCATGTGAGCGCTTCCAAACAACAGTGATTGTACATCAAAACAAACAAAAGAGTATCTACGATACAGTATGATCATGGGACAGAGATATATACAAATTTAAACAGTCAAATGAGAGCATTTAGCAGAGCGAACATAGTCATTGAGCATCTTCCATTTAGACAGATGATGAGGAGTCTGAACGGAAGTAGCAAACATACGAGGTATTTGTTCATATTTACTGTAGAGACAGACATGATTCCACCATTCATTGGGGCTCAGATGGGAGCTATTTTTCCAGTATTTCGTGATTAGGGAAATAGCTATGCCAAGCATAAAGTCCAAGAGGAAGTAAGCCGTTTCTGGAAGAGAGGGGATCCCCGCAGCTGAGCGAAGTCCCACAATCCTCCAAGAAAGGGGCTCTTGAAAGTGCAAAATAGACTGGATACGACCCCAGACCCGACGCCAGTAATACTGTAGTGCGGGACATTCATACATGACATGAGGTAGTGTACCAATGGCCGCATGGCATGTCCAACAGCTATTGCCCTGAGTGGTGTTCCATTTGGCTAATCTGTCAGGAGTGTAAAAACACCGGTGGGCTAGAAAGAAGAGTGTCTGAGTGAGTGAGGCGGATCGAGAAACCCGTGTCACTCTACTCCAGACAAGGCTCCATTGCTCCGGGGCCAAAGTCACATGCAATTCTCGCTCCCATGCTTTCTGCGCTATAGGGGTATCTCTAATTATAGCATTACATAAGGTTTTATAAAAATTGGATGCTACACCCGATGAACTACCGATAGATCGGATAGTCTCCGACCAACCTTGTGTAGGGGATGCCGATGGCGGGAGCACCTTAGCACTCCGAAGACAATGCTGAAGTTGCACCAACTGAAAGTAGTGTTTTGCTGGGAGACCAAATTCAATTTGCAATTCACTAAAAGTTTTCCATCGACCATCATGGAACAACTGGTTAGGAATCCAAATGCCCCTAGTGTACCAGGGGCTCCACGCCATCGGTTTATTTTGTATTCGAAATAGAGTATTGTACCAAAGCGGGAGTCTGTCTAACGGGCAGAGTCGGGAGTCTAAAGACTGCATAAGAGTATTAAAGGCACCTAAAGTGTCTAAAAGCATCGGTGGATAGTGGGAGTCTGATGGGAGAGTCATACCAGGGAGAAAAGTAAGAGGAATCGGTTTGCAAAGGTCCTCTTCTATGTCTAGCCACACGGGTCTACTCGGTACTAGATCTTCCAGCCAACGAGCGCCTTGTTTGAGGAGAAAAGATTGATGGTATTTCAGGAAATCAGGGAATCTGACACCCCCATTTTCCTTATCTGCTTGCAGCTTATGTTTCGCTATCCTAGGTGTCTTATTTTGCCATAGGTATCTAGTCAGAAGGCCCTCTATATCTTTATATGTACGTCGAGGTAAAAGACAGGGCAACATTTCTAAAATATAATTCACTTTCGGAACTATCATCATTTTTATGGTTTCTAGGCGACCCCACCAGGTAAGTGTTAAAGGAGTCCAACGGTGAGTAAGCGCCCGGACTTTAGAGGTTAAGTCTTTGGCATTAAAAGAGATAGTGTCTTCCAAAGGAGAGCAATAGTGAACCCCAAGGTATTTGACCATGCGAGGTTGCCATAAAAAAGGGAAAAGGGTTGCATATCTGCCTGATGAAGCAAAGAATTTAGTGGAAAGGCTACTGACTTGGTCCAATTTATCTTATAACCGGAGAGTTGTGAGTATTTACCAATTTGCTCTAGGACAACCGGTACTGAGTCTATAGAGACAAAGAGCATAAGGTCATCAGCATATGCTGAAATTTTGATTTCCCTATGAGGAAAGGGGACTCCATGAATCTCCTCCGATTGCCGGATTAGTAAAGCTAAGGGTTCAAGTGCAAGATCGAAAAGAAGTGGAGACAGTGGGCATCCCTGGCGAGTACCGCGTTGAAGGGGAAAGGGCTGAGACTTTAAAGCATTAGCACATATACTGGCTGTAGGCTGTGCATACATGGCGCGGAGACAACGGAGAAAACCTTCTCCGAATCCGTACCAGCGGAGGGCTGCAAACAGAAAGGGCCATTCTAAGCGATCAAAGGCCTTCTCAGCATCAAGGGAGAGGCCAACAAATGGGCGATCGAGATTAACTGCGGCGGTCAGTACATGACATAGAGTCCGAGCATTGTCAGCAGTTGATCTACCAGGAATGAAACCGCATTGATCTGGGTGTATTAAGGTAGACATCCTATCAGAGAGCCGGGTGGAGAGAATGGTGGCAAATATTTTATAGTCCGCGTTTAGGAGGGAAATTGGACGATAATTAGCTGTTAGTTGCGGGTCTCTCCCCTCTTTCTCAAAAACTACTACATTTGCCATTGAAAAGGACCCAGAAGGAGAACCCTCCTCGGCCAGAGCAGAAAAATAAAGTTTCATAACTGGAGCTAAGTCAGCGTTAAAGGTTTTGTAGAATTCAGCGGGGAGACCGTCTGGGCCTGCAGCTCGGCCAGTGGCACATTTCTTGATAGCAGAATGAATTTCTGATAAAGTGAATGGTTTGTCCATGGCCACTCTATCTTCGTCAGATAGGGTCGGTCTTTGTACCCCTGAAAGTAAGCGGTCAAAGACTTCTGGCTCAAAATCACACTCAGATTGATAAAGCCGAGTATAAAAATCACGAAAGAGTTCTAAAATTTCTGTATCTTTAGTGACCAAACCCCCCCCCCCCCCGACGGATTTCGGAGGGCGGTAACACGCTTGGCTTCTTTTTGACCTTTTAGGGCATTTGCTAACAATTTGCCAGCACGGTTATTTTCCCGGTAATATATCCCTTGTTGTGATTCAATATTTTTAGCAGCAGCAGTATACAGAAGCTGATTGTATTGAAAACGCAAGCGCTGTAAGCGGAGTAAAATACATGGGTCAGTACGAGACGTGAGGAGATGCTCCCCAGCTTGTATCTGCTGCTCTAGAATCAGTAAGTGCTGCTTTCGTTGTTTCCCCTGCCGTATTTGATAGCTAGTGATAGTTGCGCGGATAGATGCCTTAAAGCCCTCCCACCAAGCCCAGCTCGCTGTGTCATGGGGTGAGTTAAAATGAAAATAATCTTGGATAGCGGCCTTTATATCAACCTGAAAATCCTTTTGAGCCAGTAGGGATCTATCAAAAAACCAAGCTCGGGGAGAATCGTCTCGCGCAGTGACATGTAAGGATAAAGATATGGCAGCATGATCTGAGATATGGAGAGGGTGAATCCTAGCCGTGTCCACTTTAGAAATCAGTGCTTTGGAAATGAGAAAGAAATCTATTCTAGATTGTGAATGATGGGGGGCAGAAAAAAAGGTGAACTCTAAGTCGGAGGGGTGAAGCAGCCTCCATATATCTACTAGCGCAAGATCTTGCATCAGAGCTGTAAGGGTAGCAAGACTCTTGGGTGGGCTATTCGTTCTAGGCGGTTGTCTATCTATCAACGGGTCTAACACTTGATTAAAATCACCACCAAGTATTAATGGAGTATTGGCAGAGGCCTGTGCCAACTGCGCTATACTTGCATAGGAAGCAGGGTTGTCCACATTCGGGGCATAAATACAAATACACGTGAATTCACTATCTCCAACCTTAAGATGTACACGGGCCCATCTACCCTCCTTGTCAGAGCTAGTATCCATTACAGTAGCTTGCAAAGACTTCTTAACCAGAATGGCTACCCCACACCATTTGGAAACGGCGGGAGAATAGGCAGCCACCGTGTAAGGCTTAGCATTGAGTTTCAGTGTTTCAGCAGAGTTTAGATGCGTTTCCTGAAGAAACACTAAATCAGCATGCTCATGGCTGAGATAGCTAAGGATTTTCTTTCTTTTGATTGGACTATTGATGCCTTTTACGTTGAGCGATAAGATTTTACATAAGGCCATTCAGAAAAGTTAAAAATTCTGAGCATGATAACGCACATAATTTCACTATGCCCCTCATATTAACTGTATCTGGCTGTACACATGACATGAAAGAAAATAAGCTAATATAATACAATGAAGCGCCCCACATTAAAAAAGAAAAACCGCAGTGCGGTAGAGAAGAAGCAGAACCCCAGAAATTACTGGCGACCATGTGTCTGCGGGGAGAAACCCCAGAGAAGGCCGAAATTGAACAACATATAACCTGTAGAACTGTGCGTGCTCCGAATCCGACCGAGGCACACATCCTGGAGGGATAGGAGACCAAAAACAAAAAAGTCATATAGAGGAAGAAAGAAAGTCCAGGTAGTCTCTGTGCTTGGCTGAGACCGCCACTTCGGGCCCTTCAAAATGGCGGATAGAGACGGCAAATAATAAGTCCAAGTTGTTGGATTAGCGCATCTGCTCTGCTTCTTTGGAGTCTAAAAATGTTGATAGTAGATCAGGATCTTCGAATGTCCTGGTTTGGTTGTGGAGAGTCACTCGAAGCTTCGCTGGATACAACAGGCCAAAGCGAGCCTGCAGCTGTTGAAGTCGAGGGCGAAAAGCAAGGAGTTTCTTCCGACGGTCAACGGTAGGCTTTGCCAAATCAGGGAAGAAGGAGACTTTATGACCTTCAAATTCCAAATGATGATTCGCCCGGGCAGCATTTAAAATTTGTTCCACTTGTTGATATCGTAGTAATCGAAAGATAATAGGCCGGGGGGTCGTTCGGTTGAGCGCCATGTGGGTAGGAACACTGTGTGCTCGATCAATTTCGAGTTCTCTATGAAAAGTGATCTTCAGCAAAGAGGGAAGAGTTTTGAGCAGGAATTCTCTTATATCTCCTGCTTCCACCCCCTCCGGTATTCCAATGAGCCTCACATTGTTGCGACGGGCTCGATTATTGCTATCTTCTAACTCTTTTTGAAGATTCTGTATCTGGCGCTCAGCCTTGTCCAGTTTGCACAAGCGCTCCGCGTGCGAGTCGAGGACCCCCGCCATGTTGTCTTGCCGTAATGAAAGACTTTCAAGTCGGTCCTGGAGCACTCCAAAATCTTCTCGCATGGCTCGAAGCGCTTCTCCATTAGACTGCACCAATTCCTTCACGCCGCGTATTTCCTCTAAAATCTCCAGGTGCATTTCGGGGTTTTCACGAAGTGGAACCATCTTCTGTGGGGAAGACACCTCTGTTTTGGAGCGTTTTCCGTGTGAAGAAGAAGGAGACCCGAAGTCCAAGCGCGCTGGTTTATGGGCCGCCATCCCCCCCGAGATACCCCGGTAAGTTCGGAGCAAAATAGTAAGTTTGTATAGATATTAAGTCAGGATTCTGAGTAGGCCTCTCGGGAGCTTCAGCGCGAAGCGTCTTACCCGCTGGACATCAGGCTCCGCCCCCAATGTGGAACCTTTCTTTATTTATCTTTATTTCGTCGCTTGATATACCGCTCAAGCATGTGCGTCAGAGCGGTGTACAATAAAAACAAATTGAAATTTGAAAAGAAAGGAACATCAATGATCGGACAGGAAAGAAAGAGGACAGAAAACAGAATAGAGATAGTCAAAAGGAAAAAAGAGGGCAAAGAGGAGGGGGGCTGGTGGGAGGAAAGCTGGTGTGAAGGGCAGGCATCAGGGGTCTGGAAGGTCAAATGCCTGCTGAAAAAGGTGCGGTTTGAGTTGGCCCTTAAAACATTGATAGAACAGTTCAATGCGGAGGGTGGGAGGGAGGGAATTCCAAAGTGCAGGGGCTAAGAAATAGAATGCAGAGTGACGGGTGGATTCCAGGTGAGCCGAGGAGGGAGAAGGAAGAAAGAGGCAGTTGCCGTGAACTGAGCGGAGAAGGCGGAGGGGGGGGGGGGAAGGCTGCAAACGGATGGAGTCGGCTAGATTTGGGGGGGGGGAGTGCCAGTGTGTCATGCTTTGTGAGTGAGAATGAGGAGTTTGTAGATGAAGCGAAAACTGAGTGGAAGCCAGTGTAAACTGAAAAGGAGTGGAATGACATGGTCCCTGGGGGAGGAGTGAGTGAGCATTTGAACCTACTGTAGGCGCCAAAGCTGGAATTGTGGAAGACCGGCTAGAACTGTGTTACAATAGTCCAACCTGGAAATAACAAGGGAAAGAACCAGAGAGGTGAGGGAGGAGGAGGGAAAGGAAGGAGCGAACAGCACTAATTTGGCGCAAGAAAAAGAAAGAGCGATGGACAAGTGTGGAAATGTGGTGATGAAAAGAGAATGAGGAGTCGAGGATAACCCCAAGATGGTGGAGAGAAGAAACCAGGGGAATAGGGGTAGAGAGGAAAAGAGGGGAGCAGGTAGGAGGGGGAGTGCTGAAAGAAAACCACAGAGCAGCTGATTTAGAATGGTTGACATGAAGGAAGTTACTGTGTAACCATGAGGCACGTAAGACAAAGATTAAGGGCAGAGAGATCAGGGGTGCATGAGAAGGATGTCATCTGCGTAGAAATAGCCAGAAATACCTGATTGCTGAACAATGAGTGCAAGTGGGGCAAGAAAGATGTTAAAAAGGAGGGGGGCAAGAACTGAACCTTGGGGGACCCTGCAGTGAAGAGCCAGGTGGGGGGGGGGGGGGGGAAAGGCTGAGCTGGTCCGAACTGAGAAGGAGCGGGAAGAGAGAAAGGAATGGAACCATGAAAGAACAGAACCGTGGATCCCAAGATCGGCCAGACGGGGAAGAACGGCCAAACGGTGATCAACAATATCAAAAGCAGAGGACAAGTCCAGGGCCACCACAAGGGAAAGGTCACTGTGGTCGTGAGATTGGTGCACTTCACTCAAAAGGGAGGTGAGGACAGTTTCAGTGCTGTGACAGCAGCGAAAGCCAGACTGATGTGGGTGTGGGTGAAGGGAGAGAGTGGAGTCAAGGTGAGCAGAGAGTTGGGTGAAAACAAGCTTTTCCAGGATCTTAGAGAGGAAAGGGAGGTTGGACACAGGGCAGGAACGGAGGGGGTCAAGGGATGGCTTCTTAAGGAGTGGGCAAATGATGGCCTGTTTCCAAGCTGAGGGAAAGACACCAGATGAAAGGCTATTGTTAACGATGTGGAGTATGTCAGGGAGCAGTGCAAGAGACGGGTCTAGCAGCCAAGAGGAAGGCAGAGGGTCGAGCGGACAGGTGGTTTTGTGAGAGGAAATGATAGACTTAGTGAATTCAGCCTCTGTGACAGGGCAGAATGAATGCCAGACGTGGGAGAAGATCCTATCAGAGGAGAGGGGGGGAGAGGGAAGGGGACTAAGACCCCAAGCACGGTGGGAGAAATGGAGATAGAGGCGGAGGGCAGGTTGGGAAAGTAGCACAAAGAGTCTCGATCTTTCCGGAGAAGAAAGACGCAAGATGATTGGAATCAGGCATGTTATGGGGGGAGGGGGAGTTGTGGTGGGGGTGGACAGAGCAGTAACAGATCGGAGAATCTGATAGAGTTGTCTGGAGGAATTAGAAGAGGAGGAGATATTTTATTTATTTTATTTTATTTATCTATTTCTTCTATACCACCCCTTCCAGAGATCAGGGGCGGTTTACATGGAACAAGTAAACAAATTTGTATACTAATGTATGCATTACATGGAACAGAGATTTTTTAACTTTATACAGAGATTTATAACTTTATAACTTTATACAGATAACAGTGCATTAATTGTCGGAACTATTTACATTTTGTATACTTTTATAAATTTCTGTATCATAGTGTTGATCAGAATTTTCTACCTTTTTATAGGTAGTCAGAATTTTCTACCTTTTTATAGGTAGTGAGGCGAGGAACTGCTGAACTATTTGCAATGGTTGTTTACCAAAAGGTTATTACAATGAATTACAGGGTGAAGCATTCATTAGTCATGTGTGTGTGTGATATAGCATTCATTAGTCATGTGTGTGTCATGAGATATGGTCGGAGTAGTGAGAACGCTTAGCTTCAGAGATCATTGAGCGATAGAGGGACTGGGAACTACGGAAGGAAGCTAGACAGTGGGAGGTGGGGTGCTTAAGCCAAGCCCGTTCGGCGTGGCGAAGATGGTTGCGCTGAAGAAAAAGGCCAGGGTGAAACCAGGGATGATGATAGGGAGGATGAGAGGAGGGGAGAGGACAGAGGGGAGCGAGTTGATCCAGGGCAGTAGTGAGGATGGATGCCCAGAGGTCTGTCTGTTCATCCATGGAAAGAGAGGAAAAGGAAGGAGGAAAGAGAGAGTCCATTGGAGGAAAGAGAGAATCCGCTGGAGGGAAGCGCTGAAGGGTCAGTGAGGTGATGTGACACCTAAGTCTGGGGGGGCAATGGAAGGGAGGGACGTGAGAGGCACTGTGGGGCTGGTAGGGATAGGGAAAAAAGAAGACAAAAATGATCTGACCAGGGCAGTGGGAGGGGAGAGATTTGAGCCAGAGCAACTGGGGATGCCAAGGGGGTCCAGCATGTGACCAGCATGTGCATGGGACAGGTAACATGCTGAAGGAGAGAAAGGTCCTCCAGCAGGGAAAGTAGAATCTTGACCTTTGGACGAGAGGGGGAGTCAAAGTGAATGTTGAAATCGCTGAGAATGATGAGATGTGGGGACAGGAGGGAAGCTTCGGGAAGGGAGGCAAGCATGCTGTCCCAAAGGTCAGGACGGAGGGAAGGGGGGGGGCATAGAGAAGGACATCCCATGTTCCCTGTAAAATAGTTATCTCCAAGTTATAATGCCCTGTTCAATGTAATTTCTGTTTGTTCAATGTAAACCGCCATGATATCATGAAAGGCGGTATATAAGAAATGTTAAATAAATAAGGAGAAAGGAAGTAGAGGGAGAGGAGTCAAAACAGAGAAGGAAGGACTCGGGATAGGAGGGAGGGGGATTGACAGCCGAGAAAGGGAGGGTGGAACGGTGAATGACTGCTACACCCCCGCGCTGTGATTGCAGCGAGGTTTGTGGAATGCAGAGTAACCTGGGGGGGGGGGGGGAGGCAGCGATGAAGGATGGCATCCTCACCCTCCCGGAGCCATGACTCAGTGAGGAAGAGGGCGTCCTAGGAATGTTGAATGAGAAGATCATGCATAAGGTGCGACTTAGCGTGGAGAGAATGACAGTTTAGAAGAGCAAGGGAAAGTGAAAGAGAAGGGAAGTGCTATGGGCGGAATGACAGAACTAGGACCTGGATGCAAGGTAGAGCAGCCCAGGAGATTAGCCAGATTGCAGAAGAGAGAACAGGGGATGGGGAGGCGAAGGGGAGGTGGACAATGGCTCCAGAGAATAGGGATGGCAGCCATGGCAGCTGTGGCGATGGACAGCACGAGAGGGAGGAGAAAGGCAAAAGACTGCAGGGAGCAAACGCTGAGAGGATTTCTGGACACAGGGTGACAGGATACCGAGCATGGAGAGAATTGCTTGTCGCCACCATCATTGCTCCAAGGAGCTCGTGTAACCATAGTTTGGGTTGTTCTTTCCTAGGTGCATAACTTTGCACTTGTCCACATTAAATTTCATCTGCCATTTGGATGCCCAGTCTTCCAGTTTATCAAGGTCCTCTTACAATTTTTCGCAATCTTCATGGGTTTTAACAACTTTGAATAATTTTGTGTCATCTGCAAATTTGATTACCTCACTTGTTATTCCCTTTTCCAGGTCATTTACAAATAATAAAAAGCAGTGGACCCAGCACAGATGCCTGGGGTATTCCACTATTCACCTTTCTCCATTAGGAAAATGGGTCATTTAGCCCTACCCTCTGCTTTCTATCTTTTAACTAGTTCCTGATCCACAATAGTACACTGCCTCCTATCCCATGACTTTTTAATTTCGCCAAAAGTCTCTCAAAGGCTTTCTGAAAATCCAGATACATTATATCAACTGACTCACCTGTGTCTACCTGTTTATTCACACCTTCAAAAAAAATAACAGATTAGTAAGACAAGACCTTCCTTGGCTAAAGCCATATTGACTGTCTCCCATTAAGCCATGACTATCTACATGTTCAGTAATGGTTTCTACCATTTTTCCCGGTACTGATGTCAGGCTCACTGGTCTGTAGTTTCCCAGATCACTCCTGGAACCCTTTTTAAAAATTAGCGTTACATTGGTCATTCTCCAATGTTCAGGTATTAAAGATAATTTTAATGATAGTTCACAGATTATACTAATAGCAAGTCTGCAATCTTATATTTTGGTTCTTCCCACACTCTTTGAAAGAACCATCCGGTCCAGATGATTTGCTACTATTCAGTTTATCAAATAGTTGTAATACATCTTCCTGATGTATCAATATTTCCTTCAATTCTTCCGCACCTTTAAAAACTACTTTAGTCATGGGTAACATCCCTACATCTTCCTCAGTAAAGACCGAAGCAAAGAATTCATTCAGTCTCTCAGCTATCATCTTGTCGCTTCTTAGTGCCCCTTTAACCCCTCTATCATCTAATGGAGCAACTGACTCTCTCACAGGTTTTTTGCTATGAATGTACTTGAAAAAGTCTTTATTACGCATTTTTGCTTCCACAGCAAGCTTCTTCTCAAATTTTCTCTTTGCCTGCCTTATCAATGCCTTGCATCTAACTTGCCAGTGATTATGCTGTTTTCAATGCTCATCATTTGGCTCCTTTTTCATTTCCTGAAAGATGCTTTTTTGGCAACAACAGCCTCTCCGACCTCACCTTTAAACCATGCAGGCAGTTTTTTGGAGTTCCTTCCACTTTTCTTAAAGCGAGGAATAAAGCTGGTCTGGGCTTCAAAGATAGTATTTTTAAATGCCACTCATGTTTGATGTAAATCTTTAATCTTTGCAGCTTCTCCTTTTAGTTTTTTCTTAATTATTTTCCTCATTTCCTTACCGTCCTTCCTCCATTTATTAAATCAAACGTGATCATTCTATAATCACTATTGCCAAGTGGCCCCTACACCCTTATGTATTGCACCAGATCTTGTGTTCCACTAAGGACTATGTCCAAAATGGCTTCCCTTCTGGTTGTTTCATGAACCAGCTGCTCTAAGAAGCATAAAGGTTTAAGTAGTGGGTTGTGACAAGGATCTTACACTAGTCACTTACTGTAACTCTCCATCTGCTGTACACTCTCTGGATGTTTTAAGGCCAAAACAGGCACCTTTCTGGTGCCTATTCGTGCCTGGAGGAAGTCTAAATGTGGATGTGTCTACGATGTTCCTGATATCGAACGGGGGTCATACAAGTTCATTGCACCTTCCCAGACATGCCTCTACCATGTGCCCTACTTGGATGTCCGTGTACCAAAGACATCTGTAAACATCTTTTGTGGAATGGCTTCGGAGACATCTATGTGATTTTAATGTCCATGTGCACTTCTCTGGACATCCAAATCACGACTAAGACTTTTTCATGACCCCCTATGGCACTGCAAAACGAACCTAATTACGAAGATTAGATGACCTTTTGTTCCTTATTTTTCATCACGTTTATGTTTCAGTGCAGGCATGGATTGTCCTATCAGGCATTTGGGCATGACTCAGTGTGCCAAATGTGGCTGGAAGTCAGGACCAGGGAGCACATGCAGATGGTACATGAAGGTCAAAGCAGAGAAGCAAAAATAAAAAAATAAAAAATTATGGGACCTCTGAGCAGGGATCAAGACCTTGCTGCGTTTTTGCCCTTTCCTTTGTCATGTGCTTAACAACAGGATGTGAAGGGATGTTTATTAAAAAACTTGATATATCACCCTTTGCAGAGGCAACAGAGCAGTTTAAAATGTAAAATATATGATAGTTAGAAAAGAGAAAGGACCTCCAATGTTATATACAAGAAATAGAGTACACACACATATGAGGAGGGGCAAGGGGAAGAGAGAGAGAGAAGACGAATGAGAGTAGGGTGGGGGTGGAAAACAGTGGAGGAGATCTACAGCCTTTCTAGAAAGGTGAATTTTGAGTTGGGACTTAATTTAACAAATGAGGGTTCCAGGCAGAGGCCTAAGGAGAGATTATTCTATAAACTGGGACCAAGGAAATAGAATGTGGCCTCAAGATGAGCCTGGGAGGCAGCAGGGAGAAGACCATGATTTACCAAGTCAAGCGCATAAGATAAATCCAGAGAGACAGCAATGAGGATGATACCATTATCAAGTGACTGATAGACTTTGCTAAGGAGGGATAACAGAATGTACTGTGGCTGGGCTGGTTACCAGGCCTCTCTTCTAACCACTTGGCTAATCTTGAAGCTGAAGTAAATATATTCTGGTCTGAGGGCTTAGCAGTAAATAAAAAGGTGTAAGAGAATGTAGGTTTATAGAAAGTTTTTCTCTGTCCGTAAACCTATGCTTGTATGCCTCAGATATGTTTCTTTGAGTTGTGGCAAATACTTTTGTTCCTACCCAGAATGTCTCTGGACTGTCTTTTTAGGAAAGTTATTTAAAAAAACCTTTTTATCTTGCAATATTTAGAGTATATTTTAGAAAGGCTTTCCATATGCAAAACCCACTTAAGAAAAATTTGCTGCCATACGTGCATAAACGGGAGCAATCTCAATTATATTTTTATATGTGTATGAAGATTTTCCGAGGGAAAGAGTTGGGCGACATTTTGGATTTGTACATATACTCTGAAAAGTATTATGTGAAGAATTCAGCAAACATGCAAACTTTTAAGCTGTTTCAAATCAAGCATAAATATACACATGTATTTGCCACAGCTGGTTGCACATACAAGCAGATGTATTCTGGCCACATTCATTATGTAGTCCATTCAAAAATCACCACGCCTCCAAAGTCCACAAACACAAAGACTGAATGAAGTCCAAAATGAAAATTTGACTTTTTCCACATCCTGAGCTAAGGCATAAGCTCCAGTTTGAATATGAACATAAGAACAGACGATATGCTGTACTAGGTCAGACCAAAGGTCCATCGAGCCCAGTATCCTGTTCCCAACAGTGGTCAATCCAGGTCGCAAGTACCTCTCAGGTCCTCAACAGGTAGACAGATTCCATGCTGCTTATTCCAGGTTTAAGAAATGGATTTCTCTAGTCTTTTTTAGTAATGGTTTATGGATTTTTCCTCCAGGAACTTCTCCAAGCCTCTTTTAAACTCAGCTACACTTAACAGTTTTAACTACATCCTCTGGCAAGGAATTCCTGTTTGTTTACACACTGAGTGAAAAAACATTTTTTGATGTCTTAAAATTGCTACATTATAGCTTCATTGCCTGTCCCCCTCTTTCTACTTTTTTGAAAGCGTAAACAACTGATCTATGTTTACACTACACTCAATATATCGTAGACCTCTATCACATCTCCCCTCAGCTGTCTCTATTCCAAGCTGAAGAGCTCTAACCTTTTAAACATTTGCAGCCCCTTTACCATTTTGGTCACCCTTCTCTGTACCTTTTCTAATTCTGCTGTATTCTTTTTATCCCAAATACACCCTTTGCAATAGGGTTTATATTTATCTGAATTACTTCTGTCAAATCAAGAAATTTGTCATCTGCAAATCTCATTTAAAAAATCCAGTCTAACCTTTTGGAGACAGTACTTTCAGGATCTCTACAATCTCACTATCTGGTGAACGGAAAAGTTGCCCATGCATGTAGATCTCAAAGTGACATGTGTACTTTCCATAAACACTAGTATTCGTAGCAGTCAGGGTGAACACAGCAGAGCTCCCTGCTTTGGATGTGTAGGAAGAGAGAGTCTTATTATCCATAGACTGAACAAGGAAGAATGTCTCTTCTGGGTACACATCTGTAATGGCACAGGTGATCATGAATGTGTTTCCAAGAGTCACTTGATCAGGCGGAGGTTTCATGGAAATAACTGGACGCAAGATATCACCTGGAGAAATACACAAAGAATATATTATTACTATGGAGAAAGAGCTACATTATATCCACAAGGGAGAAATGTTTGAAGGTTTGGCAAAATCTACCAAACTCTTGGTATTTTGTTCCAAGCATTATCCAGGTATTTTGTTTGTTCATTTTATTTATTAGAAATTCTGTCTTATATCATTCAAAATATCATTCCCTAAAATAAGTACAAAACTAATAAGAATGTGCTGTGTTTTTTTTTTAAACGAAAACAGTAATAGTGCGCCCTATTGCAATAGGGCACACTATTGCACAATAGCACGCACTATTCACGGATGCGCAAATAGTGCATTCTATTCATGCATGCCAGAACAGTATGTGCTATTGTGCAAAAGTGTGTTCTAATGCTTAATAACATGCACTGTTAAATAATGTGAGATGCAAAGAAAAAAACAAAGGCAGAATGACCATGGCTAAGGATCTTTAATAAAGTATCCCACAAGAACAACTGAGATTCTTAGCTGTGATCATTCTCCATTTGCATCTCACACTGTTGGCTTATGGAGTGATCCTTATCTTTGTTCCCTTCTTTTGCACTATTAAGTAAAACAATACGAAGATGAAAAAAACAAAACCAAAAACATCCAATGAAACAAAATGAAACATTTTTTTTCCCTAATAGCATCAAAATTTTTTCAATAAACAGTTGCTTTTAGAAAAACGAGCTGCAAGGAAACTAAAAACATAGTTGTAGGCCAGAGAAAAGTAAAACCACGACTAAAGCAACGGTAAACTTCATGTAAGATATGAATATGCAAAACTGCAGATTTTAAGAGGAACGTTTTCAAAGTATTTCGCCCATGTTAATTTGCAGTCCGACAACTTACCTCCCTCAATGGGGTTATTTTAATAAAGGTTTCATAGGAGGAAAAAGCTTTTTATCAGATAGTACAGCTCTTTGTGCCAATGAGATGTCAACATAACTTCAGGGGTTCAGAAGTGGCAGGCCATGTGTGCCGAGGCACATGACCTACCACTGAGCCTCACCATATCCCGGAATCAGCAGCATCAGGGGTGTGGCAGGGGTGGGTGGCAGACCATGTGTGCCGAAGCATAGGGCCTACCGCCCACAGCAATCTGCTGCCCTAGGTGGCCACCAAGCCCTGGGCCCTCCATAACAAACACTCTTAAAAACCTGTAGTGCTAGGGAGAAGTTGTAAATCCCAGTGTGGACCGTTTTGGTCTTACATGTGCTTTCCTATATGAAAGAGGAATACAAATGTAGATTTTTAACCCACTCTGGCAGGCATTAACCACTCCCCCAATATGCTCCTTTGCAATTTCTACGGATTTTGGATATCCATGTGTAAATTTAGCCCCTTCTAAAATCACCATTTATACGTGGATACCATTTCTGTACAGAAATGCCAGATTTTCCTTGTGGAAACTGTGAATCTGGTGTCTGAAATAATCCCATACCTATATAGAGCACATGCCCCAACAGGAGCATATATGTACATCGGTACTTCTCAGTTATTGGGACAGGTTCTGGATGCCCATTTTCTAAAGGTACATAGCTGCTTATGATGCCTTTTGGAATGTCTCACATAGACTCAGGCCCAAAATGTCTAAAAGTATATGCCTTGTATTACATTATGTACACTTCTTTTAGCTGTAGACAGGAGTTGTATCAGACTGGAAGAAAATAATGCTTGGTGATTCTACTTCCAAGTTTTTGTGTCCTTGTTTCCATGATGAACATATCAACGGAAGATGTAAGTACAAATGTTCATAAATACTTTATACTTTTATATTGATGCCTTTGAATTATGGTGCTGGCGGCGAATACTGTGTATACCATGGACTGCCCGAAGAACAAACCAGGCAGTACTAGAGGAGATCAAACCTAAGCTTTCTTTAGAATCAGATGACAAGACTGAAGGCTGAACACAATTAGGACAGCTATCCAGCCATGAGTCGACACCGACTTGACGGCACTTAACAACAACCACCGAGTCTCTGGTCAGATAGCTAAACCGGATAACATTAGGTCTTTGGCCTAACTTTAGCCAGTTAATTCAATATCACCGTTGACTGGCCGACCCTCTGTGCCATCCCCACTCCACCCCCAAAATGCCTAACACAATCAACACTAAGAGGGGGTACTCAGCAGCACAAACCATGTTACATACCTAATGAGGACATTCATATGAGAAGGAGTGGGGGAAGGTGCAGGGAGGGTACCTTGAAGGTAAACACTGGTGAGTTAGCTGTTCTGCATTATCTGATGCATGAGCAGTTATCTATACTCCTAGAGATGTAGTCTATCGCATTTCAGATTAGTGACGGTGTGATGGTAGCAATTATTCTTACATAGAAACATGACGGCAGAAAAAGACCATATGGCCTATCTAGTCTGCCCTTCCATATCACTACAATAGTCCCCTTTTCACTGTTAGAGATCCTCCGTGTTTGTCCCATGATTTTTTGAACGCAGATACTGTCTTTGTCTCTACCACCTCCACTGGGAGACTATTCCAGGCATCTACCACTCTTTCCGTAAATAAATATTTCTATATATTACTCCTGAGTCTATCCCCTTTCACTCTCATCCTATGTCCCTTTGTAGCAGAGCTTGATCTCAATCTAAAGAGGTTCTCTTCCTGTGCATTTATGCAGGGGCGGCCCAAGGGGGGTGCGGGGCCATGTGCGGAGCTTAATTGTGGGGCCTCATTTGCATAGGGGGCCTCATTTGCATAAATATTTGCATAATGTAACATGCATTTTTAGTAAACATGCTTCTTAATGAGTGTCTGGATAAAGAAAGACTAACAGATTTCTACATTACTATATTTAATTTAATTTAATTTAATGATTATTTATATACCGCTCCTTCCATTGATCAGGTGCGGTTTCCATATAACAACCATAAACAGAGTGATCTGTTTTTACATATAACAATTTGTTGTTAGGTAATTACAGTTAACAAGAAACAATTAACAATTAGTGAACTATGTACAGTTGAACAGAAGTAAACTATATACATATTTTTGTTTTTCATCTTTCTTAATCATTTTGTCAAGGTTACAGTGTTTCATTCTTTTTGTATAGTGTATTACCCTGGGTAGGATTATCCCTTATCTATCTGGGGGGTTAGAGATGCGCTGTTCATGGATCCATAATGCTTTGTAAATAAAAATGTTTTGAGTTTTTTTCTGAACTCTATTATATCAGGTAATTGTCTTAATTCTATTGGGATTGTGTTCCACAGGATGGGGGCTGCATGGGAGAAGGCTTTCTTGTTAGTGGATTTATTAGCTCTAATGAATTCTTTTGGTGGGGTCAATTTGTTCAGCTGGTCTCTCCTTTGGAGGCTATGGGTGTGTTCTATTTTGATAAGGTTATTTATTGACTGAGGTGCTGTTTTTGTTATGGCTTTGTAGGTAGTTAGGATAGTTTTGTATTCTATACGGCTTTGAATCGGGAGCCAGTGTAGATATTCTAAGATCGGGGTTATGTGCTGGAAAGGTGGGGCCTTCGTAATGGTTCTTGCTGCTGCATTTTGTGCTAGTTGAAGTTTTTTTAATGCTTCTTTGATTTGCGAAGTCAAAATGTGGGGTTATGATTGCTTGTATGACTCGTTGAAAATCCTGTAGATGCATTAGTGGGCGGAGTTGCTTTAGCATTTTTAGTTTAAAGTAAACTTTTTTTGTTATATTCCTTACATGTGTGTCCATACTGAGGTGTTTATCCAGTATGACGCCCAAGTAGCGTATTTCAGATTTTAGTTGGATATTATTTTTTTGCAATGTAATATAGGAGGGGGGAATGAAAGTTGTGCATTTAGTTACTATTAGAGCTTCTGTTTTTGAGTGATTGATGTACAGGTTGTTTTCATTTAGCCAGATGTTGATTTCAGTGAGGCAGTCGTTAATAAGTTTTATAGGTATATTTGGGATTTTGAATGGGACATACATCATTATGTCGTCCGCATACAGATGATAGAGGACATTGAATTTTTTAAATATTTTACAGATGTGTTTTAAATATATGTTAAAAAGTAATGCTGACAGTGCTGAGCCTTGTGGGAGGACTAGTTCTTGTTTGTATGTTTTAGATGTGAGGTTCCCGATTTGTACCGTTTGAGCTCGGTCTGTTAGGTAAGAAGTAAACCATTTTAGAACAGTGGATTTTATACCTATTTGTTTGAGTTTATTAATCATTGTTGAATGGTGAACGCTGTCGAAGGCTGCAGAAACATCTATGAATATGAGTAAGAATGCTTGTTTGGGCTTAGATGTGAGGTTCCCGATTTGTACCGTTTGAGCTCGGTCTGTTAGGTAAGAAGTAAACCATTTTAGAACAGTGGATTTTATACCTATTTGTTTGAGTTTATTAATCATTGTTGAATGGTGAACGCTGTCGAAGGCTGCAGAAACATCTATGAATATGAGTAAGAATGCTTGTTTGGGCTTGTCTATTCCCCTCACAAGTGTATCGATTAGCACTGTTAGGAGTGATTCTACTCCGTGTCTTGGTCGAAACCCGTATTGCTGGGCATCAAGTGGCGCAGAGCTATCAATGAACTCCTGTGTTTGGATTTGTACGGTTTTTTCAATTAATTTGGCCATAAACGGGATACTTGATATGGGTCTATAAGAATTAGGTGATGATTTGTCAAGGGTGTTGTTTTTTAGGATTGGGCGAATCTGTGCATGTTTTAGTGTTGAGGGTAGGTATCTGGATTTTAGTGAGAGATTTATTATTGGGAGGATGAATTGAGCGAGTACAGGTATGGAGTTCTTTATCCAGATTACTGGACAAGGGTCCAGTAATGAGGTTGTAGTATTAATGTTCGTGATGATGGATTTAAGTTCCACCTTAGTTAAGGGTTGAAATTCTGACCATTCATCTGTGTTATGTAGTTGCAAAGTATCTACTGGTTTATGTTGTATGGGGTTATACGTTATCTTATTCATGTAGTAATTTGCCAGTGTTTGTGGGGTAATGTCTGTGATTTCATTGCTGGAGTTGTGGTTATTATTTGTCAGTTTTTGGACTATTAAAAAAGTTCTCTAGGTCTATTTATTGCTTTGTTTAAGATGGAGGCATGGTAATTTTTCTTAGCATTATTTATTGCGTCTTTATACTTGTTAAGGTGTGTAAGGTATGAATCTTTTGTATTTGCATTTTTATTTTTCCTCCATTTATCCTCTGCTTTTCTTAGGTTCCTTTTCATTAAATTTAGATCTTTATTGTACCAGGGGGCTTGACCATCTTTAGAGTGCGTGTTTTTTTTATTTATTTGTTTATTAGCTGCAGCGTTATTGATGGTTTCATGCCAGTTTGTTACTGCTGCATCTAGGTTTTGTGGTGAGGTTGATAAGTTAGGGATTATGTGGTCAAGGAATTCTTCTTCATTTTATTTTCTAAATCTTCAGGTAGGTGCATTAGTTGGTATTCGTTTAATTGTTGTGTTGTTTATTGTGATATTGAACTTAATGAGGTAATGATCGGACCATGGGGTCTGTGTGCAGTTGAGGGATGTTGGGTTATATAGCTGGTAGATTGCGTTTGGTAGGAATACCATGTCAAGGATATTACCTTTTCCGTGCGTGCTAGTGTTTATTATTTGGTGGAAATCCATGTCTATTGTTGATTCTATGAAAAGGGAGGCAAATGATGCTGGTAATGAGGGGATGTTAAAGTCTCCGAGCATTATGATTGGATTTTGATCGGTTGAGGAGCTTAAAAAGTCAATTAGTGGTTCTAGTTTTTCTGACTGTTTGTCTGGTGGTCTGTAAATTAGGCAGATTGTTATGTTGCCAATTTTCACAATGATGGAGTCTATATTGGCGTGTAGGTTCGATGTTAGTTTTTTTTGCTTTTAGTTCTTTTTTTAACATTATTAGTACTCCACCACCTTTTTTGTGGGTTCTATGTGTGTAGAAAGTGTCGTAGTTATTGTTGCTTAATTGATTTAGGTAGACGTTGTCTGTGTCCGAAAGCCATGTCTCAGTTATACATAGTATATCTGGTTTTTGGTTGTCTAGGATTTCTGTGAATATAGGTAACTTATTTTTCATTGACCTGGCGTTAGTTAGTATTGTTGATAATGACTCTAAGTTTTTGCATAGTTTGTTGTTTGTTGATTGAGAGGATGATGAATATTTTATGTGTATTAATCTATGGTTGTTAGTTTTGGGATGATATACAGTGTGGGTGCCATGATTGGGGGTTGTATCGTGGGAAACTATGTATGATGGGGATATTTTTAACATTATTGATATGTAAGCTCTGGGCAAGGGTTATTAACGCTGCTAGTGTGATGCTAATTAGTATAATTTTGCTTTTGGCAGGGTTGATTAGTTGCATTTTGGGAGCGGTGTTAGACTGGTGAATGTTGGGTACTATCAATGTGAGTGCAATTACAGTGAGTGTGCAGATAACAGTTAAAGTTGCTATCACTGTGTATGTGGGTTGAAGATACTGGTAATAGTTCTGATAGTAGCCTATCAACTGTACTTTCTATCAACAAGTTATTATCGGTACCATCAATACTGTGAACAGTATAGGATATATGCAGGTACACAATGTGATGTGCAGGTACACAATGCTACTGGTATGTAGTTACAATTTAAAATACTGACAACAGTATCAATACTATCAATAGTTCACAATGCTACTGGTATGTAGTTACAATTTAAAATACTGACAACAGTATCAATACTATCAATAGTATCACCACTGACAACAGTGTCAATACTGTCAACAGTATATGATTTATGCAGGTACACAATGTGATAAGCAGGTTCACAATGCTACTGGTATGTAGTTACAATTTAAAATACTGACAACAGTATCAATGCTATCAACAGCATCAACACTGACAACAGTGTCAATACTGTCAACAGTATATGATTTATGCAGGTACACAATGTAATATGCAGGTTCACAATGCTACTGGTATGCGGGTACAATTTAATACTGACAACAGTACTAAGTTACTATCAGTGTGGTATGTAGATACAATTTATTATACTGACAACAGTACTGGGTTATTAGTGGTGTGGTATGCAGGTACAGTATTCGTACTAATAGTAGTACAGGTTGATTTTCAATGTCCATGCTAGATTAGATGAAATAGTAAGCACATTGATAGTTAATGCTAGTATGGCACTCCGGATTTATATGCAGTTATAAACATTTAGCAGTATACGTTTGTGTTTGTATTGATTTATACTTGCTGTTGTTTGGAAGACTGATGTGTGGGAGTTGTATGCAGGCTCTACCCAGAGGGGGCTCCACTGTGCTGTTTTGCTGTTGTTGGTCTTAATCCTTTTCTCTCAGCTCCTCAATATCTAAAGTTGCTGTGGAGTGTAGGATCAGAGGTGATGGAGTATGCATGTCGTTGCAGTTCTAGCAGAAGTGGGTGTGAGGGCACGTTCAGGCTGCTGGGGTATTTGCAAAATTGTAGACGAGTTCTTCGTGGGTTTCACTGGTGTCTCGGTGCACAGACAGAACTTGGGGATGGGTTGCTGGCTTCTCGATGTGGGCCTCTGCCTAAGGGCCGTGCCAAAGGGCCCTCTGGCGAGGCCCTCAGGTGCGGGACCGCCGGGCGCGGGCACGCCTGACGGCGCTCTTCTTTTATTTGTGCCTGCCGGCTGCCCCGATTGGACAGCAGCTGGAGTGGGAGGCGGTCCTGGTGCCCCGGCCGGCTCGATCCTCGCCGGGAGAGCAGGAGTTAGGCCGGGGTGCTGGAGGAGCGAAAGGCCACGCGCCCGACGGCGCTCTTCTTTTATTTGTGCCTGCCGGCTGCCCCGATTTTATTTTATTTATTTTATTTAACAGTATTTCTAAACCGCCTTATCTTAATAATCAAGGTGGTATCACGGCAAACAATCAGGTCAGGTGAGTGTGTTATACATGCAGTGGGGGGAAATTGAGTGTGTGTCGTGTTGTGTGTTAGATTGGTATGAGCTATTTACAGAGTGGGCTATATACAGTGGTGCAAAAACAAATTCTATGCATACATTGGTTAGGCGGGATCATGTGCTGTTGTTCATTCTCTGAAGTTATGTGATGTGTCCATAGTGTTCTATGAACAGTATGGTTTTTAGCTGTTTTCTGAAATCTTTTAGGTCTGTAGCGGCCCTCAAGTCGTCCGGGAGTTTGTTCCATATTGTTGGAGCGGCCATTGAGAGTGCTCTGTCTGTTGTGTCCTTGCGTGTGTGTTTGTATTCACTGGGGGTGCTGACTCTGTTGTGGGTTTGTTTTCTTCTGGGACGCGTACTGGTGTCTGATTGTATGAGTGTGTGTAGGCTGTTGGCTGATGTGTGGTGTTTGATCTTGAATATGGGCAATAAGATCTCTGAAGTTGAAGCTTTGGTGGGAGTGGCTGACTTAGATTTAGTGGCAGTTACAGAAACATGGTTCACAGAAAACCATGACTGGGATGTAACTATACCTGGCTATACTTTATTCAGAAAGGACAGGGTAGGAAGAAGGGGAGGAGGAGTAGCACTATATGTAAAAACTACTATTAAAGCTTTGGAATTACAGAGCTTAAAAGGGAGAGAGGAGGCATTGTGGGTTAAACTAGAAAGAGGGAAAGAGAAATCTATTTGCATTGGTGTGATATACAGACCTCCCTCACAAGAGGAAGAGGTGGACAGAGAGTTAATTGAAGACATACGCAGCATTGCTAGGAAAGGGGAGGTGCTACTGCTAGGAGATTTCAATATGCCAGATGTTGATTGGCACATTCCTGCTGCAGTATCATCTAGGAGTAAAGAGATCCTGGATTCTCTACAGGGAGAACTATTCAGGCAATTGGTAACAGACCCCACACGTGAAGGGGCCTTACTGGACTTGGTGCTTACCAATGGTGAAAGTGTTTCTGATGTTGTAGTGGGAGATCATTTTGCATCCAGTGATCACCAGATGGTGTGGTTCAGTATTAGGACTAGGGCTGTTAGAATCCATTCCAAGGTGAAGATCTTAGACTTTAGGAAGACTAACTTTGCGAAGATGGGCCAATACCTCAGGGAGTCATTAGTGGGATGGGAACAGCTGGGGGATGTAGAACAACAGTGGGCAAAACTGCAAGGGGGTATTTTAAAGGCAACCAGCCTTTTTGTCAAAATGGTAAATAAAGGCAAAAGGAACAGGAGACCGCTATGGTTTTCTAAGGAAGTAGCTGAAAAAGTGAAGAAAAAGAGGGAAACCTTCATGAAATACAAGAGATCACAGAGAGAGGAAGACAGGCATCTGTATTTGGAAAAACTTAGAGAAGCTAGCAAAGTAGTCAAGAAGGCAAAGATTCAAAAGGAGGAGGAAATAGCCAATGCAATAAAATGGGGGGATAAGACATTTTTCAGATATATTAGTGAGAAGAGGAAGGGCAAAAGTGGTATTGTCAGACTCAAGGGTACAGGGGGGGAATATGTAGAAGCTGATAAGGATAAAGCGGAATTGCTTAACAAATATTTTTGTTCTGTGTTCACAGATGAAGAACCAGGAGCAGGACCTCAGAAAACACCCACAAATAAGAACAGAAGCGAGGGACATCTTGAACAATTTTCAGAAGACTGTGTTCGCGAGAAACTAGCTCAACTTAAAGTAGACAAAGCGATGGGACCGGATGGGATACACCCTAGAATACTGAGGGAACTTGGGGACGTTCTAGCAACTCCACTGACTGACCTTTTCAATGCCTCATTGGAGTCGGGAGTGGTGCCAAAGGACTGGAGAGAGGCTCATGTGGTGCCTTTACACAAAAGCGGAAGTAAGGATGTGGTTGAAAACTACAGGCCGGTTAGTTTAACTTCAGTGGTGAGTAAACTAATGGAAACGCTGTTGAAAGAGAAAATAGTGAGGTTTCTGGAGTCCAGTGGATTACAGGATCCGAGGCAGCATGGATTCACCAGAGGCAGGTCTTGTCAGACAAATCTGATTGATTTCTTTGACTGGGTGACCAGGGAGTTGGACCGAGGGAGAGCTCTAGATGTGGTGTATTTAGATTTCAGTAAAGCCTTTGACACTGTTCCTCACAGGCGACTTATAAACAAACTGAGCACCCTAGGGATGGACCCTAAAGTTACTGCTTGGGTTAGAAATTGGTTGGGTGGGAGGCGACAAAGAGTACAAGTAAATGGAGCTCACTCTGAGGAGAAGGATGTTACCAGTGGTGTGCCCCAGGGATCTGTCCTTGGTCCGATTCTTTTTAACATCTTTGTTAGTGATATAGCGGAAGGGCTGTCGGGTAAGGTTTGCCTCTTTGCAGATGATACCAAAATCTGCAATAAAGTAGACACCCAGGAAGGTGTAGATAACATGAGGAGGGATCTAGCTAAGCTTGAAGAATGGTCTAGAATTTGGCAGCTGGGATTTAATGTTAAAAAATGTAAGGTCATGCATTTGGGCTGCAGCAATCCAAGGGAGCAATACAGCATAGGAGGTGAAGTACTTTTGTTCACTAAAGAAGAGCGGGACCTGGGCGTAGTTGTGTCCGATGATCTTAAAGTAGCTAAACAGGTAGAAAAGGCGACGGCAAAAGCTAGAAGGATGCTTGGGTGCATACGGAGAGGAATGGCTAGCAGAAAAAAAGGAGGTGATAATGCCTCTGTATAAGTCTTTGGTGCGACCTCATTTGGAGTATGGTGTGCAATTCTGGAGACCGCACCTTCAAAAGGATGTGAACAGGATGGAGTCGGTGCAGAGGGTGGCTACTAAGATGATTAGTAGTCTTCATTATAAAGCATATGAGGACAGACTTAAGGATCTTAATATGTACACCTTAGAGGAAAGGCGGGATAGAGGTGATATGATTGAGATGTTTAAATACCTCCGTGGCATAAATGTTCAGGGAGAGAGCCTCTTTCAATTGAAAGCAAGTTCTGCGACGAGGGGACATGGGATGAGGGTGAAGGGAGATAGATTCAGGAGTGATATGCGGAAATATTTCTTTACGGAAAGAGTAGTGGAACCGTGGAATAGTCTCCCAGTGGAGGTGGTAGAGATGAGGACAGTAACTGAATTAAAAAATCATGGGACCAACACAGAGGATCTCTAAAGGTAAAAAGTGGACTGTTGTAGTTGTTATGGAAGGACAGACTAAATGGGCCTTGTGGTCTTTTTCTGTCATCATGTTTCTATATTTCTATGTTTCTATGATAGTTTTGTATTTGATGCGTGCACCGATTGGAAGCCAGTGTAAGTCCTTTAAGGTGGGTGTGATGTGCTCCTGTCTTGCCGTTCCTGTTATGATTCGTGCAGCAGTGTTTTGTGCTAGTTGTAGAGGTTTGAGGGCTTGTTTCGGTAGGCCAAGGTATATCGGATTGCAGAAGTCCAGTAGTGGGGTTATCAGTGCTTGACAGACGGTACGGAAGTGTTCCGGGGCAAGGAGCGGCTTTAGTCTCCTGATGATTCGCATCTTGTAGTAGGCTTTTTGGGTTGTTTTGTCTATGTGTGGTTTGAGATTGAGTTTATTGTCCAGAGTAACTCCGAGGTATCTCACTTCTGATCTTATTGGTATAGTGGTGCTTTGTATCTTTAAATTTGGTGGGTGTTTGAAGCCTTGGTTCCGGGTGATGATTAGGGCTTCGGTCTTGTTGTAGTTTATTGCTAGGTTGTTGTTTTGACACCAACTCTCCATTTGGGTGAGGCAGTCTGTTATCTTAGAGAAGTCCGGGTTGTTGATTGATATCGGGGTGTAAATCATTATGTCGTCTGCATATATTGTGTATTGAATGTTGTTCTTTTTCATGATATTGCAAATTGGTTGTATGTAGATGTTAAATAGGAGAGCTGAGAGTGCGGATCCTTGAGGTACTCCTTGTTGGACGTTTATGGGTCGGGAGGTGTTGTGTCCTGACTTGACCTGTAGCTGTCTTTCGGTTAGGTACGAGTGGAACCACTTCAATGTGATACCGTGTATACCAGTGTTCTTTAGTCTTTCTAGGAGGGTGTTGTGGTCCACTGTGTCGAAGGCTGAGGAGATGTCGATGAAGATCATTATGATTCCATTCATGGTGTTGTTGATTATTCTTAGGATGCTGTCGAAGAGGTAGATCAGTAGCGTTTCGACTCCATGGTTGGGACGAAATCCGTGTTGGTTGTCATCGAGTGTTTCCTGTTTGTCGATGTGTTCCTGAAGTTGTAGTTGGACCGTTTTTTCGATGATTTTTGCAAGGAAGGGTATGCTGGAGATTGGTCGATATGCTGCTGGATCTTTTTTGTCGAGATTTGTTTTCTTTATGATTGGTCTTACTGAAGCAAGCTTTAGTTGCTTTGGCATGAGTCCTTGAGTGAGTGAGTTGTGTATTATTTTATGTATGGTGGGGATGAAGCAGGATTTGGTGGCTTTGACCCATGACACTGGGCACGGGTCTGTAGGGGCAGTGCTTGTATTGATTGTAGAGATGATGTGGGATATCTGTTCAGTTGAGGGTGAGTAGAATGTGCCCCAGGTTTTGGGGTGTACGTCCGACCTGGTGGTCCCACTAGATGTTGTTCGCTCCGTGGAGTGAAATTTGTCTTTGATGTGATCTGCGAAATCCTGTGGGTCAACTTGTACTTCGCATTCTGTTGTTTGTTCTTTTGTGAGGATCTTTAACTATTTCGAAAAGCTCTCTGGGTTTGTTGATAGAAGTATTTATCATGTTTGTGTGGAATTCCCTCTTTGATTGGTTGATGAGTTCATTGTATTGTTTTTGCTTTGTTAGGTAGAGATGCTGGTCGGCGGTTGATTTGTTTTTTCTCCATCTCCGTTCAATCTTCCTGAGCTCTCTCTTTTCCTTTCGTATCTTTTCTGAGTACCATGGCTTGTTTTGTCTCCTGTTGTGGCGTTGTTTCTTGATCCCGCCACCAGTTGGTTTGGCGGCGTTCGCTAGAATGCTGTTCCAGCTGGAGACTTGTTCTTCTAGGTCGTCTGTGATAACGTTCAAGTGTTGTGTTGTGTCCTGTATGAATTCGTCCCTGTCGAAACGTTTGAATCGTCTTTGCGTGTGAGAGATGTTAGCTCTTTCATTCGTCTGGTCCTCTTGATATCGTAGTATGGTCTCGATCAAGTAATGGTCAGACCATGGCACTGGGGTAATGGTGGGTGGAGAAATTAGGTCTCTTGATGTTAGGTAGTTGGATGCAAAGATGAGGTCTGGGGATGATCCATGTCTGTGTGTTGGTGCATTGATTATTTGTGTGAATTGGAGTGCGGTCATTGCTTGAAGGAAGGCCTCTGCGTCTTTGGCATTGGTGGACTTGAGGTTGAAGTCTCCGATCATTAGTGCTGGTTTGTTGTTTGTTGTTATGGCACAGGCTTCTTCGAGAGTGAGGGCTAGTTCATCGGGTGGAGCTCTGGGTGCTCTGTAGGTTAGGCAGATTGCAATGTTCTTGTTTTTGATGCTAATTGTGTTACATTGCTGTGTATCTGTGAAGTTCTGTGTCTTGAATTTTAGCTTTGTTTTCGCTATTATCAGGACTCCTCCTCCACGCTTGTGGGTGCGTGGGCAGTTGTATGCTGAGTAGTTGTCCGGTACCAGTTGGTTGAGTAGTACGTTGTCGGTAGGGTTGAGCCATGTCTCTGTGATGCATATTATGTCGGGCTGTCGCTCTTCTATGTGGTCTACAATAGTGTGTATCTTGTTGCAGACGGATCTGGCATTTATGAGCTCAATCGTTGTTGTTTTCGTTGCTGAGGTTGCTGTTCCATGAGTTTCCTTTGTGCTTGCGTGGGAGTTTGATTTGTGTCTGTTCGGTCGCTTTGCCTGGTAAGCCCTGAGTGTCTCTTTGTGTGTGTGCTGTGGTTCTGAGTATGGTAATGTAGTTGGTGGATGCCATATTGTGTTTGCTTGTGGGTAGTGGAGGTGTGTGGTTGGTGGGAGGAGTTGTGTGACTAGTAGGTAGAGTGGTAGGAAGTATGTGGGGTGCATGTTTTCCCTTCTGATGTTCTGTTAGGGTGAAGCCTGTTTTCTTGAGATTTTGTCTGTTGTCTGTTGTCTGTTTGGGGAGAGTTGCACTTGGTGCGTGAGCTTGTTCCTTGGCGGGTGCGCCGGATCTGCGTAGGGTGCCTTGGTGCGGGAGCCTGTCCCGTGAGGGGAGCCTGTCCCGTGGGTGTAGAGCCGGATCTGCGTAGGGTGCCTTGAAGCGGGAGCCTGTCCCGTGGAGGGATCCTGTCCCGTGGGTGTAGAGCCGGATCTGCGTAGGGTGCCTTGGTGCGGGAGCCTGTCCCGTGGAGGGAGCCTGTCCCGTGGGTGTAGAGCCGGATCTGCGTAGGGTGCCTTGGTGCGGGAGCCTGTCCCGTGGAGGGATCCTGTCCCGTGGGTGTAGAGCCGGATCTGCGTAGGGTGCCTTGGTGCGGGAGCCTGTCCCGTGGAGGGAGCCTGTCCCGTGGGTGTAGAGCCGGATCTGCGTAGGGTGCCTTGGTGCGGGAGCCTGTCCCGTGGGTGTAGAGCCGGATCTGCGTAGGGTGCCTTGGTGTGGGAGCCTGTCCCGTGGAGGGAGCCTGTCCCGTGGGTGTAGAGCCGGATCTGCATAGGGTGCCTTGGTGCGGGAGCCTGTCCCGTGGAGGTAGGGCTGTGATTGCTAAGGCGGGTGTGGTGTAAGTGGGAGTCCTGTAGGTGTGGTGTGTGTGAGGTTTTACTTGAGTTTTACTTGCGATTGGACAGCAGCTGGAGTGGGAGGCGGTCCTGGTGCCCCGGCCGGCTCGATCCTCGCCGGGAGAGCAGGAGTTAGGCCGGGGTGCTGGAGGAGCGAAAGGCCACGCGCCCGACGGCGCTCTTCTTTTATTTGTGCCTGCCGGCTGCCCCGATTGGACAGCAGCTGGAGTGGGAGGCGGTCCTGGTGCCCCGGCCGGCTCGATCCTCGCCGGGAGAGCAGGAGTTAGGCCGGGGTGCTGGAGGAGCGAAATATTCCAATGCCAACCGCCAGGCCCATTAGGAAGTACTATAAACACTGACCATTTAGAACTCATAGCAAATCTACCATATCATAACAGCTCTGCCAGGACTCACAAAGTACCAAACACTACCTATCAAAAGGCAACACTGCAAATATTAAACCAATACATCTCAGAGAATACCAATGCATCTCCTACTGGGGAAAGAGAACAAGTGACACGGTCAAATAGAAACTACATGAACAGAATACCTCAACTTGGTTAAAATGCAGAACATAGACCATCACCAAAGAATAAGGGATCACAATTTAGAAATAGGAAGACAATAATTAAACTGGGAACCCCAAAAGCCAAACTTGGGATGTAAAACAACACTGGAGAAATAAAACTATAAATTAACTTCCTCTTGTACAAAACAAAATACAAAAGGTGCCAACAATGCACATTTCCCAGAGCTGATGTATTCCAGTTAATAAATTCAAAATAAAAACATATTTTTCTACCTTTTGTTGCTTGTGCATTTTCTTTTTCAGTTGCAATTGCTCCAGTCACTTTCTTCTGGTTTCTTCGTGTCTTCTGCGAGCTACCCATTTGTCCTTTCTTCTCTTTTAGATTTTTTCCATTTTTTTCTCTGTATCTGCTTTAACATACTGATCTTTCCCCTTTTGCTCTTTCCCCCATTTCTTTCCTTATTCCTTTATCATCCACTCAAATTTCACCCTTCCATTCTCAATCTCCACTTACTCTTCCAATACCCGGCCCATTGTAGACTTTTCTTTCCTCCCACAAAAAATATCTTTTCCCCTCTCCATTCTCATTCCCCATCCCATTCTAGTCCTCCCCCCAAATCAGCTCCCTTATAGTTCTAGACCAGGGGTGGGCAAACTTTTTGACTCGAGGGCCGCAATGGGTTCATATATTGGACCCGGGGGCCGGACCAAGAGTAGATGGACGGTGTGTATGTGTGAATTAATATAAATTAAATTTAAATTTGTAACATTAAATGTTTAGATTAATTTAAGGTAGAAAAGCATAAAAAGAGTTATTTTACAAAACTTTTATGCAATGTATTTCTTTCATAAAATAGTACCTTCAATTTTAGTGGGAACAGTGTTGTTGGTCTCCCTTTTTTGTTAAGGCATCAAAGTCAGGAGATAGCTTTGTTGTTGCAATTCGCAGAATAGATCTGAGGTGTTGGTCAGTTAACTGGGATCTGTGACGGGATTTATTGATGTTCATGACGCTGAACGTCTGCTCACACATGTAGGTCGAGCCAAACAAGGCCAGAATCTTCTGTGCCATCCCCCGGAGGTTTGGAAAACAGTCATCTTTAAGTGAGGCATAGAACTCTTTTAGTGGAAGAGAGTGGAAATTCTCCTTTAAGATTGCATCAGATTGAAGATCGATTAGTTCCAATTGCACTTCTTGTGGTGCTGTTTCTGGGTCTTGTGACAAGGGACAGGCCACCAGCTGAAGTGACTTTTCAATTTTTTCAAAATCTGAAAACCGACGGCAGAATTCTTCATGCAGGTCATTCAGTGATTTGCTATATTTATTCACATTTTGGATGTCCTTTTCCTGTGTGGCTAGTGTGAGAAAATGAGAGAAGTTTTTCTTTGAAATTTGCCTAGAAAAAAAAGTCAACTTGGCTTTGAAGGCTACATTACTATACACGTCGTGAATATACAGGTCTTTTCCCTGTAGCTTGATGTTAAGCTCATTCATGTGAGAAAAAATGTCAACAGCAAACGCAAAGTCACACAGCCAATTCTTGTCGCTCAGCTCTGGAAAATCATCAGACTTCCCCTTTAACTCCAAAAATGTATCAATCGCTTCTTTAAGATCCCACACGCGTTTAAACACTTTGCCCAAACTCAACCAGCGGACAGAAATGCAATGAACTGACGGTGCTGAAGTCCCTTTGCTCGTATGCAGTTAACAAGCTTTATAACTGGATTCACAACATGACTAAGCTGTAATACAGATTTACACAAAGATTCTTGGTGTATGATGCAGTGGAGAAAAATAACTTCTTGCTCAGGGTTTTCCTCTTTCACTTTATCCTGAATTCTTTTCAGCAATCCCACATTTTTTCCAGTTAAATTTGGAGATCCATCCGTAGTGACATTAGCAAGTTTACTCCAAGGTAGCTTCATACTCTCGATGACAGCAGACACCCGGTCATACAAATCTTCTCCCCGTGTTTTTCCTTTAAGTGGCTCCATGGCCAAAAACTCCTCTGTTATTTCAAAACTGTCGCTAATCCCTCGGATAAAAATTAAGAGCTGAGCAGTGTCTTTTATGTCTGTACTTTCGTCCAGTGCTAGCGAATATAATTTAAAGGACTCTGCAATATTATTTAACTTGTTTGTTATGTCTTCATCAATCAGTTCCACACGACGAGTCACTGTCCTGCGTGATAAACTGAGTTTTTCAAACTTGTCTTTGCTCTCTGGACACAAAAGACCTGCGGTCTCTATCATGCATTCTTTCAAAAACTCTCCTTCAGAGAGGGGTTTACTAGCTTTTGCTAATTTGAATGAGAGCATAAAACTTGCTTTGGTACTTGACTCTTGAATCGCAGTTTGTCTGTGAAATAAATTTTGCTGAGCCTGTAATTTAGCCATCAACCTCTGAGCTGTAGACCCCCGTTCTTGGGGCGACTGCTTGCTTAGCATAGTTAGCATGCTTCATGGCAAAATGACGGCTGATATTATATTCTTTGAAAACCGCAACAGTTTCCTGGCATATGAGACATACAGCCATTGATCGGACTTCCGTAAAAAAATATTTTGCTATCCATTCCTTATTAAACACTCTGCATTCACTGTCCACTTTTCTTTTCTTTGCCCCACTCATTTTGGGATTCTGCAATAAAGATCTATAAATAAAAATAGGAGTTAAAACAGAAATTACTAAACACAACAGAAGAATAATAAAAATTAAAATAAGCAAGTGCAAATAATAGCGTGCAATTGAAGAAGCAGATACCATCACGGACACTAGTCAGAAGGCCTCAGGAGATTACCATATTTTTCACCCTATAAGACGCATCTGCCCATAGGCTGCTTGTTATGTTGGCTAGCGCTTTCTTCTCTTCTAGCTGCATCACAAAATGACTGCCGGGCGCCGCATGGATCGCTCCTCACTAGCAGGCACGCGGAAAGGCAGTTGACGTCATCTGACGTGACGTCAACTCCCTGCCTGCGCCTGCACGTACGGCTCAATCCGTACTCCGAGCTCTGGAGGGCACTTCCATATCCATGGCGCCGTCGGATGATGTCACCAGGTGTGGCTGACTCATCCTGCTTGTCTTAGGAGAATACAGGTTCTCCCTGGACAGCAGGGGGATGGCGCTACACAATCCCACCCTCTATCTCAACAACTCTATCATGGCTATGTGATTGGGCTGAGGTGGGATCTCTGGCAGCTCTGGAACCCCTACAGTACACATGTTCAAGAAGCTCATGTGGGCTTTTCCTGAGGTTTTTTTCTTTTTTTTTTAGGAAAGCAGCACAATTTGGTATGCCTTGACATGGGATAATGTCACCCAAGCGTTGTGGCTCTACTCCGCTAGAGACCCCTCATTATAGATAAGCAGTCTTGCTTTGACAGCTATGAAATAAAGGTTTCTCAAGCACATATACTGATACTTTTCAGCTGTTACGGAATTTATTAACTGTATATCAGTACAGTATCACAATTAATTTATTGGCTAACCTTTATTTCTTGGTTACTGTAGTATGATTTTGTTGCATAATGAGCAACGCAGAGCAGATTGGGTGCAGTTTAATGGCTGGAGCCTTAGAGTGGAGGAAGAATCATGGCTGAGCTGTTAAGGGTTATTCCACTGTAGACAATATGGCAAAGGGGATATTGTGGTGCTGAACAGAAAAAGAGGGAGGAGGGTATTATCGCATTGAGGAACAGAGAAATACAGACCTTATATCCACTTATTCTTTCCGTGTCATTCTAACCTCCCCCCCCCTCCCTTTCATCCTTCCCATTCTCCAGCCCTCAAGGGTCCCTTCTCCAACACAGGAATATTTACCTCCCTCCCTCTTTATCTCCCCTTCTCCATTTGACATGCCTCCCCCCCCCCATTTGCCCTGTCAGTTCTCCTCCAGTGTTGCCACCTCACCTCAGAATGATTAATACCGGGTTTGGTTTTGTTTTGTTTTTTAAACACAGTCAGTTTTCTCCTGCTCCGGGTCCTTTTTATTTCCAACTCATTTGGAACCAGAGATGGCATCCCAGCATCCTAAATCCCAATAAGCAGGGGGCGGGGTCTCCACGTTCTGGAACGCCCCCTATAAAGAGCCCGAAAACGTTCTGGGAACGTTGAGGCTCCGCCCCCATAGAACAAACCATTTCCCACACTGCCCTAATCTCGCAAGAACCACCACCCCTTCGCGCCCGATCTAACAAGAAAAGTGAGATTTTGGCAAAGTGTTTTTTCACCCCGACTACCCGTACGGCGGTGGAAAGGAAGGAAAATTTATGATGCTACGGAAACGCTACCGGTCACCCCTCTTCAGAAACTACCAAAACAAGAAATGGCGGGAGACGTGACCAATGAGGAGCAGAAAATCACAATGACTCAGAACCAGCCACTACCATGCCGTCCATACAGGAGGGGCCGGATTAAAAGGTCTGCCGGGCCGTAGTTTGCCCATCCCTGTTCTAGACCCATCCAGCATCTGCCCCCTTCTAGTCCCAGTCTCCCAAGCTTCCACATCAGCCCATTTCCAGTTCTAGCCCCCCATATGTTGTTTTCCAGTTCCATTCCAGCCCCCCATCAGCCCATTTCCACTCCAAGCTCCCCGATCAGCCCATTTCCAGCCCTATTCAACTCCCATCAGCCCACTTCCAGTTCTATTCAAGCCCCAATCAGCCCATGTCCAGTCCTATTCCAGCCCATCACCCATTTCCAGTCCACGTTCCCCCATCAGCCCATTTCTAGTCCTGCTCCAGCTCCTCATCAGCCCATTTCCAGTCCTAGCCCCCCATTTGCTCTTTTCCAGTTCAATTCCAGTCCCCCATCAGCCCATTTCCACTCCAAGCTCCCCCATCAGCCAATTTCCAATCCTAGCCCCCTCATCAGCCCACTTTGTCCTATTCCAGCCCTCATTAGCCTATATCCAGTCCTAATCCAGCTCTTCATCAGCCCATTTCCAGTCCAAGTTCCCCCCCTCCCACCATCACAGCCCATTTCATCCGTTCCCCCCCACCATCAAAGCCCATTTACAGTCCTATCCCCCCACCATCACTGCCCATTTGCAGTTCATTCCCATCAGAGCCCAATTGCAGTCTGTTCCCCCCCCCCACCATCTCAGCCCAGTTCCAGTCCTATCCCCCACCATCACAGCCCACTTGCAGTCCTTCCACCCCATCACAGCCCAATTGCAGTCTGTTTCCCCCCCACCATCACAGCCCACTTGCAGTCCGTTTCTCCCCACCCCCCACCATCACAGCCCATTTGCAGTCCGTTCCCCCCCCTACCATCACATCCCACTTGCAGTCCTTCCCCCCATCACAGCCCAATTGCAGTCCGTTTCCCACCCCCCAACATCACAGCCCACTTGCAGTCCGTTCCCCTCCCCCACCATCACAGCCCATTTCCAGTCTGTTTCTCCCCCATCACAGCCCATTTCCAGTGGGTTCCCCCCCCCCCCCACCATCACAGCCCATCCAGTCCTAGCTGCCCCCCCTCCTCTGAAGAGCCCCGCACCGTCTAAGGGGCTGCAGAGGAAACCGGGGAAGCCCGCGCGAGGCCCTGGCTCCCTCTGCACAGCCGCCAACATGAAGAGCCTCTTCCTTCACGCGGGCGGCTGTTTCAGTGAAGCAGTGAATGCCTTTAACCTTTCACAGCATTCGCGGCTTCATTGAAACAGCCGCCAGCATGAAGGAAAAGGCTCTTGACGCTGGCAGTTGTGCAGAGGGAGCCGGAGCCTCACGCGGGCTTCCCTGGCACCCTCTGCAGCGGTCCATTGAGTGAGAATGTGGCTCGCGCGGGGCCCTGTGCGAACAACATTCTCGCTCAATGGACGGGCTGGACCTGCATTTATGCCATGAAGGTATTTAAATCTCTCAATCGTATCACCTCTATCCCGGAGCCTAAGGTGTACATATTAAAATCCTTAAGTCTGTCCTCATATGCTTTATAATGAAGACCACTAACCATTTTAGTAGACACCCTCTGTACTGACTCCATCCTGTTTATATCCTTTTGATGGTACAGTCTCCAGAATTGCACACAATACTCCAAATGAGTGCTGCACCAGAAACACTATCACCTCCTTTTTTTCTGCTGGCCATTCCTCTCCCTATGCACCTAAGCATCCTTCTGGCTTTCACTATCACCTTTTCTACCTGCTTAGCTACTTTAAGGTTATCAGACACAATCACATACAGAAGTACTTCACCCCCACACTGTACTGTTCCCTTGGATTTTTGCAGCCCAAATGCATGACCCTGTATTTTTTATTATTAAATCTCAGCTGACAAATACTAGATCATTCTTCAAGCTTAGCTAGATCCCTCCTCATGTTATCTACTCCTTCCTGGGTGTTTACTCTATTACAGATTTTGGTATCATCTGCAAACAAGCAAAACTTACCTGACAGCCCTTCTGCAAGAGCATTAACAAAGATGTTAAAAAGAATCAGACCAAGGACAGATCCCTGGTAACTTCCTCCTCCTCATAGTGAGCTCCATTTACCTGTACCCTTTGCCGCCTCCCACTCAACCAATTTCTAACTCAATTCGCAACTTTAGGGTCCACCCTAGGGTGCTCAGTTTGTTTATAAGTCGCCTGTGCAGAACAGTGTCAAAGGCTTTACTGAAATCTAAATACACCACATCTAGAAAGAGGCCTTCTACCTAGGGGGCAGGAGACCTGTGAAACATTTTCAATAGGTGTTAACGCCAGGTGGCAGGTCAAAAGGCCATTTTGAAAGACTCCTTCTATCCAAGCAAGGACTGTTAATCACCCAGGAAGTTGGTCACAGCTTACCTCAGCAGCACAGGCATTAATAGTTCAACCAGATTTCTGTAATCCTCAGTCTTGAAGGACTAGAAAAGGGGACTGCTACTTCTGGAGATAGATCTGCAATTGTGAGTATATACTTCTGGGAATTTTTCTGAAGGGACTTCTTTGGATTAAAGCTGATTAATCTGTTAAATCAGTCAGGGCCTAGTAGCAGCAGTTTAAGTTTAAATTTAAAACACAGAAGAGAGCTTTCTGGTTAGATTTCATACCCAGCAGAGAGCATGTAGTTTAAATTTAATACTCACTTAGGGCCTAGTATCAGCAAAGTACTTTTAGTTTAAATTTTAAACACAGAAGAGAGTTTTATGGTTAAATTTAGAACCCAGCAGTGAGCTTCTAGTTTAAATTTCATAAGTCAGAGCCTAGCAGCAACTAAGAGCTTTAATTTAAATCAAATCACAATATAACTTAGCATAAAAGGCAAAACAGGGTCAGCATTCTTTGAGCAACAAATAAAGTCTTCTAGGGACCTTTACAAAGAGGCCTTTTACCTAGGGTGCAAGAGACCTGCGAAACGTTTTCAATAGGTGTTAATGCCAGGTGGCAGGTCAAAAGGCCATTTTGAAAGATTCCTAATATCCAAGCAAGGACTGTTAATCACCCAGGAAGTTGGTCACAGTTTACCTCAGAAGCACTGGACAGAGTACTGTGTAGCAGCCCTCTTTTAATAAGTCTTATTTCCCTCCTCACACCCACCCACCCCTGGGATAATCGTAGCTTTATTGGGACTTACACATCTTAAAAGAAAGGAGGTGCTCTTAGGTGCAGCTCGTTATCCAAATCAGTCATACACTAAGGACCTGAGATTAATTAAGCTTCAGGTGAACAAGGTATATTAAACGTATTAGATACATTTTATTAGTATAAGTGTCAATAGCAACTCTTAGTAAGTAAAGAAATTAAAGATCTAAACACAAGTTTAAAACAAAGATGCAGACAGCAGTCCAGCAGCAAAATGGGGCCTTTCCAGTCTTTTGCACTGAGTGTCACATGTATGATTTTCTCCCAGTTGGTGAGAGGTGTCACGTGTGCACTAGGTGCAAGGAGCTCTTTGCTCTCAGGGAACGAATCCATTCTCCAGAGGCTAGAGTAGCAGACTTGGAAGACATAAGAATGACAGAGAGGTATATAGATGAGCCCTACAGGGATATAATCCTGAAGTCCCACCTCCAGTCTGGGAGCATCCCTGTTGCCATGGAGGACAGAGGTCACGTGACAGGAGAGAATCACCCTGGTGTGGCAGGAAGTGATCCTGTAACTAGAACCTGCCTTCCAGGTGAAGTAAAACCCTCTCGCACCGAGGAAGTTTCTCCAGGGCCACATGCCCATAGGGGAAGCGTTAGGACAGCCATTATAGTTGGTGATTCGATCATTAGGCTTATAGATAGCTGGGTGGCTGGTGGATGTGAGGATCGTCTGGTAACATGACTGCCTGGGGCGAAGGTAGGGGACCACACACGCCGCCTAGATAAGGTCTTAGATAGTGCTGGGGAGGAGTCTGCTGTCTTGGTACATGTCAGTACATAGGTAGGGAGGTTCTGGAGGCTAGATTTAGGCTTTTAGGTAGGAAGTTGAAATCCAGAACTTCCAGGGTAGCATTCTCCGAAATGCTTCCTGTTCCACACGCAGGACCCAAAAGGCAGGCAGAGCTCTGGAGTCTCAATGTGTGGATGAGACAATGGTGCAAGGATGAGGGTTTTGGACTTGCTGGAACTGGGGAACATTCTGGGGAAAGGAGGGGCTCTTCCGAAGGGATGAGCTTCACCTTAACCGGGATGGAACCTTTAAAAAGGAGATAGAGCAGCTTTTAAACTAGATAATAGGGGAAAGCCAACAGTCGCCCAAGAGCGCATGGTTCATAAGAATGTATCCTTGAAGGATACTACCAAAAGCAGAGAGGTTCCAAAAAAAGAGTTAAGTAGCCCAAATGCCCTCGAGTATGGAGCAGACAGAGCTTAAAGATCCCAAATTACCCATGTCTCAGCCAAATTAATATGAATAAAATACAGTCTATAAAATGCTTGTATGCAAATGCTAGAAGTCTAAAAAATAAGATGGGAGAGTTAGAATATATAGCACTAAATGAGAGACTAGATATGATTGGAATCTCAGAGACATGGTGGAAGGAGGACAACCAGTGGGACACTGTGATACCTGGGTACAAACTATATCATAATGATCAAATTGGTGGAGGGGTTGCGCTCTATGTTAGAGAGGGCATTGTGTCAGAAAGGATTGAAGTTTTGCAGAAAACAAAATTTGCTGTAGAATCTCTATGGATTGAAATTCCATGTAAATAGGGGAATGGGATGGCAGTAGGAGTGTACTATCGACCGCCTGGCCAGAATGAACAAATGGATGATGAAATGCTCAAAGAAATCAAGGAAGCTAACAAAAGTTAAAGCACAGAAATAATAATGGGTGATTTCAATTACCCCAGTATCGAATGGGTCAGTGTCACGGCAGGACATGCTAGGGAAATAAAGTTCCTAGATGAAATAAATGACTGCTTCTTGGAGCAGCTGGTTCATGAACCGACCAGAGGAGAAGCCATATTGGACCTATTCCTTAGTGGAACACCAGATATGGTGCAAGAGATAAGGTTGTTGTGGCCACTTAGTAATAGTGATCATAGCATGATCGCGTTTGATTTAATTAATGGAGGAGGGATGGTAAGGAAATCCACAGTACTACCTTATAACTTTCGAAAGGGAGACTATGATAAAATAAGGAAAATAGTTAAGAAAAAACTAAAAGGAGCAGTTGTAAAGGTTAAAGACTTACATCAAGCTTGGGTGTTGTTGAAAAATGCTATCTTGGAAGCCCAGACCAGCTATATTCCACGCATTAAGAAAAGTGGAAGGAAGTCCAAAAAACTGCCAGTATGGTTTAAAGGTGAGGTCGGAGAGGCTGTTGCCAAAAAAGCATCTTTCAGGAAATGGAAAAAAGAGCCAAGTGACGAAACCTGGAAACAGCACAAGCACTGGCAAGTTAAATGCAAGGCATTGATAAGGCAGGCAAAGGGAGAATTTGAGAAGAAGCTTGCTGCGGAAGTAAAAACGCGTAATAAAGACTTTTTCAAGTACATTCGTTGCAAAAAAACCTGTGAGAGTTAGTTGGTCCATTAGATGATAGAGGGGTTAAAGGGGCACTAAGGTGCGACAAGACGATAGCTTAGAGACTGAATGAATTCTTTGCTTCGGTCTTTACTGAGGAAGATGTAGGGATGTTACCCATGACTAAAGTGGTATTTAAAGGTGCGGAAGAATTGAAGGAAATATCGATACATCGGGAAGATGTATTACAACTATTAGATAAACTGAAGAGTAACAAATCACTTGGACTGGATGATATACATCCAAGAGTGTTGAAAGAACTGAAATATGAGATTGCAGACCTGCTATTAGTAATCTGTGAACTATCATTAAAATCATCTGTAATACCTGAAGACTGGAGAATGGGGAACGTAACACCAATTTTTAAAAAGGGTTCTGGGGTGATCCGGGAAACTGACGTCAGTACCGGGAAAAATGGTAGAAACCATCATAAAGAATAAAATTGGTGAACATGTAGATAGTCATGGCTTAATGGCAGACAGCCAACATGGCTATAGACAAGGAAGATCTTGTCTTACTAATCTGTTATGTTTTTTTGAAGGTGTGAATTAACAGGTAGATAAAGGTGAGTCGGTTGATAGAAAGCCTTTGACAAGGTCCCTCATCAGAGACTTTTGGCAAAACGTAAGAGTCATGGGATAGGAGGCAGTGTACTATTGTGGATCAGGAACTGGTTAAAAGAAAGAAAGCAGAGGGTAGGGCTAAATGGGCTATTTTCCCAATGGAGAAAGGTGAATAGTGGTGTACCCCAGGGATCTGTGCTGGGTCCGCTGCTTTTTGACATATTTATAAATGACCTGGAAAAGGGAATAACGAGTGAGGTTATCAAATTTGCAGATGACACAAAACTATTTAAAGTTGTTAAAACCCTAGAGGATTGTGGAAAATTGCAAGAGGATCTTGATAAATTGGAAGACTGGGCATTAAAATGGCAGATGAAATTTAATGTGGACAAGTGCAAAGTTATGCACCTAGGGAAGAACAACCTAAACTGGTTACACGATGCAAGGTTCCACATTAGGAACCACCACCCAGGAAAAAGATTTTGGCGTCATTGTGGATAATATGTTAAAACCCTCGGCCCAGTGTGCAGTGGCGGCCAAGAGAACAAATAGGATGCAAGGTATCATAAAGAAAGGAATGGAAAATAAACAAAGGATATTATAATGCCTTTATATTATTCCATATATAGCGTTATTAGAAAAGGTTCAGAGAAGAGTCACCAAAATGGTAAAAGGGATTGAAGGATACCCCTATGAAGAAAGGCTAGGGCTCTTTAACCTGGAAAACAGACGGCTGAGGGGAGATATGATAGAAGTCTATAATTTAATGAACGGAGTGGAACGGGTAAATGTAGATCGACTGTTTACGTTATCAGAATATAGAAAGATTAGGGGACATGCAATGAAGCTACAGGCTAAACTATTTAAGACTAATAAAAAAATATTTTTTCACTCAATGTGTAGTCAAACTCTGGAATTTGTTACCGGAAGATGTAGTAAAGGCTGTTAGTGTAGCTGGGTTTAAAAAAGGTTTGGACAGGTTCCAGGAGGAAAGGTCCATAAACCATTATTAAGAAGGGACCCAGGATATCAATGCTTGATCCAGTACAAGCAATGTGGAACCTGTGCCTTTTGGGGAAACTGCTAGGTACATATAACCTAGATTGGCCACTGTTGGAAACAGGATAGTGGACTTGATGGACCTTGTTCTGACCCAGTATGGTATATCTTATGTTCTTAGGACTCTCCCTCGATCCAACTCCCTGGTCAGGCAGTCAAAGAAATCAATAAGATTTGTCTGACAAGACTTGCCTCTGGTAAACCTATCCTGCCTTTTAAATCCTGCAATCCATTGGACTCCAGAAACCTCACTATCTTCTCTTTCAACAGCCTTTCCAATAATTTACTCACCACAGATGTTAGACTAACCAGTCAGTAGATATTAACCTCATCCTTAATTCTGTTTTTGTGAAAGGGACCACCATGCACCTCTCTCCAGTCCTCTGGCTCCACTCCCGACTCCAAATAGGCATTGAAAAGGTGTCAGTCAGTGGAGCTGCTAGAATGTCCTCAAGTTCTCTCAGTATTCTCGGATGTATGCCGTCCAGTTCCATCGCTTTACATTCTTTTAGTTTAGATAGTTCCTCACGAACACAGACTTCTGAAAATCGTTTGAAATCCTGTTCACTTCTGTTCCTATTTGTGGGTGTTTTCTGAGGTCCTGCTCCTAGTCCTTCATCTGTTAAGCAATTTCGCTTTATCCTCATCAGCTTCTATATATACATCCCCTTCTCCCTTTAGTCTGACAATACCACTTTTGCTTTTCCTCCTCTCACTATCATATCTGAAAAAAAAATTTAGCCCTCCATTTTATAGAATTAGTTATTTTTTCTTTTTGTATCTTTGCTTTCCTGACTACTTTGCCAGCTTCTTTAAGTTTTTCCAAATGTAGATATAAACATAGAAAAATTTATTTTATTTATTTATATTTACATTCTCTTATATACCATGCTATTCTGCATCAGTGCGGTTTATATTGAACAAACTGAAATTACATTGAACAGGGCATTATAACTTGGAGATAACTATTTTACAGGGAACATGGGCTATGGAGGGTTACGTGGCTTGCCCAAGACCACAAGGAGCACCTGTGGGACTAGAAACCTTAGTCCTTCCGACCCAAGGTTGCTGTCCTCTAGTGGGATTTGAACTCCTGACCTTCCAGCCTGAAGTACCTTGCCCCAACCACTAGGCCACTCCTCCACTCCTGAAAACAGAAAAAGACCACATGGCCTATCTAGTCTGTCCTTCCATATCAACAACTACAACAGTCCCCTTTTTCCTTTAGAGATCCTCTGTGTTTGTCCCATGCTTTTTTGAATTCAGATACTGTCCTCATCTCTGCCACCTCCACTGGGAGACTATTCCATGGATTCACCACTTTTTCCGTAAATTAATATTTCTGCATATCACTCCTTAATCGATCCCCTTTCACCCTCATCCCATGTCCCCTCGTAACAGAACTAGCTTTCAATCGAAGGAGGCTGTGCATTTATGCCACGGAGGTATTTAACACTAGAAGCCCCAAAGTGTGTCAATTGACGCAAATGCATCTTTGAAGTTGTATACCAGCGCCACTGCTAGAACCATGTCAGTCATGTTCCATGGCTTTGTTAGCAAGGTCAAAATGTTCAAATATGTGCATTGAAAATTAATGACAGATGCACCAGCTAGCTGGAAAATGAATTTATACCTACAAGCCCCAAAGTACATCAACTGACGCACTCAATTAGAAACATAGAAACATACAAACATTGAAACATGACGACAGAAAAAGACCACATGGCCTATCTAGTCTGTCCTTCCATAAAAACAACTACAACAGTCCACTTTTTACCTTTAGAGATCCTCTGTGTTGGTCCCATGCTTTTTTGAATTCAGTTACTGTCCTCATCTCTACCACCTCCACTGGGAGACTATTCCATGGATCCACTACTCTTTCCGTAAAGAAATATTTCCGCATATCACTCCTGAATCTATCTCCCTTCACCCTCATCCCATGTCCCCTCATAGAAGAACTTGCTTTCAATTGAAAGAGGCTCTCTCCCTGAACATTTATGCCACAGAGGTATTTAAACATCTCAATCATATCACCTCTATCCCGCCTTTCCTCTAAGGTGTACATATTAAGATCCTTCAGTCTGTCCTCATATGCTTTATAATGAAGCCCATTAATCATTTTAGTAGCCACCCTCTGCACCGACTCCATCCTGTTCACATCCTTTTGAAGGTGCGGTCTCCAGAACTGCACACCATACTCCAAATGAGGTCGCACCAAAGACTTATACAGAGGCATTATCACCTCCTTTTTTCTGCTAGCCATTCCTCTCCGTATGCACCCAAGCATCCTTCTAGCCCTTGCTGTTGCCTTCTCTACCTGTTTAGCTACTTTAAGATCATCAGACACAGCCACGCCTAGCTCCCGCTCTTCTTTAGTGGACAAAAGTACTTCACCTCCTATACTGTATTGCTCCCTTGGATTGCTGCAGCCCAAATGCATGACCTTACATTTTTTAACATTAAATCCCAGCTGCCAAATTCTAGACCATTCTTCAAGCTTAGCTAGATCCCTCCTCATGTTATCTACACCTTCCTGGGTGTCTACTCTATTGCAGATTTTGGTATCATCAGCAAAGAGGCAAACCTTACCCGACAGCCCTTCCGCTATATCACTAACAAAGATGTTAAAAAGAATCGGACCAAGGACAGATCCCTGGGGCACACCACTGGTAACATCCTTCTCCTCAGAGTGAGCTCCATTTACTTGTACTCTTTGTCGCCTCCCACCCAACCAATTTCTAACCCAAGCAGTAACTTTAGTGTCCATCCCTAGGGTGCTCAGTTTGTTTATAAGTCACCCAGTCAAAGAAATCAATCAGATTTGTCTGACAAGACCTGCCTCTGGTGAATCCATGCTGCCTCGGATCCTGTAATCCGCTGGACTCCAGAAACCTCGCTATTTTCTCTTTCAGCAGCGTTTCAAATAATTTACTCACCTACGAAGTTAAACTAACCGGCCTGTAGTTTTCAACCACATCCTTACTTCCGCTTTTGTGTAAAGGCACCACATGAGCCTCTCTCCAGTCCTTTGGCACCACTCCCGACTCCAACGAGGCATTGAAAAGGTCAGTCAGTGGAGCTGCTAGAATGTCCCCAAGTTCCCTCAGTATTCTAGGGTGTATCCCATCCGGTCCCATCGCTTTGTCTACTTTAAGTTGAGCTAGTTTCTCACGAACACAGTCTTCTGAAAATTGTTCAAGATGTCCCTCACTTCTGTTCTTATTTGTGGGTGTTTTCTGAGGTCCTGCTCCTGGTTCTTCATCTGTGAACACAGAACAAAAATATTTGTTAAGCAATTCCGCTTTATCCTTATCAGCTTCTACATATTCCCCCCCTGCACCCTTGAGTCTGACAATACCACTTTTGCCCTTCCTCTTCTCACTAATATATCTCAAAAATGTCTTATCCCCCCATTTTATTGCATTGGCTATTTCCTCCTCCTTTTGAATCTTTGCCTTCTTGACTACTTTGCTAGCTTCTCTAAGTTTTTCCAAATACAGATGCCTGTCTTCCTCTCTCTGTGATCTCTTGTATTTCATGAAGGCCTCCCTCTTTTTCTTCACTTTTTCAGCTACTTCCTTCGAAAACCATAGCGGTCTCCTGTTCCTTTTGCCTTATTTACCATTTTAACAAAAAGGTTGGTTGCCTTTAAAATACCCCCTTTCAGTTTTGCCCACTCTTTTTCTACATCCCCCAGCGGTTCCCATCCCACTAACGACTCCCTGAGGTATTGGCCCATCTTCGCAAAGTTAGTCTTCCTAAAGTCTAAGATCTTCACCTTGGAATGGATTCTAACAGCCCTAGTCCTAATACTGAACCATACCATCTGGTGATCACTGGATGCAAAATGATCTCCCACTACAACATCAGAAATACTTTCACCATTGGTAAGCACCAAGTCCAGTATGGCCCCTTCACGTGTGGGGTCTGTTACCAATTGCCTGAATAGTTCTCCCTGTAGAGAATCCAGGATCTCCTTACTCCTAGATGATACTGCAGCAGAAATGTGCCAATCAACATCTGGCATATTGAAATCTCCTAGCAGTAGCACTTCCCCTTTCCTAGCAATGCTGCGTATGTCTTTAATTAACTCTCTGTCCACCTCTTCATCTTGTGAGGGAGGTCTGTATATCACACCAATGCAAATAGATTTCTCTTTCCCTCTTTCTAGTTTAACCCACAATGCCTCCTCTCTCCCTTTTAAGCTCTGTAATTCCAAAGCTTTAATAGTAGTTTTTACATATAGTGCCACTCCTCCTCCCCTTCTTCCTACCCTGTCCTTTCTGAATAAAGTATAGCCAGGTATAGTTAGATCCCAGTCATGGTTTTCTGTGAACCATGTTTCTGTAACTGCCACTAAATCCAAGTCAGCCACTCCCACCAAAGCTTCAACTTCAGAGATCTTTTTTCCCATGCTACGGGCATTAATACACACTGCTTTCCATATGTTACCCCTGTTACCCATTTCCATAAAGGTATTTAATGTATTACTTACCTGGGGGCTTTCACTTACCTGGGGGCTTTCTTCACCCATCCCCAACGAATCTAGTTTAAAGCCCTCTTCAGTAGATTAGCCAGTCTACTACCAAAGATGCGTTGACCTTTCTTGGACAGATGGATGCCATCTCTGCTCTGCAACCCTTGGAACAGCATTCCATGGTCTAGGAAACCATGGGATGCTCAATTGTCTTGGATGCTTCAATTGATGTACTTTGGAGCTTCTAGATATAAATTCATGTTCCCACTAGTTGGCACATCTCAATCACTGTTTACAGTTTTACTCCTTCATTTTTTTTTTTTAGTGCCATCAAGTCATTGTTGACTCATAGTGACCCAGCTACCTCTGGGTTTTTTTAGCAATGAATCACTGAAAGTAGATTGCCAACCTTTTCTTCCAAGGCAATGGAGAGTAAAGTGACTTGCCCAAAGTCACAAGGAGTGCCAGTGGGAATTGAACCCTTGATCTTCTGGGTACTAGGCAGTTGCTCTAACCACTGGGCTACTCCTCCACTCCACTCCTTCATTACAAACAATAAATACATGATGACGTTATGTAATGACGTCACATACTGCACGTATTTAAGAAATAAGTAACTTCACATTAATTCACATTTGCATTTCATGATAAACGTAGTCGTCATGATAATGCATCAATTGACGCACTTTGGGTTTCTAGGTAAAATTTCTTTTGGGGCTTCTCAATCATGTCACCTTTATCCTGGCTTTCCTCTAAGGTGTACATATTAAGATCCTTAAGTCTGCCCTCTTATGCTTTATAATGAAGACCACTAACCATTTTAGTTGCCACCCTCTGTACTGATTCCATCCTGTTTATATTCTTTTGAAGGTTCGGTCTCCAGAATTGCACACAATACGCCAAATGAGGTCACACCAAAGACTTAAACAGAGGCACTATCACCTCTTTTTTTCTGCTAGCCATTCCTTTCCATAGGTACCCAAGCATCCTTCTAGCTTTTGCTGTCACCTTATCTACCTGTTTATGTACTTTAAGATCATCAGACACAACCATGCCTAGGTTCCGCTCTTCTTTAGTGGACAAAAGTACCTCATCCCATATACTATATTGCTCCTTTGGATTGCGGCAGCCCAAATGCATGACCTTGCATTTTTTAACATTAAATCCCAGCTGCCAAATTCTAGACCATTCTTCAAGCTTAGCTAGATCCCTCCTCATGATATCTATACCTTCCTTGGTGTCTATTGCAGGTTTTGGTATCATCCGCAAAGAGGCAAACCTTACCTGACAGCCCTTCTGCTATATCACTAACAAAGATGTTAAAAAGAATTGGACTAAGGACAGATCCCTGGGGCACACCACTGGTAACTTCCTTCTCTTCAGAGTGAGCTCCATTTAACTGTACTCTTTGTCGCCTCACACTCAACCAATTTCTAACCCAAGCAGTAACTTTAGGGTCTATCCCTAGGGTGCTCAGTTTGTTTATCTGTCGCTTGTGAGGAACGGTGTCAAAGGCTTTGCTGAAAATCTAAATAAAGCTCTCCCTTGGTTCAACTCCCTGGTTACCAAGTCAAAGAAAGCAATCAGATTTGTCTGACAAGACCTGCCTCTGGTGAATCCATGCTACTCAAATCCTGTAATCCACTCTACTCCAGAAACCTCACTATTTTCTCTATCAGCAGCGTTTCCAATAAGTTACTGACCACTGAAGTTAAACTAACCGGCCTCTAGTTTCAAACACAACCTTACTTCCGCTTTTTTGTAAAGGGACCACATGAGCCTCTCCCCCAGTCCTTAGGCACCACTCCTGACTCCATAGAGCCATTGAAAAGGTCTGTCAGTGGAGCTGCTAGAACATCCCCAAGTTCTCTCAGTATTCCAGGGTGTATACCATCTGGTCCCATTGCTTTGTCTCCCGAACACAGCCTTCTGAAAATTGTTCAAGATGCACCTCGCTTCTTTTCCTGTTTGTGGGTGTTCTCAGAGGTCCTGTTCCTGATTCTTCATCCGTGAACACAGAACAGAAATATTTATTAAGCAATTCCGCATTATCCTCATCAGCTTCTACATATTCCTCCCCTTCACCCTTGAGTCTGACAATACCACTTTTGCCCTTCCTCTTCTAACATATCTGAAAAATCTTTTATCCCCCCCCCCCCCCCACCCCCATTTAGTGCATTGGCTATTTCCTCCTCTTTTTGAATCTTTGCTTACCTGACTACTTTGCTAGCTTTTCTACGTTTTTCCAAATATAGATGCCTGTCTTCCTCTCTCTGTTATCTCTTGTATTTCATGAAGGCCTCCCTCTTTTTACATAACATAAGAACATAAGATATGCCATACTGGGTCAGACCAAGGTCCATCAAGCCCAGTATCCTGTTTCCAACGGTGGCCAATCTAGGTCATACGTACCTAGCAGTTTCCCCAAAAGACACAGGTTCCGTAATGCTTGTACTGGGTCAAGCATTGATACCCTGGGTCCCTTCTTAATAATGGTTTATGGACCTTTCCTCCAGGAACTTGTCCAAACCTTTTTTAAACCCAGCTACACTAACAGCCTTTACTACATCCTCAGGTAACAAATTCCAGAGTTTGATTACACGTTGAGTGAAAAAATATTTTCTTTTATTAGTCTTCATTGCATGTCCCCTAGTCTTTCTATATTCTGATAAAAAAAATTGATCTACGTTTACCCGTTCCACTCCGTTCATTAATTTATAGACTTCTATCGTATCTCCCCTCAGCCGTCTCTTTTCCAGGTTAAAGAGCCCTAACCTTTTTAGCCTTTCTTCATAAAAGTATCCTTCCATCCCCGTTACCATTTTGGTGGCTCTTCTCTGAACCTTTTCTAATAACTCTATATCCTTTTTAAGATACGGCAACCAGAATTGCACACAATATTCAAGGTGCAGTCTCACCATGGAACGATATAGAGGCATTATAATATCTTTTGTTTTATTTTCCATTCCTTTCCTTATCATACCTAGCATTCTATTTGCTCTCTTGACTGCCGCTGCACACTGGGCCGAGGGTTTTAACATGTTATCCACAATGACGCCTAAATCTTTTTCTGGTTGGTGGATCCTAATGTGGAACCTTGCATTGTGTAACCATAGTTTGGGTTGTTCTTCCCTAGGTGCATAACTTTGCCCTTATCCATATTAAATTTCATCTGCCATTTTGATGTCCAGTCTTCTAATTTATCAAGATCCTCTTGCAATTTTCCACAATCCTCTTGGGTTTTAACAACTTTAAATAGTTTTGTGTTATCTGCAAATTTGATAACCTCACTCGTTATTCCACTTTCCAGGTCATTTATGAATATGTCAAAAAGCAGGGGACCCAGCACAGATCCCTGGGGTACACCACAATTCACCTTTCTCCAATGGGAAAATTAGCCATTTAGCCCAATCCTCTGCTTTCTATCTTTTAACCAGTTCCTGATCCACAGTAGTACACTGCCTCCTATCCCATGACTCTTTAGTTTTGCCATAAGTCTCTGATGAGGGACCTTATCAAAGGCTTTCTGAAAGTCCAGATACACTATATCAACTGACTCACCTTTGTCCACCTGTTTATTCACACTTTCAAAAAAACATAACAGATTAGTAAGACAAGATCTTCCTTGTCTAAAGCCATGTTGGCTGTCTCCCATTAGGCCATGACTATCTACATGCTGAGTAATTTTATTCTTTATGAATGTTTCTACCATTTTTCCCGGTACTGACGTGAGGCTCACCGGTCTGTACTTTCCCGGATCACCCCTGGAACCCTTTTTAAAAATTGGCATTACATTGGCGATCCTCCAATCTTCAGGTATTAGAGATGATTTTAATGATAGTTCACAGATTACTAATAGCAGGTCTGCAATCTCATATTTCAGTTCTTTCAACACCCTTGGATGTATACCATCCGGCCGAGGTGATTTACTACTCTTCAGTTTATCTAATAGTTGTAAAACATCTTCCCGATGTAACAATATTTCCTTCAATTCTTCTGCACCTTTAAATACTACTTCAGTCATAGGTAACATCCCTATATCTTCCTCAGTAAAGACCGAAGCAAAGAATTCATTCAGTCTCACCGCTATCGCCTTGTCGCCTCTTAGTGCCCCTTTAACTCCTCTATCATCTAATGTACCAACAGACTCTCTCACAGGTTTTTTGCTGCGAATGTACTTGAAAAAATCTTTATTTCGCGTTTTTGCTTCTACAGCAAACTTCTGCTCATATTCTCCATTTGCCTGCTTTATCAATGCCTTGCATTTGATTTGCCAGTGCTTGTGCTGTTTCCAGGTTTCGTCGTTTGGTTCTTTTATCCATTTCCTGAAAGATGCTTTTTTGGCAACAACAGCCTCTCTGACCTCACCTTTAAACCATGCTGGCAGTTTTTTGGACTTCCTTCCACTTTTCTTAAAGCATGGAATACAGCTGGGTCTGGGCTGTCAAGATAGTATTTTTCAACAACACCTAAGCTTGATGTAAGTCTTTAACCTTTGCAACTGCTCCTTTTAGTTTTTTCTTAACTATTTTCCTCATTTTATCATAGTTTCCCTTTTGAAAGTTAAAAGGTAGTACTGTAGATTTCCGTACTATCCCTCCTCCACTAATTAAATCAAAGGCGATCATTCTATGATCACTATTGCCAAGTGGCCCCAACACCCTTATCTCTTCCACTAGATCTGGTGTTCCACTAAGGACCAGGTCTAATATGGCTTCCCCTCTGGTGGTTTCATGAACCAGCTGCTCCAAGAAGCAGTCATATATGTCATTTAGGAGCTTTATCTCCCTAGCATGTCCTGCCGTGACGCTGACCCAGTCGATACCGGGGTAACTGAAATCACCCTTTATTATTACTGCACTGTAACCTTTGCTAGCATCCTTGATTTCTTTGAGCACTTCATCATCCATTTATTCATTCTGGCCCGGTGGTCGATAGTATCACCTTTAAATACCACTTCAGTCTTGGGTAACATCCCTACATCTTCCTCAGTAAAGACCGAAGCAAAGAATTCATTCAGTCTCTCCGCTATAGCCTTGTCTCCTCTTACTGCCCCTTTTACCCCTCTATCTTCTAATGGTCCAATTGACTCTCTCACAGGCCTTTTGCTATGAATGTACTTGAAAAAGTCTTTATTTCGTGTTTTTGCTTCCGTAGCAAGTTCCTTTCAAATTCTCACTTTGCCTGCCTTATCAATGCTTTGCATTTAACTTGCCAGTGCTAGTGCTGTTTCCAGTTTTCGTCGTTTGGCTCTTTTTTCCATTTCCTGAAAGATGCTTTTTTGGCAGCAACAGCCTCTCTGACCTCACCTTTAAACCATGCTGGCAGTTTTTTGGACATTCTTCCACTTTTCTTAATGTGTGGAATACAGCTGGTCTGGGATTCAAGGATAGTATTTTTAAATAACACCCAAGCTTGCTGTAAGTCTTTTACCTTTGCAACCGCTCCTTTTAGTTTTTTCTTAACTATATTCTTCATTTTATCATAGTCTCCCTTCGAAAGTTAAAAGGTAGTACTGTGGATTTCTTTACTATCCCTCCTCCACTAATTAAATCAAACACGATCATGCTATGATCACTATTGCCAAGTGGTCCCAACACCCTTATTTCTTGCACCAGATCTGGCGTTCCACTAAGGATTAGGTCCAGTATGGCTTCCCCTCTGGTTGGTTCATGAACCAGCTGCTCCAAGAAGCAGTCATTTATTTCATCTAGAAACTTTATCTCCCTAGCATGTACTGCCGTGACACTGACCCAGTCGATGCCGGGGTAATTGAAATCACCCATTATTACTACTCTGCTGTGACTTTTGTTAGCTTCCTTGATTTCTTTGAGCATTTCATCATCCATTTGTTCATTCTGGCCAGGTGGTCGATAGCACACCCCCACTGCCATCACCTTCCCCTTCATACATGGAATTTCAATCCATAGCGATTCTACAGCAAATTTTGTTTCCTGCAAAACTTTAATCCTTTCTGACTCAATGCCCTCTCTAACATAGAGCGCAACACCGCCACCAATTTGATCAGTTCTATTATTACGATATAGTTTGTATCCAGGTATCACAGTGTCCCACTGGTTATTCTCCTTCCACCATGTCTCTGAGATTGCAGTCATATCTAACCTCTCATTTAGTGCTATATATTCTAACTCTCCCATCTTATAGTTTAGACTTCTAGCATTTGCATACAAGCATTTTAGAGACCGTATTTTATTAATATTAATCTGGCTATTGGTAGGCATGGATAATTTGGAATCCTTACGCTCTGTCTGCACCGTACTCAAGGGCATTTGGGTTGCTATACTATTTTTTGGAACCTCACTGCTTTTGGTAGTATCCTTCAAGGATACCTTCTTCCGAACCATCCGCTCCTGGGCGACCTGTCGGCTTTCCCCTATTTTCTAGTTTAAAAGCTTCTCTATCTCCTTTTTAAAGGTTAATGCCAGCAGTCTGGTTCCATCCTGATTAAGGTGAAGCCCATCCCTTCGGAAGAGCCCCTCCTTTCCCCAGAATGTTCCCCAGTTCCTAACAAATCCAAAACCCTCATCCTTGCACCATCGTCTCATCCACGCATTGAGACTCCGGAGCTCTGCCTGCCTTTTTTATCCTGCACGTGGAACAGGAAGCATTTTGGAGAATGCTATCCTGGAAGTTCTGGATTTCAACTTCCTACCTTAAATTTAGCCTCCAGAACTTCCCTATCACATTTACCTATGTCATTGGTACCGATATGTACCAAGACAGCAGACTCCTCCCCAGCACAATCTATGATCCTATCTAGGCAGTGCCTGAGGTCCGCTACCTTCGCACCAGGCAGGCATGTTACCAGGCGATCCTCACGTCCACCAGCCACCCAGCTATCTACATGCCTAATGATTGAATCACCAACTATAACAGCTGTTCTGACCCTCCCCTCATGGGAAACACAAGGAGCAAGAGTGGTGATGACAAAATGGCTTTATTGGTATTCCCCAACGCATTTCGGCAGATTGCCTTCCTCAAGGGGTTAAATTCACTTACAAACATATAATAAAAACATGTGTTAAAAACATGACAAACCATTATAAAAAAGATACATCAACAGGAACATATTAAAGCTAACCAGGCATGGTGTTAGAAAATGGCATATCTATATCTTATTCCACTCAAATTAAATAAATAGATAAATAATTAAAAGCATATAAATAATTAAAAACATACAGAAATAAATACATACAAAATATTAATAAACACACCCATGCTTAATTAATATTGCATTACATAATGCACATATGTTAACACCAACATAATGTAAACATAAAACAGCAATACAGCGGTAATAAAACAGCATTAAAAACGCAGGGCAGAAGAGAACATAAAACCAATAAATAGATAAGAGAACTCAAGACTAGGTCATATCAAAGAACATACAAAAAGAGGAAATAAATAAGAGAAAAGAACAGTACTCACTTAAAAAGTACCATAAGGTGGTTACCATATGATAAAGTTAAAAAGGCGAATAGCCTGAATCACACCAGTAGAATATCCTGATAAAAATACAATGCAATAAAAAATTTAATGCAATAAAATTTTTTTTTAAAAACAGAGCAGGACACTAGCAAAGGAGATAACACATCTCAATGCAGGCTTGGAAATATAGGGAATACAGTGGTTGTTCAACCCATTCCATATAAAAGAAATAGTGTGATGGTAAATTAGCACAGTGCTGTCATTACGTTGTTTAAAAACACTATGTGGAAGCTACATAAGATTGCTATAATTACGATGTTTAAAATACTGTGTAAAAAACTACATGAGATTAACACTTCCCGAAACAAAAACATAGGTTAAAAGTCACAACTTGAAACTAATGGTGGTTAAATTAAGACCAAGGGGTATGTTTACTAAACGGCGCTCAAGTGCGCGGCGCACAATAGCGTGCACTAAGGTACCTTAGCGCACGCTAATGATGTGTTTTTGTGCCCCGCACACGTGCGCGCCGCACTAAAGTGCCCGCTCATGTGCGCGGCGTGCTGATGTGCGATAGAGGTGTGGAAAGGCTCCCGGAGGGCGGAGGAAGGCTCCCCAGGGGCGGAGAGATGGGGTCAATTGGTGGAGAGTGGGAGGGGAGAGGCTCCCCACACAGGAGCGGCACTTAGGAATGCTGAAACTGAACAGCAGTCAGACAGCAACTGATGAGGGCCCAACATGGGCACGAGAGTGTTTATCACAGTGTCACAGGGGATAGTACCCAGCAGGTACCCCCAAGGGCACGGAACATTGGCAGGCAGTGATTGGGGGACGTGCGGACAGATATGCAGGCACCCCTACCCCAGAACCCGCACCATAGGCAGCCGCCTACCCGCACACAGGATGGCCTGAGACTGCGTACCACCAGCACCACCAGCAGAAGGGCATGTCAGCATGATGGCACAGGGGTACTGGAGGTGGAGGGGGGCAGTGGCAGCTGCCCAGAGCAGACCATGGCCTAGCCCTGTGTAGGTCGGTGCAATGCACTGCAACAGACAGGCCCTGCCGGACAGTCATGGTATCAGCAGGGAATGCACTGTCTCTGTGGCAACACAGTGGTGCAGGGCACACAACCAGTGTGTTTGGAGACAGAAGGTCACAGGTTCAAGTCCCAGCTGGGGCTCCTGCCAATCCAGTCCCCATATTTTACCCACAACTATATCGTGATAGTAAAGACGAACCTTTATTGCAGAGAACATAAGCATGTCTCAAACACCTCTATTTTACCCTACAGAGAACAGACATCAGAAACATGCACATTACCTAGAGCAGATTCCCCCAAATGCAGTCCTGGAGGGCCACAAATCATTCAGGGTTTATGCTGTCTCCAATCTAAGGATGGAGCGGTACTGGTGGTGGAGGTGGCAGCAGCTGGTGGCAACAGCAGACCATGGCCTAGCCCTGTCCAGGTGGGTGCCATGCACTGCAACAAACAGGCCCTGTCAGATGTACAGTCATGGACTCCCCAGGGAATGCAGCATATCTGTGGCAACACGGTGGTGCAGTGCACACAGACAGTGGGTGCAAGAACAGAAGGTCACAGGTTCAAAGCCCAGCTGGGGCTACTGCCAATCCAGTCCACATATTTTTCCCACAACTAAACCGTGATAGTAAGGACAAACCTTTATTGCAGAGAACATACGCATGGTTAGTACGCTTATTTTTTACCCCACCGAGCACAGACACCATAAACAGCCGCATTACCTAGAGCAGAGTCTCCCAAATGCAGTCCTGGAGGGCCAAACACCATTCAGGTTCCATGCTGCCTCTAATAAAGATGCCTGTGGTGCACCACCCCCATGGTATGAAGATGTATCTCATGCATATTCATGAGGGACAGCATGAAAACCCGAACAGTGTTTGGCACACCAGGACTGGAGTTGGGAACCTCTGCCGTAAAGCAGCAGCCAACAGGGGCAGACACACCAACACCCACACCCACAGGCCCCATTGGCCAATGCCTCCTGGAGAGGCAGGACATTGGGCCCTGTATGCATCTCCCAATACTAGCACTTGCATACCTTAGCAATGCCACCCTACACCTGGGTATACGGTACACAGCAATCAAACATTTTCTATGAGTACTGGCAGATAGCAATTCCTACGTTAAGCACAGTTTGCTGATTGAGCTCCATCATAACAATCTTTCTGATGTCTGCGGTGTGTGCTTCAGGTCTGGTCTCTGACAGTGTTTACCACCCTGGGGTATCCATGCCTGTACTGTGCCCAGGACTGGGGTGGTGGGCAGGGCTGCTAAACCCTTCTATAGTAGCACAATGCTGGCATAGGTGTGGGAGTGTGTCTGTCTATACAGTGTGTGGTGGCTGCAAACACCCTCCACAGCCCACAATGCCAGCACTGTTGCCAGTATTGGCCTGCCAATGTGCATAATAAGGAGCAAGGTACCATGGGTATAGCCCAGACAGGGTGGCCTGGCCAGGATGCATCTGCACAGGGCATAGGGCACTGGCTGGGACATTTTAGTGCCCGGCCACCACCTACACAGACAGGGTGGCCTCAGCATGTCCTGCTGGGAGATCACTCTCACCCTGACTTTGCAGTGATGACAGCATGGCTAGGCACCCCCATAGTGCTATATAGTATTTCTGTCATGTGATATTTATGGGTTTGCTTTTGGGGCCCAGTCACTCACTTATCTGCTTGTTGTGTATGCTGACATCCCAGTTCTGGGTGCATGCATTTCCACCAGGAACATGCACTATGGACTAGCTAGCAGACTGTTTGCAGCTGGTATGTGTCTTGAAGGAGCGCCTTGCAGGGTACAGCAGCTGAAGGCTTGCTGCAGGAGAATATCAGATAATGGTGGGGTGCAGCTTAGCATATCCAGGCCTAATGTCTGTCTGCTATTGCGTTATGGATGTGTACAGAGCTGAATTGACTGCCCTGTAGGGTGTCTGTTCCCCAGCAGGACCAGGGTTGATGGTCCCCTCTACTGCCACCATTGCAGGGAGGTAGAATGTGGATCTGTTGATGGGAGACCCTGTTTACCACCCTCAGCCCTTGGGGAGGAGGGTGGTGGTACATAATCCTCCTAGGGGTCCATAGGGGCTACACCTGACTGAGACAGACAGATATATCCAAGGTGTTTCTGCAGAAGCTACCTATCTCACACATTAACACTGCTTTGGACCTGCAGCATGGCCTATTTCTGCCATGGAAGATGCTGTGGACCTGGTGCTGGGCGCCTCACCGCACCCTCAGGGAGAGCACAGTACCCGCACAATGTGACGGTGTGTAGCTACTCTGTGCCAGTAAAACACACGGTCAGTACCCCCTACCAGGCCGAGGTTGCTGTGGGGGTGCACATGGTCAGTTCCCCCTACCAGGCCGAGGTGTTGTGCGGGTGCATACCCCATCTTGTGTCCATCTGTGGACAGCTGATTTGCATGTGCAGTGCATCATGGGTACGGGTGGGCTAACCCTATCCTGGTGACCACAGCAGACTGTCTGTGTGGTGACGTGCAGTCCTCTGCAGCCAGCCAGGGGCTTGCTAGCAGCTATGGAGCTGTAGCCCAATGGTACTTCACTGCCTGTGAAGCCAGAGGTTATGGGTTCAAACCCACAGTGGGGTTATTTGATAGGGCTGCCCAAAGCATTATGTCTTTTTAATGTACAATATTGCTGCCAGCAAACAAACTCTCAGCGTACTGTACCCATAAGGTGCCTCTGAGGGTGCTTTATAGGGCGCCCTATAGGGCACCTTATGGTTACCGTCCATATAAGGTGCACTATACGTTATCCTGTGGAGCGACTTATAGGGTGCCCTATAGGGGACATTATAGGATGCCGTGGCGGACAGTGTACTTTATAATGTGCCCTATGGAGTGCCTTATAGGGTGCCTTATGCGGCACCTTCAGTTACAGCACGTGAGGGCATGTTTGCTGGCAGCAATTAATAAAATAAAAATAAAGTGCTGCAGGAAACAATACGTACATTGTAAAGCTGATGCCTCAGCCAGCCTTACGTATTAGGCACACTGGAGAGCAAACTCATGACCCCTGTATCAGCAGTCAGTGCCTTAACCATTGTGCTACACTGCTGCTCCTCCTTGCATGTCAGCGCACCTACTTATGATTTGCATTCCTTAAACTGCACAGTGCTGCCATCAAAAACAGTGCTGTGACCTTGCGGTACCTCATACGGCACCCTATAAACTGCCCAATAAGCAACATTCTAGGGTGCCTTGGCGGACAGTGCACTTTAAAATGTGCCTTATGGGGCGCCTTATGTTAACACGCTTTGAGAGTGCGTTTGCTAGTAGAAGTAATTAAAATATAAATAAAATGCCTCCTAAAGCAATCTTCCCCATAATAGGTAATGTCTCAGCCAGCCTTGTTCATTGGGCACTGTGGGGGATTGAACCCCTGATCCCTGCACCATTGGTCAGTGTCTTAACCATTGTTTTGTGGCTCTGTTCCTGTGCTTGCACATCAGCGCGCCACTTATGCTTCCCGCGCAACTTTCTCATGCGCTAATGTGCGGGGCGCACATGAGCGCAGCGCACATTAGCACATGATTAATCCCGGTTTTGCTGAAACGCCCACTCCTTATATGGCACCCGCACACTAGCGCGGCACGCACCCTAACAGGGTTTTAGTAAACATACCCCCAAGAGTGCTAATTGGGTCCAAGGAGTTATTCACTACACTAATTATTCTGTCATAGGGGTATTTAGTGGTGTGTGGTGTATGGTCATACGGTGATTGCCATTATGTCAGTCCTTAGGTGCACTCCTTGGGGCCGCTCCGGCAGCAAAGGCCACACTCCTAACATAGCTCTGCATTTTCTTTCACTTCTAGCACTCTGCCTCCTCACGGTGAGCTTGTCTCCTCCATCCTTCCCTCCTGATATTACTGCATCACGACTGCTTCAGGTACGGTCCTCTTCTTGTATTTGTACCTTCTCCCTCCTTTTCACTGGCCACTCTATGGCCCATATACCTGTTTTCTGGGGCCGCCGCCCAGACAAGGCTGCCAGCTCGCGCCTTTGCTGCCACTCTAACCTCCACCTCTGCCTGCCTCCCACTCATCCCCCCTCCCTATCACCCATCCCCTCCACTCTTCCTTATGCCTCCCTTAAAATAGGTCTCCTTAACTGCCGGTCTCTTAGAACTAAAACTCTCCTCATCCAAGATCTCATCATGCAAGCATCCTTTGACCTCACCCTTCTCACCGAAACTTGGTTGAAGGATGGGGAAGATGCCCTTCTCGCCCGCTGCCTTCCCCCTGGCTTTTCCGCTGTTTCTGTCCCTCGCATAGGTCGGTCTGGTGGTGGTGTGGCAGCTATTCTTCGTCCCTCCCTCCCCTTCTCTCAGATTTTCTCACCCTCGCTCCACTATCCTGAAGCCCTTCTGCTCCATCTTTACACTTCACCCCCAACACACATTCTTCTCATCTATTCGCCCCCTGCTCTTCGCTCTGATCTTTGGGACTCTCTTCTTCTGACCATCTCTGACCTTTCCCTGAACTTCCCCATCTCCTTATTGCTGGCGATTTCAACCTTCACCTTAATCCCCCTTCTTCTTCTAGGGATCACATCTTTGCTTCCCTCATACAAGACTTGTCCCTGTCACAACACCTTCCCTTTCCCACTCATTCCGCTGGCCACTCTGTTGACCTCCTCTTGACCTCATCCTTTTCCTCGCTCACACTTCACAATTTGTCCTCTCTCCATCTTCCCTGGACTGATCACTTCTGCCTCTCTGTCTCCTGCTTCCACTCAAAGCCATCCCCTTCACCCTCTCCCCCTTCAACACCTTCCCCCCCCCCCCGCGTCTCTCGCGTTCTATCACCCCACTTACTATTCAGCAGTTTCCCTCCGCAACTGAACTTTTGCCCTCTGACTTCTCTTCCCCCTCTCCCGACTCTCAGAGTTCTCTTTGGTCCTCTACCCTCTCTGCCACACTTGATCGTCTTGCCCCCTTATGCCCTCGCCCAACAAATTACCGTTCTACTCAGCCCTGGTATCATGGTGGTCTTCATCTGCTTCGATCCCAGCTCCGCAGAGCCGAACGACTATGGCGGAAGGCCCCCTCCTCAGCCACTCTTATCATCCTTCAAAGCTCACTACTCGCACTACCGCTCCCAAGTTCATCTTGCCAAGCGCACGTACATTGCTGACGCCATCTCCAACGCTCCCAATCAAACCCGCCACCTTTATTCCACGCTCAAGTCGCTCACCTCTCTTCGGCCTGACACCTCCACCTCTACTCAGCCGTTCCCTCCTCCCTCACTTCTGGCATCATTTTTCAGTAACAAGATTTCTTCCCTAAGAACATATCTGCCTCTCTGTCCCCCTCCCATCTATTCTCCCCCCCCCCTGTTGCATCCCTCCCTCCCATGTCCCAACTCTCACACACATGGTCCTCCTTCTCTCTCACCACCACAATCGAACTCCACCAACTTATCTCCTCCTCTAACAAGACATTCTGTCCTCTTGACCCTATTCCCTCCTCCTGGCTACTCACCCCTTCTCTGTCACTCCTTCCCTATATACTCTCCATGCTCAACTCCAGCCTCTCCACAGGGACCTTCCCCCATTCCTGGAAGCATGCACTGATTCGCCCCATCCTTAAAAAACCTTCTCTTGACCATCTGGATCCTGCCCATTATCGCCCAGTTTCCAATCTACCCTTTCTTTCCAAACTCCTGGAAAAAATTGTTTTTGCACAACTCTCTCACACCTTGATTCCACCAACTTCCTTCACCCCCGTCAATTTATTTATTTAATTTATTTACATTTCTTATATACCGCACTATTTGCGATCAGTGCGGTTTACATAAAACAAAAGGTATCCGACAATGAACAAAAGTCAGGTCATTACATAGAACAGGAACAAGTAACTTGGAAAACAGAGTAAACTATATACATATGCGTAGCATTGAATGGGTAACTATATACATGTGAGATGGAGTTATTAGGTATTGATCATACTTGGTGGCTGGGGTTCGGGGCAGTCAGTGAGGTATTTGATAAAGAGGAAGTGTTTTAAGACCTTCCTGAACTGGCTCAAGTTGGGGATTGCTCTGATGTGTGGAGGTAGGGAGTTCCAGAGACTTGGGGCGCATAGTCTAAAGGCTCTGTTCGATGTTGCTTTGGAGCATTTTGTCATGTCTCTCGGTATCACTAGCATGTTGGCTACTGAGGTTCTTCTTAGCCTGTTGGGTATGGGTGGTTGAATGAGGTCACATAGTGAAGAGGAGGAGAGCCCCTTGATGGCCTTGAATGTTATCACTAGGGTTTTGAACCTTAACCTGGCTTGAATGGGGAGCCAGTGAAGCTGTTTCAGGAGGGGTGTGATATGCTCTCTTCTTGGCGTTCCGAGGAGAATCCGCGCTGCACTGTTCATGGCAAGTTGCAGGGGATGTAAGGTGGCCTGAGGGAGTCCTTGTAGGATGGCGTTTGCGTAATCAAAATGAGGAATGATGAGGGCTTGATAAATGGTGCGGAAGTCGCCTGGTTCGAGTAAAGGGCGTAGGTGTCTAAGGGATTTAATCTTGAAGTAGATCGCTCTTACGGTGTTGGCTATGTGTTGCTTCATGTTGAGGTTCTGATCCAATGTGACTCCGAGGTAACGTATAGCTGATTTTACTTGCAATTCGGCGTTGTCTACTTCCAAGTAGCTAGGTGGTGTAAACTCAGGGTTTCTGGAGATGAACAGGTCCTCAGTTTTCTTATGTTGGATGCACAGATTCTGAGAGAGGAGCCATTCAGATATGGCGTTGAAACACTCAGTCAAGGGGGTCAGGTCTGGGCAGTCCAGGGATATTGGAAGGTACAGTAAGACATCATCTGCGTATATCATACAGCTCACATTGAAAGATCTGATGATATTACAGATAGGTTGGATATAGATGTTAAACATAAGTGATGATAGGGAAGATCCTTGAGGAACTCCTTGACTTTGTAAGAAAGGCTCGGAAGTGGACCCGTTTGCTCGGACGTATTGCCATCTACCAGAGAGGTAGGATCTGCACCACTCGAGAGCTCTTCCACCAATGCCTTTCTCTCTTAGCCGACCTAGGAGAATTTCATGGCAGACCGAGTCGAAAGCTGCCGCTATATCCAAAAATACGAGTGCAAAACCTTGACGTAGGTTGTCAATGCCTGAGATTATGGTATCAAAAAGAGTTGTGAGTAGTGTTTCGACTCCGTGTGACTCTCTGAATCCATGTTGAGATGAATCTAGAGGGGCGTTGGTATCAATATGATCTTGTAACTGTTTGTAGACTATCTTTTCAATGATTTTAGCGAGCATCGGGATGCTGGAAATAGGTCTGTATGACTCCACCTTTTGAGGGTCTAATTTGGCGTTCTTCAGGAGCGGTCTAACGGAGGTCTGTTTGAGCATGGAGGGGAAAGACCCAGTGCTGAAAGATAGGTCTATCATTTTAGCTAAGATCGGGGCGAGGTCACAACGCAGATCTTTTATCCAGAATGCTGGACAGGGGTCTGAGTATGCAGTGGAGGTATTTAGGGTTGCGATGGTATCTTCAATAGTTCTCTTTGATGGTGTGACAAAGGTAGATAGGGATGCTGAGAACTCTTGTTCGTTGGAGGGGTCCGGTAACACCACTTTGTCGGTCTTGCGCAGTTTGGATTGCATAAAGACGGTGTAGTCCTGCGGGTGTATGGTTCCGGGGTGCTCTGGGGTGGGTTCTTTGGCAAGAGATTTGACCAGGTTGAAGAGGTCGTGCGGCTTGTTTAATGACAGTTTCAGGGTGTCTGTGTGGTGCTGTTTCATCCTGTCTGTGACAGCCCTGCGATGAGTGTGTAAGTGCTGCGTGTATGCTGCTTGGTCACTGGTGGTGCGTGACTTCCTCCAGCGCTTTTCCAATCTCCGTAGGTGGGTTAGTGATGCCCTTAAGTCAGCTGTGAACCATGGTGCAGATGATCTTTTGTTTGGGGCTTTAGTTGTTGGGGGACGGACTGCGATTGCGCTGAGTTTGCTGTTCCATGTGGTGATTAGGTCCTCTAGGTTTTGTGGATTCTTCTCAAGGAGTGTGTTCGTTTCGGCTAGGATACGTTCTTTGTTAAACGGGTGAAAGCTTCTGGTAGTTAAGTTTGAGTTCATACTTGTGTCCACAGTGGGTCTTTGTGGCTTAATGGGGGTCGGAATCTGGAAAGTGATGAGCTTGTGATCCGACCAACGTACTGCTGTTAGTGTGATATTTTGTACTTGTTGAAGCACTGTTTGTGGGGCGAATATGAGGTCGAGAATGTTGCCTTTTGTGTGTGTTGGTTCTTGCACCAATTGGGTATATCCCAGGATATCTAAGGCTTCTATGAAAGTAGCAGCTTGATTGTCCTGTAGGGATGGCAGGTTGAAATCACCTAGGATCCAATTTGGTTTATTTGAGCCTTGGGTGTTGGATGCTATGTTTATGATGTTGGAGAGGTTGTCTGGATCTGCAGAAGGCACTCTGTAAATCAGGTTTATAGAGCAGGTGTTGTTGGAGATAGTCATTGTTTCAAGGGTATTGATGCTGTTGGATTCTACCATTTTGAACTGGAGGTCAGATCTGGTGAAGACGGCAACTCCTCCTCCCCTTTTGTTCTGCCTGTGGCTGGTGAACGCTACAAAGTTAGGTGGTAGTAGTTGATTGAGTAAGGTGTTATCTTCCGGTGAGAGCCAGGTCTCGGTGATCATAATAATGTCTAATTTATGATACGTTATTGTTTCAGTGATTGCCGGCCATTTATTGCGAAGTGAGCGAGAGTTAATGAGTGCGCACTTCAGGCTGCTAGTGTTTGGGTGCTTACTTTGCTTGGCTTTCGAAGAATTTTGTAGTGGGATATGTATTAGATGGTTGCGGTGTAGATAGCTGGTTCCATGATAGTGGTTGTAGGAGTCATCGGGCCATTTTCTTCCACCAGTTGAGACTGTTGGGATGTGATTTTGTGTTGTAAGTAGTGCCAGTGAGCTAGATGGCAAGATTGTAAGTAGAAGGTAAAGACTCATTAGGGTGAAGATTATGCGCTCCATTTTGAGACTTTCTGAGCCAGAACGGGGGAGGTAGAGGTTTGTGTAAGGAGCGTGAGTTAGAGTGTCCGCTGGCTAAGTATGTTTTACTCAGGTGGTCGCTTCTACTGTGACTCAGGAAAAGAGGGTAGGTGTCCTCTCCTATTTGCAGGTTATAGCAGGGGTAGAAATCTACTAACAATGGTAGAGATCTACTAGCAATGGTAATGGTAAGAATACAATACAGTAAAACACACAGTAGCAGTGGCAATAATAACAGGGAAACAGTAAAACTAGACAGTAGCAATAATAGGAATCAGGTATTACTGACAAATGCAGTGTGTCCTACATGACATTAGACTGTATGCACTACTTGAAATTAGATCAGGTTACAGTGTTAAATAGCTAAGCAGTAGCTAAGCAAATGGCTAGACAGTAGCAAATTAAACAGAAGCAATAATGTGAATGGGGTGATACTGACTATAGCAGTGTGCCCTAGATGGTATTAGACTCTATTGCCCTACTTGAGATTACTGGTACAATGTTAAACAGAGCATATTATTATGGTGTGCATGTGCAGATATTACGTTTAACTGCTGCAGGCATAATAATAGGAGAGGGCGTGTGCACACCTCTCTATTGGCTAGGGGCAATAGTACAGATAGGCACTGTTGATAAGGTGTAAAATACTTGCAGGCTATGAGGGATAAGGCATATCATTAGGGATATCATAGAGTACCTGAGATACTATGTATACCGTCCATGGAGAGTTGTCGCTGCATGCAATGGATGTTGATGTTGTACTAGGGAACAACTGTTCGGCATTGCTCCTAAGGCCCGCGCGCCTCAGGCGCGGGCCCACCAGGCGCGGCCTTTTAAGGCCTGCTGCTGAGCCCCAATTGGGCGATGCCGCTGCCGCTGCCCTCCTGCCGTCGGAGGCTCGATCCCTGGGCAGGGGAGAGCTGAGGATGGTGGCAGGAGGTGAGGAGACCACGCGCCCGACTGGCGCGGCCTTTCAAGGCCTGCTGCTGAGCCCCGATTGGGCGATGCCGCTGCCGCTGCCCTCCTGCCGTTGGAGGCTCGATCCCCGGGCAGGGGAGAGCAGAGGATGGTGGCAGGAGGTGAGGAGTCAATCCGGTTTCCTCAGGGCCACAGCGTCGAAACTGTTCTCCTTGCCTTCACCAATGCACTGCATGTAGCTCACGACCGTGGTGACATCTCGGTGGCGGTAGCCCTAGACCTTTCTGCTGCCTTCGATTTAGTTGATCACTCTCTCCTTCTTCTTCGTCTTCGGGAAGCAGGCCTATGTAGCACAGTCTATCGCTGGGTCCACTCCTTTCTCTCCTCTCGGTCCTGTGCAGTTCTTTCTTCTTCCCTCCATCCCTTCCTCTGACCCATTTCCTCTTCCCTGTGGGGTTCCCCAAGGTTCCATCCTGGCCCCCCTCCTCTTTAATCTTTTCCTAGCTCCCCTTGCTTTACTGATACAACAATCTGGGATCTCCGCTTTCTACTACGCAGATGATATAGTTCTTCTTTTTCACACTTCCTCCACCCACCCAGACCTTTCTACACTTAATTCTTGCCTTTCTACTATTGCTGACTGGCTGACCCAGAATTGCCTCCACCTCAATCTGACCAAAACCACTGTGATCTGGTTTCCTCACGGTAGCCCACCCCCCTCATTGGCCCCATCTTTCTCCGGTACGCCCATACCTTTGGTTTCTACCTTCCGCTACCTAGGCGTACTCTTTGACTCCGATCTTACCTTTCAACCACATGTCTCTCACATCACCTCCTTCTCTTTTCTTTGCCAAATCCATGCGATTCGACCCTTCCTCTCTCCACCTGCTCTCGCTACACTACTACTATCCCTTGTTATGTCATGCGTCGATTTCTCTAACTCCATCCTCACCGGTCTCTCCAAAGCTCAACTGAACAGACTTCAGAGGATCCAAAACACTGCTGCCCATCTCATCACTCACTCCTCCCCTTGAGATCACATAACACCTCTTCTTCTCCACCTCCATTGGCTGCCTGTTTCCTTCCGCATCCAGTTTAAACTGCTCACCCTTGTCCACAGGGCACTTCATACTAACATCCCTCAATATTTGGCAGATCTTATCCACTTTCACACGCCCAGACATACCCCCCGTTCATTTCACCTTAACCGTCTTACACTCCCCCCCCCCCCTCCCTTGCCCACCTCCAGTCCATCCGCTCCTCAGCTTTCTTTTTCACAGGCCCTGCCCTCTGGAACTCCCTCCCCACCTCCCTTCATTTAGAACCCCATCATACCAACTTTAAACGTGACCTAAAGACCCACCTCTTTTCCTTGGCCTTTAATCTTCCCTCTCCTCTCGTGTGAGTCTCTCCTTCCACGTTTACTGTCCTATTCTCCTCTTTTCTCCCCTATTCTGTCAAACATTGTAAATTCTTTTTCCATTTTCCTGGCCTTGGGCTTCTCTTTTTTTTTTTAATTATTGTATTGTAAACCGCTCTGATTACCACAGAAGGGCGGTCTATCAAGCGAAATAAACATAAACATAAACACATCCTTGAAGAGATGTGTTTTTAATGCTCTTCTAAAGTCACATAGCTCTGTTATGGCTGTCAGGTTTTCTGGTAGAGCAATCTATATTGTTGGTGCGTAAATGGTGAATGCTCTGTTGCATGTTGACTGGTTGTACTTTTTCTTTGTGTTTAGGATGAGAAGAAGATTTTTATATGTGGTTCTTTTTATTCTGTTTTCTGGGTCTTTTCCTGTTAGTGACTGTAGTATGTATGGGGATAGTTTGTTTAGTATTTTATGTTAAATATGTTAGGTAGAATTTTGAATTTGATGCATACTTGAATCGGGAGCTAGTGGAGCTATATCAGAGAAGGTGTTATGTGTTCATTTCTTGTGGTTTCTGGGATCATCCTTGATGCCATATTCTGGGCTGTTAGGAGCCAGGAGTGTTACAGGTTTTGGGACGCCTTGATAAATTATATTGTTGTAGTCCAGGGTTGGTGGTGGTTATTGCTTGGCATACTGTTCTGAAGTCACCATTGCTAAGAAGAGGTTTGAGGTGTCAGAGTTCTCATTTTATGATATGCTGCTTTAATTCTCTTGTTTATGTGAGCTTGGAAGCTTAGGGGGTCATTCCGTTCAGGCCTCTGTGCGCCCGATCGGAATCGGACGCACAGAGGTAGATGTGATTCTGATCCCGCAGGGCACGTCTAGCCCCCGTGAGATCAGAATCATGACTAGGCCTGTATATGCAGGGTGGGACTCGATTCCCATCGGCCTGCACATACAGGCCCCTGTCTAGCTAATTCAGTCAAGGCTCCTGAATGGATCCATGGTGTCCAGTTGCCATGGCACTGCGGCTCCATTCAGGAGCTGCAAAACCTGGCTGCCGCCAATTGTCTCCTTTCCCCACAGCCCAACCCCTGATCTGGCCTCCCATGGCCAGGGTCAGGCTGTAGGGAATCCCCTGCACCCACCTCACCTTTCTTCTGTGGCTGGAGTTCCCATCCTCCGACATCTAGGGTCTCCCATCCAGTCTGCTGGCCCCGGATGTACATGGCCGACATTAGAATTGGCTCTGTACGTCCAGAGCCGTGGTCCGCCCTAACTCCACCTCTGTACCACCCCCTTCCCGCCCCCATCTAGCCTCCCCATACAAACACTTTGTTCGTATGGGGATGTAAGTTGGGGACGCAGAGGGGGCCGAATAGAGGGGATGGACGTCCCAATGGGACACTATTTGCGGGTCTGAATGACCCTGTTAGTGTCAGATCTAGTATGACCCCTAGGCATTTTACCTCATTTTTTATTGTAAGTTCGTTCTTTTGCAGTTTCTTTGTTGCAGGTGGTATAAATGTGGTGCTACAGGTGACATATAGGACCTCTGTTTTCTTGTAATTTATGGTTAAATTATGTTTCTCCAGCCACTGTATCATTGCTTCAGTGCAGTATAGCTGAGAAAATTCAGGGTTATCGGTGTTGAAGGCTGTGTAAATCATAATGTCATCCACGTATATTTTGTATTGCATGTTGTTTTTCTTTATTATATTACATAGGGGCTTGTAAGTAGATATTGAAGAGAGTTGATGACAGGGCTGATCCTTGCAGTATTCCTTGTATCTGGGTGATGATCCTCAATCTGTTTGTGCCACATTTGACTTGCTGTTTTCTGTTTTTTAAGTAGTAGGTGAACCAGTTAATGATAGTGCCACCGAGTCCTATTTCATGTAGTCTTCTTAGCATGTTTAGGTGGTTAACTGTATCGAACGCTGCTTTGATATCAATGAAGATTAGTATGAAACCTTGTCTCAGATTATCTATGCCTGTGATTAGGGTGTTGAGGAGTGGTGTGAAGAGTGTTTCCACACTATGTTTAGGATTGAAGCCATCCTGGTATTGGTCTAGCAGTGCATGTTGGTTCAGATGGTCTTGCAGCTGCTGTTGTACTGTTTTTTTCGATTATTTTTGCAATGAATGGCAGGCTGGCAATGGGCCTGTACGAGCTTGGTTCCATGTGGTTGAGATTGTTGTTCTTTAGTACTGGTCTGATAGATGCTATTTTTAGTTTGTCAAGCATGTAACTTGTTAAAGTGATAGCTGTGTGATGTTATGTAAGACTGGTCCTAATTCCTTCCTTGTTATTTTGATCAATGAGACTGGGCATGGATCCAGGGGAGGGAAGTTGTAGTGTTTATACTAGTTATGATGTTGTCCAGTGATTGAGTGGTGGATATATGGAATGCATCCCAGATTACACTGCTATCTTGTTTTGTGTGTGTAATGTTGGTTTGTTTCTGTGTCTCCATGGTTTGTATTTTGATTCCATATAATCTGCTATATCTTGTGGGTTTATCCTTCCCATTCTAATCCTTGTTTGGGTTCTTGAATGATTGTGTGCACTATTTCAAATAGTTCTCTTGTTTGTTTAGAGATTTCCTTATTAAATTTGTGTGATATTCTCTTCTGTGGTTTTGTATCGGGTGGTTGTATTGTTTCAGAGTGTCACTGTATTTTGTCAGGTTTTCTGGGTTTTTGGTTCTTTGCCATACTCTCTCTAGTTTCCATAGTGCTCTTCTTGACTCATTGATCTCCTTTGAGTATCATGGGGCTATGTGTGTTCTTTTCTTTGTCTCTTTTTGCGGTGCATTTGCTGCTCTGCCAGGGATATTGTTCCAGTTTTCGATACTGTCTTCCAGGTCTGTTCTATGGATTAGGAATGGCATTACTTGACGTAGGAAAGAATTGTTGTCAAATTGTATATATTTCTGTTTGCATTTGTTTCTTTTTGGTTTTCTGTCCATATGGATGTCGTCATGCTGAATGTTATCATGGAATGGTAATGTCTGTTAATTCTTCTTCAGTGGCGTTTGGTGCTCTGTATACCAGGAAGATTGTGATGCTCTTGTTTGCTATGGTTATTAGGTTGATTCTCTCTGTGCTTTGTGGTGATTGTGAATTTCGTTTAGGATAGCGTTATCAGTGTTTCTGCTATGCACATTATGTCAATTTGTGGTTTGTTGTCGTAGTTTGAAATGGTGTGTATTTTGGATCTAATGGATCGTGAACTTTATTGGTGTGTGCGCTCTGAGTTCTTGTGTAGAGATATTTACTTGAACAAGTCTACGGGGTCTTCTTTGTTCTGTTAGTTGTGAGTAGTATTGTTCTGTCTCGCCTCTGATTCCTTGTGTGATTAGCATTGTTTGAGTGATTTGTTGGTCAGTGCTATTTCCAGCCTGTGTTTTTATAAGTTGTATTAGTATTGTTATTGCTAACAGGCCCTAGGCAATAAACCGTAGCTCCATTGTTGATTACTGCTTCTCCTGGTTCTCATTATGGGTTGTACAGTATGTGCTGTTCTTGCTGTATGCATTTATAATTTGCTTTGGGGGCCTAACTTCATGGTGTCTCAGTTGTGGTGTTTATTCTGGTGCCGTCCCTCCTTCGGTCCACTCCAAGAGCCAAGCTCAAAGCCCCTTAGGTGTGTATGCGCCTGAAGCACTGACTTTTAAATGCCCAGGGTGGCCAGTAGTGATGTCAGTGGGAGGCAGGGAATGGTGCCGCGTGCATCGGACCTACTTTCCCCTTCTCCTGATGTGTGTCTCTGGGAGGTGGTTGCAGGGCACTCCAGGTTCCTAGTGCGTCTGGGCTGTGATCCTTCAGTCCCACTGTCCCCGAAGGTCCGATGAGTGCAGAGAGCCTTGCGCTTGAAGCGCTGACTTTTAAATGCCCAGGGTTGCCAGTAGTGATGTCGGTGGGAGGTGTGGAATGGTGCCTTGTGTATCGGGCCTTACTTACTCCATGGGTACACTATTGTTTTATCCACTTTATTTAAATGTAGATAGATATTGTTGGTGGGCTTTGTGGCCTACTAGTTTGTTTTATTGTTTTTTACATTGTTATTTGGAATATGTACATGTTGTTTTAAGTGGATTGCACACATATATATGTATCTACAAGATCATCATAATAATCTTCAAGATACTAAACAACCTATCTCCACCAGCTCTTCAACCTTATTTCACGAAAGCACATCCAACCAAAATGAGAAGAATCTTGAAAGACTACAAAAGGGGAAAGGTACTTCTGGAGAGAGATCTGCAATTGTAAGTATTTACTTATGGGAATTTTTCTAAATCTTGGGTAAAAAGGAATTCTTAGATGAAAGCTGATTAATCTATGAACCCAGTGTATTTGTTAAATCACTCAGGGCCTAGTAGCAGCAAAGACCTTTCAGTTTAAATTTAAAACACAGCAGAGAGCTTTCTGGTTAAATTTAGACCCCCAAGACTCCCTTCTATCCAAGCAAGGGCTGTGGGACTCCCCCTGGAAATTGGTCACAGATTACCTTAGAAGCACAGGACAGGATACTGTATAGCAGCCAGCTTTTATAGGTCTTCCTTTCCTCCACAATACCCACCCACCCCTGGGATAATCGTAGCTTTATAGGTGCTTAAACCTCTTAAAGGAAAGGAGGTGCTATATTCACTCTCAGGTGCAGTTGTTTATCCTCATCAGGCATACATTAAGGATCTAAGATTCATTAAGCTTCAGGTGAACAAAGAACATTAAATGTATTAGATCTAGTTTTATTAGTATAAGTATCCCCAGCAACCCTTAGTAAATAAAGAACTTAAATATCTAAACACAACCTAAATTAAAATGCAGACTGCAGTCCAGCAGCGAAATGGGGGCTTTCCAGTCTTTTGCATTGAGTGTCACATATATGATTTTCTCTCAGTTGGTGAGGGGGCACTAGGTGAAAGGAGCTCTTTCTTCTCAGGGAACAAATCCAATCTCTGGAAGCTAGAGTAGCAGACTTGGAGGACATAAGGAAGACAGAGAGGTACATAGATGAGACCTACAGGGATATAGTTCTGAAGTCCCACCTCCAGTCTGGCAGTATCCCTATTGCCATGGAGGGCACGTGGCAAGACAGTATCATCCTGGTGTGGCAGGAAGTGATCCTGTAGCTAGGACCTGTCCTCCAGGTGATGTAAAACCCTCTCACACCGAGAACATTTCTCCAGGGCCATGTGACCAGAAGAGAAGGGTTAGGACAGCCATTATAGTTCGTGATTCGATCATTAGGCATGACGATAGCTGGGTGGCTGGTGGATGTGAGGATCGCCTGGTAACATGCCTGCATGGTGCGAATGTAGCGGACCTTATGCACCACCTAGACAAGGTTTTAGATAGCGCTGGGGAGGAGTCTGCTGTCTTCGTACATATCGGTGCCGATGACATAGGAAAATGTAGTAGAGTGGTTCTGGAGGCTAAATGTAGGCTTTTAGGTAGGAAGTTGAAATGCAGAACTTCCAGGGTAGTGTTCTCTGAAAAGCTTCCCGTTCCACGTGCAGGACCTAAAAGGCAGGCAGAGCTCCGGAGTCTCAATATGTGGATGAGACGATGGTGCAAGATTGAGGGGTTTGGATTTGTTGGGAACTGGGGAACATTCAGGGGAAAGGAGGGGTTCTTCCGAAGGGATGGGCTTCACCTTAACCGGGATGGAACCAGGCTGTTGGCATTAACCTTTAAAAAGGAGATAGAGCAACTTTTAAACTAGATAGTAGGGGAGAGCCAACAGTCGCCCAAGAGTGCATGGTTCGGAACAATGTATCCTTGAAGGATACTATCAAAAGAAAGGGCATATCAGCAGAGAGGTTCCAATAAAGACAGAAGTAGCCCAAATGCCCTTGAGTACAGAGCAGATAGACCTTAAAGATTCCAACTATACCGCCTTGATTGCAGGATAAGGCGATATAGAAATACATTTAAATAAATTAAATAAATAAATAAGTTACCCCTCTCTACCAATAGTCAGATCAATATGAATAAAATACAGTCTCTAAAATGCTTGTATGCAAATGCTAGAAGTCTAAAAAATAAGATGGGAGAGTTAGAATATATTTATTTATTTATTTATTTATTTTATTCAATGTCTCTTTTATATTTAAAATCAGTGTGGTTTACATAAAATGGTAACTTATACAGTGTGGTCGAGGCTGCACTGTATTTACAATAAAACAGGTGCTGGCCACTCTCTGGATAGAGCTGGGGCAGTCCGGGGGTAGAGAGAGAGAGCAGTACTGGCCACTCTCTGTATAGGTGTCATCCGTATCCAGATAACCCACTTAGAAAGCATACACATCAGATAGTGCACGGCTATATTATTGAAAACACTCGCACCAACACACTTAAACCAATGCGAGGTCTAAATCAATGGAAACCTCAGTATGAGCAATAATTTTAGCTCTTATACGGTATCGATCATTGGTCCATCAACCAAACATTATAAAAACTTTTTTAAAATAAATTTTGCAAATGAGTACCCTGTATTAGGATTTTATTATAGATTTTTTTTATCTCTAAGCATGCACTGCTGAACTATTGGCCGAGCTGAGCTGATCTTTCAGCCAATATCTTAAAAGTAACTTGCTTAAAAATACCAACACTGCTGTGATTCTCTGTGCATACAACTCCAAACGACTCCCAATTTGAGTTTCGTCAGGATAACCTGACTGCTTCATGGGAAATTCTTGGTATAGCAAGAAAAGAATCTCCAACCAAATTTCTATGCTCAGGCTACCCAAGAAGCTCTCCAGACTTCCACAGCAATCAATGCCAGTGAGTTACTGCATGCATTATTTCTGGTTTAAAAGCGAAATCTCCAACCAAACAGTACGTCAAAACATATGATGACATTCCCTCTCCCATTCAAATACAAAAACCACATAATCTCTTCATTCAATCCATTAGGCTATAAGCCTTGTAATTCAAAGATCACTGCTGCTCACTAAATCTCCAGTCCTTTCTAATGGAAGATGCTCCAGAATGAACCTGCGTATGCCATTCCAATTATGCCTGATGTACACTAGTGATTCACTAGAGGGGGCACTCAATATCTTATCCACAATCAAAGATTCATGCTCAGTCAGGCGCATTCTTATTTTACAGATAGTTGTCTACTTAGGCCTTAGCACAAGGACAAATGATGACATATATGACTTGTTGTTTTGGTATTCTTTTGTCTTTTCAAGGATCCATCTCACGTCCGCGATAATGACTCTCATTCCTCTCCCTTTCCTGAACGCTGCTTGCACTTCAGGCAGTTCTCGTTCCAGGTATGGTTATAGTCTCTGCTGAATGATCTTGAATAGAATCTTGCTGGCATGTGGGATCAGAGCGATTGTGTGATAATTTCCACAATCAGTTGGATCAATTTTTTTCAGCATTGGTGTAAATACCTTTCTAGTCAGTTACCCATGAATTTGTCTTTCAAATTTCCTGGAAGAGCCTTGTAAGTATGGTAATGGCTTCATCTGATTGCTGTAATCCTTCAATGGGAATGCCATCAATGATAAGGCTTTCAATGCTGCTTCGATTTCTTCTTTCATCACCAATGGTTTCTGATCATAAGGTACAGATTGAAATAGTTGTTGATCCACTTGATTTTTATGGTATAACTGTATATTCTTTCCACCTTGTCTTGATCTTCTCAGCATCATTCAACATTGATGCTTGAGCATCTTGTAGCATTCAAATTTGAGGCTAGCATTTTTTCTATAATTCTTGTAGCTTTAGGAAAGCTGATCTTGTTCTTCCTCAAATAGTTTTTGATTCTATTTCCTTGAATGCGTCATTGTTGGGGATGGATGAAGAAAGCCCCCAGGTAAGTGAAACATTAAATATCTTTATGGAAATGGGTAAAAGGGGAACATATGGAAAGCAGTGTGTATAAATGCCCGTAGCATGGGAAATAAGATCCCAGATGTTGAGGCTTTAATTGGAAAGGCTGACTTGGATTTAGTGGCAGTAACAGAGACATGGTTCACAGACAACCATGACTAGGATGTAACTATACCAGGCTATACTTTATTCAGAAAGGATAGGGTAGGAAGAAGGGGAAGTGGAGTGGCACTATATGTAAAAAGTATTAAAGCTATAGAAATACAGGGCTTAAAAGGGAGAGAGGAGGCACTGTGGGTCAAACTAGAAAGAGTGAAAGAGAAATCCATTTGCATTGGCGTGATATACAGACCTCCCTCAAAGGGAGAAATGGTGTACAGAAAGTTAATTGAAGACATATGCAGTATTGCTAGGAAAGGGGAAGTGCTATTGATAGGGGATTTCAATATACCAGATGTTGATTGGCACATCCCTACTGCAGTATCTTCTAGAAGTAAGGAGATCCTGGGTTTTCTACAGGGAGAGCTATTCAGGCAACTGGTAACAGAACCTACACATGAAGGGGCCATACTGGACTTGGTAATTATCAATGGTCAAAGTGTCTCTGGTGTTATTGTGGGAAATCATTTTGCATCCAGTGATCACCAGATGGTGTGGTTCAGTATTAGGACTAGGGCTGATAAAATCCATTCAAAAGTGAGGATCTTAGACTTTAGGAAAACTAACTTTGTTAAGATGGGCCAATACCTCAGGCAATCGTTAGTGGAATGGGAACAGCTGGGGGATGTAGAAAAATATTGGGAAAAACTAAAAGGGGATATTTTAAGGGCAACCAACCTTTTTGTTAAAATGGTAAATAAAGGTAAAAGGAAAAGGAGACCGCTATGGTTTCTGAAAGAAGTAGCTGAAAAGGTGAAGAAAAAGAGGGAGGCCTTCATGAAATACAAGAGATCACAGAGCATGGTAAATAGGCATCTATATTTGGAAAAACTTATAGAAGCTAGCAAAGTAGTCAGGGAAGCGAAGATTGAAAAAGAGGAAGAAATAGCCAGTGCAATAAAATGGGGGGGGGGGGGGGGGGATAGGACATTCAGAGATGTCAGTGAGAACAGGAAGGGCAAAAGTGGTATTGTCAGACTCATAAAAACATAAGATATGCCATGCTGGGTCAGACCAAGATCCATCAAGCCCAGTATCCTGTTTCCAACAGTGGCCAATCTAGTACCTAACAGTTTCCCCAAAAGACACAGGTTCCACAATCCTTGTATTGGGTCAAGCAGTGATATCCCGGGTACCTTTTAATAATGGTTTATGGACTTTTCCTCCAGGAACTTGTCCAAACCTTTTTTAAACCCAGTTACACTAACAACCTTTACTCCATCCTCCGGTAACAAATTCCAGAGTTTAATTACATGTTGAGTGAAAAAATATTTTCTCTTACTAGTCTGACCCTCTAGCTTCATTGCATGTCCCCTAGTCTTTCTATATTCTGATGACGTAAACAATCGATCTATGTTTACCCGTTCCACTCCTTTCATTAATTTATAGACCTCTATCATATGTCCCCTCAGCTGTCTCTTTTCCAGGTTGAAGAGCCCTAATCTTTTTAGCCTCTCTTCATAGGGGTATCCTTCCATTCCCTTTACCATTTTGGTGGCTCTTCTCTGTACCTTTTCTAATAACGCAATATCCTTTTTAAGATATGGTGACCAGAATTGCACACAATATTCAAGGTGCGGTCGCACCACGGAATGATGCAGAGGCATAATAATATCCTTTGTTTTATTTTCCATTCCTTTCCTTATGATAGCTAGCATTCTATTTGCTCTCTTGGCTGCCACTGCACACTGTGTGGAGGGTTTCAACATGTTATCCATGATAATGCCTAAATCTTTTTCCTGGGTGGTGGTTTCTAATGTGGAACCTTGCATCATGTAACTATTGTTTGGGCTGTTCTTTCCTAGGTGCATAACTTTTCACTTGTCCACATTAAATTTCATCTGCCATTTGGATACCCCGTCTTCCAATTTATCAAGATCCTCTTGCAATTTTCAACAATCTTCATTGGTTTTAACAACTTTAAATAGTTTTGTGTCATCTGCAAATTTGATAACCTCACTCATTATTTCATTTTCCAGATCATTTATGGATATGTGAAAAAGCAGCGGACCCTGCACAGATCCCTGGGGTACTCCACTATCCACCTTTCCCCATTGGGAAAATTGGCCATTTAGCCCTACCCTCTGCTTTCTATCTTTTAACCAGTTCCTGATCCACCATAGTACACTGCCTTCTATCCCAAATGTGTCTGATAAGGGACCTTGTCAAAGGCTTTTTGAAAGTCCAGATACACTATATCAACTGACTCACCTTTGTCTACCTGTTTATTCACCCCTTCCAAAAAACATAACAGATTAGTAAGACAAAATCTTCCTTGTCAAATGCCATGTTGGCTGTCCCCCATTAAGCCATGACTATCTACATATTCAGCAATTTTGTTCTTTATGATGGTTTCTACCATTTTTCACAGTACTGATGTCAGGCTCACTGGTCTGTAGTTTCCTGGATCACCCCGGAACCCTATTTAAAAATTGGCGTTACATTGGCCATCTTCCAATCTTCAGGAATCACAGATGATTTTAATGATAGTTCACAGATTACTAATAGCAGGTCTGTAATCTCATATTTCAGTTCTTTCAACACCCTTGGATGTAAACCATCCGATCCAGGTGATATGCTGCTCTTCAGTTTATCAAATAGTTGTAATACATCTTCCCGGTGTATCGATATTTCTTTCATTTCTTCCGCAGTATCACCTTTGAATACCACTTCAGTCATGGGTAACATCCCTACATCTTCCTTAGTAAAGACTGAACCAAAGAATTCATTCAGTCTCTCCACTATGGCCTCATTCCCTCTTAGTTCCCCTTTTTACCCCTCTATCATCTAATGGCTATATAGATATAACTGCTGCATTTGACACAGTACACCATAGAACCTTCATCAGCAGACTGGAGTCCATAGGAATAACTGGAACCCCTCTAAACTGGTTCATATCCTATATAAGAAACAGAATGCAGCAAGTCCAATTCAACGAAGAAAATGCGAAACCATTCCCCCAAACTCAAGGAATACCTCAAGGCTAAGCATTGTCCTCCCTACTGTTCAACCTATACATAAAACCGTTCTGCGCAATCTTTCAGAAATACAAGATCAACTACCACATTTATGCAGACGACCTAATGCTATATACGCAACTGGACACACACAATCCGAATTACAACCACCTAGAGGAATGCCTAAATGAAATGCAAATCTGGCTACAACAAAACAATATGTTGATAAACCACAAGAAAACAGAAGTGATGTACATCTCCAAAAAAATCAGATTTCTACCCGCCCACAACAATCACCATAAACAACAACTCTTATAACATAAAAAATGAGATAAAATACCGAGGGGTAACTCTCGACAGTAACCTAAAAATAGAGAAACACCTTAAACTGATCAACCGGGCAATATTCCATAAACTAAGGGTCCTCCAACTCCTACGCAACATCATCGAGCACTCCGATTTCAGAACAGTAGCACAAGCACTCATTATCCCCCACCTAGACTACTGCAATGCCATCCTCCAAGGTCTACCAAAGAAAACCCTTAACATACTGCAAATGGCACAAAACGTCACAGCCAGGATTATCATGAAGAGAAAACTCACCGAACATATTGCACCAATACTAATCGAACTAAACTGGCTCCCCATCACTGCCCGCATTAGATACAAAATAATAGTAACAACATTCAAACTCATACATAACATACCTCTCCAACCTCATCACCACACAACCCCAGAACAGAAGCAGAAGAACGCACAACTTAAACACCCTTTGCATCTCAACTAACTTCAGAACTGTCAAAGCTTGCACAAGCAATAGAGCATTCACATATTCAGCACCCAAGCTATGGAATCAGTTACCAGACGAACTGAGGTCGAATTGCAACCTACAGGACTTCTGAAAAAAACTAAAGACCCACCTCTTCCAGGAACACTATAGCTTAACATAGGCAATACAGAATGAACCAAACCCCTTAACTCAAATAAACAAGGGCCTTAAGAACCTTTTTCATTCGCTACTATAAATGTATATATTTTCAGCTAGATAAACGCAATGTACATGTCCCAAACTACATAAAAAATGTATAAATGTATATACACCTATCCCACAATGTAAATGTAAATATTTTTGATTTCTATCATATGTAACCAAGTTTGCTGTGCAAAGTAAACCGCTGCTGATCGCTGCAATGAAAACCAAATAAATAAATAAATAATGGCCCAACCGACTCTCTCACAGGTTTTTAGCTCTGAATGTACTTGAAAAAGTCTTTATGATGTGTTTTTGCTTCCATAGCATGCTTCTTCTCAAATTTTCTCTTTGCCTGCCTTATCAATGCCTTGTATCTAACTTGCCAGTGATTGTGCTATTTCCAGTTTTTGTCATTTGGCCTTTTTTTCCCATTTAGTGAAATATGCTTTTTTGGCAACAGCCTCTCTGACCTCACCTTTAAATCATGCTGGCAGTTTCTTGGACTTCCTTCCACTTTTCTTAAAGCGTGGAATACAGCTTGTCTGGGCTTCCAAGATAGTAGTTTTCAAGCTTGATGTAAGTCTTTAACCTTTGCAACTGCTCCTTTTAGTTTTTTCTTAACTATTTTCCTCATTTTATCATAGTATCCCTTTTGAAAGTTAAAAGGTAGAACTGTGGATTTCCTTACCATCCCTCCTCCATTAATTAAATCAAACACAATCATGCTATGATCACTATTGCCTAGTGGCGCCAACACCCTTATCTCTTGCACCAGATCTGACTAGATCCAAAATGGCTTCACCTCTGGTCAGTTCATGAACCAGCTGCTCCAAGAAGTAGTCATTTATTTTATCTAGAAACTTTATCTCTCTAGCATGTCCTGCCGTGACACTGACCCAGTCAATACCGGGGTAATTGAAATCGCCCATTATTATCACTGTGCTGTAACTTTTGTTAGCTTCCCTGATTTCTTTGAGCATTTCATCATGCATTTGTTCATTCTGGCCAGGCGGTCGATAGTACAACCCCACTACCATTGCCTTCCCCATTTTGGTGGTAAATAGAAAGGCAATGTCAGGAAATACTTTTTCACTAAAAGGGTGAACTCCCTCCCGATGGAAGTGGTGGGGGGCAAACACGATGACGGAATTCAAAATGGCATGGGACAGACACAGCAACAGGATAAAATCAAAATAAACTGAACCATCTAAATTCTCAACAAATAGGGGTGTCCTGCATGGAGTGGTGGATTCACCCCTAAACAAAGACATGGGGAGGGGTGGCCTGCACTGTGCGGCTGGTGCAACTACTATTGCCATCATACTGGGCAGACTAGATGGACCATACTGGTCTTTATCTGCCGTCATTTACTATGTTACTATGTTACATTGAAATTCAATCCATAGAGATTCTAAAGCAAATTTTGTTTCCTGCAAAACTTTAATCCTTTGTGACTCAATGCCCTCTCTAACACAAAGCGCAACCCCTCCACCAATTTAATCAGCTCTATCATTACGATATAGTTCTTACCTAGGCATCACAATGTCCCACTGGTTGTCCTCATTCCACCATGTCTCTGAGATACCAATCAAATCTAAACTCTCATTTAGTGCTATATATTCTAATTCTCCCATCTTATTTTTTAGACTTCTAGCATTTGCATACAAGCATTTTAGAGACTGTATTTTATTCATATTAAGCTGGCTATTGGTAGGCAAGGGTAATTTGGAATCTCTTAAGTTCTGTCTGCTCTGTACTCAAGGGAATTTGGGCTGTTTTTGTCTTTAATGGAACCGCTCTGCTGATATGCCCTAACTTCATTTTTTGGTAGTATTCTTCAATAAGACATTGTTCCGGACCATGCGCTCTTGCGCGACTATCGGCTCTCCCCTATTATCTAATTTAAAAGTTTCTCTATCTCCTTTTTATAGGTTAATGCCAGCAGCCTGGTTCCATCCTGGTTAAGATGAAACCTATCCCTTCGGAAGAGCCCCTCCTTTCCCCAGAATGTTCCCCTGTTCCTAAGAAATCCAAAACCCTCATTCTTGCACCATCATCTCATCCACACATTGAGACTCCGGAGCTCTGTCTGCCTTTTGGCTCCTGCGTGTGGAACGGGAAGCATTTCAGAGAATGCTACCCTGGAAGTTCTGGATTTCAACTTCCTACCTAAAAACCTAAATTTAGCCTCCAGTACCTCCCTACCACATTTTCCTATGTCATTGGTACTGACATGTACCAAAACAGCAGACTCCTCCACAGCACTGTCTAAGACCTTGTCTAGGTGGTGCATGAGGTCTGCTACCATCACACTAGGCAGGCATGTTACCAGGCGATCCTCACGTCCACCAGTCACCCAGCTATCTACATGGCTAATGATTGAATCACCCACAATAATGGCTGTCCTAACCCTTCCCTCATGGGCACATGACCCTGGCAAAGTTCCTCGGTGCGAAAAGGTTTTACAACACCTGGAGGACAGGTCCTAGCTACAGGATCGCTTCCTGCCACACCAGGGTGATGCTCTCCTGTCACGTGACGTCTCTCCTCCATGGCAACAGGTATGCTGCCAGACCGGAGGTGGGACTTCAGTACCTCATCCATGTAGATCTCATCAATGTACCTCTCTGTCTTCCTTATGTCCTCCAAGTCTGCTACTCTAGCCTCCAGAGATGGCTCATTCCCTGAGAGCAAAGAGCTGCTTGCACCTAGTGCACACGTAAGATCCCTCACCAACTGGGAGAAATCATACATGTGACACTTACTGCATAAGACTGGAATACCCCCATCTTGCTGCTGTACTGCTGTTTGCATCTTAGTTTTAAGGTTGCGTTTAGGTATTTAAGCTCTTTACCTACTAAGTATAGGTAGGGATACTTATACTAACAAAAATACACCTAATATGTTTAATGTGCTTTGTTCACCTGAAGCTTAATTAATCTCAGGTCCTTAATGTATGTCTGATGAGGACAAGCAGCTGCACCTGAGAGTGAATATGGCATCTGTGACCAATTTCCAGGGGAAGTCCCACAGCCCTTGCTTGGATAGAGGGAGTCTTGTGTGTTCTAAATTTAACCAGAAAGTTCTCTGCTGTGTTTTAAATTTAAACTGAAAGCTCTTTGTTGCTACTAGGCCCTGACTGATTTAACACATACACTGGGTTCACAGATTAATCAGCTTTAATCTAAATAATTCCTTTTTCCACATGAATTAGGAAAATTCCAAGAAGTAAATTCTTACAATTGCAGATCTCTCTCCAGAAGTAGCAGTCTCTTTTTGTAGTCCTTCAAGTGTTAATATGACAGGTCCAGAAAATCTATGGAAGGTTCACCAAAGAAAATAATGGGGAACAGCCTTTGCTGTTCCTACTGATAAAGTTTCTTTGTTAAAAAAAAAAATTAAAAAAATTAAAGCATGGGGAGAAGCAGCGGGGGATCTGCTAACCAAATAAACCCCAGTGAGGCACTCTCTGGATATTGCTGGGGCAATCCATCAGCAGTGCTGGGGAGGAGCCGAAGATTATTTGGGTAGAGTTGACATTCAGCTGCTGTCTGGATCACTTTTGCAAATGAAGTTAGGACTGCAAAAAGGCATTGCTGACCACAAAACAGAATATTCAGTGGTAACTGCTGTCTGGACACTACCGCTGAATATCTGGTATAATTTGCCTGCAGCAGCCAGAAATAAACGAGGCCACTGACCGCAATGAGCTCTATATCAGTCCCTATGTTTTTTACAAAATATCTATCAGATGAGTGATTCTATTAACCCAAACCAGTGAGAGAAAATAGTATTTTACAATAAGATGCACCATCACGAAGCATAAAATCTTAATATTAAACAGCTATGTACATTTCTTGCTTGATTATAAAATGTGAGGATATTTTAGTCACTGAGAAGAAAGTTCTCCCTGTCTGAGCTCAAAGAAATGATTCAGTTATATAATAAATAGTGGCAGAGCTGCACCAAGAGCTGTGCTACAGAAGAGGCACTGATACGCATCACTGGGCTTCCAGGAAGCCAGATAAAAGCGGAGTTCCTGGGCACAGCTGGAGGGGGGAAACCGATCTATGAGTCACACAGCTTGGTATTGTCCTGAATAGGGGGACTATCAGTCAACTGAGTGATCCGATTGACCAAATACCTCCTGGGTGCTTTAAAATAGACCCAGAAGGTCTGAAATAGTCGGGTTTCGGAATCACTTTACATCCTGCATGCAGTTATTAAAGTGAAGTAGACATGAAGAGATCAATATGTCGGCTTGTCACCAGTTCAAAAAATGTGGCCTAAGCCTAAATGGATAAGTTACCCGTATCGGAGTAATTTTATAAAGTGTGGCTACAAATATTTCTGCATGCAGTAATGCGGGTAAATCACAGTATTTTCATGTTTTACACATGTAATTTAGTCGGTCGCTATTCAGTAAGTACGTGTATCGGGTCTCTGGCTTTTAATTTCACCATGGACATGCATAAGGGTAGAATATGGCTGGAGCATAGGGAGAGCCAAAATTTACACATGTAGGGCCCGATATTCAACGCCTCAGAGAGGACAATTGTATAAGGTACAGCTAGGTTAAAGCATTCTCGTGTGTGTTTTTCATGGCTATTTTATTCAGTAAGCTATGTGCATACTGCACTTTATAAAATACGGACGTTAAGTTGTCGAAAACCCATGAAACGTTAAGCCATAAGTACTTAGACCAACCCAATAGCTACTGTGAACACATGTAAAAGATAGCATTTTATAATATACGAGCTTATCTTTGTGTTCCACCCGCTTGCTGCTCAGACTCTATCCCTATACCATCAGCCCGATGCACATCCTTTCAGAATAGCGACCACATTAAATATACGCATACACGCTCATCTACACATATACATGACTAGACACAACTTCTAAAATGACCCAGATAAAAAGTAATTTTACAACAGGATGCCTGGATCTGAAGATGGAAAGGGTGCTCAGCGGTCTTTATGAAATCATAGCACAATCATACTTTGGACATATCATGCAAAGAGAGAGATCACTGGAGACAGACACAATGCTTGGCAAGGTAGGTCACCGTAAAAGAGGAAGGCCGGCAATGAGATGGATCGATACAATAACAGCAGCTATGGATACCACGCTATCGACAATGAGCCGCTTGGCTGATGACTGAACAAATGATCCCCCAGACCATAGAAACACGATGGCAGATAAAGACCACATGGTCTATACATTCTGCCCTTCCATACCAACTACTAAGCTTTACAGTCCCTAATGGTGGAAATGGACTTGGACATTGTGGCCATTACAGAAACATGGTTTATTGAATCGCATGATTGGGATATAGCCATAGCTGGGCAGTGGGAGCTCAAGCAGCAGCAGCCGGCATACAATAAAAGCGGCGTACCTACACAGGGAAGCCGCTGATCGGACACTCCACCTCCAAGCAGCTCCTGCCCAATTGGGGCAGTGGGAGCTCAAGCAGCAGCAGCCGGCACACAATAAAAGCGGCGTCCCTGCACAGGGAAGCCGCTGATCAGACACTCCACCTCCAGGCAGCTCCTGCCCAATCAGGGCAGTGGGAGCTCAAGCAGCAGCAGCCGGCACACAATAAAAGCGGTGTCCCTGCACAGGGAAGCTGCTGATCGGACACTCCACCTCCAGGCAGCTCCTGCCCAATCGGGGCAGTGGGAGCTCAAGCAGCAGCAGCCGGCACTCAATAAAAGTGGCGTCCCTGCACAGGGAAACCGCTGATCGGACACTCCACCTCCAGGCAGCTCCTGCCCAATCAGGGCAGTGGGAGCTCAAGCAGCAGCAGCCGGCACACAATAAAAGCGGCGTCCCTGCACAGGGAAGCCGCTGATCAGACACTCCACCTCCAGGCAGCTCCTGCCCAATTGGGGCAGTGGGAGCTCAAGCAGCAGCAGCCGGCACTCAATAAAAACGGCGTCCCTGCACAGGGAAGCCGCTGATCGGACACTGCAGGGCAGGCCCGCGCCTGAGGGCCTCGCCAGAGGGCCCTTTGGCGTGGCCCTTAGGCGCGGCATGAAGGCGAGCAGAAGGAATCCAAAGAAAAAGACACAGCACCGCCGACAGTACCACAGAAGAAAACAACAAAGAGCAGACAGAAGCAAAGGACATCAGAAACGCAAGTAAAACACTAACAGGATTTCACAAAATCAACATGCACGCGACATTGTTTCTCCCAACTCAGCCTCCTCATCACACAACTCCTACCACCAACCACACACTTCCTCTACCCACACTCATGCTCACCATGGCACCCACCAACCACTTGGACATACATAGAACCACAGTACACGCATAATGATACAAACAGAACATCAGGGACAAAAAGACAAACCAAACACAAATCAAACTCACACACCAGCGCAAAGGAAGCACACGAAACAACAAACTCCTCAAAGCAGACAACAATTGAGCTCATAAATGCCATATCCATATGCAACAAGATACACACAATTGCAGACCACATAGAAGACCAGCAGCCCGACATACTTTGCATCACAGAGACATGGCTCAATCCCACCGACAATGTACTACTCAATCAACTGATACCAGACAAATACACAGCATTCAAACTGCCCACGCACCCACAAGCGTGGAGGAGGAGTCTTGATAATTGCAAAAACGAGCCTAAAGTTCAAAGCTCAAGGTTTCACTAACACACAACAATGTAACACAATCAGCATTGAGAACAAACACATTGCAATTTGCCTAACTTACAGAGCACCCAGAGCCCCACCCGACGAACTAGCATCAACGCTCGAAGCAGTCTGTGCTATCACCGCATCTAACAAACCCACGCTGCTGCTAGGAAACTTCAACCTCAAGCCACCAACATCAAAGACGCAGAAGCTTTCCTTCAGGCAATGATTTCACTTCAGTTCACACAAATAGTCGATGCCCCAACGCACAGACACGGATCATCCCCAGACCTCATCTTTGCATCCAATTACCTAACCTTGTGAGATCTAATATCAACACCCACCATCACCCCAGTTCCATGGTCAGACCACTACATAATTGGGATAAAGATACAACTACAAAAGGACAAGCTAAACGAACGCTCAGACAACACACCCTCACAAAGACGATTCAAGAGTTTCGACAGGGACACGTTCCTACAGGACACGATACAACATCTGACCATAGAAACAGACGACCTGGAGACTCAAATCACTAACTGGAACAGCACTCTATCTAACGCCACCAAAGCAATGGATGATAGACCCAAGAAATACCATCACAACAAGATACAACACAAACCGTGGTACTCAAAAACCATATGACAAAAAAAGAGGGAACTCAGAAAGATAGAACGGAGATGGAGAAAGACCAAGACATCGGAGAACCAGCAAATATACCTAACAAAGCAAAAACAATACAATGAACACATCAACCAATCAAAGAGAGAATACCATACAAACATGATAAATACCTCCATCAACAAACCCAGAGAGCTGTTCGAAATCGTGAAAATCCTCACAAAAGAGCAAAAGACAGAAGACGAAGTACAAATAGACCCGCAAAAATTTTCTGATCACATCAAGGAAAAATTTCACTCAGCAGAGCAAACAAGCGCACCCACCAGGGCTAACTCACATCCCAAAACCTGGGACACATTCTCCTCACCTTCAACGGAGCAACTATCCCTCATCATTTCCACAATCAATGCAAGCACTGCCCCCACAGACCCTTGCCCAGTGTCATGGATCAAAGCCACCAAATCAAGCTTCATCCACATCATACACAACATGGTGCACAACTCCCTCACTCAAGGACTCATGCCAAATCAACTAAAGCTCACCACAGTAAGACCGATTCCAAAGAAAACAACTCTCGACAATCACAACCCAGCAGCATACCAACCAATATCCAGCATACCCTTTCTGGCAAAAATCATCGAAAAAACAGTACAACAACAACTACAAGAACACATCGACAAACACTACTGATTTACCTCTTCGACAGCATTCTCCGAATCATAGACAACATCAAGAATGGAGTCATAATGATCTTCATTGACATCGCTTCAGCATTCGACACAGTAGACCACAAAACTCTCCTGGAAAGACTAAAAAACATTGGGCTACATGGAACCACCTTAAAATGGTTCCACTCATACCTAACCGACAGGCGGATACAGGTAAAGGTAGGCCACAACACCTCTCGACCCATAACCCAAGGTGTGCCACAAGGATCCGCACTCTCAGCACTACTGTTTAACATCCAGCCAATATGCGACATCCTGAAAGAGAACAGCATTCAATATACAATCTATGCAGATGACATCATGATATACACACCTATCTCAGTTCACAACCCAGACTACTCTAAAATAACAAACTGCCTCACACAGATGACAAGATGGTGTCAAGACAACAACCTCGCAATCAACTACTGCAAGACTGAGGCACTAATAATCACCCGTAACCCAGACTTCATCCACCCACCAGACATCAAGATACAAAATAGAACCATACCAATAAAATCGGAAGTAAAATACCTCAGAGTGACTCTGGACAATGAACTGAACCTCAAGACACACGTAAGCAAAACAATCCAAAATGCATACTACAAGATGAGAATCATCAGAAGACTGAAACCCCTCCTCGCCACTGAGCACTTCCGTACCATGTGCCAAGCACTAATAACCCCCTTACTGGACTTCTGCAACCCAATCTACCTTGGTCTGGCAAAACAAACACTCAAACCACTACAACTAGCACAAAACACGGCGGTCCGCCTAATATCTGGATCAACAAGACATGAACACATCACACCTATTCTGAAAGACTTACACTGGCTCCCAATCAATTCACGCATCAAATACAAAACAATCATAAACATATTTAAGATCAAACAACACACCTCAGCTAACAGCCTGCACACCCTCATAAAACTAGACACCAGCAAACGCCCAAGAAGAAAAGGAACATCCAACCGAGTCAGCATCCCAAGAGACATCAGAAACACACGCCCAGGACACCACAGAAAGAGCACTCTCCCTGGCTGCACCAACAATCTGGAACTCACTCCCAGACGAGCTGAGATCAACGACGGACCTCAAAAGACTTTCGCAAACAGCTGAAGACAACGCTGTTCATAGAACACTATGGACACGTCACATAATCTAACTACAAGGAACAACCAACATACCTCCCTCCGACCCACTGATAAGAGAATGGATAAAGGCACACGATGCTTCTTAACACTAAATGTACAAAAGAATGTATTATAGAACATGATGTATTATAGCACACTATGTACATAGCTCAACATAATCAAACACACAACACAGCACACACACAAGTCACGATATATCCTTCACTGCATGAAAAACACTATCACTCCTTTGATTGATTGCTGTGAGACCTCCTTGATTATAAGATAAAGCGGTATAGAAATACTATTAAATAAAATAAATAAATAATCTATTCAGAAGAGACAGAGAAAATGGAAGAGGAGGAGGAGTAGCCTTGTATGTCAAAAGCAATATTAAAGCTATTGAAATGCAGGGGGCATGGGAAAAAGAAGAAGCGCTCTGGGTGGTGTTGGAAAGAGGAGATGGCACTGTCATTCATACTGCTGTAGTCTACAGACCTCCAACTCAAATCGAACAGCTAGATAATGAATTGATTATAGACATTGTCAAAATAGCCACAAAGGGGGAAGCGATCATATTGAGTGACTTTAATCTACCCGATGTGGATTGGATTACTCCTTCTGCAAATCTGGAAAGAAGCAAAAAAATTGTGGATGCTCTGCAAGATGCATTACTTAGACAAATGGTGATGGAACCAACAAGGGAAAGCTCAACACTGGATTTAGTCCTCACCAACGGTGATAGCGTGTCGAACGTCTGGGTGGGTGCACCTGTGAGCAGCAGTGATCATCACACGGTGTGGTTTGAGATAAAAACCAAGGTGCAATCCAACTATAACAAGCTCAAAGTCCTGAGCTTCAAAAACACTGACTTCAATAAAATGGCCATGTACCTAAAGGAGGAGTTGACAGGGTGGACGGAGATAAGGGAAGTGGAATTGCAATGGGCTAAACTAAAGGGGGCAATAAAAGGGGCAACATATAAATATGTAAGAAAAGTAAATAAAAACAAAAGGAGAAGGAAACCTATTTGGTTTTCAAAAGAAATGGCAGCTCAAATAAAGGCAAAAAATACAGCTTTCGCAAAATACAAAAGCTTGCAATCAGAGGAACACAGAAATGAATACAGGATCAAACTCAAAGAGACAAAAAGAGAAATAAGGATAGCAAAATCAAAGGCAAAGGAAATGATAGATAAAGAAGTGTGGCGACAAAACTTTCTTCAGGTATATTCGGGAAAGGAAGAAGATCAGAGGTGGAATTACAGGACTCAGAAGTGCTGGGAATGGACTCGTGGAAAGGGACATTGAAAAAGCGGAATTGCTAAACAAATACTTCTGCTCTGTTTTTACTGAAGAAAATCCTGGAGAAGGACCAACTGTGACTCCCAAATATAAAGATGAGAATGAAGTAGATACCAGTGGTGTGCCCCAGGGATCTGTCCTTGGTCCGATTCTTTTTAACATCTTTGTTAGTGATATAGCGGAAGGGCTGTCGGGTAAGGTTTGCCTCTTTGTGGATGATACCAAAATCTGCAATAGAGTAGACACCCAGGAAGGTGTAGATAACATGAGGAGGGATCTAGCTAAGCTTGAAGAATGGTCTAGAATTTGGCAGCTGGTATTTAATGTTAAAAAATGTAAGGTCATGCATTTGGGCTGCAGCAATCCAAGGGAGCAATACAGTATAGGAGGTGAAGTACTTTTGTCCATTAAAGAAGAGCGGGACCTAGGCGTGGTTGTGTCTGATGATCTTAAAGTAGCTAAACAGGTAGAAAAGGCAACGGCAAAAGCTAGAAGGATGCTTGGGTGCATACGGACAGGAATGGCTAGCAGAACAAAGGAGGTGATAATGCCTCTGTATAAGTCTTTGATGCGACCTCATTTGCAGTATGGTGTGCAATTCTGGAGACCGCACCTTCAAAAGGATGTGAATAGGATGGAGTCGGTGCAGAGGGTTGCTACTAAAATGATTAATGGGCTTCATTATAAAGCATATGAGGACAGACTTAAGGATCTTAATATGTACACCTTAGAGGAAAGGCGGGATAGAGGTGATATGATTGAGATGTTTAAATACCTCCGTGGCATAAATGTGCAGGGAGAGAGCCTCTTTCAATTGAAAGCAAGTTCTGCGACGAGGGACATTGGATGAGGGTGAAGGGAGATAGATCCAGGAGTGATATTTCTTTACGGAAAGAGTAGTGGATCCATGGAATAGTCTCCCAGTGGAGGTGGTAGAGATGAGGACAGTAACTGAATTCAAAAAAGCATGGGACCAATACAGAGGATCTCTAAAGGTAAAAAGTGGACTGTTGTAGTTGTTATGGAAGGACAGACTAGATGGGCCTTGTGGTCTTTTTCTGTCATCATGTTTCTAGGTTTCTATACCACACCATTCACAGAAGATGATGTGTTAGAACAACTTGTGAAACTGAAAGTGGATAAGGCCATGGGACCGGATGGGATACATCCCAGGATACTGAAAGAGCTCAGAGAGGTTCTTGCAGGGCCGTTAAAGGATGTTTTCAACAGTTCCTTGGAAAAAGGAGTAGTTCCTCAGGACTGCAGAATGGCTGATGTCATACACAAAAGTGGTGACAGGGAAGAAGTGTCAACCTACAGGCCCGTGAGCCTTACCTCGGTGGCGGGAAAAGTAATGGAGGCACTTCTGAAGGAGCGAATAGTGAACTTTCTCAAAACCAACAGGTTGCAAGATCCGAGGCAACATGGTTTTACCGAAGGACGATCTTGCCAAACAAATCTGATTGAGTTCTTTGACTGGGTGACCAGAGAACTAGATCAGGGGCATGCGATGGATGTCATCTACCTGGATTTCAGCAAAGCCTTTGATATTGTTCCTCATAGGAGGCTTATCAATAAACTCAGCAGTTTGGGGATGGGTCCCAAGGTGGTAAACTGGATCAGAAATTGGTTGACTGATAGACGAAAGAAGGTGATGGTAAATGGAGCTCACTCGGAGGAAAGGAAGGTGATTAGCGGGGTGCCCCAGGGTTTGATGCTGGGCCCGGCACTGTATTTGTGAGTGATATTGCTGAAAGACTGAATGGAAAGGTCTGTCTTTTTGCAGATGACACGAAAATTTGCAACAGAGTGGACTCCCCCAAGGGAGTCCTTAACATGAGAAAATATTTACAAAAGCTGGAAGAATGGTCAAATGCTTGGCAATTAAGATTTAATGCAAAGAAGTGCAGAGTCATGCACTTGGGTAGCAGAAACCCAAGAGAAATGTACACGATAGGGGGCGAGAGGTTGGTGTGCACGGATCAGGACAAAGACCTTGTTGTGATTATTTCTGTAGATCTCAAGGTGGCAAAGCAGTGCGACAAGACGGTGGCAAAAGGCAGGAGGATGTTGGGCTGCATACAAAGAGGAATTACCAGCAGAAAGAAAGAGGTTCTAATACCACTGTATAAGTCACTGGTGAGGCCTCACTTGGAATACTGTGTTCAGTTTTGGAGACCGTATCTTGCAAAGGATGTAAAAAGAATGGAAACTGTTAAGAGGAAGGTGACCAAAATGATTTGGAGCCTACGTCTGAAGCCTTATGAGAAGAGACTTGAAGACCTAAATATGTACACTTTGGAGGAGAGGAGGGATAGGGGAGATATGATTCAGACCTTTAAATACTTAAGGAGAAATAATGAAAAACAAACCTCTTCCAAAGACGGGGAAGCTGTAAAATGAGAAGGCATAACATGAAGCTGCAAGGTGGAAAATTGAAAGGCAATATCAGGAAATACCTTTTCACTGAAAGGGTGGTGGATGCTTGGAATGCCCTCCCGATGGAGGTGGTGGGGGCAAATACAGTGACAGAATTCAAAATGGCATGGGACAGACACAATGGATCCATTTATAGGAACAGAATAAAATCAAAATAAACTGAACCATCTAACTTCTCAACAAATAGGGGTGTCCTGCATGGAGCGGTGGGTTCACCCCTAAACAAAGACATGGGGAGGGGTGGCCTGCACAGAGTGGCACCTACTCCTGCCATCTTACTCTGGCCATCTTACTGGGCAGACTAGATGGACCATACTGGTCTTTAACTGCCGTCATTTACTATGTTAGGTCAATTATCCAGAGGGCCGCCAGGAGATGACACTGACTCAACGGCAGTTAACAACCACACAATCTGCCTAGACTGAAGGTATGGATAAGAGGCATTTTAGAATGGGCGTCCAGTTTGAATCTGGGTTGTCTATGGGAGAATCTGCAGAAAAACACCAGGGACGTCTATGCTGCTGATCAATTTTCATGACGGGGATGCCCATGTCGGTGGCCACACAGTCTTAGGAAAGCATGGGGCAGGGATGTCCATCTCCTGCAAGCTAGGATAAGGGGATATTCAGCAGCCTAGCAACATGGAAATATAAGCCCCCATTCACCATCAATATTTGTTATTGTATTGCAAATAAAAGGGGGAGAAGTGTAGCCCCTTCACCACACCCTCCTAACATTTGACTGATAAAACGATCACTTTTCAGATGCCTATTTTGCCTGCAGGGCCGGCCTGTCCATTGAGCAAGAATGTTTTTTGCACAGGGCCCCGCGTTTCAGGGGGCCCCGCGCAAAAAACATCTTGCATCAGTTCAGCTAGGTTAAAAAAACACAAACCGGCTGCTGCTGCCGCCGTGGCAGTGGCAGAATTTACCATCCCGCGGGCCCCCCCCCCCTGCCCTGCAGAGTCCTCCATGCAGTCTCAGCGTCGGCTGTCAGAGCAGCGCGAAGAGAGAGCTTCTCCTCTCACGGCTCTGTTAATCCTGCCGCAGGGCTGATGGAATTTCCCATCAGTCCCGCGACGGGATTAACAGAGCCGCGAGAAAGGGAAATTCTCCCTTCGCGTGGCTCTGAAAAGCCCGAGCTGAGGGAGCTGAGGACGCATAGAGGACTCTGCAGGCCACGGGTTGGTCGATTCTGCTGCTGCCACGGCGGCAGCGGCAGCAGCAGCCAGTTTGTGTTTTTTGTTAACCTAGCTGGGCTGATGGGGGGGAGGGGGTTAGGACTGGTAATGGGCTATGGGGGGTTAGGACAGGTAATGGGTTATGGGGGGGAGTGGGTTAGGACTGGTAATGGGCTATGGGGGGGGCTAAGACTACAAGTGGGCTGTTGGGGGGGTTAGGACAGGTAATGGGCTATGGGGGGAGGGGGTTAGGACTGGTAATGGGCTATGGGGGGGCGTTAAGACTGGTAATGGGCTGATGGGGGGGCTAAAACTGGAAATGGGGTGATGGGGGGTGAGACTGAAAATGGGGTGATGGGGGGGTTAGTACTGCAAGTGGGCTGATGGGGGCTTAGGACTGGTAATGGGCTACAGGAGGGGCTAGGACTGGAAATGGGCTGAGTGGAAGGGGGGCTTGAACTGCAAATAGCTGATGGGGAGGGGGCTTGGAATGGAAATGGGCTGTGAGGGAGCTAGGACTGGAAATGGGCTGAGTGGGGGGGGCTAGGACAGGAAATGGGCTGATGGAGGGGCTAAAATAGGACTGGAAATGGGCTGTTGGGGGGTGCTAAGATTGGAAATGGGCTGTGGTGGGGGCTTGAATTGAAATGGACTCATGGAGGGGCTAGAATTGGAAGTAGGCTCATGGGGGGCTTGGATTGGAAATGGGCTGAGTGGAGGGGAGCTAGGATTTGACATGGGCTGATGGTGGGGCTAGGAAAAGACTAGAAATGAGCTGATGGGGGGCTGGGATAGGATTGGAAATGGGCTGATGGGAGGCTAGGACTAGAAATGGGCTGATGCAGGGACTAGAAGGGAGTGGATGCTGGGTGGGGCTGGAACTAGAAGGGAACTGATATTGGGGGAGGATTAGAATGGGATGAAGCTGGGAGAGTGGAATGGAGGGGGAAAATATTTTGTGTGGGAGGGAAAACAAATCTACAATTGGCCAGATATTGGGAGAGTAAGTGGGGATTGAGGATGGAGGGGTAAAATTTGAGTGGATGAAATAGGAATGAGGAAAGAGCAAAAGGAGAAAGATTAGTATGTTAAAGCAGATGTAGATAGAGAATGGAAAAAAACTAGAAGAAAGGACAAACGGACAGCAGATGATGGAGAGTTAGCAGAAGACACGAAGAAACCAGAAGAAAGTGGCTGGAGCAATTGCCACTGAAAAAAAAATGCACAAAAGGTAGAAAAATATCTCTTTATTTTGAATTTATTAACTGGAATATGTCAGCTATGGGAAATGTGCATCATTAACGTCTGTGCTTTGTTTAGTACAAGAGGAAATTAATTTATGGTTTTATTTCTACAGTGTTGTACATTCCAAGTTTGGCTTTTGGGGTTTCCAGTTTAATTATTGTCTTCCTGTTTCTAAATTGTGATTCCTTATTTGGTGATGGTTTATGTTCTGCATGCGTAACTGAGCTGAGGTATTCTGTCTATATAATTCCTATTTGACATTGCCACTTGTTCTCTTTCCCCAGTAGGTCATGTATTGTTATTCTCTGAAATGTATTGGTTTAATATTTGCAGTGTTGCCTTTTGATAGGTAGGGTATGGTGCTTTGTGAGTCCTGGTAGTGCTGTTAGGATACAGTGGGTTTGCTATGGGTTCTAAATGGGCAGTGTTTGTAGTAGTTCCTAATGTGCCTGGCGGTTGGTACTGGATTATAACAATGTAGAAATCTTTTAGTCTTTCTTTATCCATATACTCATTAAGAGGCATGTTTACTAAAAGTTAGTGTATGGTAACATTATGCAAATATTTATGCAAATGAGGCACCTTATGCAAATGAGGCCCCACACCGCATCTCCGCACATGGCCCCACACCCCCCTTGGGCCGCCCCTGTTTGCCTGGAGCAGGTATAACCTCAGACGAGACACCAGATGCCCAGAACATTTCTGAGATCAGCCAGGGATGTCCACGTTTTTGGGAATATCCTGAACACACCTCCACCAATGCCCCCATTCCGATTTGGACATCCTCCTCCTGGGGACACCCATAGATCTGGCTTCTAAAAAAGCTCTGGAGACATCTATGTGCTTTGGATGTTTTGATGCCCTTTTCCAGACCTCCAAAGCATGAATAGGGCTTCCAAAATATGGTATTTTTGAAGGGCCTTTAGGAGGAATCTGGAATGTCCAGGCACCATGTCCCAATTTCAGGGGGAATGACAGCAGTGAAGGGAGGTACATGCCGATGCCTTCTGAAATTATGCTGTATCGGCCCCTGAAGGATATACATCACGTCAATCGTGTCTGTGGATGGGTCCATGCCTATGGAAAGGCCAGGTACGTGCACATTTGCAGGCCTGTTTAGAAATGTGGATGCCCTTGAAATGCATAGACACAGAAACAGATAAATACTGTAGACATGCCACCCGAGGTGTTTCAGAATGGGGGCATATATGCAATGATATATGCATATCTCTGCCAGCCATTTCAGATCTGTAGACATGCAGTGGCGGGTCAGTAAAATGAATGCCCTGTTAATTAACATGCAGAGGGGTTTTTTTTTTTTTTTACTGTGGTGGAGAGAACACATTTTTCTTTCCTCCCTGCAAGTATTGCTCCCATGGAACAAGCACTTTTTTGCAATTTATTCATGGTTAGGAGCAGGTATAGGAATGGATGCATCTACAGCCGAGCCAGTAGTGTTTGGGCCATACTGAAATCATGCAGTCTATCTAGTTAATGGCTGAATATCACTGCTATCTGAATAGGGCCACCACTATCTGAAAAACCCAAATAGTCAGTGGTAACCGCTGTCTAGATACTGCTGCTGAATATCAGATATAATTTGCCTGCAGCGGCCAGCGGTAAAAGAAACTGTTGACCACAGTGAGGGGCGGCCTGCACAGAGTGGCACCTACTCCTGCCATCTTACTCTGGCCTTCTTACTGGGCAGACTAGATGGACCATACTGGTCTTTATCTGCCGTCATTTACTATGAATATCAGCCCCTATGTCTTTTACTAAATGCTAGATGTACCCGGGTCACGCCTCCCTTGCGACTTGAATGTGATTGTGCTGGGGACGTCTATATACCCAGCTTTCTAAAATGGCTCTGGAGATATCTCTTGTGATTTGCACGTATGAATGCCCATAGGTTGTCATAGAAGTTCGTCTGCTTGAGAGCATGCATAAATATTAGTACATAATTGAAGCGTCATTTTAGAAAGGATGACATCCAGGATGGAACATGCAGAAAAACACCAGGGACGTCTATGCCTCCAACCAAGTTTAGCAACATAGACATTTCTGACATGAACGTCCATGCAGGAAGCCATATAGACGTTCATCTTAGAAAAGTGTGGGCAGCAACTTCCATCTCATGCAAGCTAGGATACCTGTTCATGCCTGAACAGATATAACCTTAGACATGACTCCAGACATCCAGAATATTACTGAGATCAGGGGGGGACTTCCCAGTTCTTGGGAACATCCCAGCCATGCCTCCACCAAATCCCCATGGACATTCTAACGCTGGGGACTCCACAGACCTGACTTCTAAAATGTCTCTGGAGATGTCTTTGTGATTTGGATGTTTGCATCTCCATTTACAGACATCCAAAGCATGATTGGCACTTTTAAAATAACCCCCCTAGTGTGTCTACGCACTTAGTTTATAAAATATACGTGTCAATTCTTCTTCCACCCTAACTTCTCCCTTGAGCCCACAAATTCAACAAATATGAGTCATCTTCACTGCGACTACTTTTAAGACTGACCTAGTTTTATAAAAGGCTTGTTCCATATAAGAACATAAGATATGTGGAGTGGAGGAGTGGCCTAGTGGTTGGGGCAAGGTACTTCAGGCCAGAAGGTCGGTGGTTCAAATCCCACTAGAGGACAGCAACCTTGAGCTGGAAGGACTGGGGTCTCTAGTCCCACAGGTGCTCCTTGTGGTCTTGGGCAAGCCACTTAACCCTCCATAGCCCATGTTCCCTGTAAAATAGTTATCTCCAAGTTATAATGCCCTGTTCAATGTAATTTCAGTTTGTTCAATGTAAACCGCACTGATGCAGAATAGCGCGGTATATAAGAGAATATAAATAAATAAATAAATATGCCATACTGGGTCAGACCCAGGTCCATCAAGCCTAGTATCCTGTGGCCAATCTAGGTCATACATACCTAGCAGTTTCCCCAAAAGACACAGGTTCCACAATGAATGTACTGGGTCAAGCATTGATATCCTGGGTCCCTTCTTAATAATGGTTTATGGACCTTTCCTCCAGGAACTTCTCCAAACCTATTTTAAACCCAGCTACACTAACAGCCTTTACTACATCCTCCGGTAACAAATTCCAGAGTTTGATTACACGTTGAGTGAAAAAATATTTTCTTTTATTAGTCTTAAATAGTTTACCCTGTAGCTTCATTGCATGTCCCTTAGTCTTTCTATATTCTGATAACATAAACAATTGATCTATGTTTATCCCTTCCACTCCGTTCATTAATTTATAGACTTCTATCATATCTCCCCTCAGCCGTCTCTTTTCCAGGTTAAAGAGCCCTAACCTTTTTAGCCTTTCTTCATAGGAGCATCCTTCCATCCCCTTTCCAATTTGGTGGCTCTTCTCTGAACCTTTTCTAATAACGCTATATCCTTTTTAATATATGGCGACCAGAATTGCACACAATATTCAAGGTGCGGTCTCACCATGGAATGAAATAGAGGCATTACAATATCTTTTGTTTTATTTTCCATTCCTTTCCTTATGATACCTAGCCTTCTATTTGTTCTCTTGGCCGCCGCTGCACACTGGGCCAAGGGTTTTAACATGTTATCCATAATGACGCCTAAATCTTTTTCCTGGGTGGTGGTTACTAAAGTGGAACTTTGCATCGTGTAACCATAGTTTGGGCTGTTCTTCCCTAGGTGCATAACTTTGCACTTGTCCACATTAAATTTCATCTGCCATTTTGATGCCCAGTCTTCCAATTTATCAAGATCCTCTTGCAATTTTCCACAATCCTCTTGGGTTTTTACAACTTTAAATAGTTTTGTGTCATCTGCAAATTTGATAACCTCACTCGTTATTCCACTTTCCAGGTCATTTATGAATATGTCGATAAGCAGTGGACCCAGCACAGATCCCTGGGGTACACCACTATTCACCTTTCTCCACTGGGAAAACTGGCCATTTAGCCCAACCCTCTGCTTTCTATCTTTTAACCAGTTCCTGATCCACAGTAGTACACTGTCTCCTATCCCATGAATCTTTAGTTTTGCCAAAAGTCTCTGATGAAGGACCTTGTCAAAGGCTTTCTGAAAGTCCAGATACACTATATCAACCAACTCACCTTTGTCCACCTGTTTATTCACACCTTCAAAAAAACATAACAGATTAGTAAGACAAGATCTTCCTTGTCTAAAGCCATGTTGGCTGTCTCCCATTAGGCCATGACTATCTAAATGCTGAGTAATTTTATTCTTTATGATGGTTTCTACCATTTTTCCCAGTACTGACATCAGGCTCACCGGTCTGTAGTTTTCCAGATCACCCCTGGAACCATTTTTAAAAATTGGTGTTACATTGGCGATCCTCCATTCTTCAGGTATTAGAGATGATTTTAATGATAGTTCACAGATTACTAATAGCAGGTCTGCAATCTCATATTTCAGTTCTTTCAACACCCTTGGATATATATATTTGTTACCGGAGGATGTAGTAAAGGCTGTTAGTGTAGCTGGGTTTAAAAAAGGTTTGGACAAGTTCCTGGAGGAAAGGTCCATAAACCATTATTAAGAAGTGACTGAAGATATCAATGCTTGACCCAGTACAAGCACTGTGGAACTTGTGTCTCTTGGGGAAACTGCTAGGTACATATGACCTAGATTGGCCACTGTTGGAAACAGAATACTGGGCTTGATGGACCTTGGTCTGACCCAGTATGGCATATCTTATATTCTTATGTACTATCCGGCCCAGGTGATTTGCTACTCTTCAGTTTATCTAATAGTTGTAATACATCTTCCTGATGTATCGATATTTCCTTCAATTCTTCCGCACCTTTAAATACCACTTCAGTCATGGTCATCCCTATATCTTCCGCAGTAAAGACCGAAGCAAAGAATTCATTCAGTCTCTCTGCTATCGCCTTGTCGCCTCTTAGTGCCCCTTTAACTCCTCTGTCATCTAATGGACCAACTGACGCTCTCACAGTTTTTTTGCTGCTAATGTACTTGAAAAAATCTTTATTTCGTGTTTTCGCTTCCGCAGCAAGCTTCTTCTCAAATTCTCACTTTGCCTGCTTTATCAATGTCTTGATCACTATTGTCAAGTTGCCCCAACACCCTTATCTCTTGCACTACATCTAGTGTTCCACCTAGGACTAGGTCTAATATTGCTTCCCCTCTGGTCGGTTCATGAACCAGCTGCTCCAAGAAGCAGTCATTTATTTCCTCTAGTCATTTATCTCCCTAGCATGTCCTGCCGTGACACTGACCCAGTCGATACCGGGGTAATTGAAATCACCCATTATTATTACTGCGCTCTAACTTTTGTTAGCTTCCTTGATTTCTTTGAGCATTTCATCATCCATTTGTTCATTCTGGCCAGGCGGTCGATAGTACACCCCCACTGCCATCACCTTTCCCTTTTTACATGGAATTTCAATCCATAGAGATTCTACAGCAAATTTTGTTTCCTGCAAAACTTTAATCCTTTCTGACTCAATGCCCTCATAGAGCGCAACCCCTCCACCAATTTGATCAGGTCTATCATTACGATATAGTTTGTACCCAGGTATTACAGTGTCCCACTGGTTGTCCTTCTTCCACCATGTCTCTGATATTCCATTCATATCTAACCCTCGTTTAGTGCTATATATTCTAATTCTCCCATCTTGTTTTTTAGACTTCTAGCTTTTGCATACAAGCATTTTAGAGACTGTATTTTATTCATATTAATTTGGCTATTGGTAGACTTGGGTAATTTGGGATCTTTAAGCTCTGGCTACTCCATACTCGAGGTCATTTGGGCTACTTTACTCTTTTTTGGAACCTCTCTGCTTTTGGTAGTATCCTTCAAGGATACATTCTTCCGAACCATCCGCTCTTGGGCGACTTATATAAATTGGCCTTCTAGTAGTAGTAGACGTAGTATGTTCAGAATAAACTGATATAATTACCCCCTTTAAAGTTAGGACTACTATTTATACGCATAACTTTCGGCTCTGCCCCAGAATATCCTTGACCTTTACTCCACTGAAATGAATACATTTTGGCATATTTTGACTTACACAAATAAAAATTATCAGTTCACCAGAGGACAATTCTCATACCAAAACATTTTAGCAGTTAGCAGCCTTCTAAGTGGCTTTGAATATTGATTGGCAGTTTCTATTGCTCATATGACCACTCAGCAGAGACTATTACATATGAGCTATGCTTTAATCTGGTAATCTGGTAGTATGGATAGAAATTACCTGAACACACAACACTGGCATCTCTTCCATGACTGCATCCATGCTTCGTCTTGAAGGCTGCTGGACACTGACTCAAATCGGACTCTGGCCCTCGACAGTCTACATTATTCAACCAAATGGAGCCTTCTCCTTGTCCAAAATGGGCACTTCCTGGTGCCGTGAAAGCTAGACCACATTTTAACTGCTTACACACCACGTTTGCATCAGGCAGATCCCAGCTGTGGTCACACACAGTTCCCCACTGGTTGTCCTGCAATACTTCAACTCTCCCAATACATCGGCCTGGACCATTCATGAGCCTTACCACTGCACAGAAAAGAAACATAAATTACTACTACTAATCATTTGTATAGCACTACGAGGCATACGCAGCGCTGTACAGATAGATGTAAGACACAGACTCTGCTCATCTGAGCTTACAATCTTATCAAGACAAAACACATAAATGAAGTTCTGTTCCAATCTGTGCAATTTAAATGGATGTGTTCTAGGGCTTTAATGATTCTGCTGTTATATTACTATTGATGTTCTATGAAATTATACCATAGCGCTCATTTTCTGAGATCTGTGTACGGGTTAGAAATACATTTCCAGTAGCAAAAGAAATGATTCTGTTTCACAAGCTTTGCAGGTCAACTCCAGCAATTCAGAGTAATTATATCAAATGTTGTTTTTTGCGAGAGGGAGTTGTGTGTGAGTGTAAAGAGTGTAGGGGATGGAGTGTTCCCTCTCCCTCCCAAGTTCTTTCCGCCACCTTGCACCTCTTCCCTACAGTAAATATCATGGATATAAAGATTTGCTAGAGGCGAATAAAAGATAAGTACATATTTTAATAAATCAGTCTGTGTAAGTACTGTATGTATGTGGGTACAGTGCTTTATTCAATTGTATAACATTAACATATATATTTCAAAGCTCTGGACATTCTTTTCTTTCTGTAATATCTTATGAATATTTACTTTTAGAGCTGTTGCTATTTGGGGGAACCTGGGCGTGATTCTTTCTGATGATATTAAAGTGGCCTAACACAAATCATCAAAAAATAGTTACAAAAAACTGATGAATCACTAAAAAAAACCTCTAGTGTAACCAATACACCTAAAAGGCTATACCGTACTCTCTATATTCATTACGAACTTGACTTTGGATAAATTACATTTGACAAGGTGTAAAAAATCTTTTCTTTATGCTAAAGGCATGAAATCTTTCCTCATAATATTTTATTAATTTTATACTGAAAAAACATTTTAAAATAGTTAAAATACATCATCCCAATAATTCATAACTCATATACACATATTTATTCTAAATTCTAAAAAACCCATTCAACCCACTCATAGAACCTATTCGCACTCACACAGCGATATGAGCCCACCACAAATATCCAAGGAATTTTTCTGCAATTTCAACAAATGTTAAAATATTAAACCTCACTGCTCCTCTTACAAATATACAGAAATACTAAGGGTTTAAAATACAGCACTTTACAGCCAATTGCTCCACTAACTTAACAATTTGGAAGTTCACTTCATACAATGCTTATAATATAATAGATTGATATTAACAAATGGCATGACATTTCAATCCTTTCCTACATTTACATATTCCAAATCTCAATTTCAATAACATGAGCAATTGTCCTAATTCATCACTTGTGCTCTAAAAACCATATCCTCTCCGTTATTTCAGATGATCACCATTGTATCAGAAAACCTTGACACATAGTTCACTTGAATACATTTATTATCACTACACTACTTAAAAACATAAGTAGCTGGAAAGGCTATCGTGCAAATGTCCAGCACCATATTCATATCACCATAAGGCCCATTGCCATAAGACCCATTGCCAACACACTGTATTAACAACACTATTACCAGATCATGGACTGTGTCCCCAAAGACTGTGCTTTAAATCCTATGTTCCAGAACGTCCAAAAATCACTGTCACAGCCATTTGCTCAGGCTCTTACTCTGGTTCATTGCCACACTCGACCTTCTCAAACACTTCTGCCAAATCACATCTGGTGATACCAAAAAACTGCACTCCAAATTCCCAACAACCCCGCTGCTTGCAGAAACTCATTGCCAGCTGTTTGTCCATTCTAAGACCTGTCGACCCCGAGAACTGAGGTTGAAAATCTGAAGGGTGTTTGTAAGTGCACGTAGTTCCAGGAAGTTTATCTGTAACAGAGATTCCTGGCATGTCCACTGCCTCTGTGTAGTGAGATTGTTCAGATGTGCTCCCCAACCGAGCTTGGAGGCATCAATTGTCAGGGTGCATTGAGGAGGAGGCATCTGAATAGCTGACCCCTCACGTAGGGATTGAGGTGAGCACCACCACTGAAGGGAGCTGACAAGTGGAGAGGGGATGCATATCTTTGAGAGATGCCTTATTGCCTGGGTTCATTGAGGAAAGAGTCCATTGGGCTTGTCACATCGGCAGGTGGGCATAGGGGACTACAGGGACTGTGGAGGCCATATGCCCCAAAAGGCATAGCATCTCTTGAGCTGTTTATGCAGCTGTGATTTGGTATTTTGTGGATCTATAAGCCAGGTAGAGCAATCCAGAGAAAGGAAAGTTCTGGCTTGTTGAGTGTCCAGAAGTGCTCCGATGAAGTCGAGCCACTGGGTTGGCACCAGGTGCGACTTGGGAAAGTTTAAGACAAATCCCAGATGTTGAAGATAGTTATGTTGCGATGAAGGGAGAGCTTTACCTCTTGTGGGGGTTCTCCCCTGTTTAGCCAATCGTCTAAGTAGGGGAAGACAAAGACCCCCAAAGTGCAATGGATAGGCCCACAACCACTGACATGCATTTTGTGAATACCCAAGGTACAGAGGCTAATCCAAAGGGAAGCACCCGATATTAGTAGTGGTTCTGCTGGAACCGAAAGTACAGATACTGTCTGTGTTGAGGGTTTATCAGTAAATGTATGTACATAAGAACATAAGATATGCCATTCTGGGTCAGACCAAGGTCCATCAAGCCCAGTATCCTATTTCTAACAGTGGCCAATCTAGGTCATACGTACCTAGCAGTATCCCCAAAAGACACAGGTTCCACAATGCTTGTATTGGGTCAAGCAGTTATATCCTGGGTTCCTTTTAATAGTGGTTTATGGACCTTTCCTCCAGGAATTGTCCAAACCTTTTTTAAACGCAGCTACACTAACAACTTTTACTACATCCTCCAGTAACAAATTCCAGAGTGTGATTACACGTTGAGTGAAAAAATATTTTCTCTTATTAGTCTTAAATAAGCTATCCTGTAGCTTCATTGCATGTCCCCTAGTCTTTCTATATTCTGATGATGTAAACAATTGATCTATGTTTACCTGTTCCATTCCATTCATTAATTTATAGACCTCTATCATATCTCCCCTCAGCCGTCTCTTTTCCAGGTTGAATAACCCTAACCTTTTTAGCCTCTCTTCATAGGAGTAGCCTTCCATCCCCTTTACCATTTTGGTGGTTCTTCTCTGTACCTTTTCTAATAATGCTATATCCTCTTTAAGATACGGCGACCAGAATTGCACACAATATTCAAGGTGCAGTCGCACCATGGAACGATACAGAGGCATTATAATATCCTTTGTTTTATTTTCCATTCCTTTCCTTATGATACCTAGCATTATATTTGCTCCCTTGGCCGCTGCTGCACACTGGGCAGAGGGTTTTAACATGTTATCCACGATGACACCTAAATCTTTTTCCTGGATGGTGGTTCCCAATGTGGAACCTTGCATCGGGTAACCGTAGTTTGGGTTGTTCTTTCCTAGGTGCATAACTTTGCACTTGTCCACATTAAATTTCATCTGCCATTTGGACACCCAGTCTTCCAATTTATCAAGATCCTCTTGCAATTTTCCACAGTCCTCTTTGGTTTTAACAACTTTAAAAAATTTTTGTGACATCTGCAAATTTGATAACCTCACTCGTTATTCCCTTTTCCAGGTCATTTATGAATATGTCAAAAAGCAGCGGACCCAGCACAGATCCTTGTGGTACTCTACTATTCACTTTTTAGCCTCTTTGAGGTCCAGAGAATCTAGTCAGTCTTAACTCTGAAGGTATGGTAAGAGTATGTCAAGGGAAATCATTTTGAATTTTTCTCGAACGAGGAATTTGTTTAGGTCCCTTAGATGCACCTGAACCCTCCTGTTTTCTTGGGAATAAGAACGTAAGGGGAGTAGAAGCCCATGCCCTCTTGGGGGGGGGGAGGGGGCTACTTTCTATGGCTCCCTGAACTAACAGGGTGTCCACCACACCTCTTCTGATAGATATGTCTGCAGGGGGTTGCTGGGATAATCCCCTATGAAAGTGGTGGGGGGTAAGTTTTCAAAATGAAGTAGGTAGCCCTTATGGATGATATTGAGAATCCACTGCTCTGATGTTATGAGGTCCCACCTGTGAGCTTAGGAACAGAGCCTGCCTGCCTAGTGTAGAGGACGGGGACCCTGGAGAGGCAGAGTAGCTATGCTCTCTAGGAAGGAGTCAAAAACCAAGTGCTGGTTGTGGCTGGGCAGGTGGTTGAGGTTTAGAAGCCTGGGGGTTCTTGCATTGGCAAAGGCCCTGCTGGCGCTGCTGTTGCTGCTCAGGCTGGTAAGCAGCTGCAGGTTGATAAGGATAAAATCTCTTCTTCTTAGGAAAGAAATGAACCTCCCTCCTGGATATCTGTGGGGTAAACTGTAAATGATCATCCTGTATATTAATCCATCCTAAAAACTCGTGCAATTCCTGCTCTTGACCTTGCCAAATAAAAAATGACTTCATACATATTACGGACCCACTTCACTATGTATGTCCAAAATTGGGAGACAAGTACACCAACAGAAGCACAAAAAACACATTAATTGAAGAAACCCAGTCAATGACGTGGTAAGGAAAGACAGAGCTTAATTTATTGAACCTTTGACCTAGAATGACATGGCAATAGGAGCCGACACAGGCCGTGTTTCGATTACCCTTCTTCAGGGGTCATCTGATATACTACATTCATAAATACATAAACAAAATATAAAAATCAAACTGTGATACAACCTTAAATCAAAACATTGATAAAATAAAATAAAAACTAATCATAGATATAAAAACAATTTAAAACAAATAAAACAGTAAAGCCCAGGAACGTAAAGCCACCTCAGCAAATGTTAAATTATCTTCAAACACATAAATAACACTTTGCAAAAGTGTAATTGTAAATGAAATGATAAAGAAATAAAATATTATAAACAGCATAAAGACACCATTCATAAAACCAATATAAAAATCTCCAATTTCACATAAATAACATATAAAGTAATAAATAAAATAATAAATCAAACATATTAAGAATATGTTAAACACAGCCTAATTAGGACAGCATTGATAAATATATTAATATAACAACAATAATAAAAAACAAAATAAAAAAACATCCATATAAATGTGTGTCATTAACTAAAAATATAGGTATATGAGTACCTCTGTAAACTAGATAAGCCAATTATGATGATTCCGTAAGAACATAAGAACATAAGATATGCCATACTGGGTCAGACCAAGGTCCATCAAGCCCAGTATCCTGTTTCCAACAGTGGCCAATCTAGGTCATATGTACCTAGCAGTATCCCCAAGAGACACAGGATCCACAATGCTTGTATTGGATCAAGCATTGATATCCTGGGTCCCTTTTTAATAATGGTTTATGGACCTTTCCTCCAGGAACTTGTCCAAACCTTTTTTTAAACCCAGCTACACTAACAGCCCTTTCTACATCCTCCGATAACAAATTCCGGAGTTTGATTACACGTTGAGAGAAAAAATATTTTCTCTTATTTGTCTTAAATAGTTTACCCTGTAGCTTCATTACATATCCCCTAGTCCAGGGGTCTCAAACTCAAATTGCTTTGAGGGCCAAATGAGGACTTGTAGAGTAACCCGGGGGCCGCACAAGACGCAAGCCTCATTTGCATAAGGGCATCATTTGCATAATGTTACCATACACTAACTTTTAGTAAACATGCAGAACATACACCATCACCAAACAAGGAATCACAATTTAGAAACAGGAAGACAATTAAACTGGGAACCCCAAAAGCCAAACTTAGAATGTACAACACTGTAGAAATAAAACTATAAATTGATTTCCTCTTGTATTAAATAAAGTGCAGACGTTAAAGATGCACATTTCCAAGAGCTGACATATTTCAGTTAATAAATTCAAAATAAAGAGATATTTTTCTACCTTTTGTGCATTTTTTTTTCAGTTGCAATTGTTCCAGCCACTTTCTTCTGGTTTCTTCGTGTCTTCTGCTAACGCTCCATTGTCTGCTGTCCATTTGTCCTTTCTTCTTTCCTAGTTTTTTTCCATTCTCTCTACATCTGCTTTAACATACTAATCATTCTCCTTTTGCTCTTTCCTCATTCCTATTTCATCCACTCAAATTTTACCCCTCCATCCTCAATCCCCACTTACTCTCCCAATACCCGGCCAATTGTAGATTTTTCTTCCCTCCCACACAAAATATATTTCCCCTCTCCATTTCACTCTCCCAGCCCCATCCCATTCTAATCGTCCCCCAACATCAACTCCCTTCTAGCTCCTGCCCCACCCAGCATCCGCTCCCTTCTAGTCCCCGCATCATCAGCCCATTTCCAGTCCTAGCTCCCTCCCCTCACAGCCCATTTCCTTTCCAAGCCCCCCTCCCCATTAGCCCATTTCCATTCCAAGCCCCCCTTCCACTCAGCCCATTTCCATTCCAAGGCCCTATCCCCATCAGCTATTTGCAGTTCAAGCTCCCCCTTCTACTCAGCCCATTTCCAGTCCTAGCCCCCCCCCTCATCAGCCCATTTCCTTTCCAAGCCCCCCTCCCCATCAGCCCATTTCCATTCCAAGCCCCCTTCCACTCAGCCCATTTCCATTCCAAGACCCTGTCCCCATCAGCTATTTGCAGTTCAAGCTCCCCCTTCTACTAGGCCCATTTCCAGTCCTAGCCCCCCCCCCCTCAACAGCCCATTTCCTTTCCACACCCCCTCCCCATCAGCCCATTTCCATTCCAAGCCCCCTTCCACTCAGCCCATTTCCATTCCAAGACCCTGTCCCCATCAGCTATTTGCAGTTCAAACTCCTCCTTCTACTTGGCCCATTTCCAGTCCTAGCACCCCCCCCCCAGTCCATTACCAGTTCTAGCCCCCCCCCATAGCCCATTATCAGTCCTAAGCCCCCCAACAGCCCACTTCCAGTCCTAACCCTTCCATCGCCCCATCTTTATTCTTAGCCCCCCCCATAACCCCATTTTCAGTCTTAGCCCCCTCAATCAGACCATCTCCAGTCCTAACCCCCATCACCCCATTTTCATTAATATCCCCCCATCACCCCAATTTCAGTCCTAACCCCCCCCCCCCCCCCCATTACTAGTCCTAACCCCCTCCCCCCCATCAGCCCAAGTAAATTTAAAAATGAAAAACAAATCCTGGGCTTCTGCTGCTGCCGCTGCCATGGCAGCGGCAGAATCAACTGTCCCGCGGCCCCTTCCCATCTGCCCGGCAAAGCATCTTCTGAGCTCCATCAGCGGCAGCTTTCAGGGCCGCGAAGAGAAGAGTGATTTCCCTCTCGCGGCTCTGTGTTTGAGACCCCTGCCCTAGTCTTTCTATATTCTGATAGCGTAAACAATCCCATTCCACTCCATTCATTAATTTATAGACCTCTATCATATCTCCCCTCAACCGTCACTTTTCCAGGTTGAGGAGCCCTAACCTTTGTAGCCTCTCTTCATAGGAGTAGCTTTCCATCCCCTTTAGCATTTTGGTGGCTCTTCTCTGTACCTTTTCTAATAACGCTATATCCTTTTTAAGATACAGCGACCACAATTGCACACAATATTCAGGGTGCGGTCTCACCATGGAATGATATAGAGGCATTATAATATCCTTTGTTTTATTTTCCATTCCTTTCCTTATGATACCTAGCACTCTATTTGTTTTCTTGGACACAGCTGCACACTCGGCGGAGGGTTTTAACATGTTATCTATGATGACTCCTAAATCTTTTTCCTGGGTGGTGGTTCCCAATGTGGAACCTTGCATTGTGTAACCATAGTGTGGGTTGTTCTTTCCTAGGTGCATAACTTTGTACTTTTCCACATTAAATTTCATCTTCCATTTCCAATTTATCCAGATGCTCCTGCAGTTTTCCACAATCCTCTTGGGTTTTAACAACTTTAAACAGTTTTGTGTCGTCTGCAAATTTGATAACCTCACTAGTTATTCCCTTTTCCAGGTCATTTATGAATATGTCAAAAAGTAGCAGACCCAGTACAGATCCCTTGGATACTCCACTATTCACCTTTTTCCATTGGAAAAATTGGCCATTTAGCCCTACCCTCTGCTTTCTATCTTTTAACCAGTTCCCGATCCACAATACTACACTGCCTCCTATCCCATGACTCTTTAGTTTTGCCAAAAGTCTCTGATGAGGGACCTTGTCAAAGGCTTTCTGAAAGTCCAGATACACTATATCAACCGACTCACCTTTGTCTACCTGTTTATTCACGCCTTCAAAAAGATTAGTAAGACAAGTTCTTCCTTGTCTAAAGCCACGTTGGCTCTCTCCAATTAGGCCATGACTATCTACATGCTGTGTAATTTTGTTCTTTATGATGGTTTCTACCATTTTCCCTGGTAGTGACGTCAGGCTCACCGATCTATAGTTTCCCGGTTCGCCCCTGAACCCTTTTTAAAAATTGGCCATCCTCCAATCTTCAGGTATTACGGATGATTTTAATGAAAGTTCACAGGTCTCACACATTGTGAACCAATCACTGAGTCAAGGAATCATGCCTAACCAGCTCAAGAAGTCTATAATTAGACCGATTCTAAAAAACAACTCACTCAACAAAGAGGACCCAACATCTTACCGCCCAATCTCTAGCATATCTTTCCTAGCAAAGATCACTGAAAAAGCAGCCCTCATTCAACTTCAAGACCACCTCGATGACCATGAAAGCCTGGACAGTCAACAATACAGTTTCAGAAAAAAACATGGGGTCGAAACTCTTCTATTGGCCCTGATTAACAACCTCCTCAAAGGCCTGGAAGATAGAAAGAAAATGTTTATTCTCATTTTCATTGACATCTCAGCCGCTTTTGATACTGTCCATCATGAAATCCTCCTTAACAAGCTAGAATCAATTGGAATATTGGGAACCCCACTGAAATGGTTCTCAGGTCCAATTCAACGGCGAAAAAGCAGAACCCTTCACTCAAACCCAAGGCATACCGCAGGGATCGGCCCTCTCGGCACTACTTTTTAACATTTACATGCAACCTCTCAGTGGCATTTTCAGGAAATATGACATCAATTACCACATTTACGCAGACGATATTATGCTGTACACGCAATTAGATGCCGCAGACCCTAAATATACTCAGCTCGAAACCTGCCTGGGCGAGATGTTAGGATGGCTACAACAAAACAATATGACAATTAACCACAAGAAAACAGAAGTGATGTACATATCCAGTAAACATGACTTTGAACCTCCTCCTACAATCAAACTGTGTAACACTTACAACACTAAGAATGAGATCAAGTATCTGGGAGTCACAATCGACAGCAAACTAAAGATGGAAAAGCACCTAAGCAACACCAACAAGGCCATTTTTCACAAACTTAGAGTGCTACGACCCCTGCGGAATATACTTGAACCATGTGATTTCCGGTCTGTTGCACAAGCACTCATCATCCCTCACTTGGACTACTGTAACGCCATCCTACAGGGTCTGCCAAAGAAAACCACCAATATCTTGCAACTTGCACAAAATGTAGCGGCGAGGATCATCATGCGATCAAGCGTAACTGAACACATTACACCCGTATTGGTCGAGCTACACTGGCTACCCATTGCTGCCAGGATTCAATATAAAACACTGGTAACTACGTTCAAAATCATACATAACCTAGCCCCATCATTCCTTTCAACCCTTATTTGCACACAACCTACCACCAGAGAAAGGAGAACTATCAACTCAGGCACGCTACAAGTTCCGAGCATCATCAGAAATGTAAAAGCCAGTACGAGCCGCCCCAACCTTATGGAACCACCTACCATATGAGCTGCGTTCAATTAAAGACATAGTTGTCTTCAGGAAGAAATTAAAAACGCATCTGTTCCAATGCCACTACAACCAGATGTGAATCACAGTGGGATAAAAGATGAAGTGAATAGGTATATGTAAAAATGTAAATATGCTAAGGTATATCTCTTTGTAAATTTTATGTAAATATGTTAAGGTCATTCTTGGGACCCTATTCTGTGTGCTGTGTATTACCCCTAAACTATGTATATATGCCCTTACTTTTCTGTCTTGATTATTGACAAACCCCAAAAGATGTAATCAAACCGCTTCTGATCACTGGAAGTAGCGGTATATAAGTGTTTACTAAATAAATAAATACTAATAGCAGGTCTGCAATCTCATATTTCAGTTCTTTCAACATTCTTGGATGTATACCATCCGGTCCAGTTGATTTGCTACTATTCAGTTTATCAAACAGTTGTAATACATCTTCCCGGTGTAGCTATATTTCTCTCAATTCCTCTGCAGTATCACCTTTAAATACTACTTCAGTCTTGGGTAACATCCTTACATCTTCCTCAGTAAAGACCAAAGCAAAGAATTCATTCAGTCTCTCCGGTCCAATTGACTCTTTCACAGGCCTTTTGCTACGAATGTACTTGAAAAAGTCTTTATTTTGTGTTTTTGCATCCGTAGCAAGTTCCTTCCCAAATTCTCGCTTTGCCTGCCTTATCAATGCTTTACATTTAACTTGCCAGTGCTTGTGCTGTTTCCAGTTTTCGTTGTTTAGGTCTTTTTTCCGTTTCCTGAAAGATGCTTTTTTTGGCAGCAACAGCCTCTCTGACCTCACCTTTAAACCATACTGGCAGTTTTTGGGACTTTCTTCCACTTTTCTTAATGCGTGGAATACAGCTGGTCTGGGTTTCCAGGATAGTATTTTTAAACAATACCCAAGCTTGATGTAAGTCTTTAACCTTTGCAACAGCTCCTTTTAGTTTTTTCTTAACTATATTCCTCATTTTATCATAGTCTCCCTTTTGAAAGTTAAAAGGTATTACTGTGGAGTTCTTTACTATCCCTCCTCCTCTAATTAAATCAAACTTCATCATGCTATGATCACTTTTGCCAAGTGGCCCCAACACCCTTATTTCTTGCACCAGATCTGGTGTTCCACTAAGGACTAGGTCCAGTATGGCTTCCCCTCTGGTCAGTTCATGGACCAGCTGCTCCAAGAAGCAGTCATTTATTTCATCTAGAAACTTTATCTCCCTAGCATGTCCTGCTGTAACAATGACCCAGTCGATACCAGGGTAATTGACTTTTGTTAGCTTCCTTGATTTCTTTGAGCATTTCATCATCCATTTGTTCATTCTGGCCAGGCGGTCGATAGTACACCCCCACTGCCTTTAATCCTTTCTGACTCAATGCCCTCTCTAACAGAGAGTGCAACCCCTCCACCAATTTGATCAGTTCTATCATTATGATATAGTCCAGGTATCACAGTGTCCCACTGGTTATCCTCCTTCCACCATGTTTATGAGATTGCAATCATATCTAACCTCTCATTTAGTGCTATATATTATAACTCTTCCATCTTATTGTTTAGACTTCTAGCATTTGCATACAAGCATTTTAGAGACTGTATTTTATTAATATTAATCTGGCTATTGGTAGGCATGGGTAATTTGGAATCTTTACGCTCTGTCTGCACCATAACTCAAGGGCATTTGGGCTACTTTACTCTTTTTTGAAACCTCTCTGCTTTTGGTAGTATCCTTCAAGGATACATTCTTCCGAAACATGCGCTCTTTGGCGACTGTCGGCTTTCCCCTATTTTCTAGTTTAAAAGCTTCTCTATCTCCTTTTTAAAGGTTAATGCCAGCAGTCTGGTTCCATCCTGGTTAAGGTGAAGCACATCCCTTCGTAAGAGCCCCTCCTTTCCCCAGAATGTTCCCCAGTTCCTAACAAATCCAAAACACTCATCCTTGCACCATCGTCTCATCCACGCATTGAGACTCGGGAGCTCTGCCTGCCTTTTGGGTCCTGCACATGGAACGGGAAGCATTTCGGAGAATGCTACCCTGAAAGTTCTGGATTTCAACTTCCTACCTAAAAGCTTAAATTTAGCCTCCAGAACCTCCCTACCACATTTTCCTATGTCATTGGTACCGACATGTACCAAGACAGCAGACTCCTCCCCAGCTCTATCTAAGATCTTATCTAGGCGGTGCGTGAGGTCCGCTACCTTCGCACCAGGCAGGCATGTTATCAGGCGATCCTCACGTCCACCAGCCACCCAGCTATCTACATGCCTAATGATTGAATCACCAACTATAACAGCTGTCCTAACCCTTCCCTCATGGGCACATGGCCCTGGAGAAACGTCCTCAGTGCGAGAGGGTTTTACATCACCTGGAGGACAGGTCCTAGTTACAGGATCATGTCCTGCCACACCAGGGTGATGCTCTCCTGTTACGTGACCCTCCATGGCAACAGGGATGCTGCCAGACTGGAGGTGGGACTTCAGGACTATATCCCTGTAGGTTTCGTCCATGTACTTCTCTGTCTTTCTTATGTCTTCCAGGTCTGCTACTCTAGCCTCTAGAGAATGGACTTGTTCCCTGAGAGCAAAGAGCTCCTTGCACATAGTGCATACGTAAGACCTCTCACCAAATGGGAGAAAATCATACATGTGACACTCAATGCAAAAGAATGGAAAGCCCCCTTCTTGTTGCTGGACTGTTGTCTGCATCTTAGTTTAAAGCTTGTGTTTAGGTCTTTAAATTCTGTACTTACTAAGGGTTGGTGTAGATGCTTATACTAATAAAAGTGTATCTAATACCTCTAATATACCCTGTTCACCTGAAGCTTAATCAATCTCAGATCCTCAATGTATGACTGATTTGGATATAGAGCTGCACCTGAGAGCAGCCCCTTTCCTCTAAGACATGTAAGTACCAAAAAAGCTACAATTACCCCAGGGGTGGGTGAGTGTTTGGGAGGGAGGGACGGAGGGAAATAAGACCTATTAAAAGAGGGCTGTTACAAGGTACCCTGTCCTGTACCCTCAGCAGGGGGGGAGGGGTTAGCCCCTCAGGTAGGCTAGAGCATGAAAAAAGTTTAAAACGCAGCACATTCTGGGGACAGAGCAGGGAGAGATATTTAATTTAAAGTAACAGTTAACCTGGATACCACACAAAGGCCAGTTAGTTGAGAGAGGCAGGGTAAGTTATACAGCTGAGAAAGCTGAAGTGCAAAACTAAAGGGAACAGGGAGGTGAAGTAGCACACCAATAAAGACAACAAATAAATAAATAGACAGCTAGAACTCACAGCAAAGTCGTCACAGGAGTTAAATATCCACCTCTCTAGCAGAGCACTGTGAGGGCACTGCTCTTCCCAGAACAGAGAGAGGCAAACAGAACAGACTATGCACACATGGGAGGAGGAGGAGATAGGAAGAAGAGCTACACAATACCTCAAGCGGGGGGGGGGGGGTAGTCCCTCAGTTAGGCTAGAGCAGGAAAAAAAGTTTAAAATGCAGCATGTTCTGGGGACAGAGCAGGGAGAGATATTTAATTTAAAGTAACAGTTAACCTGGCTACCACACAAAGGCCAGTTAGTTGAGAGAAGCAGGGTAAGTTATACAGCTGAGAAAGCTGCAGTGCAAAACTAAAGGGAACAGGGAGGTGAAGTAGCACACCAATAAAGACAACAAATAAATAAATACATAGACAGCTAGAACTCACAGCAAAGTCATCACAGGAGTTAAATATCCACCACTCTAGCAGAGCACAGTGAGGGCACTGTTCTTCCCAGAGCAGAGAGAGGCAAACACCTGTATTCTAAAGGACAAATGAAATTCAAACCGCGGGTTTCGTGTTATATTGTTCTACATAGAACTAAGGAGAAAAGCCATGGTTGTTTGCAACATTAAGAGAATACAATTTGTATGCCTATATTGTACCATTTGTTGACTATAAAAGCCTTGTTTATAAAATGAGGAATGAAAGTTCATAAAAAACACTTTAAAATTTTTTATATATATAAAAAAAGCCTTCAATATACCTGTGCATTGCTATTTATTACACATTATAAAATACATCATAGTTCTATGTAGAACAATATAACACGAAACCCGCGGTTTGAATTTTATTTGTCCTTTAGAATATAGGTGGTTTGAGACAAGCAGATATGTAGGTTCACAGAAATGATACGGGTGCAAATTCATTTTTTTAATAGTTTTAATGTTTTTTTTAAAAGTTTGCAATGCTATTTATTCCTTACAACTCTCTTTTTAAGTTTTATTTTTATCGTTAGAAAATTGCTCACTCCTGCTTCATCTTACCATCTTCTTTTCTTCTTTTTGTAGTATGGAATCATCATAATTGGCTTATCTAGTTTGCAGAGGTACTCATATACCTATATTTTTAGTTAATGACACACCTTTATATAGATGTTTTTTTTATTTTGTTTTTTATTACTGTTATATTAATGTATTTATCAATGCTGTCCTAGTTAGGCTGTGTTTAACATAGTCTTAATATATTTGGTTTATTATTTTATTTATGACTTTATATGTTATTTATGTGAACTTGGAGATTTCTATATTGGTTTTATTAATGGTGTTTTTATGCTGTTTATAATATTTTATTTCTTTATCATTTCATTTACAATTACACATTTGCAAAGTGTTATTTATGTGTTTGAAGATAATTTAACATTTTCTGAGGTGGCTTTACGTTCTTGGGCTTTACTGTTTTATTTGTTTTAAATTGTTTTTATATCTATGATTAGTTTTTATTTTATTTTATCAATGTTTTGATTTAAGGTTGTATCACAGTTTGATTTTTATATTTTGTTTATGTATTTATGAATGTAGTATGCCAGATGACCCCTGAAGAAGGGTAATCGAAACATGGCCTGTGTCGGGTCATATTGGCAAGTCATTCTAGGTCAAAGGTTCAATAAAATAAGCTCTGTCTTTCCTTACCACATCATTGACTGTATTTGCAAAATCGGGAGACATACACTACCCGTTCTTCAAAATTCCACACATATAAACCCATAACCGATGGGGCCACCATGGCCTCCATTGAACCCCCCTCAATTTGGTGATAATGTGAACCATGAAATTCAAAATCATTTCTCCATAATATTAACTCTAACTTATGAAAAAATCTTATTTGAGCATCTGTAAAGATGCTAAATAGTGCATGGAAAATTCCGCTGCCTCCTCCTATGGAACATTCATATATAATGCAGATATTGTGCATTCCCGATATTGCGAAATCCCAGAGGTGACGGAGAGGGGACATAGAAAATGTAATCGATGTGTGGTATGTATGGTCACTACACAGACGGTGAGTTTTGAACATTCCATTAAGGGATTTGTTCATGAACTACGTGACTCTTGTACTATGAGTGGGGTAGTTTATGTAGTGGTTTGTCCTTGTCGTTTGTTATATATAGGACAGACATCATGTCCTTTCAAATTCGTATTATTGAACATCTGCCTGCAATTCAGCAGGGAGTAGAATCATCACTGTTGGTTTCGCATTGGCGAGAGATGAAGCATGGGGTACAGTGCAGGATTTTCATTGTTTTGTGTTAAAGAAGGTTATTAGGGAGGGTGGTGGTGATTTTCAAGAACAACAATTCATTTTTCTATGGGACACTGTGATACCGAATGGGTTAAACGTGCAGGTAGAAGGGCATTGATTACATTGAGTGAGCCGGTATTTAAAAGCATTTTGTGAAGTATGCTTGCGCTGGAATTTTTCTGTGAAGAGTGAGGTGTGAGGAGCCTGATAAAGGATTTTTAAGGTCAGTGTTATTTTCATTTGGTTAAAACTGAGTGTGTTGAATATAATTGGTTTTAATTTGAATAGTTTTCCCTGACAAAGCCGGAATGGCAAAACCATGATCTATGGTTGGGATTAAAGTGCAGTTCCTTGGCAATACAGTTTATGAGCTGACAACAAGTTTTTGCAAGCAGTTGGGTCGTAGGGAATTTGGAGCGCAGTTTTTTGGTAACACCAGATGTGATTTGGCAGAAGTGTCTGAGTAGATCGAGTTTGGGCCGGCAATGAACCAGAGTAAGAACCTGAGCAAGAACTTGAGCAAATGGCTGTGACAGCGCTTTTTTTGGACATGCTAGAACGTGCTAGAACAAAATCTGGTAATAGTGCTGTTAATATACGTGTGAGTTGGCAACGGGCCTGTGCAAACGGCCTTATGGTAATACAAATATGGTGCTGGATATTTGCACGATAGCCTTTCCAGCTACTCATGTTTTTAAGTAGTGTAGTGATAAGAAATGTATTCAAGTGAACTATGTGTCAAGGTTTTCTGGTACAATGGTGACCATCTGAAATAATGGAGCATGACAGTGATGTCCCTTGGTAAAGATTATGGCTTTTACAGCCCAAGTGATGAATTAGGACAATTGCTCATTTATTAAAATTGAGATTAGGAATATGTAAATGTAGGAAAGGATTGACATGTCACGCTATTTGTTAATATCAACGCATTATATTATAAACATTGTATGAAGTAAACTTCCAAATTGTTAAGTTAGTGGAGCAATTGGATGTAAAATGCTGTATTTAAAACCCTTAGTACTTCTGTATATTTGTAAGAGGAGCAGTGAGGTTTAAAGTTTTAACACTTGTTGAAATTCCAGAAAAGTTCTTTAGATATTTGTGGTGGGCTCATGTAGCTGTGTGAGTGTGAATAGGTTGTATGAGTGGGTTGAATATTTTTTTTTAGAATTTAGAAGAAATATATGTATATGAGTTATGAATTATTGGGATGATGTATTTTAACAATATTTAAAAAAATTTTCAGTATAGAATTAATAAAATATTATGAGGAAAGATTTCATGCATTTAGCATGAATAAAAGATTTTTTACACCTTGTCAAATGTAATTTATCCTGAGTCAAGTTAGTAATGAATATATATAGCCTTTTGGGTGTATTGGTTACATTGTGTTTTTAGTGATATTAAAGTGATTACACAGGTAGAAAAGGTGACTGCAAAAGTCTGAAGGATGCTTGGGTGTACAGGGAGAGGAATGGCCAGCAGAAAAAAATGAGGTAATAGTATGGTGCAACCCCATTTGGAATATTGTGTGCAATTCTGGAGACCACAGCTTCAAAAGGATACAAACAGGATAGAGTCGGTGCAGAGTGTGGCTACTAAAACGGTTATGTTTATGTTTATTACATTTGATATACCGTTCAGGCCAAAGCATCAGAGCGGTTTACAATATTACATAAATGATACTGAAAATATGAAAAGAACGCCATTAATAAGATAGGACAGAGTAAGAGATACAGTGATAGTCAAAGAAATAGAAGAGACAAGAGGAAAGGCTCATTATAACATCCAAAGAGGTAGAATATTGTACCACCACAGCTCAGTCCTTCCAGACAGACTTGACCATAATCTTTTCTCATCACAATTCAAGCCAGGCAGGAATACGCCGCAGAAATGGCTGCTTATAAACCGCTGCTGCCTGGATGTACTTGACAGAAGCAGGTGATGAGGCAAAGCTCTCACTCACAGCCTGTGACGCTGACATCATCCTTCCACCATCCCGATCGCCATGGCAAGCAAACCAAATACAGCAGTTTACCTGGTCCCGCAAGGTCCAATGCCTAAGGGCCATGCCAAAGGGCCCTCTTGCGAGGCCCTCAGGCGTGGGCCCGCAAGGCATGGGCACGCCGGTGGAGTGGCGGTTTAAAAGCCGATGAAGTGGGCAGGCTCTGTGGAGGGAGGTGGAGCTCCCGCTCTCACCTCCGATGCTGGCTGCTGCTCTCCCCTCACAGAACGTGCCGGTGGAGTGGCAGTTTAAAAGCGGGTTAGTGGTCTTTGTTATAAAGAATATGAGGACAGATTTAAAGATCTTAATATATTTACGAGGTGTGACAAAAAAACTGTCCCATAAATGTTTTATTATAAAATCTACAGAGAAATGAAAAGGCCGCGAGGCCACGTACCCGCCTGCCATGGGTAACCGGGGGAGCGGTGCGGTGCATGGTCCTGACGCTGGGATGGCATTCGGGGAGAAGGGGCTGCGGGGGGGGGGGAGCGGATGGCATCATTTAAATCAATTGGCTCCTGCAGAGGATTGAGTTGCGCGGGAGCCAATGAGGAGGGTTTTGGTGAGCGTGGGGCCGGCGGGAAGGCAGTCTTCGCTGGAGAGCAGGCGAGGAGGATAGTGGCTGGCAGACATTCATCGGGAGGTGGAACAGTCTGAGGAGCTTGCGTTTGGTCGTGAGACAGCCTCCGGCGGACTGCGGGGAGTGCGGCAAGCTGAAATCGCTCAGCTTGCCCTAAATAAAGCAAACAGAGCAGGCTGAACAGCTGAGCGGTGCCAAGTGTTGTGGCACGTGGCAGACGGGGTTGGATTCTGGTGGCAGGAGCCGGGCTGGACACAGCGGGTGTATAATCAGGCAAGTGAAAGCTAATTGAGGGATAGGGGTGGTATTTGTGGATTAAAAATAAAGGAATAATAAATAAGAACATAAGATATGCCATACTGGGTCAGACCAAGGTCCATCAAGCCCAGTATCCTGTGATAGTAGCAGTGATAGTAACATATAGCCAAAAAAAAAAAAATACAAATAAAAATCTTATGCCGATGGGTTGCTCAGTTTCCTGCTCCTGTTTCAAAAAGTTTAGTACCTTTATGCATTGGGCTTTGGTCGAGCAGGTAGGATGCGCGAATGTGGTGCATTATCTGGATGACTTTCTTTTCGTGGGTGAGGCTCAGTCAGTCCGGTGCCAGGAGCTACTGGAAGGATTCATTGAATTGTCCCGTTTATGAGGTGTTCCTTTGGCTGCCTTTAATAAGTGTTATTTCCCTCCCTCCCTCCCCACACCCACCCACCCCTGGGATAATCGTAGCTTTATAGGTACTGTCGTAGGTCACCCGTCCAGGCGGTAGCCTTGGAGCAGGTGAACTCGCCTGTCTTGCTCCCTACAAGTACTTATTCAAGATGGCCGCCAAGGAAGGCTGCTGGGTAATGTAGTTTATGAAGCAAGGAGTGTGACCACACGCTAATAGGCAAACAGAGAATTTTATTCGGGGTTTTCCCTCCGCATTGAATTCAAAATGAACCTCAAACTTAAACTGGATAATTTCTCCAATAAGGCAAAACCAAGAATGTGAAAAAAGTTGAACAGAAAAATACAGGACTTCCTTTAAAAGCATCAAAATTTCACTTCCTGTGAGGAACAGGCTTCTGAAGCTTAATCTGTGTTCCAGATTAACTTCCTTGTCAATTACTTTCAAAACAGCTTGCTTTCTTCAAGCCCTTGCACAGCACAACTCTCTTCAATAGCTTTCATGACACAGTCTTTTAACAAGGCAAACACTCAGCAGTTATTCATGCTCTTGGCAAGACATAGAGAGCATTGCATATCTTCAACCTCTGAACCGTTAGGTTCCTCCAGCAGGTCTACATCCATTTCATCTCCTGAATCACAGCGTCTATCCTGAATATCAGCTGTCTGGTTATTCTCCTGCCTTATCAACTCTTGCAAACGTAACAACAGCTGTTCCCTGTGGTTTCCAAACCCAGGGTCTTGCAATGGAGTTTCTCTCTCTTTTAAGAACTTAGCAAGCTCTGTTAGAGTGGAGGTTTGGCAGTCACTGGCACAAGCTATGGGTTTACTGAAGCTTTGCTTTCCAGAGTTCAGGGGCATACAGCGTTTAGCACTGTCTCTCAACTCTTGAACAATGCCTTCAGTATGGCTTTGGTTAGGAAACAAAGAAAATGCAATCTCTTTACCTTCAGGGTTTAAATGCTGTCCTGGACTACTTCCCCATTTGGAAACACCTCTTTGTCTTGGCAAACGTGTCCTGCACTGGGTTCCAGACACCCTCTGTTTCTCCTTTATCCTTGCCTGAGAATCCTCCCAACTCAGCAAGTCTCTGCCACCAAGCTTGTCCCCTTTAGAATCAGCTCTTCTTACTTGAACTGTTTCTGGAACTTGAAGGACTCCAAACACTTCCTGCTTGTCTTGCTGTTGCTGTGCTTCTTCCTCTCTTTCCTTCTTCCCTTCCTTCTCCTTCTTCTCCTCCGTCTTCTTCTCCCTTTGTTCTAAAACTGAAACTCTTTTTAACTGCTGGTTTCCAGGCACCACGCCTTTCTTCCAGCCCATGTGCAGCTCATCAGTGCACAACCTAGCCCTGACATCACTATGTGGGCAGAGCTTAGCACTCGGAATACTCTGCCTTGGAGGCTTGTGGTTTCTATGGGAACTGCCTTTCTCTCCAGATTTAAAGGAACAGGGCTCATTTTCCTGCCATTCCATTTCATCTGCACAGCTCTCATCACCACAGTACTTACACATCTTAAAAGACAGTAGGTGCTCTCAGGTGAAGCTCATTATTTATTTTATTTATTTATTTAGTATACATTTGTATACTGCTACTTCCAGCGATCAGCAGCGGTTTGATTACAGATTGGAAATTGTCAAATCATGACAGGAAATTTTTGAGGTATAAACACATTGATTAGACAGGAAAGCACAGCACACAGAGAACTATTTTACAGGGAACATGGGCTATGGAGGGTTAAGTGGCTTGCCCAAGACCACAAGGAGCACCTGTGGGACTAGAAACCCCAGTCCTTCCGGCCCAAGGTTGCTGTCCTCTAGTGGGATTTGAACCCCCGACCTTCCGGCCCAAAGTACCTTGCCCCAACCACTAGGCCACTCCTCCACTCCATATCTAACCTTTCATTTAGTGCTATTTACCCATTACCCAAATCAGTCATACACTAAGGACCTGAGATTAGGTAAGCTTCAGGTGAACAAGGCATATTACACGTATTAGGTATAGTTTTATTAGTATAAATATCCATAGCACCCTTAGTAAGTAAAGAACTTAGATCTAAACACAAACTTAAAACTAAGATGCAGACAGCAGTCCAGCAGTGGGATGGGGCCTTTCCAGTCTTTTGCATTGAGCGTCACATGTATGATTTTCTCCCAGTTGGTGAGAGGTCTTACGTGTGCACTAGGTGCAAGGAGCTCTTTGCTCTCAGGGAATGAGTCCGTTCTCTAGAGGCTAAAGTAGCAGACTTGGAAAGCATAAGACAGACAGAGAGGTACATAGACGAGACCTACAGGGATATAGTCCTGAAGTCCCACCTCCAGTCTGGTAGCATCCCTGTTGCCATGGAGGAGAGAGGTCACGTGACAGGAGAGCATCACCCTGGTGTGGCAGGAAGTGATCCTGTAACTAGGGCCTGTCCTCCAGGTGATGTAAAACCCTCTCGCACCGAAGAAGTTTCTCCAGGGCCATGTGCCCATGAGGGAAGGGTTAGGACAGCTGTTATAGTTGGTGATTCGATCATTAGGCATGTAGATAGCTGGGTGGCTGGTGGACATGAGGATTGCCTGGTAACATGCCTGCCTGGTGCGAAGGTAGCGGACCTCGCGCTACCTAGATAAGGTCTTAGATAGTGCTGGGGAGGAGTCTGCTGTCTTGGTACATGTCGGTACCAATAACATAGGAAAATGTGGTAGGGAGGTTCTGGAGGCTAAATTTACGCTTTTAGGTAGGAAGTTGAAATCCAGAACTTCCAGGGTAGCATTCTCCGAAATGCTTCCTGTTCCACGCGCAGGACCCAAAAGGCAGGCAGAGCTCCAGAGTCTCAATGCGTGGATGAGACAATGGTGCAGAGATGAGGTTTTTGGATTTGTTAGGAAGTGGGGAACATTCTGGGGAAAGGAGGGGCTCTTCCAAAGGGATGGGCTTCACCTTAACCGGGATGGAACCAGGCTGCTGGCATTAACCTTTAAAAAGAAGATAGAGCAGCTTTTAAACTAGATATTAGGGGAAAGCCGACAGTCGCCCAAGAGCGGATGGTTCGGAAGAATGTGTCTTTGAAGGATACTACCAAAAGCAGAGAGGTTCCACAAAAGAGTAAAGTAGCCCAAATGCCCTCAAGTATGGAGCAGACAGAGCTTAAAGATCCCAAATTACCCATGTCTAACAACAGCCAAATTAATATGAATAAAGTACAGTCTCTAAAATGCTTGTATGCAAATGCTAGAAGTCTAAAAAATAAGATGGGAGAGTTAGAATATATAGCACTAAATGAAAGGTTAGATATGGAGTGGAGGAGTAGCCTAGTGGTTGGGTCAAGGTACTTCAGGCCGGAAGGTCGGGGGTTCAAATCCCACTAGAGGACAGCAACCTTGGGCCGGAAGGACTGGGGTTTCTAGTCCCACAGGTGCTCCTTGTGGTCTTGGGCAAGCCCTTGTGGTCTTGGGCAAGCCACTTAACCCTCCATAGCCCATGTTCCCTGTAAAATAGTTCTCTGTGTGCTGTGCTTTCCTGTCTAATCAATGTGTTTATACCTCAAAAATTTCCTGTCATGATTTGACAATTTCCAATCTGTAATCAAAAAACACTGCTGATCGCTGGAAGTAGCTGTATACAAATGTATACTAAATAAATAAATAAATAAAATAAATATGATTGGAATATCAGAGACATGGTGGAAGGATGACAAGCAGTGGGACACTGTGATACCTGGGTACAAACCATATCGTAATGAGAGAGCTGATCAAATTGGTGGAGGGGTTGCTCTCTATGTTAGAGAGGGCATTGAGTCAGGAAGGATTAAAGTTTTGCAGGAAACAAAATCTGCTGTAGAATCTATATGGATTGAAATTCCATGTAAAAGAGGGAAGGCAATTGCAGTGGGGGTGTACTATCGAGCACCTGGCCAGAATGACCAAATGGATGATGAAATGCTCAAAGAAATCAAGGAAGCTAACAAAAGTTACAGCACAGTAATAATAATGGGTGATTTCAACTACCCTGGCATCGACTGGGTCAGTGTCACGTCAGGACATGCTAGGGAGATGAAGTTCCTAGATGAAATAAATGACTGCTTCTTGGAGCAGCTGGTTCATGAACCGACCAGAGGGGAAGCCATATTAGACTTAATCCTTAGTGGAACACCAGATCTAGTGCAAGAGATAAGGTTGTTGGGGCCACTTGGCAATAGTGATCATAGCATGATCGCCTTTGATTTAATTAGTGGAGGAGGGATAGTAGGGAAATCCACAAAAGAACATAAGATATGCCATACTGGGTCAGACCGAGGTCCATCAAGCCCAGTATCCTGTTTCCAACAGTGGTCAATCTAGGTCATACGTACCTAGTAATATCCCCAAAAGACACAGGTTCCACAATGCTTGTACTGGGTCAAGCATTGATTATCCTGGGTCCCTTTTTAATAGTGGTTTATGGACCGTTCCTCCAGGAACTTGTCCAAACCTTTTTTAAACCCAGCCATCCTCCAGTAACAAATTCCAGAGTTTGATTACATGTTGAGTGAAAAAATATTTTCTCTTATTTGTCTTAAATAGCTTACCCTGTAGCTTGTGATAAGGAAGCTTATCATAGCTCAGGTAGGAGCTATAGAAAAGATGATGTGACTCTGAACAAGCAACCTGTCAGTTCTGGTAGAAGTGAGAAAACAGAATTTTCACATAAAAGACTACCAGTCCCAGAATGCACCAGGTTTCCAGCAGCCATGAGAGGGGCTGAAGTGAGAGAATGTGTGTGCAATCAAGAGAGCTATGAGGTAATCCCTAAGCACTCATCTCAAAGGGCAGGGCCTGATTCAACACAGCTGCGCTGTGTTAGGGAGCAGCACACATTAGAACAGGATAAGAATAGAGCTTATTCTTCAGATAACAGCTACAGAGGGAGGAAGAGATACAGAGACAGCAACGGCTACAAGCACCAGTAACACCTGGAGAAACAGAAGCCAAGCCAAGCAGATAGAGGGAGAAGGAAACTCTCTGGAAGGAAGAGAAGAAAGGCCATTGGAAGGTCTGGGAGATTCCAAGGCAGTACTCATACTGGGAGGTATTCCAAAAGCCAGCAGAGTCCATTGGACTGGATTCAGCCAGAGGAATGGAGTGGCAGAGATAGGAATCACCAGTGGCTACCTGGAAGAGAGAAGACTGCATGTGGAAGGGACTTTCAGACCAAGGCCAGAAGGTATGTGAGAGAAGATCCAGCGTCCAGGGATCAAGATTGGAAGGCTGGACATCAGAATTGGATTACATATTGGCCAGGCTATACAGAGAGGAATAATGATAGCAGGAGAGGCTCAGGTATGAACACTGATCCAGACCCTATCTATAATAGAGAATGGCAGCCAGGGAATAAGCATTCTCATGATAGTGCCTTAATGAAAGACTCGTCTGTGCCAATGTATGATAGTGACCATATGCTGATTGATGAAGAGGGAGATACAGCAGATGAAAATACAGTTTATATGGACTGTTCTCTATCTAAATGCTATTGCTAGTTTTCTCTGAGCAAACACATCAGCCATCACAAAGAAACCTAACTTTGTTCTTTATTTCCACTGCAAACAGCTCTTAAAGCAGGATTTGGGTTCACACAGTAGCAGCCAGCCAGCTAAAGGCTTTCAGCTGGTCCATTGATAGTAATTAGGGCTGCACCTGATTGTGTGTGTGAGCAAGGGAGAATCACTGCTGAGATCGGCGTGGAAAATAAGCAGAAGTTAACCTAACCAGCAAAGTTTATTCTTTACTTTGTGCCTTTGTATTTGGTAATTATTTGCTAAGAAAACATTAGCTAATTGCCTGACAAGCTGAAGGTTGTTTTCTGGTTTACTTTGTGATTTTTGTTATCCATTTTAAACACTGCAAGCAAGTAACCTCATTTATAGTGCTATCAAGCATACATGTGCTGGGTGAATTAAACCCCATCAATAAAAGAAGTATTTTATTGATCTTACCACTTGGTTTCACAACTCAAATTATTGTCATCAGCTGTGTTTGGGAGTGAATGAACTACAATACCCACAATACCTTGCAAGAATCATATGAATATATGCATCGTCAAGATTGTGTAAGTTCTCACCCTAGGCAGCCGTCTGACAAGCTTCATTGCATGTCCCCTAGTCTTTCTATATTCTGATAGCGTAAACAATTGATCCACGTTTACCCGCTCCACTCCATTCATTAATTTATAGACCTCTATCATATCTCCCCTCAGCTGTCTCTTTTCCAGGTTGAAGAGCCCCAACCTTTGTAGCCTCTCTTCATAGGAGTAGCCTTCCATCCCCTTCACCATTTTGGTGGCTCTTTTCTGTACTTTTTCTAATAATGCTATGTCCGTTTTAAGATACGGTGACCAGAACTGCACACAATATTCAAGGTGCGGTCGTACCATGGAACGAAACAGAGGCATTATAATATCCTTTGTTTTATTTTCCATCCCTTTCTTTATGATACCTAGCATTCTATTTGCTTTCTTGGCTGCCGCTGCACACTGGGCAGTACTACCTTTTAACTTTCGAAAGGGAGACTATGATAAAATGAGGAAAACAGTTAAGAAAAAACTAAAAGAAGCAGTTGCAAAGGTTAAAGACGTACATCAGGCTTGGCTGTTGTTGAAAAATACTATCTTGGAAGCCCAGACCAGCTGTATTCCACACTTTAAGAAAAGTGGAAGGAAGTCCAAAAAACTGCCAGCATGGTTTAAAGGTGAGGTCAGAGAGGCTGTTGTGGCCAATGTATTGGGGTCAAACAAGATAACATTGAGAGAGATGCAGGCCTTGATAGGCTTGTTGAATTTTGCATACAGGGTTATTCCAATGGGTCGAGTGTTTTTACGTCGGTTGTCAGCAGCTACATCGGGAGTGCTGAAACCTCATCACCATATTAGGCTTTCAAGGAGTATGCAGGCAGATTTGGGAGTTTGGGATGTGTTTTTGAAACAATTTAATGGGACATCGGTGTTGATGGAGGCGGAGATTTCCAGTTTCAACTTACAACTATTTACAGACGCGGCAGGAGGTACAGGATTGGGGATCTAATTCGGTGGTGTGTGGTGCGCAGGGGACTAGTCACAGGATTGGCATGAGCTGGGCTTAACCACCAATATAGCATTCCTGGAGCTGTTTCTAATGTTTGTGGTATTGGAATTGTGGCCAGACAGGCTGCGCAATTGCAAAGTTGTTTGGTGGTGTGACAATGAGGTGGTGGTTAGTATGATTAACCGCTATGCGCCTCGATGCCTGCAAGTAGCGGCATTAATGAGAGAGGTGGTGTTAGCCTGTTTATGTTTGAATGTATCAGTGAAGGCTCGTCACATTCCAGGTAGTACTAACAGAATTGCTGATGCTGTTTCCCGTTTCAAATGGGATCTCTTCTGGACTCTGGCACCAGATGCAGATGCCAAGGGAGCAATTATCCCAGAGCACTATGGCAAATTGGCCTCAAGAAATGCTGGATCTGCTGTGGAGTTCGGTGTCACCGGCGACTTGGTTGGCTTATCGACGAGGCTATGGCAGAGTGGTGGACTTCTTGGTGGATCGAGGATGGCAGCCAGGAAGGGTGTCTGATTAGCTCATGGGGCAATATGTTGTTTATGCAAAGGCTTTAGGGGCGTCGAAAGCAACAGTGCGAACACATTTGGCGGGGTTTGCCTTCTTCGCCAGAGTATTGAGTTGGATTTTCCCGGTTGGGGGGTTCTTGACTCACAGGTTTTTACAGGGCTGGGAGCGGTCCTGCCCCACACCGGGCGATGGCAGAAGGGCCATTACACATGACTTGCTTGCGAGGTTGTGCGCAGCCTTACCCCTAGTGGCGGTGTCTCTGTATGAAGCCACTCTTTTTCAGGCAGTTTTTTGCGTGGCATTTTTTGGCACCTTCCGAGTGGGCGAGTTGGTAGCAGAGTCCAGCCGAGCAGGGATTGGTGGTAGTATGCGGAGGGTGGTAGTATGCATGTGAGGGTGATGGAGGAGGAGCTGAGGTTATGGCTGGTAAAATCCAAGATGGATCAGATGGGAAAAGGAACGTGGGTGGTTTTAAGGGCAATTGGAGGTGCCCAAGCACCTCCAATCGCCCTTAAAACCACCCATGTTCCTTTTCCCATCTGATCCATCTTGTCCAGTGGCACTTAAAGCATACTTGAGAGTGCGGCCAACAGTGGATGGTGGTCTCTTTTTGCATGAGAATTCCCGCGTGCTGATGCAGTTTCAGTTTTCAGTGGTGTTATGGTTGGCACTACGTAAGATAGGCGTGGATCCTCGGTTCGCCCCTCACTCCTTTCGCATTGACACAGCAACCAGCGCAGCAGTGGAGTGGTTAAGGGAGCAGGAGATACAGCATATAGGCAGATGGCGGTCACGGGCCTTTCAGGGATATGTGCATCTTTAACGAGAGCTGCTGTGAATTTTCTTTTCAGATGTGGGACAGAGTCCATGTGTTTGCTGGTAAATCGACCACGCCAGCCTGTGGGGCCTAATATCGGACTGGATGCTATGGAGGTGACTGTCATGGCTGGGCGAATGCGGTCTTCGCTGGACACAGCTGTTGCCTTTGCTTCGGCACCACGGGCGCTATAGGGGATAGCCTACAATGATATTGCTACATTTGGGAGGCAATGACCTTGGTGCATGGACATGTAAACAGTTGATTAGAACAGCATAAAGGGATTTGGGAGAAGTGCTATCAATGTTTAAGCATGTAATTTTACTGTGGTCAGAAATTATTCCAAGGCCTGCATGTTGGGATCAGCAGCGGTGGTCAGAGCGATTGACAAAAATCAATCGCCAGACCGGCCGCTGGATGTGTGAGCATGGGGGTTACCAAATCCTGCATCCCTGGATGGAGATTGAGTGTGTGGGATTGTTTAGGCAAGATGGAATACACTTATCCCCGGTAGGAGTAGACTTGCTCCTGAACGACTGGCAAGAGGCCTTGGAATATGTTATGCGGCGTGAGGTGTGGCACTGCAGACCAGCTGCAAGCAGCAGAAAAGGTTTTAAACACAGAAAAAAGAGCTGAATACCGGCTGCAGCATCATGAGGAGCCACATAGAGGGAGCCAGAGAGACCTCTGGAGGTCTGAAGAACCACGCCCTAGAGCCAATGAGGTAATTCCAGCCAACACCCGATGCAAAAAGGGAAGAGTTCCTCTTAAATGCTCAGATGACTGGAGGAAGCCAGACAGTCAAGGAGAGTGGCAAAGAGACCGGTACAGAGAAGGAGGTTGGCGAGAAAGAGAAAGACAAGGAGATTGGCAGACAGCTCCAGACGAGCAAGGAGACTGTCAAGGAGTCGGGCAGGAAGTTCCAGTTCCAGATTTATATGGGTATCTGGAGGATCCAGGGAGAGGAGTCCTGACCAAGGGAACCAGCCTAGCCGACCCAGCCAAGCCAGGTACAGAAACCTACTTTAAACATTTCAAAAGAGGAAGAGATAAACTTTCCAGGAGAGAAAGGTTTTATAAAGAAGCTAACCCTGAAAGAAGGTGGACTATAACAGAGAGTCCCAAGCCTAAGTTTAATAGGAGCCAGCAACTGTTAGGAGGTGCAACAGTGAATGGCTGTGAAAGAGGTGAAAGAGGAGTTGTGAAAGATCACTTCCAAAGCAGTGGGAGAAAGGAACCCTGGCACCAGTACGCCCTGACTCCAGCAGAGGGCAGACCTAGGAGCCAGAGGCCTACCTGGACACCAGACAATCCAAGACCCGGCAGGCCCAAGCTTCAGCCTTCACCTCCCAAAGACCACCTTGGAAGAAAAGGTAAACGCCTTTTTTATAATGATGATACTTTGAATACTGTGACACAGAAAGAGTCAGGCACTAGAGCATGCTGTCCTTCCAGAGGCCTTCATGAAACAAAGTTCAGACCTGCAGTTAACAGGAAGCTTACTAGGGAAGGAACTGTATGCAGGAGAGACTGTCCTCAGCATAAATATATACAAAGCCAGGACTTACCTTGTAACGCTGACTATTGGCGCCTCATCCAAGCGCTAGGCAGAAAGCCTGAAGGAGAGCCCCCAAACATTCTAGACTGTGAGCCCATGCAGGTAGAATACCAGGAGGACCCCTTGGACATTCCCATGGACGTTAACTATTGCCTATCAGAAAGGATTGAGCCATAACAGAGGCATAGCTGTGGTTTGGGCTAAAAATTGGATGCTGTATTTCATTTACCTGTGCTGTGAAGTTAACAGTGTTTTCAGTACTTGTTTTTCCTTTAACCTGAAGCAAGGATATTTTCTTTTCATGTGTTGTATTCTGGGCTAAAGAACCTGTTTGCAAAGAGGGAAATAAAAGCCTTTCTATTTCCCTAAACCTGGACTGTAATTTCTTGGGAGTGTTAGTTATACAGAAGGCTACCAGGCCTGGGCCCTGCAAGAGAACCAACCTCCTCTACAAACAAACTTTTCTCCTCCCTGTCCACGCTCTTCTGTCGTGCCACGCCATCACCACTAGGGGGGCAGTGTGACAGAGGTTCACTGGTTGCAGCTTGGTCTTGGGGAGGGGGGAGCGGCTCAGAGACGAGGGTCGTTTGAGCCGGTGGAGGGATCCTAAAGGTTTCCGAGGTCCGGAGCCTTAGGCAATACCTAGGGCGGGAGTGGGGTACCCCCGACCCGGACAACCCCTGGGGGCTTTTGCTAATAATATGGCGAAGCCGGAAGAAGGGGTAGGGATTGAAGATAGCCGTGGACCTGTCCATGGGGGAAATGGAAAGGAAGTCACCATGCTAATCATATGGCTGGTAAGGCATTGTTCCGCTGACTGGATGACTATGATGATGGATGTTCAAAATGTTACATAGAAACATAGAAATATGATGACAGAAGACGACCACATGGCCTATCTAGCCTGTCCTTCGAAATCAACAACTACAACAGTCCCCTTTTTACCTTTAGAGATCCTCTGTGTTTGTCCCATGCTTTTTTGAATTCAGTTACTATCCTCATCTCTACCACCTCCACTGGGAGATTATTCCATGGATCCACTACTCTTTCCCTAAAGAAATATTTCCGCATATCACTCCTGAATCTATCTCCCTTCACCCTCATCCCATGTCCCCTCATAGCAGAGCTTGCTTTCAACTGAAAGAGGCTCTCTCCCTGAACATTTATGCACGGAGGTATTTAAAAATCTCAATCATATCACCTCTATCCCACCTTTCCTCTAAGGTGTACATATTAAGATCCTTAAGTCTGTCCTCATATGCTTTACAATGAAGACCAATAATCATTTTAGTAGCCACCCTCTGCACCGACCCCATCCTGTTCACATCCTTTTGAAGGTGCGGTCTCCAGAATTGCACACTATACTCCAAATGAGGTCACAACAAAGACTTATACAGAGGCATTATCACCTCCTTTTTTCTGCTAGCCATTCCTCTCCATATGCACCCAAGCATCCTTCTAGCTTTTGCCGTCGCCTTTTCTACCTGTTTAGCTACTTTAAGATCATCAGACACAACCAGGCCTAGGTCCCGCTCTTCTTTAGTGGACACAAGTACTTCACCCCCTACTATATTGCTCTCTTGGATTGCTGCAGCCCAAATGCATGACCTTACATTTTTTAACATTAAATCCCAGTTGCCAAATTCTAGACCAATCTTCAAGCTTAGCTAGATCCCTCCTCATGTTATCTACCCCTTCCTGGGTGTCTACTGTATTGCAGATTTTGGTATCATCCGCAAAGAGGCAAACCTTACCTGAAAGACCTTCCGCTATATCACTAACAAAGATGTTAAAAAGAATCAGACCAAGGATAGATCCCTGGGGCACACCACTGATAACATCCTTTTCCTCAGAGTGAGGTCCATTTACTTGTACTCCTTGTCGCCTCCCACCCAACCAATTTCTAACCCAAACAGTAACTTTAGGGTCCATCCCTAGGGTGCTCAGTTTGTTTATAAGTCGCCTGTGAGGAACAGTGTCAAAGGCTTTACTGAAATCTAAATACACCACATCTAGGGCTCTCCCTCGGTCCAACTCCCTGGTCACCCAGTCAAAGAAATCAATCAGATTTGTCTGACAAGACCTTCCTCTGGTGAATCCATGCTGCCTCGGATCCTGTAATCCGCTGGACTCCAGAAACCTCACTATTTTCTCTTTCAGCAGCGTTTCCAATAATTTACTCGCCACCGAAGTTAAACTAACCGGCCTGTAGTTTTCAACCACATCCCTACTTCCGCTTTTGTGTAAAGGCACCACATGAGCCTCTCTGCAGTCCTTTGGCACCACTCCCGACTCCAACGAGGCATTGAAAAGGTCAGTCATTGGAGCTGCTACAACGTGCCCAAGTTCCCTCAGTATTCTCGGGTGTATCCCATCCGGTCCCATTGCTTTGTCTACTTTAAGTTGAGATAGTTTCTCACAAACACAGTCTTTTGAAAATTGTTCAAGATGTCATTTGCTTCTGTTCCTGTTTGTGGGTGTTTTCTGAGGTCCTGCTCCTGGCTCTTCATCTGTGAACACAGAACAAAAATATTTGTTAAGCAATTCCGCTTTATCCTTATCAGCTTCTACATATTCCTCCCCTGCACCCTTGAGTCTGACAATACCACTCTTGCCCTTCCTCTTCTCACTAATATATCTGAAAAATGTCTTATCCCCCCATTTTATTGCATTGGCTGTTTCCTCCTCATTTTGAATCTTTGCTTTCCTGACTACTTTGCTAGCTTCTCTAAGTTTTTCCAAATAAAGATGCCTGTCTTCCTCTCTCTGTGATCTCTTGTATTTCATGAAGGCCTCCCTCTTTTTCTTCACTTTTTCAGCTACTTCTATCGAAAACCATAGCGGTCTCCTTTTCCTTTTACCTTTATATACCATTTTAACAAAAAGGTTGGTTGCCCTTAAAATATCCCCTTTCAGTTTTGCCCACTGTTTTTCTACATCCCTCAGCTGTTCCCATCCAACTAACGACTCCCTGAGGTATTGGCCCATCTTCGCAAAGTTAGTCTTCCTAAAGTCTAAGATCCTCGCCTTTGAATGGATTCTAACAGCCCTAGTCCTAATACTGAACCACACCATCTGATGATCACTGGATGCAAAATGATCTCCCACTACAACATCAGAAACACTTTCACCATTGGTAAGCACCAAGTCCAGTATGGCCCTTTCACGTGTGGGGTCTGTTACCAATTGCCTTAATAGTTCTCCCTGTAGAGAATCCAGGATCTCCTTACTTCTAGATGATACTGCAGCAGGAATGTGCCAATCAACATCTGGCATATTGAAATCTCCTATCAGTAGCACATCCCCTTTCCTAGCAATGCTGCGCATGTCTTCAATTAACTCTCTGTCCACCTCTTCCTCTTGTGAGAGAGGTCTGTATATCACACCAATGTAAATAGATTTCTGTTTCCCTCTTTCTAGTTTAACCCACAATGCCTCCCCTCTCCTTTATAAGCTCTGTAATTCCAAAGCTTTAATAGTAGTTTTTATATATAGTGCCACTCCTCCTCCCCTACTTCCTACCCTGTCCTTTCTGAATAAAGTATAGCCAGGTATAGTTACATCCCAATCCCATGTTGTTGGATAAAGCTAAAATGTTAAGAAAGTTGCGACCAGTTGAATTCCCATTATTGTGGTGGTGTGTTTATTGGAAGGGGGGGTTGGAGGGGTGGGGGCTGGAGGTGAAGGTGAGAACCGTGTCCGATGTACCTCGGTTAATTACACATTGTCCCCTTCAAAGTAATCCCCCCCCCCCTCCAGAGTTAATGTACTTCTGCATTCACTTCTGCCACATACGGAAGCACTTTGTAAAGTGGTCCTCCTTAAGGAAAATAGTTAAGAAAAAACTAAAAGGAGCAGTTGCAAAGGTTAAAGACTTACATCAAGCTTGGGTGTTGTTGAAAAATACTATCTTGGAAGCCCAGACCAGCTGTATTCCACGCTTTAAGAAAAGTGGAAGGAAGTCCAAAAACTGCCAGCATGGTTTAAAGTTGAGGTCAGAGAGGCAGCTCTTGCCAAAAAAGCATCTTTCAGGAAATGGAAAAAAGAGCAAAACGACGAAACCTGGAAACAGCACAAGCACTGGCAAGTCAAATGCAAGGCATTGATAAGGCAGGCAAAGGGAGAATTTGAGAAGAAGTTTGCTTCAGAAGCAAAAACGCGAAGTAAAGACCTTTTCAAGTACATTCGTAGCAAAAAACCTGTGAGAGAGTCAGTTGGTCCATTAGATGATAAAGGCGTTAAAGGAGCACTAAGAGGCGACAAGGCAATAGCTGAGAGACTGAATGAATTCTTTGCTTCAGTCTTTACTGAGGAAGATGTAGGGATGTTACCCATGACTAGAGTGGTATTTAAAGGTGCGGAAGAATTGAAGGAAATATCGATACATCGGGAAGATGTACTACAACTATTAGATAAGCTGAAGAGTAGCAAATCACCTGGGCCAGATGGTATACATCCAAGGGTGTTGAAAGAACTGAAATATGAGATTGCAGACCTGCTATTAGTAATCTGTGAACTATCATTAAAATCATCTCTAATACCTGAAGATTGGAGGATCGCCAATGTAACACCAATTTCTAAAAAGGGTTCCAGGGGTGATCCGGGAAACTACAGACCGGTGAGTCTCACATCAGTACCGGGAAAAATGGTAGAAACCATCATAAAGAATAAAATTACTCAGCAAAATTACTCATGACCTAATGGGAGAAAGCCAACATGGCTTTAGACAAGGAAGATCTTGTCTTACTAATCTGTTATGTTTTTTTGAAGGAGTGAATAATCAGGTGGACAAAGGTGAGTCAGTTGATATTGTGTATCTGGACTTTCAGAAAGCCTTTGACAAGGTCCCTCATGAGAGACGTTTGGCAAAACTAAAGAGTCATGGGATAGGAGGCAGTGTACTATTGTGGATCAGGAACTGGTTAAAAGATAGAAAGCAGAGGGTAGGGCTAAATAGCCAATTTTCCCAATGGAGAAAGGTGAATAGTAGTGTACCCCAGGGATCTGTGCTGAGTCCGCTGCTTTTTGACATATTCATAAATGACCTGGAAAGTGGAATAACGAGTGAGGTTATCAAATTTGCAGATGACACAAAACTATTTAAAGTTGTTAAAACCCCAGAGGATTGTGGAAAATTGCAAGAGGATCTTGATAAATTGGAAGACTGGGCATCAAAATGGCAGATGAAATTTAATGTGGACAAGTGCAAGGTTATGTACACCTAGGGAAGAACAACCCAAACTATGGTTACACGATGCAAGGTTCCACATTAGGAACCACCACCCAGGAAAAAGATTTAGGTGTCATTGTGGATAACATGTTAAAACCCTCGGCCCAGTGTGCAGCGGCGGCCAAGAGAGCAAATAGAATGCTAGGTATGATAAGGAAAGGAATGGAAAATAAAACAAAAGATATTATAATGCTTCTATACCGTTCCATGGTGAGACCGCACTTTGAATATTGTGTGCAATTCTGGTCGCCGTATCTTAAAAAGGATATAGCATTATTAGAAAAGGTTCAGAGAAGAGCCACCAAAATGGTAAAGGGGATGGAAGGATACTCCTATGAAGAAAGGCTAAAAAGGTTACAGCTCTTTAACCTGGATAAGAGACGGCTGAGGGGAGATATGATAGAAGTCTATAAATTAAAGTACCGAGTGGAACGGGTAAACGTAGATCGATTGTTTACGTTATCAGAATATAGAAAGACCAGGGGACATGCAATGAAGCTACAGGGTAAACTATTTAAGACTAATAAAAGAAAATATTTTTTCACTCAATGTGTAATCAAACTCTGGAATTTGTTACCGGAGGATGTAGTAAAGGCTGTTAGTGTAACTGGGTTTAAAAAAGGTTTGGACAAGTTCCTGGAGGAAAGGTCCATAACCCATTATTAAGAAGGGACCCAGGATATCAATGCATTGCGGAACCTGTGTCTTTTGGGGAAACTGCTAGGTATGTATGACCTAGATTGGCCACTGTTGGAAACAGCATACTGGGCTTGATGGACCTTGGTCTGACCCAGTATGGCATATCTTATGTTCTTATGAGGTCCCTCAGCTTCCTCATCACAGTGGCCTTGATCTCTTCTATAGAGGTGAAATGAGTTCCTTTGAGCACAGTCTTCAGCCTGGGGAAGAGCCAGAAGTCACATGGTGCGAGATCTGGAGAATAAGGAGGGTGGTCGAGAGCTGTGATCTTTTTGTTGGCCAAGAACGGCCTCACACTGAGTGCAGTGGGTGTGGGCGGGTTGTCATGGTGAAGCAGCCACTACTTGTTTCTCCACAGAGTCCGCCTCCTGTGCCGAACCGGTCATGGAGGCAATTCAGGACCTGCTGGTAGAAGTGCTGGTTGACTGTCGGACCCTTAGGCACAACTCATGATGGACCACTCCCTTCTGGTCGAAGAATGTGATCAGCATAACCTTGATCCTTGATTTGAACATGCGTGCCTTCTTGGGTCTGGGTGACAGTCGAGTCTTCCACTACAAGCTCTGTCTCTTGCTTTCAGGGTCATACTGGAAGACCCACGTCTCATCTCCTGTGATGACTCAGCCAGTGAACTCTGGATCTTCTCCGATCTTCTCTAGCAAGTCTCAACAAACATTGTCCCGGTGCTCCTTCTGGTCATCCAATAAAAGCTTGGGCACCATCTTGGCACACACTTTCCGCATCCCCAGCTCCTGCACCAAGATGGTCCGTACTGACTCCCTGTTCAGGCTGAGCTCCTCAGCTATCAACCACACCGTCAATCTGTGATCACTCCACACCAGCTGGTTCACTGTTAATGTTCTCAGCCGTATCTGTTGTGGAGGGCTGTCCTGTCTTGGGATCATATACCACCTCCTCGCCAGTCTTGAAACATTTGTGCCACTCGAAGACTCGTGGCCTTGACATTGCATCTTCTCCATAAGCCTTTTGGAGAAGTTGGAGACACTCAGTTGGGCCCTTCTCCAACTTAACCACAAATTTCAAGTTGATTCTTTGGTCCATATTTCTGCCACCTCCAGTTGCGTGACAAAGCAATAGAGCAGTGTGCTACAAAAAACCCCGAAAAAGAAAAACAGAGTGAGGGAGATGAAAAATATTATAGCAGAACAATGGTGAGGTGTTGCACAACACAGTGTCATAAGCGGTTAGTCAATTGGCATTGAGTCATGGGCATGGCTGCCACAGTCTTGTTTCTTTTTTGTCACACCTCGTATGTTAGAGGAAAGGCGGGACAGAGGAGATATGATAGAGATGTTTAAATACCTCTGTGATATAAATGCACAAGAGGAGAGCCTCTTCTGATTGAAAGTAAGCTCTGGAATGAGGGGGAATAGGATAAGAGTGAAAGGTGATAGACTCAGGAGTAATATGCATAAATATTTCTTTATGGAAAGAGTGGTAGATGCATGGAAGTGGAGGTAGTAGAGTCAAGGATAGTATCTGAATTCAAAAAAGCATGGGGCAAACACAGAAGGTCTCTAAAGGAAAAAAAGGGATAATAGTATTTGATATGGAAGGGTAGGGTTAGATAGGCCAAGTGGTCTTTTTCTGCTGACGTGTTTCGCTGTTTCTACGTTTTATCTTCCAAGAAACAAAATAAGGATTACCTGAACACTCAATGCTAGTATCTTCCCAGTGGTGACAGCTGTGACGTATGAAGGCATCTGCTTGACAGTTAGAAAGGAGAGTTTCTGTCCCCCTGCAGGCAACTTTATTCAGCCAAATTGGATCAGAGCCTTGCCCAAACTTCCCAGAACTCAGTGCAGACAAAGGAGGTCCACAGTTCAGCTGTCGGCACACAACTTCAGCATTTGTTAAATCCCAATCATCGTCACACACAGTTCCCCATTGATTGTTGTAGTAAACCTCCAATCTCCCAGAACATCGATGGTGGCCATTCACCAAATTGATAGGTAAATCACCTAAAAGACAGGTAAGCAGCAATTTAAAGAAATATCTGACCCGATATTCAATCAAAGCTGAGCTCCTAAATTTAGGCTCCTGAGTTATGTACATATATTTGTGCCCTATTTTCAGCCACACTTAGGAACCTAAGGTTTTAGCTGAAAACTCATCCTAATTCAAACTTAAGCTCTTAAATTTAGGCGTCATTCATTTGCCTAGATTTAAGAGCCTAATTTAGGTGCTTTAGTGCTGAAAATCAGTGCTAAGATACTAAATACTTTTCCCCACCCTAAATCCACCCCCATTGCCACCAACCTTTTAGGCTCCTATATTTAGGAGTTTAGTGACACGTTAAGAAAAAAATGTAAGCACTCAGCCCTAGTAAATTTTTGAAGAGGCCAACGTAGGAGCATAACTCTCAAACTTAGGAGCATAAATCCTTTGAATACTGAGTCCATCATTCTTACTATTTATTGAACATGATTATTGCAGCTATGGATTCCACTCAACAATGAGCCACCTGACTGAAGACCGAATACAGTTTAGGACAACTATCCAGAGGGTCACCATGAGTCGACACTGACTTGACGGCACTTAACAACATCGTTAGCTATATTACATAAATTAGCCTGGCCATTCCCATCGATCAATTATTAAACTATCAAAGTTGCACTTGAGATGCAATGGCATATTTTAGAAGATGCGGAGAAGAGAATTCACATGTCCATGCCTGGATGTGCCGAATTATGACAGTATTTAGAAGAGGTTCCGCCACGTGTACAGCCCCTTGTCGAATAGGTGCAGCCTAGCCTGCATGGGTATGCCTCTCCACATCTGGTAGGAGCAATGATTTTAAGAAGCTGCCTGGGGGAAATAAAACATAGAAAACCTCCCACATATTCATGGGAGCAGCCTTTTAAAATTACTACTTGTGCAAAGAAGATATACCCAGTTCAGCATCAGAGATGCCTCCCATCAGTGTCCTGACATCAGGCCCCTCCTCCATGCCAATCTCATACTTAACTCCCTCCCCTAACTCTCCACAGCACATTGTCCAAGCTCCCCAATCATCCTCCTTTCAGGATGTCCAATATCCCCCATTCCTTCCATAAGTCAGTGACTGGTGGGGAGGGGGCTCCACCTAGGGAGTGATGTAGTACATTTTAAGATTGAGTTAATTTTGTTGGGGGGGGGACCCTTGCAGGAGGAAGCGAGCATCATATTTGCCTGGGCCAACTTGGTCATTGGCGCTCATGGAGGGAGATGGGGGCATCAGAGCTGCTAGGGAGGAAGTGACTTTTGGGGACTTGAACAATGTGCTGTGGGGGTGGGTGGGTAGGGAAGGAATTGAATCTGGGATCAGCAAGGGGGGGAGATCTGATATTGGGGCAGTGATGGGGGGCTCAAACTCAATATTCACATCTGTCTCTGCTGACATGGAATTATTGAAGATAACATTATGTAACAACTATCTTTGCTACAATGGATAGTTTTATCATCAGTGATAAGGCATTGCTACGGGGCACTGGTGACTCCTAAAATGTCAAAATTAGATGTGATGGAATTTAAGGAAACCTACTGTGATAAGGAAGCTTATCAGGACCCAAGAGACAGGGATAAAGAGCAGGAATTTACCTTTATAAAAGGACCTATTTTACCAGGTCAGAGACACAAAACTCCCTTTACACCTAGAAAGCAGGTAATTCCTAGCTACAATAGGTTGCAGAATGCCCCTAGTGGAGAAAAAGAGAGGGAATACAGGCTCAGGGTAAGGAACCCTTACGTCACTGAATTCCCCAAATTCAGTGACGTAAGGGTTCAGCCACACTTGGTGACATCATCCGACGGCGCCAAGACGGAAGTACTCTCCATAGCTCAGAAGGGCTTTTCGCCCTTCTGAGCATGGGCCAACTGGCCCCACCCCCTGCCCGCCCCTAGCTAGCCAGTTTTCAGTTCTTCCGCCTTGCCTCAAGACGGAATTTTCTACTCTCCATTTAAAATCCTACTTACTTTGCTTATTTGAACTAAAATTTTTCTAATTCTTGTTTCTAATGTCTCTCTCTTTCAGATTCCTGTGACACCCGAACTAGGAGCGAGGCTAGGAGCACATATACCTACGGGCCATGTGCTCAGTGTCCTTCTGCCTTCAGCCATGTGGCCGACATTACTAAGAACAGGCCTCTCCCAGAGGACCGCTGTTGCCGCAGAGCTCCTACACTAACCATTAAGGCTACCACGTACCTGAATGATGAGGAGCTACACGGGCACGGGATGTGCCGATTTAGGCCTCCATCCCCTCCCTGTATGATGAGGAGCAAGACAGACACGGGATGTGCTGACTCAAGCCTCCATCCCCCTCCGTCTCTTGGCAGGGCTATGCCCATACAGCCTCCAGCTGCACACTGGGACCTACACCGGGCAATATATGTTGCACTCCTCCGGTTGCCTGCAGCGCTCCTACAGATTCTCTCCGGCGGAGCCAGTCAAATGATTGCGGTAACATTAAGAGCCCCATTTCGCAGAGAATCCTCTCTCCCTTGTGCATATACTGCTGACGATATGGCTTCAGAGAGATTGGAAGGAGCCAGCCGGGCATGCAGCCCGGCTCATCGGGAGCTTCCCCTCCACCAAAGGCTTGTGCGGGGACAGGGCAGCCCGGCCGGCCGGCCGGCTGCGATGGCACCAAAAACTCCTCCCTTCAATCTGCTCCACCATCACATGGCTTTGGAAGGGGAGGAGCAGCTCTGGACCTTCTGAAAGCACCCCTGCACCGTTAAAAATTGATGCGCTTCACCGGCGCCAACCCCAGGCCCTGCGCCGTTAAAAATTGATGCGCTTCGCCGGCGCCGACCCCAGGCCCCGCCCCACAGGACAGCTTGTACTGTGCATGGAGCTAACAGATGGGGGAAAGCAAGAAGGCTTCCCGCTAGAGCCGAAGAGTTGGGGGAGGACGATGGTGCCCTGAAACCCGGCGCCGTCTTCAATAAACTGACTCCGGTACTCGACATGCAGCCGCCGCCGCACCACTGGATCGGGGGAACGCGGCATGGGTCAGAGGTGGCACTGCCCAAGCCATCAGTCACTCCGACCTGCAGGCTCCACCCCGAGTCCTCCCAGAGCAGTCGCTCCAACCCGCAGGCTCCACCCCGAGTCCTCCCAGAGCAGTCGCTCCAACCCGCAGGCTCCACCCCGAGTCCTCCCAGAGCAGTCGCTCCAACCCGCAGGCTATGAGTTCCCTCAGCACCTGCTTTGCTCTGCTCCTCCCAACGTGATTACCCTGGCTCACAAGGCACAGGTGGATACACAGGCCCCTCCCCATCTCAGGGACTGTGGGCTGTGTGGTGCTGATCACGGTGCTCCGAACTCCCTCACAGAACAGCCCTTCTTAGGTCTTCCGAGGATGGGGGTGCTGTTCTCCAATCTTCAGGCATCGCGGAGGACCATGGCTCCAAACAGCAAGTACTTAAAGCTTAAGGGCTGTAGCCAGAACCCCCCTGAGCGGGTCAGAGCCAGCTCAGTACTGAAGCAAATACTTAAAGCTTAGAGCGCCTGGATCCAGCCCTCAGCACTGTGAGCTCTTGCTCCCCTTGCCATCAATGGCTGACTCCCCAGTACCTGGGGACACCGATCATCTAGAGCTCCATAATCCTTATCTCTCTCTCTCCGTGCCAACCAAATGAAATCAAGACGGGAAAGCCAACAGTAGCGAGGTGCAAACTTGCTCTTCGCACCAACCTAGGAAGCATCGGGGCGCTCCATTCTCCGTTCCTGGGCACCCGAGGCTTTGAATACTGTCTGAGGATCAGCCTAGTGCCCCATGGCGCAGTCTGGGCATCTGATATAATGTGATAACCCAGGAGCAGTCTATACCTGCTAAATTATACCATGTAGCTCCCTGACAAGACGAATGGAGACGAGTCAGGGGAATAGTTGGAAAGAAGTACAGAGGAGGATGGGACGGGGAGCCTTTACACATGGGTTCAAGTCCTGCTTTGAACACTCCTTGTGACCTGGAGCGAGGTCTGCCTGGTCAGGCATCCATTAATAAAATCAGCAACCACAAGTCTACCAGTCTCATGTGTGTCTACAGTCTCCTCGGAATATGACCTTGGACAAAGTCACTTAATGGGCACCACCCCTTAACCCTCCACACTCCACAGCCTCAACAAGAACGGCCTGGAAATCTTCCATTTACACTGCTGAGAAACCCTAGTACCACTGCGTCACCAGGAGCCAGCACAGACTCAATGCCCTTCAAAGACATAATCATCAGCTCTCCGCAGCCTCGACAACTGCGGCGGCTCTACCCATGTCAGCCCCTATATGGTGATAATGACATCACATCATCACAGAGTCCACACAGGAGTTGAAACTCAGTTTAAAAAAAAAAAAAAAAGGGAAGGGGCAGAGGTTACCTCAGTCCTCTAAGGAAAATGCACAGGCCACTCGGTCTGGTCTAGAGTGCCGGCTCAAGGCGTCATAAGAGCCATCCAAGGGCTAGGGGGTTCCCTCCCTATCAAGACTCTTGAGGGAGTAGCACCCTGGTAGGCCTTCAAAGGAAGACCTGTAAATCCTTGCAAATCCACCTGGCATGGATGAGATACTCCCCCTGTGGGCCCAAGGCAAGGCTTGGCAGATGGGTGGATGAGTAGCCTAGTGGTTACAGCAACTACCTAGTGCCCAGAAATTAAGACTTAATTCCTACAGGCACACCTTGTGCAAGTCATTTCTCCACCAGATGTGCACGAGAAGCAATCCTTGTGGACCTCTGGGGAAAGACTGATAAACTCCCAACTTCTATGCGATTCTCTTCTTCGGGGCTCCGAAGGAAGAAATGGCAATCCGACAGATGTGGAGGAGATGCACGACCAAGAAAATCAGGAACCACTCACATTGGATGAGATGCACTGCTGGTGGCCTCCGAGTAAAGGCTTGGCAATCTCCCTCTGATTGCGCAACCAAGAAAATCAGGAGCCGTTCACATTGTCCACGGGACATAACTAGCATCTACAAAGGTAAAAACTCCTTGGGCACAGACGACGCCCTCCTGGCCTACTAGACGGTGCACGGACGTACAGAGGAAGTCTCTCATCGCGCACTGATTATTCCACTTCAGGGACCCAGCGGACATATCCCTCTCAACAGACCCTGAAGGGTTCCAACAGGGGTCAAACCTACAGGATCCCTCTTCGGGCAGATCAGAGTATAGCCGGCAATACTGGGCTCATGCGTACTCCTCAAGAGCATGTGCTGGCAACACACCTCTGTGAAGAGGGTACCGGCCGCCCCACACCTCGTAGAGGAGCCTTCTTTGACCACGCCATCTTGGGAGGTCTGTCCAGCTGTCAAGCCATACCTTCCTGTCCCTCTGGGGACATCGGATGTTCCACTTCTAGATCACTGACTGGATGCCGTTGGAATGGGCATCAACACTACAGTGTTCGTAGCTTTTCCCCCATGACAGGCAGAAACACCATCTTCGTCATCTTCAAGACGTGGGTCACTCTCTCAATCCAGCCTTGTCCCAATGACCCACATTAGACAGGCCCCTAGCAAGCTCTGTGGCACTGAAACCACTATGCATCACACAATGCCGCACTGCCTCTGCACTCTATCTGTGAAGGAACAGACTTTCCGGGCAGTCAGCTGGGTAACCATTGCCCCAGGAGGAGCAAGCCCTCAAGCACAGGCATTGCTGAGAGGCAGGACCAACTGCCCGAGCAGTGCGGGGAGGCAGAACCAACTGTCCAACGAACCTGCTTTAGCAACGCGGCATCAAACCGGGACGGACCACGAATCGATGATGGGACTAACCACAAATCGATCTGCTCTCACAAGTGCAACTGTCAAAAAGGATAACGCAAGACCTTCTTCATCACTCATAGTCCTGGATGCCTTTTCCCTGTAGCCAGTCTTATCCCCTAAAGTGCTGACAGGCAACATACCACTCTGAGCCCGAACACTGCATCCTGGATGGCTGCCCTCAAGAGTCCCCGGCCGGCTAAGATAGGAACTCCTCGGCACTTGGCAACCCCACTTCCGAGCCATGGCAGGTGGATCGGAAATGGATTCCCAGGAAGTTACTTCGTACACCATTCAAACTACGAATCCAGGTGGCACCCATGCTACACTGCCCACCGCGCTACCGCAACACAAGCCAGCCGAGCCACTGGTCTGCAGGACCCCTCCTGGGATGAGCAGAGACCAAAACTCTGGATAACGTTACGGCCCTAAGCAACCATATGCCCATGACATGCACAGAACAGTGCGCAGGCAACTAGAGCTCGCTCCCGGCCCCAGCGGACTACACCTCTGTTACTCCGCCTGCATTTCCACCGGAACAAGCAGGAGCCCAAGCCATGTCAGACTCTGTTACTCCGCCTGCATCTGCCTGCAATTCCACTGGAACAAGCAGGAGCCCAAACCATGTCAGGGGTGTGCGCAGGATGCATGCCGGCCCAAACGGTCTTCCCCAGCATCCTGTCCATGTAGCATACACCTACAGGGCCACGTAGACCTCTCCACAGGGACTAACACATTCCCCAACACGGCGCATCCTCCAGCCAAGCAGTCTCAACAACCATGACTGACACCTTGAGCCAGGCCTGGGATTGACTAGTGACCACTGCGGGATTTAGGCTCTATATCGCCACTCTTGTAGCGCAGTTGGTACTCCTACTATTGATCACCTCACTGCTGGCATAACAACTTAAAATATACCATACTGGTTCAGAGCAAGGCCCATCTGCCCAGTATTCTGCTCCCAGTGGGAGCCAATCTAGTTCCTAAGTACCTAGCAGTCTCCCAAACAGACACAGGTCCATATGCTGTTAGTGAACCCAGGCCCCTGTCCCCAATGGTTACAAACCCCCCCCCCCTCCAAATTCTCCAAAACCCCTTTTACCCTGCTACACTTGCAGTTTTTACTGCAGCCTCCAGTAGCAAACTCCGAAGCTGGCCTGCACAAAAAAAAAAAAAAATTATATATACATTTGCTACGGTGCTGTATTAATGCCTCGATCCTGCACCTCCCTTATTGAGACTGATGCTATTCGCGCTGCAGCGACCAGCTCACTGCAGTTGCTGCATTAGTGCCCAGAATTATCACCACTCTCATACCAAATATTAGCTGTCCATTCTTTATCGCTGTGACTGCATCACTACTACTGCTCTATGGGACTGCTTCCCTGTTACCTTGGAATTGCATACTTCTGTTACCTCACAGGTGCACCTTGGAATTGCGGCACACTGTACCACATGGGCGTAGGCTTGCCCTGGGGAAGTATCTAACCTGATCTTCGGCCTTCCCCCATCCGCCACAGCTCATGGCAGCTTGGGAGGCACCAAGTGTGGCTGACTCATCCTACTTGCCCTAGAAGAAAATGGAGTTACTTACCTGTAACAGGAGTTCTCCGTGGACAGCAGGATAAGTCAGCCACACATACCCGCCCACCTCCCCTGGGTAGGGTTCGGCCTCCATCTTGGTGCCTGCCTCCTAGCGGCAAAAGGCTCAGCTAGTGACGTACTGGCTAGCTAGGGGCGGGCAGGGGGTGGGGCCAGTTGGCCCATGCTCAGAAGGGCGAAAAGCCCTTCTGAGCTATGGAGAGTACTTCTGTCTCGGCGCCATCAGATGACGTCACCAAGTGTGGCTGACTTATCCTGCTGTCCACGGAGAGCTCCTGTTACAGGTAAGTAACTCCATTTTACTAGGGGACTAGGGGACATGCAATGAAGCTACAGGGTAAACTATTTAAGGCTAATAAAAGAAAATATTTTTTCACTCAACGTATAATCAAACTCTGGAATTTGTTACCGGAGGATGTAGTAAAGGCTGTTAGTGTAGCTGGGTTTAAAAAAGGTTTGGACAAGTTCCTGGAGAAAGGTCCATAAACCATTATTAAGAAGGGACCCAGGATATCAATGCTTGAACCAATACAAGCATTGTGGAACCTGTGTCCCTTGGGGAAACTGCTAGGTACGTATGACCTAGATTGGCCACTGTTGGAAACAGAATACTGGGCTTGATGGACCTTGGTCTGACCCAGTATGGCATATCTTATGTTCTTATGTACTCAGCTGCCACGAGGCAGTTTGATCTCCAACACCTGAGGAGAGGGGGTGGAGCAGGCACCTGAGAGGTTTAAGACTAGGTCAGTTTATTCAGAAGGGAGAGGAAAGGAGAGAGAACGTGAGAGCAGTAGGAGTGCCTACTGGAAGAGGAATGGATCTGAAACAGTGAAAACAGAAGGAACCAGGAACACAAGTTGGAGAACAGGACGTGGAAGCACCAGTGAATGGTGGCCAGAGCATGAGAGAAGAGAAGCTGCTACAAGCTTTGACCCAGGTATGAGCATTAGAAGTTTGCCTAATTCTGAGCACTACAGAATTGCCAGAGACAGCCTTAGCCTAATGGAAGACAGTCAGCTAAGCCCTTTGAGCCAGAAACAGAGGATGTGCCAATGCAACTGGGTGAACCAGTCATAGCTTTAGAAGAAGTCTCATACATGGATTGCTCTTTATGCCAGCCTTCCAATACAGAGGTGTTGAAAGGGAGTCAACCGTAAGGAAAGCCTCCAGTGTCCGGTAGCCCTAAGAGCCTGTGGTTAACCTGTGAAGGTCCTGAGTTAAAGGCAAAATACCTTTTTTTTTTTTTTTTTACTGTGCAAGCCAAAGCTGCTTAATTAAGTTGGTGAATCAGCTGTGAGCCAGAGCAGTGCTCAGCCTGAAGCTGTATTAACGGTGAAAGTAAGGAAAGCTTTTGTTTGGCTGTTTATATGAAAACCTTGCATAGAGAATTGCTTGCCTGTGAAGAGTTTAACTGCCTTGTTGGAAGTTTTTCTATGTTTAAGAAGACAAATAGTGTTCTGGACAGAGAGAAAAAGAAACCTGCTTTAGGAAAAGCTGTTTTCTGTTTGTTTGATCAGCACTGCAAGCCATGCCTTATAGCATGGGCTGTTAAAGTATATATGTTTATACTGGAGAAGATCTCTCATTGGCCATATAACTCGAATTCTGCTCAAAGAACGAGAGCCGCTTTCCAAATGAATACTGGGTATGTTCCTCTTATACTTCGGCGTGTGACGTCACTTTCCAACATATGCTCAGTAGCAATCACGTGAGGTCACTCAGTTGATCAAAACAGTAAAGAGGATCCCACTGACAAGAGAACACCTTACAAATTTGTTAATTGATCTAGATGATGGTATACCAATCTATTTGCATATTAAGACCATTAGGGTTAACAGTGTTTAAACAAAAAATCCATTTCTGTTCCCTCAGCTGCAATCGCTGTTCCCGATCACCTCCTCTAGGATCAAAGGGTTCAATATCTAAAATCCTCCAACGTAGAGAGTCAAAATCATGTTGATGTTGCAAGCAGTGTTCCACCATAGGAGCAGAAAGATATTTTAATCGCAGGCGTGAAGCATGTTCAGATAGCCTAAGTTTGATAGGACGAACCGTGCGTCCTATATAATATTTTCCGCAAGGGCAAATTACCAGATAAACTACAAAAGTAGAAGAACAATTTGTATAACCTCGCAAAGAATATGTCCTTAAAGTGTGCCTATCAATCCATTTTTCTCCTGGTATTGTTAGAGTGCAATACTTGCAATGATTGCAAGGGTAATGTCCATTAATGTCATACATATACAGAGGACGATCTAAGGCATGTGTAGTCTTCACAACCAAGTCCCTCAGATTTGCCCTTCTCGAAAAGGCAACCCGAAGGGTCTTATCGCGAAAGTAAGAATCACGCCCCAGTATTGGCCAGAATTGATGCAACAATTGAACTACAGGTATCATATTGTTGGTATATGGTAAAATGCCCGTAATTACTTCCTCCTCAGGTGAAACATGAGCTGGTTGAGACGCCAAAAGCCTTAAGCCAGAGGATTCGTGGATTAGCACTGAAATGGCTGGCTCCTGAAGGAAAAAAGGTAGAAATGATTATTGATGTAATAATGTTAGAACTATTTATGGCAGCAGTACCAAAGGACCTGCAGTCTTTTCTCATCCAGCAGAATTGCCAAAGCATGGCAGAGGCAACTCTTTTGTCTGAACGGTTTATGGAAGCTGAATTAGCTTGTCAGCAAAAGGGAAGCACTCTGAAAATAGGTGCTAAGGTGGGTCCTGGCTGCATCAGAAAGGAAGGATGGAAAAGATGCTGATTTTGGAAAAGTTTTTGTGCCTAACCAAGATAAGAAGTGGGCTAGAAAAAAATGTTTCCAGTGTGGGAAATGGGGACATTTGCAAAAGGGGTGCAAAGCCCGCACTGACTTAATGGGAATCGGTATAAAACGGCCTGGAGAAGGTTTTCTTTTAACGGTTGACATACAAGGGATTACTACAAGTGCTCTTTTGGACTCTGGTGCGGACCAAAGCATGCTTTCTCAAAAACTTTGGCGAGCAATAGAGGCCCAGAATAACTCAGAGCGTAGAAAGCCTGAAAGTAATGTAAGAATTAGATGCATTCATCGGGCTGCTTCATTTTACCCTACGTATAAGTTAAAGGTTAAGGGTTTGGGGGTTCAGAAAAAGATCCCAGTAGCAGTGGTTCCCAAACTCCCATATGATTTTATATTGGGGAGAGACTGGCCTCAATTTAGGCAGGGAATAGAAAAGGACCTTAGCCAGCAGGGGGATGGAATGGTGATGGTGGTTCCCGGGCCCCTTTTTGGAAATCCCCAAAAGCCAGTTGAGAATGTAGAAAAGAAACCTTTAGGGAACAAGCCCCCAGGTAGACCTATTTTTACCTTAAAATTCTGTAAAGTATCAGATAAGGCCCAAGCTCCCAGGCGGGTGTCCCCACAAGCTGCAGGTTTTGACTTATGTAGTGCGGAAGATGGAACCATACCTAGCCGAGGAAAAGCCCTTGTGGACACTGGACTATAAATTGAGATATCAATCGGTTGTTACGGGCGAATAGCCCCTCGATCAGGGCTGGCTCTAAAGCATTTCTTAGATGTTAGAGCGGGAGTTATTGATCCCGACTATAGAGGAATTGTAAAAGTGTTATTATTTAATTTTGGACACAAAGATTTTCCGGTAAAGTTGGGAGATCGGATCGCCCAGCTAATTTGTGAAAGGGTGGGTTTTCCCCCATTGGAGGAGGTCCCAACATTATCCACCATGGAACGTGGAACCAGAGGATTTGGTTCAACCGGGGGGGTGAAGATGAAAAGCCTCACTGCCACCTGCGAGGACAGAATGGAAGTACCCGAAGAGGAAGACCTGGGACCCCAAGTGGCGGACTGCAAAGAAAACCCAGAACCACAAATAAGCGAGGATCTGTCTCCAGTACAGCGAGGAGAATTAACAAAACTATTGGCAAAATTCTCGGATGTGCTAACTCCAGTTCCCGGAGAAATCCACCTGGTGGCACACAAAATCATAACTCCGCCGGGGAAGATAGTCAGGCAGAGGCTCTACCGTTTGCCCGAAGCAAAAAAACAAGAGGTCCGCGAGATGTTGGAAATGGGTATCATAGAGGAATCAAAGAGCCCCTGGAATAGCCCCATAGTCCTGGTTCCGAAACCGGACGCTACCTTAAGATTTTGTATAGACTTCCGGCAAGTGAACGCCATATCTGTCTTTGACGCCTACCCAGAATTGATGCCCAGAATTGAGGAGCTATTAGACCAATTAGGGCAGGCCCAATATTTGACTACATTAGACATGACGAAAGGATATTGGCAGATCCCTCTGACGAAGGAGTCTAGGCCAAAGACTGCGTTTAGTACCCCAATGGGATTATTTCACTTCAAGAGGATGCCTTTTGGACTCCATGGAGCAGCGGCTACTTGCCAGAGGTTAGAGGATCAGGTTCTGCAACCACACCAGGAGTACGCTTTCGCATACATGGATGATGTGATAATTCATAGCGACAGCTGGGCAGAACACCTCGTGAGAATCGGGGCGGTACTACGATCCATGAGGCAAGTCGGCATTACCTTGAACCCCAAAAAATGCGCATTTGCAGAGCGAGAAGTGAAATATTTAGGACACATGGTAGGAAGGGGAAAAATTAAGCCTTTGATCCACAAAGTAGCGAGTATCAAAAATTTTCCCCAACCGACCACCAAAAAGCACTTAAGAAGTTTTCTAGGACTCATCGGATATTACCGGAGATTCATTCCCCGGTTTGCAGAAGAGAGTGCAGTGTTTACGGACATGCTGAGGAAAAATTGCCTGAATCAACTTAGATGGACTCCCGAGGCTGAAAAGGCATTCGCTCATTTAAAAGGGAAGCTATGCACAAGTCCAGTGTTGCAGGGGGTAGACGTCAAGAAGCCCTTCCTGGTGCAGACTGATGCGTCAGACGTGGGCCTAGGAGCTGTTCTGTCCCAAAGTCATGAAGGGGATGAACACCTGGTGATGTATCTCAGCAGGAAACTATCACCAGCGGAGCAAAAATATTCCACTATTGAAAAAGAATGCCTGGCTATAAAATGGGTAATAGAAGCATTGTGCTTTTATCTTACAGGAAGAAAATTCCTATTAATTACGGATCATGCCCCACTAAAATGGCTCCAACAAATGAAAAATCATAACGCAAGTTTCACCCACTGGTATATGGCTCTCCAAGCCTATGATTTTAAAATAGAACATCGGGCGGGAAAACTACACCAGGACGCTGATGCCCTCTCGAGAATCACGGACTGTTCGGAGGAACACTCGCAACCTCCACCAGCCCATAATATCTTGGGCAGGCGGGTATGTGATAAGGAAGCTTATCAGGACCCAAGAGACATGGATAAAGAGAAGGAATTTACCCTTATAAAAGGACCTATTTTACCAGGTCAGAGACAAAAAACTCCCTTTACACCTAGAAAGCAGGAAATCCCTAGCTACAATAGGTTGCAGAATGCCCCTAGTGGAGAAAAAGAGAGGGAATACAGGCTCAGGGTAAGGAACCCTTATGTCACTGAATTCCCCAATTACTCAGCTGCCATGAGGCAGTTTGATCTCCAACACCTGAGAAGAGAGGGGGTGGAGCAGGCACCTGAGAGGTTTAAGACTAGGTCAGTTTATTCAGAAGGGAGAGGCAGGAGAGGAAGAAGAGGAAAGGAGAGAGAACGTGAGAGCAGTAGGAGTGCCTACTGGAAGAGGAATGGATCTGGAACAATGAGAACAGAAGGAACCAGGAACACAAGTTGGAGAACAGGACGTGGAAGCACCAGTGAATGGTGGCCAGAGCATGAGAGAGGAGAAGCTGCTACAAGCTTTGACCCAGGTATGAGCATTAGAAGTTTGCCTAATTCTGAGCACTACAGAATTGCCAGAGACAGCCTTAGCCCTAATGGAAGGCAGTCAGCTAAGCCCTTTGAGCCAGAAACAGAGGATGTGCCAATGCAACTGGGTGAACCAGACATAGCTTTAGAAGAAGTCTCATACATGGACTGCTCTTTATGCCAGTCTTCCAATACAGAGTTGTTGAAAGGGAGTCAACCGTAAGGAAAACCTCCAGTGTCCGGTAGCCCTAAGAGACTGTGGTTAACCTGTGAAGGTCCTGAGTCAAAGGCAGATAACCCCCCTGAACAGACCTAGAAGATCCCCTGAGGACAATAAACTAATAGTCCCAAGAGAAACAACCAAGTGCTGCCAGACAACAGTGAACAGGGCTTTCAAATTCTCGGCACCAAAATGCTGGAACAGCCTCCCTCCTAGTATACGGGCAATCACTAATTTAACACAGTTTAGGAAAGCTCTGAAATACCACCTTTTCCTCGAGCATTACCCAGATGACAGCACCTCAAATGCCTCATCAGTAAACTAACCACTTCAAACAGACGTTCAGCCCGCTCTTTCTGTACAGTTGTAAATAGTTACCCCCTTGTTATCTATCCAAGTTCTGTTGCCTGTTAATTGTAAACACAAATCAAAAGTTTTGAGATGTGTATTTAACTGGTTCTATGTAAACCACACTGATGGAAAATAGCGCAATATATAAGTGCATGTAATAAATAAAATAATATAATAAAATACCTTTTTTTTTTTACTGTGCAAGTCGAAGCTGCTTAATTAAGTTGGTGAATCAGCTGTGAGCCAGAGCAGTGCTCAGCCTGAAGCTGTATTAACGGTGAAAGTAAGGAGAGCTTTTGTTTGGCTGTTTATATGAAAATCTTGCATAGAGAATTACTTGCCTGTGAAGAGTTTAACTGCCTTGTTGGAAGTTTTTCTATGTTTAAGAAGACAAACAATGTTCTGGACTGAGAGAAAAAGAAACCTGCTTTAGGAAAAGCTGTTTTCTGTTTGTTTGATCAGCACTGCAAGCCATGCCTAATAGCATGGGCTGTTAAGGTATTTATGTTTATACTGGAGAAGATTGCAAGCTGTTTTGTTTGGAATTCATTTATATCCTGATGTTCATTTGCAAGAATCCTGGAGAAATAATCGAAAGGTGGAATTTGTGAACCTTAGCGTGTTTTTTTCAGTTAATAAACTGTCATTACCTTACCACTCAAGGCAACCACAAAGGTGTTTTTTTACCTGAGGTTGAATACTTTCTGACTGAACTACCTTTACCATAAGGCATTACAAGGCAATCAGTCCATTAAAAACCAAAAGGTGAATCTCTCTAATGACAACCACGCCCCTCCATACTGCATGTAAGGGGCTATGGGCGTGACAGTACATATATAAATCTCACTGAATGACACAATGAATTATGGCAGAGATACTTGGATGACATTCTGTGCTTGCGGACAGGGACCAGAAGATCTTTTGATTCAATTTTTACAATGGTTGTAAAGGCAATCTAAAGTTTCAAAGTAGTTATGATCTGCAGATGATGCCTTTTTTGGGTGTTAAGATTATTGGGACAGGACCAAAAGTAATTACATCTTTACCCCTTCCATCTATCATTGCTTTCCACTGCAACTGTTCCTATAGTCTTCAAGCATGCTGTGGTTACAACTCGCTTCAGGAAACACTTATTTGACCCTATATATCTTTCTAATTATCAACTCACATTCCTCCTCCCCTTTATCTCCAAACTACTTGAATGTGCGGTTCACTGCTGTTGTCTTGAATTTCTTTCCTCTCAAGTCCTTCTGAATCCATTGCAATCTGGTTTTTGCTGCCTGAATTCTACTGAAACAGCTCTTGCCAGTCTCCAATGACTTGTTCTTCATCAAATCTGAGGGCCTTTACTCAATCCTCATCCTTCTTGACCTTTCTGCTGTTTTTAACACTGTTGATCACCACCTTCTCTTCGATTCCCTGCTCTCTTGGATTTAGGGGCTCAGATCTATCTTGGTTTTCTTCTTATCTCTCCTGCCCCAGTATTAGTGTATGTTCTGGTAGATCTTCCTCTACTGCTATCCCACACACAGTTGGTGTACCCTATGATTTTGTCTTGGAACCTCTCCTTTTCTCTCTGTATACCCAGTCCCTTGGTGCACTCATCTCTTCCCATGGTTTTCAATATTATCTCTTTGCTGATGACTCTCAGATCTACTCTCTAGACTGAAATTTCTCTGGGAATTCAGGCCCATGTCTCTGCCTGCTTATCTAATAATGGTGCCTGGATGTCCCACCAGCCTCTGAAATCGAACATGATCAAAACCAAGCTAATTATTTTTAACCCCTAAACTCATCTCCCCCCTTTCTCCTTTCTCTATTTCTGTGGCTGCTGCTGTACTCCTCCCTGTTTCCTCAGCTTGCAACCTCGGGGTCATCTTTGACTCCTCTCTCCTCCACACACATCCAACAGATAGCTAAAACCTGTCATTTCTTTCCTACAACAACAGCAAAATTCATCCCTTCCTTTCTGAACACACTAATAAGACTCTTATCCGTTCTCTAGTCACCTCCCGTCTAGACTATTGCAACCTCTTCCTTGCTGGTCTTCATCTGAATCATCTCTCCTCTCTGTTCAAAACTCAACTGTATAACTAATCTTCCGCCAGTGTAGCTATGCTCGCAGCACCATTCTTCTCAAATCGCTTCATTGGCTCCCTATCCATTTCTGCATCCTGTTCAAACTTCTACTACTGAGTAGAAGTTTGAACAGGATGCCTTCATTTGACTGCTCCTTACCACATTTCCTCTCTCATCTCTCCCTATACCCCGCCTCGGTAGCTCTGAGCCTGATATTCAGCAGTGGTGACTAGCGCTTGTAAAACACATCGCCATCGCCGCTGAATATTAACCCCAGATATTCAATGCTAGGCCATATCCGGCCACCAGCATTGAATCTCTGGGGCAGACTCCAGAAGCTAACCAGGCAGTGGTGATATTGTTAGGCCAGCATTTGCCGTGCCTGACTTTACCCGTGGGTTGCTAATTGGGCAGCAGCTCGATATTGCCGCTGTCCTGTTAGCGACAGGTGCTTTCTCTGCTCCGCCATGTCCTGACGCTATCTACGTAGCATTGGGGCATGTAGTGGCGGCATCTGCAGATAGCAGCACTAGCAGTGTTAATGCTGCTGAATATCCCATTAATCAGCATTTTCACGGTTTGCCTTTGAATATCACGCCCTCCGTTCTTCTGGCAGTTCCCTTCTATCTGTGTCCTTTTCTTCCACTGTGAATTCCAGACTTTGACCTTTCCACCTTGCTGCTCCTTACACCTAAAGCAAACTATCTGTCAGTACATCAGACTCCATCTCTGGCCCTGTTCTAATCTAAGCTAAAAACTCACATCTTTGAGACTGTTTTTCGATCCTGATCTTCTTAGTCTCCTCTTCACCTCTTATGTGGTTTCCTTACCATACCCTAAATATATCGTAGTCCCCAGTTGTTAGACTTTAAGCTCTGATGAGCAGGGACTGTCTCTTGCATGTCTCTATACAGTGCTGTGTAAGGTTTGCAGTGTTACAAATGATAAGTAGTAGTACTCGATTTTTGTGCATCAGGAGAATCTATACCACAGTTGAGGATTACTACAGAACACTGTAGCCCGTATTGTCACTCACACTTCTCACACTCACCACGTAACACCCCTCCTCATCCGCCTTTATTGGCTCCCCATTGCCTACCGGGTCCAGTTCAAGGTTTTAATCCTTGTTCACAGAGCTATCCACACCGGCTCTCCTCAGTACCTCTCTAACCTGGTACGTCTCCACTCTTCCCACCATATGCTCCGGCACCTTCACGTCAACCATATGTCCCTCCCCTCCCCCTCCCTTGCATATCTCGAATCCATCTGAAACTCGGCCTTTTTTTCCCTTGGCCCTAAACTCTGGAACTCCCTCTCCCCCAGACTTTCACCTGGCACTCTTTTAATAAGTTTAAGTCCTTGTTTAAAACCTAGTGGTTGGGCAAGTTACCTAAGGCCGGAAGGTCAGGGGTTCAAATCCCACTAGAGGACAGCAAACTTGAGCCGGAAGGACTGGGGTTTCTAGTCCCACAGGTGCTCCTTGTGGTCTTGGGCCAGCCACTTAACCCTCCATTGCCCATGTTCCCTGTAAGTATTAGTGTATGTGTCTCATATCCCCTTGTGTTAAATGTATCCCCTAATTGTGTTGTGACCACTTTGATTGAAGGATAAGGTGGCATACAAAACTGTCTAAATATATAAATAAAATAACCTTTCTACCCATCCCCTGCCCCCAGCTGAGACATCCCTTCCCCATTCCTCTCTGGCGCTGCCTCTCTTTTAATCATCTTCTCCTTTTGCTCTCTCTGGTTCTCCTCTTTCCTGTCTGATTATGGCGTTCCTTTCCTTTTCTGGCAGTCTGCTTTGAACCACTGTAAACCGCCCTGATGGTTTTTTTTTTCGTAGAGCGGTATATCAAGAGTCTAAATAAAAATAAAGATAAATGACGTACAAGAATTACTTATGAAGTATGGCTCAGATGGATATCCATGAACTGTCATTAGGAAAGCATATTTCAGAGCTTTATATGCCCAGAGAGAATTGTTATTGGAATGTAAATCTCAGCTTCAAATACAACAAAAAGTATGTGTGCTGCCATTTACAATATGGCACCTACAGCAGCTGTACTCTATAAGAACAGGCAGATATTGAGTTCTCATCGATATCTGTAAGCGCATCAGATTACTTCACACAAATGTGGCAAAAATATTGGCACCCTTGCATTTGAGCTATGTTATGTACAATATCTTGAGAAATAATTTGAAATATTCCAACTGTATGCCATCATAATATTTTAATAGTATGTTCAAAGATATTCAACACCAAAAAAACGTAGACGTGGTGATTTCTGAGGCAAAAACACAAAATATGACCTGGACAGGATTAATGGCACCCTTCACTAATATTTGATTGCAAACATAAGAAATGCCATACTGGGTCTAACCAAGGTCCATCATGCCCAGTATCTTATTTCCAACAGTGGCCAATCTAGGTCATAAGTACCTAGCAGTTTCCCCAAAAGACACAGGTTCCAAAATGCTTGTATTGGATCAAGCAGTGATATTCTGAGTCCTTTTTAATAATGGTTTATGGATCTTTCCTCCAGGAACTTGTCCAAACCTTTTTTAAACTCAGATACACTAACCACTTTTACTATATCCTCCGGTAACAAATCCCAGAGTTTGATTACGCGTTGAGTGAAAAAAGATTTCTCTTATCAGTCTTAAAAGGGTTACACTAGCTTCATTGCATGTCCACTAGTCTTTCTATTTTTTGATGGTGTAAAGAATTGATCTATGTTTACCCATTCCACTCCATTCATTAATTTATAGACCTCTATCATATCTCCCCTAGCCCGTCTTGTTTCCAAGTTAAAGAGCCCTAACCTTTCTTGCCTCTCCTCATTTTGGTGGCTCTTCTCTATCCCTTTTCTAATTCTGCTATATCCAGTTTTAGATACGGTGAGCAGATTTGCACACTATTCAAGGTACGGTCGCACCATGGAATGATATAGAGGCATTATAATATCCTTGGTTTTATTCTCCATTCCTTTCCTTATGATAGCTAGCATTCTATTTGCCTTCTTGGCCGCCGCTGCACACTGTGCGGAGGGTTTCAATGTGTTATGAACGAAGACACAAAAATCTTTTTCCTGGATGGTGGTTCCTTATGTGGAACCTTGCATCATGTAGTGATAATTTGTGTTGTTCTTTCCTAGGCACATAACTTTGCACTTGTCCACATTAAATTTCATCTACCATTTGAATGTGCAGTCTTCCAATTTATCAAGGTCCTCTTGCAATTTTTCGCAATCCTTTTGGGTTTTAACAACTTTGAATAATTTTATGTTATCTGTAAAGTGGACTACCTCACTCGTTTCCCTTTCCAGTTCATTTATGAATATGTTAAAAAGCAGCGGACCCAGCACAGATCCCTGGGGTACTCCACTATTCACCTTTCTCCATTGGGAAAATTGCCCATTCAGCCTTACCCTGTGCTATCTTTTAACCAGTTCCTGATCCACAATAGTATACTGCCTCCTATCCCATGACTTTTTAACTTTGCCAAGAGTCTCTCATGAGGCATTCAGATACACAATATAGACTGGCTCACCTTTGTCTACCTGTTTAGTCACACCTTCAAAAAAATATAACAGATTAGTAAGACAAGACCTTCCTTGGCTAAAGCCATGTTGGCTTTCTCCCATTAAACCATGACTATCTACATTTTCAGTAATTTTGTTCTTTATAATGGCTTCTACCATTTTGCCCGGTTCTGATGTGAGACTCACCAGTCTATAGTTTCCCAGACCACCCCTGCAACCCTTTTTAAAAACTGCATTACATTGGCCATTTGCTAATCTTCAGGTACTACAGATGATTTTAATGATAGTTCACAGATTACTAATAGCAGGTCTGCAATCTCATATTTCAGTTCTTTCAACACCCTTGGATGTATACCATCTGGTTCAGGTGATTTGCTACTTTTTAGTTTATCAAATAGTTGTAATATATCTTCATTTTTATCAAATAATTGTAATTTATCTTTCCAGTTTATTCATATATATTTCAGTTCTTCCGATGCATCACCTTTAAGTACCATTTCAGTCATGGGTAACTTCCCTACTTCTTCCTCAGTAAAGACCAAAGCATTCAGTCTCTCTGCTAAGGCCGTGTCCCCTTTTAATGCCCCTTTTACCCTTCTATCATCTAATGAGCCCACTGACTCTCACAGGTTTTTTTGCTAGACATGTACTTGAAAAAGTTCTTATTATGCATTTTTGCTTCCACAGCTAGCTTCTTCTCAAACTCTCTCTTTGCCTGCCTTGCATTTAATGTACCAGTGCTTATGTTATTTCCAGTTTTCATCATTTGACTCCTTTTTCCATGTCCTGAAAGATGTTTTTTGGCTACAACAACCTCTCTGACTTCACCTTTAAACCATGCTGGTTTTTGAACTTCCTTCCACCTTTTTTAAAGTGTGGAATACAGCTGGTCTGGGCTTCCAAGATAGTATTTTTAAACACCACCCATGCTTGCTGTAAATCTTTAACCATTGCAGCTGCTCCTTTTAGTTTTTCTGAACTGATTCCCTCATTTTATCATAGTCTCCCTTTTCAAAGTTAAAAGGCAGTTCTGTGGATTTCCTTGCCTTCTTCCATTTACAAAATCAAACGCGATCATCACTATTGCCAAGTGGCCCCAACACCCTTATTTCTTGCACCAGATCTTGTGTACACTAAGGACTAGGTCCAGAATAACTTCCCCTCTTGTCTGCTGCTCCAAGAAGCAGTCATTTATTTCATCTAGAAACTTTATCTCATGTCCTGCCATGACATTGACCCAGGGGTAATTGAAATCACCCATTATTATGCTGTATTGTAACTTTTGTTAGCTTTCCTAATTTCTTTGAGCATTTCATCATTCATTTGTTCATTCTGGCCAGGAAGTCAGTAGTACACTCCCACTGCCATCGTCTTCCCCTTTTTAGATGGAATTTCAATCCATAGAGATTCTACCATGTATTTTGTTTCCTGCAACACTTTAATCGCTTGTGACTCAATGCCCTCTCTAACATAGAAGACAACTCCTCCACCTATTTTGATCAACTCTATTATTGCTATATAAATTGCACCCAGGTATCACAGTGTACCTACTGGTTGTCTTCCTTCCACCAGGTCTCTCAGATACCAATCATAACTAACCTCTCATTTAGTGCTATATATTCTAACTCTGGCATCTTATTTTTCAGACTTCTAGTATTTGCATACAAGTATTTTGAGGTTGCAGTTTTATTTATATGGTTTTCGATAGGCAGGGATAATTTGAAATCTTTAAGTTTTATCTGCTCTATACATAAGGGCATTTGGGTTACTTATGTCTTTATTGGAACATCTCTATCGATATGGCCTATCTTCAATCTTTTGCTAGTAACCTTCACAGATACATCATTCGGAACCATGCGCTCTTGGGTGACTGTCTGCTTTCCCCTATTATCTCCTTGTGGTCTTGGGCAAGCCACTTAACCCATGTTCCCTGTAAAATAGTTATCTCCAAGTTATAATGCCCTGTTCAATGTAATTTCAGTTTGTTCAATGTAAACCGCACTGATGCAGAATAGCGCGGTATATAAGATAAAGGTAAATAAATAAATAAATTAATTAAAAAGCTGCTCTATCTTCTTGTTAATGGCCATGCCATCAGTTCCATCCCATTTAAAGTGGAGCCCATCCCTTCGGAAAAGGCTCTTCTTTCCCCAGATTGTTCCACAGTTCCTAACAAATCTAAACCCTTTTTCTTTGCACCATCGTCTCATCAATGCATTGAAACTCTGGAGCTCTGCCTGCTTTTTGGGTCATGCATGGAATGGGAAGCATTTCTGAGAATGCTACGCTGAAAATTCTGGCTTTCAACTTCCTACCTAAAAGCCTAAATTTGGCCTCCAGAATCTCCCTACCACATTTTCCTATGTCGTTTGTACCAACATGTACCAAGGACAGCAGACTCCTCTCCAGTGCTATCTAACACCTTGTCCAGGTGGCGCATGAGGTCTGCTACCTTTGCAACAAGGCAGGCATGTTACCAGGTGATCCTCACATCCACCAGCCACCGAGCTATTTACATGCTTAATGATTGAATCACCAACATAATAGCTTTCCTATCCCTCCCCTCATGGACACATGGCCCTGGAAAAACCTCCTTGGTGTGAGAGGGTTTTACATCACCTGGAGGACAGGTCCTGCCACACCAGAGTGATCCTCTCCTGTCACATGACTTCTCTTCTCCGTGGCAACAGACTCTGCCTATCCATTGAGACTTGTGCCACTACTAACATGGGCCCAGATATTTTCTTTTCTTTTCTTTTCAAAGATTATTTCTTTTTTTATTTTTCTTTCAATTTTGGTGGTTTCCACCACCAGTTAGGTCTCGGTCTATTTTTTCCTCACCACGATGGAAAAACTCATCAGTGGTTTCATAAGGTTTCATAACTCATCAGTGGTTTCATAAAGGAGTAGAGGAGTGGCCTAGTGGTTGGGGCAAGGTACTTCAGGTCGGAAGATTGGGGGTTCAAATCCCACTAGAGGACAGCAACCTTGAGCCGGAAGGACTGGGGTTTCTAGTCCCACAGGTGCTCCTTGTCTTGGGCAAGCCACTTAACCCTCCATAGCCCATGTTCCCTGTAAAATAGTTATCTCCAAGTTATAATGCCCTGTTCAATGTAATTTCAGTTTGTTCAATGTAAACCACACTGATGCAGAATAGCACGGTATATAAGAGAATGTAAATAAATAAATAAAATGTACCAAATATTCTGGTGGCTGGTACTTAAAACGTTTGGGTCCTGACCATGTACCAAACAATTGTCCTTTATGTCAGCAAATGACAAAAAGAGGCTTACAAATCAGGGCCAGATAGTATGGTTCTCTGTTCACCCCGGACTCAATTTCAGTGGTTTCCACATCATTGAGATCATGCGCCTTCTCTCATGGTTCTCAGCTCTCCTCAAAGTCCAAAACCAAATCTATGTCATTGGCATAGATGACTGATAGTGATTCCAGAAGTAAGACCCTTCATCACCATCAAGACTCACTGAAAGCTGCATCTGATGCTGACTGGCCTGCCAAACAGCTCCTGTGGGAGGCCCTGTCCTCCAAAGCTCAAGAGGGGCTCTAGGACGCTCCCAAGTCATCAACCTCCAGAGAGCTACTGGTTCCATGCTCTGGAATGGTGGCTCAAAGCAGAGTATGTGATTCCACCCATGCTCCCTTGACCAGCGCAAATTGGCTATTGAGAGGAGTTTGCCTGCACTCTTGGCAGACTCTGTACTGATGGTATCGACAGCTCCAGCAGTACAGGCTATGGCACCCTGCCTAAAGTCACCAGTTCTGGGGCCGATGCTGGCACTAGAACCTGCATCAGGCAATCCTCTCCTTTCGATGACCCCATTGGAACCGACAGACATTATTGGTACCCAGCAGGCTACCAATGCCATACCGACTGATCATTGGTACTGGCATCGATCTTTGACATCGGGGAAGTATTGGGATAAAGCACATGATCGTCGATACTTTGACTTCTTGTCAGACTGACTCTACTTCTTACGATTCTGAAGGTGCATCGGAGTACTTCGGAGAAAGCCGAGACATTCCTTCAGACCTGTCCCCGCCTCCTGAGTAGAGTCTATCCTCACCAGAGGATATGTCTTTGCAAGACTTCATTGGGGACATGGTAGCAGGCTTACAGATCAATGTGGCATTAGAGACAGATCCAAGGGCAGAGGAATTGGAAATCCTCCATTACCCATCAACACTTAATTAGACTGTCACTTTACCAGTGCATTGCATCTTGCAAGATCTAATGCTCCATATGTGGGTGGCTCCTCTAATAATTCTGCCTATCAGCAAATGACTCTATATCAGGGGTGGGCAACTCCGGTCCTGGAGAGCCGCAGACCAGTCAGGTTTTTATGATGTCCCTAATGAATATTCATGAGATCTATTTGCACCCACTGCCTTCCATTGTATGGAAATAGGTCCATGAATATTCATTAGGGACATCATGAAAACCTGACTGGTCTGCGGCTCTCCAGGACCGGAGTTGCCCACCCCTGCTCTATGCCATGTTCCAGCATGCCCAGCATGCCCAGGCTTTCAGAAGCCTGAACTTGAACAATCTGTGATGTGTTGCATTAAGAGTTCTAAGAATCATTCCTCCATGCCTCCAGGCAAGGACTCCAGAACTCTCGAAGCTTTTGACCATTGATGCTTTCAGGCATGCATGCTCACTCTAGAATTACCTCATCCATGCTCTATATGGGCATATACCTGAAGAATGTAGCGAGGAATTTGGAGAACATTGCACCTCTCCTTTCTAATGACAGACTAAAAGCATTCAAAGCCCAAATTTCTTACCAGAGCATCTTTCAATGCCTTTGAATCATCCAGCTGAGCTTCAGCAGTCTGCATCGATGCCCACAGGATAGCCTGGCTACAGGCATCTGATCTTGAACAGTGGGTCTGAGACAAGTTGTCTAATATTCCCTGCTTTGGAGAAAATCTCTTCAGAAAGAGGTGGAGGGAAAAGGCCTGGAGAAATTGAGAAAGATTATCTCACCCTCAAGCGCCTTTCAAGAAAGACAGCAGACACCTCTAAGAGGAGGACTAATCCAAAGAAATCTTTCTATCCCAAAAAGAAGAGATATTATTCTTATTATCCACCTTCAACTGCTTACCAGCCTTAACAGCAATAGCAGGGCCCTCGCAAACCCAAGAAGTGCAAGGCTCCTAAAATCAACCAGCAGCACAGCCACAGCCAGCATCTGTTTTTTGATTCCTTCCTAGAGAGCATAGCCACTCTGCCTCTGCAGGGTCCCCAGCCCCTACACAGAGCATGCAGGCTCTGTTCTTATGCCCACAGGTGGCACCTCATAACATCAGAATAGTGGACTCAAAACATTGTCCAAAAGGGCTACCTGCTTAATTTCAAATGCTTATCTCCTACCACCTTTATAGGGGATTATCCCAGAAACTCCTTGCAGATGAATCTTCTATCAGAAGAAGTATCCACCCTGCTAGCTTAGGGGGTCTTAGAAAACATTCTGCCCCCAGCCCCCAAGAAGGTATGGCTTCTACTTGCTTTCTTATCTCCAAGAAAATAGGAGGGTTCAGGCCCATCTTAGATCTAAGGGACCTAAAAAAATTCCTCGTTCGAGAAAAATTCAAAATGATTTCCCTCTGAAAACTCCTGCCATACCTTCAGAGAAATGATTGGCTATGTTCTCTAGATCTCTAAGAGGCATACATGTATTTTCTGATCCACTCTTAGCACAGATATTATCTATGCTTTCGGTTCCAGCAGAACCACTATCAGTATCAGGTGCTCCCTTTTGGCTTAGCCTCTCTAGCCAGAGTATTCACAAAGCTATGGCAGTGGTTGCAGCCTACGTTTGCACTTTGAGGGTCTTCATCTTCCCTTACTTAGATGATTGGCTAATCAGGAGAGAATCCACATAAGAGGTAAAGCTCTCCCTTCATCGCACCATCACTGTGCTCCACATCTCGGATTCATTTTAAACTTTCCCAAATTGTCTCAAGTTCATCGGAGCACTTCTGGACACTCAACAGGTGAGAGCTTTCCTGCCCCTGAATCACTCTACTCTGTTCGTCGAGCTAACCCATAAGATAAGAAATCACAGTCAGGTAACATCTTGAGAGATGCTGCGCCTTTTGGGCACATGGCCTCCACAGTCCACCTGCACATGCGATAAGCTCAATGGACTCTTTCATCTCAATGGACCCAGGCAATCATGTGTCTCACACTATAGCATTCTCAGACGCTCTACTTGTTCATGGTAAGGGGACAGAAAGGCTGCATTGCATAAACAACTTTAATACATGGCTCCAAACCTGGTGCAAACCAGAAGGATTTAGATATATAGGCGACTGGGGAAACATATGGATCAACAAGAGACTATACTGGACCGCATCTCTCTGCCGCAGGGAAAAGGATCCTAAGTGAAAAATTCAGGCATTATGTGGACAGGCATTTAAACTAGAGAAAGGGGATGACAGATGGAGAAGGACAAGTTCAGTATATCACTCCCAGCAAAAGCAAAACAACATTGGAAACAGCCACACTTTTGAACACCACATCAACGGCAAGCAGGAAAGGGCGTGTAGAACAAAGCCCATGCAAAAGGCAGGCAAGCCATTCCACAAATTCTGGAAAGCAATGAATACAAATGCTCGAAGCCTAGCCAACAAAGTTCCTGATCTGCAAGTCCTAATGGTGGAAATGAACTTGGACATTGTGGCCATTGAAGAAACATGGTTTAATGAGTCACATGAATTGGATATAGCCATAACTGGCTATAATCTATTTAGAAGAGATAAAGAGGGTAGAAAAGGAGGAGGCATAGCCAAAAAGCAATATTAAAGCTGCTGAAATGCAGGGGACATGGGGAAAAGAAGAAGCACTCTGGATTGTGTTGGAAAGAGGAGATGGCATCCATACTGGTGTGGTCTACAGGTCTCCAACTCAAACTGAAGAAATGGATAGGGAATTGATTGTTGATATTGCGAAGATAGTCATGAAGGGGGAAGCGATCATATTGGGTGACTTTAATCTACCCGATGTGGATTGGCGTGTTCCTTCTGCAAATCTGTAAAGAAGTAAAAAGATTGTGAATGCCTTCCAAGATGCGTTACTTAAACAAATGGTGATGGAACTGAGCAGGGAGAGTTCCATGCTGGATTAAGTGCTCACCAACGGAGATAGCATGTCGAATATCCAGGTGGGTGCCCCTTGTGAGCAGCAGCGATCATCACACAGTGTGGTCTGAGATAAAAGCCAAGGCGGAATCCAATCACAGACTCAAAGTCTTAGGCTTCAAAAATGCTGACCAGTAAAATGGCCAAGTACCTGAAGGAGGAGTTGGTAGGGTGGGAGGGGTTTAAGGGAAGTGGAATTGCAATAGGCTAAACTAAAGAAAGCAATAAAAGGTGCAACAGATACATAAGTAAGGAAAGTAAATTAAAACAAGAGGAAAAGGAAACCTATTTGGTTCTCCAAAGAAGTGGCTGCACAAATAAAGGCAAAAAACACAGCTTTCACAAAATTCAGAAGCTCACAAACAGAGGAACACAGAAAAGAATACATGATGAAACTAAAAGAGACAAAAAGAAAAATAAGGAAAGCAAAATCAAAGGCAGAAGAAAAGATGGCTAAAGATGTGAAGTGTGGCGACAAGACTTTTTTCAGATATATTCGGAAGAGGAGGAAAATCAGAGGTGGTACTGCAGGACTCAAAAGTGCTGGGAACAGATTTGTAGAAAGTGACATTGAAAAAGTGACAATGCTAAAGAAATACTTCTGCTCTGTTTTCACTAGAGAAAATCCTGGAGAAAGGACCACCTGTGATTGATAAATATGAGGTATGACAAAAAAAGAAATGAGACTGTCCCATAAATGTTTTATTACAAAATCTACAGAGAAATTATGCATTGTCCCCTTCAAAGTAATCCCCCCCAGTATTAATGCACTTCTGCATTTGCTTCTGCCACGTACGGAAGCACTCAGTAAAGTCCTCCTCCTTGTGGTCCCTCAGCTTCTTTCTCACAGTGGCGTTGATCTCTTCTATAGAGGTAAAATTAGTTCCTTTGAGCACAGTCTTCAGCATGGGGAAGAGCCAGAAGCCACACGGTGCGATATCTTGGGAATATGGAGGGTGGTCAAGAGCTGTGATATGTTTGTAGGCCAAAAACTGCCTCACACTGAACTCGGTGTGTGCGGGCACATTGTCGTGGGTTAGCAGCCATGACTTGTCTCTCCATAGAGCCCGCCTGCTGTACTGAACCTGGTCATGGAGGCGATTGAGGATCTTCTGCTAGAAGTGCTGGTTGACTGTCTGACCCTCAGGCACAAACTCATGATGGACCACTCCCTTCTGGTTGAAGAATGCGATCAACATGACCTTGATCCTTGATTTGGACATGCGCGCCTTCTTGGGTCTGGGTGACAGTTGAGTCTTCCACTGCAGGCTCTGTCTCTTGCTTTCAGGGTCATACTGGAAGACTCAAGTCTCGTCTCCTGTGATGACTTCTCCAACTTAACCAGAAATTTCAAGTTGATTTTTTGCTCCATATTTCTGCCACCTCTAGTTGCATGACAAAACGATGGAGCAGTATGCTACAAGACAAACTGAAAAAGAAAAGCAGAGTGAGAGAGATGAAAAATATTATAGCAGAATAGTGGCGAGATGTTGCACAACACAATGACATAAGCAGTTAGCCAATTGGCATTGTGTCAATGGTAATGGAGTAGCTACAACACCATTCATAAAAGATGATGTGTTAGAACAGCTTGCAAAACTGAAAGTGGAGAAGTCTATGGGATCAGATGGGATACACCCCAGGATACTGAAAGAGCTCAGAGAGGTTCTTGCAGGGCCTTTAAAGAATGTTTTCAATAGATCCTTGGAAAAAGGAGAAGTTCTACAGGACTGGAGAAGGGCTGATGTGGTTCCTCTCCACAAAAGTGGTAATAGGGAAGAAGTGACAAACTACAGGCCAGTAAGCCTTATCTCAGTAACGGGAAAAGCAATGGAGGCACTCCTGAAAGAACGAATAGTGAACTTCCTTGAAACCAACAGCTTGCATGATCCGCGGCAACATGGTTTTACCAAAGGATGATCTTGCCAAACAAACCTGATTGAGTTCTTTGACTGGGTGACCAGAGAAATAGATCAAGGGTATGTGATGGATGTAATCTACCTAGATTTCAGCAAAGCCTTTGATACTGTTCCTCATAAGAGGCTTATCAATAAACTCAACAGCTTTGGGATCGGTCCCAAGATGGTGAAATGGATCAGAAATTGGTTGACTGACAGACAACAGAAGGTGACAGTAAACGGAACTCACTCGGATGAAAGGAAGGTGATTAGCCCCAGGGTTTCGTCTTGGGACCGGTACTGTTCAATATATTCGTGAGTGATATTGCCAAAGGGCTGAATGGAAAAGTCTGTCTTTTTGCAGATGATACGAAAATTTGCAGCAGAGTGGACTCCCTTGAGGGAGTGGGGAACATGAGGAATGATCTACAAAAGCTGGAAGAATGGACTAATGCTTGGCAGTTAAGATTTAATGTGAAGAAGTGCAGTGTCATGCACTTGGGAAGCAGAAATCCAAGGGAATTGTATGCGATAGGGGACGAGAGATTGGTGTGCATGGACCAGAAGAAGGACCTCGGTGTGATTGTTTCCGATGATCTCTAGGTAGCGAAACAGCTTGACAAGGTGTGGCAAAGGCCAGAAGAATGCTGGGCTGCATACAGAGAGGAATTACCAGCAGAAAGGAAGAGGTATTAATGCCACTATACAAGTCACTGTGGAGGCCTCACTTGGAATATTGTGTTCAGTTTTAGAGACCGTATTTCGCAAAGGATATAAAAAAGCTGGAAGCAGTTCAGAGGAAGGCAACCAAAATGATTTGGAGCCTGCATCAGAAGACTTATGAGAAGAGACTTGAAGACTAAATATGTACACTCTAGAGGAGAGGAGGAATAGGGGAGATATGATTCAGACCTTTAAATACTTCAGGAGTATTAATGGACAAACAAACCTCTTCCAAAGACAGGGAAGCTGTAAAACTAGAGGGCATAACATGAAACTGCAAGGGGGTAAACTAAAAGGCAATGTCAGGAAATACATTTTCTCTGAAAGGGTCGTGGCAAACACAGTGACAGAATACAAAATGGCATGGGACAGTTCAATCAAGTCACATCACAATTGGAGGGTCACAATTAACATTAGGGTACATGTAAACATTTAGACAGTACAGTTATCTAACAGCATTTAGACAGTACAATTAAAGGTAACATTTAACATGAGGATATTTAATAATGTGGTATGATAAACTTGTGTGTGTGGATAGGATGGGTGCGTGTTTAGTTGGCGGGGTAGGTGGTATTTCAGTTTGGGTATGGGATGTTGCCTGGATGCTCATATGTTTCTATAAATAAATATGTTTTGAGGTCTTTGCAGAAGTCTTTGAGGTCATCTAATGCTCTAGTCTAATGCTCTAGTCTTTGAGGTCATCTAATGCTCTAGTGGATCCCTTTATAGCAACAGGATAAAATCAAAATAAGCATAACTATCTCTTATAGCTGAACATATAGGGGTGACCTACATGGGTACACACCTAAACAAAGGCATGGGGAGAGGTGACCTGCACAGAGCGGCACGTGCATTTACTCTTGCCACCTTGCTGGGCAGACTAGATGGACCATACTGGCCTTTATCTGCCATTGTATACTATGTTATTATGTAAGATATACATCACCCCTCCACTTCTGTAGAAAACAGTGGGCAAAACTGAAAGGGGATATTTTAAGGCCAACCGACCTTTTTGTTAAAATGGTAAATAAAGGTAAAAGGAAAAGGAGACCGCTATGGCTTTCGAAAGAAGTAGCTGAAAAAGTGAAGAAAAAGAAGGAGGCCTTCATGAAATACAAAAGCGATCACAAAGAGAGGAAGACAGGCATCTATATTTGGAAAAACTTAGAGAAGCTAGCAAAGTAGTCAGGAAAGCAAAGATTGAAAAAGTGGAGGAAATAGCCAATGCAATAAAATGGGGGGATAAGACATTTTTCAGATATGTTAGTGAGAAGAAGAAGGGCAAAAGTGGTATTATCAGACTCAAGAGTGAAGGGGAGGAATATGTAGAAGCTGATGAGGATAAAGCGGAATTGCTTAATAAATATTTCTGTTCTGTGTTCACAGATGAAGAACCAGGAGCAGGACCTCAGAAAACACCCATAAACAGGAACAGAAGCGAGGGACATCTTGAATAATTTTCAGAAGGCTGTGTTCTAGCTCAACTTAGACAAAGCAATGGGACCGGAAGGGATACACCCCAGAATACTGAGGGAACATGGGGACGTTGTAGCAGCTCCACTGACTGACCTTTTCAATGCCTCGTTGGAGTAGGGAGTGGTGCCAAAGGACTGTAGAGAGGCTCATGTGGTGCTTTTACACAAAAGCGGAAGTAAGGATGTGGTTAAAAACTAGAGGCCAGTTAGTTTAACTTCGGTGGTGAGTAAATTATTGGAAACGCTGCTGAAAGAGAAAACAGTGAGGTTTCTGGAGTCTAGTGGACTGCAGGATCCGAGTCAGCATGGATTCACCAGAAGCAGGTCTTGTCAGACAAATCTGATTGATTTCTTTGACTGGGTGACCAGGGAGTTGGACCAAGGGAGAGCCCTAGATGTAGTGTATTTAGATTTCAGTAAAGCCTTTGACACTGTTCCTCACAGGCAACTTATAAACAAACTGAGCACCCTAGGGATGGACCCTAAAGTTACTGCTTGGGTTAGAAATTGGTTGGGTGGGAGGCGACAAAGAGTACAGGTAAATGGAGCTCACTCTGAGGAGAAGGATGTTACCAATGGTGTGCCCCAGGGTTCTGTCCTTGGTCCGATTCTTTTTAACATCTTTGTTAGTAATATAGCGGAAGGGCTGTCGGGTAAGGTTTGCCTCTTTGCGGATGATACCAAAATCTGCAATAGAGTAGACACCCAGGAAGGTATAGATAACATGAGGAGAGATCTAGCTAAGCTTGAAGAATGGTCTAGAATTTGGCAGCTGGGATTTAATGTTAAAAAATGTAAAGTCATGCATTTGGCCTGCAGCAATCCAAGGGAGCAATATAGTATAGGGGGTGAAGTATTTTTGTCCACTAAAGAAGAGCGGGACCTAAGCGTGGTTGTGTCTGATGATCTTAAAGTAGCTAAACAGGTAGAAAAGGTGACGGCAAAAGGTAGGAGGATGCTTGGGTTCATACGGAGAGGAATGGCTAGCAGAAAAAAGGAGGTGATAGTGCCACTGTATAAGTCTTTGGTGCGACCTCATTTGGAGTACAGTGTGCAATTCTGGAGACCGCATCTTCAAAAGGATGTGAACAGGATGGAGTCAGTGCAGAGGGTGGCTACTAAAATGGTTAGTGGTCGTCATTATAAAGCATATGAGGACAGACTGAAGGATCTTAATATGTACACCTTAGAGGAAAGGCGGGATAGAGGTGATATTATTGAGATGTTTAAATACCTTCATGGCATAAATGTTCATGGGGAGAGCTTCTTTCAATTGAAAGCAAGTTCTTCTATGAGGGGACATGGGATGAGGGTGAAGGAGGATAGATTTAGGAGTGATATGCGGAAATATTTCTTTACGGAAAGAGTGGTGGATCCATGGAATAGTCTCCCAGTGGAGGTGGTAGAGATGAGGACAGTAACTGAATTCAAAAAAGCATGGGACAAACAAATAGGATCTCTAAAGGAAAAAAAGGGGACTGTTGTAGTTGTTTTTATGGAAGGACAGACTAGATAGGCCATGTGGTCATTTTCTGTCATGTTTCTATGTTTCTCAACTCCCTTCACTGGTGGTGCTCTCCTCAAAACCTACTCGGCATGTCACCTTTGCAGATGCATCCACCTCAATGCACCCTGACAACGAATGCCTCCAATCTCAGTTGCGGAACACATCTGAGAAATTTCATCACATAGGAGCAGTGGACACACCAGGGATCTCTGTTGCAGATAAACTTCCTGAAATTCTGTGAACTTACAAATACCCTTTGTGAAAGTAAGCTAGCCTGTACAGGGCTGTGTATACTGCCAGGGCACTCAACAATATAGTATTAGCCCTAAGAAAGAGTTAATACCATTCAGAGCTTTTTACTCAGTAACATCCTTGAAAAGACTCTGCTAGGATATTTAGGTGAAAGGTTCCTAGTAATATAAACACTAGTCTATGTTTATATAAGATAAGTAAAGGGCAAGTTGTCTCCCAGTCTCGGGTTAGAGATATCAAACTGTCAGTATTAGAATTAATTAGAATTAATGCCTACATAGTTATGTCTGAGAATATGTGTATGTCTCCTCATGATGACCCATGTTAATGAGAACTGAACTATGATGGTAGGGATACGTAATGTTAGACGTAGAACAATAAAGTGAGAATTATGCTGGATAATCAAATATTTACCTATAAATAAAGTGGCCTAAAGCTATGATGGCAGAGTAAACATAGGCAGAAGCCTAGTTTGCTCTCCCAAAGCTTTGGTTGTTTTTATAATACGAGTGTGTTGTGTATTATTTACTAATACGAGTGTGTTGTGTATTATTTACTAAGTTATACAGATTGCCTTCTGATTGCCTTGTGTGTGGATTTCCGTTACTCTAAGAGCCCTGGTGTGTTGCCGGTGAGGGGAGGTGCAGAGTACACTTTCAGTTATTGCCGTGACTTGGATACGGATCTCTGCATTCAAGGCAAGGGCAGAAGGTGCCAGAAGATTTGTGAGTATTACCAGTGATGGGTAATCTGTTAAGTAGACAGGCTCCATCTCAGATGCATGGGTGTCATGACAGAGCTAGGGCTTTAGTGTTTAAGAAAGGTAGCCCTTCTTATTGTATGCTTCTATTGTATGTATCCTTGAAGGATACTACCAAAAGCAGAGAGGTTCTACAAAAGAGTAAAGTAGCCCAAATGCCCTCAAGTATGGAGCAGACAGAGCTTAAAGATCCCAATTTACCCATGTCTAACAATAGCCAAATTAACATGAACAAAATACATTCTCTAAAGTGCTTGTATGCAAATGCTAGAAGTCTAAACAATAAGATGGGAGAGTTAGAATATATAGCACTAAATGAAATGTTAGATATGATTGGAATATCAGAGACATGGTGGAAGGAGGACAACCAGTGGGACACTGTGATACCTGGGTACAAACTATATCGTAATGATAGAGCTGATCAAATTGGTGGAGGGGTTGCGCTCTATGTTAGAGAGGGCATTGACTCAGAAAGGATTAAAGTTTTGCAGGAAACAAAATCTGCTGTAGAATCTGTATGGATTGAAATTCCATATAAAAGGGGGAAGGCAATGGCAGTGGGGGTGTACTATCGAGCGCCTGGTCAGAATGACCAAATGGATGATGAAATGCTCAAAGAAATCAAGGAAGCTAACAAACGTTACAGTGCAGTAATAATAATGGGTGATTTCAATTACCCTGGTATCGACTGGGTCAGTGTCACGTCAGGGCATGCTAGGAAGATAAAGTTCCTGGATGAAATAAATGACTGCTTCTTGGAGCAGCTGGTTCATGAACCGACCAGAGGGGAAACCATATTAGACCTAGTCCTTAGTGGAACACCAGATCTAGTGCAAGAGATAAGGGTGTTGGGGCCACTTGGCAATAGTGATCATAGCATGATCGCCTTTGATTTAATTAGTGGAGGAGGGATAGTAAGGAAATCCACAGTACTACCTTTTAACTTTCGAAAGGGAGACTATGATAAAATGAGGAAAACAGTTAAGAAAAAACTAAAAGGAGCAGTTGCAAAGGTTAAAGACGTACATCAAGCTTGGGTGTTGTTGAAAAATACTATCTTGGAAGCCCAGACCAGCTGTATTCCACGCTTTAAGAAAAGTGGAAGGAAGTCCAAAAAACTGCCAGCATGGTTTAAAGGTGAGGTCAGAGAGGCTGTTGTTGCCAAAAAAGCAACTTTCAGGAAATGGAAAAAAGAGCCAAACGACGAAACCTGGAAACAGCACAAGCACTGGCAAGTCAAATGCAAGGCATTGATAAAGCAGGCAAAGAGAGAATTTGAGAAGAAGCTTGCTGCGGAAGCAAAAGCGCGAAATAAAGACCTTTTCAAGTACATTCGTAGCAAAAAACCTGTGAGAGAGTCAGTTGGTCCATTAGATGATAAAGGGGTTAAAAGAGCACTAAGAGGCGACAAGGTGATAGCGGAGAGACTGAATGAATTCTTTGCTTCGGTCTTTACTGAGGAAGATGTAGGGATGTTACCCATGACGGAAGTGATATTTAAAGGTGTGGAAGAATTGAAGGAAATATCGATACATCGGGAAGATGTCTTACAACTATTAGATAAACTGAAGAGTAGCAAATCACCTGGGCCGGATGGTATACATCCAAGGGTGTTGAAAGAACTGAAATATGAGATTGCAGACCTGCTATCAGTAATCTGTGAACTATCATTAAAATCATCTCTAATACCTGAAGATTGGAGGATCGCCAATGTAACACCAATTTTTAAAAAGGGTTCCAGGGGTGATCCGGGAAACTATAGACCGGTGAGCCTGACGTCAGTACCAGGAAAAATGGTAGAAACCATCATAAAGAATAAAATTACTCAGCATGTAGATAGTCACAACCTAATGGGAGACAGCCAACATGGCTTTAGACAAGGAAGATCTTGTCTTACTAATCTGTTATGTTTTTTTGAAGGAGTGAATAAACAGGTGGACAAAGGTGAGTCGGTTGATATTGTGTATCTGGACTTTCAGAAAGCTTTTGACAAGGTCCCTCATCAGAGACTTTTGGCAAAACTAAAGAGTCATGGGATAGGAGGCAGTGTACTATTGTGGATCAGGAACTGGTTAAAAGATAGAAAGCAGAGGGTAGGGCTAAATGGCCAATTTTCCCAATGGAGAAAGGTGAATAGTGGTGTACCCCAGGGATCTGTGCTGGGTCCGCTGCTTTTTGACATATTCATAAATGACCTGGAAAGTGAAGGAAATCAATATTTTCAGTGATGCCCAAGACTTCCTTAAGAAATTTAGTCAGCAAAATCCTGTGAGATATCAAGGCAGACTGGGGAAAATTTAAAAAACGTAAGTTGGAAGCGCGCATGGAATTTTCCAGGCGTTCCAACTGAGAATGAATCAATATATTATATACCTGCTACTTTAAAGAAATTGAATCCGGTTGATGGGGAATTAGATGAGATTGTTTCCCCCATGACAAATTTGACAGCCTTTTTGGAAGATTCCCAGGATATAATTAATGCCAGGGCTACTTTATTGGCTACTTTTTCCTCAATAGAAATTAAACAACGTATACTGCGGGCCTTCTTTAAGGCCAAAGCGGTGAAGTTTTGTGGCCATAAAGTCACTATATTTCCTGATGTTGCTCGTGGCACCCAGATGCGACGGAGACAATTTTTAGATCTAAAGTCCCGGGTCTTGGCTCTGGGTGCCACGTTCTTCTTAAAGTTTCCATGTAAATGTATCCTTAATTATGAAGGGGCTTCCTATACTTTTGTTGATGTTTCACAATTGGAAACTTTTCTTTCTGGGAATGGGGTTTAGGCGGGGGTTGGGGTCACAGCCTCTACACTGTAGATATGTTTAGTATTCTGTTTTCTTTGGTCTATTTTTTCCTTTTCTGTTAACGGTGGGATCTCGTAATGTGGACTTTATCAAGGGCTATATTTCCTCATATATACAATTGTACGGTTGTATTGCCTTAAAATTAATATGGGATTGACCTATACTTTTTCTTTTGGTTGTTGTATATGACTAAAATTCTAATAAAAAAAAAAAAAAAAAAAATGACCTGGAAAGTGGAATAACGAGTGAGGTTATCAAATTTGCAGATGACACAAAACTATTTAAAGTTGTTAAAACCGAAGAGGATTGTGAAAAATTGCAAGAGGATCTTGATAAATTGGAAGACTGGGCATCAAAATGGCAGATGAAATTTGAAATGTGGACAAGTGCAAGGTTATGCACCTAGGGAAGAACAACCCAAACTATGGTTACACGATGCAAGGTTCCACATTAGGAACCACCACCCAGGAAAAAGATTTAGGCGTCATTGTGGATACCATGTTAAAACCCTCAGCCCAGTGTGCAGCGGCGGCCAAGAGAGCAAATAGAATGCTAGGTATGATAAGGAAAGGAATGGAAAATAAAACAAAAGATATTATAATGCCTCTATATCGTTCCATGGTGAGACCGCACCTTGAATATTGTGTGCATTTCTGGTCGCCGTATCTTAAAAAGGATATAGCGATTTTAGAAAAGGTTCAGAGAAGAGCCACCAAAATGGTAAAGGGGATGGAAGGATACTCCTATGAAGAAAGGCTAAAAAGGTTAGGGCTCTTTAAACTGGAAAAGAGACGGCTGAGGGGAGATATGATAGAAGTCTATAAATTAATGAACGGAATGGAACGGGTAAACGTAGATCGATTGTTTACGTTATCAGAATATAGAAAGACTAGGGGACATGCAATGAAGCTACAGGGTAAACTATTTAAGACCAATAAAAGAAAATATTTTTTCACTCAACGTGTAATCAAACTCTGGAATTTGTTACCGGAGGATGTAGTAAAGGCTGTTAGTGTAGCTGGGTTTAAAAAAGGTTTGGACAAGTTCCTGGAGGAAAGGTCCATAAACCATTATTAAGAAGTGACTGAAGATATCAATGCTTGACCCAGTACAAGCATTGTGGAACTTGTGTCTCTTGGGGAAACTGCTAGGTACATATGACCTAGTTTGGCCACTGTTGGAAACAGAATACTGGGCTTGATGGACCTTGGTCTGACCCAGTATGGCATATCTTATGTTCTTATGTTATGAGAAGCATGGTGGTGTAGCCATTGATTCCGTAGCACATAGGGATTCAGTGACAAAAGGTAATGAGGATTTGCAGTTTCCTTTGGAGGGAACTTTCTCTGTAGATAAGGTCCATTGCCTGAGATATGAGTTAGCGGTTAAAGGTAAACCGTGCAAATGTGCTTCCATGGTGGGAACGGATGGTACATGATGAAAAACATAGGAATGTTTATGTTTTGAAATAACAGATGTTTGTGTTAAGAAATGTAACTAATGACCAGCTGAGTGAGTGAGGATCACTCGTGTAGCAGAACTTAGAGAAAAAGAAAATACTTTAAGAGCAACGGAAGTTAGGGGGAGTAGAATTGTGTATTTTGGATATTTGGAATGTCTCCCAGCTCAAAGAATTGAGAGCATGTTTAAATCAAGAAACAGAAAGTATTGTACTTAGAATAAGAATCTTAAAAGTAGCAATAGGTGATAGTGTTTCTGTTGCGAAGGAATTGAGAGTTCCTAGTGACATTATTGATAAGATTGAGAGAGATTTGGATAGACATTATGAAACCTACAAAGAGGAGTGTGATCAATTATATTATGATCTAGGCTCTATTCAGGAAGCTCTACATCAGCATACTAACTCATGTTTTGGCACTGTTAAATCTGAAGCAGCAGTGGGAAATGATATTGTGCCTACTTATCCTTTTCGTTTGTATCCCACAGGTGGTACAGGTTCTGTGACTGTGCCTGCAAATTGGACTCCTAAAGAAGTGTTTGATTTGGCTAAAACCTTTCCAAATTACAAGTATAACCCTGGTAGATTTGTGTCTTTATGGTCTCAAATAATTAACAGTTATAATCCCATTTGGGCAGCTCTAGATAATTTGCTCAGAACTGTGTTTTTTAATCCATCTGATTTTCATAGGGTCACTCATCCAGTTTATGGCAGACCCTGTGATAGATTTCCAAGAGAGGACTCAAAGAGATAATTTTGTTTTTGTGTAGAGAAAAATTGTTAGAATCCCTTAAAGTAGTATGCAAACCTGTAAAGGATTGGTCGAGATTAACATCTCTAAGGCAGGATAGGGGTGAAAAGGTTACAGATTTTCACACTAGGTGTATGCTAGCTTTTAAAGACTATTCTGGTGAAGCAGAAGACACACCTTCAAGATTCACTAACATTTTTGTAAACGGTTTAATCCCGAGAATAAAAGAAATTTTAGAAACTTCAATAATAGATTGGCCAGCTAGAACAGCTGATGCAATTCTGGAAGGAGCTTGATACAGTGAGTTGAAATTTCTCAAGGAACAGCAAGAGCAACAAACCAGAATAGATGTGAAAATGAACAAATTGCCCAACTTGCAGATTGCTTCTATGCAACCATCCATGGGCAGGGGGAGAGGTAGAAACAGAGCCAGAGGAGGTCATGGGAATCCTCAGCGAGGGCATGGACAGTCCAGAGAAATGTGTACTTGTTATACTTGTGGTGAGATTGGGCATTTGCAGCGAGACTGTCCCCGGAATCGGAATCTTGATGGCCAGAGAGCTGATTTCCCTCCTCCCCCTCCAGTAACTGCTGAATTCACTTCCGTGTATCAGTGCTTCTCTAACCCAGAAGATTGTGGAAATGGTACACGGGATGCATGACTATTGTTAAGTTTGAATGTAACTCCTCAGGGTGAGTTGGAAGCTACGCTGGGAGGATCTTTTTATCTTTATCTTTATTAAAAATTTGATAAACCGCTTTTCGTGGAGACATAAAGTAGTGTACAATAAAAGGTTGGCAGTGCGAAGACAAAGAAAGGAACGCCAAAGTGAGACAGGAAAGGAAAGTATAAAAGCATAGGTAAATAGAAGACAAGATTAAAAGAAAACCAGACAAAGGGCCAATAATTAAAAAATAAGTTAACTTAAATATTTAAAACAAAGGTTAACTAAATAAAAGTACAAACAATAATAAAAGGCCCATAATGGGGAAGACAAGACAGACTATGGTTAGACAAAATACACAACAGGAATCAATATACAAACAAAACAGCAATAAATACAAAAAACTAAAGGGACATCAGGGAGGACCATCGGGAGAAAGATGAAAAGCTTGCTGAAACAGATGGGTTTTGAGTAGTGATTTAAATTGAGGGTATGAGGGTTCCAAACGGAGAGACAGGGGTAGTGCGTTCCATAACACTGGACCTAAAAAGAAAAAAGCTGCATGACGGGTCTGCTCAAGGTGTGCCTGTGACGGGGAAGGAAGGGACAAACGGTTTGCATGAAGAGAGCGAAGTTGACGGTAGGGGGTATGAAGGGAAATCCGATCTGCAAGATATAAAGGAGTATTGGTATAGAGAGCGCGGTGAATCAGGATAAGGAACTTATAGTGGAAGCGAGCGCAGAGTGGCAGCCAGTGTAAGCGGAGAAGGATAGGTGTGATATGGTCAAAATGGTGTGAAAATGTGATGAGACGGGCGGCAGCATTTTGAATGCGCTGAAGACGTAGAAGTTGATATTTAGGGAGATTAGCAAGAAAAACATTACAGTAGTCCAGGCGACTTATAACTAGGGCCAGGATGAGAGTGACTAGGGACGAGAAGGGGAGAAGGGAGCGGACAGCTCTGATCTGTCGTAGGGTAACAAAGGAACGACGTATAAGGGAAGTAAGGTGCTGATGAAAAGAAAGCGTGGAATCTAGAATGACACCAAGATAGCGAAAGGATGACACAAGAGGGAGAGGAACAGAATCAATCATGGGAGCCAGAGAAGGGCAGGAACCGGTTAGGGAAACCCACATAGCTGTGGATTTGGACGGGTTCAGATGCAGGAAATTGTGAGAAAGCCAGGAAGAAATCTGGGAGAGACAAAGATTCAGATGAGTAATATCTAAAGTTAGGGGAGAGGTATGGAATAGTAGGATAATATCATCAGCATACATGTAAAATGACACAGGGAACTGTTGAATTACTAACGGTAAAGGAGCCAGAAAAATATTGAACAGGAGTGGGGAGAGAACAGAACCCTGCGGTACACCACAAGAGAGAGGGAATGAAACAGGATCTACTTTGAAGTTTGTTATTGATACTGGAGCTACATCATCAGCACTGCGTTTACAGGATTTGCCTGCCAGTTATCACACTCAAATAGCACAATTACCTCTGCTAGATTGGAACCTATTCTGTCATTGCCTTTCCCAGCGACACCAGTGTTATTGCAGGTTTATTAATTTCTTTATACCCACCTTATCACTGTGGGAGGTTTTTTTAAAATATAAAAACTACACTGGGAACCCATTCAAACTGTATGTGGCTATTTCTGATTCCTCTGTATGCTTTTACAAGCTTTCCCAACTGGTTACAAGCCAGTAGGCTATTTCTCAAAGCAATTTGATGCAGTGACTTTGGGATTCCCACTATATCTACACAGTTTGGTAGCAGTGGTTTTTGCAATTGAAACTTGCTAATTTTCTGGATTTACAGCACCCTCTTGAAGTGTATGTGGTACATTCAGTTTCTAGGTTGCTCCATTTAACCAAGACTCAGCCTTTATCCTCCACACGTTTACTGACTCTGGAATTAATAATTTCTTGGCTTCATGTTTCAGTATGTACTACATCAATATGCAACCCTTCAACACTTGTGGAGGAGGATGGGTCTCATGATTGTTTCCAAACTATTTTGACATTTTCTTGAGCTAGACCTGAACCTTCCCCTATACCTTTACCAGCCCCAACTATAGCTTTGTTTGTGGATGGTTCTGTTTTCAGAGATGAGATGGGCTATGCAGTCACAACAGTTGCAGTCACAATGATGTAGTTTCTTTGCCGTTTACCAGTGAACAGCTAGCAGAAGTGTTTGCAAAGGGCAACCATTTTACTGACCAAGAAGCACAGCAAGCCAGGGGCAGCCCAAGAGGGGTGCGGAGCCATGTGCGGAGATTAATGGCGGGGCCTCATTTGCATAGGGAGCCTCATTTGTATAAATACTTGCATAATGTTAACATGCATTTTTAGTAAACATGCTTCTAATGAGTGCCTGGATAAAGAAAGACTAACAGATTTCTATGTTACTATATTCCAGTGCCAACCACCAGGTCCATTAGGAAGTACTATAAACACTGACCATTTAGAACTCATAGCAAACCCACCATATCATAACAGCTCTGCCAGGACTAACAAAGCACCAAACCCTACCTATCAAAAGGCAACACTGCAAATATTAAACCGATACATCTCAGAGAATACCAATGCATCTCCTACTGGGGAAAGAGAACAAGTGACATGGTCAAATAGAAACTACATGAACAGAATACCACAGCTTTGTTAAAATGCAGAACATAGACCGTCACCAAAGAACAAGGGATCACAATTTAGAAATAGGAAGACAATAATTAAATTGGGAACCCCAAAAGCCAAACTTGGGATGTACAACAACACTGGAGAAATAAAACTATGCCCTTTAACCTCTCCCGGCATTCGCGGCTTCATTGAAACAGCCGCCAGCAGGAAGGTAAAGGCTCTTCACGCTGGCGGGCTGTGCAGAGTGAGCCTGGGCTTCGGCGGGCTTCCCCGGCTCCTTCTGCAGCTGTCCATTAAGCAAGAATGTGGTTAGTGCAGGGCCCTGTGCGAACAACATTCTCGCTCAATGGACGGGCCAGCCCTGCAGCAAGCTGTTCTTTGAGCATCGGTGTCACCGACATTGCTGTATTTAGCACCATCTAATATGACTTTGTTTTCCCTTTCATCTCTCTTGCAGCAATATCAAGTTACTTCCTTTGAAACCCAAACTCTGTGGTCTTCGTGGGGTGCAACCTGTGATGCTCAGGGCTCCTGAAAAAAGGACCATCTGCTTCTTTGTCCTGACAGTCTATTGTTTCCACTTGCCCTGTTCCTGCATCATAAGCTTTACCGCTGTGGCTATGGATTATGCCTTTTTGGTTCTCCGGTATCACCTGGACTTCAGGTTTTTTTCCTTTGGTACAGCTTGTCTGCACTGTTTCACGAATGGAAGAGTAGGGTCAACTTAGGGTCAGTTATTAGGATTTCTGCCTTCCGGACTCTTTTTGATTTTGCAGCTTGATTTTGCAGATCTGCCCTTTGCCAGAGGAGGGAGGCAGTATTTGTTGGTGGTCACTTGTCTTTTCTCTGAATGGGTAGTGGCTTATCCTACTACCAGTATGACTGCTGGGGTTGCCATCAGATTACTGCTCACTCTGTTTCTTCCTGTTTGGGGTGTACCTTTTGTTCTTTCTTCTTATCTGGGTCCAGCATTCATTGCGGGTGTCTGGGAGGGTATTGAAAATTTGGTTTGGTATTAAGAGACAACTGCACACTCCTTATCATCCGCAAAGCTCTGGCCAAGTGGAACGGATGACTAGGACACTCAAAGGTCACTTGCGCACTATGACTCAGGATTGGGCTACAGATCAGACAGCAGCCCTTCCTTTTGCCCTTATGGCAGTGCGTAATTCCCCCAGCCTGACACCATACGAAATAATTACTGGATGTCCAGCTACTTCTCCACATGAATTGGCAGTTATCCCGGATCCTCAATTGTTGCGCAGCGATATTTTGACTTATTGCTCACGGTTGCACTCAGTCCTGTCTGTTTCCCCTTTATTGCAGGTGAATCCTCGTTGAGATGCTCCTTCAGACTCATCACATCCAGATGTGAAGCCAAGGGACTGGGTCCTGATTAAGAATTTGCATCCAAAGACACTTCTGGCTCCCAAGTTCCTAGGTCCATTCCGTGTGCTCCTGGTGGGATACTCAGCTTGTAAAGTGGAAGGACATTCTCGATGGATGCATCTTTCACAGTGTGAAAAGGCTCCTTCACAGGATCCAGAAGGTGGTTCCCTGCATCAGTGAATCAAGAGAATACAAAGCAGAGACTCATTGGACAACAGTGATATTGAAGAAAAGACTATCGTGATTAAGTGCTTTTTAAATGGACTAATTATGCAAAACACCTTCTTCTATACTGCTGCTTAGGTGGATAAAGTTAGTTTGAATTAGTGTTTTACTGATATATAAGCAATGACCTTTTGGCACTTAACCTCTACTTCATGAAGAGATTGAGAATTATAGGGTAGTTATAGCTATAATATATATCTACATCATATTAAGAAGAGTAGGTGTATTTTCATTTTGTCTTAGAATATTTATTTATAGTTTATTATTTATTTATTATTTTATAGTTTTATTTATTTATTATTTATTTATTTATTATAGTTTCAGATATTTAGAGGTTTGCTAAGAATGTTTCCTTATCTGGTCCACTCCATTCATTAATTTATAGACTTCTATCATATCTCCCCTCAGCCGTCTCTTTTCCAGGTTAAAGAGCCCTAACCTTTTCAGCCTTTCTTCATAGGGGTATCCTTCCATCCCCTTTACCATTTGGTGGCTCTTCTCCAAACCTTTTCTAATAACGCTATATCCTTTTTAAGATACGGTGACCAGAATTGCTCATAATATTCAATGTGTGGTCTCACCATGGAACAACAGAGAGGCATTATAATATCCTTTCTTTTATTTTCCATTCCTTTCCTTATGATACCTAGCATTCAATTTGCTCTTTTGGCCGCCGCTGCACACTGGGCCGAGGGTTTTAACGTGTTATCCACAATGACACCTAAATCTTTTTCCTGGGTGGTGGTTCCTAATGTGGAACCTTGCATCGTCTAACCATAGTTTGGGATGTTCTTCCCTAGGTGCATAATTTTGCACTTGTCCACATTAAATTTCATATGCATTTTGATGCCCAGTCTTCCATTTTATCAAGATCCTCTTGCAATTTTCCACAATCCTCTTAGGTTTTAACAACTTTAAATATTTATTTATTTATTTTATTTACATTCTCTTATATACCGCGCTATTCTGCATCAGTGCGGTTTACATTGAACAAACTGAAATTACATTGAACAGGGCATTATAACTTCGAGATAACTATTTTACAGGGAACATGGGCTATGGAGGGTTAAGTGGCTTGCCCAAGACCATAAGGAGCACCTGTGGAACTAGAAACCCCAGTCCTTCCTGCCCAAGGTTGCTGTCTTCTAGTGGGATTTGAATCCCCGACCTTCCAGCCTGAAGTACTTTGCCCCAACCACTAGGCCACTCAAATAGTTTTGTCTCATCTGCAAATTTCATAACCTCACTCGTTATTCCCTTTTCTAGGTCATTTATGAATATGTAAAAAATCAGCGGACCCAGCACAGATCCCTGGGGTACACCACTATTCACCTTTCTCCATTGGGAAAATTGGCCATTTAGCCCTACCCTCTGCTTTCTATCTTTTAACCAGTTCCTGATTCACAATAGTACACTGCCTCCTATCCCATGACTCCCACCTCCTATACTGTATTGCTCCCTTGGATTGCTGCAGCCCAAATGCATGACCTTACATTTTTTAACATTAAATCCCAGCTGCCAAATTCTAGACCATTCTTCAAGCTTACTAGATCCCTCCTCATGTTATCTACACCTTCCTGGGTGTCTACTTTATTGCAGATTTTGGTATCATCCACAAAGAGGCAAACCTTACCCGACAGCCCTTCTGCTATATCACTAACAAAGATGTTAAAAAGAATCGGACCAAGGACAGATCCCTGGGGCACACCACTGGTAACATCCTTCTCCTCAGAGTGAGCTCCATTTACTTGTACTCCTTGTCGCCTCCCACCAAACCAATTTCTAACCCAAGCAGTAACTTTAGGGTCCATCCCTAGGGTGCTCAGTTTGTTTATAAGTCGCCTGTGAGGAACAGTGTCAAAGGCTTTACTGAAATTTAAATACACCACATCTAGAGCTGTCCCTCGGTCCAACTCCCTGGTCACCCAGTCAAAGAAATCAATCAGATTTATCTGACAAGACCTGCCTCTGGTGAATCCATGCTGCCTCGGATCCTGTAAGCCACTGGACTCCAGAAACCTCACTATTTTCTCTTTCAGCAGCGTTTCCAATAATTTACTCACCACCGAAGTTTAACTAACCGACCTGTAGTTTTCAACCACATCCTTACTTCCGCTTTTTTTGTAAAGGCACCACATGAGCCTCTCTCCAGTCCTTTGGCACCACTCCCGACTACAACGGGGCACTGAAAAGGTCAGTCAGTGGAGTTGCTAGAACGTCCCCAAGTTCCCTCAGTATTCTAGGGTGTATCCCATCCGGTCCCATCGCTTTGTCTACTTTAAGTTGAGCTAGTTTCTCACGAACACAGTCTTCTGAAAATTGTTCAAGATGTCCCTCGCTTCTGTTCCTATTTGTGGGTGTTTTCTGAGGTCCTGCTCCTGGTTCTTCATCTGTGAACACAGAACAAAAATATTTGTTAAGCAATTCCGCTTTATCCTTATCAGCTTCTACATATTCCCCCCTTGCACCCTTGAGTCTGACAATACCACTTTTGCCCTTCCTCTTCTCACTAATATATCTGAAAAATGTCTTATCCCCCCATTTTATTGCATTGGCTATTTCCTCCTCCTTTTGAATCTTTGCCTTCTTGACTACTTTGCTAGCTTCTCTAAGTTTTTCCAAATACAGATGCCTGTCTTCCTCTCTCTGTGATCTCTTGTATTTCAGGAAGGCCTCCCTCTTTTTCTTCACTTTTTCAGCTACTTCCTTCGAAAACCATAGCGGTCTCCTTTTCCTTTTGCCTTTATTTACCATTTTAACAAAATGGTTAGTTGCCCTTAAAATACCCCCTTTCAGTTTTGCCCACTGTTTTTCTACATCCCCCAGCTGTTCCCATCCCACTAACGACTCCCTGAGGTATTGGCCCATCTTTGCAAAGTTAGTCTTCCTAAAGTCTAAGATCCTCATCTTGGAATGGATTCTAACAGCCCTAGTCCTAATACTGAACCACACCATCTGGTGATCACTGGATGCAAAATGATCTCCCACTACAACATCAGAAACACTTTCACCATTGGTAAGCACCAAGTCCAGTATGGCCCCTTCACGTGTGGGGTCTGTTACCAATTGCCTGAATAGTTCTCCCTGTAGAGAATCCAGGATCTCCTTATGAATGGAGGACCAGTAGCTGATCAACAGATCTCATCAATTGAGATGGAATGGAAGTTGGCAACTGAGGTTGCATTGGATTGCAAATTGTGAACAGTCACATGACCCTCGAGGGAGAGTCCGGCCTGCACATAGGCAGAAGAAATGCAGTCCACTATCCATTTGGATAGGGTGTGCTTTGTTACTGGAAGTCCAAGGTGACTTGTATCAAAGGAAATGAATAGTTGTGAGGATTTCTTGTGAGCCTTGGTTCGGTCCAAGTAGTAGCAGACTTGGAAGACATAAGAAAGACAGAGAGGTACATAGACGAGACCTACAGGGATGTAGTCCTGAAGTCTGTGATAAGGAAGCTTATCATAGCTCAGGAAGGGGCTATAGAAAAGGTGAAGTGTTTCTGAACAAGCAACCTGTCAGTGCTGGTAGAAATGAGAAAACAGAATTTTGCCATAAAAGACTACCAGTCCCAGAATGCACCAGGTTTCCAACAGCCATGAGAGGAGCTGAAGTGGGGAAACGTGTGTTCAATCAGGAGGGCTATGAGGTAATCCCTAAGCACTCATCTCAAAGGGCAGGGCCTGATTCAGCACAGCTGCGCTGTGTTAGGGAGGAGCACTCATCAAGGCAGAATAAGAGTAGAGTTTATTCTACAGATGATCATCTTCATGATCACCTTGGATATCCAGAGAATTGTCCTCAGTATCCTGAGAATCAGCTTGAGTTTGATCATCAGTTTCATCTGAAGGATCATCAGAAGCAGAAGCCAAACCGGACGGACAGAGAGGGAAAGAGACTCTTTGGAAGAAGGAAGAGAAAAGCCTTTGAGAGGTCTAGAAGAGTCCAAAGCAGTACGTATACTGGGAGGTATTCCAAGGGCCAGCATACACCATTGGACTGGGGAAAGCCAGAGGAATGGTGCTGCAGAGCTAGGAATCACCCGAGGCTACCTGTGAGGGAGACGGCTGCACGTGGAAGGGACCCTAAGACCTGTGCCAGAAGGTATGTGAAGAGAGATCCAGTGTCCAGGGATCTGGATTGGAAGGCGGGACATAAGAACTGGACTACATACTGGCTAGGCTATATAGAGAGGAACTCTAGCAGCAATGGAAGCTCAGGTATGAACACTGATCTATGCCCTAGCTATAACCTTGAAAGACAGCAGGGAAACAAGTATTCTCCTGAAAATGCTCCATTGAGAGATTCATCTGTGCCAATCCATTTATTTATTTATTTATTTATTTATTTATTTACATTTCTTATATACCGCACTATTTGCGATCAGCGCGGTTTACATAAAACAAAAAGGTATCCGACAATGAACAAAAGTCAGGTCATTACATTGAACAGGAACAAGTAACTTGGAAAACAGGGTAAACTATATACATATGCATAACCATGAATGGGTAAGTATATACATGTCAGAGGGAGTTATTGGGTATTGGACATGCTTTTGAACCCATGCTTGTTGAACAAGGGGGAATAATAGCAGATGAGGATCCTGTTTATATGGACTGCTCTCTATCTAAACTCCGTTGGTAACTTTCTGTTATAAAGTACAGCAACCATCACAAAGAAATACAAATTTGTTCTTTAATCTACTCAGAAAAGCTCCTGAAGCATGATTTGACCCACACAGTGGAAGGCAAGCCAGCTACTAAGAGGTTTCAGCTGGTGACTGTTAGCAATTAAGCCTTACCTAATTGCTTGTGAGCTAGGAGAGAATCACTTCTGTATCTATGTGGGAAGTAATCAGAAGTTAATCTGAAAAGAACAGTTTGTTTCTTGTTTTGTAGCTTTTCATTTGTTGTTTTCCTGATTTTGACTTTGTTTTTCCAAGTTAACACTGAAAGCAAGTTACCTAATTTATGTGCTACCATTCATATCTGTGTTGGGAGAAATAACTCCATAAATAAATATCTTATTGCTTTACCCAAGAGCACAACTAAATTATTGTCAGCAGCTGTGTCTGGTGTGAATGAACTACATTGCCCACAATACCTTGCAAATCATATAGAAATATGCACTTGCCAAGAGTGTGAAGATTCTCACCCAGGCAGCCGTCTGACAAATGGCGTAGTTTTTCGGATTGCTTTTGCACAAAAGGGATTTACTTGCTGAGGATTACAACTAAAGTTCAAGTTTAAAGCTGGAAAAAAAAAAGATTTTCCCTCAACTGCACTTTGGAGGAGAAGAGGTTGTTCCAGAAAGCTGTCCCAGGAGGAAAAGACCCTGTGCAGAGCTGGATTCATCACTGAGACAAGGTAATAAGTACCTGGGCATGTCTAGTGGTGGATGGGAGTAAGCACAGGGGTAATTGAAAAAAAAAAGAGTGTAGAAAAAAACATCTGTTTGGAAGGTGGTGCACTGTGTTTTTTTCTTTGTATTTTCTTACAGGGTTCAAGATGGATTCAAAGGAACTAGCTCAGTGGATGGCAGCCCAGTTCAGCAGGCAGCAGGAGCTAGCACAGCAGGCTCAGGACACTGCTATGAGAGCTATGGACCAGCAGAAGCCAGTGCTTGATCTGGTGCAAGCCCTAGTTAAGCTGCAGAACCAAAGTGGAACAGATGCAAGACCAGCAGTAAATACTGGTACACCACATGTGGACAGTGTGGGACTCAATCAAGGGATTGGGGCATTTAGTTTTGGGAAGCTAACTCCAGATGATAATGTTGATGATTTTCTAGAGTCTTTTGAAAGAGTGGCACAGGCATTAGCATGGCCAGAGACCCAATGGGCAGTAAGGCTGGCAGCCTCATTAACTGGAGAGGCGCTTGCAGCTTACAGAGCAATGCCAGCAGCCCAGGCTTTGAATTATAAGGATGCTTATTAGAGATCGCCTAGGGTTGTCTATTTCAGAGTATAGGCGAATGTTTAGAGCTGTTACATTGAGAGTGGGTGAAACACCCAGGGCTCTGAGTCAGAGAATCAGAGGTTTAGCTGTAAAATGGTTGGAGCCTGAGCAAAAGACGGTAGAAATGTTATTAGAAATTATAATGCTTGAACAATTTATGTCTGGGGTGCCTAAAGATTTGCACACTTTCCTTATACAGCAAAATTGCCAAAATCTTGGAGAGGCAACCATGCTAGCAGAGAGATTCTTGGGAGCCACGCAGGCTTGCCATAGAATGGGTGGCCCTCTGAAGATAGGTGCTGAGGCAAGATGTGCTGTATCAGAAAAGAAAATAATTAAAAATATTTCTGAAAATAAATGTACTGTGCCAAACCAGATGACACAGGGGAGTGAAAAGAAATGTTTCAAGTGTGGAAAATGGGGACACTTAGAAAAAGGATGCCAGTCACACACTAGCTTAATGGGTGTGGAGTTAGAACAGCCCAAGGAAGGATTTCTTTTGATGGTTGATGTGCAAGGAATTACCATAAATGCTTTGTTAGACTCTGGGGCAGACCAGAGTATGATGTCAGAAAGGCTTTGGCAGAAAATAGAGGCCCAAGAAGGATTTGTGCCTAGAACCCCTTAAAGCCAAGTTCACATCGGGTGCATTCATGGTGCTGCAACATCATATCCCACCTATAGGCTAAAGGTTAATTGCCTGGGGGAACAAGAGGAAGTCCTGTTAGCAGTGGTGCCTAGGCTACCCTTTGATTTGGTTCTAGGAAGAGACTGGCCAAGATTTAAGCAGGGGCTAGTGGAAGGGCTAGGAAAGAAGGAGGGAGAAGGAATAATGGAAATAGCTCCCGGGCCTTTCTTTGGAAGTCCTCAGTCCCTAGCTAAAAAGATGGTTAAGCTTCCAGAAGGCCAAACTATGGGTAATAAGAGGGGCCTTGTATCCAACCGCTCGCAGGCTAAGGTAGAGAGCCAGCAAAAGGAGGAGGGGGAGCAGGCAGAGTTATTAGGAGACTTACCCTCTCATGATGATTTAATAACTCCATCATCTGGTAAAGTAAGAAAGTTGAAAGCACAAAAGCAGCGTGAGAGACTTTGCAGAGCACAGGGTAGGGCTGAGATGTTAGCTGGTCAAAGTTTACCCTGGGTGCCAGCTGAGTTAGTGGCAAAGTTTCCTAACTTTCCACAAGAGCAGCGAGCTGATCAAGCTCTCACCCGAGCTTTTAAGTATGCTCAGGAGGTCAGGGAGGAATTGCCCAGATTCAGACTAGATAATGAAATATTATATAGAGAGAGTCAGGACCCCAGAAATGGGACCATACGTAAACAATTGGTGGTACCCACAACTTTCAAAGGGCTAGTACTTAGACTAGCACATGATCATCCAGTGGGAGGTCATAAAGGGATGCAAGGAACGCTGGATCAAATACTTATGCGTTTTTACTGGCCAGGTATTTTCAAAGAAACTGCCCAGTTTTGTGCTGCATGTCCAGCGTGTCAGCGAGTTATAGCGGCTCACCCACCGGTGGTGCCATTGATTCCCATGCCAATTGGTCGCATTGCCATGGATATTGTAGGCCCATTAGTCAAAACGCCCCAAGGTTTCCAATACATCCTAGTTATGGTAGATCAGGCAACAAGGTTTCCCAGGCCATACCATTGAGGAATGTTTCTGCAAAAACAATAGCTTTAGAGCTAGTAAAATTGTTTTGTGAAGTGGTATTCCCAAGAGAGGTGTTGACTGACTGAGGGTCCAATTTTGTATCCAAATATTTGGCCCAGGTCTGGGATGCATTCATCACGTAAAAAACTCAGCCTACCATCCACAATCAAACGGTTTGGTGGAGAGATTCAACCAAACTCTCAAACAAATGTTGAGAAGGGGGTTAGCAGGAGAGGTAAAAGAATGGGATATGTTATTGCCTTTTGCCTTGTATGCCTGCAGGGAAAGAATTCAGGTGTCCCTAGGTGTAACCCCATATGAATTGATGTATGGTAGGGCTCCACGGGGTTTGTTAGACATTTTGAGGGAACAATGGATTGATCCTGAACCAGGAAGTCAGGAGGTGCCACTGTTTCTACATGACTTGAGAGCACGTTTGAAAAGGACGTCGCAGGTTGCTGAGAGGAACCTGCAGGACAGTCAAGTGCGCCAGAAAGGGTGGTATGATAGGAAGGCCAAAAGCCGCCAATTAAGCATTGGTGAAAAGGTTTTGGTTCAAGTAGCAGGTACAGCTCCAAAATTTGAAGTACAGTGGAAAGGGTCATGGAAGATTGTTAAACAAGTGAGCCCAGTATCTTATGTGGTAGAAAATGCAAGAGGGCGTAGGCAGACCTACCATATTAATGTACTTAAGTCTTGGAAGGAGAGGCCTGTAAATAATAATGTCCCTGAAGCCAGTCAGGAAGTAAGTGAGCTTCAAAATGATAACACTCTCGTAGGTATTACGGACTGTAGGAAAGAAGTTTCACCACTTAAACCAGTCCATAATAACTTAAGCAGGGGGGTATGTGATAAGGAAGCTTATCATAGCTCAGGAAGGGGCTATAGAAAAGGTGAAGTGTCTCTGAACAAGCAACCTGTCAGTGCTGGTAGAAATGAGAAAACAGAATTTTGCCATAAAAGACTACCAGTCCCAGAATGCACCAGGTTTCCAACAGCCATGAGAGGAGCTGAAGTGGGGAAACGTGTGTTCAATCAGGAGGGCTATGAGGTAATCCCTAAGCACTCATCTCAAAGGGCAGGGCCTGATTCAGCACAGCTGCGCTGTGTTAGGGAGGAGTACTCATCAAGGCAGAATAAGAGTAGAGTTTATTCTACAGATGATCATCTTCATCATCACCTTGGATATCCAGAGAATTGTCCTCAGTATCCTGAGAATCAGCTTGAGTTTCATCTGAAGGATCATCAGTTTCATCTGAAGGATCATCAGAAGCAGAAGCCAAACTGGACGGACAGAGAGGGAAAGAGACCCTTTGGAAGAAGGAAGAGAAAAGCCTTTGAGAGGTCTAGAAGAGTCCAAAGCAGTACGTATACTGGGAGGTATTCCAAGGGCCAGCATACACCATTGGACTGGGGAAAGCCAGAGGAATGGTGCTGCAGAGCTAAGAATCACCAGAGGCTACCTGTGAGGGAGACGGCTGCACGTGGAAGGGACCCTAAGACCTGTGCCAGAAGGTATGTGAAGAGAGATCCAGTGTCCAGGGATCTGGATTGAAAGGCGGGACATAAGAACTGGACTACATACTGGCCAGGCTATATAGAGAGGAACTCTAGCAGCAATGGAAGCTCAGGTATGAACACTGATCTATGCCCTAGCTATAACCTTGAAAGACAGCAGGGAAACAAGTATTCTCCTGAAAATGCTCCATTGAGAGATTCATCTGTGCCAATCCATGATATTGAACCCATGCTTGTTGAACAAGGGGGAATAATAGCAGATGAGGATCCTGTTTATATGGACTGCTCTCTATTTAAACTCCGTTGGTAACTTTCTGTTATAAAGTACAGCAACCATCACAAAGAAATACAAATTTGTTCTTTAATCTACTCAGAAAAGCTCCTGAAGCATGATTTGACCCACACAGTGGAAGGCAAGCCAGCTAAGAGGTTTCAGCTGGTGACTGTTAGCAATTAAGCCTTACCTAATTGCTTGTGAGCTAGGAGAGAATCACTTCTGTATCTATGTGGGAAGTAATCAGAAGTTAATCTGAAAAGAACAGTTTGTTTCTTGTTTTGTAGCTTTTCATTTGTTGTTTTCCTGATTTTGACTTTGTTTTTCCAAGTTAACACTGAAAGCAAGTTACCTAATTTATGTGCTACCAAGCATATCTGTGTTGGGAGAAATAACTTCATAAATAAATATCTTATTGGCTTTACCCAAGAGCACAACTAAATTATTGTCAGCAGCTGTGTCCGGTGTGAATGAACTACATTGCCCACAATACCTTACAAATCATATAGAAATATGCACTTGCCAAGAGTGTGAAGATTCTCACCCAGGCAGCCGTCTGACAAGTCCCACCTCCAGTCTGGCAGCATACTTGTTGCCATGGAGGAGAGACGTCATGTGACAGGAGAGCATCACCCTGGTGTGGCAGGAAGTGATCCTGTAACTAGGACCTGTCCTCCAAGTGATGTAAAATCCTCTTGCACCGAGGAAGTTTCTCCAGGGCCATGTGTCCATGAGGGAAGGGTTAGGACAGCCATTATAGTTGGTGATTTGATCATTAGGCATGTAGATAGCTGGGTGGCGAGTGGACATGAGGATCGCCTGGTAACATGCCTGCCTGGTGCGAAGGTAGCAGACCTCACGCACCACCTAGACAAGGTCTTAGATAGAGCTGGGGAGGAGTCTGCTGTTTGGTACATGTCGGTACCAATGACATAGGAATATGTGGTAGGGAGGTTCTGGAGGCTACATTTAGGCTTTTAGGTAGGAAGTTGAAATCAAGAACTTTCAGGGTAGCATTCTCCGAAATGCTTCCTGTTCCAAGCGCAGGACCCAAAAGACAGGCAGAGCTTCTTAGTCTCAATGCATGGATGAGACAATGGTGCAAGGATGAGGGTTTTGGATTTGTTAGGAACTGGGGAACATTCTGGGGAAAGGAGGGGCTCTTTCGAAGGATTGGGCTTCACCTTCACCGGGATGGAACCAGGCTGCTGGCATTAACCTTTAAAAAGGAGATAGAGCAGCTGTTAAAACTAGATAATAGGGAAATGCAAACAGTCGCACAAGAGTGCATGGTTTGGAAGAATGTATCCTTGAAGGATACTACCAAAAGCAGAGAGGTTCCAAAAAGAGTAAAGTATCCCAAATGCCCTCGAGTATTGAGCAGACAGAGCTTAAAGATCCCAAATTACCCATGCCTACCAATAGCCAGATTAATATGAATAAAATCAGTCTATAAAATGCTTGTATGCAAATGCTAGAAGTCTAAAAAATAAGGTGGGAGAGTTAGAATATATAGCACTAAATGAGAGGTTAGATATGATTGGAATCTCAGAGACATGGTGGAAGGAGGACAACCAGTGGGACACTGTGATAGCTGGGTACAAACTATATCATAATGATAGAGCTGATCAAATTGGTGGAGGGGTTGCGCTCTATGTTAGAGAGGGCATTGAGTCAGAAAGGATTAAAGTTTTGCAGGAAACAAAATTTGCTATAGAATCTGAATGGATTGAAATTCCATGTAAAAGGAATGGCGGTGGGGGAGTGGGGGAGTACTATCGACTGCCTGGCCAGAATGAACAAATGGATGATGAAATGCTCAAAGAAATCAAGAAGCTAACAAAAGTTACAGCACAGCAATAATAATGGGTGATTTTAATTACCCCTGTATCGACTGGGTCAGTGTCACAGCAGGACATGCTAGGGAGATAAAGTTCCTAGATGAAATAAATGACTACTTCTTGGAGCAGCTGGTTCATGACCCAACCAGAGGGGAAGCCATATTGGACCTAGTCCTTAGTGGAACACCAGATTTATTTATTTAGCTGTATTTATATCCCGCTTTTCACCGGGTCAAAGCGGCCAATTGGGGGATACATTTAACACGAGGGGATATGAGAGACATACGCTAATACTTACAGGGAACATGGGCAATGGAGGGTTAAGTGGCTTGCCCAAGACCACAAGGAGTGCCTATAGGACGAGAAATCCCAGTCCCTCTGGCCTGAGATTGCTGTCCCCAGGTGGGGCTTGAACCCCCGGCCCCTCCGGCCTGAAGTACCTTGTCCTAACCAGTAGACCACTCTTCCCTCCCTGGTGCAAGAGATAAGGGTGTTCGGGCCACTTGGCAATAGTGATAATAGCATGATCAAGTTTGATTTAATTAGTGGAGGAGGGATAGTAAGGAAATCCACAGTACTACCTTTTAACTTTTGAAAGGGAGACTTTCATAAAATGAGGAAAATAGTTAAGAAAAAACTAAAAGGAGCAGTTGCAAAGGTTAAAGACTTACATCAAGCTTGGGTGTTGTTGAAAAATACTATCTTGGAAACCCAGACCAGCTGTATTCCATGCTTTAAGAAAAGTGGAAGGAAGTCCAAAAAATTGCCAGCATGGTTTAAAGGTGAGGTCAAAACAGGCTGTTGTTGCCAAAAAAGCATCTTTCAGGAAATGGAAAAAAGAGCCAAACGGCAAAACCTGGAAACAGCACAAGCACTGGCAAGTTAAATGCAAGGCATCGATAAGGCAGGCAAAGGGAGAATTTGAGAAGAAGCTTGCTGCGGAAGCAAAAACGCGTAATAAAGACTTTTTTAAGTACATTCGTAGCAAAAAAACTGTGAGAGAGTCAGTTGCTCCATTAGATGTTAGAGGGATAAAAGGGGCAGTTAGAGGGGACAAGGCTATAGTGGAGAGACTGAATGAATTCTTTGCTTTGGTCTTTACTGAGGAAGATGTAGAGATGTTACCCATGACTGAAGTGGTATTTAAAGGTGCGGAAGAATTGAAGGAAATATCAATACATCGGAAAGATGTATTACAACTATTAGATAAACTGAAAAGTAGCAAATCACCTGGGCTGGATGATATACATCCAAGGGTGCTGAAAGAACTGAAATATGAAATTGCAGAGCTGCTATTAGTAATCTTTGAACTATCATTAAAATCTTCTGTAATACCTGAAGATTGGAGGATGGCGAACGTAACGCTAATTTTTAAAAAGGGTTCCAGGGGTGATCCAGGAAACTACAGACCGGTGAGCCTAACGTCAGTACTGGGAAAAATGGTAGAAACCATCATAAAGAACAAAATTACTCAGCATGTAGATAGTCATAGGCTAATGGGAGACAGCCAACATGGCTTTAGACAAGGAAGATCTTGTCTTACTAATCTGTTATGTTTTTTTGAAGGTGGGAATTAAGAGGTGAACAAAGGTGAGTCGGTTGATATAGTGTATCTGGACTTTCAGAAAGCCTTTGACAAGGTCCCTCATCAGAGACTTTCAACCCCACTCCATAGGTTAGCGATGGACATCGTAGGACCCATCGTTAAAACGCCGAGAGGTTTCCAGTACATACTGGTGATCATAGACCAAGTAACTCGTTTTCCATGGGCCATTCCGCTACGTAATATCTCAGCCAAGACCATAGCCCTTGAGCTTATAAAGCTGTTTTGTGAAATCGGATTTCCCCAGGAAATTTTGACGGATCAGGGGAGTAATTTCACTTCAAAACATTTAGCCAGGGTATGGGACGCTTTTGGGGTACGGCATATCCGGACCTCTGCCTATCATCCTCAAGCTAACGGGTTAGTAGAGAGGATGAATCAATCAATTAAACAGATGTTACGAAGGAGCCTAGAAGGGAAAATGGCCGAATGGGATAATGTACTCCCATTTGTCTTATACGTGTGCCGAGAGCACGTACAAGCATCCTTAGGGGCATCGCCCTACGAGCTTTTATATGGCCGGGTTCCAAGGGGGATATTGGATATCCTGAGGGAACAATGAGTCGAACCTGATGAAGCAGAGATAGGGGTACCCCAGTTTCTTAGGGATCTTAGGAGCCATCTAGAGAGGACCTCCCGAGTGTCAATAGAAAATTTTAAGGCTAGCCAACGCCGGTAAAAACACTATTATGATCGGGGAACCAAGACACGACAGTTAGCAGTCGGGGATAAAGTTCTAGTCCTAGTTGCAGAGGCTGGTCCCAAATTCGAATCCAGATGGTAAGGACCCTGGACAGTAGTGGAAAAGGTCGGTCCCGTCTCCTATAAGGTGGAGAATGAAAAGGGGCGACGACAAGTATACCACCTGAACCTGTTAAAACCTTGGCATGACAGAACAGCCACAGTACGGCTGGTCAAGGTAGAGGATGGTTTAGCGAACAAGTTCAGGATTACAAGCTGACAGACTCAGGAAGCTGCAGCCTGTAATATCTTAAGGGGGGGGGGGGATATGTAATGGGGAAGAGACATCCTGTGATATGGAAACAGAGGAACCTGAGTGCAGTAGGGCTGTTTCTGGTAGGAAGGATAAGCTCAGGACACCCAATTGCCAGGAGCAACACAAACAATCCCAGCCACAAGGGCAGGAACCCCGCCCAGCTAGCAAACAATCCCCATCTCCTGGGCCTGATAACTTTCACCTGGGAGGGGGAAGGGCTAGATTAGCTCCCAAGCAAACGTATAAGAAATGTTCATTAGAGTTTAGCAGCAGAAGGAGCAAGAGGAAGGACAACAGGGAAGACGGAAGAGAACAGAATCAGCTGGAAAGTTTGTGCAAGCTGAGGTCTGGCTCTTGGAAGCAGCGTCTGTCCCAGTGTGAAAGGAAAACGTATGTAAGTGATTCAGTGGATTCTGATTCTGAATGTGAGAGAGAGAGAGACAGAAAGCAGCTGACAGGAATAACTGGAGGAGCAAGGCACAAAAACCCTTTGACCAAAACTTCAGGTATTTAACCTATGGTGAAGGTACCCAAAGGGAGAAGTTACCAGTGAGGATAGCTGGGAAGCACTTACAAGCTCCAAGGAGTGAAAGATATACAGTGCAAGATATTTGTATGTCAGAAAAAGAGGGTGAGCAGTCAGAATACAGAGAAAAACCTCTGAGGTTTAAACCCCATCCTGAGAGAGCTGTGCACGGACTTTCTCCTGCCTCAAAGCCAGAAGGTAGGCTGTATAATCCTTGTAAAAGTGGTTATAAGAATTCTCTCATAAGAACTATAAAGAATATGATTCTCCTCTAAGCTATGCCAAGAGATATAGTAAAGCTAATCCTTACCTCATAGAGGTAATAATAGAGAAGCCTCTGGAACAGACAGCAGAGAATAATCTGGAAACGTTGGATACAAGGCAGAAGTTGTATTCAGCTGATAGCCAGCCTGAGTCAATGCTAATTGATCCACCAGATGAACAGTTGTCTGATACTCAAATGGATTGTACGTTAACAGTTACAAATGATAGGATTTAACTGTGCTGAGCCAGATATCCGGAAGAGGCTAGTCAACTGGCTGTTGAGGAGCACAGGGCTTTATTTCCTAATACCAAGGGACTGTATGCAATGAATACCGTACCATTTGTGATTTAAGTTGGAAGCTGTTATAAGTTATTTTTCCTTCCTTGTGCCAGAGTGTATGGCTTTCTGTTCCTTTGTTACTTTGTGTTTGAATCCGCCCCGGGAGGGGAATTAAAAGCCTGTCTTTCCCTGAACCACTCGAGTCACGACTACAACTTATTAAAAAGGTCCACAACTACACCCTTAACCTTTCAATAAAAGGTCTCCAGGCTACCTAACCCATATGCTGAAGCTACGGGTGGACTACTGGTGACATATGTTATATGTTCTTAAAGTGAGCTCTGTGTGCAAAGAAGTATAAAGCTTGTGAAATAGAGGCAGACTGGGATACTTGTCTTGCTCCAGAAATTCACCCATGCTTCTGGAGAAGGAGCTTCCCCAGTGTTGTGTTCCCAAATTCATTGAACCCCAATGGCCTGTGGGGTGTGGTTCTGGATGACCAATTTAAAGTAGTAAGAAGCCACCCTAGAGGCTGTATGGGCTGAACCTATGCTATTCAGCAACCCCCACTCTTCAGGCAAAGACTTCATTTCAATAGGGGATTTCTCTAGTCTATACAATGCCTCAGTTGGATCCACTGGAAGTATAGGGTTTTAGGCAAATCAAACTCATGTTTGTAGGGAAGCAAAAGGTTTCCACTTGGCATCCGATATCAGTTGGCCAATAGCCCAAATGCCCCTACTGAATCATTGTTGCCATGCAAATGAACTTTGATGAATTTTTAAAAAAGGACTGTGCCAGATGGGGATTAGTTTCGTTAGGCATTCTTCCTTGGGCCTTCACTAATTGTTGAAATGTGCTTTGAGTGTCAGCTATTACCCTATGAGACTTCAACCTCTCAAAAGGCACCATGCCAGGGAGGAGCTTTAAGGGGATCTAGTACGAGGTTGAAGTCTCCCTCCACAACAGTCGGATATCTGGACACATCCTGCGCCAAGGACGCAATGGAGCAAATCTATATTAGGCAATCTATATTAGGAGCATAGATATTAATTAAGGCCAGTTCAGTGGATCCAATTTTAATGATGGCCATTGCCCACCGCCCTTCAATGTCAGATCTGGTTTGTAAAACCATGGGGGAAAGAGATTTCCTCACTAAAATAGCTACCCCGTTTTTTTATGGTTGGCAGCTGAAAAATCCACTAGTGAAAAGAGTTTTATATCTAGTTTTAATGACCCCTTTGTATTCAAATGTGTCTCCTGCAGCAGTAAGATGTCAACACTTTCTTTGCGACCATATAAGAGAATCTTTTTCCTCTTTATGGGATTGTTAATGCCCTTAATATTCAGTGAAATAATCTTAAAGGAAGACATATTGACAATATAACACAGAATGATAATCAAATGTTACAGAAACATACCAAGATGTAGCATACAATTTTACATTGGAGTTCCACACCCTGAACGCCCACAAGATGATAGCTGCACTTACTGTATAGCCCATGAAAGAAAACCTAAGAAGAAAAGCCACTGTTTAGCCATAACCCTTGCACATGATCACTCACAGTAAGGACACATAATTCTGGATAACAAAACCATCAAAACCCTGGGGGGTTATAAAAACACAAAAATTAGCAGGTGAGCCCAAAAGGACAAGACGGGCATGGAGGGTTAAGTTGTTATTGCAATTCTACTTCTTTGCCACTTAAAGCAATGCAAACTATACATCACCCATACCAGGAACAGACAGAGTCCCCAAACACAGAACACCAGAACATTATGGCAGGGCTGCCCCCATAAAAGCAATTATGGTCAAAGAAGGTCTCATGTAAGTGGACAAGGGCCATCCGGCTCCTCTAAGCCCCGTTACCCTCCCATCCACCATAGACATCACAAACAACATAAAACACGAAAGAAGAGAGAGAGAAACAGAAAGAGAGACATTTTGACCAGGGTAACACCTTGGAGTTTCTCCAAGAAAGACAGAATGAATGCCCCAGTGTATGACAATTCTGCATGATTGAATGTCACCTCTGCATGAATTAAATTGCAACTACACGACCTCAGACCAGTCAAATGCCCATGATAGAAAGCACCAAAGAACTTCAGCAGGCCACAAAATTCAAGGCAAATTTCACCGCATCAACACTGACTCCTTGTCCTCCAAGAACGCATATAACTCCCCTGGATCATCAAAAGTCTTATGTCCAACACAAAAGCACGAATCCACGTGCAACAAACAAACCCAGTACAAACCGTGGATTGCAAAAGAAGAATTTATTTTATGGATCAAATCCAGCCATTGGCCCGACACAGGCCATGTTTCATTGTGCCTTCCTAAGGGGCTAATATGGCTGTGTGTTCTAATATATGTCCAAATCGATCTATACCACTGTGCAATGTGAAATCACCTACTGCCACGGATGTCTAATTCGATCTGATTCCGAGTATGAGATTTTAAAACATCTACTGCCGAGATGGCTTACTGACACTGAGTATAAAACAGCGTGACTCTCATACGGGCAGGGTAGAGCAGCCCAAATTGGGCCTGCAGCTGCAACAAGCGTGGACGTAGCGCCAAAAAGCTCTTTCTCTGATCCATCATCACCACCTGATAGGTAGAGAGTAGAGAGTGCTCTGGCTGCTTCCATTATTTGCGAGACTTGCTAAAAACGTAGAACTTTCAAGATGATTGGGCGTGGGCGCTTGCTCTTAATCACGGACTGAGTAGGCACTCAATGGGCACGCTCGATCTCAAACGGCATGGCAAATTTCAATTTCAACACACCCAGATTCATTGACTGCAAAAAGGCCACCATGTCAGGACCCTCGGCTCCCTCGGGAACTCCCAGTATTCTTATGTTGTTCCTTCGAGCGCAGTTGTTACCATCTTCCAACTCTCTTTGCAGTGAGCGTATCAATTTTTCCTGCCTCTCGACCGCCTTGAGCCACTCCCCATGCATTGCCACCACATTCTCCACCTTCTCCAAAAGTGCGCTGTAATTGACTAAAAAGAAATCTTCAAGGTGCTGATATCTTCCTGCATTGTGCACATCGAGTCTCCATTGGATTTGACCAAGTCTTTAACAGCACGAATCTCAGCCAAAATTGGACAATCTTGGATGACCGCCATCTTGTGAGGTGAGAGAGGTTCCATTTTGGTTCTCTTTGCGCTGGCATTTTGAGATATTTGGTAATCCAGACGCATCAGCTTGGGGCCAGAATTATCCAAGATCGAATGATATCAAAGTAGGTAGGAACTATTTAGTTAAAGACTGCAGAAGTCAGGATTCTTGACCATTGCCCTTTGGAGCACAGCTCTTACACATGTATCTTGTCCAAAGCCAGGCTCTGCCCCCCTTCTGCTTCACTTTTAACCTTCCTACCGCCTCCTGCCCCCAGCTGAGGCATCCCTTCCCCATTCCTCTCTGATGGTCCCTTTCCCTTTTGCCATCTTCTCCTTTTGCTTTCTCTGGTTTTTTCTTTCCTGTCAAGATTATGGCATTCCTTTCCTTTTCTGGCAGTCTGCTTTGAAACATTGTACACCGCTCTGATGTTTTTTCGTAGAGCGGGATACCAAGAGTCTAAATAAAGATAAAGATAAATACTTAACATAAGAACATAAAATATGCCATACTGGGTCAGACCAAGATCCATCAAGCCCAGTATCCTGTTTCCAACAGTGGCCAATCTAGGTCATACATATCTAGCAGTTTCCCCAAAAGACACAGATTCCACAATGCTTGTTTTGGGTCAAGCATTGATATCCTGGGTCTCCTCTTAATAATGGTTTATGGACTTTCCTTCAGGAACTTGTCCAAACCTTTTTTAAACCCAGCTACACTAACAGCCTTTACTACATCCTCTGGTAACAAATTCCAGAGTTTGATTACACGATGAGTGAAAAAATAATTTCTTTTATTATTCTTAAATAGTTTGCCCTGTAGCTTCATTGCATGTCCCCTAGTCTTTCTATATTCTGATAATGTAGATACTTAAAGGGTATCAATGAACTATTAATCTTTTTCAAATAAGGGGAAACTGTAAAACTAGAAGGCATAGGATGAAGCTGCAAGGCGGTAAATTTAAAAACAACATCATAAAATACTTTTTCACTGAAAGGGTTATGGATGCTTGAAATGTACTCCCAACGGAGGTGGTGGAGGCAAATAGTGTGACGGAATTTAAAATGGCATGGGACAGCCTCAGTGGATCCTCTTATAGCAAGAGGATAAGATCAAAGCAAACAAATATCTTAATAGAGGAGGGTGACCTGCACGGAGCTGCAGATACAACTACTCTAGCCACCTTACTGGGCAGACTAGATGGACCATACTGGTCTTTATTTGCCATCATATACTATGCTACATTCATCATCCAGATGAGTGGAGACTGTTCATTGATTCATCAAAGATGAGTCTCAAAGCTGTTTTGCTGCATAATGGCAATGTTTTGCCATTGATTCCAGTTGGTCGCACAGTCCATATGAAAGAAACTTATGAGAATATAAAACAGCTGTTGACATACATAAACTATGATCGACATCAGTGGCAGCTTTATGGTGATTTGAAAATTGTTGCTCGGTCTGCAGACCGGATACACAAAATACTGCGGTTTTCTCTGTGAATGGGATAGTTGTGCAAAAGATTCCCACTACATCAAGATAGATTGGCCACTCCAACAGTCATTGAAGCCTGGAAAGAAAAATGTGCAGCATTCACCACTTGCTGAATCACGTAAGATTTTGTTACCACTCTTTAATATTAAGCTGGGTCTAATGAAATGTTTTGTCGAGGCCATCAACAAAACAAAACCAGCTTTCAAGTATCTCAATGGGAAATTTCCAAGACTAAGTGAAGCTAAGATAAAGAAAGGTGTCTTTGTTGGTCCTCAGATTCGTGAACTTCTTCACGATGATGCATTTAACCATGCACTACATGGCAAAGAAAGGACGGCATGGAAGGCCTTCCAGTTAATGCCAACAAGTTTTCTTGAAAATCACAAGGCAGACAACTACAGGGAGCTGGTAGAAAAGCTCCTCAATGCATACAAAAGTCTGAACTACAAAATGGCACTAAAGATACATTTTTTGCACTGTCATCTTGATTTTTTTCCACATAACTACAGAGCAGTGAGCAATGAGCATGGTGAGCGATTTCATCAGGACATAGCAGCAATGGAGAAAAGATATCAAGGCCAATGGAGCCTGTCCATGCTTGCAAACTATTACTGGATAGTGACAAGAGATCCTCCATTTACAGAATACAAGAGACAAGCCAAGAAGTGCCGAGTAGACACTGAATAACGTTTGAAATGAATACTAATCATACATAGTTGTTTCTTGCTTTCTGTTTCATTCTAACTTTTTAAATAAATTGTATTTAAGTAACCCTTTGGCTGACTTTTAAACTTTTAAACAAAGATTACAGGTAAAATATTATCTAGGTCATATATATAGCAACTGTAAACACATGAAAAGACCTAGGTTTATAATAATTAGTTATTAAAACTCTACTATCAACATGCTATACAGGGTGGCCCAAAAAAAGTGAGAACATCTCGTAAATTTAAAGCTTAAATAGTTTACTTATTTACCTTTTTAGCTATATAACGTCTTATTTCGACAATTTCCGGTCGCCATCTTTTTTTTTTAAATTTGACAATCGTTTACATCTGTCTTTTTGAATTTTTAAATAACTTATATGCTACAAGATGTTCTCACTTATTTTGGGCCACCCTGTATATATATGCGGAAAATGGAAAAGCTTAGATATCTTGGAAACAGTAGTCAAACGGCGATTTTAATTTTTATTTTGGAATTTCGCACATCAAAATCCATATGAATTGGCAGATTTTGTCTCTGAAGCAGACAACTTTTAAAAAATAGTTTTATACTCAGTAGACCAGTAAGGTCCAGCACTGGAGATAAGTCAGGCCAAGTGCAACAGATCCTCCCAGGACCTGGAAAGAGAAAATGGAGAAAAAAGTAGTTTCTCCTTGCTATTCGGGGTTACCATATGGGGATTAGTACTCCATACTTATCTTAATTAATACCTGAACTGTGGGAATGCAAGGTTGCTACTTTTTATAAAATTATATTTGTACGTTACATAGAGCTTGTGAATATTGCAAGCAAGTCTTTTTGGAAGAACAAGGATTTAGTGAGATGGAGACCAAATGAGTGACAGTTTCTGAATGGAGGAGCATGATTTGGTGGGAGTGATTGGTACATGGTGCAGAAAGAGAAGCACTTGAAGATTATGGGCCCAGTATTAAAAGGCATGGACACGGTTTGCAGGCTTGCAAACTGTGTAAATGCCGGTCGTGGGCATTCCGTGGTGAAGCGGAGCAGCACCCATCGCTAACCAGGCAGTAGCAATATTGAGCCGCTGCCCAGTTGGAGACCCATGGGTAAAGATAGGTGCTTAAAGGATGGCCTAACTTTACTCGTGGGAGCTAACCAGGCAGCGACCACTACCCATTTAGCTTCCTGGATATGGCTCTGGCATTTAATATTCGGGATTAGTATTCAATGGCAACAACTATATGCTTTACAAATGCTAGTCACCGCCACTGTATATCGAGTCCTATGTGGATAAAGTTGTGAATTATTGATTGCTAGGAGGTTGGCCTGTGGATTGGTGAGTTCATGCAGTAGAAGTCTTCTAAGGCTGCATTCACCAGGTCTCCTTGAGACTGCAGCAAGTCAAAGCTCTGGCATAAAAATGTTTGTTATAGTCACTATTAGGCCCTTGACTCGATGGCACTTAACAACAACAGGCCCTTGTTGGAATATGATAAAGGCTGCTGTTTTGAAGACTGTTGGCAGACATTATTTTTTTCTTTTATGCTGCACCTGGAACTTTACTCATGTGATGAAGGATGATGCAGTAATTTCACGGTGCCATTAACTGAAATCAGGATGGTTTCTACTCAAGAAGAGCCAGTGAAAAAAACCTCTAAGTTCCGATCTAGTTTAGTGTATTCCCTGGATTCTTTCTGCTGGCAAACCTCTTTATGTTAATACTCTGATGTGCTTGGACTTAAGTGTATTGGGTCTGATTCTGGAAAGGCATTTACATAGTTTACAGCTCCATAAACCATGTAAATGCATTAGGTCTGGATATTCAATGGCACTTACACGGTAATGCCATTGAATATCCCCTTCTAAGTCCCTTACGTGCCCTGATGCTATCCGGTTAGCTTCGGGTCATGTTGGGGGCATTCCAGGGTGGAGTGGAGGTGGTAACAAGCGCTAACTGGGGGCTGCCGCCCAGTTAGCCTCGACGGCTTCCTGTATCTGTGGTGATCACTGGATAGTCAATGTCATTGCTGCAGCATTGAATATCCGGATTAGAGGTTGGCGGGAAGAATATGCGCTGATGAGGCGCATAGTCCTTCCAAAATGCACACATCTCAAAATTGGGCCCATTATTTTTAGCTATTTGTGACTATGCATGTCATTGTCCACCAAGTGCTTCTCATTATTATAGTTCTGTGGTTGTGTGAGTGCTGTGGTGCTGTGTATTGCTGAGTTTTGGGGGGATTTTCTTATGTCTTTTGGTTTGTCAGCTATTTGGGGACTGTATGCAGTATATCATGAAGGAGAAGGCTGATAGAGCAGAGAGAACTCTGTAGCATTTGATAAACTGAGGGCGACGCCAAAACCATCCTGAAAACTGACTCGAAAGGGTGAGTTTTCAGAGCTTTTTTGAAGCTCTTCAAATCAGGTTCTGTCCTTAAAAAAGCAGGTTAGCTGTTTCACAAGGCCAGGGCTGCAGCAAAGAATGAGGTTCTTTGAGTGGACTTAAATTTATTAGTGGAGCAGGTTGGGATGTGTAAAGCGAAACCCATGGAGAGACTGGAGAGCCCTGGCAGAGGCATGAAGAGTGATCAAGGTGGACAGGTATTCTGGAGCCATGTCATGAATAGCTTTAAAGGTAAAAGTTAATGCCTTAAACTGAACCTGTGCAGAGATAAGGAGCCAATGGTACTGTATGATTAATGGCATAAAGTGGTCAAACCGACAGGCGAGGGTTGATACGGCTGAGTTTTGTACAGTCTCCAGCTGCTTGAGTTGGAATAAAGGAAATCCTAAGTATGCTATAATACAATAGCTCAACAATGACATGACAATGTGGAGCACCATCGTTATTTGGGCTGATGTATCAAAGTAAGGCTTTATGACCCTGAAATGTTGGAGCGTGAAAAACAAGGATTTGACAACTTGGCACAGTTGTGGAGAAAAAGATAGTTGGGAATCCAGAAATATACCAAGATACTTGAGGGCAACATGTAGTGTCACAGGAACACCTTCAATTTCTGGGACCAGGACAGGGCTATTTATGGATACTGTAAACCACATGGACACTGTTTTTGCTGAGGATAAGTTTTAGGGAGGGACTTTGTAGCCACTCAGCAATACTTGCTAGGCAAGAATTAGCCGTGAAATATCAGTTGAGTATAACAGCAAAGTATCATCTGCATAGATGAAAGCAGAGATCCCAAAACTCCGTGTAAGGGTAACCAGCAGAGTAAGAAAGATGTTAAATAGCATAGTTATTTTACCCTGATCCCAAGCCCTACGAATTTCATTTAGGACAGCTTCCATGACAGTTTCAGTGCTGTGCTGGGAGAGAAAACCCGACTGTTGAGGATGCAGGGCATGCATCTGCTCAATGTGGTCAGAGAGTTGTCTAAATATTAACCACTCTGTGACTTTGGAAACAAATGGCAGATTTGAGATGGGTCAATAGTTTTTTGGGTCTTTAAGGTCACCCTGTTGAACCTTGGATATGGGCCTTAACATAACTTTCTTCCAAGTGTTGGGAACAATGCTGGATGATAGACTACTATTTATGATTGACAGCAAGACTAGGAGCAAACCCAAGGACTGTTCAGATAGCCAATTGAAGGGGACAGGGTCCAATGCGCAAGTAGTTTTCCAGATAGATTGCATTGTGCGGGATAGATCTGACAATGTAATGGGTGTAAAGAGGGACCATGTATGACTACTGTTGATGCATTCAAAGGAGGGTTGTGTGAAATTGGTCAAGTTTTTCAAAGAAGAAAGTGGCCAGGGTTTCTGCAGTGGGGCCCATCCAGGCTGGGCAAGAATCTATCAGTTTTAAGACCCAAGCTGGTTTACCAGAGAGAAGACCGCTCACCCTGGGTTGGATGAAGCCTTTATTAAAGAAGAAAAAAATACATTTTTTTGCCTGCAGGATCTGTGTATGACAATCATTGTATGACAATCATTAAAATGTGTATGACAATCATTAAAATATATCAAGTCAGATAGGGTTCTGCTCTTGCGCCACTCCCTTTTCGCAGTTCTGGTGTGCAGTCTAAGAAGTCGCAGGCCATCATTGAACCATTTATGCGACCGGCACAAGGGCTATGAGTGTATTCTCCGTGGGGGCCACTGTGTTAAACGCTGTACTAAGAATATCATTCCAGGCGGTGGCCTGGGCCTCCACTGAAAGTATGGAAAAATGTTCTGGGAAAAGAGTATCTGCTGGGGGAAATGCAGATCAGGTGTCATGGGAAATACGACTATAGCGGTGCAGGGATTCAGTAGATGAGGTTACTGCGCAGTGTGAAGGTAATGGAGTGACGGAACAGGTAGGGAAAGGTTAAAAAGGAGGAGGGAGTGATCTGTCTCTGGTAGAGGAATGATGTGAATATGAGATAGAAAGGAACTGGTATCTGGTGAAGCAATGATAGGTCAAGGGTATGTCCTGCTGTATGTGTAGGAAAGAGGACATGCTATGACAGAACGTGGTCAAAAAGGAAGCTACTGGGCATTCTGTCAGGAGTGCATTCTGGGTGTCTGATGGGAGTTTATTTATTTTTATTTTTGATGTGGAAATGTGTGTGAGAGAGTGACTATATGGGGAAAGAATAGAGTTTAAACTATTTATTTATTTGTATTGGTATTCAGCTGAATTACATTCAGATATAATAGTATGTGTGGTGTGACCAGAAGGTAATGGCTTGAGGGAATTTGGAGGGGAATATATTATGCTTCCTTCCAGATGCTGACTTTGGCACAGTTATATTGCTATGCTACATACTGCAGCTCTCGCTGCGTTAAATCTATTGTTGATACTGTTATGTTTCCCTGTGACGTTATTTGATAGGACTATTCATCATATAGAGCCAGTTATCTTTTTGTAATATTTGTCTCTCAGGCCACCTTGGACTTTTTCAGATAATGGGGGTCTGTGGATAAATGTTTCTTTCTCTCAAGAGACCTACATATAAATCACGGGCCTATCTGGATCATCACTGACTTGATGTGGTCTTCCTCCAAGCAACGCATTTTAACATAAGGATTGTTTGAATCTGAAGTAAGCAATATATGTTAGGAGCTTATTCCGCTGCCTTAGGAAAGAAGAATTGAGTTGTCATTTTATTTACACTTTCATTAAACTATAATGTACATTCCCAGAAATCAGAAAGTGAAGGTAAATAGCTGAAGAAGGAGGTCATTTTATTAGGTTGAGGGGTGTCCTTATTAAATATATATACCATTGTCCCTCCTTCTTTAAAGTACTGGCAAGTTTTTTTGAATTTGAAGAGAGGGAGTCTGTTTCCATGTCACTATTCTAAAAGGTTGTGGGAACAGACCCCAGAGGTGAGTAGTGTAGATTTGGCTGTTAAGTGGGAGGTGGAATTAGTGGACCCAGTGTGGGTGGAGCGTCAGCAATCCATTCATAGTGTGAGGCTGAGAGAGATGCATTATAAGTCTCCAATAGAGTATTCAGGATGGGCCTTATGGACATGGACTGGTGTTCTAAGTGTGGCACAGGCCCAGCACATCTTGGCATATACTCTGGACTTGGCTGAAAATCAAGGGAGTTTAGGTGAAAGTGACTCAGTATTTGGGGAGTGATCTAACTCACCGAGTGGATATGTCCCCTGAAGTGGGGGTACAGGATATGTTCCATTGCTTAAGAGCTTGGCAGCTGAGTGGTATATAAAGGTCTTCAGTGCCTTGCAGACACTGTCATTCCTAGACAGTCTTCATTACAGCAAGGTAATACTGTGGAGCTCCTGACTACAAACACTCTGCCTGAGAACTCTTAAAAGTGACTTTTTTGTCATCTTTAGCAGCTAAATTTTGTTGTTTTTCTGCTGTATTGCAAAAGAGGAAAGGGTTTTTTTGTGTTCTGGGCCCAAGCTTTTGTTTTCTGCAGCTAAAGGGTTTTTTCCCCTTGCCCTCTAGCCTTAAAGTTCAAATGGGTAGGGCAGGCTCTTTTAAGTCACAGATCTCATCAGGTGTTAGTGTGGCAGGTGAAGGCCTGTGATTTACTAATAACTGATACAAGCAAGCTAGCCTGACTAGCTTAACCTGTAAATGAGGCTTGTAAAGAGGCCTAGTGGAGTTGCACATCCCCCAGCATGTTTACTGAAGAATTATGAATTTAGTAGAAGTATTGAATTAGCTTAGACCAGCATAACTGATGGAAAAATACAGAGAGAAATGTTTAAAATTGCTGACAGAGGGATTGCAGAGCCATGCTTCCCTGCACGTACAACCAGCCATATAGCCTTGAAAATATAGAAGTAACAAGTTAGTGAACTGGCCATTGTAATGGTGACTAGAAGGGGGGTCAGCAAGTGCTCGGCCCACCCCAGAAGCATAATTGGATAATCATATCAGTACCGGAACCAATAGAAGGGGTACGGGAGTAACGGGAGGTTACCGGGACCAATGAAATGTTTGTCAATACCTAGAATGGAGCAAAAGTCTATAAAAGTTGTTGTATTGCTAGAGAACATCGCTCAGCCATTTTGAAATTGTCTTGCTAGAGACTTGTGCACAAATAAATGATTTGGACCTTTTGAACTGACTCCTGGTATAATTGATTTGTATACTCTCTGCTGCCACATATTTTTGGTGCGTTGGCCGGGAAACTGTGGAACCAGAGGTATATAGGGCAATATACCACGACTTTAAGCCTCAACAGGCCTGGTCCTGCCGGGATCGCGCCCTTCCGACGGGGGCCGCTCCCAGGCGCCGCCGGTCCATTGCATCGGAGGGAGTCGGTCGGACCTCGGCGGGTGCCGGGCCCGGCTGGAGCCAGCGCCTCGAACTCGAGTGAGGGGAGTCCGAGGTCCAACTCATGCGCCTGCTTGGGAAGTTGTGAGGACCGGATCCGGTGAGTAGTTTTTGACTTGTTATGTCTAGACAGATGAGAAAGTGCAGGACTGCCGTTTGAACTTGGAACTTGGAATTTGGTAAGAGAGCCTGATCAACTCTCAAGACGGACCGAGTACCTCTGTATGTGTATGCGCAGAGCGAAACTCCCGTCTTCTTGTAATTTGAAACTTGGAAAAGACTAGTCAGAATAGTTAGAAAAGAATGCATTCTGGGATTGCGTTGCTAGCAAGAGTGTGTGAATGAAGTGTGTATGAGAGGTTTGGCTTTGGCAGCACAAACCAAGTGAAGGCGGACCCCTGAGTAGCGCATTTCTTGACCGGGCGACCGCGTTCAAGTCGCAAAAAGGGGGAAGCGATTGCCGTCTTTGTCTTGTTATTTGTTTCCCTTGTATGTTCCTAGGGCCGTGAGGACCCCTTACCCACGGTCCGACCACCTTCTCCCTCTGTTTGTTGTTGCGTGCACACATCGAAATGGGAGGGGCGGAGTCTACTAGGAACACTCCATTAGAATGTATGATCGCACATTTTAGAGAGGGATTTTCAGGAGACTATGGTGCAAAAATGACTGCAGCTCGTTTACAGATTTTGTGTACTAGAGAGTGGCCTGATCTAGACCCTACCTGGCCCCGAGAGGGAACCTTTGATGTAGGAATTATTCAGTTGATTCATCATAGAGTGAAAATAGTACATCCTGATCAGTACCCTTACATAGACTCCTGGTTAAGCATTTGTGAATCCCCGCCTTCCTGGGCGAAGCGCTGTTTTGAAGAACAGTGCAGAATAATGTTAGCAAAAACAGAACATGCTCAGAAAGTAGAGAAAGAGCAACCCAGAGCAGGGAAAGATGAGAAACCCAAGAAAATGCCACCCATTCTAGTAGATCCTGATTCCCCAGAACCAATTCCCCGACAGATGGTTCCAAGTCCAGTAAGAATAGCAAGACGGCGCCCTGCGCCAGAACCCCAGAGACAGCCAGAAAGGAACCCAACCCCTGAGCCCCCACCTGAACCTGAAGAGCAGGAAGTTGAACCTCCCGTAGTTGAGGAAGAAGATTCTTCCGAGACAGAGAAAGAGACAGATACCGAGACAGAGAAGGAAATTGAGAATTCCCCGAGTGAGAATGATAGTGCAGCGGAAGTCCTTGCTAGTGTTAGCCCACCAGTAGTGAAATGTAAATCAAAAACAAAGCATATAGAGTTGAAAGTAATTATTCCTGACAAGCCCGTAGTAAGGAGGAAAAAGAGCCCAGAAAAGAAAGTTACAAAAACATCACTTAGATCCCAAAAACCCTCTATTGCCAGAATGATGCCTTTACGGCAAGTCCCAGGGATGCCAGTAAGGAATGAGGAGAATGAGATAGTACCGGGACCCCTAAATTATGTGTATGTTCCTTACTGATTTGTTAAATTGGAGGTCGCATTATGCCTCCTACACTAATAAACCCCAGGAACTTACAGAATTAGTAAATACTATAATGGAAACTCATCAGCCAACTTGGGCAGATTGCAGACAGCTTTTATCCACCCTATTCACTACTGAAGAGCGAATACGAATTAAGAAAGCAGCTATAGATTGGATGGCAGAAAACCCAGTAGCCCCAGAACGAGGAGCAATAAGAATAGATAATCGAGAAGCAGCTCAGAGAGAATTCCCGAATGAAGATCCTCATTGGGACCCAAACACAAATGAAGGATCCAGATCCCTTGCCCGTTTTCGCCAAGGCTTGTTACAAGGCCTAAAAAGGGGGGGACAGAAAGCTATGAATCTTACTAAAGTCACAGAAGTTATCCAAGGTATAGACGAGAGCCCAGCAGTATATCATGAAAGATTAATTGAAGCATATAAGATGTACACTCCTTATGATCCCGATGCACCAGGAAGTTTAACCATGGTAAATTCTGCTTTTGTAAATCAGTCACAACCAGACATTAGACGTAAATTACAGAAATTAGAGGGGTTTGCAGGCATGAATGCAACACAATTATTAGAAGTAGCTCACAAAGTATATGTGAATCGCGATAATGAAAGACAAAAAGAATGTGATCAAAAAATGAAAAAGAAAGCTGATTTTTTGGCTGTGGCCATAGTTGAAAGAAGGGGAGGTACCCCTAGTCGAAGGAGCAGAGGAAGAGGGCGGAGCCAAGGAGGAAGCCGGCCCATTCTAGGCATAAACCAATGTGCCTATTGCAAGGAGGAAGGACATTGGAGAGATGCATGCCCACAACTTGAAGACGCCCACGAAGATGACGACAACAATCCTCAATGGAGAGAAGAGAGACGAGGCCGTCCCCGAAACCACGGAGGGCCCAATCGAGAACAACACCAGCGTGAACGAGGAGAAGCCGTGCAAGCATTGGCAGCAGCGGCCTATGACGAAGTGGATTAGGACAGACCGGGCTCTGAATTCGCCCTGGGTCTCCAGGAGCCTATGGTCGGAATACAAATAGGAGACCAAATTATGAACTTTATGGTTGATACTGGAGCAGAGCATTCAGTAATAGATAGAAAAATAGCCCCATTTTCTACAAAAGCAGTCACCATTGTGGGAGCAACTGGTGCCAAAGCTACAAAATCTTTTCTTCAAAATCGAATATGCAGTCTGGGAGGACAGCAAATAACTCATCAATTCCTTTACATGCCTGAATGTCCAGTGCCACTACTGGGACGAGATATGCTAGCCAAGCTACAAGCCCAAATATCTTTCACCGAAAAAGGAGAAATGCAAATGACAGTAAATCAGCAAGTCAAACCAGCAGGAATAATGCTGCTTACAGTACCCCGAGAAGAAGAATGGAGATATTTCACTGATGACACTGTCAAAGATACCTGCTTTGAACAAACTTTGAAAAGTATTGATGCCCCACCTGGAGTATGGGCAGAAGGCAGTCCTCCAGGCCTAGCCAAGCATATAGCTCCAGTGATTGTGACCCTTAAGCCTGGTGCTACTCCAGTACATGTTAAGCAATATCCTCTCCCAAGAGCTGCTATTGAAGGAATTCACCGCCACTTGCAAAGATTACTGGAACATGGCTTACTGAAAACGTGTCAATCCCCATGGAATACCCCACTTCTACCAGTAAAGAAGCCTGGAACTGGTGATTACCACCCAGTACAAGATTTAAGGAGAGTAAATGAAGCAGTTGAGACTATACATCCAGTTGTACCCAATCCTTACACTCTCCTAGGACTAATTCCTACTGAAGCCACCCACTTTACCGTTCTGGATTTGAAAGATGCATTTTTCTGCATAAGACTAGCCCCTGTGAGTCAGATACTCTTTGCATTCGAATGGCAGGACCCCATCACTGGAAGAGGGGGCCAACTTACCTGGACACGATTACCCCAAGGATTCAAGAATTCACCTACCATTTTCAGTGCTGCACTCAACCAGGATCTTTCCAGCTATCCAGTAGCCCCAGGGAAGAGAGTGCTTCTTCAATACGTAGATGATCTGCTAATAGCAGCTGTATCAGAAAGTGAATGCATACAAGCCACCAAAGACCTTTTGCAGTTACTAGATGAAGCTGGATACAAAGTTTCCAGAGCCAAAGCGCAATTATGCCAAACAGAAGTGAAATACTTGGGCTTCCAGATAACTCAAGGAAGCAGAAGATTGGGCAGAGAAAGAAAAGAAGAAGTATGCAGAATTCCAACTCCAACAACCAGAAAGCAAGTCAGAGCCTTTCTGGGAGCAGCAGGATATTGCCGAATCTGGATTCCCAACTTTGCCCAAATTGCTAAGCCACTGTATGAAGCAACAAAAGGAGAAGAAAAGTCGCCACTGGAATGGGGACCTGAGCAGGATACAGCCTTTAAGACGTTGAAAGAAGAATTGATGTCGTCACCAGCCCTTGGACTACCTGATGTTCATAAACCTTTTCACTTGTTTGTACACGAAAATCAAGGAAATGCTCTAGGCATGCTGACTCAGAAATTAGGAAATTGGGAGCGACCTGTAGCATACTTGTCAAAGCAGTTGGATACTGTGGCTAAAGGATGGCCACCTTGCCTGAGAGCAGTTGCAGCTACAGCGTTGCTGGTGAGTGAAGCAGACAAACTCACACTAGGACAGAATCTAAGAGTCACTGTGCCACATGCAGTTCTTGCCCTTATGGAGCAGAAAGCAAACTTTTGGCTCACCAGTTCCCGAATGTTGAAATATCAGAGCATGCTATGTGAAAACCCACAGATACAATTGGAAGTGAGCCATGCTTTGAACCCAGCTACTTTGATACCTATCAGTGAAGAACTTCCAGAACATGACTGTATGGAAGTCATGGACACTGTATTCTCAAGCCAACCTGATCTAACAGATGTACCTCTAAGCAACCCTGACCAAATTTACTATGTTGATGGAAGCAGTCTCATCATCAATGGATGACGCTGTGCCGGATATGCAGTAGTCACCCAACATGAAGTTGTTGAATCATCAGCCTTGGCCTCAGGCACTTCAGCCCAGAAAGCAGAATTGATAGCACTTACCAGAGCACTACTGTTAGGTGCAAAACTTGTGTTGAATGTATATACAGACTCTAAGTATGCTTTTACTACCTTACATGCCCATGGAGCTCTTTACAGAGAAAGAGGACTCATCACATCCGGAGGTAAATCAGTTAAGTATGGTCCCGAGATATTGATGCTACTTGATGCAGTATGGGCCCCAACTCGTGTAGCTGTCATGCATTGCAAAGGACATCAAACAGGAAAAGGAGAAGTTGCCCGAGGGAACAGATTTGCAGATGCCTCGGCACGACAAGCAGCTATGACAGGACAAATTTCGCCACAAGCAATGCCGATGCAGGCAGCATTGTTTCCAGTACCCTTGAGTTCATGGACACCACGATATACCACCAAAGAATTAGATTACTATTGTAACAAAGAAGAAGGCGTGATAAAAGATGGATGGATTGAACTTCCGCCAACAGAGGGTAGTCAACCCCCAGGACGAATTGTCATTCCTGAATCGTTAGGACCAGCCTTTGTAAAAGCCCTTCATGAAGCTACCCATTATGGAAAAACTGCAAAGGAAAAAGTACTCAAACCACATTTCTACATTGCTATGTTATCAGCCTTATCAGCCTCAGTAGCACGACAATGTATAACTTGTGCTAAAAATAATGCCAAACAAGGTCCCATCCCATTGTCACCCCCATGCACCACCTACAGATTGACTTTACTGAAATGCCAAAAGCTAGTGGATATCACTACTTACTAGTGTTAGTTTGTACCTATTCAGGGTGGGTGGAAGCTTTCCCAACAAAAACAGAAAAAGCCCGAGAAGTCACAAAAGTGTTATTAAGAGAGATTGTCCCTAGATTTGGAATTCCAGCAGTAATAGGATCAGATAATGGACCCTCCTTTGTTTCTCAGATTACCCAACAGTTAGCAAAAGCTCTACAGATACAATGGAAGCTTCACACAGCATACAGACCCCAGAGTTCAGGGAAAGTTGAGCGAATGAATCGTACTTTGAAAGCCCATGTATCAAAGATCTGTCAGGAGACAAATTTGAAATGGCCCCAAGTACTCCCAATGGCTTTACTTAGAATACTTTCAGACACTGTAAAGTCAAAAGGATTTTCCCCTTTTGAAATTCTGTATGGTAGACCTCCACCCATAATTCAAGGAATTAAAGGAAGTCTAGCTCAGATTGGTTCAGAAATAACTAGACAAGAACTCCTAGCTCTCAGTTTTGTTCTACAGACTCTCCATGCGTGGATCCAAGAACAGTTACCCATCAACTTAACAGAACCCTTTCATCCCTATCTGCCTGGAACTTCGGTGTGGATCAAAGATTGGAAGAAGACACCATTGGAACCTCACTGGAAGGGACCGTACATCGTCATCCTGTCTACTCCAACCGCAGTCAAGGTAGCAGAGATCGATGCCTGGATTCACCACAGCAGAGTCAAGCCCGCAGCAGCCCCAGAGTCTGAGAAGTGGACAGCGGAGCAGCACCCTGATGCCCCTTTGCGAGTTACTATAAGACGGCAACCAGCAGCTTGAACACTTTATCACAAGTGCCTTTGCAGTAGCCAAGTCTTTCGAAGAGGATTGCTGTTTTCCATGCAGCAAAAGTTTGTTTGTTTCAACGAACCCCAATCTGCGTGTGATTTTGCACACTACTTTGATACTATACTGATTGATCATACTTCAACAGCCAACTGGACTGATATGTTGGTTATAGTATGATAAATGACATAAGGATCTTCAATCAACATTTAGTGCCCGTTGAAGAAATTGATTTATTACAGTACGGGACGAAGAAGAGAACGTCGTGATCAAGCTGAGGATTCAGAAGAACTCCAATCAACATGTACTTCTACTTTTACTTTGCTTTGGTTGCTTGTCTTGGAGGTTTTGAACAGACTTTAGCTCTACCTCCATGCACTGCTTGCATATCTTCTACCAGAACTGGACTGAAAGTAACTCAGACTTTGATTTATCATTCTCACTATACCTGCACTGGTAAAGTGACTAGATGTGTTTATAACACCACTGAACTGAATGTTTGCATCAAAGGCAATTCTAGAGTATGCTACAATCCGCATCAGAATCCATCCTATTATACTCTGGAAATACGATGGAATGATGCAGATGGACTTATAATTAATGCTACTCGACCACTCAAAGATATTACTAAACCTGCTATACTATATTTTGATGCATGTGAAGTTATAAACAGGGATGGTCAATCCACATGTGGTACATGGGAAACGGCATATCGTAATGACCATAAGTATATGTGTCCAGAAGGTGCCACAGATTGGAAAAAGTGTACTGGAAAGAAGGAGACATATAGTACTGCTAACGCTGCAGATTACTATTGCTCAAATTGGGAATGTATCTTCTATGCCACATGGAATAATGGTATAACAGATGTAAAGAGAGATAAGAGAGTTGCCACTTTGACTAAGTCAGTAACAGATAGCAAATGTAAGAAAAATGCTTGTAATCCATTGCAATTATTAATCCGTAATCCTAGTGCATGGAAACAAGGGTACAAGTTTGGCTTACGCATTGCAGGAGGAGCAACAGACCCAGGAGCTCTTGTGCACATAGGTTTAAATACCCAGGCACATAAGTCCTCCAAGTACCATATTCATAACACATTCTATGAAGCCATGCATGAAAATAAATTTGATATTCCTCACCCATCCCAGAATCTGTTCATAGAATTAGCTGAAACAGTAGTGTCCAGTCTAAAGATCTCAGATTGTTTCTTTTGTGGTGGAACCCAAATGGGTGACCAGTGGCCATGGGAGGCCCAAGAATTGAATTACTCCTTAACCTATAATCAGACTGAATTACACAAGACAACTAGCGAATGGGTGTTAGCTCATCCAATTGTTGGACGTCTTTGTTATACCAGAACTGGACCTCAGTTCACCCAGAAGGTAGGACAGCTGGTCTGTCTTAACCAGAAGTACTATAACACCACTACTAAGAAGACGTCATGGTGGTCAGGAAATAAAGAACCTGAACCTCCTAACCCATTAGCCAGATTTCCTGAACTCGCTAGTTTATGGACTAACCTTGCCAAACCCCATACTTGGCAAGCCCCACCTGGTTTATATTGGATCTGTGGAACCCGAGCATATGCTCAACTCCCACCACAATGGGGAGGAGCCTGTGTCTTAGGAACTATTAGACCTGCTTTCTTTCTCCTACCCACAGAACATGGAGAACAATTAGGATACCCAGTATACACAACTCACAGACACAAAAGAGCAGTGAGACGAAAGAGAGCACCCCTCCAAATAGGTAAATGGGAAAAATGGCAAGGAGATGATTGGCCACCAGAAAGAATCATTGAATATTATGGGCCTGCCACCTGGAATGAGGATGGCTCTTGGGGATACAGAACACCAGTCTATATGATTAATCGTATTATCCGCTTACAAGCAGTAGTTGAGATAATAACTAATGAAACCAGCCATGCACTTACACTTTTAGCTAGATAAAGTACCCAAATGCGTACTGCCATATACCAGAATCGCTTAGCACTTGATTATTTACTAGCAGCTGAAGGAGGAGTATGTGGTAAACTGAATCTAACCAATTGTTGTTTGAAAATAGATGATAAGGGCCAAGTAGTAGAGCAAATAGCTGAAGATATGCGTAAACATGCCTATGTGCCAGTACAGACTTGGCACCCTCTAAGATTACCTAACTGGTTTGCTAACCTTTTCTCCTGGCTAGGAGGACTCAAGACTTTCCTAATACTTGTATTACTATGTGTTGCTGCCATATTTCTATTGCCTTGCATAATTCCATGTTGTATGAGTTGCCTACGCAGTTCTATTGATAGTACAGTAGAGCGGAAGACCGCAACTAAGATTATGGCCCTATATCAAACTAGTCCTCCTGTGTATGGTCGGAAGCCTCTGACCATGGTATAATTATTTTGAAAGTGATTTAATTCTCACACCTTATTAAGTAATAGGGTGAGATTAATCAAAGGGGGGAATGTGGCAGGTGAAGGCCTGTGATTTACTAATAACTGATACAAGCAAGCTAGCCTGACTAGCTTGACCTGTAAATGAGGCTTGTAAAGAGGCCTAGTGGAGTTGCACATCCCCCAGCATGTTTACTGAAGAATTATGAATTTAGTAGAAGTATTGAATTAGCTTAGACCAGCATAACTGATGGAAAAATACAGAGAGAAATGTTTAAAATTGCTGACAGAGGGATTGCAGAGCCATGCTTCCTGCACGTTACAACCAGCCATATAGCCTTGAAAATATAGAAGTAACAAGTTAGTGAACTGGCCATTGTAATGGTGACTAGAAGGGGGGTCAGCAAGTGCTCGGCCCACCCCAGAAGCATAATTGGATAATCATATCAGTACCGGAACCAATAGAAGGGGTACGGGAGTAACGGGAGGTTACCGGGACCAATGAAATGTTTGTCAATACCTAGAATGGAGCAAAAGTCTATAAAAGTTGTTGTATTGCTAGAGAACATCGCTCAGCCATTTTGAAATTGTCTTGCTAGAGACTTGTGCACAAATAAATGATTTGGATCTTTTGAACTGACTCCTGGTATACTCTCTGCTGCCACATTAGATCCCTCCCTTTCCACCCCAGCTCCCACCCACCCTATGTGACAATTCTTGCTATGTAGGGCAACTCCCCAATAAGCTTGTTGACTTAGGCAAAAGGTTTCTAGTGGTTGGTAGGGAAAACCTAGGAGGCAAATAGTTCCACATTTATATATCTATTAAAGTAAACAGTTTGCCATTCATCAAGGAGCTTTGATTAGGTAATTTTAGAAAGGCAACCTTGCAAATGCAATATGTGCTTTTGAGTCAGTCCTGATTCCTGGCGACCCAGAAGCTCCTGGGTTTTCTTGGCAGTGTCACCGGAAGTAGATTGCCAGGCCTTTCTTCCAAGGCAATGGAGGGTTAAGTGACTTGCCCAAGGCCACAAGAAGTGCTAGTGGGAATCGAACCCTGGTTGCTTGGTTACCAAGCCAGTGTTCTAACCACTAGGCTACTCCTCCACTCAACCTTAAGACACATAATATCAATATTTACTAGTGTAACGTAATAACGGTTTAGCAAGTAAGCAGGGCTATATACAGAAACCTAGAACAGCTCTGTTATAACACACATAAATGAGGTTAGCTGCTTTTTCGCGTAAAAGACAGCTGAGGAAAGTTAGGGACTTTGGCAGGTCTCTTTTGTTACTTCAACAGGCACCAAAGCTGCTCCAACTGAATGATGGCTGGGAAAACGCGTACTGCCAAAGCTGTTGCCCCGGTTAGTTTCTGCCTCTATCCAGACAGACAGCCTGGTGCCATTTGAGAGACTGGTTCTATGTGAAAAACGCCTGAAAACTGAAGCCCTCATGAAACAAGTGGAGGAGCTCAGAGAAGAGGAGGCAAGGCTGAGAAGCATTTGAGGCAGCTATATTGATAAGATGCTTCTTGAAGCATCCAAGCTCAGATAGGAGGCTACAGAACAAGGAAAGCTGGACTCGAGTCACCAGAGCAATCCAACTCCTAAGTCTTTCTCCTTTCACTCTTGTAGCAGAGCTTGCTTTCAATCAAAAGAGGCTCTCCTGTGCATTTATGCCACAGAGGTATTTAAACATCTCAATCATATCACCTCTGTCCCACCTTTCCTCTAAAGTATTCATATTAAGATCCTTACGTCTGTCCTCATATGCTTTATAATGAAGATCACTAACCATTTTAGTAGCCACCCTTTGCACCGACTCCAACCTGTTTATATCCTTTTGAAGGTGCGGTCTCCAGAATTGCACACAATACTCCAAATGAGGTCGCACCAAAGACTTCTACAGAGGCACTATTCACCTCCTTTCTTCTGCTGGCCATTCCTCTCCCTATGCACCCAAGAATACTTCTAGCTTTTGCCATCACATTTCTACCTATTTAGCTACTTTGAGATCGTCAGACACAATCACGCCGAGGTCTCGTTCTTCTTTCGTGGACAGAAGTACGTCACCCTCTATACTGTACTGCTCCCTTGGGTTGTTGCAGCCCAAATGCATGATCTACATTTTTTAGCATTAAATCTCAGCTGTGAAATTCTAGATCCCTCCTCATGTTATCTACACCTTCCTGGGTGTCTACTCTGTTGAAGATTTTGGAATCATTTACATAGAGGCAAACCTTACCCGAGAGCCCTTCCGCAATATCACTTTATTCAGACACTTTTATGTACCGCTCTTAATTACAACAAAGCTGTTTACAATAACCAAACCTTCAACAGGAGGGCAGAAGCCAGAAAGGAAAAGGAACTACAATTGATGATAGGACAGAAGAGAGGCATTCACACATTCAGAAAAGGGGTAGGAACAATGAAAGGAGTTAAAGAGTAGAAGAGGGAAGGTCGAAGGTGGAGGAGAACAGGTGAGCTTTTGAGGAGAGATTTGAACTGGGGAAAGGAGGGTTCAAGGCGAAGGACAGATGGGAGAGAGTTCCAGAGGGAAGGACCCAGGAAGAAAAAGGCAGAATGGCGGTTGGTTTCAAGGTGAGCGTTGTTCGGGGATGGGAGTTGCAGATGATTGATGTGGGCTGAACAGAGACTGCGAATTGGGTTCTGGAACTGGAGGAGGTCAGAGAGGTACTGTGGGGTTTGCGTGTAAATGGCCTTGTGTACAGAGATGACTATCTTATATTGTATATGGTATTGGACAGGAAGCCAGTGAAGATTGAAGAGAATGGGTGTAATATGATCAAAGCAGGTTGTATGTGACAAAATCCAGGAGGCAGTATTCGGAATAAGTTGCAATCGATGAAGCTGTGACAACAGGAGACCAGCAAGAGCTGAGATGGAACATCACCATGGAAAGAAGCAGAGTGGTAAGAGAGGAGGAGTCCAAGAAAGGATACAGGGCTCTAATCTGTCTGAGGGAGAAGAAGGAGTGACACACTAGGAAAACATGTTCACAAAAGGAAAGAGCCGAGTCTAGGGTAACCCCAAGGTAGTAAAGAGAAGAAACCATGGAGACTGAAGAATCAGAGATAGAGGGAGTAAGGGCAGGGATGGGGCCACCAAAAGTGAACCAAATAGCAGAAGTCTTTGTGGCATTAAGGTGCAGGAAATTGAGGTAAACCAAGAAGCAACTAGAGATAGACAAGCTCAATGGAGTGAGATCAGGGCCTACTGGCAAAGTGTGATGTAGAATAATGATATTGTCAGCATAATAATAAGCCGACAAACTGGACTGTTGAATCTGAAGAGTGAGGGGGACTAGAAAGACATTGAAGAGGAGTACAGAACCCTGGGGGACACCACAGGTCAGAGGAAGTGAAGTTGAGGAGGAGGAACCTGAGAAGACAGAAAAGGACTGAGAGGAAAGAAAAAAACAAAACCAGTGAAGAACTGTCCCCAATATTCCTACTGCAAGGAGATGAGAGAGAAGTGATCAACTAGATCAAAGGCTGAAGATAGATCAAGAGAGACGACAATGGAGATATCATCCCTGTCATATGAAGAGTGAAGCTCGTTAAGAAGTGCCTGGAGAATCAATTCGGTGTAGTGCCCAGATCTGAAACCAGCTTGACGGGGGTGCAGGTAGTGAACTGAATCCAGATGCTGAGTGTGTTGCATGAAGACAAATTGCTTTAGGATCTTAGACAGAAAGGGAAGATTGGAGACAGGCCGATAATGAGACAGAACAGAGGGATCAAGAGAGGGCTTTTTCAGGAACGGACGTACCAGAGCGTGTTTCCAGGGAGAAGGAAAAATACTGGAGGTGAGGCTGGAGTTCAGGATGAGCTGGATAAATGGGGTAAGAGCAAGCAAGAGCTCTAAAAGCCAAGGTGAAGGAATGGGGTCCAAAATGCATGTCGTTTTCCTGGCCTGGAGAGGGATTTAGACAGAGCAGTTTCAGAAACAGCTATGAGTCAGAGAGGGTTGGGGAGAGAAAGGGGGGGGGGAGTAGGGGAGAAAGGAGGTGGGCAGTCAGGGAAAAAAGAATACAGAATTAGAACCTTTCCCGCAAAAGTAGCCAGCTGGGAAGGACAGGGAGGGGAGTGTGCAGTGGAATTACTAGGAGCAGATGTGGACTGAGTAGTGGAAAGTGACTTCATAAACAGACACAATTGGCATGAGGAGTTGGCAGATGTAGAGATAAGCCGAGAGTAGTAAATCTGTTTAGCTTTTTGTACAAGGGAACGGTAATGTTGGTGATCTAGACAGAAGTATTGATGAGTAGTGGGAAAAGGGTATTTACCCCAATGGCATTTGGGACATCGTAAATAAGCACGGTGGAGATACAAACCAGAGTGATACCATGAGTGCTTGGAGGGGCTGCGAGGCAGGAGAGGATGAAGAGGGGTTAGATGATTAAGGGCACCAGACAGGGAAGAATTCAACATCTGTACCTGGCCATTGATCGAATGTTTGAAAAATTCCATAGGGAACAGCTGATCAGAGGATGGAAAGTTTGCTAGAGTGGTTGCAGTAATACGGTGAGAAAGCCGGGGAGGATTCTGAGTATTCGGTGATGGAGGGATAGGGCGCTGAAGGAAGACTGAGAGGGAAAAGGAGATATGGCCATGGTCAGTCCTGGGAAGGGAACAGGAGGAGAAGGAGGAGAGAGTGAAGGGGGAACTGAAGGGGGTCAAAAGAAGGTCAAGGGTATGGCCGGCAGCATGGGTCGGAAAACAGACATGCTGTATAAGAGCAAGATCCTGGATCAGGGACAGAAAGGACCTATCCTGGGGAGAGGAAGGGGCATCAAAATGAATATTAAAGTCACCAAGCAGGACTAAGCATGGATAGTGGACCAAAACCTCAGAAATAGTGAGAAGAAGGGCTTCCCAGAGGGATGGGCGAATGGAAGGAGAGGAGTATATGAGAAGGAAGTACAGGGGGGAGAAGAACGGAGACAGAGGAGCAGGGATTCTGGATAATGAAGGGTGGGAGAGTGGTGTTGGGTCACTGGAAGAGAGGAACGATATAAGAATGCTACAACCCTGCCAGGACAGCCTGGCCTAGGTTTGGAGAGGGCCGAGTAACCTGGAGGTAAACAGCGTGTAAGGAGCGGGTCATCGCAACGATATAAGAATGCTACAACCCTGCCAGGACGGCCCGGCCTAGGTGTGGAGAGGGCCGAGTAACCTGGGGGTAAACAGCGTTTAAGGAGCGGGTCATCGCCACTAACAAAAATGTTAAAAAGAATCGGACCAAGGACAGATCCCAGGGGCACATCACTGGTAGCTTCCTTCTCCTCAGAGTGAGCTCCATTTGCCTGTACCCTTTGTCACCTCCCACTCAACAATTTTCTAATTCAAGCTGCAACTTTAGGGTCCATCCTTAGGGTGCTCAGTTTGTTTATAAGTCGCATGTGCAGAACAGTGTCAAATGCTTTACTGAAATCTAAATACACCAGATCTAGGGCTTTCCCTTGGTCCAACTCCCTAGTCACCCAGTCAAAGAAATCAATCAGATTTCTCTGACAAGACCTACCCCTGGTGAATCCATGCAGCCTCGGATCCAGTAATCCATTGGACTCCAGAAACCTCACTATTTTCTCTTCCAGCAGCATTTCCAATAATTTACTCACTACTGAGGTTAAACTAACTGGCCTATTGCTTTCAACCACATCCTTACATCTGCTTTTGTGTAAAGGGACCACATGAGCCTCTCTCCAGTCCTCCCTGTTGAGAATAAAGGCCGATGAAAAGACACTCGCATCCTGGAGATGAATACATGGCTGTGTGGATGGTGCCATCAAGAGCATTTTGGTTTCCTGGACCTCTACTCTACCTGTATCAGTCGCTCAATGGCCCCTGCCCTCACCATCTACTCTTGCTGACTACTTCTGTGATAAAATTCAGTCCATTTGGTCCAAATTTGCTGACTGCCCATCGCCACTTTCTCCTTCACGCTCACCCGATGAACCTGTTGTCCCTTTGAGTCACCTGGTGGTCCCTGTTCTTCTTTGTCCTATTCCTGGGGATCTTTTTCACCTGTTTCTGCTCCTGAATTACTTAAAGTGCTAGAGTCTTCCCGTAAGATAACCTCCATCTCTGATCCAATTTCTTCCTCATGGTTTTCCACTCTGTCACTTGCTCTTCTCCCACTTATCCTGTTTTGATAAACAACAGTTTGTCCTCCAGTATATTTCTCTGCTCCTGGAAGCATGCCACCATTTGGCCCATCCTTAAGAACCCTTAGAGTCCACTTCAATCCCTGCTAATTATCATCCTGTTTCCACTTTACCTTTCCTTTCAAAGCTACTTTTTACAGCTCTCTTCACACCTGGCTTCTGTTCGTACTTTTCATCCATGTCAGTCTGGTTTCTGTTCGGGTCACAGTACTGAAACTATCCTGCTTTCCCTCCCAGTGAACTCCATCAGAGTCATGATCAGGTTGATATGTCGGTAGTAGTTCTCTGGACCTCTCTGCTGCTTTTGATCTTGTGGATCACTCTACTCTCCTCTTTCGTCTCCATGAGTTTGGTTTGCATGGTATGGTTCTAAAATGGTTTTACTCCTTTCTTTCACAGTGTTCTTTTTCAGTTTTGATTGGCTAACTTAGTGAAGAAGGCTTTAAACTAGATTGATTGGGGATGGGTGAAGAAAGCCCTCAAGTAAGTAAATAACCCCAGGTAAGTGAAACATTAAATACCTTTGTAGAAATTGGTAAAAGGGGCAACATCTGGAAAGCAGTGCGCATAAATGCCAGTAGCATGGTAAATAAGATCCCAGATGTTGAGGCTTTAATGGAAGAGGTTGACTTGGATTTAGTGGCAGCTACGGAGACATGATTCATGGACAACTATGACTGGGATGTAATTATACCAGGCTATATTTTATTCAGGAAGGACAGGATAGGAAGGAGTGGAGGTGGAGTGGCACTATATGTAAAAAATAATATTGTTGTTGTGAAGTGCCGTCAAGTCGATGTCAGCTCATGGCAACCCTCTGGATAATTGTCCTAAATTGTGTTTGGTCTTCAGTCAGGCGGTTCATTGTTGACAGACTGGTACCCGTAGCTGCTGTTATTGTATCGATCGATCCATTTCACTGCTGGCCTTTCTCTTTTGCGTTGACCTTCTACCTTGCTAAGCATGATGTCTTTCTCTAATGATCTCTGTCTTTGCATGGTGTGTCCAAAGTATGAAAGTCAAAGTCTTGTCATCTGAGCTTCTAAAGAAAGCTTAGGTTTGATCTCTAGTACTGACTGGTTTGTTCTTCGGGTAGTCCATGGTAAACATAGTATTCATCGCCAGCACCATAATTCAAAGGCATCAATTTTCTTCCTGTCTATCTTTTTCACTGTCCAACTTTCACATCCATATGATGTTATTGAAAATGCCATGGCTTGAACAAGTCGAATCTTTGTATGGAGAGAGACATCTCTGCTCTTGAGAATCTTGTCTAGGTCCTTCATAGCCATTCTGCCAAGAGCAATGCGTCGTCAAATTTCTTGACTGCTTATTGCTTCTTTATTGATAGTTGATCCAAGTAGGTTAACGTTGTCCACTATTTCAATTTCTTCTCCATCAAAGATGAACTTATTGATTTTGCCAGTTGTCATGAACTTTGTCTTCTTTACATTAAGGTGCAGGCCCATTTTGAGACTATGTTCCTTAATCTTGAGAAGCAAATGTTTCAGATCATCTTTACTTTCAGCCAGTAATGTGGTATTAAAGCTATGGAAATACAGGGCTTAAAAGGGAGCAAAGAGGCACTGTCAGTTAAACTAGAAAGAGGGAATGTGAAATCCATTTGCATTGGAGTGATACACAGATTTCCCCCACAGGGAGAAAAAGTAGACGGAGATTTAATAGAAGACATACGCAGTATTGCCAGGAAAGGGGAAGTGCTACTGATAGTTGATTTCAATATGCTGGATGTGGTGATGTCATCTAGAAGTAAGGAGATCCTGAATTCTCTACAGGGAGAACTATTCAGGCAACTGGTAGCAGAACCCACACATGATGGGGCCATACTGGGCTGCTGCTTACCAATGGGGAAAGTGTTTCTCGCATCCAGTGATCACCAGATGGTGTGGTTCAGTATTAGGATGGGCTCATAAAATCCATTCAAAAGCGAGGGTCTTAGACTTTAGGAAAACTAACTTGCCAAGATGGGACAATACATCAGGGAGTCATTAGTGGGATGGGAACAGCTCGAGGATGTAGAAAAACAGTGGGAAAAACTGAAAGGGATATTTTAAGAGCAACCAACCTTTTGTTAGAATGGTAAATAAAGGTAAAAGGAAAAGAAGGCTGCTGTGGTTCTCAAAAGAAGCAGCTAAAAAGGGGAGGCCTTCATGAATATGACAGATTAGAGAGAGAGGAAGACAGGTATCTATATTTGGAATAACTTAGAGAAGTTATTTATTATTATTATTTATTATTAACATTTGCTTCTATACCGCGCTATTAAAATCAGCGCGGTAAAGTTAGCAAATTAGTCATGAAAGCAAAGAAGAAGAAATAGCGAATGCAATAAAATGGGGTGATAAGACATTTTTCAGATATGTTAGTGAGAAGAGGAAGGGCAAAAATGATATTGTCAAACTCAAGGGTGAAGAGGAGGAATATGTAGAAATTGATGAGGATGAGGCGGAATTGCTTAACAAATATTTCTGTTTCCTGTTCACAGATGAAGGGCCAGGAGCAGGACCTCAGAAAACACCCACAAATAGGAACAGAAGTGATGTTGATCTCAAACAATTTTCAGAAAACTGTGTTCGTGAGGAACTAGCTAAACAAAATAGACAAAGCAATGGGACCATCCGAGAATACAGAAGGAATTTGGTGATGTTCTAGCAGCTCCACTGACTGACCTTTTCAATGCCTCTGGAATCAGGAGTGGTGCCAGAGAACTGGAGAGAGGCACATGTGGTCCCCTTTGCACAAAAGCGGAAGTAAGGATGTACAAGCGGAAGTAAGGATGTACAAAAGCAACATCGAAAAGAGCCTTCAGCATATATGCCCCAAAAACATGGAACGCCCTCCCTCCAGACCTTAGAGCTATAACTAGCTTAACCCAATTCAGAAAAAAACTCAAGCACTACCTATTTTCAAGTTACTTTCCAGTTTAGATTTTTCACAAGCAAAAACACCCTCCATCTACATAACCAGAGAGTTTCGACTATGTGAATAATTGTAAATAGTTTACCCCTGTTCTTCCAAGTTTTCAACTCCTGTTAAATGTAAAATACACTACAGTTTCCTGTATGTATAAATTATGTTTGATGTAAACCGCGCTGATGGTAAGAGTGCGGTATAGAAGAAATGTTAAATAAATAAATAAATAAAAGTAAATAAATAAAATAGTTGAAAACTACAGGCTAATTAGCTTAACCTCTGTGGTGAGCAAATTATTGGAAACGCTGTTGAAAGAGAAAATAGTGAGGTTTCTGGAGTCCAATGGATTGCAGGTTCTGAGGCAGCAAGGATTCGCCAGGGGCAGGTCTTGTCAGGCAAATCTGATTGATTTCTTTGACTGGGTGACCTTGGAGTTAGACCAAGGGAGAGCCCTAGATGTGGTGCAGTTAAATTTCAATAAAGCCTTTGACACTGAGCACCACAGGGATGGACCCTAAAGTTACTCACTGGGCCAGAATTTCGTACAAAGGGTACAGGTACAGGTACAGGTACAGGTAAATGGAGCTCACTCTGAAGAGGAGGAGGTTACCAGTGGTGTGCTGCAGGGATCTATCCTTGGTCTGATTCTTTTTAACATCTTTGTTGGTGATATTGTGGAAGGGCTATTGGGTAAGGTTTGCCTCTTTGCGGATGATACCAAAATCTGCAATAGAGTAGACACCCAGAAAGGAGTAGATAACATGAGGAGGGATTTAGCTAAGATCGAAGAATGGTCTAGAATTTGGCAGCTGAGATTTAATGCTAAAAAATGCAAGGTCATGTATTTGGGCTGCAAAAATCCAAGGAGACGGTACAGTGTAGGGGATGAGGTACTTCTGTCCACAAAAGAAGTATGGGATTTGGGCGTGATTGTGTCTGACGATCTTAAAATAGCTAAACAGGTAGAAAAGGCGACGGCAATAGCTAGAAGGATGCTTGGGTGCATAGGGAGAGGAATGGCCAGCAGAAAAAAAGGAGGTGATAGTGCCTCTGTATAATTCTTTGGTACAACCTTATTTGGAGTATTGTGTGCAATTCTGGAGACCACACCTTCAAAAAGATATAAACAGGTTGGAGTCGGTGCAGATGGCAGCTATTAAAATGTTCCGTGGTCTTCATTATAAACCATATGGGGACAGATTTAAAGATCTTAATATGTAGATATTAGAGGAAAACTGGGATAGAGGAGATATGATTGAGATGTTTAAATACCTCTGTGGCATAAATGCATAAGGGGAGAGCTTCTTTTGATTGAAAGCAAGCTCTGCTACTAGGGGACATACAATGAGGGTGAAAGGAGACAGACTCAGGAGTAATATGCGGAAATATTTCTTTACTGAAGGAGTAGTAGATGCATGGAATAGTCTCTCAGTGGAGGTGTTAGATATGAGGACAATAGCCAAATTCAAAAAAGCATGGGACAAAGACAGAGGATCTCTAAAGGAAAAAGGGGAGAATTTAGTAGTTGATATGGGAGGGCAGACTAGATAGCAGAAAAAGACTACATGGTCTGTCATATTTCTATGTTTCAAAATAGAAGCAGTAAACAACTTTAACCTGCTTGGATCAAATCAGTCATGAAACAACAAGCCATCAAGAAATCTGATGATGTATTCCTCTCGGCAAAATGATGTATCTGATGATGTATTCCTCTCAGCAATTTCATCCCGCCCACCACAGTCACACTAAACAAAAACATATACGATACGAAGCCTGTAATAAAGTATCTAGGAGTCCTACTAGACAGCAACCTCAAGATGGACAAACACCTCAGAACAGTTAACCGAGCCATCTTTTACAAACTCAAAATCCTTCAACCACTCCGCAATATCCTCGAGAAATCCGACTTTAGGTCTGTTGCTCAAGCATTAATCATTCCCCACCTGGACTACAGCAATGCCATTCTACAAGGGCTTCCAAAGAGCACACTAAGCATCCTGCAAATGGCTCAGAACGTGGCTGCAAGAGTCATCATGGAAAAGAAAGTCACCGACCACATAACCCCAGTTCTAATGGATCTGCACTGGCTCCCAGTGGCCGCCCGCATCATCTACAAACTACTCATCACAACATTTAAGCTCATCAATGGCATCTCACCATCCTACCTCAATAACCTAATCACTATTCAACCTAGCATCAGGAGCAGGAGAACTGTGAATCTCAACACCCTATGTATCCCGACCAGCATAAGATCTGTCAAGGCCGAAACAAGCAATAGGGCGTTCACATACTCAGCGCCAATCCAATGGAACCAACTACCGCATGAATTAAGGCTCACAAACAACCTGAGCGAATTTAGATGAAAACTGAAAACCTATCTGTTTCAAACCCACTACAACTTGATCTAACTGCAATACCCTACCTCAACCAGATCCCCTCTGCCGCACACGGCAGCATATAATCTAATAGCATATAGTCATGTATAGCTTGTTCACCTTGGCAATTAATTCTGTACAAATTGTATATATGGGGCCCCCCAATCTATTGAAATCAAATGTATACCCTGATCTGTGTGCTATAATCAAATGTGTATCGTATCCAAATGCTTATCCCGTGTTACGTAATCATTGACTAATCAAAATGTAAAACTGAAAATCTCAATGTACCGTACAATACATTATGATTCTGTAAAGTAAACCGCTGCTGATCGTAGGAAGCAGCGGTATACAAGTGTTTACTAAATAAATAAATAAATAAATGATGAAGGACCTAGGCAAGATTTTCAAGTGTAGTGATATATCTCTGCACACAGAGATTTAACTTGTCCAAGTCATGGCATTTTCATAAAGTTATGTAGATGCCAAAGTTGAACAGTGAAGAAAAAAGACATGAAGAAAATTGATGCCTTCAAATTATGGTGCTGGTGAGGAATACTGGGCCTGATATTTTATTTTTAATGTGTGTTGCTATAGCTTGTTGAAGTTTGTTGGTTTCTTATGATGATGTATTTTTTCAGTTTTGCTTTTGATTAGTTTTAATTATGATTATGTATGTTGAATTGTGAGATATCGTGGTTTATAAGTGCTATTAAATGAATCGAAATTACAACCAACTAATACTAATCCGTGTGTGTAGCACTATAAGGCATATGCACTGCGGTAAATTTAGAAAGAAATCACTCTAGCAGCGTACAAACCTTCGCATCGGACTCATCTTATTTCTAATAAAAGGAGAAAAGGGGCTTCAGTATCATGAGGTCAGAGCAGAGGCAAGAAATATGTATATGCACAAGCCTTAGCTCATCCTCAACACATCAATGGCCCTGAAAAAACTCCTTCCGTTATTTACACTACTTCATCAAAATGTATATGGTTTATATCATTCTTCTTCCAAATCTTTTTTCACAAACCCTGCAATCCCTCAGAGCATACAGAAGCATGGAAATATAAACATCCTTAAAAAACGTTTACTAAGCTCTATTAAACTCCTATGCCGCTGGTTATCCACGCCACCTTTTCATCTGGCTTGCCAATGCTGCTCGCTTCCTCAGGGGCTTCACAATGTAACATCAGATGCTCTAGATTTGAGGTAATCAGTTTCATGCAGGAAGTGACATTTTTTTTTTGTCGTATACGCAGTGCTGTACCCAAACATAAAAGACAGTTCCTGCTCTACAGAGCTTACAATCTATTTAGAACAGACGAGCAGAACCAACAGGGGCTAGGGCAGTTTAAGTGAAATGATAAAAACACACAAACGGTGTTTAACAGGAGAATATGGCCTAATGAAATGAAATAAATAACCTGCCTCTTATTATTTTATAATACGGTAAAACTTGAGAAAGATCATGTAGACTGTTCTAGTCCCTTAGTATATAAATGGATAAAAATCAGCTGGCACTATTTTGAGTTTTGGTGCTGATGGTACAGGAGTGATTGAATATTATTTCTGCTGGGGGATGGGGGTTTGGGGATACATTTGGGTGAGAGTAGGGTTTATAGATAGGAGGAGTTAGGGGTATCTCCAGGGCAGAATATGGGCTACCTGCTTGAAAGGAAAGGACCCTTTTGGGGAGCTTCACTCCGTGGAATAGAAGTTGAAGGGCCCTTTAGGGGTCGTACTTTAGTGATGAGACCCATTAATCCCATCATTGACAGACCAAGTTGGTTCTGATTTTGCCACATTGTACCTATTGTTTTGGACCTCTAAATATTTTAGAGATATTTGAATTTTACCCCTTTAGTTTGGGTGGAGCAGGGAACTGGGAATGGTTCAACAAATTTCAACAAACATTATACATGGCAGCAGTTTTCTTTTGGAAAAAGAAAAGCCCTTCAGATTAAAAACAGCAAAAATGAAAGGATATTTACCTACAATGATTTCCACTAGGTTGCTTTGGTGTGACTTGAATGTTTTTCCAGCTGGACCCACCTCATAGACACAAAAATATTTGCCTGCATCTGAGTCCTCCAGCTCATTGAAGTCGTAGACTGCTGTGTTCTCTTCGGCAGATAACGCTTTAACAGTAATAGGGTGTGAAAAGCGTATGTTATAAAAATAAACAACGCACTCTGTGTGGAATGGCGGAAGCGCACAAGAGAAATGCAGCGTTTCTCCTCTGTTGAATAAAATGTAGGATGGTGAAATGGTAAGACGGGGTTCTGGTAAATGATCTGTAACGAAAGAAAGGTTGTTAAATATGAATCCATTAACTCGAATGTGCTTTTAGAAAGTTGTTATAGCAAAACCAAAAATATCCCTCGGGAAACAATAAATTCAAAACACTATTGATGACATTCAAGGCCATCAACAAGTGCTCTTCCACCTCCCTCATGGACCTCATCCACCCCGCCCCCTCCAACAGAGCCAGGAGATCATTTGCTGCCAACACGCTGAGAATCCCAAAGGCAATAACAAAATGTTCACAAACATTCAGGAACAGAGCCTTTGCCCTCTATGCACCCACATGGTGGAACATGCTTCTGCCTGCCCTCCGGGCCATCACCGACCTCACCCAATTTAGGAAGGCACTAAAGCACCAACTCTTCCTCCAGTACTACTCTCATACAAACGACATATCCCAACCAGACACGCTCGCCGACCAGGCCCTAACCCCCAGCGCACCAGAACCACACGATTGCAGCCCTACCCCCTAGTTCAATAATACCCCCAGTCTACAGAATGTGTACATAGTGAGCTACTGCTGTAAATATTGATGTAATACTGTAAAGATATCACAAGGTAATAGATGCTATGTGTATATACCCTGTACATGGTTACCCCTGTTATTCCCAAGTTATCATCCCTTATTCATTGTAAGTCCAGTGTAGGCCCACCTGCACTGTTCGAATGTTGTTGACTGTAAACCGCACTGATTCCAAAGAGCGCGGTATAAGAAAGATATTAAAAAAAACCCTAAAATAAATAAATAAATTAATTAATTAATTATGTGGAATGCTTTTTAAATGCATTTTTATTTGTTTGTTTGCTTGTTTATAAGGTTTGCTGTACTGCCATTAGAATTGCACATCATGGCGCTTTATAAAACTGGGATAGATAACTGAAAAATAAATTGTAGTTACAAAACAGTTACTTGTAACTTAGAGTTATTAACAACGACATACGGTATAGAACATAAAATATATAGGACAAGCCATAGAACAATGATATGAGCTCTTTATTCCTATGTTAGGACTGGTAATGGGCTGTGGTGTGTTGGGGGGGGTTAGGACTGGTAATGGGCTATGGGGGGGCTAGGACTGGAAATGGGCTGATGGGGAGGTTAACACTGGAGGTGGGCTGATGGGGTTAGGACTGGTAATGGGCTATGGGGGGGTTAGGACTGATAATGGGCTATGGGGGGGTTAGGACAGGAAATGGGCTGATGGGGAGGGGTTAGGACTTGGTGGGCTGATGGGGTTAGGACTGGTAATGGGCTGTGGGCTGTTGGGGGGGTTAGAACTGGTAATGGGCTATGGGGGGTTAAGACGTAATGGGCTGTTGGCTGATGGGGGCTGTCTGGTAATGGGCTATGGGGGGGTTAGGACTGATAATGGGCTATGGGGGGGCTAGGACAGGAAATGGGCTGATGGGGAGGGGTTAGGACTTGAGGTGGGCTGATGGGGTTAGGACTGGTAATGGGCTGTGGGCTGATGGGGGGGGTTAGGACTGGCAATGGGCTATGGGGGGCTTAATTGAAATGGGTTGATGGGGGATAGGACTGGAAGTGGGCTGATGGGGGGTTAGGACTGGTAATGGGTTATAGGGGGGGCTTAAACTGAAAATGGGGTGATGGGGGGGTTAGGACTGGAAGTGGGTTGATGGGGGGGCTAGGACTGGTATTGGGTTGGGGGTTTGCTAGGACTGGAAATGGGCTGATGGGGGGCTAGGACTGGAAATGGGCTGATGCAGGGACTAGAAGGGAATGGATGCTGGGTGAGGCTAGAACTAGAAGGGGGAGGATTAGAATGGGATGGGGCTGGGAGAGTAAAATGGAGAGGGGAAAACTATTTTGTGTGGGAGGGATAAAAAATCTACAATTGGTCGGGTATTGGGAGAGTAAGTGGGGATTGAGGATGGAGGGGTAAAATTTGAGTGGATGAAATAGGAATGAGGAAAGAGCAAAAGGAGAAAGATTAGTATGTTAAAGCAGATGTAGAGAGAGACTGGAAAAAAACTAGAAGAGAGAAGAAAGGACACATGGACAGCAGACGATGGAGAGTTAGCAGAAGACACGAAGAAACCAGAAGAAAGTGGCTGGAGCAATTGCAGCTGAAAAAAAATGCACAAAAGGTAGAAAAATATCTCTTTATTTTGAATTTATTAATTGGAATATGTCAGCTCTGGTAAATGTGCATCATTAACGTCTGCGCTTTGTTTAGTACAAGAGCAAATTAATGTATAGTTTTATTTCTACAGTGTTGTACATTCCAAGTTTGGCTTTTGGGATTCCCAGTTTAATTATTGTCTTCCTATTTCTAAATTGTGATTCCTTGTTTGGTGATGGTCTATTTTTCTGCATGTGTAACTGAGCTGAGGTATTCTGTTTATGTAATTCCTATTTGACATTGCCACTTGTTCTCTTTCCCCAGTAGGTCATGTATTGTTGTTCTCTGAAATGTATTGGTTTAATATTTGCATGTTTCCTTTTGATAGGTAGGGTATGGTGCTTTGTGAGTCCTGGTAGTGCTGTTAGGATACGGCGGGTTTGCTATGGGTTCTAAATGGGCAGTGTTTGTAGTAGTTCCTAACGTGTCTGGTGGTTGGCACTGGATTATAGTAATGTAGAAATCTTTTAGTCTTTCTTTATCCATACACTCATTAAGAGGCATGTTTACTAAAAGTTAGTATATGGTAACATTATGCAAATATTTATGCAAATGAGGCCCCTTATGCAAATGAGGCCCCGCACCGAGTCTCCGCACATGGCCCCGCACCCCCCTTGGGCCGCCCCTGGCGGTGCTACATATGCCTTGTAGCCAGGGCCGACCCACTGGTTTCTGCCACTCTAGGAAAAAGCTACAGCCGTGCACCACTTCCCCCAAGCTGTGCTGCTCTGCCTGCAGGCCGAGCCGTGCTCCCCCTCTCCTGTGCTGAGACATGCTACTGCCAATTCGAGTGGCAGGATCGAGCTGGGTGGCACGACTCAACTCAGTGGGAGGCCATGTGTGACGAAGCACATGGCCTGCTGCTGAGCCTAACCATCCTCCCCCTGCCACTAGAATGAGCAGCAGCAGGGGATGAGGGGGAGAGAAGGGGGCAGCAGCGTGGCATGTCTCAGCATAGAGGAGAGGGCAGCACGGGGCACACAGATATGCCACCCCAGGCACAGCCTAGCCCACCTAGTAGACGGGCCGGCCCTGCTTGTAGAGCTATAAAAATGATTAATAGTAGTAGCAGTAGTAGTAATATATTTCATTTTTTCTGAATGTGCCCTGACGGACTAGTGGATTTGCTTTTGAGCACTAGTGAGCTTCTTTCCTTGGGGCTATGGATACTGTTTCCACAATTCTTCTGTCTCAGCTGACTTTAGGAACAGGAAGCCAGCTAAGGAATTAAACATAGGTCTCTATCCAACAGCCTACAGCAGTGGTTCTCAACCTTTTTTGTACCGTGACCCCTTTTACCATTGGTCAACTTGTGGTGACCCCCAATGATAAAATCAAATGCGTCTCTCTTCCTTTATCGTTAACGCCTTGTGGCTGTAATCATTTGTTGAATTATTAATAGGTCTTTAGGTCTTTGCAATATGTTAATTATTAATAGGTCTATAGGTCTTTGCAATATGTTTTTATTTATAAAATTTACTTATTTAAACCACAATAACAAGTAACAATATTTGATTTCAAAATTATGCTGATTTTGTAGTCAAATCACTAATATGAAATAAAATTATTTTTTCTACCTTTGTTGTCTGATCATTTTATTCTCTGATCATGCTGGTCCCGATCTGAGGCTTCTGCTTTCCTGTCTTCTCTTAGCTCTCTTTCTGTGGTCTATGGTCCATCTGCCATTTCTTATCTCTTCTTTGTTTTCTTCACTTCTTTCCATCAGCCTATTTCCAGTCCCAGTAACCCTCCCCAGTATCAGCCCCTTTCCAGTCCTCACTCCCAGTACCTTCCAATGTCAACTTGCATTCAAATGACTGCCACTGGTGTCCATTCCCTTCCAGTCCCCCTCCTTCCCACTGACCAGTCCCTTCTAGTACAAATTCCATGGCAGCCCCTCTCAGATCCACTCCCTTCCAGTTCCATTCTCCCATCCCCTCATATCAGCCCATTTGTAGCCTTAGCCCCCAGTTTTCTTCCAGGGCCAGCAGCTCTATCCTCCCCTCCCCTCCCGTTGCGGAGCCTCCCTGTCTCTCGACGGGCTCCGTGCAGCATTGTCCCACTTCCAAAGGAAGTTGTTTACCACTTCCTTTGGAGGCGGGACAATGCTGCACGGAGCCCGTCGAGAGACAGGGAGGCTCTGCAACGGTTTTACAGGCACAGCCACGGTTCCCTTAGAGGCAGGGAACTGCGGCTGCATTAGAAGGGAGGCGGTGAGTTTGCCGCTGCCGAGAAGCGTACTTGGCAGCGGAAGCAACTTGTGCGCGTTTTAAATTTTTTTAAAACTTGGCGGAGATGAGGCGACCCCTGCTAAATCCTGTGGCGACCCCCATGGGGGTCACGACCCACAGGTTGAGAACCGCTGGCCTACAGCTATGTCCCCTGACTATCAAGTTGACCTCACTGTATCTTTTTAAAGTATATAAATTAAGTTGATATAGAAATGTAAAAACTTACCTGAACACACCACCCCAGCATGACTGCAGTTCATATTCCCTATGTTGGATGAACATTTGTTGAGGAAATCTTCTGATCCTTTGCAATTCACATCTGAAAGCCACGTGGTTCCATTTCCTTGCCCATACTGGGAACTTCCCAGTGCTGATAACACCGAGCCACAGTTCAGCTGCTTGCACACGACCTGAGCATCCCGCAGATCCCAGCCTTGTCCACACACAGCTGTCCAATGACCATCATGAGCCATTTCCACTCTCCCAGCACAGGAACTCGGGCCATCCACTACTCTCAAATCTATTATGAAACAAAAGGCTAAATGTTAAAAAAAAGCTGAGATTGTGGGACCTTAATGACTGTGTGCCTGATACTGTGGAATGTAGTAAAAGCTTTTAGTATATCTGGCTTTAAAAAAGGTTTGACAAGTTCCTGGAGGAAAGGTCCATAAACCATTATTAAAAGGGACCCGGGATATCACTGCTTGCCCCAATACAAGCATTGAGGAACCTGTGTCTTCTGGGGAGACTGCTAGGTACTTATGACCTAGATTGGCCACTGTTGGAAACAGGATACTGGGCTTGATGGACCTTGGTCTGACCCAGTATGGCATCTCTTATGTTATATTCAGCGGTGGCGGCTGGCACCATTATAGCGGCTAGCCATAAGAACATAAGATATGCCATACTGGGTCAGACCAGGGTCCATCAAGCCCAGTATTCTGTTTCCAACAGTGGCCAATCTAGGTCATATGTACCTAGCAGTTTCCCCAAGAGACACAAGTTGCCGATGAACACTAAACCCAGATATTCAGTGCAAGAGCCACTGGCACCATTATAGCGGCTAGCCATTGCCATTGAACACTAAACACAGATATTCAGTGCAAGAGCCACTGGCACCATTATAGCGGCTAGCCATTGCCGTTGAACACTAAACCCAGATATTCAGTGCAAGAGCCACTGGCACCATTATAGCGGCTAGCCATTGCCGTTGAACACTAAACCCAGATATTCAGTGCAAGAGCCACAGGCACCATTATAGCGGCTAGCCATTGCCGTTGAACACTAAACCCAGATATTCAGTGCAAGAGCCACTGGCACCATTATAGCTGCTAGCCATTGCCATTGAACACTAAACACAGATATTCAGTGCAAGAGCCACTGGCACCATTATAGCGGCTAGCCATTGCCGTTGAACACTAAACCCAGATATTCAGTGCAAGAGCCACTGGCACTGAATATCTGGGTCAGCCATTGAAGCAGGAAGCTAACCAGGTAGCAGCGATATTAAGCTGTCGCCCATTTAGCTCTGGCAGCAAAAGTGAAGACAGCCTTTGCTGCATCTGACTTTCCCCACCAAGGGATAACAGGGCAGCCGTGGAATATCGCTGCTGACTGGTTATCTCCTGAAGCCAGCCACAGAATGCTCCATTGCTAATCGGTTGATATTGGAGTGTGTAGCAGTGCTGCCCACAGATATGCAGCGGCACTAACCATGTTAGTGCTGCTGAATATCCCACTTAGGGGCATTTACATGGTTTTCAGGTCTGCAAACATGTAAATGCCGTTGAATGTCACGCCCTGTGTTATTGTTAGCAACTCGTTCACAGATAGGCCAATATTCAAAGCACTTTATGCTTGACATCTGCAAAGGTGTCAGCATACTAGCAGCGAATTTTCAGCAGCTCTACACTTATCGTTTATTCTATTTATTTATTTAACTGTTTTTATATACGGCCTTTCGAACTGTCAAGGCGGATAATAAGCAACAATGTACATGGAATGATCCGTAATACTAATAACATAGTATGTGAACTAGAGTATATATGATGAGCTATAAATTACATGCATTTGTAGGTCACATAACTATTTACACTGGGAATTCACTAAGTATTTACAACGGGTATCATTGACTAAAAGGGAAGTAGTAGGTTATAGGGAGGGTGGCTACAAGCTGGAATGACAATAACTTTAGGTGACAGCTGCATTAGAGTGATAGTAAATAGGTGTGTTTTTAAGCTCCTGCGGAAGTCCTTGAGGTCAGGTATGGATCGGAGATTATCCAGGAGAATATTACATATCCTCGGGGCATATAATGAAAAAAGCTCGGTTTGAGGCTGACTGAGAATTCCTCATGTTTTCGGGGGGAATAGCAAAAATAAACTGCATATTGGCTCTCCTTGGATGGTCATCTGGAGTTCTTATATAAGAGATTTTAGATAATCTGAGGAGAGGCCGAGGATTACTTTGAAGATCTACCATGGGAGGCAATGGGGAGCCAGTGTAGACTCTATAGGACTGGAGTCATGTGGTCTTGTTGAGATGTTCCATGCAGGATCCAGGCAGCTGTGTTCTGCAGCATCTGTAGTGGGTGTATTATGTAACCTGGCAGACCCAGGAATAGTATGTTGCAGAAGTCAATGTGTGGTAAGACCAGGGCTTGGAAGACCAGGGCTTGCAGAATTCATGTGTTTCCAGGAGAGGGTGGAGGACTTGGACTGTCTTTATTTTATGGTAGGTTAATTTGATAGTGTTGCTGATATGAGATTGGAGTATTAATCCCTGGTCTAGGATGGCTGAGAAGGAACTAATCGGGGGGGGGGGGGGGGGGAGGGAGTGTCCACAGGATGCATTGTGGTGAATGGGATGTAGAGCATAACATCATCGCATATACATGATAGAAGACCTTATAGGATTGGATAATTGCACATATGGACTGAATGTAAATATTGATTAGGAGACCAGAGAGGGCAGAGTCTTGCGGGATTCCTTTCAGTAGTTTGTATGGTGTGGAAGTATTTCCCGACATGCATACATAATGTTGATGCTCCTTCGGGTAAGAACTAAACAGGGAGGAGTAGCCTAGTGGTTGGGGCACGGTACTTCAGGCCGGAAGGTCGGGGGTTCAAATCCCACTAGAGGACAGCAACCTTGGGCCGGAAGGACTGGGGTTTCTAGTCCCACAGATGCTCCTTGTGGTCTTGGGCAAGCCACTTAACCCTCCATTGCCCATGTTCCCTGTAAGTATTAGTGTATGTGTCTCATATCCCCGCGTGTTAAATGTATCCCCCAATTGTGTTGTGACCGCTTTGATTGAAGGATAAGGCGGTATACAAAACTGTCTAAATAAATAAATAAATAAACCATTTTAGAGTTGTGGCACCGATGCCAATTTCTTGCAAGCATTGGAGTAGAACAGAGTGGAGTACGGAATCAAAAGCCGAAGAGATATCCAGGAACAGTAGAATGAACTCTTAATTTAGTTTTTGGATCCCTTGCGTTCCTACGAGCATGTAGCCCTGGGTGAGGGAGTGCCGAGTGATCCTTAGAATCATGGGGGTGAGTTCAGCATGAGCCATCTTGATCCAGCTCACTGGGCAAGGATTGAGAGGGGAGGTGGTAGTGTTCAGGTTGCAGAAGAGAGTTCCAATCTGATGTAGGGAAACCTGTTGAAAGGAGCATGGTAGAGATGGCTGAGCTGTAGTTAAGTGCTGGGTTTGATCTGACCTGTGAATTATGCATTAAGCTCAATTTAGACTGAAAATGGTTAGCAAGAGATTGTGGTGTTAGGCTGTCAGATGTCGTATTTAGAGTAGAGTTTCTACGAAGAGCTTTAACTGTGTCAAACAACTCCCTGGGATGGTTCAGAGACATGCGAATTAGATTAGAATGGTATTCCTTTTTGGCATTATTAACCATAAGCTGGTATTCCTTTAATTTTGTCATATAGGTGTGGTGGTCCTTGAGTTCTTGGTCTGCCTTCATTTTCTTTCAAGCTGCCATAGTTCAGTTTTGATGGTTCTTAAATCTGTTTTGTACCAGGGAGCAGAGTGATGTTTCAGAGTTATTTTTCTAGTCCCAATTTTCTACTTGGGTGTCCAGTTCTTAAGAGTTTTGATCTAGAAGTGGGAGGATTTATTTATTTATTTATTTATCTATTTCTTCTATACCGCCCCTTCCAGAGATCAGGGGCGGTTTACATGGAACAATTGTATACGTTCGTATAACATAAGATAGAGTTTAGGAACTCATCCCTGATTAGGTGTTTAAATTGTCTGGTGTTAGCTTGTTGCTGTGTGAAATATGAAGGGGCCTAGTTTAAGGGATATTGGAAGAATACTGGATTATTTATTTAACTAGGCGCTTATACCACTTTTCTACCAGTCAAAGCAGTGTACATTCAGGTGCTGTATATATATTTTTCCCTTGTCCCCAAAGGGCTCACTATCTATGTCTCTGTACCTGAGGCAATGGAGGGTTAAGTGGCTTGCCCAAGGCCACAAAGAGCACCTATGGGACTAGAAACCCCAGTCCTAGGTTGCTGTCCTCTAGCAGGATTCAAACCCCTGGCCCTGCAGCCCGAGGTAACTTGCCCCAACCACTAGGCCACTCCTCTGACCAAGGGACTGGGAGAGTAATGATTGTGGTTGGTTGGATGTTTTGTAGATTCAGGTTGGGGATAAAGATTAGGTCAAGGAGACCTCCATTTTCATGTGTTGGGCCGTCAACAATCTGGGAGAACACCAGGAGGCCATAGACTTGGCGAAAGCCTTTGCAGACTTGTGTGATGCAGCGGATAAGTTAAGGTCTGTGATAAGGAAGCTTATCATAGCTCAGGAAGGAGCTATAGGAAAGGTGAAGTGACTCTGAACAAGCAACCTGTCAGTTCTGGTAGAAATAAGAAAACAGAATTTTCCCATAAAAGACTACCAGTCCCAGAATGCACCAGGTTTCCAGCAGCCATTAGAGGAGCTGAAGGGGGGAAACGTGTGTTCAATCAGGAGGGCTATGAGGTAATCCCTAAGCACTCATCTCAAAGGGCAGGGCCTGATTCAGCACAGCTGCGCTGTATTAGGGAGGAGCACTCATCTAAGCAGAATAAAGGTAGAGTTTATTCTACAGAGAGATATCCTGAGAATCAGCTTGAGCTTGATCAGTTTCATCTGAAGGATCATCAGAAGCAGAAGCCAAACCGGACGGACAGAGAGGGAAAGAAACCCTTTGGAAGAAGGAAGAGAAAAGCCTTTGAGAGGTCTAGAAGAGTCCGGAGCAGTACGTATACTGGGAGGCATTCCAAGGGCCAGCATACACCATTGGACTCGGGAAAGCCAGAGGAATGGGGCGGCAGAGCTAGGAATCTCCAGACGCTACCTGTGAGGGAGACGGCTGCACTTGGAAGGGACCCTAAGACCCGTGCCAGAAGGTATGTGAAGAGAGATCCAGTGTCCAGGGATCTGGATTGGAAGGCTGGACATAAAAACTGGACTACATACTGGCCAGGCTATATAGAGAGGAACTCTAACAGCAATGGAAGCTCAGGTATGAACACTGATCTATGCCCTAGCTATAACCTTGAAAGACATCAGGGAAACAAGTATTCTCCTGAAAGTGCTCCATTGGGAGATTCATCTGTGCCAATCCATGATATTGAACCCATGCTTGTTGAAGAAGAGGGGGTGATAGCAGATGAAGAATCTGTTTACATGGACTGCTCTCTGTCTAAACTCCTTTGGTGATTTTTCTGTTATAAAGTACAGCAACCATCACAAAGAAATACAAACTTGTTCTTTAATCTACTCAGAAAAGCTCCTGTCAATACAGTTAATAATGTTAATATGGTTCACTTGTGTTCCAATGTGCACTGTTCGTGTTTACTTATCTGTATTATGTATTGAACCACATGCCTGAAGTAGCTTGGATGCAAAGGATAGATGACAGATGGGCCAATAATTAGACAGTCCAGTAGAAGAATTTTGAGGAGAGGTATAACCACACTGGGCCCAATATTCAGACATTTACACTGTTCAAAGAGCTGTAAACCATGTAAATGCCCCTAATCGGGATATTCAGCCGCACTAACTGAATATTCCAGAGCAACGAGGCAATACGCCCTGAGGCTATTCCGGTGTTCCGGGGGTGGTACCCAGGGATAACCATGCAGCATTGATATTCAGCCGCTGCCCAGTTATCCCTCAGCGACGAAAGTTAGGCACAACAAAAGCTGTCCAAACATTTGCCACTGTTGAAGGACAGCTGCTTTGGTCCTGCCTGCCTGTATATAGCCCCCAGTATCCTAGCGTGTGTGTGTGATGCTTTGATGGCTTAGTGGTTTTGGTTCTTGTGGGCAGTTGCCCTGTCTTAGGTCATACTTTATTTTACTTGTGTCCAATCTGGAATCCTCCTTGATTCTTGAACTTGTCGTCTTGTGAAACATGTATGTAAGACACTGCCTGTTGAGCCCCTTTTGCTGTTTGGCATATTTAGCAGCATGTTTCCTAAGCTCTGCGCTGGTAACATATGCATGGGTCACATTACCTGTGCAGGGCCCTAGGCTAACTGCAGGGAGGCAGATACATTATCCTGCAGTTATCACATTTGAACGTGGCAAAATGGCTGCAGGTGCAGCTAAGGCCACCCACTCAGGTGGCATTAGTTGCCCTCATGTTACTTGCGCTGAGCCATTATGTTAGTTTGTGGGGACAATGCAGATGCCTGCGTGTGAGAGTTCTTTCGCTCGCCTCATTTTGGAGGAAAGTATAATTTTGGGAAAGAAATCCTGAAAATTTAAGAGTAATCGATAAAAGCCCCTGATCTGGCCGGAAAGTGGACATGTTATTCTTGCTTTTTTCTCGCTTAGTGCATTGACTGCATGACTGCCAGTAGGAAGTGAAACTAGAGCGAGAGAAAGCCAGAATAACCACCCTTGCTAGGTCAAGAAATGAAAACACATCCTGTGATCCAGAAAGGGGAAAGCACGGATTTATTGGGGAGGCAAGGGCAACTGATTTTGTGCCCCCATTGGAGCTCTGGGAGCTTTTTCAGCCATGTGGGATCGGAGTAATCCTAAATGATAATCTTTTGCAATACCAGTTGGGTGTTTAACGATGTGACTTTAACACTTGTCTTATCAAAACATAGCACAGTAAAACATTTTAGGGAGAACTAGTAATCAGATTGGCTTTAACATATTTTATGGACACTAATATTTGGGTTTCCTGGTCCAGTTTTGTCTGGGCAAAGCAAAGCATGATGAAATGCTGGCATATGAATAATGTATTCAGAGTATATTTTTTTAGTTTACAGCAGTCTAATGACATGTTTGTATACTGTTGGTCTATTTTACTAATTATTCTTCACAGTGCTATAGCTTGCAACCTACTGGCTTGTCATTGAAGGGTATTACCTAAGGAACTCAAAAACTCTGCAATCCACCCGATTTTAAAGAATAAGACGCTAAATGAAAATGACCCATCTTCATATCGCCTGATTGCCAGTATTCCGTTCCTGACCAAAATAATTGAAAAAGTTGTTCAACTACAACTTGTCACTCGGTTCCCGGTGACACAAAGATTATACGCTACTATGTAGCGCTGTTAATGAACAAAGAGTCCAAGTGTAGGGTAATAAAGGCTTTTATTCCCCTTTTAAAGCAAGGTTCAACTAAGAGATATTTTTAGATAACAGAAACAGTCCTTTGTTTTAAAAGGTACCAATATTCACTGAGTAGTTAACTGTTACTTCACAGTTTAAGGCAGGTTTTCTTCATAGTAATATTCAGTATAATAAACATTAAATTATATTTCATTTATTCTTCTGTGGTACGTGGAACACACAGACTTTGGAGCATAGGCAGTGCACCAATCACATTCCATTTCCTCGGGCAAAGGTGAGGGAACAGTGCTGGGAGAATCCACTTCCATCAATTCTTCTCCCCTGTACTGATTCAAGGAGCTTCCACTGTCCCTGTCTATTTCAGCATGGTACTCTACAACTTGGGAGTTTGGCTTCACATAACCAGGGACTCTTAAGGCTGGCGGTAGTTTAGTAAACCAGTCTGGACTCTTGTTTCTCATAGGAGGAATACTTCTTTTAGCATAGCTTTTAGCAGTACAATCATTACAGTTAATGTTCAATGCCTCATACCTTGGCTCACTGAGTAAAAACTTCTGTTGCTTATAAAAATGCTTTTCCCTCTGAATAGGTGAAACTGGGCAATGATCCTCTAGAGATAAGCTTCTGTCAGAACCTTTCTCTCTGGTTCTTAGCTTTCTTCTCTCTATGTTACAAACAGGCAGAGTATAGGAACTAGGCGTGGCAGACACTCTCACCTTGGGGCAACTTCCACCAAACTCGACTTGCACAACAGGTCCAGTTTGGGCTTTCTGGCTTCCCACCTTGTGAGGTCTGTTTCTCCTCCAGCTCCCAGCCTTGCTTCCTTCACAGCAATCAGGCTTATCTCCTTGGTAGCCTCCAGGCTTCTCTGCTGTTTCTCCTTCTCCTTCTTCTTTCTCTTTCTCTTCCTTCCTCCTCATCTCCTCCTGTCCAGAAGCATTCTGCTCTGGCTTATAAAGTGAACGGTTACTGCTGACTTCCTGGTTCCCTTTCAGCTGCAGGTCATCAGTGAGCTTAGGTTCATTAAGTCCGGTATGTCTGTTCCTGCTCCCTCTAGCTGTGCCTGGAGGTAACTGCACATCTAGTTCCTCTAAAGAAACAGGATTTCTTTTCTTTAAAACAGCTTTATCAGTGCCCACCTCATGACAAACTCCAAGATTATATAGACACATCTGCCCCCTTGATGATCACCAATACGGATTCCGACCTTTTCATGGCGTAGAAACCCTCCTTCTTGCCCTCCTTGATACCCTCATTAAGGGTTTAGATAACACAAAACAAGCATTCATACTGGTATTCCTTGATATATCCGCTGCTTTTGACAGCATAAACCACAAAATACTCACATCAAGACTCAGTCAGATAGGATTAAGGAAAACTACCCTAGATTGGTTTAAATCATACATATGTGACCGCTCACAATTTGTACAAGTTAACCAGACTTCATCACTCCCTTTTCCTCAAGGACAAGGAATACCTCAGGGCTCTGCATTATCTGCTCTGCTATTCAACCTTTACCTTCAACCAATTTGCACCATTTTCCAAAAATATAAGATGAATTACCATATTTATGTGGATGACATTATGATGTTCTCCGCATTCAACATACATGATCCTAACTATGACAAAATAGCAATCTGCCTCATGGAAGCTGAAAAATGGCTGCGTTCAAACAATCTGAAAATTAATTTCAAAAAAACTAAGGTATTAATCACATCAAGAAACACAAATTACACACCACTAACCGATATCAAAATTCAGAACTTTACCCTACCCGTCAAGGAAGAGATTAAATGGAAATTACACTTACCTGGTAATTGAAGTTCCTGGAGGGTCCAGTTTAGTCCTCCACATCCGGGTAGTGCACCTCCTCCTGCAGCAAGGAGACTGGACCAATCAACTCTTCAGAACTGTAGCCTGCTTAGTGCTGGAACTCCCATGAGCCCTCCAGTGAACTAGTAACAAAGCAGACTGAAGAAAGAACAGATTAAGGAAAGTACAGAGAGCAGAAAGGTACCCATAAAGGAGTTACAGAACCCCCTCCCCAAACGAGAGGGCTGAAACGCTGCACCTTGCTTCCGTTCCCAGTTCCGAATACCGACCGTCAGCACCGGAAGCTGAGTAAACAAAAGAAAAAAGAGAAGACCGAGGAACCAACCCGAAGGAACGAAAACCCAAGGGACGCTAACCCAAGGGTGATGGTCCCCTGTTACGTTTCTTTTTGCTTTTTTTTTTTTTTTTTGCGTAGGAATCTGCAAATTAACTGACCGCAGAGTAGGATGGACACAGCGCGCCGCAAAAAGAGAATTCCGGGTGGGAAGGAGGACTAAACTGGACCTTCCAGGAACTTCAATTACCAGGTAAGTGTAATTTCCATTTCCTGAGCGGGTGTCCAGTTTAGTCCTCCACATCCGGGATGTAGCAGAGCAGTTAACAACGGGGGGGATCCTGGCACGCGGCGCGCAAGACCGCAGACCCAAAACTGGTATCCCGAGCCGCTGCCACATCCAAACGGTAATGTTTACTAAAGGCATGGAGAGATGACCACGTCGCCGCTCGACAAATTTCCAGCGGCGAAACGAGACTATGCTCCGCCCAAGACGTGGCCTGCGCCCTAGTGGAATGAGTTCGCAACCCCAAGGGAACCGTCTTGCCCTGCACAAGATAAGCCGACACGATTGCCTCTTTAATCCACCGAGAAATGGAGGCCTTAGCCGCTGCTTCCCCTTTCCGTGGACCTCCAAACAGCACGAATAAATGATCCGACTTTCGAAAAGGCTCGGACACCTTGATACTGATACTCGGATACTGACGGAGGACCCGACGCACATCAAGCTTATGAAGAACAGAGCCGGAAGCCGTAGACGACTCTGGAACCAAAACCAGTAGAACCACCGGCTGATTCACGTGAAAGGGAGACACCACTTTAGGCAAGAAGGAAGGAACCGTCCGCAAAATTACCCTATCGCTAAGAAAGGATAAAAAGGGAGCTCTACAAGAAAGCGCCTGGAGTTCAGATATGCGACGCGCCGAGCAGATGGCAATGAGAAAGACTGCCTTTAACGTCAAGTCCTTTACGGAGGCACGGCAGAGAGGCTCAAAAGGCTCCCGAGACAAAGCCTGCAGTACCAGGTTGAAATCCCAGGGAGGCACGGTCACCCTGCGAGCAGGACATAACCGAAACACCGCCTTGAGAAAACGCCGAACGTCCACGTGCGAAGTAAGAGGAACGTCGTGAACCTTGCCGCGATAGCACGCCAGAGCGGCAATCTGGACCTTTAACGAGCTGGCGGCCAGACCTTTGTCAAAACTGTCTTGCAAAAAACTAAGAATGACCGCAATTGAAGAAGTCACGGCCCGGACGGCATGCCGGGAACACCAATCTTCAAAGATTTGCCAAACCCGAACATAAGTGAGGGAGGTAGAAGGCTTCCTCACACGCAGTAGAGTGGAAATAACTGCCGGGGAATACCCTTTCTTCCTCAACCGAGCCCTTTCAATGGCCATACCGTAAGCGAGAACCGAGCCACCTGAGGCATGTGCAGAGGCCCCTGCACCAGGAGATCCACCAGGGAAGGAAGCCGCCAAGGTACGCCGTTGAGCAAGCGTACCAAATCCGCGTACCACGGACGACGGGGCCAATCCGGCGCCATCAACAGGACCGGTCCACGGTGGGCTTCTATGCGCTGAATCACTCTGCCGATCAGAGCCCACGGCAGAAAGACATATAGAAGCTCGAACTCCGGCCACGGTTAGAGAAGCGCATCGATACCCTCGGACATTTGTTCCCTGCGTCTGCTGAAGAAACGACTTGTCTTGGCCGACTTGAACGTCGCCATGAGATCCATGATGGGCGGACCCCACCGATGAACTATCTGAGCAAAAATCTGAGGGTGCAACTCCCACTCTCCGGCATCTATTCGCACACGACTCAGAAAATCCGCCATGACATTGTCCTTTCCAGCGATGTGCACTGCCGAAATGGCCCGGAGACGCTTTTCCACCCAAACAAAAAGCGCGTCCGCCTCGACTTCCAGGGACACGCTGCCTGTGCCGCCCTGTCGGTTGACGTATGCCACCGCCATCGCGTTGTCCAACAGAACACGAACCGCTCGGCCGCGGACTGATTCCTCGAAAGCTTGAAGTGCTAGCCGTATTGCTCGTAGCTCGAGCCGGTTGATCGACCACCGAGCCTCCTGCGGAGACCATGTCCCCTGCGCAAACAGGCCCTGACAGTGGGCTCCCCAGCCGGAGAGACTCGCATCCGTGATGACTGGCAACCAGAGGGGCTGTTCCAAGGGAGCTCCCGTCCAAAGAGAGAGCGAGGACAGTCACCATTGTAATGCCAGGCGAACCCGGAGGGGGCACAACAACCACCGGCGGTTCAGAGAATCCGACTGATGGGACCAACGACGTAACAGAGCACGCTGAAGAGGCCGCATATGAAATCAGGCCCATGGAACCACCTCCAGAGTCGAAGCCATGGTGCCCAATAACCGGAGATACCACCAGGCCGACGGAGCGGGGTCCGCTAGGAACAGTCGTAGGAGCTGACGCAAACCCTGGGCCCGGCGATCTGGGAGAGACACTATCCCCGTGGAAGTATCGAAACAAACACCCAGATAGATGTTGAGTCGGCACCAGCTGACTCTTGGATACATTGATCACCCAGCCGAGATCCTGCAGAAGACGAACGACTTTGTTCGTGGCCAGCAAACTCTCCTCCGCGGACTTTGCCCATATCAGCCAATCGTCGAGGTAGGGGTGCACCAGAACTCCCTCCTTGCGCAAGGCCGCCGCGACCACAACCATCACCTTGGTGAAAACGCGAGGCGCGGTTGCCATGCCGAAAGGAAGTGCTTGGAACTGGAAGTGACCCCAAGGAAGCGCGAAGCAGAGAAACCTCTGATGTGCGGCCCGAATGGGAATATGCAGTTAAGCTTCGGTGAGATCCAGAGAAGTCAAATACTCTCCCTGTCGGACAGCGACCATGACGGAACGGAGAGTCTCCATCCTGAAATGAGGTACCCGTAGACAGCGATTTACGCCCGAGATCGAGAATAGGACGTACGGAGCCGTCCTTCTTTGGCACCACGAAATAAATGGAGTAACGACCGAGTCCGCACTCGTTCGCAGGAACAGGGACTACGGCCCCCAGCGCTAACAAGCGCTCCAGGGTTAACCGAATGTCCAGTTCCTTTTGCGACCCTTTGCAGGGAGAGAGGACAAAGGAATCTCTTGGAGGGAAAGCAAAGTCTAACGCATAACCGTCGCTGACTATCTCGAGGACCCAACGGTCCGAAGTAATGTGGGCCCAAGAGGGAAGAAAGTTCCGAAGACGTCCGCCGATGACTTGTACCCCCTCCGGAGCCCGCCTCATTTCATTGCGGTTTGCGACTAAAGGAGGAGGAGGCACTGGAGGAAGCGATAGAGAAGCCCCTGCCAGCCCCCCGGAAACCACGAAAGGACTGAGTCCGAGACCCAAACTGGCCTCGTTGGGAATTCCAAGGGCGGATCGACCGAAATCTCCGAAAATCCCGAAAGGAACCTCGAGCCGCTGGAAAAGCTCTAACCGACTTGGGCGGCCCAGTTACGCAACCAAAGGGATCTGCGCGCGACCACCAACGAGGCCATACTATTCGCCATGGTGCGTATCAAATCATAATGGACATCTGCGAGATAAGCGGAACCCGACTCCAGGCGAGTAACCTCGAGCAACGCCTGCTGGTCTAGGGAAGAATTCTGACGCAAGCGCTGAGCCCATCGCAAAGATGCTCTAGCTATCCAGGCCGCACAAATCGAAGCCTGCAGCGATAAGGCATTGGTCTCGAATGCCTGCTTTAATAAACCATCCACTTTCTTGTCCTGAATGTCCTTCAAGGCAGCACTGCCTTCTACCGGAATAGTAGTCTTTTTGGTCACCGCAGAAACCGCTGCATCAATTCTAGGGGACTTGAATTTCTCTTTATCATCATCCCTCAATGGATAAAGCCGATGCATCGTGCGGATGCCCTTCAAGCCAGCATCCGAGTGGGTCTGTATCATCTGAGCTACCACCCGGTGAACAGGGAAGACTACCTGCGAGTCCCGAACCGCCTGAATAAGGGGATCCTCTAACACATCGGCCTCCCCCGGAGGCGGCGCTGAGAGATTGAGTGTCTGAAGAGCCTCCGTGATAAGAGGAACCAACTCCTCCTTACGAAACACCCGAACAATCCTAGCCTGATCCTCGGGGTCTGGAAGCTCACCGTCTTCAAGGTCATCGACACTACCCTCAAGGTCAGCATCCAGCTCGAGGTCCTGAATCTCAAAATCTTCTGGCGCCAAGCCAACCGGGTGCGACTTCCTAGCCGCTTTGGCGGGCGGCTCCGGTGGGCTCGAGACAGATGGCAGAGGAATGAGAGCAGAGGGGGAAGACTCAGGTCATTTGCCCAACTGCCCAAACTTGAAGGCCTGATGCATAATTAGTACGAAATCAGGCGAAAAATGCGTCAGAGCAGAAGAAGTATCCCCCTGCTCCACAGCGACTGCGGACCCCGGAGTCTGAGAGCCCGCAGCCACAGGTGGCAACAGAGGCCCTGGAGGAAGAGCGCCCTCCGTCAACAGCGGAGCCACCAAGTTCTCTGCTGGAGAAGGGGAGTCCCCCTGATGTTCTATGCCAGAAGAGCACAGCTGGAACAGAAACCAGCGGCAGAGACGGACCGCCTACGCAGACCGCAGACCAGGCATTGCGGTTTGGAGGACATGCCCACAGGCAATCAGGGTGCCAGCTGAGGAAAGAAAAGAAACTGCGTACCCTGAGGCAGGTAAAGATCAAGTGAGGGAGCCGTATACAGCTAAGCCCCACACTGAGCCCGCGTGCTCAAACCCCTTTTTTTCTTTTTTTTTAATGAAACAAAAAGAAACAGAGAGCAAGTGCCCCAAATGAAATGGAATGCAAAAACGCTGGTAAAATAAAAGAATTAAGGGTCAGCAAAGGCAATTACCACCAAAAAAAAGAAACTCAAAATGGCCACCGGGACCGAGGCGCGCTGAAGAAAAAAAGAGCGCCAAAACCGATGAAAAAAGAAAATGAAAGAAAAATTCCCCAGCAGACAAACACCCCTATGGAAGAACACTTACCCCAAAAACATGTCTCAGCAAGCGTTCGGACAGCCGCCGAGCAGCCCCGGAGCAGAGCAGAGAGCCGGTCAGCTGAAAGACAGGCAATCACCGGATCGCAGCCAGAGTGCCTGACAGCGTGCTCATGTAAATTTAAAGGCAAGAATGAGCGCCGCGGATAAAGTGATCCTGCCTCTGAACAGTCCTGGGGGAGCGATCAGCGCAGCCGGTATAGACTGCAGGCAGGGAAGCAGGGACTAAGGTCAGTGCCGGTCAGCCTCTCTCCCGCGTTAATCCCCGCGTGTTACTGACACGCGCTGCAAAGGTCCTTTTTTTTTTTTTTTAAGCCAATTAAAGGGACAGTAGACAGAAAAAGAAAACTAAAGTAAAGAAAAAGCATCAACTAGAAATAAGAAGTGAGCCTAGCTCCAGGCTCACACCACCTCCTGCTGCAAGGAGACAGGACACACTGGAGGGCTCATGGGAGTTCCAGCACTAAGCAGGCTACAGTTCTGAAGAGTTGATTGGTCCAGTCTCCTTGCTGCAGGAGGAGGTGCACTACCCGGATGTGGAGGACTAAACTGGACACCCGCTCAGGAAATACTTAGGAGTCACCCTTGACAAGACCCTTAGTTTCACTAACCACATTAAGAAAATAACCAAAACAATTTATTACAAGCTTCACTCCATTCAACAACTGAGGCCTCTTTTAGAAAATGATGATTTTAGAACTATCACACATGCATTAATAACTCCCCACTTTGACTTTTGTAATGGAATACTACTAGGAGTATCTAAAAAGAGCTTAAAAATTCTACAAATGGCCCAAAATGTTACCGCGAGAATAATTTCCAAAGCCAAGCTAACCGACCACATTACCCCAATACTCTTTTCTCTACATTGGTTACCTATACCCAGTAGAATTCAATATAAAATCATATTTGATAAAAGAGACTGCAAATAAATAAATATTGACCACCTTCAAATTAATTAATCAGATTGCCCCATCATACCTATCCACACTGATTCATAGTCCTACAGAAAATAGAATAAGACGAAGAAGGAACCTTAATACCATCCTAGTACCTGACTCAATAAGAAAAACAAAACAAATAACAAGTACCAGCATCTTCTCATTCGTAGCACCATCATTATGGAATAAACTCCCAGACCAATTAAGGGAAACAAAAGATTTACAAAAATTCTGAAAAGACTTAAAAACATATCTGTTCTCACAATACTACTTTATCATATATAATGACTTGGATAAGACCTCCCATCCTCCGTAACTCACTAATGAATATACCAGCTCCAATACTCTCACTACAACTCCCATAGCAGAACTTAAGATGAACCATTAATATGTATATATGTAAAAACTATGTTATAACTTGTAAATAGTTCTAAACTGTTATGCTACCTGTATATAGTTTGATTACAGTTCAATGTACCTGTTTATATATCACTACTTTTGTTCCATGTAATTCAATGTTGTTTAGATGTAAACCGCCACTGATCTTGGGAATTGGCGGTATATAAAAGATTTGCAAATAAATAAATAAAATAAATAAAATTGACACCTGCTTAACACATATGGCTTAAATCAGAAGTATATTAATGATGCCGCTGTCTTCTTATGTTGTGATTATTCTTTCCATCTACATTTCATACCAGTTTTGCTTATAGTTTCTAGATATACATTGACTGCATGATTATCATGTTTGTGATTCCTTCATTCTGTACAAAATCTTTCTCCTGCATTTTTGTTCAACGAGTGCACTATTTCCGAGCTGTCCATACATAACATCTGTTTCCGAGCTGTCCAAACATAACTGTCCATACAGTTGAGTGTTTTTCTTTGATCCTTATAAAAAATTTTGCATGCTTGACTATCACAGCCTCTTCCTATGATGCTAAGTATTTACTGCTCAGTAGTAATTTTTATTCTGGCTATACATTTGTCCCTTCACTGCAATTTTCCTACAACGTTGGATTTGAAGGACAAATACTAGCATCATGTGAAAAGAGTTCCCAAAGGAGTTTTGGGGGAAAGGAGAATGAGGTGTAGCCAGCATTAATAATAATGAGGGAGGAAGCGCCAATCTACAGATTGTAGGAAAGCGTCAGAAACCCTAGCATTGGACTTGACTTGCACATTCACTGTCAGGGTCTATTCAAGACTTTTCATAAGCAATTAAATTTACAAGGACATTTTAGATAAGCAAATTACCAGTGCACACGATTCCAGCATCCTCACTGTGTTGACAGTTGTGTTGGCTCCATTCACTGGCTTTGCACTGGGCCAGATGTGACTCATTTCCATAGCACTGCACATTATCCAGCCAGATTGGGCCTGTACCCTCGCTGAAATGGGCATTTGATGGTGCAGACAGAGGAAGTGAACAGTTTAGTTGTCTGCACACAACCCGGGCATCCTCTATGTCCCAGTCATCGTCACAAATGGTGCCCCACTGGGTCCCACGTAGAACCTCCACCCTTCCAGCACAGCGATTGGGACCATTCACTAACCTGATAGGAAGCTGCCCTGAAATATATAAGCAAGTGGCTTAATTATTTGGCATCAGCAATATTCTAATATTAATACATAATATAATAGAAATCCCAGTAGAAAGAAGAAAATATGATAGGAACCTAAGCGCAAGAAAATCCCAGAAAATGACCATATCCACAAGGTTTTCTTTCACCAGGATACTTGGCATGGATACTTTTTGATGAGACAGGCAAACCAGTGACATTCACCTTTATTTTTCCCACGGCAACTACCTCCATCTTTATTTTTAATTTTAAAACGATGAAATGCCAAATAACTAGCAGAGGCTTTAATTTCTTCAGTTTGGAAAATAAATTATTAATTATACTTGCCATTCCAAATCCAAGGTGAGCTACAAACACGTACACAATGGTCTGAATGGGCTTACAATCTAGCTTGCATCTGAGACAATGGGGAGCGAAGGGACTAGAGCAAAGTTACAAGGAGAGTCAAGAAGAGAAGCAGGATTTGTACCATAGCTTCTGCACTCACCACTAGGCGATGACTCCATTCCCAAATGATCTTAGTGCCTGAGGTCAATATTTTCATGAGTTTCCAAATAAAATGCACATCTGTTATATCAGAGCAGGGGTAAGAATCCTTTCAGGACCCTCACCATTCTAGCATGCCTTGTGTCACAGACCATACCATTTTAGCTCCATCAATAGCTATATGCCATCTCGTTGTGTCCAGTCTGGAATCCTCCTTGATTCTTGAACTTGTCGTCTTGTGAAGCATGTGTGCAAGACACTGCCTGAGTATTAGAAAGATGACAGAGCAGGCTTGGGTCACCAGCTCAAAGAAGAGAACTGAGTGCTTGATTGGAATTTGCCTATGAGAGAAGATACTGTGAGAGAAATTTCCTCCAGGTTGGAAGGAGAGAGAGGATGGAAGAGACTACTGTGTCCTGCACATTAAGATAGGAGCCCAGTTCAGGAATCCCTGCTTATGATTTTCTCTCCCTCAGAGATACACAGCAAATTCACCAGTTTTCCTGCTGAATTTTATCTTGTGTTCTCCTTTGACTCCTTCCCTACTGAATTTTATGCTGTGTTCCCCTTTGTAAGCTTCTATGCTACAGAAGCCATAACTCCTCCTCCTATAGAAATGCATTGGGCCATTGGGGGGGGGGCTTATTTTCTGGAACCACCAGTTCTATCTTGCTCATTTTCAGACTTGATGTGTCTTTTCACTGTTTTTTGGTTATGCCAAGTTTCATTGATTTTCCATTTAATTTTCAGACAGATACTCTATTTTGCCCCAGTGTAGAGATAGATGGACAGATGGTCCTCCACACATTTCTCAATCCCTTCTGTATAATTCTTTCCAACTATTAAGAAAACATGCTATGAATGGATAATTGAATGTAAGAATGTTATTGAGGATAGGGGTTAGCTAGACAGAACTGAAAGATTACTTACCAAGCAAGACATAAACAGGATCACTGTGCTCTGATTCAAGTAAACCTTGTTGCGACATTAGTTCATACCGGCATGTGTACCTGCCTTCTTGGAAAGAGTCTAACATGTGAAGTATGTAGACTACGTGGTCCACACGTCCCACAACTGCCTTAATTCCAACTGGATTCATACTGTTCTCCTTATAAAAGTAAACGGTGTGGTTTATGAAGAATCGAGGCAAAGTGCATTTCAGCTTTAGGCTGTCCCCTCTCTCATAGCCAATGAAACTCTTTTCATAGGATATGGTAGGCTTTGGAAGTACCTCTGAAAGACATAAGTACATTAACTTAATTTACTGAAAATAATGATCGCTGAAAGTATTAGCTAGAAGAAGTCTTCAAAGAAAGTCACTTGTAACTGGAATAGCAAATTGTAGCTCTTTTATATTAATCAAGACAATACTTAGGAATGCTAACACAATATGGTCAGCAAAGGTTATTTATTTATTTAACAATTATTTCTATACCGCATGTATCAAGTGCGGTTTACAAGGAACAGTAAGTTATATGGTATGTGAAAGAGCATACCTAGTCGCTTTACATAGAACAGGTGGAACTATTTACAAGTAACAATCTAACATTTAAACAGTAAAATGTTAGAATGTATTTACATTATAGGTACTTACAAATTATATCATGGATCAAAATTGTGATGCATAAAATATTTTAAATGTGACAAATCACATAATTATAAATTGGGAGAATTGTCAACTGTATATAAGTGTGGTATGGTTAAGTATTGTGTGGTTATGTTATTATCTGTTGTGTGTTATGTAGTAATGTAGTATGGTTGTTAACCTGTGTCTCTTTATGTATTCTGATTAGGTGGTGTATTGTAGTGTAGAGAGAATAAATGGGTTTTTAGTTTTTTTCTAAATTCCTTTATGTCTGATAGCTGGCGAATGTTGTCAGGCAGATTATTCCATAGGATAGGTGCCGAATGGGAGAAGGCCCTCTTGTTGGTTTGTTTTCTAGCTTTTGTGTAATCTTTTGGTACTGCTATAGTGTTTGTGTTTCTGCTCCTTTGTGATCGTTTATCTATTTCTACGTTAATGAGTGTATTGAGTACAGATGGTGCTAAGTTATTTATTAGTTTAAATGTGGTTAAAATAATTTTGTATTTTATTCGGCTGTAAATGGGTAGCCAATGAAGTTCAGCCAGGATCGGTGTGATATGCTCTATTGAGTTTATATTCATTATTATCCTTGCTGCTATGTTCTGAGTTAGTTGTATCTTTTTCATATTTTGCTTTGTGATGCCATTAAGGATTATATTTGCAAAATCAAAGTGTGGGGTTATGATGGCTTGAATTATAGTTATGAAGTCTTGTAAGTGAATCAATGGTCTTAATTGTCTCAATGTCTTGAGTTTGTAATGTATGCTTTTTGTTAGATATTTTATGTGTGAATCCATGTTAAGTTTATTGTCAAGTATCACACCTAGGTAGTTTATTTCTTTTTTTATGTTGATCTCATGGTTATCTAGGGTAATGGTGCTTGGAGGTGTGTATGTTTGATTTTTAGTGATATATAGTACTTCAGTTTTTGAGAAATTGATGTGTAGGTTCTGATCCTTAAGCCATATTGTTAGTTCTTTAAAACATTCTGTTATTTGTTGTAGTGGAGGGTGCGGGATTTTAAATGGGAGGTAGAATATTATATCATCGGCGTAAATATGGTAATAGACGCCATGACGTTTAAAAATGCTACAGACTGGTTGTAGGTAAATGTTAAATAGTAGTGCTGATAGCGCGGATCCCTGTGGAAGGCCTTGTGTTTGATTGAAAGTGGTAGATGTTTGGTTGAGGATTCTCACTGTTTGGTTCAAATCCTACCTATCAAACAGAACCCAGTTATAAACAGTAGATGTTATTCCAATTTGTTGAAGTCTGTTTAACATTGTTAAGTGATTGACGCTGTCAAATGCTGCAGAGATGTCGAGGAATACTAGGATGAATGCTTGTTTAGTGTCATCAATTCCCCTTAATAAAGTGTCATAAAGGACTGTTAGTAATGTTTCTACCCCATGGAATGGCCGTAAGCTATATTGGTGTTCGTCAAGGAGGTTCAATGTATCAATGAATTCCTGTAGTTGAGTTTGGACTATTTTTTCAATAAGTTTGGCCATGAAAGGAATACTCGATATGGGTCTGTATGATTTTGGTGATAATTTGCTAATGTGTTATTTTTAAGTATTGGTCGTATTTGAACATGTTTGAGAGATGGTGGTAAATATCCTTTTTCTAGTGATAGGTTGACCATAGGGAGGATGAAAGAAGAGAGTATTGAGAATGTCTTTTTTATCCAATCCACTGGGCATGGATCAAGATATGATGTAGTTGTGTTGATGTTAGATATGGTCTTTGAAGTTAGAATGAAGTTGGACCAGTTATCCAGTGTAGTGTGCGTCATTTCAGTGTGTGTTATTGGGGTGGTCATTTGTAGTTTTGTTTTATTAATATAGTATTGTGCTAATTCTTGTGGGGAAATATCTATGGAAATTTCGTCTGAGTTGTATGTTTTGTTTGTTAGGTTCTTTATTATACAGAACAATTCCCTTGGTCGGTTAATGGAATTACTGAGTATGTTAGAGTAATAGTTTCTCTTAGTACTGTCTGTTGTTTCCTTATATATATGTAGGGTATTTATGTATTTCTCATAATTTGTTAGTGATTTGCTTTGTCTCCATTTCCTTTCTTCCATTCTTAATTGTCTTTTTAGTTTTTTGAGTGTCATATAATAACCCATTATACCTGTTTCCTGATATAATTTAAAGAGTACGCCCACTGAATGACACTAAGGGTCTTCTCATTTCTGTAATAGACAAACCCTCATGTTAAATATGCACCCAAAGGAAGAGTGAAAATCCAAGAGAAAATTATGGAAGCAAATTTTTAAAAAGATCTTTTTAAAAAAAGAAAGAGTAGAATTTGCATTAACACACAGCTAAATACGGAGGAGTTCTACTACTACAACTAATCTAAAGCATAGACAGAGCTCTACACAAACACATAAGAGACAGACCTAATCAACAAAGCTTCGAGTCTATTCAAGACAGACAAGCAGAATAAATGGGAGACCAAGGTAGTTCAAGGAAAATAATAAAAACACACAAGGATATTAAACAGCAAAATAAGGGGCTCGGGATCCATAAGAAGCCACAAAAAGGTGAGCTTTTAGCCTGAATTTGAATAGGAACAGAAGTAATGCTTGATAAACAAACATGGGTAGTCTATACTAGACATGGTGCAGCAAGATTGAATGAACAGGGTTAGGAATTGGCAGTAAAAGAGAAAGGAACAGATAGGAGCAATTTGCCTGATGAGCTGAGTTCCCGAAAAGAGTTGTCGGGAGAGAAGAGAAAATACGTAGTGAGGAGCTGCAGAGCAAATGCACTTACAGGAGAAGTTTTAACAGTGCAGAAATGGATAGGGGACTAGTGAAGTGATTTGAGAAGAGGAATTATCTTAGCATAGCAACACTGGCAGAAGATCAGTCGTATAGCTGCATTTTTAATAGATTCAAGGGGAAAGAGATGACTCAATGGCAGACCAGCAGAGAGCATAAGAACATAAGATATGCCATACTGGGTCAGACCAAGGTCCATCAAGCCCAGTATCCTGTTTCCAACAGTGGCCAATCTAGGTCATACGTACCTAGCAGTTCCCCAAAAGACTGGGTCAAGCATTAATATCCTGGGTCCTTTCTTAATAATGGTTTATGGACCAGGAACTCCAGGAACTTGTCCAAAAACTTTTTAAACCCAGCTACACTAACAGCCTTTACTACATCCTCCGGTAACAAATTCCAGAGTTTGATTACAGTTGAGTGAAAAAAATATATATATTTTTTTAATTTTTTATTTATATGAATTTTCAATTATACAGCAAAGAAAACTAAATTCCTTACCAGATTACAGAATATGAAAAAACAATCAATAAAGGAAAAAAGATAACAATCTAGGATAGAATAGATTACATAAACCGTTGCAGTTCGTTACAGTCAGGGAGAAAGAAAGGAAAAACATTCAGCCAAATCGAAGCCTTTGACTGAAAAACAAATCAGGAAAAAAGAAAAGCAAAGAAACCAGGTGGCTGCGGGGGCCCCGGTATTACATCCAGGAGGACTAACAAGTGATAACCAGTGTTACTCAGATGGAACAACCTCAGAGAGTCTAGCATTAATAAAGGCATTAAGGTCATTAGGATCAGTAAATACATATTTCGAATCCTTATATAACACTAAACATCTACATGGGTATCTCAGGAAAAAAGTTCCCCCAATTTGTGACACACCGAAGAGTCATGGGATAGGAGGCAGTGTACTACTGTGGATCAGGACCTGGTTAAAAGACAGAAAGCAAAAACCGCTTCCTCCTCTTTTGTGTTTCCTTAACTAAGTCTGGAAACATTGATATTCTAAAACCTACAAAGGTTTCCAATCTTTTCTTAAAAAACATTTTTAAGAGCCAGTCTTTGTCCGAAACTAACGCACATTGAACTAACAATGTTGAGGAAATAAGAGTTGAACCCTCTCCCCCAGTGTCCTCAAGAAGACCGGTAACGTCCAAAATATTAAAGTTCACATTAGATACCGACTCTACAGTCTCAGCTTTCTTCTTCTGACGCGGTAAATAGTATACCTTACTGAGAGGTGGAATCAAATCAGCAGGAACTTTCAAAACCTCCTTCATATACCGTTAAACATATCCAGAGCCATGACTTCAGGAAGACGTGGAAAATTCAAAACACGTAGATTTGCTGTTCTGGAGGCATTTTCTAACACTTCCAATTTGTATTTAAGCAAACCATTTTCCTTAGTCAGGGCCGAGGACACATCCGAAACAGTGTCCAGCTGAGAACTTAAAGCAAGATGATGTACCTTAATCTGCTCACATGTAGACAAAGCCACATCAATATTTTCAACGTTCTTCTGGATGTTAGCCGCATTTTCTCAGACCCGCGACATCAACGTTGCAGTTTGTGCAGTTATAGAACTGAAGAGACAGGAAATCGCTTCCCAAATAGTCTCTAAGGTGAAAACCTGAGGACGAATCAGAGATGGTAGTGCTAACGAAGGCGTTGAAGCAAGCTGCGGGGCAAGATTTTCCACCGAAGTACACGGCACCAAACTTCCGCCCAAAGCCTCCCCCAAAGCCTCCCCGGGGGTCAAAGAACCCAGTCGCTCAGACTGCACCCTCTCCACAGTCGGCATCCCCACCTCGGGAGACGTCGGCGTCACAAGAACTGAGGAGAGTTCCAACGCAGCAGGGCGTGGTGGTGGGCTCCTCACTACAGGAGAGAGAGATGTTTCAGGGTACAACGGACGCGTCTGAGCCTCTGCACTAGGCGCAACCAAGCCGACTCGTATCTCCTGAATCTTCTCCGAAGGCAGTTTAACAAAACAGTCCATCGGACCGGCATTGGGTGGTTGAAGCTCAGAGGGGAAAGCCCTCTACTTCCCCTTTCTCTTAGGCATTTGAAATATGTTTTTTTCTGATCATAGTGATCTAAATGCTTTCATTAATGCAAGACTGTCTGCTGTTTCTCCACCTGAGTAATATTGTGGTAATTATACCAGCTAAATACTCCTTGATATAATTCCGGGGCTTCCCGCTGTCACCTTGGTTTCTTTTGCTGTTTAAGTCATTTTAGTGATTTAGCCAAAGGCTCTGTTTTGGTTGGATATTTCTTTTCTTTTTCTCCCAATTTTAGTGAACTACAACAGTGTATGAGTATTATATTTGTTCTTTTATTGTTCTGTTATTGGTTATTATCTTAACATACTCTGTAATCTCTGCAGAGGACAATGTTCTTTTGCTGTATAAGTTAAAATTGCATAAATAAATAAATTTAAAAAAAAAGATAGAAAGCAGAGGGTTGGGCTGAATGGCTAATTTTCCCCATGAAGAAAGGTGAATGAATAGTGGTGTACCCCAGGGATCTGTGCTGGGTCCGCTGCTTTTTGACATATTCATAAATGATCTGGAAAGTGGAATAACGAGTGAGGTTATCAAATTTGCAGATGACACAAACTGTTTAAAGTTGTTAAAACCCATGAGGATTGTGGAAAATTGCAAGAGGATCTTGATAAATTGGAAGACTGGGCATCAAAATGGCAGATGAAATTTAATGTGGACAAGTGCAAAGTTATGCACCTAGGGAAGAACAACCCAAACTATGGTTACACGATGCAAGGTTCCACTTTAGGAACCACCACCCAGGTAAAATATTTAGGCGTCATTGTGGATAACATGTTAAAACCCTCGGCCCAATGTGCAGTGGCGGCTAAGAGAGCAAATAGAATGCTAGGAATCATAAGGAAAGGAATGGAAAATAAAACAAAAGATATTATAATGCCTCTATATAGTTCCATGGTGAGACCGCACCTTGAATATTGTGTGCAATTCTGGTCGCCGTATCTTAAAAAGTATATAGCGTTATTAGAAAAGGTTCAGAGAAGAGCTACCAAAATGGTAAAGGGGATGGAAGGATACTCCTATGAAGAAAGGCTAAAAAGGTTTGGGCTTTTTAACCTGGAAAAGAGACGGCTGAGGTGAGATATGATAGAAGTCTATAAATTAATGAATGGAGTGGAATGGGTAAACGTAGATCGATTGTTTACGTTATCAGAATATAGAAAGACTAGGGGACATGCAATGAAGCTACAGGGTAAACTATTTAAGACTAATAAAAGAAAATATTTTTTCACTCAACGTGTAATCAAACTCTGGAATTTGTTACCGGAGGATTAGTAAAGGCTGTTAGTGTAGCTGGGTTTAAAAAAGGTTTGGATAAGTTCCTGGAGGAAAAGCCCATAAACCATTATTAAGAAGGGACCCAGGATATCAATGCTTGACCCAGTACAAGCACTGTGGAACCTGTGTCTTTTGGGGAAACTGCTAGGTACGTATGACCTAGATTGGCCACTGTTGGAAACAGAATACTGGGCTTGATGGACCTTGGTCTGACCCAGTATGGTATATCTTATGTTCTTATGTAACTCGCCCATTTTATTTTTTAGACTTCGAGCATTTGCACACAAGCATTTTAGAGACTATATTTTATTCATATTAATCTGGCTAATGGTAGACATGGGTAATTTGGGATCTTTAAGCTCTGTCTGCTCCTTACTCAAGGGCATTTGGGCTACTTTACTCTTTTTTTTGAACCTCTCTGCTTTTGGTGTTCTTCAAGGAAACATTCTTTCGAACCATGCTCTTCGGCGACTGTCGTCTTTCCCCTATTATCTAGTTTAAAAGCTGCTCTATCTCCTTTTTAAAGGTTAATGCCAGCAGCCTGGTTCCATCCCAGTTAAGGTGAAGCCCATCCCTTCAGAAGAGCCCCTTCCTTTCCCCAGAATGTTCCCCCGTTCCTAACAAATCCAAAACCCTCATCTCTGCACCATTGCCTCATCCACGCATTGGGACTACGGAGCTCTGCTTGCCTTTTGGATCCTGCGCATGGAATGGGAAGCATTTCAGAGAATGCTACCTTGGAAGTTCTGGATTTCAACTTCCTACCTAAGCGCCTAAATTTAGCCTAAAACATTTTCCTATGTCATTGGTACCGACATGTACCAAGACAGCAGACTCCTCCCCAGTACTATCTAAGACCTTATCTAGGTGGTGCGTGAGGTCCGCTACCTTTGCACCAGGCAGGCATGTTACTAGGCGATCCTCACGTCCACCAGCCACCCAGCAATCTACATGCCTAATGATCGAATCACCAACTATAACTGCAGTCCTAACACTTCCCTCATGGGCACATGGCCCTGGAGAAACCTCCTCGGTGCGAGAGGGTTTTACATCACCTGGAGGACAGGTCCTAGTTACAGGATCACTTCCTGCCACACCAGGGTGATGCTCTCCTGTCACGTGACCTCTCTCCTCCATGGCAACAGGGATGCTGCCAAACTGGAGGTGGGACTTCAGGACTATATCCCTGTAGGTCTCATCTATGTACCTCTCTGTCTTTTTTATGTTTTCCAAGTCTGCTACTCTAGCCTCTAGAGAATGGACTCGTTCCCTGAGAGCAAAGAGCTCCTTGCACCTAGTGCACACGTAAGACCTCCACCAACTGGCAGAAAATCATACATGTGACACTCAATGCAAAAGACTGGAAAGCTCCCATCTCGCTGCTGGACTTCTGTCTGCATCTTAGTTTTAAGCTTGTGTTTAGATCTTTAAGTTCTTTTCTTACTAAGGCTTGCTATGGATATTTATGCTTATAAAACTGTACCTAATACGTTTAATATACCTTGTTCACCTGAAGCTTAATTAATCTCAGGTTCTTAGTGTATGACTGATTTGGATGACGAGCTTCACCTGAGAGCACCTCCTTTCCTTTAAGATGTGTAAGTACCTATAAAGCTACAATTATCCCAGGGGTGGGTGGGTGTTGGGGAGGGAGGGAGGGAGGGAAATAACACCTATTAAAAGAGGCCAGTTACACAGTACCCAGTCCTGTGCTTCTGAGGTAAGCTTTGACCAACTTCCTGGGTGATCAACAGTCCTTGTTTGGATAGAAGGAGTTTTTCAAAATGGCCTTTTGACCTGCCACCTGGTGTTAACACCTATTGAAAACGTTTCACGGGTCTCTTGCCCCCCTAGGTAAGAAGGCCTCTTTGTAAAAGTCTCTAGAAGATTTTATTTATTGCTCACAGAGTACTGACCCTGTTTTGCCTTTTATGCTAAGTTTTATTCCGATTTTATCAGGTTGCAATAGTCTAGGCAGGTGGTGATCAGAGACTAGATAAGGGTTTTGGTAGTGTATTCAGAGAGGAAAGGAATTTTGCAGATATTATAGAGAAAGAATCGACTGGTTTTGCTATCTGTTAGATATGGACAAAGAAAGAAAAGAGTTAAAGATGACCCCAAAGTTGCGAGCCAAAAGGGCAAAAGGGGAGATGGCAGTGTTATCCATAGAAATAAAGATGGGAGGAAGGGGGGAGGTGGGTTTAAGGGGAAAGATAAGAATCTCCGTCTTAGCCATATTCAGACAGTGGCAGAGCATCGAAGCAGCAACATCAGACAAGCAGGTTTGGATTCCAGGAAAGATTTCCGGTGTAAAGCAACATAGCAGTGGAGAGGATCCACCAGAACATACGCTAAAAGTGAGATGGGGGTGATAGGATAACCAGGACAGAACAGAGCCCCTAAATCCATGTGAGAACAGTGTTGAGAAGATGGTGATCAACAGTGTCAAAAGCAGTAGAAAGGTTAATGAAGATGTTGACTGAGTAAAGACCCTTGGATTTGACCAGAAGCAGCTCACTGGAGACTTTGGCAAGGTCATTTCTGTAAAATGTAAAGGATGAAATTCAGATTGCAGTGGATCCAGAATGGGTTGAGAGGAAATAAAGTCAAAACAGCAGCGGTAAACTACATGTCCCCAAAAGAAGAAAAGGAGAGGTTGCTTAGCATTGGGGCATGTCGGGGGTGTTCTGGGAGCCGTACCCAGAGATAACCATGCAGCAGTAATATTCAGTCGCTGCTCGGTTATCATTCAGCAACTAAAGTTAGGCACAGCAAAAGCTGCCAGAGCTAATCAGGCAGCAGCTGAATATCGCCACTGCATGGTTAGCTTCTGCACCGTGTGTGGCTGTGTAGCGACCCCGGATAGTCAATGCTGGTGGCCAGATATGGCCCTGAATTGAATATCAGGGGATAAAGTTTGGCCTTAGAGGTGCATAGCCATCATAAATGAATATCGGGACCATTAGATTTAAAGGCAGCAGAAACAGTTGCACTGAAAAGCGATAGATTGAGGATATGACGAAGGGAAGAAAAGACATTTATTTATTTATTTACATTCTCTTATATACCGCGCTATTCTACATCAGTGCGGTTTACATTGAACAAACTGAAATTACAATGAACAGGGCATTATAACTTGGAGATAACTATTTTTACAGGGAACATGGGCTATGGAAGGTTAAGTGGCTTGCCCAAGACCACAAGGAAGATAGAGCTGATAGCTTGCTGGGAATAAGATCAGAGGAACAGATAGTGAGTTTGGAGAAGAAGTGATGTGTACATAAGAACATAAGATATGCCATACTGGGTCAGACCAAGGTCCATCAAGCCCAGTATTCTGTTTCCAACAGTGGCCAATCTAGGTCATATGTACCTAGCATTTTCCCCAAGGGACACAGGTTCCACAATGCTTGTATTGGTTCAAGCATTGATATCCTGGGTCCCTTCTTAATAATGGTTTATCGACCTTTCCTCCAGGAACTTGTCCAAACCTTTTTTTTTTTTAATTATTATTTATTTATGCAATTTTACAATAAAGAACCAAGCAAATGCTTGTACAGAAATACACCACTGCACACAAAAGAAATAACACATCATCAAATACAATAAAGAAAAATCTTCCTTGATACGCAGGGTTCTTTAGCCCACAAAAAAGAGGCAGAAAGCTTTCTTATTATTGAGACCTGGTGTTCTTTCAATTGGTGCTATGATGTTACTTCGATTTCCTTGTAAATGTATAGTCTATTTTAGGGATAAGAAGTAAGTTTTCCTTCAGCCTTCGTCTCTTTGTTTGTTTCATCTTAGCTGTTGACCTACTCACCTATGGGATAATCGATTGATCCATAGTATATATGCTCAGATTTGCGCCCCCTTTCTTGATGTTTGTATCATATTTTTTCCTAGGTTATGTTGTGAGGCTTTACCTGGTCTCACTTAATTGTTTTCCTTACATTCGTCCAAACCTTTTTTAAACCCAGCTACACCTACAGCCTTTACTACATCCTCCGGTAACAAATTCCAGAGTTTGATTACACGTTGAGTGAAAAAATATTTTCTTTTATTAATCTTAAATAGTTTACCCTGTAGCTTCATTGCATGTCCCCTAGTCTTTCTATATTCTGATAAGGTAAACAATCGATCTATGTTTACCCGTTCCACTCCGTTCATTAATTTATAGACTTCTATCATATCTCCCCTCAGCCGTCTCTTTTCCAGGTTAAAGAGTCCTAAACTTTTTAGCCTTTCTTCATAGGAGTATCCTTCCATTCCCTTTACCATTTTGGTGGCTCTTCTCTGAACCTTTTCTAAAATCGCTATATCCTTCTTAAGATACGGCGACCAGAATTGCACCCAATATTCAAGGTGCGGTCTCACCATGGAACGATATAGAGGCATTATAATATCTTTTGTTTTATTTTCCATTCCTTTCCTTATCATACCTAGCATTCTATTTGCTCTCTTGGCCGCTGCTGCACACTGGGCCGAGGGTTTTAAACATGGTATCCACAATGATGCCTAAATCTTTTTCCTGGGTGGTAGTTCCTAATGTGGAACCTTGCATCGTGTAACCATAGTTTGGGTTGTTCTTCCCTAGGTGCATAACCTTGCACTTGTCCACATTAAATTTCATCTGCCATTTTGATGCCCAGTCTTCCAATTTATCAAGATCCTCTTGCAATTTTCCACAATCCTCTTTGGTTTTAACAACTTTAAATAGTTTTGTGTCATCTGCAAATTTGATAACCTCACTTGTTATTCCACTTTCCAGGTCATTTATGAATATGTCAAAAAGCAGCGGACCCAGCACAGATCCCTGGGGTACACCACTATTCACCTTTCTCCATTGGGAAAATTGGCCATTTAGCCCTACCCTCTGCTTTCTATCTTTTAACCAGTTCCTGACCCACAATAGTACACTGCCTCCTATCCCATGACTCTTTAGTTTTGCCAAATGTCTCTCATGAGGGACCTTGTCAAAGGCTTTATGAAAGTCCAGATACACTATATCAACTGACTCACCTTTGTCCACATGATTATTCACTCCTTCAAAAAAACATAACAGATTAGTAAGACAAGATCTTCCTTGTCTAAAGCCATGTTGGCTGTCTCCCATTAGGTCATGACTATCTACATGCTGAGTAATTTTATTCTTTATGATGGTTTCTACCATTTTCCTGGTTCTGATGTCAGGCTCACCGGTCTGTAGTTTCCCGGATCACCCCTGGAACCCTTTTTAAAAATTGGTGTTACATTGACGATCCTCCAATCTTCAGGTATTAGAGATGATTTTAATGATAGTTCACAGGTCTGCAATCTCATATTTCAGTTCTTTCAACACCCTTGGATGTATACCATCTGGCCCAGGTGATTTGCTACTCTTCAGTTTATCTTCCCGATGTATCGATATTTCCTTCAATTCTTCCGCACCTTTAAATACCACTTCAGTCATGGGTAACATCCCTACATCTTCCTCAGTAAAGATCGAAGCAAAGAATTCATTCAGTCTCTCCGCTATCGCCTTGTCGCCTCTTAGTGCTCCTTTAACCCCTTTATCATCTAATGGACCAAATGACTCTCTCACAGGTTTTTTGCTACGAATGTACTTGAGAAGGTCTTTACCTCGTGTTTTTCCTTCCGCAGCAAGCTTCTTCTCAAATTCTCCCTTTGCCTGCCTTATCAATGCCTTGCATTTGACTTGCCAGTGCTTGTGCTGTTTCCAGGTTTCGTCGTTTGGCTCTTTTTTCCATTTCCTGAAAGATGCTTTTTTGGCAACAACAGCCTCTCTGACCTCACCTTTAAACCATGCTGGCAGTTTTTTGGACTTCCTTCCACTTAATGCCAGCAGCCTGGTTCCATCCCAGTTAAGGTGAAGCCCATCCCTTCGGAAGAGCCCCTCCTTTCCCCAGAATGTTCCCCAGTTCCTAACAAATCCAAAACCCTCATCTCTGCACCATTGTCTCATCCACGCATTGAGACTCCGGAGCTCTGCCTGCCTTTTGGGTCCTGCGCGTGGAACAGGAAGCATTTCGGAGAATGCTACCCTGGAAGTTCTGGATTTCAACTTCCTACCTAAAAGCCTATATTTAGCCTCCAGAACCTCCCTACCACATTTTCCTATGTCATTGATACCGACATGTACCAAGACAGCAGACTCCTCCCAGCACTATCTAAGACCTTATCTAGGTGGCGCGTGAGGTCAGCTACCTTCGAACCAGGCAGGCAGGCATGTTACCAGGCGATCCTCACGTCCACCAGCCACCCAGCTATCTACATGCCTAATGATCGAATCACCAACTATAATGGCTGTCCTAACCCTTCCCTCATGGGCACATGTATTTTCCCTTCCCTCATGGCTCATGTATTTTCCTCCTTGGTGATATTAGTAAAAGAAGAAAGGGTCACAGAGGTTGAAGGAAGGATTTAAGAATGAAGAGAGAGAGGGGAAGACTTAGGTAGCACAGTAGAGAACTCAAGACTAATCTTGTGAACCTTATTATGAAAGTAGTCAGCCAAAGTTTGGACAAAAAGTGAAGGTGGGGTCAGGGGTGGAGGCACTCTGGGAAGACAGTTGAATGTTGCGAAGAGACAGCAAGGATCAGAGGCAGGAGTGTTTGTCAGTTGGCCTGATGGCTTCACTCTCAACAGTCATTAAGCGGTATGTTGCTGAAAGCCCTGAATTGGATAATAGCCACTATGGATGCCAATCTGAAAGGATGTGGGGGCTAACTGTCTAGGCCAAATGGTTCAAGGGCTTTAGTCTCCTCTGGAGGTCTCTTGGCCATCAACCAGTTGGAGACCAGGGCAATTTGTCTGGCTGTACTGAAGATTCAATTGTTGCTAGTGGGGCATGGCAGTCCATGTGTTCTTGTAAAATGCCATGATGGTGATACATCAACAAAGGAAACAAAAGGGAGCAAGGTGTAAAGGAACAGTATTTTATTAAACAGAAAATTCAGACATGGCTGCGTTTCGGCTAAGTGCCTTCTTTGGCTGGCAAACCTCAAAAATACAAAGACACGCAGATATTAACAAACTTTATAAATGATAAAACTCATTAAACAAATCTAGGTTAAAAATTGAAAAAGTAAGAGTAGTATGACTAGACAAAAGTGCTCATTGGATTACCCAAATAAAAATAAATAAACATATACCATAAACTATTATAAGCCTAGAGCACTGGCTTGGGAACCAAGGGCCCGATATCTGAAGGCTCTTACACTGTTAACTTCCTTAGTTACCTGTGTAAAGACCTTAAGAGGGATTTTTGAAAGGCACCTACATGGGTAGTGCCCTTCGAAAATCCCGGCTAAGTCCTTAATGTGCCCCAATGCTATCTGCATAGCATCGGGGCCATATTAGGTGCATTCCGGGGTGGAGTGGGGGCAGAGGAAGGGGCTACATGGTAAGCAACGATTTTCATCCTGGTTAGGGGGGGGGTCGGCAGGCAGGCAATGCCAACTCAATATCGGGCCCCAAGAGACCAGAATTTTATTCCCACTTGCACTCCTTGTGGCCTTGGGCAAGTCACTCAACCCTTCAATGCCTCAGAAATATCCAAGTTATCAATGTCTCTCTTTATAATGCCCTGTTCAATGTAATTTCAGTTTGTTCAATGTAAACCGCACTGATGCAGAATAGCGCGGTATATAAGAAAATATAAATAAATAATTAATGTACATTACCAGTATAAGTTACAATAAAAAACACTTTGAATGAAATGATAAAGCAGTATAAAAAACCTGTTAAATAAATAAATACCTACATAAAATCAATAAACATAATCAATAAACATATACCATAAACTAAGAGAAATTATATTATAAGAACATACATATACAAATAGGAGGCCAATAAATACATCCAAAATAAGCAACCAAAGGAACAGGAGGGACGGCATTACTGGACACTTAACTGAAGATGGTGTAGGAAAAAGGGGGAAGGGAGGGAGGAAAGGAAATGGTGAAAACAAATTTGTAAATATTTAAATCTGTATATATGTTTAAACTATCTATATACCTAACCAGCATTTACTCAGCATTATAACCCTCTAATTACCATTTTTATTATATACAATTTAATGTTCACTGTAATTTCAATTGTTTGAATAAGTTTCAATGTAATGTTCAAGTTTTGTTCTATGTAAACCGCTTTGATTTTTCTGAAAGGAGGTATATAAAACCGTTCAATAAATAAATAAATAAATAAATAAATAAAACAATACTACGCAGCACCACACAATTGATCTGGAAGGAAGGCAGGCTAAAACCAAGCAAAGGGAATAGCAAAGGATTCACTGTGTATGTGACTGTAATCCTGTATACCTCTAGAGAAAAGCGTACAGGCACACTGAACTCTAAGTAGTAATTGCATACAAACAGAAAGTGGAAAAGAAAGAATCATCCCAAAGTCATTTCAAAAATTAGTCTGATATCCTTGTATGTACCTGTGAGTGTTTCTTTGTGATAGTGTGGCTCCGGTCTTAATGGAACTTTTGAAATGACTTTGGGATGATTCCGCTTTGCTGAGGTTCACCTCTGGTTTGATACATTTTTGTTAACTTACTATACTATGCCCCACCCCCACACTTTTTATATTGTTTTTATATTTGTTTTTTCATATAAAGCTCTTTGGCAAAGCATAAATGGTCCCGGTTTACTTTCCCGCTCCATCCATTTAGGCTAATTCTATTTATCCCATTTTTAAAGATTTTAGTTTATACCTGGATTATTTTTTAATAGTAGGAGTTCTCTGTTTTGATCCGTGGGGATCCATAATAACGTTATTCGGAGTAGTCTCATCACAGTGTTGCTCCCTTGATTTAGTTCTTTCTTTCCACTTTCTGTTTGTATGCAATTACTACTTTTCTCTAGAGATATACAGGATTACAGTCACATACACAGTGAGTCCTTTGCTATTCCCTTTGTTTATTGATTTTTATGTAAGTAAGAGTAGTATGACTTTTGTCTAGTTATACTACTCTCTTACTTTTTCAGTTTTTAACCTAGATTTGTTTAATGTGTTTTATCATTTTTATTATTTATTAAGTTTGTTAATATCTGTCTCTTTTTATTTTCAAGGTTTGCCCCCTGAAGAAGGCACTTAGCCAAAATGCAGCAGTGTCAGGATTTTCTGTTTAATAAAAGACTGTTCCTTTACACCTCACTCCCTTTTGTTTGTTTTGTTCTACTGCAACTGTGTGTGTTCCTTTGTGGACCCTTGGCATACATCAGCAAGCAAGGAAGAACTCGGAGCACCTGAGTGGCACTCAAGTTTATTTATTTATTTTATTTAGACAGTTTTGTATACTACCTTATCCTTCAATCAAAGTGGTCACAACACAATTGGGGGATACATTTAACATGAGGGGATAGGAGACACATACACTAATACGTACAGGTAATGGAGGGTTAAGTGGCTTGCCCAAGACCACAAGGAGCACCTGTGGGACTAGAAACCCCAGTCCTTCTGGCCCAAGGTTGCTTTCTTCTAGTGGGATTTGAACCCCTGACCACTAGGCCACTCCTCCCTGTATAGTTGGGCAGAGGAAAACATGGTCACTCTGTCAACAGCCTACATAGTAGATGTCGACAATGTTCAAGTCAACTTCCTGACCCAGAACACAGTGGATCCCAAAGACTGGGAGTTGAGTCCCCATGTGTTTAACCTGATAGAGAGAAGGTGGAGCCTTCTGGTGTTCAATCTGATGGTCCAATGGGAGAATACTAAGGTGGAGAATTTTTTTAGCCACAGGAGGAACCCATGAGCAGCAGGTCTGGATGCCCTGCTTCAAGTGTGGCACCAGGAGGGGCTTCTGTCTGTCTTTCCCCTGTGGTCCTAAGCAAACCATTCGATATGGTCCATTCAGTCTTGCCTGGGCTTAGTGATTCTGATAGCCCCAGACTGGCTTTGCAGGCCTTGTTATGTGACTCTTCTGAGCCTAATGGTAGGATCACCATTCTTATTGCCTAAGAGGAGAGGTCGTCTTTATCAATGGCCCTTAGTACTAGAGGATCCTGTTCTCTTCTTGCTTATGGCCTGGTCCTTGAGAATCATAAACTGACGAAGAGAGGCTAGAGTGGTGGTGGATATCCTACTCAAGGCCTGCAGGATGTTGACCACCTTAGCCTACATGAATATGGAGGTGAGGAAAGCAGACATAGGAGCTACATTCAGACACAGGAGCTATATTTTCCTTCTTGAAGATGGACAAGGACTAGGGGTTGGCTGTAAACTGTCTTAATGCTCAGGTGGCTGCTCTGGCATGTTTCTGTGCAGGTGTCCAGGCATGTCTGGCAGTGCATCCTAATGTTTCTCACTTCCTCAAGGGAAGTTGGTGATTCGATCATTAGGCATGTAGATAGCTGGGTGGCTGGTGGATGTGAGGATCGCCTGGTAACATGCCTGCCTGCCTGGTTCGAAGGTAGCGGACCTCACGCGCCACCTAGATAAGGTCTTAGATAGTGCTGGGGAGGAGTCTGCTGTCTTGGTACATGTCAGTACTTCCAGGGTAGCGTTCTCCGAAATTCTTCCTGTTCCACGTGCAGGACCCAAAAGGCAGGCAGAGCTCCGGAGTCTCAATGCGTGGATGAGACAATGGTGCAGAGATGAGGGTTTTGGATTTGTTAGGAACTGGGGAACATTCTGGGGAAAGGAGGGGCTCTTCCGAAGGGATGGGCTTTACCTTATCCGGGATGGAACCAGGCTGCTGGCATTAACCTTTAAAAAGGGGACAGAGCAGCTTTTAAACTAACCAAGAGCGGATGGTTCGGAAGAACGTATCTTTGAAGGATACTACCAAAAGCAGAGAGGTTCCACAAAAGAGTAAAGTAGCCCAAATGCCCTCAAGTATGGAGCAGACAGAGCTTAAAGATCCCAAATTACCCATTCTCTAAAATGCTTGTATGCAAATGCTAGAAGTCTAAAAAATAAGATGGGAGAGTTAGAATATATAGCACTAAATGAAAGGTTAGATATGATTGGAATATCAGAGACATGGTGGAAGGAGGACAACCAGTGGGACACTGTGATACCTGGGTACAAACTATATCGTAATGATAGAGCTGATCAAATTGGTGGAGGGGTTGCTCTCTATGTTAGAGAGGGCATTGAGTCAGAAAGGATTAAAGTTTTGCAGGAAACAAAATCTGCTGTAGAATCTATATGGATTGAAATTCCATGTAAAAGGGGGAAGGCAATGGCAGTAGGGGTATACTATCGAGCGCCTGGCCAGAATGACCAAATGGATGATGAAATGCTCAAAGAAATCAAGGAAGCCAACAAACGTTACAGCGCAGTAATAATAATGGGTGATTTCAACTACCCCGGTATCGACTGGGTCAGTGTGACGTCAGTTCCTAGATGAAATAAATGACTGCTTCTTGGAGCAGCTGGTTCATGAACCAACCAGAGGAGAAGCCATATTAGACCTAGTCCTTAGTGGAACACCAGATCTAGTGCAAGAGATAAGGGTGTTGGGGCCACTTGGCAATAGTGATCATAGCATGATCGCCTTTGATTTAATTAGTGGAGGAGGGATGGTAAGGAAATCCACAGTACCACCTTTTAACTTTCGAAAGGGAGACTATGATAAAATGAGGAAAACAGTTTAAAAAAAACTAAAAGGAGCAAAGGTTAAAGACATACATCAGGCTTGGCTGTTGTTGAAAAATACTATCTTGGAAGCCCAGAACAGCTGTATTTCACGCTTTAAGAAAAGTGGAAGGAAGTCCAAAAAACTGCCAGCATGGTTTAAAGGTGAGGTCAGAGAGGCTGTTGTTGCCAAAAAAGCATCTTTCAAGAAATGGAAAAAAGAGCCAAACGACGAAACCTGGAAACAGCACAAGCACTGGCAAGTCAAATGCAAGGCAGGCAAAGGGAGAATTTGAGAAGAAGCTTGAGAGAGTCAGTTGGTCCATTAGATGATGAAGAGGTTAAAGGAGCACTAAGAGGCGACAAGGCGATAGCGGAGAGATTGAATGAATTCTTTGCTTCAGTCTTTATTGAGGAAGATGTAGGGATGTTACCCATGACTGAAGTGGTATTTAAAGGTGTGGAAGAATTGAAGGAAATATCAATACATTGGGAAGATGTATTACAACTATTAGATAAACTGAAGAGTAGCAAATCACCTGGGCCGGATGGTATACATCCAAGGGTGTTGAAAGAACTGAAATATGAGATAGCAGACCTGCTATTAGTAATCTGTGAACTATCATTAAAATCATCTCTAATACCTGAAGATTGGAGGATCGCCAATGTAACACCAAATTTTAAAAAGGGTTCCAGGGGTAATCCGGGAAACTACAGACCGGTGAGCCTGACATCAGTACCGGGAAAAATGGTAGAAACCATCATAAAGAATAACCTCCAAGTTGTATCTCAGCAAGCTCCCTTTTTGGGGCAGGCTACTGTTTGGAGAGAATTGGTAAAGGACCTGGGCGAGGCCCATCATCAGAGGCTGCAGGAGGAAAGGCCTAAAGGAGATCACTTGGTGACTTGAAGAAATTCTTGGTGAGTCTAGAGATGCCCAAGGATGTCCAAAAGATTTAACTCCACCCATTGCCCCACTGGATTTCAGCCCAGGAAGGTCAGGGCCGGTATTCCATTTACTTCGTTGTGCCCAAGAAAGGTGGGTCCTATTGGCCCATTCTCAACTTGAAAGTGGTCAATGCTTGGCTCAGGTTTCCCCTTGTTTGGATGGAAACCATCCACTCAGACAACATGGCTTATTGAATTAGGTAATACTTATAGATACATTTATTTAATTTGGAGTATATTTAAGTTTAATGATCCTTTATTATATAAAAAAGAAATGGTTTCTAAAAGAAATTTTTTATGGGATACAATCTGTTTGATTTGGTATTATATGTCTGTAGGGTTCGCCCTTTCACCCGCCCCCTTGCACCGGGGCAGTACATAAACATTTTCTCCTCATCCCTCTCGTCGGTTCCATTTTTTCTTATACCATTTTTTCTTATGTTTTTTAAATTTTGTAAAAGATATTTTGTTTTATTTACTTATTCTTTATTTATATAGGTGATTGTTCCTACACACGCAGGTATGCACTTCTTGGTTTTTAACCTTTCCCTTCTTAAATATTTGACTATTGGGTACTTTATGTGGTTTAAGTAAAAATGGTTTATATACGTTTTATATGTATATATATTCTTTTATAATTGTAATTTATTTAATGATGTTTTAACAATTATTATTCATGACTTTTTACTTTTATTGTTTATTTATTTATTTATTTTATGTGCCCTAGTCATATTTATAATGGTTTAAAGGATATATTACAAGAGTATTTTTCTAGTATCTTATTCTTTTTGTATGTTTTGAATGAGTGGTTTAAAATGTTATCTAATTTTATATGTGAGTTTTTATAGCTCCCCTTTTTTTAGCCGTATATGCAATTTATAATTTTAATTTGGCATTCATTTTAATCTTTTTAATTATTTATGCTTTTAATATGTTTGTCCTTAATGTCCATTTCTGTTATAATTAGATTTTATCTTTATTATTTTATTGTTTATGTGTATTATACTTCATCCTTTTAGCCTACACGCCCCTGAAGAAGGCTTTTCCGAAACACGGCCTGTGTTGGGCCATTGGCTGGAGTGATATTATTTAATAAAGTTTGGTGTCCTTTCATTTGCATTCCACATTTTTATTGGGTGCTGCTATTATGAAAGGCCTGTAAGTTAGGCCTGGATCCCAACCTCCATTATAGCTAGAAAAAGAACCAAAAATCTGTGGAAAATAAGAAAGCTGTTTTAAAATGCTTAATAAGAAGTTTTTATAAATTCATAAGTCTTCTATTATTCTCTTGTGTGTGAAAGAACAGAAATGTTTCAGAATATGCATTCCTGAAGCCAAGCCGGTTGCTAGGCTCCGGAGGGATTTCTAATTGGACAAATGAAGGGAATGTATAACCAATGAAAAGTCTGCATGTATCAAGTTAGAACCAATAGAAAGCTTTCATGTATCAAACTGAAAAAGAGGTATAAATGGTTATGTCTCTGTACAAACGTTCGCTCAGTTACTTTGAAGCTTTGACTGACTGGGCCTGTGCACATTAAACTGGCTTGGACCCTGTCAATTAACTCCTGGATTTATTCATTGACTGCACTTTGCTACAACATATTCTTGGTGCGTTGGGCTGGGAAGTGCAAGTGGTAAATGGTATTCAAGTGAATAGTCCACGTAATTCGCCTTGAGGTTTGGTCCGGTTGGAACCATGTCTGTCCGACCGCAGGGGAACTTCTCAGGCGCCGCCGATCACTTTGTATCGGAGAGGGTTCTGCCTGCCTCGGCGGGCCATCGGGTCCAGCTGGCTAACACCTCCGACCCGGGGGAGTCCAGGCTCCAACCCACGAACTGGTTTGGTATCAGGAACTGGATCCGGTGAGTAGATATTTTCTTGTTGAAAAGTCAGTGCAGCCTGGGGAAACAGTCTTGCATGAGTATGCGCAGGACTACTTTGGTATATTTGGTATAGACTAACTGGGAAAAATCTCACATAAGTATGGGCGAGACAAGGGAGCCTGATCACCTCCCATAAGGGCGGTCCTAGTAAGCTCCGCGCAAGAGAAAGCGGCAGCTGAAGCCATCGATCCTTCTTGTTTGGAATAGTCAGTTAGTCAGAAAACCTGGGCACTTGAAATATTGAAAAATGATTTCTTGTTAAAATATGATTGCTTCTGTGAGTGAGAGGTCTTGAAATACAGGCCGAGCGAGAGCGGACGTCTGAGTAGCGCAGTTCCTGTTTGTCTGTTCTTACTGTTTGTTGTTTGTCTCTGATTTTTGTTATCTGTTAAAACCGCGAGTTTCCCTTCTGGTATGATGTAAGATTATTCTGTTGGGTAATTTGTGCTTACAGTTTACCGCTTAAGCAATAGTATTAAGTAAAGAAGAAAGAAGACGCAAAACGTTACATTTAAATCCAGAAGCTGTTTCATTCATTCTAGTTTTTTGTTCCTTCAGCACAGCATTAAGCTAGCTAGCGGAGAGAGAGGGGCGTGTTTGAAGACAGGAATGTGCAGTGTCTTTTTAACCCTGTGAAAGCTTAATCTCAACACTTTGTAGCTGGGTTAATTTGTGCTTATTTTAGGAAAATTGTACCTGTTTTATTCAATATGTTTTAATAGTGATGTTCCTTCTGCTATGGTCATGTATTATATATCATTTAATAGGAATGTTTAGTCAGAATTTTGAATCCCGATAGTTTTGGGCTTAGCCTGGAAAGGGTTAAGTTCTTATTAACCCCTTTTGAGCTCCTCAGCTGTTCTTGATTATATCTCAGCCCTGCTTTGTGGTACGGGCCAAGTAAGGAGGATTTTGTAGAGCTAGTATTACGTGTTACGGCATGTTACCTTAGAATAAATACTTTATTCCAATCAGATAGGCAGATTTTATGGTTCAAACAGAAATGATAGAGAAATTAAGCAAACTGCTTTTGTTTTTCCTTTGCCCTACGAAGTAGAGGTTAAGAACACTGACAGGACTATAAAGCATTCCGAGCCAGTAGTACCAGATCGCAACTTGAAAGTGATTTAAATCCTGAGTGAATAAGGAGTTCATCGTGTTTGAATTCTAGTTCCTGATATACTGCGGCAAGCACCTCATAGAAGACATACTTATTGTTAATAAAAATAAAATAGGAAGGAAAAAAAGTATATATGTATTCTAGATATCCACCCACTTCATGGCAAAAGTATTTGGAATGTCTTTTGAATATCTGCTTCCTAAAACTGTAAGATTTAAAGTATTTTTTTCCTTGCAGAGACATGCTGATTACGGCTGGCAGTTAGTTTTCATGCCAAGTAATTTTATTCCAGTCATACGTAACAGATATGTGGCTGTCATGTTAGGAGTCATAGTTCTTTCTATTGGATTTGCTGTTATAACATGTTACAAAATAATAGTTTTGTATTTTAAGGACTTTATCTAGATTGTTCCTATTTAGAATGAGCACACATATCTATTATGCTTAGTCCACAGGGAAATGCAGCCCGCCCCCTCTGTCTGTGGGGGAGGGGGCCAATTTTGTTTGAAATATATGCCTAGGAATTTAGCAAGGGCTCTGCTGGAGACTACAGACTTAAAAAAAAAAAGTCTCCGTCCCTATTAGAAATGCTCTGTGAAAGGGGGGTGGCTAGTGTTAGTTACTTCATGGCCCCGTAGTTTCCCGTGTTTATCAGATTGAACAGAGAATGTTCCCTGATCAGTTCCCCTACATAGGATTCTTAGTTAAATCTTTAAAAAAAAAACAAAAAAAACAACCCTGCCCATTTATTATCTTTATAGGCCAGTTCCCTCAGCTCTGCCACCACCCCGGGCAGAGCCTGGGGCGGAGGGGGGGGGGGGATACCTCCCTGCAAATGTCACCAGCCACCTCCGCAGCAGAAGGACGTACACCCCCTCTTGACCGAAAGCCCCAGCACAGTTTAAAGTACTCAGAGTAGGCCACAGTCCACGGATGACACTACAAGCAGGGATTCATTTGCTAGTTCAGCTCGATTGCCGTATGCCTTCAGAAGTACAACTACCAGTAAAAGGGGAGGGTCACATTATCCCATTGCACTAGGTCCAGGGCCAGCTTTGTTTCTGCCACTGATTTACTGAACTGAAAGCTGCATTATGCCTCCTACACTGGGAAACCATAGGATTTGATTGAGCTAATGAACAGTATTATGCAGACCATCATTGCAGAGAAGAAGGACATTAGAGAAGTGAATGCCCATATCTTGACTCCACCCCCAGGAGGAGAGGAGGGAGTACTTGATTTCAGAAAGAATACACCAAGCACAATGTTCGAGCAAGAGAGGGAAGCAGCTATAGAGTGAGTGGCAGCCGAAGAGGGCTACAGCATGGATGAAGACTAGGCCAGACCGGACTCCAAGTTTCCCTGGGTCCCCAGGAGCCTATGGTCAGTCTGAAAATAGGGGACCAATATATGGACTTTATGGGGGATACAGGAGCAGAATACTAAAGCCAGTAGCCCCTTTGTTTTCTCGATGCATCACCCTTGTCAGAGCTACTGGGGCTAAGGCCACAAAGCCTCTCCTGCAGAACCGCATGTGTGAACTAGGGGGACAGAAAATAACGCACCAGTTCTTATATATGCCTGAATGCCCTATTCCACTTCTAGGCCGAGACATGCTTGTTAAGCTCCAGGCACAAATATCTTTTGCTGAAAAGGGAGAAATGCAAATGACTGTGAACCTAAAGCCTGCTGGATTGATGGTGCTGACTGTTCCCCGAGAAGAAGAGTAGCGGTTCTATAGTGCATCTCCAATCAAGCCAGCTAGTTCCTGTATACCTACCAACCTCATAGCCCCACATGAAGTATGGGCAGAAGATAATCCACCTGGCCAAGTGAAGAACATAGCCCCTGTCATTGTCACCCTCAAGCCAGGAATGGAACCAGTGCATGTGAAGCAGTATCCTCTCCCTCGACCAGCCATAGAAGGAATTCATTGCCATTTGATGAAACTGCTGAAGTATGGACTTCTCAAGGAATGCCAGTCACCTTGGAACACCTCCTTCTCCTAGTGAAGAAGCCTGGGACAGGGGACTATCGCCCAGTACAAGACCTAAGGCGAGTAAATGATGCAGTTAAAACTATCCACTCTGTAGTACCAAACCCTGCAGAGGCGACTCACTTTACCGTTTTGGACCTGAAAGATGCCTTTTTCTGTGTGCGCCTAGCCCCCACCAGTCAACTTTTGTTTGTTTTTAAATGGCAAGACCCCACAATAGGAAGGCGGGGCCAACTCACCTGGACTAGATTACTTCAAGAATTCAAGAATTCACCTACTCTCTTCAGTGCTATTTTAAATCAAGATCGTTCCAGCTACTATGTGAACCCAGAAGAAAGGGTTCTTCTCCAGTATGTGGACAACTTGCTTATAGCCACCAACTCAGAAAGTGAATGTCTACAAGTCACCAGTGAACTCTTGCACCTTTTTAATGAGGCTGGATACAAAGTCTCAAGAGCCAAGGCGCAATTATGTCAAACAAGTTAAATACCTAGGATTCCAGTTGTCCACCAGAATTAGATGCCTGGGACCAGAATGCAAAGAAGCTGTATGCAGTATCTCTACTCCAACCACCAGGAGGCAAATGAGAGCCTTCTTGGGTGCTGCAGAGTACTGTCGTATATGAATCCCCAATTTTGCGCTGCTAGCAAAACCATTGTATCAAGCTACAAAAGGAATGGAAAAGTCTCCATTGGAATAGGGATTTGAACAGGATGCAGCCTTTTGATCTTTGAAAACCGCTCTGATGTTATCACTAGCTCTGGGTCTACCAGATGTCCAGAAAACCTTTCAGTCTCTATGTTTATGAGTCACAAGTGTAACACCTATAGTCCCAGCATGGCTGTGGCATAGGCAGTTAGCCAAGCTATTAAGGCACCTGACCTTGTATTGGAAAGGAGTGTAGTCGTGGATCCAAGTGGTCAAGGTTCAAAAGGATTTTATTTCCCCTCCCGGGGTTTATGGATTTTCAAAAACATCAACAACAGAAGTAAAACTTAGGATACAAAACTGGATGAACTTAAAGGTAGCAAACTTGCTTTCAAATGTAACAGAAACTAAATAATTATAGCAGGCAGCTGATAATCTCTTCTTAACCTTTTGTACCAGTTTACAACAAAGAAGGATTCTCATCAGCTATCATTAGAGAGCATTCCATTTCTTCCAAGCCTGGATTCAAACAGCTATCTTCTGTGATCATTGGCTCAATATCATTGTCCTGTGAACAAACAGCCTGCATATATCTTTGCTCTATATCTTCTCCTGGGTTTCTCAAATAGTCATAGTCAGTACAAGGCAAGTAATTACCATTTACTTTATAATGGCAGGGCAGAGAAACACACTTCCTGGAATGACGTTTCCCTCTGTTAGCTGCTGGCTCTCGGCTACTCCCATTCACTGGTAGCTCACAGCACTGCTCTTTATAATAAACAGGTTTCTCTCTTATCACTCTGTGCCTTGGTTTATCTGGTATATAATTGTCTGTCTCATCCATACAAACATTTTCAATAGCCCAGTTTCCCTCAACGTTCTGAGACCGCTTCTTACAAGCCTGCTTCTCAAACACACCTGGCTTTTTCACTGTCTCACGTCTCTCCCATTCAAGTAGGTGTTGAGGAATTCCTCTCTGTATCAAAGGTGAGTATTTCTTTTGACTAACCTGCCAAGTGGAACCTTTTCTAGTTCCTGGTGTAGAACTCTTTTGTGGCTTTCTGACTGGAACTGCAGGGGGTTCAAACTCCGTCTCTGAGAAGTCTGAGCTTGCTTCAGAATCACTCAGCACTTCTCCCTCATGGCAGCTTCTGACGTTACAGCACCCTCTGTAACTTCCTCTGAAGTCTCCCGTGTAACTTCCTTTGGAGTTTCCTGTTCCACTGGTCCTATCAGGTCTCTGAGTTCTCTGGGTTCTCTCTGAACTCCTCGTCCTCTCTGAAGTATCAGCTGTTTTCTCTACACATTTTTTATAATGCCTTAGGGGCGTGTCTTCCCTCACGTGGAAGTTGTTCTCTCCCTCTAATGAGAGGTGTTTCCTAACCAGGCACGGCTGCAGATCCTGTGCCTGCCTGGGTTGCTTATGGCAACAGAAATGCTTTTGATCTGCCTGCCTGTCAGAACCTAGCCTGTTTGCATCAGGTTTTTGTCTATTTAAAGCAAGGGACAGATCTGCTGTGTTACACAAGGAAATGTTCTAGGAGTGTTGACTCAATCTCATTGGATCTTGGCAACGACCAGTAGCCTATTTGTCAAAACAATCAGATGTAATTGCAAAAGGCTGGCCCCCTTGTTTGAGAGCCGTTGCAGCTACAGCCCTCCTAGTAAGCAATCTTCAAGTTACTATACTACACTCTATTCTAACCATAATGAAACACAAAGGAAAATTCTAGCTAATTCACGAATGTTGAGGTATCAGAGTATGATGTGTGAAAACCCCCAGATACAATTGAAGGTCAGTCAAACTCTGAATCCTGCTACGTTGTTACCAGTTGGTCTTGACCCCCCTGATCATGACTGTTTAGAAACTATGGACACTATATTCTCAAGTCACCCTGATTTGATTGATGTTCCTTTGGAGAACCCTGAATGGACTTTCTTTGTAGATGGAAGCAGTCTTGTCATCATCAATGGATATTGTTGTGCCAGATATGCAGTAGTGACCCTTGATCTGGGAGTTAAGTCCTCAGCTCTGGCCCCAAGAACTTCAGCACAGAGAGCTGAACTAATAGCTCTTGCTAGAGCACTAACAATAGGAAAAGGGGCTCTATCTAAATGTGTACCCAGATTCCAAGTATACCCTTACAACCTTGCATGCACATGGGGCCCTGTACAAAGAATGAGGGAGGATAACCTCAGGAAGCAAGTCCATTAAGTATGTCCCTGAGATATTGACATTATCAGATGTATACTGCCTAAAGATTTCAGAATTTAGGAAAAGTAGAATGTATGAATAGAACCCTGAAATCTCAGTTGTCCAAACTTTGCCAAGAAGTTCACCTGAAGTGGCCCCAGGTTCTTCCTATAGCCCTTCTTAGGATATACTTAGCCCCTGCTAAGTCTTTAGGAGTTTTCCCTTTTTAGATTCTGTATGGGCGACCCCCGCCTATTGTATAGGAAATAAAGGGAGATATGGAACAGATTAGATCTGAAATTACTAGACAAAAACTATTGGTTTTAAGTTCTGTTTTGCAGAGTCTTCATACGTGGGTACAAGACCAGCTGCTCATCCATCTAACAGAACCCCTGCATCCTCTCGAGCCTGGAGTCTCGGTGTGAATCAAAGAGTGGAGAAAGACACCGTTGACACCGCATTGGAAGGGACCTTATGTTGTCATCTTGTTAACCCCAACAGCAGTTAAAGCTGCAAAACTCGAACCCTGGATTCATCACAGTTTAATAAAGTCAGCAGCCATTGATAGCAATGTAGAAAGGAAGGCAGCTACAAAGATATTAGCTATGTGGCAATATTACCCTATACTGTAGCAGCAGATAAGCATGCAATAAATAAAACCAGGAGTCTTTTCAAGGATCCAAGCCAGTTTAATGTGCACAGGCTCAAGCAATAATCAATTTCAAAATGGCTGAGCAATGGTTTCTAGCAAAACAACAACTTTTATACCGTTCTTCTCCATTCTAGACATAGGCAAACTTTTCATTGGTCCCAGTAACCCCTCTCACCCATCTATTGGTCCTGGTACCACTACGTAGCTATCCAATGAGGACCTTGATCTGGGCTCAGCACCTGGTTGCCCCCCTTTCAGTCCTCATTACAATGGACAGTTCTTAGACTTTCGATACTTCTCTCCTCCAAGGTCACTGGCTTGCTGGAATATGAGTGAGAGCGGGGCACTGTAACCTTGCTTTTTGCAGAGTTAATTAATTCCATAGAAGCTGTGCTCTCTTATCAGTACCAATTAGAGCTGTTTTCTGTCTTTTCTAAGTTTCGTTTCTGCTTAGCTATGTTCAGTTAAGCTGAGTTAAGTTTCAATTCTATGGTGTCATCATTCAGGGGGGTTTTCATTTCTCTGGGCCTAACTACAAGCTTCAGTTACAGGTCAAGCTGCTTAGGCCTGTCTGTTTAGTTCAATTAGCATGGATCATAGGCCTTTGCCTACCACATTCCCCCCTTTGATTAATCTCACCCGCATGTCAATAAGGTGTGAGAATCAAATCACATAATACTAGGTAAAGGTATCACTCTGTGGTATAGGGTAGTAAGTTCACATAGCTAGTATCTTTGTAGCTGCCTTATGCTCTACAGTGTTATTAATAACTGAAGTTATCATTCGCAAGCAAAGTGGCAAGAAACGAGGGAGCAACAAGCAGATAGTCAAAGTCCATAGTTTGGCAAGAGTGGGAAAAAGAACTAAAAGAATTAGAAGGTTCAGGAGCATTTATGCCGGACCACCAAGATGTCTTCTTTGTTGTGCTGTTGTAAATCTTCTGATTTAGACAGTCCAGCTGTCCGATCTTCATAGCAAATTGTGGTCCGGTCCGAACAAAACATAAACTGTCAACAATGGGGTGGGCCAATACCCACTCACTAGTAGTATTATGTAAATCAGTCTGATTGTATAGGATAGAATAGTTCAGTTCTTGGGCCTCCCAAGGCCATTAGTCTCCCATTGTTGTTCCTCCACAAGACAAGCAATCTGAAACATGAAAACCGAATGCCACTGCTCCTGTTAATTCAAGAAATAAGTTCTGGTGGCAGGAGGAACGTCAAAGTCTGATTTCATGGCTTCATAGAAAGAGTGATCTTTTGTCCTGTTCTGGTGGTGGTATGCAAGCTGCACAAGGGGGTAGGGCAAAAGTCATTTCAAAGCACCCCAAAAATGTTGCCAGAATAAAGCAATAATAAGAATTCATAATGGGCATAGTCTCTGGAAAATTGGTGGAACTGTCGGATTTCACAACAGATGACAAATGTGGAGTTGATTGTAGATCCTCAAGCTTCTGCCGTACGTAGACCTACCAGCTTTTTTGGCAGGAGTAGGGCTGTAGATTCCAAAGTATCACTGTCCTCTGGGATGTCTCAGGTTCTTGAAATATCATAGTACAGTCTCTCAGGCTATTATTGCCTCCTTAGAGCAGTTCACTTCTTCAGAAAATCAAAATAGTCTTTTCAGTTTCTTAACACAACACAGTCTATTTCTGATGATTGCAGCTTCATTTTTTTTTTTAAGATGCGAGGCTTACTTTCAGATAAACAAACAGTCTTGAAACAGTGCAGTTTCTGAGGGACCAATAAGTCTTAGGTCCGTGGTTGTTGTCGTAGGGTGAGGTGCAATGGAGTCTCAGGATGCTGTACAGTAGTCCAGTGATCAGGTTCAAGAGCAGCTGCTGGCTTCACTTGATTATGATGGATCCAAGGTTCAAATTCTGCGACTTTTACTGCAGTTGGAGTTGACAAGATGACAACATAGGGTCCCCTCCAATGCAGGGCTAACGGTATCTTTCTCCACTCTTTGATCCACACCGAGACTCCAGGCTTGAAAGGATGCAGGGGTGCAGGTAAATTGATGGGTAATCGATTTTGTACCTAGGTATGAAGACTTCTGCAAAAAAGAACTTAAAACCAATAGTTCATGTCTAATAATTTCAGATCCTATCTGTCTCATATCTCCTTTTATTTCCTATACAATAGGCAGGGGTTGCCCATACAGAATCTCACAAAGGGGAAACTCCTAAAGACTTAGCAGGGGCTAAGTATATCCTAAGAAGGGCTATGGGAAGAACCTGGGGCCACTTCAGGTAAACCTCTTGGCAAAGTTTGGACAACTGAGATTTCAGGGTTCTATTCATACATTCTACTTTTCCTAAATTCTGAGATCTATAGGCAGTATGTATCTGTTAATATCAATATCTTGGGGCTATACTTAATGGACTTGCTTCCTAAGGTTATCCACCCTCATTCTTTGTACAGTGCCCCATGTGCATGCAAGGTTGTAAGGGCATACTTGGAATCTGGGTATACATTTAGACAGGGCTCTTTTCCTATTGTTAGTGCTCTAGTGAGGGCTATCAGTCCAGCTTTCTGTGGTGAGGTTTCTGGGGCCAAGGCTGAGGACTCAACTACCAAATCAGGGGTCACCACTGCATATCTAGCACAACAATGTCCATTGATGATGAAACTGCCTTCAGCCACAAAGGAAGTCTGTTCAGGGTTCTCCAGAGGGACATCAGTCAAATCCAGGTGGCTTGAGAATACAGTGTCCATAATTTCTAAACAGTCATGATCAGGGGGTCAAGACCAACTGGTAACAACATAACAGGATTCAAAGCTTGACTGACCTTCAATTGGAGCTGGGGGGTTTTACGCAACATACTCTGTGGCACCCAAGAAGGCTCTCACTTGCCTCCTGGTGGTTGGAGTAGGAATACTGCATACAGCTTCTTTGCATTCTGGTCCCAGGCGTCGAATTCCGCTGGACAACTGGAATCCTAGGTTTTTAACTTATTGGACATAATTGCACCTTGGCTCTTGAGATTTTGTATCCAGCCTCATTAAGAGGGTGCAAAGGTTCACTGATGGCTTGTAGACATTCACTTTCTGAGTTGGTGGTTATGAGCAAGTTGTCCACATATTGAAGTAGAATTTTTTTTCCCCTGGAGTTTCTGGATAACTTGTCAAATCTTTTGCTGAGTGAGGCGAGTTCTTGAATCCTTGAGGTAATCTTGTCCAGATGAGTTGGCCCCGCCTCCTTGTAGTGGGGTCTTGGGCTAAGCGTATGCAGAAAAAGGCATCTTTTTAAGTCCAGAATGATGAAATGTATAACTTCAGCAGAGATCAGTTCCAAGAGAATATAAGGATTTTGGTACCACTGGTTGTATAGTTTCAGCTGCATCATTCATTCTTCTTAGATCCTGCACTGGGCGGTAGCCACCTGTCCCAGGCTTCTTGACAGGAAGAAGGGGGGTGTTCCAAGGTGACTGGCACTCCTTTGAGGAGTCCATACTTCAATAATTTCATTAAATGGCAGCGGATTCCTGCAATGGCTGGTCAGGGAAGAGGATACTGCTTAACATGCACTGGTTCTGCTTCTGGCTTGAGGGTGACAATGGCAAGGGCTATGTTCTTCGCTAGGCCAGGTGGATTATCTTCTGCCCATACTCCAGGTGGGGCTATAAGGTTGGTAGGTATACAGGAACTTGTTGACTTGACTGGAGGTGTGCTATAGAACCGCCACTCCTCTTCTCGGGGAACAGTCAGCACCATCAATCCAGCAGGTTTGGGGTTTACAGTCATTTGCATTTCTCCCTCTTCAGCAAGGGATATCTGTGCCTGAAGCTTTGCAAGCAGATCTCGGCCCCAAGGCACTCAGGCATATACAGGAACTGGTGCATTATTTTCTGTCCCCCTAGTTCACACATGCGGTTCTGCAGGAAAGGCTTTGTGGACTTAGCCCCAGTAGCTCTGATAATGGTGATGCATCTGGCCTAGTCTTTATCCATGCTGTAGCCCTCTTTAGCTGCCACTTACTCTATAGCTACTTCCTTCTCCTACTAGAACATTGTGCTTGGTTTATTGTTTTATGACTCTGCAATCAAGTACTCCCTCCTCCCCTCCTGGGGTGGAGTCAAGATACGGGCATTCACTTCTCTAATGTCCTTCTTTTTCTATAATGGGTGCACTGATTTGCACCCAGTGGAGGCCTGCTACTTCTGCGGCCTCTTACACGTTCTCTGGTCCTTTGATTAGGAGAATCTCCTCCACGTCGTTCAATGAAAGCAGCACCAAGCTGATCTGCTTTCTTTTTATTTTACATTCACTTTCTCTGCCACATTCAGTCTTACATTTCACATACTTTCAAATCAACTCTTCCAGTAACTATCATGCCCGCAAATCCATCCAGTTTCATTTCTGTTTTATATCTCTCTGGGACTGACTGACAAAAACGTAAATTCTCCTGGGGCTGCTGGATCACATGGGGTACATAGTGGGGGCTGTCTGAATAACACTGTTTATTTGTTCAATTAAATCCTAAAGCTTTGAGGGAAAGGCACGTAAACAAGTCTGGTCAGCTGGCTGGCAAACTACTTGGGAATCTACAGGGTGGAGTCCCCCCCCCCCCTTCTCCTGGGCTCTTTCTCCTAGCAACGCTCTATCCAGGAGGTGGGGTGGTTTTTTTTCATTTACTTCTCTGCTGTGGGCACATTAGTTCACGCCCACCGGGGGGTGACATCATCGGTGGACTGAGCTCCATCCCCCCCTTAAGCACTCTGAACGGAGCTACTTACAGAGAGAGAGAAAGTGACGAGACAGGATATCTAGAGATTCTGGGGCAAAATATGGTGAACTAAGGAAATATGGGCAACTAGCAGAAGCCACTCCCTTTCACATAGCATTCCTGATTGGGACAGAGACATTTGATTACCATAGTTTAAATACAGTTCTTAAAAATATAAAAAAACTATTATTTTTGCACGTTATAACATCCATTCCAATAGAAAGAAATAAAGCTCTTAATATGACGGGACATATCTGTTACGTTTGACTGGAATGAAATTACTTAGCATGGAAATTAACTGCCAGCCGTAATCTGCATGTCTCTGCAAAAGAAAATATTATTTTATTTTTATTAAATCTTACAGTTCAGAAAGCAGATATTCAAGAGACATGAAACGAATACTTTTCCATGGCTGTGGTGGATATCTAAAATGCATATACACCCTTTTTTTTTGTTTCGTTTTGTTTTTTTGTTTTTTTTTAACAATAAATATGTCTTCTATCAGGTGCTTGCCACAGTAATTCAGGTAATAACGTCTTGGAATTTTAAAACAAATGAATTTATCTTGAATTGTAAAGGTCGTCATTAGTCACTAGTACAGATTTCAAAGATAAAATCCTAACACAATTTTCTTATTCACTCAGAATTTAAACCATTCATTCTCAGGTTGCAATCTGATACACTTCCAACCCAGAATGCCGCACCATCCCCCAAGGTTCTTAACCTCTATTTTTGAGGGACAAAGGAAAAACACTTTATTTTCTCTCTCCTGTCTGTGTCCGTTAGTTTTTGAAACAACAGATATACTTCCTTTATTTTACACAAGCAAGAGACTGCTCAATCGGGAACGGCTGTCTCATTCCCTAGTAAGCTGTGTGAGCCACACCCCTCCGCTCACTGGAAACGAAATGATCACAGTTTCACAGACACACAAGGACATGCTAGCAAGAATCATTTAAATCAGTGTCAAGTCGTGATCTAATAATTACTTTGTAGGTTTATAAGTCAAAGGAAATAAACCCAAAAACAGTTTGCTTAGTTTATCATTTCTGAAAGGTAACAATAAAAATACAGACAAAGCACAGAATATAACTAAAAACAGTTTACGGAGCTCCGATGAGGTTAATTCGACCTTCAAAACTAAAATTCTGACTAAACATTCTTATTAAATGATATATAAATGATATATAATACATAACCATAGCAGAAGGAACATTACTATTAAAACATATTGAATAAGAACAGGTATAATTGTTCTAAAATAAGCTCCGATTTATTCAGCAGCAGAACGTTGAAAACATGCCTGCATAGGGTTAAAAGGCACCAAACATTCTTCTGCACAGACACGCCCCTTGTCAGTTTCACACACTGTGCTGCAGGAAAAAACTGACTAAGTGAGACATGCTCTGGATTTTTCAGTGAGTCAAGCGGTAAATTATCATACATTACCCAAAAGAATATAAGGTTCCCTCTCGAGGCCATGTAGGGTCTAAATCGGTCCACTCCCTAGCACACAAAATCTGCAATCGTGGTGCTGTCATTTTGATTCCATAATCTCCTGAATACCCTTCTTTAAAATGTGCGATCATACATTCTAATGGAGTGCTCCTAGTAGACCCTACCCCTCCCATTTCGATGTGTGCGCGCAACAACAGACAGAAGGGAAAAAGGGCGGACCGTGGGTAAGGGGTCCACACGGCCCTAGAAACGTATAAGGGAAACAAATAACAAGACAAGACGACAATCGCTTCCCCTTTCGCGTGGTCCGTGCTGCCAGACCTCTCATTCACACTTCATTCACACAATCATGCTAGCAACGTATCCCAAAATGCATTTCGTTCTATCTATTCTGACTAGTCTTATCCAATTTCCAATTACAAAAAGACGGGAGTTTCGCCCTGCGAATACTCATGCGGGGGTACTCGGTCCGTCTTTGAGAGGTGATCAAGCTCTCTTACCAATTTCCAATTTTCTCGAGATTACAAATTCCAAGTTCCAAAGTCTTACCAAAGTTTCACAAGTTTCAAACTGCAGTTCTAACTCATCTGTCTAGACAGGTTTTCAAAACTATACTTACCGGATCCGGTCCCCGATACTTCACTAGCTTCTGAGTTGGATCCTGGACTCCCCCGGGACGGAGGTGTTGGCCAGCTGGACCCAGTGCCTGCCGAGGCCAGGTAGAACCCCCTCCGATACAAGAGGATCAGTGGGCCCAGGGAAATTCCCCTGCGTCAGATTGGCATGGTTCCAACTGGACCAAACCTCAAGGCGAATTACGTGGATTTATTCACTTGAACACCATCCACCACTCACACTTCCAGGCCAACACACCAAGAATGTAGCAGCAGATAAGCATGCAATAAATAAAACCAGGAGTCTTTTCAAGGATCCAAGCCAGTTTAATGTGCACAGGCTCAAGCAATAATCAATTTCAAAATGGCTGAGCAATGGTTTCTAGCAAAACAACAACTTTTATACCGTTCTTCTCCATTCTAGACATAGGCAAACTTTTCATTGGTCCCAGTAACCCCTCTCACCCATCTATTGGTCCTGGTACCACTACGTAGCTATCCAATGAGGACCTTGATCTGGGCTCAGCACCTGGTTGCCCCCCTTTCAGTCCTCATTACAATGGACAGTTCTTAGACTTTCGATACTTCTCTCCTCCAAGGTCACTGGCTTGCTGGAATATGAGTGAGAGCGGGGCACTGTAACCTTGCTTTTTGCAGAGTTAATTAATTCCATAGAAGCTGTGCTCTCTTATCAGTACCAATTAGAGCTGTTTTCTGTCTTTTCTAAGTTTCGTTTCTGCTTAGCTATGTTCAGTTAAGCTGAGTTAAGTTTCAATTCTATGGTGTCATCATTCAGGGGGGTTTTCATTCTTCTGGGCCTAACTACAGGCTTCAGTTACAGGTCAAGCTGCTTAGGCCTGTCTGTTTAGTTCAATTAGCATGGATCATAGGCCTTTGCCTACCACAGCAGTTAAAGTTGCAAAACTCGAACCCTGGATTCATCACAGTTTAATAAAGTCAGCAGCCATTGATAGCAATGTAGAAAGGAAGGCAGCTACAAAGATATTAGCTATGTGGCAATATTACCCTATACCACACGATGATGCTATTACACCTGTATAATGTGTTAATTGACTAATGAGTGATTTAATTCTCACCCTTTCTCACTTGCGGGTGAGAATAATCAAAGGGAGGAATGTGGTAGGCTATGGCCTAGCATGGCTTGCTATTATGAAAGGCCTGTAAGTTAGGCCTGGATCCCAACCTCCATTATAGCTAGAAAAAGAACCAAAAATCTGTGGAAAATAAGAAAGCTGTTTTAAAATGCTTAATAAGAAGTTTTTATAAATTCATAAGTCTTCTATTATTTTCTTGTGTGTCAAAGAACAGAAATGTTTCAGAATATGCATTCCTGAAACCAAGGTTAGCCTGGAAGTAGAATTAAGAACTGTACCATTGTTCAAGCAATCCTAAAGGAGGGGGCCTGTTGCTAGGCTCCGGAGGGATTTCTAATTGAACAAATGAAGGGAATGTATAACCAATGAAAAGTTTGCATGTATCAAGTTAGAACCAAAAGAAAGCTTTCATGTATCAAACTGAAAAAGAGGTATAAATGGTTATGTCTCTGTACAAACTTTCGCTCAGTTACTTTGAAGCTTTGACTGACTGGGCCTGTGCACATTAAACTGGCTTGGACCCTGTCAATTGACTCCTGGATTTATTCATTGACTGCACTTTGCTACAACAATACAGTATACTTTTGTCCACTAAAGAAGAGCGGGACCTAGGCGTGGTTATGTCTGATGATCTTAAAGTAGCTAAACAGGTAGAAAAGGCGACGGCAAAAGCTAGAAGGATGCTTGGGTGCATACGGAGAGGAATGGCTAGCAGAAAAAAGGAGGTGAAAATGCCTCTGTATAAGTCTTTGGTGCGACCTCATTTGGAGTATAGTGTGCAATTCTGGAAACCGCACCTTCAAAAGCATGTGAACAGGATGGAGTCGGTGCAGAGGGTGGCTACTAAAATGATTAGTGGTCTTCATTATAAAGCATATGAGGACAGACTGAAGGATCTTAATATGTACACTTTAGAGGAAAGGTGGGATAGAGGTGATATGATTGAGATATTTAAATACCTCCGTGGCATAAATGTTCAGGGAGAGAGCCTCTTTCAATTGAAAGCAAGTTCTGCTACGAAGGGACATGGGATGAGGGTGAAGGGAGATAGATTCAGGAGTGATATGCGGAAATATTTCTTTACGGAAAGAGTAGTGGATCCATGGAATAGTCTCCCAGTGGAAGTGGTAGAGATGAGGATAGTAACTGAATTCAAAAAAGCATGGGACCAACACAGAGGATCTCTAAAAGTAAAAAGGGGATTGTTGTAGTTGTTGATATGGAAGGACAGACTAAATAGGCCATGTGGTCTTTTTCTGTCAACATATTTCTATGTTTCTATGGATGTCTGGTTGATTCGATGAAATTCTCTATCAAAATCAAGAACAGACACAGTCCTATGAGCAACCTCCGTCCTTTTCAGGAGTTGGGAGTATTTGGGGGCGCATTTAAACACTCTACAGGGTTGTGTGTTCATCATGATGGAGAGGATGCTCAAGCTACAGATGCAACTGCTCCCTGGGTTTCCATGATCTTCACTCTGCTCCCTGGGTTTGGAACTATATTCAGCTCCTGGGGTCCATGGTGTCAACTCTGAAGTTAATCCCATGACCCATGGTGCACATGCATCCTCTTCAGGAGCATCTACTGTCTCTCTGATCTCTGAGTTATTTAATCAGACTCTTTCCCTTCCTTGAGAGTTTAGGGAACAATTGTCATGGTGGCAGGATCCCTGCCAGCTGATGTGTGGCATGCCCCTGGAAGTCCTGGATGGGGTGGTTCTGACAACCAATGCCAGCTTAAAGGGCTGGAAGGCTCACTGCCTAGGTCAAATGATGTAGGGGGTTTGGTCTCTTCAAGAGGCCTCCTGGCTGATCAACCAGCTGGAGGCCAGAGTGATCCATTTGACCTTAGAGAGATTTCAGTCTGCAGATGGGCAAAGCAGTTTGTCTCTTCTCAGACAATGCCATGGTGGTGATCTGTTAACAAACAAGGAAGAACTCAGAGTACCAGGGTGGCCCCTGAGGTTGTTGCTCTGTGCAATTGGGCAGAGGAGCACCTACAGTTGTGGCTCTGTCAGGGGCTCACATAGAAGGTGCTAACAATGTACAGACTGACTGGGAGTACATGTTGAGCCCCCATGCATTGTCTCATAGTGCAAAGGGTGGAGTCTCCCGGTATTCAGTCTATGGTCACACAGGTCAATGCCAAGATGAGCAGTTTATTCAGTTACCACAGGGACCTGCAAGTGGCAGGCTGTGATGCCTTGCTACAAGTGTGGCCTTGGAAGAGAGTGCTCGGACTTCCCCTCATTTCCCCTGGTAAGCTGTGTCCTTTGCAAGATTCTAGCTTAACCAGACCTTTTTACAAGCATTCTTGGACCAAGGCTTGGCCCTGAACTTGCTTAAAGTTCGGGTTGCAGCCGTGGCATGCTACCAGTGGCAGAGTCAGGGTTTATCTTTGTCAACCCACCCTGATATCACTCACTACTTCAGAGGGGTTAAACAGATTCACCCTTCTATTTATTTATTTATTATTTTATTTATTTACATTCTCTTATATACCGCGCTATTCTGCATCAGTGCGGTTTACATTGAACAAACTGAAATTACATTGAACAGGGCATTATAACTTGGAGATAACTATTTTACAGGGAACATGGGCTATGGAGGGTTAAGTGGCTTGCCCAAGACCACAAGGAGCACTTTCTATGCATCTGATCATCCCTCAGTGGCGTCTCTCTTTAGTGATGAAAAAGCTGAATGCTCCCCTTTTGAGTCCATCCACAAGAGCTCTAGAAACATGACAGCAGAAAAAGACCATATGGCCTATCTAGTCTGCCCTTCCATATCAACTACTATAGTCCCCTTTTTTTCTTTAGAGATCTTTTGTGTTTGTCCCATGCTTTCTTGAATTCAGACACTGTCCTCGTTTCTACTATTGGTCCACAAAGGAGCACATGCAATCTCGCAAAACACAAAGAAACAGAAGAAGCAAGGCGTAGACTAATGGTCCTTTATTTATTTATTAGAAACATTAGAAGCATGATTGAGTGGAGGAGTAGCCTAGTGATTAGAGCAACTGCCTAGTACCCAGAAGATCAAGGGTTCAATTCCCACTGGCACTCCTTGTGACTTTGGGCAAGTCACTTTATCCTCCATTGCCTCAGAAGAAAAGGCTGGCAATCTACTTCCAGTGATACATTGCCAAGAAAACCCAGAGGTAGCTAGGTCACTATGAGTCAACACTAACTTGATGGCACTAAAAAAAAAAAAAAAAAAAAAAAAAAAAGATTATGGCAGAAAAAGATCACATGGCCTATCTAATCTACCCTTCCATATCAACTAGATAGGCCATGTGGTCTTTTTCTGCCATCATGTTTATATGTTTCTCAAAAATTTGACTCTTAAGGAAGTTTTTCTGGTGGCGATTTCTTCTTCCAGATGGGTCTCAGAGCTCTAAACCCTATCCTGTCATGAACCCTTTTTGGTGATTTTGACAGCCTTGGTCACCTTACAAGCAGTACCATCCTTCCTTCTGAAGATGATGTCCCTTTTCACCTTAATCAGGAAGTAATTCTGCCCTCCTTTTTGGAGGATGACCTCGAGTCGAATCCCTCTATGCATTTCCTCTACGTGAGGAGGGTGTTGTTCAGATACCTGAAAGAGATCAACTCTTTTCCTCAGTTGGAACATCTTTTTGTTCTTTTCAGTGGTCTAAAGAAAGAACAGGCAGCAGCCAAATCCTCCATCTTACACTCAATCAAAGAGGCCATTGGTTCAGCATACCTTCTGGATTTACCAGGTCACAGGCCTCTTCCTGGGCTTAGTCTACTATGCTGTCTCCAGAAGATATTTGCAAGGTGGCTACCTGGCCCTCTTTGAGAACCTTTGTGAAGCACTACAGGTTGCATGTGAGAGCAAGTTCTGATGGTCCATTTGGCTTGGCTATTCTGGCCAAAAACATGGTCTTCTTCCCATTCTGTGTCCTGACTGCTTGGATTCATCCCATTTGCCTGGACTGGTCTAGCAGGATGATAATGAAGGATATATTTTAATTATATCGTATAATTTCCTTTCTTTGAATCTAACTCGAGCAGTCCAGGACCTGCCCTGGAAGACTTTGCTGGAGGTTGGGAAGTCCTACTGCCTTTGCATTCTTGTGCACTACAGAGCCTGACTGACTTTACATTATGGTACATTTTACTAATTATTCTTGAGTTTAACTCTGAGTTTTTCAGTTTAGTTTACTGCTTTGGAAAGTGTTTTACAGGCTTCTCTCAATACTGCACCTCTAGATGACATTATTGAAAGAGGCTTAAGTCTTCCTGCTACAAATTGTATATATTGTATATTTTGTGGTTGTACATAGTTACCCTGTTAGCCAAGTTGATTATCCTGTTCATATGTAAACACAAAGTACTATTGGAAATGTGTATGTTCGCTGTTTATTGTAAACCGCGCTGATGCTGAATAGCGCGGTATAAAAGAGACTTTAAATAAATAAATAAATAAATAAGGGAGCATAACCCACTCATCCGGACCAGTCTATCTGGATTCAAGTGAAAGAAATGATAGGGTACAATTAAAATGTCACCGTTTATGTGCATTCAGGTATCTAATTTTCAGATTTATGAATGTCCTTGCCTTGCTTTTAAAAATGTAGCCCTAATAATTCTGTCTTCCTAAGGAAAATCAAAACTATGCGGGGTGGGAGGGGGTATTCAAAGGCATTTGCATAGTCTGCAGGTTTGCAAACCTTATAAATGCCACTCTGTGGGATATTCAGCAGCACTAACATGGTTAGTACCGCTGAATATCCGTGGGTCCCACCACTACATGTCTCGATGCAACCGGTTAGCATCGGAGCATGCCAGGGTCGTTCCCGGGTGGCACCCATCATGAAGTGGGCAGCAGCGATATCAAGCTGCTGCCCGGTTAGTGATACATGGAAAAAGATAGGCGCAGGAAACATTGGCCTAACGTTCATCACAGAAGCTAACCAGGCAATGGCTGAATATCGACGATGCCGGGTTAGCTTTGCGGCAGTCTGAGCAGCCTGGATATTCAATGCCAGAGCCTAGATATGGCCCTGGCATTGAATATCTGAGTTTTTATTTCAGCGGCGGCTGACCACTTTAATAGCACTAAAGATCGGGCCCTATAGCTTCATTAATTCAGAGGTGGTAAAATACGAACTGAGGTAGTTCCTCCTAAAAAAAAATAGAGCCATTTAATAAATCTTAAATACTGGTTAGTTTATGAGGGTTACTGTGTGGTGAGGTCTGAGTGAAAATGTGAGGATAGTCAGCAAATTTTTCACTGGTTGATGGTAAGTTAAAATGTATGTACAGTGTTAGTGCCGCTGAAATTTTTTTTTTTATTTTTTATTTAGTAAACACTTATATACCGCTACTTCCAGTGATCACCATGACTAATGTAGTTAGCAGGTCTGCTAACCACCTTAATTGTATGACTATCAGGCCTAGTACATAGATTTGTGCATAATCATGCTCATAAGTGTGAAAATGAAAACGCTTTTTTCCACAGATAGGCAAATTCAGTAGTCTGATATCAACAGCAGTATCAGGATTCTGATCTACAACATTCAAGATTCAAACCAAGGATTTTACCACTGACTTAAAGAAGCAGTTCTATTCACTGCACTAAAACGGTGTCCTGGTGCATATTGATCTATTTATTTTTATTTATTTATTTATTTACATTCTCTTATATACCGCGCTATTCTGAATCAGTGCGGTTTACATTGAACAAAGTGAAATTACATTGAACAGGGCATTATAACTTGGAGATAACTATTTTACAGGGAACATGGGCTATGGAGGGTTAAGTGGCTTGCCCAAGACCACAAGGAGCACCTGTGGGACTAGAAACCCCAGTCCTTCCGGCCCAAGGTTGCTGTCCTCTAGTGGGATTTGAACCCCCGATCTTCCAGCCTGAAGTACCTTGCCCCAACCACTAGGCCACTCCTCCACTCAATTTCCCACAGTTTTATTATTCTCATCACATATATACTTTTTCTTAATAAAAAAGGTATTACCTAAGCATAGTAGGCCATCGTTTCCTCTATAATTGCAGCTGTCTTTATCCACAAGAGTAATTTGGCATTCACTGAGAAAAGACTCTGTTCCCTTGCAGTTGATATCCAACAGCCAAATGCTTCCTGCATTTCGCTCATATAAATTGGAATCCAGTGAAACCGCATGTCCACAGCCCAGTTCTTTACATGCAACTGTAGCATCTTGCAAATCCCAGGTTCGCCCACATACAGTTGTCCACTGGCTATTATAAGACATTTCTACTTGCCCAGCACATTGATTTAGGCCTCCTGTTAGTCTCACATCTGTAGAAACATCAAATGCAGAAGCAAAAGAAAAAAGGTGAGTATTAAATGCAATTTGTCTTCTGTACTTTTTTATAGTATTTGTGTAAAATATCATGCCTTATGGTAAGCTTTTTTGGTTAGGTGCTAAACTGCTCTCCCTTTCCAAAGATAAGGTGTGAACCATTACCTTTGTTCTCTTCCTCTGGGGTATAAATGGAGGATTCATGAGTTTTCAATTTGTCACTCCTTCCCACTGGAAAACCTGGTGCGGATCTTCTGATGGGAGGAAGGGATGTTTCTTGTCATGGTCCAAGGTGTTACTATTGAATTTCCACAAAAACTTGGGATGTGTTGCTGTTGTTAAGTGCCGTCAAGTCGGTGTCGACTCATGGCGACCCTTTGGATAGTTGTCCTAAATTGTGTTCGGTCTTCAGTCAGACAGCTCATTGTTGACAGACTGGCATCAATAGCTGCTGTTATTGTATTGATCCATTTCATTGCTGGCCTTCCTCTTTTGCGTTGACCTTCTGCCTTGCCAAGAATGATGTCTTCTTCTAATGAGCTCTCTTTTCGCATGATGTGTCCAAAGTATGAAAGTCGAAGTCTTGTCATCTGAGCTTCTAAAGAAAGCTTAGGTTTGATATCCTCTAGTACTGACTGGTTTGTTCTTCGGGCAGTCCATGGTATACACAGTATTCGTCGCCAGCACCATAATTCAAAGGCATCAATTTTCTTCCTGTCTATCTTTTTCACCCCTCACTTGGTTTGCAGCTTGTCATGCTGTGAGGGCTTGTGTGCATCAGTGATGCTGAGAGCTAAACTATCGGTAGTTTAACTACTGGCAGGGTCTCCCAAGATGGACAGGTCTCAGCTGAGGTGTCAGACCAAGACAAACCACCCATCTGGGCAGCAGCAGAATGGGACAATGTTGACGGCGGAGGATCACATTTCTGTGACAACGGCAACAACACCAAACTTAAACTGCGCGGAAGAAAGGCCCGGCAATCTACTTCTGTATCTTGCCATGAAAACCCAATGGATAGTTATAACAAAATAAATTGTGCTGTAGTGCTGGAAGATGAGACCCCCTGGTCGGAAGGCACTCAACTAGCTACTGGGGAAGAGCTGAAGACTTTTCAGAGTAAAGCCAGCATTTATGATGTGGTTGGATCAAAGCCCTCGGGATGTCTGACTGCTGATGTAGCTGCGTATGAAATGAGAATCAGAAGCTGAAAAGATGTCTTACACATTGGAACATGGAACGTACGAAGCATGAACCAAGGGAAATTGGAGGTGGTCAAGAATGAAATGGAACGTGTACAACTTGATCTGTTGGGTGTCAGCGAACTGAAATGGACTGGCATCAGGCACTTTGCATCAGATGATCACATGGTCTGGAAATGAAAGACAAAGAAGAAATGGTGTTGCATTTATAATAAAGAAGAAACTTGCAAGAACTGTAATGAAATACAATGTAGTCAGCGAACGCTTAATCTCTATTCGTCTACGAGGAATGCCTATCAACACAACTATAATTCAAGTATATGCCCCAACAACAGCTGCAGAAGAGAATGAAATTGAAGAGTTCTATGAACAAGTACAAGCTGAAATTGACAGAACATGCAAACAGGATATCCTGATAGTCATGGGTGACTGGAACGCAAACGTTTCCACTGACTGTGTAAATTATCGCACAATCGCTCTGATCCCACATGCCAACAAGATTCTACTGAAGATTATTCAAAAGAGACTACAACCATACCTGGAACAAGAACTACCTGAAGTGCAAGCAGGGTTCAGAAAAGGGCGAGGAACGAGAGACATCATTGCAGATGTGAGATGGATCCTTGAAAAAACTAAAGAATACCAAAAGGATATCTATTTGTGCTTTATCGACTATAGCAAAGCTTTTGACTGTGTAAACCCATGAGAAACTCTGGGCCACATTAAGAAGCATGGGTATACCCGAACACCTGATCGTACTTTTGCACAATCTGTACATTGACGAAAAGAGTGCAGCGGATTGCAATGACCACGGCCTACCAAGGTAATAGGTAAAATTCTTTATTAAGGACCCAACTTAACAAGTTTCGGCCGAAGCCTTCGTCAGGGGTCTAAAAAACAAACACACATAAAATGAGCATAATACTAAAACCAAAAAACAAAACATTACAAAAACTGTATTATTAAATAAAAAGTTATGAGAGAACCACTTAGAAGGTGTAAGGAACACGTCTATGTGGTGGAGCAACCACTCTTCCCAATCTGGAACACAGTAAATTTACAAGCATGAATAATATCAAAAAGAAAAAGAAATACAAAAAGACACACTAAAATGCAATAAAACATACATGTCACAACATAATGGTTAAATTACATTGACATATAAAATAGATATGGATAAAAACAAACTAAAACCTCATCTATAAAAAACTGAATATGTGTGAAAAAACTTTGGGATGTGTGTGAAACAATTTTTGAAACGTCTATAATATATACACGTCTATAAAAAAGTGTCACACTCAAAAAGGAGGGAACACATGTATCATAATGATGGCACAAAAAATAGAACGTAAATCAAAACAATAAAGCAGCAGGGCATAAAAGATTACAATATGACGAAAAAGAGAGGGCACAACATTGCCAAATGAAAACTATGTGTGTTTAAAAGATAAGAAGGAATTGCAAAAATGCCATTGGTAAAAACATACATCCGTTGTATATGGGGTGAATGGTCATCTGTTGAAACCGGGGGGAGGGAGGGGGAGGAAGGGAAAAGAGGGAGAGGGAAGGGAGGGGAGGTGAGGGGAGGGAAAGGGGGGGAAAGGGGGATGGGAGAAAGAAGAAGAAAGAAAGAGAAAGAGGAAGGGAAGGGGAGAGGGAAGAGGAAGGGGGGGGGAAGGGTGAGGGGGAAGGACCAAGGAGATCCATTTAGCAAAAAACATATCGCAAAAGAAGTATGAATTAAAATAGTATCACGAGGGTGTAACAGGATAAAAAACGGTTGTGCTACACCATAATCAAAATAAGAGAGAAAAAAAGAGAAAAACAAGCTTGATTTTAAAAGGGGTAACCCCACATATAATGATCACACCGATAAGACAACAAGACTGTACAGAGCGTATGTTGTACAAAGCCGAGGGCATCGGGAGCATAAATGAAAAGGTGATATATATCCACAAAAAGGGAAATAGTATATACGTACATAATGCACCGACAATAGAAAAATGTGCTCTGCGTTCCTGCATATCATAAAGGGAATGAACAAAGGACCCACATCAATGCATCGGAGGGGAATATACTATTGGTATAGACCACACAGAATAAGTCATAAAAAAACATCTAAGACAGAATAAAACAGCTGTCCAAAATAAAAGAAATGTATATAAATAAAAAGCCTGTTATTTGAAAATGAGACTTGAAAACAATACATGTAGGCAAGCCGTTAAACAAACCATGAGAGAAACGCCATACCTGCACACAGTGAGAGGCGGGAAAACGCCGCGCAGAGACATAGGGACACTATTTAAAGGGGGAAGGAAAGGGGAGGCTCCTCAAACTGGCAGTTTGCACTATGCACACTGTGATAAGGAAGCTTATCATAGTTCAGGAAGGAGCTATAATAGAGGTGAATTGGCTCTGAACAAGCAACCTGTCTTTTCTGGTAGAAATAATAAAACAGAATGTTTCCATAAAAGACTACCAGTCCCAGAATGCACCAGATTTCCAACAGCCACTAGAAGAGCTGAAGTGGGGAAATGTGTGTTCAATCAGGAGAGCTATGAGGTAATCCCCAAGCACTCATCTCCAAGGGCAGGGCTTGAATCAGCACAGCTGCGCTGTGCTAGGGTGGAGCAGCCCTCTAAACAGGTTAAAAGTAAAGCTTATTCTACACTGCAGAATCATCAGCAGAATCTTCATGATCATCACCATCTTCAGCAGGAGCAGAGGCAGCAGAAGCCAGAGCTCACGGATAGAGAGAGCAAGAAACACTTTGGAAGAAAGAAGAGAGAAGCATCTGGGAGGTCTAAAGGAGTCCATAGCAGTATGTGTGCTGGGAGGCAAGCATACTCCATTGGACTGGAGGAAACCAGAGGAGTGGGGTTGCAGAGCCAGGAATCCCCGGACGGGACCTGTGAGGGAGACGGCTGCATTTGTAAGGGGCCCTAAGACCAGTGCAAGAAGGTATGTGAAGAGAGACCCAGTGTCCAGGGATCTTGATTGGAAGGCTGGACATAAAAACTGGACTACATACTGGCCAGGATATTTAGAGAGGAACCCTAACAGCAATGGAAGCTCAGGTATGAACACTGATCTATGCCCTAGCTATTCACTTGGAAGACAGCAGGGAAACAAGTATTGTTCTGAGAATGCTCCATTAAGAAATTCCTCTGTGTCAATCCATGATATTGATTCTATGATAGTTGAAGAAGAAGGGAATATTGTAAATGAGCAGTGTGAATACATGGATTGCTCTCTGTCTAAACTTCTGTGGTAATATTCTTTTACAAAATACAACAACCATCACAAAGAAATATAAACTTGTTCTTTGTTCTACTCAGAAAAGCTTTTGAGCAGGATTTTGAGCCACGTTTAGAAAGTAAATCAGCCAAGAGGTTTGCAGCTGGTTAATTGTTAGCAATTGAGCCTTGCCTAATTGCCTGTGAGCCTTAGCAATTGAGCCTTGAAAAAGAACAGTTTTTCATTACTTTGTGGGTTTTGTTTGTTTTTGAAGCACTGCTAAAAAGATATTAGCAGGAGCCTACAGAAAAGACCTTTCTGTTCCCATCAAGGTCTTTATGATTTGATTTAATGGCTTAAGAAGTTCAGTTGTTGTTTTTCCTGATTTTGTTTTTCTAAGTATAATACTGAAAGCAAGTATCCTTTTCTGTGCTACCAAGCAAATCTGTGTTGGGAGAAATAACCCCATAAATAAAGTATCTTTTCTTTGCTTAACCCTCGAGCAAGCACAACTAATTTATTTGTGAACGGCTGATTCTGGTATGAATGGATTACATTTCCCACAATCCTTCGCAAGTCATATTAATATTTGCCTTTGCCAAGACTGTGGACATTCTCACCCAGCGCCCCCGTTTACAACACTAGGGACTACCGTAGAGAACTAGAACACAATCAAATCAGCCAGTGTGCGATATGAGTTGCTGCTAATAAACAATGTGTCATTAAAAACTAGCAAAATCGCAAAAGATTGGCATAACAGTCTAGGGATGGCTACCAAAATGTGAGAGCCAAAAAGGGGTGATAAATGGTGAGCAAACTAATGCTTACAAACAAAAAGCCTCAATGAAAAAATGATTAAAGCCCCCTTGGGTGCATAAGACCAAGGCATTAAAAAAGACATTAAAAAATATATACCGCGGGTCATAATAACATAAATAAATGAGTCATGCAATAAAAAATAAAACATAAGAAATTTGAAAACGAAGGATGTATAATAAAAAATAATAAATGGATTGTGGCATGGATAAACCAAAATTGTAAAAACCATCACACCTCATCAGCTGGGTATCGTATATAGTAAGAAGCCTCATGAAAAACACACCATATTGTAAAACACATCATAAGACATAATAATTAAATATTACATACAGTGTACGTAAATTTGGGATAAGAACAAGATATACAACCAATCTTGTAGAATAGAAATCAACCTTAAAGGAACATATTATATTCAATTTTCTTGTTCAATCCTTTCGGAGAGACTGAATCAAACAAAAAAATGAATCTTTGTTCCTCTTGAATTAATTTACGGTTCAAATCTCCTCCCCGAGGGGAGGGGAAAAGTTTCTTGATAACAAAAAGCCTTATATCATTGATATTGTGCTGGAATTGGACCCAATGTAATACAAGTGGGGCTGTGATGATTTGTCTTTTGATGCAACTCTCGTGTTCCTGAATGCGAGTTCTAACAGCATGTATTGTTTTACCAACATACAAAAGGGGACAAGGACAGATTATAATGTACACAACGTGTGTGGACAGACAATCAGTATAAGCGTGTAATGGATACTGTATATTGGTGGAGGGATGTGTAAAAAAATCCCTCATTATAATGGCATGCCTGAAAGTGGAACATTTGTTACATTTATAATGACCTTTTTCTTTATGTGTGACAGTGGGAAGAGAGGTGGGAAAAACGAAGAACACAGACAAATTTGTTATTAGATTGTTTTTCTTTAGGCAAACGTAACTGTGATCTAGAGAAAGACCGAGCACGTTCGAAACCCTTTTGAACACACTCTCTCGGATAGCCCCGAGTGTGAAATCGCGCTGCCATGTGAGAAGATTTCTCTTTAAAGTCAGCATTATTGGAACATAGATGCCGCAGGCATAGGAATTGTGAAAGAGGTAAATTCTTTTTGAGATGACTGTTGTGAAAACTTTCAAAGCGAAGAAGCTTATTGCGGTCAGTGGGTTTACGGTAAATAGTGGTGGTGAAGCCATACTTAGATTTTCTAATGAGAATATCTAGGAAAGGAAGTTCTATGGTACTAGATTGCATTTTAAATGTAAGATTGACATCTAAACTATTGAGCCAATTGTGGAATTAATGTAATTGAGAATTGGTGCCTTTCCATAATACTAGAATATCATCAATGTACCTCTTCCAGGAAACGACAAGGGATGCAAAGGGACAATCCTGTAAATAAGAGTCTTCAAATTGTGCCACGTATAAATTAGCTATGTCAGGTGCCATGGCGGCACCCATAGCTGTGCCTTTTATTTGTTCAAAGAACCAGTCATTGAACAAAAAGTAATTTTTGGTCAAAGCTATAAGGGCCAAATCCACCAAAAAATGAGTGGGGATACGGACAAGTAGGGTGCGTTGATCTAAATATTTGGTGATGACAGCAATGGAATGTTGGTGTAAAGTGACTCGATATCAAATGACACCAAAGTGATGTCTGAGAGGTTTCCACTGAAAGTGTTTAAAAAATTAATGATATCAGCTGAGTCTCTAACGTATGTAGCAATGAGTGGTACAAAATGACGTAAAAAGATATCAATGAATTGGAACAGGGGCTCAAGGACTGACCCTATGCCTGAAACTATAGGCCTGCCAGGAGGGGATTGAAGAGATCTGTGGATTTGCGGATGTGAGATGGATCCTTGAAAAGACAAAAGAATACCAAAAGGATATCCATTTGTGTTTTATTTACTACAGCAAGGCTTTTGACTGTGTAAACCATGAGAACCTGAGCCACATTAAGAAGCATGGGTATAAAAGAACACATGATCGCTCTCTTGCACAACCTTTACATTGATCAAGAAGCGACAGTTCAAATGGAACAAGGAGAAACAGAATGGTTTAAAATAAGCAAAGGTGTAAGACAAGGCTGCATACTTTCCCCTACCTGTTCAATTTATATGCAGAACAAATCAACAGAGAAGCAGGATTGTATGAAGACAACAGAGGTGTGAAGATTGGTGGAAGACTCATCAACAACCTTCGCTATGCTGATGATACCACATTACTGGCTGAAAGTGAAGATGATCTGAAACATTTGCTTCTCACAATCAAAGAACATAGTCTCAAAATGGGCCTGCACCTTAATGTAAAGAAGACATAGATCATGACAACTGGCATAATCAACAGGTACATCATTGAAGGAGAAGAAATTGAAATTGTGAACAACTTTAACCTACTTGGATCAACTATCAATAAAGAAGCATCAAGCAGTCAAGAAATCAGACGACGCATTGCTCTTGGCAAAATGGCTATGAAAGAACTAGATAAGATTCTTAAGAGCAGAGATGTCTCTCTCCATACAAAGATTTGACTTGTTCAAGCCATGGTATTTTCAATAACATCATATGGATGTGAAAGCTGGACAGTGAAAAAGATAGACAGGAAAAAAATTGATGCCTTTGAATTATGGTGCTGGCGGCGAATACTGTCTATACCATGGACTGCCCAAAGAACAAACCAGTTGGTACTAGAGGAGATCAAACCTAAGCTTTCTTTAGAAGCTCAGATGACAAGACTTCGACTTTCATACTTTGGACACATCATGCGGAGAGAGAGATCATTAAAGAAAGACATCATGCTTGGCAAGATAGAAGGTCAACGCAAAAGAGGAAGGCCAGCAATGAGATGGATCGATACAATAACAGCAGCTACGGGTACCAGTCTGTCAACAATGAGCCACCTGACTGAAGACCGAACACAATTTAGGATAGCTATTCAGAGGGTCGCCATGAGTCGACACGGACTTGACGGCACTTAACAACAACATCTTTTTCACTGTCCAACTTTTGCATCCATGATGTTATTGAAAATGCCATGGCTTGAAGAAGTCGAATCTTTGTATGGAGAAAGATATCCCTGCTCTTGAGAATCTTGTCTAAGTCCTTCATAGCCATTCTGCAAAGAGCAACGCATCGTCTGATTTCTTGACTGCTTGTTGCTTCTTTATTGATAGTTGATCCAAGTAGGTTAAAGTTGTCCACTATTTCAATTTCTTCTCCATCAACAATGAACTTATTCATTTTGCCAGTTGTCAGGATCTTTGTCATCTTAACGGTAAGGTGCAGACCCATTTTAAGACTATATTCCTGGATCTTGAGAAGCAAATGTTTCAAATTGTCTTCACTATCAGCCAGTAATGTGTATCATCAGCATAGTGACGTTTCAAACCATTTGACAAAGAAGAAATCACAGAAATTGTACTTCCGAAGCTTTCCCAACCACCTTCCAACAACATCAGTGATATGGTCGCCAACTGGAATAACACCCTTTACGAATATTCGGTACCATCTACAACCAACATCCACTCAACACCAGATAAACATTCAGATAAAAGACCATCTTCACCATGGTTCTCCCCAGAACTAAAGAAATCCCTCATACTCTTGAGAAAGCTAGAGAGAAAATGGCGTAAATCCCAGAACTCCACCGACCAAGCAACATACCTATCACAGCTAAAAACTCATCGGGAAGCGGTATGGAACAGAAGAAAAGCCTTTCACTCGGAACTCCTCAACCGCTCTCTAAACAAGCCACAAGAACTCTTTAACCTAGTAAGAGTACTAACCACCGAGCCAACCCCACCACAGCAAGATGCTATACACCCCCAAAAGTACGCCAATTACATCCAAGCCAAAGCCATCAAAACTTCAAAACCCTCACCCCCAACGTTTACCCAAACTTTCTTACATGAGAACCCACTCCTCAAGCTCACATCCCCCTCAATAAAGCACGTCGAAGATATCATTACCAGAATAAATACAACCACGGCATCCAATGATCCATGTCCAGCACACTGGATAAAAGCGTTGTGACATGAGCTCAGCCCATTCATATCTGAAATCATAAACCAATCATTCACAACAGGAATCTTCCCATCAGCTCTTAAGCAGACCTCCATAAGACCTCTTCTAAAAAACAACCAGCTAGACCCAACAAAAGAAGAATCTTACCGACCAATCTCCAGCAGCCCCCTGCTATCTAAGATAATAGAGAAGGTGACACAGATTCAGATCCAACAACATATAGACACCACATCACCTCTGGACCTCAGTCAACATGGATTCAGAGAAGCCCACGGAGTCGAATCATTGCTGACTTCATTAATCAACACCCTCATCAGTGGAACCGACAATATCAAAAAGGGCTTTGCACTAATATTCCTGGACATCTCTGCAGCGTTTGATTCTGTGGACCATAACAAACTCCTAACCCGACTCCAATGCAAGGGTATCCGGGGGTTAGCATGGGATTGGTGCAAATCTTACCTAGAAGAGCACTGGCAACATGTTCGAACGGGAACAAACACTTCTAAACCTTTCCAGTTGAAACAAGGCGTCCCTCAAGGATCCTCCCTCTCGGCGCTACTCTTTAATATCTATATGCAGCCGATATGTGAGATCACCCGTTCATTTGGAGTATCCTCTCTAATCTATGCAGATGACGTGCTGATTATCACACCAATCAACGTTACCCGGCCTGATTATGCAGTACTAACAGGGTGTTTTGATGCAATTACAGACTGGCTTCTCACACAGAATATGAGAATAAACTTCAAAAAAACAGAAGCCCTAATCATCACGAGGAATAAAGAATTTTCACCCCCGTCTACTCTAAAAGTACGGGACGCTGAGCTTCCTATCAAATCCGCCGTAAAATACCTAGGCGTAACCCTGGATCACCGACTGGGCTTCAAAGAACACATAAACCGCACAGTGAAAACCATCTACTTCAAGATTAGGACCCTCCGAAACCTCAAAAACATGCTCGACCCTGACAACTTCCGTACCATCTTTCAAGCGATAGTCACTCCACACTTTGACTATGCAAACATAGTTCTACACGGCCTCCCAAAAAGCACACTAAACACGCTGCAATTAGCGATGAACGCTGCTGCCCGCATCCTCAATGGTGCATCAAGGAATGATCACATAACCCCCATCTTAAAGGAATTACACTGGCTCCCAATATCCTGCAGGACTACATACAAAGCATTACTCATGACATTCAAAGCCATCAATAACTTAGCTCCCCTAGCAATCTCCACACTCATCACACACACCCCTAACACTAGATCTAGAAGATCAGTGGCAGCTAATACACTAATCATCCCAACTGACTCTACAAAATGTACACACACAACCACAGTAAGAGCATTCACATACTTCGCTCCCAAATGTTGGAATAATCTTCCACCCACCATAAGAGCAATTAAAGACCTCAAGCAATTTAGAAAAGCCATAAACCACCACCTGTTCCTTTCATACTTCTCTCAATACCAGATCCCAACCTAACCTAAGCCCCATTACAAACCAATATTGAAATGTTCTTTCACTCCGTGTATAACAAAAGGATACCATTGTATATAGTTAAACAATTCATATGTACAAAGTTTTCCCCTAAGTTGTATCCTGTTAGACTTCCTGTTACATGTAAACTCACGACAGCCTGTTGCTATCTGTGAGTACTTTAAGTTTACTGTAAACCGCGCTGATGATAAATAGTGTGGTATATAAGAGCGTTAAATAAATAAATAAGTAAGTGAAGGTAGATAATGAGTCTTCCACTAATCTTCACACCTCAGTTGTCTTCATATAGTCCTGCTTCTCTGATGATTTGATCTGCATGGCAACAGGCTAATCACCCGCCGGACAACCGCCCGCCGGACATTCGCCCGCAGGACAAACCGCCCGCCAGCCAAACTGCCCGCCGGACAATCGCCCGCCAGCCAAACTGCCCGCCGGACATTCACCCGCCAGCCAAACTGCTCGCCGGACAATCGCCCGCCGGACATTCGCCTGCCGGACAATCGCCCGCCGGACAATCGCCAGCCAGCCAAACTGCCCGCCGGACAATCGCCCGCAGGACAAACCAACCGCCAGCCAAACTGCCCAACAATCGCCCGCCAGCCAACCCGCCGGACAATCGCCCTGCCGGACAATCGCCCGCCGGACAATCGCCCGCCAGCCAAACTGCCCGCCGGACAATCACCCGCAGGACAATCACCCGCAGGACAAACCGGCCGCCAGCCAAACTGCCCGACAATCGCCCGCCAGCCAAACTGCCCGCCATTTCAATTCCTGGAAAATCTGTAACAGAATTAAATTCATTTTCTTCACGTCTGGTCAAGGAGTCTCTACCGGCAAATTCATTTTCTTCACATGTCTGGTCAAGGAGTCTCTACCGGCAATTTCATGAACTAAAGCTCCCATACGTGTCACTTTTGACAGCTCAGGAATATTTATTCCGTTCTCTTCTGCACGAGTAGCTTATTTGACCATGAGTAGCAGCGTCCACACGGTCCTGTCCACACAGGGAAAACCTAAGGTGGTCGTCGACGGTTACATATATGTGATGAACAAGGTACTAGCCGATGGTACCATCAGCTATGAATGTGAGCTACGACGCCGTGGCCAGTGTAAGGCTCGTATCCATGTCAAAGATGGTAATGTCACGAATAGCCTGAATGAACACACACACGGGCCGGAGAGTGGTAGAGCGTCAATGCTGCAAGTGATGGTCACCATCAAAGGTCAAGCTCATCAAACTGAGATGCCTGCACAACAGATCATTTGTGAGGCAGTCAGTGGCATCAGCAGCACAACTGCTGCGCAACTGCCGACCACCCGTAGCATCCGGCGCAATATTAGATGGCAGCGCTTTGTTGCTTCTCATGTCCACCCGCTGCCAGCTGATTTGTCAGAACTGTTCATACCTGAACATTATCGAGTGGACAGCTGCGGCAGACCGTTCCTGCAATACGACAGTGGCGACCCAACACGGCACATTTTGTTGTTCGCGTCTGAAGAAGGCTTAGATCTGTTGCAGTCATCGACAGACTGGTTCTGCGATGGTACCAGAATTGTTTTACCAACTGTACACCGTGCACGCATTTAAGGAGAATAGTTGCATCCCATGCCTGTTCGCCCTGGTACCCAATAAGCAAGAAGTGATATATGGTGAGATCTTTCGACAACTATTGACCATAAGACCTAGGTCTGATCCACTGTCGCTGATGACCGACTTTGAGATAGCTGCCATGAATGCAGCGGGGGCAATATTTCCAAGGGCGAGCATCAAGGGATGCTTCTATCATTTGTGCCAGAGCGTGTGGCGCCAAGTTCAAGAAAGGGGCCTGCAACAGCGTTATCAAACAGATGAGACCTTCGCCTTGGGTCTACGCATGCTTCCAGCTTTGGCGTTCGTGCCCATCGAACATCTGGCTCATGCATTTGAAGAACTACAAGAATTTCTGCCGGCTGATGCACAGGACGTTGTACAGTATTTCGAGGATGCATACATCGGCTGTGTTCGAGTTCGCCGTGGAGCCAGATACCGACAGGCACCGCGCTTTGCCCACAGTATTTGGAATATGTGGGATTGCATGGAACAAGACCTGCCCCGCATTATCAACCATGTCGAAGGCTGGCACCGTCAGTTCCAGACAAACGTTGGTGGCCATCACCCTAACGTATGGCGTTTCATTGATGTGCTCAAACGGGAGCAAGCGCTCAACCAGGTTGAAATGATTCAACTCATTGCTGGTCGTGCTGTGGCTCCACAGCAGAAAAAGGCTGCAATACGGAGCGCCGCCATCAATACAGTGGTCCGGAGTTTCAGCCAATGCCCTGTAGTAGATTACTTGCGGGGCATTGCTCACAATTTGAAGTTTTAATCGCTTAGTAACATGTAACCCCACATCACGGGTGTAACAATACCACAGGTAAACAAAGTAACTCCAAATTTCAATTGCGGCTTAACATAAGCCTACAGTAAACGTCCAACATATCTTCTTGCAATACGCACCGTTCATAAACAAAACTGTATAATAATAATAGATGCCCTAACAACATCCCTCACTCCCACAGAAATTTGCCAACTACGCGAGAGCTGCCAGATTCACGGAAACTTCCATTTTCAAGGTAAATTCTTCAAGCAAAAGAAGGAACTTCCAATGGGAATGACACAGATTTAAGGTCCAACCTGATCCAAAGAATGACACGGACTTAAGAATTGTGCCGCTGGGCAGAGAGTTCAACTACAAACAGAGGAGGATCAAGAAAGCTGTGGCTATTCAAAGGACCCAGTGCATTAATAGAGGCAGCAGCGTTGGGGTCACTGTATTGAGGTTCATCCTGTTCACCAAGACTACATGATGTGAATCAGTTTCGACCACTGTTAATATGCGCTGTTTAATGGCATTGGCTACTTTAAAGTTTTGCATCGGTTAAGACACCGTTGTTGAACTTGACACTCCCAAATTAGTAAATGTTGTTACGCTGTAGGCGGGGGCGAAACAAGCCCGAAAGTTCCGTAATAAAATTACCAAGAAAAAAAGGGACCTTTCCGTAATGAAAGTTGCAATATTCTAAAGGTTTCGTTACGATACAACAAAAATAAAAATATTCATAATAATAACGGTTGTAATTGCGCAGTCTGATTGTGATGATGAGTTGAAACAAATGCAGCAGCAGACAAAATGCGATTGTCCGGCGGGCGATTGACCAGTGGGCGAATTGGACGGCGGGCAATTGTATGGCGGGCATATGTCCGGTGGGCAGTTTGGATGGCGGGCGATTGTCCGGCGGGCAGTTTGAATGGCGGGCGATTGTCCGGCGGGTGCTTATCCAGCGGCCGATTAGCCTAGAATCGATCTGCATATAAATTAAACAGGTAGGGGGAAAGTATGCATCCTTGTTGTACATCTTTGCTGATTTTAAACCATTCTGTTTCTCCTGGTTCCATCTGAACTGTTGCTTCTTGATCAATGTAAAGGTTGTGCAAGAGAACGATCATGTGTTCTTTTATACCCATGCTTCTTAATGTGGCTCAGGTTCTCATGGTTTACACAGTCAAAAGCCTTGCTGTAGTAAATAAAACACAAATGGATATCCTTTTGGTATTCTTTTGTCTTTTCAAGGATCCATCTCACATCCACGATAATGTCTTTCATTCCTTGCTCTTTCCTGAACCCTGCCTGCACTTCAGGCAGTTCTCATTCCTGGTATGGTTGTAGTCTCTGCTGAATGATCTTGAGTAGAATCTTGCTAGCATGTGGGATCAGAGCGATTATGCGATAATTTCCACAGTCAGTCGGGTCACCTTTATTCAGTATTGGTATAAACACAGATCTTTTCCAGTCAGTTGGCCATGAATTTGTCTTCAAAGTTTCCTGGCAGAGCCTTTTAAGTATGGTAACAACTTCATCAGATTGCTGTAATACTTCAATGGGAATGCCATCAATGCCCGGTGCTTTGTTCTTTGATAAGACTTTCAATGCTGCTTCGATTTCTTCTTTCATCACCAATGATTCCTGATCATAAGGTATAGGTTGAAATCGCTGTTGGTCTGCTTGATCTTTATGGTATAATGACTTTGTATATTCTTTCTACCTTTTGTTGATTTTCTCAGCATCATTCAATATGAATCCTTGAGCAACTTGTAGCATTCCAGTTCGAGGCTGGAATTTTTTCTTTAACTCTCGTAACTTTAGAAAAGCTGATCTTGTTCTTCCTCTAATAGCTTCTGATTATATTTCCTTGCATGTGTCATTGTAGTACTTTTCCTTGTGTCTTGCTGCACATTGGAAATCTCTGAGTTCTGCGATTGCCTCTCTTTCTCCTCTGGCTTTAGCCTCTCTTTGTTTCTGGACAATTTTCAGAATTTCTTCAGTCATCCATTTTGGCCATTTTTGCTTTTTTACCTTATATAGAGACTTATCACTTTCTTCCAACACAACCTTCTTGATGTCATCCCTTAACTCTTCTGGAACTCTGTCATTTGTATCTAAAGCAGCAAATTGATTTCTCAGGCAGTCTTTAAATTCAAGTGGTATATTCTCAAGGTTATATTTTGTTATATTCATGAATGGCTTGTTCTTTTTCAACTTTAGCTTGAGTTTCCATACTAGTAGTTGGTGATCTGTACCACAATCAGCTCCAAATTTTGTCTTTGTTGATGTTATCGAGCTTTTCCATCTTTGTCTTCCACGCATGTAGTCAATTTTATTTCTGTACAATCCTTTGGGTGAAGTCCACGTGACAGTCAGGTTTGTGTTGCTGGAAAAAGGTGTTTGAGATGAATAGACCAATGTCTTGTAGAATTCTATCAGTCTTTCTCCAGCTTTGTTTCTGTTGCCAAGTCCATATTTTCCAAACACTTTGCCTTCTTCTTTGTTGCCAACTTTTGTGTTCCGTTCACCTGTAATTATCAAAATATCCTGTTTGCATGTTCTGTCAGTTTCAGCTTGTACTTGTTCATAGAACTCATCAACATCTTCCTCTTCTGAAGCTGTTGTTAGGGCTGTCCTTGTAGATGAATAGACATTAAGTGTTTACTGACTGCATTGTATTTCATTACAGTTCTTGCAAGTTTCTTCTTAACTATAAATGCAACAGCATTTCTTCTTTGTCTTTCATTTCCAGCATAGTAAACCATATGATCATCAGATGCAAATTGCCCAAAGCAAGTCCATTTCAGTTCACTGACACCCAACAGATCGAGTTGTACACGTTCCATTTCATTATTGCCAGCTCCAACCTTCCTTGGTTCATGCTTTGTACATTCCATGTCCCATTATGTAAGATATCTTTGCAACTTCTGACTCTCTTTTCATGTGCAGCTACATCAGCAGATCTAATCACATCATAAATGCTGGGCTTCGGAAGTCAACAACAGAAAAGCTCTATAACATCAACAAAGACAAAACCTGGAGCTGACTGTGGTACAGATCATCAACTACTAGTATGCAAACTCAAGCTAAAGTTGAAAAAGAGCAAACCACTCATGAATGCAGCAAAATATGACCATGAGAATATACCACTGGAATTTAAAAAGACTGCCTGCAAAATCGATTTGCTGCTTTAGATACAAATGACAGAGCTCCAGAAGAGTTATGGAATGACATCAAGAAGGTTGTGTTGGAAGAAAGCGAGAAGTCTCTACAAAAGGTAAAAAAGAAAAAATGGCCAAAATGGATGATGGAAGAAACTCTGAAAATTGCCCAGAAATGCAGAGAAGCTAAAGCCAGAGGAGAAAGAAAGACAATCACAGAACTCAGAGATTTCAAACGTGCAGCAAGACAAGACAAGGAAAAGTACTACAATGACGCATGCAAGGATATAGAAGCAGAAACTATTAGAGGAAGAAGAAGATCAGCTTTCCTAAAGCTACAAGAGTTAAAGAAAAAGTTCCAGCCTCAAATTGGAATGTTACAAGATGCTCAAGGTTCTATGTTGAATGATGCTGAGAAGATCAAGAAAAGATGGAAGGAATATACAGAGTTTTTATATGATAAAGATCAAGTGGACCAACAGCCGTTTCAACCTGTACCTTATGATCTGGAACCATTGGTGATGAAAGAAGAAGTTGAAGCAGCATTGAAAGCCTTATCAAAGAACAAAGCACCAGGCATTGATAGCATTCCATAGAAGTATTACAGCAATCTGATGCAGCTGTTACCGTACTTACAAGGCTCTGCCAAGAAATATGGAAGACAGCATCATGGCCAACTGACTGGAAAAGATCTGTGTTTATACCAATACTAAAGAAAAGTGATCCAACTGACTGTGGAAATTATCGCACAATCGCTCTGATCCCACATGCCAGCAAGTTTCTACTGAAGATTATTCAAAAGAGACTAAAATCATACCTGGAACAAGAACTACCTGAAGTGCAGGCAGGGTTCAGAAAAGGGTGAGGAACGAGAGACATCATTGCGGATGTGAGATGGATCCTTGAAAAGACTAAAGAATACCAAAAGGATATATATTTGTGCTTTATCGACTATAGCAAAGCTTTTGACTGTGTAAACCATGAGAAACTCTGGGTCACATTAAGAAGCATGGGTATACCAGAACACCTGATCGTTCTCTTGCACAATCTGTACATTGATCAAGAAGCAACAGTTCGAAAGGAACAAGGAGAAACAGAATGGTTTAAAATAAGCAAAGGTGTAAGACAAGGCTGCATACTTTCCCCCTACCTGTTTAATTTATATGCAGAACAAATCATCAGAGAAGCAGGATTGTATGAAGACAATAGAGGTGTGAAGATTGATGGAAGACTCATCAACAGCCTTCGCTATGCTGATGATACCACATTACTGGCGGAAAGTGAAGATGATCTGAAACATTTGCTTCCCACAATCAAAGAACATAGTCTCAAAATGGGCCTGCACCTTAATGTAAAGAAGACAAAGATCATGACAACTGGCATAATCAACAGGTTCATCGTCGAAGGAGAAGAAATTGAAATCGTGAATAACTTTAACCTACTTGGATCAACTATCAATAACTAGCAACAAGCAGTCAAGAAATCAGACGACGCATTGCTCTCGGCAGAATGGCTATGAAAGACCTAGATAAGATTCTCAAGAGCAGAGATGTCTCTCTCCATACAAAGATTCGACTTGTTCAATGGATATGGATGTGAAAGCTGGACAGTGAAAAAGATAGACAGGAAGAAAATTGATGCCTTTGAATTATGGTGCTGGCGGCGAATACTGTGTATACCATGGACTGCCTGAAGAAAAAAACCAGTCTGTACTAGAGGAGATCAAACCTAAGCTTTCTTTAGAAGCTCAGATGACAAGACTTCGACTTTCATACTTTGGACACATCATGCGGAGAGAGAGATCATTAGAGAAAGACATCATGCTTGGCAAGATAGAAGGTCAACGCAAAAGAGGAAGGCCAGCAATGAGATGGATCGATACAATAACAGCAGCTTCAGGTACCAGTCTGTCAACAATGAGCCGCCTGACTGAAGACCGAACACAATTTAGGATAGCTATCCAGAGGGTCGCCATGAGTCGACTCCAACTGCACGGCACTTAACAACACTCTGAAAAGTCTTCAGCTCATCCCCACTAGCCATTTGAGTGCCTTCTATCCTGGGGGTCTCATCTTCCAGCGCTATAGAGCAATTTATTTTGTGACTATCCATTGGGTTTTTGAAGCAAGATACAGAAGTAGATTTGCTAAGCCTTTCTTCCGCTCAGTTAATTCCAGAGTTGTTGCATTTGTCACAGAAATATGATCCTCTGCTTACAACACCATCCCATTCTGCTGCTTTCCAGATGGGATATGAGCAATGTAAAAAAGAGCACATACAAATATTTACTAAAATTAATTCTGGCAATGATAAATTTCATCCATTCTTTCAAAAACAAACATCTCATCACAGCTCTGAGTTCCAATCCCTCCTCATTCTCACTCTTAGGAATTTATTTTATTTATTCAAGAGGTTTTTTATACTGCTTGATCATTTCAGTCAAAGTGGTTTACATTGTAACTTAAACTTAGTAATGTACTTTAAACAGGGACATTTTCCTCACGGTGAGCTCCTGTATGCTAACTGTTGTTTTCAGAGGTCTGGGTGCTGTCTGGATATCTCTTCTTCTTGTTACTCTTTTAGGAATGCCTGGCTCTGGTTCTAAACAAGCAGTAACATCCACAACAATTCCTCTTACATGTCTGCCGAGTTTTTAATTTACTTCTCTTTCGCTGGTCCTCTGGATGAGACACTTGGAGCCTGGGACAAGGCACCCAGCTACTTAATTCTTCTTCACTACCACCTGCTTCCTCTGGTTCCAATCCTTTTTCTGTTCTGTTTTGAAATTCTACACAGACATACTCTTTACCCAAAGGAATGCACCACTGTGGGCAGTCATATTGACAAGTATCATGGCTAGTGGTCAGTACTAAACTAAGCTGATCTAAACTGAACAACAGCTATTCTCGCTTTTCTCTTTACATTTCTTTCAGTGCCCTTAGATGGGAGAAGCACTTCGATGATAAGGGGAGCGGGGGCAGGGGTCAAGGGGACCTCCTTACATGACAACATAGTTCTAAGTCATTAAATTCTTACATAAGAACATAAGTGAAAGGAGGCTTATTTTATTTATTTTATTTATTTATTTAACATTTCTTATATACCGCCTTTCATGATATCAAGGCGGTTTACATTGAACAAACTGAAATTACATTGAACAGGGCATTATAACTTGGAGATAACTATTTTACAGGGAACATGGGCTATGGAGGGTTAAGTGGCTTGCCCAAGACCACAAGGAGCACCTGTGGGACTAGAAACCCCAGTCCTTCCGGCCCAAGGTTGCTGTCCTCTAGTGGGATTTGAACCCCCGACCTTCCGGCCTGAAGTACCTTGCCCCAACCACTAGGCCACTCCTCCACTCCTTACGCAAGAGAGATGCGTAAGTCTTGCTCTCTCTCTTGCTTTGGTTGTGTGTGTACCACAATTGTGTGTGTGAATTGCATTATTAATTGTTATTGCTTCCTTCTCATTGCTTTGAGTGTGGAGATGTGTTACCCAAGAGCCCAGGTGCTGTTACCAGTGAGGGGAGGAGCAGAGTACATTTTCAAGAAGATATGCCATATGGGGTCAGATCAAGGTCCAACAGTGGCCAATCCAGGTCATAAATACCTAGCAGTTTCCCAAAAAGACACACAGGTTCCATAATGCTTGTATTGGGGCAAGCAGTGGATTTCCTGGGTCCTCTTTTTTTTATTATTATTTATTCAACATTATCAAAGCAAAACATGATTTGGGTGCAATGGGTACACTTACACCTCACCCGGTTCTTGTCCGTAGAACTTCTTTCCATTTTGTAAACTTTCAACTCTAACAGTGTTGCCATGGATCTACTGGAATAACATTTTTTATATACCGCTGTGGTCTCTTAATTCTTGTCGGCGTTAGCGTTCTGAGCACCCCTCCAACTTAGGCCACTATAAGGTTAATAGTTCAGTTCGCAAGTATAGTGTCATGGCATCGATGTATTGCCCCCATAGTCTGAGAAATGCCTCCCATTTATTGCGGTTCCCCTGAGAGTCTAATCACTTCAACAGCATTAGCTGGTGGAAATGAGTCTGCCACTCACAGTAGTTGGGCGCTATAGTATTCCTCCAGTGGCACAGAATGGGTTGTTTGCCCACCAGGCATGCCTTACGTACTAGCAATCTTATCCATTTTCCTTTGGGACTTGCCTGGGATAACTGATCAAAAATAATTAGGGTACTGGTCTACTTCATCTCCTGTCCTGTGAGCCCACTTAGCTATTCTTGTATCTGCCGCAAGTATCATCAAATTTTCCCACAAGACCACCACATGTGACTAAGTCCTACCACCGGTGCACTACATCAAGGACAATTGCCATTCAATGATATACCACTCCCCATTGCACGTCTAAGGGAAAAGTGTGCACGGTTTATTGCTCTAAATTGCACTTCTCTTAACATCACTGATTGAGTCAGGGTTGGGATTCATCATATTGCCCCCACCACTGTGTCTGGGGCCACTTGGATTCCCATTTCCTCTGCCCACTTCCGTTCCACCCCAGTATAGTCTATGGGAGGCTTCCAGATTGCAAGTTTGGCCGAATACCATGAGGTCTTCATATCCTTCAGCTCTCCTAGCTCAAAGAACTCCAGGATATGACTGGCCGAGGTTGCTTTTAGCGCTTCCTTCAGTAACGACCCTACATAATGTCTCAACTGATAGTATGCAAAAATATGTTGAGGTCATACTCCAAAAGGTCCATTGTAAGTTATTGAAGGACTGATACCTGCCCACTTCATCTATTACATTGCCTACATATCAAATGCCTAGCGCTGCCCATTCCTAAAGTATCTGTGTTTCTGTCCTGGGGGGTGGGGGGGAATTTGTGTTGCTTTGGAGAGAGTAGCCAGCTCGAGATGTTAGATGGCCTCTGCCATTGTGTACACAAGTACTGCGCCACACATATCGCAGTGAGTGTATCAATTGGCTTTTTGACAGGTGGCGTGGCATCTCTGCCGCCTCCATATGCAACATTGCCAACAGGGAATATGGTGCCATCCACACCTGCTCCACTGCACGTGGGGTGAAGGTATCCCTCTCTCCCAGCCAGTCATCAATATGTCTTAGTTGGCATGCCATTGCATATCGCCCAATATCACGCAGCCCCATACGTCCCTGCCTCCACAAGCCCCTAAGCCATTGTAGAGGAATATGTGCTCTCTGACTTTGCCACAGGAACCCCTGCAATGCCCGGTCTAGCTGTACAACATCTCTCCTAAGCATTCAGCAGGGTAAAATCTGTAGCATGTACAGGAGTTTAGGGAACAGTATCATTTGGAAGGCCATCACTTGCCCTGACAGAGATAGCAGCAGAGGGGTCCATTCCCTCCGGTATGTCTGAAGCTGTCACAATAGTTTAGTTAAATTAAGCTTATACAGAAATGTTGGGCTCCCGGGCAGTTGAATTTCCTCTGCCTCTGCAGTTGAAGTAGGTGAATGCTTCCCACATCCAGCGCAATGGGAAGGAGGCGCCCCAAGAGCTTTGTAACCCCCATCACAGACACCTTATTCTTCAAGCCAAATATCTCCTGATCATGTTCAACCAACTTTTGCAGATTACAAGCAAGAGAAGCAGCAATGGAATGTAACTGGCCAGAGAGAGATGTTCAAAGAAGATAAACCATCCAAAATAGATTCAATAGCAGGAGAAGAAATCTAAGAATCATCACAACCTATACAGTCTAAGTCCACCGCTGCAACATGACAGGTACCTTATCCTACAAGGAAAGTCTGGAGGGTAGATAGGACCTGTAAGGAAGTTATGAGTCATGGTGAAGTTTAAGATAGCCTCAATCAATGTTAGAGGGATCCACAGCCCAGTTAAAAGGAAGATGATCCTTCGTACTTGGTCAAAATGTATATTGACGTAGCATATCTCCAGGAGATACACTTAACCAGAGGGGAACATAATAAACTGAGGAGTATGGGGTATGAACTAATGTTCTGCTTGGCCCACAATTCCAAAAAGAAAGGAGTGGCCATATTGGTGCACAAGCATCTGTCCCGGATACCACAGGAGGGGATAGCCAGGGGGATTATTTATTTATTTATTTACATTCTCTTATATACTGCGCTATTCTGCATCAGTGCGGTTTACATTGAACAAATTGAAATTACATTGAACAGGGCATTATAACTTGGAGATAACTATTTTACAGGGAACATGGGCTATGGAGGGTTAAGTGGCTTGCCCAAGGCCACAAGGAGCACCTGTGGGACTAGAAACCCCAGTCCTTCCGGCCCAAGGTTGCTGTCCTCTAGTGGGATTTGAGCCCCCGACCTTCTGGCCTGAAGTACCTTGCGCCAACCACTAGGCCACTCCTCCACTCCATAATAGCATGGGTAGTAGGTAGAGTGGATACCACAAGGTGTTGCTGCTGAACCTATATGCCTCAAATGGGCCAAAAGGGTCCTTTTATCAAGGGGCCCTCCAGGAGTTTGAGAAGGAGGCAAAGGGGGATTGGATAGTATTGGGGGATATGAACTGTGCAGTAGAGGAGGCTGATCATAGTCATTTCCGAAGAAAGGTGCACAATAAGGAGGGGAAAGAGCTGCAGAAATGTCTGCAGCAGTGGGACCTGGTTGACATATGGCGAGAAGAGCACAAGGTAAATAAGGAATCTTCATGTTATGCCGCCCACTCAAAGACTTATTCTAGAATAGATTATATTTTGTGGAAGCACAGCCAACAAGAAGCAGTGAGTAGTGCAGAAATACACCCGATTACCATAGCAGATCATGGAAAGATAACTGGACAATGGAGCCCAAAGGGGAAGGAAGGAGGGGAAAGGCCTAGGGCTCGGAGAGTGGACAATTCATTGCTCCAGTCAGAGGCCATGGTAAAAAAAAACTCTGTCAGGCATGAAATGACTATTTAATATACAATGATACATGAGATGTAGGGGATGGGACATTATGGGATGCAGGGAAATCATACATGAGGGAGGTGCTCATCTACATAGCAGCCCAGAGAAGGGAAAGAAGCTGAAATGCAACGGCTAACATAGCAGAGTTTCAAGCGGATCATGCAAGAATGGGGAAACAGAAGGAATATCACTATCTTTCAGCTGCCTGGGCACAATTGATGATGGTGGACACGGGAAGGATGGTATACCTCCTGTGGTTAACTAAGAGAAAGTACACGGAAAGAGGGAATAAGGTGGGGAAATTACTTGCATGGCAGTTAAGGAAGCACAGAGAGTCACAGCTAGTGGCAGAAATCAAAAGAGGGGCAGACAGGGTATGCTCACATGAAGGGATCTGTGAGGAATCTCAGAAATATTATGCCTCCTTATATGCAAGTGAGGTGAACAAGCAGCCAGAACACATTGAGCAATATCTGGACAGCACAGAACTCCCCAGATTAGAGGAGGAAGAGGCAGAGGCCTTGGGACACCCAGTGACAGTGAAGAAAGGGCGATAAAGACTCTTCCCAGGAGGAAGGTGGATTCATAGCTGAATATTATCATATCCTATGGGAGGAGGTGGCCCCACTCATGGCACGCCTGTTCACTGGGGCATTAAATTGTTCTGTTCCCTGTAAACCGCTTTGATAACCCTGAAAAGCGGTATATAAAAAATGTTAAATAAATAAATGGGCAACTACTACTGGAGTTGATGGTGATAGCCAACCTGATTGTGTTGCCAAAGGCGGGGAAGACCGCCAGATCAGTGTGGGAATTACTGCCCAATTGCTAGACCTTTTCTTATAAATGTTATCTAGTTCTGGTGATACATTGCCAAGAAAACCCAGAGGCAGCTGGGTTACCAGGAGTCAGCCCTGACTTGACAGCAGCAAAAAAAACCCAAAAACCATTGTTAAACAGCGATATCAAACTCTTTGCCAAGGTAATGACACTGAGGCTTTGAAGGATGGTTCCCAAATTGATAAAGGTCAACCAAACAGGGTTCATAGGGGGCAGGAAAATTTAAGACAACATCTGACGGATGGCTGTTCTAATCCACCTGGTCAAGCAAAAAAAGTAAAAGGCTGTATTTGTAACACTGGATGCACAGAAGGCATTTGACCGGATGGAGTGGGGATTCCTGCATGAAATGATGAGCAAGTTTAACCTCGGAGAAGGGTTCAGTAGAAGCATTCAAGCACTATACTGGGCCCCCAAAGCTAGAGTCCTGGTGAATGGGGAACGGTCGGAAGTCTTTAGACTGTACAGGGGAAACAGGCAGGGTTGTCCACTATCACCAATGCTCTTCGTAATAGTGATAGCAGCGTTTGCAGCAAGGGTGCGACAAAATGGTGCCATCAAGCCAATGGTGAAAGTGGAGGAGGGTAGAACATAAGATTTTACTTTACGTGGACAACACCCTGAGTTTTATGTCCAACCTTAGAGAATTCCTACCAGTGCTGATAGAAGAGCTCAAGGGTTTTGCCAAACTCTCCGGTTTCGAAGTCAACATAGCCAAAACAGGGCAATTGCACTGGGTGGGTTACGACAGGAGGAAATTCCAGACTTCCTGTTTCAATGGGCTGAAGGAGCAATCAATATCTGGGTGTCTTTATTTCCACAAATCCTGGGGATCTTTTTCAACTTAACTACTCTGTTTCAAAGGCTGTGGGCAGATCTGGAAAAGTGGGAGATGCTCCACCTGAGTTGGATGGGGAGGGCAGCAGCCTTAAAAATGAATGTAATTCCCAGATTTAATTTTCTCTTTAATCAGCTGTCAATTGCCATCCCATTATCCTTTCTGGCGAAGTGAAAGGCCCATCTGATAAGATTTACATGATGTAAGAAAAAGCTCCCATCAGTGTGCAAAGGTTGTGCAGATAAAAGGAACAGGGAGGGGATATGTTTCCCTTCACTGAAATGGTACTATAGGACTGCAGTTTTGCGGGCAGTAAGAGAGCACTACATGAGGATGGACTCAACCCAATGGGTAGAACTGGAAAGAGCTATCCTCTCGCCCCAATCTTTTTATGAGTGGTTGGGGCAGTAGGGAGCAGAGGGGGAGGAGGATTTGTGGGATGGACACCTGTTTCTAGGGGCACTACAAAGGGTGGTTAACATGCTATGACACAAGGGCACTAATTCCATCACTCATGTCAAAATGGTCAAAAATAGCAGATTACATAACCTTTTCAGAGAGGGAGTACCAGAAACTATTGGGGAAACTGGGAGGTAAAGGGTTTGTATGTTTGTCCTATATTCTACAAGGGGACACAATGATGTCGATACAAGGGGTATAGATACTTTATAACGTGTCTGGGAGCACCTAGTAAAGAAAGATAAACCAATAGAAGAGGCTCTATTTAAGATGAAGGGATTGAAGGCCCTGACCTCTAGGTTCTATTTTATTTATTTATTTAATACTCTTATATACCGCGCTATTCGAAATCAGTGCGGTTTACATGGATCATCAATGAGATTTTACAGTGGGGGTTACACCGTAATTACAGATAACAGGGAGCTCAACTTGGATAACATCTTAACTATTTACACAAAAACACCAGAAAATATATATACATATATACATCGCATTGCGGTATGGTTACTGGGTAGTCATGGATCTGTGATTGTGTGTGGGGCACTTTGGCGTACCTACTTCCGGGTAGCACTTGATGAAGAGGTGGTGCTTCAGTGCCTTCCTGAATTTCGTTATCTCTGTGATTGCTCGTATGTTGGGTGGCAGGGCATTCCAACATCTAGGTGCACAAAGACTGAAAGCCCTGTTTGCGGTTGACTGTGTACACTGGATTATTGTTTTGGGGATTACCATAGTGTTTATTGCTGTAAGTCATCTGGTCCTGGTGGGGGGAGTCATGGAGGTGATGCTTGCAAGTGATGAGGGGGAGAGCCCGTTGATGGCCTTGAATGTTAGTAGCAGGATCTTGAAGGCGATCCTACAGTGGACTGGGAGCCAGTGGAGACTTTTGAGGATAGGTGTTATGCGTTCTCGCCTTGAGGCCCCATTTAGAACTCTGGCTGCAGAGTTCATGGCAAGTTGGAGTGGACTTAGGGTTGATTGTGGTAACCCTTGCAGTATCGCGTTGGCGTAGTTGAGATGTGGAATAGTTAGCGCCTGAAAGATCGTTCTGAAATCATCAGGTTGTAGCAGGGGGCATAGATGTCTGAGTGTCCTGATTTTATATGTTATGTTGATTTCACCATGTTGCCAATGTGTGTCTTCATGTCCAGTTTTTGGTCCAGTGTTACGCCCAGGTAATGGATTGTGGACTTGGTTTGCAGTTCTACATCTCTGACTTTTAGGTAGGCTGGTGGACAGAAGTTAGGGTTTCTTGTAATGAACAGCACTTCCGTCTTCTTGTGCTTTATCCGGAGATTCTGATTTTGGAGCCAATTTTCCACTGCATTGAAACAGTTCATTAGTGATGAGAGGTCGATCTGGTCATTCTTGAAAGGTGTGAAGAGCAAGACGTCATCGGCATATATCATGCACTCAATGTTGAATGAGCGTATGAGGTCGCAGATGGGCTGCATGTAGGTGTTAAACATTAGGGCTGATAGGGAGGATCCCTGCGGAACGTCCTGTTTCTGGTGGAATGGTTCAGATGTTGATGTCTCTGTTTGCACATGCTGCCATCTATCAGATAAGTATGATTTACACCAGGTTAGGGCTAAGTCACAGATGCCTTTCTCCTCGAGCCGTTTCAGGAGGGTCGTGTGGCATACTGAGTTGAATGCTGCGGCGATATCCAAGAATATAAGAGCCACACCGCGGTGAATGTTATCTATTGTGTTGAGAATGTTGTTGAATAGGGTGGTGAGTAGTGTCTCGACACCATGGGTTTCTCTGAAGCCATGTTGGCAGTGGTCTAGAGGCGCGGCATTGTTGACATGTTGTATCTGGCATTGGACCTCCTTTTCTATTATCTTGGCCAGGAGTGGAATACTGGCAATTGGTCTATATGATTCCACTTTCTGAGTGTCAAGCTTGCTGTTTTTCAGCAGAGGTCTGAAAGATGTGTGTTTGAGATTTAGGGGGAAAAATCCTGAGGTGAATGATGTGTCAAAGAGTCTGGCTAAGAATGGGCCATGAAGTCCAACTCCAGGAAATGGAGACGGTACAACTTCCACATCAGTTGGGATGGCAGGCGTGGCTGCACCAAGAAATATCGGAAAGATGGGTCATATCCTGGAAACAAACCCAATTGCAAATTGTCCATAGGGAATATGTAATCCCCAAGGTACTGGCCAAGGCACAGGGTGTGTCCTCTATGGAATGCTGACAAGAGTGTGGAAGGTGGGCACATTTTATCATCTATGGCGGGAATGCCTGGTGATCCAGGGTTTTTGGATGAAGGTGGAGAAGCAGATTCAGTCAATACAAGGGGAAACAACTCCATTAAACCCTTTAGTGATGTTACTGGGAGGTGAGATAACAAAGTCTGGGTCAAAATGGAAAGCAATAATGTGGTCTAAGTTGTTACTTGCAGCAAGGGCGTGATTGTTCAGTGGCCAACTGGTGGCAAAAAGTAAATGAAATGGTACAGTTTGATAAGATGGCCCTCCAATTAAAGCAAAGGGACTGTAAATAACAGAAAATCTGAGGCGCATACATCCACCTTTGCTGAAAGTGAGGAGACAGACCAAAGAGTTTAAAGAAGGGATGGACAGGAGTTAGCAACATCCATATACTGAGGGGAGGGATGACATACTGAGTAAGAGCGACCAATGTGTTTTTTGTTTGGGGGGTGGAAGTTAGATAGTTTTATTGATTCAGATGAAAAGCAATGGTGGAGCATGCACTGGAGGTGCGGAGGACCCTAGGAGCAATTTATATTAAGCGGTGAAGAAAGCATTCAAAAGCAGGATTGTAAAACGGGGAATTAAAGGTTGGGGGTAGATGGAATAGCTGGAAGGTAGATGATGCCCATTTCCTGGATAAACATCGGAAGAGCAAAGAAGACTCGGGGTACACTGGATAATTCCAAGTCAGAAGTGCATACATGAAGAGTGTAAAGAGGTAATGGTAGTGGGAGGAGTACAGTTGTACAACAGTCATTCAACTTTGGATAGCAACAGCTAACACTGTATGGTCAGGCTTCACAAATGTTACTGTTATATTACTGCAATATTATCTGATGATTATAAACTGATGGAATTCAACGATGAATAAAAATAATTTACACAAAAAGAAATATAGATCTTTCCTAATGTCTAAGAGGTGAACACTGTAATTCCAGTAGAGTCCGGCACAACCACTGCTCACCTGTGGATACATGATTTACAGACCCCTTCTAACCGATTATGCCGAACTGAACTGGCCACAGCTTGGTGGGCTGCTTTCCTGGGGCAAGGGGCTAGTGACAGGAGCCATGTTGTTAGACATTGGACATTAGAATGCTTATGGCAGGGATGCCCCCACAGCCACTGTTGACAAGAATGGTGATTTGCTGCTCATCTCTAATATGGCACAACTGGTTTGTCTGTGCCTGCGGACAGGCACCCTCATGGACTGGAGCTGTAAACAAAGTGTAATGTGTCTGGGATTTATGGCTTGGGTACAGTTATGTATTTATTGGTTCTATGTTTGTTAATAGGAGTGGAGGAGCAGCCTAGTGGTTAGAACACAGGCTTGGTAACCAAGCAACCAGGGTTTGATTCCCACTAGCACTCCTTGTGGCCTTGGGCAAGTCACTTAACCCTCCACTGCCTCGGAAGGAAGGCCTGACAATCTACTTCCGGTGACACTGCCAAGAAAACCCAGGAGCTTCTGGGTTGCCAGGAGTCAGGACTGACTCAAAGGCACACATTGAATTTTTGTTTGTTAATAAAGCTGCAGCCAAGCTGTATATCAGGTTTGGTGAAGTGCAGGATCATGGAAACTGCCTAGAACATGGTGCCATGACCTTGGCCTTCTGCCTCTCACCCTTCTCCCTGTGAGTAGTGGCCTGGGTTGCGGTGGCTTGGGCATTCTGCTGTGTCAGGGACGGTGGCTGCAGTGGGGTTTAAGTGCTTCACGCATCCTGCAGCCATCATTGTATCCAGGGGTAGACTTGGGTTGGCCCTCCCTCTCACTAAATTGGTTTACTGTCATGTTACTGATACTTGTAATGTCATAGCCAGCAGGGTACCCAAACCAGGTGCCATGTTGTTGGACACTGGACATTAATATACTTGCAACAGGGATGCCTCTGCAACCACTGTCAGCCAGAATGAGGGTGGGGCTGGCCCCAGAGTTGGTTCAAGGTGTTGGCGCCCTAGGCAGACCTTATGCTGCCCTGGCTGTCAGAATCTATCATTTAGTTTTGAATGCTCTGCTCTTTGCTGCCCACCAGAAGCTGCTACCTTAGGTGACCATCTAGTTTGCCTAATTGCTGTCCCTGAATGGGGAGAAGGCAGCTGAACCCTAATATTCTGCGGCACAGCAGGGTTATCTCTGCCTGAGGATAGGCTCTCTTGTTGTACAGCTGAGAGCTTGAATTGGTTGTTGAGAGATTAACGGCCTTGCTGGTCCCATGGGGGGCTGGGAATGTATACAAAGTACAATAGAGAGAATTTATAGTGGCAGTGGCCAACGCTGCTTTAAAATAAACTCAGATATTAAGTGCTGGGCCCTATCCATTTCCGTATCCAGTTCAAATTTCTCCTACTGACCTATAAGAACATTCACTCTGCAGCTCTTCACTACCTTTCCTTTCTTATCTCTCCCTATATCCCTCCTCGGGAACTTCGCTCTTCAGGCGAATCGCTTTTATCTGCGCCCTTCTCTTCTACTGCCAATTCCAGACTTTGATCCTTCCACCTTGCTGCTTCTTATGCCTGGAACAAACTACCCGAGTCTGTACGTCAGGCTTCATCTCTGAACCTTTTCAAATCCAGGCTGAAAACTCACCTCTTCGAGGCCACTTTTGCATCCTCGTAAGGAAACACATCGGAGACTGAACAGATCAGGATCCAAACGCAGCTTCGAAGAGGTCAGTTTTTAGCCTGGATTTGAAAAGGGCCAGAGATGAAGCCTGACATACATTCAAGTAATGTAGGCATTTCCCTGTCCCCAGAGTGTTTACAATCTAGGTTTGTACCTAAGGCAGTGGAGGGTTAAGTGACTTGAGCAAAGTCACAAGGAGTACCAGTGGGATTTGAACCCTGCTCCTCCACTCCACAGTTAACTGCATGTAATTCCTTCTGCTTTTTCTCAGACTGTCTGGGTATGAGAAGAAGCAGAAGAATGTAGACATCATAAGAACATAAGAAATGCCATACTGGGTCAGGCCAAGGTCCATCAAGCCTAGTATCCTGTTTCCAGCAGTGGCCACTCCAGGTCACAAGTACCTAGCAGTTTTCCAAAAAGACACACAGGTTCCACAATGCATTGGGGCAAACACTGGATTTCCCGGGTCCTCTTTAATAATGGTTTATGGAACTTTCTTCCAGGAACTTGTCCAAACGTTTTTTTAAACCCAGCTACACTAACAGCTTTTACTACATCCTCCAGTAACAAATTCCAGAGTTTGAATATGCAATGAGTGAAAAAAAATATTTTCTCTTAGAAACATAGAAAGATGATGGCAGAAAAAGACTGCACCTTCAAAAGGATATAAACAGGTTGGAGTCAGTATAGAGGGTGGCTACTAAAGTGGTTAGCTGACTTCGTTATAAAGCATATGAGGACAGACTTAAGGATCTTAATATATATACTTTAGAGGAAAGGCAGGATAGAGGTGATATAGGTGAAATAAGGGTGTCCTACATGGAGTGGTGGGTTCACCCCTAAACAGAAACAAAAACATGGGGAGGGGTGGCCTGCACAGAGCGACAGGTGCACCTACTCCTGCCATCTTGCTGGGCAGACTAGATGGACCATGCTGGTCTTTATCTGCCGTCACGGACTATGTTACTATGTTACTATATGATTGAGGCGTTCAAATACCTCTGTGGCATAAACACCCAGGAGGACAGACTCTTTTGATTGAAAGCAAGCTCTGCTATGAGGAGACATAGAATCAGGGTGAAAGGAGAGAGACTCATGAGTAATATGCAGAAATATTTCTTTATGGAAAGAGTGGTAAATGCGTGGACTAGTCTTCCAGTGGAGGTGGTAGAGATGAGGACAGTATCTGAATTTAAAAAAGCATGGGACAAACACAGAGGATCTCTAAAGGGAAAAAGGGGACTGTTGTAGTGGTTGATATGGAAGGGCAGACTAGATTACCAGACTACTTTGCTAGCTTTGCTAAGTTTTTACAAATATAGGTACCTGTCTTCCTCTCTCTTTGATCTCTTGTATTTCATGAAGGCCTCCCTCTTTTTCTTCATCTTTTCAGCTACTTCTTTTGAAAACCATAGTGATCTCCTGTTTACTTTTATTTACCATTTTAACAAAAATGTTGGTTACCTTTAAAATATCCCCCTTCAGTTTTGCCCTCTGTTTTTCTACATCCCCCAGCTGTTCCTATCCCGCTAACAATTCCCTGAGGTGTTGGCCCTTCTTGGCAAAGTTAGTTTTCCTAAAGTCTAAGATCCTTGCTTTTGAATGGATTTTATCAGCCCTAGTCCTAATACTGGTGATCACTGGATGCTAAATGATCTCCCACTATAACATCAGAAACACTTTCACCATGAGCTCGCAATAAGATTATTATATTGTTCTCCCAGGACAAGCAGGATGAGTCAGCCACAAGTGGTGACGTCATCCGACGGCACCTAAGACGGAAGTACTCTCATTAGCCCAGAAGGCTTTAGCCCTCTGGGCATGGCTAGTAGCCCCACCTCCAGATCAGCCCCTAGCTGGTCAGATTTTCATCTTCCGCCTTGCCAGCAAGACGTTTTTTATTTTACACTCATCACCTCACCTCTAAATCCCTTGAAAATGAAGAAACCAGGCTTCAAGAAGTGCACGGGGTGCTCCAGGAAGATGGCTAACTCTGACTCTCATCAGCTCTGCCTCCGGTGCCTGGGTAAGGAGCACCCCGTTGAAGATTGTTCTGCATGCGGCCGTATGTCTCCCCGGGCCCGCAAGTCCCGCAAGCACGCCCTCCGGGAGTTGTTTTCTCCCTCCGCTGATGCTAACTCTGTTCCTGCTGCTGATGCTGCCGCGGCCGCGGTCCCTACCGCTTCTATTTTGGACTCCTCGACTGCTGCTGTGCTGGCCGGAGACGCGCCGAGGTCGGCCTCCATCTCCCGCCGTGAAGGGGACTCTCCATCGGCCATGTGCGTCCCTGCTGTGGACGCGGCCATTGCTGCCAGGCGCTCCTCCTCCTTTCTTCTGGCTGCCCTATTTCCGGGTTCCGTTTTGCCGGCTGAGACCTCCTCCTGCACTCGGTGCAGCACCGATAGCTCCCCCAGGCACAGAGCTCCTCACAAACGGTGCAGCAAGCAAAGGGGACCCAGATCCTGCCGGCGCAGAGGCTCCCGAAGCAAGCGGAGAGCATCCAAGCGCCGGCACCGCTCATCAAGCCATCGCAGCAGGAGCTGCTACCGGAGCTCCAGCAGTGCCCTACAACACCGGAACAAACACAAATGGAGCAGGAGCAGCTCACACAGTGCCGATCGGCGCAAGGCACGGCACCAACGTTCACGTCATTGCAGCTCTGAAGATGGCTCAGACAGCCACAGCAGCTCCACGACCAGCAGCTCCTCTGCCCACAGGAGAACACGTAAGTCCTCCAGCTCCTCGGACTGTAGCCTCTATTCCAACGATGGGGAAATCTCCCTCCTCTCCCCTCTTTCTTCTCCATCACAGGAGCATGTTGAGCACACGGCACCTTATCACGCTCCAGAGCAACAGGTCCCAGAGACTCTGCATCTCCTCACCGACATGTTGCAGCAATGGGCCTCCACCCTTTCAGACCTTGCCTCCAAGCGATTGCCTCAGACCCTGACCCAGCCTACTGTGCCTACCCCGGAGGTTGCGCAGGTGGCCGCCGTCCCTTCTGCGGGGGCTGATGCCCCTCCTCCACCAATGGGGAATGACGCTGAGGAGGTCTCGCAGCCAGAAGCACCGCCACACAGGGGCTCTCTCTCCATTCCTGCTTCTGACAGCCCTCTGGACCAATCCAACCCTCCAGAGGACCTAACTTACTATAAATATGTGCGTAAGGTCATCTCCTCTCTCTCTATCACATCAACGGATGCCCCAGACCAACGCGCTGAAGTTCAAAATGCACTCAAGTTCGTCGACACCCCCAAGACGACCACTTCTCTGCTAATTCACCAACTCCTCAGAGACAATCTCTACAAGATATGGCAGACCCCCGCATCCAACCATCCCTGCCTGCGCAGACTGGATCTTGAGTACGTGATCCAACCCCTGCCCGGCTTCGACAAACAACAGCTACCTCATCAATCCATTGTGGTTGAGTCTGCCCTCAAGCGCTCCAAGTCCTCTCGTAGCTCCCCTAACACGCCTCCAGGAAAAGACAACAAGCTATTGGACGACGTGGTGAAGTGCGTCTACCAGGGTGCCATGCTAAACCCAAGGATAGCGGCACACCAATTCCAGCATGCCATTTACCAGGACCTACTGGTGACCAGCATCAAATCCAACATCACCCACATCAACCATAACAGAAGCTCTACCAGCCCTGAACTCTGCCCTGGCAGACCTCGAGGACTGTACTAAGCATCACGGTCGGGCGGCCCACGACGCCTTTGAATCAGACGCCAGAATTGCCGGAAATGCCATTTCCGCATGACGGCTTGCCTGGCTCAGGGCCTCAGGCTTGCGAACTGATTCCCACGAAAAGATCGCGGATACCCACTGCACTGGGGACTCACTATTCGGCGACAAGGTTAAGGACACGGTGAATGACATGCGTGAACGCTGCACCACGCTTCAAACCCTCGAGGAATGTACAGATCACCCTCGCTCCTACCACAAAGGAAGCTCTCAAAACTCCTCAGCTCACAAAAACTACAACTATTATCGCAAGTGGCAACAACCCAGGTACAAACAGCAGCCTTACCAACAAACTTACAGACAGAAGCCGCAACAGCGGGAGCGCGCACAAAAGAAGTCTACGTCCGCCTCCGTGAAAACCAACCCTAGCTTTTGACTCGCAGCCTGGCCTGCAACCGCCGGCTGGGGGACGGTTGTCAGCTTTCCGGCATTCCTGGGAGATGATAACAACAGACCATGGGGTGCTCACTATTATCAAGCAGGGCTACAGCATACAATTTTCTTCAACTCCACTTCAACGCTCCCTACCTCTGAGCAATATCCCTCCGCAACATCTTGCTCCTATGACTTCGGAGATAGTATCCCTCCTGAAGGCCAAGGCCATCGATCCGGTCCCCCCCCAGCGAAATCAACTCGGGGTTCTACTCAAGGTACTTCCTCGTCCCCAAGAAGTTGGGGGGTATTCGACCCATCCTCGACCTCTGGGAACTCAACAGGTACATAGCAAGAAGAAATTCAGGATGCACTCCCTCTCATCCATTCTACCCCTCATCCAGCCCAATCATTGGCTGGCCTCCCTGGATCTCCAAGATGCCTACACTCACGTTCCCATTCATCCTCACCACAGGAAATTCCTGCGTTTTCAGGTAGCGGGCAGCCATTACCAATACAGAGTCCTTCCCTTCGGCCTCTCTCCTGCTCCCAGAGTTTTCACAAAGTGTGTAGCAGTAGCAGCTGCGCATCTACGCAAAGACGGGATAGTTGTGTTCCCCTACCTGGATGATTGGTTATTCTCTGCACCCTCCCCCCTCAGAGCTTCGGAGGGCGGTCAAGAAAGCCATAGCACTGCTCGCCTCCCTGGGTTTTCTGGTCAACCATGCGAAGTCTCGCCTCACCCCAGTCCAGAGGCTGGAATTCATCGGTGCTTACATAGACACTACTCAAGCCAAGGCCTTGCTTCCCCAGAGCAGAAGGTGCACCATCATCAATCTTGCCCTTCAAGTCATCAACTCCTCACGCTCGAAGGCAAGAACCATTCTTCGCCTCCTGGGGCACATGGCAGCTACCACCCATGTCCTTCCCCTTGCGAGGCTGCACATGCGAGCCCTTCAATGGCACCTCCGCTCTCACTGGTGCCAGCACTCGCAGCCCCTGTCCGCCAAGGTCCCCATCGATTCCACGGTGGCCAAGGCAATTCGCTGGTGGACTCACCCGAAAAACTTGTCTCAAGGCAGACGCCTCCAACTTCCGGCGCACCAGTTCACAGTGACCACAGATGCATCAGCTCTAGGTTAGGGAGCCCACTGCGCTGGCACTCGCACGCAGGGCATGTGGTCGGCTTCAGAGAGAGCCCTACACAGCAACATCCTCGAGCTCATAGCTGTCCGCCACGTACTTCAGGCCTTTCGGGAGCTTATAAAGGGAAGAACCGTCAAGATTCAGACAGACAATCAAGTAACTATGTTCTACATAAACAAACAAGGGGGCACCGGGTCACGTCCTCTATGCAGAGAGGCCCTACGCACATGGCGCCTGGCCCTCTCTTACAGTTGCAGCCTCCAGGCCTGCTACCTGCCGGGGGAGGAGAATGTCATTGCCGACCAGCTCAGCAGACAACTGAACCCCCACGAATGGACACCACGAAGATGTGTAATCGTCCCTCTTTGCGAGATGGGGCCACCCGCTGATCGACCTCTTTGCATCACAGGAGAACTCCAAGTGCCGCCTATTCTGCTCCAAACGTCCTGCGCCACACAGAATAGTGGCGGACGCCTTCGACGTGACCTGGAGCCAGTGGCCTCTTGTCTATGCCTTCCCCCCCACCCCGCTAGTTGCTCGGACAATTCAACAGCTGATCAGGGACAAGGCGTTGGCCATCCTGGCAGTTCCCTACTGGCCCAGGCAAGTCTGGTTCCCCTACCTGCACCGTCTGGCACTGGAACCCCCCATCCATCTCCCCTTGAGACCAGATTTACTCTCACAGGACAACAGAGCGATCCTGCACCCCAACCTGCGGATGCTATCGCTAACGGCTTGGAAACTGAAAGGATGACCCTCACCCCCTTCAATCTCCCAGCAGAGGTCCAGCAAGTCATTCTGGCGGCTCGATGCCCTTCCACCAGAAAAGCCTACAGCCTCAAATGGCGCCGCTTCAGCATCTGGTGCGCATCCCGAAGTCTGGACCCCTTCTCATGCCCGGTACCCCCGCACCTCCAATACCTCACCTCTCTTTCAACACTGGGCCTGAAGACCCAGTCCATCAAGGTCCACCTAGCGGCCATAGCGGCTTTCCACCACCGAGTAGGTGACGCGTCGGTAGCAACACTACCTCTGGTAGTTCGTTTCATGAAGGGTCTGGCCAACCTGCATCCCCCGGTCCGTGAACCTGTGCCCCCCATGGGACCTTAACATCATCCTCAACCAGCTCACTGGTGAGCCCTTTGAACCGCTGCAGATCGCTGACCTGAAGTTCATCTCTTGGAAAACACTATTCCTCATCGCCATAACTTCAGCCAGACGGATCAGTGAGCTACACGCCTTGGTAGCCCACCCGCCTTATACCATACTTCACCAAGACCGGGCCTGCCTGTGAACACACCCCAAGTTTGTCCCCAAGGTGGCCACTGCATTCCACATCAATCAGAGCATCGAATTACCCTGCTTCCTGCCGGGGCCACACTCCAACCCGGAGCGACAGCGTCTGCATACCCTAGACTGTGTTAGAGCACTACGATGCTATCTGGAGCGGACTTCAGCCTTAAGGAAAGGCTCACAACTCTTCGTCTCATACGATCCAAACAGACCCAGATGCCCAGTGTCCAAGCGTACTCTGTCCATCTGGATCTCCTCTTGCATCTCCCTGTGCTTGTCACGAGCAGGAGCACCTCCTACCTCAGGAATCAGGGTTCAGCATTTGCGGGTGTTGGCCGCCACCATCGCCAACCTGACATCTGCAGAGCGGCCACATAGGCCTCGATCCACTAAATGAAGGGCCGAACATTACTGGGACTGAAAACCTTTCCCCATGTTAGTGTAGCAGGAGCCTCTCCCCGCCCACTCCTTGCCCATTTACCCCTTCTCCCCGCCCTCTCTCCATCCTCTGTGGGACTTACCGTGGCTGGTGACGTTAACGCGCATTAACGTTAATTAACGCGCGTTAACGTAGCCGTTGCTTCGTTACTGCAGTTTAGTAAACATACCCCCATGTCTCTGTTACTGCCATTAAATCCAACTCAGCCTCTCCCATTAATGCCTCAACATCTAGTATCTTATTTCCCATGCTACGGGCATTTATAGACACCGATTTCCAGATGTTGCCCCTTTTACCTATTTATATAAAGGCATTTAATGTTCCACTTACCTGGGGGCTTTCTTCATCCATCCCCAACGAATTTAGTTTAAAATCCTCTTCAGTAGATTAGCCAGTCTGCTACTGAAGACACGTCAACCTTTCTTGGACAGACGGATGCCATCTCTGCTCTGCAACCTTTGGAACAGCGTCCCATGGTCTAGGAAACCAAAGCGCTCTCGATGACACCATCCATGCAGCCATGCATTCATCTCCAGAATGCAAGCTGCTCTGCCTTGGCCTTTACCCTCAACAAGGAGGATTGAAGAGAACACCACCTGTGCACCTATGTGCTTCATCCTCTGTCCCAGAGCCATGAAGTCACTTTTGATATGCTCAGAGGGATACCTGGCAGTATCATTTTTACAGACATGGATTAGCAACATTAGGTAGTAATCAGTGGGCTTGATGAGTCTCGGAAAACTCTCCATAACATCTTGGATTTTGGCACCTGGCAGACAGCATACCTCTCTGGACTAGAAAAAGGGACTGTTACTTCTGAAGAGAGATCTGCAACTGTGAGTATATACTTCTGGTAATTTTCTAAAAGGAATTCTTTGTATTAAAGCTAATTAATCTGTGAACCCACTATTTTTTGTTAAATCTGTCAGGGCCTAGTAGCAGCAGTTTAAGTTTAAATATAAAACACAGAGGAGAACGTTTTGGTTACATTTCATACCCAGCAGAGAGCTTGTAATTTAAAGTTAATAGTCACTCAGGGCCTAGCAACAGCAAAGTACTTTTAGTTTAAATTTAAAACACAGAAGAGAGCTTTCTGGTTACATTTGGAACCCAGCAGAGAGCTTGTAGTCTAAATTTAATAGTCACTCAGGGCTTGGCATCGGCAAAGTACTTTTAGCTTAAATTTAAAACACAGAAGAGAGCTTTCTGGTTAAATTTAGAACCCAGCAGAGAGCTTGTAGTTTAAATTTCATAAGAAGTTAGAGCCTAGCAGCAGCTAAGAGCTATAATTTAAATCAAATCAGAATTTAGCTTACCTCAGCAGCACAAGACAGGGTACTGTGTAGCAGCCCTCTTCTAATAAGTGTTATTTCCCTCCCTCCCCACACACACCCACCCCTGGGATAAACGTAGCTTTATAGGTCTTACACATCTTAAAAGACAGGAGGTGCTCTCAGTGAAGCTCATTACCCAATTCAGTCATACACTAAGGACCTGAGATTAGTTAAGCTTCAGGTGAACAAGGTATATTACACGTATTAGGTACAGTTTTATTAGTATAAATATCCATAGCAACCCTTAGTAAGTAAAGAACTTGGATCTAAACACAAACTTAAAACTAAGATGCAGACAGCAGTCCAGCAGCGGGATGGGGGCTTTCCAGTCTTTTGCAATGAGTGTCACATGTATGATTTTCTCCCAGTTGGTGAGAGGTCTTACGTGTGCACTAGGTGCAAGGAGCTCTTTGCTCTCAGGGAACGAGTCCGTTCTCTAGAGGTTAAAGTAGCAGACTTGGAAAGCATAAGACAGACAGAGAGGTACATAGACGAGACCTACAGGCATATAGTCCTGAAGTCCCACCTCCAGTCTGGCAGCATCCCTGTTGCCATGGAGGAGAGATGTCACGTGACAGGAGAGCATCACCCTGGTGTGGCAGGAAGTGATCCTGTAACTAGGACCTGTCTTCCAGGTGATGTAAAACCCTCTCGCACCGAGGAAGTTTCTCCAGGGACATGAGCCCAAGAGGGAAGGGTTAGGACAGCCGTTATAGTTGGTGATTCGATCATTAGTCATGTAGATAGCTGGGTGGCTGGTGGACGTGAGGATTGCCTGGTAACATGCCTGCCTGGTGCGAAGGTAGCGGACCTCACGCGCCACCTAGATAAGGTCTTAGATAGTGCTGGGGAGGAGTCTGCTGTCTTGGTACATGTCAGTACCAATGACATAGGAAAATGTGGTAGGGAGGTTCTGGAGGCTAAATTTAGGCTTTTAGGTAGGAAGTTGAAATCCAGAACTTCCAGGGTAGCATTCTCTGAAATGCTTCCTGTTCCATGCGCAGGACCCAAAAGGCAGGCAGAGCTACGGAGTCTCAATGCGTGGATGAGACAATGGTGCAGAGATGAGAGTTTTGGATTTGTTAGGAACTGCAGAACATTCTGGGAAAGGAGGGGCTCTTCCGAAGGGATGGGCTTCACCTTAACAGGGATGGAACCAGGCTGCTGGCATTAACCTTTAAAAAGGAGATAGAGCAGCTTTTAAACTAGATATTAGGGGAAAGCCGACAGTCACCCAAGAGCGAAAGAATCTATGGTTCGAAAGAATGTATCTTTGAAGGATCCTACCAAAAGCAGAGAGGTTCCACAAAAGAGTAAAATAGCCCAAATGCCCTCAAGTATGGAGCAGACTGAGCTTAAAGATCCCAAATTACCCAAGTCTAACAATAGCCAAATTAATATGAGTAAAATACATTCTCTAAAATGCTTGTATGCAAATGCTAGAAGTCTAAAAAATAAGATGGGAGAGTTAGAATATATACCACTAAATGAAAGGTTAGATATGATTAGAATATCAGAGACATGGTAGAAGGAGGACAAACAGTGGGACACTGTGATACCTGGGTACAAACTATATCGTAATGATAGAGCTGATCAAATTGGTGGAAAGGATTAAAGTTTTGCAGGAAACAAAATCTGCTGTAGAATCTAAATGGATTGAAATTCCATGTAAAAGGGGGAAGGCAATGGCAGTGGGGGTGTACTGGCCTTGCCAGAATGACCAAATGGATGATGAAATGCTCAAAGAAATCAAGGAAGCTAACAAAAGTTACAGTGCAGTAATAATAATGGGTGATTTCAACTACCCCGGTATCGACTGGGTCAGTGTCACGTCAGGACATGCTAGGGAGATAAAGTTCCTAGATGAAATAAATGACTGCTTCTTGGAGCAGCTGGTTCATGAACCGACCAGAGGGGAAGCCATTTTAGACCTAGTCCTAAGTGGAACACCAGATCTAGTGCAAGAGATAAGGTTGTTGGGGCCACTTGGCAATAGTGATCATAGCATGATCGTCTTTGATTTAATTAGTGGAGGAGGGATAGTAAGGAAATCCACAGTACTACCTTTTAACTTTTGAAAGGGAAACTATGATAAAATGAGGAAAACAGTTAAGAAAAAACTAAAAGGAGCAGTTGCAAAGGTTAAAGACGTACATCAGGCTTGGCTGTTGTTGAAAAATACTGTCTTGGAAGCCCAGACCAGCTGTATTCCACGCTTTAAAAAAAGTGGAAGGAAGTCCAAAAAACTGCCAGCATGGTTTAAAGGTGAGGTCAGAGAGGCTGTTGTTGCCAAAAAAGCATCTTTCAGGAAATGGAAAAAAAGAGCCAAACGATGAAACCCGGAAACAGCACAAGCACTGGCAAGTCAAATGCAAGGCATTGATAAAACAGGCAAAGGGAGAATTTGAGAAGAAGCTTGCTGCGGAAGCAAAAACGCGAAGTAAAGACCTTTTCAAGTACATTCGTAGCAAAAAACCTGTGAGAGAGTCAGTTGGTCCATTAGATGATAAAGGGGTTAAAGGAGCACTAAGAAGTGACAAGGCGATAGCGGAGAGATTGAATGAATTCTTTGCTTCAGTCTTTACTGAGGAAGATGTAGGGATGTTGCCCATGACTGAAGTGGTATTTAAAGGTGCGGAAGAATTGAAGGAAATATCGATACATCGGGAAGCTGTATTACAACTATTAGATAAACTGAAGAGTAGCAAATCACCTGGGCCAGATGGTATACATCCAAGGGTGTTGAAAGAACTGAAATACGAGATTGCAGACCTGCTATTAGTAATCTATGAACTATCATTAAAATCATCTCTATTTTTATTTTATTTATTTTATTTAACAGTATTTCTAAACCGCCTTATCTTATTAATCAAGGTGGTATCACAGCAAACAATCGGGTAAAGTGAGAGTGTTAAACATGCAGTGAGGGTGATGTTTGTGTGTGTTGTATTGTGTGCTAGATTGGTTTGAGCTATGTACAATGTGTGTTGTATTGTGTGCTAGAGTGTTTTGAGCTATGTACAATATGGGCTATATACAGTGATGCAAAAACATTTTCTATACATACAGTGTTTAGGCGGTATCATGTGCTGTTATACATTCTCTGAGGTTATGTGATGTGTCCATAGTGTTCTATGAATAGCATGGTTTTTAGCTGTTTTCTAAAGTCTTTGAGGTCTGTAGTTGCCCTCAACTCGTCCGGTAGTTTGTTCCATATTGTTGGAGCAGCCATGGAGAGTGCTCTGTCTGTTGTGTCCTTGCGTGTGTGTTTGAATTCACTTGGGTGCTGACTCGGTTGTGTGTTTGTTTTCTTCTAGGACGTGTGCTGGTGTCTGGTTGTATGAGGGTATGCAGGCTGTTGGCTGATGTGTGCTGATTTATCTTGAATAGGTTTATGATAGTTTTGTATCTGATGCGTGCACCGATTGGGAGCCAGTGTAAGTCCTTTAAGGTAGGTGTGATGTGTTCCTGTCTTGCAGTACCGGATATTATTCGTGCTGCAGTGTTTTGTGCTAGCTGGAGTGGTTTGAGGGCTTGTTTCGAGAGTCCAAAGTATATCGGATTGCAGAAGTCCAGTAGTGGGGTTATCAGTGCTTGACAGACGGTACGAAAGTGTTCTAGGGCGAGGAGTGGTTTCAGTCTCCTGATGATTCACATCTTGTAGTAGACTTTTTGGATTGTTTTGTTGATGTGTGGCTTGAGGTTTAGTTTATTGTCCAGAGTAACTCCGAGGTATCTCACTTCTGATCTTATTGGTATAGTAGTGTTTTGTATCTTGATATTTGGCGGGTGTATGAAGCTTTGGTTCCGAGTGATGATTAAAGCTTCGGTCTTGTAGTTTATTGCAAGGATGTTGTTTTGACACCAACTCGTCATTTGGGTAAGGCAGTCTGTTATCTTAGAAAAGTCCGGGTTGTCGATTGATATCGGGGTATATATCATGATGTCGTCTGCATATATTGTGTATTGAATGTTGTTCTCTTTCATGATGTTGCAGATTGGTTGGATGTAGATGTTAAATAGGAGAGCTGAGAGTGCGGATCCTTGAGGTACTCCTTGACAGACATTTATGGGTCGGGAGGTGTTGTGTCCCACCTTGACCTGTAGCTGTCTTTCGGTTAAGTATGAGTGGAACCATTCTAATGTGATACAGTGAATACCAGTGTTTTTTAGTCTTTCCAGGAGCGTGTTGTGGTCCACTGTGTCGAAGGCTGAGGAGATGTCGATGAAGATCATTATGATTCCATTCCTGGTGTTGTCAATTATTCTTAGGATGCTGTCGAAGAGGTAGATCAGTAGCGTTTCGACTCCATGGTTGGGACGAAAGCCGTGTTGGTTGTCGTCGAGTGTTTCATATTTGTCGATGTGTTCGTGGAGTTGTAGTTGAACCGTTTTTACGATGATTTTTGTCAGGAAGGGTATGCTGGAGATTGGTCGGTATGCTGCTGGATCTTTTTTGTCGAGAGTTGTTTTCTTTGTGATTGGTCTGAAGATTGGAGGATCGCCAATGTAACACCAATTTTTAAAAAGGGTTCCAGGGGTGATCCGGGAAACTACAGACCGGTGAGCCTGACATCAGTATCGGGAAAAATGGTAGAAACCATCATAAAGAATAAAATTACTCAGCATGTAGATAGTCATGACCTAATGGGAGACAGCCAACATGGCTTTAGACAAGGAAGATCTTGTCTTACTAATCTGTTATGTTTTTTTGAAGGAGTGAATAATCAGGTGGGCAAAGGTGAGTCGGTTAATATTGTGTATCTGGACTTTCAGAAAGCCTTTGATAAGGTCCCTCATCAGAGACTTTTGGCAAAACTAGAGTCATGGGATAGGAGGCAGTGTACTATTGTGGATCAGGAACTGGTTAAAAGATAGAAAGCAGAGGGTAGGGCTAAATGGCCAATTTTCCCAATGGAGAAAGGTGAATAGTGGTGTACCCCAGGGATCTGTGCTGGGTCCGCTGCTTTTTGACATATTCATAAATGACCTGGAAAGTGGAATAACGAGTGAGGTTATCAAATTTGCAGATGACACAAAACTATTTAAAGTTGTTAAAACCCAAGAGGATTGTGGAAAATTGCAAGAGGATCTTGATAAATTGGAAGACTGGACATCAAAATGGCAGAGGAAATTTAATGTGGACAAGTGCAAGGTTATGCACCTAGGGAAGAACAACCCAAACTATGGTTACACGATGCAAGGTTCCACATTAGGAACCACCACCCAGGAAAAAGATTTAGGCGTCATTGTGGATACCATGTTAAAACCCTCGGCCCAGTGTGCAGCGGCGGTGAAGAGAGCAAATAGAATGCTATGTATGATAAGGAAAGGAATGGAAAATAAAACAAAAGATATTATAATGCCTCTATATCGTTCCATGGTGAGACCGCACCTTGAATATTGTGTGCAATTCTGGTCGCCGTATCTTAAAAAGGATATAGCGATTTTGGAAAAGGTTCAGAGAAGAGCCACCAAAATGGTAAAGGGGATGGAAGGATACTCCCATGAAGAAAGGCTAAAAAGGTTGGGGCTCTTTAACCTGGAAAAGAGACGGCTGAGGGGAGATATGATAGAAGTCTATAAATTAATGAACAGAGTGGAACGGGTAAACGTAGATCGATTGTTTACCTTATCAGAATATAGAAAGACTAGGGGACATGCAATTAAGCTACAGGGTAAACTATTTAAGACTAATAAAAGAAAATATTTTTTCACTCAACGTGTAATCAAACTCTGGAATTTGTTACCGGAGGATGTAGTAAAGGCTGCTAGTGTAGCTGGGTTTAAAAAAGGTTTGGACAAGTTCCTGGAGGAAAGGTCCATAAACCATTATTAAGAAGGGACCCAGGATATCAATGCTTGAACCAATACAAGCATTGTGGAACCTGTGTCCCTTGGGGAAACTGCTAGGTACGTATGACCTAGATTGGCCACTGTTGGAAACAGAATATTGGGCTTGATGGACCTTGTTCTGACCCAGTATGGCATATCTTATGTTCTTATGTTCAGATGGATGCCTCAGTACCCCTCAGAAGAGAGTGACCAACCACCACTACCCTTCGCTTCCTTGTGGTCACTGATTCTGCAACTTTGGGGCACTAGAGTTCTGGTTCTTCCCTTTCCAGGTATGCTTTCGCCTCCACTTCCAGGGCTGTATAATGGTTCTTCAATTTAAGGGCTGGAGGAGTTGGAATGGTAATTCTGCAGGCCCTGGTGGTGACGCGTGTCCAACCTTCATCATTCTGTAGGCTCCCATCTTCTCCTCTGCTGGAGAGCTTGGATGTTTCAAAAAGCATCTCATCGATGTACTTATCACTGTCTTGAATGCTCTTCAGCCTCGCCACCTCTTCTCTGAGAGCTTCAGCAGGCAGGCACACACTCTTCCCTTGGTCTGAAATGCAGAGCCCCTGTTAGGAAGGCCTCAACAGAGAAAGGCTCTGAAGACTTTTATGCAGGCCTCAGCTGCTCTCAGTTCCTTCATAGGCTAATTAGGCCCACTAACTCCTGGTGAGGTGTCAGTAGCTTCAATAAGCTGAGAAAGATACTAAAAGCATAGTTTTAAACCTACACCACTAAAAAAAATATTTCCCCTTTTCAACTAAAGCACCAAAAAGAATGTAACTTTGTTTTAAAAATGTACCAAAACCATTTTAAGAGCTCTTAGGCAGAGAGCTAGTAATTTAAAAGCCAAACTCTCTTACCTTGGCTTGAAATGCAGAGCCCCTATTAGGAATGCCTTCTTAGTCTTAAACAGGTTACACTGTAGCTCATTCCTAACAGGGGCTATGCATTTCAAGAAAACTAAGAGTTTCTGGCTCCTTCTTCCATTTCCTGAAAGATGCTTTTTTTTTGTTACAACAGCCTCTCTGACCTCACCTTTAAACCATGCTGGCAGTTTTTTGGACTTCCTTCTACTTTTCTTAAAGCATGGAATACAGCTGGTCTGGGCTTCTAAGATAGTATTTTTAAACACCCATGCTTGATGTAAATTTTTAATCTTTGCAGCTGCTCCTTTTAGTTTTTTCTTAACTATTTTCCTCATTTTATCAGTCTCCCTTTTGAAAGTTAAAAGATTTCTTTGCTATCCCTCCTCTATTAACTAAATCAAACACGATCATTCTATGAAAACTATTGCCAAGTGGCCCTAACACCCTTATCTCTTGCACCAGATCTTGTGTTCCACTAAGGACTAAGCCCAAAATGACTTCCTCTCTGGTCAGTTCATGAACCAGCTGCTCCAAGAAGCAGTCATTTATTTCATCTAGAAGCTTTATCTCCCTAGCATGTCCTGCCGTGACACTGACCCGGTCGATACTGGGGTAATGTAAATCACCCATTATTATTACTGTGTTGTAACTTTTGTTAGCTTCCCTGATTTCTTTGAGCATTTCATCATCCATTTGTTCATTCAGACCAGGCAGTCGGTAGTACACTCCACTGCTATAGCCTTCCCCTTTTTACTGCCAGGGGCAGCCCAAGTGGGGAGACTCGATGTGGGGCCTCAATTGCATAAGAGTCCTCATTTGCACATGTATTTGCTTAATGTTAACATAGTAACATAGTTTATGATGGCAGATAAAGACCAGTATGGTCCACCTAGTCTGCCCAGCCAGACAGCAAGAGTAGGTGCCCCTGCCGCTCCATGCAGGTCACTCTTCACCATGCCTTTGTTTAGGGATAAACCCGCTGCTCCATGTAGATCACCCTTATTTGTTGAGATATGAGAGAGTTATGATTATTTTGATTTTACCCTGTTGCTGTGTCTGTCCTAAGCCACTTTGAATGCCGTCACTGTATTGGCCCCCACCACTTCCATCGGGAGGGCATTCCAAGTATCCACCACCCTTTCAGTGAAAAAGTATTTCCTGGCATTGCCTTTCAGTTTACCCCCTTGCAACTTCATGTTATGCCCTCTATTTTTATAGCTTCCCTGTCTTTGGAAGAGGTTTGATTGTTCATTAATACTCTAACTATTTAAAGGTCTGAATCATATCTTCCCTGTCCCTCCTCTCCTTCAGAGTGTACATATTTAGGTCTTAAAATCTCTTCTCAAATGTCTTCTGATGCAGGCTCCAAAATATTTTGGTCGCCTTCCTCTGAACCGTTTCCAGTCTTTTTATATCCTTTGCGAGATATGGTCTCCAAAACTGAACACAATATTCCAAGTGGGGCCTCACCAGCGACTTGTACAGTGGCATTAGTACCACTTCCTTTCTGCTGGTAATTCCTCTCTGTATGCAACCTAGCATCCTTCTGGCTTTTGCCACTGCCTTGTCACACTGTTTCACCACCTAGAGATCCTCTGAAACAATCACTCAGAGGTCCTTCTCCTGGTCCGTGCACACCAACCTCTCATCCCCTATTGCATACAGTTCCTTTGGGTTTCTGCTTCCCAAGTGCATGACACTGCACTTCACAATAAATTTTAAGTGCCAAGCAGTAGATCATTCTTCCAGCTTTTGTAGATCTTTCCTCATGTTATCCACTCCCTCTGGGGAATACACTCTGTTGCAAATTTTTGTGTCATCTGCAAAAAGACAGACTTTTCCATTTAGTCCTTCAGCAATATAACTCACAAATACGTTGAACAGTACCAGTCCCAGGACCAAACCTTGAAGCACACTGCTAATCACCTTCCTTTCATCCAAGTGAGTTCCATTTACCATCACCTTCTGTCGTCTGCTAGTCAACCAATTTCTGATCCAGTTCACCACCTTGGGACCCATCCCCAAGCTGTTAAGTTTATTGATAAGCCTCCTATGAGGAACAGTATCAAAGGCTTTGCTGAAATCTAGGTAGATCACATCCATTGCATGCCCTTGATCTATTTCTCTGGTCACCCAGTCAAAGAACTTGATCAGATTTGTTTGGCAAGATTATTCTTTGGTAAAACCATATTGCCTCAGATCATGCAATCTGTTGGTTACGAGAAAATCCACTATTCGCTCTTTCAAAAGCACTAACGTTTAGTAAACATGCCTCTTAATGATGTATGGATAAAGACTACCAGATTTCTACATTACTATACTCCCTTGCCAACCGCCAGGCACATTAGGAAATACTATCAGCACTGCCCATTTAGAACCCATAGCAATCCCACTGTTTCATAACAGCACTACCAGGACTCACAAAGCACCATACCCTACCTATCAAAAGGCAACACTGCAAATATTAAACCAATACATCTCATCAAATATTAAACCAATACCAATACCATCTTCTACTGGGGAAAGAGAACAAGTGGCACTGTCAAATAGAAACTACATGAGCAGAATACCTCAGCTCAGTTACACATGCAGAACATAGACCATCACCAAACAAAGAACAAGGGATCACAATTTAGAAATAGGAAGACAATAATTAAACTTGGAACCCGAAGGAAAAAAGGTTTGGACAAGTTCCTGGAGGAAAGGTCCATAAACCATTATTAAAAAGGGACCCAGGATATCAATGCTTGACCCAATACAAGCATTGTGGAACCTGTGTCTCTTGGGGATACTGCTAGGTACGTATGACCTAGATTGGCCACTGTTGGAAACAGGATACTGGGCTTGATGGACCTTGGTCTGACCCAGTATGGCATATCTTATGTTCTTATGAAAAGCCAAATGTGTAATGCACAACACTACAGAAATAAAACTATTAATTAATTTCCTCTTGTACTAAACAAAATGCAGACGTTAAAGATGCACATTTCCCAGATCTGACATATTCCAGTTAATAAATTCAAAATAAAAAGTATTTTTCTATCTTTTGTTGTTTGTGCATTTTATTTTTCAATTGCAATTGCTCCAGTCATTTTCTTCTGATTTCTTATTGTCTTCTGCTATCCCTCCATTGTCTGCTGTCCATTTGTCCTTTCTTCTCTCTTTTAGTTTTTTTCCATTCTCTCTCTACATCTGCTTTAACACATTGATCTTTCTCCTTTCGCTCTTTCCTCCATTTCTTTCCTTATTCCTTTTCCATCCACTCAAATTTTACCCCTCTATCCTCAATCCCCACTTACTCTCCCCAATGCCCGGCCAATCGTAGATTTTTCTTCCCTCCCAAACAAAATATTTTTTCCCTTCTCCAATTCACTTTCCCAGCCCCATCCTAGTCCACCCCCAATATCAGCTCCCTTCTAGTTCCAGCCCCACCCAGCTTTTGCTCCTTTCTAGTCCCCGTATCATCCCATTTCCAGTCCAAGCCCCGCATCAGCCCATTTCCAATCCTAGCCTCCCATCAGCCCACTTCCAGTCCTAGCTCCCCACCCCACATTCAGCCCATTTCCTATCCAAGCCCCCCCATGACCCCATGTCCAGTCTTAGCTCCCCCATCCATTCCCAGTCCTATCCTAGCCCCTCCATCGGTCCATTTCCAATCCAAGCCCATTAGCCCATTTCTAGTCCTTTCCTAGCCCCCCTCCCATCAGCCCATTTCCAGCCCTAACTCCCCTTCACTCAGCCCAGTTCCCGTCCTAGCTCTGCCCCCAATTTCCAGTCCAAGCCCTCCCCACTCAGCCCATTTCCAGTCCAAGCCCCCCTCCCCATCAGCTATTTCCAGTCCTAGCACCCCTCCACTCAGCCTGTTCCAATAAAAACTCCCTATGGGCGCATTTCCAGTCCTAGCTCCCACCCCCAATTTCCAGTTCAAGCCCCCCCCACTCAGTCCATTTCCAGTCCAAGCCCCCTCTACCCATCCACTATTTCCAGTCCTAGCTCCCCCCACTCAGCCCATTTCCAATCCAAGCCACCCCACTCAGCCCATTTCCAGTCCTAGCTCCCCTCCCCACTCAGCCCATTTCCAATCCAAGCCCCCCTATGAGCCCATTTCCATCCCTAGCTCCTCCATCAGTCCATTTCCAATCCAAGCCCCCCATCAGCCAATTTCCAGTCCTATCCCAGCCCCTCCATCAGCCCATTTCCAGTCTAAGGCCTCCTCCCACTCAGCCAATTTCCAGTCCTAACTCCCCCTCCACTCAGACCATTTACAGTCCTGTCCTAGTCTCTCCATCAGCCCATTTCCAGTCCAAGCTCCCCCCCACTCAGACCATTTCCAGTCCAAGCTCCCCTCCCCATCAGCTATTTATAGTCCTAGCACCCCTCTATTCAGTCTATTTCCAATCCAAGCCCCTATGAGCCCATTTCCAGTCCTAGCTCCCCCCCCCAATTTCCAGTCCAAGCCCCCCCACTCAGAACATTTCCAGTACAAGCCCCCCTCCCCATCAGCTATTTCCAGTCCTAGCTCCCCCCACTCAGCCCATTTCCAGTCCAAGCCACTCTACGCAGCCCATTTCCAATCCAAGCCGCCCATGAGCCCATTTTCAGTCCTAGCCCCTCCATCAATCCATTTCCAATCCAAGACCCTCCCCCCCCAACAGCCCATTTCCAGTCCTATCCTAGCCCCTCCTTCAGCCCATTTCCAGTCTAAGCCCCCCCTCCCACTCAGCCAATTTTCAATCCTAGCTTCTCCCACCACTCAGCCAATTTCTAGTCCTAGCTCTCCCCCACAGCCATTTCCAGTTCAAGCCCTCTGTCTCCCCTCCCAAAGAGCCCAGCAGCTGTCCAAAAAGCTTTAGAGGGAGCCGGAGAGGCCCCGGCTCACCTCTAACAGCGGCCGAATCGAAGAGTGCCTTTTTTCATCACTTCGGCAGCTATACTGTACTTTACGACACTGCCACGCTGAGGTCAAAGGGGACTTCCTGTTTCCGGCACTCAGTATGGCAGCATTCTAAACTACAGTATAGCTGCCGAAGTGAAGAAAAAAGATGCTCTTCACTTCAACAGCTGTTAGAGGTGAGCCGGGGCATCTCCGGCTTCCTCTAAAGTCACCCTGCCTGCCGCTGCTGAATGCAGGATTTTGTTGGCACAGGGCCCTGTGTGAACAACATTCTCACACAATGGATAGAAACAAAGAAACATGATGACAAAAAAAGATCACAGGGCCTATCTAGTCTGTCCTTCCATAACAACAACTACAACAGTCCACTTTTTACCTTTAGATATCCTCTGTGTTGGTCCCATGCTTTTTTGAATTCAGTTACTGTCCTCATCTCTACCACCTCCACTGGGAGACTATTCCATGGATCCACTACTCTTTCTGTATGGGCTGTATGGGATGGACCGTCCCTATTTACTGCTATTATATCAATGAGTCTAAAGTGTAAACTCTTGGTTGTGAACACAAAATATGGATAGGACTCGATTAATTGATGCCAAGGACCTCCCATTGCATACTGGTCCCTGTTCAATGAACCCTGTAAATAAAAACCAAGAGAAAAGCCTGAGCGATTATATTGTTCTGGGAATAGCGTGACACCCTTGCCGGCTAAACAATGTAGGAAATGTTGTAAGGACTACACTTGGGCAGAGGGTTTATACTATGCTGGCTGTGAATTATGCTATGCATAGTCCACGATCCTATGCTGCAGTTATCAGTCTCTCATTCTTGTATTTAAATTCACCTCACCTCAAGCACTCCTATGACACATTTTGATCTACTTGTGGATTTTGAAGTAATTATATATTTCCCACTGTATTTGTACTTAGTGTTAGATTTAAATGTTATGTACCCAGATGCACCAGGAGGAAGAGGAAACTCCCAACCCATCCACTGCCCCACCCTCTGCATTGCTGTCACTGATACCCAGATCATCCCCATGGTCCCCCAGCTCCCTTTAAGTTCTGCTATTAGCCTTCCTATGACTGCCCCAGCAGCAATAGCAAAGAGCTCAAAGTGAAAACTGAGTGTACAGCCTGCTGCCTTCACTCCGAGATGACCTGTGGCCGCCCACCTCCTCCTTCAGCATGGAAGACCATGCAAAAGATGGGGCACCGCCGGACTTATCAGATTGCAAAGGCAGGAAGGCCCTGTGCTCGGTTTTACTTTGAGTTCCCTGCTACTGCTATCGGAGCAGCCATGGTAAGGCAAAGGCAGGTTCAGATGGAAGCATATAAACAGTGCTCCAGATTCTAACAAAAGTTGGCATGGCGTGAATTACCTGTGTTGCCAGGGCCTAAATCTGGGCCCATTTCTGCTTTTTCCAGTTGTTTTTGCCTTGTTTTCTGGTCTAATCTTTAAAGAATTTCTCTCTCTTATTTTGTAAATTCTGTTGCTTCCTTTCCCGTAGGTACTCGTGGATTCTCCCTTATTCCTTCTAGTTTTCCAGAAAGTTTGTACTTCTTTAAGAGCAGCTTCTCAGGACCAGTGCTCTACGAATGGGTTAATTTTTCACACACCTCAACCATAATGAACCTCACTCCTCTAAGTAGTCTATTTAATGTTCACATATATCATATATAGTTTATTTTGCTTTGGGTATAATCAAACCTATTGTTTTCTGTGTGTGTTGTTATTCATTCGGAATTTGAGATGGATGGATGGAATAAAAATCATTTTAATAAATAAACAACCCTAATTTGCTGATTGGTTTTTGAAGGGCATCTATTCAGATCAAGGTGTCTTCATTAGTAAGGCCTTGACATGTGTTTTGTCTTATGGTAAAGATTAGAGACCCATCAAGCCTTTGTTAGGTCCTTGAGAGCTAAAGCACTACAATTATAAATAATGACAACAAATTCTACCGCATGTGATTTTATCTGGATAACATAAGGACAGCTGTTTATGTGGTCAGACTTGAATAGTTAAATTCATCTTCACTGTCTGGCTAAACTAAAATACAAACATTGTTTACTGAAAAATAAATACAAATTTGACCAATCAATAAGTTGGTAAAACAGAAGTCATGCCATCGGCAGAACTGAGGAGGGATTTTAAAAATTAAAGATTTGTCCAGGTAACTCAAAATTATCCCGACAAGCCTTTTGAATATCAGCTTTTCAAGTAATGCCAGATGGAGAATGTTTACCTGAACACAGCACCCCAGCATCTTCATGGTGACCGCAGTTATGTTTGTTCCATGGGGCTGCTCTGCACCGAGCAAGATGCTTCTCCATCCCATTACAAGCAACATTGTCCAGCCAAATTGGACCTGATCCTTCCCCATAAAAGGCTTTCCCAGAGGGCGTTGCAGCAAGTCCGCAGCCCAGTTGCATACAGACCATCCGAGCTTCAGAGAGTCCCCATTCATCATCACAAATAGTACCCCACTGATCGCCCTTTAACACTTCCACTCTTCCAGAGCAACGGTTAGAACCATTGACCAGTCTCAACTGTAATGGGCCTGAAATAGATACAATATGTGTATCAGTCAGCATCAATAGATAACCATAAAAAAACAAAACTGGCAGCAAAAAAGACAAACCATGAGTAATCCAGCTTCATTTTCCATTTTGTATCACAACAAAACAAGAGTACAGAACTGAGGTAAAAATAGCATGTATCCTTCTGAACGAGGCTGAGACAATGACTGGTAATAGGGCAGTAGTGGTCCACACTGCACTATGATCTGGTCTTCTAGAAGGGCTGTTAACAGGTGTTAAATCCATCTTAGGATAAATATCGGACATGGCCAATGGTCAGTAGGTACTGTAAGCATTTTGAAGAATTATTGAGGACAGAATTCAAATAAGCATGAAACCAAACCATTGGACACAAATGGGCAAGGTCCGTGCAGTCCATCAGACTGAGCAGTGGATCCCCTCCCTCACGAGAATCCCTCCAACTTTTACTTTATCAGATGACTAAAGGGATCCCCAAAATGGGCTTTAAAATACATTGAAAACTAAATACCAGACAATAATGATAGTCAGAAGAATCACAGTAATAGAGGCAATTAAAGAACAGAGGGGCAAAGCATAGTAGCGTCAGCATCCCTAGACATGGACTGAAGGGTAAGAAAATTTGCATCAACACCCCATATCATGAGGGTTAAGGCGGCAACTAGAGTTGCATTAACATTCTAAGGCCTAGAGGTCCACATTGATAGTGCTGCACTAACATTTTCATTTCACTGACTGTTATAAAGCATTTATCACATAGTAAAACATATGAGTGGGGCTTCTAATTTTAGGTTTTAACTGATAAAAACCGATATAATACCCCAATGCAAAAAAATTAAAATACAGGTTTATTGAAGAAATATCAGAAAAATACTACTTTCCGGTGACTTTACATTACCTTGCAAGTACTGCAATTCCTAAAGAGTCTCTATTACACGCAAGGTGATACTCTGGGGCTCTTGAATACAAACTCTCTGCCTGAGAACTCTTAAAGGTTTTTTTTTTTTTTCATTTTAAATAGCTAATTTATTTTCTGATGCATTTCCCAAGTTGTAGCTGTATTGCAAAAGAGGAAATGTTTTTTTGTGTTCTTGGGAAAATTATTTTTTCTGCTGCTACAGTTCTTTTTCTTCTCCTCTAGCCTTCAGGTTCAAAGAGGTAGGCAAGCTCTTTGAAATCACTGATCACTTCAGGTGTTAGATCCCTCCCTTCCCACCCTAGCACCCACCCACCCTATGTAAGAATTCTTGCTATATAGGACAATTCCCCAATTAGCTTGTTGACAAAAGATAACAGATTTTTATTGCTCAGTAGGGAAAATCGAGGAAGCAAATAGTTCCACACTGGGATATCTACTAAAAGTAAACAATTTGTTATTCTTGAAGGAGCTTTCATTAAGTAATTTTACAAAGGAAATACATTAATCTATATACCTTAGCACATAATATCAAAATTTACTAGTGCAAAATAACCATTTAGCAAGGAATCAGGGCTACACACAGGGACATAGAACAGTGCTGTTAGAACACACATAAGAGGTTAGCTCCTTTGTCTCTTAAAGGACAGCTGAGGAAAAGTTAGGGACTTTGGTAGGTGACTCATTTACTTCAACGGATACCACAGCTCCAACAACTTAACAATGGCTGCGAAAAATCATATTGCCAAAGCTGTTGTCCCCATTACAGCTTCTGCCTCTATTCAGACAGACAGACCAAAGCCAGTTGAGGGACCAGTACCATAAGCCTACAAGCTGAAGCCCTCTTAAAACAAGTGGAGGAGCTCAGAGAAGAGGTAGTGAGGCTGACAAGCATTCAAGACAGTGAGAAGTACATTGATGAGATGCTTATTGAAGCATCCAGGTTCTCCGATTGAGGTAAAAATGGTCTGCTAAAGAATGAAGAGAGTTAGACATGAATCCCCAGAACCTGAATAATTCACAATCCAACTCCTCCAGCCTTCAAACTGAAGAACAAGTATGCAGCCCTGGAAATGGAGGAGATTAAAGCATCCCAGAAAAGGAAGAACCACAGCTCAAGCACCCCAAAGTTGCAGAATCAGTGACCACAAGGAAAAAAAAGGTAGTGGTGGTTGGTGACTCTCTTATGAGGGGTAATGAGGCATCTATCTCCCAACCAGATTTGATGTCCAGGGAGATGTGCTGTCTACTAGGTGCCAAAATCTGAGATGTTATGGAGAGTTTGTTGAGACTCATCAAGCCTATTGACTATTATCCAATGTTGCTCATCGATGTCAGCATATCAAGACTGACTTCATGACTTTGGGACTGAGGGTGAAGCAGACAGGTGTGCAGATGGTGTTCTCTTCAATCCTCCCTGTTGAGGGCAGAAGGCGGAGATAGAGAAGTTCATATCGTGGAGATGAATGCATGGCTGCATGGATGGTGTCATCACGAGTGTTTTAGTTTTCTGGATCATGGGATGATTTTCCAAGGGATGCAAAGCAGAGATGGCATACACCTATCCAAGAAGAGTCAAAGTGTCCTCCACAGCAGACTGAATAATTTACTGAAGAGGGGTTTCACTAGATTTGTTGGGGATAGTGAAGAAAAGCCCCCAGGTAAGTAATAGCCCTCATGTAATAAAACACTAAATACCTCTTTAGAAATGGGAAAAATGGGCAACATCTGGAAAGCTGTGTGCATAAATGTCTGCAATATGGAAAATAAGATCTCAGATATTGAGACTTTAATGTAAAAGGCTGACTTGGATTTAGTGATGGTTATGGAGAGATGGTTCATGGATAACCACGAATGGGATGTAATTATACCGGGCTATGCTTTTTTCAGAAAGGTCAGGGTAGGAGGAGTGGCAAAACAGGGTCAGTAATCTTTAAGCAATAAATTATTTCTAAAGACCTTTACAAAGAGGCCTTCTACATAGGGGGGCAAGAGACCTGTGAAATTTTTTAAAAAGGTGTTAAAGCCAGGTGGCAGATCAAAGGGCCATTTTGAAAGACTCCCTCTATCCAAGCAAGGACTGTTAATCACCCAGGAAATTGATCAAAGTTTACCTCAGAAGCATAGGCATAAATAGTTCAACCAGAGTTCTGTGATTCTTAGTCTTGAAGGACTACAGAAGGGGACTGCTACTTCTGGAAAGAGATCTGCAAATGTAAGTATTTACTTCTGGAAATTTTTCTAAATCTTGGGGATAAAGAAATTCTTTAGATTAAAGATGATTAATTTGTGAACCCAGTGTATTTGTTAAATCAGTCAGGGCCTAGGAGCAGCAAAGAGCTTTCTGGTAAAATTTAGAACCCAAGACTCCCTCTATCCAAGCAAGAGCTGTGGGACTCCCCATGGAAATCGGTCACAGATTACCTCAGAAGCACAAGACAGGGTACTGTGTAGCAGCCAGCTTTTAATAAGTCTTTTTCCCTCCCTCCTTCCCCAATACCCACACACCACTGGGTACCTGAAGTGCAAGCAGGGTTCAGGAAAGGGCGAGGAATGAGAGACATCATTGCAGATGTGAGATGGATCCTTGAAAAGACTAAAGAATACCAAAAGGATATCTATTTGTGCTTCATCGACTATAGCAAGGCTTTTGACTGTGTAAACCATGAGAAACTCTGGGCCACATTAAGAAGCATGGGTATACCAGAACACCTGATCGTTCTCTTGCGCAATCTGTACATTGATCAAGAAGCAACAGTTCGAACGGAACAAGGAGAAACAGAATGGTTTAAAATAAGCAAAGGTGTAAGACAAGGCTGCATACTTTCCCCCTACCTGTTTAATTTATATATCAAACAAATAATCAGAGAAGCAGGATTGTATGAAGACAACAGAGGTGTGAAGATTGGTGGAAGACTCATCAATGACCTTCGCTATGCAGACGATACCACATTACTGGCTGAAAGTGAGGATGATCTGAAACATTTGCTTCTCACAATCAAAGAACATAGTCTCAAAATGGGCCTGCACCTTAATGTAAAGAAGACAAAGATCATGACAACTGGCATAATCAACAGGTTCATCGTTGAAGGAGAAGAAATTGAAATTGTGAACAACTTTAACCTACTTGGATCAACTATCAATAAAGCAGCAACAAGCAGTCAAGAAATCAAACGACGCATTGCTCTTGGCAGAATGGCTATGAAAGACCTAGATAAGATTCTCAAGAGCAGAGATGTCTCTCTCCATACAAAGATTCAACTTGTTCAAGCCATGGTATTTTCAATAACATGATATGGATGTTAAAGCTGGACAGTGAAAAAGACAGACAGGAAGAAAATTGATGCCTTTGAATTATGGTGCTGGCGGCGACTACTGTGCATACCATGGAATGCCCGAAGATCAAACCAGTCGGTACTAGAGGAGATCAAACCTAAGCTTTCTTTAGAAGCTCAGATGACAAGACTTCGACTTTCATACTTTGGACACATCATGCGAAGAGAGAGATCATTAGAGAAAGACATCATGCTTGGCAATATAGAAGGTCAACGCAAAAGAGGAAGGCCAGCAATGAGATGGATCGATACAATAACAGCAGCTACAGGTACTAATCTGTCAACAATGAGCCGCCTGACTGAAGACCGAACACAATTTAGGATAGCTATCCAGAGGGTCGCCATGAGTCGACTCCGACTCGACGGCACATAACAACAACAAACCTCTCAAAGGAAAAGAGATGCAATATTCGATCTCAGGTGCAGCTGTTTGTCCTCCTCTGGCATACATCAAGGATCTGAGATTAATTAAGCTTCAGGTGAACAAAGTACATTAAACATATTAGGTATAGTTTTATTAGTATAGGTATCGCTACCAACCCTTAGTAGGTAAAGAACTTAAATACCTAAGCACAATCTTAAAACTAAGATGCAGACAGCAGTCCAGCAATGAGATGGGGTTTTTCCAGTCTTTTCCATCAACTGTCGCATGTGACAGGACAGCATCAACCTGGTGTGGCAGGAAGTGATCCTGTAGCTAGGACCTGTCCTGCAGGTGATGTAAAACCCTCTCCCACCAAGGAAGTTTCTCCAGGGCCATGTGGGATTAGGGTTAGGACAGCCATTATAGTTGGTGATTCGATCATTAGGCATGAAGATAGCTGGGTGGCTGGTGGACGTGAGGTAACATGCCTGCCTGGTGTGAAGGTAGTGGACCTCACGTGCCACCTAGACAAGGTCTTAGATAGTGCTGGGGAGGAGCCTGCTGTCTTGGTAAATGTCAGTACCAAAGGCATAGGAAAATGTGGTAGAGAGGTTCTGGAGGCTAAATTTAGGCTTTTAGTTTGGAAGTTCAAATCCAGAACTTCCAGGGTAGCATTCTCCAAAAATGCTTCCTGTTCCATACTGTCATGAGGTAGACAGCACTGAGCCTGAAATAATAAAGGGAAATGAAAAAGAAGAGCTTACCTCACAGCCACATGTGCAGTTGATACATTCACGTTGCAGGGAAACAAGGAATGGAGAAACAAACTTTCCTCATGGCATTAGTGACGCAGTAGAAATTCAGAGTGCCAATCAGGCTCACCTGAGGGAAGAGTCACGTTCAACAGGGAAATAAAACCAGGTGGGAAATCCCACAAGAGGAGATCAGGGAGATCAGGAGGAAGAGAGAGAAGGAGACAAGGACTCCGGAGCAAACACAGAGAGACACGCTGTCTTGGAGAACCAGGGCTGAAGGGAAGCAGGCTGTTGAACCTGAGAGGGCTGGGAAGAACAGTGCAAAAGACTTCCAAGCCAGAGGGGTCCTCGTGCAGAGGAAAACAACCAAGCAGGCAGAGAGCAAAGGTCACACCCAGGAAAGCTTACTGAAACCAGGAAGTGATTTCAGCTCAGCTAAGCCCAGTGTCTGGTACTCACGGAGAAAGGCAGTTTGCACCCCAGAGAGAAAGCCTTGGCTGGAGGAGGAAGGGCTGGAAACAATCTTCACGCAGAAGAAAGATAAGTACCCTGTCTTTTATGGAGGGAAAGAAGTGGGTCCTTTTGTGAAAAGCCAAGCTGGCAGGGTGATAGAAAACCCCTATTGGAATAGGTGGTGGGAAGAAACCCCAAGCACAGCTCCTTGTATCTCTGACGGCACAAAGCAGTCTCCTCTTCTAGAAGCTGAGGTCTCCCGAGGGCAAGGTTCTGAAAATAGCAATACAGAAGCATGGTGCCCATATACAGGACCAGGTCCTGAGGTTATGCAGTGGGAAAGTTCAAACCCAGAGGTCATTCCAGAACCGATGGAGTGTGCTTTATGCATTTCGGATGAGATAGAATCTCTTTGTTAAAAAGAAGCAAGAAGAAGCTTTAGTATCATTTGGGAAAAACTTTTATTTACCTGTGAAGCAACAGTTTATTTTGTGTTATCCTCGTTTGATGTATTCAAAAGGCAATCCTCAAGGGAAGGGGAATAAAGCCCAGTTTTAATTTACACTTTGGACACGACTACAGAGTATTTCTTTAACAACCCAGGCTATACCCCATGTCTAAGCGGGCACCTAAGGCGGGTATAGTCTCACAAATGGCGTAGTTCTTTGGATTCCTGAAAAGAAGGATACTGTGTGAGCAGAGTGGAGTCACCAGCACTGGAGAACAGGACCGGGACTGCGGTGGACCACGCCCAGAGCGCTCCAGGATCTGGAAAGTCAGAGAACTTTCTCAAGGCCAGAATCACCACCTGACTCAGGTAAAGGTATCTGGGTACAGCCAGGGTGGGATTCTGTGAGGAGAAATAAGGGGGACTGAAAACCCCAGCTTAACTGCAGTTAAGAAAAAAAAAAAAAGTGCCGCACTTGATGTGGTTTTTTTTTTCTTGGTTTGTTACAGGCTGCCATCATGGAGACTCCACAAGACACGCTGCGGTGGATTGGGCTCCAATTTGAAAAACAACGGGAGCTGGCCCAGCAGTGTCAGGAGCAAGCATTAGCAGCCATGCAGGCGCAGCAGAAGCCGCTGACAGACTTGCTACAGGCTGTGCTACAGGAGCAGCTGACCGACAAGAGGCCTGAAGGACACTATTGTGGGGTAGGCCCACAAACATGTGGGGTCTTATCTTTTGGACAATGGTCAGGCAAAGACAATATTGATGACTTTCTCAAGGCCTTTGAGCGGGTAGCTCTAGGTGCAGGGTGGCCCGAGAAGCAGTGGGCGGTCCGGTTAGCCACCTCCCTGACGGGAGAAGCCTTGGCGGCTTATAAAGCTATGCCCGCCGCCCAGGCAACTGATTATAAGGATGTAAAAGCAGCCATACGGGACAGGCTAGGCCTATCGCCTATGGTGTATCACCGAATGTTAAGGGCAACAAAAATCCAGCCAGGTGAAACTCCTAAGGCACTAGGCCAACGGATATGTAGCCTGGTGTGGAAGTGGCTTACGCCAGAAGGGAAAACAATAGATAGTATTTTTGATACGCTAGTGTTGGAGCAATTTTCTGAAGCTGTGCCAGCTGAGGTCAGGGCATTCCTCACTCTCCAGAATTGCCAGACGTCAGACGAGGCTGCTCTCTTAACCGAAAGGTTCATGGAGGCTCGGATAGCCCATAAACCACACGAAGGAGCTAGCGACTCGTATGGGGTGGCAAATTTCAGCAGAGTAATGAAAGACCCAATGTCATGTATACCAGATACAAAGAAATGTATGGATAAAGGTATGGGGAATGACTCTCGCATGAAATGTTTTAAATGTGGGAGGACGGGTCACAAGAGGGATGAATGCATGTCACGCACAGCACTGATGGGGGAAAAGGAAAAATATAGGCAGGAAGGCTTTCGCCTTGAGGTAGAGGTACAGGGTGTGATGGCCAAGGCCCTACTTGATTCAGGGGCGGACCAGACTATGGTGTCGGAAAAGTTCTGGCGTCGCTTACAGGCCAGCAACCAATCCACCCCTAATCAACCGGAAGGCATGGCCAAAATAAAATGTATACATGGAGCGTCTACCGCTTACCCTCTTTACAATTTAACCATAAAAGGGTTGGGAACCAGGGAAAAAGCTTTAGTCGCTTTAGTTCCACGTCTTCCCTTTGACATAGTGTTAGGCAGAGATTGGCCACTATTTGATGAAGGGCTAGGCGAAGGCCTACACTGTGAGGAAGAGAGGATACCTAGCGAGCCCTACGTCCAACAGGTGAAGAGCCAGGTTGAACCCCCGAAGGAAAATAAACTGACCGGGTGGGAGCCCCAAAAGCAACTGAAGGACAAGGGGGACGGGGAAGCCTTGGTGACCTTAATTCCTGAGCCTTTATTTGCTAAACCCAAAAGGAAGGAGTCTGGTAAGGAAGTCCCCGAGAATATTGGAGTAGCCAAAAAGGAGGGTTTTGTTTTAAAATACTGTAAAACTGTCCCAAACACCCAAGGCCCACAAAGAGCCAGTGCCGCTGCTGCAGGATACAACCTTTTTAGTGCAGTAGAAGAGGTAGTTCCCAAAAAGGGAAAAGCATTAGTAAGCACCGGGTTACAAATCCAGTTGCCAGCAGGCTGCTATGGTAGGATAGCACCCCTGTCTGGGCTTGCGGCCAAACATTTTATTGATGTTGGGGCAGGGGTTATTGACCCCGATTACAGGGGGGGTCGTTCAGATCTTACTCTTTAATTTTGGCGAGCAAGATTTTAGGGTTAAGATAGGGGACAGAGTGGCCCAATTCATATGTGAGCGGGTTGGGTTCCCCGAGTTAAAAGAGATGCCATATTTGACTACCACCAGCCGCGGAGGGGGCGGTTTTGGTTCCATGGGGCAAAAAGAGGTTAAAGGTATGACCGCCCTAGCGGAAGAGAAGGTAGAGGAGGATTTAGGACCCCAGGTCAGGGATTGTAAGGAGAACACAGCTCCGAAAATGGGAGAGGAGTTATCACAGCAGCAGCGAAACCAGTTAACACAATTGCTAGCGGGTTTTAGAGACGTCCTCACCCCATTGCCAGGAGAAACAGGGTTGGTAGCCCATGAGATTCATACCCCTCCCGGGGAAATAGTGCGGCAAAGGCCTTATCGCCTGCCGGAGGCCCGTAAGAGGGAGATAATAGAACAAGTACGGGATATGCTAAAAATGGGAGTCATTGAGGAATCTAAAAGTCCGTGGGCACAAAAACCGGATGGAAGCCTGCGCTTTTGTATCGATTTTTGTCGAGTCAATGCCATCTCCCTTTTTGACGCATACCCCATGCCGAGGATTGAGGAGTTGCTCGACCAGTTAGGGCAGGCACGGTATCTGACCACTCTTGACCTTACAAAAGGTTATTGGCAGATTCCACTTACCCGTGCCTCTAGGCCAAAAACAGCCTTTAGTACTCCCCTCGGTTTATTAAGAACATAAGGACATAAGAACATAAGAACATATTCCAATTCAGGCGAATGCCATTCGGTTTACATGGGGCAGCGGCGACATGTCAACGCTTAGTTGACCAAGTTTTACGTCCCCATCAACACTATGCGGTGGCGTATATGGACGACATCGTTATACACAGTGAAAATTGGGCACAGCATCTGCCTAGGGTAGAGGCCGTATTAAAAGCCCTACGACAGGCCGGTCTAACCCTAAATCCGGCGAAGTGTTTATTCACTGGGGCAGAGGTGAAATATTTAGGGCACATGGTTGGGAAAGGTATGGTTCGACCATTAGTCAGTAAGGTGGAGAGTGTGCAAAAGTTCCCACAGCCGATAACCAAGAAGCACCTTCGGAGTTTCCTCAGTCTAATTGGTTATTACCGCAGGTTCATACCTCGGTTTGCGGACGAAAGTGTGGTCTTAACTAATATGTTGAGGAAAAATGTCCCAAATAACATAGTATGGACAGCTGCGGCAGAGAGAGCATTCCTCCTATTAAAAGGGAAGTTATGTCAAGCCCCGGTTTTGCGTGGGGTAGACTTCCACAGGCCATTTATCCTCCAAACGGACGCCTTGGAATCTGGTCTAGGGGCGGTCCTATCGCAAGAATTTGAGGGAGTAGAACACCCCATTCTATATTTGAGCAGAAAACTGTCAAGGGCGGAGATTAATCACTCAACCGTGGAAAAGGAATGCCTGGCGATTAAGTGGGCGGTAGAAGCCCTTAGGTTTTATCTTAACCTTAAAGCGAAAACCTGGCCACATATTCATCTAAAGGTGCCTATTTTTCCATGTTATTTATTTTATTTATTTATTACAGGCTCTTATATACCGTACTATTTGAAGATCAGCGCGGTTTACAATATAACAATATACCAGAACAACAGGTTGTTTGGTTTTACATATAACAGGAACAAGAACTTGGATAAAACAAGGGGGGAAAAGATAGACAAACTATTTACATATGTAATTACCTGTATATACAGCAGTATTATTCTTATGATGGAATGGGTCATGTGGAAAAGGTGATTAAAAAGGAGGTTAAGTAGGTGTTTGGCTGGTCTGGTAATATTGGGGAAATAGGTGTGATTTGAGTGCTTTTCTGAACTGCGTTAGGTCGGAGATAGCCCTAATCTCCGGTGGTAAGGTGTTCCAGCACTTAGGGGCATAGAGGCTGAAAGCCCTGTTCGACGTCATTAGGGAGCATTTTGTTGCTTCCTTAGGGATTATTAGCGCATTTGTGGAAATAGTTCTCCTAGCTCTGTTAGGTGGAACGGTCTGTATGAGGTCTATTAGAGATGAGGAGGTGATGCCTTTGATAGCCTTGAAGGTGAGTAATAATGTCTTGAACAAGAGTCTTCCATGAATGGGGAGCCAGTGAAGCTGTTTCAGAATAGGTGTTACACGGTCTCTTCTTGATGCTCCATAGAGGACTCTGGCAGCGGTGTTCATGGCAAGCTGTAAAGGGTTTAAAGTAGAGCGTGGGAGGCCTTGAAAAATGGCATTAGCATAATCGAGGTGCGGTAGGGTTAAAGCTTGGAATATAGTTCGGAAGTCCTCGGGATCAAGCAAGGGGCGAAGGTGGCGGAGCGTCCGGATTTTGAGGTAGATCGCTCTGACAACATTGGTTATATGTAATTTCATATCCAGGTGTTGGTCCAAAGTAACCCCAAGATATCGGATTGAGGGCTTTGTTTGGAGCTCGGCTTCTTTCACCTTTATATGAAGTGGCGGTGTGAAAGATGGGTCCCTGGAGATGAAGAGAACCTCAGTTTTCTTGTGTTGAATACAGAGGTTCTGGGATTGAAGCCAATCAGAGACTGCATCAAAGCATTTGGTTAGCGGAGAAAGATCCATATTGACTGTGGAGAAAGGCATGTAGAGAAGAATGTCGTCTGCATATATCAAGCAGTCGACCTTGAAGGACTTGATGATATTGCAGACGGGCTGAATGTATATATTAAATAACAGAGAGGATAGGGATGAGCCTTGCGGCACACCTTGTCTTTGATGGAAGGGTGTGGATGTTGCTGTACCAGAGGTTACATACTGCCATCTCTGATCCAGGTAAGATCTGCACCAGGCAAGAGCAGTGTCGTTGATGCCCTTTTCTTTTAGCCGCCCTACTAAAAGATCGTGATGCACAGAGTCAAAGGCAGCAGTGATGTCTAGGAAGATAAGAACAAAGCCTCGGCGGATGATGTCAATGCCTGTGATAATGTTGTTGCAGAGGGTGGTGAGGAGGGTTTCTACACCGTGGCACTCTCTGAAGCCATGCTGGCATTGGTCTAGAGGTGAGGTAGTGTCTATATGGTCCTGTATTTGCCTTTGTGCTTCCTTTTCAATTATTTTAGCTAGAAGGGGTATACTAGCTATGGGTCTATAAGATTCAACCTTTTGTGGGTCAAGCTTGGTGTTATTCAAGAGAGGTCTAATAGATGTTCTCTTGAGGGCTGATGGGAAGGAACCCGATGTAAAGGATAAGTTCATCATTCTAGTGATGAGAGGGCTGAGATCGTAGCGTAGCTCCTTTATCCAATAGGCTGGGCAAGGGTCGGTTTGTGCAGTGGATGTGTTGAGGGCAGCGATGGTGTTCTCTACATGTTAAGCAGCAAAGACCCCTTATAATGTACCTTACTGTAAGTTTTCTCATAACTTGCGTATAAACATACAGAGTTCCACCACACATTCCAGTTCAGATTACGCAAGTTCTTCCAATTTCCAAAAATAATTTTTAAAGCAATCGCTATCATAAAATTTAGCAAAAAATGATACCTTCTAGGAAGTGATAGGGAATTTTCTGCTGACCGCAGGCATACAATGTTCCATGACAGCGGGGTAGAAAATTTTAAGACTGCCTGAATTCTATTCCAGATCGGAATCCAAAATCTTTGAATTCCGGGGCATTCCACTATCATGTGGGACAAAGTGCCGGGCCGCTCGTCACACGTCCAGCACCGCCCTTTACTTTGCTTATCCCACTTAAATAATTTTATAGGTGCAATATGGGCACAATGCATAAAGAAAAACAGTGACTGTGTTAGTGCCGCTGATCTAGCAACTCTGGTTACAAGCCCCCAAACACGTGCCCACATGTCCGGGGTAATCTCAGTACCCAGGTCATCCTCCCACACTTTGGTGAGGCCTACCAGTGACCCCAGAGAGCAAGCCCCTATAAGCGTATATAAAAGAGAAATTGCCTTCGGTTGGTCCGCAGTTTCACTGATCTTCCCAACCAAATAGCAGGATTCTGGTAGAGTGGCACTGATTCTTAAGAAGCAACTGCCCCACCGTCCAAATCCCGCAATTCTGCCAGACCCTCCAAGCAAAGGTACTTCTCTTTATTTTAAACAGCGGATTCCGCCATAATGGCGAAGCTCTAGAGGGGGGGTTTGTCAGTGTCGCCCAAGTAGCAACAACCATATAGGCCTCTTGCGTATTTAGCACTACCCCCAAAGCACCTGTAGCATCTGTAAGCCTAGATCCAAGAAACACCTGCAATGGATAAGGGGAAACTAAACAAGCCTCAACCTCCAGCCATACAGGAGCTTGCGGTGCACCCACGGGCCTGCACCATAGCGCCCCTTGCTTTAGAATAGACGCCATATGGTAGCGATAAAAGTTTGGAAAAAGTACGCCACCTTTATCTCTAGGCATTTTTAATTTATACAAAGCAATTCTGGAAGGCTTCCCTCTCCATAGGAAATTGAGCAGTAGGCGCTCAAGGGATCTATAAATTGTCTGGGGTAGCAACAGAGGAAGCATACCCAGTACATAATTCACTTTGGGCATAATAGTCATTTTTATTGTTTCCAACCTGCCCCACCAGGACAAGTGGAGGGGGGACCACTTCAAAACCAAACCCTTTACCATATCCTGCAATATCTTGCAGTTGACTTGAATGATCTGCTCTATTGAGGCACAATACCGGACCCCTAGCGTCCTCCATGGCTGAAAAGGGAAAGCAGCCATGGAGGACGCTGTAGCGAAGCTATTCAAAGGGAAAGCGACTGACTTATTCCAGTTGACCTTATAACCTGAAAGTGATGAATAGAGCAATCAACTTCAGGATTTCAGTGACCGAGCTGGGTTGGGTAAAAAGCTGGAGGTCGTCCGCATAGGCTGAAAGTTTGACTTGCATATCCCCTATTTCTATCCCTTTAATAAGATTGGATTGTCTAATAGCCAAATTCAGTGGCTCCAAAGCTAGGTTAAAAAGTAGAGGGGATAAGGGACAGCCCTGGCGGGTACCCCTGAATAGCGCGAATGATTGTGATAGCAAGCCATTCACAAATATACACGCTGTCAGCTTAACGTATAATACTTTCAACATTTGGAGAAAAGACGGGCCAAAACCGAACCACCCCAGAACTTCAAACAGGAAAGGCCATTCCAATCTATCAAATGCTTTTTCAGCATCTAAAGCTAGCGGGAAGTCCAGGGTGTTAGCTTTAAAAATCAGATTACACAGCAGTCTGGTGTTGTCTGCAGTTGAGCGAGCCGGGATAAAACCGCATTGATCCTGATGAACTAACTCGCGTCAGCCTCCTTGCCAGGACTGTTGCGTAGATCTTGTAGTCCGCGTTCAGCAATGATATAGGATGGTAATTACCGACCATGGTAGGATCCCTACCTGGTTTCTCAAGAACTACCACGGTTGCCTCTGACAAACGACCGGTCTCTACCTGGGCCTCTTGCAATGACTGAAAATATTGCAACATCCAAGGAGTTAGTTCCTTTGCAAATGTTTTATAAAACTCATTGGGGATGCCGTCTGGGCCAGCAGCCTTCCCCAGAGCAAGAGAGCCTATAGCCTCATAGATTTTATCCTCCCCCAGAGGTGCATCAAGCTCCTTAAACTGATCTTCGCTTAAAACTGGGTGCATGATTTGGCCTAGAAATCTCTTAATTTGTTCTCGAGAGACATCCGTTTCGGAGTCATATAATTTGGCGTAAAACTTAGAAAAAGCTTCCAAGATTTGCTCACTATTGTTTAACTGATTCTGTTCATCATCCACTAAACTTGCTATATATGTTCTATTGTGTCTACCTTTTAACATTGCAGCCAAAGACCTACCTGCCCTATTCTGCTCCACATAGTATCGTGACTGTTGTTGGAGCATAACCTGCTCAACTTCCGAGCTCAGCAGAGAGTTATACTGGCACCGCAGCCTTTGCAATCTTGCTAAAATACAACCTTCAGGGTTGTTGAGCCACAGACGTTCCCCCGCTTTGATTTGATCATCTAAGAACCTAAGATGCGCTGTCCTTTGCTTAGCTGCTTTGATGGAATAACTAGTGATCACAGCTCGTAATGTTGCCTTAAAGGCCTCCCACCAGGCCCAACCCGCTGTATCTGAGGGAGCGTTTACCTTGAAGTAATCATCCAGTGTCGTTCTAACAGTGTTGCAAAAGTCCCGCCCAAGAGTTGGAGACTTAAAGTAATGGCTGAGTGATCCGATATAGGCCTAGCTTTTATATCGACAGAATCTACAACCGAGACCAAAGGTTTAGAGATTAAAAAGTAATCGATACGGGACAGAGAATTATGTGGGGTTGAAAAAAAGGTGAAATCTTTGTCGGTGGGGTGAAACACTCTCCAAACATCTACTAACCCAACGGAGTCCATGCAAGCCTTAAGAACCAAGCTAGCACTGGAATGACTCTCCTGTTTACTAGGGCAATGATCCAGCAAGGGATTATTTATTTATTTATTTAACACTTATTTATATACCGCATCTTCCAGCGATCAGTTGCGGTGTACATTTAACAACAATTAACAATGCAGAGCTTGTTTTACATAGAACAGTTATAACTTTTTACAATGAACATCTTAACTTGAAACAACAAAGTGTATGTAAATACTATGCGGAATAGTTCAATAAATCAACTAACACAGATTGTGTAACAATTTAAACTGAAGTACTGACTCTAACTCAGTTGTAACTATATACAAGTGGGGTATCAATGCATTGGAATGGAATGATTATTCATTTAAGTTTGTACGTATTTATTGTAATAGGGAGTAAGGGATCCAATGTCATATTAAAATCTCCGCCCACCACCAAAGGTATCTGTGCTTCTTCTTGCAAGCTTGCAGTTAATAGCTGAAAGAAGCCCGGATCGTCCACATTCGGGGCGTAAACATTAAAGACCGCTAATTTCAGACCATGAATTAACAACCTTACCATGGCCCATCTCCCCTCCGATCCACTTCTGGAAACCTCAACTTTCGCCCCAAGTGAGTTACGCACCAGGATAGCAACACCATTTTTTTCCGCACAGCCGGTGCGTGCCCAACCAACCCGTAATATCCTCCCGTTAGCTTCCAGGATTCCTCGGTACTTAAATGCGTTTCTTGCAGCAGGAGAATATCAACATGATGCTTTTTGCTATAACATAAGATCTTTTTTCTTTTTATTGGGTTCTGAATGCCCTTTACATTTAAGGACATTAAATTAAGCCCGCTAGAACCAGTCACCATCTTTACACATACAGTAGTAAGTTATATCCGCCAGAATCTCATTTCCCAAAATGATAAGCCCACCCATCATCAAACCAGCATGCAAAGAGCTGACCCTATCCCCAAAAAGGACATAACCCACCCCCAGGTGAGACAGTGCGAGACTAGTGGTCCCCGCATAACCCATACCTCTGCTTGATTAATGTTCCACCAAACATACAAAACAACAACACCCCTTAGTGAAGGGGAGAAGTGTGCCCAATTGCATCTTCCCATGCTCATTCCTCATTTATTAAATGAGCACTATTTAACGGCACCCTCCATCCCCACCACTATCCATAAAGAAGGCTTGCTGGGCCAACAGCAAATACAGAGACAAGGGGTGCACACATGAACACAACATCAAATAAAACACAAGCAATGATGCAAAAACAAACATGCCCTTAGCAGGCCTCCTGAAGCTTGCAGCATGATCTCTACCAACAGTAGTCGTCTCCCAACTCGGTGCACACTTATTGAGCAGCTCTTTGGTATCAGCACATTTGAAGCACCTCCTGGTCTTCTATAAACGCTGCCAGGGACTTCGGGTCCTCAAAAGGTTTTGTGGAGTTGTTTAAGGTCACCTTAAAACGCACAGGGTAGAAGAGCCCGTAACGGGCTTGCAGTTTTTGCAGCCTGGGTCGAAGTGCAAGAAATTGCATCCTCCTTTCAACTGTGGTTTTGCTGTAGTCTGGGTAGAAAGAAAGCCTCCGGCCCTCGAATTGCAGCTGTGTTGCGGCTCTGGCAGCCGCCATAATTTGAGATACATGTTGAAAACGTAGCACACATAAAATCATGGGCCTTGGCTTTCCATCACGTACTTCCCCCCGGGGGGGAATTCTGTGTGCTCTTTCAATCTCGAAGGATTTCTGAAAGTCTATCTTCAGCAGTTTAGGTAGCCACGATTCCAGGAATGAAACGGGGTCTTTCCCCTCTGCCCCTTCAGGGATGCCCATTATTCGGATATTATTGCGGCGTGATCTATTGTTCATGTCCTCCACCACACTTTCCAATTTCTCCATGCGCTTTATGGCCTGTCTAGCTTCCTTGACACTTCCCTCCTGCGCCACTACTTTCTTTTCAATTTTCTCAATCCTAGAGGTTAAAATCTCTAGGGAGCAACGCACCTCTTTGAGATCAGCTTGCACGGAGGTTAAAGTATCCCCGCTAGACTCCACCAGCGCCCGCACAGATCGTATCTCTTTCAGTAGTTCTTGAAAGGCCTCTGGTGTCTCCTTTTGCGGCGCCATTTTGAGAGGGGACAGAGGGTCGGATTTAGACCTCTTCGACCCGGTATTCGCTGTCCCCGCGAAGTCCAGACGTGTCTGTTTGGAGCTGGTCATAGCAGGCACCTTCATGGAAACAATATCTCGAACCGAGCTTTCAGACTACTTGGTGGAGTGCTAATTAACCCTGGGTTAGCAGGAGATGCAGAATTACGCGACCATCACCGTCCGCTGCTGGCTCCGCCTCATCATAAATTAAAAAAAATCCGAAATGATGCACATCACCAGAAATACTAAATTCTTCCCACCAGACTCACTCAAAATCCTAGACAACATACTAACCAATAAACAAGAGGTCAAATACCTTGGAGTAACCATCGACCATCAACTCAGTTTCCAACCTCACATAAAGAAGACGGCCAGATCAGCCTACCACAAGTTGAGGACACTGCGCAAACGTAAACCACTTCTAATAGACAATGACTTTAGAACAGTATGCCAAGCCATAGTAACCCCGATAATAGATTATTGCTACATGATCTATCATGGCCTACCTAAGAAAACAACACTCCCTTTGCAACTGGTGCAAAACACTTCTGCAAGAATCATTACAGGCACTGCAAAATACAGCCATATAACCCCTACACTCCACCAACTACACTGGCTTCCTATCACCGTCCATACTAATACAAGAACATATTAATATTACTAAACAACCTATCCACCAAACATACAAAACAACAACACCCCTTAGTGAAGGGGAGAAGTGTGCCCAATTGCATCTTCCCATGCTCATTCCTCATTTATTAAATGAGCACTATTTAACGGCACCCTCCATCCCCACCACTATCCATAAAGAAGGCTTGCTGGGCCAACAGCAAATACAGAGACAAGGGGTGCACACATGAACACAACATCAAATAAAACACAAGCAATGATGCAAAAACAAACATGCCCTTAGCAGGCCTCCTGAAGCTTGCAGCATGATCTCTACCAACAGTAGTCATCTCCCAACTCGGTGCACACTTATTGAGCAGCTCTTTGGTATCAGCATATTTGAAGCACCTCCTGGTCTTCTATAAACGCTGCCAGGGACTTCGGGTCCTCAAAAGTTTTTGTGGAGTTGTTTAAGGTCACCTTAAAACGCACAGGGTAGAAGAGCCCGTAACGGGCTTGCAGTTTTTGCAGCCTGGGTCGAAGTGCAAGAAATTGCATCCTCCTTTCAAATGTGGTTTTGCTGTAGTCTGGGTAGAAAGAAAGCCTCCGGCCCTCGAATTGCAGCTGTGTTGCGGCTCTGGCAGCCGCCATAATTTGAGATACATGTTGAAAACGTAGCACACATAAAATCATGGGCCTTGGCTTTCCATCACGTACTTCCCCCCGGGGGGGAATTCTGTGTGCTCTTTCAATCTCAAAGGATTTCTGAAAGTATGGTGGAGTGGAGGAGTGGCCTAGTGGTTGGGGCAAGGTACTTCAGGCCGGAAGGTCGGGGGTTCAAATCCCACTAGAGGACAGCAACCATGGGCCGGAAGGACTGGGGTTTCTAGTCCCACAGGTGCTCCTTGTGGTCTTGGGCAAGCCACTTAACCCTCCACAGCCCATGTTCCCTGTAAAATAGTTATCTCCAAGTTATAATGCCCTGTTCAATGTAATTTCAGTTTGTTCAATGTAAACCGCACTGATGCAGAATAGCGCGGTATATAAGAGAATTAAATAAATAAATAAATAAAAATAAATAAATAATCCCCAATGACTCTTGAACCATTGATCAAGAAAGCACATCCAACCAAAACGAGAAGAGGTGCAGACATCAATTTCCTGGAAACCCTACCAAGCTTCAGAACATCAAAACAATCCACTTGCTTTCTCTTTGTATGCTTCCAAGCTGTGGAACAACTGTCTGCCTCAATACATGTAATCAAGGACCTCTAGACTTCAGGAAAGCTATTAAGACCCACTTCTTCCTCAAATACTATGGTCCCACCTAGAAGAATAATGCCACTTTGCAATAATACAACTGTACATAGCAGACAACTGTTGAATGTAGCAGTAACACATCGAGCTGCAACAATGTTTCTGTATATAGTTAGCCATTGTTAAATTTACCCCCTCATAGTCTTCCAAGTTTAATTCCCTGTTTCATTTAAAAACTTGTTGCTGTATTTGCTCTATGTAAATCACTTTGAATTAACGATAAGGCGGTATAGAAAACCTGTTAAATAAAATAAATAAATAAATAAAATAAACAAACATGTGTTCCCTTTACACAAAAGTGGAAGTAAGGATAAGGTTGAGAACTACAGGCCAGTTTAGTCTAATCTCTCTAGTGAGTAAATTATTGGAAATACTGCTAAAATAGAGGATAGCGAGGTTTCTGGAATCCAATGGATTGCATGATCCGTGGCTGCACACGTTTACTAGAGGCAGGTCTTGTCAGAAAATCTAATTGATTTCTTTGACTGAGTTACCAGATAGTTGGACAGAGGGAGACCAGGGTTCAATTCCCACTAGCACTCCTTGTGGCCTTGGGCAAGTCACTTAACCCTCCACTGCCTTGGAAGAAAGGCCTGGCAATCTACTTCCGGTGACACTACCAAGAAAACCCAGGAGCTTCTGGGTCGCCAGGAGTCAGGACTGACTCGAAGGCAGAGCCTTTGACACTGTTCCTCACAGATGACTTATAAACAAATTGAGCACCCTAGAGATGGACCCTAAAGTGACTTTGAGCCTGATCCCCAAAGGGGCACGACCAGGCCAAACACAGGACAGGACAGAATGTACCAGATTCTGCACCGCTGTAGCAAAATGCTCCCGCGGATGTAGGATTGGGCACTGATAAGGCATGGTGATGCCCCTGTCCCAAGGCACAGTATGTCCTGTAATGCCCCATCCAGCCTGCCTCATGCTCCTGCTGGTGTGCTGGTGCCAAGGCGTTCTACCCCCATGGGATCGGAACATCCAGCAGGAGCACCGACAGCCCACCATGGCAGGAATGTGACTTTCCCCACTGCCTGACCCTCAGCGGGGCTGCCAGGGCTGGGATCGGGCAGCGGGACCTCAACTTCTGTGGATGCAGGGGGACTGGTGGGCCACACCACTGCTATCGCTGTTGCTTATTCCAACTCTGAGGTGGAATACACATCATGGCCATCTTCTGCCCACCAGACATATAGGGCCATGACCAGAATCGGCCCTGTATGTCTGGCTGCCTTGCCCGCCCTTGCACGTCCGACTCTCTGCCCCTGTGATGCCTCCATCCAAATCTTTCCACACTGTGTCTGTGTGCGTGCAGGGAGATTGCATGCCAAAATACAGGCCAGATGGATAGCTGGGCTGCACAGTCTTGAAGGACTAGAAAAGGGAACTGTTACTTCTGGAGAGAGATCTGCAATTGTGAGTATATACTTCTGGGAATTTTCTGAAAGGAAATCTTTCTTAAAGCTAATTAATCTGTGAACCCATTATTTTTTGTTAAATCAGTCAAGGCCTAGTAGCAGCAGTTTAAGTTTAAATTTAAAACACAGAAGAGAACTTTCTGGTTACATTTCATACCCAGCAGAGAGCTGTAGTTTAAATTTAATAGTCACTCAGGGCCTAGCATCAGCAAAGAACTTTTAGTTTAAATTTAAAACACAGAAGAGAGCTTTCTGGTTAAATTTAGAACCCAGCAGAGAGCTTCTAGTTTAAATGTCATAATAAGTTAGAGCCTAGGAGCAGCAAAGAGCTATAATTTAAATCAAATCAGAATATATCTTACCTCAGCAGCACAGGACAGGCTACTGTGTAGCAGCCCTCTTTTAATAAGTGTTATTTTCCTCCCTCCCTCCCCACATCCAACCACCCCTGGGATAATCGTAGCTTTATAGGTATTTACACATCTAAAAAGACAGGAGATGCTCTCAGGTGAAGCTCGTTACCCAAATCAGTCATACACTAAGGACCTGAGATTAATTAAGCTTCAGGTGAACAAGGTATATTAAACGTATTAGGTACACTTTTATTGGTATAAATATCCATAGCAACCACTAGTAAGTAAAGAACTTAAAGATCTAAACACAAACTTAAAACTAAGATGCAGACAGCAGTCCAGCAGCAAGATGGGGGCTTTCCAGTCTTTTGCATTGAGTGTCACATGTATGATTTTCTCCCAGTTGGTGAGAGGTCTTACGTGTGCACTAGGTGCAAGGAGCTCTTTGCTCTCAGGGAACGAGTCCGTTCTCTAAAGGCTAGAGTAGCAGGCTTGGAAAACATAAGACAGACAGAGAGGTACATAGACGAGACCTACAGGGATATAGTCCTGAAGTCCCACCTCCAGTCTTGCAGCATCCCTGTTGCCATGGAGGAGAGAGGTCACATGACAGGAGAGCATCACCCTGGTTTGGCAGGAAGTGATCCTGTAACTAGGACCTGTCCTCCAGGTGATGTAAAACCCTCTCGCACCGAGGAAGTTTCTCACGGGCCATGTGCACATGAGGGAAGGGTTAGGACAGCCGTTATAGTTGGTGATTCAATCATTAGGCATGTAGATAGCTGGGTGGCTGGTGGACATGAGGATCGCCTGGTAACATGCCTGCCTGCAAAGGTAGCGGACCTCACGCGCTACCTAGATAAGGTCTTAGATAGTGCTGAGGAGGAGTCTGCTGTCTTGGTACTGTCACCAGTGGCCCACCCTGGGTCCTAGGGCTAGCAGAGAGGGTCCAGCTGATGACTATCCTAAGCTAGGAAGTGGGGGTAGTGCAGGCGTAGTAGTACACTGGCCCTCTGGGTAATGAAGTCCCAAACACTCCACAGGCAAAGGAATTGAGGTAACAGAGTGGTAAGGTCAAAAATAAGGTTTACCAAACCCCATCCCTGGGGTTTGGTAAACACAAAAGAACTCAGGACAATAACCATATGTCTGGTATAAAGAATAGTAACTCAGGAACTGGCAATCGGTAGCCATGTGTTGTACCTCAAAGTTAAAAGCTTGTAACGCTAAATGCCATCTTGTTAATCGGGCATTACTATTTTTCATGTGACTGAGCCACTTCAGAGGAGCGTGGTCAGTGACCAGAAGAAATCTGCGCCCTGTGAGGTAGAACCTCAATGCCTCTATGGCCCATTTAATAGCAAGGCATTCCCTTTCCACCTTAGAGTAATTTTTCTCCGCGCCTGATAACTTCCTACTGAGGTAGGTGACCGGTTGCTCTACCCCCTCAAACTTTTGTGACATGACTGCCCCCAACCCTGTTTCCGAGGCATCAGTTTGTACTATAAAGGGTAACCTGAAATCAACCCCCCTCAGAACAGGAGCTCTACAAAGCTTCTCCTTTAGCGCTATAAAGGCTTCCTCCGCCTCTGGGGTCCATTTTACACTATTGGGTGCATTCTTCTTAAGCATCTCGGTGAAGATTGCGCTTTCTTCGGCAAATCTAGGGATAAATCGGCGGTAATATCCTATGAGGCCTAAGAAGCTGCGCACATGCTTTTTGTCGGCTGGTCTGGGAAAATTCCTGACACTATCAATTTTACTCGCCAGGGGTTTGACTAGTCCATTTCCCACTACATGACCCAAATATTTGGCCTCCCTACTCGCGAATAAACATTTCCCAGGGTTCAGGGTTAAACCGGCCTTCCTTATGGCTTGTAAGACCGCCGCTACTCGGGACAAGTGTTCAGCCCAGGTGTTACTATAGATGACCACGTCATCCATATATGCTAATGCATATTCGTGGTGGGGTCTTAACACTTGGTCCACGAGCCGTTGGCATGTAGCCGCTGCGCCGTGTAGCCCGAACGGCATCCGGCAGAACTGATATAACCCTACCGGCGTGCTGAATGCTGTTTTGGGTTTCGATTCCCGAGTTAACGGAATTTGCCAATATCCCTTTGTGAGATCTAGCGTAGTTAAATAGCGCGCTTGGCCTAAGCGGTCCAATAGGTCATCAATCCCGGGCATAGGGTATGCATCAAATTGGGATATACTATTGACCTGCCTAAAATCAATACAGAAATGGAGAGTTCCATCAGGCTTCGGCACCAATACAATTGGGCTAGACCAAGGGCTCTTTGATTCTTCCACTATTCCCATATCTATCATCTCTTTCACTTGGGCTATCATTTCTTTCTTTTTGGCCTCGGGTAACCTATACGGCCGTTGCCTAATTATCTTCCCGGGTGTAGTGACAATTTCGTGTGCCACGATATGGGTCTCGCCCGGCACCGTTGTTAAGACGTCAGAAAACTTTGTCAACACCTTCGCTAACTCCTGTCGCTGTTGTGGCGACAGATCCGCGCCTATGCGTGGTTCCGGACGTTCCTTCCAGTCCGCTGGTTGGGGGCCTAGGTCCTCCTCCTTCTTTTCTTCGGCCAAAGCTGTTAGGCTTTTTACCTCCCCCTACCCAGTAGAGCCAAAACCACCCACTCCTCGACTTGTAGAAGTCAGTGAGGGTACCTCTTCTACTGCTGGGAAGCCTACCCGCTCACAAATTAATTGAGCGATTCTTTCACCCGTTTTAATCGCAAAGTCTTCTTTACTAAAATTAAAGAGCAAGACTTTTATTACACCACGTAGTCGGGATCTATTACCCTGGCACCGACGTCAAGAAAATGCTTGACCGCTAAACCTGATCGCAGCGCTATACGGCCATAGCAGCCTTTGGGACTATAGCATCCTCTGCACTGAATATGTCATAGCCGGTGGCAGCTTCAGAAGCCCTCTGAGGACTTTGAGCCTGAGGGGACACCTTACAGAATCGCAAAACAAACTTCTGCTTCAAGGACCCATCCCCCTCCCGTGGCTTAGACTGGGAGCTATCCTTCCGGGGTTTTCCAAGCAAGGGACCAGGGATTAGAGCCTCTGTTTTTGGGTCCTCTTGCTGCCCCCTACCTACTATCGGGGTTTCTTCCAGGGTTTTAGCAGGGACAGGGCCCAGTGTTTCCATAAGGCCTTTCTCCATTCCTTTTACAAATGGCTGCCAATCCCTCCCTAGAACAACCTCATATGGGAGCCGAGGGACTACGGCCACCTGTACCTCCTCCTCAATGCCTAACCCTTTCACGCATACCTTGTATAAAGGGTAATATGAGGACGCCCCATGCACACATCTCACTTTCACACGTCCCTCTGCTTGACTCGGGGTAGACCGGTTATGGGCATCAATGGTCTGCCACAGCTTTTGCGAGGCCATGCTCTGGTCTGCCCCTGAGTCGAGCAGCGCCAGAGCCTCTATGCCCTTCACTTGGACTTTCAGTAGGAAGCCTTCCCCAAGGTGATTTTCACCTCCTGACACTAGGGCAGTTCGTAACTTGTAATCCCTACGAAAATGTCCAACCTGGCCACAATTATAACATTTGCTTTTTGAAACAGAGTTTGCAGTATAACCATCAGATACTTTAACCTTCGGGGTCTTTTCTGATTTCCAAAGGTTGTTAATGCCAGCCACCTTTAAAACACTTCCCCTTGAGGTCCCGGCCAACTCCGCCTCAAAATAACGCTCAGTGAGGTCAGCCGCTTCCTCCGTGGAATGCATTTTTGGAGCATCAGAAAAGCCTTTGTTTCAGGAGGCACAGTGTAAAGTCCCACACTGAGAAAGGTTTCTGTGTCCTCCAGGTCAGTCTGCTGACGAATCCGGTCCGTCTTTTTCCTTCCTCTCAGGATAGCAGAACTTCTTCCTTTTTCACAGCTGGTATCTCCTGAGGTTTTTCCTTTTATAATGTCTTTGTCTTGTGCAAAAATCCACAACAACTACGCCAACCTTGTCACCAGTGGCCCACCCTGGGTCCTAGGGCTAGCAGAGAGGGTCCAGCTGATGACTATCCTAAGCCAGGAAGTGGGGGTAGTGCAGGCGTAGTAGTACACTGGCCCTCTGGGTAATGAAGTCCCAAATACTCCACAGGCAAAGGAATTGAGGTAACAGAGTGGTAAGTTCAAAAATAAGGTTTTATTTCCCTGTCCCTGGGGTTTGGTAAACACAAAAGAACTCAGGACAATAACCATATGTCTGGTATAAAGAATAGTAACTCAGGAACTGCAGAAAAATGACATCTTTTTCTTCCAGCTTTCAAATACACAGTCCTTTAACACAGGAACTAATAAATGCTTCTTTTTAATGGCAGCAATGCTCACTTTGCTTTCTCAAGCTGTTCCATCAGCTTCATACATTCAATTCAGCAAAGTGATTCCACATTATCGGCTATGGTTAATATACAATCCATGGGCACATCATTTATGCCTTCATTTGTGTATTCAACCTGCATATCCTCCAGCCCATCACCCGCTGGATACATGGGAACACATTCACACAGGGTTTTAAAACAATTCTCTTTAGCCTTAAGAGAATTCTGGAAAGCTTTACTGTCCCAGAGAAAACTATTATGCTTTGTTTTCTCTCTGTTTCTTTTATAGAAACTACCTCCTGGCTTCTGCCTGTAAGGCTTACTGAGCAGTGCTCCTTCACTATTAGGAAAGTTCAGAGATTTGTACCTTTCTGTCTCGGGAGCTTCTGGGCACACCCAAACTGGCTTCCTGCGTGGCTTCTCCCTCCAGTTACCTTCCTCCCGAGGCTTTAACTGAGAGAAGCTTTCCTGCAGTCTGTGGGTTTGAACTTTCTGTACCTTTTCCACTTGAGCTTTCCTTGTTCCTCTGTCTGTTCCAATGTTTGTTCCCGTTCTAGCTCTGCTGCTGGAATTCACAGCTGCTCTGTCAGAACTCCTCCCAGATCCAAATCCAGATCCTGAGCTTGCTCCCCCTGAGCCTGAGCTTCCTCCAGAGTGTGAACTTCCTCTCCAGCCTGAACTCGAACCAGAGCTTGTGCCCTCTAGAGCCTGAGCTAACTCTGCTTTCTAATGAGTGCTTTTTATCTTCCACAGTTCTTAGTACTCCACCCAGGTGAATCCTATTGCACTCAGGGCATGGGGATTGTTTACAGTTTTGGCGGGGCTGCTGCACTCGTGGCTGCATTTGTTTACATTTCCCCTGGCAACCGGTAGCCATGTGCATTGCTTGGCTGTCAGAATCTGACGTATTTTCCTCAGTTTCCTCTGACTGCATAGCAAGGGACGGATCTTCCCCATTACAGTACATGTCGGTACTAATGACATAGGAAAATGTGGTAGGGAGGTTCTGGAGGCTAAATTTAGGCTTTTAGGTAGGAAGTTGAAATCCTGAACTTCCAGGGTAGCGTTCTCCAAAATGCTTCCCGTTCCACGCGCAGGACCCAAAAGGCAGGCAGAGCTCCAGAGTCTCAATGCATGGATGAGACAATGGTGCAGAGATGAGGGTTTTGGATTTGTTAGGAACTGGGGAACATTCTGGGGAAAGGAGGGGCTCTTCCAAAGGGATGGGCTTCACCTTAACCGGGATGGAACCAGGCTGCTGGCATTAACCTTTAAAAAGGAGATAAAGCAGCTTTTAAACTAGATAATAAGGGAAAGCCAACAGTTGCCCAAGAGCGGATGGTTTGGAAGAATGTATCCTTGAAGGATACTATCAAAAGCAGAGAGTAAAGTAGCCGTCTGATACTATCAAAAGCAGAGAGTAAAGTAGCCCAAATGCCCTCGGGTATGGAGCAGACAGAGCTTAAAGATCCCAAATTACCCATGCCTACCAATAGCCAAATGAATATGAATAAAATACAGTCTCTAAAATGCTTGTATGCAAATGCTAGAAGTCTAAAAAATAAGATGGAAGAGTTAGAATATATAGCACTAAACGAGAGGTTAGATATGATGGGAATATCGGAGACGTGGTGGAAGGAGGACAACCAGTGGGACACTGTGATACCTGGGTACAAACTATATTGTAATGATAGAGCCGATCAAATTGGTGGCGGGGTTGCACTCTATATTAGAGAGGGCATTGAGTCAGAAAGATTAAAGTTTTGCAGGAAACAAAATTTGCTGTAGAATCTCTATGGATTGAAATTCCACGTAAAAAGGGGAAGGCGATGGCAGTGGGGGTGTACTATCGACCGCCTGGCCAGAATGAACAAATGGATGATGAAATGCTCAAAGAAATCAAGGAAACTAACAAAAGTTATAGCGCAGTAATAATAATGGGTGATTTCAATTACCCCGGTATTGACTGGGTCAGTGTCATGGCAGGACATGCTAGGGAGATAAAGTTCCTAGATGAAATAAATGACTGCTTCTTGGAGCAGCTGGTTCAGGAACTGACCAGAGGGGAAGCAATATTAGACCTACTCCTTAGTGAAACACCAGATGTAGTGCAAGAGATTAGGGTGTTGGGGCCAGTTGGCAATAGTGATCACAGCATGATCGCCTTTGATTTTATTAGTGGAGGAGGGATAGTAAGGAAATCCACAGTACTACCTTTTAACTTTCGAAAGGGAGACTATGATAAAATGAGGAAAACAGTTAAGAAAAAACTAAAAGGAACAGTTGCAAAGGTTAAAGACTTACATCAAGCTTGGGTGTTGTTGAAAAATACTATCTAGGCCCAAGCCAGCTTTATTCCACACTTTAAGAAATGTGGAAGGAAGTCCAAAAAACTGCCAGCATGGTTTAAAGGTGAGGTCAGAGAGGCTGTTGCTGCCAAAAAAGCATCTTTCAGGAAATGGAAAAAAGAGCCAAATGATGAAACCTGGAAACAGCACAAGCACTGGCAAGTCAAATGCAAGGCATTGATAAAGCAGGCAAAGAGAGAAGTTGAGAAGAAGCTTGCTGCGGAAGCAAAAACGTGAAATAAAGATTTTTTCAAGTACATTCGTAGCAAAAAACCTGTGAGAGAGTCAGTTGGTCCATTAGATGATAGAGGAGTTAAAGGGGCACTAAGAGGCGACAAAGCGATAGCGAAGAGACTGAAAGAATTCTTTGCTTCGGTCTTTACTGAGGAAGATGTAGGGATGTTACCCATGACTGAAGTGGTATTTAAAGGTGAGGAAGAATTGAAGGAAATATCGATACATCGGGAAGATAAACTGAAGAGTAGCAAATCACCTGGGCCAGATGGCATACATCCAAGGGTGTTGAAAGAACTGAAATATGAGATTGCAGACCTGCTATTAGTAATCTGTGAACTATCATTAAAATCATCTCTAATACCTGAAGATTGGAGGATCGCCAATGTAACACCAATTTTTAAAAAGGGTTCCAGAGGTGATCCGGGAAATTACAGACCGGTGAGCCTCACATCAGTACCGGGAAAAATGGTAGAAACCATCATAAAGAATAAGATTACTCAACATGTAGATAGTCATGGCCTAATGGGAGACAGCCAACATGGCTTTAGACAAGGAAGATCTTGTCTTACTAATCTGTTATGTTTTTTTGAAGGTGTGAATAAACAGGTGGACAAAGGTGAGTCGGTTGATATTGTGTATCTGGACTTTCAGAAAGCCTTTGACAAGGTCCCTCATCAGAGACTTTTGGCAAAACTAAAGAGTCATGGGATAAGAGGCAGTGTACTACTGTGGATCAGGAACTGGTTAAAAGATATAAAGCAGAGGGTTGGGCTTGTGGATTCTCACTCATACCTTCTAGTCATCGGAATGCTTGTCCAAGTTTGACGATGGAGGTAGGATCTGGACATTTATTTTCATATCTCAGCACTTTTTGTGTACTTGGATCCGATGATGCTGTTCCATTGGCCTGGAGGCCTATGATAGGTATGTGTAACACTGGTCAACAAATTTTTACAAGTGTCATGTTACTGAAATAAAAATAGTCATTTATTATCAATTTTTATATGCTGAACACGAATATGACAGTGAACTTGCAAAGTTGGCTCTAGTTTTTTTGTAATCTACAAGAATTAATGTTTACATCACAAAATGCATGTCAAAAGTAAATATAACAGGCCTTCGGTTAATACCTGTAAAAAATCAAGTCATAGACTACTTCTTAGATTTTTTTGCCTGTCTCTTGTACAGCTGTTCGGGAGCTTCTCTGGGGGGTGTCCAGCAGTAGTCAGCCAGCATTGTAGTGGACCATTTTCCCTGGTATCTTTGCTCCATCGTTGTGATATCCTGGTGAAAACGTTCGCCCTGTTCATCACTAACCATACCACAGTTGTCAGGAAAGAAATCAAGATGGGAATCAAGGAAATGGATCTTTAGAGACATATTGCAGCCAAGTTTCTGATACTGCATCAGCATGTCTTCTACTAGTTCCTTGTAGTTTTCTGCCCTAACATTCCCAAGAAAGTTGACACTAGGCGAAAAGCATTCCATGATTGTTTCACATCACCCTGCAGCAAGCTGTTGAACCGGTCATCTTTGAAGCGCTCTCTAATCTGAGGACCCACAAAAACTCCCTCTTTAATCTTTGCTTCGCTGAGTCGAGGGAATTTTTCATGCAGGTATCGGAAAGCTGGCGAAGTGCGGTCCATAGCTTTCACGAAGTTTTTCATCAAGCCTAGTTTAATGTGAAGGGATGGTAGCAGGATTTTGTGGGCCTCAACCAGAGCTGGGTGCTGGATATTCTTCTCTCCAACTGTTACATTTTGTCTGCGATTACATTCCTTCCGCAATTAGTGCCAGTCCCTTACTCGGCTATCCCACTCACATAATTAACACATGTATTTTATATATCCCTGCTGCAGTCCCATTAAAAGGGCAACTACATTCAAGTCACCACAGAGGTGCTAGCTGTACTTGTTATAGTTAATGGAAGTCAGTAGATGCTTTAAGTTATCGTATGTCTCTTTCATGTGGACGACATGCGCTACTGGAATAGATGGAAGACAGTTTCCATTGTTCAAAAGCACAGCCTTCAGATTCAGTTTCGAAGAGTCTATAAATAGTCTCCAGTCTTGTGGGTCATGAATGATTTTGAAGGCATTCATGAGGCTTTCAATATCGGAACAGAATACCAGATTACTTTCCTTTCCGACTGCGTATAGTACACTGCTGACGTCAGATGGCTTCAGTAGCCGTCTGGCAGTAGTATTGCATTGCAACAGAAGATGAGGCAATCAACTCTGGATGATGTGTGCATGCTGGTATTATGCAATGTGATGTAATATTACATCATTCAAGACTGATTTGGGATGTTGTTGATGTCCTACTGGATAAATTTACACGGTGAAACGTCAAAAATGAATTACATGCAATATCTTCAAAACGAGAGCCAATAAAACTTTTTTAATGTTATATTCATGTTCAGCTCACCAAGATACTACGGATTAGGGCCTTTTAAAGTCAGTAATGATTTGAATGTTGACCAGTGTAATCTATCTCTTTGAGGATGTATGGGTGAGATATATGGGAAATATGGAAGAGGTGAAGTAGTTTGGAGGAATAGGAGGTGTACAGGTTATGTGTGCGAAGCAGTGTGTGCATTTGTGGCTGTGGGCATGTAGAGGTTCTGTCCCCCTCCAATCTTCCTCCTCCTGCACTATCCCCTGTCCTCACATCCTCTGCCTCCCATCACCTTGCACTCTCCCCCCCCCCCCCAACTCTCTTTTCTTTCTGCACCTTGTACTCCCCACCAAAGTTTTCTTTGCCACTGGTTCAGTGACTCCAGCACAGTTGTGCTTCACCTTCTCTTCTTCTGCCAGCACAGTGAAAATTGGCTGTCATGGTAGTTTCACATTTTTTGCCAGGGTGTCGGGGTGTCCCAATGGTGCTGGCAATTTTCATCATCTTTAGGTAGAGAAACCTGTTTTTCCAGATGCCCTGCTGCTTTCTATCACAGCTATTTCTGCCTTTAGCCATACGCAGAGATTTCTTTGTGCACGCATAAACTTCTGCGTAAGATGGACAGACAAATGGAAAAACCATCCCAAAAAAGCACTATCACTGAGGGAAACACACCTCAAAAGTAGCTCCATAGGCTCCAATCCCAGTCCTTAAAAAGTTAAAAAGAATCTGCATTTGCCCCAATCCTCCTCGGACTACTCTAGGCTTAACCCAAGCTGGAGTAATCGTCGTGCATTCTTACCCTGCAGGTTTTGTCTTTCCAATGCTACTGGCTGACCAATGGCTCCATTTCAACTTGGGTTTGGCTAGTACAGTTTTGGAAGATGGAGGACCGGAGGCGATGAAACTCAAGAGCAATTTCCAGTTGGGTGGGATGTAAAGAATAGGAGCGCATCTCTATTCTATATTTGCAGAGGGGGGATGGGAGGAGGCAGGGGACAAAACCTTGCTCGTAAAGACATCAGGTAGATTTTACCAGAAGAAATACAGTCATGTTATAAGGCTCTGCTGTTTATTTTGATAAAGCAGGAAGGAGGGGAACTTCAGGGGGCCCATATTAAACTTTCGGATGTTTTCTGGTGGGAGATGACTTATCAGAATAATGCTGATTTTCAGCACTAATAAGCTGAAAAGTCTGGGTCCACTTTTCAAAAGGGCTGAAATTTAAACGCCATGGCAATCAGATGAGTCACTTAAATATCAGCAGGACATTCAGTGGTGCTGTCCGGATTGCAGCTGTCACAGAGTGGCACTATGCGGATAAGTGCCACACTTACCCGGCTAGTGTGATTTTTGGCTGAATTTCAACTTAGGCCTGCTTTTCATCCCCGCATAAGTGTCGGCTGAAAATCAGACTTACTGGATAAAGATGGCATATTTCTGGATTGCACTAGCATCATCCTCACTCCATCCCTGCACTAACAATATAGTGTGAAAGCAGTCCATGGAGACATTCAGCAGCACTATATGGATAGTGTCACTTAATATCTTGGTCAGCACCTTTATCTGGATGCCTCCTCTTGGCCATCTGCTGAGGGTTCTGAATATCAGCTCCTCTAATTCTAGCTACCTAAGATTTAGGCACTAGCTTTAGGTTACATAGAAACATGACGACACTTGACCTATCTAGTCTGTCCTTCCATATCAACAACTACAACAGCCCCCTTTTTTCCTTTAGAGATCCTCTGTGTTTGTCCCATGCTTCTTTGAATTCAGATACTGTCCTCATCTCTACCACCTCCACTGGGAGACTATTCCACGGATCCACCACTCTTTCCACAAAGAAAAATTTCAGCATATCACTCCTGAATCTATCCCTTTTGACCCTCATCCCATGTCCTCTTCGCTGCCCAGCTCAGCCCGCAGCAGCTCTCTCAGCCGGAGATCGAGCAGCTGGGGCTGCTTCAAACCGGGACCAGCAGCTTTTTCCCGCCGTTTGGCTGCCCAATCGGGGCAGAGGCAGGCCCTATAAAAGAGCTCCTTCCCAGCACAGGGTCCTCTTTGCTGCCCAGCTCAGCCCGCAGCAGCTCTCTCAGCCGGAGATCGAGCAGCTGGGGCTGCTTCAAACCGGGACCAGCAGCTTTTTCCTGCCGTTCGGCTGCCCAATCGGGGCAGAGGCAGGCCCTATAAAAGAGCTCCTTCCCAGCACAGGGTCCTCTTCGCTGCCCAGCTCAGCCCGTAGCAGCTCTCTCAGCCGGAGATCGAGCAGCTAGGGCTGCTTCAAACCGGGACCAGCAGCTTTTTCCTGCCGTTCGGCTGCCCAATCGGGGCAGAGGCAGGCCCTATAAAAGAGCTCCTTCCCAGCACAGGGTCCTCTTCGCTGCCCAGCTCAGCCCGCAGCAGCTCTCTCAGCCGGAGATCGAGCAGCTGGGGCTGCTTCAAACCGGGACCAGCAGCTTTTTCCCGCCGTTCCGCTGCCCAATCGGGGCAGAGGCAGGCCCTCATGTGTGATCAAGCACCACTGACCCCACCGCCAATCCTGCGCTCCGCCTCCAGCCGCTCATCCGACCAATCAGGACTGCCCTCTGCGGGCCTGAAAAGAGCGAACCTCTAAGCGTGCCCACACTTGCGTGCCCGCACCTGAGGGCCGCGCAAGAGGGCCCTTTGGCACGGCCCTTAGGCTAAGGCACTTAGTCTACCCTTTTGCACAGAAACAATGAAGAAATATGCAACGTCGAAGCCGCATCTACACCTAAGTACAGCTGAGCTCCCCCAGGGTTGAGCTCGCGTACCTCACCCCATCTACCGATCTTCCACCGCAGCAAGTATACCCTCAACAATCTCTAGTTATCTGACTTTCATAACCTAGATCTTGATCTTACTTTACCACTCTGCTTATACTGATAAGCCAGATCAGGTCTCATTGTTTACTGTCATATACTGTCCTGAATTCACCATTTACTGTTGTCAGTAGCTTTCCTACAGTTTTGTTGTCAGCAGCATATCTTCTTATAATACTTATACTGTTAAACTAGATCAGGTTTCATTGTCAGCGGTTATACACTTTCCTGAATATACTATTTACTGTTGTCAGTAGCGCCCCTACATTACTTTAATAATCCTGTCAGTAACGTATCTTCATTCTATACTGTTGTCAGTAACTATCATATATGTCATTACTGTTGTCAGTAGCATACTGTTGTCAGTAGCATCATTACTGTTGTCAGTAGCATCCCTACTCACTACTGTAGCCAGTAGCTATCACTAAATCCAATACTGTTGTCAGTAGCACTCATTCAATTTTTAATATTGCCTCTAGCAGCTTTCCCTTAACCCTGCATAGCCTCATTTGTCAGTGACTTACTGCCTTCTCAAATTATCCAACCTTGTATATAACTGCATTACTAACAGTAGCTCACATCAAATTCTCCTACAAACTACCAACATACACCATAATGATACAAACAAACACCATGCTGCTAAAAGTTTCTTACCTCTTCATATCTCTAACAATCCTAATCGACCTGACACTAAGTCTCAACAGTAAAAACCACATGACAATCCCTATAATCCATACATCCAATCGAAACAATCTCCTTATTGGACACTATCATCCTCACAACCAATCAAAAATAAACTACCACAGACTCATTCAAATAACTATCTCACTACTGACTATCTCACAACACACAGTCCACTCAAACCCCCCTCAAAATGCAATGTCATTATCGTGCATCCTTATAAACGCACGATCTTTGAAAAATAAGCTCCCAATTATTATTAATGACTTGTTATCTGACTTAAAGCCTGATATTCTATGTATTACAGAGACATGGCTCTCTGATACTGATACAGTCCTTCTAAACCAACTTGACAACTTAAATTACGATATCACCCACACACATAGATCTAACAAAAAAGGTGGCAGTGTACTGATTATGACAAAAATAAACCTAAAAGCCAAGAAAATTCTATCTAACACCTCCAATAACATTGACACTCTAATAATAGAAATCGGACAGCTGAGAATCTGCTTAATATACAGACCTCCTAACCAAAACGCAGACAGTCTTCACTCACTAATTGAACTCCTTAATTCATCAACAGAACAAAACCCCCTAATTATCCTAGAAGATTTCAACCTCCCATCACTTGAAAATACTGATTCCAACCTTTTCCTGAAAACCATAACTGACTTAGACTTCCACCAAATTATAAACATACCAACTCACACTAAAGGTGGTACACTTGACCTTGTCCTCCTTCCTCATTCACTATTTAAACTTTTCAACCCAGACTCCTTACAATGTACTGAAATACCCTGGTCTGATCATCATCTAATTAAAATAAACTTCACTTACTACATTAACGGTGTCATAAAACACACAAGAAATGACCAAACTATAAAATTCAAGAAACTCATTGAAACTGAATTTCTAGACTCTACAATACCCCACCTTTCATCATCTCCAACAGATTTAGATGAAGCAGTCAAAAACTGGCATACTACCATCAATAATGCAGCCACAATTAACCATAATAATAAAAAGCCAACCAATACTAAAATCAAAATCACCCCATGGTTCAACAGTACTTTAAAACATATGAAAAGAGATCTAAGAAAACTAGAAGCCAAATGGCGCAAAACCAAATCCACCATCCACAAAGAATTATATTATAACCACCTCACACTATACAAGGAAACCTTAGAAAGCACAAAGAAAAACTACTATGCCAGCATCCTATCAAATTCTTATAATAGACCAAGAGAACTATTCTCCATTGTTAGTAACCTAACTAATACCTCACAAACTTCCAGCAAGGAAATCACTGACATCTCAGCACAAACATTAGCTAACTATTACCAAAACAAAACAAAACTACAATTCACGACTCCAGACTCTTTCCACAAACCTCATCACCTGATAGACGTATGATCAGAATTTCACCCTATAGCCAAAACATCATTAAAAAATATCATACTCAACCTAAACACCACTACCTCTTACCTAGATCCTTGCCCAGTAATCTGGATAAAAAACACTCTCCCAATCCTTCTTTCATTTATACTCCCCATTGTCAATCTCTCACTACTCCAAGGTTACCTCCCACCCACACTTAAACACGTACAAATAAGACCAATTCTCAAGAACAGCACCCTTGATAAAACCTCACCAAAATCATATAGACCCATCTCAAGTATACCATTCTTAGCAAAAGTAATAGAAAAAACAGTACAAATACAGACGCAGGAGCACCTAGACTCATCTTACCCACTCGACGAACAGCAATATGGTTTTCGCCCAAAGCATGGAGTGGAAACACTCCTCACAGTTCTAACAGATACTCTATTAAGAGGAATCGACAATCACAAACAAGCATTCATTCTATTATTTATTGATATTTCAGCTGCTTTTGATAGCGTCCACCATACCTTAATGCTCAACAGCCTGAGTCAAATAGGAATAAATGCCACAGTTCATAAATGGTTCTCCTCTTATCTAGATAATAGGACACAAAATGTACGAACAGGTAATCAAACCTCTGATTCATACAAACTGGAAACCGGTTTACCTCAAGGATCAGCGTTATCAGCACTCCTATTTAACATATACATAAAACCTGTTTGCAATATCTTTAAAAATTTGGTGTACTCTATCATCTATACGCAGATGATATCATGATGTACATTCTGTTCACGATTCCCAACTTACCGATGCAAACTCTGTCAGATTGCTTCAATGAAGTCACATCCTGACTAAATACCCACAATCTCCAAATAAATCACTCCAAAACTGAAGTGCTAATCGTCACCAAAAACCAATCCTATACTCCACCTATACACATAACACTTCAAAACCAAGAAATTAAAATAAAAAATGAAGTAAGATATCTAGGTGTTATTCTAGATAAACACCTTACATTAGACACTCACATTAGAAACACCACAAAGAAAATCTATTTCAAACTCAAAATCCTTAAACAACTACCGGTAAGACCCCTTGTATACATACATGATTTCATCAGCATAATTCAAGCAATCATAACCCCCCACTTTGACTTCGCTAACCTAATTTTATTGGGTATAACAAAACAAAACATTAAAAGAATTCAACTTGCCCAGAATGCAGCAGCTCGGATAATAACGAAAGTACATGCACATCAACATATAACACCAATACTAGAATCCCTTCACTGGCTGCCTATACTAAGTAGGATAGCATACAAAACATTGATAACCACATTTAAAACTCTAAACGACATGGCCCCAGTCACCCTAAGTAACCTAATCAACAAAGAGCACTCAAAATCTACTCAAAGAAAAGGACAAACAAATAAACTAAAAACTCCCAAAGACTTCATAAAAGCAAATAAACTCACAAACAATAGAGCTTTTTCTCATGCAGCTCCAACAATCTGGAATTCCCTCCCAGATGATCTAAGAATGCTAACCGAGATCATCGAATTCCGCAAAAAAGTGAAAACCTATCTCTTTTCTAAACATTACAACAACTCAGATCATCCCTCAATAGACTTAGATAATGGCTAACCAGTTTTTATCTAACAAATCCCAAATGACCTACACATACAATTCTTCATAGCTGTTACTGTACTTTGAATAACGCTTAAGCCCCACATAATGTGTACTTGTACATAATGTATATAGTTTACACTGTTCTATACTGTTCTGTATTAACACTAGTTGTTTATCTTATTGTTTTTAGTCATATGATGTTTTATGTAAAACAAACTCCGATTTGTTAACTGTTGTTTATTGTGAACCGCAACTGAACTATGGAAGATGCGGTATATAAATCATTGTTAAATAAATAAATAAATGTCCCCTAGCAGCAGGGCTTGTTTTCAATTGAAAGAGGTTCTCCCCCTGTGCATTTATGCCACGGAGGTATTTAAACATCTCAATCATATCACCTCTATACCGCCTTCCCGCCAAGGTTAATTATCATCTGAAAATCTAGGCCTATGATTGATATTGACCTCAATGTAGAAAAGTGTTTTAGGATTATCACACAGGTTAACTCATTTTTAGCACACAATTTTGTGTGTGCTTTTTTTTTTTTTTTTTTTAAGTGCCATCAAGTCCTTGCTGATTCCTGGTGACTCAGCAGCCCCCGGGTTTCTTGGCAAGGTATGACTGGAAGTAGATTGCCAGGTGTAACACCTATAGTCCCAGCAGGGCTGTGGTATAGGCAGTTAGCCAAGCTATTAAGTCACCTGACCTTGTATTGGAAAGGAGTGTAGTCGTGGATCCAAGTGGTCAAGGTTCAAAAGGATTTTATTTCCCCTCCCGGGGTTTATGGATTTTCAAAAACATCAACAACAGAAGTAAAACTTAGGATACAAAACTGGAGGAACTTAAAAGTAGCAAACTTGCTTTCAAATGTAACAGAAACTGAATAATTATAGCAGGCAGCTGATAATCTCTTCTTAACCTTTTGTACTAGTTTACAACAAAGAAGGATTCTCATCAGCTATCATTAGAGAGCATTCCATTTCTTCCAAGCCTGGATTCAAACAGCTATCTTCTGTGATCATTGGCTCAATATCACTGTCCTGTGAACAAACAGCCTGCGTATATCTTTGCTCTATATCTTCTCCTGGGTTTCCCAAATAGTCATAGTCAGTACAAGGCAAGTAATTATCATTTACTTTATAATGGCAAGGCAGAGAAACACACTTCCTGGAATAACGTTTCCCTCTGTTAGCTGCTGGCTCTCGGCTACTCCCATTTACTGGTAGCTCACAGCACTGCTCTTTATAATGAACAGGTTTCTCTCTTATCACTCTGTGCCTTGGTTTATCTGGTATATAATTGTCTGTCTCATCCATGCAAACATTTTCAATAGCCCAGTTTCCCTCAACGTTCAGAGACCGCTTCTTACAAGCCTGCTTCTCAAACACACATGGCTTTTTCACTGTCTCACATCTCTCCCATTCAAGTAGGTGTTGAGGAATTCCTCTCTGTATCAGAGGTGGATATTTCTTTTGACTAACCTGCCAAGTGGAACCTTTTCTAGTTCCTGGTGTAGAACTCTTTTGTAGCTTTCTGACTGGAACTGCAGGGGGTTCAAACTCCGTCTCTGAGAAGTCTGAGCTTGCTTCAGAATCACTCAGCACTTCTCCCTCATGGCAGCTTCTGACGTTACAACACCCTCTGTAACTTCCTCTGAAGTCTCCCGTGTAACTTCCTTTGGAGTTTCCTGTTCCACTGGTCCTATCAGGTCTATGAGTTCTCTGGGTCCTCTCTGAACTCCTCGTCCTCGCTGAACTCCTGGTTCTCTCTGAATTCCCGGTCCTCTCTGAGCTCCGGGTCCTCTCTGAACTATCAGCTGTTTTCTCTACACATTTTTTATAATGCCCTAGGGGCGTGTCTTCCCTCACGTGGAAGTTGTTCTCTTCCTCTAATGAGAGGTGTTTCCTAACTAGGCACGGCTGCAGATCCTGTGCCTGCCTGGGTTGCTTATGGCAACAGAAATGCTTCTGATCTGCCTGCCTGTCAGAACCTAGCCTGTTTGCATCAGGTTTTTGTCTATTTAAAGCAAGGGACAGATCTGCTGTGTTACACAGGCCTTTTTTTTTTTTTTTTAAATTTTATTTTTATTTCTCACCAACAAAACATAACAGCCTCGTTAGCCACCACTTACTCCGCACACCACATAGCAATAAATGCATCCTAACACAGCAAGCAACTAACATAATATTTTGTTATTAAGCCCCCCCTAACCCCCCCCCCCCCCACCCTCACCAAACAGCATTTTATACAAGTAATAAACAATATTATTGCGTGGACTTCCAGGTAGTGTACCTTCCCCACACCTGCATAAACTTTTGCCTATTTTCTTTTTTCAAGGCTGTAAGTTTACTCATCAAGTACAGGTGGTCTAAGGAACTCCAGAACTCCTCCAAAGTAGGGACCCCCACCTGTTTCCACTTCTTCGCAATCAGTACCCTCAAAGCAGTACACCCGAAGTTCAGAAAGTCCCCCTCCCACCGATTAAGCTCTTCCACCCTCCCTCCAAGGAGCGCCAAAGCCGGTGAGGGCAGAATCTCCTTCTCCACAATCCGGCCCAACAAGCGGAACACCTCCTCCCACACTCCCTGAATCAGTTTACAAGTTCACCAAATATGTATATATGTTCCCCGTTCCCCGCATTCCCTCCAGCACTGAGCAGTAGTAGTATGATACATCTGGTTTAACCTCACCGGTGTCAAATGCCACCTATACAAAATCTTATAATTATTTTCAATTAAAGAGACCGCCAGCAGGCCTTTATAGCGAGATCGGTAGATTTGCTTCCATGTATCCTCCCCCCACTCAACACCCAAGTCCACCTCCCACCTCCTCTGATATGATTCCTTACCCCCACCCTCCTGCATCATAGCATAAAATTTAGTCACCACCCCCTTCCGCCACCCCCCCCAGAAACATCTGCTCCACCTCAGTAGGGTCCCCCTGCAAACCCGGAAGTATCTTATGGCGGATATAGTGGGCAAGTTCTTGATACTGAAAAACTGCGGTATCCTTCAACCCGTATTGCTGCTGCACTGCTGTGAAGCCTTTCAGCACCCTCCCCTCTAATAATTGACCTACCCGCTCCAACCCTTTCCGTGCCCAAAGCTTAAAGACCGAACCCCCCACCCCCGGGGGAAAGGCCGGATTTTCCCTAATTGGTATCATTCGCGATAACCCCTCCTTCCCCAGCCACACATACTTCCACTTATTCCACACCTTCAAGGTTAATTGCACAAAGGGGTTCTGCCCTTTAAAGCCTCTATTCCCCTCCCTTGGCAACCACATCAAATCGTCTAACTGTCCCTCCCGCAGCTCCTCAGACTCCATCCACACCCATTCTTTCTTCTCATCCCCACACCAGTCCACACATGCACTCAATCGTGCTGCCTCCCAATATTTCCCCAGATCTGGAAGCGCCATGCCCCCGCTATCCTTCCGGCGTGTCAAAATGCGCCCAGCTATTCTATTTTTCCTCACCCCCCCCCCACATATTTCACAATCACCCTTTGCCATTGCGATAGGCACCGTTTAGGCACCCCAATGGGCAACACCGTAAATAGATACAGCCATTTAGGTAAGATCATCATTTTCACTGCCGACAACCGGCCATACCATGATAGCCCCTTACTCCCCCAGCTTTCCAGGTCCCTCCGCACCCGTTTATCCATGGCCCCATAGTTAGCCTCGAACAGGTCCTCCTCCCTCGTCGGCAATTTGATGCCCAGATAAGTAATGCTATGCCTAGCCCATTTAAATGGCAACCGTTCCTTTAAAAGGAGCACGGTTTCTTCCGGAACCGAGACATTCAATATCTGGGACTTAGTCGCATTGATTTTAAACCCTGAATATTCCCCAAATTTTACTAAAAGATCATAGAGGGCCGGGAGTGACTGCTGTGGCTCAGTTACCATAAACAGCAAATCATCGGCGAAGAGAGCCACCTTACTTTCCAAATCCCGCCATCGCACCCCCCTCATCTCCCCACATTCCCGTACCCATTGGGCTAAGGGTTCCATCGATAAAACAAACAGAATTGGTGATAAGGGGCACCCTTGCCTCGTCCCCCTCCTCAACTCGAAAGCCGCCATATATTCCCCATTAATGCGAATCCTCGCCCGCGGTTGGGTATAAATTGCTTGAACCCACCTCAGATATCTCCCTCCTATCCCCATTTTCTCTTATACCTTAAAAAGAAAGGGCCAGGCCACCCGGTCAAAGGCTTTCTCGGCATCTATTGTTAAGAACAACATCTGTTGTTTCCCCCTCTTCCCTCCCCACAAAGCATTCATCACTTTCCTAATATTGTCAGAGGTGTGCCGCCCCGGTACAAAGCCAGCCTGGTTCTCATGCACCAAATATGGTAGATGAGGCAAAAGCCGATTGGCCAATACCTTAGTATAAATTTTGAAGTCCGTCCCCAACAGGGAGATAGGCCGGTATGAGCCACATAACGTTAAATCTTTCCCCTCCTTTGGGAGTACGGTAATTCCAGCAGTACGCATAGTTTCTGGCATGGCCCCCCCAACCGAAAAGGAATTAAAGAGCCGAGTCAAAAGTTCCCCTATCTCCTCCCCAAATTTTTTATAAAATTTATTGGTGTAACCGTCCAGGCCCGGTGCTTTATGTGCCGGTAAATGCTTAATAACTGCCAGCACCTCCCCCACCTCAATAGGCCGAGAAAGCCACTCTGCTTGCTCCGCACTCAACCCTGGAAGGTTCATACGTAACAACTCCTCCATCCCCTTCAGCTCCCCCTCCTTGTCTGGAGTATACAACTGTTTATAATACTCAACAAACCTCTCCTGGAGATCCCTCAACTGCCGCAGATCCTTCCCATTGGCATCCTTAATTTTTGTTATATAGCTGCGCTGACGTTGTTGCTTTAACTTGTGCGCCAATATTCTCCCGGGTTTATTGCCCCATTCAAAAAAAACTTGTTTCAGTTTGTCCTGGGCATATTTAATCTCACCAAGCTCCAACTCCCCTAAGTCCCTCCGTGCCTGAGCCAACTCCCTCCGGCCTAACCCAACCAACTCACCCCTTTTCTGCCACCCCTCCAGTTCCTTGATCTTATCATAGATTATCCTTTTTTGCCTCTCCTGCATTTTCTTCCGGTAGGAACCAAGAGATATCAACTTCCCGCGCACCACCACCTTCAAACATTCCCAGATAGTGCCAATTTGACACTCATCGTTATCATTAAACTCTAAATATTCTTTAATCTGTTCCTTCACTTGGAGAACAATCTCCGGGACCTCCAACAATGATTCATTTAAACACCACCTTGAACCTTCCCCCCCCCCCCTCCCGCCAGCTCAATCTCCACCCAAAACGGCGCATGATCTGACAACATGCGCTCAACAATCTCACACCCTCCCAGATCCTTAACCAGTGTCTTGGCCACCCATATCATATCCAACCTAGATAATGAGTCATGCACGGGGGACCAATACGTATTATTTTATTTATTTATTTACTGCACATTTATATACCGCTACTTCCAGCGATCAGCAGCGGTTTGATTCATGTTCGGGGATTGTCAATCAAGACTGGGGGGGGGGGGAGGGTGGTATGGACAAAGAACAGGGGACACAGCACACATGGTTAGCATTTTAGGGGATGACTTATACATTCTTACTTCTATATATACATATTTACATAATTATACATAACGCGGTTTTGAATACTCTCTCAGTTGATGGTCATAGCTGATTGTAATGACATCGAAATAGGTGAGTTTTTAGTTCCTTCCTGAATTTGGTGATGTCCTTGGTTAAACGCAGTTCACATGGGAGGTTATTCCAGATAGTTGGTGCCGAGAGTGAAAAAGCTCTACGACTCGTACTTGTTTTCACTGTTCTGATGATGTTGGGGACTTGTAGGGTGCCTGAGTTGATAGTTCTTCTGTCCCTATTTGTAGGTTGCATGCTGATAAGTGATGATAGGAATGATGGGGATATGTTGTTTATTAGTTTGAATGTAGTCACTAACATCTTGTACTGTATCCTAGCTGCAATTGGGAGCCAATGTAGCTCTATCAGGATGGGGGTGATGTGTTCAGTAATGCCTGTTCCCATTATGATCCTGGCCGTCACGTTTTGGGCCATCTGAAGTATGCTTAGCGTTTTTTTAGGCAGCCCTTGAAGGATGGCATTACAGTAGTCTAGGTGTGGCATTATGAGGGCTTGTGCTACTGACCTAAAATCACTGGGCTCAAGTATTTTCCTTAGTGGTTGTATCACTCTAAGTTTATAGAAGATGGCCTTATTTGTTTTGCGTAGATGTGTCTCCATTCTCAGGTTGCAGTCGAGTGTTACTCCAAGATATTTGATTTCCTTCTTCGTGCTATACGTGTTATTGCAGAGAGTGATTGTTGGGGGGGGGGGTTAAAGTTTGGTTTGCTGGATATATACATGACTTCTGTTTTCTTATGGTTGATTGTCATGTTGATGAGTATTAATCCCGCCTCCTCCCCCTCAACTCTCGCCACACATCCACCACCCCCAATTGTGCCCCCATGGTTCGCAACGCCCTTCTACTTTTCCCATTCCCCAGGGCTTTCCCCCTAGAGTTATCCAAGATAGGGCTACTTGTTAAATTGAAGTCTCCCCCCACTATTACCTGCCCCTCAGCAAAATCCATCACCCTTCTGGTTAATTCCTCAAAGAAGGCCCCCTGAGCCACATTTGGCCCATAAATATTCACCAGGGTAAATTTCTGATCTTTAATCCACATTTTAATCATCAGGAATCGCCCTTCTTTATCTTGTAATATCTCCTGCACCCGGTAAGGTACGTGAGCATGCACCAAGATACCTACACCCCCCTTTTTTAATTCCACCCGGTTGGAAGCAAACCACCGTCCCAAAAATTTTTTATTTACCATCCTCCACTCGTCCCTTTTCAACAGATGAGTCTCTTGTAGAAACACAACATCACTTTTTAATCTCTCAATCTCCTTGTAGACCCTTTGCCTCTTCATTGGGGAATTTAGGCCACGCACATTCAATGTTACTACCCTGAATTTATCCATCATCACTCCGCTTCTCACCTCTCCATACCCTGTGCTGTTTGGCTGGACAACCCCTATCTAACCCCCCCTCCCCCCTGCCCCCCACCCCCCTCCCCATCCTTCCCCCCTTCTATCCAAGGCACCACCACCTTGAAAACCCGAGGCATGACCCACCAGCCCGAGCCCGCATTCCCTGCAAACTTATACACACAGGGCCTCCCCCCCGATACCATATTAGGATTTAACCAACAGCATACTTTCCACCACATTGTCCCATACGGTCACAGTACTATATTGACCAGAGAGTCAGCTCCTCCACCTTCACCCCTCGGAATCCTCCACCAACTTCTGCTGATTGCGCCGCAACCGCTGGTCCCCCTGAGGCGCTCTCCTCCATCCACTTTCCCCTGGCCTCTTCCTTTGCGTTTTTGGGCGGTCCGTCTGCGTGATCGCTGGTATCCCCGTCCATTCCGCCTTCTCCATAGCCTTAACTGCTTCCGCCGTGGTCTTTACATAGGACGTAACACCATCAATGCAGAATTGCAGCCCAAACGGGAATAGCCATTTGTATCTAATGGCCCTCTCCCGCAACTGAGCAGTAATCGGTGCAAAGTCCCTTCGCTTCCTCATTGTAATCGCGGATAGGTCTGCATATATCTCCACACGTTGATTATCCCACTGAAAGTGCTTAACTTTCCGGGCTGCTTCCACCACTGTAGTTTTAGTAGCATACTCGTGGAAACACACAATAATGTCTCTGTGAAATCCTTCCTTTCGTGAGCCCAACACTCTGTGAGCGCAGTCAATTTTCCAGCATATGCCCTCCGCCGGCACTCCCACCTCCAGCACCAGTTGTTTGCATATTCTTTCTACCAACTGTGCACAGGCAATATTCTTCGCAGTTTCAGCTATGCCCCGCAGTCGGACATTTGCCCTCTGGGAACGGTTTTCTAAGTCCTCCACTTTGGACCACAACTCCTCATGCTCTCCTTCCATAGTCTCCACCTGCTCTTGCAGCTCTGCAGCACATTGTCCTGTGTTTCCACCTTGTTCTCTAAATCCTCCAGCCGTTGGCCCACCTCACGGATTTCTCCATGCAGGTCCTCTAACCAACCCTGGACATCTGTTTTAAACAAGGATATATCTTGTCGGAGGGTAGAGAACCATCCATGCAACTCTCCCCGGAGTACCTCCATTTCACTTCCCTTTGCTTTCTCCACCTTGGAGGCCTCCTCTTCACTGCCTGCGTGCACAGTCGCCATCTTGGATTTTCCCGCGGCCCCCGCGACTGCCACTCCTTTGTAGGCAAACGCCTTTAATTTGGTGCTACTTTTTCTCATCACCAGGTAACCCTGTGTTTCGCACCACTCTCCACCGATTTCCTGACTCTCCGGACCCCGCTTTCCAACAAGTGGTGCCCCAGCCACTCACTCATTCACGGAGCTCCGTGTTGCTGCTGCCTCTCAGGCTGGTGACGTCATTTCCTCTCTCCAGGCCTTTTCTTCTGAGGCGAGGTAGGGCAAAGTGACTTCCCAAGGGGGGGTGCCAGTGGGAATCAAACCCCAACCTCTTGGGTGTTAAGCTATTGCTCTAACTACTAGGCTGCTACTCCACTACTACTAATCACTAATGCATAAACAAGTTTTGCACACTAGCCAGGGCCAGCCCAAGGTTTTCTGCCTGTTGGGAAGATGTGGGTTGAAGCCCACTTCATACCATATCCAGAAGCAATCCTGTGGCTTAACAGAGTGACCAGAAGTAAAAAGCCTAACTAAATGTGACCATTGTTTTTGTTGCTGGGCAAATTTAAGAGCATAGACTGCTTGCAGAAAACTCCTGGCAGTAGGTCAGGTACAGGACATATAGGAACAGGAAATATGCCCACCATAGACTAGACAGGGGGAGTGAAAAGGGAGGTAGAAACAAAGTAAAGACAAGCTGGTAGGGAAATGATGACACAAACTCCAGTTGTTTATGGAAGTCTGAAAAGTCGGAAACTGCATGCACAGGAAACAGAGCTAGATCAACCAGTAAGAATATAGTACAGTAAAAAGTCCCCAACCACAACCAAATACTGTATATAAGGACAGCACTAAATATCATTTGGGAGAGGAGGCAAACACGATTCAAACAGAGGGTCTGATTGGTAATTCAGCTTCTGTTGTCTTTGTCTTCCATCATCTGGTTCAGGCAAACTGTATTGTTTAAGAAAATAATGCTGCATTTTGCTTTTTGGCTAAGATTGTAACTGATTGGGCATAATGATAATCTCATTTTCTTCTAAGTGTCTGAGTCTATTTGGAGCACAGTGAGGTCATTCTTATATCTTTGGAGTACAACAGCCTTAGTTCACCAAAATACCCAAGATGCTGCCCTAGGCAGAAATACCGGCCTCGCACCCCCCCCCCCCTCCCCGGCTGATACCACTCCTCCCAGCTACCACCATCGCTGCAGCCAGCCGCCCCCCCCCCCCCAGCTGCTCCCGATTCCGTTTAGGTAGAGGGAGGTGGGCAGCAGCAGTATTTCCAAACACACCAGCTTTTGCTGCCATTTTTGGAAATGCTGCTGCCCACCTGCCCACCCCCAGACAGAATTAGCAGCATCTGGGGGGAGGGCAGTGGTGGCCATCCACCTGTGCCACTGCCGCCACCCATCTGGGCCAACCCAGACACTAGTTAACTGTGTGCAAAGTCATGAATAGACAGCATTACGCAGGACATTTAAATCAATTTAAATGGGTGGTGAGTGGAGGAGTAGTCTAGAGGTTAGAGCTACAGCCCCGTACTTAAGAGATCTGGGTTTGATTCCCACTGGCACTCCTTGTGACCTTAGGCAAGTACCTCTACCCTCCACTGCCTCAGAAGAAAAAGCCTGGCAATCTACTTCTGGTCATGCTTTGCTAAGAAAACCCAGGGGCTGTCGGGTTGCCAGGAATCAGCATTGACTTGACGGCACTTAGAAGAAAAATGGATGGTAATGAAGCAATTAGCTCTGCAGCATAGATGCAGAGAATTGTGGAAAAGATCTGAAGGTTGAGCCCAAAGCCTGAGTAGTGGGATGTGGTCAACACCCCCCTTTGGTGGTGGTTGCCTCCGTTATAGGCATTATATCAAATAAACTGTAAGTGCTGCATCACTGCATATTCCCTGGGTTGGGTAGCATAGTGCCCTTTAAGAGATGGGAGTGGGGGAACTCTCAGGTCATGCTAGTGCTGCAGACTCCACCCAGGAATGGCCATTGCCCAATCAGAGTGGGGAACAGAGGTGGACCTGGAGTTCCCAGAGACTATGGGGAAGAGAAAGGAAGGCTCAAGGCTGGTGCCTGGTGTGATGATGCAGAGGCTTTAAACAGAGAGAAAATGGGTTTAAAACTGCAGCTTTCCTCTAATGCACACATTAAGGCAGGCAAGGAAGGGGTTAAAGCACAAACCCAGAGAAACTCTCTGCACAGAAAGGCAGTGAGAGAGCCACACCCCAGCTCCAGGACAAACAGGGGAGCTGACGTAAAAGGCAAGGGGGCGGAGTCAAACCGGATAGGACAGCCCAATGCTCTTAACCAGGAAGTAACAGAGAGAGTTAGTTCAAGTCGGAGGAGATCGTGTGAGAGTTCGAGTGGGAGAAGGAGATCGAGTTCTGATCTGAGGAGAGTTCGTGGAGGAGCAGGAGGAGTGCCTGGGAGAACAGGAAGTGTTCAGGCAGGAGACTCAGGACCTGACTCTGACCAAGAGGCAGAGAGAAGCAAAGGGTGGAGCAGCCATTGCCAGGATAGCACATGGTGCTGGGAGAGTTGCCATCCAGACTGCTGTGAGACAGGGAGGTCTCTGAGACAGCAGGGGAGCAAGCTTCCTCTGAGGGAGAGAGGTCAACGCGAACCAGCCAGGAGAAGCAGGTGGGAACATACTTTTATTCTCATGGGGAGAGGCTGGAACCCTTAACCAGAAGAGAGAGTATATCTTCCCTAGACTCTTCCCTAGAAGCTGTGAACAGAGGTGAGAGTTTAACCAAGTCTAAAACTCTGTATGATAAGCTGCCCAAGCGTTCCAAGTGCAGGAAGCCAGATACTAGCAGAAGCTTAGGAAGTACCTCAGCTGTTCTTAATTCATCAGCTGATGGTAGGCTTCCACGAGAGAAGCTGAAGCTAGCTCACGCTGTGCCAGTGAAACAGGAGCAGTGCAAGAACAGAGACTTGTCTTTTTACCCACCTTTGCAACCCAGACGTACTAGAAGAGGAGCAAGCCAGTTGAGTTCCTTTAACACCACTTTAAAGGAGGCTGCTGATTCTAGTTATAATTATATTCCACAGAGGGAAAGGAATAGAGAGTGGAAACAGCTTAGACACCATTTGGAACCATGGAAGCCTGTTGATCTGCAGTATCCTGATTTGAATCATGAGACGTCTGACTCAGATGTTGAATCCATGCAGTTAGGTTCAACCAAATCAGATAGGTCTTATTCTGACATGGAAGCAGACTGTGCTATGTGTTGCCAAGAGTGAAGCTGTTAATAGTATTGTATAAGAGAAGTGCTGATAAGTAATTCATGCTACTGAGTTTGCACGGAGAGAAGCAGCGTTCTGCTAGAGTGAAACTCAATGTCTGTGAGCAGCTGAATATGGTGAAAGCTATGGAAGTGTTTAGCTGCTACTGAAGCTGTTCATTGATGAGACAACAACAACAAACATTCTCCAGTATGAGACATACTGTGAACTAATACAAAACCCTACAAGAAAGTCACTGAGTATAGAGCAAATCTACCGTTCCAAACCATACCAGCACCAACTTCCAAAACTCACATAAGGAGCCCATCCAAAAAAAGCAACACTGTAAATACTACAGTGGGCCCTGGAACATCCAAATACCTATTTGGACAGCTGAACAATTCAGATTACTACAGTACAGATCCCTACATACGAACTCCATGCTAACAGAACACCTGGTCTTGGTCACACACTCATAACATAGACCCTCACCAAAGTATAGAATAAGTGACCATAACCTAAAAATAAACACATGTAGATAAAAATTAAACTGCAACCCTAAGAAGTCAGATTCTGCATACAGTGCAATACCAGAGAAATAGAAAGAGATGCATTTCCATGTACTGTATAAAATATAAAGATAGCACCAAGTTCGATAATTATTTGGAATAGTCTCCCATGGAATAGTCTCCCAGTGGAAGTGGTAGAGATGAGGACAGTAACTGAATTCAAAAAAGCATGGGACAAACACAAAGGATTTCTATTACATTGAAAATAAAATTCTCTTCAAACTTTGTTGTCTGAGTATTTTATTCTCTGATCATGTAGGTCCCAATCTGAGGTTTCTGCTTTCCTCTATCTCTCAAAGATGCAGGGCCATGTGCGGAGACTCACTGCGGCATCATGTGCATAATTTTAGTATACCGTATTTTCGCGCATATAACGCGCACCCTCATATAACACGCACCCACATATAAAGCGCAATTTTCTGCCTGTCCCGCATTGATTTTCTTGTATAACGCGCATGTGTCGATTGCACTGAGGTGTATAAAAACTTTGCGAACTCTTCTATTATAATCCAGTCATCATGCCAGGAATTAAGCGCAAGTCTTATACTGCGGACTTCAAGCTGAAAGTTGTGGCATGAGCAGAAGAAACAAGTAACAGAGCAGCAGCAAGAGAATTTGATGTTGGTGAGTCATCTGTTCGCGACTGGAGAAAGGAGAGAACGGCACTAGAGGAGATGAACCTGCGAAAACTTGCGCGTCGAGGTCCAAAAGAAAAGTGGCCAGAGCTAGAGAGTGACTTAAACAAGTGGATTCTGTCTAGAAGGGAGCAAAATCAAACTGTCTCAACTATCGCAATTAAATTCAAAGCAAAACTGCTGGCCAGTGAAAGAGGAATTTCAAGTTTCCACGCTAGTTTCAACTGGATTTGCAAATTTATGAAGAGGAATGGTCTTTCCGTGCGAATAAGAACAACTGTAGGCCAGAGGATTCCGGATGACTGGGAACAAAAGATGGCGGATTTCAGCACATTTGTCAGCAAAGAAATTTCTGAGTTTGGCATTTCGGCAACGGATGTTATTAACATGGATGAGGTTCCTGTGTCTTCTGACATTCCACCAACCAGGACTGTAGCTGCTTCGGGTTCAAAAACTGTCACAATAACAACAACTGGACACGAGAGGGCTTGCTTCACTGTAGTCCTGGGTTGCACAGCTAATGGGCATAAATTGAAGCCGATGGTTATTTTCAAGCGAGTAACCATGCCCCGCGAAAAATTTCCACAAGGTATTGTTGTCCACTGTAACAAAAAGGGATGGACTCTGAGGTCATGAAAATATGGATTGATAAATGTTATCGGGCCAGGCCTGGAGGTTTCTTTTCTAAAAGGTCTTTGTTGATCTTCGATTCCATGGCTGCCCATAAAGAAACAAATGTGCAAAATTATATTAATTCGGCAGGTGCCCATATCGCAGTGATACCGGGTGGTCTTACTTGCAAACTGCAGCCGCTAGATATAGCTGTTAATCACCCGTTCAAAACGTTCATCAGACGAGAGTGGGATAATTGGATGCAGCATGGAATCCATGAATTCACTCCATCGGGACGATTAAAGAGGGCTACATTAATGGAAATCTGCAATTGGTTGTGTTCTGCTTGGGACAAAATATCCCCTGAAACCATCAGAAATGGATTCCGAAAAGCAGGGATTGTTTATAAGAACGAGGATGGGGTGCGCAGTGATGACGAAGATGACGATGAAAACATCGAAAGTAGTGACGATGAAAGTGCATATGTTACGGAAGAGCGTCTTCAGACGGTTTTAAATTATTTCAATGATGATGTTGATGAGGGGAGTGATTTCGAAGGTTTTATGGAATCGGATGATGAAAAGTAATTAAATATATTTTTGTACCAAGATATTCTTGTGGTGCCTCTTTTTTGGGATCAGCTACTTGAATAAAGTTTTGGTATAGTGCGCCCTCGAAAATACCACGCAGGAGGGTTGCGCGGTAAGTAAAAAAGTGTATAACGCGCGCGGTATATGCGCAAAAATACGGTACTTTATGTTTAAATGTATATGCCACCCATCTAAAATCCTAGGTGGGTTCTAAACATACACATGCAATTTAGTATAACAGATGTTACAATAAAACAAACATAATAATAAAACATTAAATTTAATTAATGAAAAGCCACTTACACAGCCCCCTTCCTAATCAAACCATTATAAGTATCTGCACATCAAATTTATTTTGCTATGACCAGATTATTGATGAGGCAGGGAGATATAAAATGAGAAACTAATCCTGGTAGCCATGAAATCAAACACTGGATAGGATTGTGCAAGAGCTGGAAAAGTCTGGAACTCGGCAGTGGTGAAGCCATCAGGCTACTAAACAAAATTAAACTGAGATGTTCCCTTAAAATCTGAATTGTCCTTGAATATGAACTGACAAAATATTTCAAATTGCAGCATAAAAGAACGCAAAACTGCAAATCTCAAAAACAAAACATATTCCAGTCCCCCCCCCCCCCAACCAATACTCTACAGTTGACCTCACCAAGAACCCAGAATACAGGACCTATAGAGCAAATCTACTACTCCATAACAGCACTAACTTCCAAAACTCACACAACATGGAGCGTATTCAGAAAAGGGCAACACCATAAATATTGCAGTGGGCCCTAGAACATCCATATTTCTATTCAGAAAAGTGAAGCAGCCAGATGACTACAGCTCCCTACATAGAAACAGAATATGCTAGCCTCAGTCACACATATGCAAAACACAGATGGATCTTCACCAAGTGGGGAATATATTAGTACAAACTAAAAACAGACATGTGTAATCAAAAAAATGCTTTTACCTATTACTGTTAGGTTTACAAAATTATACTTTACTGCAGAGTGAGGCAAGGGAAAGAACTCACACACAGGAATCTGCAGCACAAGTAGTGTGAGTGCAACTAATGCCACCTCAGTGGGTGGCTGTATTTGCACCGGCAGCTGTTCTGCCACACTGAAATTCGGTAACTGTATGGGGATGTAACTGCTTCCCTGCAGTTAGCCTATGGCCCTACTTAATCAAACTTCTTTCTTGCAGCTCTGTTAAAGTTGAGCCCGCCAGTGCACTGAGCATCAGGAGCATTTCTGGTCTCACACGAGACAGGAAATGCCTCGTTTACCCTTAGCGCACCAGCGGGCTCAACTTTAACAGAGAAAATAAGAACATAAGAGCTGCGGGAAAGAAAGGAAACACTGTTCCTTCTCACGGCTCTGCAAAGGTGAGCTGGAGCGCCGGTCAGGCACATGTGGAGCTCTTCCGGGGCAGCGGGGGGGGGGGAGGAAGAGGAGGGAGCGCAGAGGGGTTGATTCTCATCCTCATGTACCCCCTTCCCTTCCAGCCTCCTCCCCATTACCCAGCCATCTACCCATCACCAAGTGTCAGCTCCCTTCCAGTCCCCCTTCAGTACCATCCCCAGGTGTCATATCCCTTCCAGCCTCCTCCTCCCTTCCCTAGTGTCATCACCCTTCCGGTCCCCCATCCTGAGGGATCAGCTCCCTTCCAGCCCCTCCTTCCCTCAATATCAGCTCCCTTCCAGTCCCCACCTCTCCCCATGTCAGCTCCCTTCCTGCCCCACCTCCTCGCCCCATGTCAGCTCCTTTCCTGCCCTCTCCTTCCCCTGGCAGACCCTCTCAGCATCCGCTCTCTTCCAGTCCCATTCTCCCATCCCCCCATATCAGCTCATTTGTAGCCCTAGCCCCAGTTTTCTTCCAAGGCCAGCAGCTCTTTCCTCCCCCCCATCAGCCATTTTCCAGTCCCAGCCTATTTCCAGTCCTATCCCCTTATAAGCCTCCTCCAGTCCTAACCCCCCATCAATCCATTTCCATCGGTAGACCCCCCATCAGCCCACTATCAGTCCTACCCCCCGATCATCCCATTACCAGTCCTAACCCTTCCCCCCCATCAGTCTAGTTCCAGTCCTAGCCCATTTCCAGTCCTAACCCCACTGATCAGGTGGGGTTAGGACTGGAAATGGGCTAGGACTGGAACTAGACTGATCGGGGGGAAGGGCTAGGACTGGTAATGGGATGATCGGGGGGGTTAGGACTGGTAGTGGGCTGATGGGGGTCTAGCAATGGAAATGGGATGATGGGAGGGCTAGGACTGGAAATGGGTAATTAAGAGAGGCTAGAACTGCAAATGGGCTGATCAGGGGAGGTTAGGACTGGAAATGGGCTGAATAGAGGGACTAGGACTGGTAATGGGCTGAACAGGTGGGGTTGTTGTTGTTGTTAAGTGCCGTCGAGTCGGAGTCGACTCATGGCGACCCTCTGGATAGCTATCCTAAATTGTGTTCGGTCTTCAGTCAGGCGGCTCATTGTTGACAGACTGGTACCCGTAGCTGCTGTTATTGTAGCGATCCATCTCATTGCTGGCCTTCCTCTTTTGCGTTGACCTTCTATCTTGCCAAGCATGATGTCTTTCTCTAATGATCTCTCTCTTCGCATGATGTGTCCAAAGTATGAAAGTCGAAGTCTTGTCATCTGAGCTTCTAAAGAAAGCTTAGGTTTGATCTCCTCTAGTACCGACTGGTTTGTTCTTCGGGCAGTCCATGGTATACACAGTATTCGCCGCCAGCACCATAATTCAAAGGCATCAATTTTCTTCCTGTCTGTCTTTTTCACTGTCCAGCTTTCACATCCATATGATGTTATTGAAAATACCATGGCTTGAACAAGTCGAATCTTTGTATGGAGAGAGACATCTCTGCTCTTGAGAATCTTATCTAGGTCTTTCATAGCCATTCTGCCAAGAGCAATGCGTCGTCTGATTTCTTGACTGCTTGTTGCTTCTTTATTGATAGTTGATCCAAGTAGGTTAAAGTTGTTCACGATTTCAATTTCTTCTCCTTCAACGATGAACCTGTTGATTATGCCAGTTGTCATGATCTTTGTCTTCTTTACATTAAGGTGCAGGCCCATTTTGAGACTATGTTTTTTGATTGTGAGAAGCAAATGTTTCAGATCATCTTCACTTTCAGCTAGTAATGTGGTATCATCAGCATAGCGAAGGTTGTTGATGAGTCTTCCACCAATCTTCACACCTCTGTTGTCTTCATACAGTCCTGCTTCTCTGATGATTTGTTCTGCATATAAATTAAACAGGTAGGGGGAAAGTATGCAGCCTTGTCTTACACCTTTGCTTATTTTAAACCATTCTGTTTCTCCTTGTTCCGTTCGAACTGTTGCTTCTTGATCAATGTACAGATTGCGCAAGAGAACTATCAGGTGTTCTGGTATACCCATGCTTCTTAATGTGGCCCAGAGTTTCTCATGGTTTACACAGTCAAAAGCCTTGCTATAGTCGATAAAGCACAAATAGATATCCTTTTGGTATTCTTTAGTCTTTTCAAGGATCCATCTCACATCCGCAATGATGTCTCTCGTTCCTCGCCCTTTCCTGAACCCTGCTTGCACTTCAGGTAGTTCTTGTTCTAGGTATGGCTGTAGTCTCTTTTGAATAATCTTCAGTAGAATCTTGCTGGCATGTGGGATCAGAGCGATTGTGCGATAATTTCCACAGTCAGTTGGATCACCTTTCTTTAGTATTGGTATAAACACAGATCTTTTCCAGTCAGTTGGCCATGATGTTGTCTTCCATATTTCTTGGCAGAGCCTTGTAAGTACGGTAACAGCTGCATCAGATTGCTGCAATACTTCTATGGGAATGCTATCAATGCCTGGTGCTTTGTTCTTTGATAAGGCTTTCAATGCTGCTTCAACTTCTTCTTTCATCACCAATGGTTCCTGATCATAAGGTATAGGTTGAAACGGCTGTTGGTCCACTTGATCTTTATCATATAAAAACTCTGTATATTCCTTCCACCTTTTCTTGATCTTCTCAGCATCATTCAACATAGAACCTTGAGCATCTTGTAACATTCCAATTCGAGGTTGGAACTTTTTCTTTAACTCTCGCAGCTTTAGGAAAGCCGATCTTGTTCTTCCTCTAATAGTTTCTGCTTCTATTTCCTTGCAAGTGTCATTGTAGTACTTTTCCTTGTCCTGTCTTGCTGCACGTTGGAAATCTCTGTTGAGTTCTGCGCTTGTCTTTCTTTCTCCTTTGGCTTTAGCTTCTCTGCGTTTCTGGGCAATTTTCAGAGTTTCTTCCGTCATCCATTTTGGCCGTTTTTGCTTTTTCACCTTTTGTAGAGACTTCTCGCTTTCTTCTAGCACAACCTTCTTGATGTCATTCCATAACTCTTCCGGAGCTCTGTCATTTGTATCTAAAGCAGCAAATCGATTTTGCAGGCAGTCTTTAAATTCCAGTGGTATATTCTCAAGGTCATATTTTGCTGCATTCATGAGTGGTTTGCTCTTTTTCAACTTTAGCTTAAGTTTGCATACTAGTAGTTGATGATCTGTACCACAGTCAGCTCCAGGTTTTGTCTTTGTTGATGTTACAGAGCTTTTCCATCGTTGACTTCCACAGATGTAGTCAATTTGATTTTTATACAATCCATTGGGTGAAGTCCATGTGTACAGTCGCCGCTTGTGTTGCTGGAAGAAGGTGTTTGAGATGAATAGATCATTGGTCTTGCAGAATTCTATCAATCTTTCTCCAGCTTCATTTCTGTTGCCAAGTCCATATTTAGGTTAGGACTGGAAATGGGCTGAATAGAGGGACTAGGACTGGTAATGGGCTGAACAGGTGGGGTTAGGACTGGAAAAAGGCTGATCAGAGTGGGTTAGAACTGGTAATGGGGGGCAGGAACTGGAAATGAACTGATTGAGGGGGTTAGGACTGGTAATGGGCTGATGGGGGGCTAGGACTGGAAATGGGCTGATTAGGGGGGCTAGGACTGGAAATGGGCTGATTAGGGGGGCTAGGACTGGAAATGGGCTGATCAGGTGGGTTTAGGATTGGAAATGGGCTAGGACTGGAAATGGACTGATGTGAGGCTAGGGCCCCATCACTAATCAGGCCATTTTCATTCCTCCCCCCCCCCCCATCAGTCCCTTATCAGTCCTTGCCCCCTATTACCAATTCTAACCCACCCTGATCAGCCCTAGTCCTAGCCCATTACCAGTCCTAGTCCCCCTGATCAGCCCATTTCCAGTCCTAACCCCTTCCCCCCCCCCCAGATCATTTCCAGTCCTAGCTCTTCCATTCAAACTATTTTCAGTGCCAACCCTCCCATCAGCCCATTACCAGTCCTGATCAGCTCATTTCCAGTCCAAGCCCCCTCCCCAACCCCTCCTCCCCCCCCCCCCCGGGGAAGATCCCCGCACTTACCTGACTGCGCCCTGACTCACCTTTGTAGAGCCATGAGAGAGAACAGCGTTTCCCTTCTTTACCGTGGCTCTGTTAAAGTTGAGCCTGTCGGCGCACTGAGCATCGAGAGCATTTCCTGTCTCACGTGAGACTGGAAATGCCTCATTTACCCTCAGTGCAACAGGCTCAACTTTAACTCTGCCTTAAAAGAGAGACTCCAATGAACATTGCTACGTGTCTCAAGCAAGCACTGTCTGTATGGTGGGCAACCTGGAGCACAGCTGCCATTAATCCCTGAGGTGAATCTCAGCCTTCTTGTGAGAGCACAGCACAAAAGGCTGTGCTGTGGCTGATGTGAACTGCAGAATGCCCACAGGAAGTCATGAACTGAAAGAGTTGTTCTCAGTGAAAGCAGAAACCATTGGATTTATTATACTTTGTACCTTTGCTTGGGACTCAGTTTCCCAGAGTGCATTGCATGACAAAGCAGGACCCTGAACATTTACTAGTGACTCGAGTAGATTAAATGAAGTCTCAGTGTGTGTAGAAGAGCTGGTGAAGTGTGGATGCTGGAAGTCCAGGGCTTTTCACAGTAGACATAAAGGATTAGGCTGATCAGGCTACAGTTGATGCTGGTGAGGAATTTATGCCTGCTAGTGGTTAAAGTAGTGGCCTGGTAGCTAAGTGACCAGGTTTGAGTTCTCACTGGCCTTCCTTGAGGCCAAAAGGATGGCTGAAAAACATGCTGCAACAATGTTGTCCACATATGCTGTAATACTGTCTGGTGCATGAACTGTCTGGTGCATGAAATTATGCACAGAACCTTTATGCAGAATAAAATTGCTGTTTATGAAAAACGATATTATTCTATCCAAAACTTCTGCATCAAAGAATATTGCTGTATGCTCCAGATAGCATTCCAGCACATGCATACAAGTCCCAAACTGGGGTTTTTTTTGTATGTGTTTGCAAGATCTCTGTGCGCATTTGTCTGGCTTGCTCCCTTTGTTTAGCACAGACCTTTTGTGCTCGACATATTTGCTTGCTGTTTGTTTATAGCATCTATGAGCAAAACTTATACATTAAACTCACATCGAGGGAACCCTGTACTACAGCTTCAAAGCTCTGTTCAAGTGCCGGCTTTCTCCATCAAGGCTGTTGCCAGGAATAATGTTGAATAATATAATAGGTTTCATTTAACAGCTGCTTGTATTGTCTCAATAATATAATAAAGTTTTATTGTTGACAATAATGCTTTTAAGTAATGAAAACACAACTCACCAACCATGACAAATCCTGGATCACTATGCTGTGACATGAACGACTTTCCTTTCACTCCCATCTCATATACACAGGTATAGCCACCTTCATGGGATTTATTCAGAATGTCTATATCATATACTGCCCGAACTTCACTAGATGACAGCATCCTCGATGCAACGGGACTGGAGACATTATCTTTATAAAAATAGATTGTACTATTTACATAAAATCTGGGAATTACACAGTACAGCTGCAGACTATCCCCAATTTCATATCCTATGAATTGTGCTGGATGACCGATTTCAGGTTTGGGTGAATCACCTGAAAAACAAAAAAACAACAAAAAAACCACTATATTTTTAAGGGTGAAATAATTAGCTTCAGGATTCAGATAAAGAATTTTCACTAAGAAATAACTTTTACTCAAGTTGTAATAGTGTTCACTTCTAGTATAGGGTATAATTGATTTTGCAAAGGTAGCCATGAAAGGGGATGTGATCATAATTGATGACTTTAATCTACCCGATGTGGATTGGAGTATTCCTTCTGCAAATCTGGAAAGAAGTAAAAAGACTGTGCATGCCTTCCAAGAACTATTGCTCAGACAACTGGTGATGGAACCGACTAGGTAAAGTTCAATGGATTTAGTACTCACCAATGAAGATAGCATGTCGAATATCCGGGTGGTGCCCATGTGAGCAGCAGCAATCATCACACAGTGTGGTTTGGGATAAAAGTCAATCACAGCAAGCTCAAAGTCCTAGACTTCAAAAATACTAACTTCAGTAAAATGGCCAAGTGCCTGAAGGTTGAGTTGACGGTGGGAGGAGGTAAGAGAAGGGAATTGTAGTGGGCTAAACTAAAGGAGGCAATAAAAAGGGCAACAGATACATATGTAAGGAAAGTAAGTAAAAACAAGAGGAAAAGGAAACCTATTTGATTCTCTAAAGACTAGCTGCACAAATAAAGACAAAAACCACAGCTTTCACAAAATTCAGATTTCACAGAGGAACACAGAAAAGAATACAGGATAAAGCTAAAAGAGACAAAGAGAGAAATAAGGTTAGCAAAATCAAGGGCAGAAGAAATGATGACTAAAGATGCGAAGCATGGAGACAAACCTTTATTCAGGTATGTTCAGGAGAAGAAGAAGATCGGAGGTGGAATCGCAAGACTCAGAAATGCTGAGGATGGATTCATGGAAAGTGACCTTAAAAAAATGAAAATGCTAAACAAATACTTCTGCTCTGTTTTTACTAAAGAAAAATCCTGGAGAAGGACCACTTGTGATTGACAAACATACAAATGGGAATAGCGTAGATACCACAAAATTCACAGAAGATTTGAACAGCTTGAAAAACTGAAAGTGGACAAGGCTATGGGATCGGATAGATCCCAGGATACTGAAAGAGCTCCGAGAGGTTATTGCAGGGCCATTAAAGGATGTTTTTAATAGACCCCTGGAAACAGGAGAAGTTCTGTTGCTGTTCCTGGTTCCCTGTTGTGTCCCAGACCCGCCTCCCGGAAGTGACGTGGACGCGTGCAACGCATCCATGTCAGTGCCCAGGTAACCAGTTGCCTTCAAATATCCGACCAGCGACGTCCCACAAGTGCTGCTACGTTCCTCTGCTCTCTGTTGCTATATTGTACCTCCATGCTGCCTGCGCTTTGCTTGTATTTTTTGCAGAAGCTGATCTGTTGCTGTTCCTGGTTCTCTGTTGTGTCCCAGACCCGCCTCCCGGAAGTGACGTGGATGCGTGCAACGCGTCCACATCAGTGGCCAGGTAACCAGTTGCCTTCAAATATCCGACCAGCGGCGTCCCACACCGTGCAGGTCCTAATGTCCCACATTCTGCCCTTCTAATGTCTTCCTTTATAGTTTCTCTTGTCCGGTTTCTTCGGCTTACGCTACTGTTCGCCTTGGCTGTCGGTCCCAATACAGCCCACCTCTCTCTGCCCTTACTTCCACAAGCATCCTTGGATTCTCATAGTTTCCATCCCATAGCTGCCATTCCTGTACATTGGGGCCATCGCCCCTCTCCTACTCTTCCCACACCAATTGGTATAACTGCCCATAATGTGCATAACCTTCTTTCTTGCCGGCCCAGTCAACCATCCTTTCACCCCCCCCCCCCCCTAATACTGTCTCTTCTTGTCCTTCCCTTCTGACAGTCTCTCTTGCCCTCTTGAATTGCCAGTCTCTCCGTACCAAGACACATCTTATTTATGACCTTTTAAACTTACACTCACGTGATTCACTTTTCCTCACGGAGTCCTGGCTCCGTGATGGGGAAGATGGGCTCCTTCATCAATGCCTTCCTCCTGGCTATTCCGCCTTTCACACCCCATGGCTGCACTGCACAGGGGGAGGAGTTGCTGTCATTCATTGATCGTCTCTCTCCTTTTCTCTTGTCTCACCCCTTCCCCAATATCCCGAATCCCTCCTCTTTCGTATTACCTCCTCTACGCCCCTGTACTTCCTTCATTTGTACGCACCTCCATCCTTAGGCGCTGATCTCTGGGACTCTCTCCTCCTCTCTCTTTCAGAAGCCACCCTTCTATCCCCTCATCTTGTCATTCTGGGCAATTTCAATGCCCATCTCGACTCCTAAACACGGCATCGGGATAAAGTTCTTTTCTCCCTCTTTAGTGACCTCTCTCTCGTCCAACATGTATCCTGCCCCACCCATGCCTCCGGCTCCACTCTTGATCTGATTCTCACCCCGGTCTCCTCTCCATTCTTGCCAGCGCACATCACGCCATCATTTCTCCCCTGGTCCGACCATTGTTGTATCCTTTTCTCCCTTCCCCTCCCCCCACCTGCAGTATCCCCCTCCCTATCCTCCTCTTCCCCACCTCAGCGTTTGAAATGCCATATTACCTCTTCAACAATTCAGCATTTTCCCTCAGCTGAATCCATCTTCCCTGCTAATTTCTCATCTCTCTCCACAGACCAGCAAGCTGATGTCTGGACCTCCACACTCTCTCTCACTTTTAACTCTATCGCCCCTCTCCGTCCTGTTTCTGTCCACTCCTCCTCGCACCACCCCTGGTATCATCCAGGCCTCCACTTACATCGTGCCCATCTCTGCCGCGCAGCACGACTATGGCATAAACACCCTTCAGACGCTTCCCTCTCTGCCTTCCGCTCTTCCCAAAAACTCTACCGCTCCCTGATAACTTCGGCTAAACAATCTTATTATTCCAACCTTATTACTTCCTTCTCTAACTCCTCTCATCAACTCTACCAGGTTCTGAATTCTCTGTCCTCCTCATTATCATCTCCCTCATCTTCTTTCTCTTCTCCCCCATCGCTCCCTTCCTCCGCTCCCAGTCCCACAACTCTTGCTACCTTTTTCTTTAATAAGATTCAGACCCTTCGCTCCACATTTGATCTCTGACCACCTCCTCTCTCTCCTCCCCCTGCCTCCCCTGCTTCAGTCGTTCTCAGTTCTCCACGATTCACCCACACATTCCCCCACACCTGGCATGAATTTCAGCCCATTACCGTAACTGAGATCACCAAAGCACTCACGACCTCCCATAAAACAACTTGCCCTCTGGAAACACGCACTCGTCCGTCCTCTTCTTAAGAAACCCACCCTCGATCCTACTATTCCCTCAAACTGGCGCCCTGTCTCCAATCTCACCTACCTCTCTAAGGTCCTTGAGAAGCTTGTCTTCCACCAATTCACTGCACACCTTAATTTAATTTAATTAACAGATTTTTTATATACCGCTCCTTCCATTGATCAGATGCGGTTCCCATAGAACAACAATAAACAGAGCTAGCTGTTTTTACATATAACAATTTGTAACTTGGAAATTACAGTTAACAATTAACAATTAGTGAACTATGTACAAATGAACAGAATTAAACTATATACAGAGTTATTTGTTGTTCAATTGTCTTCAATACATTGTTTTAGGGCTTCAGTACTTCATTCCTTTTTTGAAAAATGTATTATCTGGAGTAGGATTATCATTTATCTAGCTGAGAGGTGAGAGGTGAGTTCGTCACGGCTCCATAGTGCATTGTAAATAAGTGTGTTTTAAGTTTTTTCCTAAACTCCATGATTTCAGGTAATTGTCTTAATTCTATTGGGATTGTGTTCCACAAGATGGGGGCTGCATGGGAGAAGGCTTTCTTGTTTGTGGATTTTTTGGCTCTAATGAATTCTTTTGGTGTAGTTAGTTTATTTAACTGGTCTCTCCTTTGAAGATTATGGGTGGGTTCTATTTTGATGAGGTTATTTATGGTCAGGGGTGCTGTTTTATTTATGGCTTTGTAGGTGGTTAAAAGAGTTTTGTATTCTATTCGGCTTTGAATTGGGAGCCAGTGTAAATATTCTAAAATCGGGGTTATATGTTGGAAAGGTGGGGCCGTCGTAATGGTCCTTGCTGCCGCGTTTTGTGCTAATTGAAGTTTTTTCAAGGCTTGCTTTGTTACACCAAGTAGGATTTGATTTCCAAAGTCGAAATGGGGGGTTATAATTGCTTGTATGACTCGTTGAAAATCCTGTCAGTGCATGAGGGGGCGGAGTTGCTTTAATATTTTCAGTTTAAAGTAAACTTTTTTTGTTATATTTCTTACATGTGTGTCCATGCTGAGGTGTTTGTCCAGTATAACGCCTAAGTAACGTATTTCTGATTTTAGTTTGATATTGTTATTCTGCAATGTAATATGTGATTCTACTATCTCCTTGCACCCCCGGCAATCGGGTTTTAGGGCCGGTCATAGCACAGAAACTATCCTTGTGGCACTTCTTAACGAACTTCACCGGGCTCACAAAAAGGGTGATTTTTCCACTGCCGTCTCCCTGAATCTCTCTGCAGCATTTGATGTTGTAGACCACCGCACTCTCCTCTCACGACTATCTGACCTTGGGATTCACGGTACAGTCCACCGGTGGTTCCAATCCTTTCTCTTCTCCCGTACCTTCACCGTTCAATCTGGTACCACCTCCTCCGCCGCTCTCCCCTTACATTGCGGTGTCCTTCAGGGCTCCATTCTCACACCCCTCCTCTTCAATGTTTTTCTCACTCCCCTCGCCTTACTAATCCAACAATCTGGCCTATCCACCTATTTTTTTGCTGACGATATCCTCCTTATTCACCATACATCACCTCTAGCTCCCGATCTCTCACCCCTCAACAATTGTCTCACTTCCATTGCCACCTGGTTCTGTGAAAATTTCCTTATCGTTAACCCTTCTAAATCAGCAGCTATCTGGTTCACCTTTGGAGCTCCTCCACCCACCCTGTTGTCACCGTTTATGTCCAATTCACCCATCCCCCTGGTCTCAACCCTCCGCTATCTTGGTGTTACCCTGGACTCTTCACTCTCATTTCATCAGCACATCTCGGGAGTGGTGCGTAGTTCCTTTTTCCATCTCCGCAGGATCAGGTCTGTTCGCTCTCTTCTCCCACCCACGTCCCTTACTACTCTTGTTCTCTCTTTGGTGATTAGTTGGCTCAATTATTGTAATTCCTTATTCTCAGGTCTCCCCCAATACCAAATTTGAAGACTGCAATTAATTCAAAACACAGCCGCACTTCTCCTTACCTTCTCCTCACACCAGGACACCATCACCCCACGCCTTCTCTCCCTTCACTGGCTTCCTGTTAAGGTACGATTTGTGTATAAGTTACTTACTATCACCCATAAGGTTCTCTATACTAACACTCCCCAGTATTTAGCTGATCTCATCTTTCTTCAACCCACTCCTCGCATGCTCTGCTCGGCGTATGGCAACCGCCTCTTCCTGCCTTCACCCACCCAGGCCCACCTCGAATCCACCCGACACGCTGCCTTCTTCTTTATAAGTCCCACCCTTTGGAATTCCCTTCCATGTTCTATTCATACTGAAGCATCCTTCCCTCAGTTTAAAGCTCTCCTCAAAACCCACCTTTTCTGTCAAGCTTTTGATTTTCCCACTCTCTAGCCATTCTTGACTTGCTCATTTCTATCATTCAACATCATGGGTTCCCCCTCTCACCCACTCCCTTCCTTGTGTCTCTTCCCGTAGTGTTTGTCTGATTCTCTTCCTCTGTCCTTCACTATTTTTCTCCCTCCCTTTCCTATCACTTTCCTATTAATTTAATGGCGTTCTTTTTCTATCTGTATTTTCCTGCAGCCCGTAAATTTTTTATTGTACACCGCTTTAATGCCTCACGCCTAAGTGGTATATCAAATGTTGTAAATAAAGATAAAGAAAGATAAAGAATAAAGGACAGGAGAAGGGCTGATGTGATACCTCTCCAAAAAGTGGTAATAGGGAAGAAGTGACAAACTACAGGCCAGTAAGCCTTACCTTGGTGGCGGGAAAAGTAATGGGGGCGCTCCTGAAAGAGAGAATAGGGGAATTTATTCATTTTATTTATTTATTTTTTTAGCTGGATTTCTATACTGCTTAATCCTAAAATCAAAGTGGTTTACAGTGAAGAAGGGGACAGGAGCATGCGGGTATTTCAAGTTAATTTATATACAAAAACTATGTATAGAAGCAAAAAGGGTACAAGGGGAGGAGGCAGGAGGAAGTGGTTGAGCATTAGGTAATGCCATCAATGTGTTTGCTATAGAGGGTTGTTTTCAGCATTTTCTTGAAGTCCTCCGTGTCCGTGATGGCTCTGAGGTGGTTGGGGAGAGAGTTCCAAAGGGAAGGTGCGGCTAAGGAAATAGCTCTTCCAGATGTTGCCTGTTTGGATTTTGAATAGTCTTTTGGGGTGGAGATGGTGTGATTAGTGACAGACATAGGGAGATAGGGTTGCAGTAGTCCAGGGTGTGTGTAGTAATGGTCTGAAAAACAGTGCGGAAGTGTTCATGGTTGAGTAATGGTTTGAGTCTTTTGATGACTTTCTTGACACCGATAGGTTGCATGATCCAAGGCAACATGGATTTACCAATGGACAATCATGCCAAACAAATCTGATTGAGTTCTTTGAATGGGTGACCAGAGAACTAGATCAAGGGCATGTGATGGATGTGATCTACCGAGATTTCAGTAAAGCCTTTGATACTGTTCCTTCTAGGAGGCTTATTAATAAATTGAACAGCCTGGGGATGGGCTCCAAGGTGGTGAACTGGTTCAGAAATTGGTTGACTGACAGACAATAGAAGGTGATTTTAATGGAACTCACTCAGATGAAAGGAAGGTGATAGTGGCATGTCCCAGGGACATGCCCTAGGACTGGTACTGTTCAATGTATTTGTGAGTGATATTGCTCAAAGACTGAATGGAAAAGTCTCTCTTTTTTTTTTCAGATGACACGAAAATTTGCAATAGAGTGGACTCCTCTGAGGGAGTGGATAAGATGAGGAAAGATCTGCAAAAGCTGGAAGAATGGTCTAATGCTTGGCAGTTAGGATTTAATGTGAAGAAGTGCGCTTGGGATGCAGAAATCCAAGGAAATTGTATGCGATAGGGGGCAAGAGGTTGGTGTGCACAGACCAAGAGAAGGACATTGGAATGATTGTTTCTGAGGATCTCAAAGTTGTGAAACAGTGTGACAAGGCAGTGGCCAAAGCCAGAAGGATGGTGGGTTGCATACAAAGAGGAATTACCAGCAGAAAGGAAGAGGTATTAATGCCACTGTACAAGTTGCCGGTGAGGCCTCACTTAGAATATTGTGTTCAGTTTTGGAGACCATATCTCAAAAAGGATATTAAAAGACTGGAAATAGTTCAGAGGAAGGCCACCAAAATGATTTAATGCTGAGCAGAGCAGGAGAAGCCTGACTAATGCTGGGCAATGCAGAGGAGCAGGAGACACTCTCAGCTCTAACGAGAGGCTGTTAGCCGAGCCTGGTGAGCCAGAAGGAGAGTCAGAGTCTATGCAGCTAGGAGAGCCTGATGCTGAGCTGAATGAGGAAGACACCCTCATGGATTTCTCTTTGTGCCAAGCTTTAGCCACAGAAGGGTTGAAGGAAAGCCAGCCCTGAGAGGAAGCCCTCCAGAGAAAGGTAACCATAAGAAGCAGGAAGATGGATTGTAAATTCCCACGTGGTAAAGAAGGGAAGTTTTACTAAGACGTAAAAACAAGCTGGAGTTGTGAATTGTGCTTGTTGACCACCTGCTACCTGTGAAGTGAGACGGCAAGAAGCCAAATTAACTGTGAGGAAAAAGCTTTCTTTTTACTCTTGAGTTTTCCTGAGAAACCTGAATAGAACTTTGCTTGTACGTTGAAAGTTTGTTCCTGTTTGGAGTTTTTGTTTTGCTTGTTAATTGGAAAACAGCCTGGAAAGGTTTGAGACTGGAAAAGAAGACAAACTGCCACAGAAGAAAGCCTGTTTTGTGTTTTGTGCTTTAACCAGAAAGGCTAAAGGAAGCTGGTAGCCTTGCTGTTAAAGGCTATGTTTTTCTGAGCTGAAGAATACTTTAAGCTGCCACTTCGGTTTTGGGTTTTTGTTTTGCTTATAACCTGTTGTACTTTGAAGAAGCCTGGAGAAATATAACCTGTTGTACTTTGAAGACGCCTGGAGAAGTATGCCTGAATGTGGTATTTATGAACCTTTTTTGTGCTCAATAAATTTCTGCCATTGCCTTACCCCAAGGAGCCTGACTACAGCTTTCTACCTGAAGCCCATATATAGCGCAATTAAACTACATTTCCCAGAAAACATTGCAGGGAATTAGTCAGTTAAGGCTGAAAGGGGAAAGTTCCTCATACAACCACGCCCCTCTAAGCTAGAGACGAGTGGTGAGGGCGTGACAAGGTCGAAGAATGTTGCGACCAGCAGGGTCTGCAAGTCCAAAGGTGCCTGAGAATTTTCAACCGCAACCAAACGATGATGATAAACAAAAATATTGATGCACAGCGACACAGTACTGTGTTTCGGGTCAGAACAGACCCTGTTTCAAGCTATCAGCATTCAGATGGTAAAAAACATGCTGCAAAAGCTACAAAAAGCACACAAATGTTGAACAGGTTAGCTCTCTTTGCTCTGAGAGTCTTCAGTTCCCATGAAGAAGACGGTGTCTGATGTCACTGAAGAGAGAAGCCTTAAATAACCAATAGAGGAAGACTATAAGGGCTGGACTTAATCAAAGAAAAATAAAGTCACTCATAAAAACCTACCTTAGAGTACTCCACCAATCAATTTCTGAATTCAATCCATTGCGGGAGATTGTGTTAAGAGAAAAAAATCCAACGTTGTTCAAGGACTTGTAATCTTTGCTCATGATCTCCCTCCCGGGGATCTGCTGGAACATGGTCTATTACTCGCCATTTAAAATCCAAAAAGATGTATTGTAACTGAATACAGTGTGGGACCAATGGAGCTGAAATCATTTTGGTAGTAATTCTTGACTTATGTTCATTTAATCGCTTTCTAACTGGTCGAATAGTATGGCCCACATACCGTAGTCCTCAGGGGCATGTTAACAGATATACTACAAAGGAAGAAGTGCAGGTAGTATGTCATTTGGCAGTAAAGGAACGACACGTTAAGGTATCCTGCCATTGAAGGCCAGTCTGAGATAATTTGCAAAACATACAGCATATAGAATCACAGGAAACGTGACCTGATCCGTGTGACAAAAAAGAGGACAGTCCAAATTAGTAGTAGAATGAACAACAAAATCATGAATGTTGCTGCCTCGTTGGAACGCTATCATCAGATCCTTCCGAAAACAGGGATGAAAGGCCAGGATGTGCCAATATTTCCGCAGAACATTGACTACTTGGGCTGAGCCAATCAAGTATGGTAAAACACCAACTATCTTGTCAGAGATGTGGTCAGATTGAGGAAATGGGGCTGAAACATAGTTTTGGGTAAATAATCATTCGCAATGTAGGTGCTTAGCTTTCTTATATGGAGGAACTATAACCCAGGAGGGATATTCGTGTTGGAGTAGATGCTGTTTTTTGCATGGGTTTTAGAATTTATATCCTCAGGAGGATGCAGATAGAATAGGGGAAATCGGAGAACAGCTTCCAAAATGTAGCACAGTCTGTATCATAAGTCAATAAAGTGAGATTTAAGGACTTGCACCTTAATTCAATGGAGAAGAAAAGATAGAATGCTATTTCAAAGTAATTACTGTAGATCTTTTGTATAGTACAAGAATGCATGATTTTTGTTTGCCCAAAAAAGTGAGAAGGCCTGTAATATTAGCAATGACTACAAGCTATCAGTAGAGTGGACTAAAGAGAAGTTGCTATGGTCGCAATGTGTCAGTATCATCATTTTGCTATTTCATAGAGCGATGATAAAAGTTCAGAAGGACACAGAGAGCAGTGGAGAACAAAGGTAGAGGATAAGAGAAGGGAAAATGAAAAGAAGGCAGCACTGTGTACGGCAGCCTGGAGAGTGGATATAGGATAGAAACATTTAAATACCACCATGATGGCATAAATGCACACGAGAATAGCCTCTTTTGATTGCAATGAGGGGGCATAGGATCTTTGGGCCTGATTTTCGAAGGCCTTTACACGGGTAACTTCCCTAGTTATCCATGTAAAGGCCTTATCCGGGAATTTCAAAGGACACCTACATGGGTAGTGACTGAAAATTCCAGATATGTCCCTAATGCGCCCAAATGCTATGCACATAGCATCGGGGAATGTTGGGGCCTTGCGTGGCAGAATGGCGCTACCCATGTCGTACTGATTTTTGATGCTATACGGGTAGCGCTCTGCACCTTAAAGATAGGCATGGGAAAACCTAGTCTATCTTTAAGGCACTGGGGCTAACCGTATAGCATCAAAAATCAGTGCTACATGGGTAGCTCCTGAGGCTACCTGACTGTGCGGCAACACCCAGATTTTCGATACCTGGGCCGCAGATGACCCCAGCATGGAAAATCCGGGTTAGGTGGGAAGTAGGCGGGCTGTGTCGACACAGTGCATAGCACCGCCCAACTGACATTTGGGCCCTTTATCTTTATTGAGTCATTTGATATACCGCCCAACACCAGGGCAACTGAGTGGTTTACAAAATACAGTATTTGAGCTGCAAGAAAAAGAAAGGAAACAGAATGCCATAACAAACAGGAAAGGAAAGAAGAAAGCTAGTCTGGTGGGGGGGGGGGAGGGAGGAGAAAGGAGAGGAGGGATAGGGGTAGCATGGAGATGAGGACCTAGGATTTAGGCAGGGGCAATGGAAAGATCAAAGGCAAGAGAAAAAAGGTGGGCTTTCAACACTGTTTTGAAACAGGGAAAGGAGAGTTCTAGGCAGAGGTTGGAGGGGAGAGAGTTCCAGAGAAGGAGGACCAAGGAAAAAGAATGCAGAAGCACGAGTGGATTCTAAGTGAGCATGGGAGGCTGATGGAAGAAACACATGATTGGAATGGACCTGCTGTAGGGAATGGTGGGAGGTGTGAAGATGAATTAGGTCAGAGAGGTATTACGGAGTGTTGGTGTGAATGGTGCAGTGGATCAGGGTTTGTATTGTATACAAAATTTTACAGGTAGCAGTGTAGGTGAATGTGTAGAGGGGTGACATGGTCTGAATGTGAGGCGTGGGTGACAATATGGGCAATGGTGTTCTGGAGGCGTGGCAATCTACAGAGTTGATATTGGGGGAGGCCAACAAGGGTAACATTGCAATAGCTGATACAAGTCCTAACCAGAGAGAGGAAAAGTGTGGTCAGGAAGGCAAGGGAAAGAAAGGGATGGGTGAAGGGATAGGGAGGAGTCGCGTGTGATACCAAGGTATCAAAGGGTGGAGACTAGGGGTTTGGGTGTCTGTGCAAAGGAAGGAGCCAAAGAAGGGGCATGCGAAGAAAAGGCGGAGACAGAGAAGAGATAGGCATTGAACAGGGCTATGTTAGGGGCAGAGGGCTAGTGTGGTGCAAGAGAAAAATGTCATCTGCATAATAATAGGCTGTTGTTGGCTAATGAGGATGAGAGGGACTAATTTAAATGTTAGATGAGGGGAGCAAGAACAGAGCCTTGGGGAGATTGGCAGGACGGGAGGGGGGGGGTGACAGATGAGAAAGAGGAACCACCAGTGAGAATGGAAAAGGTCCGAGATGAGAGAAAAGAATGGAACCAATGAAGGACAGTGCCAGCAATTCTGAAGTCATGGAGACAGGAAAGGAGAGTACAGTGATCAACCAGGTCGAAGGCAGAAGAAAGATCTAGAGAGACAGCCAGGGAGATATTTATTTATTTATTTATTTATTTATTTATTATTTATTTCAGTTTTTTATATACCGCACTATTTACAATCAGCGCGGTTTACAGATGAACACAAAGACCAGAACAACAGGCTGTTCGGTATTACATATAACAGGAGTATAAACTTGGATAACATGGGAGAACTATATACATAGATTACATAATCAGTTGATTCGACAGGATTATTTATTTTTTATTTATTTACATTCTCTTATATACCGCGCTATTCTGCATCAGTGCGGTTTACATTGAACAAACTGAAATTACATTGAACAGGGCATTATAACTTGGAGATAACTATTTTACAGGGAACATGGGCTATGGAGGGTTAAGTGGCTTGCCCAAGATCACAAGGTGCACCTGTGGGACTAGAAACCCCAGTCCTTCCGGCCCAAGATTGCTCTCCTCTAGTGGGATTTGAACCCCTGATCTTCCGGCCTGAAGTACCTTGCCCCAACCACTAGGCCACTCCTCCACTCCACAATCACGGGAGGTGTGAAGGTTCATTAAAGAGTGAGAGAATGACAGTTTCAGTGCTATAACCATGACAGAAGCCGGATTGGCACATGTGAAGTGCAAGGGTAGCATCAAGAGAAGAAAGTTGGGTGAAGACAAGTTTCTCAAGGATCTTAGAGAGAAATTGGAGAATGGAAATAGGGTGCCAGTGTGCAAGAATAGTGGGGTGCAAAGCAGGTTTCTTGAGGATGGGCTAAATGATAGTGTGCTTCCAGGGGAGGGGGATGGAACTAGAGGAGAGGCTAGAGTTACAGATGCTGAGGATGAGTGGGAGAAGGCCCCAGGAAGGGACAAAGCCAGGAATAAGGAATAGGGTCAGAGGGACAGGTAGTCTTCCAGGAGGAGGAAAGAGCTTTGAGGAGTTTGGGAAAGGAGATGGAGTGGAAAGAGGACCAGGAGTGAGATAGGGTAGGGAGAGGGAAGATGGACAAGCATGAAAGGAGTAGTGAAGGACAAGGCCTTTGTCTGAAAAGTAGGTAACCAGAAAAGTAGGGTCAGGAAAAATGGGAGGGGGGACAGGGGAGGAGGAGGAGTGGAGAAACAACAGGGAACAGAGAACGGAATACAACTGATTGGAGGAATTAGAGGAGGAAACCAGATTGGAGTAGTAGGATAACTTGGTGGAGTGGATGAGGGAACGATAATGGGAATGGCATTTACGGAAGTGAGTCAGGGGATGGATGCCTGCTTCAGAGGCACTCAGCATGATTTATTTATTTATTTATTTACATTCTCTTATATACCGCGCTATTCTGCATCAGTGCGGTTTACATTGAACAAACTGAAATTACATTGAACAGGGCATTATAACTTGGAGATAACTATTTTACAGGGAACATGGGCTATGGAGGGTTAAGTGGCTTGCCCAAGACCACAAGGAGCACCTGTGGGATTAGAAACCCCAGTCCTTCCGGCCCAAGGTTGCTGTCCTCTAGTGGGATTTGAACCCCTGACCTTCCGGCCTGAAGTACCTTGCCCCAACCACTAGGCTACTCCTCCACTCCACTCCTCCACTCCACTGATGGAGGTAAAGGCCAGGATGATTCCAGGGGTGGCGAGGAACAGAGGAGTAAGGATGAGAATAGAACGATGGGGAGCAAGAATAGTGGGGGCAATGGTTGGGGTGCAGTACCAGGTTTGGACTTGGAGGTCAGGGGAGAAAGATGTAAAATGGGAGGGAAAAGCTGATCAGAGGGGGAAACTGCCAAAAGGTAGTGGCACAGATATGTTGAGTTAGATGAAGGTGAAAGGAGATTGACTCAGGAGTAATTTATAGAAATATTTCATTACGGAAAGAGTGGCAGTCGCGTAGAATAGTCTCCTAGTGGAGGTAGCAGAGACAGAGCTATATCTGAATTCAAGGAAGCATGGGACAAACACAGAGGATCCCTAAGGGAAAAAGCTGTAAATCTTAGTAGTTGAAATGGAAGGGCAGACTTCCATGTTTTTTCTCTGTTTCTATGTTTTTCTGTGAAAACTTTAGCATGGAACGAGAATCCACTTGCGACTTGGGCACTACAGCCATGCTCCTCATTTTCCCCAGAACAGGGAAAGCAGCATGAGCATACCCCTAATCATAATCTGTGATCGCAAGGGGGAAGTTTGCTGATGATTCCTAGAAGGGCAGAAGCACCTCGGGAATATACAATAAGAGAAGCAGCCCTGATATCATGGAGTCTGCTGTACTTTGTCAGGGATATTTACAGCTTTGGGATCCGTCTCGATCATAAAACATAGAAACATGACGGTAGAAAAAGACCACATGGCCTAACCAGTCTGCTTTTCCATATCAACCACCATAACAGTCCCCTTTTTTCCTTTAGAGATCTTCTATGTTTGTCCCATGCTTCTTTGAAATCAGATACTGTCCTCATCTCTACCACCTCCACTGGGAGACTATTCCACAGATCCACTACTATTTCCATAAAGAAATATTTCTGCATATCACTCCTGAGTCTATCCCCTTTCACCCTTATCCCATCTCCCCTCATAGCAGAACTTGCTTTCAATTGAAAGAGGCTCTCCTCCTGTGCATTTATGCCACAGAGGTATTTAAACATCTCAATCATATCACCTCTATCCCGCCTTTCCTCTAAGGTGTACATATCCTTAAGTCTGTCCTCATATGCTTTATAATGAAGACCACAAACCATTTTAGTAGCCACCCTCTGTAATGACTCCATCCCGTTTATATCTTTTTGAAGGTGCGGTCTCCAGAATTGCACACTATACTCCAAATGAGGTTGCACCAAAGACTTATACAGAGGCACTATCACCCCCTTTCTTCTGCTGGCCATTCCTCTCCCTATGCACCCAAGCATCCTTCTAGCTTTTGCTGTCACCTTTTCTACCTGTTTAGCTACTTTAAGATCATCAGACACAATCACACCTCGATCCTGCACTTCTTTAGTGGACAAAAGTACTTCACCCCCTATACTATGAAAGCTAAAATATGGAGTACCAAAGGAATCTCCTCTGTCGCCCCTCCTTTTTATCTCCACAACATCTGGATTTTAAGTTTTTATACATGCTGATGACATTACTGTTTAATTTTCTTGTTAGTTAGATTTATCTTACTTTAATCAGTGGTTCTCAACCCTGTCTTCTGGGACCCCAGGCAGGTCAGGTTTTCAGGATATCCAAATGAATATTCATGAGATAGATCTGCATACAATGGAAGCAGTGCCTGCAGATCTATCTCATGCATTATGTGGATACCCTAAAAACCTGACAGGACTAAGAGTCCCAGAAGACTGGGTTGAGAGTCACTGATTTAAATGATTGTGCTAATTGTTTGAGTCTGATCAGCTCTTGGATTGATCTCCACTACATGAAGAAAACTGAACTATAATGGGTTGGTGGGCATGACAGCACATCCTTTCTATCGATCACGCTATTACTAGTGTGTATGAATATCCCTTTACTGAAATCAGTGAAAATTCTGGGCATAATTATAGATTTCACTTTATAAATGGCAGTAAAAATACTGTACAAGCTCTCACAAAGCAAATTCTTTTTATGCTAAGATACGTCAGACAAAATCATTCTTATTTTAGAGTGACAGATTTTCAGATTTTGGTTCCGGCTTTAATTTTAACCTAGTTTGATCACTGTAATATTTAAGATTATCCAGTTAATCTCCTGCGCTCCTTCAGCTCCTACAAAGTACGGCCAACATTATACAGCGGGAAAGGATGATGCCATATTTTTATTGAGTTTCATTGTTTGCTGATATTAGCAAGAATTGTTAAGTTATTATGTTTTGTTTTTAAGATTTCTTATAGCTTTATCCAGTCATGACTGAATCAAGAACTGGTTAAAAGATAGAAAGCAGAGGGTTGGGCTAAATGGCCAATTTTCCCATTGGAGAAAGGTGAATAGTGGTGTACCCCAGGGATCTGTGCTGGGTCTGCTGCTTTTTGACATATTCATAAATGACCTGGAAAGTGGAATAACGAGTGAGGTTATCAAATTTGCAGATGACACAAAACTATGTAAAGTTGTTAAAACCCAAGAGGATTGTGGAAAATTGCAAGAGGATCTTGATAAATTGGAAGACTGGGCATCAAAATGGCAGATGAAATTTAATGTGGACAAGTGCAAGGTTATGCACCTAGGGAAGAACAACCCAAACTATGGATACACGATGCAAGGTTCCATATTAGGAACCACCACCCAGGAAAAAGATTTAGGCGTCATTGTGGATACCATGTTAAAACTCTCAGCCCAGTGTGCAGCGGCAAATAGAATGCTAGGTATCATAAGGAAAGGAATGGAAAATAAAACAAAAGATATTATAATGCCTCTATATTGTTCCATGGTGAGACCACACCTTGAATATTGTGTGCAATTCTGGTCGCCGTATCTTAAAAAGGATATAGCATTATTAGAAAAGGTTCAGAGAAGAGCCACCAAAATGGTAAAGGGGATGGAAAGATACTCCTATGAAGAAAGGCTAAAAAGGTTAGGGCTCTTTAACCTGGAAAAGAGACGGCTGAGGGGAGATATGATAGAAGTCTATAAATTAATGAACGGAGTGGAACAGGTAAACGTAGATCGATTGTTTACGTTATCAGAATATAGAAAGACTAGGGGACATGCAATGAAGCTACAGTGTAAACTATTTAAGACTAATAAAAGAAAATATTTTTTCACTCAACGTTTAATCAAACTCTGGAATTTGTTACCGGAGGATGTAGTAAAGACTGTTAGTGTAGCTGGGTTTAAAAAAGGTTTGGACAAGTTCCTGGAGGAAAGGTCCATAAACCATTATTAAGAAGGGACCCTGGATATCAATGCTTGACCCAGTACAAGCATTGCGGAACCTGTGTCTTTTGGGGAAACTGTTAGGTACGTATGACCTAGATTGGCCACTGTTGGAAACAGGATACTGGGCTTGATGGACCTTGGTCTGGCCCATTATGGCATATCTTATGCTCTTATGTTGTAAGCCTAAAGCACCTCTAAAACAGTGCTTTTCAAACATTTATCCCATATGACCCCATTTTCACTGTGGCAGTCACCTCAGGATGAAAGGAATTCAACCCTTGGCTAGTAAATATGCCCATGCGGAGTTCGGGAACCAACCCTGTCCAGTTACCTGTACTGGATCCGGTGAGTACTAAGGGGATATAGTTAGACCGTAAGGTTGGGTCATTTATGAGACCCCCAGCCCCTCCCTCAAGGTTTCCTGTATTGGAACAGTGCCCCTCTCCCACCGCCATATAGGAGGCCTGTGTAACAGGTTGTGGGTGATTCTCCCACTACCCCGCCAGGCATAGGTGCCTCCTCCACCAGCCACCCTATGTACCCTGATCTTCAGTCCTCTCCTGAGGATAGGGACCCCCCCACCAGCCCCGACTCGTCAGACTCCACATATGTGGATGATGGGGACACCCGAGACTCATTTGCCAGCATGGGGTCATCCTCCGATACCTCCAGTACTTGGCCAAAACAATCAGAGAACTCTAGTCCAGCATACGGCTTAAGGAATCTACCCGGTCGAGATGCTAAGGCTATGCCCTTGTGGGAGGTCCAGGGACTCCCCATGCTGAACGAGTGACAGGAAGTTGTCTTGGGTCCTCCGAGTCTAGTCTACGTACCCTTTTCCACCACCGACTTGCTTAACTGGAAGACCCACTATGCCTCCTATAGAGAGAAGCCTCAGGATCTCAATGACCTTGCAGATGCAATGTGTGCCTTCGAGTCAGTCCTGACTCCTGGCGACCCAGAAGCTCCTGGGTTTTCTTGGCAGTGTCACTGGAAGTAGATTGCCAGGCCTTTCTTCCGAGGCAATAGAGGGTTAAGTGACTTGCCCAAGGTCACAAGGCGTGCTAGTGGGAATTGAACCCTAGTTGCTTGGTTACCAAGCCAGTGTTCTAACCACTAGGCTACTCCTCCACTCCTTGTCTACCCTTTTTAACACTGAAGAGCGGTCCTGAATATTAGCGGCTTCCATTAAATGGTTGGAAGAAAATCCTCCTGCTGGGGCCCTTAATGCGCAACAGGCCACGGCCCAGGATTTCCCTGGCAAAGACCTTCACTGGGACCCGAACAATGCAATTGGCGCAGCCCTCTTTCTTTAACAGAGAAGAAATTATGAGTAATTCCCTCGTGTAAAATTTTCAGCTAAAAGCGCATTGCTGATAAGTGGTTTTGCTGCAGAGTAGCTTTGGAATGAGATCTTCCAGCAGATCTCAAATTATATCACTTTCTAAAGCTGTTAAAAACTAGCATATGTAGAAAGTATTTTTCTGCTTAATCAGTTTCAAATTGCATTAATACTTTTTTACTACTTCTACTACTGAACATTTGTATAACGCTACAAGACGTACGCAGTGCTGCACAGACACATGTAAAAGACGGTCCATGATCATCAGAGCTTACAATCTAGTCGAGACAGACAATACAGTAGCTGATGTCATGGACTACATCTAGGGGAGGATGGTAAAAAAGCACAAGGGAGATGAGTCAAGATCTGAAAGCGGCAGCGAAGAGGTGAGTTTTCAGCCTGGATTTGAAAAGAGTCAGAGCAGGTAGTTTGTTCCAGGCGTAACGAAAGCAAGGTGAAAGAAGTGAAGTCTGGAGTTAGCAGTAGAAGAGAAGGGCACAGATAGAAGCAATTTGCCACAAGAGTGGCGTTCCCAAGGAGGGGTGTAGGGAGAGGAAAGATAGTGAGGAGCTACAGAGTGAATGCACTTATAGATCAACAGGAGACGTTTGAACTGGATGTGGAAATGGATAGGGAGCCAATGAGGTGACTTGAGAAGAGCATGAGCATGACGAGGCTGGCGGAAGATTAGCCACGCAGCAGAGTGTTGAATAGACACAGGTTCCACAATGCTTGTCTTGGGTCAAGCAGTAGATATTCTGGGTCCCTTTTAATAAAGAAATATCCCTTCTGGCCCAAGGTTGCTGTCCTCTAGCAGGATTCAAACCTCTGACTCTCCAGCCAGAGATAATTTGTCCCAACCAGTAGGCCGTTCCTCCCACAGACCAGGAGAGGGACATCGGTGTGATTGTTTCTGATGATCTCAAGGTGACGAAACAGTGTGGCAAGGCGGTGGCAAAAACCAGAAGGATGGTGGTTTGCATACAAAGAGCAATTACCAGCAGAAAGAATGAGGTACTAATGCCACTGTACAAGTCGCTGGTGAGGCCTCACTTGGAATATTGTGTTCAGTTTTGGAGACCGTATCTCAAAATGGATATAAAAAGACTGGAAATGGTTCAGAAGAAGACGACCAAAATGATTTGGAGTCTGCGCCAGAAGACTTATGATAAGAGTTATAATGCCCTGTTATAATGCCCAAGTTATAATGCCCTGTTCAATGTAATTTCAGTTTGTTCAATGTAAACCGCACTGATGCAGAATAGCGCGGTATATAAGAGAATGTAAATAAATAAATAAATAAGAAACATGAAGACCTAAATATGTACACTCTGGAGGAGAGGAGGGACAGGAGAGATATGATTCAGACCTCTAAAACAAACAAAGAAAACCTTTTTCAAAGATGAGGAAGCTGTAAAACTAGAGGGCATAACATGAAGCTGCAAGGGGGTAAACTGAAAGGCAACGCCAGGAAATACTTTTTCACCGAAAGGGTGGTGGATGCTTGGAATGCCCTCCCGATGGAAGTGGTGGGGACAAATACAGTAACAGAATTCAAAATGGCATGGGACAGACACAGTGGATCCCTTTATAGCAACAGGATAAAATCAAAATAAACATAACTATCTCTTATATCTGAACAAATAGGGGTGACCTGCACAAAGACACAGGTGCACCTACTCTTGCAGCCTTGCTGGGCAGACCAGATGGATCATACTGGTCTTTATCTGCTGAAATATACTATGTTACTGTGTTAAGTGACTTGCCCAAGGCCACAAGGAGTGCTAGTCGAAGTGCTAGTATGGATCAGGCATGTCTTTTATAAGCCAAAAACAGAACTTCACAAGACTGAAACTTAGGTTGACAGGAGTATAGTGCTAAGAAGACAGAATCAAGAGATACCAAGAGCAGGTGTGGTTTGAGATAAAAGCCAAGGTGCAGTCCATTCATAGCAAGCTCAAAGTCCTAGACTTCAAAAACACTGACTTCAGTAAAATGGCCAAGTACCTGAAGGAGGAGTTGGCAGGGTGGGAGGGGGATAAAGGAAATGGAATTGCAATAGGCTAAACTAAAGGAGACAATAAAAGGGGCAACAGATAAATATGTAAGGAAAGTAAATAAAAACAAGAGGAAAAGGAAACCTATTTGATTCTCCAACTAAATGGCTGCACAGATAAAGGCAAAAACCACAGCTTTCATAAAATTCAGAAGTTCACAAATAGAGGAAAACAGAAAAGAATACAGAATAAAGCTAAAAGAGACAAAAAGAAATAAGGATAGCAAAATCAAAGGCAAACGAAAAGATGGCTAAAAATGTGAATTGCGGCAACAAAACGTTTTTCAGGTATATTCGGGAGAGGAGGAAAATCAGAGGTGGAATTGTAGGACTCAAAAGTGCTGAGAACGGAAAATGACATTGAAAAAACAAAAATGTTAAACAAATACTTCAGTTCTGTTTTTACTAGAGAAAATCCAGGAGAAGGACCATCTGTGATTGACAAATATACAAATGGGAATGGAGTTGATACCACACCATAAGAACATAAGATATGCCATACTGCGTCAGACCAAGGTCCATCAAGCCCAGTATCCTGTTTCCAACAGTGGCCAATCTAGGTCATACGTACCTAGCAGTTTCCTAATGTGGAAGCTTGCATTGTATAACCATAGTTTGGGTTGTTCTTCCCTAGGTGCATATCTTTGCACTTGTCCACATTAAATTTCATCTGCCATTTTGATGCCCAGTCTTCTACTTTATCAAGATCCTCTTGCAATTTTCCACAATCCTCTTGGGTTTTAACAACTTTAAATAGTTTTGTGTCATCTGCAAATGTGATAACCTCACTCGTTATTCCACTTTCCAGGTCATTTATGAATATGTCAAAAAGCAGCGTACCCCAGCACAGATCCCTGGGGTACACCACTATTCACCTTTCTCCATTGGGAAAACTGTCCATTTAGCCCAATCCTCTGCTTTCTATCTTTTAACCAGTTCTTGATCCACAGTAGTACACTGCCTCCTATCCCATGACTCTTTAGTTTTGCCAAAAGTCTCTGATGAGGGACCTTGTCAAAGGCTTTCTGAAAGTCCAGATACACTATATATCAACCGACTCACCTTTGTCCACCTGTTTATTCACACTTTCAAAAAAATATAACAGATTAGTGAGACAAGATCTTCCTTGTCTAAACCAGGTTGGCTGTCTCCCATTGGGCCATGACTATCTACATGCTGAGTAATTTTATTCTTTATGATGGTTTCTACCATTTTTCCCAGTATTGACGTGAGGCTCACCGGTCTGTAGTTTCCCGGATCACCCCTGGAACCCTTTTTAAAAATTGGTGTTACATTGGCGATCCTCCAATCTTCAGGTATTAGAGATGATTTTAATGATAGTTCACAGATTACTAATAGCAGGTCTGCAATCTCATATTTCAGTTCTTTCAACACCCTTGGATGTATACCATCCGGCCCAGGTGATTTGCTACTCTTCAGTTTATCTAATAGTTGTGATACATCTTCCCGATGTATTGATATTTCCTTCAATTCTTCCGCACCTTTAAATACCACTTCAGTCATGGGTAACATCCCTACATTTTCCTCAGTAAAGACTGAAGCAAAGAATTCATTCAGTCTCTCCGCTATGGCCTTGTCTCCTCTTAGTGCCCCTTTAACTCCTCTATCATCTAATGGACCAACTGACTCTCTCACAGGTTTTTTGCTGCGAATGTACTTGAAAAAAATCTTTATTTCACGTTTTTGCTTCCACAGCAAGCTTCTTCTCAAATTCTCTCTTTGCCTGCTTTATCAATGCCTTGCATTTGATTTGCCAGTGCTTGTGCTGTTTCCAGGTTTCGTCGTTTGGCGCTTTTTTCCATTTCCTGAAAGATGCTTTTTTGGCAACAACAGCCTCTCTGACCTCACCTTTAAACCACGCTGGCAGTTTTTTGGACTTCCTTCCACTTTTCTTAAAGCGTGGAATATAGCTGGTCTGGGCTGCCAAGATAGTATTTTTCAACAACACCCACGCTTGATGTAAGTCTTTAACCTTTGCAACTGCTCCTTTTAGTTTTTCTTAGCTATTTTCCGCATTTTATCATAGTCTCCCTTTCGAAAGTTAAAAGGTAGTACTGTGGATTTCCGTACTATCCCTCCTCCACTAATTAAATAAAAGGCAATCATGCTATGATCACTATTGCCAAGTGGTCCCAACACACTTATCTCTTGCACTAGATCTGCTGTTCCACTAAGGACCAGGTCTAATATGGCTTCCCCCTCTGGTCGGTTCATGAAGCAGTCATTTATGTCATCTAGGATCTCCCTAGCATGTCCTGCCGTGACACTGACCCAGTCGATACCGGGGTAATTGAAATCACCCATTATTATTACTGCACTGTAACCTTTGTTAGCTTCCTTGATTTCTTTGAGCATTTCATCATCCATTTGTTCATTCTGGCCTGGTGGTCGATAGTACACCCCCACTGCCATCGCCTTCCCACTTTTACATGGAATTTCAATCCATAGAGATTCTACAGCAAATTCTGTTTCCTGCAAAACTTTAATCCTTTCTGACTCAATGCCCTCTCTAACATAGAATAGAGCGCAACCCCTCCACCAATTTGATCAGCTCTATCATTACAATATAGTTTGTACCCAGGTATCACAGTGTCCCACTGGTTGTCCTTCTTCCACCATGTCTCTGATATTCCAATCATATCTAACCTCTCATTTAGTGCTATATATTCTAACTCTCCCATCTTATTTTTTAGACTTCTAGCATTTGCATACAAGCATTTTAGAGACTGTATTTTATTCATATTAATTTGGCTATTGGTAGACATGGGTAATTTGGGATCTTTAAGCTCAGTCTGCTCCATACTTGAGGGCATTTGGGCTACTTTGCTCTTTTTTGAAACCTCTCTGCTTTTGGTAGTATCCTTCAAGGATACATTCTTCCGAACCATCTACTCTTGGGCGACTGTGGCTTTCCCCTATTATCTAGTTTAAAAGCTGCTCTATCTCCTTTTTAAAGGTTAATGCCAGCAGCCTGGTTCCATCCCGGTTAAGGTGAAGCCCATCCCTTCGGAAGAGCCCCTCCTTTTCCCAGAATGTTCCCCAGTTCCTAACAAATCCAAAACCCTCATCTCTGCACCATTGTCTCATCCACACATTGAGACTACAGAGCTCTGCCTGCCTTTTGGGTCCTGCACGTGGAACGGGAAGCATTTCGGAGAACGCTACCCTGGAAGTTCTGGATTTCAACTTCCTACCTAAAAGCCTAAATTTAGTCTCCAGAACCTCCCTACCACATTTTCCTATGTCATTGGTACCCACATGTACCAAGACAACAGACTCCTCCCCAGCACTATCTAAGACCTTATCTAGGTGGTGCGTGAGGTCCACTACCTTCGCACCAGGCAGGCATGTTACCAGGCAATCCACACGTCCACCAGCCACCTACATGCCTAATGATCGAATCACCAACTATAACAGCTGTCCTTACCCTTCCCTCATGGGCACATGCCCCTGGAGAAACTTCCTCGGTGCGAGAGGGTTTTACATCACCTGGAGGACAGGTCCTAGTTACAGGATCACTTCCTGCCACACCAGGGTGATGCTCTCCTGTCACGTGGCCTCGCTCCTCCATGGCAACAGGGATGCTGCCAGACTGGAGGTGGGACTTCAGAACTATATCCCTGTAGGTCTCGTCTATGTCTCTGTCTGTCTTATGTTTTCCAAGTCTGCTACTCTAACTTCTAGAGAACGAACTTGTTCCCTGAGAACAAAGAGCTCCTTGCACCTAGTGCACATGTAAGACCTCTCACCAAGTGGGAGAAAATCATACATGTGACACTCACTGTAAAAGACTGGAATACCCCCATCTTGCTGCTGTACTGCTGTCTGCATCTTAGTTTTAAGGTTGCGTTTAGGTATTCAAGTTCTTTACCTACTATGTATAGGTAGGGATACTTATACTAACAAAAATACACCTAATACGTTTAAGCTTAATGCAAAAGACTGGAAAGCCCCCATCTCGCTGCTGGACTGCTGTCTGCATCTTAGTTTTAAGTTTTTGTTTAGATTTTTAAGTTCTTTACTTACTAAGGGTTGCCAATAAAACTGTACCTAATACGTTTAATATACCTTGTTCACCTGAAGCTTAATTAATCTCAGGTCCTTAGTGTATGACTGATTTGGGTAACGAGCTTCACCTGAGAGCACCTCCTGCCTGTTAAAATGTGTAAGTACTTATAAAGCTACAATTATCCCAGGGGTGGGTGGGTGTGGCGGGAGGGAGGGAAATAACACTTATTAAAAGAGGGCTGCTACACAGTACCCTGTCCTGTGCTGCTGAGGTAAGCTATATTATTATTTGATTTAAATTATAGCTCTTTGCTGCTGCTAGGTTCTAACTTATTATGAAATTTAAACTACAAGCTCTCTGCTGGGTTCTAAATTTAACCAGAAAGCTCTCTTCTGTGTTTTAAATTTAAACTAAAAATACTTTGCTGATGCTAGGCCCTGAGTGACTATTACATTTAAACTACAAGCTCTCTGCTGGGTATGAAATTTAACCAGAAAGCTCTCTTCTGTGTTTTAAATGTAAACTTAAAACGCTGCTACTAGGCCCTGACTGATTTAACAAAAAATAGTGGGTTCACAGATTAATTAGCTTTAATAAAAAGAATCCCTTTCAGAAAAGTCCCAGAAGTATATTCACAGAAGATGATGTGTTAGAACAGTTTGTAAAACTGAAAGCAGACAAGACCATGGGATGGTATGAGATACATCTCAGGATACTGAAAGAGCTCAGAGAGGTACTTGCCTGGCCGTTAAAGGATGTTTTTAACAGATTCTTGGAGACAGGAGAAGTTCCATGGGACTGGAGAAGGGCTGATGTGATACCTCTCCACAAAAGTGGTAGTTGGGAAGAAGTGACAAACTAGAGGCCAGTAAACCGTACATCGGAGGTGGAATAATTCCCACCGGCATCAGAGAATGCCACCGTCTGGTCCTCACAACCGGGTAGGTGTTGCAGGTGGTTCCTTGCTACCTTATCCTGGCCTCAGAAGGCCCAATCAGCGATCAGGTGGTGGGGAACGGTATGGTATGAACAATCGGGGCTCCTGCATGAAGCTGTGGTACCATGGCAATGGGATGCCACGTCACTGTGGTTCCCATGCAGAAGCCAGGCTGAGCTAGTCAGGGCAGTGCCTGGACATCTGGAATCAGGGCACGACCTGGACATCCAGGCCCAATGCCATATGAGGCACCCTAGGCGAACCTCATTCCTTGCACCCTCTGCTCCTCTCCAGGACTGGCAGTGGTGACAGTGGCCTCAAACAGCTCCACAGCACTTAATTAAAACCTCCAGCAGTCTTCGCAATGAAGGTTAGGGGACCCATTCTCTTGTTCCTTTGGTTGGGAATAGGTTTCACCTCTTTATTCAGGAATGGGCCTGGGTCCTGGAACGCAAAGAGTCAATCCCAAATGCCTTTGTCATCTCCCCTTTTAGGTCTGCAATCAAAAGGAATGCTGGGTGGATCACTTTGGACAAGTTGCCGCTACAAGGGAACATGGGATGAGGGTGAAAGGGGATAGATTCAGGAGTGATAGGTGGAAATATTTCTTTATGGAAAGAGTGGTGGATCCGTGGTATAGTTTCCCAGTGGAGGTGGTAGAGATGAAGACAGTATCTGAATTCAAAGAAGCATGGGACAAACACAAAGGATCTCTAAAGGAAAAAAGGAGACTGTTGTAGTGGTTGATATGGAAGGGCAGACTAGATAGGCCATGTTGTTTTTATCTGTCGTCATGTTTCTATGTAAGTTTATTTATTTAATTTCAAATGTAGCCTTTGTTACCCTAAAATAGATAACAATAATTCTTATAGCATAGATATAGCAATATTCTGCCCTTATAGGACCCAATCCCTGAAACAATCTAAAATCAGATATATCTTATTTATATTACAGAGTCAAGAGTTCAACAATCAATCATTCCCAGTCTATATGGCTAATCTATCTCTTGGTCAAAGAGCCTTTTACAGAAAACCATTTAACTAAAGTAATCAATATGGGAGTCATTTTAAAATCCCTAGTCGTGCTTTGGACATCCGAAAACAGGCAAAGAGACATCTCCAGATCCATTTTAGCAGCCAGCTCTGTGGTCACCCACATCTGAATGTGGGCAAATTGGAGGCATTACCAGGACCCTCGGCATCCGGCATCACATCTAAGTTTATTATTGCTTCAGGATCCTGAAAAGTGCTCATTTTGGCTGAAAAACGTCCAGACACTCCATCATTCCCACTATTCAACACAATGTCAACAATAATAGCAGTGAAATTTGTATCCTGGCTGACCTGTTCAAAACCCATTACTCTAATCATTAGGCTATCCTAGATGTCCAGGCACTGTAATATAGTTCTGGGGATTTCTATGTAGACACCCCTGTAGACATCCATATTGGCTATGTCCACGTTAGAACATAATTTCTATTTTATTAAGCTACATTTATATCCTGCTTTTCACAGGGTCAAAGCAACCTAACAAAAAGGGGGGTGGGGGTGGACAGTAATCAAGTCGACAGAAAAAATAACAACATAAGATATATGCCATACTGGGTCAGACCAAGGACCATCAAAAGCCCAGTATCCTGTTTCCAGCAGTGGACAATCTAGGTCATAAGTACCTAGCAGTTTCCCAAAAAGACACAGGTTCCTCAATGCTTGTATCGGGTCATGCAGTGATATCCTGGGTCCCTTTTAATAATGGTTTATGGACCTTTCCTTCAGGAACTTCTCCAAACATTTTTTAAACCCAGTTACACTAAAAGCTTTTACTCCGGTAACAAATTCCAGAGTTTGATTACACGTTGAGTGAAAAAATATTTTCTCTTATTAGTCTTAAATAGGTTACCCTGTAGTTTCATTGCATGTCCCCTAGTCTTTTTATATGCTGATGACATAAACAATCGATCTACGTTTACCCGTTCCATTCAATTCATTAATTTATAGACCTCTATCATATCTCCCCTCAGCCGTCTCTTTTCCAGGTTGAAGAGCCCTAACCTTTTTAGCCTCTCTTCATATGAGTATCCTTCCATCCCCTTTACCATTTTGGTGGCTCTTCTCTGTACCTTTTCTAATAATGCTATATCCTTTTTAAGATAAGGCGACCAGAATTGCACACAATATTCAAGGTGCGGTCGCACCATGGAACAATACAGAGGCATTATAATATCCTTCATTTTATTTTCAATTTCTTTCCTTATGATACCTAGCATTCTATTTGCTCTCTTGGCCACCGCTGCACACTGAGCAGAGGGTTTTAACATGTTATCCACGATGACTCCTAAATCTTTTTCCTGGGTGGTGGTTCCCAAGGTGGAACCTTGTATCTTGTAAGCATAGTTTGGGTTGTTCTTTCCTAGGTGCATAACTTTGCACTTGTCCACATTAAATTTCATCTGTCAATTGGATGCCCAGTCTTCCAATTTATCAAGATCCTCTTGCAATTTTCTACACTCCTCTTGGGTTTTAACAAATTTAAATAGTTTTTTGTCATCTGCAAATTTGATAACCTCATTTGTTATTCCCTTTCCCAGGTCATTTATGAATATGTCAAAAAGCAGCAGACCCAGTACAGATCCCTGGGGTACTCCACTATTCACCTTTCTCCATTGGGAAAATTGGCCATTTAGCCCTACCCTCTGCTTTCTATCTTTTAACCAGTTCCTGATCCACAATAGTACACTGTCTCCTATCCCATGACTCTTTAATTTTGCCAAAAGTCTCTGTTGATGACCTTGTCAAAGGCTTTCTGACTTACCTTTGTCTACCTGTTTATTCACACCTTCAAAAAAACAACAGATTAGTAAGGCAAGATCTTCCTTGTCTAAAGCCATGTTGGTTGTCTTCCATTAAGCTATGATTATCTACATGTTGAGTAATTTTGTTTTTTATGATGGTTTGTGAAATCGTGTCTGCATCTGGACGTGCCTGCATCTTTTTTTCAGACCTTCTGGCTCAGACATCCTAGATCTCTTCTGTCTGTGTCCTTCTCTTCCACTGCCAACTCCAGACATTGATCTTTTCACCTTGCTGCTCCTTATGCCTGGAACAAACTACCTGAATCCGTACGTCAGGCTTCATCTCTGGCCCTTTTAAAATGCAGACTAAAAACTCACCTCTTCGAAGCTGCTTTTGGATGCTATGTGTTACCTTACCCCTCAACGTATCCTTGTCTTCAGTTGTTATTTGTCTGTCTTAACTAGATTGTAAACTCTGATGAGCAGGGATTGTCTTTCTACATATGATGTACTGCTCTGTGTACACCTTGTAGCGCTATACAAATGATCAGTAGTGGTAGTATTGTGGTGGTAGATGCCACTTGAATTCCTCAACATGCTTCAAAAATATCACAGATTAACTGTTGAGTTTTATATGTGCTTCAGTGTTTCTATAAAAACATTTAAAAAAATATTACAAAAAATACAAACAGGATATTTTCTTCTTTTTGTTTTTACTTTTTTTCTTCGTTAATAATGTTTGTAAAACAGTGTCTCTTTTATGTCTCTTTGTTTATATGACTGCCTATTTGGACTGCTCACATAGTAACATAGTAACGTAGTAAATGACGGCAGATAAAGGCCAGCGTGGTCCATCCAGTCTGCCCAGCAATATGGCAGGAGTAGGTGCACCCCTTCCCATGTCTTTTAGAGAGTAGGTGCTCTCCTTCCCATGTCTTTTCTTAGTGGTGCACCCACCAGGAGCAGGTGCATCCCTCCCCATACCTTTGTTTCTTTGTTTGTTTAGGGGTGAACCCACCGCTCCTTCCCCCATTGCTCCATGTAGGACACCCCCTATTTGTTGAGAAATTAGATGATTCAGTTTATTTAGATTTAATCTTGTTGCTGTAAAGTGATCCACTGTGTCTGTCCCAGGCCACCTTGAATTCTGTCACTGTGTTTGCCCCCACCACCTCCATTGGGAGGGCATTCCAAACATCCACCACCCTTTCAGTAAAAAAGTATTTCCTGACATTGCCTTTCAATTTACCTCCCTGCAGCTTCATGTTATGCCCTCTAGTTTTACAGCTTCCCCGTCTCTGGAAGAGGTTTGTTTGTTGATTATTTTTCTTTAAGTATTTAAAGGTCTGAATCATATCTCCCCTATCCCACCTCTTCTCCAAAGTGTACATATTTAGGTCTCCTCATAAGACTTCTGATGCAGGCTTCAAATCATTTTAGTCGCCTTCCTCTGAACAGTTTCCATTCTTTTTACATTCTTTGCAAGATACGGTCTCCAAAACTGAACATAGTATTCCAAGTGAGGCCTCACCAGAAACTTATACAGTGGCACTAGTACTCCTTCCTTTCTGCTGGTAATTACTCTTCGAATGCAGCCCAACATCCTCCTGGCTTTTGCCACCACCTTGTCGCACTGTTTTGCCACCTTGAGATCTACAGAATCACACCGAGGTCTTTCTCCTGCTCCGTGCACAACAACCTCTCGCCCCCTATCGTGTACATTTCCTTTGGATTTCTGCTACTCAAGTGCATGACACAGCACTTCTTCACATTAAATCTCAATTGCCAAGCATCAGACCATTCCTCCAGCTTTTGCAGATCCCTCCTCATGTTCAGCACTCCCTGGGGGAGTCCACTCTTTTACAAATTTTCATGTCATCTGCAAAAAGACAGACTTTTCCATTCAGTCCTTCAGCAATATCACTCACAAATACATTGAACAGTGACTGGACCAGGACCGAACCCTGCGACACCCCGCTAATCACCTTCCTTTCATCCGAGTGAGCTCCATTTACCATCACCTTCTGTCGTCAACCAATTTCTGATCCAGTTTACCACCTTGGAACCCATCCCCAAACTACTGAGTTTATTGATAAAGCCTCCTATGAGGGACAGTATCAAAGACTTTGCTGAAATCCAGGTAGATGACATCCATCGCGTGTCCTTGATCCAGTTCTCTGGTCACCCAGTCAAAGAACTCAATCAGATTTGTCTGGCAAGATCGCCCCTCGGTAAAACCATATTGCCTCGGATCCTCTAACCCTCTGGTTTTGAGAAAGTTCAGGAGCGTCTCCATTACCTTTCCCGCCACCAAGGTAAGGCTCACGGGCTTATAGTTTGACACTTCTTCCCTGTCACCACTTTTGTGTAGAGGTACAACGTCAGCCATTCTCCAGTCTTGAGGAACCTCTCCTGTTTCCAAGGATCTGTTGAAAACATCCTTTAACGGCCCTGCAAGAACCTCTCTGCGCTCTTTCTGTATCCTGGAATGTTGTTCTAACACCTCATCCTCTCAGAATGGTGTGGTATCGACCTCAATCCCATTTTTATATTTGGGAGTCACAGGTGGTGCTTCTCCAGGATTTTCTTTAGTAAAAACAGAGCAGAAGTATTTGTTTAGCAATTTTGCTTTATCAATGTCATTTTCGACAAGTCCGCTCCCAGCACTTCTGAGTCCTGCAATTCCACCTCTGATCTCCTTCCTTTCCCGAATATACCTGAAGAAAGTTTTGTCGCCGCACTTAACATCTTTAGCCATCTTTTCCTCTGCCTTTGATTTTGCTATCCTTATTTCTCTTTTTGTCTCCTTGAGTTTGGTCCTGTAATCATTTCTGTGTTCTTCTGTTTGCAAGCTTTTGAATTTTGCAAAAGCTGTGCTTTTTGCCCTTATTTGAGCAGCCACTTCTTTGGAAAACCAAATAGGTTTCCTTCTCCTCTTGTTTTTATTTACTTTTCTTACATATTTATCTGTTGCCCCTTTTATTGCCTCTTTTATTTTAGCCCATTGTAATTCCACTTCCCTTATCCCCTTCCACCCTGTCAGCTCCTCCTTTAGGTACTTGGCCATTTTGTTGAAGTCAGTGTTTTTGAAGTTTAGGACTTTGAACTTGCTATGATTGGACTGCACCTTTTGTCTAAGTAACGCATCTTGGATAGCATCCACAATTTTTTTGCTTCTTTTCAGATTTGCAGAAGGAGTAATCCAATCCACATCGGGTAGATTAAAGTCACCCAATATGATCGCTTCCCCCTTTGTTTCTATCTTGGCAATATCTATAATCAATTTGTTATCTCTCTCTTCAATTTGAGTTGGAGGTCTGTAGATTACAGCAGTATAGATGACAGTGCCATCTCCTCTTTCCAACGCTATTCAGAGTGCTTCTTCTTTTCCCCATGCACCCTGCATTTCAGTAGCTTTAATACTGGATTTGACATACAAGGCTACTCCTCCCTCTTTTCCATTTTCTCTGTCTCTTCTGAATAGATTATAGCTAGGTATGGCTATATCCCAATCATGCAATTTCTAGTCTTGAAGGACTAGAAAAAGGGACTGTTACTTCTGGAGAGAGATCTGCAAATGTGAGTATATACTTCTGTGAATCCACTATTTTTGTTAAATCAGTCAGGACCTAGTAGCAGCAGTTTAAGTTTAAATTTAAAACACAGAAGAGAGCTTTCTGGTTACATTTCATACCCAGCAGAGAGCTTGTAGTTTACATTTAATAGTCACTCAGGGCCTAGCATCAGCAAAGTACTTTTAGCTTAAATTTAAAACACAGAAAAGAGCTTTCTGGTTAAATTTAGAACCCAGCAGAGAGCTTGTAGTTTAAATTTCATAAGACGTTAGAGCCTAGCAGCAGCTAAGAGCTATAATTTAAATCAAATCAGAATATAGCTTACCTCAGCAGCACACGACAGGGTACTATGTAGCAGCCCTCTTTTAATAAGTGTTATTTCCCTCCCTCCCTCCCCACACCCACCCACCCCCTGGATAATCGTAGCTTTATAGGTACTTACACATCTTAAAAGACAGGAGGTGCTCTCAGGTGAAGCTCATTACCCAAATCAGTCATACACTAAGGACCTGAGATTAGTTAAGCTTCAGGTGAACAAGGTATATTACACGTATTAGGTACAGTTTTATTAGTATAAATATCCATAGCAACCCTTAGTAAGTAAAGAACTTAGATCTAAACACAAACTTAAAACTAAGATGCAGACAGCAGTCCAGCAGCGGGATGGGGGCTTTCCAGTCTTTTGCATTGAGTGTCACGTGTATGATTTTCTCCCAGTTGGTGAGAGGTCTTATGTGTGCACTAGGTGCAAGGAGCTCTTTGCTCTCAGGGAACGAGTCCGTTCTCTAGAGGCTAAAGTAGCAGACTTGGAAAGCATAAGACAGACAGAGAGGTACATAGACGAGACCTACAGGGATATAGTCCTGAAGTCCCATCTCCAGTCTGGCAGCATCCCTGTTTGCCATGGAGGAGAGAGGTCACGTGACAGGAGAGCATCACCCTGGTGTGGCAGGAAATGATCCTGTAACTAGGACCTGTCCTCCAGGTGATGTAAAACCCTCTTGCACCGAGGAAGTTTCTCTAGGGCCATGTGCCCATGAGGGAAGGGTTAGGACAGCCGTTATAGTTGGTGATTCGATCATTAGGCACGTAGGTGGCTGGTGGACGTGAGGATCGCCTGGTAACATGCCTGCCTGGTGCGAAGGTAGCAGACCTCACGCGCCACCTAGATAAGGTCTTAGATAGTGCTGGGGAGGAGTCTGCTGTCTTGGTACATGTGGGTACCAATGACATAGGAAAAGGTGGTAGGGAGGTTCTGGAGGCTAAATTTTGGCTTTTAGGTAGGAAGTTGAAATCCAGAACTTCCAGGGTAGCGTTCTCCGAAATGCTTCCCGTTCCACGTGCAGGACCCAAAAGGCAGGCAGAGCTCCGTAGTCTCAATGTGTGGATGAGACAATAGTGCAGAGATGAGGGTTTTGGATTTGTTAGGAACTGGGGAACATTCTGGGAAAAGGAGGGGTTCTTCCGAAGGGATGGGCTTCACCTTAACCGGGATGGAACCAGGCTGCTGGCATTAACCTTTAAAAAGGAGATAGAGCAGCTTTTAAACTAGATATTAGGGGAAAGCTGACAGTCGCCCAAGAGCGGATGGTTCGGAAGAATGTATCTTTGAAGGATACTACCAAACGCAGAGAGGTTCCACAAAAGAGTAAAGTAGCCCAAATGCCCTCAAGTATGGAGCAGACAGAGCTTAAAGATCCCAAATTGCCCATTTATTTTATTTATTTATTTAATGGTATTTATATACCACCTTATCCTTCAATCAAAGCGGTCAACAAGTCTCACAACAAGACAAATGGGTTTACTTTTGTAGAGCAACTCTGGTGTGACCTGTCAAAGAAAATTTGCTGCCCCAATGTTATCTTATAGAGAAAGTGCAAGTTAGAATCAATGTAAGGCCTCAGACCTGTGGGCTTGCTCAATGGAAAACGCTGTAAAACTTGCCCAATTGCATCAACGGCGTCTTTTTGGAAGACGAAAGATCGAAGACTTTCAATCAAGTTTTAAGCAGTTTTCTTATTTCTGACCGTGCATCAGCCACAGCTAATTTTGGGTTAAAAAAATATGGCTGTATGAAGAACTTCATTCCCCTGAGGAACCTCAAATAATTGAGAGAAACGCGGTTCAACGTTGAAGTGAGGCGTTGGGAATTACAAGAGTGGTCCATTTACAAATGCAATTTAAAACTCAGCTTTAACAACGAGTCTTATCTGGACGCTCTTAACAGTACAGAAAGATAAGTACACCATCTTTTATTTCATTGGACTAAGTAGTCCATAAGAGTATATTCAGGTTTTAAGACATCACCATGGAAAAAGGGAGGTGTGCAATATAAAAATATAACAAAAAATTGATTGGATATTGGGCCGTTGATGCAATTGGGGAGCAAGCCCACAGGTCTGAGGCCTTACATTGATTCTAACTTGCACTTTCTCTATAAGATAACATTGGGGCAGCAAATTTTCTTTGACATGTCTCACAACAGCCAAATTAATATGAATAATATACATTCTCTAAAATGCTTGCATGCAAATGCTAGAAGTCTAAAAAATAAGATAGGAGAGTTAGAATATATAGCACTAAATGAAAGGTTAGATATGATTGGAATATCAGAGACATGGTGGAAGGACGACAACCAGTGGGACACTGTGATACCTGGGTACAAACTATATCGTAATGATAGAGCTGATCAAATTGGTGGAGGGGTTGCGCTCTATGATAGAGAGGGCATTGAGTCAGAAAGGATTAAAGATTTGCAGGAAACAAAATCTGCTGTAGAATCTATATGGATTGAAATTCCATGTAAAAGGGGGAAGGCAATGGCAGTGGGGGTGTACTATCGAGCGCCTGGCCAGAATAACCAAATGGATGATGAAATGCTCAAAGAAATCAAGGAAACTAACAAAAGTTACAGCATAGTAATAATAATGGATGATTTCAACTACCCCAATATCGATTGGGTCAGTGTCACGTCAGGACATGCTAGGGAGATAAAGTTCCTAGATGAAATAAATGACTGCTTCTTGGAGCAGCTGGTTCATGAACCAAACAGAGGGGAAGCCATATTAGACCTAATCCTTAGTGGAACACCAGATCTAGCGCAAGAGATAAGGTAGTTGGGGCCACTTGGCAATAGCGATCATAGCATGATTGCCTTTGATTTAATTATTGGATGAGGGATAGTAAGGAAATCCACAGTACTACCTTTTAACTCTTGAAAGGAAGACTATGATAAAATGAGGAAAACAGTTAAGAAAAAACTAAAAGGAGCAGTTGCAAAGCTTAAAGACGTACATCAGGCTTGGCTGTTGTTGTAAAATACTATCTTGGAAGCCCAGACCAGCTGTATTCCACGCTTTAAGAAAAGTGGAAGGAAGTCCAAAAAACTGCCAGCATGGTTTAAAGTTGAGGTCAGAGAGGCTGTTGTTGCCAAAAAAGCATCTTTCAGGAAATGGAAAAAAGAACCAAACGACGACGAAACCTGGAAACAGCACAAGCACTGGCAAGTCAAATGCAAGGCATTGATAAGGCAGGCAAAGGGAGAATTTGAGAAAAAGCTTGCTGCAGAAGCAAAAACGCGAAGTAAAGACTTTTTCAAGTACATTCGTAGCAAAAAACCTGTGAGAGAGTCAGTTGGTCCATTAGATGATAAAGGGGTTAAAGGAGCACTAAGAGGCGACAAGGTGATAGCGGAGAGACTGAATAAATTCTTTGCTTCAGGCTTTACTGAGGAAGATGTAGGGATGTTACCCATGACTGAAGTGGTATTTAAAGGTGCGGAAGAATTGAAGGAAATATCGATAAATCGGGAAGATGTATTACAACTATTAGATAAGCTGAAGAGTAGCAAATCACCTGGGCCGGATGGTATACATCCAAGGGTGTTGAAAGAACTGAAATACGAGATTGCAGACCTGCTATTAGTAATCTGTGAACTATCATTAAAATCATCTGTAATACCTGAAGATTGGAGGATTACTAATGTAACACCAATTTTTAAAAAGGGTTCCAGGGGTGATCCGGGAAACTACAGACCGGTGAGTCTGACATCAGTACTGGGAAAAATGGTAGAAAGCATCATAAAGAATAAAATTACTCAGCATGTAGATAGTCATGACCTAATGAGAGACAACCAACATGGCTTTAGACAAGGAAGATCGTGTCTTACTAATCTGTTGTGTTTTTTTGAAGGAGTGAATAATCAGGTGGACAAAGGTGAGTCTGTTGATATTGTGTATCTGGACTTTCAGAAAGCCTTTGACAAGGTCCCTCATCAGAGACTTTTGGCAAAACTAAAGTCATGGGATAGGAGGCAGTGTACTATTGTGGATCAGGAACTGGTTAAAAGATAGAAAGCGGAGGGAAGGGCTAAATGGCCAGTTTTCCCAATGGAGAAAGGTGAATAGTGGTGTACCCCAGGGATCTGTGCTGGGTCTGCTGCTTTTTGACATATTCATAAATGACCTGGAAAGTGGAATAACGAGGGAGGTTATCAAATTTGCAGATGACACAAAACTATTTAAAGTTGTTAAAACCCAAGAGGATTGTGGAAAAGTGCAAGAGGATCTTGATAAATTGGAAGACACGGCATCAAAATAGCAGATGAAATTTAATGTGGACAAGTGCAAGGTTATGCACCTAGGGAAGAACAACCCAAACTATGGGTTACACGATGCAAGGTTCCACATTAGGAACCACCACCCAGGAAAACGATTTAGGCGTCATTGTGGATACCATGTTAAAACCCTCGGCCCAGAGTGCAGCAGCGGCCAAGAGAGCAAATAGAATGCTAGGTATGATAAGGAAAGGAATGGAAAATAAAACAAAAGATATTATAATGCCTCTATATTGTTCCATGGTGAGACCGCACCTTGAATACTGTGTGCAATTCTGGTCGCCGTATCTTAAAAAGGATATAGCGATTTTAGAAAAGGTTCAGAGAAGAGCCACCAAAATGGTAAAGGGGATGGAAGGATACTCCTATGAAGAAAGGCTAAAAAGGTTAGGGCTCTTTAACCTGGAAAAGAGACGGCTGAGGGGAGATATGATAGAAGTCTATAAATTAATGAATGGAGTGGAACGGGTAAACGTAGATCGATTGTTTACCTTATCAGAATATAGAGAGACTAGGGGACATGCAATGAAGCTACAGGGTAAACTATTTAAGACTAATAAAAGAAAATATTTTTTCACTCAATGTGTAATCAAACTCTGGAATTTGTTACCGGAGGATGCAGTAAAGGCTGTTAGTGTAGCTGGGTTTAAAAAAGGTTTGGACATGTTCCTGGAGGAAAGCTCCATAAACCATTATTAAGAAGGGACCCAGGATATCAATGCTTGAACCAATACAAGCATTGTGGAACCTGTGTCCCTTGGGGAAACTGCTAGGTACATATGACCTAGATTGGCCACTGTTGGAAACAGAATACTGGGCTTGATGGACATTGGTCTGACCCAGTATGGCATATCTTATGTTCTTATGTTCTTATTAAACCATGTTTCTGTAATGGCCACAATGTCCAAGTCCTTTTCCACCATTAGGGCTTCCAGGTCTGGAAGTTTGTTGGCTAAGCATTTGTGTGTATTTTGCATTGATTTTATTCTACCATTTCTTCCCAGTTGCTTTTGATGTGTTGTTTAAAAGTGTGGTTGTTTCTGTTAATCTGCTTTTGCAGGGGGTGACGTCCAGAACTTAACCTTCCCCATTCGTCGCCCCCTTCTTCTAGTTTAAATGCAAATCGACACACTGCCTGAATTTTTCATGTAGGAATCTTTTCCCTGCGACAGAGAGATGCTGGTTGAGAGAATGTGGGTGTATCCCAAGCTTTTGGCCACTATATAGGCAATGTAGCCCCAGGGGTGGGTGGGGTGAGGGGTAGGGTGGGCGGTAACCCGTGTCCCTGCCCCAGTAGGCTTATGCCTGAACTGAGGGCACACTCAGAAAAATGTTAAGGCTACACAAGGAAATCAAGCAGTTTGACTATCCCCAAATGTAATGTAGGACCAGCAATTAGCAATTTTCCAAATACCTAAGGTTTAACCCACAGCTTATATTGTATATTTGCAATTTAAAAAAACAGCAGAGATAGAAAGGAATAAGCTTATCTGTGTCTTGGGCAGCTCCGGCCTTTCAGACTGGCTGTCTGTAATGGGTATGAGAAGCCAGGTGCCTGATGATCTAAAGTAGCCCCATAGGATCTAATTTTATAACAGGTCATCTAAAGTCTGAACATGGATTTCATGATAAGAGGTTGGAAGACCTAGACTTTGGATTAATGCAAAGAAGTATTTCTTCAGAGATATAGTTAAGAATGCATTAGGAGTCTGTTTACTAAATCATGTTAGACTTTTGCAGCTGTTGCGGCTCATCGGTGCAAATAGCGCTATGTTAGCTGCAAAGGTTGTGGGCGTGAACAGTATGCCCCCAGAAAATACCGCACAGACTGCGCAGTCCAACAGAGCCTGGATGCCGCTAATGCCACCCACTCTGCCTGCAGATTTGACAGTAACCGCACACTGTTGACATGCGAGGTGCAGACACGCCCCCTTCTCCGCCATCACTCTGCCCACGGTTTAGTAAACATGCTCCTTAATGGGTCTATTACTAAGGAATGTTAACCTTAATGTGTTTATTCACCTTACTGTGCATTTACTTTTGCCTAGTATTCAATGAGATGTAGTTACTAATAATATACATTAATGGTGAAATAACATGCATTAATGTCAGTGGACCTTAGTCGCCCCCTTAATTGTCGCACAGAAATGCATTTAACAGCCATAGCAAAAGTAAATTGAGAAATCACATTGTGTCTGCAATATTGATAACAGACAGTAACTGGGCAGAAGCTGGTTTTTCCATCTTTGCACCTAAAGAGCCCAGTGGAGGAAGTGTATGGAAGAAATCTTGGGACCTGTTCTACCTGGCAGGTGTTTCGGGGATGTCAGAAGCTCTCAGCAATATCATTTCCAGTCTCACAGCTATAACTTGCTTCTGGTAGCTGTGGTACGAGGCCCGTGGTCATGCCCCTTCAGAGCCAACTGAGAAGCCGGGCAAAGCTGTGCAGAGGTTTGTCATCTTATACCCCAGGTACTGTCTTGGTTGTCGTTGATATGGGGAAGAGGAAAGTGAAGCTTAAAGATGGAACTGGCGGGGCACAGGTTTTGTCTCGGGAACTGTTGGACTCTTTTGTCATAGTTTAGGGCAAAGTGAGTTTGTGCCTGGGGACACCTGTGTATTTGAGTTACATTAGTCCTGAAGCTCCTTCATTAAGTCCGAACTCCCGCTCACCTCCCCCTCCATCCAGCAGTCAACCAGAATGCCATCAATTTGGCCTCCACCCCGACGGGAGATAGTGATAGCCAGATTGGTGCTAATGGCACTCCGGTTCCGATTGATAACATCATTGTCTGTCTCAGGTGTTTTGCCACTGGTGTCTTCCCTCTCTGAGGGTGGAGTGGGGGAAAGTGCTTCTGCTATTGTTACCCTAAAGAAACAATTGTTGCCCTAAAGAAAAGAGACAGCCAATGCAATCAGTTGAGTCCTGAATAGACATCAGCCCGTAACACGGACTTCAATGTAAATAAACTGTAGATATGTTTCCCCAGTTAACCCCAAGTTCTATATCCTGTTCATTGTAAATACCATGCGGGCCTTCTGCATGGTATAAAGTTTCTGTTTTATTGTACACCGCACTGATAATGAATAGCGCGGTATATAAGAGATGTAAAATAAATAAATAAATAAAGCTTGTGATTTCCTCAGGGGCTTTGGGGAGTGAGTCATCTATTCCATTACTCCCCTGAGAGAAGTTACAAATATTGAAATATGGCGAGTTATGGCTAAGATGGAGTCTACGCTGTTTGGCTGTTATGTAAGTTTTTGGGTGAAACTGTAAATGGGTTAGCTCTTCTTGTGAAGGAGCTGGGGTCCCAAAGGTGATTGATTGATGATACCAAGGGTAAAATGTTGGCTTTGGAGGGAGCTGCTTTATTGAATGGTAATTTAATGTTAGAAAATAAAATGATAGAGCAGCATGTATGATTTGTTTGGTTGTATTTGAAGTAAAACCTCATAAATATAAAATTATAAAACAAAAAAGACAAAATAAAAAACAAACAGTAACTGAAGGGAAAACATGCTTGAATAAATAAATAAATTACCTGAACATACTACACTTGCAACCTCTGCATGACTGCAGCTCGGCTTATCTCCAGTTCTGGCTGGGCAGTCAAGAAGCCGCGACTCTGTTCCTTCACAACGCACATCTGACAGCCAAATAATTCTAGTTCTGTAGTCAAACTGCGCATTACCCTGTGCTGATATTGCCAAGCCACAGTCCAACTGCTTGCAAACTACTTGAGCATTCTCCATGTTCCAGCCTTGGCCACAAACAGTTGTCCATTGGCCTTCGTGAGCCACCGCAACCTGCCCAGCACAGCGACTGGGTCCACCCCTTAAAGACAGATCTGCATAATATAAACAGTTAAACAATGAGGCAGATATAGTTTTATAACCAAGATTTTCCTTCTGCTTACTCACAATAGGATTCCAGCCATGAAGTAAAAATTTTGCAAAGACTGTAACAATGCATAAATTTACAAAACAGGTGATGGGGGTATGGAACAGCACATCTTTACCTCATCAGAACTACTCATCTTACAATGTCCTATCTAACCTAAACAGAAATCCACTAGCCATTTCATAGTTTGAACCATGAAAAGCCAGAAGGCTCTAAATGTTTCAAGCTTTGAGATGGCTGCACCACACAGATGGATCATGGTGAGTGGACTCTGTGCAGCTTAGAAGGAAGACTACTTAGAGATTCATTGATAGGCACATCCCTGTATAGTAAGAGTACTAAACAGTAAAATATGCTGGCAGCAATCCTATTAATATATGTCTTTATGTCAAACTACAGCAAGTGGAAAAGTAACCTTGTGGTTAGAGCAGCAAACTTGAATAGCAATTGAAACCACAGTTCAAATCCCACAGATACTCTTTGTAAAGGTGGCAGTCACTTCACACTTCGGGTACAAACAGGTTCGGGTTCATTAATGTGCAACCCATCATTCTCCTTTATAGGGCCCATTTAGTAACTATGAGCTGAATTCAATTTAATATGTGTTAAATCATTAATGAAAGTAAATTAATGAGAGTGTGATACTATGGTGTGCAGTGAGAAGGGTTTTTCTATAAAACACAGGCCAGACAACAGTTCAGGAAAAGCAAAAGCAGTTTTTATTCTGTCCCAGCCTGTTAAACTTCCACAAAACAAAACCCAGAACAGATAGCAGTTCAGAGAAAACAAAATCAGCTTTCCTCTGGCCCAACTTGTTAAACCTCCACAACCTGGTTTCTCCTGGCCTTTCCTGCAGTCCAAGTTAAAGTTCCTACCTCAGAACTCCTTTGCATTGTTGCCTGCTGGGTTCTTAGCCTCATCCTGTGAGCCACGCCCTCCCAGCCCTGAACTCTGGGATGCAGACTCTCTTAAAGGGGACTGTTGATAATTGCACTGGAGAGGGAGGGACAGGTAACATTCCATATACCTTTGAACTAACAATGAGTTCACTATAAATGAGTGCTATAAATATAATACTAGTCCCCATGACTTCAGCTTATTGAAAGATAAATTGTAAACATATTAGTTCATTTGCTGAAATTTTCATTTTTGTTTTGATTTTCCATACTTAACCACTTCCCTGTTTGGTCATAATTTTAAGCCTCCTTTCTGTTTCAAAGGAGCAATTATAACTTAGGCCACATGGTCTTTTTCTGCCACCATGTTTTTAACAAATCTGCCCTTCCATATCAACTACTATAGCCCCTTTTTTGTACTTTTAGAGATCATCTGTGTTTGTCCCATGCATTCTTGAATTCAGATACTGTCCAAGTTTCTACTACTTCCACTGGGACACTATTCCTTGCATCTACCTCTCTTTCCATAAAGAAATATTTTTGCATACTACTCCTGAATCTATCCCCTTTCACTCTCATCTTATGTCCCGCCATTACAGAGCTTACTTTCAATTGAAAGAAGCTCTCCTGTGCATTTATGCCATGGAGGTATTTAAAAGTCTCTATCATGTCTCCTCTATCCCGCTTTTCCTCTAAATATACATATTGAGATCTTTGTCTGTCCCCATATGGTTTATAACGAAGCTCACTGACCATTTTAGTAGCCACCATCTCCACCGACTCCATCCGGTTCATAGCCTTTTGAAGGTGTGGTCTCCAGAATTGCACACAATACTCCAAATGAGGTTGCACCAGAGACTTATACAGAGGCATTATCACCTCCTTTTTTCTGCTGGCCATTCCTCTCCCTATGCATCCTAGCACCCTTCTGGCTTTTTCTACCTGTTTAGCCACTTTAAGATTGCGTCCAGGTCCTGCTTTTCTTTCGTGAACAGAAATACTTCACCCCTTATACTGTACTACTCCCTTGGATTTTTGCAACCCAAATGCATGGCCCTGCATTTCTTAACATTAAATTTCAGCTGCCAAATTCTAGATCACTCATCAAGCTTAGCTTGATCCTTCGTCATGTTATCTACTCCTTTCTGGGTGTCTACTCTATTGCAGATTTTGGTATCATCTGCAAGAGGCAAACTTTACCCGACAGCCCTTTCACAATATCACTAACAAAGATGTTAAAAAGAATCGGACCAAGGACAGATCCCTGTAGCACACCACTGGTAATATCCTTCTCCTCAGAATGAGCTCGATTTACCTGTACCCTTTATCGCCTCTCACTCAAACAATTTCAAACCCAATCAGTCACTTTAGGGTCCATCCCTAGGGTGCTCAATTTATTTATAAGTTGCCTGTATGGAATGTGTCAAAGGCTTAATTGAAATCTAAGTGCATCTAGGGCTCTCCCTTGGTTCAACTCCCTGGTCACCCAGTCAGAGAAATCAGAGTTGTCTGACAAGATCTGCCTCTAATAAACCCATGTTGCCTTGAATCTTGCAATCCACTGGACTCCAGAAACCTCACTACCCTCTGTTTTAATAGTATTTCAATTAATTTATTCACCACAGAGGTCAGACCAACTGGCCTGTACTTCTCAACCTCATCCTGACTTCTACTTTTGTGTTAAGGAATCACATGTGCCTTTCTCCAGTCCTTTGGGATCACTCCTGACTCTAAAGAAGCATTGAAAAGGTCAGAGAGTGGAGCAACTAGAACTTCCCCATTTCCTTCAATACTCTTGGATGCATCCCATTAGACCCCATCACTTTGTCTACTTTTAGTTTAGCTAGTTCCTCATAAACACATTCTTCTGAAAATCATTCAAGATCCCCTTCACTTCTGTTCCTATTTGTGGTTGTTTTCTGAGGTCCTGCTCCAGGCCCTTCATCTGTGAACACAGAACAACAATATTTGTTAAGCAATTCTACTTTATCCTCATAAGCTTCTATATATTCCTCTCCTTCACCTTTGGGTCTGACAATACCACTTTTGTACTTCCTCTTCTCGCCAACAAATCTGTAAAAAAAGTTTTATCCCCCATTTAATTGCATTTGCTATTTCTTCTTCTTTTTGTATCTTTACATTCCTGACTATTTTCCTAGCTTTTTAAGTTTTCCCAAATGTTGCTGCTTGTTTTCCTCTTTCTAGGATCTCTTGTATTTTATAAAGGCAAATGGAATGTCTTTTTTCTTAAAGTTTCCTATTACAGGTCTGGTGACATCACCATCCAGGAAGGCAGCATGAAGAACGAGCTCCGCTAACCCCCCTCACAAAAAGCATTTCCCGCATCTGTACTGCTAGGCACCGAAAAAAGTGTCCCTCCCCCAAAAAATAGGAGTGCTGGATGGCAAGTAAAAAGAAAGTAGACCTGACGAACTACGCATTCAAGAGATCCTCGAAAGGAGGTAAAGATGGCGCATGAGGAAGCAGCAAAAAAACAAGCGCCGGGAGAGCAGGTTGAGACAACAAATAGCAGGGAGGATGAAGGAGGAGAGACAATGGGAGCATGAGAGCTTTGGAGTTGACTCCAGAAACTTAAGGGCAAGGTACAGCAAATAAGAGGTGATCTTGGCAACATGGCCACAGACCTACGGGCAGAGTTGCACGAGGTGGGGAGGCCCATCAAGACAGTCAAGGAGCACATGGAGGAACAAGATGACTTTATCAAAACGCTACAAGGTAAAATTCAGGAGCTGGAAGGAAAACAACTAGAAATTATGGATAAACTAAAAGACATCGAAAACACAACTAGATGTTGCAATTTGAGATTTCGGGGGGTCCCAGGAGACGACAAATCTCAGGATTGTAGTCTCGTAATATACCAAATCGTGTCCCAGCTCTGGCCAGAGGGAGAAGGCCCACAAGTGGAATTGGAGTAGGCTCACCGAGCTTTGGGTCCATCGATATTGTGGCATGCTTCCACAGATACGCTGTCAAGGAGCAGGTGATGAGTAGAGTGCAAAAACAAACAGAGCTCCAGTAGGAAGGACAAAAAATTGAACTTTATGAAGATTTATCACCCCTCACATTAAAGAGCTACAAGATATAATAGCGAAGCTGAGAGCAGGGGCGGCCCAAGGGGGGTGTGGGGCCATGTGCGGAGATTCATTGCAGGCCTCATTTGCATAAGAGGTCTCATTTGTATAAACATTTGCATAATGTTTCCATGCACTAACCTTTAGTAAACATGTCTCTTAATGAGTGTGTGGATAAAGAAAGACTAAAAGATTTCTACATTACTATAATCCAGTGCCAACCGCCAGGCACATTAGGAACTACTACAAACACTGCCCATTTAGAACCCATAGCAAACCCACCGTATCCTAACAGCACTACCAGGACTCACAAAGCACCATACCCTATCTATAAAAAGGCAACACTGCAAATATTAAACCAATACATTTCAGAGAATAACAATACATGACCTACTGGGGAAAGAGAACAATTGGCAATGTCAAATAGGAATTACATAAACAGAATACCTCAGCTCAGTTACACATGCAGAACATACACCATCACCAAACAAGGAATCACAATTTAGAAAGAGGAAGACAATAATTAAACTGGGAACCCCAAAAGCCAAACTTGGAATGTACAACACCACTGTAGAAATAAAACTATAAATTAATTTCCTCTTGTACTAAGAACATAAGAACATAAGATATGCCATACTGGGTCAGACCAAGGTCCATCAAGCCCAAACAGACAAAGCGCAGACGTTAATGATGCACATTTTCCAGAGCTGACATATTCCAGTTAATAAATTCAAAATAAAGAGATATTTTTCTACCTTTTGTGCATTTTTTTTCAGTTGCAATTGCTCCAGCCACTTCCTTCTGGTTTCTTCTTGTCTTCTGCTAACTCTCCATCGTCTGCTGTCCATTTGTTCTTCTTCTCTCTTCTATTTTTTTCCATCCTCTCTCTACATCTGCTTTAACATACTAATTTATTTATTTATTTATTTGTTGTTCTTATATACCGCACTCTTAAAAATCAGCACGGTTTACATATAACAGATTTGTGCAGTCAAAGCAAAGCATTTACAATGAACAGGGTAGATTAACTTGGATTTCAACTGATGGTAACTATGTACAACAATTTACATCTATTTACAGACTGTATTTATAGTATGTACATCCATTGGTAAGGTTTACGTGTTCATACTTGATAGCATGTTAAGGGGTGGAGTGTTAGATTGCTGTGAATAGTGTAGGAGAAAGATGTGATGTTTAAGCGCTCTTCTGAACTGAGCTAGGTCTTTGATGGCTCTAATGGGTGCAGGGAGTATGTTCCAGCAACTAGGGGCATATAGCTTGAAAGCTCTGTTCCTGGTTGACTTTATGCATTTTGTTATTTCTCTGGGAATCGTTAGTGTATTTGCTGTACATGTTCTCCTTTCTCTGTTCGCAGTGATGGGGTGGATGAGGTCCATTAAGGCTGTGGGGGCCATCTTGTTGATGATTTTGAAAGTGATGATGGCTACTTTATATGTTAGTCGACAGTATATTGGTAGCCAATGTAAGTCTTTTAATACCGGGGTGATGTGATCAGCTCTGGAGGCTCCGCTCAGGAATCTTGCAGCTGTATTCATCGCTAATTGTAGGGGGCTTATTGTATTTTTGGGAAGGCCGTGAAGGATGACATTGGCGTAATCAAAGTGGGGGATCACCAAAGCTTGAAAGACTGTTCTGAAATCCTCAGCTTGTAGCAAGGGTCGAAGATGTTGTAGGGTTTGTATCTTGTGGTATATTTGTTTGATTATGTTGTTGATGTGTGTTTTGAAATTGAGTTGTTGGTCTATGGTCACGCCTAGATAGCGGATGCAGGGTCTGCATGAGAGTTCCGCATCTCTTGTCTTTATGGTTTTCGGAGGTATGAAGGACTGGTTCCTTGTCACAAATAGAACTTCCGTCTTCTTAAAGTTGATTTTGAGACTTTGGGAGAGGAGCCAATCAGTTATGGCATTGAAGCAGTTTATCAATTGGGTGAAATCTGGGGTCTCAGTTGTGAATGGAGTAAAGTGTAATACGTCATCTGCGTAGAGCAGGCAGGAGATTTTAAATGATCGAATTATTTCGCATATCGGTTGCATGTAAATATTGAAAAGGAGTGCGGAGAGGGATGAGCCCTGCATGTAATGTTTCCTCCCCGAGCCCGCCAATCACCATCGGGGCCCAATGGCTTAAGAACCGCCGTTGCCGGGGCGCGTCCGCGCCTGAGGGCCTCGCCAGAGGGCCTTTTGGCGTGGCCCTTAGGCGTTGGTCCGTGGCATCTGTATCTGGAGTCCTTGTTGATCTATTGATGTCCTACCTATGTATCAGGGTAACTTGCTGCTCCGTTGTCCTTCTCCTCCTCTTATCTGTTGACTGTTTCTGTCCTCTACTCTGTCCTATCTTATAAATGGCGTTATTTTCTTGTTTCCCTAAATGAAGTAATATTGTAAACCGCTCTAATACCTTTGGGTCTGAGCGGTATATCAAATTCAATAAACAAACATAGAGAGGTTGTAGCTCCTGTTCGTATTTGCTGCCATCTGTCTGTTAAATAAGATTTGCACCAGTGCCATGCTAGGTCGCTTATCCCTTTATCATGCAGTCAAATTAGAAGTTGTTCGTGGTTTACAGAGTCAAATGCTGCGGCAATGTCAAGGAAAATTAGTGCATATCCTTGTTTGATGGAGTCAATCCCGGTAATGAGTGTGTTGATGAGGGTGGTGAGGAGAGTATCAACACCGTGGGAGTCTCTGAAACTGTGTTGGCTTGAGTCGAGGGGGGCATTAGAGTCAATATGATCCTGCAGCTGTTGTTGTACCTCCTTCTCGATTATCTTTGCTAGAAATGGGATACTGGATATGGGTCGGTATGATTCGACCTTCTGGGTGTCAAGTTTGACGTTCTTTAAGAGGGGCCTGATGGATGACTTCTTAAGGCTTGATGGGAAATGTCCAGAGGAGAAGGATAGATCGATGATTTTGGCTATTATCGGACTGACGTCATGGCGTAGTGACTTTATCCAGAGAGCTGGACAAGGGTCGTTAGCGGCTGTTGTGGCGTTGATGCTGGAAATGATGCTCTCGATGCTTCTTGGAGAAGGTGTTGAGAAAGTGGAGAGCTATTTGGGTGGGTTCGTGGTTGGGGAGGATAGTGTGGCTTTACTAACGTTGTTGGTTTTGGCTATCAGGTAGTCGGCATAGTCTTGGGGGAGTATTAGAACTGGTTGTGACGCTGATTGGTCCTTCGTTAGGGACTTAACTATGTTGAACAGGTCGTGAGGCTTGTTCAGTGATTGTTTTAGCAGTTCAGAGTGTTATTCTTGCATTTTAGAGGATATAAGATTTCGATGGGCTAGCAGATGGGAATTGTAGAGTGTCAAGTCTGATGTGGCTCGGGTGCGTCGCCACTTTCTTTCCAATTTCCTGAGGGCTCGTAGAGAGGTCTTTAATTCTGTGGTATACCAGGGTGCAGAACCCTTCTTATTTGGTTGCTGCTCTATGGTTGCTGCTCTATGACTTGTGGTTTCGTTTGGGAAGGTACGTAAGCAAAGGTATTCAGGTTGGTATTCCATGAGTAGTACTTCTTCAAGATTTGGAGAAGTAGTCTTGATGTTGGGGAGGACGTTTTTGGTGATCTCCTCACCGTCAAAGTGTCTGAAGCGTCTGGAATGTACTATTGTATTTTCAGTTGGTTCAGGGGTGTTTTCTCTGTCTTGGTATAATGGCATTTGGAAACTGATTAGATTACTAATCTTTCTCCTTTTGCTCTTTCCTCATTCCTATTTCATCCACTCAAATTTTACCCCTCCATCCCCAATCCCTACTTACTCTCCCAATATCCGACCAATAGATTTGTCTTCCCTCCCAGACAAAATATGTTTTCCCTCTTCATTTCACTCTCCCAGCTCCATCTCATTCTAATCCTCCCCCAACATCAGCTCCTTTCTAGTTCCAGCCCCACCCAGCATCCGCTCCCTTCTAGTCCCTGCATCAGTCCATTTCCAGTCCGAGCCCCCCATCAGCCCATTTCCAATTCTATCCTAGTCCCACCATCAGCCCATTTCCAGTCCTAGCTCCCCCATCCATTTCCAGTCCTATCCAAGTCCCTCCATCAGCCCATGTCAAATCCTAGCTCCCCTCCACTCAACCCATTTCCAGTCCAAGCCCCCCATGAGCCTATTTCCAGTTCTAGCCCCTCCATGAATCCATTTCAATTCAAACCCCCACCACAGTCCATTTCCAATCTTAGCACCCCCAACATCCCATTTCAAATCCTATCCTAGCCCCTCCATCAGCCCATTTCCTGTCCTAGCCCCCCCCACTCAGCCCATTTCCAGTCCTAGCTCCCTCCCCTCACAGCCCATTTCCATTCCAAGCCCCCTCCCCATCAGCTATTTTCAGTTCAAGCCCCCCTTCCACTCAGCCCATTTCCAGTCCTAGCAACCCCCCCAGCCCATTACCAGTCCTAAGCCCACATATAACCCATTACCAGTCCTAAGCCCCCCATAAGCCCACTTCCAGTCCTAAGCCCCCCATCAACCCACTTCCAGTCCTAAGCCCCCCATAGCCCATTACTAGTCCTAACCCACCATCAGCCCAATTCCAGTCCTAGCCCCCCCATAGCCCATTACCAGTCCAAAGCCCCCCATCAGCCCACTTCCAGTCCTAACCCCCATCACCCCATTTTCAGTCTTAGCCTCCCCATAGCCCATTACCAATCCTAACCCCCCTCAGCCCACGTCCAGCCCTACCCCCCCCCCATAAGCCCATTTCCAGTCTCAGCTCCCCACCCCCATAACCCATTACCAGTCCTACCCCAACATCAGACCACGTCCGGTCATATCCCGTCCCCCCCCCCCTTTCCCCTTCACTGTCCTAAACCCCCCATCAGCCCACTTGCAGTTTTAGCCCCCACATCAGCCCATTACCTGTCCTAACCCCCCCCCCCCCCGCATAGCCAATTACCAGTCCTAACCCCCCTCCCCCCATCAGCCCAGGTAGATAAAAATATACACAAACCGGCTGCTGTTGCCGCTGCTGCCGTGGCAGCGGCAGCAGCAGAACTGAGCACCCCGCGGGCCACCCTGCCCTGCAGAGTCCTCCTTTCAGCATCAGCTCCCAAAGCGCGGGCTTTTCAGAGCCGCGAAGGGAGATCTTCTCCTCTCGCGGCTCTGTTAGCCCCACAGCAGGATGAACAGAGCCACGAGAGGAGAAGCTCTCTCCGCGGCTCTGGCAGCCGACGCTGAGGGAGCTGATGCTGAAAAGAGGACTTTGCAGGGCAGTAGGGTGCTCGATTCTGCCGCTGCCACAGTGGCAGCAGCAGCCGGTTTGTGTTTTTTTTATACCTGGGCTGATCGCTGATGCAAGATATTTTTTACGCGGGGCCCTGTGCAAAAAACATTCTTGCTCAATGGACGGGCCGGCCCTGGCTGAGAGAGGCTGGAATAAGGTATCAACATTTCCCCTTTGTGCTGGGAGTAACAAAGAAGAGCAGAACAATCAGGGGAGCAAACAAGAGAGGAAGTGTTGGAGAACTTAAAGGCACTGGAAATAGAGGGTCTGAAAGAGCTGCCACAGGAACTGGTGATGGAACTGAGGAACAGATCAACTTGGCAGAGAGTGAAAGTAGCCGACATTCTGCGCTGAGAGCATTGGATAAAGATGTGAACTCCAATGACAGAGATGCTGAAAAGATGCCTTAGAACACTTTATGGAGTGTCACTTCCTGGACTAATGGACATGGGGTAAATATAACGGGGATGAGGGGAGGTACATAAACTAAAGGGCAATGTATGAAGTTGAAGAGAGTTGCATGATACAGTAAGGGGGATGGTGAGTATGTGGAACGGATGAGATGGGAAGGAAAGAGGATGATGGGGGGGATGAGGGTTGCTGAAGTCATCTGATCTCAAGGGGAGAGTTGCCCTAGGAGGTTAGCAGCTGACATCAAAGGGGATGGAGAGAGGGAAGGGGGGAGGGGATGGATTGAGAAGGGTGGGCTCAGGGAAGATTAGAGGAAGTGAAGGGAAGGAAGAGCTAGATATGAGTAGTCTTAAGGCAAGGACAATAAATGCCAATGAGCTTAACATCCCCAGAAAACGCTAGCTTTTTTTTCAGAAAGTAGAGAGATTACAACTGGAAATAATATTTATACAGGAAACACATGTATGATTGAGAGATCAGAAGGTATTAGCACAGAAGAACTTCCAAAGGATATACTGTGCGGCCAAATGAGGGAAAACAGAGGGGACAGCGAAAATGATTAATAATACATTCCCATTTGAAGAAAAGGGAACACTCATAGATGTGTCGGGGGGATATACAGCAGTGAAAGGGAACATAAGAGGCCACAAGTGTACCCTGATCAGCTTATATGCTCCCAACCAAAGTCAGGAAATCTTTTTTAAGAGGACATTTTTGGAACTATCTGGGTTTCTGGAAGGACAAGTAATTCTAACTGGAGGCCTTAATACAGTTCTGGACCCGAGTTTAGATAACAGAGGGGGAAGCAGAAGGGTGGAGCGATCCCATAGAGATAAATTAAGGGAACTTATGAGGACACGGCAACTGGTAGATGCATGGAGGGACATACACCCCGGACGTAAGGTGTATTCACACTACTCGGTCCCACACAATACACGTTTGTGAATTGATATGATGTTGATACAAACATCACTTATGACACAAGTGGGGAAAGTGGACTATGAACTGGTGTCCTGGTCTGACCATTGCGTTGAATGGATGGAGCTCTTAGAATGGGGCACTCAACCGGGCATTAAATTTTGGCGTATCAATGATAGCCTTCTGAAAGATCCACAGTTGGAGGAGGAAAGAATATTTTGAGCAAAATGTGGGAGAGGAAGTTGCGGAGAAGATAGTGTGGGATGCATTCAAAGCATTCATTAGAGGGTGCTTTGTGCAATGGGGGGCAAGGAAGAAGATGAAAAAGGGATTACAACTGGAAGAAGCTATCAAATGCTTAAAGGAAGCTGAACGGATGCATGGGAGGGAGGGGTCAAAATGACAGTTTAAAATATTAGAAGCAGCATGAAGAAAGATGATGGACCTACAATCAGAATTGGTAGCCTATCAATTGCAGTGTGCAAGACAAAGAATATACGAACATGGGGATAAGCCAGGGAGGAGGATGGTTATATGAGGAAAGGGAAATTAGGTAAGCATTCATGGAATTTTATATAGAACTCTACAGTAGGGAGGGAGAGCAAAGGGAAAGTGAAATGGTGGCATACTTAGCGGGTATTAAGTTACCCACTTTGTCCCACATAGAGCAAGCAGGGCTTGACCGCCCTATAAGCCTGAAAGAGGTAAAACAAGCAATAAGAGCATTTGCTAATAAAAAAGCCCCTGGACTGGATGGCCTAATGGACAGAATATATAAAGCTTTTAGAGAGCAACTAGCCCCCGACGGGTGTATATATTAAATAGATTGAGACAAGGAACATAAGAACATAAGAACATAAGATATGCCATACTGGGTCAGACCAAGGTCCATCAAACCCAGTATTCTGTTTCCAACAGTGGCCAATTTAGGTCATACGTACCTAGCAGTTTCCCCAAGGGACACAGGTTCCACAATGCTTGTATTGGTTCAAGCATTGATATCCTGGGTCCCTTCTTAATAATGGTTTATGGACCTTTCCTCCAGGAACTTGCCAAACCTTTTTTAAACCCAGCTACACTAACAGCCTTTACTACATCCTCCGGTAACAAATTCCAGAGTTTGATTACACGTTGAGTGAAAAAATATTTTCTTTTATTAGTCTTAAATAGTTTACCTTGTAGTTTCATTGCATGTCCCTAGTCTTTCTATATTCTGATAAGGTAAACAATCGATCTACGTTTACCCATTCCACTCTGTTCATTAATTTATATACTTCTATCATATCTCCCCTCAGCCGTCTCTTTTCCAGGTTAAAGAGCCCTAACCTTTTTAGCCTTTCTTCACAGGAGTATCCTTCCATCCCCTTTATCATTTTGGTGGATCTTCTCTGAACCTTTTCTAAAATCGCTATATCCCTTTTAAGATACGGTGACCAGAATTGCACACAATATTCAAGGTGCGGGAGCAGCTTCATTATTTGCCTGGTGTCTTTCCGGTGGTTCCTGAGCTCGCGTCTGATTCTGCACCCGATTGGCTGCCTATTGGGGGAAGGGCCATAAGAACTCGGCTCCTACGCGGGACGGTGAGCAGCTTCATTATTTGCCTGGTGTCTTTCCGGTGGTTCCTGAGCTCGCGTCTGATTCTGCACCCGATTGGCTGCCTATTGGGGGAAGGGCCATAAGAACTCGGCTCCTATGCGGGACGGTGAGCAGCTTCATTATTTGCCTGGTGTCTCTCCGGTGGTTCCTGAGCTCGCGTTTGATTCTGCACCCGATTGGATGCCTATTGGGGGAAGGGCCATAAGAACTCGGCTCCTACGCGGGACGTGGAGCGGGCACGCGTCCTTGGCGCGCGTCCGAAGGGGCGTGTCCAAAGGGGCAGGCACGCCCCTTTGGTGCCCCTTCGGTGCCTGAGGTGCCGAGGGGGGACCTTTGTGATGGGAAAAAGAAGGAAGCACTACCCGCAATTGGAGAAGGCGAAAGCAGTTAAGGTGGTGGGCCCTATGGATGCTCACATTCGAGTGGATACTGCTGAGCCTGTTGGGGGACTGTTATCATCAACCCCGAGTAACACCTCAAGTGTGAGTACTGTTTCTTCTATCCCTTCGCCCATGTTGGGTTTGGCTCAGCCCTGTCAGGAGTCGGATATGCTAGTCAGTAAACCCCCTCTGTCGAATGGTACGCAGAAAGAGGGGTCTGGCAGTGATGTGCTTCCGGGTTCCTTTTTACAGCTAGAACCCGCTTCGGGAACTTTTCCCCCTCCGCTTCCTTCTGTGGTTTCCTTTCCTTCTGTAGGGCAACCCTTGTCTCCTCCATCAGATGTTTCTAATAAAGATCTTTGGATTATGCTTTCTCGTATGGAGACGGCTTTGGGTGTGTCCCTGCAGAAGGTGGCTGCGTTTACTAGAGAAACGGTAACTAAACTAGCTGACCACGATGCTCGTTTGTTAGAATTGGAAAAAGACTTTATTTCTCAGAGAGATCAATTATCCTCCCATCAATCTATCTCTGCTAAATTTGTTCAGGATTTTGCTTCTTTGCATCAACAAGATGAAATCTTAGAAAATGCGACACGTTCTAAGAATTTGCGATTGTTAAATTTTCCTAAGACGCATTATTTATCACCTTTAATTTTGTTTCAGAAATACCTTAAGGATATATTATTGATTAATGATGGGAATGATATTCTGGTCTCTCAAATATATTATGCCCCTAGAGGGAGAGTGGTAAGAGATATAGAACAAGGGGGAGACCTCTTAGATCAGCAAGTTGCTTCTTCCACTTTGGATATTTCCAAATTTTTGGAATCTTCTATGGATGAAATCTCCTCTAGGGACACCTTATTGGTTACTTTTGCATTACATATGGATAAGGAGAGAGTTTTGAGGTCATATTTTAAGCAGAAATCTATGAAATTTTGTGGTCAACCTATTCAAATATTTCCTGATGTTTCCAGGGCTACTCAAGCGCGACGCAAAGCTTTTTTGCAGTTGCGAGCGCAGGTGTTGGCCTTGGGAGCCACTTTTCATTTGAAGTTTCCCTGTAAATGCCAGGTCTTATTTCAAGGTAATCGTTTTGTATTTTCTGAGGATGAGCAATTACAGAATTTTCTTAAAAATAAATAATGTACTATTCATTAATTCTTAAATTTTATGATTTTCCTGACAATGTATTTGAGCTTATGATTCTATTTTCAGGTCCATTTGGATGTTATGTTAATATTTTCCTTTGTTCTAATGTGGCGCTCCTTAATGTGGGATAAATTATTACTTTTTTCTTCCTAATAATAGTATTGTTAATACTACTATGTTGGTCTTTTTTTTTTCCTTGTAATGATGTTAAATCTAGAAATAATATCCTTTTTAAGATACGATGACCAGAATTGCACACAATATTCAAGGTGCGGTCTCACCATGGAACGATATAGAGGCATTATAATATCTTTCGTTTTATTTTCCATTCCTTTCCTTATCATACCTAGCATTCTATTTACTCTCTTGGCTGCCGCTGCACACTGGGCCGAGGGTTTTAACATGGTATCCACAATTACGCCTACATCTTTTTCCTGGGTGGTGGTTCCTAATGTGGAACCTTGCATCGTGTAACCACAGTTTGGGTTGTTCTTCCCTAGGTGCATAACCTTGCACTTGTCCACATTAAATTTTTTCTGCCATTTTGATGCCCAGTCTTCCAATTTGTCAAGATCCTCTTGCAATTTTCCACAATCCTCTTGGGTTTTAACAACTTTAAATAGTTTTGTGTCATCTGCAAATTTGATAACCTCACTCGTTATTCCACTTTCCAGGTCATTTATGAATATGTCAAAAAGCAGCGGACCCAGCACAGATCCCTGGGGTACACCACTATTCACCTTTCTCCATTGGGAAAATTGGCCATTCCTGTGCGGATATCCAGTTTAGTCCTCCACAATCGGGTAGTGCACCTTCTACTGCAGCCTGGAGACTGGACCAATCAAATCTTCTGTAGTACATATCCAGCAGGAGCTCCCCAGTGTGTCCAGTCTCTTGCAGCTTGAAGACGTCTGTGCCCTTGCTGGGCACACTGAGTGACTCTTGAAGGAGCAACACTTGTTAGTTAGTCTTTTAGGGTTTGTTTTTGGGACATTTATTTACTATTTATTTAACAGCTAGCTGTATCTTTAAAAGGAAAAGAGAAAGAAACATGCCTCTCTAGTGCTTTGGCACAGGAGACTTGGGAGGAAGTCAGATCTGCAGGCTCCTGTCTTCCTGCCTGGCTAATTTTATCAGCCTTGGGTGAGCTTCCCCTTGACTGTACGGGGAAAAGCCATACCTGATACAGCAGTGGCTGACACTGGGTGAAGTTGGCTGTGTCCTTGCTGTTCCTGAGCTGGTAGGAGTTTTCATTTCATGTCTGTATTTGTGAGCAGTGCTCTTCTGTCAGAGCTGCCAGCGTTTCTGTAGGCTCTCCTGAGCCCATTTGGCAATTTTTCCTAAATTTGATCGTTTGCCCTGTATTTGAGGGTCGTTTTCTTTCTTTTCCATATTATTTATTTGTCTTTGTATTTTCGCGCCGTTTTTTACCGCGGGTGAAAAAGTGCGGCGGCCATTTTGGATTTATAAAGTGTGCTTTTAGAGGCACTTTTGATCACTTGTGCACAGGTTCCCCTGGTGTTTTTGGGGTTCCTTTTGCTGGCGATTTTGCTCAGGGCACCCCTGGGAGTCTGGGGAGTGTGTTTGTTTCTTGAAAAAAAAAAAAAAAAACGTTTTATTATTAAACCGGGACTGATTTGCATGGGATTGCCCCTGTGGTGTGGGCTTTTCTGTGACTGTTCCCTTCTATCCCGCTGGGCAGAGGTGGTCTTGGGATGGCTTCCAAACCCCAATGCGTGATTTGTGGGTCCCGCAGAGCGGCAGGGACTGACTCTGGCATCTGCAGGGGCTGCGCTGCAGTGCCCGCAGAGCTGGAACACTCTGTGCATGTCCAGGAGCAGGCTACCCCTGGGGATGCTTCTACTTCAGGGGACAGTGTCCTTTCTCCGAGCATCCCTCAGTCTGGGTCGGTTCCACCGGCCAGTGGGTCGGTGGCTGCGCTCCAGCAGGTGGCTATAGTTGCCCCACCTATGGAATTCTCCCCTGATTTTGTTCTCCTCATGCATCAGGCTTTCCACTTGAGCAGGTCCGGTCAGTGGCCGGAGGTTGGGCCCCCCTCTCTCCCCTCGGGGGTCACTGGGGTGGCTCAGCGCTCCTCACCACCCGGGGTCAAGCGGCTCCGGTTGGGGGAACAGGAGCAGGACGCCCTGGGGCTTCTGGATTCCGAGGCGGAGGGCGATCCTGAGACTGAAGCGGAGGAATTGGAGGATGGGGAGATCCCTGAGCCGGAGGATCAGGCTCGGATCATTCAGGTGTTTCGGAAGGACGAGCTGGTTCCTCTGGTTACGGAGTCCCTTCAGGCACTTAACCTTTCGGCAGTGCAGTCCCTGGAGGAGGAGGGTCTGGAGGATCCTCTCATTCAGGCCGTCAGGGATACCCAGGTGGTTTTTCCCGTCCACCGCGTGGTGGAACAGATGATCCAGGCGGAGTGGGAGCACCCGGAATCCGGTTTGAAGGGGATTCGGACCATGAATCGGCTTTATCCCCTCGCCGACAAGGACAGGGACTTGTTTAAGTCTCCGCGGGTAGATGCTGCGGTTTCCGCAGTGACCAAGAAAACCACCATCTCGGTTGAGGGGGCGGCGGCCCTCAAGGACGGTCAGGATAAGAAGACTGATAATTTGCTGAAGCAAACCTTCGATACGGATGCCGTGTCATTGCAAGCCTCTATTTGCGGGGCTTGGGTGGCTCGGTCGTGTCTGCGGTGGTCGCAGCGCTTGCGCTCGAGCCCCGGCTTAGACCAGCAAGGCCTGTTGGAGGTTACCCGGCTGGAGTCCGGCTCGGCCTACTTGGCGGATCTGTTTTATGATTTAATCCGCGCATTGGCTAATAGTATGGCGTCCGCGGTGGCAGCGCGCCGGTCCCTATGGTTGCGCAACTGGGCGGCTGACGGTTCTTCCAAGTCCCGCCTCAGTAAGCTGCCCTTTAAGGGCAGATTGTTATTTGGGGAGGCTCTCGAGAAATTGGTAAAGGAGCTCGGTGAGTCCAAGGGGGGCCGGCTTCCGGAGGATAGGCCAAGGGCCAACAGGTCCTCCGCCTCGGCGCAAGGGTCCTTTCGGGATCAGCGCAGGTTTCGGTCCTCCCGCCTGTGGGCCTCGCAGCGGGGCCGGTTTGGAGCCCGTAATCAGGGATTTCGTGGTTTCAGAGGGGCCGGCAGAGGCTTCTCCGGAGCCGCCTCTCCCTCGGCGTCTTCCTTTGGGCGCAAGCCACAATGACGCGAGGCGGGCTCTGGAGGGAGGCCCGATTATCGGGGGTCGTTTGCACGACTTTCTTCCGTCTTGGGCCCAAATTACGTCAGATCGCTGGGTGCTACAGATTATAGAAGAGGGTTATGCTCTGGAATTTGCATCCCCGCTTCCGGATGCCTTTGTTCTGTCGCCCAGCAGGGGCGAACAAAAGACGCGGGACATCCGCGTGACCCTGGCTCGGTTGTTAGCGCTGGGAGCGGTGATCCCGGTTCCTCCCTTGGAAAGAGGCGCCGGTCGTTACTCCATCTATTTTGTGGTCCCCAAAAAGGGCGATTCTCTGCGTCCGATCTTGGATCTCAAAGGCGTCAATCGCGCGCTCAGGGTGCCGCACTTCCGTATGGAAACTCTGCGGTCAGTCATTGTAGCAGTGCGACAGGGGGAGTTTTTAACGTCCCTCGATCTTACAGAGGCCTATTTGCACATCCCGATACATCCATCTCATCAGCGGTTTCTCCGCTTTGCGTTTCCGTGGGGCCACTTCCAGTTCCGGGCCATGCCGTTCGGCTTAGCCACGGCTCCGCGCACCGTCACAAAGGTGATGGTGGTCGTTGCGGCGGCCTTGCGCAAGGAGGGCATCTTGGTCCATCCATATCTCGACGACTGGTTGATTCGGGCAAAGTCCAGTCGGGAGTGCTTGCGAGTCACGAGCAGGGTAGTGGCTCTGCTGCGGTCTCTCGGCTGGGTGGTGAACGAACGAAAGAGTTGTCTGCGTCCCACGCAGGACCTCGAGTATCTGGGGGTGCGCTTCGACACCGCCCGGGGGCTGGTGTGCCTCCCCGAGCGCCGCGTCCGGGCGTTGCGGGCTCTTGTCCGACTCTTTCGGGGCATGCCCGCTCCGTCGGCGTGGTGGTACCTGAGGCTTCTCGGAACGATGGCGGCGACCTTGGAGGTGGTACCGTGGGCGCGGTTCCACATGCGCCCGCTGCAGAGGGCACTCCTTCGCCGGTGGTCCAACCAGTGCGACTCCTTGAACAAGAGACGGCCCTGCCCGAAGGCGGTGCGACTTTCGCTCCGTTGGTGGCTCTCTCCCGAGAATCTGACGCGGGGGGTTCCCTTGGAGCCTCCTCTGTGGGTTCCCCTCACAACGGATGCGAGCTTAGCCGGATGGGGAGCGCACTGCGAGACCCGCTTCACTCAGGGGGTGTGGTCCTCCCAGGAAGCGTCTTGGTCGATCAACCGTCTCGAGCTTCGGGCGGTGCGGCTAGCCCTATTGGCCCTGGAGCCACTGGTCCGGGGTCGACCTGTCCGGGTCTGGTCGGACAATGTGACCACGGTGGCTTACATCAATCGCCAAGGGGGCACAGGGAGTGTGGCCCTGGAAACAGAGGCGACAGCCTTGTTCAGTTGGGTGCAGACTCGTCTGCCGGCAATCTCGGCGGCGCACATAGCGGGCGCGGAAAATGTCCAGGCCGACTTTCTCAGCAGAGTGCGAGTGGACCCTGGAGAGTGGGAGTTAAATCCACAGGTGTATGCGCAAATAGTGCGGCGGTGGGGTCCGCCCATCATGGATCTCATGGCGACCTTCCAGACGGCCAAGACGAGTCGCTTCTTCAGCAGACGGCGGGAGCGAATGTCCGAAGGGCTCGACGCTCTCATTCAGCCGTGGCCGACGTCCGGGCTTCTGTATGTCTTCCCTCCGTGGGCGCTGATCGGCCGGGTCGTCCAGCGCATCGAGTGTCATCAGGGCCGAGTGCTGCTGGTGGCTCCGGATTGGCCCCGGAGGCCCTGGTATGCCGAGCTAGTCAGACTTCGAGACGGCGTGCCTTGGCGCCTGCCCGCGCTGCCGGACCTTCTCCTTCAGGGCCCCCTGCGGATGCCCCAGGTGGCTCGATTCTCGCTTACGGTTTGGCCATTGAGAGGGCTCGGCTGAAAAAGAAGGGTTATTCGCCCGCGGTGATTTCCACCCTACTGCGGGCAAGAAAGTCATCCACTTCTCTTACTTATGTTCGAATCTGGAGGATTTTTGAGGACTGGTGCTCCCGGCGGGGAGTCCGGGCGGCGACGGTCTCTGTGCCCGTCGTGTTAAGCTTCCTTCAGGATGGGTTCGAGAAAGGCCTCGCGGCCAGTTCCCTGAAGGTTCAGTTGGCAGCGATCTCCTGCTATAGAGGCAAGGTCTTAGGCCGCATTCTCAGCGCTCATGCAGACGTGCGGCGTTTCTTGGCCGCTGTTTTTCATTTACGGCCTTCCCGCAGAGCACTGATTCCTCCGTGGGATTTGAATTTAGTTCTGCGGGCTCTGGTGCGGGAACCTTTTGAGCCCTTGCGGAGGGCGTCCCTGAAGGATCTCACTTTGAAGACGGTCTTTCTTGTAGCCATTTGCTCGGCTCGGCGCATTTCGGATCTTCAGGCCTTGTCCTGCCGAGAGCCTTTCTTGTCGTTTTCCGCGGACCGGATTGTGCTCCGGCCGGTGCCTTCCTTTCTTCCAAAGGTGGTGTCTCCTTTTCACTTGAATCAGGCGGTGTTTCTGCCGGTCCTTTCGGCGAGCTCGGTCGAGTCGGTGGACAAGGGTCTTCACCGGCTCGATGTGGGTCGCACGCTGCATCGGTATTTACAGTCTACGGAGTCCTTTCGTAAGACCGATCGGCTTTTTGTGCTCTTGGGGGCGCAAGAAAAGGGGAGGCGGCGGCTAAGGCCTCCATTGCTAGATGGCTCAAGGAAGCGATCGCATCTGCGTATCTGTTGCAGCAGCGGACAGTTCCGGAGGGGCTTCGAGCTCATTCTACTCGAGCTCAGGCGACCTCTTGGGCGGAGCATTGCCTGGTTCCGCCAGCGGATATCTGTAGGGCGGCCACTTGGTCGTCTCTGCACGCTTTCAGCAGGCACTATCGCCTGGATGTGTTAGCGGCTCGGGATTCCTGTTTTGGATCGGCGGTTCTGCGCGCCGGCTGGCAAGGTCCCGCCCGGTCTTAACTGCTCTGTTACATCCGATTGTGGAGGACTAAACTGGATATCCGCACAGGAAATGGAAATTACACTAACCTGGTAATTGTAGTTCCTGTAGGATCCAGTTTAGTCCTCCTTCCCTCCCAACTATCTGTGTAGTCTTGCGGCGCGCTGTTCCGAGCGGTTGACTGTAGGACGGTTCTTCGTCCCGTTCGGGCTCTGTTGACAGTCGTGCTTATCGCTATGGCTCTTCCCTTTCTTTGGAGTTCAGTCAGCTCCCTAGATTTCTGTGGAGGGGAGCTCTGTGTAAATTGGAAGGCGTCGGTTCCGGCGCCAGGCGGTGTTCTGACTTCCTCGTTTGGGGAGGGAGTTGGTTATTACAGGGGGGGAAGAAAAGGGTTTAATGATAATTTAATGATAATTTAATGTGTTGCTTCGTTAAGTATGCTTTGTTACTAGTACACTGGGGGGCTTCTGGGAGCTCCTGCTGGATATGTACTACAGAAGATTTGATTGGTCCAGTCTCCAGGCTGCAGTAGAAGGTGCACTACCCGATTGTGGAGGACTAAACTGGATCCTACAGGAACTACAATTACCAGGTTAGTGTAATTTCCATTTTAGCCCTACCCTCTGCTTTCTTTCTTTTAACCAGTTCCTGATCCACAATAGTACACTGCCTCCTATCCCATGACTCTTTAGTTTTGCAAAAGGTCTCTGATGAGGGACCTTGTCAAAGGCTTTCTGAAAGTCCAGATACACAATATCAACTGACTCACCTTTGTAAACCTGATTATTCACTACTTCAAAAAAACATAACAGATTAGTAAGAAAAGATCTTCCTTGTCTAAAGCCATGTTGGCTGTCTCCCATTAGGTCATGACTATCTACATGCTGAGTAATTCTATTCTTAATGATGGTTTCTACCATTTTTCCCAGTACTGATGTCAGGCTCACCGGTCTGTAGTTTCCCGGATCACCCCTGGAACCCTTTTTAAAAAAAGGTGTTACACTGGCGATCCTCCAATCTTCAGGTATTAGAGATGATTTTAATGATAGTTCACAGATTACTAATAGCAGGTCTGCAATCTCATATTTCAGTTCTTTCAACACCCTTGGATGTATACCATCTGGCCCAGGTGATTTGCTACTCTTCAGTTTATCTAATAGTTGTAATACATCATCCCGATGTATCAATATTTCCTTCAGTTCTTCCGCACCTTTAAATACCACTTCAGTCATGGGTAACATCCCTAAAGGGTAGGAAGAAGGGGAGGAGGAGTGGCACTATAAGTAAAAACTACTATTAAAGCTTTGGAATTACAGAGCTTAAAAGGGAGAGAGGAGGCATTGTGGGTTAGACTAGAAAGAGGGAAAGAGAAATCTATTTGCATTGGCATGATATACAGACATCCCTCACAAGAGGAAGAGGTGGACAGAGAGTTAATTGAAGACATACGCAGCATTCCTAGGAAAGGGGAAGTGCTACTGATAGGAGATTTCAATATGCCAGATGTTGAATGGCACATTCCTGCTGCAGTATCATCTAGAAGTAAGGAGATCCTGGATTCTCTACAGGGAGAACTATTCAGGCAATTGGTAATAGACCCCACACGTGAAAGGGCCATACTGGACTTGGTGCTTACCAATGGTGAAAGTGTTTCTGATGTTGTAGTGGGAGATCATTTTGCATCCAGTGATCACCCGATGGTGTGGTTCAGTATTAGGACTAGGGCTGTTAGAATCCATTCCAAGGTGAGGATCTTAGACTTTAGGAAAACTAACTTTGCGAAGATGGGCCAATACCTCAGGGAGTCGTTAGTGGGATGGGAACAGCTGGGGGATGTAGAAAAACAGTGGGCAAAACTGAAAGGGGATATTTTAAAGGCAACCAACCTTTTTGTTAACATGGTAAATAAAGGCAAAAGGAACAGGAGACCGCTATGGTTTTCGAAGGAAGTAGCTGAAAAAGTGAAGAAAAAGAGGGAGGCCTTCATGAAATACAAGAGATCACAGAGAGAGGAAGACAGGCATCTGTATTTGGAAAAACTTAGAGAAGCTAGCAAAGTAGTCAAGAAGGCAAAGATTCAAAAGGAGGAGGAAATAGACAATGCAATAAAATGGGAGGATAAGACATTTTTCAGATATATTAGTGAGAAGAGCAAGGGCAAAAGTGGTATTGTCAGATTCAAGGGTGCAGTGGGGGAATATGCAGAAGCTGATAAGGATAAAGCGGAATTGCTTAACAAATATTTTTGTTCTGTGTTCACAGATGAAGAACCAGAGCAAGACCTCAGAAAACACCCACAAATAAGAACAGAAGCGAGGGACATCTTGAACAATTTTCGAAAAGCGATCGGACCGGATGGGATACACCCTAGAATACTGAGGGAACTTGGGGACGTTCTAGCAACTCCACTGACTGACCTTTTCAATGCCTCGTTGGAGTCGGGAGTGGTGCCAAAGGACTGGAGAGAGGCTCATGTGGTGCCTTTACACAAAAGCGGAAATAAGGATGTGGTTGAAAACTACAGGCCAGTTAGTTTAACTTCGGTGGTGAGTAAATTATTGGAAACACTGCTGAAAGAGAAAATAGTGAGGTTTCTGGAGTCCAGCGGATTACAGGATCCGAGGCAGCATGGATTCACCAGAGGCAGGTCTTGTCAGACAAATCTGATTGATTTCTTTGACTGGGTGACCAGGGAGTTGGACCGAGGGAGAGCTCTAGATGTGGTGTGTTTAGATTTCAGTAAAGCCTTTGACACTGTTCCTCACAGGCGACTTATAAACAAACTGAGCACCCTAGGGATGGACCCTAAAGTTACAGCTTGGGTTAGAAATTGGTTGGGTGGGAGGCGACAAAGAGTACAAGTAAATGGAGCTCACTCTGAGGAGAAGGATGTTACCAGTGGTGTGCCCCAGGGATCTGTCCTTGGTCCGATTCTTTTTAACATCTTTGTTAGTGATATAGTGGAAGGGCTGTCGGGTAAGGTTTGCCTCTTTGCGGATGATACCAAAATCTGCAATAGAGTAGACACCCAGAAAGGTGTAGATAACATGAGGAGGGATCTAGCTAAGCTTGAAAAATGGGCTAGAATTTGGCAGCTGGGATTTAATGTTAAAAAATGTAAGGTCATGCATTTGGGCTGCAGCAATCCAAGGGAGCAATACAGTATAGGAGGTGAAGTACATTTGTCCACTTAAGAAGAGTGGGACCTAGGCGTTGTTGTGTCTGATGATCTTAAAGTAGCTAAACAGGTAGAAAAGGCGACGGCAAAAGCTAGAAGGATGCTTGGGTGCATACGGAGAGGAATGGCTAGCAGAAAAAAGGAGGTGATAATGCCTCTGTATAAGTCTTTGGTGCGACCTCATTTGGAGTATGGTGTGCAATTCTGGAGACGCACCTTCAAAAGGATGTGAACAGGATGGAGTCGGTGCAGAGGGTTGCTACTAAAATGATTAATGGGCTTCATTATAAAGCATATGAGGACAGACTTAAGGAACTTAATATGTACACCTTAGAGGAAAGGCGGGATAGAGGTGATATGATTGAGATGTTTAAATACCTCCGTGGCATAAATGTTCAGGGAGAGAGCCTCTTTCAATTGAAAGCAAGTTCTGCTACGAGGGGACATGGGATGAGGGTGAAGGGAGATAGATTCAGGAGTGATATGCGGAAATATTTCTTTACAGAAAGAGTAGTGGATCCATGGAATAGTCTCCCAGTGGATGAGGACAGTAACTGAATTCAAAAAAGCATGGGACCAACACAGAGGATATCTAAAGGTAAAAAGTGGACTGTTGTAGTTGTTGTTATGGAAGGACAGACTAGATAGGCCATGTGGTCTTTTTCTGTCATCATGTTTCTATGTTTCTATGTTACATCTTCCTCAGTAAAGACTGAAGCAAAGAATTCATTCAATCTCTCTGCTATCGCCTTGTCGCCTCTTAGTGCTCCTTTAACCCCTTTATCATCTAATGGACCAACTGACTCTCTCACAGGTTTTTTGCTACAAATGTACTTGAAAAGGTCTTTACTTCGTGTTTTTGCTTCCGCAGCAAGCTTCTTCTCAAATTCTCCCTTTGCCTGCCTTATCAATGCCTTGCATTTGACTTGCCAGTGCTTGTGCTGTTTCCAGGTTTCGTCGTTTGGCTCTCTTTTCCATTCCCTGAAAGATGCTTTTTTGGCAACAACAGCCTCTCTGACTTCACCTTTAAACCATGCTGGCAGTTTTTTGGACTTCCTTCCACTTTTCTTAAAGCGTGGAATACAGCTGGTCTGGGCTTCCGAGATAGTATTTTTCAGCAACAGCCAAGCCTGATGTACGTCTTTAACCTTTGCAACTGCTCCTTTTAGTTTTTTCTTAACTGTTTTCCTCATTTTATCATAGTCTCCCTTTCGAAAGTTAAAAGGTAGTACTGTGGATTTCCTTACTATCCCTCCTCCACTAATTAAATCAAAGGCGATCGTGCTATGATCACTATTGCCAAGTGGCCCCAACAACCTTATCTCTTGCACTAGATCAGGTGTTCCACTAAGGACTAGGTCTAATATGGCTTCCCCTCTGGTCGGTTCATGAACCAACTGCTCCAAAAAGCAGTCATTTATTTCATCTAGGATCTTTATCTCCCTAGCATGTCCTGACGTGACACTGACCCAGTCGATACCAGGGTAGTTGAAATCACCCATTATTATTACTGCACTGTAACTTTTGTTAGCTTCCTTGATTTCTTTGAGCATTTCATCATCCATTTGGTCATTCTGGCAAGACGCTCGATAGTACACCCCCACTGCCTTTGCCTTCCCCCTTTTACATGGAATTTCAATCCATATAGATTCTACAGCAGATTTTGTTTCCTGCAAAACTTTAATCCTTTCTGACTCAATGCCCTAACATAGAGAGCAACCCCTCCACCAATTTGATCAGCTCTATCATTACGATATAGTTTGTACCCAGGTATCACAGTGTCCCACTGGTTGTCCTCCTTCCACCATGTCTCTGATATTCCAATCATATTTAACCTTTTATTTAGTGCTATATATTCTAACTCTCCCATCTTATTTTTTAGACTTCTAGCATTTGCATACAAGCATTTTAGAGAATGTATTTTATTCATATTAATTTGGCTATTGTTAGACATGGGTAATTTGGGATCTTTAAGCTCTGTCTGCTCCATACTTGAGGGCATTTGGGCTACTTTACTCTTTTGTGTAACCTCTCTGCTTATCCTTCAAAGATACATTCTTCCGAACCTTCCGCTCTTGGGCGACTGTCGGCTTTCCCCTAATATCTAGTTTAAAAGCTGCTCTATCTCCCTTTTAAAGGTTAATGCCAGCAGCCTGGTTCTATCCCGGTTAAGGTGAAGCCCATCCCTTTGGAAGAGCCCCTCCTTTCCCCAGAATGTTCCCCAGTTCCTAACAAATCCAAACCCCTCATCTCTGCACCATTGTCTCATCCACGCATTGATACTCCGGAGCTCTGCCTGCCTTTTGGGTCCTGCGCGTGGAACAGGAGAGAGGCTGCTGGAGTCAATGGGCAAGCTGGTATTATTGTGATATTAAAACCAGGAAAGGTTATGCCTCGTGTTGTGCTTCATACAGACCAATCTCTTTAATTAACTTAAATGCTAATATGTTGGCACGCATTTTGGCATCTAGACTGGGGCGTTATTCATCCCATTTGGTTGACTGATCAAACTGGGTTTGTCCCAGAATGTTTGGGGGGAGACAATTAACCTATGTGGGTTGGTAAAAAGAGAAGATATACCAGCGGCGGTCGTAGCTATTGACGCCGAAAAGGCATTCGATAGGGTGAATTGGAACTTTCTATGGGCCACATTAGTAAATTTTGTGTAGGGGAACATTATATACATTGGGTAAAGGCACTGGATGAAAGGCCTACAGCAACAGTAAAGATTAATGGGGGGTATTCCACCTTCCCCTCACTTGGTTTGCAGCTTGTTGTGCTGTGAGGGATTGTGTGCATCAGTGATGCTGAGAGATAAACTATCGGTAGTTTAACTACTGGCAGGGTCTCCCAAGATGGACAGGTCTCAGCTGAGGTGCCAGACCAAGACCCATCTGGGCAGCAGCAGCAGAATGGGATAGTATTGACGGCGGAGGATCATATTTCTGTGACAACGGCAACACCACCAAACTTAAACTTGCCATGAAAACCCAATGGATAGTGTCACCACCTCCCTTGCCCAGGCGGTTGCCTAAGGCTTGGGAAACGGGCAGTCAATATATTTATTTGTTTTAAGTGCCTAATTCTTGTAGTTGTGTAATAATCCAGCTGAGATGGTGATTATAGGCACACAGGATTTTTTTTTTTTCAGCCAAAGGAAAAAGATTCCAATTATCAGGATAAGGTAAGGATATTTTCCAACAGCATCAAACAAAGGCAAACTTGCTTCTCTTCAGCTTTGGTACTTAAATGAAAACACAGTATTTCCTCATACTACAACAAAACACAGCACTGAAACTCTGGTGCAAAAAGAATTTAAAAAAAACCCCATCTTCTTTCATAGCTTTAAAACAAACAGAAGTTGTTACATTTCCAAGCAGGCAAACTTCTGTTACACATTGTTTTTTCTTTCCTTACACCAAGTAATTCTTTCAGGTTGTTGTATCTCAGGCTTTCCACTTTCTAGCATACAAATGCTCACACAGTCAGCTACGGCTTAAAACTTCAGGAACCTTATTTGCATATTTCCCAGCCGTGCTCTCTTGAAGAAACAGCTACCAGGTTTAGAGCTTCTGAAAATGTTCTAGCCTTTCTCAATGCCTAGAGTCTACTGAACATTCCATTTCCTCATCAGAATTCTCCTCTATTAAACCAGGTATCTCTATTTCCATACTCTCGAGGTCAGAGTCTGCTTGAGAGGCACAGGATTCAGACTCAAAACTATCTGGCTTTAATCCCTTCAGGATTTCTAAAACTTTAGTCAAGGCAGTGTCCTTCCTTCTCTGAGGAATAGTATAGCAGCTAGAAAGTCTCTTAGCTTTTGAGGAGTTAATAGAAGGCTTTTGGCTGCTCACCTTATCTTTTGGAATCAAGCGCTTAACAGGCTTTACTGTTGAAGGCTCGTGCTCCATGCATACTTCGGGGGAAGGGCTTCTGCTGCCAACATGGCTGACCAACTCCCCTGGGTAAGCTTTCCTTCTAGAAGTATATCTCCTGTCTCCCTTACAGGGCCCTGGGTTAGCTCCAAATCCTCTGGCTGGCTCTGCCCTTCTCCCAGAGGTTTCCAATGAAGCTCCCTTGACTCCCCGGGTACCTTCTCTGCGTGGTTCTCCAGAGCTTCTAGGACCTCCTCCCTTCCTGGGATGTTCTGACCTGTTCCAAGCTGCACTGGAACTAGGAATCCTTGTCAATTCACTGTTCTCAGACCTCTCTCTGAGTTCAGGCTTCCCTCTGAATTCAAACTCCTTTCTGTCCTCCTCTGCTGCTTCCTCTCTCTCTTCCTTCCTGAGTTTCTTCCACCTCCCTCCTGAGTTCCTCTCTGACCGTTTATATGAATGCTTTCCCCTTCGGCTTCCTGGCCCCACCCCCAGCTGTCCCTCGTGAGCAGGGTTGGTAACCATGGAGCTGGGGTGTGTTTCCTTGTTACCTGCTTTCTGTGGAGAGTTTTTTTATAGTTCAGAAGTTTTAACCCTTAAACTTCTGGTTCTTTTCCTACTATCTGGGAAAAATGCCTGTTTTTTTTCTCTTTCTCTATTCTCTCTGCTTTCTGCGCCATCACAATAGTTGCAACAAAGCAAATTGTGCTATAGTGCTGGAAGATGAGACCCCCAGGTCGGAAGGCCCTCAACTAGCTACTGGGGAAGAGCTGAAGACTTTTCAGAGTAAAGCCAGCATTTATAATGTGGTTGGATCAAAACCCTCGGGACGTCTGACTGCTGATGTAGCTGCACATGAAATGAGAGTCAGAAGCTGTAAAGATGTCTTACATTGGAACATGGAACGTACAAAGCATGAACCAAGGGAAGTTGGAGGTGGTCAAGAATGAAATGGAACGTGTACAACTTGATCTGTTGGGTGTCAGCGAACTGAAATGGACTGGCATCGGGCACTTTGTATCAGATGATCACATGCTCTACTATGCTGGAAATGAAAGACAAAGAAGAAATGGTGTTGCATTTATAATAAAAAAGAAACTTGCAAGAACTGTAATGAAATACAATGCAGTCAGCGAACGCTTAATCTCTATTCGTCTACGAGGAATGCCTATCAACACAACTATAATTCAAGTATCTGCCCCAACAACAGCTGCAGAAGAGAATGAAATTGAAGAGTTCTATGAACAAGTACAAGCTGAAATTGACAGAACATGCAAACAAGATATCCTGATAGTCATGGGTGACTGGAACGCAAAGGTTGGCAACAAAGAAGAAGACAAAGTAGTTGGAAAATATGGACTTGGCAACAGAAATGAAGCTGGAGAAAGACTGATAGAATTCTGCAAGACCAACGATCTATTCATCTCAAACACCTTCTTCCAGCAACACAAGCGGCGACTGTACACATGGACTTCACCCAATGGATTGTATAAAAATCAAATTGACTACATCTGTGGAAGTCAATGATGGAAAAGCTCTATAACATCAACAAAGATCTGTGGTACAGATCATCAACTATTAGTATGCAAACTCAAGCTAAAGTTGAAAAAGAGCAAACCACTCATGAATGCAGCAAAATATGACCTTGTGAATATACCACTGGAATTTAAAGACTGCCTGCAAAATCGATTTGCTGCTTTAGATACAAATGACAGAGCTCCAGAAGAGTTATGGAAGGACATCAAGATGGTTGTGTTGGAAGAAAGCGAGAAGTCTCTAGAAAAGGTGAAAAAGAAAAATGGCCAAAATTAGACAATCACAGAACTCAACAGAGATTTCCAACATGCAGCAAGACAGGACATGGAAATAGAAGTAGAAACTATTAGAGGAAGAACAAGATCGGCTTTCCTAAAGCTATGAGAGTTAAAGAAAAAGTTCCAGCCTCGAATTGGAATGTTACAAGATGCTCAAGGTTCTATGTTGAATGATGCTGAGATCATCAAGAAAAGATGGAAGGAATATACAGAGTTTTTATATGATAAAGATCAAGTGGACCAACAGCCATTTCAACCTGAACCTTATGATCTGGAACCATTGGTGATGAAAAGAAGTTGAAGCAGCATTGAAAGCCTTATCAAAGAACAAAGCACCAGGCATTGATAGCATTCCCATAGAAGTATTACAGCAATCTGATGCAGCTGTTACCGTACTTACAAGGCTCTGCCAAGACATATGGAAGACAACATCATGGCCAACTGACTGGAAAAGATCTGTGTTTATACCAATACTAAAGAAAGGTGAACCAACTGATTGTGGAAATTATCGCACAATCGCTCTGGTCCCACATGCCAGCAAGATTCTACTGAAGATTATTCAAAAGAGACTACAACCATACCTGGAACAAGAACTACCTGAAGTGCAAGCAGGGTTCAGGAAAGGGCGAGGAACAAGAGACATCATTGCGGATGTGAGATGGATCCTTGAAAAGACTAAAGAATACCAAAAGGATATCTATTTTTGTTTTATCGACTATAGCAAAGCTTTTGACTGTGTAAACCATGAGAAACTCTGGGCCACATTAAGAAGCATGGGTATACCAGAACACTTGATCGTACTCTTGCACAATCTGTACATTGATCAAGAAGCAACAGTTCGAACGGAACAAGGAGAAACAGAATGGTTTAAAATAAGCAAAGGTGTAAGATAAGGCTGCATACTTTCCCCCTACCTGTTTAATTTATTTGCAGAACAAATCATCAGAGAAGCAGGATTGTATGAAGACAACAGAGGTGTGAGGATTGGTGGAAGACTCATCAACAACCTTCGCTATGCTGATGATACCACATTACTGGCTGAAAGTGAAGGTGATCTGACACATTTGCTTCTCACAATCAAAGAACTTAGTCTCAAAATGGGCTTGCACCTTAATGTAAAGAAGACAAAGATCATGACAACTGGCATAATCAACAGGTTCGTCGTTGAAGGAGAAGAACTTGAAATCATGAACAACTTTAACCTACTTGGATCAACTATCAATAAAGAAGCAACAAGCAGTCAAGAAATCAGACGACGCATTGCTCTTGGCAGAATGGCTATGAAAGACCTAGATAAGATTCTCAAGAGCAGAGATGTCTCTCTCCATAAAAAGATTTGACTTGTTCAAGCCATGGTATTTTCAATAACCTCATATGGATTTGAAAGCTGGACAGTGAAAAAGATAGACAGGAAGAAAATTGATGCCTTTGAATTATGGTGCTGGTGGCGAATACTGTGTATACTATGGACTGCCCGAAGAACAAACCAGTCGGTACTAGAGGAGATCAAACCTAAGCTTTCTTTAGAAGCTCAGATGACAAGACTTCGACTTTCATACTTTGGACACATCATGCGAAGAGAGAGATAATTAGAGAAAGACATCATGCTTGGCAAGATAGAAGGTCAACGCAAAAGAGGAAGGCCAGCAATGAGATGGATGGCTACAATAACAGCAGCTACGGGTACCAGTCTGTCAACAATGAGCCGCATGACTGAAGTCCGAACACAATTTAGGATAGCTATCCAGAGGGTCGCCATGAGTCAACTCTGACTCGACGGCACTTAACAACAACATTCCACCTTCTTGTTGCAACAAGGGACTAGACAGGGGTGTCCACTCTTGTATCTGCTATTTGCACTCTCATTAGAGCCATTCGCTGAGCGAATAAGGGCAGAGCAGAGCAATAAAGGAATCAGAGTAAAAGAACAAGAGTATAAAATATCATTATTTGCCGACGATCTTTTACTCACCTTAGCCAGCCGGAGGCATCACTAGGCTGGTTGCGGAAAGAACTCGTAGCATATCAGAAGGTAGCAGGATTTAAAGCCAATCTAGACAAAATGGAGATTCTTAATTTCACAGTTCCAAAGGGGGAGGAAAGGAGACTAAAGGAAATATTCCCCTTTAAGTGGACAGCAGGCCTGATAAGATATCTAGGAGTGTAACTATGTGCAGACACCTCGCAGCTTTATCGAGTAAATTATGAACCGCAATGGAAAAATCTTTCTCAGACCTTGACCGATGGAGTAGGTATCCGCTGTCATGGTTCAGGAGAATAGCCTCCATAAAGATGGTGGTGCTTCCAAGTATATTATATTATTTCCAGACATTGCCAGTACAGCTCCCTAGGGCCATGTTATTAAAGGTATAGAAGAAACTGTTCCACTTTATATGGAACCAAAGCCCACCTAGGGTGGTGAGGAAGATTTTGTATATGTCACAAGGAGAAGGAGGCCTGGGAGTCCCCAACATTGTTTGGTATTATGAAGCAGCCCAAATCTCTAACATTTTAAGCTGCAGGATGTTCAACAAAGGAAGTGGTTGCAGATAGTAAAGACATCATCTTCTGGCCCTCCCCTAAAATACTTGGCCTGGTTAAAGAAAACACAGGGAGCAAATCTAAACCCGTATGTACATGCGGTAATGGGAGTGTGGAATCGAAGTGGCAGAGGAAGGAAAACTACACGGGGAAAGCTCTCTCTTAGAGCCCATATGCTACAACCCAGACTTCCCACCAGGAACGAGCGATGCTCTATTTAGAAGATGGGAGCGGCAGGGATTACATACTATATACCAGCTGTACTCTGAAGCTAAAATAAAATCATTTTTAGAACTGAAAGAGACATATAGGGTCCAATAGAGAGACTTCTATGGATACATACAGGTGTGACACTGCCTCATGGGGTCTAAATGGAGCAGGTTAACGAATAAGGGGTTAACTGGATTTGAGAAAATTAGCTGGAACTTCCCAACACATCAGAAATCCCTATCAAAAATCTACCAATTGATATTTTAAGCAGAAGAGATTGGGAACTTGCCCTTCCAATAGTGATGGTAGAAGGACACAGGGAAGGAGATCACACAAGACACATGGAAGGAAATATATAAGGGGCTGACCTTAGGGCAAGTGGCAGCAAGGGATAAGCAGATAAAGGGGTAGTCAAAGACTATTGTCATATGTGGTGGTATTGTGCTAAGGTAAAACTGTTCTGGGCAGAGATACATCAGGAAGTAAAAACAAACACTGCTGGGGATACAGGGGGAGGGATGGGGGACCAGAGAAAAGGGGAAACTGGTAAGAATGTGCATGGTTGTAGCTAGATGCAAAATAGCAGCAGGATGGAATAAAGCAACACCACTAACTCTATCAAGATGGCTGGTGCGAATGAGACTGATCTATGAATGTGAGCGTATTATGGCTATAAGGAGAGAATGGATTGCTGAGTTCAAAAAAATATGGCAACCTTGGTTGAAAACATAAGAAAGAGAGCCCCATACTGCCCCCCAGGGAAATGGCCCTATATCCATTAAAGGGGCATTGTATGGGGAACACCCTTAAAATGACAAGTTCCGTGGGAGGGGGCAATATGGGGGGAAGGGGCGTAGACTTCGAGGGGGAATGGTAAATTGGCAATATTGTCTGAACTGTTACGAAGGAACTATAATGCTAACTAGAACTAGCATCAATTTGTAAGAACAGTCTGGTCACAAGAGAGGAGGGAGGGAAGTGGAGAGGGGGAAATAGAAGAAGGAGTATCAATTATGCTTGTAAGAGATGATATACAGACCTCCCTCACAGGAGGAAGAGGTGGACTCAGAGTTAATTGAAGACATATGCAGCAGTGCTACGAAAGGGGAAGTGCTACTGATAGGGTATTTCAATATGCCAGATGTTGACTGGCACATTCCTGCTGCAGTATCATCTAGAAATAAGGAGATCCTGCATTCTCTACAGGAAGAACTATTCAGGCAACTGGTAACAGGACCCACACGTGAAGGGGCCATATTGGACTTGGTGCTTACCAATGGTGAAAGTGTTTTTGATGTTATAGTGGGAGATCATTTTTCATCCAGTGATAACAAGATGGTGTGGTTCAGTATTAGGACTAGGGCTGATAAAATCGATTCAAAAGCAAGGATCTTAGAGTTTAAGAAAACTAACTTTGCCAAGATGGGCCAATACCTCAGGGAGTCGTTAGCGGGATGGGAACAGCTGGGGGATGTATAAAAACAGTGGGCAAAATTGAAAGGTGATATTTTAAGGACAACCAACATTTTTGTTAAAATGATAAATAAGGGTAAAAGGACGAGGAGACCGCTATGGTTTTCGAAAGAAGTAGCTGAAAAGGTGAAGAAAAAGAGGGAGGTCTTCATGAAATACAAGAGATCACAGAGAAAGGAAGACAGGCATCTATATTTGGAAAAACTCAGAGAAGCTAGCAAAGTAGTCAGAACAGCAAAAATTCAAAAAGAGGAGGAAATAGCCAATGCAATAAAATGGGGGGAGAGGGGGATAAGACATTTTTCAGATATGTTAGTGAGAAGAGGAAGGGGAAAAATTGTATTATCAGACTCAAGGGTGAAGGGGAGGAATATGTAGAAGCTGATAAGGATAAAGCGGAATTGCTTAACAAATATTTCTGTTCTGTGTTCACAGATAAAGAACCAGGAACAGGACCTAAGAAAACACCCACAAACAGGAACAAAAGTGAAGGGTGTCTTGAACAATTTTCAGAAGACTGTGTTCGTGAGAAAATAGCTAAACCTAAGTAAACAAAGTGATGGGACCGGATGGGATACACCCTAGAATACTGAGGGAACTTGGAGACGTTCTAGCGGCTCCACTGACTGACCTTTTCAATGCCTCATTGGAGTCGGGAGTGGTGCCAAAGGACGGGAGAGAGGCTCATGTGGTCCCTTTACACAAAAGCGGAAGTAAGGATGTGGTTGAAAACTACAGGCCACTTAGTTTAACTTTGGTGACGAGGAAATTATTGGAAAAGCTGCTGAAAGAGAAAATAGTGAGGTTTCTGGATTCCAGCAGATTACAAGATCTGAGACAACATGGATTCACCATGACTGGGTTACCAGGGAGTTTGACCGAGGGAGAGCCTTGATGTGGTGTATTTAGATTTCAGCTAAGCCTTTGACACCGTTCCTCACAGGTGACTTATAAACAAACTGAGCACCCTAAGGATGGACCCTAAAGTTACTGCTTGGGTTGGAAATTGGTTGAGTGGGAGGCGACAAAGGGTACAGGTAAATGGAGCTCAACTCTGAGGAGAAGGAGGTTACCAGTGGTGTGCCCCTGGGTTCTATCCTTGGTCCGATTCTTTTTAACAGCTTTGTTAGTTATATAGTGGAAGGGCTGTCGGGTAAGGTTTGCCTCTTTGTGCATGATACCAAAATCTGCAATAGATTAGACATCCAGGAAGGTGTAGATAGCATGAGGAGGGATCTAGCTAAGCTTGAAGAATGGTCTAGAATTTGGCAGCTGAGATTTAATGTTAAAAAATGCAAGGTCATGCATTTGGGCTGAAGGAATCCATGCATTTGGGCTGGAGCAATATAGTATAGGGGGTGAAGTACTTTTGTCCACTAAAGAAGAGCGGGGCCTAGGTGTGATTGTGTCTGATGATCGCAAAGGAGCTAAACAGGTAGAAAAGTCAATGGCAAAAGCTAGAAGGATTCTTTGGTGCATAGGGAGAGGAATGGCCTGCAGAAGAAAGGAGGTGATAGTGCCTCTGTATAAGTCTTTGGTGCGACCTCATTTGGAGTATTGTGTGCAATTCTGGAGAACACATCATCAAAAGGATATAAACAGGCTGGAGTCAGTACAGAGGGTGGCTACTAAAATGGTAAGTGGTCTTCATTATAAAGCATTTGAGGAAAGACTTAAGGATCTTAATATGTACACCTTAGAGGAAAGACGGAATAGAGGTGATATGATTGAGACGTTTAAGTTCCTCCATGGCATAAATGCACAGGAGGAAAGCCTCTTTCGATTGAAAGCAAGCTCTACTATGAGGGGTCATGGGATGAGGGTGAAAGGGGATAGATTCAGGAGTAATATGCGGAAATATTTCTTTACGGAAAGAGTGGTGGATCCGTGGAATAGTCTCCCAGTGGAGGTGATAGAGATGAGGACAAAGCATGGGACAAACACTAAGGATCTCTAAAAGAAAAAAGGGAACTGTTGTAGTGGTTGATATGGAAGGACAGACTAGATAGGCCATTTGGTCTTTTTCTATCGTTATGTTTCTATGTTTCTAAAACATTGTAAAAATGTTGGATGAAAATTTAATAAAAACTTAAAATAAAAAAAAAGATTTCCTAGTACACAGGTACTTGTGGAGGGAAATTTTATGAAAAGATGCCTAGTTTAAGGTAGCTAAAATGCAAGTATTTTACGCCTACTTTCCTTTAGGAAATACTAGCATAAATGATCAAAAATGCTAGAGATGGTGTAAATGACTGTTTTGTTTAGTGCACTGACACGTGCTCCTGGTGACCCAGCTGCCTCTGGGCTTTCTTGGCAATGAATCACTTTAAGTAGATTGCCAGGCCTTTTCTTTCGAGGAGGATAAAGTGACTTGCCCAGGGTCACAAGGAGCACTAGTGGGAATCAAACTCTTGATCTTCTCTATATTAAACAGGTGTTTTAACCACTAGGCTATTTCTCCACTAAACCACTATATCTGCGTTTTATTTTTTAGGGTTTTTTTTAATACTTCGTTATCATTTTAGTGCTAGCTAATTCCTCTCCCTTTGCACCCAAGCATCCTTCTAACTTTCACCGTCACCTTTTCTACCTGTTTAGCTACTTTGAGATCATCAGACACAATCATGCCTAGGTCTCGTTCTTCTTTCATGGACAGAAGTACGTCACCTCCTATACTGTACCACTCCCTTGGATTGTTGTAGCCCAAATGCATGACCCTATATTTTTAGCATTAAATCTCAGCTGCCAAATTCTAGACCATTCTTCAAGCTTAGCCAGATCCCTTCTCATGTTATCTACACCTTCCTAGGTGTCTGCTCTATTGCAGATTGTGGTATCATCCAACAGCCCTGATATTGCACAGGTTTGTTTCATCGAACCCGATGGAATTTGCTTGAGCAGCAATGCTGTGGAATTTTTTCTGCTGTGAGCACAATTCGTGCTTAACTGATATGATTTCCTGATTTTCCCTGAATCAGCCTATGGTGAAACGGAGCCCATTGGAATAATTGACGGTTTGGATGAGAACTTTTGTGTGCAGTTATGTGTTTCTACAGGGGACCTGATGGATATCTGGACCTTCTGAATTTTGAACTGTGATCCAGAGGACATACACAAGGTAAACATCATTAGAAGATTCTTTGAGTACAATTGATTATATAAAGTATATGTAAATGTATGTGTATGGTATTACTAAGGACATACATATATACATAGAACAAGAATGTCCTCCTACAGACTGAAAAGGGTTTTTAAGACTATAATGCTGACTTATGGTGCTGAGCGGATACATTTTCTTTTTCAGTGGATATTTTTTATTTAGTATGAGAATTTTACAGGGAGTTGTTTTTTATATTTATTAGTTGTTTTTCTCCTTATTGGGGGGGAGGGAGGGTTTGTGTGGTGCATAAACTAACCGAAGCATGCAATTTTGCACATACCAAAATGTTTGCAGCTGATATTCCAGCAGACACCTCCCTTATCGCAAACTTGGTCTTCCGTTCGCCTAATCCCCTCCGCTGAGTTATCTAAGGCCATCTCTACCTCCCACAAGACTACCTGCCCCCCTAGATCCCATCCCCTCTCACTGGCTGTTTGAATCCTCCCCTGGGCTCAAACTGCTCATCCTTGGCATTTTCAAGTCTAGTCTGTCCTCTGGGATCTTCCCTACCCCCTGTCCGATTCTCAAGAAACCCACCCTTGAGCCCTCCATCCTCTCCCACTGGAACCCAGTCTCTAATCTGATTGTTTATCTGTTTATCTGTTATAAGATATGTTCCATGTAATGTGCACCTTACTGTTCAATTGTTAATGTTACTGCACTGAGTTCTTTGTAAACAGTCTTGACTGGTAGAAAGACGGTATAGAAAAGACGTTAAATAAAAAAAAAGAACTAACCTTCCTTTTCTGTCCAGATGCTTGAAAACTTAGTTTTCTCCCAGTTCTCTTCCCACCTCAAGTCCAATCACACCCTTTACCCTCACCAGTCTGGATTCAGACTTGATCATAGCACCAAAACTGTTCTCCTGTCTCTCCTAAATGAACTTCATGTCGCACATGACCATGGTGATATCTCCCTCATGGTTTCACTTGATCTGTCCTCTGCCTTCGACCTGCTGGATCATTTGACTCTGCTCTCCCATCTTCGCAATTTCAGTCTTTGGGACACCATTTTTACACTGGTTTCAATCCTTTATCATCACCCATTCTTTCACTATTCAGTTGGGTCCATCTTGTTCTCCCTCCCACTGCTCTCTCCATCTTATCCTCACTTTTTTTCAACCATTTTCTGCCCCCCCCTCACTCTCATCCTACAACAATTATGCCGTGTCAGCATACTACTATGCTGGTGATATAATCATTCTCTGTCATATTAGTCCCATCACCCCTGTCTATCTCTGTTGAATTCTTGCCTTTCTCATGTCTCCTCATGGCTCTCTTTATTTTATTTTATTTATTTATTTAACGCTCTTATATACCGCACTTTTATCATCAGCGCAGTTTACAGTAAACTTAAAATACTCACCGATGGCAACAGGCTGTCGTGAGTTTACATATAACAGGAAGTCTAACAGGATACAACATAGGGTAAAACTTTGTACATATAATTAATTAACTATATACAATGGTATTCATCTTGTTATATAATGAGTTATAGAGCATTTAAATATTGGTTTGTGATGGGGTTTATGCTAAGTTGGGGTCTGGTATTGAGAGAAGTATGAAAGGAACAGATGGTGTTTTATGGCTTTTCTAAATTGTTTGAGGTCCTTAATTTCTCTTATGGTGGGTGGAAGATCATTCCAACATTTGGGAGCGAAGTAGGCGAATGCTCTTGCAGTGGTTGCGTGTGTACATTTTGTGAGGTCAGTTGGGATGATTAGGGTGTTAGCTGCGACTGATCTTCTAGATCTAGTGTTAGGGGTGTGGGTGATGAGTGTGGAGATTGCTAGGGGAGCTAAGTTATTAATGGCTTTGAATGTTATGAGTAATGCTTTGTATGTAGTCCTGCAGGATATTGGGAGCCAGTGTAATTCCTTTAAGATGGGGGTTATGTGATCGTTCCTTGATGCACCATTGAGGATGCGGGCAGCAGTGTTCATCGCTAATTGTAGCGTGTTTAGTGAACTTTTTCTGAGGCCGTGTAGAATTATGTTTGCATAGTCAAAGTGTGGAATGACTATGGCTTGAAAGATGGTACGGAAGTTGTCAGGGTCGAGCATGATTTTGAGGTTTCGGAGAGTCCTGATCTTGAAATAGATGGTTTTCACTGTGCGGTTTATGTGTTCTTTGAAGTCCAGTTGGTGATCCAGGGTTACGCCTAGGTATTTTACGGTGGATTTGATAGGAAGCTCAGCGTCCCGTACTTTTAGAGTAGACGGGGGTAAAAATTCTTTATTCTTCGTGATGATTAGGGCTTCTGTTTTTTTGAAATTTATTCTCATATTCTGTGTGAGAAGCCAGTCTGTGATTGCGTCAAAACACTCTGTTAGTACTGTATAATCAGGCCGAGTAACGTTGATTGGTGTGAAAATCAGCACATCATCTGCATAGATTAGAGAGGAGACTCCAAATGAACGGGTGATCTCACATATCGGCTGCATATAGATATTAAAAAGTAGCGCAGAGAGGGAGGATCCTTGAGGGACGCCTTGTTTCAACTGGAAAGATTTTGAGGTGTTTGTTCCCGTTCTAACATGTTGCCAGCACTCTTCGAGGTAAGATTTGCACCAGTCCCATGCTAATCCCCGGATGCCCTTGCATTGGAGTCAGGTTAGGAGTTTGTTATGGTCCACAGAATCAAACGCTGCAGAGATGTCCAGGAATATTAGTGCAAAGCCCTTTTTGATATTGTCGGTTCCACAGATGAGGATGTTGATTAGTGAGGTCAGCAATGATTCAACTCCGTGGGCTTCTCTGAATCCATGTTGACTGGGGTCCAGAGGTGATGTGGTGTCTATATGTTGTTGGATCTGAATCTGTGTCACCTTCTCTATTATCTTAGATAGCAGGGGGATGCTGGAAATTGGACGGTAAGATTCTTCTTTTGTTGGGTCTAGCTGGTTGTTTTTTAGAAGAGGTCTTATGGAGGTCTGCTTAAGAGCTGATGGGAAGATTCCTGTTGTGAAAGATTGATTTATGATTTCGGATATGAATGGGCTGAGCTCTTGTAGCAACGCTTTTATCCAGTGTGCTGGGCATGGATCGTTGGATGCTGTGGTTGTATTTATTCTGGTAATGATATCTTCGACGTGCTTTATTGAGGGGGATGTGAACTTGAGGAGTGGGTTCTCATGTAAGAAAGTTTGGGTAATAGTTGGGGGAGAGGTTGTTGAAGTTTGGATGGTTTTGGCCTGGATGTAATCGGCGTACTTTTGGGGGTGTATAGCATCTTGTTGTGGTGGGGCTGGCTCAGTGGTTAGTACTCTTACTAGGTTAAAGAGTTCTCGTGGCTTGTTTAGAGAGCGGTTGAGGAGTTCTGAGTGGAAGGCTTTTCTTCTGTTCCATACCGCTTCCTGATGCGTTTCTAGGTGTGATAGGTATGTTGCTTGATCAGTGGAGTTCTGGGATTTGCCCCATTTTCTCTCTAGCTTCCTTAGGAATATGAGGGATTTCTTTAGCTCTGGGGAGAACCATGGTAGAGATGGTCTTTTATCTGAATGTTTATCTGGTGTTGAGTGGATGTTGGTTGTAGATGGTACAGAATATTCGTTAAGGGTGTTATTCCAGTTGGCGACTAAATCACTGATGTTTTTGGAGGATGGTTGTGAAAGCTTCGGAAGTACGATTTTTGTGATTTCTTCTTTGTCAAATGGTATGAAACATCTATGGTTTATTGGAGACCGTTTCTTGATGTGGTTGGTTGACTTTAGCTGTACTGGCATGTTGAATGCTAGAAGGCAATGATCGGACCAGGGAACTGGGGTAATGGAGAGATCGAATTTGTAGTTGTTGCTTGAATAGGTGGATGGGGTGAAGATCAGATCAAGTGTATTCCCACTATGGTGGGTGGGGTTGTTTACTATTTGCTCATAGTTGAGGTTGGACATTGCGTCGAGGAAAGAACAGGATGAGGTGGGTTGTAGTGAAGCGAGATTGAAGTCACCTAGTAGCCAGTTTGGTTTGTCAGAATGCTTAGGATTGCAGGCTAAGTCGATTATGGTTGAGAGTTCTTCAGGTGAATTATTTGGGGGTCTATAGATCAGGTTGATCGTGTTATGGTTGTTGTAGATAGAGATTACATCTAGAAGTGGTGTACTGCTGGTTTGGATTATTCGGTATTGGAGTTCTGTCTTTGCTATAATGAGTACACCGCCTCCTCTTTTGTTAGATCTATTACATATGTAGCTTGAGTATGCTGGAGGTGTGAGCTGATTTAGTATGACTGTATCAGCATCAGAGAGCCAAGATTCTGTGATCAATAAAATATCTAGGTTGAGGTTAGTTATGAGGTCAGTGATGGCAGGCCATTTTTTGCGGGTAGATCGTGCGTTGATAAGGGCACATCTAAGTTCTTTTTTGGTAACTAATCTGTTGCGTTTTGTGTCAATTGCATGTTCTAAAGTTATGGATAGAAGATGAGATTGTCTCTTGTAGGGTGGGTTTTGTGGTGGTTGGAAATGGTTGTGGTGGTATTTTCTATTTCTATTGTGTAGTAACGGGATATGGTTGTTATCATATGTAAGTGCATTAGAGGCATTGAAGGTGTTAAGGAGTAGGTAGAGACTTAGGAGGGCTTGTAGTAAGCAGGTCATGTTTTTGCCTTGTAGATCCAGGGTGGCAGTATTAGATTGTGAAGACTTTTGCTTAGAAAGTAATTAGAGTGGATGGTAGCAGAGGACTGGATCACATTGTTTCAGACAGTGTTATTTGACAACATAGGATTAGTAGACAATGGTTTTGTATATAAATGTTCCAATGAGATAGGAAGCAGGTTTGTTACTATGTTTCTACAGGTGTATGGGAGTGCATACCATATTACAATTAAGGCAGAGGGTTGGTATGTTAATATTATTTATATACCTTCACTGAGTGTAATTCTAATTGTAAACATTAGTTAATTGGAGTCAGGATGGTATACATACAATAGATCCAGGTGATTTGTTCAGGTGTTAGCTCTTGTTGATGCCTTTTGTGCCTCGCCTAAGGGCCACGCCAAAGGGCCCTCTGGCGAGGCCCTCAGGCGCGGGCCCGCCGGACGGCAGTTGCCTTAAGGTGTTTCTGGTGGCTCCTCCTCCCTCTCCCACAGCCCCGATTGTGCCGGAGACCTCGGCGCGGGAAGAATGCAGGCCCGCTGGGAGTGCTCAACCCCGATCGGGGGAGCAGAGGCTGGTAGCAGTTCTTTTCTCGTCCCGCCGGACGGCGGCTGCCTTAAGGGGTTTCTGGTGGCTCCTCCTCCCTCTCCCACAGCCCCGATTGGGCTGGAGACCTCGGCGCGGGAAGAATGCAGGCCCGCTGGGAGTGCTCAACCCCGATCGGGGGAGCAGAGGCTGGTAGCAGTTCTTTTCTCGTCCCGCCGGACGGCGGCTGCCTTAAGGGGTTTCTGGTGGCTCCTCCTCCCTCTCCCACAGCCCCGATTTTCTACACCTTAATCCTGCCAAGTCAGCTGCAATTTGGTTCACCATCAGTGCCCCCTGCCCCTCACTAGCACCCTTACTTGGCAGCACCCCTGTCCTGCTAGTATCATCCCTCCAGTACCTTGGTGTCATTCTTGATTACTCCCTTGCCTTTCAGGAACATCTCTCATCCCTTGTAAGTAACTCCTTTCTATCCCTGTGCCAGGTCCATGCAATCTGCCCTTTTATTTATTTAACAATATGTATATACCACCTTTTCCTTAAATCAAGGTGGTTTACATTGAACTCTGTTGTTTACATTGTAACAATACAATTTAACTTCAACTCTGTAACTTGGATACATTGAACTATTTTGGGAAGGGATGCACATTGGGGGAGATCAAAAACAATCATTAACAGTTTGATTCTTACAAGAGTAACTTATTTACAATTGGGGTGGTCCTTTGTGCTTATGTGGTGTTGATCCTTATTGAGGAAGTTCTTGTATTAAACTACGTGATGTTACCAAGGTGTTCAATAAACAGGAATGTTTTTGACTTTTTCCTGAAGTCCTTGGTGACCTTCATAGTTCTGACATCCTCAGGGAGGGTGTTCCATAAACTTGGTACATATAGTGATAAAGCTCTATTGTTGTGGTCTTCCTTGGGGAATTCAACTGGAGTGACTAGTGTGTTTTTACTGTTTGTTCTCATTGGACGACTTTTAGTATAGGTCATGAAGTGACTCAGCTGATTCGTTCTGCAGTATTTTGAATATGTTCATTGTTGCTTTTTCTGACTTTGCTATCTTTGGTCACACTCCTTCTGTCACTCGTTATCTCCAGACTCTGCTATTGCAGTATCTCCCTCATCATCTTCCTCGATATCTTCTACAATGATTACAGCTTATCCAGAATACCGCAGCTTGCATCTTCTCCCACTCCTCCCAATTTGAGCATGTCACCCCGCTTCTCACCCATCTCAACTGGTTTCCACTCACTTCCCGGTCCTGATGCTTGTTCATAAAGCCATTCACATTTCCAACTCCCGATCTCATTCACCTTCACGCCCCTCCCCGGTTGCTCCGCTTCATTCATGCTAACCGGCTGTTCCTCCCCTCTGCTTCTCAGGCTCACCTTGAACGCACCTGCAACTCCGCTTTTTATTTCCTCGGCCCTTCACTTTGGAACGTCTTCCCCCACACACTCCACACTTGAACCCTCACTTCAAAGGTTCAAGGTAACACTTAAGGCTAACCTCTTCGGCCTAGCTTTCGACTGTCCCCTGCCTCAAGACTAATTGTTCTCTCTCTGTCCAGCTGCCTTAACTTACTCTCTCTCTCTTCTCCTACCTGTCAATTTTTCTCCTGTCCTATCAACCTATGGTGTAACTTTCATGTTCTGACTTTTCACAGTGTTTTGTTTTCTATTGTAAAGCACTCTGATGCTGCCGCCTGGGCAATATATCAAGCACCAAATAAAGATAAAGACCAAAACAAACTCCTTTACAATAATCAATGTGGGACATTACCAGGGCATGCATCATCACAAGAAGGTCCCACTTGGCAAGGTAAGGGCATAATCTAATAAGGTGCTCCAAATGCCTCTTTACCACTCCTGCAATCTGTTGATCTAAATGCAACTGACTATCCAGCTGCACATCTAAGATACGCAGCAGTTTCTGAGGCTGCAAAATCACTCTCTCCACTACCGGTCTTATACTCAGCTAGCGATCCTCCTTACTACACCACAGCAACTCACACTTATTAGGATTTAACTTCAAACACAACCAATGGACAATTTTCCATAATCATCATTTAGTGTTGACCGTGACTGGATATAGTTATAATGAGCTTTAGTCTATTCAGAAAAATCAGAGAAGAAAGGGAGGAGGAGTGGCACGATATATTAAAAATAATTAAAGGATATATTAAAACAACAGATCCCTGCAGCACACCACTGGTAACCTCCTTCTCCTCATGTAAATGGAACTCACTCTGAGGAGAAAGTGGCTACCAGTGGTGTGCTGCAGGGATCTGTCCTTGGTCTGATGCCTTGCAGAAGGGCTGTCGGGTAAAGTTTGCCTCTTTGCGGATAATACCAAAATCTGCAATAGAGTGGACACCAAGGAAAGAGTAGATAATCTGAGGAGGGATCTAGCTAAGTTTGAAGAATGGTCTAGAATTTGGCAGCTGAAATTTAATGCTGAAAAATACAGGGTCATGCATTTGGGCTGCAAATATCCAAAGGAGCGGTACAGTTTAGGGGTGAGGTACTTTTGTCAACAACAGAAGAGCGGGATCTGGGCGTAATTGTGTCTGACAATCTTAAAGTAGCTAAACAGGTAGAAAAGGCAACTGTGAAAGCCAGAAGGATGCTTGGGTGTATAGGGAGAGGAATGGCTAGGAGAAAAAAGGAGGTGATAGTGCTCTGTATAAGTCTCTGGTGCAACCTCATTTGGAGTATGGTGTGCAATTCTGGAGACCGCACCTTCAAAAGGAGGTTGGAGTCTGTACAGAGGGTGGCTACTAAAACTGTTAGTAGTCTTCATTATAATACTTTTGAAGACAGACTTAAGGATCTTAATATGTACACCTTAGAAGAAAGGCAGGATAGGGGCAATATGATAGAGACATTTAAATACCTCCATGGCATAAATGCACAGTTAATGAATCATTGTTCACTGAGTGTTATGTAATTTGGTTCTGTTTTATTGTAAACCGCCTCTGATCTTAGGAAGAGGCGGTATAGAAAAAAACAATCACAAATAAATAATAAATTAATAAATAAATAGGAGGGTCTCTTTCAATTGAAAGCAAGCTCTGCTACAAGGGGACATAGCATTGCGGGGGCTGCTTGGGAGCAATTGACACCACTGTGGCTGAAGTATCATTTAGAAATAGGGAGATCTTGGATTATCTACAGGGAAAACTGTTCTGTCAACTAGTAATTAAACACACACAGGACAGGGAAATAGTGGATCTGGAGCTTACAAATGAGAAGAGTGTTTCTGATGCCATAGTGGGTGCTCGTCTGGGATCTGTTGATCACCGGGCTATGCAGTTCAGAAGTAAGGCACAGGAGGTGATGGTTCATTCAAAAAGGGGGGATCTCAACTTCAGGAACACTAACTTTGTAAAGATGGCGTAGTACCTCAAAACCGTAAGGGCAATAAACCTCTTTATTAATGGCAATGGCAACAAACCTTTATTAAGGGCAACAAACCTCTTTATTAATGAAGTAAATAAAATGGGGTTTTTAAAAGAAAAAGCATAATTTTTGTAAACTACAAAAGATCTCTGAAAGAACTAGATGAGCAATATAAGAACATAAGATATGCCATACTGGGTCAGACCAAGGTCCATCAATCCCAGTATCCTGTTTCCAACAGTGGCCAATCTAGGTCAGACGTACCTAGCAGTTTCCCCAAAAGACACAGATTCCACAATGCTTGTACTGGGTCAAGCATTGATATCCTGGGTCCCTTCTTAATAAGGTTTATGGACCTTTCCTCCAGGAACTTGTTAGTGTAGCTGGTTACGCGATGCAAGGTTCCACTTTAGGACCCACCACCCAGGAAAAAGATTTAGGCGTCATTGTGGATAACATGTTAAAACCCTCGGCCCAATGTGCAGCGGTGGACAAGAGAGCAAATAGAATGCTAGGTATCATAAGGAAAGTAATGGAAAATAAAACAAAAGATATTATAATGCCTCTATATCGTTCCATGGTGAGACCGCACCTTGAATATTGTGTGCAATTCTGGTTGTCGTATCTTAAAAAGGATATAGCGTTATTAGAAAAGGTTCAGAGAAGAGCCACCAAAATGGTAAAGGATACTCCTATGAAGAAAGGCTAAAAAGGTTACGGCTCTTTAACCTGGAAAAGAGACGGCTGAGGAGAGATATGATAGAAGTCTATAAATTAATGAACGGAGTGGAACGGGTAAATGTAGATCGATTGTTTACGTTATCAGAATATAGAAAGACTAGGGGACATGCAATGAAGCTACAGGGTAAACTATTTAAGACTAATAAAAGAAAATATTTTTTCACTCAACGTGTAATCAAACTCTGGAATTTGTTACCTGGAGGATGTAGTAATGTTAAGTAATTTTGTTTTTTATGATTGTTTCTACCATTTTTAACAGTATTGATGTCAGGCTCACCGGTCTGTAGTTTCCCGGATCATTGGAGCGGAGGAGTAGCCTAGTGGTTGGGGCAAGGTACTTCAAGGCCGGAAGGTCAGGGGTTCAAATCCCACTAGAGGACAGCAACCTGGGGCCAGAAGGACTAGGGTTTCTAGTCCCACAGGTGCTCCTTGCGGTCTTGGGCAAGCCACTTAACACTCCATAGCCCATGTTCCCTGTAAATAGTTATCTCCAAGTTATAATGCCCTGTTCAATGTAATTTCAGTTTGTTCAATGTAAACCACACTGATGCAGAATAGCGCGGTATATAAGAGAATGTAAATAAATAAATAAATAACCCCTGGAATCCTTTTTAAAAATTGGCGTTACATTGGCCATCTCCAATCTCCATCCTCTTCCTAAGCTATTTCCCAATCTAACCTTCGCACATGAAAATATCACAGACACTTTTCTGACCAAGACATTTCCCCAACTGATATCCAAATTTGACTAATGTATTTCAATAATCTGTATATAGTTAACTAGCCTTATATAGTTGTACCTTGTTATTCCCAAGTTCAAAATCCCTGTTACTTGTAAAATGCATTACAGTTCTTTGTATGTATATGTTTGTTACATGTAAACCGCGCTGGTGACAATAGTGCGGTATATAAAAGATGTTAAATAAATAAATAAAATAAATAAATCTTCAGGTATTACAGATGATTTTAATGACAGTTCGCAGTTTACTAATAGCAGGTCTGCAATCTCATATTTCAGTTCTTTCAACACCCTTGGATGTATACCATCTGGTCCAGATGATTTGCTACTCTTCAGTTTATCAAATAATTGTACTACATCTTCCCGGTGTATCAATATTTCTTTCAATTCTTCCACAGTATCACCTTTAAATACCACTTCAGTCATGGGTAACATCGCTACTTGTGCAGAGGCAAACATATTTTTGGTTAATTTTCAGAAACATTGGCTTTTTCCACTAGTTTACATTGATTTGTTGGGTTTGTTTCAAACATTAATTTTAATAAAACACTTTTAGGAATTTTTTTTAACATGTGCAAATTAATCATAAATGCATTCATTCATAAGTTAACAAATATTAAATCAATTTTGTACATATTAAACATTTTAAGGCATACTAATGAACCAAATGTGTACTAACAAGTGCATATCCTTATTTCTTTAGAGTCATGTAGATGAATGGGGGTGAGCCGATATGGTTCCTCTTTACAACGTGGAAGTAAGGAGGAGGCCAGAAACTACAGGCTGATTAAACTAATCTCAGTGGGCTTGCTACTAAATTGCTACTAAGATAGAGGATCATGCCGTTTTTGGAATCCAATGCATTACTGGATCCAATGCAGCATGGTTTTAACTAAAGGCAAATGAATCTGATTAATCTCTCTAATTCGGTGACCAGAGCACTAGATTTGGTATACTTGGATCGTGGAGAGCACTAGATTTGGTATACTTGGATTTTAGCAATGTTTTGGGGCCATAAAGTGATTGACACGGTTAGCATCTGGTTTAGTAGGAAGTGATAATGGATAGTAGTTACTGATGAAAGGGGTATTACTAATGGTTTGCCACAGGGATCAATCCTTGGCTATGTTCTTTTCTGCCCTGGGTCCCAGTATGTCTAACATTGGCCATCAGAGGATGGTTGCTAAAATGGAATATAGCCTTCGTCATAAGCATATACAGACAGACAAAGATCTAAATATCTGTACTTTGGAAAAAGGTAGGATGTGGAAATATAAAAGAGTCATTTAAATACCTCCAAGATATAAAAACACAGAGGGCAAGTCGTTTTCAGTGAAAAGAAACCTCTGGAACCAGGGATCATAGGTGAAAGGGATTAGACTCACAATTAATTTAAGGAAGTTCTTTACAAAAAGAGTGTTAGATGTGTGGAAACAGCACAAAGGATTTCTTAGGAAGAGGATGGGCAGACTGATTAAGCCCTATGGTCTTTATCCGCAATGATTTTCTCTGTTTCTATGAATTGGGATCTTAGAGATTCATAAACTACACTATTGCTAATCACTGAGGTATTGATGTAAAACTAATATGAAAAATAACTATGACAGGATAACCAGCAGGTTTTGTCACTTTGGCAATCTAGATAAGTCCTGGATTCCCCAAACCCCTTTCATCTTAAGGCTTGTAAATCCATATTTCTGAAGAAAAAAATCATTGCTAGTAAGTAAATGCAATGGAAGAAAAGTGAGGACAAGTTCAGTCTGTCCAGATGCCATGAGTCACCTGTGACTCTACCTCGGATTCCTGTGAAAATGCTGGGTCTGATACTGAAAGGGAGTAACACGGTTAACAGAGCTGCTAGCTGTGTTAATGCCCTTGGCCGGGATATTCAGGGGAACCAGCATGGTGATAACTGGGCAGCGATGATATTGAGCCACTGCCTGGTTAACGTAATGCAATAAAAGTCAGGAGCAGTAAAGGCTGGTTAACTGGGCAGTGACTGAATATTGCCTGGTTAGCTTCATGGCAATCTGGGAAATCCGGATAGTCAAGGCCGGATCTATCCAGGTCTAATGTTCAGCAGTGGTGGCTAGCCACTGAATATTGAGCCTGTCATTACTAAGTACTATCTAGAAATAAAAAATGAGTGTCGGGGGCAGTGTTAGGGGTTAGCAAGAAGGGCAACTATCAATGTAGCCCCTTATCTGCCTCAAGCTGACAGAGGCATAACCTTCAGACAAGCTTTCGGGTTCTCACCAGTTTCTGCTCTGGGTCCTCGTACGTTTAACACTGGCCCTGATGTGTGTGCACGGGCTCTGTAATCCCTTTCATACTACTTTAAATTCTGCAACCTTTTTTATAGTTCCTCTTGTGTGAAGCAGTGCATTATACTGTTGAACCTCTGCTGACCAAGGACAAACTTTATTACATGACCAGTGATCAAGGCCAAAGCACTACGCAGCATATAAAAGAGCAGAGTAGACAGTTTTATTCTCCACTACCTCTCTATCGTCATAGTAATATAATGTGTGCCTTTGAGTCCGTGTTGACTCCTGATAACCCAGCGGCTCCTAGTTTTTCTTAGCAGTGTAACAAGAAGTAGATTGCTGGGCCTTTTCTTCCAAGGCAATAGAGGGTTAAGTGACTTTTCCACAAGGCGTGTCAATGGGCATTTGAACCCTGGTCTCTTGGTTATCAAGCCATTGCTCCACATCATCAAAGTACTTTTTACTTAAACTTCTCCTATTTCCTTTGTCACCTGCACCTCGCTCTCTGCTTTCACATGGAATAACACTATTGACTCCTTTTACAATAAATTGCCTGAAGGTTCTGTAGAATTAAATCATCAATTTAGTAGGTACAGTTGTGGTCAACATTTTTGGCACCCTTGTATTTTAGGTATGTTGTGTACAATATCTTGAGAAATCATACCTAAAGGCGCCAATACAAAACTTGTAAATAGCAGCATGTATATAGCCCACTCCTTTTTAAATAGTCTCGTCCCTATGACATGCCCACCCGGGCCGGGGTCTTGATCCCCATGTGTATATAGTTATCTGATTTTGTCCAAGTTAGATCACCTGTTCTATTGTAAATACAGCGCAGCCTAGGCCGCAATGTATAATTCACTGTTGTATGTAAACCGCACTGGTTTTAAATAGCACGGTATAAAAAAGACATTAAATAAATAGATAAAATAAATAATTAAAATTGGAAATATTCCAACTGTATGTCATCATAATATTTTAATAGTATGTTCAAAAGTATACAATAACAAAAAAGATGTCTGTGCAACTTAGATGTAGCAATTTCTAAGAAAAAAACAAACTGGATAGGATTAATGGCACCCTTCACTAATGTGCAACCCTTGGCAGTGATGACAGCCTCCAAACATTTTTTGTAGCCTCCAAATGTTTTTTGTAGCCATCTCGAAGTTTCGTCTGCTGGTAGTTTCTCCCATTCTTCAACTGCAATTTCTCCAGCTCATGAATGTTTCCAGGATTCCTTTTATCAATGGCAGATTCCAGCTCTTTCCAAAAGTTCTTGATTGGATTGAGATCAGGACTCATTGCTGGCCAGTTTAAAAGTCCATTTGTTCTTTTTTAAGCATTCTTTTGTACTTTTGGATGTATTTTTTAGGTCATTATCCTGCTGGAGGAACCATGACCTTCGATCCAGACCTAGCTTTCTGACACTAGGTAGCACATTTTGCTCCAGAATACCTTGATAGTCCTGTGACTTAATGATTCTTCAATACATTTCAGGCCTCCAGGTCCTGAGGCAGCAAAACAGCCATATAACATTATGAAACCTCCACCATATTTAACTGTAGGAAGGATGTTTTTTTTCCTTTTAAACTTCATTTCTTCACCTCTAAATGTATCGCTTGGCCAAAGAGCTCAAGTTTGGTTTCATCTGTCCACAGAACATTTTCCCAGAGGATTGTGGTTTCTCAAGGTGGGTTTGGGCCAAAATCAGGCGTGCCTCTTTATGTCTGTCTTTGAGCAGTTGGGTCCTCCTTGGCCTTCACCCATGAAGTCCTTCATTGTTTAGCGCGCAGTATATGGTGCGGGTTGAAACCACCACTCCAGATTGCTTCAGGTCAGCCTTAAGCTTTTTGGATGTTGTACATGGTGTTTTGTCCAACAGTTTACACTAACCTTTGAAGCCTTCTGGGATTAACTGTCATCTTCCCACTACATCCTAGGAGGCTCTTGACAGTTCCATGAGCAGAAAACACCTTAATAAAATTGTTTACCATAGACACAGAAATCCCATGGTCTTTGGAGATAGCCATGTACCCCACTGAAGTTTGATGTTTTGTGATAATGGCTTTTCTGACAGTCTTGGGTAGCACTCTTGTCATCACCCTTGTGAAATGGAACAGGAAGTGAATGTGGCATTTTAAACATTAGAGCCATCATTCATAGATTGATTCAAGTTATGTGAGTACTTACAATTGATCACAGCTGTGTCTAATTTTTACTGAAATGGGAAATGTAGTTCTTCTGTTCTGACTGACTTGAATCCTTTATAAGGGTGCCAATAATCATGTCCTGGCAATGTCCCAGTTTTTATAATTGGTCTTATTTTATTTGATTCTTTTGTTTCCTACAGGCTTTCCTACAGGAGCTCTCCAGATCAATCAACAGTAAGGATTTAAGGGTTTGTTTTATTATATTAAATTGTTAGCTCTGTGACTGGGAGCTCTTAATAAGTTTTTTTGTACATTTTTAAAGCAAGGTTACTTTCTTTTTGGTACTTTAGTGGGACTTTCCTTGAGCACAGTAGGTGGTTAAACTCCAGTAACCTCCTCAGCTTTGGGAACTGCTAACACCTAATCAGGAGTTAGTTCCCTCCCTACCCACCCCGACTCCCACCAAACCCTAGTGAGTAGCCTTGCTTTATAGGGCACCTCCCCATTTGACAAAGCACAGAGAATTGGACCAGCACATTTTGAATAGAATTCAGGAGATTTAACTGCTTTTTATCTGAAAGGACAGCTGGGAAACTGGCTGGTACTTGGTAGATCTCTCTCTTTTGTTTAACAGATACCTAAGCTCCACGAACAGAACAATGGCTGGGAAAAATCGTATCGCTAAAGCTGTTGCCCCTGTTACAGCTTCTGCCTCGGTCCAGACAGAGGTCTTAATGCCAGTTGAAGGACCGGTTCCATGTGCAGGGTGCCTGCATGCTGAAGCTCTGAGGAAACAAGTGGAGGAACTCAGAGAGGAGGTGGCGAGGCTGAGGAGCATTCAAGACAGTGAGAAGTATATTGATGAGATGCTTCTTGCAGCAACCAAGCTCTCAGGCAGAGGAGAAGATGGGTGCCAACAGAATGTTGATGGTTGGACACAAGTCACCAGGGCCTGCAAAATCACCAAGCCAACTTCTCCAGCCCTTGAAATGAAGAACCATTATGCAGCCCTGGAAGTGGAGGAGGTAAAAGCATCCCTGGAAAGGGAAGAACCAGAGCTCAAGTACCCCAAAGTTGCAGAATCAGTGAACACAAGGAAACGAAGGATAGTGGTGGTTGGAGACTCTCTTCTGAGGGGTAACTGAGGCGTCCATCTGCCGACCAGACTTGATGTCCAGAGAGATATGCTGTCTGCCTGGTGCCAAAATCCAAGATGTTACGGAGAGTTTGCCGAGACTCATCAAGCCCACTGACTATTACCCAATGTTTCTAATCCATGTTGGAACAAATGATACTGCCAGTTATACCTCAGAACGTATCAAAAGTGACTTCATAGCTCTGGGACAGAGGGTGAAGCAGTTAGGTGCACAGGTGGTGTTCTCTTCAGTCCTCCCTGTTGAGGGTAAAGGACAAGGCAGAGAGGCTCGCATCCTGGAGATGAATGCATGGCTGCGTGGATGGTGTCATTGAGAGCATTTTGGTTTCCTAGACCATGGGATGCTGTTCCAAGGGTTGCAGAGCAGAGATGGCATCCATCTGTCCAAGAAAGGTCAACGCATTTTCAGTAGTAGACTGGCTAATCTAATGAAGAGGGCTTTAAACTAGATTCGTTGGGGATGGGTGAAGAAAGCCCCCAGGTAAGTGAAAGCCCCCAAGTAGGTGATACATTAAATAACTTTATGGAAATGGGTAACAGGGGTAACATATGGAAAGCAGTATGTATAAATGTCTGTAGCATGGGAAATAAGATCCCTGATGTTGAAGCCTTGGTGGGAGTGGCTGACTTGGATTTAGTGGCAGTTACAGAAACATGGTTCACAGAAAACCATGATTGGGATCTAACTATACCTGGCTATGCTTTATTCAGAAAGGACAGGGTAGGAAGAAGGGGAGGAGGAGTGGCACTATATGTAAAAACTACTATTAAAGCTTTGGAATTACAGAGCTTAAAAGGGAGAGGGGAGGCATTGTGGGTTAAACTAGAAAGAGGGAAAGAGAAATCTATTTGCATTGGTGTGATATACAGACCTCCCTCACAAGAGGAAGAGGTGGACAGAGAGTTAATTGAAGACATGCGCAGCATTGCAAGGAAAGGGGAAGTGCTACTGATAGGAGATTTCAATATGCCAGATGTTGATTGGCACATTCCTGCTGCAGTATCATCTAGATGTAAGGAGATCCTGGATTCTCTACAGGGAGAACTATTCAGGCAATTGGTAACAGACCCCTCACGTGAAGGGGCCATACTGGACTTGGTGCTTACCAATGGTGAAAGTGTTTCTGATGTTGTAGTGGGAGATCATTTTGCATCCAGTGATCACCAGATGGTGTGGTTCAGTATTAGGACTAGGGCTGTTAGAATCCATTCGAAGGCGAGGATCTTAGACTTTAGGAAGACTAACTTTGCGAAGATGGGCCAATACCTCAGGGAGTCGTTAGTTGGATGGGAACAGCTGAGGGATGTAGAAAAACAGTGGGAAAAACTGAAAGGGGATATTTTAAGGGCAACCAACCTTTTTGTTAAAATGGTAAATAAAGGTAAAAGGAAAAGGAGACCGCTATGGTTTTCGAAAGAAGTAGCTGAAAAAGTGAAGAAAAAGAGGGAGGCCTTCATGAAATACAAGAGATCACAGAGAGAGGATGACAGGCATCTGTATTTGGAAAAACTTAGAGAAGCTAGCAATGTAGTCAAGAAGGCAAAGATTCAAAAGGAGGAGGAAATAGACAATGCAATAAAATGGGGGGATAAGACATTTTTCAGATATATTAGTGAGAAGAGGAAGGGCAAGAGTGGTATTGTCAGACTCAAGGGTGCAGGGGAGGAATAACATAAGAACATAAGAACATAAGAAATGCCATACTGGGTCAGACCGAGGTCCATCACGCCCAGTATCCTGTTTCCAACAGTGGCCAATCTAGGTCATACGTACCTAGCAGTTTCCCCAAAAGACACAGGTTCTGCAGTGCTTGTACTAGGCCAAGCATTGATATCCTGGGTCCCTTTTTAATAGTGGTTTATGGACCTTTCCTCCAGGAACTTATGTAGAAGCTGATAAGGATAAAGCGGAATTGCTTAACAGATATTTTTGTTCTGTGTTCACAGATGAAGAACCAGGAGCAGGACCTCAGAAAACACCCACAAATAGGAACAGAAGCAAAGGACATCTTGAACAATTTTCAAAAGACTGTGTTCGTGAGAAACTATCTCAACTTAAAGTAGACAAAGCGATGGGACCGGATGGGATACACCCGAGAATACTGAGGGAACTTGGGGACGTTCTAGCAGCTCCAGACTGACCTTTTCAATGTCTCGTTGGAGTCGGGAGTGGTGCCGAAGGACTAGAGAGAGGCTCATGTGGTGCCTTTACACAAAAGCGAAAGTAAGGATGTGGTTGAAAACTACAGGCCGGTTAGTTTAACTTCAGTGGTGAGTAAATTATTAGAAATGCTGCTAAAAGAGAAAATAGTGATGTTTCTGGAGTCCAGCGGATTACAAGATCCGAGGCAGCATGGATTCACCAGAGGCAGGTCCTGTCAGAAAAATCTGATTGATTTCTTTGACTGGGTGGCCAGGGAGTTGCACCGAGGGAGAGCCCTAGATGTGGTGTATTTAGATTTCAGTAAAGCCTTTGACACTGTTCCTCACAGGCGACTTACAAACAAACTGAGCACCCTAGGGATGGACCCTAAAGTTACTGCTTGGCTTAGAAATTGGTTGGGTGGGAGGCGACAAAGAGTACAAGTAAATGGAGCTCACTCTGAGGAGAAGGATGTTATCAGTGCCCCAGGGATCTGTTCTTGGTCCGATTCTTTTTAACATCTTTGTTAGTGATATAGCAGAAGGACTTTCAGGTAAGGTTTGCCTCTTTGCGGATGATACCAAAATCTGCAATAGAGTAGACACCCAGGAAGGGGTAGATAACATGAGGAGTGATCTAGCTAAGCTTGAAGAATGGTCTAGAATTTGGCAGCCGGGATTTAATGTTAAAAAATGTAAGGTCATGCATTTGGGCTGCAGCAATCCAAGGGAGCAATACAGTATAGGAGGTGAAGTACATTTGTCCACTTAAGAAGAGTGGGACCTAGGCGTTGTTGTGTCTGATGATCTTAAAGTAGCTAAACAGGTAGAAAAGGCGACGGCAAAAGCTAGAAGGATGCTTGGGTGCATACGGAGAGGAATGGCTAGCAGAAAAAAGGAGGTGATAATGCCTCTATATAAGTCTTTGGTGCGACCTCATTTGGAGTATAGTGTGCAATTCTGGAGACTGCACCTTCAAAAGGATGTGAACAGGATGGAGTCGGTGCAGAGGGTGGCTCTAAAATGATTATCGGGCTTCATTATAAAGCATATGAGGACAGACTGAAGGATCTTAATATGTACACCTTAGAGGAAAGGCGGGATAGAGGTGATATGATTGAGATGTTTAAATACCTCCGTGGCATAAATGTTCAGGGAGAGAGCCTCTTTCAATTGAAAGCAAGTTCTGCTACGAGGGGACATGGGATGAGGCTGAAGGGAGATAGATTCAGGAGTGATATGCAGAAATATTTCTTTACGGAAAGAGTAGTGGATCCTTGGAATAGTCTCCCAGTGGAGGTGGTAGAGATGAGGACAGTAACTGTAGGTTACAATAACTGTAATAACTGTAGGTTACAATAATAACTACATTCAAAGCCCTAAACGACATGGCCCCGAAGACACTATGTAATTTAATAAACAAAGAACTACCTAAGTCTACTCATAGAAAAGGACAATCAAATAAACTAAAGATTCCAAAAGAATATATAAGATCTCACAAAATTACAAATAATAGAGCCTTTTCCCACATAGCTCCAACAACTTGGAACTCGTTACCACAGGACTTACGATCACTAACAGAGATAACAGAATTCAGAAAAAAATTGAAAACATATCTATTCACTAAACACTATAATTCCATAGAAAACATTCCACTCAACTTAGATAAAGGCTAAACATGAACCCCCCCACATCAAGCGTATACTCCCTTCTTCAAGGGATAACACACAAAACATAATCGAATAAACACTCCACTCCTATGCACTGATACCCTACTTGTATATAGTTGCAACTGATATGATCTGCCTATGCGGTAGAGTCAGTACTTTGTTTAAATTGTTACACAATCTGTGTTAGTAGAATTATTCTGCTTAGTTTTTTAAACCTATGTGTGCATGTTAAGATGTTCTATGTAAAAAGTTATTCTGTTCCATGTAAAACAAGCTCTGCATTGTTAACTGTTGTTAATTGTACACCGCAACTGATCGCTGGAAGATGCGGTATATAAATAAGTGTTAAATAAATAAATAAAATAAATTCAAAAAAGCATGGGACAAACACGGAGGATCTCTAAAGGTAAAAAGGGGACTGTTGTAGTTGTTATGGAAGGACAGACTAGATAGGCCATGTGGTCTTTTTCTGTCGTCATATTTCTATGTTTCTATGAATATGTGTACATATAGTCCAAAGTCATTTGACTGGCCACTTTTCTTTTGGAGATATTGAACATTAAAGGGTTGGACTGCAAGGGTGCCAATAATGTTTACCACAACTGTATGTAGTAAAACATTATTTTCTCAGGAATCATTTTGTCTCTTGGAATGCATCTCCCTTCGTTGGATAAGAGCTACTTGGTGTACGCAAAGTTCACGTCTAGGAGCTTCCTTAATCTGCCAGTTTCTTAAATAAGAGACTGTCCCTCTTTGCTAAGGACCGTGCACTTATCTGCTTAAGCAGTTTGATATTAGAGATGATATTAATATTACCTGAGCAAACCATACCAACATCTTCATGGTGATGACAATTGTGATCACCCCATGCATTGGCTTTGCACTTGGCCAAATGTGGTTCTGTTCCACTGCAGTCAACATTGTCCAGCCAGATTGGATCTGATCCTTCCCCAAAATCAGTAATCGCTGTTAGCAGAGGAAGACCACAACCCAGCTGCTGGCACACAACTTCACTCTCCTCCAGACGCCAGTTATCTCTACACACAGTTCCCCATTGATTGTTCTGGAACACTTCCAGCCTTCCGGCACAGCGATTGGAACCGTTCACCAACCGGATAGGGAACAAATCTGGAAGGAGATTAAGAGACAATAAAACAGCAGTATTCAATTTGAAAAAAACAAACAAACCATATATAATGACCTGCAAAATATTTGTTTCTCCTGTTTGCTTGGGTTTGGACAAAACACATTTTCTGGGGATTTCCAAGTCATCCAGACTGGGCAGTGCCAGGAACTAGTTGCCGAGCTTGATGGACCATTTGTCTGAGTCAGCAGGGTATTCTTATGCAATCTAAAGCACATACTGGAAGGAAGAATAACCTGTTCTACCTGCCATTCCTGCTCAGCTATTGGGATATGCTGGAAGGCAGCCTTTCAATGTCTGACCACAAGGGAAATGATTGCTATAATGCAACATTACAGTGAATGTGGAGTAAAGGATCTTTAGGATGTATCCATTGCGATATTGATACTGTCTTTAGAAGAAAAGATTCCATAGTCTGGCATCATAGAAATTCAGACTTGTGTTTTGTTATACATGCTTATAGAGGACAACTCTGAACTAGTGACTAATGTTGTGTTAAATAATAAGAATATTCATTAAGAAAATCATAAATGACTTGCCAATCTCAACATATGTAGGCTCACTGAAAGGAGACTTGATGATTTTTTCCATGGACTCTACTTTATAGATGCATGTATAATTGCCTTCATTGATGGTATCCAAGTTTGCCAATTCATGGCTTGCTGTGTCCTCATCTTTCCTTAGCATTTTCATTTCAATGAGATTTGATTCATTTCCCTTATAAAAATAGATGGTGCTATTCGCATATAGCTTGGGAATTACACATATTAACTTCAGAGTACTTCCTTTCTCAAAACTTATGCTTTTTGGCAAATAGCTGATTGTAGGTTTTGGCAAATCCTCTTCTGTAACAGAAAAACACACAATAAATTTATCATCATTGCTGCAAAAACGTAGATTTTTCGCCCTGGATTGTGTCATATAACCCATATTGCAAATGTTAAAAAAAATCTCTTCCTCAAGCTCCAAAGTCCAAATAGAAGAGGAGCCCTTAAATTTATTTATTTATTTATTTGCATCTCTTATATACCGCACTATTTGCGATCAGCGCGGTTTACATAAAACAAAACGATATCCGACAATAAACAAAAGTCAGGTCATTACATTGAACAGGAACAAGAAACTCGGATAACAGGGTAAACTATATACAAATGTGAGGCATTGCGTAGGTAACTATATACATGTCAGAGGCGTTATTGGGTATTGATCATACTTGGTGGCTGCGGTTCGGGGCAGTCAGTGAAGTATTTGATAAAGAGAAGGTGTTTTAAATGACACTAGCAGTGGTAAGCGTTTGGGGGGGATGGGCAGCGGGGGGGGGGAGATGAAGGCGGATGGGGGAGGCTTAGAGCTTTTTTAGAAAGTCTGGAGCGCAGGTTTAATTAACAGGGAGTGGGGCTGGCAGTCCTCTTTTAGTGTATTATTTAAAAAGGACAAACAGAAAAAAAGCTAAATTTACTGATTGTTTTCTTGTATCATTTGAAAAATGAAACAAACATCACAGCAAATCACTATTAACAAAGAAGAAAGTAGAGGTCAGGTCAATATTCAAATGCTGAGGTCAGCTGCTCTTTTAAATGCTAGCTGTGCCATTTAAATTACTTTTTAACATTTTCATCTTTATTCAATTTCATATTATATACAAGAGAAAGTGAACAAAGTCAGGAAAGAAAAGGAAATAAAGAATTAAATCATTGCAAGTTTAGTTCTGTTAGACCCCAACAAAAAGAGGGGGAACATAATACAATGGAGAATATACAGGAAAAATAAACTAGTAGAAACAAAGATCAATTAACACACCAAAACCTCTGGGTAATCTCAGTTGAAGCAGTTCTCTTAAATAAAGGTCGTTGATCTAGCACAAAAGATAGATATCTCACATCCGTATACCTGACCACATACCTATAAGGATATCACAATCCAAAGGTCACCCCCATTAGCCAATGTCTCTTGGCACATGGTTAAGAAAAACTTTCTCCCCTCCTGTGAGACACGTCTGGTTATATCCATAATCTTTGTCCAAAAAATTGTTCCTTGGATTTCTGAAAATACAAATACAATCGTTCCTCTCTTATCTCTCCCTAAACCCTTCCTTAGGCACTCCACTATTCTGACAGATCTCTTCTTTCTGTGCCCTTTTCTTCTCCTGCCAACTCCAGAGTTAATAAGATATGCCATACTGGGTCAGACCAAGGTCCATCAAGCCCAGTATCCTGTTTCCAACAGTGGCCAATCTAGGTCATACGATAGCAGTTTCCCCAAAAGACACAGGTTCCACAATGCTTGTATTGGGTCAAACAGTGATATCCTGGGTCCCTTTTAATAATGGTTTATGGACCTTTCCTCCAGAAACTTGTCCAAACCTTTTTTATACCCAGCTACACTAACAGCTTTTACTACAAACTACGGTAACAAATTCCAGTTTGATTACACGTTGAGTGAAAAAATATTTTCTCTTATTAGTCTTAAATAGGTTACCCTGCAGCTTCATTGCATGTCCCCTAGTCTTTCTATATTCTGATAACGTAAACAATCGATCTACGTTTACCTGTTCCACTCCATTCATTATAGACCTCTATCATATCTCCCCTCAGTCGTCTCTTTTCCAGATTGAAGAGCCCTAACCTTTTTATTTTATTTATTTTATTTATTTACATTCTCTTATATACCGCGCTATTCTGGATCAGTGCGGTTTACATTGAACAAACGGAAATTACATTGAACAGGGCATTATAACTTGGAGATAACTATTTTACAGGGAACATGGGCTATGGAGGGTTAAGTGGCTTGCCCAAGACCACAAGAAGCACCTGTGGGACTAGAAACCCCAGTCCTTCCGGCCCAAGGTTGCTGTCCTCTAGTGGGATTTGAACCTCCGACCTTCCGGCCTGAAGTACCTTGCCCCAACCACTAGGCCACTCCTCCACTCTCTTCATAGGGGTATCATCCCTATGTACCTTGCCCCAAACACTAGGCCACTCCTCCACTCTCTTCATAGGGGTATCCTTCCATCCCCTTTACAATTTTGGTGGCTCTTCTCTGTACCTCTTCTAATAACACTATATCCTTTTTAAGATACAGTAACCAGAATTGCACACAATATGCAAGATGCGGTTGCACCATGGAACGATACAGAGGCATTATAATATCCTTTGTTTTAGTCTCCATTCCTTTCCTTATGTTTTATTTAACAGGTTTTTTTATACTGCTTTATCATTTTCGTCAAAGCGGTTTACATTATAATTTAAACTTGGTAATGTACATTAAACAGGGACATTGATAACTTGGATTCTTCTGAGGCAATGAAGGGTTAACTGACTTGCCCAAGGCCACAAGGAAGGCTAGTGGGAATCAAACCCTGGTCTTTTGGTTCCCAAGCAAATGCTCTAACCACCAGGCTACTTCTCCACTCCACTTATGATACCTAGCATTCTATTTGCTCTCTTGGTCGCTGCTGCACACTGGGCGGAGGGTTTTAACATGTTATCCACCTTGCTGCTCCTTATGCATGGAACAAACTACCTGATTCAGTACATCAGGCTTAATCTCTAGCCCTTTTCAAATCCAGGCTAAAACTCATCTCTTTGAGGCTGTTTTTGGATCCTGATCTCCAACTATGTGTTTCCTTATCATTCCTAGACATATCCTTGTCTCTAGCATTGTTCTGTTGTGACGGGGTGTGCGTCCCATCACTGATGCAGTCCCATGGGACCCCAGCCAGTCCCTGCTCTAGGAGTGTGGGATCATTCAGGAGGGTCCCCTTGGAACAACAGACGAGGAAGCCTGGGGAAGGGTCTGAACTCCTATTCCTTCTCCAGCCAGAAGGCCCAGGGTCTGACTCCCCAACCACGCCTGGGATGAGAGAGAGGTGGGAAGCAAGGTGAAGGACTTGCCCCAGACCCCCATGAAGGTGGACCCCCCCAGGGAGGATGTAGGGGGATCCTCAGTGGGAGGAGGAGATGGAGCAGGGGGATGAGGAACAGCCAGACCCTGAAGAGACACCCATGGACACTCACTCTTTGGATAACTGGAAGCTTTGGGTGCTATTAGCAACAGGAAGCTACATGGGAGGTGGCAGGGCATCCAGGTAATTCAACACATGGGATACACCCCAATTGAACCAGGGACTTAAGGGGAGGTTTACTGTGAGGATTTGGTGTGTATGTCTATCTGAATTGAAGTATAATGGGAAGATTTAATTTGCATACTAACCCCTCACTTTGCATATTGACTAAATTTTGTTGTCAAGAAAGACACTTGTGAGGACTGCTTTGGGCCCAGGGTGAGGACAGTTGCCCTAGAAGAGGGGGGGGGGGCAGACCCCAGATGTGCGAAGGGACCCTACCAAACATGGACTTTGGGACTGTCGGAGTTCTCACTCGAACATAAATGAGAACTACAGAAATAAACCTCCCTGCAAATAGGGGCCATAAAAGGTGGTATTTGGACTCTTGTGAGCAGACTGAGCCAGAAGGATTACTGGAGAGACTTGAAAGAACCACCAGACGCCTGTGGACCTGGAGACTATACCTGACCTGAGAAGGAGCAACACTTGCCTGTCTTGACTAGATTGTAAGCTCTGATGTGCAGGAACTCTCTCTTATTTTGTTTCTGTACAGTGTTGTGTATACCTTATAGCACTATACAAATGAACAGTAGTAGTAGCAACACCATATTCAGACCTTGCTCGAGAACAAAAGAAACCAATAGTATTTCCCTGTCATGCGGCTTGAAAAAAAGTGTAGTTACTCACCTGTAACAGGTGTTCTCCAGGGACAGCAGGAATCAGTCCTCATGAGTGACATCGGCACCGACGGAGCCCAAGCGGAGCAATTCCCCAGCTTTCAAAGAAAGCCTTTGGGATTGCTGCCACAAATGTGTGGTCCTCTTCCCGTCCAAGGGTGCCATCTTGCTCAGTCAGGTCCCTTAGCTAGAGCCCTACCAAGCAGATAGCAAGGGAAGGATAAAAAATTAGCAACTCTTCAGAGGAGGCAGGAGGGTAGTGAGGACTGATTCCTGCTGTCCCTGGAGAACACCTGTTACAGGTGAGTAACTGCGCTTTCTCCAGGAACAAGCAGGAAGTCAGTCCTCACTACTATGGGACTCCCCAGCTACAGGCTACTGAACTAGTAGTTCAAAAACGCCTCCGCGAGGCCGTGAGTAGAGGCCGATGCCTGAAGGAGCCAGAGTCTTTGGGTCCCTGGGGCGAAGTTCTCAGTAGCCATCGAAGAGGGGTCGGAGGGCAGGAGTTGCTTATACCCCGAACAGATTACGGAGTACAGCCTGGCCGGGCACTGTCTTGGCGGGACTCCCTCTCCAGGCTGTAATGCGAAGCAAAGGTGTTCGCTGAAGACCAGGTCACAGCCCGGCAGATGTCTGCTAGAGGCACTGAGTGCAGGGAAGCCACCGAAGCCGCCTTGGCCCAGACACCGTGTGCGGTGACGTGCTGATCCAGCAGGGCATCCTCCTTTGCCTGAGCGAAGGCGATGCAGTCTACCACCCAGATGGAGAGGGTACGCTTGGTGACTACCTGCCCCAGGCAGTTGGGATCGTAGGCAACTAGAGCCGATCGGACTTGCGATGAACCTGGGTGTGCTGCAAGTAGAAGGTGAGAGCATTCTTTCAGTCAAGAGTATGTAAGACTGCCGATGCCCGGTCGGCATGAGGTCTCGGGAAGAAGACAGCAAGACTATCTCCTGATTGAGATGGAAGTCCGAGATAACCTTCGGTAGAAACTTGGGGTGGGTACGGAGGACCGCCATGTTCCCATAGAACCTGGTGTAGGGAACCTCAGCCTTGAGGACCTGGAGTTCGCTGACTCGCCGAGCTGAGGTCAGAGCCACCAGGAAGACCACCTTCCAGGAGAGGTGCCGAAGGGAGCACATCACCATCGGCTCGAAGGGCGGCTGCATGAGCTGCATGTGCATGATGTTCAGATCCCACTCTGCCAGAGGAGGCTGGATGAGATGCTTGGAAAGTAAGAGGCCCCACATGAAGCGGGAGACCAGGGGCTTCCACGAGAGGGGTTTACCCTCAATGGGGAGGTGGTTAGCCGAGATGGCACTCAGGTGCACCCTGATCAAGTTGGATTTCAGTCCCTCCTTCGAAAGGTGGAAGAACATACCAGAGAGAACAGGAGAACGGGTCGATCTGGAGCTCGGAGCACCAGGTCGAGAAACGCCGCCCCTTAAAGGCATAGAACATAAGAACATAAGAACATAAGATATGCCATACTGGGTCAGACCAAGGTCCATCAAGCCCAGTATTCTGTTTCCAACAGTGGCCAATCTAGGTCATACGTACCTAGCAGTTTCCCCAAGGGACACAGGTTCCACAATGCTTGTATTGGTTCAAGCATTGATATCCTGGGTCCCTTCTTAATAATGGTTTATGGACCTTTCCTCCAGGAACTTGTCCAAACCTTTTTTAAACCCAGCTACACTAACAGCCTTTACTACATCCTCCGGTAACAAATTCCAGAGTTTGATTACACGTTGAGTGAAAAAATATTTTCTTTTATTAGTCTTAAATAGTTTACCCTGTAGCTTCATTGCATGTCCCCTAGTCTTTCTATATTCTCGCCTTCCTCAACACAAGGACCACCTCCTCGACCTCCCCCAGGAGGTGCAGTGGGGCTAAGGAGACCCGTTCAGCCGCCAGGCTGTAAGGGACAATGAGGCCAGGTTCGGGTGGAGCACCCACCCCTCCTCCTGTGTTAGCAGGCTCGGGGTGCAGCCTATCAGGGAGGACGAGGGAGCCAAGAGAATCATTGAAGCTCGCTCCCGCTGGACCTTGTGTAGGGTCCTTGCAATGAGAGGAGTGGGGGGGGGGGGGTGAGGTGTAAAGAAGCCCGGATGTCCAATTCAGGAGGAACGCATCTGGGGCCAACTTGCTCGGGTGTGGAACTGGCCCACAGAAGCAGTGAAACTGTGCATTCACCAGGCTGGCAAACAGGTCCACAGACAGAGTCCCCCATCGATGGAACAAGAAGCTGGCCACCAGGGGCGGCTCTATCATGAGGCAAAGTGAGGCGGCTGCCTCAGGCAGCGAAGTTTTAAAGGCAGCATTTTGCCTCCAAAACAGCCGCCTCACTTTGCCTTTAAAAAAAATCCAAACGTTCAAATTTCTGCCGCTGCTGAGTCCGCTTCTCTATAGCAGCTGCGGCTCCTGCTTCTTGGAACCGCGGCTGTAGTAGCAGTGAGATCAGCCAGCCACTGCGGAGCCTTCCCATGCAGCGGCATCCCGCCCCCAAAAGAAGTTGCAGCGGCGTCCCGCCCCCAAAGGAAGTTGTATGCAACTTCCTTTGGGGGCGAGATGCCGCTGCATGGGAAGGCTCCGCAGTGGCTGGCTGATCGATCTCATGCTAGTACAGCCGCGGCTCCAAGAAGCAGGAGCCACGGCTGCTATAGAGGAGAGGTGAGTCTGCCGCTGCCGAGAAGTGGACTCGGCAGCCGCAGAAATTTGAACGTTTGGATTTCCTGGGGGCCAGGACTGGAAAGGAAGGGAGGGCCAGGACTGGAAATGGGCTGATGGGGGGGGGGGGGAGGTTAGGGAGGGATGGGGGTTTTTTAGGAAAGGTAAAGGGCAAAGGGGGTAAAGGAAGGGAAAAGGGCAGCGGGGGGGGAGGTTAGGACTGGTAATGGGCTATGGGGGGCTAGGACTGGAAATGGTCTATGGGGGGGGGTCTAGGACTGCAAATGGGATGATGGGGGGGAAGGACTGGAAGTGGGATGATGGGGGGTGTTTAGGACTGGAAATGGGCTATGAGGGGCTAGGACTGGAAATGTGCTGATGGGGGGTTAGGACTGGTAATGTGCTGATGGGGGGGTTAGGACTGGTAATGGGCTGATGGGGAGGGGTTAGGACTGGTAATGGGCTATGGGGGGGTTAGGACTGGTAATGTGCTGATGGGGGGGTTAGGACTGGAAATGGGTTGATGGGGAGGGGTTAGGACTGGTAATGGGCTGATGTGGGGGGTTAGGACTGGAAGTGGGCTGATGGGGGGTGTTTAGGACTGGAAATGGGCTGATGGGGGTGGTTGGGACTGGAAGTGGGCTGAAGGGGGTGTTTAGGACTGGTAATGGGCTGATGGGGGGGTTAGGACAGAAAATGGGCTGATTGGGGGCTAGGACTGGAAATGGACTTATGGGGGGGGAACAGGACTGGTAATGGGCAGATGGGAGGCTAGCACTGGAAATGAGCTAGGACTGGAAATGGGCTAATGGGGGAGGGGAGGAGAGTGCTGCTGGCCCTGGAAGAAAACTAGGGCTAGGGTACAAATGGGCTGATGCAGGAGGATGGTAGAATAGGACTGGAAGGGAACGGATAATGAGAGGGTGTGCCAGGGGAAGGAGGGGTCACGAAGGGAGCTGACACGGGGGAAGGAGGGGGCTGGAAAGGAGCTGACACCTGGGATGTAATGTAGGGGGACTGGAAGGGAGCTGACATTTGGGGATGGGAGTGGTAGGTGGTTGGATAATGGGGAAGAGGCATGCAAATGGCACTGGAAGGGGGATGGACAGACGGTAGGGCGACTGGAAGGGAGCTGACTGGGGGGGTGGCACTGAGAGTGGACGTGAGCTGTTATCTGGGATGGTATTTGGACTAGAAGGGGCTGGACAGTGGGGAAGGAGGGGGACTGAAAGGGAATGGACACCAGTTGCAGTCATGGGAATGCAAAGCGGTTGACACTGGAAGGTACTGGGATGGAAGGATTGGAAAGGGGGCTGATACTGGGGAGGGTTACTGGAACTGGAAATGGGCTGATGGAAGGAAGTGAAGAAAACAAAAGAAGAGATAAGAAATGGCAGATGGATCATGGACCATGGACCACAGAAAGAGAGCTAAGATAAGACAGGAAAGCAGAAGCCTCAGATCGGGACCAGCATGATCAGAGAATAAAATGGTCAGACAACAAAGGTAGAAAAAAAATTTTAATTTAATTTTAGTGATTGGACTTTGTGCTATTTTTATATTTTACACAGTATTGGGGAACTGCATCTTTTATTTATTTGATGTTGCACTGCATGTGGACTCTGGCTTCTTGGGGTTTCAATTTAAATTTAGTCTACATATTTTTATTTTTACTTTAGATTGTGGTTATTTCTTCTGTACTTGGTGAGGGTCAATGTTGCGGGTGTTTGACTGAGGTCATGTGTTCTGTTAACATGGAGTTTGTACATAAAGATCTATACTGTACTGTAGTAATTTGAGTTGTTCAGCTTTTCAAATGGGTGTATGGATGTTCCAGGGCTCACTATAGTATTTACAGTGATGTTTTTTTTGGATGGACTCCTTATGTGAGTTTTGGAAGTTTGTGCTGATATGGTATGGTATGGTAAGTTTGCTCTTTGTTGTAGGGTTTTGTATTAGTTCACAATATGCCTGGTACTGGAGAATAGTGGTTGTTGTTGTTGTTGTTGTTAGTGAGATGATCGGAATCAGATTTTTTTTTTAAATATTGAGTTCTGTGGGTGAATGTCCTGGTTCTGCTCTGCACCTACTATGGATGCAAAATATATGTTGAAAAAGAAAAAGCAACAACCATAACACCGTTTATAACAACAAAATAAAAATGAGTTATAATTTAGTTTTATAAACTGTGCTGTTGGTTCTTGCTGTCTTTTAGTTCCTTGGTGTGCAAATGGGACTATAACTAGCCCTGAGCAAGCGGTGCAGCCACACAGGGCAGAAAGGTTTGGGGGGTGCATTTCGGCTGTCTGCTGTTGCCCTGCCGCTCCCTAAGCCTTTTTGCAGCACTTTAAGCAGGTCTGGTCCCTCCCTTCTCCAACGCGATGTCAGAGTAGGGAGGGACAGATCTTTTTAAAGTGTCTGCGCCTTTCAGATTGGGCACATGCCCCCCCCCCCTCCTCCTCCTCCTCCTCCTCCCCATACCTCCGTCCAGCGCTGCCTGCTCTTTCCCTGCTGCCGGCACTTCCGTGAAAAAAACAGAGGGTGGCAGCAGCAGGGAAAGAGCAGGCAGCGCTGGACAGAGGTATGGGAGAGAGGGGGGGCGTGTGTCTGAGCTGCAAGTCGCACAGTGTGCGATTGCAGCTCGATATGGCCCTGTGTGCAAACATCTTGCATTTCCTCCATATAATCTAATCGGCTTTTTGGTTTCGTTCAGTTACTGACTGGATTTCTGAAAAAGCCCTGCCCCCCTCTAAGATGGGGGGGGGAGGACTTTTCATACTTCGCTTCAGGCAGCAGATTGCCTGAGCCACCCCTGCTGGCCACCTCTGGATCCAGGCGCCATGCGTGTGGTCGGAGGATTCTGCTGAGTTTGTCCGTGAGGACATTCTCCTGGCCCGGGAGATAGATTGCCCTGAGGGTCATGCCCCAGTGAATGGCAAAAGAGGACCTCCTCCTGACAGAGTACACGGGAACCTGTTCCCCCCTCCTTGTTTATGTAGAACATGGCTACCCTGTTGTCAGTCTGCATGAGCACAGACTTTCCCCTCAGGTGGTATTCGAAGGCCCTCAGGGCCCACCAGACCGCCCAAAACTCAAGAGATTGATCTGCTGCTTAGATTCTTCGGGTGACCATTTCCCTGGGTGCGGAAGTTGCCACAGTGGGCTCCCCAACCCAGCAGGGAGGCATCTGTTGTCAGGACAAGCTCGTGCTGTGGGACCTGGAAAGGCATTCCTCAAAGAAGGCTTTGGGGATCCTGCCACCAATCCAGGGAGGTGTAAAAACTGCAGGAGAGCCGGACAGGCTCCCAAAAGCAGCTGGAAGCCTGACTCCATTGTGTCCTGAGCCGTGCGCATATGCATGCGGGCATAGGGAACAACGTGGACGGTAGAGGCCATGTGTCCCAGGAGGTGCAACATGTCTCGTGCCAGAATCTGGGCTTTGCCTTGAACCTTGGCTGCCAGGGCACGGAGATGATCTGCACGGTCCCGGGGCAGGAAGGCGGTTGCCCGCTCCTTGTTGAGGAGTGTGCCAATGAACTCCAGGGTCTGCACCAGTTCGAGATGGGACTTGGAGTAATTGACCAGGAAGCCAAGGCGCTTGCGGAAAAGGATCGTGCGTGATGCCACAAAGCATCCCTTTAGTTTTGCACTTCAGCTTTCTCAGCTATATAACTTACCTTGCCTCTCTCAACTAACTGGCCTTTGTGTGGTAGCCAGGTTAATTGTTACTTTAAACTAAATATCTCTCCCTGCTCTGTCCCCAGAATTTGCTGCATTTTAAACTTTTTTTCCTGCTCTAGCCTACCTGAGGGACTACCTCCCTTCCCCCCTGCTGAGGTATTGTGTAGCCCTTCTTCCTGTCTCCTCCTACCCCGTGTGCATAGACTGTTCTGTTTGCCTATCTCTGCTCTGGGAAGAGCAGTGCCCTCACAGTGCTCTGCTAGAGAGGTGGATATTTAACTCCTGTGACAACTTTGCTGTGAGTTCTAGCTGTCTATATTATTTATTGTTGAGTTCTAGCTGTCTGACTATATTATTTATTGTTGTCTTATTGCTGTGCTATTTCACCTCCCTGTTCCCTTTAGTTTTGCACTTCAGCTTTCTCAGCTGTATATCTTACCTTGCCTCTCTCAACTAACTGGCCTTTGTGTGGTAGCCAGGTTAATTGTTACTTTAAACTAAATATCTCTCCCTGCTCTGTCCCCAGAATTTGTTGCGTTTTAAACTTTTTTCCTGCTCTAGCCTACCTGAGGGACTAACCCCCTCGCCCCTGTTGAGGGTACAGGACAGGGTACCTTGTAACAGCCCTCCCTTAAAAGGTCTTATTTCCCTCCCTCCCCAACACCCACCCACCTCTGAGGTAATTGTAGCTTTATAGGTACTTACATGTCTTAGAGGAAAGGGGCTGCTCTCAGGTGCAGCTCTTTATCCAAATCAGTCACACATTGAGGACCTGAGATTAATTAAGCTTCAGGTGAACAAGGTATATTAGAGGTATTAGATACACTTTTATTAGTATAAGTATCTACACCAACCCTTAGTAAGTACAGAATTTAAAGACCTAAACACAAGTTTTAAACTAAGATGCAGTCAACAGTCCAGCAGCGAAATGGGGGCTTTCCAGTCTTTTGCATCGAGTATCACATGTATGATTTTCTCTCAAGGTCTTACATATGCACTAAGTGCAAGGAGCTCTTTGCTCTCAGGGAACAAGTCTGTTCTCTATAGGCTAGAGTAGCAAACCTCGAAAACTAGAAAGACAGAGAAGTACATAGACAAGACCTACAGGGATATAGTCCTGAAGTCCCATCTCCAGTCTGGCAGCATCCCTGTTGCCATGGAGGAGAGAGGTCACGTGACAGGAGAACATCACCCTGGTGTCACAGGACGTGATCCTGTAACTAGGACCTGTCCTCCAGGTGATGTAAAACCCTCTCGCACTGAGGATGTTTCTCCAGGGCCATATGCCCATGAGGGAAGGGTTAGGACAGCTGTTATAGTTGGTGATTCAATCATTAGGCATGTAGATAGCTGGGTGGCTGGTGGATGTGAGGATCGCCTGATAACATGCCTGCCTGGTGCGAAGGTAGCGGACCTCACGCACCGCCTAGATAAGATCTTAGATAGTGCTGGGGAGGAGTCTGCTGTCTTGGTACATGTCGGTACCAGTGACATAGGAAAATGTGGTACGGAGGTTCTGGAGGCTAAATTTAAGCTTTTAGGTAGGAAGTTGAAATCCAGAACTTCCAGGGTAGCATTCTCCGAAATGCTTCCCATTCCACGTGCAGGACCCAAAAGGCAGGCAGAGCTCCAGAGTCTCTATGCATGGATCAGACAATGGTGCAAGGATGAGGGTTTTGGATTTGTTAGGAACTGGGGAACATTCCGGGGAAAGAAGGGGCTCTTCCGAAGGGATGGGCTTCACCTTAACCAGGATGGAACCAGACTGCTGGCATTAACCTTTAAAAAGGAGATAGAGCAGCTTTTAAACTAGAAAATAGGGGAAAGCCGACAGTCACCCAAGAGCATATGGTTCGGAAGAAGGTATCCTTGAAGGATACTACCAAAAGCAGAGAGGTTCCATAAAAGAGTAAAGTAGCCCAAATGCCCTTGAGTATGGAGCAGAACGAGCTTAAAGATCCCAAATTACCCATGTCTACCAATAGCCAGATTAATATTAATAAAAAACAGTCTCTAAAATGCTTGTATGCAAACGCTAGAAGTCTAAACAATAAGATGGGAGAGTTAGAATATATAGCTCTAAATGAGAGGTTAGATATGATTGCAATCTCAGAGACATGGTGGAAGGAGGATAACCAGTTGGACACTGTGATACCTGGATACAAACTATAGCGTAATGATAGAACTGATCAAATTGGTGGAAGAGTTGCGCTCTATGTTAGAGAGGGCATTGAGTCAGAAAGGATTAAAGTTTTGCAGGAAACAAAATTTGTTGTAGAATCTCTATGGATTGAAATTCCATGTATGAAGGGGAAGGTGATGGCAGTGGGGGTGTACTATCGACCACCTGGCCAGAATGAACAAATGGATGATGAAATGCTCAAAGAAAGCTAACAAAAGTCACAGCAGAGTAGTAATAATGGGTGATTTCAATTACCCCGATATCGACTGGGTCAGTGTCACGGCAGGACATGCTAGGGAGATAAAGTTCCTAGATGAAATAAATGACTGCTTCTTGGAGCAGCTGGTTCATGAACCGACCAGAGGGGAAGCCTTACTGGACCTAGTCCTTAGCGGAACACCAGATCTGGCGCAAGAAATAAGGGTGTTGGGACCACTTGGCAATAGTGATCATAGCATGATCAAGTTTGATTTAATTAGTGGAGGAGGGATAGTAAAGAAATCCACAGTACTACCTTTTAACTTTGGGAAGGGAGACTATGATAAAATGAGGAATATAGTTAAGAAAAAACTAAAAGGAGCGGTTGCAAAGGTTAAAGACTTACATCAAGCTTGGGTGTTGTTTAAAAATAATATCCTGGAAGCCCAGACCAGCTGTATTCCACGCATTAAGAAAAGTGGAAGGAAGTGAGGTCAGAGAGGCTGTTGCTGCCAAAAAAGCATATTTCAGGAAATGGAAAAAAGAGCCAAACGATGAAAACTGGAAACAGCACAAGCACTGGCAAGTTAAATGCAAAGCATTGATAAGGCAGGCAAAGCGAGAATTTGAGAAGGAACTTGCTACGGAAGCAAAAACACGAAATAAAGACTTTTTCAAGTACATGTAGGAAGATGTAGGGATGTTACCCAAGACTATAGTGGTATTTAATGGTGATACTGCAGAGGAATTGAAAGAAATATCGCTACACCGGGAAGATGTATTACAACTATTTGATACACTGAATAGTAGCAAATCACCTGGACCGGATGGTATACATCCAAGAGTGTTGAAAGAACTGAAATATGAGATTGCAGACCTGCTATTAGTAATCTGTGAATTTTCATTAAAATCATGTGTAATACCTGAAGATTGGAGGATTGCCAATGTAAAGCCAATTTTTAAAAAGGGTTCCAGGGGTGATCCGGGAAATTAGACCAGTGAGCCTGACGTTGGTACCGGGGAAAATGCTAGAAATCATCATAAAGAACAAAATTACACAGCATGTAGATAGTCATGGCCTAATGGGAGACAGTCAACATGGCTTTAGACAAGGAAGATCTTGTCTGATATATTTTTTTGAAGGTGTGAATAAACAGGTAGACAAAGGTGAGTCGGTTGATATAGTGCATCTGGACTTTCAGAAAGCCTTTGACAAGGTCCCTCCATCAGAGACTTTGGCAAAACTAAAAAGTCATGGGATAGGAGGCAGTGTCCTATTGTGGATCGGGAGCTGGTTAAAAGATAGAAAGCAAAGGGTAGGGCTAAATGGCCAATTTTCCCAATGGAAAAAGGTGAATAGTTGAGTACCCCAGGGATCTCTACTGGGTCTGCTACTTTTTGACATATTCATAAATGACCTGGAAAAGGGAATAACTAGTCAGGTTATCAAATTTGCATAAGAACATAAGAACATAAGATATGCCATACTGGGTCAGACCAAGGTCCATCAAGCCCAGTATTCTGTTTCCAACAGTGGCCAATCTAGGTCATATGTACTTAGCAGTTTCACGAAGGGACACAGGTTCCACAATGCTTGTATTGGTTCAAGCATTGATATCCTGGGTCCCTTCTTAATAATGGTTTATGGACCTTTCCTCCAGGAACTTGTCCAAACCTTTTTTAAACCCAGCTACACTAACAGCCTTTACTACATCCTCCGGTAACAAATTCCAGAGTTTGATTACACGTTGAGTGAAAAAATATTTTCTTTTATTAGTCTTAAATAGTTTACCCTGTAGCTTCATTGCATGTCCCCTAGTCTTTCTATATTCTAATAAGGTAAACAATCGATCTACGTTTACCCGTTCCACTCCGTTCATTAATTTATAGACTTCTATCATATCTCCCCTCAGCCGTCTCTTTTCCAGGTTAAAGAGCCCTAACCTTTTTAGCCTTTCTTCATAGGAGTATCCTTCCATCCCCTTTACCATTAGGGTGGCTCTTCTCTGAACCATTTCTAAGATCACTATATCCTTTTTAAGATACGGCGACCAGAATTGCACACAATATTCAAAGTGCGGTCTCACCATGGAACGATATAGAGGCATTATAATATCTTTTTTTTAATTTTCCATTCCTTTCCGTATCATACCTAGCATTCTATTTGCTCTCTTGGCCGCTGCTGCACACTGGGCCGAGGGTTTTAAAATGGTATCCACAATGACGCCTAAATCTTTTTCCTGGGTGGTAGTTCCTAATGTGGAACCTTGCATCGTGTAACCATAGTTTGGGTTGTTCTTCCCTAGGTGCATAACCTTGCACTTGTCCACATTAAATTTCATCTGCCATTTTGATGCCCAGTCTTCCAATTTATCAAGATCCTCTTGCAATTTTCCACAATCCTCTTGGGTTTTAACAACTTTAAATAGTTTTGTGTCATCTGCAAATTTGATAACCTCACTCGTTATTCCACTTTCCAGGTCATTTATGAATATGTCAAAAAGCAGCAGACCCAGCACAGATCCCTGGGGTACACCACTATTCACCTTTCTCCACTGGGAAAATTGGCCATTTAGCCCTACCCTCTGCAGACAACACAAAACTGTTTAAAGTTGTTAAAACCCAAGAGGACTGTGCAAAACTGCAGGAGGATCTAGATAAATTGGAAGACTGGGCATCCAAATGGCAGGTGAAATTTAATGTGGACAAGTGCAAAGTTATGCACCTAGGAAAGAACAACCCACACTATGGTTATACGATGCAAGGTTCCACATTGGGAACCACCACCTAGGAAAAAGATTTAGGAGTCATTGTGGATAACATGTTAAAACCCTCCGCCCAGTGTGCAGTGGCAGCCAAGAAAGCAAATAGATGCTAGGTATCATAAGGAAAGGAATGGAAAATAAAACAAAGGATATTATAATGCCTCTGTATCGTTCCATGGTACGACCGCACCTTGAATATTGTGTGCAATTCTGGTCACCATATCTTAAAAAGGATATAGCGTTATTAGAAAAAGTACAGAAAAGAGCCTCCAAAATGGTAAAGGGGATGGAAGGCTACTCCTATGAAGAGAGGCTACAAAGGTTGGGGCTCTTCAGCCTAGAAAAGAGACAGCTGAGGGGAGATATGATAGAAGTCTATAAATTAATGAATGGAGTGGAACGGGTAAACGTAGATGGACTGTTTACGCTATCAGAATATAGAAAGACTAGGGGATGTGTAATGAAGCTATAGGGCAAACTATTTAAGACAGATAAGAGAAAATATTTTTTTCACTCACCGTGTAATCAAACTCTGGAATTTGTTACCGGAGGATGTTGTAAGAGCTGTTAGTGTAGCTGGGTTTAAAAAAGGTTTGGACAAGTTCCTGGAGGAAAGGTCCATAAACCATTATTACAAAGGGACCCAGGATATCAATGGCTTGAAAAAGGGAGAGAAGAGGCCTTCCACAAATAAACAGGAATGAAAAGTACAGCGGAATGCAATGACCATGGCCTACCATGGTAATGGTTAAAATTCTTTATTAGGGACCCAACTTAACAAGTTTCGGCCGAAGCCTTCGTCAGGGGTCAGAAAACCACATAGAAGGTGTGAGAAACACGTCTATGCGGTGTAGCGACTACTCTTCCCAATCTGCACACGTAGTGGGATGCAGGTTTTCGCTGTACTTTTCGTTCGTATCAATGGCTTGACCCAATACAAGCATTGTGGAACCTGTGTCTCTTGGGGATACTGCTAGGTACGTATGACCTAGATTGGCCACTGTTGGAAACAAGATACTGGACTTGATGGACCTTGGTCTGACTCAGTATGGCATATCTTATGTTCTTAGGCTTCTCTGGCCGATGCCCCCATGACGAGCCAGTCATCTAGGTAAGGGAAAACGGGTATGTCCTGACACCGGAGGTGGGTGGTAGTTGCAGAAAGCTCCTGCTGCAAGCAAGCCTGGTGTGAGGGAAGCCGAGAAGGCTCCGCTGGGGGGAAGGGAGGAGAATGCCTGTCCAGGTGAAGATGATAACCATCCCAGACCACCCTGAGGACCCAGGTGTCTGATGTGATCGATGCCTATTGGGGGGCGAAGAGGGACAGGCGTCCCTACACAGGTGGAAGTGCCACCAGGGGGCGAAAGCCTATGGCTTCGGCGTCAAAATTCCTGAGCAGGCTGGGGGGGGGCACCGGTGGCTGGGCTTTGGGCCCTGGGCCCTTTAGACTTGCGATGGCCATGCGCTCCCCCCTTACCCTGCGTGTCAGTGGGCGGTGCAGGGGTGGATGGGTAGGGCAGATAATCCTGGTAGGGGAGCCCCTTTCTCTGGAAGAATGGCTTCTTTGTTTGCTGCTTCTTCCGTGGGAGAGAAGAGGTCTTACGCAAGAGGTGGGTTTGAGTCACAAACTCTGCTTCAATTTCGGTGGCCTTATCCTCCATGGGCTTGCCGAACAGTTGTTCATCTAGGCAGGGTACATCCAAGAGCTTCTCCTGGACCCACTGCTTCTGGTCCAAAGACTGGAGCCATGCCTGTCACTAGACCCCGATGCCGGCTGCTGCCACTCGGGCGGAGGATTCAAACCTGTCGTACACGGCACGGGAGAGGTACTTCGAGCAGTCCGCAACCAACCTCAGGAGGGTCTGGAATCTGAGGAGGTGTTCACCCCCAAGACCTGGGGAAAACCCGCCAAGCTCCTTGGCGAGGTCGCGCAGGAACATGCCCATGTACAGCCGGTAGGTCTGAATGCAGCACGGCAGCATGGGCCCCTGATAGGCTTTGCACCCGAGGGCATCGAGGGCTCTGGACTCCTTGCCCGGCGGGACCGAAGAATGTGACTTCGGGCTCTTTTGCTTCCGCATCACCGATTGCACGGCCATGGAGGTGTGCGGATGCCCGGGCCGCAATGGATCCTATACATGGTGTCGAGGCATTTGCTCATAATGGGGACTGAGCAGGTGCCTCCCACATGCGGAGGAGCAGTCAGGACAGAATGGCAGGCATTGGGGCTGTAAGGGACTCCCGAGGCGGGAACTCATACTTTAAGATGTCGAGATCCTTCACCCTCGGTTCTTCCTCAGCCTGCGTGGACAGCTTGAGGACCCGTGCCATATCCAGCACGAACACCAGAAAGGACGTGTTCTCGGGAGGTGAACGCCTCTGGGAGGAGGGTGGGGATGGGTCAGAAGGGAGGTCCCTGTGGGTGCGGGTCTCCAGGGAGGTTTCCCCATCCGACTCCCAGCCAGAGAGATCCAAAAAGGAGTCTGAGAGTCGCCCTGTCCAGAGGCCGAGGCCCGCTTGGAACCAGAGGCACTGGCCTTGGAGGACCTCACCCCCGAGGAACGGGACAGCGAGCGAGACTGGTGCCAAAGACCCTCACGAGACCCGTGGCTCTCGGAGGTTTCCAGGGCAGGTTTAGGTGTCCCTCTTGGGGGAACCTAGGTCTCGAGGCGCTGGCCAGCCTTGCTGGTCTTAAGCGCCTGCTCGGCAGCCAAGAAGGCAGAAACACTGCACTCTAGTGCCAGCGTTTGGGACTCCCATGCAGGCATGGGTCCCTGCGATGCCAACACCGGGGTTTACCAGGTCTGGCGTAGAAGAGGAGAGGGGGTCCTCACTGGGATGATCCTTAAGAGATTGGGGAACAACATCGCCGGAAGCCTCCATATCTGTAAGAGGTACCTCCCAAGGCCGCTCCTTATCTGACTCTCGGGAACGCCGGGGTGGGCTGAACGACTGAGCGTGAGAATGCTTGCGCTTGTCCGGAGCCACAGACAGTGACTTTGAGGTCTTCTTCTTTTTGCATCTCTCCACCTAAGGGGACCTCTGATTGGAGTGCTGCCTTGCACGCGGAGCCACTGCAGGGGATCCCGGCAGCGGAAGGAAGGCCGAGGATGCCACCGGGAATTCCGGGGCTGCCTTACGGAAAATGTTGTCGGACTTCTGCTTACGACTTAGCAGGGCCTTTGGCGGACATTTTCTTACAGAGAGAGCAGAGCTCTGGGTTATGGTTGACCCCCAGACACAGCAGTCATGGGTGTCTGTGTGCGACATATTTTTGGAGCATCTGTCACGTTTTTTAAAACCGGTGGCTATTGGGGCAAAAAGGGCCCCTTCTAGGTCAAAGATCTTCGAGGCCAGCAGTTGAAAAAGGTTCGAAAAGGCCCGAAGAGAAACATTTTCCAAGAAAAGGCTAGAATAAGGACGTTCCTTCGCTCGGGGAAAAAGAAGGAAGGGGAGGGCAAGAGAGGACCGGTACTACTGGAAAAGTGAGGGCCAGATGCCGAAATGAAAAACACTTTTTCCGAGGGATGAGGACGTGCTTCCAAAGGGCTCCATGGAAAAAGGGAGAGTGAGCAAGATGGCACCTTTGGGCGGGAAGAGGACCACGCATGCATGGCATGCATGGCAGCAATCACAAGGGCTTTCTTTGAAAGCTGAGGAATTGCTCCATGCGGGCTCTGTCGGTGCCAACGTCACCCATAAGTGAGGACTGACTTCCTGCTTGTTCCTGGAGAACAGAAGTTTCCAAGACAGCAGTAACATCCAAACTAGTATAACTGGGCATTGCTGAAAATTTTCCAGGCAAGAAATAAAATTTATTAGCAGGTGGAATATTATTTGGTATAAACCTAAAATTTCCAGCAGATATTTCTCAAATAGTACCAAGAACTCTAGAAAGGTTTAGTAGTCACAAGTTTAAACATCACATTTTATTTTCAAGCTGTTATAACTTGCAGTGTATAACAAAAGCATCAAGCACACACTTAGCACATCAAATCTTCTCTGCGGACCCCTAGTTTCTTTTTGAAAATCTCTAGTAGGTTCCTCCTGCTTCTGAGCAAGAACTCCTACCACTTGAAGAATACTGGAGACATGAAGGACTGGAAAGGGGGGCTGTTACTTCTGGAGAGAAATCTGAAATTGTGAGTATATACTTCTGGGAATTTTTCTGAAAGGATTTTTTTTTTCTTTTAAAGCTAATTAATCTGTGAACCCACTATTTTTTTTTTTGTTAAATCAGTCATGGCCTAGTAGCAACAGTTTAAGATTCAATTTAAAAACACAGCAGAGAACTTTCTGGTTACCTTTCATACCCAGTAGACAGCTGTAGTTTAAATTTCATAGTCACTCAGGCCTAGCATCAGCAAAGTACTTTTAGTTTCAAATTAAAACACAGAAGAGAGCTTTCTGGTTAAATTTAGAATCCAGCAGAGAGCTTGTAGTTTAAATTTCATAATAGGTTAGAGCCTAGTAGCAGCAAAGAGCTATAATTTAAATCAAATCAGAATATAGCTTACCTCAGCAGCACAGGACAAGGTACTGTGTAGCAGCCCTTTTTTAATATTTTTTGAATATTGTGTGCAATTCTGGTCGCCGTATCTTAAAAAGGATATAGCGATTTTAGAAAAGGTTCAGAGAAGAGCCACCAAAATGGTAAAGGGGATGGAAGGCTACTCCTATGAAGAAAGGCTAAAAAGGTTGAGGCTCTTTAACCTGGAAAAGAGACGGCTGAGGGGAGATATGATAGAAGTCTATAAATTAATGAACGGAGTGGAATGGGTAAACGTAGATCGATTGTTTACCTTATCAGAATATAGAAAGACTAGGGGACATGCAATGAAGCTACAGGGTAAACTATTTAAGACTAATAAAAGAAAATATTTTTTCACTCAACGTGTAATCAAACTCTGGAATTTGTTACCGGAGGATGTAGTAAAGGCTGTTAGTGTAGCTGGGTTTAAAAAAGGTTTGGACAAGTTCCTGGAGGAAAGGTCCATAAACCATTATTAAGAAGGGACCCAGGATATCAATGCTTGAACCAATACAAGCATTGTGGAACCTGTGTCCCTTGGGAAAACTGCTAGGTACGTATGACCTAGATTGGCCACTGTTGGAAACAGAATACTGGGCTTGATGGACCTTGGTCTGACCCAGTATGGCATATCTTATGTTCTTATGTTCTTATGTACAAAGAACATTGCTTAACTGAAGAATCCAGCTTCAACAGTGCACCCCAAATGCAATGACTAGTTGTCTTCTGTTTATCCCGTCCAGAAGCCTTTCCAATACTTCTTGAGCTTGCTGCAATTGCTGTAGGTGGGAGAGGGTTCCTTCATCTTCAGAGCAAACAAGTCAGTTGTCTGCAGTAGGAGTCCTGAGGAGGGGGAATCCACCCTTCCCTGGATCTCAGTGATAACTCAGCATTCGCCTCTAGTTGTTGCAAGCATGAGAGTGCTTTATGTGAGATAAACAAGATCTCACCCCCAATCTTAGCCCTTTCTTCATCAACAGCAATTGCAGTGGGTGACTTGCTCAATAAGACCTTCTGCCCAGACAGCCATAGATGATCACCCAGAGGCTACTGAATTAAAACAGATCCTCCATCAGAGAGGGCTTTGGCCAAAGGCTTCTCTTTCTACTTGGGGGCTACTGGAAAAGAAGTTAAAGGTAACTTCATAAGACAAAATGCCAGCAGTTTTCAACAGTATGTTGCCATCTTGCACCTTCCACATTTATATTACTTATATATATATTTAGCACTGCTATCTGCAGAAGCAGGGTGCTGAGGATACGTATTCATTGGTGACCGCTACTAACAATAAAAATAGTGAAGATATTCCGGCTGCTATCCAGATAGCAGTTGGATTAATTTTATCTGCATAACTATAAGCATAGCAGCTGAATGTGGCCAACTATACCTTAAATTAGGGAGAATGCCCCTGCTCCCCTCCCATGCTAGGGTGATAAAGTTTCTAGATGAAATAAATGACTTCTTCTTGGAGCAGGTGGTTCATGAACCGACCAGAGGGAAAGCCATTTTAGACTTAGTCCTTAGTGGAACACAAGATCTGGTGCAAGAGATAAGGGTGTTGGGACCACTTGGCAATAGTTATCATAGCATGATCACTTTTGATTTAATATATTTATTTATTTACATTCTCTTATATACCGCACTATTCTGCATCAGTGCGGTTTACATTGAACAAACTGAAATTACATTGAACAGGGCATTATAACTTGGAGATAACTATTTTACAGGGGACATTGGCTATGGAGGGTTAAGTGGCTTGCCCAAGACCACAAGGAGCACCTGTGGGACTAGAAACCCCAGTCCTTCCGGCCCAAGGTTGCTGTCCTCTAGTGGGATTTGAACCCCTGACCTTCCGGCCTGAAGTACCTTGCCCCAACCACTAGGCCACTCCTCCACTCCACTCCACTATATGGAGGAAGGACAGCAAGGAAATACACAGTACTACCTTTTAACTTTCAAAAGGGAGACTATGATAAAATGATAAAATGAGGAAAATAGTTAAGAAAAAAACTAAAAGGAGCAGTTGCAAAGATTAAAGATTTACATCAAGCATGGATGTTGTTTAAAAATACTAACATGAAAGCCCATACCAGCTGTATTCCAAGCTTTAAGAAAAGTGGAAGGAAGTAAAAAAAACTGTCTGCATGGTTTCAAGATGAGGTCAGAGAGGCTGTTGTTGCCAAAAAAGCATCTTTCTGGAAATGGAAAAAGGAGCCAAATGATGAAAACTGGAAACAACATAAGCACGTTATCAGAATATAGAAAGACTAGGGGACATGCAATGAAGCTACAGGGTAACCTATTTAAGACTAATAAGAGAAAATATTTTTTCACTCAATGTGTAATCAAACTCTGGAATTTGTTACCGAAGCTGTTAGTGTAGCTAGGTTTAAAAAAGGTTTGGACAAGTTCCTGGAGGAAAGGTCCATAAACTATTATTAAAAGGGACACAGGATATCACTGGTTGACTCAATACAAGCATTGTAAAACCTGTATCTTTTGGGGAAACATCTAGATAATTATGACCTAGATTGGCCACTTTTGCAAACAGGATACTGGGCTTGATGGACCTTGGTCTGACCCAATATGGCATATCTTATGTTCTTAATTTAGTTTCAAGGCACTGATAAGGCAGGCAAAGAGAGAATGTGAGAAGAAGCTTGCTTTGGAAGCAAAAATGCATAATAATGACGTTTTCAAGTAAATTCATAGCAAAACAGTCTGTGAGAGAGTCAGTTGGACCATTAGATGATAGAGGATAAAAGAGGCACTAAGAGGGGACAAAGCTATAGCGGAGAGACTGAATGAAGTCTTTGCTTTGGTCTTTACTAAGAAAGATGTAGGGTGTTACCGGACTGAAATGGTATTTAAAGGTGATGCCGCAGAAGAATTGAAAGAAATATCGATACACAGGGAAAATGGAGTGGAGGAGTGGCCTAGTGGTTGGGGCAAGGTACTTCAGGCCAGAAGGTCAGGGGTTCAAATCCCACTAGCGGACAGCAACCTTGGGCCAGAAGGACTGGGGTTTCTGGTCCACAGGTGCTCCTTGTGGTCTTGGGCAAGCCACTTAACCCTCCATAGCCCATGTTCCCTGTAAAATAGTTATCTCCAAGTTATAATGCCCTGTTTAATGTAATTTCAGTTTGTTCAATGTAAACCGCACTGATGCAGAATAGTGCGGTATATAAGAGAATGTAAATAAATAAATAAAGATGTATTACAACAAAAAGCGGTGTCCTACACAGAGCCATGGGTACACCCCTAAACAAAGGCCAGGGGAGGTGTGACCTGCTTGGAGCGGCAGGTGCACCTATTCTTGCCACTTTCTGGGCATACTAGATGGACCTTACTGGCATTTATCTGCCATCATATACTATGTTACTATGTAACTATTTGATAAACTGAAGAGTAGCAAATCACCTGGACCAGACAGCATATATCCAAGAGTGTCGAAAGAACTGAAATATGAGATTGCAGACCTAGTATTAGTAATCTGTGAACCATCATTAAAATCATCTGTAGTACCTGAAGATTGGAGGATGGCCAATTTAATGCCAATTTTTAAAAAGGGTTCCAGGGGTGATCCAGGAAACTACAGACCAGTGAACCTGACATCAGTACCGGGCAAAATGGTAGAAACCATTATAAAGAACAAAATTACTGAACATGTAGATAGTCATGGCTTAATGGGAGACAGCCAACATGGTTTTAGCCAAGGAAGGTCTTATCTTACTAATCTGTTATGCTATTTTGAAGGTGTGAATAAACAGGTAGAGAATGGTGAGTCAGTTGATATAGTGTATCTAGATTTTCAGAAAGCCTTTGACAAGGTCCCTCATGAGAATTGGTGAAATTAAAAAGTCATGGGATAGGAGGCAGTGTCCTATTGTGGATCAGGAACTGGTTAAAAGATAGAAAGCAGAGGGTTGGGCTAAATGGCCAATTTTTCTAATGGATAAAGGTAAACAGAGTCTTGCAGGACTACAAAAGAGGACTGTTACTTCTGGAGAGAGATCTGTAATTGTGATTATATACTTCTGGGAATTTTCTGTAAGGAATTCTTTGTATTAAAGCTAATTAATCTGTGAACCCACTATTTTTTTGTTAAATCAGTCAGGGCCTAGTAGCAGCAGTTTAAGTTTAAATTTAAAACACAGAAGACAACTTTCTGGTTACATATCATACCCAGCAGAGAGCTTGTAGTTTAAATTAATAGTCACTCAGGGCCTAGTATCAGCAAAGTACTTTTAGCTTAAATTTAAAACACAGAAGAGAGCTTTCTGGTTTAATTTGGATCCCAGCAGAGAGCTTGTACTTTAAATTAAGTAGTCACTCAGGGCCTAGCATCAGCAAAGTACTTTTAGTTTAAATTTAAAACACAGAAGAGAGCTTTCTGGTTAAATTTAGAACCCAGCAGAGAGCTTGTAGTTTAAATTTCATAATAAATTAGAGCCTAGCAGCAGCAAAGAGCTATAATTTAAAATTTAAAATCAAATAAGAATATAGTTTCCCTCAGCAGCACAGGACAGGGTACTGTGTAGCAGCCCTCTTTTAATAAGTGTTATTTCCCTCCCTCCCTCCCCACACCCACCCACCCCCAGGATAATTGTAGCTTTATAAGTACTTACACATCTTAAAAGACAGGGGGCGCTCAGGTGCAGCTCGTTACCCAAATCAGTCATACACTAAGGACTTGAGATTAATTAAGCTTCAGGTGAACAAGGTATATTAAACGTATTAGGTACAGTTTTATTAGTATAAATATCAATAGCAATCCTTAGGAAGTAAAGAACTTAAAGATCTAAACAAAAACTTAAAACTAAAGATGCAGACAGCAGTCCAGCAGCGAGATAGGGGCTTTCCAGTCTTTTGCATTGAGTGTCACATGTATGATTTTCTCCCAGTTGGTGAGAGGTCTTATGTGTGCACTAGGTGCAAGGAGCTCTTTGCTCTCAGGGAACAAGTCCGTTCTCTAGAGGCTAGAGTAGCAGACTTGGCAAACATAAGAAAGACAGAGAGGTACATAGACGAGACCTACAGGGATATAGTCCTGAAGTCCCACATCCAGTCGTGCAGCATCCCTGTTGCCATGAAGGAGAGAGGTCACGTGACAGGAGAGCATCACCCTGGTGTGGCAGGAAGTGATCCTATAACTAGGACCTGTCCTCCAGGTGATATAAAACCCTCTTGCACCGAGGAAGTTTCTCCAGGGCCATGTGCCCATGACAGAAGGGTTAGGAAAGCCGTTATAGTTGGTGATTCGATCATTAGGCATGTAGATAGCTGGGTGGCTGGTGGACATGAGGATCGCCTGGTAACATGCCTGCCTGGTGCAAAGGTAGCAGACCTCACGTGCCACATGGATAAGGTCTTAGATAATGCTGGGGAGGAGTCTGCTGTCTTGGTACATGTCGGTACCAATGACATAGGAAATTGTGGTAGGAAGGTTCTGAAGGCTAAATTTAGGCTTTTAGGTAGGAAATTGAAATCCAGAACTTCCAGGGTAGTGTTCTCCGAAATGCTTCCCGTTCCATGTGCAGGACCCAAAAGGCAGGCAGAGCTCCGGAGTCTCAATGCGTGGATGAGACAATGGTGCAGAGATGAGGGTTTTGGATTTGTTAGGAACTGGGGAACATTCTGGGGAAAGGAGAGGCTCTTCCGAAGGGATGGGCTTCACCTTAACCGGGATGGAACCAGGCTGCTGGCATTAACCTTTAAAAAGGAGATAGAGCAACTTTTAAACTAGATAATAGGGGAAAGCCGACAGTCGCCCAAGAGCTGATGGTTCGGAAGAATGTATCCTTGAAAGATACTACCAAAAGGTTCCAAAAAAGAGTAAAGTAGCCTAAATGCCCTTGAGTATGGAGAAGACAGAGCTTAAAGATCCCAAATTACCCATGTCTATCAACAGCCAAACTAATATGAATAAAATACAGTCTCTAAAATGCTTGTATGCAAATGCTAGAAGTCTAAAAATTAAGATGGGAGAGTTAGAATATATAGCACTAAATGAGAGGTTAGATATGATTGGGATATCAGAGACATGGTGGAAGGAAGACAACCAGTGGGGACACTGTGGTACCTGGATACAAACTATATTGTAATGATAGAGCTGATCAAATTGGTGGAGGGGTTGTGCTCTATGTTAGAGAGGGCATTGAGTCAGAAAGGATTAAAGTTTTGCAGGAAACAAAATTTGCTGTAGAATCTCTATGGATTGAAAGTCCATGTAAAAAGGGGAAGGCGATGGCAGTGGGGGTGTACTATAGAACGCCTGGCCAGAATGAACAAAAGGATGATGAAATGCTTAAAGAAATCAAGGAAGCTAAGAAAAGTTATAGCGCAGTAATAATAATGGGTGATTTCAATTATCCAGGTATTGACTGGGTCAGTGTCACGGCAGGACATGCTAGGGAGATAAAGTTCCTAGATGACATAAATGACTGCTTCTTCGAGCAGCTGGTTCATGAACCGACCAGAGGGGAAGCCATATTAGACCTAGTCCTTAGTGGAACACCAGATCTAGTGCAAAGAGATAAGGGTGTTGGGGCTACTTGGCAATAGTGATCATAGCATGATCACCTTTGATTTAATTAGTGGAGGAGGGATAGTAAGGAAATCTACAGTATTACCTTTTAACTTTCGAAAGGGAGACAATGATAAAATGCGGAAAATAGTTAAGAAAAAACTAAAAGGAGCAGTTGCAAAGGTTAAAGACTTACATCAAGCTTGGGTGTTGTTGAAAAATACTATCTGGGAAGCCCAGGCCAGCTGTATTCCACGCTTTAAGAAAAGTGAAAGAAAGTCCAAAAAACTGCCAGCATGGTTTAAAGGGGAGGTCAGAGAGGCTGTTGCCAAAAAAGCATCTTTCAGGAAATGTAAAAAAGAGCCAAACGACGAAACCTGGAAACAGCACAAGCACTGGCAGGTCAAATGCAAGGCATTGATAAGGCAGGCAAAGGGAGAATTTGAGAAGAAGCTTGCTGCGGAAGCAAAAACGTGAAATAAAGATTTTTCAAGTACATTCGTAGCAAAAAACCTGTGACAGTCAGTTGGTCCATTAGATGACAGAGGAGTTAAAGGGGCACTAAGAGGCAACAATGCGATAGCGGAGAGACTGAATGAATTCTTTGCTTCGGTCTTTACTGTGGAAGATGTAGGGATGTTACCCATGACTGAAGTGGTATTTAAAGGTGCGGAAGAATTGAAGGAAATATCGATACATCGGGAAGATGTATTACAACTATTAGATAAACTGAAGAGTAGCAAATCACCTGGGCCGGATGGGTATACATCCAAGGGTGTTGAAAGAACTGAAATATGAGATTGCAGACCTGCTATTAGTAATATGTGAATTTTCATTCAAATCATCTGTAATACCTGGAGATTGGAGGATCGCCAATGTAACGCCAATTTTTAAAAAGGTTTCCAGGGGTGATCCAGGAAACTACAGACCGGTGAGCCTGACGTCAGTACCGGGAAAAATGGTAGAAACCATCATAAAGAATAAAATTGCTCAGCATGTAGATAGTCATGGCCTAATGGGAGACAGCCAACATGGTTTTAGACAAGAAAGATCTTGTCTTACTGATCTATTATGTTTTTTTGAAAGTGTGAATAAACAGGTGGACAAAGGTGAGTCAGTTGATATAGTGTATCTGGACTTTCAGAAAGCCTTTGACAAGGTCCCTCATCAGAGACTTTGGCAAAACTAAAGAGTCATGGGATAGGAGGCAGTGTACTACTGTGCATCAAGAACTAGTTAAAAGATAGAAAGAAGAGAGTTGGGCTAAATGGCCAATTTTCCCAATGGAGAAAAATGAATAGTAGTGTACCCCAGGGATCTGTCTTGGGTCCACTGCTTTATGACATATTCATAAATGACCTGGAAAGTGGAATAACGAGTGAGGTTATCAAATTTGCAGATGATACAAAACTATTTAAAGTTGTTAAAACCCAAAAGGATTTTGTAAAATTGCAAAGGATCTTGATAAATTGGAAGACTGGGCATCAAAATGGCAGATGAAATTTAATGTGGACAAGTGCAAAGTTATGCACCTAGGGAAGAACAACCCAAACTATGGTTACACGATGCAAGGTTCCACATTAGGAATCACCACCCAGGAAAACGATTTAGGCATCATTGTGGATAACATGTTAAAACCCTCGGCCCAGTGTGCAGCGGCAGCCAAGAGAGCAAATAGAATGCTAGGTATCATAAGGAAAGGAATGGAAAATAAAACAAAAGATATTATAATGCCTCTATACCATTCCATGGTGAGATCGCACCTTGAATATTGTGTGCAATTCTGGTCACCATATCTTAAAAAGGATATAGCGTTATTAGAAAAGGTTCAGAGAAGAGCCACCAAAATGGTAAAGTTGATGGAAGGATACTCCTATGAAGAAAGGCTAAAAAGGTTAGGGCTCTTTAACCTGGAAAAGAGACGGCTGAGGGGAGATATGATAGAAGTCTATAAATTAATGAACGGAGTGGAACGGGTAAACGTAGATCGATTGTTACGTTATCAGAATATAGAAAGACTAGAGGACATGCAATGAAGCTACAGGGTAAACTATTTAAGACTAATAAAAGAAAATATTTTTTCACTCAACGTGTAATCAAACTCTGGAATTTCTTACCTGGATGGAGTATCCTTCCATCTACTTTACCATTTTGGTGGCTCTTCTCTGAACCTTTTCTAATAACGCTATATCCTTTTTAAGATATGGTGACCAGAGTTGCACACAATATTCAAGGTGTGGTCTCACCATGGAACGGTATAGAGGCATTATAATATATTTTGTTTTATTTTCCATTCCTTTCCTTATGATACCTAGCATTCTATTTGCTCTCTTGGCTTCCGCTGCACACTGGTCATAGGGTTTTAACATGTTGTCCACAATGACGCCTAAATCTTTTTTTCTGGGTGGTGGTTCCTAATGTGGAACCTTGCATTGCATAACCATAGTTTGGGTTGTTCTTCCCTAGGTGCATAACTTTGCACTTGTCCACATTAAATTTCATCTGCCATTTTGATGCCCAGTCTTCCAATTTATCAAGATCCTCTTGCAATTTTCCACAATTCTCTTGGGTTTTAACAACTTTAAATAGTTTTGTGTCATCTGCAAATTTGATAACCTCACTCATTATTCCACTTTCCAGGTCATTTATGAATATGTCAAAAAGCAGCGGACCCAGCACAGATCCCTGGGGTACACCACTATTCACCTTTCTCCATTGGGAAAATTGGCCATTTAGCCCAACCCTCTCCTTTCCATCTTTTAACCAGTTCCTGATCCACAGTAGTACACTGCCTCCTATCCCATGACTCTTTAGTTTTGCCAAAAGTCTCTGATGAGGGACGTTACCAAAGGCTTTCTGAAAGTCCAGATACACTATATCAACTGACTCACCTTTGTCTACCTGTTTATTCACACTTTCAAAAAAACATAACAGATCAGTAAGACAAGATCTTCCTTGTCTATAGCCATGTTGGCTGTCTCCCATTAGGCCATGACTATCTACATGCTGAGTAATTTTATTCTTTATGATGGTTTCTACCATTTTTCCCGGTACTGATATGAGGCTCACCGGTCTGTAGTTTCCCGGATCACCCCTGGAACCCTTTTTAAAAATTGGTGTTACATTGGCGATCCTCCAATCTTCAGGTATTAGAGATGATTTTAATGATAGTTCACAGATTACTAATAGCAGGGTCTGCAATCTCATATTTCAGTTCTTTCAACACCCTTGGATGTATACCATCCGGCCCAGGTGATTTGCTACTCTTCAGTTTATCTAATAGTTGTAATACATCTTCCCGATATATTGATATTTCCTTCAATTCTTCTGCACCTTTAAATACCACTTCAGTCATGGGTAACATCTCTACATCTTCCTCAGTAAAGACCGAAGCAAAGAATTCATTCAGTCTCTCCGCTATCACCTTGTCGCCTCTTAGTGCCCCTTTAACTCCTCTATCATTTAATGGTCCAACCGACTCTCTCACAGGTTTTTTGCTACGAATGTACTTAAAAAAATCTTTATTTCATGTTTTTGCTTCCGCAGCAAGCTTCTTCTCAAATTCTCCCTTTGCCTTCTTTATCAATGCCTTGCATTTGACCTGCCAGTGCTTGTGCTGTTTCCAGGTTTCGTCTTTTTCTTCCTTGGTCCCAGGCTCTGGAACTCGCTCCCCCCTGCCCTCCGACTTGAACTATCCTTTAGTAAATTTAAAGCCGGTCTGAAGCCCCATCTTTTTTGCACGGCCTACGATCTTCCCTTCCCCTCCTCCATCCCCACAGACCCCTCATAGGTTTGTCTCGTTCTCCTCAATTTGTCTGTCTGTCTGTATCTGACCTACTCATGTGTTCTCTCTCCTTTCTCTACCTCTGTCCCTTTCCTATTGCATTAATGGAGTTCTATTTCTTCAATCCTTTCTTTCTAGCAGCATTGTTATGACTCTTATCTTAAGCTTGTTGTAAACCGTGCTGGTGTCTTTGGCGTGTGCGGTATATAAAGAAACAAATAAAGATAAAGATAAGGGTAAACACAGATTGATTGTTTATGCCATCAAAAGACTAGGGGACATGCAATGAAGTTACAGTGTAACCTATTTAAGACTAATAAGAGAAAACATTTTTTCATTCAAACTCTGTAATTTGTTACCAGAGGATATAGTAAAAGCTGTTTTTGTAGCTGGGTTTAAAAAAGGTTTGGACAAGTTCCTGGAGGAAAGGTCCATAAACCATTATTATAAGTGTCCCGGGAAATCCACCGTTTGCCCCAGTACAAACATTGTGGAACCTGTATCCATTGGGGAAACTGCTAGGTACTTGTGACCTAGATTGGCCACTGTTAGACACAGAAAGCACAGTTAATTACCTGTAACAGGTGATCTCTGGGAACAGCAGGAATAAGTCTTCACATATGGGTACGTCGGTACCGATGGAGCCTGTGCAGGAACGCTCCCCAGCATCCTTCCCGCCTAAACACTTCCCTCTCATCAGTTGGGTTTGTAGCTGAGACCGAAGGAGGGAAGTAGACAAATTAGAAAGAGAGAGAGAGCAACTCCTAGGGAGGTGGGTGGGTTGTGAAGACTTATTCCTGCTGTTCCCAGAGATCACCTGTTACAGGTAAGTAACTGTGCTATCTCCAGGAACAAGCAGGAATGAGTCTTCACATATGGGGATTCCCAAGCTAAGATGCCTGGAGGAGGCCCCAGCATGTTGCAAATCCAATGGATGGGCCATGCTTGTTCCTCAGAACCTCTTCAGGCATCGAAGTAGGCATTGAAGCAGGCATCGAAGTAGGAGTTGAACTAGAAAAGAAAAAAGGGGGCTGTGGAACAGCTTAACTAAACAAGGTATCCAGAGGGGGGTCCTTGTGTAGATTATAATTGTTAGAAAATATTGAATTCCAATTTTATAATGTGGATCTTGCGAAAAATATTTGGTCAGGCTAATATGGGTCTGTAGTTGAGAGCCAGTACATTATCCTCAAAGAAATTTCCTCACTGTGAAGTAGAGGAAAATAAATTTTGCAATACAGGAAGAGATAAGAAGCCTTAATGGCTAGAACTAACCCCAGAAGAAAAAATGGGGGAGTTTAATGAGGTTGGACTTTGGAGAAAGTAGCTAAAGCTTCTGTAAAGTCCAAAGTTTGAACTCCTTGTCCTTGGAGCAAAATAAGGCCCTAGGAAAGAGTGGAGATAAATCTGACTGGTTTGGATGAAAAGGTAGAAATACCCTTGGCAGAAAAAAGGATAGGTCTTTAAGACCCCCTTTATCCAAATGAAAGACCATGACATTTGTAAATAGGCATTGGCCCCCCAATTTCTTGAAGATCAGTAAAGTCTTTCGTAAGTGATGTCACTTATGACAATGACTTTACATGCAGAGCTTCAGATGTGAGGTAAAAGAAAAGGTAAAGAAGGTATTTCCTAATGTACCATAGAAATTGGTTGTCCATTAAGTTTTATGATATGCTGGGACAGCATTAATATGGACAATAAAAAATCTTTCAAAGTCAGATGTTGAATAGAGATTGACCCAATAACAAGAAGGATTAAGACCTACTTGAGAACATTGATGGAGAATCTCTGTCTGGCTAAAAATGGAAGAACTATAGTGCAAGTTTCATGGAAAACTGGTACTATGTTTTCCACTTACAAGGAGAGATTGCTTTAAAAAAGATCTATCCCCTGAATAACCAGGTCTTGAGACGTACGTGAAGGAGTGCAGAAGAGATCCTTAGTCTTAAGACGGAAAGTCTGGATCTTTCTATAACTTCAAGAAGTAGCTTGAGAAAAAGACGCAATATAAGGGGATACCATGTTTGCCTCTCTATGAGGGCAATATGAGTATCATGCGCTCTTTTGTTCATCATAATCTACAATGAAGTATAGGGAAATAGAAGGGAAATAGCGAATAAGGACCGACTGGAGTGAAAAGAATTCATCCCTGTCGCAGAAATTCCAGTGAGATGTGGAACAACCCAGGGAATTGTGCAATTCTCTACGCTTTCACGTGGTCTAAGCCCTGGTTAGTTTTCCTTAAAAGGAAATTTTTAAGGAAGATGGTAAGATTAGGAAAAAAACAGTCATGTAGGAGCATGACTGGGCAGAGTCTACCAGCTGAAGCCCTTTTTAACCATCTGGAAGCTAGCTACTAGGAGTAGCTCTGAGGCTCTCCGGCAAAGGCCAATAGTTGCAGAGCTTTCTTGTATAATTGCAGAGAGCATGTTGTAGGTTGCTTAGATCTGGCTGTTTAATTGCCAGTGTGCAACCTAATCTATTCTGTTGTAGCCAAAAAGAATTGTAGATGGCTAAGAATAGTAGACAGGCTTGATGTCTGCAACAATAAATTGTCCAAATGGGTTCTGGAACCTCTCTTGGAGTTATCTGTTATTAAGGCAGCAGAGAAAAAATTAGGTCCTATAGGTTAGAGAGGACCGTCAGACATAATTTGGAGTGGTAATATTCACTTTCTGTCTGATAAGCTGCCTTAAAGAAGTATCTGAGAAGGTTGGCTCAAAGATACACAGAGAAAAAGATGAACCGCAAAGGGGAAGAAAACTCTGTATGGAAACTGCTTACTGGAGTAGGTATTGAAGAAAATCCTATGGGCTTAGCGAATAAGCCCTCCAGTTGATTAGTAGTACTCTTGGAGACTGAATGTCTGGACTAAGAGGAATAGAAGTAATACAGAGTTGAGAAGACTTACAATTTGGTAAGTCTTTAAAGAGGTAGGGTCCCCTTGCAGTTAAAAGTATGAGATATCCTCGTACAGGAAACTGTCAAGGTGAAGGGCATAGCTCACCTTGTTGTTAGTTGTTCCCCTTTTTTTTTTAAGGAGAAAACCTGTTATCTTTAGGGTATGATGGTCCTCAATAGCTCTTGGAGCTAAAAGGAGGGATTTCTCTTGTAGCAAGAGATTCATGCCCAGAGTCGAGGATTGAATCAATGTATGACTGATATCTCAACATGGATGAGAGGAACCTTAAATGCTTCTGTTGAAAAGAAGTAGGTTCAGAGGTTCTAAAAACCTCACAAAGGAAAAGTGAATAAAATATCAGAAACCCTGCGACTGCTGGGTTTGCTGAGCCTGTTGAGGTTTTGATTTGCTTAGCCTGGTTTGATGTTCCCTGTTTTTGGAAACATCTGCATCATGGGTAGAAGATGGATAAAACTTTTTTCCCCTAAGGGGACAAAACTTTTTATGAGATTTTTTATTAGCTGGGATAGAGGAAAGTTTTGACAATCCTCTGAAAGCAACAGCATCAGTGCTTAACTGATTAGCTTGAAATAAAGCCTCCTTGTTGAAGAGATTTTCACCAGTACAAGGAGTATTTCCCAGCCTTTCCTGTACCCATCTGTCCAAGTCTGAAGCTTGGAGCCAGGCTATGTGTCGTGCTCTTATGGCTATAGCAGACGTTCTGCTAATAGACTCAAAACAGTCCAGGGAAGCACGATTAAGGAACCTAGAGATATTTTGAGCATGATTGACTAATAAGAAATAGTGTGCTCTTTTATGCTCTGGAAGTAAAGGGTTCAAAAACTTTAAGTTCTTTGTGACCTCTTCAAGAGATAATCCCATATAGAAAATATATGAGATAATTCTTGCTGAAAGCATGGATGCCTGGAAGCATCGACGTCCAAAGGCATCTAAAGTCCTAGACTCACGACCTGGCGGATAAGAAGAGTTCTTCTTTGCACAATTAATACGCCTCATTGCTGATTCTACAACAATAGAATGATGAGGAAGTTGAGTCTTTTGAAAACCTGGAGAAGGTGGCATCTTGTACATATTGTCAAGCATTTTAGAATGTGGGGATACCGTTAAAGGAGTTTTCCACATTCTTAATAGTAGATCTTGTAAGATCTGATGCAAAGGAAGCATGATGACCTCCTTTGGAATCCAGGGGAATTGCAGTGTCTCTGAATCCCCCGGTAGGGATTCTTTACCAGGTATAGAAATGGCAAGTAAGTTTGCCATATCAAGCAGAAAAGCTTGAAAAGAAATCTCCCTGGAGGAGGACCCTCTAAAATGAGGGATAAAGGCTGAAAATTCAGCCTTGGTACCGATGGAGTCATCCCAGTCAACGAGATCGGAAGACTTGAAAGGATAAGGAATCAGATTTTCCTTAAAGCGATGTCTTTGGTACCGTCTGAGGTCGGTACCGAGATGAGTCGGTACCGAATCCTCCATGCTAGAGATCGATTCCAGGCTCGGCATCGAAGGAAGCGAGTCTGTCGAAGCAAGCATGGACGGTACAGACACCGATGCCGGTGTCGATACCGGTACCGGTACCAAACTCGACACCGATATTCAAGGAATGGTCTGCAGCAATTCTAGCGGTACCGAAGTAACCGAGAGCTGTCACGCCCATAGCCCCTTACAGCAGTGTGGAAGGGCATGCTCGTTATAGCAGATTCCACCACTTCAGCAATGTGCCTGACTGACTGACTTTGAAGTGCACCATGGGAAAGGTAGTCCAGTCAGGTTACACTTGACTTTTAGGCAGAAAAACATTCTTTTGTAGTTGGGTCGAGAGTTAAGGCACTGACAGAATTTATTTATGAGGTAAACGCAAATAAGGTTCACAAATTGTCACCTATTGGATTTCTTCTCCAGGATTATATTTAGTACAACAGGATATCACTGAACTTAAACACAAACAGCTTGTAATGTCCTTCAATGCAAAACAGAAAGTCTTTTCCACAGCCACTGCTAGCCAACGTGCACAGCAGTGTTATTTAAAACAAAACCAAAAATATCAGCTTCAGATAAATCAGCTCTCTTTTCTCTTCCAAAAGAAACTTCTTATATCCACCGTGAGTACGGCATAAGCTCTGCACTGCACTGATTTCAGCTGGCCAATGAGCAAACAATTAAGCAGCAGCACACATTCTCAGCACAAGTATTTTCCTTTTCATAGAACCTTAGAAATTCTAATAACCCTGAAGAATCATTTGGCCACAGTGTTTTGATACCGCAAAAAAGATAAGAATAACTTCATTTCACATTGTTTTAATATTCTAAGTAAATTAGTCAAGTGTGCAAGCATTCACTTTGGGAAGTTAGAAGAAAAGTTTTAAAAGTACACGTTTGCAACATAAAACACGCATGAAAGGTCATTGATGCAAATTGTGTGCCATTGTTTGTCAATTTTGGCTACGGCACCATTAAGTCTGAGACCTTGCGTGATTGATAGTAGTAGTACTCTATGTAAGAACGAAGTGACTGTTTGAGAAACTTGGAATAGTGATATTGTCTACTATTTTTGATATATTTGGAGTGTACTCCAGTTGGACAGATGGATGTCATCTCTGCTCTGTAGCCCTTGGAACATCATCCCATGGTCCAGGAAACCAAAACACTCTCGATGACACCATCCATGCAGCCATGCATTCACTGGCTTCCTATTCCCAGTAGGAGCAAGTACAAAAAACTAATCATTATCTTCAAGTTACTCCACAACATATCACCTTCTCACCCTACCACACTAAAAAAATAGAATTCCAGACACTAGACATCGAAGGGGATGTACCCAAAACGCCCTATTCATCCCAGCTGATTTCTGCAAGACCAACAAATCAATGAGTAACAGAGCCTTCTCATATTATGTCCCGATCTTATGGAAACTCCTACCAAAAATAAGGGATATAAGAAACCTTGCGGACTTCAGAAAAAGAATCAAGACGCTACGCTTTATGGTGCACACCCATCATAAACATACTATGCACGTGACACATCCAATGTACCTGCTAACCACACTGTAGATATCTGTCATCACCCTCATTGTAAATAGTCATTGCATGTTAATGAACACAGCTAGTTGCACTGTAAACACAACTAGTTACACTGTACAAAGTTAATTACTGTTCTGATGTACCATGTTAACTCTGTTATAATGTAATTGTTTAAGTTATGTTCCTTGTAAATCACTTTGATTGCCTGATAAGGAAGTATAGAAAACTTATAAATAAATAAATGAAATCTCCAGGATGCTTGCTTCTCTGCCTTGGACTTTACTCCAATAGGGAGGATTGAAGAGAACACCACCTGTTTCACCCTCTGTCCCAGAACCATGAAGTCACTATTGATACATTTGGAGGGATACCTGGCAGTATCATTTGTGCTGTGTCATAACGCGGAACCTATGAAGGAAATAGTTTTAGAAAAAAACCCTGTTTTACATGGAACTGAGAAGATGCAGAGAGCGCAGTTCCAGCGCAGCACTGCCAGAGGACATATGAGCAGTTCCACACAGCCAGAAGCAACATGCTCTGACATTGATTGCATTAGTGAGGCAAACCAGAAGCGGAACCTAAGGACCAGGCCTACACGTAGGTATATTGGTACAGACAAAGTTTATTGAAGGACCCAACTAAAAGGTTTTGGCCGGAGGCCTTCTTCAGGGGTCTAAAAATAAATAAAACATACATTAAAACATACATATTAAAATATAAGTAAATATTGTGCATAAATTATAACATTTAGAGAGCGAGGCAAAAGGAGAACCATCTATGTGAGGGCATTACATAAGAGTGCACAACTGGTATAAATGTATATGCAACAAAATTGTAGGATACATTACCACAGGGTGTAGCAACAACATATAAAAAAGCAGAATGCTCTCCTCAATCTGTTAAATGGAAGGAAAGATAGTAGCGTGAGAACGCATATTGTGCCAAAATCACTAAGAAACATGAATACAATACATATAAAAATAATATATGTTGTTGTTGTTAAGTGCCGTCGAGTCGGAGTCGACTCATGGCGACCCTCTGGATAGCTATCCTAAATTGTGTTCGGTCTTCAGTCAGGCGGCTCATTGTTGACAGACTGGTACCCGTAGCTGCTGTTATTGTAGCGATCCATCTCATTGCTGGCCTTCCTCTTTTGCGTTGACCTTCTATCTTGCCAAGCATGATGTCTTTCTCTAATGATCTCTCTCTTCGCATGATGTGTCCGAAGTATGAAATTCGAAGTCTTGTCATCTGAGCTTCTAAAGAAAGTTTAGGTTTGATCTCCTCTAGTACCGACTGGTTTGTTCTTCGGGCAGTCCATGGTATACACAGTATTCGCCGCCAGCACCATAATTCAAAGGCATCAATTTTCTTCCTGTCTGTCTTTTTCACTGTCCAGCTTTCACATCCATATGATGTTATTGAAAATACCATGGCTTGAACAAGTCGAATCTTTGTATGGAGAGAGACATCTCTGCTCTTGAGAATCTTATCTAGGTCTTTCATAGCCATTCTGCCAAGAGCAATGCGTCGTCTGATTTCTTGACTGCTTGTTGCTTCTTTATTGATAGTTGATCCAAGTAGGTTAAAGTTGTTCACGATTTCAATTTCTTCTCCTTCAACGATGAACCTGTTGATTATGCCAGTTGTCATGATCTTTGTCTTCTTTACATTAAGGTGCAGGCCCATTTTGAGACTATGTTCTTTGATTGTGAGAAGCAAATGTTTCAGATCATCTTCACTTTCAGCCAGTAATGTGGTATCATCAGCATAGCGAAGGTTGTTGATGAGTCTTCCACCAATCTTCACACCTCTGTGGTCTTCATACAGTCCTGCTTCTCTGATGATTTGTTCTGCATATAAATTAAACAGGTAGGGGGAAAGTATGCAGCCTTGTCTTACACCTTTGCTTATTTTAAACCATTCTGTTTCTCCTTGTTCCGTTCGAACTGTTGCTTCTTGATCAATGTACAGATTGCGCAAGAGAACGATCAGGTGTTCTGGTATACCCATGCTTCTTAACGTGGCCCAGAGTTTCTCATGGTTTACACAGTCAAAAGCCTTGCTATAGTCGATAAAGCACAAATATATATCCTTTTGGTATTCTTTAGTCTTTTCAAGGATCCATCTCACATCCGCAATGATGTCTCTCGTTCCTCGTCCTTTCCTGAACCCTGCTTGCACTTCAGGTAGTTCTTGTTCTAGGTATGGCTGTAGTCTCTTTTGAATAATCTTCAGTAGAATCTTGCTGGCATGTGGGATCAGAGCGATTGTGCGATAATTTCCACAGTCAGTTGGATCACCTTTCTTTAGTATTGGTATAAACACAGATCTTTTCCAGTCAGTTGGCCATGATGTTGTCTTCCATATTTCTTGGCAGAGCCTTGTAAGTACGGTAACAGCTGCATCAGATTGCTGCAATACTTCTATGGGAATGCCATCAATGCCTGGTGCTTTGTTCTTTGATAAGGCTTTCAATGCTGCTTCAACTTCTTCTTTCATCACCAATGGTTCCTGATCATAAGGTATAGGTTGAAACGGCTGTTGGTCCACTTGATCTTTATCATATAAAAACTCTGTATATTCCTTCCACCTTTTCTTGATCTTCTCAGCATCATTCAATATAGAACCTTGAGCATCTTGTAACATTCCAATTCGAGGCTGGAACTTTTTCTTTAGCTCTCGCAGCTTTAGGAAAGCCGATCTTGTTCTTCCTCTAATAGTTTCTGCTTCTATTTCCTTGCAAGTGTCATTGTAGTACTTTTCCTTGTCCTGTCTTGCTGCACGTTGGAAATCTCTGTTGAGTTCTGAGATTGTCTTTCTTTCTCCTTTGGCTTTAGCTTCTCTGCGTTTCTGGGCAATTTTCAGAGTTTCTTCCGTCATCCATTTTGGCCGTTTTTGCTTTTTCACCTTTTGTAGAGACTTCTCGCTTTCTTCCAGCACAACCTTCTTGACGTCATTCCATAACTCTTCCGGAGCTCTGTCATTTGTATCTAAAGCAGCAAATCGATTTTGCAGGCAGTCTTTAAATTCCAGTGGTATATTCTCAAGGTCATATTTTGCTGCATTCATGAGTGGTTTGCTCTTTTTCAACTTTAGCTTGAGTTTGCATACTAGTAGTTGATGATCTGTACCACAGTCAGCTCCAGGTTTTGTCTTTGTTGATGTTACAGAGCTTTTCCATCGTTGACTTCCACAGATGTAGTCAATTTGATTTTTATACAATCCATTGGGTGAAGTCCATGTGTACAGTCGCCGCTTGTGTTGCTGGAAGAAGGTGTTTGAGATGAATAGATCATTGGTCTTGCAGAATTCTATCAATCTTTCTCCAGCTTCATTTCTGTTGCCAAGTCCATATTTTCCAACTACTTTGCCTTCTTCTTTGTTGCCAACTTTTGCGTTCCAGTCACCCATGACTATCAGGATATCCTGTTTGCATGTTCTGTCAATTTCAGCTTGTACCTGTTCATAGAACTCTTCAATTTCATTCTCTTCTGCAGCTGTTGTTGGGGCATATACTTGAATTATAGTTGTGTTGATAGGCATTCCTCGTAGACGAATAGAGATTAAGCGTTCGCTGACTGCATTGTATTTCATTACAGTTCTTGCAAGTTTCTTCTTTATTATAAATGCAACACCATTTCTTCTTTGTCTTTCATTTCCAGCATAGTAGACCATGTGATCATCTGATGCAAAGTGCCCGATGCCAGTCCATTTCAGTTCGCTGACACCCAACAGATCAAGTTGTACACGTTCCATTTCATTCTTGACCACCTCCAACTTCCCTTGGTTCATGCTTCGTACGTTCCATGTTCCAATGTGTAAGACATCTTTACAGCTTCTGACTCTCATTTCATGCGCAGCTACATCAGCAGTCAGACTTCCCGAGGGCTTTGATCCAACCACATCATAAATGCTGGCTTTACTCTGAAAAATCTTCAGCTCTTCCCCAGTAGCTAGTTGAGTGCCTTCTGACCTGGGAGTCTCATCTTCCAGCACCATAGCACAATTTGTTTTGTTGTAACTATCCATTGGGTTTTCATGGCAAGATACAGAAGTAGATTGCCGGGCCTTCCTTCCGCGCAGTTTAAGTTTGGTGTTGTTGCCGTTGTCACAGAAATGTGATCCTCCGCCGTCAACACTATCCCATTCTGCTGCTGCCCAGATGGGTGGTTTGTCTTCGTCTGGCACCTCAGCTGAGACCTGTCCATCTTGGGAGACCCTGCCAGTAGTTAAACTACCGATAGTTTAGCTCTCAGCATCACTGATGCACGCAAGCCCTCACAGCACGACAAGCTGCAAACCAAGTGAGAGAAAATAATATATATAAAGAATAATAAACTCGTTCTTCTAATACACTAATCTAATTGGCATAGTCATATTTCGCTGCAACAGGTACTAAAAATGCACAAAAGCTTAGTTAAAAAAACGAGTATAAAAAACGGAGAAAAAGAACAGACCATGAACCAAAAGTGTAACCGTTAAGAGCAAACATATAATAAACATCGCTAAGGGAACTTAACTGAATACTAGATACACTTATAGCGAATTGATGGTTGGATCAAATGAGAGGATAAAAACCACAAGGGGAACCGTTGTGTAAACCTTAATTGTAGAGCATAAAAACAAAAGTGCAAAGAAGAGTACAATAAAAATTGTGTGATAGGTCGGCGTGTCGAAAGGTACTGCGGCAGAACCATCAATCAGAAAAAACAAGCAGGCATGATGAAAATATCTAGCGTAAGACCATAACATTAAAAAAAGGGTTAAGGACTCAATGCAACGTGGGGCATTGTGGCAGGTAGAGGCCTGTGATCCACTGTGCCTGACATAAGCAGACAGGCCTAACCAGCTTGACCTGTAAATGCAGCCTGTGGAGAGGCTATAGGATTGCACATCCCCCAATATGCTGCTATAAACCATGGAATTAATAAGTATAGTTGTAGTGACCTCGACAAGTAGAATTTGAGTCTGAGAAAATAGAGAAATATATTATGCTCACTGATAAGAGAATGCAGCTGTAAGGGATTTAATTAAGACTGATGATGGAGAAGCTGCAGAGCCTTGCTCCCCTGCATGTACAAATTGGCTCAATGGCCTTGGGAGCTTGGAAGTAACAAGTTGGTGAACTGGCCATTGTAATTGGGACTAGAAGGGGAGTGAGCAGGTGCCAAGCCCACTGAAAGAACTGGATTGGATAATCATATCAGTACCGGAACCAATGGAAGGGGTACGGGAGGTACGGGAGTGTACCGGGACCAATGAAATGTTCTACTATACCTAGAATGGAGCAAAAACCTATAAAAGTTGATGTACTGCTAGAAAGCTTTGCTCAGCCATTTTGAATTTGATTATTGCTTGAGACTTGTGCACAAATAAATGATTTGGACCTTCTGAATAGACTCCTGGTATCATTGGTTTGTCTGCGCTCTGCTGCTACATATTCTTGGTGCATTGGCCGGGAAGTTGTGGAATCAGAGGGTATATAGGGCAATATACCACGACCTTCCGCCTCTATAGGCTTGGTCCTGCCGGGATCGCACCCTTCCGACGAGGGCTGCTCCCTGGCGCCACCGGTCCCTTGCATCGGAGGGAGTTGGCCAGACCTCGGCGGGTGTCGAGCCCGGCTGGAGCCAACGCCTCGAACCCGAGTGAGGGGAGTCCGAGGTCCAACTCATGCGCCTGCTTGGGAAGTTTGAGGACCGGATCCGGTGAGTATAGTTTTGATTTGTTGTCTAGACAGAAATAGAAAGAGCAGCGCTGCCATTGGAACTTGGAATTGTTAATCTCGAGATAAATTGGTAATTGGTAAGAGAGCCTGATCACCTCTCCAAGACGAGCCGAATAACCCTGCATGAGCATTCGCAGGGCGAAACTCTCGTCTTTTTGTAATTGATAATTGGTTAAGACTAGTCAGAATAGATAGGAAAGAAATGCATTTTGGGATACGTTGCTAGCATGATTGTGTGAATGAAGTGTGTATGAGAGGTTTGGCAGCACAAACCAAGCGAAGGCGGACCCCTGAGTAGCGCATTTCTTGACCGGGCGACCGCGTTCAAGTCGCAAAAAGGGGGAAGCGATTGTCGTCTTGTCTTGTTATTTGTATTCCCTATATGTCTCTAGGGCCGTGAGGACCCCTTACCCACGGTCCGCCCTCCTTTTCCCTTTTGTCTGCTGTAGCGCGCACACATCGAAATGGGAGGGGTGGAGTCTATCACTAGAAACACTCCATTAGAGTGTATGATCGCACATTTTAAAGAGGGATATTCTGGAGATTATGGTATTAAAATGACAGCAGCCCGTTTACAGATTTTGTGTACTAGGGAGTGGCCCGATCTAGACCCCACCTGGCCCCGAGAGGGAACTTTTAATGTAGAGATTATCCAGTTAGTACACTGGAGAGTGCGGACAGCGCACCCCGATCAGTACCCCTATATAGATTCCTGGTTAAGTATTTGTGAAAACCCACCTCCTTGGGCGAAGCGCTGCTATGAGGAGCAGTGCAGAATAATGTTAGCTAAGATAGATATTGGTCAGAAGATAGAAAAAGAACAGACTAGTAAGAGAGGGAGAGATGAAGCACACGAACAGACTAGTAAGAGAAGGAGAGGTGAGAAATTTAGGAAGAAACCCATCCTGAAAGATCCTGATTCCCCAGAACTGATTCCCCGACAGCCTCGAACTCCAGGTCCAGTGAGGGCTGCCCGTCGCCCAGCCCCAGAGCCCCGGAGAGAGCGGGAAAGGGATCCACCCCCGAGACACCCTCCGAAGAACAGGAAGATGAGCCTCCCGTAGTTGAGGAAGGTGATTCTACTGAGACAGAGATAGATAAAGGCAAGTCAGGTTCCGAGACAGGGAAGGAAGAAATTGAGAATTCCCCAAGTGAGACTGACAGCATGGAAGCAACCGCCAGTGTTAGTCTGCCAGTAAAAAGTAAATCCAAGACAAAGCATATAGAAAAGAAAGAAGTCCCTGTCAAACTCGTAGAAAAGAAGGAAAAGAGCCCCGATGGGAAAGTAGTTACGAAAATATCCCTTAGATCCCAAAAGATATCTACTGCTAAGATGATGCCTTTACGGCAAGTCCCGGGAGTACCCGTAACGAATGAAAATAATGAAGTGGTAGCGGGACCCCTAAGTTATGTGTATGTCCCTTTCTCCACAACTGATTTGTTAAATTGGAGAACACACTATGCTTCCTATACTGATAAACCCATGGAACTTACAGAATTAGTAAATACTATCATGGAAACTCACCGACCCACTTGGGCAGATTGCCGCCAGCTTCTGACCACTCTATTTACGACAGAGGAGCGAGCGCGAATTAGAAAAGCAGCTATAGATTGGCTGGCGGATAACCCTGTAGCTCCGAGACAGGGGACGGAGAGAATAGACCATCGAGAAGCGGCCCTGAGAGAATTCCCGAATGAAGACCCCCGTTGGGATCCAAACACAGAGGAAGGATCCACAGCCCTAGCCCATTTTCGCCAAGGTTTTTTACAAGGTCTGAAAAGGGGAGGCCAGAAAGCTATGAACCTTTCCAAAGTTACTCGAGTCATCCAAGGTGTAGATGAAAGTCCCGCAGAATTCCATGAGAGATTGATTGAAGCATATAAAATGTATACTCCCTATGATCCCGAGGCACCAGGAAGTTTATGTATGGTGAATTCTGCTTTTGTAAACCAGTCTCAACCAGACATTAGACGTAAATTGCAGAAGTTAGAAGGGTTTGCGGGCATGAATACAACTCAGTTATTGGAAGTCGCTCATAAAGTGTATGTGAATCGTGATACTGAAAGGCAGAAAGAATGTGATCGAAAGATGAAGAAGAAAGCTGATTTTTTTGGCTGCGGCCTTAGTTGAACAGAAAAGGGTGGTATCCCTAGTCGAAGGAGCCGAGGAAGGGGGCGGGGCCGAGGAGGCAGTCGGCCCCAAATAGGCGTAAACCAATGCGCCTATTGCTGGGAAGAAGGACATTGGAAAGACGCATGCCCGCAACTCGAAGACGCCCAGCAGGATGACGTAAACAATCATCCGTGGCGAGAAGAAAGACGAGGCCGTCCCCGACATGGGGGGGGAGCCAATCGAGAACAATTCCAGCGAGAAAGAGGAGGAGCTATCCAAGCCGCGGCTACGACAGTCCATAATACAGAGGAAGTGGATTAGGACAGACCGGGCTCCGAATTTGCTTTAGGTCTCCAGGAGCCTATGGTCGGAATACAAATAGGAGACCAAGTCATGAACTTTATGGTAGATACTGGAGCAAAACATTCAGTAGTAGACAAGAAGATAGCTCCATTTTCTACAAAAGCAGTCACCATTATAGGAGCAACTGGTGCCAGAGCTACAAAATCTTTCCTTCAGAATCGCATGTGCAGTCTAGGAGGACACCAAATAATTCATCAATTCCTTTACATGCCCGAATGTCCAGTGCCACTACTGGGACGAGATATGTTAGCTAAGCTTCAAGCACAAATATCTTTCTCTGAAAGAGGAGAAATGCAAATGACAGTAAATCCCCAAGTCAAACCGGCAGGAACAATGCTGCTGACAATTCCCCAAGAAGAAGAATGGAGATATTACAGTGATGATTCTATCCAAGACACTTATTTTGAACAAACTTTAAAGAACATTCATGCACCACCTGGAGTATGGGCAGAAGGCAGTCCTCCAGGCCTAGCCAAACATATAGCCCCAGTAATTGTAACCCTTAAGCCTAGTGCTACACCAGTACACGTCAAACAGTACCCTCTCCCAAGAGCTGCAATTGAAGGCATTCATCGCCATTTGCAAAGATTGCTCGAACATGGCCTACTAAAAGTATGTCAATCCCCATGGAACACTCCACTTTTGCCAGTTAAGAAACCTGGGACAGATGATTACCGCCCAGTGCAAGATTTAAGGAGAGTGAATGACGCAGTTGAAACTATACATCCAGTTGTATCCAATCCTTACACTCTTCTAGGACTGATACCTGCTGAAGCTACCCATTTCACTGTACTAGATTTAAAAGATGCGTTCTTTTGCATAAGATTAGCCCCTGAAAGTCAAATACTGTTTGCATTTGAATGGCAGGACCCCGTCTCTGGAAGAGGGGGCCAACTCACATGGACACGATTACCCCAAGGATTCAAAAATTTGCCTACTATCTTTAGTGCTGCACTGAATCAAGACCTTTCAAGCTATCCAGTAGCCCCGGGGAAGAGAGTGCTTCTCCAATACGTGGATGATCTGCTGATAGCTGCTGTATCAGAAAGTGAGTGTATACAAGCCACCAAAGACCTTTTGCAGTTACTAGATGAAGCTGGATATAAAGTTTCCAGAGCCAAAGCACAACTATGGCAAAAAGAAGTGAAATACCTGGGTTTTCGTATAACCCAAGGAAGCCGAAAGTTAGGCAGAGAGAGAAAAGAAGCAGTATGCAGAATTCCAACCCCAACAACCAGAAAGCAAGTCAGAGCCTTTCTGGGAGCGGCAGGATATTGCCGAATCTGGATACCCAACTTTGCCCAAATTGCCAAACCACTGTACGAAGCCACAAAAGGAGAAGAGAAGTCGCCACTGGAGTGGGGACTCGAGCAGGATACAGCCTTCAAGATGTTAAAGGAAGAACTGATGTCATCGCCAGCACTTGGACTACCAGATGTTCACAAGCCTTTCCACTTGTTTGTACATGAAGCACAGGGAAATGCCTTAGGCATGCTGACTCAGAAATTGGGAAATTGGGAGCGACCTGTAGCATACCTATCGAAACAGTTGGACACTGTGGCCAAGGGATGGCCACCATGCCTGACAGCAGTTGCAGCTACAGCCTTATTAGTAAGTGAAGCAGACAAGCTCACATTAGGACAGAACATACGAGTCACTGTGCCACATGCAGTCCTTGCCCTCATGGAACAAAAAGCAAATTATTGGCTCACCAATTCTCGAATGCTGAAATACCAGAGCATGTTATGTGAAAATCCACAGATACAACTAGAAGTGAGTAATGCCCTGAATCCAGCCACCTTGATACCCATTAGTGAAGAACTCCCAGAACATGATTGCATCGAAGTCATGGACACTGTGTTCTCCAGTCGACCTGACCTGACAGATGTGCCCATAGACAACCCTGACCAAGTCTATTATGTTGATGGGAGCAGTCTCATCCTTGAAGGACGACGCTGTGCCGGATACGCAGTTGTCACTCAACATGAAGTAGTTGAGTCATCAGCCTTAGCCTCAGGCACATCAGCTCAGAAAGCCGAATTGATAGCACTCACCAGAGCATTATTATTAGGAGCGAAACTTGTGCTAAATGTATATACAGATTCCAAATATGCCTTCACTACTCTACATGCCCATGGAGCTCTCTATAAAGAACGAGGGCTCATCACGTCCGGAGGAAAGTCAGTCAAGTATGGTCCCGAGATACTGATGTTACTTGATGCAGTTTGGGCCCCAACACGTGTAGCTGTCATGCATTGCCGAGGCCATCAAGCAGGAAAAGGAGAGGTTGCCCGAGGAAATAGGTTTGCAGATACCTCAGCACGACGAGCAGCTATGACAGGACAAGTTTTGCCACAGGCCATGCCAATGCAGGCAGCATTGTTTCCAGTACCCTTGAACTCATGGACACCACGATATACCACCAAAGAGCTAGATTACTATTGTAATAGTGAGAATGGAGTACTGAAAGATGGGTGGATTGAACTGCCACCAGAAGAAGGTAGTCAACCCCCAGGACGAATAGTAATTCCCGAATTGATGGGTCCAACCTTTGTCAAAGCTTTCCACGATGCCACCCACTATGGAAAAACTGCTATGGAGAAAGCACTTAGACCACATTTCTACATTACCTTGTTAACGACCATAGCCGCTTCAGTAGCACGCCAATGCGTTATCTGTGCCAGAAATAATGCCAAGCAAGGCCTTATAACAGCACCTCGAGTTCAGTCAGGAGGTGTAATCCCCATGCACCACTTGCAGATTGACTTTACCGAAATGCCAAAAGCTAATGGATACCATTATTTGTTAGTACTAGTTTGTACTTTCTCTGGGTGGGTGGAAGCCTTCCCAACCAGAACTGAGAAAGCAAGAGAAGTCACCAAAGTTCTATTGAGAGAAATTATCCCTAGGTATGGGATCCCAGCTGTAATAGGGTCAGACAATGGACCCTCCTTTGTTTCCCAAGTCACACAACAGTTAGCAAAAGCCCTACAAATACAGTGGAAGTTACACACTGCATACAGACCCCAGAGTTCAGGGAAAGTTGAGCGAATGAATCGTACTCTAAAAGCCCAAATGACTAAACTTTGTCAGGAGACACGTTTGAAGTGGCCCCAAGTGCTCCCAATAGCTTTGCTCAGAATACACTCAGCCCCTGTGAAGTCAAGTGGATTTTCCCCTTTTGAAGTTTTGTACGGTAGACCTCCACCTATAGTACAGGGAATAAGAGGAAGTCTAGCCCAGATTGGTTCAGAAATAACCAGGCAAGAACTCCTAGCTCTTAGTTTTGTTTTGCAGAATCTTCATGCGTGGATCCAAGCCCAGTTGCCTATCAACTTGACGGAACCCTTACATCCCTACCAGCCTGGTACCTCGGTGTGGATCAAAGATTGGAAGAAGACACCGCTGGAACCCCATTGGAAGGGACCGTATATCGTTATCCTGTCTACCCCAACTGCAGTAAAGGTAGCGGAGATCGACGCCTGGATCCACCACAGCAGAGTCAAGCCCGCAGCAGTTCCAGAGCCTGAACAGTGGACCGCGGAGCAACATCCTGGTGCACCTTTGCGAGTTACTCTGAGACGGCAACCAGCAGTTTAGACACTTCATCATAGTGCCTTGCAGTAGCCAAGTCTTTCGAAGAGGATTGCTGTTTTCCAAGCAGCAAGAGTTTGTTTTAAACGAACCTCATGTGTGATTTGGACACACCAATACTTCAGTACCTTTAAATTACATTGATTGACAAAACCAACTAAGAATTACAAAGTTGGTTAATGTGCTATAGACTTTTCTTGAGGATCTTCAATCAACACTCAGCACCCGTTGAAAGTGCTTCATTAGCAAACGGGAAGAAGAAAAGAACGTCGTGGTCAAGATCTGCAAGCTGAGGATTCAGAAGAACTCCAATCAACATGTATCTTTATCTTTGCTTTGCTTTGGTTGCTTGTGTAGGAGGTTTTGAACTGACTTATGCTTTACCTCCATGCACTGCTTGCATAACTTCTACTCGCACTGGACTGAAAGTGACTCAGACTCTGGTTTATCACTCTCATTATACTTGTACTGGGAAAGTGACTCGGTGTATTTATAACACCACTGAACTGAACATTTGCATTAAAGACACATCTAGGGTATGCTATAACCCGCATCAGAATCCATCTTACTATACGCTAGAAATTCGATGGAAGGATGCAGATGGACCTATAATCAATGCCACACGACCACTCAAAGATATTAATGCACCTACTGTTTTGTATTTTGATGCATGTGCAGTTATAAATAGAGATAGTGCTTCTACGTGTGGTACTTGGGAAAAAGCATATCGTAATGATCATAAGTATATGTGCCCAGAAGGTGCCGTTGGTTGGAGGAAATGTACAGGTAAAGCGGCACCAGGCTATAGTACTGCGAGAGCAGTAGATTACTATTGCCCCAATTGGGAATGTGTCTTCTATGCCACATGGAATACTGGTGTACTAGATGAAAAAATAGACAAGCGATTGGCAACTTTGACTAAGCCAAAAACAGGTGACAAATGTAAGAAAGATGCTTGTAACCCATTGCAGTTACTGATCCGAAATCCTAGTGTATGGAAACAGGGATACAAGTTTGGTTTACGTATTGCAGGAGGAGCGATAGATCCAGGTACCATTGTACATATAAGACTGAATACCCAAGCCCATAAGTCATCCAAGCATCACATCCATGACACTTTTTATGTAACTATGCATGCAAATAAGTTTGACATTCCACATCCATCCCAGAATCTGTTTCTAGAATTAGCTGGAGCAGTAGTGTCCAGTCTAAAAATCTCAGATTGTTATTTTTGCGGTGGAACTCAGATGGGTGACCAGTGGCCATGGGAAGCCCAAGAGTTGAATTACTCTATGCAATATAACCAGACTGCACTCCACAAGGCTACTAGCGAATGGGTGTTAGCGCACTCAATCGTCGGACGCCTCTGTTATGCCCGAACTGGACCTCAGTTCACTCAACAGGTAGGACAGCTGGTCTGTCTTAGCCAAAAGTTCTATAATGCCACAACTAGACAAACATTATGGTGGTCAGGAACCAATAGACCTGAACCTCCTAACCCTTTGGCCAGGTTTCCTGAACTTGCTGAAGTATGGACTAATCTTGCCATGTTCCACACCTGGCAAGCCCCACCAGGCCTGTATTGGATCTGTGGAAACCGAGCTTATGCTCAACTCCCATCACACTGGGGAGGAGCATGTGTCTTAGGAACCATCAAACCTTCCTTCTTTCTTCTTAACACTGAACAGGGAGAACAATTAGGATACCCCATATACACTACTCATAGACATAAACGAGCAATAAGACAAAAGAGAGAAGCCCTCCAAATAGGCAAATGGGGAAAATGGCAGGGTGATGATTGGCCACCAGAAAGGATCATTGAATACTATGGGCCTGCCACTTGGAATGACGATGGTATGTGGGGATATAGAACCCCAATCTATATGCTTAATCGTATTATACGCTTGCAAGCCGTAGTTGAAATAATAACTAATGAAACTAGTCATGCACTCACACTCTTAGCTAGACAAAGTACCCAAATGCGCACTGCCATATACCAGAATCGTTTAGCATTAGATTACTTACTAGCAGCTGAAGGAGGAGTATGTGGTAAGCTGAATTTAACCAATTGTTGTTTGAAAATAGATAATGAAGGTCAAGTAGTTGAGAATATTGCTGAAGATATGCGTAAACATGCTTATGTGCCAGTACAGACTTGGCACCCACTGAGATTACCTAATTGGTTTGCTAATCTTTTCTCATGGGTAGGAGGCCTGAAGACTTTTCTGATACTAGTATTGCTAATTGTTGTTGTGATATTCGTATTGCCATGCCTAATCCCATGCTGTGTGCGTTCTGTAAACCGTACTATAGAAAATACAGTACAGCGGAAGACCGCAACTAAAATGTTGGCCTTAAGCCAATTTCGTCCTACTGGGATGATATAGTTATCCTGAAGTGATTTAATTCTCACACCTTATTAAGTAATAGGGTGAGATTAATCAAAGGGGGGAATGTGGCAGGTAGAGGCCTGTGATCCACTGTGCCTGACATAAGCAGACAGGCCTAACCAGCTTGACCTGTAAATGCAGCCTGTGGAGAGGCTATAGGATTGCACATCCCCCAATATGCTGCTATAAACCATGGAATTAATAAGTATAGTTGTAGTGACCTCGACAAGTAGAATTTAAGTCTGAGAAAATAGAGAAATATATTATGCTCACTGATAAGAGAATGCAGCTGTAAGGGATTTAATTAAGACTGATGATGGAGAAGCTGCAGAGCCTTGCTCCCCTGCATGTACAAATTGGCTCAATGGCCTTGGGAGCTTGGAAGTAACAAGTTGGTGAACTGGCCATTGTAATTGGGACTAGAAGGGGGGTGAGCAGGTGCCAAGCCCACTGAAAGAACTGGATTGGATAATCATATCAGTACCGGAACCAATGGAAGGGGTACGGGAGGTACGGGAGTGTACCGGGACCAATGAAATGTTCTACTATACCTAGAATGGAGCAAATACCTATAAAAGTTGATGTACTGCTAGAAAACTTTGCTCAGCCATTTTGAATTTGATTATTGCTTGAGACTTGTGCACAAATAAATGATTTGGACCTTCTGAACAGACTCCTGGTATCATTGGTTTGTCTGCGCTCTGCTGCTACAGCATGAGAATATCATGCTCATAATTAGTAAGAGTTGCATATAAGAACGATTTGTATGTGCAGGCTGTAAAAAAGTGCTACCAAACCGACAAAAATGAAACTTTAAAGGTTGCAATGCAACATAAAGTAGCCAACTGTTACAAAAAACGACTGACATTCAGCAGCTGCAAACAAGTTGACTAACGAAAATAAAAAAACACATATGGATCAAAATAAGGATCTGTTAAAACAACAACAGCATATATCTAATTATATCAATATATTTGTATATAATTATATAAAAAGGGGGAATGACTTAAATAGAGGCTCAATTGATTACCACCGAAGTGCGATATAACCAAAGGGGTACATTTGTCTCCCAAAGTGTGAGAAAGAAATATTGCAAATACCACGATATTGCAAGAAGAAGCCATAAACAGAAAACCTATACTAAAAGTTAATCTCCAATTTCAAGCAACCTTATAACTTAAAAACGAAACATTAAGAAAAAAGGAAAGAAAGAGACTCAAGAGAAGCTACAAACATTACCGGAGTCGTTGCTATGCGCGGGAAAACGCCGCGCAGAATCAGATGAGACATTTAAATGATTCTGAAACGGGGCTATAAACTCTCTACAAGAGAGAATTATGTAAGAGGAGTTAAGAACGTTGTGATGCATGTACTACTAACACAAGGACACACAACAATAGCTGCATAAAAATTTTTTTTTGCAAAATAAGAAAGCATCGATATTTATCTAAATGGTGTTCTAAAAATTAAAAAACAGAGACCTGTCAAACTGAGCAAATCGCAATATAAACAAAAATCTAAACTAAACCATGCAGATGCAGCCCGACTGCATGAGAACATTAAGACAATCATTAGGAATGTAGATAGCTGGGTGGCTGGTGGACGTGAGGATCGCCTGGTAACATGCCTGCCTGGTGCAAAGGTAGCGGACCTCACGCACCGCCTAGATAGGATCATAGATAGTGCTGGGGAGGAGTCTGCTGTCTTGGTACATGTTGGTACCAATGACATAGGAAAATGTGGTAGGGAAGTTCTGGAGGCTAAATTTAAGCTTTTAGGTAGGAAGTTGAAATCCAGAACTTCCAGGATAGCATTCTCCGAAATGCTTCCTGTTCCACGTGCAGGACCCAAAAGACAGGCAGAGCTCCGGAGTCTCAATGCGTGGATGAGACAATGGTGCAAGGATGAGGGTTTTGGATTTGTTAGGAACTGGGGAACATTCTGGGGAAAGGGGGGGCTCTTCCGAAGGGATGGGCTTCACCTTAATCAGGATGGGACCAGACTGCTGGCATTAACCTTTAAAAAGGAGATAGAGAAGCTTTTAAACTAGAAATTAGGGGAAAGCCGACAGTCACCCAGGAGCGCATGGTTCGGACGAAGGTATCCTTGAAGGATACTACCAAAAGCAATGAGGTTCCAAAAGGGAGTATAGTAGCCGAAATGCCCTTGAGTAAGGAGCAGACAGAGAATAAAGATTCCAAATTACCCATGCCTACCAATAGCCAGATTATTATGAATAAAATACAGTCTCTAAAATGCTTGTATGCCAATGCTAGAAGTCTAAACAATAAGATGGGAGAGTTAGAATATATGGCACTAAATGAGAGGTTAGATATGATTGCACTCTCAGAGACATGGTGGAAGGAGGATAACCAGTGGGACACTGTGATACCTGGATACAAACTATATCGTAATGATAGAGCTGATCAAATTGGTGGAGGGGTTGCGCTCTATGTTAGAGAGGGCATTGAGTCAGAAAGGATTAAAGTTTTGCAGGGAACAAAATTTGCTGTAGAATCTCTATGGATTGAAATTCCACTTATGAAGGGGAAGGTGATGGCAGTGGGGGTGTACTATCGACCGCCTGGCCAGAATGAACAAATGGATGATGAAATGCTCAAAGAAATCACAGAAGCTAACAAAAGTCACAACAGAGTAGTAATAATGGGTGATTTCAATTACCCCGGTATCGACTGGGTCAGTGTCACGGCAGGACAAACTAAAGAGATAAAGTTTCTAGATGGAATAAATGACTGCTTCTTGGAGCAGCTGGTTCATGAACCGACCAGAGGGGAAGCCATACTGGACCTAGTCCTTAGTGGAACGCCAGATCTGGTGCAAGAAATAAGGGTGTTGGGACCACTTGGCAATAGTGACCATAATATGATCATGTTTGATTTAATTATTGGAGAACAAATAGTAAAGAAATCCACAGTACTACCTTTTAACTTTCAAAAGGGAGACTATGATAGAATGAGGAATATAGTTAGGAAAAAACTAAAAGGAGCGGTTCCAAAGGTTAAAGACTTACAGCAAGCTTGGGCGTTATTTAAAACTACTATCCTCGAAGCCCAGACCAGCTGTATTCCACGCATTAAGAAGAGTGGGAGAAAGTCCAAAAAACTGCCAGCATGGTTTAAAGGTGAGGTCAGAGAGGCTGTTGCTGCCAAAAAAGCAACCTTCAGGAAATGGAAAAAAGAGCCAAATGATGCAAACTGGAAACAGCACAAGCACTGGCAAGTTAAATGCAAAGCATTGATAAGGCAGGCAAAGCGGGAATTTGAAAAGAAACTTGCTGCGGAAGCAAAAACACGAAATAAAGACTTTTTCAAGTACATTCATAGCAAAAGGCCTGTGAGAGAGTCAATTGGACCGTTAGATGATAGAGGGGTAAAAGGGGCAGTAAGAGGAGACAAGGCTATAGCGGAGAGACTGAATGAATTCTTTGCTTCGGTCTTTACTGAGGAAGATGTAGGGATGTTACCCAAGACTGAAGTGGTATTTAAAGGTGATACTGCAGAGGAATTGAGAGAAATATCGCTACACCGGGAAGATATATTACAACTATTTGATAAACTGAATAGTAGCAAATCACCTGGACCGGATGGTATACATCCCAGAGTGTTGAAAGAACTGAAATATGAGATTGCAGACCTGCTATTGGTAATCTGTGAACTTTCATTAAAATCATCTGTAATACCTGAAGATTGGAGGGTCGCCAACGTAACACCAATTTTTAAAAAGGGTTCCAGGGGTGACCCGGGAAATTACAGACCGGTGAGCCTGACGTCAGTACCAGGGAAAATGGTAGAAACCATCATAAAGAACAAAATTACGCAGCATGTAGATAGTCATGGCCTAATGGGAGACAGCCAACATGGCTTTAGACAAGGAAGATCTTGTCTTACTAATCTGATATGTTTTTTTGAAGGTGTGCATAAACAGGTAGACAAAGGTGAGTCGGTTGATATAGTGTATCTGGATTTTCAGAAAGCTTTTGACAAGGTCCCCCATCAGAGACTTTTGGCAAAGCTAAAAAGTCATGGGATAGGAGGCAGTGTACTATTGTGGATCGGGAACTGGTTAAAAGATAGAAAGCAGAGAGTAGGGCTAAATGGCCAATATTCCCAATGGAAAAAGGTGAATAGTGGAGTACCCCAGGGATCTGTACTGGGTCCGCTGCTTTTTGACATATTCATAAATGACCTGGAAAAGGGAATAACGAGTGAGGTTATCAAATTTGCAGATGACACAAAACTGTTTAAAGCTGTTAAAACCCAAGAGGAAAGTGGAAAACTGCAGGAGGACCTGGATAAATTGGAAGACTGGGCATCCAAATGGCAAATGAAATTTAATGTGGACAAGTGCAAAGTCATGCACCTAGGAAAGAACAACCCACACTATAGTTACTCGATGCAAGGCTCCACATTAGAAGCCACCACCCAGGAAAAAGATTTAGGAGTCATCGTGGATAACATGTTAAAACCCTCCACCCAGTGTGCAGCGGCGGCCAAGAAAGCAAACAGAATGCTAGGTATCATAAGGAAAGGGATGGAGAATAAAACAAAGGATATTATAATGCCTCTGTATCGCTCCATGGTACGACCGCACCTTGAATATTGTGTGCAATTCTGGTCACCGTATCTTAAAAAGGACATAGCGTTATTAGAAAAAGTACAGAGAAGAGCCACCAAATTGGTGAAGGGGATGGAAGGCTACTCCTATGAAGAGAGGCTAAAAAGGTTAGGGCTCTTTAGCCTGGAAAAGAGACGGCTGAGGGGAGATATGATAGAGGTCTATAAATTAATGAATGGAGTGGAACAGATAAACGTGGATCAATTGTTTACGCTATCAGAATATAGAAAGACTAGGGGACATGTAATGAAGCTACAGGGTAAACTATTTAAGACAAATAAGAGAAAATATTTTTTCACTCAACGTGTAATCAAACTCTGGAATCTGTTACCGGAGGATGTGGTAAGGGCTGTTAGTATAGCTGGGTTTAAAAAAGGTTTGGACAAGTTCCTGGAGGAAAGGTCCATAAACCACTATTAAAAAGGGACCCAGGATATCAATGCTTGACCCAGTACAAGCATTGTGGAACTTGTGTCTTTTGGGGAAACTGCTAGGTACGTATGACCTAGATTGGCCACTGTTGGAAACAGGATACTGGGCTTGATGGACCTCGGTCTGACCCAGTATGGCATGTCTTATGTTCTTATGTTCTTATGACAACAATTTAAACAATAAATGGGGGTAAAATAACATAGTGGATTATATTTAAATGGTGAAAACCATACTGAGAATCGTAAACAATATGTTGATACGTGATCCAAACGTTACCAACCTACTGCTATAAGTGGAGGAACGCTGTTCTTAATAAATCAGCTGTATCTGTGTAATTAAACCTTTAGGAAGATAAGGAATATCGTCCAATAGTACAATATTGAAAACACAAACCTGTTATTGAATAAGCATAAAAAACTCGTCAGGAAACATGACAATGTAATCAGGGGCGGACCAAGGGGGGTGTGGGGCCATGTGCGGAGACTCGGTGCGGGGCCTCATTTGCATAAGTGGCCTTATTTGCATAAATATTTGCATAATGCTAACATACACTAACTTTTAGTAAACATGTCTCTTAATGAGTGTATGGATAAAGATAGACTAAAAGATTTCTACATTACTATAATCCAGTGCCAACCGCCAGGCACATTAGGAACTACTACAAACACTGCCCATTTAGAACCAATAGCAAACCCGCCGTATCCTAACAGCACTACCAGGACTCACAAAGCACCATACCATACCTATCAAAAGGCAACACTGCAAATATTAAACCAATACATTTCAGAGAATAACAATACATGACCTACTGGGGAAAGAGAACAAGTGGCAATGTCAAATAGGAATTACATAAACAGAATACCTCAGCTCAGTTACACATGCAGAACATAGACCATCACCAAACAAGGAATCACAATTTAGAAACAGGAAGGCAATAATTAAACTGGGAACCCCAAAAGCCAAACTTGGAATGTACAACAACACTGCAGAAATACAACTATAAATTAATTTCCTCTTGTACCAAAGCGTAGACGTTAATGATGCACATTTCCTAGAGCTTTCATATTCCAGTTAATAAATTCAAAATAAAGAGATATCTTTCTACCTTTTGTGCATTTTTTTTCAGTTGCAATTGCTCCAGCCACTTTCTTCTGGTTTCTTCATGTTTTCTGCTAACTCTCCATCATCTGCTGTCCATTTGTCTTTTCTTCTCTCTTCTAGTTTTTTTTCCATTCTCTCTCTCTACATCCGCTTTAACATACTAATCTTTCTCCTTTTGCTCTTTCCTCATTCCTATTTCATCCACTCAAATTTTACCCCTCCATCCTCAATCCCCACTTACTCTCCCAATACCCGGCCACTTGTAGATTTTTTATCCCTCCCACACAAAATATTTTTCCCCTCTCCATTTTACTCTCCCAGCCCCATCCCATTCTAATCCTCCCCCAACATCAGCTCCCTTCCAGCCTCACCCAGCATCCATTCCCTTCTAGTCCCTGCATCAGCCCATTTCCATTCCTAGCCCCCCATCAGCCCATTTCCAGTCCTAGCAACCCCCCAACCCAATACCAGTCCTAGCCCCCCCCCATCAACCCACTTCCAGTCCTAACCCCATCAACCCATTTCCAGTCAGCCCCCCATAGCCCATTGCCAGTCCTAACCCCCCCATCAGCCCACAGCCCATTACCAGTCCTAACCCCATCAGCCCACCTCACGTCCTAACCCCTCCCCATCAGCCCATTTCCTGTCCTAGCCCCCCCCCCTAGCCCATTATCAGTCCTAACCCCCCCCATAGCCCATTACCAGACAGCCCCCATCAGCCAACAGCCCATTACCAGTCTTAACCCCCCCATAATCCATTACCAGTTCTAACCCCCCCAACAGCCCACAGCCCATTACCAGTCCTAACCCCATCAACCCACCTCAAGTCCTAACCCCTCCCCATCAGCCCATTTCCTGTCCTAGCCCCCCCATAGCCCATTATCAGTCATTACCCCCCCCCCATAGCCCATTACCATTCCTAACCCCCCATCAGCCACAGCCCATTACCAGTCCTAACCCCATCAGCCCACCTCCAGTGTTAACCCCCCCATCAGCCTATTTCATCCTATTCCCCATCACCCAATTTTCAGTTTAAGCCCCCCCATACCCCATTACCAGTCCTAACCTCCCCATCAGCCCACTCCCAGTCCTAATCCCACTAGCCCATTTCCAGTCCTAATCCCCCATCACCTAATTTTTAGTTTAAGCCCCCCATAGCCCATTACGTCCTAACCCCCCATCAACCCACTTCCAGTCCTAATCCCATCAGCCCATATACTTAGCTCCCCCATAGCCCATCACCACTCCTAACCCCCCCAGCCCCCCCCATAGCCCATCAGCACTCCTAACCCCACCTCTGCCCCCCCATTGCCCATCACCTATACTACCCCCCCGAGCCCCCCCATAGCCCATCACCACTCCTAGCCCCCGCAGCCCCCCCATTGCCCATCACCACTCCTAACCCCCCAGCCCATCACCACTCCTAACCCCCCAGCCCCCCATCGCCCATCACCACTCCTAACCCCCCCTCAGCCCCCCCCATAGCCCATCACCACTCCTAACCCCCCCAGCCCCCCATAGCCATCACCACTCCTAACCCCCCCAGCCCATCACCACTCCTAACCCCCCCAGCCCCCCATAGCCCATCAGCACTCCTAACCCCCCCAGCCCATCACCACTCCTAATCCCCCCAGCCCATCACCACTCCTAACCCCCCCAACCCCCCCATAGCCCATAATAAATCCTAACCCCCCCAGCCCATAAGCACTCCTAACCCCCCCAGCCCCCCCATAGCTCATCAGCACTCCTAACCCCCCAGCCCCCCCATCAGCACTCCTAACCCCCCAGCCCATCACCACTCCTAACCCCCCCCAGCCCCCCCATAGCCCATCAGCACTCCTAACCCCCCAGCCCATCACCACTCCTAATCCCCCCCAGCCCATCAGCACTCCTAACCCCCCCAATCCCTCCCATAGCCCATCAGCACTCCTAACCCCCCCAGCCCATCAGCACTCCTAACCCCCCCCAGCCCATCAGCACTCCTAACCCCCCCAGCCCCCCCCATCAGCACTCCTAACCCCCCCAGCCCCCCCCATCACCACTCCTCACCCCCCAGCCCATCACCACTCCTAACCCCCCCAGCCCATCACCACTCCTAATCCCCCAGCCCAGCCGAGCCCAGCCCAGCCGAGGGAATTTTTTTTTTTTTTTAAAAGCTGTCTTCTCCTGCTGCCGCCGCCGCAGAATCGAGTGTGCCGCGGGGGCCCCCCCCCCCTGCCCAGCACAGCCTGCCCTCCCCCTCTATCCGCTCTCTCGTCGCAGCTCACAGTCACACGCGCCGGCTTTCAGAGCGCGAAGGGACTAGTTTCCCTTTCGCGGCTCTGTTAAGCCCGCGGGGGCTGATGGGAACTTCCCATCAGCCCCCGCGGGCTTAACAGAGCAGCGAGGGAGAAACTCTTCCCTCGCGCTCTGAAAGCCGGCGCGTGTGACTGTGAGCTGCGACGAGAGAGCGGATAGAGGGGGAAGGCAGGCTGTGCTGGGCAGGGGGGGCCCCGCGGCACACTCAATTCTGCCGCGGCGGCCCCGGCAGCGGGAGAAGACAGCTTTTTTTTTTTTTTAAATTTTACTTTAGTAGGATCAGAATGTTTTAAACGCGGGGCCCTGTGCAAAAAACATTCTCGCTCAATGGACGGGCCGGCCCTGAATGTAATTAAAAGGGAGCATGTGAAATGAGAAAGAGGCAGCGATATGAGACACGACCGTGATGAAAAAAGAGTGTTAAAAATAAGAACTATGCACATAAGGATTAAAACACTACTGGCAAAGGCATGTGGTAAAGTGTCAAAATAAATTAATAAATAATAATAAATTACAGTAAAAAATAATACAATGGACAAATATACTATACGAAACCTAAACAATATCAGGGAGATCTAATACAGACTTAAAATTGGTCAGAATACTAATCAGCAGAATAAAAAGGAGCATATAGGTAGCAGTTAAAAATCAAAATGTGTCCGAGGGACTAATATATCCTCTAAAGGGGAATATATTAAAAATAGCAAATTGTACTGTAAGACAAATAGGAGACATTAAAAAGCAACCTAAACAAAGTGAAAATTATTAAAAGTTACAAATTACGCTCGGAAAAAATAAGGGTATAAAATCAAACTGATTGAAATAAAACAAGAAACCATAAGGTATAAAACTATACTAAAAGTCATAAACACCTGACAAACAATAATAAATAACACATATAGGAGACAGAATAAATAAAAACAATGAATAATAAATATTGTATACTTAAATAATAAAAGCATAATACTAAAAATGTGCCGTTTCATATTATACTTCTAAATATTTGTAAAAAACATACTCCTTGAGAAACATTTCGATCATAAATAACATATGAAAAGTATAATGGAATACATACTGCATCAAACTTATACTAAGAAAATGGATAAAATATGCACACCAAAAGTAAAGGGACAAATCACAGAAAATGGTGATACTCAATTTCTTTATTTAAACCATGTGGAACCACTGAATTAAACAGGAAAATATAATGCTGTTCTTCTTGGGTTAACCGTCGATCTCGGTCCCCACCCCGAGGGGGGGGTATGCATTTGTTTGACTACGAAGAACTTTAGATCATCAAGAGTATGTTGCAACATACACCAATGTTCAACTAAAGGGGCGGTGAGAACTTTCCTTCGTATACAGCTTTTGTGTTCTAGGATGCGTGTCCTAACTGGACGGATAGTCTTACCCACATAAAGGAGAGGACAGGGGCAGACAATAATATACACAACATATGAGGAGTTACAATTGGTTCTAGCATGTAACTTATATCGTACTTGAGTGACAGGATGTGAGAACACGGATAATGTAAGAGTATGTTTGCACATAGAGCATCTGTTACAACTAAAGTGTCCCTTATCTCTAACACCTAAACTCGGACAGGGGGGCATGTAAGAAGAGACTAATCTATCAGCCAAATTGCATCCTCTATTGTAAGCAATCATGAGATGCTGATTAGAGAAACAAGGACTGGTTTGCAGAATGTGCCAATTGGCTTTGAGAATCTTCTGTATCTTCCATGCAAGGTGTGAGAACTTAAAAACACCAACAAATTTGTCATTGGAAGGTTTGGCTTTAGGTAAAAACAAATCTTGTCTGTTAGAAGAGCAGGCACGTTGAAACCCTTTGGTGATGCATTTAGAAGGATATCCTCTAGCTCTAAAACGTGCCGCCATGTCAATGGATTTGTTTACAAAATCATCAAAATCAGTGCACAACCTGCGAAGCCGTAAAAACTGTGAAACTGGTAAATTATTTTTGATATGGCTGTTGTGGAAACTATCATACCGCAATAGTTTGTTTTAAAACCGGACGTAGATTTCTTGATCACAAGGTCTAAATATGATAAGTCAGTGGTACTTGATTGCATCTTAAATTTAAGATTAATATCAAGGGTGTTAAGCCAATCATAAAACTCCCGAAGCTGATCATGAGTGCAGCTATTGTTGTGTGTCCTTGTGTTAGTAGTACATGCATCACAATGTTCTTAACTCCTCTTACATAATTCTCTCTTGTAGAGAGTTTACAGCCCCGTTTCAGAATCATTTAAATGTCTCATATGATTCTGCGCGGCATTTTCCCGCGCATAGCAACGACTCCGGTAATGTTTGTAGCTTCTCTTGAGTCTTTTTCTTTCCTTTTTTCTTAATGTTTCGTTTTTAAGTTATAAGGTTGCTTGAAATTGGAGATTAACTTTTAGTATAGATTTTCTGTTTATGGCTTCTTCTTGCAATATCGTGGTATTTGTAATATTTCTTTCTCACACTTTGGGAGACAAATGTACCCCTTTGGTTATATCGCACTTCGGTGGTAATCAATTGAGCCTCTATTTAAGTCATTCCCCCTTTTTATATAATTATATACAAATATATTGATATAATTAGATATATGCTGTTGTTGTTTTTACAGATCCTTATTTTGATCCATATGTGTTTTTTTATTTTCGTTAGTCAACTTGTTTGCAGCTGCTGAATGTCAGTCGTTTTTTGTAACAGTTGGCTACTTTATGTTGCATTGCAACCTTTAAAGTTTCATTTTTGTCGGTTTGGTAGCACTTTTTTACAGCCTGCACATACAAATCTTTCTTATATGCAACTCTTACTAATTATGAGCATGATATTCTCATGCCCCACGTTGCATTGAGTCCTTAACCCTTTTTTTAATGTTATGGTCTTACGCTAGATATTTTCATCATGCCCGCTTGTTTTTTCTGATTGATGGTTCTGCCGCAGTGCCTTTCGACACGCCTACCTATCACACAATTTTTATTGTACTCTTCTTTGCACTTTTGTTTTTATGCTCTACAATTAAGGTTTACACAACGGTTCCCCTTGTGGTTTTTATCCTCTCATTTGATCCAACCATCAATTCGCTATAAGTGTATCTAGTATTCAGTTAAGTTCCCTTAGCGATGTTTATTATATGTTTGCTCTTAACGGTTACACTTTTGGTTCATGGTCTGTTCTTTTTCTCCGTTTTTTATACTTGTTTTTTTAACTAAGCCTTTGTGCATTTTTAGTACCTGTTGCAGCGAAATATGACTATGCCAATTAGATTAGTGTATTAGAAGAACGAGTTTATTATTCTTTATATATATTATTTTTATATGTATTGTATTCATGTTTCTTAGTGATTTTGGCACAATATGCGTTCTCACGCTACTATCTTTCCTTCCATTTAACAGATTGAGGAGAGCATTCTGCTTTTTTATATGTTGTTGCTACACCCTGTGGTAATGTATCCTACAATTTTGTTGCATATACATTTATACCAGTTGTGCACTCTTATGTAATGCCCTCACATAGATGGTTCTCCTTTTGCCTCGCTCTCTAAATGTTATAATTTATGCACAATATTTACTTATATTTTAATATGTATGTTTTAATGTATGTTTTATTTATTTTTAGACCCCTGAAGAAGGCCTCCGGCCGAAACCTTTTAGTTGTGTCCTTCAATAAACTTTGTCTGTACCAATATACCTACGTGTAGGCCTGGTCCTTAGGTTCCGCTTCTGGTTTGCCTCACCTTGATCCTGCGGATACCTACTCTTCTCCTTTGGTTTTACTTACTGATTGCATAGTAGCAAGCAGTTTCACCTGAGATCAAGCCCAAATTGTTCAAACCAAAATTCCCTTTCTAAAGGAAACCAGATGGTAGAAGGGGGCAGCAGCAAGGAGAGCAGTAGTAAGAGCCGGCAAAGCAGCAAGAAGAGCCGTGGAAGCAGCAGGAGTGGCGAAAGCAGCCTAACCAGGAACATAGCCAGAAGCACAGCAAGTATCACTGCAAGAGGCTCAGCAAGAGGCTCAGGATGGAGCACAGCTTGTAGCAGCAGTTTGGATAGCTGTGGGAAAAGGAACCTGGAACAGGACAGCTTCCACGTGCAGCCAACTCAAAGAGACAGAATTCAAAGGCATTTCACTCAAAGGGATAGAGTCCAGAGAGGCCAAACATATTGGGACAGAGTCCATAGCAAAGCAAACAGAAGAAGCAGTCTGCCGGATAAAAGCAACTCTCCTAGCCCAAGTAAGTTCATTGTATCAAACCAGCAAGGAACAAGGAGGGGAAGTTCCTACTACAGAGATACCTTTGCTAAGAACCACAAAGAGTGGAAATCCATACCGGGTTTCCCTGATAGCCCTGAAGGCAGAGCACTGCATAGAACAGCTTGTCTGCCTGAGAAAGCACGTTACAAGGAGAGCTCTGGGTGTAGCAGCTTAGAGAAGCCAAGGTATGCAAAATCCTTAATTCTAAGAGAAAGTTTTACTGATGAAAACCCTGTTCAAAGAGTTAAACTTTATAAGGGGAGAAGAAGTAAAACTGACCTTTTAAAAGCATTTCCCCAAAGCTTAGTAAGAGAGTTTTATGGGAAGCAAAAGAATCCCTGTGAGGGGTTAACAGGGAGTGAAAATTATCATTCATCTGAGGAGGGCAGTGACCCTGAGTCAATGGACTTTGAATATGAAAACAGTATTCCCATTCCTCAGGAGGAGCCGATGGAATGTAATCTTTGTTCAGCAGCTAGCATGAATTCCCTGCAGGATTTATAGGCAAAAAAAGAACTCTGCTGATGGTGAAGCTTGTAACCATTTCTCTGCTGATATATTAATTTGTTTTGCTTTAAAAGAAGCCTTAGCCCAGACTTACACTTAACTGTGAAACCTACAACAGTTGATTGTTTGAAATGTTGGTGGAACCTTTTTGTTAAAGAGAAGGACTATATTTACTTTCTTTGTGTCTTACTGGACTTTAGCGTTGACCGGGGAAATAAAGCCTTGTTACTCTACACTTTGGCTTGAATCATTCTTCATAAGGAGTTCTGCAATACAAGGACCAGAATCCTCTAGGCCCTTTAGGTCAATCACTCCTTAAAAATTAATTAAATGCGCCAGATGCCCTTACTCCAACCAACCACTAGGGGCACCTGGTGACAGCTGACATGGATGAGCAACATCAGATAATAGTCAGTAGGCTTGATGAATCTCAGCAAACTCTGTATAACATCTCAGATTTTGGTACTTGGCAGACAGCACACATCTCGACATCAAGACTAGTCAGCAGATGGATGCCTCAGTACCTCTCAGAAGAGAATCACCATCCACCACTACCCTTCGCTTCCTTGTGGCTCTTGAGGGCCTTGTTGGACATCCTCTTGCAAAGGACTGCATGCTGCCAGGTTGTGGTCTGGCTTGAGGCAGCGAAGACAGCAGTCGTGTGTGTTGGTGAAGGACATAATTTTGGAGCACCCATCACACTTCTTAAAGCCACTGGTAGCTATGGGGGAAAAATGTACCCCTGTGAGGTCGAAGACTCACTGGGCTGCCAGCTAGGAAAAAAGATGCAAAGATGCCAGAAAATTAAAGAAACAAAAAACTACAAAAATAGACCCAAACTCGACGCCGAAGCAGCAAGGTCAGGTCATGGGAAGAGTACCAGTGATACCAGAGGCGAGTATGAAACTTGGAGAGAAAAATCAACTTTTTCCAGGGACAAGCCAAACGAATGTCTGAAGGGTTCTGCGGAAAAAAGGAGACTGAGCAAGATGGCACCCTTGGATGGGAAGGGGCTCACACATGCATGGTGGCATCTCCCAAAGGCTTTCTTTGAAAGATGGGGGGATGCTTCCCCGAGGGCTCCGTCGGTGCTGACATCACCTATATGTGAGGACTGACTTCCTGCTTGTTCCCAGAGAACCTTTGTAAACTCGCTCAAATCATTAAGTCAGATTTGATCATGTTATGGTCATTAATGCTAAGTGGTCCCAAAATGGTTAAGCTCTTGCACCAAGTCCCACAAAGGACTAAGTCTAAAATAGCTCTTTCTCTAGTTGGTTCCCAAGCCGGTTGCTCCAAGAAGCAGTCATTGATTTCATCTGAGGACTTCACCTCTCTAGCATGTCCTGATATGATATTTATCCAATCTATATTGGGGTAATTGAAATTACCCATTATTATTGAATTGTCAATTTTGTTAGATTTCCTGATAGTTTAATAAAAAGCAAAATAGAAAAGTAAAATAAGGTGATACCTTTTTATTGGACTAGCTTTCAAAGGTCAAAACCTTTTTCTTCAGGTCAAAATAGTAGAACCAACAGATGACAATACAATAATATTTATTTATTTATTTATTTATGTAGACAGTTTTGTATACCGCCTTATCCTTCAATCAAAGCGGTCACAACACAAGTGGGGGATACATTTAACACGCGGGGATATGAGACACACACACTAATACTTACAGGGAACATGGGCAATGGAGGGTTAAGTGGCTTGCCCAAGACCACAAGGAGCACCTGTGGGACTAGAAACCCCAGTCCTTCCGGCCCAAGGTTGCTGTCCTCTAGTGGGATTTGAACCCCCAACCTTCCGGCCTGAAGTACCTTGCCCCAACCACTAGGCTACTCCTCCCTCCTAATATATAAGTGAATCACAAAAGCAGCCTCAGGGGAGGGGAAAGAGGATAGGGTGGGAGGAAAGTGAGAAAGATAGGTGGATGGATGATCAGAAGGTGACCAGGCTGTAAATATTTAGAGTTTATGATGCGACAAAAAAACTATATCTTTATTAAACCCAGTCTGGTCCGATTGAAAGTGACACCTCTGTAGTTGCAGAGCACTTCTCAGGACCAGAACATAGCATCAATGATTTTATGGTAAGAGGAAAGTTCAAATCGATCAAAGAGCATAAAACTTTTGAAATTAAGATAAGACACTTTCAATCGGACCAGACGGTGATTAATATTATCCATGGGAGGGATGCCAGCATTAAGGCCAGAGCACATAAGCACAAGGCAATGCATTTACACGGTCATAACAGGGGAAACGACACAGAACAGTGAGTACTGGCATGAAAGTAGCTCCCCACTGCATGTGCTCTTCCAAGTCAGAAACATGTCTTTTGTGCCCGCCTGCTCGTCATATCAGCAAAGAAAAAAGGGACCAGCCAGTACAGGAGATGCGGCAGAGGTAACATACAGGTTGAGGGATAAAGAGAGAGTCAGGACCCAGAGATTCACCAAATCGATTGTAAGCCGCACTCTGCTTGACTCCCAGTTCTCATCTGTGGCTTTCCTCTGATTGGCACTAATCTTCTTATGCCCAGGGCCTGTGCTACCTGGTAAGCTAGGTAAGGATGGTAGGGGGTGCCAGTGTTAAGGGGCACCACAGCTGAAGCAGTGGTGTTCTATGTGCCCATGAGACAGGCTGTTCCTGTGGACCAAAGAGGAGAGAGCCGCGATCATGGCAAGAGTGCTGCAGGAGCTGGTGCAATCAAGTTGGGGGAAGAGGAATGGAAGGGGGAGGGAGAAAGGGACAGAGGCTGGGAAGGGAACAGAGTGGAGAGGCAGTAGGAGGGAGTCTTCAGGGAGGGATGAAGGAGTGCAAGGGGTTGGAGGTGGAAGAGAAGGAGAAAAGGGCATATGAATATATTTTAAAAGGTGCAGCCCCCTCACCCCCCCCCCCCCAGAAGGCACACAGGCACTCCAACCCCACACCAGACTAACATACATGCAGAAGCAGCCCATCCCCGATACACACACATGTGCGCACCACAGCATGCACACACGCAGGAATCGCATCCACATATCCACTGTCTGAAGAGAGACATATTTATACTGTCACACCCTTAGCCCCTTACATTGGTATGGAGGGGCATGGTTTTGTTTTTGCCATTGGGGTGCTTCAACTTTCTGGCCTTTTTCTAACTGGATGCCTTTAAATGCATTATGGGAAAGGTAGTTCAGTTAGATATCATTTGGGCTCAGATGAAAAAAAACACTTTCATTGTAGTTGGGTTGAGTAGGTGCATTGACAAGAATTTATTCATTTAGAAAAGAAAGACACGCTAAGGTTCACAGATCCACCTTTTTAGATATTTCACCAGGAATTCCTGTAACTCATTACAGGATAACTTGAACTGAAACAAAACAGCTTTCCTCAGCCTTAATTAACAGCACCTGCTTCCAACAGAGCTTGTCGTGCAGTCCAAAACATACAGAAAAAAACTATAAACCAGGTTTTCTTTCCCTTTCCAGTCCAGACCAAATACCGGGCTATCTTGTCTGCTTAAACACAGCACTTAATACAGATAGTCAAATTCTCACAAGCAGATAAAACTCTTTTCAAGGTTTTCTCAGTAGTTAGACAAACAAAAGCATTTCTTATTTCCTCAGTTGAAATGGCATCAGGCTGAGCTCTGCACTCTCACAGCTGTTTCTCAAAAGATAATCAGGAAGATTCAGCTTTGCACTGCATCACACTTCTCCTGAACTTAGAACATTAACAAGCTAACACAGCTCTTAGGGCTTTGGACACTAGAGGCTTCTCTTTACGGTTGACACCCTTGCAACCCCTTTGAATTGGCAGAGTGGCATGCAGAGCAGTCCATTTATGAGACCTCGTCTTCACAAGTAAATCTGGCTCCCCCAATTGCATTGGTTCACTCTCTGGCTCAGATTCAAATAGTTTACTTGACTGCCTTCTGTTATGGTTAAAGCTGTCTCTGGTAAATTCGTAGTGCTCCTTATTAGCTAAGCTTCTGGGACTCATACCTTGATCAAAGCCTGTAGTAGTTTCACTTCTTACATGCTCTGGCCACCATCCAGCACGTCCTGTTCTCCAATTAGTGCTTCTGGTTCTTACAGCTCCATTCCTTCTTGAGTAGGCAAAACTTCTGCTCTTTCTTTCTCTCTGGTCAGCAGTTGCAGCACTCTCAGCTCTCAGAAGTCCTTCCAGTTTCTCTACACGTGTCCTGCTTGTCCTCTCCTTTCTGCTTGTCTCTGGTCTGCTTGTCCCTCCTCTGCTTTCTGGTCTCACTGAGCTAAACTTAAACCCCTCAGGCTCCTGCTCCACCCTCTCCCCTCTCAGGTGAGAGAGATCAAACTCCCTCGTGGCAGCTGAGTGATTAGGGAAGGCAGTGACGTAAGGGTTCCTTACCCTGGGCCTGTATTGCCTCTCCTTTCCACCACTAGGGGCACTCTGTTCCTCATTGTAGCCAGGAATTACCTGCTTTCTATGAGCAAATAGAGTTTTAAGTCCCTAACATTTTAAAATGGGTCCCTTTATTATGGTAAATTCCTTCTTTTTACCCCTCTCTTCCAGGTCCTGATAAGCTTCCTTATCACAATACATAACCAGTTATAACAATTCCTTATACAGCCCCTGCTACCATAATGAGACACATTTTCTCATCTCTCTTTTAACTCTTCTTCCACACAAACCCCTACGCAAGAAAAGAGTATGAGATGTTTTTTGTCTAACCTTACTGAGGTGCACCATAATTATTTGGTGCAGGTGTGTATGCTAGTGAAAAGTGGGATAGAGAAGATATGATAAACATTTAAATACCTCTGTGGCATTAATGCACAAGAGACTACTACTACTACTACTGAGAGCATTTGAATAGCGCTGCACAGACGTACACAGTACTGCACAGACATGTAAGAGACAGTCCTTGCTCATCAGAGCTTGCGATCTAGCCAAGACAGACAATGCAGAAGGTATAGAGAGGGATAAAACAAGGAGGAATGGTAAGGAAACACAAGGAGATTAGGTGTCAAGATCTAAAAATGGCAACGAAGAGGTGAGTTTTCAGTCTGGATTCGAAAAGGGTCAGAGAAGGCACTTTAGTTTGTTCTAGGTGTAAGGTGCAGCAAGGTGAAAGGAGTGAAGTTTGGAGTTAGGAATAGAAGAGAAGGGCACAGATACAGCAATTTGCCAGAAGAGCAGAGTTCCCGAGGAGGTGTGTAGTGTCAGACGGCTGCCTGGGTGAGAATGTTCACAGTCTTGGCAAGTGCATATATCAATATGATTTGCAAGGGATTGTGGGCAATGCAGTCCATTCACACCAGACACAGCTGCTCACAATAATTAGTTGTGCTTGTGGGTAAAGCCAATAAGATATTTATTTATGGGGTTATTTCTCCCAACACAGATATGCTTGGTAGCACATAAAACAGGATACTTGCTTTCAGTGTTAAACTTAGAAAAACAAAATCAGGAAAACAACATTTGAACTTGTCAGACAATCAAAGCAAAAGAATAAAGACCTGGTTGGTAACAAACTGGTCTTTTCTGTAGGCTTTAGCTAATATTTTCTTAGCAGTGTTTCAAACAAGCAAAACCCACAAAGAAGGGAAAAACTGTTCTTTTCAGGTTAACTTCTTATATCTTCACACATAGATTCAGAAGTGATTCCCTCAGAGCTCACAAGCAATTAGGTAAGGCTCAATTGCTAGCAGTTACCCAGCTGAAACCCCTTAGCTGGCTTGCTTTCTACTGCGTGGCTCAATTCCTACTTCAGGAGCTTTTCTGAGTAGATTAAAGAACAAGTTTGTATTTCTTTGTGATGGTTGCTGTACTTAGTAACAGAAAATTACCAAATGAGTTTAGAAAGAGAGCAATCCATGTAAACACAGCCTTCATCTGCAACCTCTCCCCCTTCTTCAACAATCATGGGTTCAATATCAGGGATTGGCACAGAGGAATTTCTCAATGTAGCACTCTCAGGAGAATACTTGTTTCCCTGCTGTCTTTCAAGGTTATAGCTAGGGCATAGATCAGTGTTCATACCTGAGCTTCCATTGCTGTTAGAGTTCCTCTCTAAATAACCTGGCCAGTATGTAGTCCAGTTCTTATGTCCAGCCTTCCAATCCAGATCCCTGGACACTGGATCTCTCTTCACATACCTTCTGGCATGGGTCTTAGGGTCCCTTCCACGTGCAGCCGTCTCCCTCACAGGTACCGTCTGGAGATTCCTAGCCCTGCAGCACCATTCCTCTGGCTTTCCCCAGTCCAATGGTGTATGCTGGCCCTTGGAATGCCTCCCAGTATACGTACTGCTCCGGACTCCTCTAGACCTCCCAAAGGCTTTTCTCTTCTTTCTTCCAAAGGGTTTCTTGCCCTCTCTGTCCATCCGCTCTGGCTTCTGCTTCTGATGATCCTCCAGATGAAACTGAGGATAATTCTGAGGATAATTCTCTGTAGAATAAAGTCTACCTTTATTCTGCTTTGATGAGTGCTCCACCCTAGCACAGCGCAGCTGTGCTGAATCAGGCCCTGCCATTTATTTATTTAACAGTATTTCTAAACCGCCTTATCTTAATAATCAAGGTGGTATCACAGCAAACAATCAGGTCAGGTGAGTGTGTTATACATGCAGTGCGGGGAAATTGAGTGTGTGTCGTGTTGTGTGTTAGATTGGTATGAGCTATTTACAGAGTGGGCTATATACAGTGGTGCAAAAACAAATTCCGTGCATACATTGGTTAGGCGGGATCATGTGCTGTTGTTCATTCTCTGAAGTTATGTGATGTGTCCATAGTGTTCTATGAACAGTATAGTTTTTAGCTGTTTTCTGAAGTCTTTTAGGTCTGTAGCGGCCCTCAAGTCGTCCGGGAGTTTGTTCCATATTGTTGGAGCGGCCATTGAGATTGCTCTGTCTGTTGTGTCCTTGCGTGTGTGTTTGTATTCACTGGGGGTGCTGACTCTGTTGTGGGTTTGTTTTCTTCTGGGACGCGTACTGGTGTCTGATTGTATGAGTGTGTGTAGGCTGTTGGCTGATGTGTGGTGTTTGATCTTGAATATGTTTATGATAGTCTTGTATTTGATGCGTGCACCGATTGGAAGCCAGTGTAAGTCCTTTAAGGTGGGTGTGATGTGCCCCTGTCTTGCCGTTCCTGTTATGATTCGTGCAGCAGTGTTTTGTGCTAGTTGTAGAGGTTTGAGGGCTTGTTTCGGTAGACCGAGGTATATCGGATTGCAGAAGTCCAGTAGTGGGGTTATCAGTACTTGACAGACGGTACGGAAGTGTTCCGGGGCAAGGAGCGGCTTTAGTCTCCTGATGATTCTCATCTTGTAATAGGCTTTTTGGGTTGTTTTGTCTATGTGTGGTTTGAGATTGAGTTTATTGTCCAGAGTAACTCCGAGGTATCTCACTTCTGATCTTATTGGTATAGTTGTGCTTTGTATCTTTAAATTTGGTGGGTGTTTGAAGCCTTGGTTCCGGGTGATGATTAGGGCTTCGGTCTTGTTGTAGTTTATTGCCAGGTTGTTGTTTTGACACCAACTCTCCATTTGGGTGAGGCAGTCTGTTATCTTAGAGAAGTCCGGGTTGTTGATTGATATCGGGGTGTAAATCATTATGTCGTCTGCATATATTGTGTATTGAATGTTGTTCTTTTTCATGATATTGCAAATTGGTTGTATGTAGATGTTAAATAGGAGAGCTGAGAGTGCGGATCCTTGAGGTACTCCTTGTTGGACGTTTATGGGTCGGGAGGTGTTGTGTCCTGACTTGACCTGTAGCTGTCTTTCGGTTAGGTACGAGTGGAACCACTTCAATGTGATACCGTGTATACCAGTGTTCTTTAGTCTTTCTAGGAGGGTATTGTGGTCCACTGTGTCGAAGGCTGAGGAGATGTCGATGAAGATCATTATGATTCCATTCATGGTGTTGTTGATTATTCTTAGGATGCTGTCGAAGAGGTAGATCAGTAGCGTTTCGACTCCATGGTTGGGACGAAATCCGTGTTGGTTGTCATCGAGTGTTTCCTGTTTGTCGATGTGTTCCTGAAGTTGTAGTTGGACCGTTTTTTCGATGATTTTTGCAAGGAAGGGTATGCTGGAGATTGGTCGATATGCTGCTGGATCTTTTTTGTCGAGATTTGTTTTCTTTATGATTGGTCTTACTGAAGCAAGCTTTAGTTGCTTTGGCATGAGTCCTTGAGTGAGTGAGTTGTGTATTATTTTATGTATGGTGGGGATGAAGCAGGATTTGGTGGCTTTGACCCATGACACTGGGCACGGGTCTGTAGGGGCAGTGCTTGTATTGATTGTAGAGATGATGTGGGATATCTGTTCAGTTGAGGGTGAGTAGAATGTACCCCAGGTTTTGGGGTGTACGTCCGACCTGGTGGTCCCACTAGATGTTGTTTGCTCCGTGGAGTGAAATTTGTCTTTGATGTGATCTGCGAAATCCTGTGGGTCAACTTGTACTTCGCCTTCTGTTGTTTGTTCTTTTGTGAGGATCTTTACTATTTCGAAAAGCTCTCTGGGTTTGTTGATAGAAGTATTTATCATGTTTGTGTGGAATTCCCTCTTTGATTGGTTGATGAGTTCATTGTATTGTTTTTGCTTTGTTAGGTAGAGATGCTGGTCGGCGGTTGATTTGTTTTTTCTCCATCTCCGTTCAATCTTCCTGAGCTCTCTCTTTTCCTTTCGTATTTTTTCTGAGTACCATGGCTTGTTTTGAATCCTTTGAGATGAGTGCTTGGGGATTACCTCATAGCCCTCCTGATTGAACACACGTTTCCCCACTTCAGCTCCTCTAATATCTGTTGGAAACCTGGTGCATTCTGGGACTGGTAGTCTTTTATGGGAAAATTCTGTTTTCTTATTTCTACCAGAACTGACAGGTTGCTTGTTCAGAGTCACTTCACCTTTTCTATAGCTCCTTCCTGAGCTATGATAAGCTTCCTTATCACATACCCCCCTGCTTAAGTTATTACGGACTGGTTTAACTGGTGAAACTTCTTTCCTACAGTCCGTAATATCTACGAGAGTGTTATCTTTTTGAGGCTCACTTACTTCCTGACTGGCTTCAGGGTCATTATTATTTACAGGCCTCTCCTTCCAAGACTTAAGTACATTAATATGGTAGGTCTGCCTACGCCCTCTTGCATTTTCTACCATATAAGATACTGGGCTCACTTGTTTAACAACCTTCCATGGCCCTTTCCACTGTACTTCAAATTTGGGAGCAGTACCGGCTACTTGAACCAAAACCTTTTCACCAATGCTTAATTGGCGGCTTTTGGCCTTCCTATCATACCACCCTTTTTGGCAAACTTGACTGTCCTGCAGGTTCCTCTCAGCAACCTGCGAGGTCCTTTTCAAACGTGCTCTCAAGTCACGTAGAAACTGTGGCACCTCCTGACTTCCTGGTTCAGGATCAATCCATTGTTCCCTCAAAATACCTAACAAACCCCGTGGAGCCCTACCATACATCAATTCATATGGAGTTACACCCAGGGACACCTGAATTCTTTCCCTGCAGGCATATAAGGCAAAGGGCAATAACATATCCCATTCTTTTACCTCTCCTGCTAACCCCCTTCTCAACATTTGTTTGAGAGTTTGGTTGAATCTCTCCACCAAACCGTTTGATTATGGATGGTAGGCTGAGGTTTTCACGTGATGAATGCCAAAGGCATCCCAGACCTGGGCCAAATATTTGGATACAAAATTGGACCCTCGGTCAGTCAACACCTCTCTTGGGAATCCCACTTCACAAAACAATTTTACTAGCTCTAAAGCTATTGTTTTTGCAGAAACATTACTCAATGGTATGGCCCAGGGAAACCTTGTTGCCTGATCTACCATAACTAGGATGTATTGGAAACCTCGGGGCGTTTTGACTAATGGGCCTACAATATCCATGGCAATGCGACCAATTGGGTCTGTGATAATTGGCATGGGAATCAATGGCACCACCGGTGGGTGAGCCGCTGTAACTCGCTGACACACTGGACATGCAGCACAAAACTGGGCAGTTTCTTTGAAAATACCTGGCCAGTAAAAACGCATAAGTATTTGATCCAGCGTTCCTTGCATCCCTTTATGACTCCCACTGGATGATCATGTGCTAATCTAAGTACTAGCCCTTTGAAAGTTGTGGGTACTACCAATTGTTTACGTATGGTTCCATTTCTGGGGTCCTGACTCTCTCTATATAATATTTCATTATCTAGTCTGAATCTGGGCAACTCCTCCCTGACCTCCTGAGCATACTTAAAAGCTCGGGTGAGAGCTTGATCAGCTCGCTGCTCTTGTGGAAAGTTAGGAAACTTTGCCACTAACTCAGCTGGCACCCAGGGTAAACTCTGACCAGCTAACATCTCAGCTCTACCCTGTGCTCTGCAAAGTCTCTCACGCCGCTTTTGTGCTTTCAACTTTATTACTTTACCAGATGATGGAGTTATTAAATCATCATGAGAGGGTAAGTCTCCTAATAACTCTGCCTGCTCCCCCTCCTCCTTCTGCTGGCTCTCTACCTTAGCCTGCGAGCGGGTGGATACAAGGCCCCTCTTATTACCTATAGTTTGGCCTTCTGGAAGCTTAACCATCTTTTTAGCTAGGGACTGAGGACTTCCAAAGAAAGGCTCGGGAGCTATTTCCATTATTCCTTCTCCCTCCTTCTTTCCTAGCCCTTTCACTAGGCCCTGCTTAAATCTTGGTCAGTCTCTTCCTAGAACCAAATCAAAGGGTCTAGGCACCACTGCTAACAGGACTTCTTCTTGTTCCCCCAGGCACTTAACCTTTAGCCTATAGGTGGGATATGATGTTGCAGCACCATGAATGCATCTGATGTGAACTTGGCTTTCAGGGGTTCTAGGCACAAATCCTTCTTGGGCCTCTATTCTCTTCCAAAGCCTTTTTGACATCATACTCTGGTCTGCCCCAGAGTCTAACAAAGCATTTGTGGTATTTCCTTGCACATCAACCATCAAAAGAAATCCTTCTTTGGGCTGTTTTAAATCCACACCCATTAAGCTAGTGTGTGTCTGGCATCCCTTTTCTAAATGTCCCCATTTTCCACACTTGAAACATTTCTTTTCACTCCACTGTGTCATCTGCTTTGGCACAGTACATTTATTTTCAGAAACATTTTTAATTATTTTCTTTTCTGATACAGCACAGCTTGCCTCAGCACCCATCTTCATTATCTAGTCTGAATCTGGGCAACTCCTCCCTGACCTCCTGAGCATACTTAAAAGCTCGGGTGAGAGCTTGATCAGCTCGCTGCTCTTGTGGAAAGTTAGGAAACTTTGCCACTAACTCAGCTGGCACCCAGGGTAAACTCTGACCAGCTAACATCTCAGCCCTACCCTGTGCTCTGCAAAGTCTCTCACGCCGCTTTTGTGCTTTCAACTTTATTACTTTACCAGATGATGGAGTTATTAAATCATCATGAGAGGGTAAGTCTCCTAATAACTCTGCCTGCTCCCCCTCCTCCTTCTGCTGGCTCTCTACCTTAGCCTGCGAGCGGGTGGATCTTCAGAGGGCCACCCATTCTATGGCAAGCCTGCGTGGCTTCCAAGAATCTCTCTGCTAGCATGGTTGCCTCTCCAAGATTTTGGCAATTTTGCTGTATAAGGAAAGTGTGCAAATCTTTAGGCACTGCAGACATAAATTGTTCAAGCATAATAACGTCTAATAACATTTCTACTGTCTTTTGCTCAGGCTCCAACCATTTTACAGCTAATCCTCTGATTCTCTGACTCAGAGCTCTGGGTGTTTCACCCACTCTCAATGTAGTAGCTCTAAACATTCGCCTATACTCTGAAATAGACAACCCTAGGCGATCTCTAATAGCAGCCTTTACATCCTTATAATTCAAAGCCTGGGCTGCTGGCATTGCTCTATAAGCTGCAAGCGCCTCTCCAGTTAATGAGGCTGCCAGCCTTACTGCCCACTGGGTCTCTGGCCATGCTAATGCTTGTGCCACTCTTTCAAAAGACTCTAGAAAATCATCAACATTATCATCTGGAGTTAGCTTTCCAAAACTAAATGCCCCAATTCCCTGATTGAGTCCCACACTGTCCACATGTGGTGTACGAGTATTTACTGCTGGTCTTGCATCTGGCCCACTTTGGTTCTGCAGCTTAACTAGGGCTTGCACCAGATCAAGCACTGGCCTCTGCTGGTCCATTAAGGCTTTCATAGCAGTGTCCTGAGTCTGCTGTGCTAGCTCCTGTTGCCTGCTAAACTGGGCTGCCATCCAATCAGCTAGTTCCCTTGGATCCATCTTGATCTCTGCAAGAAGACACAAAAAAAAAAACCACAGTGCACCACCTTCCAAACAGGTGTTTTTTTCTACTTTTTTTTTTCAATTACCCCTGTGCCTTACTCCCATCCACCACTAGACATGCCCAGGTACTTGTTACCTTATGCCAGTGATGAATCCAGCTCTGCACAGGGTCTTTTCCTCCCGGAACAGCTACCTCTCCTCCAAAGTGCAGTTGAGGGAAAATCTTTTCTTTCAGCTTTTAAGCTTGAACTGTCTTTTCCTTCAGACTTGAGTTGTAATCCTCAGCAAGTAAATCCTTTTGCGCAAAAGCAATCCGAAAAACTACGCCATTTGTCAGACGGCTGCCTGGGTGAGAATGTTCACAGTCTTGGCAAGTGCATATATCAATATGATTTGCAAGGGATTGTGGGCAATGCAGTCCATTCACACCAGACACAGCTGCTCACAATAATTAGTTGTGCTTGTGGGTAAAGCCAATAAGATATTTATTTATGGGGTTATTTCTCCCAACACAGATATGCTTGGTAGCACATAAAACAGGATACTTGCTTTCAGTGTTAAACTTAGAAAAACAAAATCAGGAAAACAACATTTGAACTTGTCAGACAATCAAAGCAAAAGAATAAAGACCTGGTTGGTAACAAACTGGTCTTTTCTGTAGGCTTTAGCTAATATTTTCTTAGCAGTGTTTCAAACAACAAGCAAAACCCACAAAGAAGGGAAAAACTGTTCTTTTCAGGTTAACTTCTTATATCTTCACACATAGATTCAGAAGTGATTCCCTCAGAGCTCACAAGCAATTAGGTAAGGCTCAATTGCTAGCAGTTACCCAGCTGAAACCCCTTAGCTGGCTTGCTTTCTACTGCATGGCTCAATTTCTACTTCAGGAGCTTTTCTGAGTAGATTAAAGAACAAGTTTGTATTTCTTTGTGATGGTTGCTGTACTTTGTAACAGAAAATTACCAAACGAGTTTAGAAAGAGAGCAATCCATGTAAACACAGCCTTCATCTGCAACCTCTCCCCTTTCTTCAACAACCATGGGTTCAATATCAGGGATTGGCAAAGAGGAATTTCTCAATGTAGCACTCTCAGGAGAATACTTGTTTCCCTGCTGTCTTTCAAGGTTATAGCTAGGGCATAGATCAGTGTTCATACCTGAGCTTCCATAGCTGTTAGAGTTCCTCTCTAAATAGCCTGGCCAGTATGTAGTCCAGTTCCTATGTCCAGCCTTCCAATCCAGATCCCTGGACACTGGATCTCTCTTCACATACCTTCTGGCATGGGTCTTAGGGTCCCTTCCACGTGCAGCCGTCTCCCTCACAGGTACCGTCTGGAGATTCCTAGCCCTGCAGCACCATTCCTCTGGCTTTCCCCAGTCCAATGGTGTATGCTGGCCCTTGGAATGCCTCCCAGTATACATACTGCTCCGGACTCCTCTAGACCTCCCAAAGGCTTTTCTCTTCTTTCTTCCAAAGGGTTTCTTGCCCTCTCTGTCCGTCCACTCTGGCTTCTGCTTCTGATGATCCTCCAGATGAAACTGAGGATAATTCTGAGGATAATGCTCTGTAGAATAAACTCTACCTTTATTCTGCTTTGATGAGTGCTCCACCCTAGCACAGCGCAGCTGTGCTGAATCAGGCCCTCCCCTTTGAGATGAGTGCTTGGGGATTACCTCATAGCCCTCCTGATTGAACACACGTTTCCCCACTTCAGCTCCTCTAATGGCTGTTGGAAACCTGGTGCATTCTGGGACTAGTAGTCTTTTATGGGAAAATTCTGTTTTCTTATTTCTACCAGAACTGACAGGTTGCTTGTTCAGAGTCACTTCACCCTTTCTATAGCTCCTTCCTGAGCTATGATAAGCTTCCTTATCACAGTAGGGAGAGATAAGAAAGAAACATTAATGAGGAGCTGCAGAGTAAATACACTTATAGGTCAGCAGGAGGTTTGAACTGAATGTGGAAATGGATAGGGAGCCAATGAAGTGAGAAGAGGGGTAATATGGGCATGGAAGATTAGCCACGCAGCAGAGTGTTGAACAGATTGAAGGGGAGAGAGATGATTCAGAGGGAGACCAGCAAGGAGTAGGTTATAATAGTCAAGACAGAAAGTGATTAAGGAGCAGATAAGTATCTTAGTAGTGTGTTCAGAAAGGAATGGGCAGATTTTGTTGATGTTACAGAGAAAGAAATGGCAGGTCTTAGCTATCAGATGGATGTGTGTGGAGAAGGAGAGAGAGGAGTCAAAGACGATCTGAGAGTTGCGAGCTGAGGAAATAGGGAGGAGTAGAAAGTTATCCACAGAGGCTGAGAAAGGAGGACATTTTAGGGGGAAAAATAAGCAGCTCAGTTTTGGCCATGTTCAATTTCAAGTGGCAGTGAGACGTCCAAGCAGCAATGTCAGAAAGGCAGGCAGAGAACCGGGTTTGGATTGTGAGAAAGATTTCAGATGTAGAGAGGTAGATCTGGGAGTCATCCATACAAAGATGGTACTGGAAGCCATGGGAAGAGTAGAGTGCACCAAGGGACTGGGTATAGCGAGAGAAAAGGAGTGGACCCAAGACAGATCCTTGGGGTACACCAACTGAGAGCAGGAAAGCAGTAGAGAAGGATCCACCAGAACAAACACTGAAAGAGTGATGGGAGAGATAAGAGGAGAACCAGCATAGTATAGAGCCCTTAAAACCAAGCAAGGACAGGATATGAAGGAGAAGATTGTGGTCAAGAGTGTCAAAAGCAGCAGAGAGGTCAATAAGGATGAGGCTAGAGTAAAGACCCTTGGATTTTGACAAGAAGTCGTCACTGGAGACTTTGGCAAGAGCCATTTCAGTAGAATGTAAAGGACAAAAGTCAGATTGTAAAGGATCCAGGAGGGCTTGAGAGGAGAGAAAGTCAAGGCAACAGCAGTGAACCGCACATTCAAGTAGTTTAGAAACGAAGGGGAGGAGGGAGTTGGGGCAATAATTAGAAAGACAGGTAGGATCAAGTAAGGGTTTCTGGAGGAGAGGTATAATTACAGCATGTTTGAAGGCTGCATAGACAGTTGCAGTGGAGAGTAATAGGTTGAGAATATGAGAGATGAGAGGGACAACAGTGGAGGACACGGGGCTTAGGAGACGGGTGGGAATAGGATCAGAGGAGCAGGTATTGGGTTTGGAGGAGGAAAGGTGTGCAGTTTCCTCCTCAGAGATCATAGAAAAGGAAGAAAGGGTAGCAGAGGTAGTGGGGGAGAGGAGAGTGAAGAGGGAGAGGAGGGGAAGTAGCTGACCTTGAGGGAAATTGGAGGGTGATCTTGTGAATTTTGTCATGGAACTAGTCAGCCAGAGTTTGGGCAGAAAGGGAGGGAGGGGTCAGAGGTGGAGGCACCTTGAGGAGAGAGGAGAGTAGGAAAGAGACGGCGAGGGTCAGAGGCAAGAGAGTTAGTCAGATGGACATAATAGTCATGTTTGGTGAGTGCTAGGGCTGACTGGAAAGAGACAAGCATGAATTTAAGGTGTAGAAAGTCTATAATGGTGCGTGATTTGAGCCAAGCATGCTCAGCTGAACAGACACAGGAACGTAGATAGTGGGTAGTGGATGAAAGCCAGGACTGGGGTATAGTATGCCTCACAGGACGTGGCATGGGTGGAGCAAGAGCATCCAGAGCAGAGGAGAGTGCAGCATTATAGGAAGCTACAGCCTCATCAACAGACTCAGATGACATAGTGGAGGAAAGAGAAAAGGGAAGAGTGGAGGAGAGAACCAAAGGGTCAATAGCATGAGGATTTCTAAAGAGGTTGGAGGAGACAGGATGAAGTTGAGGCAGTGGGTGATGAAGAGTGAAGCTTAGCAGATGATGGTTGGCTAAGGGAAGAAATGAAGTACAGGATTTTGAGGGTAAGCAATTAGAGAAAAATACAAGGTCCAGGCAGTGGCTTTGCTGGTGAGTGGGGGCAGTAGAGCAAAGCTGGAGGTCGAATGAGGAAGTAAGGGAAAGGAGATTTAAAGCATAAGGATCAGAGAGGTTATCAAGATGAATGTTAAAATCCCCGAGAATAAGAGTGGGGGAAGAATCCAGAAAGGAAGAGAGCCATGAGTCAAAGTCAGTGAGAAATATAGAAGTAGATTTGTCAGGAGGTTGATAAATAACAGCAACCCGGAGAGATAATGGAGTGAAAAGGCAGATGAAGTGGACTTCAAAGGAGGGAAAAGAGTGAAACTGAGGCAGCGGGAGGGGTTGGAATTGGCAGGAAGGAGAAAGTAGAAGCCCAATGCCACCATCACAGTCAGTGGGACGAGGCGTGTGGGAGAACTGATAACCATGAAAGAGAGCAGCGATTGATGCAGTGTCTTCTGGAAGGAGCCAGGTCTTAGTTAGAGGAAAAAGATGGAGAAAATTAGAGATAAAGAGATCATGAGTGAAAGCATGTGTATGAATATGGGATACCATACACTATTAGAATAACTAAACACTGAGAAAGAGTTAATTCTGTTCAGAACCATGCTTAGAAATAAAACCTCATATATTAGCTTACTAAGTGAAGGTTTACATAAATAAAGAAAAGGGCAGGTTGTACCCCAGCCTCTCTGTCTCAGAGTTATTAGCTAAAATACATTCAGGGTTAGTAATTAGTAGATATCGAGAAGTATTCAAGATTAGATATCAAGTTATCAGTAGTAAACAATTATGTCAATTAGGTCATTCTATAATGTGGAATCCTGTATGTCTCCTCATAATGGCCATGTAACAGTAAACAATTTTGTCTTGGACCCCATTTATGGCTCCACATTGACCCACACTGAATAAGTTGACCTACAATATGATAAACATACATGACGTATAATGGTAAAGTGAAATTATGCTGTATCATCTAAAAAAGCCCTATAAATAAAGTGAACCATGGCTAAAATGTTAGAGTAAACAGGGAGAACGTGTGTCTCTCAGTCTGCTCTCCCCAAAGCTTTGGTGTATTTTTCTATAGAGTTGTGTGTATTTATTGTGTATTTGATAACCTTCCCAGTATTTGTGAATGTAGTTCTTTGTAGCTTCAAGAGCCCAGTGAGGTTACTGGTGAGGGGAGAGTCAAGTAAGCTCTTCAGTTGGTGCCGTGACTCATCTACAGATTTCTACATTCCTGACAAGGAGGGAAGGTGTTTGTGAGTATTATCTGGTGCCAGCAATGAGCAATCTGTTAGGTGAACAGGAGTTGACTCAGTTGTGTGAATGGCATGTTGAAGCTATGAGTTTAGCTCTTCAGGTAGGTAGCCCTTCTTATTGTATGCGTGAAAAATATTGCAAAGGGCTACGAATTATATTGTGCACTTGGCATGCACTGACAAGTTTCCTTTGGAAGGAACATTTTCTGTAGATAAGCTTTGTTATTTGAATGTGCTTTGCGAGCTGAACACAGAATTTGCAATGCTCGTGAGGGGCTGGTGTTTAGTTGATGGCAGCGAACGGCACATAAATTAAAGAATGAATTGTTTGGATTAATGAATGTTGATAAGACGAGTGAACCACAGGAGAAAAAGTTTGTTGGTAATATCTGGGCAGAGTAAGTCCCAGTCATTTTTTTCTCCAGAGTATGATGATGTAATTGAAGCTGGAAGTGTTCCAGGTGTATTTCCGTCGTCTTCCCCTGTCTGTTCTGAGAATTATGTAGTTTCTGAAGGGAAGATAGTCACTCGTTTAGCGAAATTAAAATATGCGATAAAAGATAAGTTAAGAATGTTGTGAAATACACAGATCACGGATTTTGGGACTTGCAAGGTGTCCCAGCTTAGAGAAATGAATGACCTTCTTAGTCATGAAACGGAATGTACAGTACGTATCATAGAGTCCTTAGAGGGAACAGTGAGAAATGTAAATAATATTTCTGCTACAAAGGAATTAGGTATTTCTAGTAAACTTGTTGATGATATTGAAAAGGATCTGAATAAGCATTTTATGACCTATAGAGAGAAATGTATTCAATTACATAGTGCTATAAGTTTTCTTCAAACTATTTTGCGTCAGTATAATAGTTTGTCCTACTTGGGCTGCTTTAGATAATTTGCTTAGAACTGCGTTCTATAACCCAGCTGATTTTTATTCAGTTTGTGACATACCTTGTGATAGATTCCCAGGAGAAAACTCAAAGTGATAATTTTTGTTTTAAGTGGTTAAAAAAAAAAAAGATTTTCTGTTTAAATCACTTACAGTAGTAGTAGTGCACTTATAGCAAACCTGTGAAAAGGACTGGTTGAGATTAAACATCTTTAAGGCAGCATTCATTAATTATTTTTGTAAATGTTTAATCCCATGAGTAAAGGTAATTTTTACAGCTTTAATAATAGGTTGGCCAGTTGCTGTAAGTCTGAAGAACAGTTGCTGTAAATTTGAAGAATGCTGCTGTAAGTCTGAAAAAGTGCCTGGTGCAGTGAGCTGACATTTGATGTGAAATGACTGAACTGCTCAATCTGATGATTGCTCAACCTTCCAGGAGCGAGGGGAGGGGTAAGATTGGAGCGCGAGAAAGGAATCTTCAGCGAGACTGTTCAGATAAGCTTGTCATTGAACTTTTGCAAGCAAAAACTGTCTCTGTAATCAGAGCAGGGGGATGGTGAGAAGCAATGCTTTCCCTGCTACTGTTCAACTGTATTCTTTGCAGATGTCACAGCTATTCATCCTGATCTCGGAAGACTTCTATCTGCTCTGTGGGCTGCACCCGGATCCAATGTCGCACATTGTCAGTTGTGTTTTTCTTTTGAAATGCTGTTTTCCTGCAGATGCAAGCATCGTTATCTTGGAAAACTTTCATCCACAGTGCTGGGATGAGATATCGGATGCAACTTCGTTACGCCTGAACGGGTCGGCATGAGACCTGAAGTTTCGTTTCTTAGACTGTCAGCTGTGACCGTTGCCGGCAGCCGCTGGTGGAGAAAGTTGGTCTGTGTTTGCAGATCTCCAGACATGTGTATCCTGCAACTTCGTTAACTCTTTTTGTGCTACAAGCGAGACTGTCTGTGGGTGGCTGTATGGTAAGATGCTGATAATGTGATTTTGCCAATTTTTCCCTGGACCGTTGTTGTGGATTTGCGATTTGATTTATTTCCAGTTTGACATGGCAAAAAGAGAGAAGTTGGCAGTTTTGTTTTTATTTACTCTTTTTGTTTTTAGTTAGTTTTGCATATTTGCATCGGCCCTAGAAACTGCATTATCTGATGAAGAAACTCAACCATTTCTTTTTAGTTTATTATGTGAATAATTTGTTTTTAATGTAAATTGAATTACATATATTACTGGTCGGATTTCTTTATTATATTGTTAAGTCGTTAAGTTAGGTTTAAGGGTTAAATCTGTTTAAACTGCGGTGTATTGTAAACATGTAACTTTCTGAGAATTGTCTTAACACTCTTTGATCTGCTAGAGTTAAACTTCCTCTGCAAGCGTGGGAGGAGTAGCCTAGTGGTTGGGACAAGGTACTTCAGGCCGGAAGGTCGGGGGTTCAAATCCCACTAGAGGACAGCAACCTTGGGCCGGAAGGACTGGGGTTTCTAGTCCCACAGATGCTCCTTGTGGTCTTGGGCAAGCCACTTAACCCACCATTGCCCATGTTCCCTGTAAGTATTAGTGTATGTGTCTCATATCCCCGCGTGTTAAATGTATCCCCCAATTGTGTTGTGACCGCTTTGATTGAAGGATAAGGCGGTATACAAAACTGTCTAAATAAATAAAATAAATCTGTATTTCTGTGCAAGTTTTCAGATTTATTAATTTCCTGTAAATATTTGCTGGCAAATTGACTGTTGGTCTCTCCGTTATCGCAGTTGAAGGTTTTTTTTTACTGGGAAATGCGCCATGTTTTAGATATAAATGTAAAACAATGTACTGGGAAGAATGCCATGTTTATTGTAAACTATTCAAATTGTTTATGGTTACTTTCGTTTTCTCTGTTATCTGTGTATGTTTTTGTAAGCTTCCCCAACTGGATATATGCCAGTAGGCTCTTATTTGGAGTGAATTAATGAAGTAACTTCTGCTCTGTCTATATATTAATGATTTTTGCAATTGGATCTCATTGCTTTCCTTATTGATTTTTTTGCTAGCACACGTCACGATTTTTGAAATCCAAGGGACCTTATTCGGTGAACCGGAAAGACTCTTTTCTGATATCTGTGTCACAGATGTCACCGTATGTAGTACTGTTAAAGATGACTTTATTTTCTCTTTTGTCTTTTTTTTTTAAGATACTTCTTTCGAAACCCAGCTTTGGATTTCGTGTCTTCTTGGAGCAGCTGATTCATGAACCAACCAGAGGGGAAGCCATACTGGACCTAGTCCTTAGTGGAACACCAGATCTGGTGCAAGAAATAAGGGTGTTGGGACCACTTGGCAATAGTGATCATAGTATGATCATGTTTGATTTAATCAGTGGAGGACAGATAGTAAAGGAATCCACAGTACTACCTTTTAACTTTCAAAAGGGAGACTATGATAGAATGAGGAATATAGTTCGGAAAAAACTAAAAGGAGCGGGTTCCAAAGGTTAAAGACTTACAGCAAGCTTGGGTGTTATTTAAAAATACTATCCTCGAAGCCCAGACCACGCATTCCACGCATTAAGAAAAGTGGAAGAAAGTCCAAAAAACTGCCAGCATGGTTTAAAGGTGAGGTCAGAGAGGCTGTTGCTGCCAAAAGAGCAACCTTCAGGAAATGGAAAAAAGAGCCAAATGATGAAAACTGGAAACAGCACAAGCACTGGCAAGTTAAATGCAAAGCATTGATAAGGCAGGCAAAGCGGGAATTTGAGAAGAAACTTGCTACGGAAGCAAAAACACGAAATAAAGACTTTTTCAAGTACATTCGTAGCAAAAGGCCTGTGAGAGAGTCAATTGGACCATTAGATGATAGAGGGGTAAAAGGGGCAGTAAGAGGAGACAAGGCTATAGCAGAGAGACTGAATGAATTCTTTGCTTCGGTCTTTACTGAGGAAGATGTAGGGATGTTACCCAAAACTGAAGTGGTATTTAAAGGTGATACTGCAGAGGAATTGAGAGAAATATCGCTACACCGGGAAGATATATTACAACTATTTGATAAACTGAATAGTAGCAAATCACCTGGACCAGATGGTATACATCCCAGAGTGTTGAAAGAACTGAAATATGAGATTGCAGACCTGTTATTGGTAATCTGTGAACTTTCATTAAAATCATCTGTAATACCTGAAGATTGGAGGGTCGCCAACGTAACACCAATTTTTAAAAAGGGTTCCAGGGGTGACCCGGGAAATTACAGACCGGTGAGCCTGACGTCAGTACCAGGGAAAATGGTAGAAACCATCATAAAGAACAAAATTACACAGCATGTAGATAGTCATGGCCTAATGGGAGACAGCCAACATGGCTTTAGACAAGGAAGATCTTGTCTTACTAATCTGATCTGTTTTTTTGAAGGTGTGCATAAACAGGTAGACAAAGGTGAGTCGGTTGATATAGTGTATCTGGACTTTCAGAAAGCTTTTGACAAGGTCCCCCATCAGAGACTTTTGGCGAAGCTAAAAAGTCATGGGATAGGAGGCAGTGTACTATTGTGGATCGGGAACTGGTTAAAAGATAGAAAGCAGAGGGTAGGGCTAAATGGCCAATATTCCCAATGGAAAAAGGTGAATAGTGGGATCTGTACTGGGTGCGCTACTTTTTGACATATTCATAAATGACCTGGAAAAGGGAATAACTAGTGCGGTTATCAAATTTGCAGATGACACAAAACTGTTTAAAGTTGTTAAAACCCAAGAGGATTGTGGAAATCTGCAGGAAGATCTGGATAAATTAGAAGACTGGGCATCCAAATGGCAGATGAAATTTAATGTGGACAAGTGCAAAGTTATGCACCTAGGAAAGAACAACCCACACTATAGTTACACGATGCAAGGCTCCACATTAGAAACCACCACCCAGGAAAAAGATTTAGGAGTCATCGTGGATAACATGTTAAAACCCTCCACCCAGTGTGCAGCGGCGGCCAAGAAAGCAAATAGAATGCTAGGTATCATAAGGAAAGGGATGGAGAATAAAACAAAGGATATTATAATGCCTCTGTATCGCTCCATGGTACGACCGCACCTTGAATATTGTGTGCAATTCTGGTCACCGTATCTTAAAAAGGACATAGAGTTATTAGAAAAAGTACAGAGAAGAGCCACCAAATTGGTGAAGGGGATGGAAGGCTACTCCTATGAAGAGAGGCTAAAAAGGTTAGGGCTCTTTAACCTGGAAAAGAGACGGCTGAGGGGAGATATGATAGAGGTGTATAAATTAATGAATGGAGTGGAACGGATAAACGTGGATCAATTGTTTACGCTATCAGAATATAGAAGGACTAGGGGACATGTAATGAAGCTACAGGGTAAACTATTTAAGACAAATAGGAGAAAATATTTCTTCACTCAACGTGTAATCAAACTCTGGAATCTGTTACCGGAGGATGTAGTAAGGGCTGTTAGTATAGCTGGGTTTAAAAAAGGTTTGGACAAGTTCCTGGAGGAAAGGTCCATAAACCACTATTAAAAAGGGACCCAGGATATCAATGCTTGACCTAGTACAAGCACTGCAGAACCTGTGTCTTTTGGGGAAACTGCTAGGTACGTATGACCTAGATTGGCCACTGTTGGAAACAGGATACTGGGCTTGATGGACCTCGGTCTGACCCAGTATGGCATTTCTTATGTGTCGTTCTGGGCAGCTGGGAAACGACTCATCCGTTTATTTACCCTGATTGTCCTTTGTTTCTACCTGTTTTTTTTTTCTGCAGCGGAAGTTTATCGCTGTGGTTCTGCATCTTGTTTTGTTTTGTTTTTGAAACTGTGTTCTGAACTGACATTGTAGGGAAAGTTATTAAGACTCCTGCCTGCTGGATTCATTTTCTTGTATTTTGATTTTGCACCCTGTTTTGGTATCTGTTCTGTATCAGAGGAGGGAGGGTGTCCCTGATAGGGCACTCTGATACAGCCTCTGATTGACTAATGGTTTTTTTTCCTTTTTAGCCCTTATGGTCCTTATGGCAGAGTGTGTGTTTTCCCCGGATACTATTTGAAATAATTAATGAATGCCTTGGCAGTTATCCCAGACACCAGGTGTTGCGCAGCGCTATCTTAACTTATTGTGTGCGAATGCATCTTCAGCCCTTTTTGTGTTCTTTTATTGCAAGTGACTTCCTAACGAGATGGCAAGTACTTTATATCTGGGATCCGCAGAATTGTTTTAGCAGAAGTGAAGCCACCAGATTGGGTCCTGCTTACGACTGCATCCGAAGACACTCCTGGCTCCGGAGTTCCTGATCCATGTCGTGTGTTCCTTGGTGGGATATTCAGCTTGTAAAGTGAGAAGATATTTTCAATGAATGCATCTCACAAGCCCAGCATGTGGCTTCCTGTGTCGGTGAATCAAGAGTTGCAAGGACTAGCAGTCAAGAAATCCGACAACGTATTGCTCTTAGTGGAATGGCTATGAAGGACCTCGACAAGATTCTCAAGAGCGGAGATGTCTCTCTCCATACATACATTCAAAGTTGGACTGTGAAAAAGAGACAGGAAGACAAGAGTTGCAATGCAGAGATTTATTTGGACAATAGTGATATTGAAGAAAAGGACTTTTATGATTCAAAGTATTTTCTGAAAGAACAACAGTGACATTAAGTGAATTCTAAACAGTTTTAACAGTGTATTAAGTAATCCTAAATGGACTATTCATGTAAAATACTTTTATATAGCATTTAGAATGTTTTTTATGCATTTATAGTAAGACCTAGAAGGATGAGGATAGTTTAGATTAGTATTTTCCTGATATGTATGTAATGACCTTTAGGTACTGAACCTCTACTTAATAAAGTATTTGAGAAGTAGAGGGCCAGTATAGCAATAGTATATTGAGTGGAGGAGTGGCCTAGTGGTTGGGGCAAGGTACTTCGGGCCGGAAGGTCGGGGGTTCAAATCCCACTAGAGGACAGCAACCTTGGACCGGAAGGACTGGGGTTTCTAGTCCCACAGGTGCTCCTTGTGGTCTTGGGCAAGCCACTTAACCCTCCATAGCCCATGTTCCCTGTAAAATAGTTCTCTGTGTGCTGTGCTTTCCTGTCTAATCAATGTGTTTATACCTCAAAAATTTCCTGTCATGATTTGACAATTTCCAATCTGTAATCAAAACCGCTGCTGATCGCTGGAAGTAGCGGTATACAAATGTATACTAAATAAATAAATAAATAAATAAATATCTCCTCATCATTTTAAGAAGAGTATTAAGAAGAATAGGTATATATATTTAGTTTGTCTTAGAATATTTTTGAGAGTATTTTATTGTTATGCATATTGGCTATGCATCTGTCCTAATCTGGTCCTAGATGTGCTGTGGCAATTTATTAGTGAAGCAGTATTGTATTCAGAATCATGAAGATGTTAGAAGGAATATACAAATATTTTTGAGGCACACTTGCACTTGATGGGAAAAATATTTTAAGTTATCAAAGTTTGTTGCTTGTCTTCCAACAGTGACAGCTCCTCAGCATGGAAGTTTACCAAGGGTTAGGCCTGAGATCTTCGAGGAGTTTTGTGACATATAGTCATATACAAACACAAATACAAACACAGAACCTAGAATAATTAAAGATATAGGTATGAAGATCCTATGTACAAGTTCTTACATTTCAGTAATTTACAAATAATGTCAGTTAATGGGAACCAAGTGTGTAGTTTAGCTACCCCTTTTTGGATGCCTCTAGTTCAGATCTAGGCATACCTAACCAGAGTTAAAGTGAAATAATTTAATGGTCATGCCTCAGAGGGTTTTTGAGTAATTGTATACAGAATATATCTTTTCCTCAGTGAGTTTCTGAATCTCACATCTTAAGCAGTTAAGCATTTTTGCTGCGGCTCATTGTATTTGTTTGCAAGCCAGACATTGCTGTTATCTGCCTCTCTTCAATATTGTCTGCTTGGTAATTTAGTTTTTGTGGTTTGATAAAAGTAGAGCATCTTTTGCATGTCTGTTCAGCTCCTTCAATCTTTTGTTCTCCTGCTGTAGTTCTTTGTAGGCTTGCCCCACGACAGCCATGTTTCTTTTTCTAATTGCAAGAAGAGTTACAGATGTTTCTTCAAGTTGTCCACGTTGTTCTTGCATTATTAATTTTGGACTGTGCATTTTGAGTTTTTCATGTGCAGAATGATCACAAGTACTTTTAGATTCTTGCACCTTTTCCCAAAACTATGAATTTTTCTCTCTGCACTTCTAATTCTCTTTCTTAATCTCTTCAAACACTGGTTTACTGTTTGGTACATTGTGAAACATTGTCTTTTGGTATTTTATTTTTGTTGTGCTGTTTTTGTAATCTCCGATTTGAGAATTGATGTTTCGGTTAGTATTTTTGTAGTGCAGAGTTTCCCAGAAGTTGATTAGGTGCCTGATATATAGTTCTGATGGATACCCTATAGTGAACTGAACTATTAATTTGTTGTCAATCTCAAACAGATCTGTAATCAGAAAATGGGATGTTTCCCCTCAGAATGAAGTCATAGTGGCTGTTCTGTTGTTTCTTTTTAGGCAATTAAGTGTGTATTGCAAGGTCTAGTAAACATAGTGTCAGCTTACGCAGCCAGGAACTGAATGATTTTTAGATTTTCTCCTAGCAAAGGAAAATGCTGTATGCAGAGTACTAATTGATTATTTGTTGTAGTATGATGGAAAATAGTGAAAGGCCTATTAGATGAAGTTAGTAACCGTATTTTAGTTCCAAGTGAGAGTTATGTAAATTCCTTTTCAGCTCTCACTGATTTTTGGTCCTCCATACTGGAATTCAGTATTCAATATTCAGGCTGTTTGCAAGGCCTGTTAGCATTTTTGTTTGGTATTTTGGTATGTTTCATTGTAGAAGTATTACTCCTCTATGTAACTGATAGTTGTTTCTTTATGTTAGCATTGGTTTCTTTCCACCACTACACCTTTCACAGCTTTCTAAATCAGAAGTCAGTAGGATCACTGACCCCTGCAATAGTGTTACAGATTGGCCCAGAATCCAGTTGTATTTCCATTTTAATGGCAATATATGAGTTTCCTTATTTTAGAAATGATTCTTTCCAGAATCAGAGGAGGGACTGAAAGCATGTGTATGAATATGGGATACCATACACTATTAGAATAACTAAACACTGAGAAAGAGTTAATTCTGTTCAGAACCATGCTTAGAAATAAAACCTCATATATTAGCTTACTAGGTGAAGGTTTACATAAATAAAGAAAAGGGCAGGTTGTACCCCAGCCTCTCTGTCTCAGAGTTATTAGCTAAAATACATTCAGGGTTAGTAATTAGTAGATATCGAGAAGTATTCAAGATTAGATATCAAGTTATCAGTAGTAAACAATTATGTCAATTAGGTCATTCTATAATGTGGAATCCTGTATGTCTCCTCATAATGGCCATGTAACAGTAAACAATTATGTCTTGGACCCCATTTATGGCTCCACATTGACCCACACTGAATAAGTTGACCTACAATATGATAAACATACATGACGTATAATGGTAAAGTGAAATTATGCTGTATCATCTAAAAAAGCCCTATAAATAAAGTGAACCATGGCTAAAATGTTAGAGTAAACAGGGAGAACGTGTGTCTCTCAGTCTGCTCTCCCCAAAGCTTTGGTGTATTTTTCTATAGAGTTGTGTGTATTTATTGTGTATTTGATAACCTTCCCAGTGTTTGTGAATGTAGTTCTTTGTAGCTTCAAGAGCCCAGTGAGGTTACTGGTGAGGGGAGAGTCAAGTAAGCTCTTCAATGAGTAAAAGCAAGTTAATTAGAGATGGAGTGTGTGTTCCACAAGGCGCATGAGAAAGGGAGAAAGGAAGAGGAAAGGAGAGGGATATGAATAAGATTAGAAGCGTTGCGTGAAGATCTCTTCTCGGAGTGTGACAGAAGTCTAGGGAGCCAGGGTTGGGGTTAATATCTCCAGATGAGAGAAGGAAAAGTAGTAGCAGAGTACGGGGCAGAAAGGAGACAGTACAGAGGAAACGAGGGTGAGGTTGCCTTAGAGAGAGAGGAGATGGTTGAATGAGGGAGAAAGTGGTGAAGCTCAAGAGCTGATGACAGTGTAGAGGACAGAATCGAGGGGGAAGGGAGGATGGTAAAGGGGAGATAAGGAGAGGAGGAGTGAAGGTGTTGGTGGGAGGGGAAGCAATTAGGGAGTATGAAGAATAGGAAGACAAAGTGATGAGGAGCCGTAGAAGAGGAATGGAGAGGAGAACAGAGCCCAGAAGGAATAGAAGATGGGAGAGAGCCCACAGGGGATTAGTTGCACCTGAGAATAAGTCAGGTAATGAGCAGATGACAGCTATAAGAGACTGAGTACCGGGGGGTGGGTGGGAAGAGGAGAGGGGGGTGGGGGTATAAGTTATTCAGCTGAAAAAAGCTGAACAGCAGTGCAACAAAGGTACAAGAAGGTAGCAGAATTGGGTACAAATGTGCCCCATCCATTTTCTGGCGGTCCGGATGTGCAGGGTGCTGAATCAGCCTCCGTGTATTTCCTTACCATTTTTCTAGATATATTCTACTCCCCCACTTGTGCTGTCTGTCTTGATTAGAGTGTAAGTTCTTATGAGCAGGAACTGTCTTTTACATGTCTCTTTACAGTGCTGCATGCACCTTGTGGCACTATACAATTGATAAATAGTAATAGTAGCATAAAGTGTGGGGTCCTTATATCAGCTGGCAGCACAACCAAAGAGAGAGAAATGGACAAATGTAAAGCAAGAAGTGGGGTGGAGGAGGGAGGTGGAATTTGGATGTACGGAGTCAGTCCTTGGTATTCTGAAAATCTGTCTTGGCTGTTTCTATTTCTGTGCATTGGAGTTATGTATCTACAGCTTTTCAAGTAACATTTGAATTAATAAAAATCCTAGTTGAGGACTTACCTGAGCATATAACAACAACATCTTCTACATGGTTACAGTTGTTTTGTCCCCAAGGATTATGGCGGCACTCTGTGAGCAGAGTCTCGGACCCTGTGCATTGTACATTATCAAGCCAAATGGGGCCTGTACCAGGCCCAGAGATTAGCCTATCACTACTTGATTTTATAATGGGCAGTCCACAGCCCAGCTGCCTGCACACCACTGCGGCTGCTGCAATGTCCCATTCATCATCGCACACAGTACCCCATTCATGCGCATGGTATACCTCGACCCTTCCTTCACAGTTATGGGGCCCATCCACCAGTCGAAGCAGCAGACTATCTGAAAATAAAAATGAAAGCAAAAGTAATGATGTAAACCTTTACTTACAAAGTTAATATCTTCATTTCCCAGTCACAAAACTGTGTACTGAATAGGAAATAATCCGACTTGATCCTGGAGCATTTTAGAATGATGAATGACTATTTATTTCTCTGCAGCATTAGAGTTTGCTGTTATTTTATTTATTTATATGTTTTTATATATCATCTTTATAACAATGTTGTTCAAAATGGTTTACATTGTAAATAACAAACATCAAAAGAGGTAGAGTCCTGTTGTGGACCCTAAAAAGGAGTCTAGCTATTCTAACCTCAACCCTCAATGCTACAGTCTCCAGTCTCTGACCCCATTCCCATGTCAGTCCCTTACTGGGATCAACAATGTTTTAAATCCTTTCCTAAAAGCCATTAAATTTACTTCCTCTCTTAAGAAGTCTGGCAGTGCATTCCATTGTTTTGGACCAATCACCCTAAAAGCATTCGACCTCTGTCTTACCCCGCAGAGGTAAGATACCCCAGGTATCTCTAAAACGTTCCCTTGCAAGGAATGCAACACTCTCCTTGAGTAGTACCTATGTAGTTTTTTCTGTATATACCGAGGACAACCTAATCTTATCACTTTAAAAACAATCACTAAAAGCTTAAAATAACATCTTTGCTTAATGGGTTACAAGTGCAATTTTTCCATATAACAACAGCAGCTCAATCAACACTTAACTGCCTGACTGAAGGCCATACGCAGTTTAGGAGACCTATGCAGGGTCACCATGAGTCAACATCGACTCGACTGCACTTAACAACCACAGCAAACAACACTTTCTCAGAAACAATCAACAACTGCAGCATTGTTTCATGTTCCATTTAATGCTGCAACTAAGCTTCAGAGAAAGGAAAAGAAAATTGTTCTCTTCAACTTAGTTAGAAACATGACAACAGAAAAAGACCACATGGCCTATCTAGTCTCCCTATCAACCACTACAACAGTCCCCTTTTTTTCTTTAGAGATCCTCTGTGTTTGTCCCATGCTTTTTTGAATTTAGATACCGTCCTCACCTCTACCAACTCCACTGGAAAACTATTCCACAGATCCACCACTCTTCTGTAAAGAAATTTTTCTGCATATTACTGCCGAGTCTATCCCCTTTCACCCTCATCCTATGTCTCATTATGTGGACATGATATATAGAAAAACCTCCGCAGTGTAACTCGAAAGTAGATTATAACCACTTAAGACTTGATACTGTTACAATAATTAAACAATATTGTCAAGTATGTGGACAGGCATTTAAACTAGGGAACGGGGGTGACGGATGGAAAAGAACAAGTTCAGGAAATCACTCCCCGCAAAAACATAATAATATTGGAAACAGCCACAGTATTAACCCACACATCAATGCCCAGTGAGCAGGGGCGGCCCAAGGGGGGTGCGGGGCCATGTGCGGAGACTCGGTGTGGGGCCTCATTTGCATAAGTGGCCTTATTTGCATAAATATTCGCATAATGTTACCATACACTAACTTTTAGTAAACATGCCTCTTAATGAGTGTATGAATAAAGAAAGACTAAAAGACTTCTACATTACTATAATCCAGTGCCAACCGCCAGACACATTAGGAACTACTACAAACACTGCCCATTTAGAACCCATAGCAAACCCGCCGTATCCTAACAGCACTACCAGGACTCACAAAGCACCATACCCTAACTATCAAAAGCAAACGCTGCAAATATTAAACCAATACATTTCAGAGAACAACAATACATGACCTGCTGGGGAAAGAGAACAAGTGGCAATGTCAAATAGGAATTACATAAACAGAATACCTCAGCTCAGTTACACATGCAGAACATAGGACCATCACCAAACAAGGAATCACAATTTAGAAACAGGAAGACAATAATTAAACTGGGAATCCCAAAAGCCAAACTTGGAATGTACAACACTGTAGAAATAAAACTATACATTAATTTGCTCTTGTACTAAACAAAGCGCAGACGTTAGTGATGCACATTTCCCAGAGCTGACATATTCCAATTAATAAATTCAAAATAAAGAGATATTTTTCTACCTTTTGTGCATTTTTTTTCAGCTGCAATTGCTCCAGTCACTTTCTTCTGGTTTCTTTGTGTCTTCCGCTAACTCTCCATCGTCTGCTGTCCATTTGTCTTTTCTTCTCTCTTCTAGTTTTTTTCCATTCTCTCTCTACATCTGCTTTAACATACTAATCTTTCTCCTTTTGCACTTTCCTCATTCCTATTTATCTACTCAAATTTTACCCCTCCATTCTCAATCCCCACGTACTCTCCCAATATCCGGCCAATTGTAGATTTGTCTTCCCTCCCACACAAAATATTTTTTCCCTCTCCATTTCACTCTCCCAGCTCCATCCCATTCTAATCCTCCCCCAACATCAGCTCCATTCTAGTTCCAGTCCCACCCAGCATCCGCTCCCTTCTAGTCCCCGCATCAGCCCATTTCCAGTCCTAGCCCCCCATAAGCCCATTTCCAGTCCTATCCTAGACCCACCATCAGCCTATTTCCAGTCCTAGCTCCCCCATCTATTTCCAGTCCCATTCGAGTCCCTCCATCAGCTCATTTCCAATCCCAGCCCCCCATCAGCCCGTCAAATCCTAGCTCCCCTCCACTCAGCCCATTTCCAATCCAAGCCCCCCATGAGCCTACTTCCAGTTCTAGCCCCTTCATGAGTCCATTTCAATCCAAACCCCCAACACAGCCCATTTCCAATCTTAGCACCCCACAACATCCAATTTCCAGTCCTATTCTAGCCCCTCCATCAGCCCATTTCCTGTCCTAGCCCCCCCCCCACTCACCCATTTCCAGTCCTAGCTCCCTCCCCCTCACAACCCATTTCCATTCCAAGCCCCCATCCCCATCAGCTATTTGCAGTTCAAACCCTCCTTCCACTCAGCCCATTTCCAGTCCTAGCAACCCCCCCAGCCCATTAACAATCTTAGCCCCCCCCAGCACATTACCAGTCCTAACCCCCCATCAGCCCATTTCCAGTCTTAGCCCCCCCCATCGCCCATTACAAGTCCTAACCCCCCCATCAGCCCATTACGTCCTAACCCCCCCATCACCCTATTTCGTCCTAGCCCCCCATCAGCCTATTTCCAGTCTTAGCCCCCCATAGCCCATTACCAGTCCTAATCCCCCATCAGCCCATTACCAGTCCTAACCCCTCCCATAGCCCATTACCAGTCCTAACCCCCATCAGCCCATTTCCAGTCTTAGCCCCCCCCCCCCCCCCCGTAACCCATTACCAGTCCTAAACCTCCCCATCAGCCCACTTCCAGTCTTAGCATCCCCCCATGGCCCATTACTAGTCCTAACCCTCCCCCATCAGCCCACTTCCAGTCTTAACATCCCCCCATGGCCCATTACTAGTCCTAACCCTCCCCCATCAGCCCACTTCCAGTCTTAGCCCCATCCCCATAACCCATTACCAGTCCTAAACCTCCCCATCAGCCCATTACGTCCTAACCCCCCCAACACCCTATTTCCAGTCCTAGCCCCCCCATCAGCCTATTTCCAGTCTTAGCCCCCCATCGCCCATTATCAGTCCTAATCCCCCATCAGCCCATTACCAGTCCTAACCCCTCCCATAGCCCATTACCAGTCCTAATCCCCCATCAGCCCATTACTAGTCCTAACCCCTCCCATAGCCCTTTACCAGTCCTAATCCCCATCAGCCCATTTCCAGTCTTAGCTCTCCCCATAACCCATTACCAGTCCTAAACCTCCCCCATCAGCCCACTTCCAGTCTTAGTATCCCCCCATGGCCCATTACTAGTCCTAACCCTCCCCCATCAGCCCACTTCCAGTCTTAGCCCCATCCCCATAACCCATTACCAGTCCTAAACCTCCCCATCAGCCCATTATGTCCTAACCCCCCCATCACCCTATTTCCAGTCCTAGCCCCCCCATTAGCCCATTACCAGTCCTAACCCCCATCAGCCCATTTACCGTCTTAGCCCCCCCCCATAACCCATTACCAGTCCTAAACCTCCCCATCAACCCACTTCCAGTCTTAGCCCCCCATAGCTCATTACCAGTCCTAACCCCCATCAGCCCATTTCCAGTCTTAGCCCCCCCCCATAACCCATTACCAGTCCTAAACCTCCCCATCAACCCACTTCCAGTCTTAGCACCCCCCCATGGCCCATTACTAGTCCTAACCCTCCCCCATCAGCCCACTTATTTATTTATTTATTTTATTTATTTAGACAGTTTTGTATACCGCCTTATCCTTCAATCAAAGCGGTCACAACACAATTGGGGGATACATTTAACACGCAGGGATATGAGACACATTCACTAATACTTACAGGGAACATGGGCAATGGAGGGTTAAGTGGCTTGCCCAAGACCACAAGGAGCATCTGTGGGACTAGAAACCCCAGTCCTTCCGGCCCCAGGTTGCTGTCCTCTAGTGGGATTTGAACCCCCGACCTTCCGGCCTGAAGTACCGTGCCCCAACCACTAGGCTACTCCTCCCCTCCAGTCTTAACCCCCCCCATAACCCATTACCAGTCCTAAACCTCCCCATCAGCCCATTTCCAGTCTTAGCCCCCCCATAGCCAATTACCAGTCCTAACCCTCCCCCATCAGCCCATTTCCAGTCTTAGCCCCCCATAACCCATTACCAGTCCTAAACCTCCCCATCAGCCCACTTTCAGTCTTAGCACCCCCCATGTCCCATTACTAGTCCTAACCCTCCCCCATCAGCCGAGTTCTTTTCTTATCCCCCCCCCCCATCACCCATTACCATTCCTATACCTCCCCTTCACCCCATTTCCAGTCTTAGCCCCCCCCCCATAGCCAATTACCAGTCCTAACCCCCCATCAGCCCATTTCCAGTCTTAGCCCCCCCAATAGCCAATTACCAGTCCTAACCCCCCCATCAGCCCATTTCCAGTCAGCCCCCCCATAGCCCATTACCAGTCCTAACACCCCCCCCCCCCAGCCCACTTCCTGTCTTAGCTCCCCCCCTTGGCCCATTACTAGTCCTAACCCTCCCCTATCAGCCCACTTCCAGTCTTAGCCTCCCCCCCCCATAGCCCATTACCAGTCCTAAACCCCCTTCCCCCCTATCATCCCAAATTAAAAAATAAAAAAACCCAGCTGCTTCTGCCGCGGCAGCATTAAGAGTGCCTCCCTGCATCGTAGGCTAGCATTCAATCCCCGAACGCGGGCTTCTTTCAGAGCCGCGAGAGTTTCCTTTCTCGCGGTTCTGTTAATCTCGCCGGGGCTGATGGGAAATCCCATTAATCCAATTAATGTGAAGAAGTGCAATGCCATGCACTTGGGAAGCAGAAATCCAAGGGAGCTGTATGTGATAAGGGGCAAGAGGTTGGTGTGAACGGACCAGGAGAAGGACCTCGGAATGACTATTTCTGAGGTGTTGAAACAGTGTGACAAGGCAGTGGCAAAAGCCAGAAGGATGCTCAGTTGCATACAGAGAGGAATTACCAGCAGAAAGGAAGAAGTACCAGCAGAGAGGAATATTGTATTCAGTTTTGGAGACCATATCTCATAAGAACATAAGAACATAAGATATGCCATAATGGGTCAGACCAAGGTCCATCAAGCCCAGTATTCTGTTTCCAACAGTGGCCAATCTAGGTCATATGTACCTAGCAGTTTCCCCAAGAGACACAAGTTCCACAATGCTTGTACTGGGTCAAGCATTGATATCTTCGGTCACTTCTTAATAATGGTTTATGGACCTTTCCTCCAGGAACTTGTCCAAACCTCCTTTAAACCCAACTACACTAACAGCCTCTACTACATCCTCCGGCAACAAATTCCAGAGTTTGATTACACGTTGAGTGAAAAAATATTTTCTTTTATTGGTCTTAAATAGTTTACCCTGTAGCTTCATTGCATGTCCCCTAGTCTTTCTATATTCTGATAACGTAAACAGTCGATCTACGTTTACCCATTCCATTCCGTTCATTAATTTATAGACTTCTATCATATCTCCCCTCAGCCGTCTCCCTTCCAGTTTAAAGAGCCCTAACCTTTTTAGCCTTTCTTCATAGGAGTATCCTTCCATCCCCTTTACCATTTTGGTGGCTCGTAAACTTCCAAGAACCCTTTATCAGGTTAGTAGCCATATTCTGTACCAATTGCAAGCACTGTACCTGTCTTACCTCAGTTATTATCAACAGCACTTTACAATAATCTAAATACAGGAGAAATCAATGCATGGGTCACTGCTGTTAAATATTCCTCTGACTAACAAGCCTGCAGACAACATCTTATTCTCAAGGTACAAAAAGAGGTACTCATCAATCTTGAAAATGTCACATCTCATCAGGGCAATACCCCTGACAAAAAAAAAAATCAAACCAGTTTTTTATTGGCTAAAATATTTAACTATACCCTTCCTGAAAAAATAAAAACTAAAAACAGAGGTATCCCCAGTAGTTTTTATTGTTGTCTTATCTATGTTTACCTCTGTTTGATTTTTAGATTTTACTTTGCACCATTGAATAAGTTCTACACTTTTACCAAACTTTATTTTTATTTTATTGATTTTGCATATATATGCCCTTGATGCAAGCTTTGACTGAAACATGTTAGGTGGCGGTTAGAATTATCTCTAGGAACAAGCAGGAATGTAGTCTTCATATATGGGTAATCTCGGAACCAACGGAGCCCGTGCGGGAACACTCCCCAGTGTCCAATAGGAAAGGTTTTGGGAGCATCCCAATGCACCTGCGTAGCTGCCTTCCTGCCTTTCCAGCTCTCCCTCCTCAGTTCTTCATTTTCCGCAGAGCCAACAAGAAGCAATTCCTGTCACCATAGAAAAATTGTCCTTTCTTATTTTTTTGTGGTCACGTCTGCCTTCCCGTCGACACTGGTACTGACCCCCATCGGTGCTTTCTTTCTTTCTATTTAAAAAAACAAAAAAACAAAACAATTCTGTGAAGGAAGGAATCTTTTCTTCCTTCAGGCACATGACACCATTTAAGCTTAGGCCTTTTCTTTTGTCTTTGACAAAATGCAAAAAACATCCAGTGGTTTTAAGAAATGTTCCAAATGTGGCAGCATTTCGGCCACAGATATCCATGACTGGTGTCTAAAATGCTTAGGACCGTCAGAATGTCCTCTCTGTAGGAAAATGACAAAGAGAGGCCTACAGAACAGAGCTGTGAAGCTGGGCACCCTCTTTGCCTCTGATGCAGTCTCTTTAGCATTGACGTCATTGAGAGCTTCATCTTCTTCAAAGACTGGCCGGCCCCTCAATGATCTCTTTCTAAGTATCGAGATGCCTCGGGCGTTGCCCTGAATGGGGACACACTGGCCAAACAACCCCGGCGGGAGGATCTTACCTCCAAAGCCTTAATGGGGTCCCAGGATGCACCTGAGGCCTCCACCTCTGGAGAGCTCCTGGTGCCATGCTCAGGGATCGTGGCCCACAATTCCGGTACCAATACCCAAGCATCGGCAAGCTCCATGGATCAACGTATCCTGGCCGTCGAGCGGAGTTTAGCGGCCTTACTGGCGGCATCCATACTGGTAAAGCCTTTACAGTCGATCCCTTAGGCTTTGATACTGGCTCCGGTACCGACACAGCCTGCATCAACCTTTTTGCCACTTACCATGCTATCGTCCATGCTTGCCCTCGAATCCATTTCCGGTATCGAGGTTCTGACACCACAACCTCCGGCCACCATTTTTGATCAGTACTGAGTATGTGCAGAGTGGGAACACCCTACCCATCGATACTTTGAGTCTTTGGCCTCCGATTCGTTGGATGATGAATCGGCCAATACCCGAGACATGAGAACTATCCTGGAAGACTCATCTCCGACTCCACAATGTTGCATGTCCCCTCCAAAGGGCATGTCTTTCCAAGACTTTATTCACGACGTTGCTCGGGGTCTGTCCATAACAGTGACATCGGAGAAAGAACCTAGGGCTGAAGAACTTGAAATTCTTCAGTACCCTACAGCTCTGAAGGAAGCTGCTACTCTCCCTATTCATCGCATACTTCACAACCTTATGTTTCGTATGTGGGAGACACCCCTTACCATCTCTCTCCACATACCCGATAACTCGATACTATGTACCGGATACTAGAGTGTCCGTGTTTTCAAAAGACACAATTACTGCACCATTCCATTGTGGAGGAATCGGCAATGTGTCGAATAAAGAGTGCTAAGGCACATTCCTCGAACCCCCTGGGTAGGGAATCGAGAACCTTCGATGCCTTTGGTTGACGTTGTTTACAGGCCTCCATGTTATTGGCCAGGATCTATTCCTATATACACTATATGGGTATGTTCCTTAGAGAGGTGGCTAAGGATTTGTAGCTAATGGCTCCTCTTCTCCCTGACGACAAGAGGGCAGATTATCTCACCCTTGTAAAACATGCTCAAAATGTTTCAAAATTTGTTAACAGGGCAACCTTTGACTGTTTTGATGCATCAGCAGAACTTCGTCTATCTACATCGGTGTATGCAGGATTGCTTGGTTGCGAGCATCAGATCTTGAACAATGGGTTCAAGATAAGCTGGGTAATAACCCTTGCACCGGCAAAATTGTTTTTGGCAAGGATTAGCAGGACAAGGCCTCTCAGTTAGAAACCAAGAATACTACTCTTAATAGACTATCCAGCTCTACAGCCCACCCAGCTAGGAAAAAGGCAGCGACGAAAGCTTTTTTCAATAATAAGTAGTAGATAGACAGGAAGAAAATTGATGCCTTTGAATTATGGTGCTGGCGGCAAATACTGTGTATACCATGGACTGCCCGAAGAACAAACCAGTCTGTACTAGAGGAGATCAAACCTAAGCTTTCTTTAGAAGCTCAGATGACAAGACTTCGACTTTCATACTTTGGACACATCATGCGGAGAGAGAGATCATTAGAGAAAGACATCATGCTTGGCAAGATAGGAGGTCAACGCAAAAGAGGAAGGCCAGCAATGAGATGGATCGATACAATAACAGCAGCTACGGGTACCAGTCTGTCAACAATAAGCCGCCTGACTGAAGACCGAACACAATTTAGGATAGCTATCCAGAGGGTCGCCATGAGTCGATTCCGACTCGACGGCACTTAACAACAACAAGTAGTACTATCCTTCTTACACTCCCTGCTGTACAGTGTCAATACCATGCTTCTCAGAAAGAGCAGCAGCCATCAAAACAGCAAAAGAAGGCTCAGACTCCTAAGTCTCAACCACCTCAACTGACCCAGTCTTCTCAAGCTAAAGACGGTACAACACCTCAAGCCACTTCTTAAAGGACTAGGAAAAGGGGACTGTTACTTCTGGAGAGAGATCTGCAATTGTAAGTATATACTTCTGGGAATTTTCTGAAAGGAATACTTTCTATTAAAGCTAATTAATCTGTGAACCCACTATTTTTTGTTAAATCAGTCAGGGCCTAGTAGCAGCAGTTTAAGTTTAAATTTAAAACACAGAAGAGAACTTTCTGGTTACATTTCATACCCAGCAGAGAGCTGTAGTTTAAATTTAATAGTCACTCAGGGTCAAGCATCAGTAAAGTACTTTTAGTTTAAATTTAAAACACAGAAGAGAGCTTTCTGGTTAAATTTAGAAACCAGCAGAGAGCTTGCAGTTTAAATTTCATAAGTTAGTGCCTAGCAGCAGGAAAAAACTATAATTTAAATCAAATCAGAATATAGATTACCTCAGCAGCACAGGACAGGGTACTGTGTAGCAGCCCTCTTTTAATAAGTGTTATTTCCCTCCCTCCCTCCCCACACCCACCCACCCACCCCTGGGATAATCGTAGCTTTATAGGTACTTACACATCTTAAAAGACAGGAGGTGCTCTCAGGTGAAGCTCGTTACCCAAATCAGTCATACACTAAGGACCTGAGATTAATTAAGCTTCAGGTGAACAAGGTATATTAAACGTATTAGGTACAGTTTTATTGGTATAAATATCCATAGCAACCCTTACTAAGTAAAGAACTTAAAGATCTAAACACAAACTTAAAACTAAGACGCAGACAACAGTCCAGCAGCGAGATGGGGGCTTTCCAGTCTTTTGCATTGAGTGTCACATGTATGATTTTCTCCCAGTTGGTGAGAGGTCTTACATGTGCACTAGGTGCAAGGAGCTCTTTGCTCTCAGGGAACGAGTCCGTTCTCTAGAGGCTAAAGTAGCAGACTTGGAAAACAGAGAGGTACATAGACGAGACCTACAGGCATATAGTCCTGAAGTCCGACCTCCAGTCTGGCAGCATCCCTGTTGCCATGGAGGAGAGAGGTCACGTGACAGGAGAGCATCACCCTGGTGTGGCGGAAGTGATCCTGTAACTTGGACCTGTCCTCCAGTTGATGTAAAACCCTCTCGCACCGAGGAAGTTTCTCCAGGGCCATGTGCCCATGAGGGAAGGGTTAGGACAGCCGTAATAGTTGGTGATTCGATCATTAGGCATGTAGATAGCTGGGTGGCTGGTGGACGTGAGGATCGCCTGGTAACTTGCCTGCCTGGTGCAAAGGTAGCAGACCTCTCACGCCACCTAGATAAGGCCTTAGATAATGCTGGGGAGGAGTCTGCTGTCTTGGTACATGTCAGCACCAATGACATTGGAAAATGTGGTAGGGAGGTTCTGGAGGCTAAATTTAGGCTTTTAGGTAGGAAGTTGAAATCCAGAACTTCCAGAGTAGCGTTCTCCAAAATGCTTCCCATTCCACGCACAGGATCCAAAAGGCAGGCAGAGCTCCGGAGTCTCAATATATGGATGAGACAATGGTGCAGAGATGAGGGCTTTGGATTTGTTAGGAACTGGGGAACATTCTGGGGAAAGGAGGGGCTCCTCCGAAGGGATGGGCTTCACCTTAACCGGGATGGAACAAGGCTGCTGGCATTAACCTTTAAAAAGGAGATAGAGCAGCTTTTAAACTAGATAATAGGAGAAGCCGACAGTCGCCCAGGAGTGGATGGTTTGGAAGAATGTATCCTTGAAGGACACTACCAAAAGCAGAGAGGTTCCAAAAAAGAGTAATGTAGCCCAAATACCCTCGAGTATGGAGCAGACAGAGCTTAAAGATCCCAAATTATCCATGTCTACCAATAGCCAAATTAAAATGAATAAAATACAGTCTCTAAAATGCTTGTATGCAAATGCTAGAAGTCTAAAAAATAAGATGGGAGAGTTAGAATATATAGCACTAAACGAGAGGTTAGATATGATTGGAATATCAGAGACATGGTGGAAGGAGGACAACCAGTGGGACACTGTGATACCTGGGTACAAACCATATCGCAATGATAGAGCTGATCAAATTGGTGGAGGGGTTGCGCTCTATGTTAGAGGGGGCATTAAGTTAGAAAGGATTAAAGTTTTGTAGGAAACAAAATTTGCTGTAGAATCTCTATGGATTGAAATTGCATGTAAAAAGGGGAAGGCAATGGCAGTGGGGGTGTACTATCGACCGCCTGGCCAGAATGAACAAATGGATGATGAAATACTCAAAGAAATCAAGGAAGCTAGCAAAAGTTACAGCGCAGTAATAATAATGGGCAATTTCAATTATCCCGGTATCGAATGGGTCAGTGTCACGGCAGGACATGCTAGGGAGACAAAGTTCCTAGATGAAATAAATGACTGCTTCTTGGAGCAGCTGGTTCATGAACCGACCAGAGGGGAAGCCATATTAGACCTATCCTTAGTGGAAGACCAGATGTAGGGCAAGAGAGATAAGGGTGTTGGGGCCACTGGCAATAGTGATCATAGCATGATCGCATTTGATTTAATTAGTGGAGGAGGGATGGTAAGGAAATCCACAGTACTGCCTTTTAACTTTTGAAAGGGAGACTATAATGAAATGAGGAAAACAGTTAAGAAAAAACTAAAAGGAGCAGTTGCAAAGGTTAAAGACTTCCATCAAGCTTGGGTGTTGTTGAAAAATACTATCTTGGAAGGCCAAGCCAGCTTTATTCCATGCTTTAAGAAAAGTGGAAGGAAGTCAAAAAACTGCCAGGATGGTTTAAAGGTGAGGTCAGAGAGGCTGTTGTTGCCAAAAAGCATCTTTCAGAAAATGGAAAAAAGAGCGAAACGATGAAACCTGGAAACAGCACAAGCACTGGAAAGTCAAATGCATTGATAAAGCAGGCAAAGGGAGAATTTGAGAAGAAGCTTGCCGTGGAAGCAAAACGCGAAATAAAGATTTTTTCAAGTACATTCGTAGCAAAAAACCTGTGAGGGAGTCAGTTGATCCATTAGATGACAAAGGAGCTAAAGGGGCTCTAAGAGGCGACAAGGCAATAGTGGAGAGACTGAATGAATTCTTTGCTTCGGTCTTTACTGAGGAAGATGTAGGAATGTTACCCATGACTGAAGTGGTATTTAAAGGTGCGGAAGAATTGAAGGAAATATCGATACATCGGGAAGATGTATTACAGCTATTAAACTGAAGAGTAGCAAATCACCTGAGCCGGATGGTATATATCCAAGGGTGTTGAAAGAACTGAAATATGAGATCGCAGACCTGCTATTAGTAATCTATGAACTATCATTAAAATCATCTCTAATTCCTGAAGATTGGAGGATTGCCAATGTAACACCAATTTTTAAAAAGGGTTCCAGGGGTGATCCAGGAAACTACAGACCGGTGAGTCTGATGTCAGTACCAGGAAAAATGGTAGAAACCATCATAAAGAATAAAATTACTCAGCATGTAGATAGTCACAACCTAATGGGAGACAGCCAACATGGCTTTAGACAAGGAAGATCTTGTCTTACTAATCTGTTATCTTTTTTTGAAGGTGTGAATAAACAGGTGGACAAAGGTGAGTCGGTTGATATGGTGTATCTGGACTTTCAGAAAGCCTTTGACAAGGTCCCTCATCAGAGACTTTTGGCAAAACTAAAGAGTCATGGGGTAGGAGGCAGTGTACTACTTTGGATCAGGAACTTGTTAAAAGATAGAAAGCAGAGGGTTGGGCTAAATGGCCAATTTTCCCAATGGAGAAAGGTGAATAGTGGTGTACCCCAGGGATCTGTGCTGGGTCCACTGCTTTTTGACATATTCATAAATGACCTGGAAAGTGGAATAACGAGTGAGGTTATCAAATTTGCAGATGATACACAACTATTTAAAGTTGTTAAAACCCAAGAGGATTGTGGAAAATTGCAAGAGGATCTTAATAAATTGGAAGACTGGGCATCAAAATGGCAGATGAAATTTTATGTGGACAAGTACAAAGTTAAAGACCTAGATAAGATTCTCAAGAGCAGAAATGTCTCTCTCCATACAAAGATTCAACTTGTTCAGGCCATGGTATTCTGAATAACATTATATGGATGTGAAAGCTGGACAGTGGAAAAGATAGATGTGGGCTTTCTTTGCCCCCCTCGCCAGGAAGAAAATTGATGCCTTTGAATTGTGCTGGCGGCGAATACTGTGTATACCATGGACTGCCCGAAGAACAAACCAGTCGGTACTAGAGGAGATCAAACCTAAGCTTTCTTTAGAAGCTCAGATGACAAGACTTCGACTTTCATACTTTGGAGACATCATTTGAAGAGAGAGATCATTAGAGAAAGACATGCTTGGCAAGATAGAAAGTCAACGCAAAAGAGGAAGGCCAGCAATGAGATGGATCGATACAATAACTGCAGCTACGGGTACTAGTCTGTCAACAATGAGCCGCCTGACTGAAGACCGAACACAATTTAGGATAGCTATCCAGAGGGTCGCCATGAGTCGACTCCAATTTGACGGCACTTAACAATAACAACAAGTGCAAAGTTATGCACCTAGGGAAGAACAACCCAAACTATGGTTACAGGATGCAAAGTTCCACTTTAGGAACCACCACCCAGGAAAACGTTCTAGGCGTCACTGTGACGTCATGTTGCCTAATGGGAGACAGCCAACATGGCTTTAGACAAGGAAGATCTTGTCTTACTAATTTGATATGTTTTTTTTGAAGGTGTGAATAAAACAGGTAGACAAAGGTGAGCCGGTTGATATACTGTATCTGGACTTTCAGAAATCCTTTGACAAGGTCCCTCATCAGAGACGTTTGGCAAAACTAAAAAGTCATGGGATAGGAGGCAGTGTACTATTGTGGATCGGGAACTGGTTATAAGATAGAAAGCATAGGGTAGGGCTAAATGGCGAATTTTCCCAATGAAAAAAGGTGAATAGTGGAGTAACCCAGGGATCTGTACTGGCTCCGCTACTTTTTGACATATTCATAAATGACCCGGAAAAGGGAATAACTAGTGAGGTTATCAAATTTGCAGACGACACAAAACTGTTTAAAGATGTTAAAACCCAAGAGGACTGTGCAAAACTGCAGGAGGATCTGGATAAATTGGAAGACTGGACATCCAAATGGCAGGTGAAATTTAATGTGGACAAGTGCAAAGTTATGCACCTAGGAAAGAACAACCCACACTATGGTTACACAATGCAAGGTTCCACATTGGGAACCACCACCCAGGAAAAAGATTTAGGAGTCATTGTGGATAACATGTTAAAACCCTCCGCCCAGTATGCAGCGGCAGCCAAGAGAGCAAATAGAATTCTAGGTATCATAAGGAAAGGAATGGAAAATAAAACAAAGGATATTATAATGCCTCTGTATCGTTCCATGGTATGACCACACCTTGAATATGGTGTGCAATTCTGGTCACCAGATCTTAAAAAGGATATAGCATTATTAGAAAAGGTACAGAAAAGAGCCACCAAAATGGTAAAGGGTATGGAAGGCTACTCCTATGAAGAGAGGCTAAAAGGGTTAGGGCTCTTTAACCTGGAAAAGAGACGGCTGAGGGGAGATATGATAGAAGTCTATAATTTAATGAACAGAGTGGAATGGGTAAACGTAGATTGATTGTTTACGTTATCAGAATATAGAAAGATTAGGGGACATGCAATGAAGCTACAGGGTAAACTATTTAAGACAAATAAGAGAAAATATTTTTTCACTCAACGTGTAATCAAACTCTGGAATTTGTTACCGGAGGATGTAGTAAATGCTGTTAGTGTAGCTGGGTTTAAAAAAGGTTTGGACAAGTTCCTGGAGGAAAGGTCCATAAACCATTATTAAGAAGGGACCCAGGATATCAATGCTTGACCCAGTAGAAGCATTGTGGAACCTGTGTCTTTTGGGGAAACTGCTAGGTACGTATGACCTAGATTGGCCGCTGTTGGAAACAGGATACTGGGCTTGATGGACCTTGGTCGGACCCAGTATGGCATATCTTATTTTCTTATGTTCTGAATGCCCACGACTTTCGTACAGGCATTCAAGCATGCATTCTCCCTGCCTAAATGCACAATCCACTACTACAGCTAACCCAGAATAGAGCAGCAAGGATCCTCTGCAATGCCTCCAGAATTGAACATATCACTCCAATCCTAAAACTACATTGGTCACCCATAGCGCTTCGAATAAAATACAAATCCTTACCCCCCATCTTCAAAACCAGAAATGACCTATCAGCAATTCACTTACAATCACTCATACAGACAACACTCAGCAGCAGATCCAGATGAAAACACTCCATTAACAAGTTACACACTCTACCAATAATCATCAAGACAAATCTCACTACGTCCAAGAAGGCCCTCTCCCTATTTGCTCCAACTCTCTGGAATGCAATACCAGATGATCTTCATGCCACGTATGACTTAGCAAGTTTCAGGGAAAAACTGAAAACTCACCTCTTTCTTGAGTATGTCACGGATCCAACATAATAGACCTCATACAATGGACAACTGCACTACCCAATTACTCCCCACCGTCTTCCTGCCCACCCAGACCCCCCCCCCCTCCTAATGCTGAAACCAGCAAACGTATTAAGTTACCTTAAGTAACCAGTTCTATGTTAGGGTTACGACGGTAGTTATAATATTGTTATAAAGTGATAAGGTTAAAATGTTCTATGTAAAGCCATGTTGGCCATCTGGTTATTACGTAAACTGCTTAGACTTGTAGATTTAGCAGTATATAAAAATAGCTAAATAAATACATTTCTTTACAATATTCCATTATGCTGGAAAAAAACGCAACAAAAATTTGCATATAGGGTACTTACCTGCTAGAATAAATACCATGGAATAGGCTGAAACAGAAAAAGAGAATATTTATAAGTATTTCTTCCTAGTAATATTGAAGGTGATTTATCATACAAGGGAGTGTTATTACTACAGAAAGAGTCCCATTATCATAAAAGCTGGGGGAATAGGGTGTACTAGTCAACTGAATGTGCCAGCATTCTAAGAGATTTGACACTCCATTCCTCTTTGGCTCTTTGAAGCAATAAATAGGGGATGGAAAAATTCTGAAATAATGACTTAGTGGATGTAAAGTTCATTAGCTTTAGGCTGAGACATAGAGCATGCATTTTCTTCTCTGGCAGCCATTTTTATTCTTTAATGTTATGAAAGGACTAAGGGAGACATACATGTTTCTCTCTCTGTGCTATTAGACTTGTCGGTGTGCGGTACATAGAAGCTGATTCTTTTCTGTTCCAGTCATTTTATTGATATTATTCTTCCTCCCAACAGAATACATAACAATACGATAAGAAATGACTGTATCAGCTTGACCAGTTTAAGAGAAACCTTAAGCATTTTCCCCACATCTGTTGGCTGCTAGTTATATATACATGGCCCTCATATTTACATAAAAACATAATGGGAGGGAGTAGATTTTAGACGATCCATCTAAGTTCAATCTGGGACGTCTAAAACCAGAATGTCTGAAAGAAATGTGGTCAATACATAAAGTCGTTCATATATCAATCAATGTGCTTGAGAAATTTTCATCCAATGGTTACTTAATTATTTAACTAAAGAGGTCTCAGACTCTTGTGGCTCTGCTGCATTGAATTGGGTCTTTTTTAAAGCAGATTGCCCTTTTGCATCAACGACCTCAAAAACTCAGTCAGGGTGCACTCCGATATTCATGTCAATCTTATATTGATGTAATAAATAGTACTTATCTTGCGTGCTTAACCCCACTGGTGTGAACATAAAAGGGATCCCGACGCTCTTCCCAAGTACCATTCGTGCGTTTCAAACTATGATTTCATCAGGGGATCACTCAATCTATCATGTTCAACATCTCAAAATTTTCTTTGCTATAATAAAATAAAGCTCAGATTAATGTCTTTCCCATCTCACATTGAAAATTAAAACATAGGTTAAACATATTCCTATTTCTAACAAGATCTATTAAATGCTCGATGATCTACCTTAGTGTCGTATCTTATGCTGCCCGCGTTATGCCTTGCTTTCTCATTGCCGGTTGTTTCCAAAATGCCACAAATGCGGTGTGTGGTTTTTGCCTTCCTATTTAAAGGAACTCATTGAATACTACGATCTCCAATCAGCTGCTGGAACGTCACACTACTGTCATCCTAAAGATTTAGTCCATTTTTTCTTTTTCTATGTAAGAAGCTTCTGAATACTATTAAAGTTATCATGGTGACTCAACTCCTCAAATACAGCTAGTCCATTCTATTGAGGCATTTAATCCTTTTGGAATCACCGTGTTAAAAATATATATCCACCTTTGTTCACATATGGTTAATGTTTGATCCACGGTGTTCCCCCTCCTACCTGTCTCGATCTGATCTATGCATAAACATCTATGTACAAAGGTATGCTGCTTTTGTAGACAATGGGGAACTATGGGAGCCTCTCGGACTTAACACCTCAATCAGCTCTTGTGTTCTCTAAGCCAGGTACGCAGTGAACGTGTTGTTTTTCCAATATAGGCCAATCCACACGGACAAACTATAGCATAGACCACATTGGTGGAGTTACAGGTGGTGGAGCATTTTAAATTTCTTTTAATTCCGTTATACTCGAAAAAAGTGGTTTCCATAGTAATCTCGCATATCTCACATGTGCCACACTTCCGATGACCCTTTTGCTGCACCATTAGATGTTCAGTGAGTACCGGTTTGAGTACCGCCGGACTTAAAAATTCCTTCAGTTTGCGCTCCCTAGTCCACACACATCGTATGGTCTTATTAGTTAACCCGGGAACTGCAGAGAGAACATTTTTTTATTACTCGTTGTAACGTCATACTCATCGGTGAATATTTTGTAATAAAATTAACATAGGATTTTATTTATTTATTTATTTAGCTGTATTTATATCCCGCTTTTCACCGGGTCAAAGCGGTGGGACATATAACAAGGGGGGGAGATCAATAGTGGGGGGGGGGGGCCATCACCGGGGGCTCAACATTGATGATTTTGGGATGAACATAGAGACTGACAGGATAGCAGAGTTACTGGTCTGGAGTTCTTGAAGAGAAATAGGAGGGATTCCTATTCAGACATGTTCTTGGAATAGGACGGTTTTTAGCTGCTTTTTGAATGATGGGAGATCACCGTTGTTCCTGATGTGGTTTGGTAGAGAGTTACAGAGGGATGGGGCATAGAGTTCAATGGCTCTGTTGCAGGTCCGTTGTGTTGCCTTGGTTCTTTTGTGGGGGACGGCAATGGAGCTGTTGGAGGATTGTCTGGTTGTTCTGCTGTGGGTTGGGCGAGGTAGTAGGGTGTGGAGTGGGGTGCCTTGTGTTTGGTGGATGGTTTTGTGGGTGAGTAGAAGAGCTTTGTACTTGATTCTTGCTTTGATGGGGAGAATATGAAGGTCTCTCAGAATTGGGGTGATGTGGTCCTGTTTCTTTGCATTGTGAATTATTCTCGCCGTGGTGTTTAGGGCAGTTCAGAGGGGATTGGTTTGTGTGGCAGGTAGGCCATGGTAGATTATGTTGCAGTAGTCCAGATGAGGGAGTGTCAGAGCTTGCATTACTGTCCTGAAGTCCTGTGGTTCGAGGAGAGGTCGGAGACGTTGTACCGTTTTCGCCTTGTGGAATACAGTTCTAGTGGTCTTGTTGATTTGCTGCTTAAGGGTTAGGGCTTGGTCAATGATAATGCTGAGATATCTTATGTGTGGTTGTATTTGAATTTGCGTGGTTCCCATGGTGAGGTGAGTGGGTGGTTTGAAGTCTGGGTCTTTTGTCACTATAAGAGCTTCAGTCTTCTTTATGTTAATGGATAAGTTGTTCTCTTGTAGCCAGTTGGATACGTCGGTGAAGCAGGTTGATAGCTGGTTGTTTGTTGGGTCTGTGGTTGTAATTGGGGCGTAGAGCATTATGTCGTCGGCGTATATGTGGAAGTTGACATTGTGAGTGCGTATGACTGAACAGAGTGGACGGAGGTAGATGTTGAAAAGCATGGCTGATAATGTGGATCCTTGAGGTACTCCTTGATGTTGCTGGAAGGGGGGTGAGGTTGAGATTTTGGTGCGGATCAGTTGCTGTCGGTTGGTTAGATAGGACCTGAACCACTGGAGTACAGTATCTTTGATCCCAATTTTTTGGAGTCTATGAATGTTTCTTGTGTCATTTCTGTGGTGGGGGGCGCATTTGTAAAAGTGAGGCTCTGTGATTAAACAGTGCTCTGGAATAAGCATGTTTGACAAAACGTTGTAGATTACCTCGATCTCCAAAATTCTTAAATAACATTTTAGACTGTAGTTTGTACTCCTTTGAAAACGTAGGAACTGCGAGTATGGAAGACTTTCTTTCAATCATCGTGGATGTAGACTTTGAAAATGCAAGAAGGTGTTTCTATCCATCCTCTTTCTGAAGACCATGGTCAACCCACCCTTGGGGACTCAAAGATTTTCACATCCAAATAGGTAAGAGTTTCCCTATGGAAAGAATGAGTGAAAGTGATATTTTCATCTTGACTATTAATCCAGTCCAAAAACTGACCCAGGGAGTCCTCTGTGCCCTTCCACAATAAAAAAAACATCATCGATGTATCTTTTCCAAATTAAAATATGTGAAATGAAATGTGAAGGGGTCACCCAATGAAGTTCAAACAGACTCATGTAGAAGTTGGCTACCGAAGGTGCACATGTGGCACCCATGGCCACTCCAATGATTTGCTGATATAGTTCCCCTTGAAATAAAAAATAATCACATGAAATTGTTAATCGTGCCAAACTCATTATAAAAATAAGCTTTGCTTCTGATATATCTCCTCGCTGTCGTAATACCTGCTCAATGACTTGTAAAGCTGCTGCTTGCGGGATATGAGTATACAGCGATATGAGTAACTCCACCAATGTGGTTTATGCTAAAGTTTGTCCGTGTGGATTGGCCTATATTGGAAAAACAACACGTTCACTGCGTACCCGGCTTAGAGAACACAAGAGCCGATTGAGGTGTCAAGTCCGAGAGGCTCCCATAGTTCCCCATTGTCTACAAAAGCAGCATACCTTTGTACAACTTCGATGTTTATGCATAGATCAGATCGAGACAGGTAGGAGGGGGAACACCGTGGATCAAACATTAACCATATGTGAACAAAGGTGGATATATATTTTTAACACGGTGATTCCAAAAGGATTAAATGCCTCAATGGAAAGGACTAGCTGTATTTGAGGAGTTGAGTCACCACGATGACTTTAATAGTATTCAGAAGCTTCTTACATAGAAAAAGAAAAAATGGACTAAACCTTTAGGATGACAGTAGTGTGACGTTCCAGCAGCTGATTGGAGATCGTAGTATTCAATGAGTTCCTTTAAATAGGAAGGCAAAAACCACACACCGCATATGCGGCGTTTTGGAAACAACCGGCAACGAGAAAGCAAGGCATAACACGGGCAGCATTAGATACGACACTAAGGTAGATCACCGAGCATTTAATAGATCTTGTTAGAAATAGGAATATGTTTAACCTATGTTTTAATTTTCAATGTGAGATGGGAAAGACATTAATCTGAGCTTTATTATAGCAAGGAAAATTTTGAGATGTTGAATATGATAGATTGAGTGATCCCCTGATGAAATCATAGTGTGAAACGCACGGATGGTACCTGGGAAGAGCGTCGGGATCCCTTTTATGTTCACACCGGTGGGGTTAAGCATGCAAGATAACTATTTATTACATCAATATAAGATTTACATGAATATCAGAGTGCACCCTGACTGAGGTTTTGTGGTACAGATTAATTTTGACTATTGATTATGCCTCAGTAGTGAATATGCCTCAGCAGTAACTAAGGAGTAAAAGAAACAATTGAAATAGGGGTGCTTGAAACTGTTGAAACAATTTACATAACTACAGAAAGATGCTGGGAGATCAGGGAGGAGTCCTTCTCCTAGCAAACAAATGGAGACCCATTAACGAGGACAAAAAGGACAATTCACCTAGCCTTGGAAACAATTCTCCTAGCCAATGTAGACAGGATAAGAATTCATCAATTATAATGTTAGAAGTTTTGAGCTTCTAACACCATGGGGGGTGAGCATTGTCAGAAGCCTGCCCAGAAACCAAAGGCTGGGAGCAAGGGGGGTGGGGGGCTGAAGAGGGACTGGTCAAGCAAAGGTGGATGGGGTGGAGAATATCTGTAGGGAAAAGCTCATGTGTGAGAGCTAGCTGCAACACATTTGTGCCTATATAAGTACAGAGAAAATCCAGAACAGAGAGAGCGTAGATCTGCTTGGCCATGCATGAAGAATCCCAGACTTCTACAGCCTTCGCTGATTTCTCCCAGCTGATGCTTTAAAAGGGCTGTATGATGACAAGTTTGGTGAAGTATTCTTTGTAAGTAGCTGCACTATCTCATAACTCTTTCAGTGTATTATTCTTCTGTAATTAAGTGCTTTTAGTTATTATTCTAATTGCTTTCTAGTTATCTTTTCTAACTACTCATGTGTAACTAAGAGAATTACTTGCCTTTCTGAATAAGTATCCTTGCTTTGTTTGTAAATAAACTGCACGTCTTCATTAACAAGGTGTGTTAGCCTTTGATATAGTAAGACAGTTTTTGAGGTCGTTGATGCAAAAGGGCAATCTGCTTTAAAAAAGACGCAAGTCTATGCAGCAGAGCCACAAGAGTCTGAGACCTCCTTAGTTAAATAATTAAGTAACCATTGGATGAAAATTTCTCAAGCACATTGATTGATATATCAATGACTTTATGTATTGACTTGTTATTCGTTCAAGAATAGACCTCTTGAAGAGTGAAAGAAATGTAGGCATGTCCAGGTGCCAACGTGATTTCACAAACTTTGGACGTATCTGATAGGGACATCTGCAGGGGTGTCTACTTAGACATCCCTGGAACCATATTTCAGAACTTAGACGTCTAGGATAGCATAATGGTTAGAGTAGCAGGTTAGGAACAGGGCAGCCAGGGTTCAAATTCTATTGCTGCTATAGTTGAACTTGTACTGGGGATGATAAAGTGCTTTCCTCTCTACATAGTCTGGATGGTTTTTTTTAGCCTAAACAAGCCCCTTTCAGATGCTTGTTCATTGTTAAGCGTGCTTTGGAGCTGGTTTAAAGTCAGCCATGACACCAGAAGTCCATAACGTTTCTGCAATCAGGTGGAGATGTCTTGATCCATGGGAATGGGCTAACCACGTCTCCTTGGTACTGGGAACGTCCCAGCTATGCCTCTGTTCAGAGTCAGACATTCTCACGCTAGGGGCACCCACAGAGTTGGCTTTTAAAATGGCTCTCGAGATGTCTCTGTGCTTTGGACGTCTCTATATCCATTTTCAGATGTCCAAAGCATGAATAGAGCTTCTAAAATGTCACCCAGTATGTTCCACCATTGACTAAAATCATTAAGATCATATCTTTCCAATTACTGACTATTGGTCACAACTACCTGTATAAAATCTAACAACCACTGCACTGAATCACAAAAATAAATCGAGTTGCCAAATTATCCAGTTCCAGGAGTGAGATTTTTTGCCAGTTCTGGTTTTAAATTTGCAGTGGTATTTGAAGTCCCTGATTTTACCCATTGGAATCAGTGCTGCAGGTCCCATAATGCATCAGGATGAGATTGTCAGAAACCCAGGACTAGCTTAAAATCTTACTCCTGGAACTGGGTAACTTGGGAACTCTGCAGATCATACAAGACAATGTTCCCACTTCCTTTTTACAGGTACAGCATTCTGTTACCTAATTCAACCAAGATTTTAGATTTTTTATAAAGGGCCCAAAATCCTTTATGCAGTCAAAAGTAATGTGAGAAAAGGAAACGGATAAAGACGTGTGCATGGTCAGCCTCCATTTCCCTGGAGAAAACTCGCACCCCAGGTTCCCAAACCTCCTCCATGCCTAGCAATTCACATTTTAACCTCACTGTTAGAAATGTATAAATAGTTGAACCCTCCTTAGGAAATGAAGCTATGCCTTTCACTGCTACTACCATTTCCCCCTCATCAGACAGATGCATCAGAGGTTTCCCACTATGTTGAGCTGAACGTGGCAGGTGCATCCAGTGAGCTACTATGTTGGGGGCAAATTATAATGATGCTGCAGATTATAAAAAGATTTTATCTGATCCAGAGACCAGATTTTCTGACACTGCCAGATCTTCCAGCTAACAGGCTCTAATGGCATTTTCATAGATAATGCATCAACAGGAAAAACTAATGCCCCATTTGCCAAAAGGCCCTAATCATAGCCATTATTATTTATTTATTTATTTATTTTATTTAGCAGACTTGAATTATGAATCTGGAATTCTACAATCCTGAAGCAGGGTCTGTGATTGAATTTGAAATGTGGCATGTCATAAGGGATTTCAGAGTTGGCATTTATCTCCACCAGCGCATCATTAACACCATATCTTTCACCTTTGTTAAATAAACTATAATTAAAAGGAGCTGCTATTTTGGGGAGGAGGTTTCGATTTTCCTCTCCCTTGTTGGCATCTCCAACACATAGTAACCAGCATAGTCCTGAATGACTATGAAAGACCTAGACAAGATTCTCAAGAGCAGAGATGTCTCTCTCCATACAAAGATTCGACTTGTTCAAGCCATGTATTTTCAATAACATCATATGGATGTGAAAGCTGGACAGTGAAAAAGATAGACAGGATGAAAATTGATGCCTTTGAATTATGGTGCTGGCGGCGAATACTGCGTATACCATGGACTGCCCGAAGAACAAACCAGTCAGTACTAGAGGAGATCAAACCTAAGCTTTCTTTCTTTCTTTTATTTATTTAACAGGCAAAATGGTTTACATTGAACAAAAAAGGAACTACATGGAACGGTTAAGACTATGTACAGGTAACATTGGTATAAATGATACAGCGTTACATGGAGCAAGAGTACAAAAAGTAACTATGTACAGGTGGCCTGGAGCCTGTGTGCTGAGGCGTTGAGTTTGTCTAATTGGGGAAAAGGGCTTTGTGAGGGGAGTAGGGGGATGTGGTGATGGTGAGGAGTGCAGGAGGGTTAGGGATGGTGAATGGTAGACATGTTGAGAGGGGTCGGGGTAAAATCTCGTGAGGGATTTGTGGCAGTGGATGCATTAAAATGTTCTTCGAAAAGAAAAGTCTTGAGGTGTTTCTTGAGGAGGGTGTGTGATTGGATGGCCCGTATGTTGGGGAGTAGTTTGTTCCAGTTGTTAGGGGCGTAGAATTGGAAGGCTTTTGTGCAGGTGCGTTGAGTTTTTTTGGAGTTTTGTGCGGGAAGAGAGAGGAGGTTTGCTGTGTTTTGGCGCCTGAGTCTGTTGTTGTTGGGGCGCTCAATTAGTAGTTGTAGCTGTTCCGCCGTAGTGTTGGAAAGGGCTCTGTGGGTGAGGACGATGGTCTTAAACCTGATGTGGGATGCAATTGGTAGCCAGTATAGAGATTTCAGTATAGGCGTGATGTGGGAATGCCTGGTTGCTCCAGCAATGAGACGTGCATCTGTGTTCTGGGCTAGCTATAGGGGGGCGATGGTGGTCTAAGTAGTCCTTGTAGGATGGAGTTGCAGTAGTCAATAATAGGGATGATGGAGGCTTGACAGACTGTATGGAATCTATCGTAGGGTAGAAGAGGACGGAGGTTACACAGGTTCTGATTTTGTAGTAGATATTTTTAGTGATGGATTTGGATATGAGGCTGGAAGTTCAAGACGTGGTCCAGGGTTACACCAAGGTACTTGATCTGAGGTTTGACTTGTATTTCATTGTTACCCAGTTTGATGCTCTGTGGGGGGGTTGAAGCTGGGATTTCTAGAGATGTGGAGAAGCTCTGTTTTGCTGCAGTTGATTATGAGATTGTGCAGCTGTATCCATGCTATGACCTCTGTGAAGCAGGTAGCAATAGTGGAATAGTCAGGGGAGGTGGTGTTAAACAGGGTGAAGATCATGATGTCATCTGCATAGAGTTGGTATCCGACACTGAGGCTTTGGAGGATGTGACAGAGGGGCCTGATGTAGATGTTGAAGAGGAGGTAGGAGAGGACCGATCCTTGAGGTACTCCTTGGGGAAGGGTAAGTGGCGATGATGATTGGTTTCCAGTTCTCACTTGTTGGGTTCATTGGGTGAGGTAGGAGTGGAACCATTGTAGGGGGTTGCATCGGATTCTGATGGTGCAGAGTTGATTGATGAGGATCTGGTGGGATACTGTGTCGAAAGCTGCAGATATGTCCAGGAATAGTAGGATATAACCTGAGTGGGGGTTTTCTGTGCCAATTATGAGTGTGTTAAGAAGGGAAGTGAGGAGGGTTTCCGCACTGTGATATGGGCGAAATCCATGCTGGTTGTTGTCAAGTGGGGCAGATCTGTCCAGGTGCACCTGAAGTTGAATTTGCACTGTTTTTTTCGATGATTTTGGAGAGAAATGGGACGCTGGCAATGGGTCTGTAAGATGCAGGTGAAGTAGGATCCAGGTTGGGTTTCTTCAGAAGGGGTCTAATGGAGGCTTGCTTGAGTGAAGGGGGGAGGCAGGCTTGGTTAGGGATGCGTGGAGGATTGTAGAGATGTGTGGAAGCATCAGGGTCTTTGTTTGTTTGATCCATGGTACTGGACAAGGATCTATGGGGGAGGTGGTGGCGTTGATGAGGGTGATGATTTTCTGGAGTTCTTCTGGATGGACATTATGGAAGGAGATCCAAAGCTGGGTTGAGGAGGATGTTGGGTGGAATGGCTAGGATAGATGCGGTGGGGTGGTTGTGTTTGGCTATGAGAAAGTCTGCCATCACTTGGGGGAGGATGACGTCTTCTTGGTGCAGCTGAGATGGGTCGCTTGTGAGATTTCTGATGAGTTGGAAGAGTTCTCTGGGTTTGTTTATGACTCGGAGGAGTAAATTGCTGTGGTGTGTCACCACCAGGTGGGCAGGCTGCCGCCTAGGGGTCTGTATCTGATGGCAATTAAGTAGTTGTGCACACGAGTGGTTTAAGGTAAAAGGATTTATTTCCCCTCCCAGAGTCGGATTCTCCAGATAACATACCACAATACTCAAAACAAATAAGCCATACTTTCTGGCAAAACATAAAGGAAAGTAGAACAGCTTCTTTTTGCTTCTTAAAGTAAATGGTCAAAGTTAAACATGCAAAACTCAGCACATAGTTTCTCTATGTGCAAAGAGCACTTATAGTGTTTGCTCTAAACACTATACAGCCTTTGACTAACAAAGAGGCGTCACTTTATCAGAGAAAATCAATGTGCAGTCCATTGGGTCACCATTAAATGAACATTCACTGAGTGTATCAATGACCATAGGCTCCTGCATGCATTCAGAATTATCTGAGTTCTCCTTGTCACAATACCTCTGCAAGTTCCCCTGTAACGTGCCGTCACAGTGTCTCTCTGCCCAACTCCCTTTAGGGCTGGAATAACAGCTACCATATTCCTCGGTGTCTGGGAGAGAGGGAAGCCACCATTCAGGGTTTTTATAGTCCAACTTCTTGTAGGAGGTTCTACCCTTGGAATGCTTACTGGCTCTAGCTTCAGGCTTTGATAAAGAATATTCTTCTCCCCTACTAACACCAGGTTTAAGCCTGCGGGGTTTTCTCTGAGGCTTAGGAACTTCTAGGATATCTTCCTCAGACATGCACACATCTTCAGGGAAATACCTTTCTCTCTCTGGAGGTGTTAACTGCTCTCTCTTCAGCTCTGTGCATAAATCCCTCAGCTGGGTGTTATAACCCTGCCCCCACCTAGGATTTCCCACACGAGGCTTCTCAGCGTTAACCCTGTTGGTATTTCTTTTATCAGCAAACTTTAGCTTTCCCCCAGAATCATTCTTCAGGCTACAGCTCTCAAATACATACTGTTTGTCTTTAGGCTTCCAATCACTCCAGTTGGAACGTTGCCTCTGAGCTCCAAACGGTTTGCTATCAGCAGAACACTCACACCTGTTCTCTGACCTCACTAGCTGCTTTCTCCTGCAGAACTCTGGGTAGTTTCTGTGGTGAACACTTCCTAGTTCTGGTTCTGACTCACGTCCTGGGTCGGAGTCTGAAACTCCTCCTTCTTCCTCTAGGTCAGCTGGTTCAGGTAAGTCAGCCTGTTCTCCTAGTTCTAACTCTGTATTTCCTGCATAGCTCTTATAGTGGCTATAAGCTCTTCCCCTTTCCAGGTGCAAGCTATTAGGAACTGGGGAATGTTTCTCAGCTGGGCGTGTTTGCAAACCCCGTGGCTGAGTTTGTTTTTGTCTCCCCTGACAACTGCTGCTCACATGGCCTGCCTGCCTGTCAGCTTCAGGACTAGAATTCAGTGAATCCTGTGTTTTTAAGGTAGGAAATGGAACTTCCTCATCACATATCGTCTCGAGGAACACCAGTTTCACCCCTCCGAGTTGTATTAACGTAAAGGATGCCCAACTCCAAGTAAAACCGGCAATACGCTACCTTGGAGTAACGCTGGACCAAAACCTTGACATGAAGAACCACATAGCCAATACAGTCAAGGCAATCTACTTTAAAATCAGATCCCTCAGACACCTACGCATGCTACTTGAACCGGATGACTTCCGAACCATTTATCAAGCCCTTATACTCCCCCATTTCAACTTCTCAAACTCCATACTACAAGGACTCCCCCAGTCCACCCTGAGCCCCCTGCAACTAGCCATGAATAGTGCAGCAAGGGTACTCCTCGGGGCATCCAGGAGAGATCACGTAACACCCCTTCTAAAACAGCTACACTGGCTCCCCATGCAAGCGAGGATCAGCTTCAAGACCTTACTGCTAACATTCAAAGCGGCTAAGGGACTCACCTCTTCCTCTCTCTCCAACCTCATACAACCACTCGCACCAAACAGGCCACGAAGAACAGCAGAATTAAACACACTAGTTATCCCAAATGATACCACAAGATGCACTAGATCAACAGCCAACAGAGCCTTCCAATTCTGTGCCCCAACTCTATGGAACACCTTACCAGCACAAATCAGAGCAACACCTAATCTGAGTCAGTTCAGAAAGGCACTGAAACATTTCCTCTTCCTTAAATATCTCATTGACAGCTCCGAACATAACCCCCAGGCAAATAGCAGAAGTGGTCAAACAGATAGAACCTTGCAACAGGCCAACTTCACAATGTAAATAGTAAATTGCTCCATGTACTATTGTACCACCATTGTATATAGTTAACCAGGATATCCTTTATCAGATAACCCTCATTGTATTTAGTTTCCCCTATTTCGCCAAGTTATACTTCCTGTTAAATGTAATGACCAGACATATGTAAATTGTCGGATGTTTTTTGTTCAATGTAAACCGCGCTGATGTCTAATAGTGCGGTATATAAGAATTGTTAATAATAAATAATAATAATAATATCTCCCCCCTTAAAACCTTACGGGCTGCTGACGCCCTCGTCTGACAGCACGTAAGCCTTGATAACGCATCTGCGTTGCCGTGCAACTTGCCTGCCCTGTGTTGTACCTCAAAGTCAAAGGCCTGTAAGGCTAAGTGCCACCTGGTCAAACGAGTGTTATCATTCCTCATATGGCTGAGCCATTTCAGCGGCGCATGGTCCGTGACTAGGACAAACTTGCGCCCTGACAGGTAGAACCGTAATGCCTCCACGGCCCATTTGATCGCGAGGCATTCGCGTTCCACAGTGGAATATTTTTTTTCAGCATCGGACAGTTTCCGGCTGAGATACGTAACGGGATGCTCTATCCCTTCGAATGTCTGTGACATAACTGCACCTAGACCTGTCTCGGAGGCGTCGGTCTGCACAATGAAAGGCAGCCGAAAATCGACCCCTCTTAGGACTGGAGCTTTACAAAGTTTTTCTTTAAGAGAAACAAAAGCCTCCTCCGCCTCCGGAGTCCACCATACAATGTTCGGCGCATTCTTTTTGAGCATTTCTGTGAATATCATGCTCTTTTCCGCAAACCTAGGGATAAACCTCTTGTAGTATCCTACAAGGCCTAAAAAGCTACGGATGTGCTTTTTATCCAGAGGCCAGGGAAAATTTCGGACACTGTCGATTTTGCTCGTGAGGGGTTTTACCAGCCCGTTCCCCATTATATGTCCCAGATACTTGGCCTCCCTAGTGGCAAATAGGCACTTTGCGGGATTTAAGGTTAGGCTGGCCTTTCTGATGGCCTGTAACACCGCCTCCAACCTGACTAAATGCTCCGCCCATGTGTTGCTGTGAATGACTACATCATCCATATACACTAGCGCGTAATTTTGGTGAGGCTGCAAGACTTGATCAATAAGCCTTTGGCACGTGGCCGCTGCGCCATGAAGGCCAAATGGCATACGCCTAAACTGATATAGCCCCACCGGCATGCTGAAAGCGGTTTTTGGCTTGGAGTCTCTAGTTAACGGGATTTGCCAATATCCCTTTGTTAAATCTAGTGTTGTCAAAAATCGGGCTTGGCCTAACCGGTCTAGCAAGTCATCTATCCATGGCATCGGATAGGCGTCAAATTGTGATATGCTGTTAACCTGTCTAAAGTCGATACAGAATCGAAGTGTCCCGTCTGGTTTTGGGACCAGCACGATTGGGCTCGACCATGGGCTTCTAGACTCCTCAATGATGCCCATTTTAGCCATCTCTTTTACCTGGGCTATCACTTCTGTCTTTTTCGCCTCAGGTAGCCTGTAGGGATGCTGTCGCACTATTTTCCCTGGGGTTGTGATAATTTCATGGGCGACGATGCACATTTCTCCCGGCATCGTCGTGAGAACATCAGTGAATTTACCCAGCATCTGGATCAGTTCCTTTTGCTGTGGTACTGACAAGTCCGTGCCTATGCGCGGCTCCGGGTGTTCCCTCCAATCAGCAGGTTGGAGGCCTAAGTCCTCCTCTCTTTTTCCATCTGCCATGGCCATCAGGCTTTTCACCACCCCCATACCCGTTGAACCAAATCCACCCGTACCTCGGGTTGTAGAAGTTAACGAAGGGACTTCTTCTACCAGGGGAAAACCTACACGTTCGCATATTAATTGGGCAATTCTATCCCCCTTCCTGACCTTATAATTCTCTTTGCTAAAATTGAAGAGCAGGACCTTCACTTCTCCCCGATAGTCAGGATCTACCACCCCCGCTCCTATGTCCAGAAAATTTTTAACAGCCAATCCGGACCGCGGGGCTATTCGGCCGTAGCAGCCTTCAGGTATCTGGATCTGTAATCTTGTATCAATAAGGGCTTTTCCTTCCCTCGGAACCACCGTATCGCTTATGCTAAATAAGTCATAACCTGCCGCGGCCTCCGAAGCCCTCTTCAGACTTTGAGCTAGCGGAGATATTTTGGAGAAGCGCAAGACAAACTTTTTCTTTAGAGAGGTTCCCCCCACTATCTATGGTTTTGTGTGGCCCTTAGGCTTTTGTGTCTTCCCAAATAAGGGTTTGGGGACTTTTTGTGCTATGGCCTCGGTTTTTGATACCTCAGGATCTTCGCTAAGGCCTTTCTTCATCTGTCTAGCAAATGGGGGCCAGTCGCGTCCTAACACTACCTCATAAGGGAGTCGGGGAACTACTGCTACTTGTACTTCCTCTTTAGTACCTACTCCTTCCACACATACTCTATACAGCAGGGAATGGGACGAGGTGCCATGCACGCATCTTACACTCACTCTTCCGTCTACTTGACCTAGGGCAGAGGGGTTATGGGCCGTGATGGTCTGCCACACCTCTTGGGAGACCATGCTTTGGTCGGCTCCGGAATCTAGGAGCGCCAAAGCCTCTATCCCGTCTACCCGGACTTTTAGCAAAAATCCTTCCTCCAGGTGGTTCTCTCCTCCCGACACTAGGGCAGTTCGCTCATTACATTCCCTGTATAAATGTCCAGGCTGGCCACAGTTAAAACATTTCCTAGAAATATTTTTCTCTACATTTTTACCAAACGTCTTTTCCTTACATACATTCTCACCACATGCATTTCCCTTAAAGGTCTTTCTTACTCCACACATTCTATCAAGACCGGCCACTTTTAAAACATTGCCTCCGGAGGTGCTGGCTAATTCAGCCTCAAAATAATTCTCCGTGAGGTTGGCAGCGTCTTGGGTAGAATGACACTTCTGTAGCATTATGAAAGCCTTTATCTCGGGTGGTATAGCTTTCAAATATTGCTCTAAGATGACGGTGTCTAACAATGACTCTACCGTCGCCCTCTCTGGAGCAAGCCATTTGGTCGCTAGCCCTCTTAACCTTTGTAATAACGCTTTAGGCGTTTCTCTATTCATAAGCTTAGCTTCTCTGAAGAGCTTTTTGTAGTGCATGGGTGTCAAACCCAGCCTATCCCTTATGGCTGATTTTACTTCCGGGTAACTAGACGAAAGACCGACAGGCATAGTTTTGTAGGCCGCTAGCGCTTCACCTGATAAGGTCATAGCGAACCTTACAGCCCATTGATCAATCGGCCATTTAGCCGCCTCTGCGATACGCTCAAAAGCGTCTGTAAAATCATCAAAGTTGTCGTATGATTTTAGCTGTCCCAATGTCAAAGCATTGCAATCATTTAGTCCTACCGCCTTAGACATTGCGGGATTAACTTCTGCTGCTGTACCAGTCCTCTTGATAAGAGTCCCAAGCAATTCCAACAGCGGTTGCTGCTGCTCGGTCATCGCGGATATCATCCTCTCTTGACTCAGTCTGGCCAGCTCTCCTTGGGCCTTCCATTGAGCCTCCATCCAGTCTTTCATCTCCTGTGGATCCATTCCGTCACTCCGTCACGTACCTGCAAAGGAAAAAGAAAGACAGGGCCCACCAAGTGGCACAGACTATGTGTTTCTTTTTTTTTCCCCTCTTATTTGCTTCCCTTAGCACCACAGCTCCCCCTTTCTCACTGATCCTAGTCACCCCCGTGCCTTCCTACCATTACCTTAGCACAGTGCAGGATCGTGCGTTGAGAAAGCTGTCAGCCTTCCAGGTCAGGAACTTGAAAAATCCGCTCCGGTTTTTCTTTTCTCCGTCCAAGACAGTAAAACGTTTTTTCTTCTTTTCAGCAAGTTATCCTTTATGCACGTTCTTGTACTGTGTTGTTTTTTTCTGCTTGAAAAAATCCGAGAGACTATGCCAGGTTATGTCACCACCAGGTGGGCAAGCTGCCGCCTAGGGGTAGCAGGTCTGTGTCTGATGGCAATTAAGTAGTTGTGCACACGAGTGGTTTAAGGTAAAAGGATTTATTTCCCCTCCCGGGGTCGGATTCTCCAGATAACATACCACAATACTCAAAACAAATAAGCCATACTTTCTGGCAAAACATAAAGGAAAGTAGAACAGCTTCTTTTTGCTTCTTAAAGTAAATGGTCAAAGTTAAACATGCAAAACTCAGCACATAGTTTCTCTATGTGCAAACAGCACTCTTCACTTATAGTGTTTGCTCTACACACTATACAGCCTTTGACTAACAAAGAGACGTCACTTTATCAGAGAAAATCAATGTGCAGTCCATTGGGTCACCATTAAATGAACATTCAATGACCATAGGCTCCTGCATGCATTCAGAATTATCTGAGTTCTCCTTGTCACAATACCTCTGCAAGTTCCCCTGTAACGTGCCGTCACAGTGTCTCTCTGCCCAACTCCCTTTAGGGCTGAAATAACAGCTACCGTATTCCTCGGTGTCTGGGAGAGAGGAAAGCCACCATTCAGGGTTTTTATAGTCCAACTTCTTGTAGGAGGTTCTACCTTTGGAATGCTTATTGGCTCTAGCTTCAGGCTTTGATAAAGAATATTCTTCTCCCCTACTAACACCAGGTTTAAGCCTGCGGGGTTTTCTCTGAGGCTTAGGAACTTCTAGGATATCTTCCTCAGACATGCACACATCTTCAGGGAAATACCTTTCTCTCTCTGGAGGTGTTAACTGCTCTCTCTTCAGCTCTGTGCATAAATCCCTCAGCTGGGTGTTATAACCCTGCCCCCACCTAGGATTTCCCACACGAGGCTTCTCAGCATTAACCCTGTAGGTATTTCTTTTATCAGCAAACTTTAGCTTTCCCCCAGAATCATTCTTCAGGCTACAGCTCTCAAATACATACTGTTTGTCTTTAGGCTTCCAATCACTCCAGTTGGAACGTTGCCTCTGAGCTCCAAACGGTTTGCTATCAGCAGAACACTCACACCTGTTCTCTGACCTCACTAGCTGCTTTCTCCTGCAGAACTCTGGGTAGTTTCTGTGGTGAACTCTTCCTAGTTCTGGTTCTGACTCATGTCCTGGGTCAGAGTCTGAAACTCCTCCTTCTTCCTCTTGGTCAGCTGGTTCAGGTAAGTCAGCCTGTTCTCCTAGTTCTATCTCTGTATTTCCTGCATAGCTCTTATAGTGGCTATAAGCTCTTCCCCTTTCCAGGTGCAAGCTATTAGGAACTGGGGAATGTTTCTCAGCTGGGCGTGTTTGCAAACCCCATGGCTGAGTTTGTTTTTGTCGCCCCTGACAACTGCTGCTCACATGGCCTGCCTGCCTGTCAGCTTCGGGACTAGAATTCAGTGAATCCTGTGTTTTTAAGGTAGGAAATGGAACTTCCTCATCACAGATGTTCCCGTTTGGCGTTGAGTGTGTTGGTGGAGTATAATGCACGCTGGTCACGGTAGATGGTCAGCAGCTGTGGGTTTTTAGTTTTTCTCCAACTGAGCTCTAGTTTTCTAAGTAGTCATTTCTGATTTTTGAGGTGGGAGGAGTACCAAGGGGCATGGTGTCGAGGGGTTTTAGGATGGTTGCGCTGTGGAGCTTGAGAGGCCGAGGCTATGATGTTGTTCCAGATTTGAATGAGGAGATCGAGATCGAGTGTTGAAATTCTTGCCTAAGGTGGGGAATGGTTTGATGGATAAAGGTGTCTTCATTGAAGTTAGTAAATCTTCTTGCTGTCTGAGGTTTAGGCAGGGTGGGGAGTTTGGGTTGAGGGTTGGGTAGCGTGAAGGAGATGAGGTGATGATCAGACCATGGTACAGGAGTGGATAAGTGAGTGATTGAATTGTGGGAGGAGAGAACTTCGTTGGGTAGGAAGAGCACCTCCTTTTTGGTGTGTAGATGTCTTGATGAGTTGGGTGAATTGTAGGTCACTCATGGCTTGGAAAAAGGCGTTGCTGTGGGTGGGGTCTGCTGAGGGTAGGTTAAGGTCTGCAAGTAGGATGAGTTGTTGTTGACGTGGGACAATGGAGCAGACAACTTCGAGTAGTGAGTCAAGTTGGTCTGCCTTGTGGTGTGGAGCTCTGTATGCGAGGCATATGGTGAGGCATTTGTTGCTTATGGTGAGAATGTCAAGTCCATGAGATGAAGATGTGCTAGTGGTGGTGAAGTGTAGTAGTTTGTTGGCGAGGATGCAGACTCCTCCTCCTCTGCTGATAGTTCGAGGGCAGTTGTGGAAATTGTGGGTGTTGGTATTAAGTTGATTGAGGAGTACATTGCCTCGGTAAACCATGTCTCCATGATGCAGAGGAGGTCGATTTAGAAGCTCAGATGACAAGACTTTGACTTTCATACTTTGGACATATCATGCGAAGAGGGAGATCATTAGAGAAAGACATCATGCTTGGCAAGATAGAAGGTCAACGGAAAAGAAGGCGGCCAGGTTTAATGTAAACCTGTTTAATGTATACCCAGCTTGCCCTGTTCATTGTAAGCACTGATCAAGTTTGTGAAGTGTAATTTCTGTTCACTGTAAACCGCGCTGATGTCGAATAGCGCGGTATAAAAGAAACTGTAATAAATAAATAAAAATAATAAATATAATAACAGCAACCACTTTTGGGTATTATACTGAAATTCAGATCTGGAAAACTGACATCTTCTTTTCTCCTTATCCAGCTTCAGTTTTCTTAATGCTATCCAAAATAGCTAATATTGCCATCAGAGTTTTTCAAGTGCTTATAGAGGGTGGGAGAGAGAAACACTGAAAGAGCTTAGGAAGTATGATCATTTTTATTTATCTTCCCTGCCAAGATAAATACAGAGGCTTCCATCTGGAAACATCAGGCCCAGTATTCCAAAGGATCTGTTCAATTTGCAGGATCTGATAAACAGATAAACCCTGCTGAGCCCAGTACTGAGCAGCACTATCTGGACAGCACTACTAAATATCCTCTCTGACCACCTCAGCACAATCTACATAGTGTTAGGACAGTCTATAGGCAGGACAAGGACAGTTCCATTAATTTTCAGTTCATTAAAAGGATAAAGAAACCCAGAAAGTTAAGCCAGAAAAAAGCTGTCCTAACTTTATACCATTCATCTATCCAGTGACTGAAGAGAGCCACCGCAGTCAGCACTGAAACCAGATATTCAGTGCTGGAAGATATTTGGCCCTGAATATCTACTTTTATTTTTAAATGCTGCGGCTGGATCGTAAAAAACCCCAAAAACTGCTGACCACATAGTATGAATTTTGACCTGATCATTTTTAATAACTCCAGTGTGTCAACAGTTTATGGCAGCGTTTTGGCTACCCAAGTATTGAAATCCCTCTTAGGAAGTCTGAAATGAAAACTGCTCTTGATCCATGCCATAAGTAAACATTTTCCAATGGTAGGACTTTCGTCTTTGCCAAAACCTTTATAGCCTGAAAATTGACTCAAATCATTAGTAGCGGTGGAATCAAATCAATCGGCAGAAACAGATCATCCTCTGCCTCTGATGTTATAGTGGGAGATCATCTCGCATCCAGCAATCACCAGATGGGGCTGATAGAATCCATTCAAAAGTGAGGGTCTTAGACTTTAGGAAAACTAATTTTGCCGAGATGGGCCTCAAGGAGTCATTAGCGGGATGGGACAGCTAGAGGATGTAGACAAACAGTGGGCAAAACTAAAAGGGGACATTTTAAGGACAACCAACCTTTTTCTTAGGATGGTAAATAAAAGGAAAAGGAAAAGAAGACCACTATGGCTCTCAAGAGTAGAACAGTAGCCTAGTGGTTAGAGCAACTGCCTAGTGCCCAGCAAATCAAGGGTTCAATTCCCACTGGCACATGTTGTGACCTTGGGCAAGTCACTTTACCATCCATTGCCTCAAAAGAAAAGGCCTGGCAATCTACTTCCAGTAATTTTATTTATTTAGACAGTTTTGTATATCACATAAGAACATAAGATATGCCATACTGGGTCAGACCAAGGTCCATCAAGCCCAGTATCCTGTTTCCAACAGTGGCCAATCTATGTCATACGTACCTAGCAGTTTCCCCAAAAGACACAGGTTCCACAATGCTTCTACTGGGTCAAGCATTGATATCCTGGGTCCCTTCTTAATAATGGTTTATGGACATTTCCTACAGGAACTTGTCCAAACCTTTTTTAAACCCAGCTACACTAACAGCCTTTACTACATCCTCCAGTAACAAATACCAGAGTTTGATTACACGTTGAGTGAAAAAAATATTTTCTCTTATTAGTTTTAAATAGTTTACCCTGTAGCTTCATTGCATATCCCTGAGACTCTTTATATTCTGATAACTTAAACAATCGATTTACGTTTACCCGTTCCACTCCGTTTATTAATTTATAGACTTCTAGCATATCTCCCCTCAGCTGTCTCTTTTCTGGGTTAAAGAGCCCTAACCTTTTTAGCCTTTCTTCATAGGAGTATCCTTCCATCCCCTTTAGCATTTTGGTGGCTCTTCTCTGAACCTTTTCTAATAACGCTATATTCTTATTAAGATACGGCGACCAGAATTGCACACAACATTCAAGGTGCGGTCTCACCATGGAACGATATAGAGGCATTATATCACCTTTTGTTTTATTTTCCATTCCTTTCCTTATGCTACCTAGCATTCTATTTGCTCTCTTGGCCACCACTGCACACCGGGCCGAGGGTTTTAACATGTTATCCACAATGACGCCTAAATCTTTTTCCTGGGTGGTGGTTCCTAAAGTGGAACCTTGCATCGTGTAACCATAGTTTGGGTTATTCTTCCCTAGGTGCATAACTTTGCACTTATTTATTTATTTACATTCTCTTATATACCGCACTATTCTGCATCAGTGCGGTTTACATTGAACAAACTGAAATTACATTGAACAGGGCATTATAACTTGGAGATAAAAACTAGGGCGCGGGCTAGGTACCCAGCGCCCGCTTAGTAACCGGGTGCCCCGGCCCGAGGCGAACCCGGCTGGTACAGTTTGTGCTGCGCGAGGGAAGAGAAGGGGGGCGGTGGGGGAGGCATCAGGAGCGGGCTAGAAGAGCAAACGGGATTGGAGGACAAAGTGAGTCGTTTAAATTGATTGGATCCCCTTGCGCGGGAGCGCGGGCAGGGGATCCATCAACGTGCACTTCCACGCGCTTGAGCCTGTTGCATCGTGCGCGGTGAGAGGTGCACGCTGGTTGCTTTTGCTGGGTTCCTTGCCTTGCTGTCCATCGACGTCCCGAAGGTCCGCGGTCTCTGGAAGCTGTGAGGTGATCGGAGGAGGGAGCGGCGACGAAGTTCCATGCTCTAGGGCAGGCGGCAGGAGAAGCGGTTCCTAGGAGGCGGCCGCCGGCTCCGAGTGGTGCGGCAATCGGGATTGGGGGCGGAACTGAGCTGCGGCAGGACGCCAGGCAAGTGTCCGGGGCCTAGTTCGGGGTGAAGTGCGGTCCCGGGTCGCAGGGCCGGCATGTCCGCGAGAACCTTTTAAAAAAAAAAAAACCTATACAAAGCCTTTCTTTTTTTTTTTTGCGGGCGGCTGGGGTGGGCGGTTAGGAGGGCCGGAGCAGCCCTTACCATGCCTCCCCGCAGGGCAGGATCGAGTGGTAAAGCTAGGGGCGATTCCACTGGACGGCGGGGGGCACGGGTGGTTCCAAGTGGGAGGGGGAGAGCTGGGGCGAGTAGCAACAGACAGGCAGGTCTTGCAGAGCGCCCGGGGACCCCTACAGCTGCTGGGAGGGGATCAGGGCCTGCGAGGTCGACCGGAGGTTCCCGTGCACGGGCCCGGGGGGTGGGTGCTGGTAGTAGGGCAGTTAGGCCAGGAAGAGGGGCCTTACGGGGGGGGAGGGGGAGGGGAACGGCTGACGGGCTTGGAGTGGGGCGTGGGGTTGGGGGATTGGATGCTGAGGGTGGGGGCAGAATCGGTGATACTGGGATTGGGGCTGTGGAGACACTGGATGGCAGAGCGGGGGGTTATCCGGGTGCGGGGGAGTACATGGCTCACACTGCCCCTGGCTTCGGCGGGGTGGCTGGGGGGGGGCTGGCTATCGGTTCCCATGGGGGGTGGGGGACGGGGGTCATGCCAGGTTTTGCTTCCAGTGGAAGGTTTCCGGATGGGGAAGGGTGGAGGAGGGGGGGTCAAGGCACGTCCTCGACCGATTGGGCGGGGGTATGGCATCCAGCCTGGTCTATGGGTTTTGCTCCCCAGGGTTTTCCTTTTCTGTCCCCACAGGCTCCGTTCCTTCGCTCGCCAGAGCCGGTGCCAGTTAACACCAGTGGCTGTCAGCAGAACATGGAAGCACAGCGGGAGCTACTGCCCCCAAGGCTGGATGCGGTTGCGGCAACTCCATCTGTCAGCGAGCACCAGCTGGCCGGGGCCACCGCTCATGGACTCCAGGCGCCGACTGAGGCCCCTGCGGCTACACCAGTGGGTGAGTTGCTTTTTGATGAGGGGCTTACGGGAGTAGAGTGCGGCGAAGGGATGGAAAAAAGGGGTAAGGTCACGAAAAGCGGAAGCACTCCTGCCGGCGCAGAAGGGACACGGACTCATCGTCCTCCTCCTCGTCGGAGTCCTCGGGGTCATCTTCGGATGCGCCGGTCGGGGGAGCGACTACGCGCGGAGCCGTTCAACAGGTGGCTTCTTTATCGGAGCTGTGGGAGGGGGTACCGAAGAAGTTGCGGCGCAAAATTCGGAAGCGGAAATACATCGATATTTTTCGCCTCCTGGATGCTCGGAAGCGTTCGGGTGACAGTAAAAAGAAGCGGAAAGAAGACGAGAAGGCCGGTAGGGTTCGGAAGGTGTCAAGGACGGTTGTGAATTGGGTTAGGGCCTTTTTGCGACTGGCCAGCGTGTGGGGGCAGCATTGGCCGGGCCAGTATGGCATGATGCTCGCGTATGCGGATACGATCCTCGAAGCTTCCCAGACCCACGAAGGGTGGGCCTGGTTGAATTATGATGAGAAGTTTCGGGATAAGATGGAGGAGAACAGGTCATTAACCTGGGCGATGCAGGACATTAACTTGTGGCTTACCCAGATGTCTGCGAGGGCGCCAGGGGGGGTAGGGCCCGGGAGGGGTGGCTTGTCATCTGCACCCGGGATAAGTCGTTCCTTTCGTGGCGGAGCGGTCCAAACGCCACTTAGGGGGGCGGCTGGGGCGACTGGGGACGTATGTTGGCGTTACAACCGGGCATCTTGCCCCTTTCCAGATTGCAAATTTCGTCACGCTTGTTCCGCCTGTGGCGGAGGGCACCCAGCAGCAAAATGCCTTAAGAAAGGTCCCGCTGTGCCAACCGGAGCTGCTGGTAAGTCAGCGGGGGGTGTTTGACGTCGCACCCACGCCGATAAGAGTGGAGGTGTTGCGAAAGTGGTTGCGCGGATACCCGAGCTCGAAGATTCAAAGATTGCTGTTGTCAGGTTTTCAGTTTGGGTTTGTTATACCAGTTGAGGGGACTGTGATGTCCTCGGTTGCACGGAATTCTCCGTCGGTTAGGCGGTTTGTGGCTATAGCCGCGGAGAAGCTGAATACGGAGGTACGGTTGGGCAGAATTGCAGGGACTTTTACGCTGCCGCCTTTTCAGGATTTGGTGGTATCCCCGATCGGGATTATACCAAAGAAAGAACCAGGCAAATATCGTATGATACACAATTTGTCCTTTCCGCTCGGGGATTCCGTCAATGATCACATACCCCGCAAGTACTGCACGGTCCGTTACGCATCGTTCGAGAAGGCGGAGGAGCTGCTCAGGAGAGTCGGGCGGGGAGCATTGATGGCCAAGGTCGACATTGAGTCGGCTTTTCGCTTGTTGCCGGTGCACCCCTCAGCCTTTCGACTATTGGGTTTTCAATTTTTGGAGGGCTTCTATTTTGATAAGTGCCTGCCGATGGGTTGCGCGGTTTCCTGTGCTTACTTTGAAAAATTCAGCACCTTTTTGCACTGGGCTGTGATCCGACTAGTGGGGCGCAGTGAGGTGGTGCACTATTTGGACGATTTTCTGTTTGTAGGCGACAGGGGTTCCCGGGCGTGTCAGGAGCTCTTGGAGGGGTTCGTGGACTTAGTGGGCCAGATGGGGGTTCCTCTTGCGGAGGGAAAGACAGTGGGGCCGTGTGCACGGCTCACATTCTTGGGTGTAGAGCTAGACTCCGATATGATGGTGGCACGTCTGCCGCAGGAAAAGGTGGTTCGATTGAGAGTCCTGGTGGCTAATACTCTGGCTTCTGCTAAGTTAACACTACGTGAGATGCAGGCATTGATAGGTTCATTGAATTTTGCATGTAAAGTGATTCCGATGGGGCGGGTCTTTTTGCGACGTTTGTCGGCGGCGACCACGGGTGTGACAAAGGCGCATCACCGCATTAGAGTGTCCGCAGGCATCAAGGAGGATTTACGAGTGTGGGACGTATTTTTACAGGAGTTTAACGGGACCTCAGTGATAAAGGAGTTAGAGTGTTCGAGCACTGAGCTGCAGCTTTATACTGACGCGGCGGGAGGAGTGGGTCTGGGTATCTATTTTGGAGGGGCGTGGTGTGCGGAGAGATGGCCGGAGGCTTGGCAGGCATCGGGTCTCTTGAAGAATATAACGTTTTTGGAGTTGTTCCCGATGCTGGTGACGCTAGAATTGTGGCCGGGCAGATTGCGGAATCGCAGAGTGGTCTGGTGGTGTGACAACGCTGCCGTTGTGAGTATAGTGAATCATTGCACTCCGCGGTGTTTACAGGTGGCAGCGTTGATGAGGCACCTCGTGCTAGGTTGTATGCGTTTAAATCTACAGTTGAAGGCACGTCATGTTCCAGGTCATTCTAATTCGATTGCCGATGCCCTTTCTCGTTTACAGATGGAGCGGTTTCGGCAGCTGGCACCAGAGGCAGATACCGAAGGGAGAACGGTCCCGTCGAGATTGTGGAGCTGTGGCCAGCGGGGATGAGAGAGCTGTTGCAGAGTTCGGTGGCGGAGAGCACCTGGGCTGCTTATAAGAGGGGTTGCAACAAGGTGGTGGCATTTCTGCGAGGGCGTGGTTGGCGGTTTGGGGCGGTGTCAGACCACTTGTTAGGGCTGTATATAGCGTGGGCAAAGTCCATGGGGGTGTCCAGAGCGGCGGTGCGGGGGCATCTGGCAGGCTTCGACTTCTTTGCGAGGGCTGTTGGCTGGGGGTCAGGCGGGGGAGGCTTTGTGGCGCGGCGGCTCTTACGCGGTTGGGAGCGTTCCCGTCCATCTCTTCCCGATCGGAGGCGCCCCGTCTCGTATAGCTTATTAAGGAGGCTTTGCGTGGCGTTGCCCAGGGTTGTGGAGTCTCAATTTGAGGCGGTGCTTTTTCGGGCTGCGTTTACGTTGGCCTTTTTTGGGGCTCTGCGAGTCGGGGAGCTGACGGCGGCTTCAAAGAAAGATGTGTCCGGCTCTGGTTTATTGCGACGGCATGTACGGATAGACGGGGGGCAACTTCAGGTCCTTCTTACAAAGTCCAAGACTGATCAGATGGGTAAAGGGGCTTGGATAATCCTAAACCCTATTGGCGATATCACATGCCCGGTGTCGGCAATGCGGGGTTATCTGCAAGTCCGGCCGAGGGTAGCAGGCAGCTTATTTCTGCACGCGAATGCCCAAGCATTGACGCGTTTTCAATTTTCGGCGGTCTTACGGATGGTATTGCGCCATTTGGGCGAGGATGCCTCTCTTTTTGCGGCGCATTCCTTTCGCATAGGAGCGGCGACCAGTGCGGCGCAGCTAGGATGTGTCGACACGCAGATCCAACGGATAGGCAGGTGGCAGTCACGAGCCTTCCAGAGCTATGTACGTTTATGACTTCAAAAAAAAAAAAAAAAGGAATAAATAAAACTCGCTTCTGGGTATATGTATATTTATTTATATATATATATATATATATAGCCGAGTCGATACAAGCCCCAATTGAGGGGTGTAGGTGGGGGGGGGGTGTTATTAACTGTTGTTTTTCTTTTCCAGATGGCGGATATGCTGGAGGGGCGTGTTGGCTGATGGGGCACTCCTTTGTCTTCTGGGCGGAGAACCGAGCAGCTGTGCGGCCGGTCGGGCGCAACCTGGGCTTCGATACGGCAGCATTGTCAGTCTCATGGCTGGGTCTACGGGGGATGCGTTGGTTCCAGATGCTACCCATGCTTCGACAGCAGCTGCAGCTTGGGAGGCAGCCGGCGATTTTGCTCGTGCACCTTGGCGGCAATGAAGTGTCATCCTGAACTTGCAGGCAGCTGATTAATGCGGCAAAGAAAGATTTGGCCATTGCGCTGCGTTGGTGTCCGGGGTTGGTGGTGGTGTGGTCTGACATCATCCCTAGACCAGCGTGCTGTGGGCAACAGAGGTGGTCCAGGAGTTTGAGTAAGATTAATAGACAGGTGGGGAGATGGGTTTGCGAACAAGGGGGCTACCAGGTGCAGCATCCCTGGGTGGATGTGGGTTGTGCGGGTCTATATCGGGGTGATGGGGTACACCTCTCCCCGATTGGGTTGGACCTCCTGCTCAACGACTGGCAGGAGGTGCTGGAGACAGTAGTTCGGGACAAAGAAGCTGGTCGATGATACAGTTATTTTGCTTAGTCTTCTCCCTTTGGGGGGGGGGCGGCACAGACGGCTAAGGGGTCTGTGCCGGTGGCGGGGTCCCGGGGGTTCCCGGGGTCCGGAGCGGCAGGCCAGGAGGGCGGGGGCCCTCGACATGGTTAAACCCGGGTCGGCTTGTGCTACTGAGACGGCCAAGTCGGGGAAGGGTTATTACCCATTGGCCGGTGCTTTTACTGTGCGGGGGGCGGCGGAGAAGTCACCTTGCTAATTACATGGCAGGTGGCCGATCTTGCCGCGGGGCACAGGGATTCGTTATTCTGTTATAACTGTTATTGATGTTATGTTCAATAAAACTGCGACCAGTTTCTGCCCAACTACTGTCTCTGTTGCTTGATTGGGTGAAGGGGCTGGGAGTGTAAGTGGGGATGCCTATGACCGGAGAGGGAATGGAAGGGGGGAGGGAGGAGAGAGTTCGGGGGTGTCAAGAATTGGATAATGGGGAGCGTGGGGTCCGGCTACCCGGTTACTATTTTATAGGGAACATGGGCTATGGAGGGTCCACATTAAATTTGTCCACATTAAATTTCATCTGCCATTTTGATGCCCAGTCTTCCAATTTATCAAGATCCTCTTGCAATTTTCCACAATCCTCTTGGGTTTTAACAGCTCTTGGTTTTAATTAATTTTATGTCAGGTTTTTATTAAGTTTTTTTCTCAAGTTTTCATTGATCACATTATATTTATAAGCTAGCTGTTGGGGAGTTACACATTATGATAATTGATGGTGCATATGGCCAACTTATGTTTTGTGCTTAATTTTTAATCTTTTGTTTTAGTAAGGTCATCATTCCATTATATTCTGGGTTATGTTTTGATTTTATCATAATATTAACATTGTTTTAGGTGGGTAAATATATATATATATATATATATATCAAATAAGTCTGTATGGGGGATGTCACCTGCATGCACCATGTCTGCTGTGGGAATGGGAATGTGTCCTGATTTCCTGTATGCCTTGGGTATGCAATAGGGATATGTCTTGCAAGCAATGGGTCTGAAATAGGAGTGTATCCTGCATGCACCCCATCTAAGATGGAGTTGAGGAGTGTGTCCTGTATACACGCCATCTACTATAGAGTTGGAGAGGTGTCCTGCATGCACCCGGTCTGTAATGTTTTTTTTGGGGGGGGCGGTATTTTTAGGTGGGGGGGGGGGGAACTGGGAGGAGAGGAAAGCAGAAACCTCAGATTGAGACCAGCATGATCAGAGAATAAAATGGTCAGGCAACAAAGGTAGAAGAGAATTTTATGTTCAATTTAATGATTGGAGTTGGCGCAATCTTTATATTTCATACAGTACAGGGAAATGCATCTCTTTATTTCTCTGGTGTTGCATTGCATGCAGAATCTGGCTTTTTGGGGATGCGGTTTAGTTTTTATCTATATGTTTATTTTTAAGTTATTGTCACTTTTTTGGTACTTGGTGGGGGTCTTGTTCTGAATGTGTGACCAAGGTCAGGTGTTCTGTTCATAAGATCATAAGATATGCCATACTGGGTCAGACCAAGGTTCATCAAGCCCAGTATTCTATTTCCAACAGTGGCCAATCTAGGTCATATGTACCTAGCAGTTTCCCCAAGAGACACAAGTTCCACAATGCTTGTACATGGAGTTTGTACTTAGGGATCTGTACTATAGTAATCTGAATAGTTCAGCTTTTCAAATAGATGTTGGCTGTTCCAAGACACACTTGCAGGATTTACAGTGATGCTTTTTTTTTTGCGTAGGATCCTTATGTAGGTTTTTGAACTTGATGCTGGTATGGTATGGTAAGTTTGCTCTATAGATCCTTAGTGGCTTTCTTGTAGGGTTTTGTATTACTTCACAGTTTGCCTGGTACTGGAGAAATGTTTGTTAGTGAGATGATCAGAATGAGATTTTTTTTTATTTTTAGATATTGAGTTCTGTGGGTGAATGTTCTAGTTCTGCTCTGCAGACATTCTTGAGAAGGGGGTTATATGGATGTAAAATATATGTTCAAAAAGAAATAGCAAGGACCATGATGCAGTTTATAACAGCAAAATAAAAATGATTTATAATTTGGTGTAATAAACTGTGCTGTGGTTCTCGCTCTTTCTTTTAGCTCCTTGCTGTGCGAACATCTTGCATTTCCTTCACATTATCTAACTGGCTTTTTGTTTTGGTTCAGTCCCTCACTGGAATTTTGAGAACGCTCCCTCCCCACCCGCCCACTCTGGAGTGGGGCTGCCATCTCATCCCTTGCCTCAGGCAGCAGATTACCTTGAGCCGCCCCTCAGTACTAAGCAGTTTCCCCAAAAGACACAGGTTCCTCAATGCTTGTATTGGGTCAAGCAGTGATATTTCGGGCCCCTTTTAATAATGGTTTACTGACCTTTCCTCCAGGAACTTGTCCAAACCTTTTTTAAACCTAGCTACACCAACAGCTTTTACTACATCCTCCGGTAACAAATTCCAGAGTATGAGTACACGTTGAGTGAAAAAACTATTTTCTCTTATTAGACTTAAATAGGTTACCCTGTAGTTTCATTGCATGTCCCCTAATCTTTCTATATTTTGATGGCATAAACAATCGATCTACGTTTACCTGTTCCACTCCATTCATTAATTTATAGACCTCTGTCATATCTCCCCTCAGCCGTCTCTTTTCCAGGTTGAAGAGACGTAACCTTTTTAGCTTCTCTTCATAGAAGTATCCTTCCATCCCCTTTACCATTTTGGTAGCTCTTCTCTGTACCTTTTCTAATAATGCTATATCCTTTTTAAGATACGGCGACCAGAATTGCACACAATATTCAAGGTGCGGTCGCACCATGGAAAGATACAGAGGTCTTATAATATCCTTTGTTTTATTTTCCATTCCTTTCCTTAGGATTCCTAGCATTCTATTTGCTCTCTTGGCCGCCGCTGCACACTGGGCGAAGGGTTTTAACATGTTATCCACGATGACACCTAAATCTTTTTCCTGGGTGATGGCTCCTAATGTGGAACCTTGCATCGTGTAACCATAGTTTGGGTTGTTCTTTCCTAGATGCATAACTTTGCACTTGTCTACTTAAATTTCATCTGCCATTTGGATGCCCAGTCTTCCAATTTATCAAGATCTTGCAATTTTCCACAATCCTCATGAGTTTTAACAACTTTAAATAGTTTTGTGTCATCTGCAAATTTGTGTCATCTGTATTGATCAATGAAACTGGCTAATGATTTTTTTAACATATTTAAGATCTTTGTCCACCAGATGCTGGAGAACTTTCTTCACCTCAGCTAAGGAGCCCTCCAAAAAAAATCCAGTTCAAATTGTTTAGGTCTTAGAACGTATCCAAAGGCCCAATAAAATTCAATCTGTAGACCAATCAGTCCTGGTGATTTATTGATTGGCAGATTAGATAGCACATTGAACCTCAGCATTAGCATATCCCATTTCAATAGTCCGCTTTGATCCTCTCTTAGAACCAGATGGGGTATGGACCACAAGAAAGCATCCATTGCTTTGGGGTCACCTGATGACTGAGCACTGAACAGATGGCCAGGCAGCCAGCTCCAGAAAAAAAAATTCTGCATAACGAAGTCATAAAAGACAAAGAAAAGACCAAATACATCATTAATAACACAGTGTGTTTGTTTATGTTTATTTCATTTGATAGACCACCCTTCAGTAGTAAACAGGGCAGTTTACAATTTACAAATAATCTAGTAGGGGCACAAGGCCAGTAGAACAGGAAGAGAAATTACAATCTTCGGTAGGATAGTAAGAGAGAAAAGGGAGACTAGATAGGACATAGGAAAAGCAATTACACAAAAGTAAGTTCAGAAAGGCCCTTAAATTTAACCTTTTCATCAAATACTACCCCACATGAAGCGAAACATAATAGTCCCACCCTAGTCCAACCACAGTCTTTTTCCTTGTTCCAAGCATTCCTACTAATTTATGTTAATAGTTTGAGCATGTTATCTAGTTAAAAGATTATATACTCCATGTAAATAGTTCTCCCATGTTCTCCAAGTTGATCCTCCTGTTATATGTAATACTGAACAGCCTGTTGTTCAGGTTTTCTTGTGTTATCTGTAAACTGCGCTGATGCCAAAGAGTGCGGTATATAAGAATTTGAAATAAATAAATAAATAAATAAAAGGGGAGGGGAGGTCAAAGGCCATGGAAAAGAGGTGGGTCTTTAGGTTCCGCTTAAAGGTAATGTGATGGGGCTCTAAGCGTAGGGAGGAGGGGAGAGAGTTCCAGAGGGCAGGGCCAGCGAAGAAGAAGGCAGAGGAACGGGTGGAGTGCAGATGAGCAAGGGAGGGAGAAGGGAGGTTAAGGCGGTTGAGATGAAATAAACGGGGAGTGTATCTGGGGTTGTGAAAAGTAATGAGATCTGCTAGGTATTGTGGAGTACTGGTGTGGAGAGCCCTGTGAACGAGAGAGAGTAATTTGAATTGGGTGCGGAAGGGAACCGGTAGCCAGTGAAGGTGAAGGAGAAGGGGTGTTACGTGATCTCGGAGGGAGGAGTGAGTAACGAGACGGGCAGCAGTGTTTTGAACCCTTTGAAGTCGAGCCAATTGAGATTTAGAAAGACCAGTGAAGACCGAATTGGAAAAATCAACGCACGACATTACTAGGGACAGAAGCAGGGTAGTAAGAGCGGATAGGGAAAGAAAGGGGCGGATCGCATGAATCTGGCGGAGAAAGAAAAAGGAGGTCTTAGTGATGTGTGAGACATGGGCTTGAAAGGAGAGGTCGGAATCAAAGAGTACACCCAGGTAACGAAAGGTGGAGACCAAGGGTATGGGAGTGCCGGAAAAGGAGGGGGGCTAGCAAGGGGGGTGGACTACCATGGGAAAACCAAATTGCAATAGTTTTAGTTAGGTTAAGGTGGAGACAGTTCTGGATTAGCCAATCTGCAACGATAGAAAGACAGGAATTCAGTGCAGAAAGGTCAGGACAAGAGGGGGAGGTGTGATGGAGGAGGACTATGTCGTCTGCATAGTAAAAAGCAGAAATCCCAGATTGTTGAATTAGTAAAGCAAGGGCGGCTAAGAAGAGATTGAAAAGGAGAGGTGCCAGGACAGAACCTTGAGGGACCCCACATGCAAAGGCCCGCTTCCCGTAAGCGAAGGAGAGAGTGGTCAATTAGATCAAAGGCAGCGGAAAGGTCAAGAGCTACTGCCACCGAGATGTTCCCGCGATCGTGAGCTACATGCAGTGCATTGGTGAAAGCAAGCAGAATAGTTTCGACACTGTGGCCTTGACGAAATCCAGATTGACGGGGGTGTAAAAAGTGCATTATGTATTGGACTGGTATGAGCAATATTAGAAACCAGGCATGGCAATTAATGGCAGGCCTTGAGTTTTTGGGAAGAAAGTTGATGTATTGGTGCCCTGATGTTCGTTTTTACTTGTTGTTGCCACTCTTCTAAGTAGGAGCGGAACCATTTTAACATTTCATTTTGTAGTCCGATGGAGCAGAGTCTTTGGAGAACAACGTTGTGATTGATGGTGTCAAAGGCTGCAGAGAGGTCTAAGAATATCAGGATATATCCTTGGTTTGATTTTTGGGTTCCTTTTATGAGTTGGCTCATTAAGGCAGTAATGAGGATTTCAGCTCCATGGTGTGACCTGAAGTCAAGTTGCTGTGGATCTAGAGGGGACATGAATGCCTATGTACTCTTGGAGTTGTTGAAGGATGGTTTTCTCTATTTTGGAAAGGAATGGCAATGGGTCTGTATGAGGCAGGGTCTTTTGGATCCAATTCTGTATTTTTTAGGGTGGGGCAGATAGAGATGGATTTCGTTTTTTTTTAGCATGAAGCCTTGTGATAGGGAGAGCTTGGTGATTTTCAAGAGCAATGGGCTTAAATCAGTTTTGGAGCTTTGATCCAGCTCACTGGGCAAGTATCTAGCGGAGAAGTAGTTGTGTTGAAAACTGTGATTGTGGATTTTATGTTTTCTTTGCTGATGGAGTTGAAGGTGGTCCAGAAGTTGTTAGTGGTTCCAGTTTCTGTTGGGTAGGTGTTTGTAGTGTTGTTGATTTTTATATCCTTTGTGAAATATGGTCTCCAAAACTGAACACAATACTCCAAGTGAGGCCTCGCCAATAACTCGTACAGCAGCATTAATACCTCCTTCTTTGTGCCCATTATTCCTCTCTATATGAAACCCAGTATCCTTGTGGCTTTGGCACTGCCTTTTCACATTGTTTTGCCACCTTGAGAAAGAAAGAATCACTCTGAGGTCCTTTCTCCTGATCCATGCACACCAACTTCTCGTTCCCTATTGCATACAATTCCTTTGGATTTCTGCATCTCAAATGCATGACTCTGCACTCCTTCGCATTAAATCTTAACTGCCAAGCATTAAACCATTTTTCCAGCTTTCATAGTAACATAGTAAATGATGGCAGATAAAGACCAGTATGGTCCATCTAGTTTGCCCAGTAAGATGGAAGAGTAGGTGCACGTGCCGCTCCATGCAGGTCACCCCTCCCCATGTCTTTGTATAGGGGTGAACCCACCGCTCTGTTTAGGGCACCCCTGTTTGTTGAGATCATTTCTCATGTTATCCACTCCTTCAGAGGAGTCCACTCTGTTGGAAAGTCATCAGATCTGGCTGCATGAGCCTTAGTTGAGCAATAGTGTCACCATTACTATAATGATTGCTTATCAAGCATGGTTGGAGGAAGTTGGTTTTAAATATGATGCCAAAGCTGCACATCTCACTGAGGGGCATGTTTACTGAAGTGTGCTATCTGGTAGTGTGGGGTTTAGTATGCGGTTTGGGCACTGTGTTAAAAGATAGGATGGGACATAGCACTGAAAACTCTGCATATCCTTGATAGTGTGCATCGAGGCAGCAACACAGCCAGCGCAGGCATTTGTAGCCTGCATAACCTGTGCTCAGTGCAAGTGATGCAAGTGCAGCTAACGCCACCTCAGTGGATGGCGTAATTGCACCTGTGGCAACTGCAAGGAGACAGATGTGCCCAACCCCAGCAGTTAGCTCACAGCCCCATACAAATAATGCAGACCGCACATGCGTTACCAGCACAGGATTTTGTAAACATGCCACTTACTTCAAAACTGAGATGCTGGCACACTGCAGATCATTTTTAAAGTGATACCAATTTTTACATTTTTAAAGTGATTGGTACTGCTTGTTGAAGTAGCCTTGGCATTTTTTATGAATTAGTACAAGCAATTTAGAAAAAAAAATGAAAAGAAAAATACACGTTAAGACTAGGTAAACAATGTGGCTTCAATCTTTTTTTTGGAAAGTTGCAAATTGAGAAACTTGTGGTCAAGAATGTTGACAATCATTGAGGAAATAAGTGGCCTGATTCCCATTGAGGCATGTCTGGCCTGTCCAGACTTCCAAAATCTGGACGGGCCAGATTGGCACCCAATTATGAACCCGAGGGGGGCTAGACGTTCCTGTGGGATCAGAATCAGATGCAAAGGGCCTGGACAGATAGGCCGTGCCTCAATTCTGAAGGCCTGGACATCCAGCCTACTCCTCGCCTAACCCAGTTGAGAACCTACATGGAGCTCCGGTGTCGTGGTATCCCGTTGCCATGGAACTGGGATCATACAGTCCTATATATTGGTCTTTTTCAGAGCATATAATACTTCCTATTAAATCTGATGATTGCTCCACCTTAACATTCACGTGGTAATGAAAAAACACACCAGTGTGGGCAGGATTTTATCTCTCCCCCAGAAAGTCTCAGACTCTATAGTGCACCAATCAAACAATATAACAAATACCGTCAATAGCGCTCATTGCATCAATGACTTTTCTGGGTTCAATCTAATCATTTTATATCCTGCACCATTTTTTATCCTCCCACACTGTTAAAACATAAATGCTTATCTTTTCAACGTTCCCCACTCTTGTGTGTAGCTCAAAGTATCTTTCCATATTCCGGGACCAGCCATTGTTGTAATCATACAGTCCTATATATTGGTCTTTTTCAGAGCATATAATACTTCCTATTAAATCTGATGATTGCTCCACCTTAACATTCTCGTTGTCATGAAGAAGTCCCTTCTGAGCCTATAAAGATAGGGCAAGATGAGGATTTGCTTTCAGACACTGACAGGCAGTCTGAGCACATGGCTCAGTGTTTGCAAAGAAGAAGTAAACAAAGAGAGTCACAAGCTAGAAAGACACGCCCCTGCAGTGACGTATTACCTAGCTCAGGAGGTAATGAGGTTCACCTGTTTCAGGGCAGGGCACAGCTAAGCCCTGAGAGTTACAATGATAAAAACTGGTCATTAGCTTGGACCAGGCAGAAGCAGAACAAGAGGCAGAGCCAGAGGGGGAACTGGGAAGAGAACCAGGATGAGAAAGGAAGCCAGCAAAGGAGCACGCTGACTAGAAGGAGCCAAAGAGGAGTGAGAACCAAGGGAGCCATATTCCTGAGGCCAGAAGGAAGCAACCCAGGACAGGGGTTGTCTGGTAAATTTATTTATTTATTTAACAATTCTTTTATACCGTGCTATTAAAATCAGTGCGGTGTACATAGAACAAGAACATACTACAATGCATACAAGTAACATTGAGTTTTACATTGAACAGGGAACTTCAACAATAGGACAACCGGGGGAACTATGTACAGATTAACTTAATGGTATATACAGTAATATCAAACTCGATTGGATGTTACAATGTGGTTCACTAATAAGACTAGAGAGAAGGTTGACCAACTAGCCCTTTTCAGGTTGTATTGAGGTGGTAGTTTTGTTAGTGTCTAGGTTGACTTCTGGGTAGCATTTTGTGAACAGGTGGTATTTCAATGCTTTTCTGAATAGGATTAGGTTTTTGATAGCACGGATTTCGTGGGGTAGTGCATTCCAGTTTAGAGGAGCAAATAAGGAGAAGGCCCTGTTGGAGGTGGCCTTAGTGCACTTCGTTATTATCTTTGGGACAATTAAGGTGTTCATTGATGTGGTTCTCCTTTTTCTGTTTTCCAGGGTGCCATGGATAAGCTTGCTGATTGGCGTAGGGTGGTAGTTATTTAGTGCCTTGAAAGTAAGGACTAAAGACTTATACTGGATTCTGGCATTTAATGGTAACCAATGCAGTTCTTTCATGATGGGTGTTATATGGTCAGATCTTGATGAGCCGGAGAGGACTCTGGCGGCTGTATTCATGGCTAGGCGGAGCGGGTTTAAAGTTGATTGAGGGAGGCCATGTAGGATGATGTTGGCAAAATCCAGGTGTGGGAGGACTAATGCCTGGAAGGTTGTTCGGAAGTCTGTGGGATCTAGTAGGGAGCGGAGGTGACGTAGCAATTTGATCTTATAATATACATTTTTTGTGATGTTCTTGACATGAGTTGTCATATCCAAGTGCTGATCCAATGTGATGCCGAGGTAACGGATGGTAGCTTTTGATTTCAACTCTATGTTGTTGACGAGTAGTGATGGAGGCGGTATGAACTTACGGTTCCTTGTGACAAAAAGAACGTCAGTTTTGTTGTGGTTAATCTGAAGGTTTTGTGATAGCAACCATTCGGCTACAGCTTCAAAACATTTGATTATTGGGGAGAATACTGGATGTTCAATTGTGAACGGCATATATAGGAGGATGTCATCTGCGTAAGCGAGACATTGTACATTAAAGGATCTGATCAAGTCACATATCGGCTGCATGTAGATATTAAACATTAGTGCCGATAAGGACGATCCTTGAGGTACACCCTGTGATTGCAGGAATGGTTCTGAGGATGCGTGGCCTGTTTTTACTTGTTGCCACCTGTTAGATAGGTAGGATTTACACCACTCGAGTGCTGTGCTTTGAATCCCCTTATCTTTCAAGCGTTGTAGGAGTATGTTATGACTCACAGAGTCGAAAGCAGCGGAGATGTCCAGGAAGATGAGGACGAAACCCTGTTGTATGTTATTTATTCCTGTTACTAGAACATTGAATAGGGTTGTAAGGACTGTGTCAACTCCATGTGCTTCCCTGAAGCCATGTTGAGATGGATCTAGTGGTGCTTCAGTGTCAATATGATGTTGGATTTGTTGTTGGGCGGCCTTCTCAATGATTTTTGCAAGCTGTGGGATGCTCGAGATAGGTCTGAAGGAATCAACCTTGGATGGGTCCAGTCTATTATTCTTCAGTAGGGGCTTGATGGAAGTGTGTTTTAGGCTCTGCGGGAATGAACCTGTTGAGAAAGACTGGTTCAGTATTTTGCTCAATATTTGACTGAGGTCATGTCGCATGTCCTTGATCCAGCTGGCTGGACACGGGTCATTAGGAGCTGTACTGGGGTTGATTGAGGCAATAATGTTCACAACCTCTCTATTTGATACAGTGGAGAAGTTGTGAAATGGCATTGCATGGGATGTCTTAGGTGAAGTGGAGGCGTTACTGACATTTATGTCTGTGTTGGTTTTAATCATCTTTGATTGCAGGTAGTTTGCGTAGTCCTGCGGCTGAGGCATAGGGGGTTGAGCTGAGACCGGTTCACCTGTTATGGACTTTACTATGCTGAACAATGCATGTGGTTTGTTGATGGAGCGTTTTATTAATCCTGAGTGGTAAGTTTTCCTGCTCTGTGATATCTTTGCTCGGTGGGTAGTTAGGTATGAGCTGTATACTACCAGCGCCTCGGGGGAGTGAGTTCATCGCCACTGTCGCTCAAGTTTGCATAAATGGTGGAGGGATGAACGAAGGTCTGTGGAGAACCATGGAGTATGTTCACGTTTTCGAATTTTCTTTTCAGTGAGTGATGGGCAGGAGGCAGCTCTCAGGTTTTCATCCCATTTGGATATGAGATCATCTAAGTCCATAGTTGTGTTGGCCATGAGAGGTCTGAGATTCTCTAGGACTATGCTCTGGTTGAGTGGTCTAAAGCGGGTTGAGTGGGATCCAGATGTGTTAGGGGACTTTCGGCTTTTGTGGAATGCATTAATGGGTATATTGAAACTGAGAAGACTGTGGTCCGACCAGGGTACTGGTATTACCGATAGTGCAAGAGTTAGGGGTATTGTGTCGTTGGAGAGAGGTGCGAAAATGAGGTCTAGTTTACCACCCTTAGTGTGGGTGGGTGAATCGACATGCTGTTTGTAACCTAGGTCCTCCAGGGCATCAAGGAATGCTGCTGAGTGGCTGTCTTGAAGAGATGGGAGATTAAAGTCACCGATTAGCCAACTTGGTGAGCGTGAGGTGGATGTGGAGCATGCCTGCTCAATTATAGTTGGAAGATCATCTGGTGAGGGGGAGGGTGCCCGATAGAAAAGGTGGATTGTGCAGAACTCATTAGTTATAGTGAGGGAGTCAAGGTAAGTTGAGCTAGAGGAGTTGCACATCTTGAAGTGTAAATCAGCTTTGGCCAGGATGAGGGTTCCGCCTCCTTTCTGACTGGATCTGTGAGATGTGTATATCACAAAACCTGGTGGCAGCATCTGATTCAGTAGTACGTTGTCACAGTCGGATAGCCATGTCTCCGTAATCATCAAGATGTCGAGATTATATTGGGGTATCAGGTCGATGGCTGCGGGCCATTTAGATCGTACTGATCTGGCATTTATCAGTGCACATTTTAGCAGGCGTTGGTGATGTTGCTTCTCTTCTTGTATCCTTTTGATGGTTTGGAGAGGAATGTTGAGTAGATGGGAGTGGGATGTAAAGTTATTTTTTGCTGTAGTGTGGTGGGGGAATTCGGACCATCTCCTTCCGTATGTGCGTAGGATTGGTATGTGATATGTATCATGGTTGAGAGCATTTGATGTGTAAGGGAGACCAAGGGTAAGGAAGGTCATAAATAAGAGCAGAACTTTGTACATTCTCTTGGGTGTTAGTAATGAGAAAGATAATTGTGGAAATGTTGGCTACAGTACAGTGTGATGCAGTGTTTGCACGCAGGAAAGATTAATTGCAATAGTGCTGTGAATGCAGGTGGTAATAGCAATAGAGGCGATAGTACATAAGGCAACCGTCGTACACTGGCAACTGTCAAGTAGAAGGTACTACAGTAGAATTAGAGTAGAATAAGAGTAGATACTGGCAATAGTAAATACAGGCAACAGTAAATACAGTAAATGAGAGTAGATACTGGCAACAGTAAATGCAGGCAACAGTAAATACAGTAAATGAGAGTAGATACTGGCAACAGTAAATACAGGCAACAGTAAATGTAGTAGAATGAGAGTGAATACTGGCAACAGTAATACAGGCAACAATGGATGCAGTGAATGAGAGAAAATATTGGCAGCAGTAAGTAATGGTAACAGTAAATACAGTAAAATGAGAGTATATACTGGCAACAGTAAATAATGGCAATAGGTAGCGTTTTGGGATAGGAAATATTACAGAGGCTAATACTGTTCAAATAGTGTTGGTAATACTTGCAGTTCCTGATGTAGTCAAGGTCAGTTCCTGATGTAGGTGTGACTATGATTGTGGGTGGTGTAAACCTCGTTTGGAGCTCAATCCTTCCTGGGAGAGCTAGGGTCACAATCACTTGAAAAAAAAAAAAAACTGGACTCAGCTGGTGTCCTTCCGAAAATAGACTCTTTACTTGTGAGCAAGTCCTGTCCAACTCTGTTGTATGGTGACAATCTGGTGCTTCGCCTGGAGGTTGTGCGCTTGGGTTGATGGTATGATTCCCGCCTGTCGTGCCCCGCCTAAGGGCCATGCCAAAGGGCCCTCTTGCGAGGCCCTCAGGCGCGGGCCCGCAAGGCGCGGGTGCGCCTGCCGGCGGCACCTATTTAAGCAGGCCGCTGGGACCTCCCACAACCCCGATTGGGTTGGAGTGCAGGAGCGGGAATTTGCCGCACGCCCTGTGCTCTACCCCGACCGGGGAGCCGTTGAAGATGGCTGCAGAATTTCAGAGGCAGGAGAGAGAAGAATCTTCCTGAGAGGCAGGCTTGGCAAAGCTCACACGCTCCGAGGAGAGAGACAGGCTGGTTGGAGAATACCGGTACGTCTGAGGGGAAAGTTAATAGGCTGAGAGGCAAGCAAACACCAGCTGTGTTTGAGAACCAGTCTAACCCTGCAGAGTGGAGAGTTCCTTCCCTTTCAAAGCCAAAAGGTAGGCTTAATAATTCATATAAGTTTGAACCTAGCTATAAAGTAGTTCCCTATAGTTACCAGAAAGTAGCAAACTCCCTGGACAAAAACTACAGCATATATGGTAGTTTACAACCCTGCTCAGGAGAGTGTTACAGAGAGAAACCACGTGAGGTCAGAGAAACCGTTTGTTTCAAAGATCAGGATAGCAGCTTACTGCCACACCCTGCTATTCCTGATACTGAAGAAATGCAGATAGATTCTGTCCATAATGAAATAGTGGATGGTTGGATGGACTGTACATTATCTTTGGCTGACCATGTGAATTCCCTATGCTGAACAATGTCTGAGAGAGACGGTAAAAGCAGCACAAGAAAAGGGAACATTTTCTTTGCTAATTGAAGCTGTTGTGATTTGTTTTGTATCAAGCACTGCACGTTTAAAGCCTGAAGCTGGCAAGGCTAACTTATCTGAGTTCATGTATAATTTCCTCAGGCCAATTGTATGGCATGTTTTTTCCTGAGTTATTCACTTGAATTTAATCCGCCAGGAAGGGGAAAATAAATTCTTGTCATTGCCTGAAACCACTCGACTGCAACTCATCTGTGCTCAAGGGTAAAGGGACTTACATTCCCAGAAGGCCTTGCAAAGTTAAAGCAAGCCCAAGCTCTCTGAGGCAGGAACACCACAGGCAGACCAAGTCTTAGCGCCCTAGGCGTTGGGCTGGCCACCGTGAGGGTGACAACGTGCAGGATAGAAAATGATTAGATTGAACCCAGAAAAGTCATTGATGCAATGAGCGCTATTGACGGTATTTGTTATACTGTTTGACTGGTGCGCTATAGAGTCTGAGACTTATTTATTTATTTATTATTATTTATTTATTACAATTTTTTATATACCGCGCTATTTACAATCAGCGCGGTTTACAGATAACCAAAGACCAGAACAACAGGCTGCTCGGTTTTACATAAAACAGGAAGATAAACTTGGATTAGATAAACTTAGATGATATGGGGGTAAAACTATATACATAGAATGTTGGTCTGTTCATTTGATAACATGAAAGAGGTATTATGTGATATAATTTCTGGGGGAGAGATAAAATCCTGGGGGAGGTATTATGTGATATAATTTCTGGGGGAGAGATAAAATCCTGCCCACACTGGTGTGTTTTTTCATTACCACGTGAATGTTAAGGTGGAGCAATCATCAGATTTAATAGGAAGTATTATATGCTCTGAAAAAGACCAATATATAGGACTGTATGATTACAACAATGGCTGGTCCCGGAATATGGAAAGATACTTTGAGCTACACACAAGATTGGGGAACATTGAAAAGATAAGCATTTATGTTTTAACAGTGTGGGAGGATAAAAAATGGTGCAGGATATAAAATGATTAGATTGAACCCAGAAAAGTCATTGATGCAATGAGCGCTCTTGATGGTATTTGTTATACTGTTTGACTGGTGCACTATAGAGTCTGAGACTTTCTGGGGGAGAGATAAAATCCTGCCCACACTGGTGTGTTTTTTCATTACCACTGTGATGGCGAAAGTGTTTTTGAGCCTATGGAAATAGGAGAAAAACACCCATTTACCTTTAGGGAGAGAGACAGGCAGGAAGGCTGTAGCTCTCATGCTGAAGCTAAACAGAAAAAAACACACGTAGCTCCTGGTTACAAGCCACGCCCAAGCTCCGAAGCAAGTAGTAAAGTCAATGAGAGCCACCTGGGGGAGGAGCACGGGACCCTAGTTCAGGCACACTCATTTAAATGCAGGGGAATAGAAGGAAATAGTACCACCAGGGAAATAGAAGGAAGCAGAAACTCGAAGAAGTCTGAAGGAAGGAAGACCTTCAGGGCAGCTGAAGAGAAAAGTATTTCCAAGGACAACACTAGAGAGGGTTACAGAGGGAAGGAAGCTGTGAGGCCGAGTCACAGGAAACGTTTAACCACAGAGAACGCTGAGGAATGCAGTGGAGCTCTCAGTGGTAGAAGCCATAATCCAGAGAGGAGCCAGTGCTGCAGAGAAACTGCTTTGGGCTCTGGAGGGAGGAGATTTATAGCTGAGAGAAGTCCTGATGAGGAGCAAGGTACTTTGGCAGTAATCCAGGAAGCTATTGGAAATTTGCCAGCTCAAAATGGGAACGTGAGTAAATCTGTGACTAAAAGTAATTTAAGTCAGTTAGAGGCACTGTGCCACTTAATGAGAGAGAAGAGGCTTCACGTGCCTGCTGAAAAGCCTGTGTGCAAAGAGAAGTCTTATTGGAGGAAAGTACTAGAGCTGCTGGAAGGGGTTAAACCTGAGTTTGTACAGGGAGAATTAAAGCAGGATACAGAAAGCACTAATGGTGAAGAAATGCAAACTGAATGTTATGAATCTGACCAGGAATCCGAGTCTTCTATAATGGACTGTTCTTTATGTCATAAGACTTTGTAATGGTCTTAACTGAAAGGAGAAAGGCCTAGAATCTTACTGTCTGGTAAAGCAGAAAAGAAAACAGGCTGGACGTTGTTTAAGTCAGTATTGCTCAAGAATCCTGTTTGCCTTTTAAAAGAAAGAAACAGCCGCATGTGCTTTATGCTGAGTGCAGAAGCTAAAACCTTATGCTGAAGGCTGGAACTTTAAAAGAAAACAGCTACATGTCTTTAATGCTGAAGGAAGCGATTAAAGCTTTGTTCTGAATGCTGGAAGTTGTAAGAAAAGTAACTACAAAACATTTTAACCTGACAGAAACAGTTACTATGTGGTGCTGTATGTAAAAGTCTTTTCTTTTGTGGAAAACATGGTTTTGGGAGAAAGAATCCTATATTAATTTGTTTACCATGCATTGAGCTCTTAAAGGCTCTTTTTGGAAGGTGGAAAACAAAAATAAACATTCCTCTATTTGCCTTAAACTCTCGGGCCTCAATATTATTTGAACCCACAACTACAATCCCCAGAAGCCCCGGCTCTGGACTATATTAAGGCACGTCCCCTCTTCTAGGCAGCCGCCTGGACAGAAGGGGGCGCGACACCACGTGAATGTTAAGGTGGAGCAATCATCAGATTTAAATGGAACTGGGATGCCATATTAATGCCCTGCTTCCCAGCTGCTGCACTAACCTGGTGTTCCCCACTGCCCAACCGCCAGAGAGGACTCCCATGGCTGGGATCAGTTGGCGGGGCACCTTCTGCTGCTGCTCCTGCCATTGGGGGGTCCACAGGGACCGCACTTATCTGTCAGGGGTACTTATTCCAACTCAGAGATGAAATAAACTTCCCATCTAGATGTAAGGCCATGTGTATCTGGGTCAGGATCCCGCCTCCACCCACATTCTTCCCTGTCACTGTCTCTCCCATCCCCATTTCCTCTGTGCATGCGGGGAGCTCTGTGCAGGGCATACAGTCCCTGTGAATAGCGGGGACTGAACGTCCAGACCGGACATTTATCCCTGCTATTCGGAGGTCAGAATGACCCCCCCATACACAATTGCTCTTGGGGGGGGGGGAGGGAAGGGAAATAAGATTGTGGGCAAAACAAAGGTTTGTGTTGACAGTTGTGGCCTTGGTAAATTATGCTATACTGAGAAACTGTATTGCAAAGGAAGTCCCAGCTTATTAACATTGGTTGCAATTCATGGGAGAAATGGCAGTATTTGAAGTCTTGGAGGGAGGGAGGGACAAAAAAAATACAATGGGTGCCCTATAAGCAGCTGTAACATAGGTTTCTTTAGAGAAAAGGTGGGCAAATTACTGGGAAAGAGGAGAGGAAATAAGAATTTGGTTGGATAAAGAGAGGAGAGGTTTGCTTGGTCAAATATGGTTCAGTAAGTGATGAGAATGGATGGGGAAGAGGAAGGTGATTAAAGAGGAAGGGGTGGGAGGATTTAATATAGAAACAGCTGGAATATGGACATATTGTAGTTTATAAGGATGAGGAGTGGCACAGAAGGTGAATGTTCCACAGAAAGAGGCTAAGTTAAAAATTTTGACACGTTTGTTATTTTTTATGGTATTATATTGCATGGTTAATTTGCGAGGTTACTCTTTGTAACCATGTTTGTACTTGCAGTTTGTGATCTCAGAGTTGAGGGATAAATAAAGTATTGAAAAAAAAAGAGACAAGAAAGTGACTTTACGTAGTCCAGTGTTTAATCACATTTGCCTTACATGCAAATTAAAACCCAGGCAGAAACAACTGTGAGGCCTTTCTCTGACATGCGGAAAGTCATAGAAACATGACGGCAGAAAAAGACCTGTAAAAGGGGGTGCTTGTTATGAAGGTACCACCATCTTGGCAAGTATAGCACAGTTACTTACCTGTAACAGGTGATCTCTGGGAACAGCAGGAATAAGTCTTCACATATGGGTATATGGAGATGCAAATTAACTGTCTTGCAAAGGATTGTGGTTATTGAAGTCCATTTACACAAAGCTTGCCTTTTTAGAATAATGAAAACTCTTGTAGTTGGTCGAATGTAGACAAAATTAGAGTTTATTTATGGGGTGATTATCCCACACACAGATATGCTTGGTAACACCTTCCAGATAAATAAAATAAAAAAACCCTGGAGAAGTTATTTATTTAACAGTATTTCTATTCCGCCTTATCTTACAATCAAGGCGGTATCACAGCAAACAATCAAAAGGAGTGATAGTGTTTTTCATGCAGTGAAGGTTATATTGTGACTTGAGTGTAAGTTGAGTTGTGTGTTTGAATAGGTTGAGCTATGTACATTGTGCGCTATAATACATCGTGTGCTATAATACATTCTTCTATACATTTAGGGGCTTGTTTACAAAGCCGCGGTAGCGGTTTGCGATCGTAATCGCAGCCGCGGCCCCATTGATTTCAATGGGGCCGCGGTTGCGATCGCGATCGCGAACCACTACCGCGGCTTTGTAAACAAGCCCCTTAGTGTTAAGAAACATCATGTGCCGTTATACATTCTCTTATCAGTGGGTCATAGGGGGGTTTTATTCAATACAAAATAAGGCAGCTGAAATATCTTATGCAAATAAGAATCAAAGTCCTTTATAGAACAGAAAGGCTTCTTTCAGCCACTGCTAATAAACTCCTTAGCAGTGCTGGGGAAAAACAAATCAAAGAGGGAAACTTCTTTATACAAAAGCAATGCTCACTTTCTCCATACAGAAAAGAACTTTTTAATCCTACGTGTGCACGGCTTGTGCTGTGCTCTCCTCCGCCAACAGGTAACAATTAACTGCAATCAGTAGCTTGATTTCAGCACACGTGCAAAACTTTCCCAAAAGCTTTTTCTTTTCAACAAAACTTTATTGGAAGCCAATATTCAGAATGTTTCCTTTTGATGTTTGCTCTGATATTTAGGATTTTCCTAAAATAACAACCTACTCAAAGAACAGTCCATATAATTATCCTCTGTATCAGATATTAAACCTTGCTCTTGAAATTGCATAGATTACCAAAGTAGCCCGAGTTGTAGTCACTTTTGTATCTGAGTGTGATAAATCTACTGTGTTTAAGTTGTATTTTAAAAGGTCATCTGTTCTGTTCTGTGGTGCCAGGGTTCAGATGTTTCCTGACGTCTGTAAGGCCACACAATTAAGGAGACAGGCTTTTTTAGCCTTGAAGCCTAAGGTGTTGGCTCTTTCAGCCAGTTTTTTCCTACGTTACCCTTGCAAATGTGTTATTACATTGCAGGGATCTAAATATATATTTGTTGATCCTTCACAGTTGCAGGTATTTTTGGATAATAAATAGTAGTGCACATTTACGTTTGGAGAAATGGGGATATATAAGTTAGTGCTGTCTTAGTAGTAGGAATTGTTCCTGATATTTTCTTTTAATTGATTATTGGAATAATCTCCCCTTTATAGTGGGCTAGGTATATGAGGACTGATGCTTGGTTTGTTTTTCTTATTTAATGATGGTGTTTCTTGCTTGTTGATGGAATGGCATTGGATCACAGATTTCTTGTACTTTATTTTTGTAAGTATGTTAAAATTTCAATAAATAAAAAAAAAAAAAAAGAAATTGCATAGATTCTGTTTCTCCGTCTGACGGCTTTAGGAACTGACCTCTAAACAGAGAGGAACTGTTTCCCTGCTGTTTGCACTGCTCAAAGCTAGAGAAACGTTCACAGTTCCTACCTGAATCCAGGCAAGCGTCATGCTGCTTCTTCTGGTATTCTGGCCAGTATGCAATAGAGCTTTTGTGTCCTGTCCTCCAGTTGGTATCTCTGGACCTCAGGATCTTTTCTCCAGACATCCTCCAAGAGGTATTTGGGCTCCTTTCTTCCTTAGCTGTAACAGTCCTCTTCCTAGGCGTTGCTTGAGGGTCCCTGGCTGTGGATCTACAGACCTCTGGCTTTTTCCAGTCCTCTGATCCTTTCCCCCAGGTATCTCTCCAGGCATAGGTACTTTTCTGAGCTCCTCTCTTGGACCGTCTGCTTCCTTGTCCTTGTTCCTTCGGGTTCCGGTTGTTCTTCCTTCTGTTCTGGTTCTCGTTCTCCGTCCGATTCCCCTTCTCCTTCTGTCTTCCTGAAGATTCCCCTCTAGCTTTAAAGGGCTTAGATTGCAACTCCACCCTTGCATTCTTCAGGTGTTGTGAATTAAGCATTCTTCTAGAGGCTGTTTGATTAGGGATGACATAATGCTTTCTCTGATTAGACTCATGCTTTTCCACTCTAGCTCCCCTAGGGGCTTTCTGCATACAGGTGCATTCTGGAACATGCAGTCTTTTAGGGAAACAAGCTGTCTTATTTCTATAACCTGCCAGCACAGGTCCCTTGATCAGAGTAAGTTCTCCTCTATTGTCATTATTCCCTGAGCTTTAATAAGCTTCCTTATCACAGACCTCATGGCCTATCTAGTCTGCCCTTCCATATCAACCACTACTATGGTCCACTTTTTCCCTTTAGAGATCCTCTGTGTTTGATCCCTGCTTTTTTGAATTCAGATACTGATCTTGTCTCTACCACCTCCACTGGGAGACTATTCCACGGATCCACCACTCTTTCCGTAAAGAAATATTTCCGCATATTACTTCTGAATCTATCTCCTTTCACCCTCATCCTTGCTTTCATAGTTTGCTTTCAATCGAAAGAGACTCTCCTCCAGTGCATTAATGTCATGGAGATTTTTAAACATCCCTATCACACCTCCTCTATCACGCCTTTCCTCTAATGTATACATATTGAGATCCACCAAGAAAACAGCAAACTGCCACAGAAAACACAAGAACCAGTCCAGAAATGTGGCAGAAAGGGTAAGAAAGACCTTTATTATTCCAAGGGGTGAGTAGTGCCAAACCCGACACTGGCCGCGTTTCGTATTTATTTATTATTGTAAGTTTTTTATCTAATTAATTACTTATTTAACTGTTCATTTTATGGTTTTGATTTTATTTATGTATTTACCTATAGTGGAGCCATATACCCCTGAAGAAGTTTCTTACGAAACACGTCCAGTGTCGGGTTTGGCACTACTCACCCCTTGGAATAATAAAGGTTTTTCTTACCCTTTCTGCCATATTTTTGGACTAGTTCTTACATATTGAGATCCTTCAGTCTGTCCTCATATACTTTATAATTAAGACCGCTAACTATTTTAGTAGCCACCCTCTGCACCGACTCCAACCTGTTTATATCCTTTTGAAGGTGCGGTCTCCAGAATTGCACACAATACTCCAAATGAGATCGCACCAAGGACTTATATAGAGGCACTTATCACCACCAGTTTTCTGCTGACCATTCCTCTCCCTATGCACCCAAACATCCTTCTAGCTTTTGCCATCAGGTTTTCTACCTGTTTAGCTACCTCAAGATTGTCATACACAATCACGTCCAGGTCCAGCTCTTCTTTGATGGACAGAAGTACTTCACCCCCTACACTGTATAAGTATCCCTAGCAATCCTAAGTAAGTAAAGGACTTAAATATCTAAACACAACCTTAAAGCGAAGATGCAGACAGCAGTCCAGCAGCAAGATGGGGGCTTTCCTGTCTTTTGCACTGAGTGACACATGTATGATTTTCTCCCAGGTCGTGAGGGTTCTTGTGCACAAGGTGCAAGGAGCTCTTTGCTCTCAGGGAACGAGTCCGATCTCTGGAGGCAAGAGTAACAGATGTGGAAGACATACGGAAGACAGAGAGGTACATAGATGAGACCTACAGAGATATATTCCTGAAGTCCCACCTCCAGTCTGGCAGCATCCCTGTTGCCATGGAGGAGAGAGGTCACGTGATACGAGAGCATCACCCTGGTGTGGCATGAAGTGATACTGTAGCTAGGACCTGTCCTACAGGTGATGTAAAACCCTCTCACACCGAGGAAGTTTCTCCAGGGCCATGTGCCCATAAGGGAAGGATTAGGACAGCCATTATAGTTGGTGATTCGATCATTAGGCATGTAGATAGCTGGGTGGCTGGTGAATGTGAGGATCGCCTGGTAACCTACCTGCCTGGTGCGAAGGTAGCGGACCTAACGCGCCACCCAGACAAGGTCTTAGATAGTGCTGGGGAGGAGTCTGTCGGTACCAATGACATAGGAAATGTGGTAGGGAGGTTCTGGAGGCTAAATTTAGGCTTTTAGGTGGCCAGAATGGTTGAGGTCAGATTAAGGGATTTAGCTAGAGAACAAGCAAGTCAGCTTATCTCCATTGAGTTGTGTAGGGCTAACCCAGGTGTTGCAACGATTGATAGTGACAGGGCCGTCTCATCACTGTAGGGTTCTACATTTGAGTTACAGGTCGAGGGCATGGGGATAGAGCGGGGAGGTCTGGGGCGGACTTTAGTTACTTTGGGTGTGTGGAGGAAAGCAGCGGTCGTTAGCCTGCTGAGTGTGCATGGGCCACCGGTGACATTTATGGGAACATAGGTATAAGTCATCTTTCCACATATCAAAAACCAGCCTAAGGGTAGATACACTTCTGAGTACACATAAGATACCCTTGTAACAGAGTTGCATGATAATTCAGTATTAGACACATTAAACCCTCCTATCTTGGTATTTACAAAAATAAAACAATCAGTAGCATTAAAGGTGGAGACTACCTGCAGGGATAAAGGAACTCGGTTAAAAGCTGAGGTAGGCTGGGTGGCTCCAATACTATAGAGGAGGGTAGAAAACGACATGTCAGGTTGTTTACAGTCCAGCCTAGTAAATATGGTAAAACTCAGCAGTTCACATAAACTGGAGGGTACAGCAATGAGACAGTTTGATAGAAAAACCCCAGTTTGTAGAGAGTTACGTATGCAAAAGTCTGTCATGTTTAAGGCAGTTTGGGCAAGTAATATTGCTGTGTTAGTAGTCCCCGTGCTTGGCTGGAAAAAGGCCCACATCAAGAATAGCAGTAAAAATATGGCACTTCTATGCATTCTGGGGTGGGTTTGTCTCTTAAGCAGTCCAGATGCGTTATCCGTCACTAGACAGAAGTATCTCTTTTTAGTGTCAAACACAGAGGCTGGTTTGGAACCATGACAGAAGTCCAGGCTGGAACGGGTTTTGGCGCTGCGGCCTTGACACGGGTGTGATGAATCCACGGAGCAATCTCAGCCACCTTGATAGCCGTTGGGGTAGCCAGCAGAACGGTATACGGGCCTCGCCACTGGGGGGTCAGTGGCTCCCTCTTCCACTCTTTGACCCACACTCACGAACCAGGTTGATGTGTATGGAGTGGTTCCGTCAGGTTGATGGGGAGCCGCTCCTGAACCCACTGGTGCAATTCCTGCAAAACAGTTCCTGTCGGGTTATTTCTGAACCTATCTGAATCAAGTCCCCATGGACGCCCTGTATGAGGGATGCAGGGTGGCCATACACAGCTTCAAAGGGGGAAACACCAATACCCTTTCGTGGGGCTGAGCGTATACGAAGTAGGGTTATGGGGAGCAATTGGGGCCACTTCAAGAAGGTTTCCTGACACAGTTTTGCTAAATGCATTTTAATGGTACAGTTCATACGTTCCACCTTCCCTGAACTCTGTGGACAGTAAGCTGTATGTAGCTTCCAATCAATCTGCAAGGCTTTGGCTACCTGTTGTACTATCTGGGCCACAAATGCAGGTCTGTTATCTGATCCCATTACTACTGGAAACCCAAAACGGGGGATGATTTCATGCAGTAGCACCTTTGTCACTTCTCTGGCTTTTTCTGTACGGACTGGGAAGGCCTCCACCCACCCCGTGAATGTATCAACCAGAACTAACAGATATCGGTATCCATTTGCTCGGGGCATTTCTGTAAAATCAACTTGGATATTTCCTATGGGGGTGACCCCAAAGGACTGCACTCCTGGGGGTTGGCAAGGACCCTGACGAGCATTGTTCTTAGCACACATGGTGCATTGCCTAACAGTTGCGGCTGCCAGGGAAGATAAGCAGGAAATAAAGAAATATGAGCGGAGAGTAGTTTCCATGGCTGTCTTGCCAAAGTGAGTAGTCTGATGGAAGGATGACAGGAAAGCTGGGGCAAGGCTGTCTGGGATGACTATCACTGGGGCTGTTCTCTTTCCAGGTAATCTTATCCAAACATCGGAGTGTAATACCCCACCCTCCTCCTGACAGAAGAAATCCATTTCCCGTGTAGTGTATCTTTTAGCCCATTGGCTTAACGGGACTGGGAACAGGGGGACTTGCATATCTCATTGACACGACAGAGATCCTGCACAGGTCGGTAGTTGGTAGTACCTGGCTTTCGGACTGGTAGTAAAGGAGTGTTCCATGCTGATTGACAGGGCCGCAGGATACCGTACCGCAGGAGCCGCTCCAGATGATGAATTCCTTCCACAGCCACTCACGGCAGCGGATACTGCTGCACGTGTACTGGGGAGACTCCTGGCTTCAACTCGATACAGACAGGAGGGATGCTGATGGCCATTCCGGGGGGGTTGCCTTCTGCCCATACTCCTGTGGGTACTGCATCCCACTTATCCAGGGCAATCACATCAGGCTTGAATTTGTCCTCGAACAACCGCATTCTTCTTCCCGGGGGACGGACAATACCAAAACTGCTGGGCCCAGGCTGGGTATGTCGAGCTCAGCCTGGCCCCCGGGCCCGAATGATATCTGGGCCTGTAGTTTTGCCAGGACATCCCTCCCCCAACAGGGGTATAGGACATTCAGGCATATACAGGAACTGGTGGGTGATAGTCCGTCCCCCCAACTGACACATGCGGTTTTGCAGAAAGGATCGTTGCACTCTTTCTCCCGTGGCTACCACTACAATTACTGTCCGGGAGGAAATCGAGGCCACTTGCTGAGTAACCACTGAGTGTGTTGCTCCGGTATCAACCATGAACTGCATTTCTTGGTCCCCTAAGTTCATCTTGACCATAGGCTCCTGGGGACCCAACAGAAGCTTGGAGCCCGATCTGGCCTAGTCTTCATCCGAGTCATAATGTTCCACTGCTGCGAGGCCTTCAAGATCTGGTGGAGGGGGCGGGAAGGTATCGTGTGGATATACCATGGGCTGGCCCCGCCCTCATGTGGGGTGTACGGGTACCCTTGCGCCCCTCATGGACGGATATTGCCCCTTCTGATTTGGACACTCATTCTTCCAATGTCCCTCCTCCTTACAGTATGCACACTGATTGGGGCCCAGGAGAAACCTTGGCCCCCTTTGTCCTCGTCCTCGTCCACGTCCCCTGCTCCCGTCCTTGGTCCAGGCCGATACTGGTGGCCGTTCGGTTAGGGCATCTGCTAGGAAATCTGCCTTCTTCTTCATCTGACGCTCAGATTCTCGCCTCTGCTCCTGATCATGATTTACAAAGATCTTCTGTGCCACTTCCATCAATTGTGCAGCATTGATACCCGCAAATCCTTCCAATTTCTGCAGCTTCTACCGTATATCACCCTGGGCCTGTGCTACGAAAGCGGTATTCACCATACAAAGATTCTCAGGAGCTGCTGGATCGTAAGGGGTGTACAGTCGATACGCTTCAGACAGATGCTCATAAAATGCTGCTGGGCTCTCATCAGGAAGCTGGAGGATTTCTGAAATCTTGCTGATATTCATAGGCCTGTGTCCCTTGGGGAAACTGCTAGGTACGTATGACCTAGATTGTTGGAAACAGAATACTGGGCTTGATGGACCTTGGTCTGACCCAGTATGGCATATCTTATGTTCTTATGCCCGCTGCCCTCCCTTCTTGAGGCCTTCAAGGAGTGTGGTCTGGAAGCGAGTGAAAGCCCGTGCTCCTTTAGGATTATTCGGGTTCCACTCAGGGTCTTCATTCGGGAAATCCACAGTTGCTAGCTGCCGGGGATTTTTAACCCGAGCGTCTGCAGGATGTGCCTCCAGCCACGTGAGGGTGGCCCGCACAATACATGCTCGTTCTTCTGTGCTGAATAGGGTGGAAAGCAATTGTCTACAGTCTGACCAAGTAGGCTGGTGCATTTGCATAATACTAGTCATAAGGTCTGTCAACTCCTGAGGCTTTTCAGTATAGGAGGTGTAATGGGTTTTCCAATTCAGCAGGTCAGTGGTAGAGAAAGGAACATATATCAGACTAGAAGTTCCTACTGCCACCCGTCCGGCAGCATCAAGGTACGGGAGTCCCTGTACTTGTCATAAAGGCAGTTGGAAATCCTGTTTTGTCTGCTTCTCTGCAGCAGCTGACCGCAGGCGCTGGGACAGTGGGGTAGACGACTTAAGCTCAGCCAGAGTGCTCTCAGGGGGTGAGGCTGTAACACTGGAGACAGTACCGGGAGTAGGAGGAGAGGAGGATGATGGAGGGGTCTGAAGGGGTGTATCACTATGAGAAAGGGAATCTGATGAGGCGCTGGAATCTGCAGAATCCTCCCCAAGTCCTGCTTCACCCGCCCGGGGGAAGGTTCTTCTGACTCTTCATCTCTTAGGGGCGGATCCTGTAAGGGCACAGACGGGACAGTAGGGTAAAGCAGATTGAGGGGGCGTGCAGGGACCTCCGGGGAATCCTGCTCCTGGTAGACAGGGGCAGATGTTCACTCCTTCCGACGAATGGCAACTGCCACCATTATTCTACACTGATCCTCATGGCAGCGCTGGAGCCATTTTGGCCATTTCTGTCATATGGCCAGCCATGAATCAATATAGGGAAACTGATCCGGGTGTTCCTTCACTACAATCTGATGGACTAAAACACAGTAGGCAGATCAGTGGACCCCTCGGGAGGCCACAGCTTCACTAAGGCTGGCCACTCCCATTCACATAAAACAGACAATCGAGAGGCAGAGAGTGAAACCCCGTAATCCTCTCCAAACCCAGACTTAAAATTACGGAGCATGCACTGCAGGGGTGTCTGCCCTTTAGATTCTCCCGCCCCCATGCTCTAAATCACAATATGCTCTAATCACAATATGCTCTAATCACAATCACAATGCACAATTCTCAATGCAGTAACACTGGCAGTATTTCCAGCTCACACAGGGTTAAACCAACAACCAGACAGACACACTGAACACCGAACAGGACATTTGAGAGGAGAAAAAAGAAATGCATGCCCGAACTTGGACTCCGCCTCCCCAAGGGGAGGAGGGAGCACTTGGAGAGCCTAGTTGCTCGGACCTCACGCACAGGACAACAAAGGAAACGAAGGGAGAAGGGGAGGACAGAAACACATTAACAAGTACACATATACACAGCTACCCTTCCTTCCCCCCCCCCCCTCAGCACAGACTGGACGAGCGATGGTTTCAGAGCCCCCCCCCCCAGGGGGCCTTACTCGGACCGCTCGTGCGGGTGATCAAACCGCTACAGGATTACAGATTACCAGGATTTCCAGACTCACAGAACTACCCAAAACAGAAAGGCAGTAGTACTCAGCAGATCTCCAGCCGGAGAATGTTTGGATGCCAGTCTATCCTGCCGGATTTCAAATGGAGTAATCAGCCCGCCGGGACCGACCAGCCAGACGCATCAAGGAGTCCTTCCGGACACAAGGGACCCGGTGGCGCCGAGGATCGTCGATGACCTGGGGGCCGGTCACCGGCCGGCCGAGGTCCAGTTCTGCAGAACTGCAGAGGTGTTCCCACCGCAGGTGCGAGGAGAAAAGAGTCTTACTCGAAAAAGGGGGGAGTGAGGCAGCCGGAAAGGCAGCTGTGAGAGAAACCCCCCCACCTCACCCCTTGGGCTGCAGCGAAACACCACTTACACATACCCTTTCTCCCAGAAAACCAGTAGACCAGAGCATACCAGTTTAGATAGGTCACTCGGGAATGCTTTATGAGAGCCCACTGTCCCCCCCCCCCTTCAGGGGCTACTGATTGGTGAAGAAGAGATACCTGGGGCGAATGGGAAGGTAGCAAGGGGGTTTGAGAACGTACTGTATATAAGACAGTGTGGGACGTCATTTAGGGGCTCAGGTCTTTTTCCAGGGTGCCGGCTCTGTCTGAGTCCTGTGTACACAATAAAAGTTTCTGTTTGCATACTAGTCTGTCTGTGTGTTCCTTCCGGGGGTGTGGGAGACGGCGTTCCTGCTTCAAACCAAGGTAGAAAAAATAATTTTATTTAATTTTAGTGATTGGACTTTGTGCTATCTTTATATTTTACACTGTATTGGGGAACTGCATCTCTTATTTATCTGATGTTGCACTGCATGTGGACTCTGGCTTCTTGGGGTTTCAGTTTAAATTTTGTCTACATATTTTTATTTTTACTTTAGATTGTGGTTACTTATTCTGTACTTGGTGAAGATAGATGTTGTGAGTGTGTGACTGAGGTCAGGTGTTCTGTTAACACAGTGCTTGTACATAAAGATCTATACTGTACTGTAGTAATTTGACTTGTTCAGCTTTTTAAATAGGTGTATGGATGTTCCAGAGCCCACTGTAGTATTTACAGTGACACTTTTTTCGGATGGGTTACTTATGTGAGTTTTGGAAGTTTGTGCTGATATGGTATGGTATGGTAGATTTGCTCTTTCTTGTAGGGTTTTGTATTAGTTCACAGTATGCCTGGTACTGGAGAATAGTGGTGGTTGTTTTTTAGTGAGATGATCAGAATCAGATTTTTTTTTAAAATATTGAGTTCTGTGGGTGAATGTCCTGGTTCTGCTCTGCACCTACTGTGGATGCAAAATATATGTTGAAAAAGAAAAAGCAAGAACCATAACGCAGTTTATAACAACAAAATAAAAATGAGTTATAATTTAGTTTTATAAACTGTGCTGTTGGTTCTTGCTGTATTTTAGTTCCTTGGTGTGCAAACAGGACCATACCTAGCCCTGTGCAAGAAGTGCAGCGCACAGGACGCAAAGGCTTGAGGGACGCATTTCGGCTGTCTGCTGTTGCCCTGCCGCCTCTGGCAGGACAATAGCAGGCAGTCAAAATGCACCCCCAAGCCTCTTCACAGCACTTTAAGCAGGTCTGGTCCCTCCCTTCTTCGATGCAATTTCAGAGCAGGGAGGGACAGATCTGCTTAAAGTGCCGGCGCCTTTCAGAACAGGCGCATGCCTCCCCTCCTCCTCCCCATACCTCCATCCAGTGCTGCCTGCTTTTTCCCTGCTGCCAGTGCCACCGTGAAAAAAACAGGGCATCAGCAGCAGGGAAAGAGCAGGCAGCGCTGGATGGAGGTATAGGGGGTAGAACGCCCGAACTGCAAGTCGCACAGGGCGCGATTGCAGCTCAGTACGGCCCCCGTGTGCAAACATCTTGCATTTCCTCCATATAATCTAAACGGCTTTTTGGTTTGGTTCAGTCTCTGGATTTCTGAAAAGGTCCTGCCCCCTCTAAGGTGGGGAGGGGGGGGGCGCCATCTCATTCTTTGCCTCAGGCAGCAGATTGCCATGAGCCGCCCCTGATCTGGTGATTACTGGATGTGAGATGATCTCCCACTATAACATCAGAAACACTTTCACCATTGGTGAAGACAAAACGTCTGTTGATTTCTAGGTCTACTTGTTGTTCAGAGAATTCTCTGTGGTACTTCAGCACCAAGAATGGCTCTCCCCCTTCCAAGAAATGAATGTTTCAGCTTAGCTGGTACAGCGTAGCACTACAGAAAGAAAAACAGCAATCCTTAGGTTCCTGGTTAACTCCAGCTTTAAGAATGCTACTTTAAAAAGATATACAGTATTGGCTCCTTAGCAAGTTACCTGCTAAAGGGAATACAGTTGGTAAGAAGAATATTTCTCTGAGTTTGGAAGCATCCAACAGCCTTCTGAAACAGAAATGGTATTTTGCTCAGTATCAGGGAAGAACTAATTTAGCTTAACTTTGTTGTCAACACCATGGGAAAAGAATGGATGAACCGAGTGTGGCAGAAACTAATCCAACAACACTTGGAGGCATGTAGGTGCCTATGACTATGCTGTTTGTTACAAAATCTGTGAAGGAGAGTTCATCTGGTGGAGACAGTCTGCTTTTATAAGGTGAGGAACCCTCTTCAGAGAAAATCTTTGGCTCCTAGTCAGAATCCCAGGACTGTTCAGAGTCTGACCCAGAAAAATACTCTGAGAAGTCTAGGTCACTGCCTTCCTCGATCTCTGCTCCTCCTTGGATGCAGGTCTCGATTGGGAGAGTCTAGATGCCAAGGATCTCTGATGCCACTGTGAAACTTCTTCCCTTAATGTACTGGAAATGGACAACAGCTGGGCAATCACCGATCCCAAGGCCCTTTGATACCTCAGTGTCAATGTCTCTCCTGCAGGCAGGGCATGATTCTTAAGTATCAACAGCACATTTTGCTGTATTGATATCAAAGACGTCAAAGCCGCAGCATCGCACTAAACAAAGAAGTGATACATCTGCTCCTTGAATTTCCTCATGAGTTGGTCCTCAAAGGCTCCCATTGACAAAGGTTTTGTATCTACAGTAGGAATTAGGTATATTGGAAGGCTGGTATTGGCCTGTTGGAGTCTGTTGCATCCCCTATAGTGCTGAGGAGGATGAATAGTGCACCAAGGTGTTGGAACAGCCTTCCTCAAAACATCCGATCAATACCAGACCTTTTGCAGTTTCGAAAGCTTTGAAACACTACCTCTTCCTCTTGTCTTATCCATTAAACAATCCAGATAACACAACCAACCCACAGACCTTCCAAACATACAAATTCAATACAGACACCCCACAGACCTCCCATACACAATACTGAAGCCAGGATGAGATCATGTCTGTTATATTAATTAATTACCCTGTTATCCGAGTTGTATTTCCTGTTTTTCTGTAAACACAAAGTACTGTTGAATTGTGTAACTCCTTGTTTATTGTAAACCGCGCTGATGCCGAATAGTGCGGTATATAAGAGACTATAAATAAATAAATAAATAAATAGTCCTCATTTTGTAAATGCTTCCAAGACACCAAATATCTCAGTGTCTCAATGCTCATGACATCATGCTCCAGTGAGATGCAACTCTGATGCACTGTGGTCTCTGCCCAGTGTTTGGTTCTCAAGCCCCTGATATTGATGGAAGATGAAGTCAAATCCTTCCTCTTCTTCTGGAAAGAACAGGATGGTGTCCAGTCCCCATGGGATCTACTGCTGTTCAATGTCAAGGACAATTGATGCAGTCTTGATATTGATGCATTTCTAGCATTTCTGATGCAGCCATGGAAACCAATTAAGTTGATAGACTGGACTTATTAGTGCCAAAATATATGTTTGTGTTGCTTTCCACAAGCCTTGAGCCCTCCCTTTGACATTGTGTACACAAATTACAATGAGAAGGAATCGGGAAGCCAAAGCTCAAATCCCACTGTTGCCCCTTGTGGCTTTGGGCAAGTCATTTGACCCTCCATTGTCTCAGGTACAAACTTAGATTGTGAGCCCTCTGGGGACAGGGAAATATCTACAGTACCTGATTGCAACTCACCTTGAACTACTACTGGAAAGGCGTGAGCTAAATATGAATTAATAAATAATGATCAGGTCCCAGATATTGCAGGCATCAGTTATGAATATGGTCCTGCTTCATTGGCTACACTTCTTAAATCTGAAGGAGACATTTTTGTAGGATATGTTACCAAAAAAGACAACCACAGCAAAATCAAACAAATCTATTTTGGAGAAAGATATCTGACCAGGGCACCTAAGGCCTCTAACTAAAGTCTGTGCTGGCAAACACGCAGAAAATAAAGGAAACTTAAAAACACTAATGGCAACCAGCACCTCATGATGGTGGCAGGGAAACATAAAAAAGTAGAGAAATACCAAAAAAGGCCCTCGCCTTGATGCAAGCTGTGATGATGTGACATCTTGACTATAATCGACCTCGCCTGCAACACCAGTAAGCCACGCTCCCCAAACTGGCTACTAGGCGACTTCAACCTGCCTGCTCTGCAAGATACCCAGTCCACAGCCTTCCTCGAAGCAATCAAGGAACTAGGATACAAGCAACTAGTCAATGCACCCACCCACATGAGAGGAAACAAACTGGACTTGGTCTTTGCAATGTCTATAACTCCAGTACCCTGTCTGACCACAACCTGATACGATTCCAAATACCTACCCACTGTCACAGGCATAACAACGCCAGCAGAGCCATTGTCTTCCCCAAAACATCGGCAAGGCAATTCCGACCCTTTGTCAAGGAAGAAATCCTGGAGAAAGCCATTCCACTTCTCAACGCAACGGCTTCTAATTTGGAGGAAATGATCTCTAGCTGGGACAACAGCCTCAGTGCCATTGCCCAGCTCCCAACCATGAACAAAACTCCAAGGAGACGAGAGCCCGCCCCATGGTATTCCACTGAATTATGATCATCACTCCTTTACCTACGCAGGCTAGAAAGATGATGGCGCCGATCGCACTCCACCGAAGCACAGAGTGCATATAGCTTACACATAAGAACATAAGATATGCCAGACTGGGTCAGACCAAGGTCCATCAAGCCCAGTATCCTGCTTCCAACAGTGGCCAATCTAGGTCATACGTACCTAGCAGTTTCCCCAAAAGACACCGAGTAAGCACCGAAAAGCAATAATAGAAGGAAGCAATACCACACGGACCTTCTGAAATGCTCGCTGTATAAATCACATGACCTATCCAATATAGTGAAGACATTAAGGAACCATCCCCAGACCAACCATGTATGCCCCAGCTGCAACAATTTGTGGACTATCTGCAATCAAAAACTCACCAAACCAACAAGATCACAAGCCCCACTCCCGTGAACAAGCCTCCCCATATAACACCACTGACCAAATTCTCTACCCTATAAAAGACACCATCGCCTCCATCAACACCACTACCGCACCAAACGACCCTTGTCCAGCATTCTGGATAAAAGAACTACGTTGTGAGCTCAGCCAGTTCCTGACTAAACTCATGGAGCAGTCATTCTCAACCGGATCATTCCTACAGAGGCTGAAACACACCTCCATCCGGCCGTTGCTGAGAAACAGCAAACTGGACCCCCTGAAGGTCGAATCCTTTAGACCAGTATCAAGCATCCCACTTCTTGCCAAGATAATCGAAAAGGAAGTCCAATGACAAATTCAACAGCATATCGAGACTGCCACCCCTCTGGACCCATGTCAGCACGGTTTCAGGGAGGCCCACAGCGTGGAAACTCTCCTCACCTCCCTCTTCAATACCATACTCTTGGGAGTTGATGACATCCGACAAGGGTAATCCCTTATCTTCTTGGATATCGCAGCGGCTTTGACTCCATTAGCCACGAGGTCCTCTTGGGATGGCTCGAAGAAAAAGGAATACAGGACGCAGCTCTAAGCTGGTGCAAATCCTACCTGACTAGCAGATGGCAGCACGTTAGAACCGGCACTGCAACCTCGGAACCATTCCAGCAAAAACAAGGTATGCCTCAGGGATCCTCACTGTCTGCATTGTTGTTCAACATATACATGCAGCCCATCTGTACCCTGATTCGCTCTTTTAACATCGCCTGCCTGGTATACGCAGATGACGTATTACTATACATGCCATTTGCAACTTACCAGACAGATTTCTCTCCACTAACAAGCTGCTTTGACGCTGTTGCTGACTGGCTCCATACTCAAAACCTCTGAATAAACCACAAGAAGACAGACATCCTCTTCATCACAAGGAACCAAGGTTTCATCCCTCCAGCTGCCTTAAAGGTGAAGGACACCGAGCTGATAGCCAAACCCACAATTTGCTACCTGGGGGTCACCTTGGACATGAAAACCCACATTGGAAACACATTCAAGGCAATATACCATAAAGGACGGACACTATAGCATCTACGACCACTACTCGACCCAGATGACTTCCGAACAGTCTGTCAAGCCCTCGTAATCCCACATTTCGACTGTTGTTGTTAAGTGCCGTCGAGTCTGAGTCGACTCATGGCGACCCTCTGGATAGCTATCCTAAATTGTGTTCGGTCTTCAGTCAGGCGGCTCATTGTTGACAGACTGGTACCCGTAGCTGCTGTTATTATATCGATCCATCTCATTGCTGGCCTTCCTCTTTTGCATTGACCTTCTATCTTGCCAAGCATGATGTCTTTCTCTAATGATCTCTCTCTCTTCGCATGATGTGTCCAAAGTATGAAAGTCGAAGTCTTGTCATCTGAGCTTCTAAAGAAAGTTTAGGTTTGATCTCCTCTAGTACCGACTGGTTTGTTCTTCGGGCAGTCCATGGTATACACAGTATTCGCCGCCAGCACCATAATTCAAAGGCATCAGTTTTCTTCCTGTCTGTCTTTTTCACTGTTCAGCTTTCACATCCATATGATGTTATTGAAAATACCATGGCTTGAACAAGTCGAATCTTTGTATGGAGAGAGACATCTCTGCTCTTGAGAATCTTATCTAGGTCTTTCATAGCCATTCTGCGAAGAGCAATGCGTTGTCTGATTTCTTGACTGCTTGTTGCTTCTTTATTGATAGTTGATCCAAGTAGGTTAAAGTTGTTCACAATTTCAATTTCTTCTCCTTCAACGATGAACCTGTTGATTATGCCAGTTGTTATGATCTTTGTCTTCTTTAAAATAAGGTGCAGGCACATTTTGAGACTATGCTCTTTGATTGTGAGAAGCAAATGTTTCAGATCATCTTCACTTTAAGCCAGTAATGTGGTATCATCAGCATAGTGAAGGTTGTTGATGAGTCTTCCACCAATCTTCACACCTCTATTATCGTCATACAATCCTGCTTCTCTGATGATTTGTTCTGCATATAAATTAAACAGGTAGGGGGAAAGTATGCAGCCTGTAAATGGGGGCACTGGGTGAGAATGTCCACAGTCTTGGCAAAGGCAAATATTAGTATGACTTGCAAAGGATTGTGGGAAATGTAGTCCATTCATACCAGATTCAGCCATTCACAAATAAATGAGTTGTGCTTGCTCGAGTGTTAAGCAAAGAAAATATATTTTATTTATGGGGTTATTTCTCCCACACAGATTTACTTGGTAGCACAAAAGGATACTTGCTTTCAGTATTATACTTAAGTAAAACAAATCAGGAACAACAACTGAACTTCTTAAACAATCAATCAAACAATAAAGACCTTGATGGGAACAGAAAGGTTTTTCTGTGGGCTCCTGCTAATACCTTTTAGCAGTGCTCCAAAAACAAAACCAAAACCCAAAAAGTAATCAAAAAACTGTTCTTTTTCAAGGACAACTTCTTGTATTTTCACACACACCCAGAAGTGTCCTTTTAGAGCCCACGTGCAATTATGCAAGGCTTAATTGCTAACCATTAACCAGCTGCAAACCTCTTGGCTGGTTTACTTTCTATACGTGGCTCAAATCCTACCCAAAAGCTTTCTTGTAACTTTTCTGGGTAGATAAAAGAACAGGATATATTTCTTTTTGACGTTTGGTGTATTTGTAAAAGTATATTACCACAGAAGCCTAGATAGAGAGCAATCCATGTAATCACACTGTTCATTCAAAATATCTCCTTCTTCTTCCACTATCATAGAATCAATATCATGTACTGGTTCAGGGGAATTTCTTGAATATTGTGTGCAGTTCTGGTCGCCGTATCTTAAAAAGGATATAGCGATTTTAGAAAAGGTACAGAGAAGAGCCACCAAAATGGTAAAGGGGATGGAAGGATACTCCTATGAAGAAAGGCTAAAAAGGTTAGGGCTCTTTAACCTGGAAAAGAGACGGCTGAGGGGAGATATGATAGAAGTCTATAAATTAATGAACGGAGTGGAACGGGTAAACGTAGATCGATTGTTTACCTTATCAGAATATAGAAAGACTAGGGGACATGCAATGAAGCTACAGGGTAAACTATTTAAGACAAATAAAAGAAAATATTTTTTCACTCAACGTGTAATCAAACTCTGGAATTTGTTACCGGAGGATGTAGTAAAGGCTGTTAGTGTAGCTGGGTTTAAAAAAGGTTTGGACAAGTTCCTGGAGGAAAGGTCCATAAACCATTATTAAGAAGTGACCGAAGATATCAATGCTTGACCCAGTACAAGCATTGTGGAACTTGTGTCTCTTGGGAAAACTGCTAGGTACATATGACCTAGATTGGCCACTGTTGGAAACAGAATACTGGGCCTGATGGACCTTGGTCTGACCCAGTATGGCATATCTTATGTTCTTATGTTCTTAATGGAGCACTCTCAGGACAATACTTGTTTCCCTACTGTCCTCCAAGTGAAGAGCTAGGGCATAGATCAGTGTTCATATCTGAGCTTCCATTGCTGTTACAGTCCCTCTCCAGAACTCCTGGCCAGTATGTAGTCCAGTTTTTATGTCCAGCCTTCCAATCCAGATCCCTGGACACTGGGTCTCTCTTCACATACCTTCTTGCACTGGTCTTAGGGCCCCTTCCAAATGCAGCCGTCTCCCTCACAGGTGCCGTCCGGGGATTCCTGGCTCTGTAACCCCACTCCTCTGGTTTACTCCAGTCCAATGGAGTATGCTTGCCTCTGGAATGACTCCCAGCACACATGCTGCTATGGACTCCTTTAGACCTCCAAGATGCTTTTCTCTTCTTTGTTCCACGCTGCTTCTTGCTCTCTCTGTCCTTGGGCTCTGGGTTCCTCTGCTGCTGCTGATGATGATTCTGTGTAGAATTAGCTTTACTTTTAACTTGCTTAGAGGGATACTCCACCCTAGCACGGCTCAGCTGTGCTGAATCAAGCCCTGCCCTTGGAGATGAGTGATTGGGGATTACCTCATAGTTCTCCTGATTGAACACACGTTTCCCCACTTCAGCTCTTCTAGTGGCTGTTTGAAACCTGATGCATTCTGGGACTGGTAGTCTTTTATGGAAACATTCTGTTTTATTATTTCTACCAGCAAAGACAGGTTGCTTGTTCAGAGCCAATTCACCTCTATTATAGCTCCTTCCTGAACTATGATACGCTTCCTTATCACAAGCCTTGTCTTACACCTTTGCTTATTTTAAACCATTCTGTTTCTCCTTGTTCCGTTCGAACTGTTGCTTCTTGATCAATGTACAGATTTCTCAAGAGAACGATCAGGTGTTCTGGTATACCCATGCTTCTTAATGTGGCCCAGAATTTCTCATGGTTTACACAGTCAAAAGCCTTGCTATAGTCGATAAAGCACAAATAGATATCCTTTTGGTATTCTTTAGTCTTTTCAAGGATCCATCTCACATACGCAATGATGTCTCTCGTTCCTCGCCCTTTCCTGAACCCTGCTTGCACATCAGGTAGTTCTTGTTCCAGGTATGGTTGTAGTTTCTTTTGAATAATCTTCAGTAGAATCTTGCTGGCATGTGGGATCAGAGCGATTGTGTTATAATTTCCAGAGTCAGTTGGATCACCTTTCTTTAGTATTGGCATAAACACAGATCTTTTCCAGTCAGTTGGCCATGATGTTGTCTTCCATATTTCTTGGCAGAGCCTTGTAAGTATGGTAACAGCTGCATCAGATTGCTGCAATACTTCTATGGGAATGCTATCAATGCCTGGTGCTTTGTTCTTTGATAAGGCTTTCAATGCTGCTTCAACTTCTTCTTTCATCACCAATGGTTCCCAATCATAAGGTACAGGTTGAAACTGCTGTTGGTCCACTTGATCTTTATCATATAAAAACTCTGTATATTCCTTCCATCTTTTCTTGATCTTCTCAGCATCATTCAACATAGAACCTTGAGCATCTTGTAACATTCCAATTCGAGGCTGGAACTTTTTCTTTAACTCTCGTAGCTTTAGGAAAGCCAATCTTGTTCTTCCTCTAATAGTTTCTGCTTCTGTTTCCTTGCAAGTGTCATTGTAGTACTTTTCCTTGTCCTGTCTTGCTGCACGTTGGAAATCTCTGTTGAGTTCTGCGATTGTCTTTCTTTCTCCTCTGGCTTTAGCTTCTCTGTGTTTCTGGGCAATTTTCAGAGTTTCTTCTGTCATCCATTTTGGCTGTTTTTGCTTTTTCACCTTTTGTAGAGACTTCTCGCTTTCTTCCAACACAACCTTCTTGATGTCATTCCATAACTCTTCTGGAACTCTATCATTTGTATCTAAAGCAGCAAATCAATTTTGCATGCAGTCTTTAAATTCCAGTGGCATATTCTCAAGGTCATATTTTGCTGCATTCATGAGTGGTTTGCTCTTTTTCAACTTTAGCTTGAGTTTGCATACTAGTAGTTGATGATCTGTACCACCGTCAGCTCCAGGTTTTGTCTTTGTTGATGTTACAGAGCTTTTCCATCGTTGACTTCCACAGATGTAGTCAATTTGATTTTTATACAATCCATTGGGTGAGGTCCATGTGTGCAGTCGCCGCTTGTGTTGCTGGAAGAAGGTGTTTGAGATGAATAGATCGTTGGTCTTGCAGAATTCTATCACTTTTTCCAGCTTCATTTCTGTTGCCAAGTCCATATTTTCCAACTACTTTGCCTTCTTCTTTGTTGCCAACTTTTGCGTTCCAGTCACCCATGACTATCAGGATATCCTGTTTGCATGTTCTGTCAATTTCAGCTTGTACTTGTTCATAGAACTCTTCAATTTCATTCTCTTCTGCAGCTGTTGTTGGGGCATACACTTGAATTATAGTTGTGTTGATAGGCAATCCTCGTAGACGAATAGAGATTAAGCATTCGCTGACTGCATTGTATTTCATTACAGTTCTTGCAAGTTTCTTCTTTATTATAAATGCAACACCATTTCTTCTTTGTCTTTCATTTCCAGCACAGTAGACCATGTGATCATCTGATGCAAAGTGCCCGATGCCAGTCCATTTCAGCTCGCTGACACCCAACAGATCAAGTTGTACACGTTCCATTTCATTCTTGACCTCCTCCAACTTTCCTTGGTTCATGCTTCGTACGTTCCATGTTCCAATGTGTAAGACACCTTTACAGCTTCTGACTCTCATTTCATGCACAGCTACATCAGCAGTCAGACTTCCCGAGGGCTTTGATCCAACCACATCATAAATGCTGGCTTTACTCTGAAAAGTCTTCAGCTCTTCCCCAGTATCTAGTTGAGTGCCTTCCGACCTGAGGGTCTCATCTTCCAGCACCATAGCACAATTTGTTTTGTTCTAACTATCCATTGGGTTTTCATGGCAAGATACAGAAGTAGATTGCCGGGCCTTTCTTCCGCGCAGTTTAAGTTTGGTGTTGTTGCCGTTGTCACAGAAATGTGATCCTCCACCGTCAACACTATCCCATTCTGTTGCTGCCCAGATGGGTGGTTTGTCTTGGTCTGGCACCTCAGCTGAGACCTGTCCATCTTGGGAGACCCTGCCAGTAGTTAACTACCGATAGTTTAGCTCTCAGCATCACTGATGCACGCAAGCCCTCACAGCACGACAAGCTGCAAACCAAGTGAGAGACATTTTGACTATGCCAATGCAATCCTACATGGGCTCCCACAAGCATCACTGAATCCGTTCCAGCTTGCAATGAGCCTCAAGAACGGACCACATTACACCAATCCTAAAAAATCTTCACTGGTTACCAATCCATGGCAGACTATCTTTCAAGATCCTAGTAATGACCTTCAAGGCCATAAATAACCAACCCTCCACCTCCATTACCGAGCTAATCCACCCCCCCCCCCCACCCCCAGAACAGATCCAGAAGAACCGCAGCTCTCAATACTCTGCTAATTCCAAAGAAAACAACGAAATGCATCTAGGCAACATCCAATAGGGCGTTCGTGCTCTATGCACCCAGATGCTGGAATGCCCTCCCTACAGCCATTCGAGCAATCACTGACATGGCACAATTCAGGAAGGCGCTGAAGCACCACCTATTCATAAGGCACTACGCAGACAACAGCTCGCAAATAGCCACTCTAATCACCAAGAAGGTACTACTCAAGGGAGAGCTCACAAACAGCCACCCCAATCACCAAGACCTCTCTAACACCACATCCAGCACGCTATACAGCAGCTAGCCTCTTAGGTGCAACTCCATGTAAATATCAGTATGTACAATATTTATTAGTGTAAATAATTTTGTAGAAAGTTACCTCAGTTAGGTCCAAGTTCTATCTCCTGTTTTATTTTATTTATTTTTTATTTGTGTGCTTTTCTATACCGTCCCTTCCAGAGATCAGGGGCGGTTTACAAGGAACTTAAAAAAACAATATAACATACAGTGAAATATTGTATTACATAGAACATTAAGGGAACATAAGAACTATGTTACAAAGAAACAATGTGTAAATTATTTACATGGTTGAACAAAAACTATTTACAATAGTTATTTGTAATCATATGTACAGTGTTGGGAGGAGGGCTGTTTAGAATAATTCTTAAAGGAATTAGTTAGGATTCAGTGAGTGAGAAGTATCAGAGATGGTGATAAGCAAATGCTAACAGAAGTGAGTCTTGAATTAGGTGGGGTAGACTTGTGTTTGGTTAGTTGTGTATTCTTGTGTAGTATATTTGATTGTAGGTTGTAGGTTGCTGTAGTGTTGACTAAACAGGTAGGTTTTAAGTTCTTTCCTGAAAGAGGTAAGGTCCTTAAACTCTCTTAGGTTTAGTGGTAGTTTGTTCCATTGGCTGGGAGCATAATATGAAAAAGCAGTGTTGGTGGTTATTTGTTTCGATTTTCTCATGGCATTGAGAATTAGTAGCATGTTGAGATTTGTTTTTCTTCTAAGTCTGTTTTCTGGTGGAGTCTGAAGTAATGTTGCTAACTGTGATGGGGCTAAGTCATTAATGAGTTTAAAAGTGGTGACGAGGGTTTTATATTGAATCCTACTAGAGATTGGAAGCCAGTGGAGAGCGTATAGGATGGGGGAGATATGACTGAATATTTTGGCTTTTGCAATGATTCAAGCAGTGACATTCTGAGCTCTTTGAAGGATGTGTAGATTCTTTTTAGATGTCCCTTGGAGTATGCCATTACAGAAGTCTAAATGTGGCGTAATGAGAGCCTGGACAACTGTTCTGAAATCATTGATGTCAATGAGGGGTCTGAGGCTGTATGGTTCTGAGCTTAAAAAATATAGTTTGGCTGTCTGTTTTATGTGGTGTGTCATGCTTAGCGGTTTTGTCTAGTGTAACTCCAAGGTATTTAATTTCAGATTTGACTGGGAGAGTAATGTTCATCAGGTTGATGAAAGCTGGAGGGGTGAAGTTGGTATTTCTGGTTACGAAGAGTGCTTCAGTCTTTTTGAAGTTGATATCCATATGGATTGAGCGGAGCCACTGTTCAGCTTCAGAGAGGCAGGTGGTGATTCTGTTGAAATTAAAATTAGCTATGTCACAAGGGGCAAACAGCATGATGTCATCTGCATAGATAAAATAGCTTAGGTTGTGGCGTTGAAAGATTGTGCAAATAGGCTGGATATAAAGGTTAAAAAGTAATGCGGAGAGTGAGGATCCTTGTGGGATACCACGTTCTTGAGGGAATGGTAGTGAGGGGGAATGATCTATATGAACATATTGGAAACGATTAGAAATGTAGGACTTAAACCAGTTAAGAGTGGTATCTTTTAAACCTAGTTGAGATAGTCTGGATAGGAGAGTATTATGATCTACACTGTCAAAGGCTGAGGAAATGTCAAGAAATATGAGCAAGGCGGCCTGCTTCATATTTTCCATACCTCGGATTAGTGAATCAAAAAGGGATATGAGTAAGGTTTCTACTCCGTGATATGGGCGGAAGCCATACTGGTGGGTCATCTAAAAGGAAGTTGGTATCAATGTGATCTTGTAGTTGTATCTGAGCTATCTTTTCAATGATTTTGGCTAAAAAAGGTATGCTGGCAATGGGGCGATATGAGGAAGGGTCAGTACTGTTAAGGGTTTTATTTTTTAGTAGAGGGCGAATTGCCGAATATTTGAGGTCATCCGGCATGAAGCCTTGCAGTAGAGATTGGTTTACAACTTTCAATATGTATGGAGCTAGTTCGGATTTTTCTACTTTAACCCAAGACACCGGGCAGGGATCAAGTAATGAAGTGGTAGTATTGAGGTTTGATATAATCTCCAGGAGTTGTTTGTTGGAGATTGTATGGAATGAGCCCCACTCAGTGATGGTATTTGATGTGGTAGGGGTCAGGATAATACTTGGACGGGTGCTTAGTTTAAGCTTATTGGCAAAGTGGTTTGCCAGGCGTTGCGGGTCTATTGGTGTTTTGTTAGGGGTGTGATCGGGAACCCTAGTTAGAGATTTAATAATCTCGAAGAGTTCCCTGGGTCGGTTGATGGCCTTAGATAATGTTTTAGTATGGTATAATCTTTTTGTGTTGTTAATGGCTTCCTTGTAGGTTTTAAGGTTAGTGAAGTACTGAACCCTAAGTTCAGTGGTTTTCTTCTTCCGCCATTTAGCCTCTAATTTCCGGAGGTTTTTCTTTAGTGCAGCAAGCTCGGAGGTGTACCATTTCTCAGCCGAGTTACTTCTAGGTTTTCTTTTATTTGAAGTTAAATATTTCGCTTCCGCCTCAATAATAGAGTTCCAGGTAGATACAAGTTCATTGAGATTATTTGAGGTATTGTCTAATTTTGAAGAAATAGATTCAAGAAAGCTTTCCTTGTTAAACTGTTAAATCTTTGTTTTGTGCATTTGACGTTGCTGTGAGCAGTTAGTGGGTTGGGAAGGAAGAGAGAAATGCATCATGAAATGATCAGACCATGGTACCTGAGTGGCTGACTTGGATTTAGTGGCAGTTACAGAAACATGGTTGACAGAAAACCATGACTGGGATGTAACTATACCTGGCTATACTTTATTCAGAAAGGACAGGGTAGGAAGAAGGGGAGGAGGAGTGGCACTATATGTAAAAACTACTATTAAAGCTTTGGAATTACAGAGCTTAAAAGGGAGAGAGGAGGCATTGTGGGTTAAACTAGAAAGAGAGAAAGAGAAATCTATTTGCATTGGTGTGATATACAAACCTCCCTCACAAGAGGAAGAGGTGGACAGAGAGTTAATTGAAGACATACGCAGCATTCCTAGGAAAGGGGAAGTGCTACTGATAGGAGATTTCAATATGCCAGATGTTGATTGGCACATTCCTGCTGCAGTTTCATCTAGAAGTAAGGAGATCCTGGATTCTCTACAGGGAGAACTATTCAGGCAATTGGTAACAGACCCCACACGTCAAGGGGCCATACTGGACTTGGTGCTTACCAATGGTGAAAGTGTTTCTGATGTTGTAGTGGGAGATCATTTTGCATCCAGTGATCACCAGATGGTGTGGTTCAGTATTAGGACTAGGGCTGCTCAATACCTCAGGGAGTCGTTAGTGGGATGGGAACAGCTGGGGGATGTGGAAAAACAGTGGGCAAAACTGAAAGGGGGTATTTTAAGGGCAACCAACCTTTTTGTTAAAATGGTAAATAAAGGCAAAAGGAAAAGGAGACCACTATGGTTTTCGAAGGAAGTAGCTGAAAAAGTGAAGAAAAAGAGGGAGGCCTTCATGAAATACAAGAGATCACAGAGAGAGGAAGACAGGCATCTGTATTTGGAAAAACTTAGAGAAGCTAGCAAAGTAGTCAAGAAGGCAAAGATTCAAAAGGAGGAGGAAATAGACAATGCAATAAGATGGGGGGATAAGACATTTTTCAGATATATTAGTGAGAAGAGGAAGGGCAAAAGTGGTATTGTCAGACTCAAGGATGCAGGGGGGGAATATGTAGAAGCTGATAAGGATAAAGCGGAATTGCTTAACAAATATTTTTGTTCTGTGTTCACAGATGAAGAACCAGGAGCAGGACCTCAGAAAACACCCACAAATAGGAACAGAAGTGAGGGACATCTTGAACAATTTTCAGAAGACTGTGTTCATGAGAAACTAGCTTAACTTAAAGTAGACAAAGCGATGGGACCGGATGGGATACACCCTAGAATACTGAGGGAACTTGGGGACATTCTAGCAACTCCACTGACTGACCTTTTCAATGCCTCGTTGGAGTCGGGAGTGGTGCCAAAGAACTGGAGAGAGGCTCATGTGGTGCCTTTACACAAAAGCGGAAGTAAGGATGTGGTTGAAAACTACAGGCCGGTTAGTTTAACTTCGGTGGTGAGTAAATTATTGGAAACGCTGCTGAAAGAGAAAATAGTGAGGTTTCTGGAGTCCAGTGGATTACAGGATCCGAGGCAGCATGGATTCACCAAAGGTAGGTCTTGTCAGACAAATCTGATTGATTTCTTTGACTGGATGACCAGGGAGTTGGACCGAGGGAGAGCTCTAGATGTGGTGTATTTAGATTTCAGTAAAGCCTTTGACACTGTTCCTCACAGGCGACTTATAAACAAACTGAGCACCCTAGGGATGGACCCTAAAGTTACTGCTTGGGTTAGAAATTGGTTGGGTGGGAGGTGACAAAGAGTACAAGTAAATGGAGCTCACTCTGAGGAGAAGGATGTTACCAGTGGTGTGCCCCCGGGAGCTGTCCTTGGTCCGATTCTTTTTAACATCTTTGTTAGTGATATAGCGGAAGGGCTGTCGGGTAAGGTTTGCCTCTTTGCAGATGATACCAAAATCTGCAATAGAGTAGACACCCAGGAAGGTGTAGATAACATGAGGAGGGATCTAGCTAAGCTTGAAGAATGGTCTAGAATTTGGCAGCTGGGATTTAATGTTAAAAAATGTAAAGTCATGCATTTGGGCTGCAGCAATCCAAGGGAGCAATACAGTATAGGAGGTGAAGTACTTTTGTCCACTAAAGAAGAGCGGGACCTAGGCGTGGTTGTGTCTGATGATCTTAAAGTAGCTAAACAGGTAGAAAAGGCGACGGCAAAAGCTAGAAGGATGCTTGGGTGCATACGGAGAGGAATGGCTAGCAGAAAAAAGGAGGTGATAATGCCTCTGTATAAGTCTTTGGTGTGACCTCATTTGGAGTATAGTGTGCAATTCTGGAGACCGCACCTTCAAAAGGATGTGAACAGGATGGAGTCGGTGCAGAGGGTGGCTACTAAAATGATTAGTGGGCTTCATTATAAAGCATATGAGGACAGACTTAAGGATTTTAATATGTACACCTTAGAGGAAAGAGTAGTTACTCACCTGTAACAGGTGTTCTCCAGAAGCAGCAGGAATCAGTCCTCACTTATGGGTGACGTCGCCGACGGAGCCCTCGCGGAGCAATTTCCCCAGCTTTCGAAGAAAGCCTTTGGGATTGCAGCGCGCATGCGTGGTCCCCTTCCCGCCCGAGGGTGCCATCTTGCTCAGTCAGATGACATAGCGAAGACAGCAAAACAGAACAGAATGACTGCAACTCCAAGGGGAGGAGGGAGGGTAGTGAGGACTGATTCCTGCTGCTCCTGGAGAACACCTGTTACAGGTGAGTAACTACTCTTTCTCCAGGACCAAGCAGGAAGTCAGTCCTCACTTATGGGACTCCCAAGCTCAAGGCTACCGGAGGCCTTAAGCTGAAAATGAGCTCCCCCAAGCTCAACAGCACAGAAAGAAGGAATCTTCACTGAATACGCATCCGGCTGGTAGCCAAACACCGGGGCTGGAGGGTAGGAGTTGCCTAAACCTCAAAGAGATTGTGGAGGACTGCCTGTCCGAAAGCACTGTCCCTACGGGACTCCCTCTCCAGGCAGTAATGAACTGCAAAAGTCTGGCTTGAAGACCAAGTAGCAGCCCGGCAGATGTCTGCCAATGGAACAGAGCGGAGATGAGCCACTGATGCAGCCTTCGCCCTGACACGGTGGGCCGTGACTCGACTCTCTAAGGAGAGGCCGACTGCCCCATAAGCCCAGGCGATACAGTCAGCTACCCAGATGGACAAAGTACGCTTGGAGACAGGAACCCCCAACTGATTGGGGTCAAAAGATATGAAAAGCTGAGCAGTTTTTCTATGCTCACGCGTACGATCAAGGTAGAAAGACAAAGCTCTTCGACAGTCCAGGGTATGCAGAACATCTCAGCTCGGCTGTTATGCGGCCTGGGAAAAAAGGTCAGAAGAACCACCTCTTGATTGATGTGGAAAGAGGAAACCACCTTCGGAAGAAACTTAGGGTGCGTCCGTAAGACAACCCTATTCTTGTAGAACTTAGTATAAGGGGGCTCCGACACTAGGGCCTGTAGTTTACTAACGCGCCTAGTGGAGGTAAGGGCCACCAAGAAGAGAGTTTTCCATGAGAGGAAACGAAGGGAGCAAGTAACTATGGGTTCAAAAGGCAGGCAAGTAAGCCTTTGTAAAACCACATTGAGATCCCAGTCGGGAGCTGGAGGGCGCAACGGGGGGGCTTAAGCAGGAGCAGGCCCCTGAGGAAACGCGCCACCAAGGGGTGCGAGGAAAGAGGTTGGCCCTCCACCGGCGAGTGATGCGCAGAGAGAGCACTGAGGTGGACTCTGACCGAGTTGGATTTGAGGCCTAGATCGGAGAGGTGAAGCAAATATTGCAGTACCACCGAAACTAAGCAGGCGAAGGGGTCCTCAGAGCGCTGAGAACACCAGACCGAGAAGCGGCGCCATTTAAGGGCGTAAGATTTCCGGGTGGAAGGTCGCCGAGACGCCAGGACGACAGCCTCCACCTCCTGATGAAGTAAGAGCGGAGCTAGGACTACCCTTTTAGCAGCCAGGCCATCAGATGAAGGGCCCGGAGGTTGGGGTGTAGAAGAGTGCCCTGATCCTGGGTCAGGAGATCAGGCTGAAACCCCAGAGGAAGAGGGGTGTCCACCGCTAGCTGCAGGAGCAGAGGGAACCAGGGTTGTCTCGGCCACCTGGGCGCTACCAAAATCACGGCGGCCCTGTCCTGGACAACTTTGAACAGCATCCGGGACACAAGTGGTGTGGGAGGAAAGGCATACAAGTAGGCCCGTGGACCACGAGATGAGGAAAGCATCCGGTGCTACCCTGAGAGGATGCGGATGCCGAGAGCAGAACCTGGGCAGTTGCCGGTTCAGAGGACTGGCAAAGAGATCCACGGTGGGGAGGCCCCACCGGTGGAAGATCTGCCGGGCAACTAAGGGGTTCAACCTCCATTCGTGTGGCTGCAGAATCCGGCTCTGTTTGTCGGCCAGGCAATTGTCCTGTCTGGGCAGGTTAACAGCCTTGAGGAGGATGCCGTGGTTGTCTGCCCACGAGCACAGTCTCCGGGCCTCCTGACAGAGAAGGAGGGAGCCTGTGCCCCCCTGTTTGTTCACGTAGAACATGGCAACCTGATTGTCCGTCTGCACCAGTACAGACTGACGAGAAGTGAGGTGAGAAAAGGTCCACAGAGCTCGGCGGATCGCCCGCAGCTCCAGGAAGTTTATCTGTTGACCTGCCTCCCAAGGGGTCCAAAGGCCTTGGGTGCGTGCTCCCTGGCAATGCGCTCCCCATCCCAGGAGAGCGGCATCTGTCGTGAGCACCTGGGAGGGTGTGGGAGGCTGAAAAGGCATGCCGAGCATTAGGTTGGGCAGATGAAGCCACTATTGCAGAGAGGAGACCAGACGGTCGGAGACCTGTAGCAGGTCCGTCAGACTCCCTGTGGCCTGATGCCATTGAGTACGAAGGCTCCACTGAACAGGCTGCATATGCAGGCGGGCATTCGGGGTGACATGGACCGTGGAGGCCATATGACCGAGTAGCTGCAGGAATCGCCGGGCCGGTGCCGGGGACACGCTGTGGAACCTGCCGGCCAGTGTTATGAGCCTGTCGGCTCGCTCCCGAGGCAAGAAGGCATGAGCCCGCAGAGTGTCCAGCCGTGCCCCTATGAACTCGAGATCCTGAGAGGGGCACAGCGTGGACTTTCCGAAGTTTATGACGAAGCCCAAGTGCTGAAGCAAAGCCACTGTGCGTTGAGTGGCCTGAGCGACCTCTACGGAGGACTGCGCCCGTAGGAGCCAGTCGTCCAGGTAGGGGAAGTTGAAGAGGCCTTGAAGCCTCAGAAAGGCCGCCACCACTGCCAGGCATTTTGTGAACACCCTGGGAGCGGAGGCCAGCCCGAAGGCCAGCACGCGGTACTGATAATGTCTTCCTGCCACCATAAATCTCAGATATTGCCGGTGGTCCGGATGGATAAGGATGTGGGTATAGGCATCCTTTAGGTCCAAGGAGCATAGCCAATCTCCCTGCTGGAGGTAGGGCAGCAGGATTCCAAGGGTAAGCATCCTGAACTTTTCCCGCTGCAGGAACTTGTTGAGATCGCGTAGGTCCAGGATGGGTCTGAGGCCTCCTGATCGCTTTGGCACCAGGAAGTACCTCGAGTAGAACCCTTGGCCCCAGAGGTGTTGAGGTACTGGCTCCACAGCCTGCTCCCCCAGCAGACCCTGCAGCTCCTGAAGGAGTAAGTCTCTGTGCAGAGGGGGCCTTGGAGGCTCCCCTGGGAAGTAGGGGGGAGGCACCTGGTGAAAATGGAGGAGGTAGCCCTTTTGAACCACCTGCAGCACCCAAGAATCGGAGGTTATGGCTGACCACCTGTGGGCAAAGTGGATCAGCCTGCCCCCCATGCAGGGTAGAGGGGCTATGCTGGCATAGTCAAAAAACCCCACCCTGCTGAGCAGGGGGCTGTGTAGTGGGCTTAGGGGCCCTCGGCTTACGGGGTCCACTGCCCTGACTCGTAGCCTGCTGACCCCGATTGGGAACTGCAGACGCTTGGTATTGAAGGTGCTGTGGCTTATAGGCGGGCACCTTCCTCGGGTAAAATGGTTTTTTCCCCGAGCCCTTCCTCTTTTGAGAGGGAGTAGAGGTCTTTCTGGATAAGCGAGTCCTAGTGAGAGTCTCGGACTCGAGTTCCGCCGCCTTATCAGCCATGGGCTTGCCAAAGAGGTTTTCACCTCTGCACGGGACATCGACCAACTTGTCCTGTACCCACAGCTCGAGATCGGATGACTGAAGCCAGGCCTGTCGGCAGGCACCGATGCCGGCTCCTGCAACTCGGGCCGATGCCTCGAAGCCATCGTAGGCCGCTCGAGAAATAAACTTCGAGCACTCTTGAATACTATCGGACAAGGTCTGGAACCTCTGCAAGGGTTCCTCGGAAAGACCAGCCGAGAACCCGGCGATTTCTTTTGTCAGGTCTCGGAGGAACATGCCCATATATAGCTGGTATGTCTGGACTCGGCAGGCCAGCATGGAGCCCTGGAAGCACTACCTACCGAGGGTATCCAGGTTACGGGCCTCCTTACCCAGCGGCACCGAGGAGTGCATCTTCTGACTCTTAAGCCGATGCATGGCCGATTCCACAACCATAGAGTGGTGCGGCAATTGCGCCTTTTGGAACCCGGGGTTCCGGCGGACTCGGTACAGCGAATCAACCCGCTTGCTCAGCACCGGCGTCGATGCCAGCCATTCCCACATGCGAAAGAGCAGCCGCTCCAGCATAGGGGGAACCGGTACAGTAAAGGCCTCCTTCGGGGGAGAGTCATACTGGAGGGCCTCGAGCTCCTTGGCGCGGGGCTCCTCCTCGGGATCCGCGGGGAAGGCCAACGCCTTGGCCATACCCCTCATAAAATCGGAGAAGCGGGTATCCTCCGGAGGGGATCGCCTCTGAGGCTCCGACTCGGGCGAGTCGGAGGGGACGCACCGGGTCTGAAAAGAACCTGGCGATTCGTCCCCTTCCGTGTCCCAGCCCGACGCCTCCGTGGAGGAGTCGAGAGGGTCCGTGCGGGCGAGGGTTCGCCCTGACGCCGAAGCCGGCATCGACGACCTCGCTCCCGAATGGGAGGCTGAGGGAGACCTCGACTGAGGATCTACTCGAGCACGTGTGGACTCGAGGATCGACTCGGCCGCCGGTGTCGACTTGGGCGTCGACGTCCCGGTGGTCGGGGCAGATGCACTGGCGAGGCCGGTCATCAATGCCCGCTGCTGGTCCAAGAAGGCAGAGATACTGCGCTCCAAGGATGTCAACCTGAGACCAACCTCAGAAGACCTGGCAGCCTCAGACTCGGGCCCCGACGGTGTTGGGCCCGACATCGGTTCCGGAGGGGAGTCCAGGAGGACTATAGCACTCACGTGTCCAGGCGGCTCCACTTCTAGGCGGGGAAGTTTGAGAGGTCTCTCCGCCTCCGAGGGCTCAGGGCGGCTGATGGGGCTAAGCGACCCGGCCGTCGAGGGACCAGGTGCGTCCTCCGACGACGCCCAAGTGAGTTTCTTCTTCCGACGATGTTCCCTGTCAGGGGACCCCCGCTCAGAGGAGCTCCGATGATACTCGTGGCCGGAGCCACGAGATGTCGAAGCCTCCGACGGGGTCCAGGCCTGACCAGACTCGGGGTCAGAGAAGATTCGTTCCTTTTGTGACTGCCGACTCCTCAGAGACTTTGAGGACAGTCTGCTGTATGGACCGCAACCCGTCGAGTCATGGTTGGGTCCGAGGCAACGGAGGCAGTAGTCATGCGTGTCAGTAAGGGACATCAGTTTGGAACAACGACCACATTTTTTAAACCCGCTGGCAGCCATCGGGGGAAAAAGGACCCCGGCAAGGTCGAAGGACCGTGCTGCCAGGGGAGAAGAAAGTGGCGGGAATGCCAGTTAGAAGGACAAAACTGAAAAAAAGGGGATGTGAATGACTCGATAAGGGTATCGAGGCCGGGCGGGGGGGGGGGGGGACACGCGAACCGAGAAAAAACAAACTAAAGAAAATAATCAACTTTTTCAGCGGCGATAACAAACTACATCTGTAGGGCTCCGCGGAAAAAAGAAGACTGAGCAAGATGGCACCCTCGGGCGGGAAGGGGACCGCGCATGCGCGCTGCAATCCCAAAGGCTTTCTTCGAAAGCTGGGGAAATTGCTCTGCGAGAGCTCCGTCGGTGACGTCACCCATAAGTGAGGACGGACTTCCTGCTTGGTCCTGGAGAAAGGCAGGATAGAGGTGATATGATTGAGATGTTTAAATACCTCCGTGGCATAAATGTTCAGGGAGAGAGCCTCTTTCAATTGAAAGCAAGTTCTGCTACGAGGGGACATGGGATGAGGGTGATGGGAGATAGATTCAGGAGTGATATGCGGAAATATTTCTTTACGGAAAGAGTAGTGGATCCATGGAATAGTCTCCCAGTGGAGGTGGTAGAGATGAGGACAGTAACTGAATTCAAAAAAGCATGGGACCAACACAGAGGATCTCTAAAGGTAAAAAGTGGACTGTTGTAGTTGTTGATATGGAAGGACAGACTAGATAGGCCTTGTGGTCTTTTTCTGTCATCATGTTTCTATGTTTCTATACCTGAGTTGTGGTGGGTGGAGTAGAAGGCGGTGAGAGTGTGAAGTGTGGTGGTAGGAATATTAAATCAAGGGTGTTACCTTTGCAGTGAGTGGGGTGGGTAACTGTTTAAATGCCATTTCCTCCATTGCTTCAAGGAAGGATAGTGTTTGGCTATTTGGTAACGAGGCAAGGTTAAGATCCCCTAAGATAACAGAGGGCTTTCTCAGTGAAGAGTTACAAGCAACCTCAAGTATTATGTCTAAGCTTTGTATGTCAGGTGTGGGGGGTCTATAGATAAGGCAGATGGCCATTGTGTGAATTTCAATTCTGAGGATATCAATACCCTCATGCTTATCTAGTAAGGTAGGCGAAAGGTTGAGATGAGCTTTTGCTATTATGAGTACTCCGCCGCCTCTTTTTCTGTCTCTATTACTGCTGAGTATGGTATAACCATGTACTCCCAGTTGGTTAAGGAGAACTGAGTCAGACTCATTTAGCCAGGTTTCAGTTATACAGAGTAGATGAGGTTTTTCGTCTGTAATATCAATTATAATTGGGATTTTATTCCTAATTGACCTGGCATTGATAAGGATGCAATTTAGTTGTGTTGAATGGGTAGTGTTTTGCATGGGGTTATTCATTGGTGCTGGGTTCAATTGGATTAGCCTTTGAACATGGATATGTTGGTGAGTACGTGATCTGTCTATGGAGGGATTTCCGTAATTATATCTTTGTGTGTTATGTCTTTGTGTTATTGGAAATACAATGTAGCCAGATTGCATTGTATAAGGTTCTGTTAAATGTAAACCGCACTGATGGGAATAGCGCGGTATAGAAGAGACATTAAAAAAAATAATAAATCTCAGCAACACAGAAATATGAAGATTGAAGCCGTCCTCCAGAACAGTGTCAAGTGGAAAGTAGCGCAGTGCATAAATTAAACCTTCCAAAAGCTTTGAGAGAAAAACTATGCTGGGAAGCAGTTTCCCACGTCAGGCTCCAGTGGTGACGACATAGAAACAGAGAATCATGATGGCAGATGAAGACCATACAGTCTATCTACTCTGCCCTTCCATACCAACTACTACAGGCCCTTTTTTCCTTTAGAGATCCTCTGTGTTTGTCCCATGCTTTTTTAAATTCAGATTCTGTCCTTGTCTCTACCTCCTCCACTGGGAGACTATGCCATACATCTACTACTCTTTCCATAAAGAAATATTTGTGCATATTACAGCCATGTTGTGAGGATTTGATATCCTGCTTGTCCTTGGACAATAACATGTCTTTATTAACCGAAAACCACTAATTCAACAACAATAAATCCCTATTGATTCTTCCAGCTGCCCTTTCATCAGAGAGAAATGAAAACAGGTAGAAGAGATCAAAGGGTTTTTTTTCCAGAAGGTTACAACACACAAATAAAACACTGAAACCAAATGAAATATTTACTGTATTCTTAACCATCTAAAGCCTATTTTTTCGCTTACGGTAGCATCTTACCAGCTTAAAGTAGAAAAAATATGATTTTTTTGACAGGGTTAGAAGATGTTCCAAGAGTCTTTACTGTAGGCATAAAGGTATGAAGGCAAATTTGAGATAGTACATATATATTAAATACAGAGACCACTCCCAAGAGATTAGGGTTTGATTCCCACTAGCACTCTCCTTGTGGCCTTGGGTAAGTCACTTAATCCTCCATTGCCTCGGAAGAAAGGCCTGGCAATCTATTTCTGGTCACACTGCCATGAACACCTGGGGGCTGCTGGGTCACCAGGAGTCAGCATTGACTCGACGGCACATTGCATGCATGCCTACAGAGACACAATCTTTATTTAATTTAAATTTGGAAGGAGAAATACCAAGGGATTAAGGAGGATAACCCTCTTCATTTCTCCTGTAAAGGACTTCCTGAAATGAAGACTTTTTGAAAACCTGTATGTGCCAGGGAGCAGCTGTTAATCCCAACATGGAGAATTTTGGTCATATACATACATTTCCTAGAAGAAACAGGGAATATATATGTAGATTTTTAACCCACCCAAACCAGGTACATGACACATCCCTTCACAATTTCTACATATTGTGGACATCCACATGTCAATTTAGCCCTTTCTAAAATTGCCATTTCCACATGTAAATGCCATATTTTCCATGTGTATATGCTGGATTTTCCACCTGGAGATTCGGAATAAGGCTTCAAAAATAACTCTCATAATTTAATTGACTAAACCGTCTTTGATGTGCAACAGTAGAGTCAGGAGCAGCTCTATCACTAGGCACAGTGAGGTGGCAAAAAATGCCCCCCAAAACAGCCCAGTCCCTCTGCCTTGAATTGCTACTGCGCCGCTGCCGCCGCTTCTACCGGATCAACTTTGGCAGCAACAGCATCAATCACCCCCCTCAAGATGCCGATGACTAGTTGAAGCTTTAAAAAAGCATGCAAAAGTGCAGGGTCTTCCAAACTTCAGCATGCTTGTAAGACCCTAATGTTTCCGCATTTTTCTGAAGCATACTTCAGCATCAGGGGGTGGTGAGACCTGCTTTTATTTTAAGCCACCATTGTTCAGAGAGGCAGCAGGGGCAGTTTGGAAGCAGGAAGGGAGAGAGAGACCATGTTTGGCACTACGGGGGGGGGGGCATGGAAGTGGAGGGTAAATGCTGGATACAGGGGCACAGATGCTGGACAGAAGAGGGCAGGGGTTTAGATGTTGGACACTGGAGGGGTGCAGGGGAAAGATGCTGTATGGGGAAGGGGGAGTGCAGGGAGATAGATGCTGGCCAAGGGGGAGAGGGAAGAAAGGGCAGAAGGTGTTCATGGGGTGAAGGGGAGGGCAGACGGTGGTCATGGGGTGAAGGGGTGGGCAGAGGGCAGAGGGCATAGGCTGGCCATGGTATGAGGGAGACAATGGGCAGAAGGATGCCACAGGAAGGATGGAGAGTAGCTGCTAGGCAATGGAAGATGGGGGGGAAGGTAGATACTGGGCATGATGGGGACACAAGGAAGAAAAGGCAGATGCAGGACATCAGGGTATGGAGAGCAAATGCTGGGCATGGAGAGAAAGGACAAATAAAGGGCATAGGGAGAGATGGGGAGAAAGGGCAGAAGCTTGGCATGAGGGCAAGGAGAGGAGATGATGGTCATGGGGTAAAAGAGCAGAATCTGGACATGGCATGGATATCAGATGCTAGGCATGGGGTGGGGGGGGGAGAAAGGGCAGAATATGGAAATGGAAGCATAGATAACAGATGCTTTATATGGGGGATTAAGAGTAAATGTTGGACATGGCATGAGGAACAGATACTGAGGATGTGGAGAAAGGGCAGATGCTGGACACTGGAGAGTGGAGGAAGAGAGGAGAGATGCAGGGCATAGGAAAAAGGAGAAAGAGGAATGATGTGGACATAGGGAAAGACAGAGTGAAAAGATGGTAGATACAGGGAAAGGGAGAGCGGAAAGTAGGTGGACACAGGAAAGGGAGAGAGGAAAGATGGTGGACACAGGGAAAGAGAGAGAAGAAAGATGGTAGACACGCAGAAAGGGGGAGAGTAAAGATGGTGGACACAGGGAAAGGGAGAGAGGAAAGATGGTAGACACGGAAAGGGAGAGAGGAAAGATGGTGGATACAGGGAAAAGGAGAGAGGAAATATGGTGAGCATAGGAAAAGGGAGAGAGGAAAGATGGTGGGCACAGGGAAAGGGAAAGAGGAAAGATGGTGGGCACAGGGAAAAGGAGAGAGGAAAGATGGTGGGCACAGGGAAAGGGAGACAGTTCCAATGCTGAACACAGGGAAAGGGAGAGAGAAAAGGGTGGACACAGAGAAAGGGAGAGAGGAAAGATGGTGGACACAGAGAAAGGGAGAGTACACTAAACCTATTAGGTATAGTTTTATTAGTATAAGTATCCCCAGCAACCCTTAGTAAGTAAAAAGCAGCGAGATGGGGGCTTTCCAGTCTTTTGCATTGAGTGCTAGGTACGTATGACCTAGATAGGCCACTGTTGGAAACAGGATACTGGGCTTGATGGACCTTGGTCTGACCCAGTATGGCATATCTTATGTTCTTATGTCACATGTATGATTTTCCCCCAATTGGTGAGGGGTCTTACGTGTGCACTAGGTGCAAGGAGCTCTTTGCTCTCAGGGAATGAGTCCGATCTCTGGAGGCAAGAGTAGCAGAATTGGAAGACATAAGAAGAGAGAGAGGTACACAGACAAGACCTACAGGGATATAGTCCTGAAGTCCCACCTCCAGTCTGGTAGCATCCCTGTTGCCATGGAGGAGAGAGGTCACGTGACAGGAGAGCATCATCCTGGTGTGGCAGGAAGTGACCCTATAGCTAGGACCTGTCCTCCAGGTGATGTAAAACTCTCTCGCACCGAGGAAGTTTCTCCAGGGCCATGTGCCCATGAAGGAAGGGTTAGGACCACCGTTATAGTTGTTGATTCGATCATTAGGCATGTAGATAGCTGGGTAACTGGTGGACGTGAAGATTGCCTGGTAACAGGCCTGCCTGATGTGAAGTAGCGGACCTCATGCGCCACCTAGACAAGGTCTTAGATAGTGATGGGGAGAAGTATTCTGAGTTGGTACATGTCGGTATCAATGACATAGGAAAATGTGGTAGGGAGGTTCTGGAGGCTAAATTTAGGCATTTAGGTAGGAAGTTGAAATCCAGAACTTCCAGGGTAGCGTTCTCTGAAATGCTTCCCGTTCCAAGCGCAGGACCCACAAGGCAGGCAGAGCTCTGGAATCTCAATGCGTGGATGAGACAATGGTGCAAGGATGATGGTTTTGGATTTGTTAGGAACTGGGGAACATTCTGGGGAAAGAAGGGGCTCTTCCGAAGGGATGGGCTTCACCTTAACCGGGATGGAACCAGGCTGCTGGCATTAACCTTTAAAAAGGAAATAGAGCAGCTTTTAAACTAGATAATAGGGGAGAGTCAACAGTCGCCCAAGAGCGCATGATTCAGAACAATGTATCCTTGAAGGATATTACCAAAAAAATAAAATTAGGGCACATCAGCAGAGAAGTTCCAATAAAGACAAAGGTAGTCCAAATGCCCTTGAGTACAGAGCAGACAGAGCTTAAAGATTCCAAATTACCCCTGCTTACCGATAACCAGATTAACATGAATAAAATACAGTCTCTAAAATGCTTGTATACAAATGCTAGAAGTCTAAAAAATAAGATGGGAGAGTTAGAATATATAGCACTAAATGAGAAGTTAGATATGATTAGTATCTCAGAGACATGGTGGAAGGAGGACAACCAGTGGGACACTGTGATACCTGGGTACAAACTATATCGCAATAATAGAGCTCATCAAATTTGGGGAGGGGTTGTGCTCTATGTTAGAGGCGGCATTGAGTCACAAAGGATTAAAGTTTTGCAGGAAACAAAATTCGCTGTAGAATCTCTATGGATTGAAATTCCATGTAAAAAGAGGAAGGCAATGGCAATGGGGTTTTCATTATCGACCATCTGGCCAGAATAAACAAATGGATGATGAAATGCTCAAAGAAATCAGGGAAGCTAACAAAAGTTACAGAACAGTAATAATAATGGGTGATTTCAATTACCCAGGTATTGACTGGGTCAGTGTCACGGCAGGTCATGCTAGGGGGATAAAGTTTCTAGATGAAATAAATGACTGCTTTTTGGTGCAGCTGGTTCATGAACCGACCAGAGGGGAAGCCATTTTGAACTTAGTCCTTAGTGGAACACCAGATCTGGTGCAAGAGATAAGGGTGTTGGGGCCACTTGGCAATAGTGATCATAGCATGATCGCGTTTGATTTAATTAATGGAGGAGGGATGGTAAGGAAATCCACAGTACTACCTTTTAACTTTCAAAAGGGAGACTATGATAAAATGAGGACAACAGTTAAGAAAAAAACTAAAAGGAGGAGTTGCAAAGGTTAAAGACTTCAATCAAGCTTGGGTGTTGTTGAAAAATACTATCTTGGAAGCCCAGACCAGCTGTATTCCACGCTTTAAGAAAAGCGGACGTCCAAAAAACTGCCAGCATGGTTTAAAGGTGAGGTCAAAGAGGCTGTTGTTGTCAAAAAAGCATCTTTCAGGAAATGGAAAAAAAGAGTCAAATGATGAAAACCAGAAACAGCACAAGCACTGGCAAGTTAAATGCAAGGCGTTGATAAGGCAGGCAAAGACAGAATATAAGAAGAAACTTGCTCTGGAAGCAAAAACACGTAATAAAGATTTTTCAAGTACATTTGTAGCAAAAAACCTGTGAGAGATTCAGTTGGACCATTAGATGATAGAAGATAAAAGAGGCACTAAGAGGGGACAAAGCTATAGCGGAGAGACTGAATGAATTCTTTGCTTCGGTCTTTACTGAGGAAGACGTAGGAATGTTACCCATGACTGAAGTGGTATTTAAAGGTGATACTAAGGAAGAATTGAAAGAAATATCGATAAACTGGGAAGGTTTATTACAACTTCTTGATAAACTGAAGAGCAGCAAATCACCTGGACCAGATGGAATACATCCAAGGGTGTTGAAAGAACTGAAATATTTGACTGCTTACCTTCTATTAGTAATCTATGAACTATCATTAAAATCATCTGTAAGACCAGAATATTGGAGGATCGCCAATTTAATGCCAATTTTTAAAAAGGGTTCCAGGGGTGATCCGGGAAACTACAGATCGGTGAGCCTGACGTCAGTACCAGGAAAAATGGTAGAAATCATCATAAAGAACAAAATTACTCAACATGTAGATAGTCATGGTTTAATGGGAGACAGCCAACATGGCTTTAAACAAGGAAGATCTTGTCTTACTAATCTATTATGTTTTTTTTGAAGGTGTGAACAAACACGTAGATAAAGGTGAGTCGGTTGATATAGTGTATCTGGCCTTTTAGAAAGCCTTTGACAAGGTCCCTCATCAGAGACGTTTGGCAAAACTAAAAAGTTATGGGATAGGAGGCAGTGCACTATTGTGTATCAGGAACTGGTTAAAAGATAGAAAGCAGAGGGTAAGGTTAAATGACCAATTTTCCCAAGGGAGAAAGATGAATAGTGGTGTACCCCAGAGATCTGTTCTGGGTCCGCTGCTTTTTGACATATTCATAAATGACCTGGACAAGGGAACAACAAGTGAGGTTATCAAATTTGCAGATGACATCAAACTATTTAAAGTTGTTAAAACCCAAAAGGATTGTGGAAAATTGCAAGAGGATCTTGATAAATTGGAAGACTTGGCATCCAAGTGGCAGATGAAATTTAATGTGGACAAGTGCAAAGCTATGCACCTAGGAAAGAACAACCCAAACTATAAGAACATAAGAACATAAAATATGCCATACTGGGTCAGACCAAGGTCCATCAAGCCCTGTATTCTGTTTCCAACAGTGGCCAATCTAGGTCATATGTACCTAGCAGTTTCCCCAAGACACAAGTTCCACAATGCTTGTACTGGGTCAAGCATTGATATCTTCGGTCACTTCTTAATAATGGTTTATGGACCTTTCCTCCAGGAACCTGTCCAAACCTTTTTTAAACCCAGCTACACTAACAGCCTTTACTACATCCTCCGGTAACAAATTCCAGAGTTTGATTACACGTTGAGTGAAAAAATATTTTCTTTTATTAGTCTTAAATAGTTTACCCTGTAGCTTCATTGCATGTCCCCTAGTCTTTCTATATTCTGATAAGGTAAACAATCGATCTACGTTTACCCGTTCCACTCCGTTCATTAATTTATAGACTTCTATCACATCTCCCCTCAGCCATCTCTTTTCCAGGTTAAAGAGCCCTAACCTTTTTAGCCTTTCTTCATAGGAGTATCCCTTCCATCCCCTATGGCTACATGCTGCAAGGTTCCACTTTGGGAACCACCACACAGGAAAAAGATTTAGTCGTCATTGTGAATAACATGTTAAAGCCCTCTGCCAAGTGTGCAGCAGTGGCCAAGAGAGCAAATAGAATGCTAGGTATCATAATGAAAGGAATGGAAAATAAAACAAAGGATATTATAATGCTTCTGTATCATTCCATGATGCAACTGCACCTTAAATTCTATGTGCAATTCTGGTCGACGTATCTTAAAAAGGATATAGTATTATTAGAAAAGGTACAGAGAAGAGCCACCAAAATGGTAAAGGGGATGGAAGGATACGCCTATGAAGAGATGCTAAAAAGTTTAGGGCTCTTCAACCTGGAAAAGAGGCGGCTGAGGGGAGGATATTATAGATGTCTATAAATTAATGAATGGAATGGAACGGCTAAATGTAGATTGATTGTTTAAATCACCAGAATATAGAAAGACTAGGGGACATGCAATGAAGCTACCGGGTAACCTATTTAAGACTGATAAGAGAAAAAATTTTTCACTCAATGTTTAATCAAACTCTGAAATTTATTACCGGAGGATGTTGTAAAAGCTGTTAGTGTAGCTGGGTTTAAAAAAGGTTTGGACAAGTTCCTGGAGGAAAGGTCCATAAACCATTATTGAAAGGGACCCAGGATGTCACTACTTGAACCAATACAAGCATTGAGGAACCTGTGTCTTTTGGGGAGACTGCCAGATACTTATGACCTAGATTGGCCACTGTTGTAAACAGGATACTGGGCTTGATGGACCTTTGTCTGACCTAGTATGGCATATCTTATGTTCTAAAGATGGTGGACACAGGGAAAGAGAGAGAGGATAGATGGTGGACATAGGGAAAGGGAGAGAGGAAAGATGGTGGGCACAGGGAAAAGGAGAGAGGAAAGATGGTGGATACAGGGTAAGAGAGAGAGGAAAGATGGTGGACAAAGGAAAAAGGAGAGAGAAGAGATAGGAGGAGATGAGAGATAAGGGGAGGATGAGGTGCAACACTGGACATGGGGTGTGGGGAGATACTGGATAGAGGAACAGAGAGAAATACGAGACCTGCTGTGGCATAGTACTGAAGTCCCACCTCCAGTCTGGCAGCATCCTTGTTGCCATGGAGGAGAGAGGTCAAGTGATAGGAGAACATCATCCTGCTATGGCAGGAAGTGATCCTTTAGCAAGGACCTGTTCTCCAGGTGATATAAAAGCCTTTCCAGGGCTATGTGCACATGAGGGAAGGGTTAGGACAGCCGTTATAGTTGGTGATTAGATCGTTAAGCATGTAGATAGTTGAGTGGCGGCTGGACGTGAGGATCACCTGGTAACATACCTGCTTGGTGCGAAGACAGTAAATCTCACGCGTCACCTAGACAAGGTCTCAGATAGTGCTGAGGAGGAGTCTATTGTCTTGGTACATGTTGGTACTAATGACATAGGAAAGTGTGGTAGGGAGGTTCTGGAGGCCAAATTTAGGCTTTTAGGTAGGAAGCTGAAATCCAGAACTTCCAGGGTAGCATTCTCAGAAATGCTTCCCGTTCCACATGCAGGACCCAAAAGGCAGGAAGAGCTCAGAAGTCTCAATGTGTGGTGAGACGATGGTGCAAGGAAAAGGGTTTTGGATTTGTCAGGAACTGGGGAACATTCTGAGGAAAGGAGGTGCTTTTCCGAAGGGATGGGCTCCACCTTAACTGGGATGGAACCAGGCTGCTAGCATTAACCTTTAAAAAGGAGATAAAGCAGCTTTTAAACTAGATTACAGGGGGAACCTGAGAGTTGCTCAGCAGCGCATGGTTCGTAACATTGTTTCCTTGAAGGATGCAAGCAAAAGACTGAAGTTAGGGCATACTGACATAGAGGTTCCACTAAAGACAAAAGTAGCCCAAATGCCCTTAAGTACAGAGCAGACGGAGCTTAAAGATTCCAAATTACACCTGTCTATCGATAACCAGATCAATATGAATTTAAAAAACCCTCTAAAATGCTTGTATGCAAATGCTAGAAGTCTAAAAAAATAAGGTAGGAGAGTTAGAATATATAGCACTAAATGAGATGTTAGATACGATTGGTATCTAGGAGACATGGTGGAAGGAGGACAACCAGTGGGACACTGTGATACCTGGGTACAAATTATATTATAATGATAGAGCAGATAAAATTGGTGGAGGGGTTGCGCTCTATGTTAGAGAGGGCATTGAGTTTACACAGTATTAAAGTTTTGCAGGAAAGAAAATTCACTGTAGAATCTCTGTTGATTGAAATTCCATATAAAAAAGGAAAGGGGAAGGCGATGGCAGTGGGAGTGTACTATTGACCGCCTGGCCAAAATGAACATATGGATGATGAAATGCTCAAAGAAATCAGGGAAGCTAACAAAAGTTACAACAACAGTAATAATAATGGGCCATTTCAATTACCCGGGTATTGACTGGGTCAGTGTCACGGCAGGACATGCTAGGGAGATAAAGTTTCTACATGAAATAAATAACTGCTTCCTGGAGAAGCTGGTTCATGAATAAAGAAGGGAAGCAATTTTGGACCTAGTGCTTGGTGGAACACAAGATCTGGTCCAAGAGATAAGGGTGTTGGGGCCAGGGGCAGCCCAAGAGAGATGCGGGGCCATGGAAGGAGGCTCGTTATCGGGCCTCATTTGCATAAAGGACCAATTTGCATAAATATTTGCATAATGTTAACGTGCACTAATTTTTTTTTGTAAATATGCCTCTTAATGAGTGTCTGGATAAAGAAAGACTACTACATTTCTACATTACTATAGTCCAGTGGCAACCGCCAGGCACATTAGGAAGTATTATAAATACTGCCCATTTAGAACCCATAGCAAAACTGCCATATCATAACAGCACTACCAGGATTCACAAAGCACCAAACCCTACCTATCAAAAAGGTAACAGTGCAAATACATTTCAGAGAACACCAATATATCTCCTACTGGGGAAAGAGAACAAGTGGGACTGTCAAGTAGAAACTGCTTGAAGAGAATAACTAAGCTCGGTTACACATGCAGAACGTAGACCGTCACCAAACAAAGAACAATGGATCACAATTTAGAAATGGGAAGGCAATAATTAAACTGGGAATCCCAAAAACCAAACCTGGAATGTACAACGCTGGAGAAATAAAACTATAAATTAATTTCTTCTTGTACTAAACAAAGCGCAGACATTAACGATGCACATTTCCCAGAGCTGACATATTCCAGTTAATAAATTCAAAATAAAGTATTTTTCTACCTTTTTGTTGTTTGTGCATTTTATTTTTCATTTGCAATTGCTCCAGTCACTTTCTTCTGGTTTCTTAGTGTCTTCTGCCAGCTGTCCATTTGTCCTTTCTTTTCTCTTCTAGATTTTTTCCATTCTCTCTTCTGCATCTGCTTTAACATACTGATATTTCCCCTTTTGCTCTTTCCCCTATTTCTTTCTTTATTCCTTTTTCATCCACTCAAATTTTACCCTTCCATCCTCAATCCCCACTTACTCTCCCAATACCCAGCTAATCATAGATTTATCTTCCCTCCCACACAAAATATCTTTTCCCCCTCCATCCTCACTCCCCCAGTCCATCCCACTGTAGTCCTCCTCCAACATCAGTTCCCTTCTAGTTCCAGCCCCACCCAGCATCTGCTCCCTTCTAGTTCCATACTCCCATCCCCCCATCAGCCCATTTCCAATCCTAGCCCACCATCAGCCATTTCCAATTCTAGCCCCCCATTATCCATTTCATCCTATCTTAGCCTCCCCATCAGCCCATTTCCAGTCCTGACCCCCCATCAGCCCATTTCCAGTCCTGACCCCCCATCAGCCCTTTCCAGTCCTATCCTAGCCCCACTCCATTAGACCATTTCCAGTCCTAGCTCCCCCATCAGCTATTTCCAGTCCTATCCTAGCCCTCCCCCCAGTAGACCATTTCCAGTCCTAGCTCCCCATCAGCTATTTCCAGTCCTATCCTAGCCCCTCCATCAGCCCATTTCCAGTCCAAGCCCCCCTCCCCATCAGCCCTTCCCAGTCCTATCCTAGCCTCCACCCTCATTAGACCATTTCCAGTCCTAGCTCCCCCATCAGCTATTTCCAGTCCTATCCTAGCCCCTTCATCAGCCCATTTCCAGTCCAAGCCCCCCCCCACTCATCCTCCTTCCAGTCCAAGCCCCCTTCCCCATCAGCTATTTCCAGTCCTAGCCTCCCCCTTCCCCCCCCCCCACCAAAGAGCCAGAGCTTTAGATGGAGCCGGAGAGGCTTTGGCTCACCTCTGTACAGCTGCCAAAGTGAAGAACACCGTTTTTCTTCACTTCGGCAGCTGTGTTGTAGTATAGGCTGCTGGCTCGCCGGATGACAAATAGTATTTCTTCTTTCCTGGCACTCAGCGCAGCAGCGGCTTATACTACAACACAGCTGCCGAAGTGAAGAAAAACAGTGCTCTTCACTTCGGCGGCTGTCAGAGGTGAGCCGGGGCCTCTCTGGATCCCTGTAAAGCCGATCTTGCTGGTGCCAAATATGCAAGATGTTATTGGTGCTGGGTCCCCTGAAGCATGGGGCCCTGTGCAAACTACACTCTTGCACAATGGACAGGCCAGCTCTCGTTGGGCCCACTTGGCAATAGTGATCATAGCATGATCATGTTTGATTTAATAAATGGAGGAAGGATGACAAGGAAATCCACAGTACTACCTTATAATTTTCAAAAGGGAGACTATCATAAAATGAGGAAAATAGTTAAGAAAAAACTAAAAGGAGCGGTCGCAAAAGGTTAAAGACTTATATCAAGCTTGGGTGTTGTTTAAAAATACTATTCTGGAAGCCCAGACCAGCTGTATTCCACGCTTTAACAAAAGTGGAAGTCCAAAACACTGCCAGCATGGTTTAAAGGTGAGGCCAGAGAGGCTATTGTAGCCAAAAAAGCATCTTTCTAAGAAGCATTTTATAACTGTGCTCTTGTATTGCTGCCAAGATCAATGAGATTTTTGTTGTTATATATACCCCTCTCCTATCTATCTAGGTCCCATATTCCCCCCCACCCCCGATCTTCTTCTCATGCTTTCATATGTGGGTTTAGTATTACTGGCCTGCTTAGGGCACTCTACTGTCTTGCCAACAGTCTTCGAGATACGTCAGCTGTTCTGTAGTTTTTCAAAAGCTATCTCCTTGTTCTCCAATTTTTTATTAACTTTTTGACTGCCAAGAAAGTATGCTATTTGGAAATATCCATACCAGTCCCCTGCTTCTAACTTGAATTCCTGCCTAAGTTCAGCATATGTAAGTATTAGCATATGTGTCTCATATCCCCTCGTGTTAAATGTATCCCCCAATTGTATTGTGACCACTTTGATTGAAGGATAAGGTGGTATACAAAGGTGTCTAAATAAAAATAAAAAAAGGGTCGCAATTGGCCTTGTTCAGTTAGTATCTGGCCCACTTACTGTATCCGTTTTCTTGCCCACTCCTGCAAAGCTGAGCCGGTGCGGAGGGGAAACGGGCACGGCTCTTCCAGGGAGGCGGTGGCTATAGCCGCGGGCTTTTCATTCTGCTGCTGCCGCCGCTGCAGCAGCAGCTGCTTATTCAGCCAGAGGGGGTTTTTTTTAATTTTTATTTTAAGTCCGAGTGAGGTGGTCTTTGGGGGGCAATTTTGCCGCTCCAAAAAAGTTGCCGCCTGAGGCTACCGCCTCACTCGGCCTCATTATAGAGCCGCCCCTGCTTATCTGCAACTTGGGCACAGCGTACAGGGCCCCAACCAGGCCAGAACATTTGTCCCAAAGCCCATTCTTCACAGGACTGCAAACATAAACATAGAGCTCCACCCTGACTGAAGCCTCTCCAGTATCCAGCTCTCCCAGGAGGGAGTGAGAAGCTGCCCGTCTCCACCCACAGCAGCTGCGTCACAGCCTAGTGCTGTCCAATTGGGGCAGCCCACTGCTCTTTAAAAAGGAGCGCCACATTGAGATGCCCTAGAAACCTACAAGCGATCCATCCTCATCAATACAATAGTAGCTTGAGCTCCCCTAGGGTTGAGCTCGCTCTCATCGTCAACACGACTACTTCTGCGACCACAGCAAGTATACATCACCTTAACGGACATAGAAAGAGACCCTTTCCCACAGAATTGTTTCTATTATTGACTATAATACTGTTGCCATTAGCTCATAGAATTGTTTCTATTACTGACTATAGAAAGAGACCCTTTTCCATAGAATTGTTTCTATTATTGACTATAATACTGTTGCCATTAGCTCGCATTTACTATGGCTAGTAGCATCATATAACTGTCACTCTTTTAAACTGCATCTACTATCACCAGTAATCCTCAGAGAACTGTTTCTATTTTTGACCACATTACTATTGCCCTCACTTGGTTTGCAGCTTGTCGTGCTGTGAGGGATTGTGTGCATCAGTGATGCTGAGAGCTAAACTATCGGTAGTTTAACTACTGGCAGGGTCTCCCAAGATGGACAAGTCTCAGCTGAGATGCCAGACAGCACAGTTACTTACCTGTAACAGGTGATCACTGGGAACAGCAGGAATAAGTCTTCACATATGGGTACGTCGGTACCGACGGAGCCTGCACGGGAATGCTCCCCAGCATCCAATCAGAAAGCTTTTCGGAGCATCCCTCGTGCCTGCGCACTGCCTTCCCGCCTTTCCAACTGTCTCTCCTCAGTTGAGTTTCATAGCTGAGACAAAGGGAGAGAAAGAAGAAAGGAGAAAGATAGATAGATAAAACTCCTAGGGGAGGTGGGTGGGTTGTGAAGACTTATTCCTGCTGTTCCCAGAGATCACCTGTTACAGGTAAGTAACTGTGCTATCTCCAGGAACAAGCAGGAATGAGTCTTCACATATGGGGACTCCCTAGCTATAGATGCCAGGGGGAGATCCCATAAAATGCGTGTCCCTGGATCAGGACTGCACTTCCCACACATGGATCTCCGGCATCCCATGAGGGACGGTGGGTAGGAGATGAAAGAGAGGAGCTGTAAGAAAAAACAGCGAACCTAAGGACTACAAGAGAGGAGTCCTTGGTATGTATGATAAGTAGCATTACAATTATTCAATGAACCATCACAATATGGAGCTTACCTACTGGATTGTAGGAAGTAGAGAACGTGATGGAGTCTACTGGAGGTTCAGTAGAGGAATCCTCAAGGTGACCTCACAGCAGTGAGGGTGAAGGTCCAAATCTGGAATTGGCAGGTGACCCAGGTGTCAACTGGGGTAGTATAAGAACGACAGGTCTTCAGTGGAAAGCTTTATGGGAAAAAACTGAAAACTCTTTTAGCTACAGAATCATTAACATTGAGGAGTAAAAGAGGAAGACTGACCGATTTGGACAACTAGCCCAGTCCTGGAGGGAAGAAGGGGTATGGAAAAAAGCCCGTATTCCCAAGGAGGACAGATGTGTGAAGGGCTGAAACTTCAGAAGTACTGAAGATGTACACTGTCTTTCCTAGCTGGTGAGAGATAGGAAAGATATTGAAGCGTGATGCTTCAGGGATAGCGAGACCTAGAGTAAAGTGGACGCTGTTAGTACCACAGTAGTGGTTGTGTGCATAACAGCCCCCACATACCGAGGGACAGTATGAAGATATGCAAGCCCACTGTCTGGAACCTCTAAGAAGGTAAAACCTTTATAGCATAGACAGTTAGGGAGATAGTATGTAAATACATATCTACTTATAAAAAGCATCTCGACAGATACAGATATATAGGGATAGATATATAGATATAGATATGTATATATATGTGTATATATATATATAGGGGCATAAGCTATGCACACACAGCTTACAGACATATGTATCTATAGAAATATATACATACATGAATATGTATGTCTGAAGACACATGTCTGCAAATAAGCCCCATAAGAACATTCACATGAGAGATGTGAAGGAGAAAGATTCATCTAATTACAAGAAGGTGAAACCTACTTGAGAAGATATATAGAGAATCTATTCCTCTGGGCTAAGAGGTGCAGGAATGCTATCCAGTGAAATAACCAGTCTGTAAAGAGCAAGTCATGAGTTCTGTAGAACTCTGACATAGTAGATGGACAGAAAACGCATAGAAGGAGATACCAGGATGACCCACTGGAGGGACACAGGGGTATCATGCATTACTAGTAGAATATGTGCTGTCCATGAGGAGTAGGATCGCATGAGGACAAGCTGTAAGGAAAAAAGAGCATATTCCTGCAGGATTGGAAAACTCTTTGGACATTCACACAGAAAAGGCTTATATCCTGTATTATAACAGGAGACAAGAGGGTGTGGAGAACCCTCACAGCCATCAGAGACAAAGTCCAATGCTCTCTAGCAAGGGCCCATAGTAGAAAGCTTCTCTGAAGATTGCAGAGAGCATTATGCAGGAGAATTAGGAGATAAAACTGACTGTAGTTCAGCTGTGCTGCCAAATCCAAGGAAATGGAGATGGCCAGAAAAGAAGATAAAGTGAGAAGCCTGAAGTGATTAGGATTATCCAAGATAGATGAGCACTATCTTGGAATCACTACTAAGGCTAGACAGAAAGTAGTGGAAGACAGACTGGAAACTTGTGGGAAAGTACCAGTAGTTCAATCACTGGAACTCCTGCATGAACAGTAGCTGAAAGAGACAGCAGAGAGAATCTTCCTGTGTAAAACAGAGAGAACAGACAAAGGGAGAGGAGATATTCCTGTCCCTGTCTGATAAGCTGTCCAGAGAATTTATTCAAGGAAAAAACTCTACACTAGAAAGAAAGGCTAGAGAAGCTGTACAGTATGGTACCACTCATTCAGGGGAAACCCTGGATGAGAGGGTAGAGAAACAGGAGCTGAAGGGTGACTTACCATATGGTGAGTCAGCTGAAGGAAAAATGTTCATGTTGGGACAGAACTATCATGGGATAGTTGTTAACTTCTCTACTTGGTAGGAAGAAGAGAAGAAATCTGTAACCCATAGACAAGAATATCCTGACAGCTCAGCATATCCTGAAGAAAGGAAACCAGGTGTAGAGCTTTAAAGAAAAAACAGTGAACAAACTTCTGCTAAGAAGAAGTTAACTGTAGGTTGCAACCTTCAGGAACCTAAGGTTGCTGGGTATGCCCAGACTGGCTAAAGTTTAGATTCTTCAGACCAGGACGAGGTGTCCCCTGCTTGGGTACATCTGGATGATGGGCAGGAGAAGAGTGAAACCTTCTTTTCTTAGGGAAAGAGGGTTTGGTAGGACATTTCCTACCTCCTGGGGAAAAAGAAGGCTTAGGATCGTCCCCAGAACCAGGGAAGTCAGTGGAGCAATGAGCAACCTGACGTAAAGCCTCCCTATTGAAGAGATTTTCTCGGGTACAAGGAGAATTACCCAGTGTGTGTTGTGCCCATCTGCTCAAGTCTGAAGCCTGGAGCCAGGCTCTACGTCGTGCTCCTATGGCTATAGCAGAGGTTCTGCTAACAGACTCAAAAGAGTCTAGAGAAGCACGAGAAAGAAACCAAGAGAGATTCTGACTATGACTAAGAAGTAAGGAATAGTCAGCAGCCTTGGGCTCTGATAGAAAAGGAGTCAAAAGAGATAATTTCTTTGTGACCTCCTGGAGAGATAGACTCATATAAAAAATATAAGAAATAATCCTTGTTGCCAGCATAGATGTTTGGAAGGTTTGACGTCCAAAGGCATCAAGTGCTCTAGATGCACGACCTGGCGGATAAGAAGAATGCTTCTTCTTGCTTTTCACCTTCCTCATTGCTGATTCCACTACAATGGAATGATGGGGAAGTTGAGTCTTTTGAAACCCTGAAGAGGGGGGCACCTGATACAGAACATCAGTTGCTGTAGAAGGTGAGGAAACCCTTAAAGGTGATTCCCATATTCTCAGAAGATCCTGCAAAGAATGATGTAAAGGAATGATGAGGTGAGGAGTGGTCTAGTGGTTAGGACAAGGTACTTCAGGCCGGAGGGCCAGGGGTTCAAGTCCCACCTGGGGACAGCAATCTCAGGCCAGAGGGACTGGGATTTCTAGTCCTATAGGCACTCCTTGTGGTCTTGGGCAAGCCACTTAACCCTCCATTGCCCATGTTCCCTGTAAGTATGAATGTGTGTGTCTCTCATCCCCTTGTGTTAAATGTATCCCCCAATTGACCGCTAGGGATAGGAATAGCAAGGAATGTTGCCATGTCAAGGAGAAATTTCTGAAAAGAGGGATCTCCAATGGGAACTATCCCTGGGTAGACTAAAGTTGAAGGAGCAGCCTGGGCACCAGAAGATGTACTGGTCTGGTGCAGAAAAAGAGCCCCACTAGATGGATACTGGTACTGGCAGTCACGGTTTGAGGCAGTCAGTACTACATCGTCCATGCCAGGAATCGATTCCAAACTAGGCATAGAAAGGATCGATGGCATGGGAGTAGCTGGTCTCGATGTAGCTGCAGGAACCGACATCGATACCGATACCAGTAGCTGTGCTGGAATCAGAGGCGATAACGCCATCGAAGCAGTCATCGGAGGCTGCTCAAGTGGTACCGAGGCAACCAGAAACCCTTGGTGAATATCCTCGGTACTGCGTATCCGGAATCGATAAGGGTCGGTTCCGAGACGTGTCGGTACCCAGTCTTCTAGACTAGATATCGATTCCAGACTCGGCATCGAAGGGAACGAGTCTATCGATGCATGTCTAGAGGGTACCTGGTATCGGCGATGCTGTCGATACTGGAAAGGCAATCTGGGACGTATCGATCGGTCCCGAAGATACCGAGGACGCCTGGTGAAGAGTGGATCACTAAACACCGGTGCCGATGCCGGAGTATCGGTACCACTCGAAGCGAATGCCACCACCGAGCATGGCTCAGATACGGGAAAGTCAATCTGGGATGTATCGATTGGTCCCGAAGGTACCGAGGACGCCAGATGACGAGCCCTGGTGAAGAGTAGCCTAGTGGTTGGGGCAAGGTACTTCAGGCCGGAAGGTCGGGGGTTCAAATCCCACTAGAGGACAGCAACCTTGGGCCGGAAGGACCAGGGTTTCTAGTCCCACAGATGCTCCTTGTGGTCTTGGGCAAGCCACTTAACCCTCCATAGCCCATGTTCCCTGTAAGTATTAGTGTGTCTCATATCCCCGCGTGTTAAATGTATCCCCCAATTGTGTCGTGACCGCTTTGATTGAAGGATAAGGCGGTATACAAAAACTGTCTAAATAAATAAACACCAGTGCCGATTCCGGGGTATCGGTACCGCTCGAAGCGGATACCACCACCGAGCATGGCTCAGGTATGTTCTGTGAGGGGTGAGCCCCAGGAACAACCTGAAACCCCTGAAATGCTTCGGAGCCCGGAGACTCCCGCCGGGGTATTAATACCAATGGGGTCTTGAGGGCAAGGCTGGAGCCGTCAGCATGCTTAGCATGAGACCTACCACTCAAGGATTGGCTAGTCTGAACAGACTTTTTGTGGGTTACCTGATCCTGTGGAGAAGAAAAGGCCGGTGTCCTCACCGAGGGAGGGAAAACGGTATTGAGAGAAACTCGAAAGAGGGAATCTCTTCTCACAGTTTTGCAGCCTGATTGTTCTGGGGAAAAAGGGTCAGGACCCAAACAGGTTAGACACCAGGCATTGGAGTCTAAAAAGAGAACTGTGTTTCCACAGTGAAGGCACTTCTTAGGAGAAGAAGGCTCCATGATGGAGAGGCCTTGTAGGCCCAAAAATTTTAAGACAGAAACTGAGGGAAAAACTCTCTCTGAGTTTAAGAAAAAGAAAAGAAAAACCCACCGGTGGTACCGGTGGCTGCGGGAAAAACAGCCGCGACCACAAGAAAACAAAAAATAAAGAATTAAAGAAAAAAGTTTCTGCGGTGACAGGAGGACGTCCTGCCGGCTTCGCGGAAAAACAAAAACTGAGGAAAGACAGTTGGAAAGGCGGGAAGGCAGTGCGCAGGCGCGAGGGATGCTCCCAAAAGCTTTCTGATTGGATGCTGGGGAGCATTCCCGTGCAGGCTCCATCGGTACCGACGTACCCATATGTGAAGACTCATTCCTGCTTGTTCCTGGAGATCAAGACAAACCACCCATCTGGGCAGCAGCAGAATGGGATAGTGTTGACGGCGGAGGATCACATTTCTGTGACAACGGCAACAACACCAAACTTAAACTGCGCGGAAGAAAGGCCCGGCAATCTACTTCTGTATCTTGCCATGAAAACCCAATGGATAGTTACAACAAAACAAATTGTGCTGTAGTGCTGGAAGATGAGACCCTCAGGTTGGAAGGCACTCAACTAGCTACTGGGGAAGAGCTGAAGACTTTTCAGAGTAAAGCCAGCATTTATGATGTGGTTGGATCAAAGCCCTCGGGACGTCTGACTGCTGATGTAGCTGTGCATGAAATGAGAGTCAGAAGCTGTAAAGATGTCTTACACTTTGGAACATGGAACGTACGAAGCATGAACCAAGAGAAGTTGGAGGTGGTCAAGAATGAAATGGAACATGTACAACTTGATCTGTTGGTTGTCAGCGAACTGAAATGGACTGGCATCGGGCACTTTGCATCAGATGATCACATGGTCTACTATGCTGGAAATGAAAGACAAAGAAGAAATGGTGTTGCATTTATAATAAAGAAGAAACTTGCAAGAACTGTAATGAAATACAATGCAGTCAGCGAATGCTTAATCTCTATTCGTCTACGAGGAAGGCCTATCAACACAACTATAATTTAGGTATATGCCCCAACAACAGCTGCAGAAGAGAATGAAATTGAAGAGTTCTATGAACAAGTACGAGCTGAAATTGACAGAACATGCAAACAGGATATCCTGATAGTCATGGGTGACTGGAACGCAAACGTTGGCAACAAAGAAGAAGACAAAGTAGTTGGAAAATATGGACTTGGCAACAGAAATGAAGCTGGAGAAAGACTGATAGAATTATGCAAGACCAACGATCTATTCATCTCAAACACCTTCTTCCAGCAACACAAGCGGCGACTGTACACATGGACTTCACCCAATGGATTGTTTAAAAATCAAATTGACTACATCTGTGGAAGTCAACGATGGAAAAGCTCTATAACATCAACAAAGACAAAACCTGGAGCTGACTGTGGTACAGATCATCAACTACTAGTATGCAAACTCAAGCTAAAGCTGAAAAAGAGCAAACCACTCATGAATGCAGCAAAATATGACCTTGAGAATATACCACTGGAATTTAAAGACTGCCGGGAAAATCGATTTGCTGCTGTAGATACAAATGATAGAGTTCCAGAAGAGTTATGGAATGACATCAAGAAGGTTGTGTTGGAAGAAAGCGAGAAGTCTCTACAAAAGGTAAAAAAGAAAAAACGGCCAAAATGGATGACGGAAGAAACTCTGAAAATTGCCCAGAAACGCAGAGCAGCTAAGGCCAGAGGAGAAAGAAAGACAATCACAGAACTCAACAGAGATTTCCAACGTGCAGCAAGACAGGACAAGGAAAAGTACTACAATGACGCATGCAAGGAAATAGAAGCAGAAACTATTAGAGGAAGAACAAGATCAGCTTTCCTAAAGCTACGAGAGTTAAAGAAAAAGTTCCAGCCTCGAATTGGAATGTTACAAGATGCTCAAGGTTCTTTGTTGAATGATGCTGAGAAGATCAAGAAAAGATGGAAGGAATATACAGAGTTTTTATATGATAAAGATCAAGTGGACCAACAGCGGTTTCAACCTGTACCTTATGATCTGGAACCATTGGTGATGAAAGAAGTTGAAGCAGCATTGAAAGCCTTATCAAAGAACAAAGCACCAGGCATTGATTGCATTCCCATAGAAGTATTACAGCAATCTGATGCAGCTGTTACCATACTTACAAGGCTCTGCCAAGAAATATGGAAGACAGCATCATGGCCAACTGACTGGAAAAGATCTGTGTTTATACCAATACTAAAGAAAGGTGATCCAACTGACTGTGCAAATTATCACACAATCGCTCTGATCCCACATGCCAGCAAGATTCTACTGAAGATTATTCAAAAGAGACTACAATCATACCTAGAACAAGAACTACCTGAAGTGCAAGCAGGGTTCAGAAAAGGGCGAGGAACGAGAGACATCATTGCGGATGTGAGATGGATCCTTGAAAAGACTGAAGAATACCAAAAGGATATCTATTTGTACTTTATCGACTATAGCAAAGCTTTTGACTGTGTAAACCATGAGAAACTCTGGGCCACATTAAGAAGCATGGGTATACCAGAACACCTGATCGTTCTCTTGCACAATCTGTACATTGATCAAGAAGCAACAGTTTGAACGGAACAAGGAGAAACAGAATGGTTTAAAATAAGCAAAGGTGTAAGACAAGGCTGCATACTTTCCCCCTACCTGTTTAATTTATATGCAGAACAAATCATCAGAGAAGCAGGATTGTATGAAGACAACAGAGGTGTGAATATTGGTGGAAGACTCATCAACAACCTTCGCTATGCTGATGATACCACATTACTGGCAGAAAGTGAAGATGATCTGAAACATTTGATTCTCACAATCAAAGAACATAGTCTCAAAATGGGCCTGCACCTTAATGTAAAGAAGACAAAGATCATGACAACTGGCCTAATCAACAGGTTCATCGTCGAAGGAGAAGAAATTGAAATCGTGAATAACTTTAACCTACTTGGATCAATAAAGAAGCAACAAGCAGTCAAGAAATCAGACGACGCATTGCTCTTGGCAGAATGGCTATGAAAGACCTAGATAAGATTCTCAAAAGCAGAGATGTCTCTCTCCATACAAAGATTCGACTTGTTCAAGCCATGGTATTTTCAATAACATCATATGGATGTGAAAGCTGGACAGTGAAAAAGATAGACAGGAAGAAAATTGATGCCTTTGAATTATGGTGCTGGCGGTGAATACTTTGTATACCATAGACTGCCCGAAGAACAAACCAGTCGGTACTAGAGGAGATCAAACCTAAGCTTTCTTTAGAAGCTCAGATGACAAGACTTCAACTTTCATACTTTTGACACATCATGCGTAGAGAGAGATCATTAGAGAAAGACATCGTGCTTGGCAAGATAGAAGGTCAACGCAAAAGAGGAAGACCAGCAATGAGATGGATGGATACAATAACAGCAGCTACGGGTACCAGTCTGTCAACAATGAGCCACCTGACTGAAGACCGGAGACAATTTAGGATAGCTATCCAGAGGGTCGCCATGAGTCGACTCCGACTCGATGGCACTTAACAACAACTATTGCCATTAGCCGCATCTACTATTGCTAGTAGTCTCATATAATTATTTATATTTTGTACTGCATTTACTATCACCAGTAATCCTCAGAGAACTGTCTCTATTTTTGACCACGTTACTGTTGCCAATAGCTGCATCTACTATTGCTAGTAGTCTCATATAATTATTTATATTTTGTACTGCATTTACTATCACCAGTAATCCTCAGAGAACTGTTTCTATTTTTGACCACGTTACTGTTGCCAGTAGCCGCATCTACTATTGTTAGTAGTTTCATATACAGCCCTCTCACCAAAAACTACATAATGGCCCCCTTAAAAAATTAAAAGCATACCCTTTTCTCTCCTGCTAATAGATTATCTCTACCTGTTTTAATTATACTGTTGTCAGTAGCCAATACTTATTCCTTTTGTGAATTATTCATACTGTTGCCAAGAATGAATAATTATCCCTACATATCTTACATATACTGTTACCAGTAGCTAGTGAACTACTTATACTGTCGCCAGTAATCAGTAATTTTCCTAACCTGTCTTACATATACTGTTGTCTGTAGCTAATAATTACTTCTACTTGTTTTAAATATACAGTAGTCAGTAATTATTCCTATCATGAGATTCATATACTGTTGCCAGTAGCCAGTAATTAGTAACTAGCTGAGCATTAACCTAATTGCGACCTTAGAACAGAAACCTTGCCTTTCACCTTTTCAATTCTACTGAAATCTCAGAAAGGTAATTAATACAATAGGCTCCTATCATTATGGATTACATCAATCGTCTTAAAATCATGTCTATCTTTCTAATACTACTTACAATATTTGTGCCAAAATATATCCAAGTATACTCCCTTGTTACTCATAACATTCCAATTATTCTCCAACATAAGAATCCCAACATCTCTCATAATGCACCATATCACAAAACACCTCATGCACAAGGTCAAAGAAATCGTCTAATATACATCACACTTGGGAATTCTTACCATCACCATGTCCAACAACACAAATCCTTATCTAAAGACCTTCTTTGTTTGCTTATAAACGTGAGATCAATTAAGAATAAAATACCGATCATAACTGATATCCTCACTGATTATAAACCTGACATATTATTCTTAACAGAAACATGGTTCACGGTTCATAACAACATTCTCCTAAATCAATTACAAACTGATGGATATGAGCTACTTCACTGTTCTAGGGCTTTAAAAAGGGGTGGGGGTGTCATCGCTAATAAGTTAGAGCCTAGCAGCAGCAAAGAGCTATAATTTAAATTAAATAAGAATATAGCTTACCTCAGCAGCACAGGACAGGGTACTAAACTAAACATAAATCTGGCCGGTCCTCAAAGTGTAGATCTCCTTCTAAGCATCGAGATGCCTCTGGCATTGCCCTTGAGGGACTTGTACCAGCAAAACTGCCCCGGCGGGAGGCTTCAGCCTTCAAAGCATTATCGGGGCTCCAGGATGTTCTCAAGGCCTCAACCTTGGCAGAACTCCTGGTGCCATGCTCTGGGGTACCGGCCGCGTTGTCCGGTACCGATACCCAGGAATCAGCATCATCGATAGACCAGAGATTCTTGGCTATTGAACGCAGTCTGGCGGCTCTGCTTGCGGCATCGGTGCCTTCGGGACCGCTTCAGACAATTCAACTGGCACCGGCACCAATACCGGTACCGGTACTAACAGCATCGACATCGGTAGGTGCAATACCGACACCGAGTCATGCTATTTCCTCCGGTATTGACAGACCGGTACTGGACCCCTCCAGCACCTACTTCGATCGGTACCGGTATCATGCTTTGCAAGATCACCCGGACAGGAGATATTTTGAATCCTCCGATGAGTCTGAAGACTCTGATAGCTCTGTTGATACCGGAGTACTTCTCCCTGAGGAGCCTTCTTCTCCTAAACGTAGGATGTCTCCTCCAGAGGATATATCCTTTCAGGATTTTATCAGAGAGGTAGCTCGAGGTCTTTCCATCACAATGGCTCCTGAGACAGAGCCTAGAGCAAAGGAGCTGGAGATTTTACAATATCCTAAAGCTCCCAAGGAGGCAGCTACTTTGCCTATTCATGAGATCTTGCATGATCTCATGTTAAGAATGTGGGAAACACCTCTTACCACCTCTCCTCACTCTCGTAGGCTTGATACCATGTATCGAGTACCTCCTTGTCCTGGCTTTCAAAAAACTCAGCTACCTCACCACTCCATTGTGGTGGAATCAGCTATGAGAAGGATCAGGAGTGCAAAGAGGCATGCCTCTAATCCTCCAGGACGTGTATGTAAAACTCTGGATGCCTTTTGACGTCGTACTTTCCAGGCTTCCATGCTTTCTACCAGGATTAGTTCCTATATTTTATATATGGGAATGTTCCTTAAGGAAGTCACAGGAGATTTGGAGCTTATGAGCCCTCTCCTTTCTGATGATAAGAGGCAAGATTATCTTACACTTGTCAAACATGCCTAAGATGTTTCTAAGTTTGTTAATTGTGCAGCTTTTGACTGTTTTGAGTGCATACGCAGAACCTCTGGCATTGCCATAAGTGCACGTAGGATTGCCTGGCTCCAGGCATCTGTCTTAGAACTCTGGGTACAGGACAAACTGGGGAATATCCCTTCCACTGGCGAAAATCTCTTTGGCAAAAATTGGCAAGAGAAAGCTAATGAGCTGGACGCTGATAACACCACTTTGGATAAACTATCCAAGGCTACAGCTGATCCTGCAAGGAGAAAATCCTTCAAGAAACCATTCTACACTAAAAAGAAGAGGCGCATTCTGCAGGTCAGTCTGCCCGAAAGGGACAGCAGTCACCGAAACAAAGGGAAACAAAGACTGCTAAGTCTCAACCGGCTCAGCAGACTCAGTCTCCAGAGGGGCTTTGACTCCCATCTAGAGAACATGGCCTTCCTGGCCCTCAATGGACCAGAGCCTTCCGCCATTCCAGGAAGGTTGTGTCATTTTGCCCCCAGATGGGGGCAGATAACAGCAGAGGATTGGACTCTCTCCATTGTAAGAGAGGGGTACAAGCTTCACTTCCTCAACATGCCCATCCTACAGTTGTAAGACAGTTCAGTTCTCAGACTTCACTCCACACTGAGTTAGGTCAAGAGGTCAATCTATTTCTTGCCCAGGGGGCAATAGAAGAGGTACCCATTTCCCAACAGGGTACAGGATTTTACTCCCCCTATTTAATTATTCCAAAGAAAACAGGAGGACACAGACCCATTTTAGACCTCAGAGAATTGAACAAATTCCTGTTCAAACAGAAATTCAAAATGATTTCTCTAGGAACTCTTCTACCATACCTTCAGAGTCAGGATTGGCTTTGTTCTCTAAATCTCAAGGTTGCGTACACTTATGTTCTCATCCATCCAACTCACCGAAGACTCCTTCGGTTTCTATTTCAAGGGAAGCACTACCAGTACAGGGTTCTTCCCTTTGGCCTGGCCTCAGCACCAAGGGTGTTTATGAAATGCATGGCTGTGGTGGCAGCATTTCTTCGCACTCTAGGAATATTTGTCTTCCCTTACTTAGACGACTGGCTCATTCGAGCCCCATCAGAGCCAGGGTTTCTCTATCTTGCACAATGTGTCTCCTTCAGTATTTGGGCCTTGTCATAAATATCCCAAAATCCAACCTCACTCCCACTCAGTCTCTAGAGTTTATAGGAGCTATGCTGAATACCAAAAAGGCAAGGGCCTATCTTTCACAGCCCCGCTGCCTTCGCATTGTGCAGTTAGCTTCCCAAGCAGTGCTAAAGACTCATCTCTCTGCTCGGGAAATGTTGCAAATACTAGGCCACATGGCATCTACCGTGCATGTGGTTCCGTATGCTCGCCTCTATATGAGAGCAGCCCAATGGCCTTTATCCACTCAGTGGACTCAGGCATCAGGTTGCCTGTCAGACAAAATAGCAAACACAAGTTGCCTTATTTTGTCCCTGCAATGGTGGCAATCAACCCAAAACCTGTTGGTGGGGTCCCCCCCTTTCCAACAACCCCCACCTCAGGTCACTCTAACACCTCACATGTGGGTTGGGGAGCTCTCCTGCAAGACCTCTCTACCCAAGGGACCTGGACTCCACAGGAGACTCATCTGCATATCAATCTCTTGGAACTCAGAGCAATCTTCCTTGCTCTTCGAGTGTTCCATACCCAGCTGAGCTACAAGACAGTCCTAATTCAGATGGACAATCAAGTAGCCATATTCTATGTGAACAAGCAGGGAGGAACAGGCTCTCAGTCACTTTGCAATGAAGCTTTGTGACTATGGGCCCTCGCCAGAGAGCATCAGATTCATCTCCTTGCGGTGTATCTTCCAGGCATTCAAAACTCTTGGGCAGACAGACTCAGTCGAGGTCTGCTTCCACACGAATGTTCTCTCCATGCAGACCAGGTAGCCAAAATTTTTCAAATTTGGGGAACCCCGGACATAGACCTATTTGCAAGTCCGTTGAATGCCAAACCTCCCCGGTTCTGTTCCAGAATTCCAGCTCAGGGTTCTCAGGCCAGGGATGCTTTCCTTCTCCATTGGGCTCAGGACTTCCTATATGCCTTTCCACCCATTACCCTAATTCCCAAAACCCTATTCAAGCTTCAGAGAGACAGAGGCCATATGATTCTCATAGCTCCACATTGGCCACGGCAAGTGTGGTACCCTCTGCTCCTACATCTCTCTCAAGCTCCTCCTCCGGAGTTAGGACCTGCTCCAGATCTCCTGTCTCAGGATGACGGGACGTTGTGGCATCCCAATCCCCACTCGCTGCATCTCAAGGGCTGGTTGCTGAAAGCCTAGGCCTTCATGGTCTTAATTAACCTTTCTCAGCAAGTAAAGGATATCCTTTATGCTTCCAGAAAACGTTCCACAAGACGCTCGTATGCTTTCAAGTGGAAAAGGTTTACCATATAGTGCTCGCAGAAGGGTCTTGGGCCTACTATCAGCAAAGTACTTTTAGTTTAAATTTAAAACACAGAAGAGAGCTTTCTGGTTTAATTTGGAACCCAGCAGAGAGCTTGTAGTTTAAATTTAATAGTCACTCAGGGCTTATCATCAGCAAAGTACTTTTAGTTTACATTTAAAACACAGTTTTCTGGTTAAATTTAGAACCCAGCAGAGAGCTTGTAGTTTAAATTTCAAAATATGTTAGAGCCTAGCAGCAGCAAAGAGCTATAATTTAAAATTTAAAATCAAATAAGAATATAGCTTACCTCAGCAACACAGGACAGGGTACTGTATAGCAGCCCTCTTTTAATAAGTGTTATTTCCTTCCCTCCCTCCCTCCCCACGCCCACCCACCCCTGGGATAATCGTAGCTTTATAGGTACTTACACATCTTAAAAGACAGGGGGTGCTCTCAGGTGAAGCTCGTTACCCAAATCAGTCATACACTAAGGACCTGAGATTAATTAAGCTTCAGCTGAACAAGGTATATTAAACGTATTAGGTACAGTTTTATTAGTATAAATATCCATAGCAACCACCTCCAGTCTTGCAGCATCCCTATTGCCATGGAGGAGAGAGATCACGTGACAGGAGAGCATCACCCTGGTGTGGCAGGAAGTGATCCTGTAACTAGGACCTGTAATCCAGGTGATGTAAAACCCTCTCACACCGAGTAAGTTTCTCCAGGGCCATGTGCCCATGAGGGAAGGGTTAGGACAGCCGTTATAGCTGGTGATTCGATCATTAGGCATGTAGATAGCTGGGTGGCTGGTGGACGTGAGTATCGCCTGATAACATGCCTGCCTGGTGTGAAGGTAGCAGACCTCACGCGCCACCTAGATAAGGTCTTAGACAGTGCTGGGGAGGAGTCTGCTGTCTTGGTACATGTCGGTACCAATGACATAGGAAAATGTGGTAGGGAGGTTCTGGAGGCTAAATTTAGGCTTTTAGGTAGGAAGTTAAAATCCAGTTCTCCGAAATGTTTCCCGTTCCACGTGCAGGACCCAAAAGGCAGGCAGAGCTCCGGAGTCTCAATGCGTGGATGAGACAATGGTGCAGAGATGAGGGTTTTGGATTTGTTAGGAACTGGGGAACATTCTGGGGAAAGGAGGGGCTCTTCCGAAAGGATGGGCTTCACCTTAACTGGGATGGAACCAGGCTGCTGGCATTAACCTTTGAAAAGGAAATAGAGCAGCTTTTAAACTAGATAATAGGGGAAAGCTGACAGTCGCCCAAGAGCGGATGGTTCAGAAGAATGGTTCGGAAGAATGTATCTTTGAAGGATACTACCAAAAGCAGAGTGGTTCCAAAAAAAGTAAAGTAGCCCAAATGCCCTCGAGTATGGAGCAGACAGAGCTTAAAGATCACAAATTACCCATGTCTACCAACAGCCAAACTAATATGAATAAAATACAATCTCTAAAATGCTAGTATGCAAATGCTAGAAGCCTAAAAAATAAGATGGGAGAGTTAGAATATATAGCACTAAATGAGAGGTTGGATATGATTGGAATATCAGAGACATGGTGGAAGGAGGACAACCAGTGGGACACTGTGATACCTGGATACAAACTATATTGTAATGATAGAGCTGATCAAATCGGTGGAGGGGTTGCGCTCTATGTTAGAGAGGGCATTGAGTCAGAAAGGATTAAAGTTTTGCAGGAAACAAAATTTGCTGTAGAATCTCTATGGATTCAAATTCCATGTAAAAAGGGGAAAGCGATGGCAGTGGGGGTGTACTATCGACCGCCTGGCCAGAATGAACAAATGGATGATGAAATGCTCAAAGAAATCAAGGAAGCTAACAAAAGTTACAGTGCAGTAATAATGGGTGATTTCAATTACCCCAATATCGACCGGGTCAGTGTCACGGCAGGACATGCTAGGGAGATAAAGTTCCTAGATGACATAAATGACTGCTTCTTGGAGCAGCTGGTTCATGAACCAACCAGAGGGGAAGACATATTAGACCTAATCCTTAATGGAACACCAGATCTAGTGCAAGAGATAAGGGTGTTGGGGCCACTTGGCAATAGTGAAAATAGCATGATCGCCTTTGATTTAATTAGTGGTGGAGGGATAGTAAGGAAATCCACAGTATTATCTTTTAACTTTTGAAAGGGAGACTATGATAAAATGAGGAAAATAGTTAAGAAAAAACAAAAAGGAGCAGTTGCAAAGGTTAAAGACTTACATCAAGCTTGGGTGTTGTTGAAAAATACTATCTTGGAAGACCAGACCAGTTGTATTCCACGCTTTAAGAAAAGTAGAAGGAAGTCCAAAAAACTGCCAGCATGGTTTAAAGGTGAGGTCAGAGAGGCTGTTGTTGTCAAAAAAGCATCTTTCAGGAAATGGAAAAAAGAGCCAAACGACGAAACCTGGAAACAGCACAAGCACTGGCAAGTCAAATGCAAGGCATTGATAAAGCAGGTAAAGGGAGAACTTGAGAAGAAGCTTTCTGCGGAAGCAAAAACGCGAAAGAAAGATTTTTTCAAGTACATTAATAGCAAAAAACCTGCGAGTCAGTAGGTCCATTAGATGATAGAGGAGTTAAAGGGGAACAAATAGGCGACAAGGCGATAACGGAGAGACTGAGTGAATTCTTTGCTTCAGTCTTTACTGAGGAAGATGTAGGGATCTTACCCATGACTAAAGTGGTATTTAAAGGTGCTGAAGAATTAAATGAAATATCGATACATCGGGAAGATGTATTACAACTATTAGATAAACTGAAGAGTAGCAAATCACCTGGGCCAGATGGTATACATTAAAATCATCTGTAATACCTGAAGATTGGAGGATCGCCAATGTAACGCCAATTTTTAAAAAGTGTTCCAGGGGTGATCCGGGAAACTACAGACTGGTGAGCCTCACGTCAGTACCGGGAAAAATGGTAGAAACCATCATAAAGAATAAAATTACTCAGCATGTAGCGTCACCCAGCAGACCTGGTTGAGAGAAGGGAAAATGTTTTAAATGTAGAAAAAAGTGCACATAAGCCGCAATATCTGGAGGAACCAGGTAGAGGGAGCCAGAGAGACTCCAGAGCCACTATAGAACCACGCCCTACTGAGCATGATGTAATCCCAGCTAGCTTCCAATCCAGGTGCACAGAGGAACTTCTTAAGGAGGCTGTGGAAGACAGGAAACAGAGCGGAGGTGGCAGGAGCAAAGAGAGCGGTGGCAGCAAAGAGAGCGGAGGTGGCAGCAGCAAAGAGAGCAGAGGTGGCAGGAGCAAAAAGAGCGGTGGCAGCAAAGAGAGCGGAGGTGGCAGGAGCAAAGGGAGCAGAGGTGGCAGGAGCAAAGGGAGCAGAGGAAGCAGCAGCAGATGGAAAGGCAGCTGTGAAGATAGTTGGAGTGACGGCTGGAGAGGAAATAGCCAGAGTAAAGGCAGCAGGACTGTGTACAGCTGGAAGCAAGGCAAGTCAGAGGGAAGATTGGAAAGCAAATCTGAATATTCCCTTGCCAAAGGATCACCTAAAGGGAAAGGTGACGGTCTGAGAGCTAAGGAGGAACCGGAGGAGGTTTCAGCTCCTAGAAAGGTAAAAGCTGTTTGTCCAAAGCAGTTAAGGCATTACTACAGTGGCTGTCCAGAATCCCCAGGGTCACAGCAGGAAGCTCTAAGACACGCTCAACAGGCCAGCCAAAGGAGGGACTGGTATAGGCCTCAACCCCCGCTGGAGTCCAAGAGGCCAAGCTCTGAAGGTAAAGCTTTTATTGAATCCAGATATAGAAAAAGCCTGTATGATAAGAAAGGCCTGGATAATAGATGTTTTTATAGAACTGCCACAAAAGCTCCCAGGAGAGAAAACTCTTCTCCATGTAAAATAGCACGAAGCCAACACCCTAAGAATACTCTAGAACATTGGGCTGTGCTAGAGAAGATATACAGAGGGCCTGAGTATAGGATATCTGAACCCAGGGACTCAGAGTCCGAGGTGTCTAGCTACGAGCAAATGCAAGTGGACCTGGCCAGTGAGGCTTCGGATTATGAAATGGATTGCACATATTGTACAAGTGGAAGCCTAGAGTCTGTGCCAGATGTATATGCTGCATGAATTATTGCCTAGAATATTGTGTAATTGCAGCCCAGCACTACTGTGAAGATAACAGTGTGTCTTTAAGCTTTTTGGTTTTATTTTATTTATTTATTTATTTCAGTTTTTTATATACCGCACTATTTACAATCAGCGCGGTTTACAGATGAACACAAAGACCAGAACAACAGGCTGTTCGGTATTACATATAACAGGAGTATAAACTTGGATAACATGGGAGAACTATATACATAGATTACATAATCAGTTGATTCGACAGGATTAAAGAACTGTTTACATAAAGTAGAAGAATTGTAAGGTCAGGAGGGGATTGTGGTTAAGTTTGAGGTAAGGCTATCCTTTTGATCTTTATGTAGGGTAATATTTGATAAATAGGTTATATTTTAGGGCCTTTCTGAACTGGGCTAGGTTGGTTAAGGCACGTATTTTATTTATTTATTTTATTTATTTAACAGTATTTCTAAACCGCCTTATCTTAATAATCAAGGTGGTATCACAGCAAGCAATCAGGTAAAGTGTGTGTGTTGTACATGCAGTGAGGATAAAACTTAGTTGTGTGAGGGATGTGTTGGGTGCTTGATTTGTTTGAGCTATATACAGGGTGGGCTATTTACAGTGGTGCTAGAATCATATTTTATATATATTCAGTTGTTTGGGAGGATTGGAGTGCTGTTATCCATTCTCTTAGGTTATGTGATGTGACCATAGTGCTCTATGAACAGCATGGTTTTCAGTTGTTTTCTGAAGTCTTTGAGGTCTGGAGTTGCCCTTAGATCGTCCGGTAGATTGTTCCATATTGTTGGAGCAGCCATGGAGAGAGCTCTGTCTGTTGTGTCCTTGCGTGTGTGCTTGTACTCATTTGGGGTGCTGACTCGGTTGCATGTTTGACTTCTTCTGGGACGTGCGCTGGTTTCCGGTTGTATGAGCAGGTGGAGGCTGTTGGCTGATGTGTGTTCTTTTATCTTAAATAGGTTTATGATAGTCTTGTATCTGATGCGAGCAATGATTGGGAGCCAGTGTAAGTCCTTTAGTGTAGGTGTGATGTGCTCCTGCCTTGCGGCTCCGGTATGTCAGGTGGGAGGGAGTTCCAGTGTTTTGGGGCACAAAATTTGAAAGCTCTATTCGCTGTTGATCGGCTGCAAGTAGTTATGGCCTTTGGCATTAATAGAGTGTTTAGTGATGAATGCCTTCTGGATCTTGTTGGTGGTACCGTTTGTATGAGATCAATTAGTGAATTGGCCGACATACCATGGATGGCCTTGTGCGTGAGAATCAGTGTTTTGAATATGAGCCTAGCTTGTATTGGGAGCCAGTGAAGCTGCTTGAGGATTGGAGTCACGTGATCATTCCTGGACACTCCTTGTAGCACCCTTGCAGCAGCATTCATAGCAAGTTGTAGAGAACTTAGGGTGGATTGTGGGAGACCTTGAAGAATTGAATTGGCGAAATCGAAATGCGGCAGGATGAGTGCTTGGAAGATGGTTCTGAAATCATCTGGGTCCAGCAAGGAGCGTAAATGCCTCAGTGTGCGTATCTTGAAGTACACCGCTCTTACAATATTGTTGACGTGGGATTTCATATCTAGACGGTGGTCTAGCGTGACTCCAAGATATCTTGTTGTTTCTTTGGTGGATAAATCAGCTCCCTTAACACATATATGTGATGGTGGAATGAAGTTGGGGTCTCTTGTGACAAAGAGAACCTCAGTTTTCTTGTGTTGGATACCGAGGTTTTGTGAGAGAAGCCATTCTGAGACTGCATTAAAGCAGTTTATTATGGGCAGTAAATCCATTTGTATTGTAGAAAAAGGTTGGTAAAGTAAGATATCATCTGCGTATATCATACAATTAACATTAAACGATCTGATGATATTACAGATAGGCTGCATGTATATGTTAAACATGAGAGAAGAAAGAGATGAACCTTGTGGGACGCCCTGTTTTTGATGGAAGAGATTTGATTCTCCTGTTGCAGTTTTTACATATTGCATCCTGGTGTCCAGGTAAGATTTACACCATTCAAGTGCTGAACTCCCGATGCCTTTTTCCTTCAGCCGTGTAATGAGTATCTCATGATTTACCGAATCAAATGCAGCTGCTATATCTAAGAAGATTAGCACAACGCCTTGACGGATGTTGTCTATACTGGTGAGTATGTTATTGAAGAGGGTGGTGATGAGTGTTTCAACGCCATGATATTCTCTGAAGCCATGTTGAAAATAGTCCAGAGGGGCTGTGGAATCTATGTGGTCTTGAATTTGACGTTGCACTTCTTTCTCAAAGATTTTTGCTAGGAGGGGAATGCTGGCAATAGGTCTGTAAGAGTCAGCCCTTTTTGGGTCTAGTTTGGGGTTCTTTAGCAGTGGTCTAATGGATGTGAGCTTTAGAGCAGATGGGAAGTAGCCTGTTGTGAATGAGAGGTTCATGATTCTTGCAATGAACGGGCTAAATGTACTTCGCAGGTCCTTTATCCAGAAGGCTGGGCAAGGATCGGTTTGGGCGGTGGTGGTATTAAGTGAGGTGATTATATCTTCAATGAGTTTAGCCGAGGGAGTGGTAAGTGTAGACAAGGAGTTTTGGCAGGATGTTTCTGGTGCATCTGTTTTCAGTAGCTCATCGGTTTGTATAAGTTTAGATTGCAAGTAATCAGCAAAATCTTGAGGGTGGATATCTTCCTTTTGTTCTGAAGATGGTTCCTTTGATAGTGATTTTACTAGGTTGAAAAGATCACGAGGTTTGTTCAATGATCTTTTAAGCGTATCCGTGTAGTATTGCTTCTTTATGTTTGTGATTGTTTCGCGGTGAGTTGTTAAATAGAGATTGTAGGCTGTGTGATCATCGTTAGCCAGTGTTCGTCTCCAGCGTTTCTCGAGTCTCCTTAAATGTGTAAGTGAAGATCGTAGTTCAGGAGAGAACCATGGGGCAGAGTTTCTTTTCCTTGATGTGATTTTCTTGTGTGGAATAAGAGAAACAGACTTGAGGCTGTTGTTCCAGGCTTCAATTGATTCGTCAAGGTTGAGCGTTGTATTGTTTAGGATTGTTTGTGTATTTGTCAGTATAAAATCCTTGTTGAAAGGCCGAAAGCATCTTGTTGGGGCTCTTGGTGTGTTGTCAAGGTTTTTGTAGTTAAGGGAATGGGTGTCAACCAAAGGAATTTGTATGTTTATGAGTTTGTGGTCTGACCAGGGTACATCTGTGATGGACTTTATGATGTTGTTGCTTTGTGCGGAAGCAGATCGTGGTGCAAAGACCATATCAAGAATGTTTCCTTTGATATGTGTGGGTTCCATGATTACTTGTTGATACCCAAGATTTTCAATTGCATTGAGGAGTGAAGAGGACTGATGTTGCTGCAGAGATGGGAGATTAAGATCTCCCATTATCCAATTAGGAGTGTTAAGATTAGTGGTATTAGCAGCTAAGTCTAGAATGGTGGGGAGGTCATCCGGGGAGCTTGAGGGAGCTCTGTAAACTAGGTTTATGGAGCATTGCTTGTTTGCTATGGTGATTATATCCAGATTGTTTGAGCTGAAGGAGCTAGTCGTATTGAAAAGGAGTTCAGACTTGGTGAGAAAGCGTAGTTACTCACCTGTAACAGGTGTTCTCCAGGAGCAGCAGGAATCAGTCCTCACTTATGGGTGACGTCGGCGCCGACGGAGCCCTCGCGGAGCAATTTCCCCAGCTTTCAAAGAAAGCCTTTGGGAATTGCAGCGCGCATGCGCGGTTCCCTTCCCGCCAATGTTCCCTCTAATTTTCTGTCGGCTGTGTGCACATAAAATATCAGCTGTGCAGCTTTTGAAGGAAGGTTAAATTTTTGTGTGCCACGTAACGACACTCAGAGTTATATACTTTAAAATTTGACTACACATCAGAATACAGTATGTACACCACATTGATTGCACTAGAAAACATTGTAGAACTTGTGAAAACTGTAAATACATAACAACTTTTAAATTTTCAGACATCTGTGGTGTTTTCTATCAGAATCAGAATCGTAATTTTTGTGCGCTCTGTTGTAAAGTATGTGCGCTCGCTCGGTGAGGTGTGTGCGCGCGCACACGCGCACAGCTTAGAGGGAACAGTGCTTCCCGCCCAAGGGTGCCATCTTGCTCAGTCGGATGACATAGCGAAAGACAGCAAAAAGTTAGCAAAACAATGAGAAGAATGACTGCAACTCCAAGGGGAGGAGGGAGGGTAGTGAGGACTGATTCCTGCTGCTCCTGGAGAACACCTGTTACAGGTGAGTAACTACGCTTTCTCCAGGACCAAGCAGGAAGTCAGTCCTCACTTATGGGACTCCCCAGCTTAAGGCTACCGGAGGCCTCAAGCCGAAAAAATGAGCTCCCTCGAGCTCGGCAGTACAGAAAGAAAGAACTTCTCTGAACACGCCCCCGGCCGGTAGCCCAACATCCGGGCCGGCGGGAGGAGTTGCCTAAACCTCAAAGAGATTGCGGAGGACCGCCTGTCCGAAGGCACTGTCCCTACGGGACTCCCTCTCGAGGCAATAATGCGCTGCAAAGGTCTGGCTAGAAGACCAGGTAGCGGCCCGGCAGATGTCTGCCAACGGAACAGAGCGAAGGTGAGCTACGGACGCAGCCTTCGCCCTAACACGGTGAGCCGTGACCCGACTCTCCAACGAGAGGCCGGCTGCCTCATAAGCCCAGGCAATACAGTCCGCCACCCAGATGGACAGAGTACGCTTGGAGACGGGCATACCCAACTTGTTGGGGTCGAAGGAGACGAAGAGCTGAACAGCCTTCCTATGCCCCCGCGTACAGTCAAGATAGAAGGATAAGGCCCTCCTACAGTCCAGGGTGTGCAAAACTGTCTCAGCGCGGCTGGTATGAGGCCGGGGAAAGAAGGTGGGAAGAACCACCTCTTGGTTCATGTGAAAAGGAGAAACGACTTTCGGCAGAAACTTAGGGTGAGTCCGCAGGACCACCCTATTAGGGTAAAACCTGGTGTAAGGGGGCTCCGACACCAGGGCCTGTAACTCGCCTACGCGCCTAGCGGAGGTCAGGGCCACCAGGAAGAGCGTCTTCCAAGAAAGGAAACGCAGAGGGCAGGTAGCCATAGGTTCAAAGGGCGGACAGGTAATCCGCTGCAAGACCACATTCAGGTCCCAGTCCGGGGCTGGTGGGCGCAAGGGAGGCTTGAGCAAGAGCAGCCCATGAAGGAAACGGCTCACCAAGGGGTGCGCTGACAAAGGCCTGCCCTCCACCGGGAGGTGATGTGCGGAAAGAGCACTAAGGTGGACTCTGACAGAGTTGGACTTAAGGCACAGGTTGGAAAGGTAGAGCAAGTACTGCAGGACTACCTGCACCAGACAGGAGAAAGGGTCTTCGGACCGCCGAGTACACCACACGGAGAAGCGACGCCACTTGAAGGCGTAAGACTTCCGGGTGGACGGCCGGCGAGAGGCCAAGACGACCTCCTCCACCTCACGAGGCAGGCGGAGGGAGGCCAGGACTACCCTTTCAGCAGCCAAGCCTCCAAATGGAGGGCCCGGAGGTTGGGGTGCAAGAGAGTTCCCTGATCCTGAGTCAGGAGGTCGGGCTGAAACCCCAGAGGGAGAGGTGTGTCCACCGCTAACTGCAGGAGAAGTGGAAACCAGGGCTGCCTCGGCCACCTGGGGGCCACCAGGATCACCGAAGCCCCGTCCCGAAGGATCTTGAAGAGCGTCCGGGAGATCAGTGGCGTGGGAGGAAAGGCGTAAAGGAGGCCTTGAGACCACGGAATGAGGAAGGCATCCGCCGCTGCACGGAGCGGGTGCGGATGCCGGGAGCAGAACCTGGGAAGCTGCCGGTTCAGGGGACTGGCAAAGAGGTCCATGGTGGGGAAGCCCCACCAGAGGAAGAGCTTTTGGACGACTAACGGGTCCAAGCGCCATTCGTGTGGCTGCAGGACTCTGCTCAGTTTGTCGGCCAGGTGGTTGTCCTGGCCGGGCAAGTAAACAGCTTTGAGGAGAACGCCGTGATCGATGGCCCAGTAGCACAGGCGCTGAGCCTCCCGACAGAGGAGGCGTGAGCCCGTGCCCCCCTGTTTGTTCACATAGAACATGGCGACCTGATTGTCCGTCTGAACCAGCACCGGGCAGTGAGATGTCAGATGGGAGAAGGCGCGCAGGGCAAGGCGGATGGCCCGGAGCTCCAAGAAGTTGATCTGCTGTGCAGACTCCCAGGGGGTCCACAGACCCTGAGTGCGCGATCCCTGGCAGTGCGCTCCCCAACCCAGGAGAGAAGCGTCCGAGGTCAGCACTAGGGCAGGAGGAGGAGGCTGAAAAGCCATCCCGAGGAGAAGGTTGGGCAAATGCCGCCACCATTTCAGAGAGGAGGCCAGACGGTCGGAGACCGGGACTAAGTCCCCAAGGCTCCCCGTGGCCTGATGCCACTGAGTGCGAAGGCCCCACTGAGCGGGCCTCATGTGCAAGCGGGCGTTGGGGGTAACATGGACCGTGGAGGCCATGTGGCCCAGCAATCGCAGGAAGCACCTGGCGGAGACCCGGGTCCGGCTGCGGAACTGGCCAGCCAGCGTCATGAGTCGGGCGGCTCTGTCCAGAGGGAGGAAGGCACGAGCCTGGAGAGTGTCCAACCTCGCCCCGATGAATTCCAAGTTCTGGGACGGGAGCAAAGTGGACTTTGCGAAGTTTATGATGAAGCCCAAGTGCTGTAGAAGGACTACAGTGCGGTGCGTGGCCTGGGCGGCCTCCACGGAGGAGGGGGCCCGGACGAGCCAATCGTCTAGATAAGGAAACACGAAAAGGCCCTGAAGCCGGAGGTGGGCAGCCACCACGGCGAGGCATTTGGTGAACACGCGGGGAGCGGAGGACAGTCCGAAGGGTAGCACCCTGTACTGGTAATGGAGTCCTCCCACCACAAACCGCAGGTACTGCCTGTGGTCGGGGTGAATAAGGATGTGCGTGTAGGCATCCTTTAGATCCAAAGAGCATAGCCAATCTCCTTGCTGGAGGTAGGGCAGCAAGATTCCAAGTGTGAGCATCTTGAACTTCTCCCTCTGCAGGAACCGGTTGAGGTTGCGCAGGTCCAGGATGGGTCGGAGACCCCCCGTCCTCTTCCGGACTAGGAAGTACCGGGAGTAAAACCCCTGACCCCTCAGATGGTGGGGGACCGGCTCCACGGCCCGATCTCGGACGAGACCGGCCAACTCCTGCAGGAGCAAGTCCCTGTGAAGAGGGGGCCTCGGAGGCTCCCCCGGAAAGTAGGAGGGAGGGACCTGGTGAAAGTGCAGAAGGTAGCCGTTCTTGACCACCTGAAGCACCCAGGAATCCGAGGTGATGGCTGACCACCTGTGGGCAAAGTGGACCAGCCGGCCGCCCGTGCTGAGGGAAGCTAGCGGAGGGGGAGAGGCTATGCTGATCCAGTCAAAAACCCCCACCCTGCGGGGCAGGGGCCGGCGTAGAGGGCTTGGGGGCTCTCTGCCTACGGGACCCATTGCCCTGTCCCTTAGCCTGCTGGCCCTGTTGGGGAGCAGCCGAGGCTTGATACTGAGGGTGTTGATGTTTGTAGGCAGACACCTTCCTCGGGTAAAAGGGCTTTTTCCCCGAGCCCTTCTTCTTCTGCGAAGGGGCAGAGGTCTTTCTAGAGAGACGGGTCCGGGTAAGGGTCTCGGTCTCGATCTGAGCAGCCTTCTCATCCATGGGCTTGCCGAAGAGGTTATCACCTCTACAAGGGACATCGACCAATTTGTCCTGTACCCACGGCTCGAGGTCCGAGGACTGAAGCCAGGCCTGCCGACGGGCACCGATGCCGGCTGCGGCTACTCGAGCCGACGCCTCGAAGCCATCGTAAGCTGCACGAGACAGGAATTTCGAGCACTCTCGAATACCCGAGGACAACGCCTGGAACCTCTGCAAGGGTTCCTCGGAGAGACCAGCAGAGAACCCGGCGATTTCCTTCGCCAGGTCTCGGAGGTACATGCCCATGTATAGCTGGTACGTCTGGACTCGGCAAGCAAGCATAGAGCCCTGGAAGCACTTCCTACCGAGGGCATCCAGGTTCCGAGCCTCCCTGCCGGGAGGCACCGAGGAGTGCATCTTCTGACTCTTGAGTCGATGCATGGCCGACTCCACAACCATGGAATGGTGCGGTAGCTGTGCCTTCTGGAACCCGGGGCTCTTGCGGACTCGATAGATGGAATCGATCCGCCTGCTAAGTACCGGCGCCGACGCCGGGCTCTCCCACATGCGGAAGAGCAGCCGCTCCAGCATCGGAGGCACCGGAACAGTAAAGGCCTCCTTCGGGGGAGAGTCATACTGGAGGGCCTCGAGCTCCTCGGCTCGAGGCTCCTCCTCGGGATCCGCGGGGAAGGCCAAGGCCTTGGCCATATCCCGCACGAAGTCCGAGAACCTGGTGTCCTCCGGGGGGGACCGTCTCCGAGACTCCGAGTCGGGTGAGTCCGAGGGAACGCACCGTGTACGGAAGGAACCGGGGGACTCATCCTCCTCCGAGTCCCAACCGGACTCCGCGGAGGAGGAATCGAGGGGCTCCGGGAGGGCGGCCGCCCGCGCTCCGCGCCCCGACGCCGAGGGAGTCGGCGTCGACGACCTCGGTCCCGAGCGGGAAGCCGAGGGGGACCGCGACTGAGGATCGACTCGAGCTCGCATGGACTCGAGGATCGACTCGGTCTCCGGGGTCGACTTCGACGTCGAGGCCCCGGTGGTCCGGGCGGATGCGCCAGCGAGGCTGGTCATCAACGCCCGCTGCTGGTCCAAGAAGGCAGCCAAACTGCGCTCCAAGGCCGTCATCCGGGAGCCAAGCTCCGGAGACCCAGCAGCCTCCGACCCAGGCCCCGACGGCGTCGGGCCCGGCGTCAGGCGAGTCCAGAAGGACAACAGTACTCACCGAGTCGACGGTCTCTGCGGCGAGGCGAGGAAGCTTCGCAGGTCTCTCCGCCCCCGGGGAACCGGGGCGGGCAACGGGGCTATGCGACCTGGCCCTCGAGGAACCAGGAGCGTCCACCGATGCCGCCCTCGCGGTTTTCTTCTTCCGGCGGTGTTCCCTGGAGGGGGACCCCCTCTCAGAGGAGCTGCGACGATGTTCGGGGCCAGAGTCCCGAGGTGTCGAGGTCTCCGATGAGGTCAGGGCCCGGCTGGACGCGGAGTCCGAGAAGAACTTATCTTTCTGCGCCTGCCGACTCCTCAAGGCCTTCGAGGACATCTTGCCACACGGACCACAGGTCATCGGGTTATGATCGGGTCCGAGGCAGCGGAGGCAGCAGTCGTGTGTGTCGGTGAGGGACATAAGGTGCTTACACCGATCACACTTTTTAAACCCGCTGGCAGCCATAGGGGGAAAAAGGGCCCCGGCGAGGTCAAAAGACCGGGCTGCCAGTAAAAAAGAAAAACGTGGCGGGACGCCAGTCACTAAGGACAAAAACCGAAAAATAGAGTAAGGACTCGATACCGGAGTACCGAGTCCGGACGGGAAAGGAATCGGCTTCGAGCCGAGGAAAAAATAACTTAAATAAACCAAAATAATCAACTTTTTCAGCGGCGAACACAGAGTACGTCTGCAGGGCTCCGCGGAAAAAAGAAGACTGAGCAAGATGGCACCCTTGGGCGGGAAGGGAACCGCGCATGCGCGCTGCAATTCCCAAAGGCTTTCTTTGAAAGCTGGGGAAATTGCTCCGCGAGGGCTCCGTCGGCGCCGACGTCACCCATAAGTGAGGACTGACTTCCTGCTTGGTCCTGGAGAATGAGTGATCCTCCTCCTTTCTTGTTTTCTCTGTGTGTTGTATGTATAGAGAAATTTGGTGGAATGAGTTGGTTAATGATGACATTATCTTCTTTTGATAGCCAAGTTTCAGTGATCAATAGTGCGTCAAGATTGTGAAGGGTAACTAAGTCTTGGATTACAGGCCACTTTTTCCGAATAGAGCGGGCGTTTATTAGGGCACATTTTAAGCTTTGGGAAGTTGGGGAACCTTGTTGCTTAGGGTTACTGGTTTGTAGTATCGCAATGTGAATCAAGTGGGAGTGCCGTGTGCGAACTTCATTAGCTGGATAGTGGTGAGAGTTGCTTGACCATTTTTTTCCATGGTTTTTGAGGATAGGGATGTGATTGAAGGAGGGGGAGTAGGCAGAGGAGATACCGAGCCAATCTGTGAGAAGATAAAAACTAAGAAGAGTGATGAGGTGAAGAGACATTTTGGATCCTTAATGGAGAGGTGTTGGGTGTTCCTAGGCTTGTGTGTCTGATTTCGGTTGTAGTATATGAGTCACAATGGCAAAAGGATGTGCGCTGATGATGTTTGTATATAATATTAGGTTGAGGTAATCCTAAGTTATTGTATGGTTAATAGAAGTTATAGCACAGTACCGGCGACTGTAGAAATGGAGTTATAGCAGAATACAGACAACTGTAGCAATGGAGTTATAGCAAAATAAAGGCAACTGTAGCAGTGGAGATATGGCACAATACAGACAACTGTAGCAATGGAGTTTGTGATAAGGAAGCTTATCATAGCTCAGGTAGGAGCTATAGAAAAGATGATGTGACTCTGAACAAGCAACCTGTCAGTTCTGGTAGAAGTGAGAAAACAGAGTTTTCACATAAAAGACTACCAGTCCCAGAATGCACCAGGTTTCCAGCAGCCATGAGAGGGGCTGAAGTGAGAAAATGTGTGTGCAATCAAGAGAGCTATGAGGTAATCCCTAAGCACTCATCTCAAAGGGCAGGGCCTGATTCAAGACAGCTGCGCTGTGTTAGGGAGGAGCACACATTAGGAAAGAATAAGAATAGAGATTATTCTTCAGATAACAGTTACTACAAGCTCCAGCCCAGTTTCAAGAACAGCTTCAGTTTCAGCTACAGAGGGAGGAAGAGATACAGGGACAGCAACAGCTACAAGCACCAGTATCACCTGGAGAAACAGAAGCCAAGCCAAGCGGATAGAGAAAGAAGGAAACTCTCTGGAAGGAAGAGAAGAAAGCCCATTGGAAGGTCTGGGAGATTCCAGGGCAGTACCCATACTGGGAGGTATTCCAAATGCCAGCAGAGTCCATTGGACTGGATTCAGCCAGAGGAATGGATTGGCAGAGATAGGAATCACCAGTGGCTACCTGGAAGAGAGAAGACTGCATGTGGAAGGGACTTTCAGACCAAGGCCAGAAGGTATGTGAGAGAAGATCCAGTGTAAAGGGATCAAGATTGGAAGGCTGGACATCAGAATTGGATTACATATTGGCCAGGCTATACAGAGAGGAATAATGATAGCAGGAGAGGCTCAGGTATGAACACTGATCCAGACCCTATCTATAATAGAGAATGGCAGCAAGGGAATAAGCATTCTCATGATAGTGCCTTAATGAAAGACTCATCTGTGCCAATGTATGATATTGACCCTATGATTGTTGATGCAGGGGGAAATACAGCAGATGAAACTATTTACATGGACTGTTCTTTATCTAAATGCTATTGCTAGTTTTTTATGAGCAAACACATCAGCCATCACAAAGAAACCTAACTTTGTTCTTTATTTCCACTGCAAACAGCTCTTAAAGCAGGATTTGGGCTCACACAGTAGCAGCCAGCCAGCTAAAGGCTTTCAGCTGGTCCATTGATAGTAATTAGGGCTGCACCTGATTGTGTGTGTGAGCAAGGGAGAATCACTGCTGAGATCGGCGTGGAAAAATAAGCAGAAGTTAACCTAACCAGCAAAGTTTATTCTTTACTTTGTGCCTTTGTATTTGGTAATTATTTGCTAAGAAAACATTAGCTAATTGCCTGACAAGCTGAAGGTTGTTTTCTGGTTTACTTTGTGACTTTTTGTTATCCAATTAAAACACTGCAAGCAAGTAACCTCATTTATAGTGCTATCAAGCATACATGTGCTGGGTGAATTAAACCCCATCAATAAAAGAAGTATTTTATTGATCTTACCACTTGGTTTCACAACTCAAATTATTGTCATCAGCTGTGTTTGGGAGTGAATGAACTACAATACCCACAATACCTTGCAAGAATCATATGAATATATGCATCGTCAAGATTGTGCAAGTTCTCACCCTAGGCAGCCGTCTGACAAGTTATAGCACAATAAAGGCAACTGTAGCAATGGAGATGTGGTACAATACAGACAACTGTAGCAATGGAATTATAGCATAATAAAGGCAACTTTTTTGGTTACTTTTCTTACCTGAATGAAGGACTCTTTTGCGTCTGTTGTTATCCAATACTTTGACCTTAGCGTAAAGGGAAATAAACGCCTTTAATTTCCCCACCACTCGTGCATATGTTTCTTTGAAGATTAGGACCAGGAAACAAATAAGGCCAAAAGTAAAGTAGGCCACAGGATTACTGGCCAATCTTCTCCCCATAATTTTTATGTCCGAGCGCTGCTTATACGCCAGGGCGGTGCTCGCAACATAAAATGGCGTAGTTTTTCGGATATTATGTTAAAACCCTCGGCCAATGTGCAGCGGCGGCCAAGAGAGCAAATAGAATGCTAGGTATGATAAGGAAAGGAATGGAAAATAAAACAAAAGATATTATAATGCCTCTATATTGTTCCATGGTGAGACCGCACCTTGAATATTGTGTGCAATTCTGGTCGCCATATCTTAAAAAGGATATAGCGATTTTAGAAAAGGTTCAGAGAAGAGCCACCAAAATGGTAAAGGGGATGGAAGGATACTCCTATGAAGAAAGGCTAAAAAGGTTAGGGCTCTTTAACCTGGAAAAGAGACGGCTGAGGGGAGATATGATAGAAGTCTATAAATTAATGAACGGAGTGGAACGGGTAAACATAGATCGATTGCTTACGTTATCAGAATATAGAAAGACTAGGGGACATGCAATGAAGCTTCAGGGTAAACTATTTAAGACTAATAAAAGAAAATATTTTTTCACTCAACGTGTAATCAAACTCTGGAATTTGTTACCAGAGGATGTAGTAAAGGCTGTTAGTGTAGCTGGGTTTAAAAAAGGTTTGGACAAGTTCCTGGAGGAAAGGTCCATAAACCATTATTAAGAAGTGACCGAAGATATTGATGCTTGACCCAGTACAAGCATTGTAGAACTTGTGTCTCTTGGGGAAACTGCTAGGTACATATGACCTAGATTGGCCACTTTTGGAAACAGAATACTGGGCTTGATGGACCTTGGTCTGACCCAGTATGGCATATCTTATGTTCTTATGTTCTTAACTACTTATTGAGATAATGGGTAAACACTTCCATTAAACCAAAAACTGTAGGAGGGTTTTTCAAAGCCATTTAGGCGGTTCGCAATGCATGTAAGTATAATATATATATGGATACAGTACATACTTTCAAACATGTAAATGACATGACTTTCAAGCAGTATATACAAAAATAACAAAAAGAACCTCCCCTAGAACCAACTGCACTGTCTATGATACATATATACGAGTATCCCATGTGTTTCAAAACATCAAGATGACTGTGATTTTGTATTATAATAATTGTGCTATTTATGTCTTATAATACATATGCAATATTGATGCATTGATGTTTTGAAACACAAGGGATATATCCTTTTTTTGTGTGCCATATAAGGAGGTCTACTGATAGGTATAAGACTCTCCTCCTATTCGGTTGTATATTTATATTTAGATTATAGACAGCACAGTTCGTTCAAGGGGATATATTTTTTTGTTGTTTTTGGATACTATGTCTTCCCTGGTTGGGTTCTTTTTGGGAGTCAATTAAACAGTATATACAGTCGTGGAGGCCTATTCCAAATTGTATGTCCCAGGCCGCTGCGCATCCAGTCGGAACTGGACGTACAGAGATAGACAGGATTCTGATCCCGCAGGGCACGTCTAGGTCCCGCGGGGTCAGAATCACGTCTAAGCTTGTATGTGCAGACAGGGACCCGATTCCGGTTGGCCTCCACGTAAAGGCTCCTGCCTGGCTAACTCAGATCCAATTCAGGAGCCACGATCCCCAGCCACCGACCACTTTTTTCATTTCCCACAACCCAACGCCCGATCAGGCCACCCATGGCCAGGGTTGGGCTGCGAGGAATCTCCTGCACCCCCCTCCATCCCCTCACCGCTGCCTAGGCCTGCCATCCCCCAACAAATAGGGGAACTTATTCCACATCAGAATCGGCCCTCTATGTCTGGGGCCACGGACTGACCACTGCCTGCCCTAACTCTGCCTCCGCACCGCCCCTTTCCCATCCCCATCTATCCTCCCCATACAATTCCTCCAGGAAAGGGGGACAAATAGTGGGGATGGACATCTCAATGGGACGTCTATCCTCGCTATTTGTGCTTCAGAATAGACCCCATAACATATATAAATACCTCCCTCCATATGGCCAGACCTAAAGCTGTGAGACAGTCAATGTAAATTTCAGGAAATATGAGGGACTTCAGGAAATGTTGAACTCCCAGATGAACTCAGACTTGGGCTGTTCATAAGCAAATTAAAATGTATTCTAACTGAAAAAGGTGCCAACCATGGAAGCTTAGATCTTATGCTGTGAGAATGTGCTCTATTGAAAAATGCTATGCAATTGTCGTATATGATGAGTAATTTTATAACTTCGCACATATGTAAAAAGTACATGTAAAATTACATTAGTGCAAACTTGACAGGATTTTCAAAGTTCAAGTAGTACACATGTAGATTAGCTTTGAGAATTACCCAAGGAAAACCATGGACACATATTTATTACACCTGCTTTCCAGCAATCACATATTTTCTTGGTTACATTTTCAAACGTATGTGTACAAATGCAAACCCCTCCCTAACCAGGCACCTGGAAATGCCTCTACTCAGTTAATGTAAACTTACAAACATAAAGACCTAGGTTTATCCAGATATGGAGTATGTAAATTTCCTGATGCTTATTTCTGTGGATAAAGCACTGTTTCACCCTCAAAATTTATTCGCCCATTTGCTATGTTTACAGTTTACGTCTCCTTTATGTGCCTAAAATTTCAGTTTTCTTACTTTTTCACTTTTCACTTTTCTCAGTTCTCAACTCTTGACTAAGCACAGTAGTTCAAAAACATACAGATATTTGCTTACCATATAAACCCCACAATACAGCTCCGCTCATCTTTTTCTCCGAATGCCGGAAGTTGTATCTTCTCTGCTCTGAATCAGACGACCATTCACCTTGAAAAGAAATAACCTACAGTCTGTTTACTTTTAAGGCAAGAATTGTATTGATTTTCTACTTTGGTTCAGAGGACTGACTTCTTTTTAAAGGGATAGCCTCTTAATTTAAGCATACTGATTTAAAAAAAAAAATCTTAGGCGCCCTTTACTAAACGGCGCATTACACACATTTTAATGTGCAGTAACTGTCAGCATGGATCCTCCGTAACCAGAGGCAGCTCAAGACAATCTGCTGCTTGAGGCGAGAGATGAGCTAGTGTACCCCTATCCCCCTCCCCCAGCAGCCAAAACGGAGGGGTCTTTCTCAGGTCTCTAGTCAAGGAACAGGAGTCCCCTCACTCAGGACACCAGTCAGGTGATTCTCCCAAGGATAAAGAAAACAATATATTCCCAGACTATAATTTTAAAAAACAAATAAAACAAATAAACTTTGCAGTGATGTTTAAATACAGCAAAAATTATAGCAGTCTAGCCTGGGAATCCAATATAAAAAACATTGAATCCTTACGCTTCACACTGGACCTGCGTGGTTTTTAATGTCCATATATACTATGCCAAATTCAAAAGAGAAGCATACCAAGAAGCAAAATCAAAAACAGAACACCACAGTGCAGTTCAAATACTAAAATAAAATTATTATAACTAATTTTCTTTTGGCATTTGAAACTGTGCTGTGATTCTCGTTTTTTTTCTTTTTGAACATACATTCTACACCCAAAGAAACCGCTCATCCAACAATGGGTGCAGAGCAGAATGAGGACATTTCCCAGAGAATTCAACATGCCAAAAATAATTTCTGATTCTGGTGTCATCTCAGTTAACAGCAATATAAACCAATACTGGACATATTGTGAAATAACACAAAACCTTACAAAAGTTACTCAGGATGTACAAAGAAAATCCACCATACTATAACAGCATTAACCTCGAAAACTCAAACAAGGGGTCTACCCAGAAAAGGACAGCAGTATAAATATTGCAGTGGGTCCTAGAATATCCATACTCCTATTCAGAAAACCGAATAAGACAGATTAGAAGCTCCATGTTTACAAAATACCTGGCTTTGGTCACGCACTCAGGAAATAGATAGATCCTCATTAAATTACCACAAAATAAAAATAGACATATGTAGACCAAAATTAAATGTAAGCCCAAAGAAGCCAACTCTGCATCAGGGTATGGCCAAGGCAGATATTTTAGGGGGGCCTGAGCAGGGTCAGCACAACCAGTAGACTAGGGAGTTGCCTAGGATGACGGCTTTTGGGGGGAGCAAAGAGCACGGCGTTCATGGGTGCATAATAGATTCCAGGGGGAACATAAGAATTAAGGTTTGCCTAGGGTGCCAACACCTTGGCCATGGGCCTGGGTTTAACATATATCACTGGTCAACATTGAAATCGTTACTGACTTTAAAAGGCCCTAATCTGTAGTATCTTGGTGAGCTGAACATGGATATAACATTTAAAAAAATGTATTGGCTCTCGTTTTGAAGATATTGCATGTAGTTCATTTTTGACGTTTCACCGTGTAAATTTATCCAGTAGGACATCAACAACATCCCAAATAATCCGTGAATGATGTAATATTGCATCACATTGCATAATACCAGCATGCACACATCATCCAGAGTTGACTGCATCATTTTCTGATACAATGCAATACTACTGCCAGACGGCTGCTGAAGCCATCTGACGTCAGCAGTGTACTATGCGCAGTCGGAAAGGAAAGTAATCTGGTATTCTGTTCCGATATTGAAAGCCTCATGAATGCCTTAAAAATCACTCATGACCCACAAGACTGGAGACTATTCATAGACTCTTTGAAACTGAGTCTGAAAGCTGTGCTTTTGAACAATGGAAACCGTCTTCCATTTATTCCACTAGCGCATGCCGTCCACATGAAAGAGACATACGATAACTTAAAGCATCTACTGACTTCCACTCCTTTCGCACTCAGTTTAAGTTACTTACTCTAGTTCACAGGGCTCTTCACATTAATACTCCACAATACCTGGCAGATCTTATTACATTCCACACCCCCAGAAAACACGCCCCGCTCCTTCCACCTTAACCGCCTTAATCTCCCTTCCCCCTCCTTGCTCACCTTCAAACCACCCATTGGCGGCTCTATAATGAGCTCACAAATTAATTAAATGGTCCCAATTTTCACAGAGTATATAGATATCAAAAATAACATTAACTCTGCAATATACCCAGAAAGACTGGTTTGTTCAAATGTTCAACATTTGAACAAACCAGTCTTTCTGGGTATATTGCAGGGCTCTATAATGAGGCCAAGTGAGGCGGTGGTCTCCGGCGGCCGCTTTTTGGGGGCGGCAAAATTGCCCCCAAAAAGACCGCCTCACTCGGCCTTCAAAATAAAATTAAAAAAAAAACTCCGGCGAAAGAAGCACTGATCAGGAGGGGGGTTAGGACTGGTAATGGGATATCAGGGAGGTGGTTAGAACTGGAAATGGGCTGATGGGGGCTTAGGACTGGAAATGGGCTGATCGGAGGGGGCTAGGACTGGTAATGGGCTATCGGGAGAGGGCTAGGATTGGAAATGGACTGATGGGGGCTTAGAACTAGAAATTAGGGGCTAATAAAGGGGTTTACCTGAATTGAATATTCGCCAGTCTCCTTTTGTGCCTGCTTTTTGGTGTTCTACTGGAAGGGAGATGGACAGAGGGTAGGGTGGATGGAAGGGAGCTGACTGGGGGGTGGCACTGAAAGTGAACCTGAACCTGGGATGGTATTTGGACTAGAAGGGGCTGGACAGTGGGAAAGGAGGGGGACTGGAAGGGAATGGACACAAGTGATGGGAATGCAAGGTGGTTGACATTGAAAGGTACTGGAAGGGGAGGACTGGAAAGGGGACTGATACTGGGGAGGGTTACTGGAACTGGAAATGGACTGATGGAAGGAAATGAAGAAAACAAAAGAAGAGATAAGAAATGGCAGATGGACCTGGCGTTAGAGCTGATTTAAAGGGAAAAGACCATAGACCACAGAAAGAGAGTTAAGAGAAGACAGGAAAGCAGAAGCCTCAGATCGGGACCAGCATAATCAGAGAATAAAATGGTCAGACAACAAAGGTTAGAAAAAATAATTTTATTTAATTTTGGTGATTGGACTTTGTGCTATTTTTATATTTTACACAATATTGGGGAACTGCATCTCTTATTTATCTGATGTTGCACTGCATGTGGACTCTGGCTTCTTGGGGTTTCAGTTTAAATTTTGTCTACATATTTTTATTTTTACTTTAGATTGTGGTTACTTATTCTGTACTTGGTGAGGGTCGATGTTGTGCGTGTGTGACTGAGGTCAAGTGTTCTGTTAACAAGCAGTTTGTATATAAAGATCTATCTGTAGTAATTTGACTTGTTCAGCTTTTCAAATAGGTGTATGGATGTTCCAGGGCCCACTGTAGTATTTAGTGACGCTTTTTTGGATGGGCTCCTTATGTGACTTTTGGAAGTTTGTACTGATATGGTATGGTATGGTAGGTTTGCTTTTTGTTGTAGGGTTTTTTATTAGTTCACAATATGCCTGGTACTGGAAAATAGTGGTTGTTGTTGTTGTTGTTAGTGAGATGATCAGAATCAGATTTTTTTTTTTTTGAAATATTGAGTTCTGTGGGTGAATGTGCTGGTTCTGCTCTGCACCTACTGTGGATGCAAAATATATATTGAAAAAGAAAAAGGGAGAACCATAACACAGTTTATAACAAAATAAAAATGGGTTATAATTTAGTTTTATAAACTGTGCTATTGATTCTTTGCTGTCTTTTAGTTCCTTGGTGTGCAAACAGGACCATACCTAGCTCTGTGCAAGCAGTGCAGCCGCACAGGGCGCAAAGGCTTGGGGGGGGGGGGGACGCATTTTGGCTGTCTGCTGTTGCCCTGCTGCCGCTGGCAGGACAATAGCAGGCAGTTAAAATGCGCCTCAAAGCCTTTTCACAGCACTTTAAGCAGGTTTGGTCCCTCCCTCCTCCGACATGATGTCAGAGCAGGGAGGGACAGATCTGCTTAGAGTGCCGGCGCCTTTCAGATTGGGTGCATGCCCCCCCCCCTCTTCCTCCCCATACCTCCATCCAGCGCTGCCTGCTCTTTGCTGCTGGCACAGCCGTGAAAAAAACAGAGGGCAGCAGCAGCAGGGAAAGAGCAGGCAGCGCTGGATAGAGACATGGGGGGAGAGGGGGGCGTGCATCCGAGTTGCAAGTTGCACAAGGCGCAATTGCAGTTCGATATGGCCCTGTGCATTTCCTCCATATAATCTAATTGGCTTTTTGATTTGGTTCAGTCTCTGACTGGATTTCTGAAAAAGCCCCGCCCCCTCTAAGGTGGTGGGCGGGGGGCGGTGCCAGTTCATTCTTCGCCTCAGGCAGCAGACTGCGTTGAGCCACCCCTGAAACCACCCGCTCCTCTGCTTTCTTTTTCATCGGCCCCGCACTCTGGAATTCACTCCCCACCTCCCTCCGGTTAGAACCCCATCACGCCACATTCAAGCGAGACCTAAAAACCCACCTCTTTTCCTTGGTCTATGACCTTCCCTCCCCTCTTGTCTGATCCTGTCCCCTACGAATAGTCCTGTATCCTTTCTCTCGTTCTATTAAATCAACAATTGTAACTTCCTTTCCTCCTTTCTGGCCCTGTGCCTGTTTCTAATTGTTTGTGAATTGTAAACTGCTCTGATTGATAAAGTAGGGCAGTATATCAAATAAATAAACAAACAAACAGCTGGCACCTCTGTGGTGACTTGAAGGTTGTTGTTGTTAAGTGCCGTCGAGTCGGAGTCGACTCATGGCGACCCTCTGGATAGCTATCCTAAATTGTGTTCGGTCTTCAGTCAGGCGGCTCATTGTTGACAGACTGGTACCCGTAGCTGCTGTTATTGTATCGATCCATCTCATTGCTGGCCTTCCTCTTTTGCGTTGACCTTCTATCTTGCCAAGCATGATGTCTTTCTCTAATGATCTCTCTCTTCGCATGATGTGTCCAAAGTATGAAAGTCGAAGTCTTGTCATCTGAGCTTCTAAGGAAAGCTTAGGCTTGATCTCCTCTAGTACTGACTGGTTTGTTCTTCGGGCAGTCCATGGTATACACAGTATTCACCGCCAGCACCATAATTCAAAGGCATCAATTTTCTTCCTGTCTATCTTTTTCACTGTCCAGCTTTCACATCCATATGATGTTATTGAAAATACCATGGCTTGAACAAGTTGAATCTTTGTATGGAGAGAGACATCTCTGCTCTTGAGAATCTTATCTAGGTCTTTCATAGCCATTCTGCCAAGAGCAATGCATCGTTTGATTTCTTGACTGCTTTTTGCTTCTTTATTGATAGTTGAGCCAAGTAGCTTAAACTTATTCACAATTTCAATTTCTTCTCCTTCAACGATGAACCTGCTGATTATGCCAGTAGTCATGATCTTTGTCTTCTTTACATTAAGGTGCAGGCCCATTTTGAGACTATGTTCTTTGATTGTGAGAAGCAAATGTTTCAAATCATCTTCACTTTCAGCCCATAATGTAGTATCATCAGCATAGTGAAGGTTGTTGATGAGTCTTCCACCAATCTTCACACCTCTGTTGTTTTCATACAATCCTGCTACTCTGATGATTTGTTCTGCATATTAATTAAACAGGTAGGGGAAAGTATGTAGCCTTGTCTTACACCTTTGCTAATTTTAAACCATTCTGTTTCTCCTTGTTCCGTTCGAACTGTTGCTTCTAGATCAATGTACAAATTGCGCAAGAGAACGATTAGCTGTTCTGGTATACCCATGCTTCTTAATGTGGCCCAGAGTTTCTCATGGTTTACACAGTCAAAAGCCTTGCTATAGTCGGATAAAGCACAAATAGATATCTTTTGGTATTCTTTAGTCTTTTCAAGAATCCATCTCACATCCGCAATGATGTCTCTCGTTCCTCGCCCTTTCCTGAACCCTGCTTGCACTTCAGGTAGTTCTTGTTCCAGGTATGGTTGTAGTCTCTTTTGAATAATCTTCAGTAGAATCTTGCTGGCATGTGGGATCAGAGCGATTGTTCGATAATTTCCACAGTCAGTTGGATCACCTTTCTTTAGTATTGGTATAAACACAGATATTTTCCAGTCAGTTGGCCATGATGTTGTCTTCCATATTTCTTGGCAGAGCCTTGTAAGTATGGTAACAGCTGCATCAGAATTCTGCAATACTTCTATAGGAATACCTGGTGCTTTGTTCTTTGATAAGGCTTTCAATGCTACTTCAACTTCTTCTTCCATCACCAATGGTTCCCGATCATAAGGTACAGGTTGAAACAGCTGTTGGTCCACTTGATCTTTATCATACAAAAACTCTGTATATTCCTTCCACCTTTTCTTTTTTTTTTTTTATTGAATTTTCAATGCTTTACATCCAATGAATATAGACAATAAAGAAACAAGTGATATGAACAAGATTTTACAAACAGATTTCAGGAAAAATCAATATAAACATATCACTTCTCCACCCACAATAAGGAGAGAACAGATGAGGAAGAGAACCGGGGTACAAATTATAAGGCTACAACCATCCAACTTACCACACATCATAAACAAAAAAAAAAAAATTACTATAAGCAACACTCAAACTTGTAGAGAAACTAAAAGAGATTTCAAAAGAGAAGGATCAAAATATTCATAATTATTTCCTTGAATAGTGACAAAACATTTGCATGGAAAACGTAAACGAAAAGTACCCCCTGCAGCCAATACCTTCCACCTTTTCTTGATCTTCTCAGCATCATTCAACATAGAACCTTGAGCATCTTGTAACATTCCAATTTGAGGTTGGAACTTTTTCTTTAACTCTCATAGCGTTAGGAAAGCCGATCTTGTTCTTCCTCTAATAGTTTCTGCTTCTATTTCCTTGAATGCGTCGTTGTAGTACTTTTCCTTGTCCTGTCTTGCTGCACTTTGGAAATCTCTGTTGAGTTCTGCGATTGTCTTTCTTTCTCCTCTGGCTTTAACTTCTCTGCGTTTCTGGGCAATTTTCAGAGTTTCTTCCGTCATCCATTTTGGCTGTTTTTGTTTTTTCACCTTTTGTAGAGACTTCTCACTTTCTTCCAACACAACCTTCTTGATGTCATTCCATAACTCTTCCGGAGCTCTGTCATTTGTATCTAAAGCAGCAAATTGATTTTGCAGGCAGTCTTTAAATTCCTGTGGTATATTCTCAAGGTCATATTTTGCTGCATTCATGAGTGGTTTGCTCTTTTTCAACTTTAGCTTGAGTTTGCATACTAGTACTTGATGATCTGTACCACAGTCAGCTCCAGGTTTTGTCTTGGTTGATGTTATATAGCTTTTCCATCATTGACTTCCACAGATGTAGTCAATTTGATTTTTATACAATCCATTGGGTGAAGTCCATGTGTACAGTCGCCGCTTGTGCTGCTGGAAGAAGGTGTTTGAGATGAATAGATCATTGGTCTTGCAGAATTCTATCAGTCTTTCTCCAGCTTCATTTCTGTTGCCAAGTCCATATTTTCCAACTACTTTACCTTCTTCTTTGTTGCCAACGTTTGCATTCCAGTTACCCATGACTATCAGGATATCCTGTTTGCATGTTCTGTCAATTTCAGCTTGTACTTGTTCATAGAACTCTTCAATTTCATTCTCTTCTGCAGCTGTTGTTGGGACATATACTTGAATTATAGTTGTGTTGATAGGCAATCCTCGTAGACAAACAGAGATTAAGCGTTTACTGACTGCATTGTATTTCTTTACAGTTCTTGCAAATTTCTTCTTTATTATAAATGCAACACCATTTCTTCTTTGTCTTTCATTTCCAGCATAGTAGACCATGTGATCATCTGATGCAAAGTGCCTGATGCCAGTCCATTTCAGTTCGCTGACACCCAACAGATCAAGTTGACTTGATGGTAGTTGCCCTTTTAATGGGACTGCAGCAGGGATATATAAAATACATGTGTTTCTTATGTGAGTGGGATAGCTGAGCAAGGGATTGGCACTACTTGCGGAAGGAATGGAATCGCAGACAAAATGTAACAGTTGGAGAGAAGAATATCCAGCACCCAGCACTGGTTGAGGCTCACAAAATCCTGCTACCACCCCTTCACATCAAACTAGGTTTAATGAAAAACTTTGTGAAAGCCATGGACCGCACTTCGCCAGCTTTCCAATACCTGCATGAAAAATTCCCTCGACTCAGCGAAGGAAAGATTAAAGAGGGAGTTTTTGTGGGTCCTCAGATTCAAGAGCTCTTCAAAGATGACCTGTTCAACAACTTGCTACAGGGTGATGCGAAACAAGCATGGAATGCTTTTCGCCTAGTGTCAACAAAATTTCTCAGGAATGTTAGGGCAGAAAACTACAAGGAACTAGTAGAAGACACGCTGATGCAGTATCAGAAACTTGGCTGCAATATGTCTCTAAAGATCCATTTCCTTGATTCCCATCTCGATTTCTTTCCTGACAACTGTGGTATGGTTATTGATGAACAGGGCGAACGTTTTCATCAGGATATCGCAACGATGGAGCAAAGATACCAGAGAAAATGGTCCACTACAATTTATTTATTTATTTATTTAATTTTCTTATATACCGCGCTATTTGTCATCAGTGCGGTTTACATTGAAACAATACAACAATTGGTCAGATATAACAGACCTATTACAAGTAACAGGAAAATTAATATGGAAGTAAACAGGGAAATCATTTATATTTCTAGAAAATACATGTTGGAGATATATAAAATCTATACAGTTAGTTAGGGGGGGTATGAGGTTAAAAGGATGGGGGAGGGGAAGGGGCGTTTAGGTGGCTGGCTGACTACTGCTGGACACTCCCCAGAGAAGCTCCCGAATGGCTGTTCAAGAGACAGGCGAAAAAATCGAAGAAGTAGTCTATGACTTGTTTTTTTTTACAGGTATTAACCGAAGGCCTATTTTATTTACTATTGACATGCATTTTGTGATGTAAACATTAATTCTTGTAGATTACAAAAAAAATAGAGCCAACTTTGCAATTTCACTGTCATATTCATGTTTAGCTTATAAAAAATGATAAGAAATGACTATTTTTATTTCAGTAACATGACTTTTGTAAACATTTGTTGACTAGTGTCTATCTTTATTGAACTGTTTGATATACCGCCCAACACTGGAGCATCTGAACGGTTTACAATAAAAATTGCGTGCAGCAAGAAAATGAGAGGAAAAAGAAGACCATAACAAGACAGGAAAGCAAAAAAAAAAAAAAAAAAAGAAGGCAGATAGACTGACTAAGGTGAAGGGGGGACAAGGTAAGGCAGGGGTAGCAGAGACAGAAGGGACTGGGGGTTAAGCAGGAAGAAGAGGAAAGTCAAAGATGACAGAGAAGAGATGGGTTTTCAGCAATGTCTTGAATTGTGGAAAGGATAGTTCCAGGCGGTGCTCTGGAGAAGGGGGACAAGGAAAAAGAAGGTAGAGGTGCATGTGGATTCTAAGCATATAAGAACATAAGAACATAAGATATGCCATACTGGGTCAGACCAAGGTCCATCAAGCCCAGTATTCTGTTTCCAACAGTGGCCAATCTAGGTCATACGTACCTAGCAGTTTCCCCAAGGGACACAGGTTCCACAATGCTTGTATTGGTTCAAGCATTGATATCCTGGGTCCCTTCTTAATAATGGTTTATGGACCTTTCCTCCAGGAACTTGTCCAAACCTTTTTTAAACCCAGCTACACTAACAGCCTTTACTACATCCTCCGGTAACAAATTCCAGAGTTTGATTACACGTTGAGTGAAAAAATATTTTCTTTTATTAGTCTTAAATAGTTTACCCTGTAGCTTCATTGCATGTCCCCTAGTCTTTCTATATTCTGATAAGGTAAACAATCGATCTACGTTTACCCGTTCCACTCCGTTCATTAATTTATAGACTTCTATCATATCTCCCCTCAGCCGTCTCTTTTCCAGGTTAAAGAGCCCCAACCTTTTTAGCCTTTCTTCATAGGAGTAGCCTTCCATCCCCTTTACCATTTTGGTGGCTCTTCTCTGAACCTTTTCTAAAATTGCTATATCCTTTTTAAGATATGGTGACCAGAATTGCACACAATATTCAGACACATGAGACAGGCCGGAGGAATTTAGGCGATTGGAGTGGACCTGCCAGAGGGAGCGGTGAGAAATGTGGACATGAATCAGATCGAAGAGATACTGCGGGGTGTTGATGTGAATGGTACAGTGAACCAAGGTAAGGATCTTATAGTGCACATGGAATTTTATGGGAAGCCAGTGTAAATGAATGAGCAGAGGGGTGATGTGGTCTGAGCGAGGGGCGTGGGTCAGTATGCGAGCAGCGGTATTCTGGAGTTGTAGTCTGCGGAGTTGATATTGGAGGAGGCCAGCAAGGACAACATTGGAATAGTCAATACAAGTCATAACCAAGGAGAGAAGTGTGGACAGAGAGGAAAGGGAAAGAAAGGGATAGACTGAGCGGATCTGACACAAGGAGTGAAATGAGCACTGAATTATGGAGGATACTTGCTTACAGAAGGATAAGGAGGAATCAAATGTGACACCAAAATAGTGGAGAGAGACCAGGGGAATAGGTGTCAATGTAAGTAAGGAAGCCAAAGAGGGGACAGGAGTAGAAAAGCTAAACCAAATGGCAGAGGTTTTAGAGGAATTGATATGGAGAAAGTTTGATGTCATCCAGGAAGAGACACAGGAAAGACAGGTATTTAGTAGGGTCAAGTCAGAGGCAGAGGGACTAATGTGGCACAAAAGAAGAATGTCATCCGTGTAATAGTAGGCTGAAATATCGTGCTGTTGGACAATGAGGGTGAGAGGGGACAGAAAGATGTTGAAGAGAAGGGGAGCAAGAACAGAGCCTTGGGGGATGTCACAAGGCGGACGAAGAGGAGGAACCAGTGAGGACAGAAAAAGTCCAGGACGAGAGAAAAGAATGGAACCACAGAAGAACAGAACCAGTGATCCTGAAATCATGAAGATGGGAGAGAAGGGTGTGATGAACAACAGGTCGAAAGCAGAAGAAAGATCTAAGGATACAACCAAGGAGATATTCCCCTGATCGTGGGAAGTGGGAAGCTCATTGAGAAGGGAAAGGATGATAGTTTCTGTGCCGTGACCATGACAGAACCTGGAATGGCGGGGGTGAAGTGCAAGGGTGGCATCAAGATGAGAAGAGAGTTGGACAAAGACCAGTTTCACAAGGACTTCGGAAAGAAAGAGTAGAAATGGGACACCAGTGGGCAAGGCTGGATGGGTCCAGAGAAGGTTTCTTAAGGATGTGCCGAATGAGAATATGCTTCCAGGAGAGTGGGAAGGAACTGGAGGAGAGGCTAGAATTGAAAATGCTAAGCGGAAGAAGGGTCAGGAAGGGGTCAGAAAGCCAGGAAGAGGGAATAGGGTCAGAGGGCCAGGTAGTCTTGCGGCAGGAGGAAAAGGTTTTAAGGAGTTTGGCAGAGGAAATGGGGTGGAAAGAGGACCAGGAGTGGTACGGGAAAGGGATAGAAGGGGTGTGGGAGAGGCAGGAGGAAAGGCAGGAGGAGAGGCAGGAGAAAAGGGTTTGGATAGACCGGAAAAGAGCAGTGAAGAATAAGGATTTTATCTGCAAAGTAGGATCTGGAAAAGGAGGGGAGATTGGAGAGCAGGAGGACAAAGGGACAACAGGGAGCGGAGAACAGAGTACAGCTGACTGGAAAAATTAGAGGAAGAAGAGACAAGATTGGAATAGTATGATAGCTTTGTAGAATGGATAAGGGAACAGTAGTGGGAGTGACATTGGTGGAAGTGGGCCAAAGAATCAGAAGAAGGATGTTTACATCAGAAGCGCTCAGCGCAATGGAGATAGGTACAATGAAGATAAGGGCCGGAGTGGTATCAAGGGTGGAGTGGAACAAAAGAATGAGGATGAGTAGTGAGAAGTGGGATGAAGGAGGGCAAGAGTATCGAGGGCTGCAGTCAAGGTGGAATTCCAGGTTTAAACCTGGAGGTCAGAAAGCAGAAGAGTTGATGGGGGGGGGGGAGGGGGGGAACTGCTGGAGAATAGAAGCATGGATGCACTGAGTAGGGGCGGGGATCAGCCCAGAGGAGGCTGAGGCGGGGACAGAGAGACAGGACAAGATAGAGAAAATCAAAGACAAAAATAATCAGACCAGGGAACTGGGAACATTGAAAGATTGGAAGGAATAAGAGTACGAAGACCAGAGATAATAAGATCAAGGGTGTGACCAGCAGTGTGGGTGGGACAATGCACATGTTGACAGAGTGAGAGATCAGCAAGGAGGGAGAGGAATGATAGATCACAGCTTTGGGAGGAAAAATCCAAATGGAGATTGAAGTCGCCAAGGATCAGGAGGCGAGGGAACAGGAGAGAGGCTTCTGAGACATTAAGGAGAAGGGAATCTCAGATGTGGGCCAAGAGGGAGGGTGGAGCATAGCAGAGGAAGAAATAGAGAGGGGGGGGGGGGGATATTAAGACAGAGCAGGAGAGCCGGCAAGGAGAATTCACACAAAATGGTGTAAATGTTGCCAGTTAACCTCTCGTTCAACTGTTCTGCTGCCGCTGACTAGGTGGGCCTGATGCCAGAGTGGAGGGGCACTGGCCCACTCAGGCCCATCCTTGGCTATACCCTGCTTGCAGTACAAAACCAGGAAAATAGAAAAAGATGCATATGCCCCTGCATTGTGCAAAATATAAAAATAGAGCATGTAAATTCCAAAAACTGACATATTCTAATCACTAAATTGAAAATAAAATTAATTTTTCTAACTGTCTTGACTGCCATTTTATTCTCTAATCATTTTGATCTCAGTCTCTAGTTTCTGCTTTTCTTTGTTATTTTAATTCACTTTCTAGGGCCCATCTGTCACTTCTCTTCTCACTGTCTTCTTTACTTCTCTGGCATTTATCTTTTCACTTCTGCTTTCTTCCATATATTTCTCTGTCATCTCAGATTTTACTTTTCCTTCTTACCATCCCAGTCCTCAAACCCCCATTGATACTGCATCTACCACCTTTCAACCCTTAGCACAGTCCTCTCCTTCCCCAGCCTTTAATTTTCCCCTTTCTCCTCTCCCCGTGTCCAGCATCTCGCCCCTTTTCTCCTCCCCTGTGCATCCATCCAGCGCCTCAACCCATTTTTCGCACTCTGTATCATTATGCCCATCATTTCCCATCCTGTGTCCAATATATCCCCCTTTCTCTCCGTTCCCATGTCCAGCATTTCACCTTTCTCCCCTTTTCCCTCCTCTGTAGCATTTCCTCTTTCTCATCCCCCCAACGTCCTCCATCTCTCTCCTCTACCTTTCCCCATAACCACTATCCTCCTCCTGTTTCCAGCATCTATCCTCTCTCATTCTCCCCCTCAATGTCCAGCTCCTCTTCACTCTTCCTTCACCCCTAGTGTCCAGCATTTGCCCTTCCTCCTCTATCTTCTCCTCATGCTCAACATTTACCCTTTATCCCCTCTTGTGCAGCATCAGATGTACATGCCTCAATCACCATCTGTCCTCCATGTCACCATTCTCATCCCCTATCTGCCCTACCCCTATCTTGACCCCATTTCCCTCATGCCCAGCATCTGCCCTCCATAACCTCATGCCCAGGATCTGCCCTTTCTCCTTATGCCTACCATACCCAGCATTTGCCCCTTTCCCCCATCCCCCATTTCTAAAAGCTGCTCTAACATAAGAACATAAGATATGCCATACTGGGTCAGACCAAGGTCCATCAAGTCCAGTATTCTGTTTCCAACAGTGGCCAATCTAGGTCATATGTACCTAGCAGTTTCCCCAGGGACACAGGTTCCACAATGCTTGTATTGGTTCAAGCATTGATATCCTGGGTCCCTTCTTAATAATGGCTTATGGACCTTTCCTCCAGGAACTTGTCCAAACCTTTTTTAAACCCAGCTACACTAACAGCCTTTACTACATCCTCCGGTAACAAATTCCAGAGTTTGCTCTCCATCCTTCCTGTGGCAATCTTCTGCCCACTTATCCCCTCATCCCATGGTCTGCATCTGCCCTCTACCTCGTCCCCTGGTCATCTGCCCCCTCTCCCCAATCCCCTCATGGCCAGCATCTGTCCCCTGGTACCCCCCCCCCCCGACAATCCAGAATCTGTCCCCCTGCACCCTCCATCCAGAATCTGTCCCCCTGCACCCCCATCCAGCATCTGTCCTCCGGCACGGCCATGTTTTGGCACTTCCTTCCTCGGGGGTTTAAAGGCACTATGACAATATAAATATAAATAAAATCAACAACAATTAAAATAAAAGCAAGAGATAAAATGATTAAAGCTAATTAAAACATAAAACACTTAAAAACGTTTATGCCATCTTGAACTACTAAAACGTAAGCAATCCATTTAAAGAGGTATGAATAAAAGATTAAATTGTGACATGAAAATATGTGCATCCATTGCTAGTGACTAAAAACAATATTGACTGAAATATTATCAAGTGTGAACAGTACCATATAGGTAAAGACAGAGGACATCAAGACAAATATGCGTTATGGAAATGGAACAAATAATTCACAATCCGTTACAGAATTGATTCAGACAGAAATCCGTAGAACATTCCCATATACTCGTATATGAGAGAGAACAAAAACCCATGAAGGGGGAAATGATCATATTGGGTGACTTTAATCTACCCAATGTGGACTGGAGTATTCCTTCTGCAAATATGGAAGGAAGTAAAAACACTGTTGATGCCTTCCAAGATGCATTATTTAGACAAATGGTGATGGAACCGACCACAGAAAGTTCGATGCTGGATTTAGTACTCACCAATGGAGATAGCGTGCCAAATATCCGGGTGGGAACCTATGTGAGCAGCAGCGATTATCACACGGTGTGGTTTGAGATAAAAGCCAAGGTGGAATCCAATCACAGGAAGCTCAAAGTCCTAGACTTCAAAAACATTGACTTCAGTAAAATGGCCAAGTACCTGAAGGAGGAGTTGGCAAGGTGGGAGGGTATTAGGGCAGTGGAATTGCAATGAGCTAAACTAAAGGAGGCAATAAAAGGGGCAACAGATACATATGTAAGGAAAGTAAATAAAAATAAGAGGAAAAGGAAACCTATTAGGTTCTCCAAAGAAGTGGCTGCACAAATATAGGCAAAAAACCAGCTTTCACAACATTCAGAAGTTTGCAAACAGGAACACAGAAAAGAATACAAGATAAAGCTAAAAGAGACAAAAAGAGAAATAAGGATAGCAAAATCAAAGGCAGAGGAAAAGATGGCTAAATATGTGAAGTTTGGCGACAAAACTTTTTTCAGGTATATTTAGGAGAGGAGGAAAATCAGAGGTGAACTTGCAGGACTCAAAAGTGCCAGGAACGGATATGTGGAAAGTGACATTGAAAAAACAAAAATGCTAAACAAATGCATCTGTTCTAATTGTACTTAAGAAAATCATGAAGAAGGACCACCTGTGATTGACAAATATACAAATGGGAATGGAGTAGATACCACACCATTCACAGAAGATGATGTGTTAGAACAGCTTGCAAAACCAAAAGTGGACTAGGCCATGGGACCGGATGGGATACATCCCAGGATACTGAAAGAGCTCAGAGAACCAGGCCGTTAAAGGATGTGTTTAACAGATCCTTGGAGACAGGATAAGTTCCACAGGACTGGAGAAGGGCTGATGTGGTACCTCTTCACTTTCTCAAAACCAACAGGTTGCATGACCCAAGTCAACCAAAGGACGATCTTGCCAAACCTGATGAGTTCTTTGATTGGGTGACCAGAGAACTAGATCAAGAGCATGTGATGGATATGATATACCTAGATTTCAGCAAAGCCTTTGATACTGTTCCTCATAGGATGCTTATCAGTAAACTAAACAGTTTAGGGATGGGTCCCAAGGTAGTGAACTGGATCAGAAATTGGTTTATTTATTTATCACTTTTATTTATTTTATCACTTTTATATACCGCACTATCTAAAATCAGTGTGGTTTACATTACAACAGATTTGTGCTTAACGGATGCTCTGTTATGCACTTACATTGAAACGGGAGAGTAAAACTTGGAATCAACTGGGATAACTATCTACAGTTATATACAGCTATCTACAATATTTGCATTGGACTGTTTGTGGATTACTATTTCCTGGTAAGGTAATTGGTGGGTGGGGTTGAGAAACTGGGTTGAGAGTAGTGTAGAAGAAAGAGATGATTGGTTGACTTGAAGACAGAAGGTGATAGTAAACGGAACTCACTCAAATGAAAGGAAGGTGATTAGCAGTGTGCCCCAGGGTTTGTTCCCGGGACCGGTACTGTTCAGTGTATTTGTGAATATTATTGCCGAAGGACTGAATGGAAAAGTCTGTCTTTTTGCAGATGACACAGAAAATTTGCAATAGGATGGACTCCCCCTGAGGGAGTGGATAACTTGAGGAAAAATCTACAAAAGCTGGAAGAATGGTCTAATGCTTGGCAGTTAAGATTTAATGTGAAGAAGTGCACTGTCATGCACTTGGGAAGCACAAATCAAAGGGAATTTTATGCAATAGGGGCAGAAGGTTGGTGTGCATGGACCAGGAAAAGGACCTCAGGAGTGATTGTTTCTGAGGATCTCAAGGTGGCGAAAGAGTGTGACAAAGCAATGGCAAAAGCCAGAAGGATGCTGGGTTGCATACAAAGAGGAATTACCAGCAGAAAGGAAGAGGTACTAATGCCACTGTACAAGTCGCTGGTGAAACCTCACTTGGAATATTTTGTTCAGTTTTGGAGATTTTATCTTGCAAAGGATATAAAAAGACTTGAAACGGTTCAGAGGAAGGTGACCAAAATGATTTGGAGCCTGTGTCAGAAGACTTATGAGAAGAGACGAAAACCTAAATATGTACACTCTGGAGGAGAGGAGGGACAGGGGAGATATGATTCAAACCTTTAAATACTTAAAGAGTATTAATGAACAAACCTCTTCCAAAGACGGAGAAGATGTAAAACTAGAGGGCATAACATGAAGCTGGCAAGGGGGTAAACTGAAAGGCAATGTCAGGAAATACTTTTTCACTCAAAGGATGCTTGGAATGCCCTCCCAATTTATTTATTTATTTAACAGCTTTTATATACCGCACTTTTATCATCAGCGCGGTTTACATTTTAACAATTTTGTACTTAATCATAAAAAACGTATGTTAAGTTTACAAGTAACAGGAAATGAGAACATGGATAACGGGATAAATAGATAACATATATTCAAAACTATTTACAATAGATTCTCAAATGTATGAGCTCTTAAGATGGGGTCTATGAGGTTTTGATCTAGAACGGGTAATGAAGTTTCGGGAACTTATTTGACTAGCCAAATGGAAATGATGGGGGCAAATACAGTGAGAGAATTCAAAATGGCATGGGGCAGACAGCGTAGTTACTCACCTGTAACAGGTGTTCACCAGGGACAGCAGGAATCAGTCCTCACATATGGGTGACGTCGGCGTCAATGGAGCCCTCGTGCGGAGCAATTCCCCAGCTTTCAAATAAAGCCTTTTGGATTGCATCATGCATGCGCGGTCCCCTTCCTGCCTAAGGGTGCCATCTTGCTCAGTCAGATGACATAGCTAAAAAGACAGCAAAAATGAGAAAAAGTAATCAAAGGACTGCAACTCCAGGGGAGGAGGGAGGGTCGTGAGGACCGATTCCTGCCGTCCCTGGAGAACACCTGTTACAGGTGAGTAACTTTGCTTTCTCCAGGAACAAGCATGAAGTCAATCCTCACATATGGGACTCCCTAGCTATAGGCTACCGAGAACCCATAGCTAAAAATAGCTCCCTCTAGAAGAGCCGCAGCAGCAGTGATAGGATTTTTCTCCGTGAACACAACCCCCATAGTAGCCTGACACCAAAGGGTTGGAGGGTAGGAGTTGCCTAAACCTCGAATAGCTTACGGAGTACCGCCTGACCGAAAACACTGTCCTGCCAGGACTCTCTCTCCAGGCAGTAGTGGGCTACAAAAGTCTGGCTTGAAGACCAAGTTGCGGCCCGGCAGATGTCTGCCAACGGAACAGAGCGGTGGTTAGCCAGTGATGCGGCCTTAGCCCTGACAGAGTGGGCCGTGATTTGGCCCTGCAGTTGGAGGTCAGCCGCCCTGTATGCCCCTGCCACTCAGGTGGATAACGTGCGCTTGGAGACAGGTAGACCCAGTTTACTAGGGTCATAAGAAACGAAGAGCTGGGAAGCCCTCCGATGTCCCCGTTCCAGGTAGTAGGCGAGCACCCTCTTACAGTCCAGGGTATGCAGAACCGCTTCTGCCCTGCTGGTATGTGGCCTGGGGAAGAAGGTAGGAAGAACCACCTCTTGGTTAATGTGAAATGAGGAAACCACTTTTGGGAGGAACTTGGGGTGAGTACATGGGACCACTCTGTTCTTGTAAAACCGTGTATACGGTCTATCCAATACTAAAGCTTTCAGCTCGTTCACACGTCAAGCAGACGTGAGTGCCACCAAAAAGAGTGCTTTCCAGGAAAGGAAGCGGAGATGACAGGTGGACATTGGTTCAAAAGGTGGGCAAGTAAGCTGCTGCAAGACCACATTTAAGTCCCACTCTGTAGCTGGTGGGTGAATCAGAGGCTTCAAGAGTAGGAGGCCCCTGAGAAATCGGGATACCAAAGGGTGAGCTGAAAGAGGTTGCCCGTCCACTGGAGAGTGGTTAGCTGATAACGCACTCAGGTGGACCCTGACAGAGTTAGACTTGAGGCCTAACTCTGAGAGGTGGAGCAAGTACTGCAATACCTGAGGTACTTGACAAGTGAATGGGTTCTCCTTATTTTGGGCACACCACCCTTCAAATCTACACCACTTGAACGCGTAGGATTTTCTAGTGGATTGCCTCCTAGAGGCCACAACACCTCCTCAACCTCCTTGGGAAGGAGTAGAGGAGCAAGTACTACCCTCTCTGCAGCCAGGCCATTAAGCTGAGGGAACTGAGATTGGGGTGTAGCAAGTTCCTGGGTCAAGAGGTCGGGCTGCACTCCCAGTGGGCATGGAGTTTCGACCGCCAGTTGAAGGAGAAGAGGGAACCAAGGTTGTCTTGGCCACCTGGGGGCTACCAGGATGACAGAGCCCTTGTCCCGAAGAATCTTGAACAGAGTACGTGCCACCAGGGGAGTGGGTGGGAATGCATAGAGAAGGCCCTGTGCCCACGAGATCAGGAAAGTATCTGCTGCCACGCTCAGCGGATGCAGCTGCCTTGAGCAGAACCAGGGCAACTGATGGTTTTGTGGACTGGCAGACCCCAGCGGTTAAAGATCTGCTGGGCTACATCCCAGTTCAGTTGCTATTCATGAGGCTGAAGAATCCTGCTCAACTTGTCGGTCAGGAGGTTCTGTGTACCTCAAGGATCCTCGCTTTCAGCATTAATGTTCAACATATACATTCAACCGATTTGTGACCTAATCCGCTCTTTTAATGTTGCCTGCTTAGCTTATGCAGACGACATTCTCCTGTATATGCCATTCGCTATCAACCAACCCGATCTTTCCCCTCTGGTGAGATGCTTCGAGGCAGTTGAAGAGTGGCTCATCACACAGAACTTACGAATCAACCACAACAAGACCGACGTAATGTTCATCACGAAGAACCAGAACTTCATACTCCCAGCCACATTAAAGATAAAGGACACAGAACTGACAGTTAAACCCACTATTCAATACCTAGGCATCACCCTTGATCATCACTTAGACATGAAAACACACACAAAGAATACACCAAAATTGATATACCACAAAATACGAACACTCCATCATTTACGACCATTACTTGAACCCACGGACTTCAAAACCATCTACCAAGCCCTGGTAATGCCACACCTCGATTTCTCAAATGCAATTCTACATAGACTCCCACAAGCAACCTTAAACCCTCTCCAACTGGCAATGAATACAGCCGCCAGAGTACTCGAAGGAATATCGAAGACAGACCACATCACACCAATCCTCAAAAGACTACAATGGCTACCGAGCAACGCCAGAATACAATATAAGATCATAATCACAACTTTCAAAGTATTGAACAACCAGTCACCCACATCCATCACTGAACTAATACGCACTCCACCCCCCAATAGAATCAGGAGATCCGCAGCAATAAACACTCTAATGGTCCCGAAAGAGATAGCGAGATGCACAAAAGCAACATCGAAAAGAGCCTTCAGCATATATGCCCCATAAACATGGAACGCCCTCCCTCCAGACCTTAGAGCTATAACTAGCTTAACCCAATTCAGAAAAAAACTCAAGCACTACCTATTTTCAAGTTACTTTCCAGTTTAGATTTTTCACAAGCAAAAACACCCACCATCTACATAACCAGAGAGTTTCGACTATGTGAATAATTGTAAATAGTTTACCCCTGTTCTTCCAAGTTTCAACTCCTGTTAAATGTAAAATACACTACAGTTTCCTGTATGTATAAGTTATGTTCGATGTAAACCGCGCTGATGGTAAGAGTGTGGTATAGAAGAAATGTTAAATAAATAAATAAATAAAAAATGGGGCGAAGGCCTCCTTTTCTTTTTGGTATGAGGAAATACCTGGAGTAGAAGCCTTGCCCCTGCAGGTGGTGGGGCACTGGTTCCACCGCCTGATCCTTTAGCAGACCTGTCAACTCCTGCAGGAGGAGGTTCCTGTGAAGAGGGGGCCTGAGAGGCTCTCCTGGGAAAAAGGAGGTGGGCACCTGGTTGAAATGAAGTAAATAGCCCTGCTGGACTATTCTCAAAACCCAGGCGTCGGTAGTAATGGCTGGCCACCTGTGAGCATACAGGGCCAGCCTTCCTCCTGTGCAGGGCCAAATCACTGGTGGGAGAGGAGCCATGCACTGAGAGTCAAAAACCCCCTCCCGGCTGGATAGGAGCAAGATGCTGGAGGCTTGGGGGTCTTCGGCTTACGTGGGCCATGCCCCTTTCCCCTGGCCTGCTGCCCCTGTTGGGGAGCTGGGGTGGCCTGGTAAGTGGGATAGTTTCTGCAAGCCATACCCTTCCTCGGGAAAAAGGGCTTTTTCCCCGAGGCCTTCTTGTGAGAAGGTGCAGATGTCTTCTTCGACAACCTTGTCCGGGTCAACTACTAGGACTCGATTTCTGCAGCGTTTTCAGTCATGGGTTTGTCGAAGAGGTTGTCTCCTCGGCACGGGACATCGACCAACTTGTCCTGAACCCATGGCTCCAAGTCAGAAGACATGAGCCAGGTCTGACGGCATGCACCGATGCCGGCCGCGGCTACTCGGGCTGAAACCTTGAAGCCATCGCAAACTGCTCGAGACATGAACTTCGAGCACTCTCGGATCTCCGTGGACAAGGCTTTGAAGTGCTGCAAGGGTTCTTCGGAGAGACCAGCTGAGAACCCAGCAATCTCCTTTGCCAGGTCCCGCAAGTACACACCCATGTAAAGCTGGTAGGTTTGGACACAGCATGACAGCATCGAGCCCTGGTAGCACTTTCTGCCGAGGGCGTCCAGGTTCCGGGCCTCCCGGTCGGGAGGCACCGAGGAGTGCGTCTTTTGGCTTTTCAGCCGTTGCATGGCCGATTTCACAATCATGGAGTTGTGCGGCAGCTGCGCTTTATGGAACCCAGGACTCTTGCGGACTCGATAGATGGAATCGACTCACTTGCTGAGCACCGGCATCGAGGCCGGGGACTCCCTCATGTGGAGCATCAGCCGTTCCAACACTGGAGGCACCGGTACAGTAAGGGCCTCCTTCGTGGGAGAGTCATACTGGAGGGCATCGAGTTCCTCAGCTCGAGGCTCCTCCTCGGCGTCCACCGAGAATGCCAAAGCCTTGGCCATGTCCCTGACGAAGTCTGAGAACCAAGTGTCCTCTGGAGGGGACCTACTCCGAGGCTCCGAACCCGGAGAGTCTGATGGGATACACCGGCTTCAGTAGGTGTCTGGGGAATTTTCCTCCCGTCTCCAATGCTGAGGAGGACTCGAAGGGCTCTGGCCTCGAGGGCTTCGAGCCCGACTGCCCTGACGCCAAGGGCATCGGCATCGATGACCTCGGTCCCGAACGTGAGGTCGAGGGGGACCTTGGCCGAGGATCGACTCAAGACCTCATTGACTAGAGGATCGGCTCAGCCTCCAGTGTCGACTTTGAAGTCATAAGAACATAAGATATGCCATACTGGGTCAGACCAAGGTCCTTCAAGCCCAGTATTCTGTTTCCAACAGTGGCCAATCTAGGTCATATGTACCTAGCAGTTTCCCCAAGGGACTCAGGTTCCACAATGCTTGTATTGGTTCAAGCATTAATATCCTGGGTCCCTTCTTAATAATGGTTTATGGACCTTTCCTCCAGGAACTTGTCCAAACCTTATTTAAACCCAGCTATACTAACAGCCTTTACTACATCCTCCGGTAACAAATTCCAGAGTTTGATTACACGTTGAGTGAAAAAATATTTTCTTTTATTAATCTTAAATAGTTTACCCTGTAGCTTCATTACATGTTCCCTAGTCTTTCTATATTCTGTTAAGGTAAACAATCGATCTATGTTTACCCGTTCCACTCCGTTCATTAATTTATAGACTTCGACTCCGACTCGATGGCACTTAACAACAACAACATCCCTACATCTTCCTCAGTAAAGACTGAAGCAAAGAATTAATTTAGTCTCTCCGCTATCACCTTGTCGCCTCAGTGCTCCTTTAACCCCTTTATCATCTAATGGACCAACTGACTCTCTCACAGGTTTTTTGCTACGAATGTACTTGAAAAGGTCTTTACTTTGCATTTTTGCTTCCGCAGCAAGTTTCTTCTCAAATTCTCCCTTTGCCTGCCTTATCAATGCCTTGCATTTGACTTACCAGTGCTTGTGCTGTTTCCAGGTTTCGTCATTTGGCTCTTTTTTCCATTTCCTAAAAAATGCTTTTTTGGCATAACAGCCTCTCTGACCTCACCTTTAAACCATGCTGGCAGTTTTTTGGACTTCCTTCCACTTTTCTTAAAGTGTGGAATACAGCTGGTCTGGGCTTCCAAGATAGTATTTTTCAACAACAACCAAGCCTGATGTACGTCTAACCTTTGCAACTACTCCTTTTAGTTTTTTCTTAACTGTTTTCCTCATTTTATCATAGTCTCCCTTTCGAAAGTTAAAAGGTAGTACTGTGGATTTCCTTACTATCCCCTCCTCCACTAATTAAATCAAAGGCGATCTTGCTATGATCACTATTGCCAAGTGGCCCCAACACCCTTATCTCTTGCACAAGATCTGGTGTTCCACTAAGGAGTAGGTCTAACATGGCTTCCCCTCTGGTCGGTTCATGAATCAGCTGCTCCAAGAAGCAGTCATTTATTTCATCTAGGAACTTTATCTCCCTAGCATGTCCTGACGTGACACTGACCCAGTTGATACCGGGGTAGTTGAAATCACCCATTATTATTACTGCACTGTAACCTTTGTTAGCTTCCTTGATTTCTTTGAGCATTTCATCATCTATTTGGTCATTCTGGCCAGGCGCTCGATAGTACACCCCCACTGCCATTGCCTTCCCCCTTTTACATGGAATTTCAATCCATATAGATTCTACAGCAGATTTTGTTTCCTGCAAAACTTTAATCCTTTCTGACTCAATGCCTTCTCTAACATAGAGAGCAACCCCTCCACCAATTTGACCAGCTCTATCATTACGATATAGTTTGTACCCAGGTATCACAGTGTCCCACTGGTTGTCCTCCTTCCACCATGTCTCTGATATTCCAATCATATCTAACCTTTCATTTAGTGCTATATATTCTAACTCTCCCATCTTATTTTTTAGACTTCTAGCATTTGCATACAAGCATTTTAGAGAATGTATTTTATTCATATTAATTTGGCTGTTGTTAGACATGGGTAATTTGGGATCTTTAAGCTCTGTCTGCTCCATACTTGAGGGCATTTGGGCTACTTTACTCTTTTGTGGAACCTCTCTGCTTTTGGTAGTATCCTTCAAAGATACATTCTTCTGAACTATCCGCTCTTGGGCGACTGTCGGCTTTCCCCTAATATCTAGTTTAAAAGCTGCTCTATCTCCTTTTTAAAGGTTAATGCCAGCAGTCTGGTTCCATCCCAGTTAAGGTTAAGCCCATCCCTTCGGAAGAGCCCCTCCTTTCCTCAGAATGTTCCCCAGTTCCTAACAAATCCAAAACCCTCATCTCTGCACCATTGTCTCATCCACGCATTGAGACTCCGGAGCTCTGCTTGCCTTTTGGGTCCTGCGCGTGGAACAGGAAGCATTTCGGAGAATGCTACCCTGGAAGTTTATTTATTTATTTATTTAGCTGTATTTATATCCCGCTTTTCACCGGGTCAAAGCGGTCAATTGGGGGATATACGCTAATACTTACAGGGAACATGGGCAATGGAGGGTTAAGTGGCTTGCCCAAGACCACAAGGAGTGCCTATAGGACTAGAAATCCCAGTCCCTCTGGATTTCAACTTCCTACCTAAAAGCCTAAATTTAGCCTCCAGAACCTCCCTACCACATTTTCCTATGTCATTGGTACCGACATGTACCAAGACAGCAGACTCATCCCCAGCACTATCTAAGACCTTATCTAGGTGGCGCGTGAGGTCCGCTACCTTCGCACCAGGCAGGCATGTTACCAGGCAGTCCTCACTTCCACCAGCCACCCAGCTATCTACATGCCTAATGATCGAATCACCAACTATAACGGCTGTCCTAACCCTTCCCTCATGGGCACATGGCCCTGGAGAAACTTCCTTGGTGCGAGAGGGTTTTACATCACCTGGAGGACAGGTCCTAGCTACAGGATCACTTCCTGCCACACCAGGGTGATGCTCTCCTGTCACGTGACCTCTCTCCTCCATGGCAACAGGGATGCTGCCAGACTGGAGGTGGGACTTCAGGACTATATCCCTGTAGGTCTCGTCTATGTACCTCTCTGTCTGTCTTATGCTTTCCAAGTCTGCTACTCTAGCCTCTAGAGAACGGACTCGTTCCCTGAGAGCAAAGAGCTCCTTGCACCTAGTGCACACGTAAGACCTCTCACCAACTGGGAGAAAATCACACATGTGACACTCAATGCAAAAGACTGGAAAGCCCCCATCTCGCTGCTGGACTGCTGTCTGCATCTTAGTTTTAAGTTTGTGTTTAGATCTAAGTTCTTTAGTTACTAAGGGTTGCTATGGATATTTATACTAATAAAACTGTACCTAATACGTGTAATATACCTTGTTCACCTGAAGCTTAACTAATCTCAGGTCCTTAGTGTATGACTGATTCGGGTAATGAGCTTCACCTGAGAGCACCTCCTGTCTTTTAAGATGTGTAAGTACCTATAAAGCTACGATTATCCCAGGGAGGGAGGGAAATAACACTTATTAAAAGAGGGCTGCTTCACAGTACCCTGTCTTGTGCTGCTGAGGTAAGCTATATTCTGATTTGATTTAAATTATAGCTCTTAGATGCTGCTAGGCTCTAACGTCTTATGAAATTTTAACTACAAGCTCTCTGCTGGGTTCCAAATGTAACCAGAAAGCTCTCTTCTGTGTTTTAAATGTAAACTAAAAGTACTTTACTGTTACTAGGCCCTGAGTGACTATTAAATTTAAACTACAAGCTCTCTGCTTGGTATGAAATGTAACCAGAAAGTTGTCCTCTGTGTTTTAAAACTAAAAGTACTTATCTGATGCTAGGCCCTGAGTGACTATTAAATGTAAACTACAAGCTATCTGCTGGGTTCCAAATGTAACCAGAAAGCTCTCTTCTGTGTTTTAAATGTAAACTAAAAGTACTTTGCTGTTACTAGGCCCTGAGTGACTATTAAATTTAAACTACAAGCTCTCTGCTGGATATGAAATGTAACCAGAAAGTTCTCCTCTGTGTTTTAAATTTAAACTTAAATAGCTGCTACTAGGCCCTGACTGATTTAACAAAAAATAGTGGGTTCACAGATTAATTAGCTTTAATACAAAGAATTCCTTTTAGAAAATTACCAGAAGTATATACTCACAGTTGCAGATCTCTCTGCAGAAGTAAAAGTCCCTTTTTCTAGTCCTTCAAGACTTCAAGTTCTGGTGGTCGGGGCAGATGGACCGGCAAGACCGGCCATCATCGCCCGCTACTGCTCCATGAAGGCAGCCATGCTGCTCTCCAGGGCCGCCAACCTGAGACCGAGCTCAGAAGGCTCGGGTCCCGACGTCGGCTCTCCCGGAGGAGAGTCTACGAGGACAACAGAAGTTACCTTGTTCTACTTCTCCGGCTCCTTGCGAGGTTGTTTAGCTGGCCGCTCCAACTCCGAGGACCCGGGGCAGCGGTCCGGGCTCCGCGGCCTGGAACCCGAGGGCCCAAACCGACCAGAGGCTTCCAGCGACGACGCCCTCACGAGTTTTTTCTTTCTCCGGTGTTCCCTGGAGGGAGACCCCCGCTCAGAAGATACACGACGGTGCTCGTGCTTTGAGTCCCGAGATGTCGAGGCTTCTGACGAGGTCCGGGCCCGGGCAGATACATACTCAGGAAAAATCCTGTCACGCTGATGTTGCCTTCTCTTCAAAGATTTCAAAGACATCTTACCACACGGCCCACAGACCACCGGATCATGGTCAGGGCCGAGGCATCGGAGGCAGCAGTTGTGTGTGTCGGTGAGAGACATTAATTTCTTACACCGATCACACTTTTTAAACCCGCTGGCAGCCATTGGGGGAAAAAGGCTGCGAGGTCAAACGAGCGGGCTGCCAGTGAAAAAAAAAAGTGCGCGAATGCTAGTCACGAAGGACAAAAACAAAAAATATGACCGGACTCGATACCAGTGTACCAAGCCGAAGGCAGGAAGGGGAACCGGTGTCGAACCAGGAAGCTGAAAGAAATAATTCAACTTTTCTCCTTTTTCCATGGTGAAAACGGAACCACGTCCATTGGGCTTCGTGGAAAAAAGACGACTAAGCAAGATGGCACCCTTGGGCAGGAAAAGGAGCGCGCATGTGCGATGCAATCCCAAAGGCTTTCTTTGAAAGCTAGGGACTTGCTCCGCATGAGGGTTCCGTCGGTACTGATGTCACTCATATGTGAGGACTGACTTCCTGCTTGTTCCTGGAGAAACAGTGGATCCCTTTATAGCAAAATGATAAAATCAGAATAAACATAACTATCTTTTATATCTCAACAAATAAGGGAGCGGTGGGTACACCCCTAAACAAAGGCATGAGGAGGGGTGACCTGCACGGAGCCACAGGTGCACCTACTCTTGCCGCCTTGCTGGGCAGACTAAATACTGGTCTTTATTTTTTTTTTACATAGTAAATGACGGAAGTTAATCTGCCTTGGTTCTATGCATAATTTTATTCATAGACAGCACCATGATTGGTTCTACAAATTAAGTTTATGAGTAGACTGAGAGACATGGTTTGTGGCAAGCTGCGAATAGACAGGAAAGTTATATGCAGAACGATGGAATTCGGCTGCTGTGCATACAATTTCTATTCTAAGTATAAGACTAGTCAAAAAGCAGTCAAAAAGCCAGGTATTATAAAAAGACACCAAATATGTTCATTAAAACAGACCTGACTCTCAAACTTCAGCCCAGGTCCCCACCACACCAGCACAAAAAAAGGCTTGGCACAACTGTGGCCACAAGTAGTTAGCAAGCCAGTCCACCTTCCTTCCCAATTCTTCTTAGTCAGCTGCAGCCTGACAGCTGTGGTTGCCCTCTTCTGTCCTATCCTGTCTCTACCACTATCCTTGTCTGTCTCCATCCCACAGCCATCTCTAGATGGGTAGCTGTGCTGCTCTGCCCAGCCTAAAGAATGCTGATGCAGTGCCCCTGTGAGCCACATACCCACAACCCAAGTCCAGCCTCAGCTGTCACTGGCTAGTGCATCAGTAGTGCAGGATCCACCCTCCTCCCGCTCCCTCCCCTTCCCTTGATTCTACTATGAGTCGCTCTTGGCCCTATAATTTGCACATGTAATGCCTCTGAACCAAAGGTATATTGAAAAGAATATAGTACAGGGGTGTCCAACTCCAGTTCTGGAGGGCCACAAGGCAGGCTTGGTTTTCAGGATGCACCTAATGAATATGCATAAGATATTTAACCTCATACCTACCCTAACTAACTGTATAGATTTTATATATCTCCAACATGTATTTTCTAGAAATATAAATGATTTCCCTGTTTACTTCCATGTTAATTTTCCTGTTACTTGTAATAGGTCTGTTATATCTGACCAATTGTTGTATTGTTTCAATGTAAACTGCACTGATGACAAATAGCGCGGTATATAAGAAAATTAAATAAATAAATAAATATATTTGCATGTACTGTCATCATCCTATGCAAATCTATCTCGTGCATATTCATTAGGGATTCCTGAAAACTTGATGGATTTCTGGCCCTCCAGGACTGGCGTTTGACATCCCTGACATAGAGATTAACCTATATATACTTTTAAATAGAAACATAACGATAGAAAAAGACCACATGGCCTATCTAGTCTGTCCTTCCATATAAACCACTAAAACATTCCCCTTTTTTCTTTTAAAGATCCTCTGTGTTTGTCCCATGCATCTTTGAATTCAGATACTGTCCTCATCTCTACCACCTCCACTGGGAGACTATTCCACGGATCCACCACTCTTTCCGTAAAGAAATATTTCCGCATATCACTCCTGAATCTATCCCCTTTCACCCTCATCCCATATCCCCTCAGAGCAGAACTTGCTTTCAATCAAAAGATGCTCGCCCCCTGTGCATTTATGCCATGGAGATATTTAAACAACTCAATCATATCACCTCTATCCCGCCTTTCCTCTAAGGTGTACATATTAAGATCCTTAAGTCAGTCCTCATATGCTTTATAATGAAGATCACTAACCATTTTAGTAGCCATCCTCTGTACTGACTCCAGCCTGTTTATATCCTTTTGAAGGTGCGGGGTTCAGAATTGCACACAATACTCCAAATGAGGTCGCACCAAAGACTTAAACAGATGCACTATCAGCTCCTTTCTTCTGCTGGCCATTCCTCTCCCTATGCACCCAAGCATCCTTCTAACTTTTGCTATCGCCTTTTCTACCTGTTTAGCTACTTTAAGATCATCAGACACAATCATGCCTACGTCTTGCTCTTCTTTAGTGAACAAAAATACTTCACCCCCATACTATATTGCTCCCTTGGATAGCTGCAGCCCAAATGCATGACCTTGCATTTTTTAATATTAAATCTCAGCTGTCAAATTCTAGACCATTCTTCAAGCTTTGCTAGAACCCCTCTCATGTTATCTATCCTTCCTGGGTGTCTATTGCAGATTTTGATATAATCAGCAAATAGGCAAACCTTACCCGACAGCCCTTCCGCTATATCACTAACAAAGATGTTTATTTATTTATTTAAACATTTTTCTATACCTCCTTATCTTAAAATCAAGGCAGTTTACAATGAAACTTCAATTTTACAGAGAACTTGTAAGAGAAACAATTAAAAACTTTATCCCATTACAGAGGACAGATCCGTGGGGCACATCACTGGTAACCTCTTTCTCCACAGAGTGAGCTACATTTACCTGTACCCCTTGTCAACTCACACTCAATCAATTTCTAACCCAATCAGTAACTTTAGGGTCCATCCCTAGGGTACTCAGTTTGTTTATAAGTCGCCTGTACAGAACGATGTCAAAGGCTTTACTGAAATCCAAATACACCACATCTAGGGCTCTCCCTCGATCCAACTCCCTGATCACCCAGTGTAATGGGGAAGAGACGTCCTTTGCCATGCAAACAGAGGAATCTGAGAGAAGTAGGGCAGTTGCTGACAGGAAGGCAAAGCACATGACTTCCAGTTGCCAGGAGCAGCATAAACAAACCCAGCCACGAGTGCAGCAGCCCCGCCCAGCTAGCAAACAATCCCCATCGCCTGAGCCTAATAGTTTTCACCTGAATGGGGGAAGGGCTAAGTTAGCTCCAAATCGGACGCATAAGAAACGCTCCTTAGAGTTTGAGAGGAGGCTTGGAAAGTTTGGAGAGCTTAGAGATCTAGGAGAGCTTGGGAAGCTTGGAGAGCCGCAGGGTGAGCGTCAGAATAAGCTGAAGTCTGAGACCGAGAATCAGACTGAGAGAGAACAGCTGAAGCGTCAGTTTGGGAAGCAGACTGAGATTCAGAAGCTACGTGTGTTTCAGAGTGGAAGGAAGCACTAGAGAAAGCACGTGAGTGACTCAGAGGATTGTGACTCTGAGAGTGAGTTTGATAGAGAACTAAAGAAGGTAACCAGCAGGAGTAACTGGAGAAGCAGAGCCCAAAAGCCCTGTAGACAGAGCTCCAAGCCGGTGTCCTATTGGGAAGGCAGCCAGAGGGAAACATTACCGGAAAAGCTATTTGGGAAGCATTTGCAAGCCCCAGAGAGTGAAAGGTATTCTGTAGAGGATATCTGCATGTCAGAAGAAGAGGGTGCAAAGCCAAAACCCAGAGGAAAACCTCTAAGGTTTAAACCCCTTGCTGACCAAGCTGTGCACGGACTTTCCCCTGTCTCAAAGCCAGAAGGTAGGCTGTCTAAATACTTTAAGGACAAAGGTACTTATAAGAAGTTCTCTTGTGAAAACCCTGAAGGGTGTGACTCTCCTCTCTGCTATTCTGATATATGTGGTATATATGTGGAACCCTATCTCACAGAGGGCTGGTTAGAGAAGCCCCGGGAACAGATAGAGAGGGTAGAAGTCTGAAAACATTGCATAACAAACAGAAGCTTTACCTACCGGAGAATCAGCATGAACCAATGCTGATTGACCCTCATGAGGAGGAAGTATCAGATGACCAAATGGACTGTACTTTAATGATTACAGATGATATAACTTCTCTGTGCTGAGCCAGGTGATTCATGAAAGCCGTTTGAACTGGCAGTTAAAGAGCACAGGATTTTTCCTTTGTTGTGCAAAGTGACTGTATGCTGTGAATACTGTGGAACTTTGGATTTCTGTTGAGAAGCTGTTTTGTTCTTTACTTATTTTGTGCCAGAGTGTATGGCCGCCTTTTTGTCCTCAGTTCTTTTGTGTTTAAATCCGCCCGGGAGGGAAATAAAAATCCTATCATTGCCTTACCATTCGCACCACAACTGCTTCTTATTTAAAGGGAAAATACTACAACTCCCAAGAAGCAATGCATGCCTAAAGCATTGCTCAACTCATTCAATAAGGGTCCCCAGGCAGTCCAACCCGTAAGCCTATGCTGCGGGCCGACTACTGGTGACACCAGTCAAAGAAATAAAACAGATTTGTCTGACAAGACCTACCTCTGGTGAAGCCATGCTGCCTCCGATCCTGTAATATATTGGACTCCAGAAACCTCACCTATTTTCTCTTTCAGCAGCGCTTCCAATAATTTACTCACCATCGAAGTTAAACTAATGGCCTGTACTTTTCAACCACATCCTTACTTCTGCTTTTGTGTAAAGGGACCACAAGAACCTATCACCAGTCCTTTGGCACCACTCCCGACTCCAAAGTGGAATTGAAAAGGTCAGTCATAGACGCTGCTAGAACGTCCCCAAGTTCCCTCAGTATTCAAGGGTGTATCGCATCTGGTCCCATTGCTTTGTTAAGTTTAACTGGTTTCTCATGAACCCAGTCTTCTGAAAATGGTTGAATATGCCACTCGCTTCTGTTCCTGTTTGTGGGTGTTTTCTGAGGTCCTTCTCCTGGTTCTTCATCTATGAACACAGAACAGAAATATTTGTTAAGCAATTGCGCTTTATCCTCATTAGCTTCTACATATATTCCTCCCCTTCACCCTTCCTCTTCTCACTAACATACCTGAAAAATGTCTTATCTCCCCCCCCCCCTTTATTGTATTGGATATTTCCTCCTCTTTTTGAATCTTTGCTTTCCTGACTACTTTGCTAGCTTTAAGTTTTTCCAGAGTTCTTCCTCTCTCTGTGATCTCTTGTATTTCATGAAGACCTCCTCCTTTTTCTTCACCTTTTCAGCTGCTTCTTTCGAAAACCATAGCGGTCTCCTTTTCCTTTAAACTTTATTTACCATTTTAACAAAAAGGTTGGTTGCCCTTAAAATATTACCTTTTCAGGTTTGCCCACTGTTTTTCTACATCCCCCAGATGTTCCCATCCTGCTAATGATTTCCCTGAGGTATTGGCCCATCTTGGCAAAGTTAGTTTTCCTAAAGTCTAAGACCCTTGCTTTTGAATGGATTCTAACAGCCCTAGTCCTAATGCTGAACCACACCATCTGGTGATCACTGGATGCAAAATGATCTCCCACTATAACATCAGAAACACTTTCACCATTGGTAAGCACCAAGTCCAGGATGGCCTCTTCACGTGTGGGTTGTGCTACCAGTTGCCTGAATAGTTCTCCCTATAGAGAATCAAGAATCTCCTTACTTCTAGATGATACTGCAACCGGAATGTGCCAATCAATATCTAGCATACTGAAATCCCCTATCAGTAGCACTTCCCTTTGCCTAACAGTGCTGAATATGTCTTCAATTAACTCTCCATCCACCTCTTCCTCCTGTGAGGGTTGTCTGTATATCATGCCAATGCAAATAGATTTCTCTTTCCCAATTTCTAGTTTAACCCACAATGCCTCCTCTACATAAAAAACATAAGATATGCCATACTGGGTCAGACCAAGGTCCATCAAGCCCAGCATCCTGTTTCCAACAGTGGCCAATCAGGTCATAAGTACCTAGCAGTCTCTCCAAAAGGCACAGGTTCCTCAATGCTTGTATAGGGTCAAACAGTGATATTTCGGGTCCCTTTTAATAATGGTTTATTGACCTTTCTTCCAGGAACTTGTCCAAACCTTATTTAAACCCAGCTACACTAACAGCATTTACTACATCCTCCGGTAACAAATTCCAGAGTTTGATTACAAGTTGAGTGAAAAAATATTTTCTCTTATTGGTCTTAAATAGGTTATCATGTAGCTTCTTTGCATGTCCCATAGTCTTTTTATATTCTGAAGATGTAAACAATCAATCTACGTTTACCCATCCCACTCTATTAATTAATTTATAGACCTCTATCATATCTCCCCTCAGCCGTCTCTTTTCCAAGTTGAAGAGCCCTAACCTTTTCAGCTTCTCTTCATAGGGGTATCCTTCCATCCTCTTTACCATTTTGGTGTCTCTTCTCTGTACCTTTTCTAATAACGCTATATACTTTTTAAGATACGGCGACTAGAATTGCACACAGTATACAAGGTGTGGTCGCACCATGGAACAATACAGAGGCATTATAATATCCTGTGTTTCATTTTCCATTCCTGCCCTTATGATGCCTAGCATTTTATTTGCTCTCTTGGCCACCGCTGCACACTGGGCGGAGAGCTTTAACATGTTATCCACGATAATGCCTAAATCTTTTTCCTGGGTGGTGGTTCCCAAACTGGAACCTTCCATCGTGTAACCATAGTTTGGGTTATTCTTTCCTAGGTGGCGTATCTTTGCACTCGTCCACATTAAATTTCATCTGCCATTTGGATGCCCAGTCTTCCAATTTATGAAGATCCTCTTGCAATTTTCCACAATCCTCATGGGTTTTTAACAACTTTAAATAGTTTTGTGTCATCTGCAAATTTGATAACCTCACTCATCATTCCCTTTTCCAGGTCATTTATGAATATGTCAAAAAGCAGTGGACCCAGCACAGATCCCTGGGGTACACCACTATTCACCTTTTTCCATTGGGAAAATTGGCCATTTAGCCCTACCCTCTGCTTTCTATCTTTTAACCAGTTCCTGATCCACAACAGTACACTGCCTCCTATCCCATGACTTTTTAGTTTTGCCAAAAGTCTCTGATGAGGGACCTTATCAAAAGCTTTCTGATATTCCAGATACACTATATCAGCCGACTCACCTTTGTCTACTTGTTTATTCACACCTTCAAAAAAACATAACAGATTAGTAAGACAAGATCTTCCTTATCTAAAGCCATGTTTGCTGTCTCCCATTAAGCCATGACTATCTACATGTTGAGTAATTTTGTTCTTTATCATGGTTTCTACCATTTTTCCCAGTACTGAAGTCAGGCTCACCAGTCTGTAGTTTCCCGGATCACCCCTGTAAAGCTTTTTAAATATTGGCGTTACATTTGCCATCCTCCAATCTTCAGGTATTACAGATGATTTTAATTATATACAAGAAAGTTTACCCAGGAGGGGCAATGGCCTATGAATGTTCATTGGCTCACAGGCCACATGCTGACTGGTGATTGCCACTACTTGGCATAGGTCACCGTGAAAGCCCAGAGAGAAAGGGAATTGGCCATGTTTCTGTGACCCCCATCAACTAATGATGCTCCTGACCTCAAATTTGGGAATCACTGTTCTAGATGAAATCAATGACTGCTTCATGGAGCAGCTGGTTCAGGAACCAACAGAAAGGGGGACTATTTTAGACCTAGTCCTTAGTGGAACGCAGGATCTGGTATGAGAGGTAATGATATTTGGGTCAGTTGGCAATAGTAATCATAATATGAGTTTAATTTAATAAATGAAGAAAAGATAGCAAGAAAACCTACTGCACTAGCATTTAACTTTCAAAAGAGAGACTATGATAAAATGAGGGAAATGATTAGGAAAATAATAATAGGAGCAGCTGCAAACATCAGGCCTGGAGATTGTTTAATGTCTTAGAAAACCAGGCCAGATGTACCGTGCTTTAAAAATATGTGGAAAGAAGGCCAAACGATTGCCAGCATAGTTTAAAGGTGACATGAGAGATACTGTTATAGTCAAAACACCATTTCTTTCAAAAAATGGAAAAACGGAGAAGAATGAAGAAAATGGGAAACCGCATAAGCACTAGCAAGTTAGATGCAAAGCATAATAAGGCAGGCAAAGAGAGAGTTTGAAAATAAGATTGTCATGGAATCAAACTCTCATAATAAAAACTTTTTCAGGTACATTTGAAGCAAGAAGTCTTTGAGGGAGTCAGTTGGACCATTCGATAATAGGAGTAAAAGGGGCACTAAGAGAGGACAAGGCTATAGCAGACTAAATGAATTCTTTTCTTCTGCGTGACCAGGACATCTGGCAGGTGAATCACAGCATGCAGAGAGCTATGGCACAACAGAAGAAGCTTGGAAACAGCCAGGCACCACAATCCAGAACTTCAGTTCAACATGGATGACGAAGTATGGTTGTCTGGCTGTGGGCAACACAACTCCTATTTAGTAAAATTGCCAGAAAAAAAAACAAGAACCCAGAAATAGTGCAACTGTAGCTTTCAGACTCTCTGAAGCTACCCTCCATCTTCCAGATAACCTTATTAAAGCCCATTGTGCCTGATCATTTCTGCAGAAAAGCAGCTTCTTGGGATCCTATACTGGTAGATGTATAGCTGGAATTCAAGGTGGAGAAGATTTTAGAATCCTGAGTATTCTGCCAAAAAAATGTAAGATTTATTTATTTAATCACTTTTTATACTGTCTGTTCTCACATTTAAGGGCTACAAAATGTTTTACATAAAATAAGCTTAAATATCATAAAATGAACATCCATTACAACTCAGTACAGTTCTCAGGGGGTAATACCACCGCTGAATGCCTGTATTTTGCAGTCCGTGCCAGCGGCTATCAGGGTAGCAGCAATATTCAGTCACTATCCAAACAGATTATCTGCATACACTTAAGACAGGCAGCTGGAAAAGTACTGGCTCCCCCTCAATATCTAGTTTAGTGGAAGGACTTGGATCTGCAGGAGAGGTCATGAATCAATTTAGCTGCTCTTCATGCGCCTGCCCTCCTAAAGCAACTTATGGCTAGACATCCAGTGAGTCATCCAAAGGCCAACCCTGATATAGATGGGAGTAATGTGAGGTTCTGCTGCCAGCCTGCAGTGGCTGAGTTCCTAAGGGAACTTTCCTGGGTTCTCCTTTATCTACTATTCAGTCCTGAGCTTTGGGTTTCAAGCAGCCAAGATCTGGCAGTCACCAACACTGGAGGGACCAACCCGAAAAGAACAAGGCCACTACAGACAGAAGACCATGCCTGATGTTCTTCAGGGCCCAAGAGAGCCTGTCTATGGATCTTCTGAGTTCTCCTTGCTCACGGACTCCATTGCAAAGCAAGGTAATACTCTGCCTGAAAGCTTTCAAAGGGTTTTTGTGTTCCTTTTTAAAGGCTACTAATTAAAGGGGTTTTGGTGTTCTTTTTTAAAAGCTACTGTAATTCTTAAAGGGTTTATTGTGTTCATTTTTAAAAAGCTCATTCTTAAAGGGGTTTTAGTGTTCTAGCTACCCACTCACAGATAACTCTTTGAAGCCACAGACCTCATCAAGTATTAAGTCCTCCCTACCCAACCTCACCCCCCTCCTCCCATGTGAGCCTTCTTGCTTTATAGGGCAGTTCCCCAATGAGCTACACACAGAGACTTAGAACAATGCTGTTAGAACACACTTAAAAGAGGTCAACTACTTTTTCTCTGAAAGGATAGCTGGGGAAAAGGTAGGGACTTTGGTAGGTCTCTCTCTTCAATGGGCACTCTCAACTAAACAATGGCTGGAAAAACTGTATTGCTAAAGCTGTTGCTCCATCACAGCTTCTGCTTCTGTCCAGACAGAGATTCCAATACCAGTTGAAGGACTGGTTCTATGTGCAGGATACCTGCATGCTGAGGCCCTCAGGAAAGAAGTGGAGGAGCTCAGGGAAGCGGTGGCAAAGGCTGAGAAGCATTTGAGACAGTGAGAAGTTGCTTCTTGAAACATCCAAGCACTCCGACAGAGGTGAAGATGGGAGGCTACAGAAGGAAGAAGTTTGGACATGAGTCACCAGAACCTACAGTATCAACACTTCCTCCTGCAGATCTTGAATTGACGAACCAGTATGCAGCCCTGGAAGTGGAGGAGGTGGAAGCTTCCGAGGAAAAGGAAAAACCCCAGCTCGAGCACCCCAAAGTTGCAGAATTAGTCACCACTAGGAAGTGAAGGGTAGAGGTGGTTGGTGATTCTTCTGAGGGGTACTGAGGCGTCCATCTGCTGATCAGATTTGATATCCAGAGAGGTGTGCTGTCTGCCAGGTGACAAAATCCGAGATGTTATGGAGGGTTTGCCAAGACACATCAAGCCTATTATTATCAGATATTGCTCATCCATGTCAGCACTGCCAGGGACAGAGGGTGAAACAGATAAGTGCTCAGGTGGTGTTCTCTTAAATCCTCCCTGTTGAGGGTAAAGGCGGAGGCAGAGAAGCTCGCATCCTGGAGAAAAATGCATGGCTGCGAGGATGATGTCATAGAGAGCGTTTTGGTTTCCTGGACCATGGGATAATGTTCCAAGGGCTGCAGAGCAGAGATGGCATCCATCTGTCCAAAAAGAGCCAACGTGTCTTCAGTAGCAGACTGGCTAATCAACTGAAGAAGGCTTTAAACTAGATTCATTGGGAATGGGTGAAGAAAGCCCCCAGGTAAGTGAAACATCAAATACCTCTATAAGAAATGGGTAAAAGGGGAAACATCTGGAAAGCAGCGTGTAGAAAGCCCATAGCATGGAAAATAAAATCCCAGAAGTTGAGGCTTTAATGAAACAGGCTGACTTGGATTTAGTGGTGGAGGCTGAGGCACTAATGGACTGGGTGGAAGATCTCCTCCTAGCATTGTCGGCAGTGCTTGTGGCAGGAGTCGACAATGTCACGGCAGACTACCCAAGTCAAGTGCAAGTAGACCCCAGAAAGTAGGTGCTTAATCAGGAGTTGTTTGACTTGCTGGTGCACCGCTGGGGTGCACTGGTTGTGGATCTGATGGTGAAGTTCGAGAGCGCCATGGCAAGTCAGTTTTTCAGCAGGAAAAGGAAAAGAATGTCAGAAGGCTTGGACGCCCTGGTGCAGCAGTGGCGGGCGGAAGGTCTCCTCTACATGCCCCTGCCCTTGCTCCTCATAGGCAGAGTGGTTCAAATGATCGAGTCCCATAGGGGGATAGACTGACTGGCCTCAATGGCCGAAGTATACAGATCTAGTATCTGGCAGATTGACCGTGGTGTCTCCCGGTGCAAGCAGATCTCTTGTTGCAGGGACCAGTGCTCATGCCTCAAGTGGATCGATTCTCGCTTATGGCCTGGCTCTTTAGAGGGCACAGCAGAAGAAGAAAGGTTCAGGGCTGGTGATTTTGACATTGCTGAAGGTCTACCTCTTTGGCCTACATTCGGGTCTGGCACTTGTTTGAGGCTTAGTGTGTGGACAGGCAGGTTAGGCTGGCCATGGCCTCCGTGCATCATCTTAGTATTCTTGCAGGCTGGGTTTGACAAGAGTCTGGCCGCCAGTTCCTTGAAAGTGCAGCTGGCAGCAATCACCTGTTATTGCGGAAAGGTCCAGAGGGTAGCATTGGGCATGCACCCAGATGTAGCACTTCTTGAGAGCAGTTCTTCGCCTGTCCCCTCCACGGCAGGCTGTGGTCCCACTGTGGGACCTCGATCTGGTGCTGACAGCGCTTTGTGGGGAGCTCTTGGCTCAGGCTTCTCTAAAAGATTTGACCCTTAAGATGTTATTTCTAGTGGTAGTATGCTCGGTACAGGATTTTGGAACTTCAAGCCTTGTCATGACGGGAGCCGTTTCTTTCCTTTCCAGGGAGAAGGTGCTATTATGACCAGTTCCCCCCTCCTTACCTACAGTGGTTTCAGTGTTTCATGTGACTCAGTCAGTTTCCCTGCCAGTTTTATCAGGTGCAAAGGACTTGGGCACTGGCCAGCTGCTGCAGTGTCTGGATGTGAGGCACATCTTATGGCGTTATTTGAAGAGTACTCAGACCTTCCATAAGTCAGACATGCTCAGTCTCAAGCTCCTGGAAGAGGTGCACTACCCAGGGGTTCCTCAAGGAACAACAATTAGCAGGTAAGTCTAATTTTGTCATCTCAGCTGTTATCATGATACAGTCACCTACCTGCACCTACAAGGGGCTTTAGTCTTCCCCTACCTGGACGACTGGCTCATCAGGGGTGGCACAGCCTCAGAGGTTAGTCAGACCGGAGAGCAAGCAACCCGCCTGCTGCAGCACCTGGGGTTTGTCATCAATTAACCCAAATCCCATCTCTCTCCAGCCCAAAGCCTGAAGTTCATAGGAGCTCAGTTGGACACCTTGCAAGTCAAGACCGTCCTCACAAGAGAAAGGGCAGACCGCCTCATGCAACTGGCAGGAGAGGTATGTCACCGGTCTGTACTGGCTTGTCTCCTCCTCTGGCTGCTAGGCCACATGGTCTCAACGGTCCATGTCACACCATTAGCCCACCTACACATGTGGACAGCCCAATGGTGCCTCAACTCACAGTGGACTCAAGCCATGAGCAGGCTATGAGACAGGGTCAGAGTTACCCACCCTCACCTGGTGGCAAAATTTGAGCCACCTCCAGGCAGGAATATTATTCCAGGCACCCACAGACCCACAGAGGACTCTGACAACAGACGCCTCCCTCCTGGATTGGGGAGCGCATTGCGGGAACTGCTGCACACAAGGCAGCTGGTCCCAGGAGTCGTCGCTCTAGCAGATCAGTCTCGTGGAGCTCAGGGCAATCTTTGGTCCTGATCCAGATGGACAACTAGGTGGCCATGTTTTATATCAACATGCAAGGGGGCACAGGCTCGTACTCTTCTTCCAGGAGACGGTGGCCCTCCTCTCCTTCACAGTGCACAACAACATGCTCTTGTGAGTGGTATACCTACTCGGACAGGACAACTGCCTAGTGGACAGACTAAGCAGAATCCATATGAGTGGTGCTTGAACCCCTGGCTAGCAAGGAAGCTCTTCCACTTCTAGGGCAGACCCGTGATGGACCTTTTTGCCTCCCTGGACAATGCACAGCTGCCCCACTTCTGTTCACACCAGCCGCACCCAGGGAGAGTAGTGGCAGATGCCTTCTCAGTCTTGTGGTCCAACGGGCCTGCACTATGCATTCCCACTGACCCCTCCCGGTTGCCAAGACCCTATTCAAAGTCCAGAGTGAGAAGGCGTCATTATACTGATTGCCCTCAGGTAGCCCAGACAACCATGGTTTCCTCTGTTGCTCTCCCTGTCGGTAACTGCTCTCCCATTGGGTCAGGTTCTGGACCTAATTTCCCAGGAGGACAGCTCTCTCCTGCACCTCAACCTGAGGTCACTAGAGCTAATGGCATGGCTGCTGAAAGGGTAGTGTTGACTCCTTTCAACCTCCCGGGAGATATTAAGGAGGTCCTAATGGCCACCCAAAAATCCTCCACCAGATGGGCATATGACTAAGTGGAGGAAGTTCTCAGGTTGCTGTGCGGAGGAGGAGGAGAATCCCTTCTCCTGCAAGGTGCAACTTGCACTTTGGTACCTACTACACCTGTTGCACATAATAACATAATAACATAAGATATGCCATACTGGGTCAGACCAAGGTCCAAAAAGCCCAGTATCCTGTTTCCAACGTACCTAGCAGTTTCCCCAAAAGACAAAGGTTCCACAATGCTTGTATTGGGTCAAGAAGTGATATCCTGGGTCCCTTTTTAATAATGGTTTATGGACCTTTTTGCTTCTGCAGCAAGCTTCTTCTTAAACTCTCCCTTTGCCTGCCTTATCAATGCCTTGCATTTAACTTGCCAGTGCTTGTACTGTTTCCAGTTTTCGTCATTTGGCTCTTTTTCTCATTTCCTGAAAGATGCTTTTTTGGCAAAAACAGCCTTTCTGACCTCACCTTCAAACCATGCCGGCAGATTTTGGACTTCCTTCCACTTTTCCTAAAGCATCGGATACAGCTGGTCTGGGTTTCCAAGATAGTATTTTTAAACAACACCCAAGCTTGATGTAAATCTTTAACCTTTGCAACTGCTCCTTTTAGTTATTTCTTAACTATTTTCCTCATTTTATCATAGTCTCCCTTTCGAAAGTTAAAAGATATTACTGTGGATTTCCTTACCATCCCTCCTCCACTAATTAAATCAAACACGATCATGCTATGATCACTATTGCCAAGTGGCCCCAACACCCTTATCTCTTGCACCAGATCTGGTGTTCCACTAAGGACTAGGTCCAATATGGCTTCCCCTCTGGTCGGTTCATGAACCAGCTGCTCCAAGAAGCAGTTATTTATTTCATTTAGGAACTTTATCTCCCTAGCATGTCCTGCCATGACACTGACCCAGTCGATACCGGGGTAATTGAAATCACCCATTATTATTACTGTGCAGTAACCTTTGTTAGCTTCCTTGATTTCTTTGAGCATTTCATCATTCATTTGTTCATTCTGGCTAGGCAGTCGATAGTACACCCCCACTGCCAGGCTGACTTCAAACTCAGTGAGGGTGCATCTGAGTGCCATTGCCACACACCACCACCCTATCGAGGGAAGGTCCCCTCTCTCAAGCCAGCCCCTGGTCTCTAGGTTCCGCTGGAACCTCCTGTTATCAAAGCCATCCCTCCGTCCTCAGCTGGCAGAGTTGGTCCTCTCCACCTTCTTTCCACAGCCTCATGCCATCAGGGAAGAACTAATACTTTATACACTAGATTGCAAGCGGGCCCTATCCTTTTACTTACAGTGGACCCAGGCCCATTGGAAAGCTCCTCAGCTTTTCGTGTCTTATGACCCAGTAGACTGGGGCTCCTCATGACTAAGCGAACCCTGTCCACTTGGGTGGTGGACTGCATTGCCCTCACCTATTAGTGAGCTGGCTTCTCCCTTAACCACCGGATCACAATGCATCATATGAGGGCGATGGCCACATCAGTGGCCAACCTCTGCTCAGTGCCGGTGATGGAAGTATGAAAGGCCGCACATGGTCTTCAAGTCATACATTCACAGTTCACTACTGCCTGGAGAGTGAGTCCTGCAGGGATAGTGCCTTTGGCCAGGCAGTACTCTGTAGTATTATTGGGGTGTAGGCAACTCCTGCCCTCGGACCCTTCGGTGTTCAGGCTACTGGAGTGATAGTGTCGCTGGATGCTAGGGTCTTAGAATCTCTCAGTAGGGACTCACCTTCTGCAACTCACAGCTACCCAATTGGTCATCATTGGAGATAAGGAGTCCCATATTTGCAGACTGACCTCCTGCTGGTTCCTGGAGAAAGCTTAGTTACTCACCTGTAACAGGTGTTAAGAACATAAGAACATAAGACATGCCATACTGGGTGAGACCGAGGTCCATCAAGCCCAGTATCCTGTTTCCAACAGTGGCCAATCTAGGTCCTACGCACCTAGCAATATCCCCAAAAGACCACAGGTTCCACAATGCTTGTACTGGGTCAAGCATTGATATCCTGGGTCCCTTTTTAATAGTGGTTTATGGACCTTTCCTCCAGGAACTTGTCCAAACCTTTTTTAAACCCAGCTATACTAACAGCCCTTACTACATCCTCCGGTAACAGATTCCAGAGTTTGATTACACGTTGAGTGAAAAAATATTTTCTCTTATTTGTCTTAAATAGTTTACCCTGTAGCTTCATTACATGTCCCCTAGTCTTTCTATATTCTGATAGCGTAAACAATTGATCCACGTTTATCCGTTCCACTCCATTCATTAATTTATAGACCTCTATCATATCTCCCCTCAGCCGTCTCTTTTCCAGGTTAAAGAGCCCTAACCTTTTTAGCCTCTCTTCATAGGAGTAGCCTTCCATCCCCTTCACCAATTTGGTGGCTCTTCTCTGTACTTTTTCTAATAACGCTATATCCTTTTTAAGATACGGTGACCAGAATTGCACACAATATTCAAGATGCGGTCGTACCATGGAGCGATACAGAGGCATTATAATATCCTTTGTTTTATTCTCCATCCCTTTCTTTATGATACCTAGAATTCTATTTGCTTTCTTGGCCGCCGCTGCACAATGGGCGGAGGGTTTTAACATGTTATCCACGATGACTCCTAAGTCCTTTTCCTGGGTGGTGGTTTCTAATGTGGAGCCTTGCATCGTGTAACTATAGTGTGGGTTGTTCTTTCCTAGGTGCATAACTTTGCATTTGTCCACATTAAATTTCATCTGCCATTTGGATGCCCAGTCTTCCAATTTATCCAGATCCTCCTGCAGTTTTCCACAATCCTCTTGGGTTTTAACAACTTTAAACAGTTTTGTGTCATCTGCAAATTTGATAACCTGACTAGTTATTCCCTTTTCCAGGTCATTTATGAATATGTCAAAAAGTAGCGGACCCAGTACAGATCCCTGGGGTACTCCACTATTCACTTTTTTCCATTGGGAATATTGGCCATTTAGCCCTACCCTCTGCTTTCTATCTTTTAACCAGTTCCCGATCCACAATAGTACACTGCCTCCTCTCCCATGACTTTTTAGCTTTGCCAAAAGTCTCTGATGGGGGACCTTGTCAAAAGCTTTCTGGAAGTCCAGATACACTATATCAACCGACTCACCTTTGTCTACCTGTTTATGCACACCTTCAAAGAAACATATCAGATTAGTAAGACAAGATCTTCCTTCTCTAAAGCCATGTTGGCTGTCTCCCATTAGGCCATGACTATCTACATGTTGTGTAAATTTGTTCTTTATGATGGTTTCTACCATTTTCCATGGTACTGATGTCAGGCTCACCGGTCTGTAATTTCCCGGGTCACCCCTGGAACCTTTTTTAAAAATTGGTGTTACGTTGGCGACCCTCCAATCTTCAGGTATTACAGATGATTTTAATGAAAGTTCACAGATTACCAATAGCAGGTCTGCAATCTCATATTTCAGTTCTTTCAACACTCTGGATGTATACCATCCGGTCCAGGTGATTTGCTACTATTCAGTTTATCAAATAGTTGTAATATATCTTCCCGGTGTAGTGATATTTCTCTCAATTCCTCTGCAGTATCACCTTTAAATACCACTTCAGTCATGGGTAACATCCCTACATCTTCCTCAGTAAAGACCGAAGCAAAGAATTCATTCAGTCTCTCTGCTATAGCCTTGTCTCCTCTTACTGCCCCTTTTACTCCTCTATCATCTAACGGTCCAATTGACTCTCTCACAGGCCTTTTGCTACGAATGTACTTGAAAAAGTCTTTATTTCGTGTTTTTGCTTCCGTAGCAAGTTTCTTCTCAAATTCCCGCTTTGCCTGCCTTATCAATGCTTTGCATTTAACTTGCCAGTGCTTGTGTTGTTTCCAGTTTTCATCATTTGGCTCTTTTTTCCATTTCCTGAAGGTTGCTTTTTTGGCAGCAACAGCCTCTCTGACCTCACCTTTAAACCATGCTGGCAGTTTTTTGGACTTTCTTCCACTCTTCTTAATGCGTGGAATACAGCTGGTCTGGGCTTCGAGGATAGTATTTTTAAATAACACCCAAGCTTGCTGTAAGTCTTTAACCTTTGGAACCGCTCCTTTTAGTTTTTTCCTAACTATATTCCTCATTCTATCATAGTCTCCCTTTTGAAAGTTAAAAGGTAATACTGTGGATTCCTTTACTATCTGTCCTCCACTAATTAAATCAAACATGATCATACTATGATCACTATTGCCAAGTGGTCCCAACACCCTTATTTCTTGCACCAGATCTGGCGTTCCACTAAGGATTAGGTCCAGTATGGCTTCCCCTCTGGTCGGTTCATGAACCAGCTGCTCCAAGAAGCAGTCATTTATTCCATCTAGAAACTTTATCTCTTTAGCTTGTCCTGCCGTGACACTGACCCAGTCGATACCGGGGTAATTGAAATCACCCATTATTACTACTCTGTTGTGACTTTTGTTAGCTTCCTTGATTTCTTTGAGCATTTCATCATCCATTTGTTCATTCTGGCCAGGCGGTCGATAGTATACTCCCACTGCCATCGCCTTCCCCTTCATAAATGGGATTTCAATCCATAGAGATTCTACAGCAAATTTTGTTCCCTGCAAAACTTTAATCCTTTCTGACTCAATGCCCTCTCTAACATAGAGCGCAACCCCTCCACCAATTTGATCAGCTCTATCATTACGATATAGTTTGTATCCAGGTATCACAGTGTCCCACTGGTTATCCTCCTTCCACCATGTCTCTGAGAGTGCAATCATATCTAACCTCTCATTTAGTGCTATATATTCTAACTCTCCCATCTTATTGTTTAGACTTCTAGCATTGTTCTCTGGAAACATCAGGAATCAGTCCTTACAACCCTCTCTCCTCCTCTGGGAGTTGCTTCCCTACCTTGTGTTAGACGTTTTACTGCCGTCCTAGCTATTGTCCTGATTAGTGCTCTCCCATTGCATCTGCTCAGCGTCTAAACTTGTAAGTGGGTAACACTTTCTACATCTATCATTCACAGAACTCTCTCAAGAGGCAGCAGCTCTTGGGGCAAGGAACAGTTCTGTATAAGGGAAGTCCTGGGGACCTGTACTGGAGCCTATTTCTCTGAGGCTTCCCCTTTCCTTCCACCAATTAGCCTTTGCTTTTCTAACCGAGCCCACCTCTTGCCCTCTGGAGAAATTAGTGTACTTAGCTTTGTTTCTTGGATAACCAGCTTCCACTCCTTCCTCTCTTAACCAGGCACCTTTACTTGGGCTATAGCCTGCTTTGCCATGAGAGTTCCCTTCAGCAATTGTCTGGTCTGAGCTGTGGTATCCTTCAGAAAGGGCTTCCCTTCTGCTGTTCCTTACTGCAGGGACACACCCAATGCTTCCTGGTCCCAGCAAGCTCTCCTGCTTGTGACCTCTGCCCTCCAGCTGCTTACTCACTCTCTTTGGGACGATGCCCCCTCTGGCTTGGGAGACCTGTGCACGAGCACCTCCTTTGCCTGCTCCTCTCTTGCCTTCCAATGCACCTCCTCCTACTGGGATTTCCCAGCCACTTTTATCCCCCTGGCTCCTGCACATTGTACGTGCTTCCTGGCCCAGGTGGACGTGATTAGTTTTCTGGCTTTCTACTGCGTCACAGCCAGTGTAGGGAAAGTTTGTTCTACTACTTTCTGGAACCTTACAACCTGAATGCGCTTTCTGGCTTTCTGCTGCGTCACACCCAGTGCAGGGAAAGCTTGTTCCACCATTCTCTGGCTTCTCATAACCTGAACCTGCTTTTTGCCTAGGTAACTGCAAGGTAAGCTCTTCCTTTTTTCCTGTACCCAGGGGTTCTGTGCTGGCCACTGTATCACACTATGTCATCTGACTGAGCAAGATGGCACTCTTGGGCGGGAAGGGGACCACACACGCATAGTAGCATGTCCCAAAACCTTTCTTTGAAAACTGGGGAAATGTTCTGCGTGGGCTCAGGCAGCGCCGACACACCCATATGTGAGGACTGACTCCTGCTGTTCCCGGAGAACATCTGTTACAGGTGAGTAACTATGCTTTAAACAGGGACATTGATAACTTGGATTTTTCTGAGGCAATGGAAGATTAAGTCAAAGAATGCTAGTGGGAATTGAACGCTGGTCTCTTCATTCCCAAGCCAGTGCTCTGACCATTAGGCTACTCCTCCACTCCATAGCTTGCAGAACAGACTCGCTGTAACCATACCAAGCTGACCTTGTCACTGTAGGCATGACTATCTTCCTTACCTCTTCACACTGTTCTTTCAACAGTTGCACTGGAAAAGGAGATGCCTGGGACCTTGTGTCCAATTGCTATTTATTTCTGTATTGAACCAGTTCACTATGTGTAAACCCCAATACAGAACTCTACAATCATTCTTAAGTTTTTCAGATTTTTTCCTTTCAGATTCTGCTTAGAAATCCATATTTTCATGAACTTTAGAGCTGTTGAAAGCCATCTGCTATATGACACAGGTCCTATTTCCAACAGAGCCAGCTCCTTTGGCAAGCCGCCTGTTCTAATAGCAGTTACAATTCTAAAGCCATAACTTTGATCTGTGCTTAAGTCTTTGATCACTTCATTATTGAGCTGAGGAAGATCAGGGCCAATAGAGATCTTAGTAAAATCAGGATTTATTTCCAGTTCAGTAGTAGAATCCAGCATTTTTCCTTTAGGACCTACCCATTTGTTGTTGCTTAATGTCTTGTCATCTAAAACAGTCACAAAGTGTCTCAATGGTAGTTTGCCTATGTGCAGGCTACAGCTAATCCACACCAGCTTCCTTTGTAGCTTCCCCTCAACATAATGTATCACTCCTCCCTTCCAACCAGGGTTTTACATTAAAGGAATTGCCTCCAATAGCTTGAAAAGTTTTGTCTGCTCCTCTTCCTCTCAGCCATGCAACCAAAGTATCAGCAAATCTCCAGGAACAAGTTGGAATGTAGTCTTCACATATGGGTATCATCGGTACCGACGGAGACTGCGCAGAACGCTCACCAGCATCCAATTAGAATGCTTTTGGGAGGATCCCACAGCGCCTGCGTGCTGCCTTCCCGCCTTTCCCAACTGCCTCTCTCCAGTTCTTCGTTTTCCGCGGAGCCAGCAGGTCGTCGTTCCTGACACCGCAGAAAATTCTTCTTTATTACTTTCTTTTTTTTGTGGTCACGTCTGCCTTCTTCGACGCTCTACCGGTACTGCCGGTTTTTCTTTCTTTATTTCTGTTTTTAAAAAAAATATTAAAAAAAAGGATATAGTATCTTTTCCCATTTTTCCTAGGTGCACGTGCCATTTTTGGGCCTTAGGCCCAAAAATGTTTTCCTATAATGGAGAAACCTGCTTCAGGTTTCAAAAAATGCACCAAGTGTGGCAGTACCATTCCTATCACCAACACCCATGAATGGTGTCTGAAATGTTTAGGTCCTGACCACTCCATCACGGATTGTATGTCCTGTGCCATGATGTCTAAAAGAGGTTGGCAGAACCGAACTGCTAAGCTCAGTACCCCATTTCCCTCTGATATAGCTTCGGTGGCATCAACATCTTCCAGGGCTTCCTCTTCCCCCCATGGATCTCAGGTAACCAAACATAAATCCAGCTGGTCCTCAAAGGGTAGATCTCCTTCTAAGCATCGAGATGCCTCTGGCGTTGCCCTTGAGGATTGTGCACCGGCCAAACTGCCCCGGCAGGAGGCTTCAGCTTCCAAAGCATTATCGAGGCTCCAGGATGCTCTCGAGGCCTCGACCTCGGCAGAACTACTGGTGCCATGCTCTGGGGTACTGGCTGTCTTCTCCGGTACCGACATCCAGGCATCGGCAGCGTCAATAGACCAGAGGTTTCTGGCTACTGAATGCAGTCTGATGGCTCTCCTTGCAGCATCGACACCCTTGGAACCATGTCAGACAATTCAGCCGGTACCAGCACCGACCCCAGTGCAGGTATCGGTACCAGTACCGATAGCATCGACATCGACATCGCTGTCCGCATTACCGGCACCCACTCACCCAATGCCCTCCGATACTGATACACCGGTACCGATTCCCCCTGGTACGATTTCGGTCGGTACGGGTATCGGGCTCTACAAGAGCATCCGGACAGAAGATACTTCGAGTCCTCAGAGGAATCTGAGGATTCCAATAGTTCTGTCGATACTGGAGCACTTCTTCCAGAGGAGCCCTCCTCCCCTAAACGCAGGTTGTCTCCTCCAGGATTTCATCAGGGAGGTGGCTCGGGGTCTCTCCTTTACTGTGGCTCCTGAAACAGAGCCCAGAGCAAAGGAGCTAGAAATTTTACAATATCCTAAAGCTCCTAAGGAGGTAGCTACTTTGCCCATCCATGAGATCTTGCATGATCTCATGCTCAGAATGTGGGAGACCCCTCTCACCACTTCTCCTCATTCTCGAAGACTTGACACTATGTATCGAGTCCCTCCTTGCCCTGGTTTCCAAAAGACTCAGCTCCCTCACCACTCCATTGTAGTGGAGTCAGCTATGAGAAGGATCAGGAGTGCAAAGAGGCACGCCTCTAATCCCCCAGGACGTGAGTACAGAACTTTGGATGCTTTTGGACGTCGTACCTTCCAAGCTTCCATGCTTTCTGTCTGGATCAGTTCCTACATTTTATATATGGGAATGTTCCTGAAAGAAGTCACAGGAGATTTAGAGGTTTTAGGTCCTCTTCTTCCCGAGGATAAGAGACAGGATTTTCTCACTCTGGTCAAACATGCCCAGGATTTTTCCAAATTTGTCAATCATGCAGCTTTTGACTGTTTTGAGTGCATAAGCAGAACCTCTGCCATTGCCATAGGTGCACATAGAATTGCCTGGCTCCAGGCATCTTTTTAACATTTTTGTTAGTGATATAGCGGAAGGGCTGTCGGGTAAGGTTTGCCTCTTTGCAGATGATACCAAAATCTGCAATAGAGTAGACACCCAGGAAAGTGTAGATAACATGAGGAGGGATCTAGCTAAGCTTGAAGAATGGTCTAGAATTTGGCAGCTGGGATTTAATGTTAAAAAATGTAAGGTCATGCATTTGGGCTGCAGCAATCCAAGGGAGCAATACAGTATAGGAGGTGAAGTACTTTTGTCCACTAAAGAAGAGCGGGACCTAGGCGTGGTTGTGTCTGATGATCTTAAAGTAGCTAAACAGGTAGAAAAGGCGATGGCAAAAGCTAGAAGGATGCTTGGGTGCATACGGAGAGGAATGGCTAGCAGAAAAAAGGAGGTGATAATGCCTCTGTATAAGTCTTTGGTGCGACCTCATTTGGAGAATAGTGTGCAATTCTGGAGACCGCACCTTCAAAAGGATGTGAACAGGATGGAGTCGGTGCAGAGGGTGGCTACTAAAATGATTAGTGGGCTTCATTATAAAGCATATGAGGACAGACTTAAGGATCTTAATATGTACACCTTAGAGGAAAGGCGGGATAGAGGTGATATGATTGAGATGTTTAAATACCTCCGTGGCATAAATGTTCAGGGAGAGAGCCTCTTTCAATTGATAGCAAGTTCTGCTACGAGGGGATATGGGATGAGGGTGAAGGGAGTGATATGCGGAAATATTTCTTTACGGAAAGAGTAGTGGATCCATGGAATAGTCTCCCAGTGGAGGTGGTAGAGATGAGGACAGTAACTGAATTCAAAAAAGCATGGGACCAACACAGAGGATCTCTAAAGGTAAAAAGTGGACTGTTGTAGTTGTTGATATGGAAGGACAGACTAGATAGGCCATGTGGTCTTTTTCTGTCATCATGTTTCTATGTTTCTATCTGATTTGGAGCTCTGGATACAAGACAAATTGGGCAATATTCCTTGTACTGGTGAGAACCTGTTTGGCAAAGACTGGCATGAAAAAGCCAATGAGTTGGATGCTGACAACTCCACCTGGGACAGACTATCCAAGGGTACAGCTTATCCTGCAAGAAAGAAATTTTTCAAGAAACCATTCCTTTCCAAAAAGAAAAGGTTTAATCCTGCTTATTCTCAGCAGGGACGCTCTGCAGGTCAACCTGTCAGGAAAGGTCAGCAGCCATCCAAGCAAAGGAAGGCAAAGACTGCTAAGCCTCAACCGCCTCAGCAGTCTCAGCCTCCACAAGGCCTTTGACTTGCAACTAGAGAACTTAGCCTTCCTGGCTCGAAATGGACCAGAGCCTTCCACCATTCCAGGAAGGCTATGTCACTTTGCACCAAGATGGGGGCAGATAACAGCAGAGCGTTGGACTCTCTCCATCATACAAGAGGGGTACAAGCTTCATTTCTTGAGCATGCCCCCTCCCACAATAGTAAAGCAGTTCAATTCTCAGACCTCTCTCATCAACCTGTTAGGTCAAGAGGTCACCATACTTCTTGCCCAAGGGGCAATAGAAGAAGTACCCATTCATCAACAGGGTACAGGGTTTTACTCCCCCTATTTTCTTATCCCAAAGAAAACAGGGGGCTACAGACCCATTTTGGACCTCAGAGAATTGAACAAATTCCTGTTCAAAGAGAAGTTCAAGATGATTTCTCTAGGAACTCTGCTGCCATACCTTCAGAATCAGGATTGGCTTTGTTCGCTAGATCTCAAGGATGCGTACACTCATGTTCTCATCCATCCAACTCACAGAAAATTCCTTTGATTCCTTTTTCAGGGGAAGCACTACCAATACAGGGTGCTTCCGTTTGGCCTGGCCTCAGCTCCAAGAGTGTTCACAAAATGCATGGCTGTGGTAGCAGCATTTCTCCGCACTCTAGGCATATTCGTCTTCCCCTACCTTAGACGACTGGCTCATTTGAGCCCCATCAGAGCCAGAGGCCAGAGCTTCTCTATCTTGCACAATGCGTATCCTTCAGTATTTGGGTCTAGTTATAAACATCCCAAAATACAGTCTAACTCCCACTCAGTCTCTAGAAATCATAGGAGCTGTGCTGGATACCAAAAAGGCAAGGGCCTATCTCCCCCAGGCTCGTTGCCTTCGCATGGTGTAGTTAGCTTCTCAAGCAGTGCTAAAGCCTTTTCTCAATGCCCGAGAAATGCTACAACTACTAGGCCACATGGCATCTACAGTGTATGTGGTTCCCTATGCTTGCCTCCATATGAGGGCAGCCCAGTGGACTTTATCCACCAATGGACCCAGGCATCAGGGTGACTGTCAGAGAAAATAGCAAACACAAGTCGCCTTATTTTTCCCTCCAATGGTGGCAGTCCACTCAAAACCTGTTGCTGGGGTCCCCTTTTCAACAACCCTTAACCCCAGGCAACTCTCACAACAGATGCTTCACCAATGGGTTGGGGAGCTCATCTACAAGACCTCTCCACCCAAGGCACCTGGACGCCACAGGAGACTCATCTGCATATAAATCTCCTAGAGCTCAGAGCAATCTTCCTTGCTCTTCGAGTGTTCCATATCCCGCTCAGCTATCAGACAGTCCTCATTCATACGGACTATCAGGTAGCAATGTTCTATGTGAACAAGCAGGGGGGAACAGGCTCTCTGTCGCTTTGCGACTATGGGCCCTCGCCAGAGAGCATCAGATTCATCTCCTTGCGGTGTACCTTCCAGGCATTCAAAACTCTTGGGTGGACAGACTAAGTCGAGTTCTGCTTCCACACGAATGGTCTCTGCATGCAGACCAAGTGGCCAAGATCTTTCATATTTGGGGAACCCCGGACATAGACCTCTTTGCAAGTCCGTTGAATGCCAAACTTCCCCGGTTCTGTTCCAGAATTACGGCTCAGGGCCCTCAGGCCAGGGATGCTTTCCTCCTTCACTGGGGTCAAGACTTCCTTTATGCCTTTTCACCCATTCCCCTAAATCCCAAAACCCTTTTCAAGCTTCAGAGAGACAGAGGGTGTATGATCCTCATAGCTCCACACTGGCCACAGCAAGTGTGGTACCCTGTGCTTCTACATCTCTCTCAAGCTCCCTCCCTGGAGTTAGGACCTGCTCCAGATCTCCTGTGTCAGGAGGACGGAATGTTATGGCATCCCAATCCCCAATCTCTGTAGCTCAGAGCTTGGTTGCTGAAGGCCTAGATCTTCAACATCTTAACCTCTCTCAGCAAGTAAAGGATGTCCTTCATGCTTCCAGGAAGCCTTCCACAAGACGCTCTTATGCTTTCAAGTGGAAAAGGTTTACCATATGGTGTTCGCAAAAGGGACTTAACCCCCTTGCGATACCTCTGGAATCATTACTGGAGTATCTCCTTCATTTATCCAATGCAGGACTTAAAACTAACTCAGTAAGAGTCCATTTGAGTGCTATTGCAGCTTCTCTCAAGCCTCTAAATGGACAACCTATCTCCTCCCATTCTCTTATGGCAAGATTTATGAGAGGCCTTCTTCTGACCAAGCCTCCCATTAGGCCACCACCGGTGGCATGGGACTTAAACCTGGTTCTTGGTCAGCTCATGAAGCCACCTTTTGAACCCTTAGCTACTACCTCATTGAAATTCCTTTCTTGGAAAGTTATCTTTCTCATTGCAATCACATCAGCACGCCGCATCAGTGAGTTGCAAGCATTAGCAGCTGATCCACCTTATACAAGGTTTCATCATGCCAAAGGTGGTCTCGCCTTTTCATCTTAATCAAGCAGTCTACCTGCCTGTGTTCTTCCCAAGACCTCATGCATCAAATTCAGAAAGGAATCTTCATACTTTGGACTGTAAAAGAGCTCTAACCTTTTACTTGCAAAGAACACAGCAACATAGAAAGTCCTCTCAACACTTTGTTGCTTTTGATCCTTCTCATTTGGGACTTCCAGTCTCCAAGAGAACACTGTCTAACTGGATTGCATAGTGTATTGCTTTTGCCTATCAGAGTAAGAACCTTCCTCTGGAGGGCAATGTCACAGCTCACAATGTGAGAGCCATGGCAGCTTCAATGGCTCACCTACACTCTGTGTCTATCGACGACATCTGTCGAGCAGCCACTTGGGCCTCGGTTCATACCTTCACAGCCCATTACTGCTTGGACAAGGACACCCGCCGGGATACCTTGTTTGGTCAGGCTGTTCTCCAACACCTGTCCCATACCCAATCAACTCCCTGGTTGGATGCCAGAGATCCATGGGGGGAAGTGGAGCTCTTCACAGGGACACACAACTTCTGGGGTCTCTCCCTGGCATCTAAAGCTAGGGAGTCCCCATATGTGAAGACTACATTCCTGCTTGTTCCTGGAGATAGCATAGTTACTCACCTGTAACAGGTGATCTCCGGGAACAGCAGGAATTTAGTCTTCACAACCCACCCACCTACCCTAGGAGTTGTATCTCTCTATCTCTTTCCCTTCCTCTCTCTCTTTTTGTTTCAGCTTTAAACTCAAATGGAGAGAGGCAGTTGGGAAAGGCGGGAAGGCAGCACGCAGGCGCTGTGGGATGCTCCCAAAAGCTTTCTAATTGGACGCTGGGGAGCGTTCCCACACAGGCTCCGTCGGTAACGACGATACCCATATGTGAAGACTACATAAGAACATAAGATATGCCATACTGGGTCAGACCAAGGTCCATCAAGCCCAGTATTCTGTTTCCAACAGTGGCCAATCTAGGTCATACGTACTGTGATAAGGAAGCTTATCATAGCTCAGGAAGGAGCTATAGAAAAGGTGAAGTGACTCTGAACAAGCAACCTGTCAGTTCTGGTAGAAATAAGAAAGCAGAATTTTGCCATAAAAGACTACCAGTCCCAGAATGCACCAGGTTTCCAATAGCCATTAGAGGAGCTGAAGTGGGGAAACGTGTGTTCAATCAGGAGGGCTATGAGGTAATCCCCAAGCACTCATCTCAAAGGGCAGGGCCTGATTCAGCACAGCTGCGCTGTGCTAGGGTGGAGCACTCATCAAAGCAGAATAAAGGTAGAGTTTATTCTACAGAGAATTATCCTCATCCTCAGATTCAGCTTGGAGATCCTCAGCTTGTACATCTTCATCATCTGGAGGATCATCAGAAGCAGAAGCCAGTGCGGACGGACAGAGAGGGCAAGAAACCCTTTGGAAGAAAGAAGAGGAAAGCATTTGGGAGGCCTAAAGGAGTCCAGAGCAGTACATATACTGGGAGACATTCAAAAGGCCAGCATACACCATTGGACTAGGGAAAGCCAGAGGAATGGTGCTGCAGAGCTAGGAATCTCCAGACGGTACCTGTGAGGGAGACGGCTGCAGGTGGAAGGGACCCTAGGACCCGTGCCAGAAGGTATGTGAAGAGAGATCCAGTGTCCAGGCATCTGGATTGGAAGGCTGGACATAAGAACTGGACTACATACTGGCCAGGCTATTTAGAGAGGAACTCTAACAGCAATGGAAGCTCAGGTATGAACACTGATCTATGCCCTAGCTATAACCTTGAAAGACAGCAGGGAAACAAGTATTCTCCTGAGAGTGCTACATTGAGAAATTCCTCTGTGCCAATCCATGATATTGAACCCATGATTGTTGAAGAAGGGGGAGAGGTTGCAGATGAAGGCTGTGTTTACATGGATTGCTCTCTGTCTAAACTCCTTTGGTAATTTACTGTTACAAAGTACAGCAACCATCACAAAGAAATACAAACTTGTTCTTTAATCTACTCAGAAAAGCTCCTGAAGTAGGATTTGAACCCCGCAGTAGAAAGCAAGCCAGCTAAGGGGTTTCAGCTGGGTAACTGCTAGCAATTGAGCCTTACCTAATTGCTTGTGAGCTCTGAGGGAATCACTTCTGAATCTATGTGTGAAGATATAAGAAGTTAACCTGAAAAGAACAGTTTTTCCCTTCTTTGTGGGTTTTGCTTGTTGTTTGAAACACTGCTAAGAAAATATTAGCTAAAGCCTACAGAAAAGACCAGTTTGTTACCAACCAGGTCTTTATTCTTTTGCTTTGATTGCCTGACAAGTTCATCTGTTGTTTTCCTGATTTTGTTTTTCTAAGTTTAACACTGAAAGCAAGTATCCTGTTTTATGTGCTACCAAGCATATCTGTGTTAGGAGAAATAACCCCATAAATAAATATCTTATTGGCTTTACACTCAAGCACAACTAATTATTGTAAGCAGCTGTGTCTGGTGTGAATGGACTGCATTTCCCACAATCCCTTGCAAATCATATTGATATATGCACTTGCCAAGACTGTGAACATTCTCACCCAGGCAGCCGTCTGACAGTACCTAGCAGTTTCCCCAAGGGACACAGGTTCCACAATGCTTGTATTGGTTCAAGCATTGATATCCTGGGTCCCTTCTTAATAATGGTTTATGGACCTTTCCTCCAGGAACTTGTCCAAACCTTTTTTAAACCCAGCTACACTAACAGCCTTTACTACATCCTCCGGTAACAAATTCCAGAGTTTGATTACACGTTGAGTGAAAAAATATTTTCTTTTATTAGTCTTAAATAGTTTACCCTGTAGCTTCATTGCATGTCCCCTAGTCTTTCTATATTCTGATAAGGTAAACAATCGATCTACGTTTACCCGTTCCACTCCGTTCATTAATTTATAGACTTCTATCATATCTCCCCTCAGCCGTCTCTTTTCCAGGTTAAAGAGCCCCAACCTTTTTAGCCTTTCTTCATAGGAGTATCCTTCCATCCCCTTTACCATTTTGGTGGCTCTTTCTCTGAACCTTTTCTAAAATCGCTATATCCTTTTTAAGATACGGCGACCAGAATTGCACACAATATTCAAGGTGCGGTCTCACCATGGAACGATATAGAGGCATTATAATATCTTTTGTTTTATTTTCCATTCCTTTCCTTATCATACCTAGCATTCTATTTGCACCACTGCACACTGGGCCGAGGGTTTTAACATGGTATCCACAATGACGCCTAAATCTTTTTCCTGGGAGGTGGTTCCTAATGGGGAACCTTGCATCGTGTAACCATAGTTTGGATTGTTCTTCCCTAGGTGCATAACCTTGCACTTGTCCACATTAAATTTCATCTGCCATTTTGATGCCCAGTCTTCCAATTTATCAAGATCCTCTTGCAATTTTCCACAATCCTCCTGGGTTTTAACAACTTTAAATAGTTTTGTGTCATCAGCAAATTTGATAACCTCTCGTTATTCCACTTTCCAGGTCATTTATGAATATGTCAAAAAGCAGCGGACCCAGCACAGATCCCTGGGGTACACCACTATTCACCTTTCTCCATTGGGAAAATTGGCCATTTAGCCCTACCCTCTGCTTTTTATCTTTTAACCAGTTCCTGATCCACAATAGTACACTGCCTCCTATCCCATGACTCTTTAGTTTTGCCAAAGGTCTCTGATGAGGGACCTTGTCAAAGGCTTTCTGAAAGTCCAGATACACAATATCAACCGACTCACCTTTGTCCACCTGATTATTCACTCCTTCAAAGACTAAACTGTGTAATGTTCCTCTTTCACCATACCTGGATACATTTTGCCATTCTCTTCTGCGTTTAATATTAGCCTGGTATCATCATGACGACCATCAAAGAAAATGCAACTGATGCCATTCTTCTGCAGTTCCTCCTCAAACCGTATCTCCAATTTTTTCATGATTCTCACCTGAGTCCTCTTCACCTTGTTGTGATCAATCACTAAAGCAGTGTCCGAGTGCATGATGATTCCTGCATCAATCCAGATAGCAGTAGCAATCTCTGCTGTCTATCTCAGTCCAGTATGGTGTCTTAAACTGATATGGGCTATGTTGGTTATAACCTCAGTAATATATTTTGGCCTCTTCCTAGCTTTCTCTAGAGAAACAGGAGCTTCCTCCATTGGTTCTTCCGCTACGTCATCCAAATCTCCCTGTTCTACTTCAAGCACAGATCTCTCCATCATCTCTTGGTCTTCTGCTGTTCTTTTTTCACTCTTCATTCTCCTTCCTTTGTGCCTGCTTTTCCTTCTGTAGTTCTTGTCGTCTGGTCTCAGGGAGGCTGACTGGTCCAATCTGATGAGGTCCAACACTCCAAACTGTCTCTCTTTGACCTTTTATAAAGGCTAACTCAATCACAGGAATCTTCTTCTCTGCTGTAGTCACACTGACACAGGCAGAATTGCATCCCACATTAGTACAATTCTTTATTTCACACTTGCAGGTGCCCATGAGTCTGTCGAGCTTCTCCACAAATCTGTCTTTCTCCTCCATTTTGCTCTGCCCACAGAAACTTTGCTGGCTTGTTCCCACATAGATTTCAACTTTGCTTTAATCCTAAGGTGGCTGTATATAACAGGACCACTGAATTTTGGTTTTGCTTTGTACCACTGAGCAAGTAATCTAGTCATTAGGTCATTGACCAGTTTATCAGTGCTGTAATTTCGTCTGTCTTGATCACTGAGGTCTCAGTACAACCCATATCTAAAGTGATTCCTGACAGTTGGTAGTTCAGCAACAGGTAATTCTCTGCCTGATCTCACCAAATAATGTAAATGAGTCCAAACTTGCAGTTTTGTTTTTCTATTGGACATTTTTAATATAAGATTATTGTTATGATGATGCTATGCTGAAAACCTGTGAATGAGAAAATGAAACCAATGTGTTATTGTCACTATGGTAAATAAGTAAGACAAATTGATAACTGAGGCACACAAGGCATTAATATGCAATGCAAACACATGAAAACTATTATCAAAGCACAAACATATTTCAGTAATTTGTGTATTTGTGCATAATTTCCTTGAAATTTCAGGTAGGTAAATAACATATTACATAACAAGTACATATTACAAGTACATAACAAGTACATATTACACAACAAGTACCTTATAGAGCCAACGGCACCCATAGACCTCAGCGATTCCACCCACTAAATACAGTTCCTTGGTGTCTCAATTAACATGCCAAGTCTGAGTCTCTATAAGAAAGGATTATGTTCATAGTAACTGCTCCTTGTAACTGGTATCTATGCAGTAATGTTTTCCTTGTAAATAGTTTGTAGATAGTTACCCTTGTTATCCAAGTTCCTTCCCTTGTTATCTGTAAGCTCATGCATGTTGACTGTACTGAGATGTTTTGTTCTATGTGAACCGCGCTGATGCTGAATAGTGCGGTATATAAGAGAAGTTAAATAAATTAAATAATAAATAAATAAAATTTAAAGCTAGTTGTTGATCTGACACATGAAATTGTACCATTTTTTTCACTAGTGCCTTTTAAAATTATGACATATCCAAAATTGACACACCCTAGTGGACAGGCACAGTTCCTCTTTCCTGTTGGGTCAAAGATTTCATCTCTAGGAGCTACTCTTGTGATAAAAGGGGAAGTAACTGAATCATTAATCATAAACATGAAATAACACAAGGTGTAACTAGAATTCTTTTACAGAGCAAGAGCTGATTGCAATATATTAAAAAGATTTACTTGATTATGACAAAATTAGTTTTAACTGCAGAGTTGACTGTACTTTGACTTATGGTTCTACAGTCCATAGCCTATATTTATACTTTATGCTTACATCAACATTGTTCTTTAGTTATTTTAGAACAATTGCACAATTTTTATGACCATAATGTCTAATTCTGTCAATTTCAGATTGTACTTGTTCATCAACTTAATCCTTTTCTGCAGATGTTGTTGGGGCATATACTTGAATTATAGTTGTGTTGATGTGCATTCTTCATAGACAAATAGAAATTAAGTGTTCACTGATTGCATTGTATTTCATTACAGTTCTTGCAAGTTTCTTCTTAATTATAAATGAAACACCATTTCTTATTTGTCTTTCATTTCCAGCATAGAAGACCATGTGATCATCAAATGAAAAGTGCCCCATGCCAGTCCAAGACAGGAAGAACATTGATACCTTTGAATTATGGTGCTGGCGACGAATACTGTGTATACCATGGACTACCCGAAGAACAAACCAGTCAGTACTTGTTTCTCTTTTTCTCCCTCTCATTGCCCACAGAGCCTTCAGCCTGTTTCCCTCTCTCTCTCACACACACACACATTGCCCACAACACCTTAATCTAGTCACTGTCTCTCTCTCTTACATTTCCCATAAGAACATAAGATATGCCATACTGGGTCAGACCAAGGTCCATCAAGCCCAGTATCCTGTTTCCAACAGTGGCCAATCTAGGTCATAAGTACCTAGCATTCCCCAAAAGACACAGGATCCACAGTGCTTGAATTGGGTCAATCAGTGATATTCAGGGTCCCTTTTAATAATGGTTTTTGGAACTTTCCTCCAGGAACGTGTCCAAACCTTTTTTAAACCCAGCTACACTAACAGCTTTTACTATATCCTCTGGTAACAAATTCCAGATTTGATTACACGTTGAGTGAAAAAATATTTTCTATTATTAGTCTTAAATATGTTACCCTGTAGCTTTGTTGCATGTCCCCTAGTTTTTCTATTTTGTGATGACATAAACAATCAATCTACATTTACCCGTTCCATTCCGTTCATTAATTTATAGACCTCTATCATATCTCCCTTTTCCAGGTTGAAGAGTCCTAACCTTTTTAGCCTCTCTTCATAGGGGTACCCCCTCCATCCCCTTTACCATTTTGGTGGCTCTTCTCTGTACCTTTTCTAATAATACTATATTCTTTTTAAGATACGGCGACCAGAATTGCACACAATATTCAAAGTGCTGTCACACCATGGAACAATACAGAAGCATTATAATATCCTTTGTTTTATTTTCCATTTCTTTCCTTATGATACCTAACATTCTATTTGCTCTCTTGGCTGCCACTGCACACTCGGCGGAGGGTTAGAAACATAGAAACATGATGACAGAAAAAGACCAAATGGCCTATCTAGTCTGTCCTTCCATAACAACAACTACAACAGTCCACTTTAGAGATCCTCTGTGTTGGTCCCATGCTTTTTTGAATTCAGTTACTGTCCTCATCTCTACCACCTTCACTGGGAGACTATTCCATGGATCCACTACTCTTTCTGTAAAGAAATATTTCCGCATATCACTCCTGAATCTATCTCCCTTCACCCTCATCCCATGTCCCCTCGTAGCAGAACTTGCCTTCAGTTGAAAGAGGCTCTCTCCCTGAACATTTATGCCACGGAGGTATTTAAACATCTCAATCATATCACCTCTATCCCGCCTTTCCTCTAAGGTGTACATATTAAGATCCTTAAGTCTGTCCTCATATGCTTTATAATGAAGCCCATTAATTATTTATAACAACCCTCTGCACCGACTCCATCCTGTTCACATCCTTTTGAAGGTGCGGTCTCCAGAATTGCACACCATACTCCAAATGAGGTCGCACCAAAGACTTATACAGAGGCATTATCACCTCCTTTTTTCTGCTAGCCATTCCTCTCTGTATGCACCCAAGCATCCTTCTAGCTTTTGCCGTCGCCTTTTCTACCTGTTTAGCTACTTTAAGATCATCAGACACAACCACGCCTAGGTCCCGCTCTTCTTTAGTGGACAAAAGTACTTCACCTCCTATACTGTATTGCTCCCTTGGATTGCTGCAGCCCAGATGCATGACCTTACATTTTTTAACATTAAATCCCAGCTGCCAAATTCTAGACCATTCTTCAAGCTTAGCTAGATCCCTCTTCATGTTATCTACACCTTCCTGGGTGTCTACTCTATTGCAGATTTTGGTATCATCTGCAAAGAGGCAAACCTTACCTGACAGCCCTTCCGCTATATCACCAACAAAGATGTTAAAAAGAATCGGACCAAGGACAGATCCCTGGGGCACACCACTGGTAACATTCCTTCTCCTCAGTGTGAGCTCCATTTACTTGTACTCTTTGTCGCCTCCCACCCAACCAACTTCTAACCCAAGCAGTAACTTTAGGGTCCATCCCTAGGGTGCTCAGTTTGTTTATAAGTTGCCTGTGAGGAACAGTGTCAAAGGCTTACTGAAATCTAAATACACCACATCTAGAGCTCTCCCTCGGTCCAACTCCCTGGTCACCCAGTCAAAGAAATCAATCAGATTTGTCTGACAAGACGTGCCTCTGGTGAATCCATGCTGCCTCGGATCCTGTAATCCGCTGGACTCCAGAAACCTCACTATTTTCTCTTTCAGCAGCGTTTCCAATAATTTACTCACCACCGAAGTTAAACTAACTGGCCTGTAGTTTTCAACCACATCCTTACTTCCACTTTTGTGTAAAGGCACCATATGAGCCTCTCTCCAGTCCTTTGGCACCACTCCTGACTCCAACGAGGCATTGAAAAGGTCAGTCAGTGGAGCTGCTAGAACGTCCCCAAGTTCCCTCAGTATTCTAGGGTGTATCCCATCCGGTCTCATTGCTTTGTCTACTTTAAGTTGAGCTAGTTTCTCACGAACACAGTCTTCTGAAAATTGTTCAAGATGTCCCTTGCTTCTGTTCCTGTTTGTGGGTGTTTTCTGAGGTCCTGCTCCTGGTTCTTCATCTGTGAACACAGAACAGAAATATTTGTTAAGCAATTCCGCTTTATGCTCATCAACCTCTACATATCCCCCCCCTTCACCCTTGAGTCTGACAATACCACTTTTGCCCTTATTCACTAACATCTCTGAAAAATGTCGTATCCCCCCATTTTATTGCATTGGCTATTTCCTCCTCCTTTTGAATCTTTGCTTTCCTGACTACTTTGCTATCTTCTTTATGTTTTTCCAAATATAGATGACTGTCTTCCTCTCTCTGTGATCTCTTGTATTTCATGAAGGCCTCCCTTTTTTCTTCACTTTTTCAGCTACTTCTTTCGAAAGCCATAACGGTCTCCTTTTCCTTTTACCTTTATTTACCATTTTAACAAAAAGGTTGGTTGCCCTTTAAATATCCCCTTTCAGTTTTGCCCACTGTTTTTCTACATCCTCCAGATGTTCCCATCTCGCTAACAACTCCCTGAGGTATTGGCGCATTTCGGCAAAGTTAGTCTTCATAAAGTCTAAGATCCTCACCTTTGAATGGATTCTCACAGCCCTAGTCCTAATACTGAACCACACCATTTGATGATCACTGGATGCAAAATGATCTCCCACTATAACATCAGAAACACTTTCACCATTGGTAAGCACCAAGTCCAGTATGGCCCCTTTACGTGTGAGGTCTGTTACAAATTGCTTGAATAGTTCTCCCTGTATAGAATCCAGGATCTCTTAACTTCTAGATGATACTGCAGCAGGAATGTGCCAATCAACATCTGGCATATTGTAATCCCCTATCAATCAGTAGCACTTCCCCTTTCCTAGCAATGCTGCGTATGTCTTCAATTAACTCTCTGTCCACCTCTTCCTCTTGTGAGGGATGTCTGTATATCATGCCAATGCAAATAGATTTCTCTTTCCCTCTTTCTAGTTTAACCCACAGTGCCTCCTCTCTCCCTTTTAAGCTCTGCAATCCCAAAGGTTTAATAGTATTTTTTACATATAATGCCACTCCTCCTCTCCTTCTTCCTACCCTGTCCTTTCTGAATAAAGTATAGCCAGGTATAGTTACATCCCAGTCATGGTTTTCTGTGAACCATGTTTCTGTAACTGCCACTAAATCCAAGTCGGCCACTCCCACCAAAGCTTCAACATCAGGGATCTTATACCCCATGCTATAGGCATTTATACACACTGCTTTCCATATGTTATCCTTGTTACCCATTTCCATAAAGGTATTTAATGCATCACTTACCTGGGGGCTTTTTTCACCCATCGCCAATGAATCTAGTTTAAAGCCCTCTTCAGAAGATTAGCCAGTCTAGTACTGAAGACGTGTTGACCTTTCTTGGACAGATGGATGCCATCTCTGCTCTGCAACCCTTGGAACAGCATCCCATGGTCTAGGAAACCAAAACGCTCTCGATGACACCATCCATGCAGCCATGCATTCATCTCCAGGATGCGAGCCTCTCTGCCTTGACCTTTACCCTCAACAGGAAGGATTGAAGAGAACACCACCTGTGCACCTAACTGCTTCACCCTCTGTCACAGAGCCATGAAGTCACTTTTGATATGCTCAGATGAATACCTGGCAGTCTCATTTGTTCCGACATGGATTAGCAACATTGGGTAATAGTCAGTGGGCTTGATGAGCCTCGGCAAACTCTCCATAACATCTTGGATTTTGGCACCAGGCAGACAGCATACCTCTCTGGACATCAAGTCTGGTTGACTGATGGACGCCCTCAGTACCCCCCAGAAGAGAGTCACCAACCACCACTACCCTTCGCTTCCCTTCTGGTCACTGATTCTGCAACTTTGGGGTACTTGAGCTCCGGTTCTTCCCTTTTCAGGGATACTTTCTCCTCCTCAACTTCCAGGGCTGCATAATGGTTCTCCAATTCAAGGGCTGGAGAAGTTGGATGGGTGATTCTGCAAGCTCTGGTGATTTGTGTCCAACCTTCGTCATTCTGTTGGCAACCATCTTCTCCTCTGCTAGACAGCTTGGATGTTTCAAGAAGCATCTCATCAATGTACTTCTCACTGTCTTGAATGCTGACCTCACTACCTCCTCTCTGAATTCCTCCACTTGTTTCCTCAGAGCTTCAGCATGCAGGCACCCTGCACATGGAACCGGTCCTTCAATTGGCATTGGGATCTCTGTCTGGACAGAGGCAGAAGCTGTAACGGGGGCAACAGCTTTAGCGATACGATTTTTCCCAGCCATTGTTCTGTTCGTGGAGCTTAGGTGTATCTATTAAAGCAAAAGAGAAAGATCTACCAAAGTACCAGCAGGTTTCCCAGCTGTCTTTTCAGAGAAAAAGCAGTTAAATCTCTTTAATTATATTCAGAATGTGCTGTTCCAAGTCTCTGTGCTTTGTTATATGGGGAGGTGCCCTATAAAGCAAGACTGCTCACTAAGGGTGGGTGGGAGTTCGGGTTGGTAGGGAGGGAACTAACAGCTGATTAGGTCTCAGCAGGTTCCAAAAGCTGAGAAGGTTACTAGAGTTTAAAACCTACTCTGCTAAAGAAAATATTGCCACTAAACCACCAAAAAGAATGTAACTTTGCTTTAAAAATATACCAGAACCCTTTTAAGAGCTCCCAGTCAGAGAGCTAGCAATTTAATAAAAATAAACCCTCAAAGCCTTACCATTGTTTGACCTGTAGAGCCACTGTTTGGAATGTCTCTCACATTCCTAACACAGCCTCCATCCAATCTCTCTCTCTCACAATGCCCACAGAGCCTTCATCCAGTCCCTTTCTCTCTCTCTCTTTCATTCCGCAGAGAGCCTCCATCTAGTGTCTCTCGCTCTCTTACATTGCCTGCAGATCTTTCAACATCTCTCCCTCTGTCTCACGCTATCACCTTGCCCACCGAACATTCATCCTGTTTATCTCTCACATTGACTACAGATCTCTCAACCTCTCTCTCACTCTCATTCCCCACAGAGCTTCCATGCAGTCTATCTCTCTTACACTGCCTACAAATCTTTCAACCTATCTCTCTCACTCTCTACATTGCTTACAGATCTTTCAACCTGTCTCTCATTCTCTCTCACATTGCCTATAGATCTTTCAACCTGTCTCTCTCCCCCTCTCTCTCACAATGCCCCCAATGCTTCCAACCAGTTTCTCTCTCACACACTCTCATTCCCCACAGAGCCTCCATCTAATCTCTATCTCTCACTCTCTCTCACAATGTTCACAGAGCCTTCATTCCGTTTCTTTCTTTCACATTCCCCAAACAGCCTCCATCCAGTTTCTCTTTCTGTCTCCCTTACATTGCGCACAGATCTTTCAACCTGTCTCTCACTCTCTCTCTCTCACATTGCCTACAGATCTTTGAACCTGTCTCTCTCTCTCTCTCATTCCTCACAAAGCCTTCATCCACTCTCTCATTCTCATTTCCTACAGATCTTTCAACCTGTCTTCTCTCTCTCCCTCAGATTGCCTACAGATCTTTTAACCTGTTTTTCTCTCATATTGCCTACAGATCTTTCAACCTGTCTCACTTGCACATTCCCCACAGATGCTTCATCCACTCTCTCTCTCTCTCTCTCTCTAATGGCTCAAAGAACCTCCATCTAGTCTCTCTCTTTGTCTCTGTCTCTCCCTCTCTCAAACATTTTCCATAGATCTTTTAACCTGTTTCTCTATCTCTAACATTACCACATTCCCCACAGAGCCTCCATCCTGTCTGTCTCATTCTAATTTCCCACACAGTCTCCATCTAGTCTCTCTCTCTCTCTCTCATTCCTCCAGAGCCTCCATCCAGTCTCTCTCTTTCATTTCCAACAGACCCTTCATCCAATCTCTCTCTCTCTTTGCCTATGGAGAATTTGTCTAATCTCTTTGCTCTCTCTCTCTCTCATATAGTCCATTTGCATGCTAAATAGATGAGTTGTCTATGGGCACAGACAATATTGTGGGGGGTGATGGTAGCGCTATGTCGTTCTACATATCCTGTACATCTTATGTAGTGATTCAAAACAGTAGAGACAGAGGGAGTTATCAGAGGTGTTGTACCTCCTGACCGGTCATCAATCAAACTACACAAAGCCCACCACCCAACTTCCTCCTTCCATTTTTATAGTTTCTCTTCTATACGTGGTACCATAGGTCTGGTGCAGATAGAGTCCTGTGTGTTAATGACATGATCAGTTGGTTTTGGGCACTAAAGTTTTGAGAAGAAAGGTTTAAACATATCTTGTGCAGCATGTTGATGTACTCTAGCATTGGTGGTGCACTGTTCACCCCCTACAGAGAGGTGGCAGGGCTCATCTTTCCCATGGTTTCCAGTGGCTTAAAAAATGTGCTTGGTTCAGTAAAATAATGCCTCTCACCAGACCACATGACTTCTGCTTTGGGTCACATCATGCTTTGGGTCACATCATGACAACTCGGACTGCGACCTCTGTAAGTACATGTCTGCAAAAGCCATCAAGCATCGTCTTAGAGTCCCGCAGGCTGCAGCACTGGATTCTTGGAGAAGAAATCCTCAGAGGTGGAACACAAAAAGAGCTCCATATCCTCAAAAGACATCTTGAACAATTTTCAGAAGACTGTGTTCGTGAGAAACTAGCTCAACTTAATGTAGACAAAGCGATGGGACCGGATGGGATACACCCTAGAATACTGAGGGAACTTGGGGACGTTCTAGCAGCTCCACTGACTGACCTTTTCAATGCCTCGTTGGAGTCGGGAGTGATGCCAAAGGACTGGAGAGAGGCTCATGTGGTGCCTTTACACAAAAGTGGAAGTAAGGATGTGGTTGAAAACTACAAGCTGGTGAGTAAATTATTGGAAACTACTTCGGTGGTGAGTAAATTATTGGAAACGCTGCTGAAAGAGAAAATAGTGAGGTTTCTGGAATCCGAGGCAGCATGGATTCACCAGAGGCAGGTCTTGTCAGAAAAATCTGATTGATTTCTTTGACTGGGTTACCAGGGAGTTGGACCAAGGGAGAGCTCTAGATGTGGTGTATTTAGATTTCAGTAAGCCTTTGACACTGTTCCTCACAGGCAACTTATAAACAAACTGAGCACCCTAGGGATGGACCCTAAAGTTACTGCTTGGGTTAGAAATTGGTTGGGTGGGAGGCAACAAAGCGTACAAGTAAATGGAGCTCACTCTGAGGAGAAGGATGTTACCAGTGGTGTGCCCCAGGGATCTGTCCTTGGTCCGATTATTTTTAACATCTTTGTTAGTGATATAGCGGAAGGACTGTCGGGTAAGGTTTGCCTCTTTATGGATGATACCAAAATCTGCAATAGAGTAGACACCCAGGAAGGTGTAGATAACATGAGGAAGGATCTAGCTAAGCTTGAAGAATGGTCTAGAATTTGGCAGCTGGGATTTAATGTTAAAAAATGTAAGGTCATGCATTTGGGCTGCAACAATCCAAGGGAGCAATACAGTATAGGAGGTGAAGTACTTTTGTCCACTAAAGAAGAGCGGGACCTAGACGTGGTTGTGTCTGATGATCTTAAAGTAGCTAAACAGGTAGAAAAGGCGATGGCAAAAGCTAGAAGGATGCTTGGGTGCATACGGAGAGGAATTGCTAGCAGAAAAAAGGAGGTGATAATGTCTCTGTATAAGTCTTTGGTGCGACCTCATTTGGAGTATAGTGTGCAATTCTGGAGACCGCACCTTCAAAAGGATGTGAACAGGATGGAGTCGGTGCAGAGGGTGGCTACTAAAATGATTAGTGGGCTTCATTATAAAGCATATGAGGACAGACTTAAGGATCTTAATATGTACACCTTAGAGGAAAGGCAGGATAGAGGTGATATAATTGAGATGTTTAAATACCTCCGTGGCATAAATGTTCAGGGAGAGAGCCTCTTTCAATTGAAAGCAAGTTCTGCTACGAGGGGACATGGGATGAGGGTGAAGGGAGATAGATTCAGGAGTGATATGCGAAAATATTTCTTTACAGAAAGAGTAGTGGATCCATGGAATAGTCTCCCAGTGGAGGTGGTAGAGATGAGGACAGTAACTGAATTCAAAAAAGCATGGGACCAACACAGAGGATCTCTAAAGGTAAAAAGTGGACTGTTGTAGTTGTGATATGGAAGGACAGACTAGATAGGCCAATGTGGTCTTTTTCTGTCATCATGTTTCTATGTTTCTATCTCAGAGGACAGGTTTGAAAAAGCCAGCATATCTTATACCAGACCCCACATTCTCCGAGGGGTTGGAGCAGGAGTGGCCTCACAAGCTGCACCAAAAGGTGTTGTCAGCATTGGGTGATGAGCCTTGGATCCCTGAGGCCACCCTGATTAAGGACAACTCCTCAATGAAAGTGATGTTGGGCCCGAAAACATTGGTGCCTGCACTGGTATCTACCAGCATGGAGAGCAGGATTGCAGCTTTGGAGGACAGTATCTCTGCCCTCATAGCCCAGGTGTGGGTGCTGATGTCTGGTTCCTCCGGTTATCTGCCCTGGCAATTGGACTATGGACACTGAGAGTTTCCCTGGCTGTCGAGCTGATTCTGAAGTGCCACAAGCCTCGAGAGAGCCATTGGCACCAGACAAGGTTCTGATCATGTTCCTTTGGACAGTGGTCCTTTCCAGTGAGCGCATGCAGCTCAGACTGCACGTGTTCTAGGGATTATGGACCTTTGGGCTTGGTCTTGAACTGTGGGAGTCACTGAACCTCAGATTCCCATCCAAGGAGGTTGCCTTCTTGACTTTATGGGTGACGTGGCAAAGGCACTCGAATTTGAAAACAAGGCAGAGGAACTTAAATTCCTGCAGTATGAGGCCCCTCCAAAAGAGGCACTCATGGTGCCCGTCCCTCCGATTTTTGAGTGTCTCTTTCCCCATATGTGGGAAACATTGGCATCGGTGCCCATAGTGAGCTGACAGCTCGACTTTGAGTTGAGTCGGCCATGCATTGAGTCAAGACCCAAAAGAGTAACTCCTCAGTGGCCCCTGGTAGGGAGGCCTGGACCTTGGATGCTCTCAGCTGAAACTAATTCCCAGGCTCAATCCTGGTTGGCTGAGTCTAATCCTACCAGTTATACATCGGTATGTATCTCAAGAAATTGGCCAGGGAACCCCCCTGGTTTCTCCACAGGCTTGGGGACAAGGAACCCCTCCAGCGGTCCAAGTCACAGGCCTCGGCAGTCAAGACATGCTCAAAATTCGTCTCAAGCAGCATACAATGGTTTTGAGTCCTCAGTCAGAGTAACCACAACAGGGGGTCAGGCATGTCTGAAGTCGTTTGACTTTGAGCAATGGGTCCAGGACAACCTTATGCATGTCCCCTTGCACAGGGGAGAACCTCTTAGGAAACACGTAACAAACAAGGATGCCTTTCTGTTGTCTCCTTGCAAAGCTTCCACCGAGATAGAGAATGAGTTCCTGACCAGGACCTGACTCTCAAAAACAACTTTGTTGCAACCCCCTGAAAGAAAGTTCCAGGAAAGAAGCCTTTCTTCCTGAAGAAAAAGGGGGCTGCATTGTACCAAGCCTTTTCTGCCCCACAGCAAAGACAACTCACAAGGGGCAAGGGCACAGTCCTCGCAAGCAGAAGACCCCCCCCCACAAGGCCCAGTCAGAAGGGAATTTTGGAGTCCTTGGTCAGAAGGCTCTCGGCAACCCACAGGGGGGCATCTGGCCCAGTATATCCACAGGTGGTCTTAAATCATCACAGATTCCTGGGTGCTGTAAGTAGTCAAGGAGGGATATCTCTTCCACCTGCAACAAATGCCACTCTCATTCTTAGGAGAATCCGTAAGGCTTCTCTTTCACCAGACTTTGCTCCTCATCGAGCTTGCAGGCCTCCTTGAGGATGAGGCGGTGGAGTCAGTTTGCAAACATCTCCAGGGACAAGGCTTTTATTCCAGATACTTCCTCATCCTCAAGCGAAAAGTGGTCCTCGGGGTCATTCTGGACCTGCGGGACTTGAACAGATTTCCAGTGATAAGTTCAAGATGCTCTCCCTTGGAACACTACAGACATATCTCAGTGGGGAGACTGGCTATGCTTTTTAGAACTGAAGGATTCTGATACACACATCTTGATCCATCCCAGGTACTAAAAATACCTCCAGTTTATGGTGGGAGGAGGCCACTACCAATAGAGGGTGCTACCGTTTGGGCTGGTCTCATCGACAAGGGTCTTCATCAGGTGCCTTGTGGTGGCCGCAGCCCACCTCTGTGTTCAAGGGGCTTTCATCTTTCCCTACCTGGACGACCAGATTATAAGGGGAGCCACAGCTGCAGAGGTGCACCACACCACGGAACACACCAATCTCATCCTTCAGCATCTTGGGTTTGTCTTCAACTACCCCAAGTTCCACCTATCTCCAGCCCAGTGCCTGGAGTTCTTAGGAGTTCAGCTAGAGACTCTCCAGGCCAAGGCCTTTATTCCTATGGAGAGGGCAGAACACCTCAGAGCGCTAGGTGCAGAGGTGCAGTACCACTAGTCAGTGTCCACTCACTGCCTTTTCTGTCTGCTGGGCCACATGTCCTCCATGGTCTATGTGACTCCATATGCCCTTGAGGGCAGCTCAGTAGTAACTCCGTTCCCAGTGAATACAAACCATGGGCAGGTTTTGAAACAGGATAATAGTGACTGGCCAGTTGGCAGACTCCCTCTACTGGTGGCAGATTACCCACCACCTCCTGGCTAATATGCACTTAAAGGCACTGGCACACAAGAGGGTCCTTAGCATGTATGTTTTCCTGCTGGGATGGGGAGCTGACTGCGAAGACCTATGTATGCAGGGCGGTTGGTCTCAGATGTAATGGCAATTGCAGCTCAACCTTTTGTAGCTCTGGGTGATATCTCAGGCACTACATGTTTTCTGCTACCGGTTGAAGCACCAGTCGGTGCTGGTCCAGACGGACAACCGATTTGCAATGTTTATGTCAATAAGCAAGGGGACATGGAGTTGTAATGCATCTGCAAACAGGCAGTAGTCCTCTGTTCTTGAAGGTCTAGAAAAGGGGACTGCTACTTCTGGAGAGAGATCTGCAATTGTGAGTATATACTTCTGGGAATTTTTCTGAAGGGACTTCTTTGGATTAAAGCTGATTAATCTATGAACCCAGTGTATTTGTTAGATCAGTCAGGGCCTAGTAGCAGCAGTTTAAGTTTAAATTTAAAACAGAGAAGAGCTTTCTGGTTAGATTTAGAACCCAGCAGAGAGCTTGTAATTTAAATTTAATACTCACTCAGGGCCTAGTAGCAGCAAAGCGCTTTTAGTTTAAATTTAAAACACAGAAGAAAGCTTTCTGGTTAAATTTAGAACCCAGCAGAGAGCTTCTAGTTTAAATTTCATACTAAGTCAGAGTCTAGCAGCAGCAAAGAGCTTTAATTTAAATAAAATCAGAATATAAGAATATAACATAAGATATGCCATACTGGGTCAGACCAAGGTCCATCAAGCCCAGTATCCTGTTTCCAACAGTGGCCAATCTAACTTAGCATAAAAGGCAAAACACGGTCAGTATTCTTTGAGCAACAGATAAAGTCTTCTAGAGACCTTTACAAAGAGGCCTTCTACCTAGAGGGCAAGAGACCTGTGAAACTTTTTCAATAGGTGTTAACAGCAGGTGGCAGGTCAACAGGCCATTTTGAAAGACTCCTTCTATCCAAGCAAAGGCTGTTAATCACCCAGGACGTTCATCACAGCTTACCTCAGAAACACAGGAAAGGGTACTGTGTAGCAGCCCTCTTTTAATACGTCTTCGAAATGCTTCCTGTTCCACATGCAGGACCCAAAAGGCAGGCAGAGCTCTGGAGTCTCAATGCGTGGATGAGACAATGGTGCAATGATGAGGGTTTTGGATTTGTTAGGAACTGGGGAACATTCTGGGGAAAGGAGGGGCTCTTCCAAAGGGATGGGTTTCACCTTAACTGGCCACCCCCACACCTTAACCAGCCGCCCCCACACAAGTCACACCAAAAGAAACTCTAAAAAGATCAGAAAAATGGTTTATCCAAGAACTCGCCAAGCTAAAAAAACTTGAGAAAACAAGAAAAAAGATGGAGGAGAACAAAATCGAACGAAAACAAATCCCAATACCTAGGCCTACTCAATACATATAAAGACGCGATAAACAAATCAAAACGAGACTACCACACTAAAGTAATAAACATGGCCATTAATCGACCAAGGGAATTATTTGCAATTGTAAGATCACTAACAAAAACCCCAAAACCAGAACACGCCACAATAAGCATACAAACCCTAGCCACACATTTTGTAGAGAAACTAAAATATAAGTCCTCCAACACTATCATGGCAACACATATAGACCCTAAAAACCCCAATAAATGGGAAAGCTTTCACGTAGTCAATCAAAAGCACCTCCTCAAGGTCATAACAATGATTAACACCACAACCTCCCCTCTTGACCCATGCCCAGTATCATGGATCAAATCCACCAAAGCTGAACTCGCCACAAGCATTCAAAATATAATTAATCAATCACTCTCACAAGGCATCATGCCGGATGCCCTTAAACTCACCTCCATCCGTCCCATCCTAAAAAATAATACATTAGATCCAAAAGACCCAACCTCATACAGACCCATAGCCAGTATACCGTTCATTGCTAAGGTAGTAGAAAAAAATCATCCAACACCAACTACAAGACTACAATGACCTACATGCACCCCTAGACTCCCACCAATTCGGGTTTTGCCCCTTCCACAGTATTGAAACCTTGCTAATAACACTGATGGATAACCTCATTAGAGGAGTAAACGACAACAAACAAGGTTTCATCCTCCTTTTCATAGATATAGCCTCCACATTTGACAACATCAACCATAACACACTAATTGAAAGGCTGGCAAACATAGGAATAGGAGGCACTGTCCTTAAATGGTTTATGTCATATATATCTCACCGATTGCTACGTGTCCAACTGGGCCAGAACACCTCAGAAACATTCTCCCAAGGACAGGGAATTCCACAAGGTTCGGCCCTCTCGGCCCTCCTTTTTAATCTATACTTACAGCCCATCACGAACATATTAAAAAATTCAAAATCAACCATTACATTTATGCCAATGACATCATGCTCGCTATCCCCATAAACACTAGCAACCCCTCATACCACAATATATTTGAATGTATCAGAGAGGCTGAATCCTGGCTAGAAAGCAACTACCTCAGCATTAACCTAAAAAAAACTGAAGCTATGTTCGTATCAAGAAAACATGATACAATCTATCCAAATACCATCATAATCAACACCACCGCTATCCCAGTTAAACAAGAGGTAAAATACCTAGGGATAATATTAGATCATACACTCAGTATGCTCCCCCACATAAAGCAAACAGTAAAAACTATATTCTATAAACTAAAGACTGTACAGCACCTAAGATCCCTCCTCGACATCCATGATTTTAGGTCTGTAGTCAACTCATTAATTACCCCCCACTTCGACTACTGTAATAGTCTTTTGAATGGCCTACCACTTAAAAACACAAATATACTCCAAAGAGCCCAGAACATCTCTGCCAGGGTGATAGCAAAAGCACGTCTAGCCAACCACATAACCCCCATTCTACATGAACTACACTGGCTCCCTATAAATAGCTGGATAAAATATAAAGTACTCTTAACAATATTCAAACTCCTCAATGACATCTCCCCCTCACACCTAACCACCCTCCTACACTCCCCACCAGAATCCAGAACACGCAGACAAAATGCAACCCACTCACTTAAGAACATAAGAACATAAGAAATGCCATACTGGGTCAGACCGAGGTCCATCAAGCCCAGTATCCTGTTTCCAACAGTGGCCAATCTAGGTCATACGTACCTAGCAGTTTCCCCAAAAGACACAGGTTCTGCAGTGCTTGTACTAGGCCAAGCATTGATATCCTGGGTCCCTTTTTAATAGTGGTTTATGGACCTTTCCTCCAGGAACTTGTCCAAACCTTTTTTAAACCCAGCTATACTAACAGCCCTTACTACATCCTCCGGTAACAGATTCCAGAGTTTGATTACACGTTGAGTGAAGAAATATTTTCTCCTATTTGTCTTAAATAGTTTACCCTGTAGCTTCATTACATGCCCCCTAGTCCTTCTATATTCTGATAGCGTAAACAATTGATCCACGTTTATCCGTTCCACTCCATTCATTAATTTATACACCTCTATCATATCTCCCCTCAGCCGCCTCTTTTCTAGGTTAAAGAGCCCTAACCTTTTTAGCCTCTCTTCATAGGAGTAGCCTTCCATCCCCTTCACCAATTTGGTGGCTCTTCTCTGTACTTTTTCTAATAACTCTATGTCCTTTTTAAGATACGGTGACCAGAATTGCACACAATATTCAAGGTGCGGTCGTACCATGGAGCGATACAGAGGCACTATAATATCCTTTGTTTTATTCTCCATCCCTTTCCTTATGATACCTAGCATTCTATTTGCTTTCTTGGCCGCCGCTGCACACTGGGCGGAGGGTTTTTAACATGTTATCCACGATGACTCCTAAATCTTTTTCCTGGGTGGTGGTTTCTAATGTGGAGCCTTGCATTGTGTAACTATAGTGTGGGTTGTTCTTTCCTAGGTGCATAACTTTGCACTTGTCCACATTAAATTTCATCTGCCATTTGGATGCCCAGTCTTCCAATTTATCCAGATCCTCCTGCAGTTTTCCACAATCCTCTTGGGTTTTAACAACTTTAAACAGTTTTGTGTCATCTGCAAATTTGATAACCTCACTAGGATATTATCTTGGAAGCCCAGACCAGCTGTATTCCACGCTTTAAGAAAAGTGGAAGGAAGTCCAAAAAACTGCCAGCATGGTTTAAAGGTGAGGTCAGAGAGGCTGTTGTTGCCAAAAAAGCATCTTTCAAGAAATGGAAAAAAGAGCCAAATGATGAAACCTGGAAACAGCACAAGCACTGGCAAGTCAAATGCAAGGCATTGATAAGGCAGGCAAAGAGAGAATTTGAGAAGAAGCTTGCTGCGGAAGCAAAAACGCGAAATAAAGACCTTTTCAAGTACATTCGTAGCAAAAAACCCGTGAGAGAGTCAGTTGGTCCATTAGATGATAAAGGGGATAAAGGAGCACTAAGAGGCGACAAGGCGATAGCGGAGAGACTGAATGAATTCTTTGCTTCGGTCTTTACTGAGGAAGATGTAGGGATGTTACCCACGACTGAAGTGGTATTTAAAGGTGTGGAAGAATTGAAGGAAATATCGATACATCGGGAAGATGTCTTACAACTATTAGATAAACTGAAGAGTAGCAAATCACCTGGGCCGGATGGTATACATCCAAGGGTGTTGAAAGAACTGAAATTTGAGATTGCAGACCTGCTATCAGTAATCTGTGAACTATCATTAAAATCATCTCTAATACCTGAGGATTGGAGGATCGCCAATGTAACACCAATTTTTAAAAAGGGTTCGAGGGGTGATCTGGGAAACTACAGACCGGTGAGCCTGACATCAGTACCGGGAAAAATGGTAGAAACCATCATAAAGAATAAAATTACTCAGCATGTAGATAGTCATGGCCTAATGGGAGACAGCCAACATGGCTTTAGACAAGGAAGATCTTGTCTTACTAATCTGTTATGTTTTTTTGAAGAAGTGAATAAACAGGTGGACAAAGGTGAGTCGGTTGATATTGTGTATCTGGACTTTCAGAAAGCCTTTGACAAGGTCCCTCATGAGAGACTTTTGGCAAAACTAAAGAGTCATGGGATAGGAGGCAGTGTACTACTGTGGATCAGGAACTGGTTAAAAGATAGAAAGCAGAGGGTAGGGCTAAATGGCCAATTTTCCCAATGGAGAAAGGTGAATAGTGGTGTACCCCAGGGATCTGTGCTGGGTCCGCTGCTTTTTGACATATTCATAAATGACCTGGAAAGTGGAATAACGAGTGAGGTTATCAAATTTGCTGATGACACAAAACTATTTAAAGTTGTTAAAACCCAGGAGGATTGTGGAAAATTGCAAGAGGATCTTGATAAATTGGAAGACTGGGCATCAAAATGGCAGATGAAATTTAATGTGGAGAAGTGCAAGGTTATGCACCTAGGGAAGAACAACCCAAACTATGGTTACACGATGCAAGGTTCCACATTAGGAACCACCACCCAAGAAAAAGATTTAGGCGTCCTTGTGGATACCATGTTAAAACCCTCGGCCCAGTGTGCAGCGGCGGCCAAGAGAGCAAATAGAATGCTAGGTATGATAAGGAAAGGAATGGAAAATAAAACAAAAGATATTATAATGCCTCTATATCGTTCTATGGTGAGACCGCACCTTGAATATTGTGTGCAATTCTGGTCGCCATATCTTAAAAAGGATATAGCAATTTTAGAAAAGGTTCAGAGAAGAGCCACCAAAATGGTAAAGGGGATGGAAGGCTACTCCTATGAAGAAAGGCTAAAAAGGTTGGGGCTCTTTAACCTGGAAAAGAGACGGCCGAGGGGAGATATGATAGAAGTCTATAAATTAATGAACGGAGTGGAACGGGTAAACGTAGATCGATTGTTTACCTTATCAGAATATAGAAAGACTAGGGGACATGCAATGAAGCTACAGGGTAAACTATTTAAGACTAATAAAAGAAAATATTTTTTCACTCAACGTGTAATCAAACTCTGGAATTTGTTACCGGAGGATGTAGTAAAGGCTGTTAGTGTAGCTGGGTTTAAAAAAGGTTTGGACAAGTTCCTGGAGGAAAGGTCCATAAACCATTATTAAGAAGGGACCCAGGATATCAATGCTTGAACCAATACAAGCATTGTGGAACCTGTGTCCCTTGGGGAAACTGCTAGGTACGTATGACCTAGATTGGCCACTGTTGGAAACAGAATACTGGGCTTGATGGACCTTGGTCTGACCCAGTATGGCATATCTTATGTTCTTATGTTCTTAGTTATTCCCTTTTCCAGGTCATTTATGAATATGTCAAAAAGTAGCGGACCCAGTACAGATCCCTGGGGTACTCCACTATTCACCTTTTTCCATTGGGAATATTGGCCATTTAGCCCTACCCTCTGCTTTCTATCTTTTAACCAGTTCCCGATCCACAATAGTACACTGCCTCCTATCCCATGACTTTTTAGCTTCGCCAAAAGTCTCTGATGGGGGACCTTGTCAAAAGCTTTCTGAAAGTCCAGATACACTATATCAACCGACTCACCTTTGTCTACCTGTTTATGCACACCTTCAAAAAAACAGATCAGATTAGTAAGACAAGATCTTCCTTGTCTAAAGCCATGTTGGCTGTCTCCCATTAGGCCATGACTATCTACATGCTGTGTAATTTTGTTCTTTATGATGGTTTCTACCATTTTCCCTGGTACTGACGTCAGGCTCACCGGTCTGTAATTTCCCGGGTCACCCCTGGAACCCTTTTTAAAAATTGGTGTTACGTTGGCGACCCTCCAATCTTCAGGTATTACAGATGATTTTAATGAAAGTTCACAGATTACCAATAACAGGTCTGCAATCTCATATTTCAGTTCTTTCAACACTCTGGGATGTATACCATCCGGTCCAGGTGATTTGCTACTATTCAGTTTATCAAATAGTTGTAATATATCTTCCCGGTGTAGCGATATTTCTCTCAATTCCTCTGCAGTATCACCTTTAAATACCACTTCAGTCTTGGGTAACACCACTACATCTTCCTCAGTAAAGACCGAAGCAAAGAATTCATTCAGTCTCTCTGCTATAGCCTTGTCTCCTCTTACTGCCCCTTTTACCCCTCTATCATCTAATGGTCCAATTGACTCTCTCACAGGCCTTTTGCTACGAATGTACTTGAAAAAGTCTTTATTTCGTGTTTTTGCTTCCATAGCAAGTTTCTTCTCAAATTCCCGCTTTGCCTGCCTTATCAATGCTTTGCATTTAACTTGCCAGTGCTTGTGCTGTTTCCAGTTTTCATCATTTGGCTCTTTTTTCCATTTCCTGAAGGTTGCTCTTTTGGCAGCAACAGCCTCTCTGACCTCACCTTTAAACCATGCTGGCAGTTTTTTGGACTTTCTTCCACTTTTCTTAATGCGTGGAATACAGCTGGTCTGGGCTTCGAGGATAGTATTTTTAAATAACACCCAAGCTTGCTGTAAGTCTTTAACCTTTGGAACCGCTCCTTTTAGTTTTTTCCGAACTATATTCCTCATTCTATCATAGTCTCCCTTTTGAAAGTTAAAAGGTAGTACTGTGGATTCCTTTACTATCTGTCCTCCACTGATTAAATCAAACATGATCATACTATGATCACTATTGCCAAGTGGTCCCAACACCCTTATTTCTTGCACCAGATCTGGCGTTCCACTAAGGACTAGGTCCAGTATGGCTTCCCCTCTGGTCGGTTCATGAATCAGCTGCTCCAAGAAGCAGTCATTTATTTCATCTAGAAACTTTATCTCTTTAGCTTGTCCTGCTGTGACACTGTCCCAGTCGATACCGGGGTAATTGAAATCACCCATTATTACTACTCTGTTGTGGCTTTTGTTAGCTTCCTTGATTTCTTTGAGCATTTCATCATCCATTTGTTCATTCTGGCCAGGTGGTGCAGGTGGTTCTGGCCAGGTGGTGCAGGTGGTTCATTCTGGCCAGGTGGTGCAGAACAAAGAAAACTACAAGCTCCAAAGCCTTTTCATTTGCTGCCCCTACCCTCTGGAATAAGCTTCCACTTACCCTCCGCATGACAAAAGACCTCCAACTATTCAGAAAAGGACTCAAAACACACCTCTTCCCTGAACATTTTGAAAACCCAACTGAAATCCTTCACCTCTTACGAGCTAACTCTCAACAAACACAGAACCAACCTAGAGGACAGCAACCTTGGGCCGGAAGGACTGGGGTTTCTAGTCCCACAGATGCTCCTTGTGGTCTTGGGCAAGCCACTTAACCCTCCATTGCCCATGTTCCTTGTAAGTATTAGTGTATGTGTCTCATATCCCCACGTGTTAAACGTATCCCCCAATTGTGTTGTGACCGCTTTGATTGAAGGATAAGGCGGGATACAAAACTGTCTAAATAAATAAATAAATAAAAAATACTAACCTCCAGAATCTACAGCCTATAAACTCCTCCATCCCTCACCCCTTATCCAAACAACCCCAGAGCATTCCCCTACCCTTTCCAAAGAAAAAGCGAAGTTAAGAGACCGACTCTCTGTATATATGTAAATACAAAGTTGACACAAATTTGTTTGTACAATATGTTCCTTGTAAATAGTTAATACCAATGTTTCAATGTAAAAGTTGTTTAACTGTAAACTGCCCTTGATCTCTGGAAGAGGCGGTATAGAAGAAATATATAAATAAATAAAATAAAATAAATTAATTAATTAAACTTTAAAAAGGAGATAGAGCAGCTTTAAACCAGATAATAGGGGAAAGCTGATAGTTGCACAAGATCGCATGGTTCGGAAGAATGTATCCTTCAAGGATACTACCAAAAGCAGAGAGGTTCCAAAAAAGAGTAAAGTAGCCCAAATGCCCTTGAGTATTGAGCAGACAGAGCTTAAAGATTCCAAATTACCCATGCCTACCAATAGCCAAATTAATATGAACAAAATAAAGTCTCTAAAATGCTTGCATGCAAAAGCTATAAGATGGGAGAGTTAGAATATATAGCAGTAAATGAGAGGTTAGATATGATTGGAATCTCAGAGACATGGTGGAAGGAGGACAACCAGTGGGATACTGTGATACCTGGGTACAAACTATATCGTAATCATAGAGCTGATCAAATTGGTGGAGGGGTGGCACTCTATGTTAGAGGGGGGCATTGAGTCAGAAAGGATTAAAGTTTTGCAGGAAAATAAATTTGCTGTAGAATCTCTATGGATTGAAATTCCATGTAAAAATGGGAAGACGATGGCAGTGGGGGTGTACTATGGACCACCTGGCCAGAATGAAAAAATGGATAATGAAATATTCAAAGAAATCAAGGAAGCTAACAAAAGTTACAGCACAGTAATAATAATGGGTGATTTCAATTACCCCGGTATCGACTGGGTAGGTGTCACGGCAGGACATGCTAGGGAGATAAAGTACCTAGATGAAATAAATGACTGCTTCTTGGAGCAGCTAGTTCATGAACCGACCAGAGGGGAAGCCATATTGGACCTAGTCCTTAATGGAACACCAGATCTGGTGGAAGAGATAAGGGTGATGGGGCCCACTTGGCAATACTGATCATAGCATGACTGCGTTTGATTTCATTAGTGGAGGAGGGATGGTAAGGAAATCCACAGTACTATCTTTAACTTTCGAAAGGAAGACTATGATAAAATGAGGAAAATAGTTAGGAAAAAACTAAAAGGAGCAGTTGCAAAGGTTAAAGACTTACATCAAGCTTTGGTGTTTTTGAAAATTACTATCTTGGAAGCCCAGCTCAGCTGTATTCCACGCTTTAAGAAAATTGGCAAAAAGTCCAAAAAACTGCCAGCATGGTTTAAAGGTGAGGTCAGAGAGGCTGTTGTTGCCAAAAAAGCATCTTTCAGGAAATGGAAAAAAGAGCCAAACGACGAAACCTGGAAACAGCACAAGCACTGGCAAGTCAAATGCAAGGCATTGATAAGGCAGGCAAAGGGAGAATTTGAGAAGAAGCTTGCTGCAGAAGCAAAAATGTATAAGAAGGACGTTTTCAAGTACATTCGTCAGTTAGTTGATAAAAGGGCACTAAGAGGCGACAAGGCGATACTGGAGAGACTGAATGAATTCTTTGCTTTGGTCTTTACTGAGGAAGATGTAGGAATGTTACCCATGACTGAAGTGGTATTTAAAGGCTCAGAAGAATTGAAGGAAATATTGATACGTTGGGAAGATGTATTACAACTAGTTGATAAACTGACGAGTAGCAAATCATCTGGACCAGTAGCAAATCATCAACCAGGGTGTTGAAATTACTGAAATATGAGATTGCAGACCTGCTATTAGTAATCAGTGAACTATCATTAAAATCATCTGCAATACTTGAAGAATGGAAGATGGTGAACGTAACGCCAATTTTTTATTTATTTTTTTTTTTTTAAAAAGGGCTCCAGGGGTGATCCGGGAAACTATAGACCGGTGAGCCTGATGTCAGTACTGGCAAAACTGGTAGAAACCATCATAAAGAACAAAATTGCCAAACATGTAAATAGTCATGGCTCAATGGGAGACAGCCAACATGGCTTTACATAAGGAAGATCTTATCTTACTAATCTGTTATGTTTTTTTGAAGGTGTGAATAAACAGGTAGACAAAGGTGAGTCGGTTGATATACTGTATTTGGACTTACAGAAAGCCTTTGACAAGGTCCCTCATCAAAGACTTTTGGCAAAACTAGAGTCATGGGATAGGAGGCAGTGTACTATTGTGGATTAGGAACTGGTTAAAAGATAGAAAGAAGAGGGTAGGGCTAAATGGCCAATTTTCCTATTGGAGAAAGGTGAATAGTGGTGTACCCCAGGGATCTGTGCTGGGTCCGCTGCTTTTTGACATATTCATAAATGACTTGGAAAAGGGAATAACGAGTGAGGTTATCAAATTTGCAGATGACAGAAAACTATTTAAAGTTGTTAAAAACCATGAGGATTGTGGAAAATTGCAAGAGAATTTTGATAAATTGGAAGACTGGGCATCAAAATGACAAATGACATTTAATGTGGACAAGTGCAAAGTTATGCACTTAGGGAAGAACAACCCAAACTATGGTTTCACGATGCAGGGTTCCACATAAAGGAACCACCGCCCAGGAAAAAGATTTAGGCGTCATTGTGGATAACATGTTAAAACCCTCCACCCAGTGTGCAGCAGTGGCCAAGAGAGCAAACAGAATACTAGGTATCATAAGGAAAGGAATGGAAAATAAAACAAAGGATATTATAATGCCTCTTTATCGTTCCATTGTGTGACCGCCCCTTGAATATTGTGTTCAATTCTGGTCGCCATATCATAAAAAGGATATTGCGTTATTAGAAAAGATTCAGAGAAGAGCCACCAAAATGGTAAAGGGGATGGAAGGATACCCCTATGAAGCAAGGCTAAAAAGGTTAGGGCTCTTTAACCTGGAAAAGAGGCGGCTGAGGGGAGATATGATAGAAGTCTATAAATTAATGAACGGAGTGGAACGGGTAAATGTAGATCGATTGTTTACATTATCAGAATATAGAAAGACTAGGGGACATGCAATGAAGCCACAGGGTAAACTATTTAAGAGTAATAAGAGAAAATATTTTTTCACTCAACGTGTAATCAAACTCTGGAATTTGTTACTGGAGGATGTAGTACAGCCTGTTAGTGTAGCTGGGTTAAAAAAAGGTTTGGACAAGTTCTTGGAGGAAAGGTCCATAAACCATTATTAAAAAGGGACCCAGGATATCAATGCTTGACTCAATACAAGCATTGTGGAACCTGTGTCTTTTGGGGAAATTGCTAGGTACGTATGACCTAGATTGGCCACTGTTGGAAACAGGATACAGGGCTTGATGGACCTTGGTCTGACCTAGTATGGCATATCTTATGTTCTTATGTTCATATGCGACATGCAGCAGGATGCTGGGCAGTCTACCTCTCAGGCTGAACAGAGTCCTCCAGCTACATGAATTGGTCCTGGACCCCAGATTGTCCTTCCAGTTGCTCCAACTCTGGGGCATCCCCTTAGTGGACTGTTCGCCAATCTAGATAATAGGAATTTTCCCTGGTTCAGCTTTTGCCAGATGCGCCCATTTCAGGTGGCTGCAGACGTGTTCCTCATTCCGTGGATAGAAGGCGTTCTTTATGCCTTCCTGCCGACACCACTGGTCGCCAAGACCCTCTTCAAGGTCCAGCAGAACAGGGTGTCACTGATACTGATAGCCCCCAGGTGGGCCAGGCAAATGTGGTTCCTGCTGCTTCTTTGACTGGTGGCAGTGTCTCCAGTTTCCCTAGGTGGCGTCCCCAGACTAGTTTCCCAGGACGAGGGATCTATGCTAGACTCCAACCTGGGGCTTCTGTCACTCATAGTGGAGTTTGCATTCAATTGAAAGAGGCTCTCCTCCTGTGCATTTATGCCATGGAGGTATTTAAATGTCTCAATCATATCACCTCTATACAGCCTTTCCTCTAAGGTGTAAATATTAAGATCCTTAAGTCTGTCCACATATGCTTTATAATGAAGACTACTAACCATTTTAGCAGCCACCCTCTACACGGACTCCAGCCTGTTTATATCCTTCTGAAAGTGTGGTCTCCAGAATTGCACACAATACCCCATATGAGATCGCACATAAAACCTATACAGATGAACTATCATCTCCTTTCTTCTACTGGCCATTCCTCTCCCTATGCACCCAAGCATCCTTCTAGCTTTTCCAATCACCTTTTCTACCTGTTTAGCTACTTTAAGATCATCAGACACAATCAAGCCTAGGTCCCGCTCTTTAGTGGACAAAAGTACTTCATCCCCTATACTATATTGCTCCCTTGGATTGCTGCAGCCCAAATGCATGACCTTGCATTTTTTAAATTAAGTGTCAGCTGCCAAATTCTAGACCATTCTTCAAGCTTAGCTAAATCCCTGCACTGTTATTGTTGAGTTCCATGCAAACTGACTTGAATTGTAGAAAGACGGTATATTAAAAACTTTAAATAAATAAATAAATCTATATCTTCCAGGGTGTCTACTCTATTGTAGGTTTTGGTATCATTTGCAAAGAGGCAAACCTTATCCGACAGCCCTTCCGCTATATCACTAACAAATGTTAAAAAGCATCGGACCAAAGACAGATCCCCGGGGCACACCACTGGTAACCTCCATTTCCTCAGAGTGAGCTCCATTTACCTGTACTCTTTGTCGCCTCCCACTCAACCCTAGTGAGCAGTCTTGCTTTATAGGGCACCTCCCCCTTTAACAAATCACAGAGAATTTGACCAGCACGTTTTGAATATAATTAAAGAGATTTAACTGCTTTTTCTCTGAAAGGACACCTGGGAAACCGGCTGGTACTTGGTAGATCTCTCTCTTTTGCTTTAACAGATACCTTAGCACCACGAACAGAACAATGGCTGGGAAAAATCGTATTGCTAAAGCTGTTGCCCCCGTTACAGCTTCTGCCTCGGTCCAGACAGAGGTCCTAATACCAGTTGAAGGACCAGTTCCATGTGCAGGGTGCCTGCATGCTGAAGCTCTGAGGAAACAAATGGAGGAATTCAGAGAGGAGGTGGCGAGGCTGAGGAGCATTTAAGACAGTGAGAAGTACATTGATGAGATGCTTCTTGAAGCAACCAAGCTCTCCAGCACGGGAGAAGATGGGTGACAACAGAATGTCGATGGTTGGACACAAATCACCAGGGCCTGCAAAATCACCAATCCAACTTCTCCAGCCCTTGAATTGAAGAACCATTATGCAGCCCTGGAAGTGGAGGAGGTGAAAGCATCCCTGGAAAGGGAAGAACCAGAGTTCAAGTAACCCAAAGTTGCAGAATCAGTGACCAGAAGGAAATGAAGTGTAGTGGTGGTTGGAGACTCTCTTCTGAGGGGTACTGAGGCGTCCATCTGCCGACCAGACTTGATGTCCAGAGAGGTATGCTGTCTGCCTGGTGCCAAAATCCAAGATGTTATGGAGAGTTTGCCGAGACTCATCAAGCCCACTGACTATTACCCAATGTTGCTAATCCATGTTGGAACAAATGATACTGCCAGGTATACCTCGGAACGTATCAAAAGTGACTTCATGGCTCTGGGACAGAGGGTGAAGCAGTTAGGTGCACAGGTGGTGTTCTCTTCAATCCTCCCTGTTGAGGGTAAAGGCCAAGGCAGAGAGGCTCGCATCCTGGAGATGATTGCATGGCTGCGTGGATGGTGTCATCGAGAGCGTTTTGGTTTCCTAGACCCTGGGATGCTGTTCCAAGGGTTGCAGAGCAGAGATGGCATCCATTTGTCCAAGAAAGGTCAACGCCTCTTCGGTAGTAGACTGGCTAATATACTGAAGAGGGCTTTAAACTAGATTCGTTGGGGATGGGTTAATAAAGCCCCCAGGTAAGTGAAAGCCCCCAGGTAGGTGATACAGTAAATACCTCTATGGAAATGGGTAACAGGAGTAACATATGGAAAACAGTGTGCATAAATGCCCGTAGCATGGGAAATAAGATCCCTGATGTTCAAGCTTTGGTGGGAGAGGCTGACTTGGATTTAGTGGCAGTTACAGAAACATGGTTCACAGAAAACCATGATTGGGATGTAACTATACTTGGCTATACTTTATTCAGAAAGGACAGGGTAGGAAGAAGGGGAGGAGGAGTGGCACTATATGTAAAAACTACTTTGGAATTACAGAGCTTAAAAGGGAGAGAGGAGGCATTGTGGGATAAACTAGAAAGAGGGAAAGAGAAATCTATTTGCATTGGTGTGATATACAGACCTCCCTCACAAGAGGAAGAGGTGGACAGAGAGTTAATTGAAGACATGTGCAGCATTGCTAGGAAAAGGGAAGTGCTACTGATAGGAGATTTCAATATGCCAGATGTTGATTGGCACATTCCTGCTGCAGTATCATCTAGAAGTAAGGCGATCCTGGATTCTCTATAGTGAGAACTATTCAGGCAATTGGTAACAGACCCCACACGTGAAGGGGTCATACTGGACTTGGTGCTTACCAATGGCGAAAGTGTTTTTGATGTTGTAGTGGGAGATCATTTTGCATCCAGTGATCACCAGATGGTGTGGTTCAGTATTAGGACTAGGGCTGTTAGAACCCATTCCAAGGTGAGGATCTTAGACTTTAGGAAGACTAAACTTGCCGAAATGCGCCAATACTTCAGGGAGTCGTTAGTGGGATGGGAACAGCTGGGGGATGTAGAAAAACAGTGGGCAAAACTGAAAGGGGATATTTTAAGGGCAACCAACCTTTTTGTTAAAATGGTAAATAAAGGCAAAAGGAAAAGGAGACCGCTATGGTTTTCGAAGGAAGTAGCTGAAAAAGTGAAGAAAAAGAGGGAGGCCTTCATGAAATACAAGAGATCACAGAGAGAAGACGACAGGCATCTGTATTTGGAAAAACTTAGAGAAGCTAGCAAATTAGTCAAGAAGGCAAAGATTCAAAAGGAGGAGGAAATAGCCAATGCAATCAAATGGGGGGATAAGACATTTTTCAGATATATTAGTGAGAAGAGGAAGGGCAAAAGTGGTATTGTCAGACTCAAGGGTGCAGGGGGGGAATATGTAGAAGCTGATAAGGATAAAGCGGAATTGCTTAACAAATATTTTTGTTCTGTGTTCACACATGAAGAACCAGGAGCAGGACCTCAGAAAACACCCACAAATAGGAACAGAAGCGAGGGACATCTTGAACAATTTTCAGAAGACTGTGTTCGTGAGAAACGAGCTCAACTTAAAGTAGACAAAGCGATGGGACCGGATGGGATACACCCTAGAGTACTGAGGGAACTTGGGGATGCTCTAGCAACTACACTGACTGACCTTTTCAATGCCTCGTTGGAGTCGGGAGTGGTGCCAAAGGACTGGAGAGAGGCTCATGTGGTGCCTTTACACAAAAGTAAGGATGTGGTTGAAAACTACAGGCCGGTTAGTTTAACTTCGGTGGTGAGTAAATGATTGGAAACGCTGCTGAAAGAGAAAATAGTGAAGTATCTAGAGTCCAGCGGATTACAGGATCCGAGGCAGCATGGATTCACCACAGGCAGGTCTTGTCAGACAAATCTGATTGATTTCTTTGACTGGCTGACCAGGGAGTTGGACTGAGGGAGAGCTCTAGATGTGGTGTATTTAGATTTCAGTAAAGCCTTTGACACTGTTCCTCACAGGCAACTTATAAACAAACTGAGCACCCTAGGGATGTACCCTAAAGTTAATGCTTGGGTTAGAAATTGGTTGGGTGGGAGGCGACAAAGAGTACAAGTAAATGGAGTTCACTCTGAGGAGAAGGATGTTACCAGTGGTGTGCCCCAGGGATCTGTCCTTGGTCCGATTCTTTTTAACATCTTTGTTAGTGATATAGCGGAAGGGCTGTTGGGTAAGGTTTGCCTCTTTGCGGATGATACCAAAATCTGCAATAGAGTAGACACCCAGGAAGGTGTAGATAACATGAGGAGGGATCTAGCTAAGCTTGAAGAATGGTCTAGAATTTGGCAGCTGGGATTTAATGTTAAAAAATGTAAGGTCATGCATTTGAGCTGCAGCAATCCAAGGGAGCAATACAGTATAGGAGCTGAAGTACTTTTGTCCGCTAGAGAAGAGCGGGACCTAGGCGTGGTTCTGTCTGATGATCTTAAAGTAACTAAACAGGTAGAAAAGGCGACAGCAAAAGCTAGAAGGATGCTTGGGTGCATACGGAGAGGAATGGCTAGCAGAAAAAAGGAGGTGATAATGCCTCACTATAAGTCTTTGGTGCGACCTCATTTGGAGTATAGTGTGCAATTCTGGAGACCGCACCTTCAAAAGGATGTGAACAGGATGGAGTCGGTGCAGAGGGTGGCTACTAAAATGATTAGTGGGCTTCATTATAAAGCATATGAGGACAGACTTAAGGATCTTAATATGTACACCTTAGAGGAAAGGCGGGATAGAGGTGATATGATTGAGATGTTTAAATACCTCCATGGCATAAATGTTCAGGGAGAGAGCCTCTTTCAATTGAAAGCAAGTTCTGCTACGAGGGGACATGGGATGAGGGTGAAGGGAGATAGATTCAGGAGTGATATGCGGAAATATTTCTTTATGGAAAGAGTAGTGGATCCATGGAATAGTCTCCCAGTGGAGATGGTAGAGATGAGGACAGTAACTGAATTCAAAAAAGCATGGGACCAACACGGAGGATCTCTAAAGGTAAAAAGTGGACTGTTGTAGTTGCTGATATGGAAGGACAGACTAGATAGGCCATGTGGTCTTTTTCTGTCATCATGTTTCTATGTAACCAATTCCTAACCCAAGAAGTAACTTTAGAGTCCATCCCGAGGGTGCTCAGTTTGTTTATAAGTTGTCTGTGAGGAACGGTGTTAAAGGCTTTACTGAAATCTAAATACACCACATTTAGGGCTCTCCCTCGGTCCAAATTCCTGGTTATCCAGTCAAAGAAATGAATCAGATTTGTCTAACAAGAGCTGCCTCTGGTGAATCCATGCTGCCTCTGATCCTGTAATCCACTAGACTCCATAAACCTCACTACTTTCTCTTTCAGCAGCGCTTCCAATAATTTACTCACCACCAAATTTAAACTAACCAGCCTGTAGTTTTCAACCACATCGTTACTTCCGCTTTTGTGTATAGAGACCACATGTGCCCCTCTCCAGTCCTTTCACACCACTCCCAACTCCAATGAGGCATTGAAAAGGTCAGTCAGTGGAGCTGCTAGAATGTCCCCAAGTTCCCTCAGTATTCTAGGGTGTATCCCATCCAGTCCCATCGCTTTCTCTACTTTAAGTTTAGCTAGTTTCTCACGAATACAGTCTTCTGAAAACTGTTCAAGATGCCCCTCGCTTCTGTTCCTGTTTGTGGGTGTTTTCTGAGGTCCTGCTCCTGGTTCTTCATCTGTGAACACAGAACAGAAATATTTGTTAAGCAATTCCGCTTCATCCCCATCAGCTTCTGCATATTCCTGCCCTTCGCCCTTGAGTCCATCCTCCAATCTTCAGGTATTACAGATGATTTTAATGATAGTTCACAGATTACTAATAGCAGAGCTGCAATCTCATATTTCAGTTCTTTCAACATCCTTGGATGTATACCATTTGGTCCAGGTAATTTGCTACTTTTCAGTTTATTCAGTTTATAGGAGTGGAGGAGTGGCCTAGTGGTTGGGGCAAGGTACTTCGGGCTGGAAGGTCGGGGGTTCAAATTCCACTAGAGGACAGCAACCTTGGGCCGGAAGGACTGGGGTTTCTAGTCCCACAGGTGCTCCTTGTGGTCTTGGGCAAGCCACTTAACCCTCTATAGCCCATGTTCCCTGTAAAATAGTTATCTCCAAGTTATAATGCCCTGTTCAATGTAATTTCAGTTTGTTCAATGTAAACCGCACTGATGCAGAATAGCACGGTATATAAGAGAATATAAATAAATAAATAGTTGTAATACATATTCCCAATGTATCAATATTTCTTTCAATTCTTCTGTGGCAACACCTTTAAATACCATTTTAGTCATGGATAACATCCCTACATCTTCCTCAGTAAAGACCGAAGCAAAGAATTCATTCAGTCTCTCCACTATGGCCTTGTCCTCTCTTAGTTCCCCTTTTACCCCTCCATCATCTTAATGGTCCAACTGACACTCTCACATGTTATTTTGAAAAAGTCTTTATTACACATTTTTGCTTGCTCAGCAAGCTCCTTCTCAAAATCTCTCTTTGCCTGGCCCTATCAATGCCTTATGTTTCCAGTTTGTCATTTGTTTTTTTTTTCCATTTCGTGAAAAATGTTTTTTTTTGGCAACAGCAGCCTCTCTGACCTCACCTTTAAACTATGCTGACAATTTTTTGAACTTCCTTCCACTTTTCTTAAAGCGTGGAATACAGCTGGTCTGGGCTTCCAACATAGTATTTTTAAACACCACCCAATGCTTGATGTAAATCCTTCGGCGAATGGGTGTTGATATCGTGGGCGTGGATATCATGGGCACAGCTCGTGGCTTAGCAGAGGTAACTCGCTGACAAGTGGGACATGACTCACAGAAGCGGGCAGTCTCTTTAAAAACCCCTGGCCAATAAAAATAAGCTAAAATCTGGTCCAACGTCCCTTGAATCCCCTTATGGCCCCCTACAGGGTGGTCGTGGGCCAGCCTTAAAACCACTGCTTTGAATGTAGTTGGTACTACTAATTGTTTCCTCACCGCTCCTGTCTGCGGGTCGTTGCTCTCCCTATATGATATCCCCCTTATCTAGGCGGAACCTAGGAAGGGTATCCCTCTCAGTTTGGGCGTACTCAAATGCTCGTCTTAACGCGGGGTCAGCTTGTTGCTCCTTAGGGAAGGAAGGGAATTTTCTAACAATATCAGCAGGAACCCAGGGCAACCCCTGTCCAGCTTCCAGTTCTGCCTTCCCTTGGGCCCTCTCCCGGCATCTATCTGCCTTGTCTTTTCAAAATTTTTTGGAAGGGGCATTAATCAGGTCCTCATGTATAGGAAGATTTTCTACTACCTCCTCTACAGGTTCATCCTCATCCTCTGGAGGTTCTTCCCTATCCTCGGAGAGTTCATCTCTCTCTTCGGGAAGTTCCTTTCTCTCCTCAGGGGGTTCAACCCTCACTCTAGAGGTTCCGGCCTGGGACCTAGTGGAGACCATGCCTGTCTTAGCATTTAGGCCCTTCTCCATCCCTCTACAAAACGGGGGCCAGTCCCTCCCCAACACAATATCATGAGGAAGTCATGGGACTACTGCCACCATAACCTCTTTTTGGGTTCCTAATCCCTTTACTGAGAGCTTATATACTGGATAATAAGAGGATGCACCATGTATACAGCGGATTTTCACCTGGCCTTCTGGTCGGCGCGGTACTGACCCTATGTGAGCTTCTATGGTCTGCCAGAGCTTTTTTGAGACCATGCTCTGGTCTGCACTGGAGTCGAGCAACACATTGGCTAAAATGCCCTGAACTTCTACTTTTAACAGAAAACCTTCTTGGATCTTCTTTTCTTTGGCAGTTATTAATGCTGTACGGATCACACAGTTTCTTTGAAAATGCCCTATTTTTCCACACTTATAACATTTCCCTTTCAACATTGGTAATACAGCATTCATACTTGAAACATTGGTTCTTAAACCTTTTCCTGATTTTTCAAAGCTTTCCACCTCAGATACCTTCAGAGCGCCTCCTTTTGGCCTATGAGCCAACTCTGCCTCAAAGTAGCGTTCTGTAAGGACGGCTGCCTCTGCTGTGGTCTGGCAACTTTGCAAGATCAGGAACGATTTTACTTCATGGGGAACTGCCTCCATGAATTGTTCCAAAACAATGGTATCTATCACAGATTCTAGAGTTTTTTTTTTCTGGGACAAGCCATTTCCATGCTAAACTCTTAATCCTTTGGAACAAGGCTTTGGGTGTTTCGTTAGGCTTTAGCCTAGCCTCCCTAAACATTTTCCTGTAGAGCATTGGCATCAAACCTAACCTATCTCTAACCGCCTTCTTAACTTCTTCAAAGTTAGTCGCAAGAGCAGCGGGCATGGTTTTATAGGCAGCTAAGGCCTCTCCCGTTAGGGACGTGGCGAACCTTACTGCCCATTGCTCTAGCAGCCACTTGACAGCAAGTGCAATCCTTTCAAAAGTCTCAATGAAATCATCTATGTCGTCATTTGCTGTTAACTGTCCAAAAGTTAAGGTTTCACAGTCTCGTGGTCCTACCACACCCACAGGCGAGGGTCTTGCTTGTTCCGTAGCCTTTTGGCCGGCAAGCAGAGCCTCCATCAAATCTACAAAGGGTTTCTGCTGTGCGTGCATGGCAGCAGCAGTCTGCTCTTGGGTGCATTGAGCCAGCTCCATTTGCTTCTCAAATTGGTTGGCCATCCAGCACAGAACTTCCTGTGGCTCCATCCTTATGGCTTTGTTTCTTCTGCAAAGAGAAAACAAAAAGAAAGGCCCACCAAGTGCGGCACACAACTACCTCCCTTAAACCTAGCTGGGGTTTATCTATAGCAAAAGGAACTCTCTTTCTCACTTCGAATCCCCCACACCCGTGCCCATATACCTTTTACCTGAGCACAGTGGAGATTCCGGCCTTGAGAAAGGAGTCTGACCTCTGGACTCGGGTCCTCCTGGCCAATTTGCCAGCGAAATTCCCACAGCTTCTTCAGCCTACAACTCATCAGCGTCTTCCCGGGTGCTCTCGTGAGAAAAACATCTGGTATATCTCTATGTTCCTTTTTTTTTTTTTCCTTTTCCTCCGTTGGAATGTCCTTTATATTCCACACAAAACAAATCCTAGAGACTACGCCACTTGTCATCAGGCCAGCCTACTGCCTAGGGCGAGTAGGGTTGGTCTGCCTTGATATTCTATCTTCAGGGAGTATGACACTGTGTTTGCTTCTGCAATGCCTTGTGGGAATGGTAGTTCCCTTTCTACCCTCTGATTCAAGAAGGAGTTGTAGTCGAGTGTTAAAGGCAAAAAATGACAAGGATTTTATTTCCCCTCCCAACAGAACTTAAGTGCAGATGAAATTAGGACAACTTTCCATATATTTGGTAGGAGAACTACAAGAACTAAGGTAAATATGCCTCTTCACTCTCAGGCTTCCAAACGTTGTGACGCGGTAGCATTGCCAGAAGCCATGGAAACAGATAGTGACCCGCTGGAAGGTTCGGGTACTGCAGGTAAAGGCAAGATTTTCCCTTCTCAGCACAAGATGCACATGGCTAATCAGCTAACACAGCTCACCTCGGGGGAGGGGAGAAGCAGAGTTGCTGATTGGGCACGCCCTAGCAGGAGGCGGGTTCCCCAGAGCAGAGGCACCTTGTTAAACAGAGAGAAGGAAGACAGAAAGGGAACGGAAGAGGGAAAGAGAAGGAGAAAGAGAAGGAACAGAAAGAGGAAGCTGAACGCTGGAGAGAGAAAGCAGAACACTGGACAAAGCCAGCAGAAGTGTGCTTTAGAGACGGAGCAAAGCAAAGACAAAGGAAGCAACCTGGAAGGCAGGAACTAGCCTTGGATGCCAGAACCTTTGACTTTGAAGGAGAAACGCTCCCCAGCTGCAATCCTAGGAGAACGCTTTCTAAGCCAAGAAGCAGGTACCAGGGAGACTCAGTGCCTGGGAAAGCCTTCTGGGAACAAGAGAGGGGCGAGGCACTGAGAGACCCAGGCATAAAGCCTATGCTTTTGGACCACAGAGCTGACCCGTGGAAAGAAAGGCAGACTGCTAAAGAACTTTCAGACATTCCTCAATATAAGGTACAGCCTGTCTTTAATTCTGATAACAGCTTTTATGAGAAGCCAGACTGTGTGAATGTTAATTTTAAAACCCAGGGCAAGCCCAGGTTTTATGAAGGCAGTTGGCTGCAACCTGAAAATCATTTAAATAAACCCAGCTTTCCTCACCAAACTGCTGAAAGAGTTAGCAAGCAGGCTAGCTACAAGGACACAGCTGATTTATATGGTAGAGATATATGCCGGGAGGATTTAGGAGGTCCTAAGTTTGAGGTGCTGTTTAGAAACACTCCACATGCAAATGAACTGGATAACCCAACACTGGCTCACAGAGACAAGTGGGGGAGGGGTAACTCCAGTGTAGTGAATGAGCGTTGTAACAGAGACGACATTGTTTGTTTGCCTAAAGCAAAACCCATAAACAATTACTCACCCGAGGAAGGAGCTAATTCTCAGCCCAGCCCTTATAGAAAACAGGCTGAAGCACTCCTACAAGAGTTCAAAGAATTCTTAAACAAACGAACCATTCCTGAGCAGAAAGTAGTGCAGTCAGTGCAGAGCCCAGAAGCAGATGTGCCATTGGTTCTTCCCTTGCCAATGATTGAGTTAAATCAACCAATGGACTGCTCCACCTGTCTGATTGACAAGGAATAGCAAAGCAAAGCTTGAATGGTCCTTTTTTCTGTGATAACCTGAAATGTTTGCTATTTAAGTGCCCGGCTGAAGAGCTTATCTGAAGTTAAGAATAAGCTGAGGCATTGTTTGGTTATAGCACATGGACATTATTGTTTTCCTTGTTTTTGATTGCCAAGTAGAGTTCACATGAGGAAATGTGAACTCCAGCATTAATGAACACTTTTGAGCACAGCCTTTAAAGAGCCTTATTTTCATTATTCCTGTTTTTGGCTAAAATACATTATCCTTTACGCTTGTCCTATCCTTGTGAAGCGGGAGAAATAAATCCTTATAAAAATAAATATTCTTTTGCCTGCCTTACCATTCGACCTACACAACTACAACCTTAACCTCAAGGCCCACCCCTCCTTAAACCCTCAAGGTTAGGGAGCGGGTGGTGGCAAAAGTGGCGTAGTATTAAGGATTCGGCGCAGGCGCAAAAGGAGCCACGGCAGGAGCTGCAGAGGAACTTCTTCCACTGGACCCCTGCCGAAGAGCTGACGAGCCCAGCAGAGGAGGAAGGACTGCAAAAGGCTACAGGAGCCATTCCTGACGTGCTTGGAATACACCTCAGCCAGGTAAAGGGTATCCACCCCGGGTTGTGAGGATACCAGGGCGAGGGTGTCCCCTAGTGGTAACTGGGGGAAAGAAGAAAAAAATTTTTTTTTCTAGGAAACACAGAGATGTTAAAGTGTTGGGATACCGCACTTGGGTCTGTGCTCTGTTTCCATTGCAGGAGTCCCAAGATGGCGATGGATCCCAAAGAGATATTTACCTGGATGGCGACGCAGCTAGAGCGCCAGGCTGACCTCGCGTTGGAAGCGCAGCAGAAGGCGACTGCAAGTCTGAAGGAGCAGCAGCAGCCTCTACTGACTCTATTGGAGGAGTGCTTGCAGGAGAGGAAGCGAGCCATTGTACCAGCCCCTAATACAGGTTCCCTCTTGACTAACACTGTGCAGCCTGTTAATGTACCAGCAGGAACTCTCTTTAATTTTGGACAACTCACCAGTCAGGACGATATAGATGATTACCTAGAAAGCTTTGAAAGGGTAGCTCGGCTTAGCTTGTGGCCAAAGGAACATTGGGCCTTAAGGCTAGCCGCGTCCCTCACCGGGGAAGCCATGGCAGCTTACCGCGCCATGCCCGCTGAGTTGGCTGGGAGTTATGACGACTTAAAAAAGGCAATAAGGGAGAGACTGGGTCTCACTCCGCTGGTCTACCACTCTCGCTTGAGGAGCGTGAGACTCAGGCAGAGCGAAACCCCTAAGTCCCTATGCCACAGAATTCGGGGTTTACTGAACAAATGGCTAACTCCAGAAGGGAGGTCTGTCGATTCCATTCTGGACGAGCTAGTGTTAGAGCAATATATGGATGCTCTACCATCAGAAATCCGTACCTTCCTGATCCTTGGAGCGGCAGGTGCACGTACTCTTGCCACCATGGAGCGGCAGGTGCACGTACTCTTGCCACCTTGCTGGGCAGACTGGATGGACCGTGTTGGTCTTTATCTGCTGTCATATACTATGTTCGATTTTTTACGCTATCAGAATATAGAAAGACTAGGGGACATGTAATGAAGCTACAGGGTAAACTATTTAAGACTAATAAAAGAAAATATTTTTTCACTCAACGTGTAATCAAACTCTGGAATTTGTTACTGGAGGATGTAGTAAGATCTGTTAGTGTAGCTGGGTTTAAAAAAGGTTTGGACAAGTTCCTGGAGGAAAGGTCCATAAACCGTTATTAAAAAGTGACCCAGGGAGTCACGTGATGTGGTGAGCCGGGGAAGCTGTGTCCTCCCTGAGCTCCAGACCCCCGGGCCCCAAACCAGCTAATCTTGCCCATTAACGGAGCACAAACCGTGGAATCTACCCCACACCAAAGTGCGGCAGCTATACGAAACCCGAGTGGGTGACCCAGAGGAGGATGGCCGCGGCGGCAAAGCTTGGCAGGAGGGAGAAGGATCGTGCCCTGGGGGCAACTAAAATGGCCGCCTCGCCCCCGAGCCCGGGGGCTATACCACCAATACCAAGTTAATCATAAACATCTTCAAAATAAAGCACAACAGTTCTGCAACCAGCCTCCATGCCCTCTTATCCCGTGATACCAGCAACAGACCTAGAAGATTATCCACCTCAAACACCCTCAATACCCCAAGAAACTTCGCTAAATCACGCAAATGTACATCACAACGAGCAATTTCTTTGGCTGCCCCTTTGATTTGGAACTCTCTCCCCCCTGATTTACGTGCAATTGATGTTTTAAGTGACTTTCGTAAGCAATTAAAAACTTTACTTTTTATTGCGCACTATGGATCAACAAATGACTAAGATATCATCTATTGTATATATTTTATAAATAATCCACTATTTTGTTAACCCTTGTTATTTTTCCTACATTACCATATGTTGTCATGTCTATACTGTTTGTTTCCCTTGTTTATACCTTGTATTTCTTGTGACCGCTTTGATTGAAGGAAAAGGCGGTATAAAAAACTTGTTAAATAAATAAATAACAGCCGCGGTATCGGCGGCCACTGTAACGGAGATCTCGGCGGCGGTAGCAGAGGCTCTTCTCCCTGCAGTTCGAGACCCTTCACACTAAAATGGAGGCGGTACAGAACTCGGTCGAGGCAGTCGGGCTCCGTATGCAACAGGCGGAGGCTCGGCTATCACAGGCAGAGGAGGAGGTGGAAAAGCTTGCCTTGGAGCTGGAGCAGGTCCGGGGGACCCTAAAAGATCAAGCCATGAAACTAGAGGATCTGGAGAATCGCTCCAGACGTAGTAATTTGCGTTTTCTGGGGGTCCCGAGTTCCGTAGCGGACCGAGATCTACGTACATACATTGAGGCCCTTTCAGCATCCCTGATTGGGAACGATGGCCTGGGCTCCCCACTGGTGATAGAACTTGTGCACAGAGTGGGCCCCAGGAAACCTGCTGATTCCAGGCCGAGAATTGTGCTGGCCAAATACCTTCAGTTTCAGCAGAAAGAGGCGATTCTGCGAGAGGCTCGGAGGTGCGGGACCATAGAGCGGGACACTGCTAAAATTCGGATTACCCAGGACTATTCTGCAGCGGTGAGCCAGCGTCGCAGAGCATATGCTCCGATATGCCAAAAACTGATTACAGCCAATATAAAATTTACGGTTCAATACCCAGCGCGCCTCCACGTGCTTCACGAAGGCCGACCTCGGGCGTTTGACTCGGCGGCAGAAGCGGCGGTCTATGTGGACAAATTGACCGACCTGGGCACCACGTCGCTTACTGGACCAGAATGATTGGCCTGAGCTGCAGCTGGGGTCCCTTAATGAGCTGGACGGTATGAGCCCTTGAGGCGGATGAGAGGTTGGGACTGTGAATGCTATCAAGAGGCCTAGTGGGCCTGCTCCCTGCTGCGAAACTCCCGGGCTCCGGGAGGAGGCACGAGTTGATAGAAGTGCTTTACTGTAACGACTGACATTAAGGCCACCTTATGAGACTGAATAGTGCCTGGGGGAAAGACTCTGTGTAATGCTTGTTAGCTGTAGGTCGGGGGGAGGTGGGCAGAGGGGGTACATGTCCCTACCTTTGGCTTAACATTGCTATGGTCCAGGGCTCTGTCCCGAGGGGGAGCGATTCAGCAGCCGCTGCTGGTGCTGTTGCTCTTGGGTCAGCCTGGAGGGCCGCCAGAGGGGCCCCCGGGGGGGACTGATGTACCCTGTATACTTCACTGGGCTACTGGCCCCCAGGGGGATTACAAATGAGCCAAATGGGGTTTGGTGTGGCGGAGGGTGGGGGAGGGAAAATGCTCTGGAGGGGGGTTAGAAATAATCTGTGCAGCGGTCTCCGCCCCCCCCCCTCTGGCTTCTCTAGATCTGTTATCCAGGTGGGGACTTGGTTGGCCTTTATAACAAGGGCCTACGCGGTTATAGTTATCTACTAAATTACTGTTTTGTTGTTATCTGATTGGGGGGTAGTGGTATTAGCAGAGATCAACTGGGTGCTCCCTGGGCTGCAGGGGGTGCACCGGTGGGGGTGGGGAGTGGATAGTTCAAGGGGGTTGGGGGGTCTGGACACATCAAGCTGAGTGATTAGTAGGGGGAGAGATGGGATTTGAGGTAATGGGAGGGAGGGGAGTAGACGAGGGATTGGGGGTAGGGCTGGGAGTGGGGGGAAGGGGATTGGTGGGGGGGAGGGGTGGGCTTCAAGGGGGGGGGATGGGGAGCAGGGGGGCTTCAGGTGGGGGGAGAGGGATGAGTCACAAATTTAATGCCCTAGAAGGACAACTCTTCTCTCTGAAAGGAAGAAGTAGGGGGGGGGGGTTTCCAGGCTGGGAGGGCCCCCGCCACAATGCTGAACTTAAAGCAGTGGATGGGACCTGATTATTCCCTTCCCCCCTGAAGATTATATCATGGAATGTCTGTGGTTTAGGTAGCCCAGTAAAGAGAGAGAAAATTTTGAAGGCCTTAGCTAGGCAGCGCTGTGATATCGCGTTCCTACAGGAAACCCACCAGACAGCCGAAGAACATAGTAAATTGCGCAGGGATTGGGTGGGCCAAGTGTGGGGATCCGCGGCAGTAGGTAAAAAAGGGGGGGGTGGCAATCTTAATGCACAAACGAGTGCGTTTCTCCCTGATTAGGGAAGATACAGACCCTGCCGGTCGCTTTGTGTTACTGCATGGTAATTTGGAGGACCGAGATAATTTATGGTCCTACCGGGTTAGACCCAGCCTTTTACAACCAGCTGGCGGTGAAAATTGAACAGTTTGAAGACCTCCGCTTATATTGGGGGGGGATTTTAATGGGGTCCTAGATACCGAATTGGACATCTCCCTGGTACCGGGCATCTCGGGAACGCCAACAGACGGCCAAGATGCTGCAAAGCTTTAGGACGCGATTGGGGTTGGTGAACCCCTGGCGGTTGCTCCATCCTTTAGAGAGGGATTTCACCCATCAGTCTAGGGCCCATGGCACCAGTGCCTGGATCAATTACACAGGTACACTACCAAAAAACTGCCTCCAGTTTTGCAACTGATTCCTATAGATTTTGGGGTGCTGAATCCAGGAAAAATAGCTAAAATGTTCCATCACGTCATGTTTTCTTGCAAAATTAGATTTCTTACCCATATAAGGAATGTTCACATAATTTCTTTTTAGCCGACTGCAGTTTATTTTCTTGGCCCAAAATAGAGGTTGTAATGGTTAACTAACTAGAAACACTCCTTCATGATATTTTAGAGTGTTTTGTATTCATTTTATACATTAACAGGACAATTGGGAGGCGGGGGGCTAAATCCAGTACTCGCGCTGGCGCATGTTCTTTCCTGTTCGCCTCGCCTCGTTCGCTCGCTCAAACACGGTGGTTGCGACATGAACGTTCCTGTCAAATTTCAGTTTCTTGCAAGTTCATTATTACCTTTTGTTTGCTCAGTTGTAATCCAGCTTTATTCCGAAGTGGTTCACTACAGTTGTAGTTTGCAGTGCTGTGTATTTGTGATGGCTCACAGAGCCAGAGGTTGCGTCAAGTCTCCGGACAGTTTTTGTTTTATTTGTGGGGAATATACCGTGAAAAAAGCGGCAGAGGAACATTTCTGCATTTATTAAAAAAGTATATTTCGCCTATTTCGGTTTGAAGTTAGGCGATCAAGACAAACCGTGGGCTCCTCACAAAGTGTGCAAGACATGTGAGGAAGATCTACGCTTATGGATGAAAGGTAAAAAACAAGCATTTCGTTTCGGAATACCTATGATGTGGCGTGAACAAAGAGACCACAGCAGTGACTGCTATTTTTGCTCTTGCATTGTGAAGGGATACAACTTAAAAAATAAGAACGTAATAAGTTACCCCAACCTTCCCTCAGCAATTAGGCCTATGCCTCATAGCAACGAAGTACCTGTGCCTGAACCACCAAAATCTTTGGATCATATTTGTGTGCACGGTTCTGATCATGATGAGACTCATCAGATGGCTTTTCCCGATGAGTCCAGTACTTCCGAGTTTGAAACTGAACCAGATCCGAAACCTGAACTTTTCTCTCAAGCTGAATTGAATGATTTAGTCCGGGATTTAGGACTCCCAAAAGATGCTGCCCAACTGCTAGGTTCTCGGCTTAAACAGAAAAATCTATTGTCACCAGGAACAACTTTTTATTGGTACCGCAACCGCGAGACACAATTTTTGAAGTATTTCAGCAAAGAGGAAGATTTGATATTTTGCAACGATATATACGGAGTGATGGAAAAGTTTAAACTCAAGTATGATCCTGCTGAATGGCGGCTGTTCATTGATTCGTCAAAAGACAGCATAAAAGGTGTTCTTCTTCATAATGGCAACACATTCGCTTCAATTCCTATTGCTCACTCTGTTATTCTCCAAGAAAAATACGAGAATTTGGCCCTGATTCTTCAGAAGATTAGTTATGATGAGCATAAGTGGATGATTTGTGGAGACTTTAAAATTCTATCCATGCTATTAGGGCAGCAATCCGGTTTCACCAAATATCCCTGCTTCCTTTGCTTGTGGGACAACCGGGCCCGCGACCTACACTGAGGGAAAAAAGACTGGCCAATTCGGGAGTATTTGAGACCCGGTGAGAAAAATGTTCTTCATGAGAGCTTGGTACCTCATGATAAAATTCTATTACCACCTCTCCACATTAAGTTGGGTCTCATTAAGCAATTCATCAAGTCCCTTCCAAAAGATGGTGAGTGCTTTCGGTACCTTTGCTCAAAGTTCCCCCGACTTTCTGAAGCAAAGCTAAAGGAAGGAGTGTTTGTTGGCCCTGATATAAGGAAACTCATTTCAGATGGAGCATTCGCTGAAACGATGTCTGAGAAGGAAAAAGAAGCCTGGGATTCCTTCAAGGATGTTGTTCTCAAATTCTTGGGGAACAGGCGGGATGAGAACTATAAGGATATTGTTGCCAGGATGCTCAATGCCTTCAAAGAACAAGGCTGTAACATGAGCCTGAAAGTCCATTTCTTGCACTCCCATGTGAACTACTTTCCCGAAAACTTGGGGGCGTACAGTGAAGAACAAGGTGAAAGGTTTCACCAGGACATCAAGGACGCAGAGAGAAGGTACCAAGGAAGATGGAACACCACTATGATGGCTGATTTCTGCTGGTTGCTGCTGCGGGAAACCCCAGATGAAAAATACGCCAAGCAGCGCACCAAGAGAAGCATTCGGGGGAAGAAGAAACGGGCCCACCAGGAGATTGATTGACCCAAGAATGACTTTAAAATCTAAACTGTGTTGACAAATATCGTGTTTTTACTAAACTTTGAAATAAAAATTTGCTAGTTATTACCACAGTGTCGGATCTCATTTATTAGAATTTTATTTTCACACCATCGGGTGTTTGTCTTCATGTATTGCAATGATGCGGTTTGCGTTTTCTATTCTTACATACATACCTGTACAACATTTTTTGCACATTTCTTTGCTTTGCTTTGTGTCTAACCTCGCTCTTATATGCTCAATGTTTGTGCATATGTATGTGGCTGTTTTAAGTGCAGACAATTTTGCTACCATCACAGTGTGTTTGTTGACATTACTCTATTCTTATGTGCTGCCTTGTTACAATTTTCTTTATTCTTATTTGAATAACTACTAAACAATTAGTATAAAGAATTCATCCAAGAAACTTTTATCTCGATCGCACTCAATCTGAAACGTTCACCTCAAACTGCTAACCCAATGTAGCAAAAAATCTGTACGTGATGGAGCAAATTGGTTACCAGATTTGGATTCGGCGAACCAAAAAACGTAAAAATCAATTGAAACATTAGAGGCAGTTTAAAAAAAAATTTTTTAGTGTACCTGTGTTATTTGATGGTGACGGGGAGTCTCTTTTCTAGGGTGGGAGCGGCACAGATTGGTCCTACGGAGATTTCCGATCACACCCCAATCTGGGTGGAAATCCAATGGGGGGGCGGGGATGCGACCTCTAGCCGCCTATGGCGTTTTCCTATTGATCTCTATAAGGATAGACAGTTTTCTCAATTTCTCCGGGAACGTTGGCAGGAGTTTGACCTGAACCATAGGTGCCATCAGGACGACCCGGAACTGGTGTGGGAGACTGCTAAAGTTGTACTGAGGGGTGATATTATTGGATTCGTGGCTCGGAGAAGGAGAGTGATTGCAGAACAGATTATTCGGTTGGAGCGGCGAGTGATGAAGCTGCGACGGCTTTGTGCGCGCTCACCCACAATGCAGAATAAGAAACAGTTTTGGGAGACGCAAGTGGCGTTAAACGAGTTGTTGCACCAGCGAGCTACAAAATCGCTACTTTATTACCAATATAAATTGTATTGTTTTGGGGACAAACCGGGGAAGTTACTCGGTCGATGCCTACGGGGCCCTTGGGGGGGGCGGTCGGTGGCGGCCCTATATAATTCCCACGGGGATCTGTGCAGAGGAAGGGGGCAGATAGCGGAAGTCTTTCAAGCCTTTTATCAAACGCTGTATAGTGCGGAGGGAGAGGCCCCTTGCGCCATAGAAGAGTACTTACAAGATCTTGTTTTACCTAAACTGACGGCAGCACAAGCTCAAAATCTTGAGCAGCCAATTACTCTTTTAGAGGTGCAACAGGTGATCTCGAAGGCGAGCTGCTACAAATCGCCGGGCCCCGACGGGTTCGGGGCAGAATTCTACAAACTATTATCCGATGGGGTGGGTCCCTTGTTGGTGGCTATGTTTGGCCAACGCAGAGATGTCGGTTCACTGCGTTGGGGTAGTAATCAGGCCCACATAGTGCTGATTCCAAAACCGGGTAAAGATTTGACACAGGCGGCCTCCTACCGACCGATATCCCTGCTCAATTTTGACTCCAAGTTATTAGCTAAAGTTTTGGCGCAACGTTTGGCAGAGGTTTTTGGGAGACTTGGTACATGGGTCCCAGGTAGGCTTTGTCAAAGGGCGATACGCGGTGCGTAACCTACGCAAAATATTGGCCTCATTGGAATGGGTGCATGAGCACAACTTGCAGTCGCTGTTGATCAGCTTTGATGCTGAAAAGGCGTTCGACAGGGTCAATTGGCGATACTTGCACCACCTATTGCCACTGTATGGGATAGGACCGATTTTCTGTGATTTGGTGAAAACCTTGTACTTGGAACCGACGGCCAGGGTGTTATGTAACGGGGTTCTGTCTCAGCCCTTCTCTCTGGGGTGGGGCACCAGACAGGGGTGTCCGTTATCCCCGCTTCTTTTTGTTTTAACATTGGACCCTTTAATTCGTAAAATAGAACTGGACACTTGAATACGGGGAATACGGGAATGCTGATGATCTGTTGGTCCACCTGTCGGAGCCCCGGGACTCACTGCCTCGTCTTCTGGCTGAATTTCAGTCCTACGGCCGTATAGCAGGGTTGCGTATAAATAAGGAGAAATCGGAAGCGTTAGACGTCACAGGACACCTTCAGGGGTGTTGGGAAGGGGAGTTTCCGTTAAGATGGGCCGTGGATCGGTTTGTTTATCTGGGGATTTATCTGACAAGGTTCCCGCAAGAGCTGTATCGGTGTAATTTTGAGAACATTCTGGCGCGACTACAGACTCAGCTGAACACATGGTCCCCGCTTCCGTTATCTTTATTGGGGAGGTTAGCGGCCATTAAAATGGTGATCTTGCCGAGAATTTTATATTGGCTGCAGACGCTACCGGTGTGGTTGCTGCGGAGAGATTTACGAAAAATGGAAAAGGTGATACAGTGTTTTCTGTGGCGGGGGGCCAAGGCGCGGATATCCCTAGACCGGCTGGTGGGCCCTTGGAGGAAAGGAGGGGTTGGGCTCCCCGATCTGGGGGCCTACGCTCTGGCTTGTCAGGCCAGACACGTTAGAGATTGGCTGGGGGGGACGGAAACGTATACGCCTTTGGCCCTGGAAGAGGCCTGGGCTAGCCCACATACGCTGCTTGCTGTGCTACATATGGCCAATAGTAGGCTGCCGGATCGCATTAAGAGGAGTGGGTTGGTTAATTCCATGCGGCGCACATGGCGGCAAATTAATGTATACTGGAAACGGAACTGGTTGGTGTCGAGCTGGCTGCCGCTGCAAGGTAATGTGTGCTTCCCCTCGGGTTCGGAGACAAGGGTGTTTCGCGACTGGCAGGGACAGGGTATCACAAACTTGGGCCACGTGGTGGATTTATATGAGAAATGTAAAACACTGGAGGTGCTCAAGAGAGAGTATAAGCTGCAGCCTAGCCATTATTTTGCATACCTGCAACTGGCTCATTATGTGGCGGGACTACCGCCGGGAGAACTCTCGGTTGAGCGCTCTGCTCAGATTATTGAATTTTTTGACCTGGGTGGTGAAGATAGCAAAGTTGAGGGGTCGCTTAGAGTGCTATCGGCCTCAGCCGGACTACAGGGGAGTGGAGAGGGCGTGGGCGGGGGAATTAGGAAGAGAGGTGCCTTCTGGTACCATTTTGGGAGCCCTGAGGAGGGTTGCGGATCTGGCCGAGGGGGCTTGCTGGCGCGAAATACAACTTAAATGTATTCTTAGAGCTCATTTTTCACCCCAAAGAGCTTTGCGTAGCCACCTCACCACGGATGGGAGTTGCCCAAGATGTGCGGAACCGCTGGCTGGCTTAGTCCACATGTGGTGGGATTGTAAACATCTTCGTTCATATTGGGCCCGTATCAGGGGGTGGATGATGGCACGCATCCAACAGCGATTTCCCTGGTCAAGCTCCCTGGTGTTTTTTGATCAGTTACATAAGGATCTCCCCAGGGGGCGATGGACCAGGCTGTGGGTACGAAAGGCTTGTCTGGTGGGTAAGGGCCCCATACTTAATAGATGGAGGGACCGACAACCGCCAACTTTTTGTGAATGGCGTAATAGCTTTCATCAGCTTATGCTGGCAGAGAGATGGAGAGCGAGGGGTAATGTGCAGAAATGGTCTACCTTCCTGTTACAATGGGACCCTTATATACAAAGTTTGGGCCCAAGATGCCGTAATGATATTTTAAATGTTGGTCATTAGTGAGGCTTGGGATAGGGCTCTGTGATGGGGGGAGGAGTAGTAGGAGAAGCTTAACATAAGGGCGGGGCTGTGGATTTGCGACGGGAGGGGGGCGGGGGGGAGCGGGCGGGGGGGTTAGGATTGCGGTGTGGTGTTAATTGGTATAACTTCTTTATTATTGTCTGTAATTGCTGGTTCATATCTATGTCACCTTGAGGCTGTTGTTGCCCTCTGGACGGGGATAAGAGTCTACCCGGTCTGGAGGCCTGCTAATGTTGATGTGGAGTTGTTGGTGACTTGTATTTTTTTTTCCTCGTTATAAATAAAATGATTAAAAAAAAAAAAAGTGACCCAGGATATCAATGCTTGATCCAATTGTGGATTGTGGAACCTGTGTCACTTGGGGATACTTCTAGGTACGTATGACCTAGATTGGCCACTGTTGGAAATAGGATACTGGGCTTGATGGACCTTGGTCTGACCCAGTATGGCATATCTTATGTTCTTATGTTACTATATTACTCCTGATTCTATCACTTTCATCCTATGTTCCTATATTTCCTCACTTCAGAGTTTTCTTTCAATTGAAATAGGCTCTCCTCCTGTGTATTTATTCCTTGGAGGTATTTAAACATCGATCATATCTTCTCTATCCTGCCTTTCCTCTAGTGCATACATATTAGATCTTTATGTCTTTATACCACTGTGTCCAAGAAGATTATCCTGTATATATGTATTTATGTATATATGTAAATGAACTCCCCCATAGCTAAGAAGTGTTAACTCTGTATGATGTGCTTTTCTGACAATCTGTATGTAAACAAAATTTGTACCTGCCTTGATTCGGCAGTTTCACAATAGTAATCCTACCCGCTTCTGATCGCTGGAAGGAGCGGGCTACAAATGCTTGCTAAATAAAATAAATAAATAAATAAATGTCTGTCCCATATGCTTTATAACAAAGACCACTAACCTTTTTAACAGTCACCCTCTGCAGCAACACCATCCTTTTGTAAATGCGGTCTTCAGAATTGTACACAATCTTCCACTAGACTTAAAGAGGCACTACTACCTCCTTTTTTTCTGAAGGCCATTCCTCTCTCTATGCACCCAAGCATCCTTCTGGCTTTTGTCGTCGTAATTTCTATTCTATTCTATTTCTAACCCAGTCAGTGACTTTAGTTTCTATCCCTAGATTGCTCAATTTGTTTATAAGCCACCTGCGTGGAACGATGCCAAATGCTTTACTGAAATATAAGCACACCTCATCCAGGGATCTCCCTCGGTCCAACTCTCAGAACATCCAGTTAAAGAAACCAATCAGATTTGTCTGGCAAGACCTGCCTCTAGTAAATCAATGGATCCTGCCTCTAGTAAATCCATGCTCCCTTGGATCCTGTAATCTATTGGACTCCAGAAACCTCACTTGATACATTTTTTAAAACCACTGTTCAGTTTTTGGGATATGTTGGGAAAATGGATTTGGCAAAATCAAACAACTTGATGGTGAAGGTAGACCTGACCAGGGCACCTCCAGTACAGCAAAAACTGTTAATTCAAAAGCACAGAAAAGAAGGAAATAAATCCATATTAGGACCCCTGCAGGGGAGAAAAAAACAGTTTACCAATGGAGAACGACTTGGGAGATGTCCATGGAGCTCCACAGAAAACAAAAAGACTGAAGAAGATAGCACCACGGCAGCAGGCAAGGAGGAGGGATGCAGGTGTGGTGGAGCCATCCAAAAGCTTTAAATAGAAGTTGGGGAGTGTTCCCGCATGGGACTCTGTCAGGGACATCACACATGCATGAGAACTTACTCCCTTGCTTGTCCATGGAGAATATCACTAACAAAAATGTTAGAAAGAATCGGACCAAGGACAGATCTCTACAGCACACTACTAGTAACATCCTTCTCCTCAGAGTGAGTTTCATTTACCTGTACCCTCTGTCACCTCCCACTCAACCAATTTCTAACCCAGTCAGTTATTTTAGGGTCCATTCCTAGGGTGCTCAATTTATTTATAAGTTTCCTGTGTGGAACAGTGTCAAAGGCTTTACTGAAATCTAAGTACACCACTTCTAGGGCTTTCCTTTAGTCCTACTCTCTGGTCACCCAGTCAAAAAAATCAATCAGATTTGTTTGACAAGACTTGCCTCTAGTGAAACAATGCTGCCTTGGAACCTGCAATCCACTGTACTTCAGAAAACTCGCTATCTTCTGTTTTAGCAGCATTTCCATTAATTTACTCGCACAGAGGTCAGACTAACTGGCCGGCCTACAGTTCCACTTTTGGGTAAAGGGACCACATGCACCTTTCTCCAGTCCTGTCCACTTCTTATTTTAAAGAAGCACTGAAAAGGTCAGACAGTGGAGCCACTAGAACATTCCCAAGTTTCTTCAATACTCTGGGATGTATCCCATCTGGCCCCATTGCTTTGTCTGCTTTTAGTTTAAGCTAGTTCCTCATGAACACAGTCTTCTGAAAAAGATTCAAGAACCCCTTCACTTCTGTAAATTCCTTTGACAAGACTGGAATGAATCATTTATTTGTATGTTTTTTATATCATATTACCAATGAATCAAAGCAGTTTACAGGGAACAAGAATACATTATAACTAACATAAAACATAAAATGAGTGCCAAAATGTAGAACATAAGTAATCTAAATAGAGTAAAATAACAACGGCAAGAAACTTATAACATGAGTAACCTTAATAAAGTGGTAGTCTCCCGGTGGAGGTGGTAGAGATGAGGACAGTGACTGACTGAATTCAAAAACGGTTAAACTAACTTGTTGTTGTTAAGTGCTATAGAGTCTGTGTCGACTCCTGACGATCCTCTGGATAGCTGATCTAAACTTTCTTTGGTCTTCAGCCAAGCGGTTCATTGTCGACAGAGTGGCATCCATCGCATTGCCGGCCTTCCTCTTTATGGTGACCTAATACCTTGCTAAGCATTATGTCTTTCTCCAATGACCTCTCTTTTCGCATGATGTATCCAAAGTATAAAAGTCATAGTCATCTGAGCTTCTAAAAAAAGCTTAGGTTTGTTCTCTCCTCTAGTACCGACTGGTTTGTTCTTCAGGCAGTCCATGATATACAAAGTATTTGTTTCCAGCACTATAATTCAAAGGCATCAATTTTCTTCCTGTCCATCTTTTTCACTGTCCAACTTTCGTATCCATATGATATTTTTGAAAATACCATAGCTTGAACAAGTTGACTCTTTGTATGGAGAAAGACAACTCTGCTCTTGAGAATCTTATCTAGGTCCTTCATAGCCATTCTGCAAAGAGCAATGTGTCGTCTTATTTCTTAGAAATACAGAAACATGATGACAGAAAAAGACCACATGGCCTATCTAGTCTGTCCTTCCATATCAACAACTACAACAGTCCACTTTTTACCTTTAGAGATCCTCTGTGTTGGTCCCATGCTTTTTTGAATTCAGTTACTGTCCTCATCTCTACCACCTCCACTGGGAGACTATTCCATGGATCCACTACTCTTTCCGTAAAGAAATATATCGGCATATCACTCCTGAATCTATCTCCCTTCATCCTCATCCCATGTCCCCTCGTAGCAGAACTTGCCTTCAATTGAAAGAGGCTCTCTCCCTGAACATTTATGCCAAGGAGGTATTTAAACATCTCAATCATATCACCTCTATCCCGCCTTTCCTCTAAGGTGTACATATTAAGATCCTTAAGTCTGTCCTCATATGCTTTATAATGAAGCCCACTAATCATTTTAGTAGCCACCCTCTGCACCGACTCCATCCTGTTCACATCCTTTTGAAGGTGCGGTCTCCAGAATTGCACACTATACTCCAAATGAGGTCGCACCAAAGACTTATACAGAGGCATTATCGCCTCCTTTTTTCTGCTAGCCATTCCTCTCCGTATGCACCCAAGCATCCTTCTAGCTTTTGCCATCACCTTTTCTACCTGTTTAGCTACTTGAAGATCATCAGACACAACCACGCCTAGGTCCCGCTCTTCTTTAGTGGACAAAAGTACTTCACCTCCTATACTGTATTGCTCCCTTGGATTGCTGCAGCCCAAATGCATGACCTTACATTTTTAACATTAAATCCCAGCTGCCAAATTCTAGACCATTCTTCAAGCTTAGCTAGATCCCTCCTCATGTTATCTACACCTTCCTGGGTGTCTACTCTATTGCAGATTTTGGTATCATCCGCAAAGAGGCAAACCTTATCCGACAGCCCTTCCGCTATATCACTAACAAAGATGTTAAAAAGAATCGGACCATGGACAGATCCCGGGGGCACACCACTGGTAACATCCTTCTCCTCAGAGTGAGCTCCATTTACTTGTACTCTTTGTCGCCTCCCACCCAACCAATTTCTAACGCAAGCAGTAACTTTAGGGTCCATCCCTAGGGTGCTCAGTTTGTTTATAAGTCGCCTGTGAGGAACAGTGTCAAACGCTTTACTGAAATCTAAAAACACCACATCTAGAGCTCTCCCTCGGTCCAACTCCCTGGTCACCCAGTCAAAGAAATCAATCAGATTTGTCTGACAAGACCTGCCTCTGGTGAATCCATGCTGCCTCGGATCCTGTAATCCGCTGGACTCCAGAAACCTCCCTATTTTCTATTTCAGCAGCGTTTCCAAAAATTTACTCACCACCGAAGTTAAACTTTTCAACCACATCCTTACTTCCGCTTTTGTGTAAAGGCACCACATGAGCCTCTCTCCAGTCCTTTGGCACAACTCCCGACTCCAACGAGGCATTGAAAAGGTCAGTCGGTGGAGCTGCTAGAATGTCCCCAAGTTCCCTCAGTATTCTAGGATGTATCCCATCCGGTCCCATCGCTTTGTCTACTTTAAGTTGAGATAGTTTCTCACAAACACAGTCTTCTGAAAATTGTTCAAGATGTCCCTCACTTCTGTTCCTATTTGTGGGTGTTTTCTGAGGTCCTGCTCCTGGTTCTTCATCTGTGAACACAGAACAAAAATATTTGTTAAGCAATTCCGCTTTTTCCTTATCAGCTTCGACATATTCCCCCCCCCCCCTGCACCCTTGAGTCTGACAATACCACTTTTGCCCTTTTTCTCTTCTCACTAATATATCTGAAAAATGTCTTATCCCCCCATTTGATTGCATTGGCTATTTCCTCCTCCTTTTGAATCTTTGCCTTCTTGACTACTTTGCTAGCTTCTCTAAGTTTTTCCAAATACAGATGCCTGTTTTCCTCTCTCTGTGATCTCTTGTATTTCATGAAGGCCTCCCTCTTTTTCTTCACTTTTTCAGCTACTTCCTTCGAAAACCATAGCGGTCTCCTTTTCCTTTTGCCTTTATTTACCATTTTAACAAAAAGGTTGGTTGCCCTAAAAATATCCCCTTTCAGTTTTGCCCACTGTTTTTCTACATCCCCAGCTGTTCCCATCCCACTAACGACTGCCTGAGGTATTGGCCCATCTTCGCAAAGTTAGTCTTCCTAAAGTCTAAGATCCTCACCTTGGAATGGATTCTAACAGCCCTAGTCCTAATACTGAACCACACCACCTGGTGATCACTGGATGCAAAATGATCTCCCACTACATCATTAGAAACACTTTCACCATTGGTAAGCACCAAGTCCAGTATGGTCCCTTCACGTTTGGGGTCTGTTACCAATTGCCTGAATAGTTTTCCCTGTAGAGAATCCAGGATCTCCTTACTTCTAGATGATACTGCAGCAGGAATGTGCCAAACATCTGGCATATTGAAATCTCCTATCAGTAGCACTCCCCCTTTCCTAGCAATGCTGCGTATGTCTTCAATTAACTCTGTCCACCTTTTCCTCTTGTGAGGGGGGTCTGTATATCACACCAATGCAAATAGATTTCTCTTTCCCTCTTTCTAGTTTAACCCACAATGCCTCCTCTCTCCCTTTTAAGCTCTGTAATTCCAAAGCTTTAATAGTAGTTTTATATATAGTGCCACTCCTCCTCCCCTTCTTCCTACCCTGTCCTTTCTGAATAAAGTATAGCCAGGTATAGTTACATCCCAGTCATGGTTTTCTGTGAACCATGTTTCTGTAACTGCCACTAAATCCAAGTCAGCCACTCCCACCAAAGCTTCAACATCAGGGATCTTATTTCCCATGCTACGGGCATTTATACACACTGCTTTCCATATGTTACCCCTGTTACCCATTTCCATAAAGGTATTTAATGTATAACTTACCTGGGGGCTTTCACTTACCTGGGGTCTTTCTTCACCTATCCCCAACGAATCTAGTTTAAAGCCCTCTTCAGTAGATTAGCCAGTCTACTACCGAAGGTGCGTTGACCGTCCTAGGACAGATGGATGCCATCTCTGCTCTGCAACCCTTGGAACAGCATCCCATGGTCTAGGAAACCAGAACGCTCTTGATGACACCATCCACGCAGCCATGCATTCATCTCCAGGATGCGAGCCTCTCTGCCTTGGCCTTTACCCTCAACACGGAGGATTGAAGAGAACACCACCTGTGCACCTAACTGCTTCACCCTCTGTCCCAGAGCCATGAAGTCACTTTTGATATGTTCCGAGGTATACCTGGCAGTATCATTTGTTCCAACATGGATTAGCAACATTGGGTAATAGTCAGTGGGCTTGATGAGTCTCGGCAAACTCTCCGTAACATCTTGGATTTTGGCACCAGGCAGACAGCATACCTCTCTGGACATCAAGTCTGGTTGGCAGATGGACGCCTCAGTACCCCTCAGAAGAGATTGATTGCTTGTTGCTTCTTTATTGACAGTTGATCCAAGTAGGTTAAAGTTGTCCACTATTTCAATTTCTTCTTCATCAACAATGAATTTATTGATTTTTGCCATTGTCAGGATTTTTGCCTTTCTATACATTAAGGTGCAGGCCCATTTTAAGACTATGTTCCTTGATTTGAGAAGCAAATGTTTCAGATCGTCTTCAGCCAGTAATCAGCATAGCGAAGGTTCTTGAGGAGTCTCACACCAATTTTCACATCTCCGTTGTTCATACAGTCCTGCTTCTCCGATGATTTGTTCTGCATACAAATTAAAGTTCCTCACCCCTCTGGGCCAGAACACACACACAGGGGTACTCCACCAATGCACCACAAAAAAAGAACCCACTGCAATATTTATGGTGCTATCATTTCCTAATTAGAGTCCTTGTTGTGTGAGCCTTGGAAATTAGTGTTGGCATGCTAAATTTACTCTTGGGGGTATGTTTACTAAAGGGCATTAAGGTAACAAGCGTTAATGGCAGCAATATGGGGTTTTACATGTGTAAAGGGTATTGGGTGGGTAGGAGGCATTCCAGAGTAAAGGGCGCTACAGGCCATTTAACGTGCATTAGCACGATATCGGGCAGCATGCACCTTAATATCTGCAAATGGCTGTAACTAATGCTGGGTAAAGGAGCAAAAGAGGAAAGTCAATGTAAAGGTGATGTATAGAAGGACAGGTGGGAGCTGATAGACCTGACATATCCATCGGCACCCTACGTGGCAGCCAGTAAAGTGGACCAGCATGCTGTACTAATGCACAGGGGTGTGCCAATGTAAAATGCTATTTCTCCATCTTCCATTTGAACTGTTGCTTCTTGATCAATGTAAAGATTGTGCAAGAGAACGAGCAGGTGTTCTGGTATACCCATGCTTCTTAATGTGGCCCAGAGTTTCTCATGGTTTACACAGTCAAAAACACTTGCTGTAGTCAATGAAACATGTGTAGATATCCGTTTGGTGTTCTTTAGTCTTTTCAAGGATCCATCTCACATCCACGATGTCATCTCTCGTTCCTCACCCCTTACTGAACCATGCTTGCACTTCAGGTAGTTCTCATTCCAGGTATGGTTGTAGCCTCTACTGAATAATCTTCAGTAGAATCTTGCTGGCATGCAGGATCAGAGCGATAATTGAGCAATAATTTTCAAAGTCAGTTGGATCACCTTTCTTTAATATTAGTATAAACACAGATCTTTTCCAGTCAGTTGGCCATGATGTTGTCTTCCAAATTTCCTGGCAGAGCATTCTAAGTATGGTAACAGCTGCATCAGATTGCTATAATACTTCAATGGGAAGGCTATCAATGCTGCTTCGACTTCTTCTTTCATCACCAATGGTTCCTGATCATAAGGTACAGGTTGAAACGGCTGTTGGTAGACTTGATCTTTATGGTATGACGACTCTGTATATTCTGTCCACCTTTTCTTGATGATCTCAGCATCATTCAACATGAATCCTTGAGCATCCTGTAACATTCCATTTTGAGGCTGGAATGTTTTCTTTTACTCTCATACTCTTTAGGAGAGCCAATCTTGTTCTTCCTCTAATAGTTTCTGCTTCTATTTCCTTGCATGCGTTACTGTAGTACTTCTCCTTGTCTTGTCTTGCTGCATAAGGAGAAGGATGTTACCAGTGGTGTGCCCCAGGGATCTGTCCTTGGTCCGATTCTTTTTAACATCTTTGTTAGTGATATAGCGGAAGGGCTGTCGGGTAAGGTTTGCCTCTTTGCGGATGATACCAAAATCTGCAATAGAGTAGACACCCAGGAAGGGGTAGATAACATGAGGAGGGATCTAGCTAAGCTTGAAGAATGGTCTAGAATTTGGCAGCTGGGATTTAATGTTAAAAAATGTAAGGTCATGCATTTGGGCTGCAGCAATCCAAGGGAGCAATACAGTATAGGAGGTGAAGTACTTTTGTCCACTAAAGAAGAGCGGGACCTAGGCGTGGTTGTGTCTGATGATCTTAAAGTAGCTAAACAGGTAGAAAAGGCGACGGCAAAAGCTAGAAGGATGCTTGGGTGCATACGGAGAGGAATGGCTAGCAGAAAAAAGGAGGTGATAATGCCTCTGTATAAGTCTTTGGTGCGACCTCATTTAGAGTATGGTGTGCAATTCTGGAGACCGCACCTTCAAAAGGATGTGAACAGGATGGAGTCGGTGCAGAGGGTTGCTACCAAAATGATTAATGGGCTTCATTATAAAGCATATGAGGACAGACTTAAGGTGTCCCCCTGTATCTTGCAGATCAAGTTCGACTTCATACGCCTTACCGTTCCCTACGTTCCATTCACGCTAACCGTATGTTTCTTCCCCCTCCCTCCCAAGCACATTTAGAATCTACGCGATCTTCTGCTTTCTTCTTTCTCGGTCCTAGGCTCTGGAATTCACTCCCCCACTCCTTACGTTTAGAGGCCTCTTACCAATCCTTCAAAGTTAAGTTGAAAACTCACAGTTATTGCTCGGCCTTCAACTTCCCTCTTCCAGCTCCGCCCCCTTCCCCGTCCTAGCACTAATCATGTTGGCTCCTCAAATCCTCCTTCCTGCACCTTTGAGTGTTGTCAATGTTTTTCCCACCCCTATGTCTGCCCCAACCTTCCCCTCCCAGTTCCATCCTCCTCTCCTACATAGTATAATTTATGTTAGTTCCTAACTCCTCTTCCCTGAGCTTTTCTGTTCTGTCAATGTGTTCCCCTCTCTCCTTTTGTGCCTGCTTTTGCATCCCCTGACTGCTATCTGTTTCTATCCCTGTTCTTATGATTTTATGGCGTTCCTTTTCTGTTTCTTTTTCCGCAGCCTTCTCTCTCTTTTTAATTGCTTTTATGTATTGTGAACCGCCCAGACACTATTTTGTATTGGGCGGTATATAAAGTTTTAATAAACATAAACATAAACATATGTACACCTTAGAGGAAAGGCGGGATAGAGGTGATATGATTGAGATGTTTAAATACCTCCGTGGCATAAATGTTCAGGGAGAGAGCCTCTTTCAATTGAAAGCAAGTTCTGCTACGAGGGGACATGGGATGAGGGTGAAGGGAGAGAGATTCAGGAGTGATATGCGGAAATATTTCTTTACGGAAAGAGTAGTGGATCCGTGGAATAGTCTCCCAGTGGAGGTGGTAGAGATGAGGACAGTAACCGAATTCAAGAAAGCATGGGACCAACAAAGAGGATCTCTAAAGGTAAAAAGTGGACTGTTGTAGTTGTTGTTATGGAAGGTGTGATGGCGAAGACGGTCAGATTCCCATGGAAATAGAGGGAATACAGGAAATTTCCCCTAGGCAGAGGGAAAAAGAAAAAAAGGCTCACTTTAAAACCAAAGTTAGCATTGAAAAAAACAGTCAGTCAGAACTTGCTGGGCAGAAGCCACGCCCCAGGTCCATAATAGCTAAGGGTGCTGATACAACTCAGCTGGGGGCGGGGTGGAAGGAGAGCAGCAAGTCACATGCTTATAAACCCATGAGGGCAGAGAAAGTTAGTTCACTGAAGGGTTCACCGAAGAGTTCGCTGAGGAGTTCAGGAAGTAGTGCACTGAGGAGCTCAGGACGGAGCTCAGCGTTGAACTCAGAGGATAGCTCAAGGAGTGTAGCTGGAAGGAAAAGAGTTGCCAGCATTGCACACTTCCCAGGAGAGGAAGGGAGACTGACCGCATTCTCAGAGGAACAGGCTGAAGAGAAACCTTGTTCAGGTCAGGAGCTGTATTCGTGGAGGGGAGATAATCAGGCTGCAGATATCCTGAAACCATATGGCTTCAGCAAGAGCAGAGAGCCATTTATGAAAGGACGTCACAGAGGTAAAACTGATTATCTTAACAAGCCCAAGTATCAGGAAGACTTACTAGCCAGCAAGCTTTATGCATTAGGCCAGAAGCCAGCATATGGAAAAGGCTTTGATCCTGAGAAAGCTAATGTGTTAAAGCTACTGCAGAGTTTATTACAGAACCGGGAAGTAATTGAGAGGCAGAGGTGTTCTGTGCCCCGAGCAGAAGCACAGGTGTTTGTAGATGAAGACTCAAACCTCTCCGGTTCTATATGTGAATCAATGGAGATTGAAGAAGAGGTTCCATTAAATGATTCAGAGATTTGTATGGACTGTGATTTAACAAAGATAGTCAAGTAAAGAACTGTCTTTTGCATTTGCTACAGAAAGGTACAGTTGGTTTGGATTACCTAATCTTTAAGAGCCAGAAGAGTTTTAATTAGAGTGTTTGCTGTGCTGAGTGAGACGTAAGAATGCCTAACGTTTTAAAGTCTCAGGTGCTCTAATTAAGAACCAGGAACAAGCTCTGAAAGTTTGTACAAAGAAAAGGTTTATTCTTTGAGGAGAGTTTGTGCATTTACTTTGAATAAGAAAAGAAACATTTGTGTTTGAGCATTGTGGAGGAAAAAAGCCTTATTTGCCAGAAGAAGGATTTTTTTAAATGCTGAAGAAAGCTGTTTGGATTTTCTCAACTTGTATTTTTGTTACTTCAAGTTTTCATGTTATGCCAAGCTTCATATGGAAGTTCTCTATGCCAAGGGAGGCTTAAAAAAATAAAAAAATATTCCTGTTTGCTTTCAACTTGGCTCCAGCTTATTTAGCTACAACTACAGGTGCTATGAACTACGACTCCCAGGAGCCCTTGCACTGGGAAGTCTCTTGAAAGTGATTATCACACCTTATCCGACGTCAGGCAACTGCCTAGGCGGACGACGGGGCGTGACAGGTGGCGTAGTATTGAGGATTAAGCCTTGGCCACGTGATCCCCAAACTTTGGAGTACAAAAGTTGTTAAAAGAAAGAAAGAAGAAAGAAGAGAAAATTTTTTTTTTCTTTGGTGCTCTGAAAGCAAGCTGCAGCTGGAGGTGTGATCAACAGCGGAGGACCGGTGGAGCAGTTCCGGAAGCCGTGCCTGCTGTGTGATAAGCCTGAGTCTACCCTGGCTTAAGGTAATAAAGTATTCACTCGGGTTACAGAAGGATACTAAAGCCGGGTGGGACCACAGCAGTGCAGCAGGGTCAGAGGAGAGTGGGCCTGGTAACTAGGAGGCCGCACTTGGTGTTTCTCTGTGTTCTTTCATTTCAGGTGGAAACTCAGCATGGATCAGCAAGCGCTGCTACGCTGCTTCGCTGACCAATTTCAGCGCCAACAAGACATGGCGGCTAAAACGCTGGACCAGCTAGCAGGACTGCTACAAGTCCAACAGAAGCCCCTGTTGGAGAAGCTGGATGGATGGCTGGGCCTGCAGAGACCGACGGAGGACACAGCAAAGACAGTGACATCACAGTTGGGTGATATGCTAGGAATGAGCATGTGTAGCACTGGACCTTTTGCCTTTGGACAATTAACAAAGGATGATAACGTAGATGATTTCATGGCTGCTTTTGAGAGGGTTGCTCTATTGTCCGGGTGGGATAAAAAGCAGTGGGCCATACGCCTAGCCGCTTCATTGACAGGAGAAGCGCTAGCGGCGTATAGGGCCATGCCAGTGGAATTAGCGACGGAGTATGAAGAGGTAAAGAAAGCGATTAGAGACCGGCTTGGGCTAAGTCCCGTGGTCTATCGCCACCTTTTGAGAAGTGCCAGGTTAAAGCCCGGTGAAACACCGAGAGCGCTATGTCAGCGGCTAAAAAGCTTAGTCATGAAGTGGCTATTGCCTGAGGCACAGACAAAAGAGTCTTTACTAGACCAAATTGTACTGGAACAGTTTATGGATGCAGTTCCTTCTGAAATGAGATCCTTCCTGATCTTGCAGGACTGCAGAACCACAGAGGCAGCGACTGCATTGGCCGAGCGATACCTGGAGGCCAATGTGGTAAGCCAAGTAAAAGTGGGTGGTCTGTCTTCTGCAGTCAAGGTGGCATCAGGAAGGAAAGAAAATAGTGAATGGAAGGAGGATGTAAGAACAATGTCATTGGCTAAACATGATTATATGAATAGAATGTGTTATGCATGTGGTGAGGAAGGCCATATCAAGAGAAACTGCAAGGCTAAGACAGCATTTATGATATCTCGCTCTGAGGAGAGTGGAGAGGGTTTTCTCCTTGAGGTAGAGGTCGAGGGTGTTCCAATGGAAGCTTTATTGGACTCCGGAGCGGACCAGTCCATGATTTCGCAGAAATTGTGGAAAATAATATCATCACGGATTGGTCCGACTCTCGAGCCTCAAGGAAGATCCATTAAGATCAAATGCATTCATGGTGCAGCCTCGACGTACCCCATATATGAAGTAAGCGTAAAAGGCTTAGGGGTTAAGCGCCAGGTACATGTTGCAGTAGTCCCCAGACTCCCGCAAGCACTAGTTCTGGGAAGAGATTGGCCACAGTTCAGGCGAGGGATGGCTGCAGGTCTTCAAGGTAAGACACATAAAGCGTCCACGCTAGCACCACTTAGAGCCAAGACAAGGAGCTCATCAGGGGATTCACCTCATTTGGAGGGTGGGAGAGTACTCCGGGTAAAAGAGAGTGAGGGAAAACAGGTCACACCTATACGGGTAGGGAGCACTAAGGTCAACCCAGTTCTTCAGCCATTATTTGGAACCCCACAGCGGCAGGCAAAGGGCGAGGTAGCTAGGAAGGAGGACACCCCTAAGAAAAGTCCGTTTATCCTTAAATTTTGTCGGACTACCCCCAATGCCAAAATTCCAAAACGGGCTACCCAGATGGCCGCTGGGTTTGATTTATGTAGTGCAGAGGAGACAGTTGTTCCCCATCAGGGAAAAGCTCTCATAGAGACGGGTATCCAAGTACAAATACCCCCAGGTTGTTATGGGCGTATTGCACCCCGTCCAGGCATCGCCTGGAAAAATTTTATAGACGTGGGCGCTGGCGTAATCGATCCAGATTACCGAGGGACGATATTGTGATTCATAGCTCTCGCTGGGACGAGCACTTAGCACGCATTGATGCAGTATTAAAAGCCTTGCGTGGTGCAGGGATTACTTTAAACCCGGCCAAATGTAAATTTGGAGGGAGACAAGTAAAATATCTAGGACACTTAGTAGGGCAGGGCACAGTAAAACCCCTGATAGAAAAAGTTGAAGCAGTTAGGACATTTCCTCAGCCAGTGACAAAGAGGCAACTCCGTGGATTCCTAGGATTAATAGGCTACTACCGCCGGTTTATTCCCCATTTTGCCACCAAGAGCGCTGCCTTAACAGAGCGGCTAAAGAAAAATGCTCCTAACCAGGTCAAATGGTCGATAGAAGCCGAGCAGGCTTTTGATAGCTTAAAGGAAGAGCTATGTCGGGCACCCATATTAAGGAGGGTGGACTTTAGTAAGTCCTTTATTGTACAGACGAACGCCTCGGACACAGGGTTGGGCGCTGTCTTGTCCCAAAAATTTGAGGGAGAGGAACATCCCATTATGTTCCTCAGCTGGAAATTGACACCGCCAGAAAGAAAGTATTCAGTGGTGGAGAGGGAATGTCTCGCCATACGGTGGGCGGTGGATGCCTTACGTTTTTATCTGACGGGTCGCAAGTTCCTACTTATAACGGATCACGCTCCCTTGCGATGGTTAAACCAGATGAAAGATCACAATCCACGTCTCACACGTTGGTACATGGCCTTACAGGCGTATGACTTCCATATAGAACATAGGGCGGGGAAGTTACATACCAACGCAGATGCACTTTCACGTATTACGTGCTGTGCTGAAGAAAAAACGCCAGCACGTAATAGCTTAAGTGGGGGGATATGTGATGGCGAAGACGGTCAGATTCCCATGGAAATAGAGGGAATACAGGAACTTTCCCCTAGGCAGAGGGAAAAAGAAAAAAAGGCTCACTTTAAAACCAAAGTTAGCATTGAAAAAAACAGTCAGTCAGAACTTGCTGGGCAGAAGCCACGCCCCAGGTCCATAATAGCTAAGGGTGCTGATACAACTCAGCTGGGGGCGGGGTGGAAGGAGAGCAGCAAGTCACATGCTTATAAACCCATGAGGGCAGAGAAAGTTAGTTCACTGAAGGGTTCACCGAAGAGTTCGCTGAGGAGTTCAGGAAGTAGTGCACTGAGGAGCTCAGGACGGAGCTCAGCGTTGAACTCAGAGGATAGCTCAAGGAGTGTAGCTGGAAGGAAAAGAGTTGCCAGCATTGCACACTTCCCCAGAGAGGAAGGGAGACTGACCGCATTCTCAGAGGAACAGGCTGAAGAGAAACCTTGTTCAGGTCAGGAGCTGTATTCGTGGAGGGGAGATAATCAGGCTGCAGATATCCTGAAACCATATGGCTTCAGCAAGGGCAGAGAGCCATTTATGAAAGGACGTCACAGAGGTAAAACTGATTATCTTAACAAGCCCAAGTATCAGGAAGACTTACTAGCCAGCAAGCTTTATGCATTAGGCCAGAAGCCAGCATATGGAAAAGGCTTTGATCCTGAGAAAGCTAATGTGTTAAAGCTACTGCAGAGTTTATTACAGAACCGGGAAGTAATTGAGAGGCAGAGGTGTTCTGTGCCCCGAGCAGAAGCACAGGTGTTTGTAGATGAAGACTCAAACCTCTCCGGTTCTATATGTGAATCAATGGAGATTGAAGAAGAGGTTCCATTAAATGATTCAGAGATTTGTATGGAATGTGATTTGACAAAGATAGTCAAGTAAAGAACTGTCTTTTGCATTTGCTACAGAAAGGTGCAGTTGGTTTGGATTACCTAATCTTTAAGAGCCAGAAGAGTTTTAATTAGAGTGTTTGCTGTGCTGAGTGAGACGTAAGAATGCCTAACGTTTTAAAGTCTCAGGTGCTCTAATTAAGAAACAGGAACAAGCTCTGAAAGTTTGTACAAAGAAAAGGTTTATTCTTTGAGGAGAGTTTGTGCATTTACTTTGAATAAGAAAAGGAACATTTGTGTTTGAGCATTGTGGAGGAAAAAAGCCTTATTTGCCAGAAGATGGATTTTTTTAAATGCTGAAGAAAGCTGTTTGGATTTTCTCAACTTGTATTTTTGTTACTTCAAGTTTTCATGTTATGCCAAGCTTCATATGGAAGTTCTCTATGCCAGGGGAGGCTTAAAAAATAAAAAAATATTCCTGTTTGCTTTCAACTCGGCTCCAGCTTATTTAGCTACAACTACAGGTGCTATGAACTACGACTCCCAGGAGCCCTTGCACTGGGAAGTCTCTTGAAAGTGATTATCACACCTTATCCGACATCAGGCAACTGCCTAGGCGGACGACGGGGCGTGACAAAGGACAGACTAGATAGGCCATGTGGTCTTTTTCTGTCATATTTCTATGTTTCTATTTTTCTATATTGGCAATCTCTGTTGAGTTTGCAACTGCCTCTCTGATTTTAGCTTCTCTGCGTTTCTGGGAAATTTTCAGAGTTTTTTTGGTCATCCATTTTGGCTGTTTTTGCTTTTTCACCTTTTGTAGAGACTTCTCACTTTCTTCCAACAAAAGATGTCATTCCATAACTCTTCTGGAGCTCTGTCATTTGTATCTAAAGCAGCAAATCAATTTTGCAGGCAGTTTTTAAACTCCGGTGGTATATTCTCAAGGTCATGTTTTATTACATTCATGAGTGGCTTGCTCTTTTTCAACTCTAGATTGAGTTTGCATAGTAGTAGTTGGTGATCTGTACCAGTGTGAACTCCAGGTTTTGTCTTTGTTGATGTTAGAGAGCTTTTACATCGTTGACTTCCACAGATGTAGTCAATTTGATTTTTGTACAATCCATTGGGTGAAGTTCATGTGTACAGTTGCCGTTTGTGCTGCTGGAAGGTGTTTGAGATGAGGTCATTGGTCTTGCAAAATTCTGTCTTTCTCCAGCTGCATTTCTATTGCCAAGACCATATTTTCCAATCATTTTGCCTTGTTCTTTTGTTGCCAACTTTTGCGTTCCAGTCACCCATGACTATCAGAATATCCTGTTTGCATGTTCTGTCAATTTCAGCTTGTACTTGGTTCATACAATTCATCAAGTTCATCCTCTTCTGCGGCTGTTTTTGGGGCATATACTTTAATTATAATTGTGTTGATAGGCATTCCTCGTAGACTAGAAATTAAGCGTTCACTGATTGCATTGTAATGATAGAGCTGATCAAATTGTTGGAGGGATTGCGCTCTGGCCTGTCTCTGTTGGCCAGCATAACTTTGATTTTAATTCAATATCTATCCTTGCTCTGTCTCCATAGTTTGAGTCAATATTTATTCCCTGTCTCTGCTCTTAGTCTTCCTGAGTGATTAACCCCCTCCCATCTGCTGAGGTATTGTCCAGCCCCTCTTTCTGTCTCCCAGGTGTGCCTAGCTCTCTCTATTTTTGCCTCTCCATGCTCTAGGAAGAGTAGTGCCCTCGTCGTGCTCTGAGAGGTGAATGTCAGCTGCTGTGAGTTTTACCTGTCTGCACTTATTTCTTTGTCACTGTTAGTGTGCTCTCTTGCCTCTCTGCCCTTATTTTGCATTTTTGGTTTGCTTTCTCAGCTGTATGACTTATACCCCATACCCCCCCCTCCCCTCTACCCACCCACCCCGTGGCTCGCTGTCTCTTATAGCTGTCATATGCTCATTACGTACTTCACGCACAGGTGCGCCCAATCTCTTTGACTCTCCCACCTTCTATATCCTCTGGCCTTTGTTCTCCTCTCTATTCCTCTCCTATGGCTCCTCATCACATTGTCTTCCTCTTCTTCATTCTCCCTGTCTCCCCTCATACCAGCACCCTCAATCCTCCCCTCCTTATCTCACCTTTACCATCCTGACTTACGCTTCCATTCTGTCTTCTACCCTTATCATCAGCTCTTGAGCTTCATCGCTTTATCCCTCTCATTCAACCATCTCCTCTCTCTTTAAGACAACCTCACCCTCATTTCCGCCGTACGGTCTCCTCTCTACTCCGTACACTGCTACTCCTTCTCCTTCTCTCATCCGGAGATATCAACCCCAATCCTGGCCCCCCTAGACTTCTGTATCACTCTGAGAAGAGATCTTCACGCAACATGTCTAATCTTATTCATATCCCTCTCCTTTCCCCTTCCACTCTCCCTTTCTCATGTGCCTTGTGGAACGCACACTCTGTCTCTAATAAACTTGCTTTTACTCATGATCTCTTTATCTCTAATGCTCTACATTTTCTTGCTTTAACGGAGACCTGGCTCCTCTCGGATGATACTGCATCTGTTGCTGCTCTCTGTCATGGGGGCTATCAGTTCTCCCACACACCTCGTCCCACTGGCTGTGGTGGTGGTTTTGGGCTTCTACTTTCTCCCTCCTGCCAATTCCAACCCCTCCTGCTGCCTTAATCTCACTCCTTTCTTTCTTTTGAAGTCCACTTCATCCGCCTTTTCGCTCCACTTCCTCTCCGGGTAGCTTTTATTTATCAGCCTCCTGAAAATCTACTTCTACCTTTCTCACTGACTTTGACTTGTGGCTTTCCTTCTTTCTGGATTCCTCTTCCCCCTCTCTTATTCTTGGGGATTTTAACATTCATGTCGATAACCCCTCTGATCCTTATACTTTAAAGCTTCTCTCCCTTACCTCCTTGTTTGACCTCCAGCTTTGTTCCACTACCCCCACTAACCAGCATGGCCACTGCCTTGACCTGGTATTGTTCTCTAGTTGCTTACCCTCGAACTTCTGTAGTTCAGTTCTTCCCTTATCTGACCATCACCTTTTAAGCTTTAATCTTCATCACCCGCTGCCTCAACTTCGTCCTGTCTCCTCCAACCTATTTAGAAATCTTCATGCTATTGATCCCTTGGTTCTCTCTTCCACTATTTCTTCATCTCTTCCTATGTTATCCAAGTCTGTTGACGAGGCAGTAACGTCCTTTAATGTTGCACTCTCCTCTGCTCTGGATTCTCTTGATCCACCCATGCCACGTCCTGTGAGAAGTTCTGCACCCCAGCCCTGGCTCTCATCCACCACCCGATATCTACGTTCCTGTGCCCGTTCTGCTGAGTGTGCTTGGCTCAAATCCCACCCCCTTGCAGACTTTCTACACTTCAAATTCATGCTTGCCTCTTTCCAATCAGCCATAGCTCTTGCCAAACAAGACTATTATGTCCATCTGACTAATTCTCTTGCCTCTGATCCTCGCCGTCTCTTTACTACTCTCAGCTCTCTCCTCAAAGTGCCTCCGCCTCTAATCCCTCCCTCCCTTTCTGCCCAAACCCTGGCTATTTCCATGACAAAATCCACAAGATCACCCTTCAATTCCCCACAAAGTCAGCTACTTCCTCTCCTCTCCCTCTTCACTCTCAACTCCCCCCCCACCTCTGCTACCCTCTTTTCCTTTCCTGTGATCTCTGAAGAGAAAACTGCACACCTTTCTTCCTCCAAACTCACCACCTGCTCCTCTGATCCTATCCCCACCCGTCTCCTAAGCCCCATCTCCTCCACCGTTGTCCCTTCCATCTCTCATATTCTCAACCTATCATTCTCCACTGTAACAGTCTCTGCAGACTTCAAGCATGCTGTGGTCACTCCTCTTCTCAAGAAACCCTCACTGTCCTTCTAATTATCGACCCATCTCCCTCCTTCCATTCATTTCTAAACTACTGTACTTGAACGTGCGGTTCACCACCGCTGCCTCGACTTCCTCTCCTCTAATGTCCTCCTGGATCCTTTACAGTCCTTTATATTCTACTGAAACAGCTCTTGCCAAAGTCTCCAGTGACTTGTTCCTGGCAAAATCTAAGGGCCTTTACTATGTCCTCATCCTTCTTGACCTCTCTGCTGCTTTTGACACTGTTGACCACAACCTTCTCCTCGATACCCTGTCCTCATTTGGCTTTAAAGACTCTGTACTATCCTGGTTCACCTCCTATCTCTCCCATCGCTCCTTCAGTGTGTGTTCTGGTGGCTCCTCCTCCTCTACTATCCCACTTCCAGTTGGTGTACCCTAAAGATTTGTCTTGGGTCCGCTCCTTTTCTCTCTCTATATCCAGTCCCTTGGTGTGCTAATCTCTTCCCATGGCTTTCAGTACCATCTGTATGCTGATGACTCCCAAATCTATCTCTCTATGCCTGAAATCTCTCCTGCAATCCAGACCCAGATCTCTGCCTGCCTTTCTGACACTGCTGCCTGGATGTCTCACTGCTGCTTGAAATTGAACATGGCCAAGACTGAACTTCTTATCTTTTTCCCCAAAACCTTCCCCCTTCCCCCCCCCTTCCTCCTTTCTCAGTCTCTGTGGATAACTCTGTACTCCTTCCTGTTTCCTCGGCCCGCAATCTTGGGGTTGTCTTTGACTCCTCTCTCTCTTTCTCCGCACACATCCTTCTGATAGCCAAGACCTGCCGTTTCTTTCTCTATAACATCAGCAAAATCAGTCCTTTCCTTTCTGAACACACTACTAAGACGCTTATCCATTCCTTAATCACCTCCCATCTTGACTACTGTAACCTACACCTTTCTGGTCTCCCTTTGAATCATCTCTCTCCCCTTCAATCTGTTCAACACACTGCTGCGCGGCTAATCTTCCACAGCCTCGTCATGCCCATATTACTCCTCTTCTCAAGTCACTTCATAGAAACATGATGACAGAAAAAGACCACATGGCCTATCTAGTCTGTCCTTCCATAACTACAACAGTCCCCTTTTTACCTTTAGAGATCCTCTGTGTTTGTCCCATGCTTTTTTGAATTCAGTTACTGTCCTCATCTCTACCACCTCCACTGGGAGACTATTCCACGGATCCACTACTCTTTCCGTAAAGAAATATTTCCGCATATCACTCCTGAATCTATCTCCCTTCACCCTCATCCCATGTCCCCTCATAGCAGAACTTGCCACGGAGGTATTTAAACATCTCAATCATATCACCTCTATCCCGCCTTTCCTCTAAGATGCACATATTAAGATCCTTCAGTCTGTCCTCATATGCTTTATAATGAAGACCACTAATCAACCCTCTGCACCGACTCCATCCTGTTCACCTCCTTTTTTCTGCTAGCCATTCCTCTCCGTATGCACCCAAGCATCCTTCTAGCTTAGCCCTCTGCTTCACTGATGCACACAAGCCTCACAGCACGACAACCTGCCAACCAAGCGAGGGTTCAGAAATGTAGACCTGCCCAATATGGACATCTATAGGGACATCTATATAGATGTCCCCAAAATAGCACTGCAGAACTGGGATGTCTACTAGCCTAATGGTTAGAATAGTGGGTTATGGCCAGGGTTCAAATCCCAGTGCTGCTCCTTGTGATTTTAGGCTTGTCACTTAACTCTCTATCTTCTTGACACCCTCTGGATGTTTTAGAGCCAAAACAAGCACTTTCCTAATGCCTATTCATGCCTGGAGCAGGTCTAAACATGGACAATGTCACAGACATCCCTGACTGATTTTTTTAAATCGAGCAGGGACATCTAAGTTCGTTGTACCTTCCCAGACACAACTCCACCACATCCCCTGCCTAGATGGACGTCCCCACTTCCAAGACATCTTTAAAAGTCATTTGTGAATTGGTCTCAGGGACGTTTCCATGATTTGAACATCCACATGCATGACTTCTGACACCCAAATCACGACTAAGACTTCTAGATTTCAGTAAAGGCTTTGACACCATTCCTCACAGGTGACTTATAAACAAATTGAGTACCCTAGGGATGGACCCTGAAGCTACTGCTTGGGTTGGAAATTGGTTGAGTGAGCAGCGACAAAGGGTACAGGTAAATGGAGCTCACTCTGAGGAGGAGGAGGTTACCAGTGGTGTGCCCCAGGGATCTGTCCTTGGTCTGATTCTTTTTAACATCTTTATTAGTGATGTAGCATAAGGGCTGTCGGGTAAGGTTTGCCTCTTTGCGGATGATACCAAAATCTGCAATAGAATAGACACCCACTAAGGTGTAGATAACATGAGGAGGGATCTAGCTAAGCTTGAAGAATGGTCTAGAATTTGGCAGATGAGATTTAATGTTAAAAAATGCAAGGTCATGCATTTGGACTGCAGTAATCCAAGGGAGCAATATAGTATAGGGGGTGAAGTAATTTTGTCCACTAAAGGAGAGCGGGACCTAGGCGTGATTGTATCTGATGATCTTAAAGTAGATAAACAGGTAGAAAAGGTGACAGCAAAAGCTAGAAGGATGCTTGGGTGCATAGAGAGAAAAATGACCAGCAGAAGAAAGGAGGCGATAGTGCCTCTCTATAAGTCTTTAGTGTGTCCTCATTTGGAGTATTGTGTGCAATTCTGGAGACCGCACCTTCAAAACGATATAAACAGGCTGGAGTCAGTACAGAGGGTGGCTACTAAAATGGTTAGCAGTCTTCATTATAAAGCATATGAGGACAGACTTAAGGATCTTAATATGTACAACTTAGAGGAAAGGCGGACTAGAGGTGATATGATTGAGACGTTTAAATACCTCCGTGGCATAAATGTACAGGAGGAAAGCCTCTTTCAATTGAAAACAAGCTCTGCTATGAGGGGACATGGGATGAGGGTGAAAGGGGATAGATTCAGGAGTGATACGCGGAAATATTTCTTTATGGAAAGAGTGGAATAGTCTTCCAGTGGAGGTGGTAGAGTTGAGGACAGTATCTGAATTCAAAGAAGCATGGGACAAACACGGAGGATCTCTAAAGGAAAAAAGGGGACTGTTGTAGTGGTTGATATGGAAGGACAGAACTAGATAGGCCATGTGGTCTTTCCTGTTGTCATGTTTCTACTTCACTTCTTGCTTGTTTGTTTAGGGTGTGATCTAGGATTTTTATTGAATCCGGTGGGGGGGGGGGGAGGGGGAGAGAATTTGGTGTTTCTGGTGATATGCATCAATTCAGATTTTCAGAAGTTTATGGCAAGGTTCTCAAGATCCTTTGAGCCATTTTGATATTGATTCGAGGCATGCTGTGATTTGTGAATAATCTGGGTGACTGATATTAATGCGAGTGAATATCATGATATCATCTGTGTATATTCTGTAGTGGATATTTTATTGTCTTATTATGTTGCATATTGGTTGGATGTATATATATTAAATAACAGTGCAGAGGGTCGAGCCTTGTGGGACACCCTGGTATTGTGTAAAAGGTTTAGACTGGTTGTTTTTGGTTCTGACTTGCTGGTTTTGGTGGGATGGGTAAAAGATGAACCAGTCTAGTACTTTACCATTTATTCCTGTATCTTGGAGTCTTTGTAGCAGAGTATTGTGCTTAACGGAGTCAAAAGCCGCAATGTCTATGAAGCATAGGACGCATCCATGACGTTTGCTGCCTATGCCTGTAACAAGGGTGTCCATCAGTGATGTAGTGAGTGTACTAAACTGTAATCTTGTTTAAATCCATACTGGTGGAGGTCCAACGGGGCATATGTGTTTATGTGGTCCTGTAGTTGATGATGTACTATTTTCTCAATTATTTTGGTTACAAATGTGAGACTGGATATTGGGTGGAAGGAGCTTAGGTCCCTTTTATTGAAGTTATTGTTCTTGATGACTGGTCTAATAGAAGCTTGCTTAAGTTGGGGGGGGGAGGTATCCTTGAGTGAGTGAGGATATGACAATCTTTTATAGGTATGGTACTAGATATTCTCTTGCTTGCTTAATCCGAATAACTGGACATGGGTCAATGGGTGAAGTTGTGTTAATATTGGCTATGATAAGTCGAGCTGTTTTTTTTGTTGGGATTTGGAATGTATCCCATGCATCATCTGTGTTGTGTTGTAAGTTGGACTTGGTTGTTTTTTTGAGTGGAACTTGTGTGTACTTCAGTTGTATAAAGTCCGCCATGTCTTGCGGGGATATGAAGTTTGGATCATCTGGTTGCACTGGTTCTTTTATTAGGCCATTTACAATAGCGACGAGTTCCCTTAGCTTGTTGATGGAGTTCCTTATTAGGTTCGAGTGGTATTCCATTTTCCAGTTATTTATTGTGTTGTGGTATATGTCTTGTATTTCCTTGTATTCTGCTAAGTGGTCTTATTTCTTTTTTTAAATTTATTTATTTATAGTCTCTTCTATACCGTGCTATTCAGCATCAGTGTGGTTTACAATGAACAATGATTTACACATTTCCGATGGTGCTTTGTGTTTACAGTTGAACAGGTAATACAACTTGGATAACAGGGGTAACTATTTACAATTTACAACATTATCGTGATCTCCTTTTTGGTTTCAGTCATGGGGGTTTTGGGTGGCTTGTGCGGTTGGTGCTGTATCTGCGTTGGTTACTGGGTAATACAGGAGGAAGAGGTGGTGCTTCAAGGCCTTTCTGAACTGAAATAAGTCTGGGATCGCTCGGATGCCGTGAGGGAGGCTGTTCCAGCACCTTGGTGCACAGAATTGGTAGGCCCTGCCTGCTGTTGCCTTGGTGCATTGTGTTATTGATTTTGGGAGCCACTGACCGTCTGTCCCTATTGTGGGGTGTCGTCTGGATTAGTTCTGTTAGTGATGCAGACGAGAGCCCTTTGATGGCCTTGAATGTAAGTAGTAGGGTCTTGTATGTGAGTCTACTTTGCATCGGGAGCCAGTGGAGTTGTTTTAGGATGGGTGAGACATGGTCTTTCCTGGATGCTCCGTGTAGGACTCTTGCTGCGGCGTTCATTGCCAGTTGCAGTGGATTCAAGGTGGCTTGAGGGAGACCTTGCAGGATTGAGTTTGCATAATCAAAATGTGGTATGATTAGTGCCTGATAGATGGTCCTGAAATCGTCTGGCTCCAGCAGGGATCGTAGGTGTCTGAGAGTCTTGGCTTTTAGTTTGTCGCCATAGTCTTTCCATAAACCATTATTAAGAAGGGACCCAGGATATCAATGCTTGACCCAGTACAAGCATTGCAGAACCTGTGCCTTTTGGGGAAACTGCTAGGTATGTATGACCTAGATTGGCCACTGTTGGAAACAGGATACTGGGCTTGATGGAACTTGGTCTGACCCAGTATGGCATATCTTATTTTCTTATGTTCCATTTTCCTTAGTTGCTTCTTCAATTTATTGATTTCACTCGAGTACCAGGGGGCATTGGTGCTTCCTTCTTATGTTATGGAATAGTTTGTCTGGTGCAGTTGCAGCATTATGGAGGGTGTTGTGCCATTTTGTGATGGCAGTGTCCAGGTCTGTTGTACATTGCTCTAGGCCAGGTAGCACTTCTGCTAGGAAATTATCTTTTTTGAAGGTGTGGGATATTCTTTTTTCCTTAAGGGTCGGTTTGGATGTGTCCTTCAATATCAGCGGGGTTACAGAGAAGTTGATCATGTGATGGTCAGACCACTGAATTGGAGTGACTGTTATGTGTCTCACGAGGTCTTTGATGGGGTGTTGGCTTGGCACAAAGATCAGGTCTAGGATTCCTCCCCCCTCTTGTGGGTTGGGGTATTTATTAATTGCTTGTACTGGAGGTCTTGCATTGCTTCTAAGAAGGTATCTCCTGCCTGAGCAGGCAGGGATGGGAGGTTAGAGTCCCCTAGTATGATGAGAGGTTAATTCTGAGTGGAATGGGAGCAGACTTGTTCCAGAATGTTTGAGAGTTCCTCTTCGCTTGCACTTGGGGCTCTGTATATAAGGCAGAGTGCTAGTTGTTTGATTGAGATAGTTATAATATCGCTTTCTGTGGATCGGAAGGAGGAGTTAGTGACAAATTTTAGGTGTGACTTTGCAATAACTAACACGCCTCCACCTCTTCATCTAGGTCTTGTGGAATAGTGTATTCTGTATTCCTCTGAGGAGATTTGATTTATAATGACATTATCTGTGTCGGAGAGCCATGTCTCAGTGATACACATAATATCTATGTTCTGTATGTAGTCCATCATTGTTAGTGATACAGTGGAAGGGCTGTCGGGTAAAGTTTGCCTCTTTGCGGATGATACCAAAATATGCAATAGAGTAGACACCCAGGAAGGTGTAGATAACATGAGGAGGGATCTAGCTAAGCTTGAAGAATGGTCTAGAATTTGGCAGTAGGGATTTAATGTTAAAAAATGTAAGGTCATGCATTTGGGCTGTAGCAATCCAAGGGAGCAATATAGTATATATAGTCGACTAAAGAAGAGCAGGACCTAAACGTGGTTGTGTCTGATGATCTTAAAGTAGCTAAACAGGTAGAAAAGGCGACGGCAAAAGCTAGGAGGATGCTTGGGTGCATACGGAGAGGAATGGATATCAGAAAAAAATGAGGTGATAGTGCCTCTGTATAAGTCTTTTGTGTGACCTCATTTGGCGTATACTGTGCAATTCTGGAGAGTGCACCTTCAAAAGGATATAAACAGGATGGAGTCAGTACAGAGGGTGGCTACTAAAATGGTTAGTGATCTTCATTATAAAGCATATGAGGACAGACTTAAGGATCTTAATATCCTTAGAGGAAAGGCGGGATAGAGGTGATATGACTGAGATGTTTAAATAGATAACATGAGGAGGGATCTAGCTAAGCTTGAAGAATGGTCTAGAATTTGGCAGCTGGGATTTAATGTTAAAAAATGTAAAGTCATGCATTTGGACTGCAGCAATCCAAGGGAGCAATACAGTATAGGAGGTGAAGTACTTTTGTCCACTAAAGAAGAGCGGGACCTAGGCGTGGTTGTGTCTGATGATCTTAAAGTAGCTAAACAGGTAGAAAAGTCGACGGAAAAAGCTAGAAGGATGCTTGGGTGCATACGGAGAGGAATGGCTAGCAGAAAAAAGGAGGTGATAATGCTTCTGTATAAGTCTTTGTTGCGACCTCATTTGGAGTATAGTGTGCAATTCTGGAGACCGCACCTTCAAAAGGATGTGAACAGGATGGAGTCGGTGCAGAGGGTGGCTACTAAAATGATTAGTGGGCTTCATTATAAAGCATATGAGGACAGACTTAAGGATCTTAATATGTACACCTTAGAGGAAAGGCGGGATAGAGGTGATATGATTGAGATGTTTAAATACCTCCGTGGCATAAATGTTCAGGGAGAGAGCCTCTTTCAATTGAAAGCAAGTTCTTCTACGAGGGGACATGGGATGAGGGTGAAGGGAGAAAGATTCAGGAGTGATATGTGGAACTAGAGTAGTTACTCACCTGTAACAGGTGTTCTCCAGGAGCAGCAGGAATCAGTCCTCACATATGGGTGACGTCGGCGCCGACGGAGCCCTCGCGGAGCAATTTCCCCAGCTTTCGAAGAAAGCCTTTGGGAATTGCAGCGCGCATGCGCGGTCCCCTTCCCGCCCAAGGGTGCCATCTTGCTCAGTCTGATGACATAGCGAAAAGACAGCAAAAAGTTAGCAAAAACAATGGATAAGAATGACTGCAACTCCAAGGGGAGGAGGGAGGGTTGTGAGGACTGATTCCTGCTGCTCCTGGAGAACACCTGTTACAGGTGAGTAACTACTCTTTCTCCAGGACCAAGCAGGAAGTCAGTCCTCACATATGGGACTCCCAAGCTTAAAGCTACCGGAGACCTCAAGCCGAAAAATGAGCTCCCTCTAGCTCAGCAATACAGAAGGAAGGAATCTTCTCTGAATACGAATCCGGCCGGTAGCCCAACACCAGGGCTGGAGGGTAGGAGTTGCCTAAATCTCAAAGAGATTGTGGAGGACTGCCTGTCCGAAAGCACTGTCCCTGCGGGACTCCCTCTCCAGGCAGTAATGAGCCGCAAAAGTCTGGCTTGAAGACCAAGTAGCGGCCCGGCAGATGTCTGCCAACGGAACAGAGCGGAGATGAGCCACAGACGCAGCCTTCACCCTGATACGGTGAGCCGTGACTCGACTCTCTAAGGAGAGGCCGGCTGCCCCATACGCCCAGGCGATACAGTCAGCTACCCAGATTGACAAAGTACGCTTGGAGACAGGTACCCCCAACCGATTGGGGTCAAAAGAAACGAAAAGCTGGACAGCCTTTCTATGCTCCCGCGTACGGTCAAGGTAGAAGGATAAGGCCCTCCTACAGTCCAGGGTATGCAGAACTGTTTCAGCCCGGCTGGTATGCGGCCTGGGAAAGAAGGTTGGAAGAACCACCTCTTGGGTTGAGATGAAAAGGTGAAACCACCTTTGGAAGAAACTTAGGGTGAGTCCGCAAGACCACCCTATTCGAGTAGAACCTAGTGTAAGGGGGCTCAGACACTAGGGCCTGCAGTTCACGAACGCGCCTAGCGGATGTAAGGGCTACCAAGAAGAGAGTTTTCCAGGAAAGGAAACGAAGAGGGCAGGTAGCCATAGGTTCAAAAGGCGGACAGGTAATCCGCTGTAAGACCACATTGAGATCCCAGTCAGGAGCTGGAGGGCGCAAAGGAGGTCTCTGAGAAAATGCGCCACCAAGGGGTGTGCGGAAAGAGGTCTGCCATCCACCGGTGAGTGATGTGCAGAGAGAGCACTGAGGTGGACCCTGACAGAGTTGGACTTGAGGCCTAGATTGGAAAGGTGAAGCAAGTATTGTAGTACCACCGATATCAAACAGAAGGGGTTCTCAGACTGCTGAGAACACCAGACGGAGAAGCAACTCCATTTAAGGGCGTAAGACTTCCGGGTGGATGGTCGCCTAGATGCCTCCGGAGGTAGTAGGAGTGGAGCTAGGACTACCCTTTCAGCAGCCAGGCCATCAGTTGAAGGGCCCGGAGGTTGGGGTGGAGGAGAGTGCCTTGATCCTGAGTCAGGAGATCGGGCTGAAACCCCAGAGGAAGAGGGGTGTCCACCGCCAGTTGTAGCAGGAGCGGGAACCAGGGCTGTCTCGGCCACCTGGGCGCTACCAGGATTACCGAGGCCCTGTCCTGGAGAACTTTGAAAAGCGTCCGGGACACAAGTGGCGTGGGAGGAAAGGCATACAGTAGGCCTGTGGACCACAGGATGAGGAAAGCATCCGCCGCTACTCGGAGAGGATGCAGGTGCCTGGAGCAGAACCTGGGAAGTTGCCGGTTCAGAGGACTGGCAAAAAGATCCATGGTGGGGAGGCCCCACCGGAGGAAGATCCGCTGAGCCACCAACGGGTGTAACCTCCATTCGTGTGGCTGCAGAATCATGCTCAGTTTGTCGGCCAGGTAATTTTCCTGTCCTGGCAGGTAAACAGCTTTGAGGAGGATGCATGGTCGACTGCCCAAGAGCACAGTCTGCGAGCCTCTTGACATAGCAGGAGGGAGCCGGTGCCCCCCTGTTTGTTCACATAGAACATGGCAACCTGATTGTCCGTCTGGACCAGTACAGACTGATGAGAAGTGAGGTGAGAGAAGGTCCGTAGAGCTAGGCGGATCGCCCTGAGCTCCAGGAAGTTTATCTGCTGAGCAGCCTCCCAAGGGGTCCAAAGGCCTTGAGTACATGTCCCTTGGCAATGTGCTCCCCATCCCAGAAGAGAGGCATCTGTCGTTAGCACTTGGGAAGGCGGAGGAGACTGAAATGTCATGCTGAGTACCAGATTGGGCAGATGAAGCCACCATTGCAGAGAGGAGACCAGGCGGTCGGAGATCTGTACTAAGTCCGCAAGGCTCCCTGTGGCTTGATGCCATTGAATGCGAAGGCTCCACTGAGCAGGCCTCATATGTAGACGGGCATTCGGAGTGACATGGATCGTGGAAGCCATATGGCCGAGCAGTTGCAGGAATTGCCTGGCAGAGACCGGTGAAGTGCTGTGAAACTTGCTGGCCAGAGCTCTGAGCCGGTTGGCCCGTTCCAGAGGCAAGAAGGCACAAGCCTGCAGAGTGTCCAACCGTGCTCCTATGAATTCGAGATCTTGAGAGGGGAGCAAAGTGGACTTTGCGAAGTTTATGACAAACCCCAAGTGCTGAAGCAGAGCCACTGTGCGCTGAGTGGCCTGAGTGACCTCTAGGGAAGACTGTGCCCGGATGAGCCAGTCGTCTAGGTAGGGAAAGACAAAAAGGCCTTGAAGCCTCAGGAAGGCTGCCACCACTGCCAGGCATTTGGTGAACACCCTGGGAGTGGAGGATAGGCCAAAGGGCAGTACCCTGTACTGATAATGATTCCCTGCCACAACAAATCTTAGATATTGCCGGTGGTCTGGATGGATAAGGAGATATTGTCTGTGGTCTGGATGAATAAGGATGTGAGTATAAGCATCCTTTAGATCCAAGGAGCATAGCCAATCTCCCTGCTGGAGGTAGGGCAGCAGGATTCCAAGGGTAAGCATCTTGAACTTTTCCCTTTGCAGGAACTTGTTGAGGTTTTGCAAGTCCAGGATGGGTCTGAGGCCTCCTGTTCGTTTTGGTATCAGAAAGTACCTGGAATAAAAGCCTTGACCCCTCAGGTGGAGGGGCACTGGTTCCACAACCTGTTCCTGAAGAAGACTTGCCAACTCCTGAAGGAGTAAGTCCCTGTGCAGAGGGGGTCTTGGAAGCTCCCCTGGAAAGTAGGAGGGAGGTACCTGGTGAAAATGCAAAAGGTAGCCCTCTTGAACTACCTGAAGCAACCAGGTATCTGATGTTATGGCTGACCACCTGTGGGCAAAGTGGGCCAGCCGGCCTCCCGTGCTGAGAGAAGCCAGCGGGGGGGAAGAGGCTATGCTTACGAAGTCAAAAACCCCCACCCTGCTGAGCAGGGGCCGGTGTAGTGGGCTTGGGGGCCTTCTGCCTACGGGACCCATTACCCTGTCCCTTAGCCTCCTGACCCTGATGGGGAGCTGCTGAGGCTTGATATGGTGGGTGGTGTTGTTTATAGGCAGACACCTTCCTCGGGTAAAAGGGCTTTTTCCCCGAGCCCTTCCTTTTTTGTGAAGGGGCAGAGATCTTCCTAGACAGGCAAGTACTGGTTAGAGTCTCGGACTCGAGTTCTGCAGCCTTTTCAGCCATGGGCTTGCCAAAGAGGTTTTCACCTCTGCAGGGGACATCGACCAACTTGTCCTGCACCCATGGCTCGAGGTCGGATGACTGAAGCCAAGCCTGTCGGTGGGCACCGATGCCGGCCCCGGCTACTCGAGCCGATGCTTCGAAGCCATCGTAGGCTGCTCGAGAAATAAACTTCGAGCACTCTCGAATACCAGTGGACAAGGCCTGGAATCTGTGCAAAGGTTCCTCGGAAAGACCAGCAGAGAACCCGGCTATTTCCTTTGCCAGGTCCCGGAGATACATGCCCATATAGAGCTGGTATGTCTGGACTCGACAAGCAAGCATAGAGCCCTGGAAGCACTTCCTACCGAGGGCATCCAGGTTCTGGGCCTCCTTACCCGGAGGCACCGAGGAGTGCATCTTTTGACTCTTGAGTCGATGCATGGCCGATTCCACCACCAGGGAATGGTTGGTAGTTGTGCCTTCTGGAACTCGGGGCTCTTGCGGACTCAATACATGGAATCGACCCGCTTGCTTAACACCGGCGTCGATGCCGGGCTCTCCCACATGCGGAAGAGAAGTCTTTCTAGCATCGGAGGAACTGGTACAGTAAAGGCCTCCTTCGGGGGAGAGTCATACTGGAGGGCCTCGAGCTCTTCAGCTCGAGGCTCCTCCTCCGGATCCACGGGGAAGGCCAAAGCCTTGGCCATATCCCTCACGAAGTCGGAGAACCGGGTATCCTCCGGGGGGGATCGTCTCCGAGGCTCAGACTCGGGTGAGTCGGAGGGGACGCACCGAGTCTGAAAAGAACCGGGTGACTACTCCTCCTCCGTGTCCCAGCCCGACTCCTCCGTGGAGGAATCAAGCGGATCCGTGCGGGCGGGTGCCGAGGACCTCCGCCCCGACGCTGAGGCAGGCGTCGACAACCTCCGTCCCGAACGGGAGGCCGAGGGAGACCGTGGCCGAGGATCGACTCGAGCCCGCGTGGACTCGAGGATCGGCTCGACCTCCGGGGTCGATTTGGACGTCGACGTCCCGGTGGTCGGGGCAGATGCACCGGCGAGGCCAGCGATCAATGCCCGCTGCTGGTCCATGAAGGCAGCGAAACTGCTCTCCAAGGCCGTCAACCTGAGTCCAAACTCAGGAGACCCAGCAGCCCCCGACTCGGGCCCCGATGGCGTCGGGCCCGACGTCAGCTCCTTCGGAGGCGAGTCCATGAGGACTACAGTACTCACGTGTCCAGGAGACTCCACTTCGAGACGAGTATGCTTCGAAGGCCTTTCCGCCTCCGAGGACCCGGGGCGGCTGATGGGGCTATGCGACCTGGCCCTCGAGGGACCAGGAGCGTCCTCCGACGCCGCCCTCACGTGTTTCTTCTTCCAACGATGTTCCCGGGCGGGAGACCCCCGCTCAGAGGAACTCCGATGATGCTCGGGGCCGGAGTCACGAGACGTTGAAGCCTCTGACGAGGTCCGGGCCCGACCGGACGCGGAGTCAGAGAAGATTCGCTCCTTTTGAGACTGCCGACTCCTCAACGCCTTCGAGGACATTTTGTTACACGGACCACAAATCATCGGGTCATGATTGGGTCCGAGGCAACGGAGGCAGCAGTCGTGTGTGTCGGTAAGAGACATAAGTCTCGTACACCGATCACACTTTTTAAACTTGCTGGCAGCCATCGGGGGAAAAAGGGCCCCTGCGAGGTCAAAAGACCGTGCTGCCAGAGAAAAAGAAAAAAGTGGCGGGAACGCCAGTCACTAAGGACAAAAACCGAAAAATAGTGAACGGACTCGACACCGGAGTATCGAGGCCGGGCGGGAAAAGGACACGGCGTCGAACCGAGAAAAACAGAACGAAAAAATCAACTTTTTCAGCGGCGATCACAAACTACATCTGTAGGGCTCCGCGGAAAAAAGAAGACTGAGCAAGATGGCACCCTTGGGCGGGAAGGGGACCGCGCATGCGCACTGCAATTCCCAAAGGCTTTCTTTGAAAGCTGGGGAAATTGCTCCGCGAGGGCTCCGTCGGCGCTGACGTCACCCATATGTGAGGACTGACTTCCTGCATGGTCCTGGAGAAATTTCTTTATGGAAAGAGTAGTGGATCCATGGAATAGTCTCCCAGTGGAGGTGGTAGAGATGAGGACAGTATCTGAATTCAAAAAAGCATGGGACAAACACAGAGGAACTCTAAAGGAAAAAAGGGGACTGTTGTAGTTGATATGGAAGGATAGACTAGATAGGCCATGTGGTCTTTTTCTGTCGTCATTTTTATATATTTCTATAGTGCTGAACTTGTTGTGGATTGAATTGGCGTTCACTAAAGAACAGTTTAGATATGTATGATGTGGTATCTTGGAGGGAGTATTTCGTTGTGGTTGGACAGGGGTATGCGGATTAATCTTCATGGCCTGTTCTGGTGATGGATTTATATTGATATTTATCTTATGGGGTAGTTACTGGTCTGATTTTATAATTGGTATCAGGTAGGTTGGCTTCAGCAGCTATTGGGTAGCTGCTTTTGAGGAGCAGGAGTAGCAGATCAAGGATGATCATTTTATATTTTCCCATTTTGTGTTTCAGGGTTGAAATTTTTAGTGAGAGAAAGGGATGGGTTATTCTGAGTGTAGAATGTGAGGCTCAAGTGTGCAATACATTTTAGGCTAAGCAGTGCGGAGCAAGGTTTATTCACTTTTCTGACAGGTTCTTATAACAAGGGTGCTTCCTCTTCAATGCTGTTTTCTTGATTCATGTGGTTGTGTGGGCTAGAGTTCTTCCTAAGATGTTTTAGCGGTGTATCGAGGGGGAAGACTGATTAAATGTCTGTTGCCCACTCAGTGTTCTGCTCAATGCTGCGGGGGCCTGCCAGTTGGTGTTTGGAGGTGCGTTGCTTTTTTAAGTCATCTGAGGCTCGATATTGCGTCAGAGGACAGTGGGAGTGGTCTCTATTTTTCGCATCTGTTTCCAATGCCAGATCGGGTCCTTACTGCAGGTCCATCATGCTTTAAATTACGGTATTTAAGGGCACCTTGGATGGATGGCGTTGATCTGCTCGATAGCTGGTTGGGGTCTCTCCTGGTGGAGGTAGGTGAGACCAGGACAGTATCTGAATTGAAGAAAGCATGGGACAAACACAGAGGATCTCTAAAGGAAATGTAGTAATTGGTATGGAAGGCTGTATGGTCTTTTTCTGCCGTTATGTTTCTATGTTTTACTGTACTACTTGCATAACATTCAGAAAATCCTCTAAGTACTCTTAATTCTTTTGTCTCCTTTTTAAATCCAGGCAAGCAGGTAATAAAAAAACACTCTCTCATACTGGGTATCAGACAGCACTAACTTCTGTTACTTGAAAGCTGGTGACCCATCTCTAGGATTGCCAAGGTAGCTCTCTTAGTTCCAAGAAAACATTTATATATTTTATTTATTTATTTGGTTCTTCTATACCGCCTCTTCAAGAGGTCAGGGGCGGTTTACATTTAACACAACATATTACAAAGAACATGGCATCCATTGCCAACTTGGCCCATAGAATGGACATATCTAAATTTGCAACTTGGTTGACTGCTACACTTTCATGAGGCTCTATCTGGATTCTCTCTCATGGCACAACAGCATTTTTGGAAAATTCATATTTTAGAACATTTGTGCCTAACTATGGCTCTTCAGCTCCAACCACCCTTGCTCACATCCCTGGATTACCAGAATATCCAGTTTTCCCCAGGCAACTGTATGGGGCAAAGGGTCAGCCGTACCGTGGGCCAAACGGCTACCAAGCATACACCTTCCTCCATCCAAAAGGGGAACCAAAAACACTCAGAGGACATATCACTTCCCAATAAAAGAAAAACCACAGGGAAGACTTGCACTTCCTAATAAAATATCACCTTATGCAGGACAACATGCTCGTATTATCTCACAGATTTTCTTCCAAAAGGATCCTTTTATTATTCCCTATCTTACAGAAACAAAAAACTAAGAACAAAGGAAAACAGTCTAGTGGAATTACAGATCTTGCCACCTCTCACAGCAAGCAAACAGGATCATTCTTGGATGCAGATTTCTAAACAGCTACAAGCCAGAATGTCTGGTCCTGCCTGCATGATTCTGCCTTTCTTCCTGACTCAGAAATAACAAACAGAAGTACATCCCTTTGTCCTGTCCGTAAAAGAAAGAGAAGATGTCCTGGACAAAAGAGATCAGTGTAACAAACATACACAAGACAAACTAGAATGCACACAAAACTTTCAGACATGACAACAGGGATACTGGGGCCATACGGAACCCAGGAATCCATACCCCATACAGCCTTTACTACGCAGGAGACAAACTCATCGCCTATCTGGTCCTGTCACATTATATACCCTTGCTCAGGACCATTTTTGCCATTCGGGGCATTCTTCTCTAATTAGCTAATTCTTGTTTCAGCTGTCTTGTGTGATTTGCCCTATTATTCTATTCATATCTGTACCCCTCTCCGTTGACCTTTTCTCTCAGGCTCATGCCTGAAATTATCAGCTTGGGCCTTGTCAGACTCACATTGTTATCTGACCTCTGCCCCCCTCACTCGGTTCTTTACCTGGTTCACTTGCTTGGTTCTCTCCCACCCTTCAGTTCCCAAGAAATATATCTCTAACTCCCCATGTTCTGACTGGGGACCATTTGTTCTTCATGCTAAGCTGGCATGTTTATATCTCATAGTTGCCTCTTACCCTCTCTCTCTCTATCCACCAACTTATTGATAAGTGTATTTTCACATCTTTTCCATATGATGTCACATACTTCTGAAAGCTTCACCTCAGTACAATTCCAGCATTCAGATATTTTAATGATTTTATTTTATCTTTATCTTTACTGTGTTATCCACTGCTCTCACCAACCCACTTGGTAAGTGCCCAGTCATTTGGGTGCATATCCCCTGCTTGTCCACGGAGAAAGCTGCAATACGGGTTTTCCTGTGGTCAACAGAGACTGCAGCCACACTATCCCAACCCATGCTACCCTACTGCAGAGAGAGAAGTTCAGATCTCTAAAATGGGAGCCGCAAAGGCTCCTCTGCTCCGATACGTCTGGTCCTTTCTTTCCATTACCATGGGGTTATTTTGGATTTTGCGCTTTCCTTTGCTTAGCACATTTCATTCCTTATTCGTCACTCCTTCTATTACCTCCATCAGATTCATACAGTTCAACCTTTTCTCATGCCCTCCTCCCTGACTACACTCCCTTCTCTCGTTATCTCTTGAATTGATTACTGTAATGTCATTCCGGCCGGCCTTCCACAGTACCAGCTCCATAGACTTCAGCTACTCCAGAACACAGCAGCCCGCCTCCTCACCCATTCCTCTCACTTTGACCATGTTTTTCCGCTTCTCATTCCACCTCCACTGGTTACCTATTCGCTTCCGCTTTCAGTATAAAATCCTCACATTCTTGCATAGGATCATTCACACCTCCACCCCACAGTATCTGGCTGACCTTTTGCATTTCTACAATCCTCATCACCTTCTACGCTCTGTTCATACTCACCAACTAGTTCTTCCCTCCGTCTCTAGGGCTCACCTCGAACGCACCCTGGATGCTGCTTTTTTCTTCATGGGTCCTGCATTATGGAACTCTCTCCTTCACACCTTCTGCTCTGAACTTTCTTTCACTATGTTTAAGGCTGCTTTAAATACTCACCTTTTTGAGTTGGGCTTTGACCTTCCTATCCCCCCACCATGAGCACTTTGCACCCCTCAGATTTCCATGTAGGTTTTTCCTCTCAACTTCTTTTTTTCCTTCTGTCTCCTTTCTGTCCTTTGCCTCCACTGTCCTGTCAGTTATTGGCGTTCCTTTCCTTTTTCTCTCTTTGCAGTCGTTTTATTGTATGTTGAGAACCGCCTGGATGCTTTGGCCAAGGCAGCATATCCAGAAATGAAATAAAGATAAAGATAAAAAGATAAAGATGTCACCCCTTTAAATGTGTGCATTCCCCTGCTGTCCACAGAAAACTCTCATTACTGATAAGCAATTGCACTATATATCCTTAACATTATGCTTATGAACATATTCATGGTGAACATGTAGTGGCTTATATAAGTTGTAATACAGTTTTGACCCCTGGCTAAGGATTATTTTAATGACTGTACTGGATGTACACACCTATAGACACACCTATCCAGTTAGGTTTTCAGGATAGACACGATGTATATAAAGAAATTAGATCTTACCTGCTAATTGTCTTTCCTTGAGATTTCTCCGGGCCAGTCCAGGGAAAGGTAGGGTTGTCAATCCCCCATAGCAACTGAGGACTGAAGACTTCAAAGTTTTCTGAGAGGTGAAGCCACTCCCCCTTATGGTAATCTAGCAGTCTACTTCTGTCAAAGCAACTAAAACAAAAGAAACTGAGAAACCAACGATTACCCCCTGCAAAGTGAAATATGCTATAGTCCGTTCAACTCGGAAACTAAGTGAATATGGATGTGTTTTTTTTTTTTTTCTAAAAAACAAACAAATATACTGAATAGATAAGCACTGAGCGAGCCCGTAAAGCCCCAAAACTGTCGCCCACCGAGGACTATGCAGCGAAAGGTGGAATTCTGAAGATTATACCAACAAAACTGCATACAAAAAAGGAAAGGGGCGGGGCCCTGGACTGGCCCGGAGAAATCTCAAGGAAAGACAATTAGCAGGTAAGATCTAATTTCTTTTTCCTTATCGCTTCTCTGGGCCAGTCCAGGGAAAGGTAGGGCAGTACCAAAGCAGTACCTATATTCGGGAGGGACCCGCCAGACCTGCGACAAGAGCCGAGGCTCCCACCTTCGCATCGTCTCTGGCTTGAACATCCAAACGGTAATGTTTCGTAAAAGTATGCAATGAAGACCACGTCGCCGCTCTGCAAATATCCACTGGAGGGACAAAGGCATACTCCGCCCAAGAAGTTGCTAGAGCTCGAGTAGAATGAGCCCTCAAACCATCTGGTAGGGAAAGATGGTGATCTGCGTAGGCTGCAGTAATGGCACTGCGAACCCATCGAGCAATGGTGGACTTAGATGCCGCCTGACCCTTGCGAGGACCTACACACTGCACAAAGAGCCTGTCCGTTTTACGAATGGGCTCCGACACCTTAAGGTACGTTTTCAAGACTCGTTCCAGGTCCAAACACTTGAGTGCCCGGTCCACAGGAGAATTGGACAAACTGGAAAAAACAGGCAATGCCACGGATTGGTTAACATGAAAAACCGAAAGGACTTTTGGCAAAAAAGAAGGAACCGTCCGTAGCAAAACGCGTTCGGGAAGAAATTGAAGATAAGGTTCCCGACAAGACAATGCTTGCAAATCTGAAATACGCCGCGCCGAACACAGCGCTACCAGAAATGCCGTTTTCCAGGAACACTCCCGCAGATTCCGCGAGCACAAGGAAGCCAAGGGAGACCTAGAAAAAGCGTCCAACACGATATTCAAATCCCACGGAGGTACGACCGACCGCAATGGAGGGCGAAGAATTTTAGCAGCTCGGAGAAAACGACGGACATCCAGATGTGCTGAAAGGCGCCGATGCTGCACCGACCCCCGAAACGCCGCAAGCGCGGCTATATGAACCCGAAGGGTACTTAGCGCTAAACCCTTGTCCAATCCATGCTGGAGAAAGAGAAGCAGTTGAGGCAAAGTAGTGGACATTGGAGAAAGATCGCGGTGACTACACCATGTCTCAAAAAGACGCCAGATGCGCACATAGGCCAAAGAAGTCCCAGATCGTTTAGACTGAAGCAAAGTGTCTATTACGGAACTCGCATAGCCTTTGCGGGCTAAGCGAGCCCTTTCAAGAGCCAAGCCGTACGCAAGAAGCGATCCACGCGAGGCATGAGAATCGGTCCCTGATGCAACAGATTTACGCGAACTGGCAGAGGCCAGGGCTGATCGACCAGGAGCTGAATCAGATCGGCATACCAAGGACGACGAGGCCAATCGGGAGCAATGAGAATCACCTTTCCCCGGTGTTGCGAGATGCGCTGAATAACCCGACTCAACATCGGCCAAGGAGGGAAAACGTATAGGAGAGTGTCCTGCGGCCAGGGCTGAACGAGAGCATCTAGTCCCTCGGACATGTGCTCCCTGCGTCTGCTGAAGAAACGGGCGGCCTTTGCATTTGTACAGGTCGCCATCAGATCCATGATCGGTTGACCCCAACGCAATGTCAGATCGTGAAAAACCGCCGCGTTTAATTCCCATTCTCCTGGATCGAGGAGATGTCGGCTGAGATAATCGGCCTGAATATTTTCCTTGCCAGCCACATGCGCTGCCGAAATTGCAAGAAGATTGTCCTCTGCCCATATCATCAAATCCTGACATTCGGACAGAAGAGAAGGAATTTTGGTTCCCCCTTGCCGATTGATATAAGAAACTGTTACGGCATTGTCGGAGAAGATCTTGACTGCCTTGCCCGTGAGAAACGGTGCAAAGCACAGAAGAGCCAGACGAACCGCTCGAAGTTCCAGTCGGTTGATCGACCACGAAGCTTCCTCTGGTGACCAAGACCCCTGAGTCATGTGAGTCTGACAATGAGCTCCCCATCCGGAAAGACTGGCATCCGTGGTGACTAACACCCATGTTGGTTCTTGTAAGGGAACTCCCGCTGTGAGATGATCCCGCACCAACCACCAGTCGAGACTGCGCCTGACCAGATCTGGGCAGGGCAGGCGTTGCGAGAGTGGGTGGAGCTGAGGCGACCAACGGGATAGCAAGGCCTGCTGTAAAGGCCGCATGTGAGCTTTGGCCCACGGAACGAGATCCAGCGCGGCCGCCATGGACCCTAAAAGTTGTAAATAGGTCCACGCCGAAGGAGCTGAGAGCCGCAGAAAAAGTTGCACTTGGTGCAGAAGCTTCACGACTCGAACTTCGGGCAACGAAACCACTCCGCTGGCGGTGTCGAACACCGCCCCGAGATACGTAAGGCGCTGCGATGGCTCTAGGTGACTTTTTGCACGATTGATCACCCAACCGAGCTGTTCGAGAAGCTGCACCACCCTCGCGGTAGCTGTTAGCGCCGCTGAGTGTGAGTCCGCCCTGATCAACCAATCGTCCAGATAAGGATGCACTCGGACACCCTCCTTGCGGAGAGCTGCCGCCACCACTACCATGAGCTTCGTGAACGTCCGCGGAGCGGTAGCGAGACCGAAGGGCAACGCTCGAAACTGGAAATGACCCATCGGAAGAGCAAAACGGAGATATCTTTGATGAGACCGTCTGATAGGAATATGAAGGTAGGCCTCCGTGAGATCGATGGAGGAGAGAAATTCTCGCGGGCGTACCGCTCGAATTACTGTCCGGAGCGTCTCCATGCGAAAGTGAGGTACCCGTAAGGTACGGTTTACTCCTTTGAGATCTAGCACGGGACGGAAAGAATCATCCCGTTTGGGTACCACAAAATAGATCGAGTATCGACCGCAACCGTATTGGTCGAGAGGCACGGGAACAATCGCCTGGAGTTGCAGAAGACGAGAGAGGGTGTCCACAATGGCCTGCCGCTTGAGACCGGTCGGATATGGAGACATGACAAAGGCCGGCACCAAGGGACAGGCGAAGTCGAGAGCATATCCTTTCTAAATTATCTCCAACACCCATTTGTCGGAAGTGATGGCGGTCCAGGCTATGAGAAAATTCTGCAGACGGCCGCCTACAGGTACCAAGGCCTGGACCAGCTGATCTTCATTGCGGCTTCTTAGTTGACAGCTGGGAGGCGCCAAAGTAGGATCTGGAAAAGCCTCTGGCTCCACGAAAGGAATGCCCACGAAAAGTAGAACGGCCTCTGGAATAGGGTGCAAAACGCGCTCCCTGGAATCTACGAGAGTCGCGACCGGAGCCTCGAAATCCCGGCGCACCTCTCATCGGCTTAGGCTTATCTTCAGGTAGGCGACCCCCCTTGGAGTCGCCCAAATCCTTCACAATCTTTTCCAACGCCTCGCCGAATAGCAACTTCCCTTTATAGGGTAACTTACTGAGACGCAATTTTGAGGAGACATCTGCAGACCAGTTCCGCAACCAGAGAAAACGGCGCGCCGCCACTAGCGAGGCCATAGTCTTAGCCGCAATTCGCAGCAAATCATAAAAGGCATCTGCCATATAGGCCGCAGCGGATTCTAATTTAGCGGAATCCGCAGGAACCGAAGAAGACTCCCCCGAGGAGTCTACCTGCAACCACCTAATGGACGCCCTAGAAACGTACGCCCCACAAACCGCAGCCTGTAGCGCCAAAGCTGAAGAATCAAAGGCCTGCTTGAGCAGAACTTCTAATTTCCTATCCTGTAGGTCCTTCAGAGCTGCCGCCCCTTCTACAGGAATAGTAGTTTTCTTAGTCACTGCGGAAATTATGGCATCCACTTTTGGCATGCGCAAGAACTCCCTTTCATCTTGCGGAAGGGGGTACAAGCGTGCTAAAGCGCGACTACCACGCAAGGTAGCCTCCGGACATTCCCACTCAGAGTCAATCATCTGCTTGATAATCCGGTGCATGGGAAAACAGCGTTGCTCAGCCTTAAAACCTTGCAACAACGGATCCTCCAAAGGTTCTTGAGAGGCCGAAGGAAGAACCAAATGCAGCGCCGCCAAAGATTGTGAAATAAGCGCGGAAAGTTCCTCTTTCCTAAAGACCCTAAAAATATTCGGATCTTCTCCGGGAGAAATCTCCCCTTCTTCCAAGTCCTCTGACTCCAGTTCAACAGGGTCAGCCAATATCTGAGAATCTCCTGAACTTAGAAGCACAGAGGAAGGAGACAAAAAAGGATCCGCAGGACCCTTTAGCACAGTAGCAGCCTGAGAAGACCCCTCACCTGAATCTTCTGACAACTGTTCCTGAACAGAAAAAGGCTCAGAATGCAGACCTTCTGAAACAATGTCCGGCTGAGATGAGCGCATCAAAAACGCTTTGTGCATCGCCAAAATGAACTCTGGCGAAAAAAATGAATTCATACCCTCTTGCGTTGTAGCAGATGTCAGCAAAGGTGATTTGAGAGCAGCGGAGGGCTTAGAAGTTTTAGCGCGCTTTTTATGAGGCCGGGACTGCTCTGCCGAAGAAGTCAGTGAGGGCACTAAAATGGCCGCCTTTCCCGCCTTTTCTGCGGGTAAAGAGGGCTCTGCCAACTTTTGCGCCGGTTTGTCTGCCATTTGCCAAAACGTGCCTTTGTGAGAAGAAAAAACAACAAAACGGAGAATCGCAAAAGGCCCGGCCGGCAAAAATCGCCGTCCGAGAGAAACCGGAAACCGGAGGGAGAGCCGAGCAACCCCACACGACGGCGTCCGCCGAGAAATAAAGAGAGAGATAAAACTTACCGAAACCGGTAGAGGGAACGCAGAGAAGCTGTAAAGCAGTCCCGCTGCTAGCGGGGTGTTACAGACCGGCCAGGTAATTTACAGAGGATAGACCCGGGGCCCCCAGGCTCACTCTGATGTGCCAGACAGATCCGGTGGAAGAGGCAGGCTCTACCTCACACCGTTCAACATGTCAATCTGTCTTTCTCAAATTTCATTAAAGGCACAGCGTTCCCACAAATTAACCGGACTATAGTATAATCAGCCCTGCTAGAGCCAGATTATTATACTGAGAAAAAAATAAAGAAGAAAAGGCAGTAAAGCTTGAGAATGAGGGAGAAAGAGGGATTCGATCCTCCTTAGCTGCTGAGGACTGATAGACTGCTAGATTACCATAAGGGGGAGTGGCTTCACCTCTCAGAAAACTTTGAAGTCTTCAGTCCTCAGTTGCTATGGGGGATTGACAACCCTACCTTTCCCTGGACTGGCCCGGAGAAGCGATAAGGAAATGAGAGATATTTGCATGCACTACTCTCCACTGTATGCAAATTGCTCTCATACATGTGCATTGGGGTCATCCTGAAAACCTCATTGGCTAGGTGTGTTCTCAGGATGGCTGAGAAAATGCCTAGTTTAAACTGAGGCTGTAGCCCCAAGTACAGACTACTTGCATGGAAGGAAACTGCTCCGGGACAAAAAAAGGCTAGAAACCAATAATTAAAATACACTGATGTAGTTTATTTACCAAATTCCAGCATGTAATGCAGTAAAAAAAATTCTGCAGCTCAAATCTTGTCTTACAAACATTATTTAAAAGATTATCCTGTCCCGTTTGCTAGAATCCTGTTTCTGAGCTCTGACTTAGTGGAAAGTCTCTCTCTTTAGATCAGTGTTGAGAAGACAAGTCATTCTGTGCCAGTCTGCAATCTGCACCATGGGTGCATTACTGCTGTCATCTGCAGCTGTCGAGAAGTACAGGGTAAAACATTAGGACATAGTCCAGAGGCCGGGTCAGGAAGGCATTTTGAGTTTTGCACTCCCTAGAAAGAACTGAAGAATCCGATCTATGATCCAGGCCAGGCAGAAGTCAGCCAACAAAACCTTCGTAATCACAGTCTTAAACTACAAAAAAAAATAGGAGAAAGAACTTCATTTACGCAGCATACACAGGTCATTAAAACACATTTCAGAGGTTAGGGGAATTCAAATTAAGGCAAAAGGTTTGCATATCAGCTTGCACAATTCTGAAATATCGTGCCTTAGGTTTGAATTAGTGACATTTTTGTAAAACAAGTTACACGAATGAAAAATGTTTAAGCAAAAAACTGAAGACAGCTCTACAGGTCTTGTTGTGGGGGGAAGAAAGCGGCTAACTTTTTAAGACTATAAGAAACAACAGTTACTCACCTGTAGCAGATGTTCTTTGTGGTGAGCAGGATAAGTCCTAACATATGGGCAATGTCACTGATAGAACTTTGTGCAGGAACTGGTTCTCAGCTTTTGGAGCTGGCCCCACACACATGCCCAGCACCTTCCCACCTGCTGCCGCCTCTGGACTGGATTATCTCAGTCTAATTATAAATTAAGTAGGATACAACTCCAATAAGAGGTGGGAGAGTTGTGAAGACTTATTCTGCTATCCATGGAGAACACCTGGGCAAGTGGGATAATGTCCTCACATATGGGAATCCTTAGCTACAAGCTGTCTCAAAGGAAAAGGGGGAAGAAACTTAGGGGTGCAAAAGCAGATAGCAACACGCCTTTTATGCATTTTCTCATGTTTTTCATCACTTTTTTTCTTAGTAAAGCAGCCAAAACAAAAAGAGGGGATGGAGCTGGATTTTACTCCCCGAAAAGGTTTTGAAGAACAGATTTACCAAATCTAATACTGCATCCGTCATTCTTTTCCAAACAGTACTAAGATGTGAATGTTAGACTGAAGTATTATGCTACAGCCTTGTGTGTATCCTCCATGGAAGCCAACCTCAAGTGGGCTATAAATGCAGCCAGGGCTTAGACATTGTGAGCCGTGACGTGATCCTCTAGATTCAAATGAGCCTGGGCATAAGTGAAAGAGATGCAATCCACTAGCCAACTGGACACTGTATGCCTGTCGATGACATGCTCCAACTTGCTTGGGTCAAAAGAAACAAAAAGGTTGGATTGCCTTTTATGAACTTTAGTCCACTCCAGAAAGAAGGCCAAGGCTTTTTTGCTATCTGTGTGCAGTGTGCTTTCCAAGTGCTTAACAAGTCGAAGTGACCTGCATGGAGCAGTGGGTATACCCCTAAACAAAGGCATGGGGAGGGGTGACCTGCAAAGAGCGGTGGGCGCACCTACTCTTGCCACCTTGCTGGGCAGACTAGATGGACCATGCTGGTCTTTATCTGCCGTCATATGGTGTGTTACTATAAGAACATAAGATAAGAACATTAGATATGCCATACTGGGTCATACCAAGGTCCATCAAGCCCAGTATCCTCTTTCCAACAGTGGCCAATATAGGTCATACGTACCTAGCAGTTTCCCCAAAAGACACAGGTTCCACAATGCTTGTACTGCGTCAAGCATTGATATCCTGGGTCCTTTCTTAATAATGGTTTATGGACCTTTCCTCCAGGAACTTGTCCAAACGTTTTTTAAACCCAGCTACACTAACAGCTTTTACTACATCCTCCGGTAACAAATTCCAGAGTTTGATTAGATGTTGAGTGAAAAAATATTTTCTTTTATTAGTCTTAAATAGTTTACGCTGTAGCTTCATTGCATGTCCCCTAGTTTTTCTATATTCTAATAACGTAAACAATCTATGTTTACCGGTTCCACTCCATTAATTTATAGACTTATATCATATCTCCCCTCAGCCGTCTCTTTTCTAGGTTAAAGAGCCCTAACCTTTTTAGCCTTTCTTCATAGGAGTATCCTTCCAACCCCTTTACCATTTCGGTGGCTCTTCTCTGAACCTTTTCTAATAACGCTATATCCTTTTTAAGATACAGCGACCAGAATTGCACATAATATTCAAGGTGCGGTCTCACCATGGAACGATATAGAGGTATTATAATATCCTTTGTTTTATTTTCCATTTCTTTCCTTATGATACCTAGCATTCTATTTGCTCTCTTGGCTGCCGCTGCACACTGGGGCGAGGGTTTTAACATGTTATCCACAATAACGCCTAAATCTTTTTTCTTGAGTGGTGGTTCCTAATGTGGAACCTTGCATCGTGCAACATTGCATCGTTTGGGTTGTTCTTCCCTAGGTGCATAAATTTGCACTTGTCCACATCAAATTTCATCTGCCATTTTGATGCCCAGTCTTCCAATTTATCAAGATCCTCTTGCAATTTTCCACAATCCTCTTGGGTTTTAACAACTTTAAATAGTTTTCTGTCATCTGCAAATTTGATAACCTCATACATTATTCCACTTTCCAGGTCATTTATAAATATGTCAAAAAGCAGCAGATCCAGCAAAGATCCCTGGGGTACACCACTATTCACCTTTCTCCATTTGGAAAATTGCCATTTAGCCCTACCCTCTGCTTTCTATCTTTTAACCAGTTCATGATCCACAATAGTACACTGCCTCCTATCCCATGACTCTTTAGTTTTGCAAAAGGTCTCTGATGAGGGACCTTGTCAAAGGCTTTCTGAAAGTCCAAATACACTATATCAACCGGCTCACCTTTGTCTACCTATTTATTCACACTTTCAAAAAAACATAACAGATTAGTAAGACAAAATCTTCCTTGTCTAAAGCCATGTTGGCTGTCTCCCATTAAGCCATGACTATCTACATGTTCAGCACTTTTGTTCTTTATGATGGTTTCTACCATTTTTCCAGGTACTGACGTCAGGCTCACTGGTCTGTAGTTTCCCGGATCACCCCTGGAACCCTTTTTAAAAATTGGTGTTACGTTCGCCATCCTCCAATCTTCAGGTATTACAGATGATTTTAATGATAGTTCACAGATTACTAATAGCAGGTCTGCAATCTCATATTTCAGTTCTTTCAACACCCTTGGATGTATACCATCCGGCCCAGGTGATTTGCTACTCTTCAGTTTATCTAATAGTTGTAATACATCTTCCCGATGTATTGAAGGAAATATCGATACAACGTGCAGCAAGACAGGACAAGGAAAAGTACTACAATGACGCATGCAAGGAAATAGAAGCAGAAACTATTAGAGGAAGAACAAGATCGGCTTTCCTAAAGCTAAGAGAGTTAAAGAAAAAGTTCCACCCTCGAATTGAAATGTTACAAGATGCTGAAGGTTCTATGTTGAATGATGCTGAGAAGATCAAGAAAAGATGGAAGGAATATACAGAGTTTTTATATGATAAAGATCAAGTGGACCAACAGCCGTTTCAACCTGTACCTTATGATCTGGAACCATTGGTGATGAAAGAAGAAGTTGAAGCAGCATTGAAAGCCTTATCAAAGAACAAAGCAACAGGCATTGATTGCATTCCCATAGAAGTATTACAGCAATCTGATGCAGCTGTTACCGTACTTACAAGGCTCTGCCAAGAAATATGGAAGACAGCATCATGGCCAACTGACTGAAAAAGATCTGTGTTTATACCAATACTAAAGAAAGGTGATCCAACTGACTGTGGAAATTATCACACAATCGCTCTGATCCCACATGCCAGCAAGATTCTACTGAAGATTATTCAAAAGAGACTACAATCAAACCTGGAACAAGAACTACGTGAAGTGCAAGCAGGGTTCAGAAAAGGGCGAGGAACGAGAGACATCATTGAGGATGTGAGATGGATCCTTGAAAAGACTAAAGAATACCAAAAGGATATCTATTTGTGCTTTATCGACTATAGCAAAGCTTTTGACTGTGTAAACCATGAGAAACTCATGAAGAAGCATGGGTATACCAGAACACCTGATCGTTCTCTTGCAGAATCTGTACATTGATCAAGAAGCAACAGTTCGAACGGAACAAGGAGAAACAGAATGGTTTAAAATACGCAAAGGTGTAAGACAAGGCTGCATACTTTCCCCATACCTGTTTAATTTATATGCAGATCATCAGAGAAGCAGGATTGTATGAAGACAACAGAGGTGTGAAGATTGGTGGAAGACTCATCAACAACCTTCGCTATGCTGATGATACCACATTACTGGCTGAAAGTGAAGATGATCTGAAACATTTGCTTCTCACAATCAAAGAACAGTCTCAAAATGGGCCTGCACCTTAATGTAAAGAAGACAAAGATCATGACAACTGGCATAATCAACAGGTTCATCGTCGAAGGAGAAGAAATTGAAATTGTGAATAACTTTAACCTACTTGGACCAACTATCAATAAAGAAGCAACAAGCAATCAAGAAATCAGACGACGCATTGCTCTTGACAGAATGGCTATGAAAGACCTAGATAAGATTCTCAAGAGCAGAGATGTCTCTCTCCATAGAAAGATTCGACTTGTTCAAGCCATGGTATTTTCAATAACATCATATGGATGTGTAAGCTGGACAGTGAAAAAGATAGACAGGAAGAAAATTGATGCCTTTGAATTATGATGCTGGCGGCGAATACTGTGTATACCATGGACTGCCCGAAGAACAAACCAGTCTGTACTAGAGGAGATCAAACCTAAGCTTTCTTTAGAAGCTCAGATGACAAGACTTCGACTTTCATACTTTGGACACATCATGCAGAGAGAGAGATCATTAGAGAAAGACGACATGCTTGGCAAGATAGAAGGTCAATGCAAAAGAGGAAGGCCAGCAATGAGATGGATCAATACAATAACAGCAGCTACGGGTACCAGTCTGTCAACAATGAGCCGCCTGACTGAAGACCGAATACAATTTAGGATAGCTATCCAGAGGGTCGCCATGAGTCGACTCCGACTCGATGGCACTTAACAACAACACCCCCCCAACATCTTCCTCAGTAAAGACCGAAGCAAAGAATTCATTCAGTCTCTCTGCTATAGCCTTGTCGCCTCTTACTGCCCCTTTAACCCCTCTATCATCTAATGGACCAACTGACTCTCTCACAGGTTTTTTTGCTACGAATGTACTTGAAAAAGTTTTTATTACATGTTTTTGCTTACGCAGCAAGCTTCTTCTCAAATTCTCCCTTTGCCTGCCTTATGAATGCCTTGCATTTAACTTGGCAGTGCCTGTGCTGTTTCCAGGTTTAGTCATTTGGCTCTTTTTTCCATTTCCTGAAAGATGCTTTTTTGGCAACAGCCGCCTCTCTGACCTCACCTTTAAACCATGACTGGCAGTTTTTTGGACTTCCTTCCACTTTTCTTAAAGCATGGAATACAGCTGGTCTGGGCTTCCAAGATAGTATTTTTCAACAACACCCAAGCTTGATGTAAGTCTTTAAACTTTGCAACTGCTACTTTTAGTTTTTTCTTAACTATTTTCCTCATTTTATCATAGTCTCCCTTTCAAAAGTTAAAAGGTAGTACTGTGGATTTCCTTACTATCCCTCCTCCACTAATTAAATCAAACATGATCATACTAATTTCAGTTTGTTCAATGTAAACCGCACTGATGCAGAATAGCGCGGTATATAAGAAAATGTAAATAAATAAATAAATACTATAATTGCTACTGCCAAGTGGCCCCAATGCCCTTATCGCTTGCATCAGATCTGGTGTTCCACTAAGGACTAGGTCCAATATGGCTTCCCCTCTGGTCAGTTCATTAACCAGCTGCTCCAAGAAGCAGTCCTGCTGTGACACTGACCCAGCCGATACAGGGGTAATTGAAATCACCCATTATTACTACTGTAACTTTTGTTAGCTTCCTTCATTTCTTTGGGCATTTCATTATCCATTTGTTCATTCTGGCCAAGCGGTCGATATTACACCTCCACTGCCTTCGCCTTCCCCTTTTTTACATGGAATTTCAATCCATAGAGATTCTACAGCAAATTTTGTTTCCTGCAAAACTTTAATCCTTTCTGACTCAATGCCTTCTCTAACAGAGCGCAACCCCTCCACCAATTTGATCAGCTCTATCATTACAAGGGAATCCAAGGACTAGCCCTGAACTGGTGTAAATCCTACTTATCTGATAGACAGCAGCAAGTCAGAACAGGAGAAGCAACGTCTGATCCATTCCCCCTTAAACAAGGTGTCCCGCAGGGTTCCTCATTGTCCGCCTTAATGTTCAATATCTATATGCAGCCAATCTGCGATCTCATACGCACTTTCAACATACAATGCCTTGCCTATGCTGATGACATCCTCATGTTTGCTCCATTCAACATAAAACAACCATATTTTACACCAATAACTCACTGCTTTGAAGCTGTATCCAACTGGCTCCTTAATCAGAATCTACGGATAAACCACAACAAAACTGATGTTCTATTCGTTACACGGAACCCAACATTCATACCCCCTACCTACCTTCAGGTAAACAACATTGAGCTGAAAGCACAACCCACAATTCGATACTTAGGAATTATATTAGATCAACAGCTTAATATGTCAGCCCACATTAAGAAAACAACGAGTGCAATCTACCACAAGATGCGATCACTACGTAATCTCCGACCTTTACTTAACTACTCTGACTTCCGTACTATATTCCAAGCCCTGATATTACCACACTTGGATTTCGCCAATATCATTCTACATGGTCTTCCGCAATCCACCCTGAATCCTCTCCGTCTGGCCATGAATGCAGCCGCGAGAATCCTCGTAGGCGCTCCAAGATCAGAACACATAACTCCAATATTGATGAGTTTACATTGGCTACCCCTACAGGCCAGAACTCTATACAAGACCCTGGTCATGACTTTTAAAGCCTCAAAATGCCCATCTCTATCACCTCTCAGTAATATGATACATATCACCCCAAATAACAGATCCAGGAGGTCTGTTACATTAAACTCCATTGACCTCCCGAAACTCCTCACAAAATGCTCTAAATCAACAGCCGCTAGAGCCTTCTCTCTGTTTTCTCCCAGAGCCTGGAATGCACTTCCACCCGAAATAAGAGCTATATCAAGTCTGATGAAGTTCAGAAAGGCATTGAAGCACTATTTGTTCCTAACATACTACCCCGAAGACACTCCATCTGACAATAGTACTCATGCAGATCTCTCATACTTGACCCCGGTAGAGAATGGGTAATTATGATGTTTATTACACGCTCATTATACTATGCCATATTTATTATCACGATATTTGGCATTTTTATTCTGGCATTTTTATTCTGCTCTTTAATTAATTTCTTACCCACGGCATTATAGATATTCTTGTTCGCATCTAATTAACCAAATAACCATGTATATAGTAGCCATGTATATAGTTTTTTTGTCTATAGTTACCCTGATTTTCACCAAGTTTATGTACCTTGTTCTATGTAAAAAACCAATGCTGCTTGTACCATTGTGTTTATATTTGTTCATATGTAAACCGCACTGAATTAAGAGCGCGGTATATAAGAGAAATAAATAAATAAATAAATAAATTACAATATAGTTTGTACCCAGGTATCAGTGTCCCACTGGTTGTTCTCCTTCCACCATGTCTCAGATTCCAAACATATCTAACCTCTCATTTATTGCTATATATTCTAACTCTCCCATCTCAGTTTTTAGAATTCTAGCATTTGCATACAAGCATTTTACCTGATGTTTACTCTGATAGCACCATATTGACCGATACTATTACCTGCTGATACTGTAACTAGGACCTCTGTCCTACGTTTAGCATTGGATCCTAAGCAAATTGTATTGTATTGATACACACACACACTTAGACATGAATCCACTAAAACTTGTCTTAGGAATTTGTCTGGTCACCCTAATCTCAACATACGCAATCAATACAAACATGTACCAATCTACACCACTTATATGTGGCCCACTCTACATCCTCTATGCCATCCACACTCCTCAAACACCCCTTCCCACACTCTACCATACCACCGGTATAGTATCAACACACATGACCTATCCAGGACACGCAAGCAGGAAGCGCGCTGGAGCACAGAAGCACCGCAAGCCAAAATCAAAAATGTCACGGATGAGAAAGCCCCGCCGGCCCCTTGCTCCACAAAACCAGGATCCACCAACACCATTAGTGGTCTGTACCATCACCCTCATAAACGCCCGATCAATCAGAAACAAGACCCACATTATCTATGACATAATCAAAGATGAGCAACCTGACATCCTCTGTATAACAGAAACCTGGATCACAAACACCGATGCAGCCTTATTGAACCAGTTAAACAGGCCAGGCTACAACCTGTATAACTGTCCACGATCCAACAAAAGAGGTGGAGGAGTTCTCATAATTGCCAGATCAAACTTGAAACTCTCATGCACGTCCCTGGATTCAAACCCAGACATAGACCTGCTCAAAATAGAGAACTCAGCAATATCCATCTGTCTAATATACAGATCCCCCTCACAGAATCATGAAATACTTGCTGCAGCATTAGAAAACATCTCCTCAACACAACCGAAGAAATTCCAAGTCATCCTAGGTGACCTAAACCTAGCGTCAACAACAGCAGCGCACGCCAACACCTTCCTGGAAGCTATGTCCCAACTTGGGTATCATCAGATAATAAACGAGCCAACCCACGAAAAGGGACATACATTGGACATGGTCTTTACCCCTAAAAACAAACAGCCCAACCATGTTAAACCCCTAATCAAAATCAAATCAATACCTTGGTCTGACCATCACCAAATAGACATACAGATAAAACTCCCATCGTTACCTAAAGACGCGAAAGCACAACGAGAAATCCAACAACAGAGATGTTTCAACAAACTTGATCTGGATGGTCTCACAAGTAACATCAAGGCGCACATCGACTTGGAAACTACAGACCTCGATGCACTAACAAATAGCTGGGACACAGGAATTCAGGCTACTGCGAACCCGAAATGGAATAACACAGCAATCCCAGGTAAACAACAATCGGAACCCTGGTACACAACTACGCTAACCAAAAGGAAGAGAGAGAACTTAGAAAGTGTGAAAAAAGTGGAGACATAACAAAACTTTGGAGCTCAGAGCTGAATACCTCAACCTCCTCGCAAGATACAAAGATGAGGTAGATGCTGCAAAAAGGAAACATCACACCAACCTGCTGAATAAAGCCATCAACAAACCACGTGAACTATTTCGACTAGTGAAAACACTAACCAAAACAAACCAGCCAGAACAGCAGAGCGATACTATTCATCCTCAAACTCTCGCAAACCACTACGCAAGCAAGCTGACAACAACCTCACCCACTCTATGTGTTGCCAAAACAGATTTGAAAACTGCAGTGAAGCAAGAACAGACATGGAACGAATTTCACAAAATGGATGATAAGCAAACGATTGAAATAATAACCAGTATCAATACCACCACCTCCCTGCTTGATCCCTGCCCAGCTACATGGATTAAAGCGGCAAAAAAGGATATTGTCCACCAGGTCTCACACATTGTGAACCAATCACTGTGCCAAGGAATCATGCCCAACCAGCTCAAAAAGTCTATAATTAGACCGATACTAAAGAACAACTCACTAAACAAAGAAGACCCATCATCTTACTGCCCAATCTCCAGCATATCTTTCCTAGCGAAGATCATTGAAAAAGCAGCCCTCATCCAACTGCAAGACCACCTCGACGACCACGAAACCCTGGACAAACAGCAATACGGATTCAGAAAAAATCATGGGGTCGAAACCCTGCTTTTGGCACTGCTTAACAACCTCCTCAAGGGCCTGGAAGACAGAAAGAAAATGTTTATCCTCATTTTCATCGACATCTCTGCTGCTTTCGACACTGTCCATCATCTAACCCTCCTTAACAAGCTGGCATCAATTGGAATCTTAGGAACAACCTTGAAATGGTTCTCCTCCTACATAACGGACAGAAAGCCGCAGGTCCAATTCAACGGAGAAAAAGCTGAAGCCTTCACTCAAACTCAAGGCATACCGCAGGGCTCGGCACTCTCGGCACTACTTTTTAACATTTACATGCAACCCCTCAGTGGAATATTCAGGAAATATGGCATTAACTACCACATATACGCAGACGATATCATGCTGTACACCCAATTGGAGGCTGCAGACCCTAATTACGCTCAGCTTGAAACCTGTATGGGAGAGATGTTGGGATGGCTAAAACAAAACAATATGTCGATTAATCACAAGAAAACGGAAGTAATGTTTATATCCAGTAAACCTGATTTCGAACCACCTCCAACAATCACATTGTGCAACAATACTTACAACACTAAAAATGAAATTAAATATCTAGGAGTCACAATCGACAGCAAACTAAAGATGGAAAAACACCTCAGCAACACCAACAAAGCCATCTTTCACAAGCTTAGAGTACTACAACCCCTGCGGAATATACTTGATCCATGTGACTTCCGGTCGGTTGCACAAGCGCTCATCATGCCTCACCTAGACTACTGTAACGCCATCTTACAGGGTCTTCCAAAGAAAACGACCAATATATTACAACTGGCACAACATGTCGCGGCAAGGATCATCATGCGATCAAGCGTCACTGAACATATCACACCTGTATTGATGGAACTGCACTGGCTACCAGTCGTTGCCAGGATTCAATACAAAACATTGGTAACTACATTCAAACTAATACACAACCTAGCCCCCTCATTCCTCTCCACCCTTATCTCCACGCAACCAACCACCAGAAGCAGGAGAACCATCAATTCAGACACACTAATAGTTCCAAACAGCATTAGACATGTAAAAGTCAGTATCAGCCGCAGAGCGTTCTCCTTCTCTGCCCCCACTTTATGGAACCGCCTACCACACGAGCTGAGAGCAATTCCAGACATAGTTGACTTCAGGAAGAAATTGAAAACGCATCTGTTCAATTGTCACTACGACCAGATGTAAATCCAAGAAGATAAAAGAGGAAGTGAATAGCTGTATGTAAAAATGTAAATAGATGAAGGACAATCTCTTTTGTAAATGTATGTTAGTACATTAAGGCCTATATTTAGACCCTACTATGTGTGCTGTGTATTACCCCTACTCTCTCTATCTATGCCCCAAATTTTCTGTCTTGATTTTTGACAAATCCCAAAATTATAATCAAACCGCTTCTGATCGCTGGAAGTAGTGGTATATAAGTGTTTACTAAATAAATAAATAAATAAATAAATTTTAGAGACTGTATTTTATTCATATTAATTTGGCTATTGGTAGACATGGGTAATTTATTTATTTATTTAACAGTATTTCTATACCGCCTTATCCTACAATCAAGGCGGTATCACAGCAAAACAATCAAAAGGAGTGAACGTGATTTTCATGCAGTGAAGGTTATATCGTGATTTGTGTGTAAGATGTTGTGTTTTTGGTTAGGTTGATCATTGTTTGATTAGGTTGTACATTGTGCGCTATGATACATCGTGTACTTTAATACATTCTTCTATACACTGAGTGTTAAGCAACATCGTGTGCCGTTGTACATTCTCTTATCAGGGGGTCGGAGGAGGGTATGTTGGTAGTTCCTGGTAGTAAGATCATGTGACGTGTCCATAGTGTTCCATGAACAGTGTTGTCTTCAGCTGTTTGCGAAAGTCTTTGAGGTCCGTCGATGATCTCAGCTCGTCTGGGAGGGTGTTCCAGATTGTTGGGGCAGCCAGGGAGAGTGCTCTTTCTGCGGTGTCTTTGCGTGTTTTTCTGAAGTCTCTAGGGGTGTTAACTCGGTTGGAGGTACCTTTTCTTCTTGGGCGTGTGCTGGTGTCTGGTTATATGAGGGTGTGCAGGCTGTTGGCTGAAGTGTGTTGTTTGATCTTAAATATGTTTATGATTGTTTTATATTTGATGCATACACTGATTGGGAGCCAGTGTAGGTCTTTCAGAACAGGTGTAGTGTGTTCATGTCTTGTCGATCCAGATATTATGCGGGCTGCCGTGTTTTGTGCTAGTTGTAGTGGTTTGAGTGTTTGTTTTGCTAGTCCAAGGTAGATTGGGTTGCAGAAGTCCAGTAAGGGGGTTATTAGTGCTTGGCATACAGTACGGAAGTGCTCAATGGCGAGGAGGGGTTTAAGTCTTCTGATCTTTTTGGGATCTTTAAGCTCTGTCTGCTCCATACTTGAGGGCATTTGGGCTACTTTACTCTTTTTTGGAACCTCTCTGCTTTTGGTAGTAATCCTTCAAGGATACATTCTTCTGAACCATGCGCTCTTGTGCGACTGTCAACTTTACCCTCTTACTATGTTTTGTGAGCATAAAATCTTGGAAAATATACTGGCAGAAGAATTCACTGATTAAGTCAGAATTCCATCACCACCTTAAGGAAGGAACTTAGGCAAAACCACCCTATTGTTGTAAAACTTTGTATAGGGTGCATCTGTTATTAGGGTCTGCAGCTGACTAATTCTGTGTGCTGAAGTGAACACCATCAAAAAATTACCTTCTCAGCGGATTTTAAGTGGCTTTTAGGATTAGTACTCAGTGGTTCAAAAAGAGCTTTCAGTAGCTGAGAAAATATGACATTGAAGTCCTAAGACACAATGGCTTGAGAAGAGGCTTTGAAAGAAGTAAGCTTTGCATGAAGTGAACAACTAAACGTTGTAGAGATAGGCTTCCCTTCTGTATATTGATGAATTGCACCAGTTGCACTGAGGTGTACCCTTACAAAGTTGGTGTTCAGACTAGACTGACAAATGTAGAAAGTATTCAAGCATTCAAGTGTGTGGAACTGGAGAAAGGATCTAGGGCCTTTCTATTACACCATACGGTAAACCTTTTCCACTTAAAACCGTATAACCTCCTACTGGAATCGCTCCTCGAATCCAGGATGACGTTGGTTATGCTAACCAGCAGGTTGAAAGATGACAAAATTAGCCTCTCAATATCCAAGCTGTGAGGGCTAGAGACTGCGAGATTAGGGCAAGCAAGGTGCCTAACCAAATGGGCTCCTTGACAAACAGATCTAGGAGCACAGAAAGCCATAGTTGTCTGGGCCATGAGGGCACTTTGAGGATAAGGGTTCCTTGTCATCTCAGAGTTTCAAGAGAGTTTTTGCTGACTGGTCCACAAACAACAAGCCCTCCTGCTACAGAGAAGGAAAGCATCTGAGGCTAGTTTGTTGTATGTCCCTATCCTGAAGAAGAATTGAGGTGCTTGCCTGGGGTGGATAGATCTATCAAGGAGGCATTCCATTTTTGAAAAATATTTATGGCTACCTTCCTATTCAAGATCCCCTCAAAGTTGGAATGCATGACTCAGCTTGTCTGCCAGGACAGTGTCTTCTCCAGTCAGATAAGAGGCTCTGAGAGTCAATTCCTAAGAAAGAGCGCAGCTCCATATTCTGCCTACTTCACAACATAGGAGGTATGACCCTGCTCCTCCCTGCTTGATGATGTAAGCACATGGCTACGACAGAAACATGACGGCAGAAAATGACCATATGGCCTATCTAGTCTGTCCTTCCATATCAACTACTATAGCCCCTTTTTTTCCTTTAGAGACCTTCTGTGGCAATGCTTTTATGAATTCGGATGCTACCTCTATTGGGAGACTATTCCATGCATCTACCACTCTTTCCGTAAAGGAATATTTCCACATATTACTCCTGAGTCTATCCCCTTTCATCTTCATCCTATGTTTCCGCATTGCAGAGCTTTCTTTCAACTGAATAGGCTCTCCTCCTGTGCATTTATACCAAATATTTAAATATTTCAATCATATCTCCTCCCTCCTGCCTTTCCTCTAAAGTATACATATGGAGATTAAACGATATAGTTTATAAAGAAGATTATTGACCATTTTGGTAGCCACCCTCTGAGGAGTCGCCATCCTTTTGTAGGTGTGGTCTACAGAATTGTACACAGTATTCCACCAAAGACTTATACATAGCCACTATCACCTCCTTTTTCCTGCTAGCCTTTTCTACCTGTTTATCCAAGTTAAGATCATCAGAAACAATTACACCCAGGTTCCGTTCCTCTTTCATGGACAGAGGTACTTTGCACCCTATAATGTACCGCTCTCGGATTTTTGCAGCCCAAACGCATAACCCTACATTTTTTAGCGTTAAATCGCAGCTGCCAAATTCTTGAGCATTCTTCAACTTTGGCTAGATCCCTTCTGTTATCTATTCCTTCCTGGATTCTACTCTATTGCAGATTGCGCTATTATCTGCAAAGAGACAAACCTTACCTGAGAGCCTTTCTGCAAAAGATAGCTACTCACTTGTAGCAGGTGTTCTTCGTGGTCAGCAGGAATAGGTCCTCATTTATGGGGGACATCCCCGATGGAGCCCTGGACGGGAAGGCTCCCCAGCTTCTATTGTAAACTTTTGGAAGGCTCCACTGTGTCTGCTTGTCTTCTTCCTGCCTGCTGTGGCGGCGTCATCTTCTTTAGTCTGATAACATAGCTATAGCAGAATACAACTCCTCGGGGAGGTGGGAAGGTGTGAGGACTTATTACTGATGTCCACGAAGAACATCTGCTAAAGGTAAGTAACTACCTTTTCTCCGTGAACTAGCAGTAAGTCCTCAAACTTGAGACTCCCAAGCTAAAAGCTATCGAAAACCGAGGCGGCTGCTGAGAAATCTTGCCCCTCTCAATGCTTGCCTTTCTCGCGTCTCCTCCTGGCTGAATAACAATTATCTTCACCTCAACCCCTCTAAGTCCGTGGCCCTTTGGTTTTCCTTCAGAGCCTCTCTCCCTCCCACGCTATCCCTATCATCCTATCACTCCAGTACCTCTTGTGTCAACCCTTCGGTACCTTGGTGTCATCAATCACCTTCCACTCACATATCTCCCTGCTCGTCCACCGATCGTTCACTTTGCAATGTCAAATCCGCGCCATTCGCCATTTTCTTTCCCCATCTACCCTTAATCACCCTTGTACTATCACTCGTCATCTCCAGACTAGATTATTGTAACGTCCTTCTAGCAGGCCTCCCCCAATACCAGTTCCGTTGCCTCCAACTTATTCAGAACACCGCTGCCCGTCTTCTCACCAACTCTTTTCTGTCCGACAATATCACTCCCCTCCTCTTGCAGCTTCACTGGCTGCCGATCACATTCCAGGTCATGCACAAGATGCTCAAGATTACCCAAAACGTATTGCACAATAGTACATAAGAACATAAGATATGCCATACAGGGTCAGACCAAGGTCCATCAAACCTAGTATCCTGTTTCCAACAGTGGCCAATCTAGGTCATACGTACATAGCAGTTTCCCCAAAAGAGGCAGGTTCTGCAATGCTTGTACTGGGTCAAGCATTGATATCCTGGGTCCCTTCTTAATAATGGTTTATGGACCTTTCCTCCAGGAACTTGTCCAAACCTTTTTTAAACCCAGCTACACTAACAGCCTTTACTACATCCTCCGGTAACAAATTCCAGAGTTTGATTACACGTTGAGTGAAAAAATATTTTCTTTTATTAGTATTAAATAGTTTACCCTGTAGCTTCATTGCATGTCCCCTAGTCTTTCTAGATTTTTTATTTATTTAGTAAACACTTATATACCACTACTTCCAGCGATCAGAAGCGGTTTGATTATAATTTTGGGATTTGTCAAAAATCAAGACAGAAAATTTGGGGCATAGATAGAGAGAGTAGGGGTAATACACAGCACACATAGTAGGGTCTAAATATAGGCCTTAATGTACTAACATACATTTACAAAAGAGATTTAAGATTAATTTTAATTAATTATATACGTGTGTGTATATATATATATATATATATGTATACACGTGTGTATATATATATATATATACACACACGTGTATATATATATATATATACACGTGTATATATATATACGTGTATATATATATACATATTGTCACCCCTCGCCAGTCCACCCCAGTATGGAGGCAGTAGGAGAGGGGGCACAGTTAAAGTCACTCTGTTAATGCTGTTATCTGGATATGCTTGTGTAGTTGTAGCCCAGTGATGACAGCCAAAGTAGGTTAAGGGTAAACAATATTTTTATTGTTTGCACAGGGTTTCTTCCCCCAAGAACAGAGGTTAAATGATAACATAAGCGTAACAGAAAAAGTCCTGGATAACAGCTCTCCTGATACTTCTCAGGGCATCACAAGCAATCAACCATCAGCTTCTCTTACTTCTTTCAATATTCCAAAACATCAATGTTCTTCATAACAGCAATACTTTTCCAACATAAGCTTTCACTAAATAAACTTTCAATGTTGTGGTTTTTCTTGTCCACGTCTGCTTAAGATAATTCCTCCTAGCCTCTAAGGATAACAGATGCTTCTTCCATAAGCCTGATCGTTCTTCACTGCAAACTTCTCCCAGAAGAATTCTATGTGCTCTTGAGCTATCCCTTAGAGCTAGATATTTAACTCGTGTTGGCAGTGAGACAAAAACTCCTGTCTGCATCCAATCTCCAAAGTTAGACTTTTACAACAGCCTTAAAATATGGAATATGTTTAAGCTGTACTTTAAACTTCCCTTTGACAGATACCACATTCCATTTCTGAACTGCTACTATAAGACAATGGATTATCTGTCTGCATTGGTTCACCTTCACTATCTTGAGCTTCCTGGTTATAAGGCTCACTCGAGTCTAGTGATCTCAGGTGCTTGAGGAGGGTTTGTAACTGCTTCTCTCCCCTCTCTTTATGTATCTGGGGCTCTTGCAGGGATACCTGTTTATTAAGGTTCTTAAGCAGCTGAGAGTAAGGATTTCTCTCTCCCTTGTGTTGCCTCAGTCTTACTCTCTGGTGAGGAGGTATGTATCTCTTCTGAGAATGTTTTACAGGCTCTTTTAATATCTCCTGGTCATCAGAGTCTGTATCTAGGTTTGTGTTCCGGTGCTGCCAATTAGCAACGTGCTGAGGTGCAGCTGTGCTAGACTCTAACCTGCAGCTTCTGACTCTTTCTCTGCAGTAAGGCAACGCTTGTCTTTCATACGTTGGGAATTCCCTTCCACCCAGTTTCTCTCTTGTCTGTCTGGTCCCAGGGAAACTATCTGCAGAATTGCTTCTGTCCCTTTCAGACAAGGATTCCAAACTTTGCTTAAAAGGTTTATAAAAGTTTCTAACCTGCTTTGGCTTTGCTTGAGGGCTATTCCTTCCTGGCAGCACTTCCAACTGCCTTCCTCGAGACGTGGCTTTCTCTGAGCAAGGTGGCTGGCAACCGTCCAAGTACTCGGTTCCCACCCGGTTCCACTTGCTTCCAGCTCTGTCTCCTAGGGATCTCCAGTCTCTGCCTGGACCTGGTTTCTTTATCCCTCTGGGAAGAATCTCTGACTCTAAGGCTGCATCTGATCCTTCTGAGTCCCTTTCTCCCGGCTGTGCCAAAGATAAGCCTCTGCGTTGCTTTCTTCTCATTACTCCATCTCCTCTCCGTTCCTCCTTCTCTTCCTCCTCCTCTGAAAAACCCACTTCCTGGTTATGAGGAGTGCTTTGTCCAACCAGGCGTGAGTCCACCCCTTTCCCTGATAGGCTAGCTCTCCCTGTCAGCCTAGAGCTAGGGTGTGGCTCCCTTTCTCGTCTCTCCTGCACTGAGCCTTTGAGTGCTGAGTTTTTAACCCTTTCTTGACCTGTATCTCTGGCAGGTTCAGAGGAAAAAGTGTGTTTAAAGCCCTTTTTCTTGTGCTCTGACAGCTCTGCCTTGTCACAGTATATATATATATATACGTATATATATACATAGATATGTATAAATATGTATACATATAGATATATACACACATAGATATACATACACAGATATACATGTATACATACATACATGTATACATACATACATACATGTATACATACATATATACATGTATACATACATATATACATGTATACATACATGTATACATACATATATACATGTATACATACATATATACATACATATATACATGTATACATACATATATACATGTATATGTACATATATATATGTATATCTATCGATCTATCTATATATATATATGTATATCTATCTATATATATATGTGTATATCTATCTATATATATATATGTATATCTATATGTATATATATCTATACATATAGATATACATACATACATATATAGATATACATATATATATATAGATAGATATACATAACATATAGATATATGAGAATATATCTATAGTGAGATATGAAGGGCATAAAATACACACAAATGATAGACATAGACATCTGTAAGATGTGTGTTATAGGTATGAATATATAGGCCTTTATATGGAAGTCTGCAAAGAAGCAGACAGAGATATGCCTACAAAAAGGTATTCACATAGGAAAATGTGGAGAGGAAAGATTCATCTAATAACAAGAAGGTGGAACTTACTTGAGAAGATATATAGAGAATCAATTCATACTGGTTATGGCTACAGGGATGCTAGGTAGTAGAATAACCAGGATGGTTACGTGAAAAGCAGAGGATGATATCAGTCTGCAGCCAGCAAGTCCCGAGTATTCTAGAACTCTAGCATGGTAAGTGAACAGAAGGACGCATAGGAATGAGATACCATTCTGATCTGCTTAAGGGCAAAAAGGTATCATGTGTTCTTACCATGAGGACGAGCTGGAAGGAGAAAACATATTCCCTCCTGGAAATATTATGGACCAAAGCAGGGAATTAGCAACTCCTTAAGCTTTCACGTAAGAGAAGGCCTATGTCCTTTATATTAAAAAGGAGAACTTTTCTAGTCATGGGAGACCTGACTGAAAAAAACTTTTTCAACCATCTAGTATAGCTGTTGGAGAAAAAAAACCCCATGCTCTCTAGCAAGGGCCCATAGTGGAGAGCTTCTCTGTAGAATTGCAGAGAGCATGATGCAGGAGAATGAGGATATAGAACGGGCTGCAGGAGAGCCAGTAGCTATGTCAACTATGCTGCCAAACCCAGGGGAATGGAGATGGCAGAAAGAGAAGACAATCCAACAAGCTTGTAGTGAAAAAATTTCCAAGACAGATGATAGCGCTGACTTGGAGTCACTACTAAGACCAGACAGAATGTTAGTGGAGGACAAATCTGGTTGCTGGTGAACAAGAACCAGTGGTCCAAACATTAAGGCTCCTGCATTGGTAGCTGCTTGCCAGACAGCAGAAGAATGGTACTGTTTAAAAACAGAAAGAACAGATAAAAGAAGAGTAGAAAGCTCTGGACGTGTCTGATGAACTGCTTCAAAGCAAGATTGAAAAAGAGGAGTCAACTCAGAGAAGAGAACTCCGCACTGGAAAAGTAGAAACTAGAGAGGCTGAAGAAAGTCCTCCAGTGAAGCAATACCGCTCTTACAGGGGTAAGGAAAATGGAGCAGAAGAAAACTTACAAAGTAGTAAGTTTATAGGAAGGAAAAAAGACATGCTGGCACAGGAAACTATCGTTTGATAGTGGATAGACCTCTTTCCCTAGCAGGAAAAGAGGAAAAACCCTGTGACCTAGAAGCATGAACCATCCTGACAGCTCATAGAATATAGAAAGAATGGATGTCTTTTGGGAAGAGATCCATGTTTAGGATTTAGAATGACAGCAGTGGATTGCCTCTATTGAGAAGAAGCAACTGCAGATTCTAATCCCAAGAGTCACAAGCATCTGATGGATTGATCAGAAATCCTGTGGTTGCTGGGTTTGCTGAGCCTGGTGAGATGTTGAACTCTGCAGATCAGGACGATGTTTCCCCTGTTTGGGAACATCTGTATGATGGGCAGATGATGCATAAAACCTTCTTCTCCTATGGGAAGAAAGTTTGGCAGGACATTTCCTACCTACTGGGACAGAAGAAGGTGCAGAACAGCTCCTAGGAACAGGTAAGTCAGTGGAGAACTGAGTAACCCGACGTAAAGACTCCTTGTTGAAAAGATTGTCTCCAGTGCAAGGAGTATGTCCCAGTCTGTGTTGTGCCCATTTATCCAAGTCTGAAGCTTGGAGCCAGGCTCTACGTCGTGCCCCTATAGTTATAGCAGAGGTCCTGCTAACAGACTCAAAAGAGTCTAGGGAAGCACGAGTAAGAAACCAAGAGATATTCTGGAGATGCTTGAGCAGTGAAGAATAGTCTGCACTCCTGGACTGTGGAAGAGAAGGAGTCACAAGATGTAATTGCTTTGTGACCTCCTCAAGAGATAGACTCATATAGAAAATATATGAGAGAATTCTTGCAGAGAGCATAGATGTCTGGAAGGTTTGACGTCCAAAGGCATCAAGTGTCTTAGACTCACGACCTGGCGGATAAGAAGAGTGCTTTTTCTTGCTCTTTACCCGCCTCATTGCTGATTCCACAACTATGGAATGATGAGGAAGTTGAGTCTTTTGAAACCCTGGAGAGGGGGGCACCTGATATAAAAGATCAGTTGCTCTGGAAGGTGGGGGTACCCTTAAAGATGTTTCCCACATTCCTAGAAGGAGATCCTGCAAGGAATGATGCAAAGGAAGCATTATGTTCTCCTTTGCTTTGGTAGAAAGAGAGCCCTGTGCAGGATCATGTCCTGGGATAGGAATGGCAAGAGATCTTGCTATATCCAGGAGGAAACTCTGGAAAGAGGGCTCCCCAACAGGAATTTCCCTTGGACAGGTTAGATCTGAAGAACTAGCCTGAGCACTGACAGAGCTATCCAGATATATAGGAATAGAAAATCCTGCACAGTGCAGTGTGGAATGCTTAAATGATGGTCGCCGGTACAGGCTGTCAAGAGCAGCGACCGACATTACCACATTGTCCATGCCAGGTATCGACTCCAAGCTTGGCATAGAAGGGAGCGATCCTGTTGAAAAAAGCATGGCAGGAGTTGGCCACGATACTACTGTGGATACCAGTACCGATGTCAATACCAGTACCGATGTCAGAGTCGAGTCTGACAAAGACATCGGAGCAGTCATCGGAGACAGTTCAATCGGTACCGAGGTAACCGAAAACCTCCGGGTGCTATCCTCGGTACCGAGCCACCGGTATCGATCGGTGTCAGTAACAAAGTGTATAGGTACTGAGTCTTCCAGACTAGAGAGTGACTCTAAACTCGGCATCGATAAGCGAAGCATGGAAGACACAGACCGTAAGGGTAATGAGGACATCGGCACCGACTTCGGTACCGTGCCTGATACCGGTGAAGGAAGGTCAACGAGTGGCAACTCAATGGGCCTCGAGGGAACCGAGAGTTGTGGATCCGAATCATCGGAAACGAGCCTTTGGTACTGCCGAGAGCCGGTACCCAGTCCTCCAGACTGGAGATCGATTCCAGACTCGGCATCGAAGGAAACGAGGCTATCGATGCACGTCTGGAGGGTACCTACGTCGGTGGTAATATCGGTGCTGGTACCGATAATGGAAGGTCAGTCTGGAGAGTATCCACCAGTCCCGAAGGCACCGAGGACGCCCGATGACCATCCCTGGTGAGGAGTGTTTCATCCAACACCAGTGCCGATGTCGGGGTATCAGTACCGCTCGAAGCGGATGCCACCACCGGACACGGCTCAGGTATGTTCTGTGAGGGGTGAACCCCAGGAACAACCTGAAACCCCTCATAGGTTTTGGAGACCGAAGACTCCCGCTGGGGTTTTGAAGCCAGTGGGCCCTCGAGGGCAAGGCCGGAGCCGTCTACATGCTGTACATGAGACCTACCACTCGAGGGCTGGCTAGTCTTAACAGACTGTTTGTGGGTTACCTGATCCTGTGTAGAAGAAGAAGGGGATGGTGCCCCGAAGCTGGAGGGAAACCGTGTATTGAGAGAACCTCGATATTGAAGACCTCTTCTCAACAAACTGTCGTCAGGACCCAAGCAGGTTAGACACCGACTGTAGGGTCTAAAAATAAAGTTGTACCGCCACAGTGTGAACATTTCTTGGAGAAAGTGGCTGGCGGTTCCATGAAGGAAAAAGAAGAGGCCTAAAAGGCGTAAGATACCGTGAGACACTATGAAGAAAAAATATTCCTTGAAGGAGGAAGATTTTACAAGAAAAGAAAAGAAAACACCAGCGGTACCGGTGGCGTCAGGAAGACAGCCGCGACCACAAGAAAACTAAAGAAATAAAACAAGAATTTTCTGCGGTGACAGGCGGACGTCCTGCCGGCTCCGCAGAAAAACGAAAACTGAGGAGAGGCAGTTGGGAAAGGCGGGAAGGCAGCACGCAGGCGTGGTGGGATGCTTCCAAAAGCTCTTTGATTGGATCCTGGGAAGGGTTCCTGCGCAGACTCCGTCAGTACCGACGTACCCATATGTGAAGACTCATTCCTGCTTGTTCCTGGAGATGGCCATGGCCTGCCGAGTATCGAGGCGCACCCCAATGAACTCAAGAGCCTGTGCCGGCACAAGGTGAGACTTTGGGTAGTTGACCAAGAACCCCAAGCTCTCCAAGAGGACAGTGCGCGACATCGCTTGTTGGGCCTCCTCGACAGAGGAGTCCGTAACAAGCCAGCTGTCGAGGTACGGAAACATCAGCACGCCCCCGTGCTGAAGGTGAGCGGGGCCACAACGAAGCACTTATTGAAGGAGGATGCAAGGCCGAAAGGGAACACCCTGTACTGAAAGTGCTTTCCCTGCACCCTGAAACGCAAGTACTGCCTGTGTTGGGGGTGGATCAAGATATGGGTGTAAGCGTCCTTTAGATCCAAGGAGCATAGTCAGTCGCCCTGCCAGAGGAAGGGCAGCAGCACGCCAACAGATAACATCTTGAATTTCTCCTGCACCAGGAACTTGTTTAGCCTGCGGAGGTCGAAGACGGGCCGCAGACCCCCCGTCTTTTTTGGAACGACGAAGTACCGGGAATAGAAGCCCCGACCTCGAAGGTGGGGAGGGACTTTCTTGGCTGCCCGTTGGGCAAGGAGGGAGTGTAATTCCCGCTGCAGCAAGAGCTGGTGTGCAGGGAGTTGAGGAGGCTCCACCGGGAAGAAAGGGTGGAAGCCTGTTGAAGTGGAGGCGATAGTCCTCCCGGGTGACCTGGAGGACCCAGGTGTCCAAGTTGATAAGCACCCACAATGGGGTGAAGCAGGACAGGCGTCCCCCCCCCCACAGGCTGCTCCATCGCCAGAGGCGAGAGGCTATGCCGCTGGCGTCAAAACCCCTGAGGGGGCTGTGTTGGAACTGGCGTCTGGCCTTCAGGTCCTTTGGTTTAGGGTGACCTTGGCCGGGCTTCCCCTGCGCAGGAGCGATCAGCATGGGGGTAGCTGGGTACGGCGGATAGCAGCAGTACTGGAGGCCTTTCCTGGGGTAGAAGGGCTTCTTGGCAGGCTGCTTCTTCTGAGGCAGTGTAGAGGTCTTGCAGGAGAGACGGGTCCTCGTGATGTACTCCGTCTCTATCTCCGCAGCCTTCTCCTCCATCGGCTTACCAAAAAATTGTTCGTCGAGGCAGGGCATGTCCAGGAGCTTCTCCTGCACCCACTGCTCCAAATCCGAAGATTGGAGCCAAGCCTTGCAGCGGGTTCCTATGCCCGTGGCCGCCACCCAAGTCGATGTCTCGAAGCCATCATAGGAGGCTCGAGAGATATACTTGGAGCAATCAGCCACTTATTTCAACAGGGTGCGGAACCTCTCGAGGGGCTTGCCCTCCAGGACCGTGGAGAAACCTCCAAATTCTTTTGCCAAGTCGCGGAGGAACATACCAATATACTGTATAATTGGAATGCCTTGATGCGATATGAGAGCATGAAACTTTGATAGGCCTTGCGGCCCAGGGCATCAAGGGCTCTCGATTCTCAGCCCGGCGGGACTGATGAGTGGGATTTTGGGATTTTCGGCTTCCTCATGGCTGATTCCACCACCATCGAGGTGTGAGGAAGTTGGGTCTTTCAAAAGCCTGGCCCTCGCTGCACCTTGTACATTGCTCTCAATGGAAACCGAGTCTGGGGTCTCCCACATGTAGAGCACTAGCCGGGAGAGGACTAACGGCACCTGCACAGTGAGGTATTCCCTGGGTGGGGCCTCGTACTGAAGAATATCGAGTTCTTCAGCACGAGGGTCTTCCTTGGCCTGGGTAACCAGGTTGAGGGCCCGAGCCATGTCCCGAATAAACACCAAAAAGGAGATGTTGGGTGGTGAATGCCGCTGGACACCAGGTGGCGAGGGGTCCGACAGAAGATCCCAGTGGGTGTGTGTCTCCGGGGATATGTCCCCATCAGATTTCCAGTCCGAAAAGTCGGTCAAGGGATCCTGTCCGATGGCCTGTGACCTGGAGCCAGAGGCCCTGGACGATCTTGCCCTCGAAGAACGGGAGAGTGAGCGAGACCGACATTGAGGAACCTCACGAGGCCTATGGCTCTCGGGGGCTTCCTGGACGGATTTGGGTGTCCCACGCGAGGAACCCGCGGTCTCCAGGCGCAAGTCAGCAAAGCTGGCTGTGAGCGCCTGCTGGGAAGCAATGAATGTAGAAATGCTGCGTTCCAGTGCCAGCATACAGGACTCCCATGTGAGCGTGGGGCCTTGGGATGCCAATACCAGGGTCACCGGATCGGGTGTCGAGGAGGAGAGGGCGTCCTCACCAGGACGTCCCTCAGGAGACTGGGCGCCTTCGCCAGAGGCCTCCATTTCTCTGCAAGGTACCTTGCAGGGCCACTCCTTGTCCGACTCTAGGGAACACCGAAGGGGGCTAAGTGACCGGGCGCGGGAGTGCTCGCACTTGTCAGGGGCCCCAAACAGCGACTTCGATGCCTTCTTCTTTTTGCGCCGTTCCACCTCGGGGGACCCCTGGTCAGAATGCCGCCGGGAACGTGGAGCCACAGGGGGAGAACCCACCAGAGGGGAGACGACCAAGGGTGCCACCAGAGACTTCGAGGCAGCCTTTCGAAAAATGTCTTTGGACTTCTGCTTACGGCTGAGCAGGGCCTTAGAGGACATTTTCTTACAGAGCTCACAGAGCTCTGGATCATGGTCGGCTCCCAGAAACCTTAGATAGCAGTCATGAGTGTCCGTAAGCGATATGTTCCTAGAGCATCTATCGTATTTTTTAAACCCGGTGGCCATGGGGTCAAAAATGGCCCCTGCGAGGTAGAAGACCCACATGGCCAACGGCTGGGAAGAAAAAAGGGTGTGAAGCCTGAAAAGAAAAAATTAGAAAGGGTATCCCTGTAAGCTTCAAAAGAGAGCAAGGGGAGGACGGAAATAAGAGCCTGTTAAGGCGAGGAAACAAAAAACTTTTTCCGAGGGACGAGGACGTGCGTCAGAAGGGCTCTGCGGAAAAAGGGAGACTGAGCAAGATGGCACCCTTGGGCGGGAAGAAGACCATGCATGCATGGTAGCAATCCCAAAGGCTTTCTTTGAAAGCGGGGGAATTGCTCCGCATGGGCTCCGTCGGTGCCGCGACCCATAAGTGAGGACTGACTTCCTACTTGTTCCTGGAGAAGGACGCAAAAGCGTTACGATGGAAAAGATCAAGACAAAAAAGGTTTTCTGAGGCCTGGTGCGACAGCAGCGAGTCTCAGGCAGGAAAGGAGCTGATGCAGGCCAGAAAAGGTACAAAATTGTATGAAGAAAAATAACTTTTTTCTGGGGGGACAAGACGAACATCTGTAGGGCTCTGTGGAAAAATGGAAACTGAGCAAGATGGCACCCTTGGGCAAGAAGGCATCTCCCAAAGACTTTCTTTGAAAGCTGGGGAGATGCTTCCACGGGGGCTCTGTCGGCGTCAACATCACCCATATGTAAGGACTGATTTCCTGCTTGTTCCTGGAAAAAGAAATATTTCCGCATATTAGTGACAGAATTCAAAATGGCATGGTACAGACAGTGGATCCTTTTATAGCAACAGGATAAAATCAAAATAAACTTAACTGTCTCTTATATACCAACAAATAGGGGTGCTCTACATAGAGCGGTGGGTGCACTCCTAAACAAGGGCAAGGGGAGGGGTGACCTGCATGAAGCGACAATTGCACGTACTCTTGCCACCTTGCTGGACAGACTGGATGGACCGTGCTGGTCTTTATCTGCCGTCATATACTTATTCTACTATATTACTCCTGATACTATCACCTTTCATCTTCATCATATGTTTGCTCACTTCAGAGCTTTCTTTCAATTGAAATAGGCTCTCCTCCTGTGTATTTATGCCACGGAGGTATTGAAACATCTATCATATCTTCTCTATCCTGTCTTTCCTCTAATGCGTACATATTAAGATCTTTATGTCTGTTCCCATATGCTTTATAACAAAGACCACTAACCATTTGAACAGCCACCCTCTGCAGCGACTCCATCCTTTTGTAGGTGTGATCTTCAGAATTGTACACAATATTCCACCAGACTTACAGAGGCACTATTACCTCTTTTTTTTCTGCTGGCCATTCCTCTCTCTATGCACCCAAGCATCCTTCTGGCTTTTGCCTTCGTCATTTCTATCTGTTTAACCACTTTAAGATCATCAGAAACAATCATGCCCAGTTCCCTCTCTTCTTTCATGGACAGAAGTCTGTGCATCAGGCTTCATCTCTGACCCTTTTCAAATCCAGGCTAAAAACTCAGCTCTGACGCTGCTTTAGGATCATCATCCGCTTGGTCTCCTATGTGTTTCCTTGCCACTCCCCTGGACGGGTCCTTGTCCTCAGCTGTTGTGTTGTCTGTCTTGACTACATTGTAAGCTCTTGATGAACAGGGACAGTCTTTTACATGTGTCTGTACAGTGCTGTGTACGCATTTTAGCACTATACAAATGATAAGTAGTAGTATTAGAACTTTGTCCCCTGCACTGTACTGCTCCCCTTGGAGTTTTGCAGCCCAAATGCATGACCCTGCATATTTTAGCATTAAATCCCAGTTGCCAAATTCTTGATCATTCTTTAAGCTTAGCTAGATCCTTCCTCAAGTCATCTATTCCTTCTTGGGTGTCTACTCTATTACAAATTTTAATATCATCTGCAAAGAAGTAAACCTTACCAGAGTCCTTCTGCAATACCATTAGCAAAGATGTTAAAATAATTGGACCAAGGACAGATTCCTACCGTACACCACTGGTAACCTCCTTCTCTTTAGAGTGAGCTCCATTTACCTGTACCCCTCGTTGCCTCCCACTCAACCAATTTCTAACCCAGTCACTTTAGTTTCTATCCCTAGAGTGCTCAATTTGTTTATAAGTCACCTTCGTGGAACGATGTCAAATGCTTTACTGAAATCTAAGCACACCTCATCCAGGGCCAATGTTCCCTCTAATTTTCTGTAGGCTGTGTGCGTATAAAATATCAGCTGTGCAGCTTTTGAAGGAAGGTTAAATTTTTTGTGCGCCACATAATGACACTTGGAGTTATATACTTTAAAATTTGACTACATGTCAGAATACAGTATGTACACCACATTGATTTTAATCAAATTAAATTAAAAAGCGTAGTTACTCACCTGTAACAGGTGTTCTCCAGGAGCAGCAGGAATCAGTCCTCACTTATGGGTGACGTCGGCGCCGACGGAGCCCTCGCGGAGCAATTTTCCCCAGCTTTCAAAGAAAGCCTTTGGGAATTGCAGCGCGCATGCGCGGTCGTCTTCCCGCCCGAGGGTGCCATCTTAGCCAGTCAGATGACATAGCTAAAAAAGACAGCAGAAAAATTTGCAAAAAAGAACATAAGCAGACGATTGCAACTCCAAGGGGAGGAGGGAGGGTAGTGAGGACTGATTCCTGCTGCTCCTGGAGAACACCTGTTACAGGTGAGTAACTACGCTTTCTCCAGGACCAAGCAGGAAGTCAGTCCTCACTTATGGGACTCCCAAGCTCAAGGCTACCGGAGACCCTAAGCACAAAAATGAGCTCCCTCTAGCTCAGCAGCACAGAAGGATAGAATCTTCGCTGAATTATCACCCACCGGTAGCCCACATCCGGGATGGAGGGTAGGAGTTGCTCAGACCTCAAAGAGATTACGGAGGACTGCCTGTCCGAAAGCACTGTCCCTACGGGACTCCCTCTCGAGACAGTAATGGACCGCAAAAGTCTGGCTCGAAGACCAAGTAGCGGCCCGGCAGATGTCTGCCAGCGGAACAGAGCGGAGGTAAGCCACTGACGTGGCCTTTGCCCGAACGCAATGAGCCGTGACTCGACTTTCTAAGGAGAGTCCGGCTGCCCCATAAGCCCAAGAGATACAGTCCGCAACCCAGATGGACAGAGTACGCTTGGAGACCGGGAGCCCCAATTTATTGGGGTCAAAAGACACAAAAAGCTGAGCAGCTTTACGGTGCTCCCGCGTACGGTCAAGGTAGAAGTTCAATGCCCTTCTACAGTCCAGGGTATGGAGGACCGTTTCAGCTTGGCTGGAGTGTGGTCTGGGAAAGAAGGTTGGAAGTACCACCTCCTGATTGATGTGAAAAGGGGAGACCACTTTAGGCAGAAATTTTGGGTGAGTCCGTAGGACTACCCTATTCTTGTAGAACCTAGTGTAAGGGGGATCAGACACGAGGGCCTGCAATTCACTTACGCGCCTAGCGGAAGTGAGGGCTATCAAGAACAGTGTTTTCCAAGACAGAAAACGGAGAGAACAGGTAGCCATAGGTTCAAAAGGCGGACAGGTGATCCGCTGCAAAACCACATTCAGGTCCCAGTCAGGCGCTGGCGGGCGCAGAGGTGGTTTAAGTAGAAGGAGACCTCGGAGAAACCTCGCTACGAGAGGGTCATTGGAGAGAGGTCTGCCGTCCACTGGCACATGATGTGCTGAAAGAGCACTGAGGTGAACTTTGACGGAGTTGGACTTAAGTCCCAGATTAGAGAGGTGCAGCAAGTACTGCAAGATCACCGACACCGGGCAGGAGAAGGGATCCTGAGACTGTTGGGTACACCAGACTGCAAAGCGACGCCATTTAAGGGCGTAGCATTTGCGGGTAGAAGGCCGTCGCGAAGCTAAGACGACCTCCTCCACCTCCGCCGGCAGGAGAAGGGGAGCAAGGACTACCCTCTCAGCAGCCAGGCCATGAGGTTGAGAGACCTGAGGTTGGGGTGCAGAAGGGACCCCTGATCCTGAGTGAGGAGATCCGGTTGTACCCCCAGAGGGATTGGATCCTCCACCGCCAGTTGCAGCAGGAGCGGAAACCACGGCTGCCTGGGCCAGCGAGGGGCCACCAGGATCATGAAGGCTTTGTCTCGGAGAACCTTGAAAAGAGTCCGAGAGACCAGCGGGATGGGAGGGAAAGCGTACAGAAGGCTCCCCGACCACGAGATCAGAAAGGCGTCCGCCGCAACCCGAAGGGGGTGTGGCTGACGAGAGCAGAAGCGAGGAAGCTGCCGGTTGTGAGGACTGGCAAAGAGATCCACCGTGGGGAGACCCCACTTGAGGAAGAGCTTCTGAACTACCAAGGGATCCAGACGCCACTCGTGCGGCTGGAGGACCCTGCTGAGTTTGTCTGCAAGGCAATTTTCTTGGCCCGGGAGATAAACTGCCTTGAGGAGAATGCCGTGACTGACGGCCCAAGAGCAGAGCTTCTGTGCCTCCCGGCAGAGGAGGAAGGAGCCCGTGCCCCCCTGCTTGTTCACGTAGAACATGGCAACTTGATTGTCCGTCTGGACAAGGACGGACTGTTGGGAAGTCAGGTGGGAGAAGGCCTTGAGAGCTAGGCGGATCGCCCTGAGCTCCAGGAAGTTGATCTGCTGAGCAGACTCCCACGTGGTCCAGAGGCCCTGAGTACGTGCCTCTTGGCAATGTGCTCCCCAGCCCAGGAGGGATGCATCGGTGGTCAGCACCCGGGTCGGCTGAGGTGACTGGAAAGGCATTCCGAATATCAGGTTCGGCTGCCGGAGCCACCACCGGAGAGACGAGAGCAGCGGCTCGGAGACGCGCACTAGGTCTGCCAGGCCGCCTGTGGCTTGTCGCCACTGCTGGCGGAGACACCATTGAGCAGACCGCATGTTCAGGCGGGCATTGGGGGTCACATGGACGGTGGAAGCCATATGGCCGAGCAGTCTCAGGAAGCGCCTGGCGGAGACCAGGGGCTGGCTGCGAAAGCGGTCGGCTAGGTCCATGAGCCGTTGAGCCCTGTCGAGCGGTAGGTACGCTCGTGCCCGAGGAGTGTGCAGCCTTGCGCCGATGAACTCGAGATCCTGTGAGGGGAGCAAAGTGGACTTTGCGAAGTTTATGACAAAGCCCAAGTGCTGCAGCAGAGTCACCGTGCGGCACGTGGCGTTGGTGACCTCTTGAGCGGACGCTGCTCTGATGAGCCAGTCGTCGAGGTACGGAAAGACATAGAGGCCGTGAAGCCGGAGATGGGCCGCCACGACCGCGAGACATTTTGTGAAGACTCGCGGTGCGGAGGATAGGCCAAAGGGCAGTACTCTGTACTGGTAATGATTTCCTGCCACCACAAACCTTAGGTATGGGCGGTGGCTTGGGTGGATGAGGATGTGCGTGTAGGCATCCTTTAGATCCAAGGAGCATAGCCAATCTCCCTGCTGGAGGTAGGGCAGAAGGATTCCAAGGGTAAGCATTTTGAACTTCTCCCGCACAAGGAACTTGTTGAGGTTGCGCAAGTCCAGGATGGGTCTGAGGCCCCCTGTTCTCTTTGGTATCAGAAAATACCTTGAATAAAAGCCTTGACCTCTCAGGTGGTGGGGCACCGGTTCCACCGCCTGTTCCTGCAGAAGACCTGCTAACTCCTGAAGGAGCAACTCCCTGTGCAGAGGGGGGCGCGAAGGTTCTCCCGGAAAATAGGAGGGAGGGACCTGATGGAAGTGGAGAAGGTAGCCTTCTCGCACGACCTGAAGTACCCAGGCATCTGCGGTGATGCTGGACCACCTGTGGGCGAAGTGAACCAGCCGGCCTCCGGTGCTGGGAGGAACCAGCGGGGGGGGGGGGGAGGCTATGCTGAGCGAGTCAAAAACCCCCACCCTGCTGAGCAGGGGCTGGTGGTGCAGGCTTGGGGGCTTGCTGCCTACGGGACCCGTTACCCCGTCCCTTGGCCTGCTGGCCCTGTTGGGGAGCTGCAGGGGCCTGATAATGGGGGTACTGTTTGTAGGCAGCCGCCTTCCTCGGGTAAAAGGACTTTTTTCCCGAGCCCTTCTTTTTCTGGGAAGGGGCGGAGGTCTTCCTAGAAAGCCTGGTCCTGGTGAGAGTCTCAGTCTCAATTTGTGCAGCCTTTTCCGCCATGGGCTTGCCAAAGAGGTTTTCGCCTCGGCAGGGGACATCGACCAACTTGTCCTGTACCCAGGGCTCAAGGTCCGACGACTGAAGCCAAGCCTGTCGGCGGGCACCGATGCCGGCTGCGGCCACTCTAGCCGAGGTCTCAAAGCCATCATAGGCTGCTCGGGACATGAACTTTGAGCATTCCCGAATGCCCGTGGACAAGGCTAGGAACCTCCGCAAGGGCTCCTCGGAGAGACCAGCGGAGAATCCGGCTAGCTCTTTAGCCAGATCCCGGAGATACATGCCCATGTAGAGCTGGTAAGTCTGGACACGACATGCGAGCATAGAGCCCTGGAAGCACTTCTTGCCAAGGCCATCCAGGTTACGGGCCTCCCTTCCAGGAGGCACCGAGGAGTGCATCTTCTGGCTCTTAAGACGATGCATGGCCGATTCCACTACCATGGAATGGTGTGGCAGCTGTGCCTTCTGAAAGCCAGGGCTCTTGCGGACCCGATAGATAGAATCGACCCGCTTGCTCAGGACCGGCGAGGAGGCCGGACTCTCCCACATGCGGAAGAGTAGTCGTTCCAGCATAGGAGGAACCGGCACAGTAAAGTGCTCCCTCGCGGGAGAGTCATACTGGAGGGCGTCGAGCTCTTCGGCTCGAGGCTCCTCCTCGGGATCCGCAGGGAAGGCCAAAGCCTTGGCCATATCCCTAACGAAGTCCAAGAACCGGGCATCCTCCGGGGGGACTGCTTCCGAGGCTCGGACCCCGGTGAGTCCGATGGGACACACCGAGTCCGGAAAGAATCAGGTGACTCTTCCTCCTCAGACTCCCAGACCGACTCCGACGAGGACTCGGTGGGGTCGGCCCGGGCAGGGTGCGGCGCCAGCCGTCCCGACGTCGAGGGAGTCGGCGTCGGCGACCTCGGTCCCGAACGGGAGGCCGAGGGTGACCTCGACCGAGGATCGACTCGAGTTCTCATTGACTCGAGGATCGGCTCGGTCTCCGGGGTTGACTTGGACGTCGACGTCCCGGCGGTCGGGGCAGCGGCGCCAGCGAGGGCCAGCGAGCAGTGCCCGCTGCTGGTCCATGAAGGCAGACAGTCTGCTCTCCAAGGCCGTCAACCTGAGTCCGAGCTCAGGTGACCCAGCAGCCCCCGACTCGGGCCCCGACGGCGTCGGGCCCGACGTCGGCTGTCGCGGAGGCGAGTCCAGAAGGACCACAGGACTTACCCGGGCAGGCATCTCCGACTCCAGGCGAGGTCGCTTCGGGATGTGTTCCTTCTCCAAGGACCCGGGGCGGCTGTCGGGGCTATGCGACCTGGCCCTCGCGGAACCAGGAGCGTCCACCGACGCCGCCCTCGCGGGTTTTTCCTTCCGACGATGGTCCCCGGAGGGAGAACCCCGGTCGGAGGAGCTCCGGCGACGGTCCGAGCTGGAGCCTTTCGACGCGGAGGCCTCCGACGAGGTCCGGGTACGGCTGGGGTCAGCGAAGATTCTCTCATGCTGATGCCGCCGACTCCTCAACGCCTTTGAGGACAGTTTGCTGCAGGGCCCACAGATCAGTTCCTCATGATCCGGGCCCAGGCAGCGGAGGCAAAAGTCGTGTGTGTCGGTTTAGTGACATATTTCGGTCACACCGACCACACCGCTTAAACCCACTGGCAGCCATCGGGGGAAAAAGGGCCCCTGCGAGGTCAAAGGACCGGGCTGCCAGGGAAACCGAAAACGAAAGCTGACTAAGTCAGAAAAACCGAAAAAAGTAAGCGGACTCGAGACCGGCGTCGCGAGTCCGGGCGGGGAAAGCGACGGCGTCGAACCGAAAGGAAAAAGAATAAAATAATGAAGAAAATCGACTTTTTCGCGGGGACAAGACGGGGACGTCTGTAGGGCTCCGCGGAAAAAAGAAGACTGGCTAAGATGGCACCCTCGGGCGGGAAGACGACCGCGCATGCGCGCTGCAATTCCCAAAGGCTTTCTTTGAAAGCTGGGGAAAATTGCTCCGCGAGGGCTCCGTCGGCGCCGACGTCACCCATAAGTGAGGACTGACTTCCTGCTTGGTCCTGGAGAATAGACGATTACTAAATGAAGTGGAAAATTTCTAGTAATTACAATCACAAATGTGGTATTATTTCAGTTAATTTTTATTGAAAGCCATTGTTATTCCATGTAAATAATTTATGTATGGAAGAAGAGTTCGTTCTCAAAAGTTTTCTCTTCGATCTTTCAAATGTACCCAGTCTGGATAAATTTTATCAAGGTCTACTGATCCGCCATCTTGAAGATGACTCTTAACACGGACCAGCATTTCCAAATGTTCTAAATGTAAGCGATTCCTTATTTTGGTTTTTAAACTGTTCATCAAGCTGAAACCACGCTCACAATCTGCACTAGAATGTTCCACCAATATCCATCAATTTCGCTAAATCTGCAAACTGAGCATTCTGAAACGCCAAAGTCACCATATCCAGAAAACTGTTTATCAGTTTGCTTTTGATTTTTTCTGCGACTAAAAACTTGAAGTCATTGTACTGCTGAACAACAATATGTTCCTCCATAAGAAATTGCTTGTACTTTAAGCAGAGTAATCGGACGTTTTCAATTCCAAATTCATAATCACACTGTGCTATTGCTGTCAAGTCAAAAGCAGACCATTCCTCAATTTCATTTTCAGGAAATCTTTCCCCTAAATGCAGACACAGCATATTAATGAAAGTAAGTGTGGAACCAGTATCCACTGAAACGTCTCCAGGTATCTTGTCGAGAAGATTTTTAACATTATCAATCCATTTTACTGTGTCACCCAAGTATTGCATTCAGATTTTGTTCAGCTTACCCTGTGCAAGATGATATGCTTCCAGTGGTGTTAGCCCACGTTTTTGAAATGCCATTGTTAATGAAGCTAGTTCAGATAAAACATCATTCAAAATTTGCAGTGTTAGATGGAATTGATGGCTGTTTAGCTTTTTATAACAGTACTTTGCAATGGGATCATTATCCTTCTCTTCTTCAAAGTATTTTAATAATGGATCATAATTTTGAATATTTACTTGAAGAGCAAAATGTCTAGATAACCACCGCACTTCGTTCAGAGGTCTAAAAGCAATTGACTCGCATTCAGAAGCATCTGCTAATTCTTTAAATTGTGACCTTTTAGTAGAAGATCGACAAAAGGTTGTGTAAACAGTTCTCATGAAAGTTTCAACTTCTTTCATCAACTTTACTTCCTTCCATGATTCAGACATCCCCAAATCTTCACGATGGGCAACACAATGCTGCTGCACTAAATGCGAAACGTTTTGTTTGAGCTGCGCAGCAACACCATTTATTCTGCCTGACATGACAGAGGCACCATACGAAGTAAACATGACCATTTTGTTAAGGTCAAGCTTGTATTTCCCATAGAATTCCCAGAGTGCACTGACTATTGATGCAGCATCGCATGCTTCCAACTGTAGCATCCCACCAAATGAAGTTTTATAAAGACATGAATTTACTGGCCGATATTTGAAGTACAGTATTAAGTATTTGTTAACAGAAATGTCTGTGCTTTCATCACAGGTCTGCGACTAGAAAGCTGTTTGATTATTTTCATCTAATTTCCATGTATTTTGGTGTGCTGAAAACAAATAAAATATTGAAAAAACTCCTAGACATCATGATTTGCCACAACATGCAAAATTGTCTTCAAATTTATCAATTTTTTTCAAATTACTATTAATTAGTTCAAATTACTATTAATTAATTCACATAAGTGCATTTAAGATATAAAATGCCAAAAAAACCTTAAAGGGGTTGTCCAAGTTATGTAAAAAAAAAAATAGCACTGTAAATCTGATGGTCAGCAATATATACATAAGCTAAGCAAGTTTTAAGTCCGTGGTTCTAATTGTAGAAGGGGTTAATCTTTCCTGAAGAATCCAGTGGGAGGGAGACACAGGGCAGATAGCAGCAGCTCCAGTCAGTGCAGGGGGACGTGGCCAGCACTGTGACGTCTCGTGTACTACTGTAGCTGCTCTCTCCTGCATGCCACACTTGTGCACGAATCATCATCAGGTTCTTGGTTCTAGGCTGTTCACACTTTTTCATCGCAATTCGTGTTAGCTCGTCATTCTTCAACCGTTATGTTATGGCTCCACGAAAGTGTATTAATTCACCAGACAGTTTCTGTTTCATCTGTGGTGAAAGCACAGTTACTTACCTGTAACAGGTGATCTCTGGGAACAACAGGAATAAGTCTTCACATATGGGTACGTCGGTACCGACGGAGTCTGCGCGGGAACGCTTCCCAGCATCCAATCAAAGAGCTTTTGGAAGCATCCCACCACGCCTGTGTGCTGCCTTCCTGCCTTTCCCAACTGCCTCTCCTCAGTTAAGTTTTAAAGCTGAGACAAAGAGAAAGAGAGAGAGAGAGGAAAGGAAAGATAGAGATACAACTCCTGGGGAGGTGGGTGGGTTGTGAAGACTTATTCCTGCTGTTCCCAGAGATCACCTGTTACAGGTAAGTAACTGTGCTATCTCCAGGAACAAGCAGGAATGAGTCTTCACATATGGGGACTCCCAAGCTGAGATGCCTGGAGTCCCAGCACGTTATAGGTTGGAACATGCTATCTCGCACAACACCAGGCATCCTGAGGATGGAGGGTAGGAATTGAAGAAAGAAAGGTGCTGTGGAACAGCTAACCTAGCATAGGATTGCAGGAAAGGAGTCCATGTGTGGATGATAATTATTTTCATCAATGATATTGCAAAGAAAAATATATTGCAATAGGGACCTCCCCTAACAGGACTTTACAGAAGTATGGAGTAGGGGAACCCAGTAGAGGAACCTCAAGAAAGACCTCACTGTAAGTGGAGGTAGGAAACCTGTAGGAAAAATAATGGAGGTCAGAATCCTGGAAGGTAACAAGGGACCCCAGTAGGAAAAACTGGGGTAGTACAAAAATGGTGGGCCTTCAGCGGAAGGCTTCATGATAAACCCAACTCTTTTGGTAGCAGAGTGGCTCACTCTTAGGAACCAAAAGAGAAAGGCTAACCGATTTGGATAGGCAGGCCCAGTCCTTGTGGGGAGAAAAGGTATGGGAACCCCTTGTATCCCAAAAGAAAGGACAACACCGGAGGTGTTAGCCTGTGAGTAGCTGAAGATCTGCAATATCTCTCCTAACTGAAGTCAGCTGGAAGAGATATTGGACATGGAGAGCTTCAGAGGTACATAACCTTAAGGTTATGGTAGGTGTTAACTACCACCAAGTGGTTGTGAGTGTAGGACCCCAAAACATGCTGGATAGCATAGTATGGTAGAAACCCTTCTGTCAGAATCATATGGTTATATGAGCCTCGACAGTCAGGTAGATAAAGCAGAAAACATATCTACCGATAGTAGAATATCTCAACAGATATATACACACATATACATATATGAGAATATATCTATAGTGAGATATGAAGGGCATAAAGTACTCACACATGATAGACATAGACATCTGTAAGATGTGAGCTATAGGTATGAATATATATATATATATACACATACACATATATATACATATATACACATACACATATATATATATACATATATATATATATATATATACATATATATATATATATATACATATACATACATATATATATACATATACATACATATATACATATATATATATATACACACCTCTATATGGAAGTCTGCAAGAAGCAGACAGAAATATATCCACAAGGCATTCACATAGGAAAATAGTGGAGAGGAAAGATTCATCTAAGAACAAGAAGGTGGAACCTACTTGAGAAGACATATAGAGAATCAATTCCCACTGGTTATTGCTACAGGGATGCTAGGTAGTAGAATAATCAGGATAGTTACGTGAAAAGCAGAGGATGATATTAGTCAGCAGCCCGCAAGTCCTGAGTATTTTAGAACTCTAGCATGGTAAGGGAACAGAAGACGCATAGGAAAGATACCATTGCTGACCTGGTTAAGGGCAAAAAGGTATCATATATTCTTACCATGAGGACGAGCTGAAAGGAGAAAACATATTCCCTATTGGAAATACTATGGACCAAAGCAGGGAATTAGCAACTCCTTAAGCTTTCATGTAAGAGTAGGCCTATGTGCTTTGTAGTAAAAAGGAGAACTTTTCTAGTCATGGGAGACATGACTGAAAAAACCTTTTTCAACCATCTAGTATGGCTACTGGAGAAAAACCTCCCCCATGCTCTCTAGCAAGGGCCCATAGTGGAGAGCTTCTCTGTAGAATTGCAGAGAGCATGAAAGCAGGATAATGGGGAGATAGAACTGGCTGCAGAATATTGAATATTGTGTGCAATTCTGGTCGCCGTATTTTAAAAAGGATATAGCGATTTTAGAAAAGGTACAGAGAAGAGCCACCAAAATGGTAAAGGGGATGGAAGGATACTCCTATGAAGAAAGGCTAAAAAGGTTAGGGCTCTTTAACCTGGAAAAGAGACGGCTGAGGGGAGATATGATAGAAGTCTATAAATTAATGAACGGCGTGGAACGGGTAAACGTAGATCGATTGTTTACCCTATCAGAATATAGAAAGACTAGGGGACATGCAATGAAGCTACAGGGTAAACTATTTAAGACTAATAAAAGAAAATATTTTTTCACTCAACGTGTAATCAAACTCTGGAATTTGTTACCGGAGGATGTAGTAAAGGCTGTTAGTGTAGCTGGGTTTAAAAAAGGTTTGGACAAGTTCCTGGAGGAAAGGTCCATAAACCATTATTAAGAAGTGACCGAAGATATCAATGCTTGACCCAGTACAAGCATTGTGGAACTTGTGTCTCTTGGGGAAACTGCTAGGTATATATGACCTATATTGGCCACTGTTGGAAACAGAATACTGGGCTTGATGGACCTTTGTCTGACCCAGTATGGCATATCTTATGTTCTTATGTTCAGAAGAGCCAGCAGCTATGTCAACTATGCTGCCCAACCCAGGGGAATGGAGATGGCAGAAAGAGAAGACAATCCAGCAAGCTTGTAGTGAAATAATTTCCAAGATAGATGACAGCACTGACTTGGAGCCACTACTAAGACCAGACAGAATGTTAGTAGAGGACAAATCTGGTTGCTGGTGGAAAAGAACCAGTGGTTGAAACAAAGGCTCCTGCATTGGCAGCTGCTTGCCAGACAGCATAAGAATGGTACTGTTTAAAAACAGTAAGAACAGACAAACCAAGAGTAGAAAACTCTGGAGGTGTCTGAGGAACTGCTGCAAGCAAGATTGAAAAAGAGGAGTCAACTCAGAAGAGAGAACTCCGCACTAGAAAGTAAGAAAATTAGAGAGGCTGAAGAAAAGCATTCCAGTGAGCAATACCACTCTTACAGAGGAAGAACCCCTGGTAAGAGGGTAAAGAAAATGGAGCTGAAGAAAACTAACAAAGTAGTAAGTTATGGAAAAGAAAGGAGACATGTTGGCACAGGAAAACTATCATTTGATAGTGGATGGACCTCTTTCCCTAGAAGGAAAAGAGGAGAACCCTGTGACCTAGAAGCATGAACATCCTGACAGCTCATAGAGAAAAGATGGATGTCTTTTGGGAAGAGATCCATGTTTAGGATTTAGAATGACAGCAGTGGATTGTCTCTATTGAGAAGAAACAACTGCGGATTGTAATTCCCAGAGTCACAAGCATCTGATGGGTTGATTAGAAACCCTGTGGTTGCTGGGTTTGCTGAGCCTGGTGAGAGGTTGAACCCTGAAGACCTGGACGATGCTTCCCCTGTTTGGGAACATCAGTAGGATGGGCAGATGATGCATAGAACCTTCTTCTCCTATGGGAAGAAAGTCTGGCAGGACATTTCCTACCTACTGGTGCAGAAGAGCCCCTAGGAATAGGTAAGTAAGTGGAAAACTGAGTAATCTGACATAAAGACTCCTTGTTGAAAAGATTATCTCCAGTGCAAGGAGTATGTCCCAGTCTGTGTTGTGCCCATTTGTCCAAGCCTGAAGCTTGGAGCCAGGCTCTACGTCGTGCCCCTACAGTTATCGCAGAGGTCCTGCTAACAGACTCAAAAGAGTCTAGGGAAGCACGAGTAAGAAACCAAGAGATATTCTGGAGATGCTTGAGCAGTGAAGAGTAGTCTGCACTCCTGGACTCTGGAAGGGAAGGAGTCAAAAGATGTAATTGCTTTGTGACCTCCGTAAGAGATAGACTCATATAGAAAATATATGAGAGAATTCTTGCAGAAAGCATAGATGTCTGGAAGGCTTGACGTCCAAAGTCATCAAGCATCCTAGATTCACGACCTGGCGGATAAGAAGAGTGCTTTTTCTTGCTCTTTACCCGCCTCACTGCTGGTTCCACAACTATGTAATGATGAGGAAGTTGAGTCTTTTGAAACCCTGGAGAGGGGGGCACCTGATATAAGAGATCAGTTGCTCTGGAAGGTGGGGGTACCCTTTATTTATTTTTATTTATTACAAGTTCTTATATTCCGCACTATTCGGAATCAGCGCGGTTTACATTATAACATAAAGACCATAACAACAAGCTGTTTGGTTTACATCGAACAGGAGTACCAACTTGGAGAACCGGGTTAAACTATCTACATGAGATATTTACATAGAACAGAATAGAGTCATAGTAATATAAAGAACGGAAGGGTGGTTTCATGAGTGAGTCACTTCTTCTGGTTCAATTGCTGGTAGGGTAGTATTGAAGGAAGAGGTGGTATTTGAGTGCCTTCCTGAACTGGGGTAGGTCAGTAATGGCCCTTATGTCGGAGGGTAGAGCGTTCCAGCATTTGGGGGCATATGAACTGAACGCTCTGTTTGAGGTTGTCATGTTGCACTTTGTTGATGCCTTTGAGGTTGTTAGTAGGTTTACGGCTGTTGCTCTTCTGGATCTGTTGGGGGGTACAGTGTGAATCAGATCTGTGAGTGAGGAGGATGAGATACCCTTGATTGCCTTGAATGATAGGACTAGGGTTTTAAAGATGATCCTCCCATGAATGGGGAGCCAGTGAAGCTGTTTAAGAATGGGAGTTACGTGGTCGCTTCTGGATGCTCCGTAGAGGACTCTTGCTGCGGCATTCATGGCCATCTGTAATGGGCTAAGAGTGGATTGAGGGAGACCTTGTAAGATGGCATTTGCAAAGTCGAAGTGTGGCAGGATTAGCGCTTGGTATATGGTCCGGAAGTCGTCCGGGTCCAACAGGGAGCGTATATGCCTGAGAGAGCGGATTTTGAAGTATACAGCTTTGACTATGTTATTTATGTGATGTTTCATATCCAGACGTTGGTCCAATGTAACTCCAAGGTATCTTATTGTTTCTTTAGTTTGTAGGTCAGCTTCCTTGACACTGACGTGGGCTGGAGGAGTGAAGTTGGGGTCTCTGGCGATGAAGGTTAAAGGTGTTTCCCACATTCCTAGAAGGAGATCCTGCAAGGAATGATGCAAAGGAAGCATTATGTTCTCCTTTGCTTTGATAGAAAGAGAGGCCTGTGCAGGATCATTTCCTGGGATAGGAATGGCAAGAGATCTTGCTATATTCCGGAGGAAACTCTGAAAAGAGGGTTCCCCAATAGGAATTTCCCTTGGACAGGTTAGATCCGAAGAACTAGCCTGAGCACCGACAGAGCTATCCAGATGTATAGGAATAGAAGATCCTGCACAGTGCAATGTGGAATGCTTAAAGGATGGTCTCCTGTACTGACTGTCAGGAGCAGCGACCGACATTACCACATTGTCCATGCCAGGTATCGACTCCAAGCTTGGCATAGAAGGGAGTGATCCTTTTGAAAAAAGCATGGCAGGAGTTGGCCACGATGGGACTGTGGATACCGGTACCGATGTCGGAGTTGAGCCCGACAAAGACATCGCAGCAGTCATCGGAGACCGTTCAGTCGGTACCGAGGCAACCGAAAACATCCCGGTGCTATCCTCGGTACCGAGCCACCAGTATCGGTCAGTGTCGGTACCAAATGATATTGGTACCGAGTCTTCCAGACTAGAGAGCGATTCTAAACTGGGCATCGAAGACACCAACTGTAAGGGTAAAGCGTAGTTACTCACCTGTAACAGGTGTTCTCCAGGAGCAGCAGGAATCAGTCCTCACATATGGGTGACGTCGGCGCCGACAGAGCCCTCGCGGAACAATTTTCCCCAGCTTTCAAAGAAAGCCTTTGGGAATTGCAGCGCGCATGCGCGGTCGCCTTCCCGCCCAAATGCGCCATCTTGGCCAGTCTGATGACATAGCTAAAAGACAGCATAAAAATGTGCAAAAAAACTGTACGCAGATGATTGCAACTCCACGGGGAGGAGGGAGGGTTGTGAGGACTGATTCCTGCTGCTCCTGGAGAACACCTGTTACAGGTGAGTAACTACGCTTTCTCCAGGACCAAGCAGGAAGTCAGTCCTCACATATGGGACTCCCAAGCTCAAGGCTACCGGAGACCCTAAGCACAAAAAAAAAGAGCTCCCTCTAGCTCAGCGGCACAGAAGGAAGGAATCTTCACTGAATTATTACCCACTGGTAGCCCCCATCCGGGATGGAGGGTAGGAGTTGCTCAAACCTCGAAGAGATTTCGGAGGACTGCCTGTCCGAAAGCACTGTCCCTATGGGACTCCCTCTCGAGACAGTAATGGACCGCAAAAGTCTGGCTCGAAGACCAAGTAGCGGCCCGGCAGATGTCTGCCAGCGGAACAGAGCGGAGGTAAGCCACTGACGTTGCCTTCGCCCGAACACAATGAGCCGTGACCCGACCCTCTAAGGAGAGTCCGGCTGCCCCATAAGCCCAAGCGATACAGTCAGCGACCCAGATGGACAGAGTACGCTTGGAGACCGGGAGCCCCAATTTATTGGGGTCAAACGACACAAAGAGCTGAGCCGCTTTCCGGTGTTCCCGCGTACGGTCAAGGTAGAAGTTCAACGCCCTTCTACAGTCCAGGGTATGCAGGACTCGTTCAGCTCGGCTGGAGTGAGGCCTGGGAAAGAAGGTTGGAAGCACCACCTCCTGATTCATGTGAAAGGGGGAGACAACCTTTGGAAGAAATTTCGGGTGAGTCTGTAGGACTACCCTATTCTTGTAGATCCGAGTGTAAGGGGGATCAGACACGAGGGCCTGCAATTCACTTACGCGCCTAGCGGAAGTGAGGGCTATGAGGAATAAGGTTTTCCAAGAAAGAAAACGCAAAGAACAGGTAGCCATTGGTTCAAAAGGCGGACAGGTGATCCGCTGTAACACCACATTCAGATCCCAGTCTGGCGCCGGAGGGCGCAGAGGCGGTTTAATTAGGAGGAGACCTCGGAGAAACTGCGCCACTAGAGGGTCGCTGGAAAGAGGTCTGCCATCCACCGGCACGTGATGCGCTGAAAGAGCACTAAGGTGGACTTTAACAGAGTTGGACTTAAGTCCCAGATTAGAGAGGTAGAGCAAGTACTGCAAGATCACCGACACCGAGCAGGAGAAAGGATCCTGAGACTGCTGGGCACACCAGACGGAGAAGCGGCGCCATTTAAGGGCATAGCATTTGCGGGTCGAAGGCCTCCGAGAAGCTAGGACGACCTCCTCCACCTCCGCCGGCAGGAGAAGGGGAGCAAGAACTACCCTTTCAGCAGCCAGGCCATTAGATTGAGAGATCTGAGGTTGGGGTGCAGCAGAGACCCCTGATCCTGTGTGAGGAGATCCGGTTGAAACCCCAGAGGGAACGGATCCTCCACCGCCAACTGGAGCAGGAGTGGAAACCACGGCTGTCTGGGCCAGTGAGGAGCCACCAGGATCATGGAAGCTTTGTCTCGGAGAACCTTGAAAAGAGTCCGAGAGACTAGCGGGATGGGAGGGAACGCGTACAGAAGGCCCTCCGACCAAGAAAGCAGAAACGCATCCGCCGCCATTCAGAGGGGATGTGGCTGACGAGAGCAGAAGCGAGGAAGCTGCCGGTTGAGAGGACTGGCAAACAGATCCACAGTGGGGAGCCCCCACATCAGAAAGAGTTCCCGGACTACCAAGGGATCCAGACGCCACTCGTGCGGCTGGAGCACCCTGCTGAGTTTGTCCGCCAGGCAATTTTCCTGGCCTGGGAGATAAACCGCCTTGAGAAGGATGCCGTGATTGACGGCCCAAGAGCAGAGCTTCTGAGCTTCTCGGCAGAGAAGGAAGGAGCCTGTGCACCCCTGTTTGTTTACGTAGAACATGGCCACTTGATTGTCCGTCTGGACCAGGACGGACTGGTGAGCAGTTAGGTGGGAGAGAGCCTTGAGCGCCAGACGGATTGCTCTGAGCTCCAGGAAGTTGATCTGTTGGGCAGATTCCCACACGGTCCAGAGACCCTGAGTACAGGCCCCTTGGCAATGTGCTCCCCAACCCAGGAGTGAGGCATCGGTCGTCAGCACCCGAGCTGGCTGAGGAGGCTGAAAGGGCATTCCGAGCACGAGGTTCGGCCGATGGAGCCACCACCGTAGAGACGATGCCATCGGCTCGGAGACGCGCACTAAGTCGACCAGACCGCCGGTGGCTTGTTTCCACTGCTTGCGAAGGCACCACTGAACAGGCCGCATATTCAGGCGGGCATTGGGGGTCACGTGGACAGTGGAAGCCATATGGCCGAGAAGTCTCAGGAAGCGCCTGGCGGAGACCAGGGACTGGCTTCGAAAACGGCCGGCTAGGTCCACGAGCCGTTGAGCTCTGTCGAGCGGCAGGAAAGCCCGCGCCTGAAGGGTGTGCAGCCTTGCGCCGATGAACTCGAGATCCTGTGAGGGGAGCAGAGTGGACTTTGCGAAGTTTATGACAAAGCCTAAGTGCTGCAGAAGAGTCACTGTGCGCTGAGAGGCAATGGTGACCTCCTGAGAGGACGCTGCTCTGATGAGCCAGTCGTCGAGGTACGGAAAGACGAAGAGGCCGTGAAGCCGGAGATAGGCCGCCACCACCGCGAGGCATTTTGTGAAGACTCGCGGCGCGGAGGACAGGCCGAAGGGTAGCACCCTGTACTGATAGTGGTTCCCGGCCACCACGAACCTTAGGTACTGGCGGTGGCTGGGGTGGATGAGGATGTGCGTGTAAGCATCCTTTAGATCCAAGGAGCATAGCCAATCTCCCTGCTGGAGGTAGGGCAGAAGTATTCCAAGGGTAAGCATCTTGAACTTCTCCCGCACAAGGAACCTGTTGAGGTTGCGCAGGTCCAGGATGGGTCTGAGGCCCCCTGTCCTTTTCGGTACTAGGAAATACCGGGAATAGAAGCCTTGACCGCGCAGGTGGTGGGGCACCGGTTCCACCGCCTGCTCCTGAAGGAGACCTGCCAACTCCTGAAGGAGTAAATCCCTGTGCAGGGGAAGTCGTGGAGGTTCCCCCGGGAAATAGGAGGGAGGGACCTGGTGGAAGTGTAGAAGGTAACCTTCCCGTACGACTTGAAGTACCCAGGCGTCTGACGTGATGCTGGACCACCTGTGGGTGTAGTGAACCAGGCGGCCTCCGGTGCTGGGAGGAGCCCACCGGGGGGGAGAGGCTATGCTGAAGTAGTCAAAAACCCCCACCCTGCTGAGCAGGGGCCGGTGGTGCAGGCTTGGGGGCCTGCTGCCTACGGGAGCCGTTACCCCGTCCCTTGGCCTGCTGGCCCTGTTGGGGAGCTGCGGAGGCCTGATACAGGGGGTAGTGTTTATAGGCAGCCGCCTTCCTCGGGTAAAAGGCCTTCTTTCCCAAGCCCTTCTTTTTCTGGGAAGGGGCGGAGGTCTTCCTAGAAAGCCGAGTCCTGGTGAGAGTCTCCGTCTCGAGTTGTGCAGCCTTTTCAGCCATGGGCTTGCCAAAGAGGTTCTCACCCCTGCAGGGGACATCGACCAACTTGTCCTGTACCCAAGGCTCAAGGTCAGATGACTGAAGCCAAGCTTGTCGGCGGGCAGCGATGCCAGCTGCGGCCACACGAGCCGATGCTTCGAAGCCATCATAGGCTGCTCGGGACATGAATTTGGAGCAATCCCGAATACCAGTTGTCAAGGCCAGGAATCTCCGCAAAGGTTCCTCGGATAGTGCAGCGGAGAACCCGGCTAACTCTTTAGCCAGGTCTCGGAGGTACATGCCCATGTACAGCTGGTAGGTCTGGACACGACAAGCGAGCATAGAGCCCTGGAAACACTTCTTGCCAAGGCCATCCAGGGTACGGGCCTCCCTGCCGGGAGGCACCGAGGAGTGCATCTTCTGGCTCTTAAGCCTGTGCATGGCCGATTCCACTACCATGGAATGGTGTGGCAGCTGTGCTTTTTGGAAGCCAGGGCTCTTGCGGACTCGATAGATGGAATCGACCCGCTTGCTCAATACCGGCGAGGAGGCCGGACTCTCCCACATGCGGAAGAGTAGTCGTTCCAGCATGGGAGGAACCGGTACAGTAAAGTGCTCCCGGGCGGGAGAGTCATACTGAAGGGCATCGATCTCCTCGGCTCGAGGCTCCTCCTCCGGATCCGCAGGGAAGGCCAAAGCCTTGGCCATGTCCCTGACGAAATCCGAGAACCGGGCATCCTCCGGTGGGGACAGCTTCCGAGGCTCGGACTCAGGTGAGTCCGAGGGGACACACCGAGTCCGAAAGGAATCAGGTGACTCCTCCTCTTCAGACTCCCAGGCCGACTCCGAGGAGGAATCGGTGGGGTCGAGTCGGGCGGGCGGCGGCGCCGGCCGCCCCGACGCCGAGGGAGTCGGCGTCGACGACCTCGGTCCCGAACGGGAGGCCGAGGGTGACCTCGACCGAGGATCGACTCGAGCCCGGAGGGACTCGAGGATCGGCTCGGTCTCCGGGGTCGACTTAGACGTCGACGTCCCGGCGGTCGGGGCAGCGGCGCCAGCCAGGCTGGCGATCAGTGCCCGCTGCTGGTCCATGAAGGCAGATAGTCTGCTCTCCAAGGCCGTCAGCCTGAGTCCGACCTCAGGCGACCCAGCAGTCCCCGACTTGGGCCCGACGTCGGACCTCTCAGAGGCGAGTCCAGAAGGACCACAGGACTTACCCGGGCAGGGATCTCCGACTCCAGGCGAGGTCGCTTCGAGAGGTGCTCCGTCTCCAACGAGCCGGGGCGGCTATCGGGGCTATGCGACCTGGCCCTCACGGAGCCAGGAGCGTCCACCGACGCCGCCCTCGCGGCCTTGTTCGTCCGTCGATGGTCCCCGGAGGGAGAACCCCTGTCGGAGGAGCTTCGGCGACGGTCAGAGCTGGAGCCTCTGGACGCCGAGGCCTCCGACGAGGTCCGGGTGCGGCTGGGGTCAGCGAAGATTCTATCCCGCTGATGCCGCCGACTTCTCAACGCCTTGGAGGACATTTTGCCACAGGGTCCACAGATCATTTCATCATGATCCAGGCCCAGGCAACGGAGGCAATTATCGTGTGAGTCAGTAAGTGACATATTTCTGTCACACTGACCACAGCGTTTGAAACCACTGGCAGCCATGGGGGGAAAAAGGGCCCCTGCAAGGTCAAATGACCGGGCTGCCAGCGAAAAACCGAAAACGAAACTGACCAAAAATCAGAAAAACCGAAAAGAAGAAGGAGGACTCGCAACGGCGTCGCGAGTCCGGGCAGGAAAACGACCGGCGTCGAACCCGAAGAAAAACGAGAAAAACTTACGAAAATCAACTTTTTTGCGGGGACAAGACGGGGACGTCTGTAGGGCTCCGCGGAAAAAAGAAGACTGGCCAAGATGGCGCATTTGGGCGGGAAGGCGACCGCGCATGCGCGCTGCAATTCCCAAAGGCTTTCTTTGAAAGCTGGGGAAAATTGTTCCGCGAGGGCTCCATCGGCGCCGACGTCACCCATATGTGAGGACTGACTTCCTGCTTGGTCCTGGAGAATGAGGACATCGGCACCGACTTCGGTACCGTGCCTGATACCCGTGAATGAAGGTCAACCAGTGGCAACTCAGTGAGCCTCGAGGGAACCGAGAGTTGCGGATCTGAATCATCGGAACCGAGCCTTCGGTACCGCCCGGAGCCGGTACCAAGGCGAGTCGGTACCCATTCCTCCAGACTGGAGATCGATTCCAGACTCGGCATCGAAGGAAGCAAGGCTATCGATGCAGGTCTGGAGGGTACCGACGTCGGTGGTAGTATTGGTGTTGGTACCGATAATGGAAGGTCAGTCTGGAGTGTATCCACCAGTCCCGAAGGCACCGAGGACGCCAGATGACCATCCCTGGTGAGGAGTGTTTCATCCAACACCAGTGCCAATGTCGGGGTATCGGTACCGCTCGAAGCGGATGCCACCACCAGACATGGCTCAGGTATGTTCTGTGAGGGGTGAACCCCAGGAACAACCCGAAACCCCTCAAACGCTTTGGAGACCGAAGACTCCCGCCGGGGTTTTGAAGCCAGTGGGCCCTCGAGGGCAAGGCCGGAGTCGTCTACATGCTGTGCATGAGACCTACCACTCGAGTGCTGGCTAATCTTAACAGACTGTTTGTGGGTTACCTGATGCTGTGTAGAAGAAGAAAGGGACGGTGCCCCGAAGCTGGAGGGAAACCGTGTATCGAGGGAACCTCGATATTGAAAACGTCTTCTCACCAAACTGTTGTCAAGACCCAAGCAGGTTAGACACCGATTTCGAGGGTCTAAAAATAAAGTTTTATTTATTATTTATTTATTTATTACAATTTCTTATATACCGCACTATTGTCAGCGCGGTTTACATACAACAAAATGACCATAACAAACTGTTTGGCTTCACATAGAACAGGAGAAAACAACTTGGATAACATGTTTATGCTATACCACCAGAGTGAACATTTCTTGGAAAAAATGGCTGGCGGTTCCATGAAGGAAAAAGAAGAGGCCTGAAAGGACTAAGATACCGTGAGACACTATGAAGAAAAATATTCCTTGAAAAAGTAAGATTTTACAAGAAAAGAAAAGAAAACACCGGCGGTACCGGTGACATCGGGAAGACAGCCGTGACCACAAGAAAAATAAAGAAATAAAACAAGAATTTTCTGCGGTGACAGGAGGACGTCCTGCTGGCTCCGCGGAAAACAAAAACTGAGGAGAGGCAGTTGGGAAAGGCGGGAAGGCAGCACGCAGGCGTGGTGGGATGCTTCCAAAAGCTCTTTGATTGGATGCTGGGAAGCGTTCCAGCTCAGACTCCGTCGGTACCGACGTACCCATATGTGAAGACTCATTCCTGCTTGTTCCTGGAGATTATACAGTGTTGAAGCAAAAGCAGAATATTACAGACTTTGTGAAAAAAAGTATACTTTGCATACTTTGGACTAAAAATTGGAGATCAAGATAAAGTCTGGGTGCCTCATAAAGTATGCAAACAGTGTGTTGAGGAGCTCCGAAACTGGTTCAAGGGTAAGAAAAAAATCTTTCCGTTATGGGATTCCTATGGTATGGCGAGAGCAAAAAAACCATAATGACGACTGTTACTTTTGTTCATGTGAGGTGAAAGGGTTTAATTCCAAATGGAAGCATTCCATTTCAGACCCCAATCTTCACTCGGCAATTCGTCCCATCCCCCATGGCACAGATATACCAGTACCCAAGCCCCCTGCTACCTTGGAAGAGATACCTAGCTCCGATAAAGGTGAAGTCATACCTGAACCAGATAACGAATCAAGTTCTGACTTTGAAGATGATACAAGACCAAAATTGTTTTCTTAGGAGGAGATGAATGATTTGGTAAGAGACTTGAATCTTCCCAAAGATGCCGCTGAGTTACTCAGATCAAGGCTGAAAAGCAGGAATTTATTGTTGCCAGGAGTGTCATCTTCATGGTTCAGACATTGTGAAAAGGAGTTCGTTCCTTACTTCGCCCAGGAAGACAAGTTGGTTTATTGCATCGATGTCGAAGGTCTGATGGGTCAATTTAAAATCCAATATGATTCAGAGCAATGGCGTCTTTTTATAGATTCTTCAAAAAGAAGTCTCAAAGCAGTTTTACTCCACAACGGTTTTTACGCTTCCATACCTGTAGGTCATTCCGTACACTTGAAGGAAACCTACGAGAACTTGGAATTGATTCTTCGTAAACTTAAATATAAAGACCATGGTTGGCAAGTGTGTGGGGACTTGAAGGTCTTGTGCATGCTGCTCGGGCAACAAGCTGGGTATACCAAATATCCTTATTTTCTGTGTCTATGGGACAGTCAAGACAGACAAAATCACTGGACCAAGAAGAGTTGGCAGCCGAGGGTGCTAACAGTCGGTGAAAAAAAATGTCCTCCGAGAAACTTTGGTACCTTCCCATAAAGTTCTTCTACCACCTCTCCACATAAAATTGGGATTGATGAAGCAATTCGTAAACTCACTTCCAAGAGATGGAGAATGCTTCAAATACTTGGTCACCAAGTTTCCAGGCCTGTCGGAGGCAAAATTGAAAAAAGGTGTGATCGTCGGACATGAAATTAGAAGGCTTATAGTTGATCAAGAGTTTGTCAATACTATGACGGATCCTTAAAAAGAAGGGTTGATTGCATTTAAAGAAGTCGTACAGAAATTTTTAGGCAATAACAAAGATCCTCACTACAAAAAGATCGTCGGACGAATGCAGAAAGCATTTCAAGCTTTAGGTTACCTGATGAGTTTGAAAGTGCATTTTTTCCAGTCCCACCTTGACTACTTTCCTGAAAATTTGGGAGCTGTGAGTGAGGAACAAGATGAATGATTCCACCAAGACATTAGAGAGATGGAAAGGAGATACCAGGGAAAATGAAGCATTACAATGATGGCAGACTACTGCTGGATGCTTCAGAGACATTCCAGATGCTACTCACAAGCGTAAATGCACCAAGAGGAGCCTCACAAGGAAGAAGAATCGAGTTTAGTGTGTGTAGGTGAGCTCATTTCAGTTCAAAAAGGATTTTCATGAAAATATTGTAATAAAACTTTAATTTTATAAGTCTATTTCCATTTATTTTGAGGTATTGCCTTATTTAACATAGTTACCTAAATTGTCAGGAAACGTGATGTCCTATGACAAAATGGAGGTCATTTTCGGATTCAGCGCAACAAAAAACAAAGATTACGTGGAATAACCAAAACAGCCCTCAAAAAAAAATAGTTAATGTATGATACGCTGCTGATGCAACATCTGCCATGAGCTTATCTGGGACATTCATGTTTATAATTTCAAGAAATTCAAACGAATAGCTTTTGCTTCTCCAGCTTTCAGGTATGGTTATGTACTTGGACATGTGTTCATTAATATCTTGAACAGAGAACATGGAAATATTCATCTGAACAGCCAGCAAAACACTATCAATTAGAATTGTAATTTCTTCTGGTGTAGAACGCTTCCATTCATTACTAATTTGCCTTTTCTCTTCTTCAATCGCCTCAAACTGAGAGCGGTGCATCTGGCGTTAGTGAACTTTGCCTCTCTCCTCGAGGGGAGAGCGGTTCGGGTGTTCTCAGACAATTTGGTAGCGGTTTCCTACATCAACAAACAGGGGGGCACAGGCAGCAGGGCGCTGCTCGAGGAGAGTCAGTTGTTGTTTCAGTGGGCCGAGGTCCATCTGGAGGCACTTCGGCGGCACATGTCGCAGGGAAGGACAACGTCCAGGCCGACTACCTCAGCCGGAACCGTCTGGATTCCGGGGAGTGGGAGTTGAACGCCGCAGTATTTCACGACTTCACGAGGCGCTGGGGGGAGCCAATTATGGATCTCATGGCTACCCTTGTCAATACCAAGGTGGCTCGGTTTTTCAGCAGGCGCAGAGAGCACATGTTGGAAGCTAGTTTGCCGTCCATCACCCCCGATCGCACTAATGCACACCAAACACAAAAAGAAAATCACCGGCGCACTTTAAAACCGCGGAGCAGCCTAAAACTGACCCCCCGCTAAGCAAACGCCGAAAGCAGCAATGGACCGCACAAGCACCTACCTCCGAGCAAAACTGCGCACTGAGGAGACAGTAAGCCCTCGAGCTCCGGTCTCCCGCTGCTAGAGGTAACCGGAGCCGCAGGCGAGTCCAAAGGGAGTAGCGAACCCTGGAGCTTCCAGTATCACCCCCCTGATGTGAGCATCCTTACGACACCGGAGCAAGGCAAAGTAGAAGGAGCTGAGACAGGCTCTGCCTCATGCGCTCTGGGATTTTCCCTGTTAATCTTCTTTTTTTTTTTTTAAAGGGTTAAAGAGCCCTTCTCTGTAACCTGCCCTGCTAGGGCAACAGAGAATAATATGCCTTCTCCTCCACAATCTCCCAAACAATACCACTGTCAAAATTCCCCTCTAATCCTATAAGTTCTGGGAGCCTGTCAGCACACATCCTATTCAGCTGCTGAGGACTGAAAGACTGAGGTCTGACACCAGAGGGAGCTGGATTGGCTGTCAGCAAAAACTTTCAGTATTCAGTCCTCAGCTGCTGAAGGAGGTTGACTACCCTAAGGTTCCTGGACTGGCCCAGAGAGACGATTAGGAAAGGTATCATTCTTGGGAAAAGGAGGTTATAACATTTGTGTAGATCACTAGTTAGATCCCCACTCTGTTTAGTTCAAGAAAGCATAGCTTGAACTTTAGACTTTGAAAGGATGGACACCGTTCAGAGAGGACTATCAAAATGGCACAAGGCTTGCCAGAAAAACCATACAAAGAAATGATTAACATGCCCCAGTGTGTAGTTGCTGGGAGAAAGAAGGGGAATATTTGAAAGGCAACAGTAATCTGTTCAACAGGAAAGGAAATTCAAAATAGGTTCATTCTATATACGCCCGGCAGAAAACTGTAGTTGCCTTGTTAGTCCACTTAGACGCCGAGGTTCGCACCAAAAAAGGAGGGGGAAGAGGGGGAAACCTGATCTAATGGGCGGAGTCTTATTCCCATCAAATAGTAGTACATTGCAAACTCAAAGAAAGACAAGCCTGCTTTCAGGCTATTGAGATACTACAGCCCTGAGAGGATATCAATATACCGAGAAGTGCTCTTCAGATGTTATACACCTATATGAACAATAGTGATCATAAAAATCAAAAGCAAATGTTCCAACATATATGGTGATTAGAAAACCACTACGAATCACAGGATGCCACCGTATTTGTATTTGATCATTCTTATGTAATACATATCGTGCTTCCGCTAATTTCTGTGATCGGGTCAAGAATTTTGCACATAGAATTGTTCACCTGAAGTTATATTGCCACGGCAGGAAAGGTAGACTAAAAAAAGCTTTACTTGTATCATTAAATCTGACAAATATCCTGATGCAGTCTGGCATCTGCAGGACTGATTACAATAACTAAGAACATAAGAACATAAGATATGCCATACTGGGTCAGACCAAAGTCCATCAAGCCCAGTATTCTGTTTCCAACAGTGGCCAATCTAGGTCACATGTACCTAGCAGTTTCCCCAAGAGACACAAGTTCCACAATGCTTGTAATGGGTCAAGCATTGATATCTTTGGTCACTTCTTAATAATGATTTATGGACCTTTCCTCCAGGAACTTGTCCAAACCCCTTTTAAACCCAGCTACACTAACAGCCTTTACTACATCCTCCGGTAACAAATTCCAGAGTTTGATTACACGTTGAGTGAAAAAATATTTTCTTTTATTAGTCTTAAATAGTATACCCTGTAGCTTCATTGCATGTCCCCTAGTCTTTCTATATTCTGGTAAGGTAAACAATCGATCTACCTTTACCCGTTCCACTCCGTTCATTAATTTATAGACTTCTATCATATCTCCCCTCAGCTGTCTCTTTTCCAGGTTAAAGAGCCCTAACCTTTTTAGCCTTTCTTCATAGGAGTATCTTTCCATCCCCTTTACCATTTTGGTGGCTCTTCTCTGTACCTTTTCTAAAATCGCTATATCCTTTTTAAGATACGGCGACCAGAATTGCACGCAATATTCAAGGTGTGGTCTCACCATGGAACGATATAGAGGCATTATAATATCTTTTGTTTTATTTTCCATTCCTTTCCTTATCATACCTAGCATTCTATTTGCTCTCTTGGCCGCCGTTGCACACTGGGCCGAGGGTTTTAAGATGGTATCCACAATGACGCCTAAATCTTTTTCCTGGGTGGTGGATCCTAATGTGGAACCTTGCATCGTGTAACCATAGTTTGGGTTGTTCTTCCCTAGGTGCATAACCTTGCACTTGTCCACATTAAATTTCATCTGCCATTTTGATGCCCAGTCTTCCAATTTATCAAGATCCTCTTGCAATTTTTCACAATCCTCTTGGGTTTTAACAACTTTAGTTTTGTGTCATCTGCAAATTTGATAACCTCACTCGTTATTCCATTTTCCAGGTCATTTATGAATATGTCAAAAAGCAGCGGACCCAGCACAGATCCCTGGGGTACACCACTATTCACCTTTCTCCATTGGGAAAATTGGCCATTTAGCCCTACCCTCTGCTTTCTATCTTTTAACCAGTTCCTGATCCACAATAGTACACTGCCTCCTATCCCATGACTCTTTAGTTTTGCCAAAAGTCTCTGATGAGGGACCTTGTCAAAGGCTTTCTGAAAGTCCAGATACACAATATCAACCGACTCACCTTTGTCCACCTGTTTATTCACTCCTTCAAAAAAACATAACAGATTAGTAAGACAAGATCTTCCTTGTCTAAAGCCAGGACTGGGCAAATTGTTCTCCCTCTTAGAATTGGATACCCCGCCTGCAACTCTGGTGGTACGGGGTTTCTATTCTACCCCCTTCCTTTCTCCTCCTCCAGCGCCGGCCTTCCCTACTCTCCAGAGGGGGGCTGAGACCGCGCGCGGCAGCGCCGCCACTATCCCCATTTCACTCACCTGCTCTGCTGCCGATAGCCCGTCCCCGGCGTAGCCCCACACAATCTTCAGGCAGCAGTCCCGGAGCACCGGTCTCCTCTTCTTCGCCGGTGCTGTGTGCTGCTCTCCCTTCTCTGCATGTGGCACGGGAGGCTGGTTGAGGGAGGGAACAAAGGAGGCACGTGGCTGGCACTAGCAGGCAGGCACGAGAGAGGCTGGCTAGCTGGCTGCCTCTCCCTTTTATTTCCCTCTTTAGCCTGTGTCATGTGAGAGGAGTGAGGACTCAGAGCAGAGGAGAGATTCGGAAGTGACGTCACGAGTCTCGGAATTACCCGGAAATTACAGAATGCCAGTATATCAGTGGCGCAGCGGCAGCCTTAAAAAACTCAAAGGTTTAATTTGAAAACCCACGAACTCCGGAATTTTTGTGCGCTCCTTTGTAAGTCGTGTGCGCTCGCTCGGCGAGGTGTGTGCGCGTGCACAGCTTAGAGGGAACAGTGTCCAGGGCTCTCCCTCAGTCCAACTCTTAGAACACCCAGTTAAAGAAACCAATCAGATTTGTCTGAAAAGACCTGCCTCTGGTAAATCCATGCTCCCTTGGATCCTGTAATCTACTGGACTCCAGAAACCTCACATGATACATTTTTTTTAAACCGCTGGTCAGTTTTTGGGACATGTTGGGAAAAATGGATTTGGCAAAATCAAACAACTTGATGGTGAAGGTAGACCTGACACCAGGGCACCTACAGTGCAACAAAAACTGTTAATTCAAAAGCAAAGAAAAAAAAGGAAATAAATTCATATTAGGACCCCTGCAGGGGAGAAAAAGGTTTACCAATGGAAAATGACTTGGAACACGTCCATGGAGCTCCACAGAAAATCAAAAGACATAGCACCACGGCAGAAGGCAAGAAGGAAGGATGCAGGTGTGGTGGAGCCTTCCAAAAGCTTCAAAAAGAAGTTGGGGAATGTTCCTGCATGGGACTCTATCAGAGACATCACCCATGCGTGAGAACTTGCTTCCTGCTTGTCCATGGAGAATATCACTAACAAAAATGTTAGAAAGAATCGGAGCAAGGACAGATCCCTGCAGCACTTGTACAAAGAGTACAAGTAAATGGAGCTCACTCTGAGGAGAAGGAGGTTACCAGTGGTGTGCCCCAGGGATCTGTCCTTGGTCCGATTCTTTTTAATATCTTTGTTAGTGATATAGCGGAAGGGCTGTCGGGTAAGGTTTGCCTCTTTGCGGATGATACCAAAATCTGCAATAGAGTAGACACCCAGGAAGGTGTAGATAACATGAGGGGGAATCTAGCTAAGCTTGAAGAATGGTCTAGAATTTGGCAGCTGGGATTTAATATTAAAAAATGTAAGGTCATGCATTTGGGCTGCAGCAATCCAAGGGAGCAATATAGTATAGGGGGTGAAGTACTTTTGTCCACTAAAGAAGAGTGGGACCTAAGCGTGGTTGTGTCTGATGATCTTAAAGTAGCTAAACAGGTAGAAAAGGCGACGGCAAAAGCTAGAAGGATGCTTGGGTGCATATGGAGAGGAATGGCTAGCAGAAAAAAAGGAGGTGATAATGCCTCTGTATAAGTCTTTGGTGCGACCTCATTTGGAGTATAGTGTGCAATTCTGGAGACCACACCTTCAAAAGGATGTGAACAGGATGGAGCCGGTGCAGAGGGTGGCTACTAAAATGATTAGTGGTCTTCATTATAAAGCATATGAGGACAGACTGAAGGATCTTAATATGTACACCTTAGAGGAAAGGCGGGATACAGGTGATATGATTGAGATGTTTAAATACCTCCGTGGCATAAATGTTCAGGGAGAGAGCCTCTTTCAATTGAAAGCAAGTTCTGCTACGAGGGGACATGGGATGAGGGTGAAGGGAGATAGATTCAGGAGTGATATGCGGAAATATTTCTTTACGGAAAGAGTAGTGGATCCGTGGAATAGTCTCCCAGTGGAGGTGGTAGAGATGAGGACAGTAACTGAATTCAAAAAAGCATGGGACAAACACAGAGGATCTGTAAAGGTAAAAAGGGGACTGTTGTAGTTGTTGATATGGAAGGACAGACTAGATAGGCCAAGTGGTCTTTTCTGTCATCATATTTCTATGATTCTATGTTCACACTGCTAGTAACATCCTTCTCCTCAGAGTGAGTTTCATTTACCTGTACCCTCTGTCACCTCCCACTCAACCAATTTCTAACCCAGTCAGTTATTTTTGGGTCCATTCCTAGGGTGCTCAATTTATTTATAAGGCTTTACTGAAATCTAAGTACACCACTTCTAGGGCTCTCCTTTGGTCCAACTGTCTGGTCACCCAGTTAAAGAAATAAATCAGATTTGTTTGACAAGACTTGCCTCTAGTGAAACCATGCTGCCTTGGAACCTGAAAGCCACTGTACTTCAGAAAACTCACTATCTTCTGTTTTAGCAGCATTTCCATTCATTTACTCCCCACAGAGGTCAGACTAACTGGCCAGCCTACAGTTCCACTTTTGGGTAAAGGGACTACATGCACCTCTCTCCAGTCCTGTCCACTTCTTATTCTAAAGAAGTACTGAAAAGGTCAGACAGTGGAGCCAATAGAACTTCCTCAAGTTTCTTTAATACTCCTGGATGTGTCCCATCTGGCTCCATTGCTTTATCTACTTTTAGTTTAGCTAGTTTCTCACGAACAGAGTCTTCTGAAAAAGATTCAAGAACCCCTTCACTTCTGTAAATTCCTTTGACAAGACTGGAATGAATCATTTATTTGTATTTTTTTATATAATTTTATCAGTGAATCAAAGCAGTTGACAGGGAACAAGAACAAATTATAACTAACATAAAACATAAAATGAGTGTCAAAATGTAGAACATAAGTAATCTAAATAAAATAGAACAACAATAAAGTGGTTAAACTATATTGTTGTTGTTGCGACTCCTGGCAATCCTCTGGATAGCTGATCTAAACTTTGTTTGGTCTTCAGCCAAGTGGCTCATTGTCAATAGAGTGGTATCCATAGCTGCTGTTATTGTATCGACCCATCACATTGCCGGCCTTCCTCTTTTATGGTGACCTAATACCTAGCTAAGCATTATGTTATTCTCCAATGACCTCTCTTTTCGCATGATGTATCCAAAGTATAAAAGTCGAAGTCTTGTCATCTGAGCTTCTAAAGAAAGCTTAAGTTTGTTCTCCTCTATTGAATGGTTTGTTCTTCAGGCAGTCCATGATATACAAAGCATTTGTCGCCAGCACTATAATTCAAAGGCATCAGTTTTCTTCCTGTCTATCTTTTTCACTGTCCAGCTTTTGTATCTATATGACGTTATTGAAAATACCATGGCTTGAACAAGTCAAATCTTTGTATGGAGAGAGACATCTCTGCTCTTGAGAATCTTATCAAGGTCCTTCATAGCCATTCTGCCAAGAGCAATGTGTAGTCTGATTTCTGGATTGCTTGTTGCTTCTTTATTGACAGTTGATCCAAGTAGATTAAAGTTGTCCACTCTTTCAATTTCTTCTTCATCAATAATGAACTTATTGATTTTTGCCAGTTGTCAGGATTTTTGTCTTTCTTTATTTTAAGGTGCAGACCCATTTTAAGACTATGTTTCTTGATTTGAGAAGCAAATGTTTCAGATCGTCTTCAGCCAGTAATTAGAATAGCGAAGGTTCTTGATGAGTCTCCCACCAATTTTCACATCTCCGTTGTCTTCATACAGTCCTGCTTCTCTGAAGATTTGTTCTGCATATAAATTAAAGCACCTCACCCCTCTGGGACAGAACACACACACATGGGCACTCCACCCATGCACCACACAAAAAGAACCCACTGTAATATTTATGGTGCTATCATTTCCTAATTAGAGTTCTTGTTGTGTGAGCTTTGGAAATTAGTGTTGGCATGCTAAATTTACTGTGGGGGGTATGTTTACTAAAGGGCATTATGGTAACAAGTGTTAATGGCAGCAATAAGGGGTGTTACATTCGCAAAGGATATTGGGTGGGTAGGAAGCATTCCGGAGTAAAAGGCGCTACAGGCCATTTAACGTGCATTAACACGATATCGGGAGGCATGCACCTTAATATATGAAATCGGCTGTAACTAATGCTGGGTAAAGGAGCACCAAGGAAAGTCAATGTAAAGGTGATGTATGGATGTACAGGTGGGAGCTGACAGACTTGCCATATCCGCTGGCACCCTACGTGGCTGCCAGTAAAGTGGACAAGCATGCTGTACTGAGACACGGGGGGGAGGAGGGGGAGGTGGGAGGGTGCAAATGTAAAATGCTATTTCTCCTTGTTCCATTCGAACTGTTGCTTCTTGATCAATGTAAAGGTTGTGCAAGAAAATTAGCAGGTGTTCAGGTATACCCATGCTTCTTAATGTGGCCCAGAGTTTCTCATGGTTTGCACAGTCAAAACGACTTGCTGTAGTTAATAAAAGATATATAGATATCCTTTTGCTATTCTTTAGTCGTTTTAAGGATCCATCTCAGATCTGCGATGTCGTCTGTCCTTCCTCGCCCCTTCCTGAACCATGCTTGCACTTCAGGTAGTTCTCATTCCAGGTATGGTTGTAGTCTCTGCTGAATAATCTTCAGTGGAATCATGCTGGCATGCAGGATCAGAGTGATAATTGTGTGATAATTTCCAAAGTCAGTTGGATCACCTTTCTTTAGTATTGGTATAAGCACAGATCTTTTCCAGAAACAATTTCCAGAGTTTGATTACACGTTGATGAAAAAATATTTTCTCCTATTAGTCTTAAATGGGTTACACTGTAGCTTCATTGCATGTCCCCTAGTCTTTCTACTTTTTGATGCCGTAAAGAACCGATCTACATTGACCCGTTCTGCTCTATTCATTCATTTATAGACCTCTATCATATTTCCCCCTCAGCTATCTCTTTTCCAGGTTGAAAAGCCCTAACCTTTTAAGCCTCTCCTTATAGGGGCATCCTTCCATCTCCTTTACCATTTTGGTGGTTCTTCACTGTATCTTTTCTAACTCCGATATATCCTTTTTAAGATACGGTGACCAGAATTGCACAAAATATTCAAGGTGCAGTCACTGCATGGAACAATACAGAGGCAGTATAATATCCTTTGTTTTATTCTCCATTACTTGCATTGTATTTTTATTTATTTTATTTATTTAGACAGTTTTATATACCACCTTATCCTTCAATCAAAGTGATCACAACACAATTGGGGATACGAGACACAGACACTAATACTTACAGGGAACATGGGCAATGGAGGGTTAAATGGCTTGCCCAAGACCACAAGGAGCACCTGTGGGACTAGAAAACCCAGTCCTTCTGGCCCAAGGTTGCTGTCCTCTAGTGGGATTTGAACCCCTGACCTTATGGCCTGTGGCACCTTGCCCCAACCACTAGGCCACTCCTCCCAGATATTTGCCTTCTTGGCCGCCACTGCACAATGGGCAGAGAGTTTAACGTAGTTACTCACCTGCAACAGGTGTTCTCCGGGGACAGCAGGATTCAGTCTTCACATATGGGTGACGTCGGCATAGATCGAACCCACACAGAAGCATCTCCCCAGCTTTCAAAGAAAGCCTTTGGGAGATGCACCACACATGCATAGTCCACTTTCCGCCCAAGGGTGCCATCTTACCTCAGTCTGATCACATAGCTAAGATGGTCAAGGGAAAAAATAAAATAGTAAAGAAGCAACTCCAAGGGGAGGAGGGAGGGTTGTGAGGACTGTTTTCTGCTGTCCCTGGAGAACACTTGTTACAGATGAGTAACTACGCTTTCTCCAGGAACAAGCAGGAAGTCAGTCCTCACATATGGGACTCCCCAGCTATAGGCTACCGAGAACCTGCAAATCGAAACTGTCACGGCGACATGTAAAGTTGAGCCATGATCAGCAGCAGTTGAGTCCCTGCCTAATGCAAGAAAGCCAACAAGGCTTTAGACAAGGAAGATCTTGTCTTACTAATCTAATATGTTTTTTTAAAGGTGTGAATAAACAGGTAGACAAAGGTGAGTCAGTTGATATAGTGCATCTGGACTTTCAGAAAGCCTTTGACAAGGTCCCTCATCAGACACTTTTGGCAAAACTAAAAAGTCATGGGATAGGAGGCAGTGTACTATTGTGGATTGGGAACTGGTTAAAAGATAGAAAGCAGAGAGTAGGGCTAAATGGCCAATTTTCCCAATGGAAAAAGGTGAATAGTGGAGTACCCCAGGGATCTGTACTAGGTCCGCTACGTTTTGACATATTCATAAATGACCTGGAAAAACTGTTTAAAGTTGTTAAAACCCAAGAGGACTGTCGAAAACTGCAGTAGGATATGGAAAAATTGGAAGACTGGGCATCCAAATGGCAGATGAAATTTAATGTGGACAAGTGCAAAGTTATGCACCTAGGAAAGAACAACCCACACTATGGTTACACAATGCAAGGTTCTACATTGGGAACCACCACCCAGGAAAAAGTTTTAGGAGTCATCGTGGATAACATGTTAAACCCCTCCGCCCAGTATGCAGCGGCGGCCAAGAAAGCAAATAGAATGCTAAGTATCATAAGGAAAGGAATGGAAAATAAAACAAAAGGATATTATAATGCCTCTGTATCATTCCATGGTACGACCGCACCTTGAATACTGTGTGCAATTCTGGTCACCGTATCTTAAAAAGGATATAGCGTTATTAGAAAAGGTACAGAGAAGAGCCACCAAAATGGTAAAGGGGATGGAAGGCTACTCCTATGAAGAGAGGCTACAAAGGTTAGGGCTCTTCAACCTGGAAAAGAGACGGCTGAGGGGAGATATGATAGAGGTCTATAAATTAATGAATGGAGTGGAACGGGTAAACGTAGATCGATTGTTTACGCTATCAGAATATAGAAAGACTAGGGGACATGTAATGAAGCTACAGGGTAAACTATTTAAGACAAATAAGAGAAAATATTTTTTCACTCAACGTGTAATCAAACTCTGGAATTTGTTACCGGAGGATGTAGTAAGAGCTGTTTGTGTAGCTGGGTTTAAAAAAGGTTTGGACAAGTTCCTGGAGGAAAGGTCCATAAACTAATATTAAAAAGGGACCCAGGATATCAATGCTTGACCCAATACAAGCATTGTGGAACCTGTGTCTCTTGGGGATAGTGCTAGGTACTGTCAGACGGCTGCCTAGGGTGAGAACTTACACAATCTTGACGATGCATATATTCATATGATTCTTGCAAGGTATTGTGGGTAATGTAGTTCTTTCACTCCAAACACAGCTGAAGACAATAATTGAGTTGTGTAACCAGTGGTAAGGCCAATAAAATACTTCTTTTATTGATGGGGGATTAATTCACCCAGCACAAGTATGCTTGATAGCATAAATGAGGTTACTTGCTTGCAGTGTTTAAATGGATAACATAAAGTCACAAAGCAAATCAGAAAACAACCTTCAACTTGTCAGGCAATTAGCTAATGTTTTCTTAGCAAATAATTACCAAATAAAAAGGCACAAAGAAATGAATAAACTTTGCTGGTTAGGTTAACTTCTGCTTATTTTCCACACAGAACCTGCAGTGATTCTCCCTTGCTCACACACACAATCAGGTGCAGCTTTAATTACTATCAATTGTCCAGCTGAAACCCTTTAGCTGGCTGGCTGCTACTGTGTGAACCCAAAATCCTGCTTTAGGAGCTGTTTGCAGTGAAATAAAGAACAAAGTTAGATTTCTTTGTGATGGCTGATGTGTTTGCTCACAGAAAGCTAGCAATAGCACTTGGATAGAAAACAGTCCATGTACTCAATATTTTCATCTGTTGTAATTCCCCCTTCATCAATCAGCATAGGGTCACTATCATACATTGGCACAGACGAGTCTTTCAATAAGGCACTATCATGAGAATGCTTATTCCCTTGCTGCCATTCACTATTATAGACAGGGTCTGAATCAGTGTTCATACCTGAGCCTCTCCTGCTATCATAATTCCTCTCTGAATAGCCTGGCCAGTATGTAATCCAGTTCTGATGTCCAGCCTTCCAATCTTGATCCCTGGACACTGGATCCTCTCTCACATACCTTCTGGCCTTGGTCTGAAAGTCCCTTCCACGTGCAGTCTTCTCTCTCCCAGGTAGCCACTGGTGATTCCTATCTCTGCCAATCCATTCCTCTGGCTGACTCCAGTCCAATGGACTCTGCTGGCACTTGGAATACCTCCCAGTATGGGTACTGCCTTGAACTCTCCCAGACCTTCCAATGGCCTTTCTTCTCTTCCTTCCAGAGAGTTTCCTTCTTTCTCTATCCGCTTGGCTTGGCTTCTGTTTCTCCAGATGATGTTGGTGCTTGAGCTTGAAGCTGTTGCTGTGTCTGTAGCTGGGCTGGAGCTTGTAGCTGTTATCTGTAGAATAAGCTCTATTCTTATTCTGTCCTAATGTGTGCTCCTCCCTAACACAGCGCAGCTGTGTTGAATCATGCCCTGCCCTTTGAGATGAGTGCTTAGGGATTACCTCATAGCTCTCTTGATTGAACACACGTTTTCTCACTTCAGCTCCCCTCATGGCTGCTGGAAACCTGGTGCATAGTCTGCTTGGTGGTAGTCTTTTATGTGAAAACTCTGCTTTCTTACTGCTACCAGAACTGACAGGTTGCTTGTTCAGAGTCACATCATCTTTTCTATAGCTCCTACCTAAGCTATGATAAGCTTCCTTATCACAGTACGTATGACCTAGATTGGCCACTGTTGGAAACAGGATACTGGGCTTGATGGACCTTGGTCTGACCCAGTATGGCATATCTTATGTTCTTATGAGAGACTCTCACAAGACCCAATTGTCTGGCAGAGAGTCAGCATTACAGTAGCCCGAATACAGAAGGGTCGGAGGGCAGGAGTTGCCTATACCCCTAAGAGATTACAGAGTATGGCCTGGCCAAAGGCGTTATCCTGTCAGGATTCCCTCTCCAAGCAGTAGTGAGCTGCAAATATATGGTCTGAAGATCAGATGGCGGCCTGGCATATTTTCTTCACGGAGATGGAATGCAGATTTGCCACGGAAGTGCCATGGCCCTGATGCAGAACGCCATGACCCTCTGGTCCAGTGAGATGTCTGCTTGCTCGTAGGCAAGGGTAATGCAGTCCACCACCTAAGTGGACAGAGTTCACTTAGTTACTGGGAGTCCCAGACAGCTGGGGTCATAGGATATGAAAAGCTGTGGTGCTTAGGGGTGGCCCCGAGTCCACTGTAAGTAAAAGGACAGGGCTCTGTTTCAATCCAGATTGTGGAGATTGGTCTCTGCCGTTTTTGCATGGGGCCTTGGAAAGAAGGCGGGGAGTACCACTTTCCTGGTTGAGGTGGAATGGGGACACCACCTTTAGCAGAAACTTGGGGTGTGTGTGGAGCATCACCCTGTTCTTTTAGAACCTCTTGTGAGGGACTCTGCCATCAGAGCTTGGAGCTCGCCAACTTTGTGAGCAGATATGAGCACTACCAGAAAGGCGACCTTCCAGGATAGGGACTTGAGGTGGCAGGTAGCCAGAAGCTCAAATGGAGACTTAGTGAGCTGCAAGAGCACCACATTAAATCCCACTCCACTGCTGAGGGTCGGACGGTGGGGGAGGGGGGGGGGGCTTGGATAACATGAGGCCTCACAGGAATCAGGACACAAGGGGCTGAGCCAAGAGGAGTTTTCCCTCAATGGAATGGTGATGCGCTGCGATGGCGCTCAGGTGTATTCTGACCGAATTGGACTTCAGTCCCGCCTGCAATACGTGGAGCAGGTACTGGAGTACCACTTGTACTGAGCAGGAAAATGGGTTCGCTCGCCTTTCCGCACACCCCACTGAGAATTGGCACTTCTTCTGGTGGAGGCCCTACGAGAGGCCAAAAGCATCTCTTCCACATCCTGGAGGTGGAAGGTTGAGGGAGGATAATGCTACCCTTTCAGCAGCCAAACTGTGAGTGAGAGGGACCCCAGTTTGGAGTGTGGGAGAGAGCCCTGCTCCTGTGAGAGTAGCCCTGGAGCATGGCCCAGGGGAATCAGAGACACCGCCGATAGGGAGAGGAGCAGTGGAAATCAAGGCTGCCTGGGCCACCAAGGGGCTATCAGCATTAGTGATGCTCTGTTGTGCTGGACCTTGAATAGTGTCTTGGCTACCAGCGGTGTTGGTGGAAAGGTGAATATGAGGTCTTCTATCCATGGGATCAGGAATGCGTCCGCTGCCACCTGGGATGGGTGTGGCTGGCAAGAGCAGAATCGGGCTAACTGCTGATGAACAGTCCATCGAGGGAACGCCCCACAAACAAACAGCTGTGAGGCTACCACTGGATTCAGGCGCCACTCATGTGGCTGGAGGATCCTGCTCCGTTTGTCTGCCAGGGCACTGTCCTGGCCCTTAGGAGCATCCCTCTGCATGCAGCAAAGGAGCAGAGGGCTACCGCCTCCTGGCAGAAGGGGGTATGACCCTATTTCCCCCTGTTTTTCACGTAGAACATTGAGACCTGATTGTCAGTCTGGATCAGCACCAAATGGTGTTGGAGCTGATGACAGAAGACTCGGAGGGCTAGTTATATTGCCCGGAACTCTAGCAGGTTGATTTGCATCTGGGATTTCCTCTGGGACCAGCAGCCTTGCATCTGGAAGCTTCCGCAATGCATTCCCCCAACTCATTAGAGAGGTGTCCATGGTGAGGACCATCTGGGGGATGGGTGCCTAGAAGGGCATCCCAGCCTGAAGGTGATGTGGAATCTGCCACCATCCGAGATAGTCCGTCAGTTGACGGGTCACTTTCACTATCCCTGAGCCTGTCTGTGGCTTGTGTTCACTGGGAATGGAGGCACTACTGGGCTACCCTTATGTGCAGATGGGCATATGGGATCACAGGAACTGTGGAGGCCATGTGTTCCAACAAGCGGAGTAGGAGCCGGGTAGGTAGCGTCCGGCATCGGTGTATCTCTGTGGATAACTCCCTGAGGCATTCTGACCTCTCCTGGGGGTAGAAGGCTTTTCCCTGGAGGGTATCTAAGTTGCACCCCTATGAACTCTAGGCACTGGGCCAGAGTGAGGTGGGTCTTGGGGTAGTTTATGATGAACACAGATGCTGCAGGGTGTTGATGGTGTGCCTCTGCAGCCATGTCCCCCTTTATGAACCAGTTGTCCAAATAAGGGAAGATTTCTTTATTTATTTACATTCTCTTATATACCGCGCTATTCTGCATCAGTGCGGTTTACATTGAACAAACTGAAATTACATTGAACAGGGCATTATAACTTGGAGATAACTATTTTACAGGGAAACATGGGCTATGGAGGGTTAAGTGGCTTGCCCAAGACCACAAGGAGCACCTGTGGGACTAGAAACCCCAGTCCTTCCGGCCCAAGGTTGCTGTCCTCTAGTGGGATTTGAACCCCCGACCTTCCGGCCTGAAGTACCTTGCCCCAACCACTAGGCCACTCCTCCACTCCAGATGAAGGCCCCTTGAAGCCTAAGGTGGGTTCCCGCGATGCACTCTGTGAAGACCCTTGGCAATGAGGCCAGTCCGAAGGACAGCACCCTGTATTGGTGGTGCTGTCCCTCTCAACACGAACAGAAGGTAATTTCAGTGGCTGGGATGAATTAGGATGCGAGTATAGGCATCCTTTAGGTCTAGGGAGCATAGCCATTCTCCCTGCTGGAGGAATGGCTGTGGTGTCCCAAGGAAGAGCATCTTGAACTTCTCCCTGACCAGACATCTCTTGCGCTCTCGCAGGTCCAGGATGGGCCTGAGGCCCCCAATCCTCTTGGGGACGAGGAAACACCTGGAATTGAAGTCTGCCACAGAGATGTTTCGGCACTGGCTTGACTGCTTTGTCACTGATTAGGCCTGCTAGCTCATCGTGGAGCAGGGTCTGGTGAAGAAGAGGCCAGGTGGGCTCCCCTGGGAAGTACGAGGATGGCATCCATTGTAGGTGGAGGAGGTAGCCCTCCTCGATCACCTGTAGCACCCAGGTATTGGTGGTGATGGCTGTCTACCTGTGAGCAAACAGGGGTAGGCACCCTCCTGTGGGCAGCAGGGGATCTCCTTGGAGGTAGGGAGCCGGCGCCTGGGACTTCAGGGCCTTTTGTTTTCTGGGACCGTGTCCCTGGCTTTTTGTTGCTGACCCTGTTGAGGGGCCGAGGCGGCTTTGAAGTGCAGAGTACCGCTAAAGCCTTCTTTCTTCCTCAGGATGAAGGTCTTTTTCCCCTAGACTTTCTTCTGGGGCTGCACTGAGGTCTTCTTTGACAGCCTGGTTCTCAATACGTACTCGGTCTCTATCTCCGCTGCCTTATCTGCCATGGGCTTCCCGAATAAGTTTTCTCCTTTAGGGGGCATCTATCAATTTGTCCTGCACCCATTGTTCCAGATTGGATGACTGCAGCTATGCCTGGTGTTGTGCACCGATGCCTGCAGCGACCACCCTAGCCGATACTCTAAGCCATCGTAGGCTGCCCGGAACAAAAAGTTTGAGCATTCTTTTTACTGCCGAGGTCAGGCTCTTGAACCTCTGTAGGGGTTCCCCATGGAGGCTTGCCATGAATCCACCAAGCTCATTCAACAGTTCCTTCATGTACATGCCAATGTTGATCTGGTAGGACTGGATTGTAAGCATCGAACCCAAAAAGGCCTTTCAGCTGAGGGTGTTGAAGGTTTGGGACTCCCTGCCAGGTGGCACTAACAAATGTTTTTTTTGGCTCTTAAGATGGCACATTGTCGACTCAACGACCATGGAGTTGTGGGTAAGCTGGGTCTTTTGAAAGCCAGGGCTTCGGCGTACCTGCTACATGGTGTTGAGGCACCTAATAATGACTGGAACAGACGCAGGTGTTTCCCACATCTGGAGGAGGTGGCATTCGAGGATCGGGAGCACCGGTACCGTGAGGGTTGTGATAAGGAAGCTTATCATAGCTCAGGTAGGAGCTATAGAAAAGATGATGTGACTCTGAACAAGCAACCTGTCAGTTCTGGTAGAAGTAAGAAAACAGAGTTTTCACATAAAAGACTACCAGTCCCAGAATGCACCAGTTTTCCAGCAGCCATGAGGGGGGCTGAAGTGAGAAAACATGTGTTCAATCAAGAGAGCTATGAGGTAATCCCTAAGCACTCATCTCAAAGGGCAGGGCCTGATTCAGCACAGCTGCGCTGTGTTAGGGAGGAGCACACATTAAGACAGAATAAGAATAGAGCTTATTCTACAGATAACAGCTACAAGCACCAACATCACCTGGAGAAGCAGAAGCCAAGCCAAGCGGATAGAGAAGGAAGGAAACCCTCTGGAAGGAAGAGAAGAAAGGCCATTGAGAGGTCTAGGAGAGTCCAAGGCAGTTCGTGTACTGGGAGGTATTCCAAGAGCCAGCAGAGACCATTGGACTGGAGTCAGCCAGAGGAATGGAGTGGCAGAGATAGGAATCACCAGTGGCTACCTGTGAGAGAGAAGACTGCACGTGGAAGGGACTTTAAGACCTATGCCAGAAGGTATGTGAGAGGAGATCCAGTGTCCAGGGATCAAGATTGGAAGGCTGGACATAAGAACTGGATTACATACTGGCCAGGCTATACAGAGAGGAACTATGGCAGCAAGGGAGGTTCAGGTACGAACACTGATCCAGACCCTAGCTATAATAGTGAATGGCAGCAGGGGAATAAGCATTCTCTTGATAGTGCCTTATTGAAAGACTCGTCTGTGCCAATGTATGATAGTGACCCTATGCTGATTGATGAAGGGGGAATTACAGCAGATGAAACTATTGATTACATGGACTGTTTTCTATCTAAATGCTATTGCTAGCTTTCTGTGAGGAAACACATCAGCCATCACAAAGAAACCTAACTTTGTTCTTTATTCCACCAAGAACAGCTCCTAAAGCAGGATTTGGGCTCACACAGTATCAGCCAGCCAGCTAAAGGCTTTCAGCTGGACAATTGATAGTAATTAAAGCTGCACCTAATTGTGTGTGTGAGCAAGGAGAGAATCACTGCTGGATCTGTGTGGAAAATAAGCAGAAGTTAACCTAACAAGCAAAGTTTATTTTATTTCTTTGTGCCTTTTCATTTGGTAATTATTTGCTAAGGAAGCATTAGCTAATTGCCTGACAAGTTGAAGGTTGTTTTCCTGATTTGATTTGTGACTTTATGTTATCAATTTAAACACTGCAAGCAAGTAACCTCATTTATATGCTACCAAGCATACTTGTGCTGGGTGAATTAAACCCCATCAATAAAAGAAGTATTTTATTGGCTTTACCACTGGTTTCACAACTAAATTATTGTCTTCAGCTGTGTTTGGAGTGAATGAACTACATTACCCACAATACCTTGCAAGAATCATATGAATATATGCATCGTCAAGATTGTGTAAGTTCTCACCCTAGGCAGCCGTCTGACAGGGTTTCCTTAGGGGGTGCCTCATATGGAAGTATCTCCACTTTCTCAGTGCACGGGTCCTCCTCAACCTCGGTCTCAATAGCGAGAGCCTTGGCCATGTCCTGCACAAATTGGGGAATTCAACATCCTTGGGAGGGGAATAGTCAGGTTGTAGGGGAGACGGATCCGAGGGCACATTGCAGTGGCATATCATGGTGACGCCTCATGTCCGGTGACTCTTCGTCCACGGTCTCCCATTTGGGCTCAAAGTCCGAGTCAGACGCTGCGCGGTCACCTCAGTTGAGGGCTGCTACCAGGGGTCCGTGATCTCCAGAGAATCGTCTGTTTGAGCCATGGGCACTTGCTGGAGAGGACTGGTGTATTTATTTATTTATCAATTCTTATATACCGCGCTATTCAAAGTCAGTGCGGTTTACATAAAACATAATATTTGCATTACATCAGAACAGTGATATATATGCTTACATTGTAACAGGGAAATCAACTTGGATTGAACGGGGAAGAGGAGACTAATAAGCTATTAACAGAGTTAAATAGCGGAGTTAAAATTGAACATGAATATGAACTATTTACATATTTACAGGTTGGAAATAAATAGTGTAGGAAAGTGGAGACAGTGAGATGTACCCGACGTGGTAGTTGGGTATATTCTTGGTTATGAGGCAGGTTGTGAGAGTGGAGGGGGGTTAATGAGGTGAGAGAAATGAAGGAGGAATAAATGATGCTTTAAAGCTTTTCTGAATTGGGGAAGGTCCCTAATTGCTCGGAGGTATGGGGGGAGGCTGTTCTAGATTCTCAGGGCGTAGAATGCAAAGGCTCTGTTTCTGGTTAGTTGATTACACTTTATGGATTCGCGGGGGATAGTAAGGGAGTTGGCGACTGCTGATCTTCTCAGTCTGATGTTAGGACTGATTGTAAGGAGTGCTGAGATGGATGACGGAGACAATTGGTTAATGGCCTTGAAGGTTATCAGTAGAGCTTTATAAGTGAGTCTACTGTGCAGCGGTAACTAATGGAGTTCCATCAATATGGGCGTAATGTGGTCATTTCTGGCTGTCCCACTTAGGATGCGTGCTGCTGCATTCATGGCCATTTGGAGCGGGTTAAGGGTGCTCTTAGGAAGACCATGAAGGATTATGTTCGCGTAATCAAAATGAGGGATTACCAGTGCTTGGAAGATGGTTCTGAAGTCTTGTGGTGCTAATAGGGGTTTAAGGTGCCTTAAAGTTGAAATTTTATTATAGATGGATTTGGTCATGTTCTTTATATGCTCTTTAAAGTTAAATTGGTTGTCAAGTGTGACTCCCAAATACCGTATGGCAGATCTGCATGGGAGTTCAGCATCGCGTACTTTCAAGGTGGCGGGGGGGGGGGGGGGGGAGAAGTTCTTGTTCCTGGAGATGAATAAGACCTCCGTCTTCTTGAAGTTTATCCTCAAATTCTGGGATAAGAGCCAGTCAGTAATTGCGTTGAAGCAGTCGACTAGTTTGGAGATGTCAGGATGCATAATTTTAACCGGGGTGAACAGTAGGACATCGTCTGCGTAGATTAGGCTAAGGATGCCAAATGAACGGATAATGTTGCAAATCGGCTGCATGTAGATGTTAAAAAGTAGGGCAGATAGGGAGGAACCTTGAGGGACTCCCTGCCGTTGCTGGAAAGGTTCCGATGTTGATGTTCCTACTCGGACGTATTGCAGACGATTAGATAGATAAGATTTGCACCATTCCCATGCAAGTCCTCGAATTCCTTTTTCTTGAAGTCTGGAAAGGAGTAAATCATGGTTGACAGAGTCGAAAGCCGCAGCTATATCGAGGAAAATTAGAATAAACCCATCTTCGATGTTGTCTATGCCTCAATGGGTCTTGTTGAGGACCCATTCCTGGACCCATTCCTGGGTCCAGGACCTTGTCTATGGTCAGGCGCTCTCTCGAGGCCGATGGTGCTCAAGGACCAGCTTGATGTCCGGGGAAGCCCTCGATGTCAAGGGTCCCGTCTTCGGGGCTGATGAATCAGATGAGCCGGACATGAACGCCCACTGCATGACACTAGGGCAGATATACTGCTCTGTAGGGCTGTCATTCTGGTATCCATACAAGTTGGCTCCGCAGCCTTCGACGCTAGCACTGAGGATTTTGGGCCTGGCATTGGTACTGTCGAGGGGGGAGTCCTTGATGAGGATCGCCTCCTTCAAGGTCTGTCGGCAGGTGCTGACGACGCCTTACAGGGCAGCTTGGCAGACTGCTCCTGACCAGACTCCTCAGACTCATGCCTGGGACTGCGGATCCTGGGGTGGGATTTCTCCTTCTTCCCAAATCTATCCTCTGAGACAGACTTCAAGGGTTGCTTCTTCTTGTGCTCCACCTCCGGGGATTTCTGCTTGGAGGAACAGTGGCCATGGGACTCCGAGGAGGCTTTGGCTTTGCGGGACACTGAGGTATCGGAGGGGGCCCTGGAGTGTGGTGTCACCAGACACTTTGGCACAAAGTCAGACCTCTGAAAATTTTTTTCCTGCAGATGATGGCAGCTCTTCAAGGCCATAGGGATCATGGCTCTGCAGAGCTCGAAATCTGAGTCGTTCTGCTCCAGGCTGATACATCGGAGGCAGCAATCGTGTGGGTTGGTGAGTGACATTTTGCCCTACCAGGCACACCTTTGAAGCCACTAGAGGCCATCGGAAAAAGGGGGTTCCTGCCTCCTGGCAGGGGCCTGAGGCCTTTGGATGAAAAAGGGCACGAATGCCAGTTAAAGAATACCTCAAAGAGAATGGTGAGACATGTACAGATGAACCCGAGGAGCGATGCTGAGGCAAGCTGGCTTGGGGGCGTTAACCAAACCGGACATAACTCAATAATAAAAAAGACCTTTTCCAAACAAAATTGGACAAAGTCTTATAGGAGCCAAGGAAAAAAAAAGGAGACTGAGGCAAGATGGCACCCTTGGGCGGGAAGTGGACCACGCATGTATGGTACATCTCCCAAAGGCTTTCTTTGAAAGCTGGGGAGATGCTTCCAAGCAGGCTCCATTGGCGCGAACATTACCCATATGTGAGGGTTTCCGGAGAACAACGTGTTATCCACGATGACGCCTAAATTTTTCCTGGGTGGCGGTTCCTAATGTGGTACCTTGCACAGTGTAACCATAGTTTGGGTTGTTCTTTCCTAGGTGCAGCACCCAAAAGGCAGGCAGAGCTCCGGAGTCTCAATGCGTGGATGAGACGATGGTGCAGAGATGAGGGGTTTATTTTATTTATTTATTTAACAAGTTTTTTATACCGCCTTTTCCTTCAATCAAAGCGGCTACAAAGACAAACAAAGGTTATACAAAAGCAAGGGAAACATGCACTGCTTAATCAAAACATCGAAGTAGTACATTACAGACAATCATTTTACATAAAGGATTCTAGTTAGGTGTTTGAGCCGTAGTGCTCTGTGAATAGTACAGTCTTTAATTGCTTTCGGAAGTCCTTTATATCCTCGATTGATCGTAAGTCGGGAGGGAGAGAGTTCCATATTAATGGGGCCGCTAAAGAAAGTGCTCTTTGTGTAGTGAATTTGCATGATTTTGTGTAGTTACTTGGGGTGCTGAGGGTGTCTGATGTGGTTTTCCTTCTTGGTCTGCTGTTGGTGTTAGGGAGTAAGAGGGCTTGAAGGCTGATTGCAGAGCTCTTGTGTCTGATTTTGAATATATTTATGATCATCTTATATTTGATGCGGTGGCTTATTGGGAGCCAGTGGAGTTCTTTGAGGATGGGGGTGATGTGGGCATGAGTTGTGGAGCCGGTGATTATTCTGGCTGCTGTGTTTTGAGCCATTTGAAGCGGTTTGAGTGAATGTTTTGATATTCCGTTGTAGATCGGGTTACAGAAATCCAGTATGGGAGTTATTAGCGCTTGGCAGACTGTGCGGAAGTATTCATGTGAGAGTAGAGGCTTGAGGCGTCTGATTATTTTCATTTTGTAGTATGCTTTTCTAACAGTTTTTCTTATGTGGGACTGTAGGTTGAGTCCTTTGTCAAGGGTTATTCCGAGGTATCTAACTTCATCCTTTATTGGTATTGTTGTGTTGTTGCTTATGATGAATGGTGGGGGGCTGAAGTCGGTGTTTCGGGTGATAATAAGTGCCTCTGTCTTGTTAAAGTTTATAGCTAGGTTGTTGTGCGTTAGCCAGGCGGACATGTTGTCAAGGCAGTTCGTTATCTTGTTGTAGTCGGGGCTGTTAAGGTTGATTGGCGTGTATATCATGATGTCATCTGTATAAATTGTGTAATCTATTTGATGGGCTGCCATGATGTGGCAGATCGGCTGGATAAATATGTTAAAAAGAAGTGAGGAGAGCGCAGATCCTTGTGGTACTCCTTGTTTGATCTTCGTGGGTTGTGAGGTGTTGGTTCCTATTTTAACCTGGAACTGCCTTGTCTGTCAAGTATGAGTTGAACCAGCTTAGGACGGTGCCAGTTATTCCAATGCTCTCTAGTCTGGTTAGGAGGATTCTGTGGTCCACTGTATCGAAGGCCGCTGATATGTCTATGAAGATCATTAGGGTTCCTCGATTGTAGTTGTCTATGGTCTGGATGATGTCAATGACTAGATATAGCAGCAGTGTTTCAACTCCATGGTTGGGGCGGAAGCCATGTTGATGTATATCGAGCGGAGCATGCTCGTCAATGTGGTCCTGGAGTTGTAGTTGTACTGTCTTTTCTATGATTTTGGCTAGGAGCGGTATGCTGGAGATTGGCCTGTATGCTGCTGGATTGCTCTTTTCTAGGTTGGTTTTCTTGGGGATAGGCCTTATTGTGGCTAGTTTCAGCTGTTCTGGCATTGTTTCTCGAGTTAGGGAGTTGGTTACGAGGTTGTGTATATAACTGAGGAAGTTTTGCTTGGTTGCTTTGATCCATGGGACTGGGCAAGGATCCGTGGGTGCAGTGCTTGTGTTGAGAGCGGAGATGATATCTGATAGTTGCATAGTTGAAGGAGTGTGGAACTTGTCCGAACTTGTGATGGGTATGATAGGGCTGTTGGTTTCTGTGTGTATTTGTGGAGGAGTGTGGCCTATTTTCTCCTGAAGATAATCTGCATATGTTTGTGGGTTGACCTGTATGTCTTTGTCAGAGCTTGGTTCATTGGTTAGATTTTTTACTATCTCAAAAAGTTCCCTGGGTTTGTTATATGCTTTCTGGATAGTGTTTGTGTGGTGCTCTTGTTTTGTTTTATTGATAAGATCGTTGTATTTCTTTTGCTGTGTTAAATATAAGTCCTGTGAGGTATGAGATTTGGATCGTCTCCAGTGGCATTCTAGCTTTCTTAACTCTCTTTTAGCGTTGCGTATGCTTTTGGAATACCATGGTGCGTGATGTCTCTTGTTGTTCGTCTTTGTGCCTGCTTTAGTTTTCGCTGCTGTACTGATGGTATTATACCAATTGTCAACTTGTTTGTCCAGATTGAGTTTGTCTGTGTTAAGGTAAGGTGGTGTGTCTTGTAGGAATTGTTCTTTGTTGAAAGCTTTGAATCTTCTTAGTCCAAATGAAGCGGTTTGTGTCTTATTAAGCTTACCCATTTTGTTTGTGAATTCCACTTTGATTCTGTGGTGGTCTGACCATGGAACCGGTGTGACTACGGGTGAAGAGATGTTGCCCTTATCTACAATGTGGTTTGGGGCGAAAATGAGGTCCGGCATGGATCCGTATCTGTGCGTAGGAGTGTTTATTAGCTGGGTGTATTGTAAAGAGTCCATTGCTTGCAGGAAGGTTTCCTTGTCATAATTGGTGGAGGAGCTGAGGTTAAAGTCACCTAGTAAGATTAGAGGGGTTTGTGGTTCGTGTTGATTGCGCAGATGGTTTCTAGAGTGGTGGTTAGTTCTTCTGCTGGAGCGTGGGGGGCCCTGTAGATAAGGCAAATGGCTATATGCTTGTTTCCCACTGCAATAGAGCTGCATTGGTCAGAGCTGTTAGAAGTGATAGTTTGTAGCTGTAGTGAGTCTTTTGCAATGATCAGAACTCCACCTCCTCTTTTCTGAGTGCGAGGGTTGTTAAAGGCGGAGTACGTGGGGGGGACCAGTTGGTTGAGAAGGACGTTGTCAGTGGGGGTGAGCCAAGATTCTGTGATGCATAGGATATCTGGGCGTTGGTCCTCAATGTGGTCTCTGATTGTATGAATCTTGTTTCTTACTGATCTCGTGTTCATGAGTTCTATGGAGGTGGTGTTTGGGGTGTAAGGCTTTTTAGGGTGTGCCTTTGGATTTGTATGATTGTGGTGCTTAATGTCGTTGTGTCTGTTTCTGGTTTTTGTGTCTGAGCTCAGTGAGGTGCATAGAAGCATATAGTATGCTGGTATGATTGTTGGAAACCAAATATACAGGGGGTGTGAGTGTCGAGTTCCTATTTGATGAGGGTAGAGTTGGGCGATGAAGAGAAATTCAGGGTGGTAGGTAAGTGTGGCCATGATAGTTGAATGTTGTCCTTCCCTGGGAGTAGGGACTCTGCCTTTAACCACCGATGTCTGTTGCTGCTAACCCTCCAGAATCCCTTTTTTACTGTTGGCTAATTATTGACTGCACTTTCATCCAATTACAATTTAGCAAATTCTCTCCAGCTCTTTCACTTTCCAGAAGGCATGTGTAATTGCCCCATCAGCACTAATTCATCTACATGGCAGACTTCTACCCCTTAATCTTTTCACTGTTTCAAAGGCATTTCATTTCAGAAATACAGACGTTATGGCCAGAAAGAATCAATTTGGCAAAATAACATATGGCATAGTATATTAAAGGCACAATAGGTTTTGATAAAAACTAATTAAAAATTACAATTATAATCCCACTCTATATTATATTATACAAGTTATAATATATATTCTATCATCACATGAAAGTTACAGATATCTATTTAAACTATATCTAATGGCAGTAGTATTAATGCAAAAACATTCTAAATTAAACTGTCAATGTTTGCAGTACTATCAGATCCAAAGGCATCAGAGACGCGATGACAAAAACTTACAGGACCTTCCTCGTTTTCAAAAATCCTCTGCTTATCAAACTTTTATACTAAATCTTGTATGTTCATCAATTAAGCTTACATGATATTGTTTAAATCCCGATTTATTTTCTCTATTGAACTGGTCGCCGCACAAAAGCAGCCAAACCTCTCCGAATCTTTTTTTCTTTTAACTTGTACGTGCTTCAAATACAGTCTGTCGGTATTATCACATCAGATCCACTTCATCCTGGAATTTCAATTTTTATTCACATTAGAGCAGTTAAGAAACCTAGCGGAGCTGTCTAACTGCCATCGGCGCTATCTCAAACCCGGCAAAGCTGACAAACAGCGATCGCAGCTACGAAACTGGAGCACATCTCTTCCCCTTGTTCTTTTTATTATTTCGGTGCACTTTCTAGCATTTTTCACACTGTTAACCAAACAGCAGAGGGGACTGAATACGGAGCTGCACTAATCTGCGACCATTTCCTCCGAAGTTCTAAGTTTGGATTTGTTAGGAACTGGGGAACATTCTGGGGAAAGGAGGGGCTCTTCCGAAGGGATGGGCTTCACCTTAACTGGGATGGAACCAGGCTGCTGGCATTAACCTTTAAAAAGGAGATAGAGCAGCTTTTAAACTAGATAATAGGGGAAAGCCGACAGTCGCCCAAGAGCAGATGGTTCGGAAGAATGTATCCTTGAAGGATACTACCAAAAGCGGAGAGTTTCCAAAAAAGTGTAAAGTAGCCCAAATGCCCTCGAGTATGGAGCAGACAGAGCTTAAAGATCCCAAATTACCCATGTCTACCAATAGCCAAATTAATATGAATAAAATACAGTCTCTAAAATGCTTGTATGCAAATGCTAGAAGTCTAATTAATAAGATGGGAGAGTTAGAATATATAGCACTAAATAAGAGGTTAGATATGATTGGAAACAAAATTTGCTGTAGAATCTCTATGGATTGAAATTCCATGTAAAAAGGGGAAGGCGATGGCAGTGGGGGTGTACTATCAACCGCCTGGCCAGAATGAAGAAATGGATGATGAAATGCTCAAAGAAATCAAGGAAGTTAACAAAAGTTACAGCACAGTAATAATGGGTGATTTCAATTACCCCGGTATCGACTGGGTCAGTGTCATGGCAGGAGATGCTAGGGAGATAAAGCATGGTTACTCACCTGTAACAGGTGATCTCTGGGAACAGCAGGAATTTAGTCCTCACATATGGGTATCGTCGGTACCAACGGAGCCTGCGCGGGAACACTCCCCAGCGTCCAATTAGAAAGCTTTTGGGAGCATACCACAGCGCCTGCGTGCTGCCTTCCCGCCTTTCCCAACTGCCTCTCTCCAGTTGAGTTTTAAGCTGAGACAAAGAGAGAGAGAGGGAAAGGGAAAAAGATAGATAGAGAGATACAACTCCTAGGGAAGGTGGGTGGGTTGTGAGGACTAAATTCCTGCTGTTCCCGGAGATCACCTGTTACAGGTGAGTAACCATGCTATCTCCAGGAACAAGTAGGCATGTAGTCATCACATATGGGGACTCCCTAGCTTTAGATGCCAGGGAGAGGCCCCAGAAGTTGTGTGTCCCTGAGAAGGGCTCCACTTCCCCCCATGGATCTCTGGCAGCCTACCAGGGATGGTGGGTAGGAGTTGATTAGGTATGGAACAGGTGTTGGAGAACAGCCTGACCAAACAAGGCATCCCGGCGGGAGTCCTTGTCTAAGCAGCAATGGGCTGTGAAGGTATGAACCGAGGCCCAGGTGGCTGCTCGACAGATGTCGTCAATAGACACAGAGTGCAGATGAGCCATTGAGGCTGCAATGGCTCTCACATTGTGAGCTGTGACACGGCCCTCCAGAGAAAGCACAGTTACTTACCTGTAACAGGTGATCTCTGGGAACAGCAGGAATTAGTCATCACATATGGGTACGTCGGTACCGACGGAGCCCGCGCGGGAAAGCTCCCCAGCTTTTCAGATTAAAAGCCTTTGGGGCCTCCCACTGCACATGCGCGCTGCCTTCCCGCCTTCCTGACCAGCTCTCGTCAGTTCGATTTTAAAGCTGAGACAATAGAGAGAGAGGACAGGAAGATAGATAGATAGAGATACAACTCCTAGGGGAGGTGGGTGGGTTGTGATGACTAATTCCTGCTGTTCCCAGAGATCACCTGTTACAGGTAAGTAACTGTGCTATCTCCAGGAACAAGCAGGAATAAGTCATCACATATGGGGACTCCCTAGCTAAGATGCCTGGGAGATCCCCCTCCAAGGGTAAACCATCTTCGCATGGATCTCAGGCATCCATCCAGGGAAGGTGGGCAGGAGTTGTTTAAGTATGGAACAGGTGTTTGAGGACAGCCTGACCAAACAAGGCATCCCGGCGGGAGTCCTTGTCCAAGCAGTAATGGGCTGTGAAGGTATGAACCGAGGCCCAAGTGGCTGCTTGACAGATCTGATCTATGGACACAGAGTGAAGATGAGCCATAGAAGTTGCCATGGCTCTCACATTGTGAGCTGTGACATGGCCCTCCATAGAAATGTTCTTACTCTGGTAAGCAAAAGAAATACACTGAGCGATCCAATTGGAAAGTGTACGCTTGGTGACTGGAAGTCCCAAATGAGAAGGATCAAAAGCCACGAAAAGTTGGGAAGACTTTCGATGTGGCTGAGTCCTGTTGAGGTAAAAGGCAAGAGCTCTTTTACAATCCAGAGTATGAAGGTTCCTCTCTGCACTGGATGCATGAGGAGCCGGGAAAAAGACAGGTAGATATACCTCTTGATTAAGATGAAAAGGCGAGACCACTTTGGGCATAAAGTGGGGATTCGTCCTAAGGACCACCTTATCATGATGAAACCTAGTACAGTCAAACCTCGGTTTTCGTATGCCCTGGTTTTCGTACGATTCGGTTTTCGTTGACTTTTTTCATCAAGATTTTGTTCCGGTTTTCGTACGTTGTCTCGGTTTTCGTACAGTTGAAAATGGAGCACCATCTTGTGGCCAGAAGTGGGATTTTCTTTATTTTGATTTTCTTGCTGATTGACTGTCTTCCATATTTATTGGCGCTTCTCTTTTACAAGGCAGGCTGGAGCCCCGATTGTGCAGACGGCCAAGATGGCTGTTCCCGCCTCCGCTTCTGGTGGTGACTGCTCGATCCCCGGAGGGGAGAGCAACTGGAGCTGTCTGGAGTGTGTCCCTCTCCCAGCGCCCGATGGCGCTTCTCTTTTACAAGGCAGGCTGGAGCCCCAATTGGGCAGCCGGCCAAGATGGCTGTTCCCGCCTCCGCTTCTGGTGGTGATTGCTCGATCCCCGGAGGGGAGAGCAGCTGGAGCTGGCTGGAGTGTGTCCCTCTCCCAGCGCCCGATGGCGCTTCTCTTTTACAAGGCAGGCTGGAGCCCCAATTGGGCAGCCGGCCAAGATGGCTGTTCCCACCTCCGCTGCTGGTGGTGATTGCTCGATCCCCGGAGGGGAGAGCAGCTGGAGCTGGCTGGAGTGCGTCCCATATGCCAACAAAAGTCTTCAATAAAGGTAAAAGTGATGTTACATGCTCATTTATCCATTTCATTAGTCATTTATATGTATTTCTCATTGTTTTCTGTATGTAAAAATATAGTTATTCTCTATAAAATGTATTTTTTGTCAATAGTTTTGGGTGTCTGGAACGGATTAATTGAATTTACATTATTTCTTATGGGAAATCTTGCTTCGGTTTTAGTCCGTTTCGGTTTTAGTCAGACTTTTTTGAACGGATTAATCATGAAAACCGAGGTTTGACTGTATAAGGTGGATGAGCCACTAAAGCCTGCAGTTCACTGATGCGGCGAGCCGAAGTGACTGCAATAAGGAAAACAACCTTCCAGGAAAGAAATTTGAAGGAGGTAGAGTCCAAGGGCTCAAAAGGTGGCTTCATAAGCTGACCTAGAACTAGGTTCAAATCCCATGCTACCGGAGGAGGTCGGATGGGAGGTTTAGTTAGAGTCAGGCCTCTCATGAAACGTGAAACAAGAGGATGAGAGGAGACAGGTTGTCCATTTATAGGTTTTAAGGACGCTGCAATAGCACTCAAATGGACCCTTACTGAATTCGTCTTAAGGCCTGCATTTGAAAGATGCAGGAGATAGTCCAAGAGGGAATTCAAAGGAAGTGCTAGAGGGTCAAGACCCTGCTGAGCACACCAAATGGAAAAACGTTTCCATTTGAAAGCATAAGAACGCCTCGTGGAAGGTTTCCTAGAGGCATGAAGGATATCTGTCACAGGTTGAGAAAGATTAAAGTCTTGAAGACTTAGGCCTTCAGTAACCAAGCTCTGAGATGTAGGGATTTGGGGTTTGGGTGCCACAAAGTCCCCTCCTCCTGAGACAGAAGGTCTGGCGCAGCTCCCAGGTCCAGGGAGGATCCCTGGGAGAGATGCAGAAGTAGAGGGAACCACACCTGGCGTGGCCAGCGGGGAGCTATGAGGATCATAGTCCCGTGATCCCTCTGGAGCTTGAACAGAGTCTTGGATATTAGAGGAATGGGTGGAAAGGCATAGAGGAATTCCTGACCCCAATGCAGGAGGAAGGCATCGTGGGCCTGAGCTCCCTGACACTGAGTTCTGGAACAGAACCGGGGAAGTTTGGCATTCCACGGACTTGCAAAGAGGTCTATGTCCGGGGTCCCCCATTCCTGAAAGATTCTGCGTATCTGGTCCATATGTAGGGACCATTCGTGTGGAAGCAGAACTCGACTGAGTCTGTCTGCACGAGAGTTTTGAACTCCTGGAAGATACACTGCAAGAAGGTGAATTTGATGCTCTCTGGCGAAGGCCCATATTCTGAGAGCTTCGTTGCAAAGCGACAGAGAGCCTGTCCCTCCTTGTTTGTTTATATAGAACATGGCTACCTGATTGTCTGTCTGAACTAGGACAGTCAGGTTGACAAGGAGGGTATAGAAAACCTTGAGGGCAAGGTAAATTGCTCGCAGTTTCAGGAGGTTGATATGAAGGGTGGCCTCCTGTGGATACCAAGTACCCTGAGTGGAGAGGTTCTGAAGATGAGCTCCCCACCCTGTCTGGGAGGCATCTGTGGTGAGGGTTGCTTGGGGCAACAAAGGTTGGAAGGGGGCCCCCAACAACAGATTCTTGGTGGATGTCCACCATTGGAGGGACCAAAATAGACGGCTTGAGGTGAGTATTTGGTCGGAGAGCGCTCCAGATGCTTGAGTCCACTGGGTGGCCAAGGTCCATTGAGCTGCTCTCATATGCAGACGAGCGTAGGGCACCACATGTACCGTGGAGGCCATGTGGCCCAGAAGTCGCAGCATTTCCCGGGCTGTCAAATGACTGCTGGACTGAGCTTGGGAGGCCAAACTCAGCAGGCGTTGGGCCCTGACCTGAGGCAGGTAGGCCCTTGCAGTGATGGTGTCTAACTGGGCCCCTATGAACTCGAGAGACTGAGTAGGGATTAGTTGAGACTTGGGAAGGTTTACTACCAGTCCTAGATACTGCAGAAGACGCCTTGTGCGGTCCAGGGAAATTTGGGCCTGGGACTGAGAGGGAGCTCGGATGAGCCAGTCGTCCAGGTATGGGAATATGAAAATTCCCAGGCCTCTTAGAAAGGCAGCTACGACTGCCATGCATTTGGTGAACACTCTTGGAGCAGAGGCTAGACCGAAGGGGAGTACTCTGTACTGGAAATGTTTTCCCTGAAACAGAAATCGAAGGTATTTTCTGTGGGATGGGTGGATGAGTATGTGTGTATACGCATCCTTTAGATCTAGAGAACAAAGCCAATCCTGACTCTGAAGGTATGGAAGGAGAATGCCCAGAGAAAGCATTTTGAATTTCTCCTTGAAAAGAAATTTGTTCAATTCTCTCAGATCCAGAATTGGTCTGAAGCCCTCTGTCTTCTTTGGTATTAGAAAATAAGGGGAGTAGAATCCCGTCCCCTGTTGAAGAAGAGGGACCTCCTCTATTGCCCCCTGGGCAAGGAGGGAGGAGACTTCCTGACCCAAGAGGGCCAGGAGAGATGGGGGAGAATTGAACTGCCTCACCATAGTATAAGGAGGAAGGTCGGAAAAATGGAGTTTGTAACCCTCTCTGATGATAGAGAGGGTCCATTGCTCTGATGTAATTTGCTCCCATCTGGGAGCAAAGTGAGCTAACCTTCCAGGTATGGTGAGGGGCTCTGGTTGTTCTAGAGCCAGAAAAGTTAAGTTCTCTAGGGGTAAGTCAAAACCCCTGAGGGGGTGGAGCCTGCTGAGGCGTAGCAGACGCCGCAGGCTTTGACCTTGCCTGTTTAGGTTGCTGACGTTTAGCAGCAAAACGAGTCTGATAGGATTGTTGGCCAGTATTTGTAGAAAATCTGGACTTCTTGTAATAAGGCCTCTTAAAAGACTTCTTCTTGGCAGGAGTGGAGGTAGACTTAGAAAGTCTATCTAAGGTGGCATTTTCTGCATCCATTTGAGTGGCCTTAATTTGCCACTCCTCACCAAATAAGTTCTCACCTGTACAGGGCAGATTTCGTAAGCCATCTAGGACCCAAGGTTCTAGATCAGAAGCCTGGAGCCAAGCAAGACGTCGGGCTGCTATAGCAATGCCCGAAGCCCTACCAGCACCCTCAAAGGAATCAAAAGCTGCCCTGTTGGAGAACTTTGAAATATCCAAAAGGTGTTTCACTAAGGAAATGAACTGCTCCCTCTTATCCTCAGGGATAAAGGGGGCAAAATGCCGAACTTTTAGAGCGATTTCACTGAGAAACATGCCCATGTAAAGACTATAGGAATTAATCCTGGCTATAAGCATAGTAGCCTGGAAAAATTTCCTGCCAAAAGAGTCTAGAGTCTTACATTCTCGCCCTGGAGGAGTAGAAGAGTGCCTTTTGGTACTCTTTATCTTCTTCATTGCAGACTTCACCACAATAGAATGGTGAGGCAACTGGTTTTTTTGGAAACCAGGAGAAGGGGGGACACGGTACATGGTGTCCAACCTGCGAGAAGAAGGAGACAATGTTAGAGGAGCCTCCCATAAGTCCATCAAGTGTTCTTGAAGGATTTCATGGATAGGCAGGGTGACTGCCTCTTTAGGAGACTTAGAGTATCCTAAAATATCCAGTTTCTTTGATCTGGGTTCCTTTTCAGAGGATGAAGCAATAGAAAGACCTTTATTTTATTTATTTATTTAACACTTATTTATATACCGCATCTTCCTGCGATCAGTTGCGGTGTACATTTAACAACAATTAACAATGCAGAGCTTGTTTTACATAGAACAGATATAACTTTTTACAATGAACATCTTAACTTGAAACAACAAAGTGTATGTAAATACTATGCGGAATAGTTCAATAAATCAACAACACAGATTGTGTAACAATTTAAACTGAAAATACTGTCTCTAACTTAGTTGTAACTATATACAAGTGAGGTATCAATGCATTGGGATGGAATGATTATTCAATTAGGTTTGTACATATTTATTGTAATAGAGATTATAATCTTGAAATTAGTCAGGTCCATGTTTAGCCTTTATCTAAGTTGAGTGGAGGGTTTTCTATGGCATTATAGTGTTTAGTGAATAGATAGGTTTTCAATTTTTTTCTGAATTCTGTTATCTCTGTTAGAGATCGTAAGTCCTCTGGTAAAGAGTTCCAGACTGTTGGGGCTACGTGGGAAAAGGCTCTATTTGTTAATTTGTGAGTTCTTATATATTCTTTTGGCATCTTAAGTTTATTTGATTGGCCTTTTCTATGAGTGGGCTTAGGTGGTTCTTTGCTTATTAGATTACAGAGTGTCTTCGGGGCCATGTCTTTTAGGGCTTTGAATGTAGTTATTATTGTTTTGTATGTTATCCTGCTTTGTATTGGTAACCAGTGAAGGGTTGCTAGTATCGGTGTAATGTGTTGAAGTGAATTTATCTTTAATATGATTCTGGCTGTAGCATTTTGCGCGAGTTGGATCCTTTTGATGTTTTGTTTTGAAATGCCTATAAGTATTAAGTTGGCGAAATCGAAGTGTGGAGTTATGGTAGCCTGTGTTATATTGATAAAATCTTGTATAAATACAAGGGGGCGTAATTGTTTGAGGATTTTTAGTTTGAAGTAGATTTTCTTCAAGGTATTTCTGATGTGCGTTTCCATAGTAAGGTGTGTATCTAAAATGACACCTAGATATCTTATTTCATTTTTTATTTTAATTTCTTGGTTCTGTAGTATTATGTGAGTTGGCGGGTTGAACGTTTGGTTTTTTGTTACGATTAAGACTTCAGTTTTAGCATGGTTTATATGGAGGTTTTGGGTTTTAAGCCAGTATGTAATTTCATTGTAGCAGTCAGATAGAAGTTGAATCGGTAGGTTAGGAATTGTAAAAGGTATGTACATCATGATATCATCTGCATAAAGGTGATATTGTACTCCAAATTTTTTAAAGATATTGCAAACCGGTTTTATATAGATATTAAAGAGTAGGGCTGACAGTGCTGAACCTTGTGGTAAACCTATTTCTTGTTTGTATGTGTTTGATGTTTGATTAGCTGATCTTACATTTTGTGTTCTGTTATGAAAATATGAAGTGAACCATTTATGTACGGTTGCATTTATGCCTGTTTTAAGTTGTTGAGCAATATTGAGTGATGCACGCTATCAAAAGGAGAATGAACGCCTGTTTGTGGTTGTCAATTCCTTTTAGGAGTGTGTCTATTAATACAGCTAGGAGTGTTTCTACTCCGTGGCGAGGTCGGAACCCATATTGTTGTTCATCGAGTGGGTAAGATAAGTCTATGAATTCCTGTGTCTGAAGTTGCACTACCTTTTCAATTACTTTGGCTAAGAATGGTATGCTAGAAATGGGCCTATATGATGTTGGCAATGTTTTGTCTAGTTTGCAGTTCTTTAAAATTGGGCGTATTTGTGCATGTTTGAGCGGGGATGGTAGGTATCCTTGGGTGAGTGAGAGGTTTACTATTGGGAGAATATATGATATTAGCGTTTGTAGTGTGTTTTTTATCCATGAAACTGGGCATGGATCCAAGTACGAAGTTGTGGTATTTAGGTTGGAGATGATTGTTTTTAATGATGCTTTTGAAATGGGGTAAAATTCAGACCATTCATCTACAGGTTGATAAGTGATGTTGATATTATCTGCGTGCATGGAAGGTTTCTTAGATTTGTTTTGATAATGATTAGCTAGGGTTTGAACTGAGATGTCTGTGATTTCGTTGCTGGAAGTTTGCTCGTTATTAGTTAATTTTCTGACTATAGAAAATAACTCACTAGGTCTATTGTATGATTTTGTTAAGATTGCTGCGTAATAGTTTTTCTTTGTGTTGTCAATTGTTTCCTTATATTTTGATAGGTAGTTATTGAATATTTCCTTGTGTACTGTCAGCTTGGATTTTCTCCATTTTGTTTCAAGTTTTCTTAGTTCTTTTTTCATTTGTCTTAGAGTGCTATTGAACCATGGTGAACTATTTGATTTGGAGTATATTGTCTTTTTATTAGGTTGATTATTTTTAGCTGCATTATTGATAGTATCATTCCAATTGTTAACAGCATCATCTAAATTAGATGTTGATAAGAAGTAGGGGATTGTTGAGTCAAGGAAGTCTGTTTCATTAAACTTTTTGAATTTTGAAGTGGGGGTACTCCGTGTGTAATTATTGATGCTGGGGATGGGATATGGGATATTTATTTTGATGATAGAATGATCAGACCAAGGTGTCTCTGTGCATTCAATGGATTTAGAGTTTACTAGCTTGAAGAGAATTTCGGGGAGTAGAACCAAATCTAGTGTTCTTCCTTTGATATGTGTTGCAGTTTTAATTATTTGATGGTACTCTATGTCTGCTATGGTGTCTAGGAATAGATTAGAGTCTAGTGTTGGGAGTGACGGAAGGTTAAAATCACCTAGCATGATCACAGGATTTTGGTCAGTAGATGAACTGAGGAGTTCAATAAGAGAATCCAGGCCATCTGATTTATTGTCTGGGGGTCTATATATTAAGCAAATTTTTATGTGGCTGATTCTTATTAATAATGTGTCTATGTTAGTATCGATATTTGATTGGATTGGCTTGGCGTTTAGTGGTTTTTTTGTCATCATTAGAACTCCACCACCTTTTTTATTATGTCTGTGTTTGTAGAATGTATCGTAGTTCTCTTTATCAAGTTGATTTAGATAGACTGTATCTGTTTCAGTGAGCCATGTCTCTGTGACACACAAAATGTCAGGTTTTAGGTCAGTTATGTCGTTAAATATGGGTAATTTATTCTTCATTGATCGTGCGTTAATGAGGATACATGATAGGGAGGAAGAGTCGTTAGAACAGATTTTCTTGTCAATTTGTTGTGTATTTGTTTGTTGTATGTGAATTAGTCTGTGATAATTAATTTTTGGGTAGTTTTGATGAGTGTTCCCCATATGGCAGTCATTTCGATTGTGTGTATGTATTATAGGTATAGTCATATGGTTTTTGTGGTTTAAACATAGGGATAGGTCAATTATTATTATTGATAATAATATACAGGAGTATGATACTCGTATAAGCATGTTGTTAGGATGAAGCATTTTCAGTTTTTTGGCTCGGCTTAAAGTGAGTGTAAGTGCAGTTTTGGCCTACTGACAACAGTACTATAATACTATCAATGTTATATGCGGTTGCTGCCTGAAATACTGTCAACGGTACAATATTACTAGCAATGTTATTTGCAGTTATGGCTTGAAATACTGACAACAGTGCTATAATACTAGCAATGTTGTTTGCATTTAAAGCTTGAAATACTGACAACAGTACTATATTACTAGTAATGTTATTTGCAGCTAAAGCATGAAATACTGACAACAGTACTATATTTCTAGCAAAGTTATTTGCAGCTAAAGCTTGAAATACTGACAACAGTACTATATTACTAGCAATATTATTTGCAGCTAAAGCTTGAAATACTGACAACAGTACTATATTACTAGCAATATTATTTGCAGCTAAAGAATGAAATACTGACAACAGTACTATGTTACTAGCAAAGCTATTTGTAGGTACATTTTTAGAATTAATGTTATAGGTTAAGTTTTCAATTTCGATGCAGGTACAGATGATATAATGAATATATTAACCGGAGATTTTGTTATGATATTTTAGAGTAATTTGCAATATTAAACAAGAAAAGTAGAAGTTTTTGCATGTGTTGGATTATACTTGCTGCAATTTGACGGTCCTTTGTCTCCCTAATTAATACTGAGTTGCAGTCCCGATTGGGTAATGTAGCTGTGTGACTCTGTGTAGGTAGAGGTGTGATCAAGGAAGTCCTTCTTGTAGAGTATGAGCGAGTTCAACTTAAAAGGAGCTCAAGCTGCTTGTAGTCATGTATGATTTGCAGCCGGCAAAAATCCCTCGTTGTTATTTGTGGCAGGATTGTTGCTGTTTGGAGCTGTTTGCTTGTGCCGCTGATTTCCGATGCCCCTTCTATCGGTCCCCGCCTAAGGGCCACGCCAAAGGGCCCTCTGGCGAGGCCCTCAGGCGCGGGCCCGCCAGGCGCGGGCGCGCCCGATGGCGTGAAGCTTTTCACTGCTTGGCTGAGCCCCGATTGGGCCTTCCCACGCTGCAGGCTCCTCCCGGTTGCGTCGGCTCGATCCCCAGGTAAGGGGAGAGCTGTGGCTGAAAGACGGGAGCTGAGAGACCTTGCGCCCGATGGCGCGAAGCTTTTCACTGCTTGGCTGAGCCCTGATTGGGCCTTCCCACACTGCAGGCTCCTCCCGGTTGCGTTGGCTCGATCCCCAGGTAAGGGGAGAGCTGTGGCTGAAAGACGGGAGCTGAGAGACCTTGCGCCCGATGGCGCGAAGCTTTTCACTGCTTGGCTGAGCCCTGATTGGGCCTTCCCACGCTGCAGGCTCCTCCCGGTTGCGTCGGCTCGATCCCCAGGTAAGGGGAGAGCTGTGGCTGAAAGACGGGAGCTGAGAGACCTTGCGCCCGATGGCGCGAAGCTTTTCACTGCTTGGCTGAGCCCCGATTGGGCCTTTAGCCATTTCTATGATGAAGTCCTGAAAGGACAAATCCTCTGGTGGAGACATTCTCCTGTTAGGAGAAGAAGGCTCCTCAGGAAGATCAAGGGAGAACTCATCAGAATCATCAGAGGAGTTAAAATCCTCTGAAAAAGCAGAGTATCCTCTATGTGCTTCCAACGCACGATACGCATACCGTTCGGTATCGACATCGGGCGTACCGGGTATGGGATCGGTACCGGGCAAAAGCCCGGATCCGGCATGCGGTACCGATCTGCGTTTGGAAGACGATGGCCTCGGTTCCGGTATGGAAGCCATTACCGGAACCGGACCCGGTACCGCTGGCTGCGGTACCGAGGGCGTAGCAGCATTAATAAAAGCCAGAATGGCCTGCTGCATGACTTGGACAGTAGTGCCCATAGACGCCACTGCTGCCTGGATGTCGGTACCGGTATGGGCCGGTACCCCAGAGCAGCACAACAGGTGATCTGTCGAGGCCGCGCCATCGATGTCAACCTGTGACCCCATGATTGCTTTGGAGGCCGGAACCTCCCGCCGGGGTTTTTTGGCCTGGGCAGAATCCTCGAACTCAGAATTGAGAGCCTCTCGATCTTTAGAAAGAGATTTGCTTTTAGAGGATTTGCCCACTGGAGTTTTGGTTACCTGAGATCCATCCGGAGAGGAAGACCTGGATGACTGTGATGCTTCTGAAGGAAACAGCACATGGAACTTGTTGGCCCGGTTCTGCAATCCACGTTTCGACATCTGGGAGCAGGATGGGCAGTCCGGTATGGAATGGTCAGGTCCTAAACATTTAAGACACCATTCATGGGTGTCTGTAAGAGGAATGACAGCACTGCACTTGGTACACTTTTTAAAACCAGGAACTGGCTTCTCCATGAGGAGAATTTGTGTAGGCCTGAAGGCCTGACAAAGTACCAAGCCGTGCTGAAGAAAAGAAAAATATATATATTTTTTTTTTAAAAGAAAGAGAGACCGGCAGTACCGGTTTCAGAATGGGGAAGGCAGGTACGCGGTCTAAAGAAAACAATAAAATTAACAATTTCTTCAGCGGTGACAGGAACACGACCTGCTGGCTCCGCGGAAAAGAGAAACTGACGAGAGCTGGTCAGGAAGGCGGGAAGGCAGCGCGCATGTGCAGTAGGAGGCCCCAAAGGCTTTTAATCTGAAAAGCTGGGGAGCTTTCCCGCGCGGGCTCCGTCGGTACCGACGTACCCATATGTGATGACTTATTCCTGCTTGTTCCTGGAGATAGGTTCTTACTCTGATAGGCGAAGGAAATACACTGAGCAATCCAGTTAGACAGTGTTCTCTTGGAGACTGGAAGTCCCAAATGAGAAGGATCAAAAGCAACAAAGAGTTGAGAGGACGTTCTATGTTGCTGTGTTCTTTGTAAGTAAAAAGCTAAAGCTCTTTTACAGTCCAAGGTATGAAAATTGCTCTCTGCATTTGATGCCTGAGGCCTTGGAAAAACACAGGTAGGTAGACCACTTGGTTCAGATGAAAAGGCGAGACCACCTTTGGCATAAAGTGTGGATAAGACCTAAGGACTACCTTGTCATGATGGAACCTTGTATAAGGTGGATTAGCTACTAGTGCTCGCAAATCACTGATGCGACGTGCTGATGTGATTGCAATGAGAAAGATAACCTTCCAAGAAAGGAACTTCAAGGAGGTAGTAGCTAAAGGTTCGAAAGGTGGCTTCATGAGCTGCCCAAGAACCAGGTTTAAGTCGCATGCCACCGGTGGTGGCCTAATGGGAGGCTTAGTTAGAAGAAGTCCTCTCATAAATCTTGTTATAAGAGGATGAGAAGAAATAGGCTTTCCATTTAGAGGCTTAAAGGAAGCTGCAATAGCACTCAAATGGACTCTTACTGAGTTAGTCTTAAGTCCTGCATTGGATAAATGAAGGAGATACTCCAGCAATGATTCCAGAAGTATCGCAAGGGGGTTAAGACCCTTTTGCGAACACCAAATGGTAAACCTTTTCCACTTGAAAGCATAAGAACGTCTTATGGAAGGTTGCCTGGAAGCAAAAAGGATATCTTTTACTTTCTGAGGGAGATTAAGACTATGAAGAGCTAGGCCTTCAGCAACCAAGCCCTGAGATGCAGAGACTGGGGATTGGGATGCCATAACATTCCGTCCTCCTGAGATAGGAGATCCGGAGCAGACCCTAAGTCTAGGGAGGGAGCTTGAGAGAGATGTAGAAGCAGAGGGTACCATACTTGTCGTGGCCAATGTGGAGCTATGAGCTATGGCCTCTGTCCCTCTGAAGCTTGAATAGGGTTTTGGGAATTAGGGGACTGGGTGGAAAGGCATACAGGAAGTCTTGACCCCAGTAAAGGAGGAAAGCATCCCTGGCCTGAGCCCCCTGAGCCGGAATTCTGGAACAAAACTGGGGAAGTTTGGCATTCCACGGACTTGCAAAGAAGTCTATGACCGGGGTTCCCGAAATTTGAAAAATCTTGGTCATGCAGAGACCACTCGTGTGGAAGCAGAACTCAACTGAGTCTGTCTGCCCAAGAGTTTTGTATGCCTGGAAGATACACTGCCAGAAGATGAATCTGATGCTTTCTGGCAATGGCCCATAGTCGCAAAGCTTCGTTGCAAAGCGACAGAGAGTCTGTTCCCCCCTGCTTGTTCACATAGAACATGGCTACTTGATTGTCCATATGAATGAGGACTGTCTTATAGCTGAGCAGGGTGTGGAACGCTCGAAGAGCAAGGAAGATTGCTCTGATTTCCAAGAGACTGATATGTAGATGAGTCTCTTGTGGAGACCAGGTGCCTTGGGTGGAGAGGTCTTGCAAATGAGCTCCCCAACCCATCGGAGAAGCATCTGTCGTGAGAGTTGCTTGGGGTAAGGGCTGTTGAAAAAGGGACCCCAGCAACAGGTTTTGAGTGGACTTCCACCACTGGAGGGACAAAATAAGGCGACTTGTGTTTGCTATTATGTCTGACAGGCATCCTGATGCCTGGGTCCATTGAGTGGATAAGGTCCACTGGGCTGCCCTCATATGGAGGCGAGGCATAGGGAACCACATTCACGGTGGATGCCATGTGGCCTAGTAGCTGTAACATTTCTCGAGCAGTGAGATGAGACTTTAGCACTGCTTGAGAAGCTAACTGCACCATGCGAAGGCAGCAGGCCTGGGGTAGATAGGCCCTTGCCTTTCTGGTATCCAGCAAAGCTCCTATGAACTCTAAAGACTGAGTGGGAGTTAGACTGGATTTTGGGATGTTTATGACCAGACCCAAATACTGAAGGATACACATTGTGCAGGCTAGAGAAGTCCTGGCCTCTGACTCTGTTGGGGCTTGAATGAGCCAGTCGTCTAAGTAGGGGAAGACGAATATCCCTAGAGTGCAGAGAAATGCTGCTACTATGGCCATGCATTTCGTGAACACCCTTGGTGCTCAGGCCAGGCCAAAAGGAAGCACCCTGTATTGGTAGTGCTTTCCTTGAAAAAGGAACAGACGGAACTTTCTGTGGGTTGGATGGATGAGAACATGGGTGTACGCATCCTTGAGATCTAGAGAACAAAGGCAATCCTGACTCTGGCAGCAGAGTTCCGAGAGAAATCTTCTCTTTGACAAGGAATTTGTTCAATTCTCTGAGGTCCAAGACAGGTCTGTATCGCCCTGTTTTCTTTGGGATAAGAAAATAGGGGGAGTAAAACCCCCGTACCCTGTTGAGGAGTGGGTACTTCTTCTATTGCCCCTTGGGCAAGGAGGATAGTGACCTCCTGATCTAATAGGTTGATGAGAGGTGTCAAAGAATTGAACTGCCTTATTATTGTGGAAGGGGGCATGCTTGAAAAATGAAGCCTGTACCCCCTCCTTTATGATGGATAGTGTCCAATGCTCTGCTATTATCTGCCCCCATCTGGGGGCAAAGTGACATAACCTTGCTGGAATGGTCGAAGGCTCTGGTCCCACGAGGGCCAGAAAGGCTAAGTTCTCTAGCTGTAAGTCAAAGGCTTTGTGGAGGCTGAGACTGCTGAGACGGTTGAGGCTTAACAGTCTTTGCTTTCTTCTGTTTTGGGTGGTTGCTGACCTTTCCTGACAAGCTGACCTGCAGAATGTCCCTGCTGAGTATAAGCAGGATAATATCTTTTCTTCTTAGCAAAGAATGGTTTCTTGAACGATTTCTTTCTTGCAGGGTCAGCTGTGGACTTGGATAACCTATCCAAGGTGGAGTTGTCAGCATCCATCTCGTTGGCCTTTTCCTGCCAATCTTTACCAAACAGGTTCTCACCAATACACGGGATATTTCCCAATTTGTCTTATACCCAGAGCTCTGGATTGGATGCCTGGAGCCAAGCAATTCTACGTGCACCTATGGCAATGGCAGAGGTTCTGCTTATGCACTCAAAACAGTCAAAGGCTGCACGGTTGACAAATTTAGAAACATCTTGGGCATATTTGACCAAAGTGAGAAAATCCTGTCTTCTATCCTCAGGAAGAATAGGACTTAAAGCTTCTAAATAGGACTTATCTTAAAGCTTCTAAATAGGACTTAAAGCTTCTAAATAGGGACCGAGGATAATCAATGCTTGACCCAGTACAAGCATTGTGGAACCTGTGTCTTTTGGGGATATTGCTAGGTACGTATGACCTAGATTGGCCACTGTTGGAAACAGGATACTGGGCTTGATGGACCTCGGTCTGACCCAGTATGGCATATCTTATGTTCTTAAATCATCTGCGACCTCCTTCAGGAACATTCCCATTTAGAGACTATAGGAACTGATCCTGGCAGAAAGCATGGAAGATTGGAAGACACGACGTCCAAAAGCATCCAGGGTTCTGCACTCACGTCCTGGAGTATTAGAAGCATGCCTCTTTGTACTCTTGATCCTTCTCATAGCTGATTCCACTATAATAGAGTGGTGAGGAAGCTGTCTTTTGGAAACCAGGACAAGGAGGGACTTGATACAGAGTATCCAGTCTGCGAGAATGAGGAGAGGTGGTAAGAGGTGTCTCCCACATCCTTAACATGAGATCATACAAAATCTCATGAATCGGCAAGGTAGCTGCCTCCTTAGGAGCTTTGGGATATTGTAAAATTTCCAACTCCTTAGCTCTGGGCTCTGTTTCAGGAGTCACAGTAATGGACAGACCCCAAGTCACCTCCCTGATAAAATCCTGGAATGAAATATCCTCTGGAGAAGACATCCTGCGCTTAGGGGAGGAGGACTCCTCTGGGAGAAGTATTTCAGCATCAACAGAATGATCAGAATCCTCAGATTCTTCTGAGGACTCGAAGTACCGTCTGTCCGGATGCTCCTGAAGAGCCCGATACCCGTACCAACCGAAGTCGGTACCGGGAGTAACTGGAACCGAGGTATCGGAACCCGAGGGCATCGGATGACTGGATACCGGTAAAGCAGACACCGATGCCAAGGTCGATGCTATTGGTACCGATACCGGTACCGACCGGATTGTCTGTCGCGGTTCCGAGGGCGTCGATGCCGCAAGGAGAACCGCCAGACTGTGCTCAATAGCCAGGAATCACTGGTCTATCGACGCTGCCGATGCCTGGATGTCGGTATCGGAGAAGACCGCCGGTACCCCAGAGCATGGCACCAGTAGTTCTGCCGAGGTCGAGGCCTCGAGAACATCCTGGAGCCCCGATAATGCTTTGGAAGCCGAAGCCTCCCGCCGAGGCAATTTTGCCGGTGCAGAATCCTCAAGGGCAACGCCAGAGGCATCTTGATGCTTAGAAGGAGATCTACCCTTTGAGGACCGTCTGGACTTATGTTTAGTTACCTGAGATCCACGGGAGGAAGAGGAAGCCCTGGAAGATGTCGATGCCACCGAAGCTGCATCAGAGGGAAACAGGGTACTGAGCTTAGCAGTTCGGTTCTGCCGACCTCTTTTAGACATCATGGCGCAGGACATATAATCCGTGATGGAGTGGTCAGGACCTAAACATTTTAGACACCATTCATGAGTGTCGGTGACGGAAATGGTACCGCCACACTTGGTGCACTTTTTGAAACCTGAGGCAGGTTTCTCCATTGTAAGAAAATGTTTTTGGGCCTAAGGGCCAAAAAGGCGCGTGCACCTGAAGAACAAATCCTGCATATATATATATATATATATTTTTTTTTTTTTAAAGACAGAAAATAAGAAGAAAAAACCCGGCGGTACCGGTAAAGCATTGAGGAAGGCAGACGCGACCAAAAAAAAGAAAGAAAGAAAGAATTTTTCTGCGGTGACAGGAACGACGACCTGCTGGCTCCGCGGAAAAAGAAGAACTGGAGAGAGTCAGTTGGGAAAGGCGGGAAGGCAGCACGCAGGCGCTGTGGGATGCTCCCAAAAGCTTTCTAATTGGACGCTGGGGAGCGTTCCCACGCAGGCTCCGTCGGTACCGACGATACCCATATGTGATGACTACATTCCTGTTTGTTCCTGGAGATAGTTCCTAGATGAAATAAATGACTGCTTCTTGGAGCAGCTGGTTCATAAACTGACCAGAGGGGAAGCCATATTAGACCTAGTCCTTAGTGGAACACCAGATCTAGTGCAAGAGATAAGGGTGTTGAGGCCACTTGGCAATAGTGATCATAGCATGAACGCATTTGATTTATTTAGTGGAGGAGGGATAGTAAGGAAATCCACAGTGCTACCTTTTAACTTTCGAAAGGGAGACTATGATAAAATGAGGAAAATAGTTAAGAAAAAACTAAAAGGAGCAGTTGCAAAGGTTAAAGACTTACATCAAGCTTGGGTGTTGTTGAAAAATACTATCTTGGAAGCCCAGACCAGCTGTATTCCACGCTTTAAGAAAAGTGGAAGGAAGTCCAAAAAACTGCCAGCATGGTTTAAAGGTGAGGTCAGAGAGGCTGTTGCCAAAAAAGCATTTTTCAGGAAATGGAAAAAAGAGCCAAACGACGAAACCCGGAAACAGCACAAGCACTGGCAAGTCAAAAGCAAGGCATTGATAAGGCAGGCAATGGGAGAATTTGAGAAGAGGCTTGCTGCGGAAGCAAAAACACAAAATAAAGACTTTTTCAAGAACATTCGTAGCAAAAAACCTGTGAGAGAGTCCGTTGGTGCAATAGATGATAGACGGGTTTAAAGGGGCCCTAAGAGGCGACAAGGCAATAGCGGAGAGACTGAAGGAATTCTTTGCTTCGGTCTTTACTGAGGAAGATGTAGGGATGACTGAAGTGGTATTGAAAGGTGTAGAAGAATTGAAGGAAATATCTAAAGTTGTTAAAACCCAAGAGGATTGTGGAAAATTGCAAGAGGATCTTGATAAATTGGAAGACTGGGCATCAAAATGGCAGATGAAATTTAATGTGGACAAGTGCAAGGTTATGCACCTAGGGAAGAACAACCGAAACTATGGTTACACGATGCAAGGTTCCACATTAGGAACCACCACCCAGGAAAAAGATTTAGGCGTCATTGTGGATACCATGTTAAAACCCTCGGCCCAGTGTGCAGCGGCGGCCAAGAGAGCAAATAGAATGCTAGGTATGATAAGGAAAGGAATGGAAAATAAAACAAAAGATATTATAATGCCTCTGTATCGTTCCATGGTGAGACCGCACCTTGAATATTGTGTGCAATTCTGGTCGCCATATTTTTTTTTTTTTTTTTTATAAAGTTTTATTCATATTACAACAAAACAATCATGCAACAAGCACATAATAATTATTGAAGAAAAAGTGAAAGATCACCACCACTTAAAGACCACTTCAAGAAGAAGAGCTACTAATTAGAAAAAAAAAAAAACACTGAAAGGCCCCCGGGGAAATCTAAATCAATACTCCAAAATGGTAAAGGGGATGGAAGGATACTCCTATGAAGAAAGGCTAAAAAGGTTGGGGCTCTTTAACCTGGAAAAGAGACGGCTGATGGGAGATATGATAGAAGTCTATAAATTAATGAACGGAGTGGAACGGGTAAAAGTAGATCGATTGTTTACCTTATCAGAATATAGAAAGACTTGGGGACATGCAATGAAGCTACAGGGTAAACTATTTAAGACTAATAAAAGAAAATATTTTTTCACTCAACGTGTAATCAAACACTGGAATTTGTTACCAGAAGATGTAGTAAAGTTTGTTAGTGTAGCTGGGTTTAAAAAATGTTTGGACAAGTTCCTGGAGGAAAGGTCCATAAACCATTATTAAGAAGGGACCCAGGATATCAATGCTTGACCCAATCCAAGCATTGTGGAACCTGTGTCCCTTGGGGAAACTGCTAGGTACGTATGACCGAGATTGGCCACTGTTGGAAACAGAATACTGGGCTTGATGGACCTTGGTCTGACTCAGTATGGCATATCTTATGTTCTTATGTTCTTATATCGATACATCGGGAACATATATTACAACTATTAATCTGAAGAGTAGCAAATCACCTGGGCCGGATGGTATACATCCAAGGGTGTTGAAAGAAATGAAATATGAGATTGCAGACCTGTTATTAGTAATCTGTGAATTTTCATTAAAATCATCTGTAATACCTGAAGACTGGAGGATCACCAAAGTAATGCCAATTTTTAAAAAGGGTTCCAGGGGTGATCCGGTAAACTACAGACCGGTGAGCCTGACGTCAGTACCGGGAAATATGGTAGAAACCATCATAAAGAATAAAATTACTCAGCATGTAGACAAGGAAGATCTTGTTTTACTAATCTGTTAAGTTTTTTGAAGGTGTGAATAAACAGGTGGACAAAGGTGAGTCAGTTGATATAGTGCATCTGGACTTTCAGAAAGCCTTTGACAAGGTCCCTCATCAGAGACGTTTGGCAAAACTAAAGAGTCATGGGATAGGAGGCAGTGTACTATTGTGGATCAGGAACTGGTTAAAAGATAGAAAGCAGAGGGTAGGGCTAAATGGCCAATTTTCCCAATGGAGAAAGGTGAATAGTGGTGTACCCCAGGGATCTGTGCTGGGTCCACTGCTTTTTGACATATTCATAAATGACCTGGAAAGAGGAATAACGAGTGAGGTTATCAAATCTGCAGATGACACAAAACTATTTAAAGTTGTTAAAACCCAAGAGGATTGTGGAAAATTGCAAAAGGATCTTATTTATTTATTTATTTAATTTATTTAACAGTTCTTATATACCGCGCTCTTTGTCATCAGTGCGGTTTACATTAAAACAATATAACACTTGGTCAGACAAGTCTGGTCTACGTTTACAGATAAAAGGGCTTTAACATGGAGGTAAACTGGGGGAAGCTATTTACAGTTCAGACAATTTACTTGCTGGTGCTAATCTGCTGTAGGTTCTATGTTATCAGATAGCACGGGATTGGGATTGAGGGAGGTAAGGGGGGGGGGGGGACATCTAGCTGTGTAAAATGCATGAGAAACAGGTGATGTTTGAGGGCCTTTCTAAACTGCTTGAGGTCCCTGATTGCTCTAATGCTGGGAGGGAGTCTGTTCCAGCACCTAGGAGCGTAGTTCACAAATGCTCGATTAATGGTTGACTGGTTAAGTTTTGTAAATTCACTTGGTGTAAATAGCATATTTGCAAATAGTGATCTTCTAGATCTATTGTTTGTAGTGTGTACGATAAGGTCGGAAATTGATGAAGGTGACGTTTTGTTGAAGGCCTTGAAGCTAATGAGGAGGGCCTTATATAAGATTCTACAGCTTATTGGAAGCCAATGAAGTTCTTTTAGAATGGGGGAAATGTGGTCACTCCTTGAGGCTCCGCACAGGACGCGGGCTGCTGCATTCATGGCTAACTGTAGAGGGTTTATAGTAATCTTGGGGAGGCCGTGCAGAATTATATTAGCATAGTCGAAATGCGGCGTGACTAGGGCTTGGAAGATGGTGCGGAAGTCATAAGGCTCCGTCATAGGTCTCAAGTGCCGCAGGGTTTTGATCTTGAAGTAGATGGCTTTTACCGTGTGTTTAATGTACTCCTTGAAGTCCAACTGTTGATCCAGTATCACTCCTAAATAGCGTATGTTGGACTTGACTGGAAGTTCTGCGTCTCTAACTTTTAGTGTTGGTGGAGGTGAGAAGCGTTTATTTCTTGTGATTATTAGCACTTCCGTTTTTTTGAAGTTTATACGGAGGTTTGATTGTGTAGCCAATCCGTTATTGCATTGAAGCAGTTGATTAACGCTGTATAGTCCAGGCATGTGACAGTTATAGGTGTAAACAATAGCACGTCATCTGGGTACACGAGGCAAGATATGCCGAAGGAACGTGTGATGTCACAAATAGGCTGCATATAGATATTAAAAAGCAGGGCAGACAAGGAGGACCCTTGGGGTACTCCCTGTTTCTGCTGAAAAGGTTCGGATGTAATGTTACCAATTCGAACTTGCTGCCATCTACCTTCTAGGTATGATTTGCACCAATCCCATGCACAGTCTTTGATTCCCTTCTCATGAAGCTGTATAAGGAGCTGCGAGTGGTCTACCGAGTCAAACGCTGCTGTTATATCAAGGAAGATTAACGCAAAGCCCTTAGAAACATAGAAACATGATGACAGAAAAAGACCACATGGCCTATCTAGTCTGTCCTTCCATATCAACAACTACAACAGTCCACTTTTTACCTTTAGAGATCCTCTGTGTTGGTCCCATGCTTTTTTGAATTCAGTTACTGTCCTCATCTCTACCACCTCTACTGGGAGACTATTCCATGGATCCACTACTCTTTCCGTAAAGAAATATTTCCGCATATCACTCCTGAATTTATCTCCCTTCACCCTCATCCCATGTCCCCTCGTAGCAGAACTTGCTTTCAATTGAAAGAGGCTCTCTCCCTGAACATTTATGCCATGGAGGTATTTAAACATCTCAATCATATCACCTCTATCCCGTCTTTCCTCTAAGGTGTACATATTAAGATCCTTCAGTCTGTCCTCATATGCTTTATAATGAAGCCCACTAATCATTTTAGTAGCCACCTTCTGCACCGACTCCATCCTGTTCACATCCTTTTAAAGGTGCGGTCTCCAGAATTGCACACTATACTCCAAATGAGGTCGCACCAAAGACTTATACAGAGGCATTGTCACCTCCTTTTTTCTGCTAGCCATTCCTCTCCGTATGCACCCAAGCATCCTTCTAGCTTTTGCCGTCGCCTTTTCTACCTGTTTAGCTACTTTAAGATCATCAGACACAACCACGCCTAGGTCCCGCTCTTCTTTAGTGGACAAAAGTACTTCACCTCCTATACTGTATTGCTCCCTTGGATTGCTGCAGCCCAAATGCATGACCTTACATTTTTTAACATTAAATCCCAGCTGCCAAATTCTAGACCATTCTTCAAGCTTAGCTAGATCCCTCCTCATGTTATCTACACCTTCCTGGGTGTCTACTCTATTGCAGATTTTGGTATCATCTGCAAAGAGGCAAACCTACCCGACAGCCCTTCCGCTATATCACTAACAAAGATGTTAAAAAGAATCGGACCAAGGACAGATCCCTGGGGCACACCACTGGTAACATCCTTCTCCTCAGAGTGAGCTCCATTTACTTGTACTCTTTGTCGCCTCCCACCCAACCAATTTCTAACCCAAGCAGTAACTTTAGGGTCCATCCCTAAGGTGCTCAGTTTGTTTATAAGTCGCCTGTGAGGAACAGTGTCAAAGGCTTTACTGAAATCTAAATACACCACATCTAGAGCTCTCCCTCGGTCCAACTCCCTGGTCACCCAGTCAAAGAAATCAATCAGTTCTTGATGCTGTCAATCCCACTGATAAGTGGAGGACCGAGGAGTGGAGTGGAGGAGTAGCCTAGTGGTTGGGGCAAGGTACTTCAGGCCGGAAGGTCGGGGGTTCAAATCCTACTAGAGGACAGCAACCTTGGGCCGGAAGGACTGGGGTTTCTAGTCCCACAGGTGCTCCTTGTGGTCTTGGGCAAGCCACTTAACCCTCCATAGCCCATGTTCCCTATAAAATAGTTATCTCCAAGTTAAAATGCCCTGTTCAATGTAATTTCAGTTTGTTCAATGTAAACCGCACTGATGCAGAATAGCGCGGTATATAAGAGAATATAAATAAATAAAATAAATAAGTGTGTTGGTTAATGTACGAGGGCCGTTTTTTTTTCAACCTCCGATCGCTCCGTGCAGACGCTACGCGGGCAGCAGAAAGCGGGCATGCGCTGTAGGCGACTGCGCAGCTCTTGCACTACACACTCCGCCATTGTTGACATTCAGGCGTCAGTCGGCGTTGTGCTACAGCCACGTAAACATGTCCACCATGATTGATGCTCCCTCCAAGTGTGAATTGCGAAGTGTGATTCGTTTTCTACAGGCTGAAGGCCATAGTGCTGCAGAAATCCATCGGAGAATGAGTCGTGTGTATGGGGAAAACTTCATGAGTGATGGTGTTGGGCCAAGGACGCAAATCTATCATTTCAGATGACCTGGTGCAACGAGTTGACAGAATGGTTAAAGAAAACCGCAGATTCACCATTACTGCTTTGTCTACGGAATTTCCAGAGGTTTAAAGGTCTGTTTTGTACTCTATTGTTACTGAACGGTTAGGCTACAAAAAACTTTGTGCACGTTGGGTCCCAAAAATGTTGACGGACGGCCACAAAAGCGCTTTCAAACCAATGAGGACCTTCAAACCATCGTCAAGGACTACTTGAATTCATTGGTGGCAACTTTCTTTGCAGAGGGTATTGAAAAGCTTGTCCACAGATATGACAAATGTCTCAATCTCTTCGGTGATTATGTCGAAAAGTAACCGTAAGTGTACCAATCTTTTGGTAATAAAATTATTGTTTTATATGAACTTGTCTTTTATTTATAGCCTATCGGAGGTTGAAAAAAAAACGGCCCTCGTAGTTAAGAGAGTTTCCACTCCATGGGCTTCCCTGAGTCCATGTTGACATGGGTCTAATGGGGAAGATGAATCTATATGCTGCTGGATCTGTCTCTGGGTCATTTTCTCAAGAATTTTAGCTAGAAATGGGATACTAGAGATTGGTCGATAAGAATCCTCTTTCTTTGTGTCCAGCTGGTTGTTCTTTAGTAATGGACGAATGGATGTATGCTTGAGAGCATCTGGGACAGACTTAAGCATATGAGGACAGACTTAAGGATCTTAATATGTACACCTTAGAGGAAAGGCGGGATAGAGGTGATATGATTGAGATGTTTAAATACCTCCGTGGCATAAATGTTCAGGGAGAGAGCCTCTTTCAATTGAAAGCAAGTTCTGCTACGAGGGGACATGGGATGAGGGTGAAGGGAGATAGATTCAGGAGTGATATGCGGAAATATTTCTTTACGGAAAGAGTAGTGGATCCGTGGAATAGTCTCCCAGTGGAGGTGGTAGAGATGAGGACAGTAACTGAATTCAAAAAAGCATGGGACCAACACAGAGGATCTCTAAAGGTAAAAAGTGGACTGTTGTAGTTGTTGTTATGGAAGGACAGACTAGATAGGCCTTGTGGTCTTTTTCTGTCATCATGTTTCTATGTAAGTTGCAAAGGACAACTTTGCAATGTTTGCAATGAAAGGACTGAGTTCTGAACGCATCGTCCTGATCCAGTGAGCTGGGCATGAGTCCGTTGGGGCAGTCGTAGTATTGATGGTGACGATGATGTCCTCAATGGTTTTTGCTGAAGGAGGCGAGAGCTTGGTGAGAGGAGACTGGATGTGGGTAGTCTGGGAGGGTTCCTGTGAAGTGGCGGCTATTATTTTTATTGCTTTGGATTGAATGTAGTTCGCGTATGCCTGAGTCTGAATACCTTCTTGTTGTGGTGGAGATGGTTGGTTGGTTAGGGATTTTACTAGGTTGAAGAGGTCACGTGGCTTATTTAACGAGTGGTTGAGGAGCTCAGCATGGAATTCCTTCATCTTGATCCATGTTGATTCCCGATGGAGATTCAGGTATGCTAAATAGGTGACTTGGCTAGAGGTACTACGGGTATGTCGCCATTTTCTCTCTAGTTTTCTAGAGATAGTAGCTCGGGAGAAAACCATGGTGCAGACTGCTTTTTAAGAGCTCGGTTGTCGGGTATTGTCTGTTTGTTAATGGGCGGTAGTTGAGCATATAAAGAGAGGGTTTCATTCCACTTGGTAACCATTTCGTTGAGGTTGTTGGTCGGGCAAGTATTGGAAGTGCGTGGTTCATCTCTCTGTCTAGCGGCCTGAAGCGGGCAGTTTTTGACATTTCCCTTGAGTTTGAGCTGCTGCCTGTGGTTTGTTGCGCTGGTATCTGAAATGTTATCAGGTTGTGGTCTGACCAGGGGACATGGATGATGGAGATCTCTATTTGGCTTATCTTGCTCATGTTTGTAGGAGGTACGAAAACTAGATCCAAGAGGTTCCCTCATTGGTGGGTGGGATCATCCACAACTTGCCTGTAGTTAAGGTTGGTCATTGCCTCTAGGAAGGTGTTAGCTAGGGCAGGTTGGATAGAAGCGAGATTAAAGTCTCCCAACAGCCAGTTGGAGGGGTCTTCAGGGTTACAGGCTAAGTCTAAGATATCTGATAGCTCCTCTGACTCAGCGCCCGGAGCCCTGTAAATGAGATTGATAATATTGGATTTGTTGGTGATAGTTAGTGTGTTCAGGTTCTGTGTGCTCTTGGTTAAGTTTGTCCGATATTGTAGCTCAGTTTTTGCAAGTACAAGGACAGCTCCTCCTCTTCTGCTTCCCCTGTTGCAGGTGTAGATCGAAAAGGTAGGTGGTGTGAGGTGGTTTAATATGACGTTGTAAGTGTCTGAAAACCATGTTTCAATGACCATTAGTATATATAGGTTGAGGTTGGCTATTAAATCGATAATTACTGGCCATTTATTACGGGCTGAGCGAGTGTTGATTAGGGCGTACCTAAGGCCTCGCTGAGGCTCCGTTTCTTGATAAATTGGAAGACTGGGCGTCAAAATGGCAGATGAAATTTAATGTGGACAAGTGCAAAGTTATGCACCTAGGGAAGAACAACCCAAACTATGGTTACACGATGCAAGGTTCCACATTAGGAACCACCACCCAAGAAAAAGATTTAGGCGTCATTGTGGATAACATGTTAAAACCCTCGGCCCAGTGTACAGCGGCAGCCAAGAGAGCAAAGAGAATGCTAGGTTTCATAAGGAAAGGAATGGAAAATAAAACAAAAAATTATTATAATGCCTCTATATCGTTCCATGGTGAGACCGCACCTTGAATATTGTGTGCAATTCTGGGGATGGAAGGATACTCCTATGAAGAAAGGCTAAAAAGGTTAGGGCTCTTTAACCTGGAAAAGAGACGGCTGAGGGGAGATATGATAGGTCTATAAATTAATGAACGGAGTGGAACGGGTAAACATAGATCGATTGTTTACGTTATCAGAATATAGAAAGACTAGGGGACATGCAATGAAGCTACAGGGTAAACTATTTAAGACTAATAAAAGAAAATATTTCTTCACTCAATGTGTAATCAAACTCTGGAATTTGTTACCAGAGGATGTAATGAGAGCTGTTAGTGTAGCTGGGTTTAAGAAAGGTTTGGACAAGTTCCTGAAGGAAAGGTCCATAAACCATGATTAAGCAGAAAAAAAGAGGTGATAATGCCTCTCTATAAGTCTTTGGTGCGACCTCATTTGGAGTATAGTGTGCAATTCTGGAGACCGCACCTTCAAAAGGATGTGAACAGGATGGAGTCGGTGCAGAGGGTGGCTACTAATATGATTAGTGGTCTTCATTATAAAGCATATGAGGACAGACTGAAGAATCTTAATATGTACACCTTAGAGAAAAGGCGGGATAGAGGTGATATGATTGAGATGTTTAAATATCTCCATTGCATAAATGTTCAGGGAGAGAGCCTCTTTCAATTGAAAGAAAGTTCTGCTACGAAGGGACATGGGATGAGGGTGAAGGGAGATAGATTCAGGAGTGATATGCGGAAATATTTCTTTATGGAAAAAGTAGTGGATCCATGGAATAGTCTCCCACTGGAGGTGGTAGAGATGAGGACAGTAACTGAATTCAAAAAAGCATGGGACAAACACAGAGGATTTCTGAAGGCAAAAAGGGGACTGTTTTAGTTGTTGATATGGAAGGACAGACTGGATAGGCCATGTGGTCTTTTTCTGTCATCATATTTCTATGTTTCTGTTGTTGTTGTTGTTAAGTGCCGTCGAGTCGGAGTCGACTCATGGCGACCCTCTGGATAGCTATCCTAAATTGTGTTTGGTCTTCAGTCAGGCGGCTCATTGTTGACAGGCTGGTACCCGTAGCTGCTGTTATTGTATCGATCCATCTCATTGCTGGCCTTCCTCTTTTGCGTTGACCTTCTATCTTGCCAAGCATGATGTCTTTCTCTAGTGATCTCTCTCTTCACATGATGTGTCCAAAGTATGAAAGTCGAAGTCTTGTCATCTGAGCTTCTAAAGAAAACTTAGGTTTGATCTCCTCTAGTACCGACTGGTTTGTTCTTCGGGCAGTCCATGGTATACACAGTATTCGCCGCCAGCACCATAATTCAAAGGCATCAAGTTTCTTCCTGTCTATTTTTTCACTGTCCTGCTTTCACATCCATATGATGTTATTGAAAATACCATGGCTTGAACAAGTCAAATCTTTGTATGGAGAGAGACATCTGGGTCTTTCATAGCCATTCTGCCAAGAGCAATGCGTTGTTTGATTTCTTGACTGCTTGTTGCTTCTTTATTGATAGTTGATCCAAGTAGGTTAAAGTTGTTCACAATTTCAATTTCCGCTCCTTCAACGATGAACCTGTTGATTATGCCAGTTGTCATGATCTTTGTCTTCTTTACATTAAGGTGCAGGCCCATTTTGAGACTATGTTCTTTGATTGTTTCTATGACCCAGTACAAGCATTGTGGAACCTGTGTCTTTTGGGAAAACTGCTAGGCACGTATGATCTAGATTGGCCACTGTTGGAAACAGGATACTGGGCTTGATGGACCTTGGTCTGACCCAGTATGGCATATCTTATGTTCTTATGTTCATAAATTTATATGTCGAGAGGTAGGCACATGCAGAGGACGTTGGGTCAGAGGGTAGAGCTTACCCCCAATGATCTTCTGTGCTTTAAGGAGGTTCACTCCCAAAACACTGGAGATGGGTATTAGCCAGGCAGCACCAGATCAGAGGACCTTTGACGCCTTGGTGATGCCTTTTCCTGCAAGTATTGCAAGAGTCTCCATGATTAGTTGGATTTCTTGATGCACAAGCATTGATGCAGACTAAGCAGCTGCTATGTGCCATATCAAGAAGTCCTCTATCTAGTCTCTGAATTTCTGCAAGAAACAGTCCTCTAGTGCTGCCACTGACAAAGGTGAAGGAGCCTGCAGTAGGGTTATCCACTAGTGCCAGAATCAGTTAAAGAATACACTGGTCAACATTGAAATCGTTACGACTTTAAAAGGCCCTAATCTGTAGTATCTTGGTGAGCTGAACATGAATATAACATTAAAAAAATTTATTGGTTCTCGTTTTGAAGATATTGCATGTAGTTAATTTTTGATGTTTCACCGTGTAAATTTATCCAGTAGGACATCAACAACATCCCAAATAAGCCTTGAATGATGTAATATTGCATCACATTGCATAATACCAGCATGCACTCATCATCCAGAGTTGATTGCATCATTTTCTGATGCAATGCAATACTACTGCTAGATGGCTGCTGAAGCCATCTGACATCAGCATGTACTATACGCAGTCGGAAAGGAAAGTAATCTGGTATTTGAAGGCATGTATATTAGTATGGGATACCATACACTATTAGAATAACTAAAACTGAGAAAGAGTTAATTCTGTTCAGAACCTTGCCTAGAAATAAAACCTCATATATTAGCTTACTAGGTGAAGGTTTACATAAATAAAGGAAAGGGCACGTTGTAACCCAGCCTCTCCGTCTCAGGGATACCAGATAGCCGTCTCAGAATTATTAGCTAAAATACTTTCAGGGTTAGTAATTAGTAGATATCAAGGTTAGAAGATATCAAGTTATCAGCAGTAAACAATTATGTCAATTAGGTCATTCTATATCCTGGAATCCTGTATGTCTCCTCATAATGGCCATGTAACAGTAAACAATTATGTCTCGGACTCCATTTATGGCTCCACATTGACCCACACCGAATAAGTTGACCTACAATATGATAAACATACATGACGTATAATGATAAAGTGAAATTATGCTGTATCATCTAAAAAGCCTTATAAATAAAGTGAACCATGGCTGAGAAGTTAGAGTAAACAGGGAGAACGTGCTTCTCTCAGTTTCCTCTCCGCAAAGCTTTGGTGTAATTTTTCTATAGAACTGTGTGTATTTATTGAGTATTTGATAACCTTCCCAGTGTCTGTGAATGTAGTTCTTTGTAGCTTCAAGAGCCCAGTGAGGTTACTGGTGAGGGGAGAGTCAAGTAAGCTCTTCAGAATTCTGTTCCGATATTGAAAGCCTCATGAATGCCTTAAAAATCACTCATGACCCACAAGACTGGAGACTATTTATAGACTCTTCGAAACTGAATCTGAAGGCTGTGCTTTTGAACAATGGAAACCGTTTTCCATCTGTTCCAGTAGTGCATGCCGTCCACATGAATGAGACATACGATAACTTAAAAGCATCTACTGACTTCCATTAACTATAACAAGTACAGCTGGCACCTCTGTGGTGACTTGAAGGTAGTTGCCCTTTTAATGGGGCTGCAGCAGGGATATATAAAATACATGTGTTTCTTATGTGAGTGGGATAGCCGAGCAAGGGATTGGCACTACTTGCGGAAGGAATGGAATCGCAGACATCTAACAGTTGGAGAGAAGAATATCCAGCACCAAGCTCTGGTTGAGGCTCACAAAATCCTGCTACCACCCCTTCACATCAAACTAGGTTTGATGAAAAACTTTGCGAAAGCCATGGACCGCACTTCGCCAGCTTTCCAATACCTGCATGAAAAATTCCCTTGACTCAGCGAAGCAAAGATTAAAGAGGGAGTTTTTGTGGGTCCTCAGATTCAAGAGCTCTTCAAAGATGACGGGTTCAACAACTTGCTGCAGGGTGATGCAAAACAAGCATGGAATGCTTTTCGCCTAGTGTCAACAAACTTTCTTGGGAATGTTAGGGCAGAAAACTATAAGGAACTAGTAGAAGACATGCTGATGCAGTATCACAAACTTGGCTGCAATATGTCTCTAAAGATCCATTTCCTTGATTCCCATCTCAATTTTTTTCCTGACAACTGTGGTATGGTTAGAGATTAACAGGGTGAATGTTTTCACCAGGATATCGCAATGATGGAGCAAAGATACCAGGGAAAATGGTCCACTACAATGCTGACTGACTACTGCTGGACACTCCCCAGAGACGCTCCTGAACAGCTGTACAAGAGACAGGCGAAAAATATCTAAGAAGTAGTCTATGACTTGGTTTTTTACAGGTATTAACCGAAGGCCTATTATATTTACTACTGACATGCATTTCATGATGTAAACATTAATTATAGAGCCAACTTTGCAATTTCACTGTCATATTCGTGTTCAGCATATAAAAATTGATAAGAAATGACTTTTTATTTCAGTAACATGACTTTTGTAAAAATTTGTTGACCAGTGATATCAGTGGGCTTGTCCTGGCCCCTTAGAATCTGGTGCGGCCCCTCTAATGCCAAGGAGGACGAGTAGTCCTCATGTCAAGGCTGCTTAGAGTCTTCAAGATCTTGATGCTGAAGCTCTAATACACAACAGTGCTCAGTATTCGTCGCTGTGGATTGTTCTTTGGGCAGAAACCAAAGGATGTCTGTTCTGTGAACTCTATCAATGCTCAAAGTTGAGTGGGATTGATGTCCTCTTCTTGTTGATGCAAATCCACTGTCCGATGCAGTTCCATGGGCCATGGGGACTGATGCCATCGATGTTGATGTCTTGGACTCATCAGCACCAAAAATTATTTGTGCTGTTCACAACCCCTGAGTCCTCCATCATCTGTGATCATAGTTGATAAGGAAAAGGATCATGGATGGGGCCCAGGCATTGCAAACACTAGTCATGTGTATTTGTGAAGGAAATAGTCTTACCAAACCTGATACACCTTTTAAATCCACTGGAAGGTTTGGGGGAAATGTCTCCTGGAAAAATAGCTGAGGCAAAATCAAACAACCCAATACTGGCCATAAACCTGGCCGGAATGCTTGGGACCTAAATGTGGCTTATAGTGAGTGGTGTTTTGGATAAAAATAAGGAAACTTGAAATTGGCTGAAAAATCTTTCTGACAAGACTGTGGGAACAAAAATATGGTGGTGATAGCAGCGACAGAAAAAAGGAGGAAAAAATAATAAGAAAAGACTGAAAGCGTAGTTACTCACCTGTAACAGGTGTTCTCCAGGAGCAGCAGGAATCAGTCCTCACATATGGGTGACGTCGGCGCCGACGGAGCCCTCGCGGAACAATTTTCCCCAGCTTTCAAAGAAAGCTTTTGGGAATTGCAGCGCGCATGCGCGGTCGCCTTCCCGCCCAAGGGTGCCATCTTAGCCAGTCTGATGACATAGCTAAAAGACAGCATAAAATGTGTAAAAAAACTATACGCAGATAAGTGCAACTCCACGGGGAGGAGGGAGGGTTGTGAGGACTGATTCCTGCTGCTCCTGGAGAACACCTGTTACAGGTGAGTAACTACGCTTTCTCCAGGACCAAGCAGGAAGTCAGTCCTCACATATGGGACTCCCAAGCTCAAGGCTACCGGAGACCCTAAGCACAAAAATGAGCTCCCTCTAGCTCAGCGGCACAGAAGGAAGGAATCTTCACTGAATTAACACCCACCGGTAGCCCCCATTCGGGATGGAGGGTAGGAGTTGCTCAAACCTCGAAGAGATTTCGGAGGACTGCCTGTCCGAAAGCACTGTCCCTACGGGACTCCCTCTCGAGACAGTAATGGACCGCAAAAGTCTGGCTCGAAGACCAAGTAGCGGCCCGGCAGATGTCTGCCAGCGGAACAGAGCGGAGGTAAGCCACTGACGCCTTCGCCCGAACACAATGAGCCGTGACCCGACTCTCTAGGGAGAGTCCGGCTGCCCCATAAGCCCAAGCGATACAGTCCGCAACCCAGATGGACAGAGTACGCTTGGAGACCGGGAGCCCCAATTTATTGGGGTCAAAAGACACAAAGAGCTGAGCAGCTTTCCGATGCTCCCGCGTACGGTCAAGGTAGAAGTTCAACGCCCTTCTACAGTCCAGGGTATGCAGGACTCGTTCAGCTCGGCTGGAGTGAGGCCTGGGAAAGAAGGTTGGAAGTACCACCTCCTGATTCATATGAAAAGGGGAGACAACCTTTGGAAGAAATTTCTGGTGAGTCCGTAGGACTACCCTATTCTTGTAGATCCGAGTGTAAGGGGGATCAGACACAAGGGCCTGCAATTCACTTACGCGCCTAGCGGAAGTGAGGGCTATCAGGAATAAGGTTTTCCAAGAGAGAAAACGCAACGAACAGGTAGCCATTGGCTCAAAAGGCGGACAGGTGATCCGCTGTAACACCACATTCAGATCCCAGTCTGGCGCCGGAGGGCGCAAAGGCGGCTTAAGTAGAAGGAGACCTCGTAGGAACCTCGCCACGAGAGGGTCGCTGGAAAGAGGTCTGCCACCCACCGGTACGTGATGGCTGAAAGAGCACTAAGGTGGACTTTGACAGAGTTGGACTTAAGTCCCAGATTAGAGAGGTAGAGCAAGTACTGCAAGACCACCGACACCGGGCAGGAGAAGGGATCCTGAGACTGCTGGGCACACCAGACGGAGAAGCGGCGCCATTTAAGGGCGTAGCATTTGCGGGTCGAAGGTCTCCGAGAAGCTAGGACGACCTCCTCCACCTCCGCCGGCAGTAGAAGGGAAGCAAGAACTACCCTTTCAGCAGCCAGGCCATTAGATTGAGAGATCTGAGGTTGGGGTGCAGCAGAGACCCCTGATCCTGTGTGAGGAGATCCGGTTGAAACCCCAGAGAGAACGGGTCCTCCACCGCCAACTGGAGCAGGAGTGGAAACCACGGCTGTCTGGGCCAGCGAGGAGCCACCAGGATCATGGAAGCTTTGTCTCGGAGAACCTTGAAAAGAGTCCGAGAGACTAGCGGGGTGGGAGGAAACGCATACAGGAGGCTCCCCGACCAAGAGATCAGAAACGCATCCGCCGCCATTCGGCGGGGATGTGGCTGACGAGAGCAGAAGCGAGGGAGTTGCCGGTTGAGAGGACTGGCAAACAGATCCACAGTGGGGAGTCCCCACATCAGAAAAAGTTTCTGGACTACCAGGGGATCCAGACGCCACTCGTGCGGCTGGAGCACCCTGCTGAGTTTGTCCGCCAGGCAATTTTCCTGGCCTGGGAGATAAACTGCCTTGAGAAGGATGCCGTGATTGACGGCCCAAGAGCAGAGCTTCTGAGCCTCTCGGCACAGAAGGAAGGAGCCTGTGCCCCCCTGTTTGTTCACGTAGAACATGGCCACCTGATTGTCCGTCTGGACAAGGACGGACTGGTGAGCAGTCAGGTGGGAGAAAGCTTTGAGCGCCAGACGGATTGCTCTGAGCTCCAAGAAGTTGATCTGTTGAGCAGATTCCCACTCGGACCAGAGACCCTGAGTGCAGGCCCCCTGGCAATGTGCTCCCCAACCCAGGAGTGAGGCATCGGTCGTCAGCACCCGAGCCGGCTGAGGAGGCTGAAAAGGCATTCCGAGCACGAGGTTCGGCCGATGAAGCCACCACTGCAGGGACGATGCCATCGGCTCGGAGACGCGCACCAAGTCGGCCAGACCGCCGGTGGCTTGTTTCCACCGCTTGCGAAGGCACCACTGAGCAGGCCGCATATTTAGGCGGGCATTGGGGGTCACGTGGACAGTGGAAGCCATATGGCCGAGGAGTCTCAGGAAGCGCCTGGCGGAGACCAGGGACTGGCTGCGAAAGCGGCCGGCTAGGTCCACGAGGCACTGAGCCCTGTCGAGCGGCAGGAGAGCTCGTGCCTGAGGAGTGTGCAGCCTTGCGCCGATGAACTCGAGATCCTGTGAGGGGAGCAGAGTGGACTTTGCGAAGTTTATGACAAAGCCTAGGTACTGCAGGAGAGTCACCGTGCGCTGAGAGGCGATGGTGACCTCCGGGGAGGACGCTGCTCTGATGAGCCAGTCGTCTAGGTACGGAAAGACGAAGAGGCCGTGAAGCCGGAGATAGGCCGCCACCACCGCGAGGCATTTTGTAAAGACTCGCGGCGCGGAGGACAGGCCGAAGGGTAGCACCCTGTACTGATAATGGTGCCCGGCCACCACAAACCTTAGGTACTGGCGGTGGCTGGGGTGGATGAGGATGTGCGTGTAGGCATCCTTTAGATCCAAGGAGCATAGCCAATCTCCCTGCTGGAGGTAGGGTAGAAGGATTCCAAGGGTAAGCATCTTGAACTTCTCCCGCACAAGGAACCTGTTGAGGTTGCGCAGGTCCAGGATGGGTCTGAGGCCCCCAGTCCTTTTCGTTACTAGGAAATACCGGGAATAGAAGCCCTGACCGCGCAGGTGGTGGGGCACCGGTTCCACCGCCCGATCCCGAAGGAGGCCCTCCAACTCCTGAAGGAGTAGGTCCCTGTGCAGGGGAAGCCGTGGAGGTTCCCCCGGGGAATAGGGGGGAGGGACCTGGTGGAAGTGTAGGAGGTATCCATCTCTTACGACTTGAAGTACCCAGGCATCTGACGTGATGCTGGGCCACCTGTGGGCGAAGTGAACCAGGCGGCCTCCGGTGCTGGGAGGAGCCTGCCGAGGGGGAGAGGCTATGCTGAAGTAGTCAAAAACCCCCACCCTGCTGAGCAGGGGCCGGTGGTGCAGGCTTGGGGGCCTGCTGCCTACGGGACCCGTTACCCCGTCCCTTGGCCTGCTGACCCTGTTGGGGAGCTGCAGAGGCCTGATATGGGGGGTAGTGTTTATAGGCAGCCGCCTTCCTCGGGTAAAAGGCCTTCTTTCCCGAGCCCTTCTTTTTCTGGGAAGGGGCGGAGGTCTTCCTAGAAAGCCGCGTCCTGGTGAGGGTCTCCGTCTCGAGTTGCGCAGCCTTCTCAGCCATGGGCTTGCCAAAGAGGTTCTCACCTCTGCAGGGGACATCGACCAACTTGTCCTGTACCCAAGGCTCAAGGTCAGAGGACTGAAGCCAAGCTTGTCGGCGGGCAGCGATGCCAGCTGCGGCCACACGAGCTGATGCTTCGAAACCATCATAGGCTGCTCGGGACATGAACTTGGAGCAATCCCGAATACCAGTCGTTAAGGCCAGGAATCTCCGCAAAGGTTCCTCGGACAGCCCAGCGGAGAACCCGGCTAATTCTTTAGCCAGGTCTCGGAGGTACATGCCCATGTACAGCTGGTAGGTCTGGACATGACAAGCGAGCATAGAGCCCTGGAAACACTTCTTGCCAATGCCATCCAGGGTACGGGCCTCCCTGCCAGGGGGCACCGAGGAGTGCATCTTTTGGCTCTTAATCCTGTGCATGGCCGATTCCACTACCATGGAATGGTGTGGCAGCTGTGCTTTCTGGAACCCGGGGCTCTTGCGGACGCGATAGATGGAATCGACCCGCTTGCTCAAAACCGGCGAGGAGGCCGGACTCTCCCACATGCAGAAGAGTAGTCGTTCCAGCATGGGAGGAACCGGTACAGTAAAGTGCTCCCGGGCGGGAGAGGCATACTGGAGGGCGTCGAGCTCCTCGGCTCGAGGCTCCTCCTCCGGATCCGCAGGGAAGGCCAAAGCTTTGGCCATGTCCCTGATGAAATCCGAGAACCGGGCATCCTCCGGTGGGGACAGTTTCCGAGGCTCGGACTCAGGCGAGTCCGAGGGGACACACCGAGTCCGGAAGGAATCAGGTGACTCCTCCTCTTCCGACTCCCAGGCCGACTCCGAAGAGGAATCGGTGGGGTCGACTCGGGCGGGCGGCGGCGCCGGCCGCCCCGACGCCGAGGGAGTCGGCGTCGACGACCTCAGTCCCGAACGGGAGGCCGAGGGTGACCTCGACCGAGGATCGACTCGAGCCCGCAGGGACTCGAGGATCGGCTCGGTCTCCGGGGTCGACTTAGACGTCGACGTCCCGGCGGTCGGGGCAGCGGCGCCAGCCAGGCTGGCGATCAGTGCCCGCTGCTGGTCCATGAAGGCAGAGAGTCTGCACTCCAAGGCCGTCAACCTGAGGCCGACCTCAGGTGACCCAGCAGACCCCGACTCGGGCCCCGACGGCGTCGGGCCCGACGTCGGACCTCTCGGAGGCGAGTCCAGCAGGACCACAGGACTTACCCGGGCAGGAATCTCCGACTCCAGGCGAGGTCGCTTCGAGAGGTGCTCCGTCTCCAACGGGCCGGGACGGCTATCGGGGCTATGCGACCTGGCCCTCGCGGAGCCAGGAGCGTCCACCGACGCCGCCCTCGCGGCCTTGTCCTTCCGTCGATGGTCCCCGGAGGGAGAACCCCTGTCGGAGGAACTTCGGCGACGGTCAGAGCTGGAGCCTCTGGACGCCGAAGCCTCTGACGAGGTCCGGGTGCGGCTGGGGTCGGCGAAGATCCTATCCCGCTGATGCCGCCGACTTCTCAACGCTTTGGAGGACATTTTGCCACATGGTCCACAGATCATTTCATCATGATCCGGGCCCAGGCAACGGAGGCAATTATCATGTGAGTCAGTGAGTGACATATTTCTGTCACACTGACCACAGCGTTTGAAACCACTGGCAGCCATCGGGGGAAAAAGGGCCCCTGCGAGGTCAAATGACCGGGCTGCCAGCGAAAAACTCGAAAACGAAACTGACCGAAAATCAGAAAAACCGAAAAGAAAAGGAAGGACTCGCAACGGCGTCGCGAGTCCCGGCGGGAAAACGACCGGCGTCGAACCCGAAGGAAAAAACACGAAAACTGAAGAAAAATCAACTTTTTTGCGGGGACAAGACGGGGACGTCTGTAGGGCTCCGCGGAAAAAAAGAAGACTGGCTAAGATGGCACCCTTGGGCGGGAAGGCGACCGCGCATGCGCGCTGCAATTCCCAAAAGCTTTCTTTGAAAGCTGGGGAAAATTGTTCCGCGAGGGCTCCGTCGGCGCCGACGTCACCCATATGTGAGGACTGACTTCCTGCTTGGTCCTGGAGAAGAAGCCATTACCAAGCAGAGAGAGTCGTGACGCATCTGTCAAACTCTGCAGAAAATGAAAACTGAGGCAGTCCTGCACGGAAGCGGCAGGCGGGGAGTGGTGCACATGCGCAGTAATGTGCTTTAAAATTATTCTAGAACTTTTGGAAGCGGGGAAACCGTTCTCACACTCAGGTTCCATTGGTGATATTATATATATGAGAACATTATCATGCTTTCTACATAGAACTGTATAATCAACCCAAGAAATATAGAATTAGATACCAACTAGGGGCAATAAGCTCATTTGTCTGCTCATTTTACTTCTAAGGTCAACAACATAAGCTGTAATTTATCTCTGAATTTTTCCTCATTTCTATGGGCCTAGTCAACACCTATGCCTATCTCATGCTTTCTTGGATTCTTCCACTTGGGAAAATATAATAGCTATGTTTTGCTTCACTGCTCAGAACTAGGAACTTAAAAAAAATGTAACAAAAATGTGTAAACATTAACTGGACCACCTTGATGGAGACTGTCCTTTGCCCCAAATTAACTGCATAGATACAAGTACTTTTACGAGCAGGCTTTCCACCAGTTTTCAAAGTGAAAATGTGTGGTTATATCATAGTATTGGATTTTAATGTTATGCAATTCATATGTTGGATATATTTTTGTTGTATGCACTATAATGGCACAATGAGTGGCTAGGTACTGTGATATATAAAAAAAATTGGAGACCAGCAGGATGTGAACCAGGAAAGCTAAGGTTCAAATCCCACTTCTCTTACTGACACTTTGTATCCTTGAGCAACTTAGACTATAAGCCCACTTGAGAAGGGAAATAATTCATACATCTTCATGTAACTTACCTTGAGCTTGGATTTGGAAAAAATGCAAGTAATAAATCTAAAACCCAGTTCAGCACTGACAAGTATGTGCACATTTTCCCTTTGAAAACTGTCCAAGGGGAAAAATACCATATAATATTTGTATTTGCTTTTTCTGCAGGTACCTTTTCCATTGCAAATAAAACCACGTATATTTGCAAATGCAATCTACAATGTGTTATTTTTCTTAACTGATCATGGCCTTGGGAAGAGCTACCTCCACTAGATCCAGGCACAGAAATTTTAGCTAGATAAAGTGTGATAATTTTCAGATAGCTGATTTACTTAGGTAAACAGATATTTACCTGTCCTCAATTTATTTAAGATATTCTCCTGGATAACAGGATCTGAAGTCTTGTAAATTTGGCAATATACAAAATATGAAAGTAAAAAACAAAAACCTATGCTAGAGTATTTTTGAAGGAAATGGTAACATTTTACTTAGCAGATAATGTCTTTTCCTGGAGTCCTGCTAGATCAGTCCAGATAAGTGGGTTGTGTTCCCCTACCAGTGGAGGTGTAAACAGAAGAAAAATCTAGAGGTTTCTTATAACCTCATCCTGCTATTATAGCTGATGCAGCCACTTCAGAATTCATACCCTAGCTATGATCAAGAACCTCTGACCGCATACATCCTCAATGAGGGTTACAAGGATCAACAGAATAAAGAACCAGAACTATATATAGAACAGTCTTCAGACAGAAGGCCCAAAGCGATCATAGCAGAACATAGCTGCGGGTCCTGGACTGGAAAGGACATTAAAAATGCAAAACAATGTGTGCCTTCGAGTCAGTCCTGACTCCTGGCGACCCAGAAGCTCCTGGATTTTCTTGGCAGTGTCACCGGAAGTAGATTGCCAGGCCTTTCTTCCGAGGCAATGGAGGGTTAAGTGACTTGCCCAAGGCCACAAGGAGTGCTAGTGGGAATTGAACGCTGGTTGCTTGGTTACCAAGCCAGTGCTCTAACCACTAGGCTGCTCCTCCTCCAGGAAAAGGACATTATCTGGTAAGTAAAACATTACTTGCCATATCATCCTGCTAGGCCAGTCCTGACAAGTGGGACGTACCAAAGACACAGCAGTCTTCAAAATCTCTGCACCAAAGGCTGTGTCCACCCAAGCATGGACATCCAAGCAATAGTGCTTGACAAAAGCGAAAAGTGATGACCATATTGCTGCCCGACATTAATTAAGGGAGAGACCAAGCTACAGTAGACTGCATGGCCATATCACTCTTATGTGAGACAGCAAAAAGAACAAAAAGCTTGTCCTATTTTCAGAAGGAGTTATGACCTTAAGGTACCAAAGAAGCACCCTCCTGACACCCATCAGGAGAAGGTCCTTATCCATCCCCTAGCACTGCTCCTTTGGAAAGGAAGGTAAACAGACCACCTGAATGATATGAAAAGATAATATGACGTTAAGCAAGAAGGAAGGAACAGGCCAAATATATACAGCCTCCACCGAGAACGACAGAAGGGGGATCTTGGCACAGCAAGGCTTGAAATGCCTTTGCCACAGATCAGCCAGTATTTCCTTTTAAATGACAAGTGCCTGCCTCAAGTAGAGTGACCTCCATGGTCCAGCAATTCCTCTCAATGAGTTCAGCTGAAGCATGCTAGAAAAGACCACACTCAGAGCGTATGTGCCAGAAATACAGATACCACCGCATGCTGAGGAAGTAGTCACCTAGAGAGTGCACACTAATGACACACTGAGATTGCAAATACAGGTTCCTATGCATACCAATACAAATAGTGCTGTACATGAGTTTTGCACAGTCAAGCACCGGCAATGCACACAAAGAACAGTAGCAAGAGGCAGGAACTGGCAGAAGAAAAAAAAAGTATGCCTAACTGAAGAGTCCTCTGAAATAGTCCTAAACCCAAAGAATGAGGCTGCATTGCCCCCGCCCCCCAAAAAATAATTTTAGTTGAGCAGAAGTAACAAATTTGGTACTCATCCCCAAGGAGTCCCAAGCAGCAATAGTGTTATTCCCCTGCTGCCAAGACCTGCAGGCACATACTTCTGAAGAACTTCATCCAAATCTTCAGGGGACAGCAAGGGAAGGGGGCACTGAGGCTGTGCTAGGTGTGGGGTTCTGATCCAACAAACCTGGCTGTTCAATTGGCCCTCAACCAGATAATAATGGAAAATTGAACCAACACCCCTCCTTCATGTGGGCTATTCTCAGGAGAGCACCAGTTTTAAGGATGACCCTCTGGGAGCCCTCTTTCTTTGTGCTCAAGTGAGAAAGTTATTCCGGAGAGAAGCTGTTCATGAATAAAATCAAATTTTCCACAGATTTGTCCACCATCTGCTGGAGAAAGAGAAATACTGAAGTGTGCCCTTAGCTGCATCAGCTATAATAGCAGGATGAGGTGACAAATCTCTGAATTTTTCTTCTCTGTCTCCATCTCTGCAGGTAGGGAACACTTGTCTGGACTGGTCTAGCAGGACAATGTGGAAGTTTGTCTCATAAAAAAGGCAAAGAATTCCTATGCACTGTCAGCTGAAAAGGCTTCTTTACCTCCAAGGGAATGTCTACAAGTCCAAACTGTTCATTGAATTCTGGAGAGGACCCAGTCAGAAGCCCAACAATGGCCAGTCCAGACAGGATGATACTCCACAGAAGGGGCTTGTTTTCTCTCAGGCTCTCCATGAATGGATGGCCCTGAAAGAAGATACATGCCAACAGCACATTAATTATTTTTATATGTATTTTATTCATTAATAAATAGCAGACATTATTATGAACATCCTGGGGGATGATATCAGAGAATATATTATCATTACAAAAGACAATGATTTGTCCATATCTTAAATATTATATGCACGTCAGGTTACTCTGTTGTTATATCTTGAAAAGGCACAAAGAGCAATAAAGATAAATAAAAAGTGTCACAATTTCCATACAATGCAAAATACAATACAAAATAGTAAAACACTTTGGCTTGGAAAAAAATGACAGAGGGGATTAGGCTAGAGTTATGAAAAACTATTAAGAATGCAGAGATAAGAGGAATGATTATTTATTTACTTATGGTTTTTTTTATACTGCTTTATCAATTTGTCTTGTTCCATACTTACTAAATAAACACGATCAAAGACCACATAAACAAACAACAACCCGATATCCTATGTATCACCGAAACATCGCTCACCCCCACTGACAATGTACTCATCAATCAATTAGTCCCCCCTGCATACACAGCATTTAACAGCCCACGCACTAAAAGGAGAGGAGGCGGGGTTCTGATCATCGCAAAGAACACCCTAAAGCTCAAAACTCCCCAAACTCAATACAATCATGGTAGAAAACAAGCAGATGGCCCTGTGTCTCATTTACAGAGCTCCCCATGCTCCAACAGATGAACTAGCCTCCACACTAGAGACTGTCTGCGCAGTCAACACAAGTCACAAGCCACTAGCCACTACTACTACTGGGAGACTTCAACCTTAGCTCTGCGACCAGCAAAGACAAAGAAACCTTCCTACAAGCTATGGACTCCTTACAATACACTCAACTGATCAACACTCCTACACACAGACACGGATCATCTCCAGACCTCATATTCGCCCCCAACTACCTATTCAACAAAGGTGGCATCTCAACACCCACAGTTACTCCAGTACCGTGGTCAGACCACTACAGAATTAAAATAGAAATCATATCTCAAGGGGAGAGACAACAAGACAATAGACACACCACCCGTGCAAAGAAGATTCAAAAGCTTCGACAAGGACCAATTCCTTCAGGACGCACTACCCCACCTGGACCCCAAAACAGAAGATCTAGACTAGCAAATAAACAAATAGAACAATGTCATCAATGCTGCAGCCAAAGCCAATGAACACAAAGCAAGGAAAGCATCCAACACCAAAAGGCAGCACACCCCATGGTACTCAAGAGACATACGCAACGCAAAAAGACATCTAAGAAAGTTAGAGCGCCGCTGGAGACGCTCCAAATCTCCCACCACACAGGCCCTATACCTAACAAAACAAAGGAAATACAAGGAACTGATTAATCAGACAAAAAGAGAGCACCACACAAACATCATTCTAAAGGCCTACAATAAACCAAGGGAACTATTCGAGATAGTAAAAATCCTAACAAATGAACCCAATCCTGAAAAAGACGTGCAGATTGACCCACAAGCCTTCGGAGATCACCTTCAAGAAAAGCTGGACTCTACACCACAACGACCGATAAATGGAACTGCCAACCGAACCAAAACATGGGACAAATTCAGCATCCTATCCAGACATCTTTCACAGCGCTCAACACAAGCACCGTGCCAACAGACCCATGCCCGGTAACCTGGATCAAGGCAACAAAGGAAAGCTTCATCAACACCATACACAACATAGTACACAACTCACTGACACAAGGAACCATGCCAGACCAGTTGAAGCTGGCTACCATACGACCAATCCCGAAGAAATCCACATTAATTTAGACAAGTGCAACCCAGCAGCATACAGACCAATCTCCAGCATACTGCTACTGTACAACACCAACTCCAGAACCATATCGACGCACATGCCCCACCGGACTTACACCAGCACAGCTTCCGCCCAAACCACGGAGTCGAAACACTACTGTTATATCTACTCAACGACATAATCCAAATCATAGACAATCACAAAAAAGGAACACTAATGATCTTCCTAGACATCTCAGCTGCCTTCGACACAGTGGACCACAGAATCCTCCTAACCAGACTACAGAGCATCGGAATAAACAGCACCACCCTAAGATGGTTCAACTCTTACTTAACTCACAGACAGTTCCAGGTCAAGATCGGTCCCAACACCTCACGACCCGCAAAGATCAAGCAAGGGGTGCCACAAGGCTCCGCCCTATCCGCACTACTATTCAACTTCTATATGCAACCGATCTGCAACATCATGAAAGAGCACAAAATACATTACACAATTTAGGCAGATGACATCATGATATACATCCCAGTCAACCTCGACAACCCTGACTACACCAGAATAACAGACTGCCTCAACAACATGTCCAACTGGCTAGATGACAACAACCTGACCCATAAATTACAACAAGACAGAAGCACTTCTCATCACACAAAACAACAGCTTCAGCCCGCCACCCTCCATCAATGTCAACAATACCTTTAAAAAAGGAGGTGAAACATCTCGGAGTAACGCTCAATAGGGAGCTAAACCTACAGTCACACATCAGCAGGACCACCAAAAACGCTTACTTCAAGATGAGAATAATCAGACGCCTCAAGCCACTCCTCACACAAGATCATTTCCGCACAGTCTGTCAAGCTCTAATAACTCCCATACTCGACTTCTGCAACGCGATCTATACAGGTATGTCAAAACAGTCACTCAGACCGCTACAAATGGCCCAAAACACGGCGGCACGAATAATATCCAGAGGATCAAAACAAGAACACATCACCCCCATACTAAAAGACCTACACTGGCTCCCAATCACCTCACGTATCAAATACAAGACAATCCTAAACATATTCAGAATCAAACACAGGAACTCTGCCCTCAGCCTTCAACCCCTCATACAACCCGACATCAGTACAAGACCTAGAAGAAGAGCCACATCGGACACAATCATCAAGCCAAAAGACTACACAAAGGCATGCAAGTCCACTGCATGAAGAGCGCTATCAATGGCAGCACCTGGAATGTGGAACACACTCTCTGACGAACTGCGATCCACGGAGGACACTAAGGACTTTTGGAAACAACTAAAGACTCTGCTCTTCCTGGAGCACTACGGCCCAAACACATAATGGGAGCAACAGCCACGGACTAACGACTTATTTTTATTTATTTATTTAACTGCATTTATATACCGCTTTTCACCGGGTCAAAGCGGTGTAACATATAACAAAAGGGGGGGGGGGGCAATACTTTAAAGGATAGGGCCGTCACCGGGGGCAACATTTATAGATTTGGGGTGGACATAGACATGTACGCTTCTGCTGTATCTAAGTATTAGTTCATGCGGATAGGGTGGTTTTTCTGTTCAGAGATGTTCGCAGAATAGGATTGTTTTCAGCTGTTTCTTGAATGATGTGATGTCAGCGTTGTTTCTGATGTGGTTTGGCAGAGAGTTCCAGAGGGATGGAGCATAAAGTTCAAAAGCTCTGTTGCAGGTTCGTTGTGTGGATTTGGTTCTTTTGTGGGGGACGACGATGGAGTTATTGAAGGATTGTCTGGTTGGTCTGCTGTGGGATGGGCGAGGCAGTAGGGGGTAGAGTGAGGTGTTCCGTGTTTGGTGGATAGTCTTGTGGGTGAGTAGGATAGCTTTGTACTTGATTCTTGCTTCAAGTGGGAGGATGTGGAGGTCTCTTAGGATTGGGGTGATGTGATCCCATTTTTTCGCATTCTGAATAATCCTTGCTGTAGTATTTAAGGCAGTTCGGAGGGGGTTGGTTTGTGAGGCAGGAAGTCCATGGTAGATTATGTTGCAGAAGTCCAGATGAGGGAGCATCACAGCTTGCATTACTGTCCTGAAGTCGTGAGGTTCTAGGAGGGGTCGGAGGCGTTGTACAGTTTTAGCTTTGTGGAATATCGTCCCGGCGGTCTTGTTGATTTGATGTTTAAAGGTAAGAGCTTGATCAATGATAACGCCTAGATACCTTATTTGAGGCTGGATTTGAATTTGCATGGTTCCCATGTTGAGATGGGTAGGTGGTTTGAAGTCTGGTTCTTTTGTCACTATGAGGGCTTCAGTTTTCTTTATGTTGATGGATAGGTTGTTTTCCTGTAGCCAGTTGGCCACATTGGTGAAGCAGGCTGATAGCTGGTCATTTGTTGGGTTGGTGGTTGTAATCGGTGCGTAGAGCATTATGTCGTCAGCGTATATGTGGAAGTTGATGTTGTGGGTGCGTATGACTGAGCAGAGTGGACGGAGATATATATTGAACAGCATGGCTGATAGGGTGGATCCTTGGGGTATCCACCCGCTCATTGTACATAACACTGTATAAAGCTCATGCTGTAAATAGCACACGCTAATCAACCTACCCACACGCATTCACATCCACTGTACAGTATAAGCATACCTTGAACACAAATACCAATTCCTTGATTGTTTGCTGTGTACACCGCCTTGATTGAAGGATAAGGCGGGATAGAAATACCCTTTAAATAAATAAATAAATATGTCACAAAAGATAAAAACTAGCTACTAGGTGTTATTTTTATTTATTTATTTAGTAAACACTTGTATACCGCTGCTTCCTACGATCAGCAGCGGTTTACTTTACAGAATCATAATGTATTGTACGGTACATTGAGATTTCAGTTTTACATTTTGATTAGTCAATGATTACATAACACGGGACAAGCATTTGGATACGATACACATTTGATTAAAGCACACAGATCAAAGTATACATTTGATTTCAGTAGATTGGGGGGGCCCCATATATACAATTTGTACAGAATTAGTTGCCAAGGTGTACAGGCTATACATGGTTATATACAATTTGTACGGAATTAGTTGCCAAGGTGTACAAGTTAAACATGACTATATACTATTAGATTATATGCTGCCGAGTGCGGCAGAGGAGATCTGGTTGAGGTAGGGTATTGCAGTTAGATCAAGTTGTAGTGGGTTTGAAACAGATAGGTTTTCAGTTTTCGTCTAAATTCGTTCAGGTTGTTTGTGAGCCTTAATTCATGCGGTAGCTGGTTCCATTGGATTGGCGCTGAGTATGTGAACGCCCTATTGCTTGTTTCGGCCTTGACAGATCTTATGCTGGCCGGGATACATAGGGTGTTGAGATTCATAGTTCTCCTGCTCCTGTTGCTAGGTTGAATAGTGATTAGGTTATTGAGGTAGGATGGTGCGATGCCATTGATGAGTTTAAATGTTGTGATGAGTAGTTTGTAGATGATGCGGGCGGCCACTGGGAGCCAGTGCAGATCCATTAGAACTGGGGTTATGTGGTCGGTGACTTTCTTTTCCATGATGACTCTTGCAGCCATGTTCTGAGCCATTTGCAGGATGCTTAGTGTGCTCTTTGGAAGCCCTTGTAGAATGGCATTGCTGTAATCCAGGTGGGGAATGATTAGTGCTTGAGCAACAGACCTAAAGTCAGATTTCTCGAGGATACTGCGGAGTGGTTGAAGGATTTTGAGTTTGTAAAAGATGGCTCGGTTAACTGTTCTGAGGTGTTTGTCCATCTTGAGGTTGCTGTCAAGTTGGACTCCTAGATACATTATTACAGGCTTTGTATCGTATATGTTTTTGTTCAGTGTGACTGTGGTGGGCGGGATGAAATTGGCTTTCTTGGATATGAACATGACCTCTGTTTTTTTGTGATTTATTGACATGTTGTTTTGCTGAAGCCATGATTGGAGCATGTCAAGGCATTCTTCTAGTGGACTGAAGTTAGGCTGTGTTATGTCAAGCTGTGTGTGTAACATCACGTCGCCGGCATATATGTGGTAATTTATGTTGTATTTCTGGAAAATACTGCATACCGGCTTTATATACAAATTGAACAGTAGGGATGAGAGGGCAGACCCTTGAGAGATCCCTTGGGTTTGGGGGAAAGCATCAGCTCTGTCATTGTTGAATTGCACTTGTTGCATCCTATTGGATATGTATGATGTGAACCATTTCAGGGGGGTCCCTGTTATACCTAGCGAGGCCAGGCGGTCCAAAAGGGTGGTGTGATGTACTGTATCGAATGCCGCTGAGATATCGATGAAGATGAGTATGAACATGGAGTTTTTGTTCTCGAGGCCCCTAAGTAGATTGTCAAGGAGTGCCAGTAGTAGTGTTTCCACTCCGTGATTCTGACGGAATCCGTATTGATGTTCATCTAGGGCTTTTATCTCGTCCATGTGGTCCTGGAGTTGGTGCTGGACCGCTTTTTCAATCATCTTTGCTAGGAAAGCTATGCTTGAGATTGGGCGATATGATGCAGGGTCACTTTTGTTGAGCGACTTGTTTTTTAATATGGGTCTAATAATTGATTTCTTGAGATGAGACAGCATGATTCCTTGTTTCAGAGACTGGTTGACAATGTGCGCGATGGGTTTTGCGTTGTCTTTCTTGGTTGCCTTCATCCAAGCGGCTGGGCATGGGTCGAGGGGGGAGGTAGTGGTGTTTAAGTTGGTTATGATGTTTAAGATTTGTTGCTCACCTAATTGTTGGAAGGTGTTCCATTCTGTTTCTGGGTCTGCTTGAGGGGCAGTTGTGGTTTCTCGAGTGGTGAGAGCTAGTGGCATGCCTTTGGTCATGCTTGCGGGAAGTTTCGGATTTAGTTTTTTGGCGTAGTGGTCGGCAAGCGTCTGGGCCTTTATATCGTCTGTAGAGATGGAGTTTTGTGAAGTTTTGGTCAGAGATTTTACGAGTTCAAAAAGTTCTCTGGGTCTGTTGAGCGCTTTGTTGAGTAGATTAGTGTGGTGTGTCTTTTTAGCGAGGTTTACCTCATTCTTGTATCTTGCGAGGAGTGTTAGGTATAGTTGCTTGCATTCTTCGGTTTGCTTTTTCCTCCATTTCCTTTCGAGTTTGCGTAGTTCTCTCTTCATTTTAGATAGCGTGGGAGAGTACCATGGTTCGGTTCCTATCTTTGTTACAGCGTTTGTGTTCTTCCATGTTGGACTTGCAGCTGCTTCGATCCCTGAGTTCCATTGGTCTACCAGCTTGTCTAGGTCTGTTGTGGTGTACTCAAAATGTGTAGATATAGAAGTTACCAGAGCTTCGCTATTGAATTTTTGGAATTTCCTCTGTTGATGTATTTTTGGGTCGGCTTGAGGCTTTACCTTTTGTGGAGGTAGGTGGATTTCAATTTCGACTAGGAAATGGTCGGACCATGGGACTGGGGTTACTCGAGGTTTGGTGTATTTTTGGATGTTGTGTGATTAGAACACCATATCAAGGGTGTTACCTTTGTTATGTGTGGGTTCTTGTATGATTTGTGTGTAGCCGAGCTGATGCATGGCTTCAAAGAATGCGTCTGCCTGTACAGGGGGAATCGATGGGAGATTTAGGTCGCCCAGAATGATGCGCAGTTTTCTGGTTGCAGAGGTTGAGATATTTTCTAGAGCGGTGGCCAGGGTTTCATGATGGGCTGAGGGGGGTCTGTAGATTAAGCAAAGTATTGATGTTTTGTTTTCGATCTTGAGTATATCAATGCCTTTGGATTCAGTTAGGGAGGGGCTTGAGAACATGAGGGAGGTTTTGGCAATGACAAGTACTCCTCCTCCTCTCCTGTTGTGACGGGGGCAGTTAAATACTGTATAGTTGGGATGGGGTAATTGGTTTAGTATTGCTGGGTCAGTGTCAGTGATCCAAGTCTCGGTGACACAGAGGATATCGGGTTTGTTGTCTGTAATGATATCGTGTATGATGTGGGTTTTCTTTCTAATGGATCTGGCGTTGATGAGACAGATTGTGATGGGGGTTTGCGATAATTGGTGTGGTTGCTGTAGCTTGTTTCTGGTCTTTGTGGCTGTCGGTTTCCTATGTTTATTATGTTTTGTTTTGGAGCTACGTCTTTTATGGGGTTTTTCAGTGACCTTTAACGCAGTGTTCAGGCCTGGGTTGAGTAGGGTTTCATCATGGGCTATGTATGTTGGCCCTAGCGGAGTTATTAGGGGTAACAGTATTTGGCCATGGATAAGGAAAGGATGCCATCCTATTGCCTGGTGTTGCGTCAAGTGTGGTAAGTATGCGTATGCGGCTAGGGATAAGTAGAGGCAGAGAATTACCATATAGGTGATGGGTGCCATGGTTTGTGTGGTTGGGTCTGGTGCAGAGTTTGCTATGGAAATCCTTGGAGGAGAAATTCTGTGCGAAGGTGGCAGAGTTTATTTACTTGTAGTTTAGGGTCATTTGTTAGTTGTCGTACATGTGATATCTCAATCAGTATATAAAATATAAGTATAACGGGAAAAACTTCTGATACCATGAGAGAGATGTGCAATAAGCGGTTTGGAATTGCAGGTATTACAGAGAGGTATTGCGGGTATTACAGAGAATTGCAGAGAGGTATTACAGGTATTACAGAGAATTGCAGGTATTACAGAGAGGGATTAATCTGTATGGTTATTGCATCTAATTAATGACAAAATCAGGTGGTATGAGAGTGATCGGATTTCATTCCTACAGTAAACATTCCTTCAATATACTGGTTTGATATAATACAGTGTATTGAAGTTGCAGGCAGATTGTGAAACTTGTGGGGAAGTTTCTTAAAAGTCCAATGAAGTCAGAAATGTCATACAGTCTGTATGAGGAAGTTGCAGTATTGTGTTTACCTGAATAGTTTAGATGTTGTCGTCATTCAGTGCCTGGTCGAGTTGGCGAGCTCAACCCAGGCAGGGGAGCTCGAGCCGTGTGCGGTTGCGGAGGCTTGCGGTTTTCGGTGTCCAGATTGGTATTTTAGGATAGCGATGAAGGGTCTGCGGTCTTTTTGGGACCTGTTTCTTCTGGATTGCCTTAGGAGGAGGCCGGCTGTTATCTCTCTCTTGCGGTCGGGGAAAGCTGTCTCCAGGGCCTAATGGCCATCCGCCTAAGGGCCAACGCCAAAGGGCCCTCTGGCGAGGCCCTCAGGCGCGGGCGCGCCCTGTAGGGACGCCGCTTTTAAGCGGTGCTGGAGCGTGTGTGTGTGCCTCCCACTGCCTCCGATTGGGCAGGAGTGCTTGTGGGTTTGCCTCCCACTGCCACCGATTGGGCAGGAGTGAATGTGTGTGTGGTCTCCCACTGCCCCGATCTGGGCAGGAGTGTGTGTGTGTGTGTGTGAGCTCCCACTGCCCCGATCTGGGCAGGAGCTGAACCGGGGATGTCTGCTGGACTCAGAAGCGGCTCCCTCGGGGTAGGGACGCCGCTTTTAAGCGGTGCTGGAGCGTGTGTGCGTGCCTCCCACTGCCTCCGATTGGGCAGGAGTGCTTGTGGGTTTGCCTCTCACTGCCACCGATTGGGCAGGAGTGAATGTGTGTGTGGTCTCCCACTGCCCCGATCTGGGCAGGAGTGTGTGTGTGTGTGAGCTCCCACTGCCCCGATCTGGGCAGGAGCTGAACCGGGGACGTCTGCTGGACTCAGAATTATATGGGTTATATGTATGGGCACCAGCCTCCTCATTTTTTCTAGCTGCTTAGATTACAAAACTTGGTAACAGGGAGTTGGATTAAGTACAGGAACTTATAGGTTTGTGTATTCAGGATAGTTCAGAATCAAAGAGGACGACAACATAATGACTTTGATAAAAAGTGATCAAGCTTCTATGTCTAGCAAACCAGGATAACCTTTCCAGAATATACTAGAATAAATTGGAAGATCAGATGGGACAGCTGGCATTTACCGGACAATAACTACTATGCAACTACAGTATGTTGACTTGAGGACACAGGCAAGCGGCAGCAGGTTTAAAAGAAAAGAAAGCATATCTTCATTTTTGCAGGTTGATAGTGGAATTTATTGCCACAGTTTGCGATGAAGGCAAACAGTCTTACTGGCTTTTAAAAGGGATCAACTAAGTTTACACAAGATATATCATTGGTTCTCAACTTTGTCCTGGAGGCACAACCAATATTCTGATCCTGATCTGCTCAGTCCCCTATGTGTTTCATTACCATTCCCCTAACTATATCTTTGTCCTCAACTTTATTTTATTTAACAGATTTTTTTTAAATATAGCTTTATCATTTAGAAACAGAGAAATATGACGACAGAAAAAGACCACATAGCCTATCTAGTCTGTCCTTCCATAACAACTACAACAGTCCCCTTTTTACCTTTAGAGATCCTCTGTGTTTGTCCCATGCTTTTTTGAATTCAGTTACTGTCCTCATTTCTACCACCTCCACTGGGAGACTATTCCACGGATCCACTACTCTTTCCGTAAAGAAATATTTCCACATATCCCTCCTGAATCTATCTCCCTTCAACCTCATCCCATGTCCCCTCGTAGCAGAACTTGCTTTCAATTGAAAGAGGCTCTCTCTCTCTGAACATTTATGCCACGGAGGTATTTAAACATCTCAATCATATCACCTCTATCCCGCCTTTCCTCTAAGGTGTACATATTAAGATCCTTCAGTCTGTCCTCATATGCTTTATAATGAAGACCACTAATCATTTTAGTAGCCACCCTCTGCACCGACTCCATCCTGTTCACATCCCTTTGAAGGTGCGGTCTCCAGATTTATATTGTTAAAGCGATTTACATTGTAACCAACCCCCGATCTGCATTGGGGTGAAAGGCAGGAGCCTGCAACTGCCCCTGCCTCCCCCTGCAAGGTCAATCGGGCCCCGACCACATGAGCCACAGCCAGGCATGGCCCTTAGGCGGGGACCAGAGGCGGAAGTGCAATTGAACTGTTCAACTCGCCCAAAGCCTTACATCGCAAACTGATGGAACTCTCACAAACAGTAGTGATCAGTCTATCCGGATCTCCAACAGAGCTGAACATCGTGAGAACGTCTGGACAATCTCTAACCCTACTACGACAAGACGAGAAGACATCTGACTAAAGCTCCACAAGGGCCCCTCCTCCGGCCTCTTCCCTCAGCCCTCTCCCTATAATTCTACTACAGGAACAACAACTCCACATGCCTACAAGAAAGACTTCAAACAGTAAGTAGTGCATATTAACCATGTTGCATACTGACATAGATAGTGCACCAATACCTCCCCAGGCCCCTGCAAAGCAGGACAGGCCCATCCCAAATCAACAACAGCACAACATGCCTACTGCCAATAAAATTTGGGCCCTCCTCATCATTTTAAGTGTACTATGCTGTCTCACTAAAGCTACCTATATCACCACTACATCCACAACAGCCCTTCAAGCTCCTCCACTATACATATCATTCCACCCACCAATATGGCAATCCACTTATAGACAACCAATGAGGAAAAATTCCAGACTAATAAAAATTCATCCATCTCCATCATGCCCAATCCATGCTAAGCTCCCCCATCAACATAGGTCTTATTAACGCTTGCTCCATTCGAAATAAGATAAACACAATTAAAGACCACATGCAACTCCACCAATCTGAAATCCTATGCATCACAGAATCGTGGCTTAAAAGCACAGACCAAGTTATTCTGAATCAAATTATTCCACCCACTCACATGGCATATAACTGTCCTCACACCCACAAGAGACGAGGAGAAGTACTAATCCTAGCCCGACTGACCTCACATTTAAGACCTTCAGGTCCTCAAGCTCTAAGAAATGTGATATAATCACCATCGAAAACAAACACACAGCTATCTGTCTAACATACAGATCCCCCTAGTGCGTTGGCTGAAGAAACATCCATCATACTTGAATCAATATGTGCAGCCAATTCTCCCCACAAGTCACTGATTTTACTAGGGGATCTAAACCTCACCTCAACATCCAGCAAGGATGAGACAGCTTTCCACCCAGCTATGGAATCTCTTCAACTCCACTTAATTACAATGCAACCTACTCACCACTCAGGATCCACCCTTGTATTTGCCACTAAAAGCCTCTTAGACCAGGATAGCATAACCCCCTTCTCTAGTCACACCAATACCCTGATCAGACCACCATGCCATACATTTTAAGATCCATCTCCCACCCACACATGAACCACAGAAGACACCCAGCCCAAGAAGAAGATACAAAGGATTCGACAGACACCCTGCCCAACCTGCAATGATCTTGACGAGGCAATCGACATATGGAACACCACCATCAGCACAGTCGCTAGAGCACCTGACAGAGTCAGCCAAAACACAAGAATCCTAGAACAAATTCAGCCCCATGGTACTCAGAAGCAGTAAGAGTGACTAAAAGAAAATTACACCAGAAGGAGCGGCAATGGAGGCATGACCACTCAGAAAATACACTAAAAGAATATCAAGTAATGAAACATAACTACAACAGCCTTATCAACAGTCACAAACAGCAATACCATACCAACCCCATCTTAACCCTTTCCAGGCCGAGCCCAAAACTCTTGGGATCCAAAATTCTGACTAAATATTCCTATCAAATGGTATATAATACATGACCATAGCAGAAGGAAGATCGCTATTAGAACATATTGAATAAGATGAGTACAATTTTCCTGAAATATGCAAGAATTAACCCGGCTGCAGAATGTGGATTAAAAATTTAAAGGAGGCCTTCAAAGGGTTTTAAAGGCCAGCAACAAGCCTAGAGAACTCTTCAAGATAGTCCGGTACCTTACAAAAGAGCCCAACACAAAAGGAAGAAGATAAGTTTCACCCTCAGGCATTTGCTGATTTCCTTCTTGCCAAGAGCAACCCCCCTCCCCCGAGAACCCTAGAGCCCACTAACACTGCCACTTCTTCACTGAACACAAGACCTATCTCCTCAAACAAGTGGAGTGAATTCTATATCCCCACAACTGAGCAAGTTACCCGCACAATCACTGAGGTAAACTCCAACACTGTTCCATCAGACCCCCTGCCCAGTGGCATGGATTAAATCAACAAAGGAAGAACTCAGCAAATGTATCCACAAGATAATAAGCAACTCCCTAGCTCAATGCTACATGCCCACCGCACTCAAAGACGCCACTATCCGACCGATCCTGAAAACCACATCACCGGATCCTACAGAACCCTCAGCCTACAGACATATCTCCAGCCTTCCTTTTCTAACCAAAATTATTGAGAAGACAGTACAAAGACAGCTCCAGGACCACTTGGACATACATGCCCCTCTGCACCCTCAACAACACGGCTTTCGCCCTAACCACAGTGTTGAGACACTACTCATCTACCTGACACCCTACTCAGAGGAATCAACAACATTAAGACCGGTTTCCTGCTTGTGTTCATCAACATCTCCTCTGCTTTTGAAACAGTATCCCATAGCATCCTCTTGAAAAAGACTAGCAGACATTGGCCTATACAACACCACACATAAATGATTTCAATCTTACCTCAGCGACAGACAACAGAAGGTTTGTGCAGTGCTGTGTACGACTTGTAGTGCTATACAAATTCTCAGTAGTAGTAGTAAAGTAGGATCATACACCTCCACTCCTTTTCATACAACACAGGGGGTCCCCCCAGAATCTTCCCATAGAAACCATCATAAAGAATAAAATTACTCAGCATTTAGATAGTCATGGCCTAATGGGAGACAGCCAACATGGAAGGAAGATCTTGTCTTACTAATCTGTTTTTTTTTTTGAAGGTGTGAATAAACAGGTGGACAAAGGTGAGTCGGTTAATATAGTGTATCTGGACTTTCAAAAAGCCTTTGACAAGGTCCCTCATCAGAGACTTTTGGCAAAACTAAAAAGTCATGGGATAGGAGGCAGTGTATTACTGTGGATCAGGAACTTGTTAAAAGATAGAAAAGCAAAGGGTTGGGCTAAATGGCCAATTTTCCCAAAGGAGAAAGGTGAATAGTGGTGTACCCCAGGGATCTGTGCTGGGTCCGCTGCTTTTTGACATATTCATAAATGACCTGGAAAGTGGAACAACAGGTGAGGTTATCAAATTTGCAGATGACACAAAACTATTTAAAGTTGTTAAAACCCAAGAGGATTGTGGAAAATTGCAAGAGGATCTTGATAAATTGGAAGATTGGGCATCAAAATGGCAGATGAAATTTAATGTGGACAAGTGCAAAGTTATGCACCTAGGGAAGAACAACCTAAACTATGGTTACACAATGCAAGGTTCCACTTTAGGAACCACCACCCAGGAAAAAGATTTAGGCGTCATTGTGGATAACATGTTAAAACCCTCAGCCCAGTGTGCAGCGGCGGCCAAGAGAGCAAATAGAATGCTAGGTATCATAAGGAAAGGAAATAGAAATTACACTTACCTGGTAATTGTCGTTCCTTGAGTGACGACAGTTTAGTCCTCCACCTCTGGGTTGTGCACCTCTTCCTGCAGCTTGGAGATTGGGCATGTCAAAGTCGTGACATCACTGGATATAGCCTGCTGGTATCTCCCATCAGCCTCCAGTGTACTATTGACAAAGCAAACTCAAAGGAACAACAAATAAGTAACTATACCATAACTTTAAATAACTCCCCATTCCTCAACCTAAGGAATCTTTTTAACCATATCCGTCTTATATTTTATTTTTTTTTTCAACTTTACATTCACATCCCCCCTATGCAAACAAGTTTCCTATATCATCCCCTTGTTTAAATAAGAGAGAAGGAAGAAACAACAGAGAGGGATACTCACTGCGATCTAGAAACTGAAAGGATCTGTCTACTCCTTGAGATTGATGCTGCACTCCGCCTGAAAATAAACTCTGAAGAAATCACACCCCTGGGCGGGAATGAGGACTAAACTGTTGTCACTCAAGGAACGACAATTACCAGGTAAGTGTAATTTCTATTTCCTTATCGTTCCTCCAGTTTAGTCCTCCACCTCTGGGATGTAACAAAGCAGTAATCATTGGGTGGGACCTATCCAGCCAACTCACCACACCGTCGACCCGGAACAGGAATCCTTTACTACCAAAACATTTAGGCAGTAGAGGTTACTGAGGAAATGAAGAGACGACCTGGAAGCTGCTCTACCAATTCCCCTTGGTGTAATGACACAGTGATTCACCAATGAAGCTGCTTGCGCCCTGGTAGCAAGAGTCAGAAAGCCCCCCAGAATCATACAACCTCGCCACCAGAAAGCTGAGGCAACCACCGCCTTAACCCAGTGCGAAATGGCCGCCTTCGCTGCTGCTTCCGTTTTGCGGGAACGTCCAACCAACACACAAAAACAAAGAAACGAACGCCGCACCCTGCATTTTATGTTTCCTTTCGGCGTAAGCTACGAATAAAAACCTCCCCTTCCAGAAAAACCGAGAACTGGAAGAGAAACCAATAGGCTCAGGAGAAAAATCAGATACCACCTTTTGGAAGGACGATGGGACTGCTCGCAAACACCACCCTCTATCCAGAAAGGGTGAAAACGGCTCATTACATGACAATGCCTGAAACTCCGAAACTCGTTGCGCCGAACAAAGAGCTATCAAAGCCACTGTCTATAACAGCAAATCCTTTACCGACGCCTGGAGTAAAGAATCAAAAGGGCTCTTTAGTTAACGCCTCTAAGGCCCAATTGGGATCCCCCGCAGCACCCGAACTCCCCTTGAGGAGTGCAGTCGGGTCCCAACTTAAGGAAACGCTACACATCGATCCGAACACCTAGCGCTATTCCCTCCACAGAACCTCTACAGCCGGAAACAGTCACCCGCTGGACCCTCTAAGGAACTGGCCGCTAGTTCCTTCAGACATTGTCCTGCAGAGAACTCAGACCAAGGATACCGACACCTTTGTCACTCGGACTTGCCGCCGTGAACAGCAGCCTTCAAAAAGGCGCTAAGCACGGACCTACGTACCAGAAGCAGCCTGCCTCCCTGCTCTCAACAAGGTGGCGAAGACTGCCACAGAATAAGCCTTCTTCTTTAGCCCCGCACTGCTTTGCCACCTTGAGATCTACAGAAATAATCACACCAAGGTCTTTGTCCTTTGTCATGCACACCAATCTCTCGCCCCCTATTGTGTACATTTCTCTTGGGTGTCTGCTACCCAAGTGCATGACTCTGCACTTCTTTGCACTAAATCTTAATTGCCAAGCATTTGACCATTCTTCCAGCTTTTGTAGATCTTTTCTCATGTTAAGGACTCCCTCGGGGGAGTCCACTCTGTTGCAAATTTTCATGTCATCTGCAAAAAGACAGACCTTTCCATTCAGTCTTTCAGCAATATCACTCACAAATACATTGAACAGTGCCGGGCCCAGGACTGAACCCTGGGGCACCCCGCTAATCACCTTCCTTTCCTCCGAGTGAGCTCCATTTACCATCACCTTCTGTCGTCTATCAGTCAACCAATTTCTGATCCAGTTTAGCACCTTGGGACCCATCCCCAAATTACTGAGTTTATTGATAAGCCTCCTATGAGGAACAGTATCAAAGGCTTTGCTAAAATCCAGGTGGATAACATCCATCGCATGCCCCTGATCTAGTTCTCTGGTCACCCAGTCAAAGAACTCAATCAGATTTGTTTGGCAAGATCGTCCTTCGGTAAAACCATGTTGCCTCGGATCTTGCAACCTGTTGGTTTTGTGAAAGTTCACTATTTGCTCCTGCAGAAGTGCCTCCATTACTTTTCCTGCCACTGAGGTAAGGCTCACGGGCCTGTAGTTTGACACTTCTTCCCTGTCACCACTTTTGTGTAGAAGTACGACATCAGCCATTCTCCAGTCCTGGAGGAACTACTCCTGTTTCCAAGGAACTGTTGAAAACATCCTTTAACGGCCCTGCAAGAACCTCTCTGAGCTCTTTCAGTATCCTGGGATGTATCCCATCTGGTCCCATGGCCTTGTCCACTTTCAGTTTCGCAAGTTGTTACCACACCATTCACAGAAGATGTGTTAGATCTACTTCATTCCCATCTTTATATTTGGGAGTCAAAGTTGGTCCTTCTCCAGGATTTTCTTTAGTAAAAACAGATCAGAAGTATTTGTTTAGCGATTCCGCTTTTTCAATGTCCCTTTCCACGAGTCCATTCCCAGCACTCCACCCAGCGATTCCACCTCTGATTTTCTTCCTTTCCCGAATATACCTGAAGAAAGTTTTGTCACCACACTTCAAATCTTTAGCCATCTTTTATTTCAAACCACACCGTGTGATGATCGCTGCTGCTCACAGGTGCACCCACCCAGACATTCGACACGCTGTCACCGTTGGTGAGGACTAAATCCAGCATTGAGCTTTCCCTTGTTGTTTCCATGACCATTTGTCTAAGTAACGCATCCTGCAGAGCATCCACAATTTTTTTGCTTCTTTCCAGATTTGCAGAAGGAGTAATCCAATCCACATCGGGCAGATTAAAGTCACCCAATATGACCGCTTCCCCCTTTGTGGCTATTTTGACAATGTTTATAATCAATTTGTTATCTAGCTCTTTGATTTGAGCTGGAGGTCTGTAGACTACAGCAGTATGGATGACAGTGGCATCTCAACTTTCCAACACAACCCAAAGCGCTTCTTCTTTTCCCCATGCCCCCTGCATTTCAGTAGCTTTAATATTGCTTTTGACATACAAGGCTACTCCTCCTCCTCTTCCATTTTCTCTGTCTCTTCTGAATAGATTATAGCCAGCTATGGCTATATCCCAATCATGCGATTCATTAAACCATGTTTCTGTAATGGCCACAATGTCCAAGTCCATTTCCAGCATTAGTGCTTCCAGGTCTGGAACTTTATTGGATAAGCTTCGAGCATTTGTGCTCATTGCTTCCCAGCATTTAACTGGCTTGTGTGTGTTTTGCATTGATTTTGTTCTGTCTACTTCTTTATTTATTTTATTTATTTAAGCTTTTTTTATATACCGCTTCTTCCCACTTGTTTTTGTTGTGTGGTTTAAAAGTGTGTCTATTTCTGATGATATTCTGTTTTTGCAGGGAGTGACGTCCAGAACTTGACCTTCCCCATCTGTCACCCCCTTTTTCTAGTTTAAATGTGTATCCACATACTGGCTGAATTTTTCACTTAGGATTTTTCTCCCTGCAACAGAGAGATGTAGTCCATCAGCACAGTATAATCTCTTGTTGGTCCATCTGTTTCCCCAGTCGCCTATATATCTGAACCCTTCCACTTTGCACCAGGTTTGGAGCCATGTGTTAAAGCTGTTTATGCGATTTAGCCTTTTTCCTCCTTACCAAGAACAGGTAGAACGTCTGAGAATGCTACAGTGTTAACAATGGGCTTTAGTTTCTCCCCCAGAGTTTGAAAGCCCCTTTGAACTGTAGTGGCACTGTTTCTAGCCAGGTCATTTCTTCCCAAGTGGATGTTAACATCAATTTTGGAGTGCTCACTTTCAGCGCTAAGTACATCAACAATTTGGTTTGCATTCTTGCTAGATGAAGAGCCTGGGAGGTATGTATGCAGATGCAATCTCTTCTCTAATCCATCTGGAAATAGAGGTCTTGGCAGCTGTCTCTCCTCTCTGTGGCCCCCCAAACAGAACGAACAAGCGATCAGATTTCCGGAAAGACGCTGTCCGTTTCAAATATCGCCTTAGCACCTGCTTAACATCCAAGAGGCGCAAATGTGAGTTCGTGAAGCACACTTCCTCAGCCGTTAGGACCAGAAGAGAAACTGGTTCAAATAGAAGGCCGAAACCACCTTAGGCAAGAAAGAAGGTACCAGCCGCAGAATTACCTTCTCTTGGGAAAACAAAAGAAATGTCTCTTGGCAAGATAAGGCTTGAAGCTCCGAAATCCTGCATGTCGAGCAAATTGCCAAGGTCAAATCCTTTAGCGAGGCCCGACTCAGCAGCTCAAAGGGCTCCTTGGTCAACGCAGATAGCACCAAACTGAGATCCCAAGGGTGTACCCACCAGCCTCCACGGAGGTCGAAAGTGGCCCACCGCCCTCAAAAATCTCAGTATGTCCAGGTGAATACCCAACACCACTCTTTGAACCTTTCCCCGGTAACAGGAAATCACCGCCAGTTGCACCTGTAAGGACTTAGCGGCCAAGCCCTTATCGAACCCAGACTGCATAAAAGCTATGATGTCTGGGACAGACGTCGTGGATGGAACAGATTGCCTATTCTCACACCTCAACTCAGAGATCTGCCACACCCAGATGTATGCCAAACAGGTCGACCTCTTCCGGGCCTTCAGCAAGGTCACTATCAGTATTCTTTCTTCTTCAGTCTCGCCCTTTCAAGAGCCATGCCATAATTGAGAAACAATCCACCTAAGGCAAGCGGATCGGCCCCTACGTCAACAGATCCTCTCGGATATGCACCAGATCGGCATACCATGATCGGCATACCATGGATGCCTCGGCCAGTCCTGAGCGATTAGAATGACGAACCCGGCCTATGAATGCCCATGGTGGAAACACATTAAGGAACTCCTCCGCGGGCCACCTTTGATTGATGGCATCCAGTCCTTCCGACATCCTTCTTCTGCTGAAGAACCAGCTCGCCTTGGCTGGCAGGAAGGTCACCATCAGATCCATAACTGGAGTGTCCCAACAGTGAGTCACTTGCTCGAACACCTCGTGGTTGAGAATCCACTTTCCTGTGTCCAAGTGCACCCAACTTAGGTAGTCTGCCATCACGTTGTCGACGCCCGTGACGTGCACCGCTGAGAAGGCCTGGAGGTGACCTTCCACCCAATCGAACAGCACTTCACCCTCTTCCTCTAAGGCTACACTGCCCGTGCCACCCTGGCAGTTGATATAGGCCACCATGGTCGCATTATCCAAAAGTATCCGGACAGACTTCCCCTGTAGCCAGGACTCAAAGCTCTGGAGTGCCAGAAGCACTGCCTGCATTTCCAGTCTGTTGATGGACCAGGAGGCCTCCTGTGGACTCCACTGTCCCTGTACAATGTGACCCTCGCAATGTGTCCCCCAACCAGATAGGCTGGCATTCATCTTCAGCGGAACCCATGCTCGAGAGGCATGCCCCCTTCCAGATTCTCAGGAAGCAACCACTATTTCAGCACAGAAGTCGTTTGGATAAGGGCTGAATCTGGTGGGACCACTGATGCAGGAGAGTTCTCTGTAATGGTCGCATGTGCGCTCTCGCCTATGGGACCAGTTCAGTCGTGGCTGCCATGGTCCTCAGGACCTGCAGATAGTGCCAGGCCGATGGCTGGGCCATCCTCAAAAACTGGCGCACCAGCTGCCACAGCGCCTGTGCTCGCTGTTTTGGTAGAAAAAACTTTCCCATGCCGATGTCAAAGTGCACTCCCAAATACTCCAGCACCTGGGATGGTACCAAATGGCTCTTGGCCAAGTTGACCATCCATCCCAGACTTTCGAGGAGCCGAACCACCATTTTTGTGGCCGATATGCTTTCGTCTCTGGACTTCGCCCTGATCAGCCAGTCATCGAGGTAGGGGTGTACCAGAACTCTGTACTTGTGGAGTGCCACCTCTACTACCACCATAACCTTGGTGAAGGTACGCGAAGCCATAGCCAGCCCACATGGCAATGCCCGAAACTGGAAATGCCCCAACGGTATCACGAACTGGAGAAACTGCTGGTGCTCTGGCCAGATGGGGATGTGCAGATACGCTTTGAAAAGGTCGAGTGATGTCAAGAACTCCCTGCTTCTTACCGCTACTATGACTGACTGCAAGTTTCCATGTACCCACAGACAACGGTTTACGCCTTTGACATCGAGAATTGGTCGAAAAGAGCCCTCCTTTTTAGCCACCACTAAATAAGAGTATCGACCGCACCCGTATTGGTCCTTGGGTACCGGCACCACGGCCCTTAGCTGTAATAGCCTTGCCAAGGTGTCCTTTACCGCCAGAGCTTTGCCTTGCATCCTGCTTGAAGACTGAATGAAAGAGTGGCTGACTGGATGTGCTTACTCAAGGGCATAGCCTTTCCAGATGACTTCCAAGACCCAGCGGTCTGACATGATCTAGACCCAAGCAGGGTAGAACTCCAGTAGTCAGCCTTCCCACGGGTACCAACCCCACCTGGGAATTTCCTGGGTCCTGAGAGAGTGGCTGTTCCAAAAGCCCCTTCCTGCCCCCCCCCCACCGGAAACCTCAAAATTCTTGCCCCATGGAGGCGCCTCTGCCTCTCTGTAAAGGGACAAAGTGGGACTGTGAAAATGCCAAAAGTCTCTTGGTTGTCCTCTTGATGAAGGGGCAGGCGACTTTGTTTCTGCTTATTCTTGGGCAGGCATCCACCCTTGGACGCCCCCATCCTTAACCAGCTTGTCCACATCTTCTCCAAACAGCAGCTTTCCCACTTTCCCTTAAAGGGGAGTTTGCTAAGACGGGTCTTGGAGGAACCGTCTGCCGCCCAGTTCCTCAGCCACAGATAGTGGCGAGCTGCCACCAGTGAGGACATGCTTTTCGAGAGTCCTCTGATGGGGTTGTAGTGGGTGTCTGCAAGGTAGGCCGTCCCCAATTGTAGTTTGGCCACCTCTCCGGACAGGTCTGCTGCCTGCTCCTCTGGCTGCTGCAGCCATTGCAACTTGCGAAGGCAGGCTCTAGCCACCCAAGTACCACAGATAGAGGCCTGCAAGGCAAGGGCATTGATATCAAAGGCCTGCTTGAGCAAGGTGTCCAGCTTCCTGTTTTGGCCATCCTTGAGGGCCGCGCTACCTTCCACTGGAATTGCTGTCTTCTTGGTAACTGTCAACACTGCCATGTCCACCCTAGGGGACTGGAAACATTCGTGCTCCTGCTCCGGCAACGGGTACAGGCGAGCCATAGCCCACACTCTCCTGAGGTCCGCCTCTGGCAGATTCCATTCTTCTTGATCATTTGCTTGACCACTCTGTGCATCGGAAACACCTTCTGTGGCTTCTGCACTGCCTGAAGCAGTGGGTCCTCCAAAACTTCCTTTTCCGCCGGAACTCTCACCGGCATATTGAGGGCCTTCGAGAACTCCCTGATGAGTGCCCGCAATTCTTCTGAGTGGAACACTTGCACCACTCATGACTGGTCTTCTTGCTCTGGAATCTTTCCTTCCTCCAGTTCCTTTGCTGGGATCTCCAGTTCCGTGTCCTGGTCTTCCGTGTCCTGCCCCTCAGATGAGGGGGAGGGTAACTGCCCCTCTTCTGAGAGCCAAGCCTTCTTGGTGGATGTAATTCTGCAATGTCCGCCTTCGAGTTCGCTGCTTGCTTAGAACCATGGCCCTGCACCAGTGGAGTGGGCCCCGACCCCTGCTGGTGCAAGCAAAAGGCCTTATGCAGCAGCAGGATAAACTGGGGAAAAACCATCAGGAAACCCCACTTCTGACTGATTTCGTGACGTTTGAAGGTCTGGGAAAGGATGGGGGGCAAGAGGCTGACTCCAAACGCTGAGGCCGAGGACCCCTTTGTATTCTACCCTGTACCTCTCTTGCCATGGAGGAGCCCCTTTCCTGCTGCTCATGCAGGTCCTTCTCCAAGGTTGTGGCCTCCTGAGCGCATCCTAGACAAATCCCTTCGTCTGAGACTGCCCCCACAGACCAGGCACTGAGGCATGGCTGGTATGTCAACCAGGCTGTAACCTACCCCTGAAGCAGAAGCCCTGGAAGCAAAAGGAACCCTTTAGCCCAAACTGAATCCAAACCCACTGAACATGTATCAAAACACCAGGGAACTAATGTAAAAATAAAGTAAAAATAAAGTAAGCTAAAGAAGAGAAAAAATGAAAGTATAACAGGCCCTAGACACTAACCTTCACATCCCAGAGAAAACAACAAAAATCAAACTGAAAGCTCAGGTCATGTCACTCTCAAACCTCCAACCAGCCAGTCATGGGGCAGAAAGAGTAGTTACTCACCAGTAACAGGTGTTCTCCAGGAGCAGCAGGAATCAGTCCTCACATATGGGTGACATCAGTGCCGACGGAGCCCTCGTGCAGAGCATTTCCCCAGCTTTCAAAGAAAGCCTTAGGGAATTGCAGAGCGCATGCATGGTCCCCTTCCTGCCTAATGGTGCCATCTTGCTCAGTCTGATGACATAGCGAAAAGACAACAAAAAAGTAGCAAAAATAAATCATAAGACTGTAACTCCAAGGGGAGGAGGGAGGGTTGTGAGGACTGATTCCTGCTGCTCCTGGAGAACACCTGTTACAGGTAACTACTCTTTCTCCAGGACCAAGCAGGAAGTCAGTCCTCACATATGGGACTCCCCAGCTTAAGGCTACCGGAGACCTCAAGCGGAAAAATTAGCTCCCTTTAGCTCGTCAGTACGTAAGGAAGGAAGCTTCTCTGAAAACGCCCCCGACCGGTAGCCCAACACCAGGGCCGGAGGGTAGGAGTTGCCTAAACCCCAAAGAGATTATGGAGTACTGCCTGTCCGAAAGCATTGTCCCTGCGGGACTCCCTCTCAAGGCAGTAATGGGCCGCAAAAGTCTGGCTTGAAGACCAAGTAGCGGCCAGGCAGATGTCTGCCAACGGAACATAGCGGAGATGAGCCACTGACACAGCCTTTGCCCTGATACGATGAGCTGTGATTCGACCCTCCAACGAGAGGCCGGCTGCCCCATAAGCCCAGGCGATACAGTCAGCGACCCATATGGACAAAGTACGCTTGGAGACAGGGAGCCCCAACTTATTGGGGTCAAAAGAAACGAAGAGCTGAACATCCCTCCGGTGCTCCCGCGTACGGTCGAGGTAGAAGGATAACGCCCTCCTACAGTCCAGGGTATGCAGGACCATCTCAGCCCGGTTGGCATGCGGCCTGGGAAAGAAGGTCGGAAGAACCACCTCCTGATTGAGGTGAAAAGGGGAGACAACCTTAGGAAGAAACTTCGGGTGAGTCCATAAGACTACCCTATTCCTGTAGAACCTAGTGTAAGGGGGATCAGACACTAGTGCCTGAAGTTCACTCACTCGCCTAGCAGAGGTAAGAGCTACCAGAAACAAGATTTTCCAGGAGAGAAAACGGAGAGGGCAGGTAGCCATAGGTTCAAATGGCGGACAAGTAATCCGCTGTTAGACCACATTCAGATTCCAATCAGGGGCTGGTGGATGCAAAGGAGGCTTAAGCAGGAGGAGGCCTCTGAGAAAACGAGCCACCAAAGGGTGGTTGGAAAGAGGCCTCCCGTCCACCGGCAAGTGGTGCGCTGAGAGAGCACTGAGGTGAACCCTGACAGAGTTGGACTTAAGGCCGATATTGGAGAGGTAAAGCAAATATTGCAATACTATCACTACCAAGCATGAGAAGGGATTCTCGCTGTGCTGAGCACAACAGTCGGAGAATCTACGCCACTTAAGAGCGTAGGATTTCCTGGTGAATTGCCGCCTAGAGGCTAAGACTACGTCTTCCACCTCTCTAGGCAGGAGTAGGGGAGCCAGGACTACCCTTTCAGCAGCCAGGCCATCAGATGAAGGGACTGGAGGTTAGGGTGCAAGAGAGACCTCTGGTCCTGAGACAGGAGATCGTGTTGAATCCCCAGAGGAAGAGAAGTGTCCACCGCCAGTTGCAGCAGGAGGGGGAACCACGGCTGCTTCGGCCACCTGGGGGCTATCATAATCACTGAGGCCCTGTCCTTGAGGACCTTGAACAGTGTTCGAGACACTAGTGGCGTGGGAGGAAACGCATACAGTAGGCCTTGGGACCATGGAATCAGAAAGGCATCCGCTGCTACTCAGAGGATGCGGTTGTCTGGAACAGAATCTCGGGAGTTGCCGGTTCAGAGGGCTGGCGAAGAGATCCATGGTGGAGAGGCCCCACCTGAGAAAGATCTGCTGAACCACCAACGGATTCAATCTCCATTCGTGTGGTTGCAGGATCCTGCTCAGCCTGTCTGCTAGGTAATTTTCTTGACCGGGGAGGTAGACAGCCTTGAGGAGGATTCCGTGATTGACGGCCCAAGAGCACAGCCGTTGTGCCTCCTGACAGAGAAGGAAGGAGCCTGTGCCTCCTTGTTTGTTCACGTAGAACATGGCAACTTGATTGTCCGTCTGGACCAGTACAGACTGGTGAGATGTGAGGTGGGAGAAGGTTCTCAGAGCTAGGCGTTTTGCCCGTAGCTCCAGGAAGTTTATCTGCTGAGCAGCCTCCCAAGGAGTCCAGAGACCCTGAGTACAGGCCCCTTGGCAATGTGCTCCCCAACCTAGAAGAGAAGCATCTGTCGTCAGCACTTGGAAATGAGGAGGGGATTGAAAATCCACTCCGAGTACCAGATTCGGAAGATAAAGCCACCATTGTAGAGAGGAGTCGAGCAGGGTGGATATTCTCACCGAGTCTGCAAGGCTCCCTGTGGCCTGATGCCACTGAGTTCGAAGGCTCCACTGAGCAGGCCGCATGTGCAGGCAGGCATTGGGGGTTACATGAACCGTGGAAGCCCTATGGCCGAGAAGTCTCAGGAATTGCCTGGCGGAGACCATGGAATTGCTGTGAAACTGCCTGGCTATATCCATCAACCGGAGGGCCCTGTCCACTGGCAGAAAAGCCCTCGCCTGAAGAGTGTCTAGCCTTGCTCCTATGAATTCCAAGTTCTGGGACGGGAGCAAAGTGGACTTTGCGAAGTTTATGACAAACCCCAAGTGCTGAAGCAGAGCCACAGTGCGAAGGGTGGCTTGACTGGCCTCCTGGGAAGACTGGCCCCTTATGAGCCAGTCGTCCAGGTATGGAAACACAAAAAGACCCTGAAGCCTCAGGTAGGCCGCCACCACCGCCAGGCACTTGAACACCCTGGGAGCGGAGGTTAGGCCAAAGGGAAGTACTCTGTACTGGTAGTGGTTTCCCCCCACAACAAATCGGAGATATTGTCTGTGGTCTGGATGAATAAGGATGTGAGTATAAGCATCCTTTAGATCTAAGGAGCATAGCCAATCTCCCTGCTGGAGGTAGGGCAGCAGGATTCCAAGGGTAAGCATCTTGAACCTTTCCCTCTCCAGGAACTTGAGGTTGCACAAGTCTAGGATAGGTCGGAGGCCTCCTGTTCTCTTTGGTACCAGAAAGTAAGTGGAATAAAAACCGTGACCTCTCAGGTGGTGGGGCACCGGTTCCACAGCCTGTTCCTTTAGCAAACTTGCTAACTCCTGAAGGAGTAGGTCCCTGTGCAGAGGGAGTCTTGGAGGCTCCCCTGGAAAAGAGTGGAGGAGTGGCCTAGTGGTTGGGGCAAGGTACTTCAGGCCGGAAGGTCGGGGGTTCAAATCCCACTAGAGGACAGCAACCTTGGGCCGGAAGGACTGGGGTTTCTAGTCCCACAGGTGCTCCTTGTGGTCTTAGGCAAGCCACTTAACCCTCCATTTCCCATGTTCCCTGTATTAGTGTATGTGTCTCATATCCCCCCGTGTTAAATTTATCCCCCAACCACTTTGACCCGGTGAAAAGCGGGATATAAATGCAGCTAAATAAAATAAATAAATAAATTTTAGTTTGTTCAATGTAAACCGCACTGATGCAGAATAGCACGGTATATAAGAGAATGTAAATAAATAAATAAATAAAAATAGGAGGGAGGTACCTGGTGAAAATGGAGAAGATAGCCCTTTTGGACTATATGGAGCACCCAGGTATCTGATGTGACGGCTGACCACCTGTGGGCAAAGTGGGCCAGCCGGCCTCCTGTGCTGATGTGAGCCAGCTGAGGAGAAGAGGCTACGCTTGCTGAGTCAAAAAACCCCACCCTGCTGAGCAGGGGCCAGTGTTGGTGGCTTGGGGGCCTTCTGCCTACGGGGCCCATGACCCTGCCCCTTGGCCTGCTGACCCTGTTGGGGAGCTGCAGAGGCCTGATAACGAGGGTATTGTTTATATGCAGAGGACATCCTCGGGTAAAAGGTTTTTTTCCCCCCGAGCCCTTCTTCTTCTGAGAAGGGGCAGAGGTTTTTCTGGACAGCCTAGTCCTGGTCAGAGTCTCGGTCTCGAGTTCTGCAGCCTTTTCAGCCATGGGCTTGCCAAAGAGGTTTTCACCTCGGCAGGGGACATCGACCAACTTGTCCTGCACCCATGGCTTGAGGTCGGATGACTGTAGCCAAGCCTGTCGGCGGGCACCAATGCCGGCCCCGGCTACTCGGGCCGAAGCCTCGAAGCCATCGTAGGCTGCTCGAGAGATAAACTTCGAGCACTCTCGAATACCAGTGGACAAGGCTTGGAACCGCTGCAAAGGTTCCTCGGAGAGACCAGCACAGAACCCGGCAATCTCCTTTGCCAGGTCTCGGAGATACAAGCCCATGTAGAGCTGGGTAAGTCTGGACACGGCAAGCAAGCATAGAGCCCTGGAAGCACTTCTTACCGAGGGCATCCAGGTTCCGGGCCTCCCGGCCGGGAGGCACCAAGGAGTGCATCTTCTGACTTTTCAGTCGATGCATGGCCGATTCCACAACCATGGAGTGGTGCGGTAATTGTGCCTTTTGGAACCCGGGGCTCTTGCGGACTCGATACATGGAATCGACCCGCTTGCTTAACACCGGCATCGAGGACGGGGTCTCCCACATGTGGAAGAGCAGCCGCTCCAGCATCGGAGGAACCGGTACAGTAAAGGCCTCCTTTAAGGGAGAGTCATACTGGAGGGCCTCGAGCTCCTCGGCTCAAGACTCCTCCTCGGGATCCGCAGGGAAGGCCAAGGCCTTGGCCATATCCCGCACGAAGTCCGAGAACCGGGTATCCTCCGGTGGGGATCGTCTCCGAGGTTCGGACTCCGGTGAGTCCGATGAGTGTTGGGTGACTCTTCGTTCTCAGTCTCCCAGCCCGACTCATCGGAGGAGGAATCGAGCGGCTCCGGTCGGGCAGGCACCGATGCCATCCGCCCCGACACAGAGGGTACCAGCATCGACAACCTCAGTCCCGAACGGGAGGCCGAGGGAGACTGTGGCCGAGGATCGACTCGAGCCCGCATGGACTCGAGGATCGGCTCGGCCTCCGGGGTCGACTTGGACGTTGAGGTCCCGGTGGTCAGGGCAGATGCACCGGTGAGACCGGCAATCAATGCCTGCTGCTGTTCCATGAAGGCAGCGAGGCTGCTCTCCAAAGCCGTCAACCTGAGTCCGAGCTCAGGAGACCCAGCAGCCCCTGACTCGGGCCCCGACGTCGGCTCCCCTGGAGGAGAGTCCACGAGGACTACAGCACTCACGTGTCCAGGAGACTCCATCTCGATACGAGGATGCTTGGCAGGCCTTTCTGAGTCCGAAGACCCGAGACGGCTATCGGGGCTATGCGACCTGGCCCTCGAGGAACCAGGAGCGTCCACCGATGCCACCCTCGTGGGTTTCTTCTTCCTGCGATGTTCCCGCGAAAGAGGAACCCCGACGCTGCTCGGGGCCGGAGTCCCAAGACGTTGAGGCCTCTGACGAGGTCCGGGCCCGTCCGGACGCGGAGTCAGAGAAGATCCTATCCTTCTGGTGCTGCCGACTCCTCAACGCCTTCGAGGACATTTTGCCACATGGACCACAGATCATCGGGTCATGATCGGGTCCGAGGCAGCAGAGGCAACAGTCATGTGTGTCGGTAAGAGACATAAGTTTCTTACAGCGATCACACTTTTTAAACCCGCTGGTAGCCATCAGGGGAAAAAGGGCCCCTGCGAGGTCAAAAGACCAGGCTGCCAGTGAAAAAAGAAAAATGGCGCGAACGCTAGACACAAAGGACAAAAACCGAAAGAGAGTGGACTCGGTACCGGCGTATCGGGTCAAGGCGGGAAAAGGATCCGGCGTTGAACCGAGGTAGAAAAAGAAAAAACAGGGAAATCAACTTTTTCCTTGGGGAAAAACGAACTAGTCCGTCGGGCTCCGCGGAAAAAAGAAAACTGAGCAAGATTGCACCCTTGGGTGGGAAGGGGACCGCGCATGCGCGCTGCAATTCCCAAAGGCTTTCTTTGAAAGCTGGGGAAATGCTCTGCACGAGGGCTCCGTCGGTGCCGACGTCACCCGTATGTGAGGACTGACTTCCTGCTTGGTCCTGGAGAAAAAGAAAATTAGCTAAACAGGAATCACCCAGTTGGCACCAGGAGGCCAAGATAAGAACCGCTGTTCCCCCATTGCTTCAGTCTCCCTCCACGTGTTCTGGGCCGCCCTCAAAGGGCCTGCCTCCTGTGCACTTTTTGGATGTGGTCATGCCGTCTGCCGCCCACAGCAGCACGAATGAGCCTCTTCCCTGTGCTCCGAGTGCCAGGGGCTTTCCACTTACTGCAGCTGCACCTCTCCTCTCCCCTCGTGCTCAGCCACTCAATCTGGCTTCGCCATTGAAAGGGCCTTTCCGAGAGCTGTCTGACTCAGCGCGGCTGTGTGGGAGGCAGCTCCTCACCAGATAACAGATACGGGAGACACCAATTCACCAGGAGAGAGGGAGGACCCTCCTTTACCCTTCCCTGAATAATCTGGAGGAAGGGGGATCCCTTCCTTTTGCCTGTTGTGCTCTCTAGTAAACCCTGAAATGAAAACAACCTCTTTTCTTGTTTTTTTAAATAAAGGCAAACAAAAACAAATGCTGAGCACAAAGCCTTAAGGCAGTCAAAGAGATTACAAAATCTCTCTCCTTAGTTGACCTCAGTGAGTCCAGTACCCCTGGCTCACAACCTCCTCCAGCTGCTTGGAGACTGAGCATACTGGGGCTGGTAGGTGGTGCCAACTGCATAAGTGGTGTCACTGGTGTCATCAAAAAGATGACATGCTCAGTCTCCAAGCTGCTGGAAGAGGTACACTATTCAGAGGTGAGGAACAGGACTGGAGAGATAATAAGGAAAAATATTTATCTCATTACATCACTGCATACACCTTGTAGAGCTATGCAAATGTTCAGCAGCAGTAGGAGAAGCATCATTGGGGTTCTTTTTATATTTAGGCCAAACTTGATGGCATTATTGGACATTATGTTTTTGAATTAAATAATATTAACATTCAAACTGACCAGTGAATTATAATCAGCATAGATAGATGCTACTGGAAGTGAGAGAATGTGTGTTTAGTTGTACATGTGCTTTTCATGATCCATTTTTACATTTTCCAATTCAAAAGAAGTTGGAAACAGTTATACAAAAGGGTTTGAGAAATGTCAGTTTTATTTAGTTTAGTTTATTTGTACCTGCTTAACCGCCTTTCCATCTGGGGGCAAAACAACTAAACAGAATGAGATTAAACTTGGCATGATGGAAAAACGATGAGACATCAAATCTGAAAAATGGGCCAGATAGGACTGAGGGTTTACAGAAATAAGCCTCCCCCTACACTGAAAAAATAGTCCAATACATTTCTAAGGAAAAGCCAGTAACAGCTTCTACAGAATAAGAACTTATATACAGTGAAAACACACACACACACGCGCACATAGTGGTTGGAAAGAATTCTATGAGCCACACTTAGGGGCATTCTTAAGAGGGGCTATACATTTCAAGCAAAGTAAGAGTTTGAAGCTTTTTAAATTACAGCTCTCTGTGTGCTCTTAAAAAGGGTTTTAGTACATTTTTAAAACAAAGTTACATTCTTTTTGGTGCTTTAGTTTAAAAGGGGAAATATTTTGTTTAGTGGGGAAGGTTTAAAACTCTGCTTTAGTATCTTTCTCAGCTCTTTGAAGCTACTGACACCTAATCATAAGAACATAAGATATGCCATACTGGGTCAGATCAAGGTCCATCAAACCTAGTATCCTGTTTCCAACAGTGCACAATCAAGGTCATACGTACCTAGCAGTTTCCCCAAAAGACAGGTTCCACAATGCCTGTACTGGCTCAAGCAGTGATATCCAGGGTCCCTTTTTAATAATGGTTTATGGACCTTACCACCAAAAACTTGTCCAAATCTTTTTTAAAACCAGCTACACTAACAGCTTTTACTACATCCTCCCGTAACAAATTCCGGAGTTTGATTACACGTTTAGTCAAATAGTTTACCCTGTAGCTTCACTGCATGTCCCTTAGTCTTTCTATGTTCTGATGACAAACAATCGATCTACGTTTACCCGTTCCACTCCGTTCATTAATTTATAGACTTCCATCATATCTTCCCTCGGCTGTCTTTTTTCCAGGTTAAAGAGCTCTAACCTTTTTAGCCTTTCTTCATAGGGGTATCTTTCCATCCCCTTTACCATTTTGGTGGCTCTTCTCTGAACCTTTTCTAATAACGCTATATCCTTTTTGAGATACAGCGACCAGAATTGCACACAATATTCAAGGTGCGGTCTCACCATGGAACGATATAGAGGCATTATAATATCCTTTGTTTTATTTTCCATTCCTTTCCTTATGATACCTAGCATTCTATTTGCTCTCTTGGCCGCCGCTGCACACTGGGCGGTGGGTTTTAACATGTTATCCACGATGACGCCTAAATGTTTTTCCTGGGTGGTAGTTCCTAATGTGGAACCTTGCATTGTGTAACCATAGTTTGGGCCGTTCTTTCCTAGATGCATAACTTTGCACTTGTCCACATTAAATTTCATCTGCCACTTGGATGCCCAGTCTTCCAATTTATCAAGATTCTCTTGCAATTTTCCACAATCGTCATGGGTTTTAACAACCTTAAATAGTTTTGTATCATCTGCAAATTTGATAACTTCACTCATAAATTCCCTTTTCCAGGTCATTTATGAATATGTCAAAAAGCAGATGACCCAGCACAGATCCCTGGGGTACACCACTATTCACCTTTCTCCATTGGGAAAACTGGCCATTTAGCCCTACCCTCTGCTTTCTATCTTTTAACCAGTTCCTGATCCACAATAGTACACTGCCTCCTATCCCATGATTCTTTAGTTTTGCCAAAAGTCTCTGATGAGGGACCTTGTCAAAGGCTTTCTGAAAGTCCAGATACAGTATATCAACCGACTCACCTTTGTCTACCTGTTTATTCACACCTTCAAAAAAAATAACAGATTAGTAAGACAAGATCTTCTTTGTCTAAAGCTATGTTGGCTGTCTCCCATTAAGCCATGACTATCTACATGTTCAGTAATTTTGTTCTTTATGATGGTTTCTACCATTTTTCCCGGTACTGACGTCAGGCTCACCGGTCTGTAGTTTCCCGGATCACCCCTGGAACCTTTTTTAAATATTGCAGGAGTTAGTGGGCCTGATTAGCCTGTGACAGAACTGAGAGCAGCTGAGGCCTGCATAAAAGGCTTCAGAGCCCTGCACTGTTGAGGCATTCCTAACAGGGGGCTATACATTTCAAGTAAAGGTAAGACTTTGTAGCTTTTTAAATTACAGCTCTCTGCCTGGGAGCTCTTAAAAGGGTTTTAGTACATTTTTAAAACAAAGTTACATTATTTTTGGTGCTTTAGTTTAAAAGGAGAAATATTTTCCTTAGTGGGGTAGCTTTAAATCTCTGCTTTAGTATCTTTCTCAGCTCTTTGAATCTATTGACACCTCATCGGGTGTTAGTTCCATCCCTACCCCGCCCCCAACTCCTACCCACCCACCCCCTAGTGAGCAGTCTTGCTTTATTGGGCACCTCCCTAATTAACTAGACACAGAGACTTGGAACAGCACATTTTGAACACACTTAAAGAGATTTAACTGCATTTTCTCTGAAAGGACAGCTGGGAAACCAGCTGATATTTTGGTAGGTCTCTGTCTTTTGCTTTAACAGATACCTAAGCTCTATAGACGGAACAATGGCTGGGAAAAATTGTATTGTCAAAGCTGCCGCCCCTGTTGCAGTTCTGCATCTGTCTAGACAGAGGTCCCAATGCCAGTTGAAGGACCAATTCTAATGCAGGATGCCTGTAGGCAGAAGCTCTCAGGAAACAAGTTGAGGAACTCAGAGAGGAGGTGGCGAGGCTGAGGAGCATTCAAGAGAGTGAGAAGGACATTGATGAGATGCTTCTTGCAACATCCAAGCTCTCCAGCAGAGAAGAAGATGGGAGCCTATAGAATGATTAAGGTTGGACACAAGTCACCAGGGCCTGCAGAATCACCAATCCAACTTCTCCAGCCCTTGAACTGAAGAACCATTATGCAGTCCTGGAAGTGGAGGAGATGAAAGCATCCCTGGAAAGGGAAGAACTAGAGCTCAAGCACCCCAAAGATGCAGAATCAGTGACGACAAGGAAGCAAAGGGTAGTGATGATTGGTGACTCTCTTCTGAGGCGTAATGAGGTGTCCATCTGCTGACCAGACTTGGTGCCTAGAGAAGTATGCTGACTGCCAGGTGCCAAAATCTGAGATGTTAAGGAGAGTTTGTCGAGAATCATCAAGCCCACAGACTATTACCCAATGTTGCTAATCCATATTGGCACAAATGATACTTCCAGGTATCCCTCTGAGCAATACAAAAGTGACTTCATGGCTCTGGGACAGAGGGTGAAGCAGATAGGGGCACAAGTGGTGTTCTCTTCAATCCTTCCTGTTGAGTGTAAAGGCCAAGGCAGAGAAGCTCGCATCCTGGAGATAAATGCATGGCTGCATGTCATCAAGAGCGTTTTGGTTTCCTGGACCATGGAATGCTGTTCCAAGGTTTGCAGAGCAGGGTTGGCATCTATCTGTGCAAGAAAGGTTGACCTGTCTTCATTAGCAGACTGGCTAGTCTACTGAAGAGGGCTTTAAACTAGATTAGCTGGGGATGGGTGAAAAAAGCCCCCAGGTAAGTGAACCATTAAATACTTTTACGGAAATGGGTAAAAGGGACAACATAAGGAAAGCAGTGTGTATAAATACCTATAGCATGGGAAATAAGATCTCAGATGTTGAAGCTTTAATGGGAGAGGTTGACTTGGATTTAGTGGCCGTTACAAAAACATGTTTCACAGAAAACAATGACTGGGATGTAACTATAACTATGTAACTCTATTCGGAAAGGACAGGGTAGGAAGGAGGAGAGGAGCAGCAGCAGCACTATATGTAAAAAATAATATTAAAGCTTTGGAATTACAGAGCTTAAAAGGGAGAGAGAAGGCACTTGGGTCAAACTAGAAAGAGGGAAAGAGAAATCTATTTGTATTGGTGTGATATACAGACCTCCCTCATAGGAGGAAGAGGTGGACAGAGTTAATGGAAGACATATGCAGCATTGCTAGGAAAGGGGAAGTGCTACTGATAGGGGATTTCAATAGGCCAGATGTTAATTGATACATTGCCACTGCAGTATCCTCTAGAAGTAAGGAGATTCTGGACTCTCTACAGTGAGAACTATTCAGACAAATGGCAACAGAACCCACACGTGAAGGGGGCCATCATGGACTTGGTGCTTACCAATGGTGAACGTGTTTCTGATGGGCAATCATTTTGCATCCAGTGATCAACAGATGGTGTGGTTCAGTATTAGTACTAGGTCTGTTAAAATCCATTCAAAAGCAAGGGTCTTAGACTTTAGGAAAACTAATTGGCAAAATGGGCCAATACCTCAGGAAGTCGTTAGCGGGATGGGAACAGCTGGGGAATGTAGAAAAACAGTGGGCAAAATTGAAAGGCAATATTTTAAGGGCAACCAACCTTTTTGTTACAATGGTAAATAAAGGTAAAAGGAAAAGGAGACAGCTATGGTTTTCAAAATAAGTAGTTGAAAAAGTGAAGAAAAAGAGGGAGGCCCTCATAAAATACAAGAGATCACAGAGAGAGGAAGACAGGCATCTATATTTGGAAAAACTCAGAAAAGCTTGCATAGTAGTCAGGAAAGCAAAAATTCAAAAAGAGGAGGAAATAGCCAATGTATTTGGGGTTGCAGACCATTTTTTAGTGAGAAGAGGAAGGGCAAAAGTGGTATTGTCAGACTCAAGGGTGAAGGGGAGGTATATGTAGAAGCTGATGAGGATAAAGCGGAATTGCTTAACAAATATTTCTGTTCTGTGTTCACAGATGAAGAACCAGGAGCAGGACCTCAGAAAACACTCACAAACAGGAACAGAAGTGAGGGGCATCTTGAACAATTTTCATAAGACTGTATTCATGAGAAACTAGATAAACTTAAAGGAGAGAAAGCGATGGGATTGGATGGGATACACCCTAGAATACTGAGGGAACTTGGGGACATTCTAGCAGCGGAAGTAAGGATGTGGTTGAAAACTACAGGCTGGTTAGTTTAACTTTGGTGGTGAGTAAATTATTGGAAGAGCTGCTGAAAGAGAAAGTAGTGAGGTTTCTGGAGTCCAGCGGATTACAGGATCAGAGGCAGCATGGATTCACTAAAGGCAGCTCTTGTTAGACAAATCTGATTGATTTCTTTGACTGGGTGACCAGGGAGTTGGACCGAGGGAGAGCCCTAGATGTGATGTATTTAGATTTCAGTACAGTCTTGGACACCCTAGGGAAATTGGTTGAGTGGGAGGCGACAAAGGGTACAGGTAAATGGAGCTCACTCTGAGGTGGTGGTGATTACCAGTGGTGTGCCCCAGGAATCTGTCCTTGGTCAGATTCTTTTTAACATCTAGCGAAAGGCCTGTTGGATAAGGTTTGCCTCTTTGCGGATGATATCAAAATCTGCAATAGAGTAGACACCCAGGAAGGTGTAGATAACATGAGGAGGGATCTAGCTAAGCTTGAGGAATGGTCTAGAATTTGACAGCTGAGATTTAATGTTAAAAATGCAAGGTTATGCATTTGGGTTGCAGCAATCCAAGTGAACAATATAGTATAGGGGGTGAAATACTTTTGTTCATTAAAGAAGAGCGGGACCTCGGTGTGGTTGTGTCTGATGAGCTTAAAGTAGCTAAACAAGTAGAAAAGGCGATGGCAAAAGCTAGAAGGATGCTTGAGTGCATAGGGAGAGGAATGGCCAGCAGAAGAAAGGAGGTGATAGTGCTTCTGTATAAGTCTTTGGTGCGACCTCATTTGGAGTACTGTGTGCAATTCTGGAGATCACACCTTCAAAAGTATATAAATAGGCTGGAGCCCGTACAGAGGCTGGTTACTAAAATGGTTTGTGGTCTTCATTATAAAGCATATGAGGACAGACTTAATATGAACACCTTAGAGGAAAGGCGGGATACACGTGATATGACAGACGTTGAAATACCTCCATGGAATAAATGCACAGGAGGAGAGCCTCTTTCGTTTGAAAAGCAAGCTCTGCTATGAGGTGACATGAGATGAGGGTGAAAGGGGATAGATTCAGGAGTGATATGCGGAAATATTTCTTTATGGAAAGAGTGGTGGATCCATGGAATAGTCTCCCAGTGGAGGTGGTAGAGATGAGGACAGTATCTGATTTCAAAGAGACATGGGACAAACACAGAGGATCCCTAAAGAAAAAAAAGGTGACTGTTGTAGTGGTTGATATGGAAGGACAGACTAGATGGGTCATGTGGTCTTTTTCTGTTGTCATGTTTCTTTGTTTACTCTACATGCCTTTCCAACGTTTCTGTAATTCAGGTTCTCTACGTATTGACTTGAAGGCATGCACACAACCATTTGACATTCACTTTAAGGTAGGATGAAAGGAGATTATATTTGTCTATGATAGATTTGTTTCGTATAGATATTATGATTTGGTATGATGCCTGTGAGCTTTCAGCGGAGGCCACTTCATTTCAAACTAGGAAGGATCCCCATCTAAGTATGTGAGAAGAATATTTTCCTTGGTTTACATATGTATAACAAACTAATACAGGACAGAGAATGCAAACAACTTTCTTTTGAGGGCACAGAGTGGCAAAATGCCTGGCTCACTAAGTGAAATGTTCAGAAGCCATAATTATTACAATTATTGGGCTGATGAGCATACAGCGACGGGCATTATTGTGCATCTTCACTGGCAGGATGCTAGTATTCTCAGAGCACTGCATGCTCCTTTTTATATTCCTTCACTGATAACTAATCCCTCCTGCTTCACGCAGCCATAAACTTTAAAGCTAAATGTCTGGGGTGGTTTCTATCTGCACGATAAGAAGTTCTCAATTCAAATGTGCTTTTCAGCACTTGCGCACATACACCACACTTACTTCATTCTTAATTCATACTTACTTTCTTAGTACTTCATTCTAAACCATGGAGAAAGACAGAAGCCTCAATCTTACCTTGTAATTTATGGCAAAAGTGGCCATCTGCATAGCCATAGACATAATATACACTGTGCTATTCACCAAGCTGGGTTCAAATTCTTTGTATAAATCCACAAATTCTTCCTTCCTGAAAACAGTCAAGAGATGTCTGGTCAGAAAGTAAAGCACTCTTGAAAAGTCCCTCCCCACAAATGTTTTCCACATACGGTCTTTTCCCTGATTTATCCCATCTGGCTGAAGGTGGCCATCATGCATAAACTTAACAACATAACAATTGCCATACTGGGACTGTAATCCAGGTAAAAAGAACCTGGAAAGATTCCAAGAACTAGAACGTTTCTATGCTACTAACTTCCAAGGATAACCGGTGGCTTTCCCATAAAGCATAAAGTATGTTAAAACTCAAAGTATTTTAGAATCCAGTGTATGTTAACTCAGTCAGGGCTTAGTATCAGCAAAACTCAGTCACGTTCTAGTATCAGCAGAGAGCTCTTAGTTTAAATTTAAAACCCAGCAGAGCTTTCAGCTTAAGCTTTTAGTTTAAATTTAAATGCAGCAGATAACTATTAATTTACATTTAAAACTCAGAAGGGCCTAGTATTAGCAGATAGCTTTTAGTTTAAATCAAATCGGAACAGCTTAGCACTGAAGGAAGAAAGGGTAAATATTCTTTGAGATGAAAGAAAGAAATTGTTTCTAGAGAGCTTTACAAAGAGGCCTTCCAGTTTGGAGGCAAGAGATCTGGGAATATTTTTGAAATAGGTGTTAAAGCCAAGTGACAGATCAAAGGAACCATTTGAAAGGCTCCCTCTATCAAACCAATGACTGTGTAAATCACCCAGGAAATTGTTAACTTGTGTAGCAAGCCAGCCTTTACTAAATGTTAATTCCCTCCCTTCCATCCCAACTCCGGGCATAATCTTAGTGCTATAGGCTCTTAAAGCTATTAAAGCAATGGTTCCAGACCAGTTCTCGGGTACCCCCAGGCCAGTCATGTTTTCAGGATATCCAAAATGAATATGGATGAGATAGATCTGCATACAGTGGAAGCAGTTGCCATGGAGGAGAGAGGTCATGTGAAAGGACAGCATCATCTTGGTGTGGCAGGAAGAGATCCTGTAGATAGGACCTGTACGCCAGGAGATGAAAACCCTATTGGAATCGAGGAAGTTTCCCCAGGGCCATGTGTTCATTTATTTTATTTTATTTATTTAACTGTATTTACTTAGAGGTCCGTGGTGAGTTCAGGGGTTGGTGCATTTTTTGGTGGGGGTTGTCTTGAAGTATTCTTAGAAGAGGATGGTTTTTAGCTGTTTTCTGAATGAGAGGAGGACGTTATTGTTTCTGAGGAGGCTCGGTAGAGAGTTCCATAGGGATGGTGCATAAAGTTCGAAGGCTCGGTTGCATGTCCTTTGTGAGCATTTGTTTCTTTTGTGAGGGACAGTGAGATAGTTATTGGAGGTCTGTCTAGTTGTTTTGCTGTGGGTTGGACGAGTCAGCAGGGAGCTGTTTGTATTGTCGGGCTAGCAGCTCTGGTGGGATCTTTGGTAGTTGGTCTGAGTTATTGGGTGCTTTCGTCAATTGTTTAACAATCTGAAAGAGTTCACGAGGTTTATTTATGGATGTGTTTATGATTTTCGTGTGGTAGGTTTTCTTTGCTTTGTCGGTCTCAGAGTGGCATGCGTTAAGTTCACATATGTATTTTGTTTTGTCGCTGTCATTTTTGGTTTTTCTCCATTTTCTTTCTGTTCTTCTGAGTTTTGTTTTTAGCTTTCGTAGACTGGCTTTTGTGGTAGTGGGTCTTGTGATGGTTTTGTTTGTCGGTGCTTTGGATGCGATGGAGATCGTGGTATTCCAGTTATGAATTAGGACATCGATGTTACTGGAGTTTGTTTGTAGTTTAGGTAGAGTTTGTGCTAAGAAGTCCTCTTTGTTGAATGTTTTAAATCTTCTAGCGTGGTGTTTGTCTTCTTTGTTGGTCATAGGTTGGTGGTTGAGGGAGATGGCAATGAGGTAGTGGTCTGACCAAGGTACAGGCGAGATCTGCGGGTTCATGCTTGAGGAGGCAGTTGTAGAGTTTAGGAATATGAGGTCTAGCGTGTTACCTTTTTCGTGTGTGGGTTCTTGTATGATCTGTACCAGGTTCATTGCTGTCATGGCGGTGGTGAAGGTTTCTGCTTGTTCCTCCTGAAGTGAAGGGAGGTTAAAGTCTCCTAGGATAATTTGTTCCTTTGCTGAGCTGGTGCTTTCAGCTATGAATTGCAGTATCCTTGGTCAGGGGTGTTCATGAGGGAAGGGTTAGGATGGCCGTTATAGTTGGCAATTCGACCATTAGGCATGTAGATAGCTGGGTAGCTGGTGGACATGAGGATCGCCTGGTAACATGTCTGCCTGGTGCGAAGGCAGTGGACCTCATGCACCACCTGGACAAGGTTTTAGATAGTGCTGGGGATGTACATGTCTTGGTACATGTTGGCACTAATGACATAGGAAAGTGTGGGAGAGAGGTTCTAGAAGCCAAGATTAGGTTTTTAGGTAGTTAATTGAAATCCATAACATCCAGGGTAGCATTCTATGAAATGCTTCCTGTTCCACGTGCAGGACCCAAAAGACAGGCAGAACTCCAGAGTCTTAATGCGTGAACGAGATGATGGTGCAAAAAAAGAGGGTTTTGGATTTGTTAGGAACTGGAATATTCTGGGGGAAGGGAGGAGCTCTTCCAAAGGGATGGACTCCACTTTAAGCAAGATGGAACCAGGCTGCTGGCATTAACATTTAAAAAGGAAATAGAGCAGCTTTTAAACTAGATAGGAGGGGAACGTTGATGGCTGTCCAGGAGCGCATGGTTTGGAAGGATGTATGCTTGAATGATATTAGCAAAACAGGGAAGTTATGGCATCCCAACAGAGAGATTCCAATATAACCAGATTAATATGAATAAAACGTATCCTCTAAAATACTTGTATGCAAATGCTAGAAATCTAAAAAATAAGATGGGAGATCTAGAATATATGGCACTAAATGAAAGGTTAGATATGATTGGCATCTCAGAAACCTAGTAGAAGGGAGATAACCACTGGGATATTGGGATACCTGGGTACAAACTAAATCACAATGATAGAGTAGATCAAATTGGTAGAGAGGTTGAATCATATAGGATTAAAATTTTGAAGCAGCAAAATACACTGGAGAATCTCTATGGATAGACGTTCCATGTAAAAAGCAGAAGGCTATGGCAGTGGGAGTGTACTACCGACGGCCTGGCCAGAATGAACAGATTGATGATGAAATGCTAAAAGAAATTAGGGAAGCTAACAAAAGTTACAACACAGCAATAAAGGGCGATTTCAATTACCCCGCTATCAACTGGACCAATGTCACAACAAGACATTCTAGAGAGAGAAAGTTTCTAGATAAAATAAATGACTGCTTCTTGGAGCAGCTGGTTTATGAACCAAGAGGGGAAGCTATTTTGGACCTAATCCTTAGTGGAATATAGGATCTGGTGCAAGAGATAGATAATAGTTTTGGGGTCACTTGGCTATACTGATCATATAGTGATCACATTTGATTTAATAAATAGAAGAAAGAAGCCAAGGAAATCCATAGTACTACCTTTTAACTTTCAAAAGGGAGACTATGATAAAATGAGGAAAACAGTTAAGAAAAAACTAAAATGAGCAGGTACAAAAGTTAAAGATTTACATCAAGTATATGCGTTGTTTATAAGTACTATCTTGAGAGCCCAGACCAGACCAGATGTATTCCACGCTTTAAGAAAAGCGGAAGGAAGGCCAAAAAATTGCCAGAATAGTTTAAAGGCAAGGTCAGAGAGGCTGCTGTTGCCAAAAAAGAATCCTTCAGGAAATGGAAAAGGGAGCCTAATGACGAACACAGGAAACAACATAAGCACTGGCAAGTTAGATGCAAGGCACTGGCAAGGCAAGCAAAAAAGGAATTTGAAAAGAAGTTTGCTGTGGAATTAAAAACATATAATAAAAACATTTTCAAATACATTTGAGGCAAAAAACCTGTAAGAGTGTCAGTCGGAGAGAGGGATAAAGGGGTGCTAAGGGAAGACAAGGCCATAGTGGAGAGACTGAATGAATTCTTTGCTTCAGTCTTTACTGAAGATGATGTAGGGAAGTTAACTGTGTTGAAATGGTATATAAAGATGATGTAGCAGAAGAAATGAAAGAAATATCAATAAATGGGAGGATTATTACAGCTGCTTGATAAACTGAAGAGGAACAAATCACCTGGACTGGATGGTATACATATTCAAGGGTGCTGAAAGAACTGAAATATGAGATTGCAGATCTATTATTAGTAATCTGTGAACTATCGTTAAAATCATCTGTAGTACTTGAGGAATGGAGAGTGGCCAATGTAATACCAGTTTTTAAATAAGAGTTGCAGGGGTGATCCAGGAAACTACAGACCAGTGAGCCTGGCGTCAATACCAGGCAAAATGGTAGAAACCATTATAAAGAATAAAATTACTGAAAGCGTAGTTACTCACCTGTAACAGGTGATCTCCGGGAACAGCAGGAATTTAGTCTTCACATATGGGTATCGTTGGTACCGACGGAGCCTGTGCGGGAACGCTCCCCAGCATTCAATAGGAACGCTTTTGGGAGCATCCCTCAGCACATGCGCGCTGCCTTCCTGCCTTTCCAACTGTCCCTCTTCAGTTAAGTTTGTCTCCAGGAACAAGCAGGAATGTAGTCTTAACATATGGGGACTCCCTAGCTGAAGATGCCGGGGAGATGGCCCCAGGAAGCTGCCACCTATAGCGAGGTGGGCCATGCTTCCTCCCATGGATCTCTGGCATCCTACCAGGGTTGGTGGGTGGGAGTTGAATTAAGTCTGAAAAAGATGTTGAACAGCCTGGCCAAAGAATGCATCCCGACAGGAGGCTTTATCTAGGCAGTAGTGGGCTGTGAAGCTGTGCACCGAAGCCCAGGTGGCTGCTCGACAGATGTCATCGATAGACACAGAGTGAAGGTTAGCCATAGAGGCTGCCATGGCTCTCACATTATGCACTGTGACATGGCCTTGAAGAGGAAGACTCTTACTGTCATAAGTAAAGGATATGCATTGTGCAATCCATTTAGATAGAGTTCTTTTGGAGACTGGAAGTCCCAAATGACTAGAATCAAAAGCAACAAAAAGTTGAGAAGACTTTCTATGATGCTGTGTTCTTTGTAGGTAAAAAGCCAAGGCCCTTTTAAAGTCCAAAGTATGAAGGTTCCTTTCTGCATTAGAGGCATGAGGTCTCGGAAAGAACACAGGAAGGTAAATCGATTGATTTTAATGAAAAGGCAAAACCACCTTTGGCATAAAATGTGGATGAGTTCTGAAAACAACCTTATCATGGTGAAACCTTGTATAAGGGGGATCAGCCACTAAAGCTTGCAATTCACTAATGCGACGTGCGGAGGTGAATGCAATTAAGAAGATGACCTTCCAGGATAAAAACTTTAGGGTTGTAGTGGCTAAAGGTTCAAAGGGCGGCTTCATGAGCTGTTGATGGGAGACTTTGTTAATAGAAGACATCTCATAAATCTTGCTATGAGTGGATGATAGGAAATTGGCTGTCCATTTAGAGGCTCATAGGAAGCTGCAATTGCACTAAGATGGACTCTTACTGAATTTGTCTTTAGACCAGAATTTGATAAATGAAGTAGGTACTCTAGTACCGATTCCAGAGGTATCACAAGGGGTTTAAGCCCTTTTGAGAACACCATATAGTAAAATGTTTCCACTTGAAGGCGTAAGAACGTCTTGTGGAAGGTTTTCTGAAAGACTGAAGGACATTCTTTACCTGTTGGGAAAGGTTAAGATCCTGCAGGTCTAGGCTTTCAGCATCCAGGCCCTGAGATGCAGGGACTGGGGATTTGGGTGCCATAGCATCCTGTTCTCTTGGGAGAGAAGGTCTGGAGCACACCCAAACTCCAGAGGTGCAGCTTGAGAGAGATGTAGAAGCAGGGGATACCACGTTTGTCGTGGCCACCGTGGCGCTATGAGGATCATATGACCTCTGTCTCTCTGAAGCTTGAAGAGTGTTTTGGGGATGAGGGGAATGGGTGGGAAGGCATAGAGGAAGTCGTGACCCCAGTGAAGGAGGAAGGTATCCTTGCCTGGCAATTGTGAGTCGGAATTCTGGAGCAGAACCGGGGAAGTTTGGCATTCAGTGGACTTGCAAAGAGGTCTATATCTGGGGATCCCCAGATTTGAAATATCTTTATCACCTGGTCTAGGTGGAGAACCATTCGTTAGGCAGCAGTACTCGACTGAGTTTGTCTGCCCAAAGGTTTTGAATGCCTGGAAGATATACCACGAGAAGGTGAATTTGATGCTCTCTGGCAAGGGCCCATAGTCGTAAAGCTTCGTTGCATAACGACAGAGAGCCTCTGTTCCACCCTGCTTGTTCACGTAGAACATGGCTACTTGATTGTCCATTTGGACTAGGACTGTCTCGTAGGTGATCTGGACATGGAATACCTGAAGAGCTAGATAGATTGCTCTGAGTTCTAATAGGTTTATTTGACGACAAGCCTCCTGTGGAGTCCAGGTACCCTGGGTGGAGAGATGGTGCAGGTGTGCTCCCCATCCCATCTGTGCTGCATCTGTTGTTAGGGTGGCCTGGAATGGGGGTTGTTGGAAAGGAGACACCATTAAAAGATTCTCCAGTGATTGCCACCATTGTAGGGACAAGATCACTCGTTGTGAGTTTGATATCTTGTCCGACAGACGTCCTGTGGCCTGTGTCCACTGTGTGGATAGGGTCCACTGGGCTGCTCGCATGTGGAGGCTAGCACAGGGGACTATATGAACTGTGGATGCCATATGTCCCAGTAATTGCAGCAGTTCTCGAACAGTTAGGGAGGACTTTCCTGCTGCTTGAGAAGCTAGTTGCACTATGCGAAGACAGCGGGGCTGCGGGAGGGAAGCCCTCGACTGTCTGGTACCTAAACAAGCTCCTATGAACTCCAGGGTCTGAGAAGGCACAAGTTGGGATTTTGGGAGGTCTATGACCAATCCCAAGTATTGAAGAATTCGCATTGTGCGAGACAGTGCAGAGCTGGCTTCTGGAATTGTCGGGGCTCGAATGAGCCAGTCGTCCAAGTAAGGGAAGACGAATATCCCTAGGGTTCGCAGGAATGCAGTTACTACTGCCATGCATTTCGTGAATACTCTTGGTGCCGAAGCCAGACCAAAAGGAAGAACCCTGTATTGGAGGTGCTTTCCCTTGAAATGGAATCGTAAGAATTTCCTGTGATCTGGATGGATCAGAATATGAGTATATGCATCCTTTAGATCTAGAGAGCAAAGCTAATCCTGACTTTGAAGGTATGGCAGAAGAGTTCCCAGAGAAATCATTTTGAAATTTTCTCGGAACAGATATTTGTTCAATTCTTTAAGGTCCAGAAAGGGTCTGTGTCCTCCTGTTTTCTTTGGAATAAGAAAATAGGGGGAGTAGAACCCTGTACCCTGTTGGGGAATGGGTACTTCCTCTATTGCTTCCTGAGCAAGGAGTGTTGAGACCTCTTGATCCAGTAGATTGTCTGGAGAGGTTTGGAAATTGAACTGTCTTATGATTGTAGGAGGGGGCATGCTGTGAAAATTAAGCTTGTACCCCTCTCCTACAATGGACAGAGTCCAATTTTCTGCTGTTATTTGGTGCCATCTGTTGATAAAATGACACAATCTGCCTGGAATGTTTAGGGGTTCTGGACCCTTCAGAGGCAGGAAAGCTAAGCTCTCCAGGAAGGGAGTCAAAGCCCTTGAGGGGGCTGAGCCTGTGGAGCTGGTTGAGCTCTCGGGCCTTTTGGCTTCTTTTGTTGTCTGGATTGTTGCTGTTGTCCCTTTTGGGCAACTTGACTCTGAGCTTGCCCTTCCTCTTTTTGCTGAAAAAGGGTTTTTTATAGGGTTTCTTTTTGGCTGGAGTGTGTCACTCGGTTCCCGGTGACACAAAGATTATTATTATTTTTTTTTTTTAATTTAACTATTTCTTTTATACCGCCCCTTCCAGAGATCAAGGGCGGTTTACATATAACAAGTTAACAGTCATGTACACAGTTTGTATACAGTTTACATAGAACATAGAACAATAGAAATCAACTATTTACATTAAACAGTAAATATAACATTTATAGGTAATAAAGCAAACAGATTATACGCCACTAGGTAGCGCTGTTAAAGAACAAAGAGTCCAAGTGTAGGGTAATAAAGGCTTTTATTCCCCGTTTAAAGCAAGGTTCAACTAAGAGATATTTTAGATAACAGAAACAGTCCTTTGTTTCAAAAGGTACCAATATTCACTGGCTAGTTAACTGTTACTTCACAGTTTAAAGCAGGTTTTCTTCAAAGTAATATTCAGTATAATAAACATCAACTTATATTTCATTTATTCTTCTGTGGAGCATACACACTCTGGAGCATAGGCAGTGCACCAATCACATTCCATTTCCTCAGGCAAAGGTGAGGGAATAGTGCTGGGAGAATCCACTTCCATTAATTCCTCTCCCCTATATTGATTGAAAAGGGCTTTCACTGTCCCTGTCTATTCCAGCATGGTAATCTACCACTTGGGAGTTTGGCTTCACATAACCAGGGACTCTTAAGGCTGGCGGTAGTTTAGTGAACCAGTCTGCACTCTTGTTTCCCTTAGGAGGAATCCTTCTTTTAGCATAGCTTTTAGCAGTACAATCATTACAGTTAATCTTCAATGCCTCATACCTGGGCTCACTGAGTAAAAACTTCTGTTGCTTATAAAACTGCTTTTCCCTCTGAATAGGTGAAACTGGGCAATGATCCTCTAGAGATAAGCTTCTGTCAGAACCTCCCTCTCTGGTTCTTAGCTTTCTTCTCTCTAGATTACAAACAGGCAGAGTATAGGAACTAGGCGTGGCAGAGCCTCTCACCTTGGAACAACTTCCACCAAACTCCCCTTGCACAACAGGTCCAGTTTGGGCTTTCTGGCTTCCCCCCTTGTGAGGTCTGTTTCTCCTCCAGCTTCCAGCTTGGCTTCTTCCACAGCAATCAGGCTTATGTCCTTGATAGCCTCCAGGCTTCTCTGCTGTTTCTCCTTCTAATCCAGCTCCAGTTCCTTCTTCCTCTTTCTCCTCCTTCCTCAGCTCCTGCTGCTTCCTCTGCTTATGCCACTGCTTCTTATGCCACTCCTCTCCAGAAGCATTCTGCCCTGGCTTATAAAGTGAACCGTTACTGCTGACTTCCTGGTTCCCTTTCAGCTGCCGGTGATCATTGAGATTAGGTTCATTAAGACCAGTATGTCTGTTCCTGCTCCCTCTAGCTGTGCCTGAAGGTAACTGCACATCTAGTTCTTCTAAAACAGGATTTCTTTTCTTAAAACCAACTTTATTAGTGCCCGCATCATGACAAGTGGCTGTAGATTTTGCAATGCAATGTGTGCCTTCAAGTCAGTCCCGACTCCTGGCGACCCAGAAGCTCCTGGGTTTTCTTGGCAGTGTCACCAGAAGTAGATTGCCAGGCCTTTCTTCTGAGGCAGTGGAGGGTTAAGTGACTTGCCCAAGGCCACAAAGAGTGCTAGTGGGAATTGAACCCTGGTTGCTTGGTTACCAAGCCAGTTTTCTAATCACTAGGCTACTCCTCCACTCCTGTCTAAAGTGAGATTGTCAGTATCTATCTCATTAGCCTTTTCCTGCCAATTCTTGCCAAAGAGGTTTTCTCCTGTGCAAGGGATGTTTCCTAATATGTCCTGTACCCAAGTCTCCGATGCCTGAAGCCAGGCAATCCGCCGTGCACCAATGGCAATAGCAGACATTCTGCTGATGCATTCAAAGCAGTCAAAGGCTGCACGATTTACAAACATGGAAACATCTTGAGCATGCTTGACAAGAGTAAGGAACTGCCACCATTGCCCGCATAGAACTGCCACCATTGCCCGCATAGAACTGTTATCCATTGTTGCTTAGAACTGCCACCACTGCCCGCATTGAACTGCTACCATTGTCTGCATAGAACTGTTATCCATTGTTTGCATAGAACTGCTACCCACTGCCCGCATTGCTACCCATTGTCTGCATAGAACTGTTATCCATTATTGCTTAGAACTGCTACCCATTGTCTGCACAGAACTGTTATCCATTGTTGCTTAGAACTGCCACCATTGCCCGCATATAAATGTTATCCATTGTTGCTTAGAACTGCTACCCATTGTTTGCATAGAACTGCTACCCATTTTTTGCATAGAACTGTTATCCATTATTGCTTAGAACTGCTACCCATTGTCTGCAAAGAACTGCTACCCATTGTCTGCAAAGAACTGCTACCCATTGTTTGCTCAGACCTTGCTGCCCACTACTATGGCCCCACATCTCATTGTCCTTCTCTTCCTCTTCCTCCCCAACTGCCTCCCCTCCTATCAACATCCTCCCCCCTCTTCCCACTACCCTCCTCACTTCTCCCTCCACTCTGCCCCCTAGCCTAGCACCTGCTCTGGAGCTTCTCCAATTCCTCACCTTCAAACTTCCGCAAATCAATCCTTCCCTCATCTGACCATCACCTACTAACATTTACTCTTCAGCTCCCACCATCCCAACTTCATCCTGTCTCCTCCGACCTATTTAGAAACCTTCATAATATTAATCCCGTGACTCTCTCCCTCCACCATTTCTCCATCTCTTTCCTCCATTTTATACTCTGAGTCTGTCGACGAAGCATTATCCTCATACAATGCTACACTATCCTCAGCCCTTGACACTCTTGCCCCTCCCACCTCACGTCCTGTAAAACAATCTACGCCCCAACCATGGCTTTCACCCACAATCTGTTACCTACGCATCTGTGCCCGTTCTGCCGAACGAGCCTGGTCCAAATCCCACTCCCCAGAAGACCTTCTACACTTCAAATTCATGCTTGGCTTCTTCCAGTCAGCCCTAGCATTTGACAAACAAGATTACTACATCCATCTAATTCCCTTGCCTCTGATCCTCGCTGTCTCTTTAACACCCTCAATTCTTTCCTCAAGGTTCCCCCACCCCAGATCCCGCCCTCCCTCCCTGCCCAAACCCTAGCCGACTACTTCCATGACAAAATCCTCAAAATTACCCTCCAATTCTCTACCCGCTCAACCACTTCCCCTCCCCCCCATTTCTTCTCCCCCATCCATACTCCCCCTGCCACCGTCTCCCTGAAGCGGAAACCACCCTTCTTCTTTCCTCCTCCAAACCCACCACCTGTTCATCAGACCCTATCCCTACCCATCTCCTACATTCCATCTCCCTCACCACTGTCATATCACCATCACTCATATCCTCAACCTTTCACGCTCCACTGCAACTGTCCCCGCTGACTTCAAACATGCTGTTGTCACACCCCTCCTCAAGAAACCCTCACTTGATCCCACATGCCCTTCTAACTATCGACCCATCTCCCTTCTTCCCTTCATATCTAAACTGTTAGAACGAGCAGTCCACTGTCGCTGCCTCGACTTCCTCACCTCCCAGGCCCTCTGGACCCACTACAATCAGGCTTCCGTCCCCTACACTCCACTGAAACGGCACTCACAAAAGTCACCAATGACCTGTTCCTGGCTAAATCTAGGATGATACAGAGAGCAAGAAACCGCGTTCCATTCCAAGATCGTGCTGTGATGTAATTTATCACCCCTGAGGAAGAAAACGAAACGCATGTTTGCGGTACCCATTTGGTGGTGCCGGGGAGATTAATCACCAACAAATTGAAAAGATAAGCACAATCTTATACTAAACAACAACGTGAATAAATGGTTGGTAATGATTGAAGAAAACGTCTAGTAGGGAGTGTTGAAAAACTACAATTCTTCAACGAATAGATAAGTGCTTCAAAGGTCATTGATGCGTGAAGGTATGCCGCTTTTGATTTATGCAAAAAGCGCTGCCAGTGTTAGTCTGAGACCTGCACTTTATCTGTTTTTACATCTATAGAGATTGGAGCCTCAGTGAAAATTTAAAATAAGTATACAAAAAGAAAAGATAAAAAGGAAAAAAACGATAAAAAAGAAAAAAAAGAAAAAAAAGCGCATAGAAAGAAAGTCAGTAGGATTGTAGGAGGTGACATTATAGTAAATAACCTATCTAGCTAAATTTCTCGTCAATTTATGAGGGCACTTGTTGTAATACGGATTCATAACCCTCTGAAAAATAGACCTAAAATAGTCGTGTAGCTTTTTCCTCTATAACATCAGCAAGATCCGCCCCTTCCTCTCTGAACATACTACCAAAACGCTTTTCCACTCCCTAATCTCCTCTCACCTCGATTACTGCAACCTACTCCTCGCTGGTCTCCCCATGAGCCACCTCCTTCCCCTTCAATCTACACAAAATCATGCTGCTCGACTAATCTTCTGCCAGCCTCGCCATGCCCACATTACTCCTCTCCTCAAGTCACTTCACTGGCTCCCTGTCCAATTCCGCATCCAGTTCAAGCTTCTCCTGCTGACCTATAAGTGCATTCACTCTATGGCTCCTCAATACCTCATCTCTCTTATCTCTCCCTACGTCCCCTCTTGAAATTTGCGCTCCGCTAACAAATCGCTTCTTTCAATGCCTTTCACCCGCACCACGAACTCCCGACTCCGCTCCTTTCACCTTGCTGCGCCACACGCCTGGAACAGTCTTCCTGCGTCTGTGCACCAGGCGCCCTCCCTGGCCCTCTTCAAAGCCAGGTTGAAGACCCACCTCTTCACCGTTGCATTCAGATCCTGACTTCCATCCTCATCCTACCCTAACCCCTATTAACGTTTATGACCAAACTTTAGACCAAACTGTAGCACACCGTACTTTCCGCAGAACTGACTAATGCTCTGTACTATTCTAACTAGATTGTAAGCTCTGATGAGCATGACTCTGACGGGCAGGGACTGTCTCTTGTATGTTAGCTGTGCAGCGCTGCGTGCGTGGCGCTTTATAAGTGCTAAATAGTAGTAGTAGTAGTTGTCGTTTGTCATCAGGGAGAAGGGGGCTCATAAGCTCCAAGTCTCCTGTGACTTCTTTGAGGAACGTTCCCATATATAAAATATATGAGCTGATCCTAGCTGAAAGCATGGAAGCCTGAAATGTTTGACGCCCAAAGGCGTCAAGAGTCTTACATTCACGACCTGGAGAATTGGATGCATGTCTTTTTGCACTTTTCATCCTACGCATGGCTGATTCCACTACCATTGAATGGTGTGGCAGCCGAGTCTTTTGAAAACCAGGACATGGTGGAACTCGATAGATGGTATCGAGTCTCCTAGAATGAGGAGATGTGGCTAGAGGTGTTTCCCACATTCTGAGCATCAAATCATGAAGAATTTCATGAATGGGCAGGGTAGCTGCCTCTTTGGGAGCCTTAGGGTATTGGAGTATTTCCAATTCCTTTGCTCTAGGTTCTTTTGCAGGAGCTACCGTGATTGATAGGCCTCGGGCCACATCACGAATAAAATCCTGAAAAGACATGTCTTCTGGAGGAGACATTCTGTGTTGAGAAGAGGAGTCTTCCAGAATAAGTACTCTGGTACCGACCGAGTTATCCGAGTCATCGGAATCGGAAGATTCGAAGCATCTCTGATCCCGATGTTCATGCAAAGCACGGTATCGGTATCGATCGAAGTCGGCACCGAGTTGGTCCGGTACCAACCTGTCGATGCCCGAAAAAGTTGGCATGGGCAGAATTCCCACTGGGGCGGGTACCGTCGGTGCTGGTACCGGTATCGGTACCAGTACTGGTACCGGCATCGGTGTCGGTACCGGTGCCCGTTGAAACGTCGGTAGTGGTGTCAACGGTACAGCAGCTGTAAGGAGAGCTGCAAGACTGCGTTCGATAGCAAGAAATCCCTGGTCTATCGATGCTGCCGATGCCTGGGTGTCGGTACCGGTAGAACGGCCGGAACCCCTGAGCATGGCATCAGTAGTTCTGCCGAGGTCGAGGCCTCGAGAACATCCTGGAGCAGCGCTAGTGCTTTGGAGGCCGAAGCCTCCCACCGGGGCTGTTTTGCCGGTATAGTTTCCTCGAGGGCGATGTCAATGGCTTCTCGATGCTCAGAAGGAGATGTACCCTTTGAGGACCGGCTCTTATATTTAGTTACCTGAGATCCATAGGAGGAAGACGAGGCTCTGGAAGACGCTGATGCAATGGACATCACATCTGAAGAAAAGAGGGTACCGAGCTTTGCAGCCCGGTTCTGTCTTCCTCTTTTAGTCATCCCCATACAAGAGGAACACTCCGATGGAGAATGGTCAGGGCCTAAACATTTGAGACACCAGTCATGGGTGTCGGTGACGGAAGTGGTACCGCCACACTTAGTACATTTTTTAAAACCACTAGCTGGTTTTTCCATTTTTCAGGAAAATGGGGCCTAATGACCAAGATAGTGCCTAGCACCAAAAAGAAAAAGTTTCTGAAGAAAAACACTTCAGAAGTATCTATCTATCTATCTATATATATATATTTTTTTTTTTTTTTTTTAAAGAAAAGAGAACCAGCGGTACCGGTAGGCGTCGAGCAGAGGCAGGCGCGACCACAAGAAAAACAGTTTAAAGAAGAAATTTTCTGCGGTGACAGGGTATGTGACCTGTCGGTTCCGCGGAAAACGAAGAACTGAAGAGGGACAGTTAGAAAGGCGGGAAGGCAGCGCGCATGTGCTGAGGGATGCTCCCAAAAGCGTTCCTATTGGACGCTGGGGAGAGTTCCCGCGCAGGGAGGACTACATTCCTGCTTGTTCCTGGAGATCATGTATTATAGCAATGATTTAATGGGAGAAAGACAAAATGGATGTCACCAAAGGAAAGTCTTGCCTTACTAATCTGTTATATTTTTTTTAAAGGTGTGAATAAACAGGTAGACAAAGGTGAGCCGGTAGATATAGTGTATCTGGATTTTCAGAAAGCCTTTGACAAGGTCTCTGAGAGACTCTTTGCCAAATTAAAAAAAAATCATGGGATAGGAGGTAGTGGATAAGGAACTGGTTAAAAGACAGAAAGTAGACAGTAGGGCTAAATGCCAATTTTCTCAATGGAGAAAGGCAAATAGTGGAGTGCCCCAGGGATCTGCGCTGGGCCTGATACTTTTTAACGTATTCATAAATGACCTGGAAATAGGAATAACGAGTGACATGATCAAATGACACAAAATTATTCAAACTTGTTAAAGCCCAAGAGGATTGTGAAAAATTGCAAGAGGACCTTGAAAAATTAGAAGACTGGATGTCCAAATGGCAGATGAAATTTGATGTGGACAAGTGCAAAGTTATGCACCCAGGAAAGAACAACCCAAACTATGGTTATACAATGCATGGTACCAACCTTAGAAATGACCACCCAGATAAAGATTTAGGCATCATCATGGATAATGCAGGAAACCCTCTGTCCAGTGTGCAGTAGCAGCAAAGAAAGCAAAGAGAATGCTAGGAATCATAAGAAAAGGAATGGAAAATAAAACAAAGGATATTATAATGCCTCTGCATCGTTCTATGTTGTGACCGCACCTTGAATACGGTGGGCAATTCTGGTCGCCGTATCTTAAAGAGGATATAGTTGAATTAGAAAAGGTACAAAGATGAGCGACAAAAATGGTAAAGGGAATAAAAGGATACCTCTATGAGGAGAGGCATAAAAGGTTGGGTTCTTCAACTTGGAAAAGACACAGCTGAGTGGAGATATGATAGACGTCTATAAATAAATGAATGGAGTGGAATGGGTAAACGTTGATTGGTTGTTTATGCCATCAAAACGTAGAAGGACTAGAGGACACACTATGAAGCTACAATGTAAACCATTTAAAATTAACAAGAGAAAATATTTTTTTACTCAATGTGTAATCAAATTCTGTAACTTGTTACCAGAGGATGTAGTAAAAGCTGTCAGTGTAGCTGGGTTTAAAAAACGTTTGGACAAAGTCCTGGAGGAAAGGTTGATCAATCATTAAGACGACTTGGGAAATCCACTGCTTACCACGGGAGTAGCATTGTGGAACCTGCTAGGTACTTGTGACCTGGATTGGCTACTGTTGGAAAAAGGATACTGGGCTTGATGGACCTTGGTCTGACCAAGTATGGCATTTCTTGTGCTCTTATATATAGTTGACTAAAATAGAGCTATCTCCCTCTTTCTAAACCAGCACAGTACTGATGCTAGGTAGAATGCTAAGTATCATAAGGAAAGGAATGGAAATAAAACAAAGGATACTATAATGCCTCTGTATCGTTCCATGGTACGACCGCACCTTGAATATTGTGTGCAATTCTGGTCACCGTATCTTAAAAAGGATATAGCGCTATTAGAAAAGGTACAGAAAAGAGCCACCAAAATGGTAAAGGGGATGGAAGGCTACTCCTATGAAGTGAGGCTACAAAGGTTGGGGCTCTTCAGCCTGGAAAAGAGACGGCTGAGGGGAGATATGATAAAGATCTATAAATTAATGAATGGAGTGGAATGGGTAAACGTAGATCGATTGTTTACGCTATCAGAATATAGAAAGACTAGGGGACATGCAATGAAGCTACAGGGTAAACGATTTAAGACAAATAAGAGAAAATATTTTTTCACTCAATGTGTAATCAAACTCTGGAATTTGTTACCAGAGGATGTAGTAAAAGGCTGTTAGTGCAGCTGGGTTTAAAAAGGTTTTGGACAAGTTGCTGGAGGAAAGGTCCATAAACCATTATTAAAAAGGGACCCAGGATATCAATGCTTGACCCAATCCAAGCATTGTGGAACCTGTGTCTTTTGGGGATACTGCTAGGTACGTATGACCTAGATTGGCCACTGTTGGAAAGAGGATACTGGGCTTGATGGACCTTGGTCTGACCCAGTATTGCATATCTTATGCTCTTATGGTTCTTCATCTTTTATCCAATACTTTAGATATTACTCTCCTCACCATAAGAACAGATATATGAACACAATTTTTTCCTCCTATGTAAGATTCTTCTCGTTTAGAAGAGCCTCATTTCCGAAGAGCAGTAGACCATAGGTCCACTCCACCTCTGTGACAATCAAAGTTTCTATTGCTGAAAGTACTTCCACTCCCCAATAACCTTTTAATTTTGTAACATTCCAAAAGAGAATGTAATCAGGTAATTCAATGGACTTTACATGTCACACATAGAATATCCTGCCACTTAAAGCGTAGATCTCGAGAAACAGCATAAATTTAATCTTCACATATGGGTGACATTGGTACAGACAGAGCACACGTGGGAACACTCCCCAGCATCCAATTGGAAGGCTTTTGGGAGCACTCCATGCACCTTCGTGACTGCCTTGCCACCTTCCCATCTCTTCAGTTGAGTTTGTAAACTGAGAAAAGAGTAAATGAAACCCTTTAACTCCTAAGGGAGGAGGGCAGGTTGTGAAGACTATATTTCCTGCTGTTCCCAGAAATTACCTGTTACAGGTGAGTAACTATGCTACCTCCAGGAACAAGCAGGAATGTAGTCTTCACATATGGGACCTCCCTAGCTCCCAGATGCCAGATGAAGTGACCTCAGAACCGGTGGAGGTTTGCCTTCGATTAGGCATGATGTGATCATCGATCCAACATGGATTTCTGGTATCTTCAAAGCCCAGAACGGAGGGTAGGAGTTGCATCCAAGTCTGAAAGAGGTGCTGGAGAACAGTCTGACCAAACATTGCATCGTGACGGGAGTCCTTGTTCAGACGATAATGGTTAGCAAAGATATGGACGGAAGACCAAGTTGCTACTTTGCAAATTTCATCCATGGCTACCGAGCGTAGGTTTGCCATCGAGGTGGCCATGGTGCAAACATTGTGAGCAGTGACATGCCCTTCCAGGGAGAGTCCTGCTTTATCATAGGCAAATGAAATGCAGTCCACTATCCATCTGGACAGCCTACGTTTAGAAACAGGTAATCCTGGTGACCGAGGTCAAAGGAGATGAACACAACTGTGAGGCTTTACGATGACCTGGAGTCCTTTGGAGATAAAAAGCCAATGCATGCTTGCAGTGAAGAGTGTGAAGAGTTGCTTCCATGGTTTTGTTGTTGTTGTTGTTAAGTGCCGTCGAGTTGGAGTCGACTCATGGCGACCCTCTGGATAGCTATCCTAAATTGTGTTCGGTCTTCAGTCAGGCGGCTCATTGTTGACAGACTGGTACCCGTAGCTGCTGTTATTGTATCGATCCATCTCATTGCTGGCCTTCCTCTTTTGCGTTGACCTTCTATCTTGCCAAGCATAATGTCTTTCTCTAATGATTTCTCTCTTCGCATGATGTGTCCAAAGTATGAAAGTCGAAGTCTTGTCATCTGAGCTTCTAAAGAAAGCTTAGGTTTGATCTCCTCTAGTACCGACTGGTTTGTTCTTCGGGCAGTCCATGGTATACACAGTATTCGCCAACACCATAATTCAAAGGCATCAATTTTCTTCCTGTCTTTTTCACTGTCCAGCTTTCACATCCATATGATGTTATTGAAAATACCATGGCTTGAACAAGTCGAATCTTTGTATGGAGAGAGACATCTCTGCTCTTGAGAATCTTATCTAGGTCTTTCATAGCCATTCTGCCAAGAGCAATGCGTCGTCTGATTTCTTGACTGCTTGTTGCTTCTTTATTGATAGTTGATCCAAGTAGGTTAAAGTTGTTCACAATTTCAATTTCTTCTCCTTCAACGATGAATCTGTTGATTATGTCAGTTGTCATGATCTTTGTCTTCTTTACATTAAGGTGGAGGCCCATTTTGAGACTATGTTCTTTGATTGTGAGAAGCAAATGTTTCAGATCATCTTCACTTTCAGCCAGTAATGTGGTATCATCAGCATAGGGAAGGTTGTTGATGAGTCTTCCACCAATCTTCACACCTCTGTTGTCTTCATACAATCCTGCTTCTCTGATGATTTGTTCTGCATATAAATTAAACAGGTAGGGGGAAAGTATGCAGCCTTGTCTTACACTTTGCTTATTTTAAACCATTCTGTTTCTCCTTGTTCCGTTCGAACTGCTGCTTCTTGATCAATGTACAGATTGCGCAAGAGAACGATCAGGTGTTCTGGTATACCCATGCTTCTTAATGTGGTCCAGAGTTTCTCATGGTTTACACAGTCAAAAGCCTTGCTATAGTCGATAAAGCACAAATAGATATCCTTTTGGTATTCTTTAGTCTTTTCAAGGATCCATCTCACATCTGCAATGATGTCTCTCGTTCCTCGCCCTTTCCTGAACCCTGCTTGCACTTCAGGTAGTTCTTGTTCCAGGTATGGTTGTAGTCTCTTTTGAATAATCTTCAGTAGAATCTTGCTGGCATGTGGGATCAAAGCAATTGTGCGATAATTTCCACAGTCAGTTAGGAAAGAAAATTGGAAGGTAAACTGGAAGGGAGATACCACCTTTGCATAAAGTGTGGGCGAGTCCGAAGGACTACTTTGTCATGGTAGAAGTGGATATAGCGTAGTTACTCACCTGTAACAGGTATTCTCCAGGGACAGCAGGAATCAGTCCTCACATATGTCAGCACTGAATGAGCCCGTGCGCAGCATGTCACCAGCTTTCAAAGAAAGCCCTTGGGAATGCCATGGTCTCCTTCCTGCCCAAGGGTGCCATCTTGATCAGTCAGATGACAGCTCAGGCAAAGACAAAAAAATACCAATAACAGTGGGCAACTCCAAGGGGAGGTGGGTAGGTTGTGAGGACTGATTCCTGCTTTCCCTGGAGAACACCTGTTATAAGTGAGTAACTACGCTTTCTCCAGGAACAAGTAGGAAGTCTGTCCTCACATATGGGAATCCCCAGCTATAGGCTACCGAGGACCTGTAGAAAAATATCACAGTGAGCAGTCACTGGTAACTGAAGACAGCCCTAGAACCCCGGGTTCCCGGAAGACCATGATTCCAGTATCTGTAGAAGAAGGGTCGGAGAATAGGAGTTGCTTAAACCCCGAACAGATTATGGAGTAGAGCCTGTCCGAAGCCGGCGTCCCAATGAGGACCAAGTTGCGGCTTGGTAGATGTCTGCCAGCGGCACAGAACGCAGATGGGCCACCGACGCCGTCTTCGCACGAACACCATGCCCCATGTCTCAGCAGTCCAGGGGCAGCCCTGCCTGAGCTTGAGCGATGGCTATGCAATCCGCCACTCAGAAGGTCCACTTAGTGACCGCGAGCCCCATGTGGGCAAGGTCATAGGAGATGAAGCACCACTCAGACCGGCAGTGAAGCTGCATACACTGCAGGAAGAAGGAGAGAGCCCTCCTGCAGTCAAGGGTATGGAGGATCGCCGATGCTTGGTCAGTGTAAGGCTTCAGAAAGAAGGTCGACAATACTATCACCTGGTTGAGATGGAAATCCGAGACAACTTTCAGGAGGAAGTTGGGGTGCGTTCAGAGAACTACTTGGTTCCTGTAGAATCTTGTATAAGGGGCCTGATGCTCACTGACCCTCCGGGCCGAGGTGAAAGCCACCATAAAAACCACCTTCCAGGAAAGATGCCAAAGCGAGGATGCCACCAGCTCAAAGGGCGGCTGAGTCAGCTGTATGAGGATGACATTGAGTCCACTGGAGGCAAACGGATGGATGGGTGGCTTGGAAAGCAGAGTGCTCCACACCGGCACCCCCCCCATTACCTAGCCGAGATTATCCATCTTCAGCTCTTCCTATGCCTCCTTCGCTCAGTCCATGGTAACCGTCTCTTCCTTCCCTCACTTGGAGTTCACCCACCACTCTGCTTTTTTTTTTTCCTGGCCCCCGTCCTTTGGAATTCCTTCCCTCCCATCCTGCGTACAGAGCTGTCCTTTTCTCAATTCAAGGGCTTTCTTAAAACTCACCTTTTCCAATAAGCATTTGTCCTCCCCGACTCTTAGCCCCCTCCCTCATTGCCAGCCTCTTCCTCCCTCTTCCCCCCTCTTACATTCAGGAGCTTTTGGTTCTATTTATCTTTGCTTTCTCTTTCTCCCTATCTCTCCCTTTCCTGTCTAAACATTGGCATTCCTTTCTTCCTCAGTTTCTTGTCTGCAGCCTGTTTTTATTGTATACTGCCCTGACGCCTATGCCTGGGCGGTATATCACACGACAGGTCTGTTTGGCATTTTTGTGCCTGTATTAATAAAGTTGATTGATACAAAGTCCTGTCCTTGGTTATCCATCATGTTCTCTGACTGTGTGGGTGGGGAACCAGGCCACAGAACCATGTGAACTGCGAGTTCACCAGGCTGGTGAAGAGGTCTAGGACTGGAGTTCCCCCAATGTCGGAACAGCCACTGCACCATCTGCGGGCAGAGTCGCCACTCGTGCGGCTGTAGGAGCCGGCTTAACCTGTCTGCCAGGACATTATCCTGACCTGGGAGACAGGTGGCCCATAGGGTTATGCCCTGGTGAACCGCGAAGGACTACAGGGCTACTGCCTCCAGGCAGAGGTTGTAAGAGCCAGTGCCCCCTTGCTTGTTCATATAGAACAATGCTACTCAGTTGTCCGTCTAGATGAGCACCACCCGGTGGTGAGCGTGGTACCTGAATGCCTGGAGGGCGAGGAGGACTACCCAGAGTTCGAGAAGTATGATCGACTGCTGGGACTCCATCCAGGTCCAAGTTGCCTACATGCGGAGCTCGCTGCAATGGGCTCCCCAGACCATGAGTGAGGCATCTGTGGTCAAGATCACGTCGTGTTGCGGGGCCTGGAACAGCATGCCTCGGAGCAGGTTCCAGGTGTTCCGCCACCAGTCAAGGGACTCGGTGAGTAGAGGATTGACCGAGATGGTGACCTGTTGCCCGAGACCACTGGGCCTAAAGGCACCACTGTGCCGCCGGGTGTCGGGGACAACATGAACTGTCAAGGCCATATGGCCAAGGAGAGAGAGCATTGCTCAGGTCGATACCACGTTGCAGCGTTGGACCGTGGATGCCAGATCGATGAGGCAGTCTGCCTTGTCTTTGGTAAGGATGGCTGTTGCCTGCCGCGTGTCGAGGCACGTACCAATGAACTCCAGGGATTGCGCTGGAGTGAGGTAAGACTTCGGGCAATTAACCATGAAGCCAATGTGCTCGAGGAGGTGGATGGTGTGGGCCATGGCCCACTGCGCCTCGTCTGCAACCCCCCCCTATAATGAGCCAGTTGTCTAGATAGGGATAGACAAAAGGTACCCTGCAAGGTGAGCCGCGGACATCGCGAGGCATTTGATGAACACTTGCGGGGCAGACACAAGGCCAAAAGGAAGAACCCTGTATTGATAGTGGTTAACTTGCACCTTGAAACACAGGTACTTCCAATGCTTGGGATGGACAAGGATGTGAGTGTATGCATCCCGAAGGTCCAAGGAGCATAGCCAGTCGCCCAGCCGGAGGAAGGGCAGCAGGGCAGCAAGGTGCCAAGGAGAGCATTTTGAACCTCCCAGGCACCAGGTACTTGTTGGGATTTCTTAAATCGAGGATGGGTCAGAAACCGCCTTGAGGAGGTTGGCAAGCTCCTGCGCCAAGAAGACCTGGTGTGTGTGGAGTCAAGGGGGCTCCACAGGGAAGAAGGATGGAGGAAGCCGGTCCAGGTGAAGGAGGTAACCCTCCTGGACGACCTGGAGGACCCAGGTGTCTGAGGTGACGGACTCCCGTTGGGGAGCAAAGTGGACCAGGCTCCCTCCCACCAGAAGCTGGGTCGCTGGAGGGTGAGCGGTTATGCATCTGATGTCAAAAACTGGGGCCAACTGGGCTTGTGCCGGGGTCTGGCTTTTGGGGCCCTTTGGCTTATGTGGGCCCTGGTGGCTGCTCTTGCTCTGTCCACCGGGGGGGTGGAGCCGGCGCAGGAAGGTAAGATGGGCAGCCCCAGTGGGGGATACCCTTCCTCTGAAAGAAAGGCTTTTTGCCTTGCTTCTTCTTCCGCGGGAGGGAAGAAGTGTTTTGGGAGAGATGGGTGCAGGTTACATACTCCGTCTCAATCTCCACTGCTTTGTCCTCTATCGGTCTGCCGAAGAATTGCTCGCCCAGGCACAGTACATTGAGCTGTTTCTCCTGGACCTATCGTTTGAAATCCGAGGACTGGAGCCAGGCCTGCCGCCTGGCCCTGATACCAGCAGCTGCTACCCGAGCGGAGGACATGAAGCTTTCGCATGCAGCGCAAGAAAGGTACTTTGAACAGTCCCCCACTGACTTTAGGAGGGACTGGAAACGGCGGAGGTAATTGCTGTCGAGGCCTGCCTGGAAACCTCCGAGCGCCTTTGTGAGGTCACAAAGGAACATACCCACGTATAGCTGGTAAGCCTGGATGCAGCACACCAGCATGGAACCTTGGTAGGCCTTACGCCTGAGGGCATCAGAATCCCTACCTGGCGGGACCAATGAGTGAGTTTTTGGACTCTTTTGCATCCACATGACAGACTTCACCACCATCGAGGACCCTGTACATGGTGTCCAGGCATTTGCTGACAAAGGGAATAGACGCAGGCGTCACCCACATGTGGAGGAGCAGCCAGGCTAGGATGGATGGAACCGGGACTGAGAGGAATTTCCTCGGCAGAACCTCGTATTGTAAAATATCGAGTTATTCCGCACAGGGCTCCTCCTCGGACTGTGTTGAGAGTGCTAGGGCTCGAGCCATGTCCCGCAAAAAACTCCAGAAAGGAGGTGTCTTCGGGAGGAGACCGCTGCTTCTGAACCAGCGGAGGAGGATCCAAGGGGAGGTCCCGATGAGCCCGGGATTCAGGGGAAGTGTCTCCTTCGGACTCCCAGCCTGAGAATTCCGAGGAAAACTCGGAGCTAGGTTGCTTGAGTAAAACATGTACCTTGTGCTCGGCTCCCGAGGCCAAAGCCTGCCTGGAGCCGGAGACACTAGCTCAGGAATATCTTGCACCTGAAGATCGGGATGGAGATCAAGACCTCTGCTGGGATCCGTCACGAGGCCCCTGGCTCTCGGGGGTTGTCACAGCAGTCTGGGAAGCCATCACAGGCATCACCCTCGAGGTCTCATGGCACTTGCCAGTGGGGCTTGTCACCAGCGCCTGCTGGGCAGTAAGGAAGGCAGAAATGCTGCGCTCCAGTGCCAGCATTTAGGCCTCCCACTCGGGAGTGGGGCCCTGCGACACACACACACCTGGGTGAACAGGTCAGGAGTCAAGGAGGAGAGGGGGTCCTCACCAGGATGACCCTTGGGAGACCAGGCGCCATCGTGAGAGGCCTCAGTAGCCGTACAAGGTACCTTTCGAGGCTGCTCCTTCTCAGACTCTTGGGAATGCCGAAGAGGCTAAGGGACTGAGCGCGAGAATGCTCACGCATGTCCGGAGCCCCCAACAGGGTCCTCAAGGCCTTCTTCTTCCACTACCTTTTGGGGGACCCTTGCTCAGACTGGTGCTGGGGCCGCGGGGGATCCTAGAGGCTGAAGGTCGGTGGAACGGGAAGCTACCGGGGACATCTTGCGGAAAATGTCATCAGGGTTTCTGCTTACGGCTCTGGATGGCCTTGGAGGACATTTTTTTACAAAGGGAGCAGAGCTCTGGGTTGTGGTCAGCTCCTAGGCACCTAAGACAACAGTCATGGGTGTCTGTGACAGACATTTTTGGAGCATCTGTCACACTTTTTGAAACCGGAGGCAAAAAGAATTCCCGCAAGGTCGACGACCTTCGGCTTGGCCAGTGGTTGAAAAGAACATGAAAACTCGCTGGTCAAGAAAAAATGAAAAAAAAAAACCCAAGTCCCGGAGCCCGCTGCTGAAGCAAGGGTACTGGGATGGCGGGAAGAGGACCGGAAAACCGGATTAAAGAGAGAAAATTTGAAGACTTTTTCCGATGTACAGGACATGCATCTGAAGGGCTCTGTGGAAAAAGGGAGACTGCCAAAATGGCACCCTTAGGAGGGAAGAGGACCATGCATGCATGGTGGCATTCCCAAAGACTTTCTTTGAAAGCTGGGGAAAAGCTCCACGCGGGTTCCATTGGTGCTGTCATCCATATGTGAGGACTGACTTCCTGCTTGTTCCTGGAGAAAGGGTGGATCTGTAACCAAAGCCTGAAGCTCACTAATACTTCTAAATGAAGTGAGGGCAATTAGGAAGATCACCTTCCAAGAGAGGAATTTAAGTGAGGTCGTGGCTAATAGTTCAAAGGGGTGGCTTGAAAAGTTGCACTAGAATGACAGTGAGATCCCAAACTACCATAGATGGCTTAATGGAAGGTTTTGACAGCAGGAAACGTCTCATCAAACATGCTACTAGCAGTTGTGAGAAGATGGGCCGTCCATCGAGCAGATAAGAGGCTGCAATGGTACTATGGTGGACTCTCACCGAGTTTGTCTTTAGATGTGTCGAAGACAGGTGGAGGAGATACTGGAGGATTGACTGCACTGGAGCAGAAAATAGATTCAGATCTTTCTGGGAGCAACAGTCAGAGAATCTACGCCACTTAAAAGCATATGAACATCTGATGGAGGGCTTTTGAGAAGCCAAAAGAATCTCTTTAACCTCTTGGGTAAGGTCAAAGTCCTGTAAAGCTATGTTCACAGCAGCCAAGCTATGAGGCGGAGAGACAGACAACAGAGGGTGATGGTACATGGAGCTCACTCGGATGAGAGGAAGGTGATTAGCGGGGTGCCTCAGGGTTCGGTCCTGGGCCCGGCACTGTTCAATATATTTGTGAGTGATATTGCTGAAGGACTGAATGGAAAAAAGTCTTTTTGCAGATGACACAAAAATTTGCAACAGAGTGGACTCCCCCGAGGGAGTGGATAACATGAGGAAAGATCTACAAAAGCTGGAAGACTGGTCTAATGCTTGGCAACTACGATTTAATGTGAAAAAGTGCAGTGTCATGCACTTGGGTAGCAGAAATCCAAGGGAAAAGTACACAATAGGGGGTGAGGTTGGTATGCACGGTTCAGGAGAAAGACCTTGGTGTGATTATCTCTGATGATCTCAAGGTGACAAAACAGTGCGACAAGGCAGTGGCAAAAGCCAGGAGAATGTTGGGCTGCATACAAAGAGGGATTACCAGCAGAAAGGAAGAGGTACTTATGCCACTGTACAAGTCACTGGTGAGGCCTCACTTGGAATACTGTGTTCAGTTTTGGAGGCCATATCTTGCAAAAGATGTAAAAAGACTGGAAACTGTTCAGAGAAAGGCGACCAAAATGATTTGGAGCCTGCGTCAGAAGCCTTATGAGAAGACACTTGAAGACCTAAATATGTACACTTTGGAGGAGAGGAGGGACAGGGGAGATATGATTCAGACCTTTAAATACTTAAAGAGAAATGATGAACAAACAAACCTCTTCCAAAGACGGGGAAGCTGTAAAACTAGAGGGCATAACATGAAGCTGCAAGGTGGTAAATTGAAAGGCAATGTCAGGAAATATTTCTTCACTGAAAGGGTGGTGGATGCTTGGAATGCCCTGCCGATGGAAGTGGTGGGGGAAAACACGGTGATGGAATTCATAACGGCATGGGACAAACACAGTGGATCCCTTTACAGCAACAGGATAAAAGCAAAATAAACGGTACCATCTAACTTCTGAACTATCTAGCATCTGAACAAATAAGGGTGTCCTACATGGAGTGGTGGGTTCACCCCTAAACAGAAACAAAAAGATGGGGAGGGGTGGCCTGCACAGAAGAACAGGTGCACCTACTCTTGCCATCTTGCTGGGCAGACTAGATGGACCATGCTGGTCTTTATCTGCCGTCAATGACTATGTTACTATGACTGTGGATTGGGATGGAGTAGTGAGCTGTTGTCCTGGAAGAGGAGATCCGGCGCATATCCAAATCACAGAGGATGAGTGAGTCAGAAGTAGTAGCAGCAGAGACCAAGGTTGCCACAGCCAGTAAGGGGCTATGAGAATAATAGAGACCCTGTCGGACTGAAGCATGAAAAATGTTTTGGGAATGAGGGTATGGGAGGGAATACATAAAGCACACCCTGCCCCAGTGCAGGTGGAAGGCATCCATCTGTTGGTTGGTGGATGTTGGAGATCTTGTGCAGAAGCGAGGAAGCTTGGCATTCTGCGGAATAGCGAACAGATATATGCCTGGAGTTACCCAGGTATGGAAGATGTAGGACACTGTGTCCGGATGCAGGGACTATTTGTGGGGAAGAAGAATGTAACTCATTCTGTCTGCCAGGACAATGGATTCCCTTGGGAGGTACACAGCTTGGAGGTGTATCTGATGAGCAATAGCAAAGGACCAGTGGTGTATGGCTTCCTCGTAGAGGGCCTACGAGCATGTTCCTCCCTGCTTATTCACACAGAACATATGAAAATAAGATATGCCATACTGGGTCAGAACAAGGTCCATCAAGCCCAGTATCCTGCTTCCAACAGTGGCCAATCCAGGTCACAAGTACCTAGCAGTTTCCCCAAAAGACACAGGTTCCTCAATGCTTGCACTGCGTCAAGCAGTGATATCCTGAGTCCCTTTTAATAATGGTTTATGGACCTTTCCTCCAGGATCTTGTCCAAACCTGTTTTAAATCCAGTTCTTACTACATCCTCCGGTAACAAATTCCAGAGTTTGATTACATGTTGAGTGAAAAAATATTTTCTCTTATTAGTTTTAAATAATTACCCTGTAGCTTCATTGCATGTCCCCTAGTAATTTTATATTCTGATGATGTAAACAATCGATCTACGTTTACCCATTCCACTCCATTCATTAATTTATAGACCTCTATCATATCTCCCCCTAGCCGTCTCTTTTCCAGGTTGAAGAGCCCTAACCTTTTTAGCCTCTCTTCATAGGAGTAGTCTTCCATCCCCTTTATCATTTTGGTGGCTCTTCTCTGTACCTTTTCTAATAACGCTATATCCTTTTTAAGATATGGCGACCAGAATTGCACGCAATATTCAAGGTGCGGTCGCACCATGGAACGATACAGAGGCATTATAATGTCCTTTGTTTTATTTTCCAGTCCTCTCCTTATAATACCTAGCATTCTATTTGTTCTCTTGGCCGCTGATGCACACTGGGCAAATGGTTTTAACATGTTGTCCACGATGACGCCTAAAACGTTTTCCTGGGTGGTAGTTCTCAATGAACCTTGCATTGTGTAACCATAGTTTGGGTTGTTCTTTCCTAGGTGCATATCTTTGATCTTGTCCACATTAAATTTCATCTGCCATTTGAATGCCCAGCCTCCCAATTTATCAAGATCCTTATCAATGCCTTGCATTTAACTTGCCAGTGCTTGTGCTGTTTCCAGTTTTCATCATTTGGCTCTTTTGTCCTTTTCCTGAAAGGTGCTTTTTGGCAACAGCGTCTCTGACATCACCTTTAAACCATGCTGGCAGTTTTTTGGACTTCCTTCCATTTTTCTTAAAGCGTGGAATACAGCTGGTCTGGACTTCCAAGATAGTATTTTTAAACAATACCCAAGCTTGATGTAAGTCTTTAACCTTAGGAACTACTCCTTTTAGTTTTTTCTTAACTATTATCCTCATCTTATCACAGTCTCCCTTTTGAGAGTTAAAAGGTAGTACTGTGGATTTCATTACCATCCCTCCTCCATTAATTAACTCAAATGCGATCATGCTATGATCACTATTGCCAAGTGGCCCCAACACCCTTATCTCTTGCACCAGATCTGGTGTTCCACTAAGGACTAAGTCCAAAATGGCTTCCCCTCTGGTCGGTTCATGAACCAGCTGCTCCAAGAAGCATTCGTTTATTTCATCTAGAAACTTTATCTATCTAGCATGTCCTGCCGTGACGCTGACTCAGTCAATACTGGGGTAATTGAAATCACCCATGATTATTACCGTTCTGTAACTTTTGTTAGCTTCCCTGATTTCTTTGAGCATTTCATCATCCATTTGTTCATTCTCGCCAGGCGGTTGATAGTACACTCCCCTCCCCCCCCCCCCCCGCCTTCCCCTTTTTACATGGAATTTCAATCCATAGAGATTCTATGGAGAATTTTGTTTCCTGTAGAACTTTAATTCTTTGTGACTCAATGCCCTCTCTAACAAAGAACGCAACCCCTCCACCAATTTGATCAGCTCTATCATTACGATATAGTTTGTACCCAGATATCACAGTGTCCCACTGGTTGTCCTCCTTCCACCATGTCTCTGAGATACCAATCATATCTAACCTCTCATTTAGTGCTATATATTCTAACTCTCCCATCTTATTTTTAGACTTCTAGCATTTGCATACAAGCATTTTAGAGACAGCGTAGTTACTCACCTGTAACAGGTGTTCTCCAGGAGCAGCAGGAATCAGTCCTCACATATGGGTGACGTCGGCGCCGACGGAGCCCTCGCGGAGCAATTTTCCCCAGCTTTCACAGAAAGCCTTTGGGAATTGCAGCGCGCATGCGCGGTCCCCTTCCCGCCCAAGGGTGCCATCTTAGCCAGTCAGATGACATAGCTAAAAGACAGCATAAAAATTTACAAAAAAACTAAAGCAGATAATTGCAACTCCCAGGGGAGGAGGGAGGGTTGTGAGGACTGATTCCTGCTGCTCCTGGAGAACACCTGTTACAGGTGAGTAACTATGCTTTCTCCAAGACCAAGCAGGAAGTCAGTCCTCACATATGGGACTCCCAAGCTTAAGGCTACCGGAGACCCTAAGCACAAAATGAGCTCCCTCTAGCTCAGCAGTACAGAAGGAAGGAATCTTCGCTGAATTATTACCCACCGGTAGCCCCCATCCGGGATGGAGGGTAGGAGTTGCTCAAACCTCGAAGAGATTTCGGAGGACTGCCTGTCCGAAAGCACTGTCCCTGCGGGACTCCCTCTCGAGGCAGTAATGGGCCGCAAAAGTCTGGCTCGAAGACCAAGTAGCGGCCCGGCAGATGTCTGCCAATGGAACAGAGCGGAGGTAAGCCACAGACGTAGCCTTCGCCCGAAGACAATGAGCCGTGACCCGACTTTCTAAGGAGAGTCCGGCTGCTCCATAAGCCCAAGCGATACAGTCAGCAACCCAAATGGAGAGAGTACGCTTGGAGACCGGGAGCCCCAATTTATTGGGGTCAAAAGACAGAAAAAGCTGAGCAGCTTTACGGTGCTCCCGCGTACGATCAAGGTAGAAGGTCAATGCCCTTCTACAGTCCAGGGTATGCAGGACCATTTCAGCTCGGCTGGAGTGTGGCCTGGGAAAGAAGGTCGGAAGTACCATCTCCTGATTGATGTGAAAAGGGGAGACCACTTTTGGAAGAAATTTCGGGTGAGTCCGTAGGACTACCCTATTTTTGTAGAACCGAGTGTAAGGGGGATCAGACACGAGGGCCTGCAATTCACTTACACGTCTAGCGGAAGTGAGGGCAATCAGGAATAAGGTTTTCCAAGAAAGAAAACGTAAAGAACAGGTAGCCATAGGTTCAAAAGGCGGACAGGTGATCCGCTGTAAAACCACATTCAGATCCCAGTCAGGTGCTGGAGGGCGCAGAGATGGTTTAAGTAGAAGGAGACCTCGGAGAAACCTTGCCACGAGAGGGGCGCTGGAAAGAGGTCTGCCATCCACCGGCACATGATGTGCAGAGAGAGCACTGAGGTGAACTTTGACGGAGTTGGACTTAAGTCCCAGATTAGAGAGGTATAGCAGGTACTGCAAGATCACCGATACCGAGCAGGAGAAGGGATCCTGAGACTGCTGAGCACACCAAGTGGAAAAACGACGCCATTTTAGGGCGTAGCATTTGCGGGTGGAAGGTCGCCGAGAAGCTAGGACGACCTCCTCCACCGCTGCCGGCAAGAGAAAGGGAGCAAGGACTACCCTTTCAGCCGCCAGGCCATCAGATGCAGAGATCTGAGGTTGGGGTGTAGTAGGGACCCCTGATCCTGAGTTAGGAGATCTGGTTGAAACCCCAGAGGGAACGGATCCTCCACCGCTAACTGCAGCAGGAGTGGAAACCACGGCTGCCTGGGCCAGCGAGGAGCTATCAGGATCATGGAAGCTTTGTCTCGGAGAACCTTGAAAAGAGTTCGGGAGACCAGCGGTATGGGAGGAAAGGCATACAGAAGGTTTCCCGACCATGAGAGCAGAAAAGCATCCGGCGCTACTCGAAGGGGATGCGGCTGCCGAGAGCAGAAGCGAGGAAGTTGCCGGTTGAGAGGACTGGCAAAGAGATCTATCGTGGGGAGGCCCCACTTCAGAAAGAGTTTCTGAACGATCAAGGGATCCAGGCGCCACTCGTGCGGCTGGAGGATCCTGCTGAGTTTGTCCGCCAGGCAATTTTCTTGACCTGGGAGATAAACTGCCTTGAGAAGAATGCCGTGGCTGACGGCCCAAGAGCAGAGCCTCTGTGCTTCTCGACAGAGAAGGAAGGAGCCTGTGCCTCCCTGTTTGTTCACGTAGAACATGGCGACTTGATTGTCCGTCTGGACAAGGACGGACTGGTGAGAAGTCAGGTGGGAGAAAGCCTTGAGAGCCAGACGGATTGCTCTGAGCTCCAGGAAGTTGATCTGCTGCGCAGACTCCCACGTGGTCCAGAGACCTTGAGTACATGCCCCTTGGCAATGCGCTCCCCAGCCCAGGAGAGAAGCATCGGTCGTCAGCACCTGAGCCGGCGGAGGAGACTGAAAAGGCATTCCGAGCACCAGGTTTGGCTGATGAAGCCACCACTGTAGAGAAGAGGTCAGCGGGCCGGAGATGCGCACCAAGTCGGCTAGGCGGCCCGTGGCCTGTTGCCACTGCTTGCGAAGGCACCACTGAGCAGGCCGCATATTCAGGCGGGCATTGGGGGTCACGTGGACGGTGGAAGCCATATGGCCGAGTAGTCTCAGGAAGCGCCTGGCGGAGACCAGGGACTGGCTGCGAAAACGTCTGGCTAGGTCCATGAGCCGTTGAGCCCTGTCGAGAGGGAGGAAAGCTCGTGCCTGAAGAGTGTGCAACCTTGCGCCGATGAACTCGAGATCTTGCGAGGGGAGCAAAGTGGACTTTTCGAAGTTTATGACAAAGCCCAAGTACTGCAGAAGGGTCACAGTGCAGTCTGTGGCCTTTGTGACTTCGGGAGAGGACGATGCTTTGATGAGCCAATCGTCTAGGTAAGGAAAGACATAGAGGCCTTGAAGCCGGAGATAAGCCGCCACCACCACGAGACATTTTGTGAAGACTCGAGGTGCAGAGGATAGGCCAAAGGGCAGTACTCTGTACTGGTAATGATTTCCTGCCACCACAAACCGTAGGTACTGACGGTGGCTCGGGTGGATGAGGATGTGCGTGTAGGCATCCTTTAGATCCAAGGAGCATAGCCAATCTCCCTGCTGGAGGTAGGGCAGAAGGATTCCAAGGGTAAGCATCTTGAACTTCTCCCTGACGAGGAATTTGTTGAGGTTGCGCAAGTCCAGGATGGGTCTGAGGCCTCCTGTTCTTTTTGGTATTAGGAAATACCTGGAATAGAAGCCTTGACCCCTCAGGTGGTGGGGCACCAGTTCCACAGCCTGTTCCTGAAGAAGACTTGCTAACTCCTGAAGGAATAAGTCCTCGTGCAGAGGGAGTCGTGGAGGTTCTCCCGGGAAATAGGAGGGAGGGACTTGGTGGAAGTGGAGAAGATAGCCGTCTCTCACTACCTGAAGCACCCAGGCATCTGAGGTGACGTTGGACCACCTGTGGGCAAAGTGAACCAGCCGGCCTCCTGTGCTGGGAGGAACCAGCTGAGGGGGAGAGGCTATGCTGATGAAGTCAAAAGCTCCCACCCTGCTGAGCAGGGGCCGGTGGTGCAGGCTTGGGGGCTTGCTGCCTACGGGACCCGTTACCCCGTCCCTTGGCCTGCTGACCCTGTTGGGGAGCTGCGGAGGCCTGATATTGAGGGTAGTGTTTATAGGCAGTCGCCTTTCTCGGGTAAAAGGACTTCTTTCCCGAGCCCTTCTTCTTCTGGGAAGGGGCGGAGGTCTTTCTAGAAAGCCTAGTTCTGGTGAGGGTCTCCGTCTCGATTTGTGCAGCCTTTTTAGCCATGGGCTTGCCAAAGAGGTTCTCACCTCTGCAGGGGACATCGACCAACTTGTCCTGCACCCAAGGCTCAAGGTCAGACGACTGAAGCCAAGCCTGTCGGCGGGCACCGATGCCGGCTGCGGCCACTCGTGCCGATGCTTCAAAGCCATCATAAGCTGCTCGAGATATGAATTTGGAGCAGTCCCGAATACCAGTTGTCAGGGCTAGGAACCTCTGCAAAGGTTCCTCGGACAGACCAGCAGAGAATCCGGCTATTTCTTTAGCCAGGTCTCGAAGATACATGCCCATGTAGAGCTGGTAGGTCTGGACCCGACAAGCAAGCATAGAACCCTGGAAACACTTTTTACCGAGGCCATCCAGGTTGCGAGCCTCCCTGCCAGGAGGCACCGAGGAGTGCATCTTTTGACTCTTAAGCCGATGCATGGCCGATTCCACCACCATGGAATGGTGCGGTAACTGCTTTTTGGAAGCCAGGGCTCTTGCGGACTCGATAAATGGAATCGACCCGCTTGCTTAATACCGGCGACGATGCCGGACTCTCCCACATGCGGAAGAGTAGTCGTTCCAGCATGGGAGGAACCGGTACAGTAAAGTGCTCCCTGGCGGGAGAATCATACTGAAGGGCGTCGAGCTCTTCGGCTCGAGGCTCCTCCTCGGGATCCGCAGGGAAGGCCAAAGCCTTGGCCATATCCCTGACGAAGTCCGAGAACCGGGCGTCGTCCGGAGGGGACTGTTTCCGAGGTTCGGACTCAGGCGAGTCCGAGGGGACACACCGAGTCCGAAACGAATCAGGTGACTCTTCCTCTTCAGACTCCCAGGCCGACTCCGAGGAGGAATCGGTGGGGTCGACTCGGGCGGGCGGAGGCGTCGGCCGCCCCGACGCCGAGGGAGTCGGCGTCGACGACCTTGGTCCCGAACGGGAGGCCGAGGGTGACCTCGACCGAGGATCGGCTCGGTCTCCGGGGTCGACTTAGACGTCGACGTCCCGGCGGTCGGGGCAGCGGCGCCAGCGAGGCTAGCGATCAGTGCCCGCTGCTGGTCCATGAAGGCAGATAGTCTGCTCTCCAAGGCCGTCAACCTGAGTCCGACCTCAGGTGACCCAGCAGCCCCCGACTCGGGCCCCGACGGCGTCGGGCCCGACGTCGGACCCCTCGGAGGCGAGTCCAGGAGGACTACAGGACTTACCCGAGCAGGCAACTCCGACTCCAGACGAGGTCTCTTCGGGAGATGATCCTTCTCCAAAGACCCGGGACGGCTATCGGGGCTATGCGACCTGGCCCTCGCGGAACCAGGAGCGTCCACCGACGCCGCCCTCGCAGGTTTCACCTTCCGATGATGGTCCCCGGAGGGAGAACCCCTGTCGGAGGAACTCCGGCGACGGTCCGAGCTGGAGCCTCTTGACGCCGAGGCCTCCGACGAGGTCCGGGTACGGGATGGATCAGCGAAGATTCGTTCCCGCTGATGCCGCCGACTCCTTAACGCTTTGGAGGACATTTTGCTGCAGACCCCACAGATCATTTCCTCATGATCCGGGCCAAGACAGCGGAGACAATTATCATGTGTGTCAGTGAGTGACATATGTTTGTCACACTGAACACACCGCTTGAAGCCACTGGCAGCCATCGGGGGAAAAAGGGCCCCTGCAAGGTCAAAGGACCGGGCTGCCAGCGAAAAACCGAAAACGAAACTGACAGAAAAATCAGAAAAACCGAAAAATAACAAAAGGACTCGCAACGGCGTCGCGAGTCCGGGCAGGAAAGAGACCGGCGTCGAACCGAAGAAAAAAGAGAGATAAATCACGAAAAATCAACTTTTTCAGCGGGGACAAGACGGGTACGTCAGTAGGGCTCCGCGGAAAAAAGAAGACTGGCTAAGATGGCACCCTTGGGCGGGAAGGGGACCGCGCATGCGCGCTGCAATTCCCAAAGGCTTTCTGTGAAAGCTGGGGAAAATTGCTCCGCGAGGGCTCCGTCGGCGCCGACGTCACCCATATGTGAGGACTGACTTCCTGCTTGGTCCTGGAGAATGTATTTTATTCATATTAAACTGGTTATCGGTAGGAAGGAGTAATTTGGAATCTTTAAGCTCTGTCTGCTCTGTACTCAAAGGGCATTTGGGCTACCTTTGTCTTTATTGGAATCTCTCTGCTGATGTGCCCTAACTTCATATTTTTGGCAGTAACCTTCAAGGATACATTGTTCCGAACCATGCGCTCTTGGGCGACTGTCGGCTTTCCTCTATTATCTAGTTTAAAAGTTGCTCTATCTCCTTTTTAAAGGTTAATGCCAGCAGCCTGGTTCCACCCCTGTTAAGGTGAAGCCCATCCCTTCGGAAGAGCCCCTCCTTTCCCCAGAATATTCCCCAGTTCCTAACAAATCCAAAACCCTCATCCTTGCACCATCGTCTCATCCAAGCATTGATACTCTGGAGCTCTGCCTGCCTTTTGAGTCCTGCGCGTGGAAAGCACAGTTACTTACCTGTAACAGGTGATCTCTGGGAACAGCAGGAATAAGTCTTCACATTTGGGTATCGTCGGTAGCGACGGAACCTGCGCAGGAACGCTCCCCAGCGTCCAGTAAGAAAGCTTTTGGGAGCATCCCACAGCGCCTGCGCGCTGCCTTCCCGCCTTTCCCAACCGCCTCTCTCCAGTTCAAGTTTTAAAGCTGAGACAAAGAGAGAGAGAGGGGAAAGGAAAGATAGATTGAGAGATACAACTCCTAGGGGAGGTGGGTGGGTTGTGAAGACTTATTCCTGCTGTTCCCAGAGATCACCTGTTACAGGTAAGTAACTGTGCTATCTCCAGGAACAAGCAGGAATGAGTCTTCACATATGGGGACTCCCTAGCTGCAGATGCCAGGGGAAGACCCCAGGTTGTGTGTCCTTGAAAAGGACTCTACCTCCCCCCATGGATCTCTGGCATTCAACCAGGGTATGTGGGTAGGAGTTGATTAGGAATGGAACAGGTGTTTGAGAACAGCCTGACCAAACAAGGCATCCCGGCGGGAGTCATTGTCCACGCAGTAATGGGCTGTGAAGGTATGAACCGAGGCCCAAGTGGCCACTCGACAGATTTGGTCGATGGACACAGAGTTTAGATGAGCCATTGAGGATTCCATGGCTCTCACATTGTGAGCTGTGACATGGCCCTCCAGAGAAAGGTTTCTACTCTGGTAGGCGAAAGAAATACACTGAGCAATCCAGTTGGACAGTGTTCTCATAGAGACTGGAAGTCCTAAATGAGAAGGATCAAAAGAAACAAAGAGTTGATAAGACTTTCTATGTTGCTGTGTTCTTTGTAAGTAGAAAGCGAGAGCTCTCTTACAATCCAAGGTATGAAGATTCCTCTCTGCATTTGATGCATGAGGTCCTGGAAAAAAGACAGGTAAATATACTTCCTGGTTCAGATGAAAAGGCGAGACCACTTTAGGCATAAAGTGTGGATTGGTCCTGATGACTATCTTATCATGATGGAACCTTGTATAAGGTGGATTAGCCACCAAAGCTTGCAACTCACTGATGTGGTGTGCTGAGGTGACTGCAATGAGAAAAACAACTTTCCAAGAAAGAAATTTCAAGGAGGTGGTGGCTAAAGGTTCAAAGGGTGGCTTCATAAGCTGCCAAGAACCAGGTTTAAGTCCCATGCCACTGGAGGTGGTCTAATGGGAGGTTTAGTTAAAAGAAGGCCTCTCATGAATCTTGCTATAAGAGGATGAGAGGAAATAGGATGTCCATTGAGAGGCTTGAGGGACGCTGCAATAGCACTCAAATGGACTCTTACTGAATTCGTTTTCAGACCTGCATGGGACATATGCAGGAGATACTCGAGTAGAGAATTCAGAGGTATTGCAAGAGGGTTTAGACCTTTCTCTGAACACCAAATGGTAAATCTTTTCCATTTGAAAGCATAGCAACGTCTAGTAGAAGGTCTGGTGCAGAGCCCAAGTCCAGGGAAGGAGCTTGAGAGAGATGCAGAAGTAGAGGGTACCACACTTGGCGTGGCCAATGTGGTGCTATGAGGATCATGGTCCCTCGATCTCTATGAAGCTTGAATAGTGTTTTGGGAATTAGGGGAATTGGTGGAAAGGCATAAAGGAAGTCTTGACCCCAGTGAAGGAGGAAGGCATCCTTGGCCTGAACTCCCTGACACGGAATTCCGGAACAGAACCAGGTAAGTTTGGCATTCCATGGACTTGCAAAGAGGTCTATGTCCGGGGTTATCCAAATTCGAAAAATCCTGGCTACCTGGTCCATGTGGAGGGACCACTCGTGTGGGAGCAGAACTCGACTGAGTCTGTCCGCCCAAGAGTTTTGAATGCCTGGAAGATATACTGCCAGAAGATGGATGTGATGCTCTCTGGCGAAGGCCCACAGTCGCAAAGCTTAGTTGCAAAGCGACAGAGAGCCAGTCCCTCCCTGCTTATTTACATAGAACATGGCTACTTGATTGTCCGTATGGATGAGGACTGTCCTGTAGCTGAGTAGGGAATGGAACACTCAGAGCTAAGAATATTGCTCTGAGTTCCAAGAGATTGATATGCAGAGAAGTCTCCTGTGGAGACCAGATGCCCTGGGTGGAGAGATCCTGCAGATGAGCTCCCCAACCCATTGGAGAAGCATCTGTTGTCAGAGCGCTTGGAGTAGTGACTGCTGAAAAGGGGAACACAGCAACAGATTTGGAGGGGACTTCCACCACTGGAGAGACCAAAAAAGGTGACTGGAGTTTGCTATTTTGTCTGACAGGCAACCTGATGCCTGAGTCCATTGGGTGGACAAAGTCCATTGAGCTGTCCTCATCTGGAGGCGAGCATATGAAACCACATGCACGGTGGATGCCATGTGGCCTAGTAGTTGTAACATCTCTCGAGCAGTTAAATGGGACTTTAACTGTATCTGAGAGGCTAACTGCACCAAGCGTAGGCAACGGGCCTGAGGAAGACAGGCCCTTGCAGTTGTGGTATCCAGCAAGGCCCCTATAAACTCCAGAGACTGAGTAGGGGTGAGATGGGATTTTGGGATGTTTATTACCAGTCCCAAATACTGAAGGACACGCATTGTGCAGGTTAGAGAAATCTGGGCCTCTGACTGGGATGGAGCTCGAATGAGCCAGTCGTCCAGATATGGGAATACAAATATTCCTAGAGTGCGTAGAAATGCAGCTACTACTGCCATGCATTTCGTGAACACCCTTGGTGCAGAGGCCAGACCGAAAGGAAACACCCTGTATTGGTAGTGCTTTCCTTGAAAAAGGAACCGAAGGAACCTTCTGTGTGTTGGATGGATGAGGACATGGGTGTACGCATCCTTGAGATCTAGAGAACAAAGCCAGTCCTGACTCTGAAGGTATGGCAGCAGAGTACCGAGAGAAATCATCTTGAATTTCTCTTTGAATAGAAACTTGTTCAATTCTTTGAGATCTAAAATGGGTCTGTAGCCCCCTGTTTTATTTGGAATAAGAAAATAAGGGGAGTAGAACCCTGAGCCCTGTTTAAGAAGGGGTACTTCTTCTATTGCCCCTTGGGCAAGAAGGTTAGCAATCTCCTGACCCAGAAGGTTGAGGAGAGATGTTGGAAAATTGAACTGTTTCACCATGGTGTGGGGAGGAAGGTTTAAGAATGAAGCTTGTACCCTTCCTTTATAATGGAGAGGGTCCATTGCTCTGCTGTGATTTGCTCCCATCTGGGAGCAAAGTAAGCTAACCTTCCTGGAATGGTGAGGGGCTCTGGTTCTTCCAGAGCCAGAAAGGCTAAGTTCTCTAGTTGCAAGTCAAAGGCCCTGAGGAGGCTGAGGCTGCTGGGCCGTGGGAGGCCTGGCAGCCTTTGACTTGGCCTGTTTAGGTGGTTGCTGACGCTTTGCAGCAAAACGACCTGCAGAAGAGGCCTGCTGACCATAAGCAGGATAGTATCTTCCCTTTTTAGAAAAAGGTGCCTTTTTGAACAATCTTTTCTTAGCAGGAGTAGAGGTAGACTTTGAAAGTCGATCCAAAGCAGAGTTCTCAGCATCCATCTGAGTGGCCTTTGCTTTCCAATCCCTGACAAAAAGGTTTTCACTTGTACAAGGAAGATTTCCCAGTTCATCTTGGACCCAGAGTTCCAAATCAGATGCTTGTAACCAAGCAATTCTGCGTGCACCTATGGCAATAGCCAAGGCTCTGCTTACACACTCAAAAGAGTCAAAGGCTGCACGGTTGGAAAATTTGGAAACATCTTGGGCATGTTTAAGCCAAGTGAGAAATTCCTGCCTTTTATCCTCTGAAATAAAAGGGGCTAAAGTCTGCAGATGATCTGTGACTTCCTTTAGAAACATCCCCATATAGAGACTATAGGAGTTGATTCTGTCAGCAAGCATATTAACTTGGAAAACCCTTCTGCCAAAAGCATCAAGGGTTCTGCATTCACGTCCTGGAAGATTAGATGAGTGTCTCTTTGCACTCTTTATTTTCCTCATGGCAGACTCTACCACAATAGAGTGGCGAGGAAGCTGAGACTTATGAAAGCCAGGACAAGGAGGGACACGGTACATGGTGTCTAACCTACGAGAATGAGGAGAGGTAGTAAGAGGAGTCTCCCACATTCTCAACATGAGATCATAGAGAATCTCATGAATAGGTAAAGTGGCTGCTTCTTTAGGAGCCTTAGGATATTGGAAAATATCCAGTTGCTTGGCTCTAGGCTCTGACTCAGGGGCCACCATAATGGAGAGGCCCCTAGCCACTTCCCTAATGAAGTTTTGGAGAATCAGACTCCTGAGGAAGAAGTACCGGTGCCTCGACAGAAGCCTCCGACTCATCAGAGTCTTCGGAGGAATCGAAGTATCGCCTGTCTGGATGCTCCTGTAAAGCCCGATACGCGTACCGAGTGGGATCGACATCGGGAGTAAGCGGTACCGGTTCGGTACCGATGGGCATCATAGGACAGGGTACCGTTGCAGTCGACACCGAGGCCGATGTCGATGCAATCGCTACCGGCACTGGGAACGATACTGTTGCCGGAGTCGGTACCGGCAACGGAGATTGTTGCGGTACCGGCAACGGAGATTGTTGCGGTACCGGCAACGGAGATTGTTGCGGTACCGGCAACGGAGATTGTTGCGGTACCGGAGACGTCGAAGCCTGCATAAATGCCGTTAGGGTGCGCTGTATGGACAGAATCTTCTGATCCATTGACGCCACCAGAGTCTGGATGTCGGTACCGGTGGAGGCCACTGGTACCCCAGAACACAGCAACAGGTGATCGGTCGAGGCCGAGCCATCGATGTCAACCTGTAACCCCATAGATAATGCTTTGGAAGCCGGAACTTCCCGCCGGGGTAATTTTGCTGGTGCGGATTCCTCGAGGACAAGCCCGGAGGCATCTCGATGATTGGAGGGAGATTTGCCCTTCCAGGACCGGCTAGATTTATGTTTGGTTACCTGGGAACCATGGGAGGAAGAAGCAGCCCAGGAAGACGTCGATGCCACCGAGACTGCATCAGAGGGAAACAGGGTACTGAGCTTGGATGCTCGGTTCTGCCGACCTCTTTTAAACATCATGGTACAGGACACACAATCTGTGATGGAATGGTCAGGACCCAAACATTTTAGACACCAATCATGGGTGTCGGTGACTTCGTGCACTTTTTAAACCCAGAAGCAGGCTTCTCCAAGAGGAGAAAAATGTTCAGGCCTAAGGTCCAAACTGCAAATGCATAGTTGAAGAAAGAAAAGTTGTTGGTTTTTTTTTGTATAAGAAAGAAAAGAAAAGACCGGCGGTACCGGTCTGACGTCGAAGAAGGCAGACGCGACACAGAAAAATAAAGAAAAAAATAAAGAATTCTTCTGCGGTGACAGGAACACGACCTGCAGGCTCCGCGGAAAAGAAGAACTGGAGAGAGGCGGTTGGGAAAGGTGGGAAGGCAGCGCGCAGGTGTTGTGGGATGCTCCCAAAAGCTTTCTTACTGGACGCTGGGGAGCGTTCCCGCGCAGGCTCCGTCGGTACCGACGATACCCATATGTGAAGACTCATTCCTGCTTGTTCCTGGAGATCGGGAATCATTTCAGAGAAAGCCACCTGGAAGTTCTGGATTTCAACTTCATACCTAAAAGTCTAAATTTAGCCTCCAGAACCTCCCTATCACATTTTCCTATGTCACTGGAATGTACCAAGACAGCAGACTCCTCCCCAGCACTATTTAAGACCTTGTCTAGGTGGCGCATGAGGTCCGCTACCTTCGCACCAGGCAGGCATTTCACCAAGCGTTCCTCAAGTCCACCAACCACCCAGCTATCTACATGCCTAATGATCGAATCTCCAACTATAATGGCTGTCCTAACCCTTCCCTCATGAGCACTTGGCCCTGGAGAAACTTCCTTGGTGCGAGAGGGTTTTACATCACCCGGAGAACAGGTCCTAGCTATAGGATCACTTCCTGCCACACCAGGGTGATGCTCTCCTGTCACATGACCTCTCTCCTCCAAGGCAACAGGGATACTGCCATACTGGAAGTAGGACTTCAGGACTGTAAGTCTCGTCTATGTACCTCTCTGTCTTCCTTATGTCTTCCAAGTCTGTTACTCTTGCCTCTAGAGATTGGACTTGTACCCTGAGAGCAAAGAGCTCCTTGCACCTTGTGCATACTTAAGACCCCTCACCAACTGGAAAAAAATCATACATGTGACACTCAATGCAAAAGAATGGGAAGCCCCCATCTCGCTGCTGAACATGGCAACCTGATTGTCTGTCCTGACTAGGACCTATTGTGCTCTGAAATGGTGTTGGAACACGCAGCGGGCATTGAACATAGCCCGGAATTCCAGGAAATTGATCTGGAGTTGTTACTCCTGCATTGTCCAGAGCCCCTTCATAGTCAGATTGCCCAGATGGGCTCCCTACCCCAGTTTGGAGGAATCTGTCATCAGGGTGCATTGACGAGCAGGTTTTCTGGAGAACACCACCACTGAAGCGATGTGGTTAGACAGGCGGTGACCTGTATCCTGTCCCGTAGATGGCCCAAGGCCTGCTTCCACTGGGAGGCAAATGTTCACTGGGCTATTTGCATATGTCAGTGGGCAGTATTCACCCAACTTCAAAAAGCTGGTGGATGAAATGCAGGCTCAGACGTCTCACTAATGAGCAAGAGTGAAATATTAAAGAATGTGCAAGATCAGCCTGGATCAATACTTGAACTAAATTTAATACAAATTACTCAATAAAAGTTAAAGAAGGTTATTAAGACAATTAAAGAAAATTATTACTCAATAAACTTTAAGAAAAAATGTACTTTCCATTTCCCCTCGCAGTTCTTACTGGATCTTCATCTCTCTGTTTTGTTTTTGCTTAATTTTCTTAACAGCCGATCACATCCAAGTAAATGACAGAAGGTTCATTAAAAATGGGGTGGGGGGGGGGGAAATCCTCCAACTTTATTGGGTTAAAATTTAATTTGAAACTTAATTTTCATGGTGGTAGATCACCAGCACTTTTGGCCAGAAAAAAACAGATCACGACCTGTTCGAAGTTGGACATGCCTGGAATAATACAATGCTTCTCAGAAATATCCCGATGGTTAACAACAACTTCCTAAAAATGAACAAGACAATGGAAGCACTATTCATAGCAAGAGACACCAAATTCCAACTACCAACATCCATAAGCCTAAATAACATAAATGTGCAAGTACAAACAAAGGTCAGGTATCTGGGAATAACTCTTGATCAGTAACTCAACTTTAAAGCCCACATAAGCAACGTAACAAAACAAATATACTACAAAATCAGAACTCTCCACCAAATCCGCACCCTGCTGGACCCATCCAACTTCCGCACAACTTTCCAGGCAACACCACCACTACACTTCGACTACTGCAACTCAATTTACCAATTTACCCTGTTCCCCCTAATCACTGCATTGCACACCGCTGCATGCACAATACAAGGTAAATCAAAGTATGAGCATATAACTCCTATCCTCAAACTCCACCATTGGTTGCCACTACCCAGCCGCATACTACTCTTAATATTCAAGATTATCAACCAACAATCCTCTCACTACCTACAATCCCTCCTAAAGAACACCAGTTCATACAGATCAAACAGAGAAAATAATACAAACATGCTACAAATACCTCAAGGAAAAACCAAAAGTACCCAGCATGCTTACAACAGAGCATATAAGAACATAAGATATGCCATACTGGGTCAGACCAAGGTCCATCAAGCCCAGTATCCTGTTTCCAACAGTGGCCAATCTAGGTTATACGTACTGTGGCGCGCACGCCCCTACTAGGCGGTTGCCTAGTGAGGACGGGCGTCCATCTTGTATCCCTTTATCTCAAAGGTGTAGTTGTGTATTTAAAGTAGACCAAGTTGATGTTAAAGCACTCAGGAATTTTATTGGGTTCCTCTAGGTCACCTTGGTAACAGTCTTAGAAGAAGCTTTCACACTCAGCAAAAGAAACAAGGATAATTTCTCCAAAATAAAGTGAATGCAAAAAGTGTGTTTCCGTGGAGTTATTTACAACAAACTTCTTTCCCTTTTCCTTTAAGAGATTTCTTACTTCAGAATTAACAATGGTACTTGTAGCTAAAACATACAACCGAGATCAATAATGCTGCCAGCTCCCTTTTAGCTGCTTGCAGTCCTCAGCTGAGTAGCACAGAACTTGATTGCACTATCCACTTTCCTTTAGCAGGCAACCCATGTAATTCAACATAAGATTCCTTTTCTCTCTTTCACTCTTCCAAGCTGTAACAAACTGGTAACTGCTTCCTGAACTCTTCCCAATACTTTGCTTCCTTTACTCAGCAGCAACACATACAGCGCATTCCATTTCAGAGCAGGGGGAGCCCGAGTCATCCTCCCTACAATCCACCTCCATGCTTTCTTCTGAGCTGCCTGATGGGGAAACTTGGAAACGTTCAGGTACTTTAAGGTTTATGTCCTTTAAAAGCTTAAACAGCCTATCCCATTGCACTGCCCTCCCTTCCTTTGGAAGAACACTAGCAGGCTTTTCTTGTTCAGCTTTCTTTATAAAACCCTTCTTTCTGTTCTGGGTTTTTCCAGGTATAATCCTCTCCTCAGAATCTGAGCAAGAGTCATAAGCATTAGCTTTCTCTGTTTTCTTTCTCCTACCTTGGAGCTTTACTGTGGGAGTTTCACAGCCGTGGCTTCTGTTGGCTGTAGCTATCTCTGCCTCAGAGCTACTCAGAGAATCACTCAAAACAAAAACTCAATCTTGCTCTCAAAAAACGCCGCGCATGCTCACACACTCATCCACATGGAACTCCCGAATATAACAGACTGCTGACGTCAAAGGACTTCCCCAGGAGATAACTCCACCCCCAGACTATTAAAGGCACACCACCCAGTCGATCCGTAGGTTTAAACCCCCTGCAAGATTGAAGTGCTGTTTGGGCCGCCTCTTCAAGTAAGCAGCTTTTTCCTTTATTTTTTCTGTTTTTAGTAGTTATCTGGTGTGTGGGGTTGGATTTAGGGGTTTCTGGTTTTTTAGTGATGTCGGTATGTGTTTATTTTTCTTTTGTAGTATTTCCCCTGATGCAGCGATGTCTATCGCGAAACGTTAGTGAGCGCCACAGTGACGTCGGGGCAGCAGGTGGCGGACCTTTCCCCTGTTTTTGTTAAGTTAAGTAATTGTGGTTGGGTTTGGCTCTCGCCGGTTTTTTGTTTTTTGTATTTTTCATGAACATTGTTAACATTTATGGGATGGTGGTGGCATTCGGTCCTTGATGTTAAAGGGCTTTTGTTTGGCAGTGTGACCTCGGCTTGCGCCTTGATCACGTTTTGCTTCTTGCCCAGATTGCTGAGACCTTGCCTACCACTTTTGTTATACAATTTCTCAATTATTCATACATCAGCATGAAGATGGATACATTGTTTTAAATCAGAAACTAATGTTGTTTTGGAGTGAGTTTTTGTTTTGATTCCTTCTTACACTCTTATACATTGACCAAGCATTTTTGGATTACTCAGAGAATCACTGCAGGATTTCTGCTCAGCTTTCCTGGGTTTCCTCTGCCTGAAGACACGCCTTTCTTCAGAGGAGTCTGAGCCTTCCTGTCTTAGCTTCTCCACTGCCAGCCTTCTGTGTCTCTCCCTCTTGCCACTGTGTTTGGTCCTCTCCCTGGAGCGTGGTCTGCTGCTCTCTTGGCTAAGGCTCTGGCTGCCCTTGTTCTTGCCTTTGCTGCCACTCTTTTCCTCACCCTTCTCTGTTTGCTCAAACTTAAACGTTGGGCAAGGTACCTCCCCTTCTGACTCCACCCCCATGTATCTCCTATCCTTACCTAGGGTTGCCATGGAGTCTGGGTGGGGCCTTAGCCTAGCTCTACAACCATGGTTCCTTTCACTGCCTTTACTTTGGTATGTGTTTTCAGGTGCGCCCATCCCCCGCAAAGGGGAAAAAGTCCCTTTTTCCTTTGTTTCCCCCGGCTGGGCTACCCTCTCCTTACCACAGTACCTAGCAGTTTCCCCAAAAGACACAGGTTCCACAATGCTTGTACTGGGTCAAGCATTGATATCCTGGATCCCTTTGTTAAAAATGGTTTATGGACCTTTCCTCCAGGAACGTGTCCAAACCTTTTTTAAACCCAGCTACACTAACAGCCTTTACAACATCCTCCAGTAAAAAATTCCAGAGCTTGATTACACGTTGAGGGAAAAAATATTTTCTTTTATTAGTCTTAAATAGTTTACCCTGCAGCTTCATTGCATGTCCCCTAGTCTTTCTATATTCTGATAACATAAACAATCGATCTACGTTTACCCGTTACACTCCATTCATTAATTTATAGACTTCTATCATATCTCCCCTTAGCCGTCTCTTTTCCAGGTTAAACAGCCCTAAGCTTTTTAGCTTTTCTTCATAGGAGTATCCTTCCATCCCCTTTACCATTTTGGTGGCTCTTCTCTGAACCTTTTCTAATAACGCTTTATCCTTTTTAAGATACGGTGACCAGAATTGCACAAAATATTTAAGTTGTGGTCTCACCATGGAAATATATAGAGGCCTTACAATATCTTTTGTTTTATTTTCCATTCCTTTCCTTATGATACCTAGCATTCTATTTGTTCTCTTGGCCACTGTTGCACACTGGGCCGAGGGTTTTAACATATTATCCCCACAATGACGCCTAAATGTTTTCCTGGGTGGTGGTTCCTAATGTGAAACCTTGCATCGTGTAACCATAGTTTGGGTTGTTCTTCCCTAGGTGCATAACTTTGCACTTGTCCACATTAAATTTCATCTGCCATTTTGATGCCCAGTCTTCCAATTTATCAAGATCCTCTTGCAATTTTCCACAATCCTCTTGGGTTTTAACAACTTTAAATAGTTTTGTGCCATCTGCAAATTTGATAACCTCACTCGTTATTCCCCTTTCCAGGTCATTTATGAATATATCAAAAAGCAGCGGACCCAGCACAGATCCCTGGTGTACACCACTAGTCACCTTTCTCGATTGGGAAAATTGGCCATTTAGCCCTACCCTCTGCTTTCTATCTTTTAACCAGTTTCCGGTCCACAATAGTACACTACCTCCTATCCCATGAATCTTTAGTTTTGCCAAAAGTCTCTGATGAGGGACCTTGTCAAAGGCTTTTTGAAAGTCCAGATACACTATATCAACCGACTCACCTTTGTCCACCTGTTTATTCACACCTTCAAAAAAACATAACAGATTAGTAAGACAAGTTCTTCCTTGTCTAAAGCCATGTTGGCTGTCTCCCATTAGGCCATGACTATCAACATGATGAGTAATTTTATTCTTTATGATGGTTTCTACCATTTTTCCCGGTACTGACGTCAGGCTCACCGGTCTGTTGTTTCCCGGATCACCCCTGGAACCCTTTTTAAAAACAGGCATTACATTGGCTATCCTCCAATCTTTAGGTATTACAGATGATTTTAATGAAGTAGCCTTAGGTAGGACTCACCTGGGCTGGCTCCGAGCCTGTGCTCCATAGTACAGGTACACCAGGCTCAGGAAATGGACAAGGAACTGCAACAGCACCGTTAGAACAGTGTACAGGTTAAAAATATTTGGCAATGGGCGCTCTCGTGACAGCATTTTCAGGGGCTACAAGGAGATAAAGAGAGACAATGAATTAAGGTGTGTTGCTGTATCAGTCAGAAAAATAATTCATCTTCATTTTATTTTATCCATCTATTACTTTATATCATTTACATACTTGCATTCTATAACCATAGCTCAGTAGTCCCCCACCTGTAGATCTGTGAGACGATGGGAAATATAAGGAACTTTTTTGTAGTACCCTACATAGCCCTGTTTTGGCATGTACCTTTATCAGGAATTCAAACACGACTATGCAAAAGTGATCCCACTGAGGAGGTTACAAATAATATTCTTCTTGACACTCCCAGATGAAAAAGAGAATAAACAGGCATTAGTACTTGGCAAGTCTAAATCAGCTCATCTGTGAGTGAAGCAGACTTTTCTTTTTCCCTCTAGTAGGAATGCTGCTGTAGAGATAGGATTACCAGTGGTCATGAAGAGGGTGGGTAGCATCATTAATAACCACGGGGATTGCAGAAACAGCAGTGTGAAGTGGAACCAGTAGAAGTAGTGGTAGTGGTGGTGCTGCTATCAGAGGCAAATATAGTGGCCAATGGCAGAAAAACATAGTTACTCACCTGTAACAGGTGATCTCTGGGAACAGCAGGAATTTAGTCCTCACATATGGGTATCGTCGGTACCGACGGAGCCTGCGCGGGAACGCACCTCAGCATCCAATTAGAATGCTTTTGGGAGCATCCCACAGCGCCTGCGTGCTGCCTTCCCGCCTTTCCCAACTGCCTCTCTCCAGTTGCGTTTTAGAGCTGAGACAAAGAGAGAGAGAGGGAAAGGAAAAGAGATAGATAGATACAACTCCTAGGGGAGGTGGGTGGGTTGTGAGGACTAAATTCCTGCTGTTCCCAGAGATCACCTGTTACAGGCAATTCCAGCAGCCATCTTCAAAGCTCCCCGGTCGGGGTAGAGCACAGGGGGAGCATCGGTTTCCCGCTCCTGCACTCCAGCCCAATCGAGGTTGTGGGAGGTTCCAGCGGCCTGTTTAAAGGGTGCCGCCGGCAGGAGAGAGCAGCTAAATAATTCCAGCAGCCATCTTCAAAGTTCCCCGGTCTGGGTAGAGCACAGGGGGAGCATTGGTTTCCCGCTCCTGCACTCCAGCCCAATAGGGGTTGTGGGAGGTCCCAGCGGACTGTTTAAAGGGTGCCGCCGGCAAGCGCATCTGAGCCTTGCAGGCCCGCGCCTGAGGGCCTCGCCAGAGGGCCCTTTGGCGTGGCCCTTAGGCAGTGGCACGTCAGCAACTCCACGAGCGAAACCAGAACTCTCACCTGCAATAGAAGCAGTCTCCCGTGTCAGGAAAGTATCAGAATAATATCCTGAGACTCTGATTTACCCTAACAACTAGCCTAGGTAATCTACTTCTACTCCATCTGTAAGGTAACAGTAGACCTGAATATACTAGATAGAATTTCACACCTTGTTACTCTGTTACAAACAGATCTCCCTTGAAGTAAGATTCGCTACTGTATCTTGTTAACAGAGTACATTGTTCCTACTAGATAGGCCTTGCTATTATACAATTGTTTACCTATTACCACTGCTCTGTACCCTAACCAGATAATCTGCATTTACTGTTTCTACTGACCCATATTACTCTACATTGTATCCTCCCATTGTTGTAACCATGGCTATCTCTCTACTTGCATTAGTTAGCCTCTATCTGTTAACTAACACCACTCAAAATACAGCCGCATTCCCTCCCACCTCACACAATATCCCCATATTGCATGGACTAGGAAGAAGATATCATTCCTCCTACCATCACTCAGCTCCACATCCACACCATATTAGGCACTCTCACCTACTATATCTCCCTTAACACTATTAGTAGTTCCAAACCCAATCCTGTTCCCTCACATACTAACTTAAACTGTGCACTCATCAACGCTCGCTCAGTACGTAAAAAGTGGCCAGACATTACAGATCTCATCACAAAGCTGAAGCTAGACATCCTCCTGGTCACAGAATCATGGCTAGCAGACACAGACAATGTCCTCATAAACCAACTTATTCCCCCAGAATACTCAATACACACATGTCACAGAACAGACCGAAGAGGAGGTGGAGTCCTCATTCTTTCAAGAACTAACCTTCAATTTAGTCTACTTTCCGCTAAAAGTACCACACACATGGACCTAGTTACTATAGCAAACAAACATATCATCCTAAATCTCATATACAGAGCCCCATCCTCACCACCAGAAGATTTATCTAGTATAATAGAGCTTGCATGCAACCCAGAAAGCCCACACAAATCCAACTGGTTAATGGGTGACTTTAACCTCTCCTCACATCACCATAGCCATTCTACCACATTCCCTGATGCCATGGCTGACCTCAACTACTCACAGCTAGTTAGCTCCCCTACACACCTCAAGGGTAACACCCTTTACCTCATTTTTGCGCCTCAGTCTACAGTAATCACCAACTTTAACCTATCCCATACCCCTGTCCCATGGTCTGATCATAATTTGTTATCCTTCCAAGTCCCATATCAGCAAAACAGTATCCCAGCAAGACAGACAAATATGGTCTCATCAGGATCTACAACCCTTTTCAAAATGCTCAACAAGGATGACTTCATCAGCTGTACTCTTCCAACTCTTCGTCTACCAACCAATGACCTTGATGAGCTGATCAACAATTGGTACACCACTCTGAACTCCTCTTTACAGCTACCTTCCTCGAGTAGACCAACAGCATCCAGCACATCACTAAAAAGTAGAAGCCCAAAACCATGGTTCTCCACTGAACTACGACTATCCCTCCAGAATCTAAGAAAACAGGAGAGAAAATGGCGCAGATCACGTTCTCCATTTGACCAGATGGATTACGAAAATGCCCTAAAGAAACACCGGGAGAAAATAGCTGAAAAGATGAGGGAACACCATACAGAAACCCTTCTCCGATCTCTAAACAAACCACGAGACCTCTTTAACATCGCTAAATCCTTAACCAAGGCACCATCCTCCAACCAAACAATATCAATTCAGCCTCAGTCTTTTGCCGACTACCTTCAATCTAAAACCATTAACACGAAATCCACACCAAGTTGTATACCCAACCCCATCTCAATTACTCAGCCTCTAAAAAGTTTTGTCGCTCCCACGGTGAAATCCATCACTGACCTTATTGCTACCTTGAATACTACCACAGCCCCAAACGATCCATGCCCTGCCTACTGGATCAGAGCAATGCGTGCTGAACTGAGCCCAACACTTGCCCTTATCATGCAACTTTCCTTCACAACCGGATCATTCCCATCATCCCTCAAGCAAACTTCAATACGCCCTCTCCTGAAAAACAATAAACTCGACCCAGCGAAAACTGATTCATATCGTCCAATTTCAAGTATACCCCTGCTAGCCAAAATCATCGAGAAGGTGGTACAAATCCAATTGCAGCAGCACATAGATATTTCAGCCCCTCTTGATCCCTGCCAACACGGTTTCCGTGAATCCCACGGCATAGAGACCCTACTCACATTACTTATCAACACCTTATCAAGAGGGATTGACAAAATTGAAAATGGGTTCATCCTCATCTTCCTCGACATCTCGGCAGCTTTCGACTCAGTTAACCATGTACAACTTCTTCACCGTCTTCAAGAAAAGGGAGTCCAGGGATCAGCTTGGGAATGGTGTAGATCCTACCTAACTAACCGCTGGCAACAGGTGCGGATAGGATCCTCAACTGCTGATCCCTTCCAGCAACAACAGGGTGTACCCGAAGGATCTTCTTTATCAGCTCTTCTATTTAACATATATATGCAACCAATCTGTGAAATCATCAGAACATTCAACGCCTCCAGCTTGATCTATGCAGATGACGTGCTGATATTCACTCCAATAAAAATCAATGCCCCCGACTTCTCCCCAATAATCGATTGCTTCAACGCGATTACAGACTGGCTCTTAACCCAGAACTTGCAAATAAACTTCAAGAAAACGGAAGTCCTATTTGTAACCAGGAATAAGAAATTTCCCCCCCCTGCAACATTGAAGGTGAGAGACGCGGAACTACCATGTAAATCATCAATTCGCTACCTGGGAGTCACCATCGATCAAGAACTGACCTTCAAAGATCACATAAAGCAGACCGTCAAATCCATTTACTACAAATTAAGAATGCTGAAACCCTTAAGACCTCTACTCGCCCCTAATAATGTAAGCAAAGGATTGTTCTAATGCGAAAATTTGTTATCTGTAAACCGCGCTGATACCAAAGAGCGTGGTATATAAAAACTGTAAAATAAATAAATAAATAACTATGCTATCTCCAGGAACAAGCAGGAATGTAGTCATCACATATGGGGACTCCCTAGCTTTAGATGCCAGGGAGAGACCCCAGAAGTTGTGTGTCCCTGAGAAGGGCTCCACTTCCCCCCATGGATCTCTGGCATCCTACCAGGGATGGTGGGTAGGAGTTGATTAGGTATGGAACAGGTGTTGAAGAACAGCCTGACCAAACAAGGCATCCCGGCGGGAGTCCTTGTTCAAGCAGTAATGGGCTGTGAAGGTATGAACCGAGGCCCAGGTGGCTGTTCGACAGATATCGTCGATAGACACAGTGCAGATGAGCCATTGAGGCTGCCATGGCTCTCACATTGTGAGCAGTGACATGGCCTTCCAGAGAAAGGTTCTTACTCTGATAGGCAAAGGAAATACACTGAGAAATCCAGTTAGATAGAGTTCTCTTGGAGACTGGAAGTCCCAAATGAGAAGGATCAAAAGCAACAAAGAATTGAGAGGACTTTCTGTGTTGCTGTGTTCTTTGTAAGTAAAAGGCTAAAGCTTTTTTACAATCCAAGGTATGAAGATTCCTCTCTGCATTTGATGCATGAGGCCTTGGAAAAAACACAGGAAGGTAGACCGCTTGGTTCAGATGAAAAGGCGAGACCACCTTTGGCATAAAGTGTGGATGAGTCTTAAGGACTACCTTGTCATGATAGAATCTTGTATAAGGTGGATTAGCTACCACCGCTTGCAACTCACTAATGCAACGTGCTGATGTGATTGCAATAAGAAAGATAACCTTCCAAGAAAGGAGTTTTAAGGAGGTGGTAGCTAAAGGTTTGATGGGTGGTTTCATGAGCTGCCCAAGAACCAGGTTTAAGTTCCATGCCACCGGTGATGGCCTAATGGGAGGGTTAGTTAGAAGGCGGCCTCTCATAAATCTTGCTATAAGAGAGGGTTAGTTAGAAGGCGGCCTCTCATAAATCTTGCTATAAGAGGATGAGAGAAAATAGGCTGTCCATTTAGAGGCTTAAAGGAAGCTGTAATAGCACTCAAATGGACCCTTACTGAGTTAGTCTTAAGTCCTGTATTGGATAAATGAAGGAGATATTCCAGCAAGGATTCCAGTGGTATCGCAAGGGGGTTAAGATCCTTTTGTGAACAACATATGGTAAACCTCTTCCACTTGAAAGCATAAGAGCATCTCGTGGAAGGTTTCCTGGAAGCAAAAAGAATATCTTTTACTTGCTGAGGGAGACTGAGATCATGGAGATCTAGGCCTTCAGCAACCAAGCCCTGAGATGCAGAGACTAGGGATTGGGATGCCATAACATTACGTTCTCCTGAGATAGGAGATCTTGAGCAGACCCTAACTCCAGGGAGGGAGCTTGAGAGAGATGTAGAAGCAGAGGGTACCCACACTTGCCGTGGCCAATGTGGAGCTATGAGAATTATATGGCCTCTGTCTCTCTGAAGCTTGAACAGGGTTTATAAGAAGAGAAATACCGGCGATACCAGTAGAGCGTCGAGGAAGGCAGACGCGACCACATAAAAGAAAGACATAAAAGAGAATTCTTCTGTGGTGACAGGAACACGACCTGCTGGCTCCGTGGAAAAAGAGAGGCAGTTTGGAAAGGCGGGAAGGCAGCATGCAGGCGCTGTGGGATGCTCCCAAAAGCATTCTAATTGGACGCTGGGGAGCGTTCCCGCGCAGGCTCTGTCGGTACCAACGATACCCATATGTGATGACTACATTCCTGCTTACTCCTGGAGATTGCTAGGACTAGCATCAGCTTGCAGGTCCTGGAGACAACAGTGTAGCATTAATTAGTGTGGAGGAGGATACATACTAATGGTGAGCAACTAGCCAAAGGGAAAAAGGGACGCAACAGGCTGCTGGAGACTGGAAACAGAGAGAGGGAAAGATTGGTGGGGACTGGCTGGGGGAGAGAGAGAGGACTGACGGAGATAGGAAGGGGAAAGCAGATAAAGAGGGTTAGAGGAGATGGCCTTGACGCTGAGGGGAGGAGGTCCAACAAGAGCAGTGGGATCAACAAGGGTCTTTGAGCTGTTTGTAGGTTAATAAGGGGTCACAAGACCAAAAAAATTGGAAATCACTGTCATAGCTAATTCAAAATGGGGTAGCCCAAATAATCATTTTATGTAATTAAAACACACACAAATCATCATAAAACTTAGCAATTTATAATAAAACATAAAACTGTAAAAATATGTACCTATCTTCAGGCTAACAAAAATAATTGAGAAAGAAATAAAAAAGCCTTCAATTCTTTTTTTCTAGATTTCATCAGGTTTGCTTATTGATACAATTCAACTAGTAGACCATCCACTACTGCAGAGCGGCTTCTGAAAGGCTCAGGACTTCCATCATACTCTGCAAATCAACAGTTAAAAGTGACCACCAGCTGACATCCTTAACTGGCTCTTAATTTATCTCCAGTGTTTTCAACTATGAGCTGATTGCCCTATCAGGCCATTTGGGCACGCTATGGTGGGCTATTCAGGATAATCACATGATGACTGTGCACAGTCTCCACCCTCTCTGTACAGACCTTATGCTTCAGCGACGTTCTCAATATGCAGCACAGCAGTTGTACTAGCTAAATAATCTTCCCTTAACCCTCCCCCAGTGAATTCTACACTCTACTTCCTTTCCAAGTGATCTGAGCTCTGCACAGTTGTACTCTGCCTGGAAGTAATAATGTGTTTCCAGAGGTGAAGCAAACCCTAACCTGTCCTCCAGCAGAGCAAAACGAAGCCACTAGTGTTCCTGAAGGACCTTACTGCAAGGAGCTTCAAACCTTGCAGCCTGAAAGATAATGCTAACCAGGATGGTATCAGGCTGCTGGAATTAACCTTTAAAAGGAAGATATAGTAGTTTTTAAACTAGTAGAAGCCAACAGTTGCCCAAGAGCACATGGTTCGTAAGAATGTATCCTTTAAACAGGGAAGCTAGGACATCCTGACAGAAAGATTCCAATAAAGATAAAAGTAACCCAGATGCCCTTAAGTACAGAACTGAAAGATTCCAAATAACCCCTATAATATAAATAAAATACAACTTCTAAAATGCCTGTATGCTAAAGGATGCTAGAAGTCTAAAAAATAAGATGGGAAAGCTAGAATATATAGTACTAAATGGAAGGTTAGGCATGATTGGCATCTCAGAGACCTAGTGGAAGGAGGACCGCCAATGGGACACTGTGATACCTGGGTACAAACTATATCACAATAATAATGTGGATCAAATTGGTGGAGGGGTTATGCTGTATGTTAGAGTGGACATTGAGTCACAAAGGATTAAAGTTTTGCATGAAACAAAATACACTGTCAAATCTCTATGGATAAAAATCCCATATAAAAAGGGGAAGGCGATGGCAGTGGGGCTATACTACCGACAGCCTAGCCAGAATGAACAGATGGATGATGAAATGCTCAAAGAAATCAGGGAAGCTAACAAAAGTTACAACACAGGAATAATAGTGGGTGATTTCAATTACCCCATTATTGACTGGGTCAAGGTCACAGCAGGACATGCTAGGGAGATAAAGTTTCTAGATGAAATAAATGACTGCTTCTTGGAGCAGCAGGTTCACGAACAGACAAGAGGGGAAGCTATTTGGGACCTAGTCCTTAGTGGAACACAGGATCTGGTGCAAGAGATAAGTGTGTTGGGTCCACTTGGCATTAGAGATTATAGTACGATCACATTTAAGAACATAAGAACATAAGATATGCCATACTGGGTCAGACCAAGGTCCATCAAGCCCAGTATTCTGTTTCCAACAGTGGCCAATCTAGGTCATATGTACCTAGCAGTTTCCCCAAGAGACACAAGTTTAATAAATGGAAGCAGGATGTCAAGGAAATCCACAGTACTGAACCTGGGTTCTTGGGCTTCATTCCTTCCCTCAAAGCAATGGGAGAGAGAGAGTAATAATACATAATAAAAAAAGAAATTAGACCTTACCTGCTAATTGTCTTTCCTTGAGATCTCTCCGGGCCAGTCCAGGAACCATAGGGTTGTCAACCTTCTCCAGCAGCTAAGGACTGAAAAAACTCAAAGTCTTGCTAACAGCCACTCCCCTCTGGTGTCAGTCAACCGTTGTCAAAGCTGTCTGCCTAACCCAAGACATCACAAACCAAACAACAAAGCAACAAACACTCCAACTGACTTCCTAAACCTAATCTAATTTCTTTTCTTCTTCTTTTTCTTTTTCCTTTTTTTTATTTTTTGTATATAGAACGACCCACAACGCTCTAACCCCCCCAAACTCCAGGGAGCCCCATAGTGTACACCGCTCCGAGCCTTATGGGAGGAAAAATCCACACTAATACATAGTTTATTTCTTCCTATTCTCCATTCCCCCTTGCTCACATCGCCTCTACTAAATCTACTAAAGTGGAGGAGTGGCCTAGTGGTTGGGGCAAGGTACTTCAGGGCCAGAAGGTCGGGGGTTCAAATCCCACTAGAGGACAGCAACCTTGGGCCAGAAGGACTGGGGTTTCTAGTCCCACAGGTGCTCCTTGTGGTCTTGGGCAAGCCACTTAACCCTCCATAGCCCATGTTCCCTGTAAATTAGTTATCTCCAAGTTATAATGCCCTGTTTAATGTAATTTCAATGTAAACCGCACTGATGCAGAATAGCGCGGTATATAAGAGAACGTAAATAAATAAAATAAAAAATAAATCCTGCAAATGATCTGGGTGGGCCCTGGACTGGCCCGGAGAGATCTCCAGGAAAGACAGTTAGCAGATAAGGTCTAATTTCTTCTTCCTCTTTGTCTCTCCAGGCCAGTCCAGGAACCATAGGGTTCCTGAGCAGTACCTAACCCCAGGAGGGTCCCGCGAGGCCCGCCACTATAGCCGAGGCCCCTACATTTGCGTCGCCCTTTGTTTGAACATCCAATCTATAGTGCTTCACAAAAGTGTGAAGTGAAGACCACGTAGCTGCCTGGCAAATACCGGCGGAACCAGGGCGAACTCAGGCCAAGACGACGCATGGCCCCGAGTCGAATGGGCTTGGAGACCTACAGGAGGCGTCTTCCCACTCGCTTGATACGCTGCTGCTACTGCGTGTTTCACCCAATGCGCAATCGAGGCCTTGGAAGCTGCTTTCCCCTTCCGAGGTCCCCCAAACAGCACTAACAACCTGTCCGTCTTCCTAAAGGATTCCGTCCTCTTAAGGTACCTATGTAGTACTCTTCCGAGATCTTCCACACCCGTCTTCTGGAGGCTCGGGAAAATCAGAAGTGAAATTGGCTGATTGATGTGAAAACTCGACACTACTTTCAGAAGAAAAGATGGAACAGGTCGCAACATCACTTTCTCTGCTGAAAACTGAATATGTGGCTCCCTACATGACAGAGCCTGCAGATCAGAAATCCTTCTAGCTGAACAGAGCACCATCAAAAAAGCAGTTTTCCAAGAAAATTCTCTCAGCGATACTGACCCCGCAGAGTCAAAGGGGGGCCGCGTCAGCGCCTCCAAAACCAAGTTCAAATCCCAAGGCAGCACGACTTCTCACCGGTGGCCTGAGATTCCTAACTGCCCTCAGGAACCTCATAACATCTGGATGCCATGACAAGAGGCACCCCTGCACCTTGCCCCTAAAATAGGCTAGTGCTGCCAAATGCACCTTCAGGATACTGAGGGCTAGATCTTTATCCAGAACCCCCTGCAGAAAAGCCAAGCTATCTGGCACCGTCGCTCCAAACGGCCGAACGCCCCTGCCGACTGTCACAGCCTAGCCCCCGGCCAAGTGCCTAAAGAGCTAGGTTGGACATTATGTCCTTCATAAATGGGTTGAAAAACTATCTTCAGCACTGAGGCATGCTGGGAGTTGTAGTTTCCCTTTTAAAAGTATAGCCGTGACAAACCAGTATGAAGGCAAATGATATAGGTTTATTTCCCCAATGTCACAAGGTTCAACATAAAGCATCAGGATATTCTCTCCAGTTAGTATTTCCAAAGATATTTACAAAACTCAGGTTGCATGTGTTTCACAGTCATTACTTCTGTGCAGGCGTTTTAATCCAAAACATAGCAGATAAAACAAAACTCAAGCTTCTTCATTCAGCTTAGTAAAAATGTTCTCTTTTATCCTTTCATTCCTTAGTAACACCAAGTACAGGTGCTAGGCAATATTCCTTTGATTAAACAAGCTCTTACCTTCAACAAGGTCAGACTTCTTTACTCTGTTACTCAAAAAGCACACATCCTGAAAGCTATTCCTCAGTTAAGGACTCCATGCTTCCAGCCAAACATAATGTGCAATCCATGGGAAACTCAGGCAGCAAGGAATCCTGTTTGCTAGGATCTATCTGCATTTCTTCCTGCTCTGAAGAAACATCAACTTGCTCTGAGCTTTCCCCATGTCTCCCAGGATACACTTTCTCTGGGGATCTGTGTAATTCCCTCCAGCAGTGGTCTACCTGGTATGGAAGACAAGTATCTGGGTTTTGAGCTATTACTTTCTGGCTAGGTTCACAAACCTCTTTCCAGCTGCGATAAACAGTTCCTGGCCTCCTTGCTTAAAGTTCCTCTCTGGTGTTAATCGATGGCTCCCTGTTCCAAGCTGGGTTCTTCTGCCTCCTAGCTTGAGCCTTGGGCACCCAACTCTGAACACGTTGAGAGTGCCAGTCCAGCATAGACGTGGGAAGACTTTTATGCTCTCCCTCTCTGAGCTGTGCTTTCCTGGTACCTCTCCTGAAGGCTTCTCCTTGGAGCTCTCCACCTTGGGACTGCTGCCTCTTTGGAACTTTCTCTTATCCTGCAACGACAGCCATTCTAGCTGCCTTGCTTGGTGCTGCTTCGTTACCTTCCCCCTCTTCTTCCCTTTCTCTCCTTCTAAGCAAGGCTTATAAAGCTGTTTCTCTGTCAGGGTCTCTCTCACTCCCCCCAGGTGTGTGTGATCATCCCCTAAGTTCGTAACTACCTCAGGATAGCTTGGGTGTGGCAACCTAACTTCAGACTCTCTGTGCTTACTCCCTCTAGCTGCACTCTGCAGTATGTGTACTGCAGACCTGTCACATTCTTTAAAGGTACATTCACTAGTTTTTCCTATCTCCATAGGCTCACTAGCATCTTCTTCATCACACGATGCACCACTCCTCAAAGTTGCGCCAAACATGAATATAAGCCAGGGACGTAGATTTCCTCCAGGACTTCAACATGGTGTCCACCACCACTGCAGAATAACCTCTCCGCTTTATTTTATTTATTTATTTAGACAGTTTTTGTATACCGCCTTATCCTTCAATCAAAGTGGTCACAACACAATTGGGAGATAACATTTAACACGTGGGGATATGAGACACATACACTAATATTTACAGGGAACATGGGCTATGGAGGGTTAGGTGGCTTGCCCAAGACCACAAGGAGCATCAGTGGGACTAGAAACGCCAGTCCTTCAGGCCCAAGGTTGCTGTCCTCTAGTGGGATTTGAACCCCGACCTTCCGGCCTGAAGTACCTTGCCCAACCACTAGGCTACTCCTCCACTCCAGGCTTTAGCCTTTCCCTTTCAAGAGCCAAGCCGTAAGAGAGAATTGATCCACGTTTAGCATTAGTATCGATCCCTGGCACAACAGGTTAGCATGGTCTGGCAGTCTCCATGGCCGATCTTCCAACAGCCGCACCAGATTCGCATACCAAGCCCTCCGAGGCCAGTCCGGGGCAATGAGAATCACCTTTCCGTTGTGAAACTCTATCCTGTGAAGAACACATCCAATCATCGGCCACGGTGGAAACACATGAAGCAACTCGACCGACAGCCACGCCTGTGCCAACCCATCGAGTCCCCCCGACATGCGATCTCTGCACCTGCTGTAAAACTGACTTGCCTTGGTGTTGCCGAGAATAGCCATCAAATCCATAACCGGCTGTCCCCACCTCAAAGTAACTTCATGGAAGACCGCCGCATTCAATTCCCACTCTCCTGGATCCAAGACATTGCGGCTGAGATAGTTGGCCTGCACATTGTCCCGACCGGCTACATGCTCCGCCGAAAATGCCACGAGATGAGCTTCTGCCCATGACATCAAAAGTTGACTTTCCTCCAACAAGGGAGCACTGCCCATACCTCCTTGCCGATTGATGTACGACACTGTCGCTGCATTGTTGGAGAACATACAAACCGCTTTTCCCCTTACCAAAGAGACAAATTCCTGAAGAGTGAGCAGCACAGCTCTCATCTCCAGCCGACTGATTGACCAGCCAGTCACTTCCGCTGGCCAGCAACCTTGAGCCATGTGCGCCATACAATGCGCCCCCCAGCCAACGAGGCTGGCATCTGTGGTGACGGTCACTCAAACCGGCTGATCCAACGACACTCCCGCTCGAAGATGGTCGGGCTCCAACCACCAGCGCAAGCTGGCGCTGACCGCTTCCGAGTACGCCAACTTCAGATTCAGGGGATGTTCCTGAGGTGACCATCTGGACATCGACGCCTGCTGTAGGGGCCGCATATGCGCCCTGGCCCAGGGTACCTTGCTATATTTGCTTTTGTTTTGTTGTACTCCCTGTTAATGCTGTCATACTGCCTGCTGTTATACCGTGCATATTTATGTTTTTTCTATAGAGTCTGTTCTCTCCTACCATTACAGTTACCCTCCGGTTCTTCTCTGGTCCCTCCCCCGGAGGTTCCGTGGCCGCGAGAGCGTGCCCGCGCTCAGGAAGAGTCTGCTCTCTCCTACCATTACAGTTACCCTCCGGTTCTTCTCTGGTCCCTCCCCCGGAAGTTCCGCAGCCGCGAGAGCGTGCCCGCGCTCAGGAAGGTACCCTGCACTTTCTTCATAAAGCTACAGAGCCTGCGGTGTCTGTCTGCTTGCTCTATTATTTGCTTTTGTTTTGTTGTACTCCCCATTAATGCTGTCATACTGCCTGCTGTTATACCGTGCACATTTATGTTTTTTCTATAGAGTCTGCTCTCTCCTACCATTACAGTTACCCTCCGGTTCTTCTCTGGTCCCTCCCCCGGAAGTTCTGCGGCCGCGAGAGCGTGCCCGCGCTCAGGAAGGTATCCTGCACTTTCTCCATAAAGCTACAGCGCCTGCGGCGCTCGTCGCCGCGGCGCGCACCGAAGGAGCACACCTAAGGAGCACAACGTGCTCCTTATGTGCGCTCCTTGGGGCCGCGTAGGCCGCACGAGCTACGTGGGCCCTGCTACTACTTGGTTTACCCTCTTGCTTGCCCTACTGGTCACTTCTCGGCACTTCGAATACCCTGCTCCTCCTCTCTCGGCTCATTCCTCATTCCTGCCTGCCGGCCTGCTATTCGGTCCGTTCCAGGTGAGTCTTCTCGCCTCTCACGTTCTTGCTCTTTCTTTGGCTACTTCTTCTCCCTCCCCCCCGATGGCCCACATACCCGTTATTTGGGGGCACCGTCCTGCTTTGCCCACACGCGCTTGCGATGCTTGAACCATCTCCTTCCCTGTCATACTACCACCAATTCCTCCCGCGTCTCATCTCCCGTTCTCACTTCACACCCCCTGCAGTTGGGGCTCCTCAATTGCAGATCACTTAGGAACAAGACTCTCCTTATTCAGGACCTTATTGTGCAATCTTCCCTTGATCTTCTTCTTCTCACCGAAACTTGGGTGAAGGACGGGGAGGATGCCCTCCTTGCCCGTTGCCTTCCTCCCGGCTTCTCCGCGGTTTCAGTTCCCCGATGTGGCCGCTCCGGAGGCGTGGCCGCCATTCTGCACCCTGCTCTTTCTTTCACACAAGTCTTCTCCCCATTGCTCCACTACCCTGAAGCTCTACTTCTTCGCCTCCATTCGTCTTCCCCGCTGCACATCCTTCTTGTCTACTCCCCACCAGCCCTGCGCTCTGATCTTTGGGATTCCCTACTTCTTACTGTCTCTGACCTGACCCTTGCTTTCCCCCAGTTGCTTATTGCAGGAGACTTCAATCTACATCTTGACTCTCCTACCTCTTCAAGGGATCAAGCTTTTGCTTCTCTTCTTGATGATCTCTCCCTCTTTCAGCATGTCCCCTTCCCTACTCACGTGGCTGGTCACACTCTTGACCTCCTTCTAACCCCTCTCTCTTCCTCCTTACGTCTGTCTGACCTCTCATTTCCCCTTCCTTGGTCAGACCACCACTGTCTGCTCTTCTCCTGCTTGGTCCCCAAACCTCCCTCTTGTCCGTCCGCCTCAGTACCATCTTCTCAGCATCTATCTCGCTGCATCACCTCGTCTACTATTCAGCAATTTCCCCCTGCTCCTTCTCTCCTCCCGACCAACTTTTCCTCTTGTTCCCCTGACTCCCAAGCCACCCTCTGGTTCTCTACCCTGTCTGATGCTCTTAACAACCTGGCTCCTCTCCGCCCCCATCCCCCAAGGTCTCGCCCCTCTCAACCCTGGTACCATCCTGGCCTCAGACTGCTCCGCACTCAGCTCCGTAGAGCCGAACGCCTATGGCGCAAGACTCCCTTCTCCAACCACTCTCTCATCCTTTAAGGCTCATCACTCCCATTACCGTTCTCAGGTGCACTCAGCCAAAAGGAATTACTTCTCCACTGCTATCTCGACTGCTCCTAATCAGACCCGACACCTTTATAACACACTCCGCTCCCTCACTTCCCTTCTTCCCCTTGCCTCTGCCTCCCCCGTTCACTCATCTCCCCTTCCTTCGCTTCTAGCTACATTCTTTAGTGACAAAATTTCTAACTTCAGGTCCTCCCTTCCCTCCTGTCCTCCCCCATCCCCCCTCCCCCTCCCATCGCATCTCGCCCTCCATCCCCTGGCCATTCTCACACCTGGTCTTCTTTTCCCCTTATGACTTCAGCTGAACTTCATCAACTCATTTCCTCTTCTAACAAGACCTTCTGTTCTCTTGACCCCATTCCTTCCTCCTGGCTATTAGATTCATCACTAGCATTCCTCCCCCCCCCCCTTCTTTCTATGCTCAATTCCAGTCTCTCCTCTGGTATTTTTCCTCACTCCTGGAAACACGCTCTTATCCGTCCTATTCTCAAGAAGCCCTCCCTTGACCCCATGGTTCCCTCTCACTATCGCCCAGTATCCAATCTTCCCTTTATCTCTAAACTTCTGGAAAAATTTGTATTTGTCCAACTCTCTCACTACTTAGATGTCAACTTCCTTCACCCACGGCAATCTGGTTTTCATCAGGGTCACAGTGTGGAAACTGTTCTTCTTGCTTTCACTAATGCTCTTCACATTGCTCACGATCGTGGTGATATCTTGGTGGCGGTAGCCCTTGACCTGTCCGCTGCTTTTGACCTTGTTGACCACTCCCTCCTTCTCACCCGTCTCCGAGAGGCGGGCCTTCGCAGCACGGTGCTTCACTGGTTTCACTCTTTTCTATTTTCACGGTTCTGCTCAGTCCTTTCCTCCTCCCCTTCTGTTCCTTCCTCTGACCCCTTTCCTCTGATATGTGGTGTTCCCCAGGGTTCAGTACTTGCACCTCTTCTCTTTAACCTTTTCTTGGCTCCTCTCACTCTTCAGATTCAACAAACTGGGATTAGTGCTTTCTATTATGCAGATGATATCGTCCTCCTACACCACACCTCTCCTTCTCATCCCGATCTTTCCCCACTTAACTCCTGTCTCTCCACTGTCGCCGACTGGTTGTCACAAAACTGTCTTCACCTTAATCTTACAGAGACTATTGCTATGTGGTTCTCCCGTGGTGGTCCTTCCCCCTCCCTGGCCCCATCCTTCTCAGGCTCCCCCATTCCGCTGGTTTCTTCTTTCCGTTACCTTGGGGTTCTCTTTGATTCTAATCTGTCTTTTCACGATCACATTTCTCATGTTACTAAGAATTCTTTCTTTTTCTTGCGTCAAATCCATGCTATTCGTCCCTTCCTCACCCCTTCAGCACTCGCTACATTACTCCTATCTTTGGTCATGTCTCGTGTTGACTTTGCTAATTCTCTTTTTCTTGGTATTTCAAAATCTCAGCTTTATCGACTTCAGCGCATCCAGTACACCGCTGCCCGTATTGCTACCCACTCCGCTGCCCGCGATCACGTTTCACCTCTCCTCTCCCGCCTCCACTGGTTGCCTCTACCCTTCCGCTCTCAATACAAACTACTTACACTGGTACATCGGGTCTTCCACGCTAGCACGCCGCAATATCTAGCAGACCTTCTCACCTATCACACCCCCAGGCATACACCTCGTTCATTTCATCTCAACCGTCTCACTCTCCCTCTGCCCTCCCTTGCTCACCTTCAGTCCACCCGCTCCTCTGCTTTTTTCTTCGCAGCTCCCGCCCTCTGGAACTCTCTTCCCCCTCCCTCCGCCTTGAGCCCCACTACCTCACTTTTAAGTGCAATTTAAAAACCCACCTTTTCTCCCTTGCTTTTGACCTTCCCTCCCCTTTCACTTAACTCTATTCACTATGGTTTATGTTGTGGTCTTTTTTTCCCTCTTTCCTGTCCAGATATTGTAACTTCCTTTTCTTTTCTTCTAGCTATTATTTTACTATTGTCTTTAAGGATGTTTTTATGATTGTTTTTATATTGTAAACCACTCTGGTCCCCCTAAAAGGGCGGTATATCAAGCTGAATAAAACAAACATAAACAATGATGCCGCCATGGAGCCCAGAAGCTGCAAATAGCGCTATGCCGTCGGAGCCTTCATGCACAAAAACACTGACACCTGCCTCAAGAGCTTTTGAACTCTGACCTCTGGTAGAAACACCGCCCCTACGACCGTGTCGAACAATGTCCCCAGGTACACCAGGCACTGAACTGGAAGCAAATGACTTTTGGCCTGATTCACCACCCAACCGAGTTGCTCCAGGAAGTCCATCACACGAGCTGTTTCTCCAATCGACTCCAAAACGGAACTCACCCGAATCAACCAGTCGTCCAAGTAGGGGTGCACCAGAATGCCCTCTCTGCGCAATGCTGCCGCCACCACCACCACCACCATCACCTTCATAAATGTGCGCAGCGCTGTCGCCAGGCCAAACGGCAACGCTAGGAACTGAAAATGGCCCATGGGCACTGCAAAGCACAGAAATTTCTGATGCTCTGGTCTGATGGGAATGTATAAATATGCTTCTGTTAAATCTATGGATGACAGCACCTTGCCTGGCTTTACCGACCGAATAACTGATCTCAGGGTCTCCATGCGGAAGTGCGGTACCCTCAAGCAGCGGTTCACGTGTTTGAGGTCTAAAATAGGACGAAAAGACCCTTCCTTTTTGGGCAGTACAAAATAAATCGAGTATCGACCTAACCCGCACTGGTCGGGAGGCACCGGGACCACCGCTTGGAGCCGCAGTAAGCACTGGAGAGTATCAGATACTGCCTTTCCCTTTGAAGCGAATCCGCATGGAGACACCACGAAGGCCTCAGCTAACGGACAAGCGAACTCCAGCGCGTAATGCTATCGGACAATCTCCAGGACCCACTGGTCTGTAGTGATGGTGGTCCAGACGGAGAGGAAGCTCCGCAAGCGCCCCCCTACAGGAATCTCCGTCTGGACCAAACCCGTTTCATTGGGGCTGCTTAGCGGAGTTCTGCTGGGTTCCGAAATAACCGCGACCGAACCCCCAAGCTCCTCCAAAGGACTGCCCTCTTGCCATAAAACGCCCTCTCTGATAGGGTGTGAACCGAGATCCTCTAAACCTGTGGAATTCTCTACTCTGCCCTCTTTGCAGAGAACCAGGCTTCAGACCCTTCGGATGGTCCTCTGGGAGCCGACCCCGTTTGGAATCCCCCAGATCCTTTACAATCTTTTCCAGAGCCTCCCCAAAAAGCAGCTTGCCCTTAATACGGAAGCTTACTAAGATGAGCTTTAGACGATGCATCTGCCGCCCAGTTCCTTAGCCAGAGGAACCTCCTGGCTGCAATCACCGACGCCATGGACTTCACCGAAATCCGTACCAGATCATAAAAGGCATCAGCGAGATAGGCCGCCGCTGACTCTAACTTCGCACCCTCCGGAGCAGGAGCATCCTCACCTTCGGGGTGAGACTCCACTTGGAGCCAACGAATGAAGGCCCTAGCCACATAAACTCCACAGATTGAAGCCTGCAGGGAAACAGCACTGGAATCAAAGGACTGCTTAAGCAGAGCTTCTAACTTTCTATCTTGCAGATCCTTGAGAGTTGCCCCACCCTCTACCGGGATCGTTGTCTTCTTAGTGACCGCTGCCACTAAGGCATCCACCTTTAGCATGCATAGCAACTCCTTCTCTTCCTGAGGGACTGGATACAGGCGCCCAATAGCACGTACTCCGCGCAGGGTAGCCCTCTGGACATTCCCATTCTGACTCCATCATCTGCCTGATTACCCTGTGAACTGGAAAATACCGTTGCTCCGCCTTAAACCCCTGAAGCAGAGGGTCTTCCAACGGTTCCTCCTGAACTGCTGGTAAGGAAATATTTAGGGCTGCTAGCGAATGGACAATAAGAGCTCCAAGCTCCTCTTATCTAAAAACCCTAAAAACATTAGGGCCTTCCCCTGGAGCAATTTCACTATCCTCAAGATCCCCAGTCCACTGATCCAAGCCCGAGTCTGAGAGAATTTCTCCTTCCTCCGGATTCTGGAGCTCCGTGGTGTGCTGCCCCAAGCCATCCGTGCTGGCCCCAACACCCAAACCTGTTTGGTAGGTGCCGTCACCCGGATCTATAAGACAGCCATTCCCTCCCAGAGAGGGAAGGGGCAGAAATCTTGCTCTGAACTTGCCCTAACTTCAGGCAATAAGCCTTGTGTAGTGACAAAATGAAATCTGGCGAAAAAATAGCCCCCAAGGCCCCCCCTGCTCCACCAAAGGCGGCTGAGGACTTATCTCCACAGGAGCAGTCTTTTTAGACTTGGTCTTCCGTTTTCCCTGCTTTTCCTGAACAGCGGCAGGAACAGCTGCCTTCTCCAACATGGCTGCCGTTCCCGCCTTCTCCACCGCGCTGAAATGGCCGCCTAACGGATCCGACGTGGAAGCCCTGTCTTCCATGCTGCTCTTGAACTCGCGCTAAACGCGTCTGCCCCGTCTGAAGCGTCAGGCAGACCTCTGCGACTGCTTCACCGCGCGCACGCTGCCGAGACCGGCAGCAGGCGTTTTAAATAAAGAACCCCGCCAACGCCGAGACGCAGCCGACAGTGAGCACGGCCCGAATTTGCTTCCTGCCAAGAAGCGTGTGTGCTCGGCCCTGCCAGACGTACCTGCACACTGTGAGATTGCAAAACCTCAACTCCTTCTCCCACTGCTAGCGAGCGAGTGAGCTGTCACACCGTGGCAGAGAGAGGCTGCACTCTGGGGCTCCCAGCTGCTAGCTCCCTTCTCATCCGTGGAAAAATGGCACTGCTTCGCGAGGCAGGCTCTGCCTCTACTGCACCTGCTGCAGCCGAGCCCCGTTTCCTTTTTTTTTTTTTTTTCTTTGCACCTTCAAAAATCTCTCAACTGGATTCTGCACCCAGCTAGGGCACCCTCCAGGAAATAGATTTTTCTTTCACTCCAACTAATCTAAAAACCCCCTTTCTTCTTCTTCACTCTGGGAGCCTGTCAGCTCTATGTCCTTTCCAGCTGCTGAGGACTGAAAGACTGAGTCTCTGACACCAGAGGAAGCTGGAGTGGCTGTCAGCAAGACTGAGTTTTTTCAGTCCTCAGCTGCTGGAGAAGGTTGACAACCCTATGGTTCCTGGACTGGCCCGGAGAGACGAAGAAGAACAATTCATACACAGAATTATGTTAAAAACACCGTACTCTTAAAGCCTTAAAGGGAAGGGAGTCCAGAGTCCTGCAAATTCTATCAGTTCCTGTAAATCCCTTTTGAGTGCACCTCATTTATTCATAGAAAAATTGTGTTGTCAGCACCACTTCTGTTACAAGTCTTGTTATGGAACAAAGTAAGCAGAGGCATTATTGCTTAGCTGAATTAGAAGAAGCAAAAACATTCTGTCCCGTTCTGCTAAACATGGCCTTGGTTTTGGACACACATATCCCTCCAGGATGCTAGTGAATTCTAAACCATTCTCCAAATTAACTCTTTCAAAGGACTCTGGTACCCCATTTCAAGTCCCTCTCAACAAGTACTACCTTTTAACTTTCAAAAGGGAGACTATGATAAAATGAGGAATATAGTTACGAATAAACTAAAAGGAGCAGCTGCAAAGGTTAAAAATTAACATTAAGAATGGACGTTGTTTAAAAACACTATCTTGGAAGCACAAACCGGATGTATTCCATGCTTTAAGAAAAGTGGAAGGAAGGCCAAAAAACTGCCAGCATGGTTTAAAGGTGAGGTCAGAGAGGCTGTGAAGCCAAAAAAAGCATCTTTCAGGAAATGGAAAAAGGAGCCTAATGACAATAACAGGAAACAACATAAGCACTGGCAAGTTAAATGCAAGACATTGATAAGGCAGGCAAAGAGAGAATTTGAAAAAAAGCTTGCCGTGGAAGATGTTTGATAAACTGAAGAGCGTTTGATAAACTGAAGAGCAGTAAATCCTCTGGAGCGGATGGTCTACATCTGAGAGTATTAAAAGAACTGAAAGATGAGATTGCAGATTTACTATCTGTGAACTATCATTAAAATCATCTGTAGCACCCAAAGACTGGAGAATGACCAAATGTAACACCAATTTTAAAAAGGGTTCCGGGGTGATCCGGGAAATTACAGACTGGTGAGCTTGACATTGGTACTGGGCAAAATGATAGAAACCATTATAAAAAACAAAATTACTGAACATGTAGATAGTCCTAGTTTAATGGGAGAAAGCCAACGAAAGTCTTGTCTTAAATAATCTGTTATATTTTTTGAAGGCGTGAACAAACAGGTAGACAAAGGTGACCTGGTTGATATAGTGTATCTGGATGTTCAGAAAGCCTTTGACAAGGTCCCTCATGAGAGACTGTTTGCAAAATTAAAAGGTCATGGGATAGGAGGCAGTGTACTATTGTGTATCAGTTCTGGTTAAAAGACAGAAAGGAGAGGTAGGACTAAATGGACAATTTTCTCAATGGAGAAAGGTGAATAGAGGAGTACCCTCAGGGATCTTGTGCTGGGCCTGCTGCTTTTTAACATACAGTCAAACCTCGGTTTTCGTATGCCCTGGTTTTCGTACGATTCGGTTTTCGTTGACTTTTTTCATCAAGATTTTGTTCCGGTTTTCGTACGTTGTCTCGGTTTTCGTACAGTTGAAATGGAGCACCATCTTGTGGCCAGAAGTGGGATTTTCTTTATTTTGATTTTCTTGCTGATTGACTGTCTTCCATATTTATTGGCGCTTCTCTTTTACAAGGCAGGCTGGAGCCCCAATTGGGCAGCCGGCCAAGATGGCTGTTCCCACCTCCGCTGCTGGTGGTGATTGCTCGATCCCCGGAGGGGAGAGCAGCTGGAGCTGGCTGGAGTGCGTCCCATATGCCAACAAAAGTCTTCAATAAAGGTAAAAGTGATGTTACATGCTCATTTATCCATTTCATTAGTCATTTATATGTATTTCTCATTGTTTTCTGTATGTAAAAATATAGTTATTCTCTATAAAATGTATTTTTTGTCAATATTTTTGGGTGTCTGGAACGGATTAATTGAATTTACATTATTTCTTATGGGAAATCTTGCTTCGGTTTTAGTCCGTTTCGGTTTTAGTCAGACTTTTTTGAACGGATTAATCATGAAAACCGAGGTTTGACTGTATTCATAAATGACCTGAAAATGGGAATAATGAGTGAGGTGATCAAATTTGCAGATGCAACAAAATTATTTAAAGTTGTTAAAACACAAGAGGATTGTGAAAAATTGCCAGAGGACCTTGATAAATTGGAAGACTGGACGTTCAAATGGAAGATTAAATTTAATGTGAAGAAGTGCAAAGTTACGTACCTAGGAAACAACAAACTAACTATGGCTATAACGATGCAAGGTTTCACATTAGGAGACATCAACCAGGAAAAAGCAATGTCGGATAAGCAGGCAGGCCTTGATTCCTGGAAAGATTTCAGGCGCAGAAAGGTAGATCTGAGAGTCATCAGCATAAAGATGGTATTGAAATAAATGCACCAAGGGACTGTGTAGAGAAAGAAATGGAGAGGTCCCGAGGTACACCAACAAAGCAGGATGGTAGTAGAGGAGGATCCACCAGAACACACACTGAAAGTGCATTGGCAGAGATAAGAAGAAAATCAGGACAGAACAGAGCCCCTAAATCCAAGCAAGGACAGGGTATCAAGGAGACAATGTCAAAGGCAGCAGAAAGTTAAAGAAGGATGAGAATCGAGTAGAGGCCTTTGGATTTGACGAGGAACAAGTTACTGGAGACTATGGCAAGAGTCGTTTCCATGGAATGTAGAGAATGAAAGCCAGATTGCAGTGGATCCAGAAGGACTTGAGAGGAAAAAGTCAAGAAGCAAAGTGGAGGGGAGAGAGAGGTTGATAACTGAGAGAACAGGTAGGATCTAGTGAAGGCTTTTTGAGGAGAAGTGTAGCCACATCATGTTTGAAGGCCACAGAAACAGTTGCAGTAGAAAGAAATAGGTTAAGGATATGACAGATGGAAGGGATGATGGCGTAAGAGATAAAGCCTAGTAGATGGGTGGGAATGGGATCAGAGAAGCAGGTAGTCAGTTTGGAGGAGGAGGAGAGAAGATTTACAGTTTCATTATCGTTTTCAGAAAAGGAAAAAAGTGTGGTGATCAAAGGCGAGGGAAGGATTTGAGATTGAAAAGGGGGAAGATGAGGTGGAGGTGACCCTGCAGAGAATTCAAGGCTAGTCTTCTGGACTTTGTCATGGAAATAGTCAACCAAGGTCTCGGAAGACAGAGACGAAGGGATTGGGAGAAGGGACCTTGAGGAGAGAACTGAGTGTAGTATAGAGACGGCAAGGGTCAGAGACATGAGTTAATCAGATGAACATAGAAACATGATGACAGAAAAAGATCACATGGCTTATCTAGTCTGTCCTTCCATATCAACAACTACAACAGTCCCCTTTTTTCCTTTAGAGATCCTCTGTGTTTGTCCCATGCTTTTTTGAATTCAGTTACTGTCTTCATCTCTACCACCTCCACTGGGAGACTATTCCACGGATCCACCACTCTTTGTGTAAAAAAAATATTTCCGCAAATCACTCCTGAATCTATCCACCTTCACCCTCATCCCATGTCCCCTCATAGCAGAACTTGCTTTCAATTGAAAGAGGCTCTCCCCCTGAACATTTATGCCACGGAGGTATTTAAACAACTCAATCATATCACCTCTATCCTGCCTTTCCTCTAAGGGGTACATATTAAGATCCTTAAGTCTGTCCTCATATGCTTTATAATGAAGACCACTAACCATTTTAGTAACCACCCTCTGCACCAACTCCATCCTGTTAACATCCCTTTGAAGGTGCAGTCTCCAGAATACCACACTATACTCCAAATGAGTTTGCACCAAAGACTTATACAGAGGCACTATCACCTCCTTTTTTTCTGCTAGCCATTCCTCTCCGTATGCATCCAAGCATCCTTCTAGTTTTTGCCGTCGCCTTTTCTACCTGTTTAGCTACTTTAAGATCATCAGACACAACCACGCCCAGGTCCCGCTCTTCTTTAGTGGACAGAAGTACTTCACCCCCTATAGCCACTCCTCACACATGATCACTTCCGCACAGTCTGTCAAGCTCTAATAACGCCCATACTCAATTTCTGCAACCCGATCTATACAGGCATGACAAAACAGTCGCTCAGACCACTACAAATGGCCCAAAACATGGCAGCACGAATAATATCCGGAGCATCAAAACAAGACCACATTACCCCCATACTAAAAGACCTACACTGGCTCCCATTCGGCTCACGTATCAAATACAAGACTATCCTAAATATATTCAGAATCAAACACAGGAACTCTGCCCTCAGTCTTCAACCCCTCATACAGCCCAACGTCAGTACAAGAATTAGAAGAGCCACATCGGTTACAAATCAACATGCCAAAAGACTACACAAAGGCATGCAAGTCCACTGCACGAAGAGCGCTATCACTGGCAGCACCTGAAATGTGGAACGCACTCCCGGACGAGCTGCGAGCCACGGAAAACACTAAGGATTTTTGGAAACAACTAAAGACTCTGCTCTTCCTGGAGCACTACGGCCCGAACACATAATGAGAACTACAACAACGGACTAACAACCTATCTGCACGCTCATTGTACAATTCACTGTATAAAGCTCATGCTGTAAATAGCGCACGCTAATCAACCCACCCACATGCACACACATCCACTGTACAGTATATGCATACCTTGAACACAAATGCAAATTCCATTGATTGTTTGCTGTGTATACCGCCCTGATTAAAGGATAAGGCGGGATAGAAATACCCTTTAAATAAATAAATAAATACTATATTGCTCCCTTGGACTGCTGCAGCCCAAATGCATGACCTTACATTTTTTAACATTAAATCCCAGCTGCCAGATTCTAGGCCATTCTTCAAGTTTAGCTAGATCCCTCCTCATGTTATCTATACCTTCCTGGGTGTCTACTCTATTGAAGATTTTGGTATCATCCGCAAAAAAGGCAAACCTTACATAAGAACATAAGACATGCCATACTGGGTCAGACCGAGGTCCATCGAGCCCAGTATCCTGTTTCCAACAGTGGCCAATCTAGGTCATACGTACCTAGCAATATCCCCAAAAGACACAGGTTCCTCAATGCTTGTACTGGGTCAAGCATTGATATCCTGGGTCCCTTTTTAATAGTGGTTTATGGACCTTTCCTCCAGGAACTTGTCCAAACCTTTTTTAAACCCGGCTATACTAACAGCCCTTATCACATATCACTAACAAAGATGTTAAAAAGAATTGGACCAAGGACAGATCCCTGGGGCATACCACTGGTAACATCCTTCTCCACAGAGTGAGCCCCATTTACCCTTTGTCGCCTCCCACCCAACCAATTTCTAACCCAAGCAGTAATTTGAATGAAGAGAGGCTAAAAAGGTTAGGGCTCTTTAACCTGGAAAAAAGATAGCTTAAGGGAAGATATGATAGAAGTCTATAAATTAATTGAGTGGAACAGGTAAACGTAGATCGTAAACGTTTGTCATCAGAATATAGAAAGACTAAGGGACATTAGAGGAAGAACAAGATCGGCTTTCCTAAAGCTACAAGAGTTAAAGAAAAAGTTCCAGCCTCGAATTGGAATGTTACAAGATGCTCAAGGTTCTATGTTGAATGATGCTGAGAAGATCAAGAAAAGGTGGAAGGAATATACAGAGTTTTTATATGATAAAGATCAAGTGGACAAACAGCCGTTTCAAACTGTACCTTATGATTGGGAACCATTGGTGATGAAAGAAAGCACAGTTACTTACCTGTAACAGGTGATCTCTGGGAACAGCAGGAATAAGTCTTCACATATGGGTATGTCGGTACCGACGGAGTCTGCGCGGGAACGCTTCCCAGCGTCCAATCAAAGAGTTTTTGGAAGCATCCCACCACGCCTGTGTGCTGCCTTCCTGCCTTTCCCAACTGCCTCTCCTCAGTTAAGTTTTAAAGCTGAGACAAAGAGAGAGAGAGAGAGAGCAAGGAAGGGAAAGATAGAGAAAGAGAAAAAAGCAACTCCTAGGGGAGGTGGGTGGGTTGTGAAGACTTATTCCTGCTGTTCCCAGAGATCACCTGTTTCAGGTAAGTAACTGTGCTATCTCCAGGAACAAGCAGGAATGAGTCTTCACATATGGGGGACTCCCAAGCTCAGATGCCCAGAGGGAGTCCTAGCATGTTGCAAGTCTAGAACGAGCCATGCTATTCCTCAGGACCTCAGGCATCCTGGGGATGGAGGGTAGGAGTTATTTATTTTATTATTTATTTTATTTAGAGAACATTTGTATACCGCTGCTTCCAGCGATCAGCAATGGTTGACTATACATAGCAGGAGGGGTAATCAACAGTTAATACAGAATGATTGCATGCCAAGATTCACACTGGGTTCACACTGCACAAAACTCTGATACAATATTTACAGGTGCAATTACATATATACATATTGTTACAATATTTACAACTTGCAGTTATATATATACAATCTGTTACACTAATTACAACTAAACTGGGGGAGATGCATTAACCTAGATGCATTACATGGTGTTCAAATCCCTTAAGGTCATATTGTAAAGTCACTCTAGTGTCATGGATACGGCTGACCCTTTGTGTTCCGGTTATTATTTACTCTGTTAGATTATAGTGGGTTTTGAGCTTTTTCCTAAAGTCTGTTAGGTTGTTGATTGCACGCATGCCATGTGGCAGTTGATTCCATAGCATGGGTGCAATGTAAGAGAATGCTCTGTTGCTGGTGTGTATCTTGGCCGTTCTTATACTCTTTGGGACACTGAGAGTGTTTAAGTTGGCAGTTCTTCTGCTTCTGTTGTGAGTTTGAGCGCTGATGAGATTGGTTAGGAATGACGGCGCTATGTTGTGTATAAGTTTGAATGTGGTTACTAGGAGTTTGTATTTGATGCGGGCGGTAATTGGGAGCCAGTGAAGCTCAATTAGGACTGGTGTGATGTGTTCTGTGAAGTTCTTTTTCATGATGATCCTGGCTGTAACATGATGATCCTGGCTGTAACAGTTGAATACAGAAAAGGAGCTGTGGAACAGCTGACTAGAACAGGGCTTCAAAAGGGGAAGACCCTGTATAGAGGGCATTTAGTAGTATAATATTGTAATCTGGGCCTCCCTTGTTGGCATTTCACAAGTCCACTGAGCTACATATGGATCTGTTAGAAGAGCCAGTGAATGTGCTCAAGGGGTACCTCACTGAGAAGTAGAGGTAATAAAGTAGAACAAAAACAAGTGGAGGTCAGAACCCTTCAGGGTGAGAAATAGCCCCAGGGGAAAAACTGGGGTAGTATAAGAGATAGAGCTTCAGCGGAGACGCAGAAGGTACTATGAAAGAAAGCTTAAGCTGTTTTGGTCCAAAAACAGTACAAAACTTGGACCAAGACAAAAAATGAGTCTGACCCAACTGGACTGGGGTTGGAATTAGTCCATGTAGGGGAGAAAGGGTATGGAGACTCTTGTATCTGATAAGAAAGTAAGGACAGATTCAGGAGCGCTAAGCTTTAGAGTAACTGAAGCTCCGCAATGTCTTTCCTAAATGGGGTCAATTAGGAAAGAAAAAAGGTACATGGAGAGGTTCAGGAGTACCTAACCTTAAAAGGTTATGGTAAGGAAAAAGTTTATTAATTACCACAGGAAGTGGTTATAAGTGTAGCCTCCTAAGTATGCTGGTACAGCATTGATAGGGGTAGTGCCCATTTGTCAGGATCATATAGGAATTTAAGGATATCTGAACCTAACAGACAGATAGAAAAGTAGATGGATACAGATCTATCTAAAAATATATCTCACTATATATCTATATATATCTATATCTATAGATATAGATATATTTAAATATATACACATATAGGGTATATATGCATATATCTATAAAGAGATATGGATGGGCAGAAGACACACAGATAGATATAGATAAGTATATATGCATCTATATATATCTATATATACCTATATGAATATGTAGGCATATAGACACGTCTCCAGGTATGTGGATGGAGAGATGTCCATAGAACCTCATCCCCCCTAGGGATATAGGGAGAGAGGAAGATTCATCTGACAGCAAGAAGGTTGATACCTGCTTGAATAGATACATAGAGAATCCTCTTTTCCTGGTTATGACTGGGAGAGTCAGAGGAAAGGTCTCCTTGACAAGAAGTCTGAATTTTTTGCAGAATTTGAGCTCTTGAATAACCAGGATGGCCTACGTGAAAATTGCAGAGGATAACTTCAGTCTGAAAACAGGAAGTCCAGATTTCTCCAGAATTGCAGTATGGAGAATGGATAGAGGATGCCCCTGGAGGAAGATACCCTAGTGACCCGCTTATGAGGGCAAGATGAGTATAAGGCGTCCTCTAGCTGCCAGTGAAGAAAATTATCTCTGACAAGAAGACCCAAGAAGATATGGGCCAAGCCAGGGAATTGGCCCTCCTTTAGGTTTTCACGTAATGAAAGGCCTGAGGCTTATGCCTCAAAAGAGATTTAAGATGAGATGGTAAGGGTAGGGAATACCTGCCAGACATGGAACATGACTGGGGGAACCCCTCCTAACCATCTGGGGTTATCTGCCAGGCAAGATACTGATGCTCTCTAGCAAGGGCCCATAGTACTCTATAGAGATGCAGAGAGCATGCTGCAGGTTGGTTAGAAGAAAAAACTGGCTGTGGAAAGCCAGCAGGTAACCAGCTATTCTGTCAAGGACAAGGGGGCGAAGAATAGAAGTTAACCAACCAGACTGTGATAATAGGGTTTCCCAAACGAGGTTGATAACCAGTTTGGGACTTAGCACTGAGGCTAGGATTGCTAGTGGAGGGGAATCCCTGGTTGTGTAGTGAACAAAACCAGTGGTTAACCACTAGGAATTGCTGTATCTGCAGCAACTACTAGGGCAGCGTGGAAAATTTCTTTTCCCTCTTCCTTTTTTAGATTGGGAAAAACAACAACAGACATGGTAGGAGTTTCTATTGTCTGATGAGCTGCCCTAAGGTAACAAGGGGGGGAGGGGGAGACAACTCCAGAAGGGAGAATCCCCCGGTAGAACAGGTAGAGGACCATAGGGGCTTACCAGTGTAAAAGGGCCACTCTTACAAACCAAATGTTGTAGTAAGAGAGAGGTAAGACAGAGCTGCAAGAGACCGACTATGGAGGAAGTCTCTGACAAGTGAGATGATACATGCCAGTAGAGGGAAACAACTGTCTATTGATAGTTATCTTTGTTTCCTTCAAGAGGAAGAGGAAACTTAAGAACATAAGAAATGCCATACTGGGTCAGACCGAGGTCCATCAAGCCCAGTATCCTGTTTCCAACAGTGGCCAATCTAGGTCATACGTACCTAGCAGTTTCCCCAAAAGACACAGGTTCTGCAGTGCTTGTACTAGGCCAAGCATTGATATCCTGGGTCCCTTTTTAATAGTGGTTTATGGACCTTTCCTCCAGGAACTTGTCCAAACCTTTTTTAAACCCAGCTATACTAACAGCCCTTACTACATCCTCCGGTAACAGATTCCAGAGTTTGATTACACGTTGAGTGAAGAAATATTTTCTCCTATTTGTCTTAAATAGTTTACCCTGTAGCTTCATTACATGCCCCCTAGTCCTTCTATATTCTGATAGCGTAAACAATTTATCCACGTATGGGCATGATCATCATAAAGACACTTAGAAAAAAGATGTCTCATGAAGAGATATCTAGATAGGTTAGGGTAAATTTAGTGCAGATACTGCCAGTGAAGGAAGCAGACTGCCACCCTAACCACCAACCAAGAGGGACAATGATCTATTTGAAACCCTGCGACTGCTGGGTTTGTTGACCCTGTTGAGGTTGTGGATTCTTCAGACCAGGGCGATGTTTCCCCTGTTTGGGAACATCTGTATGATGGGCAGATGATGGGTAAAACCTTCCCCCCCTAGGGGAAGAAAGTTTGGTAGGACATTTCCTACCTACTGGGAAAGAAGGCGAAGAACAGCCTCTGGAAAAAGGAAAGTCAGTGGATAACTGAGTAACCTGGAGTAAAGACTCCTTGTTGAAGAGATTTTCTCCAGTGCAAGGAGTATTTCCCCGTCTTTCTTGTGCCCATTTGTCCAAGTCTGAAGCTTGAAGCCAGGCTCTACGTCGTGCCCCTATAGCTAGAGCAGAAGTCCTGCTAACAGACTCAAAGGAGTCTAGGGTAGCACGAGTAAGAAACCTAGAGATATTTTGAGTATGACTAACCAGTAAGGAATAGTTTTTACTCTTGGGCTCTTGAAGAAAAGGAGTCAAAAGATGTAATTTTCTTGTGACCTCCTCAAGAGATAGACCCATATAAAAAATATATGAGAGAATTCTTGCTGAAAGCATGAATGTCTGGAAGGTTTGACGTCCAAAGGTATCTAGTGTCTTAGACTCACGACCTGGCGGACAAGAAGAGTGCTTTTTATTACTCTTCACTCGTCTCATTGCTGATTCTACCACAATGGAATGATGAGGAAGTTGAGTCCTTTGAAACCCTGGAGAGGGGGGGTACCTGATATAGAAGATCAGTTGCTCTGGAAGGTGGGGGTGCCTTTAAAGGAGCTTTCCACATTCGTAGAAGGATATCCTGCAAAGAATGATGCAAAGGAAGCATTATATTCTCATTTGCTTTGCTAGGAACAGAGAGGTATTCTGTATTCCCTTGTGTAGGATCTTGTCCAGGAATAGGAATGGTAAGTGATTTTGCCATATCCAGGAGGAAAGTCTGGAAAGAAGGATCCCCAGAGGGAACTTCCCTTGGATAGGCTAGATCTGATGAAGAACTAGTATTGGCACCGAGGGATCTATTCAAGTATATAGGAATAGAATATCCTGAATAGTACAGTATGGGATCCTTAGAACCAGCGACGGTCGGTAACAGATCGTCCATGCTAGGGATTGATTCCAAACGGCATCGAGGGAAGCGAGCCTGACAAGAGAAGCATGGAAGGTACCGACAGCAATGGTACTGTGGATATCGGTACCGATCTCGGTACCGTATCGGATACCGGTGGATGAAGACCAGCCGGTGGCAACTCTAACGGTATCGGAGGAACCGAGAGTTGCGGATCCGAATTATCGGAACCGAGCCTTCGGTACCGACGGGAGTCGGTACCCAGTCCTCCAGATTGGAGATCGATTCCAGACTCGGCATCGAAGGAAGCGAGTCTATCGATGCACGTCTGGAGGGTACAGACATCGGTACTAGTATCGGTGTCGGTACCGATACTGGAAGGTCAATCTGGAGCGTATCAACCGGCCCCGCAGGTACCAAGGATGCCAGACGACGATCCTTGGTGAGGAATGTTTCATCCAACACCAGTGCCGATGCCGGGGTATCGGTACCACTCGAAGCGGATGCCACCACCGGGCATGGCTCAGGTATGTTCTGTGAGGGGTGAACCTCAGGAACAACCTGAAACCCCACACAGGCTTTGGAGGCCAAAGACTCCCACCAGGGTTTTGAAGAAAGTGGATTCTTGAGGACGAGGCCATAGGCATCTCTATGCTGTGCATGAGAAGTGCCGCTCGAGGACTGGCTAGTCTTAACAGACTGTTTTTGGGTTACCTGATCCTGTATAGAAGAAGATATGGTCGGTGCCCTGAAGTTGGAGGGGGACCGCGTGTCGAGGGGAACTCGATGTTGAAAACTTCTTCTCACAATACTATTGCCCGAGGGCTCCGGAGGAAAATGGTCAGGCCCCAAGCAGGTTAGACACCAATTGTGAGTGTCTAAAAATAAAGTTGTACCGCCACAGTTTGTACATTTCTTGGGGAAAGTGGCTGGCAGTTCCATGAAGGAAAATGGAGAGGCCTAGAAGGCCTGAGAACCGTGAGACACTAAGGAAGAAAAATATATTCCTTAAAAAGGAAAAAATTTTACAAGAAAAGAAAAAAGAAACAGCGGCGGAACCGGTGGCATCGGGGAAGGCAGCCGCGACCACAACTAAAAAATAAAAGAAGAATTTTCTACGGTGACAGGACAACGTCCTGCCGGCTCCGCGGAAAAACGAAAACTGAGGAGAGGCAGATGGGAAGGCGGGAAGGCAGCACGCAGGCGTGTTGGGATGCTTCCAAAGGCTTTCTGATTGGACGCTGGGAAGCGTTCCCGCGCAGACTCCATCGGTACCGACGTACCCATATGTGAAGACTCATTCCTGCTTGTTCCTGGAGATGAAGTTGAAGCAGCATTGAAAGCCTTATCAAAGAACAAAGCACCAGGCATTGATAGCATTCCTATAGAAGTATTGCAGCAATTTGATGCAGCTGTTACCATACTTACAAGGCTCTGCCAAGAAATATGGAAGACACATCATGGCCATCTGACTGGAAAAGATCTGTGTTTATACCAATACTAAAGAAAGGTGATCCAACTGACTGTGAAAATTATCGAACAATCGCTCTGATCCCACATGCCAGCAAGATTCTACTGAAGATTATTCAAAAGAGACTACAACCATACCTGGAACAAGAACTACCTGACGTGCAAGCAGGGTCCAGGAAAGAGCGAGGAACGAGAGACATCATTGCGGATGTGAGATGGATCCTTGAAAAGACTAAAGAATACCAAAAGGATATCTATCTGTGCTTTATCGACTATAGCAAGGCTTTTGACTGTGTAAACCATGAGAAACTCTGGGCCACATTAAGAAGCATGGGTATACCAGAACACCTGATCGTTCTCTTGCGCAATCTGTACATTGATCAAGAAGCAGCAGTTCGAACGGAACAAGGAGAAACAGAATGGTTTAAAATAAGCAAAGGTGTAAGACAAGGCTGCATACTTTCCCCCTACCTGTTTAATTTATATGCAGAACAAATCATCAGAGAAGCAGGATTGTATGAAGACAACAGAGGTGTGAAGATTGGTGGAAGACTCATCAACAACCTTCGCTATGCTGATGATACTACATTACTGGCTGAAAGTGAAGATGATCTGAAACATTTGCTTCTCACAATCAAAGAACATAGTCTCAAAATGGGCCTGCACCTTAATGTAAAGAAGACAAAGATCATGAATCTTGGCATAATCAACAGGTTCATCGTTGAAGGAGAAGAAATTGAAATCGTGAACAACTTTAACCTACTTGGATCAACTATCAATAAAGAAGCAACAAGCAGTCAAGAAATCAAACGACGCAATGCTCTTGGCAGAATGGCTATGAAAGACCTAGATAAGATTCTCAAGAGCAGAGATGTCTCTCTCCATACAAAGATTCGACTTGTTCAACCAATGGTATTTTCAATAACATCATATGGATGTGAAAGCTGGACAGTGAAAAAGTCAGACAGGAAGAAAATTGATGCCTTTGAATTATGGTGCTGGCAGCGAATACTGTGTATACCATGGACTGCCCAAAGAACAAACCAGTCGGTACTAGAGGAGATCAAACCTAAGCTTTCTTTAGAAGCTCAGATGACAAGACTTCAACTTTCATACTTTGGACACATCATGCGAAGAGAGAGATCATTAGAGAAAGACATCATGCTTGGCAAGATAGGCAAAAGAGGAAGGCCAGCAATGAGATGGATCGATACAATAACAGCAGCTACGGGTACCAGTCTGTCAACAATGAGCCGCCTGACTGAAGACCGAACACAATTTAGGATAGCTATCCAGAGGGTCGCCATGAGTCGACTCAGACTCGACAGCACTTAACAACAACAGACATGCAATGAAGCTACAGGGTAAACTATTTAAGATTAATACGAGAAAATATTTTTTCACTCAACTCCCTCGACTCTTGAAATGTGCCCTTGTAAATGCCCGATCTGTACGTAAAAAATGGCCAATCATCTCAGATACGATAACACTACACAACCTTGACCTGCTACTGATCACCGAGACATGGCTTTCCTGTGATGACGTGATACTCAACCAGCTCCTGCCCGCTAACTTCTCTGTCCATACATGTCACAGATCAGGCAAAAGGGGAGGCGGCGTCCTCGCCATCACCAAATCTGACCTTCATTTCAACATAAAAGATGCAACCAGCTCGCCGCTCCTAAACACAATCTCGATAGCGAATAAGTGTTCCTCCATCAATCTACTTTACAGAGCTCCATCATCCGATCCAGATGCACTAACAACGATAATCGACACGGCCGCAAACTCCCAGAGCCCGCATACAACAAGCTGGGTACTAGGAGATTTCAACCTCCCCTCCCTGCAAGACTCTCACTCAAAGGCGTTTCTCGAAGCCCTGAAGGATCTAGGATATAGCCAATTAATCAAGGAACCTACCCACATAAAAGGAGGCATGCTCGATCTAATATTCACCACAAACCCAACCATCAGAGGAACAACCATCCCTGAACTATCAATCACCGCTGTCCCATGGTCTGATCACTCATTAATCCTATTCCAAATTCCTCAACCAAGCCAAGGCCAAAAGGGGGATAACTCAACAGTTGGTCAGTCCAACAATCCGCCGAGAAGATTCCAACCATTCAACAAAGATCTAATCCTGGAATCAGCAATCCCACTAATAACCTCAACAGCACACAACCCAGACGAACTAGTCTCCAACTGGAATGAGATACTCAGCTCAATAGCTGTTCGCCCAGCAATAAACGGACCTCAAGCGAAACGACACACAGCAACATGGTACTCTACTGAGTTGAAAGCCTCACTCGCGACACTAAGAAAACTTGAGAGACGATGGCGCCGCTCACGCTCAGAAGTAGACCAAAGTGCATAAAACCTACAACTCTCAGCGCACCGTACCGCAGTAACTGAAGCCATGAAACGTTACCACGCTGACACTTTAAAGAGATCCCTCAACAAACCTCGTGACCTGTTTGCCCTCGTTAAGCGACTTACAACAGAACCTGCATCAGAACAAGCAAATGGAATCCATCCTCAAACATATGCGGATTATCTACAAACCAAACTATGTCAGATAAACAACAACTCTGCGTCCAGCACTATCCTTCAGCCTTACAATCAAACACCACTCACTACCTTCACGACTCCATCCAAACAATGCATCGAAAACACCATAGCAGCTATCAACACGACTACAGCACAATCTGATCCATGCCCAGCATTCTGGGTCAAAGAACTACGGACTGACCTCAGTCCCATCATATCCAGACTCATGCAACAATCGTTCACAACAGGTGATTTCCCACGCACCCTCAAACACACATCAATAAGACCTCTACTAAAAAACAACAAACTCGACCAACAGAAACCGGAATCATACAGACCCATAGCAAGCATACCAATGCTAGCAAAAATAATGGAAAAGGAAGTTCAGAGACAAATACAAGATCACATTGACTCCAATGCACCACTGGATCCATGCCAACACGGATTTAGAGAAGCCCACGGGGTGGAGACCCTTCTTACCACACTCTTCAGCAGCATATCATCAGGCATCGACAATACCCGCCAAGGCTTTGTCCTTGTCTTCCTTGACATCGCAGCAGCGTTTGATTCCGTGAGCCATGAACGCCTCCTAGAACGCCTCAAAGAAAAAGGAATCTCCGGTAAAGCACTCGAGTGGTGCAGGTCCTACCTCTCGGACAGATGGCAGCAGGTTCGATCCAAAGACACATCATCAGAACCATTCCACCAAAGCCAAGGTGTCCCACAAGGATCCTCCCTCTCCGCCTTGCTGTTCAATATATACATGCAACCTCTCTGCAACCTGATCTGGTCTTTCAACATGAACTGCATGATATACGCAGATGATGTGCTATTATACACGCCTTTTGCAACAGAAAACCCCGACCTCTCACCAATAACATGCTGCATAAATGAAATATCCAACTGGCTACAATCCCAAAACCTCTGGATTCAACACAAGAAGACGGAGGTGATGTTCATTACAAGGAATCGTAACTTCACTGCGCCTACAGTACTAAAAGTTAAGGACGCGGACCTCCAGATCAAATCCGTGATCAGATACCTTGGCGTCACACTAGACCAGAACCTAAATATGCAGGCCCATATAAGTAACACTGTAAGGGCAGTATACCATAAAATTAGATCCCTTAGATACCTGCGATCTCTGCTGGAGCCTGATGATTTCAGGACCATCTATCAGGCACTAATCATTCCGCATTTCGATTATGCGAATGCAATACTGCAAGGACTCCCCCAAACCACTCTGAACCCACTGCAAATGGCAATGAACACCGCAGCAAGAGTACTACACGGAGCATCCAGGAAAGATCACGTCACACCCATTATGAAACAACTCCACTGGCTCCCGATTCAAGGTAGAATTACATTCAAGACCTTGCTACTCACCTTCAAAGCCACCAAAGGTCTCTCATCAACATCACTAACAGAGATAATCCAGATGACGTCCCTCAATAAGGACAGAAGGTCAGCAGCACAAAACACCTTGATAGTCCCAAGATCAATAACTCAATGCACCAAGTCAACATCCAGCAGGGCCTTCAAACTTTATGCACCAGTGATCTGGAATAACCTCCCTCACATCCGAACAATCCCAGACATATTCCAATTCAGGAAGGCTGTGAAACACTACCTCTTCCTCCTACATTACCCGGAATCTAATGAAAGCTCAGCACCAATTACCAAAACCACACAAATCTCCTCTGTCTGAAACCATACGAACACATGACCAGCCTGTAAATTGTATATATTGTTATTGTATATAGTTACCCTGTTAGCCAAGTTGAATTTCCTGTTCATATGTAAACACAAAGTACTATTGGAAATGTGTATGTTCGTTGTTTATTGTAAACCGCACTGATGCTGAATAGCACGGTATAAAAGAGACTTTAAATAAATAAATAAATAAACGTGTAATCAAACTCTGGAATTTGCTACCGGAGGATGTAGTAAAGGCTGTTAGTGTAGCTGGATTTAAAAAACGGTTTGGACAAGTTCCTGGAGGAAAGGTCCATAAACCATGACTAAAAAGGGACCCAGGATATCAATGCTTGACCCAATACAAGCATTGTGGAACCTGTGTCTTTTGGGGAAACTGCTAGATACGTATGACCTAGATTGGCCACTGTCGGAACCAGGATACTGGGCTTTGATGGACCTTGGTCTGACCCAGTATGACATATCTTATGTTCTTATGCTGCTGGTCACAGAGGTCTGCTTTAAGCTGGAGTGTATTCAGCGATTCAGCCTGCTCCTCCATCCACATTTCTGCCGCTTCCTCCATCCAGGCCCCAACTTGGATCTCGCTGTGCTGGTGATGGGTCGTCAAAATATAGCACTTTTAATCTTGGGGAGGGGGGATTCTATTAAATTCCAGCTCTTGGCATTTAAACTGATGAAGTGACTGAGGCACTGGTGAACTGGTTAGGTTAGTGGTTATTTAATTCTCAGTTCCTCTGCACAGGGCTAGAAAAATACTGGGAGACAGATTACTTGGGTGCAGATTTCATAAAATCAAAAAATAGAAGTAAAAAAAAAACTTACAAAAATAAAACTAAAAAAGAGATAGATAAGCAAAACAAAAAGGCCAAGAAAAATGACAACAGCAAGAAGTGGGAAAAGTATGGAATTCTTTCTTACCCTCTGCATATGCATATGTGTGAGTGAAGGCATTTGAGTGTAGCAGTGTCTTTTCTGAAAGAGTAAGGTTGAATGGTTTTGAATGTAGCGGTATCAAAATATTCCATTGGTTTGGGAGGAATAATAAAATGAAACAAAGTGTGATATGTATGAGACCATTTGATGCCCTATCAATAGAATCCGAAGGATGGACTTTGCTATAGGGTAAACTATTTAAGACAAACAAGAGAAAATATTTTTTCACTCAACATGTAATCAAACTTTGGAATTTGCTACCGGAGGATGTAGTAAAGGCTGTTAGTGTAGCTGGGTTTAAAAAAGGTTTGGGACAAGTTCCTGGAGGAAAGGTCCATAAACCATGACTAAAAAGGGACCCAGGATATCAATGCTTGACCCAATACAAGCATTGTGGAACCTGTGTCTTTTGGGGAAACTGCTAGGTATGTATGACCTAGATTGGCTACTGCTTGAAACAGGATACTGGACTTGATGTAGCTTGGTCTGACCCAGTATGCCATATCTTATGTTTCTACAGAAGTTATAAAGGGGCGCAGAAGCCTGCCTCATTGGCTCGCTTCCAGCCTGCCCTCTGCCTCTCCAGCTGTGGCTGTATTAAACATTAACACAGCCACGGGAGTATTTACTTTGGCTTCCACAGCTGTGTTGAGCATTAATACAGCCACAGGAAATGCTCCCATGAAGGGCCGCCCAAGGGTTTCTGTCATCCTAGGCAGTCCTCCCTCTTGCCTGTTGTGCCACGCTACCCGCCATGCCGCAGCCCCCAGCATCCATTTGCCCACCTGGGGGATGGGGTGGCGTGACAAGCATTCCTTTGATGTGGCGGCAGTTCAGTCACCGCTTCAGCACTGCAGCGGGCTTTAAAGCGCATGTGTGCATGTGCATACTCATGGCCTGCCACTGCAGCCTCCTTTGATGCAACTTCCTGTTGGAAAGGGCACAAGCAGCAGGTCCTGACTGCACGCAGGCATTTTGGTGCCTGCAGTAGTGCTGAAGCGGCAGCTGAGCTGCTGACGCTTCAAAGGAAGGATTGGCATGCTGCCCACTGGGGACTGCCACCCTGTTCCCGTGGCTGTATTAATATATAATACAGCCGCAAAAGCAAAAGTTCCCTTGGCTGTGTTGCTGCAGGGAGATGGGAGGGAAGGCTGATATTGGTGTTTTCAGGGGAGGGGCTGAAAATGGACTGTTGCTGGGTCTGGAGCAGAGGGCGGGACTGACTGATATTGGGGATGGAGTGGGGTGGGCTGATACAGTGAATGGGGGGCTGGGACTGGGAAATGGGCTGATACAGGGGCTGGGGGCCTGTCTGATACTGACAATGGGCTGGTACTGGAAATGGACTGATATTGGGGCTGGGAGACTGGAAATGGATTAATGCAGGAGCTGGGGGACTGACTGATACTTGCAATGGGGTGATACTGCCAATGGAGGCTTGGATTGGAAATGAGCTGTTACTGGGGCTGGAGGGACTAGAAATGGGCTGGTACTGGAAATGGACTGATATTGGGGCTGAGGGGACTGGAAATGGATTGATAGTAGGTCTGGGGAGATGGGGTTGGAAAAGGGCTGGGACTGTAAAGGAACTAATTCTAGGGCTAGGGTCCTGGGATTGAAAGGTGGGAGGGGGGATGATGCTGGCAAATGCTAGGATCAGAGTAGGAAAAAGAGGGAAATGCTGGGGGAGTGAGAAGATAGAAGAGGATGGATATTGTGGAGAAGAAACAACATCAACGAAGGGAAGGTTGAGATGGAGGGATATAAGAACGCATCCTGGGGTAAGAAGGAGGAAAGACAAGGTTAATTAATATTGGAGAAGGAAGTAAATGGGTGGGTGCTGGGGAAGAGGAGTAGGAGGCAGGAGGGCAGGGCAGGAGTGGAGGAGTGGCCTAGTGGTTGGGGCAAGGTACTTCAGGCCGGAAGGTCGGGGGTTCAAATCCCACTAGAGGACAGCAACTTTGGGCCAGAAGAACTGGGGTTTCTAGTCCCACAGGTGCTCCTTGTGGTCTTGGGCAAGCCACTTAACCCTCCATAGCCCATGTTCCCTGTAAAATAGTTATCTCCAAGTTATAATGCCCTGTTCAATGTAATTTCAGTTTGTTCGATGTAAACCGCACTGATGCAGAATAGCGCGGTATATAAGAGAATTAAAATAAATAAATAAATAAAATAAATACTAGGGAAATGGGATGTGGGAAAGCAGGAACTCTGACAGGTGGAGACTCTAAATTGGGCGATAAAACAGAAGAAAGACTCTAAGATAGGCTGGATATTGGGAGTTTAATGGGTGGGATTGTGAGTGGGAACTTTGGGGAACCTTGGGGAAACTGCTAGGTACATATGACCTAGATTGGCCACTGTTGGAAACAGAATACTGGGCTTGATGGACCTTGGTCTGACCCAGTATGGCATATCTTATGTTCTTATGTAGTCATTGTTATATCAACTTCATCCTTTGGTGTTGGGACAGGTAGTTTGTAAAGTTGGAGTAGTGGGGGTGTCTCCACTTAACCATCGCACATCACCTTTTGCTCCCCCTTGGGCTAGACTTGCCTATCTATAAGCAAAGGGAACAAAGGAGGTTGCACCAAATAGTGCAGCCTTTTGATGATGCAGAGCTCTGGATCATATGAGTCACTATGCCAAAAATTTGGCCTCCCTTTGGTTCAAAAATTTGCTTATTTATAATTGGCTCACTGGGTGAGGATAGAGGCCTTTAAAGGGCAAGGGAAAAAGGGATATGTCCTCCTTAGAAGATCTATGTGAAGGCCTTCTATCTATAAGGGGCCTTATATCTGTAGTGTATCATTTCTCTAGGAGACCCCATGCCCCATAATAGGAAATAGAAGCTTTACGGAGAAACGATGTAAAAAGATGGAGAAGTCCCTGCTGAAAGCTTCATTAGCAGCAGCGGTGCAGGAAAACAATCAAACAGATGTATCATTGGTACATGATTCCGAGTAAGTTGGTGAAGATATACCAGGGACTTCTGATAAATGTTAGTGAGAATGTGGGATGATGTGTGTGTGGGGGGGGGGGGGGTGGGTGGGTCTGGCTCACATCTGGTGGCATTGTCTGTGGGTCCAAAGTTTCTGGAAGAGCCATTCAATATAAAATATGGAATATGTTGGAGGTGGGGATCCCTTGCGACCCTGGAATCTTCCTGCCTAATATCAAGATTCTTAATCTGAGGGAAGCTCAGTGTACTATAGCTATACGCTGCTTAAATGTGGCCAAGATGAACTTAATATCTCACTGGACGCAGGCAATCCCTCCAGTCCTTTTGGCTTGGTTAGAGCAAATGTGGGGCATATGGAGAGATTGATTGTGGCATGTTATTTATTTATTTATTTTTATTTACATTCTCTTATATACCGCGTTATTCTGCATCAGTGCGGTTTACATTGAACAAAGTGAAATTACATTGAACAGGGCATTATAACTTGGAAATAACTATTTTACAGGGAACATGGGCTATGGCGGGTTAAGTGGCTTGCCCAAGACCACAAGGAGCACCTGTGGGACTAGAAACCCCAGTCCTTCCGGCCCAAGGTTGCTGTCCTCTAGTGGGATTTGAACCCCCGACCTTCCGGCCTGAAGTACCTTGCCCCAACCACTAGGCCATTCCTCGACTCCCTACTGAATATGCATGAGACATATTTGCATACAGGGGGCAGTGCATGCAAATATATCTCATGCATATTCATTAGGGATACCCTGAAAACCTGACTGGTTTGCAGCCCCTCCAGGACTGGCGTTTGAGACCCCTGCTATAGAGAAATAAAAGTGGAGTGGAAAAGTAGTCTAATGGTTACAGCACTGGTTTGGGAACCAAGAGAGCAGGGTTTGATTCACACTAGTGCTCCTTGTGATCTTAGCCCTCCATTGTCTCAGAATAATCCAAGTTATTAATGTCCCTGTTTAATGTACATTGCCAAGTTTAAGTTAGAATGCAAACCATTTTGACTAAATGATAAAACGGTAAAAAAACCCTGTAAAATAAATAAAAAATGTTCTTTTTAAAGAATACCCGTTTCTGAAAATCTACTTCCTTAAGTAGATTCTCAACTGGTTCTCAACTGGAATAAAAGCCTCAGCTCAATCGCTCTACGCCCACCTTCAAATAAACCGCTAGGGAAACGGGCCACCGCACCTTGGTACTCCGCCGAGCTTAGATCATCACTCACCCTCCTGAGGAAGCTGGAAAGACGTTGGTGCCGATCACACTCTACTGATGACCGGCAGGCATATAACTTGCAACTGGAGAAGCACCACCAAGCAGTTACAGAGAGCATGAAAAGATTCCACACAGACGCACTAAAGTGGTCTTTGAACAAACCCCACGAACTGTTCGCACTTGTTAAGAACCTAACAAAAGAACCAGCACCTGAGCAACCAAGTGAGATACACCCCTAAGAATTTTCAGATTACTTACAATCAAAGCTTTGCAAGGCAAATAAGTCCCCGTAACCTACCATCGCACTCGAGCCAAGATATCTATCACCCCTGGCCATATTTTCCACGCCATCCAAGAAACATATTGAAGATACCATTGCTGTGATCAACACGACCACCGCACAAACCGACCCTTGTCCTGCTTTCTGGATAAAGGAGTTACGAGCAGACCTCAGCCCTTTTATAGCCAGGCTCATGGACCGTTCCTTCACAACAGGCACATTCCCCCAATCCCTTAAACGCACCTCCATCAGACCGCTTCTAAAAAACAGCAAGCTCGACCCAAAGAGGACAGACTCATACAGACCAATATCAAGCATACCACTTCTGGCTAAAATTATTGAAAGAGATGTCCAAAGACAAATTCAAGAACACATAGAAACATAGAAACATGATGACAGAAAAAGACCACAAGGCCCATCTAGTCTGTCCTTCCATAACAACAACTACAACAGTCCACTTTTTACCTTTATAGAAACATAGAAACATGATGACAGAAAAAGGCCACAAGGCCCATCTAGTCTGTCCTTCCATAACAACAACTACAACAGTCCACTTTTTACCTTTATAGAAACATAGAAACATGATGACAGAAAAAGACCACATCGAAGCATCCGCTCCCCTCGATCCCTGTCAACATGGTTTTAGAGAGGCACATGGTGTTGAAACACTCCTCACCACGCTCTTTAACAACCTAATGGCTGGAATTGACAACATCCGTCAAGGGTGTGTTCTCATGTTTATGGACATAGCAGCCGCTTTCGATTCAGTAAGCCACGAGCTCCTCCTGCGACATCTCAAGGAAAAGGGAATACGTGGCACAGCACTTGAATGGTGTAAGTCATATCTCTCGGATAGATGGCAGCACGTACGATTAGGGACCTCAACATCAGAACCATTCCACCAGAATCAAGGCGTCCCACAAGGATCTTCCCTCTCTGCGCTGTGATAAGGAAGCTTATCAGGACCCAAGAGATAGGGATAAAGAGAATGAATTTACCCTTATGAAAGGACCTATTTTACCAGGTCAGAGACACAAAACTCCCTTTACACCTAGAAAGCAGGTAATACCTAACTACAATAGGTTGCAGAATGCCCCTAGTGGAGAAAAAGAGAGGGAATACAGGCTCAGGGTAAGGAACCCTTACGTCACTGAATTCCCCAATTACTCAGCTGCCACGAGGCAGTTTGATCTCCAACACCTGAGAGGAGAGGGGGTGGAGCAGGCACCTGAGAGGTTTAAGACTAGGTCAGTTTATTCAGAAGAAAGAGGCAGGAGAGGAAGAAGAGAAGGAAAGGAGAGAGAACGTGAGAGCAGTAGGAGTGCCTACTGGAAGAGGAATGGATCTAGGACAGTGAGAACAGCAGGAACCAGGAACACAAGTTGGAGAACAGGATGTGGAAGCACCGGTGAATGGTGGCCAAAGCATGAGCGAGGAGAAGCTGCTACAAGCTTTGACCCAGGTATGAGCATTAGAAGCTTGTCTAATTCTAAGCACTACAGAATTGCCAGAGACAGCCTTAGCCCTAACGGAAGGCAGTCAGCTAAGCCCTCTGAGCCAGAAACTGAGGAAGTGCCAATGCAACTGGGTGAACCAGACATAGCTTTAGAAGAAGTTGTCTCATACCTGGATTGCTCTTTATGCCAGTCTTCCAATACAGAGGTGTTGAAAGGGAGTCAACCATAAGGAAAACCTCCAGTGTCCGGTAGCCCTAAGAGCCTGTGGTTAACTTGTGAGGGTCCTGAGTTAAAGGCAAAATACCTTTTTTTTTTTTTTTTTTTTTTTTTTTACTGTGCAAGCCGGAGCTGCCCAATTAAGTTGGTGAATCAGCTGTGAGCCAGAGCAGTGCTCAGCCTGAAGCTGTATTAACGGTGAAAGTAAGGAAACCTTTGTTTAGCTGTTTATAAGAAAACCTTGCATAGAGAAATTGCTTGCCTGTGAAGAGTTTAACTGCCTTGTTGAAAGTTTTTCTATGTTTAAGAAGACAAACAGTGTTCTGGACTGAGAGAAAAAGAAACCTGCTTTAGGAAAAGCTGTTTTCTGTTTGTTTGATCAGCACTGCAAGCCATGCCTGATAGCATGGGCTGTTAAAGTATTTATGTTTATACTGGAGAAGATTGCAAGCTGTTTTGTTTGGAATTCATTTATATCCTGAGGTTCATTTACAAGTATCCTGGAGAAATAATCCAAAGGTGGAATTTGTGAACCTTAGCGTGTTTTTTTTTTCAGTTAATAAACTGTCATTACCTTACCACTCAAGGCAACTACAGAAGTGTTTTTTTTTTACCTGAGGTTGAATACTTTCTGACTGAACTACCTTTCCCATAAGGCATTACAAGGCAATCAGTCAGTTGAAAACCAAAAGGTGAATCTCTCTAATGACAACCACGCCCCTCCATACTGCATGTAAGGGGCTATGGGCGTGACAGCGCTGATGTTCAACATACACATGCAGCCTATATGTGACATCATACGGTCTTTCAAGGTGAACTGCTTAGTATACGCTGATGATGTCCTCCTTTATATGCCATTCTCGACAGACAACCCAGACCTCTCCCCACTGACAGACTGTTTCAATGCAGTATCCAGCTGGCTCCAAAACCAAAATCTTTGAATTCAACATTAGAAAACAGAGGTCCTATTCATCACAAGAAATCCAAACTTCATCACACCACCAGACCTGAAGGTCAAGGAAGCTGAACTTCTAACCAAACCCTCTATCAGATACCTCGGAGTCACCTTAGACCAGCGACTAGACATGAAGACCCACATAAGCAATATAGCAAGAGCAGTATACCTTAAGATCCGATCTCTCCGGCATCTACGTTTCCTGCTTGAACCGGATGACTTCCAGACAATCTATCAAGCACTGATCATAACGCATTTTGACTATGCAAATGCCTGTTGTTATGGTCTTTATGTTATAATGTAAACCGCGCTGATGCCGAATAGTGCGGTATATAAGAACTTGTAATAAATAAATAAATAAAATACTTCAGGGTCTCCCTCAGTCCACTCTGCACCTGCTACAGCTCGCGATGAACTCAGCAGCAAGAGTTCTTCAGGGAACATCCAGGAGGGACCACATAATGCCCATCCTGAAACAGCTTCACTGGCTCCCCATTCAAGGCAGGCTCACATTCAAAACCTTAGTGCTGACGTTCAAAGCCATCAATGGGCTCTCCTCCTCATCCCTAACAGAGCTCATAAAGAGCAACTCCCCTACCAGATCTAGAAGAGCAGCAGCGGTCAACACACTAATAATTCCGAAAGAGATAACCCAGTCCACCCAGGCAACAGTAAACAGAGCCTTCAAATTCTGTGCACCTAAATGCTGGAACACCCTCCCACCTAGCATCCGGGGAATCCCTGACTTAGTCCAGTTTAGGAAAGCTTTAAAACATCACCTCTTCCTCTTGTATTACCCAGAAGACTGTATCACCACAGCCCCAGCAACTAGCTAGCCGACGCAGTACAAATGAATCCTCTATACTAGTTTGTCAAGATGTAAATAGTTACCCAGGTTTGACCCAAGTTCATGTACCGGTTCATTGTAAACACAGCTACAGAAATGTGTAAATTTTGATGTTCTATGTAAACCGCACTGATGCGGAATAGCGCGGTATATAAGAGAATTTAAATAAAATAAAATAAAAGTAAGCTCTTCAGCTATCTATGTTTCATTTGTTCTGTTTATTAGGGTGATCTGCCTGCATACAGCTCTGATAAGGTGAAATTTTACTTAACATATTTTATAAGAAAGGAAATTATAAGGTAACGCCCTCACCACTCGCCTCTAGTTTTAGAGGGGCATGGTTATTGGAGGAACCTTCTCCTATCAGCCTTAACAGCCTATTTCCTTATGGTGTCTTCTGGGAAATGTAGTACTGCTAAGATGTGTTTGTGCTTCAGGTAGAAAGTTGTAGTTAAGGCCACCGAGGTAAGGCATATAACAGAAAATGTATTTCGCACAAAAAGATTCAAAGTACCAGATACAGGATTATTTCTGTAGGATTTGCTCAAAGTACAGCAGATGGTTGGCAAAGTAAACAAAAGAACCCAAAAATGGCTGTTTAAAGTCTTCTTACTTTCAGAAGCACAGCCCTTGATAGCAAGGCTGCCACCTTCCTTTTAGTCCTTGCTAATTACAGCATAAAGTCCAAACAAGCTTAATCTTCTGTGGCAGTTTGGATTCTATCAGCCTCAATTCCTTCTAGGCTGCATTTCAGGTACAAGAGAACTCAAAACAAGAGGCAAACATTCAGACTGACATCAAAAACTTTCAACAGGCTTTTCACATAACAGAGGAGCAAAGAAAAACTCTTCTAGCAGGTAAATTGGCTTCTTGCCGTTTCACAGTTCAAACCACAGGTGGATAACAAGCATGAATCACAGCTTCCTGCTTATCCTTAAAACTTCAGTAAACTTCCCTTTTAAAAAATATATGGGAATTTACCACCACACTGCCTGTTTCTTATGTTACCTGTGCAAGGAGGATAATTCTTTCAGGGCTGGCTTTTCCTCAAGACTCCATGTCTAAAGCTTGGCACAGAGAGCAATCCATAAGGACGTCTTCTTCCCCCAACTCTACCACTGGCTCTCCCAGCTGCATGGATTCTGACTCACCCATCCGGTCAGACTGCTGTCACGCCCTTAGCCCCTTACCTTGGTATGGGGGGGCGTGGATTTTATTTTTGTCACTGTGGTGCTTCAACTTCTGGCCTTTTTCTAACTGAATGCCTTTACATGCATTCTGGGAAAGGTAGTTCAGTTAGATATCACTTGGGCTCAGATGAAAACACCTTCTTTGTAGTTGAGTTTGAGTGAGTGCAATTTATTCATTAGCACAAAATAAGACACGCTAGGTTCACAGATCCACCTTTTAAAGATATTTTCATCCAGGAATTCTTGCAACTTATAACAGGATAACTTGAACAGAAACAAAACAGCTTCCCTCAGCCTTAACTAGCAACACCTGCCTTCAGCAGAGCTTGCTGTGAAGATCAAAACAGAAAGAAACTTTTAAACCAGGTTTCTTTTCCTTTCCAGTCCAGAGCAAACACCTGGCTATCTTGTATGCTTAAACTCAGCCCTTCATACAGATAGTCCAATTCATAGAAGCAATAAAACTATTTTCCAGGTTTTCTCAGCAGTTAAACAAACCAAAAGCATTTCTTACTTCCTTCAGTTGAAACGGCATCCAAAACTGAGCTCTGCACTGTTCACAGCTGTTTCTCAAAAGATAATCAGGAAGCTTCAGCTTTTCACTGCGTAACACTTTTCCTGAGCTTAGAACTTTAACAAGCAAACACAGCTCTCAAGGCTTTTGGACACGGGAGACTTCTCTTTACAGTTGACATCACTAGCAACCATTCTTTAATTGGCAGACTGGCATGCAGAGCAGTCCATGTATGAGACCCCTTCTTCACAAGGTAAATCTGGCTCCCCCAATTCCATGGGTTCACTCTCTAGCTCAGATTCAGATAGCTTACTTGACTGCTTTCTATTAGGGTGAAAACTGTCTATGGCAAATACGTATTGCTCCTTATTAGCCAAGCTTCTGGGACTCATACCTTGATCAAAGCCTGTAGTAGCTTCACTTCTTACATGCTCTGGCCACCATCTAGCATGTCCTGTTCTCCAATTAGTGCTTCTGGCTCTCACTGCTCCATTCCTTGAGTAGGCAAAACGTCTGCTCTCTCTTTCCTTCTGGTTAGCAGTCACCGCACTCTCTGGTCTCAGGAATCCTTCCCATTCCTCTCCATGTGTCCTGCTTGTCCCTCTTCGTCTTCCTCCTGCTGCTCTCTGACTTGGTCTCTGACCTGGTCTCTCTGACCTAACTGAGCTAAACTTAAACCCCTCAGGCTCCTGCTCCACCCTCTCCCCTCTCAGGTGGGAAAGATCAAACTCCCTCGTGGCAGCTGTGTGATTAGGGGATGCAGTGACGTAAGGGTTCCTTACCCTAAGCCTGCATTCCCTATCCTTTCTACCACTAGGGGCACTCTGTTCCTCATTGTAGCCAGGAATTACTGGCTTTCTAGGAGCAAATGGAGTTTAAGTCCTGGACCTTTTAAAATGGGTCCCTTTATTAAGGTAAATTCCTTCTTTTTACCCCTCTCTTCTAGATCCTGATAAGCTTCCTTATCACACTGCTCAGTTGACAACCTCTCTGGTGCTCTGAGAGCTTCTCCACTTCCTGGCTCCAAGCTCTGCTGCCAACCTTTGCAGGGAATTCAGCCCTCTCAGCTCCTGGTAGCTCGGCTCTTCTGCATGAGTTAGCACCTTCTCTACCTCCTTCTCTTCTCCGGTCTCTGCCTTCTCCTCCTTTTTTCTCCTTCTCTATACTCTAGCATAGGCTTATACCTCCAGGGTTCTAGCCCCAACTCCTTCCTTCCCAGGTATTGGCAATCCCCCTGCCTTCTGGTATTTGAGTAATCAGGGAACTTGTTGAAGTAAGGGTTTTGGACCTCGTGCCCGTAATCTCTCTTACTCTACTAGACACTGCATGAAACCTGTTCCAGCTGGGGTTTTTCTGGTTCTTAGGTGTGGCTGTGGCTTTCTCACCCTGCACTCCTAAAAGGGGACCCTTTACTAGGGTGAATTCTTTACGTTTCTCACCTCCCCCATACTCAGGATAGATGACCTTGCCAGAATGTACATAAAACTCTGTTCCTTCAACTCACAATGCTTATCCAACACCCATGATTTACCTTACCATGATTTACCTTATCAGAATATAGAAAGACTAGGGGACATGCAATGAAGCTACAGGGTAAACTATTTAATACTAATAAAAGAAAATATTTTTTCACTCAACGTGTAATCAAACTCTGGAATTTGTTACCGGAGGATGTAGTAAAGGCTGTTAGTGTAGCTGGATTTAAAAAAGGTTTGGACAAGTTCCTGGAGGAAAGGTCCATAAACCATTATTAAGAAGGGACCCAGGATATCAATTCTTGACCCAGTACAAGCATTGAGGAACCTGTGTCTTTTGGGGAAACTGCTAGGTACGTATGACCTAGATTGGCCACTGTTGGAAACAGAATACTGGGCTTGATGGAGTTTGGTCTGACCCAGTATGGCATATCTTATGTTCTTATGATTTATGGTGATACAGAACAATGAAAGCAGCTAAGGGGGAGAGATGGGGTCATCAATGTCAGTAAACACTGGTCTTCTTAAGACTTAAATATAAATAACAAGTTTAAAAGTGTACACTTGCAGGATGAAAAAATGGCACATTTCCCCCATTTGCAGAATCGGGCGCTCTGTGCTTGCATCATAGGCAGTGTCGGGATCTGTGCGCAAGCGCCATGGGCCATGTCAGGAGCTGTGTTTGTGCCATGGGTAGCGTCAGGTGCTGCACATGTGCCATGGACAGTGATGAGCGCTGCAAGTGCACGTGTGTCATGGGCACACTGCAGAGCTGCAGGTGTTTCTCTCATGAACCCCTTTTCCCAGGCTTCTTCTAATATCTCTCTCTAATGATACCACCCCCCCCCCCAAGCTTCACCCAGTATCTCTCTCTCTCGCCCCCCGCCCATATACATTTGCTCATTTATTCACGGATTTTTCCCACAGGCTGCAACTCCTGAAAAATATGAGGGCTCAGTTTCCCCACGGTTGAGCCCCCTGAGATAGCATATGCATGCGCAAACAAACATGCATACAGACTCAATTTCCCTACCACCTGAACCCTTGACAATAGGCACTACACATATGCTTATGCAAACCGTGCCAAAGACTAGAACATACATAAGTTTTGTTTGCTTTTCCTCTCAGCTGAACTATATAAAAATGTTTGTTAGTAAAGATGCTTTAATTTAGTTTTATTTATAGACTGTTTTTCTAATTAGCACAACAGTACAGTATCTTTACCTTGGATCTGGAGATGAAGAGGAAGCAGCCAGCCAGTAGGAGGCCTTGAAGAGTCGCCTGGAAGTCACTGAACTTTACACCTTCTAAATAAAGGACACTCTGACTGTATGCCAAAATCAGAGCATTCAATGCAAGGATCTTAAACATCTGTAGAGTTGTCACCAGTGTACAGCGTCCCTGCTTAATTACATGGCAGACTGATGAAAAAAAAAGAATATAAAACTAGTATTCATCTCTTGAAATCCAGCAAAGAGCATGCATATCACAGGGAATCTTCCTGGTTACACACCATTTAAGGGATAGTAATTCATTTAGTTGGATTTATATACCGCCTTTCTCTGGGTCACTATCTTTATTAACGAGCAACGAAACATACAGTGTACATGTAATATACCATAAAGAAATAGAGAGAATCATAATGCCACCTGCAATGACAATCAGATATAACAGAGTTTTACCATTTTTTATAGGAGGGAAGGGGGGAAAGGGAGTTTTTGTCTTCCTCTCCCCCCTTCCCTCCTATATGTAAACAAACCCAAGATAACAGATCTCCTAGACCATGTTGGCTTTTCCACAGTGCCGGTGTCAAGGGCCACCGGACAGGGACCTTGGGTCTTAGCAACTCTGAACAAGGGAAACATGTACAGAGGACATAATGGCAAACCATGGATATTTTAGTCTGTGCTTGCAAGTGGTAAATTTGTCACCCAGCTAGGGCCATCTGCTTCCTGTCTTCCAGTTGAACTCTAACAAAATATGTCCAAACTAAAGTTGTTCCTCTTTTTCCTGTCACAAAAATATGTCTAGAAAATGAACAGTCTAGCCACAACTTAAAGCCAACCCATTAACAGATACACAAGTTAAAACAGATAGAAAAATCCTACAGTATTCATTTTATATTTAGTCTCAAAACCTCCTTTCTGCTTCTAGTTTAAGAGTCCTGCCTGATAAAACTGTTCAATACCTGAGAGAGAGTTAAGTTCCAAAACCAAATACGTAACATCTTGCTCCTAGGGCTACCTAATTGTTAGAGTTGCAAATTCCTTAGCACATCAAAATAAATTTCCATGCAAACCTTTTAGTCTACACAATGTCACCTAGGATGCATATAAGATCAGGGCTTCCTGTGTTTGCCTTAAAGATACATAACTATGCATGGACACAGAGAGGAGGAGGAGTGGCCTAGTGGTTGAAGCAAACTACTTCGAGCCAGAGGGCCAGGGGTTTGAATCCTGCTAGAGGACAGCAACCTCTGCATGTGGTTGATTCCAAGATGGTGATATTGCAAGTACCGTGTGGCTGCAGAGGAGGACTGGGATGTCTAGTCCCATAGGTGCTACTTGTGGCCTTGGGCAAGGCACTTAACCCTCCACTGCCTCAGGTACAAAAAGACAGATTGTGAGTCCTTCGGAGACAAGGGAAAAATATATATACAGTACTTGAATGCACACAGCTTTGACTGGTACAAAAGCGGTATATATATAAGCCTAGTATAATAAATAAATAACCACCTCCTTAGATGGTACATTTTAGTAATATACTAGGCAAAATCCTGATCTTGTTATTCCAATAGTTACTGTACAATTGATAATGTTATTTTAAACCTTTAAGTTTTAAGAGTCATTTGTAACTCTGTATGATCTGTCTGACCACAGTTAGGAGAGGCTGCCCAATCGAAATAAATCAGCCTGAAGGGACTCACAGCAAAACAAGGAACAAAGAAAGATCATCAAACCAGGTCAAAAGGGTCAGAGTAGTTATGCTTGCTCCTTGTGGTGGGGGGCACTCACCCTATTAACTAGCCAATGGGAACACAGAAATGAGAGACTGTTAGCCCCCGAACTAGGACTCAGTTTACAGCTTTTAAGAAATCATCAGGATGGAAAACCTGTTTTGGGCCCCTCCAGTTCTGTTTTCTTAGCAATTGTCTTTCAGCTTTTTTTCCTATAAAAGATGTGCCTGATCAATACTGGGCAGAGACTTGTATGCAGTGCTGGAATCCCTGCACGTCTATCAATTTCTCACATTGTGCAATCTGTATACAGGACTGTTACGCCTGGCTGTGAGAGCAGATCCTTGCTATAGCACAAAAATAAACTTTGTATTTGCTTTACAAATATTTTTCCGGTATCAGTTTTTCTTCCGCTCGTGACAGACCTGTAAAAGGCTGGGAAGCTCTTCCCATGACACTGGGAGTATCCATCAACATTCCACCCCATCCACTCCTCCCTTTTTTGCCAATGTTGGTAATTCAATAGAGAAAGAGCAGAAAGAAAAGATTCTAAGCCAGGCCCATCAAAGCAGGACAACCCAGTCACATGTACTCCTTCAAGACCAAGCCCCCACCATGGACTCAGTAAGTGAACACTGGACACAACCCAGTATCCAGTTCCTGACCCCAACCTTTCCCTGTCCTCTCTTTCCATTCGTCCATCAATGTGTCTCACACCTCAGCCTATTTCAAGATTTGCATGCCCAACTCACTTAGCTAGAACATTGATTCAACACATGACTCACAATCCAGAGAGACAGAAGTTAGATGCAGGGAGCCCAGATTTCTAGAAAGGACTCCCATTCTCCCCCCCTCTGCCCCCCCCCCCCCCCCCACCGCTTCTCATCCTTTCACATTGCAAGAGCATCATATTGTGGTGGGAGGATTTCCAACACCATACAAGTGGGCCCCCTGGCATCAGCCAAGCACCAAGAACAGCCTTCTGCGCTAATAGTAGGGAGAATGAAGCCACCAATTTCCTACACTCCACCATACATTATTCCCAGCTCCACAGTCAAGCACAGCCAAACATGGTTATAAACAAAACTCCCCTCCCAAAACCTGTGTTAGCAGACCGCTGGACACATTTCCAAAAATGTGCTACAACCGGACAGGTCCAAAACATATGGCCTAACTTTGCCCGCTCCATGGAACATCACATGAAAGCTGAAGTGCCGTTATCCCAGTCCTATAGGCTCTATTTGGGTTGAAGTATAGTCTGTGGATACTGTGTTTCCTGTAAATCTGCAATGACACTAAGCTCTAGTATGCAAGCAAAGACTTCTAATATATACGCTCCTTCCACCTGAGTTGTACAACTCTGCATTCCAGTGGTCTGTCAGGGACACCGGGGCTTCCAGTTCTGCCAGGGCCTGGCCATAACATAGCAATCCTTGTACACCCCTCCGGCCCAACCATCAACAGCTCGTCCATCTTAAGAGCTAAAGCAGCCATGCAAGGCTTGTTAAGATAGACTCCTAATGCAGCTTCATGCATGCAGGTATAGAAATTGATCTATTGCTCCCAAACCAAATAGTTTGCATAATTCTGAAAAAGATACAAGTCGACCACTCTCAGCCACCACCTGATCCACACTGGTGATCCCAGTCTGTTCCCATAGAGTAAACGTTCGACCCATTAAACCAGGCAGAATATCTGCATTGCCCCAAAGGAGAATATATAGAGTACACTGCAGTTCTCGACACAAGACATGCCAACACTGGCAGACGAAAAAGAGCAGGATATCACCTTTGGTATATTCCTACTTGCGAGGGCGTCATATGTATCACAGAATGAAGTAAGAATTGGACCACCAAGTAATGTTCCATAACAAGCAGTGTATATTCAGTAGAGATGGCATCCATCTGTCCAAGAAAGGTCAACGCGCCTACAGTAGTAGACTGGCTACTCTACTGAAGAGGGCTTTAAACTAGATTCGTTGGGGATGGATGAAGAAAGCCCCCAGGCAAGTGAAACCACCAGGTAGGTGATACATTAAATAACTTTATGGAAATGGGTAACAGGGGTAACATATGGAAAGCAGTGTGTATAAATGCCCGTAGCATGGGAAATAAGATCCCTGATGTTGAAGCTTTGGTGGGAGTGGCTGACTTGGATTTAGTGGCAGTTACAGAAACATGGTTCACAGAAAACCATGACTGGGATGTAACTATACCTGGCTATACTTTATTCAGAAAGGACAGGGTAGGAAGTAGGGGAGGAGGAGTGGCACTATATGTAAAAACTACTATTAAAGCTTTGGAATTACAGAGCTTAAAAGGGAGAGGGGAGGCATTGTGGGTTAAACTAGAAAGAGGGAAAGAGAAATCTCTTTACATTGGTGTGATATACAGACCTCCCTCAAAAGAGGAAGAGGTGGACAGAGAGTTAATTGAAGACATGTGCAGCATTGCTAGGAAAGGGGAAGTGCTACTGATAGGAGATTTCAATATGCCAGATGTTGATTGGCACATTCCTGCTGCAGTATCATCTAGAAGTAAGGAGATCCTGGATTCTCTACAGGGAGAACTATTCAGGCAATTGGTAACAGACCCCACACGTGAAGGGGCCATACTGGACTTGGTGCTTACCAACAGTGAAAGTGTTTCTGATGTTGTAGTGGGAGATCATTTTGCATCCAGTGATCACCAGATGGTGTGGTTCAGTATTAGGACTAGGGCTGTTAGAATCCATTCAAAGGCGAGGATCTTAGACTTTAGGAAGACTAAATTTGCGAAGATGGGCCAATACCTCAGGGAGTCGTTAGTTGGATGGGAACAGCTGAGGGATGTAGAAAAACTGTGGGAAAACTGAAAGGGGATATTTTAAGGGCAACCAACCTTTTTGTTAAAATGGTAAATAAAGGTAAAATGAAAAGGAGATCGCTATGGTTTTCGCAAGAAGTAGTTGAAAAAGTGAAGAAAAAGAGGGAGGCCTTCATGAAATACAAGAGATCACAGAGAGAGGAAGACAGGCATCTGTATTTGGAAAAACTTAGAGAAGCTAGCAAAGTAGTCAAGGCAAAGATTCAAAAGGAGGAGGAAATAGCCAATGCAATAAAATGGGGGGATAAGACATTTTTCAGATATATTAGTGAGAAGAGGAAGGGCAAGAGTGGTATTGTCAGACTCAAGGGTGCAGGGGAGGAATATGTAGAAGCTGACAAGGATAAAGCGAAATTGCTTAACAAATATTTTTGTTCTGTGTTCAGATGAAGAACCAGGAGCAGGACCTCAAAAAACACCCACAAATAGGAACAGAAGCAAAGGACATCTTGAATAATTTTCAAAAGACTGTGTTCGTGAGAAACTATCTCAAAGTAGACAAAGCGATGGGAATGGATGGGATACACCCGAGAATACTGAGGGAACTTGGGGATGTTCTAGCAGCTCCACTGACTGACCTTTTTAATGCCTCGTTGGAATCGGGAGTGGTGCCAAAGGACTGGAGAGAGGCTAATGTGGTGCCTTTATACAAAAGCTGAAGTAAGGATGTGATTGAAAACTACAGGCCGGTTAGTTTAACTTCGGTGGTGAGTAAATTATTGGAAACGCTGCGGAAAGAGAAAATAGTGAGGTTTCTGGAGTCCAGCGGATTACAGGATCCGAGGCAGCATGGATTCACCAGAGGCAGTTCTTGTCAAACAAATCTGATTGATTTCTTTGACTGGGTGAACAGGGAGTTGGACCGAGGGAGAGCCCTAGATGTGGTGTACTTGGATTTCAGTAAAGCCTTTGACACTGTTCCTCACAGGCGACTTATAAACAAACTGAGCACCCTAGGGATGGACCCTAAAGTTACTGCTTGGGTTAGAAATTGGTTGGGTGGGAGGCGACAAAGAGTACAAGTAAACGGAGCTCACTCTGAGGAGAAGGATGTTATCAGTGGTGTGCCCCAGGGATCTGTCCTTGGTCCGATTCTTTTTAACATCTTTGTTAGTGATATAGCGGAAGGGCTTTCAGGTAAGGATTGCCACTTTGCGGATGATACCAAAATCTGCAATAGAGTAGACACTCAGGAAGGGGTAGATAACATGAGGAGGGATCTAGCTAAGCTTGAAGAATGGTCTAGAATTTGGCAGCTGGGATTTAATGTTAAAACATGTAAGGTCATGCATTTGGGCTGCAGCAATCCAAGGGAGCAATATAGTATAGGGGGTGAAGTACTTTTGTCCACTAAAGAAGAGCGGGACCTAAGCGTGGTTGTGTCTGATGATCTTAAAGTAGCTAAACAGGTAGAAAAGGCGATGGCAAAAGCTAGAAGGATGCTTGGGTGCATACAGAGAGGAATGGCTAGCAGAAAAAAGGAGGTGATAATGCCTCTGTATAAGTCTTTGGTGCGACCTCATTTGGAGTATAGTGTGCAATTCTGGAGACCGCACCTTCAAAAGGATGTGAACAGGATGGAGTCAGTGCAGAGGGTGGCTACTAAAATGATTAGTGGTCTTCATTATAAAGCATATGAGGACAGACTGAAGGATCTTAATATGCACACCTTAGAGGAAAGGCGGGATAGAGGTGATATGATTGAGATGTTTAAATACCTCCATGGCATAAATGTTCAGGGAGAGAGCCTCTTTCAATTGAAAGCAAGTTCTGCTACGAGGGGACATGGAATGAGAGTGAAGGGAGATAGATTCAGGAGTGATATGCGGAAATATTTCTTTACGGAAAGAGTAGTGGATCCGTGGAATAGTCTCCAAGTGGAGGTGGTAGAGATGAAGACAGTAACTGAATTCAAAAAAGCATGGGACAAACACAGAGGATCTCTAAAGTAAAAAGGGGACCGTTGTAGTTGTTATGGAAGGACAGACTAGATAGGCCATGTGGTCTTTTTCTGTCGTCATATTTCTATGTTTCTATCATAAAGCCAGTCACGTAGGTGTCACACACACATGCCAGATTATATGTATGTATGTAGAACTGGAAGGACCAGGCCTCCCGACATCCATGGTTGGCTTTAGAGCTACAATTTTGAAGCGTGCACATTTCCCCCTCCGAAGGAAGGACCCCAGCAAATGATCAAGTTGCCTCAAGTCCTTCTGGTTCAGAAAAACAGGTAGCACTTGAAGAATATACAACAACTTAGGAAACTAATATGCCCACTCAAAGACGATGGTAACTCCCGTCAGAGATTCAATCTCTGTTCTCGGTCATTGAATAGTTTTATAATGTTCAGATCTGTGGATATTATTGTCAGTAGCAAATATAAATAAATACTCAATAGGTCCACGGGTAATTACTACTTCCCTCTTTCCCAAGATTTCATAAGTCTGTCAGTCAATGAACTTTGTTTTAGAGGAAGAGACAAGTCTTTGTGTATATGAAATTTAGGGACTTTATTGCTGATAGCAAAATAATGCAATATAGAATAAATTATTATTAGAAGGCAGCAAGTTATCCAGCCCTATGATTACAATTACCAAGATCATAACCAAAGTCACTGATTTGCTCTGCACTCAAACGTACAGAAAATTAGCTGTCTGTCTGGGCCCAACCCTGGGAGAATGAAGACCAGTTCCTTACCTTTGCCAGAAGGACAATCATGCCTGGGTCTGAGAAGTTGTCTCCAGAATGGCACAAAGGATAGCAGTGATCCAACAAGAGGCTGCAGGCATCCAGGCAAGAATAACACAGAGCTTCAGGTCTGTGGGAGATATTCACTTCTTCATAAAGTTAGTCCTTCTTGCACACTGTCTGACTTTCCAGCATGAGACAGACAGGCAGTAGGACTGAAGACTGCAGAACGGCAGAATATAGCAGGAAGCAGAAGATCAAAAGTAGTGTGAACGTTTCAAGAAGTCCCCAAAAAGTCTTTCATCCCTCTGTGCCCAGTGTATAATTCTTTGTCCTGAATTTCTCATCACAGCATGAGGATTGGCTAAGTCTCAGATACTGTGCGACATCTTCAGTGAATCTTGTAACAGTTGTCGGGTGGTCCTTCTCCAAACAAAGGTCCATGGTGAGAGATAGATGCTGGTATGTGGTTGACACATTGTTGCAAATGCTAGGACCAGTAGTACAAGCTCTGACCTCAGAGGCGAGTTCTCTTGCATGTAGCTATGGCTTGAAAACAATGGCTCTGCTGTACTCACATGGTACATTATTTTGGCAGAATTGCTTAATTTGCAGTTTTGAAGCTTGAACAGCAGAAAAGAGTTTCATCTTGTAACAGAAAGCCATATTGCATGGTTCAGACTTTGTTTCAGAATAGGCCACAGGTATCAGCACTACAGAGATCTGGGCCAGATCACTAGGAGCCGGAATCCCAAATATCTAAAGCTCACCATTGAACATTTTAGTGGAAAAGGTCCCTGCCAAGAATGCTGTACCATGGGGTGGAGAGGAAGAGCCTCAGACTTAGCAAGATTTAACTTAAGCTCTGCAAATCGACCATATAGTTGAAACTCCTAAAGTAGGACCCGCAGGGATGATACCAGATTCTACAAACATAGCAACATATCATCAGCAAATGCAGAAAGCCGGGACAGATTACCCTTTTCCAGGTTGAAGAGCCCTAACCTTTTTAGCCTCTTTTCTTAGAAGTATCATTCCATCCCCTTTAGCATTTTGGTGGCTCTTCTCTGTACCTTTTCTAATAACGCTATATCCTTTTTAAGATACGGCAACCAGAATTGCACACAATATTCAAGGTGCGGTCGCACCATGGAAAAATACAGAGGCATTATAATATTTTGTCACAAGCACAACGCCTGAAGCCACTTGCCTTTTGTGGTAGAGGGGCGTAGTGGTTGAGGATTCCTTCTTCTATCAGCTCCTAGCAGCCTATTTCTTCGTGTTGGCTTCTGGGAAGTGTAGTACTGCTAAAATATGTTGGTGCCTTAAGTAGAAGGTTTGTAGTTGAGGTAACTGAGGGTAAGACTTGTAACAGAAAGTTTATTTCCATAACACAAAACACAGCAGGTTCAAGGTATCATTTACAGGATTATAACTGTAGGATTTGCTTAAGGTACAGCAAATAATGGCAAACAAACCAAAAGAACTCAGAAATGGCTTTTTAAAGTCCTCATACTTGCAGAAGCAATTGCCTTTAGAAATTAGGCTGCCACTTTCCTTTTTAGTCTTTGTTAATCAGAGCATAAAGAAAAATGCAGGCTTAATTCTTCTACAGCAGTTTGGTTTCTGCCAGCCTCAAAAACCTCTCTAGGCTGCATTTCTACATGAAACCAAACTTAGAACACAACATTCCAAGCTGTTATCAAAACTCTTAGCAGGCTTTTCATATAGGAGAGGAGCAAGCAACTTGGCTTTTCTTGCCGTTGCACAGTTCAAACACAGGTGACAAACAAACATGAATCAGAGCTTCCTGATCAGGCTTACGTTGCAGTAAATTTCCCTTTTAAAAACAGACAGGAATTTACCTCCACACCAATGTTCCCTCTAATTTTCTGTAGGCTGTGTGCGCATAAAACATCAGCTGTGCAGCTTTTGAAGGAAGGTTACATTTTTGTGCGCCACATAGAAACATGATGACAGAAAAAGACCACAAGGCCCATCTAGTCTGTCCTTCCATAACTACAACAGTCCACTTTTTACCTTTAGAGATCCTCTGTGTTGGTCCCATGCTTTTTTGAATTCAGTTACTGTCCTCATCTCTACCACCTCCACTGGGAGACTATTCCATGGATCCACTACTCTTTCCGTAAAGAAATATTTCCGCATATCACTCCTGGATCTATCTCCCTTCACCCTCATCCCATGTCCCCTCGTAGCAGAACTTGCTTTCAAATGAAAGAGGCTCTCTCCCTGAACATTTATGCCACGGAGGTATTTAAACATCTCAATCATATCACCTCTATCCCGCCTTTCCTCTAAGGTGTACATATTAAGATCCTTAAGACTGTCCTCATATGCTTTATAATGAAGCCCATTAATCATTTTAGTAGCAACCCTCTGCACCGACTCCATCCTGTTCACATCCTTTTGAAGGTGCGGTCTCCAGAATTGCACACCATACTCCAAATGAGGTCGCACCAAAGACTTATACAGAGGCATTATCACCTCCTTTTTTCTGCTAGCCATTCCTCTCCGTATGCACCCAAGCATCCTTCTAGCTTTTGCCGTCGCCTTTTCTACCTGTTTAGCTACTTTAAGATCATCAGACACAACCACGCCTAGGTCCCGCTCTTCTTTAGTGGACAAAAGTACTTCACCTCCTATACTGTATTGCTCCCTTGGATTGCTGCAGCCCAAATGCATGACCTTTCATTTTTTAACATTAAATCCCAGCTGCCAAATTCTAGACCATTCTTCAAGCTTAGCTAGATCCCTCCTCATGTTATCTACACCTTCCTGGGTGTCTACTCTATTGCAGATTTTGGTATCATCCGCAAAGAGGCAAACCTTACCCGACAGCCCTTCCGCTATATCACTAACAAAGATGTTAAAAAGAATCGGACCAAGGACAGATCCCTGGGGCACACCACTGGTAACATCCTTCTCCTCAGAGTGAGCTCCATTTACTTGTACTCTTTGTCGCCTCCCACCCAACCAATTTCTAACCCAAGCAGTAACTTTAGGGTCCATCCCTAGGGTGCTCAGTTTGTTTATAAGTCGCCTGTGAGGAACAGTGTCAAAGGCTTTACTGAAATCTAAATACACCACATCTAGAGCTCTCCCTCGGTCCAACTCCCTGGTCACCCAGTCAAAGAAATCAATCAGATTTGTCTGACAAGACTTGCCTCTGGTGAATCCATGCTGCCTGTAATCCGCCGGAATCCAGAAACCTCACTATTTTCTCTTTCAGCAGCGTTTCCAATAATTTACTCACCACCGAAGTTAAACTAACCGGCCTGTAGTTTTCAACCACATCTTTACTTCCGCTTTTGTGTAAAGGCACCACCTCTCCAGTCCTTTGGCACCACTCCCGACTCCAACGAGGCATTGAAAAGGTCAGTCAGTGGAGTTGCTAGAACGTCCCCAAGTTCCTTCAGTATTCCAGGGTGTATCCCATCCGGTCCCATCGCTTTGTCTACTTTAAGTTGAGCTAGTTTCTCACGAACACAGTCTTCTGAAAATTGTTCAAGATGTCCCTCGCTTCTGTTCTTATTTGTGGGTGTTTTCTGAGGTCCTGCTCCTGGTTCTTCATCTGTGAACACAGAACAAAAATATTTGTTAAGCAATTCCGCTTTATCCTTATCAGCTTCTACATATTCCACCCTGCACCCTTGAGTCTGATAATACTACTTTTGCCCTTCCTCTTCTCACTAATATATCTGAAAAATGTCTTATCCCCCCATTTTATTGCATTGGCTATTTCCTCCTCCTTTTGAATCTTTGCCTTCTTGACTACTTTGCCAGGTTCTCTAAGTTTTTCCAAATACAGATGCCTGTCTTCCTCTCTCTGTGATCTCTTGTATTTCATGAAGGCCTCCCTCTTTTTCTTCACTTTTTCAGCTACTTCCTTCGAAAACCATAGCGGTCTCCTGTTCCTTTTGCCTTTATTTACCATTTTATCAAAAAGGTTGGTTGCCTTTAAAATACCCCCTTTCAGTTTTGCCCACTGTTTTTCTACATCCCCCAGCTGTTCCTATCCCACTAACGACTCCCTGAGGTATTGGCCCATCTTCGCAAAGTTAGTCTTCCTAAAGTCTAAGATCTTCACCTTGGAATGGATTCTAACAGCCCTAGTCCTAATACTGAACCACACCATCTGGTGATCACTGGATGCAAAATGATCTCCCACTACAACATCAGAAACACTTTCACCATTGGTAAGCACCAAGTCCAGTATGGCCCCTTCACGTGTGGGGTCTGTTACCAATTGCCTGAATAGTTCTCCCTGTAGAGAATCCAGGATCTCCTTAATTCTAGATGATACTGCAGCAGGAATGTGCCAATCAACATCTGGCATACTGAAATCTCCTATCAGTAGCACTTCCCCTTTCCTAGCAATGCTGCGCATGTCTTCAATTAACTCTCTGTCCACCTCTTCCTCTTGTGAGGGAGGTCTGTATATCACACCAATGCAAATAGATTTCTCTTTCCCTCTTTCTAGTTTAACCCACAATGCTTCCTCTCTCCCTTTTAAGCTCTGTAATTCCAAAGCTTTAATAGTAGTTTTTACATATAGTGCCGCTCCTCCTCCCCTTCTTCTTACCCTGTCCTTTCTGAATAAAATATAGCCAGGTATAGTTACATACCAATCATGGTTTTCTGTGAACCATGTTTCTGTAACTGCCACTAAATCCAAGTCAGCCACTCCCACCAAAGCTTCAACATCAGGGATCTTATTTCCCATGCTACGGGCATTTATACACACTGCTTTCCATATGTTACCCGTTACATTAAATACCTTTATGGAAATGGGTATCACCTACCTGGGGCTTTCTTCACGCATCCCCAACGAATCTAGTTTAAAGCCCTCTTCAGTAGATTATCCAGTCTACTACCGAAGATGCGTTGACCTTTCTTGGACAGATGGATGCCATGTCTGCTCTGCAACCCTTGGAACAGCATCCCATAGTCTAGGATAGGGGTGGGCAAGTCCGGTCCTAGCGAGCTGCAGACCAGTCAAGTTTTCATGATGTCACTAATAAATATTCATGAGATCTATTTGCATCCACTGCCTTCCATTGTATGGAAATAGGTCCATGAGTATTCATTAGGGACATCATGAAAACCTGACTGGTCTGCGGCTCTCCAGGACCGGACTTGCCCACCCCTGGTCTAGGAAACCAAAACGCTCTCGATGACACCATCCATGCAGCCATGCATTCATCTCCAGGATGCGAGCCTCTCTGCCTTGGCCTTTACCTTCAACAGGGAGGATTGAAGAGAACACCACCTTTGCACCTAACTGCTTCACCCTCTGTCCCAGAGCCATGAAGTCACTGGCAGTATCATTTGTTCTAACATGGATTAGCAACATTGGGTAATAGTCAGTGGGCTTGATGAGTCTAGGCAAACTGTCTGTAACATCTTGGATTTTGGCACCAGGCAGACAGCATACCTCTCTGGACATCAAGTCTGGTCGGCAGATGGACGCCTCAGTACACCACAGAAGAGAGTCTCCAACCACCACTACCCTTCGCTTCCTTGTGGTCACTGATTCTGCAACTTTGGGGTTCTTCCCTTTCCAGGGATGCTTTCACCTCCTCCACTTCCAGGGCTGCATAATGGTTCTTCAATTCAACGGCTGGAGAAGTTGGATTGGTGATTTTGCAGGCCCTGGTGACTTGTGTCCAACCATCGACATTCTTTTGACACCCATCTTCTCCTCTGCTGGAGAGCTTGGTTGCTGCAAGAAGCATCTTATCAATGTACTTCTCACTTTCTTGAATGCTCCTCAGCCTCACCACCTCCTCTCTGAGTTCCTCCACTTGTTTCCTCAGAGCTTCTGCATGCAAGCACCCTGCACATGAAACCAGTCCTTCAACTGGCATTAGGACCTCTGTCTGGACAGAAGTAGAAGCTGTAATGGGGGCAACAGCTTTAGTGATACGATTTTTCCCAGCCATTGTTCTGTTCGTGGAGCTTAGGTATCTGTTAAAGCAAAAGAGAGATCTACCAAGTACCAGCTGGTTTCCCAGCTGTCCTTTCAGAGAAAAAGCAGTTAAATCTCTTTAATTATATTCAAAATGTGCTGCTCCAAGTCTCTGTGCTTTGTTAAATGGGGAGGTGCCCTATAAAGCAAGACTGCTCACTAGGGGTGCGTGGGAGTCGGGGTGGGTAGGGAGGGAACTAACACCTGATTAGGTGTCAGCAGTTCCCAAAAGCTGAGAAGGTTACTAGAGTTCAACAACCTACGCTGCTCAAGGAAATTTCTACTAAAGCACCAAAAAGAAAGTAACTTTGCTTTAAAAATATACAAAAACCCTTTTAAGAGATCCCAGTCAGAGCTTACCCATATAACATCCCCTTCTCTTCCCCAGCCCCTCCCAATCACATCCATGCTCCAACATAGAGCTCACCATTTTATTTATTTATTGGCTTTTCTATACCGCCCCTTCCAAAGATCAAGGGCGGTTTACATTGAACATTAAACAGTAAACTTACACTATAAAATTGAACGTGCTCTTTAACATAATAACAACTGGTTAACAAATACAGAAAACATGTTATAATCAACTATGTGCAATATGGCAGAAAGCGGTATTCTTACCATATCCACTATCTGAGTGTGTACAAGAGTGAATTTGGGAATAGCTATCCTAGTAGGCCTGATAGTAGGGGTCTTCTGTATGATAGAGTAATGATTGTTTTAGTATATGGTTAAATGTCATGGTTATTTATTTATTTAGCTCTGCTTATATACTGCTTTTCACCGGGTCAAAGCGGTTTACAGATATATGCTAACAGGCACTATTTATTCCCTTGTCCTCGAAGGGCTCACAATCAAAGTGTACCTGAGGCAATGGAGGGGGAAGGAGTGAAAGGAAGCCTACTGAGGGTAGTGAATAATGCGTCCAAGGTAAATAATAAATTCTAGGTCGGATGAACATCAGGGATATCTGTAGAGTTATCATAATATTCAATGAACAGCAATGTTTTGATCTCCTTACGGAACAGTTGGAGGTCTTTTATGGCTCTTAATCTGTCAGGGAGTGGATTCCAGAGTAATGGGACCATGTAAGTGAATGCCCTGTGTCTTGTGGACTGATTGGTGTGGATTTGATGGGGTATTTCAATGGTGTTTTGGTAACAGCGCCTTCTGGATCTTGTAATAGGGGGTGTACTGATGAGGGAGGCTAGATGAGAAGAGGCTATATCAGCGATGGCGAACCTATGGCACGCGTGCCAGCTGTGGCACGCGAAGGCCTTGCAGCTGGCACGCGGGAAGGTCCGCATTTAAAAGGTCCCAAATTAAAAAAAAAAAAAAACCAAACAAACCGGCTGCTTCTGCCGCGGCAGCCTCAAGAGCTCTGCCGCGGGGGCCCCCCCCCCCCTGCCCGGCAGAGCCTCCCTGCATCATCTACCTTCAAGTCGCAAAACGCGGGCTTCTTTCAGAGCCGCGAGAGTTTCCTTTCTCGCGGCTCTCCCGCGAGAAAGGAAACTCTCGCGGCTCTGAAAGAAGCCCGCGTTTTGCGACTTGAAGGTAGATGATGCAGGGAGGCTCTGCCGGGCAGGGGGGGGGCCCCGCGGCAGAGCTCTTGAGGCTGCCGCGGCCGAGCTCTTGAGGCTGCCGCGGCAGAAGCAGCCGCTTTGTTTGGGTTTTTTTTTTTTAATTTGGGATGATAGGGGGGGAGGGGGTTTAGGACTGGTAATGGGCTATGGTGGGGAGGCTAAGACTGGAAATGGGCTGATGGGGGGGGGTTAGGACTGGTAATTGGCCATGGGGGGGGCTAAGACTGGAAAGGGGCTGATGGGGGGGGTTAGGACTGGTAATTGGCCATGGGGGGGTGGGGCTAAGACTGGAAAGGGGCTGATGGGGGGGTTAGGACTGGTAATTGGCAGGGGGGGGGTAGGACTGGTAATTGGCCAGGGGGGGGGGGCTAGGACTGGTAATTGGCCATGGGGGGGGGCTAAGACTGGAAAGGGGCTGAGGGGGGGGGTTAGGACTGGTAATTGGCCGGGGGGGGGGGGTAGGACTGGTAATTGGCCGGGGGGGGGGGTAGGACTGGTAATTGGCCAGGGGGGGGGGGTTAGGACTGGTAATTGGCCGGGGTTAGGACTGGTAATTGGCCATGGGGGGGGGCTAAGACTGGAAATGGGCTGATGGGGGGGGGGGTTAGGACTAGTAATGGGCCATGGGGGGTGCTAATGCAGGAAGTGGGCATCAGATGGTGATGGTGAGATGGGGGGGGGTAGGAATAGTAATGGGCTATGGGGGGGGCGCTAAGACTGGAAATGGGCTGATGGGGGGGTTAGGACTGGTAATGGGCTGATGGGGGGGTTAGGACTGGTAATGGGCTATGGGGGGGCTAAGACTGGAAATGGGCTGAGTGGAAGGAGGGCTTGAACTGCAAATAGCTGATGGGATTGGGGCTTGGAATGGAAATGGGTTGTGAGGGGGAGGGAGCTAGGACTGGAAATGGGTGAGGGGGGCTAGGACAGGAAATGGGCTGATGGAGGGGCTAGAATAGGACTGGAAATTGGCTGTTGGGGGGGTGCTAAGATTGGAAATGGGCTGTGGTGGGGGTTTGGATTGAAATGGACTCATGAAGGGGCTAGAACTGGAAGTAGGCTCATGGGGGGCTTGGATTGGAAATGGGCTGAGTGGAGGGGAGCTAGGATTTGACATGGGCTGATGGTGGGGCTAGGAAAGGACTAGAAATGGGCTCATGGGGGGCTGGGTTTGGAAATGAGCTGATGGAGGGACTCGGATGGGACTGCAAATAGATGGGGGAGCTAGGACTGGAAATGGGCTTATGGGGGGTTAGGACTGGAAGTGGGTTGATGAGGGGGGGCTAGGACTGGTATTGGGTTGGGAGGTTGCTAGGACTGGAAATGGGTTGGGGGGCTGCTAGGACTGGAAATGGGCTGATGCAGGGACTAGAAGGGAATGGATGCTGGGTGAGGCTGGAACTAGAAGGGAGCTGGTGTTGGGGGAGGATTAGAATGGGATGGGGCTGGGAGAGTAAAATGGAGAGGGGAAAAATATTTTGTGTGGGAGGGATAAAAAATCTACAATTGGCCGGGTATTGGGAGAATAAGTGGGGATTGAGGATGGAGGGGTAAATTTTGAGTAGATGAAATAGGAATGAGGAAAGAGCAAAAGGAGAAAGATTAGTATGTTAAAGCAGATGTAGAGAGAGAATGGAAAAAAAAAACCAAGAAGACAGAAGAAAGGACAAATGGACAGCAGATGGAGAGTTAGGAGAAGACACGAAGAAACCAGAAGAAAGTGGCTGGAGCAATTGCAACTGAAAAAAAATGCACAAAAGGTAGAAAAATATCTCTTTATTTTGAATTTATTAACTGGAATATGTCAGCTCTGGGAAATGTGCATCATTAATTTTTGCGCTTTGTTTAGTACAAGAGGAAATTAATTTATAGTTTTATTTCTACAGTGTTGTTGTATATTCCAAGTTTGGCTTTTGGGGTTCCCAGTTTAATTATTGTCTTCCTGTTTTTAAATTGTGATTCCTTGTTTGGTGATGGTCTGTTCTGCATGTGTAACTGAGCTGAGGTATTCTGTTTATATAATTCCTATTTGACATTGCCACTTGTTCTTTCCCCAGTAGGTCATGTATTGTTGTTCTCTGAAATGTATTGGTTTAATATTTGCAGTGTTGCCTTTTGATAGTTAGGGTATGGTGCTTTGTGAGTCCTGGTAGTACTGTTAGGATACGGCGGGTTTGCTATGGGTTCTAAATGGGCAGCGTTTGTAGTAGTTCCTAATGTGCCTGGCGGTTGGTACTGGATTATAGTAATGTAGAAACCTTTTAGTCTTTCTTTATCCATATACTCATTAAGAGGCATGTTTACTAAAAGTTAGTGTATGGTAACATTATGCAAATATTTATGCAAATGAGGCACCTTATGCAAATGAGGCTTTAATGGACGTGCTGGCACTTTGAGGAAATTCTTTGGTTTTGTGCGGCAGTTTGGGCACTCGGGCTCAAAAAGGTTAGCCATCACTGGGCTATATTATAGGGGCTATGTTATTGAGAAGATTAAAGATCATCATTAGGTACTTATATTTTTTTCTGCTTGAGATAGGCAACCAGTGAAGCTTATATATTAGTGGAGTGATGTGGTTTGAATAGTGGGCTTTATAAATGATTCGTGAGGCAAGGTTTTGCGCCAGCTAGAGCTGTAAGATAGTTTTCTTAGGCAGACCTTGCAGAATGCTGTTACAAAAATCAAAATGAGGTATGATTAGAGCATGAAGAACAGATCTAAAATCATAACTTTCTAGCAGAGGTCTGAGATGTTGAATCATACGTAACTTGAAGTAAATGGCTTTAGTAACTAATTTTCTGTGGGGTAGCATGTTTACATCCAGAGTGACCCAAAGGTATTTCACCTCTTTTTTGACATCTAGCTCGCTTCCTTGGATAGGGAATTTTGTTGGTGGGATAAAATTTTTGTTTCTGGTCACGTAGAGCACTACAGTTTTATTGAAGTTTATTTTTAGGCTGTGTGATGACAGTCAATGTATTGCATCATGAAGGCATGATATCATTTGATGGTATGCGGGATTGATTATAACTATGAAGAGATACAGCATATCATCATCCGCATAGATATAACTCATGTTGTGTTTTTTAAAGATGCTGCAGATTGGTTGGATATATAGATTAAAAGGTAGAGCAGAGAGGGAAGACCTTTGTGGAATGCTTTGTTCCTGTTTGAAAGTTAAAGATGTAGTTTGTTCAATCTGGACTTGTTGTGTACGGTCAGTTAATGAGGATCTGCTGAAGTCTGGTAATGAATATTTTATGATTGATACTGTCCAAGGCTGAGGGAATATCAAGAAATATTAAGACAAATGCCTGCCTATGATTATTCAAGCCATTTATTAGTTTGTCAAAAAAGGGCTTAGCATCTACACTATGGAAAGGTCTAAATCCATGTTGTTCAATCTAAGGAGGCGTTACTTCAATGAAGTCCTGAAGTTGGATCTGTACAACTTTTTCAATAACCTTTGTCATGAATGGAAGACTATATATTGGTCTGCTCTCACTTGGTTTGCAGCTTGTCGTGCTGTGAGGGCTTGCGTGCATCAGTGATGCTGAGAGCTAAACTATCGGTAGTTTAACTACTGGCAGGGTCTCCCAAGATGGTCAGGTCTCAGCTGAGGTGCCAGACCAAGACAAACCACCCATCTGGGCAGCAGCAGAATGGGACAGTGTTGACGGCGGAGGATCACATTTTTGTGACAACGGCAACAACACCAAACTTAAACTGCGTGGAAGAAAGGCCCGGCAATCTACTTCTGTATCTTACCATGAAAACCCAATGGATAGTTACAACAAAACAAATTGTGCTATGGTGCTGGAAGATGAGACCCCCAGGTCAGAAGGCACTCAACTAGCTACTGGGGAAGAGCTGAAGACTTTTCAGAGTAAAGCCAGCATTTATGATGTGGTTGGATCAAAGCCCTCGGGAAGTCTGACTGCTGATGTAGCTGCGCATGAAATGAGAGTCAGAAGCTGTAAAGATGTCTTACACATTGGAACATGGAACGTACGAAGCATGAATCAAGGGAAGTTGGAGGTGGTCAAGAATGAAATGGAACGTGTACAACTTGATCTGTTGGGTGTCAGCGAACTGAAATGGACTGGCATGGGGCATTTTGCATCAGATGATCACATGGTCTACTATGCTGGAAATGAAAGACAAAGAAGAAATGGTGTTGCATTTATAATAAAGAAGAAACTTGCAAGAACTGTAATGAAATACAATGCAGTCAGCGAACGCTTAATCTCTATACGTCTACGAGGATTGCCTATCAACACAACTATAATTCAAGTATATGCCCCAACAACAGCTGCAGAAGAGAATGAAATTGAAGAGTTCTATGAACAAGTACAAGCTGAAATTGACAGAACATGCAAACAGGATATCCTGATAGTCATGGGTGACTGGAACGCAAAAGTTGGCAACAAAGAAGAAGGCAAAGTAGTTGGAAAATATGGACTTGGCAACAGAAATGAAGTTGGAGAAAGACTGATAGAATTCTGCAAGACCAATGATCTATTCATCTCAAACACCTTCTTCCAGCAACACAAGCGGCGACTGTACACATGGACTTCACCCAATGGATTATATAAAAATCAAATTGACTACATATGTGGAAGTCAACGATGGAAAAGCTCTGTAACATCAACAAAGACAAAACCTGGAGCTGACTGTGGTACAGATCATCAACTACTAGTATGCAAACTCAAGCTAAAGTTGAAAAAGAGCAAACCACTCATGAATGCAGCAAAATATGACCTTGAGAATATACCACTGGAATTTAAAGACTGCCTGCAAAATCGATTTGCTGCTTTAGATACAAATGACAGAGCTCCGGAAGAGTTATGGAATGACATCAAGAAGGTTGTGTTGGAAGAAAGTGAGAAGTCTCTACAAAAGGTGAAAAAGCAAAAACGGCCAAAATGGATGACGGAAGAAACTCTGAAAATTGTCCAGAAACGCAGAGAAGCTAAAGCCAGAGGAGAAAGATAGACAATCACAGAACTCAACAGAGATTTCCAACGTGCAGCAAGACAGGACAAGGAAAAGTACTACAATGACACTTGCAAGGAAATAGAAGCAGAAACTATTAGAGGAAGAACAAGATCAGCTTTCCTAAAGCTATGAGAGTTAAAGAAAAAGTTCCAGCCTCGAATTGGAATGTTACAAGATGCTCAAGGTTCTATGTTGAATGATGCTGAGAAGATCAAGAAAAGGTGGAAGGAATATACAGAGTTTTTATATGATAAAGATCAAGTGGACCAACAGCCGTTTCAACCTGTGCCTTATGATCGGGAACCATTGGTGATGAAAGAAGAAGTTGAAGCAGCATTGAAAGCCTTATCAAAGAACAAAGCACCAGGCATTGATAGCATTCCCATAGAAGTATTGCAGCAATCGGATGCAGCTGTTACCGTACTCACAAGACTCTGCCAAGAAATATGGAAGACAACATCATGGCCAACTGACTGGAAAAGATCTGTGTTTATACCAATACTAAAGAAAGGTGATCCAACTGACTGTGGAAATTATCGCACAATCGCTCTGATCCCACATGCCAGCAAGATTCTACTGAAGATTATTCAAAAGAGACTACAACCATACCTGGAACAAGAACTACCTGAAGTGCAAGCAGGGTTCAGGAAAGGGCGAGGAACGAGAGACATCATTGCGGATGTGAGATGGATCCTTAAAAAGACTAAAGAATACCAAAAGGATATCTATTTGTGCTTTATCGACTATAGCAAGGCTTTTGACTGTGTAAACCATGAGAAACTCTGGGCCACATTAAGAAGCATGGGTATACCAGAACACCTGATCGTTCTCTTGTGCAATCTGTACATTGATCAAGAAGCAACAGTTCGAACGGAACAAGGAGAAACAGAATGGTTTAAAATAAGCAAAGGTGTAAGACAAGGCTGCATACTTTCCCCCTACCTGTTTAATTTATATGCAGAACAAATCATCAGAGAAGCAGGATTGTATGACGACAACAGAGGTGTGAAGATTGGTGGAAGAGTCATCAAGAACCTTCGCTATGCTGATGATACCACATTACTGGCTGAAAGTGAAGACGATCTGAAACATATGCTTCTCACAATCAAAGAACATAGTCTCAAAATGGGCCTGCACCTTAATGTAAATAAGACAAAGATCATGACAACTGGCATAATCAACAGGTTCATCGTTGAAGGAGAAGAAATTGAAATTGTGAACAACTTTAACCTACTTGGATCAACTATCAATAAAGAAGCAACAAGCAGTCAAGAAATCAGACGACGCATTGCTCTTGGCAGAATGGCTATGAAAGACCTAGATAAGATTCTCAAGAGCAGAGATGTCTGTCTCCATACAAAGATTCGACTTGTTCAAGCCATGGTATTTTCAATAACATCATATGGATGTGAAAGCTGGACAGTGAAAAAGATAGACAGGAAGACAATTGATGCCTTTGAATTATGGTGCTGGCGGCGAATACTGTGTATACCATGGACTGCCCAAAGAACAAACCAGTCGGTACTAGAGGAGATCAAACCTAAGCTTTCTTTAGAAGCTCAGATGACAAGACTTCGACTTTCATACTTTGGACACATCATGCGAAGAGAGAGATCATTAGAGAAAGACATTATGCTTGGCAAGATAGAAGGTCGACGCAAAAGAGGAAGGCCAGCAATGAGATGGATCGATACAATAACAGCAGCTACAGGTACCAGTCTGTCAACAATGAGCTGCCTGACTGAAGACCGAACACAATTTAGGATAGCTATCCAGAGGGTCGCCATGAGTCGACTCTGACTCGACGGCACTTAACAACAACAAACAACAACATATTGGTCTGTATGAGTTTGGGTGATCCTTGTCAGTTGCCTTTGATTTTAAAATTGGGTGGATAATTGCCTTCTTTAGTGCGATGGGCATGTATCCTTGAGTTAGGAATTGACTGACTATTGATAGGATGGATGGGGCGAATTCCGCTTTAGATGTTTTTAACCAACTGAGTGGACAAGGGTCAGTAGGTGAGGTAGTTGTATTGATGTTAGTGATACTGTTTTTAAAGTGTTTTTGGTCTATTATGTGGAACGTATTCCATTTGTTGTTGGTTGGGAATTTAGTGCCATTGGTAGGGAAGTTGTGGGAGATATCTCCTATTAGCTGGGGTATAGGTTTATTCATATATGATTGGCTAGAGTTTGGGGTTTGATGGTTATTTGATTTTTTTCTTGATTAGAAGTTTGAGTTAGGGATTTAACAATTGAAAATAGTTCCATTTGCCTATTGAGGGATTTAGTAAGAAGAGCAGTATGATATTCTTTGTGTTAGTCGTTGCTTTCTTGTAGGTATGCAGTGTGCTCATGATTAGTCTCTTGTCATTTTTGGATTTTGTAAATCTCCATCTATGTTCTATTTTTCTCAATTTTTGCTTTAATTTTGATAGGCCGTCAGTGTACCATATTTTAGAAGACCTGTGTATCGTTCTATGGTGCAGTAATGGGGGTAGGGCTGCCTTGGAAATAGTGGAATTCCAGTTAGTTAATAAGTCATCAAGATCGACCAGTGTGGAGTCAATATAAGGGAAAGTTTCATCCAAGAATGTATCCTTGTCAAATGATCTAAATTTTCTTTTGTTAGGGATTGCTTCACTTGTAGAATACAAGGAGCGAGCTGATGGAAACATACATTCCAATAATAAGTGGTCTGTCCATGGGACCTGAAGGGATTGAGGGGGAGAGTAGAGGTTGTGCTGCAAGATACCATTAGGAAGGAATATTAGATCTAGAGTATTTCCTTTTATATGAGTTGGCATATGTACTACTTGGTGGTAACCCATATCTAATATGGAAATAGTGAAATGAGATGCGTGTGCATAAAGTGATGGTAAGTTGAAGTCACCTAGAGTAATATGTAGCTTGTTTGATGAAGCTGTAAATGCAATTTCTAAGATCAAAGTGAGGTTATCTGGAATGGGGGAAGGTGGCCTGTATATTAGGCAGCCTTATGTGTTTTTGTAGAATACGTAGGGCATGCAACATGTCAGGACTCTCCACACTGCCAAAGCCCCCAACCAAATTACTCCACACCCCTCGCTCTCACCCACATACACACCAATCAATTGCACATCTCCCATAGGGTAAGATCATGGGTTTTCACCAGAATGTCATGTCTCGAAAGCCATCCTTTTCATCTTGTAACTATGTCCATAGGTAGGATAAGAATCCCCCTTCACGCTCCAAAGTATGGACCTCAGCAGACTCATACAGTACTGTCTCGGCCAGTAACTCAGAAACTCAAAATATTAAAGCAACTACACCCTCTAATGCACCTACAAGATTTCCAACTAATAATACAAGCTATAATTACACCCCACTTCAACTTTGCGAATTTAACCCTACTAGGTGCAACAAAGCTAAACTTGAAAAGACTACAACTAGCGCAAAACGCAGCAGCCAGGACCGTCATGAAGGCCCCTCCATTCCAACATATAACACCTATTTTAGCGAACTTACACCGGCTTCCAATTCAAAGTAGAATACTATATAAAACCCTTATAACTACCATCAAAACCCTAAATAACATAGCACCATCCACACTAATCAACCTTATCACTAAAGAACCTACTAAAAACCTTCAAAGGAGAGATCGTATAAACAAATTAAGGACCCCAAAGGAATTTATAAAAGCCAAAAAGATAAACAAAAAAGCATTCTCCCACGCAGTCCCCATTCTATGGAACGCCTTGCTGGAAGAAATGAGATCACTACTCGAAATCATGGAATTCCGCAAGAAACTTAAAACACACCTGTTCACAGTACACTACGGGCCATTAACAAATTCACCTTCCCAACCAGAAAAAGGATAACACAATGTCAGTTTGCCTATTCTAAATTGGATATGACAAGTATGTGAGACACTAAAACGTATACATTATGATTCATGTACGACTTACTTACAACTGTAAATAGTTCTAAGGTTGATCTCTGTACATAGTTCCCAGTTGTTTCATGTAATGAGTTGTTATAGTTTTAAGATGTTCACTGTAAAACAGCCTTTGGCCTGTTCCATGTTGTTCTATGTAAATCGCACTTGATCACCGGAAGGTGCGGTATATAAGAAACTGTTAATTAAATTAAATTAAATTAAAGTCCCAGACATGGGGCGAAGCCTGGCGCAAAACAGGGTGGCTGTGTAGAGCGTTAGCTCCGGAGAGGCCTAGTCAAGAATCCTGCAATTGTGCTTTATTTCGACCGAGAAGCTCACGAGTGATACGCCCTGAAGTGTGGCAGAATGTCAGGTCCCAAAACCGCACGCCTGGACTTTAATGTGGGACAAACTACGGGCACGAAGAGGTCTAAACCGGAGCCCCTGTCCCCGCAGAAAATGGCGGCGGCGTGTGAGTACCCAGAGGCTCTTCAAGAGCTACTCGCAGAGGTCCGGGCAATAAAGGACATAGTTTCAGCGAACAGCGAAACGCTGTCTACTGTCCAGGGCGACATGAGCAAGCTCAAAAGTGGTATGGAGAGCCTTAGTCTCCGTCAAGAACAGACTGAGCAGAAGCTACAGGCACACGGGGAAAGGGCTTTGGACCGGCAGGCCAGGCAAATCAAGCAACTGCAGAAAGAGTTGGAAGATAACAACAACAGATCCCGCAGAAACAACATTCGTATTGTTGGTGTCCCTGAGGGGGCTGAGGGGACTGACATCTTTGCCTTTCTGTATAAGTTGATTCCTGCTACCCTACACTTGGCTTTTGATATGCCTTTTGAGATCGAAAGAGCACATAGGGTGCCCTCGCAACTCCAAGCTGGTAGCAAACGGCCGCGGCCGATAATCCTCAAAGTGTTGCGGCATCAGCAAGTACTCAGGATCATGGAGGCGGCTCGCGCTAGAGCACCTGTTGAATTTGAAGGCCACAGGCTGATGTTTTTTCCGGACTTTGCCAAAAGTACTGTGGATAAGTGGAGAAGGTTTTTGGAAATGCGTCCCCGGCTCCAGAAACTGCAAGCGAGGTTTGGGTTACTCCACCCTGCAAGGATGAGGATTACGCTCCATAACAGCACGAGGACTTTTGAGGACCCTGACTTGCTGTACGCCTTCCTGGATGAAAAGGAGCAAGAGTTGATGCGCTGAGGCCTGCAGTGAGAGATTTGTCCCTGGATGATGGTCTGATGTGTTGGACTAATTGGACTAATTTGGTGAAGTCTGCGAGACACGCTCGTGGCGTAGCGCCTCGGAGCTTGTTATTTGAACTGCCGGCATCATTGTCAATGTCCCTTGGTGTATGACTGCTGACAGCACAATTGTCTATATGTCTCCTCAGTAAATATTAGGCACCTCTGTACCTGCCCTGCTTGCTTTGGGTTTAACCTGGTGGGAGTTCAGTTCCCCTCCCCTCCCCGGGGTCTATCAAGCCTGTTTTGGCGTTCCCTACTTCCTATGGGCTAATTACAGGAGAATGTATTGGATTGTTACTTTTACAACAGAGGTTTGGCAAGGGGTTAGCGACTAAGGAGGCATTGTGTATGATAGTCTGCATGTCTTTCCAGAACTTTGCAACTAGATCAAAGGGAGTAAGCTTTGTGATTGCTAGATGAGACATGGCACCTATTAAGATTCTTTCTTTAAATGTTAAAGGTATGAATAACCCTATCAAGCGGAAGAAGATTATCCCCTATGGGAAGCATGAAAAGTGTGATATCTTGTTCCTTCAAGAGACTCATCTTAGCGGGAAAGAGTCGCTCAAACTAGGCATCAAGCCATTCATGCTTCTGGCGTATTCTGCTGCATTAAGTAAGTGCAATGGGGTTGCCATTTTAGCCCGTAAATCTCTTAATATTACAGTGACTGGCACTAGGGCTGATCAGGAGGGGAGGTGGGTCAAAGTGTGTTTGAAAATAGGAGCCTTAGATTTGCTCTTGATAAATGTGTATGCCCCCAATAGGGACTGTCCAGAATTCTTTCACATGATTGCGGAAGAACTGCACTCTGATCCTTCACCCCTGAAAGTCCTAGCTGGGTATTTGAATTTAGCAATGGATGGCCTGGTAGACAGAAAACCACTGAGAACCCTGGGGTCCACTAGGGCTCAGAAGGTTTTAGCCTCGATGATGGGAGAAATGGGGCTTGTGGATGCATGGCGTATGTTACACCCTAGTGATTTGGAATTTACCTTTTTTTGCCCCCTCATCAGTCCTTGTCACGTATAGACTATATCCTGTTGTCGAAGCCCCTTCTACCTAATCTGGTGACGGCTGACGTTCATCCCAAGCATATCTCTGACCATGCTGCAGTATCGGTGGTATTGCAGGATGGGACGTTGAGTTCTTCAGCCTCTGGCTGGTCCTTTGATAGAGCCTTGTTAGGTAATGAGGCCTTCTGCTCAATGATTCGGCAGGCCATTCAGGAATATTTTGTCTTTAATATCCCTCAGTTGACTACAGGGTGGGCTAGGTGGGAGGGGCTGAAAGCTTCCCTGCGAGCGGTTAGCACTAGTTTTAGCATTGGACAGGCCAAGCAGCGAAAAGAGCAGCTCAAGATCTTGGAATCGCAAATACAGGCCGGGGAGCGAGTTTTGACTAAGCGTTCTGACCCCTGTATTCTGTTGCGATTGCAAAGGTTGTGCTTTAGATATAATCAGATTCTTACTTCAGAGGCCTTGAAGCACATTAAGGCCCAAGAGAGTGTGTACTACAGAGAAGGCAATAAAGCTGGCAGGTTACTTGCTAACGCGCTACGGGCCCGCAAAGACGCTGGCAGAGTTGCTGCTATTAGAGATCAGAGTAGCTCGGGGTTGTTGTTAGATGACTTAGCCAATGCAGAGTCTTTCAGGTCCTTTTATGAGCAGCTGTATACCTCTGAGATGGGATGTTCCCCGGAGGCTTTCTCACAGTTACTCTCCGAGACCCAACGTACAATATTAGACCCGGGGTGGCAAACTCTTTGGATGAGCCGCTAACTCTGGAAGAGATTCAGAAGGCAATTGCCTCCTTGTCGACTGGGAAAGCTGCGGGACCGGATGGGTTGCCCGTGGAATTCTTCAAAATTTTCACAAAAGAGTTGGGTCCTTTTCTACAACAGTATTTCCTAGCACTATTGGAGGAAAGTCCTCAGGTGGGTACTTTTGCTCTGGCAAAGGTGGTGGTCATTGAAAAAGCGGGGCGAGATCCGCAGTTGGTAAGCAATTATCGGCCAATCTCGTTGCTCAATGTGGATTATAAAATTTATGCAACAGTCTTAGCGCGGCGCCTTGCGGGAGTGCTACCCCTTTTGATACACCCAGATCAGTGTGGTTTTGTGGAGGGTAGGTCTACTGCTGATAATGCTAGGCTTCTTTGTCATGTTCTGGCCGGGGCGGAGAGGGTGGAGGGCCCCTTGGCCCCCTCTCCGCCCCTATCCTTAGATGCCGAAAAGGCGTTTGATCGGCTGGAATGGTCATTTTTGTTCTCCACTCTTCAGTGGTTTGGATTCGGCCCTGGTTTTATTAATTTTATCAAGGTGTTGTACGCCCGGCCGCTAGCGAGTATTTCTGTGAACAATACCCAATCCCGGGAACTCTTGCTGGGCCATGGCTCGCGACAGGGGTGTCCCTTATCCCCAATGCTTTTTAACATTGCGTTGGAGCCTCTGGCTTTGCTGCTTCGGCAGAACCCTAGGATTCAGGGATATACTGCTTTGGGTATGGAAATTAAGCTATCGGCTTACGCCGATGATCTCCTCCTATTTACTACCCCTGATTCAATTTCCCATATCCTTGCGCAGATAGAAAGCTACTCGGCCCTGTCGGGATACAAGATTAATTGGACTAAATCCATTGCCTTCGCCCTTAACTCTTCTGCCTATAAAGATATGCTTGCGGGTTTCCCTTTTGTTTGGACATCAGACCCGGTGAAGTACCTGGGTGTCCATTACTGTTACCCCTTAGAAGAAACGATTACCTTTAATGCCGACTCCCTGATTTCGGCTATAAAGTCGATGACTACGAAGTGGTCCCCACTGCGTTTAACATGGTGGGGGCGGCTGGAGACTGTAAAAATGGCAATAGTACCTAAAGTCACTTATATCTTGGAGATGTTGCCCCTGTTTCTTCTGACGCAGACCTACCGCCAGATGGAGAGACTCTTGGTCTTGTTTTTGTGGAACAATAAGCCTCCCAGAATTGCCCTTCGTAAACTTAAGTTGGGTAAAGAAAAGGGGGGCGTGAACTTTCTGGATTTTCGGCTTTACCATCATGCTTTCTTAATGAAGCAAGGGGTGAGGTGGTCGGAACAGCAGAGTCCTCAAAGCCCGGTATGGCTTAGGCTTGAGGAGCAATTAGCAGCCCCCTTCCCATTGTCTTTGCTCCCTAGTATGGTGTTTAGTGAGGCATCCCTAAAGCCCTGTATGATTGTGGACACGCAAAGGGCCTTTCAGACTCTAATGCGCAGCAACTGTCCTGATGAGATGCTATCGTTGGGTCTGTCCCTGTGGCTCAACCCACTTTTCAGGATTCAGCACAAACCCTTTGCGTGGAAACTCTGGTATAGTAGACACATTTGGACAGTTGGGCAGTTAATCGACCATGGAAAATGGAAAAGTTTTGCTAAACTGCAGGAGGAGTATCGGCTTCCGAGCTCGACCTATTTTCAGTGGCTTCAACTGCAGCACTGTGTTGGAAGAGTTCTTGGAGACCTTCGGCAATTAAGTGCTGCGGGGAAGCTGGATGCCGTAATTGAGCAAGCTCAGGGTATTGCGGGGAAGGCCTCCTTTTTGTATAAAGCACTGAAGCAGGCTTGTCCCAGGCCCCCTGGTAACATAGGTGGAGCATGGGAGGCAGATACTGGGGTAGGCCTCTCTGAGAGGGGGTGGGGGAAGTTTTGGTCCTCTCAGGTACGAATTACTAAATCCGCCTCTGTTACCCAAACTTTGTTTCTTTTTGCCCATAGAGCATACCTTACCCCTGTACGACTTAGCAGATGGGATAAAACGGCGAGCAATAAGTGTTGGATTTGCCGAAAAGACACTGGCACCTTCAGACATGTTGTTTTTGACTGTCTTCAAATCCAAACTTATTGGTTTCGGGTCTGAGAATGTATTCAAAACATATTGGGCTTTAATTCCCCCCTTTCATGGGAGATTTTGGTCTATCACTCTGCCTCAGATAGCCTGCTGAACTGTGGTAAGAAGGGTTTTCTCTTAGATTTTTTCTAGGTGTTGCCATATGTTGCAGGATGCGAAACTGGAAGGAAGTTGCCTCCCTTCGCTGGCAAGTATGGTGGGGCCTTGTGTGTGACTACTGTAAATTCGAAATGCAGCCCCGGCGGGGTGACTTGAAGTCGCCTCGACATAGAGAAAAATGGAAAGCTCTGTTCGATTTTGGGGAGACGGCCCAATGCTCGATGCCCCAAGCTGCTGAACTGCCCTGACTTAGTAGGGTGGATCAGTGTTGATATCTTGCCCAGTATAGACTTGTAACTCATGAGTTGACCTCAGGGGCGGGAGGGTGGGGGAGAGGTGGGGAGGTGCTGTTTTTGTAGTTAATGTTATGTTATTTGTTGATATTCTTGTTTTGTTTTGAGTTGGAAAATTTAAATAAACTATATAAAAAAAAAAGTCCCAGACATGGCCCACCCCACTCCTCTGTGATATTCCCAGTCATCCTTCACACATTATTATTCCATATTCCCCAAGTAATTATCATCATCCCCAAGGAAAGTTTCAAATATGTCCACTGTCCCACCCTCATGTAGATTCCAACCTACACCCCAACGCCCCCCCTTCATTCATTTCTCACACACACCCCATCAACTAAATCAGGTGGTGGAAGCTCATCCATGAAAAAGAAACCTGGAAAAGGAAAAAGAATGCAACAAGGATGGTGAAATCAGAGAGAAAGTTAGGATAGGGAGGAGCAAGAGAAAACAAAACTACTCCATAAGAGCATTTGGCCTAGCCCCCTTTTTAGAGGGTAGAATACAGGTTATAGCAACAAATCCCAATCTCCAAGTTCAGCGTTTTCAACACTGTTCCCCTTTAATGTACATATTATGGCAAACACGTACAATATATTGTTTCCAGCTTTAACATGACCATCATACTTTCCTTTTTCTCTCATCCTCCCACATTTGTTGACAGCAGGCCCCCATTTTTATGGCAATTTATATAGTGGTTAAAACAGCCCAGCAGGAGTTCTGGTTTGGCTCCTATAAGAGCCACTTACCCGTCATGGTGGCAGGTCAAAAAGTGCCCAGCCAATTAAGTCTGCTAATGGGGTCTCATATCGAGATACAGTTCAGCCCCAAGCCAGGTCCAGTTCATATAGTCACCCCATCTCACAAGTCACCATCCAGGCTGAGACCATCCTACAATGACACCACAGGCCAGTCACCACACTAGGCAAGGGCATTTTAGTGTAGAGGGGTCCAAAAAGGCACTTTGCTCATCGCAGAGGCAGAGGCAGTTAGCAGGTAAGATATTCATGAACGTTGCTGCCACCGTCAGGTTGGAGAAGTAGAGAGGCTAGGTAAATCAATGTGAAGCGAATCCCCTGCTGGATCAATCGGTCACATGTGTTCACAAAGCTTTTCCAGCATTTCAAGACAAATTGAGAATAGTCCTGAAAAAGTAGCATCTTCTGGCCATCGCGTTCCAAGTTCCGCTGGGCCCAGACAGTAAGCAAGGCAGCCTCTTTATGAAGCAACACAACCACGCAAGCTCCGCTTGCCTACCCACCAGGGGCCCAAGCGGTGCACTCTCTCAATAGTTAAGTTTACCATTCGGTGCCTCCAGATGTAGATTTAGAGGGAGCAATGACTCCAAAAATCCCCTCAGTTCAGATTCCATCTAATAAGAAAAATGCAGAGGCCGTATGTTGAATACATTGGTAATCCCAGCTGAATATAGCAAGACAAAAGCACACACCAGCAATAGAGCTTTCTCATTTCTATCCCCTTCGTTATGGAACACATTGCCAGAAAAAATTAGATCTATAACAGACCAATCTACCTTTTGGACTCACCTCAAAATGCTACTGTTCATTGAGCACTTCGGTGACACTCAGGAAAATAATGTTAACCCAACATAAATCCCACCCTTTATTCTTCCCTTCCATCTTTCCCCTACCTACCTCCCTCCCTCACAGCAAGCATCATATCTGATTCCATTTTACAGTTCCCAAGATAACACGAACGAAGTGTAGAAGATACATCAGAAATGCAAAACCTTTTATGAGAATGGTAAATAAGTTATAAATTGAGTTATAAACTAATCTTGTATATATTACTGATCTCAACTGACATCTTTAACTCTTGCTAGTTATTGTTTTTGATGTTATAATTTAACAATGTTGTTTATATTGTAAACTGCCTTGATTCCACGATACAGCGGTATAAAAAACACACAATAAATAAAGAAAAACATCTAGGTGAGGTAGTTTGGCATTTGAGAGATTTGGTATCTTGAAGGACTAAAAAAGGGGAATGCTAATTCTGGAGAGAGATCTGCAAATGTAAGTATTTACTTCTGGGAATTTTTCTAAATCTTGGGGAAAAAAGAACTCTTTAGATTAAAGCTGATTAATCTGTGAACCCAGTGTAATTGTTAAATCAGTCAGGGCCTAGTAGCAGCAAAGAGTTTTCAGTTTAAATTGAAAACACAGAAGAGAGCTTTCTGGTTAAATTTAGAACCCAAGACTCCCTCTATCAAAGCAAGGGCTGTGGGACTCCCCCTGGAGATTGGTCACAGATTACCTTAGAAACACAGGACAGGGTACTGTGTAGCAGCCAGCTTTTAATAAGTCTTCTGTGGAAGAATTGAAAAAAATATTGATATACCGGGAAGATGTATTACAACTATTTGATAAACTGAAAAGTAGCAAATCACCTAGACCGGATGGTATACATCCAAGGGTGTTAAAAGAACTGAAATATGAGATTGAAGACCTGCTATTAGTAATCTGTGAACTATTATTAAAATCAACTGTAATACCTGAAGATTGAAGGATTGGCAAATGTAATGCCAATTTTTAAAAAGGGTTCCAGGGGTGATCTTGGAAACTACAGACCAGTGAGCCTGATGTCAGTAACGGGAAAAATGGTAGAAACCATAATAAAGAACAAAATTACTGAACATGTAGATAGTCATGGCTTAATAGCCAACATGGCTTTAGACAAAAAAGATCTTGTCTTACTAATCTGTTATGTTTTTTTTGAAGGTATGAATAAACAGGTAAACAAAGGGGAGTCAGTTTATATAGTGTATCAGGACTTTCAGAAAGCCTTTGACAAGGTCCGTCATCAGAGACTTTTGGCAAAACTAAAAAGTTGTGGGATAGGAGACAGTGTACTATTATGGATCAGGAACTGGTTAAAAGATAGAAAGCAGAGGGTAGGGCTAAATGGCCAATGTTCTCAATGGAAAAAGGTGAATAGTGGAGTACCACAGAGATTTGTCCTGGGTTCGCTGCTTTCTGAATTATTCATAAATGATCTGGAAAAGGGAATAACGAGTGAGGTTATCAAATTTGCAGATGGCACAAAACTATTTAAAGTTGTTAAAACCCAAGAGGATTGTGGAAAATTGCAAGAGGATCTTGATAAATTGGAAGGCTGGGCATCCAAATGTCAGATGAAATTTAATGTGGACAAGTGCAAAGTTATGTACCTAGGAAAGAACAACCCAAACTATGGCTACACGGATGCAAGGTTCCACAATGGGAACCACTACCCAGGAGAAAGATTTAGGTATCATCGTGGATAAAATGTTAAAACCCTCCACCCAGTGTGCAGCAGCGGCAAAGAGAGCAAATAGAATGCTAGGTATCATAAGGAAAGGAATGGAAAATAAAACAAAGGATATTATAATGCCTCTGTATCGTTCCATGGTGTGACCGCACCTTGAATATTGTGTGCAATTCTGGTCGCCGTATCTTAAAAAAGATATAGCATTATTAGAAAAGGTAGAGAGAAGAGCCACCAAAATGGTATAATATTTATGTATTTATTTATTTGCATTTATATAACGCTTTTCGCCGGGTCAAAGCGGTTTGGTAAAGGGGATGGAAGGATACTCCTATGAAGAGAGGCTAAAAAGGTTAGGGCTCTTGTAATAAGGAAGCTTATCAGAGCCCAGAGAATAGTGACAAAGGAAGGGAATTTACCCTAATGAAGGGACCTGTTTTGTCAGGTCACAGGAATAAAACTGCATGTTTTCCTAAAAGACAGGTTATTCCAGACTGTAATGGCCTGCAGAAAGCACCTAGTGGAGATGAGGTGAAGGAGTATAAACCCAGATTGAGAAACCCTTACGTCACTCCTAATTACTCAGCTGCCAGGAGGGAGTTTGACCACCAACAACTGAGGAGTGAAAGGGAGGGGTTGGAAACTGGGAACTTTAAAACTAGAACAGTATATTCAGAAAGGAGGAGCGAGAAGGGGAAGAAGAAGAAGGAGAAGGAGAGAGGAGAGAGGAGCTCAAAGAGATTCGTGTTCTTGGAGAGATTCCTGGGAGAAGCCAGCTTCAAGGAATTGGAGAAATCCAGAGGTTTGGAGAACTTCAGCTAGGAACCCTAAAGCAGCAGCCGGTAAGAGGACCGAAGCAGCTGAAGGGAGAAGGAACACGAATACCTTTTGGAAGAGGTATGGAGCAGATGCCCTGAGGCCCAGGAATACAGACTGGAGGACAGGTCATAAAAGCTCAAAAGCATACTGGCCACAGTATCTAAGAGGACAGCCTAATGCCAGCTTTAACTCAGGTATGAACTTTGGACGTTTGTCTAACCTAGAGCAATGCAAAGTGCTTAGAAACAGTTCCTGTCCTAATGGAGATCCCTCTGATCCAGACCCCGATATAGAACCTATGCAAATAGAAGAACAAGATATAATTACAGAGGAAGACGTATCGTGGACTGTTCTTTATGCAAAGTTGCTAGCACAGAGAAATCCTGAAAGTGGGATCAAACATAAAAAGGAAACGTTCTAGTAACTGGCACACCAGAAAGTTTGTGTGGAAAGAAAGAAGGTTTTGGGGGAAGTGAAATACTTGTGCAAAGAAGGAGAAAAACTGTTGATTGAAGCTTGTTAGCCAGCTGATATCAAAGCAGAGCACAGCTCAGGCTGTGCACACGTTGGATATAAAAAGTTCTTTGAATGTGAAAAGAAAAGCTATTTTGTGAAGAAGCTTTTATTTTTGATATGCTCTACACCAGCACTGCTGAGCAGGTTTGTCAGCAGTGGCTGAGAGAAAGACTTTCCATTATTTAATGGACTTTACGAGCTACTTGCATAAGCTTTCAGTTGTATTGTTATTTTGAATATAAATCCTGGAGAAGACATCCTAAGGTGTTACCAAGTGAATCTGTGTGCATGTTGATTTACCTCATAAATAAATTCTGTCATTGCCTTAACACTCGAGCCAACTACCATAGTCTTCATTTACCTCAAAGGCAAGCACCGCAAGACTACCATTACCATAATCCTTTGCAAGATAGTCAGTCTGGAACATTGTCAAAGTGGTGAATTCTATATAACAAGCACGCCCTTCCATACATATGTAAGGAGCTATGGGCGTGACACTCTTCAACATGGAAAAGAGACGGCTGAGGGGAGATATGATAGAGGTCTATAAATTAATGAATGGAGTGGAACGGGTAAACGCAGATCTATTGTTTACATCATCAAAATATAAAAAGACTAGGGAACATGCAATGAAGCTACAAGGTAACCTATTTAAGACTAATAAGAGAAAATATTTTTTCACTCTTCTCTGTACCTTTTCTAATAACGCTATATCCTTTTTAAGATATGGCAAACAGAACTGGGGTGAGTGCGGAGGACCACCCTGTTCCCACAGAACCTGGTATAGGGAGCCTCAGCCATGAGGGCCTGGAGTTCACTGACGCGCCAAGCCGAGGTCAGAGCCACCAGGAAGACGACCTTCCAGGATAGGTGCCGAGTGAGCACTTCGCCATCGATTCAAAAGGCGGCTGTGTAAGCTGCATGAGCATGATGTTCAGGTCCCACTCCGCCGGAGGAGGCTGGATGGGAGGCTTGGAAATTAAGAGGCCCAGCATGAAGCGAGAGACCAGGGGTTTACTCTCAATGGGGAGGTAGTTAGCCAAGATGGCGCTCAGGTGTACCCTGACCGAGCTGGATTTCAGCTCCTCCTTCGAGAGGTGGAGGAGGTACTGGAGAACATCCTGGAGAGAGCAGGTGAACAGGTCAATCTGGAGCTCGAGCACCAGATTGAGAACCGTTGTCACTTCAAGGCATAGGCTCATCTCGTCAAGTCCTTACTTGATGCGAGGAGGATCTCCTCGACCTCCCCAGGTAAGTGCAGCAGGGCTAAGGAGACCCGTTCAGCCGCCAGGCTTGTAAGGGACACTGAGGCCAGGTTCGGGTGGAGCACCCATCCCTCCTCCTCCTCTTCAGCAGGCCTGGGGTGCAGCCTAGGAGGACTGGAGGTTCAGCTGAGAGCCGGAGCAGAAGCGAGAACCAAGGTTGTCGAGGACACAAAGGAGCCATGAGAATCATGGAAGCTCGCTCCCATTGGACCTTGTGCAGGGTCCTCGCAATGAGAGAAGTGAGAGGAAAGGCGTAAAGGAGCCTGGAAGCCCAACTCAGGAGCAACGCATCCGGAGCCACCCTGCTCGGATGTGGAACCAGTCCACAGAATTGGGGGAGCTGTGCGTTCACCAGACTGGTGAACAGGTCCATGGATGGAGTCCCCCACTGATGGAATAGAAGGCTGGCCACCTCCGGGTCCAGGCGCCACTCGTGAGGGCGGAGGACTCTGCTGAATTTGTCCGCAAGGACATTCTCCTGGCCCGGGAGATAGACCGCTTTGAGTGGACGGCAAAGGAGCAAAAGAGGACCACCTCCCGGCAGAGGGGGCGAGAACCTGCTCCCCCCTTCCTTGTTTATGCAGAACATAGCTACCCTGTTGTTGGTTTGCATGAGCACAGACTTTCCCCTCAGATGGTATTCGAAGGCCCACCGGACCGCCTGAAGCTCGAGCAGATTGATATACTGCTGAGCTTCTTCGGGTGACCACTGCTCCTGTGTTCGTAGATCACTGCAGTGGGCTCCGCAACCCAGCAGGGAGGCATCTGTCATCAGGACGAGCTCATGGTGCGGGCCCTAAAAGGGAATTCCTCAAAGGAGGCTTCGGGGATCCTGCCACCAATCCAGGGAAGTGTAAAGGCTGCGAGAGATCCGGACAGGGTCCTGGACGCGACCGGAGGCCTGGCTCCATTGTGCCCTGAGGCACCACTGAGCCGTCCACATGTGCATGTGGGCATGGGGAACAACGTGAACGGTGGAGGCCATGTGCCCCAGAAGGCACATCATGGGTCGTGCTGGAATCAGAGCCTGGTCTTGGACCTTGGCTGCCAGGGCGTGGAGATGACCCACACGATCCCAGAGAAGGAAAGTGGTGTTAGAGAGAATATCATGTATATCACAAGTGACTATAAGTATGGAATAAAATCAGCTTGTTGTACGTGTACAGATGCAGGGTCACTTGCAGACCTTGCAAAAAAGCTCTAGCTTAGCTTTGCAAAAGAATGTACAACACACTGTATGGAGAAATAGACGAGAAAGAACAAGTGTGGTAAGACAGGCTAGTTCCCCTTTTCTATATCCCCTTTTCTGGGAGCTCTACAAATGTAACTTTCCAGCTCTGCATCTGTAACTTTTCATGACATATATTGTACATCTTTTATGCTATATATATTTATTTATTTTAGTATACATTTGTATACCGCTACTTCCAGCGATCAGCAGCGGCTTGATTACAGATTGAAAATTGTCAAATCATGACAGGAAATTTTTGAGGTATAAACACATTGATTAGACAGGAAAGCACAGCACACAGAGAACTATTTTGCAGGGAACATGGGCTATGGAGGGTTAAGCGGCTTGCCCAAGACCACAAGGAGCACCTGTGGGACTAGAAACCCCAGTCCTTCCGGCCCAAGGTTGCTGTCCTCTAGTGGGATTTGAACCCCCAACCTTCCGGCCCGAAGTACCTTGCCCCAACCACTAGGCCACTCCTCCACTCCAAGCAAGGCTCTATATAAGCAAGGCTATTTATTTATTTTATTTATTTATTTTACAGTTCTTATATACCGCGCTCTTTGGTATCAGTGCGGTTTACAGATAACACATTTTTGCATCAGAACAATCTTTTGCTTACATTACAACAGGATCAGTAACTTGGAAAGTAACAGGGGTAACTATATACAAAAACGGATATTTCACCTGTGGACTATTTACAGATCATGTAACATGCTGAAAATCGTAGTGGAGAAACTTTGAGGTCTATGGACATTTTGGGTGTGCAGAGGGTCTGCTTCGTATTCTACCAGGGCTATGTTGTTGGGGTGTCAGAGGCAGTGTGGGTGATTTGTGAAGTGGGGAGAGGGGGCGTAGGATTAGTGCATACAAGGTGCAGGCAGAACAGGTAGTGTTTAAGGACCTTTCTAAACTGGGAGAGGTCCTTTATTGATCGGATATGCGAAGGGAGATTGTTCCAACAGGTCGGAGCGAAGAAAGCGAAAGCCCTATCTCTGGTTGATTGGTTACATTTAGTGTACTCAATTGGTATAGTAAGGGTATTAGCGGCTGCCGCCCTTCTTAGCCTGTTTGTGGGAGTACTAGTAAGGAGTGAAGAGAGGGAAGGGGGGGCTATCTGATTGATTGCTTTAAAAGATAGCAATAGTGCCTTGTAGGTGATCCTGGCTTGTAGGGGTAGCCAGTGTAGCCCTATGAGTATGGGAGTGATGTGGTCTCTTCTGGAAATACAGCGGAGGATGCGAGCTGCTGTATTCATCGCCAATTGAAGTGGATTGAGGGTGTTCTTAGGAAGACCATGTAGAATGATGTTGGCGTAATCAAAATGTGGTATCACAAGGGATTGGAAGATTGTTCTGAAATCATTAGGAGCAAGTAGAGGTCTTAAGTGTTTCAGCGTTCATATTTTATTGTAGATGGATTTGACAGTCTGCTTTATGTGATCTCTGAAGGTTAGTTCTTGATCTATGGTGACTCCCAGGTAGCATATCAATGATTTACATGGAAGTTCTGCGTCTCTCACCTTCAATGTTGTGGGGGGAGAGAAGTTCTTATTCCTGGTTACGAATAGGACCTCAGTTTTCTTAAAGTTTATTCGCAGATTCTGGGATAAGAGCCAGTCCGTAATTGCATTGAAGCACTCAATTATTGGGGAGAAGTCAGGGTCCTTGATTCTTATTGGGGTGAATTAGGCTATACCCTAAATATTATTATTATATAGGTATAGCCTATATTATTAGGCTATACCCTAAATAAAGGGAACAACTTGTACCATACTTTTTGTGTGTTTGCTGGTTGTTCCCAAGCGCTTGTACTAAGAAGACGGATGCAGGGAGACTAAACCAAAATTCATAGCATCAGTTTGGGTAACTGATATATATAATAATGGAAGAACCCAATCTGTTTTGGTAACAGGCAGTCGCCCGCTCTGTGTCAAGGAGTGCGCCGATGAACTCCAGGGTCTGTACCAGTTCGAGGTGGGACTTGATTGATCAGGAAGCAGAGGCATTCAAGGAGGAAGATTGTGCACAATGCCGCAAGATGGGCTTCCTCGGTCGAAGCCCCCTGACGAGCCAGTCGTCTAGGTAAGGGAAAACGGGTATGCCCTGTAGCTGGAGAAAGACTTGGTGAAGACCCATGGGGCAGACCGTAAGAGACTCCTGGGGCGGGGGACTTATACTGTAAGATATCTAGTTCATAAGAACATAAGATATGCCATACTGGGTCAGACCAACGTCCATCAAGCCCAGTATTCTGTTTCCAACAGTGGCCAATCTAGGTCATATGTACCTAGCAGTTTCTCCAAGGGACACGGGTTCCACAATGCTTGTATTGGTTCAAGCATTGGTATCCTGGGTCCCTTCTTAATAATGGTTTATGGACCTTTCCTCCAGGAACTTGTCCAAAACATTTTTAAACCCAGCTATACTAACAGCCTTTACTACATCCTCCGGTAACAAATTCCAGAGTTTGATTACACGTTGAGTGAAAAAATATTTTCTTTTATTAGTCTTAAATAATTTACCCTGTAGCTTCATTGCATGTCCCCTAGTCTTTCTATATTCTGATAAGGTAAACAATCGATCTACGTTTACCCGTTCCACTCCGTTCATTAATTTATAGACTTCTATCATATCTCCCCTCAGCCATCTCTTTTCCAGGTTAAAGAGCCCTAACCTTTTTAGCCTTTCTTCATAGGAGTATCCTTCCATCCCCTTTACCATTTTGGTGGATATTCTCTGAACCTTTTCTAAAATCGCTATATCCTTTTTAAGATACGGCGACCAGAATTGCACACAATATTCAAGGTGCGGTCTCACCATGGAACGATATAGAGGCATTATAATATCTTGTTTTATTTTCCATTCCTTTCCTCATCATACCTAGCATTCTATTTGCTCTCTTGGCTGCCGCTGCACACTGGGCCGAGGTTTTTAACATGGTATCCACAATGACGCCTAAATCTTTTTCCTGGGTGGGGTTCCTAATGTGGAACCTTGCATCGTGTAACCATAGTTTGGGCTGTTCTTCCCTAGGTGCATAACCTTGCACTTGTCCACATTAAATTTCATCTGCCATTTTGATGCCCAGTCTTCTAATTTATTTTATTTATTTATTTATTTATAGTCTCTTCTATACCGCGCTATTCGGCATCAGCGCGGTTTACAGTGAACAAAGAATTTACACATTTCCGATGGTACTTTGTGTTTACAGTTGAACAGGCAAAAGTAACTTGGATAACAGGGGTAACTATTTACAAATTAAAAACAGAATCATGAACATTTCTTGGTTTCAGCGTTATGGGTTTTGGGAGGTCTGTGAGGTGGTTGAAATAACTGCATTGGTTACTGGGTAATACAAGAGGAAGAGGTGGTGTTTCAAGGCTTTTCTGAATTGCAATAGATCCGGGATTGCTCGGATGTCTTGAGGGAGGCTGTTCCAACACCTTGGGGCACAGAACGTGAAAGCCCTGTCTGCTGTTGCTTTGGTGCAGTGTGAAATTGATTTTGGGACTACAAGTGTGTTGCATGTTACTGACCGTCTGTCCCTATTTTGAGGTATCATCTGGATCAGATCCGTTAGTGACTCAGATGAGAGCCCTTTGATGGCCTTGAATGTCAGTAGTAATGACTTGTAAATGAGTCTACTTCGTATCGGGAGCCAATGGAGTTGTTTTAGGATGGGTGAGATATGGTCTTTCCTGGATGCTCCGTGTAGGACTCTTGCTGCGGCATTCATTGCCAGTTGCAGTGGTTGCAAGGTGGCTTGAGGGAGCCCTTGTAAGATTGAGTTCGCATAATCAAAATGTGGCATGATTAGGGCTTGATAGATGGTTCTGAAATCATCCGGCTCTAGCAGGGATCGTAGGTGTCTAAGGGAACGGAGTTTATGGTATACCACTCTTACAATGTTTCCAATGTGCGCCTTCATATCAAGTGCTGGTCTAGAGTGCTGGTCTAGAGTGACGCCGAGATATCTGATAGTGGGTTTGGTCTGGAGGTCTGCTTCCTTCACCTTCAAGAAAGACGGAGCAATGAAGTTTCGGTCTTTTGTGATGACCACCACCTCAGTTTTCTTGTGTTGGATCTTGAGGTTTTGGGATCGCAGCCAGTTGGATATTTCATTTATGCAGTTTGTTAATGGAGTGAGGTCGGGGTTCTCTGTTGTAAAAGGCATGTATAACAGCACATCATCCGCGTATATCATACAGTTGATACTGAAGGACCGTATCAGGTTGCAGATAGGCTGCATGTATATATTGAACATGAGTGCGGAGAGGGAGGAGCCTTGCGGGACCCCCTGCTTTTGATGGAACAGATCTGATGCAGTATTGTTGGATCGCACCTGCTGCCACCTGTCAGAAAGGTAGGATCTGCACCACTCGAGTGCTTTATCTGTAATTCCCTTACCCTCGAGTCGTTCCAGGAGACGTTCGTGGCTCACGTAATCGAATGCCGCTGCTATGTCTAGGAAGACCAGGATGAACCCTTGGCGGATATTGTTGATGCCTAGTGAGCAGTGTTTCCACCCCGTGGGCTTCTCTAAAGCCATGTTGACAAGGGTCTAGTGGTGTGTTAGTTTCTATATGCTCTTCTATTTGTCTTTGAACCTCCTTTTCCATCATTTTTGCCAGCAACGGTATGCTTGATATTGGCCTATAGGATTCTGGCTTCAGAGGGTCAAGCTTGTTGTTTTTTAGTAATGGCCTTATGGATGTGCGTTTGAGGGTACTTGGGAAAGTTCCTGTTGTGAATGAAAGTTCCATGAGGCTGGATATGAATGGGCTCAGGTGGTTTCGTAGTTCCTTGATCCAGAACGCAGGGCATGGATCGGTTTGGGCGGTGGTCATGTTGATGCCAGCAATGGTGTCCTCGATGCGCTGTTTGGGTGGTATTTTGAAAGTAGTGAGTAGAGTCTGATCGTATGGATCAAGGATCTTGCAAGGTGTTGGGATAATGTCAATCTGGCAGAGTTTGGATTGTAAATAGTCAGTGAAAGTTTGAGGGTGGATTTCGCTAGTATGTTGAGAGGTGGGTTCATTTGTCAAACGCTTGACGATAGCAAACAAGTCATGAGGTTTGTTGAGAGATCTTTTCAGCGTGTCTGCGTGGTAGCGTCTCATTGATTCTGTCACTGCGGCACAATGAGCTATTAGTTGTGACATATATGCAGTTCTGTCTTCCTCTGAGTGTGAGCGTCTCCATCGTCTCTCAAGTTTCCTTAGGGTTGTGCGTGAGGCCTTCAGCTCTGTTGAATACCAGGTTGCAGAGTGTCGCTTTCCATGGAGTTTGTTATTTGATGGACAAATGGCGATCGAACTGAGTTTATTATTCCAGTCGGTGACTAACTCATCTGGGTTGTGTGCCGGTGGGATAGTTAGTGGAAGCATCGTTTTCAGTATTAGGTCTTTGTCAAAAGGCTAGAACCGTCTCAGGGGGACATTGTGATGGCTACTCGGTCCTCTTTCTTCCTTTTGCTTACATCTGGGAAGGGGAATTTTGAATAGGATTAACTTGTGATCAGACCATGGAACTGGGTTGATTGATAGCTCCAGGGTGGTTGGAGTGATGAGGGTTGGCTCAGTTGTGAATATGAGGTCTAGGATGCCTCCTTTGTTATGGGTTGGATCCTTGATTAATTGATTATACCCTAAATCCTGTAGAGCTCCAAGAAAAGCTGTTGAATGGGAGTCTTGCAGTGATGGTAGGTTGAAGTCTCCAAGTATCCAACTCGTTTTATAGGGGTTCTGGTTATTGGAGGCCAAGTCAATTATTGTTGATAGGGCGTCTGGGTCGGTTGATGGAGCACGGTATAGTAGAGTGAGGGAGCAGCACTTGTTTGCTATTGAGATTGTGTCCAGGAGTTTTGAGCTGGTTGCTTCTCTGAGGTTGAAAATTGCAAGATCCTCTTGCAATTTTCCACAATCCTCTTGGGTTTTAACAACTTTAAATAGTTTTGTGTCATCTGCAAATTTGATAACCTCACTCGTTATTCCACTTTCCAGGTCATTTATGAATATGTCAAAAAGCAGCGGACGCAGCACAGATCCCTGGGGTACACCACTATTCACCTTTCTCCATTGGGAAAATTGGCCATTTAGCCCTACCCTCTGCTTTCTATCTTTTAACCAGTTCCTGATCCTCAGCCTGCGTGGCCAGCTTGAGGGCCCTTGCCATGTCCCATATGAACATCAGGTAGGACGTGTGCTCGGGAGGCGAACACCTCTGGGAGGTGGGTGGTGATGGATCCAAAGGAAGGCACTTGTGAGCGCGAATTTCTAGGAAGGTATCCCTGTCCAACTCCCAGCCTGAGAGGTCAGAAAAGGAGTCTGAGTCAGGCTGGTCGCCCTGTCCAGAAGCTGAGGCCCGCTTGGAGCCGGAGGCCTTGTAAGACCTTGCCCCCGAGGAGCGAGATGGTGAGCGAGACCGCCGCCAAGGACCCTCACAAGGGTCCCTCACATCCTCGCTCTTGTGGATTTCCATGGCGGGTTTAGGTGTCCCTCTCGGGGGAACCTCAGTCTCGAGGCACGGGCCAGTCGTGTTGGGCAGAAGCGCCTGCTGGGCAGCTAAGAAGGTAGAAATGCTGTGCTCTAGTGCCAGCATTTGGGACTCCCACGTGGGCATGTGTCCCTGCGATGTCAATACCAGGGTTACCAGGTCTGGCGTGGAAGAGGAGGGGTCCTCGCCAGGACGACACAAGAGACCAGGCGCCATCGCTGGAGAGGAATGTTCGTGCTTGTCTGGAGCCCCCAACAGTGAATTTGAGGTCTTCTTTCGTCTCTCCACTTAATGCACAAGAATCATCAACTTCTTTTCCGGAGGAAATAGATGAGCATCTGTAGGGGTCCGCGGAAAAAGGGAGACTGATTGAGATGGCACCCTTGGGTGGGAAGGAGGTCACACATGCGTGGTGGCATCTCCCAAAGGCTGGGGGGAGATGCTTCCGCGGGGCTCAGTGACATCACCCATATGTTAGGAATGACTTCCTGCTTGTTCCTGGAGAATTATAGCTTTACTGCAAGATTAAGTAGGAAACCAGGTCTCTGCAAATCTAAATGCAAATGTATACTTCAATTCCAAGTAGATAAATATCAAGAATGAAGTGTCCCTGGCCAGTAGACCTTATATGACTGAGGGCACACTGATGTCTGATTTTAAAAGGCAAGCTAAATATTCCTAAACTGACTAGACTGTAGATCAAGGTGGCTGTGAACAGATAGAACTGGGATATAGAGAGAAAGATAGGGAGAGGAAGGGGGGGGGGTTGTTTTCTTCCGTTTGTCCCCCTTTTTTAGTGCAGTTCCCCTAACACACCACAGTACCTAAGTAGTGGAGGAGTGGCCTAGTGGTTGGGGCAAGGTACTTCAGGCTGGAAGGTCGGCGGTTCAAATCCCACTAGAGGACAGCAATCTTGGGCCAGAAGGACTGGGGTTTCTAGTCCCACAGGTGCTCCTTGTGGTCTTGGGCAAGCCACTTAATCCTCCATAGCCCATGTTCCCTGTAAAATATTTATCTCCAAGTTATAATGCCCTGTTCAATGTAATTTCAGTTTGTTCAATGTAAACTGCACTGATGCAGAATAGCGCGGTATACAAGAGAATGTAAATAAATAAATAGTCTTATAAGAGAATAAAACAAGTAATAGGTAGGCAAGGAAACATTATGAAAAACCAGCCAACTAGTAAAGTTTGAAAGCTTAGCTTTGTAGAGTCTGTTGGAGTAAGCTTGCTCAGGAGGCAGAGGATGACTGAATTAAGCTTGCTCAGGCAGCAAAGGCTGATTGAATTACCACACCCTGTAAGGCAGGCTTGTAACAATGGGAACTTTAAAAGGTCAAAATTAAATCTTACTTCTATATATCAGCCCACTATGCAAAGGACCCTGGAACTTTCAAATTTATAGCTTTACTCAAAATTAAGTAGGAAACCAGAACTCCTCTAGTACTGACTGGTTTGTTCTTCAGGCAATACATGATATACACAGTATCCGTCGCTTGGTCTACATATAATCAAATAAGTTGGGATAATTTAGTGCTAGCAATAGATGTATTGTAATTAATTGACATTAGATAAGATAATCCTGTTCAATAATTCTATATTGCCATTACATATAAGTAGTCGTGCTTGTTTGCAATTGTGTGGAATCAGAGGGGTGTTGTAGTGGTGAGTTTTGGTTCTGCAGATTGTATACTGCATACACTGAATCTTGCAGGCTGAAGACAATGACTACTGTGAATGAAAATAAGTCTGCAATGATACTTAATGTGTGGACTCTGAGTAGGAACAAAGATCAGCATTTCCAGCAAGGCTACTCATGTATAAGCAGCTACGAAGCCTCAGTGGACAGTCACTGAAATTCTATCCAAGATATGCATAGTGCAGCCAATAGTGAAAAGAGATGCTGCTGAGGAATTTGGAGTTATTACCACTGTCATGATGTGAATGTGGGTACAAACCTCTGAACTACTGAAAGAGCTATGAAAAGCGGTTGGCCACTGCCAGCAAATAGTGCTTGCAAGAATAATTGGTACAGCTTTACTCTCTGTAGACATTCTTCTTGAGACCTAGCAAGGGCAAACAGTGTCAACATGGCTTTGGTTAATTTGCAGGACGATTTTAATCCTTTTCTATATTGTCAAAGAAATTTGTTCATTGACTTCTCCCAACCAGCAAAACAAAGTTCACCTATGGACCAGATGTGGTGCCTATGAATCTGAAGGAGCATCTGTGTGTTTTGTCTTCATGTCTTTTCTTCTCATTTGTTTCTAAAGACCAGAGATCGGAAACCGAGAACTGAGGCCCAGCCAGGCAGTCAGCAACAGATAGCGTAGTTACTCACCTGTAACAGGTGATCTCCGGGAACAGCAGGAATTTAGTCTTCACATATCGGTATCGTTGGTACCGACGGAGCCTGTGTGGGAATGCTCCCCAAAAAGAATGCTTTTGGGAGCATCCCTCAGCACATGCGTGCTGCCTTCCCGCTTCCAACTGTCCCTCTTCTGTTAAGTTTGTAGCTGAGTGAAAGGATAGAGGGAGAGAGGAAAGAGAGAGAGAGATAGAGAGAGAACTCCTAGGGGAGGTGGGTGGGTGGTGAAGACTAAATTCCTGCTGTTCCCGGAGATCACCTGTTACAGGTAAGTAACTATGCTATCTCCAGGAACAAGCAGGAATGTAGTCTTCACATATGGGGACTCCCTAGCTGAAGATGCCAGGGAGATAGCCCCAGGAAGCTGCCACCCAAGTAAGGTGGGCCATGCTTCCTCCCATGGATCTCTGGCATCCCACCAGGGACGGTGCGTAGGAGTTATTAGGTCTGGAAGAGATTTGGAAGAACAGCTTGGCCAAAGAAGGCATGCTGATGGGAGGCTTTATCTAGGCAGTAGTGGGCTGTAAAGGTGTGTACCGAACCCCAGGTGGCTGCTCGACAAATGTCATCAATACACACAGAGTGAAGGTTAGCCATAGAGGTTGCCATGGCTCTCACATTATGAGCTGTGACATGGTCTTGAAGAGGAAAACTATTACTCTCATAAGCAAAGGATATGCATTGTTCAACCCATTTGGACAGAGTTCTCTTGGAGACTGGAAGTCCCAAATGACTAGAATCAAAAGCAATAAAAAGTTGAGAAAACTTTCTATGTTGCTGTGTTCTTTGTAGGTAAAAAGCCAAGACTCTTTTACAATCCAAAGTATGAAGGTTCCTTTCTGCATTAGAGGCATGAGGCCTTGGAAAGAATACAGGAAGATAAATTGATTAATTTAAATGAAAAGGCGAAACCACCTTTGGCATAAAGTGTGGATGAGTTCTAAGAACAACCTTATCATGGTGAAACCTAGTATAAGGAGTATCAGCCACTAAAGCGTGCAATTCACTAATGCGACGTGCAGAGGTGACTGCATTTAGGAAGATGACCTTCCTGGACAAAAGCTTTAGGGTTGTAGCGGCTAAAGGTTCAAAAGGCGGTTTCATGAGCTGCCTGAGAACTAGGTTTAAATCCCATGCCACCAGTGGTGGCCTGATGGGAGGCTTTGTTAATAGAAGACCTCTCATTTCTCAAATTCTCTCTTTGCCTGCCTTATCAATGCCTTGCATTTGACTTGCCACTGCTTGTGCTGTTTCCAGGTTTCATCATTTGGCTCTTTTTTCCATTTCCTGAAAGATGCTTTTTTGGCAACAACAGCCTCTCTGACCTCACCTTTAAACCATGCTGGCAGTTTTTTGGACTTCCTTCCACTTTTCTTAAAGCGTGGAATACAGTTGGTCTGGGCTTCCAAGATAGTATTTTTCAACAACACCCAAGCTTGATGTACGTCTTTAACCTTTGCAACTGCTCCTTTTAGTTTTTTCTTAACTGTTTTCCTCATTTTATCATAGTCTCCCTTTCGAAAGTTAAAGGGTAGTACTGTGGATTTCCTTACTATCCCTCCTCCACTAATTAAATCAAAGGCGATCATGCTATGATCACTATTGCCAAGTGGCCCCAACACCCTTATCTCTTGCACTACATCTGGTGTTCCACTAAGGACTAGGTCTAATATTGCTTCCCCTCTGGTCGGTTCATGAACCAGCTGCTCCAAGAAGCAGTCATTTATTTCATCTAGGAACTTTATTTCCCTAGCATGTCCTGTTGTGACACTGATACATTCTTCCGAACCATGCGCTCTTGGGCGACTGTCGGCTTTCCCCTATTATCTAGTTTAAAAGCTGCTCTATCTCCTTTTTAAAGGTTAATGCCAGCAGCCTGGTTCCATCCCGGTTAAGGTGAAGCCCATCCCTTCGGAAGAGCCCCTCCTTTCCCCAGAATGTTCCCCAGTTCCTAACAAATCCGAACCCCTCATCTCTGCACCATTGTCTCATCCACGCATTGAGACTACGGAGCTCTGCCTGCCTTTTGCGTCCTGCGCGTGGAACGGAAAGCATTTCGGAGAACACTACCCTGGAAGTTCTGGATTTCAACTTCCTACCTAAAAGCCTAAATTTAGCTTCCAGAACCTCCCTACCACATTTTCCTATGTCATTGGTACCAACATGTACCAAGACAGCAGACTCCTCCCCAGCACTATCTAAGACCTTATCTAGGTGGCGTGTGAGGTCCGCTACCTTCGTACCAGGCAGGCATGTTACCAGGCGATCCTCACGTCCACCAGCCACCCAGATATCTACATGCCTAATGATCGAATCACCAACTATAACTGCTGTCCTAACCCTTCCCTCATGGGCACTTGGCCCTGGAGAAACCTCCTCGGTGCGAGAGGGGTTTACATCACCTGGAGGACAGGTCCTAGTTACAGGATCACTTCCTGCCACACCACGGTGATGCTCTCCTGTCACGTGACCTCTCTCCTCCATGGCAACAGGGATGCTGCCAGACTGGAGGTGGGACTTCAGGACTATATCCCTGTAGGTCTCGTCTATGTACCTCTCTGTCTGTCTTATGTTTTCCAAGTCTGCTACTCTAGCCTCTAGAGAACGGACTCGTTCCCTGAGTTCTCTTAGTGCCCCTTTAACTCCTCTATTATCTAATGGACCAACTGACTCTCTCACAGGTTTTTTGCGGCGAATGTACTTAAAAAAATCTTTATTTCGCGTTTTTGCTTCCACAGCAAGCTTCTTCTCAAATTCTCCCTTTGCCTGCTTTATCAATGCCTTGCATTTGACTTGCCACTGCTTGTGCTGTTTCCAGGTTTCGTCATTTGACTCTTTTTTCCATTTCTGACCTCACCTTTAAACCATGCTGACAGTTTTTTTGATTTCCTTCCACTTTTCTTAAAGCGTGGAATAAAGCTGGCTTGGCTTCCAAAATAGTATTTTTCAAAAACACCCAAGCTTTATGTAAGTCTTTACCCCTTGCAACTGCTCCTTTTAGTTTTTTCTTAACTGTTTTCCTCATTTTATCATAGTCTCCCTTTCGAAAGTTAAAAGGTAGTATTGTGGATTTCCTTACTATCCCTCCTCCACTAATCAAATCAAAGGCGATCATGCTATGATCACAATTGCCAAGTGGCCCCAACACCCTTATCTCTTGCACTATATCTGGTGTTCCACTAAGTACAAGGTCTAATATTGCTTGCCCTCTGGACGGTTCATGAAGCAGCTGCTCCAAGAAGCAGTCATTTATTTCATGTAGGAACTTTATCTAACTAGCATGTTCTGCTGTGACACTGACCCAGTCAATACCGGGGTAATTGAAATCACCCATTATTATTACTGCGCTGTAACTATTGTTAGCTTCCTTGATTTCTTTGAGCATTTCATCATCCATTTGTTCATTCTGGCCAGGCGGTCGATAGTACACCCCCACTGCCATCACCTTCCCCTTTTTACATGGAATTTCAATCCATAGAAATTCTACAGCAAATTTTGTTTCCTGCAAAATTTTAGTCCTTTCTGACTCAATGCCCTCCCTAACAGAGCGCTACCCCTCCACCAATTTGATCAGCTCTATCATTACAATATAGTTTGTACCCAGGTATCACAGTGTCCCACTGGTTGTCCTCCTTCCACCATGTCTCTGATATTCCAATCATATCTAACCTCTTGTTTAGTGCTATATATTCTAAATCTCCCATCTTGTTTTTTAGACTTCTAGCATTTGCATACAAGCATTTTAGAGACTGTATTTTATTCATATTAATTTGGCTATTGGTAGACATGGGTAATTTGCGATCTTTAAGCTCTATCTGCTCTATACTCAAGGGAATTTGGGCTACTTTACTCTTTTTTGGAACCTCTCTACTTGGTTCCATCCCGGTTAAGGTGAAGCCCATCCCTTCGGAAGAGCCCCTCCTTTCCCCAAAATGTTCCCCAGTTCCTAACATATCAAAAACCCTCATCTCCGCACCATCGTCTCATCCACGCATTAAGACTGCATGTGGAACGGGAAGCATTTCGGAGAACGCTACTCTGGAAGTTATGGATTTCAACTTCCTACCTAAAAGCCTAAATTTAGCCTCCAGAACCTCCCTTCCACATTTTCCTATGTCACTGGTACCGACATGTACCAAGAGAGCAGACTCCTCCCCAGCACTATCTAAGACCTTATCTAGGTGGCGCGTGAGGTCCGCTACCTTCGTACCAGGCAGGCATGTTACCAGGCGATCCTCACGTCCACCAGCCACCCAGATATCTACATGTCTAATGATCGAATCACATAGAAACATAGAAACATGATGACAGAAAAAGACCACAAGGCCCATCTAGTCTGTCCTTCCATAACAACAACTACAACAGTCCACTTTCTACCTTTAGAGATCCTCTGTGTTGGTCCCATGCCCTTTTGAATTCAGTCACTGTCCTCATCTGCACCACCTCCACTGGGAGACTATTCCACGGATCCACTACTCTTTCTGCAAAGAAATATTTCCGCATATCACTCCTGAATCTATCTCCCTTCACCCTCATCCCATGTCCCCTCGTCGCAGAACTTGCTTTCAATTGAAAGAGGCTCTCTCCCTGAACATTTATGCCATGGAGGTATTTAAACATCTCAATCATATCACCTCTATCCCGCCTTTCCTCTAAGGTGTACATATTAAGATCCTTAAGTCTGTCCTCATATGCTTTATAATGAAGCCCATTAATCATTTTAGTAGCAACCCTCTGCACCGACTCCATCCTGTTCACATCCTTTTGAAGGTACGGTCTCCAGAATTGCACACCATACTCCAAATGAGGTCGCACCAAAGACTTATACAGAGGTATTATCACCTCCTTTTTTCTGCTAGCCATTCCTCTCCGTATGCACCGAAGCATCCTTCTAGATTTTGCCGTCGCCTTTTCTACCTGTTTAGCTACTTTAAGATCATCAGACACAACCACGCCTAGGTCCCGCTCTTCTTTAGTGGACAAAAGTACTTCACCTCCTATACTGTATTGCTCCCTTGGATTGCTGCAGCCCAAATGCATGACCTTACATTTTTTAACATTAAATCCCAGCTGCCAAATTCTAGACCATTCTTCAAGCTTAGCTAGATCCCTCCTCATGTTATCTACATCTTCCTGGGTGTCTACTTTATTGCAGATTTTGGTATCATCTGCAAAGAGGCAAACCTTACCCGACAGCCCTTCCACTATATCACTAACAAAGATGTTAAAAAGAATCGGACCAAGGACAGATCCCTGGGGCACACCACTGGTAACATCCTTCTCCTCAGAGTGAGCTCCATTTACTTGTACTCTTTGTCGCCTCCCACCCAACCAATTTCTAACCCAAGCAGTAACTTTAGGGTCCATCCCTAGTGTGCTCAGTTTGTTTATAAGTCGCCTGTGAGGAACAGTGTCAAAGGCTTTACTGAAATCTAAATACACCACATCTAGAGCTCTCCCTCGGTCCAACTCCCTGGTCACCCAGTCAAAGAAATCAATCAGATTTGTCTGACAAGACCTGCCTCTGGTGAATCCATGCTGCCTCGGATCCTGTAATCTGCTGGACTCCAGAAACCTCACTATTTTCTCTTTCAACAGCGTTTCCATTAATTTACTCACCACTGAAGTTAAACTAACCGGCCTGTAGTTTTCAACCACATCGTTACTTCCGCTTTTGTGTAAAGGCACCACATGAGCCTCTCTCCAGTCCTTTGGTCCTTTGGCCAAAGAAGGCAAAGTAGTTGGAAAATATGGACTTGGCAACAGAAATGAAGCTGGAGAAAGACTGATATTATTCTGCAAGGCCAATGATCTATTCATCTCAAACACCTTCTTCCAGCAACACAAGCGGCGACTGTACACATGGACTTCACCCAATGGATTGTATAAAAATCAAATTGACTACATCTGTGGAAGTCAACGATGGAAAAGCTCTGTAACGTCAACAAAGATAAAACCTGGAGCTGACTGTGGTACAGATCATCAACTACTAGTATGCAAACTCAAGCTAAAAAGAGCAAACTACTCATGAATGCAGCAAAATATGACCTTGAGAATATACCACTGGAATTTAAAGACTGCCTGTAAAATCGATTTGCTGCTTTAGATACAAATGACAGAGCTCCAGAAGAGTTATGGAATGACATCAAGAAGGTTGTGTTGGAAGAAAGCGAGAAGTCTCTACAAAAGGTGAAAAAGCAAAAACGGCCAAAATGGATGACGGAAGAAACTCTGAAAATTGCCCAGAAACAGAGAAGCTAAAGCCAGAGGAGAAAGAAAGACAATCGCAGAACTCAAAAGAGATTTCCAACGTGCAGCAAGACAGGACAAGGAAAAAGTACTACAATGACACTTGCAAAGAAATAGAAGCAGAAACTATTAGAGGAAGAACAAGATCGGCTTTCCTAAAGCTACAAGAGTTAAAGAAAAAGTTCCAGCCTCGAATTGGAATGTTACAAGATGCTCAAGGTTCTATGTTGAATGATGCTGAGAAGATCAAGAAAAGGTGGAAGGAATATACAGAGTTTTTATATGATAAAGATCAAGTGGACCAACAGCCGTTTCAACCTGTACCTTATGATCGGGAACTTGTGATGAAAGAAGTTGAAGCAGCATTGAAAGCCTTATCAAAGAACAAAGCACCAGGCATTGATAGCATTCCCATAGAAGTATTGCAGCAATCTGATGCAGCTGTTACCGTACTCACAAGGCTCTGCCAAGAAATATGGAAGACAACATCATGGCCAACTGACTGGAAAAGATCTGTGTTTATACCAATACTAAAGAAAGGTGATCCAACTGACTGTGGAAATTATCGCACAATCGCTCTGATCCCACATGCCAGCAAGATTCTACTAAAGATTATTCAAAAGAGACTACAACCATACCTGTAACAAGAACTACCTGAAGTGCAAGCAGGGTTCAGGAAAGGGCGAGGAACAAGAGACTCACTGCAGATGTGAGATGGATCCTTGAAAAGACTAAAGAATACCAAAAGGATATCTATTTGTGCTTTATCGACTATAACAAGGCTTTTGACTGTGTAAACCATGAGAAGCTCTGGACCACATTAAGAAGCATGGGTATACCAGAACACCTGATCCTTCTCTTGCGCAATCTGCACATTGATCAAGAAGCAACAGTTCGAACGGAACAAGGAGAAACAGAATGGTTTAAAATAAGCAAAGGTTTAAGACAAGGCAGCATACTTTCCCCCTACCTGTTTAATTTATATGCAGAACAAATCATCAGAGAAGCAGGATTGTATGAAGACAACAGAGGTGTGAAGATTGGTGGAAGACTCATCAACAACCTTCGCTATGCTGATGATACCACATTACTGGCTGAAAGTGAAGATGATCTGAAACATTTGCTTCTCACAAGCAAAGAACATAGTCTCAAAATGGGCTGCCGGTGACTCCATTCTACCCTGCTGGGCCCCCCGGAAGTGACGTCACCCAGAGTGCGTGCAGCCTGACTCCCACAGGCTGCCGGTGACTCCATTCTACCCTGCTGGGCCCCCCGGAAGTGATGGGCGCCCAGAGTGCGTGCAGCCTGACTCCCACAGGCTGCCGGTGACTCCATTCTACCCTGCTGGGCCCCCCGGAAGTGACGGGCGCCCAGAGTGCGTGCAGCCTGACTCCCACAGGTGACGTCGACACCACTCCGCCTTATTTAAAGAGCACACTGGCGGCGTTTATCGCAGCCGCGGCGCGCGGTGTGGGCGCGCGCCTAAGGAGCGCGCACAAGGAGCACGACGTGCTCCTTGTGAGCGCTCCTTGGGGCGGCGATGGGGGCGTTTCTCACACGGACTCTGTGAATTTTCTGCGCTTCCCTTTCCATCTGATTCGGCGCTCAACTTCCAGTTCAAGTCTTTCTACTGATTCACGTGCTACTTTCAGGTATCTTCTTCATCTTGCTTTTCTTCTTCTGCTTATGGCCGCTATTCCCGTGGTATGGGGTCGCCGACCCCTTTGTTTCTCATCTTTCTCAGGCCGCTCTCCTTCCCACACGCGAGTATTCTCCCGAGCCTCTCCAAGCAATCTGATCGCTTGTCTCCCCTCTCGGACCCCGACTGACTCTCCTGCTTTGGCCTCAGCGTCTCATTCCCTTCGGCTGGGTCTGCTTAACTGCTGCTCTCTCCGATCGAAAACGGTCCTTATTTATGATCTCCTTGAGCGTGAATCTCTCGACGCTCTGTTTCTTGTTGAAACGTGGCTTAGGGAGGGTGAAGACTCCCTCCTGGCGCGTTGTTTACCCCCTGATTACAGCGCCTTCTCCGTTCCGCGTATTGGGCGGACCGGCGGCGGTGTTGCAATTATCTACCGCTCTGCGGTCTCCTTTTCTCAAATTTCCTCCCCTTCGTTGCAGTACCCGGAATCTCTTCTCCTTCGCCTCAACTCTCACCCTCCCCTCTCTTTTTTAGTAGTCTACTCCCCTCCTTCGGCTTCCCCCCTTCTCTGGGAATCTCTCCTCTCTTCTATTTCCGATTTGGTTTTGCAATTTCCTCAACTAATCCTGCTTGGTGACTTCAATGTCCACTTCGACTCTCCCACCTCCCCAAGAGACCTCTCCATCTCACTCCTTGAGGATCTCTCCTTAATACAGCATGTTGCTTCCCCAACTCATGCAGCTGGTCACACTTTAGATTTGGTCATCTCCCCTGTCAACTCTCCATGTCAGCTCTTATCATTTTCTTATTCCCCAGTACCCTGGTCGGATCATCTTTGCCTTACATTTTCCCTTCAGCTGCCAGTGTCTGAATCCGCTTCCCCTGACTCATCCTCTCTGCCAGTTCAATCTTTCCGTCGTCTTACTCCTTCAGCTCTTCAGAACTTTCCCCCTGCATCCCAGCTTCTCCCTTCTGATTTCTCTTCCCTGTCCCCATCCTCCCAGGTTGCACTATGGAACTCTGAACTTGGCCTTGCATTAGATCTTGTTGCACTTTTGCAATCTCACCTTCCTCGTTCTGCAGTCCGCCACCCCTGGTTCCATCCTGGACTTCATTTACAGCGGTCCCATTTACGCAGGGCAGAACACCTCTGGAAGAAAGCCCATTCTGCGGCAGCATACCACCATTTTAAACTTTGCCATGCACAATATCGCACCAGTCTTTTCCAAGCCAAGCGTACTTTCTATTCTGAATCTATTGCGTCTGCTCCCAATAGGTCTCGGCACTTGTTCTCAACCCTCCGTACCCTTTCACAACTGCAAACCTGCTCTGCACGTAACGTTCAACCTTCCGATTCCACTCCCAGTGCTCTCCAGCTGGCCTCCTTCTCTTCTAAAGTTCATGACCTACGCATCACCCTCCCTTCCTGTCCTCAGGCGCTTTCCTCCCCCCTCCCTGCTTCACCCCCTCCATCCTCTCCACTATCTCACTTCTGGGCTAAATTCCATCCCCTTACTCCGCCAGAGCTTCTTCAGTCCCTTTCCACAACTCGCAAGTCTAACTGCCCGTCAGATCCAATACCGTCTGCTTGGCTTTCTGAACCCTCTCTTGGCCTGCTCCCTCCGCTCCTTACTATCATTAATTCCAGTCTTGCTTCCGGAGTTTTTCCCCATCTATGGAAGCATGCACTTGTACGCCCCCTCTTGAAGAACTCTACTCTAGATTCATCTGTCCCAGCCAATTATTGTCCTGTATCAAATCTGCCATTTGCTTCTAAACTCCTGGAGAAAGCTGTTTTTTCACAACTTGCTCATCACCTTGACACAACACACTTCCTTCACTTCAGGCCACAGTGTCGAATCCGTCATTACTGCTGTCATGAACGAAATACACTCTGCACATGATCGTGGTGATATCTTGGTGGCGGTGTCTTTAGACCTTTCAGCGGCTTTTGATTTGGTTGATCATTCTCTTCTCCTCTCCTCTCTAGATTACGCAATGCAGGTGTTCGAGGTACTGTCTTTCGCTGGTTCCATTCTTTCCTATATGCTCGCACCTTTGCTGTGCACTCTGCTTCAGTCACCACAGACCGCTTCCCTCTCACTTGTGGTGTCCCTCAGGGTTCAGTCCTTGCACCACTACTATTCAATGTATTCTTGGCCCCATTAGCACTACTCATCCAACAATCGGGTATTTCAGGGTACTACTATGCCGACGACATTTTCCTTTTGCACCACACCTCCTCTTCCTATTCCGATATCACCCCATTAAATAATTGCCTTTCCTTGGTCTCCTCCTGGTTATCCTCAACCTGTCTTGTTCTTAACGTCTCCAAGACTGCTGCTATCTGGTTTCCTCACACTTCTGCTTGTCCCTCACTTACTCCTTCCTTCTCTGGCTCCCCTATTTTTCTAGTACCTAAGCTTCATTATTTAGGTGTTCTGCTTGATAGTGCCCTCACATTTGCTGATCACATCTCCCAGGTTTCTCGACGTTCTTTCATTTGTCTTCGAACCATTCGTTCCGTCCGTCCGTTCTTATCCCCTCAAGCTCTGATCACTCTCCTTCTCTCACTCGTTATCACCAGGCTAGATTTTTGCAATTCCATATTTGTCGGTATTCCCCAGTATCAGCGTCAACGACTACAACTTCTACAGAACACAGCGGCCCGGATGATTACCCATGCTTCCCCTCGCGATCATATCACTCCCATCCTGCAACAGCTTCATTGGCTCCCGGTAATATGTCGGTCAAAATTCAAGATCCTTACACTTGTTCATCGTGCCATTTATTCCCACAGACCTCAGTACTTAGCCGACCTGTTAACATTCCACACACCCACCCGGAGTCTTCACTCTATTCATATCAACCGTTTACACCTCCCTTCCCCCTCACAAGCACATTTACAGGTCACTAGACAGTCAGCCTTCTTCTATGTCGGCCCCTCCCTGTGGAACTCCCTGCCCACTGCCTTAAGATTGGAAGAGTCCTATCCCAAATTTCGTTCCCTCCTGAAGACCCACCTTTTTTCCTCCGCTTTTAACCTCCCCCCAAACCCTTGACTCTCCTTCCCCTTTTACTTTATGAGTCTCACTACCCTCTTCTCGCTCTCTGTCTTTCCTGTCTATATTGTTTGTAGTTCCTTTCTTTCTTTCTCTTTTTGAATTGTAAACCGCCCCGGTGTAATGGGGGGCGGTATATCAAATGTTTGATAAACAATAAACAATAAACAATGTAAAGAAGACAAAGATCATGACAACTGGCATAATCAACAGGTTCATCGTTGAAGGAGAAGAAATTGAAATTGTGAACAACTTTAACCTACTTGGATCAACTATCAATAAAGAAGCAACAAGCATTCAAGGAATCAGACGACGCATTGCTCTTGGCAGAATGGCTATGAAAGACCTAGATAAGATTCTCAAGAGCAGAGATGTCTCTCTCCATACAAAGATTTGACTTGTTCAAGCCATGGTATTTTCAATAACATCATATGGATGTGAAAGCTGGACAGTGAAAAAGACAGATAGGAAGAAAATTGTTGCCTTTGAATTATGGTGTTGGCGGCGAATACTGTGTATACCATGGACTGCCGAAGAACAAACCAGTCGGTACTAGAGGAAATCAAACCTAAGCTTTCTTTAGAAGCTCAGATGACAAGACTTCGACTTTCATACTTTGGACACATCATGCGAAGAGAGAAATCATTAGAGAAAGACATTATGCTTGGCAAGATAGAAGGTCAACGCAAAAGGAAGGCCAGCAATGAGATGATCGATACAATAACAGCAGCTACGGGTACCAGTCTGTCAACAATGAGCCGCCTGACTGAAAACCGAACACAATTTAGAATAGCTATCCAGAGGGTTGCTATGAGTCGACTCCGACTCGATGGCACTTAACAACAGAGCAGCTTTTAAACTAGATTATAGGGGAAAGCTGACAGTCAGCCAAGAGCGCATGGTTCGGAAGAATGTATCCTTGAAGGATACTACCAAAAGCAGAGAGGTTCCAAAAAAGAGTAAAGTAGCCCAAATGCCCTCGAGTATGGAGCAGACAGAGCTTAAAGATCCCAAATTACCCATGTCTACCAATAGCCAAATTAATATGAATAAAATAGTCTTTAAAATGTTTCTATGCAAATGCTAGAAGTCTAAAAAATAAAATAGAGTTAGAATATATAGCACTAAATGAGAGGTTAGATATGATGGGAATATCAGACACATGGTGGAAGGAGGATAACCAGTGGGACACTGTGATACCTGGGTACAAACTATATCGTAATGATAGAGCTGATCAAATTGGTGGAGGGGTTGCGCACTATGTTAGAGAGGGCATTGAGTCAGAAAGGATTAAGGTTTTGCAGGAAACAAAATTTGCTGTAGAATATCTATGGATCGAAATTCCATATAAAAAGGGGGTGGGGGTGTACTATCGACCGCCTGGCCAGAATGAACAAATGGATGATGAAATGCTCAAAGAAATCAAGGAAGCTAACAAACGTTATAGCGCAGTAATAATAATGGGTGATTTCAATTACCCCGGTATTGACTGGGTCAGTGTCACGGCAGGACATGCTAGGGAGATAAAGTTCCTAGATGAAATAAATGACTGCTTCTTGGAGCAGCTGGTTCATGAACCAACCAGAGGGGAAGCCATATTAGACCTAGTCCTTAGTGGAACACCAGATCTAGTGCAAGAGATAAGGGTGTTGGGGCCACTTGGCAATAGTGATTATAGCATGATCGCCTTTGATTTAATTTGTGGAGGAGGGATAGTAAGGAAATCCACAGTACTACCTTTTAACTTTCGAAAGGGAGACTATGATAAAATGAGGAAAATAATTAAGAAAAAACTAAAAGGAGCAGTTGCAAAGGTTAAAGATTTACATCAAGCTTGGGTGTTGTTGAAAAATACTATCTTGGAAGCCCAGACCAGCTGTATTCCACGCTTTAAGAAAAGTGGAAGGAAGTCCAAAAAACTGCCAGCATGGTTTAAAGGTGAGGTCAGAGAGGCAGTTGTTGCCAAAAAAGCATCATTCAGGAAATGGAAAAAAGAGCCAAACGAAGAAACCTGGAAACAGCACAAGCACTGGCAAGTCAAATGCAAGGCATTGATAAAGCAGGCAAAGGGAAAATTTGAGAAGAAGCTTGCTGTGGAAGCAAAAACACGAAATAAAGATTTTTTTCAAGTACATTCGTAGCAAAAAAACCTGTGAGAGAGTCAGTTGGTCCATTAGATTATAGAGGAGTTAAAAGGGCACTAAGAGGCGACAAGACGATAGCGGAGAGACTTAATGAACTCTTTGCTTCAGTCTTTACTGAGGAAGATGTAGAGATGTTACCCATGACTGAAGTGGTATTTAAAGGTGCGGAAGAATTGAAGGAAATATCGATACATCGGGAAGATGTATTACAACTATTAGATAAACTGAAGAGTAGCAAATCACCTGGGCCGGATGGTATACATCCAAGGGTGTTGAAAGAACTGAAATATGAGATTGCAGACCTGCTATTAGTAATCTGTGAATTTTCATTAAAATCATCTGTAATACCTGAAGATTGGAGGATCGCCAATGTAACGCCAATTTTTAAAAAGAGTTCCAGGGGTGATCCGGGAAACTACAGACCGTGAGCCTGACGTCAGTACCAGGAAAATGGTAGAAACCATCATAAAGAATAAAATTACTCAGCATGTACATAAGAACATAAGATATGCCATACTGGGTCAGACCAAGGTCCATCAAGCCCAGTATTCTGTTTCCAATAGTGGCCAATCTAGGTCATATGTACCTAGCAGTTTCCCCAAGGGACACAGGTTCCACAATGCTTGTATTGGTTCAAGCATTGATATCCTGGGTCCCTTAGTAATGGTTTATGGACCTTTCCTCCAGGAACTTGTCCAAACCTTTTTTAAACCCAGCTACACTATGTAGATAGTCATGGCCCAATGGGACACAGCCAACATGTAATCAAACTCTGGAATTTGTTACCGGAGGATGTAGTAAAGGCTGTTAGTGTAACTGGGTTTAAAAAAGGTTTGGACAAGTTCCTGGAGGAAAGGTCCATAAACCATTATTAAGAAGGGACCCAGGATATCAAAGCTTTACCCAGTACAAGCATTGCGGAACCTGTGTCTTTTGGGGAAACTGCTAGGTACGTATGACCTAGATTGGCCACTGTTAGAAACAGGATACTGGGCTTGATGGACCTTGGTCTGACCCAGTATGGCATATCTTATGTTCTTATGTGTGCCTCCACTTCCAGTTTTCAAATTTGCTTTTCTCTTCCCCATTAAGCCACAACTGGGAACAGTACCTGAGATACGAAAAGGTCCCAAACGTCCAGTCTCCTCACTTAGCACCTCACTTGGCAACGAAGGGGCATCAAAAGGGCGTACATGCCCCTTCGGTCATGCTATCGTAGATAGTAGGCAGATTTGTATCTGCTGAGCTAGAAATGACGCCGCAGATAGCGTCTGGCGTCTCAAAGACCTGGCGGAAGAAGTGGGGTCACAAGTCATCCTCAGCATACAGGCCTCTACCGGACCAGACCGTGCTAGATTCAGTCTGCTCCTCTGATGTTCCACAGCAGGATAGATGATTTTGTACCTGCTGAGTTGGAAATGACGCTGCAGATGGCCACTGTTGGAAACAGGATACTGGGCTTGATGGACCTTGGTCTGACCCAGTATGTCATATCTTATGTTCTTAAAGACCTGGCGGAAGAAGCGGGGTCCCAAGGTGTCCTTATCACACAGCCTCCACCAGACCGGACAGTGCTGGATTCAGTCTGCTCCTCCCTTTGTTGGCTTTTTAAAAAGGCATCATGACTTACAAAATTTACCTTAGTCTTCTCCAAAATCAATGCATCTACTAGAAGTACACTACAATGTCTCTCACACACATAGGCTGCATTATTGTGAGTTAATTTATAAAAAAAAAAAAATGCAAAAAGCTTGCAAAGCATCTCTCATTGATAGTGTGTGTGTGTGTGTGTGTGTGTGAGAGAGAGAGACAGACCATGTGTGTGTGTGTGCGAGAGAGGGAGAGACTATGTGTGCATGTGTTTCTTGTGTCTATGTTTTGTATGTTTATCTGTTTTGTGTGTGTATCTCTGTGGGCTGCTATTATCTAAGCGTTTATCTATAATTCTGTCCTTGTGTGTCTGTGAATGCTTCCACGTATGTGTGTGAATGCTTACATGTGTTTGGCTGCATGCATGGGCATGTTAGAATGTGTCTTTGCTATATGTGAGACTGCTTTATCCAAGCATCTTTGTAGGCACCTCATTCAGTAACTGTATCTCTGGCATGAGTCATAAGTACTGTGATAAGGAAGCTTATCATAGCTCAGGTAGGAGCTATAGAAAAGATGATGTGATTCTGAACAAGCAACCTGTCAGTTCTGGTAGCAGTAAGAAAACAGAGTTTTCACATAAAAGACTACCAGTCCCAGAATGCACCAGGTTTCCAGCAGCCATGAGGGGGGCTGAAGTGAGAAAACGTGTGTGCAATCAAGAGAGCTATGAGGTAATCCCTAAGCACTCATCTCAAAGGGCAGGGCCTGATTCAACACAGCTGCGCTGTGTTAGGGAGGAGCACACATTAGGACAGAATAAGAATAGAGCTTATTCCACAGATAACAGAGACAGCTACGGCAACAGACACAGCAACAGCTTCAAGCTCAAGGACCAATATCATCTCGAGAAGCAGAAGCCAAGCCAAGCGGATAGAGAGAGAAGGAAACTCTCTGGAAGGAAGAGAAGAAAGGCCATTGGAAGGTCTGGGAGAGTTCAAGGCAGTACCCATACTGGGAGGTATTCCAAGTGCCAGCAGAGTCCATTGGACTGGAGTCAGCCAGAGGAATGGATTGGCAGAGATAGGAATCACCAGTGGCTACCTGGGAGAGAGAAGACTGCACGTGGAAGGGACTTTCAGACCAAGGCCAGAAGGTATGTGAGAGAGGATCCAGTGTCCAGGGATCAAGATTGGAAGGCTGGACATCAGAACTGGATTACATACTGGCCAGGCTATTCAGAGAGGAATTATGATAGCAGGAGAGGCTCAGGTATGAACACTGATCCAGACCCTATCTATAATAGTGAATGGCAGCAAGGGAATAAGCATTCTCATGATAGTGCCTTATTGAAAGACTCGTCTGTGCCAATGTATGATAGTGACCCTATGTTGATTGATGAAGGGGGAGATACAGCAGATGAAACTATTCATTACATGGACTGTTCTCTATCTAAGTGCTATTGCTAGCTTTCCGTGAGCAAACACATCAGCCATCACAAAGAAATCTAACTTTGTTCTTTATTTCACTGCAAACAGCTCCTAAAGCAGGATTTTGGGCTCACACAGTAGCGGCCAGCCAGCTAAAGGGATTCAGCTGGGCCATTGATAGTAATTAAAGCTGAACCTGATTGTGTGTGTGAGCAAGGGAGAATCACTGCAGGTTCTGTGTGGAAAATAAGCAGAAGTTAACCTAACTAGCAAAGTTTATTCATTTCTTTGTGCCTTTTTATTTGGTAATTATTTGCTAAGAAAACATTAGCTAATTGCCTGACAAGGTGAAGGTTGTTTTCTGATTTGCTTTGTGACTTTATGTTATCCATTTAAACACTGCAAGCAAGTAACCTCAATTATATGCTAACAAGCATACTTGTGCTGGGTGAATTAATCCCCTATCAATAAAAGAAGTATTTTATTGACCTTACCACTGGTTACACAACTCAATTATTGTCTTCAGCTGTGTTTGGAGTGAAAGAACTACATTACCCACAATACCTTGCAAGAATCATATGAATATATGCATCGACAAGATTGTGTAAGTTCTCACCCTAGGCAGCCGTCTGACAGTACTTACTGCACTGAATAGAAGAGAGCTTTGATGTGAATGGTGCAGCAATACTGGCATCGCCCAGTTTAACAACTGGCATTTGGTCCTCTTCCAGATCCTTCAAAACTTGGTTGATTCTTTCCTGTTAAACAATTTTCAATGAGAAAAAGCTCCAGTTAATGACAAATTAACAAAATATTATGCCAATTTAAAATAGAGTAAGATGGAATCAATCAGGGAATTAATGATTAATTCTGTGGAGAGAGAGGACGATCTCTAAGTGAGAATCAGCAAAAGTCTGCCTTTCTCTCAACATAATGCTTCTTCCTGCCAGCATTTTTAACATATAACAGATGTATGGAGTCAGAAGCTTTGCAGCCAGAGAAAGTGGTCTTCTGGTAGCAGACTTTCCTTTATCAGACAAGCAAATTGGATATTTCTTTTTTTTCTTTCTTACAATTCAAGGTTCAACTTTATTTGATATTCCACCTATCACAGTATCTAGGTGGTTTACTACTACTACTACTGAGCATTTGTATAGCGCTACAAGTCATACGCAGCACTGCACAGACATGTAAGAGACAGTCCCTGCTCATCAGAGCTTACAATCTAGTCAAAACAGACAACACAGAAGGTGCAGACAGGAATAAAACAAGAGGGAGTGGCAAAGAAAAAGAGATCAGGTGAGTCAAGAACCAAAAGCAGCAAAATAGATTATTAAGTCCATAAAACAGCACATGATTTAGACCATGTTTTGGTTGTTAATGGCTAGTTCGGTTGTACAGTTGGAAACCCCAATAATGTTTAAGTGAAAATAAAAATTACAAAATTAACTATAAATTTAAAATATAAAGTCTTTAAAATGTAAGGACAAAATTATAAAAAGAGGTTACAATAAAAAGAGAAATTAGACTTACCTGCTAATTGTTGTTCCTTGAGGAACTCCAGTTCAGTCCCTCACCTCTGGGTAGTGCACCTCCTCCTGCAGCATGGAGACTGGGCATGTAAGAATCGTGACATCACTGGATATATCCTGCTGGCCTCTCCCACCAGTCCCAGTGGCCCATTGACAAAGCAGACTCAAAGGAGCAACAAATGAGTAGCTATAGTAATAACTTAAACCATTTAACTTTTAACAGCTGCACTAAATCCCCAATAAATAAGAGGATAACTCCCTCTCTCCCCCACTTTGAAGAAAATAGCACAGAGAAGAGAGTACAGAAAGAATACAGAGTACCAAAAAGAGTTCAATACTTTCTGGAATCCATTCACCATAATGCCGTTGTCGCCCCCCACCATAATACGCACCTGCGGAAGCTGACAATTTTTAAAAAGGGTTCCAGGGGTGATCCAGGAAACTACAGACCGGTGAGCCTCACGTCAGTACTGGGAAAAATGGTAGAAACCATCATAAAGAATAAAATTACTCAGCATGTAGATAGTCATGGCCTAATGGGAGACAGACAACATGGCTTTAGACAAGGAAGATCGTGTCTTACTAATCTGTTATGTTTTTTTTGAAAGTGTGAATAAACAGGTGGACAAAGGTGAGTCCGTTGATGTAGTGTATCTGGACTTTCAGAAAGCCTTTGACAAGGTCCCTCAGAGACTTTTGGCAAAACTAAAGAGTCATGGGATAGGAGGCAGTGTACTACTGTGGATCAAGAACTGGTTAAGAGATAGAAAGCAGAGGGTTGGGCTAAATGGCCAATTTTCCCAATGGAGAAAGGTGAATAGTGGTGTACCCCAGGGATCTGTGCTGGGTCCGTGCTTTTTGACATATTCATAAATGACCTGGAAAGTGGAATAACGAGTGAGGTTATCAAATTTGCAGATGACACAAAACTATTTAAAGTTGTTAAAACCCAAGAGGATTGTGGAAAATTGCAAGAGGATCTTGATAAATTAGTAGACTGGGCATCAAAATGGCAGATGAAATTTAATGTGGACAAGTGCAAAGTTATGCACCTAGGGAAGAACAACCCAAACTATGGTTATACAATGCAAGGTTCCACATTAGGAACCACCACCGAGGAAAAAGATTTAGGTGTCATTGTGGATAACATGTTAAAACCCTCCGCCCAGTGTGCAGCGGCAGCCAAGAGATCAAATAGAATGCTAGGTATCATAAGGAAAGGAATGGAAAATAAAACAAAAGATATTATAATGCCTCTATATTGTTCCATGGTGAGACCGCACCTTGAATATTGTGTGCAATTCTGGTCGCCGTATCTTAAAAAGGATATAGAGTTATTAGAAAAGGTTCAGAGAAGAGCCACCAAAATGGTAAAGGGGATGGAAGGATACTCCTATGAATAAAGGCTGAAAAGGTTAGGGCTCTTTAACCTGGAAAAGAGACAGCTGAGGGGAGTTATGATAGAAGTCTATAAATTAATGAACTGAGTGGAATGGGTAAACGTAGATCGATTGTTTACGTTATCAGAATATAGAAAGACTAGGGGACATGCAATGAAGCTACTGGGTAAACTATTTAAGACTAATAAAAGAAAATATTTTTTCACTCAACGTGTAATCAAACTCTGGAATTTGTTACCGGAGGATGTAGTAAAGACTGTTAGTATAGCTGGGTTTAAAAAAGGTTTGGACAAGTTCCTGGAGGAAAGGTCCATAAACCATTATTAAGAAGGGACCCAGGATATCAATGCTTGACCCAGTACAAGCATTGCGGAACCTGTGTCTTTTGGGGAAATTGCTAGGTATGTATGACCTAGATTGGCCACTGTTGGAAACAGGATACTGGGCTTGATGGACCTTGTTCTGACCCAGTATGGCATATCTTATGTTCTTATGACAAATCCCCAGGCGGGAATCGGGACTGAACTGGAGTTCCTCAAAGAACAACAATTAACAGGTAAGTCTAATTTATTTATTTATTTATTTTATTTATTTACTTATTTCTTCTATACCGCCCCTTCCAGTGATCAAGGGCGGTTTACATGGAACAAATTAACAAATTATGTATACTTCTGTATACTTTACATTGAACAGAGAAACTTTTAACTTTTTACATGGAATATATATACATTACATTGGAACAGAGAAACTTTCTAACTTTTTACAAATAATGACAGATGTAAAAAACTGTCCAAACTATTTACATAAATTATTTACAAGTGATTTTATATAGGGGTTTTCAAAAATCGTGCATCATCTCCTTTCTTTATCGTCCCTCCAGTTCAGTCCCTCACCTCTGGGATGTAACAGAGCAGTAATTATTGGGAGGGACCTGTCCACCCGGACCGCAAAACCACAGACCTGAAATAGGCATCTCCCGCTACTTGAACATCCAGATGGTAATGCTTACTAAAAGTATGCAAGGAAGACCAGGTGACCATTCTGCAAATCTCAACTGGCAGAACCAAACTATGCTTCGCCCACGAAGCTGCTTGCGCTCTATTAGAATGAGCCCGCAGCCCCACGGGCACCTGACGACCTTGTAAAATATACGCTGGTGCTAAGGCTTCTCGAACCCATCTGGAAATTGAAGCTTTGTCTGCCGCTTTCCCTTTACGCGGACCCACAAAGAGTACGAGGGGGTACCCAAAAAAACCCAGGAATTATTTTTTAAAAGCTATTTATTTCAAATTCTTTACAAAACAACCTTATCCCCTTCAAAATACTCTCCATTACAACTGATACATTCGTCCCACCGGTGCTTCCACTGTTCGAAACATTTTTTGTAGTCATCTTTAGAAACGGCTGACAGCTCCTCCCTCTTTTTTTTCTTGACTTCTTCAATGTTGTCAAATCTGTGTCCTTTCATGCCCCTTTTCATGCGTGGAAATAAGAAAAAGTCGCACGGAGCCAGGTCAGGCGAGTAAGGTGCGTGGGGCAGCAGAACCATGCCATTTTTAGTCAAAAACTGTCTAACAGAGATGGCTGTGTGTGCAGGTGCGTTGTCATGGTGGAAGAACAGTCTCCTGTCTGCCACAAATCGGGTCTTTTTTGACTAACACTGTTGCGCAATCTTCTTAAAACTTCCAAATAAAAGGTTTGATTGACGGTCTGACCTGGGGGAACAAACTCTGAATGAACTACCCCCTTGGCATCAAAAAAGCAAATCAGCATTGTTTTGATGTTTGATTTGACTTGACGACATTTTTTTGGACGGGGTGACGATGACGTCTTCCATTGGCTTGACTGTTGCTTTGTTTCTGGGTCGTAACCATAGCACCATGACCTTTGACAGAAAATCTGGATCAGTTTCAAGCTGTTGTTTCAAAACACGACATGTTTCAACTCGATGTTCCTTTTGATTGTCAGTCAGAACCCGAGGAACAAACTTGGCAGCAACCCTTTTCATTCCCAAATCTTCTGTTAAAATTCGCTGAACCGAGCTCCAAGATAACCCACTAATCTCTGACAGTTGATCAATTGTCTGTCGACAGTCTGTGAGCACAAGCTCTCTAATTTTTTCAATATTTTCGTCGATTCGGGCAGTTGATGGACGCCCAGAACGAGGTTTGTCATCAATCGACATGTCGCCATTTTTAAACCGAGCAAACCACTGGTACACTTGACTTTTTCCCATAGCGTCATCTTGATAAGCTGTTTTCAACATTAAAACAGTTTCTGCAGCATTTTTAACCGAGTAGAAAACAAAATTTCACAGCTGCACGTTGTTCACTTAAACTTGTCATCATAAAAAAAGAAACAAGAACAAAACAGCGCTAGCAAAAACAATCACTGCAGATGAACAGAACAAGCCAGGTCGACAACACAGGCGACACTGAACTGACAATGAGTTGCACTATACACGCCTAGCGGTAGAAGTGTGTACTACACAAGCTCCGCCCACGGCAATGTTATTCCTGTTTTTTTTGGGTACCCCCTCGTATGAACAAACGATAAGACTTGCGGAAGGACTCCGAGACCTTCTTTGTTTATTCTTTATTTCACACTTGTTATACCGCCCCCCATAACATCGGGGTGGTTTACAAAGACAAAATTAATAACAGTTATAGAAAAAGGAAAAATAGAACTACAATATTTGATAGAGCAGAGAAGAGAGTAAGAACAGGACAGTTAGACAAATAGAGTTATAGGAACAGAATATTAAGACTCTTGAGGGAAAGGCTAGGGAAAACAGATGGGTCTTAAGGAGGGAACGGAATTTGGGGTATGATTCTTCTGTACGGAGGGCAGTGGGAAGGGAGTTCCAGAGAGATGGAGCTAAGTAGAAAAATGCTGCTTTCCTGGTAGATTGCAAATGTGCTTTGGAGGGTGCTGGTAGGTGAAGGCGGAAGTATCGCCGTAGGACCCTTTTTATGTCCAACAGCTGCAAACTACGGTCTGACGCGTCCTCCCCCGAAACACCCAATACTGGCAAAGAGACCGACTGATTCATATGAAACGGTGAGACCACCTTTGGCAGAAATGATGGAACAGGCCGCAATACCACCTTTTCCCTAGAAAAGGACAGAAACGGGTTCTTGACAGGACAACGCCTGCAATTCTGAAATTCGATGTGCAGAACAAATGGCTACCAAAAATGCTGTCTTTAAAGTCAAACCTTTAAAGAAGCCAGATGTAAAGGCTCAAAAGGCTCCCTCATCAAAGCTCCTAGAACCAAGTTGAGATCCCACGGAGGAGAAACTATTCTGCGAGAATGTCGCAAACGGGATACAGCTTTTAAAAAAAACAACGTATCACATCGGCATGCGACCCCCAAGGTAACACCCTGGACTTTTCCTCGATAACAATAGCTGCCAGCTGAACGAACTGGCCGCCAATCCCTTATCGAAACCTTCTTGCAAGAAACACTATAGGAACTGAAACCGTGGTTGGATGGACTTGACGCTGTGTGCACTAGTCCTCAAAAATATGCCATACACATACATATGCTAAGGATGTTGACCTCTTTCTGGCCAAAAGTAAGGTAGCAATCATCGCACCAGAATAACCTTTCTTCTTTAACCTAGCCCTTTCAATAGCCAAGCTGTAAGCGAGAACTGATCCACCTGAGGCATTCGCAGAGGACCTTAAATCAGAAGATCCGCTTTTAAGGGCATTCACCAAGGATCCCCATTGAGCAGACGTCCCAGATCGGTATACCATGGGCGTCGTGGCCAATCTGGCGTCACTAAGACTACTCTCCCCTGATGAGCTTCGATGCGCTGAACTACTTGACATATAAGCACCCAAGAGGGAAAGACGTGTAGAGCAGACCTTGCGTGGGCCATAACTGCATCAAGGCATCGATACCCTCCAACATCCTCTCTTGCCTCCTGCTGTAAAAATGACTTGCCTTGGCCGACCGAAAAGTCGGCATGAGATCCATAACCGGAGGGTCCTCACCTGATTAAGATCTGAGCAAAAACCTCCGGATGAAGCTCCCATTCTCCGGTATCCACCTGGGCTCTGCTGAGAAAATCCACCGTCACATTGTCTGTTCCCGCAATGTGCACCGCCGATAGTGCCTGAAGCCGAGGCTCCACCCAAGCAAACAAACTTTCCGCCTCTTCTTCCAGAGCCGCGCTTCCCGTGCCCCCTTGCCGATTGAGGTACGCCACTGTCGCGGCATTGTCTGATAGCACTCGCACCACTTGACCCCGCACCGAGGTTTTGAATGCCCGAAGCGCCAGAGCCACTGCTAGCAGCTCCACTTGGGCTCCTGTTCGGTCCAACTTCCTTGTGCGAAAAGATCCCCACAATGAGCTCCCCAACCTGCGAGACTGGCATCTGTTAACACCGGAAGCCACTGCAGGTGCTCGAGAGGCATGCCCGCTGCAAGATTTTGCAGGCAAAGCCACCATTGAAGAGCCTTCCTGACCCGTAATGGACAGGGAAGTCGTTTGGACAGGGAAGCCTTTTGGTGCGACCATCGATGGAGTAGAGACGTCTGTAACGGACGCATGTGCGCTCTGGCCCATGGCATGATCTCCAGCATCGCCACCATTGTCCCCAGAACGCAAAGGTAGTTCCAGGCCGATTGTGCTTGAGTCTTCACAAACTTGCGCACCAGGCACCGAAGAGCCTGGGCTTGCAGATCCGGCAGAAATACTGCCCCCACTAGAGTGTCGAACTGCACTCCTAAGTACTCCAGAACCTGAGATGGAGCAAATGGCTCTTGGCCGCATTGACTATCCAACCGAGATGCTGAAGAAACTGCACCACTCTGCTTGTAATTCTGACACTCTCGGCCTTGGATTTCGCCCATATCAACCAATCATCGAGATAAGGATGAACTAATATTCCCTTCTTTCGCAGGGTGGCCGCCACCACCACCATAATCCTGGTAAAGGTGCGCGGAGCTGTCGCTAGTCCAAAGGGCAACGTTTGGAACTGAAAATGTCCCCCATAGTGGTGCAAACCGTAGGAACATTTGATGACCTGGTCTGATAGGAATGTGTAAATACACCTCGGTAAGATCAAGTGACGTCAAAAATTCTCCCTTATGAACAGCAACTATCACGGACCGCAAGGTTTCCATTCGAAAATGAGGTACTCGCAGACAGCGATTTACCCCCTTGAGGTCTAGAATTGGACGGAAGCCCATCTTTCTTTGGAACCACAAAATAAATAGAGATCGACCGATGCCGTAGAGCTCTCACAGAACCGGCATCACTGCTCCCAAATGTAGAAGACAAGCCAACGTTTCCCGTACCGCTGTCGTCTTTTGCTGCCCTCTGCAAGGAGAGAGGACAAAGGAGTCTACCACCAGAAGAGCAAATTTGAGAGCATATCCTTCGCAAATGGCCTCCAACACCCACTGATGGAACGTTATCTGGACCCAGGCAGGAAGAAAATCCCGAAGCCGACCACCTACCAGCTGAATTCCTGCCCGGGCCCGCCTCGCTTCACTAGGGTTTTCTAAGCGCCGCGGACGAGGGAGTAGAAAATCCTCTGCCTGGCCCTCAAAAACCTTGAAAACCTTGACCTCGCGATGGAAATCTTCCTCTTTGAAAGCCGCCAAACCAGGAGGTACGAAAACGCCTGAAGTCTCGAAACTGACCTCGTGAAGCTGACTGAGCCCGACTCTGCTTAGGCTTATCCTCCGGCAAGCGTCCGCCTTTTGATTCCCTCAAATCTTTGACCAGCTTGTCAAGATCCTCTCCAAACAACAACTTCCACTTAAAAGGAAGTTTACTAAGACGCGACTTGGAGGAACCATCCGCCGCCCAATTTCTTAACCAAAGATAATGGTGTGCGGCTACCAAGGAAGCCATACTATTTGCTAGGGCTCTAATTAGATCATAATGGACATCTGCTAAATAAGCAGAACCTGACTCGAGCCTTGTCACATCTGTTGAGCGCTTCTGCACTTGCTGCGCTGGCTGCTGCAAGAGCTGCGACCACTGAAGGCAAGCCCTCGCTACCCAAGCCCCGCAAATAGACGCTTGCAGCGAGAGAGCATTAACCTCAAAAGCTTGTTTCAACAATGAATCCACCTTCCTATCCTGCACATCCTTCAAAGCTGCACAGCCTTCCACTGGGCTAGTTGTCTTTTTTGTGACCGCTGAAACCGCTGCATCTATACGCGGAGAACAAAACATTTCTTTCTCTTGACCAGACAAAGGGTAAAGCCGATTCATAGGCCTAAAACCCCCAAAATCGGCCTCTGGCAAATCCCATTTATCCTGAATCATCTGTTAAACCACTCGGTGAATGGGAAACACAGCCTGAGTCTTGCACACTGCCTGAATGAGAGGATCCTCTAGACCAGGGGTCTCAAACTCAAATTGCTTTGAGGTCCAAATGAGGACTTGTAAAGTAACCTGCGGGCCGCATAAGATGCGGGGCCTCATTTGCATAAATATTTGCATAATGTTACCATACAAAGCGCAGAAGTTAATTGAAAGTAAGCTAGTCTGTACAGGGCTGTGTACATGGCCAGGATATTCAACAATATAGTACTAAGCCCTAAGAAAGAGTTAATACCATTCAGAGCTTTGCACTCAGTAACATCTTTGAAAGACTCTGCTAGGATAATTAGGTGAAAGGTTCCAGATAACAAACACTAGTCCATGTTTATAGAAGATAAGTAAAGGGCAAGTTGTCTCCCAGTCTCTCAGTCTTGAGTAGTTAGAATTAATTAGAATTAATTCCTACATAGTTATGTCTGAGAATATGTGTGTGTCTTCTCATGATGACCTATGTTAATAAGAATTGACCTATGATGGAATAGATACGTGATGTCTGACGTAGAACAATACGTGAGAATTATGCTGTATAATCAAATATTTACCTATAAATAAAGTGGCCATAAGCTATGATGTCAGAGTACACATAGGCAGAGGCCTAGCTTGCTCTCCCAAAGCTTTGGTTTGTTTTTATAATACAAGTGTGTTGTGAATTATTTACTGATTTACCAATTAACCTTCTCATTGCTTTGTGTGTGGATTTCTGTTATACCCAAGAGCCCTGCCTTGTTGTAGGTGAGGGAAGGTGCAGAGTACTTCTTCAGTTTGGTGCCGTGCCGGATAATGTATCTCTACATTCACGGCAAGGGCAGAAGGTGCCAGAAGATTTGTGAGTATTACCAGTAATGGGTAATCTATTAAGTAGACAGGCTCCGTCTCAAGTGCGTGAATGGCATGACAGAGCTAGGGCTTTAGTGTTTAAAAAAAAAGGTAGCCCTTATTATATGCTTCTATTGTACGTATGAGAAGTATGGTGATGTAGCCATCGATTCCGTAGCACATAGGGATTCAGTGACAAAAGGTAATGAGGATTTGCAGTTTCCTTTGGAGGGAGCTTTCTCTGTAGATAATGTCCATTGCCTGAGATATGAGTTAGCGGTTAAAGGTAAACCATGCAAATGTGCTTACATGGTGGAAACGGATGGTACATGATGATAAACATAGTAATGTTTACGTTTTGAAACAAAAGTTGTTTGTGTTAGGAAATGTAACTAATGACCAGATGAGTGAGTGAGGATCACTCGTGTAGCAGAACTAAGAGAAAAAGAAAATACTTAAAGAGCAATAGCAGTTAGGGGGAGTAGAATTGTGTATTTTGGATATTTGGAATGTCTCCCAGCTCAAGGAATTGAGAGCATGTTTGAATCAAGAAAGTTTTGTACTTGTAATAAGAATCTTAAAAGTAGTAATAGGTCATAGTGTTTCTGTTGCAAAAGGATTAAGTGTTTCTGATGAACATATTGATAAAAATGAGAGAGATTTGGACAGATATTATGATTCTTACAAAGAGGAGTGTAATCAATTATATTATGATCTAGGCTCTATTCAGGACGTTCTACACCAGCAACATAATTTATGTTCTGCCACTGTTAAACCGAAGCAGCTGTGAGAAATGATATTGTGACTACTTAAAGAAGTGTTTGATTTGACTAAAACTTTTCTGAATTACAGGGATAACCCTGGTAGATTTGTGTCTTTATGGTCTCAAATAATTAACAGTTATAATTCCATTTGGGCAGCTCTAGATAGTTTGCTCAGAACTGTGTTTTTAATCCAGCTGATTTTCATAGGGTCACATCCAGTTCGGGACAGACCCTGTGATAGATTTCCAAGAATTACACAAAGAGATAATTTTGTTTTTATGTAGAGAAAAATTGTTAGAATCTCTTAAAGTAGTATGCAAACCTGTAAAGGATTGGTCGAGATTAACATCTCTAAGGCAGGATAGGGGTGAAAAGGTTACAGATTTTCACACTAGGTGTATGCTAGCTTTTAAAGACTATTCTGGTGAGGCAGAAGAGACACCTTCAGGATTCACTAACATTTTTGAAAATGGTTTAATCCCGAGAATAAAAGAAATTTTAGAAACTTCAATAATAGATTGGCCAGCTAGAACAGCTGATGCAATTCTGGAAGGAGCTCGATACAGCGAGTTGAAATTTCTCAAGTAACAGCAAGAAGAGCGAACTAAAATAGATTGAAATAAATTGCTCAGCTTGCAGATTGCTTCTATGCAACCACCCATGGGCAGAGGGAGCGGTAAGAACCAGAGCCAGAGGAGGTCATGGGAATCCTCAGTGAGGGCGTGGACAGTCCAGAGAAATGCGTACTTGTTATACTTGTGGTGAGATTGGGCATTTGCAGCGAGACTGTCCCCGGAATTGGAATCTTGATGGCCAGAGAGCTTATTTCCCCCTCCTGTAACTGCTGAATTCACTCCCGTATATCCAGTGCTTCTCTAACCCAGAAGATTGTGGAGATGATACATGGGATGCATGACTATTGTTAAGCTTGAATGTAACTCCTCAGGGTGAGTTGGAAGCTAAGCTGGAAGGATCTACTTTGAAGTTTGTTATTGATACTGGAGCTACAACATCAGCACTGCGTTTACAGGATTTGCCTGCCAGTTATCACACTTACCTAGCACAAGCTCCGGTAAGTGAAGGCATTGTGAAGGCATTGAGGGTAAGATAATACCTCATCGTAAACTTGAATTTTTACCTTTGCAGATTGGAGAGCCTGTATATCCTACTACTTTTCTTGTAGGAGACACTTTACCAGTGAATCTTTTAGGTCAGGATTTTCTGGCTTCACATCATGCTACTCTATCCTGGATGAGTGGCAAGTTATATTTCCAGCTGTACTCTCTTTCTGAAGTGCCATCTCCTGCAGATGCCAGTACCATTCATCCTGCTATTGGACAACTTCCTTCTACCCTGTGAGCAGTGCCGAGATCTAATGTCGGATGTCTTTCTATCCTGCCTGTGAGAATCACCATGAAATCTGGAGTTAAGCTTCCTAGACTCAAGCAGTATCCACTGCCAATAGCTACTATTGATGGAATTCGTCCTGTGACTGAAGATCTTCAGAAACAAGGTGTCATTTATTCTACAACTTCATCATGTAAGACTCCAATTCTTCCTGTACTAAAGGCTGACGGTAAGACTTATAGATTTGTGCAAGACCTGCGAGCAGTAAATAATGTGATTTTGCCAATTTTTCCCTTGGTACCTAGTCTACATGATATCTGGACGCAGATAGCTTCAGGGACTACCTGGTTTTCTGTTGTAGATTTGAGTTCTGCTTATTTTTCAGTGAGAATTTGCAAAGAAAACCAATTTTTTATTTGCTTTCCATTTTGAAAATAAACAAAATATTTGGACCACTTTGTATCAAGGGTACACTGACAGTCCTGCATATTTTTCGCAGGCCCTAAGAACTGCATTATTGGATGTAAAGCTCGACCATTCCTCTTTAATTCAGTATGTGGATGATTTGCTTTTATGTTCACCAAGTTATGAGATTTGCTGTCAGATTCTTTTTTCTCAGACTTGTCAGCTCATATTGCTGATTTAGGTTTGAAGGTTAATTTGTCTGAACTGCAATTTGTATCTCAAATTGTTACTTTCCTGGGTGTTGTTCTAACACCATCTGCTCGTGCAATTACCTCTGCTAGATTGAAACCTATTCTGTCATTGCCTTTTTCCAGCGACACCAGTGTTACTGCATAGATTCCTGGGTTTATTAATTTTCTGTAAACAATGGCTAGCAAATATCCCAGACCTTACTGCTCCGCTTTCTGCTCTTATTGGAAAAGAAGGTCTCATTGTACCCACATTAGCACAGTGGGAAGCTTTTGTAAATATAAAGGCTGCACTGGGAAATGCACCATGTTTATCTTTGATTCTTTACCTTTCAAATAGTATGTGGCTATTTCTGATTCCTCTGCTACCTGTGTGCTTTTACAAGCTTTCCCAACTGGTTGCAAGCCAGTAGGCTATTTCTCAAAGCGAATTGATGCAAGGACTTTAGGACTCCCACTATGTCTACGTAGTTTGGTAGCAGTGGCTTTTGCAATTGAAACTTACTGATTTTCTGGTTCTACAGCACCCTTTTGTTCCATCTAACCAAGACTCAGCCTTTGTCCTCCACGCGTTTATTGACTCGAAGTAATAATTTCTCCGCTTCATGTTTCAGTACATACATCATCAATATGCAACCCTTCAACACTTGTGGAGGAGGATAGGTCTCATGATTGTTTCTAAACTATTTTGACATTTTCTCCAGCTAGATCTGAACTTTCTCCTGTACCTTACTAGCCCCAGATATAACTTTGTTTGTGAATGCTTCTGCTTTCAGAGAGATGGGTTATGCAGTCACAACAGTTAATGATGTAGTGGACTCAGCATCTTTGCCATTTACCAGTGTGCAGCTAGCAGAAGTGTTTGCAAAGGGCAACCATTTTGCAGACCATGAAGCACGGCAAGCTGTTCTTCAAGCATCGGCATCACCGACATTGCTGTATTTAACAGTCTAATATGACATGGTTTTCCCTTTCATTTCTCTTGCAGCAATATCAAGATACTTCTTTTTTTTCCGCCTCTTCCAGCTACTGGGAAAAGGATCATCTGCTTCTTTGTCTTGACAGTCTATTGTTTCTACTTGCCCTGTTCCTGCATCATAAGCTTTACCGCTGTGGCTATGAATTATGTCTTTTTGGTTCTCCGGTATCACCTGATCTTCTGTTATTTTTTTTCTTTGGCACAGCTGGTCTGTACTGTTTTAAGACTGGCAAAGGGTCAGCTTAGGGTCAGTTATTAGGATTTCTGCCTTCCGAACTTCTTTTTGATTGTGCAGCTTGTTTTGCAGATCTGCCCTGTGCCAGAGGAGGGAGGTGGTATTTGTTTGGTGGTCACTTGTCTTTTCTCTGAGTTTATTCCTGTTTGGGGTGTACTTTTTGTTCTTTTTTCTTGTCTGTGTCCAGCCTTCGTTGCGAGTGACTGGGAGGGTATTGAAAATTTGGTTTGGTATTAAGAGACAACTGCACACTCCTTATCATCCGCAAAGCTCTGGCCAAGTGGAACGGATGACTAGGACACTCAAAGGTCACTTACGCACTCTGACACAGGATTGGGCTACAGATTGGACAGAAGCCCTTCCTTTTGCCCTTATGGCAGTGCATACTTCCCCCAGCCTGACACCATATGAAATAGTTACTGGACGTCCAGCTACTTCTCCACATGATTTGGCAGTTATCCCGGATCCTCAATTGTTGCGCAGTTCTGTCTGTTTCCCCTTTATTGCAGGTGAATCCTCAACGTGATGTTCCATCAGAATCATCATATCCAGAAGTGAAGTCACCAGATTGGGTCCTGATTAAGAATTTGCATCCAAAGACACTTCTGGCTCCCAAGTTCCTAGGTCCATTCCGTGTGCTCCTGGTGGGATACTCAGCTTGTAAAGTGGAAGGACACTCTCGTTGGATACATCTTACACAGTGTAAAAAGGCTCCTTCACAGGATCCAGAAGGTGGTTCCCTGCATCAGTGAATCAAGAGATTGCAACGCAGAGACTCATTGAACAACAGTGATATTACAGAAAAAGACTATCAGGATTTAAGTGCTTTTTGAATGGACTAATTAAGCAAAACATCTTCTTCCAGCATCTATACTGCTGCTTAGGTGGATAAAGTTAGTTTGAATCAGTGTTTTACTGATTTATAAGCAATGACCTTTTGGCACTTAACCTCTACTTCATGATGAGATTGAGAATTAGAGGGTAGTTATAGCTATAATATATATCTTCATCATTTTAGGAAGAGTAGGTGTATTTTCATTTTGTCTTAGAACATTTATTTATTATTTTATAGTTTTAATTTATTTATTTATTATAGTTTCAGATATTTAGAGGTTTGCTAAGAATGTTTCCTTATCTGGTCTTAGTTGTGCTGTGGCATGTTATTGTTAATGAAGCAGTACTGCATTTAGAATCTTGGGAATGTTATGGGGAATATCCAAATATTTTTGAGTCACATTTACACTCAGTTATGAAACATTTTAATCTATCAATTTGTGCGGTTTGCTTTCCAACTGTGACAGCCACTCAGCATGGGTTTCTACCATGAGCTAGCCCTAAAGCCTTTAAAGAGTTTTGTGACATAGCTTAATCTAACTACTGTACAATGGTCACATACAAACACAGAACCTAGAGTAGTTAGCTCTACGCGCCTCTACAGTCCACTCCAAAATGTTTTATGGCTCAAAGTACAGGGAAAAAGGTAGGGGGCACCCTGTGGAACATCTGTAGAATAGTAATGCTACATAATTCTTCTATCTGGTATAAGAAGTCCCACTTAAGAAAAACTTATATTTCAGTAGTACAATTAATGCAAGTTCAAGGGAACCAAGTGCATGATGACGACTTGTTACAGTATAACAGTTTTGGCTACCTTTGAATGACTCTAGTTCAGACCTAAACATATCTAACTGGAGTTTCCCTTTGTTAGGGTATTACCATCCCTGGGAACGTAATCTATCTGTTGGAATTAAAGGAATGAACATTACTCAGTGGGCTCTGAATAATTGTACACAGAATATATCTTGTCCCCACAACTTGACAATTTGGGAAAATGGATTAGTGGCTTTAAAAGGAGATTATTTTGTGTGTGGTAATCATACATATATGGAATTTCCCAGAGGTTGGACAGTGTCACACGGTGTCGTGGACACAAAAATTGTGCGCCACTAGGTAGCGCTATTAAAGAACAATGAGTCCGAGTGCAGGGTAATAAAGGCTTTTATTCCCGTTTAAAGCAAGGTTCAAATAAGAGATATTTTGATAATAGAAAACAGTCCTTTGTTTCAAAAGGTACCAATGTTCACTGGTTAATCAACTGTTACTTCACAGTAGAAAACAGGTTTCTTCAAAGTAATATTCAACATAATAAACGATCAAAATGTATTGCATTTATTCTTCTTTAGAGCATGCACCCTTTTGAGCATAGGCAGTGCACCAATCACACTCCATGTCTTCAGGTAAAGGTAAGGGAATAGTGCTGGGAGAATCCACTTCCATCAAATCATCTTCCCTATACAGATTCAAATGGCTTTCACTATCCCTGTCTATTTCAATACGGTAGTCTCCAGCTTGGGAGTTCTGCTTCACATAAGCAGGGACTCTTAAAGCTGACGGTAGATTAGTGAACCAGTCTTAACTCTGGTTTCTCTTGTGAGGAATCTTTCTTTTAGGATGGCTTCTAGCAGTGCAATCATTACAGTTAAACTTTACTGTCTCATACCTTGGCTCACTGAGTAAAAACTTCTGTTGTTTGTACTAAAACTGAGCGGTGATCTTCTAGAGATAAGCTTCTCTCAGAACCTCCCTCTCTGGTTCTTAGCTTTCTTCTCTCTATATCACAAACAGGTAGAGTATAGGAACTAGGCGTGGCAGGGCCTCTTACCTTGGAGCTACTTCCACCAAACTCCCTTTGCACAACAGGTTTAGTTTGGGTTTTATAACTTCCCACCTTGTGAAGTCTATTTCTGTTCCAGCTTCCAGCTTGGCTTCTTCCACAGCAATCAGGCTTATGTCCTTGACATCCTCCAGGCTTTACTGCTGTTTCACCTTCTAGTCCAGCTCCAGTTCCTTCTTCCTCTTTCTCCTCCTTCCTCAGCTCCTGCTGTTGTTTCCACTGCTTATTCCTCCATTGCAATCTTTGCCACTGCTGCCATTGCCTCTGCTCTCTCTGCTCTTTCTGCTCTCTCTGCCCAGAAGCATTCTGCTCTGGTTTATGAAGAGAACCGTTACTGCTGACTTCCTGGTTCCTTTTCAGCTGCAAGTCATCAGTGCGATTAGGTTCATTAGGATCAGTGTGTCTGTTCCTGCTCCCTCTAGCTGTGCCAGGAGGTAACTGCACATCTAAAACGGGATTTCTTTTCTTTATTAGTGCCCGCATCATGACAACAGGTACTTGCTATGTTGCCCAGTTAGACATCCCGTGGCGCTTTTTACCTTACCAAAATATTACTTTATTATCAACCCTGAATAATTCTTAAAATGGCATAGAAAGGGATGTTTCCCCTCAGGATAAAGCCATAGTAGCTGCACAACAGCTGGTAGATTCTACAAGTCCTTTAACTAAATCTCAGACGTATTTACAAGGTGCAGTTGACACGGTGTCTGCTTATGCAGCCTAGAATCGCATGGTTTTAGACTATCTCCTAGCAAAGGAAAATGGCATGTATGGATTATTTATTATTATTAATTATTGTTTGCTTGATGACGAAGGAAAAATAGTGAAAGGCCTACTAGATAAGGTTAGAAATCGTACTTTGTTATCAAGTAGTAAGTTATGTAAGTTCTTTTTCAGATTTTTTTTATTCTGTTTCCTCTTTTTGGAATTCATTATCTAGGCCGTTGCAAGGCATGTTAGCATCACTATTTGGCTTTTTAGGGATTATTATTTAAGGAGCATTAATTCTCTGTGTAATATCCGCTTGCTGTAAGAAATCAGTGGAGGCACTGACCCCTAAAAATGATGTTACAGATAGACCCCGAATCTAGTTACAATCCTTCTTTAATATCAATGTCTGAGTTTCCTTACCTTTAAAATGATTCTTTACAGAATCAGAGGAGGGACTGAAAGTAAGCTAGTCTGTACAGGGCTGTGTACATCGCCAGGATATTCAACAATATAGTACTAAGCCCTAAGAAAGAGTTAATACCAATTCAGAGCTTTGCACTCAGTAACATCTTGAAAGACTCTGCTAGGATAATTAGATTAAAGGTTCCAGATAACAAACACTAGCCCATGTTTATAGAAGTAAAGGGCAAGTTGTCTCCCAGTCTCTCAGTCTTGAGTTAGAGATATCAAACTGTCAGTATTAGAATTAATTAGAATTAATTCCTACATAGTTATGTCTGAGAATATGTGTATGTCTCCTCATGATGACCTATGTTAATAAGAACTGACCTATGATGGAATAGATACGTGATGTTTGACGTAGAACAATATGTGAGAATTATGCTGTATAATCAAATATTTACCTATAAATAAAGTGGCCATGAGCTATGATGTCAGAGTAAACATAGGCAGAGGCCTAGCTTGCTCTCCCAAAGCTTTGGTTTGTTTTTATAATACAAGTGTGTTGTGTATTATTTACTGATTTACCAATTAACCTTCTCATTGCTTTGAGTGTGGATTTCTGTTATACCCAAGAGCCCTGCCTAGTTGTAGGTGAGGGGAGGTGCAGAGTACTTCTTCATTAATGATGCATATTTCCCAGAGCTGACATATTCCAGTTAATAAATTCAAAATAGATATTTTTGTACCTTTTGTGCATTTTTTTCAGTTGCAATTGTTCCAGCCACTTTCTTCTGGTTTCTTTGTGTCTTCTGCTAACTCTCCATTGTCTGCTGTCCATTTGTCCTTTCTTCTCTATTCTAGTTTTGTTTCCATTCTCTCTCTACATCTGCTTTAACATACTAATCTTTCTCCTTTTGCTCTTTCCTCATTCCTATTTCATCCACTCGAATTTTACCCCTCCATCCTCAATCACCACTTACTCTCCCAATACCCGGCCAATTGTAGATTTTTCTTCCCTCCCAAACAAAATATTTTGCCCCTCTCCATTTCACTCTTCCAGCTCCATCCCATTCTAATCCTCCCCCATCAGCAGCTCCCTTCTAGTTCCAGCCCCACCCAGCATCCCCTCCCTTCCAGTCCCTGCATCAGCCCATTTCCAGTCCTATCCTAGCCCCACCATCAGCCCATTTCCTGTCCTAGCTCCGCCCACCACTAAGCCCATTTCCAGTCCTAGCAACCCCCCCAGTCCATTACCATTTCTAGCCCCCCCATAGCCCATTACTAGTCCTAAGCCCCCCAACAGCCCACTTCCAGTCCTAACCCTCCCATCACCCCATTTTCATTCTTATTCCCCCATAGCCCATTACCAGTCCTAACCCACCAATCAGCCCACCTCCAGTCCTAACCCCCATCTGCCCATTTCCAGTCCTAGCCCCCAGCATAGCCCATTACCAGTCCTAACCCCCCCCCCCATGCCATTAGCCCACTTCCAGTCCTAACCCCCGTTACCCCATTTCAATCTTAGCTCCTCCATAGCTCATTACCAGTCCTAACTTCCCCCCATCAGCCCACCTCCAGTCCTTCCTAACCCCCATCAGCCCATTTCCAGTCCTAACCCCCCCGCTCCCGCCCCATCAGCCCAGGTAAGCAAAAAAAAAAAACCTGGCTTCTGCTACTGCCACCGTGGCAGGGACAGAATCAACTGTCAATTAAAAAAAAAAACTGGCTTCTGCTGCTGCAGCCGTAACAGGTGTTCTCTAGGAGCAGCAGGAATCAGTCCTCACTTATGGGTGTCATCGACGCCAATGAAGCCCCAGCGGAGCATTTCCCCAGCTTTCCATGAAAGCCTTTGGGAATACTGGCACGCATGCGCGGTTCCCTTCCCGCCTAAAGGTGCCATCTTACCTCAGTCAAATGACATAGCTAAGAACAGCACACAAAAATGTAAAAATTAAACTATGTACAACTGCAACTCCAAGGGGAGGAGGGAGGGTAGTGAGGACTGATTCCTGCTGCTCCTGGAGAACACCTGTTACAGGTGAGTAACTACTCTTTCTCCAGGACCAAGAAGAAAGTCAGTCCTCACTTATGGGTGACTCCCCAGCTCTGGGCTACCAGGAACCCAGGCTGAACAAGAGAACTCCCTCTAGTCTCAGCAACACAGTAAAGGCTTTGCAAGGACGCACCCTCCACAGGTAGCCCAACCAGAGGGCAGGAATTGCCTAGACCACAGAGATTCCGGAGTACTGCTTGGCCAAAAGCACTGTCTCTACGGGACTCCCTCTCCAGACAGTAATGGGCTGCAAATGTATGGCTTGAAGACCAAGCAGCAGCCCTGCAGATGTCTTGCAATGCGACAGAGCGGAGGTGAGCCACTGATGCAGCCACTGCCCTCACACGGTGGGCTGTGACCCTACCCTGCAAAGGAAGGTCAGCCGCCTTGTAAGCCCAAGTGATACAGTCAGCCACCCAGATGGACAAGGTACGCTTGGACACAGGCCTCCCCAAGTTATTGGGGTCAAAAGAAAGGAAGAGCTGAGAAGCTTTCCTGTGACCTTGCGTACGTTCAAGGTAGAAGGATAAGGCCCTCCTACAGTCCAAGGTATGGAGAACTGTTTCAGCCTGACTTGCATGAGGCCTAGGGAAGAAAGCAGGAAGAACCACCTCCTGGTTGAGGTGGAAAGAGGAGACAACCTTAGGAAGGAACTTAGGGTGAGTCCTGAGGACCACCCTGTTTTTGTACAACCTGGTGTAAGGTCTAAGAACATAAGAACATAAGATATGCCATACTGGGTCAGACCAAGGTCCATCAAGCCCAGTATTCTGTTTCCAACAGTGGCCAATCTAGGTCATATGTACCTAGCAGTTTCCCCAAGAGAAACAAGTTCCACAATGCTTGTACTGGGTCAAGCATTGATATCTTCGGTCACTTCTTAATAATGGTTTATGGACCTTTCCTCCAGGAACTTGTCCAAACCGTTTTTAAACCCAGCTACACTAACAGCCTTTACTACATCCTCCGGTAACAAATTCCAGAGTTTGATTACACGTTGAGTGAAAAAATATTTTCTTTTATTGGTCTTAAATAGTTTACCCTGTAGCTTCATTGCATGTCCCCTAGTCTTTCTATATTCTGATAATGTAAACAATTGATCTACGTTTACCCGTTCCATTCCGTTCATTAATTTATAGACTTCTATCATATCTCCCCTCAGCCGTCTCTTTTCCAGTTTAAAGAGCACTAACCTTTTTAGCCTTTCTTCATAGGAGTATCCTTCCATCCCCTTTACCATTTTGGTGGCTCTTCTCTGAACCTTTTCTAAAATCGCTATATCCTTTTTAAGATACGGCGACCAGAACTGCACACAATATTCAAGGTGAGGTCTCACCATGGAACGATATAGAGGCATTATAATATCTTTTGTTTTATTTTCCATTCCTTTCCTTATCATACCTAGCATTCTGTTTGCTCTCTTGGCTGCCGCTGCACACTGGGCCGAGGGTTTTAACATGGTCTATCACAGACCAAGGCAGGAAGCTCACTCACTCTCCTAGCCGAAGTAAGGGCTATCAGAAAGAGTCTTCCAGGAAAGGAAGCGTAGAAGGCAAGTAGCCATAGGCTCAAAAGGTGGGCGAGTCAGCTGCTGCAAGACCACATTCAGCTCCCACTCAGGAGCAGGAGGACATATGGGAGGCTTGAGCAGAAGCAAGCCCCTGAGAAACCTAGACACCAAATGGTGCACAGACAAGGAATGGCCCTCAACTAGGGAGTGGTGAGCTGCCAAAGCAGAGAGGTGGACCCAAACAGAGTTGGACTTGAGACTCTGATTGGACAAGTGCAGCAGGTACTGAAGCACTACTGACACAGTACAGGAGAAAGGATCCTCAGCATGTAGCTGACACCACACAGAGAACCTTTTCCACTTGAGAGCATAAGTCTTCCTAGTGGATTGTTTTCTGGAGGCTAGGACAACTTCCTCAACCTCGGGAGGCAGGCCCCAGGGAGCCAACACCACCCTTGCAGCTTCCATGCCATCAGATTAAGAGATTTGAGATTGGGATGAAGCAAGGAGCCCTGATCCTGAGAGAGAAGGTCGGGTTGCAATCCCAGAGGCAGAGGCAGATCCACTGCCAGTTGAAGCAGGAGGGGGAACCATGGCTGCCTTGGCCACCTGGGAGCTACCAGGAGGACAGAGGCCTTGTCTCGGAGAATCTTGAACAGTGTTCGGGCCACCAGAGGGGTGGGAGGAAACACAGAGTAGGCCCTGAGTCCAGGGAATCAGAAAAGCATCTGCTGCTACTCTCAGAGGATGCGGTTGCCTGGAGCAGAACCTTAGCAGCTGGTTGTTCAGTGGACTGGCAAACAGGTCTATGGAGGGAAGCCCCCATCTCAAGAAAATCTTTTGAGCCACTAAAGGATGTAGCTGCCACTTGTGTGGTTGCAGAATCCTGCTCAATCTGTCGGCCAGGGAATTCTCCTGGCCTGGAAGATAGACTGCTCTGAGGAGCATGTTGTGTTTCAGGGCAAAGGAACAGAGGTCCTGGGCCTCCTGGCAAAGGGGCTGGGAACCAGTCCCGCCCTGTTTGTTTACATAGAACAGAGCTACCTGGTTGTCTGTCTGGATCAAGACAGACTGTTGTGCCAGGGAAGCAGTAAAGGCCTTGAGGGCCAAGCGGATAGCCCTGAGTTCCAGGAGATTGATCTGCTGGGATGCCTCCAAAGGAGACCACAGGCCCTGGGTGCACTTGTCTAGGCAGTGTGCTCCCCAACCCTGTAGAGAGGCATCGGTGGTCAGTACCACTGTATGAGGTGGGATCTGAAAAGGCACCCCTACCAGCAGATTGGGGGGTGTAACCACCAGTTGAGGGAGGCCAGTAAACGGTGGGACACTCTGATCCTGTCTCTGAGACTGCCTGAGGCCTGTGACCACTGAGTCCGAAGGCACCACTGTGCAGGCCTCCTATTGAGCCTGTCATTGGGAGTCACCTGTACTGTCAACGCCATGTGGCCCAGAAGCCTGAGACAGAGTCTGGCGGAGACCAGGGACCTGTGCAAAAACTTGCTGGCGAGGTCCATGAGCCTTTGTGTTCGGTCTACTAGTAAGAATGCTCTTGCCAGCTGAGAATCCAACCTTGCTCCTACGAACTCCAAGTTCTGGGAGGGGAGAAAAGTGGACTTTGCGAAGTTGATGACAAAGCCCACCCTTTGGAGCAGGTCTATGGTCCTGATGGTGGCCTGTCGAACCTCTAGGGAAGTCTGGCCTCTGATGAGCCAGTCGTCTAGGTAAGGAAACACAAAGATGCCCGATTTCTCAGGTAGGCTGCCACCACTGCCAGGCACTTTGTAAACACCCTGGAAGCGGAGGTCAGACCAAAAGGCAGGACTCTGTACTGATAATGGTTTCCTCCCACAATGAACCTGAGGTACTTTCTGTGGTCTGGATGAATAAGGATGTGAGTGTAAGCATCCTTCAGATCTAAAGAGCAAAGCCAATCTCCCTGCTGGAGGTAGGGCAGAAGTGTTCCAAGAGTAAACATCTTGAACTTTTCTTTTACTAGAAACTTGTTTAGGTTTCTGAGATCCAAAATGGGTCGGAGTAAAAACCGTGACCTTGGAAGTGGGGAGGCACAGGCTCCACTGCCTTGTCCAGCAACAGACCTTTTAGCTCCTGGAGGAGAAGGGCTATATGCAGGGGAGGCTGGAAAGGTTCCCTTGGGAAGTGTGGCGGAGGTAGTTGGTGAAAGTGTAGGGCATAGCCTCGACGGACTATGTCCAGCACCCAACTGTCCTGGATTATCAAGGGCCAGTTGTGGGCGAACAAGGCTAGGCGGCCTCCTGTGCAGGGCTGGGTCTGCAAGGGAGGTATGGCTATACTCAAGGAGTCAAAAATCCCCACCCTGCTGAGTGGAAGCAGGGGCTGCAGGCTTGGGGGTCCTCTGCCTACGGGGCCCATTACCCTGGCCCTTGGCTTGTTGACCCTGGGGGGCAGCTTGGGTAGCCAGATATTGTGGGTATTGTTTGTAGGCAGTGCCCTTCCTCGGGTAAAAGGACTTTTTACCCGAGCCCTTCTTCTTATGAGAAGGGGCAGAGGTCTTCCTCGACAGCCTTGTCCTCGTGAGGTGCTCTGTCTTGAGCTGAGCAGCCTTCTCGGCCACAGGCTTGCCAAAAAGGTTTTCACCTCGGCAAGGGACATCGACCAACTTGTCCTGAACCCATGGCTCGAGGTCCGATGACTGCAGCCATGCCTGGCGTCGGGCCACGATGCCGGCTGCCGCTACTCGGGCCGAAGCCTCGAAGCCATCGTAGGCGGCACGGGACATGAACTTAGAGCATTCCCGGATCCTCGAAGACAAGGACTTAAAACTCTGCAAGGGTTCCCTGGAGAGACGAGCAGAGAAAACAGCCAACTCCTTGGCCAGGTCTCGTAAATACATGCCCATGTACGGCTGGTAAGTCTGGACACGGCAAGCAAGCATCGAGCCCTGAAAGCACTTTCTACCGACGCCATCAAGGCTTCGGACTTTCCTACCAGGAGGCACCGCGGAGTGCATCTTCTGACTCTTCAGACGATGCATGGCCGATTCCACAACCATGGAATGGTGTGGTAGCTGTGCTTTCTGGAAGCCAGGACTCTTCCGGAGCCGATAGATGGAATTGACTGCTCTAAACCGGCGCTGAGGCTGGTGCCTCCCACATCCGAAAGAGGAGCCGTTCCAGCATCGGAGGAATCGGGACAGTAAAGGCCTCCTTCGGAGGAGAGTCATACTGCAGAGCATCGAGCTCTTCGGCTCGAGGCTCTTCCTCGGGGTCAGCCGAGATAGCCAGGGCAGCGGCCATATCCCGGACAAACTCAGAGAACCTAGTATCCTCCGGAGGGGATCTACTCTGGGGCTCAGACTCTGGTGAGTCCAAAGGGACACACCGAGTCTTGAAGGTATCAGGAGACTCCTCGTCTTCGGTCTCCCAAGCAGACTCGTCCGATGTCGAGTCGAGGTCCGACCCCGCGGGGCCTCTAGGCACCCGTCCCGATGCCGGTGGCACCGGCGTCGAGACCCTCGGTCCCGAATGGGAGGTCGAGGGAGACCTCGACCGAGGACGACTTCGAGCCGCAAGGGACTCAAGTATCGGCTCGGTCTCCTGGGTCGACTTCGAAGTCGATGTCCCGGTGGTCGGGGCAGATGCGCCAGACAGGCTGGCCATCAGTGCGTGCTGCTGATCCATGAAGGCAGACATTCTGCTCTCCAAGGCTGTCAACCTGAGACTCAGCACGGGTGATGCAGCAGCCCCCGACGTCGATACTCGGGGAGGCGAGTCCATGAGGACAACAGGACTTACGTGTCCAGCAGACTCCGGCTCCATGCGAGGAACTTTAGTTGGCTTCTCCTGGTCCACGGGCCCGGGTCGACGGTCGGGGGTCTTAGACCTGGCCCTCGAGGGCTCAGGGACCTCCTCCGACGCCGCCCTCGCGAGCCGCTTCTTCCTCTTACGTTCCCGGTCGGGGGACCCCCTGTCCGAGGAGCTCCGACGCCTCTCGGGATCGGAATCCCGAGATGTCGAGACCTCAGACGAGGTCCGGGCCTGGGCAGAGGCCGAGTCCGAGAAAAGCCTTTCACTTTGTTGCTGACGACTTCGGAGAGCCTTGGAAGACATTTTTCCACATGGCCCGCACATTTTAGAATCGTGGTCCGGGCCAAGGCACCGAAGGCAGCAGTCGTGTGTGTGTCGGTGAGAGACATTATCTTTTTACACCGATCACACTTTTTAAAACCACTGGAAGCCATCGGGGAGAAAAGGGTCCCCATGAGGTCAAAGGACCGGCCTTCCAGGGAAAAAGAAAAAGATTTGGTGCGAGCGCCTAGCCACTAAGGGCAAAAACCGAAAAAGGAAAAAAAGGGATTAGATACCGGTGTACCGAATCCGGCGGGAGGGGAACCGACGTCGAATCCGAGGAAAAAAGCAAAATAACGGCAAGAAAAAACTTCTCTTTTCCGGGAAAAAAAGGACACATGTCCGATGGGCTTCACGGAAAAAAAAGAGACTGGGTAAGATGGCACCTTTAGGCAGGAAGGGAACCGTGCATGCGTGCCAGCATTCCCAAAGGCTTTCATGGAAAGCTGGGGAAATGCTCCGCTGGGGCTTCATCGGCGTCGATGACACCCATAAGTGAGGACTGACTTCCTGCTTGGTCCTGGAGAATCAGCTGTTCCGCGGCCCCTTCTCCTTTGCCCGGAAGAGCCCTGAGTCTGCTCCTTTAGCGGCGGGCTTTTCAAGCCATGAAAAGAGTATTTCCCTCTCGCGCGGCTTAAGCCTATTCACTTTTCAAGCCGCATGAGAGGGAAATACTCTCTTTGCAGCTTTTAAAGCCCGCCGCTAAAGGAGTTGTCTTACAACTATTAGATAAACTGAAGAGTAGCAAATCACCTGGGCCGGATGGTATACATCCAAGGGTGTTGAAAGAACTGAAATTTGAGATTGCAGACCTGTTATCAGTAATCTGTGAACTATCATTAAAATCATCTCTAATACCTGAGGATTGGAGGATCGCCAATGTAACACCAATTTTTAAAAAGGGTTCGAGGGGTGATCCGGGAAACTACAGACCGGTGAGCCTGACATCAGTACCGGGAAAAATGGTAGAAACCCTAATAAAGAATAAAATTACTCAGCATGTAGATAGTCATGACCTAATGGGAGACAGCCAACATGGCTTTAGACAAGGAAGATCTTGTCTTACTAATCTGTTATGTTTTTTTGAAGGAGTGAATAAACAGGTGGACAAAGGTGAGTCGGTTGATATTGTGTATCTGGACTTTCAGAAAGCCTTTGACAAGGTCCCTCATGAGAGACTCTTGTCAAAACTAAAGAGTCATGGGATAGGAGGCAGTGTACTACTGTGGATCAGGAACTGGTTAAAAGATAGAAAGCAGAGGGTAGGGCTAAATGGCCAATTTTCCCAATGGAGAAAGGTGAATAGTGGTGTACCCCAGGGATCTGTGCTGGGTCCGCTGCTTTTTGACATATTCATAAATGACCTGGAAAGTGGAATAACGAGTGAGGTTATCAAATTTGCTGATGACACAAAACTATTTAAAGTTGTTAAAACCCAGGAGGATTGTGGAAAATTGCAAGAGGATCTTGATAAATTGGAAGACTGGGCATCAAAATGGCAGATGAAATTTAATGTGGAGAAGTGCAAGGTTATGCACCTAGGGAAGAACAACCCAAACTATGATTACACGATGCAAGGTTCCACATTAGGAACCACCACCCAGGAAAAAGATTTAGGCGTCCTTGTGGATACCATGTTAAAACCCTCGGCCCAGTGTGCAGCGGCGGCCAAGAGAGCAAATAGAATGCTAGGTATGATAAGGAAAGGAATGGAAAATAAAACAAAAGATATTATAATGCCTCTATATCGTTCCATGGTGAGACCGCACCTTGAATATTGTGTGCAATTCTGGTCGCCATATCTTAAAAAGGATATAGCAATTTTAGAAAAGGTTCAGAGAAGAGCCACCAAAATGGTAAAGGGGATGGAAGGCTACTCCTATGAAGAAAGGCTAAAAAGGTTGGGGCTCTTTAACCTGGAAAAGAGACGGCTGAGGGGAGATATGATAGAAGTCTATAAATTAATGAACGGAGTGGAACGGGTAAACGTAGATCGATTGTTTACCTTATCAGAATATAGAAAGACTAGGGGACATGCAATGAAGCTACAGGGTAAACTATTTAAGACTAATAAAAGGAAATATTTTTTCACTCAACGTGTAATCAAACTCTGGAATTTGTTACCGGAGGATGTAGTAAAGGCTGTTAGTGTAGCTGGGTTTAAAAAAGGTTTGGACAAGTTCCTGGAGGAAAGGTCCATAAACCATTATTAAGAAGGGACCCAGGATATCAATGCTTGAACCAATACAAGCATTGTGGAACCTGTGTCCCTTGGGGAAACTGCTAGGTACGTATGACCTAAATTGGCCACTGTTGGAAACAGAATACTGGGCTTGATGGACCTTGGTCTGACCCAGTATGGCATATCTTATGTTCTTATGTTCTTATGAGCAGACTCAGGACTCTTCCGGGCAGAGGAGAAGGGGCCGCGGAACAGCTGATTCTGCCGCTGCCACAGCTGCAGCAGCAGAAGCAAGGGTTTTTTTTAGTTGACCGTTGATTCTGCCGCTGCCACAGCGGCAGCAGCAGAAGCCAGGGTTTTGTTTTTTTGTTTCCCTCTGTCGCGGGCCGCACAAAGTTCTCTCGCGGGCCGCGTGTTTGAGACCCCAGCTCTAGACCCTCCTCCTTTGCTGGCTGTACCAAAGAAAGATTCAGCGCCTCAAGCGACTCCGTAATAAGCGCTGTCAATTACTCTCTCTGAAAAACTCTTATAATCCTCGCCTGATCCTCCGGCTCTTGAATCTCTCCTTCCTCAAGCTCTTCCATTCCAGATTCTGGCTCCAAATCGAAGTCTTCTCCTTCTGGCCTGTCTGAATCAAGAGGCTGATCCTTCAGAGACCAAGCCCTCTTAGGTGCTCTCACGAAACCACCTCCAATCTTTTCTGTGACTGCTTGCGCTACTGCATCTCCAAGCGGCGACAAATCTGCAACCGCCACCTGCTGCCGCAAGCAATATGCTTGATGCATTACCAGCACAAAATCTTAGGAAAATCCTTCGAGGCCCGCTCCAGCCACCGCCGGAGTAGCGGAACTACCTGACCCAGCCGGGCTATCAGCCAGGGGCACGGACGGGGACTCCAGAAGAGACTCCCCCTCCACCGCACTAGGTGGACCATGAATCCCTTCAGTAGTTTTATCCTGGAGCTCCTGCTCCATACTGGTCGCTTCAGCTGCACAACCCCGACAGACCCCAGCGTCTGAGATTGCGCCCCTATGCGACCCACACACCAGACACTGTGGGCGCGACGGCATTAGAGGCCAGATAATATAAAGTCATCCCGCAGTGAAGAGGGACAAAAAAACAACAAACGCTTAGATAAAGCTTTTTTTTTTTTTGTAGTGGTCCCCTAAGACATCAAACAACAACAAAAACCATAAACTTAAAATAAAATAAATATATATATATATTTTTTTTGGTACTGGACCCTTTAAGACATCAAATAATGCCCCTTACCATAAAATTCAAAATAACCTTTATCAAATACTGAATAGGTATAACTTTAATAGAATTCAGAAAGATGTGAAGTAAAAAATTGCCCTGAGCTCCAAAAACGCAGGAAGAAACGGCCCGCAATTCACTACAGCTCTGTTTACTGCCAAAACGTGCTGCCCACGCGTTTACAGGCCTGAATGCTTCCCTGAATGTAAAAACACCCCTTGGAGCACTCACCTCTGACACCAGGGGGCTGTAAAAAGCCTTTCTGCACTTCCAAACAAGAAACGGAAGTCCTGCAATCAGCGTAGCTGCGATTATAGAGCCATCGGGTAGCTGCCACCGAGAGAGAGCTCTGACGCCAGCTCCATAGAAAATCGCTGTTGCAGAAAGCAGCCTGAAAGCAGTAATGAAAGGCAACTGAACAGCTCCCCTCCCTGCAAACTAGGAGGGGAGAGCAGGCCGAACGACAGGAAATAGCCAGGGGAGTGAGAGGGAATTCTCCTACCTAAGCTCCGTTCCCCCCTTCCTGTCACTGAACGTCTCCTTTATTTTTTTAAATTAACTTAAGCAGGTAGAAAATGATATGTTTGTCATGACATACCTTGCATCACTACTGGATCAGAAATTGGTTGACTGACAGATGACAGAAGGTGATGGTAAATGGAACTCACTCAGATGAAAGGAAGGTGATTAGTGGTATGCCCCAGGGATTGGTCCTGGGACCGGTACTCTTCAATGTATTTTTGAATGATATTGCTGAAAGACTGAATGGAAAAGTCTGTCTCTCTGTAGATGACATGAAAATTTGCAACAGTGTAGACTCCCCTGAGGTAGTGAATAACATGAGGAAAGATCTGCAAAAGCTGGAAGTATGATCTAATGCTTGGCAGCTAAGATTTAATGTGAAGAGCAGTGTCACGCACTTGGGATGCATAAATACAAGGGAATTGTATGAGATAGGGGGCAATAGTTTAGTGTGCACTGACCAGGAGAAGAACCTCGAAGTGATTGTTTCAGAGGATCTCAAAGTGGCAAAACAATGTGACAAGGCGGTGGCCAAAGTCAGAAGGATGCTGGGTTGCATATAGAAAGGAATTACCAGACTAAAGGAAGAGGTACTAATTACACTGTACAAGTCGCTGGTGAGGCCTCACTTGGAATAGTGTGTTCAGTTTTGGAGATCATATCTCACAAATGATATAAAAAGACTGGAAACGGTTCAAAGGAAGGTGGCCAAAATGATTTGGAGTCTGTACAGAAGATGTATGAAAAGAGACTCCAAGACCTAAATATGTATATTGTACAGGAGAGAAGGGACAGGGGAGATATATACAGACCTTTAAATACTTAAGTAGTATTAATGAACAAACAAACCTTTTACAAAGATCGGGAAAGCATAGTTACTCACCTGTAACAGATGATCTCCGGGAACAGCAGGAATTTAGTCTTCACATATGGGTATCGTCGGTACTGACGGAGCCTGCGCGGAAATGCTCCCCAGCGTCCAATTAGAAAGCTTTTGGGAGCATCCCACAGCGCCTGCGTGCTGCCTTCCCGCCTTTCCCAACTGCCTCTCTCCAGTTCAATTTTAAAGCTGAGACAAAGAGAGAGAGAGGGAAAGGGAAAGAGAGAGAGAGGGAAAGGGAAAGAGATAGAGAGAGAGAACTCCTAGGGGAGGTGGGTGGGTTGTGAAGACTAAATTCCTGCTGTTTTTTATTTATTTATTTATTTATTTCAGTGCTTTTCTATACCGCCCCTTCCAGAGATCAGGGGCGGTTTACAAGGAACTTAAACAACAATATAGCAGAACATTGCAATATTGAATTACATTAAACATTAGTTGAGTAAAAACAAGGAACTTAAACAACAATATAGCAGAACAGTGCAATATTGAATTACATTAAATATTAGGTGAACATAAACTAGGTTACATAATAACTAGGTTAAATGGAAAACAATGTGAGGGTTATTAACATAAAAGGAAGTATAAAACTATGTTACAAGGAGTCATAAAACTATGTTACAAGGAACCAGAAGGGTAGATTTACATGGTTAGTAAGAGACTATAATAGTTATTTGTGATCATAAATAAAGTATTGGGAGTAGACTAACTTGAGTGCTGTTCCTGGAGAAAACCTGTTACAGGTGAGTAACTATGCTATCTCCAGGAACAAGCAGGAATGTAGTCTTCACATATGGGGACTCCCTAGCATTATATGCCAGGGAGAGACCCCAGAAGTTGTGTGTCCATGTGAAGGGTTCCACTTCCCCCCATGGATCTCTGGCATCCTACCAGGGATGGTGGGTAGGAGTTGATTAGGTATGGAACAGGTGTTGGAGAACAGTCTGACCAAACAAGGCATCCCGGCGGAAGTCCTTGTCCAAGCAGTAATGGGCTGTGAAGGTATGAACTGAGGCCCAAGTAGCTGCTCGACAGATGTCGTCGATAGACACAGAGTGTAGATGAGCCATGGAAGCTGCCATGGCTCTCACATTATGTTTATGTTTATTGACTTAATATACCGCTAAACGAAAACCATCATAGCGGTTTACATAGTTAAAACAAAGAAATACTATAAGGTAAGGGAAGAAGAAAGAGAAATTACAATGGAGGATAGGAAAGCATACCTAACAGATTCATACAACAGGACAATAGAGAGGAGAGAGAGAGAGGAGAACCAGGAAGACAAGGTCACATAGAGGGATCAGGGAGGTCAAAGGCAAGAGCAAAGAGGTGGGTTTTGAGGCTGTTCTTAAAAGTAGTATGTTCCTGCTCAAGCCAGATAGAAGAGGGAAGAGTGCCATAGAGCAGGGGCAAGGAAGAAAAACGCAGTGGAATGGGTTTATTGGAGGTGAGCGGAGGTGGGTGAGGGAAGATGTAAGCGACTGAGATGGAGGGATCGCAAGGAGCGAGATGGGGTATGAAAATGGACAAGATCAGCCAGATATTGAGGGGAGTGGGTGTAGAGAGCACGGTGGAGGAGCACCAGGATTTTAAAGTGAATGCGGAATTTGATGGGGAGCCAATGGAGATGGATAAGAAGAGGAGGAATGTGATCGCGCATGGAGGAGTGAAAAATGAGTCGGGCAGCAGTATTTTGGATGCGTTGAAGACGGTGAAGTTGCGTGGCAGGGAGACCGGCTAGGATTGCGTTACAGAAATCGACACGGGATATGACCAGTGACAGAAGAAGGGTAGTAAGTGCCTGTGCAGAAAGAAAAGGCCTGATAGCACGAATCTGACGAAGGAAGAAAAATGAAGTCTTTGAAACATGAGCAATGTGATCCTGAAAGGTCAGACTGGGGTCAAAGAGGACTCCCAGGTAACAGAAGGAAGAGACAAAGGGGACGGGCGAACCAGAAAAAGAGGGGGAAAATAGGGGGGGAGTACTATCACGGGAGAACCAGATGGCCAGGGTTTTTGTGAGAATAAGATGCAAACAGTGAGTAGTAAGCCAATTGTCAATGGCTGTGAGACACGAGTTCAGAGGGGAAAGATCAAGAGAAAGGGGGAGGTGTGATACAGAAGGACCAGGTCATCGGCATAGTAAAAGGCAGAAATCCCGTGTTGCTGGACCAGTAGAGAAAGAGGTGTGAGAAAGATGTTGAAGAGAAGGGGGGCCAGGATTAAACCCTGAGGGACACTGCAGGGAAGTAGATTCAGAGGTCTTGGTACATGTCGGTACCAATGACATAGGAAAATGTGGTAGGGAGGTTCTGGAGGCAAAATTTAGGCTTTTAGGTAGGAAGTTGAAATCCAGAACTTCCAGGGTAGCATTCTCCGAAATGCTTCCTGTTCCATGAGCAGGACCCAAAAGGCAGGCAGAGCTCCGGAGTCTCAATGCGTGGATGAGACAATGGTGCAGAGATGAGGGTTTTGGATTTGTTAGGAACTGGGGAACATTCTGGGGAAAGGAGGGGCTCTTCCGAAGGGATGGGCTTCACCTTAACCGGGATGGAACCAGGCTGCTGGCATTAACCTTTAAAAAGGAGATAGAGCAGCTTTTAAACTAGATATTAGGGGAAAGCCGACAATCGCCCAAGAGCGGATGGTTCAGAAGAATGTATCCTTGAAGGATACTACCAAAAGCAGAGAGGTTCCACAAAAGAGTAAAGTAGCCCAAATGCCCTCAAGTATGGAGCAGACAGAGCTTAAAGATCCCAATTTACCCAGGTCTAACAATAACCAAATTAACATGAACAAAATACATTCTCTAAAATGCTTGTATGCAAATGCTAGAAGTCTAAAGAATAAGATGGGAGAGTTAGAATATATAGCACTAAATGAAAGGTTAGATATGATTGGAATATCAGAGACATGGTGGAAGGAGGACAACCAGTGGGACACTGTGATACCTGGGTACAAACTATATCGTAATGATAGAGCTGATCAAATTGATGGAGGGGTTGCGCTCTATGTTAGAGAGGGCATTGATTCAGAAAGGATGAAAGTTTTGCAGGAAACAAAATCTGCTGTAGAATCTATATGGATTGAAATTCCATATAAAAGGGGGAAGGCGATGGCAGTGGGTGTATACTATCGAGCACCTGGCCAGAATGACCAAATGGATGATGAAATGCTCAAAGAAATCAAGGAAGCTAACAAAAGTTACAGCGCAGTAATAATAATGGGTGATTTCAATTACCCCGGTATCGACTGGGTCAGTGTCACGTCAGGACATGCTAGGGAGATAAAGTTCCTAGATGAAATAAATGACTGCTTCTTGGAGCAGCTGGTTCATGAACCGACCAGAGGGGAAGCCATATTAGACCTAGTCCTTAGTGGAACACCAGATGTAGTGCAAGAGATAAGGGTGTTGGGGCCACTTGGCAATAGTGATCATAGCATGATCGCCTTTGATTTAAATAATGGAGGAGGGATAGTAAGGAAATCCACAGTACTACCTTTTAACTTTCGAAAGGGAGACTATGATAAAATGAGGTTAAATAGTTAAGAAAAAACTAAAAGGAGCACTTGCGAAGGTTAAAGACGTACATCAAGCTTGGGTGTTGTTGAAAAATACTATCTTGGAAGCCCAGACCAGCTGTATTCCACGCTTTAAGAAAAGTGGAAGGAAGTCCAAAAAACTGCCAGCATGGTTTAAATGTGAGGTCAGAAAGGCTGTTGTTGCCAAAAAAGCATCTTTCAGGAAATGTAAAAAGAGCCAAACGATGAAACCTGGAAACAGCACAAGCACTGGCAAGTCAAATGCAAGGCATTGATAAGGCAGGCAAAGAGAGAATTTGAGAAGAAGCTTACTGCGGAAGCAAAATCGCGAAATAAAGACCTTTTCAAGTACATTCGTAGCAAAAAACCTGTGAGAGAGTCAGTTGGTCCATTAGATGATAAAGGGGCTAAAGGAGCACTAAGAGGCGACAAGGCGATAGCGGAGAGACTGAATGAATTCTTTGCTTGGGTCTTTACTGAGGAAGATGTAGGGATGTTACCCATGACTGAAGTGGTATTTAAAGGTGCGGAAGAATTGAAGGAAATATCGATACATCAGGAAGATGTCTTACAACTATTAGATAAACTGAAGAGTAGCAAATCACCTGGGCCGGATGGTATACATCCAAGGGTGTTGAAAGAACTGAAATATGAGATTGTAGAACTGCTATCAGTAATCTGTGAACTATCATTAAAATCATCTCTAATACCTGAAGATTGGAGGATCGCCAATGTAACACCAATTTTTAAAAAGGGTTCCAGGGGTGATCTGGGAAACTACAGACCGGTGAGCCTGACGTCAGTACCGGGTAAAATGGTAGAAACCATCATAAAGAATAAAATTACTCAGCATGTAGATAGTCACGACCTAAAGGGAGACAGCCAACATGGATTTAGACAAGGAAGAACTTGTCTTACTAATCTGTTATGTTTTTTTGAAGGAGTGAATAATCAGGTGGACAAAGGTGAGTCGGTTGATATTGTGTATCTGGACTTTCAGAAAGCCTTGGACAAGGTCCCTCATCAGAGACTTTTGGCAAAACTAAAGAGTCATGGGATAGGAGGCAGTGTACTATTGTGGATCAGGAACTGGTTAAAAGATAGAAAGCAGAGGGTAGGGCTAAATGGCCAATTTTCCCAATGGAGAAAGGTGAATAGTGGTGTACCCCAGGGATCTGTGCTGGGTCCGCTGCTTTTTGACATATTCATAAATGACCTGGAAAGTGGAATCTTGATAAAATGGAAGACTGGGCATCAAAATGGCAGATGAAATTTAATGTGGACAAGTGCAAGGTTATGCACCTAGGGAAGAACAACCCAAACTATGGTTACACGATGCAAGGTTCCACATTAGGAACCACCACCTAGGAAAAAGATTTAGGCGTCATTGTGGATACCATGTTAAAACCCTCGGCCCAGTGTGCAGCGGCGGCCAAGAGAGCAAATAGAATGCTAGGTATGATAAGGAAAGGAATGGAAAATAAAACAAAAGATATTATAATGCCTCTATATCGTTCCATGGTGAGACCGCACCTTGAATATTGTGTGCAATTCTGGTCACCATATCTTAAAAAGGATATAGCGATTTTAGAAAAGGTACAGAAAAGAGACACCAAAATGGTAAAGGGGATGGAAGGATACTCCTATGAAGAAAGGCTAAAAAGGTTAGGGCTCTTTAACCTGGAAAAGAGACGGCTGAGGGGAGATATGATAGAAGTCTCTAAATTAATGAACGGAGTGGAATGGGTAAACGTAGATCGATTGTTTACCTTATCAGAATATAGAAAGACTAGGGGACATGCAATGAAGCTTGTCAGACGGCTGCCTGGGTGAGAATGTTCACAGTCTTGGCAAGTGCATATATCAATATGATTTGCAAGGGATTGTGGGCAATGCAGTCCATTCACACCAGACACAGCTGCTCACAATAATTAGTTGTGCTTGAGGGTAAAGCCAATAAGATATTTATTTATGGGGTTATTTCTCCTAACACAGATATGCTTGGTAGCACATAAAACAGGAACTTGCTTTCAGTGTTTAATTTGGAAAAACAAAATCAGGAAAACAACATTTGAACTTGTCAGGCAATCAAAGCAAAAAAAAATAAGACCTGTTTGGTAACAAACTGTCTTTTCTGTAGGCTTTAGCTAATATTTTCTTAGCAGTGTATCAAACAACAGACAAAATCCACAAAGAAGGGAAAAACTGTTCTTTTTAGGTTAACTTCTTATATCTTCCCACATAGATTCAGAAGTGATTCTCTCAGAGCTCACAAGCAATTAGGTAAGGCTCAATTGCTAGCAGTTTCCCAGCTGAAACCCCTTAGCTGGCTTGCTTTCTACTGCGTGGCTAAAAATCCTACTCAGGAGCTTTTCTGAGTAGATTAAAGAACAAGTTTGTATTTCTTTGTGATGGTTGCTGTACTTTATAACAGACTATTACCAAAGGAGTTTAGACAGAGAGCAATCCATGTAAACACATCCTTCATCTGCAACCTCTCCCCCTTCTTCAACAATCATGGGTTCAATATCATGGATTGGCACAGAGGAATTTCTCAATGGAGGACTCTCAGGACAATACTTGCTTCCCTGATGTCTTTCAAGGGTATAGCTAGGGCATAGACCAGTGTTCATACCTGAGCTTCCATTGCTGTTAGAGTTCCTCTCTATATAGCCTGGCCAGTATGTAGTCCAGTTCTTATGTCCAGCCTTCCAATCCAGATCCCTGGACACTGGAGCTCTCTTCACATACCTTCTGGCACGGGCCTTAGGGTCCCTTCCAAGTGCAGCCGTCTCCCTCACAGGTACCGTCTGGAGATTCCTAGCTCTGCAGCACCATTCCTCTGGCTTTCCCCAGTCCAATAGTGTATGCTGGCCCTTGGAATGCCTCCCAGTATACGTACTGCTCCGGACTCCTCTAGATCTCCCAAAGGACTTTCTTCCAAAGGGTTTCTTGCCCTCTCTGTTCGTCCACTCTGGCTTCTGCTTCTGATGAACCTCCAGATGAAACTGAGGATATCCAAGCTGATCATGAAGATGATGATGATTCTGAGGATAATCCTGAGGATAATTCTCTGTAGAATAAACTCTACCTTTATTCTGCCTAGATGAGTGCTCCACCCTAACACAGTGCAGCTGTGCTGAATCAGGCCCTGCCCTTTGAGATGAGTGCTTAGGGATTACCTCATAGCCCTCCTGATTGCACACGTTTCCCCACTTCAGCTCCTCTAATGGCTGTTGGAAACCTGGTGCATTCTGGGACTGGTAGTCTTTTATGGGAAAATTCTGTTTTCTTATTTCTACCAGAACTGACAGGTTGCTTGTTCAGAGTCACTTCACCTTTTCTACAGCTCCTTCCTGAGCTATGATAAGCTTCCTTATCACAAGCTACAGGGTAAACTATTTAAGACTAATAAAAGAAAATATTTTTTCACTCAACGTGTAATCAAACTCTGGAATTTGTTACCGGAGGATGTAGTAAAGGCTGTTAGTGTAGCTGGGTTTAAAAAAGGTTTGGACAAGTTCCTGGAGGAAAGGTCCATAAACCATTATTAAGAAGTGACCGAAGATATCAATGCTTGACCCAGTACAAGCATTGTGGAACTTGTGTCTCTTGGGGAAACTGCTAGGTACATATGACCTAGATTGGCCACTGTTGGAAACAGAATATTGGGCTTGATGGACCTTGGTCTGACCCAGTATGGCATATCTTATGTTCTTATGTTCAGAGGTAATTGAAGGAGTAGAAGTGGAGAGAACGGAATACGACCTGGAAGAAAGAAAAGAGTGGAACCAGTGAAGGACTGTGCTACAGAGACCTGCCTCCCGTAGTCGAGCTAGTATAAGGGAGTGGTCAACAAGATTGAAAGCAGCAGAAAGGTCGAGGGAGACCGCCACCGAGAGATCACCACGGTCGTGGGCAGTGTGAATTACATTTAGAAAGCCAAGAAGAACGGTTTCAATGCTATGGCCGGGGCGAAAGCCAGACTGACGGGGGTGAAGAAAGTGAGTAGAGTCGAGGTAAGAGGAAAGTTGAGAGAAAACAACCTTTTCGAGAATTTTAGATAAAAAGGGAAGGTTGGAGACTGGGCGGTAGTGCGCGGGAATCAAAGGATCAAGTGAGGGCTTTTTAAGGATAGGGTGGACCAATGCATGTTTCCAGGGCTGGGGAAACACACCTGAGGAAAGACTAGAGTTGATCATGGAAAAAGCTGGACATTGTGAGCTGTGACATGGCCTTCCAGAGGAAGGTTCTTACTCTGATAGGCGAAGGAGATACACTGTGCAATCCAGCTAACAGAGTCCTCTTGGAGACTGGAAGTCCCAAATGAGAAGGATCAAAAGCAACAAAGAGTTGAGAGGACTTTCTATGCTGCTGTGTTCTTTGCAAGTAAAAGGCTAGAGCTCTTTTACAGTCCAAAGTATGAAGATTCCTTTCTGCATCTGATGCATGAGGTCTTGGAAAGAACACAGGCAAGTAGACTGCTTGATTAAGATGAAAAGGCGACACCACCTTTGGCATGATGAAACCGTGTATAAGGTGGATCAGCTACTAGTGCTTGCAACTCACTGATGTGGTGTGCTGATGTGATTGCAATGAGAAATATAACTTTCCAAGAAAGGAATTTCAATGAGGTAGTAGCTAAGGGTTCGAAAGGTGGCTTCATGAGCTGACCAAGAATCAGGTTTAAGTCTCATGCCACCGGTGGTGGCCTAATGGGAGGCTTAGTCAGAAGGCGGCCTCTCATAAATCTTGCTATAAGAGGATGGGAGGAGATAGGTTGTCCATTTACAGGCTTGAGAGAAGCTGCAATAGCACTCAAATGGACTCTTACTGAGTTAGTTTTAAGTCCTGCATTGGATAAATGAAGAAGATACTCCAGTAATGATTCCAGAGGTATCCGCAAGGGGGTTAAGACTCTTCTGCGAACACCATATGGTAAACCTTTTCCACTTCAAAGTATAAGAGCGTCTTGTGGAAGGCTTCCTGGAAGCTTGAAGGACATCCTTTACTTGCTGAGAGAGGTTAAGATCTTGAAGATCTAGGCCTTCAGCAACCAAGCTCTGAGGTGCAGAGATTGGAGTTTGGGATGCCATAACATTCTGTCCTCCTGAGACAGGAGATCTGGAGCAGATCCTAATTCCAGGGAGGGAGCTTGAGAAAGATGTAGAATTTGTTCAATTCTCTGAGGTCCAAAATGGGTCTGTATCCTTCTGTTTTCTTTGGGATAAGGAACTAGGGGGAAGTAAAATCCTGTACCCTGTTGATGAATGGGTACTTCTATCGCCCCTTGGGCAAGAAGTATGGTGACCTCTTGATCTAAAAGGTTGATGAGAGAGGTCTGAGAATTGAACTGTTTTACTATTGTGGGAGGGGGCATGCTCAAGAAATGAAGCTTGTACCCCTCTTTTATGATGGAGAGTGTCCAATGCTCTGCTGTTATCTGCCCCCATCTTGGGGCAAAGGGATAACCTTCCTGGAATAGTGGAAGGCTCTTGTCCATCTAGAGCCAGGAAGGCTAAGTTCTCCAGATGCAAGTCAAAGGCCTTGTGGGGGCTGAGACTGCTGAGGTGGTTGAGGCTTAGCAGTCTTTGCTTTTCTTTGCTTGGATGGTTGCTGACCTTTCCGGACAGGTTGACCTGCAGAGCATCCCTGCTGGGAATAAGCAGGATAAAACCTTTTCTTTTTGGAAAATAATGGTTTCTTGAAAGATTTCTTCCTTGCAGGATCAGCTGTGCCCTTGGATAGTCTGTCCAAGGTGGAGTTGTCAACATCCAACTCATTGGCCTTTTCCTGCCAATCTTTGCCAAACAGGTTCTCACCAGTACAAGGAATATTGCCCAATTTGTCTTATACCCAGAGCTCCAAATCAGATGCCTGGAGCCAGGCAATTCTACGTGCACCTATGGCAATGGCAGAGGTTCTGCTTATGCATTCAAAACAGTTAAAAGCTGCACGATTGACAAATTTGGAAACATCCTGGGCATGTTTGACCAATGTGAGAAAATCCTGTCTCCTATCCTCAGGAAGAAGAGGACTCAAAACCTCTAAATCTCCTGTGATTTCCTTCAGGAACATTCCCATATATAAAATATAGGAACTGAGCCTGGCAGAAAGCATGGAAGCTTGGAAGGTACGACGTCCAAAAGCATCCAAAGTTCTGCACTCACGTCCAGGGGGATTAGAGGCATGTCTCTTTGCATTCCTGATCCTTCTCATAGCTGACTCCACTACAATGGAGTGATGAGGAAGCTGAGTTTTCTGGAAACCAGGGCAACAAGGGACTCAATACATAGTGTCAAGTCTATGAGAATGAGGAGAGGTGGTGAGAGGGGTCTCCCACATCATGAGCATGAGATCATTCAAGATCTCATGGATGGGCAAAGTAGCAGTCTCCTTAGGAGCTTTGGGATATTGTAAAATTTCCAGCTCCTTTGCTCTGGGCTCTGTTTCAGGAGCCACAGTAATGGTGAGACCCCGAGCCATCTCCCTGATGAAATCCTGGAAGGAGATATCCTCTGGAGGAGACATCCTGCGTTTAGGGGAAGAGGGCTCCTCAGGCAGAAGAGCTCTGGTATTGACAGAACTATCGGAATCCTCAGATTCCTATGAGGACTCGAAGTGCCTTCTGTCCGGATGCTCTTGTAGAGCCCGATACCCGTACCGACCAAAGTCAGTACCGGGAAGAATTGGTACTAGTATATCGGTACCAGAAGGCATCGGGTGACTGGGTGCCGGTAATGCGGACACCGATGTCAATGCTATCGGTACCGGTACCAGGGTTGGTGCCGGTACCGGTTGAACTGTCTGATGCAGTTCCGAGGGCCTTGAAGCCGCAAGGAGAGCCGCGAGACTGCGTTCAAAAGCCAGGAACCTCTGGTCTATCGATGCTACAGATGCCTAGATGTCGGTACCGGAGAAGACCGCTGGTACCCCAGAGCATGGCACCAGTAGTTCTGCCGAGGTCGAGGCCTCGAGAACATCCTGGAGCCCCGATAATGCTTTGGAAGCCGAAGCCTCCCGCCGGGGCAATTTTGCCGGTGCAAAATCCTCAAGGGCAATGCCAGAGGCATCTCGGTGCTTAGACGGAGATCTACCCTTTGAGGACCGGCTGGACTTATGTTTAGTTACCTGAGATCCACGGGAGGAAAAGGAAGCCCTGGAAGACATCGATGCCACCGAAGCTGCATCAGAGGGGAATAGGGTACTGAGCTTAGCAGCTCGGTTCTGCCGACCCCTTTTAGACATCATGGCACAGGACATACAATCCGTAGTTGAGTGGTCAGGACCTAAACATTTCAGACACCATTCATGGGTGTCTGTGACGGAGATGGTACCGCCACACTTGGTGCACTTTTTGAAAGATGAAGCAGCTTTCTCCATTGTAGGAAATATTTTTGGGCCTAAGACCCAAAATGGGGCGTGCACCTGGGAAAAATAAAAAAACTAAGTATATTATTATTTTTTTTTAAAGAACAGATATGAAGATAAAAACGACGGTACCGGTAAAGCGTCGAGGAAGGCAGAGGCGACCACAAAAAAAGGAAGTAATAAAGAAGAATTTTTTGCGGTGACAGGAACAACGACCTGCTGGCTCCGTGGAAAACGAAGAACTGGAGAGAGGCAGTTGGGAAAGGCAGGAAGACAGCATGCAGGCGCTGTGGGATGCTCCCAAAAGCTTTATAATTAGACGGTGGGGAGTGTTCCCACGCAGGCTCCATCGGTACTGACGATACCTATATGTGAAGACTACATTCCTGCTTGTTCCTTGAGATACTGTAATACTAGAGGTCATAACATGGAGCTGCAAGGGGGTAAACTGAAAGGCAACGTCAGGAAATACTTCTTCACTGAAAGGGTGAGGGATGCTTGGAGTGCCCTCTTAATAAAAGTGGTGGGGGCAAAAACAGTGACAGAATTCAAAATGGCATGATACAGACACAGTGGATCCTTTTACAGAAACAGGATAAAATCACGGAGCGGTAGGTACACACCTAATCAAAGACATAAGGAGGGGTGACATGCACAGAGCAGCGGGTGCACCTATTCTTGCCACCTTGCTGGGCAGACTAGATGGACCATGCCAGTCTTTATCTGTTGTCATATACTATATAACATACATACAATGCAAGCATCCTTAATTATGCTTGCATTGGTCATTTCTGAAAACAGTCTGACCAATTTTAAGTGTGGACCAGAAAAACATAAGAGGTTCTCTATAGCGAAATATCAAAACATATCCCTGTCACTATAAGGGACCCTCAGAATGGGAGCATTCAACAGTGCAAACAGCAGTAATATATGCCCAAAGGCACCATCATCACTCTCTACAAATGTGCACATTGTAGAGAGACCAACGATGGTTCTTCTGGGCATGTCTTAGTGCTGTTTGCACTGCTGAATGCTCTTATTCTGAGGGTCTCTTATTAGTGACAGGGATATGTTTTGACATTTTGTTATAGAGAACCTATGTTGATTTACTGTCCAATCAATCACAATGGCACTAGTGACGCTGCGGTCATCCCTATGGTCCAGGTACTGTCCAGGAATTCATGTTCCCCCAGATTTGCAGACTGAGCACACCAGATCTTCTCATGCAACATTCAAACCACACACACACTCTCACTTGCAATCACAAATAACATACCTCTGCCAAAACCATACCCTGCCCTTATAAACAACTGCTGTGAAGACAATGTCGTGGCGTCTCAGGACCCTACATCTGATCTGATTTCTCAGCCAAACACGATTCTGCTCCATACTCTCACCTACCATCCCTACATCTACATTCCCATTTTAACAAACACTGGAATTGTTAGGGAAGCCGAGAATAGCCCCTTTAGTACAAACAGAAAATGATGGCATAGCCATAATATAGACTATTATAGTGCTTTATATTTCTGTATGGGTGCTACTATTGTAGTGCTTTATATTTTTGTATGGGTGCTTTTTATTATTACTTAACCTTACAAGCATCCCTCACCAGTGCATTATTTTCTTTACAACTGTAAAACAAAACAGTTTATTGTTATTGTAGACAAGGACTAACTCTACTAGGCCCCAAATGTAAGTTGGATATAATCAGTGAGGTAGAAGAAACAGCTGTGGACAAACAAATTTATACACCTATGACTTATCCAGGATATGCAGACTTAGAGTTGTCAGATTCAGAGACAGACAGCCGATCAGGATCAATAATATCTATTGGAATAGAACCAAAAACAGCTATACATGAAACTATACATGAGACAGGATTATAGACCTAGGAAAAGACAGGTCTGAATTACATTTAAAACTATCTCTTTAAAAGACATTTCTGCTTTTATTGAATTTAGCAACTGGAACTTGTGGCATTAGCAAATAGAGTTTGTGTAACAATAGATATTAGGTCAGATTGTAGTTCCTTAATTAAATAGAACAGAGGGTGAGGGTGCTCATCCTGCAAGTGGATAGGTTAAAACAGTTACTGGGTCAGGTTGTACTGATCTTGTGAAATTGGCTTTAATTCACTGAGTAAATATAACGGATATAGCTTAATAGAAGTCAGCAAATACAATAAGTAACTAATTAGCTTTTACTAATAAAGTGAAATAACAGCGACACCTACTGAATTTAGTAAATATAGTCATGAGACATAACTTCTGCTTTTTATTAATAATGTTGTCTATGTTAGCAAAAATAATGTACACGTGGAATTTGGAAAGTACCAGATGTAATTAAAGATTAACTGAATCAGCTGATATCTCCCAATAAAAGTCAGAGCCCTATCAGACCATCTTTGAAGAGGCTAGATGGATATGTCAAATTAGACTCCATGTGTCTCTTCCCTATAGAGCTCAATAGAGATTGATTAATGAATTAATTGTGTCGTGTCTTTTCTTCCTGTTGAGTGGTATAAGGGATATAAAGAATCCAGGTATTGTGTATGGGATTCCAGACCCCAGCAGGGTAAGAGTCAACAGTTATGGTACCTTGTTTTATGTAAACCGCGCTGATGATAAATAGTGCGATATATAAAAGATTGTAATAAATAATAAATAAATAATAAATTGCATCTTGTGCTCTCCCAGACAACAGACATACTAGTTCAATATAGACGTGTCACAGCCATTCATCTCTATGGGACACGTTGAAGATCAGAGCAGAAATTTTTAAGTCCTGGCCTTATTCCATGTTGCCACTGGTATAACATAGGCATCCATGGGAAACACTCAGGACGAACATGGGCTTTTTCTGAATATGCTTTCTACGTCTCCGCGGCTTGCCACACCCCAACCATGTTCTGGGATCCCTGTGCTAGCACTTTGTATGTGCAAGGGCTGCGTGGTTTCAGAATATGGTTCTAGACATTTTAACGAGAAAAAAGTCTAATCTCACGCATCTAATCAGCCTATTTGTGTTCAAGAATGACATTCATAGTGAAACTGGGGACTAGAGCTTGATAAGATACACATAGGTAGTGGAAAAGAGAGTGAAGAGCATCAGAATCCATAAGCGGCTTCAAAGAGGTGGTTTTTTTAGCCTGGATTTAAATAGGGCTAGAGAAGGGGTCTGATACAGACTTATGTAGTTTGTTCCAAGCATATGGAGTAATGAGATGGAATGAACGAAGTCTGAAATTGGCAGTAGCAGGAAGGGCACAGATAGAGTAGTTACTCACCTGTAACAGGTGTTCTTCCAGCAGCAGCAGGAATCAGTCCTCACATATGGGTGACGTCAGCGCCGACAGAGCCCTCGTGCGGAGCATTTCCCCAGCTTTCAAAGAAAGCCTTTGGGAATTGCAGCGCGCATGCGCGGTCCACTTCCCGCCCAAGGGTGTCATCTTGCTTAGTCTGATGACATAGCTAAAAGACAGCAAAAAATTTGCAAAAATAAATCATATGACTGCAACTCCAAGGGGAGGAGGGAGGGTTGTGAGGACTGATTCCTGCTGCTCCTGGAGAACACCTGTTACAGGTGAGTAACTACTCTTTCTCCAGGACCAAGCAGGAAGTCAGTCCTCACATATGGGACTCCCCAGCGTAAGGCTACCGGAGACCTCAAGCCGAAAAAATGAGCTCCCTCTAGCTCGTCAGTACGTAAGAAAGGAATCTTCTCTGAGAACGCCTCCGACCAGTAGCCCAACACCAGGGCCGGAGGGAAGGAGTTGCCTAAACCCCAAAGAGATTATGGAGTACTGCCTGTCCGAAAGCACTGTCCCTGCGGGACTCCCTCTCAAGGCAGTAACGGGCCGCAAAAGTCTGGTTTGAAGACCAAGTAGCAGCCCGGCAGATGTCTGCCAACAGAACAGAGCGGAGATGAGCCTTCGCCCTGACATGATGAGCCGTGACTCGACCCTCCAACGAGAGGCCGGCTGCCCCATAAGCCCAGGCGATACAGTCAGCGACCCAGATGGACAAAGTACGCTTGGAGACAGGCAACCCCAACTTATTGGGGTCAAAAGAAACGAAGAGCTGAACAGCCCTCCGATGCTCCCGCATACCGTCAAGGTAGAAGGATAACGCCCTCCTACAGTCCAGGGTATGCAGGACCATCTCAGCCCGGTTGGCATGCAGCCTGGGAAAGAAGGTCGGAAGAACCACCTCCTGATTGAGGTGAAAAGGGGAGACCACTTTAGGGAGAAACTTAGGGTGAGTCCGTAAGACTACCCTATTCCTGTAGAATCTGGTGTAAGGAGGATCAGAAACTAGCGCCTGAAGTTCACTCACTCGCCTAGCAGAGGTAAGAGCTACCAGAAACAAGGTTTTCCAGGAGGGAAAACGGAGAAGGCAGGTAGCCATAGGTTCAAAGGGCGGACAAGTAATCCGCTGTAAGACCACATTCAGATCCCACTCAGGGGCTGGTGGACGCAAAGGAGGCTTAAGCAGAAGGAGGCCTCTGAGAAAATGAGCCACCAAAGGGTGGTGGGAAAAAGGCCTTCCGTCCACCGGAGAGTGGTGCGCTGAGAGAGCACTGAGGTGAACCCTGACAGTTGGACTTAAGGCCTAGATTGGAGAGGTAAAGCAAATATTGCAATACTACCGCTACCAAGCACGAGAAGGGATTCTCGCTGTGCTGAGCACACCATGCGGAGAATCTACGTCACTTAAGAGCGTAGGATTTCCTGGTGGATTGCCGTCTAGAGGCTAAGACTACATCTTCCACCTCCCGAGGCAGTAGTAAGGGAGCCAAGACTACCCTTTCAGCAGCCAGGCCATCAGATGAAGGGATTGGAGGTTGGGGTGCAAGAGAGTCCCCTGATCCTGAGACAGGTGATCGTGCTGAAACCCCAGAGGAAGAGGGGTGTCCACCGCCAGTTGCAGCAGAAGTGGGAACCACGGTTGCCTTGGCCACCTGGGGGCTATCAGAATCATTGAGGCCCCGTCCTTGAGGATTTTGAACAGTGTTCTGGACACTAGTGGCGTGGGAGGAAATGCATACAGTAGGCCTGTGGACGAGATCAGAGGATGCGGTTGTCTGGAGCAGAATCTCGGGAGTTGCCGGTTCAGAGGACTGGCGAAAAGATCTATGGTGGGGAGGCCCCACCTGAGAAAGATCTGCTGAACCACCAACGGGTTCAATCTCCATTCGTGTGGTTGCAGGATCCTGCTCAGTCTGTCCGCCAGGTAATTTTCTTGACCTGGGAGGTAGACAGCCTTGAGGAGGATTCCGTGATTGACGGCCCAAGAGCACAGCCGTTGTGCCTCCTGACATAGAAGGAAGGAGCCTGTGCCGCCTTGTTTGTTCACGTAGAACATGGCAACTTGATTGTCCGTCTGGACTAGTACAGACTGGTGAGAGACGAGACGGGAGAAGGCTCTCAGAGCTAGGCATATATGCTCCAGGAAGTTAATCTGTTGAGCAGCCTCCCAAGGGGTCCAGAGACCCTGAGTACCTGTCCCTTGGCAATGTGCTCCCCAACCTAGAAGAGAAGCATCTGTCGTCAGCACTTGAGAATGAGGAGGGGATTGAAAAACCACTCCGAGTATCAGATTCGGAAGATGAAGACACCATTGCAGAGAGGAGACCAGCAGGTCGGATTTTCTTACTGAGTCTGCTAGGCTCCCTGTGGCCTGATGCCACTGAGTGCGAAGGCTCCACTGAGCAGGCCACATGTGCAGGCGGGCATAGGGGGTGACATGAACCGTGGAAGCCATATGGCCGAGTAGTCTCAGGAATTGCCTGGCAGAGACCAGGGAATTGCTGTGAAACTGCCTGGCCAGATCCATCAGCCGGTGGGCCCTGTCCAATGGCAGAAAAGCCTTCGCTTGAAGAGTGTTCAGCCTTGCTCCTATGAATTCTAAGTTCTGGGACGGGAGCAAAGTGGACTTTGCGAAGTTTAGGACAAACCCCAAGTGCTGAAGCAGAGCCACAGTGCGAAGGGTGGCTTGATTGGCCTTCTGGGAAGACTGGCCCCTTATAAGCCAGTCGTCCAGGTATGGAAACACAAAAAGACCCTGAAACCTCAGGTAGGCCGCCACCACCGCCAGGGACTTGGTGAACACCCTGAGAGCGAAGGTCAGGCCAAAGGGTAGTACTCTGTACTGATAGTGGTTTCCTCCCACAACAAATCTGAGATATTGTCTGTGGTCTGGATGAATAAGGATGTGAGTATAAGCATCCTTTAGATCCAAGGAGCATAGCCAATCTCCCTGCTGGAGGTAGGGCAGCAGGATTCCAAGGGTAAGCATCTTGAACCTTTCCCTCTCCAGGAACTTGTTGAGGTTGCGCAAGTCTAGGATGGGTCTGAGGCCTCCTGTTCTTTTTGGTACCAGAAAGTACCTGGAATAAAAGCCGTGACCTCTCAGGTGGTGGGGCACCGGTTCCACAGCCTGTTCCTTTAGTAGACTTGCTAACTCCTGAAGGAGTAGGTCCCTGTGCAGAGGGAGTCTTAGAGGCTTCCCTGGAAAACAGGAGGGAGGTACCTGGTGAAAATGGAGAAGATCCCTTTTGGACTATATGAAGTACCCAGGTATCTGATGTGACGGCTGACCACTTGTGGGCAAAGTGGGCCAGCCGGCCTCCTGTGCTGAGAGAAGCCAGCTGAGGAGAAGAGGCTATGCTTTCTGAGTCAAAACCCCCCACCCTGCTGAGCAGGGGCCGGTGTTGGTGGCTTGGGGGCCTTCTGCCTACGGGGCCCATGACCCTGCCCCTTGGCCTGCTGACCCTGTTGGGGAGCTGCAGAGGCCTGATAATGAGGGTATTGTTTATAGGCAGATGTCTTCCTCGGGTAAAAGGTCTTTTTTCTCGGAGCCCTTCTTCTTCTGAGAAGGGGCAGAGGTCTTTCTGGACAGCCTAGTCCTGGTCAGAGTCTCAGTCTCGAGTTCTGCAGCCTTTTCAGCCATGGGCTTGCCAAAGAGGTTTTCACCTCGGCAGGGGACATCGACCAACTTGTCCTGTACCCATGGCTCGAGGTCGGATGACTGTAGCTAAGCCTGTCGGCGGGCACCGATGCCGGCCCCGGCTACTCGAGCCGAAGCCTCGAAGCCATCGTAGGCTGCTCGAGAGATAAACTTCGAGCACTCTCGAATACCGGTGGACAAGGCCTGGAACCTCTGCAAAGGTTCCTCGGAGAGACCAGCAGAGAACTCGCCAGGTCTCGGAGATACATGCCCATGTAGAGGTGGTATGTCTGGACACGGCAAGCAAGCATAGAGCCCTGGAAGCACTTCTTACCGAGGGCATCCAGGTTCCAGGCCTCCCAGCCGGGAGGCACCGAGGAGTGCATCTTCTGACTTTTCAGTCGATGCATGGCCGATTCCACAACCATGCAGTGGTGCGGTAATTGTGCCTTTTGGAACCCGGGGCTCTTGCGGACTCAATAGGTGGAATCGACCCGCTTGCTTAACACTGGCGTCGAGGCCAGGGTCTCCCACATGCGGAAGAGCAGCCGCTCCAGCATCGGAGGAACCGGTACAGTAAAGGCCTCCTTCGGGGGAGAGTCATACTGGAGGGCTTCGAGCTCCTCAGCTCGAGGCTCCTCCTCGGGATCCACGGGGAAGGCCAAGGCCTTGGCCATATCCCGCACGAAGTCCGAGAACCGGGTATCCTCCGGTGGGGATAGTCTCCAAGGTTCGGACTCCGGCGAGTCCGATGGGACACACCGAGTCAGATAAGTGTTGGGTGACTCTTCGTCCTCCGTCTCCCAGCCCGACTCCTCGGCTCCGGTCAGGCGGGCATCGATGCCATCCGCCCCGATGCTGAGGGTACCGGCATCGGCGACATCAGTCCCGAACGGGAGGCCGAGGGAGACCGTGGCCGAGGATCGACTCGAGCCCGCATGGACTCGAGGATCGACTCGGCCTCCAGGGTCGACTTGGACGTCAAGGTCCCGGTGGTCGGGGCAGATGCAACGGTGAGACCGGCGATCAATGCCCGCTGCTGTTCCATGAAGGCAGCGAAGCTGCTCTCCAAGGCCGTCAACCTGAGTCCGAGCTCAGGAGACCCAGCAGCCCCCGACTCGGGCCCCGACGGCGTCGGGCCCAACGTCAGCTCCCCTGGAGGAGAGTCCACGAGGACTACAGCACTCACGTGTCCAGGAGACTCCATCTCGATACGAGGATGCTTGGCAGGCCTCTCCGACTCCGAAGACCCGGGATGGCTATCGGGGCTACCTGTCCCTCGAGGAACCAGGAGCGTCCACCAACGCCGCCCTCGCAGGTTTCTTCTTCCTGTGATGTTCCCACGAAGGAGACCCCCGCTCAGAGGAACCCCGACGCTGCTTGGGGCCGGAGTCCCGAGACGTCGAGGCCTCTGACGAGGTCCGGGCCCATCCGGACGCGGAGTCAGAGAAGATCCTATCCTTCTGGTGCTGCCGACTCCTCAACGCCTTCGAAGACATTTTGCCACACGGACCACAGATCATCGGGTCCGAGGCAGCGGAGGCAGCAGTCATATGTGTCGGTAAGAGACATAAGTTTCTTATACCGATCACACTTTTTAAACCCACTGGTAGCCATCAGGGGAAAAAGGGCCCCTGCGAGGTCAAAAGACCGGCCTCCAGTGAAAAAAGAAAAATGGCGCGAACGCCAGTCACAAAGGACAAAAAACGAAAAAGAGAGAGTGGACTCGATACCGGCATATCGGCCCAAGGCGGGAAAAGGATCCAGCGTCGAACCGAAGGAGAAGTACAAAAAATAGGGAAATCAACTTTTTCCTTGGGGAAAAACTAACTACGTCCATCGGGCTCCGCGGAAAAATAGAAGTCTGAGCAAGATGGCATCCTTGGGCGGGAAGGGGACCGCGCATGCACGCTGCAATTCCCAAAGGCTTTCTTTGAAAGCTGGGGAAATGCTCCGCACGAGGGCTCCGTCGGCGCCTACGTCACCCATAGGTGAGGACTGACTTCCTGCTTGGTCCTGGAGAAAAAAGGGATCTGCCAGAGAAGCACAGTTCCTGAGGAAGGGTGTAGAGTGAGATAAGAGAGGAAAGGTAGTGAGGAGCTGCAGACTGACACCTGTAAGTCAGTAAGAGAAGTTTGTAATGGATGCGGCAACTGATAGGGAGCCAGTGAAGTGACTTGAGAAGAAGGGTTACATGAGCACAGCGACAATAGCGGAAAATAAGCCATGCAGCTGAGTTTAGAACAGATGGAAAGGGAAAGAGATGATTCAGAGGGAAACCAGCAAGGAGCAGGTTACAATAGTCAAGGCGGGAGGTGACATGAGTAGATAAGGGTCTTAGTAATGTTAGTAGAAAAGGGGGGACGAATTTTGCTTATGTTAAAGAGAAAGAAGCGGCAGGATCTAGCCATCTCTTGGATATGCCCAGAAAAAGAGACAGAGTCAAAGAAAACCTCAAGGTTGCAAGCTGAGGAAACAGGGTGGAGCGTAATGTCATCCAAGAAATAATCAAAGGAGGAAGTGGAGAGGTGGGCTTAGGGGGAAAGATAAGGAGCTCTGTTTTGGTCATGTTCAATTTCAGACGATGATAAGACATACAGGCAGCAATACTGGATAAGCAGGGAGAGATAAGAACATAAGAAATGCCATACTAGGTCAGATCAAAGTTCATCAAACCCAGTATCCTGTTTTAAATAATGGCCAATCCAGGTCAGAAGTATATGGCAGGTTCCCAAAAAGGCACATAGGTTCCACAGTGCTTGTCTCGGGGCAAGCAATGGATTTCTTGGGTCCTCTTTAATAATGGTTTATAGACCTTTCCTCCAGGAACTTGTCCAAACCTTTTTTAAATCCAGCTACATTAACAGCTTTTACTACATTCTCCGGTAATGAATTCCAGGATTTGATTACGCATCGAGTGAAAAAATATTCTCTCTTATTACTCTTAAATGGGTTACATTATAGCTTCATTGCGTGTCCCGTAGTCTTTCTACTTTTTGATGATGTAAACAACCGATTTAAGTTTACTATTCCATTTATTAATTTATGGACCTCTATCATATCTGCCCCTCAGCAGTCTCTTTTGCAAGTTGAAAAGCCCTAACCTTTTAAGCCTTTCCTCATAGGGATATCTTGATTCATGAACCGACAAGAAGGGAAGTTATTTTGAACCTAGTCCTTAGTGGAATGATCACAGCATGCCTGCATTTGATTTAATAAATGGAAGGATGGCAAGGAAATCCACAGTACTATCAAAGGGAGACTATGATAAAATAACAGTTAAGCAAAAACAATAGTTAAGCAAAAACTAAAAAGAGCACCTGCAAAGGATTTACATCAAGCATGGACATTGTTTAAAAATACTTTCTTGGAAGCCCAGACCAGCTGTATTCCATGCTTTAAGAAAAGTGGAAGGAAGTCTAAAAAAACACCAGCATGGTTTAAAGGTGAGGTCAGAGAAGGCTGTTGCGGCCAAAAATGAATCTTTCAGGAAATTGATAAAGGAGTAAAATGACAAAATCTGCTTGTTCCCGGAGAATCCAAGTTATCAATGCCCCTTTTTAATGTACATTACCAAGTTTAAGCTACAACATAAGATATGACAGACTGGGACAGACCAAGGTCCATCAAGCCCAATATCCTGTTTCCAACAGTGGCCAATCTAGGTCATAAGTTCTTAGCAGTCTCCCCAAAAGACACAGGTTCCTCAATACTTGCATTGGGTCAAGCAGTGATATCCTGGGCCCTTTTAATAATGGTTTATGGACCTTTCCTCCAGGAATCTGTCCAAACCTTTTTAAACACAGCTATTATTATTATTATTATTATTAATAAAGACTTATAAAGCGCCGCAACATACGAAGCGCTGTACAAACATAGAAGAGAGACAGTCCCTGCTCATCAGAGCTCACAATCTAATAAGACAGAAAACAAAATAAGTTACATAATACAAATAAAGAGTAGTTACTCACCTGTAACAGGTGTTCTCCAGGAGCAGCAGGAATCAGTCCTCACATATGGGTGAGGACTGACTTCCTGCTTGGTCCTGGAAAACAAACATTTACAGGACAAAGTAAGCAAATGTTGATAGAGAGATCAAGATCGGGTAAGACAGGAATGGAAAGCAATAGCGAAGAGGTGGGATTTTAGTCTGGACTTGAAAATGGCCAGGGAGGACGCAGAGAGACAGGAAGACTATTACAAGCACAGGGTGCTGCCAGTTCGAAGGAGCGAAGTTTGGAATTGGCAGTATAAATAAAAGGCACAGATAAACGAAGACTGTTAGAAGAGCGAAGCAACCGAGAGGGGGTGTAAGGAGAGATAAGATATGAAAGGTACTGGGGGGCAGAAGAGTGAATACATTTATAGGTCATGAGGAGAAGTTTAAATTGGATACGGAGACGGATGGGAAGCCAATGAAGCGACATGAGGAGAGGAGTGATGTGAGAAAAACGAGACTGGTGGAAAATGAGTCGAGCAGCGGAGTGTTGAATTGACTGAAGAGGAAAGAGGTGGCTTGCAGGGAGGCCGGCAAGGAGAACGTTACAATAATCAAGACGGGAGGTGATTAAGGAGTGGACAATCAATTTAGTGGTGTCAACAGAGAGGAAGGGCAAATTTTGGAAATATTGTATAGAAAGAAACGATGAGTTTTAGCAATGAGCTGGATATGTGAAGAGAAAGAGAGAGGAATCTAAGATAACACCAAGGTTATGTGCTGAAGAAAAAGGAAGGACTACAGAGTTATCAACAGAGAGAAAGAGAAAGGGGAAAGAGGAGGGGAAGCATTCGGGGGAAAGAAAAGCAGCTCAGTTTTGGCCATGTTCAGTTTTAAGCGGCGGTGGGACATCCAGGCAGCAATGTCAGAGAGGCAGAGTGAGATCTTAGAGTGGATATCAGGAGAGATATCAGGTGCAGAAAGATAGATTTGAGAATCATCGGCATAGACATGATAGTGAAAGCCATGGGAAGAGATAAGGGTGCCAAGGGATTGGGTATAGAGAGAGAGGAGGAGTGGACCTAAGACTTCAAGAACATAAGAACATAAGATATGCCATACTGGGTCAGACCAAGGTCCATCAAGCCCAGTATTCTGTTTCCAACAGTGGCCAATCTAGGTCATATGAACCTAGCAGTTTCCCCAAGGGACACAGGTTCCACAATGCTTGTATTGGTTCAAGCATTGATATCCTGGGTCCCTTCTTAATAATGGTTTATGGACCTTTCCTCCAGGAACTTGTCCAAACCTTTTTTAAACCCAGCTACACTAACAGCCTTTACTACATCCTCCGGTAACAAATTCCAGGGTTTGATTACACGTTGAGTGAAAAAATATTTTCTTTTATTAGTCTTAAATAGTTTACCTTGTAGCTTCATTGCATGTCCCCTAGTCTTTCTATATTATGATAAGGTAAACAATCGATCTACGTTTACCCGTTCCACTCCGTTCATTAATTTATAGACTTCTATAATATGTCCCATCAGCCGTCTCTTTTCCAGGTTAAAGAGCCCTAACCTTTTTAGCCTTTCTTCATAGGAGTATCCTTCCATCCCCTTTACCATTTTGGTGGCTCTTCTCTGAACCTTTTCTAATAACGCTATATCCTTTTTAAGATACGGCGACCAGAAATGCACACAATATTCAAGGTGCGGTCTCACCATGGAACGATATAGAGGCATTATAATATCTTTTGTTTTATTTTCCATTCCTTTCCTTATCATACCTAGCATTCTATTTGCTCTCTTGGCCGCTTCTGCACACTGGGCCGAGGGTTTTAACATGGTATCCACAATGACACCTAAATCTTTTTCCTGGGTGGTAGTTCCTAATGTGGAACCTTGCATCGTGTAACCATAGTTTGGGTTGTTCTTCCCTAGGTGCATAACCTTGCACTTGTCCACATTAAATTTCGTCTGCCATTTTGATGCCCAGTCTTCCAGTTTATCAAGATCCTCTTGCAATTTTCCACAATCCTCTTGGGTTTTAACAACTTTAAATAGTTTTGTGTCATCTGCAAATTTGATAACCTCACTCGTTATTCCACTTTCCAGGTCATTTATGAATATGTCAAAAAGCAGCGGACCCAGCACAAATCCCTGGGGTACACCACTATTCACCTTTCTCCATTGGGAAAATTGGCCATTTAGCCCTACCCTCTGCTTTCTATCTTTTAACCAGTTCCTGATCCACAATAGTACACTGCCTCCTATCCCATGACTTTTTAGTTTTGCCAAAAGACTCTGATGAGGGACCTTGTCAAAGGCTTTCTGAAGTCCAGATACATTATATCAATCAACTCACCTTTGTCTACCTGTTTATTCACACCTTCAAAAAAACATAACAGATTAGTAAGACAAGATCTTCCTTGAATATTGTGTGCAATTCTGGTCGCCGTATCTTAAAAAGGATATAGAGTTATTAGAAAAGGTTCAGAGAAGAGCCACCAAAATGGTAAAGGGGATGGAAGGATAATCCTATGAAGAAAGGTTAGGGCTCTTTAACCTGGAAAAGAGACGGCTGAGGGGAGATATTATAGAAGTCTATAAATTAATGAACGGAGTGGAACGGGTAAACGTAGATCGATTGTTTACCTTATCAGAATATAGAAAGACTAGGGGACATGGAATGAAGCTACAGGGTAAACTATTTAAGACTAATAAAAGAAAATATTTTTTCACTCAACGTGTAATCAAACTCTGGAATTTGTTACCGGAGGATGTAGTAAAGGCTGTTAGTGTAGCTGGGTTTAAAAAAGGTTTGGACAAGTTCCTGGAGGAAAGGTCCATAAGCCATTATTAAGAAGGGACCCAGGATATCAATGCTTGAACCAATACAAGCACTGTGGAACCTGTGTCCCTTGGGGAAACTGCTAGGTACATATGACCTAGATTGGCCACTGTTGGAAACAGAATACCGGGCTTGATGGACCTTGGTCTGACCCAGTATGGCATATCTTATGTTCTTATGTTCTTGTCTTAAGCCATGTTGGCTGTCTCCCATTAAGCCATGACATGTTGAGTAATTTTGTTCCTTATGATGGTTTCTACCATTTTTCCCGGTACTGATGTCAGGCCCACCAGTCTGTAGTGTCAAAGATCACCCCTGGAACCCTTTTTAAAAATTGGCGTTAACTCGGCGATCCTCCAGTCTTCAGGTATTAGAGACGATTTTAATGATAGTTCACAGATTAATAATAGCAGGTCTGCAAGCTCATATTTTAGTTCTTTCAACACCCTTGGATGTATACCATCCAGTCCAGGTGATTTGCTACTCTTCAGTTTATCAAATAGTTGTAATACAGCTTCCCGGTGTATCGATATGTCTTTCAATTCTTCCTCAGTATCACCTTTAAATACCACTTCAGTCATGGATAACATTCCTATATCTTTCTCAGTAAAGACCTTAGCAAAGAATTCATTCAGTCCCTCCCTCTGACTGGTCTTTTACCCCTCTATCATCTAATGGTCCAACTGACAAGTTTTTTGCTACAAATGTACTTGAAAAAGTCTTTATTACACGTTTTTGCTTCCACAGCAAGTTTCTTCTCAAATTCTCTCTTTGTCTGCCTTATCAATGCCTTGCATTTAACTTGCCAGTGCTTGTGCTGTTTCCCGTTTTCGTCATTTGGCTCTTTTTTCTATTTCCTGAAAGATGCTTTTTTTTTGGCAACAGCAGCCTCTCTGACCTCACCTTTAAGCCATGCTGACAGTTTTTTGGACTTCCTTACACTTTTCTTAAAGCGTGGAATACAGCTGGTCTGAGTTTCCAAGATAGTATTTTTAAACAACACCCAAGCTTTAAGGACGTCTTTAACCTTTGCAACTTCTCCTTTTAGTTTTTTCTTAGCTATTTTCCTCATTTTATCATAGTGTCCCTTTTGAAAGCTAAAAGGTTGTACTTTGGATTACCTTACTATCCCTCCTCCATTAATTAAATCAAACACAATCATGCTATGATCACTATTGCCAAGTGGCTCCAACACCCTTATCTCTTGCACCAGATCTGGTGCTCCACTAAGGACTAAGTCCAAAATGGCTTCCCCTCTGGTCAGTTGATGAACCAGCTGCTCCAAGAAGCAGTCATTTATTTCATCTAGAATCTTTATCTCCCTAGCATGTCCTATCGTGACACTGACCCAATCAATATCGGGGTAATTGAAATCACCCATTATTATTACTGTTCTGTAACTTTTGTTAGCTTCCCTAATTTCTTTGAGCATTTCATCATCCATTTGTTTATTCTGGTCAGGCGGTTGATAGTACAACCCCACTGCCATTGCCTTCCCCTTTTTACATGGAATTTCAATCCATAGAGATTCTACAGCGAATTCTGTTTCCTGCAAAACTTTAATCCTTTGTGACTCAATGCCCTCTCTAACACAGAGCGCAACCCCTCTACCAATTTGATCAGCTCTATCCTTACGATATAGCTTGTAGTTTGTACCCAGGTATCACAGCGTCCCACTGGTTTTCCTCCTTCCACCATGTCTCTGAGATACCAATCATATATAACTTCTCATTTAGTGCTATATATTCTAACTCTCCCATCTTATTTTTTAGACTTCTAGCATTTGCATACAGTATTTTAGACTTCTAGCATTTGCATACAGTATTAGAGACAGTATTTTAATCATATTAATCTGGTTATCGGCAGGCAGGGGTAATTTGGAATCTTTAAGCTCTGCCTGCACTGTACTCATTAAGGGCATTTGGGCTACCTTTGTCTTCAATGGAACCTCTCTGCTGATGTGCCCTAACTTCATTTTTGTGGTAGTATCCTTCAAGGATACATTGTTCCGAACCATGCGCTCTTGGACGACTATCGGCTCTCCCCTATTATCTAGTTTAAAAGCTGCTCTATCTCCTTTTTAAAAGCTAATGCCAGCAGCCTGGTTCCATCCAAGTTAAGGTGAAGCCCATCCTTTCGGAAGAGCCCCTCCTTTCCCCACAATGTTCCCCAGTTCCTAACAAATCCAAAACCCTCATACTTGCACCATTGTCTCATCCACGCATTGAGACTCCGGAGCTCTGCCTTCCTTTTGGGTCCTGCGTGTGGAACAGGAAGCATTTTGGAGAACACTACCCTTAAGTTCTGGATTTCAACTTCCTACCTAAATGCTTAAATTTAGCCTCCAGAACTTCCCTACCACATTTTCCTATGTCATTGGTATCGACATGTACCAAGACAGCAGACTCCTCCCCAGCACTATCTAAGACCTTGTCTAGGTGGCACATGAGGTCCACTACCTTCACACCAGGCGATCCTCACGTCCACCAGCCACCCAGCTATCTACATGCCTAATGATCGAATCACCAACTATAACGGCTGTCCTAACCCTTCCCTCATGGGTACATGGCCCTGGAGAAACTTTCTCGGTGCAAGAGGGTTTTATATCACCTGGAGGACAGGTCCTTGCTATAGGATCACTTCCTGCCACACCAGGTTGATGCTCTTCTGTCACGTGACCTCTCTCCTCCATGGCAACAGGGATGCTGCCAGACTGGAGGTAGGACTTCAGGACTATATCCCTGGAGGTCTCGTCTATGTACCTCTCAGTCTTCCTTATGTCTTCCAAGTCTGCTACTCTTGCCTCCAGAGATTGGATTCTGCTTTGACTGAAAGTGGTATAAAACACCCGCTAAATAAAAATAAATAAATTACACCCGCTCTCGATCAGGTGTAATTTTCACACCTACTGTGAAGGCACAACCTACAGGCTTTCCATTCATATTTTAGAATACTAGTTAGGCATAGAAACCTTTCAGCCCACTGAGCCTAGGCACTCTGGTATAAAATTATCCTCAAAATGTTTCCTGATAGACCTGGGTTGAAAACCTGTAAAAGATTCCTATACGCTGATAATTTTTGAAGTTTATTTTGTCATGGATTTTTGTCATTTTTTTTGCTTCACTCTTCCTTCTGATTTCCAGGATTCTTATCAGATTGCTATCTTTTAAAATTATATGAGTAAGAATTTTCTTGGATTATGGGTGGAATCAATGATCATAATCTTCTGGTGCATTTCTATAAGTGATGTAGAAAGCGTCAAGTATTCTAATTAAAAGCAGAAATTAAGAGGTCAGAAACACACCCGCTGCACAGCCAGCTGTTCCTCTCGTTGAGACATAAGGCGTTGCTTTGCAGCCCGAGAGCTTGGCTTCACAGTGCTGCTTCCCAGTAGTGCAGGCCCTGTTGCTCTTCCATCATTCTGTACTTCCCGTGCCTTCCGTTTCCTCTCTGGAAGTCTCTCGGGAGCATTGGCCAGAAGTGCCACCCCTGAAAGACCAAAATGTGAACTGCAGGGAGAAAGATTGGAGAACTAAACTCGTTCTGTGCACAGCAAGTCATTGCAAATAATTACTTGACAAGGAGTACAAGACAGAATGTATTCTTTAACCAATGCTTAACCATTACTTGTCTACACTGGAAAAATTTTCTTTGCTTTATTAACAAGCAGCTTTAAGAACTGACACTAGTCTGACTTTATACCTTTGGACACAGCAGCAATGCCTGTAGGTCGCTGTTACTTCATTTCTCTAAAGGCAGGACTCCGATAGATTCATTCCCACAATAAAGTATGGCTCAAAACATTCCTTTGACATTACCCTCAGACAATGTATTATTGGATGTGACAAAGTTACACAGGTATTGAAACTGAAGGACAACCATGAGGTCCAAACAATCTAAGCATCTGACTCGCATCAGCTATCTCCAAATTTTCAAAAAAAGGTTACATTTCAAATCACAGAGGGCCAGGCAGGGGGAAGGAGAATCTCCCTTTGGAGTCTGATGAGCTGGGGTGAGGGGGCCCTTTTGTGATTTTAAATGTTGAGAAAGAGAAAACAAAGGGAAGGGTCCTAGGTCCCATTGATGTGGCAACCAGCCAGTGTGTCAATAAGACTATTTCAAGACTTCTCAAAAACTGGCAATCCTACCACATCTCTGAAAACTGACTCCTGCCTCACCTTACCCACCATCTGTATTCTGCTATGTAGCGAGCGGTGGATGGCATGAGTGCGTGTGCACATGTACAGATGGGAAGAAGACGCTGACTCCCATATATTCTCATGCCCTCTTCATTTCCCTATCCTCTTTCACTCTTTTCCCCCTTCCTCTTTCATCCTTCTTTTCTCCCCTTTACTTTTCCATCTCCCCTTCTCTCCTTCTCCTTTAACCCTGTTCTCCTCCCACTTCCCTCGTTACTCCCTCCCCCATCTTCCCAATTTGTGTCTCTTCATCATTGCTTGTTAGTCTTGCTGATATCTCCATTGCCATGCATAGGCAAAAATATATAAGGATAATGTACTCTGTGGTCATGGGCAGGAAACATAAGACAGGCTGAATAAAACAGCATGCGTTCTTCATGGAGAGCAGGATAAGTTCTCACATATGGGTGATGTCATCAATAGAGCCCCATTTGGGAGCCTCTCCCAGCTCCTATGAGCTTTTGGAGTGATTCTACTGCTCATGTGCAAAATTTCCCGCCTGCTGCGACCGTCCCTCATCTCCTTAGCCTACTGATAGCTAATGCCAGAATACAACTCCAAGAGGAGGCAGAATGGTTGTGAAGACTTAACCTGCTGTCCACAGAAAACATCTGCTAAAAATAAGCACCTCTGCTTATCCTGTGGACAAGTAGGATGAGTTCTCACATATGGGACTCCATAGCTACAGGTTGCCTCAAAAGAAAAAAAGGGTAACCTGTGCCGCAATAAATTGAAACTACAGAAACTCTATTTTTAGTGTCAACAGGCCATTTGCAACTTTATATCCCAGGATACTGAAAGAGCTCAGAGAGGTTCTTGCAGGGCCGATAAAGGATGTTTTCAACAGATCCTTGGAAACAGGAGAGGCTCCTCAGGAATGGAGAATGGCTGATGTCGTACCTCTACACAAAAGTGGTGACAGGGAAGAAGTGTCAAACTACAGGCCTGTGGACCTTACCTTGGTGGCGGGAAAAGTCATGGAGGCGCTCCTGAAAGAGCGAATAGTGAACTTTCTCAAAACCAACAGGTTGCAAGACCTGAGGCAACATGGTTTTACCGAAGGACGATCTTGCCAAACAAATCTGATTGAGTTCTTTGACTGGGTGACCAGGGAGCTAGATCAGGGGCATGCGATGGATGTCATCTACCTGGATTTCAGCAAAGCCTTCGATACCGTTCCTCACAGGAGGCTTATCAATAAACTCGGTAGCTTGGGGATGGATCCTAAGATGGTAAATTGGATCAGAAATTGGTTGACTGACAGACGACAGAGGGTAATGGTAAATGGAGCTCACTCGGATGAAGGGAAGGTGATTAGTGGGGTGCCCCAGCGGTTGGTCCTGGGCCCGGCACTGTTCAATGTATTTGTGAGTGATATTGCTGAAGGACTGAATGGAAAAGTCTGTCTTTTTGCAGATGACACGAAAATTTGCAACAGAGTGGACTCCCTCGAAGGAGTGGTTAACATGAGGAAAGATCTACAAAAGCTGGAAGAATGGTCTAATGCTTGGCAATTAAGATTTAATGCAAAGAAGTGCAGAGTCATGCACTTGGACAGCAGAAATCCAAGGGAATTGTACGCGATAGGGGACGAGAGGTTGGTGTGCACGGATCAGGAGAAAGAACTTGGTGTGATTATTTCTGTAGATCTCAAGGTGGCAAAACAGTGCGACAAGGTGGTGGCAAAAGCCAGGAGGATGTTGGGCTGCATACAAAGAGGAATCGCCAGCAGAAAGGAAGAGGTACTTATGCCACTGTACAAGTCACTGGTGAGGCCTCACTTGGAATACTGTGTTCAGTTTTGGAGACTGTATCTTGCAAACGATGTAAAAAGACTGGAAACTGTTCAGAGGAAGGCGACCAAAATGATTTGGAGCCTGCGTCAGAAGCCTTATGAGAAGAGACTTGAAGACCCAAACATGTACACATTGGAGGAGAGGAGGGACAGGGGAGATATGATTAAGACCTTTAAATACTTAAAGGGAAAAAATGAACAAACCAACCTCTTCCAAAGAAGGGAAAGCTGTAAAACTAGAGGGCATAACAGGAAGCTGCAAGGTGGTAAATTGAAAGGCAATGTCAGGAAATATTTTTTCACAGAAAGGGTGGTGGATGCTTGGAATGCCCTCCCGATGGAAGTGGTGGGGGCAAACATGGTGATGGAATTCAAAATGGCATGGGACAGACACCGTGGATCCCTTTACAGCAAAAGCATAAAATCAAAATAAACTGAACCATCTAATTTCTCAACAAATAGGGGTGTCCTGCATGGAGTGGTGGGTTCACCCCTAAACAGGGACGTGGGGAGGGGTGGCCTGCACTGAGCGGCAGGTGCACCTACTCTTGCCATCGTGCTGGGCAGACTAGATGTACCAAGCTGGTCTTTATCTGCTGTCATTTACTGTAACTATGTAACTATATATATAATTTTATTTTGACGAGGCAGCCCGGAAAACAAAAATTAGCTTATGGAGTGGAGTTGGAACAGATTGGCTGAATCCCTTTCAAAACAATAATGAGATGTGAATGGTTGGAGAGATCTCTAGTTTGTGGCTCTGCAGATCTCTTCCATGGAGGCTGATCTTAAGTGGGAGGCCAATGCAGCCATGGCTCTGACATTCTGAGCCATATCATGACCCTCCAGAGTCAAGCCAGCCTTGGTATAAATGAAAGAGATACAATCCGCTAGCCAAATTAAAAGTACACATAAGAACATAAGATATGCCATACTGGGTCAGACCAAGGTCCATCAAGCCCAGTATCCTGTTTCCAACAGTGGCCAATGTAGGTCATACGTACAGCGTAGAAACTCACCTGTAACAGGTGTTCTCCAGGAGCAGCAGGAAAGCGTAGTTACTCACCTGTAACAGGTGTTCTCCAGGAGCAGCAGGAATCAGTCCTCACTTATGGGTGACGTCGGCGCCGACGGAGCCCTCGCGGAGCAATTTTCCCCAGCTTTCAAAGAAAGCCTTTGGGAATTGCAGCGCGCATGCGCGGTCGTCTTCCCGCCCGAAGGTGCCATCTTAGCCAGTCAGATGACATAGCTAAAAAAGACAGCATAAAAATTTGCAAAAAGAACATAAGCAGACGATTGCAACTCCAAGGGGAGGAGGGAGAGTAGTGAAGACTGATTCCTGCTGCTCCTGGAGAACACCTGTTACAGGTGAGTAACTACGCTTTCTCCAGGACCAAGCAGGAAGTCAGTCCTCACTTATGGGACTCCCAAGCTCAAGGCTACCGGAGACCCTAAGCACAAAAATGAGCTCCCTCTAGCTCAGCAGCACAGAAGGATAGAATCTTCGCTGAATTACCACCCACCGGTAGCCCACATCCGGGATGGAGGGTAGGAGTTGCTCAGACCTCAAAGAGATTACGGAGGACTGCCTGTCCGAAAGCACTGTCCCTACGGGACTCCCTCTCGAGACAGTAATGGACCGCAAAAGTCTGGCTCGAAGACCAAGTAGCGGCCCGGCAGATGTCTGCCAGCGGAACAGAGCGAAGGTAAGCCACTGACGTAGCCTTTGCCCGAACGCAATGAGCCGTGACTCGACTTTCCAAGGCGAGTCCGGCTGCCCCATAAGCACAAGAGATACAGTCCACAACCCAGATGGACAGAGTACGCTTGGAGACCGGGAGTCCCAATTTATTGGGGTCAAAAGACACAAAAAGCTGAGCAGCTTTACGGTGCTCCCGCGTACGGTCAAGGTAGAAGTTCAATGCCCTTCTACAGTCCAGGGTATGGAGGACCGTCTCAGCTCGGCTGGAGTGTGGTCTGGGAAAGAAGGTTGGAAGTACCACCTCCTGATTCATGTGAAAAGGGGAGACCACTTTAGGCAGAAACTTTGGGTGAGTCCGTAGGACTACCCTATTCTTGTAGAATCGAGTGTAGGGGGGATCAGACACGAGGGCCTGCAATTCACTTACGCGCCTAGCAGAAGTGAGGGCTATCAAGAACAGTGTTTTCCAAGACAGAAAACGGAGAGAACATGTAGCCATAGGTTCAAAAGGCAGACAGGTGATCCGCTGCAAAACCACATTCAGGTCCCAGTCCGGCGCTGGCGGGCGCAGAGGTGGTTTAAGTAGAAGGAGACCTCGGAGAAACCTCGCTACGAGAGGGTCGTTGGAGAGAGGTCTGCCGTCCACCGGCACATGATGTGCTGAAAGAGCACTGAGGTGAACTTTGACGGAGTTGGACTTAAGTCCCAGATTAGAGAGGTGTAGCAAGTACTGTAAGATCACCGACACCGGGCAGGAGAAGGGATCCTGAGACTGTTGGGTACACCAGGCTGCAAAGCGACGCCATTTAAGGGCGTAGCATTTGCGGGTAGAAGGCCGTCGCGAAGCCAAGACGACGACCTCCACCTCCGCCGGCAGGAGAAGGGGAGCAAGGACTACCCTCTCAGCAGCCAGGCCATGAGGTTGAGAGACCTGAGGTTGGGGTGCAGGAGGGACCCCTGATCCTGAGTGAGGAGATCCGGTTGTACCCCCAGAGGGATTGGATCCTCCACCGCCAGTTGCAGCAGGAGCGGAAACCACGGCTGCCTGGGCCAGCGAGGGGCCACCAGGATCATGAAGGCTTTGTCCCGGAGAACCTTGAAAAGAGTCCGAGAGACTAGCGGGATGGGAGGGAAAGCGTACAGAAGGCTCCCCGACCATGATATCAGAAAGGCGTCCGCCGCAACCCGAAGGGGGTGTGGCTGACGAGAGCAGAAGCGAGGAAGCTGCCGGTTGTGAGGACTGGCAAAGAGATCCACCGTGGGGAGACCCCACTTGAGGAAGAGCTTCTGGACTACCAAGGGATCCAGACGCCACTCGTGCGGCTGGAGGATCCTGCTGAGTTTGTCTGCAAGGCAATTTTCTTGGCCCGGGAGATAAACTGCCTTGAGGAGAATGCCGTGACTGACGGCCCAAGAGCAGAGCTTCTGTGCCTCCCGGCAGAGGAGGAAGGAGCCCGTGCCCCCCTGTTTGTTCACGTAGAACATGGCAACTTGATTGTCCGTCTGGACAAGGACGGACTGTTGGGAAGTCAGGTGGGAGAAGGCCTTGAGAGCTAAGCGGATCGCCCTGAGCTCCAGGAAGTTGATCTGCTGAGCAGATTCCCACGTGGTCCAGAGGCCCTGAGTACGTGCCCCTTGGCAATGTGCTCCCCAGCCCAGGAGGGATGCATCGGTGGTCAGCACCCGGGTCGGCTGAGGTGACTGGAAAGGCATTCCGAATATCAGGTTCGGCTGCCGGAGCCACCACCGGAGAGACGAGAACAGCGGCTCGGAGACGCGCACTAGGTCTGCTAGGCCGCCCGTGGCTTGTCGCCACTGCTGGCGGAGACACCATTGAGCAGGCCGCATATTCAGGCGGGCATTGGGGGTCACATGGACGGTGGAAGCCATATGGCCGAGCAGTCTCAGGAAGCGCCTGGCGGAGACCAGGGGCTGGCTGCGAAAGCGGTCGGCTAGGTCCATGAGCCGTTGAGCCCTGTCGAGCGGTAGGTATGCTCGCGCCTGAGGAGTGTGCAGCCTTGCGCCGATGAACTCGAGATCCTGTGAGGGGAGCAAAGTGGACTTTGCGAAGTTTATAACAAAGCCCAAGTGCTGCAGCAGAGTCACCGTGCGGCAGGTGGCGTTGGTGACCTCCTGAGCGGACGCTGCTCTGATGAGCCAGTCGTCGAGGTACGGAAAGACATAGAGGCCGTGAAGCCGGAGATGGGCCGCCACGACCGCGAGACATTTTGTGAAGACTCGCGGTGCGGAGGACAGGCCAAAGGGCAGTACTCTGTACTGGTAATGATTTCCTGCCACCACAAACCTTAGGTATTGGCGGTGGCTTGGGTGGATGAGGATGTGCGTGTAGGCATCCTTTAGATCCAAGGAGCATAGCCAATCTCCCTGCTGGAGGTAGGGCAGAAGGATTCCAAGGGTAAGCATTTTGAACTTCTCCCGCACAAGGAACTTGTTGAGGTTGCGCAAGTCCAGGATGGGTCTGAGGCCTCCTGTTCTCTTTGGTATCAGAAAATACCTTGAATAGAAGCCTTGACCTCTCAGGTGGTGTGGCACCGGTTCCACCGCCTGTTCCTGCAGAAGACCTGCTAACTCCTGAAGGAGCAACTCCCTGTGCAGAGGGGGTCGCGGAGGTTCTCCCGGAAAATAGGAGGGAGGGACCTGATGGAAGTGGAGAAGATAGCCTTCTCGCACGACCTGAAGCACCCAGGCATCTGCGGTGATGCTGGACCACCTGTGGGCGAAGTGAACCAGCCGGCCTCCAGTGCTGGGAGGAACCAGCGGGGGGGGAGAGGCTATGCTTAGTGAGTCAAAAGCCCCCACCCTGCTGAGCAGGGGCTGGTGGTGCAGGCTTGGGGGCTTGCTGCCTACGGGACCCGTTACCCCGTCCCTTGGCCTGCTGGCCCTGTTGGGGAGCTGCGGGGGCCTGATAATGGGGGTATTGTTTGTAGGCAGCCGCCTTCCTCGGGTAAAAGGACTTTTTTCCCGAGCCCTTCTTTTTCTGGGAAGGGGCGGAGTTCTTCCTAGAAAGCCTGGTCCTGGTGAGAGTCTCAGTCTCAATTTGCGCAGCCTTTTCCGCCATGGGCTTGCCAAAGAGGTTTTCGCCTCGGCAGGAGACATCGACCAACTTGTCCTGCACCCAGGGTTCAAGGTCTGACGACTGAAGCCAAGCCTGTCGGCGGGCACCGATGCCGGCTGCGGCCACTCGAGCCGATGCTTCAAAGCCATCATAGGCTGCTCGGGACATGAACTTTGAGCATTCCCGAATGCCAGTGGACAAGGCTAGGAACCTCCGCAAGGGCTCCTCGGACAGACCAGCGGAGAATCCGGCTAGCTCTTTAGCCAGATCCCGGAGATACATGCCCATGTATAGCTGGTAAGTCTGGACACGACATGCGAGCATAGAGCCCTGGAAGCACTTCTTGCCAAGGCCATCCAGGTTACGGGCCTCCCTTCCAGGAGGCACCGAGGAGTGCATCTTCTGGCTCTTAAGACGATGCATGGCCGATTCCACTACCATGGAATGGTGTGGCAGCTGTGCCTTTTGAAAGCCAGGGCTCTTGCGGACCCGATAGATAGAATCGACCCGCTTGCTCAGGACCGGCGAGGAGGCCGGACTCTCCCACATGCGGAAGAGTAGTCGTTCCAGCATAGGAGGAACCGGCACAGTAAAGTGTTCCCTCGCGGGAGAGTCATACTGGAGGGCGTCGAGCTCTTCGGCTCGAGGCTCCTCCTCGGGATCCGCAGGGAAGGCCAAAGCCTTGGCCATATCCCTAACGAAGTCCGAGAACCGGGCATCCTCCGGGGGGGACTGCTTCCGAGGCTCGGACTCCGGTGAGTCCGATGGGACACACCGAGTCCGGAAAGAATCAGGTGACTCTTCCTCCTCAGACTCCCAGACCGACTCCGACGAGGACTCGGTGGGGTCGGCCCGGGCAGGGTGCGGCGCCAGCCGCCCCGACGCCGAGGGAGTCGGCGTCGGCGACCTCGGTCCCGAACGGGAGGCCGAGGGTGACCTCGACCGAGGATCGACTCGAGTTCTCATCGACTCGAGGATCGGCTCGGTCTCCGGGGTCGACTTGGACGTCGACGTCCCGGCGGTCGGGGCAGCGGCGCCAGCGAAGCCAGCGAGCAGTGCCCTCTGCTGGTCCATGAAGGCAGACAGTCTGCTCTCCAAGGCCGTCAACCTGAGTCCGAGCTCAGGCGACCCAGCAGCCCCCGACTCGGGCCCCGACGGCGTCGGGCCCGACGTCGGCTGTCGCGGAGGCGAGTCCAGAAGGACCACAGGACTTACCCGGGCAGGCATCTCCGACTCCAGGCGAGGTCGCTTCGGGATGTGTTCCTTCTCCAAGGACCCGGGGCGGCTGTCGGGGCTATGCGACCTGGCCCTCACGGAACCAGGAGCGTCCACCGACGCCGCCCTCGCGGGTTTCACCTTCCGACTATGGTCCCCGGAGGGAGAACCCCGGTCGGAGGAGCTCCGGCGACGGTCCGAGCTGGAGCCTTTCGACGCGGAGGCCTCCGACGAGGTCCGGGTACGGCTGGGGTCAGCGAAGATTCTCTCACGCTGATGCCGCCGACTTCTCAACGCCTTTGAGGACAATTTGCTGCAGGGCCCACAGATCAGTTCCTCATGATCAGGGCCCAGGCAGTGGAGGCAAAAGTCGTGTGTGTCGGTTAGTGACATATTTCGGTCACACCGACCACACCGCTTAAAACCACTGGCAGCCATCGGGGGAAAAAGGGCCCCTGCGAGGTCAAAGGACCGGGCTGCCAGGGAAAACGAAAACGAAAGCTGACTAAGTCAGAAAAACCGAAAAAAGTAAGAGGACTCGTGACCGGCGTCGCGAGTCCGGGCGGGAAAACGATCGGCGTCGAACCGAAGGAAAAAAGGATAAAACAAAGAAGAAAATCAACTTTTTCGCGGGGACAAGACGGGGACGTCTGTAGGGCTCCGCGGAAAAAAGAAGACTGGCTAAGATGGCACCCTCGGGCGGGAAGACGACCGCGCATGCGCGCTGCAATTCCCAAAGGCTTTCTTTGAAAGCTGGGGAAAATTGCTCCGCGAGGGCTCCGTCGGCGCCGACGTCACCCATAAGTGAGGACTGACTTCCTGCTTGGTCCTGGAGAACTAGCAGTTTCCCCAAAAGACACAGGTTCCGCAATGCTTGTACTGGGTCAAGCATTGATATCCTGGGTCCCTTCTTAATAATGGTTTATGGACCTTTCCTCCAGGAACTTGTCCAAACCTTTTTTAAACCCAGCTACACTAACAGCCTTTACTACATCCTCCGGTAACAAATTCCAGAGTTTGATTACACGTTGAGTGAAAAAATATTTTCTTTTATTAGTCTTGAATAGTGTACCCTGTAGCTTCATTGCATGTCCCCTAGTCTTTCTATATTCTGATAACGTAAGCAATCAATCTACGTTTACCTGTTCCACTCCGTTCATTAATTTATAGACTTCTATCATATCTTTTTCCTGGGTGGTGGTTCCTAATGTGGATCCTTGCATCGTGTAACCATAGTTTGGGTTCTTCTTCCCTAGGTGCATAACTTTATAAACAAACTGAGCATCCTCAGTCTTGAAGGACTAGAAAAGGGGACTGTTACTTATGGAGAGAGATCTGCAATTGTGAGTATATACGTCTGGGAATTTTTCTGAAAGGAATTTTTTCTATTAAAGCTAATTAATCTTTGAACCCACTATTTTCGGTTAAATCAGTCAGGGCCTAGTTGCAGCAGTTTAAGTTTAAATTTAAATTTAAAACACAGAAGAGAACTTTCTGGTTACCTTTCATACCCAGCAGAGAGCTTGTAGTTTAAATTTCATAACAGGTTAGAGCCTAGCAGCAGCAAAGAGCTATAATTTAAATCAAATCAGAATATAGCTTACCTCAGCAGCACAGGACAGGGTACTATGTAGCAGCCCTCTTTTAATAAGTGTTATTTCCCTCACTCCCTCCCCACATCCAACCATTCCTGGGATAATCGTAGCTTTATAGGTACTTACACATCTTAAATACAAGAGGTGCTCTCAGATGAAGCTCGTTATCCAAATCAGTCATACACTAAGGACCTGAGATTAATTAAGCTTCAGGTGAACAAGGTATATTAAACGTATTAGGTACAGTTTTATTGGTATAAATATCCATAGCAACCCTTAGTACGTAAAGAACTTAAAGATCTAAACACAAACTTAAAACTAAGATGCAGACAGCAGTTCAGCAGCGAGATGGGGGATTTCCAGTCTTTTGCATTGAGTGTCACATGTATGATTTTCTCCCAGTTGGTGAGAGGTCTTACGTGTGCTCTTTGCTCTCAGGGAACGAGTCCGAACAGAATGAACAAATAGATGATGAAATGCTCAAGGAAATCAAGGAAGCTAATAAAAGTTACAGCGCAGTAATAATAATAGGTGATTTCAATTACCCCAGTATCGACTGGGTCAGTGTCACTGCAGGACATGCAAGGGAGATAAAGTTCCTAGATGAAATAAATGACTGCTTCTTGGCGCAGCTGGTTCATGAACCGACCAGAGGGGAAGCAATATTAGACCTAGTCCTTAGTGGAACACCAGATGTAGTGCAAGAGATAAGGGTATTGGGGCCACTTGGCAATAGTGATCAGAAACTAGAACACGAAGACAGAACGCAACCCACTCCCTCAACATAAAAACTAATTTCAGAAGGACCAAAGCAACGACAAGTGATAGAGCCTTCTCATTTGCTGCCCCTACCCTCTGGAACGAAATCCCATTAACCCTCCGCACAATAAAGGACCTTCACCAATTCAAAAAAGAACTAAAAGAACTAAAAACATACCTTTTTACAAAACACTTTGAGATCCCCTACCAACAAAAAACCTCTCCAATACAATCACAGAAACACATTCACAGTTCTCAAGACAGAACAAATGATTAAACATAAGAAATACACTTACTCTACTCTACCTTACCCTACAGACAAAGATTTACACAAACAAACGGCTATATCACTATTGTAAATAAATCCCGGTAACTCAATTATGTTATGATGACCTGTACATAGTTTGAAAAGTGTTACTCTAGTTAATGTTCAAAACATGTTCAATGTAACTAAACGTGTATATAGTTAACACAAGTTCCATGTAAAATATACAGAAGTATATTGATTTTTGTTCGATGTGAACCGCCCCTGATCTCTGGAAGGGGCGGTATATAAGAAACTGTTAAATAAATAAATAAATAATAGCATGATCGCCTTTGATTTAATTAGTGGAGGAGGGATAGAAAGGAAATGGACCAACTGACCCTCACAGGTTTTTTGCTACGAATGTACTTGAAAAAATCTTTATTTCGCGTTTTTGCTTCCACAGCAAGCTTCTTCTCAAATTCTCCCTTTGCCTGCTTTATCAATGCCTTGCATTTGACTTGCCAGTGCTTGTGCTGTTTCCAGGTTTCGTCATTTGGCTCTTTTTTCCATTTCCTGAAAGATGCTTTTTTGGCAACAGCCGCCTCTCTGACCTCACCCTTAAACCATGCTGGCAGTTTTTTGGACTTCCTTCAACTTTTCTGAAAGTGTGGAATACAGCTGGTCTGGGCTGCCAAGATAGTATTTTTCAACAACACCCAAGCTTGATGTAAGTTTAACCTTTGCAACTGCTCCTTTTAGTTTTTTCTTAACTATTTTCCTCATTTTATCATAGTCTCCCTTTCAAAAGTTAAAAGGTAGTACTGTGGATTTCCCGTACTATCCCTCCTCCACTAATTAAATCAAAGGCGATCATGCTATGATCACTATTGCCAAGTGGCCCCAACCACCTTATCTCTTGCACTAGATCCTTAAGGTGTTCCACTAAGGACTAGGTTTAATATGGCTTCCCCTCTGGTCGGTTCATGAACCAGCTGCTCCAAGCAGTAGTCATTTATGTCATCTAGGAACTTTATCTCCCTAGCATGTCCTGCCGTGACACTGACCCAGTCGATACCGGGGTAATTGAAATCACCCATTATTATTACTGCGCTGTAACTTTTGTTAGCTTCCTTGATTTCTTTGAGCATTTCATCATCCATTTGGTCATTCTGGCCCGGTGGTCGATAGTACACCCCCACTGCCATCGCCTTCCCCTTTTTACAAGGAATTTCAATCCATAGAGATTCTACAGCAAATTTTGTTTCCTGCAAAACTTTAATCCTTTCTGACTCAATGCCCTCTCTAACATAGAGCACAACTCCTCCACCAATTTGATCAGCTCTATCATTACGATATAGTTTGTACCCAGGTATCACAGTGTCCCACTGGTTGTCCTCCTTCCACCATGTCTCTGATAGTCCAATCATATCTAACCTCTCGTTTAGTGCTATATATTCTAACTCTCCCATCTTGTTTTTTAGACTTCTAGCATTTGCATACAAGCATTTTAGAGACTGTATTTTATTCATATTAATTTGGCTGTTGGTAGACATGGGTAATTTGCGATCTTTAAGCTCTGTCTGCTCCATACTCGATGTTATTTGGGCTACTTTAGTCTTTTGTGGAACCTCTCTGCTTTTGGTAGTATCCTTCAAGGATACATTCTTGCGAACCATCCGCTCTTGGGCGACTGCTGGCTTTCCCCTATTATCTAGTTTAAAAGCTGCTCTATCTCCTTTTTAAAGGTTAATGTCAGCAGCCTGGCTCCATCCTGGTTAAGGTTGTTTGTTAATGGCAGCCCCCAATTTTTCTGGGTCAAAATAAAAAGCTGGCTGGACTTTCTATGGGCTTTAGTCTGCTCCGGATAGAAGGCCTAAACTCTCCTGCAGCCCAATGTATGCAATGCACTTTCTGCTTTGTGAGCATGTGGCCCTGGGAAAAACGTTGGAAGGATGACTGACTGATTAAGGTGGAAATTTGAAACTACATAAGAAAATATTTAAGATGAGTACACAAAACCACTCTATTGTTTAAGAATTTTATGTAGGGTGGATTAGTCACTAGGACCTGAAACCTGTTAACTCTGCAATGCTGAGGTCACTAGCACCAAAAAAAAAGACCTTTCAGGTCAGGTACTTCAGGTATCCAGTGGCTCAAAAGTAGCTTTCATCAGCTGAGATAAGACCACGCTGAGATCTCAAGACAGTGAAGCAGATTTGTGGGGAGGTTTCATGAGAAGACCCACATGAAGCGAACTAACGGCTGTTGAGAGACAGACTTACCTTCTATATGATGGTGATAAGTGCCTGTTGCACAGAGTTGTACACTTATGGAATTGGTCTTCAGGCTAGACTTTGACCAATGTAGAAGGTATTCAAGCAGTTTTGTGTGACATGAGAAAGGATCTTGGGTCTTTCCCTTACACCAAATAGCAAACCTCTTCCACTTAAAGCTATATATACGACCTCCAAGTGGAAACTCTCCTGGAAGCCAAGACAACATTGGCCACACCAATTCGAAAGTTTAGGAAGGACAAGGTTAGCTCCTCAATAGCAAAGCTGTCAGGGCAAGGGACTAGTTGCAGGGTGCAATATCATTCCCCAGTCTTGTGTTATCAGGGTTAGTAAATCCCAGACAAACAAGTTCCCTGATGGAAAGTTCTATGCAATGCAGAAGTAGAGGGGGAATCAGGGTTGTCAGAGTTTCAGGAAAATCTTTGCTATCAGAGGTATAGGAGAATATGTGCACAGAGGAACCTTCCCCCCAATCAAGGAGGAAAGCACACAAGGCTAATTTATCATGTGTTCCCACTCTGAAGAACTGACACACTTGCCTGTTCTGAGAAGTAGCAAATAAATTTATTGAGGGAATGACCCACCCCCAAAAGTTATTCTGAACGACTCCCCTGTCCAGAGTCCATTCTAGGGGGTTGAAAGACATGGATATTTATTTATTTATTTATTTAATTCACATTTATATACCGCATCTTCCAAAGTTCAGTTGCGGTTTACAGGTAACAATAATTTACAAATCAAGTTTGTTTTACATGGAACAATGAAATATAACAGAACTTATTTACAAGGAATATCATATGAAATATAGAACAAATAATGTGGTATAATACCGAACAGTGTGAAAAACTATATACAAGTTATCTATGAATATATATATGGAATACTTGAGGGGAGGTCAAAGGATCATCATTGGAGGGTGCTAACTGTGTAGGTTAAAGGTTTATTGCATGGAGTAATCGATTGTCTGTTTAACCTTTGTCTAGTGTAGATGATGAGTTATCTATGTTATAATGCTTGGTGAACAAGTAGGTTTTCAGTTTCTTGCGGAGTTCTGTGATCTCTGTTAGCTTTCGTAGGTCCTCTGGAAGGGAATTCCAGATAGTAGGGGCTATGTGCGAAAATGCTCTATTGTTTGTTGATTTGTGAGCTTTTGTAAAATCTTTCGGGATTTTTAATCTGTTTAGTTGTCCTTTTCTGTGTGTAGGCTTAGATGGTTCTTTGTGTATTAAGTTACATAACATGGATGGGGCCAGATCATATAAGGTTTTGAATGTTATTATTATTTTGTAAATTATTCTACTTTGAATTGGTAACCAATGAAGGGAGGCTAGTATTGGTGATATGTGTTGAAGGGAGTTGATTTTCAATGTGATTCTGGCTGCAGCATTTTGTGCTAATTGCAATCGTTTAATACTTTGTTTTGTTAAGCCTATTAGGATTAGATTGGCAAAGTCAAAATGTGGGGTTATTGTGGCCTGTATTATGTTAATAAAATCCTGTGTGAAAACTAGTGGACGAAGTTGTTTGAGAGTTTTAAGCTTGAAATAGATTTTCTTTATGGTATTGCTGATGTGTGTTTCCATTGTAAGGTGTGTATCTAGTATAACACCTAGATATCTTATTTCCTTTTTTATTTTGATTTCTTGGTTTTGGAGTCTTATGTGTGATGGAGGGTTATAGGTTCTGTTCTTGGTTACAATTAGAACTTCGGTTTTAGCATGATTGATGTGAAGGTTTTGTGCTTTTAGCCAAGTTGTGACTTCATTATAGCATTCCGATAAGAGTTGAAGCGGTATGTTGGGTATTGTGAATGGAATATACAGCATAATATCATCTGCGTAGAGATGATATCGTACTCCGAAACTTTTGAATATGTTGCAGACTGGTTTTATGTAAATATTGAAAAGTAGAGCTGATAGCGCTGAGCCTTGTGGTAATCCAATTTCTTGCTTGTAGGTGGTGGAGTTTTGATTTCCAATTCTTACATTTTGTGTTCTATCAGTTAGGTAGGATGAGAACCATTTGTGTACTGTAGAATTTAGTCCTATTTGTTTTAAGTTATTAAGCATTATTGTGTGGTGTACGCTATCGAACGCAGCTGATATGTCGATGAACAGTAAAATAAATGCCTGTTTAGGATTGTCAATCTCTCTTAGGAGCGCATCTATTAAAACTGTGAGGAGTGTTTCCACTCCATGGCGGGGCCGAAAGCCATATTGTTGCTCATCGAGAGGGTAGGATGAGTCTAGAAAATCTTGTGTTTGTAATTGAACTACTTTTTCAATTATTTTGGCCAAAAATGGTATGCTTGATATAGGTCTATATGACGTAGGGGATGTTTTATCCAGTTTGCTGTTTTTGAGGATTGGTCGAATTTGTGCATGTTTAAGAGATGTTGGGAGGTAGCCTTGGGTAAGTGAGAGGTTTACTATTGAGAGAATGTAGGGTAATAAAATTGGTAGTGTGTTTTTTATCCATGTTACAGGACATGGATCTAGATAAGACGTTGTGGTGTTGAGGTTGGTGATGATGTTTTTTAGTGTCTCTTTAGTTATGGAATGGAACTCTGACCATTCATCTATATGCTGGTGTGACGAGATGATAGCTTTTATATGCATTGATGGCAATTTTGCTTTGTTTTGATAATGGTGGGCTAGAGTATGAACTGAGATGTCAGTGATTTCACTGTCAGAAGTTTGGGGGTTGGTTAGATTTCTGACAATGGAGAATAACTCTCTTGGTCTGTTATATGATTTTGAGAGTATTTTGGCGTAATATTCTTTTTTTGTGTTGTCTAAGGCTTCTTTGTATTTAGTGAGTAGATTATTGTATATTTCTTTGTGTATCGTCAATTTGGATTTACGCCAGTTATGTTCTAGTTTTCTAAGGTTCCTTTTCATCTGTTTTGAAAGTAGTATTGAACCATGGTTTGGCGTTGGTATTAGAGTGGTTGATCTTATTGTGTATTTGATTAGTTTTGGCGGCGTTGTAGATGGTGTCATGCCAGTTTTTGACAGTGTCATCTAAATTCGTCTCCGTTGTAACAAGGTGGGGTATTGTTAAGTCAATAAATTCTTCATTGTTAAACTTTTTAAATCTTGTGGTTGGAACATTTCTGATGCAATTGTTAGTATTAGTGGATGGATATGTAAGGTTTAGTTTAATAATGTGGTGATCTGACCAGGGTATCTGAGTGCATTCAACTGAATTTGGGTTGATTAGTTTGAAGAGTGAGTTAGGGAGAAAGACAAGATCAAGAGTTCCACCTTTGATGTGTGTAGATGTGTTTATTATTTGATGATATTCCATGTCAGAGATAGTATCTAAGAATAGTTTAGATTCCAATGTTGGTAGCGAGGGAAGGTTGAAATCTCCTAGCATTATTATAGGGTGTTGTTCAGTTGAGGAGCTGAGGAGTTCAATGAGAGAGTCGATGCAGTCCGGTTTTTGGTTTGGGGGCCTATATACCAAGCAGAGTTTCATGAGTCCAATATTTATTAATAGTGTGTCTATGTTGTCAGAGATATTGGATTGGATTGCTTTGGCGCATAGTACCTTTTTTGTCATCATTAATACACCTCCGCCTTTTCTATTAGTTCTATGTTTATAGAAGGTGTCATAGTTTTCTGTATTAAGTTGGTTTATGTAGACTGAATCGGTATCTGAGAGCCAGGTTTCTGTAATGCATAATATGTCTGGTTTTAAGTCAGATATTAAATCATTAAATATAGGTAGTTTGTTTTTCATCGACCGTGCGTTGATAAGAATGCATGAGAGGGAAGGTGTATTATTTAAGTGTGTTCCCTTGGGTGTTTGAATTGGGTTTATTTGTTTTATGTGAATTAGTCTATGTAAGTTTGATCTGGGATGGTTATTTTGATAAATGTGTCCAATATGGTAGTTGTTTCGCATGTGTGTGTGAATAATGGGAATTGTTTTGTGGTTTATGCTGTTTAGGCTTAGAGTTAGGTCAATGGTTAGTACTGCTAAGAGTAAGCCAATATAGAATATTTTCCTTCTTTTGATGTTTGTGCGTGGCATTTTTGAAGGGTTGGTGTTGGTGGGGCTAAGCAGTAATATACTAGGGTAAGAGGATGTGAGCAAGGTAATTGCAATGGGTAGTTGTAGTAAGTAGATGTTGTAAATATAGCTGCTAGAAACAGTATCAATCCTGATTTGTATAAGCTACTGACAACAGTATATAATTGTGAGTGTAACAGTATATAATTGTGAGTGTAACTAATAGTAAACCTGATAGAAGATAATATACTACTGGTAACAGTAATAAATTTTTTTGAGAGTTACTTAGCTAGCTAGTTACTGACAATGTTTTTGATTAATAAGGTACTACTGACAACAGTAAAAAGAAGGAATAATGCTAACTATTTGCAGGTTGCCTACTGATAACAGTACTGGATTAGAGACACTACTGACAACAGTATTAGAAATGATAAAATGCTAATCATTTACAGTTTGACTACTGACAACAGTCCTGGTGGAAGATATGCTGTTGATGATGGTAATCGTATGTGCTAGATACTGGGTTGATAGCTGCTGACGTTATACTGATTGTGGGTTTATACTTGCTGTGCTTGAAGAATCTTAGAAGGGAATGAGGTGTACAAGCTCTGCCGTGCACGGCTTAGATGATGATTCCGCGTTGGGTGTTTGTGTCCCGATTGGGCAGCCGCTTCTGTTGGAGACGGTCTGGTGGCAGCGAGGCTCAATCCCTCCAAGGAGAGTGTGCGACGGAGAAGAAGGCTGCTGGATGCTGGCGCTCGTGCTGAGCTCAACCCCGACCGGGGAGCTTCCCAAGATGGCTGCCGATAAGGGTGACTGATGAAGCTGGATAGCGTAGCTTGGTAATAGAGAGGATTGAAAAGGGCTTGAGATATTCTTGGCAGACTGATCTCTAGGAGTACAATGTTGTTTGTAGTGCCCCGTCTAAGGGTCACGCCAAAGGGCCCTCTGGCGAGGCCCTCAGGCGCGGGCCCGACAGGCGCGGGCCTGCCTGTCTGCGGTTGTTTAAATATGCGTCCTTCTTCCTCCCACAGCCCCGATTGGACCGGAGGACCGAGATAGGTTGCTGGCTGGCCTGCTCGGCGTTCTATCCCCGATCGGGACAGCTGCAGATGGTCACTGGGCTGAAAAGGCTTTTCCCGCCGTCAGCGGTTGTTTAAATATGCGGCCTTGTTCCTCCCACAGCCCCGATTGGACCGGAGGACCGAGATAGGTTGCTGGCTGGCCTGCTCGGCGTTCTATCCCCGATCGGGACAGCTGCAGATGGTCACTGGGCTGAAAAGGCTTTTCCCGCCGTCAGCGGTTGTTTAAATATGCGGCCTTGTTCCTCCCACAGCCCCGATTGGACCGGAGGACCGAGATAGGTTGCTGGCTGGCCTGCTCGGCGTTCTATCCCCGATCGGGACAGCTGCAGATGGTCACTGGGCTGAAAAGGCTTTTCCCGCCGTCAGCGGTTGTTTAAATATGCGGCCTTGTTCCTCCCACAGCCCCGATTGGACCGGAGGACCGAGAAAGGTTGCTGGCTGGCCTGCTCGGCGTTCTATCCCCGATCGGGACAGCTGCAGATGGTCACTGGGCTGAAAAGGCTTTTCCCGCCGTCAGCGGTTGTTTAAATATGCGGCCTTGTTCCTCCCACAGCCCCGATTGGACCGGAGGACCGAGATAGGTTGCTGGCTGGCCTGCTCGGCGTTCTATCCCCGATCGGGACAGCTGCAGATGGTCACTGGGCTGAAAAGGCTTTTCCCGCCGTCAGCGGTTGTTTAAATATGCGGCCTTGTTCCTCCCACAGCCCCGATTGGACCGGAGGACCGAGATAGGTTGCTGGCTGGCCTGCTCGGCGTTCTATCCCCGATGGGGACAGCTGCAGATGGTCACTGGGCTGAAAGATAGAGTAGTTACTCACCTGGAACAGGTGTTCTCCAGGAGCAGCAGGAATCAGTCCTCACTTATGGGTGACATCGGCGCCGATGGAGCCCCTGTGCGGAGCATTTCCCCAGCTTTCTATGAAAGCCTTTGGGAATACTACACGCATGCGCGGTCCCCTTCCCGCCTAAAGGTGCCATCTTGCTCAGTCAAATGACATAGCTAAAAACAGCACACAAAAATGTAAAAATGAACTATGTACAACTGCAACTCCCAGGGGAGGGAGGGAGGGTTGTGAGGATTGATTCCTGCTGCTCCTGGAGAACACCTGTTACAGATGAGTTACAGGACCAAGCAGGAAGTCAGTCCTCACTTATGGGACTCCCCAGCTTCAGGCTACCGGGGACCCAGAGCTGAAAAATGAGCTCCCTCTACCCTCAGCATCAGAGAAAGGATTTCACTGAAACATACCTCCACTGGTAGCCCAACCAGAGGGCTGGAGGGTAGGAGTTGCCTAAACCTCAAAGAGATTCCGGAGCACTGCCTGATAGAAAGCACTGTCCCTGCGGGACTCCCTCTCCAGGCTGTAATGGGCCACAAAAGTCTGGCTTGAGGACCAAGTTGCAGGCCTGTAGATGTCTGCCAACGGTAGAGAGCGGAGATGAGATACTGAGACAGACATTGCCCCTGCAAAGGAAGGTCAGCTGCCCTGTAAGCCCAGGTGATAGTTAGCCACCCAGATGGACAAGGGACCCTTGGACACAGGTACCCCCAAGTTATTGGGGTCAAAAGATACGAAGAGCTGAGTAGCCCTCCTATGCCACTTAGTACGCTCAAGGTAGAAGGATAAGGCCCTCCTACAGTCCAGGGTATGCAGGACTGTCTCAGCCCAGCTGGCATGGGGCCTAGGGAAGAATGTTGGAAGAACCACCTCCTGGTTGAGATGGAAAGAGGAGACAACCTTGAGGAGGAACTTAGGATGAGTCCTCAGGACTACCCTGTTCCTATAGAAGCGAGTGTATGGCCTGTCACAGACCAGGGCTTGAAGTTCACTCACTCGCCTGGCCGAGGTCAAGGCCACTAGAAATAGAGTCTTTTCCAGGAAAGGAAGCGTAGAGGGCATGTGGCCATGGGTTCAAAAGGTGGGCGAGTAAGCTGCTGCAAGACCACATTCAACTCCCACTCAGGGGCCGGTGGACGGAGAGGAGGCTTGAGCAATAGTAAGCCTCTGAGAAACCTGGATATCAAGGGATGAACCGACAGAGTGTCCCTCCACCAGTGAGTGGTGAGCTGCCAGAGCAGAGAGGTGGACCCGAACATAATTGGACTTAAGGCCCTGATTGGATAAGTGCAGAAGGTAAGAACATAAGATATGCCATACTGGGTCAGACCAAGGTCCATCAAGCCCAGTATTCTGTTTCCAACAGTGGCCAATCTAGGTCATATGTACCTAGCAGTTTCCCCAAGAGACACAAGTTTCACAATGCTTGTACTGGGTCAAGCATTGATATCTTCGGTCACTTCTTAATAATGGTTTATGGACCTTTCCTCCAGGAACTTGTCCAAACCTTTTTTAAACCCAGCTACACTAACAGCCTTTACTACATCCTCCGGTAACAAATTCCAGAGTTTGATTACATGTTGAGTGAAAAAATATTTTCTTTTATTAGTCTTAAATAGTTGTTCTACGTAAAATGTATACAAATTGTGTACAAAACTGTTAATCTGTTATATGTAAACCGCCCTTGATCTCTGGAAGGGGCGGTATAAAAGAAATAGTTAAATAAAATAAAATAAATAAATAAATAGTTTATCCTGTAGCTTCATTGCATGTCCCCTAGTCTTTCTATATTCTGATAAGGTAAACAATCGATCTACGTTTACCTGTTCCATTCCGTTCATTAATTTATAGACTTCTATCATATCTCCCCTCAGCCGTCTCTTTTCCAGGTGAAAGAGCCCTAACCTTTTTAGCCTTTCTTCATAGGAGTATCCTTCCATCCCCTTTACCATTTTGGTGGCTCTTCTCTGAACCTTTTCAATAATCGCAATATCCTTTTTAAGATAGGGCGACCAGAATTGCACACAATATTCAAGGTGTGGTCTCACCATGGAACGATATAGAGGCATTATAATATCTTTTGTTTTATTTTCCATTCCTTTCCTTATCATACCTAGCATTTTATTTGCTCTTTTGGCCGCCGCTGCACACTGGGCCGAGGGTTTTAACATGGTATCCACAATGATGCCTAAATCTTTTTCCTGGGTGGTGGTTCCTAATGTGGAACCTTGCATCGTGTAACCATAGTTTGGGTTGTTCTTCCCTAGGTGCATAACCTTGCACTTGTCCACATTAAATTTCATCTGCCATTTTGATGCCCAGTCTTCCAATTTATCAAGATCCTCTTGCAATTTTTCACGATCCTCTTGGGTTTTAACAACTTTAAATAGTTTTGTGTCATCTGCAAATTTGATAACCTCACTCCTTATTCCACTTTCCAGGTCATTTATGAATATGTCAAAAAGCAGCGGACCCAGCACAGATCCCTGGGGTACACCACTATTCACCTTTCTCCATTGGGAAAATTGGCCATTTAGCCCTACCCTCTGCTTTCTATCTTTTAACCAGTTCCTGATCCACAATAGTACACTGCCTCCTATCCCATGACTCTTTAGTTTTGCCAAAAGTCTCTGATGAGGGACCTTGTCAAAGGCTTTCTGAAAGTCCAGATACACAATATCAACCGACTCACCTTTGTCCACCTGTTTATTCACTCCTTCAAAAAAACATAACAGATTAGTAAGACAAGATCTTCCTTGTCTAAAGCCATGTTGGCTGTCTCCCATTAGGCCATGACTATCTACATGCTGAGTAATTTTATTTTTTATGATGGTTTCTACCATTTTTCACAGTACTGACGTCAGGCTCACCGGTCTGTAGTTTCCCGGATCACCCCTGGAACCCTTTTTAAAAATTGGTGTTACATTGGCGATCCTCTAATCTTCAGGTATTAGAGATGATTTTAATGATAGTTCACAGATTACTGATAGCAGGTCTGCAATCTCATATTTTGGATGTATACCATCCGGCCCAGGTGATTTGCTACTCTTCAGTTTATCTAAGTTATCCTGTTATCCAAGTTACTCTTTACCATGTAAATATCTCATGTATATAGTGACCCCTGTTATCCAAGTTTGGACCCTTGTTCGATGTAAAACCAAACAGCTTGTTGTTATGGTCGTTGTGCTATAATGTAAACTGCACTGATACCAAATAGTGCGGTATATAAGAAATTGTAATAAATAAATAAATAAATAAATAAAATCTAATAGTTGTAAGACATCTTCCCGATGTATCGATATTTCCTTTAATTCTTCCGCACCTTTAAATACCACTTCAGTCATGGGTAACATCCCTACATCTTCCTCAGTAAAGACAGAAGCAAAGAATTCATTCAGTCTCTCCGCTATCGCCTTGTCGCCTCTTAGCGCTCCTTTAACCCCTTTATCATCTAATGGACCAACTGACTCTCTCACAGGTTTTTTGCTACAAATGTACTTGAAAAGGTCTTTATTTCGCGTTTTTGCTTCCGCAGCAAGCTTCTTCTCAAATTCTCTGTTTGCCTGCCTTATCAATGCCTTGCATTTGACTTGCCAGTGCTTGTGCTGTTTCCAGGTTTCGTCGTTTGGCTCTTTTTTCCATTTTCTGAAAGATGCTTTTTTGGCAACAGCAGCCTCACTGACCTCACCTTTAAACCATGCTGGCAGTTTTTTGGACTTCCTTCCACTTTTCTTAAAGCGTGGAATACAGCTGGTCTGGGCTTCCAAGATAGTATTTTTCAACACCCCCCAAGCTTTATGTACGTCTTTAACCTTTGCAACTGCTCCTTTTAGGTGTTTCTCAACTGTTTTCCTCATTTTATCATAGTCTCCCTTTCGAAAGTTAAAAGGTAGTACTGTGGATTTCCTTACTATCCCTCCTCCACTAATTAAATCAAAGGTGATTATGCTATGATCACTATTGCCATGTGGCCCCAACACCCTTATCTCTTGCACTAGATCTGGTGTTCCACTAAGGACTAGGTCTAATATGGCTTCCCCTCCGGTCGGCTCATGAACCAGCTGCTCCAAGAAGCAGTCATTTATTTCATCTAGGAACTTTAATACCCTGATGTGACAATGACCCAGTCAATACCGGGGTAATTTAAATCACACATTATTATTACTGCGCTGTAACTTTTGTTAGCTTCCTTGATTTCTTTGAGCATTTCATCATCCATTTGGGTCATTCTGGCCAGGCGCTCGATAGTACACCCCCACTGCCATTGCCTTTCCCCTTTTATATGGAATTTCAATCCATATAGATTCTACAGCCGATTTTATTTCCTGCAAAACTTTAATCCTTTCTGAGTCAATGCCCTCTCTAACATAGAGCGCAACCCCTCCACCAATTTGATCAGCTCTATCATTACGATATAATTTGTACCCAGGTATCACAGTGTCCCACTGGTTGTCCTCCTTCCACCATGTCTCTGATATTCCAATCATATCTAACCTTTCATTTAGTGCTATATATTCTAACTCTCCCATCTTATTCTTTAGACTTCCAGCATTTGCATACAAGCATTTTAGAGAATGTATTTTATTCATGTTAATTTGGCTATTGTTAGACATGGGTAAATTGGGATCTTTAAGCTCTGTCTGCTCCATACTTGAGGGCATTTGGGCTACTTTACTCTTTTGTGGAACCTCTCTGCTTTTGGTAGTATCCTTCAAGGATACATTCTTCCGAACCATCTGCTCTTGGGCGACTGTCGGCTTTCCCCTAATATCTAGTTTAAAAGCTGCTCTATCTCCTTTTTAAAGGTTAATGCCAGCAGCCTGGTTCCATCCCAGTTAAGGTGAAGCCCATCCCTTCGGAAGAGCCCCTCCTTTCCCCAGAATGTTCCCCAGTTCCTAACAAATCCAAAACCCTCATCTCTGCACCATTGTCTCATCCACGCATTAAGACTCCGGAGCTCTGCCTGCCTTTTGGGTCCTGCTCATGGAACAGGAAGCATGTCGGAGAATGCTACCCTGGAAGTTCTGGATTTCAACTTCCTACCTAAAAGCCTAAATTTTGCCTCCAGAACCTCCCTACCACATTTTCCTGTGTCATTGGTACCGACATGTACCAAGACAGCAGACTCCTCCCCAGCACTATCTAAGACCTTATCTAGGTGGCGCGTGAGGTCTGCTACCTTCGCACCCGGCAGGCATGTTACCAGGCGATCCTCATGTCCACCAGCCACCCAGCTATCTACATGCCTAATGATCGAATCACCAACTATAACGGCTGTCCTAACCCTTCCCTCATGGGCACATGGCCCTGGAGAAACTTCCTCGGTGCGAGAGGGTTTTACATCACCTGGAGGACAGGTACTGGAGTACCACTGGCACATTGCAGCCGAAAGGATCTTCCTTGCATTGTTGACACCACAAGAGAACCTCTTCCACTTCAGGGCATATGTTTTCCTGGTGGATTGCTTTCTAGAGGCCAAGACCATCTCTTCTACTTCCAGAGGTAGGCCCCAGGAAGCCAAGACTACCCTTGCAGCCTCCATGCCATCAGATGGAGAGATTTGAGATTGGGATGCAGAAGGGAACCTTGATCCTGAGAGAGGTCGGGTTGGAATCCCAGAGGCATGGGTGTCTCCACTGCCAGTTGAAGTAGTAGGGGGAACCAGGGCTGCCTTGGCCACCTGGGAGCAACCAGAAGTACTGAGGCCTTGTCCCTGAGAATCTTTAACAAGATTCGGGCCACCAGAGGAGTGGGAGGAAACGCATAGAGCAGGCACTGGGACCAAGAAATCAGGAAGGCATCCGCCACCACACTTAGGGGATGCGGCTGCCTGGAACAAAACCTGGGCAGTTGGTGATTCAGGGGACTGACAAAGAGATCTATGGATGGAAGTCCCCATTTCAGGAAAATCTGTTGAATCACCAAAGGGTGCAGCTGCCATTCGTGAGGCTGCAGAATTCTGCTTAAGCGGTCTGCCAGAAAGTTCTCCTGGCCAGGAAGATAAACAGCCCTCAGCAACATCTGGTGCCTGAGGGCAAAAGAGCAAAGGGCCTGTGCTTCCAGGCATAGAGGCCTGGACCCAGTGCCGCCCTGTGTTTGTTCACATAGAACATGGCCACTTCGTTGTCCGTCTGAACTAGAACAGACTGGTGGGCCAAGGTGTGAGAAAAAGCCTTGAGGGCTAAGTGAATAGCTCGCAGTTCCAGTGGGTTGATCTGTTGTGTGGCTTCCCATGGGGACCAGAGGCCTTGGGTGCAGCTGTCTTGATAGTGTGCACCCCAGCCCTGTAAGGAGGCATCGGTTGTCAACACCACCGTGGGGGAAGGCACCTGAAAAGGCACCCCCTGCAGCAAGTTGGGGGGATATAGCCACCACTGAAGAGACTTCAGGAGAGGTTTTGATACCCTTACCTTGTCTGCTAGGCTCCCTGTGGCCTGCTTCCACTGAGTTCTGAGGCACCACTGTGCAGGCCTCATGTGGAGGCGGGCATTGGGGGTCACATGCACAGTCGATGCCATGTGTTCCAGGAGCTGCAGACAGAGCCTGGCAGGAACCCATGGCAAACTGAGAAACCGGGATGCCAACTGCATTAGCTTTTGAGCTCTGTCCTCTAGCAAGTACGCCCTTGCTTGCAGAGAGTCCAGCCGTGCTCCTATGAACTCGAGGTTCTGGGAGGGGAGCAAAGTGGACTTTGCGAAGTTTATGACAAAGCCTAGGTGTCTTGAAGGAGTGTGACAGTCCTGAAGGTGGCCTGCCTGGCCTCCTGGTAAGTCTGACCGCGGATGAGCCAGTCGTCCAGATAGGGGAAGACAAAAACCCCTTGAGTCCTCAAGTAGGCCGCCACCACAGCTAGGCACTTTGTAAAGATGCTTGGGGCAGACGTTAGGCCAAAAGGCAGCACCCTGTACTGGTAATGGTTTCCTCCCACCACGAACCTGAGGTACTTTCTGTGGTCTGGATGAATGATGTGAGTGTACGCATCCTTTAGATCTAAGGAGCATAGCCAATCTCCCTGCTGGAGGTAGGGCAGAAATGTTCCAAGAGTAAGCATCTTGAACTTCTCTTTCTCCAAGAACTTGTTGAGGTTCCTGAGGTCTAGGATAGGCCTTAGGCCTCCTGTTCGTTTTGGCACCAGAAAATACCTGGAGTAGAACCCGCGCCCCTGTAGGCGAGGAGGTACAGGCTCCACCGCCCTGTACAGAAACAGACCCTGAAGTTCTTGGAGGAGGAGGTTGGTGTGCAGGAGAGGCCTCAGAGGTTATCCTGGAAAATAGACAGGAGGTAGCTGTTGGAAATTAAGCATATAGCCCTGGTGAATGATGCTTAAGACCAAAGCATCCCCTGTAATGGGTGACCACCTGTGGGCAAACAGGGCTAAGTGACCCTCTGTGCAGGGATGGGGCAGCAGGGGCGGAGAGGCTATGCCTTGGGAGTCAAAAAATCCCTCCCTGCTGGGTAGGAGCAGGAGCCGGAGGCTTGAGGGCCTTCTGCCTACGGGGCCCATGTCCCTGCCCCTTGGCTTGCTGCCCCTGAGGGGGAGCTGGGGAGGCCTGGTACTGAGGGAAAGGTTTGTAGGCAGACACCTTTCTCGGGACTTTTTACCCGAGCCCTTCTTTTTGTGAGAAGGGGCAGAAGTCCTTCTGGACAGCCTTGTACTGGTCAGGTGCTCGGTTTCGAGCTCAGCCGCCTTCTCGGCCATGGGTTTGTCAAAAAGGTTCTCACCTCAGCAAGGGACATCGACGAACTTGTCCTGTACCCAAGGCTCGAGGCCACACAAACCGAAGCCTCGAAGCCATTGTAGGCCAATCGGGACATGAATTTGGAACAGTCCTGTATTCCTGAAGACAGACTGGAACCTCTGCAAAGGTTCCCCGGAGAGGCCAGCAGAGAACCCGGCAAGCTCCTTTGCCAGGTCTCGGAGGTACATGCCCATGTACAGCTGGTATGACTGGACACGGCAAGCAAGCATCAAGCCCTGGTAGCACTTTCTGCCGAAAGCATCCAGGGGGGCACCATCCGGGGGGCACCGCAGAGTGCATCTTCTGGCTCTTCAGACGATGCATGGAATGGTGCGGCAGCTGCGCCTTTTGGAAGCCAGGGCTCTTACGGAGTCGATAAATGGAATCGACTCGCTTGCTCAAGACCAGCGTCGAGGCTGGTGCCTTCCACATACGGAAGAGGAGCCGCTCCAGCATCGGAGGAACCGGCACAGTAAAGGCCTCCTTCGGAGGAGAGTCATACTGGAGGGCCTCGAACTCCTTGGCTCGAGGCTCCTCCTCGGAGTCCGCGGGAATCGCCAAGGCCTTTGCCATGTCCCGCACGAACTCCGAGAACCGGGTGTCCTCTGGAGGGGACCTACTCCGGGGCTCGGACTGCAGTGAGTCCGACGGGATGCACCGAGTCCGGAAGGTATCGGGGGACTCCTTATCCTCCGTCTTCCAGGCTGACTCATCCGAAGAGGAGTCGAGGGGCTCCGATCGCGCGGGTCGAGGTGGCACCCGCCCCGACGCCGAAGGCACCGGCGTCGACACCCTCGGTTCCAAGCGGGAGGTCGAGGGAGACCTTGACCGAGGATGACTTTGTGCCTTTCATGGTCTCGAGTATCGGCTCGGTCTCCGGGGTCGACTTCGACGTCGATGTCCCGGTGGTCGGGGCCGATGCACCAGCGAGGCTGGCCATCAGTACCCGCTGCTGCTCCATGAAGGCAGACAATCAGCACTCCAAGGCTGTCAGCCTGAGTCTAAGCTCAGGACAGTCAGCAGCCACCGACTCGGGCCCCGGCGGTGCCGGGCCCGACGTCAGCTCCCTCGGAAGAGAGGAAAACGAGGACTACAGGACTTTCGTGTCCGACGGTCTCCGGCTCTACACGAGGTACTTTGGACGGCTTCTCCTGCTCCAAAGGCCCGGGACGGCGGTCGGGGGTCTTAGACCTGGCCCTTGAGGAACCAGGGACCTCTTGCTATGCCGCCCTCGCGAGCCGTTTCTTCCTCTTGCATTCCCGGTCGGGGGACCCCCTGTCCGAGGAACCCCAGCGATGCTCGGGATCAGACTCCCGAGACTTCGAGGCCTCAGACAAGGTTTGGGACCGGCCGGAGGCAGAATCCGAAAAAAATCCTTTCCTTCTGGTGCTAACGGCTTCGAAGTGCCTTGGTGGACATTTTTCCACATGGGCCAAAGATCATGGGATCATGATCGGGGCCGAGGCACCGAAGGCAGCAGTCGTGTGTGTCGGTGAGAGACATGAGTTTCTTGCACCGATCACACTTCTTGAAACCACTGGAAGCCATCGGGGAAAAAAGGGCCCCCGCGAGGTCAAAAGACCGGCCTTCCAGGGAAAAACAGAAAAAGGGCGTGAACGCCAGCCATGAAGGGCAAAAACCGAAAAATAGAGAACAGGCTCGATACCGGTGTACTGAACCCGGCGGGAAGGGGAACTGGCGTCGAAATCGGAGAAAAAGGCGAAGAAATCTTCGAAAAAACGTCAACTTTTCCCGGGTGACTAGGACAAACGTCCGAAGGGCTCCACGGAAAAAGAGAGACTGAGCAAGATGGCACCTTTAGGCATGCGTGTAGTATTTCCAAAGGCTTTTATAGAAAGCTGGGGAAATGCTCCGCACAGGGGCTCCATTGGCGCTGATGTCACCCATAAGTGAGGACTGACTTCCTGCTTGGTCCTGGAGAACAACATGTCTGCCAGCATATTGTCCTTGCAAGCCAGGTAAGTGGTCCGGAGTGTCATCCCTTATTAGATGGCTTAGTACCACATTCTGACAGTCTCCCAACACAAGAGGTATGACATGGTACCTCTCTGCTTGTTGATATACTACATGGCTACTTGGTTGTCCACCTGAAACATAACAAATTGATTGTATAATCAATCTCTGAAACTCTGGAGAGCATTCAATATCACTACGGCTCTTATCCTTAAGTGGCTCTTGTCCAACTACTGCACCTCTGATTAATTCTGTTCCTATCCCTCTGGTTTCTTCTTTGCTATCTGGGTGTTATGCTTGACTCCACTCTTTCCTTCCATTTACACATTTCTTCTCTCACTCGCCGCTGTTTTCTATCTCTGCGTCAGATTAGGGCTGTCCGTTCAGTTTTATCCTTTGATTCATTGGTCACTTTGGTACTGGCTCTCGTCATTAGTAGATTAGACTACTGCAATGTTTTCCTAGCAAACCTTCCTAAATATCAGCTTCAAAGACTTCAGTCCGTTCAAAATACCGCCGTCCGACTTATTACTTTCACTCACCGCTATGATCATGTCACTCCCCTTCTCTTTCAATTACATTGGTTACCCCTTCGGTTTCGGTACCATTATAAATTTCTTATCGTGCCATTCACACGGGTGAACCCACTTATCTGGCTGACCTCGTCTTCCTCCACACTCCATACCGCCAGCTTCGTTCCCTTCATGCCGTCTAGCTCTGCCCGCCCCTTCACGAGTGCATCTAGAACAGACCCGAAACTCGGCTTTTTTCTTTTTGGGTCCTCTTCTTTGGAACACTTTGCCATCTGCACTCCGTCTAGAATCTTCTTACCCGCACTTCAAATCACTACTCAAAACTCACCTGTTTCAACAAGCCTTTGACCTTCCCTCTGGTTCCCATTCCTAAGATATGTTGTCCGTGTCATTTGTCTGTCTGTTTGTTCTTTGTTTAACAGTATGTGTGTAGTCTTTATAGTAATTTTAATAGTTTTAACCTGTACTGCCTTCCATCTTAGTTCTCTTTCTTGTCTACCTTTTATGTCCTTTCTTGACTTTTGCTTTCCTATTATTTATGGCGTTCTTTTCTTTACTCTGCAGTGTGGACTTTTATTTTTATTGTACACCGCTTAATGCTTTGGCCATAGCGGTCTATCAAGTGTTTTAATAAAGATAAAGACTACTAGTTCCAAGAAATTAATCTGTTGGTGATTTGCCTGGGGAGGACCACATTCTCTGAGAATGACATCCATCTACATGGGCTACGCCGCCACTCAACCCACATTTCTCAAATTTGAAATCCAAGCCATATAGATGAATCTGTTGTGAATGGATTTTGATAGTGAGGACTCTGGAAAGGTAATGAGTTGGCCAGAATGGAATGGAACAGCCACCAGGACAGATATGTCACCATTGAGCATGTAAGGTGCACTGAGTCTCTCTCATTTTAGCATGAACTGTTGGGGTTCGGCAGCCCACCATCCTTGACATGTTTCTTGCTGATGTCCGCTGACTCGAATATTCAAAATAACTCTTTACCCCTTGGTCTGACCCAGTAGGGCATATCTTAAGAACAAGGTCCACCAAACCCAGTATGCTGTTTCCAAGTGGCCAATCTAGGTCACAAGTACCTAGCAGTTTCTCCAGAAGACACAGGTTACCCAATGCTTGTATTGGGACAAGCAGTGGATTTTCCAGGTCCCCTTTAATAATGGTTATGGACCTTTCCTCCAGGAACTTGTCCAAACCTTTTTTAAACCCAGCTACACTGACAGTTTTTACTACATCTTCTGGAAATGAATTCCAGTGTGTGATTATGCGTTGGGTGAAAAAATATTTTATCTTATTAGTCTTATGTGGATTACACTGTAGCTTCATTGCATGTCCCCTAGTCTTTCTACATTTTGATGGCATAAACAATTGATCTACGCTTACCTGTTCCACTCCGTTCATTAATTTATATACCTCTCTCATATCTCCTCTCAGCTGTCTCTTTTCCAGGTTGAAGAGCCTTTTTTGCCTCTCCCCATAGGGGCATCCTTCCATCCCCTTTATCATTTTGGTGGCTCTTCTCTGTACCTTTTCTAATTCTGCTATATCTTTTTTTTAAGATATGGCGACCAGAATTGCAGACAATATACAGTCACACTGTGGAACAATGCAGAGGCATAGCATAGTTACTCACCTGTAACAGGTGATCTCCAGGAACAGCAGGAATTTAGTCCTCACATATGGGTATCGTCGGTACCGAAAGAGCCTGCGCGGGAATGCTTCCCAGGGTCCAATTAGAAAGCTTTTGGGAGCATCCCACAGCGCCTGCGTGCTGCCTTCCCGCCTTTTCCAACTGTCTCTCTCTGTTGAGTTTTAAAGCTGAGACAAAGAGGGAGAGAGGGGGAAAGGAAAGAGAGAGATAGAGAGATACAACTCCTAGGGGAGGTGGGTGGGTTGTGAGGACTAAATTCCTGCTGCTCCCGGAGATCACCTGTTACAGGTGAGTAACTACGCTATCTCCAGGAACAAGCAGGAATGCAGTCATCGCATATGGGGACTCCCTAGCTTTAGGTGCCAGGGAGAGAACCAAGAAGTTGTGTGTCCCTGTGAAGGGCTCCACTTCCCCCCGTGGATCTCTGGCATCCAACCAGGGATGGTGGGTAGGAGTTGATTAGGTATGGAACAGGTGTTGGAGAACAAATTAAATTCCATTTATGAAGGGGAAGGTGATGGCAGTGGGAGTATACTATCGACCGCCTGGCCAGAATGAACAAATGGATGATGAAATGCTCAAAGAAATCAAGGAAGCTAACAAAGGTCACAACAGAGTAGTAATAATGGGTGATTTCAATTACCCCGGTATCGACTGGGTCAGTGTCACGGCAGGCCAAGCTAAAGAGATAAAGTTTCTAGATGGAATAAATGACTGCTTCTTGGAGCAGCTGGTTCATGAACCGACCAGAGGGGAAGCCATACTGGACCTAATCCTTAGTGGAACGCCAGATCTGGTGCAAGAAATAAGGGTGTTGGGGCCACTTGACAATAGTGATCATAGTATGATCATGTTTGATTTAATTACTGGAGGACAGATAGTAAAGGAATCCACAGTACTACCTTTTAACTTTCAAAAGGGAGACTATGATAGAATGAGGAATATAGTTAAGAAAAAACTAAAAGGAGCGGTTCCAAAGGTTAAAGACTTACAGCAAGCTTGGGTGTTATTTAAAAATACTATCCTCGAAGCCCAGACCAGCTGTATTCCACGCATTAAGAAGAGTGGAAGAAAGTCCAAAAAACTGCCAGCATGGTTTAAAGGTGAGGTCAGAGAGGCTGTTGCTGCCAAAAAAGCAACCTTCAGGAAATGGAAAAAGGAGCCAAATGATGAAAACTGGAAACAGCACAAGCACTGGCAAGTTAAATGCAAAGCATTGATAAGGCAGGCAAAGCGGGAATTTGAGAAGAAACTTGCTACGGAAGCAAAACACGAAATAAAGACTTTTTCAAGTACATTCGTAGCAAAAGGCCTGTGAGAGAGTCAATTGGACCATTAGATGATAGAGGGGTAAAAGGGGCAGTAAGAGGAGACAAGGCTATAGCAGAGAGACTGAATGAATTCTTTGCTTCGGTCTTTACTGAGGAAGATGTAGGGATGTTACCCAAGACTGAAGTGGTATTTAAAGGTGATACTGCAGAGGAATTGAGAGAAATATCACTACACCGGGAAGATAAATTACAACTATTTGATAAACTGAATAGTAGCAAATCACCTGGACCGGATGGTATACATCCCAGAGTGTTGAAAGAACTGAAATATGAGATTGCAGACCTGCTATTGGTAATCTGTGAACTTTCATTAAAATCATCTGTAATACCTGAAGATTGGAGGGTCGCCAACGTAACACCAATTTTTAAAAAGGGTTCCAGGGGTGACCCAGGAAATTACAGACCGGTGAGCCTGACGTCAGCACCAGGGAAAATGGTAGAAACCATCATAAAGAACAAAATTACACAGCATGTAGATAGTCATGGCCTAATGGGAGACAGCCAACATGGCTTTAGACAAGGAAGATCTTGTCTTACTAATCTGATATGTTTTTTTGAAGGTGTGCATAAACAGGTAGACAAAGGTGAGTCGGTTGATATAGTATATCTGGACTTCCAGAAAGCTTTTGACAAGGTCCCCCATCAGAGACTTTTGGCGAAGCTAAAAAGTCATGGGATAGGAGGCAGTGTACTATTGTGGATCGGGAACTGGTTAAAAGATAGAAAGCAGAGGGTAGGGCTAAATGGCCAATATTCCCAATGGAAAAAAGTGAATAGTGGAGTACCCCAGGGATCTGTACTGGGTCCGCTACTTTTTGACATATTCATAAATGACCTGGAAAAGGGAATAACTAGTGAGGTTATCAAATTTGCAGATGACACAAAACTGTTTAAAGTTGTTAAAACCCAAGAGGATTGTGGGAAACTGCAGGAGGATCTGGATAAATTGGAAGACTGGGCATCCAAATGGCAGATGAAATTTAATGTGGACAAATGCAAAGTTATGCACCTAGGAAAGAACAACCCACACTATACTTACACGATGCAATGCTCCACATTAGAAACCACCACCCAGGAAAAGGATTTAGGAGTCATCGTGGATAACATGTTAAAACCCTCCACCCAGTGTGCAGCGGCGGCCAAGAAAGCAAATAGAATGCTAGGTATCATAAGGAAAGGGATGGAGAATAAAACAAAGGATATTATAATGCCTCTGTATCGCTCCATGATACGACCGCACCTTGAATATTGTGTGCAATTCTGGTCACCGTATCTTAAAAAGTACATAGCGTTATTAGAAAAAGTACAGAGAAGAGCCACCAAATTGGTGAAGGGGATGGAAGGGTACTCCTATGAAGAGAGGCTAAAAAAGTTAGGGCTCTTTAACCTGGAAAAGAGACGGCTGAGGGGAGATATGATAGAGGTCTATAAATTAATGAATGGAGGGGAACGGATAAACGTGGATCAATTGTTTACGCTATCAGAATATAGAAAGACTAAGGGACATGTAATGAAGCTACAGGGTAAACTATTTAAGACAAATAAGAGAAAATATTTTTTCACTCAAGGTGTAATCAGACTCTGGAATCTGTTACCGGAGGATGTAGTAAGGGCTGTTAGTATAGCTGGGTTTAAAAAAGGTTTGGACAAGTTCCTGGAGGAAAGGTCCATAAACCACTATTAAAAAGGGACCCAGGATATCGATGCTTGACCCAGTACAAGCATTGTGGAACCTGTGTCTTTTGGGGATATTGCTAGGTACGTATGACCTAGATTGGCCACTGTTGGAAACAGGATACTGGGCTTGATGGACCTCGGTCTGACCCAGTATGGCATGTCTTATGTTCTTATGTTCTTATGAACAACCTGACCAAACAAGGCATCCCGGCGGGAGTCCTTGTCCAAGCAGTAATGGGCTGTGAAGGTATGAACCGAGGCCCAAGTGGCTGCTCGACAGATGTCGTCGATAGACACAGAGTGCAGATGAGCCATTGAGGCTTGTGATAAGGAAGCTTATCATAGCTCAGGAAGGAGCTATAGAAAAGATGATGTGACTCTGAACAAGCAACCTGTCAGTTTTGGTAGAAATAAGAAAACAGAATTTTCTCATAAAAGACTACCAGTCCCAGAATGCACCAGGTTTCCAGCAGCCATGAGAGGAGCTGAAGTGAGAAAACGTGTGTTCAATCAAGAGGGCTATGAGGTAATCCCTAAGCACTCATCTCAAAGGGCAGGGCCTGATTCAGCACAGCTGGGCTGTATTAGGGAGGTGCACTCATCAAGACAGAATAAGAATAGAGTTTATTCTACAGATCACAAGCATGAGGACAAGCATCCGCTTCACAAGCATAAGGACAAGCAGAAGCCAAACCGGACGGATAGAGAAGGAAAGAGACCCTCTGGAAGGAAGAGAAGACAAGCCTTTGAGAGGTCTAGAAGAGTCCAAGGCAGTACGTATACTGGGAGGTATTCCAAGGGCCCGCATAGACCATTGGACTGGAGACAGCCAGAGGAATGGTGTTGCAGGGATAGGAATCACCAGTGGCTACCTGTGAGAAAGACGGCTGCACGTGGGAGGGACTCTAAGACCTATGCCAGAAGGTATGTGAGGAGAGATCCAGTGTCCAGAGATCAAGATTGGAAGGCTGGACATAAGAACTGGACTACATACTGGCCAGGCTATACAGAGAGGAACTATGGCAGCAATGGAAGCTCAGGTATGAACACTGATCTATGCCCTAGCTATAACAGTGAAAGACAGCAGGGAGATAAGTGTTCTCTTGAAAGGGCTCCATTGAAAGATTCATCTGTGCCAAATCATGATAGTTACCCTATGATTATTGATGAAGGGGGAATTATAGCAGATGAAGATATTGTTTATATGGACTGCTCTCTATCCAAATGCTATTGGTAACTTTCTGTGATAAGTCACAGCAGCCATCACAAAGAAACATAACTTTGTTCTTTATTCCACTAAGAACAGCTCTTAAAGCAGGATTTGACTCACACAGTAAGAAAACCAGCCAGCTAAAGGGTTTCAGCTGGACAACTGATAGCAATGGAGCTGCACCTAATTACTTGTTAGCTAGGAGAGAATCACTGCTGAATCTGTGTGGAAAGTAATCAGAAGTTAACCTGACAAGAACAGTTTATTCCTTTCTTTGTGGCTTTTCATTTGTTAGTTATATGCTAAGAAAACATTAGCTAATTGCCTGACAAGTTTGAAGGTTGTTTTCCTGATTTGATTTTTGACTTTGTTTTCACAAGTTAAACACTGCAAGCAAGTAACCTAATTTATGTGCTACCAAGCATACATGTGCTGGGTGAAATAACCCCATCAATAAAAGAAGTATTTTATTGGCTTTACCATTGGTTCACAACTAAATTATTGTTAGCAGCTGTGTCTGGTGTGAATGAACTACATTACCCACAATACCTTGCACACATCATATAAATATATGCATTGGCAAGACTGTGAAGATTCTCACCCCAGGCAGCCGTCTGACAAATGGCGTAGTTTTTCGGATTGCTTTTGCACAAAAAGGATTTACTTGCTGAGGATTACAACTAAAATTCAAGTTTAAAGCTGAAAGAAGATTTTTCCCTCAACTGCACTTTGGAGGAAAAGTGGTTGTTCCAGGAAGCTGTCCCAGGAGGAAAAGACCCTGTGCAGAGCTGGATGCATCACTGAGACAAGGTAATAAGTACCTGGGCATGTCTAGTGGTGGATGGGAGTAAGCACAGCGGTAATTTAAAAAAAAAAAAGTAAAAAAAAAAAAAAAAAAAAACCTGTTTGGAAGGTGGTGCACTTTGGTTTTTTTTCTCTTTGTTTCTTGCAGGGATCAAGATGGATCCAAGGGAGATGGCTGAATGGATGGCAGCCCAATTTAGCAGGCAGCAGGAGCTATCGCAGCAAGCACAGGACACTGCCATGAAAGAATTAATGGAAGAGCAGAAGCCAGTGCTTGATCTGGTGCAAGCTCTAGTTCAGCTGCAGAGCCAAAGTGGAACAGATGCAAGACCAGCAGTTAATACTGGTACACCACATGTGGACAGTGTGGGACTCAATCAAGGGATTGGGGCATTTAGTTTTGGGAAGTTAACTCCAGATGATAATGTTGATGATTTTCTAGAGTCTTTTGAAAGAGTGGCACAGGCTTTAGCATGGCCAGAGACCCAGTGGGCAGTAAGATTTGATGACACCGGGCATGGGTCGAGTGGGGAGGTTGTGGTGTTGATCATTGTTATAATTTTAAGGAGGTGTTTTCGTTCAACCCTGTGGAAGGTTGTCCATTCATAGTTATTGTCATTATTTGATTTTATTGTTATGATTGGGGTATGAGGTTTTTTCTTTAGTTTTTCAGCAAAATGTGATGCTACGGTTTGTACATTTATCGTGTCTTGGTTAGGTTCTGGGTTGTGTATTTTTGTTAGTGTTTTTACAATTGAGGAGAGTTCAGTTGGCCGATTGAGAGCGAGATTTATTACTTTGGAATAGTACTCTCTTTTTGATTTGTTAATTGCATTCTTATAGTCATTATATATTTGGTTTTGTTATCATTTGATTTTGCTTTTCTCCAGATTTTTTCTTGTTTTCTTAGTTGCTTTTTTTTAGCAGGGCAAGGTCTTTTGTGAACCATTTTTTTGATTTTTCCATTCTCTTCTGCATGGTTCCTGTTGGGGTGGCTGCTTCACGGATTGTTTGGTTCCAATTCTCTATAGTTGAATTGATGTCAGTTAGGTTTGTAGTGAGTTTGGGTATTACCTTTTCAAGGAATGTGTTGTCGTCAAAGCGGGTAAAACGAGAGCGGTGTGATGTTGTGTTTGCAGATTTTGAGGGTGTTTGTGCTAGGAGGTGTAAGGTTATCAGGTGATGGTTAGACCATGGTACTTCTGTTATTATTGGGGGAGTGTATAGTTGATGGAGATTAAAAGGGGTAGGGAGAAAGATGAGATCTAGTGAGTTTCCTTTAGTGTGGGTGGGGGGTACGGATTATCTGGTTAAATCCCATTTGCGTCAGAGTCTATGAAGTTGTCCTTTTGGGAATGGCTTAGGGATGGGAGATTAAGATCACCTAGGATTATGTGGAGGAGTAGCCTAGTGGTTAGAACACTGGCTTGGTAACCAAGCAACCAGGGTTCGATTCCCACTAGCACTCCTTGTGGCCTTGGGCAAGTCACTTAACCCTCCACTGCCTCGGAAGAAAGGCCTGGCAATCTACTTCCGGTGACACTGCCAAGAAAACCCAGGAGCTTCTGGGTCGCCAGGAGTCAGGACTGACTCGAAGGCACACATTGCATTTAGGGATGGGAGATTAAGATCACCTAGGATTATGAGGGGTTTGCTCCGAGATGCTGTACATGCGAGTTCAAGGATGGGGGAAAGGTTTTTCTGATCCGCTGATGGAGGTCTATAGATTAGGGTGAATGCTAGTGTTTTATTTTCAATGTTGATGATGTCCATGCCTTCAACATTGTTTGAGTTCATTAGAGTGTATTGTAAGTCTTTTTAGCGAGTATGAGTGCGCTACCTCCTCTTTTTATATCACGGTGGTAGTTGAATACATCATATTGTGATATGGGGAGTTGGTTTAATAATATTGTGTCTGTGGGTGTTAGCCAAGTCTCAGTAATGAAAAAGATGTCAGGTTTTTTATCCCTTATTATGTCATTAACAATTGGTATCTTGTTCCGTATGGAATGAATGTTTATTAAGATGAGTTTTAATTTAATGACTATGTTGGGGGGGGGAGTTGATTTTGTTGTTGTGCTGTGTATGGTTTATCTGAACTATTCTGGGATAGTGTCTGTGGGTATTGTTGTGTGAGGGCTGGTTAAATGGGTGATTGTGCAATGGGGAGCGTGTTAAGTTTCGGTTGGGGTTATGGATGATGGGGATGCTGCTACAAGGGAGGTGGTTGGATTTATATGTGAGGATTTGTTGTAATAGGAGAGCTATAAGTATGAGAATGAGGGGCAGGGTTTTTATTTTTATGCTGGCCATTATGTGATTTTTGTGTGAAAGTTGGTTGTATGGGAGGCCTGTGTGAGAGAGGGCAAGTAGATGGTAGCTGTTGTTGTTAAGTGCCGTCGAGTCAGAGTCGACTCAGGCGACCCTCTAGATAGCTATCCTAAATTGTGTTCGGTCTTCAGTCAGGCGGCTCATTGTTGACAGACTGGTACCCGTAGCTGCTGTTATTGTATCGATCCATCTCATTGCTGGCCTTCCTCTTTTGCCAACCATGATGTCTTTCTCTAATGATCTCTCTCTCCGCATGATGTGTCCAAAGTATGAAAGTCGAAGTCTTGTCATCTGAGCTTCTAAAGAAAGCTTAGGTTTGATCTCCACTAGTACAGACTGGTTTGTTCTTCGGGCAGTCCATGGTATACACAGTATTCGCCGCCAGCACCATAATTCAAAGGCATCAATTTTCTTCCTGTCTATCTTTTTCACTGTCCAGCTTTCACATCCATATGACGTTATTGAAAATACCATGGCTTGAACAAGTCAAATCTTTGTATGGAGAGAGACATCTCTGCTCTTCAGAATCTTATCTAAATATTTCATAGCCATTCTGCCAAGAGCAATGCGTCGTCTGATTTCTTGACTGCTTGTTGCTTCTTTATTGATAGTTGATCCAAGTAGGTTAAAGTTATTCACGATTTCAATTTCTTCTCCTTCGACGATGAACATGTTGATTATGCCAGTTGTCATGATCTTTGTCTTCTTTACATTAAGGTCCAGGCCCATTTTGAGACTATGTTCTTTGATTGTGAGAAGCAAATGTTTCAGATCATCTTCACTTTCTGCCAGTAATGTGGTATCATCAGCATAGCGAAGGTTGTTGATGAGTCTTCCACCAATCTTCACACCTCTGTTGTCTTCATACAATCCTGCTTCTCTGATGATTTGTTCTGCATATAAATTAAACAGGTAGGGGGAACGTATGCAGCCTTGTCTTACACCTTTGCTTATTTTAAACCATTCTGTTTCTCCTTGTTCCGTTCGAACTGTTGCTTCTTGATCAATGTACAGATTGTGCAAGAGAATGATCAGGTGTTCTGGTATACCCATGCTTCTTAATGTGGCCCAGAGTTTCTCATGGTTTACACAGTCAAAAGCTTTGCTATAGTCGATAAAGCACAAATAGATATCCTTTTGGTATTCTTTAGTCTTTTCAAGGATCCATCTCACATCCGCAATGATGTCTCTCGTTCCTCGCCCTTTTCTGAACCCTGCTTGCACTTCAGGTAGTTCTTGTTCAAGGTATGATTGTAGTCTCTTTTGAATAATCTTCAGTAGAATCTTGCTGGCATGTGGGATCAGAGCAATTGTGCGATAATTTCCAGAGTCAGTTGGATCACCTTTCTTTAGTATTGGTATAAACACAGATCTTTTCCAGTCAGTTGGCCATGATGCTGTCTTCCATATTTCTTGGCAGAGCCTTGTAAGTACGGTAACAGCTGCATCAGATTGCTGTAATACTTCTATGGGAATGCAATCAATGCCTGGTGCTTTGTTCTTTGATAAGGCTTTCAATGCTGCTTCAACTTCTTTCATCACCAATGGTTTCAGATCATAAGGTACAGGTTGAAACGGCTGTTGGTCCACTTGATCTTTATCATATAAAAACTCTGTATATTCCTTCCATCTTTTCTTGATCTTCTCAGCATCATTCAACAAGAACCTTGAGCATCTTGTAACATTTCAATTTGAGGCTGGAACTTTTTCTTTAACTCTCGTAGCTTTAGGAAAGCTGATCTTGTTCTTCTTCTAATAGTTTCTGCTTCTATTTCCTTGCATGTACTTCCTTGTAGTACTTTTCCTTGTCCTGTCTTGCTGCACGTTGGAAATCTCTGTTGAGTTTTGCGATTGTCTTTCTTTCTCCTCTGGCTTTAGCTTCTCTGCCTTTCTGTGCAATTTTCAGAGTTTCTTCCGTCATCCATTTTGGCCGTTTTTTCTTTTTTACCTTTTGTAGAGACTTCTCGCTTTCTTCCAACACAACCTTCTTGATGTCATTCCATAACTCTTCTGGAACTCTATCATTTGTATCTAAAGCAGCAAATCGATTTTGCAGGCAGTCTTTAAATTCCAGTGGTATATTCTCAAGGTCATATTTTGCTGCATTCATGAGTGGTTTGCTCTTTTTCAGCTTTAGCTTGAGTTTGCATACTAGTAGTTGATGATATGTACCACAGTCAGCTCCAGGTTTTGTCTTTGTTGATGTCATAGAGCTTTTCCATTGTTGACTTCCACAGATGTAGTCAATTTGATTTTTATACAATCCATTGGGTGAAGTCCATGTGTACAGTCGCCACTTGTGTTGCTGGAAGAAGGTGTTCGAGATGAATAGATCGTTGGTCTTGCAGAATTCTATCAGTCTTTCTCCAGCTTCATTTCTGTTGCCAAGTCCATATTTTCCAACTACTTTGTCTTCTTCTTTGTTGCCAAACTTTGCGTTCCAATCACCCATGACTATCAGGATATCCTGTTTGCATGTTCTGTCAATTTCAGCTTGTACTTGTTCATAGAACTCTTCAATTTCATTCTCTTCTGCAGCTGTTGTTGGGGTATATACTTGAATTATAGTTGTGTTTGATAGGCATTCCTCGTAGACGAATAGAGATTAAGCGTTCGCTGACTGCATTGTATTTCATTACAGTTCTTGCAAGTTTCTTCTTTATTATAAATGCAACACCATTTCTTCTTTGTCTTTCATTTCCAGCATAGTAGACCATGTGATCTTCTGATGCAAAGTGCCCGATGCCAGTCCATTTCAGTTCACTGACACCCAACAGATCAAGTTGTACACGTTCCATTTCATTTCATTCTTGACCACCTCCAACTTCCCTTAGTTCATGCTTCGTACGTTCCATGTTCCAATGTGTAAGACATCTTTACAGCTTCTGACTCATTTCATGCGATGGTAGTATTAGGTATTATATATATAGTATTAGGTACTGTATAATACAAGATGGTATTAAAATTAGAAGTTTAAAATGGTGCAGGATTTTGGTGCACTTCTGGTAATATAGGTGGTCTATGTAGTTTTCAGTATACTTCTGGTCAAGTAAATTTTTAGGTAGAGTCCTAGTCAAGTTTAGATAGTACGGGTCTGTGTGACTTCTGGTAATTCTAGTTCTAAGCAAGCATATGTTGTTAATATATTATTAGGGTGTGAGATTGATGCAGTACGAATTTTGTGTGACTTCAGTAAGATCTTGACAGGCAGATAATTATGGTGTGGTTGGGTAGCACGTGTAGAAAGTGTACTAATACAGTTTTCAGTATACTTCAGGTCAAGTGGAGCAGAACCAAGATCAGTCCAAGGTATGAAGATTCCTCTCTGCATTTGATGCATGAGGCCTTGGAAAAAACACCGGTAGGTAGACCACTTGATTCCGGTGAAAAGGCGAGACCACCTTTTGGCATAAAGTGTGGATGAGTCCTAAGGACTACCTTGTCATGATAGAACCTTGTATAAGGTGGATCAGCTACTAGCGCTTGCAACTCACTAATGCAGCGTGCTGATGTGATTGCAATGAGAAAGATAACCTTCCAAGAAAGGAATTTCAAGGAGGTAGTAGCTAAAGGTTCGAAAGGTGGTTTCATGAGCTGCCCAAGAACCAGGTTTAAATCCCATGCCACCGGTGGTGGCCTAATGGGAGGCTTAGTTAGAAGAAGGCCTCTCATAAATCTTGCTATAAGAGGATGAGAGGAAATAGGCTGTCCATTTAGAGGCTTAAGGGAAACTGCAATAGCACTGAAATGGACTCTTACTGAATTAGTCTTAAGACCTGCATTGGATAAATGAAGGAGATACTCCAGCAATGATTCCAGAGGTATCGCAAGGGGGTTAGGAGTCTTTTGCGAACACCATATGGTAAACCTTTTCCACTTGAAAGCATAAGAGCGTCTTGTGGAAGGTTTCCTGGAAGAAAGAAGAATATCTTTCACTGGCTGAGGGATATTAAAATCATAGAGATCTAGGCCATCAGCAACCAAGCCCTGAGATGCAGAGACTGGGGATTTATTTATTTATTTATTTTATACACATTTATATACCGCATCTTCCAAAGTTCAGTTGCAGTTCACAGAGGAGTGGCCTAGTGGTTGGGGCAAGGTACTTCAGGCCGGAAGGTCGGGGGTTCAAATCCCACTAGAGGACAGCAACCTTGGGTCGGAAGGACTGGGGTTTCTAGTCCCACAGGTGCTCCTTGTGGTCTTGGGCAAGCCACGTAACCCTCCATTGTCCATGTTCCCTGTAAAATAGTTATCTCCAAGTTATAATGCCCTGTTCAATGTAATTTCAGTTTGTTCAATGTAAACCGCACTGATGCAGAATAGCGCGGTATATAAGAGAATGTAAATAAATAAATAAATAACAGTCCATCCTCCTGGGATAGGAGATCTGGAGCAGACCCTAACTTCAGGGAGGGAGCTTGAGAGAGATGTAGAAGTAGAGGGTACCACACTTGCCGTGGCCAATGTGGAGCTATGAGAATCATATGGCCTCTGTCTCTCTGAAGCTTGAACAGGGTTTTGGGAATTAGGGGAATGGGTGGAAAGGCATACAGGACGTCTTGACCCCAGTAAAGGAGGAAAGCATCCCTGGCCTGAGCCTTCTGAGCCAGAATTCTGGAACAGAACCGGGGAAGTCTGGCATTCAACGGACTTGCAAAGAGGTCTGTCCGGGGTTCCCCAAAGTTGAAATATCCTGGTCACCTGGTCTGCATGCAGAGACTACTCGTGTGGAAGCAGAACTCGACCGAGTCTGTCTGCCCAAGAGTTCTGAATGCCTGGAAGATACACTGCCAGAAGATGAATCTGATGCTCTCTGGCGAGGGCCCATAGTCGCAAAGCTTCGTTGCAAAGCGACAGAGCCTGTTCCCCCCTGCTTGTTCACATAGGACATGGCTACTTGATTGTCCGTATGAATGAGGACTGTCTTGTAGCTGAGCAGGGTGTGGAACACTCGCAGAGCAAGAAAGATTGCTCTGAGCTCCAAGAGATTGATATGTAGATAACTGCTGTGGAGACCTCCTGAGGGGAGGAGTGGTCTAGTGGTTAGGACAAGGTACTTCAGGCCGGAGGGCCGGGGGTTCAAGTCCCACCTGGGGACAGCAATCTCAAGCCGGAGGGACTGGGATTTCTAGTCCTATAGGCACTCCTTGTGGTCTTGGCCAAGCCACTTAACCCTCCATTGCCCATGTTCCCTGTAAGTATTAACGCATGTGTGTCATATCCCCTCGTGTTAAATGTATCCCCCAATTGACCGCTTTGACCCGGTGAAAAGCGGAATATAAATACAGCTAAATAAAATAAAATAAAATAAATAAATAAAGACCAGGTGCCCTGGGTGGAGAGGTCTTGCAGATGAGCTCCCCAACCCATTGGAAAAACATCTGTTCTGAGAGTTGCTTGGGGTAGGTGTTGCTGAAAAGGGGACCCCAGCAACAGGTTTTAAGTGGACTTCCACCACTGGAGGGACAAAATAAGGCGACTTGTGTTTGCTATTTTGTCTGACAGGCATCCTGATGCCTTGGTCCATTGGGTGGATAAAGTCCACTGAGCTGCCCTCATGTGGAGGCGAGCATAGGGAACCGCATGCAGTGGATGCCATGTGGCATAGTAGTTTTAACATTTCTCGAGCAGTTAGATGAGGCTTTAGCACTGCTTGAGAAGCTAACTACACCAAGCGAAGGCAACGGGCCTGGGGAAGATAGGCCCTTGCCTTTGTGGTATCCAGGGAAGCTCTTATGAACTCTAGAGACTGAGTGGGAGTCAGACTGGATTTTGGGATGTTTATTACCAGCCCTATATACTGAAGGATACACATTTTGCAGGATAGAGACGTCCTGGCTTCTGACTCTGTTGGGGCTCGAATGAGCCAATCGTCTAAGTAAGGGAAGACGAATATCCCTAGAGTGCGGAGAAATGTTGCTACAACAGCCATGCATTTCGTGAACACCTTTGGTGCTGAGGCCAGGCCAAATGGAAGCACCCTATATTGGTAGTGCTTTCCCTGAAAAAGGAACCGAAGGAACCTTCTGTGAGTTGGATGGATGAGAACATGGGTGTACGCATCCTTGAGATCTAGAGAACAAAGCCAATCCTGACTCTGAAGGTATGGCAGCAGAGATCAGAGAGAAATCATTTTGAATTTCTCCTTGAAAAGGAATTTGTTCAATTCTCTGAGGTCTAAGATAGGTCTGTAACCCCCTGTTTTCTTTGGAATAAGAAAATAAGGGGAATAGAACCCTGTACCCTGTTGATGAGGAAGTACTTCTTCTATTCCCCCTTGGGCAAGGATAGCGACCTCCTGACCTAACAGGTTGATGAGAGAGGTCGGAGAATTGAACTGCCTTATTATTGTGTGAGGGGGCATGCTTGAAAAATGAAGCTTGTATCCCTCCTTTATGATGGAGAGTGTCCAATGTTCTGCTGTTATTTGCCCCCATCTGGGGGCAAAATGACATAACCTTCCTGGAATGGTGGAAGGTTCTGGTCCTTCCAGAATCAGGAATGCTAAGTTCTCTAGATGAGAGTCAAAGGCCCTGTGGAGGCTGAGCCTGCTGGGCCGGTTGAGGCCTAGCAGCCTTTACTTTCTTCTGTTTGGGTGGTTGCTGACCTTTCCTGGCAAGCTGACCTGCAGAACGTCCCTGCTGAACATAAGCAGGATAGAATTTTTTTCTTTTTAGAAAAGAATGGTTTCTTAAACAATTTTCTTCTAGCAGGATCAGCAGTGGACTTGGATAATCTATCCAAGGTGGAATTTTCAGCATCCATGTCATTGGCTTTTTCCTGCCAATCTTTACCAAACAGGTTCTCACCAGTACAAGGGATATTTCCCAATTTGTCTTGTACCCAGAGCTCTAAATCAGATACCTGGAGCAAAGCAATTCTACGTGCACCTATGGCCATAGCCGAGGTTCTGCTTATGCACTCAAAGCAGTCAAAGGCTGCACGGTTTGAAAATTTTGGAACATCTTGGGCATGTTTGACCAAAGTGAGAAAAGCCTGTCTTTTATCCTCAGGAAGAAAAGGACTTAAAGCCTCTAAATCATCTGCGACCTCCTTCAGGAACATTCCCATATAGAGACTATAGGAACTGATCCTGGCAGAAAGCATGGAAGCCCCGATGTCCAAAAGCATCCAGAGTTCTGCACTCACGTCCTGGAGGATTAGAGGCATGTCTTTTTGCACTCTTGATCCTTCTCATAGCTGACTCCACTACAATAGAGTGGTGAGGAAGCTGAGTCTTATGGAATCCAGGACAAGGAGGGACTCGATACATAGTATTGAGTCTACGAGAATGAGAGGTGGTGAGAGGTGTTTCCCACATCCTTAACATGAGATCATATAGAATCTCATGAATGGGTAAGGTAGCTGCCTCCTTAGGAGTTTTAGGATATTGTAGAATTTCCAACTCCTTGGCCCTTGGCTCTGTTTCAGGGGCCACAGTAATGGAGAGGCCCCGAGCCACCTCCCTGATATTATCTTGGAAGGAAAGCACAGTTACTTACCTGTAACAGGTGATCTCTGGGAACAGCAGGAATAAGTTTTCACATATAGGTACATCGGTACCGACGGAGTCTGCGCGGGAACGCTTCCCAGCGTCCAATCAAAAGCTTTTGGAAGCATCCCACCACACCTGCGTGCTGCCTTCCCGCCTTTCCCAACTGCCTCTCCTCAGTTAAGTTTCAAGCTGAGACAAAGAGAGAGAGAGAGAAGTGAAAGATAGAGATAGAGAGATACAACTCCTAGGGGAGGTGGGTGGGTTGTGAAGACTTATTCCTGCTGTTCCCAGAGATCACCTGTTATCTCCAGGAACAAGCAGGAATGAGTCTTCACATATGGGAACTCCCAAGCTAAGATGCCTGGAGTCCCAGCATATCATAGATTGGAACATTCTATCCCCCGCAACACCAGGCATCCTGAGGATGGAGGGTAGGCGTTGAAAAAAGAAAGGCGCTGTGGAACAGCTAACCTAGCATAGGACTGCAGACAAGGAGTCCATGTGTGGATGATAATTATCATCAATGATATTGAAAGAAATATTGCAATATGGACCTCCCCTAACAGGATTACACAGCAGTAAGGAGGTTCATGGGATCTACTGGGGAACCCAGTAGAGGAACCTCAAGGAGGACCTCACTGTGAAGTGGAGGTAATAAACCTGTAGGAAAAAACAGTGGAGGTCAGATTCCTGAAAGGTAAGAGGGAACCCCAGTAATAACTGGGGTAGTACAAAAACGGTAGGCCTTCAGCGGAGGGTTTTATGACAAAAGCCGAACTCTTTTGGCAACAGAGTGGCTCACCCTTAGGAGCAAAAAGAGAAGGCTGACCGATTTGGACAAACAGGCACAGTTCTTGTGGGAGGAAAAGGTATGGAAACACCTTGTATCCCAAAAAGAAAGGACAAATGCCTGAGGCGTTAGAGCCTGTGATTAACTGAAGATCCGCAACGTCTCTCCTAACTGGAGTCAGCTAGGAGAGATACTGGAACATGGAGATCTTCATAGGTACCTAACCCTTAAGGTTATGGTGGAAGTTGTTAACTACCACAGAAAGTGGTTGTGTGTGTAGAACCCCAAACATGCTGGATAGCATAGGTATGGGAAAAGCCCATCTGTCAGAATCATATAGCTATATGAGCCAAGACAGTCAGGTAGATAAATATGTAGATACATATCTACCGATAATAAAATATCTCGAAAGATACATATATATAGATGTAAATAGACGAAGTGTATATTACTGTGTAAATGTATGATAATAGTTAAGGCCTTTATAGGGACCCACATATGTGTGCTGTGTATTTACCCCTGCTCGCTATCTAACCCCAAATATTCTGTCTGTGATTCCTGACAAATCCCTTACTTGTAATCAAACCGCTTCTGATCGCTGGAAGAAGCGGTATATAAGTCTTTACTAAATAAATAAATAAATATAGATAGATAGATATAGATATAGATATAGATATATAGATAGACATATAAGAATATATCTATAGTGAGATATGAAGGGGCATAAAATACACGCAAATGATAGACATAGACATCTGTAAGATGTATGCTATAGATATGAATATATAGGCCTCTAAATGGGTGTCTGCAATGAAGCAGACAGAGATATGCCTACAGAAACGGTATTCACATAGGAAATGTGGAGAGATAAGATTCATCTAATAACAAGAAGGTGGAACCTACTTGAGAAGATATATAGAGAATCTATTCCCACTGGTTATGAGCTACAGGGATGCTAGCTAGTGAAATAACCAGGACGGTTACGTGAAAAGCAGAGGATGATATCAGTCTGCAGCCAGCAAGTCTGGAGTATTCCAGAACTCTAGCATGGTAAGTGAACAGAAGACGCATAAAAATGAGATACCATGCTGACCTGCTTAAGGGCAAAAAGGTATCATGCGTTCTTACCATAAGGACGAGCTGCAAGGAGAAAAAGCATATTCCCGATTGGAAATACTATGGACCAAAGCAGGGAATTGGCAACTCCTTAAGCTTTCACGTAAGAGAAGGCCTATGTCCTTTATATTAAAAAGGAGATAGTGAAAAAAGGGAGAACCTTTCTAGTCATGGGAGACATGACTGAAAAAGCCTTTTCCAACCATCTAGGATAGCTGTTGGAGAAAAAACCCTCATGCTCTCTAGCAAGGGCCCATAGTGGAGAGCTTCTCTGTAGAATTGCAGAGAGCATGATGCAGGAGAATGAGGAGATAGAACAGGCTGCAGGAGAGCCAGTAGCTATGTCAACTATGCTGCCAAACCCAGGGGAATGGAGATGGCAGAAAGAGAAGACAATCCAATAAGCTTGTAGTGAAAAAATTTCCAAGACAGATGATAGCACTGACTTGGAGTCACTACTAAGACCAGACAGAATGTTAGTGGAGGACAAATCTGGTTGCTGTTGAACAAGAACCAGTGGTCCAAACATTAAGGCTCCTGCATTGGTAGCTGCTTTCCAGACAGCAGAAGAATGGTACTGTTTAAAAACAGAAGAACAGACAGGAGTAGAAAACTCTGTACATGTCTGATGAACTGCCTCAAAGCAAGATTGAAAAAGAGGAGTCAACTCAGAGAGGAAAACTCCGCACTGTAAAAGTAACAAAACTAGAGAGGCTGAAGAAAAAGCCCTACAGTGAAGCAATACCGCTCTTACAGAGGAAAAACTTGGTAAGAGGGTAAAGAGAATGGAGCTGAAGAAGACTTACAAAGTAGTAAGTCTATAGAAAGGAAAAAAGAAATGCTGGCACAGGAAACTATCATTTGATAGTGGTTAGACCTCTTTCCCTAGCAGGAAGAAGAGGAGAACCCTGTGACCTATAGGCATGAACATCCTGACAGCTCATAGAACACAGAAAAAATGGATGTCCTTTGGGAAGAGATCCATGTCTAGGGTTTAGAACGAAAGCAGTGGATTGCCTCTATAGAGAAGAAGCAACTGCAGATTCTAACCCCAAGAGTCACAAGCATCTGATGAAGATTGATCAGAAACCCTGCAGTGGCTGGGTTTGCTGAGCCTGGTGAGAGGCTGAATTCTGCAGACCAGGACGATGCTTCCCTTGTTTGGGAACATTTTTATGATGGGCAGATGATGCATAAAACCTTCTTCTCCTATGGGAAGAAAGTTTGGCTGGACATTTCCTACCTACTGGGACAGAAGAAGGTGCAGAACAGCCCCTAGGAACAGGTAAGTCAGTAGAGAACTGAGTAACCTGACGTAAAGACTCCTTGTTGAAAACATTGTCTCCAGTGCAAGGAGTATGTCCCAGTCTTTGCTGTGCCCATTTGTCCAAGTCTGAAGCTTGGAGCCAGGCTCTACGTCGTGCCCCTACAATTATAGCAGAAGTCCTGCTAACAGATTCAAAAGAGTCTAGGGAAGCACGAGTAAGAAACCAAGAGATAGTCTGAAGATGCTTAAGCAGTGAAGAATAGCCTGCACTCTTGGACTCTGGAAGGAGTCAAAAGATATAATTGCTTTGTGAGCTCCTCAAGAGATAGACTCATATAAAAAATATATGAGAGAATTCTTGCAGAAAGCATAGATGTCTGGAAGGTTTGACGTCCAAAGGCATCTAGTGTCTTAGACTCACGACCTGGCGGATAAGAGGAGTGCTTTTTCTTACTCTTTACCCGCCTCATTGCTGATTCCACTACTATGGAATGATGAGGAAGTTGAGTCTTTTGAAACCCTGGAGAGGGGGGCACCTGATATAAGAGATCAGTTGCTCTGGAAGGTGGGGGTACCTTTAAAGGTGCTTCCCACATTCATAGAAGGAGATCCTGCAAGGAATGATGCAAAGGAAGCATTATGTTCTCCTTTGCTTTGGTAGAAACAGAGCCTTGTGCAAGATCATGTCCAGGGATAGGAATGGCAAGAGATCTTGCTATATCCAGGAGGAAACTCTGAAAAGAGGGATCTCCAACGGGAATCTCCTTTGGACAGGTTAGATCTGAAGAACTAGCCTGAGCACCGAAATAGCTATCCAAATATACAGGAATAGAAGATCCTGCACGGTGCAGTGTGGAATTCTTAAGGGATGGTCGCCGGTACTGGCTGTCAGGAGCAGCGAAAGTCAGTACCACATCGTCCATGCCAGGTATCAACTCCAAGCTTGGTATAGAAGGGAGCGATCCTGTTGGAAGAAGCATGGCAGGAGTTGGCCACGATGCTACTGTGGATACCGGTACTGATGCCAATACCGGTACCGATGTCGGAGCCGAGCCCAACATAGACATCGGAGCAGCCATCGGTGACAGTTCAATCGGTACCGAGGTAACCGAAAACCTCCGGCCGCTACCCTCGGTACTGAGCCTCCGGTATCGATCGGTGTCGGTACCAAAACGTGTTGGTACCCAGTCTTCCAGACGAGAGATCGATTCCAAACTCGGCATCGAGGGCAAAGAGCCTGATGAGCGAAGCATGGAAGACACCGACTGCAAGGGTAATGTGAACATCGGTACCAGCTTCGGTACCATGTCTGATACCGGTGGATGAAGGCCAACCAGTGGCAACTCAAACGGCGTCGGAGGAACCGAGAGTTGGGAATCCGAATCATCGGAATCGAGCCTTCGGTAACGCCGGAAGCCGGTACCAAGGCGAGTCGGTACCCAGTCCTCCAGACTGGAGATCGATTCCAGACTCGACATTGAGGGAAGCGAGGCTATCGATGCACGTCTGGAGGGTTCCGACGTCGGTGGTAATATCGGTGCTGGTACCGATAATGGAAAGTCAGTCTGGAGAGTAGCCACCGGTCCCGAAGGCACCGAGGACGCCAGATGACCATCCCTGGTGAGGAGTGTTTCATCCAACACCAGTGCCGATGCCGGGGTATCGGTACCGCTTGAAGCGGATGCCACCACCGGACACGGCTCAGGTATGTTCTGTGAGGGGTGAACCCCAGGAACAACCTGAAACCCCTCATACACTTTGGAGACCGAATACGCCCGCCGGGGTTTTGAAGCCAGTGGGCCCTCGAAAGCAAGACCGGAGCCGTCTACATGCTGTGCATGAGACCTACCACTCGAGTGCTGGCTAGTCTTAACAGACTGTTTGTGAGTTACCTGATCCGGTGTCGAAGAAGAAAGGGATGGTGCCCTGAAGTTGGAGGGAAACCGTGTATCGAGGGAACCTCGATGTTGAAAACCTCTTCTCACCAAACTGTTGCCTAAAGGCTCCGGAGGAAAAAGGTCAGGACTCAAGCAGGTTAGACACCGACTTTGAGGGTCTAAAAATAGTGTTGTACCGCCACAGTTTGAACATTTCTTGGAGAAAGTGGCTGGCGGTTCCATGAAGGAAAAAGAAGAGGCCTAAAAGACCTGAGAAACCGTGAGACACTATGAAGAAAAAATATCCCTTGAAAAAGGAAGATTTCACAAGAAAAGTCGAGTCAGTTGGTACATTAGATGATAAAGGGGGGTTAAAGGAGCACTAAGAGGCGACAAGGCGATAGCGGAGAGACTGAATGAATTCTTTGCTTCGGTCTTTACTGAGGAAGATGTAGGGATGTTACCCATGACTGAAGTGGTATTTAAAGGTGCGGAAGAATTGCAGGAAATATCGATACATCGGGAAGATGTCTTACAACTATTAGATAAACTGAAGAGTAGCAAATCACCTGGGCCGGATGGTATACATCCAAGGGTGTTGAAAGAACTGAAATATGAGATTGCAGAACTGCTATCAGTAATCTGTGAACTATCATTAAGATCATCTCTAATACCTGAAGATTGGAGGATCGCCAATGTAACACCACTTTTTAAAAAGGGTTCCAGGGGTGATCCGGGAAACTACAGATCGGTGAGCCTGACGTCAGTACCGGGAAAAATGGTAGAAACCATCATAAAGAATAAAATTACTCAGCATGTAGATAGTCACAACCTAATGGGAGACAGCCAACATGGCTTTAGACAAGGAAGATCTTGTCTTACTAATCTGTTATGTTTTTTTGAAGGAGTGAATAAACAGGTGGACAAAGGTGAGTCGGTTGATACTGTGTATCTGGACTTTCAGAAAGCCTTTGACAAGGTCCCTCATCAGAGACTTTTGGCAAAACTAAAGAGTCATGGGATAGGAGGCAGTGTACTATTGTGGATCAGGAACTGGTTAAAAGATAGAAAGCAGAGGGTAGGGCTAAACGGCCAATTTTCCCAATGGAGAAAGGTGAATATTGGTGTACCCCAGGGATCTGTGCTGGGTCCGCTGCTTTTTGACATATTCATAAATGACCTTGAAAGTGGAATAACGAGTGAGGTTATCAAATTTGCAGATGACACAAAACTATTTAAAGTTGTTAAAACCCAAGAGGATTGTGAAAAATTGCAAGAGGATCTTGATAAATTGGAAGACTGGGCATCAAAATGGCAGATGAAATTTAATGTGGACAAGTGCAAGGTTATGCACCTAGGGAAGAACAACCCAAACTATGGTTACACGATGCAAGGTTCCACATTAGTAACCACCACCCAGGAAAAAGATTTAGGCGTCATTGTGGATACCATGTTAAAACCCTCGGCCCAGTGTGCAGCGGCGGCCAAGAGAGCAAATAGAATGCTAGGTATGATAAGGAAAGGAATGGAAAATAAAACAAAAGATATTATAATGCCTCTATATCGTTCCATGGTGAGACCACACCTTGAATATTGTGTGCAATTCTGGTCGCCGTATCTTAAAAAGGATATAGCGATTTTAGAAAAGGTACAGAGAAGAGCCACCAAAATGGTAAAGGGGATGGAAGGATACTCCTATGAAGAAAGGCTAAAAAGGTTAGGGCTCTTTAACCTGGAAAAGAGACGGCTGAGGGGAGATATGATAGAAGTCTATAAATTAATGAACGGAGTGGAACGGGTAAACGTAGATCGATTGTTTACCTTATCAGAATATAGAAAGACTAGGGGACATGCAATGAAGCTACAGGGTAAACTATTTAAAGACTAATAAAAGAAAATATTTTTTCACTCAACGTGTAATCAAACTCTGGAATTTGTTACCGGAGGATGTAGTAAAGGCTGTTAGTGTAGTTGGGTTTAAAAAAGGTTTGGACAAGTTCCTGGAGGAAAGGTCCATAAACCATTATTAAGAAGTGACCGAAGATATCAATGCTTGACCCAGTACAAGCATTGTGGATCTTGTGTCTCTTGGGGAAACTGCTAGGTACATATGACCTAGATTGGCCACTGTTGGAAACAGAATACTGGGCTTGATGGACCTTGGTCTGACCCAGTATGGCATATCTTATGTTCTTATGTTCTAAGAAAAGAAAACACCGGTGGTACCGGTGGCATTGGGGAAGACAGCCACGACCACAAGAAAACTAAAGAAATAAAACAGAAATTTTCTGCGGTGACAGGAGGACGTCCTGCCGGCTCCGCGGAAAACGAAAAACTGAGGAGAGGCAGTTGGGAAAGGCGGGAAGGCAGCACGCAGGCGTGGTGGGATGCTTCCAAAAGCTTTTGATTGGACGCTGGGAAGCGTTCCCGCGCAGACTCCGTCGGTACCGACGTACCCATATGTGAAGACTCATTCCTGCTTGTTCCTGGAGATATATTCTCTGGAGGTGACAACCTGCGTTTAGGGGAGGACGGCTCCTCTGGGAGAAGCCTCGCTGCATTGACAGAACTGTCAGAATCCTCAGATTCTTCTGAGGACTTGAAGTACCGTCTGTCTGGATGCTCTTGAAGAGCCCGATACCCGTACCGACCAAAATCGGTACCGGGAGCTACCGGTACCGGAGATCATCGGATGACTGGGTAACGGCAAAGCAGACACCAATGATGATGTCGATGCTATTGGTACCGGTACCGATACCGAGGCCGGTGTCGGTGTAATTGTCTGTCACGGTTCCAAGGGCTTCGATGCCGCAAGGAAAGCCGCCAGACTGCGTTCCATAGCCAGAACTCTCTGGTCTATCGACGCTGCCAATGCCTGGATGTCGGTACCGGAGGAAACCTCCGGTAACCCAGAGCATGGCACCAGTAGTTCTGCTGAGGTCGAGGCCTCGAGAACATCCTGGAACCCCGATAATGCTTTGGAAGCCGAAGCCTCCCACCGGGGTACTTTTGCTGGTGCAGAATCCTCGAGGGCAACGCCAGAGGTATCTCGATGCTTAGAAGGAGATCTACCCTTCGAGGACCAGCTGGATTTATGTTTAGTTACCTGAGATCCACGGGAGGAATAAGCAGCCCTGGAAGACGTCGATGCCACCGAAGTTGCATCAGAGGGAAACAGGGTACTGAGCCTAGCAGCTCGGTTCTGCCGACCTCTTTTAGACATCATGGCAAAGGACATAGAATCTGTGATGGAGTGGTCAGGACCTAAACATTTTAGACACCATTCATGGGTGTCGGTGACAGAGATGGTACCGCCACATTTGGTGCACTTTTTGAAACCTGAGGCAGGTTTCTCCATGGTAAGGAAAAGTTTTGGGCCTAAGGCCAAAAAAGGCCAAAAAAGCCTTATTAAAGAACAGAGCACCATGCATTGATAGCATTCCCATAGAAGTATTGCAGCAATCTGATGCAGCTGTTACCGTACTTACAATGCTCGGCCAAGAAAAAACTGACTGGAAAAGATCCGTGTTTATACCAATACTAAAGAAAGTTGATCCAACTGACTGTGGAAATCACACAATTGCTCTGATCCCACATGCCAGCAAGATTCTACTGAAGATTATTCAAAAGAGACTATAACCATACCTGGTACAAGAACTACCTGAAGTGCAAGCAGGGTTCAGGAAAGGGCGAGGAACGAGAGACATCATTGCAGATGTGAGATGGATCCTTGAAAAGACTAAAGAATACCAAAAAGGATATCTATTTGTGCTTTATCGACTATAGCAAAGCTTTTGACTGTGTAAACCATGAGAAACTCTAGGCCACATTAAGAAGCATGGGTATACCAGAACACCTGATCATACTTTTGCACAATCTGTACATTGATCAAGAAGCAACAGTTCGAACGGAACAAGGAGAAACAGAATGGTTTAAAATAAGCAAAGGTGTAAGACAAGGCTGCATACTTCCCCCTACCTGTTTAATTTATATGCAGAACAAATCATCAGAGAAGCAGGATTGTATGAAGACAACAGAGGTGTGAAAATTGTTGGAAGACTCAACAACCTTCGCTATGCAGATGATACCACATTACTGGCTGAAAGTGAAGATGATCTGAAACATTTGCTTCTCACAATCAAAGAACATAGTCTCAAAATGGGCCTGCACTTTAATGTAAAGAAGACAAAGATCATGACAACTGGCATAATCAACAGGTTCATCGTTGAAGGAGAAGAAATTGAAATCGTGAACAACTTCAACATACTTGGATCAACTATCAATAAAGAAGCAACAAGCAGTCAAGAAATCAGACGACGCATTGCTCTTGGCAGAATGGCTATGAAATATCTAGATAAGATTCTCAAGAGCAGAGATGTCTCTCTCCATACAAAGATTGGACTTGTTCAAGCCATGGTATTTTCAATATCATCATATGGATGTGAAAACTGGACAGTGAAAAAGATAGACAGGAAGAAAATTGATGCCTTTGAATTATGGTGCTGGCGGCGAATACTGCGTATACCATGGACTGCCCGAAGAACAAACCAGTCGGTACTAGAGGAGATCAAACCTAAGCTTTCTTTAGAAGCTCAGATGACAAGATTTCGCCTTTCATACTTTGGACACATCATGCGAAGAGAGAGATCATTAGAGAAAGACATCATGCTTGGCAAGATAGAAGGTCAACGCAAGAGAGGAAGGCTAGGAATGAGATGGATCGATACAATAACAGCAGCTACGGATACCAGTCTGTCAACAATGAGCCACCTGACTGAAGACCAAACACAATTTAGGATAGCTATTCAGAGGGTCGTCATGAGTCGACTGGACTCGACGGCACTTAACAACCACCACCATTTTTCCCAGTACTGACGTCAGGCTTACTGGCCTGTAGTTTCCCGGATCACCCCTAGAACCCTCTAAAAACTGACATTACATTGGCCATCCTCCAATCTTCAGGTATTACAGATGATTTTAATGTTAGTTCACATATTACTAATAGTAGGTCTGCAATCTCATATTTTAGTTCTTTCAACACTCTTGGATATATACTATCCGGTCCAGGTGATTTGCTATTCTTCAGCTTAATCAAATAATTGTAATACATCTTCCCACTGTATCGATATTTCTTTCAAGGCCCAAGGCTCTCGAGGATCGAATTGGCAGCCTGTGAAGTCCTTGACATCGAGGTCCCTGAGGTCTCTGTGCGAGCACCGGCGGAGCCGGGCATCAACGCTTGCTGCTAGGCAAGGATTTAAGTGGCACTGCATTCCACTGCCATCATCCTAACTTCCCACTCAGGAGTTGCAGCCTTTGATGCAGACACCAGGGTGACCAGTTCTGGCGTTGGTGAGGAGAGGGAGTCTCCGATGGGAGAGGCCTCGGGGGTCTGTAATCCATTGCCGGAGGCCACGGCGTCTGTTCTGGGAACCTTCGCCCACCGCTCCAACTGTGACTCCTCGGATACCACCAGGGACTGTGGGCCCTTGCATGGTACTTGCCATGTGTGTTTGAATGGACAAAAATTGTTTCCACAGCACCATAGTATTATACATACCAGCCATACTAAATATTAAAGGAGAAACAAGTGGTTGATATACTCAGTTTAAATGGTTCATGTAAAACATGTAATCATAAGAACCCACTTTGATGGGTGCAAGTGTGAAGGATACTGTACTTACTTACTTAAAATAATAATAAGGTTAAAAATAATAATGACTTGTCATGTGTCCGATTCCCAGGATTGCTGCTTCTTCTTGTGCACCCACTCTGGAGAATCCTTGTTGGAGTGTCCACGGAACAAGTCAGGTGCTGCGGGGGCTTTACGCGACTCTTGTGATCTGTACAGGGCCCTTAGTGTGCAAGATTACCGGGGACACCAGGGCTGATTCTGATCTGTGGAAGTTGTCATCATGCTTCTGCCAATGACTTTGGATGACCTTAGCGGATATCTTTTTGCACAGGGCGCAAACCTCCATGTCATGGTTGGCACCTAGACATAGACCTAGAGGCAGCAGTCATGTGTATCCGTTAGGGACATGTTCTTTGCGCATCAATTACACTTTTTGAATCCACTGGATATTGGGGCAAAAAGGACCCCTGCGAGGTCGAAGACCTTGACGCAGAAAGGCGGTTAGAAAAGGCATGAAACTGCGCTGGAGATAAAAACCTAGAAACTGTTCCAAGACTCGAAGGCAAGGCGACAGGCTCGGAGGCGGAAAAGGGACCCGTGCTAACCGGACAAGGAAATGCAGGTAGATGCATAAGAAAATCAATTTTTTTTCTGGGGGAAGATGAACGTCTGTAGGGCTCTTTGGAAAAAGGGAGACTGAGTAAGATGGCACCCTTGGGTGGGAAGGGGACCACGCATGCATGGTGGCATCTCCAAAAGGCTTTCCTTGAAAGTTAGGAAGATGCTTCCGCAAGGCTCAGTCGGCCTCGACATCACCCATATGTGAGGAATGACTTCCTGCTTGTTTCTGGAGAAGAGGTGTAGTATCATCTGGTGGAAGAAACTGAATCCAATGCAGCAGGGTCAAAATGTCAGGCAAGTACATACTGCCAGCTACAAAATAGACCCTGCCACAGTGAATTGACTCCTCAGTAAGGAATCCACCTTACGGTCCAGAAAGCGTAGTTATGCACCTGTAACAGGTGATCTCCGGGAACAGCCGGAATTTAGTCTTCACATATGGGTGACATTGGTACCGACGGAGCCCGAGCAGTAACATTCCCCAGCGTCCAATAGGAAAGGATATTAGCAAAAGCAGAAAGGTTCCACAAAAGAGTAAAGTAGCCCAAATGCCCTCAAGTATGGAGCAGACAAAGCTTAAAGATCCCAAATTACCCATGTCTAACAATAGCCAAATTAATATGAATAACATACATTCTCTAAAATGCTTCTATGCAAATGCTAGAAGTCTAAAAAATAAGATGGGAGAGTTACAATATATAACACTAAATGAAAGGTTAGATATGATTGGAATATCAGAGACATGGTGGAAGGAGGACAAACAGTGGGACACTGTGATACCTGGGTACAAACTATATCGTAATGATAGAGCTGATCAAATTGGTGGAGGGGTTGCTCTCTATGTTAGAGAGGGCATTGAGTCAGAAAGGATTAAAGTTTTGCAGGAAACAAAATTTGCTGTAGAATCTATATGGATTGAAATTCCATGTAAAAGGGGAAGGCGATGGCAGTGGGGGTGTACTATCGAGCGCCTGGCCAGAATGACCAAATGGATGATGAAATGCTCAAAGAAATCAAGAAAGCTAACAAATGTTACAGTGCAGTAATAATAATGGGTGATTTCAATTACCCCGGTATCGACTGGGTTAGTGTCACGTCAGGACATGCTAGGGAGATAAAGTTCCTAGATGAAATAAATGATTGCCTCTTGGAGCAGCTGGTTCATGAACCGACCAGAGGGGAAGCCATATTAGACTTAGTCCTTAGTGGAACACCAGATCTAGTGCAAGAGATAAGGGTGTTAGGGCCACTTGGCAATAGTGATCATAGCATGATCGCCTTTGATTTAATAAGTGGAGGAGGGATAGTAAGGAAATCCACAGTACTACCTTTTAACTTTCGAAAGGGAGACTATGATAAAATGAGGAAAACAGTTAAGAAAAAACTAAAAGGAGCAGTTGCAAAGGTTAAAGACGTATATCAAGCTTGAGTGTTGTTGAAAAATACTATCTTGGAAGCCTAGACCAGCTGTATTCCACGCTTTAAGAAAAATGGAAGGAAGTCCAAAAAACTGCCAGCATGGTTTAAAGGTGAGGTCAGAGAGGCTGTTGCCAAAAAAGCATCTTTCAGGAAATGGAAAAAAGAGCCAAACGACGAAACCTGGAAACAGCACAAGCACTAGCAAGTCAAATGCAAGGCATTGATAAGGCAGGCAAAGGGAGAATTTGAGAGGAAGCCTGCTGCAGAAGCAAAAACACGAAATAAAGACCTTTTCAAGTACATTCGTAGCAAAAAACCTGTGAGAGAGTCAGTTGGTCCATTAGATGATAAAGGGGTTAAAGGAGCACTGAGAGGCGACAAGGCGATAGCGGAGACACTGAATGAATTCTTTGCTTTGGTCTTTACTGAGGAAGATGTAGGGATGTTACCCATGACTGAAGTGGTATTTAAAGGTGTGGAAGAATTGAAGGAAATATCGATACATCGGGAAGATGTATTACAACTATTAGATAAACTGAAGAGTAGCAAATCACCTGGGCCAGATGGTATACATCCAATGGTGTTGAAAGAACTGAAATATGAGATTGCAGACCTGCTTTTAGTAATCTGTGAACTATCATTAAAATCAACTCTAATACCTGAAGATTGGAGGATCGCCAATGTAACACCAATTTTTAAAAAGGGTTCCAGGGGTGATCCGGGAAACTATAGACCGGTGAGCTTGACATCAGTACCGGGAAAAATTGTAGAAACCATTATAAAGAATAAAATTACTCAGCATGTAGATAGTCATGACCTAATGGGAGACAGCCAACATGGCTTTAGACAAGTAAGATCTTGTCTTACTAATCTGTTATGTTTTTTTGAAGGAGTGAATAAAACAGGTGGACAAAGGTGAGTCGGTTGATATAGTGTATCTGGACTTTCAGAAAGCTTTTGACAAGGTCCCTCATCAGAGACTTTTGGCAAAACTAAAGAGTCATGGGATAGGAGGCAGTGTACTATTGTGGATCAGGAACTGGTTAAAAGATAGAAAGCAGAGGGTAGGGCTAAATGGCTAATTTTCCCAATGGAGAAAGGTGAATAGTGGTGTACCCCAGGGATCTGTGCTGGGTCCGCTGCTTTTTGACATTCATAAATGACCTGGAAAGTGGAATAACGAGTGAGGTTATCAAATTTGCAGATGACACAAAACTATTTAAAGTTGTTAAAACCCAAGAGGATTGTAGAAAATTGCAAGAGGATCTTGATAAATTGGAAGACTGGGCATCAAAATGGCAGATGAAATTTAATGTGGACAAGTGCAAGGTTATGCACCTAGGGAAGAACAACCCAAACTATGGTCACACGATGCAAGGTTCCACATTAGGAACCACCACTCAGGAAAAAGATTTAGGCGTCATTGTGGATACCATGCTAAAACCCTTGGCCCAGTGTGCAGCGGCGGCCAAGAGAGCAAACAGAATGCTAGGTATGATAAGGAAAGGAATGGAAAATAAAACAAAAGATATTATAATGCCTCTATCGTTTCATGGTGAGACCGCACCTTGAATATTGTGTGCAATTCTGGCCACCGTATCTTAAAAAGGATATAGCGATTTTAGAAAAGGTTCAGAGAAGAGTCACCAAAATGGTAAAGGGGATGGAAGGATACTCCTATGAAGAAAGGCTAAAATGTTTAGGGCTCTTTAACCGGGAAAAGAGACGGCTGAGGGGAGATATGATAGAAGTCTATAAATTAATGAATGGAGTGGAACGGGTAATCGTAGATCAATTGTTTACCTTATCAGAATATAGAAAGACTAGGGGACATGCAATGAAGCTACAGGGTAAACTATTTAAGATTAATAAAAGAAAATATTTTTTCACTCAACGTGTAATCAAACTCTGGAATTTGTTACCAGAGGATGTAGTAAAGGCTGTTAGTGTAGCTGGGTTTAAAAAAGGTTTGGACAAGTTCCTGGAGGAAAGGTCCATAAACCATTATTAAGAAGTGATCCAGGATATCAATGCTTGACCCAGTACAAGCATTGTGGAACCTGTGTCTTTTGGGGAAACTGCTAGGTACTTGCGACCTGGATTGGCCACTGTTGGAAACAGGATACTGGGCTTGATGGACCTTGGTCTGACCCAGTATGGCATATCTTATGTTCTTATGAAAGCTTTTGGGAGCATCTCATGGCGCCTGCGTAGCTACTTTCCCGCCTTTCCAGCTCTCCCTCCTCAGTCGAGTATGTAGCGAAGAGAAAGAAGACGACCTACAACTCCTAGGGGAGGAGGGTGGGTTGTGAAGACTAAATTCCTGCTTTTCCCGGAGAACACCTGTTACAGGTGAGTAACTATGCTATCTCCAGAACAAGCAGGAATGTAGTCTTCACATATGAGACTCCCTAGCTAAGAGATGCCAGAGAGATGACCTCACAGTCGGCTGTGGATATCACAGGTATTCCTAAAGAGGTCATGTATCCTCCACTGATGTCTGGTATTGAAACCCGGGACGGAGGCTAAGTGTTGCTCTAAGCCTGAAAGAGATGCAGGAGAACAGCTTGGCCAAACAAGACATCCCAGCGGGAGTCCTTGTCCAGGCAATAATGAGCAGCAAAAGTGTGGACAGAAGACCAAGTTGCTGCTTTGCATATCTCATTAATAGCTACAAAGTGTAGATTTGCCATAGAGGCAGCCATGGCTCGAACATTATGGACAGTGATATGACCCAAGAGAGACAGTCCTGCCTTCTCATAGGCAAAGGTGATGCAGTCAGCTATCCACTTGGAGAGAGTTTGTTTGGATACTGGCAAGCCAAGGTGACTTGAGTCAAAGAAAATGAAAAGCTAGGAAGCTTTTCTGTGCTCTCAAGTTTTCTGGAGATAAAAAGCTAAGGCACGTTTGAAATCCAGAGTGGGAGTGTTGCCTCTGATCTAGAGGAATGAGATCTAGGGAAAATGACAGGCAGGTAGACTGACTAGTTTAAATGGAAGAGCGAGACCACCTTCCGCATGAAATGAAGATGAGTCCTCAGGACAACCTTTATCATGGTGGATCCGTGTTTAAGGAGGGTCAGCCACCAAAGCCTGGAGCTCACTAATGCACCTTGCCGAAGTGAGGTCAATAAGGAAGATGACTTTCGATGTGAGAAACTTAAGTGAAGTAGCGGCTAGAGGTTTGGACAAATTCCTGGAGGAAAGGTCCATAAACCATTATTAAGAAGGGACCCAGGATATCAATGCTTGACCCAGTACAAGCATTGTGGAACCTGTCTCTTTTGTGGAAACTGCTAGGTACATATGACCTAGATTGGCCACTGTTGGAAACAGGATACTGGGCTTGATGGACCTTGGTCTGACCCAGCATGGCATATCTTATGTTCTTATGTTCAAAGGGAGACTTGAGAAGCTGTCCTAGAAAAACATTAAGATCCCATGCCACTGGAGGCGGTTTAATGGGAGGTTTGGTTAATAGAAGACCCCTCATGAAGAATGTTACGAGCAGTTGAGAAGAGATGGGTTGGCCATCCAAGGGCAGGTGAGAGGTCACAATTTCACTTAAGTGTATATACAGCAATGGATGATAATCTGCTTTGATATGTTTTAGTTCCTGTTGCAGCACAGCTCCCTAAAATCTAACTACAATATTCTTCCCACCAATAGCTTTTTCCTCTAAAAACCAGCCAAATGATCTTCTGATGTTAATTAGTGCTGTTGTTTTGTTGGTTGGGGTTTAATTTTAGAATGCATTGTTCAGCTCTTGTTTCTTTATTATGTTCGTGTTCAGTGCTGTGTCATTACTCATCACACTTTATATCATCAGATATGTAGAAATTCAACATACTATATACTACACTGAAAGAGAATATAATTGGAGAATGGAATGGTTCTTTTAGTAGCAGACTACTGGTGGTTATATTTACTAGTGGCAAATGCTATATTCAGGTTACATATTTGTTTTCTCTTATAGTTCATAGCTAAAGATATGGACCTGCTAATGTCATCTAGATTAGGTTTCTCCCAGTAAACTACTGCATAAAGATTCTGACCAGTTCTGTTCTGTGCATCACTATTCTGCCAGCAGTACTTGTGCTAGTGCTACTGATTCTTACAAAACAGAAAAAAAACCTCCCTCTCCCAAAAAATGGATATTTCACACTCACCTACATCAGCATGTTTCAGTGCTCCAACATCATTTGTGCCATCTCCACACATGAGAGTAATAAAGCCCATACTCTTGAGACTAGTGATCACAAACTCCTACAATTACAAGGTATATGTTTACTTACCAGATTGTGGTTTTAAGCAGTTACTTTTCTTTTTAAATGCTATACTGTACAAAAGGAAACCTCTGAAAAACCAACACTCAGAGCACAAATCCTGAAGAAAAGCCTCACTCATACCTCCCCCTCAGTGCCTGTACTTATAAGAATGTATCTTTGGTTATCTCTTCTACTATATATTCTCTTTCTCCCTCCTGCATATCTTCTATAGACTCTCTAAATACAAGGAAATAAAAATCATGGGTTGGGAATTGTCCATTTGGAGCAGAAAGGTGGGGGCATAAGCTTGAAGATAAGATGCATAAGTATGAATGTACCAGTGCTTGTCAACTGAAATCCTATAGAACAGTGTTTTCACTGTAAGGCCTAGGAGCCAGTGGCAGTTCTCAATGACCCCAAGCATGGTTCCCTGATTCTCTTCCCTCCCAGTACATATTTTCTCCTCACCTTCTTGAGCAGAAAATTGTAGTTGCTGTGCTATGTCCACCTGGATATGTGCAAATAAAGGTTAATAAACAAGTTGTAGGTGATAGCTAGCACTGTCTCCAGAACAGCTGTTCTATTTTCTTCTAGCACTATGTGATTCTCACAGAATTTAAGCTGTTCTTTTGAGATTGAAAACAGTGTGAGTGTATCAAAAAACAGAAAAGTAAATTAATCCACTTTAAGCACTTACCTTTTGTTTTGGTGCCACTCTGGCAAACACCTGAATATGAGGGAGGAGCTCCAGTAGGAGTTGTCTATTTGCAGCCTGGAGGTATGTGATGCCTTCTCCTGTGACACATAGATGGTGACTTCTGATGAAGTTTTTTAGGGACTTAGGAATCACAGGAAGGGTGATGCTGCCATCAATGGAGTGCCACAGCCATTCTGAGCCTGAAACAGAGAAAAGGTAGTTACTCACCTGTAGCAGGTGTTCTCTATGGATGGCAGGAATAAGTCCTCATGCAGAGGTGAGGTCCCTGATGGAGCTCCACGTGGCAATGCTTCCCAGCTTCTATTGGAAGTTTTTGAGAGGCTCCACTGCGTTTGCGTGCCTCCTTCCTGCCTGCCACTGTGGTGCCATCTTCTCCAGTTTGATAACATAACTAACAGAATCCAAATCCTCGTGGAGGTGGGCAGGTTGTGAGGACTTATTTCTTCTGTCCACAGAGAAGACTTGCTACAGCTAAGTAACATAGTACATTGATGGCAGATAAAGACCAACATGGTCCATCTAATCTGTCCAGCATGTCGGCAAAAGTAGGTGCACCTGCCGCTACGTGCAGGTCGCCCCTCCCCATGCCTTTGTTTAGGGGTGTACTCATCACTCTGTGTAGGCCACCCCTATTTGTTGGAGATATAAGAGATAGTTATATTTATTTTAATTCTATCCTGTTGCTATAAAGGGATTCACTGTGTTGTCCCATGTCATTTTGAATTCTGCCCCAACCACTAGGCCACTCCTCCACGGGGGAGTGGAGGAGTGGCCTAGTGGTTGGGGCAAGGTACTTCAGGCCGGAAGGTCGGGGGTTCAAATCCCACTAGAGGACAGCAACCTTGGGCCAGAAGGACTGGGGTTGCTAGTCCCACAGGTGCTCCTTGTGGTCTTGGGCAAGCCACTTAACCCTCCATAGCCCATGTTCCCTGTAAAATAGTTATCTCCAAGTTATAATGCCCTGTTCAATGTAATTTCAGTTTGTTCAATGTAAACCGCACTGATGCAGAATAGCGCAGTATATAAGAGAAAATAAATAAATAAATAAAATAAATAAATATTTGCCCTCACTGATTCCATCGGGAAGCCATTCCAAGCATCCACCACACTTTCAGTAACTACCTTTTCTCCATGGACAAGGAGGAAGTAAATCCTCACACATGGGACTCCCAAGCTACAGGCTACCGAAAACAGAGGACGCCGAGAAGCCCAACAGGGGTAACATGAGCTGCAGAATTATGTACAGCAAAGGCAAGTCTCACCTTATCTTTTCTGCACTCTGTCACTTCCATTACTCTTTTTCTTTTTTGGTAGCCTGGACAGATAGAAGGGTATTGGGGCAGAGTTGGATTCTAATCCCCAAACAGGTGCTGGAGTATAGATTGGCTGAATTTACAGACACATTGGGAATCCCTTTCCAGGCAGTAGAGAAATGTGAACATGCGGACAGAAGCTTATGTTGCAGCTCTGCAGAATTCTTCCATGGAGACCGATCGTAAATTGACCACCAACACGGACATTGCTCGGACACTGTGACATGACCTTCCAGTGGACAAGAGTTGAGCAGCTCAAAGGGAGCTTTCATGAGCTGCGCTAGTACCACACTGAGGTCCCGAGCCACAGTGGGGGGTTTGAATGTAGGCTTCAAGAAGAGCAGTCCACTAGGGTGTGAAACTGCTCCAATTTCTCAGTAGGAAAGGACAGGTTAGCTAGGTCTCACATAACGTCCTTTGGGAACATACTCATGTGCAGCTGGTAAGAGGCCACTTCAGCTACGAACATCAGGCCCTGAAAAGAGTCCAAAGTTGAGCCTTCCTTCCTGGGGGCACCAAAGAATGAGTCTTGGTACTCCTAATCCTCTTCAGGGCAGACTCAACCACTAAGGAGTGGGGCGGGAGCTGAGGTTTCTCAAAACTAGGAGCTTTCTGGACCCTGTACATCGAGTCAAGTCTTCTACTGACTGGGAGGTACTGTGAGGGGCCTCTCCCACACTCTCATCTTTCAGTACTCCGACACCTAAGGAGGCAGTGACCATGACCATACCCATGCAGGATGCAATGTACGGCCATGGGCATAGTCACGGTCACGGCCTCCTTAGGTGTCAAGGAGTACTGAAAGATTTCCAACTCTCCTGTCATGGGTTCATCCTCAGTCTCCAGAGAGAATGGTATGGCCTTGGCCATATGCTCACAAAATCCTAGAAGATCATGTCTTCAGGAGGACACTTTCGACATTCATGAGGCAGAGAAATTTTCAATGGGAGCTCTGGAGACCTGCTCTCCAACAAGTCTTCCCATTCCACATCGGTTACCCAGCCATTGGCATCAGACTCTGAGAGGAAGTCAAAATACCTCAGAGTCTCTGCCCCGATCTCCCTCCTGCATCAAGTGCAATGGTAGCTTCTCAGAGAACTATGATGCTCCAAAGTCCATTTGGGTTTTGAGGGTTCTTCAGCCCTGAAATGCTAAAGGAGGAAATTGGCTGGGCTGGAACTGACATTTAGCCCTTCAATGTCCCAAAGTCGATGACGCTGATGGGGGCAGGACATGCGTCTCCAAAATCAGTTGTGCAATGATAGATGCTGATGCCTCGGTGTGTTGCATTACAAAAAAGGGTGTCTCAAGCATCTTTAGAAACTGTTTCTCCATGGCTGCCAATTCCAAAGACTCAGAGGACAGAGTAACTTCGACTGATGTATCCAGCACCTGTGCGAGGGTATCGGCGGCTTGGACTCGGCTGTTGGAAGGCTGTAGTGTCCCTCCGAACCCCTTCGAGGGGCACTCACGGTGCCCACCATGTCTCTAGACCCTGTCTCTCGAAGGACTCGGATGTCCATGCACACAGGTCTTCACTCTGTGCTTGGTCCGATCACCCTTTGACACTGATGGGGCGATGCTGGTTCCCTCCTTGCTGGGAGGCTGACCAAGGACTAATGGTCCAGAGAAGTGCGGGAGCTTGAGAGCTCCTCTATGTAAACACCCCTCTGACATCTTGAGCTGCTTTCGAAGACATGGAGGCCAATGACATCGATGCCGAAGATGATGGATTGGGCTGTGGAGTGCTAAACAGAATTTCCCCATATGCAAGCACGATGAAGCCTCCCAAAAGCTTCCAATTCCGTGCAGGGCTCCATTGGGGATGTCACACCTGCATGAGGACTTACTTCCTGCTTGTCCACGGAGAAAAAAGAAATTATTATTCATGGCCCTTGAGACTTCTCCTTGTCATCTGCAGGCACAAATTATAAGAGGGCTGATGATCGAGCCCTAGGCACTGGAGAGACCAGTTGTGCTTGTCCGTGACAGAAATGATCTGGGCACATCTGGTACAGTTTTGAAAAATGGTTTTGGAGTATGGTTGGGAAAATAACTGTGGCAAAATCAAACTTCTCAATTGTGGGTAGGCCTGACCAGGGCACCGTTGATGCCACTGGATTACTCTGAAAAAAGGAATTAAATATAACAAACGAAAAAAGGGAACCATGACGGCAGGCAAGGCAACAAAATTTCAATTGAATTAAGTATCCCTGACGGAGAGAAACGTGATTACAGACGGACAGCAACCACCGTACCATGTTTGTGGGGCCCCACAGAAAATGAAAGACTGGAGAAGATGGTGTTGTAGCAGCAGGTGGGAAGGAAGCATTCAAGTGTGGTGGAATCTCTCAAAAGTTTAAAATCCTGTGCAGGGCTCCTATGTGAGGACTTATTTCCTGCTTGTCCACAGAGAAAAAAAATTACTTACCAATGGCAAATGTTCTCTGTGGCAATATCACTGACAGTGTCCTAGCATAGGAGCAGCTTCTCAGCTACCTTCTAGATGCTCGTGGAAGCGCTCTACCACATTCATATTTGCCACTTCCTACTTGCAGCCACAATGTGTGATGCCTCTGTCATATATACTAGCTGCATACAGAGTACAACTCCTAGGGGAGGTGGGTGGATTTTGTGAGGATTTATGCTACACTATATCCACAAACACCACAAGGTACAGGTCAGGAACTCTCTTTTCTCAATGGACAAGCAGGATAATGTCCTCACATATGGATAAACCCTGGCTACAAGCTGTCTCAAAAGAAAAAAAAGAGTGGAAGAAAAAATTAGGAGAAGTATTGTAATCAGCCGACACCAACAACATATTTCTGATGGCAAGAAACCTTTTCTTATAAATACCCCCCCCCCCCCCCTTTTTTATTTTAAATAGAGGCAGCTTAGAAAGAAAAGTAACTTTGAAAGAGAGTGGAGTTGAATTTTATTCCCCAAAGAGATTCTGAAAAATGGACTCACCAAACCTACTATCAAATCATGAATCTCTGTAGCCTAATGGTTAGGGCAGCAACCTGGGATCAGAAAGGCCATGGTTCAAGTCTCACTGACTCTCCTTGTGGCCTTGGGCAAGTCACATAGCCCTCTATGCTCAGGTACAACCTTAGATTGTAAGCCCTCTGGGGACAGGAAAACGCATATAGTATCTGATTATAACTCACTTCAATCTACTTCTGGAAAGACGTGAGCTAAAATACTAATAAATAACCAATAGCGAGATGCGAATGTATGAACTGAAGTCTACATCACAGCCTTGGAAGCTGATCTCAAGTGGGTTACCAACGTGATTATAGTTTTGACATTATGAGCTGTGACATGACCCTCAAAAGTCAAGCCTACTTAGGCATAAATGAAGGTATACAACGATTCAACGATCTGATCACAGGAATAAACAACATCAAACAAGGATTTGTTCTCATCTTTTTAGACATTTCCGCTGCCTTCGATTCTGTGAACCACGATATACTACTGCAACGTCTGAGAGAGAAGGGGATTCGAAGCACAGCACTGGAATGGTGTAGATCCTACCTTTCCAATAGGTGGCAACAAGTTAAAACAGGCCAGGAATCCTCAGAACCATTCCTACAGTCTCAAGGTGTACCACAAGGATCTTCACTATCGGCGTTAATGTTCAATATTTATATGCAGCCGATATGCGAATTGATCAGATCCTTCAACGTGCAATGCCTGGCATACGCTGATGACATCCTCATATACATGCCGTTCAAAACTGACCAACCAGTGTTTACTCCAATAATCAACTGCTTCGGAGCAGTAGCTGAATGGCTGCTGACTCAAAACCTAAGAATAAATCATAGCAAAACTGATGTCCTATTTGTTACAAGGAATCTTAAGTTCGTACCTCCTCCGTCGCTGCTGGTCAACAACATAGAACTGACGTCCAAACCCACGATCCGATACCTCGGCATAACATTAGATCAACACCTGGATATGACAATGCATGTGAAGAATGTGACAAAGAATATATATCATAAGATCAGAACACTACGCCACCTCCGTCCACTACTGGACTATACTGATTACCGATCAACCTTCCAGGCACTAGTCCTCCCACATCTAGATTTTGCAAACATCATCCTCCACGGGCTCTCTCAATCAACCTTAAATCCACTTCGTCTGGCTATGAATACAGCTGCAAGAGTCCTCTCTGGGTCACCAAGGTCTGCTCATATAACGCCTATCATGAAAGACCTACACTGGCTACCTCTACAAGCCAGACTCTCCTATAAGTCACTAGTCTTGACCTTCAAAGCCATGAATATCTACCCACCAACACCAATCAGAAAACTAATCCATAACACCCCTGAAAATAGAAACAGAAGGACTACAACTATGAACACCTTAATAGTTCCCAAGATGATGACATCATGTACTAAAGCTACATCAAACAGAGCTTTTTCATTATTCGCACCCAGGAATTGGAATATACTTCCCCATGAAATCCGCGGCATCAAAAGCCTATTACAATTCCGCAAAGCCGTAAAGCATCACTTATTCACAAAATACTACCCAGAAGTGACCATGGACACTCACACAGCCAACAGGCCTCCCACTCACACCAAACACCTTAGCACCTTAATCCAACCAGAAAATGGTTAGTCCCCACGATAATTCACTTTACTACTATTGACCCATGCCACCCATGAATACACGTACAATATCCACTCGAGTTTAAATATGGTATATAATAAAAGCATATTTATAGTATAATGTTGATTGTACATAGTTATCCCTGTTATTCCATGTTATATATTCCCTTGTTCTCTGTAAACTCGATGTTACCTGTACACATTGCAGTATATTTTGTTCGATGTACACCGCACTGATTTTAATAGCGCGGTATATAAGAGATGTTAAATAAATAAATAAATAAATAAATAAAATAATACAGCTTGCTAGCCAATTGTAAAGCTTGTGCTGACAGCAACCCCAGTTTATCTGGGTTAAAAGAAATTCAGTAAGACACTTACCAAAACTAAAGAGTCATGGGGTAGGAGGCAATGTACTATTGTGGATCAGGAACTGGTTAAAAGACAGAAAACAGAGGGTAGGGCTAAATGGCCAATTTTCCCAATGTAGAAAAGTGAATAGTGGTGTACCCCAGGGATCTGTGCTAGGTCCACTGCTTTTTGACATATTCATAAATGACCTAGAAAAGGGAATAACGAGTGAGGTTATTACATTTGCAGATGACATGAAACTATTTAAAGTTGTTAAAACCCATGAGGATTGTGGAAAACTGCAAGAGGATCTTGATAAATTGGAAGACTGGGCATCCAAATGGCAGATGAAATTTAATGTGGACAAGTGCAAAGTTATGCACCTAGGAAAGAACAACCCAAACCATAGTTACATGATGCAAGGTTCCACATTAGGAACCACCACCCAGGAAAAAAGATTTAGGCGTCATTGTGGATAACATGATAAAACATTCTGCCCAGTGTGCAGCGGCAGACAAGAGAGCAAATAGAATGCTAGGTATCATAAGGAAAGGAATGGAAAATAAAACAAAGGATATTATAATGCCTCGATCGTTCCATGGTGCGACCACACTTTGAATATTGTGTGCAATTCTGGTCGCCGTATCTTAAAAAGGATATAGTGTTATTAGAAAAGGTTCAGAGAAGAGCCACCAAAATGGTAAAGGGGATGGAAGGATACTCCTTTGAAGAGAAGCTAAAAAGTTTAGGGCTCTTTAACCTGGAAAAGAGACATCTGAGGGGAGATATGATAGAGGTCTATAAATTAATGAACGGAGTGGAACAGGTAAATGTAGATTGATTGTTTACATCATCAGAATATAGGAGGACTAGGGGGCATGCAATGAAGCTACAGGGTAAACTATTTAAGACTAATAACAGAAAATATTTTTTCACTCAACATGTAATTAAACTCTGGAATTTACTGAAGAATGTAGTAAAAGCTGTTAGTGTAGCTAGGTTTAAAAAAGGTTTTGTACAAGTTCCTGGAGGAAAGGTCCATAAACCATTATTAAAAGGGACCAAAGATATCACTGCTTGACCCAATACAAGCATTTTGGAACCTGTGACTTTTGGGGAAACTGCTAGGTACGTATGACCTAGATTGACCACTGTTGGAAACAGGATACTGGGCTAGATGGACCCAGTATGGCATATCTTATGTTCTTAAAAAGTTGGTTGTACTTTCTAAAGGCTTTAGTTCACTCCAAAGAGAAGGTCAAGGCTCTTCTGTATTCCAACAAGTGCAATGTGCTTTCCCCTTTGCAAGCATGAGGCCTGTAAAAAAAATGTTGGCAGGACAATTTACTGATTAAGGTGGAATTCTGACACTGTCTTAAGAAGGCACTTGGGATGGGTGCACAGAACCACCTTATTGTTAAGAAATTCGGTACAGGGTGGATCTCTTATTACAGCCTAGAGCTCAATAGCTCTGCATGTTGAAATTACCGCCATAAAAAATAGAACCTGTCAGGTCAGATGCTTCAATTAACAGATATCCAGTGGCTCAAAGGAAACTTTTATCTGCTGGTCAAGACAAGATTGAAGTCTCTTGATATTGTGGGCAGCCTGACGAGAAGCATTAAAAATTTGGCTTATGATGGGCATAAGCTAAACTACAAAAGCAGCATACTACAAAATGAAGTCTATACAGACACTCAAACCCTTCCTCAGCCAATTGACTTCAGAATTGTTTGTCAAGCACCACCACCACCAATACTGGACTACTGCAACCTCATATATCAAGGCCTCCCAAACATGCAAGACACCCCTTGCAAATGGCACAAAATACGGCAGCACATATCATAACAGGAGCCCTAAGACATGAATATATAACTCCCCTCCTAAAACTACACTGGCTCCCAATATATGCATGACTCAAATTTAAAACAACTCTTAACATATTCAAAATTCTACACCACACATCAGCAGACACATTACAATCACTGATCCAAAAAGATCCAGAACTTAGACCAAGGAGAACCAGCAACAAAAAACAGCTCCTTACACCAAACACCAAAACAAGATGCAAGCAAACAACAAGCAGCATGGCACCCTCTCTATATGCCCTAACAGTACCGGGAAAAATGGTAGAAACCATCATAAAGAACAAAATTACTCAGCATGTAGATAGTCATGGCCTAATGGAAGACAGCCGACATGGCTTTAGACAAGGAAGATCTTGTCTTACTAATCTGTTATGTTTTTTTGAAGGTGTGAATAAACAGGTGGACAAAGGTGAGTCGGTTGATATAGTGTACCTGGACTTTCAGAAAGCCTTTGACAAGGTCCCTCATCAGAGACTTTTGGCAAAACTAAAGAGTCATGGGATAGGAGGCAGTGTACTATTGTGGATCAGGAACTAGTTAAAAGACAGAAAGCAGGAGACTTCCAGTGACGTCACTGGATCGGATGGTGGCAGGCTAGAGGAGCTCCGCCGCCTTAACCTGCCAAAAGCGCAAAAAAACCAAAGCGAATGCGGTAAAGACGCCGTGAAACCAAGGGGTATAGGGAAGTTAAGCTCCCTAAGTAAAGCGGACGTGCAATTGGGCAAAAAACTTCCCCGATAAGAACAGACGCAGCGGAGAGAAAAGGCAGATCGCTAAGCAGCATGGCGGAGGAGAGCGGGGGACGGGAAGGTCCCGAGTGAAAGCGGCGGCGACGCGAGTGCTGCGAGCAAGCAGAGCCGGGGAAGCGGCAGAAAGCGTTAGTACCTGGCTGGGAGGAGGCATTGAGTGCTCTTGAGGCCACCCGATCGTGGGATGAGCTATCCGGTGAAAGCGGAGAAGGCTGGGGAGGCCTGGCAGCAAGGAGGGAGAGCTGCACGTGAGCCAGAGACACCGTGTGGAAAGCAGGAGAGGCTATGCGAGGAGGAGGAGCAAATCGACGGGGAGCTGCGGCAGGATGATTTCAGAGACTGGACAGAGCAGCTGAGCAGACGGTGGGTGCCCAGAGTGTGTTGCTGGAGGAGAAGAGGACACTAGGCCTGAAAGACAGCAGCAGAGGAACCGGTGAACTGAGGGTATGGCTAAGAACGGAGCTGTCCAGCTAAGCCTGCTCTAGGTGGTGAAGAAGGGGAGAGAGATTGTTGGGAAGAGCAAGAGGGAGCCAGGGCTGAAGGAGCATTGTCAGAGTTGTGGAGCTTGGCAGCCCCGAAAGCCAAACGATTGGCCACGTGGAGAGAGACCCAACAAGACAGAGCAAAGGATGGAGCAGAGTGCCACGTACTCACAGGAGCAGAAACACAGAGGAGGAATAGCAGCGCCCTACCATAGGGCAGAAGAAGAGGCAGCACCTAGTGCCTGAAGGAGCAACCGGCAGAGGGGTATACTTAAACTAAGGGATGGAGAAAGCGAAGAGAGATGGGGCAGTAAAGAAGAAGCTGGCGGAGTTCCGTTCCTCGTATGTGCCACCAAAAGGAGGAAAGGACAGATTAGATAGGCCTTGTGGTCTTTTTTCTGTCATCATGTTTCTATGTTTCTATGTTGTTGTTATGGAAGGACAGACTAGATAGGCCTTGTGGTCTTTTTCTGTCATCATGTTTCTATGTTTATGTAAAGGAGGGCGAGAAGACGGGCAAGATGATGGGAGATATCTCACCAGGGTGCGAGGAAGAGACAGAAGGAAAGGAGTGTTCAGGGGTTGCTGGAAAAATAAAGCAGTGGCTGATGGAACTGAAGGAGGATCTAAAGGAAGAAACTGGAGGAGTTAAAAATGAGTTAAAAGAGGCTTTGCAAACTGTCAAGCAAGATATCACGGAACTGGGAGAGCATGTAGAGGCGGCAGAGAGCCAGCTGGAACAACAAGGGATAGCGATGGAGCAAATCCAGAAAGGATGGGAGGAGTTGAGGGAAGCGCAAGAGGAGATGAAGACAAAAACGGAAGACTTAGAGGACCACTCGAGAAGGAGCAACATTAGAGTGCGGGGAGTTCCGGAGGTTCCTAAATATAGGAACAGCGAAGAGGTGGTACAAAAAATAATTGGAAGAATTCTAAAGGAGGCGGGACATATAGAAGAGGATGATGAGATTCAGATACAAATAGAAAGGGTGCACAGAGGGTTGGGACCTATAAAGGGACAACCGCCCGAGAGACATTGTGGTCTGCCTGGCTTCCTACAAAATGAAAGAACGCATACTGGGAGCAACAAGAAAGCTAAAACACTTCCAGTGGGAAGGGAACAAACTGGAACTGTTTCAGGATTTGTCCCAGGGGACATTGCAGCGCAGACGAGAGCTAAAGGGGGTCACAGCCTACTTGAGGAGGGTCGACTTGAGGTACAAGTGGCTGTACCCGTTCAGATTGCTCATCACTGTACAAGGATGGTCGAGGAAAGTAAAGACAAGTGCGGAAGCCTGGAAAGCGTTGAGAGAGTTGGGAGCGGCAGATTTACCGGAGGAGGCTCGCAGTCCAGCGCAGCAGATGGACAGCACCGCTACCAGAAGTACGGCGGAGAGTTTGAGATGGCACAGAGCAGCAGAAGGTGGTCAGAGATTTGCGAGACTGGTCCAGGAGCGGCAGCGAGTAAAGGAGAGTGAGGAAGACACCGGCTGAAGCGGCAGACGACATTTGGACTTGAAACAGCTGTTTACCATTGTGGAGCAGGTTGCGGGGGACAGTACTGAGTAATGAAGTAAAGAGGGGGGAGAGTAGAAGGGGAGAAGAGGGGGGGGGTAGGGGCAAGGGGGATAACTGGAGCTGATTAGGTTGAGGAGGGAGGGGGGTAAGGGGTAGGATTAGGTGGTGGGCCGATCCCAGGTCACTGTTATGGAAGTCAGAACTCTGGATCAGACGAGGAGGAAGGGGGGGAGGGGGGAGGAGGAAGGGGGAAGATAGAAGAGGGGAGGTGCAGGAGGAAGGAAGAGGGGAGGAAGGGAGGGGAGGAAGGGAGGGGATAGGGGCAGAGTGGGGAGGGCGGTAGGGAGAAGGGAGGGGAGAGGGTGGGGGGAAAGGGAGGGGTAGAACTATAGCAGGAGGGAAAGGGGTGAGGAAACTTTGAAAATTGTAACGATGAATGTGAAGGGGTTGAATTCACCTTGGAAGCAGCAGAAACTGTATAAAGAATTGACACGACATAAAGCAGCGATCGTACTGTTGCAGGAGACACATTTACAAATAAAACATGCAAGCGTTAGTGCACCAGAAGGGTTATAAAGAGTGCATTTTTGCATCAAATATAAAGGAGAAGAAGAAAGGAGGGGTGGCAGTTTTCATCACAGGGGAGTATAAAACTGAACTACAGACGGTAATGAGGGATAAGGGGGGGGGGAGATATCTATTGCTGCGAGTGAGAGTTGGGGAGGAATGGTTTTGTGTGGTGAATGTTTATGTGCCCACGGGTACCCAGAAGTAATTTTGGGAGGAGTTAAGTAAACAAGTGGTGGTAAAGGGAGATGGAGTATTGATTTGCGGAAGCGATTTTAACATGCCTTGGGAGGGGGGGGGGAAACGACGGGGAAGGGGGAGGGGCGTAGGACAGATAGACAAAGATATCACAGGTTTGTGAATGAAAATGATTTGATAGATGCATGGAGGTTGATGAATCCGGGTAGGAGGCAGTTCACTTTTTTCTCAGCGGTGCATGGTACATATTCAAGATTAGATGCGATCTGGGTAGGGAAGGAATTAGCAGGCAGGGTTAAGGGAGGGGAAGTAGAGCCCAAAACGTGGTTGGACCATGCACCAGTAGTAGTACAGTTGAGGGTGAGGGGGGAAAGCAAGGGGGGCAGTACTGGAGGCTTAATGAGGGATTGCTGGACGACACTAAGGTGGTGAGTAAGGTGGAACAGCTGATACCGGAGTATTTTGAACGGAACGGGAAGGGAGAGGTAGCAGAGGGAGTGTCTGGGATGCTTTCAAGGCAGTGGTTAGGGGGGTGCTAGTAAAATGGGGAGCGCGTTTAAAAAGGGAACGGGAAGAACAGGAGTTATATCTAAGGCGTCGCTTAGTGGAACTGGAAGAGAAAGATGCGCGGGGGGGGACTCAGGGGAGCGGTTTTGGAAGCGAGGGCTAAATTAAATGCTCTGGAGGCGGGGCGGATAAAAGCATAGCTTACAGTTACTGAGGCAGAACTTTTTCGAAGGGGGGAAACAAAGCTGGGAAATACCTGGCTCGGCAGTTAAAAAAAAGGAGTGGAATTGAATACTGCAAATCAGAGGGGGCGGGGGGAGGGGGGGTGGTACGAGAGGACCACCAGATTAGAGAGGAATTTGTAGCGTTCTACCAGAAGCTATATGCAGCACGGGCTGATGGAGAGGAAGGGGACATCAATAAATATTTGGGTGAAGTGGAGTTGCCACGGTTGAAAGTAGGGGAGCAGCAGGATCTTGATAGGGAGATTGGAGCGGAGGAAGTACAAGTGATTAAAGGTATGAAGCTAGGTAAGGCCCCGGGGCCTAGACAGCTTAACAGCAAGTTTTTATAAGAAATTTGGGAGTCTGTTACTTCAGCCAGTGGTATCCATTTTTAATGCAATGAGACAGGGGGAGGAATTGGCGGAAACGATGGGGTGGGCAGGCATTTCTTTGATACACAAGGCGGGAAAAGACCCGCAGGACTGTGCGTCCTATAGACCGATTTTGTTTTTAAATCATGATGCGAAATTGCTGGCAAAGATTCTAGCGACAAGGCTTAATAAAATACTAGAGAAGTTAGTTCATGAAGATCAAGCAGGCTTTATTCCGGGGAGACAGGTGGCGGATAACATTAGAAAGGTTCTCAATGTGATTTGGGCAGCAAAGCGAGCGGGAGAGCCAACGCTGCTGGTCTCGCTAGATGCTGAAAAAGCAATTGACCAAGTGTCATGGAAATTTCTCTTCTCAGTATTGGGGGCTATGGGGTTTGGGGAAGAATTTGTGAAGTAGAGTGAGGCGCTATATAAAAGTCCCAAAGTATGTGTGAGAGTCAATGGTGGATATTCGCGTTTCTTCCCTCTGGGGAGGGGAACGAGGCAGGGCTGCTCATTGTCACCCCTGCTCTTTGCACTCTCTTTGGAGCCTTTGGCAGCATGGATAAGTGGGAGTCCAGAGATAAGGGGGGTGAGGGTGGGTCAATCAGAGTATCGAATGTCGCTCTTTGCAGATGATATTCTGCTGACCATTACAAAGCCAGGGGTTACACTACCAGCTACCAACTATTTAAGACTAATAAAAGAAAATATTTTTTCACTCAACGTGTAATCAAACTCTGGAATTTGTTACCGGAGGATGTGGTAAAGGCTGTTAGTGTAGCTGGGTTTAAAAAAGGTTTGGACAAGTTCCTGGAGGAAATGTCCATAAACCATTATTAAGAAGAGACCCAGGATATCAGTGCTTGACCCAGTACAAGCATTGTGGAACCTGTGTCTTTTGGGGAACTGCTAGGTACGCATGACCTAGATTGGCAACTGTTGGAAACAGGATACTGGGCTTGATGGACGTTGGTCTGACCCAGTATGGCATATCTTATGTTCTTATGTTCTAACAATATGGAATTCCTTATCAGAAGAACTCAAAGTCACAACAGACCTCCAAGACTGCTGCAGGAAACTCAAAACATTACTATTCTCTGAAGACTTTGATACTATCACACAGCCTGGAATAAGACACCTACACTGTTACAATAAACCCACTCTACCCCAGTTTTCATGTTAATAAACATCCCACCCACAGCATTTAATGTTTAACCCTAGTTATGTTACCAACACTCTAAGTTAATGTTCCTGTTGTAATGCATTATTAATGTAAACCACTTTGACTAAAGGATAAAGTGGTATAGAAAACCTTGTTAAATAAAATAAATAAATAATAGTATAGGAACAGCATAGGCTATTTTATTTGTGCTTTTGATATGTTATTTAAGTAATGATTTTAATATACCTTTTTTATTATATGTTGTAATGTATTTATGTTATATTGTAAACCGCATAGAAGTATTAATATATTGCAGTACATAGGTGTAATAAATTAAATGAAATAAAGCAATCCATGCATAATTCAAAGAAACTAAAGGCTGTACAGAGATGGGTTTACCTTCTACATGGTGGTCATAAGCGCCAAATGCACTGTGCACTTACTGCGCTGGTTTTTAAACCTAACTCAGATAAAGGTAGAAAGTATTCAAGCAGTTTTTATGTGGAACAGATAAAGGGGTCTAGGGCTCTTCAGTCACACCAGATGAAAAGCTCTTCCATTTAAACTATATGGCCTTCTAATGAAAGCTCACCTGGAAGCCAGAATGACCTTAGTTACACTTAGTTTACAGATGGCAACGTTATCCCTTCAACATCCAAGCTGTGAGGGCTTGGGGATTAACAGTGTTACTTGATCCTGTAATATTAGAGTTTATAAACTGCTTACCTGTATAAGAGTTCTCATGGACAGCTCTAGCAGAAAAGCCATGGTTGCCTGGGCCAAGCAATAAGGCGCTAGGAGAATCATGGTTTCTCAGTCCATTCAGAGTTTCAGAAAAGTTTTTGCTATGAAGGGGTATTTGATGATATGGGTACAGAAGCCCCTTTCCAATCTAGGAGAAAGGCATCAGAAACTAATTTGCTATAAGGGTCATTCCGAATCGTGTTTAGCGGGGATATATGTTCGGGTTGGATATATATCCCTGCTAAATGCCAGGGTGCCGATTCCAGTCAAGGAGCGCCCCACATGTACTGCAGATATATGCAAGAAACTCTGGACAGGGGGCAGGATGAGGTGGGCCAGAGAAGGAGCGAGGGTGGTGAGTAGGCAGGACCCTGACCCCAAACATATAGGGCTGATTCCAGTGTCATCTCTGTACATCCAGGGTCAGCGATCTAGATGGGAGACTTATTCCACCTCGGAAGTCAGTGGCCAGGACCAGAGATGCAGTTGAGCAGGGCAGGGGGTTCCCCACAGCCCGATCCTAGCCTTGGAAGGCCCAATTGGGGGTCAGGCGGCGGGGAATAGGACATTTATGGTGGCAGGGAATAAGACATTTTTTGTGGTGCGGACAATTGGGGCTCTGGCATGGAGCCGTGGTGCCATGGCAACAGGACACCATGGCACTGTGGCTCCAAGCAAGAACCCAGGCAGGGCTAACCGGACAGGAACCGGGACATCCAGTGGGCCAGAAGCAGGGCACATCCTACCTGTCCAGGCTGGTTGCACTCGATTCTAATCCCACAGGGACGTATAGCCCCCACGGGATCAGAATCGGGTGCAAATCTGGCCTGTCCAGATTCTGGATGTCTGAACGGACTGGACGTGCCCCAAATGGAATTGGCCTCTACGTGTCCCTATCCTATAACAGAACTGAGCTGCTTTCCTGTTCCAGGAGGGGACCCGAGAAATCCACTGCTTGTCGCAGTCCAAGCATTGTGGGACCTGTGTCTTCTGGGGAAACTGCTAGGTACTTGTGACCTAGATTGGCCACTGTTGGAAACAGGATACTGGGCTTGATGGACCTTGGCCTGACCCAGTATGCCATATCTTATGTTCTTATGACTAGATTGTAAGCAGGGACTGTCTTTTACATATGTCTGGACAGCATTGCGTACTCTTTGTAGCGTTATACAAATGATAAGTAATAGTAGTATTTATTTCCTACCATCTATATCTTTTCTGCTTTTTACATTTATTCTTGAAATAGTTTTGAAAATTTGATAAACAAAAGAAAAACATGAGGAGCTGATGCAAAACTAAAAGGCAGTAAGCAGTACTAGTAGGGTGTTTCTCTATTATGCATCTTAGATACTACTGTGACAGGGATGTACCTGAATGTGGGTGCATGCATTCTTCAAATACAGAGAATATAGACAGGTAGAGAATTAAGCTGCCATACCAGGTGCTTGTGAAGATTCCTCAGGACTAGGATAGGGTGTAACCTCCCTCCAATCTTTTTCATGACCTGGAGTAGAATCCCCTGTTGGAATGGGTCCAACCACATTGGTCTCTAGAAGGGAAGAGAGCTCCTTTACAAGTATTTTCTGATGCTGAGCAGTTCCTCAGTGGGCAATTTGGTGGTATGTTGGATAGACATAATTTGTTCCAAAGCTGGATGATTCTGAGAACCCAACTGTCGGTGGTTATAATGAGTCATCAGTTGGCATTGAACAGTAGTCTCCCTCCTACTGGAAGGCTGTATGGTACAAATACTGGGATTTCGAGTATGTCTTTTTGGAGACAGTCAAAATCCCACAACAGGTTTTGGCTGTGGAGCACATTGGGGAATTCCTGGCCCTGTGCTGATAGGTACAAGAGCGAGAACCCTGTTTGGTTTGGGTGGAACGGGAGATTTTATTTTATTTATTTAATCCGTTTTATATCCCACTTTATCCTTCAATCAAAGTGGTCGAAAACACAGTGGGTCTACAGTGAACGAGAGGGGTGGGGCAACAAGACGTACATGCAGACTTTTAGACATTTGGTACTTATTCTGCTCTATGCGTGCCAGTGGGGCTTGGAGTCCTAGGTTAGGTGTGAAAAGTGTTCTGTGAACAGGAGTGTTTTGAGTGCCTTGCGGAAGTCCTTGATGTCACTTAGGCTCTCAGTTCATCTGGGAGGGCGTTCATAAACCACTTATTGCTTTAGGAGACTACAATCTTCCCACTGCACCATCAAAAGATACCAAAGCCTTCCTGAAAGCTTTGGGAGCTCTTGGCTACAAACAATTAGTAAATACATCCACTCATCAACATGGATCTATACCAGATCTTATTTTCATTCCGACTCATTCATCCAAGTTGAATCAATTTACTAATCCAATTCCTATGCAAGTTCCCTGGTCAGATCACTATGTCCTTACATTTTCATTACTTCTGAAAAACCCAACACAACATAATGAAAACTTACAACAAGAAGATTTAAACCATATAACGAGGAAAACTTTCTAAAGGAAATACTACCACAAACTGAACAGAAATGTGATAATCTAGACGATACAATAAACAAATGGAACCTCTGCATTATGAAAGCTGCAGCTGCTATAACAAGGAATAACTCTTCTATTCAAAGACGAACCAATGCACCTTGGTACTCCAATGCAATTAGGGAAGCAAAGCATATACTTAGAAGAAAAGAAAGAAAATGGAGACATAATAAATCTCCAGTCACTTTACAACAATACATAGAAGAGCAACAAAATTACAATAACCTCATTAATGAGCACAAACAACATCACACTAATCTTATCATGAAAGCTGTAAACAAACCTAGAGAACTATTTAACATTGTGAAAAACTCACCGAAGACCACTCTGAACATTGTATTCACCAAATTGACTCCCAAGAATACGCACGTTATTTAATAGACAAGAAGAGCATGCAAATCAAAACAAGTTCAATAATATCATCTAATTTAAAAAAATTAACAATGCTCAATCTTGGAATAACTTCAATATACCAACAGTAAAGCAAATAGAGGATACTATAAATGCCTTGAATACAACCACATCGCCATCTCATCCATGCCCAGTTGAATGGATCAAATATGTCTCTCTTCCTTTACCGTTAACGCACTGTTGCTGTAATCATTTGTTGAATTATTAATATATTACAGGTCTTTGCAATATGTTTTTATTTATAAAATTTACTTAAAGCACAATAATTAATCACAAGTAACAATATTTGATTTCAAAATTATGATGATTTTGTAGTCAAATCACTAATATGAAATAAAATTATTTCTTCTACCTTTGTTGTCTGACCAATTTATTCTCTGATCATGCTGGTCCCGATCTGAGGCTTCTGCTTTCCTGTCTTCTCTTAGATCTCTTTCTGTGGTCTATGGTCCATCTGCCATTTCTTATCTCTTCTTTTGTTTTCTTCACTTCTTTCCATCAGCCTATTTTCCAGTCCTCTTCTAGTCCAAATACCATGGCAGTCCCTCTCATCATCCACTCCTTACCAGTCCCATTCTCCCATCCCCTTGCATCAGCCCATTTGTAGCCCTAGCCCCCAGTTTTCTTCCAAGGCCAGCAGCTCTATCCTCCCCTCCCAACCATCAGCCCATTTCCAGTTGAAGCCCCCCCCCCAATCAGCTCACTTCCAGTGCTAGTCCCCCCTGAATGAATTCTTTGCTTCAGTCTTTACTGAGGAATATGTAGGGATGTTACCCATGACTGAAGTGGTATTTAAAGGTGTGGAAGAATTGAAGGAACTATCGATACATCGGGAAGATGTATTACAACTATTAGATAAACTGAAGAGTAGCAAATCACCTGGGCCGGATGGTATACATCCAAGGGTGTTGAAAGAACTGAAATATGAGATTGCAGACCTGCTATTTGTAATCTGTGAACTATCATTAAAATCATCTCTAATATCTGAAGACTGGAGGATCGCCAATGTAACACCAATTTTTAAAAAGGGTTCCAGAGGTGATACGGGAAACTACAGACCGGTGAGCCTGACATCAGTACTGGGAAAAATGGTAGAAACCATCAAAGAATAAAATTACTCAGCATGTAGATAGTCATGACCTAATGGGAGACAGCCAACATGGCTTTAGACAAGGAAGATCTTGTCTTACTAATCTGTTATGTTTTTTTTGAAGGAGTGAATAATCAGATGGACAAAGGTGAGTCGGTTGATATTGTGTATCTGGACTTTCAGAAAGCCTTTGACAAGGTCCCTCATCAGAGACTTTTGGCAAAACTAAAGAGTCATGGGATAGGAGGCAGTGCACTATTGTGGATCAGGAACTGGTTAAAAGATAGAAAGCAGAGGGTAGGGCTAAATGGCCAATATTCCCAATGGAGAAAGGTGAATAGTTGTGTACCCCAGGGATCTGTGCTGGGTCTGTTGCTTTTTGACATATTCATAAATGACCTGGAAAGTGGAATAACGAGAGAGGTCATCAAATTTGCAGATGACACAAAACTATTTAAAGTTGTTAAAACCCAAGAGGATTGTGGAAACCTGCAAGAGGATCTTGATAAATTGGAAGACTGGGCATCAAAATGGCAGATGAAACTTAATGTGGACAAGTGCAAAGTTATGCACCTAGGGAACAACAACCCAAACTATGGTTACACGATGCAAGGTTCCACATTAGGAACTACCACTCAAGAAAAAGATTTAGGCATCATTGTGGATACCATGTTAAAACCCTCGGCCCAGTGTGCAGCGGCGGTCAAGAGAGCAAATAGAATGCTAGGTATGAAAAGGAAAGGAATGGAAAATAAAACAAAAGATATTATAATGCCTCTGTATCGTTCCATGGTGAGACCGCACCTTGAATATTGTGTGCAATTCTGGTCGCCGTATCTTAAAAAGGATATAGCGATTTTAGAAAAGGTTCAGAGAAGAGCCACCAAAATGGTAAAGGGGATGGACGGATACTTCTATGAAGAAAGGCTTAAAAGTTTAGGGCTCTTTAGCCTGGAAAAGAGACGGCTGAGGGGAGATATGATAGAAGTCTATAAATTAATGAATGGAGTGGAACGGGTAAACGTAGATCGATTGTTTACCTTATCAGAATATAGAAAGACTAGGGGACATGCAATGAAGCTACAGGGTAAACCATTTAAGACTAATAAAAGAAAATATTTTTTCACTCAATGTGTAATCAAACTCTGGAATTTGTTACCGGAGGATGTAGTAAAGGCTGTTAGTGTAGCTGGGTTTAAAAAAGGTTTGGTCAAGTTCCTGGAGGAAAGGCCCATAAACCATTATTAAGAAGGGACCCAGGATATCAATGCTTGAACCAATACAAGCATTGTGGAACCTGTGTCCCTTGGGGAAACTGCTAGGTACATATGACCTAGATTGGCCACTGTTGGAAACAGAATACTGGGCTTGATGGACCTTGGTCTGACCCAGTATGGCATATCTTATGTTCTAACCCCATTACCAGTGCTAGGCTCCCCTAATCAGCCCATTATCAGTCCTACCCCCCCCCCCCCATCAGCCCATTTCCAGTTGAGCCCCCCCAATCAGCTCACTTCAAGTGCTAGTCCTCCCTCAACCCCTTTACCAGTGCTAGGCTCCCCTAATCAGCCCATTATAGTCCTACCCCCCATCAGTCCATTACCAGTCCTAGTCTCCTCTAATGAGCCCATTTCCAGTACTAACCTCCCCGATCAGCTCATTTCCAATGCTTGCCCCCCCCATCAGTCCATTACCAGTCCTACTCCCCCTATCAGCCCATTACCAGTCCCAACCCCCCCATTGATCAGTCCATTCCCAGTCCTAGCCTTCCCTAATCAACCCATAACCAGTTCTAGCCCCCCCGATCTGCCCATTACCAATGCTACCAAGCAAACCGATCGGTGTTGGGGAAGGGAGCAGGCAGGTGAGCTTCTCCCTGCTCCCCACCGCGAAGCTTATCAGGCTGAAGACAGCAACATTTAAATCTTCAGCACCTCTAGGCACCCTGCACCAAGCAACCCGATTGGCGACGGGGAAGGGAGCAGGCAGGTGAGCTCCTCTCTGCTCCCCACCGCGAAGCTTATCAGGCTGAAGACAGCAACATTTAAATCTTCAGCACCTCTAGGCACCCCCGTGCCTGGCGGGCCTTGCCAGAGGGCCCTTAGGCGCAGGCCCGGAGCGCGACCTCTGATGCTCCGTAGCTGCTGGGGTAGAGCAGGCTTGATCGCTCCTCCATACATTGCCTCCAGACCAAACCATCTCACAAGCTCCACCCTGGCACCCTCAAGTAACTCTCTTTGTCTTGTTTCCCACTGCTGGCATTGTTGTTCCTCCCACTACGCACCTAGAACTTGCTACCCACTGCCTGCACTGTACTGCTACCCATTGTTGGCATTGAACTACTACCCACTGCCTGCATAGCACCACTACATTCTGCTTGCTTAGCATTGCTCCATTTGCCTACATTGTACTGCTACCCACTGCTGGGCATAGAACTGCATACCTATCGCTGCATAGAACCATTATCCATTGCATATTCAATACCTGCATAGAACTGCCACCCATTCTTTGCATACTGCTGTCACCCATTGTTTTGCATATTGCTGCCACCCATTGTTTGCATACTGTTGCCACCCATTGTTTGCACACTGCTGCCACCAATGGCTTGCATACTGCTGCCACCCATCATTTGCATACTGCTGCCACCCATTTTTTTGCATACGATTGCACTGAACTGTTGCTACCCTCTGTTTGCATACTGTTGTCACCCACTGTTTTGCATACTGTTGCTACCCACTGTTTGCATAGTATTGCTACCCACTGTTGCACTGAACTGTTATCCATTGCTTTTCCATTGTTGCATAGTACTGCTACCCATTGATTGCATACTGTTGCCACCCATTGTTGTCTAGAACTGTTATCCACTGCTTATCCTCTACTTGCTACCAATTGCTTGCATTGAACTGCTACCCACTGCCTGCTTGTCTGCCTATCAAATGCTACCCGTTGTTTGCCTAGAACTTGCTGCCCATTGCTTGCTCAAACCTTGCTGCCCACTACCATGGCCCCACATCTCATTGTCCTCCTCTTCATTATCCTCCACAACTGCCTCCCCTCCTACCAACACCCTCCCCTCCTCTTCCCCTACCTTTCCCCTACCTTCATTACTTCCCCCTCCACTCTGCCCCCTAGCCTAGCACCTGCCCTTGAGCTTCCTCACACCATCTCCCGCATTCAAGCAGACCCCCTCTCTACCCTCCTCACTTCTCCCTCCATCCTGCCCCCTAGCCTTGCACTGGCTCTTGAGCTTCTTCACACCATCCTCCACATTCATCCAGCCCCCCTCTCTTTAAGACAACCCCACCCTCGCTTCCGCCGTACTATCTCCACTATACCTCGCCCTCTAATACTCCTTTTCTCCTTCTCTCATCTGGTAACATCAATCCCAACCCTGCCCCCCCCCCATTTCTCTCTCAAACTAGTAAAAGTTCCTCACGTACCCCATCTAATCTCATCCACATCCTGTTCCTCCCTCCTTCCGCCCTCCCCCATTCATCCCAAAATCAATTATCCATAGATATAAACTCCAACCCTACCCCCAAAAAGAATCCCTCACATAACCTACCCGATTCCATCAATTTACCCCTCATTTCCCCTCCCTCATGTCCCTCTTGGAGAGCACACTCACCTAGACACACCCACCCACACCCTGCTCCCTCTAAATCTTGGCATTACCCTAGAAATAGACCCCCACGCTACTCTGAGAAGAAATCTACATGTAACTTATCCAACCTTATCCATATCCTTCTTCTCCCCCCTTCCGCTCTCCCATTTTCATGGGCCCTATGGAACGCATGCTCAGTCATAAAAAAAACCCCTTTTATTCACGACCTTTTCATCTCCAGTGCCCTATACCTTCTTGCCCTGAGACCTGGCTACCCCCAGACGACACTGCATCCATTGCCTCTCTCTGCTATGGGGGCTACCAGTTCTCCCATACACCCTGACTTACTGGTCGCAGTGGTGGTGTTGGCCTCCTACTCTCTCCCTCTTGTCAATTCCAACCCCTTCTGCCACTCCATGGAGACTCCTCCGAAGTTCACTCCATTCGCCTCCACTCACCACTTCCCCTCCGAATAGCTGTTATTTATCGCCCACCGGACAAATCCATATCAACCTTCCTCACCGACTTCGACTCCTGGCTCTCTGCCTTTATAGATCTCTCCTCCCCCACTCTTATTCTTGGCGATTTCAACATTCACATCGACAACCCCTCCGACCCCCATGCCTCAAAGCTCTTCACTCTTACCTCCTCGTTCGACCTCCAACTTTGCTCCACTGCCCCCACACATCTACACGGCCACTGCCTTGACCTAATACTATTCTCCAACTCCTCTCCTTCAAACTTCCGCAAATCAATCTCTCTCTCATCTGACCATCACCTTTTAACATTTACTCTTCAACTTCCTCCGTCCCAACCTCGTCCTGTCTCCTCTGACCTATTTAGAAATCTTCATATCATCGATCCCCTGCTCTTTCCTCCACCATCTCTCCCTCTCTTTCCGTCATTTTATCTTCCAAGTCCGTCGATGAGGCATTATCTTCATACAATGCTACATTATCCTCAGCCCTTGACACTCTCGCCCCTCCCACCCCACGTCCTGTCAAACGATCTACTCCCCAACACTGGCTCTCACCTACGCATCTGCGCCCATTCTGCCGAATGAGCTTGGTCCAAATCCCGCTCCCTGGAAGACCTTCTACAATTCAAATTCATCCTTGGCTCCTTCCAGTCAGCCTTAGCACTTGCCAAACAAGATTACTACATCCATCTAACCAACTTCCTTGCCTCTGATCCTCGCCGTCTCTAATACCCTCAATTCTCTCCTCAAGGTCCCCCCGCCCCCGATCCCACCGTCCCTTTCTGCCCAAACCCTAGCCGACTATTTCCATGACAAAATCCCACAAGGTTACCCTCCAATTCCCTACCCCCCCATCTACCTCCCCTCCTCCCCAATTCTCTTCCCCCATCCATACTCCCTCTGCCACCCTCTCCTCCTTCCCTCCGATCTCTGAGGAAGAAATTGCACGCCTTCTGTCCTCCTCCAAACCAACCACCTGTTAATCAGCCCCTATTCCCCACCCATCTCCTACGTTCCATCCCCTTCACCATTGCCCTCTCCATCACTCATATCCTCAACCTCTCACTATCCACTGCAACTGTCCCCATTGACTTCAAACATGCTGTTGTCACACCCCTCAAGAAACCCTCACTTGATCCCACATGCCCTATCGACCCATCTCCCTCCTTCCCTTCATATCCAAACTATTAGAATGAGCAGTCCACCATCGCTGCCTCGACTTCCTCACCTCCCAGGCCCTCCTTGACTCACTTCAATCCAGCTTCCATCCCCTACACTCCACTGAAACGGCACTCACAAAAGTCACAAATTACCTGTTCCTGGCTAAATCCAAGGGCCTATCCTCATCCTTCTTGACCTTTCTGCTGCCTTTGACACCGTTGACCACAAACTCCTCCTCATCGCCCTCTCCTCGCTTGGCTTCAAGGACTCCGTACCATCCTGGTTCTCCTCCTACCTCTTCCATCGCTCATTCAGCATATGCTCTGGTGGCTCCTCCTCCTCCCCTACCCCGCTCCATGTAGGTATACCCCAGGGATCTGTCTTAGGCTCCCTCCTCTTCTCTCTCTATACCCAAGGCCTTGGTGCGCTTATCTCCTCCCATGGCTTTCAGTATCATCTCTATGCTGATGACTCACAAATTTACCTCTCTACACCTAATATTTCTCCGGCAACCCAGTCCAAGAACTCTGCCTGTCTTTCGGATATCGCTGCCTGGATGTCTCATCGACGACTGAAACTGAACATGGCCAAGACTGAACTCCTTGTCTTTCCAACTAACTCCTCCCCCCCCACTTCCCCCTCTCTCTATCCATGTGGATGGATCTACTATTCTTCCTGTTCCCTCGGCCCGCAATCTAGGGGCTATCTTTGACACCTCTCGCTCCTTCTCCGCTCATATCTAGCTTATAGCTAAGACCTGCCACTTCTTTCTCTACAACATCAGCAAAATCCGCCCCTTCCTCTCTGAACACACTACCAAAATGCTTATCCACTCCTTAATCTCCTCTTGCCTCGATTACTGCAACCTACTCCTTGCTTGTCTTCCCGTGAGCCACTTCCTTCCCCTTCATTCTATACAAAATCATGCTACTCGACTAATCTTCTGCCATGCCCATATTACTCCTCTTTTTAAGTCACTTCACTGGCTCCCTGTCCAGTTCCGCATCCCATTCAAGCTTCTCCTGCTGACCTATAAATGCATTCACTCTATGGCCCTCCTCTTATCTCTCCCTACGCCCCCTCTTGAAATTTGCACTCTGCTAACAAATTACTCCTATCAATGCCTTTCACCCGCACCGTGAACTCCTGACTGCACTCTTTTCACCTTGCTGCACCTCACGCCTGGAACAGCCTACCTGTGTTTGTGCGCAAGGCACCCTTCCCTGGCCCTCTTCAAGTGCAGGCTGAAGATCCACCTCTTCACCATTGCATTCAGATCCTGACTCCTTCCTCATCCTAACCTCCGTCAACGTTTATGACCAACTACAGACCAAACTGTACCACACAGTACCTTGCGTAGAACAGACTAATGCTCTGTACTGTTTTTAACTAATATACTATTCTAACTAGATTGTAAGCTCCGATGAGCATGACTGATGGGCAGGGACTCTCTCTTGTATGCCGACTACCTCTTGTAAGTTAGCTGTGCAGTGCTGCATGCATGGCACTTTAGTAGTGCTAAATAGTAGTAGTAGCCCTCCATAAGCCCATTATAATCCTAACCCGCACAGTCTTTCCCCTCTGTCCAGCATTTATCCCCTATCTGTCCAGTATGTCCCCCTGTCTCTCCCCTTTGTCCATATCAGCCCCCTCCCTCCCTCCATCCATATCAGCCCCCCTCAATCCATGTCAACCCCCTCCCTCCCTCCATGTCAGCCCTGTCCCTCTCCCCATGTCAGCCCCGCTGCATGTTCCCTGCCCCCTCCTCCCCTCTCCCTATGTCTGCCTGCTACTGCCCTGTTCTTCTGCAGCCGCAGTTCCCTGTCTCTTAGGGAACCATGGCTGTGCCGGTAAAGCTGTTGCATAGCCTTCCCGTCTCTCGACGGGCTCCGTGCAGCATTGTCCCGCCTCCAAAGGAAGTTGTTTACCACTTCCTTTGGAGGTGGGACAATGCTGCACAGAGCCCATCGAGAAAAGGGAAGGCTCCGCAACATTTTTACAGGCACAGCTGCGCTTCCCTAAGAGACAGGGAGCCGCAGCTGCAGAAGAAGGGAGGCGGTGCGTTTGCCGCTGCTGAGAAGTGGACAAGGCAGTGGCAGCAACGTGTGAAAAATGTGTCACGGGCCACACAAAATTCTCTCGTGGCCCACGGGCCATGTGTTTGAGACCCCTGGTCTAGATAATATAAAAAATGGATTCCTACTTGTATTTATAGATATTTCAGCTGCATTTGACACAGTTTCACATTCAGTACTAATAAATAGATTACACGAGATTGAAATATGTAACAACACTTTAAAATGGTTTACATCATACCTAACCAACAGAACACAAGTGTCAAAGGAGATAATGGAAATTCTTCACAGTTCACCATAAGCCAAGGAATACCACAAGGTTCATCCCTATCATCTATTTTATTAGACATATACATTCAGCCGATCTGTATCATCAAACAACGTATATTAAATTATCATATTTATGCAGATATTATGCTATACGCCCCAATTGATTCACTTTCACCGGACGTAACCCCCATGGTCCATTGCCTTGAAGATCTAAATAATTGGCACAAAGATCACAATTTCAAAATCAATTTAAACAAAACAGGAGCAATGATTATATCCAGAAATCCTAATTTTACTCCACTCCAATCACTCAGCATTCTGTATCACACAATTCCAATAAAAGACAAGGTGAAATATTTAGGAATAACCTAAAGTATTGTTATAATAAATAATTTTATAGTATCTCTTTGTAAGTTGTATTACCTCTTATCCAATGTTATGTCACTTCTATCTTTTGTAATTTATTTTGTGTAACTCACCACTTTGATTGTAGGAAAAACTGGTATACAAATCTAAATAAATATGTCATGTTGGAAAATAAAATGCAATCATAACAAAAGTCCATAAACCATTTTTAAAGAGGATCAGAGAAATCCACTGCTTACCCCTGGGATAAGTAGCATGGAATCTGTGTACCTTTTTGGAAAACTGTCAAGTACTTGTGACCTGGATTGGCCACTGTTGGAAACAGGATACTGGACTTGATGGACCCTTAGTCTGATCCGTATAGTATATCTTATATTCTAATGTCAATGAACGCTGGAACAAAAAGAACATGTAAAATCCCTGGATAGACTGATAAGGGTAGAAAAATTATTCGGCAGCAGACAATGCAGGAATGTCTGAGCATTTGAGATGGTGCCAAAACAGCTTCAGGTGCAGTCTCACCTAACTCTTCTAGTGGTATGTCGCTAAGATCAGGTATTGTAGCACAACTGAAGAGGCCACTAGGAAAATCAATATGGGGCTATACTGCTTGCAATAAAGCATAGTTACTCACCTGTAACAGGTGATTTCCGGGAACAGCAGGAATTTAGTACTCACATATGGGTATCGTCGGTACCGATGGAGCCTGCGCGGGAACGCTGCCCAGCGTCCAATTAGAAAGCTTATGGGAGCATCCCACAGCGCCTGCGTGCTGCCTTCCCGCCTTTCCCAACTGCCTCTCTCCAGTTGGGTTTTAAAAAGCTGAGACAAAGAGAAAGAGGGAAAGGAAAGAGATAGAGAGACACAACTCCTAGGGGAGGTGGGTGGGTTGTGAGGACTAAATTCCTGCTGTTCCCAGAGATCACCTGTTAAAGGTGAGTAACTATGCTATCTCCAGGAACAAGCAGGAATGTAATCATCACATATGGGGACTCCCTAGCTTTAGGTGCCAGGGAGAGACCCCAGAAGTTGTGTGTCCCTGAAAAGGGCTCCACTTCCCCCCATGGATCTCTGGCATCCTACCAGGGATGGTGGGTAGGAGTTGATTAGGTATGGAACAGGTGTTGGAGAACAGCCTGACCAAACAAGGCATCCCGGCGGGAGTCCTTGTCCAAACAGTAATGGGCTGTGAAGGTATGAACCGAGGCCCAAGGGGCTGCTCAACAGATGTCATTGATAGACACAGAGGCTGCCATGGCTCTCACACTGTGAGCTGTGACATGGCCCTCCAGAGAAAGGTTCTTACTCTGATAGGTGAAGGAAATACACTGAGCAATCCATTTAGACAGTGTTCTCTTGGAGACTGGAAGTCTCAAATGAGAAGGATCAAAAGCAACAAAGAGTTGAGAGGATTTTCTATGTTGCTGTGTTCTTTGTAGATAAAAGGCTAAAGCTCTTTTACAGTCCAAGGTATGAAGATTCCTCTCTGCATTTGATGCATGAGGCCTTGGGAAAAACACAGGTAGGTAGACCGCTTGGTTCAGATGAAAAGGCGAGACCACCTTTGGCATAAAGTGTGGATGAGTCCTAAGGACTACCTTGTCATGGTGGAACCTTGTATAAGTTGGATCAGCTACTAGCGCTTGCAACTCACTAATGCGGCGTGCTGATGTGAACATAAGAACATAAGAAATGCCATACTGAGTCAGACCGAGGTCCATCAAGCCCAGTATCCTGTTTCCAACAGTGGCCAATCTAGGTCATACGTACCTAGCAGTTTCCCCAAAAGACACAAGTTCTGCAGTGCTTGTACTAGGCCAAGCATTGATATCCTGGGTCCCTTTTTAATAGTGGTTTATGGACCTTTCCTCCAGGAACTTGTCCAAACCTTTTTTAAACCCAGCTATACTAACAGCCCTTACTACATCCTCCGGTAACAGATTCCAGAGTTTGATTACACGTTGAGTGAAGAAATATTTTCTCCTATTTGTCTTAAATAGTTTACCTTGTAGCTTCATTACATGCCCCCTAGTCCTTCTATATTCTGATAGCGTAAACAATTGATCCACGTTTATCCGTTCCACTCCATTCATTAATTTATACACCTCTATCATATCTCCCCTCAGCCGCCTCTTTTCTAGGTTAAAGAGCCCTAACCTTTTTAGCCTCTCTTCATAGGAGTAGCCTTCCATCCCCTTCACCAATTTGGTGGCTCTTCTCTGTACTTTTTCTAATAACTCTATGTCCTTTTTAAGATACGGTGACCAGAATTGCACACACTATTCAAAGTGCGGTCGTACCATGGAGCGATACAGAGGCATTATAATATCCTTTGTTTTATTCTCCATCCCTTTCCTTATGATACCTAGCATTCTATTTGCTTTCTTGGCCGCCGCTGCACACTGGGTGGAGGGTTTTAACATGTTATCCACGATGACTCCTAAATCTTTTTCCTGGGTGGTGGTTTCTAATGTGGAGCCTTGCATCGTGTAACTATAGTGTGGGTTGTTCTTTCCTAGGTGCATAACTTTGCACTTGTCCACATTAAATTTCAACTGCCATTTGGATGCCCAGTCTTCCAATTTATCCAGATCCTCCTGCAGTTTTCCACAATCCTCTTGGGTTTTAACAACTTTAAACAGTTTTGTGTCATCTGCAAATTTGATAACCTCACTAGTTATTCCCTTTTCCAGGTCATTTATGAATATGTCAAAAAGTAGCGGACCCAGTACAGATCCCTGGGGTACTCCACTATTCACCTTTTTCCATTGGGAATATTGGCCATTTAGCCCTACCCTCTGCTTTCTATCTTTTAACCAGTTCCCGATCCACAATAGTACACTGCCTCCTATCCCATGACTTTTTAGCTTCGCCAAAAGTCTCTGATGGGGGACCTTGTCAAAAGCTTTCTGAAAGTCCAGATACACTATATCAACCGACTCACCTTTGTCTACCTGTTTATGCACACCTTCAAAAAAACAGATCAGATTAGTAAGACAAGATCTTCCTTGTCTAAAGCCATGTTGGCTGTCTCCCATTAGGCCATGACTATCTACATGCTGTGTAATTTTGTTCTTTATGATGGTTTCTACCATTTTCCCTGGTACTGACGTCAGGCTCACCGGTCTGTAATTTCCCGGGTCACCCCTGGAACCCTTTTTAAAAATTGGTGTTACGTTGGCGACCCTCCAATCTTCAGGTATTACAGATGAATTTAATGAAAGTTCACAGATTACCAATAACAGGTCTGCAATCTCATATTTCAGTTCTTTCTTGATTACAATAAGAAATATAACCTTCCAAGAAAGGAATTTCAAGGAGGTAGTAGCTAAAGGTTCGAAAGGTGGCTTCATGAGCTGTCCAAGAACCAGGTTTAAGTCCCATGCCACCGGTGGTGGTCTAATGGGAGGCTTACTTAAAAGAAGGCCTCAAATAAATCTTGCTATAAGAGGATGTGAGGAAATAGGTTGTCCATTTAGAGGCTTAAAGGAAGCTGCAATAGCACTCAAATGGACTCTTACTGAATTAGTCTTAAGACCTGCACTGGATAAATGAAGGAGATACTCCAGCAATGATTCCAGAGGTATTGCAAGGGGGTTAAGACCCTTTTGCAGACACCAAATGGTAAATCTTTTCCACTTGAAAGCATAAGAGCGTCTTGTGGAAGATTTCCTGGAAGCAAAAAGAATATCTTTTACTTGCTGAGGGATATTAAGATCATGGAGATCTAGGCCTTCAGCAACCAAGCCCTGAGATGCAGAGACTGGGGATTGGAATACCATAACATTCCATCCTCCTGAGATAGGAGATCTGGAGCAGACCCTAACTCCAGGGAGGGAGCTTGAGAGAGATGCAGAAGCAGAGGGTACCGCACTTGCCGTGGCCAATGTGGAGCTATGAGAATCATATGGCCTCCGTCTCTCTGAAGCTTGAACAGGGTCTTGGGAATTAGGGGAATGGGTGGAAAGGCATACAGGAAGTCTTGACCCCAGTAAAGGAGAAAAGCATCCCTGGCCTGAGCCCCCTGAGCCAGAATTCTGGAACAGAACCGGGGAAGTTTGGCATTCCACGGACTTGCAAAGAGGTCTATGTCTGGGGTTCCCCAAAGTTGAAATATCCTGGCAACCTCGTCTGCATGCAGAGACCACTCATGTGGAAGCAGAACTCGACTGAGTCTGTTTGCCCAAGAGTTTTGAATGCCTGGAAGATACACTGCCAGAAGATGGATCTGATGCTGTCTGGCGAGGGCCCATAGTCGCAAAACTTTGTTGCAAAGTGACAGAGAGCCTGTTCCCCCCTGCTTGTTCACATAGAACATGGCTACTTGATTGTCCGTATGAATGAGGACTGTCTTGTAGCTGAGCAGGGTGTGGAACACTCGCAGAGCAAGGAAGATTGCTCTGAGCTGCAAGAGATTGATATGTAGATAACTCTCCTGTGGAGACCAGGTGCCCTGGGTGGAGAGGTCTTGCAGATGAGCTCCCCAACCCATTGGAGAAGCATCTGTTGTGAGAGTTGCTTGGGGTAAGGGTTGTTGAAAAGGGGACCCCAGCAAAAGGTTTTGAGTGGACTTCCACCACTGGAGGGACAAAATAAGGCGACTTGTGTTTGCTATTTTGTCTGACAGGCATCCTGATGCCTGGGTTCATTGGGTGGATTAAAGTCCACTGAGCTGCCCTCATATGGAGGCGAGCATAGGGAACCACATGCACAGTAGATGCCATATGGCCTAGTAGTTGTAACATTTCTCGAGCAGTTAGGTGAGGCTTTTGCACTGCTTAAGAAGCTAACTGCACCAGGCAAAGGCAACGGGTCTGGGGGAGATAGGCCCTTGCCTTTGTGGTATCCAGCAAAACTCCTATGAACTCTAAAGGCTGAGTGGGAGTTAGACTGGATTTTGGGATGTTTATTACCAGCCGTAAATACTGAAGGATACGCATTGTGCAGGATAGAGAAGTCCTGGCCTCTGACTCTGTTGAGGCTCGAATGAGCCAGTCGTCTAAGTAGGGGAAGACGAATATCCCTAGAGAGCGGAGAAATGCTGCTTCGACAGCCATGCATTTCATGAACACCCTTGGTGCTGAGGCAAGGCCAAAAGGAAGCACCCTGTATTGGTAGTGCTTTCCCTGAAAAAGGAACCGAAGGAACCTTCTGTGAGTTGGATGGATGAGAACATGGGTGTACGCATCCTTGAGATCTATTTTATTTATTTATTTATTTATTTGCAGAGCTTGATATACTGCCCAAACCTAGGGTATCAGAGCGGTGAACAATAAAAACAGGCTGCTGGAGAGTTATGGAAAGGAACGCCATTTAATTGACAGGAAAGCAAAAGAGAGACGCAGATAGAAGACACAGATGGGGGGGGGGGGGAGGTGACAAAGGATAGTGGGACCATCGGGACCATCATGGGGGTATGGGGAGGTCAAAAGCCTGGGAGACAAGATGGGTTTTAAGGAGGGCTTTGAAATGCAGGAACGAGGATTCCGTACGGAGCGGGTGAGGGAGAGAGTTCCACAGGGCAGGACTCAAGAAATAGAAAGCGGAGTGAACGGTGAGTTCGAGATGAGCCTGGGACGGGGAGGGTAGAAAAAGACGATTGCTGTGAGAAGAGCAGAGGAGACGGGGGACGGGTTGATGATAGATAAGATCAGAGAGATATTGAGGGGTACCAGTATGAAGAACTTTGTGGGTAGTAATGAGATATTTATAAACAAACCTGTATTTAATAGGAAGCCAAGGAGTGATGTGGTCGAAAGGGGAAGAAAAAGTGATCAAACGTGCAGCAGTGTTTTGGATAAGCTGAAGGCGGCGGAGTTGGTAAGAGGGGAGGCTGGCAAAGATTGAGTTACAATAGTCTAGACGAGAAATCACCAGGGAGAGAACAAGAGTAGTGAGAGAATCTGCAGAAAGGTAGGGCCGGAGGGATCTGATGCGACGAAGATGAAAGAAACAGCTACGAACAAGAGAAGAGATATGAGGGTGGAAGGACAGGGAGGAGTCAAGGGTGACACCGAGGTAGCGGAGAGAGGGGACAACAGGGATGGGGAGGGAGGACATTGTGGGGGCTAGTGTAGGAGGAGGAATAGTGAAAGAGAACCAAATAGCCGAAGACTTAGAAGGATTAACACAGAGAAAATGATCAGAGAACCAAGAGGCAATAAGGTCAAGACAAGCATTGAGAACAAAGAGGTCTGGGGAAACCGAACTGGTGTGATGAACGAGAAGAATATCGTTGGCATAGAAATAGAAGGAAATACCGGACTGTTGAATGAGGAGGGCAAGCGGGGCGAGGAAGATATTGAAAAGCAAAGGGGCCAGGATAGAACCTTGTGGAACACCGCAGTGCAAAGGGAAAGGGGCAGAGGCAATGGGACCTGAGTGAACGGAAAAGGTGCGGAGTGAGAGAAAGGACCTAAACCAACACAACACAGTGCCTCGGATACCAAAATCAGACAGGCGGGTGAGGAGGGTATGGTGGTCAATCACATCAAAGGCGGCGGAGAGGTCCAAAGAGACAGCAATGGATAGGTCACCCCCGTCGTGAGAGCGGTGAAGTTCACTAAGAAGGGCAAGGAGAATGGTTTCAGTGATGTGCCCGGTCCTAAAGCCAGATTGACGGGGGTGAAGAGAGAGGGTGGTGTCGAGATGTGCTGAGAGCTAGGTAAAAACTACTTTTTCCAGAACTTTGGAAAGGGGAGATTTGAAACAGGGTGCCAGTTAGCGGGAAGACTGGGATCAAGGGTAGGTTTCTTCAGAAGAGGTCGAACAACAGCGTGTTCCCAACGGGTAGGGAAACTGCCAGAGGTAAGGCTAGAGTTGATTATGGCCAAGATGTATGGGGGAAGGTGAAGAGAGGGATCGAGAAGCCAAGTAGAAGGAAGGGGGTCGAGTGGACAAGTCGTTTTGTGGGATGAAGAGATTACCTTAAGGAGCTCAGCAGAGGTGACGGGGTGGAAAGAACGCTAAGTGTGGGGAAAAGCACTGGAAGAAAGCATTGATTATAATAGCGCGGTATATAAGAAACATAAATAAATAAATAAAGAAGGGGGAAAAGGAATAGTGGGGGAGGTGGAAGGGGAGGGGAGGGGAGAGAGGAGGGGGACAATGGGGAAAGGAGGAACGGAAATCTAGAGAACAAAGCCAATCCTGACTCTGAATGTATGGCAGCAGAGATCCGAGAGAAATTTTGAATTTCTCCTTGACAAGGAATTTGTTCAATTCTCTGAGGTCTAAGATAGGTCTGTAACCCCCCGTTTTCTTTGGGATAAGGAAATAAAGGGAATAGAACCCTATACCCTGCTGATGAAGGGGTACTTCTATTGCCCCTTGGGCAAGAAGGATAGCGACCTCTTGACCTAACAGGTTGATGTGAGAGGTCGGAGAATTGAACTGCTTTACTATTGTGTGAGGGGGCATGCTTGAAAAATGAAGCTTGTACCCCTCCTTTATGATGGTGTGTCCAATGCTCTGCTGTTATTTGCCCCATCTGGGGGCAAAATGACATATCCTTCCTGGAATGGTGGAAGGTTCTGGTCCCCTGAGAACCAGGAAGGCTAAGTTCTGTAGATGAGAGTCAAAGGCCCTGTGGAGGCTGAGCCTGCTGGGCCGGTTGAGGCCTAGCAGCCTTTGCTTTCTTCTGTTTGGGTGGTTGCTGACCTTTCCTGGCAAGCTGACCTGCAGAACGTCTCTGCTGAACATAAGCAGAATAAAATCTTTTCTTTTTAGAAAAGAATGGCTTCTTGAACAATTTCTTTCTAGCAGGATCAGCAATGGACTTGGATAATCTATCCAAGGTGGAATTTTCAGCATCCATTTCATTGGCCTTTTCCTGCCAATCTTTACCAAACAGGTTCTCACCAGTACAAGGGATATTTCCCAATTTGTCTTGTACCCAGAACTCTAGATCAGATGCCTGGAGCCAAGCAATTCTACGTGTCCCTATGGCAATAGCCGAGGTTCTGCTTATGCACTCAAAGCAGTCAAAGGCTGCACGGTTTGAAAATTTAGAGACATCTTGGGCATGTTTGACTAAAGTGAGAAAATCCTGTCTTTTATCCTCAGAAAGAAAAGGACTTAAAGCCTCTAAATCATCTGTGACCTCCTTCAGGAACATTCCCATGTAGAGACTATAGGAACTGATCCTGGCAGAAAGCATGGAAGCTTGGAAGACCCGATGTCCAAAAGCATCCAGGGTTCTGCACTCACGTCCTGGAGGATTAGAGGCATGCCTTTTTGCACTCTTGATCCTTCTCATAGCTGACTCCACTACAATAGAGTGGTGAGGAAGCTGAGTCTTATGGAATCCAGGACAAGGAGGGACTCGATACATAGTATCCAGTCTACGAGAATGAGGAGAGGTGGTAAGAGGTGTTTCCCACATCCTTAACATGAGATCATATAAAATCTCATGGATAGGTAAGGTAGCTGCCTCCTTAGGAGTTTTGGGATATTGTAGAATTTCCAACTCCTTGGCCCTTGGCTCTGTTTCAGGGGCCACAGTAATGGACAGGCCCCGAGCCACCTCCCTGATAAAATCTTGGAAGGAAATATCCTCTGGAGGAGACATCCTGCGTTTAGGGGAGGAGGGCTCCTCTAGGAGAAGCATCGCTGCATCGACAGAACTGTCAGAATCCTCAGATTCTTCTGAGGATTCGAAGTATCATCTGTCCGGATGCTCTTGAAGAGCCCGATATCCGTACCGACCAAAGTCGGTACCAGGAGTAACCAGTACCGGGGTATCGGTACCGGAGGTCATCGGATGACTGGGTACCGGCAAAGCAGACACCGATGCCAATGTCGATGCTATCGGTACCATTACCGATACCAATACCAAGGCCGGTGTCGGTACCGGTGGAATTGTCTGTTGCGGTCCCGAGGGCGTCGATGCTGCAAGGAAAGCCGCCAGACTGTGTTCCATAGCCAGAACTCTCTGGTCTACTGACGCTGCCAATGCCTGGATGTCAGTACCGGACGAGACTGCCGGTACCCCAGAGCATGGCACCAGTAGTTCTGCTAAGGCCGAGGCCTCGAGAACATCCTGGAACCCCGATAATGCTTTGGAAGCCGAAGCCTCCCACCGGGGTACTTTTGCTGGTGCAGAATCCTCGAGGGCAACGCCAGAGGCATTCTCGATGCTTAGAAGGAGATCTACCCTTCGAGGACCGGCTGGATTTATGTTTAGTTACCTGAGATCCATGGGAGGAAGCAGCAGCCCTGGAAGACTTCAATGCCACCGAAGCTGCATCAGAGGGAAACAGGGTACTGAGCTTAGCAGCTCGGTTCTGCCGACCTCTTTTAGACATCATGGCGCTGGACATACAATCCGTGATGGAGTGGTCAGGACCTAAACATTTTAGATACCATTCATGGGTGTTGGTGACGGAAATGGTACCCCCACACTTGGTGCACTTTTTGAAACCTGAGGCAGGTTTCTCCATGGTAAGGAAAGGTTTTTAGGCCTAAGGCCCAAAAAGACGTATGCACCTGAAGAAAAAGAAAAAAGAGAATATATATATATATATTTTTACAGAAATAAGAAAAGAAAAAAACGGTGGTACCGGTAGAGTGTCAAGGAAGGCAGACGCGACCACAAAAAGAAAGAAATAAAAAATAATTCTTCTGCAGTGACAGGAACACGACCTGCTGGCTCCGCGGAAAATGAAGAACTGGAGAGAGGCAGTTGGGAAAGGCGGGAAGGCAGCATGCAGGCGCTGTGGGATGCTCCCAAAAGCTTTCTAATTGGACGCTGGGGAGCGTTCCTGCGCAGGCTCCGTCGGTACTGACGATACCCATATGTGATGACTACATTCCTGCTTGTTCCTGGAGATAAAAGCTAATACAGACCATAGTGAGGTGCGCAAGGAAAATATGACATTTTAGTTACCAGTTAATGCCTTTTTTGAGTCCTGATAGACCAGTCCAGACAAGCGAGTTGTGTTTCCCTACCAGCAGACTGGTGGCGACAAAGAACCAATGAAAAGCCCAAGTTTCAACAACATCACTCCTATCCCTCTATTTGCCTCAGTCACCAAAGGTCCCTTCAGTATTTGTCCCAAAGCATATGGGAGAAATATGGCAAGCCTCACACAACCTCAATTGAGGGCACAACGAACAGTAGAGAAGTATGTGCAGAAAGGCATAAACAGAAGGCTGTCAGTAGAAGATGAACCTGCAGAGCCAAGGATAAAAAACAAAGTGGACCCAACGGTACCGCAGCAGAAAAGAGCAAATACAATCTCAGGGGCAGGCAGGACCTAAGGAAAGGACATTAAGTGGTAAGTAAAATGTCACTTTAACAATTATCCTGATAGACCAGTCCAGACAAGTGGGATGTACTAAAGCTACAACATCACTGGGCAGAAAGAAGACACAACAGCTTGCAAAACCCTTGAGCTGAAGGCTGTGTCTGCCCATGCAAGGACATGCAAGTGGATATACTTGACAAAAGTGGAAAGCGATGCTGCTACTCAAAAACATCTGCAGGGGCTACCGAACTTCATTCAACCCACAAGGAAGCTTGTGCTAGAGTAGAATGGGTACGCAAACCCTCTGAGACTGGCTGGTTCCGCAACAGAGACACCAAGGCAATGGCCTCCTTAATCCAGCACCCCAAAGTCGACTTGGTCTCTGCTTCACCCTTGCAAGGGCCAGTTTTGACTTATTTTATTTATTTATTTATATTCTCTTATATACCGCGCTATTCTGCATCAGTGCGGTTTTTACATTGAACAAACTGAAATTACATTGAACAGGGCATTATAACTTGGAGATAACTATTTTACAGGGGACATGGGCTATGGAGGGTTAAGTGGCTTGCTCAAGACCACAAGAAGCACCTGTGGGACTAGAAACCCCAGTCCTTCCGGCCCAAGGTTGCAGTCCTCTAGTGGGATTTGAACCCCCGACCTTCCCGCCTGAAGTACCTTGCCCCAACCACTAGGTCACTCCTCCACTCCAAAAAAGGCCCTTATGAAAGGGATTTGTAACCTCCAAGTTACTGGAGGGGCACCCTTGGGACATCTGGCAAAGATCCTTATCCTTTTTCCTACACTGCTCCTTCGGGAAGGAGGGCAAGCAAACCACTTGGTTGAAAGGAAGAAAGCACCTTAGGCATGAACGAAACAGCCTTCTCCAAAAAGAACAAATAAGGATCCTGACAAGACTCTTTAAGGCTCTTCAACCTGAAAAAGAGATGGTTGAGGGAAGACATGATAGAAGTCTATAAATTAATAAATGGAGTGTAATGGGTAAAGGTAGATTGATTGTTTACACCTACAAAATGTAGGAAGACTAGGGTACATGCAGTGAGGCTACAGTGTAACCCATATAAGACTAATAAGAGAAAATATTTTTTCATTCAATGCATAATCAAACTCTGGAATTCGTTACTGGAGGATGTAGAAAAAACTGTTAGTGTAGCTGGGTTTAAAAAAAGTTTGGACAAGTTCCTAGAGGAAAGGTCCATAAATTAGGGAAATCCACGGCTTGTCCCAAACAAGCCTTGTGGAACCTGTGTTTTCTGGGGAAACTTCTAGGTATTTGTAACCTAGATTGACCACTGTGGGAAACAGGATATTGGACTTGATGGACCTTGGTCTGACCTAGTATGGCATATCTTATGTTCTTAAGACAGAGTCTGCAGCTCGGATATCTGCCTTGCGGAACAAATCACAACCAAAACGACAATCTTGAACATCGAATCCTTTAAGACAGCATGCTTCAACGGCTCAAAGGTTGCCGCCATCAGGGCCCTGGGCATCAGACACAGATCCCAGGAAGGGATCACAGATCGAAGGGGAAGACGCAGAAACCGAACCCCTTGAGAAAAAGAGAGACATTCGGATGCAAGGCCAAAGACCTGCCCATCAGCAGATCAAGGAAGCAGGCTAGAGCTGCCATCTTAACACAGGGAGCTAAGTGAAAGGCCCTTCTCTAGGCCATCCTGAAGAAAGGCCAACAAGAAGACAGGTCTCAGGAGCCAACTGCTGTGCACTCAAAGAGGCACTGTATCCGTACATATGCTAACTTAGTAGACCTCTTTTGAGCACCAAGCAGAGTAGAGATCATTGCTGGAGAGTAGCCGTTACAGGATAGAAGTCTCCTTTCAAGAACCATTCTGTGAGCAAGAAGGGAGCCGGATCCTCCAGGACAATCAGTCCCTGCTGCAATAGTCCCAGAGATGGAGGAAGCCAAAGAGGAGGAGCCACATCGGGTTTCTGAAACATGCGCTCCGTGGACAATCCCACACTAACAGACAAATTCTGCCCAGGTGGCGCTCTATATGTTGAATCACACGCCTCACTAGAGGCCACGGAAGAAACATGTACAGCAGCCGCTTTCATGGCCAAGTCATGGGCAGGGCAAAGACGTCTTCGGACCCCATTTCCATGCGGTGACTGAAGACGTGGCAAACCTTAGCACTGGAAAGGGCCATCGGATCCATTTTGGGGTGACCCGAATGGTGCAGAATCAACTGAAACACCTTCATCATCTTTATTCTGGTACTTGATATACTGCCCAGGCACAAGCATCAGGGCGGTGTACAATTAATACAGGCTGTAGGTGAAAACAAAGAGAGAAAGGAACACCATTGTTTGAATAGGAAAGTAATAGAGAGGAACAGAGAGAAAAGGGGAGTCAAAGACTCCAGTCATATGGAGGAGGAGGGGAGGAGAGGGGGGCCAGGGGAGGGGGGGCCTGTGCCAAAGGAAGGAGGGGGCCTAGGAATCGGGGGGAGGAAGATCAAAAGTCTGGTGGAAGAGGTGGGTTTTGAGCATGTTTTTGAAATGAGGGGAGGATAGTTCTGTGCGAAGGGTTTGCAAGAGTGAGTTTCAGAGGGCAGGGCCTAGGAAAGAGAAAGTGGAGTATCGGGTAAATTCAAGGTGGGCCTGTGTGGGGGAGGGAAGGAAGAGGCGGTTACCATGAGCTGATTGAAGGAGGCGAGGGGAGGGCTTGAGGCGAATGAGGTCTGCTAGGTACTGAGGGGTGCCGGTGTGGAGGACTTTGTGAACAATTGTGAGTATCTTGTAAACACATCTGAATTTAATTGGGAGCCAGTGAAGACATATGAGCAAAGGAGTAACGTGATCAGACGAAAAGGAGTGGGTGAGAAGACGAGCAGCTGACTCAATTCCCCCTCTCCAGAATTCAGAGAGTGCCAGTTGAGGAAGTCCGCTTCTACATTGTTCATCCCAGCAGTGTGCTTGGCCGACAAAGCTAGCAGGTTCTCCTCTGCCCAGGCAAATAGGAGATCCATCTCCAGAGCTACCCCGGCGCGCCTTGTGCTGTCTTGCTGATTGACATAAGCCACCGCTATGGCGCTGTCTGAAAATACTCGAACTGCCTGGCCTTACCAGGGGCCTGAAATGCATTATAGCCAACCTGATGACTTTCACCTTGACCTTTGTCACCACCCACCTTCCTCCTCTAGGGTATATAGGTAGTTGCCTAGAAGGGGCGGCAGATGGGACCACAGTATTTATAAGGACCTTGAAAACGCTGTAACCTGGTATCCGTGTAGTTGTGGGGCCAAGTGAATCAAAGGGGTTAACAATAAGTTTATTGTCACACAGGAATTTTCATATACCTACTTCCCCAAACACAGAAATAAGATGTTGGTACTTGTTGTGCCAAATAAAGAATGAATGGTAACAAAGTCCTCCTGATGCTTCTCAGGCAATTATTTCAAACAAACATAGCTTCTCAAACTTCTTTCCAGGTTTTAAATACAACTGCTTTTCACAGTATAAGCACTGCTTCTGGTACTAGGTCCAAACAAAGGAAACTTCACAGCGTTGCATTTACTTTCACAGCTGCATAATGAGTGTTGAGTTTCCACTCAGGCAGAGCGCTGCCTTTCTCCATATAAAGTAAAACAATTAGGCTTTCTCAGCACTTAATACTAGAAATACTTTTACAGCTTTTCACTCTCTCTGGCAGAAACCACAGTCCATATCAGAACAACTGTCTTCTAATGAAGGTGCTTCAGTTTGCATCGGCTCCACTTCAGAATCTGATATGTCCTTATATTTAGGTTTAGGTAAGTCCACCGACTTCCATTGCTCTACAAGTGCATTAAGCTGCTTCCACTTAGTTTCATTTAACCTTCTGGGTACATGCAAGGATTTAGAATTACCAGCACTCTTAAACACAGTATTAAAAGGGCTCACCTTTCTCCTGGCACAACTAAGATTCCCACTTTGGTTAGGAGGTAAATATTTGTCTTGGTACTGCCTCCCTGGCTCCTGTGTAGCAAGTTGCTCAGCAAGGTCTGACTCCAACGTTCTGCTCCGTAGCCTGCAATTAGCTGATTGTTTACAAGTAGCTGGGCTGTACTCAGAACTGGAGCTCCTGACACGCTGTCTGCCTTGGGAATATCTTTGCAGTTTTACAAATGGCACTTTCCTTCTGCCCAACCTCCCACGTGTGACTGTAGCTTCCAAAGAAGATTCCAGGGAGGTACTTATATCTCTTCTGGGCAAAGTTTTTAAACTCTTCTCCCCAGGTTTAAAGTAACCTCTAACCTGTTTCTCCTTTTTGCTTGTCTTGAGGTAGTTCCTTCCTGGAAGCTTTTCCAGACGCCTCTCCAGAGTCCTCTCTGACTCTCTGCAATCTGGCTGGCAACTCCCCAAGCACCTTAGGCTATCCTGGTAATGGCTGCCTCTTTTTCTGCTTCCTCCGGTCCTCAGTTTTCTGGCTTGATCCCAATCAGAATCTGAATCTCCTACAGAAGCTGAACCTTGAACTCCCCTCGTCCTTCCAGTCTCAGTCTCACTTTCAGTTTTCCTCTCAGCAGCTGCTCCCCCACTAACTGCTCCTTCCTGGTTAAGTGGACGGGGCTGCCCTATCAGCTTTGACTCCGCCCCTCTCTCTCCCACATCAGCTCCCTGGGTTGTCATGGAGCTGGGGCGTGGCTCTCTGTGTTCTCTTGTGCAGAGAATCTTTCTGGGCTAAAACTTTAACCCTTTCCTGACCTGCTTTACAGACAGCTTCTGCTGAAAGAAACTGCTTTAAATCCTTATTTCTAGGTTTTAAACCCTCTGCCTTGTCTGGAAGGAAGCCTTACTCAGGTCAGGAGGTGTATTCCTGCAGGAGGAGGGGAGATAATCATGCTGCAGTTAACCTGAAACAATTTGACTTCAGCAAGAGCAGAGAGCCATTGCTGAGAGGACGTCACAGAGGTAAAGCTGATTGTCTTAACAAACCAAAGTTTCAGGAAGACTTATTAGCAAGCCAGCTCTCTGTATTGAGCCAGGAGCCAGCTTATGGAAAAGCCTTTAACTGGGAAGGAGCAAATGTGTTAGAGCTGCTACAACGGTTATTACAGAACCAGGAAGTAATTAGCAAGGAAAAGTATTCTGTTCACCGAGAAGCAGCACAGCTGTATGGTGATGAGGACTCAGACCTCTCGGGTTCCGTCTGTGAATCAATGGAACTTGGGGAAGAGGTTCCATTAACTGATTCAGAGGATTGCATGGAGTGTGATTTGTCTCATGTAGTCAAATGAAAAACTATCCTTTATATCTGCTGAAAAGAGGTACAGTTTGTTTGGCTTACCTAACCTTTTATAGAGCCTGAGGTGTTTTAATCAGAGTGTTTGCTATAGTGAGTGAGACACGAGTATGGCTAATGTTTAGAGTCTCATGTGCTCTGATTAAGAACCAGGAACAAGCTCTGGAATTTGTAAAAAGAAAGGTTACATTCTATGAAGAGTTTTCCTTTACATTGAACAAGTAAATGGACATTTATGTTTGAGCATTTTTGAGAAAAAGCCTTATATTTCAAGAGAAGATTTTTCTGTTGCTGAAGAAAGCGAGTTTTTGTTTCATTACCTTGTATTCTTTGTTTACCCAAAGTTATTCATGTCATGCCAAGCTTCTTTGGAAGTTCTCTATGCTAAGGGAGGCTTAAATAAAAAAATTCCTGTTTTACTTTCAATCTCGGCTCAAGCTTTTTTTTGGCTACACAACTACAGGTGCTTTGAACTACGACTCCCAGAAGCCCTTGCTTCGGGTAGTCATCTTTGAAAGTAATTATCACACCCCTATCTAACGTCAGGCAGCCGCCTAGGCGGACTAGGGGGCGTGACAATACCTTAGAGGAAAGGCGGGATAGAGGTCATATGATTGAGATGTTTAAATACCTCTGTGGCATAAATATTTATTTATTTTATTTATTTACATTCTCTTATATACCGCGCTATTCTGCATCAGTGCGGTTTACATTGAACAAACTGAAATTACATTGAACAGGGCATTATAACTTGAAGATAACTATTTTACAGGGAACATGGGCTATGGAGGGTTAAGTGGCTTGCCCAAGACCACAAGGAGCACCTGTGGGACTAGAAACCCCAGTCCTTCCGGCCCAAGGTTGCTGTCCTCCAGTGGGATTTGAATCCCCGACCTTCTGGCCTGAAATACCTTGCCCCAACCACTAGGCCACTCCTCCACAAATATACAGGGGGAGAGCCTCTTTCAATTGAAAGCAAGTTCTGCTACGAGGGGACATGGGATGAGGGTGAAGGGGTATAGATTCAGGAGTGATATGCGAAAATATTTCTTTACGGAAAGAGTGGTGGATCCGTGGAATAGTCTCCCAGTGGAGGTGGTTCAGATGAGGACAGCAACTGAATTCAAAAAAGCATGGGACAAACACAGAGGATCTCTAAAGGAAAAAAGGGGACTGTTGTAGTTGTTGATATGGAAGGACAGACTAGATAGGCCATGTGGTCTTTTTCTGTCGTCATATTTCTATGTTTCTCCAAATCAGTTCCAAACATGCGCTTCCCCTAAAAGGCCAGCTGAGCCAACCGGGCTTTGGAGGATGTGTCCACTGCCCAGTGCTGCAGCCACAATCAATGCAATGACACCATTGGGCACTATCCGTGGCCCCTCAGTGAGGAATCTACTTTGGGTTCCAGGACGTCCTTTAAGACTGATCCGCCTTCCACAGGAATGGCGGTCTGTGTGGTAATCGCCATGACCTACGCATCCATCTTGGGAATGTCAAACCACTCGATGCGCTCCACCTCCAGGAGAGTGTAAATCATCATATACATAAGAACATAAGATATGCTATACTGGGTCAGACCAAGGTCCATCAAGCCCAGTATCCTGTTTCCAACAGTGGCCAATCTAGGTCATACATATCCAGCAGTTTCTCCAAAAGACACAGGTTCCAAAATGCTTGTAATGGGTCAAGCAGTGATATCCTGGGCCCCTTCTTAATAATGGTTTATGGACCATTCCCTCTAGGAACCTGTCCACACCTTTTTTAAACCCAGCTACACTAACAGCCTTTACTACATCCTCCGGTAACAAATTCCAGAGTTTGATTACACGTTGAGTGAAAAAATATTTTCTTTTATTAGTTTTAAATAGTTTACCCTGTAGCTTCATTGCATGTCCCCTAGTCTTTCTATATTCTGATAACGTAAACAATTGATCTACATTTACCCATTCCACTCCGTTCATTAATTTATAGACTTCTATCATATCTCCCCTCAGCCATCTCTTTTCCAGGTTAAAACGCCCTAACCTTTTTAGCCTTTCTTCATAGGAGTATCCTTCCATCCCCTTTACCATTTTGGTGGCTCTTCTCTGAACCTTTTCTAATAACGCTATATCCTTTTTAAGATACGGCAATCAGAATTGCACACAATATTCAACCCTTTAGGTAGGTAGTCGTGGGGAGTTCAACTCATATCATATCATATCCTTGATTATATATTATATCATATATCATATCCTTGATTAACTCCAGGAAGAGAAAGACAGCAGTGGATTTCCGCATCCCTTGAAGGAGCGGGTTTACCTTCTGGCTCTTGCTCCATGTTGGAAGTATCCATGAAGTTCAAGGTGGATGAGACCCTGGCAATCAACACCATCAGCTCTTTCTTCCAGAATAGATGGATCATGCTAGCCTCTGCTTAATCTTCTGAAGGTGAGAGCACTTCCTCATGCACATCACCCAGTACCAAGCCATCTGAATCAGAGGCACTGAAAACATTTCAGACAGCTCCTAACTGTTCCCCATCTCCAGGGAGTGTCCCTCAATGGGGACGCTTAGCTATAATTGAACAGGGCTTCTACTTTCAGCCTGCCTAGCAGGAGAATGCATTTAGGGGCACCCAGAGAGTCTGAATTACCACACAAGAAGGACTAGGCATGTTTGAAAAGGAAAAGAATTTCTGGGAGGACAATCTGGAGTCTGGAAGCTCTTCTCTCGGATAAAGTTTCCCGACACCAGGGGTCATAGCCACCACAGACCCCCTAGAGGACAAAGAGAGGCTCATAGCATAGTTGCCAAAACCTCCGACCGGATGAATATCCCTACCCCTATCGCCATCTGTCACCTCCTGCTCTGGGGCAGATAAGGGCAGGCGAACCACATCCTCTTGTTGAGAGGGGGAAAAGCAGACCCTCCAGGGGTGACTCAGAAGCTGCATTGCACAAAGGGCAAAGTCTAGAATCCAAGAATGAGGGCTCCTTGCTTGCCACAGGACAAACAATGTTACTGAAAGAAGACAGAGTTAGGCTAAGGCTGCAATGGTCCACAAGCATGCTTTAACTGCGCTTTTAAGTGCTTTAAAGGCACTAGGGTAGCAGTGTTTGTTGGAGCCGCTTGGGCAGAATACATGTTAGGATCACATGACCTCCAAGCACAAAAAAAGGCAAGCAGAAAATGGCAGGAAACCCCCACCCAGCGCAAACGGTCGCTAGCAGTCCACCCCGAATTGCATCCCTCAGAGACGGAACTGGGAGCACCCAACAAGGACAATGACTAGGTCAAACCTTGGTTCTTGCCCATGAAAGTCCCAGGTGGAGAATCTGTGCCAGGCTCAGCTCTACTCTCCCCTGAAACGTCTTCACTGATCGACTTTGCAGCACCATGTGTAAGGTGGCTGGCAAGTAGATCCCTCTGAATGCCTTCTGCAATCTTGGAAGAAAGCAGGGGGACAGAGTAGGAGGGAGGGAGCGCTGAGGTTGTGTGAAGCTGCTGTACTCTTCCAGATCATTCCAAATTGTGGATGTTCAACAGACTGTTATCATGATAATGGCATAGAGATGAACCAATTTTCCTTACTCCTATGGATACAGAAAAGACCGGAGTCTAGTGGAGCCTCTCATGTCACGCTCAAGTGAGGAAGTCACCTTTCTGTACTCGTGGTCATTCATGAGCATTTAATAAATCTCTCTTACGCACTGATGTGGAATAGCGCGGTATATAAGAGAATGTAAATAAATAAAATTAATAAAATCTCTCTTACTCAATCCTCAGATTTTCTACAGAGAGAAGAAAATCCATCCACCATAGAAATATTGAAGGGGCCTCTGGTGGCTGAGGCAAATAGAGGCATAGGAGTGATGTCACTGAAACCTGGGCTTTTCATTGGTTCTTTATCGCTTTGTAGGGGAACACAACATACTTGTTTGGACTGGCCTAGCAGGACGATATGGAAGCATGAGATTAAGGACATAGCTTAGAATGCAAAACACAGAGGCTTCGAGACCGAAGATGAGAGGGTGATATATTGCTGTTATTAAGTACCGTCGAGTCAGTGTCGACTCATGTCGACCCTCTGGATAGTTGACCCAAACTTTGTTCGGTCTTCAGTCAGGTGGCTCATTGCTGATAGAGTGGCACCCATAGCTGCTGTTACTGTATCAATCCATCTCATTGCTGGCCTTCCTCTTTTGAATTGACCCTCCACCTTGCTAAGCATAATGTAATGATCTGTGATGTGTCCAAACTATGAAAGTCTTGTCATCTGAGCATCTAAGGAAAGCTTAGATTTGATCTCTTCTAGTACTAACTGGTTTGTTTTTCGGGCAGTCCATGGAATACACAGTATATGTCGCCAGCATCATAATTCAAAGGCAACAATTTTCTTCCTATCTTTTTCACTGTCCAACTTTTGCATCCATATGATGTTATTGAAAATACGATGGCTTGGACAAGTCAAATCTTTGTATGGAGAGAGACATCTCTGTTCTTGAGAATCTTGTCGGATTTCTTTGTATTGATTGTTGATTCAAGTAGATTAAAATTGTCAACTATTTCAATTTCTTCTCCATCAATGATGAACTTATTGTTTTTGCCAGATGCCAAGAATCTTTGTTTTCTTAATGTTAAGGTGTAGGCCCATTTTAAGACTATGTTCTTTGATTTTGAGAAGCAAATGTTTCAGATCATCTTCACTTTCAGCCAATAATGTGGTATCAGCATAGCGAAGGTTGCCGTCTTCCACCAATCTTCACGCTTCGGTTGTCTTCATACAGTCCTGCTTCTCTGATGATTTGTTCTGCATATAATTAAACAGGTAGGGGGAAAGTATGCAGCCTTGTCATACACCTTTGCTAATTTTAAACTATTCTGTTTCTCCTTGTTCTGTTCAAGCTGTTGCTTCTTTATCAATGTAAAGGTTGTGCAAGAGAACTATCAGGTGTTCTCATATACCCATGCTGGATATTTAACAGATTTTATATACCGCCTTATCCTTTAATGAAAGCGGTTTACAAAGACATAAAATCAATAACAAAAAACATCTAAACATTAGGTATATTATTACAATTATATACAGTAGAATTCTGTATAGATAGGTAGAAATAGGAACTAATGAAGGAAGGGAAGGATTAAAGTTAGAGGGTATAGAATAAGAGTCAAGGTAACTTATTAAAATAACATAAGTGATCTATATATAGGATATACATTAGATTAGGGTTTTATAGAAGGGTGGAAAATGTGAAGTCCCATAATAGTCAGTGAAAAGAAAGGTTTTCAGTCTTATTTTGAAGTCCTTGGCATCATAAGTAGATTTTATATCTTGAGAGAGGGAATTCCAAATGGAGTGTGCTGTTAGAGACAGAGCCCTTCTGGAAGTAGAGTTAATAGTTTTACAGAACACAGCAGGTGTCTGAATAATGTCGATCATCTGACTACGTCTTGGTCTATTGTTGGATTTAATCTTTATTAAATCATTGAGGGTGTTAGGGGCCAGGCTTCGTTGAATCTTGAAAATGATGAGGGTCGTTTTAAATTTGATTCTTAAAAGGATTGGGAGCCAATGAAAATTGGTTCAGGATTGGGGTTATGTATTGGTGTTTTGCAGAACCAGTAAGGATACAGGCTGCAGTATTTTGAACCATCTGTAGAGGACGAATTGTTGAAGTAGGTAGACCAAGGAATGATGAATTACAGTAATCAAGTATAGGTGTTATAATAGCTTGGCAGACAGTCCTGAAATGGTCAAGATGTAAGATAGGCTTTAGTCTTCATATAATAGCCAAATTGTGGTAAGCGCTCTTAGTGGTCCTAGCAACATGTGAGTGAAAGTTTAGGCTCCTATCTAAACCTATCCCACCTCTTTTCTCTGGCCTTCGACCTCCCCTCACCCTTCATGTAACTGTTTCCTTTATGTCTTGTCTTCTCTCTCCTGTTCTTCTACTGTCCTGTCGTTGATTGTAGTTCCTTTCCTTTTCCGCTAGGCCTCATGCCTCTACTGTATTTTATGAAATGTAAACCGCCGTGCTTTATCACAGAAGGGCGGTATATCAAATTGAATAACCAAACAAACAAAATGACACCCAGATATTTTAACTCAACTTTGACTGGAATAGATTCACTAATAAAATCAATGGACTGAGGGGGAGAAAAGTTATTATGTGTGTGATGAAAAGTGCTTCAGTCTTTTTGAAATTAATCTTAAGATTGTTGTTAGATAGCCAACAGTATAGTTCCTGAAGGCAGTTGGTAAGAGGAGCGTAGTCAGGCTTGTCTAAGTTTAATTGAGTATATACTATAATGTCATCAGCATATTTATTTATTTATTTATTTATTTAACATGTTTTGTATCCCGCCTTTTCCTTCAATCAAAGCGGTTAATACAGCACAAAGTTAAACAAAGGTGAGGGAAACATACATTGCATTATCATTACATCACAACAAAACACTAGGAGTACAAACAGGGAACACAGTACATAACTTACATTACATTACCTTACATTAACTACAAACAGCATATCGCTGAACAGAATGAGCATATAGCAGCAGATAGTGGGTCTCGCACGGTCCACCGCCTAAGGGCCACGCCAAAGGGCCCTCTTGCGAGGCCCTCAGGCGCGGGCCCGCAAGGCACGGGCGCGCCATTGCTGAAGGGATTTTAAATGATTTGAAAAGAGCTCAGATTGGCTGCAGTTTTCTCTCACACACAGTTCCCAACTAAGTAGGCACAGCTGATTCTCACTCACTGCTCACAGGATCGTTGGAGCCTTTGCTGAAGGGATTCTAAATGATTTGAAAAGTGCTCAGATTGGCTGCAGTTTTCTCTCACACACAGTTCCCAACTAAGTAGGCACAGCTGATTCTCACTCACTGCTCACAGGATCGTTGGAGCCTTTGCTGAAGGGATTCTAAATGATTTGAAAAGTGCTCAGATTGGCTGCAGTTTTCTCTCACACACAGTTCCCAACTAAGTAGGCACAGCTGATTCTCACTCACTGCTCACAGGATCGTTGGAGCCTTTGCTGAAGGGATTCTAAATGATTTGAAAAGTGCTCAGATTGGCTGCAGTTTTCTCTCACACACAGTTCCCAACTAAGTAGGCACAGCTGATTCTCACTCACTGCTCACAGGATCGTTGGAGCCTTTGCTGAAGGGATTCTAAATGATTTGAAAAGTGCTCAGATTGGCTGCAGTTTTCTCTCACACACAGTTCCCAACTAAGTAGGCACAGCTGATTCTCACTCACTGCTCACAGGATCGTTGGAGCCTTTGCTGAAGGGATTCTAAATGATTTGAAAAGTGCTCAGATTGGCTGCAGTTTTCTCTCACACACAGTTCCCAACTAAGTAGGCACAGCTGATTCTCACTCACTGCTCACAGGATCGTTGGAGCCTTTGCTGAAGGGATTCTAAATGATTTGAAAAGTGCTCAGATTGGCTGCAGTTTTCTCTCACACACAGTTCCCAACTAAGTAGGCACAGCTGATTCTCACTCACTGCTCACAGGATCGTTGGAGCCTTTGCTGAAGGGATTCTAAATGATTTGAAAAGTGCTCAGATTGGCTGCAGTTTTCTCTCACACACAGTTCCCAACTAAGTAGGCACAGCTGATTCTCACTCACTGCTCACAGGATCGTTGGAGCCTTTGCTGAAGGGATTCTAAATGATTTGAAAAGTGCTCAGATTGGCTGCAGTTTTCTCTCACACACAGTTCCCAACTAAGTAGGCACAGCTGATTCTCACTCACTGCTCACAGGATCGTTGGAGCATATTGAATTCCATGTTGCCTGATGACTTCGCAGATAAGTTGAACGTAAAGGTTAAAGAGAAGAGCAGATAGCGAGGAACCTTGAGGTACTCCTTGTGTTAATGGAAACGGAGATGAAAAAGCTGTGCCAATCTTAACTTGCTGTTGTCTTCCAGTAAGATATGAATGAAACCATTTGAGTGTAATATCACATAACCCAATGGACTTCAGCCTTTTGAGAAGGATAGGGTGAGATACAGCATCAAATGCTGCTGTTTTATCAAGAAAGATGAGGAGGAAGCCCGTCTTAATGTTATTTATACCCTTTATGAGTTTGTCTAGAAGTAATGTAAGCAGATATTCTACATTGTGGAGTGGACGGAAACCAAACTGGAAGGGGTCCAGAGGTGCATGAGAATCAACATGTTCTTGAAGTTGTCGATAAACCGTTTTCTCAAGGATCTTGGCTAAAAAAGGAAGACTAGATATTGGGCGATATGTTGATGGGTCATTAGGGGAAGGAGTTGTGAGCTTGGAGACAGGATATATAGTGGCTAGCTTTAGCAAGGGGGGCATATATCCTTGGGTTAATGAAACCTGAATTATCTTATCCTTTTGGTATTCTTTTGTCTTTTCAAGGACCTCTCTCATATCCGCGATGTCTCTCATTCCTTGCCGTTTCCTGACCTCTGCTTGCATTTCAGGCAGTTCTCGTTCCAGGTATGGTTGTAGATTCTGCTGAATGATCTTAAATAGAATCTTGCTGGCATGTGGGATCAGAGCGATTGTGCAATAATTTCCACAGTTACTTGAATCACCTTTCTTCAGTATTGGTATAAACACAGACCTTTTCCAGTCAGTCACATATGAATTTGTCTTCCAAATGTCCTGGCAGAGCCTTGTGAGTATGGTAACAGCTGCATCTGATTGCTGTAATATTTCAATGGGAATGCCATCAATGCCCGGAGCTTTATTCTTTGATTAGGCTTTCAATGCTGCTTCAACTTCTTTCATCACCAATGGTTCCTGATCATAAGGTACAGGTTAAAACGACTGTTGGTCCACTTGATCTTTATCATATAACTCTGTATATTCTTTCTATGATTTCTTGATCTTCTCAGCATCATTCAACATGGATACTTGAGCATCATGTAACATTCCCATTCGAGGCTGGAATTTTTTCTTTAACACTTGTAGTTTTAGGAAAGCCAATCTTGTTCGTTCTCTAATAGTTTCTGATTCTATTTCCTTGCATATGTCATTGTATTACTTCTCCTTGTCTTGTCTTGCTGCAAGTTGGAAATCTTTGTTGAGGTCTGTGACTTCCTCTCTTTCACCTCTGGCTTTAGGCTGCTCTACGTTTCTTGTCAATTTTCAGAGTTTCCTAAGTCATCCATTTTGTCCATTTTTGCTTTTGTAGCAACTTCTTGCTTTCTTCAAACACAACCTCCTTGATTTTTATCTATTTAACATTTCTTATATACCGCCTTTCATGATATCAAGGCAGTTTACATTGAACAAACTGAAATTACATTGAACAGAGCATTATAACTTGGAGATAACTATTTTACAGGGAGCATGGGCAATGGAGGGTTAAGTGGCCCAAGACCACAAGGAGCACCTGTGGGACTAGAAACCGCAGTCCTTCTGGCCCAAGGTTACTGTCCTCTAGCGGGATTTGAAGCCCCGACCTTCTGGCCTGAGGTAACTTGCCCCAACCACTAGGCCACTCCTCCCTCACTCCATCCCGTAACTCTTCTGGAATATTGTTATTTGTATCTAAAGCAGCAAATTTATTCCAGTGGAAAACTCTCGGGTCATATTTTACTACAATCATGAGTGGCTTGCTCTTTTTCAACTTTAGCTTGAGTTTGCATACTAGTAGTTGGTGATCTGTACCAGTCAGCTCCAGATTTTGTTTTTGATATTATAGAGCTTTTCCATTGTTGACTTCCACAGATGTATCAATTTGATTTTTGTACAATCCATTGGGTGAAGTCCATGTGTACAGTCGTGACCTGTGTTGCTAGAAGGTGGTGTTCGAGATGAATAATCATTGGTCCTGCAGAATTCTATCGGTTTTTCTCCAGCTTCATTTCTGTTGCCAAGTCCATATTTTCCAACCATTTTTTCCACCTTCTTTGTTAGCAACTTTTGCATTCCAGTCACTCATGACTATCAGGATATCGTGTTTGCATGTTCTGTCCATTTCAGCTTGAACTTGTTCATAGAACTCGTCTTCCTCTTCTGTGGCTGTTGTTGGGCCATATACCTGAGTTATAGTTGTGCTGATGGGCATTCCTCTTAGATGAATAGAAATTAAGCGTTCACTGACTGCACTGTATTTCATTACCGTTCTTGCAAGTTTTTTCTTAATTATAAATGCAACATCATTTCTTCTGTCTTTCATTTCCATGTGATCAGCAGATGCAAAGTGCCTGATGCCAGCCCATTTCAGTTCACAGACACCCAACAGACTGAGCTGTACACGTTCCATTTCATTCTTGACCACCTCCAACTTCCCTTGGTTCATGCTTTGTACGTTCCACGTCCCAATATGTAAGACATATCTTTGCAGCTTCTGACTCATTTCATGCGCAGCTACAACAGCAGTCAGATATTTCAAGGGCTTTGAACCAACTGTATCATAAATGCTGGCTTTACTCCGAGAAGTCTTCAGCTCATCCCCAGTAGCCAGTTGAGTGCCTTCCAACCTGGTGGTCTCATCTTCCAGCACTATAGTGCAATTTGTTTTGCGATTATCCATTGGGTTTTCATGGCAAGATACAGCAGTAGATTTGCCAGGCCTTTCTTCCGCGCAGTTAATTCTTAGTGTTGTTGCAGTTGTCACAGAAATGTGATCCTCTGCTGCCAACACCGTCCAATTCTGCAACTGCTCAGATTGGTGGTTTGTCTTACACTGGCACCTCGGCTGAGACATGTCTATCTTGGGAGACCCTGCCAGTAGTTAAGCTACCGATAACTTAGTTCTCAATATCAATGAACACAAGCCCTCACAGCACAAGCTGCAAACCAAATGGTGATATATAACATACATAATGATCCCCATGAACTACTAATTCAAAGACTGCTGATGAAAGTAAATCATTTAGAAAACAGCTAACAGAGATGCAACCTGCATATTATAGGGGTAGCTGAGGGCCTTGAAGTCAGGAATTCTCAAATTTGTAGAGAAAATGCTAAAGGAACTCTTGGTAGACTCTGGTCACTCAGAAGATATAGTTATTGAGCGAGCCTACAAAGTCCCTGAGTCAGCACTACCGGTGGAAAGCAGACCTCACCCAATATTGGGAAAGGTCTTTAATAAAGAAATTATCCTGGTGGTGTTGAGCAAAGCAGGGGAAATTCACCTTAAGGAGAACAGGCTTATCTTTTTTTCAAGATTTTAGCACTGAACGACAGAAAATGACAATCATTTTAGGAGATTAAGGAGCACTTTAATTTGCATAGCATACATCAAGGATTGCTCTACCTTGACAAACTCAGAATTAAGTGGAAGAAGAAAACAATATTTTTTACTGAGGTCAAGGAAGTGGAATTTCAGCAGAGGCATTTCCCAGAAGACCCTTCCTATCAGTCCACTGTGGGAGAGAGTACGTTGAGGAGCTGCAGTGTTAGGAATACTAAGGGACAAAAGTCAAATCAAGTCAGCTGCAGGAGACTGATGACACTTTTGCCAGCAGTGACACTGAAGCTAGGGACTAAGCATCTTCAAGATGCTTTTTTGGACCACTCCTTGTGAGTGGTTGCATTGTGGATGATTAACTGGAGTTCCTTACAGTTGGATTTGGGTTGGAATACTACTATGACAGTGCTGTGTGTTTGGAATAGCAACTTTGGACCAGGAAGGATGAATAGGTGTCATTCTCCTGCTGGATGAGGAAAGGAACCCTCACGATTAGAACGAGAATGCTTTATCTGGAGAGCTTGCTGGATAAGGGAGTCACCCCATGATGGATTGGGGGATTGTTCTTGTTATCTACCATATCCCCTGAGAACTTTCCAGAAAGCGTAGTTATTCACCTGTAACATGTGTTCTCCGGGGACAGCAGGAATCAGTCCTCACATATGGGTGACGTCGGCGCCGACGGAGCCCTCATGCGGAGCAATTTCCCAGCTTTCAAAGAAAGCCTTTGGGATTGTATCACGCATGCGTGGTCCCCTTCCCACCCAAGGGTGTCATCTTGCTCAGTCAGATGACATAGCTAAAAAGACGGCAAAAATGATAAAAAATTAATTAAAGGACTGCAACGCCAAGGGAGGAGGGAAGGTCGTGAGGACTGATTCCTGCTGTCCCTGGAGAACACCTGTTACAGGTGAGTAACTACGCTTTCTCCAGGAACAAGCAGTAAGTCAGTCCTCACATATGGGACTCTCTAGCTATAGGCTACCGAAAACCCATAGCTGAAAATGGCTCCCAACAGAAGAGCCACAGCAGCAGTGATAGGATCTTTCTCTGAGAACACAACCCCCACGGTAGCCTGACACGAAAGGGTCAGAGGGAAGGAGTTGCCTAAACCTCAAATAGGTTACGGAGTACCACCTGACCGAAAACACTGTCCCGCCGGGACTCTCTCTCCAGGCAGTAGTGGGCTGCAAAAGTCTGGCTTGAAGATCAAGTTGCGGCCCGGCAGATGTCTGCCAACGGAACAGAGTGGTGGTTAGCCACTGATGCCGGTTTAGCCCTGACGGAGTGGGCTGTGATTCGGCCCTGCAGCTGGAGGTCAGCTGCACTGTATGCCCAGGTGATGCAGTCTGCCACCCAGGTGGATAACGTGCGCTTGGAGACAGGTAGACCCAGTTTAGACGAAGAGCTGGGAAGCTCTCCGGTGTTCCCATGTACGCTCCAGGTAAAAGGTGAGTGCCCTCTTACAGTCCAGGGTATGCAGAACTGCTTCTGTCCTGCTGATATGTGGCCTGAGGAGGAAGGTTGGAAGAACCACCTCTTGGTTAAGGTGAAACGAGGAAACCACTTTTGGGAGGAACTTGGGGTGAGTACGGAGGACCACCCTGTTTTTGTAAAACCGTGTACACGGTCTATCGGATACTAAAGCTTGCAGCTCACTTACATGTCGAGCAGACGTGAGCGCCACCAGATAGCGTGCTTTCCAGGAAAGGAAGCGGAGAGGACAGGTGGACATTGGTTCAAAAGGTGTGCAAGTAAGCTGCTGCAAGACCACATTATAGACGGTGGGCGAATTGGAGGCTTCAAGAGGAGGAGGCCTCTGAGGAATCGGGATACCAAAGGGTGAGCTGAAAGAGGTTGCTCGTCCACTGGAGAGTGGTGAGCTGATAGCGCACTCAGGTGGACCCTGACAGAGTTAGACTTGAGGCCTAACTCTGAGAGGTGGAGCAAGTACTGCAATACCTGAAGTACTTGAAAAGTGAACGGGTTCTCCTTATTCTGAGCACACCACCCTTCAAATCTACGCCATTTGAACGCGTAGGATTTTCTAGTAGATTGCCTCCTAGAGGACAGCAACACCTCCTCAACCTCTTTTGGAAGGAGTAGAGGAGGAAGTACTACCCTCTCAGCAGCCAGGCCATTAAGTTGAGGGATTTGAGATTGGGGTGTAGCAAGGAACTCTGTTCCTGGGTCAAGAGATGGGTCTGCACCCCCAGTGGGAGTGGACTTTCAACCGCCAGGTGAAGGAGCAGAGGGAACCAAGGCTGTCTGGGCCACCTGGGGGATACCAGGATGTCCCGAAGAATCGTGAACAGAGTGCGTGCCACCAGGGGCGTGGGTGGGAACGCATAGAGAAGGCCCTGAATCCACAAGATCAGGAAAGCATCCGCCGCCACGCTCAGTGGATGCGGCTGCCTCGAGCAGAAGTGGGGGTAACTGATGGTTTTGCGGATTGGCAAAGAGATCCATGGATGGGAGACCCCAACGGTTGAAGATCTGCTGGGCTACATCCCGGTTCAGCTGCCATTCATGAAGCTGAAGAATCCTGCTCAATTTGTTAGCCAGGAGGTTCTCCTGACTGAGCAGATAAACTGCCCTTAGGGACATGTGATGTGCCACTACAAAAGAGCAGAGGTCCAGAGTTTCCTGGCATAGGATGCGCGATCTTGTGACCCCCTGTTTATTGATGTTGAACTTTATCTCCCTAGCATGTCCTGCCGTGACACTGACCCAGTCGATACCGGGATTTATTTATTTATTTAAAAGGACTTGATATACCGCTTTCTCATGAAATCAAAGCGGTTGGCACGGCAAACAATCAAAGGAGGTGTTGTCAAGTAGCATGCAGTGGGTGATTTGACACAGTGTGCTGTGTGAGTGAGTAGTTGATTTTGATGTGAGGCTATATACATTGTGTTCTATGATACATATTTACAGTTACTTATTTACAATACTGGCTGTGATAACTTAATGGTTGGTTAAGAGTCATTCTGTGAGGTCCTTGAAATGGTCTCTGAATAGTTCGGTTTTAAGTTGCTTTCTGAATTCTTTGATCTTGTTTGTTGCTCTGAGGTGGTCAGGGAGAGAGTTCCATATGGCGGGGACTGCTAATGTGAAAGCTCTTTTTGATGTGGCTTGGTTTGTCCTGGTGTAGTCCTTTGGGGTTCTGATGTTGTTTGATGTTCCCTTTCTTCTTGGTCTTTTGCTGTCGTCAGATGTTATGAGCTGTTGTAGGTTGTCTGCAGATAGGTTGTTTATTATTTTGAATGTGGTTAATAGAACTTTGTAACGGACTCGGGAGCTGATTGGTAGCCAATGGAGGTGGTATAGTATGGGTGTGATATGTTCGTGGCTTGTACTGTCTGTTATGAGTCTTGCAGCAGTGTTTTGTGCTATTTGAAGTGGTTGTGTAGATTTTTTTGGGAGTCCTAGGTAGATGTGATTGCCGTAGTCCAGGGTGGGGGTCATGATGGCCTGGCAGACTGTTCGAAAATGCTCAGGGGCAAGGATGGGTTTGAGCCGTCTGATTGTCCTCATCTTGACGTAGGCGCTTCTAGTGGTCTTCGCAATGTGGGATTGAAGGTTGAGTTCTCTGTCAAGAGTTATTCCCAGGTATTTAATTTCTTGTTTTATTGGGATGGTAGCATTGTTTAGGGCGATGGAGGGCGTGGGTGTGAATGTTTTGTCTCTTGTTATGATCAGCGCTTCGGTTTTGTTATAGTTTATTGCTAAATTGTTTTCTTGCATCCAGATTGTCATCATTTCAAAGCAGTTGGCTATGTTGTTGTAGTCCGGCTTGTTTAGATTGATTGGTGTAAATATCATTATGTCATCTGCATATATGGTGTATTGTATATCGAAGTTCCTGATGATTGTGCAGATGGGTTGTATGTATAGGTTGAAGAGCAGGGCTGAGAGAGATGAACCTTGTGGGACACCCTGTGTGACGCTGATGGGTTGAGAGGTCTTTGATCCACATCTAACCTGGAGCTGTCTGTCTTTTAGGTATGATGTAAACCATTTCAGGGTGGTGTCGTGTAGGCCCGCTTCTTCGAGTCTTGTTAGTAGTGTTGAGTGGCATACGGTGTCGAATGCTGCGGAGATGTCCAGGAATATCATGAGTACGCCCATTCTGGAGTTGTCGATCGTTCTGAACAGACTGTCGAATAGTTGTGTCAGAAGAGTTTCAACCCCGTGTTTGGGTCTGAATCCGTGTTGGCATGGGTCAAGGGGGTGGTGTATGTCTAGATGTTGTTGTAGTTGATGCTGGACTATTTTCTCTATGATTTTTGCCAGGAAAGGGATGCTTGAGATGGGCCTGTAGGCTGCGGGGTCCGTTTTTGGTAGGGTGGTTTTCTTTGGGATCGGACGTACTGTAGCTAGTTTTAGTGCATTTGGCATTATTCCTTCTGTGAGAGAGTTTTGTATGATCTTCCGTATTGTTTGGATCAGTTCTGCCTTTGATGCTTTAATCCATGATACTGGGCAGGGGTCGGTGGGGGCGGTGCTGGTGTTGAGGTCGGTGATGATCTTCGATAGCTCTTCGTTTGACGGGATGTTGAAGGTACCCCAGCTCTGTTCTCTTGAGGGGGCCCCGTCTATATTGGTCTTGTTGTTGCTTTTGGGTGGTGCGGTGAATTTGGTTGTAAGGTGGTCTGCGTAGGTCTAAGGATCTATTTGTTGTTCGTTTATGTTGAGGGGTTCTTTGGTGAGTTTCTTTATTACCTCGTAGAGTTCGCGGGGTTTGTTGGTGGATTGTAGGATGAGGTTTGAAATCACCCATTATTACTGTGCTGTAACTTTTGTTAGCTTCCTTGATTTCTTTGAGCATTTCATCATCCATTTGTTCATTCTGGCCAAGCAGTCGTTAGTACACCCCCACTGCCATTACCTTCCCCTTTTTACATGGAATTTCAATCCATAGAGATTCTACAGCATATTTTGTTTCCTGCAAAACTTTAATCCATTCTGACTCAATGCCCTCTCTAACATAGAGAGCAACCCCTCCACCAATTTGATCAGCTCTATCATTACGATATAGTTTGTACCCAGGTATCACAGTGTCCCACTGGTTGTCCTCCTTCCACCAGGTCTCTGAGATTTCAATCATATCTAACCTCTCATTTAGTGCTATATATGCTAACACTCCCATCTTGTTTTTTAGACTTCTAGCATTTACATACAAGCATTTTAGAGACTGTATTTTATTTATATTAATATGGCTATTGGTAGACATTGGTAATTTGGGATCTTTAAGCTCTCTCTGCTCTATACTCGAGGGCATTTGAGCTACCTTACTCTTTTTTGGAACCTCTCTGCTTTTGGTGGTATCCTTCAAGGATACATTCTTCCGAAACATGCGCTCTTGGATGAAGACTCCCTGGCTGCTGAGGAAGGCCGCCACCACTGCTAGGCATTTGGTAAATACTCTGGGAGCGGAAGCTAGGCCAAAGGGAAGCACCTTGTACTGGAAGTGGTTTCTGCTGACCACAAACCTGAGGTATTGTCTGTGGTCTGGGTGTATGAGGACGTGACTATAAGCATCCTTTAAATCTAAGGAGCATAGCCACTCTCCCTGGTGGAGGTAAGACAGTAGGATACCAAGGGAAAGCATCTTGAACTTTTCCCTCACCAGGAACATAAGAACATAACATAAGAACATAAGATATGCCATACTGGGTCAGACCAAGGTCCATCAAGCCCTGTATCCTGTTTCTAACAGTGGCCAATCTAGGTCATATGTACCTAGCAGTTTCCCCAAAAGACACAGGTACTTGTTCAGATTCCGCAAGTACAGGATGGGGTGTAGGTCTCCTTTTCTTTTTGGTATGAGGAAATATCTGGAGTAGACGCCTTGCCCTTGCAGGTGGTGGGGCACCGGTTCCACCGCCTGATCCTTTAGCAGACCTGTCAACTCCTGCAGGAGGTGTTTTTTATTTATTTATTTACATTCTTTTATATACTGTCACACCCTCATCGGGCCCCTCCGGTGGAGACTGGTATTACAGGTTAACACCTCTACTTGGCTCTGTATATACTGCAGATAGCCTTGCCTGGCCCTCTGTGGGTGGTAGTTGTACCGTTCTTTTTATAATCAATTCAAGCACACAGTTCAAACTTCAAATCAAGGGCTTTATTCCCCGTCCAATGAGGGTATTCTTTTCTTGGTGAACAAAATAACAAAAGCCACTCTGGCAAATAACAGAAAACAAATGTAGAACAAAAATTGCTTTCTTCAGCTTTAACTTCATCAAAAGAAAAGTACTTAAACAGTTCTCTTTGTGAGCACTTAACCTTTTCTTTTGCTGCCTCAAAGCAACCAGGTTTTACTTTTAACCAAGGAAACTTCTGCCAGTTACCATGTTACTGTTTAAACCTCCTGTTACATATATTTCCCTTATCTGAGTGAGAATTCTTCTTCTTCAGTTACCACTAAAGAGCATTCCATTGGTTCAGGATTTCCTTGCACATTAGGAATATCACATTGCATTAAATGATAACCATTTGTACATACGTTCTCTGTGTCAGCTGTTCTGCTGGATTCACTCTGGCTAATCACGTCAGGTATGTGACTGCTTCCTGGATCTGAGCTAAAGCTCTGCTGGGAATTACCATATATTCTTGAGAGTGGTTTGTAAGAGCACTTTCCCTGTGGGAAACTATAAGGTAACTGCCCATATACACTGGCCTCAGTATCAGACAGCTTGTGTCCTGCCCTGAATCGGCTAAGGGTTAACTCTTCTGGCTCAGCTGTAGGAGATTGCAGTGCTGACAATGGCACTTGGGAGAAATCTGGGAGTTTAAAGTTGCTAGCAGAATTAGGTGCTTCAAAAGGTAAGAAACCTTCCTTTCTCTTGTAGCTGTTAGCACAAGGAAAGAAGTTATTTCCTTTTCCCCTTATGTCTGCTCTTGGCTGGCTTCTCCTGTTAATCCTGGACTTAGCCCACTCAGGTGTAAAACAGCCCTGTTCAACTTTGAATGCCTTGTTACCTGCAGTAGGATTCCTCCCCCATTTCTTCTGGCTTTCACACACACACTCTGTATTCAGCAGCTGACCTCCACATGTATTCACAAAGTCCTGAGACTCATTCAAGCTGTCCTGTTGTATATTTTGCTGACTCACTCTTTCACTTCCCTCCTTTCACCAACTTTGGTCCTGGAGATGAGATTGGCTCACTGTATCTCTTTCTCTTTCCTTTCGTTCCCACGTCTGAGGCTATTGCTTCCACCTCTGTCCTTGCTCACTCTCTCTTACTACTTGTGAGTGTGCCTTATGTATCTGTCCCCGGGTTCCACCCCCTCTCAGCTGATCCCTATCGGGTAATTCAACCTCCATTCTCATGCTGGCTGGGTGTGTCTTTTTACCCTTTTCCCACGTGTGCCGTGGTTGCTCATAGCAACTATTTGACAGCTTTTTGTTTATATCATCAGGTTCTGCCTGATCTTCTCTGCTAATCTCCATTTCTTCCGGCTCCATTGGGTCTACCTTGTGACAATACCGCGCTATTCTGCATCAGTGCGGTTTACATTGAACAAATTGAACAGGGCATTATAACTTGGAGATAACTATTTTACAGGGAACATGGGCTATGGAGGGTTAAGTGGCTTGCCCAAGACCACAAGGAGCACCTGTGGGACTAGAAACCCCAGTCCTTCCGGCCCAAGGTTGCTGTCCTCTAGTGGGATTTGAACCCCCGACCTTCTGGCCTGAAGTACCTTGCCCCAACCACTAGGCCACTCCTCCACTCCTGTGAAGAGGGGGCCCGAGAGGCTCTCCTGGGAAAAAGGAGGTGGGCACCTTGTTGAAATGAAGTAAATATCCCTGCTGGACTACTTTCAAAACCCAGGCGTCGGTAGTAATGGCTGGCCACCTGTGAGCGTACACGGCCAGCCTCCCTCCTGTGCAGGGCCAAACCACTGGTGGGAGAGAAGACATGCACTGGGAGTCAAAAGACCCCTCCCAGCTGGGTAGGAGCCGGAGCATTGGGGGTCTTCGGCTTACATGGACTATGCCCCTGATCTGCTGCCCCTGTTGGGGAGCTGGGGTGGCCTGGTAAGTGGGGTAGTTTCCGTAAGCCTCACCCCTTCCTTGGGAAAAAGGGCTTTTTCACCGATGCCTTCTTCTTGTGAGAAGGTGCAGTCGTGTTCTTTGATATCCTTGTCCAGGTCAAGTACTCGGACTCGATTTCTGCAGCTTTTTCAGTCATGGGCTTGCCAAAGAGGTTGTCTCCTCGGCACGGGACATCAACCAACTTGTCCTGAACCCATGGCTCCAGGTCCGACGATATGAGCCAGGCCTGACAGCATGCACTGATGTCGGCCGCGGCTACTTGGGCCGAAGCCTCAAAGCCGTCATAAGCTGCTCGAGACATGAACTTCTAGCACTCTCGGATCCCAGTGGAGAAGGTTTTGAAGCGCTGCAAGGGTTCCTCGGATAGGCCAGCTGAGAACCCGGCAATCTCCTTTGTCAGGTCCCGCAAGTACATGCCCATGTACAGCTGGTAAGTTTGGACACAGCATGACAGCATCGAGCCTTGGTAGCACTTTCTGCTGAGGGCTTTTAGGTTCCGGGCCTCCTGGCCGGGAGGCACCAAGGAGTGCGTCTTTTGGCTTTTCAGCTGTTGCATGGCCGATTCCACAATTATGGAGTTGTGCGGCAGCTGCACTTTCTGGAACCCAGGACTCTTGCAGACTTGATATATGCAATAGACCCGTTGCTGAGCACCGGCATCGAGGTCGGGGACTCCCTCATGCGGAGTATCAGCCGTTCCAACATTGGAGGCACCGGTACAGTAAGGGCCTCCTTCAGGAGAGAGTCATACTGGAGGGCATCGAGCTCCTCGGCTCGAGGCTCCTCCTCGGCATCCACAGGGAATGCCAAAGCATTGGCCATGTCCATGACGAAGTCCGAGAACCGAGTGTCCTCCGGAGGGAACCTATTCCGAGGCTCCGAACCCGGAGAGTCCGATGGGATACACAGGGTTCAGTAGGTGTCAGGGGAGTTTTCCTCCTGTGTCTCCCAGGCCGAGTCCTCGAGGGCTTCGAGCCAGACCACCCCGACGCCACAGGCGTCGATGACCTCGGTCCCAAACGGGAGGTCGAGGGGGACCTTGGCCAAGGATCGACTCGAGACCTGATCGACTCAAGGATCGACTTGACCTCCCAGTGTTGACGTCGAAGTCCTGGTGGTCAGGGCAGATGGACCGGCGAGACTGGCCATCAGTGCCCGCTGCTGCTCCATGAAGGCAGCCATGCTACTCTCCAGGGCCGCCAACCTGAGACTGAGCTCAGAAGGCTCCGCAGCTCCTGGCTCGGGCCCCGATGTCATCGGGCCCGACGCTGGCTCTCCTGGAAGAGAGTCTACGAGGACAACAGAAGTTACCTTCTCCAACGTCTCCGGCTCCTTGTGAGATAGTTTAGCCGGCCGCTCCGACTTCGAGGACCCGGAGCGGCAGTCCAGGTTCCGCTGCCTGGAACCCGAGGGCCCAAGCCGATCAGAGGCGTCCAGCGACGCCACCCTCACGAGTTTTTTCTCTTTCTCCTGTGTTCCCTTGAGGGAAACACCCGCTCAGAAGACACGACGGTGCTCGGGCTCCGAGTCCCGAGATGTCGAGGCTTTTGACGAGGTCCGGGCCTGAGCGGACACGGACTCAGGAAAAATCCTGTCAGGCTGATGCTGCCTGCTCTTCAAAGATTTCTAAGACATCTTACCACACGGCCCACAGACTACCAGGTCATGGTCAGGGACGAGGCATCGGAGGCATTGGAAGCAGCAGTCGTGTGTGTCGGCGAGAGACATCAACTTCTTACACCGATCACACTTTTTAAACCCTCTGGCAGCCATCAGGGGGAAAAAGGGCCCCTGTGAGGTCAAACAACCAGGCTGCCAGTGAAAAATAAAGAGCATGAACGCTAGTCACGAAGGACAAAAACGAAAAATGTGAGTGGATTTGATACTGGTGTACTGAGCTGAAGGCAGGAAGGGGAGCCAGTGTCGAACCAGAAAGCTGAAAAAAAACAAATAAACTTTTCTACTTTTTCCATGGTGAAAACAGGACCATGTCCGTTGGGCTCCGCGGAAAAAAGAAGACTGAGCAAGATGGCACCCTTGGGCGGGAAGGGGACCAAGCATGCGCGATGCAATCCCATGGCTTTCTTTGAAAGCTGGGGAATTGCTCCGCACGAGGGCTCCGTCAGCGCCGATGTCACCCATATTTGAGGACTGACTTCCTGCGTGTTCCTGGAGAATGGTTTCTAGTTTTGGGGGTTTTTTCTACTGAGTTTGAAATTAGCTTGTGTGATGGAGTGTCTATAGTGAGTGAATGGGATGGATGTTGGAAATAGATGGTTGGTGCTTGGATGCAGGGACAGATAAGGTATTTTGGGGGATGAATATTTTCAACTAGTTGGGAGGAATAAGAACTGGATAATCCATGCTTATATAATGTGTGTGGTATGCAGAGGTTCTGTTGGCAATATACTTATATCAAGAAAAACATTTGGGTAAAGGTGATGGAAAGAAACAAAAAGCACCTTGTATTGGGGAGAGTTCTCATGCTTTTGGCAGCTCTAATAGTGATGGAATGGCAATATTAATTCAGAAAAATACTCACTATAATCTTTAACCTGGAAAAGAGACGGCTGAGGGGAGATATGATAGAAGTCTATAAATTAATGAACGGAGTGGAACGGGTAAACGTAGATCAATTGTTTAAGTTATCAGAATATAAAAAGACTAGGGGACATACAATGAAGCTACAGGGTAAACTATTTAAGACTAATAAAAGAAAATATTTTTTCGCTCAACGTGTAATCAAACTCTGGAATTTGTTACCGGAGGATGTAGTAAAGGATGTTAGTGTAGCTGGGTTTAAAAAAGGTTTGGACAAGTTCCTGGAGGAAAGGTCCATAAACCATTATTAAGAAGGGACCCAGGATATCAATGCTTGACCCAGTACAAGCATTGTGGAACCTGTCTTTTGGGGAAACTGCTAGGTATGTATGACCTAGATTGGCCACTGTTGGAAACAGGATACTGGGCTTGATGGACCTTGGTCTGACCCAGTATGGCATATCTTATGATGTTATGTTCTTATGGTACCGATATCATGCGTTACGGGAGCCCCCGGTGCAGAGTGCCTTTGAGTCTTCCGATTCTGATCACTCTGACGATTCTACCGGTACCAGAGCATATAGCATTATTAGAAAAGGTACAGAGAAGAGCCACCAAAATGGTAATGGGGATGGAAACCCCTATGAAGAGAGGCTAAAAAGGTTAGGGCTCTTCAACCTTGAAAAGAGACGGCTGAGGGGAGATATGATAGAGGTCCATACATTAATGAATGGAGTGGAATGGGTAAATGTAGATCAATTGTTTATGCCATCAAAATATAAAAAGACTAGAGTGCATGCAATGAAGCTACAGGGTAACCTATTTAAGACTAATAAGAGAAAATATTTTTCACTCAATGTGTAATCAAACTCTGGAATTTGCTACCAGAGGATGTAGTAAAAGCTGTTAGTGTAGCCAGGTTTAAAAAAATGTTTGGACAAGTTCCTGGAGGAAAGGTCCATAAACCATTATTAAAGTGGACCCAGAATATCCACCGCTTGCCCCAATACAAGCATTGTGGAACCTGCATCTTTTGGGGAAACTTCTAAGTACTTGTGACCTAGATTGGCCACTGTTGGAAACTGAATACTGGGCTTGATGGACCTTGGTCTGACCAAGTATGGCATATTTTATGTTCTTATGAGAGGTGAGCTTCCAGATTGTCCTCCTTGGACTTCTTTCTTGCAACAGGCTTCGTCATTCTGGCATGCAAATTCAGACCCTGCGGCCTCTAGGTGCCCCCTCTCCACACAAACAAAGAAAATGGTGCAGATCTCGTTCTGCAGTAGACCGAATGACCTACGAAGACACATTAAAACAACACCATGAGAAAATAGCTGAAAAAATGAGAGAACACCACACAGAACTCCTCCTCCGCTCATTAAATAAACCACGAGACCTCTTTAGCATTGCTAAATCCTTAACCAAGACACCGTCATCCAATCAGACAATATCAATACAACATCAGCCCTATGCAGAGTACCTGCACTCTAAAATCATTAAAACAAATTCGGCACCGAGTCCCACACCCAACTACCTTCCTAATGTACAGCCACCGCTATCCATCTTTACTCCCCCAGCAGAGAAAGCACAGTTACTTACCTGTAACAGGTGATCTCTGGGAACAGCAGGAATTAGTCATCACATATGGGTACGTCGGTACCGACGGAGCCTGCGCGGGAAAGCTCCCCAGCTTTTCAGATGAAAAGCTTTTGGGGGCTCCCACTGCACATGCGCGCTGCCTTCCCGCCTTCCTGACCAGCTCTCCTCAGTTCGAGTTTAAAGCTGAGACAATAGAGAGGACAGGAAGATAGATAGAGAGAAAACTCCTAGGGGAGGTGGGTGGGTTGTGATGACTAATTCCTGCTGTTCCCAGAGATCACCTGTTACAGGTAAGTAATCTCCAGGAACAAGCAGGAATAAGTCATCACATATGGGGACTCCCTAGCTAAGATGCCTGGGAGATCCCCCTCCAAGGGTAACCATCTTCGTATGGATCTCAGGCATCCATTCAGGGAAGGTGGGCAGGAGTTGTTTAAGTATGGAACAGGTGTTTGAGGACAGCCTGACCAAACAAGGCATCCCGGCGGGAGTCCTTGTCCAAGCAGTAATGGGCTGTGAAGGTATGAACCGAGGCCCAAGTGGCTGCTCGACAGATCTGATCTATGGACACAGAGTGAAGATGAGCCATAGAAGTGGCCATGGCTCTCACATTGTGAGCTGTGACATGGCCTTCCAGAGAAATGTTCTTACTCTGGTAAGCAAAGGAAATACACTGAGCAATCCAATTGGAAAGTGTACGTTTGGTGACTGGAAGTCCCAAATGAGAAGGATCAAAAGCCACGAAAAGTTGAGAAGACTTTCGATGTGGCTGAGTCCTATTGAAGTAAAAGGCGAGAGCTCTTTTACAGTCAAGAGTATGAAGGTTCCTCTCTGCACTGGATGCATGAGGAGCCGGAAAAAAGACAGGTAGATATACCTCTTGATTAAGATGAAAAGGCGAGACCACTTTAGGCATAAAGTGGGGATTCGTCCTAAGGACCACCTTATCATGATGAAATCTGGTATAAGGTGGATTAGCCACCAAAGCCTGCAGTTCACTGATGCGGCGAGCCGAAGTGACTGCAATAAGGAAAAGGACCTTCCAGGAAAGAAATTTCAGGGAGGTAGATACCAACGGTTCAAAAGGTGGCTTCATAAGTTGACCCAGAACTAGGTTCAAGTCCCATGCTACCGGAGGTGGTCAGATGGGAGGCTTAGTGAGGGTCAGGCCTCTCATGAATCTGGCAATAAGAGGATGAGAGGAAACAGGTTGTCCATTTATGGGTTTCAAAGATGCTGCAATAGCACTTAAATGGACTCGTACTGAATTCGTCTTGAGGCCTGCATTGGAGAGATGCAGGAGATAGTCCAGTAGAGAATTCAAAGGAAGTGCTAGAGGGTCAAGACCCTGTTGAGCACACCAAATGGAAAAACGTTTCCATTTAAAAGCATAGGAACGCCTGGTAGAGGGTTTCCTAGAGGCATAAAGGATATCTTTCACTGGTTGAGAAAGATTAAACTCTTGAAGGCTTAAGCCTTCAGTAACCAAGCTCGGAGATGTAGGGACTTGGGGTTTGGGTGCCACAAAGTCCCCTGCTCCTGAGACAGAAGGTCTGGAGCAGCTCCCAGGTCCAGGGAGGAGCCCTGGGAGAGCTGTAGAAGTAGAGGGAACCACACTTGGCGTGGCCAGCGTGGAGCAATGAGGATCACTGATCCGTGATCCCTCTGAAGTTTGAACAGAGTCTTGGGAATCAAAGGAATGGGTGGAAAGGCATAGAGGAATTCCTGACCCCAATGCAGGAGAAAGGCATCGTTGGCCTGAGCTCCCTGACACGGAGTTCTGGAACAGAACCGGGGATGTTTGGCATTCCACGGACTTGCAAAGAGGTCTATGTCCGGGGTCCCCCATTCCTGAAAGATTCTGTGTATTTGGTCCATATGCATGGACCATTCGTGTGGGAGCAGAACTCGACTGAGTCTGTCTGCCCAAGAGTTTTGAACTCCTGGAAGATATACTGCCAGAAGATGAATTTGATGCTCTCTGGCGAAGGCCCGTAATCTGAGAGCTTCGTTGCAAAGCGCCAGAGAGCCCGTCCCTCCTTGCTTGTTCACAAAGAACATGGCTACCTGATTGTCTGTCTGAACTAGGACAGTCAGGTTGGCAAGGAGGGTGTGGAAGACTGTGAGGGCAAGGAAGATTGCTCGCAGTTCCAGAAGGTTGATGTGAAGGGTGGTCTCCTGGGGAGACCAGGTGCCCTGAGTGGAGAGGTGTTGAAGATGAGCTCCCCACCCTGTTTGGGAGGCATCTGTTGTGAGGGTTGCTTGGGGCAACGAAGGTTGGAAGGGGGTCCCCAACAACAGATTTTTGGAGGATGTCCACCACTGAAGAGACCAAAACAGACGTTTTGAGGTGAGTACTTGGTCCGAGAGCAGTCCCGATGCTTGAGACCACTGGGTGGCCAAAGTCCATTGAGCTGCTCTCATATGGAGACGAGCATAGGGCACCACTTGGACCGTGGAGGCCATGTGGCCCAGAAGTTGCAGCATTTCCCTGGCTGACAAGTGACTTCTGGACTGAGCCTGGGAGGCCAAGCTTATTAGCCTTTGGCCTCGGACCAGAGGGAGGTAGGCCCTTGCAGTGGTGGAGTCCAATTGGGCCCCTATGAATTCCAGGGACTGAGTAGGGATGAGTTGGGACTTGGGAACGTTTACTACAAGTCCTAGATATTGAAGAATACACCTTGTGCGGTCCAGAGAAATCTGGGCTTTTGACTGAGATGGAGCTCGGATGAGCCAGTCGTCCAGATATGGGAAGACAAAGATTCCCATGCCTCTTAGAAATGCGGCTACGACTGCCATGCATTTTGTGAATACCCTTGGAGCAGAGGCCAGACCGAAGGGTAGTAACTCTGTACTGGAAATGTTTTCCCTGGAACAGAAAACGAAGATATTTTCTGTGGGATGGATGGATGAGTATATGGGTATACGCATCCTTGAGATCTAGAGAACAAAGCCAATCCTGACTCTGAAGGTAAGGAAGGAGAATGCCCAGAGAGAGCATTTTGAATTTCTCCTTAAATAGAAACTTGTTCAATTCTCTCAGATCTAGGATAGGTCTGTAGCCCCCTGTCTTCTTTGGTATGAGAAAATAAGGGGAGTAGAACCCTAACCCCCGTTGAGGAGGAGGAACCTCCTCTATTGCCCCTTGGGCAAGGAGAGAAGAAACTTCCTGACCCAACAGGGGCAGAAGAGATGGGGGAGAGCTGAATTGCCTCACCATAGTATGGGGAGGAAGGTTGGAGAAATGAAGTTTGTAGCCCTCCCTGATGATGGAGAGGGTCCATTGCTCTGATGTTATTTGCTCCCATCTGGGAGCAAAGTGAGTCAACCTTCCGGGAATGGTGAGGGGCTCTGGTTGTTCTAGAGCCAGAAACGGTAAGTTCTCTAGGGGCAAGTCAAAACCCCTGAGGGGGTTGAGCCTGCTGGGGTGCAGCGGACACTGCAGGCTTGGACTTTACTTGCTTAGATTGCTGACGCTTAGCAGCAAAGCGAGGCTGAGCAGACTGCTGGCCAGTATTAGAGGAAAATCTGGCCTTCTTATAGAAAGGCCTTTTAAAAGACTTCTTTTTGGCAGGAGTAGAAGTAGACTTAGAAAGTCTATCTAGAGTGGCATTTTCTGCATCCATTTGAGCAGCTTTAATTTGCCAGTCCTCACCAAATAAGTTCTCTCCTGTACAGGGCAGATTCCTTAAGCCATCCATGACCCAGGGTTCTAGGTCAGAAGCCTGGAGCCAAGTAAGACGGCGGGCTGCAATGGCAATTCCCGAAGCCCTACCAGCGACCTCAAAGGAATCAAAGGCTGCCCTGTTGGAGAACTTGGAGACCTCTGAAAGTTGTGTCACCATAGAAAAGAAGTCCGCCCTTTTATCCTCAGGGATAAAGGGGGCAAAATTCTGTACCTTTAGGGCAATTTTTCCAAGGAACATGCCCATATAAAGGCTGTAAGAATTTATCCTGGCTATAAGCATACTAGCCTGGAAAATCTTTCTACCAAAAGAGTCAAGGGTTTTACATTCTCGCCCAGGAAGGGTAGAAGAATGTCTTTTAGGACTCTTTATTTTCTTCATGGCAGACTTCACCACAATGGAGTGGTGAGGCAGCTGAGTTTTTTGAAACCCAGGAGAAGGAGGGACCCGGTACATGGTGTCCAACCTACGGGAATGGAGAGACAGTGTTAAAGAAGTCTCCCACAAATCCATCAACTGTTCTTGAAGGATTTCATGGATGGGCAGAGTGACTGCCTCTTTAGGAGCTTTAGAGTATCCTAAAATATCCAACTTTTTTGATCTGGGTTCTTTTTCAGAAGATGTAGCAACAGAAAGTTCTTTAGCTACATCAACAATGAAATCCTGAAAGGATAAATCCTCTGGGGAAGACATCCTCCTCTTAGGAGAAGAGGGCTCCTCAGGAAGAACAAGCTCAGCAGAGTCATCAGAGGAACTGAATTCATCAGAAGAATCTGAGTATTCCCTCTGTGCTTTTAATGCTCGATACGCATACCGTTCGGTATCGACATCGGGCGTATCGGGCATGGGATCGGTATCGGGCGAAAGCCTGAATCCAGCATGCAGAACCGATCGACGCTTGGACGTCGATGGTCTCGGTTCCGGTCTGGATACCGGAACCGGAGTCGGTACCGATGGAATCGGTACCGAGGGCGTCGCAGCATTAATGAAAGCTAGAATAGCTTGCTGCATGGTCTGGACAGTATTACCCATAGACGCCACGGCTGCCTGGATGTCGGTACCGGTATGGCCCGGTACCCCAGAGCAGTCCAACAGGTGATCGGTCGAGGCCATGCCATCGATGTCAACCTGTGACCCCATGGTTGTTTTGGAGGCCGGAGCCTCCCGCCGGGGTTTTTTGGCCTGGGCAGAATCCTCGAACTCAAGATTGAGAGCCTCTCGATCTTTAGAAAGAGATTTGCTTTTAGAGGATTTGCCCACAGGAGTTTTGGTTACCTGAGATCCATCCGGAGAGGAAGACCTGGATGACTGTGATGCTTCTGAAGGAAACAGCACATGGAACTTGTTGGCCCGGTTCTGCAATCCACGTTTAGACATCTGGGAGCAGGATGGGCAGTCCGGTATGGAATGGTCAGGTCCCAAACATTTAAGACACCATTCATGGGTGTCTGTGACAGAAATAACAGCACTGCACTTGGTACATTTTTTAAAACCAGGAGCTGGCTTCTCCATGAGGAGAATTTGTGTAGGCCTGAAGGCCTAACAAAGTACCCAGCTGTGCTGAAGTAAAGAAAAAGAGTTTTTTTTTTTTTTTTTGAAAAAGAAAGAAAGAGACCGGCGGTACCGGTTTCAGTATGGGGAAGGCAGGTACGCGGTCTAAAGAAACAAACAAAAGTAACAAATTCTTCAGCGGTGACAGGAACACGACCTGCTGGCTCCGAGGAAAAAGAAGAACTGAGGAGAGCTGGTCAGGAAGGCGGGAAGGCAGCGCGCATGTGCAGTGGGAGGCCCCAAAAGCTTTTCATCTGAAAAGCTGGGGAGCTTTCCCGCGCAGGCTCCGTCGGTACCGACGTACCCATATGTGATGACTTATTCCTGCTTGTTCCTGGAGATATACATTGCTGATCTTATTGCCTCTATCAATACCACTACAGCCCCAAATGACCCTTGTCCTGCTCACTGGATCAGAACGATGCGAGCAGACCTCAGCCCCACTCTAGCATACATCATGAAGCTCTCCTTTGCAGCAGGATCATTCCCAACAATCCTATAGCAAACTACCATATGCCCCCTCCTGAAAAACAACAAAATTGACCCAACAAAAACAGACTCTTATCATCCACTCTCAAGCATACCCCTTCTAGCTAAGCTCATTGAGAAGGTGGTTCAAATACAATTTCAGCAACACAGACATATCAGCCCCTTTGGATCCTTGCCAACATGGGTTTCGAGAATCCCACGGTGTAGAGACGCTTCTCACTTTGCTGACCAACACCATATCTAGAGGAACTGAAAAAATCGAAAATGGGTTTGTACTCATTTTCCTTGATATTGCGGCAGCATTTGACTCTGTTAATCACGAGCAACTCCTCTACCGCCTTCAGGAAAAGGGAATTCAGGGTCTGGCCTGGGAATGGTGTAAATCATATCTAGCAAACCGTTGGCAACATGTACGGATAGGATCCTCAACATCTGAACCTTTCCATCAGCAACAGGGAGTACCCCAAGGATCCTCCCTATCTGCTCTACTTTTCAACATATATATGCAACCGATTTGTGATATCATCAGATCATTTAATATATCCAGTTTGATATACGCAGATGACATATTAATTTTCACCCCAATCAAAATCATGCAACCTGACCTCTCCTCACTAGTAGAGTGTTTCAACACAATCACTGACTGGCTCTCTTCTCAGAATCTACGCATAAACTTTAAGAAAACCGAAGTCCTATTCATAACCTAGAACAAGAATTTCTCTCCCCCCCCCCTCACTGAAGGTGCAAGATGCAGAACTTCCATGTAAATCGGAGATACGATACTTGGGTATCACAATAGACCAACAGTTCAACTTCAAAGAACACATAAAGAATACTACAAAATCCATCAACAATAAGATACGGACACTAAGACACCTAAGACCTCTACTAGCCGCAAATGATTTCAGAACAATATTCCAAACGCTTGTAATGCCACATTTTGATTATGCCAAAATAATCCTACAAGGCCTCCCTAAGAACACCCTCAATCCACTTCATATGGCAATGAATACAGCAGCTCGCATCTTCTTCAGTATATCTAGAAGAGATCACATCACGCCCTTACAATGCAGGATCACTTACAAGGTACTACTACTAACGTTTAAAGCAATTAACCGGATATCCCCCCCATCCCTCTCCGCACACCTAACCATCACTCCCACAAACAGGCTGAGAAGGACAATATCCGCTAATATGCTGACTATACCAACTGAGTCCACCAAATGCACACAAACAACCAGGAATAGAGCTTTTACATTCTATGCTCCTAGGTGCTGGAATGACCTCCCACCTCACATCCGATCAATGACATCTCTCAGTTCAGAAAAGCCCTTAAACACTACTTATTCTGCCTCCACTTTGTCCACCCTAATCAAACACAATCACTTTTCCCCGCCCTGCAACCCACACACTCAGCCTCTGATGCCCAACAACATAACCCTTAACACTACACAAATTAGACCCCCATTAGGCACACCCTCAATGATCATAGATCACAAGATCTTTCCCCATTGCGATTAACAACTTGCTGAATATAAGCTGTAAATAGTTACCCATGACTGAAGTGGTATTTAAAGGTGTGGAAGAATTGAAGGACATATTTATACATCGGGAAGATGTATTACAACTATTAGATAAACTGAAGAGTAGCAAATCACCTGGGCCAGATGGTATACATCCAAGGGTGTTGAAAGAACTGAAATATGAGATTGCAGACCTGCTATTAGTAATCTGTGAACTATCATTAAAATCATCTCTAATACCTGAAGATTGGAGGATCGCCAATGTAACACCAATTTTTAAAAAGGGTTCCAGGGGTGATCCGGGAAACTACAGACCGGTGAGCCTCACGTCAGTACAGGGAAAAATGGTAGAAACCATCATAAAGAATAAAATTACTCAACATGTAGATAGTGTGATGGAGCTGAAGCCATTGAAGCAATGGATGTAGAAAAAAAACCTCTCTTTCTTATGAAGCAACTGAGTTACAGAGGATGCAATTACCTAGAGGTGCAGCTAGAGGGAGCAGGCACGAGGCTGCAGAAGTTAAGCTGACACTCCCAGGTTGTAGCAATGCAGTAGCTAATCAAAGGCACCTGGGTAGAAAGCCAGGAAACTCAGTTGGGGAACGCCTTTTTAAGCAGTGCTCACAAGGAAGCAGACAGAGAGGATCTAAGAAGGAACTTGAGGGAGGACCTTTGAGAAACATAGAAACATAGAAATATGACGACAGAAAAAGACCACATGGCCTATCTAGTCTGTCCTTCCATAACAACTACAACAGTCCACTTTTTGCCTTTAGAGATCCTCTGTGTTGGTCCCATGCTTTCTTGAATTCAGTTACTGTCCTCATCTCTACCACCTCCACTGGGAGACTATTCCATGGATCCACTACTCTTTCCGTAAAGAAATATTTCCGCATATCACTCCTGAATCTATCTCCCTTCACCCTCATCCCATGTCCCCTTGTAGCAGAACTTGCCCTCAATTGAAAGAGGCTCTCTCCCTGGACATTTATGCCACGGAGGTATTTAAACATCTCAATCATATCACCTCTGTCCCGCCTTTCCTCTAAGGTGTACATATTAAGATCCTTAAGTCTGTCCTCATATGCTTTATAATGAAGCCCATTAATCATTTTGGTAGCAACCCTCTGCACCGACTCCATCCTGTTCACATCCTTTTGAAGGTGCGGTCTCCAGAATTGCACACCATACTCCAAATGAGGTCGCACCAAAGACTTATACAGAGGCATTATCACCTCCTTTTTTCTGCTAGCCATTCCTCTCCGTATGCACCCAAGCATCCTTCTAGCTTTTGCTGTCGCCTTTTCCACCTGTTTAGCTACTTTAAGATCATCAGACACAACCACGCCTAGGTCCCGCTCTTCTTTAGTGGACAAAAGTACTTCACCTCCTATACTGTATTGCTCCCTTGGATTGCTGCAGCCCAAATGCATGACCTTACATTTTTTAACATTAAATCCCAGCTGCCAAATGCCATTCTTCAAGCTTAGCTAGATCCCTCCTCATGTTATCTACCCCTTCCTGGATGTCTACTCTATTGCAGATTTTGGTATCATCCGCAAAGAGGCAAACCTTACCCGAGAGAGAGAGAAAGGATCTTTGAAGGAAGGACCTGAGGAAGGAACCTCGTACACTGCAAGGCAGAGAAGCTTGGATACATGGAAAAGCAGAGCTAAGTTCCAGGGAGGACAAGCCCAGCTCAGAAAGCTCCAGAAGCCAGTCTTCAAGGAAGACAGTGACAAAGGGAGAGTCTCTAGTGGAGAGAACACCATAAGCAAACGCTACAGAGATCCAAGGTACAGTGATACTTCATTTACTGAATGGATGCCAGGTCCTAGGAAGGTTGATAACCTAAAAAGTCATTCTGAGAAGAAACAAAGCTGGAGGAAGTTTTGCAACCCTGTACAGAGAGGTATAGGGAAAAGCCCTAAGAGTTATTTGCCAAGCCCAGGCCAGCAAGGGTGGAAAGTGGGGGAAAGAAATACTGAACTGCAACCTGTGTTAACCAGGGAAAGCTCGGGATTAGAAAAAACCACGAGTGAGCTAGAACCCATGCAAATTGAGTTTGCAGAACCAGAACCGTTGATGCTTGAACCAATGGACTGTTCTCTGTGTATTACCGAGAGCCTGGAATCTCTTACCGAGATATAACAGCAGCACATGTTTTAAAGTACCTTTTGCTTCTGTTAAAACTGAAGGAAGATGTTTTGTCTTGTTTTTCTTGCTGTTTGAGAAACCTGCTTGAAATACAGAGAACTGTGAAGCATTTGTAACAGTTGTTGACCTTTTGTAAATATTCTTGGCACTAAACCTGAAGTAAGGTAATTCTATTTTGTTTCCTGAAGAACCTTTTGTGTAACAAGGGAATAAAAACGTTTTTGCTTCACCCTGCTCATCTATTTTCTTTGCGAAGAGGGACTACAAGGACCAGAATGCACTTGGTCTACAAGTTTTTCTTTCTTCAACAAAATTAAAATGTCCGCCCAGACCCTTTGGCACACTGCCACTAGGAGGGGCTGTGACAATAGTCATGTCCTAATGGGAAACAGCCAACATGGCTTTAGACAAGGAAGATCTTGTCTTACATTTATTTATTTATTTATTTATTTGCATTTCTTATATACCGCGCTATTATAATCAGTGGGGTTTACATTTAAACAAAATATACAACAATGTAACAGGTTACACTGAGTTTACAATCAACAGGGAATACAACCTGGATGAACATGGGGATGAACTATGTACAGAGCTATGTAATTAAAATTTAAAGATCATACAAGGGACAAGGTTGGCATTGTAATGTGTAAAGCGGATAAGTATAAGTATAAGGAGTGTCGAGCTAACCATTTTCTAGAAGGGGTTGTGTTAGATGTGGGTTTTGGTGATGATGCCTAGTATGTTGAGATTGACTGGTGGGAATGGAATTGGGGTAGTATTTTAGGAACAAATGATGTTTGATAGCCTTTCTGAATGCAATGATATTTGTAATGGCACGAATTTCTGGGGGGAGAGCATTCCAAGCTCCTGGAACAAAAAGTGAGAAGGCTCTACTGGATGTTGTCCTTGAACATTTCGTGAGTGTTTTTGGCACCTGAAGTTTGTTCAAACATGATGAGCGTCTATTTCTGTTGGATGGTATAGGTTGGATGAGCTTGGTGAGCAGAGTGGGGGGCTGATTTTTCGACGCCTTAAAAGTTAGGACAAGGGCTTTATATAGGATTCTAGCGTGTAGAGGCAGCCAGTGTAGGCTCATTAGTACTGGAGTTATGTGGTCTGATCTAGATGTTCCAGTGAGTATTCTTGCTGCTGAGTTCATGGCTAGCCTAAGCGGGTTTAGTGTTGCTTGCGGGAGCCCAAGGAGGATAATGTTGGCAAAATCAAGGTGAGGGGTAACCATTTAACATTTAATCTGTTGTTTTTTTGAAAGTGTGAATAAACAGGTGGACAAAGGTGAGTTGGTTGATATAGTATATCTAGACTTTCAGAAAGCCTTTGACAAGGTCCCTCATCAGAGACTTTTGGCAAAACTAAAGAGTCATGGGTTAGGAGGCAGTGTACTACTGTGGATCAGGAATTGGTTAGAAGATAGAAAGCAGAGGGTTGGGCTAAACGGCCAATTTTCACAATGGAGAAAGGTGAATAGTGGTGTACCCCAGGGATCTGTGCTGGGTCCGCTGCTTTTTGACATATTCATAAATGACCTGGAAAGTGGAATAACGAGTGAGGTTATCAAATTTACAGATGAGACAAAACTATTTAAAGTTGTTAAAACCCAAGAGGATTGTGTTAAATTGCAAGAGGATCTTGATAAATTGGAAGACCGTGCATCAAAATGGCAGATGAAATTTAATGTGGACAAGTGCAAAGTTATGCATCTAGGGAAGAACAACCCAAACTATGGTTACACAATGCAAGGTTCCACATTAGGAACCACCACCCAGGAAAAAGATTTAGGCATCATTGTGGATAACATGTTAAAACCCTCAGCCCAGTGTGCAGCGGCGGCCAAGAGAGCAAATAGAATGCTAGGTATCATAAGGAAAGGAATGGAAAATAAAACAAAAGATATTATAATGCCTCTATACCGTTCCATGGTGAGACCGCACCTTGAATATTGTGTGCAATTCTGGTTGCCGTATCTTAAAAAGGATATAGCGTTTTATTAGAAAAGGTTCAGAGAAGAGCCACCAAAACGGTAAAGGGGATGGAAGGATACTCCTATGAAGAAAGGCTAAAAAGGTTAGGGCTCTTTAACCTGGAAAAGAGATGGCTGAGGGGAGATATGATAGAAATCTATAAATTAATGAACGGAGTGGAACGGGTAAACGTAGATCGATTGTTTACGTTATCAGGATATAGAAAGACTAGGGGACATACAATGAAGCTACAGGGTAAACTATTTAAGACTAATAAAAGAAAATATTTCTTCACTCAATGTTTAATCAAACTCTGGAATTTGTTACCGGAGGATGTAATAAAGGCTGTTAGTGTAGCTGGGTTTAAAAAAGGTTTGGACAAGTTCCTGGAGGATGCCTTTATATTTATTTAGTTCCTTTATAGTATTATTATTTTTTTTAAAAAGGCACAATTCTGATATTTTTAAACATAAGCATGTTCTTAATATAATAACCTTTTTACATGTGTATGCGATTTTATTCTAATCATTTCAGGGATAAGTCTACCCACATAATTTTACATTATTTCAACAATTCATTACCTGTCTCATACAACATATATACAATACAATTAATAGTGTTCTGTTTCTACTATACAGTGTCGTTCACCATATTTGGTCAAGATCAGGTAACACTTTTAAATAAATAAAAATATGGGTTATATTTAAATTGTCTATTCATAGACATAAATCTATTATTTACTCAATTTGGTTTTTGTTACAATTTTATCAGATTTCCTTTATCACACTTTAAATGTATCTTTGGATTATTATTTTAGTTTTTAGTTATATAGTCAACTGTATAATAACATTTTTGCCTCAATGTGATATTCATGCCACTTATTATTTATTAATAACAGTACTGTAATAGGTGCCGTTATATAGGCCAATTTGAACTATTCCACCTACAGTGCCTTGTGAGTATTTCTCATGCATTTTTTACTTTTTTATCTTTTTATTATAAGTCTAAGAAGTATTTACCGTCTGCCCTGTGTCTTATTTTTATAATTTTTTACACTAATAATAATTTTTTATATTTATAATTTTATTTTTACTCTTATTCTCTAGTGTTTGGTTTGATCCAATTGTATTTTATTCTTATCATTTTTACCATGTTCATAAATGTTTTGGGTTTTTTATAATTATATATGTTTATTACGAATCATTTATTAATAAGATATTGTTACTTGCCATATATTTTCCATTATTTTTATTATATTTGATTTTTATGGTTATATTTGGTTTTTATATTGATGTTAACATATGTTACATGCCTGTTTTAATTTCATATTAATTTATTAACATTAAAACTTTTTTATGTATGTTTACATGTTTTAAGTATATCCCCCCGAGGAAGGCTTCGGCCGAAACGCGTAGGGGACCACCAATAAAGGCACCTGTGTTCATCCTATCTCTTGCCTCACTGTCTCCGGAAAGGTCCCTAAACCATTAATAAGAAGGAACCCAGGCTATCAATGCTTGACCCAGTACAAGCATTGTGGAACCTGTGTCTTTTGGGGAAACTGCTAGGTACGTATGACCTAGATTGGCCACTGTTGGAAACAGGATACTCGGCTTGATGGACCTTGATTCGACCCAGTATGGCATATCTTATGTTCTTATGTACTACGGTAGTTTGTATATAGTTATCCCTGTTACATTCCAAGTTACATACCCTGTTCAATGTAAGCAAAAGATCCTGTTCTGATGCAAATTTCTGTTATTTGTAAACCGCACTGATAGCAAAAAGCGCTGTATATAAGAACTGTAAATAAATAAATAAATAAATCTCAGCTATAACTATTATTCAACTCAGCTATACTGAATAATTTAACCCAGCTAAATTAGCACACTAAAACTGAACCTTTGCTATCCATTTGAACCCCCTGTTCACCTAGTCACCATTTTGGCACCCACCTCAACTGCATATGCCTACGCCCTGGACAGCTACTGCAGGATACTTGCTCTAGCACATGGCACCCAGGCCCTCACCTCCTCTCAACTCCATTCCAATCCTGCATGGCTCGTGGAGGAGCATAGTATTATGGACACCCTAACCACCAAACAGGGAGACCTGGGCGCATGCCATACCCCCACCTCATCTATATTGCCCTCCAGCAGCCCAAACCCCCCCAACAGGAACATCGCACCCAACCCCGAGACCTTAAGTGTACCCTCAAACGCACGTTCGATCCGACAGAAATGGCCAGCTGTAACTGACATGTTGTCCGCCCTCAATCTCTTGTGTGTTACTGAGACTTGGCTGTCCGCCTCAGACATTGTTCTCCTTCACCAGTTTGTCCCCCCTAATTTCTCTGTCTACTCATATCACAGAACAGACAGAAGAGGCGGAGGAGCAATCATCCTAGCCAAGACAGATCTACATTTTCAGTTGATCACCTCCAGCAGCACCTCATTCCTCGACTCCATCACCATAGCAAATAAACACAGCACCATCAACTTGCTCTACCAAGCACCCTCCCCATCCCCAGATGACCTAGCCACAATCGACCTCGCCTGCAACCCCATGAATCCATGCACGGCAAACTGGGTGATGGGCGACTTCAACCTTCCTGCCCTCCCGGACACCCACACCAAGACCTTCCTCGATGCCCTAGAAGTGCTAGGCTATACCCAGTTGGTTAACTTCCCTACCCACATCAAGGGAAACACACTTGACCTGGATATTCTAGTCCCACAGGTGCTCCTTGTGGTCTTGGGCAAGCCACTTAACCCTCCATAGCACATGTTCCCTGTAAAATAGTTATCTCCAAGTTATAATGCCCTGTTCAATGTAATTTCAGTTTGCTCAATGTAAACCGCACTGATGCAGAATAGCGCGGTATATAAGAGAATGTAAATAAATAAATATTCGCACCACTAGCAGCCCTCAACTCCTTCAGACAAACCAGACACTTCAACATCAAAACGTTTCCGCCCATTCAACAAAGATGAGATCCTGGAAAGAGCACACCCTCTTCTTGACCCGCTTGAACAGAGTCTTGATGACATGATTGCCACTTGGAACTCGAATCTAGATGCCAGAATCGACACCCCCCCCCCCCTATCATCAAAGTACCTCGCAGGAGGTCAAAGGCGCCCTGGTACTCGCCCGAGCTAAGGAAACCCCTCCTCCAACTGAGACAGCTAGAAAGACGTTGGCGGCGCTCAAGATCAACCGAGAGCCATGAAGCTTACATCGCTCATCTAGGCGAACACCGTTCAGCAGTCTCAACGAGAATGAAGCAATACCACACAGAAATAATACAACGCTCCTTAAATAAACCACATGAGCTTTTTAACCAGGTCAAATCATTAGCAAGAGAGACTTCTCTTGGCCAATCAAGCCATCCGGACCCTCTGGAATATGCAGACAACCTCCAAGCCAAAACGAGTCAGGCCAGCATACCCCCGAACATCTGCTCTCCAGACGATGCACCTGAATTGACCCCTTCATCTGCTCCTGCACAAACCTTAATGGAGGCCCAACATATCATCACCTCCTTCGCAACCCCAACCGAAAAAGACATCCAAGACATCATCAAAAGCATAAACACCACCACAGCACCAAACGACCAATGTCCAGCTCTCTGGAAAAAAACCCTATGGGCCGACCTTAGCCCATTCCTTACCAAACTAATAAATATATCAATCCTCACCGCATCCTTCCCACGAAGCCTCAAACAAACATCAATCAGACCGCTGCTGAAAAACAAACTGGACCCTGCAGAGATGGACTCTTATAGGCCAATCTCGAGCATCCCGCTCCTAGCTAAAATTATGGAAAAGATAGTTCAACGCCAACTGTACCACCATATCGAGAACAATGCACCCCTTGACCCCTGCCAGCATGGATTCCGGGAGTCACACATGTGGCAAGGAGGCCTATCCAGAGTATGAGGGAGGACAAAGAGACAGGGAATTCACCCTAGAAAAGGGCCCCCTTTTACCAAGGCAGAATAAGAAAGACACAAACACAGCTAGGAATCAGAAAACTTCCACATGGCCCACATTCCATGCTCCCCCTAGTGGAAGGGAGGGGAGAGGATACAAAGCCCAGAACCCCTTAGGCAGGGAGTGCTCCAAGAATGCAGGTGCACAAAGTCAGGCTGATTGCCATCACCTGGCTAGGGAGGGGTGGAAGAGAGAGCCCTGGAAGTATAAACTGAAGCCAGAGTGTGAGAGCAGGGTCATCATCGTGAGGAGTAGCAGCAAGGATGGAGGTAGCAGCAAGAGGAGCAGCAGGGGAGAAGGAGAAACAGGAAGCCAAACTGCCACGAGCCGAGGCACAGCTGCAAGCTGGCAAAGCTTGACCGGTGCGGAGCAGAGCAGAGCCCTTGAGCTTCCAAGAGAGGAGAGTGCTAAGTGGAAGATAGCACATATGCCAGAGGGTTTGAAGCCAGGAACAGACTCCAGGATTACCCGGGAGGCTGGTGGCTGAGGACTGTGAGCTGGGAGAGTCTAAGCCTATGCAGCTGGGAGCTAAATGGGGAAGAGATTCCTATGGACTGTTGTGTGCAAGGCTTTAAAAATGAGGAACAGGGAGAAAACAAGCCAATCCTGAAAGAGAGTTTACCAGGGAAGGGAACCCATAGTCCACAAGCCGGTGGCCACGATTCCCTCATGTTGGTAAAGGGAAAGGTCACAAGGACTAAGGAGTAACCCTGGAAGCTGTGAAAAGCTGGTTAAGCACCTGCTGCAGGAACAAGGACGCTGGGGTAAGAAAGTAGCTTTTGTAACAGAGCTTTCTTGTGCCCTGAATTGTATTTGTTGCTTGAAGGTTTATGCAGTTGAAGAGAAGCTATACTATTACGGACAGTGAATGTGATTTTTGTTTGTGCTTTTGGCCAGCAAGGCTACAAAGGAAGTGAATTATCCATTCTATTAAAAGACTGTGTATCCTGCAATAAGGAAAACCTTTAAACAGACATTTTCAGTTTGTGTTTGTTTTTGGGAGCATACTCTGTTTCACAGAGACCTGAACCAATATCCTGTACGTGGTGAGAATGAACCATTGTGTAAAATAAATTCAGTCATTTGCCTTAACCCTTGGAGCCTACCTACAGCTTTTTGTCTGATGCACACATACAGCCAAGCAAAGACTACCTTTCCCAGAAGGCACTACGGGGAAATAGTTGAAAAGGGCTAAAAAAGCAGAAAGCAAAAAGTTCCTATAAAATAACCACGCCCCTCTTAGCTTGAGGAGAGCGGTAGCGGCGTGACACACGGCGTTGAAACTCTGCTGACCACCTTACTCAGTTACCCTAACCATAGGTCTGGACAAATATCAGACAAGGCTTTGCTCTCATTTTCTTGGAACTCTGTCAGTCACGATCTACTTCTTTCCCGCCTCACCGAGGAGTCAGTCTGCGGCACTGCACTGGCCTGGTGTGTCCGCTCTGGCCCCTCCAGATCAAAACCCTTCCCGCAAGAGAAGGGCGTACTACAAGGATCACCACTTTCAGCCCTACTGTTCAACGTTTACATGCAACCCATCTGCACCCTCATCCGATCCTTCAACATTAATTGCCTAATCTATGCTGATGACGTTCTGATGTACATGCCAATATCCAATGAGCATCCAGACCTCTCTCGGTTGTCTACTTGCTTCGATGCAGTCACAGATTGGCTACACAGACAGAAGCTCAAAATAAATTTCAAAAAGATGGATGTCCTCTTCATCAGCAGAAATCAGGCATTCACGCCGCCCTCATCACTGAAGGTATGCGATGCAGAACTCCTCACCAAGCCTACGATAAGATACCTCGGTATCACGCTCGACCAACATCTCAACATGAATGCCCAGATAGCTAACATGGTAAAGGCAATATACCATAAAATTTGGACGATGCGCCACATGAGACAGTTGCTAGACCTGAAAGACTTCCAGTCTTTCAAGCACTAGTAATGCCTCATTTTGACTACGCTAATTCCATACTGCATGGCCTTTCGAAGTACTTGTTGAATCCCTTGCAGCTCGCGATGAACACTGCAGCCAGAATCCTTCACGGAGCATCTAGAAAGGACCATATCACCCAGGTTCTAAAACATCTGCACTGGCTCCCTGTCCATTGCAGGATTTTCTTCAAGATCCTAACAATGACATTCAAGGCCCTCAACAAATGCAAGGCCATCTCCCTCTCAGACCTTGTCCAGGCCACCCCACTCAACAGGCTAAGGAGATCAGCCGCCACCAACACCCTACTACTCCCGAAAGCAATCACCAAATGCTCCAAGGCTACGAGAAACCGCGCCTTTGCTCTCTACGCAACTTCCTGCTGGAATGCCCCCTGCCACCAGACATCAGGGCCATCAACAACCTTACCCAGTTTAGGAAAGCAATGAAACACCATCTGTTTCTTCAGTACTTTACCAACTCAAATGACATCTTGTAGCCATCTATAAACCATGTCCAACCAACACCTCCAGAATACCACCATCACACCATTCAGATCACCTAAGTGAACCCCCCTTCTGAAACCATCTCCCTTGATACCCGACACTAACCTAGATAACGATGAGCCGTCCACTATCCTGCGACATACAACTGGAATGTATATAGTCTCTTTGTTGTGTGACCTGTATATATTGTTGAAATGCATTTAGAATCCCAGCTACCAACCTGCACATAGTTTACTTGTTAAACATAGAAACATGATGACAGAAAGACCACATGGCCTATCTAGTCTGTCCTTCCATATCAACAACTACAACAGTCCACTTTTTACCTTTAGACATCCTCTGTGTTGGTCCCACGCTTTTTTGAATTCAGTTACTGTCCTCATCTCTACCACCTCCACTGGGAGACTATTCCATGGATCCACTACTCTTTCAGTAAAGAAAAATTTCCGCATATCACTCCTGAATCTATCTCCCTTCACCCTCATCCCATGTCCCCTCGTAGCAGAACTTGCTTTCAATTGAAAGAGGCTCTATTCCTGAACATTTATGCCATGGAGGTATTTAAACATCTCAATCATATCACCTCTATCCCGCCTTTCCTCTAAGGTGTACATTTTAAGATCCTTAAGTCTGTCCTCAAATGCTTTATAATGAAGCCCACTAATCATTTTAGTAATCACCCTCTGCACGGACTCCATCCTGTTCACATCCTTTTGAAGGTGCGGTCTCCAGAATTGCACACTATACTCCAAATGAGGTCGCACCAAAGACTTATACAGAGGCATTATCACCTCCTTTTTTCTGCTAGCCATTCCTCTCCGTATGCACCCAAGCATCCTTCTAGCTTTTGCCGTCGCCTTTTCTACCTGTTTAGCTACTTTAAGAACAGACACAACCACGCCTAGGTCCCACTCTTCTTTAGTGGACAAAAGTACTTCACCTCCTATTGCTCCCGTGGATTGCTGCAGCCCAAATACATGACCTTACATTTTTTAACATTAAATCCCAGCTGCCAAATTCTAGACCATTCTAGCTTAGCTAGATCCCTCCTCGTGTTATCTTCCTGGGTGTCTACTCTATTGCAGATTTTGGTATCATCCGCAAAGAGGCAAACCTTACTCGACAGCCCTTCCGTTATATCACTAACAAAGATGTTAAAAAGAATCGGACTAATGACAGATCCCTGGGGCACACTACTGGTAACATACTTCTCCTCAGAGTGAGCTCCATTTACTTGTACTCTTTGTCGCCTCCCACCCAACCAATTTCTAACCCAAGCAGTAACTTTAGGATCCATCCGTAGGGTGCTCAGTTTGTTTATAAGTCGCCTGTGAGGAACAGTGTCAAAGGCTTTACTGAAATCTAAATATACCACATCTAGAGCTCTCCCTCGGTCCAACTCCCTGGTCACCCAGTCAAAGAAATCAATCAGATTTGTCTGACAAGACCTGCCTCTGGTGAATCTATGCTGCCTCGGATCCTGTAATCCGCTGGACTCCAGAAACCTCACTATTTTCTCTTTCAGCAGCGTTTCCAATAATTTACTCACCACCGAAGTTAAACTAACCGGCTTGTAGTTTTCAACCACATCCTTACTTCCGCTTTTGTGTAAAGGCACCACATGAGCCTCTCTCCAGTCCTTTGGCACCACTCCCGACTCCAACGAGGCATTGAAAAGGTCAGTCAGTGGTGTTGCTAGAACGTCCCTAAGTTCCCTCAGTATTCTAGGGTGTATCCCATCCAGTCCCATCGCTCTTACTTTAAGTTGAGCTAGTTTCTCAAGAACACTGTCTTCTGAAAATTGTTCAAGATGTCCCTCACTTCTGTTCCTATTTGTGGGTGTTTTCTGAGGTCCTGCTCCTGGTTCTTCATCTGTGAACACAGCACAAAAATATTTGTTAAGCAATTCCGCTTTATCCTTATCAGCTTCTACATATTCCCTTCCTGCACCCTTGAGTCTGACAGTACCACTTTTGCCCTTCCTCTTCTCATTAATATATCTGAAAAATGTCTTATCCCCCCATTTTATTGCATTGGCTATTTCCTCCTCCTTTTGAATCTTTGCCTTCTTTACTGTGCTAGCTTCTCTAAGTTTTTCCAAATACAGATGCCTCTCTTCCTCTCTCTGTGACCTCTTGTATTTCATGAAGGCCTCCCTCTTTTTCTTCACTTTTTCAGCTACTTCCTTCGAAAACCATAGCGGTCTCCTTTTCCTTTTGCCTTTATTTATTTATTTATTTATTTATTTACATCTCTTATATACCGCACTATTTGCGATCAGCGCGGTTTACATAGAACAAACAATATCCGACAATAAACAAGAGTCAGGTCATTACAATGAACAGGAGCAGTAACTTGGATAACAGGGGAAACTATCTACATATGTGGAACATTGAACAAGGTAACTGTATATATGAGAGATGGAGTTATTGTGTGTTGCTTTATTTCCCATTTTAACAAAAAGGTTGGTTGCCCTTAAAATACCCCCTTTCAGTTTTGCCCAGTTTTTCTACATCCCCCAGCTGTTCCCATCCCACTAACGACTCCCTGAGGTATTGGCCCATCTTCGCAAAGTTAGTATTCCTAAAGTCTAAGATCCTCACCTTGGAATGGATTCTAACAGCCCTAGTCCTAATACTGAACCACACCATCTGGTGATCACTGGATGCAAAATGATCTCCCACTACAACATCAGAAACACTTTCACCATTGGTAAGCACCAAGTCCAGTATGGCCCCTTCAGTGTGGCCCCTCAGTGTGGGGTCTGTTACCAATTGCCTGAATAGTTCTCCCTGTAGAGAATCCAGGATCTCCTTACTTCTAGATGATACTGCAGCAGGAATGTGCCAATCAACATCTGGCATATTGAAATCTCCTATCAGTAGCACTTCCCCTTTCCTAGCAATGCTGCGTATGTTGTCAATTAACTCTGTCCACCTCTTCCTCTTGTGAGGGAGGTCTGTATATCACACCAATGCAAATAGATTTCTCTTTCCCTCTTTCTAGCTTAACCCACAATGCCTCCTCTCTCCCTTTTAAGCTCTGTAATTCCAAAGCTTTAATAGTAGTTTTTACATATAGTGCCATTCCTCCTCCCCTTCTTCCTACCCTGTCCTTTCTGAATAAAGTATAGCCAGGTATAGTTACATCCCAGTCATGGTTTACTGTGAACCATTTTTCTGTAACTGCCACTAAATCCAAGTCAGCCACTCCCACCAAAGCTTCAACATCAGGGATCTTATTTCCCATGCTACGGGCATTTATGCACACTGCTTTCCATATGTTACCCCTGTTACATTAAATACCTTTATGGAAATGGGTATCACCTACCTGGGGGCTTTCACTTACCTGGGGGTTTTCTTCACCTATCCCCAATGAATCTAGTTTAAAGCCCTCTTCAGTAGATTAGCCAGTCTACTACTAAAGATGCGTTGACCTTTCTTGGACAGATGGATGCCATCTCTGCTCTGCAACCCTTGGAACAGTATCCCATGGTCTAGGAAACCAAAACGCTCTCGATGACACCATCCACGCAGCCATGCATTCATCTCCAGGATGCGAGCCTCTCTGCCTTGGCCTTTACCCTCAACAGGGAGGATTGAAGAGAACACCACCTGTGCACCTAACTGCTTCACCCTCTGTCCCAGAGCCATGAAGTCACTTTTGATACGTTCCGAGGTATACCTGGCAGTATCATTTGTTCCAACATGGATTAGCAACATTGTGTAATAGTCAGTGGGCTTGATGAGTCTCGGCAAACTCTCCGTAACATCTTGGATTTTGGCACCAGGCAGACAGCATACCTCTCTGGACATCAAGTCTGGTCGGCAGATGGACGCCTCAGTACCCCTCAGAAGAGAGTCTCCAACCACCACTACCCTTCGCTTCCTTCTGGTCACTGATTCTGCAACTTTGGGGTACTTGAACTCTGGTTCACCCCCTTTCCAGGGATGCTTTCACCTCCTCTACTTCCAGGGCTGCATAACGGTTCTTCAATTCAAGGGCTGGAGAAGTTGGATTGGTGATTTTGCAGGCCCTGGTGACTTGTGTCCAACCATCAACATTCTGTTGGCACCCACCTTCTCCTGTGCTGGAGAGCTTGGTTGCTGCAAGAAGCATCTCATCAATGTACTTCTCACTGTCTTGAATGCTCCTCAGCCTCGCCACCTCCTCTATGAGTTCCTCCACTTGTTAGCACTGTTTAAACACCCTGTTTATTGTAAGTCCAATGTAAATCTACATTGCACAAATATGTTTCCTGTGAACCGCACTGATGATGAATACCGCGGTATAGGAAAAACAGTAAATAAATAAATAAAAATAAAACATAAGAACATAAGATATGCCATACTGGGTCGACCAAGGTCCATCAAGCCCAGTATTCTGTTTCCAACAGTGGCCAATCTAGGTCATACGTACCTAGCAGTTGACCCAAATATTCCACAATGCTTGTACTGGGACAAGCATTGATATCCTGGGTCCTTTCTTAATAATGGTTTATGGAACCTTTCCTCCAGGAACTTGTCCAAATCTTTTTTAAACCCAGCTACACTAACAGACTTTACCACATCCTCCGGTAACAAATTACAGAGTTTGATTACACGTTGAGTGAAAAAATATTTTCTTTTATTAGTCTTAAATAGTTTATCCTGTAGCTTCATTGCATGTCCCCTAGTCTTTCTATATTCTGATAACGTAAACAATTGATCTACGTTTACCTGTTCCACTTTGTTCATTAATTTAAAGACTTCTATCATATCTCCCCTCAGCCGTCTCTTTTCCAGGTTAAAGAGCCCTAACCTTTTTAGCCTTTCTTCATAGGAGTATCCTTCCATCCCCTTTACCATTTTGGTGGCTCTTCTCTGAACCTTTTCTAATAACGCTATATCCTTTTTAAGATATGGTGACCAGAATTGCACACAATATTCAATATCTTTTGTTTTGTTTTTCCATTCCTTTCCTTAGGCTACCTAGCATTCTATTTGCTCTCTTGGCCGCCGCTGCACACTGGGCAGAGGGTTTTAACATGGTATCCACAATGACGCCTAAGTCTTTTTCCTGGGTGGTGGTTCCTAATGTGGAACCTTGCATCGTGTAACCATAGTCTCAGTTCTTCCCTAGGTGCATAACTTTGCACTTGTCCACATTAAATTTCATCTGCCATTTTGATGCCCAGTCTTCCAATTTATCAAGATCCTCTTGCAATTTTACACAATCCTCTTGGGTTTTAACAACTTTAAATAGTTTTGTCTCATCTGCAAATATGATAACCTCACTCGTTATTCCACTTTCCAGGTCATTTATGAATATGTCAAAAAGCAGCGGACCCAGCACAGATCCCTGGGGTACACCACTATTCACCTTTCTCCATTGGGAAAATTGGCCATTTAGCCCTACCCTCTGCTTTCTATCTTTTAACCAGTTTCTGATCTACAGTAGTACACTGCCTCCTAGCCCATGACTCTTTAGTTTTGCCAAAAGTCTCTGATGAGGGACCTTGTCAAAGGCTTTCTGAAAGTCCAGATACACTATATCAACTGACTCACCTTTGTCCACCTGTTTATTCACACCTTCAAAAAAACATAACAGATTATTAAGACAAGATCTTCCTTGTCTAAAGCATGTTGGCTGTCTCCCATTAGGCCATGACTATCATCTACATGCTGAGTAATCTTATTCTTTATGATGGTTTCTACCATTTTTCCCAGTTCTGACGTCAGGCCCACTTCTGCAAGGGGTGCAGAAATCTACTACTGTTTTCCCGTCCTTGGAGGTGATCAAGGATATGATCTGGTCAGAGTGGGACTCTCCCAACTCCCCAACATGGGAGTTAAGAATGTGTAACACGACATATGCTCTCCTGTAGAAAGAGTGATGTCGTTTGATGTTCGCAAGGTGGATGCACAGGTTATGGCAGTTACTAAGCGAACCACATTCCCACTGGAAGGCAGCTCAACCTTAAATGATCCTCTGGACAAAAAGATGGATGCCTTGTTGAGGTGCCAGTTCACCATGGAAATGGCTATCCTTCAATTGTCAGTATGTGCAAACCTGATTTCTCGAGCCATTCTTCAGTGGATTTAGTCTCTTCCACCAAATACTACCCCTCTTTTGGAGTCAGCTGAAATTTTCCTTTCTGATGCCATGCATGACCTGCTATGGTTGGGTATCCAGGGACAGTATCCTGTCTACTGTGTCACAGAGGTAGAGGTGGATCTGGCTCTGACTCTGGGCGGCAGATTCCTGCTCCAAAGCGTGGCTGGCCCCTCTGGCCTTTTAAAGGAAGCTTCTGTTTGAAGTTTATTTGAAGAAGCAGGTGAAGAACCTGAGTGAGACAAAATTTTACCTCCTTCTGGAAGACAAGTCATAAGGGGCCTGTGAAGTAGGCAGGAGCCCCTTATCAGCCTTCGTCTGTCCACCATGGGTGTGCTGGTATGACTCCAGGGGGTATCAGAACTTTCATCGTTACTGACCTGGAAAGCTTTTCTTCACCTCTGCTTCCGGACTTCAAACTTGCTCTCAGTCCTTTTGTGGGGCCCATGGGCCCAGGAACTCTGTCCCTTCCAGAGGAAGACCCTCCCAGACTGTGCAATTAAGGTTTGGGGCCGATTCCCCAGATCCTCCAGCTGGAGTCAGGCTTCAACTGTTCTTTCAGGAATGAGCCTGGGTTACCAAGGATCACTGGGTGCTAGAAATTATTTAGTTTGGCTATGTCCTGGAATACAAGGAGCTGATTCCAAATGCCTTCATCATTTCCCCTTGTAGATCTGCAATCAAGAGAGCCACCATGCCGTCCACCTTGTGAAAATTTCTGCTCCTAAGGGCCGTAGTGCCCATTTTCCCGATTGAGCAGGGAAAAGATAGATAACTCCATCTATTATGTGGTCCTAAAAAAGGATGGTTCCTTCCAGCCCATTGTGGACCTTAAGGGAGTCAACGAGCACTTGTTGGTCTCACACTTCCAGATGGAAACCCTGTGCTCTGGAATTCAAGCGGTGTGTCAGGGGGAGTTACTGGCTTCCCTGGATCTGGTTGAGGTGTACTTTCATATCCTGATATTAACAGATCAGCAGAAGTATATGCATTCTGCTGTGCTTGGCTCTCACTATCAGTGCACCACCCTGAGGACCTTCTCCAAGGTCAAGGAAGTGACAGCTGCGGCGCCAAGGAATGTCTGTCCATCCATATCTGGATGACTGGCTCATCTGGGCTGGTTAACTTTCAGAAGCATCTCGGGTGGCATCCCAAGTGGTGTCCTTTTTTGGAAATCCTTGGCTAGGTGATCAGTCAGGGAACGAGCCAATTGTTGTCATCCCAGTCCCTGGAGTTCCTGAGAACAGAGTTTTCCTGTAAGAGGAAAATGTCAAAAGACTTTCAGTGACAGAATTCAAAATGATGTGGGACAGACACAGTGAGTCCTTTTATAGCGAGAGGATGAAATAAAAAAAACAAATATCTTTTACTAGAGGGGGGCTGACCTGCAAGGACAGCAGGGTACAACTCTAAACACAGGCATAGAGGGGGGTGATCTGTACGGAGCTGCAGTTACAACCACTATAGCCACCTTACTAGGCAGGCACGATGGACCATACTGATCCTTTATCTGCCATCATATGTTACTATGACTGTTGGATTGTGTGCAGCAGGCTCCCAGAGCCTGGGACTGTCTTTAGCTCCTCGGACTGATGGCAGATGGTGCCATGGGTAAGTGCCCACATGTGATTGCTCCAACAGTCCTTGCTAACTTGGTGGTCCCAGAGTTTTCAGGAGTTCAAGAACAGGCTCTCTCCCCCATTGATGGTGACGTCCAGCCTGGTGTGGTGGAGGTGACAGCCCTATCATCTGAGTAAGGAAGAAGCACTAGACGATTTCTCTTGAATCTTGATGACAACGGATTCCTGTCTTTCAGGTGGGAGGGGGTAGCAGGGCTGTTAGCACTGCAGGGAAGCAGTGTGGTCTCATCAACCATCTCAAGGTGAGGACCCATGAGATTGGCTCTTCTGTATTTTCGGCCCTGATTGAGGACCAGGCAGTTCAAGTGTTTTCAGACAATGCCACGGCAAAAGCTTATGTCAATCAGCCATCTGGAAAGAGTAGTTACTCACCTGTAACAGGTGTTCTCCAGGAGCAGCAGGAATCAGTCCTCACATATAGGTGTCATCGGCGCCGATGAAGCCCCAGCGGAGCATTTCCCCAGCTTTCCATGAAAGCCTTTGGGAATGATGGCACGCATGCGCGGTTCCCTTCCCGCCTAAAGGTGCCATCTTACCTCAGTCAAATGACATAGCTAAGAACAGCACACAAAAATGTAAAAATAAACTATGTACAACTGCAACTCCCAGGGGAGGAGGGAGGGTTGTGAGGACTGATTCCTGCTGCTCCTGGAGAACACCTGTTACAGGTGAGTAACTACTCTTTCTCCAGGACCAAGCAGGAAGTCAGTCCTCACATATGGGTGACTCCCTAGCTCTGGGCTACCAGGAACCCAGGCTGAACAAGAGAACTCCCTCTAGTCACAGCATCAAAGAAAGGCTTTTTAATGGCACAACCTCCACCGGTAGCCTACCAGAGGGCAGGAGTTGCCTAAACCTCAAAGAGATTCCGGAGTACTGCTTGGCCAAAAGCACTGTCCCTATGGGATTTCCTCTCCAGACAGTAATGGGCCGCAAAAGTCTGGCTTGAAGACCAAGTTGCCGCCCTGCAGATGTCTACCAAGGGCACAGAGCGGAGATGAGCCACTAAGGCAGCCATTGCCCTGACACGATGGGCCGTGACCCTACCCTGCAAAGGAAGGTCAGCTGCCTTGTAAGCCCAAGGTGATACAGTCAGCCACCCATATGGACAAGGTACGCTTGGACACAGCCAACCCCAACTTATTGGGGTTAAATGAGAGCTAAGTAGCCCTTCTATGCCCCTGTGTACTGTCAAGGTAGAAGGATAAGGCCCTCCTACAGTCCAGGGTATGCAGGACTGCTTCAGCCTGGCTTGCATGAGGCCTAGGGAAGAATGTTGGAAGAACCACCTCCTGGTGGAGGTGGAAGGAGGAGACAACCTTAGGGAGGAACTTTGGATGAGTCCTAAGGACTACCCTGTTCCTATAAATCCTGGTGTAAGGCCTATCACAGACCAGGGCCTGAAGCTCACTCACTCACCTAGCCGAGGTGAGGGCTATCAGGAAGAGAGTCTTCCAGGAGAGGAAGCATAGAGGGCAAGTAGCCATCGGCTCAAAGGGTGGGCGAGTCAGTTGCTGCAAGACCACATTCAGCTCCCACTCAGGAGCAGGAGGACGGATGGGAGGCTTGAGCAAAAGCAAGCCCCTGAGAAAGCGGGACACCAAAGGGTGACCGGACAGAGAATGTCCCTCCACCAGTAAGTGGTGAGCTGCTAGAGCTGAGAGGTGGACTCGAACAGAATTGGACTTAAGTCCCTGATTGGACAAGTTCAGTAAGTACTGAAGCACTGCGAAATGCAAATTTGGCTCCAAGATAACATGTCGATAAACCACAAAAAACTGATGTGATGTTCGTATCAAGTAAACAAGACTTCAAACCGCCTGCTTCAATCACCCTCAACAACACCACCTATCAATCAAAAAATGAGATCAAATATCTAGGAGTCCTCATTGATGCTAATTTAAAAATGGACAAACATCTCCGGTTAACCAACAGAGCAATATTTCACAAGCTGAGAGTCCTTCAACCCCTACGCAACATAATCGAACAAACATACTTCAGAACAGTAGCTCAAGCGCTCATCATTCCTCACTTTGACTACTGTAATGCCATCTTGCAAGGTCTACCAAAAAAACCCATAAACATCTTACAATTGGCACAAAACGTATCAGCCAGGATCATCTTGAATAAGAAACTGAGGGATCACATTACTCCAGTACTGATTGAGCTTCACTGGCTCCCAATCACTGCACGAGCAGTATACAAAACACTGGTAACAACTTTCAAAATCATTCACAAGATATCCCCATCATTCCTCGATAACCTCATAACCGCACAGCCCCCCCAACAGATGCCGGAGAACTACTAACCTTAACACACTCTGCGTTCCCAGTAGTATAAGAGATGTAAAAGAGGGAACGAGCAACCGGGCATACACGTACGCTGCACCCATGCTTTGGAACAAACTACCTCATGAGCTACGACTGATCACCAATCTACACGACTTCAGAAAAAAGCTTAAAACCCACCTGTTCCAAACACACTACGGTATCACCTAGGCAAATGCAACAATCCCTCCTTACCCAAGTTGCGTAACCCCCCGAATGCACAAGAGGCAGGAAATATCTCCAATGTCACTGTTAATATGACTGCATAACTTGCAATGTTCCTTACAACTATCTACGTTCTTGATAAACCAGTAATTTAACTGGTTGCTCTAACTGGGTGATAAAACTAACTTATCTGGTCAATCAAATGTATATTTATAATCTGATCAATCAAATGTATATTTTTATTTTGTGGCTCAAACCTGGATGATCAAAATGTAATGTCTATTTGTAATTTTTATGTGATGGTGGTGTACCCCTCCCCCAAATTATTCTATACCTTCAACTGATTTTATACATTACTCCCTTGTATTTTACACCATTGGTCCGCCGCTGATCGCTGGAAGTGGCGGCATACAAATATATACCAAATAAATAAAAAAAATAAGCAGTACAGGCACAGTACAGGAGAAAGGATTCTCTGTACGTAGCTGACACCACACAGAAAACCTCTTCCATTTGAGGGCATAGGTTTTCCTAGTGGACCGTTTCCTAGAGGCTAGGACAACCTCCTCAACTTCCTGAGGTAGGCCCCAGGAAGCCAAGACTACCCTTGCAGCCTCCAGGCCATCAAATTGAGAGCTTTGAGATTGGGGTGCAGAAGGGAACCCCGCTCCTGTGAGAGAAGGTCAGGTTGTAACCCCAGAGGTAGTGGGGAATCCACTGTCAGCTGAAGCAGAAGTGGAAACCAAGGCTGCCTCGGCCACCTGGGAGCTACCAGCAGGACCGAGGCCTTGTCCTGAAGAGTCTTGAAAAGAGTTTGGGCCACCAAGGGCGTGGGAGGAAACACATACAGGAGGCCCTGAGACCAGGATATCAGAAAAGCATCTGGTGCTATCCTCAAAGGATGCGTTTGCCTGGAGCAGAACTTGGGCAGTTGCTTGTTCAGTGGACTGGCAAAGAGATCTATCCAAGGGAGACCCCACTTCAGGAAGATCTTTTGAACAAGCAAGGGATGCAGCTGCCACTCGTGGGGCTGTAGAATTCTGCTCAACCGGTCGGCCAGGCAGTTCTCCTGGCCTGGAAGGTACACCGCCTTGAGAAGCATGTTGTGCTTCAGGGCAAAGGAACAAAGGTCCTGAGTCTCTCGACAAAGGAGCTTGGACCCAGTCCCACCCTGCTTGTTCACATAAAACATGGCTACCTGGTTGTCTGTTTGAATCAAGACTGAGCGGTGAGCCAGGGCTGGAGAAAAAGCCTTGAGAGCCAAGCGGATAGCTCGAAGTTCCAGAAGATTGATTTGTTGGACTGCTTCCCAGGGAGAACAGAGGTCCTGAGTGCACTTATCTAAACAATGAGCACCCCAGCCTTTCAGAAAGGCGTCGGTGGTGAGGACCACCGAGCATTCTGGCATTTGGAAGGGCATCCCCTTCAGCAGATTGGGTGGATATAGCCACCAGCTGAGGGAGGCCAAAAGGGGTCTGGACACCTTTATCCTGTCTCTTAGGCGGCCTGTGGCTGGAGACCACTGAGACCGAAGGCACCACTGTGCAGGCCTCATATGGAGCCTGGCATTGGGAGTCACATGCACTGTCGAAGCCATGTGGCCCATAAGTCCAAGGCAGAGTCTGGCGGAGACCAGGGGTTTGTTTAGAAACTGTTTGGCCACGTCCATCGGCCTGTGGGCCCTGTCTTCTGGCAAGAATGCCTTTGCCAATTGAGAATCCAACCTTTCCCCTATGAACTCCAAGTTCCAGGAGGGGAGCAAAGTGGACCTTGTGAAGTTTATGACAAAGCCCACGTTTTGAAGCAGAGCAATGGTTCTGAGGGTGGCTTGTTGGGCCTCCAGGAATGTCTGACCCCTGATGAGCCAGTCGTCCAGATAGGGAAAGACAAAGATGCCTTGATTTCTCAGGTAGGCCGCTACAACTGCCAGGCACTTGGTAAAGACCCTGGGAGCAGAGGTCAGGCCAAAAGGTAGTACTCTGTATTGATAATGGTTTCCTCCCACAATGAACCTGAGGTACTTTCTGTGGTCTGGATGAATGAGGATGTGAGTGTATGCATCCTTTAGATCTAAGGAGCATAGCCAATCTCCCTGCTGGAGGTAGGACAGAAGTGCCCCAAGAGTAAGCATCTTGAACTTCTCTTTCTCTAGGAACTTATTGAGGTGTCTGAGGTCCAGAATGGGTCGAAGGCCACCGGTCCTTTTGAGTACCAAGAAATACCTGGAGTAGAATCCGTGACCTTGCAGGTGGGGAGGCACAGGCTCCACTGCCTTGTCCACCAACAGACCATGAAGCTCTTGTAAAAGAAGGTCTATGTGCAGGGGAGGCCTTAGAGGCTCCCCTGGAAAATATGGTGGAGGCAGTTGGTGAAAATGGAGGGCATAGCCCTTGTGGACTATCTCCAGCACCCAACTGTCCCCGGTGATAAGGGGCCACTGGTGGGCGAAGAGGGCGAGGCGACCTCCTGTGCAGGGTTGGGGGAGCAGTGGAGGAGAGGCTATGCTCAAGGAGTCAAAAACCCCCACCCTGCTGAGTGGTAGCAGGGGCTTGAGGCTTGGGGGTCCTCTGCCTACGGGGCCCATTACCCTGGCCCTTGGCTTGCTGACCCTGGGGGGGCAGCTTGGGCAACCTGATACTGAGGGTACTGTTTGTAGGCAGTGCCCCTTCCTTGGGTAAGAGGACTTTTTACCCGAGCCCTTCTTTTTATGTGAAGGGGCAGAGGTCTTCCTCGACAGCCTTGTCCAGGTAAGGTGCTCGGTATCGAGCTGAGCGGCCTTCTCGGTCATGAGTTTGCAAAAAGGTTCTCACCTCAGCAGGGGACATCGACCAACTTGTCCTGAACCCATGGTTCGAGGTCCGATGACTTCAGCCACGCCTGGCGTCGAGCCGCGATGCCAGCAGCCGCAACTCGAGCCGAAGCCTCGAAGCCATCGTAGGCAGCACGGGAAATGAACTTTGAGCATTCCCGAATCCCCGAGGACAAGGTCTTAAATCTCTGCAAGGGTTCCCCGGAGAGACCAGCAGAGAATCCGGCCAACTCCTTGGCCAGGTCTCTCAAGTACATGCCCATGTACAGCTGGTAAGACTGGACACGGCAAGCAAGCATAGACCCCTGGAAGCACTTCCTACCGACGGCATCGAGGTTGCGGGCCTCCCTGCCGGGGGGCACCGCGGAGTGCATCTTCTGGCTCTTCAGACGATGCATGGCCGATTCCACAACCATGGAATGGTGTGGTAGCTGTGCTTTCTGGAAACCAGGGCTTTTTCGGAGTCGATAGATGGAATCGACTCGCTTGCTCAGAACCGGCGCTGATGCCGGTGCCTCCCACATCCGGAAGAGGAGCCGTTCCAGCATCGGAGGAACCGGGACAGTAAAGGCCTCCTTCGGAGGAGAGTCGTACTGTAGAGCATCGAGCTCCTTGGCTCGAGGCTCTTCCTCTGGATCGGCAGGGATAGCCAAGGCAGTGGCCATGTCCCGGATGAACTCCGAGAACCTAGTGTCCTCCGGAGGGGCTCAGACTGCGGTGAGTCCGACGGGATGCACCAAGTCTTAAAAGTATCGGGAGACTCCTTGTCCTCTGTCTCCCAGGCGTTCTCATCCGAGGAGGAGTCAGGGTCCAACCCCGCGGGGCCCTGAGGCACCCACTCCGACGCCGGGAGCACCGGCGTCGACACCCTCAGTCCCGAACGGAAGATCAAGGGAGACCTTGATCGAGGACGACTTCGAGCCACAAGGGTCTCGAGTATCAGCTCGGTCTCCAGGGTTGACTTCGAAGTCGACGTCCCGGTGGTCGGGGCAGATGCACCAGACAGGCTGGCCATCAGTGCCTGCTGCTGCTCCATGAAGACAGACAATCTGCACTCCAAGGCTGTCATCCTGAGACTCAGCTCGGGATATGCAGCAGCCACCGACTCGGGCCCCGCCGGCGCCGGGCCCGACGTCGGCTCTCTGGGAGGAGAGTCCACGAGGACTACGGGGCTTATGTGTCCAGCAGACTCCGGCTCCACGTGAGGAACTTTGGCAGACTTCTCTTGGTCCATGGGATCGGGACGGCGGTCAGGGGGTCTTAGACCTGGCCCTCGAGGGACCAGGGACCTCTTCCGACGCCGCCCTCGCAAGCCACTTCTTCCTCTTGCATTCCCAGTCGAGGGACCTCCTGTCCGAGGAGCTTTGACGGTGCTCGGGATCGGAATCCCAAGTTGTTGAGGCCTCAGACGAGGTCTGGGCCTGGCCTGAGACAGAGTCTGAGAAAAACCTTTCCTTTTATGCTGTCAACTTTTGAGTGCCTTGGAAGACATCTTCCCACATGGCACACACGACTTGGGGTCGTGGTCAGGGCTGAGGCACCGAAGGCAGCAGTCGTGTGTCGGTGAGAGACATAAGTTTCTTACACCGATCACACTTTTTGAAACCACTGGAAGCCTTTGGGGAAAAAAGAGCCCCTGCGAGGTCAAAAGACCGGCCTTCCAGGGAAAAAATGAAAAAAGGGCACGAACGCCAGCCACGAAGGGCAAAAACCGAAAAGAAATAAACGGGCTCGATACCAGTGTACCGAACCCGGAGGGAGGGGAACCGGCGTCGAACCGGAGAAAAATAGCGAAAAATCGCCGAATAAAAAAATCACTTTTATCCGGGAGAACAGGACACACGTCCTGTGGGCTTCTCGGAAAAAAAGAGACTGAGGTAAGATAGCACCTTTAGGCGGGAAAGGAACCGCGCATTCGTGCCAGCATGCCCAAAGGCTTTCATGGAAAGCTGGGGAAATGCTCCGCTGGGGCTTCATCGGCGCCGATGACACCCATATGTGAGGGCTGACTTCCTGCTTGGTTCTGGAGAATAAGGAGTGCCGAGGTAGCTCTGGAGATGTCTCTTCTGTTTACCTGGGTGAAGAATCACCTCCTAGCCTTGACGGCTCAGCACATTGCTGGGGTGAACATTGTGGAAGTGGACGTCCTCAGCAGGCACACTCTGGATCCTGGAGAGTGGGAGTTGAGTCAGGAGGTATTTTAGTTAATTTTGTGCTACTGGAGTTGCCCCGAAATGGATCTGATGGCAACCCACTCTACAGCCAAAGACTGCCACTTCTTCAGTCACCACACAGAGAGGAGGTCTGAGGGCATCGATGCCTTGACCTAGTCTTGGCCAAGTCAGCGCTTGCTGTACCTGTTACCTCTATGGCCCTAGTGGGGCATATGATTCAGCATATAGAACGCCACCCGGGCAGGATCATTCTGGTGGCACCAGATTGGCTGAGAAGAGTGTGATTCAAAGATCTGATGTGCCTCCTGCAATTGCCTCCTCTTCGGTTGTCTCTGTCTCGAGGGTCTATTGCGGCAGGGACCTGGAGGATCTGGTTCCCTTCTCACTTGACTCATGAAAGCAGACAGCTAACACAAAGGTTACATTCCGGCGGTGGTCTCCACTTTGCTTGGAACACAGAGGTGGTCTACCAAGCTCACATACATATAGATCTGGTGCTTGGCAGTTGGCTCCGGATTTGCTTCCTGCTGGCTCTGCGGAAAATTAAGAACTGAGGCGAGGAAGTTAGGAATGCAGGAAGGAAGGCAGTCATGCAGGCACAGTGGGGTGCTCCCAAAGGCTTTCCAATTGGAACACTGGGAAGTGTTCCCGCAAGGGTTCTGTCAGTACCAACGTCATCCATATGTGAAGACTACATTCCTAGTTGTTCCTGGAGATAAGGGCCTTTCCCTTAGCTCCCAGAATGTTCATGTAGCAGCTCTGGCCTGTTTTCAAGGGTTGGTGGCTGGTAAGTCTCTGGTTTTGCACCAGAAATTACTCAGGCCTCAGAAAAAGAGATAGTAAAGAATGTCTTGCTCGTTCTCCAGGGAGTTTGGCATCTGCATCCTCCCCTCTAGTCTCTGATCCCTTCCTGATCTGGTGTTTAGGGCCCTGATGGAGGTGTGCCTTTTGAGCCGTGGAAGCATGCTACTTTAAAGGATTTGGTCACAATTTGCTCCGCAAGGCAGATCTCCAAGCTGCAGACTCTGTCTTGCCAGGATCCTTATCTGTCTTTTTCACAGGAGATCAGCTCTATTCGGTCTGTGCCTTCCTTCTTGCCTAAGATGCTTTCTCCCTTTCACATGTACCAGGTGGCTAGCCTGCCCTTCTACAGTGCTGGGGGGAAGGACAAGGATCTTCACCTTGTGGATGTCTGGAAGGTACTTCTCCGGTACTTGTAGGTTATGAATTCTTTTCGTAAGTCCGACCATCTTTTTGTACTGTTTGTCAGCCCACGCAAGGGTGAGGCGGCGGTTAAGTCGACTTTGGAATGCTGGATTAAGGAGGCCATTGCCTTGGTTTATCTGTTGCGGAACCTGACAGTTCTGAAGGGTTTGCGCGCCCACTCTACCTGAGCACAAGCATCCTTATGCTTGTGCTCTACCTGAGCACAAGCTCGGTAGCTCCTGCAGATATTTGTCAGGCAGCATCATGGGCATCACTTTCCACTTTTGTCAAGCATTACCACTTGGATGTCCATGTGTGGGCAGACATGGCCTTTGGCTCGAAGGGTTTTGCGAGCTGCTGAGCTTTCTTGCCACCCAGTGGAGTTGTAGGCTTTGATATTACCTACTTGTCTGGACTGGTCTAGCAGGATGATATGGAAGGTGACATTTTACTTACCAATTAATTTCCTTTCCTTGAGTCCTGCTAGACCATTCCAGGGCCTGCCCCTGAAACTGTATTGCTCTGTTCCTCTACTGTGGTACCCTTGGGTCCGCTATGATTTTATACTTGGCTCTGCAGGTTCATCTTCTACTGAGCGCCTTCCGTTTATGCTTCCTTGTACTTACTTCTTTGCTGTTTCATTATTCATTGTTCCCACATTGAGGTGGTGTGAGACTTGCCATGTTTCTCCCAAATGCCTTAGGATGAATACTGAAGGTAACTCTGGTAGCTGAGGCAAATAGAGGCATGGGAGTGATTTCACTGAAACCTGGGTTTTTCAATGGTTCTTTGTTTTCACCGATCTGCTGGTACAGGAACACAACCCACTTGTTTGGCGTGCTCTAGTAGGACTCAAGGAAGGACAGACTAGATAGGCCATGTGGTCTTTTTCTGTCGTCATGTTTCTATGTTTCTAAGTAAAATGTGACCTTCAATTTTCTTAGATAGGCTGAATAGTTACTGGAGTTTACCACACAAAAGGTTGTTTGTCATGCAATAAGCCATGTATAGGGATTTTCACTGTGGCCTTTAGAGTTTCTATGTATTTAAGAAATGCAAGATCACCAGACCAATGTTTTTACTTCTCCTGCTAGGGGAAAGAAATTTCTTAAGATATGCAGTGAAGAAACATCAGGTAAGAGTATCTTAGGAAGATGAAGGATCAGAGGGGATTCATGAAGAGAATTTCTCCACCTTAAGTAACAGGTCTCCAGGATTTAATCCAGATCTGGATAATACTCCAGGACATTTTGGAATTCCTCAGGTCTCAGGAAAAGAGGTAGTAAGAATGCCCTTCCCGATGTCCTGAATAAGAAATAGACTAAAGGGATCTCTTTGCTCAGGGGTTCCTCCCGTAGATGGAGAAGCTTGCCCTGTAGATCCTTGCAATAGTTCTCAATAAAGCCATTAAACAGTTTTTGCAAGAATGAATGTGGCTGTTCAGGCAGTGATAAAGATACCAAAAGGGAGTACTCATCTGCCATAGTCACTAGTATAGTACATGAGCAGTTGCCACCATTTTATTTTTTTTTAGTGAAGGATGAATGAATGGACGTGTGAGGATAACACAGATGACTGTGCTACAATTGGTCAACAAGACAAGCAACATAGAATCTTACTACTTTTGGGAGCCTACCAAGTACTGGTGACCTGGATCCATCACTGTTGGAAATAGGGTACTGTATTTGATAGTAGACAAAGAAGAAGCATTGCTGAAAACCTACTCGCCCTCCCACCAGAACTCGTAAAATATGGTCACTCAGCTTCGGGATGCATACCATCATTATACACTCCTGAACTATGGAACCACCTACCCATACATATCAGAATTACCACAGACCTCATGGACTTCAGAAAACTAACACACACACTTCTGCTCAGAGAACACTTCGAAGAAGTTGCCTAAACATCTACACACCCATCAAAAACAGTGAGCTCAGATCCATTCACCATTGCACACGTGACCTAGTCATTTTGTTAGGCATCTTGCCTCCCCGTCCTTCCTCACTGTGCAGTACCTCGCCTCCCTCCCTAATTATACTTCAGTGATAAAGTTAAATGTTTTGTTATAATGTTATAATGTTCTGTTATAATGTATTGTTGGCATAAGCCATTATGAACCTATTCTCTGTAATGAACATAAGAACATAAGATATGCCATACTGGGTCAGACCAAGGTCCATCAAGCCCAGTATTCTGTCTCCAACAGTGGCCAATCTAGGTCATATGTACCTAGCAGTTTCCCCAAGAGACAAGTTCCACAATGCTTGTACTGGGTCAAGCATTGATATCTTCGGTCACTTCTTAATAATGGTTTATGGACCTTTCCTCCAGGAACTTGTCCAAATCTTTTTTAAACCCAGCTACACTAAGAGCCTTTACTACATCCTCCGGTAATAAATTCCAGAGTTTGATTACACGTTGAGTGAAAAAATATTTTCTTTTATTGGTCTTAAATAGTTTACCCTGTAGCTTCATTGCATGTCCCCTAGTCTTTCTATATTCTGATAACAAACAATCAATCTACGTTTACCCATTCCATTCCGTTCATTAATTTATAGACTTCTATCATATCTCCCCTCAGCCGTCTCTTTTCCAGTTTAAAGAGCCCTAACCTTTTTAGCCTTTCTTCATAGGAGTATCCTTCCATCCCCTTTACCATTTTGGTGGCTCTTCTCTGAACCTTTTCTAAAATCGCTATATCCTTTTTAAGATACGGCGACCAGAATTGCACACAATATTCAAGGTGCGGTCTCACCATGGAAAGATATAGAGGCATTATAATATCTTTTGTTTTATTTTCCATTCCTTTCCTTATCATACCTAGCATTCTATTTGCTCTCTTGGCCGCCGCTGCACACTGGGCCGAGGGTTTTAACATGGTATCCACAATGACGCCTAAATCTTTTTCCTGGGTGGTGGTTCCTAATGTGGAACCTTGCATCGTGTAACCATAGTTTGGGTTGTTCTTCCCTAGGTGCATAACCTTGCACTTGTCCACATTAAATTTCATCTGCCATTTTGATGCCCAGTCTTTCAATTTATCAAGATCCTCTTGCAATTTTTCACAATCCTCTTCGGTTTTAACAACTTTAAATAGTTTTGTGTCATCTGCAAATTTGATAACCTCACTCATTCCACTTTCCAGGTCATTTATGAATATGTCAAAAAGCAGTGGACCCAGCACAGATCCCTGGGGTACACCACTATTCACCTTTCTCCATTGGGAAAATTGGCCATTTAGCCCTACCCTCTGCTTTCTATCTTTTAACCAGTTCCTGATCCACAATAGTACACTGCCTCCTATCCCATGACTCTTTAGTTTTGCCAAAAGTCTCTGATGAGGGACCTTGTCAAAGGCTTTCTGAAAGTCCAGATACACAATATCAACCGACTCACCTTTGTCCACCTGTTTATTCACTCCTTCAAAAAAACATAACAGATTAGTAAGACAAGATCTTCCTTGTCTAAAGCCATGTTGGCTGTCTCCCATTAGGTTGTGACTATCTACATGCTGAGTAATTTTATTCTTTATGATGGTTTCTACCATTTTTCCCGGTACTGACATCAGGCTCACCGGTCTGTAGTTTCCCGGATCACCCCTGGAACCCTTTTTAAAAATTGGTGTTACATTGGCGATCCTCCAATCTTCAGGTATTAGAGATGATTTTAATGATAGTTCACAGATTACTGACAGCAGGTCTGCAATCTCATATTTCAGTTCTTTCAACACCCTTGGATGTATACCATCCAGCCCAGGTGATTTGCTACTCTTCAGTTTATCTAATAGTTGTAAGACATCTTCCCGATGTATCGATATTTCCTTCAATTCTTCCACACCTTTAAATACCACTTCCGTCATGGGTAACATCCCTACATCTTCCTCAGTAAAGACCGAAGCAAATAATTCATTCAGTCTCTCTGCTATCGCCTTGTCGCCTCTTAGTGCTCCTTTAACCCCTTTATCATCTAATGGACCAACTGACTCTCTCACAGGTTTTTTGCTACGAATGTACTTGAAAAGGTCTTTATTTCGCATTTTTGCTTCCACAGCAAGCTTCTTCTCAAATTTTCTCTTTGCCTGCTTTATCAATGCCTTGCATTTGACCTGCCAGTGCTTGTGCTGTTTCCAGGTTTCGTTTGGCTCTTTTTTCCATTTCCTGAAAGATGCTTTTTTTGCAACAACAGCCTCTCTGACCTCACCTTTAAACCATGCTGGCAGTTTTTTGGACTTCCTTCCACTTTTCTTAAAGCGTGGAATACAGCTGGTCTGGGCTTCCAAGATAGTATTTTTCAACAACACCCAAGCTTGATGTACGTCTTTAACCTTTGCAACTGCTCCTTTTAGTTTTTTCTTAACTGTTTTCCTCATTTTATCATAGTCTTCCTTTCGAAAGTTAAAAGGTAGTAATGTGGATTTCCTTACTATCCCTCCTCCACTAATTAAATCAAAGGCGATCATGCTATGATCACTATTGCCAAGTGGCCCCAACACCCTTATCTCTTGCACTAAATCTGGTGTTCCACTAAGGACTAGGTCTAATATGGCTTCCCCTCTGGTCGGTTCATGAACCAGCTGCTCCAAGAAGCAGTCATTTATTTCATCCAGGAACTTTATCTCCCTAGCATGTCCTGACGTGACACTGACCCAGTCGATACCAGGGTAATTGAAATCACCCATTATTATTACTGCACTGTAACGTTTGTTAGCTTCCTTGATTTCTTTGAGCATTTCATCATCCATTTGGTCATTCTGGCCAGGCGCTCGATAGTACACCCCCACTGCCATTGCCTTCCCCCTTTTATATGGAATTTCAATCCATACAGATTCTACAGCAGATTTTGTTTCCTGCAAAACTTTAATCCTTTCTGAGTCAATGCCCTCTCTAACATAGAGCGCAACCCCTCCACCAATTTGATCAGTTCTATCATTATGATATAGTTTGTACCCAGGTATCACAGTGTCCCACTGGTTGTCCTCCTTCCACCATGTCTCTGATATTCCAATCATATCTAACATTTCATTTAGTGCTATATATTCTAACTCTCCCATCTTATTGTTTAGACTTCTAGCATTTGCATACAAGCATTTTAGAGAATGTATTTTGTTCATGTTAATTTGGCTATTGTTACACATGGGTAAATTGTTGCACATTATGTAAATAACCCATTACTGTATATAGTTGTATACATTTATATACAAAGTTTTCCCAATGTTGAATCCTGGTTATTTGCCCTGTTATATGTAAACTCATAACAGTTTGTTGCTTTATGTGAGTATTTTCCTTCACTGTAAACCGCACTGATGATAAATAGCGCGGTATAAAAGAACTGTAAATAAATAAATAAATGTAAATCGCATTGATCATCGGAAACGTGATATATAAGCCTTTTCAAATAAATAGTATAATCCAGTATGGCAATTCTTATGTCTATGCTTGTTCTGAACTAGATAAATCACTGTGCAGAGAATGGTATGGCACTGCGCTGAACTCCTACTGATGTGCACTATCTGTGCAGAAGTGCCTTCCACACCTGTGCTGGAAAACAACTGGCTGACCTTCTGTGCTGGCAGTGAAGGATGGACATCGGTGCTGTAAACTTGCCAACACCTTTTGCGTAGGTAGTGCAGTATGGTGTTGTGCCCATTCTTTGGCATATTGCCCTCATTATCATCTGCACCAATACACTGCTTTGAAGTGCAGTTTAGGGGCTGACCTGCGCAACTGGCCAAGATGTCTGTACTTTAGATTGAGGAGGATCCACGGTGTTGCTCCTTCAAGAATGGAAATTTTAAGTTACTAAGCAGGGAATTAGTGACAACATCCACAGAGAAGGAGTGTGTACTGTCAGCTGATTACTGCACAGAAACCAATCTTCGTTCTTTCTGTGCAAGAAGCACTCTCCTTCCTGCCTCACAACAGATACGAAGATGATAAAGATGTTCCTTTTGTGTTCAGAAAAAGCACAGTTACTTACCTGTAACAAGTGATCTCTGGGAACAGCAGGAATAAGTCTTTACATATGGGTACGTCGGTACCGACGGAGCCTGCGCGGGAACGCTACCCAGCGTCCAAAAAGAAAGCCTTTGGGAGCATATGCGCTGCCTTCCCACGTAAACACTTCCCTCTCATCAGTTGGGTTTGTAGCTGAGACCGAAGGAGGGTAGTAGACAACTTAGAAAGAGAGAGAGAGAGAGCGCAACTCATAGGGGAGGTGGGTGGGTTGTGAAGACTTATTCCTGCTGTTCCCAGAGATCACTTGTTACAGGGTAAGTAACTGTGCTAACAAGCAGAAATGAGTCTTCACATATGGGGACTCCCAAGCTAAGATGCCTGGAGGAGGCCCCAGCATGTTGCAAATCCAATGGATGGGCCATGCTTATTCCTCAGAACCTCAGGCATCCAAGGGATGGAGGGTAGGAGTTGAATTAGAAAAGAGAAAAGGGTGCTGTGGAACAGCTTGACTTTATCTTTATCTTTATTAAAATTTGATATACCGCTTTTGCAAAGCATTAAGCGGTGTACAATAATAAAAAATAGAGATTAGCACCGCATCCAGGAAACAGAACGCCAGAGTAAAACAGGACAGAGGGTTAAGAGAGTAGACAGATCAAAGAATAGAGTAAAACAATGACAGACAACAGGTAAACTAAACAAAGGTAAACAAGGTATCCAGAGGGGAGTCCTTGTGTAGACCATAATTGTTAGAAAATACTGAATCCCAATTTTCTAATGTTGATCTTACTCAACAGTATTGAGAAAGTATTTGTTGAAGCTAATATGGGTCTGTAGTTGAGAGCCAGTACATTATCCTCAAAGAATTCCCTCACTGTGAAGTACAGGAAAAATAAATTTTGCAATACAGGAGGAGATAAGAAACCTTAATGGCTAGAACTAACCCCAGAAGAAAAAACTGGGGGAGTTTAATGAGGTTGGACTTTGGAGAAATAGCTAAAGCTTCTGTAAAGTCCAAAGTTTGAACTCCTTGTCCTTGGAGCAGAATAAGGCCCTAGGAAAGAGTGGAAATAAATCTGACTGGTTTGGATGAAAAAGGTAGAAATACCTTTTGCAGAAAAAAAGATAGGTCTTTAAGATTCCCTTTAACCAAATGAAAGACAAAGACATTTGTACTAGGCGTTGGGCCTCCAATTTCTTGAAGATCAGTAAAGTCTTTCGTAAGTGATGTCACTTGTAATAATGACTTTACATGGAGAGCTTCAGATGTGATGTAACCGAAAAGGTAACGGTAAAAGAAGGTATTTCTTAATTTACCATAGAAACTGGTTGTCCATTAAGTTTTATGATATGCTGGGACAGCATTAATATGAACAGTAAACAAATCTTTCAAAGTCAGATGTTGTATAGAGATTGACCCAATAACAAGAAGGATTAAGACCTACTTGAGAATATTGATGGAGAATCTCTGTCTGGTTAAAAATGGAAGAACTATAGAGAAAGTTTCATGGAAACTGGTATTATGTTCTTCATTTACAAGAGGAGGACTAGATTTCTTTAAAAAAAGATCTAGCCCCTGAATAACCAGGTCTCGAGACGTACGTGAAGGAGTGCAGAGGAGATCCTTAGTTTTAAGACAGCAAGTCTGGATCCTTCTATAGCTTCAGGAAGTAGCTGGAGAAAAAGATGCAATATAAGGGGATACCATGTTTGCCTCTCTATGAGGGCAATACGAGTATCATGCGTTCTTTTGTTCATCATAAGCTACAATGAAGTATAGGGAATTAGAAGGAAAGTAGTAGAAACATAGAAACATAGAAATATGACGACAGAAAAAGACCACATGGCCTATCTAGTATGTCCTTCCATAACAACTACAACAGTCCCCTTTTTACCTTTAGAGATCCTCTGTTTGTCCCATGCTTTTTTGAATTCAGTTACTGTCCTCATCTCTACCACCTCCACTGGGAGACTATTCCACGGATCCACTACTCTTTCCGTAAAGAAATATTTCTGCATATCACTCCTGAATCTATCTCCCTTCTCCCTCATCCCATGTCCCCCTCATAGCAGAACTTGCTATGATGGGGTAACATTTGGAAAGCAGTGTGTATTAATGCTCGTAGCATGGGAAATAAGATCCCTGAAGTTGAAGCTTTGGTGGGAGTGGCTGACTTGGATTTAGTGGCAGTTACAGAAACATGGTTTACAGAAAACCACGACTGGGATGTAACTATACCTGGCTATACTTTATTCAGAAAGGACAGGGTAGGAAGAAGGGGAGGAGGAGTGGCACTATATGTAAAAACTACTATTAAAGCTTTGGAATTACAGAGCTTAAAAGGGAGAGAGGAGGCATTGTGGGTTAAACTAGAAAGAGGGAAAGAGAAATCTATTTGCATTGGTGTGATATACAGACCTCCCTCACAAGAGGAAGAGGTGGACAGAGAGTTAATTGAAGACATACGCAGCATTGCTTGGAAAGGGGAAGTGCTACTGATGGGAGATTTCAATATGCCAGATGTTGATTGGCACATTCCTGCTGCAGTATCATCTAGAAGTAAGGAGATCCTGGATTCTCTACAGGGAGAACTATTCAGGCAATTGGTAACAGACCCCACACGTGAAGGGGCCATACTGGACTTGGTGCTTACAAATGGTGAAAGTGTTTCTGATGTTGTAGTGGGAGATCATTTTGCATCCAGTAATCACCAAATGGTGTGGTTCAGTATTAGGACTAGGGCTGTTAGAATCCATTCCAAGGTGAGGATCTTAGACTTTAGGAAGACTAACTTTGCGAAGATGGGCCAATACCTCAAGGAGTCGTTAGTGGGATGGGAACAGCTGGGGGGTGTAGAAAAACAGTGGGCAAAACTGAAAGGGGGTATTTTAAAAGCAACCAACCTTTTTGTTAAAATGGTAAATAAAGGCAAAAGAAAAAGGAGACCGCTATGGTTTTCGAAGGAAGTAGCTGCAAAAGTGAAGAAAAAGAGGGAGGCCTTCATGAATGCCCTCTAGAAATCTAGAAATCTAGAAATGCCCTCACACTGCAGTGTAGATAGTTTATGTATATAGTGAACCCAGTTATCCAAGTTGTATTCCTGTTCAATGTAAAACCTGACAGTTTGTCGTTGTGGTCGTTTTGTTATGATGTAAACCGCGCTGATTCTAAATAGCGCGGTATATAAGAAACTGTAATAAATAAATAAAATAAATGAAATACAAGAGATCACAGAGAGAGGAAGACAGGCATCTGTATTTGGAAAAACTTAGAGAAGCTAGCAAAGTAGTGAAGAAGGCAAAGATTCAAAAGGAGGAGGAAATAGCCAATGCAATAAAATGGGGGGATAAGACATTTTTTAGATATATTAGTGAGAAGAGGAAGGGCAAAAGTGGTATTGTCAGACTCAAGAATGCAGGGGGGGAATATGTAGAAGCTGATAAGGATAAAGCGGAATTGCTTAACAAATATTTTTGTTCTGTGTTCACAGATGAAGAACCAGGAGCAGGACCTCAGAAAACACCCACAAATAAGAACACAAGCGAGGGACATCTTGAACAATTTTCAGAAGACTATGTTCGTGAGAAACTAGCTCAACTTAAAGTAGACAAAGCGATGGGACCGGATGGGATACACCCTAGAATACTGAGGGAACTTGGGGACGTTCTAGCAACTCCACTGACTGACCTTTTCAATGCCTCGTTGGAGTCAGGAGTGGTGCCAAAGGACTGGAGAGAGGCTCATGTGGTGCCTTTACACAAAAGCGGAAGTAAGGATGTGGTTGAAAACTACAGGCCGGTTAGTTTAACTTCGGTGGTGAGTAAATTATTGGAAACGCTGCTGAAAGAGAAAATAGTGAGGTTTCTGGAGTCCAGCGGATTACAGGATCCGAGGCAGCATGGATTCACCAGAGGCAGGTCTTGTCAGACAAATCTGATTGATTTCTTTGATTGGGTGACCAGGGAGATGGACCAAGGGAGAGCTCTAGATGTGGTGTATTTAGATTTCAGTAAAGCCTTTGACACTGTTCCTCACAGGCGACTTATAAACAAACTGAGCACCCTAGGGATGGACCCTAAAGTTACTGCTTGGGTTAGAAATTGGTTGGGTGGGAGGCGACAGAGTACAGGTAAATGGAGCTCACTCTGAGGAGAAGGATGTTACCAGTGGTGTGCCCCAGGGATCTGTCCTTGATCCGATTCTTTTTAACACCTTTGTTAGTGATATAGCGGAAGGGCTGTCGGGTAAGGTTTGCCTCTTTGCGGATGATACCAAAATCTGCAATAGAGTAGACACCCAGGAAGGTGTAGATAACATGAGGAGGGATCTAGCTAAGCTTGAAGAATGGTCTAGAATTTGGCAGCTGGGATTTAATGTTAAAAAAATGTAAGGTCATGCATTTGGGCTGCAGCAATCCAAGGGAGCAATATAGTATAGGTGGTGAAGCACTCTTGTCCACTAAAGAAGAACGGGACCTAGGCGTGGTTGTGTCTGATGATCTTAAAGTAGCTAAACAGGTAGAAAAGGCGACGGGAAAAGCTAGAAGGATGCTTGGGTGCATACGGAGAGGAATGGCTAGCAGAAAAAAGGAGGTGATAATGCCTCTGTATAAGTCTTTGGTGCGACCTCATTTGGAGTATGGTGTGCAATTCTGGAGACCGCATCTTCAAAAGGATGTGAACAGGATGGAGTCGGTGCAGAGGGTGGCTACTAAAATGATTTGTGGGCTTCATTATAAAGCATATGCGGACAGACTTAAGGATCTTAATATGTACACCTTAGAGGAAAGGCGGGATAGAGGTGATATGATTGAGATGTTTAAATACCTCCATGGCATAAATGTTCAGAGAGAGAGCCTCTTTCAATTGAAAGCAAGTTCTGCTACGAGGGGACATGGGATGAGGGTGAAGGGAGATAGATTCAGGAGTGATATGCGGAAATATTTCTTTACAGAAAGAGTAGTGGATCCGTGGAATAGTCTGCCAGTGGAGGTGGTAGAGATGAGGACAGTAACTGAATTCAAAAAAGCATGGGACCAACACAGAGGATCTCTAAAGGTAAAAAGTGGACGGTTGTAGTTGTTGTTATGGAAGGACAGACTAGATAGGCCATGTGGTCTTTTTCTGTCATCATGTTTCTATGTTTCTATGCTTTCAATTGAAAGAGGCTCTCTCCCTGAACATTTATGCCACAGAGGTATTTAAACATCTCAATCATATCACCTCTATCCCACATATTAAGATCCTTCAGTCTGTCCTCATATGCTTTATAATGAAGACCACTAATCATTTTAGTAGCCACCCTCTGCACGGACTCCATCCTGTTCACATCCTTTTGAAGGTGCGGTCTCCAGAACTGCACACTATACTCCAAATGAGGTCGCACCAAAGACTTATACAGAGGCATTATCACCTCCTTTTTTCTGCTAGCCATTCCTCTCTGTATGCACCCAAGCATCCTTCTAGCTTTTGCCATCGCCTTTTCTACCTGTTTAGCTACTTTAAGATCATCAGACACAACCACGCCTAGGCCCCGCTCTTCTTTAGTGGACAAGAGTGCTTCACCACCTATACTATATTGCTCCCTTGGATTGCTGCAGCCCAAATGCATGACCTTACATTTTTTTAACATTAAATCCCAGCTGCCAAATTCTAGACCATTCTTCAAGCTTAGCTAGATCCCTCCTCATGTTATCTACCCCTTCCTGGGTGTCTACTCTATTGCAGATTTTGGTATCATCCGCAAAGTGGCAAACCTTACCTGAAAGCCCTTCTGCTATATCACTAACAAAGATGTTAAAAAGAATCGGACCAAGGACAGATCCCTGGGAAACACCATTGATAACATCCTTCTCCTCAGAGTGAACTCCATTTACTTATACTCGTTGTCGCCTCCCAACCAACCAATTTCTAACCCAAGCAGTAACTTTAAAGTCCATCCCTAGGGTGCTCAGTTTGTTTATAAGTCGCCTGTGAGGAACAGTGTCAAAGGCTTTATTGAAATCTAAATTTTTAAGGAAGATGGTAAGAGTAGGAAGAAACTAGTCATGTAGGAACATGACTGGGCAGAGTCTACCAGCTGAAGCCCTTTTTAACCATCTGGAAGCTACCTACTAGGAGTAGCTCTGAGGCTCTCTGGCAAAGGCCCATAGTTGCAGAGCTTTATTTATTTTATTTATTTATCTGTATTTATATCCTGCTTTTCACCGGGTCAAAGCGGTGGGACATATAACAGGGGGTGGGGAATCAAAAAGTGTGGGGGGGGGGCTACATTAATGATTTTGGATGGACATAGAGACTGACAAGATAGACAGTTTATGGTCTGAGGATCTTGAAGAGAATAGGGGTTCCTGTTCAGAGATGTTCTTGGAATAGGATGGTTTTTAGCTGCTTTTTGAATGAAGGGAGATCACCGTTGTTCTTGATGTGGTTTGGTAGAGAGTTCCAGAGGGATGGGGCAGAGAGTTCAAAGGCTCTGTTGCAGGTCCGTTGTGTTGCTTTGGTTCTTTTGTGGGGGACGGCAATGGAGCTGTTGGAGGATTGTCTGGTTGTTCTGTTGTAGGTTGGGCGAGGTAGAAGGGTGTGGAGTGGGGTGCCTGTGTTTGGTGGATGGTTTTGTGGGTGAGTAGAAGAGCTTTGTACTTGATTCTTGCTTCGATGGGGAGAATATGAAGGTCTCTTAGAATTGGGGTGATGTGGTCCCGTTTCTTTGCTTTCTTATATAATTGCAGAGAGAATGTTGTAGGTTGCTTAGACCTGGCTGTTTAATTGCCAGTGTGCAACCTAATCTATTCTGTTGGAGCCAAAAAGAATTGAAGATGGCTAAGAATAGTAGACAGGCCTGATGCCTGCAACAATAAATTGTCCAAATGGGTTCTGGAACCTGTCTTGGAGTTTTCTGTTATTAAGGCAGCAGAAAAAGTTAGGTCCTATAGGTTGGAGAGGACCGACAGACATAATTTGGAGTGGTAATACTCAATTTCTGTCTGATAAGCTGCCTTAAAGAAGTATCTGAAAAGGTTAGCTCAAATATACACAGAGAAGAAGATGAACCGCAAAGGGGAAGAAACTGTATGGAAACTATTTACTGGAGGAGGTATTGCAGAAAATCCTATGGGCTTAGAGAATAAGCCCTCCAGTTGATTAGTAGTACTCTTAGAGACTGAATGTCTGGACTAAGAGGGATAGAAAGTAATACAGAGTTGGGAAGATATACAATTTGTTAAGTCTTTGAAGAGGTAGGGTCCCCTTGCAGTTAAAAGTATGAGATATCCTCATACAGGAAACTGTCAAGGTGAAGGGCATAGCTCACCTTGTTGTTAGTTGTTACTCCTCCTTTTCTTTTAAAAGGAGAACCCTGTTATCTTTAGGGTATGATGGTTCTCAATAGCTCTTGGAGCTAAAAGGATGGATTTCTCTTGTAGCAAGAGATTCATGCCCAGAGTCGAGGATTGAGTCAATGTATGACTGATATCTCAGCATGGATGAGATGAACCTTAGATGCTTCTGTTGAAAAGATTCTAAACCTCACACAGAAAAAGTGAATAAAATATCAGAAACCCTGCGACTGCTGGGTTTGCTGAGCCTGTTGAGGTTTTGATTTTCTTAGCCTGGTTTGATGTTGCCTGTCTTTGGAAACATCTGCATGATGGGTAGAAGATAGATAAAACTTTTTTCCCCTAGGGGGATAAAGCTTTTTAGGAGATTTTTCATTAGCTGGGATAGAGGAAAGTTTTGACAATCCTCTGAAAGTAACAGTATCAGTACTTAACTGATTAGCTTGAAATAAAGCATCCTTGTTAAAGAGATTTTCACCAGTACAAGAAGTATTTCCCAGCCTTTCCTGTACCCATCTGTCCAAGTCTGAAGCTTGGAGCCAGGCCATGCGTCGTGCTCCTATGGCTATAGCAGAGGTTCTGCTAATAGACTCAAAACAGTCCAGGGAAGCACGATTAAGGAACCTAGAGATATTTTGAGCATGATTGACTAATAAGAAAAAGTCTGCTCTTTTATGCTCTTGAAGAAAAGGGTTCAAAAGCATTAAGTTCTTTGTGACCTCTTCAAGAGATAATCCCATATAGAAAATACATGAGATAATTCTTGCTGAAAGCATGGATGCCTGGAAGCATCGACGTCCAAAGGCATCTAAAGTCCTAGACTCACAACTTGGCAGATAAGAAGAGTGCTTCTTTGCAATCCTAATACGCCTCATTGCTGATTCTACAACAATAGAATGATGAGGAAGTTGAGTCTTTAGAAAACCTGGAGAAGGTGGCACCTTGTACATAGTGTCAAGTGTCTTAGAATGTGGGGATACCGTTAAAGGAGTTTCCCACATTCTTAATAGTAGATCTTGTAAGATCTGATGCAAAGGAAGCATGACCACCTCCTTTGGAATCCAGGGGAATTGCAGTGTCTCTGAATCCCCTGGTAGGGATTCTTTGCCAGGTATAGAAATGGCAAGTAACTGCCATATCATGCAGAAAAGCTTGAAAAGAAATCTCCCGTGAGAAGGACCCTCAAAAATGAGGGGTAAAGGCTAAACTTGTTGAAAATTCAGCCTTGGTACTGATGGATTCATCCCAGTCATCAGGATTGGAAGACTTGAAAGGATGAAGCATCGGATTTTCCTTAAAGCGATGTCTTCGGTACCGACCGAGGTTGGTACTGAGACGAGTCGGTACTGAATCCTCCATGCTAGAGATCGATTCCAGGCTCGGCATCGAAGGAAGAGAGTCTGTCGAAGCAAGCATGGACGGTACAGACACCGATGCCGATGTCGATACCTGTACCGGTACCGAAGCCGATACTCGAGGAACGGTCTGCAGCAACTCTAGCGATACTAAAGTAGCTGAGAGCGCTAGACTACATTCATCGGTGAGGAGTGTTTCATCCATCACCATAGCCAATGCCGGGGTGTCAGTACTGTTCGAAGCGGCCACAACCACCGATCATGGCCCAGGTATGTCCATCGAGATAAGAACCCCGGGAACAACCTGGAGCCCCGTTAATGCTTTGGAGCCCGAAGACTCCCGCCGGAGCTTTATTGCCAAAATGTCCTCGAGGGCAACGCCAGAGGCATCTCGATGCTGAGAAGGAGATCTACCACTTGAGGACTGGCTAGTCTTTACAGACTTTTGTTTGATTACCTGATCCTGTGTAAAAGAAGATATTCTAACTGGTGACATAGAGTGCGATGTGAACCGGGTATCGAGTTGTGCTCGATCCTGAAGACTTCTTCTGTTTGAGCTCCAGCAGGAGAGAAACTCCAGAGTGCAATGGTCAGGACCTAAACATTTTAGACACCAAGTATGAGTATCTGAAAATATATCTGTACTGCCACACTTTGAGCATTTCTTAAGGATAGTGGCTGGCTTTTTCCATAATGGAAGGATAGAGGCCTAGTGGCCTAGAAACCGTCAGGCACTAAACAGGAAATAATTTCTAAGAAAAGAAGAAATTCTTTAGTAAAAAGAAAGAAAAGCACCGGCAGTACCGGTGGCGTCGAGGGAAGGCAGACGCGACCACAAAAAACTAAGAATAAAAAGAATTTTCTGCGGTGACAGGAATACGTCCTGCCGGCTCCGCGGAAAACTGATGAGAGAGAAGTGTTTAGGCGGGAAGGCAGCGCGCATGCGTGTGGGATGCTCCCAAAGGCTTTCTTTTTGGATGCTGGGGAGCATTCCCGCACAGGCTCCGTCGGTACCAACGTACCCATATGTGAAGACTCATTCCTGCTTGTTCCTGGAGATATCCTTTCGCAGTGTCTGTATTCATCATGGTTATGATCTGAATCCAAACAGATGTCAGTATCTGGAATGGGTGTCAAAAGCTCTGTATTTTTCTTCCACGCCGAGGACAAGACTAAAATCCCAAAATGGTCTACACCATGACAAAGAAAATAAAATACAATAACAAAGGTGGAATTAGGTCTTACCTGCTAATTACCTTTCCTTGAATCTTCTCCAGGCCAGTCCAGGGTACGTTAGGGTTGTCAATCCCCTTCAGCAGCTGAGGACTGAAAGAAACTTGAAACTTTGCTGACAGGTTAAGCCACTCCCCTTGATGACAGCAAACCAGTCTTCTCCTGACAAAGCAGCCAAAGCAGAACCTAAAAAACATAACTCAGAGAACTAATAAGACTGCACATTCCCCAGCATCAGACAGCGCAATACATGAAGCAAGTATAAGAACGAAAAGAGAGAAACAGCGATAAAACGGTAATTCGTTTTTGAATTTTTTTTTTTTAAACAAGGTAATAAGAAAACCGAGGAATATGCCTCCCTGCAGACGGCCAAGGAGTCCCTAGTTCCAAACAACCAAGGAAACTCCACGCATTCTCTCTTAGGCGCCAGGAGACGGAACAACAGACACTGAAGACGAAAAAAAGGGTGGGCCCTGGACTGGCCCGGAGAAGATTCAAGGAAAGGTAATTAGCAGGTAAGACCTAATTCCACCTTCCTTATCACTTCTCCGGGCCAGTCCAGGGTACGTTAGGGCAGTACCAAAGCAGCACCTAAATTCGGGAGGGACCCGCAAGACCGGCCACCAAGGCCGAAGCCCCCACATTCGCATCCTCTCTAGCATGAACATCCAAACGGTAATGTCGAGCAAAAGTATGGAGAGAAGACCAAGTCGCTGCCCTGCAGATATCAACCGGAGGAACGAAAGCAAACTCCACCCAGGAAGAGGCTTGAGCACGAGTGGAATGAGCCTTGAGCCCTGGCAGCGGAAGCTTCCCGGCCGCCTCATACACCGCCACAACAGCATTCTTAACCCAACGAGCAAGAGGACTTAGAAGCAGCTTGACCCTTTTTTGCGCCCGCAAACAGCACAAATAATCTATCCGATTTGCGAAAGGATTTCGTGACCTTCAGGTAATTGCGTAAAACATGCCCCAAATCAAGCTTTCGGAGCACCCGATCTATGGGAGAATCCGAGAGCTCTGAAAACACCGGCAACGCCACCGACTGGTTAACATGGAAGGCGGAAACCACCTTAGGCAGAAAAGAAGGGACAGTACGTAACAGAACTTTCTCTGGCAAGAAAAGTAGATACGGCTCCGACAAGAAAGAGCTTGCAAATCGGAAATCCTCCTAGCCGAACATAAAGCGACGAGAAATGCCGTTTTTCAGGTAAATTCACGCAAGTTGTCCACAGATGCCGAAGCAAAGGGAGATCGTGCCAACGCTTCCAACACTAGATTCAAAGCCCAAGGAGGCACTACCTGGCGAAGAGGAGGACGAATAAGTCGAGCTGCCCGAAAAAAACGCTGGATATCTCTATGTGAGGACAGTGACCGAGCCTGTACTGGGCCACGAAAGCAAGCCAGAGCCGCCAAATGTACCTTCAGCGTACCGAGAGCTAAACCCTTATCCAGGCCACTTTGAAGGAACAACAGTAGTTGTGGCAAAGCCGTGGACATGGGCTGAAAACCTCTTTCAGCGCACCAGTTTTCAAACACGCGCCAGATTCGAACATACGCCAAGGAGGTAGAAGATCTCTTAGACCGCAACAGGGTGGCAACCACCGCATCCGAGTAACCCTTGCGCCTCAACCGAGTCCTTTCAAGAGCCAAGCCGTAAGCAAGAAGCGATCCACCTGTGGCATGAGCACCGGCCCCTGATGCAACAAATTGATCCGAACGGGAAGACGCCAAGGAGAAGCTACCAACAGTCGCAGCATATCCGCATACCAGGGCCACCGTGGCCAATCCGGAGCAATCAGAATCACTGAGCCTCGGTGAAGCGCTATCCGTTGAATGACGCGCGATAACATCGGCCACGGAGGAAAAACGTACAGAACAGCCTCTGCCGGCCATGGTTGAACCAAGGCAACCAAGGCCCTCCGACATGTGCTCCCTGCGCCTGCTGAAAAAACGAGGCGCCTTCGAATTGGACAGGGTCACCATAAGATCCATCACCGGCCAACCCCAGCGGAGGGTGAGATCGTGAAAAACCGCCGCGTTTAACTCCCATTTCCCGGGATCGAGAACATTACGACTGAGATAATCCGCTTGTACATTGAGCTTGCCCACGACGTGCGCCGCTGACAGGGCTACGAGGTGAATTTCTGCCCAAGACATCAACTCCTGACACTCTACCATCAGAGACGAGCTCTTGGTGCCCCCTTGACGATTGATGTAAGAAACCGTCACCGCATTGTCGGAAAAAACCCGAACCACCTTCCCCACAATCAAGGCATGAAACTGCAGAAGGGCGAGGCGGACGGCTCTCAGCTCCAACCGATTGATCGACCACAGCCTTTCTTCTGTGGCCCAAACGCCTTGCGCCACCTGAGACAGGCAGTGAACTCCCCAGCCCAAAAGGCTGGCGCCCGTGGTCACCAGAACCCACAGCGGATCCTGCAACGGCATGCCGGCATGAAGATGTTCGGGATCTAGCCACCAGTGCAAACTGCAACGAACTTGAACCAGGCAGCTCAGCCTTTGGGAAAGGGGGTGAAGCTGTGGGGACCACCAGGAGAGCAACGCCTGCTGCAGCGGTCTCATATGGGCCTTGCTCCAGGGAACGAGCTCCAAGGCTGCCGCCATGGACCCCAGCAGTTGTAAATAGGTCCACGCTGACGGAGCCGGATCCCCCAGAAAGGCTCGCACTTGGTTCACCAGCTTCTGGACTCTGTTTTCGGGCAAAAACACCGATCCGCGATCCGTATCGAATAGAGCGCTGAGATAAAGAAGCTGATGCACCGGCTGGAGATGACTCTTCTCCCGGTTGATGACCCATCCTAGACTCTCTAACAACTGCACCACCTTTGCCGTCGCCGCCACTGAGGCCTGAAAGGAGTCTGCGCGGATAAGCCAATTGTCGAGATACGGGTGAACCCGAATACCCTCTTTGCGCAGGGCTGCCGCTACTACCACCATCACCTTGGTGAATGTACGAGGAGCAGTTGCGAGTCCGAACGGCAAAGCCCGAAATTGGAAGTGACCCATAGGAAAGGCAAACCGTAAGAAACGCTGATGATCGGGGCGAATGGGAACATGCAGATACGCCTCCGTGAGATCCAGCACTGAAAGGAACTCCCCCGGCTGTACCGCTCGAATGACCGCCCTTAAGGTTTCCATCCGAAAGTGCGGCACCCGGAGACAGTGGTTGACGTGCTTGAGATCCAGAATAGGCCAAAAACAGCCCTCTTTTTTGGGAACCACGAAATAAATGGAGTATCGACCGAATCCGTACTGGTCGCGAGGAACCGGAACCACTGCTTGCAGATGTAACAGGCACTGCAGAGTGTCTGCAACGATTTGAGCCTTCGGACCGGACGGACATGGAGATATTACAAAGGCGTCCGGCAATGGGCAAGCGAAGTCCAGCGCATAGCCGTCCCGAATCATCTGCAGCACCCATTGGTCGGAGGTTATCGCAGTCCAGGCCGCCAAGAAGTTCAGTAAGCGACCTCCCACAGGAACTGGAGCCTGGACCAAGAAACCTTCATTGCGGCTTCTTACCGGAGGGCTGGGAACCGAAATAGGACCTTCCAAATCCTCTAACACCGCAAAAGGAAAAAACGCGTGCTCTGAAATGTCCCCTAGGATAGGGAAGAAAACGAGCTCCACGGAACCTATGAAAATCCCTTCCGTGACCACGCGGAGCCGACCCTCCTCGAGATAGTTTAGGACAATCTTCCAGTAAGCGACCTCCCTTGGAGTCCCCAAGGTCCTTAACAATCTTTTCCAGCGCTTCACCAAAAAGCAATTTACCTTTATACGGAAGCTTGCTAAGACGCAACTTAGAGGAAACGTCCGCAGCCCAATTGCGCAACCAAAGAAAACGCCGAGCCGCCACCAGTGAGGCCATAGATTTCGCCGCAATCCTTATCAAATCATAGAAGGAGTCCGCCAGATAAGCTGCCGCGGATTCCAATTTGGCGCCCTCCAAAGTAGAAGCGTCTGCCTGCAGAGCAGAAACTTCCCCTTGCAACCACCGGATAGAAGCTCGGGACACATACGCCCCACAGATGGAAGCCTGAAGAGCCAGAGCGCTGGAATCAAAAGCCTGCTTTAGAAGCCACTCCAGCTTCCGATCCTGTAGATCTTTAAGAGCCGCTGTACAGGAATAGTGGTCTTTTTAGTCACCGCTGACACAAGGGCATCCACTTTTGGCAACTTCAACAATACTTTCTCCTCCTGAGGAACCGGGTAGAGATGAGTCAAAGCCCGAGCACCTCTCAGGGAAGCTTCTGGGAACTCCCATTCAGATTCGAGCATCTGTTTGATGACGCGGTGCACAGGAAAACAGCGTTGTTCTGTTTTAAACCCTTGTAACAAGGGATCTTCTAAGGGCTCTTGAGAAACCGAGGGTCAGAGCAGACAACGATTGTGAAATAAGAGCACCAAGCTCCTCCTTGCGGAAGACCCTAAAAACATTTGGATCCTCCCCTGGGGCAAGTTCACCCTCCTCCAATCACCCTGGATCAGAATCCAGGTCTTGCTCTGGAAATAGCTCTCCTTCCTCTAAACCCTGAGGGTCAGGGACCTGCTGACCGAAAAGATCCATCCCAGGCCGAGCAGAGAGGTCCCCTTGGGAAGGACCCTCCCCCGTGGCTGTGGAATTCTGCCCTGACTGGGGTACATCGAAAAACCCAGGCAGACCAGCATCTGACTGAAGCTTTCATAGCAGAGTCTGGCTGAGCAGTTTTCAGTAGGAAGGCATTATGAAGCACTAAAATAAACGCGGGGGAGAAAACAGAAGCAAAATCTACCTGAGCCTCAGGAACCCTCTGAGATGACTGCGTGGGAACGGGAGTCAGCTTAGCCAACTTCGATTTTCGCTTCCCCGACTTGATTGAGCCCGCGGGAACTAGCAGCGGCTCCTTCAAAATGGCTGCCGTTCCCACCTTATCAGAAGCCGCCGCAGCGCTGGGGCCTTCTGAGGAGAGCTTACCTTCCATGAAGAACCCGCGCTAAACTAAACCAGGCATGAGACCCCAAAAAGAAAACAAAAAGCCAAAAAATCTAAACGGAACGCGAGTAACGCCGACGGACTCCCCAGCCCCCGGCGATCCGCAGCTTCAGCTCACCTGAAAGAGCACGCGGTGAGAAACCGTTTCCCCTCACACCCGCAGCTAGCGGGAGACACCGGGGCTTGCCTGGCCGGCACCGCAGAGGGTAACTGGGGCTCCCAGAACCAATCTGCAGGAGAGCAAACTTCCCCGGAGAGAAGGCAAATGCTGCACAGCTCCTTCGCTGCCCCCCACTAACGCGGGGCAGGCAATACAGAGCACAGTGAGAAGAATCGAAGGCAAAGATAAAGGCAATTTAAACAAAACAAAAACTAAAGATGCTCCGGGGAATATAGCAGCTTAGAAGCCCTGCTAGAGCCAAGCGCTAATACCGATACAAGAGGCAAAAAATAATAAAAGACCGAAATCTTCACAAGAACTGTCAGCAACAATCCTCTTCAGCTGCTGAGGACTGAAAGACTGGTTTGCTATCATCAAGGGGAGTGGCTTAACCTGTCAGCAAAGTTTCAAGTTTCTTTCAGTCCTCAGCTGCTGAAGGGGATTGACAACCCTAACGTACCCTGGACTGGCCCGGAGAAGTGATAAGGAAATGCTTTTTTGTTAAAAAACATGAACACGAGCAAAAACAAACATGAAAACAGAACACAAATAAGATTAAACTCTTGAAAATCATGGAACAGCTCGTTTTTTTAATCCATTTGAAAAAGTGAAATACACAGAGCTGAGGGGATTGAGATGACTGCTGCGTGTTGGAAGAGTGTGCATGCTCTGAATTTTACACTAGTTCTGAGCTCTGGGAGATATGCCATCTCAGTACCATGCAATGCTATTGCCAGCTTGGGTGCCTGATTACATCTATTTGTCAAAGGAAAACCGAAGCACAAATGGAAATTACACTTACCTGGTAATTGTTGTTCCTTGAGGGAGTACAGTTCAGTCCTCCACCTCTGGGTAGTGCACCTCCTCCTGCAGCATGGAGACTGGATAAGTCAAACTTGTGACATCACCGGGTATATCCTGCTGGTCTTCTCCCATGATCCCCCAGTGACCTACTGACAAAGCAGACTCAAAGGAGCAAACAAACAACCAGTTAAAGTACTAAATACAATGCTATTTATTTTATTTATTTCCAGTCTCTTTTATACCGCGCTATTCAACATCAGTGTGGTTTACAATGAACATAGAATTACACATTTCCTTGGGTACTCTGTGTTTACAATGAAAAGGAGTTTATTTATTTATTTATTTATTTATTTTAGTTTCTTATATACCGCACTATTTAGTATCAGCGCGGTTTACATGGAACAGTGAAACATAATGAACAAACGTTAGTTTTACAGAGAACAAGGAAATACAACTTGGATAACTTAGGGAAACATGCACATCAACTATTTACATATGTAGCAGTAAGCTTTGCATAGTGGGTTATGAACCTACAGAAAGATATTAAGTATAGGGACTAATATGTAGAGGTTTCTGGAAGGAAGATGTGGCTATGGTGGAGTATGGTTGATCTGGTAATGTTGTATAAATAAGTAATGTTTTAGTGCTTTCCTGAATTGTGTGAGATCGGTGATGGAGTTTAAAACTTGGATAACAGGGGGTAACTATTTACAATCTTGCAACAAGGTGGTGTTCGCATCATTTTGTCTAGTCTTGGGAGTTTTGTGTTGTACCTGTGAATGAGGCTGGTATGGCATTGTTTATTGGGTAGTGCAGGAGGAAGAGGTGGTGCTTCAAGGCCTTCCTAAACTGGAATAGGTCAGGAATTGCACGGATGTTGGGAGGCAGGGTATTCCAGCATCTGGGCGCACAAAATTTGAAGGCTCTGCTTGCTGTTGACTGGGTACATTGGGTTATTGACTTTGGGACTGTCAGTGTATTGAGTGTTACTGATCTTCTGGACCTGTTAGTGGGAGTGATCTGGATTAATTCAGATAATGATCAAGAGGAAAGCTCGTGAATGGCTTTGAATGTCAGCAGTAGGATTTTGTACTTGAGTCTGCTATGTATCGGGAGCCAGTGGAGGTGCTTCAGTATGGGCGTCACATGGTCATTCCTGGATGCCCCGTATAGGACCCTCGCTGCAGTGTTCATTGCAAGTTGCAGTGGATTCAGAGTGGTCTGGGGAGCCCATGTAAGATCATAAGAACATAAAATATGCCATACTGGGTCAGACCAAGGTCCATCAAGCCCAGTATTCTGTTTCCAACAGTGGCCAATCTAGGTCATATGTACCTAGCAGTTTCCCCAAGAGACAAAAGTTCCACAATGCTTGTACTGGGTCAAGCATTGATATCTTCGGTCACTTCTTAATAATGGTTTATGGACCTTTCCTCCAGGAACTTGTCCAAACCTTTTTTAAACCCAGCTACACTAACAGCCTTTACAACATCCTCCGGTAACAAATTCCAGAGTTTGATTACACGTTGAGTGAAAAACTATTTTCTTTTATTAGTCTTAAACAGTTTACCCTATAGCTTCATTGCATGTCCCCTAGTCTTTCTATATTCTGATAAGGTAAACAATCGATCTACGTTTACCCGTTCCACTCCGTTCATTAATTTATAGACTTCTATCATATCTCCCCTCAGCCGTCTCTTTTCCAGGTTAAAGAGCCCTAAACGTTTTAGCCTTTCTTCATAGGAGTTTCCTTCCATTATCCTTCACATTAGCATAAATCAAAATGTGGTATGATCAGCGTCTGGTAAATTGTCCTAAAGTCTTCTGGTTCCAGCAAGATTCGTAGGGGTCTGAGGGATAGTATCTTATGGTACACCGCCTTAACTATATTGCCTATGTGTAACTTCATATCCAGCCTCTGGTCTAAAGTGACACCGAGGTATCTGATCGTGGGTTTGGTCTGGAGGTCTGCTTCCTTGACACTTAGAACGGGTGGTGTGGAGAAGTTTAGATTCCTCGTAATGAAGAGCACTTCCGTTTTTTTGTGTTGTATCCTGAGGTTTTGGGTTTGGAGCCAGTCGGATACGGGGTTAAAGCAATTTGTTAGTGGCGAGAGGTCTGGATTCTCTGTTGAGAAAGGCATATATAGCAATATGTCGTCTGCGTATATCAAGCAGTTGACACTGAATGACTGGATCAGGTTGCATATAGGCTGCATGCATACGTTGAACATCAGGGCCGAAAGGGAGGAGCCCTGCGGGACACCCTGCTTCTGGTGGAAGGGATCTGATGAAGTTGCCCCGGAACGAACGTGCTGCCATCTGTCAGAAAGATAGGACTTGCACCAGTCCAGTGCTTTATCATTGATTCCCTTTTCCCTGAGACGTTCCAGCAGCAGCTCATGGCTTACCGAGTCAAACGCAGCTGCAATGTCCAAGAAGATGAGGACAAACCCCTGAGGAATGCTGTTGATTCCTGTTATGTTGTTGATGAGTGTAGTAAGGAGCGTTTCAACTCCATGGGCCTCTCTGAAGCCGTGTTGGCAAGGGTCCAGAGGTGCAGAGGTTTCAATGTGTTCTTGAATTTGCATCTGGACTTCCTTTTCGATTATTTTTGCTAGCAAAGGTATGCTAGATATCGGTCTGTATGAGTCTGCCTTCTGGGGGTCGAGCTTGCTGTTTTTTAGTAAAGGTCTTATGGACGTGCGCTTTATGGATTGCGGGAATGAACCCGCTGAAAAGGATTGGTCCATGATTTTGGCTATAGTGGGGCTAAGGTTAGATCGTAGGTCTTTAATCCATAATGCAGGGCAGGGGTTGGTCTGGGCAGTAGTCATGTTAATTGCTGCTATGGTGTCCTCAATACGCTGCTTGGGAGGTGTGGAGAAGATGGTGAGAGGTGTTTGATAGTTTGGCTTGAAGGACACTTCAGCTGTTGGGGCGATGTTGGTCTGGCATAGCTTGGATAGTAAGTAGTCCGCAAATTCTTGAGGGTGGATCCCAGTTGTTTGCTCTGCGGCTAGCTCCTTTGTCAGGCTCTTAACAAGGGCGAACAGGTCGTGTGGTTTGCTCAGCGATCGTTTTAGCATGTCTGTGTGGAATCGCCGCATGTTTGTTGTTACCGCTTCGCAGTGCGCTGTCAAGTGGGAGATATATGCTCTTTGATCGTCAGCTGTGTGTGAACGGCGCCAGCGGCTCTCAAGTTTCCTTAGGAGGGTGAGAGAGGATTTCAGCTCAGCGAAGTACCAGGGTGCAGATGCTCGCTTCCCAGGAGGTTTGTTAGATGGCGGGCATAGTGCAAGTGAGCTTAATATTTCAATCCATTCAGAGACCAGAACCTCAGGATCGTGTGCTGTCGATGTGAGTAACGGGTGCACTGTGCTTAGTATCAGTTCCTTGTTGAACGTCTAAAATCTTCGCAGTGGTGCTTTGGAGTGGCCACTTACTTACAATGCTATGCTTAAACTTCAATTTTTAAACTACAGTGCCCTAAGAGAAAGGGCTGAAAACACCCTCCTCCTTACCCCTGTCCCCCTGCGCACAAAACAGCGGAAGACAGACAGCCAGAAAGAAGGAGAACTAAGGAAGATCATAGGCAGAAAAGGTGCTCTCGCGATTACCGGCAAATCAGAGCCCGTTGCCGACTCTATGAACCGGAAACCCTCTCCTAACTGACGCCTCGCGTCCGAGTTGTTCATCCCCGGGCAGGAATGAGGACTGAACTGTACTCCCTCAAGGAACAACAATTACCAGGTAAGTGTAATTTCCATTTCCTTATCAGTCCTACAGTTCAGTCCTCCACCTCTGGGATGTACCACAGCAGTAATCATTGGGAGGGACCTTTCCAGCCGGCTCACCACCCAACCGAACTGAACAGGCACCGATCACTGCCTGCTCCTCCCGTCAATAGGCGTTATTGAAACCATGAAGACATGACCGAGAGCCCACTCTGACCCTCTTCACTGGCGAAACAGCACTGAGCCCTGCCCCAAGCATCGCTAGTGCACCTGAAGGACACGCTCGCCACCGCAAAGGTACTGAACGCCCTAGAAACAGACATACTGATAAGGCTACCTGAGCCCCACCGGAAAGAGCTGCTTTAGACATCCCTTGGTTCTCGACCTCACCAGGGCGTCAAGGTTTAGCTACCGCTTCTCCCCTGCGTGACCTGCCTCTGCGGAGGGACAGGCGGTGAAGAGACCTTCCAGAAAGCGACATCAACTTCCCCTAATGTCCAAAGAACGCAGGCTACGAGCAAAGAGTTCTTGCGTATGTCTCAAAACCAGCAACTAGACAGGCACAGGCGGATTCCACGAGGGAGAGCTGAACTGAGGTCCATCCAGAGACAGGTGGGATGCCAATTGGGTGGAATGGAAAGCCACCTGCGGCAAAACCATACGGAACTGGCTGCCAGGCCACCCTCTCTCTGGATAAGACAAATGGTTCCTTCCAGGCCCACGCCTGCAACTCCTAAATTCACCTCGCCGAACCGAAGACCACCAACCTACTGTCCACCAAATTGAGCAGCTCCGGTGGAATACCTAGCCTATAGGAAGACTGCAGTCTGGTAACCACCAGAGCAAGCGTACCACCTTGACCTGGGAACCGCAGCCACTCCCTGCCTGATGCCCCTATAGCAGGGCAGAGCTGCCAACTGAACTCCCCAGGACCTGGCTGCGAACTCCACATCAACCTGTCCTGTAGGAAACTCCATCCCAGGGGGACAGACACTGATATCGCACAACGCTGCCTCCACGAGCCCTCGTTTATTTATTTATTTATTACATTTTCTTTTATACCACGCTATTTAAGATCAGTGCGGTTTACAATAAACATTGAATCTACACATCTCAGTTTAGTGATTTGTGCTTACAATAAACAGGTAAAAATAACTCGGGTATACAATGAACAAGTTTCTTAACAGGGAGAACAGGGAGAACAATAACTATATACAGGCCAGTTAATGTAACTATATACATGGTTACGTGCACAGCACGAGCTTCTCAGAGTAAGTTAAGTATGGAGGCGGTTAAGGTGTGGTTGCAGGTATTCAGACTAGGAGTGTAAGATGCGTGGGCTTGAGGAGCTACCATGAGGTGTGGAAGTAGGTGACTGTGGGGGGGGGGGGGCTGCGGCATCGTAGTGAAGGAGAAAAAGGTGATGCTTCAGTTCCTTCTTGAATTGGGAGAGAGCGCTGATGGTTCTGATAGGCGCCGGAAGTGCGTTCCAGCAAGATGGTGCAAAAAAGGCAAAGGCTCTAGATCTGGTAGCTTGAGAGCACTTAGTACTTGCCTTAGGTAGAATGAGGGTGTTTGCAGCATTCGATCTCCTTAGCCGGTTAGGAGGTGTGATGGATACTAGGTCGGTGATAGCAGTAGCCGGGAATTTCTTGATGGCTTTATGGGTCATTGTTAGAACCTTGTAGGAGATCCTGGCCTGTATGGGCAGCCAGTGCAACTGTTTTAGTATTGGAGTGATGTGGGATCTTCTGGAAGCTCCATGAAGGATTCTTGCAGCAGAATTCATAGCAAGTTGTAAGGGGTTGGTCGTACTCTTTGGTAGGCCATGTAATATCGCATTAGCATAGTCAAGGTGGGGCATTATTAGTTCTAACCAATGCGCCCTAAATGCACACAGGCCTCTTTTTCTTATTTTCTTTTAAAACTTAACCGAGCCATGGCCACCCCCGTAAGGGATAACTGATCCACCGGAGACAGTCGAAGGAAATCCTGCAGCAACAGCTTCTCCAACATCAGCAACCTCCCTGGGTTCCCGATGAGTATCCATATGCGGGCGACATACCACGGGTGTCTCGGCCAGCCCGAGACCCCCCACCAACAACTTTCCCCGATGGGCTTTGACACGCAAAAACACTCGACCTACAAGTGCCCCAGGAGGAAAATCATAGAAAAGACCGGGCTACGACCTCCGTTGTACCAATGCGTCGATGCCTTCTGGCATCCTCACATGTCGCCTGCTAAACATCGACCCATCTTCACAGACTGAAACATCACCATGAGGTCCAATATGGGCTGACCACATCCGAACACACGTTATGCGAACACCTCCAGATGCAAGCCCCCTTCTCCGGCATTTACATGAACTCCGCTAAGGAAATCCGCCACCACATTGTCCCCACCGAGAACGCTGGCCGCCGAGGCTTTAACCGCATACACCGCCCCTTCGTTCGGGCCACCCGACTAACTCCGTCCTGCCGATCGATGTAGGCCACTGTCCCGGAGTTCTTGGACAGTACTTGCACCGCTCGATCTGCCACCGTGGCCGCAAATGCCTGTCATGCCCGACGTACCGCTCGCCGTTCCAGTCAGTCGATTGACCACTGGACCTGCTGCGTACGCCAAGCGCCTTGTGCAAAAGGATCTCCAAAATGTAGCCGAGTCTAACCAAGCTCTGGCCAAGCTCCCAGAGGAAAGGTTCAGAACCTTTTATGAAAGAAGTTGGGATAATTATTAAGGCACCCTGTTTTGTTTTTTTTGTTTTTTACAATTCCATAAGGGCCACAAGGCACACAACCTAACACGCCACAACAGATGTACATGTAATGGACAGCTTTGACTATGAGCCTACAGACATACAGCGCTTGCTCCAAGACAAGCACTGTGTAGCCTATTTGTCTTCTTGGAACACTGCCACGACCCGAAGACTTGGACCGGCCACCAAAAGAAGCCGGACACGGGACCCGAAGGAGCCTGGTCTAACCCAGCCCAGCACTTCTTGTATCCTTAGAATCTGCGCCTCCCCCAAGGTCTCCGCCTTGGCTGGAACCGGCTGAGCATAACTCTATGGTCCTGCGGCTAACTCCCACAAAGCAGCGAGACTCAACGATGCCTTGAGGAAATGGAAGGCCTAGTGGTTGGAGTAATTCGCTAGCCATCCAACGGATTAAATCCTACTTGCGTACCTCAACGTAGGGTCAGAAGAACTGAGGATTCTGGTCCCACAGGTGCGCCTTCTAGCCTTGAGCTACATACACCTCCGCAGGTACAAAAACTTAAATTGTGAGCCCCTTCAAGTGCAAGAGGAATAGAATACAGCATCCGATTGTTGACCACCTTGTCTTGCACAGACAGCAGAACCAAACCAAATAAATGACTGGGAATATGTGACTTTAGAACCCCAAGGCAGTGGAATGACATTAGAACTTGTGGTAGACGTGATTTTCCTGTCCTCCCAGCCCCCCCTGCCCGCATTGAGAAGAGGCTGAGAATAGCTTGACTGGTGGACCTGGGACCTTGCCTCCTGGACAGCTGGGACGTAGAAGTGAAAGCTGAAGACTGTGACCCTAACTCATCAGGACGGCTCCCTCCTGCATCTGCAACCCCATGCAACACAATGACAACCTTTCTCACGTTATCCCAATCGACCTCTCTAATTGCTGGATAAATCACCTGAGCATGAGACCACAGATTGAACACAGAAATACAGACGCACTCAAGGGTGAGTGCACCTAAGAATTATGCTTAAGCCAATGCAAGCACATCCAACATGCAGCTCCACATGTCCAGGTGTCCAACTCCTGTCACCCCAAACACAGGACAGCGAGCACGCTTGACCCTAGGTGACCGTCATGGCGCAGACAGCGAGACTTGACTTCCGTTATCAAACCTTCCAGTACCCTGGAGTGCTAAGCCCCGGACTGTACTATCCAGCATTACTTCTCATTATCCCCAGCATGGGCCTTTCCCCAGATGGCCCAGTGTTCCCGCTAAGTGGTCAAAGCTGCGCTCTGATTGCATAGGCTCTAGAAACCAATGCGACTGACCTGCCCCTGTTACATTACATAAAGAATCACTCATCTGCCGACAAATCGGGGAGGTAGCCTCTGATCCTGGGATGGACCTGCTAAAAGAAGCTATGAAACACACAGGCACCACCCCCCGCACCCGGGCATGCCTGCAAGCAAAGAAATAGCGGTGGGGAACACCAACAGCCTTTGGGCCCAGAAATCTTAGAGGTTGCAGCTAGCGTGAATCCAAAAACGAATGCGATTTCGTATTTTACCCACCCCCATGGATGGGAGCACTGAATAGAATATATGCTTCATGAACAGCACTGCTATCTGATGGTCTTTAGAACACAAGACTCCGAAAAATGATACAACAGATAAGGATTTTAATCCTTGGTCATACAGTCTTGATTTGCAGAATCTCACAGCTGCATGTTTGGCGCTAAGCCCCATTTTTTCTTTTGACTTCCAGAGATTAGTCAGAGAATAACTACACTCAGTCACAGAAAGGCATTATTGAATGCCCCAGCTGCCCTCTGGTGGCCAGGACAATCGTACCAGCCTTTCTAGGTTTACAGTTTAACTCTTGTTATTATAAGCATTGATTATTCAAAGGTTCCCTAAATGCATACCAATAGTATGAACTGCCCCATAAAATGTAAAAGATCTTCTGTTATCTTAAACCTTTGGGTGCCAAATTAATTTACCTCCAAGAAACTCATCTGCCTTATGAGGCGTGTCTCAAGTTTCACCCTGCTTTTCCCTCCAGAACATAAGAAAAGCGCAGGGTTAACCTCTATTCAACCGGAAGGGTTTACAGCACAAAACTTGCACCAAAAATTAGAACACGAGGATAGGTGGCATTACTCAACTGCTGTTCTAACCGGCCATAGATTTACCTGAAAGGCCAAATCCAATTACTGACGCCTGCTGCTGACAGACGCTGCTAACTGCCAGAATGCAGGCAGAGGCAAAACCACACAACATGAAGTAATCCCTGAAATAATCACATTGGATAGTCACACTAACTCACACATTTTAATAACCTTAAATTAAAATTAAATTAAATTAAAATGCATGAATGAATGAATTCCTTATCTGGGTATAGCAGCGTGGAACAGTGCCATCTGTCCAAACACGGGGCTGCTCTGCCCTCCGCCACGAGGCCTCAGCCCTGCGGAGAAAGCACAGTTACTTACCTGTAACAGGTGATCTCTGGGAACAGCAGGAATTAGTCCTCACATATGGGTACGTCGGTACCGACAGAGCCTGTGCGGGAACGCTCCCCAGCTTCCCAAAAAGGAAAGCTTTTGGGAGCATCCCAAAGCGCATGCGCGCTGCCTTCCCGCCTTTCCTAACCAACTCTCCTCAGTTCGAGTTTAAAGCTGAGACAATAGAGAGAGAGAGGAAAGGAAAGAGCGAGAGATACAACTCCTAGGGGAGGTGGGAGGGTTGTGAGGACTAATTCCTGCTGTTCCCAGAGATCACCTGTTACAGGTAAGTAACTGTGCTATCTCCAGGAACAAGCAGGAACGAGTCCTCACATATGGGGACTCCCTAGCTAAGATGCCTGGGAGATCCCCAAGGGTATGAGACCCTGAAGGGTTCCTAGTCTTCCTATGGATCTCAGGCATCCATTCAGGGAAGGAGGGCAGGAGTTGTTCAAGAATGGAACAGGTGTTTGAGGACAGCCTGACCAAACAAGGCATCCCGGCAGGAGTCCTTGTCCAAACAGTAATGGGCTGTGAAGGTATGAACCGAGGCCCAGGTGGGCTGCTCGACAGATCTGATCGATGGACACAGAATGAAGATGAGCCATAGAGGTGGCCATGGCCCTCACATTGTGACCTGTGACATGGCCCTCCAGAGAAAGGTTCTTACTCTGGTAAGCAAAAGAAATACACTGAGCAATCCAATTGGACAGTGTTCTTTTGGAGACTGGAAGTCCTAAATGGGAAGGATCAAAAGAAACAAAAAGCTGGGAAGACTTTCTATGTTGCTGTGTCCTGTGCAAGTAAAAAGCAAGAGCTCTTTTACAATCTGGAGTATGAAGGTTCCTCTCTGCACTGGATGCATGAGGAGCTGGAAAAAAGACAGGTAAATATACCTCTTGATTAAGATGAAAAGGTGAGACCACTTTAGGCATAAAGTGAGGATTTGTCCTAAGGACTACCTTATCATGATGGAACCTTGTATAAGGTGGATTAGCTACTAAGGCCTGCAGTTCACTGATGCGGCGAGCAGAAGTGACTGCAATAAGGAAAATAACCTTCCAGGAAAGAAATTTCAAGGAGGTAGTGGCTAAGGGTTCAAAAGGTGGCTTCATAAGCTGACCAAGAACCAAGTTTAAGTCCCATGCCACCGGAGGAGGTCGAATGGGAGGTTTAGTTAAAGTTAGGCCTCTCATGAATCTTGCAATAAGAGGATGAGAGGAAATAGGTTGTCCATTGAAAGGTTTAAGTGATGCTGCAATAGCACTCAAATGGACCCTTACTGAATTCGTTCTAAGGCCTGCATTGGAGAGATGCAGGAGATATTCCAATAGAGAATTCAGAGGAAGTGCCAGAGGGTCAAGACCCTTTTGAGCACACCAAATGGAAAATCCTTTCCACTTAAAAGCATAGGAACGCCTAGTGGAAGGTTTTCTGGAAGCATGGAGGATATCCTTCACTTGCTGAGAAAGATTGAAGTCTTGAAGGTCTAGGCCTTCAGTACAAGCTCTGAGGTGAAGGGACTTGGGGTTTGAGTGCCACAAAGTCCCCTCCTCCTGACACAGAAGGTCTGGAGCAGCTCCCAAGTCCAGGGAGGGGGCTTGGGAGAGATGCAGAAGTAGAGAGTACCACACTTGGCGTGGCCAGCGTGGAGCTATGAGAATCATAGATCCTTGATCCCTCTGAAGTTTGAACAGAGTCTTGGGAATCAAAGGAATGGGTGGAAAGGCATACAGGAAGCCCTGACCCCAATGAAGGAGGAAGGCATCCTTGGCCTGAGCTCCCTGACACGGAATTCTGGAACAGAACCGGGGAAGTTTGGCATTCCACAGACTTGCAAAGAGGTCTATGTCCGGGGTTCCCCATTCCTGGAAGATTCTGAGTACCTGATCCATGTGCAGGGACCATTCGTGTGGAAGCAGAACTCGACTGAGTCTGTCTGCCCAAGAGTTTTGGATTCCTGGGAGGTATACTGCCAGGAGATGGATTTGATTCTCTCTGGCGAAGGCCCACAATCTTAGAGCTTCGTTGCAAAGCGACAGAGAGCCAGTCCCTCCTTGCTTGTTTATGTAAAACATGGTTACTTGATTGTCCGTATGAATGAGGACTGTCTTGCAGCTGAGGAGGGTATGAAAAACTTTGAGAGCCAGGAACACTGCTCAAAGTTCCAAGTGGTTGATATGAAGAGAGGTCTCCTGTAGGGACCAAGTGCCTTGGGTGGAGAAGTCCTGTAGATGAGCTCCCCAACCTGTTTGGGAGGCATCTGTTGTAAGGGTTGCTTGGGCAACAACTGTTGGAAGGGGGACCCCAGCAACAGATTTTATTTTATTTATTTATTTATTTATTTATTTAGTATACATTTGTATACCGCTACTTCCAGCGATCAGCAGCGGTTTGATTACAGATTGGAAATTGTCAAATCATGACAGGAAATTTTTGAGGTATAAACACATTGATTAGACAGGAAAGCACAGCACACAGAGAACTATTTTACAGGGAACATGGGCTATGGAGGTTTAAGTGGCTTGCCCAAGACCACAAGGAGCACCTGTGGGACTAGAAACCCCAGTCCTTCCGGCCCAAGGTTGCTGTCCTCTAGTGGGATTTGAACCCCCGACCTTCCGGCCCGAAGTACCTTGCCCCAACCACTAGGCCACTCCTCCACTCCACTGAGTGGACATCCACCATTGGAGAGACCAAAAGAGATGTTTGGAGGTTGCTATTTGGTCTGAGAGAGCTCCTGATCCTTGAGTCCACTGTGTGGACAACGTCCATTGAGCTGCTCTCATGTGTAGGCGAGCATAGGGTACCACATGCACTGTGGAAGCCATGTGGCCTGGTAGTTGTAGCATCTCCCGGGCAGTTAAGTGACTCTTTGACTGAATCTGGGAGGCTAACTGCACTAGACGTTGACAACGGGCCTGAGGAAGGTAGGCCCTTGCAGTAGTGGTATCCAACCAGGCCCCTATGAATTCTAGGGACTGAGTAGGGGTGAGCTGAGACTTTGGGAGGTTTACCACAAGTCCCAGATACTGCAGAATGCGCCTTGTGCGGTCCAGGGAAATCTGGGCTTCTGACTGAGATGGAGCTCGGATGAGCCAGTCTTCCAGGTATGGGAAGACAGATATTCCCAGAGTGCGTAGAAATGCAGCAACTATTGCCATGCATTTGGTGAACACTCTTGGAGCAGAGGCTAGACCGAAAGGAAGCACTCTGTATTGGTAATGTTTTCCCTGGAACAGAAAACGTAGGAATTTTCTGTGAGATGGATGGATAAGTATATGTGTATATGCATTATTGAGATCTAGAGAACAAAGCCAATCCTGACTCTGCAGGTATGGAAGGAGAGTGCCTAGAGAAAGCATCTTGAACTTCTCCTTGCATAGGAATTTGTTCAATTCCCTGAGATCTAAAATGGGTCTGTATCCCCCTGTTTTCTTTGGAATGAGAAAATAGGGGGAGTAAAACCCTGACCCCTGTTGAAGAAGAGGAACTTCTTCTATGGCCCTCTGGGCAAGAAGGGTAGTCACCCCGAGGGGGTTGGGACTGCTGGGTTGTAGCAGACCCCGCAGGTTTAGGCCTGGCCTGTTTAGGTTGCTGACGCTTAGTAGCAAAGCGACCTGTAGAAGATTATTGGCCAGAAGTGGAAGGAAATCTGCTCTTTTTGTAAAAAGACTTTTTGAAAGATTTTTTCTTGGCTGGAATGGAGGTAGACTTGGAAAGTCTATCCAGAGCAGCATTTTCTGCATCCATTTGAGTGGCTTTAATTTGCCACTCTTTGCCAAATAGATTTTCACCTGTACAGGGCAGATTTTCTAAGCCATCCTGAACCCAGGGTTCTAGATCAGAAGCCTGGAGCCAAGCAATTCTGCGAGCAGCTATAGCAATGCCTGAGGCTCTGCTGGCACCTTCAAAAGAGTCAAAGGCTGCCCTGTTGGAAAACTTTGAAATGTCTTGAGTATGCTTAAGCCAAAGAAGGAACTCATCCCTTTTATCCTCTGGAATAAAAGGGAGAAAGTTGTGCAGCTTTTGTGCAACTTCCTTCAGAAACATACCCATATAAAGGCTATATGAATTGATTCTGGCAATAAGCATGCTGGCTTGGAAGATTTTCCTACCAAAAGCATCCAAGGTCCTGCATTCTCTTCCTGGAGGAGTAGAAGAGTGTCTTTTGGTACTCTCTTTATCCTTTTCATAGCTGACTGCACCACAATGGAGTGGTGAGGAAGCTGAGTTTTTTGAAATCCAGGAGGAGGGAGGGACACGGTACATACTGTCCAATCGGCAAGAATGCGGAGAAAGGGTGAGAGGAGTCTCCCATAAGTCAATCATGTGTTCCTGAAGAATTTCATGAATTGGCAAGGTGACTGCCTCTCTGGGAACCTTAGAGTATCCCAAAATATCTAATTTTTTTGCTCTAGGCTCTGTTTCAGAGGTTACTGAAATAGAGAGTCCTTTAGCCACTTCTATTATGAAGTCTTGAAAGGACAAATCCTCTGGAGGAGACATTTTCCTTTTTGAAGAAGTGGGCTCCTCAGGAAGGGATGATGGATACTTCTGGAGACTCATCCGATGAATCAGAATCATCAGAGGAATCGAAGTATCCTCTGTTCGATTCCAACGATCGATAGGCGTATCGATCGGTACCGACATCGGGCGTCCCTGGTACCGGATCGGTACCGAGAAAGAGCCCTGGACAGGGAGCCGGAATCGGTATCCTGGCTGATGTCGATGCAGTCGGTACCGGTATCGGCACTGGCACCAGTACCGGCAACGGGACTCGTTGCGGTACCGTCGGCGTCACAGCCTTAATGAAAGCCATTATAGCCTGCTGCATGGATTGAACAGTGTGATCCATAGACGCCACGACTGCGTGGATGTCGGTACCGGGAGAATGAGCCGGTACCCCAGAGCAGTCTAACAGGTGATCGGTCGAGGCCGTGCCATCGATGTCAACCTGTAACCCCATAGGAGCAGCTTTGGAAGCCGGAGCTTCCCGCCGGGGTTGTTTGGCTGGGGCAGGATCCTCGAGGGCAAGCCCGGAGGCATCTCGATGCTTAGAGGGAGATTTGCCCTTCGAGGACCTGCTAAGAGTATGTTTGGTTACCTGAGACCCATCAGGAGAGGAAGACCTGGAAGATGTCGATGCCACCACCGGTGCATCCGTGGGAAACAGCACATGGAGCTTGGCTGCTCGGTTCTGTAACCCTCATTTAGACATTAGAGAGCAGGACTGGCAATCCGGAATGGAGTGTTCAGGCCCCAAACATTTAAGACACCATTCATGGGTATCTGTAACAGAAATTGTACCGCTACACTTAGTGCATTTTTTGAACCCGGAGGCTGGTTTTTCCATGAGGGAAAAATTTCTTATGGGCCTGGAGGCCTAAGAAGAAAAATACACCAAGTGAGGAAAAAAAAATATTTTTTTTTTTGAAAAGAAAAGACCGGCGGTACCGGTCCGGCGTCGGGGAAGGTAGACACGCGACCAAAGAAATAAATTAAAATAAAGAACTTCTTCAGCGGTGACAGAAACACGACCTGCTGGTCCGTGGAAAAGAAGAACTGAGGAGAGTTGGTTAGGAAAGGCGGGAAGGCAGTGCGCATGCGCTGTGGGATGCTCCCAAAAGCTTTCCTTTTTGGGAAGCTGGGGAGCGTTCCCGCGCAGGCTCCGTCGGTACCGACGTACCCATATGTGAGGACTCATTCCTGCTTGTTCCTGGAGATAATGGCACTGATCCGAGGCAGGCCCGTTTGGCGCCAAACACCACAGCTGCGGTAACAGCCCCAAGCCCCTCCATTCGGGCTCGAGAGCCTCCCCTGTGGCGTCAGAATTCAGCAATTACCCCGCTGTAGCCCAGGGTGAATAGCTTTCAAGACGCGCTGTTGCCCTGCGCCACCGTGAGCAGCAGACACTGAGAGCCCAGGCCTGCCAGCTGAAGAACCCCCAACGGCCTGAGGCTCCCGCTGAGCCGGGAATCTGCCGCATGCACACCTCCAGAATGCAGGTGTGATCCACAAAGCTCTCCCCCGTACAGTCCTGGGGTAGATACCATCACCGGGCACAGAGAGACCGAAGGAGCCCAAGCAGAGAGGCTAGCCGGCAGCATGTACTTTTAAAAGGGACATATCCTCCCTTTACACTAAGGCAGGTTAGATGAAAATAAAGAAAGGAATTAAACTGAAGTATAAATTGAAATTAAAATTAAATTAACATTAAAATGAAATTGAATAAAATTTAAAGGATTTAACCTAAAGAAGGGAAAAAGAAAATCATCAAGGTAAATCAAATCCTGATTAACTGCTCCTAAACTGATTCTCAAGTGAGCCCAGCACCTAGGCTCACTATGTCCTCCTGCTGCATGGAGACTGGACACACTGGGGGATCATGGGAGAAGACCAGCAGGATATACCCGGTGATGTCACAAGTTTGACTTGTCCAGTCTCCATGCTGCAGGAGGTGGTGCACTACCCAGAGGTGGAGGATTGAACTGTAGGACCGATAAGGAACTGGATGTTCAAAGGGGAGGAGGACATAAGCACAAAGTAGAATCTTGGCAGAGGTTAGATTTAGCTGGTCTCAAGCCTGCAGCACTTGACAATGTATCTTCCAGACTTATGAGGAGATAATACTGAATCAGGAAATGTGGTGTATCTTCGAGTCTTATGATCTCTCTTCTTGTGTAATAAATGTAGAACCATGGAGTATAGTGTCATTTAAAAAAAAATTTAAGTGCCATCAAGTCAGTGATGATTCCCGGTGACTCAGCAATCCCCGGGTTTTCTTGGCAAGGTGTGACCAAGTAGACTACCAGGCCCTTTCTTCCGAGGCAGCGGAGGGTAGACTGCTTTGCCCAAGGCCACAAGGCATACCAGTGTGAATCAAACCCTGATCTCTTTGGTACTAGGCTGTTGCTCTAACCACTAGGCTACTCCTCCACAAACCATAGTGTCACTTAGTGTTTTAGAATATCCCACTCTTTGTAAGAAGTGCAATATCATAAGTGAATACTATGAGTCTTATAGTTACTTACCACCTACAAAGGATACTTGCAGAATTAGTGTTTGTTCCTTCTGGATAAAATGGAGTTCCTGTGCCACATGGCAAGCAGTGAGGGGATTGTCTCCAGTTATCATTACCACCTGTGAACAATACAAAGCAAGAAAACTAAGTTGCTTATACATGGCAGGAATTCTCTGTGGACAGCAGGGTATGAGTTTTCATGTATAGGGTGACATCGACAGAGAGCAGCCTGGGAACAGTCCTTCAAATTTAGATTCTTCCTTAGGCTTTTCGAAGCACTATATCACACATACACACCTGTTTCCACCTGCCACTGTGGCGCAGGATCGCCTCAGTCTATTAATTTATTAGCTGTGCTTATATACCTCTTTTCTCCAGATCAAAGCGGTTTACATTGAACACGGAATAATATATTACATAGAACTTCATGTTAACTTATGTACATTTAACATGGTGTTAGTAATACAGATAAGTAATAGGTAACTTATTTACAGGTACATATTGTATGCGAGTTGTGCATTAACCTATATGCAATGCAGTGAAGCTATTTCTTGGCAATTTTACTTATTTACATGAGCAGTACCATATTTACAATGCAAGTGAGATATTCCTTGGTTACTTTGGTTATTCACATGGGGGGATGAAATAATTTACTGGGGGTATTAAGTAGGGATGTAGATAGTGGTGGGGGGGGGAGGGGTGTCACGGGGGTTGTTTAAAGATGAGTGTGTTAGGAAGAGGAGAGTGCTCAATGAAGAGGTATGTCTTGAATTGTTTCCGAAAGGTGGTGGATCTGATATTGGCTGGTAGGTGTGTTCCATATTGAAGATGCATAGAGTTCGAAGGAGCGGGCGCATGCTTTGTGGTTTTTCTTAGTTCTTGCATGACGGATGACTACTGTGTTGTTTGTGGTTCGTCTTGTGGTTCTAGTGGGCTTGTGTTCTTGTAGGAGTGAGCGAAGGTGGGATGTGTCATGATGGTGGACAGCTTTGTGAGCGAGGAGCAGGGTCTTGTACTTGATGCGGCTTTCCAGAGGAAGCCAGTGGAGCTGGTTTAGTATGGGTGTAATGCGGTTGTATTTAGAGGCTTTCAATGCAATGTGTGCTGTTGTATGTAGTGCGGTGCGAAGGGGAAGGAGGGAGGACTGGGGGAGTCCTTGATATATAGCATTGCAGTAATCAAGGTAGGGGAGGGTCATGGTCTGTAGAACTGAGTATTGGTCTGGTGGGTCGAGGAGTGGGTGAAGACGTTGAAGGGTTGGTCTTGCAGTATACTGCTTTTGTGATATTAATACAGCTAAATACTGAATATAACTTCTTGGGGAGGTGGGAGGGTATGAGAGGATTTGTATCCTGCTGTCCATGGAAAACTCCTGATACAGGTACACAACAGTTTTCAACATGGACAAGCAGAATAGTGAGTTCTCACGTATGGGAATCCTTAGCTATAGGCTGCTTTGAAAAAAAAAAGGAGAAAACAATGAACATAAAGGTGTGCGCAATGGGCAAACACCTACAATTTTTCTTTTTCCATTTTTTGGTGTCAACTAATCTTTTCATGTTTTTTTTCTTTTTTGTATGTATGTGTGTGTGTATAAAGATAGCTAGAAATAATAATAAATGGGCCTAGAAGGTAGAAGCTAGATTTTATTCTTCACAAATGTTCTGGGGGATGGACTGGAAAACCTACTGTTGCATCTTTTCAAACAATAATGTGATGCAAATGTATTAACAGATGCCCATGCTGCAGCTTTGCAAATCTCCTCCACGGAGGCCAATCTAAAATGGTCTACTACTGCAGTCATAGCTCTGACATTATGAGCTATGATATGATTCTCCAGAATCAATCCTGTCTGGGCATACGCTAAGGAGATGCAATATGCTAGTCAAATGGATAATGTGCATTTATCAATGGCAGCCCTTAGCCATTTGGGGACAAAAGCTGCAAAACATTGGGTAGACATTCTAAGAGATTTAATTCACTCCAAATAGAAGGCCAAGGTTCTTTTGATGGTCCTAAGTGTGCAATGCACCTTCATTTTTACAGGCATGAGGTCTTGGGAAAAATGTTGGAACGATGATCATTTCATTAAGGTGGAAATCCAACACCACCTTAGGAAGGAACGTCGAATGCATGTGCAGAAGCATCTGAGCATATCAAAGGTAACTTCTTAGCTCTGGGACAGAGGGTGAAGTAGACAGGAGTGCATGTGGTGCTCTCTTCAATCCAAGGCCCAGGCAGAAAAGCTTGTATCCTGGAGATAAATGCATGGCTGCGTTTTCGTTTCCTGGACCATGGTATGATGTTCCAAGGGCGGCAGAGCAGAGATGGAATCAAGCTGTCCAAGAAGGGTCGAAGTTATCTTCAGTAGCAGACTGGCTAACCTACTGAAGAGGGCTTTAAAACAGATTCGTTGGGGATGGTTGACAAAAGCACACCCAGGGAGTGAAAGCCTCCAGATAATTGAAACATTAAATACCTCTATAGCAATGGGTAAAAGGGGCAACAACTGGAAAGTGGTGTGTGTGTGTATAAATGTCAGTAACATGGGAAATAAGTTCCCAGATGTTGAGGTTTTAATGTACAAGGCTGACTTGGATTTAGTGGCAGTTGTGGAGACATGATCCATGGACAATCATGACTGGGACATTATACCAGGCTATACTTTACTCAGGAAGGATAGGCTAGGAAGAAGGGGAAGGGGAGTGGAACTATATGTAAAAAATATTATTAAAGCTACAGAATTACAGAGCTAAAATGGGAGAGAGAGGCACTGTGGGTTAAATTAAAAACAAGGAAAAATAAATCCATTTGCACTGGGGTGATATACCGACCCCCCCCCCCCCCACAGAGAAGTGGACAGAAATTTAATAGAAGACATACGCAGCATTGTCAGGAAAGGTGAACTGCTATTGATAGGTGATTTCAATATGCCAGATGTTGACTGGTACATCCCTGCTATGGTGTCATCTAGAAGTAAGGAGATCCTCTACAGGAAGAGCTATTCAGGCAACAGTTAACAGAACGCATGTGTGAAGGGACCATTCTGGACTTGGTGCTTACCAATGGTGAAAGTGATTCTGATATTATAGTGGGAGATCATCTTACATCAGTGATCACCAGATGGTGTGGGTCAGTATTAGGACTAGAACTGACAAAATCCATTCAAAAGCGAGGGCCTTAGATTTTAGGCATACCAACTTTGCCAAGATGGGACAATACCTCAATGAGTCAATAGCAGGATGGGAACAGCTGGGGGATGTAGAAAAACAGTGGGCAAAACTGGAAGGGGATATTTTGAGGGCAACCAACATAGAAACATAGAAATATGACGACAGAAAAAGACCACATGGCCTATCTAGTCTGTCCTTCCATATCAACAACTACAACAGTCCCCTTTTTACCTTTAGAGATCCTCTCTGTTTGTCCCATGCTTTTTTGAATTCAGTTACTGTCCTCATCTCTACCACCTCCACTGGGAGACTATTCCACGGACCCACTACTCTTTCCGTAAAGAAATATTTCCGCATATCACTCCTGAATCTATCTCCCTTCACCCTCATCCCATGTCCCCTCGTAGCAGAACTTGCTTTCAATTGAAAGAGGCTCTCTCCCTGAACATTTATGCCATGGAGGTATTTAAACATCTCAATCATATCACCTCTATCCCACCTTTCCTCTAAGGTGTACATATTAAGATCCTTCAGTATGTCCTCATATGCTTTATAATGAAGACCACTAATCATCTTAGTAGCCACCCTCTGCACCGACTCCATCCTGTTCACATCCTTTTGAAGGTGCAGTCTCCAGAATTGCACACTATACTCCAAATGAGGTCGCACCAAAGACTTATACAGAGGCATTATCACCTCCTTTTTTCTGCTAGCCATTCCTCTCTGTATGAGCCCAAGCATCCTTCTAGCTTTTGCCGTAGCCTTTTCTACTTGTTTAGCTACTTTAAGATCATCAGACACAACCACGCCTAGGTCCCGCTCTTCTTTAGTGGACAAAAGTACTTCACCCCCTATACTATATTGCTCCCTTGGATTGCTGCAGCCCAAATGCATGACCTTACATTTTTTAACATTAAATCCCAGCTGCCAAATTCTAGACCATTCTTCAAGCTTAGCTAGATCCCTCCTCATGTTATCTACCCCTTCCTGGCTGTCTACTCTAGTGCAGATTTTGGTATCATCCGCAAAGAGGCAAACCTTACCTGAAAGCCCTTCCGCTATATCACTAACAAAGATGTTAAAAAGAACCGGACCAAGGCAGATCCCTGGGGCACACCACTGATAACATCCTCCTCCTCAGAGTAAGCTCCATTTACTTGCACTCTTTGCCGCCTACCACCCAACCAAGTTCTAACCCAAGCAGTAACTTTAGGGTCCATCCCTAGGGTGCTCAGTTTGTTTATAAGTTGCCTGTGAGGAACAGTGTCAAAGGCTTTACTGAAATCTAAATACACCACATCTAGAGCTCTCCCTCGGTCCAACTCCCTGGTCACCCAGTCAAAGAAATCAATCAGATTTGTCTGATAAGACCTGCCTCTGGTGAATCCATGCTGCCTCAGATCCTGTAATCCGCTGGACTTTCAGCAGCGTTTCCAATAATTTACTCACCACTGAAGTTAAAATAACCGGCCTGTAGTTTTCAACCACATCCTTACTTCCACTTCTGTGTAAAGGCACCACATGAGCCTCTCTCCAGTCCTTTGGCACCACTCCCGACTCAAACGAGGCATTGAAAAGGTCAGTCAGTGGTGCTTCTAGAACGTCCCCAAGTTCCCTCAGTATTCTCGGGTGTATCCCATCTGGTCCCATCGCTTTGTCTACTTTAAGTTGAGACAGTTTCTCACGAACACAGTCTTTTGAAAATTGTTCAAGATGTTCTTTGCTTCTGTTCCTATTTGTGGGTGTTTTCTGAGGTCCTGCTCCTGGTGCTTCATCTGTGAACACAGAACAAAAATATTTGTTAAGCAATTGCGCTTTATCCTTATCAGCTTCTACATATTCCTCCCCTGCACCCTTGAGTCTGACAATACCACTCTTGCCCTTCCTCTTCTCAATAATATATCTGAAAATTGTCTTATTCCCCCATTTTATTGCACTGGCTATTTCCTCCTCCTTTTGAATCTTTGCCTTCTTGACTATTTTGCTAGCTTCTCTAAGTTTTTTCAAATACAGATGCCTGTCTTCCTCTCTCTGTGATCTCTTGTATTTCATGAAGGACTCCCTGTTTTTCTTCACATTTTCAGCTACTTCTTTCGAAAACCATAGCAGTCTCCTTTTCCTTTTACCTTTATTTACCATTTTAACAAAAAGGTTGGTTGCGCTTAAAATATCCCCTTTCAGTTTTTCCCACTGTTTTTCTACATCCCTCAGCTGTTCCCATCCAACTAACGACTCCCTGAGGTATTGGCCCATCTTCGCAAAGTTAGTTTTCCTAAAGTCTAAGATCCTCGCCTTTGAATGGATTCTAACAGCCCTAGTCCTAATACTGAACCACACCATCTGGTGATCACTGTTTGCAAAATGATCTCCCACTACAACATCAGAAACACTTTCACCATTGGTAAGCACCAAGTCCAGTATGGCCCCTTCACGGGTGTGGTCTGTTACCAATTGCCTGAATAGTTCTCCCTGTAGAGAATCCCGGATCTCCTTACTTCTAGATGCACATTCCTGCTGCAGTATCAAATCAACATCTGGCATATTGAAATCTCCTATCAGTAGCACTTCCCCTTTCCTAGAAATGCTGTGCATGTCTTCAATTAACTCTCTGTCCACCTCTTCCTCTTGTGAGAGAGGTCTCTATATATCACACCAATGCAAATAGATTTCGCTTTCCCTCTTTCTAGTTTAACCCACAATGCCTCCCCCTCTCCCTTTTAAGCTCTGTAATTCCAAAGCTTTAATAGTAGTTTTTACATATAGTGCCACTCCTCCTCCCCTACTTCCTACCCTGTCCTTTCTGAATAAAGTATAGCCAAGTATAGTTACATCCCAATCATGGTTTTCTGTGAACCATGTTTCTCTAACTGCCACTAAATCCAAGTCAGCCACTCCCACCAAATCTTCAACATCAGGGATCTTATTTCCCATGCTATGGGCATTTACACACACTGCTTTCCATATGTTATCCCTGTTACCCATTTCCATAAAGTTATTTAATGTATCACCTACCTGGTGGCTTTCACTTACCTGGGGGCTTTCTTCACCCATCCCCACTGAATCTAGTTTAAAGCCCTCTTCAGTAGATTAGCCAGTCTACTACTGAAGACACGTTGACCTTTCTTGGACAGATGGATGCCATCTCTGCTCTGCAACCCTTGGAACAGCATCCCATGGTCTAGGAAACCAAAACACTCTCGATTACACCATCCACGCAGCCATGCATTCATCTCCAGGATGCGAGCCTCTCTGCCTTGGCCTTTACCCTCAACAGGGAGGATTGAAGAGAACACCACCTGTGCACCTAACTGCTTCACCCTCTGTCCAGAGCCATGAAGTCACTTTTGATATGTTCCAAGGTATACCTGGCAGTATCATTTGTTCCAACAAGGATTAGCAACATTGGGTAATAGTCAGTGGGCTTGATGAGTCTCGGCAAACTCTCCGTAACATCTTGGATTTTGGCACCAGGCAGACAGCATACTTCTCTGAACATCAGGTCTGGTCAGCAGATGGACGCCTCATTACCCCTCAGAAGAGAGTCTCCAACCACCACTACCCTTCGTTTCCTTGTAGTCACTGATTCTGCAACTTTGGGGTACTTGAGCTCTGGTTCTTCCCTTTCCAGAGATGCTTTCACCTCCTCCACTTCCAGGGCTGCATAATGGTTTTTCAATTCAAGGGCTGGAGAAGTTGGATTGGTGATTTTGCAGGCCCTGGTGACTTGTGTCCAACCATCGACATTCTGTTGGCACCCATCTTCTCCTCTGCTGGAGAGCTTGGTTGCTGCAAGAAGCATCTCATCAATGTACTTCTCACTGTCTTGAATGCTCCTCAGCCTCGCCACACCCTCCTCTGAGTTCCTCCACTTGTTTCCTCAGAGCTTCAGCATGCAGGCACCCTGCACATGGAACCGGTACTTCAACTGGCATTAGGACCTCTGTCTGGACCGAGGCAGAAGCTGTAACTGGGGCAATAGCTTTAGCGATATGATTTTTCCCAGCCATTGTTCTGTTCGTGGAGCTTAGGTATCTGTTAAAGCAAAAGAGAGAGATCTACCAAGAACCAGCCGGTTTCCCAGCTGTCCTTTCAGAGAAATAGCTGTTAAATCTCCTTAATTATATTCAAAATGTGCTGGTCCAATTCTCTGTGCTTTGTCAAATGGGGAGGTGCCCAATAAAGCAAGACTACTCGCTAGGGGTGGGTGGGAGTCGGGGTGGGTAGGGAGGGAACTAACACCTGATTAGGTGTTAGCAGTTCCAAAAGCTAAGGAGGTTACTGGAGTTCAACCACCTACTGTGCTCAAGGAAAAGTCCCACTAAAGCACCAAAAAGAAAGTAACCTTGCTTTAAAAATGTACAAAAACCCTTTTAAGAGCTCCCAGTCAGAGAGCTAACAATTTAATATAATAAAACAAACCCTTAAATCCTTACTGTTGGTTGATCTGGAGAGCTCCTGTAGGGAAGCCTGAATAGGGCAGGGCACTGGAGCCTTTAATGCAGGCCCTCAGCTGCTCTCAAGTAATCAGGCCCACTAACTCCTGATTAGGTCGGTTGATATTGTGTATCTGGACTTTCAGAAAGCCTTTGACAAGGTCCCTCATCAGAGACTTTTGGCAAAACTAAAGAGTCATGGGATAGGAGGCAGTGTACTATTGTGGATCAGAACTGGTTAAAAGATAGAAAGTAGAGGGTAGGGCTAAATGGCCAATTTTCCCAATGGAGAAGGGTGAATAGTGGTGTACCCCAGGGATCTGTGCTGGGTCCGCTGCTTTTTGACATATTCATAAATGACCTGGAAAGTGGAATAACGAGTGAGGTTATCAAATTTGCAGATGACACAAAACTATTTAAAGTTGTTAAAACCCAAGAGGATTGTGGAAAATTGCAAGAGGATCTTGATAAACTGGAAGACTAGGCATCAAAATGGCAGATGAAATTTAATGTGGACAAGTGCAAGGTTATGCACCTAGGGAAGAACAACCCAAACTATGGTTACACGATGCAAGGTTCCACATTAGGAACCACCACCCAGGAAAAAGATTTAGGCGTCATTGTGGATACCATGTTAAAACCCTCGGCCCAGTGTGCCCAGTGTACTCCAGTAACCTCTTCAGCTTTGGGAACTGCTAACACCTAACATAAGAACATAAGATATGCCATACTGGGTCAGACCAAGGTCCATCAAGCCCAGTATTCTGTTTCCAACAGTGGCCAATATAGGTCATATGTACCTAGCAGTTTCCCCAAGAGACAAGTTCCACAATGCTTGTACTGGGTCAAGCATTGATATCTTCGGTCACTTCTTAATAATGGTTTATGGACCTTTCCTCCAGGAACTTGTCCAAACCTTTTTTAAACCCAGCTACACTAACAGCCTTTACTACATCCTCCGGTAACAAATTCCAGAGTTTGATTACACGTTGAGTGAAAAAATATTTTCTTTTATTGGTCTTAAATAGTTTACCCTGTAGCTTCATTGCATGTCCCCTAGTCTTTCTATATTCTGATAATGTAAACAATCGATCTACGTTTACCCGTTCCATTCCGTTCATTAATTTATAGACTTCTATCATATCTCCCCTCAGCCGTCTCTTTTCCAGTTTAAAGAGCCCTAACCTTTTTAGCCTTTCTTCATAGGAGTATCCTTCCATCCCCTTTACCATTTTGGTGGCTCTTCTCTGAACCTTTTCTAAAATCGCTATATCCTTTTTAAGATACGGCGACCAGAATTGCACACAATATTCAAGGTGCGGTCTCACCATGGAACGATATAGAGGCATTATAATATCTTTTGTTTTATTTTCCATTCCTTTCCTTATCATACCTAGCATTCTATTTGCTCTCTTGGCTGCCGCTGCACACTGGGCCGAGGGTTTTAACATGGTATCCACAATGACGCCTAAATCTTTTTCCTGGGTGGTGGTTCCTAATGTGGAACCTTGCATCGTGTAACCATAGTTTGGGTTGTTCTTCCCTAGGTGCATAACCTTGCACTTGTCCACATTAAATTTCATCTGCCATTTTGATGCCCAGTCTTCCAATTTATCAAGATCCTCTTGCAATTTTTCACAATCCTCTTCGGTTTTAACAACTTTAAATAGTTTTGTCTCATCTGCAAATTTGATAACCTCACTCGTTATTCCACTTTCCAGGTCATTTATGAATATGTCAAAAAGCAGCGGACCCAGCACAGATCCCTGGGGTTCTTTTTTTCTATGAATAAATGGCCCCTTTAAAGGTGCTGTCCTTGAATGTCAAAGGTATTATTCATCCTGTTAAGCGTAAGAAGATCTTAGTGTACGCCCAGAAGCAGAGGGCTGATATCGTGATGCTACAGGAGACACACCTATCCACTAAAGAGACTCTGAAATTGGAACAAGGGAAGTTTGTTCTTGCGGCGCATGCCCCTGCTTTGGGAAAGAAGAATGGAGTGGCAATTTTAGTTCGGAAGACTATTGGAGCCCTTGTACAAACGACTAGAATGGGTCCAGAGGGAAGATGGGCGAGCGTACAGCTCGAGCTGGATGGGAAGAGGCTGGGACTAGTGAATATTTATGCTCCCAATTGCGACAGCCCCAATTTTTTCCAAAATCTGGCAAGCGCGATTTATGAGTATGCTGGGATCCCTATTATATTGGGAGGAGACTTCAATATGGTCATGGACCATCTAATTGATTGCAAGCCTGTTAGAGGAAGTCGGAAATGCAGAGCTCTGGAGGTGCTGACGTCAGTTATGTCTGAGTTTGGTCTGGTGGATATCTGGAGACTCCTCCACCCATCCGAAAGGGATTATACTTTTTATTCCCACCCCCACGGTTCCTTCTCGAGAATTGATTTTTTCCTAATTTCTCGACTGCTAGTTAAGGAGATAACTGATGCAGCGATATTAAATACGCATATTTCTGACCATGCCGCAATAACCCTGGATGTGGAGCTGCTGCAAGCCGAAGAGAGGAGTAACGGATGGTTTTTCCCCAGAGCTCTGTTGACGGATGATATCTTCAAGGAGTATGTGAAGCAGGCTATTAAAGAATATTTTGAGGTTAATGACCCAGCAGAAACATCAATATGGGCGTGGTGGGAAGCATTCAAGGCTTCAATGAGGGCCAAGATTACTAGTTTTTCCATCGCTGCTGGACGGCAGGAGAAGGCCAGGATCTTAGCTCTGGACCAGCAGATTCGAGCGGGGGAAAGACTGTTGCAGAAACAAGCGAATGCTCAAGTATTACTACATCTTCAGAAGCTGCGTTTCCAGTACAACTCCATGTTAAGTAGGGAGGTGGCACAGTCTGATTTAGAGCTCCAAGCAAGTTATTATGCAGAAATGAATAAATCAGGGAAATTGCTGGCCACGAAACTGAAACCCAGATATGGTAAATCCCACATTGCAGTTATTGAGGAGGCTAATGGAGCTGTCGTGAAGGATAATATGGGCATTGTGGAATCCTTTTGAATGTTTTATGAGTGCCTTGTATTCGTCCGAAGTCCAGTGGAATGAGGAAGATGTGAGGCGCTTCTTGGAGCAGATAGAGCATCCCAGGTTGGGTTTGGAGCACCAAGAGGCTTTGGAAAGAGATTTGGTGAGTGATGAGGTGTGGGAGGCCTTGAGGAGAATGCAGACGGGCAAAGCCACAGGGCCGGACGGACTTCCGGTGGAATTTTATCAGACCTTTGTAAAAGACTTATTACCACACATGCTGCTGTACTACCAGCGGTTGCGAGAAGCCGATAATGGCACAGGAGCCTTTGCTGCAGCTACTATCGTGGTCTTGGAAAAACCCGGGAAGGATCCGAAGCTGGTGGGTAATTATAGGCCCATCTCCTTGCTTAATGCAGATTACAAAATATGCTCATCTATGTTGGCGAGCCGCGTCAACGCAGTCTTGCACCTGCTTATACATCCTGATCAATGTGGTTTTGTTAGTGGAAGATCGACTGCAAGGGTGTCCGCTATCTCCCCTGCTGTTTAACTTGGCTTTGGAGCCCCTAACACTACTGGTGAGGCAGTCAGTGGAGATTAAGGTAATCGTTCTTCGGGACCTTCACATCAAACTCTCGGCTTACGCAGATGACCTGGTATTTTTTCTTCAACCAGCGTCAATTCAGTCCCTGCTGCAGTTGATTGATAACTACTCCCGGTTTGCTGGTTATTGTGTGAACTGGGCAAAATCGATGGCCTTCCCTCTGAACAGATATGCCACAGTGGACATGGTACAGCAATTTGCCTTCCGATGGGAATCCTCACCGATAAAGTATCTAGGTGTCCAGTTTGGGGGCCCCTTTGGATGAAACAATTAGACTTAATGCAGAAAAGGTCAAGGAGATTGCCCGGACTTTCGCACTGCAGTGGTCTCCGCTCCGTCTGACATGGTGGGGAAGAATGGAGTCCATCAAGATGACATTAATGCCTAAGATAAATTACATCTTTGTTAGTGATATTTCAGAAGAGCCGTCAGGCAAAGTTTGTCTCTTTGCAGATACCAAAATCTGCAATTAAAGCCATTAAAATATAGAAAGCCTAGCGTACATGCATTGAAGCTACAGTGTAATTTATTTAAGACTAATAAGAGAATATTTTTTCATTCAACGCATAATCAAACTCTGGAATTCATTACCAGAGGATGTAGTGAAAGCTGTTAGTGTAGCTGGATTTAAAAAAGGTTTGGACAAGTTCCTGGAGGAAAGGTCCATAAATCATTATTAAAGGGGACCTGAGAAATCCACTGCTTGCCCCGATACAGCAATGTGGAACCTGTGTCCTTAGGGGAAACTGCTAGGTGCTGGTGACCTAGATTGGCCACTGTTGGAAACAGGATACTGGGCTTGATGGACCTCGGTCTGATCCAGTATGGCATATCTTAAGTTCTTAGTAGACAACCAAGAAGGAGTAGATAACATGAGGAGGGATCTAGCTAAGCTTGAAGAATGGTTGAGAATTTGGCAGCTGAAATTTAATACTAAAAAATGCAGGGTCAGGCATTTGGGCTGCAATAATCGAAAGGAATGGTACAGTGTAGGGGGCAAATTATTTCTGTCCACAAAAGAAGAGTGGAACCTGGGCGTGATGGTCTTGACAATCTTAAAGTAGCTAAACAAGTAGAAAAGGTGATGGCGAAAGCTAGAAGGATGCTTGGGTGCACAGGGAGAGGAATGGCCAGCAGAAAAGAGGAGGGTATAGTATCTCTATATAAGTCTTTAGTGCGACCTCATTTGGAATATTGTGTGCAATTCTGGAGACTGCATCTTCAAAAGGATATAAACAGGTTCGAATCGTGCAGAGGGTGGCTACTAAAATTGTTAGTGATCTTCCTTATAAAGCATATAAGGATAGACTTAAGGATCTTAATAATATGTATACTTTAGAGGAAAGGAGTGATAGAGGAGATATGATAGAGACATTTAAATACCTTCATGGCATAAATGTATAGGAGGAGAGCCTCTTTTGACTGAAAGCAAGCTGTGCTACGAGGGGATATAAGTTGAGGGCTAAAGGGATAGACTCAAGGATAGTATGCAGAAATATTTCTTTACGAAAAGAGTGGTAGATGCATGGAATAGTCTCCCAGTGGAGGTGGTATAGATTAGGATAGCATCTGAATTGAAAGAAGCAAACACAGAGTAGCTCAAAAGGAAAAAAGATGATTATTGTAGTAATTGATATGGTAAGGCAGATTAGATAGGCCATATGGCCTTTATCTGCCATCATGTTTCTATGTTTCTATCGTCCGAAGAACCAAACAAACATACCCCAAGGGATGAGCAGAGGGTAGAGACACCTCAGGAGCATCCCACTCTAAGGAGACCCTCTGTTGAAGTTCCAGGGAAAAGAGAGACAATCCTTAGAATGTTTCCTGATGCCCACGATGTGGTCTGCATGAGGTTTAGAGGAATCTGAAGGCTGTTGCACTTGAGAGCCCAAAAGGTACAGAGCCTCCGTAATTTGAGCAATGAGAGCAGGAAGCTCTTCCTTATGGAATAACCGGATATCCTGACAGTCTTCTCGGGGTTCCTGGTCATCTTCCAATGGTGAGAGCTTCCCAGCAAGACTCAGAAGTGACAGAATGTTCATCTGAAGGAAAGTCATCGTCTTCCCCTGTAGGGCGCCAGTTCCCTGGAGGAGAAGAGGTATCCTTGACCAGATCTAAAGAAGCTCCAGCCAAATTTTGGCAGGCATGCTTTCTAGATGGAAGATCAGCAGCAGTCAGACTAGCCAAAGACCCTGAGCGCCACATATCCCAGGCCTGAAAGAATAGCTGCATAAACTGGAGATCAGAACAGTCAGCTGAAGTATGTATAGGCTGAAGAGTTGTAGAGGGTGAACAGACAATAAAACCGGAAGAAGGACATCTTGAGATCAGAGGCAAGTACTGCACCTGAGTCAATGGCGGAAAGTGTTCCTGAGGTTGTTTTAGCACCTCTCCAAAATATTTCCTCAACATCTCCACTGGTGACAAAACTGGAGATTAAGGAAAATTCAACAGTCTGATGTTATTCTGTCAAACTTTATTTTCTATTCAACTTTCCTTGCACATACAGACTTGTCTTTGATCTGGGCCACCACCAAATCCCGGAGCTGACCCAGTTCTTGTTCCAGTAGGATGATTTTCCCAGCCTGCTGCTTCTGGCTATTCATGATACTCAATTATTCTTAACCTCAAGTAATTCAGTACTTACAGGACCCACCAAACGATTTAGAGAAGAGTTCACCAATGTTATAGCATCCCACAGCACATCCATTGGTTTTACCAAACTTTGAACTCCATAAGCTAAAGGCTCTCCAAACTGCTCTGCTGAACTCTCTACAACCGGAGAGACTGACTCAGCGGCCCCTCCATGCTGTATCACAGCCTCAGGAGGTCCTTCTCCCACCAGTGAAGCACCTTCTTCATCCCCCTTCAATGGCGTGCTCATCAGCAAGCTGGAGGGGGGCACAGCTCCAACAGGCCATATAACTCCGGGTCTCAGCAGGGAGGTTCGCAGCTCTGGCGAAAGCTGCACTCCTGAAGTGCATAGAGCCGACAGTTCTCCTACTGACCCTGCTGAAGATGTCGCTCCAGCACCGCAAGAGAAGCTGCACACATCAAGAGTCCTCTGCCCAGGAGGGAAAACCACAGCAGTACCCGAGGGTAGGTTCCCCTGCTTGTGTTTACAGCGACCCATTGTTTGATCACGAAACCAGCTCCAGGCACAAACTCATGATCAGGAGAAGCTAATCAGCGGCGTTCCTTCCTACCGCCATCTTACTTCCCCACTGGTGAAGTAGGAGATTGTCTCTTGATGGAGGGACCATTCGTGTGGAAGAAGGATCCAGGATATTTTGCTGTCCTGGCAGATACACTGCTTGGAGGTGTATTCGATGAGCAATGGTAAAGGACCAAAGATGGAGAGCCTTCTTGCAAAGGGGCCAAGAGCACGTTCCTCTCTGCCTATTCACGTAGAACATAGCTACCTGATTGTCCATCTGGACGAGAATACTGTGGCCCTGTATTTGCTGTTAAAACACCTTGAGGGGGGGCACTCGTGAGCCCGATGAAAATGGCCACGATCTGAGTGAGCTCCTCAACCTGGGGTCCCTCCGGGAGAAATAATCCTTCTGACATGCTCCCAAACAGCTCTTTAAATACCATCATCGGATGGTTTTTAGGCCATTAAAAAGTTTGCTGTACTTATTTTAGAGGATCGCACACCTCGAGCTGAGCTGGCAGCCTATCTTTATTCCCTCCCCTCCGATGCCGGGAAATAGCCTGTAACCGCTGTTTTTACTGTGCTGCTGCTGTTGCTATTTCTAAGCAGCCAACAGAACAAAGCAACTAATGAGACCGTAACCTTTCTTTTGGTGGGTGCAGCACATACTTAGTGCTCTATCATCCAGATGTCTCTAAAAGCAATGTTGTGAGGGATCATGAAAGGCTACTTCCATCTAAGGCCCCAATTTCATCACAGTAGGAAATAGACCGGGAAATAAACCTCTTCAATTTACCACAGATTTGTTAATGGTGGCAGACCACAATAGAGGAAGCAGTCAGACCATCCAATTGCCTTTTCTCTCCTTCTTTCCTTATCTATTTGTGAGGCAATCATTTGGAACACAGAGTGAAATGCAGGAGAAGGCGGCGCTCTTTGGCGGGAAATCGCTTGAAGCGTATGAATGGAATGCACGTTTGAAACGCATAAAGGAAGAGGCTGGGATCTGTAATTTAAAGTCCGCTACCATGAAAAACACTGCGCTAATTCCAAGTCCCTTTCAATCTTTTCTTTTTTTTTTTTTTACTTGAAGTATCTGTTTTTAGGTATTATCTAGTGGTGAGGCAATATATCTGCATTGCTCAATCCTGACTCAGTGAAGTGGGGGACCGTGTTAAGAACATAAGAACATAAGATATGCCATACTGGGTCAGACCAAGGTCCATCAAGCCCAGTATTCTGTTTCCAACAGTAGCCAATCTAGGTCATATGTACCTAGCAGTTTCCCCAAGAGACACAAGTTCCACAATGCTTGTACTGGGTCAAGCATTGATATCTTCGGTCACTTCTTAATAATGGTTTATGGACCTTTCCTCCAGGAATTTGTCCAAACCTTTTTTAAACCCAGCTACACTAACAGCCTTTACTACATCCTCCGGTAACAAATTCCAGAGTTTGATTACACGTTGAATGAAAAAATATTTTCTTTTATTAGTCTTAAATAGTTTACCCTGTAGCTTCATTGCATGTCCCCTAGTCTTTCTATATTCTGATAACGTAAACAATTGATCTACGTTTACCAGTTCCACTCCGTTCATTAATTTAAAGATGTCTCTTTTCCAGGTTAAAGAGCCCTAACCTTTTTAGCCTTTCTTCATAGGAGTATCCTTCCATCCCCTTTACCATTTTGGTGGCTCTTCTCTGAACCTTTTCTAAAATCGCTATATCCTTTTCAAGATACGGCGACCAGAATTGCACACAATATTCAAGGTGCGGTCTCACCATGGAACGATACAGAGGCATTATAATATCTTTTGTTTTATTTTCCATTCCTTTCCTTATCATACCTAGCATTCTATTTGCTCTCTTGGACGCCGCTGCACACTGGGCCGAGGGTTTTAACATGGTATCCGCAATGACGCCTAAATCTTTTTCCTGGGTGGTGGTTCCTAATGTGGAACCTTGCATCGTGTAACCATAGTTGGGTTGTTCTTCCCTAGGTGCATAACCTTGCACTTGTCCACATTAAATTTCATCTGCCATTTTGATGCCCAGTCTTCCAATTTATCAAGATCCTCTTGCAATTGTTCACAATTCCTCTTGGGTTTCAACAACTTTAAATAGTTTTGTGTCATCTGCAAATTTGATAACCTCACTCGTTATTCCACTTTCCAGGTCATTTATGAATATGTCAAAAAGCAGCGGACCCAGCACAGATCCCTGGGGTACACCACTATTCACCTTTCTACATTGGGAAAATTGGCCATTTAGTCCTACCCTCTGCTTTCTGTCTTTTAACCAGTTCCTGATCCACAATAGTACACTGCCTCCTATCCCATGACTCTTTAGTTTTGCCACAAGTCTTTGATGGGGGACCTTGTCAAAGGCTTTCTGAAAGTCCAGATACACAATATCAACAGACTCACCTTTGTCCACCTGTTTATTCACTCCTTCAAAAAAACATAACAGATTAGTAAGACAAGATCTTCCTTGTCTAAAGTCATGTTGGCTGTCTCCCATTAGGTCGTGACTATCTACATGCTGAGTAATTTTATTTTTTATGATGGTTTCTACCATTTTGCCCGTTACTGACATCAGGCTCACCAGTCTGTAGTTTCCCAGATCACCCCTGGAACCCTTTTTAAAAATTGGTGTTACATTGGCGATCCTCCAATCTTCAGGTATTAGAGATGATTTTAATGATAGCTCACAGATTACTGATAGAAGGTCTGCAATCTCATATTTCAGTTCTTTCAACACCCTTGGATGTATACCATCCGGCCCAGGTGATTTGCAACTCTTCAGTTTATCTAATAGTTGTAAGACATCTTCCCGATGTATCGATATTTCCTTCAATTCTTCTGCACCTTTAAATACCACTTCAGTCATGGGTAACATCCCTACATCTTCCTCAGTAAAGACCGAAGCAAAGAATTCATTCAGTCTCTCCGCTATCGCCTTGTCGCCCATTAGTGCTCCTTTAACCCCTTTATCATCTAATGGAACAACTGACTCTCTCACAGGTTTTTTGCTACAAATGTACTTGAAAAGGTCTTTATTTCGCGTTTTTGCTTCCGCAGCAAGCTTCTTCTCAAATTCTCTCTTTGCCTGCCTTATCAATGCCTTGCATTTCACTTGCCAGTGCTTGTGCTTTTTCCAGGTTTCGTCGTTTGGCTCTTTTTTCCATTTCCTCAAAGATGCTTTTTTGGCAACAGCCTCTCTGACCTCACCTTTAAACCATGCTGGCAGTTTTTTGGACTTCCTTCCACTTTTCTTAAAGCGTGGAATACAGCTGGTCTGGGCTTCCAAGATAGTATTTTTCAACAACATCCAAGCTTGATGTACGTCTTTAACCTTTGCAACTGCTCCTTTTAGTTTTTTCTTAACTGTTTTCCTCATTTTATCATAGTCTCCCTTTCGAAAGTTAAAAGGTAGTACTGTGGATTTCCTTACTATCCCTCTTCCACTAATTAAATCAAAGGCGATCATGCTATGATCACTATTGCCAAGTGGCCCCAACACCCTTATCTCTTGCACTAGATCTGGTGTTCCACTAAGGACCAGGTCTAATATGGCTTCCCCTCTGGTCGGTTCATGAACCAGTTGCTCCAAGAAGCAGTCATTTATTTCATCTAGGAACTTTATCTCCCTAGCATGTCCTGACGTGACACTGACCCAGTCGATACCGGGGTAATTGAAATCACCCATTATTATTACTGCGCTGTAACTTTTGTTAGCTTCCTTGATTTCTTTGAGCATTTCATCATCCATTTGGTAATTCTGGCCAGGCGCTCAATAGTACACCCCCACTGCCATTGCCTTCCCCCTTTTAAACATACATCTAGAAGGAGTAGAGATAATATGGCTGAACAAAGTGAACGATCGCTGAAACAGGAGGCTACGCTTCTCAAGAATGGGGGATGAATAATTCATAAGGATTTAGCTAATTCAGAGATACAATATCTTAAGGGGAAAAGGAAAAGCAGCATTAAACCCATTTTGGTATTTTCCACTGAAGTACCTATAAGTAGCCTTGGAGCTCCATCTTGTGATCACTAGGAAAAATAGTTTTTCTGCATTTTCTTATAACTTTTCACTCATCATGGCTAAGGTAAAATCATATGCTGCTGCGCTTTCTAAATACTCCAGATCTACCAATCCTGATCCTGAGCCCACTTCTGAAGTTGAGGGGAGTTCTATCTCGAGGGCAGTGGATGACTCAGTAATATCATCCCTTAGCAACCCAAAATGATCTCATGGAAATCCTTAAAGAATTAAGTTCTTTAGACTGGACTTTACTAAGACTGTGAGTGATATACGCTCAGATGTAAAAGCTCTGGATGATCGTGTAACGCAGAATGAACTTCATATTGGTGACCAAATTGATTCTACTTCAAAATAGATGAACTCGCCAAAGAGTTACAGGACTGTCAGGAAGATCTAGAAAACCGACAAAGAAGGAATAACATTTGAATTCTAGGCCTGCCGGAGTACTTATGGGATCGGGAAGATACTTCTACTCTTATTCAAGACTTTTTTGCCTTTTGTGTGCCTGATTCTCCTCGATTAGTCAAAACTAAATGGGCGCACCGCAGTCCTGGGATCAAGAAAGTCACCAGCTGATCGCCTGATCGGGAGCCAGACGAGAGTCCCCTCCTGATTGTCATCTGTTGAACTGCAGCACCAGAGGGCGCACCCGCGCCTGTTGGGCCACGCCAAAGGGCCCTTTGGTGTGGCCCTTAGACGTGGGACCTTAGCCGCTTCCAGCGACATCTACTCCACTGGTATGCTGGGCAACTTGAACTATGCTCTCTCTAATTTGTGACTTTCTTGTGTTCCCTAACCTGCTGATTCTATATGCTCCCATCCCTATATTTGATTCTTTATTTACATTTGATTTGCCCTTCTTGTCTCTTTCGTACTCTGCTCCTCCTTTATGGTACGTTACTCCCAAGTCTTAGATTGTTATAATCTTTATCTTTTAACTTTATTCCATCACTTGATAGACCGCTTTGTCAAAAAACATTAAGCGGTTTACAATAAAGCACAGTTACTTACCTGTAACAGGTGATCTCTGGGAACAGCAGGAATAAGTCTTCATATATGGGTACGTCGGTACCAACGGAGCCTGCGCAGAAACGCTCCCCAGCTTCCCAAAAAGGAAAGCTTTTGGGAGCATCCCACTGCGCTTGCACGCTGCCTTCCCGCCTTTCCTGACCAGCTCTCCTCAGTTCGAGTTTAAAGCTGAGACAATAGAGAGAGAGAGGAAAGGAAAGACAGAAAAGAGGTACAACTCCTAAGGGAGGTGGGAGGGTTGTGAAGACTTATTCCTGCTGTTCCCAGAGATCACCTGTTACAGGTAAGTAACTGTGCTATCTCCAGGAACAAGCAGGAATGAGTCTTCACATATGGGGACTCCCTAGCTAAGATGCCTGGGAGATCCCCAAGGGTATGAGACCCTGGGAAGGGTCTACGTCCTCCTATGGACCTCAGGCATCCATCCAGGGAAGGAGGGCAGGAGTTGTTTAAGAATGGAACAGGTGTTTGAGGACAGCCTGACCAAACAAGGCATCCCGGCGGGAGTCCTTGTCCAAGCAGTAATGGGCTGTGAAGGTATGAACCGAGGCCCATGTGGCTGCTCGACAGATCTGGTCGATGGACACAGAGTTTAGATGAGCCATAGAGGTGGCCATGGCCCTCACATTATGAGCTGTGACATGGCTCTCCAGAGTAAGGTTCTTACTCTGGTAGGCGAAAGAAATACACTGAGCAATCCAATTGGACAGTGTTCTCTTAGAGACTGGAAGTCCTAAATGAGAAGGATCAAAAGCAACAAAAAGCTGGGAAGACTTTCTATGTTGCTGTGTCCTTTGCAAGTAAAAAGCAAGAGCTCTTTTACAATCCAGAGTATGAAGGCTCTTCTCTGCACTGGATGCACGAGGAGCTGGAAAAAAGACAGGTAAATATACCTCCTGATTAAGATGGAAAGGTGAGACCACTTTAGGCATAAAGTGTGGATTTGTCCTAAGGACCACCTTGTCATGATGGAACCTTGTATAAGGTGGATTAGCCACTAAGGCCTGCAGTTCACTGATGCGGCGAGCTGAAATGACTGCAATGAGGAAAATAACCTTCCAGGAAAGAAATTTCAAGGAGGTAGTGGCTAAGGGTTCAAAAGGTGGCTTCATAAGCTGACCAAGAACCAAGTTTAAGTCCCATGCCACCGGAGGAGGCCTAATGGGAGGTTTAGTTAAAGTTAGGCCTCTCATGAATCTTGTAATGAGAGGATGAGAGGAAATAGGTTGTCCATTAATGGGCTTAAAGGATGCTGCAATAGCACTCAAATAGCACTCTTTTACAATCCAATGTGGGAAGATTCCTTTCCACACTAGAGGCATGAGGCCTAGGGAAGAATATAGGAAGATAAACCGACTGGTTTAAATGGAAAGGTGAAACCACCTTTGGCATAAAGTGAGGATGAGTCCTGAGGACTACTTTATCATGGTGGAACCTTGTATAAGGAGGGTCATCTACTAACGCCTGTAGTTCACTAATGCGTCTCGCAGAAGTGATGGCAATTAAGAAAATAACTTTCCATGAAAGTAACTTTAGGTCTGAAATTGCTAAAGGTTCAAGGGCGGTTTCATAAGCTGACCAAGAACAAGATTCAGATCCCATACTGTGGAAAAGGAAGAACTGACCAAGGCCCTAGAACAGGTTAGAGACTATAAGCAGAGACTGATAAGCTTTTGGGTGATAAGGTAACTTACACAAATATAGATCATCCTATCTATGGCAATCTGGACCTGGCAGTGGACAGTGATGAATCAGTTTATGGTACTCTGGATATAGGTACAGACATGGCATGGACTCACTCATTGAAAGAGACCGGTGGTTTTGTTAAGAGTAGGCCTCTCATAAATCTTTATATAAGTGGATGAGAGGAAATAGGTTGTCCAAAGGTTTATGAAAAGCAGCAATAGCACTAAGATGGACTCTCACTGAATTGGTCTTTAGACGAGAAGTTGATAATTGGAGGAGATACTCTAGTAGCGACTCTACAGGTACCAAAAGGGGGTTAGTCCCTTTTGTGAACACCAGACAAATAACCTTTTCCACTTAAAAGTGTAGGAACGTCTTGTGGAAGGTTTTCTGGAAGCCAGAAGGATATCCTTTACTTGTTGAGAAAGGTTAATATTCTGAAATTCTAGGCTTTCAGTAACCAGGCCCTGAGATGTAGGGACTGGGGATTGGGATGCAGTAAGCATCCGTCCAGCTGAGACAGAAGATCTGGAGCATTCCCCAACTCCAGAGGAGTGGTTTGAGAGAGACAGAGAAGAGGATACCACGTTTGTCTTGACCAACGTGGAGCTATGATTATCATTCGACCTCTGTCTCTCTGAAGTTTGAATAAAGTTTTGGGAATTAGGGGAATGTGTGGGAAGGCATAGAGGAAGTCCTGACCCCAATGGAGTAGGAAAGCATCTCTTGCCTGACAGTTGTGAGCCGGGATTCTGGAGCAGAATCGGGGAAGTTTGGCATTCTGTGGATATTTCTACGCTGATGACATTCTTTTTGTTCACCACACTAGTTCCCTCTCACCGGATCTTTCCGCTCTTAACCTCTGTCTCACCCGTGTCACTACATGGATAAACACTAACTTTCTCCATGTTAACCCCTCTAAATCAGCTGCTCTTTGGCTCTCCTTTAACACACCTCCACCCACCTGCTCTCCACTTTTTCTCGCTACTCCTATCCCTTTAGTCTCTTCCCTCCGCTATCTTGGAGTCACCCTTGATGTCTCCCTCTCATTTCAACATCACATTTCTTCACTTGTTCGTTGTTCTTTTTTCTTTCTCCGCCAAATCTGAGCCGTTCGCCCTTTCTTCCTTCCTCCTCTCTCACTTCTTTAGTTATCTCCTTAGTCCTATCAAGGTTAGATTATTGTAATACTGTTTTAGCAGGTCTCCCAAAATATCAGCGTTGATGTCTTTAATTAGTCCAGAATACAGCTGCACGTTTACTCACTTATTCCTCCCCCCATGACCACATTGCTCCCCTCCTCCTCCGTTTACACTGGCTTCCACTTAACTTCCGTTTTCATTACAAAATACTCATACTAACTCAAAGCATTGCACACTGGTTCTCCTCAGTATATAGCCAATTCCATTCGTTTACAACCTTCCCCCCGTCTTCTCCGCTCAGCACATGGTTACCGTCTCTATCTCCCTGCTCCATCCTCAGCTCACTTGGAAACACGTCACTCTGCTTTTTACTTCCTGGCCCCAGCCCTCTGGAATTCACTCCCACTTGCTCTCCATACCGAGCTATCCTTTCAAAGATTTAAGTCCCTACTCGACTCATCTTTTTCAGTAGGCTTTTGATTTCCCAGATCCTTAAGACCAGCCTTCCCACCAGTACCTTCCCTCACTTGTCTCTTTCCCACTTTTGCCTTTTCTTCTTCTTTCTGTCCTGTCCAAATAATGGCGTTCTTTTTCCCTTTCTTGTTTTTATTGGTTGATTATACTGTACACCACCCTAACGCACCTGCCTGGGCTGTATATCAAGTAGCGAATAAAGATAAAGACTTGCAAAGAGGTCTATATCTGGTGTTCCCGAGATTTGAAATACTTCAGCAAGCTGGAATGAGTGGAGGGACCACTCATGTGGCAGCAGTATTCGATTGAGTCTGTCTACCATACATTTTGAATGCCCGGAAGGTATACCGCAAACAGGTGAATCTGCAACTCTCCGACGAGGGCCCATAGTCGCAAAGCTTCGTTGCATAACGACAGAGAGTCTGTTCCGCCATGCTTGTTCACATAGAACATAGCTACCGTATTGTCGGTTTGGACCAAAACAGTTTTGTTGCTGAGATGGGTCTGAAAGACTTGAATAGCATTAAAAATGGTTCTCAGCTCTAGGAGGTTTATGTGAAGGGAAACCTCCTGTGAGGTCCAAACACCCTGAGTGGAGAGATCGTGCAAGTGGGTCCCCAACCCATCTTGGACACATCTGTTGTTAGGGTGGCCTGATATAGAGGCTGCTGGAAAGGAGAGCCTACGAGGAGGTTTTCTAGAGATTGCCACCATTGCAGGGACGAAATCAGACATGTGGTGTTTCTGATTTTGTCCATTAAGTGACCCGAGGCCTGTGACCATTGAAAGGATAGGGTCCACTGGGCTGATCGCATGTAGAGGCGAGCATAGGGAACCACATGGACAGTGGATGCCATGTGTCCCAGAAGTTGAAGCATCTCTCGAGCAGTAAGGAAGACCTTCATAGATTTATTTATTTAACAAGTTTTTTATACCGCCTTTTCCTTCAATCAAAGCGGTCACAAGAAATACAAGGTATAAACAAGGGAAACATAAACAGTATAGACATGACAACATATGGTAATGTAGGAAAAATAACAAGGGTTAACAATATAGTGGATTATTTATAAAAAAATATACAATAGATGATATCTTAGTCATTTGTTGATCCATAGTGCTCAGTGAAAAGTAAAGTTTTTAATTGCTTACGAAAGTCACTTAAAACATCAATTGCACGTAAATCAGGAGGGAGAGAGTTCCAAATCAAAGGGGCAGCCAAAGAAATTGCTCGTTGTGATGTACATTTGCGTGATTTAGCAAAGTTTCTTGGGGTATTGAGGGTGTTTGAGGTGGATAATCTTCTGGGTCTGTTGCTGGTATCACGGGATAGGAGGGCATGGAGGCTGGTTGCAGAACTGTTGTGCTTCATTTTGAAGATGTTTATGATTAACTTATACTTTATGTGAAGGGTTATCGGGAGCCAGTGGAGATCTTTAAGGATGGGGGTAATGTGGTCATGATTAGTGGAACCATTAATTATTCTGGCTGCTGTATTCTGTGCCATTTGAAGAGGTTTGAGAGCATGTTTTGAAAGCCCATTGTAGATAGGGTTGCAAAAATCCAGAATGGGGGTAATAAGCGCCTGGCAGACTGTACGAAAGTGTTCATCAGAGATAAGAGGCTTGAGGCGTCTAATTATTTTCATTCGGTAATAAGCGCTTTTAACAGTTTTCTTTATGTGAGATCGTAGGTCTAGCTTCTTATCGAGGGTTACCCCGAGGTATCTTACTTCATCCTTAATTGGAATCTCAGTACTGTTGCATGTGATGTATGGTGGTGGATTAAAGTTGGTGTTTCTAGTGACAATAAGTGCTTCAGTCTTATTCAAGTTTATTGCAAGGTTGTTATTTGACAGCCAAATGGAAATGCTGGTAATGCAGTTTGAGATCTTGTTATAGTTTGGGCAGTTGATATCAATCGGAGTGTAGATCATAATATCATCTGCATAAAATCGTGTAGTCTATATGATGAGTTGATATTATGTGACATATTGGTTGGATAAAGAGGTTAAAAAGAAGTGATGAGAGTGCAGATCCCTGCGGTACGCCTTGTTTGATAACTGTATGATGTGAAGTGTTTAGGCCGACTTTAACTTGGAACTGTCTACCAATTAGGTAGGACTCAAACCAGTTTAGGACGGTGCCAGTTAGACCGATGCTCTTTAGTCTGGCTAATAGTATTGAATGGTCCACTGAATCAAAGGCCGCTGAAATATCTAAGAAAATCATTAAGGTTCCTCTATTATAGCTGTCTATGGTTTGAGTGATATCATTAAATAAATAAAGTAGCAGCGTCTCAACTCCATGGTTCGGGTGGAAGCCATGCTGATGTATGTCAAGTGGCGCATGCTCATCAATATGGTCTTGGAGCTGTAGTTGTACTACCTTCTCAATAATTTTTGCCAGGAGTGGTAAGCTGGAAATTGGTCTATATGCAGCTGGATTGTTTTTTTCAAGGTTGGTTTTCTTAAGGATAGGCCTTATTGTGGCTAATTTCAGCTGTTTTGGCATGATTCCTTGATTTAGGGAGTTGGTTACGAGGTGGTGTAAAAAATTAATGAAGTTTGACTTAGTAGCTTTGACCCAAGGTACTGGGCAAGGATCTGTGGGTGTGGTACTTGTGTTAAGTGCAGCAATGATGTCTGAAAGCTGCTTAGTTGAGGGAATATGAAACTTGTTCCAAATTGTACTTGGTAAAATAAGATTGTTTTTTTCAGATTGTTTTAAAGGTGGAGTTTGGCCTATTTTTTCTCGAAGATAATCCGCAAACACTTGAGGATTGATCAGGATGTCTTTATCAGAACAAGGTTCGTTAACTAGGTATTTTACTATCTCAAAAAGTTCTCTAGGTTTGTTATAAGCTTTCTGGATAGTGTTTGTGTGGTGTTCTTTTTTTGATTTGTTGATGAGATCATTATAATTCTTTTGCTGAATTAAATATAAATCCTGAGAGGTGGTAGATTTAGATCGTCTCCATTGGCGTTCTAACTTCCTTAATTCTCTCTTAGCATCACGTATGTTATTTGAATACCATGGTGCGTGATGTTTCCTTTTGATCTTTGAGTCTGTTATAGCCTTGGCTGCAGTGCTGATGGTGTCATACCAATTGTTTACTTGTTTGTTCAAATCAGGTTCAGCTGAGCTAAGGTGAGGTATTGTGTCTAGTAAGAATTGATCTCTATTAAGGGCTTTGAACCTTCTTGGGGTAAATGTAGTAGCTTTTATTTTATCGAGCTTGTCAAACGTGCTTTTGAATTCTATTTTAATTCTATGGTGATCTGACCATGGAACTGAGGTAATTATGGGTGATGAGAAGTTGCCATTATTTATGATGTGGTTGGGGGCAAAGATGAGATCTGGCATGGAACCGTATTTGTGTGTGGGAGCGTTTATTAATTGGGTATATTGTAAGGAGTCCATGGCTTGCAAGAAGGTTTCCTTATCTATATTGGAAGAGGAGTTGAAGTTGAAGTCTCCTAGTAAAATTAGAGGTTTATGGTGAGAGTTGACTGCACAGACGGTTTCTAAAATGGAGGTTAGCTGTTCAGCTGGGGCATGAGGTGCTCTATATAGTAGGCTGATGGCTAGGTGTTTGTTACCCACTGTGATAGTGCTGGATTCGTCAGAGGAATTAGAGGCTATATTTTGGAGATGTAAAGATTTTTTTGCGATGATCAAAACTCCGCCTCCTCTTCTCTGAGTGCGAGGGTTGTTAAAGGCAGAATATGAAGGTGGGACCAGTTGGTTGAGGAGGATGCTGTCAGTGGGAGTTAGCCAGGATTCAGTGATACATAGGACATCTGGTTGTTGGTCATTGATATGGTCTCTGATTGTGTGAATTTTGTTTCTTACTGACCTTGTGTTCATTAGTTCAATAGAAATTGTATTTGGAGTATAATACCTCTTGTGATGCATCTTTGGATTTGTTTGCTGGTGTTGATTGAAGTCGTTGTAATTATATATAGATGTTATATGTGAACTTAGTGAGTTGAAGAATATATGGTATATTGGCATGAGAGTAGGTAACCAAATATAAAGGGGTTGTAAAAAAGGATCTCCATCTTGAAGAATGTAATGTTGAGAGGGTAAAAAAAGACAGGATGGTAGGCTGGAGTAGCCATAGTAGTTAAGGATAAAAGGAATAAATCTTTAGCACTTAATGTCTGTGTGTGCTAACTTTAAAAGGATATCTACAGTAGGATGAGTAATAACAACATAACCAATTATTAAAAGAAGGCAATACGAATCTAGCTACTTCATGTGCACATCATGTGTGATTTCTCTGCTAGAGCAAAGTCTGCTGTGAAGGAAAGTTCTAAATAGTAACTTTAATCACTTTACCTGTTTCGGTTATTCCAGTCTGAAAGTATATCTTCCTTTCGTGCCCCTCCTAAGGGCCACGCCAAAGGGCCCTCTTGCGAGGCCCTCAGGCTTGGGCCCGCAAGGCGCGCCTCAGTAGTGGCAGTTTTTTCAGTGTTAAGCAGGGCTCTGAATGGCAGCCTGGATTCTGCTGTGCAATACACTTTAAAGCTAAACAGCTGATGCTCTCCTGTTTTCCCCGATCGCACTCTTGAGCCTCAGTAGTGGCAGTTTTTTCAGTGTTAAGCAGGGCTCTGATTGGCAGCCTGGATTCTGCTGTGCAAAACACTTTAAAGCTAAACAGCTAATGCTCTCCTGTTTTCCCCGATCGCACTCTTGAGCCTCAGTAGTGGCAGTTTTTTCAGTGTTAAGCAGGGCTCTGATTGGCAGCCTGGATTCTGCTGTGCAATACACTTTAAAGCAGGGGTCTCAAACACGCGGCCCGCGGGCCGCATGCGGCCCGCGAGAGCATCTTCTGCGGCCCGCGAAGTACCGGCGAGTAAAAAAAAAAAAAATTCCAAACTTGCCGCCGCAGCATTAAGCGTCCCGCGGGCCCCTCTGCCTGGTCCTCTCCTCCCTGCAGCATTCAGCTCCAAAAGCGGCGGCTTTCAGAGCCGCGGAGAGAGAGTTTCTCTCGCGCGGTTCTGAAGAGCAGCACGAGAGTCTTCAGAACCGCGCGAGAGAAACTCTCTCTCTCTTCGCGGCTCTGAAAGCCGCCGCTTTTGGAGCTGAATGCTGCAGGGAGGAGAGGACCAGGCAGAGGGGCCCGCGGGACGCTTAATACTGCAGCAGCAGCAAATATACATTTTTTTTTAATCTAATTTGGCTAATGGTGGGAGGGGGGTTAGGACTGGTAATGGGCTATGGGGGGGGGCTAGGACTGGTAATGGCCTATGAGGGGGGTAACTGAAAATGGGGTGATGGGGGTAACACTGAAAATGGGGTGATGGGGGGGTTTAGGACTGCAAATGGGCTATGAGGGGGTAACACCTGAAAATGGGGTGATGGGGGGTTAGTACTGGTAATGGCCTATGAGGGGGTAACTGAAAATGGGGTGTTGGGGGTAACACTGAAAATGAGGTGATGGGGGGGGATAGAACACGTAATGACCAAAGAGGCGGTAACTGAAAAAGGGTTGATTGGGGTAACACTGAAAATGAGGTGATGGGGGGGTTAGGACTGGTAATGGGCTATGAGGGGTAAGACTGGAAGTGGGCTATGGGGGGTTAGGACTGGTAATCGGCTATGGGGGGGCTAGGACTGATAATAGGCTGGGGGGTCTGCTAGGACTGGAAATGGGCTGAGTGGAAGGGGGGCTTGAACTGCAAATGGCGGATGGGGAGGGGGGCTTGGAATGGAAATGGGCTGTGAGGGGAGGGAGCTAGCACTGGAAATGGGCTGATGGGGGGGAGCTACGATTGGAAATGGGCTGATGGGGGGCTAGGACTGAAAATGGGCTGATGCAGTGACTAGAAGGGAGGGGGTGCTGTGTGGGACTGGAACTAGAAGGGAGCTGATGTTGGGGGAGGATTAGAATGGGATGGAGCTGGGAGAGTGAAATGGAGAGGGGAAAATATTTTGTGTGGAGGGAAGACAAATCTACAATTGGCCAGGTAAGTGGGGATTGAGGATGGAGGGGTAAAATTTGAGTGGATGAAAATAGGAATGAGGAAAGAGCAAAAGGAGAAAGATTAATATGTTAAAGCAGATGTAGAGGGAGAATGGAAAAAGCTAGAAGAGAGAAGGACAAATGGACAGCAGACGATGCAGAGTTAGCAGAAGGCACGAAGAAACCAGAAGAAAGTGGCTGGAACTGAAAAAAAAATGCACAAAAGGTAGAAAAATATCTTTATTTTGAATTTATTAACTGGAATATGTCAGTTCTGGGAAATGTGCATCAATAACGTCTGCGCTTTGTTTAGTACAAGAGGAAATTAATTTATAGTTTTATTTCTACAGTGTTGCTGTACATTCCAAGTTTGGCTTTTGGGGGGTCCCAGTTTAATTGTCTTGTTTCTAAATTTTGATTCCTTGTTTGGTGATGGTGTATTCTGCATGTGTAACTGAGCTGAGGTATTCTGTTTATGTAATTCCTATTTGACATTGCTACTTGTTCTCTGTCCCCAGTAGGTCATGTATTGTTATTCTCTGAAATGTATTGATTTAATATTTGCAGTGTTGCCTTTTGATAGGTAGGGTATGGTGCTTTGTGAGTCCTGGTAGTGCTGTTAGGATATGGTGGGTTTGCTATGGGTTCTAAATGGGCAGTGTTTGTTTGTAGTAGTTCCTAATGTGCCTGGCGGTTGCCACTGGATTATAGTAATGTAGAAATCTTTTAGTCTTTCTTTATTCATGCACTCATTAAGAGGCATGTTTACTAAAAGTTAGGGTATGGTAACATTATGCAAATATTTATGCAAATGAGGTCCCTTATGCAAATGAGGTCCCACGTCTCATGCGGCCCCCGGGTTATTTTACAAGTCCTCATTTGGCCCTCAAAGCAATTTGAGTTTGAGACCCCTGCTTTAAAGCTAAACAGCTGATGCTCTCCTGTTTTCCCCGATCGCACTCTTGAGCCTCAGTAGTGGCAGTTTTCTCAGTGTTAAGCAGGGCTCTGATTGGCAGCCTGGATCCTGCTGTGCAATACACTTTAAAGCTGAACAGCTGATGCTCTCCTGTTTTCCCCGATCGCACTCTTGAGCCTCAGTAGTGGCAGTTTTTTCAGTGTTAAGCAGGGCTCTGATTGGCAGCCTGGATTCTGCTGTGCAATAGCTTGAGATGCCAGTTGTATTAGTCATATACAGTGAGGCTGTGGCAGGAAAGCCCTTGACTGCCGTGTGTCTAGACAAGCTCCTATGAATTTGACAGATTGAGAGAGGGTGAGATGAGATTTTGGGAAGGTTATTGAAGAATTCTCATTGCTCGAGAAAGAATTCTCATTGCTCGAAAAAGAGCCAAGATGGCCTCTGGAGCTGTCGATGCTCAAATGAGCCAATCATCTAAGTAAGGGAAGACAAATATTCCCAGAGTCCTCATAAATGCTGCTACCACTGACATGCATTTTGTGAAGACTCTTGGAGCAGAGGCCAGTCCGAAAGGAAGAACTCTGTACTGGAAGTGTCTTCCTTGGACCAGGAATCGAAGGAACTTCCTGTGATCTGAGTGGATGAGAATATTCGTGTACGCATCTCTTAGATCTAGAGAACATAGCCAGTCCTGACTTTGAAGGTATGGTAGAAGTCTCCCGAGGGAGATCATTTTGAACTTTTCTCGGAACAAATATTTGTTTAATTCTCTGAGGTCTAGTATAGGTCTGTGTCCCCCTGTCTTCTTTGGAATAAGAAAATAGGGGGAGTAAAACCCCGTCCACGGTTGGGGTATGGGTACTTCTTCAATTGCTCCTTGAGTGAGAAGTGATGTGACTTCCTGCCACAAAAGGTTGGTGGCAGGGGCCTGAGAATTGAACTGTTTTATTATTGTAGGTGGGGGCAAGTTGAAAAAATGAAGCTTGTACCCCAGTCGTACAATGGACAGAGTCCAATTTTTTGATGTTATTTGTTGCCATCTTTTGGCAAAATAGCATAGTCTTCCTGGAATGGTTGAGGGTTCTGGACCTTTCAGGAGCAGAATGATTAAGTTCTCTAGGTAGAAGTCAAAGACTCTGAGGGGGCTGGGTCTGATGGGCCGGATGAGCCGGTTGAGCTCTTTGAGCTTGCGGCTTTCTTTGCTGTCTGTTCTGTTGTTGCCCCTTCTGGGGAACATGAAGCGGACAGTGGCTTTGATGGGTGTAAGATGGATAAAGCTTCTTTTTCTTACTGAAAAAGGGTTTTTTGAATGTTTTCTTCTATGTTGGGTTAGCTGTATGGCTTTGATAGTCTGTTCAAGGTAGTATTTTCAGATTCAAGCTGATTCATCTTGTCCTGCCAGTCCTTGCCAAATAGATTTTCTCCTGTACAAGGAATGTTTCCTAGCTTTTCTTGCACCCATTGTTCTAAGTCTGATGCTTGAAGCCAAGCAATACAACATGCTCCAATGGATATAGCAGAGGTTCTGCTAATACATTCAAAGCAATCAAAGGTAGCATGGTTCATGAATTTAGAAACATTCTGGGCGTGCTTGACCAGAATAAGGTAGTCTGCTCTTTTTTCCTCAGAGACACAAGGGCTAATGAGCTCTAAGTCCTTTGCGACTTCTTCCAGGAACATTCCCATATAAAGAATGTAGGAACAGATCCTGGCCGATAGCATGGAGGATTGAAAGCATCGACGCCCAAAGGCATCAAGTGTCCTGGATTCCCAGCCTGGAGGATTAGAAGAATGTGTTTTAGCACTCTTGATTCTTCGCATGGCCGATTCCACTACCATTGAATGGTGTGGTAACAGTTTTTTGAAAACCAGGACAACTTGGCATTCGGTACATAGTGTCAAGGCGTCGGGAATGTGAAGATATCGTTAAAGGAGTTTCCCACATTCTCAACATCAGATTTTGTGAATGGGAAGCATAGCTGCCTCCTTAGGAGCCATAGGGTATTGTAGAATTCATAATTCTGCCCTAGGTTCCTTTTCTGGAATCACAGTGATTGCAAGACCCTTTACTAAATCACGTATGAAATCCTGGAAGGATATATCTTCTGGAGGAGACATCCTGCATTAAGGAGAAGGAGTTGAATCCTCTAGTAGGTTTGCTCTGGTACCGGTAGAATCGTCAGAGTGATCAGAATCGGAAGACTCAAAGGCACTCTGCACCGGGGGCTCCCGTAAGGCATGATATCGGTACCATAAGAACATAACATCATAAGATATGCCATACTGGGTCAGACCAAGGTCCATCAAGCCCAGTATCCTGTTTCCAACAGTGGCCAATCTAGGTCATACATACCTAGCAGTTTCCCCAAAAGACAGGTTCCACAATGCTTGTACTGGGTCAAGCATTGATATCCTGGGTCCCTTCTTAATAATGGTTTATGGACCTTTCCTCCAGGAACTTGTCCAAACCTTTTTTAAACCCAGCTACACTAACATCCTTTACTACATCCTCCGGTAACAAATTCCAGAGTTTGATTACACGTTGAGCGAAAAAATATTTTCTTTTATTAGTCTTAAATAGTTTACCCTGTAGCTTCATTGTATGTCCCCTAGTCTTTTTATATTCTGATAACTTAAACAATTGATCTACGTTTACCCGTTCCACTCCGTTCATTAATTTATAGACTTCTATCATATCTCCCCTCAGCCGTCTCTTTTCCAGGTTAAAGAGCACTAAACTTTTTAGCCTTTCTTCATAGGAGTATCCTTCCATCCCCTTTACCATTTTGGTGGCTCTTCTCTGAACCTTTTCTAATAACGCTATATCCTTTTTAAGATACGGTGACCAGAATTGCACACAATATTCAAGGTGCGGTCTCACCATGGAACGATATAGAGGCATTATAATATCTTTTGTTTTCTTTACCACTCGAACTTGGTACCGAAATGTCTTGGTTCCTGATCCCCGATACCCAAGATAGACTCAAGGCTCGGCATGGGGGGGAAGCAGTCCTGTCATAAGAACATAAGATATGCCATACTGGGTCAGACCAAGGTCCATCAAGCCCAGTATTCTGTTTCCAACAGTGGCCAATCTAGGTCATACGTACCTAGTAGTTTCCCCAAGGGACACAGGTTCCACAATGCTTGTATTGGTTCAAGCATTGATATCCTGGGTCCCTTCTTAATAATGGTTTATGGACCTTTCCTCCAGGAACTTGTCCAAACCTTTTTTAAACCCAACTACACTAACATCCTTTACTACATCCTCCGGTAACAAATTCCAGAGTTTGATTACACGTTGAGTGAAAAAATATTTTCTTTTTTTTTTTTTTTTTATAACTTGATCTTTATTTTTTCCAAACAAACTGTAAAGTACATGCAGATGAAAAAGAAAACAAAAAACAGATGAACCGTCTGCCAACATCCAGCACATAATAATTTCAACAGGCTTTAAACAGGATTATAAACTTAAGGACCACATTCTATGCAATCATCTCAATACAGACATATTTCCCCCCCCTCCCCCCCAGTTATTAAGCTACCCCCCCCCACCCCCCTTATCTGCAATATAGTTCAGCAAAGGCTGCCACTGGTTATCAAATTTTTCCCCTTGATTTCTCCGAAGAGCAATCAAGCGCTCCATCTGAAGCACCTTAGTGAGCCGCGTGACCCAATGTGCGAGATCTATGGACCCCCCTTGTCTCCACTTCCATGCAACTTCACACCGTGCCGCTACTATACAAGATCGCATGGGTTTAGACCATCGAGTAGACAAATCAGGCGGCCACAGCCCTAGAAGAAACAAGGCTGGGCTAAGCTCTAGACACACCTGGAATATTTGCTCCATCTGATGACGAATTTGTTTCCAGTATGATTGTACCCAGGAGCATTCCCACCACATGTGAAAATAGGTTCCCTTTGCACCACATCCCCTCCAACAGAGATCGGAGACCTCCGGGAACATCCTATGATAGCGCTCAGGCGTATAGTACCAGCGCAATAAGATTTTATAGGAATTCTCCTGTATAGCTGTACTGATAGAAGTTTTAGCCGCTCCCTTATAAATTGTCCGCCATCCCTCCTCATCCCAAGTGACACCCAGGTCTCGCTCCCATTCCACCATATATTTTAACTTGGACTCCTGCTCACTCATCGCCCTCAAGCCAGCATACTGTAAGCGTATAATGCCCCGAGAAGAATGGTGGCCCACCCACAGAGCTTCAAGATCATTAAGCCCTTTCTCAATACGCTCCTTATTAAGTCGATTATGCAAGTAATGTCGCACCTGCAGATAAGCAAAAAAATCATGTTTATCCAGTCGAAATTCGGCTTGCAATGCTTCAAAAGACTTAATAGTCGCCCCATCGAGAAACTGTAGAAAATGAGATAGGCCTCGTTCCTCCCATTTACGGAATAGGGCTCTGTTACCCGGGTCAAAGGCTGGGGTGGCCACCAATGGTGCTAACAAAGAGCTATTCACTCTCCGCCATCCCCTACACCATTCCCCCCAAAGATGTCTAATGAAAGGGTTATTCGTCCAATCACCCCTCAGCATTCCCATCTGTAACCATGGAAGATATTGTAGTTTATACTGGGGCACTGCCTGTTGTTCAATGGAGAGGAACCCCTTCACCGAGAGCGGTGCTCGCCATTCCATCACTTGTCTCAGTTGTGCCGCCAAATAATAATCAGCAATCATAGGCATCCCCAAGCCGCCCTTCTGCCGCACTCGATACATAATATTTCGTGCAATGCGCGGAGGACGATGGCGCCAGACAAAAAAGAACAACTTCCGCTGTAGCTTATGAAGCACGTTTTGAGAAATCTTAATAGGTAAAACTTGAAAATAATATAATAATTGAGGTAGAATCATCATCTTAATGGTCGCTATCCTTCCTAGCCAAGAGATATCCTCAGTATGCCATCTCATCAAGTCTCGATCAATTTTATCGAACAACTTTGGATAGTTAGTCCCATAGAGCTGTTCTACATCCCGGGTGAGATAAACCCCCAGGTATTTGATTTTATTCTGGGCCCAGCGAAAAGGAAAACTCCCCTGCAAGTGCTTTGCCAAGGTGTCCGATAGATTGACACTTAACGCCTCCGTCTTGTCCCAGTTAATTTTAAACCCAGCAACTCGACCGAATCGCTTAAATTCAGCCATAATAGTGGGCAACGTCAGCAATGGGCTCGTAACAAACAATAGCAGGTCATCGGCAAACAACGCCAATTTATGTTCAGTTTGGCCAATAACTAGCCCCTTCACATCTGCATTTTGTCGTAAACACTGCGCTAAGGGCTCCATGGCCAAAGCAAATAATAAGGGGGATAAAGGACACCCCTGTCTGGTACCTCGCGCTAAAGAAAAGAAATCAGAGTACTTCCCATTAATCTTAACTGCCGCAGTCGGGTTGGTATATAATGCCTTTATCCATGTCTCCATATGGGAGCCAATGCCGACGGTCTCCAATACTTCAAACAGGAAGCCCCATTCTACCCGATCGAAGGCCTTCTCTGCATCGACGGCCAGAACGAGAAGCTCCTGCTTCCGCTGTTTGGCCATCCAAAAAAGTTGAATCGCCCTGCGAATGTTATCACCCGTATTGCGGCCCTGGATAAACCCCGTCTGATCGCAATGAATCAGCTTTGGCAAAATGCACCCCAAGCGATTCGCTAATATTTTAGCTAAAATTTTTCCATCGGTATTCAAGAGTGAGATGGGGCGATAAGATCCGCACACCATGGGATCCCTCCCCGGTTTTGCTATCACTGAGATGCCGGCTTGGTGCATTGACGGAGGCAGCTGGTGGCCCTGAAGCACCGCATTGAAAATCCGCTGTAGAATCGGGGCTAACTGTGGGGCCAATTTCTTATAAAATACGGCAGAGAAGCCATCCAGTCCAGGGGACTTATTAAGGGCTAAGCCCTGAATCACTTGGAAAACTTCATCAACCCTAATTTCACCATTCAAAAACTCTCGGTCCGTCTCCGATATTACCGGGAGCGAACCCCCCTCCCTAAGATAATCCCGCGCTTCCAAAATGGACTCGCTCATTTCACTAGCGTATAAGGCGGTATAGTATTGCCGAAACAATTCCCTCATATCTTGGGAATGAAATACAGGCTTATCCCCCGGTCCTTTAAGCTTCAAAATCGCAGAGCGACGCTCCTTAGCTTGTAATTTATGCGCTAGCAATCGACCTGCCTTATTACTAAACTCATAGTAGCGTTGATTAACACGTTGTAATTGAAAATTAATTGAGTCGAGCTGCAAAGAGTTGAGTTCTGTCCTGACCGCCTCTAACTGCTTCCTAAGCTTTATCCCTCCCCTTTGCTTGTGAAGATACTCTAATTCCCTAACTTGCTGAGACAATTGAGTGGCCTTCTCCCCGTGCTTTTTCTTTTTCCAGGATGCCGTTTGTATCAACACTCCTCGGAGAACCGCTTTTAACGCGTCCCACTGAATCCCCAAGGCCACTTCACCAGTATCATTCACAGCATAATACTGTCTAATTTCTTCAGCCACTTTAGCTAGCACCTCCTTATCCTGAAGAAGACTTTCATTGAGGCGCCAGAAAGACTTCCCCCCCGTGTCCCGTGCACCGCCAAACTCTATCCAAATAGGGCCATGATCGGTCCAAGTGATAGGTTCAATACCAGTTCTATACACTCTTTCAGTCCAACGCGCATCTACCAAAAAATAATCTATGCGGCTATAACTATGATGGACTGGCGAGTAATGGGTATAGTCTAAATCATTTGGGTGCATCTGACGCCAAATGTCGCACACCCCATAACGTTGAATCAAACTCTGCAGTTGCCCTCGTCCCTTGGAACCCGCAGAACTGCCCCTCTGTGACTTGTCCTGTAAAGGATCCAACACCTCATTGAAATCGCCCCCAATCAATAAAGCTCCATGTATTTTATCGGCCAACCACCGGGACAGAGTGTCCCAAAAATCAGTATGAGGTTCATTGGGGCCATATACATTAAGGAAGGTAACCTCAGATCCCGAAAGGGTCCCCCAAACAAGTAACACACGACCTTTCGTTCCCTTAAATACACCCCCTACTTGAAACTGAGCATCTTTGTGCACCATGATAGCCACCCCCGCTCGCTTGCAAGAGCCCTCGGCATTGAACCAAATGTCGCCATAGGCCCCATATTTCAAAAGAGGTTCATCTCGAGGCAATAAATGTGTTTCCTGAAGGAAAATTACTTGCCAGTGTTGCATTTTAACTTCTTTAAGTAGCGCTTTACGCTTATAAGGTGTATTGAGACCCCGAACGTTAAGTGAGCCCACCTTAAGCCCTGCCATCGAAGAAATATAAGGGACTATGCGTTGACCAAACAAAATTGCAAATACTTTGAAAGTCTATCCCTCGCCCCCCTCCCCCCAACCCTCCCTCCACCCTGCCCCCCTTCCCCCCCCGATCCCCCCCCCTTCAATTTCACCACAGGCCTCAATCCTGTGCCACCTCCTCAGAGGAAGAGTCGCACCACCGGGACCCGCCACCCCTTACAGTATGGGCCTCCCCTCCCCAATTGCTACCCCCCGTATATAGAAACTCCCACTGTACGTGGACTTCCCCACATGCATGGCGGGTTGCCAAGATGTTAAGCACTATATTACATACAACAACAATGAGAAGTCCTTCCGACCACCTCCTAGACCCGGCAGGTCGAGGGAGCAGCCACTGAACCGGCTACCCCCAGTTGCCCACCGAGAAGGAACAAGAGTATACCCATATATAGTGTCCAAAGCACTGCCTCGCTCAGGTAGTTAGCGCTGCTCCATCTGCCTCTGTCGCTCCCCTCTGAGAGTGGTCCCCGGAGGTGCGCTGTAGACGTCGGCCTCTCGCTGGGATTCGATGCCACTTCAGCTTTTCCCATATAAGTGACTGCTGCTGTGCAGACGATAAGGCCTTAGGCTGGTCATTACTCGCAGGTAAATGCGGAGCCTTAGCCTTCTCCAAGGCACTGCACGCCTCCGTGCTAGTTTTGACTCTCTGAGGCTGGCCCGCTACTTCAAATTGCAAAGCAAAAGGGAAAAGCCATTTATATTTGATATTCTCACGTCTTAGATATTCAGTTACAGGACGCATGGCCTTCCGACGCTGTAATGTCTGGGGTGCCAAGTCCTGAAAGACTTCCACGGAACAGCCATGCCACTGGAGCTTCCCTCTTTGCGACGCTGCTCGCATCACTTTTTCCTTTATAGGAAAGCTGGTTAGGCAAGCAATGATATCTCGGGGTCGATTTCCCGGCGGGGAGCGAAGCGCTCTATGTGCACGTTCAATGCTAATCTCTCCTACTGCAGTAGAATCAGCCGAGCTCTCTTCCGCTAAGATGGCCCCGCAAATTTCGCGGACTACGGTAACCGCCTGTTTATATTGATCTTCCTCTGGAACGCCCCGTATGCGGAGGTTGCAACGGCGAGATCGATTTTCCAAATCCTCGATTTTATCTCGCAAATCTTCCACTGTGCCATGCCACTGATTATTCAGGTCCCGTACCGTCTCTGCTGCAGTCGCCATATCGTCCACGTGCGTCTCCAAAATTTCCACCCGATGTCCCAGGGCCTGCATATCCTGACGGAGCTCAGTCAGCAATTCCTTAACCTCAGATTTTACTCCCAGAACCTCAGTCTTTATCTCCCGGCACCATCTCCGGAGATCGCCCTTGGTACATTGCTCATCCGCATCTTCTATGTCATCGGCCATTGCTGTGTCGGCCTGCGCGGTCCTCTCTCCACTGGTATTCAAAGGTGCGCAAGAAAAGCGGTACTTTTCCAATCTTTCTCGAGCGGACATCCAGGCTTGGGGTAGTAGTACTCGCAACCCACTACTTTGCACTATTCGGGGAGGCACAATGCTATGGAAAATTGCCCACTATAGTGCGTCCCGAAGGAGCTGCTCTTTTAGGCCGCCATCCCGGTCAGTGACGTCACTTCCTCTCAAAATATTTTCTTTTATTAGTCTTAAATAGTTTACCCTGTAGCTTCACTGCATGTCCCCAAGTCTTTCTATATTCTGATAAGGTAAACAATCGATCTACGTTTACCCGTTCCACTCCGTTCATTAATTTATAGACTTCTATCCTATCCCCCCTCAGCCGTCTCTTTTCCAGGTTAAAGAGCCCCAACCTTTTTAGCCTTTCTTCATAGGAGTAGCCTTCCATCCCCTTTACCATTTTGGTGGCTCTTCTCTGAACCTTTTCTAAAATCGCTATATCCTTTTTAAGATACGGCGACCAGAATTGCACACAATATTCAAGGTGCGGTCTCACCATGGAACGATAGAGGCATTATAATATCTTTTGTTTTATTTTCCATTCCTTTCCTTATCATACCTAGCATTCTATTTGCTCTCTTGGCCGCCGCTGCACACTGGGCCGAGGGTTTTAACATGGTATCCATAAGGACGCCTAAATCTTTTTCCTGGGTGGTGGTTCCTAATGTGGAACCTTGCATCGTGTAACCATAGTTTGGGTTGTTCTTCCCTAGGTGCATAACCTTGCACTTCTCCACATTAAATTTCATCTGCCATTTTGATGCCCAGTCTTCCAATTTATCAAGATACTCTTGCAATTTTCCAGAATCCTCCTGGGTTTTAACAACTTTAAATAGTTTTGTGTCATCAGCAAATTTGATAACCTCACTCCTTATTCCACTTTCCAGGTCATTTATGAATATGTCAAAAAGCAGCGGACCCAGCACAGATCCCTGGGGTACACCACTATTCACCTTTCTCCATTGGGAAAATTGGCCAATTAGCCCTACCCTCTGCTTTCTATCTTTTAACAGTTCCTGATCCACAGTAGTACACTGCCTCCTATCCCATGACTCTTTAGCTTTGCCAAAAGTCTCTCATGAGGGACCTTGTCAAAGGCTTTCTGAAAGTCCAGATACACAATATCAACCGACTCACCTTTGTCCACCTGTTTATTCACTCCTTCAAAAAAACATAACAGATTAGTAAGACAAGATCTTCCTTGTCTAAAGCCATGTTGGCTGTCTCCCATTAGGTCATGACTATCTACATGCTGAGTAATTTTATTCTTTATGATGGTTTCTACCATTTTTCCCGGTACTGATGTCAGGCTCACCGGTCTGTAGTTTCCGGATCACCCCTCAAACCCTTTTTAAAAATTGGTGTTACATTGGCGATCCTCCAATCCTCAGGTATTAGAGATGATTTTAATGATAGTTCACAGATTACTGATAGCAGGTCTGCAATCTCAAATTTCAGTTCTTTCAACACCCTTGGATGTATACCATCCGGCCCAGGTGATTTGCTACTCTTCAGTTTATCTAATAGTTGTAAGACATCTTCCCGATGTATCGATATTTCCTTCAATTCTTCCACACCTTTAAATACCACTTCAGTCGTGGGTAACATCCCTACATCTTCCTCAGTAAAGACCGAAGCAAAGAATTCATTCAGTCTCTCGGCTATCGCCTTGTCGCCTCTTAGTGCTCCTTTAACCCCTTTATCATCTAATGGACCAACTGACTCTCTCACAGGTTTTTTGCTACGAATGTACTTGAAAAGGTCTTTACTTCGCGTTTTTGCTTCCGCAGCAAGCTTCTTCTCAAATTCTCTCTTTGCCTGCCTTATCAATGCCTTGCATTTCACTTGCCAGTGCTTGTGCTGTTTCCAGGTTTCATCATTTGGCTCTTTTTTCCATTTCCTGAAAGATGCTTTTTTGGCAACAGCCGCCTCTCTGACCTCACCTTTAAACCATGCTGGCAGTTTTTTGGACTTCCTTCCACTTTTCTTAAAGCGTGGAATACAGCTGGTCTGGGCTTCCAAGATAGTATTTTTCAACAACACCCAAGCTTGATGTACGTCTTTAACCTTTGCAACTGCTCCTTTTAGTTTTTTCTTAACTGTTTTCCTCATTTTATCATAGTCTCCCTTTCAAAAGTTAAAGGATAGTACTGTGGATTTCCTTACTATCCCTCCTCCACTAATTAAATCAAAGGCGATCATGCTATGATCACTATTGCCAAGTGGCCCCAACACTCTTATCTCTTGCACTACATCTGGTGTTCCACTAAGTACTAGGTCTAATATTGCTTCCCTTCTGGTCGGTTCATGAACCAGCTGCTCCAAGAAGCAGTCATTTATTTCATCTAGGAACTTTATCTCCCTAGCATGTCCTGTTGTGACACTGACCCAGTCGATGCCGGGGTAATTGAAATCACCCATTATTATTACTGTACTGTAACTTTTGCTAGCTTCCTTGATTTCTTTGAGCATTTCATCATCCATTTGTTCATTCTGGCCAGGCGGACGATAGTACACCCCCACTGCCATCGCCTTCCCCTTTTTACATGGAATTTCAATCCATAGAGATTCTACAGCAAATTTTGTTTCTTGCAAAACTTTAATCCTTTCTGACTCAATGCCCTCTCTAACATAGAGCGCAACCCCTCCACCAATTTGATCAGCTCTATCATTTCGATATAGTTTGTACCCAGGTATCACAGTGTCCCACTGGTTGTCCTCCTTCCACCATGTCTCTGATATTCCAATCATATCTAACCTCTCGTTTAGTGCTATATATTCTAACTCTCCCATCTTGTTTTGTAGACTTCTAGCATTTGCATACAAGCATTTTAGAGACTGTATTTTATTCATATTAATTTGGCTATTGGTAGACATGGGTAATTTGGGATCTTTAAGTTCTGTCTGCTCCATACTCGAGGGCATTTGGGCTACTTTACTCATTTTTGGAACCTCTCTGCTTTTTGTAGTATCCTTCAAGGATACATTCTTCCGAACCATGCGCTCTTGGGCGACTGTCGGCTTTCCCCTATTATCTAGTTTAAAAGCTGCTCTATCTCCTTTTTAAAGGTTAATGCCAGCAGCCTGGTTCCATCCCGGTTAAGGTGAAGCCCATCCCTTCGGAAGAGCCCCTCCTTTCCCCAGAATGTTCCCCAGTTCCTAACAAATCCGAAACCCCTCATCTCTGCACCATTGTCTCATCCACGCATTGAGACTCTGGAGCTCTGCCTGCCTTTTGGGTCCTGCGCGTGGAACGGGAAGCATTTCGGAGAACGCTACCCTGGAAGTTCTGGATTTCAACTTCCTACCTAAAAGCCTAAATTTAGCTTCCAGAACCTCCCTACCACATTTTCCTATGTCATTGGTACCAACATGAACCAAGACAGCAGACTCCTCCCCAGCACTATCTAAGACCTTATCTAGGTGGCGTGTGAGGTCCGCTACCTTCGCACCAGGCAGGCATGTTACCAGGCGATCCTCACGTCCACCAGCCACCCAGCTATCTACATGCCTAATGATCGAATCACCAACTATAACTGCTGTCCTAACCACTGTTCCCTCTAAGCTGTGCGTGTGTGCACGCGCACACACCTCGAGTGAGCGCACATACTTTACAACAGAGCGCACAAAAATTACGGTTCTGATTCTGATAGAAAATAACACAGACATTCTTAAAATTGAAAAGCTGTTGTGTATTTATGGTTTTCACAAGTTCTACAATATTTTCTAGTACAATCAATGTGGTGTACATACTGCTGTCTACTGGGTATGAAAGGTAACCAGAAAGTTCTCTTCTGTGTTTTTAAATTGAATCTTAAACTGTTGCTACTAGGCCCTGACTGATTTAACAAAAAAAATAGTGGGTTCACAGATTAATTAGCTTTAAAAGAAAAAAAATTTCTTTTAGAAAAATTCCCAGAAGTATATACTCACAATTTCAGATTTCTCTCCAGAAGTAACAGCCCCCCTTTCCAGTCCTTCAAGACTGTCGAAGAAGGTACTGTCGGTACCGGTACAGATGTCGGTACCGATACCTGTTGAACCGTCTGTAGCAGTCTTAGTGGTACTGAAGCTGCTAAGAGGGATGGCTATACTGCGTTCAATAGCAAGGATTCTCTTATCCATCGCTCCTGCCGATGCCTGCGTGTCGGTACCGGTGGAAGCGGCTACGACCCCAGAACATGGTACCAGTAGTTCTGCAGAGGTGGAAGCCTCTGGAACATCCTGGAACCTCTTTAATGCTTTGGAGCCCGAAAACTCCCGCTGGGGCTGTTTTGCAGGTAAACTATCCTCAAGGGCAACGCCAGTGGCATCTCGATACTTTGAAGGAGATTTACCCTTCGAGGACCGGCCAGTCTTAGAAGACTTAAGTTTAGTTACCTGAGATCCATGGGAGGAAGATGAAGCCCTGGAAGACGTCGATGCAAGTGACATCGTATCCGCGGCGAAAAGGGTACCTAGTTTTGCAGGTCTATTCTGCAGGCCCCTTTTGGTCATCATTGTGCAGGAGAGACACTCCGTTGGGCAATGTTCAGGACCTAAAAATTTTAGACAACAATCATGGGTGTCGGTGACGGAAATGGTACCGCCACACTTTGAGCATTTTTTGAAACCACTAGCTGGTTTCTCCATGCCTGAGGAAAAGTGGGCCTAGTGTCCAAAATGGCACCTAGCACCAGAAACAGGGGAAAGACCCCTGAAGAAAATACAAGGGGTTTTTTTTTTGAAAAGAAAGAAGTGGCGGTACCGGTAGGCATCGAATGAAGGCAGACGCGACCACAAAAAACAAAGAATAAAAGGAAATTTTCTGCGGTGACAGGGTATACGTCCTGTCGGCTCCGCGGAAAACGAAGAACTGAAGTGAAAGAGGTACAGAGGCGGGAAGGCAACACGCTTGCGCTGTGGGATGCTCCCAAAAGCGTTCCTATTTGACGCTGGGGAGCATTCCCGCTCGGGCCCCATCGGTACCAACAATACTCATATGTGAAGACTACATTCCTGCTTGTTCCTGGAGATTCCTCCCCCCCCCCCCCATGTGACAGTATGGTTATTTGCCATCCAGTTCCTGGGTTGAAAGTTATTCACTCTCTCTCTACTAATGGGAGGGACCCCAGGCTACTTGCTCTTCTGGGACGTAAATCACAAAACCCTCCTTTGTAGAAATTCCCATTGGGTATAAAACATAAGAACATAAGATATCTTTATCTTTATTTGTCAGATGTGATATACCGCCTATAACAAAAGTATTAAGGTGGTGTACAACACAAAATTATCATGGCTGCAGAAAAGAAAGATAGAAAGGAACGCCATTGGGTGGACAGGAAAGAAATCAAGGAGAAAAGAGAGAAAAGGACAGTAAAAGTGGCATAGATAAAACAAAATTAGACATCACGACAAACGGGGAAAGCCATAATAAATACAAGACAAGGGGACAAAGGGCTGATAGCATAGGAAGTGACAAGGCACATAGCAGAAGATGGGCAATACCACAGAGACAGTTATGACACAGTGGAAACGTCAAGGGAGAGGAGCACAGACAAGGACAAGCAGTTCAAAAAGGGAGGGGCTAACCCAGGTACGTGCAGGAATGTTCTAACCCTCTGGTGGATTGCTGGTGGGTAGTGTAGGTGACGGACTGGAGGTGAACGGAGGGAGGGGAAGATCAAAGGCCTGGCAGAAGGTTTTGAGCGAAGCTTTGAAGCGAGGGAAGGACAGCTCGGTGTGGATAACATGTGGAAGAGAATTCCATAAGGCGGGACTAGCAAAGAAGGCGGCGGCGTGACGGGTGGATTCAAGGTGGGCCTGAGTGGGGGAAGGCAGGAAAAGGCGATTACCATGAGCAGAACGTAACAGACGAGGAGTAGGTTGGAGAAAGATAAGATCAGCTAGATACTGCGGTGTGTTAGTGAAAAGTACTTTATGAGTGATGGTAAGAAGTTTGTAGACATAGCAGACTTTAATAGGGAGCCATTGAAGAGAAAGTAAGCAGGGAGTGACATGATCGCGAGGAGAAGAAAAGGTGAGGAGACGGGCAGCTGTGTTTTGAATTAACTGTAACCTATGCCATACTGGGTCAGACAAAGGTCCATCAAGCCCACTATCCTGTTTCCAACAGTGGCAAATCTAGGTCATAAGTACCTAGCAGTTTCCCCAAAAGACACAGGTTCCACAATGCATGTATTGGGTCAAGCAGTGATATCCTGGGTCCCTTTTAATAATGGTTTATGGACCTTTCCTCCAGGAACTTGTCAAAACCTTTTTTAAACCCAGCTACACTAACAGCTTTTACTACATCTTCCTGTAACAAATTCCAGAGTTTGATTACGCATTGAGTGAAAAGTATTTTCTTTTAGTAGTCTTAAATAGGTTACCCCTTTAGCTATACTGCATGTCCCCTAGTCTTTCTAGATTCTGATGTCATGGGTAGTTTTGAAAAATCTTCTCAGATCATTAGGGAGCTACATAGTTCACCTGCTCCATACTAAATCCTCAAACGAACACCTTGATTCTCTTGAAGTTTCTAGGGGCTATCCTGATAGAACCACAAGGGGTTTCTTCTCTGCAAGGGAAGCCATAACATTTGACAGAGACTATACCAGAATATGGGTTGTAATGATACTTTGTCGGGTGGATCTCAGAGTTGCCATCTGGCCCTTGCCCTTCTCTGCCAACAAGATCTCTCCTTAGAAAATGAGAAAGTCCCTTATTCCCAACTGCAATAGACCAAATAAGTAACAGCAGCAGCCTGCTTACATGGTGAGATGCATTCTGGATCTCTTTAATAACTGCTTTTGAGTCTGCTTTCAGTGGACAAGAAACCACAATAAAACCAGCAAATTTCAGGTCACACTCCAAAGCCTCACGTTTCATTTCTCGAATCTGAGGAGAAAGGAACAGTAAATTAGATAAATATTTTACACTATAATTCAATAAAACAGCAAAGCACAAAATATCTGAGGGAAGTTCTTCCATATGATGAGGATGTCAGTGTCCTTTATTCCCCTGGACTTAATGTGAGGTTCATGACTGTTTATTTATTTAGCTGTGCATTTATACTGCTTTTCACCAGGTAAAAGCGGTTTACAAAAAACTGAAGGATACAGTAAAACGAGGAGTGAATTTAATACAACTATGTACTAATAACTTATATATGAGCTATTTATTTATATTCTTTTATATACCGCGCTATTCTGCTTCAGTGCGGTTTACATTGAACAAACTGAAATTACCATCTTTGGTGATGAAGAGAGCCTTGGGTTTTTTGGAGTTGATGGAGAGGTGATTATTTGCAAACCATTGAGAGATTTTTGAGAAGCAGAGCTATAACTTTGCAAGGGTGGGTTGATTGGTGCCGAAGTGGGTGTAGATGAGGATGTCATCAGCATAGAGATGGTATAGTAGGCTGTGGGACTTAATAATCGAGCAGTGGCTGTAGATATATGTTCAAAAGCAGGGCAGAGAGGGCAGAGCCTTTTGGGACACCTTGGGTTTGAGAAAGGAGGTGGAGACGACATCGCCTATTTTGATTTGCTGCTGGCAGTTGGATAGGAAGGAATGAAACTGGTTCAGAACTGTGTTCTGGATGCCGATGGATTGGAGGCGTTGGAGAAGGATAGTGTGGCTTATTGAGTCAAATGCCACTGAAAGGTCGAGGAAAACTAGGCTAAATCCTTGATGTGCTGACTGAATGCCTTGTATGAGCTTGGTTATAAGAGAGAGGAAGAGGGTTTCAACTCTGTGGTGGGGGCGGAAGCCGTTTTGTTGAGAGTCAAGTGGGGCATTAGTTTCAATGTGATCCTGGAGTTGTTGGCATACTACTTTTTCCATAATCTTGGTTAGGAGAGGGAGGCTGGTCTATATGAGGTGGGGGTCTGTGGGGTCGAGGTTGGGGTTTTTGAGGATTGGGCAGATGGAAGCAGACTTGAGGGTGTTGGGCAGGAGGTCTTTGGGTAAGGGATGTTTGGATGAATTTAGCGATGATGGGGCTAAGCTCTGCTTTCGCTGCCTTGATCCAGGTTACTGGACATGGGTCAAGGGCAGAGTTAGTGGTGTTGAGCAAAGAGATGATGGTTTCAATGTGGGTTGTGCTTACTGGGTGGAAGATCGACCAGGATGGTATCGTGGTGGTTGCATGGGGTGAGGGAAGATCTTGCATCTGAAGTTGTCGTTGAAGTTGTTTGTAGTAGTCTGCTAATTGTTGAGGATTGATTGAGTTTCGTGAGGTAAGCTTGATTGGAAGCTTGGATAGTTGTTTTACAATACTGAAGAATTCTCTAGGACGGTTGAGGAATGAGTTGATTAATTTTAAGTGATATTGCTTTTTTGCATTGTCTGCTGAGGTTTTGCAGTTATTTAGTAGATTCATGTAGAGGTTGCGGTCTGAAGGGTGCTTGGATTAACACCATTTTCTTTCCAGGTTTTGTAGGTGAGTTTTGATTCTCCAGAGTTCTGGTGTGTAATATGGGGTTTCTGGAGTTTTGTTGGGTTTGTGATGTAGGCTAGTTGGGGCTGAATGTAGTAAAAGCTGTTAGTGTAGCTGGGTTTTGGTATCAAACTGGGTTAATATGTTGTCAAGGAAGTCGTCATTGTTGAATTGCTTAAATCTTCTTTTTCTTGGTTTTGTTGCATTTATGGGAGAGCAAGATATTGAAGTGGATGAGGCAGTGGTCGGACCAAGAGACTGGTTGTATTTATGGGTAAGTAGGTGGCGTGATGTGTGGAGAGGTGGTAAGGTTGTTGATGAAGATCAGGTCAAGGGAGTTGCCTTTATCATGGGTGGGGGAATGTACTATCTGGTTGAATTCCATGGCTTTCATGGCATCCAGGAAGGTGGTGGCTTGATTTTGTTGGATAGAGGGTAGGTTGAAGTCTCCTAGGAGTACGGAGGTCTTGTTTCTCTTGATGATCGAGAAAGCATGTTCTAGTAAACTTGTTAAGTCAGAGACAGTGGCGGAGGATGGTCGGCAGACGAGGCATAGTGTGATGTGTTTATTAGAGATGGTGAGGGTGTCAGAGTTACTCATGTTGTTGAAGGATTGGGTGCAGAAGTTGTGACGTAGCTTTGAGAGGATGAGTACTATGCCTCCTTTATGATGGAGAAGGGGGTTGTGATGTAGTTGGTATCCTTGAGGTGGTGAGTTGATTTAGGAGGACTGAATCTGTTTCCTGTGTCAAGGTTTCAGTTAGACAAAGGATCTTTATCTTTATTCTGTAGCTTGATTGATCACCCATGCAAAAGAGCATCAAAGCAGTTTACAATAAATGACTGTGACTAGAAAGTAAGAAAAGAATGCCAATGCATAATAGGAAAGCCAAGAGGACAGAGCACACAGAAAAGAACAGAGGACGGGCATAAAATAAAACTCTGGTGGATGTCTACGTCTTTGCTTGTGGTGAAGTCTCTGTAAATGCAAAACTAATCTATTTAGAGAAATTGCCTCAATCAGACGTTCTCATCATAAATTCATACCGCAGGAAAGGAGATAGCTATGATTATTAATTCTACTGTGAATAAAAGAATGTTACTCATTAGTAGCAGGTGTTCTCTGTGAACAACAGGGTAAGTCCCCACATATGGGTGATGTCACCAAGAAAGCCCTGCATGGGAACCTTTTCCAACTCCTTCTAAAAGCTTTTAGATTGGTTCTTTTGCATATGTGTGAATTCCTACTTGCTTCTACCGTGCCTGTCCTTTGTCTGGTAGCCAGAAAATACCATAATTCAACTCCAAAGGGAGGTGGGAGAGTTGTGAGGTCTTATCCTGCTATTCACATAGAACACCTGCTACCCGAGTAACTTTATTTTCTCCATGGAAAAGCAGGATAAGTGCTCACATATAGGATTTTCTAGCTACTGGCTGCCTCACAAACAAACAACGGAAATGGAGTGTTGCAACTGGTGGACAACAGAGGATAGAACATTTTTTTGCAGCAGCTCATTAGGATGGACGCCTCAGTACTCCTCAGAAGAGAGTCATCAACGACTACTGCCCTTTGTTTCCTTGTAGTCACCGATTCAGCAAATTTGGGGTGCTCAAGCTCTGCTTCTTCCCTTTCCGGGGATGCTTTCACCTTCTCCACTTCCAGGGCTGCATAATGGTCTTCAATTCAAGGGCTGGAGGAGTTGGATTGGTGATTCTGCAGGCCCTGGTGACTTGTGTCCAACTTTTGTCACCCCTAGTGGCAGTACCTCAAAACTACTGCTAGGGGTCATTGCCTCCATTTTGGAACCTGGCTATTACCGCGGCAGGAGCAGAAGGGAATCAATCCCACCCCAGTCCAGTAGACTAGCAGGGAGACCCACAGATAAGATCTAGAAGGGAGGGAGGGAGGTTGGTTGGGGTAGGGTCTGTGGCGGGCTAGAGAGTTTTGTTGAGAGTAGTTATCCCAGTGAGGGGGAGGGGGAGTGTACGAGGGGATATTAGATTGGGGCAGGAATCTGACTGAGTGGGGGACTGAATCGGGTGGGGGAGAAGCTTGGTTTCACAAAGTTTGGTTTTCCCCCCACACACCACTTTTGAGCAGTGGCCAAAGAGGTGGAGTTAAATGCAGCCATGCTATTAGTAATTGCGATAGTTACTTCATAGTAAAATACTGATTATAGCTGTCATTACAGGCCATACTCGATATCCTCCTAGAACTCACCACAATTCCTACCTAACCGTGTTAGGAACTTAGCGTGGCTTTTTTTTTCTTTTTTAACACACTGTAGCTTTTACTGCTTGCTAGTCATTTAACCTGGTTTGTATACCACTTTATCCTTCAATCAAAGTGGTCAACAATACAACTACAACTGAAGGTTTACATGGAACATAAGGCAAGGGGAGACAAGACATACATACAGCACAAGTTAATCAGTTCATCCATCTTTCTCAAATGTCAAAGGAGCAGGGATTCTTATGTAACTTGACCATAAACCTCCGTGAATAAGAGTGTTTTAAGTGATTTGCGGAAATCCTTGATGTCATTCATATCTCTAATCATCTGGAAGGGAGTTCCAGAGGGCCAGCATTGAGAGTGATAATGCTCTGTTGGAGGTAGATTGCTTAGTTTTGTGGTGCCCTGTAGGTAAGCAGAGTTTATTAATATTGTTAGATCGTCTAAGCCTATTAGTCGAGTCCTTGGTCAACAATCCATGAAGGACATCTGCTGAGAATAGATTCATAATCTTGACTTATTATAGTTGTCTTAAATCTAACCCTTGCAGCTATTTGTAGCCAGTGCACTTGCTGGAGTATAGGTGTGATATGTTCACATTTGGCTGTGCCTGTAATAATGTGTGCTGTGGTGTTCTGCACTAACTGAAGAGGATGTATAGATTTTATGGGCAGACCCTGATATAAAGAATTTCCACAGTCCAATTACCTTTAGTATTTATTTAGATTTCAGTAAAACCTTTGACACCATTCCTCACAGGCAACATATAAACAAACTGATCACCCTAGGGATGGACCCTAAAGTTACTGCTTGGATTAGAAATTGGTTGAATGGGAGGCGACAAAGGGTACAGGTAAATGGAGCTCACTCTGAGAAGGCGGTTAACAGTGGTTTGCCCCAGGGATCTGTCCTTGGTCTGATTCTTTTTAACATCTTTGATAGTGATATAGTGGAAGGGCTGTCGGGTAAGGCTTGCCTTTTTGTGGATGATACCAAAATCTGAAATAGACACCCCAGGAAGGTGAAGATAATATGAGGAGAAATCTAGCTAAGCTTGAAGAATGGTCTAGAATTTGGCAGCTGAGATTTAATGTTAAAAAATGCAAGGTCATGCATTTGGGCTGCAGCAGTCCAAGGGAGCAATATAGTATAGGGGGTAAAGTACTTTTATCCACTAAAGAAGAGCGGGACTTAAGCATGATTGTGCCTGATGAACTTAAAGTGGCTAAATAGGTAGAAAAGCCGACAGCAAAAGATAGAAGGATGCTTGGCTGCATAGGGAGAGGAATGGCCAGCAAAAGGATGGAGGTGATAGTGCTTATCTACAAGTCTTTGGTGCAACCTCATTGTTTGCAATTCTGGAAATCACACCTTCAAAAGGATATAAACAGGATGGAGTCGGTACAGAGGGTGGCTACTAAAATGGTTAGTAGTCTTCATTTTAAAGTATATGAGGACAGACATAAGGATCTTAATATGTACCAACTTAGAGGAAAGGTGGGATAGAGGTGATATGATTATAACATTTAAATACTTCCGTGGCATAAATGCATAGGAGGAGAGCCTCTTTCGATTGAAAGCAAGCTCTGCTACGAGGGGACATGGGATGAGGGTGAAAGTGGATCGATTCAGGAATTATATGCAGAAATATTTCTTTACGGAAAGTGGTAGATGCGTGGAATAGTTTCCCATTGGAGGTGGTAGAGATGAGGACAGTATCTAAATTCAAGGCAGCATGGGACAAACACAGAGGATCTTTAAAGGAAAAAAGGGGACTATTGTAGTGATTGATATGGAAGGACAGATGAGATAGGCCATGTGGTCTTCTGTCATCATGTTTCTATGTTTTTTTTTTTCACTTATGCATTGTGAGTAATGCTCTTTAGTAAACATACCCCTTAGTTTGGAATCCCTTTTGGACAAGAACTACATACTGTACCTGTATGTGACATGAGGTGAGCTCAGATTTGTAAAGGCAACTAATCAAATTAGGGTTAGTGGAGGAGTGGCCTAGTGGTTGGGGCAAGGTACTTCAGGCCAGAAGGTCGGGGGTTCAAATCCCACTAGAGGACAGCAACCTTGAGCCGGAAGGACTGGGGTTTCTAGTCCCACAGGTGCTCCTTGTGGTCTTGGGCAAGCCTGTTTTCTTTCCAAGTTTTCAGAACCCTGTTAAATGTAAAATGTACTACAGTTACCTTGTATGTATATGTTGTTGTTCCATGTGAACCGCGCTGATGACAATAGTGCGGTATATAAGAGATGTTAAATAAAATAAATAAATAAACGTAACCCTCCGTAGCCCATGTTCCCTGTAAAATAGTTATCTCCAAGTTATAATGCACTGTTCAATGTAATTTCAGTTTGTTCAATGTAAACCGCACTGATGCAGAATAGCGCGGTATATAAGAGAATGTAAATAAATTAATCTATAATTAATAAATAAATCTCTCACTTGGTTTGCAGCTTGTCGTGCTGTGAGGGCTTGCGTGCAGTGATGCTGAGAGCTAAACTATCGGTAGTTTAACTACTGGCAGGGTCTCCCAAGATGGACAGGTCTCAGCTGAGGTGCCAGACCAAGACAAACCACCCATCTGGGCAGCAGCAGAATGGGACAGTGTTGACGGCGGTGGATCACATTTTTGTGACAACAGCAACAACACCAAACTTAAACTGCGTGGAAGAAAGGCCAGGCAATCTACTTCTGTATCTTGCCATGAAAACCCAATGGATAGTTACAACAAAACAAATTGTGCTATGGTGCTGGAAGATGAGACCCCCAGGTCAGAAGGTACTCAACTAGCTACTGGGGAAGAGCTGAAGACTTTTCAGAGTAAAGCCAGCATTTATGATGTGGTTGGATCAAAGCCCTCGGGAAGTCTGACTGCTGATGTAGCTGCGCATGAGAGTCAGAAGCTGTAAAGATGTCTTACACATTGGAACATGGAACGTACGAAGCATGAACCAAGGGAAGTTGGAGGTGGTCAAGAATGAAATGGAACGTGTACAACTTGATCTGTTGGGTGTCAGCGAACTGAAATGGACTGGCATGGGGCACTTTGCATCAGATGATCACATGGTCTACTATGCTGGAAATGAAAGACAAAGAAGAAATGGTGTTGCATTTATAATAAAGAAGAAACTTGCAAGAACTGTAATGAAATACAATGCAGTCAGCGAACGCTTAATCTCTATTCGTCTACGAGGATTGCCTATCAACACAACTATAATTCAAGTATATGCCCCAACAACAGCTGCTAAAGAGAATGAAATTGAAGAGTTCTATGAATAAGTACAAGCTGAAACTGACAGAACATGCAAACAGGATATCCTGATAGTCATGGGTGACTGGAACGCAAAAGTTGGCAACAAAGAAGAAGGCAAAGTAGTTGGAAAATATGGACTTGGCAACAGAAATTAAGCTGGAGAAAGACTGATAGAATTCTGCAAGACCAATGATCTATTCATCTCAAACACCTTCTTCCAGCAACATAAGCAGCGACTCTACACATGGACTTCACCGAATGGATTATATAAAAATCAAATTGACTACATATGTGGAAGTCAACGAAGGAAAAGCTCTGTAACATCAACAAAGACAAAACCTGGAGCTGACTGTGGTACAGATCATCAACTACTAGTATGCAAACTCAAGCTAAAGTTGAAAAAGAGCAAACCATTCATGAATGCAGCAAAATATGACCTTAGCAAGGTATTTAATACAGGAGGTATTAGACAAGCTGCCTACTATCAAGTAATGGCAGCTGGGACAGGTACCACAGGTTTGCTTCCACCATTTCCAGGCACAAATAATAAAGAAAAATAAAAAAGGTGTGGGAGATGTCAGCATACAGCTGTGGACTCTGATTAATTCAGTCTAAACTCTGACCCCCTGGTGATGTCAGTCTCTAGGACCTGTCTGTAGCCCCTCTTTGCTAAATCAAGAATAGCAGACCTCAAAGGGAGTGGCCAAAGACAATAGCAGACCCCAAGGGGAAGTGCTGGAGAGGCACTATAAAGGACAGACACACTTCCTGGCTCTCTCTCTCTCTCTCCTTCATCGGACAGGTTTGGACACTACCATGAGGCTCTGATACTCAACTCCCTTCACCCCTCCCCCCCCTCTCTCTCTACCCACATGTTCTGGCCTACCATGCAGCTCTGACCCACAGGTTCTGGCCTCTATCTCTCTCACACTTCACACATGCACACACACAGATTCATTGATGCACACTGAAACAGCTCTGTAACAATCACTATATACCTCTGTTCAATACCTATGTATTAAGCCTATTTTTACATAAAAACCTTTCTCCAAGCCACACCTGTTTGCTTGTCTTATTAGAAACCCTCCTGCATCTGTGAAGTGAAATGAACCAATATACCACTGGAATTTAAAGACTGCCTGCAAAATCGATTTGCTGCTTTAAATACAAATGACAGAGCTCCGGAAAAGTTATGGAATGACATCAAGAAGGTTGTGTTGGAAGAAAGCGAGAAGTCTCTTGTGATGAGGAAGTTCCATTCTCTACCTTAAAAACACAGGATTCACTGAATTCTAGTCCTGAAGCTGACAGGCAGGCAGGCCATGTGAGCAGCTGTTGTCAGGGACGACAAAAACAAACTCAGCCACGAGGTTTGAAAACACGCTCAGCTGAGAAACATTCCCCAGTTCCTAATAGCTTGCACCTGGAAAGGGGAAGAGCTTATAGTCACTATAAGAGCTAAGCAGGAAATAAAGAGTTAGAACTGGCTAAACGAGGAGAACAGGCTGTCTTACCTGAACCAGCTGACCTAGAGGAGGAAGGAGGAGTTTCAGACTCTGACCCAGGACTTGAGTCAGAGGCAGAACCAGGAAGAGTTCACTGCAGAAACTACCCAGAGTCCTACAGGAGGAAACAGCTAGGGAGGGCAGAGAACAGGTGTGAATGTTCTGCTGATTGCAAAACCTTTGGAGCTCAGAGGCAACGTTCCAACCGGAGTGATTGGAAGCCTAAAGACAAACTGTATGTATCAGAAAGCTGTAGCCTGAAGAATGATTCTGGTGGGAAGCTAAAGTTTGTGGATAATAGAAATACCTACAGGGTTAATGCTAAGAAGCCTCGTGTAGGAAATCCTAGGTGGGGGCAGGGCTTTAACACCCAGCCGAGAGATTTGAGCAGAGAGCTGAACAGAGAGCATTTAACACCTCCAGAGAGAGAAAGGTATTTCCCCGAAGATGTGTGCATGTCTGAGGATGATATCCTAGAAGTTCCTAAGCCTCAAAGAAAACCCCATAGGCTGAAACCTGGTGTTAGGAGGGGAGAAGAACATTATCTATCAAAGCCTGAAGATAGAACCAGTAAGCTCTCCAGGGGTAGAACCTCCTACAAGAAGTGGGATTATAAGAACCCTGAATGGTGGCTTCCCTCTCTCCCAGACACAAGAGAATACAATAGCTGTTATTCCAGCAATAGAGGGAGTGCTGCAGAGAGACACTGTGACGGCACGTTACAGGGGAACTTGCAAAGGTATTTTGATAAAGAGAATTCTGAATGCATACAGGAGCCTATGATCATTGACACACTCAGTGAGTGTTCATTTAATGGTGACCCAATGGACTGCACATTGATTTTATCAGATAAAGTAACGTCTGTGTTAGTCAAGGCTATGCTTAGTGTATAAGGAAAACACTATAACGGAAGATTGCTGGTTTGCACATAGTGAAACTATGTGCTGAGTTTGAATGTTTAACTTTGACCATTTACTTTGAAGCAAGAAGTTGTTCTACTTTCCTTTATGGTTTGCCAGAAAGCATGGCTTATTTATTTTGAATATTGTGTTGTGTTATCTGAATAATCCGACCCCGGGAGGGGAAATAAATCCTTTTGCCTTCAACCACTCGTGTCGCGCAACTACTTCATTGCCATCAGACGCAGACCTGCTAGCCAGGAGGCAGTCTGCCCACCTGGTGGTGACACTCTACAAAAGGTGAAAAAGCAAAAACGGCCAAAATGGATGACGGAAGAAACTCTGAAAATTGCCCAGAAACACCGGGAAGCTAAAGCCAGAGGAGAAAGAAAGACAATCGCAGAACTCAACAGAGATTTCCAACGTGCAGCAAGACAGGACAAGGAAAAATACTACAATGACACTTGCAAGGAAATAGAAGCAGAAACTATTAGAGGAAGAACAAGATTGGCTTTCCTAAAGCTATGAGAGTTAAAGAAAAAGTTCCAGCCTCAAATTGGAATGTTACAAGATGCTCAAGGTTCTATGTTGAATGATGCTGAGAAGATCAAGAAAAGGTGGAAGGAATATACAGAGTTTTTATATGATAAAGATCAAGTGGACCAACAGCCGTTTCAACCTGTACCTTATGATCGGGAACCATTGGTGATGAAAGAAGAAGTTGAAGCAGCATTGAAAGCCTTATCAAAGAACAAAGCACCAGACATTGATAGCATTCCCATAGACGTATTGCCGCAATCTGATGCAGCTGTTGCCATACTCACAAGGCTCTGCCAAGAAATATGGAAGACAACATCATGGCCAACTGACTGGAAAAGATCTGTGTTTATACCAATACTAAAGAAAGGTGATCCAACTGACTGTGGAAATTATCGCACAATCGCTCTGATTCCACATGCCAGCAAGATTCTACTGAAGATTATTCAAAAGAGACTACAACCATATCTGGAACAAGAACTACCTGAAGTGCAAGCAGGGTTCAGGAAAGGGCGAGGAACGAGAGACATCATTGCGGATGTGAGATGGATCCTTGAAAAGACTAAAGAATACCAAAAGGATATCTATTTGTGCTTTATCAACTATAGCAAGGCTTTTGACTGTGTAAACCATGAGAAACTCTGGGCCACATTAAGAAGCATGGGTATACCAGAATACCTGATCGTTCTCTTGCGCAATCTGTACATTGATCAAGAAGCAACAGTTCGAACGGAACAAGGAGGAACAGAATAGTTTAAAATAAGCAAAGGTGTAAGACAAGGCTGCATACTTTCCCCCTACCTGTTTAATTTATATGCAGAACAAATCATCAGAGAAGCAGGATTGTATGAAGACAACAGAGGTGTGAAGATTGGTGGAAGACTCATCAACAACCTTCGCTATGCTGATACCACCACATTACTGGCTGAAAGTGAAGATGATCTGAAACATTTGCTTCTCACAATCAAAGAACATTGTCTTAAAATGGGCCTGCACCTTAATGTAAAGACCACAAAGATCATGACAACTGGCATAATCAACAGGTTCATCGTTGAAGGAGAAGAAACTGAAATTGTGAACAACTTTAACCTACTTGGATCAACTATCAATAAAGAAGCAACAAGCAGTCAAGAAATCAGACGACGCATTGCTCTTGGCAGAATGGCTATGAAAGACCTAGATAAGATTCTCAAGAGCAGAGATGTCTCTCTCCATACAAAGATTCAACTTCTTCAAGCCATGGTATTTTCAATATCATCATATGGATGTGAAAGCTGGACAGTGAAAAAGATAGACAGGAAGAAAATTGATGCCTTTGAATTATGGTGCTGGCGGCGAATACTGTGTATACCATGGACTGCCCGAAGAACAAACCAGTCGGGTACTAGAGGAGATCAAACCTAAGCTTTCTTTAGAAGCTCAGATGACAAGACTTCGACTTTCATACTTTGGACACATCATGCGAAGAGAGAGATCATTAGAGAAAGACATTATGCTTGGCAAGATAGAAGGTCAACGCAAAAGAGGAAGGCCAGCAATGAGATGGATCGATACAATAACAGCAGCTACAGGTACCATTCTGTCAACAATGAGACGCCTGACTGAAGACCGAACACAATTTAGGATAGCTATCCAGAGGGTCGCCATGAGTCGACTCCGACTCGACGGCACTTAACAACAACAAATAAATTAATAAATTAATAAATTAATTAATTTAAATGTCATTCTAAATTTAGACTAACAATGATTTCCTTGATGGTTAGGCATCCCTGGGAAGCACTATTCTCCCTGATGGTTAAGTAACCCCAGGGCAACATTAGATTTCTTGTTGGTACAGTATTTCAGAATCTTTATCTTTATTATCACATTTAATATACCGCTCTTTACCAGTGGCACCAGAGCGGTGTACAATAACAAAATAGAAAGGCTGCTGAAAAGGAAAAGGAACGTCAAAAAAAAAGAAAAGATTAAGAGACAGGATAGGGTGGAGAGATAGAGTAAAGCAATAGGTGTATTTAGATTTCAGTAAAGCCTTTGACACTGTTCCTCACAGGCGACTTATAAACAAACTGAGCACCCTAGGAATGCACCCTAAAGTTACTGCTTGGGTTAGAAATTGGTTGGGTGGGAGGCGACAAAGAGTACAAGTAAATGGAGCTCACTCTGAGGAGAAGGATGTTACCAGGGATCTGTCCTTGGTCCGATTCTTTTTAACATCTTTGTTAGTGATATAGCGGAAGGGCTGTCGGGTAAGGTTTGCCTCTTTGCAGATGATACCAAAATCTGCAATAGAGTAGACACCCAGGAAGGTGTAGATAACATGAGGAGTGATCTAGCTAAGCTTGAAGAATGGTCTAGAAGAGCGGGACCTAGGCGTGGTTGTGTCTGATGATCTTAAAGTAGCTAAACAGGTAGAAAAGGCTACGGCAAAAGCTAGAAGGATGCTTGGGTGCATATGGAGAGGAATGGCTAGCAGAAAAAAGGAGGTGATAATGCCTCTGTATAAGTCTTTGGTGCGACCTCATTTGGAGTATAGTGTGCAATTCTGGAGACTGCACCTTCAAAAGGATGTGAACAGAATGCAGTCCGTGCAGAGGGTGGCTACTAAAATGATTAGTGGTCTTCATTATAAAGCATATGAGGACAGACTGAAGGATCTTAATATGTACACCTTAGAGGAAAGGCGGGATAGAGGTGATATGATTGAGATGTTTAAATACCTCCGTGGCATAAATGTTCAGGGAGAGAGCCTCTTTCAATTGAAAGCAAGTTCTGCTACGAGGGGACATGGGATGAGGGTGAAGGGAGATAGATTCAGGAGTGATATGCGGAAATATTTCTTTACGGAAAGAGTAGTGGATCCGTGGAATAGTCTCCCAGTGGAGAGGTGGTAGAGATGAGGACAGTAACTGAATTCAAAAAAGCATGGGACCAACACAGAGGATCTCTAAAGGTAAAAAGTGGACTGTTGTAGTTGTTGATATGGAAGGACAGACTAGAAAGGCCATGTGGTCTTTTTCTGTCATCATGTTTCTATGTTTCTATGTAATGCAACGGGGTAGACAAAACAGAGAAATAAGTACACCCAAGTTCAGCGGGGTGGGGGAGAAAGGGGAGCAGAAGGAAGAGAAAAAGCAGTGTAGAAAAGGTGGGTCTTCAGCCTAGCCTTAAAGGTTTTATAAGAGGGTTCTAAACAGAGAGCGACGGGAAGCGAGTTCCAGAGTCGAGGGCTGAGAGGGAAAAATGCTGAGGAACGAGTGTTCTCAAGATGAGCCTGTGATGGGGAGGGAAGAGACATGCGGTTCAAGTGAACCGATCTGAGAGAGCGGTGAGATGAATGAAGATGTATTAGATTGGCGAGGTAGAGGGGAGTACCGGTATGGATGGTTTTGTGCACATATATGAGGATTTTGAACTGTATACGGTAAACAAGGGGAAGCCAGTGTAAGTGAATCAGGATGGGCATGATGTGGTCGAAGCGAGAAGCATGAGTAAGAATACGTGCAGCTGTATGGTGGACTAGTTGTAGTCTTCGCAGTTGGGATTGAGGGAGACCGGCCAGGACAACATTGCAGTAGTCCAGGCGGGATACCACCAGGGACAGTAATAGTGTGGTCAGGGAGGAGACTGATATAAAAGGACAGATGGCACGGAGTTGACATAAGGTGTGAAAGGACCGCTGCACGACTGAAAAGATATGGTCTTTGAAGGATAAGGCAGAGTCCAGGGTAACTCCTAAATAACGTAGGGAGGAGACTACCGGCAATGGGGAACAGGACAAGGTAGGGGCGAGAAGTGGAATTGGGGCACGAAAGGTAAACCAAATGGCAAATGATTTTGAGAGATTCACATGCAGCAAATTAGTGGAGAACCAGGACGACACTGAAGCCAAGCAAGAGTTGAGGGGGGCAAGATCTGGGGCGGAAGGGTCTGTGTGGTGGAGAAAAATGATATCGTCTGCATAATAGTGGGCCGAAATGCTATGCTCCTGAACTAGGAGTGCAAGAGGGGCCAAGAAGACGTTAAACAGAAGAGGGGCAAGGACAGAACCCTGGGGGACACCACATGGGAGAGGGGTGGAAGGAGAGGATGAGGAACCTGTAGAAACAGGAAAGGTTTGGTGGGAGAGAAATGAGTGAAACCAAGAAAGGAAAGCCAGAAAGCCCAATATCATGTAAGCAGGACAGGAGAGTAGGGTGATCTGCAAGGTCGAAAGCAGCAGATAAATCCAAGGAAGCGGCAATAGAGATGCGACCTTGGTCATGGGCGGTACGGACTTCATTAAGGAAGGAAAGCAGAATAGACTTGGTGCTGTGATTGGGACGGAAACCGGACTGGCGGGGGTGAAGTGTCAAAGTGGCCTCAAGATGAGAAGAAAGTTGTGCATAGACTAGTTTCTCGAGGAGCTTTGAGAGGAAGGGAAGATCTGAAATGGGGCGCCAATCGGCTGGGGAGGATGGGTCAAGAGAGTCCTTTTTTAGGATGGGATGGATAGTAGCGTGCTTCCAGACAGTGGGGAAGGAACCAGATGATAGACTAGAGTTGATAAGAGAGAGTATGTAGGGAGAAAGGGCCAGAGAGGTGTCCAGAAGCCATTGGGAGGGGATGGGATCTGAGATGCAAGTGGTCTTTCGAATTGAAGAATATACCCTGGAGAGGTCAGTCATAGTCACAGGTTGAAAAGAGGACCATTTGTGGGAAAAGGGAGGAGAGTGGGAAGAAGGGAAGGAAGGGGGTGAGTTAGGAGGACGGGGAGAGGGAGAAAGGGGGGGAGGGCAGGAGGGAAAAAGTGACCGAAGATTTTGGATTTTAGTGGCAAAATATGAGGCCAGAAGAGCAGGATCAGGGGATACTGGGGAAGGGGATGGGGAGGTGAGGGAATGAGAGGCGGAGAGAGAGTGGAGAACAGAATAAAGTTGTCGAGTAGAGTTAGCTGACAAGGAGATGCAGGAAGAAAAATAGCTCCGCTTAGCGGAGTGTAGTAGAGATTGGTAGTGTGAATGAAAGTGACGAAATTGCGCTAGGGAGGTAGGGTAGGGGCGCCTACGCCAATGCCGTTCGGCACGGCGCAGGTAGGAACGATGGAGAAAGAGGCCTGAGTGGAACCAAGGGTAATGGTGATGACGGGAGGGAGAGGGAAGAAGCCGGCGCGGAGCAAGCTGATCCAAGGCAGCTGTAAGAGTGGTGTTCCAGGACTGGGTCTGGAGGTCGACAGGGAGCAGATGAAAATCCAGGAGAAAGAGGGAATCAGAAGACAGGAATTGTGAGAGAGTGGTGGGCGTGATACGGCGAACAAGTCGAGGAGCAGAGGGAATCCCGTCCTGGACGGGGGGGGGGGAGGGGGGAAGTGGGAACGGAGAAAAATAAGCAAAAATGGTCAGACTAGGGAACAGGCAAGGTATGAAGGGAGGTGGGGACCACAAAAGAAGAATGGGATATGACCAGGTCCAGGGAGTGACCAGCGGAGTGCGTGGGCATGTTAGTGTGTTGTTGAAGGGAAAGATCAGAGAGGAGAGAGGGAAAGGAAGAGTCGCGGGAAGAGGAAGGGGAGTCAGAATGAATGTTAAAGTGCCCTAGGACCAGGAGTTGCTGATAGCTAAGAGAGTTCGGAGAGAGTCTGAACAAGAGAGTCCCACCGAGGCCCGGGAAGGGCAGGGGGGCATAGACCAGGAAGAAATATATCGGGGGGGAGGAATTAGAACAAAGAAGGATGGATTCGGGATAGTGAATGACAGGGGAGGAAATCTCTTGGAAAGCCAAGGAGGAGCGAAAGAAGACAGCAACCCCCCCCGCCACTCCGACCCCGACGACAAGTAGAAAGGGCGGAGTAGCCGGGAGGGAGACAGCGATTCAGGAGAGGGTCCTCGCCTTCCCTGAGCCACGTTTTGGTCAGAAATAAAGCATCAACTGAACGCTGTGAGATAAAATCGTGGATGAGAGAGGTCTTCGAACGGAGGGAACGGCAATTCAGGAGAGCTATCTGTAATAGGACAAGAGCTGGGGAAGAAAGCAGAGGGGGACAGACGGGGAACAAGGGATAAGATTAGAAAGGTTTCTAGTGATATCGCCTGGGGAAGCAAGGGGAGGGGGAAGACCTCCAACCCCAGAAGACAGGAATTGTAGACATGGCAGACGAGGGTACGGAGGCTGGCGGGGCTGTGGAGGTGGATAGGAGGGACAGAGACAGCAAAAGCAAAAGAAGTGCACAGAGAAAAAGGACCTTACCAGGGGAAGAGGGGGTGGATAAGGGAGGAGTAGCTTAGTGGTTGGGGCAAGGTACTTCAGGCCGGAAGGTCGGGGGTTCAAATCCCACTAGAGGACAGCAACCTTGGACCGGAAGGACTGGGGTTTCTAGTCCCAAAGATGCTCCTTGTGGTCTTGGGCAAGCCACTTAACCCTCCATTGCCCATGTTCCCTGTAAGTATTAGTGTATGTGTCTCATATCCCTGTGTGTTAAATGTATCCCCCAATTGTGTTGTGACCGCTTTGATTGAAGGATAAGGCGGTATACAAAACTGTCTAAATAAATAAATAAATAAATAAATAAGTGAGCAGGCAGTACAGGCATGCAGCGGCCAACTGATCTGAGAAGCAGAGCTCCTACAGATGGACAGCAAGAAGAGACACTCAGGACTCGCCCCCATGGACTCGCCCCAAGGAGCTCGCCCAAGGAGCAGGCCTGCTCATTGGGCGCGCGCCCTCGGCACGAAACGCCGCGCTGGGATGAAATTTATGCTGGAGAGGCACCTTGAGATCACGCGGTCGCGTGCAGCGCGGCCGCGTCACATCCGGTTGAGAGGGCAGTAATTGTTTAGCATTGCCAAGCAGGGTAAGCACAAAGATGGCATCGGGGTTGCACCTGAATGGAGTGTAGCAGTAGCCCAGTGGTTAAAGCAACAGCCTCATACCCAAGAGGCCAAGGTTTGATTCCCACTGGCACTCCTTGTGTCCTTGGGCAAATCATTTTACCCTCCAATGCCTCAGAAGAAAAGGCCTGGCAATCTATACCTTGCCAAGAAAACTCAAGGGCTGCTGAGTCACTAGGCATCAGCATTAACTTGTCACTTAAAATAAAAGAGCATTTCAGACCATTACTATTCTCCCTGTTTGTCACTAAGACTTAATGATGATCCAGTTTATTTATTACACCTTTTTATTTGTTGAGTTGCAAAGGAAAAAGTCTATAAATCTGTTAAATAAAATGAATCAGAACAGTATTAACTTGCCTGTTGGTGAGAGAGGTGTCCCAATTCTTTGTATCCTAGAGCCAGCACTCTGGCACCTTCACGAGAGATTTCGGTATGAACCACGGTGTAATTCTCTGGACACTGGGAGAACTAAGGAAATAAATGAAGAGGATTTAAAAAATTTCCTCAGGACTTACTCATCAGGATTGAAATGCATTTCCCAGGTACTTCTGCAGTGCACTTTGCACTCCCCTATTCACTCTTCCCACACAACGAAATGCACCCAGCCCACCCAATGTAGCTCTCTTTCTCTCCTCTTAATACCCCCAACTCCACTCTCCCCATTTTTCTCTCTATCCTAAAGTTGAAAACACAGCTGTCTGCTTGCACCCCAGTAGGGAAGAAAATGTTTTACACCCATAAAAAAATCCACTTAACAGGGTGAAAGGCTAAATGGAATTTTTCAAACCTCATAGCAGCACACAAAATACACCTAGGGATTACATTTGAAGCCCTATTCTTGATTTAAACACATCCTCGGGTAAATGGCCATTTTAGAAATCCTCCAGTTTATGTGTGGATGTCCTTAGTATGTGCAAGTTCTGAGAGGAGTTGTGTCAGGGAGTGAGGTCTGGGCATCACAAAAATCTGCATGTGTATTCCACATTTCAAATATCAGGAATGTACATGTAAGCCCAAAATGCTCCACATCCCAGATCTATATCTGCTCTCTGTCATATGAAGACCACGTTGCAGCCCTGCAGAGCTGCATGGAGACCAAGGCAAATTGGCCATTGACACAGCCATGGCTCTGACGTTGTTGTCATGACATGATCATCAAGGCTCAGGCCTGCCTGGGCATAAGCGAAAGAGATGCAGTCTTTAGTCAAATCGACAGTGTGCATTTGGAGACGGCAACCCCCAGTTGGTTAGGGTCAAAAGAGAAACTGCTGGGTAGATTTACGGTATGTCTTTGTCCACTCAAGGTAGACAGCCAAGGCACGCTTGGAGTCAAACACGTGCAGTGCCACCTTCCCCCTTCTGGCGTGGTCTGGGGAAGAAAGTCAGCAGATCCACTGACTAGCTGAGGTGAAACACAGAAACCACCTTTGGCAGGAAATGCGGATGCATGCACAAGACTACTGTATTATGGTGTAACCTTGTGTACAGTGGAGTCACCAAGGCCTGGAGCTCACTGACAAGGTGTGTCAGCCACCAGAAACAAGACCTTCCAGGTCAGGATCTTAAGGAGGCAGGAAGTGAGTGAATCAAAGGGAGCCGACAAGAACCACATTAAGGTTCCAAGCCACTGGTAGGGGGTTTGACCGGAGATTTAGAGGTGAGCAAGCTCTGCTTGAAGCGAACCACCAGGGGCTGAGATGGGCTTCCCTTCCAATCTGCGATGACAGGCCCCGATCATGCTCAGGTGGACTCTGACTGATTTGGACTTGATATCTTAGTCCGAGAGGCGTAGGAGAAGGGGATCCACTGCAGTAAGTGGCTACCACTTCCAGACACTTCGTGAAGACTCGGGGTGCTGACACCAGTCTGAAGGGAAGAACCCGATACTGGAAATGCTGATCCCCCAGGATGAACCTGAGCTATTTTCTATGAGCAGGGCAGATTATTATGTATGTATATGCATACTTGAGATCCAAGGAACATAGCCAATCCTCCTTTAGGAGATACAGGAGCAGGGTCCCTAGTAAGATCATTTTTGTTGAGGTCTCAGAGGTCCAGGATGGGCTGAAATTCCCCATCTTCTTAGGTACCAGAAGTACCTAGCATAGATTCCCCACCCGACCTGAGCCACTGGCTCGATGAATGGTGTGTGGATGAGGTTGAACGGATAGGCATGTGTGAGGAGGGGTGTTTGGATAAGCTATGCTCAAGGTAATTACTTTTAATGCTAAGGGGTTGAATACCCTACGTGAGCGGGCTTCATCTTTTGAGTAAATGATGTGGTTGAAGGGAGACAGGGACAGCATGAATCAGTCCTCACCGATGGGTGACATCGGCACCAGCGGAGCAATTCCCCAACTTTTGAAGAAAGCCTTTGTGATTGCTGCCATGCATGTGTGGTCCTCTTCCCGTCCAAGTGTGCCATCTTGCTCAGTCAGGTCCCTTAGCTCGATCTCTACCAAGCAGATGGAAAGGGAAGGCGAGAGGGTAGTGAGGACTGATTCCTGCTGTCCCTGGAGAACACCCGAGTAACTACGCTTTCTCTAGGAACAAGCAGGAAGTCAGTCCTCACTTATGGGACTCCCTAGCTACAGGCTAACGAACCTGTAAACAAAAAACGCCTCCGCGAGGTCGTAAGCAGAAGCTGAAGCCCAAAGGAGCCCGAGTCTTTGGGTCGAAGTCCTCAGTAGTTGTGAAGAAGGGTCGGAGGGCAAGAGCTTATACGCTGAACAGATTACGGAGTACAGCCTGGCCGAAGGCACTGTCCCAGCGGAACTCCCTCTCCAGGCAGTAATGGGCAGTGAAAGTGTTCGTGGAGGACAAGGTTGCTGCCCGGCAGATGTCCATCAGGTGCATAGAGCACAGCGAGGCCACCTTAGTGCGGACCCAGTGTGCGGTGATTCGACGATCAAGAGGGATACCTGCCTTTGCATGGGTGAAAGCAATGCAGTCTGTCACCCAAACCGAGAGGGTGTGCTTGGTGACTGCTTGCTCCAGTCTACTGGGATCGTAGGTCACGAAAAGCCTATCAGGCTTGCGATGGGTCTGGATACGCTGCAAATAAAAGGCGAGGGCCCATTTGCAGTCGAGGGTGTGGAGGTCGTACTGGAGAACCCACCAAACAGGACACAAGAAGGGGTCGATCTGGCGCTCTGAGTACCAAACGGAGAAGCATTTCCATTTTAAGGTGGCGCCTAGTGGAGTCCTTCCTCGAGGCGAGAAGGACTTACTTCCTTGACCTCCTCCGGAAGGGCCAGAGAGGTTAAGGAGACACGTTCAGCCGCCAGGTCATAAGGGATAGGGAGGTTACGTTTGGGTGGAGCACCCGACTCTCCTCCAGCGTTAGCAGATCGTAGCAAAAAACCTATGAGAGAGTCAGTTGGTCCATTAGATGATAGAGGCGTTAAAGGGGCACTAAGAGGTGACAAGGCGATATGGAAAGACTGAATGAATTCTTTGCTTCGGTCTTTACTGAGGAAGATGTAGGGATGTTACCCATGACTGAAGTGGTATTTAAAGGTGCGGAAGAATTGAAGGAAATATCTATACATCGGGAAGATATATTACAACTATTAGATAAACTGAAGAGCAGCAAATCACCTGGGCCGGATGGTATACATCCAATGGTGTTGAAAGCACTGAAATATGAGATTGCAGACCTGCTATTAGTAATCTGTGAACTATCATTAAAATCATCTCTAATACCTGAAGATTGGAGGATCGCCAATGTAACACCAATTTTTAAAAAGGGTTCCAGGGGTGATCCGGGAAACTACAGACCGGTGAGCCTGACGTCAGTACCGGGAAAAATGGTAGAAACCATCATAAAGAATAAAATTATTCAGCATGTAGATAGTCATGGCCTAATGGGAGGCAGCCAACATGGCTTTAGACAAGGAAGATCTTGTCTTACTAATCTTGTATGTTTTTTTGAAGGTGTGAATAAACAGGTGGACAAAGGTGAGTCGGTTGATATAGTGTATCTGGACTTTCAGAAAGCCTTTGACAAGGTCCCTCCATCAGAGACTTTTGGCAAAACTAAAGAGTCATGAGATAGGAGGCAGTGTACTATTGTGGATCAGGAACTGGTTAAAAGATAGAAAGCAGAGGAGTAGGGCTAAATGGCCAATTTTTCCAATGGAGAAAGGTGAATAGTGGTATACCCCAGGGATCTGTGCTGGGTCAGCTGCTTTTTGACATATTCCTAAATGACCTGGAAAGTGGAACAACAAGTGAGGGTATCAAATTTGCAGATGAGACAAAACTATTTAAAGTTGTTAAAACCCAAGAGGATTGTGGAAAATTGCAAGAGGATCTTGATAAATTGGAAGACTGGGCATCCAAATGGCAGATGAAATTTAATGTGGACAAGTGCAAAGTTATGCACCTAGGGAAGAACAACCCAAAGTTTAAATTTAGACTTATCTAGTCTAGTCCCAGAAACTCTAGGGTTGTCATCCTCTTCCAGCAGCTTGGAGACTGATACATGTCATTCCTTGATGACACCGGTATTTATTTATTTAGCATTTCTTCTATACCGCGCTATTATCATCAGTGCGGTGTACATCAAAACAGAAACGTATGCATTCAGGGTTACTGAAAATGCATTTACAATTGAACAGGGATTATTTATTTATTTATTTATTTAACAAGAGCTTATATACCGCTACCTTCCAGAAAGATCAGGTGCGGTTTACAATGGAACAAATTAAACAGGGTAAACATTCTGTTTTTTACATGGAACATAGGGAACTGTGATTATACATTACAATAAACCTTTTAATAGGGTAAACAAACAAATTGTGGTTATACATTAACAATTCTACTTGTGATATATCAACTATGTACAGAACAAATAACTATAGGCAAAGGTTTGATTCTCCATTGAATTAATTTAGTATTAAATGTTTAATTTCGTATTATATATGGGGTAAGATTTGGAGAAAGAGTGGTACTTTAGATGTCTTATTGAAAGTAGTAGGCTTATTTGAGAATTAGGATAATTTGTTTTAGGTATAATTATATGCGAGGAATGCAGGATGTAGTAGGGTGTTACTCCAGGATTAGAACTTAGATAACAAGGTAATTAACAACAATTATACAACCTAGTATTTACAGTGATGTACATGGTGAGTGTAATTCTCCTGTTGGTATAAGGGCAGAGGCACCAGCTCCTCCCACTCCAGTAACCTACTGATAAAGTAGACTCACCAGAGCAACAATTAAGTTATAACACACCCAGACATCGAGTGTCCAAATAATAACATAACAGTAACTTCACATTTGAACGTGACCGATAAGGGTCTTACTTCCCCTCCCAGGAAGAGAGAAATTGCCCGTACTATATCCCACCCCTTAGGAATCCAAAAACCCGCCCCGAACCCAAAGCTCCACAGTTCGCTATGTTCTCTTACCTGTGAAATCTTTGCTTCAGGCTTCAACTATCGTAAAGAATCGGGACGGGATCCAGGACTAGACTGGGGTTCCTTCAGGAACTACAATTAGCAGGTAAGTCTAATTTAAACTTCCTTATCATCCCTCCAGTCTAGTCCCGGAAACTCTAGGGATGTAACAGAGCAGTAAAGTAACTCAACAGGCGGGACCTGACAAACCAGCCTGAAGCACCGCTGCCCCAAAACAGGTATCCCTAGTTGCCTGAACATCCAGACGATAGTGCTTAACAAAGGAATTCAAAGACGACCACGTCGCCGCCTTACAAATTTCGGCTGCCGGCACACAACTGTACTCCGCCCAGGAAGTCGCTTGCGCTCTAGTAGAATGCACTCATAAGCCTTCCGGCACCGGCTTTCCCTTCAGGAGATACGCTGACTCTATTGCTTCTTTTATCCATCTAGCAATCGACGCTTTCGACGCAGCTTCCCCTTTGCATGGACCGCCGAACACCACAAACAATCTATCGGACCGTCTAAACGTCTCCGTCTGCCTGAGATATCTTTTCAATGCCCTTCACACATCCAAAAGATGCAACTGTGGATTAGAAGAACCTTCTGGTGCTTTACGGAACACCGGCAGTGACACCACCTGATTTACATGAAAGGGGGACAGGACTTTCGGCAAAAAGGACGGGACCGGCCTTAGGACCACCTTAGACTCATGAAAAGCTAAGAACGGTTCCCTACAAGATAACACCTGTAACTCTGAAATCCGCCTTGCCAACGCAATGGCCACTAAAAACACTACCTTCAGAGTAAGATCCTTCAACGTCGCTTTCGCCAAAGGTTCAAACGGCTGCGAGCCTAAGGCTGCCAATACCAATTGCAGATCCCAAGATGGAACTAATTGTCTGCACGGTGGTCTCAATACACTCACCGCTTTTAGAAACCGTTTAACATCTGGATGCGTGCAGAGCGCTTGCCCCTTGATCTTCCCTCTATAACAGGAAAGCGCTGCCAATTGCACTCTTAAAGATGTGGCCGCCAAACCTTTCCGGAACCCATCCTGCAGAAACGCTAAAACCTGTGGTATAGAAGCTCGCAATGCTTCACAATCCTTCTCCACACACCAAGCCTCAAAAACACGCCAAATGCGAACATACACTAAGGAAGTAGATCTTCTACGCGCCTCAACAATGTTGTAATCTCCTCCGCCGAATAGCCTTTCGCTCTTAACCTCGCCCTTTCAAGAGCGATGCCGTAAGCAAGAATCGAGCTACCTGAGGCATGAACAACGGACCTTGCCTCAATAGATCCTGTCTGAGTGGTAGCCTCCACGGCTTCCCCACTACCATGTTCCCTGTAAAATAGTTATCTCCAAGTTATAATGCCCTGTTCAATGTAATTTCAGTTTGTTCAATGTAAACCGCACTGATGCAGAATAGCGCGGTATATAAGAGAATGTAAATAAATAAATACCAGCCTCCTGAGATCTGCATACCAAGGCCGCGTGGCCAATCCGGCGCTATCAGTATTACGCACCCTCTGTGTCGTTCGATTCGCTGCACTACCTGACCTATTAACACCCAAGGTGGAAAGACATATAGGAGCTGATCTGTTGGCCACTCTTGGACGAGAGCATCCAGGCCTTCCGACATTCGCTCTTTGCACCTGCTGAAAAACCGTTCTACATTTCCTGAATTGAACATCGTCATGAGATCCATCACGGGCGCTCTCCAGCGCCAAACTATCGCGTTGTAAACCTCCAGATGAAGTGTCCACTCTCCCGGATCTACTCTTACCTGACTCAGGAAATCCGCTGCCACATTGTCCACCCCTGCGACATGTGCCGCCAACAGAGCCTGAAGGTTCTGCTCGACCCAGTCGAACAACTGACGTGCTTTGTCCTCTAAGGGAGCACTGCTGGTACCCCCTTGCCTGTTGATGTAGGCTACTGCAGTCGCGTTGTCCGAAAACACTCTGATCGCTGTTCCCTTCAGATACTGTTGAAACTCCAGCAACACTAATCCCACCGCTCGAAGTTCCATCCTGTTGATTGACCAAGACCTTTCCTGATCTGTCCACTGTTCTTGCGCAAACCATCCCTGACAATGCACCCCCAACCTAGGAGACTTGCATCCATAGTCAGTGGAACCCAGTCCGGCATGTCCAAGGGCATGCCCCTTGCCAGAGACTCCGGAAGCAACCACCACTCCAGCGCATCCCGAGTCGCATCTGGACAGATAAGTCTATTGGACAGCGGGTCATTTTGATGAGACCATCTTCTGAGTAACGCTCTCTGCAATGGCCTCATATGCGCTCTGGCCCAGGGCACCAAGTCGATCGTTGTCGCCATCGTCCCTAGAACTTGTAAGTAATGCCACACCGTCGGGCACAGCCGGCCGAGAAACCGTCGTGTTTGTAAGGCCAACACTCGATGTGGAGGAAGAAAAACCTTGCCTGCCACGGTATCAAAACATGCCCCGAGATACTAGAGATTCTGAGAAGGAACCAGACTGCTCTTGGCCACATTGACTACCCAACTTAGCTGCTGCAGGCAGTTGACCACCCGAGCAGTAGCCTCCTCGCTTTCCACCCTGGACTTTGCTCAAATCAACCAGTCGTCCAGATATGGATGCACTAGAACACCGTTCTTCCGCAGCTCCGCTGCTACAACTACCATGACTTTGGTGAAGGTCCTTGGCGCCGTTGCTAGCCCAAAGGGAAGTGCACGAAACTGAAAATGTCCCATTGGAACCACAAACCTGAGGAACTTCTGATGCTCGCGTCGAATCAGAATGTATAGGTATGCCTCGGATAAATCCAGGGAAGTCAGATACTTCCCTTTCCTGACTGACATTATGACCGATCTCAGTGTTTCCATATGAAAATGAGAAACCCTGAGACACTTGTTTACCTTTTTGAGGTCTAAAATTGGCTGATAAGTTCCTTCTTTCTTTGGAAACACAAAATAAATGGAGTATCGACCTAACCCGCATTGATCCTGAGGCACTGGCACTACCGCTTTGAGCTCTAGCAATCTCTGCAAGGTCTGTTTGACTGCTTCGCGCTTGTAACGCGCCTTGCAAGGGTACTGAACGAAGGCATCGGTCACCGGTCTTTGAAATTCTAAAGCACAGCCTTCTTGAATCACCTCCAACACCCACTGGTCTGACGTAATTCTGACCCAGGCAGCGTAAAACTCCTGTAGACGACCGCCCACTGCTACGGCCACCTGGGCCTCCCTGACTTCATTGTGGCTTTTTTGCACCCGAAGTGATGGTAGCAAAACCCCTGCTAGCACCGCGGAATCCTCGAAAGCTCTGGTTTCTAAATGGAAAACGTCCTCTCTGGCTCTGAGAGAACCTAGGGGAGCGAAAATGACGAAAATCTCTCTGCGTAAATCTAAGCATCGGCAGAAATTTCCCCTGTTTCTGCTTACCCTCCGGCAGCCTTCCACCTTTGGATTCTCCCAGATCCTTAACTATCTTTTCCAAATCCTCTCCAAAAAGTAGACGCCCCTTAAAAGGAAGCTTACTCAAACTGGCCTTGGAAGAAGCATCTGCTGCCCAATTTTGCAGCCAGAGATACGTCCTTGCGGCCACCGCCGAAGTCATACTGTTCGATAGCCCCCTAATGAGATCATAACGAATGTCCTCTAGATACGCCGCTCCTGACTCCAAACGAGCCTTCCGCTAGCTCTCCCTGTATTTTCTGAGCCCATCGGAGACAGGCTCTGGCCACCCAAGCCCCACAAATGGAAACTTGCATGGAAAGAGCACTAACCCCAAACACCTGTCTTAACAAAACCTCCAACCTTCTGTCCTGAGTATCCTTAAGAGCTGCACTCCCTTTCACTGGAATGGTCGTCTTCTTGGTCACTGCTGAAACAGCCACATCCACTTTTGGTGACTTAAAGAGCTCCTTATCTTGCTCCACTAGCGGATAAAGTTGAGACATCACCCGAGAGCCTTTGAGTGTGGATTCAGGCATATCCCACTCACCTTGTATCATCTCCTTAATAACTCTATGCATGGGAAACGCGCTCTGCGTCTTTTGAAAGGCCTGTAAGAGTGGATCCTCTAAGGCAGCTTCCTCAACCTGCTCCGACACCGGCACATTAAGTGCCTTCAATGTCTCCGAAATCAGTGCGGGCAACTCTTCTCGTCAAAAAACACGCACCACTCGATCCTGTTCTGGAATCTCTCCTTCTTCCAGATCCTCGTCCATCTCAGTATCATGTTCCTCACCTTCTGTATGCCAATCCTCTGAAAACTCGGACCGACTCCGCTTATCTGATTCGACTCGGGCTCTCTTTGGCCCTAAGGTCGAAGGTGTCACTGACAGAGGAGTGCCTGGCCTCTTTTGCCCTAACTCTGCTGGCATGGGAACAAAGGCAGATGAAGAAGCTTCCCCAGGAGCACTGCCAAATGCTCTTTGAATCAGAGATACAAAATAAGGCGAAAAAATTGATAGCAAATCACCAGCCAAGGGAGCCGTAGTGCGCGGCCCATCTGGAGCCATAGAAGGACCTGGCACCGGCTCTACGGGTTCTAGCAAAGGAGACAGAGGCCCCTGCCCCGCTTCCTCGCGCTTCTCAGTGGAATCAAAGCGCTGTTCTACTGCTGAAGCCTGGCTACAGCTCTTACAGATGCCTGCCTCTGACACTACAGACTTTTTCACTCCACAGAGCAAACATGACACATCTGTAACCCCAGTACCTTGGTCAGACCATAACTTAATCACCTTCCCCATCCTCATTAAAGGCAAGCAATCATCACACATCAACAGAAACTCCATTGACTCAACAAAAGTAACATCTCGGAAATTCAAAACTTTCAACAAAGAACATATTCTTGCTGAAACCCGCCCTCTCCTCAATGACACCTCTCTCAATCTCGAAAATCTGATCACCACCTGGAACAGCACTATCAATACCATTGCACTGCATCCAAACCAGAGTAACAACCCAAAGAAAAGAAAATCCTCTCCTTGGTTCTCCCCTGACTTACGAGCTTCCCTCACACACCTAAGACGACTGGAAAAACGATGGCGTCGTTCACGCTCCACAGAAGACCAAGCAGCCTACAAAGCACAACTATCTACACACAGAGAATCAGTCATGGCCAAGATGAAACAATTCCATACCGATACGCTGAAAAGATCACTAAATAAACCACGTGATCTTTTCAATTTAGTCAAGACCTTATCTAAGGAACCATCACCTGAACAACCAGAACCCATTCAACCCCAAGCTTTCGCCGATTATCTGCAATCTAAGCTGCTTCAAACTAACAACATTGCAACAATCCCTGCTCAAGACACCGTATGCATAGCAAACCTATCTATGTTCTCCACACCATATAGGAAACATGTTGAAGACACCATCGCTGCCCTTAACACCACCACTGCACAAACCGACCCTTGTCCAGCCCGCTGGATAAAGGAACTACGGCAGGATCTTAGCCCCATCATCACTAGAATGATGAATTTATCCTTTAAGACTGGTTCCTTCCCATCAGCCCTCTAGAGAACATCCATCAGACTCCTCTTGAAAATCCCCAAACTCGACCCACAAAAGGTTGAATCTTATCGACCCATAGCTAGTATACCCCTTCTAGCTAAAATAATTGAAAAGGAAGCTCAAAGACAAATACAGGACCACATCGACACCGCCTCCCCTCTGGACCAATGCCAACATGGCTTCAGAGAGTTCCACGGTGTCGAAACCCTCCTTACCACTCTCTGTAACAATATCATCACAGGCATTGACAACATCCACCAAGGCTTTGCTCTTATCGTCTTAGACATTGCTGCGGCTTTTGACTCTGTACATCATGATCTCTTAATAGGGCGACTAAAACAAAAGGGCATCAACAACACTGCTCTGTATTGGTGCAGGTCATACCTTGATCAGAGATGGCAGTATGTATCATCAGGAACCGCAACATCCACACCTTACCATCAAAAGCAGGGCGTACCACAAGGGTCACCTCTATCATCACTCTTATTCAATATATACATACTGCTCGTTTGCAATATCACCAGGTCCTTCAAGGTCGAATGATTAATATACGGGGACGACATCCTTCTCTACATGCCTTTCTCTACAGTCCATATGGACCTTTCCCCGCTAGCCAAATGTTTTGATGCAGTGTCTGAATGGCTTCAATCCCAGAACCTCCGAATTCAACACAAGAAGACTAAGGTTCTCTTCATCACTAGGGACCCACTTTTCACCACCCCACCCCAGATAAAGGTGAAAGAAGCAGAGCTCCAAACAAAACCTTCCATTCGATACCTTGGGGTCACTTTGGACAAACGCATGGATATGAAACTACATATAGCCAACGAAGTCAGAGCAATCTACCTCAAGATCCGGACACTCCGCCATCTTCGCTCCCTGCTTGATCCTGATGACTTCCGGACTATATTTCAAGCTTTAACCTTACCGCACCTCGACTATGCTAATGCCATTCTTCAAAGCCTCCCACACTCCACCTTAAGCCCTTTACAACTTGCCATGAACACTGCAGCCAGAGTCCTCTACGGAGCATCAGGAAGGGACCATGTCACACCCATCCTAAAGCAACTTCACTGGCTCCCCATACATGGCAGACTATTGTTCAAGACATTATTACTCACCTTCAAGGCCATTAAAAGCATCATTTCCTCCTCTCTAATAGACCTCATTCAGGCCGTTCCACCCAACAGATCTAGGAGAACGATATCGACTAATGTGCTAGCAATCCCTAAAGCAGCGACAAAATGCTTATTAGCAACATCTAACAGGGCCTTTAGCTTCTATGCCCCTAAGTGCTGGAACACATTACCTCCAGAGATTCGGGCCATCACCGATCTATCTCTTTTCAGAAAGGCACTCAAATCTCACCTTTTCCCCCAATATTACTAAACCATTCAGCCTTTTTGAACACTACCCAAACTAAGAATAAATCCTGTTGTGTATATACATGTAAATACTCATGTAAATAGTTTCAGTTAATGACTTCCCCCTATGTTTTATCCAAGTTCTCTGACCTGTTCAATGTAAAACCAAACAGTTTGTTGTTCTGGTCTGTTATATTGTGAACCGCGCTGATACTAAACAGAGCGGTATATAAGAGCCTGTAATAATAAATAAATAAATAAACATAAGGTCTTTGCAGGCATCCTATCTCCAATATGCTGCACGCCAAGTTTGAAAAAGTTCTAAAGGTGATTCCTCCCAATTAGAGACCTGAAAAGGGATTTTCAACTGAACTCTGACTGCAGTCTCCGAGCTTTTTTTTTTTTAATTCTATTTTTATATATCACAAACTAAGGCAGAAAGTCCCCCGACCTGAAAAGCAGCAAAGAGATTGAAAAATGAAGCTTCCTCTGCTTGAAACGTGCACTTGTTTCCCCGACCTCGCTACCGTTTTTTTCGCACCCAAAACGGGACGCGGCGGGAAACTGCTGCCTACCCAGGCCTAGTTTGCAGAATTGCACCTCCCGAGTTCGACAGGTAAATAAAATACAAATTCCAGCTTACCTGCCAGCCAATAGTCTATCAAACAGCCCGACCCCACCGGGGCTGCTCAACACCAACGTGGCCGAACTCGGCTTCAGAAACCGCACCGGCAAAGAGCTCAGCAGCGAACTCTGCCTTAGCTGCTCCTGCCTGCTGAATCCCTCAAGCGCCTGCAGGCAAAACTTCTGCGCTGCGCTGGGGAAGGCAGTTAACAATACTGCCCCCCACCCCCCAGGCTTACCATGGCCCTTAAATCTTCCTGCTCTCTGTCTCTCCGGTAAGAGAGAGGAAGAATGTAAGTGAGGCCCCTCAGTACAAATTAAAGTGGTACTCCCCAATTTAACACAATCGAAAAAGCAATAATAAAATCCGAATAAAACACAAATACCCAATTTGAGAATGAAAGTAACCCTACTGAACTAAAATAACTACACTAAAGACCTTAATTGTTTCTCTAGTGAGCCAGGAGCTCTGGCTCACATCATCCAACTGCTTGGAGACTGATATAACTGGAGTGGGAGGAGCCGGTGCATCTGCCCTTATACCAGTGTCATCAAGGAATAACATGTATCAGTCTCCAAGCTGCTGGAAGAGGATGACAACCCTAGAGTTTCCGGGACTAGACTGGAGGGATGATAAGGAACTATGGTTACACGATGCAAGGTTCCGCATTAGGAACCACCACCCAGGAAAAGGATTTAGACGTCATTGTGGATAACATGTTAAAACCCTCAGCCCAGTGTGCGGAGGAGGCCAAGAGAGCAAATAGAATGCTAGGTAGGTATCATAAGGAAAGGAATGGAAAATAAAACAAAAGATATTATAATGCCTCTATATCGTTCCATGGTGAGACCGCACCTTGAATATTGCGTGCAATTCTGGTCGCCATGTCTTAAAAAGGATATAGCGTTATTAGAAAAGGTTCAGAGAAGAGACACCAAAATGGTAAAGGGGATGGAAGGATACTCCTATGAAGAAAGGCTAAAAAGGTTAGGGCTTTTTAACCTGGAAAAGAGTTGGCTGAGAGGAGATATGATAGAAGTCTATAAATTAATGATCGGAGTGGAACGGGTAAACGCAGATCGATTGTTTACGTTTATTTATTTATTTATTTAAGCTTTTCTTCTATACCGCTTTTTCCAAAGATCAAAGGCGGTTTACATTTAACATATAATGAACATGGGTTTTACATGGAACAGTGTTTTTTCATAACTATGTACAATTAACTTTTTATGAACTTTTCATAACTATATACAATTAACATTGGCTAGTAATGCTGTAACTATTTACATTAATCATACATTATTAATCATAGTTTGTAAGGGTTGCTTTTTCTTAAGTGTAGTGAGTTTTGAGGTATTTTGATCCGTGGTTAAGGAGGATTGTTATGGAGGTGCAGTGTGCTGGATGTAGGGGATTCATTAAGATTTGTAAAGTGTTCTGTGAACAGGTATGTTTTTAGTTCTTTCCGGAATGTCATGAGATCTTTTATTTCGCGGAGGCTTAGCGGAAGTTTATTCCATAGGGTGGGGGCTGCATATGAGAAGGCTCTTGAGCTTGTGGTTTTTTTTGTCTTTCGGATGGATTTGTTTATGTCTAGTGAGTGGGTTGCGTTTTGCCTGCGGGTTCTAAGTTCCTTTGGAGCATGTATCAGGGTGGTTAGATGTGAGGGTGAGATGCCGTTGATAAGTTTAAATGTGGTTAAGAGTATTTTGTACGATATTCTACTATTTATGGGAAGCCAGTGTAGTTCGGCGAGGATAGGAGTTATGTGGTCAGTAAGGCGGGCTTTTGCTGTTACTCGAGCACAGATGTTTTGAGCTCGTTGTAGTATATTGGTATTTGTGAGGGGGAGGCCAATAAGTAGACTATTACAATAGTCGAAGTGTGGGGTGATGAGTGTGCTGATAACAGATCTAAAGTCATGTGTGTCTAATAGTGGTCGTAAGTGTTGAATGGTCCTGAGTTTATAGAATATGGTTTTCACTGTTTGTTTTATGTGAGGGAGCATACTAAGTGTGTGATCTATTATGATGCCTAGGTATTTTACTTCTTTTTTAACTGGGATTATTGTGTTGTTAATTGTTATGGCTTCAGGGAGAGTAGTGTTTGGTTTTCTTGATACGAACATTGCTTCGGTTTTTTTCAGGTTGATGCTGAGGTTATTATTTTCTAGCCAAGTATTTGCTTCACTTATACAGTCTAGTAAGTTCTGGTAAGTGGGATTATTTGTGTTTATCGGTAGGGTGAGCATGATATCGTCTGCGTATATGTAGTGATTGACTTTATATTTTTTAAATATTTTTGTAATGGGTTGAAGATACAGGTTGAAAAGGAGAGCTGATAGGGCCGATCCCTGTGGAATACCTTGTCCTTGTGTGAAGGGTTCTGCGGTGTTTTGGCCTAATTTAACACGTATCGATCGGTTTGTGATGTATGATATAAACCACTGCAGAATTGTTCCTCCTATTCCTAGGTTTAGGAGTCTGTTAATGAGTGTGTTGTGGTGGACATTGTCAAAGGCTCCAGCTATATCAATGAATATGAGGATATAACCTTGGTTACTTGTGCCTTTGATGAGGTCATCCATGAGTGTTATTAGTAAGGTTTCGACCCCGTGAGATGGACGGAAGCCGAATTGGTGTGTGTCAAGTGGTTATCAGAATATAGAAAGACTAGAATATAGAAAGAATATAGAAAGACTAGGGGACATGCAATGAAGCTACAGGGTAAACTATTTAAGACTAATAAAAGAAAATATTTTTTCACTCAACGTGTAATCAAACTCTGGAATTTGTTACCGGAGGATGTAGTAAAGGCTGTTAGTGTAGCTGGGTTTAAAAAACGTTTGGACAAATTCCTGGAAGAAAGGTCCATAAATCATTATTAAGAAGGGACATAAGATATCAATGCTTGACCCAGTACAAGCATTGTGGAACCTGTGTCTTTTGGGGAAACTGCTAGGTACGTATGACCTAGATTGGCCACTGTTGGAAACAGGATACTGGGCTTGATGGACCTTGGTCTGACCCAGTATGGCATGTCTTATGTTCTTATGTTCTGGCAGAGCTCAGGGGAATGGGAGGCCCCGTCGACAGCAAGAGCAGGAGTGGGTACCAAGGCTGCCGAGCCCATTAGGGGGCCACGAGGATCAACGATGCCCCGTCCCTCTGAGCCTTGAACAGAGTGCTTGCAATGAGGGGGAAAGGCGGGAATGCATAGAGAAGACTGGAGAACCAGTCCAGGAGAAATGTATCGGGGCCCTCCCTGCTTGTGTGTGGCACCAGCCCACAAAAGCAGGGGAGCTACGTGTTCTGGGGACTGGCGAAGAGATCTATCGCCGGAGTCCCCCAGCAGAGAAACAGCCATTCTGCTACACTGGGATCGAGTCACTATTCATGGAGGCAAAGGATTCTGCTGAGTCTGTCCGCCAGGCCATTTTCCTGACCTGGAGGTATGTCGACCTGAGGGACATCCTCCATCAGGCAGTGAAAGAAAGCACAGTTACTTACCTGTAACAGGTGATCTCTGGGAACAGCAGGAATTAGTCCTCACATATGGGTACGTCGGTACCGACGGAGCCCGTGCGGGAAAGCTCCCCAGCTTCTTAGAATAGAAGCTTTTGGGACCTCCCACTGCACATGCGCACTGCCTTCCCGCCTTCCTGAACAGCTCTCCTCAGTTTCGAGTTTATAGCTGAGTCAACAGAGAGAGGACAGGAAGATAGATAGATAAAAGATACAACTCCTAGGGGAGGTGGGTGGGTTGTGAGGACTAATTCCTGCTGTTCCCAGAGATCACCTGTTACAGGTAAGTAACTGTGCTATCTCCAGGAACAAGCAGGAATAAGTCCTCACATATGGGGACTCCCTAGCTTAGATGCATGGGATCCCCTGTAAAGGTTCGCCATCTTCGTATGGATCTCAGGCATCCATTCTGGGAAGGTGGGCAGGAGTTGTTTAGGAATGGAACAGGTGCTTGAGGACAGCCTGGCCAAACAAGGCATCCCGGCGGGAGTCCTTGTCCAAACAGTAATGGGCTGTGAAGGTATGAACCGAGGCCCAGGTAGCGGCTCGACAGATCTGATCTATGGAAACAGAGTGCAGATGAGCCATAGAAGTTGCCATGGCCCTCACATTGTGAGCAGTGACATGGCCTTCCAGAGAAATGTTTTTGCTCTGGTAAGCAAAAGAAATACACTGAGCAATCCAATTGGAAAGTGTACGCTTGGAGACTGGAAGTCCCAAATGGGAAGGATCAAAGGCCACAAAAAGTTGAGAAGACTTTCGATGTGGCTGAGTCCTATTAAGGTAAAAAGCGAGAGCTCTTTTACAATCCAGAGTATGAAGGTTCCTCTCTGCATTGGATGCATGAGGAGCTGGAAAAAAGACAGGTAGATATACCTCTTGATTAAGATGAAAAGGCGAGACCACTTTAGGCATAAAGTGGGGATTCGTCCTAAGGACCACCTTATCATGATGAAATCTTGTGTAAGGTGGATTAGCCACTAAAGCCTGCAGCTCACTGATGCGGCGAGCCGAAGTGACTGCAATGAGGAAGATGACCTTCCAGGAAAGAAATTTCAAGGAGGTGGAAAACATTGGCTCAAAAGGTGGCTTCATAAGTTGACCGAGCACTAGATTCAAATCCCATGCGACCGGGGGTGGTCTGATGGGAGGTTTAGTGAGAGTCAGGCCTCTCATGAATCTTGCAACAAGAGGATGAGAGGAGATAGGTTGTCCATTTATATGTTGCAAGGATGCTGCAATAGCACTTAAATGGACTCTTACCGAATTCGTCTTGAGGCCTGCATTGGATAGATGCAGGAGATAATCAAGAAGAGAATTCAAAGGAAGTGCCAGAGGGTCAAGACCCTGCTGAGCACACCAAATGGAAAAACGTTTCCATTTGAAAGCATAGGAACGCCTGGTAGAGGGTTTCCTAGAGGCAGAAAGGATATCTTTCACTGGTTGGGAAAGATGAAAGTCTTGAAGGCTTAAGCCTTCAGTAACCAAGCACTGAGGTGAAGGGATTTGGGGTTTGGGTGCCACAAAGTCCCCTCCTCCTGAGACAGGAGGTCTGGCGCAGCTCCCAGATCCAAGTAGGATCCCTGGGAGAGCTGTAGAAGTAGAGGGAACCACACTTGGCGTGGCCAGCGTGGAGCTATGAGGATCATAGTTCCATGATCCCTCTGGAGTTTGAACAGAGTCTTGGGAATCAAAGGAATGGGTGGAAAGGCATATAGGAATGCCTGACTCCAATTCAGGAGAAAGGCGTCCGTAGCCTGAGCTCCCTGACACGGAGTTCTGGAACAGAACCGGGGAAGTTTGGCATTCCACGGACTTGCAAAGAGGTCTATGTCCGGGGTCCCCCATTCCTGAAAGATTCAGTTTATTTGGTCCAAATGTAGGGACCATTCGTGTGGCAGCAGAACTCGACTGAGCCTGTCTGCCCGAGAGTTTTGAACTCCTGGGAGATACACTGCTAGCAGGTGAATCTGATGCTCTCTGGCGAAGGCCCATAGTCTTAGAGCTTCGTTGCAAAGCGACAGAGAGCCCGTCCCTCCTTGTTTGTTTATGTAAAACATGGCCACCTGATTGTCCGTCTGAACTAGGACAGTGAGGTTGGCTAGGAGGGAGTGGAAGACCTTGAGGGCAAGGTAAATTGCTCGCAGTTCCAGAAGATTGATATGAAGGGTGGTCTCCTGTAGAGACCAAGTGCCCTGAGTGGAGAGAGTTTGCAGATGGGCTCCCCACCCTGTTTGGGAGGCATCTGTTGTGAGGGTTGCTTGGGGTAGCAATGGTTGAAATGGAGCCCCCAACAACAGATTCTTGGTGGAAGTCCACCAGTGGAGGGACCAAAACAGACGATCGGAGGTTTGTATTTGGTCTGAGAGCGCTCCTGACGCCTGAGTCCACTGAGTGGCCAGGGTCCATTGAGCTGCTCTCATATGAAGACGAGCATAGGGCACCACATGCACTGTGGAGGCCATATGACCCAGTAGGCGTAGCATTTCCCTGGCTGTCAAGTGAGTGCTGGACTGAGCTTGGGAGGCCAAACTCAGGAGGCGCTGGCCTCGAACATGTGGAAGGTAGGCCCTTGCAGTGATGGTGTCCAACTGGGCCCCTATGAATTCTAGAGATTGAGTAGGGATGAGTTGGGACTTGGGAAGGTTTACTACCAGTCCCAGATACTGCAAAAGGCTCCTTGTGTGGTCCAGGGAAATCTGGGCCTGTGACTGAGTTGGAGCTCGGATGAGCCAGTCGTCCAGATATGGGAAGACAAAGATTCCCATGCCTCTTAGAAATGCGGCTACGACTGCCATGCATTTTGTGAATACTCTTGGAGCAGAGGCTAGACCGAAGGGGAGTACTCTGTATTGGAAATGTTTTCCCTGAAACAGAAAGCGAAGATACTTTCTGTGGGATGGATGGATGAGTATATGTGTATACGCATCCTGTAGGTCTAGAGAACAAAGCCAGTCCTGACCCTGGAGGTAAGGAAGGAGAATGCCGAGAGACAGCATTTTGAATTTCTCCTTGAAGAGAAATTTGTTCAATTCTCTCAGATCTAGGATTGGTCTGAATCCCCCTGTCTTCTTTGGAATGAGAAAATAAGGGGAGTAGAAACCGGACCCTTGTTGAGGAAGAGGAACCTCTTCTATGGCCCCTTGGGCAAGAAGAGAGGAAACCTCTTGACCCAACAGGGTTAGGAGAGATGGGGGAGAATTGAATGGTCTCACCATATGATGGGGAGGAAGGCTGGAGAAATGAAGTTTGTAACCCTCTCGAATGATAGAGAGGGTCCATTGTTCTGTTGTGATTTGTTCCCATCTGGGAGCAAAGTGAACCAACCTTCCGGGTATGGTGAGAGGTTCTGGTTGTGTTAGAACCAGAAGTGGCAAGTTCCCTAGGAGCAAGTCAAAACCCCTGAGGGGTTGGAGCCTGCTGAGCTACAGTAGCTGCTGCAGGCTTAGCTCGTGCTTGTTTGGATTGCTGACGCTTAGCAGTATAGCGAGGTTGAGAAGACTGCTGGCCAGTATTTGAAGCAACTCTGGCCTTCTTATAGTAAGGCCTTTTAAAAGACTTTTTCTTAGTAGGAATTGAAGTGGACTTTGAAAGTCTTTCCAAGGTGGCATTTTCAGCATCCATCTGGGTGGCTTTGATTTGCCACTCTTCCCCAAATAAGTTCTCACCTGTACAGGGCAGATTCCGTAAGCCATCTAGAACCCAAGGTTCCAGATCAGAGGCCTGGAGCCAAGCAAGACGTCGGGCTGCAATAGCAATGCCCGAAGCCCTACTGGCTCCCTCAAAGGAATCATATGCTGCCCTATTAGAGAACTTAGAAACCTCTAAGAGTTGTTTCACTAGGGAAAGGAATCCCTGCTTTTTATCCTCAGGGATAAAGGGGGCAAAATGCCGCACCTTTTTGGCAAGTTCCTCCAGGAACATGCCCATATAGAGACTGTAGGAATTAATCCTGGCTATAAGCATACTAGCCTGGAAAATTTTCCTACCAAAAGAGTCCAAAGTCTTACATTCCCGTCCTGGAGGGGTGGAAGAGTGCCTTTTGGTACTCCTAATCTTCTTCATTGCAGACTTCACCACAATAGAGTGGTGGGGCAATTGAGTCTTTTGGAAACCAGGAGAAGGAGGGACCCTATACATGGTGTCCAACCTACGGGAATAAGGAGACAAAGTCAAAGGATTTTCCCAGAAATCCATCAGTTGTTCTTGAAGGATTTCATGGATAGGCAGGGTAACTGCCTCCTTAGGGGCCTTTGAGTATCCCAAAATATCCAGTTTTTTGGATCTGGGTTCCTTTTCAGAGGATGTGGTAATAGAAAGGGCTGTAGCCATATCTAAAACAAAGTCCTGGAAGGACAAATCCTCTGGAGGGGACATTCTCCTTTTAGGAGAAGAGGGCTCCTCAGGTAAGTTGAGTGAAAACTCAGCAGAATCATCAGAGGAGTGAAAATCCTCAGAGGAATCGGTGCTTTCCTCTAACGCACGATACGCGTACCGATCGGTATCGATATCGGGCGTATCGGGTATGGAACCGGTATGGAGCGAAAGCCCATACGGTACCGACTTGCGTTTAGAGGTGGACGGCCTCGATACCGGCATGGCGGACGATACCGGTATCGGGCCCGGAACCGCTGAAAGCGGAACCGATGGCGTTGCAGCTTTAATGAAAGCCATGACGGCCTGCTGCATGGACTGTACAGTATCGCCCATGGACGCCATAGCTGCCTGGATGTCGGTACCGGAGTGACCCGGTACCCCAGAGCAGGCTAACAGGTGATCTGTCGAGGCCGTAGCATCGATATCAACCTGAGACCCCTGAATTGGCGTTTTTGGAAGTTGGACTTCCCGCCGGGGTTGTTTGGCTGGGGCAGGGTCCTCAAGTTCTAAGCTAAGAGCCTCTCGATGCTTTGAAGGAGATTTGCTCTTTGAGGACTTGCCCACAGAAGGTTTGGTTACCTGAGATCCATCCGGAGAAGAAGACCTGGATGACTGTGATGCTGTATTCTCTGAAGCAAACAGCACATGGAATTTGTTGGCCCGGTTCTGCAGCCCACGTTTAGACATGTGGGAGCAAGATGGGCAGTCCGGTATGGAATGGTCAGGCCCCAAACATTTCAGACACCATTCATGGGTGTCTGTGACTGAAATAACAGCATTACATTTGGTACACTTCTTAAATCCAGGGGCTGGCTTCTCCATGAGGAGAAATTGAGTAGGCCGAGAGGCCTCTCTGAAGTGACCAAAAAGCTAAAAAATAAGAAAAAAGAATTATAATTTTTTAAAGAAAGAAAGAAAAGACCGGCGATACCGGTATCGGTATGGGGAAGGCAGGTACGCGGTCTAAAGAAACAAATAAAATAACAATTTCTTCAGCGGTGACAGGAACACGACCTGCTGGCTCCGCGGAAAAAGAGAAACTGAGGAGAGCTGTTCAGGAAGGCGGGAAGGCAGTGCGCATGTGCAGTGGGAGGTCCCAAAAGCTTCTATTCTAAGAAGCTGGGGAGCTTTCCCGCACGGGCTCCGTCGGTACCGACGTACCCATATGTGAGGACTTATTCCTGCTTGTTCCTGGAGATAAGATGAGGACCGCTTCCCGGCAGAGGGAGCATGATCCCATGCCTCCCTCCTTGTTGATGTAGAACATCGCTACATGGTTGTTGGTCTGCACTAGGACCGACTTCCAGCAGAGGTGTTCCTCGAAGGCCTCAGGGGACACCAAATGGCTCGGAGTTCAAGCAGGTTTATCTGTTGCTGAGACTCCTTGGGTGACCATTGCTCCTGCGTGCAGTGGTCCGCAATGGGCTCCCCACCCTAACAGGGAGGCGTCTGTCATCAGTACCGCATCGTGCTGTGGTGCCTGAAAGCTGAATATCACCACCCCACAGTGAAACAATTTAAATAGCAAAACATCAAGAATCACTGAATCATCACCTCACTATTTTTTGTATTTTTATTTTTTGTCGAAGCTATGCTGTAGGAGGGACAGCACTGCCAGCAATCCCACACCAGACAGCTAGCTGCCTTTTTTTCTTATTTATGGTCCTGTATCACCAATTTCGTAATTTTCAACAACAAGTAATTTGTACTTAGCTTAAGTCTCTCAATCTCAACTTTGTCGTTCCGTCACTCTAAAGGAAAAACATTCGCATGACGCGCGCGTTTCGAGCCGGTTGGCCCTGTATCAAATGCTGAATTATTCTCTACTCAGGTAACGGAATCCCAAAAAACGCCGTCCTTGCTGGTGCCTGAAAGGGCAATCCCCATAAGAACATAAGATATGCCATACTGGGTCAGACCAAGGTCCATCAAGCCCAGTATTCTGTTTCCAACAGTGGCCAATCTAGGTCATATGTACCTAGCAGTTTCCCCAAGAGACACAAGTTCCACAATGCTTGTACTGGGTCAAGCATTGATATCTTCGGTCACTTCTTAATAATGGTTTATGGACCTTTCCTCCAGGAACTTGTCCAAACCTTTTTTAAACCCAGCTACACTAACAGCCTTTACTACATCCTCCGGTAACAAATTCCAGAGTTTGATTACACGTTGAGTGAAAAAATATTTTCTTTTATTGGTCTTAAATAGTTTACCCTGTAGCTTCATTGCATGTCCCCTAGTCTTTCTATATTCTGATAACGTAAACAATCGATCTACGTTTACCCGTTCCATTCCGTTCATTAATTTATAGACTTCTATCATATCTCCCCTCAGCCGTCTCTTTTCCAGTTTAAAGAGCCCTAACCTTTTCAGCCTTTCTTCATAGGAGTATCCTTCCATCCCCTTTACCATTTTGGTGGCTCTTCTCTGAACCTTTTCTAAAATCGCTATATCCTTTTTAAGATAAGGCGACCAGAATTGCACACAATATTCAAGTGCGGTCTCACCATGGAACGATATAGAGGTATTATAATATCTTTTGTTTTATTTTCCATTCCTTTCCTTATCATACCTAGCATTCTATTTGCTCTCTTGGCCGCTGCTGCACACTGGGCCGAGGGTTTTAACATGGTATCCACAATGACGCCTAAATCTTTTTCCTGGGTGGTGGTTCCTAATGTGGAACCTTGCATCGTGTAACCATAGTTTGGGTTGTTCTTCCCTAGGTGCATAACCTTGCACTTGTCCACATTAAATTTCATCTGCCATTTTGATGCCCAGTCTTCCAATTTATCAAGATCCTCTTGCAATTTTTCACAATCCTCTTCAGTTTTAACAACTTTAAATAGTTTTGTGTCATCTGCAAATTTGATAACCTACCTCGTTATTCCACTTTCCAGGTCATTTATGAATATGTCAAAAAGCAGCGGACCCAGCACAGATCCCTGGGGTACACCACTATTCACCTTTCTCCATTAGGAAAATTGGCCATTTAGCCCTACCCTCTGCTTTCTCTCTTTTAACCAGTTCCTGATCCACAATAGTACACTGCCTCCTATCCCATGACTCTTTAGTTTTGCCAAAAGTCTCTGATGAGGGACCTTGTCAAAGGCTTTCTGAAAGTCCAGATACACAATATCAACCGACTCACCTTTGTCCACCTGTTTATTCACTCCTTCAAAAAAACATAACAGATTAGTAGGTTGTGACTATCTACATGCTGAGTAATTTTATTCTTTATGATGGTTTCTACCATTTTTCCCAGTACTGACGTCAGGCTCACCGGTCTGTAGTTTCCTGGATCACCCCTGGAACCCTTTTTAAAAATTGGTGTTACATTGGCGATCCTCCACAGGAGGTTGTGGGGGTTTTACCACCATAAGAATATAAGATATGCCATACTGGGTCAATACGTGTAATCAAACTCTAGAATTTGTTACTGGAGGATGTAGTGAGAGTTGTTAGTGTAGCTGGGTTTAAAAAAGGTTTGGACAAGTTCCTGGAGGAAAGGTCCATAAACCATTATTAAAAAGGGACCCAGGATATCAATGCTTGACCCAATACAAGCATTGTGGAACCTGTGTCTCTTGGGGATACTGCTAGGTACGTATGATCTAGATTGGCCACTGTTGGAAACAGGATACTGGGCTTGATGGACCTTGGTCTGACCCAGTATGGCATATCTTATGTTCTTATGGGTCAGACCAAGGTTTATCAAGCCCAGTATGTTCACACACAAGGAAATTTGTATACATTGGCCAACATATATGCCCCTAGTGAGCACAAAGCAGATTTCCTTGGGATAGTGAAAGTGTCCCTGGCTGCATTTGTTAAGGGGATGAATTTCCTGAGGGATTTAACACTTTCCTGACGCCATGGTTGGACCCTACCGGAAAGGGGGTGCTGAAGGTGGGCACCGCAAGTAAAGCTTTGTGGTGATTGGTAATAGATTTGGGATTGGTGGATTCCTGGAGTGACTACCATCATGAAGAAAGGTGTTACACGTACTATTCCGTGGTTCATCAAGTATACACATTTTATTTATTTAGACAGTTCTGTATACCACCTTATCCTTCAATCAAAGTGGTCACAACACAATTGGGGGATACATTTAACACGAGGGGATATGAGACACATACACTAATACTTACAGGGAACATGGGCAATGGAGGGTTAAGTGGCTTGCCCAAGACCACAGGGAGCACCTGTGGGACTAGAAACCCCAGTCCTTCCGGCCCAAGGTTGCTGTCCTCTAGTGGGATTTGAACCCCTTACCTTCCGGCCTGAGGTTACTTGCCCCAACCACTAGGCCACACATGCATTCAGTACCACATAAGTGATATGGAACTGAGGGCCATAACGTGGTCTTACCATACCTCACATTAGGTAGACATATTGGGTTCTTACCTGGATAATGGCTGAAGTTTCTGGAGGCTCAACAATTATTTCTTGAGAAAACAGAAGTGTAATGTGCCCACGAAGGCCTTATATAGGAATAATGGGCTCAAAATGACATAGGAGAGGTGTGAATGCCTTTGGTTTGGGATGCCTTTAAGGCTGTCTCAAGGGGTTTCTTTATTGCTGAGACTGGGTAAACAAATTTGAGAAGGGGAAATCTATAGGGAATGGGCAGATATTGTGTGTTGTCAATGACAGCATGAGAGGACTGGCTCGAAACAAGCTTAGAAAAGACTTGTGGCTTTGCGAGTCCATTTGGATTACTGGGAGCAGATAGTGTTGGATTTTAAAAGAACTAAACTCTGACAGCTGTTTTATGAAAAAGGCAACAAGGCAGATAGACTGTTGGCCTTTTGGTTGCACAGACTGTGCATGCAGTAGCTGTTCTTAAGTGGAAGAACAGGCAGTGTTAGTGTCAGGCTAGTGAAATTAGCCCGACACAACCTTTGCAGAGCCCATGTTCCCTGTAAAATAGTTATCTCCAAGTTATAATTTATTTATTTATTTACATTCTCTTATATACCGCGCTATTCTGCATCAGTGTGGTTTACATTGAACAAACTGAAATTACATTGAACAGGGTATTATAACTTGGAGATAACTATTTTACAGGAAACATGGGCTATGGAGGGTTAAGTGGCTTGCCCAAGACCACAAGGAGCACCTGTGGGACTAGAAACCCCAGTCCTTCCGGCCCAAGATTGCTGTCCTCTAGTGGGATTTGAACTCCCTACCATCCGGCCTGAAGTACCTTGCCCCAACTACTAGGCTACTCCTCCACTCCATACCTGTTCAATGTAATTTCAGTTTGTTCAATGTAAACCGCACTGATGCGAGAGGTCACGTGATGCGGGCAGGGTAGTGGCCGCATCCTGATTGCGCTCCGATACCCTTAGCCCAGGCCGGCGAAATAGAACCGTGTGATACCGCGGCAAATAGACGAGAGTATGCCCAGGGTGTGTTGGAGTGCCTGCAGAATCCCATAGTGCGGTCTTGCCGACGAAGGCATGGTGGCAGTGGTCAAAACGGCTAGGCGAGACAGAGAGCGGGTGGCCGGCACGAGCAAGATGGCGGAGTCAGCCCTGGCGCCAAACTTGCCCAGATCCCCCGCTTCTCTGGATGAGATGTCGGCAGCCATAGTAGCGGCCCTGTCACCTCAGTTTGACGCTTTACACGAGAAGATGGATGGGCTGCGTTCTTCCGTGAACACCCTGAGGAGCAGACTCCGTGAGGCCGAGGATCGCCTGGGTCAGGCGGAGGAAAAAGTGGAGGTGCTGGCGACGGAGGTGGCCAGCCTAAAAACCCAACTCGGCCTACAAGAGGCAAAGCTTGATGACATGGAGAACCGGTCAAGACGAAACAACTTGCGGTTCATGGGGATTCCAGAGACCGTCTTGGATAAGGACTTGCATAGCTATTTGAAAACGCTAACCACGCAAATACTGGATGGCGCTGAGCTCGGAGACCAGCTGCGAATCGAGAGAGTGCACCGTGTAGGCAACAAGCAGGTGCGAGATATCCGCCCCAGAATCGTGCTTGCAAAGTTTCTATATTTTCCGCAAAAAGAAACGATTCTACGGCCGGCTCGATAGAAGGGGGAAGTTATATACAATAACAGTAAAATCCGAGTTGCACAGGATTATTCTGTCGTGCTGAGTCGGAAACGCCGAGAGTATGCCCCCCTATGTGAAAAGCTTATCAGTGCTGGAATTCGGTACCCTGCTAAACTACATGTGATGCACGAAGGAGCTCATCGCGCCTTTATAACAGCTGCAGAGGCTGAGGTCTATGTGAATCAGCTCATTGATCGAGGGAAGGCAGCGTCGGCGTCTCCACATTGAAACTCAATGGTGCTGACTGTTTTGTGATGGTCAGGCTCCCTCTCGGGAGTGTAGACTGTGGCAGCATGGTGTAGCGACGGATATAGGATCTACCAGGCCTTTGTGTTTGGACCATGGACATCATAACCAAGTTACTTTGTGTCCTTTGAATTTCCCCTCTAGTTACAAGCTTGCCACGCTACGAATCCGCAACATTGTTTCAAATCATGCAGGTCCATCTAGTAACACTTATCATTGACATTGCCTTGCATCTTTTCTCTTAGTTCTCATTCTTAGTATTGCTATGCTTAGGCGCTGGAGGGCTTCTGAGTCACGGAGCCTATCAGGTCACTTTTTTTTTTTTTTTTTTAGTTTTCACCTGCGGACAATTAGAACGGTTACTTTACTTATATTAGCTGCTGACTGGCCAGTACCTGCGGTCTTCTTTAAGTTTTAGTTATGCCGCTGGAGAGAAGTTTTTACGAGCATTCTAGCCAAAAGAATCACAGCGGATAAATACGGATTGGGGGAGTGCTTGAGACCTGCTGGGGCATATACTACTGGGTGGGGCAGGGCCTTGCTCCGGGGCCATTTTTTGACACCTAGATGTCTGTAGCTACCGCTGAGTGAGGGGAGCTCCTAGCGGTCAGCACAAACGTACCTTGTTTATACTATGTTGCCTACCTGTGATTTTGCCCCCAGCTTCCCACAGCTAGGGCCAAGGAGATACCCCCGATGTAATTTGTGCAGAATGTTATTTTAACATGTGGGTGCAATACTGCGCTGCCTCCTGGGTCCGCAAGCTTTCTGGGGTATTCCCCCTTTCTTTAGAAGTGACGCACGAAGAGAAAAGTTGAGGTGCTTAGCAGGGGTACATGGAAGGGTAGGCGCTGATATGGCTCTACCTAAGACCTACTGTGCCATAGCGGAAAGACTCTAGGGTTTGATTTTCGGTAATCTAACATCCCTTTAAAACTTCTGAGTGATCGGAGTAATAAAGATGCAGGATGATAGCACTGCAGGCTGCGAACCAAGGAGGCAACCCCATAACCTTTATTTGTGCAGGATTTACCTATTGGGCCAGTCAGTTGAAATGGCAACTGATTGCCTCAGCGATACATGTATTTGTTTTGATTGTTGTTAAGAAGTCGATTGGTAGCTTTTGTATTGTTGTTCGGATTGTGCCTTTTCATAAATAGCAGAAAGAACCATTTCCTGCCAAGACATATGAATCACTTTAAAGGACTGGAATTGTGTGGGGCTTGGCTGAATACTGTCGACTTGCCTCTATGTAGGGGGGTCAGGTGGGGACCTGGGCCTTATGGGAGTTGGGTTAGCTGGGTACACCAGGGAGGGCTCAGCATACGACAGCGGGCAGAGACGGGAGGGTGAAGAGTCTGACCACGGGATTGAAAATGGTTTTCTAGTGGGCGACAGGGGGTCGGCCGCGCTCAGAGGGGCCTCGGTTGGGCTTCTCTAGAGCGGGAAAGTGGAGAGGGCCTAAAGGGTTAGTGGAGTAGACTGGGGAGGAGATTGGGTTGGGTAAAGGACAAAGGGTTGGGGGGGTTCTTAAGTTTGGAAGGGAAGTGGGATGGTGGGGGGGGGGGGTAGAGGGAGGAAGAGGTTGTGGGTAGAACGGGACCACTGGACAATATGGGATAGGTAGGTCGAGCATATCGTAGTGGCTAGGGGTGGACCTCAGGCTGGGGGGGTTCATCTAGAGCAGGGGTCTCAAACACGCGGCCCGTGGGCCGCATGCGGCCCGCGAGACAACTTTGTGCGGCCCGCGACAGAGGAAAACAAAAAAACCCCAAAACCCTGGCTTCTGCCGTTGCCGCCGTGGCAGCGGCAGAATCAATTGTCAAATTTTAAAAAAAAGACTTCTGCTGCTCAAGCAGCAAAATCAGCTGTCCTGCGGCCCCTTCCCCTGTGCCCGGAGATCCGAGTCTGTTCTATCAGCGGCGTGCTTTTCAAGCCGGGAATACTCTCCTCGCGGCTTGAAAAGCACGCCGCTGATAGAGCAGACTCGGATCTCTGGGCACAGGGGAAGGGGCCGCAGGACAGCTGATTTTGCTGCTTGAGCAGCAGAAATCAGTTTTTTTTTTTAAATTTGACAATTGATTCTGCCGCTGCCACGGCGGCAACGGCAGAAGCCAGGGTTTTGGGGGTTTTTTTGTTTCCCTCCTTCGCTGGCCGGTAATGAGCTATGGAGGGGCTGACTGAAATGGGGTAATGGGGGTTAGGACTGGAAGTGGGCTATTGGCAGGGGGTGAGGGTTATGACTGGTAATGGGCTATGGTGGGGGCTAGGACTGGAAATGGGCAGATGGGGGTTAGGACTGGAAGTGGGCTATTGGCAGGGGGGGTTATGACTGGTAATGGGCTATGGTGGGGGCTAGGACTGGAAATGGGCAGATGGGGGTTAGGACTGGAAGTGGGCTATTGGCAGGGGGGGGGGTTATGACTGGTAATGGGCTATGGTGGGGGCTAGGACTGAAAATGGGGTGATGGGGGTTAGGACTGGAGGTGGGCTGATTGGGGGGTTAGGACTGGTAATGGCCTATGAGGGGAGGTAAGACTGAAAATGGGGTGATGGGGGATACGACTGCAAGTGGGCTATGGGGGGGACTAGGACTGGTAATGGGCTATGGGGGGGTAAAGACTGAAAATGGGGTGATGGGGGGGGGTAAGACTGGAAGTGCGCTATGGGGAGGTTAGGACTGGTAATGGGCTATGGGGGGTCTAGGACTGGTAATGGGCTATGGGGGGTCTAGGACTGGTAATGGGCTGGGGGGGTTGCTAGGACTGGAAATGGGCTGAGTGGAAGGGGGGCTTGAACTGCAAATGGCTGATGGGGAGGGGGGCTTGGAATGGAAATGGGCTGTGAGGGGAGGGAGCTAGGATTGGAAATGGGCTGATGGGGGGCTAGGATTGGAAATGGGCTGATGGTGAGGCTAGGATAGGACTGGAAATGGACTGATGCAGGGACTAGAAAGGAGCAGATGCTGGGTGGGGCTGGAACTAGAAGGGAGCTGATGTTGGGGGAGGATTAGAATGGGATGGAGCTGGGAAAGTGAAATGGAGAGGGGAAAATATTTTGTCTGGAAGAGAAGACAAATCTACAATTGGCCAGGTATTGGGAGAGTAAGTGGGGATTGAGGATGGAGGGGTAAAATTTGAGTGGATGAAATAGGAATGAGGAAAGAGCAAAAGGAGAAAGATTAGTATGTTAAAGCAGATGTAGAGAGAGAGAGAGAATGGAAAAAAACTAGAAGAGAGAAGAAAGGACAAATGGACAGCAGACGGAGATAGCAGAAGACACGAAGAAACCAGAAGTGGCTGGAGCAATTGCAACTGAAAAAAAATGCACAAAAGGTAGAAAAATATCTCTTTATTTTGAATTTATTAACTGGAATATGTCAGCTCTGGGAAATGTGCATCATTAATGTTTGCGCTTTGTTTAGTACAAGAGGAAATTAATTTATAGTTTTATTTCTACAGTGTTGTTGTACATTCCAAGTTTGGCTTTTGGGGTTCCCAGTTTAATTATTGTCTTCCTATTTCTAAATCTTTTAGTCTTTCTTTATCCATACTCATTAAGAGGCATATTTACTAAAAGTTAGTGTATGGTAACATTATGCAAATATTTATGCAAATGAGGCCCCTTATGCAAATGAGGCCCCCACGTCTTATGCGGCCCCCGGGTTACTTTACAAGTCCTCATTTGGCCCTCAAAGCAATTTGAGTTTGAGACCCCTGATCTAGAGGATGTCTGGAATATTGGATTACTTGCTGTGGTGTATTATGCTCCAAGCTGAAGACTGTCTCTTGGAATGTGTGTGGGATAGGTAACCCTGTTAAACGATATAAGGTGCTGCAGGCTTTGACGAGGCTGAAGTGCGATATTGCCATCTTGCAGGAAACCCACCAGACAGCTGAGGAGCATGCAAAATTACAGAGAGCGTGGGTGGGGCAGCTCTGGGGTGCCCTGGCGACAGGGAAAAAAGGTGGAGTGGTCATATTGATTCATAAAAGGCAGCGTTTTGAACTTGTGAAGGAATATGTAGACCCTACGAGTAGATATATCTTGCTATATGGTAACTTGGAGGGGAGACCAGTGGTGTTGGATAACCTGTATGCTCCCTAATGTCCTGGATAAGTCCTTATATGCCCATCTGGCCTCTAGAGTCGAACAAATGCCGAATGTTGCCCTGATCTTGGCTGGAGACTTTAATAGGGTGTTGGATGTTGAATTGGACACATCTGGAGGCAGGCGGGATGGATGGCGAGCCCCGGCTACCAGGGCACTTCAAGACTTACGGTGTCGGTTGGGGTTGGTAGATCCGTGGCGCTTGCTCCATCCTTTGGAGCAAGACTTTACTCATCAATCGAGGGCCCATGACTCGAGCGCAAGAATTGACTCTGTATTGGTCTCCGAGCGGTTGTTGGTGCAAGTGGGGGAAGCGCAGGTTGGCCCGGCGGCAGTGTCGGACCACGCGCCGGTCTGGGTAGACTTGCAATGGGGGAGCCCTAGTACCCCGCAGAGAATTTGGCGGTTCCCCCTGGGGCTCTACACAGATACCGAATTCCGTACTTATCTTGGACAGCGATGGGGGGAGTTCATGGATATCCATGAACAGCACAGGGATGAGCCAGAATTACTGTGGGAAACAGCGAAGGTGGTTTTACGTGGCGACATTATTGCATATGTGGTGCGGAAGCGAAAAATGTTGGCGTCGCGAATAGTTCAAACTTCCATAACCAACACAGTTTCAGCAACCAATCCTAGCTATGCACCCACCTCAATTCCACCTATCACAATGTTCACAACTCCAACAGAGAAAAACATCCAAGACCTCATCGCCATCATCAACGCATCTACAGCTCCAAGTGATCCCTGTCCAGCATACTGGATCAGAGCTCTGCGAGTTGAACTTAGCCCAACTCTAATCAACATCATTAAACTCTCATTTAAAACAGGCTGTTTCCCCACATTCCTCAAACAAACATCAATAAGACCACTTCTGAAGAATAACAGACTTGACCCACTAAAAACTGACTCCTACCGACCAATCTCCAGTATACCTATAATGTCCAAGATAATAGAGAAGGTTGTTCAGCGGCAGATTCAACACCACATTGATGAGGTGGCACCTCTCGACCCCTGTCAACACGGATTCAGGGAGTCTCACGGTGTAGAAACTCTCCTCACCACCCTAACCAACGCTTTGAACAGAGGATTGGACAAGGTTGAAAACGGCTTCGCTCTCATTTTCCTAGACATCTCTGCCGCATTTGACTCCGTTAATCACATTCAACTTCTCACTCGTCTCCAGGAGAAGGGCATCTGTGGCCTCGCCTGGGAATGGTGTAGGTCTTATCTATCAGATCGTTGGCAGCATGTCAGAGTTGGTTCTACCACATCCACGCCTTTCCGCCAACACCAAGGTGTTCCGCAGGGCTCCTCCTTGTCTGCGCTGCTGTTCAATGTATACATGCAGCCGATATGCGACATCATTCGCTCCTTCAATATCTCCACTCTAATCTATGCAGACGACGTCCTGCTGTTTACACCATTCAAAATCAAACAACCAGACTTCTCCACCCTTATCAACTGTTTCAACGCCATCACTGACTGGTTACTATCTCAAAATCTCCGCATAAACTTCAAGAAGACGGAAGTTCTCTTCATTTCAAGGAACAAAGATTTCTCACCTCCATCCTCCCTAAAAGTAAGAGATGCGGAACTCCCTAGCAAACCTTCCATTCGCTACTTAGGGATTACTCTTGACCAGCATTTCAACTTTAAGGAGCACATACGAAACACCACCAGAGCTGTTTACAATAAAATTAGAACGCTAAGACACCTCAGGCCCATGTTACCTCATAATGACTTCAGGACCATCTTCCAGGCCCTCATTCTCCCACATTTTGATTACGCAAATGTGGCTCTTTATGGACTCCCCAAGAACACCCTTAATCCGCTACAACTCGCCATGAATGCGGCCGCGCGTGTTCTCTGTGGTTTAACAAGATCAGACCATATTACCCCGATACTCAAGGAACTCCACTGGCTTCCTATTCACTGCAGGTTAACATACAAGATCCTTCTCATCATCTTCAAGATCATCAACAACCTAGCCCCCACAACACTCAGTGACCTTATCACCCTCACCCCGAAAAACAGACTCAGAAGATCAGTAACTGACAATACCTTGATCATCCCCAAAGAATCCATCAAGTGCACACAGACGACCAAGAAAAGAACATTCGCCTTCTATGCCCCAAAATGTTGGAACGAACTTCCACCTGAAATTAGATCCATCAAAGGCCTTATGCAGTTCCGTAAGGCAATTAAACACCACATTTTCCTACTTCACTTTGCTCAAGCATCCACCCCACCTCTACTCGCCCACCTGCCAATGTCTACAAACCGCACCGTCACAAGTATCTTGAACCCGCCTTAGACCTCCTGTATATACAATCCAAATCTAATTATATTTTGTACATATGTTTTTAGTTCCCCTGTTGCTCCAAGTTTATGCTCCTGTTACAATGTATGTTCCAAGTTTAAACTCCTGTTACAATGTAAGCACAGAACAGACTTCTGACTGTGCACCCTTGTTGTATGTAAACCGCACTGATAACAAATAGCGCGGTATATAAAAGTTATAAAATAAATAAATAAATAAAATAAATGGAAAAATAGGCAGTAAAGGCCCGGCAGCGGTGCGCGGGGAATCCCACAGGGGTTAACAAACGACTGCTCTGGGAGCTGCAGTCATCCCTTAATGAGCTGCTTCATCAGAGAGCAAAGAAGTCTTTGATGTACTATAGATATCAACTTCACCGTTTTGGGGACAAGCCAGGGAAGCTTCTAGCGCGGTGTCTTCGGGGCAGTAGTGGCGTTGCGTGACCCACAGGGCCACTTGCATAAAAGCAACCAGGCCCAAGTGTTTCGCTCCTTTTTTCAGAAGTTATATAAGAGAAGTAAAGGGTCTACGACGTTGATGGAAAGTTACATTCAGGGGCTGCGGTTACCCAGGCTAACAGTGGAGCAGCGGACAGTGTTGGATGCACCAGTAAAAGAGAAGGAAGTTCACAAAGTTATTCTGGGGGCTAGCTGCTACAAAACACCGGACCCGGACGGTTTTGGGGCTGAGTTTTACAAGCTATTAGTTGATCGGGTGGCCCCTGTGTTGACAGCGGTGTATCACTGGAGGGTGGAACAGGAGAAATTTGGTTGGGGACTGAACCATGCGTTTATTACTTTAATACCTAAGCCAGGTAAGGACCCTATGCAGGTGACCTCATATCGACCCATTTCGTTACTGAATTTTGATCTGAAAGTGTTGGCGAAGGTTCTGGCTGACCGACTGGCCTCCGTACTGGGGGACCTGTTGCATGAGTCACAGGTGGGTTTTGTCCAGGGGCGGTATGCTGTACGTAATTTGCGAAAGATTTTAGCCTCAATAGAATAGGTGCGCGAGCGGGATGAGCAATCACTGTTGATCAGCTTTGATGCGGAGAAAGCTTTCGACCAGGTCAACTGGGACTAAATGAAGTTTCTTTTACCTCAGTATGGATTGGGCGACTCCTTTAATAAGATGGTGGAGCTGCTGTACGTAAATCCTACGGCTAGCATTTTGTGTAACGGGGTGCTATCTGACAGCTTTAGCCTTGAGAGAGGTACGCGCCAGGGTTGTCCAATTTTTCCGTTGCTTTTTGTACTGACGTTAGATCCCCTGTTGCGGAGTATAGAGGAGTCTAACGATATCTGTGGTGTTCGTATTGGGTGCTGTGGGTTTTTTTTGTTTTTTTTATTGAATTTCAACATCTTACAAAGCAAGAATAAAGCAAAAAGAAGTGTGTCATCTTACATACAAATACAAAACTGAACGTTACCTACATTCCAAAGAAATATATAGCATAAAAATCATCTACAGACAACACTCAACCTAGCCCACAATAATGGGGAGATATCACAAAAAGAAAAGAAAAAGCAATTAAGAAACACAAGAGTTACAACACTCTATTACTTGACAGCTTACAATATATTCCTCCTATTACCGCCTACTCATTCCCTAATCGCTCTTTGCCATTCAAGAACAATTCCAACTGGGAAGGATCCAAAAAAGTAAACTTGGAACCCTGAAATGTAATTAAACATTTACATGGGTATCGAAGAAAAAAGGAGGCAGAAAGGGCTATGGCTCTAGGCTTCAAGGCCAAAAAGGCCTGTCTCCTAACTTGCGTAGCCCTACATACATCCGGAAATATCTGGACTTTGGCACCACAAAACAGAGAAGACATATTTTTAAAGTAACTACGAAATACAAGAACTTTATCCTTATCTGAGACAAAAGTTACTACCAGAGTAGCACGAGATGAAATATCTTGAGAATCCTCGAGGAATTTGGTTAGATCAAGATCAGCGCGATCCTGAACCACATCAAACTCCCCAGAGGGACTGGCAGTAACCCCACGCCCCGTCAAGTAATACAATTTGGAAATAACAATAGATTCAGCCGAAGCCAAACCCAAAATCTCTCTAAAGTACTTTCGAAGGAGAATTTCTGCAGAAAGCAAATGACAAACTGGGAAATTTAACAAACGTATATTCCTAGCACGCAACATATCATCATATAATTCCATTTTGTGATGTATAATTAAGCTATCTTTAACATTAGAGGAAAATACAGATTTAAATGAAAGACATTGAGTTTCACAGTTAGATATTCGAGCAGACAATCCCCCCACCCTCCCTTCCACCTCACTAAGTTTAGTGGAAGTCTCTGAAGAGAAATCACACAACTGCTTAACAGTGGGAACCAAAGAATTTTCAATACGGTTAACAGCTTTCCAAATGTCAGCCAAGGTAACCTGACAGATCCTCAGCTGCACCTGACAAAGCTGACCATACAACTGGTTTCAGCTTTTCCCCTGAGTCAGTCGGAGTACTCTGCTGAAACTGTTCACCCACTGGGGCAGAAGGAGATGGGGAGGTAAAGCATGGCGGAGGAGGAGGAGAACGGTCCGGGGAACTTAGAGACACAGGAGAGGAACGCAAAGTCAAAAAATCAGGGCCCAAGGACGCTTCATTAGCAGAGAGTACCTTAATATGTTTGTCCATAGGACCCACCGCCGCGGCAACCGAAGCCGCCGATGCAATCTTCTTCTTCCGCTTACCCATCTGCAAACAAAGTGAGCTGGAGCCACAAAACAATTCTTCTTCGGTTCTCCAAGGGGCTCACAAGGGGCCTAACACGCCCCTTGTATCTAGCCCCTTAGATCGCTGCCCCGGACTTGCGCCTCTGGCTGCGCCGGAAGAATGAGGCTTATAAAGAGGCCCCCAATGACATCGGGGCCGCCGGAGCAGGAGCTTGTTCCCTCTCAGACCAACGCTGTCGTCTCTGGCTCTCCCGCACGGCTCACACACCTCACGGGCTTTAAAGAGGCCCCCGATGATGTCGGGGCCGCCGGAGCAGGAGCCTGTTCCCTCTCAGACCAACGCTGTCGTCTCTGGCTCTCCCGCACTGCTCACACACCTCACGGGCTTTAAAGAGACCCCCGATGACGTCGGGGCCGCCGGAGCAGGAGCCTGTTCCCTCTCAGACCAACGCTGTCATCTCTGGCTTTCCCCAAGGGTCCTGTGGTTTTAAGATGGCTGCCTTCGCGGATGACATTCTAGTCCATTTGCGGTACCCGCAGCAGTCATTGCCATGTTTACTGGCCGAATTCTCCCGCTACGGTGACTTTGCGGGTTTACGTATCAATAGGGACAAATCGGAAGCCCTGGACATTGGGGGTCGGCTTCAGAGGCATTGGGGAGGGAGCTTCCCTCTGAGATGGGCAGGGGACTCCTTTATCTACTTGGGTACTGAGTTAACCAAGGATATGACAGCACTGTACAAGAGGAACTTTGAGCGAATCCTTTCTAAGGTACGCTCACAACTACAAGCTTGGGTCCCCCTTCCATTGTCTTTGCTGGGCAGGGCGGCAGCATTGGGGATGGTGATCTTGCCATGGGTCCTCTACTGGCTGCAAACCCTGCCGGTGTGGTTATTACGCCGTGATCTTCTGAATACTGAACGTGAGTTCCGTGGGTTTCTTTGGAGGGGGGCCAGAGCACTCATACCGATGGGCCGTCTGAGAGGGGGATGGATATCTGGGGGAATTGGCGTGCCGGATCTCTGGAACTATGCCCTGGCATGCCAGGCTAGGCACCTAGGGGACTGGCTAGGCAGTACAGATGTCTAAACCCCGAGGGACCTCGAGGAGGCCCTTGTGGCACCGCATTCCTTGCTGGCGGTCCTGCACTTGCGGCGTTGCCGGGTCGAGTGATGAAAAGTGTGTTGATCCAGGCAGCGCGGCGTACATGGCAGCAGTTGAATAAAATGTGGGGTAGTTCGCCGGAGATTTCGAGTTGGTTGCCGCTGCAGGGTAATGCCCAGTTTCCCCCGGGGTCGGACTCGGCTCCTTTTCATCAGTGGGAGCAGATGGGGATACGGACTTTGGGACATGCAGTTGACTTCGAGGGGCGGTGTAAGACAATGGAAGTGCTGTGTCGGAAATATGATTTGTGCCCCGGAGCTTCCCTGTTTGCGCACTTGCAGCTTTGTCATTATGTGGGTTCTGTTTCAGGGAGAGAACTAATGGTTGAACACTCAACACGGATTTTAGAATTTTTCGCCCTGGGGGCCCCACCCACTATAGCGATGTTAAAAAAAGCGTTAGAGGCTTATGTTGTGCCAGCAGATTATTTGGCAGAAGAAGCTTCCTGGGCACAGGAACTAGGTTGCAAAATAGATCCAGGCTCTGTTCGTGCTGCGCTGGGCCGGGTTGTGCAACAGGCGGAAGGGGCTAGATGGCGTGAAATGCAATTTAAATGTATTGTCCGAGCCCACTTTTCCCCGAGGCGTGCATTGCGTAGTCACCTTACCGCTTATGGCGGGTGTCCGAAATGTGCTTGTACATTGGCTGACTTGGGTCATATGTGGTGGGGATGTCCCCATATCCGCCGGTATTGGCTGAGGATAGGGCAATATCTAAGTGGTTTACTACAGCAGCAGCTTTACTGGACAGGGAGGCTAGTAGCGCTGGATCAGTTAGGACCACTCCACCCGAAGGGTAGATGGCAGAGAATGCTGGTACAGAAAGCATGTCTGGTGGGGAAGAGTCCTGTACTCCGGCGATGGCGAGAGACGGAGGCCCCCTCCTTCTGGGAGTGGCGGAATGAGTTCCACCAGTTTATGCTTCTGGAATGGAGGAGTGCGAAGAGACACCCCCAGAGCTGGGCCTCCATTCTTTTGGTTTGGATGCCTTATATTCAAACGCTGGGGCCTAAAGCCCGCAGTGAAATTTTGTGCTTGGGGTAGTGGTGGGTGAGGTAATGGTGGTTTCCTAGAAGACGTATGTGGGAAGGATAGGATAGGCCTCCAGGGTCCCGGGAGGGAGGGGAGGGTGGGTTCTAGCTTGCACCTTAGGTATTATACTGATAATTTCCCTATCAGTGTCGTTGTAAAACCCCAGGGTGGTGGACAAGACATAGCCCTGCCCAGGGTATGTTTGATATATCTTGCCTGTATAATGGAAAAGTGATGCTGTTTATGTAGTTATGTATTGTACCTTGTGATTTCAATAAATAGATCTTTGAAAAAAAAAAACACGCACTGATGCAGAATAGTGCGGTATAAAAGAGAATGTAAATAAATAAAAATAAATAAATAAATGTACCTTTGCAGAGTATATGTACAGCTGAACCAATGATCCCTGAAAATGTGAGTGATTTTCTAAGGAAGGTCACCTTAAAAACTAAGACCTTGTCTAGGTGGAGCGTGAGGTCCGCTACCTTCACACCAGGCAGGCATGTTACCAAGCGATCTTCATGTCTACAAGCCACCCAGCTATCTACATGCCTAATGATCAAATCACCAACTATAACAGCTGTCCTAACCCTTCCCTCAAGGGCACATGGCCCTGGAAAAACTTCCTTGGTGTGAGAAGGTTTTACATCACTTGGAGGACAGGTCCTAAAGCATAGTTACTCACCTGTAACAGGTGATCTCTGGGAACAGCAGGAATTTAGTCCTCACATATGGGTATCATCGGTACCGATGGAGCCTGCATGGGAACGCTCCCCAGCGTCCAATCAGAAAGCTTTTGGGAGCATCCCACAGCGCCTGCGTGCTGTCTTCCCGCCTTTCCCAACTGCCTCACTCCAGTTGAGTTTTAAAGCTGAGACAAAGAGAGAGAGAGAGGGAAAGGAAAGAGACCGATAGAGAGATACAACTCCTAGGGGAGGTGGGTGGGTTGTGAGGACTAAATTCCTGCTGTTCCCGGAGATCACCTGTTACAAAGTAACTCCAGGAACAAGCATGAATGTAGTCATCACATATGGGGACTCCCTAGCTTTAGGTGCCAGGGAGAGACCCCAGAAGTTGTGTCTCCCTGAGAAGGGCTCCACTTCCCCCCATGGATCTCTGGCATCCTATCAGGGATGGTGGGCAGGAGTTGATTAAGTATGGAACAAGTGTTTGAGAACAGCCTGACCAAACAAGGCATCCCGGCAGGAGTCCTTGTCCAAGCAGTAATGGGCTGTGAAGGTATGAACAGAGGCCCAAGTGGCTGCTCGACAGATGTCGTCAATAGACACAGGGTTCAGATGAGCCATTGAGGCTGCCATGGCTCTCACATTGTGAGCTGTGACATGGCCCTCAAGAGAAAGGTTTTTACTCTGATAGGTGAAAGAAATACACTGAGCAATCCAGTTAGATAGTGTTCTCTTGGAGACTGGCAGTCTCAAATGAGAAGGGTCAAAAGCAACAAAGAGTTGAGAGGACTTTCTATGTTGCTGTGTCCTTTGTAAGTAAAAAGCTAGAGCTCTTTTACAGTCCAGGGTATGAAGATTCCTCTCTGCATTTGATGCAGGAGGTCCTGGAAAAAAGAAAGGTAGGTAGACCTCCTGGTTGAGATGAAAAGGCGAGACCACCTTAGGCATAAAGTGTGGATGAGTCCTAAGGACTACCTTGTCATGATGGAACCTTGTAAAAGATAGATTAGCTACTAGTGCTTGCAATTCACTAATGTGGCATGCTGATGTGATTGCAATGAGAAAGATAGCCTTCCAAGAAAGGAATTTCAAGGGGGTGGTAGCTAAGGGTTCGAAAGGTGGCTTCATGAGCTGCCCAAGAACCAGGTTCAAGTCCCATGCCACTGGAAGTGGTCTAATGAGAAGCTTAGTTAGAAGGAGGCCTCTCATGAATCTTGCTATAAGAGGATGAGAGGAAATAGGTTGTCCATTTAGAGGCTTAAGGGAAGCTACAATAGCACTCAAATGGACTCTTTACTGAATTTGTTTTAAGGCCTGCATTAGACAAATGGAGGAGATACTCCAGCAAAGATGCCAGAGGTATGGCAAGGGGGTTAAGACTCTTTTCAGAACACCAAATAGTAAACCTCTTCCACTTGAAAGCATAAGAACGTCTAGTGGAAGGTTTTCTGGAAGCATAAAGAACATCTTTCACTTGCTGAGAAAGATGAAGATCTTGAAGATCTAAGCCTTCAGCAACCAAGCCCTGAGATGCAGAGACTGGGGATTGGGATGCCATAACATTCCGTTCTCCTGAGATAGGAGATCTGGAGCAGACCCTAACTCCAGGGAGGGAGTTTGAGAGGGTACCACACTTGCCGTGGCCAATGCGGAGCTATGAGAATCATGTGGCCTCTGTCTCTCTGAAGCTTGAACAGGGTTTTGGGAATTAGGGGAATGGGTGGAAAGGCATACAGGAAGTCTTGACCCCAGTGAAGGAGGAAAGCATCCTTTGCCTGAGCTCCCTGAGCCGGAGTTCTGGAACAGAAGCGGGGAAGTATGGCATTCCACGGACTTGCAAAGAGGTCTATGTCCGGGGGTACCCCAAAGTTGAAAAATCCTGGCTACCTGGTCTGCATGTAGAGACCACTCGTGTGGAAGGAGAACTCGACTGAGTCTGTCTGCCCAAGAGTTTTGAACGTCTGGAAGATACACTGCCAGAAGATGAATCTGATGCTCTCTGGCGAGGGCCCACAGTCACAAAGCAACAGAGAGCCTGTTCCCCCCTGCTTCTTCATGTAGAACATGGCTACCGGATTGTCCGTATGAAATCTACTGACTAAGAAGGGGTGAGATGGGATTTTGGGAGATTTATGAACAATCCCAGATATTGCAGGATTTGCATCGTGCAGGAAAGAGCCGAGCTAGCTTCTGCAGTTGCTGGTGCTCAGATTAACCAGTCATCTAAGTAGGGGAAGACAAATATGTTTATGTGTTTATGCTTATTAAATTTGATATACTGCTCAAGCCAAAGCATCAGAGCTGTTTACAATATTACATAAAAGTTACAGAAAATATGAAAAGAACGACATTAATTAGATAGGACAGAATAAGAGATACAGTGATAGTTAAAGGAATATCCCTAGAGTCCTTAAAAATGCTGTCACCACTGCCATGCATTTCGTGAAGACTCTTGGAGCTGAAGCCAGGCCAAAGGGTAGAACTCTGTACTGGTAATGTCTTCCCTGAAAGAGGAGCGAAGAAACCTCCTGTGCTCTGCATGAATAAGGATATGTGTATAGGCATTATTTAGGTCTAGAGAACATAGCCAATCCTGACTCTGAATGTAAGGGAGAAGTGTTCCGAGAGGGATCATTTTGAATTTTTCTCGGACGAGGTACTTGTTTAAATAAAGTGGAAGCCACTGAAATAGAGTTCGGAGAGAACAGAGAACCATACTGTCTGCTTCTGTTCTTTAGGCCTCTTTTTGTCATTTGCTGCACAAAGTACAATCATTTGATACATGGTTGGGGCACAAACATTTTAAGCACCAATCATGTTTATCCATGACTGATAGAGTACCAGAACATTTTGCACATTTTTTGAAACCAATGATGTATTTTTCAATCATGGTGAGGAAAGAGTAGGCCAAGAAATTTAAAAAAAAGAAATGATTGTTTAAAAGAAAAGAAATTAGCGGTGCTGGTGTTGATAGAGGCACTGGTATTGATAGAAAGGCAGAGCACAGAATTTAACTAAAAAATAACGTTTTTTGGCGATGACATGAAACTAACCAACCTGCTGGCTCCATGGAAAATGAAGAATTGAGGAGAGGAGTTGGGAAGGCAGATACGCAGGCGCAGTGTACTGCTCCCAAAAGCTTTCCAATTGGACGCTGAGGAGTGTTCCTGCGCGGGATCTGTCGGTACAAATATAACCCACATGTGAAGACTGCATTCCTGCTTGTTCCTGGACATAAGGTTATTTTTGTTAAAGTTTACAGACTTGTTGTTGACTTTGTATTGTATCACTGTAGAGTCATGTTTTATTATGTGAAGTTTGCTTACGTGTCTTTGGGAAAAAAAGTTTGGGAATTATTGACTTAGAAGAAAACCAACAAAAGTAAGTGGTAAAGAGAGAGCACGACCAATCCAATTGGAAAAATAAAATAATCAGAAAGCAAAACGTACCTTCCAATGTGGACCATTTTCATGATATAAACCTCGATGTCTGCTTGGGTCATACCAAAAGACTGGCCCAAAATGCAGACGCAAAAGCAAAATACATAGGTCTTTGAGTTAGCCCTGGATTGTTGTAGGGTTTTTTTTTCAAAACTGTACACTATTACACGTTTTGCATTGACTGTGTTTGTTCCTTGATGCATATGTGCTGTCTTCTATTTTACTGGGATTCAATAGCCTTACTGGTTTAATGCCAAATATATATATATGTGCTAAATTATTTTATAATTAACAATTCATACAGCACTATTGCTTTATAAGAACTAGTAATGATAAAGCATAGTTACTCACCTGTAACAGGTGATCTCCGGGAACAGCAGGAATTTAGTCCTCACATATGGGTATCGTCGGTACCGACAGAGCCCGTGCAGGAACGCTCCCCAGCGTCCAATCAGAACGCTTTTGGGAGCATCCCACAGCACCTGAGTGCTGCCTTCCCGCCTTTCCCAACTGCCTCTCTTCAGTTGAGTTTTACAGCTGAGAAAAAGAGAGAGAGAGAGAGAGAGAGAGAAAGGAAAGAGATAGAGAGATACAACTCCTAGGGGAGGTGGGTGGGTTCTGAGGACTAAATTCGTGCTGTTCCTGGAGATCACCTGTTACAGGTGAGTAACTATGCTATCTCTAGGAACAAGCAGGAATGCAGTCATCACATATGGGGACTCCCTAGCTTTAGGTGCCAGGGAGAGACCCCAGAAGTTGAGTGTCCCTGAAAAGGGCTCCACTTCCCCCCATGGATCTCTGGCATCCTACCAGGGATGGTGGGTAGGAATTGATTAGGTATGGAACAGGTGTTTGAGAACACCCTGACCAAACATGGCACCCCGGCAGGAGTCCTTGTCCAAGCAGTAATGGGCTGTGAAGGTATGAACAGAGGTCCAAGTGGCTGCTCGACAGATGTCGTCAATAGACACAGAGTTTAGAAGAGCCATTGAGGCTGCCATGGCTCTCACATTGTGAGCTGTGACATGGCCCTCCAGAGAAACGTTCTTATTCCGATAGTTAGAAACATAGAAACATAGAAGCATGAAGACAGAAAAAGACCACATGGCCTATCTAGTCTGTCCTTCCATAAAAACAACTACAACAGTCCACTTTTTACCTTTAGAGATCCTCTGTGTTGGTCCCATGCTTTTTTGAATTCAGTTACTGTCCTCATCTCTACCACCTCCACTGGGAGACTATTCCATGGATCCACTACTCTTTCCGTAAAGAATATTTCCGCACATCACTCCTGAATCTATCTCCCTTCACCCTCATCCCATGTCCCCTCGTAGCAGAACTTGCTTTCAATTGAAAGAGGCTCTCTCCCTGAACATTTATGCCACGGAGGTATTTAAACATCTCAATCATATCACCTCTATCCTGCCTTTCCTCTAAGGTGTACATATTAAGATCCTTCAGTCTGTCCTCATATGCTTTATAATGAAGCCCATTAATCATTTTAGTAGCCACCCTCTGCACCGACTCCATCCTGTTCACATCCTTTTGAAGGTGCGGTCTCCAGAACTGCACACCATACTCCAAATGAGGTCGCACCAAAGACTTATACAGAGGCATTATCACCTCCTTTTTTCTGCTAGCCATTCCTCTCTGTATGAGCCCAAGCATCCTTCTAGCTTTTGCCGTCGCCTTTTCTACCTGTTTAGCTACTTTAAGATCATCAGACACAACCACGCCTAGGTCCCGCTCTTCTTTAGTGGACAAAAGTACTTCACCTCCTATACCGTATTGCTCCCTTGGATTGCTGCAGCCCAAATGCATGACCTTACATTTTTTAACATTAAATCCCAGCTGCCAAATTCTAGACCATTCTTCAAGCTTAGCTAGATCCCTCCTCATGTTATCTACACCTTCCTGGGTGTCTACTCTATTGCAGATTTTGGTATCATCCGCAAAGAGGCAAACCTTACCCGACAGCCCTTCCGCTATATCACTAACAAAGATGTTAAAAAGAATGAAAGTGAAAGAAGGTGAAAGTAATACACTGAGCAATCCAGTTAGACAGTGTTCTCCTGGAGACTGGCAGTCCCAAATGAGAGGGGTCAAAAGCAACAAAGAGCTGAGAGGACTTTCTATGTTGCTGTGTCCTTTGTAAGTAAAAAGCAAGAGCTATTTTACAGTCCAGGGTATGAAGATTCCTCTCTGCATTTGATGCAGGAGGTCTTGGAAAAAAGAAAGGTAAGTAGACCTCCTGGTTGAGATGAAAAGGTGAGACCACCTTAGGCATAAAGTGTGGATGAGTCCTAAGGACTACCTTGTCATGATGGAACCTTGTATAAGGTGGATTAGCTACTAATGCGGCATGCTGATGTGATTGCAATGAGAAAGATAACCTTCCAAGAAAGGAATTTCAAGGTGGTAGCAGCTAAGGGTTCGAAAAGTGGCTTCATGAACTGCCCAAGAACCAGGTTCACGTCCCATGCCACTGGAGGTGGTCTAATAGGAGGCTTAGTTAGGAGGCCTTTCATGAATCTTGCTATAAGAGGATGAGAGGAAATAGGTTGTCCATTTAGAGGCTTAAGGGAAGCTGCAATAGCACTCAAATGGACTCTTACTTTATTTCTTTTAAGGCCTGCATTAGACAAATGGAGGAGATACTCCAGCAAAGATTCTAGAGGTATGGCAAGAGGGTTAAGACCGTTTTCAGACCACCAAATAGCAAACCTCTTCCACTTGAAAGCATAAGAACGTCTAGTGGAAGGTTTTCTGGAAGCATAAAGAACATCTTTCACTTGCTGAGAAAGATGAAGATCTTGAAGATCTAAGCCTTCAGCAACCAAGCCCTGAGATGCAGAGACTGGGGATTGGGATGCCATAACATTCCGTTCTCCTGAGATAGGAGATCTGGAGCAGACCCTAACTCCAGGGAGGGAGTTTGAGAGAGATGTAGAAGCAGAGGGTACCACACTTGCCGTGGCCAATGTGGAGCTATGAGAATCATGCGGCCTCTGTCTCTCTGAAGCTTGAACAGGGTTTTGGGAATTAGGGGAATGGGTGGAAAGGCATACAGGAAGTTTTGACCCCAGTGAAGGAGGAAAGCATCCTTTGCCTGAGCTCCCTGAGCCAGAGTTCTGGAACAGAAGTGGGGAAGTTTGGCATTCCACGGACTTGCAAAGAGGTCTATGTCCAGGGTTCCCCAGAGTTGAAAAATCCTGGCTACCTGGTCTGCACGTAGAGACCACTCGTGTGGAAGGAGAACTCAACTGAGTCTGTCTGCCCAAGAGTATTGAATGCCTGGAAGATACACTGCCAGAAGATGAATCTGATGCTCTCTGGCGAGGGCCCACAGTCGCAAAGCTTCGTTGCAAAGCAACAGAGAGCCTGTTCCCCCCTGCTTCTTCACGTAGAACATGGCTACCTGATTGTCCGTATGAATAAGGACTGTTTTGTAGCTGAGCAGGGTGTGGAACACTCGCAGAGCAAGGAAGATTGCTCTGAGCTTCAAGAGAATGATATGTAGACAACTCTCTTGTGGAGTCCAGGTGCCTTGAGTGGAGAGGTCTTGCAGATGAGCTCCCCAACCCATTGGTGAAGCATCTGTTGTAAGAGTTGCTTGGGGCAGGGGTTGCTGAAAGGGAGAACCCAGCAACAGGTTTTGAGTGGACTTCCACCACTGGAGAGACAAAATGAGGCGACTTGTGTTTGCTATTTTGTCTGACAGGCAACCTGATGCCTGGGTTCATTGGGTGGTTATAGTCCACTGAGCTGCCCTCATGTGAAGGCGAGCATATGATACCACATGCACAGTGGATGCCATGCGGCCTAGTAACTAACATTTCTCGAGCAGTTAAAAAGGGCTTTAGGACTGCTTGAGAAGCTAATTGCACCAAGCGAAGGCAACAGGCATGGGGAAGGTAGGCCCTTGCCTCTGTGGCATCCAGCAAGGCTCCTATGAATTCTAGAGACTGAGTAGGAGTTGGACTGGATTTTGGGATGTTTATTACCAGCCCTAAATACTGAAGGATACACTTTGTGCAGGATAGAGAAGTCTTGGCCTCTGACTGAGTTGGAGCTCGATTGAGCCAGTCATCCAAGTAAGGGAAGACTAATATTCCCAGAGTGCGTAGAAATGCTGCTAACACAGCCATGCATTTCGTGAACACCCTTGGTGCAGAGGCCAGACCAAAAGGAAGCACCCTGTATTGGTAGTGCTTTCCTTGAAACAGGAACCGAAGGAACCTTCTGTGGGTTGGATGGATGAGAACATGGATGTACGCATCCTTGAGGTCAAGAGAACAAAGCCAATCCTGACTCTGAAGGTATGAAGCCCCCACGCACAAAAGAGGAAACATCCTTGACATGATTTTTGCTCCTTTGACAGCCCTTGATTCCAACAATAGACTCGACACTTCTGTAACCCCAGTACCTTGGTCAGACCACAACTTAATCACCTTCCCCATCCTCATCAATGGCAAACAGTCATCATACATCAACAAAAACTCCACTGACTCAACAAAAGTAACATCTCGGAAATTCAAAACCTTCAACAAAGAGCATATAATTACAGAAACCCTCCCTCTCCTACATGACACCTCTCTCAATCTCGAAAATCTGATCGCATCCTGGAACAACACTATCAGTACCATTGCACTACAACCAGTACAGGACAACAACCTAAAGAAAAGAAAATCCTCTCCTTGGTTCTCCCCTGACCTACGAGCCTCCCTCACACACCTAAGAAAATTGGAGAAACGATGGCGTCGCTCACACTCTTCTGAAGACCAAGCAGCCTATAGAGTACACCTATCTTTGCACAGAGAGTCAGTCATGGCCAAGATGAGACAATTCCATACTGATACGCTGAAAAGATCGCTAAATAAACCACGTGATCTTTTCAACCTAGTCAAAATCTTATCTAAAGAACCTTCACCAGAACATCCGGAACCCATTCAACCTCAAGCGTTCGCCGATTACCTGCAATCCAAGCTGCTTCAAACCAACAACATTGCAACAATCCCTTCTCAAGTCACCGTATGTATATCAAACTTATCCATGTTCTCCACACCATCCAGAAAACATGATGAAGTCACCATCGCTGCTCTTAACACTACCACCGCACAAACTGACCCTTGCCCAGCCCACTGGATAAAGGAACTACGCCAAGATCTCAGCCCCATCATCACTAAAATGATGAATTTATCCTTTACAACTGGTTCCTTCCCATCAGTCCTCAAGAGAACATCCATCAGCCCCCTCTTGAAAAACCACAAACTCGACCCACAAAAGGTTGAATCTTATAGACCCATAGCTAGCATTCCCCTGCTAGCTAAAATAATTGAAAAGGAAGCTCAAAGACAAATACAGGACCACATCGACACTGCCTCCCCTCTTGACCAATGCCAACATGGCTTCAGAGAGTTCCACGGTGTTGAAACCCTCCTAACCACTCTATGCAACAACATCATCACAGGCATTGATAACATCCGCCAAGGCTTTGCTCTTATCTTCTTAGACATTGCCGCGGCTTTTGACTCTGTTCATCATGATCTTTTAATAGGGCGACTAAAAGAAAAAGGCATCAATAACACTGCCCTGGAGTGGTGTAAATCATACCTTGATCAGAGATGGCAGTAGGTTACCTCAGGAACCGCAACATCCGCACCTTACCACCAAAAACAAGGCGTACCACAAGGATCATCCCTATCTTCACTCTTCTTCAATATATACATACAGCCTGTTTGCAATATCATTAGGTCCTTCAATGTTGAATGCTTGATATACGCTGACGACATCCTTCTATACATGCCTTTCTCCACAGCCCATATGGACCTCTCCCCGCTAGCCAAATGTTTTGATGCAGTATCTGAATGGCTTCAATCCCAGAACCTCCGAATTCAACACAAAAAGACCGAGGTTCTCTTCATCACTAGAGACCCACTTTTCACCCCCCCATCCCATATAAAGGTCAAAGAAGCTGAGCTCCAATCCAAACCTTCCATTCGTTACCTTGGAGTCACTTTGGACCAGCGCATGGATTTGAAGCTACATATAACCAATGTAGTCAGAGCCATCTACCTCAAGATCCGGACACTCCGCCATCTTCGCCCCCTGCTTGATCCTGATGACTTCCGGACGATATTTCAAGCCTTAACCCTACCACACCTCGACTATGCTAATGCCATTCTCCAAGGCCTCCCACACTCCACATTAAACCCATTGCAACTCGCCATGAATACCGCTGCTAGAGTCCTCTACGGAGCATCAAGAAGGGACCATATAACACCCATCCTAGAGCAACTCCACTGGCTCCCCATACATGGCAGAATATTGTTCAAAACATTACTACTAACTTTCAAGGCCACTAAAATCATCACCTCTTCCTCCCTAGTAGACCTCGTTCAGACTGTTCCACCCAATAGATCCAGGAGAACGATATCAACAAATGCACTAGTTATCCCTAAAGCAGCGGCAAAATGCCTATCAACGACATCTAACAGGGCCTTCAGATTCTATGCCCCTAAGTGCTGGAACGCCCTACCTCCAGAGATTCGTGCTATCACTGATCTATCCCTTTTTAGAAAGGCTCTCAAATCCCACCTTTTCCCCCAATATTACTTGACCAGCTAACCAATCTCGATCCTTACCCTATAACTAATAACAAATCCTGTTGTGTATACTTGTAAATACTCATGTAAATAGTTGCAGAAATGATGTCCCATGTTTTATCCAAGTTCTCTGACCTTGTTCTCTGTAAAACCAGTTTGTTGTTCTGGTCTGTTGTTATATTGTGAACCGCGCTGATGCTGAATAGAGCGGTATATAAGAGCCTGTAATAAATAAATAAATAAATAAATAAATAAATGGAAGCAGAGCTCCGAGAGAAATCATGTTGAATTTCTCCTTGACATGGAATTTGTTCAATACTCTGAGATCTAAGATGGGTCTGTATCCCCCTGTTTTCTTTGGGATAAGAAAATAAGGGGAATAGAACCCTGTGCCCTGTTGAAGAAGAGGCACGTCTTTTATTGCCCCTTGGGCAAGAAGGATGGTAACCTCTTGACCTAACAGGTCGATGAGAGAGGTCGGAGAATTGAACTGATTCACTATTGTGGAGGGGGCATGCTTGAAAAATGAAGTTTGTACCCCTCTCTTATGATGGAGTGTCCAATGCTCTGCTGTTATTTGCCCCCATCTGGGAGAAAAATGGCATAACCTTCCTGGGATGGTGGTCGGTTCTGGTCCTTCCAGAGCCAAAAAGGCTAAGTTCTCTAGCTGAAAGTCAAAGGCCCTGAGGAGGCTGAGGCTGCTGGGCCGGTTGAGGCCTAGCAGCCTTTGCTTTCTTCTGTTTGGGTGGTTGCTGACGTTTGGTTGAAAACTGACCTGCAGAAAATGCCTGCTGACCATAAGCAGGATAAAATCTTGTCTTTTTAGAAAAAGGTGTTTTCTTGAACAACCTTTTCCTAACAGGATCAGCAGTAGACTTGGATAGTATATCCAAAGTGGAATTTTCAGCATCCATTTCATTGGCTTTTTCTTGCCAATCTTTACCAAACAGGTTCTCACCAGTACAAGGGATATCTCCCAATTTATCTTGTACCCAGAGCTCTAAATCAGATGCTTGGAGCCAAGCAATTCTACATGCACCTATGGCAATAGCCAAGGTTCTGCTTATACATTCAAAGCAGTCGAAGGCTGCAAGGTTGGAGAATTTAGAGACATCTTGGGCAAGTTTGAGCCAAGTGAGAAACTCCTGCCTTTTATCCTCAGAGATGAAAGGACTTAAAGTCTGTAGATGATCAGTAACTTCCTTTAGGAACATTCCCATGTAGAGACTATAGGAACTGATTCTTGCAGCAAGCATGGAAGCTTGAAAGACTCTACGTCCAAAAGCATCCAGAGTTCTGCATTTACTTCCTGGAAGATTAGAGGCATGTCTTTTTGCACTTCTAATCCTTCTCATAGCAGATTCCACCACAATAGAGTGGTGAGGAAGCTGAGTTTTATGGAAACAAGGACAAGGACGACACGATACATACCATCGAACCTACGAGAATGAGGAGAGGTGGTAAGAGGTGTTTCCCACATCCTCAACATGAGATCATATAGAATCTCATGAATAGATAGGGTAGCTGCCTCCTTAGGAGTTTTGGGATATTGTAAAATATCCAACTCCTTGGCCCTTTCTCTCTCTCAGGAGCCACAGTGATGGACAGGCCCCGAGCCACCACTCGGATGAAGTCTTGGAAAGACATGTCCTCTAGAGGAGACATCCTGCGTTTAGGGGAGGAGAACTCCTGTGGAAGAATCATTGCTGCATCGACAGAACTTTCAGAGTCCTCAGATTTTTCTGAGGAATCAAAGTATCGTCTCTCCGGATGCAAAATCGGTATCGGGAATAACCGGTACCGGGGAATTGGTACCGGCGGGCATCGGAGGACAGGGTACCGACATAGCAGACACCGATGACGATGTCGATGCTATCGGTACCGGTTGCGATACCGGTGCCAGTGCCGGTACCAGTGGCGTTGTCTGCTGCGGTACCAAGGGCGTCGATGCCACAAGGAAAGCCGCTAGACTGCGTTCTATGGACAGAAATCTCTGATCCATAGACGCTACCAATGCCTGGAAGTCGGTACCAGTGGAAACCGCTGGTACCCCAGAGCATGGCACCAGGAGATCTGTCAAGGCCGAGCCATCGAGAACATCCTGGAACCCCAATGATGGTGCTTTGGAAGCCGAAGCCTACTGCCAGGGTAATTTTGCCGGTACAGAATCCTCGAGGGTATCGCCAGAGGCATCTCGATGCTTAGAAAGAGTAGTTACTCACCTGTAACAGGTGTTCTCCAGGAGCAGCAGGAATCAGTCCTCACATATGGGTGTCATCGGCGCCAATGAAGCCCCAGCGGAGCATTTCCCCAGCTTTCCATGAAAGCCTTTGGGAATGCTGGCACGCATGCGCGGTTCCCTTCCCGCCTAAGGGTTCCATCTTACCTCAGTCAAATGACATAGCTAAGAGGAGCACACAAAAATGTAAAAACACAAACTATGTACAACTGCAACTCGAAGGGGAGGAGGGAGGGTTGTGAGGACTGATTCCTGCTGCTCCTGGAGAATACCTGTTACAGGTGAGTAACTACTCTTTCTCCAGGACCAAGCAGGAAGTCGGTCCTCACATATGGGTGACTCCCTAGCTCTGGGCTACCGAGGAACCCAGGCTGAACTAGAGAACTCCCTCTAGTCCCAGCAGCAAAGAAAGGCTTTTCATGGACACAACCACCACCGGTAGCCCAACAGAGGGCAGGAGGGCAGGAGTTGCCTAAACCTGAAAGAGATTCCGGAGTACTGCTTGGCCAAAAGCACTGTCCCTATGGGACTCCTTCTCCAGACAGTAATGGGCTGCAAAAGTCTGGCTTGAAGACCAAGTTGCAGCCCTGCAGATGTCTACAAAGGGCACAGAGCGGAGATGAGCCACTGAGGCAGCCATCGCCCTGCAAAGGAAGGTCAGCCGCCTTGTAAGCCCAGGTGATACAGTCAGCCACCCAAATGGACAAGGTACGCTTGGACACAGCCAACCCCAACTTATTGGGGTCAAAGGAGACGAAGAGCTCAGTAGCCCTTCGATGCCCTTGCGTACGGTCAAGGTAGAAGGATAAGGCCCTCCCTACAGTCCAGGGTATGCAGGACTGCTTCAGCCTGGCTATCATGAGGCCTAGGGAAGAATTTTGGAAGAACCACCTCCTGATTAAGGTGGAAAGAGGAGACAACCTTAGGAAGGAACTTCGGATGGAAGTTAGGAAGGAACCTTAGGAAGGAACTTCGGATGGAACTTCCTAAGGAAGGAACTAAGGACTACCCTGTTCTTATAAGTCCTGGTATAAGGCAGATCACAGACCAGGGCCTGAAGCTCACTCACTCGCCTAGCCGAGGTGAGGGCTATCAGGAAGAGAGTCTTCAAGGAAAGGAAGCGGAGAGGGCAAGTAGCTATCGGCTCAAAGGGTGGGCGAGTCAGTTGCTGCAAGACCACATTCAGTTCCCACTGAGGAGCAGGAAGACGAATGGGAGGCTTGAGCAAAAGCAAGCCCCTGAGAAAGCGGGACACCAAAGGGTGAACGGACAGAAAATGTCCCTCCACCAGTGAGTGGTGAGATGCTAGAGCTGAGAGGTGGACCCGAACAAAATTGGACTTAAGTCCCTGATTGGACAAATGCAGTAAGTACTGAAGCACCACTGGCACAGTACAAGAGAAAGGATCCTCTGTACGTAGCTGACACCACACAGAAAACCTCTTCCACTTGAGGGCATAGGTTTCCCTAGTGGACTGTTTCCTAGAGGCTAGGACAACCTCTTCAACTTCCTGAGGTAGGCCCCAGGGAGCCAAAACTACCCTTGCAGCCTCCAGGCCATCAAATTGAGAGCTTTGAGATTGGGGTGCAGAAGGGAACCCTGCTCCTGAGAGAGAAGGTCGGGTTGGAATCCCAGAGGTAGTGGGGAATCCACTGCCAGCTGCAGCAGAAGTGGAAATCAAGGCTGCCTCGGCCACCTGGGAGCTACCAGCAGGACCGAGGCCTTGTCCTGAAGAGTCTTGAAAAGAGTTCGGGCCACCAAGGGTGTGGGAGGAAACGCATACAGGAGGCCCTGAGACCAGGACATCAGAAAAGCATCTGGTGCTATCCTCAAAGGATGCGGTTGCCTGGAGCAGAACTAGGGCAGTTGCTTGTTCAGTGGACTGGCAAAGAGATCTATCCAAGGGAGACCTCACTTCAGGAAGATCTTTTGAATGAGCAAGGGATGCAATGCCACTCGTGGGGCTGTAGAATTCTGCTCAACCGGTCAGCCAGGCAGTTCTCCTTGCCTGGAAGGTACACCGCCCTGAGAAGCATGTTGTGCTTCAGGGCAAAAGAACAAAGGTCCTGAGTCTCTCGACAAAGGAGCTTGGACCAAGTCCCGCCCTGCTTGTTCACATAAAACATGGCTACCTGGTTGTCTGTTTGAATCAAGACTGAACGGTGAGCCAGGGCCGGAGAAAAAGCCTTGAGAGCCAAGTGGATACTCGAAGTTCCAGGAGACTGATTTGTTGGGCTGCTTCCCAGGGAGACCAGAAGCCCTGAGTGCACTTGTCTAGACAATGAGCACCTCAGCCTTTCAGAGAAGCATCGGTGGTAAGAACCACCGAGCATTCTGGCATTTGGAAGGGCATCCTCTTCAGCAGATTGGGTGGATGTAGCCACCAGCTGAGGGAGGCCAAAAGGGGTCTGGACACATTTATCCTGTCTCTTAGGAGGCCTGTGGCTTGAGACCACTGAGTCCGAAGGCACCACTGTGCAGGCCTCATATGGAGCCTGGCATTGGGAGTCACATGCACTGTCGAAGCCATGTGGCCCAGAAGTCTGAGGCAGAGTCTGGCGGAGACCAGGGACCTGTTTAGGAACTGTTTGGCCACGTCCATCAGTCTTTGAGCCCTGTCCTCCGGCAAGAATGCCTTTGCCAGTTGAGAATCCAATTCTGCTCCTATGAACTCCAAGATCTGGGAGAGGAGCAAAGTGGACTTTGCAAAGTTTATGACAAAGCCCACGTTTTGAAGCAGAGCAATGGTTCTGAGGGTGGCTTATCTGGCTTCCAGGGACGTCTGACCCCTGATGAGCCAGTCGTCCAGATAGGGAAAGACAAAGATGCCTTGATTTCTCAGGTAGGCCACAACAACTGCCAGGCACTTGGTAAAGACCCTGGGAGCGGAGGTCAGGCCAAAAGTTAGTACTCTGTACTGATAATGGTTTCCTCCCACAATGAACCTGAGGTACTTTCTGTGGTCTGGACGAATGAGGATGTGAGTGTACGCATCCTTTAGATCTAAGGAGCGTAGCCAATCTCCCTGCTGGAGGTAGGGCAGAAGTGTTCCAAGAGTAAGCATCTTGAACTTCTCTTTCTCTAGGAACTTGTTGAGGTTCCTGAGGTCCAGAATGGGTCGAAGGCCACCGGTCCTTTTGGGTACCAGGAAATACCTGGAGTAGAATCCGTGGCCTTGCAAGTGGGGAGGCACAGGCTCCACCACCCTGTCCACCAACAGACTTTGAAGCTCTCGAAGGAGAAGGTCTGTGTGCAGGGGAGGCCTCAAGGGCTCCCCTGGGAAGTAAGGGGGAAGCAGTTGATGAAAACGCAGGGCATAGCCCTTTTGGACTATGTCCAGCACCCAACTGTCGGTGGTAATGAGAGGCCACTGGTGGGCAAAGAGGACAAGGCGACCGCCTGTGCAGGGCTGCGAAAGCAGGGACAGGGTGGCTACGCTCAAGGAGTCAAAAACCCCCACCCTGCTGAGTGGGAGCAGGGGCCTGAGGCTTGGGGGTTCTCTGCCTACGGGGCCCATTACCCTGGCCCTTGGGCTTGCTGAACCTGGGGTGAGCTTGGGCAGCCTGATACTGAGGGTATTGTTTGTAGGCAGCGCCCTTCCTCAGGTAAAATGACTTTTTACCTGAGCCCTTCTTCTTATGTGAAGGGGCAGAGGTCTTCCTCGACAGCCTTGTCCGGGTAAGGTGCTCGGTTTCGAGCTGAGCGGCCGTCTTGGTCACAGGTTTGCCATAAAGTTTTTCACCTCGGCAGGGGACATCGACCAACTTGTCCTGAACCCATGGCTCGAGGTCCGATGACTGTAGCCACGCCTGGCGTCGAGCCGCGATGCTGGCAGCCGCAACTCGGGCCAAAGCCTCGAAGCCATCGTAGGCGGCACGGGAAATGAACTTGGAGCATTCCCGAATCCCCGAGGACAAGGTCTGAAATCTCTGCAAGGGTTCCACGGAGAGACCAGCAGAGAATCCAGCCAACTCCTTGGCCAGGTCTCGCAAGTACATGCCCATGTACAGCTGGTAAGACTGGACATGGCAAGCAACCATAGATCCCTGGAAGCACTTCCTACCGACGCCATCGAGGTTGCGGGCCTCCCTGCCGGGAGGCACCGCAGAGTGCATCTTCTGGCTCTTCAGACAATGCATGGCCGATTCCACAACCATGGAATGGTGTGGTAGCTGTGCTTTCTGGAAAGCAGGGCTTTTGCGGAGTCGATAAAGGGAATCAACTCGCTTGCTCAGAACCAGCACCGAGGCCGGGGCCTCCCACATACGGAAGAGGAGCCATTTCAGCATCTGAGCAACCGGTACAGTAAAGGACTCCTTCGGAGGAGAGTCGTACTGTAGAGCATCGAGTTCCTCGGGATCGGCAGGGATAGCCAAGGCAGCGGCCATATCCCGGACGATCTCCGAGAACCTAGTGTCCTCCGGAGGGGATCTACTCCGGGGATCAGACTGCGGTGAGTCCGACGGGACGCACCGAGTCTTAAAGGTATCGGGAGACTCCTCGTCCTCCGTCTCCCAGGCAGACTCGTCCGAGGAGGAGTCAGGGTCCGACCCCGCGGGACCCCAAGGCACCCGCCCCGATGCCGGGGGAACCGGCGTCGACACCCTCGGTCCCGAATGGGAGGTCGAGGGAGACCTCGACCGAGGACAACTTCGAGCCACGAGGGTCTCGAGTATCAGCTCGGTCTCCGGGGTTGACTTCGAAGTCGACGTCCCGGTGGTCAAGGCAGATGCTCCAGACAGGCTGGCCATCAGTGCCCACTGCTGCTCCATGAAGGCAGACAGTCTGCACTCCAAGGCTGTCATCCTGAGACTCAGCTCATGAGACGCAGCAGCCACCGACTCGGGCCCCGGCGGCACCGGGCCAGATGTCGGCTCTCTGGGAGGAGAGTCCACGAGGACTACGGGGCTTACGTGTCCAGCAGACTCCGGCTCCACGTGAGGAACTTTGGCAGGTTTCTCTTGGTCCACGGGCCCGGGATGGCGGTCGGCGGTCTTAGACCTGGCCCTCGAGGGACCAGGGACCTCCTCCGACGCCGCCCTCGCGAGCCGCTTCTTCCTCTTACATTCCCGGTCGGGGGACCCCCTGTCTGAGGAGCTTAGACGGCGCTCGGGATCGGAATCCCGAGATGTCGAGGCCTCAGACGAGGTCCGGCCAGAGGCAGAGTCCGAGAAAAACCTTTCCTTTTGATGCTGTCAACTCTTTAGTGCCTTGGAAGACATCTTCCCACATGGCCCACACGACTTTGGGTCATGGTCAGGGCCGAGGCACCGAAGGCAGCAATCGTGTGTGTCGGTGAGAGACAATTTTCTTACTCCAATCACACTTTTTGAAACCACTGGAAGCCATCGGGGAAAAAATAGCCCCAGCGAGGTCAAAAGACCGGCCTTCCAGTGAAAAAAGGAAAAAAGGGCCCGAACGCCAGCCACAAAGGGCAAAAACTGAAAAATGAAGAAAACGGGCTCAATACCGGTGTACCGAACCCGGCGGGAGGGGAACCGGCGTCGAACCGGAGAAAAAAAAGAGTGAAAATCGCCGAAGAAAAAAAATCACTTTTATCCGGGAGAACAGGACACACGTCCGATGGGCTTCTCGGAAAAACAGACACTGAGGTAAGATGGCACCTTTAGGTGGGAAGGGAACCGCACATGCGTGCCAGCATTCCCAAAGGCTTTCATGGAAAGCTGGGGAAATGCTCCGCTGGGGCTTCATTGGCGCGGATGACACCCATATGTGAGGACTGACTTCCTGCTTGGTCCTGGAGAAGGAGATCTACCCTTCGAGGACCGGCTGGATTTATGTTTAGTTACCTGAGATCCACGGGAAGAAGCAGCAGCCCTGGAAGACGTTGATGCCACCGAAGCCGCATCAGAGGGAAACAGGGTACTGAGCTTAGCAGCTCGGTTCTGTCGACCTCTTTTAGACATCATAGAACAGGACACACAATCTGTAATGGAGTGGTCAGGACCTAAACATTTTAAACACCATTCATGGGTGTCGGTGAAGGAAATGGTACCGCCACATTTTGTGCACTTTTTAAAACCTGAAGCAGGTTTTTCCATGTTAAGGAAAGTTTTTGGGCCTAAGGCCCAAAAAGGCGGGTGCACCTGAAGAAAAGGAAAAAACAGATAAATTATTTTTTAAATAGAAAAGAAAGACTGGCAGTACCAGTAGAGCATCGGGGAAGGCAGATGTGACCACAAAAAGAAATAAAGAAATAAGGAAATAAGGAAATTCTTCTGCGGTGACAGGAACACGACCTGCTGGCTCCGCGGAAAAAGAAGAACTGAAGAGAGGCAGTTGGGAAAGGCAGGAAGGCAGCAAGCAGGCGCTGTGGGATGCTCCCAAAAGCGTTCTGATTGGATGCTGGGGAGCGTTCCCGCGGTGGCTCCATCGATACCAACGATACCCATGTGTGATGACTTCATTCCTGCTTGTTCCTGGAGATAGCACATTTCATTTCTATGAACCCATCTTTTCTAATTATACAGCTGTTACTTAAACTTTACAGTGAAAAACTTCCCATCAGAAATTTGTTTGATATCCTGGGAACTCCTCGATTTGACTGGTCCAATACCAGTAGAGGCAAGATTTATTTCTAGGCTCTATTCTCTATCTCTTCTGAAATGGTATAAGAATAATTACAATTTTACCTCTTCGAGGTCTGTTAACATTATAGAATGTTAAATATATATGGAGCTGAGTTTTTCAGGGTGCTGCCTATGTATTGTTTTACATTTATTTAAGACAAAAGCAATAGTACCTCCCAGATGTTCCTAGTCATAAGAACATAAGATATGCCATACTGGGTCAGACCAAGGTCCATCAAGCCCAGTATCCTGTTTCCAACAGTGGCCAATCTAGGTCATACGTACCTAGCAGTTTCCCCAAAAGACACAGGTTCCGCAATGCTTGTACTGGGTCCCTTCTTAATAATGGTTTATGGACCTTTCCTCCAAGAACTTGTCCAAACCTTTTTTAAACCCAGCTACACTAACTGCCTTTACTACATCCTCCGGTAACTGGTGGGCCCATGTTGGTCCAACATTTTCCACCTCAATGCAGGAGGTGACCGATAGCATTGTGGGTATGAATAGCAGTCCGGCCTGGTGACCTCACTTCTGGCCGCTCCCCTCCTTCAGAGATTTTGGCTACAGCTGTTTCTTCTGTGGCTAAGGGTCTTTCTCAAGAAGAGGAGCTCCTGGATTCCGGGTTGCCCTTCTCGGAATTCTTTTCCATCAACAATCTTTTTCTTTTGGCATGGAAACTCAGACCCTGCAGTCTCTGGCTTTTCTCAATCTCAATCACAAGAAGATCAAGCAGAGTATAGCAGCCTAAGTGACCTAGGTGAAGGTTGCATTCTGGAGATGTGGATCAGCTGGGGCCTGTCCAAGACTTGGACTTGAATGCTGGTTCTGATGTCTCTGTCGAGGAGTCTGATGCAGAGAAAGAAGTACTTTCACCTTCAGAGGGATCATGTGGAGGCTGGCATTATCTGCCTGTCCTGGAAGAGAGGGATGGCGGTATTGATTGCTTGGGTTTCATCCACCTTGTATTTGGTGGATGCTCCAGTGGATGCTACAGGGAGTGCAGAAGTCTATATCCATCTTCCCGTTTCCAGAGGTTTTCAATCAGTTTAACTTACTACAATTACTGGGATTTTCCTGTGTGATTGGTCAAAGGATATTGTGAAGCTGAACAGTGACTGATCATCTTCCACATCATTTGAAATCCTTGGCTGATCCTCAGTCTGATGAGATGATGAAAAATCGATAACCATTGTAAATTGCTTGAAGAACGTATTACCTTGGAGTTGGTCTGAGCTTTACTCAGGCACATTTGGGACTGATGATTGAGCTGGCTGTATAGGGATTACTGTCACTTAGAAAAGTACTCTTAGTTAAATCCTTGGGGAAGGGACATATTCAAAGGGATTTATGCGGTTTGCAGATTTGCAAAACAAATAAATCCCGCTGACTAAGCTATAATAACAAAAGATATGCCATACTGGGTCAGACCAAGGTCCATCAAGCCCAGTATCCTGTTTCCAATAGTGGCCAATCTAAGTCATAAGTACCTAGCAGTCTCTCCAAAAGACACAGGTTCCTCAAGGCTCGTATTAGGTCAAGCAGTGATAACCTTATTCAGCAGCACTAACCCGGTTATCTGCCCCAAGCGAGCTAAATGCCCCAGCGCTACCCAGACAGTGTCAGGGCATTCTGATGGCGGTACCATTAACTGACTAGTGGTGATATTCAACCACTAACTAGTCACCTAAAGCACATTTTTATTTATATTCTCTTATATTCCGCGCTATTCTGCATCAGTGTGGTTTACATTGAACTGAAATTACATTGAACAAGGCATTATAACTTGGAGATAACTATTTTACAGGGAACATGGGCTACGGAGGGTTAAGTGGCTTGCCCAAGACCACAAGGAGCACCTGTGGGACTAGAAACCCCAGTCCTTCCGGCCCAAGGTTGCTGTCCTCTAGTAGGATTTGAACCCCCAACCTTCCGGCCTGAAGTACCTTGCCCCAACCACTAGGCCACTCCTCCACTCCATAAAGTTAGGTGAAAGGCTATCCTAACTTTTTGCATTTTTGCAATCTGGCTAATGGCTGAATATTGAAACTAACCAAAATGCAAAACAGCAATTTATTTATTTATTTAAGCTGTATTTATATCCTGCTTTTCACTGGGTCAAAGCGGTCAATTGGGAGATACATTTAACACGAGGGGATATGACACACATACACTAATACTTACAGGGAACATGGGCAATGGAGGGTTAAGTGGCTTGCCCAAGACCACAAGGAATGCCCTATAGGACTAGAAATCCCAGTCCCTCCGGCCTGAGGTTGCTGTCCCCAGGTGGGACTTGAACCCCCGGCCCTCCGGCCTGAAGTACTTTGTCCTAACCACTAGGCCACTCCTCCCCTCTCCGGTGAAACTGGATAGTCTGTGCCAGTTAACAGATATTTAAAACACTGGCAGCTAGCTGCTTTAGCAACATTGGCTGCAGATGATGAAAATGCCCTCCTTGATTTCCACGTCACAGCATGTCAATGTTTTCACAACATTTTTTTTACATCACATATTCACATTTGTTTTGGCTATGCAATGAAAAAAGATAAAACAAGATGAAAATTTTGAATTCCCAGAGTTGATGATAATATTGCGGTTTCTCTGAAGCTAAGTGATCTTATTCATAGTTATACAGAACAATCCAATGGGAAATTTGTTAATAGATATATTTTTGACAATATTTCCTAATTGAAAGAGATTTTTTTAAAATTTCACTCTGTATTTGAAAAGAAATCTTATGTGTAGTTATTTTGTTGCTTACTATTGGAATTACCATTTTGTGTAGTGTTTCTGGTGCTCCCTTTACTGTAGCAACACAACACAAGTCCATAGAACCCGTCTTCTCATAGGATGCTAAGACTGACATTCTTTTCAGTGCGCTGGCAAAATGGAAACGCTGGTGTATCTTCAGTCCCTGAGTTTTAATGCTCCTAGGAAAGACCTTCTCATCTGGAACCAAACACACACAAGAACTCAGCACTAATTGACAGGGAAGTGCAACTACGACTGGCGCTAAAGACTGTTACTTCACTATCAGTAAAACATTTGACACAATTTCCTACAGTGGAAGCTCATAGTTTATGGTGAGCACAAAGGTGGTTGACAAGGTTAGACACTCGTTAGGTGATAAATAAAAATTTCAAGTTTTTCTATACCACCCCTTCCCATGATCAAGGGCAATTTACAATGAACAAATAAAGATACATAAAACTCAGAACAATGGTGATAGAGTAGTTACTCACTGTAACAGGTGTTCTCCAGGAGCAGCAGGAATCAGTCCTCACATATGGGTGACATCGACGTCGATGAAGCCCCTGCGGAGCATTTCCCAAGCTTTCTATGAAAGCCTTTGGGAATACTGCATGCATGCGCGGTCCCCTTCCCGCCTAAAGGTGCCATCTTGCTCAGTCAAATGACATAGCTAAAAAACAGCACACAAAAATGCAAAAATGAACTATATACAACTGCAACTCCCAGGGGAGGAGGGAGGGTTGTGAGGACCGATTCCTGCTGCTCCTGGAGAACACCTGTTACAGGTGAATAACTACTCTTTCTCCAGGACCAAGAAGGAAGTCAGTCCTCACATATGGGTGACTCCCTAGCTCTGGGCTACCAGGAACCCAGGCTGAACAAGAGAACTCCCTCTAGTCCCAGCATCAAAGAAAGGCTTTCCACTGAAAGAACCTCCACCGGTAGCCCAACGGAGGGCTCGAGGGCAGGAGTTGCCTAAACCTCAAACAGATTCCGGAGTACTGCCTGGCCAAAAGCACTGTCCCTACGGGACTCCCTCTCCAGGCAGTAATGGGCCGCAAAAGTCTGGCTTGAGGACCAAGTTGCAGCCCTGCAGATGTCTGCCAACGGTACAGAGTGGAGATGAGCTACTGAGGCAGCCATAGCCCTGACACGGTGGGCCGTGACCAGACCAGGCAAGGGAAGGTCAGCCGCCCTGTAAGCCCAGGTGATACAGTCAGCCACCCATATGGACAAGGTACGCTTGGACACAGCTAACCCCAAATTATTAGGGTCAAAAGATATGAAGAGCTGGGTAGCCCTTCTGTGCCCCTGCGTACGGTCAAGGTAGAAGGATAAGGCCCTCCTACAGTCCCCAGGGTATGCAGGACTGCTTCAGCCTGGCTTGCATGAGGCCTAGGGAAGAATGTTGGAAGAACCACCTCCTGGTTGAGGTGGAAAGAGGAGACAACCTTTGGGAGGAACTTTGGATGAGTCCTAAGGACTACCCTGTTCCTATAGAAGCGGGTGTAAGGCATGTCACAGACCAGGGCCTGAAGCTCACTCACTCGTTTGGCCGAGATTAAGGCTACCAGGAAGAGTGTCTTCCAGGAAAGGAAGCGGAGAAGACAAGTAGCCATCGGCTCAAAAGGTGGGCGAGTCAGTTGTTGCAAGACCATATTCAACTCCCACTCAGGGGCTGGAGGACGGACAGGAGGTTTGAGCAAGAGGAACTGGGACACCAAGGGGTGAACCAACAGAGTGCCCTTCCACCAGAGAGTGGTGAGCTGCTAGAGCTGAGAGGTGGAACCGAACAGAATTGGACTTAAGGCCCTGATTGGACAAGTGCAGCAGGTACTGAAGCACTACTGGTACAGCACAGGAGAAAGGATCTTCTGTACGCAACTGACACCACACCGAAAACCTTTTCCATTTCAGGGCATAGGTTTTTCTAGTGGACTGCTTCCTAGAGGCCAGGACAACCTCTTCAACTTCTGGAGGTAGGCCCCAGGGAGCCAAAACTACCCTTGCAGCCTCCAGGCCATCAAAATGAGAGATTTGAGATTTGGGTGCAGAAGAGAACCTTGATCCTGAGAGAGAAGGTCGGGCTGCAACCCCAGAGGCAGTGGGGTTGTCCACTGCCAGTTAAAGCAGAAGTGGAAACCAAGGCTGCCTCGGCCACCTGGGAGCTACTAGGAGTACCGAGACCTTGTCCTTTAGAACCTTGAACAAGTTTCGGGCCACCAGAGGCATGGGAGGAAACGCATATAGGAGGTCCTGAGACCAGGAAATCAGAAAAGCATCCGCTGCCCACCTCGTGGGATGCGGGTGCCTGGAGCAGAACATGGGTGGCTGCTTGTTCAGGGGACTGGCAAAGAGATCTATGGATGGAAGTCCCCATTTTCAGGAAAATCTTCTGAACCACTAATTGTTGGAGTTGACATTCGTGGGGCTGCAGAACTCTGCTCAACCTGTCTGCCAGGCAGTTCTCCTGGCCAGGGAGACAAACAGCTTTGAGAAACTTGTTGTGTTTGAGCGCAAACAAGCAAAGGTCCTGTGCCTCCTGACAAAGGAGCCTGGACCCAGTGCAGCCTTGCTTGTTCACATAAAACATGGCTACTTGGTTGTCTGTCTGTACTAAGACAGACTGATGGGCCAGGTTTTGTGAGAAAGTCTTGAGGGCTAAGCGAATAGCCCGGAGTTCCAGCAGGTTGATCTGTTGCGTGGCCTCTCAGGGAGACCACAGGCCCTGGGTGCACTTGCCCAGACAATGTGCTCCCCAGCCATGCAGAGAGGCATCTGTGGTCAACACCACTGTGAACCCAGGAATCTGAAAAGGCACCCCTTGCAGTAGACTGGGGGGGGGGGGTGCAGGAATGGCCTGGACACCCTTACTCTGTCTCTGAGGCGTCCTGTGGACTGTGTCCACTGAGTTCTGAGGCACCACTGTGCAGGCCTCATACGGAGTCGGGCATTGGGAGTCATATGCACTGTCGAAGCCATGTGGCCCAGAAGCTGCAGCCAGAGTCTGGCGGAAACTAGTGGCCTGTGGAGAAACTGGTTTGCCAAGTCTATCAGTCTTTGGGCTCTGTCTTCGGGCAAGAAAGCTGAGAGTCCAGCCTTGCCCCTATAAACTCCAAGTTCTGGGAGGGGAGCAAAGTGGACTTTGCGAAGTTTATGACAAAACCCAGGTGTTGAAGAAGAGAAATAGTTCGGAGGGTGGCTTGCCTGGCCTCCTGGCACGTCTGACCCCTGATGAGCCAGTCGTCCAGATAGGGGAAGACAAAGATACCCTGATTTCTCAGGCAGGCCGCCACCACCGCCAGGCATTTGGTAAAGACCATGGGGGTGGAGGTGTGGCCGAAAGGCAGCACTCTGTACTGATAATGGTTTCCTCCCACAATGAACCTGAGGTACTTTCTGTGGTCTGGATGAATGAGGATGTGAGTGTACGCATCCTTTAGATCTAAGGAACATAGCCAATCTCCCCGCTGGAGGTAGGGCAGAAGTGTTCCAAGAGTAAGCATCTTGAACTTTTCTTTCTCTAGGAACTTGTTGAGATTTCTGAGGTCGAGAATAGGCCTGAGGCCTCCGGTTCTCTTTGGTACGAGGAAGTACCTGGAGTAGAAACCGTGACCTTGGAGGTGGGGAGGCACAGGCTCCACCGCCTTGTCTAGCAACAGACCCTGAAGCTCTTGAAGGAGGAGGTCTGTGTGGAGAGGAGGCCTTGGAGGCTCTCCAGGGAAGTAAGGAGGAGGCAACTGATGGAAATGAAGCATATAGCCCGTGTGGACTATGCTTAAGACCCAACTGTCTCTTATAATGCCACCTGTGGGCAAACAGGGTTAGTCGACCTCCTGTGCAGGGATGGGATAGCAGAGATGGAGAGGCTATGCCTTGGGAGTCAAAAACCCCCACCCTGCTGAGTGGGAGCAGGAGCCTGAGGCTTGGGGGCCTTCTGCCTATGGGGCCCATGTCCCTTCCCCTTGGCCTACTGACCCTGTGGGGAAGCTGGGGAGGCCTGGTAAGGTGGGAACTGTTTGTAGGCAGTCACCTTCCTTGGGTAAAAGGACTTCTTACCCGAGCCCTTCTTTTAATGAGAAGGGGAAGAAGTCTTTCTAGACAGCCTTGTCCTAGTGAGGTGCTTGGTCTCGAGCTGTGCAGCCTTCTCGGCCATGGGCTTGCCAAAAAGGTTTTCACCTCGGCAAGGGACATCGACCAACTTGTCTTGAACCCATGGCTCGAGATCCGATGACTGCCGCGCGATGCCGGCAGCCGCAACACAGGCCAAGGCCTAAAAGCCATCGTAGGCTGCGCAGGACATGAACTTAGAGCATTCCCGGATCCCCGAGGACAAGGACTTGAACCTCTGCAAAGGTTCCCTGGAGAGACCAGCAGAGAACCCGGCAAGCTCCTTCGCCAGGTCCCGCAAGTACATGCCCATGTACAGCTGGTAAGACTGGATACGGCAAGCAAGCATCGAGCCCTGGAAGCACTTTCTACCAAACGCATACAGGTTCCGGGCTTCCCTGCCGGGGGCACCGCGGAGTGCATCTTCTGACTTTTCAGACGATGCATGGCCGATTCCACCACCATGCAATGGTGTGGTAGCTGCGCCTTTCGAAAACCAGGGCTCTTACGGAATCGATAAATGGAATCGACCTGCTTGCTCAGAACCGGCGCCGAGGCCGGTGCCTCCCACATCCGGAAGAGGAGCCGTTCCAGCATCGGAGAAACTGGCACAGTAAAGGCCTCCTTTGGAGGAGAGTCATACTGGAGGGCCTCGAGCTCTTCGGCTCGAGGCTCCTCCTCGGTGTCTGCAGGGATCGCCAAAGTAGGGGCCATATCCCGAACGAACTCCGAGAACCGGGTATCCTCCGGAGGGGATCTACTCCGGGGCTCAGACTGCGGTGAGTCTGACGGGACGCACCGAGTCTTGAAGGTATCAGGGGACTCCTCGTCCTCCGTCTCCCAGGTGGACTCGTCCGAAGAGGAGTCTGGCTCCGACTACGCGGGGCCCGGAAGCACCTGCCCAGACGCCGAAGGCACCGGCATCGACGCCATCGGTCCCGACCGGGAGGTCGAGAGTGACCGCGACCGAGGACGACCTCGAGCCTTCATGGTCTCGAGTATCGGCTCGGTCTCCGGGGTCGACTTCGATGTCGATGTCCCGTTGGTCGAGGCAGATGCGCCAGCAAGGCTGGCCATCAGCACCCGCTGCTGATCCATGAAGGCAGACAGTCTGCACTCCAAGGCTGTCAAGCCTGAGACCCAGCTCAGGAGACTCAGCAGCCACCGACTCAGGCCCCGGCTCCCTGGGAGGAGAGTTCTCGAGGACAACAGGACTTACGTGTCCAGCAGACTCCAGCTCCACACGAGGCACTTTTGACGGCTTCTCCTGTTCCACAGGCCCGGGACGGCGGTCGGGAGTCCGAGACCTAGCCCTCGAGGAGCCAGGGACCTCCTCTGACGCCGCCCTCGTGAGACGTTTCTTCCTCTTTCGCTCTCGCTCGGGGGGCCCCCTGTCCGAGGAACCCCGGCGATGCTCGGGATCAGACTCCCGAGACGTCGAGGCCTCAGACGAGGTCCGGGCCCGGCCGGAGGCCGAATCAGAGAAAAGCCTTTCCTTTTGATGCTGGCGACTTCGCAGTGCCTTAGTGGACATTTTGCCACATGGTCCACAGATCTGAGGATCATGATCAGGACCGAGGCACCGAAGGCAGCAGTCGTGTGTGTCGGTGAGAAGCATTAGTTTCTTGCACCGATCACACTTTTTAAAACCACTGGAAGCCATCGGGGAAAAAAGAGCCCCCGCGAGGTCAAAGGACCGGCCTTCCAGGGAAAAAGAAAAAAAGGGCGCGAACGCCAGCCACAAAGGGCAAAAAACGAAAAAATGAGAACGGGCTCGATACCGGTGTAACAAACCCAGCGGGAAGGGGAACCGGCGTCGAACCGGGCAAAAGGCCGCGATGAAATCACAGGAAATAGCAAGAAAAATCTAACTGTTTTCTGGGTGAACCTGGACAGACGTCCGATCGGTTCCACGGAAAAAGAGAGACTGAGCAAGATGACACCTTTAGGTGGGAAGGGGACCGCGCATGCGTGTAGTATTCTCAAAGGCTTTCATAGAAAGCTGGGAAAATGCTCCGCAGGGGCTCCATCGACGTCGATGTCATCCATATGTGAGGACTGACTTCCTGCTTGGTCCTGGAGAAACATCAAACTGTAAGTGAACTATTTACAGGAAAATAATTACAGAGAACATATTAACAAATTGGACATACTCTACTTTAATCTTGCATTACTATAGGAATACTCAATGAGGTACTTATGCCACTGTACAAGTCACTGGTGAGGCCCCACCTGGAATATTGTGTTCAGTTTTGGAGACCATATCTTGCAAAGGATTTAAAAAGACTGGAAACTGTTCAGAGGAAGGTGACCAAAATGATTTGGAGCCTGCATCAGAAGCCTTATGAGAAGAGACTAGAAGACCTAAACATGTACACTTTGGAGGAGAGGAGGGACAGGGGAGATACGATTCAGACCTTTAAATACTTAAAGGGAAATAATGAACAAACAAACCTCTTCCAAAGACGGGGAAGCTGTAAAACTAGAGGGCATAACAGGAAGCTGCAAGGTGGTAAATTGAAAGGCAATTTCAGGAAATACTTTTTTACTGAAAGGGTGGTGGATGCTTGGAACGCCGTCCCAATGGAAGTGGTGGGGGCAAACAGTGACGGAATTCAAAATGGCATGGGACAGACACAGTGGATTGCTTTACAGCAACAGGATAAAATCAAAATAAATTGAACCATCCAAATTCTCAATAGGGGTGTCCTACATGGAGTGGTGGGTTCACCCCTAAACAAAGACGTGGGGAGGGTGGCATGCACGGAGCGGCAGGTGCAACTACTCTTGCCATCATACTGGGCAGACTAGATGGACCATACTGGTCTTTATCTGCCGTCATTTACTATGTTACTATAATTATTAGGGTATCTGTAGTGGAGATGGATATGTATGTACATTTTAGCTAGAGGTTGGGCAAATTTTGTTGTTATGAACCATAACACCATAGTGTTCAATGAAAAAATACGTTTTAATTTCCTTTCTGAACATCTGGAGGTCCTTAATAGCTCTTAATGTTGCCGGAAGAGTAATATAATTCATTCCAAGTACTGTAAAGATAGTTATTAGTGGAGTACTTCAGAGTTTAGTCCTCAGGCTGGTATTTTCATAAACAATTAGTTAATGCATTTAATAGTACTTGACCACTGGTTCAGACTGTGTGGACTAGAGGAGTATAAGCACTATTAAAATATAGCAATTTACAATCATCAGGACTTAGCAAAAGGAAATCACAGCTAAAATACAGTAAAAATATAATACAGTATTTCAAAAAATTATAAACAGTAAAAACAAATAAACTAATGAATTAACTCATTATTTATCCCCCTAAGTCTGTAAAAAAAACAACAACCTTCAGATGTTTTCTAAAAGTCAAATTAGTTGCCATCTTCAGTTCCCTCAGAAGCGCATTCCATGATAAAGGTCCAGCTAATAAAAACACAGTATTAGCAGTAATTGATAATTTTGCTAACCAAACTGTCAGAATCCATAACATTTCTAAATCAGCAGTTCACCGCCTTTTGCCTGATTCCTGAAGTTCAAGCTAGGCAGAAAGATAATAAGGACCTTATTATTAAAGGAACAGCACCACCATCTCCCTTCACTGCCCCGATCGGCACTGAGCAAGGCAGCGGGAAGTCCAACACTTCTCCGCCCCCAGCACCAGGCCAATCAGAGCCACAGCAGCAAGGAAATGGAAATTACACTAACCTGGTAATTGTAGTTCCTGTAGGATCCAGTTTAGTCCTCCACAATCGGGTAGTGCACCTTCTACTGCAGCCTGGAGACTGGACCAATCAAATCTTCTGTAGTACATATCCAGCTGGAGCTCCCAGAAGCCCCCCAGTGTACTAGTAACAAAGCAAACTTAACGAAGCAACACATTAGATTATCATTAAATACTTTATTAAATACTTTACTTCCCCCCCTGGAATAACCAACTCCCTCCCCAAACGAGGAAGTCAGAACACCGCATAGCGCCGGTACCGACGCCCGCAAATTTACACAGAGCTCCCCCCTTGGAAATCTAAAGAGCTGACTGAACTGCAAAGGCAGGGAAGAGCCATAACGATAATCACGACCGTCGACAGAGGCCGAACGGGACGAAGAACCGTCCCATAGTCAACCGCTCGGAACAGCGCGCCGCAAGATCACACAGAGAGTCGGGAGGGAAGGAGGACTAAACTGGATCCTACAGGAACTACAATTACCAGGTTAGTGTAATTTCCATTTCCTGTGCGGATATCCAGTTTAGTCCTCCACAATCGGGATGTAACAGAGCAGTTAAGACCGGGCGGGACCTTGCCAGCCGGCGCGCAGAACCGCCGAACCAAAACAGGAATCCCGAGCCGCTGACACATCCAAGCGATAGTGCCTGCTGAACGCGTGCAGGGACGACCAGGTGGCCGCCTTACAGATATCTGCTGGCGGCACCAGGCCATGCTCCGCCCAAGAGGTTGCCTGAGCCCGAGTGGAATGAGCTCGTAGCCCCTCCGGCACAGACCGCTGCTGCAACAGATACGCGGACGCGATCGCTTCCTTGAGCCATCTAGCAATGGAGGCCTTAGCCGCCGCTTCCCCTTTTCGTGCACCCCAAAAGAGCACAAAAAGACGGTCAGTTTTTCGAAAAGGCCCGGTAGCCTTTAAATAGCGACGAAGCGTACGACCCACAACGAGCCGGTGAAGACCTTTGTCCACCGACCCAATCGAGCTCGACGAAGCACCGGAAGAAATACCGCCTGATTCAAGAGAAAGGGAGACACGACCCTTGGCAAAAAGGAAGGGACCGGACAGAGAGCGATCCGATCCATGGAAAAAGACAAGAAAGGCTCTCGGCAGGACAAAACCTGAAGATCAGGAATGCGCCGTGCCAAACAGATGGCCACAAGAAAAAAAACGCCTTCAACGTGAGATCTTTCAGTGACGCCCTACTCAAGGACTCAAAAGGCTCACGAACTAGAGCCCGCTGAACTAAACTCAAGTCCCACGGAGGAACCAAGATTCTGCTGGAAGGCCGGAACTGAAAAACAGCGGTCAGGAACGACGTACATCCGCATGAGCACCGAGGAGACGGCCCAAAACCTTGCCTCGATAACAAGAGATCGCCGCCAACTGGACCTTCGGGGAACTAGCCGCAAGGCCTTTCTCGAAACCATCCTGAAGAAAGCTTAAAACTACGGGCACGGAAACCGTCGCCGCCCGGACTCCCCGCCGGGAGCCCCAGTCCTCAACGATCCTCCAAATTCGAACGTAAGAAAGAGAAGTGGGCGACTTTCCCGCCCGCAGCAGGGTAGAAATCACCGCGGGGGAATAGCCCTTCTTTATCAGCCGAGCCCTCTCAATGGCCAAACCGTAAGCGAGAATCGAGCCACCTGGGGCATCCGCAAGGGACCCTGAAGGAGAAGATCCGGCAGTGCGGGCAGGAGCCAAGGAGCGCCGTCGCGTAGCCGGGCCAGATCGGCATACCATGGCCTCCGGGGCCAATCCGGGGCCACCAGCAACACTCGACCCCGATGGCTCTCGAAGCGTTGCACGACCCGGCCGATCAGAGTCCACGGAGGAAGACATACTGAAGACCGGACGTTGGCCATGGCTGAATGAGAGCGTCGAGCCCTTCGGACATACGCTCCCTTCGTCAGCTGAAGAAACGACCCGTCTTGGCCGACTGAAAGGTCGCCATGAGATCCATGATGGGCGGACCCCACCGCCTAACTATTTGCGCATAAACCTGTGGGTTTAGCTCCCACTCTCCGGGGTCCACCCACACTCTGCTGAGAAAAGCGGCCTGGACATTCTCTGCGCCTGCTATGTGCGCTGCCGAGATTGCAGGCAGACGAGTCTGCCCCCAATTGAACAAGGCCGTCGCCTCTGCTTCCAAGGCCACACTGCCGTTGCCCCCATGGCGATTGATGCAAGCTACTGTGTTCGCCTTGTCCGACAGGACTCGCACCGGTCGACCGAGGGCTAGGGCCTCCATGGCCAATAGGGCTAGCCGTACTGCCCGTAGCCCGAGATGGTTGGTCGACCAAGAAGCTTCCCGGGGAGACCACCCCCCTTGAGCGAAGCGGGCCCCGCAGTGAGCCCCCCAGCCGGATAAGCTCGCATCCGTTGTGAAGGGAACCCAAAGAGGAGGCCCCAATGGAATCCCCCGCGTCAGGTTCTCGGAGTAGAGCCACCATCGGAATGACCGGCGAACTGCCTTTAGGCATGGCATTCTCTTGTGCAACTAGTCGAACTGGTTGGACCAACAGCGCAGAGGAGCACTCTGCAGAGGACGCATGCGGAACTGCGCCCAAGGCACCACCTCCAAGGTCGCTGCCATCGGTCCGAGGAGCCTCAGGTACCACCACGCCGACGGCGTGGGCATCCCCCGAAAGAGCCGGACAAGAGCCCGCAATACCAGGACGCGGCGCTCGGGGAGGCACACCAAGCCCCGTGCGGTGTCGAAGCGCACCCCCAGATACTCGAGATCCTGCGTTGGACACCGACAACTCTTGCCTTCGTTCACCACCCAGCCGAGGGACCGCAGCAGAGCCACCACCCTGCTCGTGACGTGCACATACTCCCGACTGGACCTTGCCCGAAGCAACCAGTCGAGGAGATACGGATGGGCCAGGGTGCCCTCCCTGCGCCAGGCCGCCGCGACCACTACCATCACGCTCGTGAAGGTGCGGGGGGCCGTGGCGAGACCAAACTGCAGGGTTGGAAATTGGAAGTGGCCCCACGGAAGAGCGAAGCGGAGAAACCGTTGATGAGACGGCCGGATGGGAATGTGTAATGTGGTCTTCAGCGGCTGTGGAAGATCCCGCCGCAGAGGCTCTGAGGAGGTGGGAGCTAAGTGCTGAGGGACCCAGCTAGCAACGCCGTGGGTATGGGGAAGCCCCCGGGATGCAGCGTGCAGGTGGAACACAAGCAAGCTAATAATGTTCCCTTCGGCTGAATACACTTCACTACACCAGTCGGGGCTGTGGGAGGGGGAGGAGCTGTAGGCAGCTTAAAAAGAGAACCGCCGCCGGCGGGAAGGGCTCCATCTTCCCTTCTTCCCCTCTGATCGGGGACGCCGACTCTGCCAGCCAGCCCTCCCGTATAACACCTCCGGCCCAGTCGGGGCTGTGGGAGGGGGAGGAGCTGTAGGCAGCTTAAAAAGAGAACCGCCGCCGGCGGGAAGGGCTCCATCTTCCCTTCTTCCCCTCTGATCGGGGACGCCGACTCTGCCAGCCAGCCCTCCCGTATAACACCTCCGGCCCAGTCGGGGCTGTGGGAGGGGGAGGAGCTGTAGGCAGCTTAAAAAGAGAACCGCCGCCAGGCGGGCCCGCGCCTGGTCGGGCCCGCGCCTGAGGGCCTCGCCAGAGGGCCCTTCGGCGTGGCACGACAGGAGATCAAGGCAACAACACCGATCTGCAGTGCACCGATCTGCAGTGCACCGACAGAAGGTAACCTCAATGACACTCATATAAATTGAACTCCCCTGACTCTGAGCTGTTTCATCTCCGATTTGTACACCACTACGGAATACCACAAGGCAGCAAAATTAGCCCGCCTTTACTACAAGACGCCTTTACTACAAGACTGCTCCATTTTGCAACATCAGGCAACCCCCGGTGGAAACCAGAGGTCATATGCATTTTAACCTTACTGTGCAAATATAAATCTAAGAATATCTCAGAGCTAGTCACACATATAGATATGACCATCTCACTCCACCTAACACCAATTACCTGAGCAATATTGTCACATATATGTATTATTTGCTTACTGCTCTAGCTAACTAATGAGTGCTTGTGGGTAGGGAAGTCTAACAGCATTTGTTACGTTGCATTTGTTACATTGTTTTCCATTGCTCACACTTATATTTATTACATTGTTTCTACTACATGTCCATTGCTTCAAGTTGAAAGGTGTAACAGTATTTACACTTACTTACCAGCTGATTACATTCTTATACCACTCCAAAAAGGTAGTGATAACTGTAATTGTCCCAAAAAACGACTCACCCTCTTACACACTGTCTGGCATCAACACAAATAAGCTGCACCTCCACCCTCACACTTCAAGGCCACGCAACAGCCACCATGGCCATCCCACTACTTACCCTCTCTACCATATTCCTCCTAGCAAACACCTTTCAACACTCAATAGCCCTCTCAGCTGGGCAATATCACATCTCTACCCTACCCTACCTGGGCAAGAGGAATCATTCTAACCCCTTCTACCCTGATACCAGCCCCCCACACCACTCCAGACACTCTCATCTTCTGTACGTAGCCCTTAATCATCCTGACAATCCCAAACAGAAACCAGATCCACAACGCTTTCTGAAATGTGCCCTTGTAAACTCACGATCAGTACGCAAAAAATGGCCAGTCATCCCTGACCTAATAGCTGTCCATGACCTGGATCTCCTCATGGTGACAGAATCGTGGCTCAAAGACACCGATACAGCCCTCATAAACCAACTAATCCCCCCAAACTTCTCCATTCATACCTGCCACAGGGTCAATCGGAAGGGTGGCGGAGTCTTTATACTTGCAAAAACTGAACTCAGATTTCAACTACTCACAGCCATGAGCACCATACACACGGACATAATCACCATTGCCAACAAGGAAATTACCATAAACCTTGTTTACAGATCCCCCTCCTCTCCACCTGAGATCATCTCTACCTTTATTGACCTAGCCTGCAACCCAACTAACCCTCGCAACCCCAACTGGCTACTTGGAGACTTTAACTTGCCCTCCCTACAGTCCATCCAAGCGGATGCCTTCCTAGAAGCTATGCAAACACTTGGGTTTGAGCAAATAGTGAACACCTCCACTCATCTTAAAGGAAATCCACTTGACCTAATTTTTGCTCCTCAATCCGCTATCAACCAGAAGGCCAACCTAAACATGGATATCACCCCCATTCCTTGGTCAGATCACAAGCTAATCACGTTCCAGATACCCACCCATCTTACACATTTCTCCTCCAATGACTCCAGTACAGAATCCAGAACTACTTCTCACTTTAGAACACTTGATAAAGAAGAGTTCGTTAAACTTGCCTTACCTAAGCTCAATCCAATGCCTCTGAACCTTGAAGAAGCAATCACCAATTGGAACATCACGCTGAAAACGTTTGCTCAACTACCAGCTATAGACAAACCATTAGCTCCCAAGAGACCTAAAGGAAGAAGACATCAAGCCCCTTGGTTTACATCAGATCTGCGGTCATCCCTCCTCTCCCTTAGGAAACTTGAAAGAAAATGGAGAAGATCCCGATCCGAAATCGACAAAGAAACATACTTATCCAGCCTTAAACTCCACCGTGAAACCATATACCTCAGGATGAGCGAATACCATGCCAAACTCCTTCTCCGATCTCTAAACAAACCTAGAGACCTCTTCAGCTTAGTAAAATCCCTAACCAAAGAACCGTCACCTTCCCAACTTGAATCTATCTCCCCCCAAGCATATGCTGACTACCTCCAATCTAAAACTTCCATAACAGACACAGTCTCAGCAACCACTCCCAGCTATACACTCTCCTCAATTCCACCTATCACAATGTTCACAACTCCAACAGAGAAAAACATCCAAGACCTCATCGCCATCATCAACACTTCTACAGCTCCAAGTGATCCCTGCCCAGCATACTGGATCAGAACTCTGCGAGTTGAACTTAGTTCAATTCTAATCAACATCATTAAACTCTCATTTAAAACAGGCTGTTTCCCCACTTTTCTCAAACAAACATCAATAAGACCACTTCTGAAGAATAACAGACTTGACCCACTAAAAACTGACTCCTACCGACCAATCTCTAGTATACCTATACTGTCCAAGATAATAGAGAAGATTGTTCAGCAGCAGATTCAACACCACATCGATGAGATGGCACCTCTCGACTCCTCTCAACACGGATTCAGGGAGTCTCACGGTGTAGAAACTCTCCTCACCACCCTAACCAACACCTTGAACAGAGGACTAGACAAGGTTGAAAATGGATTCGCTCTCATTTTCCTAGATATCTCCGCTGCCTTTGACTCCGTTAACCACAATCAACTTCTCACTCGTCTCCAGGAGAAGGGCATCCGTGGCCTCGCCTGGGAATGGTGTAGGTCTTATCTATCAGATCGTTGGCAGCATGTCAAGGTTGGTTCCACCACTTCCACGCCTTTTCGCCAACTCCAAGGTGTTCCGCAAGGCTCCTCCCTGTCCGCACTGCTGTTCAATGTCTACATGCAGCCGATATGTGACATCATTCGCTCCTTCAATATCTCCACTCTAATCTATGCAGACGACATCCTGCTATTTACACCATTCAAAATCAAACAACCAGACTTCTCCATCCTTATCAATTGTTTCAACGCCATTACTGATTGGTTACTATCCCAAAATCTCCGCATAAATTTCAAGAAGACAGAAGTTCTCTTCATTTCAAGGAGCAAAGATTTCTCACCTCCATCCTCCTTAAAAGTAAGAGATGCTGAACTCCCTAGTAAACCTTCCATTCGCTACTTAGGGATTACTCTTGACCAGCATTTCGACTTTAAGGAGCACATACGAAACACCACCAGAGCTGTTTACAACAAAATTAGAACACTAAGGCACCTCAGGCCCATGTTACCCCACAATGACTTCAGGACCATCTTCCAGGCCCTCATTCTTCCACATTTTGATTACGCAAATGTGGCCCTTTATGGACTCCCCAAGAACACCCTTAATCCGCTGCAACTCGCCATGAATGCGGCTGCGCGTGTTCTATGTGGTTTAACAAGATCAGACCATATTACCCCGATACTCAAGGAACTCCACTGGCTTCCAATTCACTGCAGGTTAACATACAAAATCCTTCTCATCTCCTTCAAGATCATTAACAACCTAGCCCCCACAACACTCAGTGACCTTATCACCCTCACCCCGAAAAACAGACTCAGAAGATCAGTAACCGACAATACCTTGATCATCCCCAAAGAATCCATCAAGTGCACACAGACGACCAAGAAAAGAACATTCGCCTTCTATGCCCCAAAATGTTGGAACGAACTTCCACCTGAAATTAGATCCATCAAAGGCCTTATGCAGTTCCGTAAGGCAATCAAACACCACATTTTCCTACTTCACTTTGCTCAAGCATCTGCCCCACCTCTACCCACCCACCCACCAATGTCTACAAACTGCATCCTGTCACAAGTATCTTGAGCCCGCTTTAGACTTACTGTATATACAAACCAAATCTAATTATATTTTGTACATATGTTTATAATTTCTCTGTTACTCCAAGTTTATGCTCCTGTTACAATGTAAGCACAGAACAGTTTTCTGACTGTGCACCCTTGTTGTATGTAAACCGCACTGATAACAAATAGCGCGGTATATAAAAGCTGTTAAATAAAATAAATAAATTAGACAGCCCGAGAAAAAAGCATTGTAGAGACTTAAACCACCTTTCCTCTTCCTGTGTGGGTTTTATTGATTTATTTATTTAGTTATTATATATTTTTTTTTTCTTTTTTTTTTTTTTTTACAGTTAAAACAAAAGGCAAGGAAGGCTCAGGGAAACCCAAGACTCTGCAAGAAAAGGATTCCGAAACTCCACGTGCCTCCACAGCATGACTAAATGTGTGGAAACTGCTGTTCAGAGCTTTATCCTTCAAAAAGAAACACTGAAGAGAAAAACCAAAACAGCCGCTGGCACCGAAAAAACCGCCAGACATTCACAGAACTGAGAAGGGAACTGTCAGTCATTCACTGAGCTGGCATATAGAAACTTTCAAAGTCAGGGTAAAGCAATTACAGTGACTGAAAGTAGGGAAATTAGAGTGGGATCCCTCCGCAGCCCTTCAGGCCTCCATGGTAGGGGCTGAGAGGTTTTTTCGGGGGGGGGGGGGGGTGTAGAAGCTCAATCCAGCCGTAGGAAAATTACAATGAGCATGCTTAATTAGGCCGAGCCCAAACCAGTCAGGGTCCAAAACACTGACTGAAAACCTCAATCAAATGGTATATTGAATCAGACAGGCACAATAATCAGTAGGACGTACAAAGTAACCCGGCTGCCGTTTGTGGACTAAAGATCCAAAGTAGGAACATCAAAACACAGAGGCAGCCGGTCCGGATACAGCTGAAATTATCTCAGAGCAGCTGAGCCAAGCAGGAAAAAACAAAAACAGAGTACTCACAGTTTTCTTACAGAAAATGATACCTGAACTTCTTGTAGGAATCCACACCCTCGTGGTAAAGACTCAGAGCAGCGTAAAGCCAATGGAGAGCTCCCCTGAAGCCAAGCTCCGGAGTCCCCAAGTTCATCTGGGGAAGCAAGATGCTGAGGGAAGAGCAGAACTGATGCATGAGGTCCCTGTGTTCCTTCCGACAGCCTATGCAGCGTAACCCTGAATAATGCACAGGGAGAACTAAAAACAAATAAGTGCGTTCCGCAGGAACAGGCATTCAACCCTATTCCCCATAATAGGCAATGCCTCAGTCAGCCTTCTTTATTGGGCACAGTGGGGAATGGAACCCATGAGCCCTGCACCCTTCGTCAGTGACTCAGCAGTGTACTGTGGCCCTGAATTGCATACTGTTCTCTATCCATTAACAAAGCGCAGTTTGTTTTACATAGAACGTCATAACTTTTACATTATGTTCATACATAGGCAGAGAAAAAAAGTAACCCCTGCACAACTGACATCAAGCAAGTGTTGTGGAAAAAACTGACACAGCACTATAGCTGGTACAAGCCAGCAGAGCAGTAATCTGGCTTTTCGCCAAAAACCGAGGCTCATTAGCTATTCAAAATGGCCACCAGCAAAAATAAAACACAAAAAGGCCAAAGGGGAAGGTGGGAGGGTTGCAGGCAGGAAAGAAATGCCTAAATTTGCTGAAAAAGCAAGAAAAATCAATCGAGTTACCACAGAGCTGTGGACAGCAGTGGGAGAAAGATATTCCAGGACTGAGGAAAAACTGCAGCACAGCCCCTGCAGATGCCAGAGTCAGTCACTGAACCTCTGCGGGACCCGTAAACCACGTATTGGGGTTTGGCAGACATGCTAAGGCAACCTCCGCTCAGCGGGACAGAAGGAAACAGTCACAGGAAAGCCCACACCAAAGGGACCAATCCTATGCAAATCAGTACAGGCTTAAATCTAAAACGTTTTTTTTTTTTTTTTTTTTTTTTTACAGAAAACAAAACACTCCCCAGACTCCCAGGGGTGTCCTGAGCAAAATCGCCAGCATAAGAAACCCCAAAAACGCCAGGGGAACCCATGCACAAGTGTTAAAAAGTGCCTTTAAAAAGTACACTTTAGAAATTCAAAATGGCCGCCGCACTTTTTCACCCTCGGTAAAAAACAGCGCGAAAATATAAAGACAACCAAAATATATGGAAAAGAAAGAAAACGACCCTCTAATACAGGGCAAACGAACAAATTTTGGAAAAATTGCCAAAGGGGCTCAGGAGAGCCTACAGAAGCGCTGGCAGCTCCGACAGAAGAGCACTGCTCACAAATAAAGAAATGAAAACTCCTACCAGCTCAGGAACATCAAGGACACAGCCAACTTCATCCAGCCAGCCACTGCTGTATCAGGTATGGCTTTTCCCCGTACTGTCAAGGGGAAGCTCACCCAAGGCTGTTAAAATTTGCCAGGCAGGAAGACAGGAGCCTGCAGGTCTGACTTCCTCCCAAGTCTCCTGTGACAATGCACTGGAGAGGCAGGTTACTTTTCCTTTTCCATTTAAAGACACAGCTAGCTATTAAATAAATAGCAAATAAATGTCCCAGAAACAAACCCTAAAAGGCTAACTAACAAGTGTTGCTCCTTCAAGAGTCACTCAGTGTGCCCAGCAAAGGCACAGACGTCTTCAAGCTGCAAGAGACTGGACACACTGGGGGGCTTCTGGGAGCTCCAGCTGGATATGTACTACAGAAGATTTGATTGGTCCAGTCTCCAGGCTGCAGTAGAAGGTGCACTACCCGATTGTGGAGGACTAAACTGGATATCCACACAGGAACTTTAACTTTAAAACTGAAGCGCCACCGAGCACACTCGTGCCTAAGGGTCTCGCCAGAGGGCCCTTTGGTAAGGATCAGACAAGAGGACCCAGAAGACAAGACCAAGAAGAAAACTCTATAAATATGAATACAACAGTCCTGCACCACAGAAAACCACTCCAAATAGCAGCTATTTGTCTCTGTAGCTATTACCAGCTATTGCCAGGGACTCCAAACATGCTCACAATCTATGCCACCACATATGCCCTACTAGCAATCCTTGCTCTATGCCTCACCACAGAGACACTAGCCCTTGCATATACCTTCACATACACATGCATACCATCTAGCCTCCACTGTATCAGCCACATCATATAGCAGAGGAACCTAAACAATCTAATCCACATCCTAACAAACAGCCCTACAATCCCCTATACATACAACACGCCCAACAATTCCCAGTCCTACAAATGCACGCTAATCAACGTAAACCACACTGATGCAGAATAGCGTGGTATATAAGAGAATGTAAATAAATAAATAAAAATAAAATAAATGCTCAATCAGGAATAAACTCCCAATAATCCATGGCTATATCATCAATAATAATCTGGACACCCTATGTATCACAGAAAGCACAGTTACTTACCTGTAACAGGTGATCTCTGGGAACAGCAGGAATAAGTCTTCACATATGTGTACGTCGGTACCGACGGAGCCTGCGCGGGAACACTCCCCAGCATCACATCAGAAAGCTTTTGGGAGCATCCCTCAGCGCCTGCGTGCTGCCTTCCCGCCTTTCCAAGTGTCTATCCTCAGTTGAGTTTTATAGCTGAGACAAAAAGAGAGAGAAAGAGGAAAGGAAGATAGATAGAGAGATACAACTCCTAGGGGAGGTGGGTGGGTTGTGAAGACTTATTCCTGCTGTTCCCAGATATCACCTGTTACAGGTAAGTAACTGTGCTATCTCCAGGAACAAGCAGGAATGAGTCTTCACATATGGGGACTCCATAGCTTTAGATGCCAGGGAGAGATCCCATAAATTGTGTGTCCCTGGGACAGGACTGCACTTCCCCACATGGATCTCTGGCATCCTATGAGGGATGGTGGGTAGGAGTTGATTAAGTATGGAACAGGTGTTTAAGAACAGCCTGACTAAACAAGGCATCCCGGTGGGAGTCCTTCTCTAAGCAGTAATGGGCTGTGAAGGTATGAACCAAGGCCCAAGTGGCTGCTCGACAGATGTCGTCAATAGACACAGAATTCAGACTATAGGTAAGGAGTCCTTGTAAGTATGATAATTATCATGAAAAATTTTGAAAATGAACTACTACAAAATGGACCTCACCTAATGGATTACAGGAAGGAGAGAGGCTGATGGAGTCTACTGGGGATCCAGTAGAAGAATCTTCAAGGTGACCTCACTGAAGTGAAGGTGAAGGTCCAAATCTGGAAGTAACAGGTGATCCAGGTATCAACTGGGGTAGTACAAAAACAGTAGGTCTTCAGTGGAAAGCTTTATGGAAAAGCTGGGAACTCTTTTGGCTACAGAGTTACTCACAGTTAGGAGCAAAAGAGGAAGACTAACCGATTTGGACAAACTAGCCCAGTCCTGGAGGGAAGAAGGGGTATGGGAAAAAAGCCCGTATTCCCAAGAAGGACAGATGTCTGAAGGGTTGAAACCTCAGATCTACTGAAGATCTATCCTGTCTTTCCTAACAGGTGAGAGATAGAAAACATAACAGAGTATGGAGCTTCAGGGATACCTAAACCTAGGGTTAAGGTACGAGCTGTCAGTACCACAGTAGTGGTTATGTACATAATACCCCAGACATACTGTGGGACAGCATGAAGATATGCAAGTCCACTGTCTGGAACCTATAGGAAGGTAAAAACTTTTATAAACATAGACAGAGAGATAAGTATATAAATACATATCTAACTAGAAGGAAGCATCTCGACAGATACACATATATATATATAAGAACATAAGAACATAAGATATGCCATACTGGGTCAGACTAAGGTCCATCAAGCCCAGTATTCTGTTTCCAACAGTGGCCAATCTAGGTCATACGTACCTAGCAGTTTCCCCAAGGGACACAGGTTCCACAATGCTTGTATTGGTTCAAGCATTGATATCCTGGGTCCCTTCTTAATAATGGTTTATGGACCTTTCCTCCAGGAACTTGTCCAAACCTTTTTTAAACCCAGCTACACTAACAGCCTTTACTACATCCTCCGGTAACAAATTCCAGAGTTTGATTACACGTTGAGTGAAAAAATATTTTCTTTTATTAGTCTTAAATAGTTTACCCTGTAGCTTCATTGCATGTCCCCTAGTCTTTCTATATTCTGATAAGGTAAACAATCGATCTACGTTTACCCGTTCCACTCCGTTCATTAATTTATAGACTTCTATCATATCTCCCCTCAGCCGTCTCTTTCCAGGTTAAAGAGCCCCAACCTTGTTAGCCTTTCTTCATAGGAGTAGCCTTCCATCCCCTTTACCATTTTGGTGGCTCTTCTCTGAACCTTTTCTAAAATCGCTATATCCTTTTTAAGATACGGCGACCAGAATTGCACACAATATTCAAGGTGCGGTCTCACCATGGAACGATATAGAGGCATTATAATATCTTTTGTTTTATTTTCCATTCCTTTCCTTATCATACCTAGCATTCTATTTGCTCTCTTGGCCGCCGCTGCACACTGGGCCGAGGGTTTTAACATGGTATCCACAAGGACGCCTAAATCTTTTTCTTGGGTGGTGGTTCCTAATGTGGAACCTTGCATCGTGTAACCATAGTTTGGGTTGTTCTTCCCTAGGTGCATAACCTTGCACTTCTCCACATTAAATTTCATCTGCCATTTTGATGCCCAGTCTTCCAATTTATCAAGATCCTCTTGCAATTTTCCACAATCCTCCTGGGTTTTAACAACTTTAAATAGTTTTGTGTCATCAGCAAATTTGATAACCTCACTCGTTATTCCACTTTCCAGGTCATTTATGAATATGTCAAAAAGCAGCGGACCCAGCACAGATCCCTGGGGTACACCACTATTCACCTTTCTCCATTGGGAAAATTGGCCATTTAGCCCTACCCTCTGCTTTCTATCTTTTAACCAGTTCCTGATCCACAGTAGTACACTGCCTCCTATCCCATGACTCTTTAGTTTTGCCAAAAGTCTCTCATGAGGGACCTTGTCAAAGGCTTTCTGAAAGTCCAGATACACAATATCAACCGACTCACCTTTGTCCACCTGTTTATTCAATCCTTCAAAAAAACATAACAGATTAGTAAGACAAGATCTTCCTTGTCTAAAGCCATGTTGGCTGTCTCCCATTAGGTCATGACTATCTATATGCTGAGTAATTTTATTCTTTATGATCGTTTCTACCATTTTTCCCGGTACTGATGTCAGGCTCACCGGTCTGTAGTTTCCCGGATCACCCCTCGAACCCTTTTTAAAAATTGGTGTTACATTGGCGATCCTCCAATCCTCAGGTATTAGAGATGATTTTAATGATAGTTCACAGATTACTGATAGCAGGTCTGCAATCTCAAATTTCAGTTCTTTCAACACCCTTGGATGTATACCATCCGGCCCAGGTGATTTGCTACTCTTCAGTTTATCTAATAGTTGTAAGACATCTTCCCGATGTATCGATATTTCCTTCAATTCTTCCACACCTTTAAATACCACTTCAGTCGTGGGTAACATCCCTACATCTTCCTCAGTAAAGACCGAAGCAAAGAATTCATTCAGTCTCTCCGCTATCGCCTTGTCGCCTCTTAGTGCTCCTTTAACCCCTTTATCATCTAATGGACCAACTGACTCTCTCACGGGTTTTTTGCTACGAATGTACTTGAAAAGGTCTTTATTTCGCGTTTTTGCTTCCGCAGCAAGCTTCTTCTCAAATTCTCTCTTTGCCTGCCTTATCAATGCCTTGCATTTGACTTGCCAGTGCTTGTGCTGTTTCCAGGTTTCATCCTTTGGCTCTTTTTTCCATTTCTTGAAAGATGCTTTTTTGGCAACAACAGCCTCTCTGACCTCAGCTTTCAACCATGCTGGCAATTTTTTAGACTTCCTTCCACTTTTCTTAAAGCGTGGAATACAGCTGGTCTGGGCTTCCAAGATAGTATTTTTCAACAACACCCAAGCTTGATGTACGTCTTTAACCTTTGCAACTGCTCCTTTTAGTTTTTTCTTAACTGTTTTCCTCATTCTATCATAGTCTCCCTTTCGAAAGTTAAAGGGTAGTACTGTGGATTTCCTTACTATCCCTCCTCCACTAATTAAATCAAAGGCGATCATGCTATGATCACTATTGCCAAGTGGCCCCAACACCCTTATCTCTTGCACTACATCTGGTGTTCCACTAAGGACTAGGTCTAATATTGCTTCCCCTCTGGTCGGTTCATGAACCAGCTGCTCCAAGAAGCAGTCATTTATTTCATCTAGGAACTTTATCTCCCTAGCATGTCCTGTTGTGACACTGACCCAGTCGATGCCGGGGTAATTGAAATCACCCATTATTATTACTGCACTGTAACTTTTGCTAGCTTCCTTGATTTCTTTGAGCATTTCATCATCCATTTGTTCATTCTGGCCAGGCGGACGATAGTACACCCCCACTGCCATCGCCTTCCCCTTTTTACATGGAATTTCAATCCATAGAGATTCTACAGCAAATTTTGTTTCTTGCAAAACTTTAATCCTTTCTGATTCAATGCCCTCTCTAACATAGAGCGCAACCCCTCCACCAATTTGATCAGCTCTATCATTTCGATATAGTTTGTACCCAGGTATCACAGTGTCCCACTGGTTGTCCTCCTTCCACCATGTCTCTGATATTCCAATCATATCTAACCTCTCGTTTAGTGCTATATATTCTAACTCTCCCATCTTGTTTTGTAGACTTCTAGCATTTGCATACAAGCATTTTAGAGACTGTATTTTATTCATATTAATTTGGCTATTGGTAGACATGGGTAATTTGGGATCTTTAAGTTCTGTCTGCTCCATACTCGAGGGCATTTGGGCTACTTTACTCTTTTTTGGAACCTCTCTGCTTTTTGTAGTATCCTTCAAGGATACATTCTTCCGAACCATGCGCTCTTGGGCGACTGTCGGCTTTCCCCTATTATCTAGTTTAAAAGCTGCTCTATCTCCTTTTTAAAGGTTAATGCCAGCAGCCTGGTTCCATCCCGGTTAAGGTGAAGCCCATCCCTTCGGAAGAGCCCCTCCTTTCCCCAGAATGTTCCCCAGTTCCTAACAAATCCGAACCCCTCATCTCTGCACCATTGTCTCATCCACGCATTGAGACTCCGGAGCTCTGCCTGCCTATTGGGTCCTGCGCGTGGAACGGGAAGCATTTCGGAGAACGCTACCCTGGAAGTTCTGGATTTCAACTTCCTACCTAAAAGCCTAAATTTAGCTTCCAGAACCTCCCTACCACATTTTCCTATGTCATTGGTACCAACATGTACCAAGACAGCAGACTCCTCCCCAGCACTATCTAAGACCTTATCTAGGTGGCGTGTGAGGTCCGCTACCTTCGCACCAGGCAGGCATGTTACCAGGCGATCCTCACGTCCACCAGCCACCCAGCTATCTACATGCCTAATGATCGAATCACCAACTATAACTGCTGTCCTAACCCTTCCCGCATGGGCACTTGGCCCTGGAGAAACCTCCTCGGTGCGAGAGGGGTTTACATCACCTGGAGGACAGGTCCTAGTTACAGGATCACTTCCTGCCACACCAGGGTGATGCTCTCCTGTCACGTGACCTCTCTCCTCCATGGCAACAGGGATGCTGCCAGACTGGAGGTGGGACTTCAGGACTATATCCCTGTAGGTCTCGTCTATGTACCTCTCTGTCTGTCTTATGTTTTCCAAGTCTGCTACTCTAGCCTCTAGAGAACGGACTCGTTCCCTGAGAGCAGAGAGCTCCTTGCACCTAGTGCACACGTAAGACCTCTCACCAGCTGGGAGAAAATCATACATGTGACACTCAATGCAAAAGACTGGAAAGCCCACATCCCGCTGCTGGACTGCTTTCTGCATCTTAGTTTTAAGTTTGTGTTTAGATCTTTAAGTTCTATATGTACTAAAGGGTGCAATGGATATTTATACCACTAAAACTGTACCTAAGAAGTTTAATATACCTTGTTCACCTGAAGCTTAATTAATCTCAGGTCCTTGGTGTATGACTGATTTGGGTAATGAGCTTCACCTGAGAGGACCTCCTGTCTTTTAAGGTGTGCAAGTACCTATAAAGCTGTGATTTTCCCAGGGGAGGGTGGGTGTGGGGAGGGAGGGAGGGATATAACACTTATTAAAAAAGGGCTGCTACACAGTACCTTGTCCTGTGCTGCTGAGGAAAACTATATTCTGATTTGATTTAAATTACAGCTCTTTGCTGCTACTAGGCTCTAACCTATTATGAAATTTAAACTACAAGCTCTCTGCTGGATTCTAAATTTAACCAGAAAGCTCTCTTCTGTGTTTTAATTTGAAACTAAAAGTACTTTGCTGATGCTAGGCCCTGAGTGACTATGAAATTTAAACTACAGCTGTCTACTGGGTATGAAAGGTAACCAGAAAGTTCTCTTCTGTGTTTTTAAATTGAATCTTAAACTGTTGCTACTAGGCCCTGACTGATTTAACAAAAACAATAGTGGGTTCACAGATTAATTAGCTTTAAAAGAAAAAAAATTCCTTTCAGAAAAATTCCCAGAAGTATATACTCACAATTTCAGATTTCTCTCCAGAAGTAACAGCCCCCCTTTCCAGTCCTTCAAGTTTATATATATATGTCTATAGTAAGATCTGGAGGGACATGACATATCCACATGCAGCTTACAGACATATGTATCTATATAGAAATATATACATACATGAATATATATGTCTAAAAATAAATGTCTGCAATTAAGCAGATAGAGATATGCCCATAAGAACATTCACATGGGAGATGTGAAGAGGAAAGATTCATCTAATAACAAGAAGGTGGAACCTATTTGAGAAGATATATAGAGAATCTATTCCCCCTGGCTAAGATGGTGCAGGAATGCTATCCAGTGAAAATAACCAGGATGGTTGCTTGAAAAAACAGAGGATAATATCCGTCTGTAAACAGCAAGTCCTGAGTGCTGTAGAACTCTCACATGGTAAATGGACAGAAAATGCATAGGATGAGATACCAGGCTGACCCACTGGAGGGACACAAAGGGGTATCATGCATTATTAGTTAAATATGTGCTGTCCATGAAGGAATAGGATACCATGAGGGCAAGCTGCAAGGAAAAAACAGCATATTCCTTGTAGGAATTAGAATACTCTATAGAAGTTCACATAACAAAAGCCTATGTCCTGTATTGCAAAAGGAGATAGTAGGGTGTGGAAAACCTTCACAGTCATGGAAAATGACCGAGGAAGCCTTTTCCAACCATATAGGATAGTCATTAGAGAGAAAATCCCATGCTCTCTAGCAAGGGCCCATAGTAGAAAGCCTCTCTGTAAGATTGCAGAGAACATTATGCAGGAGAATTGGGAAAGAAGCTGGCTGTTGGAAAAACCAGCTGCACATCAACTATGCTGCCAAGTCCAAAGGAATTGGAGATGGCAGGAAAAGAAGATAGTGTGATAAGTCTGAAGTGATTAGGATTATCCAAAATAGATGAAAACACTATCTTGGAATCACTACTAAGGTCAGACAGAAAGTAGTGGAAGACAAGACTGGAAACTTGTGGAAATGTACCAGTAGTCCAATCATTGTAAGTCCTGCATGGGCAGCTGGTGAATAAGACAGCAGAGAGAATCTTCTGTGTAAAACAGAGAGAACAGACAGAATAAGAGGAGAAATTCCTGTCTCTGTCTGATGAGCTGCCCAGGCAAGGAGGGAGTTTATTCAAGAGAAAAAACTCCACACTGGAAAGAAGAAATGATTAGAAAGACTAAAGAAGCTCTGCAGAGGTATGTTACCACTCTTTCAGGGGAAACCCTGGATAAGAGGGTAGAGAAATAGGAGCTGAAGGGTGACTTACCATATGGTAAGTCTGTGGAAGGAAAAAATTCATGTTGGAACAGAAAACTATCATGGGATAGTTGTTAAACCTCTCTTCTTGGTAGGAAGAAGAGGAGAAACCTGTGATCCATAGAAATGAAAGAGTAGTTACTCACCTATAACAGGTGTTCTCCAGGAGCAGCAGGAATCAGTCCTCACTTATGGGTTACGTCGCCGACGGAGCCCTCGCAGAGCAATTTCCCCAGCTTTCGAAGAAAGCCTTTGGGATTGCAGCGCGCATGCGCGGTCCCCTTCCCGCCCGAGGGTGCCACCTTGCTCAGTCGGATGACATAGCGAAGACAGCAAACATAACAAGAATGACTGCAACTCCAAGGGGAGGAGTGAGGGTAGTGAGGACTGATTCCTGCTGCTCCTGGAGAACACCTGTTACAGGTGAGTAACTACTCTTTCTCCAGGACCAAGCAGGAAGTCAGTCCTCACTTATGGGACTCCCAAGCTTAAGGCTACCGGAGGCCTCAAGCCGAAAATGAGCTCCCTCAAGCTCAAGAGCACAGAAGGAAGGAATCTTCTCTGAATACGCATCCGGCCGGTAGCCAACACCGGGGCCGGAGGGTAGGAGTTGCCTAAACCTCAGAGATTGTGGAGGACTGCCTGTCCGAAAGCACTATCCCTGCGGGACTCCCTCTCCAGGCAGTAATGAGCCGCAAAAGTCTGGCTGGAAGACCAAGTAGCGGCCCGGCAGATGTCCGCCAACGGAACAGAGTGGAGGTGAGCAACAGACGCAGCCTTCGCCCTGACATGGTGCACCGTGACTCGACTCTCTAGGGAGAGGCCGGCCACCCCGTACGCCCAGGCGATGCAGTCAGCTACCCAGATGCACAAAGTACACTTAGAGACAGGTACCCCCAACCGATTGGGGTCGAAAGAGACGAAAAGCTGAGCAGCTTTTCTATGCTCACGCGTACGGTCAAGGTAGAAGGACAAGGCTCTTCAACAGTCCAGGGTATGCAGAACAGTCTCAGCTCGGCTGGTATGCGGCCTGGGAAAGAAGGTCGGAAGAACCACCTCTTGATTGATGTGGAAGGAGGAAACCACCTTCGGAAGAAACTTAGGATGCGTCCGTAAGACAACCCTATTCTTGTAGAACCTAGTATAGGGGGACTCCGACACTAGGGCCTGTAGTTCACTAACGCGCCTAGAGGAGGTAAGGGCCACCAAGAAGAGAGTTTTCCATGAGAGGAAACGAAGAGAGCAGGTAGCCATGGGTTCAAAAGGCGGGCAAGTAAGCCTTTGTAGAACCACATTGAGATCCCAGTCAGGAACTGGAGGGCGCAGCGGGGGCTTAAGCAGGAGCAGACCCCTGAGGAAATGCGCCACCAAGGGGTGCGCGGAAAGAGACTGGCCCTCTACCGGTGAATGATGCGCTGAGAGAGCACTGAGGTGGACTCTGACAGAATTGGATTTGAGGCCCAGATCGGAGAGGTGAAGCAAGTACTGCAGCACCACCGATACTAAGCAGGCGAAAGGGTCCTCAGAACACTGAGAACACCAGACTGAGAAGCGACGCCATTTAAGGGCGTAAGATTTCCGGGTGGAAGGACGCCAAGATGCCAGGACGACAGCTTCCACCTCCGGAGGGAGCGAGAGCGGAGCTAGGACTACCCTTTCAGCAGCCAGGCCATCAGATGAAGGGCCCAGAGGTTGGGGTGCAGGAGAGTACCCTGATCTTGGGTCAGGAGATTGGGCTGAAACCCCAGAGGGAGAGGGGTGTCCACCGCTAGCTGCAGAAGTAGAGGGAACCAGGGTTGCCTCGGCCAGCGGGGCGCTATCAGGATCACGTAGGCCCCGTCCCGGACAACTCTGAACAGCGTCCAGGACACCAGCGGCGTGGGAGGGAAGGCATACAGTAGGCCCGTGGACCATGAGATGAGGAAAGCATCCGGGGCTACTCTGAGGGGATGCGGGTGCCGAGAGCAGAACCGGGGGAGTTGCCGGTTCAGGGGGCTGGCAAAGAGGTCCACGGTGGGGAATCCACACCGGCGGAAAATTTGCTGGGCAACGACAGGGTTCAGCTTCCATTCATGGGGCTGCAGAACCAGGCTCAGTTTGTCGGCCAGGCAATTTTCCGGCCTGGGCAGGTAGACAGCCGTGAGGAGGAAATCGTGTTTGATAGCCCAAAAGCACAGTCTCCGAGCCTCCTGACAGAGAAGGAGGGAGCCCGTGCCCCCCTGTTTGTTCACGTAGAACATGGCAACCTGATTGTCCGTCTGCACCAGTACAGACTGACGAAAAGTGGGGTAAGAGAAGGTCCGCAGAGCTAGGCGGATCGCCCGCAGCTCCAGGAAGTTTATCTGCTGAGCCGCCTCCCAAGGGGTCCAAAGGCCTTGGGTGCGTGCTCCCTGGCAATGCGCTCCCCATTCCAGGAGAGAGGCATCCGTCGTGAGCACCTGGGAAGGTGTGGGAGGCTGAAAAGGCATGCCGAGCATCAGATTGGGCAGGTGAAGCCACCACTGCAGAGAGGAGATCAGACGGTCGGAGATCTGTATCAGGTCCGTCAGATTCCCTGTGGCCTGATGCCATTGAGCACGAAGGCTCCACTGAACAGGCCGCATATGGAGGTGGGCATTCGGGGTGACATGGACCGTGGAGGCCATATGACGCGCTGTGGAACCTGCCGGCCAGAGCTATGAGCCTGTCGGCACGCTCCTGAGGCAAGAAGGTACGAGCCCGCAGAGTGTCCAGCCGTGCCCCTATGAACTCGAGATCCTGAGAGGGGCGCAATGTGGACTTTCCGACGTTTATGACGAAGCCCAAGTGCTGAAGCAAAGCCACTGTGCGTTGAGTGGCCTGGATGACCTATACGGAGGACTGCGCCCATATGAGCCAATCGTCCAGGTAGGGGAAGACAAAGAGGCCTTGAAGCCTCAGGAAGGCCGCCACCACTGCCAGGCATTTTGTGAACACCCTGGGGGAGGAACACAGGCCAAAGGGCAGCACGCGGTACTGATAATGCCTTCCTGCCACCACAAATCTCAGATATTGCCGGTGGTCCGGATGGATAAGGATGTGAGTATAGGCATCCTTTAGGTCCAAGGAGCATAGCCAATCTCCCTGCTGGAGGTAGGGCAGTAGGATTCCAAGGGTAAGCATCTTGAACTTTTCCCGCTGCAGGAACTTGTTGAGGTCACGAAGGTCCAGGATGGGTCTGAGGCCTCCTGTTCGCTTTGGCACCAGGAAGCACCTCGAGTAGAACCCTTGACCCCAGAGGTGTTGGGGCACTGGCTCCACAGCCTGCTCCCCCAGCAGACCCTGCAACTCCCGAATGAGTACGTCCCTGTGCAGAGGGGGCCTTGGAGGCTCCCCTGGGAAGTAGGGGGAGGCACCTGGTGAAAATGTAGGAGGTAGCCCTTTTGAACCACCTGCAGCACCCAGGAATCAGAGGTTATGGCTGACCACCTGTGGGCAAAGTGGGTCAGCCTGCCCCCCGTGCAGAGTAAAGGGGCTATGCTGGCATAGTCAAAAACCCCCACCCTGCAGAGCAGAGGGCTGTGTAGTGGGCTTGGGGGCCCTCGGCCTACGGGGCCCATTACCCTGACTCTTAGCCTGCGGACCCTGATTGGGAGTTGCAGATGCTTGGTATTGAAGGTGCTGTTGCTTATAGGCAGGCACCTTCCTCGGGTAAGGCTTTTTCCCCGAGCCCTTCCTCTTTTGTGAAGGAGCAGAGGTCTTTCTGGATAAGCGAGTCCTAGTGAGAGTCTCGGACTCGAGTTCCGCCGCTTTATCAGCCATGGGCTTGCCAAAGAGGTTTTCCCCTCTGCAGGGGTCATCGACCAACTTGTCCTGTACCCACGGCTCGAGGTCGGATGACTGGAGCCAGGCCTGCCGGCAGGCACCGATGCCGGCTCCGGCTACTCGGGCCGACGCCTCAAAGCCATCGTAGGCCACCCGAGAAATAAACTTCGAGCACTCTCGAATACTATCGGACAAGGTCTGGAACCTCTGCAAAGGTTCCTCTGAGAGACCAGCCGAGAACCCGGCAATCTCCTTTGCCAGGTCTCGGAGGAACATGCCATATATAGCTGATATGTCTGGACTCGGCAGGCAAGCATGGAGCCCTGGAAGCACTTCCTACCGAGGGCATCCAGGTTCCAGGCCTCCTTAACCGGAGGCACCGTTGAGTGCATCTTTTGACTCTTAAGTCGATGCATGGCCGATTCCACAACCATGGAGTGGTGCGGTAATTGCGCCTTTTGGAACCCGGGACTCTTGCGGACTCGATACATCGAATCGACCCGCTTGCTCAACACCGGCGTTGAGGCCGGGTTTTCCCACATGCGGAAGAGCAGCCGCTCCAGCATAGGGGGAACCGGAACAGTAAAGGCCTCCTTCGGGGGAGAGTCATACTGGAGGGCCTCGAGCTCTTCGGCGCGGGGCTCCTCCTTGGGATCCGCCGGGAAGGCCAACGCTTTGGCCATCTCCCGCACAAAATCGGAGAAGCGGGTATCCTCCGGAGGGGATCGTCTCGGAGGCTCTGACTCGGGCGAGTCGGAAGGGATGCACCAAGTCTGAAAAGAACCGGGTGACTCGTCCCCTTCGGTGTCCCAACCCGACGCCTCAGTGGAGGAGTCGAGAGGCTCCGTGCGGGCGAGGGTTCGTCCCGACGCCGAGGCTGGCGTTGACGACCTTGGTCCTGAACGGGAGGCCGAGGGAGACCTCGACCGAGGATCGACTCAAGTATGTATGGACTCGAGGATCGGCTCGGTCGCCTGGGTCGACTTGGGCGTCGACATCCTGGTGGTCGGGGCAGATGCACTGGTGATGCCGGTCATCAATGCCCGCTGCTGGTCCATGAAGGCAGTGATACTGCGTTCCAAGGACGTCAACCTGAGATCAAACTCAGAAGATCCAGCAGCCGCCGACTCGGGCCCCGATGGCGTCGGGCCCGACATCGACTCCAGAGGGGAGTCCAGGAGGACTATAGTACTCACATGTCCAGGCGGCTCCACCTCTAGGCGAGGAAATTTGGAAGGCCTCTCCGCCTCCGAGGGCTCAGGGCGTCTGACGGGGCTAAACGACCCGGCCCTCGAGGGACCAGGTGCGTCCTCCGACGCCGCCCGCGAGAGTTTCTTCTTCCGATGCTGTTCCCGGTCGGGGGACCCCCGTTCAGAGGAACTCCGATGGTGCTCATGGCCGGAGCCACGAGACGTCAAAGCCTCCGACGAGGTCCGGGCCTGACAGGACTCGGGGTCAGAGAAGATTCGCTCCTTCTGTGACTGCCGACTCTTCAGTGACTTTGAAGACATCCTGCTGCACGGAACACAACCCGTCGAGTCATGGTTGGGTCCGAGGCAACGGAGGCAGCAGTCATGCATGTCAGTAAGAGACATCAGTTTGGAACATCGATCACATTTTTTAAACCCGCTGGCAGCCATCGGAGGAAAGAGGGACCCGGCGAGGTCGAAAGACCGCGCTGCCAGGGGTGAAGAAGAAAGTGGCGGGAACGCCAGTTATAAAACAAAAAAAAAACTGAAAAGAGAATGAAAATGTGAACGGACTCGATAGGGATATCGAGGCCGGGCAGGGAGGACACGCGAACCGAGAAAAAACAAACTAAAGAAATAAATCAACTTTTTCAGCGGCGATAAACTACGTCTGTAGGGCTCCGCGGAAAAAAGAAGACTGAGCAAGATGGAACCCTCGGGCGGGACGGGGACCGTGCATGCGCGCTGCAATCCCAAAGGCTTTCTTCGAAAGCTGGGGAAATTGCTCCGCGAGGGCTCCGTCGGCGACGTAACCCATAAGTGAGGACTGACTTCCTGCTTGGTCCTGGAGAATATCCTGACAGCTCAACATACCTAGGAACAAAAGGATGTCCTAAGAAAAGGAATCTATGTGTAGAGTTTGAATGAAAGAAACAGTGAAAAACTTCTACTGAGAAGAAATCAAACTGTAAACTTCAGGACCCTATGGTTGCTGGGTTTGTTCAGCCTGGCTAGTGTTTGGATTCTTCAAACCAGGGTGATGTTTCCCCTGCTTGGGAACATTTGTATGATGGGCAGGAGAAGAGTGAAATCTTCTTCTCCTAGGGAAAGAAGGTTTGGTAGGGCATTTCCTACCTACTGGGGAAGGAGAAGGCTTAGAATAGCCCCCAGAAACAGGGAAGTCAGTGGACCACTGAGCAACCTGATTTAAAGACGCCTTATTGAAGAGATTTTCCCCAGTACAAGGAGTATTACCCAGTCTTTGTTGTGCCCATTTGCTTAAGTCTGAAGCTTGGAGCCAGGCTCTACGCCGTGCCCCTATGGCTATAGCAGAGGTTCTGCTAACAGACTCAAAGGAGTCTAGGGAAGCACGAGTAAGAAACCAAGAGATACTTTGAATATGACTAAGTAGTAAGGAATAGTCTGCAGTCTTGGACTCTGAGAGAAAAGGAGCCAAAAGATATAATTTCTTTGTGACCTCCTGAAGGGATAGACTCATATAAAAAATATATGAGAGAATCCTTGTTGACAGCATGAATGTCTGGAAGGTTTGACGTCCAAAGGCATCTAGTGTCCTAGACTCACGACCTGGTGGGTAAGAAGAGTGCTTCTTCTTACTTTTCACCTTCCTCATTGCTGATTCCACTACAATGGAATGATGGGGAAGTTGAGTCTTTTGAAACCCTGGAGAGGGGTGCACCTGATACAGAAGATCAGTTGCTCTAGAAGGTGAGGGAACCCTTAAAGGTGCTTCCCACATTCTTAGAAGAAGATCCTGAAAGGAATGATGTAAAGGAAGCATTATATTTTCCTTTTCTCCAGTAGAGAGCCCTGTGTAGGATCATAGCCAGGGATAGGAATAGCAAGAGATGTTGCCATATTCAGGAGAAAATTCTGAAAAGAAGGATCTCCAAAGGGAACTGTCCCTGGGCAGGCTAGCCCTGAAGAACTAGCCTGGGCACCAGAGGATCTACTTGAGAATATAGGAATATAAGATCCTGCACGGTGCAAGAAAGGATTCTTAAGGGATGGATGCTGGTACTGGAGGTCATGACCTGAGACAGTCAGTACTACATCGTCCATGGCAGGTATCGACTCCAAACTTGGTATAGAAAGGAGTGATCCTGGTGAAAAAAGCATGGAAGGAGCTGGCCCCGATGTTACTGCGGGTACCGGCACCAATATCGATACCGGTAACTGTGTCAAAGGCGATACGGACATCGAAGCAGTCATCGGTGGCTGCTCAAGTGGTACCGAGGTAACCGAAAGCCTTTGGTAATCACCCTCGGTACCGGGCATGCGGAACTGGTGAGCGTCGGTACCGAGACGTGTGGGTACCCAGTCTTCTAGACTAGAGATCGATTCCAGACTCGGCATCGAAGGAAGCGAGTCTATCGATGCATGTTGTGATAAGAAAGCTTATCATAGCTCAGGAAGGAGCTATAGAAAAGGTGAAGTGACTCTGAACAAGCAACCTGTCAGTTCTGGTAGAAATAAGAAAGCAGAATTTTCTCATAAAAGACTACCATTCCCAGAATGCACCAGGTTTCCAACAGCCATCAGAGGAGCTGAAGTGGGGAAACGTGTGTTCAATCAGGAGGGCTATGAGGTAATCCCTAAGCACTCATCTCAAAGGGCAGGGCCTGATTCAGCACAGCTGCGCTGTGTTAGGGAGGAGCACTCATCAAGGCAGAATAAGAGTAGAGTTTATTCTACAGATGACCATCTTCTTCATCATCTTCATGATCACCTTGGATGTCCAGAGAAGGATCATCAGTTTCATCTGAAGGATCAGCAGAAGCAGAAGCCAAACCGGACGGACAGAGAAGGAAAGAGACCCTCTGGAAGAAAGAGGAGAAAAGCCTTTGAGAGGTCTAGAAGAGTCCAAAGCCGTACATATACTGGGAGGTATTCCAAGGGCAAGCATAGACCATTGGACTGGGGAAAGCCAGAGGAATGGTGCTGCAGAGCTAGGAATCACCAGAGGCTACCTGTGAGGGAAACGGCTGCACGTGGAAGGGACCCCAAGACCTATGCCAGAAGGTATGTGAAGAGAGATCCAGTGTCCAGGGATCTAGATTGGAAGGCTGGACATAAGAACTGGACTACATACTGGCCAGGCTATATAGAGAGGAACTATAGCAGCAATGGAAGCTCAGGTATGAACACTGATCTATGCCCTAGCTATAACCTTGAAAGACAGCAGGGAAATAAGTATTCTCCTGAAAGTGCTCCTTTGAGAGATTCATCTGTGTCAATTCATGATATTGAACCTATGCTTGTTGATGAAGGGGGAATAATAGCAGATGAAGATTCTGTTTACATGAACTGCTCTCTATCCAAACTCTGTTGGTAACTTTCTGTTATAAAGTACAGCAACCATCACAAAGAAATATAAACTTGTTCTTTATTCTACTAAGAAAAGCTCCTGAAGCAGGATTTGACTCACACAGTAGAAAGCCAGCCAGCTAAGGGGTTTCAGCTGGATAACTGATAGCAATTGAGCCGTACCTAATTGCTTGTGAGCTAGGAGAGAATCACTTCTGGATCTGTGTGGGAAGTAATCAGAAGGTAACCTGAAAAGAACAGTTTTTTTCTTTCTTTGTGGCTTTTCGTTTGGTAGAGATATGCTAAGAAAACTTTAGCTAATTGCCTGACAAGTTTAAAGGTTGTTTTCCTGATTTTGATTTTGACTTTGTTTTTCCCAGTTAAACACTGGAAGCAAGTAACCTGATTTATGTGCTACCAAGCATATCTGTGCTGGGAGAAATAACCCCATAAATAAATAAGTATCTTATTGGCTTTAACACTTGTGCACAACTAAATTATTGTCAGCAGCTGTGTCTGGTGTGAATGAACTACATTGCCCACAATACCTTGCAAAATCATATAGATATATGCATTGCCAAGACTGTGAAGATTCTCACCCAGGCAGCCGTCTGACAATGTCTAGAGGGTACCGACGTCGGTGGTAGTATCGGCGTTGATGCCGATACTGGAAAGTCAATCTGGGGCGTATCGATCGGTCCCGAAGGTACCGAGAAAGCCAGATGACGATCCCTGGTGAGGAGTGAATCGCTCAACACCAGTGCCGATGCCGGGATATCGGTACCGCTTGAAGCGGATGCCACCACTGAGCATGGCTCAGGTATGTTCTTGTGAGGGGTGAGCCCCAGGAACAACCTGAAACCCCTGAAAGGCTTTGGAGGCCGAAGTCTTCCGCCGGGGTTTTGAAGCCAATGGACCCTTGAGGGCAAGGCCGGAGCCGTCATCATGCTGGACATGAGACGTACCACTCAAGGGTTGGCTAGTCTTAACAGACTGTTTGTGGGTTATCGTATGTTTCTCCCCTCTCCCTCTCAGCCCATCTTGTCTCTACTCGTTCCTCTGCTTTCTATTTCTTGGCCCCAAGCCTTTGGAACTCGCTCCCCCCCTCGCTCCGTGCGGAGGAATCCTACCAATCCTTTAAATCTCAACTCAAGACCCACCTCTTCAGTCTAGCGTTTGACCTTCCGTCCTTGGTTTCCCCTTCCCCCTCCGTTACCCCCTCTCCCCCCGTCCCATGATGTTGTAACATTACACTGTAACCATTGCTCTATTATCTCTTTTTCTTTTCTTTCCTATCCTATCATTTTCCTGGGGTTCCTTTTCCTTTTCTCGCAGCCCTATTTTTAATTTGTTTTTAAGCTTATTGTAAACCGCTCAGGTGCCTCTGGTGTTGGGCGGTATAACAAGTTTTAATAAACAAACAAACATACCTGATGTTGAGGAGAAGAAGAAATAGTCGGTGCCCTGACACTGGAAGGGAACTCGGTATCGAGGGAAACTCGAAATGGAAAATCTCTTCTCACAATATTGTAGCCTAATGGCTCCGGAGGAAAATGGTCAGGACCCAAACAGGTTAGACACCAGTTCTTGGAGTCTAAAAACAAAACTGTACCGCCACAACTTAGACACTTCCTAGGAAAAGAAGGAGGCAGCTCCATGATGGAGAGGCCTAGAAGGCCCAAAAATTTAAGACAGAAACTGAGGGAAAAAAATTCCCTGAATTTAAAGAAAGAAAAGAAAAAACACCGGCGGTACTGGTGAAGTCGGGGAGACAGCCGCGTCCACAAGAAAACAAGAATTAAAAATTTTCTGCGGTGACAGGAGGACGTCCTGCCGGCTTCGCGGAAAAACGAAAACTGAGGAGAGACAGTTGGAAAGGCGGGAAGGCAGCACGCAGGCGCTGAGGGATGCTCCCAAAAGCTTTCTGATTGGACGCTGGGGAGCGTTCCCGCGCAGGCTCCATCTGTACCAACGTACCCATATGTGAAGACTCATTCCTGCTTGTTCCTGGAGATACATGGCACACTGAAACAGACACAGTGCTGCTAAATTAGCTGAAACCACACAACTACTCAATGTTCTACTGCCCCCGTACTCAGAGGGGTGGAGGAGTAATGATGGTGAAATCACACCTCAAATTCAACCAACTAGGTACCAGCAGCACAGTCAGAATAGACCACATATCAATATCAACAAGGTACCTATTTGCCTCATCAACAGATCCCCCTCCATTTCATCCGAAGACTTCCCAAACATACTGGAAATCGTACTCGAACACTCACACCCAAACAAGTACCTGGGAGATTTCAACCTCCCCTCAACCTCCACCAACCACGCCACATCCTTCCTAAACACTATGTCCGCAATGGATTTCATTCTAATAGTACAAACCCCAACGCATGATTTATTTATTTTATTTATTTAGCTGCATTTATATCCCGCTTTTCACCGGGTCAAAGCGGTTGGGGGATACATTTAACACGAGAGGATATTATGTTTATGTTTATTATTTACTTAACCACCCTTCAGGGTAAACAGAGCGGTTTACAATGAGACATATACACCAATACTTACAGGGAACATGGGCAATGGAGGGCTAAGTGGCTTGCCCAAGACCACAAGGAGCACCTGTAGGACTAGAAACCCCAGTCCTTCCAACCCAAGGTTGCTGTCCTCTTGTGGGATCAGAACCATCGACCTTCCGGCCTGTGGTACCTTGCCCCAACCACTAGGCCACTCCTCCCTCCCACATGATAAAGGAAACACTGCTGGACCTAATCTTTATGAACTCCATGCTTACATTCGCTCCTCTCAAATCTAACCTCTACTAGACCACGAAGATCTAAAACAGTAAATATCCTACGCATCCCAGCACTAAAGAAAAAATGTACTCAATCAACATCAACCGTGCCTTCTCCCTCTATGCCCCCTCTATTTGGAACGTCCTCCCCCCCCCCCCCCACCACCCTAAGTGGATGCAATAAACACTCAGTTTTCCGAAAATTACTGAAAACCTTCCTCTTTTTGGAAGCCTATCCACTCACCCCTTAAACACTATATCCCTTTACCCCCATCCCCACCTCACCCCCACCACCTCCCCCTACCATATCCCCCTACCTCTTATTTAAATGTATATAGTTTTGTTAAATCCTTAAACATTCAACTACTGTTCTTGTTTCATGTAAAACAGTTGTACCCACACTGTTACTTTTGTTCTCTGCAAACCGTTTTATAGACGACATCTTCATGTTATGGAAAGGATCTATTAATATCTTGAATGAATTTATAGAATAGTTAAATACAAGAGACATAAACATACAATTTACACATTCCTATCACATCAATAACATAGTATTCTTGGACGTAATAGTTAAGAAAAGCAACAAAGGATGGATTACTTCAATCCATAGAAAAGCTACAGACAGGAATACCTTCTTGCATTCCAGTAGTGCTCACCCCATACAATTAAAGGATAGTTTACCGTTTTCACAGTTCATCAGGTATAGGAGGAATTGTTCAGATGACAGAGATTTTAAAATTCAATCAAAAATTCTAAAAAATAATCTGCAAAAAAGAGGATATCAAAACATGTGATACGACAAGCATACAAGAGGGCATCTTTCAATAATCAAGCTTTACTTTTACAACCTCGAAGAAAAGAGAAGATGGATGACATTAATATTAATTTAATTACAAAATATTCACCTTATAGTTCCCAGATTAAACGTATTATAAAGAAACATATGAATGTTGTAAACATAATTCCAGGCCTTGAAGATAAAAATATCCGGTGTGTGTGGCAATGCCACAAAAATTTAAAAGAAAGATTAAGCCCGGCAGTCCTGCAACCTTATCAATTCAATCAACAGATGATCTGGCAGGACATAGGAAATGTGGAGACTGCAGAATTTGCGGAATTAATCTGGAAGTAACAAACTTTCAATATCACGGCAGATCATACCAGCTCAGAAGGAAAACATCTTGTAATACTAATCACGTAGTATATTGTATCCAATGCCCATGTAGCTTGATTTACGTAGGTAAAACAATTTGGCCTTTCAAAGTAAGAATGAATGAACATCGAAGCAGATTAAACTGCAAAATGGAGTGGAGGAGTGGCCTAGTGGTTGGGGCAAGGTACTTCAGGCCGGAAGGTTGGGGGTTCAAATCCCACTAGAGGACAGCAACTTTGGGCCGGAAGGACTGGGGTTTCTAGTCCCACAGGTCTTGGGCAAGCCATTTAACCCTCCATAGCCCATGTTCCCTGTAAAATAGTTTATTTCCAAGTTATAATGCCCTGTTCAATGTAATTTCAGTTTGTTCAATGTAAACCACACTGATGCAGAATAGCGTGGTATATAAGAGAATGTAAATAAATGCTGCCCTAAACAATGTATATCTGTATATAATGTATATAGTTTTGCACTGTTCTGTGCTAGTTAACTTTAACAATTGTTTTCAAGTTTTATTGTCTTTTGGTTATATGATGTTGTATGTAAAACAAACTCTGCTTTGTTGATTGTTGTTTATTGTGAACCGCAACTGATCTATGGAAGATGCGGTATATAAGTGATTGTTAAATAAATAAATAATAAATAAATAAATAAAATGAGAAAGGCACCAATAGTAGACCATTGTTTGGAACAAAACCACAAGTTTGAAGAATTACAATGTTTCTGTATAGATCGTTGTTGTCGGTAATAATGGGAAATCAAGAGAACAAGCTCTATTGATCCGTGAGCAAAGGTGGATCTACAATCTACAATCTGCAATCCCAGGCGGTTTAATTGCCCAAATAGATTGGGGCGTCTTCACAAGAAGACAAAGAAGCAATGTAGAACAATGGCAAGATAAGGATTGATTAGCTAAAGCTTAGTTAAACCATAGGTATAGGGAACGAGGAGGATTTAATGGAAGGAAATGATCAGCAACATTTAAATGTACAGAAGGAACGAGACAAATTAAAACACCACAGGTGAAAAACATACAGGTGAATGGAAGGAAATGATCAGCAATACTTAAATGTTGAACGCTGACGACATTTCACAAGCGCGGTACAGCTGGGAAGCGTACAAGCTCAGAGAAAAGCAGACGAACAAGAGGCTGACAGCGTTCACAGCACAAGTATAACGGAGGTAATGTGGGGAAAAAATCATAGTGGTGTAGTAAGGTTACTTTGAATAGATCGATAGTAATCATTAGTAGTTATAAACCACAAGTACAGACGTGATTAATTAGTAAACTTTTATTTTGTAGAGCTTTTAAAAAAGGAAAAACCCTGAAGAAACTCAACATAGTGAAACGCAGAGGAGGCGCTGAGGCATGGTATTGGGGAAATCATACAAAAGCTAAGCACTGTTTCATGCTTTGAAGAAAAAGAAAAAAAGAAAAAGGTATTTGGATAAAGAAAGGAGATTTTTGGATAAAAAAAGCAGTGGTATAAGGACAAAAGGTCATTGATGCGAAATGACGCACAGCCAAAAATGCAATGTGTGCCTTCGAGTAAGTCCTGACTCCTGGCGACCCAGAAGCTCCTGGGTTTTCTTGGCAGTGTCACCGGAAGTAGATTGCCAGGCCTTTCTTCAGAGGCAATGGAGGGTTAAGTGACTTGCCCAAGGCCACAAGGAGTGCTAGTGCTAGTGCTAGTGCTAGTGCTAGTGTTAAATAAAATAGTGGGAATTGAACCCTGGTTGCTTGGTTACCAAGCCAGTGTTCTAACCACTAGGCTACTCCTCCACTAGACGCACAGCCACTAGACATATAATAAGTCTGAAAGTTGGTGTCCTGAAAAGTCTGAGACCTTTTGTTCATAAATAATTTAAACTCATTATCCTAATAATCCTAATCAACTGATCGCTCAGAAGATACCCACTGAAATGGAATCAGGACCCCCAGTGTAAATAAGATGTAGATATGTTATACAATGTACATAGTTCCCCCCAGTTACTTCCAAGTTGATCTCCTGTTTATTGTAAATACAACTCAGGGTTCCTGTGTTGTATGGTTGATGTTGAATGTAAACCGCTCTGATCTAAAATAGAGCGGTATAGAAGAACTGTTAAATAAATAAATAAAATAAATAAATAATAGTGAAAAGGTTAGAACATGTATTGAGTAGCATGAAGATTAATGATTGAAGTTAAATAATATCACGATCTAAGAGATACAAACAGAACATGCTTTATTAAGACTTAAACAGTAAATTCCGCTCTGAAAGAAGACCTTATAAATTGCATTATAAGGCATATGGAGACAGACTTAAAGAGAAGCTATGACAGAGACATTTAAATACCTCCGTGGAAAAATGAACAGGAAGAGAGCTTCTTTCATTGAAAGAAAGCTCTGTAATGAGGGGACATAGGATGAAGCTTAAAGGGGATAGACTCGGGAGTAATAAGCGGAAATATTTCTTTACGGAAAGAGTGGCAAATGCATGGAATAGTCTCACAGTGGAGAGTAGTAGAGACCAGGACAGTATCTGAAATCAAGAAAGCATGAGATCAACACAGATCTCTAATGGCAAAAAAAGGGACTATAATAACTGCTATGAAATGGCAGACTAGATAGGCCATATGGTCTTTTTCCACCATCATGTTTCTATGTAAAACATGTGCTTACACAGTCCCCATGCTCACTCAAAACTTGCTTCAACTACCACACTGCCCATTTAATTATATTATTCTATCCAAACCAACAGAACATTTGGGTGCAGACCATTCAAGCCACCTCTCCCTTCCATCCTCCAAGACAAAGGCACATACAGAAACAATACAGCTATACACATGCACAAACAGTCTGGAAAAAATTCCATGAACTATGCTCCATATGCTTTCCCCATTTGTTTAAGTCATCCAATTTGAAGTTGCAGAAGCATTACACAAACGATTTTAGGGCCTACTTTTGTCCATTCTACGCTTTTGAACTTTTAGGCACAGGACTCTTCAATTTCCTCATACTATAAGTAGGGCTTCTGATTTTAGGTTTTAACTGATGGACACTAATAAAAACACCCCCAATGCAAAAAATTTAAAATATTTATCTAACACCTGATAACAGTACTTCCATTTGTATTCTCTCACTTCTCCCCTAGCTTGTTTTGTATCCTACACTGAGATTTTGGGCCTTTTTTGCATTAACAACTGAGTGACAAACATCCATGTATGATTCAATTGTACCTATGATGAGAACATAATGATAAACACAGATTTTTTTGTACCCTCAAAAAACCCTACTTAGAAAATGCACACAAACTAGTTCAAACTAGCAACCATCCTTCATACTATATCTCCAAGTTATAATGCCCTGGTTCAATGCAATTTCAGTTTGTTCAATGTAAACCGCCTTGATATCATGAAAGGCGGTATTATAAGAAATGTTAAATAAATAAATAAATAAAAATACTAACCATACGTGAAATTCTAACCAAGGAATTCTAACAACGAGAGGATACAGATGTCAAGGCAGCATTTGACAAATTCTGAATCAACATTCAGAATCCTTACGTTTATCTAACTCATTTGCCTCTGACCGTCAGTCTCTTCACTACGTTCAACTCTCTCCTCAAGGTGCCTCCTCCCCCAATCCTTTCTTTACTTTCTGCCTAGACTTTGGCAGACTATTTTCTTAATAAAGACCAGAAAATTACCCTTGAATTCTCCACAGGGTGACCTCCACTCCACTTCCCCCCTCTTCATTCCCAAATCCTTTCTTCAACTTGTTGTTGTTGTTGTTAAGTGCAGTCGAGTCGGAGTTGACTCATGGCGACCCTCTGGATAGCTATCCTAAATTGTGTTCAGTCTTCAGTCAAGCGGCTCATTGTTGACAGACTGGTACCCGTAGCTGCTGTTATTGTCTCGATCCATCTCATTGCTGGCCTTCCTCTTTTGTGTTGACCTTCTATCTTGCCAAGCATAATATCTTTCTCTAATGATCTCTCTCTTCGCATGATGTGTCCAAAGTATAAAAGTTGAAGTCTTGTCATCTGAGCTTCTAAAGAAAGCTTAGGTTTGATCTCCTCTAGTACCGACTGGTTTGTTCTTCGGGCAGTCCATGGTATACACAGTATTCGCCGCCAGCACCATAATTCAAAGGCATCAATTTTCTTCCAGTCTATCTTTTTCACTGTCCAGCTTTCACATCCATATGATGTTATTGAAAATACCATGGCTTGAACAAGTCGAATCTTTGTATGGAGAGAGACATCTCTGGCTCTTGAGAATCTTATCTAGGTCTTTCATAGCCATTCTGCCAAGAGCAATGCGTCGTCTGATTTCTTGACTGCTTGTTGCTTCTTTATTGATAGTTGATCCAAGTATGTTAAAGTTGTTCACGATTTCAATTTCTTCTCCTTCAACGATGAACCTGTTGATTATGCCAGTTGTCATGATCTTTGTCTTGTTTACATTAAGGTGCAGGCCCATTTTGAGACTATGTTCTTTGATTGTGAGAAGCAAATGTTTCAGATCATCTTCACTTTCAGCCAGTAATGTGGTATCATCAGCATAACGAAGGTTGTTGATGAGTCTTCCACCAATCTTCACACCTCTGTTGTCTTCATACAATCCTGCTTCTCCGATGATTTGTTCTGCATATAAATTAAACAGGTAGGGGGAAAGTATGCAGCCTTGTCTGACACCTTTGCTTATTTTAAACCATTCTGTTTCTCCTTGTTCCATTCGAACTGTTGATTCTTGATCAATGTACAGATTGCGCAAGAGAACGATCAGGTGTTCTGGTATATCCATGCTTCTTAATGTGGCCCAGAGTTTCTCATGGTTTACACAGTCAAAAGCCTTGCTATAGTCGATAAAGCACAAATAGATATCCTTTTGGTATTCTTTAGTCTTTTCAAGGATCTATCTCACATCCGCAAAGATGTCTCTCGTTCCTCGCCCTTTCCTGAACCCTGCTTGCACTTCAGGTAGTTCTTGTTCCAGGTATGGCTGTAGTCTCTTTTGAATAATCTTCAGTAGAATCTTGCTGGCATCAGAGCGATTGTGCAATAATTTCCACAGTCAAGATCACCTTTCTTTAGTATTAGTATAAACACAGATCTTTTCCAGTCAGTTGGCCATGATGTTGTCTTCCATATTTCTTGGCAGAGCCTTGTGAGTACGGTAATAGCTGCATCAGATTGCTGCAATACTTCTATGGGAATGCTATCAATGCCTGGTGCTTTGTTCTTTGATAAGGCTTCCAATGCTGCTTCAACTTCTTCTTTCATCACCAATGGTTCCCGATCATAAGGTACAGGTTGAAACGGCTGTTGGTCCACTTGATCTTTATCATATAAAAACTCTGTATATTCCTTCCACCTTTTCTTGATCTTCTCAGCATCATTCAACATAGAACCTTGAGCATCTTGTAACATTCCAATTTGAGGCTGGAACTTTTTCTTTAACTCTCGTAGCTTTAGGAAAGCCGATCTTGTTCTTCCTCTAATAGTTTCTGCTTCTATTTCCTTGCAAGTGTCATTGTAGTACTTTTCCTTGTCCTGTCTTGCTGCACGTTGGAAATCTCTGTTGAGTTCTGCGATTGTCTTTCTTTCTCCTCTGGCTTTAGCTTCTCTGTGTTTCTGGGCAATTTTCAGAGTTTCTTCCGTCATCCATTTTGGCCGTTTTTGCTTTTCACCTTTTGTAGAGACTTCTCGCTTTCTTCCAACACAACCTTCTTGATGTCATTCCATAACTCTTCCGGAGCTCTGTCATTTGTATCTAAAGCAGCAAATCGATTTTGCAGGCAGTCTTTAAATTCAAGTGGTATATTCTCAAGGTCAAATTTTGCTGCATTCATAAGGGGTTTGCTCTTTTTCAACTTTAGCTTGAGTTTGCATACTAGTACTTGATGATCCGTACCACAGTCAGCTCCAGGTTTTGTCTTTGTTGATGTTACAGAGCTTTTCCATCGTTGACTTTCACATATGTAGTCAATTTGATTTTTATATAATCCATTCGGTGAAGTCCATGTGTACAGTCGCCGCTTGTGTTGCTGGAAGAAGGTGTTTGAGATGAATAGATCATTGGTCTTGCAGAATTCTATCAGTCTTTCTCCAGCTTCATTTCTGTTGCCAAGTCCATATTTTCCAACTACTTTGCCTTCTTCTTTGTTGCCAACTTTTGCGTTCCAGTCACCCATGACTATCAGGATATCTTGTTTGCATGTTCTGTCAATTTCAGCTTGTACTTGTTCATAGAACTCTTAAATTTCATTCTCTTCTGCAGCTGTTGTTGGGGCATATACTTGAATTATAGTTGTGTTGATAGGCAATCCTCATAGACAAATAGAGAATAAGCGTTCGCTGACTGCATTGTATTTCATTACAGTTCTTGCAACTTTCTTCATTATAAATGCAACACACCATTTCTTCTTTGTCTTTCATTTCCAGCATAGTAGACCATGTGATCATCTGATACAAAGTGCCCCATGCCAGTCCATTTCAGTTCGCTGACACCTAACAGATCAAGCTGTACACGTTCCATTTCATTCTTGACCACCTCCAACTTCCCTTGGTTCATGCTTCGTACATTCCATGTTCCAATGTGTAAGACATCTTTACAGCTTTTGACTCTCATTTCATGCGCAGCTACATCAGCAGTCAGACTTCCTGAGGGCTTTAATCCAGCCACATCATAAATGCTGGCTTTACTCCGAAAAGTCTTCAGCTCTTCCCCAGAAGCTAGTTGAGTGTCTTCTGACCTGGGGGTCTCATCTTCCAGCACCATAACACAATTTGTTTTGTTGTAACTATCCATTGGGTTTTATGGCAAGATACAGAAGTAGATTGCCGGGCCTTTCTTCCGCGCAGTTTAAGTTTGGTGTTGTTGCCGTTGTCACAAAAATGTGATCCTCCACCGTCAACACTGTCCCATTCTGCTGCTGCCCAGATGGGTAGTTTGTCTTGGTCTGGCACCTCAGCTGAGACCTGTCCATCTTGGGAGACCCTGCCAGTAGTTAAGGTACCGATAGTTTAGCTCTCAGCATCACTGATGCATGCAAGCACTCACAGCACGACAAGCTGCAAACCAACTTACCTCACCCTTTCTAACTTTTCTAAAATCACTGAGGAGGAAACTGCAAATCTTCTCTCCTCCTCAAAACTCACCACCTGCTCCTCTGTTTTCATTCCTACACATCTACTAAACAATATCACTTCTGCCATCATCTCTTTCATCTGACATCTGGTACCTCAGGCTGGAGGGCCAGGGGTTTAATTCCCACCTGGGGACAGCAATCTCAGGCCAGAGGGACTGGGGTTTCTAGTCCTCTAGGCACTCCTTGGGGCCTTGGGCAAGCCAACTAACCCTCCATTGCCTCAGGTACACATAGATTGTGAGCCCTTTGGGAACAAGGGAATGTATCCAGTACCTGTTTGTAGTGATTACATAATCACAAATACTTTGAGAACACTGAAGATTTTATTTAGCAATAGTTATATACCGCTTTTCACCGGGTCAAAGCGGTGTACATTCAGGTACAGTACATATTTCCCTTGTCCCCGAAGGGCTCACAACCCGTTTTTTGAACCTGAGGCAACGGAGAGTTAAGCAGCTTTCCCGAGGCAACGGAGGGTTAAGTGGCTTGCCCGAGGCTACAAGGAGCGGCTGTGGGACTAGAAACCCCTGTCCCTCCGGCCCAAGGTTGCTGTCCTCCAGCGAGATTCGAACCCCTGGCTCTCTGGCCTGAGGAGACTTGCCCCAACCACTAGGCCATTCCTCCCTCAGATGGGTTTGAAGTTCCAGGAAATTTATTTGGAGTCATGACTCCTGTGGTGACCAGAGGCCCTGTGTGGAAAGATGCCCTAGATGGGCTCCCCAGCCCAGTTTGGAGGCATTTGTCGTTAGGGTACATTGATGTGGAGGCAACTGAAAAGGTGACCCTGCAAGGAGATTTTCTGGGGAACACCACCACTGAAGACATGCCATGAGAGGGGGAGATATTAGTAGCTTGTCCCCGAGACGGCCTGAGGCTTGAGTTCACTGGGACGCCATTGGACTGTGCGCATGTGGAGACGGGCATATGAGATTACATGCACCGTTGATGCCATATGACCCAGAAGTTGCAGCATTTCCCGAGCAGTGAGATAGTCCTTGAGATGTGCCTGAGATGCCAGCTGATTGAGTCGAGTTCAGCGGAGTTGGGGCAGAAATGCCCCCGACTGCTGAGTGTTTAAGAGAGCCCCTATGAACTCTAGAGTCTGGGTGGGAACTAGTTGGGACTCTGGAAGATTCACGACGAATCCCAAGTGCATGGTGCATAAGAGACAGGCTGGCTTCCTGAGAAGTGCTTGCTCTTATAATCCAGTCATTTAAGTAAGGAAAGACAAATATCCCCAGAGTTCTTAGGAATGCGGTTACGACTGCCATGCACTTTGTGAAGACTCTTGGGGCAGAGGCTAACACGAAGAGAAGGACCTTGTATTGATAGTGTCTTCCTTGGAACATGAACTGTAGGAACTCTCTGTGTTCTGGATGAATAAGGATATGTGTATGCTTCCTTTAAGTCTAGAGAACAGAGCCAGTCCTGACTCTGGAGATAGGGGAGAAGAGTCCCCAGAGAGAGACCATTTTGAACTTCTCACGTACGAGAATCTTGTTTAGGTTTCTAAGATCCAGAATGGGCCTGTATCCTCCTGCTTCCTTTGGGATGAGAAAGTATGGAGAATAAAAGCCCATTCTATGCTGGAATGTGGGAACCTCTTCTATTGCACCTTGTAGTAGAAGGGAAGTGACCTCTTGTAGTAGTAGAGCAGTGAGAGGGGGCTGAGAACTATACTCTATCTGAGGTAGAGGGAGGCAGGCTTTGCAGATGAAGCCTGTACCCTTCTCTCACTATCCTTAATGTCCACTGTTCTGAGATGATCAGATGTCACCTGTGGGCATAATGGCACATTCTGCAGGAAATGTGAAGGGGATGGGGGTTTTCCAGAGGCAGAGCAGCTATGTTCTCTAGGAAGGAGTCAAAAACAAGGAGCAGCCTGAGTCTGCTCAACTGGCTGCATCTTAACATAAGAAATGCCACACTGGGTCAGCCAAGATCCATCAAGCCCAGTATCCTGTTTCAATAGTGGCCAATCTAGGTCATACATACCTAGCAGTTTCCACAAAAGACACAGGTTCCACAATGCTTGTAACTGGGTCAAGCATTGATATCCTGAGTCCCTTCTTAATAATGGTTTATGGACCTTTCCTCCAGAAACTTCACCAAATCTTTTTTAAAACCAGCTATACTAACAGCCTTTACTACATCCTCAGGTAACAAATTCCAGAGTTTGATTACATGTTGAGTGAAAAAAATATTTCCTTTTATTAGTCTTAAATAGTTTACCCTGAAGCTTCATTGCATGTCCCCTAGTCTTTCTATATTCTGATAACGTAAACAAGCGATCTATGTTTACCAGTTCCACTCCGTTCATTAATTTATAAACTTCTATCATATCTCCCCTCAGCCGTCTCTTTTCCAGATTAAAGAGCACTAACCTTTTAAGCCTTTCTTCAAAGGAGCATCCTTCCATCCCCTTTACCATTTTGGTGGCTCTTCTCTGAACCTTTTCTAATAACGCTATATCCTTTTTAAGATATGGCGACCAGAATTGCACACAATATTGAAGATGCGGTCTCACCATGGAACGATATAGAGGCATTATAATATCCTTTGTTTTATTTTGCATTCCTTTCCTTATGAAACCTAGCATTCAATTTGCTCTCTTGGCCGCCGCTGCACACTGGGCCGATGGTTTTAACATGTTATTCACAATGACGCCTAAATCTTTTTTCTGGGTGGTGGTTCCTAATATGGAACCTTGCATTGTGTAACCATAGTTTGGGTTGTTCTTCCCTAGGTGCATAACTTTGCACTTGTCCACATTAAATTTCATCTGCCATTTCGATGCCCAGTCTTCCAATTTATCAAGATCCTCTTGCAATTTTCCACAATCCTCTTGGGTTTTAACATCTTTAAATAGTTTTGTCTCATCTGCAAATTTGATATCCTCACTCGTTATTCCCCCTTCCAGGTCATTTAAGAATATGTCAAAAAACAGCAGACCAAGCACAGATCCCTGGGGTACACCACTATTCAGCTTTCTCCATTGGGAAAATTGGCCATTTAGCCCTACCCTCTGCTTTCTATCTTTTAACCAGTTCCTGATCCACAATAGTACACTGCCTCCTATCCCATGACTTTTTAGTTTTGCCAAAAGTCTCTGATGAGGGATCTTGTCAAAGGCTTTCTGAAAGTCCAGATACACTATATCAACCGACTCACCATTGTCCACCTGTTTATTCACACCTTCAAAAAAACTAACAGATTAGTAAGACAAGATCTTTCCTGTCTAAAACCATGTTGGCTGTCTCCCATTAGGCCATGACTATCTACATGCTGAGTAATTTTGTTCTTTATGATGGTTTCTACCATTTTTCCCGGTACTGTCGTCAGGCTCACCGGTCTGTAGTTTCCCGGATCACCCCTGGAACCCTTTTTAAAAATTGGCGTTACATTGGCGATCCTCCAATCTTCAGGTATTACCGATGATTTTAACGAAAATTCACAGATTACTAATAGCAGGTCTTCAATCTCATATTTCAGTTCTTTCAACACCCTTGGATGTATACCATCCGGCCCAGGTGATTTGCTACTCTTCAGTTTATCTAATAGTTGTAATACATCTTTCCGATGTATCGATATTTCCTTCAATTCTTCCGATCCTTTCAATACCACTTCAGTCATGGGTAACATACCTACATTTTCCTCAGTAAAGACCGAAGCAAAGAATTCATTCAGTCTCTCCGCTATCGCCTTGTCACCTTTTAGCGCTCCTTTAACCTCTCTGTCATCTAATGGACCAACTGGCTCTCTCACAGGTTTTTTGCTACGAATGTACTTGAAAAAGTCTTTATTTTGCATTTTTGCTTCCACAGCAAGCTTCTTCTCAAATTCTCCCTTTGCCTGCCTTATCAATGCCTTGCATTTGAATTGCCAGTGCTTGTGTTGTTTCCAGGTTTCGTCGTTTGGCTCTTTTTTCCAATTCCTGAAAGATGCTTTTTTGGCAACAACAGCCTCTCTGACCTCACCTTTAAACCATGCTGACAGTTTTTTGGACTTCCTTCCACTTTTCTTAAACCCTGGAATACAGCTGGTCTGGGTTTCCAAGATAGTATTTTTCAACAACACCCAAGCTTGATGTAAGTCTTTAACCTTTGCAACTGCTCCTTTTAGGTTTTTCTTAACTATTTTCCTCATTTTATCATAGTCTCCCTTTTGAAAGTTAAAAGGTAGTACTGTGGATTTCCTTACTATTCCTCCTCCACTAATTAAATCAAACGTGATCATGCTATGATCACTATTGCCAAGTGACCCCAACACCCTTATATCTCTTGCACTAGATCTTGTGTTCCACTAAGGACTAGATCGAATATGGTTTCCCCTCTGGTCGGTTCATGAACCAGCTGCTCCAAGCAACAGTCATTTATTTCAGCTAGGAACTTTATTTCCCTCGCATGTCCTGCCGTGACACTGACCCAGTCTTAGGAGCCTGAGAATTCCGTTGCTGTTTTGGAGGCTGCTGTCCCTTTTGAAGAGCATGATGCCGACATTGAGAAGCAGGGGTGTAAGAAGAATACTACTTTTTCTTCTTAGTAAAGGCGGCTTTCTTTGCTGCTATCTTCTTTTTAGCTGGGTTAGCAGTGGATCTAGAAAGTCTATTGAGGGTAGTGTTTTCAGATTCTGAGACACTTTCTCTTGCCAGTACTTGCCAAAAAGGTTTTCACCAGTGCAAGGAATATTACCCAACTTATCTTGAACCCATTGTTCAAGATCCGATGCTTGCAGCCACACAATTCTGTGTGTACCAACGCAGATCGATGTAGCTTTGCTGGTGCACTCAAAGGAATCAAAAGTTGCTCTACTGACAAACTTTGAGACATTCTGATCATGCATGACTAAGGTGAGATAGTCTGCTCTCGTCATCAAGGAGAAGAGGAGCCATTGATTTTAAATCCCTAGATACCTCTTTGAGAAACATACCCATGTAGAGTATGCAGGAACTAATTATGGCTGATAGCATGGAAGCCTGAAAGCAATGTTGACAAAAAGCATTGAGTGTTCTTGATTCCCTACCCGGAGAGTTAGAGGAATATGTCTTCATGCTTTTGATTCAGCGCATTGCCGATTCTAATACCATTGAATGGTGCAGCAATTGTATCCTTTAAAAACCGGGACATTCTGGTACCCAGTACATGGTATGGAACCTTCGAGTTTGCGAAGAAATAGTAAGGGTGTCTCCCACATATGAAGCATGAGGTCGAGGAAAATGTATTGAATGGGAAGCGCAGCCACTTCCTTAGGAGCTGTTGGGTATTGGAGAATTTCCCATTCTTCAGCTTTAGGCTCTTTCTCAGATGTTACTGTAATGGAAAGGCCCCTAGTAACATCACGTATAAAGTCTTGAAAAAATATGTCCTCTGGCGGGGACATGCGATGCTGCGGAGACGGAGACGGGTCCTCCGGTAGACTTTGAAGACCTCGAGTATTGGTTGATTCATCCTCTGACTAATCCAATTCCGAAGACTCGAAGTATCAATGGGAAGGGTGTTCACGCTCCGCCAGAACTCGGTACCGATCGAAGTCTGTGCTTGGAATCTGTTTAGCTGGAACCTCGGTACCAGAAATGGACTCGAGGGCAGGCATGGGCAGTAGCGTAGCAAGTGGCATGTGATCCAATGTGATTTGCAATGGAACCGAAGATGGTACTAGTGTTTGAAGAACCGACTAAGGGTTTTTCTGGGATGGAGGCTGCCAGTAAGGCTGCTAAGCTCTGCTCGATGGCCAGGATGCACTGATCTATGAAGCTTGCCAATGCTTGGGTATCAGTACTGGAATTGCAGGCTACAATCCCTGAGCATGGCACCAGAAGCTCTCCAGAGCATCCTGGGACCCTTCAATGGCAGGAGAAAGGGTCCTCCTGCTGGGGTTGTTTGAACAGTATATCCCCCTCCAGGGCAATGCTCGAGGCATGTCGATGCTTAGGAGGAGATCTACCCTTGGGGGGGGGGTGGCCAGTCTTCAATGAAGACTTATGTTTTGATACCCGAGATACATGGGAGGAAGACAATGCCCTCGATGATGTTGATGCTAGAGAGACCACGTCAGAGGCACAAAGAGTGCCCAGCTTTACAGTCCGAATCTATAGGCCCCATCTTCATCATCTTCCTGCAGAGGGGACACTTTGCTGGTTGGTGGTCAGGAACTAGGCATTTTAGACACAAGTCATTGGTGTCAGTGGCAGAGATGGTAATAACACACTTAGAACATTCCTTAAAACCACTAGAGGATTTTTCCATCGTGTCAGTGACAAAATTGAAGGCCTGAGCCTAAAATGGCTTTGATGCACCTGAAGAAAGTAAATCTTTCTCCTTTTTTAAGAAAGAAAGGAAGAACCGACAGAGTCAGAACCATGAAAAAGGAGAAAGAACAGCTCTTAAACTAGATAAAAGGGGAGAGCCAACAGTCGCCCAAGAGCACATGGTTCATAACAATGTATCCTTGAAGGATACTACCAAAAGAATGAAATTAGGGCATATCTGCAGAAAGGCTACAACGAAGACAAAAGTAGCCCAAATGCCCTTGAGTACGGAGCAGATAGAGCTTAAAGATTCCAAATTATCCCAGCCTACCAATAGCCAGACTAATATGAATTAAAATAGTCGCTAAAATGCTTGCATGCAGATGCTAGAAGTCTAAAAAATAAGATGGGAGAGATAGAATATATAGCACTAAATGAGAAGTCAGATATGTTTTGAAGGACTAGAAAGGGGGGCTGTTACTTCTGGAGAAAAATCTGAAATTGTGAGTATATACTTCTGGGAATTTTTCTGAAAGGAATTTTTTTTTCTTTTAAAGCTAATTAATCTGTGAACCCACTATTTTTTGTTAAATCAGTCAGGGCCTAGTAGCAACAGTTTAAGATTCAATTTAAAACATAGAAGAGAACTTTCTGGTTACCTTTCATACCCAGTAGGGAGCTGTAGTTTAAATTTCATAGTCACTCAGGGCCTAGCATCAGCAAAGTACTTTAGTTTCAAATTAAAACACAGAAGAGAGCTTTCTGGTTAAATTTAGAATCCAGCAGAGAGCTTGTAGTTTAAATTTCATAATAGGTTAGAGCCTAGCAGCAGCAAAGAGCTATAATTTAAATCAAATCAGAATATAGTTTACCTCAGCAGCACAGGACAGGGTACTGTGTAGCAGCCCTTTTTTTTAATAAGTGTTATATCCCTCCCTCCCTCCCCACACCCACCCTCCCCTGGGATAATCACAGCTTTATAGGTACTTGCACAACTTAAAAGACAGGAGGTGCTCTCAGGTGAAGCTCATTACCCAAATCAGTCATACACTAAGGACCTGAGATTAATTAAGCTTCAGGTGAACAAAGTATATTAAACTTCTTAGGTACAGTTTTAGTGGTATAAATATCCATAGCACCCTTTAGTACATAAAGAACTTAAAGATCTAAACACAAACATAAAAATAAGATGCAGACAGCAGTCCAGCAGCGGGATGTGGGCTTTCCAGTCTTTTGCATTGAGTGTCACATGTATGATTTTCTCCCAGCTGGTGAGAGGTCTTACGTGTGCACTAGGTGCAAGGAGCTCTCTGCTCTCAGGGAACGAGTCCGTTCTCTAGAGGCTAGAGTAGCAGACTTGGAAAACATAAGACAGACAGAGAGGTACATAGACGAGACCTACAGGGATATAGTCCTGAAGTCCCACCTCCAGTCTAGCAGCATCCCTGTTGCCATGGAGGAGAGAGGTCACGTGACAGGAGAGCATCACCCTGGTGTGGCAGGAAGTGATCCTGTAACTAGGACCTGTCCTCCAATATGTTAGAGAGGGCATTGAGTCAGAAAGGATTAAAGTTTTGCAAGAAACAAAATTTGCTGTAGAATCTCTATGGATTGAAATTCCATGTAAAAAGGGGAAGGCAATGGCAGTGGGGGTGTACTATCGTCCGCCTGGCCAGAATGAACAAATGGATGATGAAATGCTCAAAGAAATCAAGGAAGCTAGCAAAAGTTACAGTGCAGTAATAATAATGGGTGATTTCAATTACCCCGGCATCGACTGGGTCAGTGTCACAACAGGATATGCTAGGGAGATAAAGTTTCTAGATGAAATAAATGACTGCTTCTTGGAGCAGCTGGTTCATGAACCGACCAGAGGGGAAGCAATATTAGACCTAGTCCTTAGTGGAACACAAGATTTAGTGCAAGAGATAAGGGTGTTGGGGCCACTTGGCAATAGTGATCATAGCATGATCACCTTTGATTTAATTAGTGGAGGAGGGATAGTAAGGAAATCCACAGTACTACCCTTTAACTTTCGAAAGGGAGACTATGATAGAATGAGGAAAACAGTTAAGAAAAAACTAAAAGGAGCAGTTCCAAAGGTTAAAGACGTACATCAAGCTTGGGTGTTGTTGAAAAATACTATCTTGGAAGCCCAGACCAGCTGTATTCCACGCTTTAAGAAAAGTGGAAGGAAGTCCAAAAAACTGCCAGCATGGTTTAAAGGTGAGGTCAGAGAGGCTGTTGTTGCCAAAAAAGCATCTTTCAGGAAATGGAAAAAAGAGCCAAACGATGAAACCTGGAAACAGCACAAGCACTGGCAAGTCAAATGCAAGGCATTGATAAGGCAGGCAAAGAGAGAATTTGAGAAGAAGCTTGCTGCGGAAGCAAAAACGCGAAATAAAGACCTTTTCAAGTACATTCGTAGCAAAAAACCTGTGAGAGAGTCAGTTGGTCCATTAGATGATAAAGGGGTTAAAGGAGCACTAAGAGGCGACAAGGCAATAGCGGAGAGACTGAATGAATTCTTTGCTTCGGTCTTTACTGAGGAAGATGTAGGGATGTTACCCATGACTGAAGTGGTATTTAAAGGTGTGGAAGAATTGAAGGAAATATCGATACATCGGGAAGATGTCTTACAACTATTAGATAAACTGAAGAGTAGCAAATCACCTGGGCCGGATGGCATACATCCAAGGGTGTTGAAAGAACTGAAATTTGAGATTGCAGACCTGCTATCAGTAATCTGTGAACTATCATTAAAATCATCTCTAATACCTGAGGATTGGAGGATCGCCAATGTAACACCAATTTTTAAAAAGGGTTCCAGGGGTGATCCGGGAAACTACAGACCGGTGAGCCTGACATCAGTACCAGGAAAAATGGTAGAAACCATCATAAAGAATAAAATTACTCAGCATGTAGATAGTCACGACCTAATGGGAGACAGCCAACATGGCTTTAGACAAGGAAGATCTTGTCTTACTAATCTGTTATGTTTTTTTGAAGGAGTGAATAAACAGGTGGACAAAGGTGAGTCGGTTGATATTGTGTATCTGGACTTTCAGAAAGCCTTTGACAAGGTCCCTTATGAGAGACTTTTGGCAAAACTAAAGAGTCATTGGATAGGAGGCAGTGTACTATTGTGGATCAGGAACTGGTTAAAAGATAGAAAGCAGAGGGTAGGGCTAAGTGGCCAATTTTCCCAATGGAGAAAGGTGAATAGTGGTGTACCCCAGGGATCTGTGCTGGGTCCGCTGCTTTTTGACATATTCATAAATGACCTGGAAAGGGGAATAACGAGTGAGGTTATCAAATTTGCAGATGACACAAAACTATTTAAAGTTGTTAAAACCCAAGAGGATTGTGGAAAATTGCAAGAGGATCTTGATAAATTGGAAGACTGGGCATCAAAATGGCAGATGAAATTTAATGTGGAGAAGTGCAAGGTTATGCACCAAGGGAAGAACAACCCAAACTATGGTTACACGATGCAAGGTTCCACATTAGGAACCACCACCCAGGAAAAAGATTTAGGCGTCATTGTGGATACCATGTTAAAACCCTCGGCCCAGTGTGCAGCGGCGGCCAAGAGAGCAAATAGAATGCTAGGTATGATAAGGAAAGGAATGGAAAATAAAACAAAAGATATTATAATGCCTCTATATCGTTCCATGGTGAGACTGCACCTTGAATATTGTGTGCAATTCTGGTCGCCGTATCTTAAAAAGGATATAGCTATTTTAGAAAAGGTTCAGAGAAGAGCCACCAAAATGGTAAAGGGGATGGAAGGCTACTCCTATGAAGAGAGGCTAAAAAGGTTGGGGCTCTTTAACTTGGAAAAGAGACGGCTGAGGGGAGATATGATAGAAGTCTATAAATTAATGAACGGAGTGGAACGGGTAAACGTAGATCGATTGTTTACCTTATCAGAATATAGAAAGACTAGGGGACATGCAATGAAGCTACAGGGTAAACTATTTAAGACTAATAAAAGAAAATATTTTTTCACTCAACGTGTAATCAAACTCTGGAATTTGTTACCGGAGGATGTAGTAAAGGCTGTTAGTGTAGCTGGGTTTAAAAAAGGTTTGGACAAGTTCCTGGAGGAAAGGTCCATAAACCATTATTAAGAAGGGACCCAGGATATCAATGCTTGAACCAATACAAGCATTGTGGAACCTGTGTCCCTTGGGGAAACTGCTAGGTATGTATGACCTAGATTGGCCACTGTTGGAAACAGAATACTGGGCTTGATGGACCTTGGTCTGACCCAGTATGGCATATCTTATGTTCTTATGTTCTCAGAGACATGGTGGAAGGAGAACCACCAGTAGGACACTGATACATGGGTACAAACTATATTATAATGATAGAGCTGATCAAATTGGTGGAGGGGTTGCGTTCTATGTTAGAGAGGACATTAAGTCACAAAGGATTAAAGTTTTACAGGAACAAAGTTCACTGTAGAATCTCAATGACTGGTGGCTCAGCTGTTAGAGTGCACTTCTTCACTATAGAAGGTTGTGGGTTCAAGCCTAGCTTAGTCTGTTGTTAGAAAAAAAAATCTGCTTATGTTTGAGCACAGTGTGGTGCGGTGAGCACAGCCAGTGTGTTCAGGAGCAGAAGGTCACAAGTTCAAGTCCCAGCTGGGGCTACTGCCAATCCAGTCCCCATTTTTTAACTTGTGTCTCTTGGGGAAACTGCTTGGTACATATGGCCTAGATTGGCCACTGTTGGAAACAGAATACTGGGCTTGATGGACGTTGGTCTGACCCAGTATGGCATATCTTATGTTCTTATGTTCTTATGGATTGAAATTCCATGTAAAAAGGGGAAGGCGATGGCAGTGAGGGTGTACTATCGCCTGCCTGGCCAGAATGAACAAATGGATGATGAAATGCTCAAAGAAATCAGGGAAGCTAACAAAAGTTACAGCACAGTAAAAATAATGGGTGATTTCAATTACCCCGGTATTGACTGGGTCAGTGCCACGGCAGGACAAGCTAGGGAGAAATAGTTTCTAGATGAAACAAATGACTGCTTCTTGGAGCAGCTGGTTCATGAACCTACCAGAGGGGAAGCCATTTTGGACCTAGTCCTTAGTGGAACACCAGATCTGGTGCAAGAAATAATGGATGTTGGGGCCACTTGTCAATAGTGATCATAGCATGATTTAATTTAATTAATGGAGGAGGGATGGTAAGGAAAACCGCAGTACTACCTTTTAACTTTCGAAAGGGAGACTATGATAAAATCAGGAAAATAGTTAAGAAAAAAAACTACATAAGGGCAGTTGCAAAGGTTAAAGATTGATATCAAGTTTGGGTGTTGTTTAAAAGTACTATCTTGGAAGCACAAATAAGCTGTATTCCATGCTTTAAGAAAAGTGGAAGGAAGTCCAAAATCTGCCAGCATGGTTTAAAGGTGAGGTCAGAGAAGCTGCTGTTGCCAAAAAAGCATCTTTCAGGAAAAATGGAAAAAGAGCCAAATGACGAAAACTGGAAACAGCACAATCACTGGCAAGTTAAATGCAAGAGATTGAAAAGACAGGCAAAAAGAGAATTTGAGAAGCAGCTTGCTGTGGAAGCAAAAAACATAATAAAGGCTTTTTCAAGTACATTAGTAGCAAAAAACCTGTGAAAGCACAGTTACTTACCTGTAACAGGTGATCTCTGGGAACAGCAGGAATTAGTCCTCACATATGGGTACGTCGGAACCGACGGAGCCTGCGCGGGAAAGCTCCCCAACTTTTCGGATGAAAAGCTTTTGGGGCTTCCCACAGCGCATGCGCGCTGCCTTCCCGCCTTCCTGACCAGCTCTCCTCAGTTCAAGTTTATAGCTGAGACAATAGAGAGAGGAAAGGAAGATAGGTAGATAGAGATACAACTCCTAGGGGAGGTGGGTGGGTTGTGAGGAGATACAACTCCTAGGGGAGGTGGGTGGGTTGTGAGGACTAATTCCTGCTGTTACCAGAGATCACCTGTTACAGGTAAGTAACTGTGCTATCTCCAGGAACAAGCAGGAATAAGTCCTCACATATGGGGACTCCCTAGCTAAGATGCCTGGGAGATCCCCCTCCAAGGGTAAACCATCTTCATATGGATCTCAGGCATCCATTCAGGGAAGGTGGGCAGGAGTTGCTTAAGTATGGAACAGGTGTTTGAGGACAGCCTGACCAAACAAAGCATCTCGGCGGGAGTCCTTGTCCAAACAGTAATGGGCTGTGAAGGTATGAACCGAGGCCCAAGGGGCTTCTCGACAGATCTGATCTATGGATACAGAGTGAAGATGAGCCATAGAAGTAGCCATGGCTCTCACATTGTGAGCTGTGACATGGCCTTCCAGAGAAATATTCTTACGCTGGTAAGCAAAAGAAATACACTGAGCAATCCAATTGGAAAGTGTACATTTGGAGACTGGAAGTCCCAAATGAGAAGGATCAAAAGCCACAAAAAGTTGGGAAGACTTTCGATGTGGCTGAGTCCTGTTGAGGTAAAAGGCGAGAGCTCTTTTACAGTCAAGAGTATGAAGGTTCCTCTCTGCACGGGATGCATGAGGAGCCAGAAAAAAACAGGTAGATATACCTCTTGATTAAGATGAAAAGGCGAGACCACTTTGGGCATAAAGTGGGGATTCGTCCTAAGGACCACCTTATCATGATGAAATCTGGTATAAGGGGGATTAGCCACCAAAGCCTGCAGTTCACTGATGCAGCGAGCCGAAGTGACTGCAATAAGGAAAAGAACCATCCAGGAAAGAAATTTCAGGGAGGTAGAAACCAAAGGTTCAAAAGGTGGCTTCATAAGCTGACCCAGAACTAGGTTTAAGTCCCATGCCACCGGAGGTGGGCGGATGGGAGGCTTAGTTAGGGTCAGGCCTCTCATGAATCTTGCGATAAGAGGATGAGAGGAGACAGGTTGTCCATTTATAGGTTTCAAAGATGCTGCAATAGCACTTAAATGGACTCGTACTGAATTCGTCTTGAGGCCTGCATTGGAGGTCTAATAGAGAATGCAAAGGAATGCTAGGGGGTCAAGACCCTGCTGAGCACACCAAATGGAAAAACATTTCCATTTAAAAGCATAGGAACGCCTGGTAGAGGGTTTCCTAGAAGCATAAAGTATATCTTTTACTGGTTGAGAAAGATTATAATCATGCAGGCTTAAGCCTTCAGTAACCAAGCCTGGAGATGTAGGGACCTGGGGTTTGGATGCCACAAAGTCCCCTTCTCCTGAGACAGAAGGTCTGGCGCAGCTCCCAGGTCCAGGGAGGAGTCCTGGGAGAGCTGTAGAAGTAGAGGGAACCACACTTGGCGTGGCCAGCGTGGAGCTATGAGGATCATGGATCCGTGATCCCTCTGTAGTTTGAACAGAGTCTTGGGAATCAAAGGAATAGGTGGAAAAGCATACAGGAATTCCTGACCCCAATGCAGGAGAAAGGCATCGTTGGCCTGAGCTCCCTGACACAGAATCCTGGAACAGAACCGGGGAAGTTTGGCATTCCACGGACTTGCAAAGAGGTCTATGTCCGGGGTCCCCCATTTCTGGAAGATTCTGTGTATCTGGTCCATATGCAGGGACCACTCGTGTGGAAGCAGAACTCGACTGAGTCTGTCTGCCCGAGAGTTTTGAACTCCTGGAAGATACACTGCCAGAAGATGAATTTGATGCTCTCTGGCGAAGGCCCATAATCTGAGAGCTTCGTTGCAAAGCGACAGAGAGCCCGTCCCTCCTTGCTTGTTGACATAGAACATGGCCACCTGATTGTCTGTCTGAACTAGGACAGTCAGGTTGGCAAGGAGGGTATGGAAGACTGTGAGGGCAAGGAAGATTGCTCGCAGTTCCAGAAGGTTGATATGAAGGGTGGTCTCTTGGGGAGACCAGGTTCCCTGAGTGGAGAGATGTTGAAGATGAGCTCCCCACCCTGTTTGGGAGGCATCTGTTGTGAGGGTTGCTTGGGGCAACGAAGGTTGGAAGGGGGTCCCCAACAACAGATTTTTGGAGGATGTCCACCACTGGAGAGACCAAAACAGACGTTTTGAGGTGAGTACCTGGTCTGACAGCAGTCCCGATGCTTGAGACCACTGGGTGGCCAATGTCCATTGAGCTGCTCTCATATGGAGATGAGCATAGGGCACCACATGAACTGTGGAGGCCATGTGGCCCAGAAGTTGCAGCATTTCTCTGGCTGACAAGTGACTTCTGGACTGAGCCTGGGAGGCCAAGCTTATTAGCCGTTGGCCTCGGACCAGAGGAAGGTAGGCCCTTGCAGTGGTGGAATCCAGATAAGCCCCTATGAATTCCAGGGACTGAGTAGGGATAAGTTGGGACTTGAGAATGTTTACCACAAGTCCCAGATATTGAAGGATACGCCTTGTGCGGTCCAGGGAAATCTGGGTTTCTGACTGAGATGGAGCTCGGATGAGCCAGTCATCCAGATATGGGAATACAAAGATTCCCCTGCCTCTTAGAAATGCGGCTACAACTGCCATGCATTTGGTGAATACTCTTGGAGCAGAGGCTAGACCGAAAGGAAGTACTCTGTACTGGAAATGTTTTCCCTGGAACAGAAATCGAAGATATTTTCTGTGGGATGGATGGATATGTGTGTACGCATCCTTGAGATCTAGAGAACAAAGCCAATCCTGACCCTGTAGGTATGGAAGGAGAATGCCTAGAGAGAGCATTTTGAATTTCTCCCTGACTAGAAATCTGTTCAATTCTCTCAGATCTAGGATTGGTCTGAATCCCCCTGTTTTCTTTGGTATGAGAAAATAAGGGGAGTAGAACCCTAACCCTTGTTGAGGAAGAGGAACCTCTTCTATTGCCCCTTGGGCAAGGAGAGAAGAGATTTCCTGACCCAACAGGGTCAGAAGAGATGGGGGAGAATTGAATTCCTTCACCATGGTATGGGGAGGAAGGCTGGAGAAATGAAGTTTGTAACCCTCTCTGATGATAGAGAGGGTCCATTGCTCTGATGTAATTTGTTCCCATCTGGGAGCAAAGTGAGCTAACCTTCCGGGAATGGTGAGGGGCTCTGGTTGTTCTAGAGCCAGAAAGGCTAAGTTCTCTAGAGGGAAGTCAAAACCCCTGAGGGGGTTGAGCCTGCTGAGGTGTTGCAGACACTGCAGGCTTGGACTTCACCTGCTTAGATTGCTGATGCTTAGCAGCAAAGCGAGGCTGAGAAGATTGTTGACCAGTATTTGTAGGAAATCTGGTCTTCTTGTAGTACGGCCTTTTAAAAGGTTTCTTTTTGGCAGGAGTAGAAGTAGACTTAGAAAGTCTATCTAGAGTGGCATTTTCTGCGTCCATTTGAGCAGCTTTAATTTGCCAGTCTTCACCAAATAAGTTCTCTCCTGTACAGGGCAGATTCCTTAAGCCATCCATGACCCAGGGTTCTAGGTCAGAAGCCTGGAGCCAAGCAAGGCGTCGGGCTGCAATAGCAATTCCCGAAGCCCTATCAGCGACCTCAAAGGAATCAAAGGCTGCCCTGTTGGAAAACTTGGAGACCTCTGAAAGTTGTTTCACTACAGAAGTGAAGTCCTCCTTTCTATCCTCAGGGATAAAGGGGGCAAAATGCTGTACCTTTAGGGTAAGTTCTTTTAGATACATGCCCATGTAAAGACTGTAGGAATTGATCCTGGCTATAAGCATACTAGCCTGAAAGATCTTTCTACCAAAAGAGTCCAGGGTCTTACATTCTCGCCCTGGAGGGGTAGAGGAATGCCTTTTAGGACTCTTTATCTTCTTCATAGCAGACTTCACCACAATGGAGTGGTGAGGCAGCTGAGTCTTTTGAAACCCAGGAGAAGGAGGGACCCGGTACATGGTGTCCAACCTACGGGAATGAGGAGACAGAGTTAGAGGAGTCTCCCACAAATCCATCAAGTGTTCTTGAAGGATTTCATGGATAGGCAAGGTGACTGCCTCTTTAGGAGCTTTAGAGTATCCTAAAATATCCAATTTTTTTGATCTGGGTTCCTTTTCAGAAGATGTAGCAATAGAAAGTCCTTTAGCTACATCAACAATGAAATCCTGAAAGGATAAATCCTCTGGAGGAGACATCCTCCTCTTTGGAGAAGAGGGCTCCTCAGGAAGATCAAGCTCAGCAGAGTCATCAGAGGAATTAAACTCATCAGAAGAATCTGAGTATTCTCTCTGTGCTTCCAATGCACGATACGCGTACCGATCGATATCGACATCGGGCGTATCGAGCATGGGATCGGTATCGGGCGAAAGCCTGAATCCGGCATGCGGAACCAATCGACGCTTGGAAGTCGATGGTCTCGGTTCCGGTGTGGATACCGGAACCGGAGTCGGTACCGATGGAATCGGTACCGAGGGCGTCGCAGCATGGTCTGGACAGAATTGCCCATGGACGCCACTGCTGCCTGGATGTCGATACCGGTATCGGCCGGTATCCCAGAGCAGTCTAACAGGTGATCTGCCGAGGCCATGCCATCGATGTCAACCTGTAACCCCATAGATGGTGCTTTGGAGGACGGAGCCTCCCGCCGTGGTTTTTTGGCCTGGGCAGAATCCTCGGACTCAAGATTGAGGGCCTCTCGATCTTTTGAAAGAGATTTGCCTTTAGAGGATCTGCCCAGAGAAGGTTTGGTTACCTGAGATCCATCCGGAGAGGAAGACCTGGATGACTGTGATGCTGGATTATCTGAAGCAAACAGCACATGGAACTTGTTGGCCCGGTTCTGCAAACCACGTTTAGACATCTGGGAGCAGGATGGGCAGTCCGGTATGGAGTGGTCAGGCCCCAAACATTTAAGACACCATTCATGGGTGTCTGTGACAGAAATAACAGCACTGCACTTGGTACACTTTTTGAAACCAGGAGCTGGCTTCTCCATGAGGAGAATTTGAGTAGGCCTAGTAAAAGTTACCAAGTTGTGCTGAAAATAAAAAAGATTTTTTTTTTTTTTATAAAGAAAGAAAGAGACCGGCGGTACCGGTTTTGGTATGGGGAAGGCAGGTACGCGGTTTAAAGAAACAAATTAAAATAACAATTTCTTCAGCGGTGACAGGAACACGACCTGCTGGCTCCGTGGAAAAAGAGAAACTGAGGAGAGCTGGTCAGGAAGGCGGGAAGGCAGCGCGCATACGCTGTGGGAAGCCCCAAAAGCTTTTCATCTGAAAAGCTGGGGAGCTTTCCCGCGCAGGCTCCGTCGGTTCCGACGTACCCATATGTGAGGACTTATTCCTGCTTATTCCTGGAGATAGAGTTAGTTGGACAATTAAATGATAGAGGGGTAAAAATGCACTAAGAGGGGAAAAGGCCATAGCGAAGAAACTGAATGACTTCTATGCTTCAGTCTTTACTGAGGAAGATGTAGGGATGTTACCCATGACTGAAGTGGAATTTCAAGGTGATACTGTGGAAGAATTGAAAGAAAGCACAGTTACTTACCTGTAACAGGTGATCTCTGGGAACAGCAGGAATAAGTCTTCACATATGGGTACGTCGGTACCGACAGAGTCTGCGCGGGAACGCTTCCCAGCTTCCAATCAGAACACTTTTGGAAGCATCCCAACACGCCTGCGTGCTGCCTTCCTGCCTTTCCCAACTGCCTCTCCTCAGTTAAGTTTTAAAGCTGAGACAAAGAGAGAGAGAGAGAGAGAGAGCGAGCAAGGAAAGGAAAGATAGAGATGGAGAAATGCAACTCCTAGGGGAGGTGAATGGGTTGTGAAGACTTATTCCTGCTGTTCCCAGAGATCACCTGTTCCAGGTAAGTAACTGTGCTATCTCCAGGAACAAGCAGGAATGAGTCTTCACATATGGGGACGCCCAAGCTGAGATGCCCAAAGGGAGTCCTAGCATGTTGCGAGTCTAGAAAGAGCCATGCTATACCTCAGGACCCCAGGCATCCTAGGGATGGAGGGTAGGAGTTGAATACAGAAAAGGAGCTGTGAAACAGCTGGGTTAGAACAGGGCTTCTTAAGGGGAAGACCCTGTATAGGAGCATTTAGTAGTAAAATATTGTGATATGGGCCTCCCTTGTTGGCATTGCAAACGTCTACTGAGGTTCATATGGATCTGTTAGAAGAGCCAGTGAAGAACATCAAGGAGTACCTCACTGGGAAGTAGAGGTAATAAAAATAGAAAAAACAAGTGGAGGTCAGAACCCTTCAGGGTGAGAAATAGCTCCAGGGAAAGAACTAGGGTAGTATAAGAGGTAGAGCTTCAGCAGAAGACGCAGAAGGTACTATTACAGAAAGCTTAAGCTGTTTTGGTCCAAAAACAGTACAAACTTAGGACCAAGAGAAAAATGAGTCTGACCCAACTGGACTGGTAATGGAATCAGTCCATGTAGGAGAGAAAGGGTATGGAGACCCTTGCATCTGATAAGAAAGTAAGGATAGATTTAGGAGCGCTAAGCTTTAGATTAACTGAAGCTCCGCAATGTCTTTCCTAAATGGGGTCAATTAGAAAAGAAAAAGGTACATGGATAGCTTCAGGAGTACCTAACCCTGAAAGGTTATGGTAAGGAAAAAATTTGACAATTACCACAGGAAGTGGTTATAAGTGTAGAACCCTAAGTATGCTGGCAAAGCATTGATAGGGGTAGTGCCCATCTGTCAGGATCATATAGGAATGTAAGGATATCTGAACCTAAACAGATAGGTAGATAAGTATGTGGATACATATCTACCTAAAAAATATATCTCAGTAGATCTATAAATATAGATAGATAGATACACACATCTAAATATATATATATATATATATATATATATATATATATATATATATATATATATATATATAGAGAGAGAGAGAGAGAGAGAGAGAGAGATATGTATGGGCAGAAGACACACAAATATCTATCTATCTATATGAATATGTAGGCATATAGACACGTCTCCAAGTATGTGGATGGAGAGATGTCTATAGAACCAGATCCCCCCTAGGGATATGGGGAGAGAGAAAGATCCATCCAATAGCAAGAAGGTGGATACCTGCTTGAATAGACGCATAGAGAATCCTCTTTCCCTGGTTATGATTGGCAGAGTCAGAGGAATGGTCTCTCTGACAAGAGGGAGTCTAGATTCCTTTCAGAATTTGAGCTCTTGAATAACCAGGATGGCCTACATGAAAAATGCAGAGGATAACGTCAGTCTGTAGGCAGGAAGTCCAGATCTCTCTAGAACTGCAGTATGGAAAATAGATAGAGGACGCCACTGGAGGAAGATACCATAGTGACCCACCTATGAGGGCAAGATGGCTATCAGGCGTCCTTTAGCTGCCACTGAAAGAAAATTATCTCTGACAAGAATACCAAAGGAGATATGGGCCAAACCAGGGAATTGGCCATTCTTTAGGTTTTCACGTGATGAAAAGCCTGAGCCTTATGTCTCAAAAGAGATTTAAGATGAGATGGAAAGAGTAGGGAATACCTGCCAGTCATGGAACATGACTGAGGAAACCCCTCCTAACCATCTGGGGGTATCTGCGAGGAAAGATACTAATGCTCTATAGCAAGGGCCCATAGTGCAAAGCTACTCTGTAGAGTTGCAGAGAGCATGCTGCAGGTTGGTTAGAAGAAAAAACTGGCTGTGTAAAGCCAGTAGTTAAACTATTCTGCCAAAGACAAGGGGGCGAAGAATAGAAGTTAACCAACCAGACTGTGATAATAGAGTTTCCCAAACAAGATTGATATCCTGTTTGGGGTTTAGCAGCAAGGCTAGGAGGATTGCTAGTGGAGGGGAATCCCTGGTTGTGTAGTGAACAGAACCAGTGGCTTAACCACTAGGAAATGCTGTATCTGCAGCAACTACCAGGGCAGCGGAGGAAATTTCTTCCCCCCCCCCCTTTTTTTAGATTGGGAAAAATTAACAGCAGACATAGTAGGACCTCCTATTGTCTGATGAACTGCCCTAAGGTAATAAAGGTGGAGAGAACTCTGGAAGAGAGAATCCCCCTGTGGAACAGGTAGAGGACCATAGGGGCTTACCTGTAGAAAAGAGCCACTCTTACAAACCAAATGTTGTAGTAAGAGGGAGGGTAAGACAGAGTTGAAGGAGACTGACTATGCAGGAAGTCTCTGACAGGTAAGATGATACATGCCAGTACAGGGAAAACAACTATCTTATTGATAGTTGTCACTTCTCTTTTCCCCAAAGAGGAAGAGAAAAACCTGTTAAGTATGAGCATGATCATCATAAGACTCTTAGGGTTAAAGAAAAGATGTCTCATGAAGAGATATCTAGTAAGGTTAGGATAAAATTAGTGCAGATACTTCAAGTGAAAAGAAGCAGACTGCCACTCTAACCACCAATCAAGAGGATCAATGATGATCTATTGGAAACCCTGCGACTGCTGGGTTTGTTGACCCTGTTGAGGTTGTGGATTCCTCAGACCAGGGCGATGTTTCCCTGTTTGGGAACATCTGTATGATGGGCAGAAGATGGATAAAACCTTCTCCCCCTAGGGGAAGAAAGTTTGGCAGGACATTTCCTACCAACTGGGAAAGAGGAAGGCGTAGGACAGCCTCTGGAAACAGGAAAGTCAGTGGTTAACTGAGCAACCTGGAGTAAAGACTCCTTGTTAAAGAGATTTTCTCCAGTGCAAGGAGTATTTCCCAGTCTTTCTTGTGCCCATTTGTCCAAGTCTGAAGCCTGGAGCCAGACTTTACGTCGTGCCCCTATAGCTATAGCAAAGGTCCTGCTAACAGACTCAAAGGAGTCTAGGGAAGCACAAGTAAGGAACCTAGAGATATTTTGAGCATGACTAACCAGTAAGGAATAGTCTTCACTTTTGGGCTCTTGAAGAAAAGGAGTTAAAAAAAGTAATTTCTTTGTGACCTCCTCAAGAGACAAACCCATATAGAAGATATATGAGAGAATTCTTGCTGAAAGCATAGATGCCTGGAAGGTTTGGCGTCCAAAGGCATCTAAAGTCTTAGACTCACGACCTGGCGGATAAGAAGAGTGCTTTTTAGTACTCTTCACCCGCCTCATTGCTGATTCTACAACAATGGAATGGTGAGGAAGTTGAGTCTTTTGAAACCCTGGAGAGGGGGGCACCTGATATAGAAGATCAGTTGCTCTAGAAGGTGGGGGTACCCTTAAAGGAGCTTCCCACATTCGTAGAAGGAGATCCTGCAAGGAATGATGCAAAGGAAGCATGATGTTCTCCTTTGCTCTCCCAGGAATATACAGGGATCCTGTATTCCCCTGTGTAGGATCCTGTCCAGGAATAGAAATGGCAAGTGATTTTGCCATATCCAGGAGAAAAGCTTGAAAAGAAGAATCCCCAGAGGGAAATTCTTTTGGATAGGCTAGATCTGTTGAAGAACTAGCATTGGCACCGAAGGATCTATCCAATTTTATAGGAATAGAAGATCCTGAATGGTGAAGTATGGGATCCTTAGAGCATGGTCGCCGGTACCGCAGGAGGTCGGGACCAGCGACAGTCGGTAGCACATCGTCCATGCTAGGGATCGATTCCAAACTCGGTATCAAGGGAAGCGAGCCTGACGAGAGAAACATGGAAGGTACCGACAGCAATGGTAATGTGGATACCGGTACTGATTTCGGTACCGTATCAGATACCGGTGGATGAAAACCAGCCGGCGACAACTCTAACGGTATTGAAGAAACCGAGAGTGCCGGACCTTGATCATCGGAACCGTGCCTTTGGTACCGTCTGGTGTCGGTACCAAGGTGAGTCGGTACCCAGTCCTCCAGACTGGAGATCGATTCCAGACTCGGCATCGAAGGAAGCGAGTCTATCGATGCACATCTGTAGGGTACCGATGTCGGTACTAGTATCGGTACCGGGAGCGATACCGATACTGGAAGGTCAGTCTGTAGCGTATCCAACGGCCCTGTAGGTACTGAGGACACCAGACTACGATCCTTGGTGAGGAATGTTTCATCCAACACCATTGCCGATGCCGGGGTATCGGTACCGCTCAAAGCGGATGCCACTACCAAGCATGGCTCAGGTATGTTCTGAGAGGGGTAAACTGAGGAACAACCTGAAACCCCACACGGGTTTTAGATGCCGAAGTCTCCCACCAGGGTTCTGAAGCCAGTGTGTTCTCGAGGGCAAGGTCAGAGGCATCTCTATGCTGTGCATGAGATCTGCCACTCGAGGACTGGCTAGTCTTAACAGACTGTTTTTGGGTTACCTGATCCTGTGTGGTCGGTGCCCTGAAGTCGGATGGGGACCGCGTATCGAGGGGAACTCGATGTTGAAAACTTCATCCCACAATACTATTGCAGGAGGGACACTCCGGAGGAAAATGGTCAGGACCCAAGCAGGTTAGACACCAATTGTGAGTGTCTAAAATTAAGTTTGTACCTCCACAGTTTGTACATTTCTTGAGGATAGTGGCTGGCGGTTCCATGAGGGAAAGTGAATAGGCCTAGCAGGCCTAAAAAACCATAAGGCACTAAAAAGAAAAAAGTATTCCTTAAAAAGGAAAAAAAATTTACGAGAAAAGAAACACCGGCGGTACCGGTGGCGTCGGGGAAGGCAGCCGCGATCACAAGAAAACCAAAAAATAAAAAGTATTTTTTGCGGTGACAGGAGGACGTCCTGCCGGTTCGGCGGAAAAACAAAAACTGAGGAGAGGCAGTTGGGAAAGGCGGGAAGGCAGCACGCAGGCGTGATGGGATGCTTCCAAAAGCGTTCTGATTGGATGCTGGGAAGCGTTCCCGTGCAGACTCCGTCGGTACCGACGTACCCATATGTGAAGACTCATTCCTGCTTGTTCCTGGAGATATATCGATACACCAGGAAGATGTATCACAACTATTTGATAAACTGAAGAGCAGGAAATCACCTGGACCAGATGTTTTACATCCAAGAGTGCTGAAAGAACTGAAATATGAGATTGCAGACCTAGTATTAGTAATCTATGAACTTTCATTAAAATCATCTGTAATACCTGAAGATTGGAGGATGGCCAGTGTAATGCCAATTTTTAAAAAGGGCTCCAGTGGTGATCCTGGAAACTACAGACCGGTGAGCCTGATGTCAGTACCGGGAAAAATGATAGAAACCATCATAAAAAGCAAAATTACTGAACACGTAGATAGTCATGGCTTAATGGGTGACAGTCAACATGGCTTTAGACAAGGAAGATCTTGTCTTACTAATCAGTTATAATTTTTGTGAAGGTGTGAATAAACAGGTAGACACAAAGTTGAGTCGGTTGATACAGTATGTCTGGACTTTCAGAAAGCCTTTGACAAGATCCCTCATCAGAGACTTTTGGCAAAACTAAAAAGTCATGGGATAGGAGGCAGTGTACTATTGTATATCAGGAACTGATAAAAAGATTGAAAACAGAGGGTAGGGCTAAATGGCCAATTTTTCCAATGGAGAAAGGTGAACAGTGGAGTACCCCAGGGATCTGTGCTAGGTCCGCTGCTTTTTAACATATTCATAAATGACCAGGAAATGGGAATAATAAGTGAGGTTTTCAAATTTGCAGATGACACAAAACTATTTAAAGTTGTTAAAACCCAAGAGGATACTGGAAAATTGCAAGAGGATCTTGATAAATTAGAAAACTGGGCATCCAAATGGCAGATGAAATTTAATGTGGATAAGTGCAACGTTATGCACCTACGGAAGAACAACCCAAACTATGGTTACACAATGCAAGGTTCCACATTAGGAACCACCACCCAGGAAAAAGATTTAGGCGTCATTGTTATTTATTTATTTATTTATTACAGGCTCTTATATACCGCTCTATTCAGCATCAGCGCGGTTCACAATATAACAACATACCAGAAGAACAAACTGTTTGGTTTTACATAGAACAGGTCAGCGAACTTGGAAAAACATGGGGAAGATATTACAATGATAACATGATATAACATGTTATCATTGTGGATAACATGTTAACACACTCTGCCCAGTATGCAGCGGTGGCCAAAAGAGCAAATAGAATGCTAGGTATCATAAGGAAAGGAATGGAAAATAAAACAAGAAATATTATAATGCCACTGTATTGTTCCATGGTGCAACCGCACCTTGAATATTGTAATTCTGGTCGCCGTATCTTAAAAAGGATATAGCATTATTAGAAAAAGTACAGAGAAGAGCCTCCAAAACGGTAAAGGGGATGGAAGGATACCCCTATGAAGAGAAGCTAAAAAGATTAGGGCTCTTCAACTTGGAAGAGAGACATCTGAGGGGAGATATGATAGAGGTCTATACATTAATGAATGAAGTGGAACGGATAAACTTAGATTGATTGTTTACGTCATCAGACTATAGAAAGACTAGGGGACATGCATGGAAACTATAGGGTAACCTATTTAAAACTAATAAGAGAAAATATTTTTCACTCAACGTGTAATCAAACTCTGGAATTTGTTACCAGAGGATGTAGTAAAAGCTGTTAGCGTAACAATAGCCATCCCATGCGATCCACCCTCGCCTTGTGGGGGGGAGAGGACTGTTCATTGGCCAGTATGAGGATCCGGATCTGTTTACTCTTTAGGAGGTATAGTAGATTTCAGATGGTGTGTTAAACTTGTAATCGGGAGGGGGGGGAGACTGAGGGTGGGGGCGGGGGGAGTGGGATAAACATGTGAAAATGTGTCTATATGCTGTTGGTGTCAGGATGTACCGTATATGCTGTACTACTTGTATAGTTTTGTTCAAGCTGGTTTACCATGCTAGTGTGTTGATAATGTTGTGTTTGTGGTGAATAAAAATGATTTACACTAAAAAGCTGTTAGCGTAACCGGGTTTAAAAAAGGTTTGGACAAGTTCCTGAGTAAAGGTCCATAAACTATTACTAAAAGCATTGTGGAACCTGTGTCTTTTGGGGAAACTGCTAGGTACTTATGACCTAGATTGGCCACCGTTGGAAACAGGATACTGGGCTTATGAACCTTGATCTGATCCAGTATGGCATATCTTATGTTCTTAAAAATAGGAATTTTCTGCAGTGGCATGATTTGCTTCCTGCCAGCTCCGGGGAAAATGAAGAACTGAGGAGGGAGAGTGGAAAAGGCAGGAAGGCAGCTACGCAGGTGAAGTGGGATGTTCCCAAAAGCTTTCCTATTGGACGCTGGGGAGCGTCCTACACGGGCTTTGTCAGTACTGATGTCACCCATATGAGAAGACTACATGCCTGCTTGTTCTTGGAGATCACAAGGAAGGGGCTCAGTTGCAAGATGGATAGAACTTAATTTAAAAGCTCTGTAAGGCGGGAGGGGATAGTGAATGCTTGGCACCTTACGCATCTAGGCAAGAGGCAATTCTCATTTTTGCTTGTACACAGGTCATACTCTAGGACTGATATAGTGTGGGTGGGGAAAGAGGGAGCAGTGAGGATCGGGAGGCAGATCACCTGGTCTGCTCCGGCTGAGACAGCAGCTATTGAGGTTGGAAGAAGCTGATGTGAGATCGTGCGGGGAAATTGCGGGGGCAAGTGTTGGCCATGAGTGCTAAAATTTGAAACTGAGGAGATTACAAACCACATACAGAAGGTATGACAAGAATTTTTTTTAGAGAGGGCACAAAACTGGCAAATGTTTGGCCAGACGGTTCAGACAGTGAAAATTGAGGTCTCAAATCCTCACAATCAAGGACACCCAGGGCACAGTGTACTTTAAAGAGGAGGATATATGGAAAGAATTTGTGGCCTTTTACAGGAAGCTTTACACAGTTCCTCCACAGCCCCCAGCGGAAGATATAACTAGCTTTTTAGACTTGATACCATTAGCTAAACTGAAATCAGAGGCGAAAATTGGGTTAGATAGGGAGACTGGAACGGAGGAAGTCACACTGTCTATTAAGGCTCTCAAATTGGATAAAGTCCCAGACTTAGATGACCTAAGAGCACATTTTTATAAGAAATTTGGGGTGCAACTAATGAGACTCCAGGTCTAGCTGTTTAATTTGCAACGGACTGGCAGACATGATGGGGTGGGCAGGTATTTCCCTGTTCCCCAAAGAGGGGAAAGACCCACAGGCTTGTGCATGATATCATCCCAACTCCTTCTTGAATCTAGACGTGTAATTACTTGTAAAGATCTTGGCCATCTGTCTTAATAGGGTGATCCTGGGGCTGATCCATGATGACCAAGTTGGCTTTATGCCATGTAGACATGTTCAGAAGATTCTCATCATCTAGGCAGCCAAACAAAGAACAGAATCAGCACTCTTGCACTCTCTTGATGCAGAAAAGGTGTTTCATGGAGGTTTATGTTTCAAATGTTTGAGAAAAAGGGGTTTAGGAAGGGGTTCTAGGGATGGATATGAGCTTTATATTGAAATCCGCAGGCGTGTGTAAATTCAATGGGGGGTACTTGCCCTTTTTAACTCCATTTCCAGACTTTGGCATGTCGGTGTGGGAGATTTGGTTGAAACAGCCATGGTAAAGTGTGTTGCAGGGCAGCAGGCATGTGTGGCTGGGGGGATAAAGGGACTGATTGTGTATATGAGGTGCGTATGTGTGTGGATCAATGGTATTGTTTGCATAAGTACTTCCATGGGGCGAGTTTAACTATTGATCTGTGGAAATCTAAGAGTAGGATGTCAGAGCATGGGGGAATGTGTGTTGGGATGTGTATTTGTCAGGTTATTGAAGGGGTTGAGGAAGGTGGAGGGGTTCGTGTCAAGGGGACTGCATGTATCTGTGTGTATGTCGGGAAGAGTTGTGCATGTGTGTGCATCAAGGGGCTATATGTATAGATATATGCCTGTGCGTCGTGGGGCTGTATGTGCATGTGCTATGGGCGCTGTATGTGTGCGCCCATGTTGGTAGTGCTGCCTGCTTGCCATTGATCCACACACACATGCCTGCTGCCCTGCAACACACTTTACCATGGCTGTTTCAACCAAATCTCCCACACAGACATGCCAAAGTCTGCAAATGGTGGAAAAGTGGAAATGTGTTATTTTGTCACACCATATGTGAGCACTTTTCAACTTGTTAATTTTCACAGAGATCTCTTGCATGGGGGTTTCGACTGAAAGCAAGCTCGGCTATGAGGAGACATAGGATGAGGGTGAAAGGGGATAGAATCAGGAGTAATATGCAAAAATATGGTAGATGCATGGAATAGCCTCCCAGTGGAGGTAGAGACGAGGATAGTATCTGAATTCCAAAAGCATGGGACAAACACATTAGTTCTATGAAGGAAAAGAAGGAACTTTAGTATTTGATATGCAAGGGCAGACTAGATAGGCCATGTCGTTTCTCCGTTGTCATATTTTTAAGTTTGTCAAATGCCTTTTGAAAATCTAAATACACTACATTGACTGGTCACCTTTATATAGAATTTATTCAAAAAAATTTAGAGATTGGTGAGGCACGACTTCTCTTGGCTAATCAATGTTGGCTCCAGCCTATGAAACCATGATTATTTATATATTCATTTTTTTTCTTTTTACAGTTTCTACCATTTTCCTGACATTAATTGGCATTATGTTCACCACACTCCATTCTTCATTTACTGTAAATAGTTTATTTTAATTAAAGATTACCAGTTACTAACAGTAGGTCTGCAAAATCATTTTTGAATAATTTCAGTGTTCTGTGGTATATGCCATCTATCTAGTCAAGGTGATTTGCTACTCTTCAGTTTGTCAATTTGCCCTATTACTTCTTGCAAGTTCACTAAGATTTGTTTCAGTTCTGTGAACCGTCACTATTAAATACTATTTCCAGCAAGGGTATCTCTGTTATATCTTCCTGAGAAAAGACAGAAGCAAAACATTCATTTACTGTTTTGACTATGGCCTTCTCCTCCCTGGCTGCCCTTTTTTTTTTTTTTCATGCAAAAAATCTAATGGCTCAACTACCTCAAAGGCTTCGTACTTTGAATGTGCCATAATAAAACTTTTTCAGATAACCTTCTTTTCAGTCTTATCAGTATACTGCATCTAACTTGCTAGAGCTTATACTTTTCCTATTTTTTTTCATTTGTATCTGCTTTCTATTTTTTGCTCAATTGCAAGCATTATTATAAAGAACAAGCAAGTACTTCATCAGTAGTTGATGCATTGAATTCTTTGAACATAAGAAAAACAGCTCTCAAGCGGTATTTCTAGCTAAAGGCGACTTATGTCTGCATACCTTTGGTAAGAGTCCACTCAACAGCAGTCAGCATGGCTTTCTCCAGTGGGTCTCCCACCAATGTCCCATCATCCAACTGCACCAATGAATGACAAGTCGCTATCACTCGGTGTGTGTCTATAGGGATATCTGACACTGGAGTCACCTCTTTCCCTTCTCTATAATAAACAAAAAATTATCCGAGTTACCAAACCAAACTGCCAAAAATGTCTCCTGTAGTACATATATTGCTCCCATAGTCTATTAATTGTGTGTCTTCCCCACTACGCTTTGGATATATGCAGAAACTACCAGTAAAAAAAGAATCTGTGTAAAGGCCTAAAAGAGAATATTCCTTTGGGACTAAAGCTATAAGAGAGAGAGGGGAGGAGGTATCACTTGTACAACATTCATATTTCCCTTCCCCTGGCCATGGGTCTATACATAATCTCCAAAAGCCCAAAACAATGGGAAGTGCTACCATTAGTGCAATAAAGCATAGCTATTCACCTGTAGCAGGTGCTCTCTGGGATCAGTAGGAATCAGTCCTCTCATATGGGTGATGTCACCAACAGAGCCCATGCGGGAACGCTTCCCAGCTTCCAAACAAAGTTTTTGGAAGGTGCTCCATGCATGTGTGCTGGTCTTTCACCCAAAGGAACCAGTATGAGGACAGAGCTTAATTAAGCCAAAAAAAGAAACAACGCCACAGGGAGGATAATGAAAATGAAAACTGATTTCTGCTGTTCCTGGAGAACAACTGTTGCAGGTAACTGCGCTTTCTCTGGGTCCAAGCAGAAAATCAATCCTCACATATGGGACTCTCTAGCTATAGGCTACTGAAACAAACAAAACCTGTAAAAGGCCCAATGGGGCTACCAGAAAAAATGAACAAAGAACAAGCAGCATGAGTAATCGCTGAGAGATTCTGAGAGTCAGCGTCCAGTAGGGACATCAAATTCAGCTGGACTCTACGGTAGCCTGGATAGACAGAAGGGTCAATGGGAAAGAATTGCATCAATTCCCAAAGAAATGGCAGAATATGGCCTGGCCAAAGTTGCTGTCGTGCTGGAAACTCCATCTAGACAGTAATGGTCTGTGATGGTGTGGACTGAAGATCATGCAGCAGCCCAACAGATCTCCCTGGTGGAGAGGGAACGCAAGTTGGCCATCAAAGCCGCCATAGCGCGGACACTAAGCCGTGACATGGCGTTCCAACATCAGCCCAGCTTGAGTGCAAGCAAAAGAGATGCAGTCCGCCACCCAAATGCTCAGAGTGCGTTTTGACACTGCCATACCCAGTTTATTGGGGTCAAAGGAGACAAAGAGCTGGGAGCAGTGGCGATGAGCTTTCGTCCTCTCCAGGTAAAAAGACAGAGCTCTCACACAATCCAAGGTGTGCAATGAGGCCTCAGTTATGTTGGCATGAGGTATTAGGAAGAAAGTGGGCAACACCACCGACTGAGATGAAAAGCAGAAACCACCTTAGGTAACAATTTCAGGTGAGTTCAGAGAAGCACCCTGTTATGAAACCTGGTGTACGATGCGTGAACCACCAGCACTTGCAATTCACTGACTGTGTGTGCCGAAGCAAGCACCACCAAGAAAATGACATTCCAGGAAAGGAATATGAACAGGCAGGAGCGAAGCGGCTCAAATGGGAGTGGCGAGGAGCTGACCGAGCACCACATTAAGCTCCCACTTCACCAGAGATGGTTTTAATGGGAGGAGAATAGATAGTAGGAGGCCCGGCATAAAACGACCCAATGACCCACTAAAGGGTGAGCAGAGATCCGCTTATCAGCTATGGGTTGAAGATCAGTGGCTACAGCACTAAGGTACATTCTGACAGAGTTGGACTTCGGATCAGAGTCTGATAGGTGCAGAAGCTATGATAAAACTGACTCCACAGAGCAGGAGAAAGGGTCCAGAGACTTGTTCTCACACCATATGGAGAACCTGTGTCACTTGAAGCGTAAGCACATCTTGTCAAGTCCTTGCAAGAAGCAAAAAAGATATTCACCACGTCTTGTGACAAGTGGAGCTCTGCGAGTACTAGCCACTTAGCAGCCATTAGCACTATGGACGATAGGTAGGATGACACAGACTCCCATCATCCTGTGAATTCAGGTCCAGGGCACAGTCTAGTCTGAGCAGTTGCCACTGAGACATCCAGAGGAGGAGGGGAAACCAGAGCTGCCTGGGCCAATGCAGTGCAATGAGGATTGTGGTAGCGCCACCTGCCTGCACCTTGAAAAGGGTCTTGACCACCAGAGGAGTTGGTGAACAGGCAAAGAGAAGAACCTTGCTCCAATCCAGGAGAAAAGCATCAGGAGCTAAGCGATTCAGGCAGGTACTCTAGAGCAAAACAGCAGGAACTGGGTGTTGCGGGGAGTGGCAAAGAGGTCTACAGACAGCATGCCCCACATTTGGAAGATACGGTCAGCAATCTGCCTGTTCAGAGTCCACATTCTGTGTGACTGAAGGAACTTGCTGAGGCGATCCTCTAGGAAGCTGAGCTCCCCCGGTAGGTATACCACTCTGAGAAGCATACCATGTGAAATTGCAAACGTCCAGAGGCGGACTGCCTCCCAAAAAAGGAGGTACGAACCTGTGCTGCACTGTTTGTTGAGGTAGAACATGGCCACCTGGAGCACTCTCATTTTGCCCACCAGGCTCTGGAAGCACTCAAGGTGCTCTCCTAATAGAAACATAGAAATATGATGACAGAAAAAGACCACATGGCCTATCTAGTCTGTCCTTCCATATCAACAACTACAATAGTCCCCTTTCTTCCTTTAGAGATCCTCTGTGTTTGGCCCATGCTTTTTTGAATTCAGACACTGTCCTCATCTCTACCACCTCCACTGGGAGACTATTCCATGGATCCACCCCTCTTTCCGTAAAGAAATATTTCCGCATATCACTTCTGAATCTATCCCCCTTCACCCTCATCCCATGACCCCTCGTAACAGAACTTGCTTTCAATTGAAAGAGGCTCTCCCCCTGTACATTTATGCCACAGAGGTATTTAAACATCTCAATCATATCACCTCTATCCCGCCTTTCCTCTAAGGTGTACATATTAAGATCCTTAAGTCTGTCCTTATATGCTTTATAATGAAGACCACTAACCATTTTAGTAGCCACACTCTGTACCGACTCCATCCTGTTTATATCCTTTTGAAGGTGCTGTCTCCGAATTGCACACTATACTCCAAATGAGGTCACACCAAAGACTTATACAGACGCACTATGACCTCCTTTTTTCTGCTAGCCATTCGTCTCCGTATGCACCCAAGCATCCTTCTAGCTTTTGCCGTCGCCTTTTCTACCTGTTTAGCTACTTTAACATCATCAGACACAACCATGCCTAGGCCCCGCTCTTCTTTAGTGGACAAAAGTACATCACCCCCTATACTATATTGCTCCCTTGGATTGCTGCAGCCCAAATGTATGACCTTACATTTTTTAACATTAAATCCCAGCTGCCAAATTCTAGACCATTCTTCAAACTTAGCTAGACCCCTCCTCATGTTATCTACACCTTCCTGGGTGTCTACTCTATTGCAGATTTTGGTATCATCCACAAAAAGGCAAAACTTACCCAACAGCCCTTCGGCTATATCACTAACAAAGATGTTAAAAAGAAATGGACCAAGGACAGACCCCTGGGGACCCCACTGGTAACATCCACCTCAGAGTGAGCTCCATTTACCTGTACAATTTGTTGCCTCCCACCAAAATCCAATTTCTAACCCAAGCAGTAACTTTACGGTCCATCCCTAGGGTGCTCAGTTTGTTTATAAGTCGCCTGTAAGGAACAATGGCTTTAAAGGCTTTACTGACATCTAAATACACCACATCTAGGGCTCTCCCTCGGTCCAACTGCCTGGTCACCCAGTCAAAGAAATCAATCAGATTTGTCTGACAAGACCTCTCTGGTGAATCCATGCTGCCTCGGTTCCTGTAATCTGCTGGACTCCAGAAACCTCACTATCTTCTCTTTCTGCAGCGTTTCCAATAATTTTCTCACCACCGAAGTTAAACTAAATGGCCTGTAGTTTTCAAGGACATCCTTACTTCCACTTTTGTGTAAAGGCACCACATGAGCCTCTCTCCAGTCCTTTGGCACCACTCCCGACTCCAACGAGGCATTGAAAAGGTCAGTCAGTGGAGCTGCTAGAACGTCCCCAAGTTCTCTCAGTATTCTAGTGTGTATCCCATGCAGTCCCATCGCTTTGTCTACTTTACGTTGAGCTAGTTTCTCACAAACACAGTTTTCTGAAAATTGTTCAAGATGTCCCTCACTTCTGTTCCTGTTTGTGGGTGTTTTCTGAGGTCCTGCTTCTGGTTCTTCATCTGTGAACACAGAACAGAAATAATTGTTAAGTAATTCCGCTTTATCCTCATCAGCTTTTACATATTCCTCCCCTTCATCCTTGAGTCTGACAATACCAATTTTGCCTTTCCTCTTCTAACATATCTGAAAAATGTCTTATCCCCCCCCCCATTTTATTGCATTGTCTATTTCCTCCTCTTTTTGAATCTTTGCTTTACTGATTACTTTGCTAGCTTCTCTTTTTCCAAATATAGATGCCTGTCTTCCTCTCTCTGTGATCTCTTGTATTTCATGAAGGCCTCCCTCTTTTTCTTCACCTTTTCTGCTACTTCTTTAGAAAGCCATAGCAATCTCCTTTTCCTTTTACCTTTATTTACCATTCTAACAAAAAGGTTGGTTGCCTTAAAATATCCCCTTTCAGTTTTGCCCAATGTTTTTCTACATCCCCCAGCTGTTCCCATCCCACTAATAACTCCATGAGGTATTGGTACATCTTGGCAAAGTTAGTCTTCCTAAAGTCTAAGACCCTCTCCTTTGAATGGATTCTAACAGCCCTAGTCCTAATACTGAACCACACCATCTGGTAGATCACTGGATGCAAAATGATCTCCCACTATAACATCAGAAACATTTTCACCATTGGTAAGCACCAAGTCCAGTATGGCCCCTTCATGTGTGGGGTCTGTTACCAATTGCTTGAATAGTTCTCCCTGAAGAGAATCCAGGATCTGTTTACTTCCAGATGATACTGCATTAGGAATGTGCAAATCAACATCTGGCATATTGAAATCTCCTATCAGTAGCACTTCCCCTTTCCTAGCAATGCTGCGTATGTCTTCAATTAACCCTCTGTCCACCTCTCTGTCCACCTCTTGTGAGGGAGGTCTGTATATCACGCCAATGCAAAATAGATTTCTCTTTCCCTCTTTCTAGTTTAACCCACAATACCGCGCCTCCCTCCCTTTTAAGCTCTGTAATTCCAAAGCTTTAATAGTATTTTTAACATATATTGTCACTCCTCCTCCCCCCCTTCTTCCTACCCTGTCCTTTCGGAATAAAGTATAGCCAGGTATAGTTACATCCCAGTCATGGTTTTCTGTGAACCATGTTTCTGTAACTGCCACTGAATCCAAGTCGGCCACTCCCACCAAAGCTTCAACATCAGGGATTTTATTTCATATTCTACGGGCATTTATACACACAGTTTTCCATATTACACCTGTTACCCATTTCCATAAAGGTATTTAATGTATCACTTACCTGGGGGCTTTCTTCACCCATCCCCAATGAATCCAGTTTAAAGCCCACTTCAGTAGATTAGCCAGTCTAATACTGAAGATGTGTCGACCTTTCTTGGACAGAAGGATGCCATCTTTGCTCTGCAACCCTTGGAACAGCATCCCATGGTCTATGAAACCAAAATGCTCTCTATGACACTGTCCACGCAGCCATGCATTTATCTCCAGGATGAGAGCCTCTCAGCCTTGGCCTTTACCTTCAACAATTAGGATTGAAGAGAACACCACCCTGTGCACCTAACTGCTTCACCCTCTGTCCCAGAGCCACAAAGTCACCTTTGATACGCTCAGAGGGATATCCGGCAGTATCATTTGTTCCGATATGGATGAGCAACATTGGGTAATAGTCAGTGGGCTTGATGAGTCTGGCAAACTCTCCTTAAAAGGAGGAGGACATGGAAGCCAAGAACCACGGCCAAACACAATAGGGTCTGCTAATAACATTTTTTGGAAAACCTATTGTGTTTGGCCGTGGTTCTTGGCTTCCGCTTCCTGCTACTGTACTTTTCTGTGGAAGACCTTCTCCTGCTGTTTGAAACTCTCCTTAACATCTTGTATTTTGGCACCAGGCAGACAGCATACCTCTCTGGACATCAAGTCTGGTCAGCAGATGGACGCCTCAGTACCCCTCAGAAGAGAGTCACCAACCACCACTAGTGGTTGCAGAATCGCTTCCATGTGGTCACCGATTCTGCAACTTTGGGGTACTTGAGCTCTGGTTCTTCCCTTTCCAGGGATGCTTTCACCTCCTCCATTTCCAGGGCTGCATAATGGTTCTTCAATTCAAGGGCTGGAGAGGTTGGATTGGTGATTCTGCAGGCCCTGGTAACTTGTGTCCAACCTTTGTTATTCTGTTGGCACCCATCTTCTCCTCTGCTAGAGAGCTTGGTTGCTGCAAGAAGCATCTCATCAATGTACTTCTCACTGTCTTGAATGCTCCTCAGCCTCGCCACCTCCTCTCTGAGTTCCTCCACTTGTTTCCTCAGAGCTTCAGCATGCACGCACCCTGCACATGGAACCGGTCCTTCATCTGGCACTGGGGCCTCTGTCTCGACAGAGGCAGAAGCTGTAACGGGGGCAACAGCTTTAGCAATACGATTTTTCCCAGCCATTGCTCTATTCGTGAAACTTAGGTATCTGTTAAAGCAAAAGAGAGCGATCTACCAAAGTACCAGCCGGTTTCCCAGCTGTCCTTTCAGAGAAAAAGCAGTTAAATCATTCAAAAGAGAGAGGAAGACAGGCATCTGTATTTGGAAAAACTTAGAGAAGCTAGCAAAGTAGTCAAGAAGGCAAAGATTCAAAAGGAGGAGGAAATAGCCAATGCAATATAATGGGGGGATAAGACATTTTTCAGATATATTAGTGAGAAGAGGAAGGGCAAGAGTGGTATTATCAGACTCAAGGGTGCAGGGGGGGAATATGTAGAAGCTGATAAGGATAAAGCGGAATTGCTTAACAAATATTTTTGTTCTGTGTTCACAGATGAAGAACCAGGAGCAGGACCTCAGAAAACACCCACAAATAGGAACAGAAGCAAAGAACATCTTGAACAATTTTCAGAAGACTGTGTTCGTGAAAAACTAGCTCAACTTAAAGTAGACAAAGCGATGGGACCGGATGGGGATACACCCTAGAATACTCAGGGAACTTGGGGACGTTCTAGCAACTCCACTGACTGACCTTTTTTCAATGCCTCGGAGTCGGGAGTGGTGCCAAAGGACTGGAGAGAGGCTCATGTGGTGCCTTTACCCAAAAGCAGAAGTAAGGATGTGGTTGAAAACTACAGGCCTGTTAGTTTAACTTCAGTCGTGAGTAAATTATTGGAAATGCTGCTGAAAGAGAAAATAGTGAGGTTTCTGGAGTCCAGCGGATTACAGGAGCCAAGGCAGCATGGATTCACCAGAGGCAGGTCTTGTCAGACAAATCTGATTGATTTCTTTGACTGGGTGACCAGGGAATTGGACCGAGGGAGAGCTCTAGATTTGGTGTATTTAGATTTCAGTAAAGCTTTTGACACTGTTCCTCACAGGCGACTTATAAACAAACTGAGCACCCTAGGGATGGACCCTAAAGTTACTGCTTGAGTTAGAAATTGGTTGGGTGGGAGGCGACAAAGAATACAAGTAAATGGAGCTCACTCTGAGGAGAAGGATGTTAACAATGGTGTGCCCCAGGGATCTGTCCTTGGTCCGATTCTTTTTAACATCTTTGTTAGTGATATAGCGGAAGGGCTGTCGGGTAAGGTTTGCCTCTTTGCGGATACCACCAAAATCTGCAATAGAGTAGACACCCAGGAAGATGTAGATAACATGAGGAGGGATCTAGCAAAGCTTGAAGAATGGTTTAGAATTTGGCAGCTGGGATTTAATGTTAAAAAATGTAAGGTCATGCATTTGGGCTGCAGCAATCCAAGGGAGCAATACAGTATAGGAGGTGAAGTACTATTGTCCACTAAAGAAGAGCGAGACCTAGGCGTGGTTGTGTCTGATGATCTTAAAGTAGCTAAACAGGTAGAAAAGGTGACAGCAAAAGCTAGAAGGATGCTTGGGCGCATACGGAGAGGAATGGCTAGCAGAAAAAAGGAGGTGATAATGCCTCTGTATAAGTCTTTGGTGCGACCTCATTTGGAGTATAGTGTGCAATTCTGGAGACCGCACCTTCAAAAGGATGTGAACAGGATGGAGTTGGTGCAGAGGGTGGCTACTAAAATGATTAGTGGGCTTCATTATAAAGCATATGAGGACAGACTTAAGGATCTTAATATGTACACCTTAGAGGAAAGGCGGGATAGAGGTGATATGATTGAAATGTTTAAATACCTCCGTGGCATAAATGTTCAGGGAGAGAGCCTCTTTCAATTGAAAGCAAGTTCTGCTACGAGGGGACATGGGATGAGGGTGAAGGGAGATATATTCAGGAGTGATATGCGGAAATATTTCTTTACGGAAAGAGTAGTGGATCCATGGAACAGTCTCTCAGTGGAGGTGGTAGAGATGAGGACAGTAACTGAATTCAAAAAAGCATGGGACCAACACAGAGGATCTCTAAAGGTAAAAAGTGGACTGTTGTAGTTGTTGTTATGGAAGGACAGACTAGATAGGCCATGTGGTCTTTTTCTGTCATCATGTTTCTATGTTTCTATGAGCTGTTTCAAATCCCTGTTAAATGGGGAGAACCCGGCAAGATCCCTCAGCCATGTCATACCCATGTATAATTGGTATGCTTGGATGTGAACCACTAGCAACAAGCCCTCGTACCACTTCCTCCCAAAGTCATCCGTAGTGTGGGCTTCTCTACTCGGTGGCACAGAGTGCATTCCATCTTGGAACTTTTAATTCGGCACATGGCCGATTCCATCACTATAGAGTTGTGCTTTTTACAAACCCAGGGCTCTTGCGCACTCCATATATGGAATTGATTCAATGGCTTACTGTTGGCACCTTGAGTGGTGTTTCCCACATCCTAAAGAGAAGCCTTCCAGGATTGGGTGAATCGGAATTGGGATGGACTCTTTAGGGGGTTACATAGAAACATAGAAACATGATGACAGAAAAAGACCACAAGGCCCATCTAGTCTGTCCTTCCATAACAGCTACAACAGTCCACTTTCTACCTTTAGAGATCCTCTGTGTTGGTCCCATGCTTTTTTGAATTCATTTACTATCCTCATCTCTACCACCTCCACTCAGGCGCTGGAGGATCTCCAACTCCTCCGCCTGAGGTTCCTCCTCCGTCTCAATAGCGAAGGGCAAATCCTTCCCTATGTCCCGCATGAACTCGAGGAAGGATAGGTCCTTGGGGAAGAAGGGATTTCCTCAGCTCATACAGGGGCGAGGGATCGTAAGATACATTGCTGTAATGGATGGTCTCTTGGGAATTCCTTTTCGGTCTCTCAATTAGAGTCTGAATCAGTGGCATTCACATGAAGTTGAAGGAGTCCTCAGCTCCCGTCTGCCCGAACCTGAAACACTCAGAGGGGAATGCAAATGTTCACAGGAACCGCCCAAGAGCGCATGGACTGGAGTCGGTGCTGCAGTTGCAGCCTTTGGTGCTGATGCCGGCACCCTCGGTGGGGACTCCTTAATGGTTACAGCCTCGGGAGTCCCAGTCAGCCCTCTGGGGCCTGAGGAGGCAGCAACTCCTGCCGGAACAGCTTAGACGGCCGCTCCCAGTTCTCACCTTCAGAGTCGCACACCAAGGGCTCTAATATGCACTTAGGTCTTTGTCCTGGATTCTGCATAGCTCTTCATCATTGACAAGATCGAAGTCCGGTCCTTCTAGGGGTGCTCCTTATCAAAGGGGAACCACCATTACAATGCCCCGCCACTCCTCAGCTCTGAGTAGGCCTGGCCTCCAAGCAAAGCTGAAGCTTCGGCAGAGGCCTTCGAGCGCATTGATGCAGAGGTCAATGCCAGGGCCGATGTTGATGCCTCAAAATTGACCAGCAACTCCTGCTGCCATTCCCGATTCTTAAGCCACTTGTGTGTCAACTGCAAACAGAGAGCTCAGTCTAAGGGCTCATGGTCGGGCCTGAGGCACTGAAGTCACCAGAAATGATGGTCCGCGATGGAGATGATCTGGCCACACTGAGTGCACATCTTGAAGATGCTGGCTGGCTATGGAATGGCAGGGAAGATGGCTTCTGCCAAGTCAAAGAACTCCAAAATCCTCACCGATCAGGAGGGCGCAAGAAAAAATCTCATGCGCCGAGAGAAAAAGAAAAAACATCCTGGGAAAAACGTGGCACAGAGGCACTGATGTTCCCGGAAATGACAGGAAGATGTTGCACAGCACACAATACTGAAAAATTAAAAGTACTAGCGAAAAAAAAAGTAATCTAATTTCTGGGACACAGATGTTGTCGAGGGCTCCGTGTGAAAAATATGATCAAGGTAAGATGGCTCATTCAGGTGGGAAGGCTTGCACATGCGTGAAGCATCTTCCATAAGCTTCCTTTGGAAGCTGGGAAGCGTTCCTCCATAGGCTCAGTCAGCAACGTCAACCATATGTGAGGACCGACTTCCTGCTTGGTCGTGCAGAATGAAATAATCAAAATATCCACAGAAATGGTCTTTATGATGACTGCCCACTCTATATGTGAATAATGTATATGCAATGTTGCATGATTCATGTACTCATGTCTGGGGTGAGGGTCACTGGCTAATTCAAGGAGGCAAATACATGCATAATTTAAAATCAAGCAAACAAACACACACCCCGTCTATTATCTAAACCAAGCATCGTACGAGCTGTTAACATCATTCACTAACGACTGGGTCTCAGAAAAAACTAGCAGCACTTAATCATGGGCACAAAGCCCCTTAACGGTGCCAGTTTTTACATCAATGACCCCTTAAACTCGTGTTTTTTTGGAGAATTTTTTGATAATTTTGTAGTGAAATGTCTTATGTCAAATCGAAGTATTCTTAATAATAATACCAAATGTTGAATAAGGAAGAAATTCAACTTAGCTTTATAACATTAGCCAGATGAAAAAATAAGGCAATTCCAACGCCTCCTTCCAGGCTGCCCAAGCGTTTCACTAAAGACGTTTCTTCAGGGAATTGTCACTACAGGCTGAAAAAATAAAAACGTGAAGTTAATATCATGAAGCCAGTTGCTACATCTCAATCTTTAAAAAACATAGGTATAACCAGACCTTCTTTCCAGCGCATATCAAGCGTAGTCAGTGCACATTTTCTTTAAATGTTTCTGTCAAGTTTTCGTGCACAAAACGCCGCGCATGCGAGATTGATCACAATCGCCATTTTTAAAGAGATAATCATGTGGCTCAGACAAGCTGCTCCAACAACCAATGGGTGAAGTTATAATGCAAATTCTAAGCACATTACATCATTATTTATTTATTATTTATTTATTTATTAACAATTCTTATATACCGCACTATTAGACATCAGCGCGGTTTACATTGAACAAAAACATCCGACAATTTACATATGTCTGGTCAATTACATTTAACAGCCGCACATTTAAACCCGATGGGTGTACAGAGTTTAAGGTGAAGATCCACTTTTGTTCTCTCCAAAGCAATGTTTCATCAATAGTTTTACCTCGCATGGGAGTTGTTACTTGATCTATAACAAAACAGCGTAGCTGTTCAAAAATATGGCTCTCTTTTAAGCAATGCTGAACTAAAGGAGCTTCCAATGTCCGGCATTTTATACGGCTGTTGTGTTCCCTCATGCGTGTCCTAAAGAAACGGATGGTCTTGCCCACGTAAAGAAACTCACAGGGACACATTATGATATAGACCACATTCGTGGAGTTACAAGTTGTGTGATGCCGAAGAACATAAGTAGTTTCATGATAAGAAAATTCTGTAAGCTCCATCGTAATGTCGCAAATGTTGCATTGTCCACATTTAAAATGGCCTGTCATAGGGATGGAATCTGTAGACACCGTATTAGACTCAATCGGCAAAACAGCTGGACATAATTGTTCTTTTAAATTGATGTTACGTCGCCAGACACATCGCACCTTATATCCCTGCAATCCCGGGACAGCTTGCAACACGTTGCTGTGTTTTTTAATGATTTTCTTAATGTCCTTGCTATAGGGGGAGAACATGGTTACAAAATTTATATTGGAGTCTCCTCCATAACTGCTATTTCCCGGATTGATATGTCGGCGTTGCAATAAAAGGGAGCGATCACTAAATAACGCTCTCTTGTAAGCGTTCTTCACTACCCTAGGAGGATAACCTCGATCTAAAAAATCTCCCATCAGGTGTTTAGATTTCAATTTAAAATCTTCCTTAGAAGAACAGTTTCTGCGGTAACGTAGGAACTGCGACAGTGGGAGACTGTCTTTTAAATTTCTAGGATGTGCGCTGGTATAGTATAAAAGAGTGTTGCGGTCTGTCGCTTTTTTAAAAATCGACGTTTCCCACTCATAAATGCCTTTAGTGATGAGAACATCTAAATAAGTAATTTGATGGTGATGACTTGAATAGGTGAACTGAATGCAGGGATCGCAGGAATTTAGCCATACAGAAAAATCATTCAACTCGAGTTCAGTACCTTGCCACAAAAGGAAAATGTCGTCGATGTATCTGTGCCATGATTTGATACGTTGTTGATACGGGGCGCTGCAAAGCCATTTTTCCTCAAAACTCGCCATATAAAGATTGGCGATGGACGGGGCACAGGTAGCCCCCATAGCCACACCCGATATTTGCTGGTATATAGTGCCTTCAAAAATGAAGAAATTTTGAAAAATGGCTAATTTTGCCAATTGTAATAAAAAAGACAACTTAGCATCACTCACATCCCCACGTGATTGCAAAGCACTCTCAACCAGAAAGAAGGCTGCCTGTTGGGGTATACTAGTGTATAGTGATACGACATCGAAAGTAACGAGCAAAATATCAGCTTGACCTACCCAACCAGACAATCCTTCTAATATAGTCAAAAAAGAGGTGGAATCTTGAACATAAGAAGGAATTAATTTGATCAGTGGTCTTAAATATGAATCAAGGAATGTAGATAGCGGTTCTAACACTGAGCCACGTGTAGATACGATAGGACGACCTGGGGGATGAGATAAATCTTTGTGAATTTTGGGTACTAAATAAAAAGTCGCCAGAGTTGGTGCCAAAAAATTCAAAAAATGATATTCTTTTTTGTCAATGTAGTGATTTTCCAGAGCAGCCTGATTACTTTGATCTCGCTTTGTAGTAACTGTGTGGGATCATGATCCAGTCGTGTATAGGTTAAAGGGTCCATTAATTGGCATTGCGCTTCAGATATATATTCAGTGCGATTCATAACTACCACTGCGCCTCCTTTGTCAGCGCGGCGGATAACAATCTGAGTTCGTCTCTTCAAAGACTTCAAAGCTTGACGTTCAGAGAATGATAACCTTGCATGAAATTGAGGCTGAGTGTGCTCAAGGATCTGTATATCACTGAGAACCAATTTTTTAAACAAGGACAACGCCATGTGTGGCGGTCCAAGAGGGGTCCATTTAGAGCGAAATGGTAGTTGGATTCGATCAATCACATGTGGTGTTAATGTGTTCATTGACGACTGCGCTGGCAAATCATCTCCCGGCAAAAATGAAGGAGAAAAACTCGTGGTAGGAGATGAACTAGCTGTTGCAAAATAATCCTTAAGAGCTAATTTTCGCAGTAAAGCTTCAAAATCTACCAAAAAACGAAACAAATCATGTTGGAGGAACGGAACAAAGGATAAACCTTTGCTAAGTAAGGAAATTTCCACTGGAGATAATTGTGTATCGGAGATGTTTATAACCGATTCCAAATCTATCGAGTCAGACGTCAATTTTGTTATTTGTGTCGCTGAGTGCGGCGCTCTTGTGTGACATCTTTTTCCTCTCCTTTCTTTTTCTTTCGTCTGTCGTCCGTCTCGGTAGACAAAAAATCCTCAGTTGCTGATTTTTCAGAGTCTGTACTTCCTCCCGAGGTATCCTCAAACATGACTCGACGTTTGCTCTGTTGCTTGCGTTTGGCGTTATAGATCAAGTAACAACTCCCATGCGAGGTAAAACTATTGATGAAACATTGCTTTGGAGAGAACAAAAGTGGATCTTCACCTTAAACTCTGTACACCCATCGGGTTTAAATGTGCGGCTAGATCTGTCACTTTGCCTCTGATGAGCAGTTGAACCTAATGATGTAATGTGCTTAGAATTTGCATTATAACTTCACCCATTGGTTGTTGGAGCAGCTTGTCTGAGCCACATGATTATCTCTTTAAAAATGGCGATTGTGATCAATCTCGCATGCGCGGCGTTTTGTGCACGAAAACTTGACAGAAACATTTAAAGAAAATGTGCACTGACTACGCTTGATATGCGCTGGAAAGAAGGTCTGGTTATACCTATGTTTTTAAAGATTGAGATGTAGCAACTGGCTTCATGATATTAACTTCACGTTTTTATTTTTTCAGCCTGTAATGACAATTCCCTGAAGAAACGTCTTTAGTGAAACGCTTGGGCAGCCTGGAAGGAGGCGTTGGAATTGCCTTATTTTTTCATCTGGCTAATGTTATAAAGCTAAGTTGAATTTCTTCCTTATTCAACATTTGGTATTATTATTAAGAATACTTCGATTTGACATAAGACTTTTCATTACAAAAATTATCAAAAAATTCTCCAAAAAAAAACACGAGTTTAAGGGGTCATTGATGTAAAAACTGGCACAGTTAAGGGGCTTTGTGCCCATGATTAAGTGCCGCTAGTTTTTTCTGAGACCCAGTCGTTAGTGAATGATATTAACAGCTCGTACGTTGCTTGGTTTAGATAATAGACGGGGTGTGTGTTTATTTGCTTTATATACCCGTTTAATAACAGACTACAGTTTATTGTTCATAATTTAAAATCAAAGCTATGAACATACTTTTGGCTTAATAACGTGCCTATTTATAAAAGTACAGATTTGTATGAGTACTTTTTAATCGGGTTAAGCACAGTTACTTACCTGTAACAGGTGATCTCTGGGAACAGCAGGAATAAGTCTTCATATAGGGGTACGTCGGTACCGACGGAGTCTGCGCGGGAACGCTTCCCAGCGTCCAATCAAAGAGCTTTTGGAAGCATCCCACCGCACCTGCGTGCTGCCTTCCCGCCTTTCCCAACTGCCTCTCCTCAGTTAAGTTTTAAAGCTGAGACAAAGAGAGAGAGAGGAAAGGAAAGATAGATAGAGATACAACTCCTGGGGAGGTGGGTGGGTTGTGAAGACTTATTCCTGCTGTTCCCAGAGATCACCTGTTACAGGTAAGTAACTGTGCTATCTCCAGGAACAAGCAGGAATGAGTCTTCACATATGGGGACTCCCAAGCTAAGATGCCTGGAGTCCCAGCATGTTATAGGTTGGAACATGCTATCCCGCACAACACCAGGCATCCTGAGGATGGGGGGGGTAGAAGAAAGAAAGGTGCTGTGGAACAGCTAACCTAGCATAGGACTGCAGAGAAGGAGTCCATGTGTGGATGATAATCATCATCAATGATATTGAAGGAATATTGCAATATGGACCTCCCCTAACAGGATTACACAGCAGTAAGGAGTTTCATGGAATCTACTGGGGAACCCAGTAGAGGAACCTCAAGGATGACCTCACTGTAAAGTGGAGGTAATAAACCTGTAGGAAAAAAGAGTGGAGGTCAGATTCCTGAAAGTAAGAGGGAACCCCGGTGAGAACTGGGGTAGTACCAAAAACGGTGGGCCTTCAGCGGAAGGCTTTATGATAAAAGCCGAACTCTTTTGGCGACAGAGTGGCTCACCCTTGGGAGCAAAAAGAGAAGGCCGACCGGATTGTACAAACAGGCACAGTCCTTGTGGGAGGAAAAGGTACGGAAACCCCTTGTATCCCAAAAGAAAGGACAACGCCTGAGGCGTTAGAGCCTGTGATTAGCTGAAGATCCGCAATGTCTCTCCTAACTGGGGTCAGCTAGGAGAGATACTAGAACATGGAGAGCTTCAGAGGTACCTAAACCTTAAGGTTATGGTGAAAGTTGTTAACTACCACAAAAGTGGTTGTGAGTGTGGAACCCCAAACATGCTGGATAGCATAGTTATGGGTAAAGCCCATCTGTCAGAATCATATAGCTATATGAGCCTGGACAGTCAGATAGATAAATGCAGGATACCTATCTACCCATAGTAAATATCTCGACAGATAGATAGATATAGGAGAATATATCTATAGTGAGATATGAAGGGCATAAAATACACACAAAGATAGACATAGACATCTGTAAGATGTATGCTACAGATATGAATATATAGGTCTCTATATGGGTGTCTGCAATGAAGCAGACAGAGATATGCCTACAGAACGGTATTTGCATAGGAAAATGTGGAGAGGAAAGATTCATCTAATAATAAGAAGGTGGAACCTACTTGAGAAGATATATAGAGAATCTGTTCCCACTGGTTATGAGCTACAGGGATGCTAAGTAGTGAAATAACCAGGACGGTTACGTGAAAAGCAGAGGATGATATCAGTCTGCAGCCAGCAAGTCCCGAGTATTCTAGAACTCTAGCATGGTAAGTGAACAGGAGACGCATAAAAATGAGATACCATGCTGACCTGCTTAAGGGCAAAGAGGTATCATGCGTTCCTACCATGAGGACGAGCTGCAAGGAGAAAAGCATATTCCCGATTGGAAATACTATGGACCAAAGCAGGGAATTGGCAACTCCTTAAGCTTTCACGTAAGAGAAGGCCTATGTCCTTTATATTAAAAAGGAGATCCTTTCTAGTCATGGGAGACATGACTGAAAGTGCCTTTTCCAGCCAACTAGGACAGCTGTTGGAGAAAAAAAAACCCATGCTCTCTAGCAAGGGTCCATAGTGGAGAGCTTCTCTGTAGGGTTCCAGAGAGCAAGATGCAGGAGAATGAGGAGATAAAACTGGCTACTGGAGAGCCAGTACCTATGTCAACTATGCTGCCAAACCCAGGGGAATGGAAATGGCAGAAAGAGAAGACAATCCAACAAGCTTGTAGTAAAAAAGTTCCCAAGACAGATGACAGCACTGACTTGGAGCCACTACTAAGACCAAAGAGAATGTTACTGGAGGACATATCTGGTTGCTGGTGGACAAGAACCAGTGGTCCAAACATTAAGGCTCCTGCATTGGCAGCTGCTTGCCAGACAGCAGAAAGTATGTTATTGTTTAATAACAGGAAGAACAGACAGAACAGGAGTAGAAAACTCTGGACATGTCTGATGAACTGCTTCAAAGCAAGATTGAAAAAGAGTCAACTCAGAGAAGAGAACTCCGCACTGGAAAAGTAACAAAACTAGAGAGGTTGAACTCCAGTGAAACAATACCGCTCTTACAGCTTGGTAAGAAGGTAAAAAGAATGGAGCTGAAGAAGACTTACAAAGTAGTGAGTCTATAGAAAGGAAAAAAGACATGCTGGCACAGGAACTATCATTTGATAGTGGTTAGACCTCTTTCCCTAGCAGGAAGAAGAGGAGAACCCTGTGCCCTATAGGCATGAACATCCTGACAGCTCATAGAACATAGAAAAATTGATGTTTTTTGGGAAGAGATCCATGTCTAGGATTTAGAATGAGAGCAGTGGATTGCCTCTATTGAGAAGAAGCAATTGCGGATTCTAACCCCCAGAGTCACAAGCATCTGATGAAGATTGATCAGAAACCCTGCAGTTGCTGGGTTTGCTGAGCCTGGTGAGAGGTTGAATTCTGCAGACCAGGACGATGCTTCCCCTGTTTGGGAACATCTGCATGATGGGCAAATGATGCATAAAACCTTCTTCTCCTATGGGAAGAAGGTTTGGCAGGACATTTTCTACCTACTGGGACAGAAGAAGGTGCAGAACAGCCCTTAGGAACAGGTAAGTCAGTGGAGAACTGAGTAACCTGACGTAAAGACTCCTTGTTGAAAAGACTGTCTCCAGTACAAGGAGTATGTGCCAGTCTTTGCTGTGCCCATTTGTCTAAGTCTGAAGCCTGAAGCCAGGCTCTACATCGTGCCCCTATAGATATAGCAGAAATCCTGCTAGCAGACTCAAAAGAGTCTAGGGAAGCATGAGTAAGAAAGCAAGAGATACTCTGGAGATGCTTAAGCAGTGAAGAATAGCCTGCACTCTAGGACTCTGGAAGAGAAGGAGTCAAAAGAAGTAATTGCTTTGTGACCTCCTCAAGAGACAGACTCATATAAAAAATATATAAGAGAATTCTTGCAGAAAGCATAGATGTCTGGAAGGTTTGACGTCCAAAGGCATCTAGTGTCTTAAACTCACGACTTGGCGGAAAAGAAGAGTGCTTTTTCTTACTCTTTATCCGCCTCATTGCTGATTCCACTACTATGGAATGATGAGGAAGTTGAGTCTTTTGAAACCCTGGAGAGGGGGGCACCTGATATAAGGGATCAGTTACTCTGGAAGGTGGGGGTACCCTTAAAGGTGTTTCCCACATTCCTAGAAGGAGATCCTGCAAGGAATGATGCAAAGGAAGCATTATGTTCTCCTTTGCTGTGGTAGAAAGAGAGCCTTGTGCAGGATCATGTCCTGGAATAGGAATGGCAAGAGATCTTGCTATATCCAGGAGGAAACTCTGAAAAGAGGGTTCCCCAAGAGGAATCTCCCTTGAACAGGTTAGATCTGAAGAACTAGCCTGAGCACCGACAGAGCTATCCAAATATATAGGAATAGAAGATCCTGCACAGTGCAGTGTGGAATGCTTAAGGGATGGTCGCCGGTACTGGCTGTCAGGAGCAGCGACCGTCATTACCACATTGTCCATGCCAGGTATCTACTCCAAGCTTGGCATAGAAGGGAGCGAACCTGTTGAAAAATGCATGGCAGGAGTTGGCCACGATGCTACTGTGGATACCGGTACCGATGTCGGAGTCGAGCCCGACAGAGACATCGGAGCAGTCATCGGTGACAGTTCAATCGGTACCGAGGTAACCGAAAACCTCCAGCCGCTATCCTCGGTACCGAGCCACCGGTATCGATTGGTGTCGGTACCAAAGCGTATTGGTACCGAGTCTTCCAGAGTAGAGATTGATTCCAAACTCGGTATCGATAAGCGAAGCTTGGAAGGCACACGATCGTAAAGGTAATGAGGACATCGGCACCGACTTCAGTACCGTGTCTGATACCGGTGAATGAAGGTCAACCAGTGGCAACTCAATCGGTCTCGGGGGAACAGAGCGTTGCAGATCCGAATCATAGGAACCGGGCCTTCGGTACCACCGAGAGCCGGTACAAAGGCGAGCCGGTACCCAGTCCTGCAGACTGGAGATCTATTCCAGACTCGGCATCGAAGGAAGCGAGGCTATCGATGCACGTCTGGAGGGTACCGACGTCGGTGGTAGTATCGGTGCTGGTACCGATAATAGAAAGTCAGTCTGGAGTGTATCCACCGGTCCCGAAGGCACCGAGGACGCCAGATGACCATCCCTGGTGAGGAGAGTTTCATCCAACACCAGTGCCGATGTCGGGGTATCGGTACCACTCGAAGCGGATGCCACCACCGGACACGGCTCAGGTATGTTCTGTGAGGGGTGAACCCCAGGAACAACCTGAAACCCCTCATAGGCTTTGGAGACCGAAGACTCCCGCCGGGGTTTTGAAGACAGTAGGCCCTCGAGGGCAAGGCCGGAGCCGTCTACATGCTGTGCATGAGACCTACCACTCGAGGGCTGGCTAGTCTTAACAGACTGTTTGTGGGTTACCTGATCCTGTGTAGAAGAAGAAGGGGACGGTGCCCCGAAGTTGGAGGGAAACCGTGTATCGAAGGAACCTCAATATTGAAGACCTCTTCTCACCAAACTGTTGTTAGGACCCAAGCAAGTTAGACACCGACTTCGAGGGTCTAAAAATAAAGTCGTACCGCCACAGTTTGAACATTTCTTGGAGAAAGTGGCTGGCGGTTCCAAAAAGGAAAAAGAAGAAGCCTAAAGGCCTAAGACACTATGAAGAAAAAATATTCCTTGAAAAAGGAAGATTTTACAAGAAAAGAAAAGAAAACGCCGGCAATACCAGTGGCGTCGGGAAAGACAGCCGCGACCACAAGAAAACTAAAGAAATAAAAGAAGAATTTTCAGCGGTGACAGGACGACGTCCTGCCGGCTCCGCGGAAAACGAAAACTGAGGAGAGGCAGTTGGGAAAGGCGGGAAGGCAGCACGCAGGCATGGTGGGATGCTTCCAAAAGCTCTTTGATTGGACGCTGGGAAGCGTTCCCGCACAGACTCCATCGGTACCGACGTATCCATATGTGAAGACTCATTCCTGCTTGTTCCTGGAGATTAACCAATACAAAACTACCTGAGTAGACTCCTCAGCTATGACTTTGGGTATGAAAATGTAATGTAATGTTTGACTAAAAAGATGAAGCTGCAAAAAAAACACCACACCCCAAGAAGAAATTGCCCCAAAAATAAAAGATGTGTAACGTGAATTCTGCTCAAGACAATAAAAAGTATATAAAAGCAAAACCTGGGAATAAAGTTTTGCCTAGATTGTTCTAAGCAAACCTCACAGGTAAAGCTATCCATTAGGTCTGCCAAAACAGGGGGGTGGGTTGTCTTTTTTTTAACCTCCATGGAGGATACATGGACCAAATAACAGAAATTATTAGCACTTACCACATCTTGGCTGCTAATTGTCCAAGATTTTTTGGTAAAAAAAACATTTTTAGTCATCAAATTAAAAATTGAAGAAAGAATAGTTACTCACCTGTAACAGGTGTTCTCCAGGAGCAGCAGGAATCAGTCCTCACATATGGGTGACGTTGGCGCTGACGGAGCCCCCATGCGGAGCATTTCCCCAGCTTTCAAAGAAAGCCTTTTTTGGGAATGCAGCCAAGCATGCGCCATCCCCTTCCCGCCCAAAGGTGCCATCTTGCTCAGTCTGATGACATAGCTAAAAGACTGCACGAAAAAAGAAAATGAACTGTATACAACAGCAACTCCAAGGGGAGGAGGGAGGGCTGTGAGGACTGATTCCTGCTGCTCCTGGAGAACACCTGTTACAGGTAACTACTCTTTCTCCAGGAGCAGCAGGAATCAGTCCTCACATATGGGTGACATTGACGTCGATGAAGCCCTTGCAGAGCATTTCCCCAGCTTTCCATGAAAGCCTTTGGGAATGCAGGCACGCATGCGCGGTTCCCTTCCCGCCTGAAGGTGCCATCTTACCTCAGTCAAATGACATAGCTAAGAACAGCACACAAAAATGTAAAACAAACTATGTACAACTGCAACTCCAAGGAGAGGAGGGAGGGTTGTGAGGACTGATTCCAGCTGCTCCTGGAGAACACCTGTTACAGGGTGAGTAACTACTCTTTCTCCAGGACCAAGCAGGAAGTCAGTCCTCACATATGGGTGACTCCCTAGCTCTGGACTACCAGGAACCCAGGCTGAACAAGAGAACTCCCTCTAGTCCCAGCATCAAAGAAAGGCTTTCCACTGACAGAACCTCCACCGGTAGCCCAACAGAGGGCAGGAGGGCAGGAGTTGCCTAAACCTCAAAGAGATTCCGGAGTACTGCCTGGCCAAAAGCACTGTCTCTACGGGACTTCCTCTCCAGACAGTAATGGGCCGCAAAAGTCTGGCTTAAAGACCAAGTTGCAGCCCTGCAGATGTCTACCAATGGTACAGAGCGGAGATGAGCCACTGAGGCAGCCATAGCCCTGACACGATGGGCCGTGACCCGACCCTGCAAAGGAAGGTCAGCCGCCCTTTAAGCCCAGGTGATACAGTCAGCCACCCAGATGGACAAGGTACGCTTGGACACAGCTAACCCCAAATTATTAGGGTCAAAAGATATGAAGAGCTGAGTAGCCCTTCTGTGCCCTTGCGTACGGTCAAGGTAGAAGGATAAGTCCCTCCTACAGTCCAGGGTATGCAGAACTGCTTCAGCCTGGCTTGCATGAGGCCTAGGGAAGAATGTTGGAAGAACCACCTCCTGGTTAAGGTGGAAAGAGGAGACAACTTTTGGGAGGAACTTAGGATGAGTCCTGAGGACTACCCTGTTCCTATAGATTCTGGTGTAAGGCCTGTCACAGAACAGGGCCTGAAGCTCACTCACTCGCCTGGCTGAGGTTAGGGCTATCAGGAAGGGAGTCTTCCAGGACAGGAAGCAGAGAGGACAAGTAGCCATCTGCTCAAAAGGTGGTCGAGTCAATTATTGCAAGACCACATTCAACTTCCACTGAGGAGAAGGAGGACGGATTGGAGGCTTGAGTAAAAGCAAGCCTCTGAGAAAGCAGGACACCAAACAGAGAGTGTCCTTCCACTAGTGAGTGGTGAGCTGCTAGAGCTAAGAGGTGGACCCGAACAGAATTGGACTTAAGTCCCTGGTTGGATAAGTGCAACAGGTACTGAAGCACTACAGGTACAGTACAGAAGAAGGGATCCTCTGTACGTAGCCGACACCACACAGAAAACCTTTTCCATTTGAGAGCATAGGTTTTCCTAGCGGACTGTTTCCTAGAGGCTAGAACAACCTCCTCAACTTCCTGAGGCAGGCCCCAGGGAGCCAAAACTACCCTTGCAGCCTCCATGCCATCAAATTGAGAGCTTTGAGGTTGGGGTGCAGAAGAGAACCCGGATCCTGAGAGAGAAGGTCGGGTTGTAACCCTAGAGGCAGTGGGGGATCCACTGCTAGCTGAAGCAAAAGTGGAAACCAAGGCTGTCTCGGCCACCTGGGAGCCACCAGCGGGACCGAGGCCTTGTCCTTGAGAATCTTGAACAGAGTTCGGGCCACCAGAGGCGTGGGAGGAAACGCATACAGGAGGCCCTGAGATCAGGGAATCAGAAAAGCATCTGCTGCTATCCGCAGAGGATGTGGTTGCCTAGAGCAGAACTTTGGCAGCTGTTTGTTCAGAGGACTGGTAAACAGGTCTATGGATGGAAGTCCCCATTTCATAAAAATCTTTTGAACTACCAAGGGATGGAGCTGCCACTCGTGGGGCTGCAAAATCCTGCTCAACCTGTCCGCCAGGTAGTTCTCCTGGCCAGCAAAATAGACTGCTTTGAGGAGCATGTTGTGCCTGAGAGCAAACAAGCAAAGGTCCTGTGCCTCCTGACAGAGGAGCCTGGACCCAGTTCTGCCCTGCTTGTTCTCATAGAACATGGCTACCTGGTTGTCTGTTTGAACTAGGACAGACTGATGAGCCAGGGTTTGAGAAAAAGTCTTGAGGGCTAACCGAATAGCTCCGAGTTCCAGGAGATTGATTTGCTGTGCATTTTCCCAGGGAGACCACAGGCCCTGGGTGCACTTGCCTAGACAATGAGCCACCCAGCCTTGCAGGGAGGCATCCGTGGTCAAGACCACTGTGAAAGCAGGACTCTGAAAAGGTACTCCTTTTAACAGATTGGGTGGGTGTAGCCACCATCTGAGGGAGTGCAGCAAGTGTCTGGACACCTTTATCCTGTTTCTGAGGTTGCCTGTGGCCTTTGACCACTGAGTCCGCAGGCACCACTGTGCAGGCCTCATATGGAGCCTGGCATTGGGGGTCACATGGACTGTCAAAGCCATGTGGCCAAGAAGCCTCAGGCAGAGTCTGGCAGAGACCAGTGACCTGCTGAGAAACTGGTTTGCTAAGTTTATCAGTCTTTGGGCTCGGTCTTCTGGCAAGAACGCCTTTGCCAGCAGCGAGTCCAACCTTGCTCCTATGAACTCCAAGTTCTGGGAGGGGAGCAAAGTGGACTTTGCGAAGTTTATGACAAACCCCAGGCTTTGAAGAAGAGCAATAGTTCTGAGGGTGGCTTTTGTCTGGCCTCCTGGTATGTCTGACCTCTTATGAGCCAGTCGTCCAGACAGGGGAAGACAAAGATTCCCTTATTTCTTAGGTAGGCCGCCACCACTGCCAGGCATTTGGTAAAGACTCTGGGAGCGGAGGTGAGGCCAAAAGGCAATATTCTGTACTGATAATGGTTTCCTCCCACAATGAACCTGAGGTACTTTCTGTGGTGTGGATGAATGAGGATGTGGGTATACGCATCCTTTAGTTCTAAGGAGCACAGCCAATCTCCCTGCTGGAGGTAGGGCAGAAGTGTTCCAAGAGTAAGCATCTTGAACTTTTCCTTCTCCAGCAACTTGTTGAGGTTTCTGAGATCCAGAATAGGTCGAAGACCACCGGTTCTTTTGGGTATCAGGAAAAACCTGGAGTAGAACCATTGACCTTGCAAGTGGGGAGGCACAGGTTCCAAAGCCCTGTCTATCAACAGACCTTGAAGCTTCTGAAGGAGAAGATCTGTGTGCAGGGGAGGCCTTGGAGGCTCCCCTGGGAAGTATGGAGGAGGCAGCTGTTGAAAGTGCAGGGCATAGTCCTTTTGGACTATGCTTAGCACCCAACTGTCTCCAGTGATGAGTGGCCACTGGTGGGCAAACAGGGCTAGGCGACCTCCTGTGCAGGGTTGGGAGAGCAGGGACAGAGAGGCTATGCCTAAGGAGTCAAAATCCCCCATCCTGCTGTGTGGGAGCAGGGGCCGGAGGCTTGGGGGTCCTCTGCCTACGGGGCCCATTACCCTGCCCCTTGGCCTGCTGACCCTGAGAGGCAGCTTGGGCAGCCTGATATTACGGGTACTGTTTGTAGGCAGTGCCCTTCCTCGGGTAAAAGGACTTTTTTCCCGAGCCCTTCTTCTTGTGAGAAGAGGCAGAAGTTTTCCTAGACAGCCTTGTCCGTGTGAGGTGCTCAATCCCGAGCTGGGCGGCCTTCTCGGGCATGGGCTTGCCAAAAAGGTTTTCACCTCGGCAAGGGACATCGACCAACTTGTCCTGAACCCATGGCTCGAGGTCCGATGACTGCAGCCATGCCTGGCATCGAGCCGTGATGCCGGCTGCCGCAACACGGGCCGAAGCCTCGAAGCCATCGTAGGCAGCGCAGGACATAAATTTAGAGCATACCCGGATCTTTGGCCAGGTCCCATAAGTACATGCCCATGTACAGCTGGTAAGACTGGACACGGCAAGCAAACATCGAGCCCTGGAAGCACTTTCTAACAAAACCATCAAGGTTTCGGGCCTCCCTGCCAGGGGGCACCGCGGAGTGCATCTTCTGGCTTTTCAGGCGGTGCATGGCCGATTCCACCACCATGGAATGGTAGCTGCGCCTTCTGAAAGCCAGGACTCTTGCGGAGTCAATAGATCGAATCGACCCGCTTGCTTAAAACCGGGCCGAGGCCGGTGCCTCCCACATGCAGAAGAGGAGCTATTCCAGCATCGGAGGAACTGGGACAGTAAAGGCCTCCTTCGGAGGAGAGTCGTACTGCAGGGCCTCGAGCTCATCGGCTCGAGGCTCCTCCTCGGGGTCCACAGGGATAGCCAAGGCAGTGGCCATATCCCAAACAAACTCCGAGAACCGGGTATCCTCCGGAGGGGATCTACTCCAGGGCTCAGACTGCAGTGAGTCCGATAGGACACACCGGGTCTTAAAGGTGTTGGGAGACTCCTTGTCCTCCGTCTCCCATGCAGACTCGTCCGATGAGGAATCGGGGTCCGACCTCGCGGAGCCTGCGAGCACCCGCCCGACGCCGAGGGCACCGGCGTCAACGCCATCGATCCCGAACGGGAGGTCGAGGGAGACTGCGACCGAGGTCGACCTCGAGCCTTCATGGTCTCGAGTATCGGCTCGGTCTCCAGGGTCGACTTCGAGGTCGATGTCCCGGTGGTCGGGGCAGATGCGCCAGAGAGGCTGGCCCTCAGTGTCCACTGCTGGTCCATGAAGGCAGACAGTCTGGTCTCCAAGGCTGTCAACCTGAGACTCAGCTCAGGAGACTCAGCAGCTCCCAACTCGGGCCCCGGCGGCGCCTGGCCCGACATCGGCTCCCTGGGAGAAGAGTCCACGAGGACTACAGGACTTACGTATCCAGCAGACTCCGGCTCCAGTCGAGGAACTTTGGACGGCTTCTCCTGTTCCACAGACCCGGGGCGACGGTCGGGGGTCTGGGACAGAGTTCTCGAGGATCACGGGACCTCTTCCGATGATGCCCTCGTGAGCCGTTTCTTCCTATTGCGTTCCCGGTCGGGGGACCTCCGCTCCAAGGAGCCTCGACGGTGCTCGGGATCCGACTCCCGAGATGTCGAGGCCTCAGACGTGGTCCAGAAAAGAGCCTTTCTTTCTGGTGCTGACGACTTCACAGTGCCTTGGAAGACATCTTCCCACATGGTCCACATGTCTTAGGGTCGTGATCAGGACCGAGGCACCGGAGGCAGCAGTCGTGTGTGTCGGTGAGAGACATCAGCTTCTTACACCGATCACACTTCTTAAAACCACTGGAAGCCATCGTGGAAAAAAGAGGCCCCGCGAGGTCGAAGGAGCGGCCTTCCAAAGAAGAAGAAAAAAAGGGCGCGAACGGCAGCCACGAAGGGCAAAAACCGAAAAAAGAAGATCGGGCTCGATACCGGTGTACCGAACCAAAGCTGGGGAGATGCTGCGCAAGGGCTTCATCGACGTCGATGTCACCTATATGTGAGGACTGACTTCCTGCTTGGTCCTGGAGAAAATAGAGCTCCCTCTAGAGCCTCAGCAACAGTGAGAGAATATTCTCTGAGACCACACCTGAATGGTAGCCCAACACCAGGGCCGGAGGGTAGGAGTTGCCTAAACCTCAAAGAAATGACGGAGTACCGCTTGTCCGAAAGCACTGTCCCTACGGGACTCCTTCTAGAGGCAGTAATGGTCTGCAAAAGTCTGGCTTGAAGACCAAGTAGCAACCCGGCAGATGTCTGCCAACAGAACAGAGCGGAGGTGAGCTACTGTTGCGGCCTTAGCCCTGACCCGGTGGGCCGTGACTCGATCCTCCAGGGAAAGGCCAGCTGCCCTGTACGCCCAGGCAATACAGTCTGCCACCCAGATGGACAACGTACACAGTGACAGGCAACCCCAATTTATTAGGGTCAAAGGAAATGAAGAGCTGGGAAGGCCTTCTATGCCCCTGTGTATGTTCTAGGTAAAAGGACAGCGCCCTCCTACAATCCAGGGTATGCAAGACAGTTTTGGTCCAACTGGCGTGCGGCCTGGGAAAGAACGTCGGAAGTACCACCTCCTTATTGAGGTGGAAGGAGGATACTACCTTTGGAAGGAACTTAGGATGAGTCCTCAAGACTACCCTGTTCTTATAGAACCTGGTATACGGCCTATCCAAGACTAGGGCCTGAAGCTCACTCACACGCCTAGCCAAGGTGAGTGCCACGAGAAACAATGCCTTTCAGGATAGGAAACGTAAGTGGCAGGTAGCCATCGGCTCAAATGGTGGGCGAGTCAGTTGCTGCAAGACCACATTGAAATCCCACTCAGTGGCCGGTGAATGAATAGGAGGCTTGAGCAAGAGCAGGCCTCTGAGGAAGCGAGATAGCAGAGGGTGGCCCGAGAGGGATTGTCCATCCACCGGCGAGTGGTGAGCTGAGAGAGCACTGAGGTGGACCCAGACAGAGATGAACTTAAGTCCCAGGTTGGACAGGTGAAGCAGGTATTGCAGCATCACCGGGACCGAGCAGGAGAAGGGATCCTCCTGCTGTTGAGAACACCAAGTGGAAAACCTACGCCACTTCAGAGCATAGGCCTTCCGAGTGGAATGCTTCCTGGAGGCCAACACCACCTCTTCAACCTCCTTTGGTAGGAGCAAGGGAGCAAGGACTACCCTTTCAGCAGCCAGGCCATCAAATTGAGGGATTTGAGGTTGGGATGCAAGAGGGACCCCTGATCCTGAGTCAGAAGGTCGGGTTGCAGCCCTAGAGGAAGTGGAGCATTAACTGCCAACTGCAGAAGAAGAGGGAACCACGGCTGCCTGGGGCACCTGGGGGCTATCAGGATCACCGTGGCTCGGTCCTGCTGGGTTTTGAATAGAGTGCGGGCCACCAGAGGTGTGGGAGGAAACGCATACAGCAGGCCCTCTGACCAAAGGATCAGGAATGCATCTGCTGCTGCCCTCAGAGGATGCGGTTGTCTGGAACAGAACTTGGATAGATGACTGTTCAGCGGACTGGAAAAAAGATCCATGGTTGGAAGTCCCCACTTCAGAAAGATCTGTTGGACTACCCGAGGATCCCACTGTCACTCGTGAGGCTGCAGGAGTCTGCTTAGCTTGTCCGCCAGGTAGTTTTCCTGGCCTGGGAGGTAGACCGCCCCGAGGGTCATGCCCTGATTGATAGCCCAGGAGCAGAGAGCTTGTGCTTCCTGGCACAGGAGTCAGGATCCTGTGCCTCCTTGCTTGTTCACATAGAACATAGCCACCTGGTTGTGTGTCTGAATTAGGACAGACTGGTGAGAGAGGACCTGAGAGAAAGTCCGTAAGGCTAGTCGAATGGCTCTAAATTCCAACAGGTTGATCTGCTGGGCGGCCTCCCACGGAGACCACAGGCCTTGGGTGCAGGTCCCCTGGCAATGTGCCCCCCAGCCTTGCAGGGAAGCATCGGTAATCAGTACCTGAGTGTGTGGGGAGGCCTGAAAAGGAACTCCCCCGACCAGGTTTGGGAGATGCCTCCACCAGCGTAAGGAGTCCACCAAGAGTTTGGACACCTTTATCCTGTCTGACAACTTCCCTGTGCCCTGTACCCACTGTGCCCTGAGGCACCACTGAGCCGGCCTCATGTGCAGATGGGCATCTGGGGTGAAATGCACTGTGGAAGCCATGTGACCTAAGAGGCAGAGGAAGTGTCTGGCAGAGACCAGAGAGTTCGCCTGAAACTGGCCGGCCAACTTCATCAGCCTGTGAGCTCTGCCACAGGCAAATAGGCCTTTGCATGGATGGTATCCAACCTTGCCCCTATGAACTCCACATCCTGTGAGGGGACTAAAGTGGACTTTGGGAAGTTTATAACGAACCCCAGGTGCTGAAGCAGGGATATTGTGCGGAAGGTGGCCTGCCTGGCCTCTTGTGGAGACTGGCCCCTGATAAGTCAGTCGTCCAGGTAAGGAAACACAAAGATCCCCTGGTTCCTGAGGTAGGCCACAACCACCGCCAGGCATTTTCTAAAAACCCTGGGGGCGGAGGTGAGGCCAAAGGGAAGCACTCTGACTTGGATGGATGAGGATGTGAGTATAAGGATCTTTCAGGTCTAAGGAGCATAGCCAATCTCCCTGCTGGAGGTAGGGCAGTAAGATTCCAAGGGTAAGCATCTTGAACTTTTCCCTCTCCAGAAACTTGTTCAGATTTCTCAGGTCTAGGATGGGTCTGAGGCCTCCTGTTCTCTTTGGTGCCAGAAAGTACCTTGAGTAGAAACCTTGCCCTTCCAGGTGGTGAGGCACCGGTTCCACCGCCTGGTCCTGCAGCAGACCTTTCAACTCCTGAAGGAGTACGTTTCTGTGCAGAAGGGGTCTTGGAGGCTCCCCTGGAAAGTAGGAGGGGGTATCTGGGTGAAGTGGAGCAGATAGCCCCTCTCATTGATGCTTAACACCCAAGTATCCCCTGTGATGGCTGGCCACCTGTCTGCGTACAAGTTCAGCCGACTTCCTGTGCACTGGAGAGGAGGAGAGGCTATGCTGGCATAGTCAAAAACCCCCTCCCTGCTGAGCAGGAGCCGGAGTAGGAGGCTTGGGAGCCTTCTGCCTACGGGGCCCATGACCCTGCCCCTTGGCCTGTTGGCTCTGTTGGAGAGCTGCAGAGGCCTGATAGTGAGGGTAGGTTTTGTAGGCAGTGGTCTTCCTCGCGTAAAAGGCCTTTTTCCACCAAGCCCTTCTTCTTCTGAGAAGGGGCAGAGGTTTTCTTGGACAGCCTGGTTCTGGTGAGAGTCTCTGACTTGAGTTGTGCAGCCTTGTCAGCCATGGGCTTGCCAAAGAGGTTTTCACCTTGACAAGGTACATCGACCAACTTGTCCTGTACCCATGGCTCGAGGTCCGAGGATTGTAGCCAGGCCTGGCGGCGTGCACCGATGCCGGCCCCTGCCACTCGGGCCAAAGCCTCAAATCCATCATAGGCTGCTCGAGAGATAAACTTCGAGCACTCTCAAATACCAGAAGACAAGGCCTTGAACCTCTGCAAAGGTTCCTCAGACAGACCAGCGGAGAACCAGGCAATCTCCTTTGCCAGGTCTCGAAGGTACATGCCCATGTACAGCATAGAGCCCTGGAGGCACTATCTACCGAGGGCATCCAAGTTCCAGGCTTCCCTGCCGGGAGGCAAAGAGGAGTGCATTTTCTGATTCTTCAGGCGATGCATGGTCGATTCCACAACCATGGAGTGCTGCGGTAGCTGTGCCTTTTGGAACCCGGGGCTCTTGCGGACTCAAAAGATGGAATCGACCCGCTTGCTTAGAATTGGCATCGAGGCCAGTGCCTCCCACATGCGGAAGAGCAACCGCTCCAGCATCGGAGGAACCGGTACAGTAAAGGCCTCCTTGGGAGCAGAGTCATACTGCAGAGCCTCGAGCTCCTCGGTTCGAGGCTCCTCCTCGGGGTCCGCAGGGAAGGCCAAGGCTTTGGCCATGTCCCGCACGAAATCCAAGAACCGGGTATCCTCCGGGGGGGATCTTGTCCGAGGCTCCAATCCTGGTGAGTCCGAAGGGATGCACCGAGTCTGGAAAGTGTCCGGGGACTCCTCTTCCTCTGTTTCCCACACCGATTCCTCCGAGGAGGAATCGAGCGGCTCCGAGGTGGCCGGCACCGACGCCATCCGCCCCAACGCCGAGGGTACCGGCGTCGACGACCTCGGTCCCGAATGGGAGGCTGAGGCTGACCACGGCTGAGGATCGACTCGAGTTTGCATGGTCTCGAGGATCGGCTCGACCTCCAGGGTCGACTTAGACGTCGAGGTCCCGGTGGTCGGGGCAGATGCGCCAGTGAGAGCGGCGATCAGCACCCGCTGCTGCTCCATGAAGGCAGACAATCTGCTCTCCAAGGCCGTCAACCTGAGTCCAAGCTCAGGAGACCCAGCAGCCTCTGACTCGGGCACCGACGGCGTCGGGCTCGACGTCTGCTCCCCCAGAGGACAGTCCACGAGGACTACAGTACTCACGTGACTCAGGGCCTCCAACTCTACACAAGGATGCTTTGCACGCCTCTCCGACTCTGAAGACCCGGGACGGCAATCGGGGCTATGCGACCTGGCCCTCGAGGGGCCAAGAGCGTCCACCGATGCCGCCCTCGCGGGTTTCTTCTTCCTTCGGTGCTCCCTCAAGGGGGACTCCCTGTCAGAGGAGTCCCGATGATACCTGGGGTCAGACTCCCGAGATGTCAAGGCCTCTGACGAAGTCCGGACCCATCCAGACGCAGAGTCAGAGAAGATCCTCTCACGCTGGTGCTGACGGCTCCTCAATGCCTTTGAGGACATTTTGCCACAGGGGCTACAGCCCTTAGAATCATGGTCTGGCCCCAGGCCCCAGAGGCAGCAGTCATGTGTGTCGGTGAGAGACATCAGTTTGCAAGATCAAAAAATCGGGCTGCCAGTGAAAATAAAAATTGGCACGAACGCAGTCTCTAAGGACAAAAATCGAAAAAAAGAGATCTGGGCTCGGCACCAGTGTACCGAGTCCAGATGGGAAATGGAACCGATGTCGAACTGAAGAAAAAAACTCGACTCAACGCAGGAAAATCAACTTTTTCACGGGTGACACACGTCCGTAGGGCTCCGCGGAAAAAAGAAGACTGAGCAAGATGGCACCTTTGGGCGGGAAGGGGACCGCGCATGCGTGGCTGCATTCCCAAAGGCTTTCTTTGAAAGCTGGGGAAATGCTCCGCATGGGGGCTCCGTCGGCGCCGATGTCACCCATATGTGAGGACTGACTTCCTGCTTGGTCCTGGAGAAACAAATTATGCAATTTTTAAAAAAATAAGCAAGTGAGATATATGAAAAGATGGGCCCTTCCTCAGGCATGGAAAAGAACTTAGCTCACCCAACTGGATTTAGCACAGTACTCTTTCAGTTCATTTATTAAATATTTTGCCTGCCCTTACAAAGAGCCCAGGGCAGGATAGAAAAATACACACAAAAAAAATTCAATACCATAAATTTATACACAATACAAAACATTCAATGCAATAAAAATACCCAGATACCACTTCGGATGTCCATCCGAAAAAAAATGGAGGCTTTCATTCTTCATGTGTGTGGCGGGACAAGCCGCAGCCTCTGAATGCTGGGTGGTGAGATGGGAACAGCGGGTCCGAGAGCTCAAGCCTAGAACTGGCATGTGGCAGGAAAGCAAAGGATGGCATGTCCCTTAAGGCCTGGCTGCAGGAGTTCTGGAGGGAAGTGCAATCTGATTTCCACTATCTCAGTGACAACTTAAAATCAGTGATGGAGTCTCTACAACATTGGTCACCAACCTGCGGTCCCTTCGTGCGGCCCGCCAAGGATGCTGCTCAAAGTACCGGCAAACTCACAGACTCCTTCTGCAGCCGCGACTCCCTGCCTCTTAGGGAACCGCGGCTGTGCTTGTAAAATCATCGCGGAGCCCTTCCTGTCTTGACGGGCTCCGTGCAGCATTGTCCCGCCTGCAAAGGAAGTGGTAAACAACTTTCTTTAGAGGCGGGACAATGCTGCACGGAGCCCGTCAAGACAGGAAGGGCTCCGCGATGATTTTACAAGCACAGCCGCGGTTCCCTAAGAGGCAGAGAGTCGCGGCTGCAGAAGAAGGGAGGGAGCTGACATGGAATAATTTTCAGGTATGAGCATTGTTTTTTTTCGCGGGGGCGGGGAGAAGGGGGGTGAGGCCCGCGAGTCTACCGGTAGTCGGCTGTGCGGCCCGCGGCCCTCTGGAGGTTGGTGACCCCTGTTGAAGTCGAAGACCACATGGAGCAACACAGCACGGCCCTTGATGAACTGGCAGTAGGCTGGGAGGAATTATGCATGGTCAAGGAGCAGGTCTTGAAAAGATCCTGACTTGGAGGATCGATCCCACCACAAACACCTATATGGGTGCAGTGGATCTGTGAAGGGGAGGAATTTGCAGATTGTGTGCAAGAGATGCAGTGACTGTGCAAGCACATTTTGCAGCTAGATAATGCAGCAGAACTACAAGATCTAGTATTGGTGGAGATAGAGCACGCCCAGAGCCTGGGAGAACATGCTCTGGAATCTTGTAGTATGCTTGCACTCATTTCCTTAAAGAATGGCTACTGTTTTTGGCGTGAAAATATGGATGGATAGCATGGGAAGACTGTGAGATAGAGCTTTACAATCATCTCTCCCAAAACTCGCTGCAGGGCCCTGAGGGAGGTCACAGTATACATGCACGTGAAGGCATCTGATAAAATAGCTTTTCCCGTCTGGGCTCATGCTGACTGTTAAGGGGGCATTGAGCCAAGTGAAGGAAGCCCAAGAAGCAAGGCAGGCCTTACTGGACTTGGGATGGGAGTTCCTGCCATCGGAACACCCACTCCATGAAAGCCCTCGTGGGGGAAAGGCGCTCCGGAAGGATGCAGGGGCATCGCAGACAAAGTTGCAGCAGGTGAACAACAAGGGTCGGCAGCTGAAGCCTCTGTCACAGGGAGGCCTCCCTGAAGGAGATGGATGTGAGCAGAGACCTGAGCAGGAGGCCCTGCAGGGAGAGGAGCAGCAAGGCGAGCAGCTGGAGAGTGTCTATCAGACTATGTGGCCTGGACTGAGCATTCTGGTTAAAAGGGAACTGTTCAGAATTGAGTCAGGGTGGAAGGGGACCTCGGGAGGGTATCTGTGGGTTGCTGCGGGGGAAGGGAGGAAGAGTGCTGAGTGCAGAATGGGAGGGAAGGGGAGGGGAAGGGGAGGGGATGGGGGATGCTTGACGAGACAGGGGCGGCTCTGGGGTGGAGTGTGGATATGACTGGGCGGGGCGGAAGGAGTGCATAAGGAACTGAATGTGGGGTTGCGGACGGTGGGACCAAGGAAGGTTGACTACATCTGAGAAGGTGGATTTGGGGTGCGAAAATGGAGAGGGGGGAGGGATGGGGTAAGGGCTTTGTGGGGGACGTGGATGGGAGGAGGGTTGAGTAGTACTGGATCAGAGGGGGGCGCTGGTAGCAAACCACCTTTCCATAAACCTCAAAAAAACCAAATCCTTAATGAATCATTCACCCCACCTTCATCGATTATCCTCAACCACAAAGAAATCAAAGTCAAACCTGAAGTAAAATACCCTTGACCAACACCTCACCCTGAAGACACATATAAGGGTAAAATAGACATACCTGCTAATTGTAGTTCCTGGAGAACTCCAGTCTAGTCCTAGAAACTCTGGGTTGTGCTCCTCTTCCAGCAGCTTGGAGACTGAGAAACGTCATTCTTTGATGACACTGGTATAAGGACATAGGCACCACCTCCTCACACCAGTAACCTATTGACAAAGTAGACTCACCGGAGCAACAATTAAGTATTAAAACAGTTACTAACCAACGGTAAACTAGAATTACCTATAAACCTTAAACTTTCCTCTTAGAGCTTAGTATAACTGTAGAGGCCCTCGCTCCCCCCTCTGGAAGAGACAGGACCTTCGTATAATCCCCTTCTTTAAACCTCCCTGCTGGACCCGAAGCCCCACAGTTTACACTTCTCTTACCTGTGAGATTCACTGCTTCAGGCTCCAATCCTACTAAAGGACCAGGACGGGGTCTGGGACTAGAGTGGAGTTCCTCCAGGAACTACAATTAGCAGGTAAGTCTAATTTACTCATCCTGATCGTCCCTCCATCTAGTCCCGGAAACTCTGGGGATGTAACACAGCAGTGACAGAATTCAACGGGCGGGACCTGCTAGACCAGCCTGAAGCACAGCTGCCCCAAAACAGGTATCCCTACTCGCCTGTATATCCAGACGATAATGCTTGACAAAAGAATTTAAAGACGACCACGTCGCTGTCTTACAAATTTCCACTGCAGGAACCAATTTGTACTCAGCCAAAGAAGCCGCTTGAGCTCTCATCGAATGCACTCTCAACCCTTCTGGTACCAGCTTACCCTTTAAGAGATACACTGATGCTATCGCCCCTTTAATCCATCTGGCAATAGTCGCCTATGACGCTGCTTCACCTTTCCGAGGACCTCCAAACAAAACAAATAATCTATCCGATTTCCAGAACTCTGCAGTCCATCGGATATACTTTTTCAAGGCCATACGAACATCCAATAGATGCAACTGTTCCGTGGAAGAGCTCTCTGAAACCCTACAGAACACCGGTAACACTACTACCTGATTCACAAGGAAAGGTGATAGCACCTTCGGCAAAAAGGACAGCACCGGCCTCAATACTACCTTTGAATCATAAAAGGACAGGAAAGGCTCCTTACAAGATAAAGCATAGTTACTCACCTATAACAGGTGATCTCCGGGAACAACAGGAATTTGGTCTTCACATATGGGTATCATCGGTACCGACGGAGCCTGCGTGGGAACACTCCCCAGCGTCCAATTAGAAAGCTTTTGGGAGCATCCCACAGCGCCTGCGTGCTGCCTTCCTGCCTTTCCCAACTGCCTCACTCCAGATGAGTTTAAAGCTGAGACAAAGAGAGAGAGAGAGGGAAAGAGAAAAAGAGAGAGAGAGAGATTCAACTCCTAGGGGAGGTGGGTGGAAGATTAAATTCCTGCTGTTCCCGGAGATCACCTGTTACAGGTGAGTAACTATGCTATCTCCAGGAACAAGCAGGAATGTAGTCTTCACATATGGGGACTCCCTAGCTTCTGATGACAGGGAGAGAACCCCAGAAGTTGTGTGTCCCTGTGAAAGGGCTCCACTTCCCCCCATGGATCTCTGGCATACTACCAGGGATGGTGGGTAGGCGTTGATTAAGTATGGAACAGGTGTTGTAGAACAGCCTGACCAAACAAGGCATCCCAGCAGGAGTCCTTGTCTAAGCAGTAATGGGCTGTGAAGGTATGAACCGAGGCCCGACAGATGTCGTCGATAGACACAGAGTGTAGATGAGCCATTGAGGCTGCCATGGCTCTCACATTGTAAGCTGTGACCTGGCCTTCCAGAGAAAAGTACTTACTCTGATAGGTAAAAAAAATACACTGAGCCATCCAGTTGGACAGTGTTCTTTTGGAGACTGGAAGTCCCAAATGAGAAGGATCAAAAGCAACAAAGAGTTGAGGGGACCTTTCTATGTTGCTGTGTCCTTTGTAAGTAAAAGGCTAGAGCCCTTTTACAGTCCAAAGTATGAAGATTCCTTTCTGCATTTCAGGCATGAGGCCTTGGAAAAAATACAGGAAGGTAAAGCACTTGGTTTAAATGAAAAGGTGATGCCACCTTTGGCATAAAGTGTGGATGAGTCCTAAGGACTACCTTATCATGATGGAACCTTGTATAAGGTGGATCAGCCACTAATGCTTGCAACTCACTAATGCAACGTGCTGATGTGATTGCAATAAGAAAGATAACCTTCCAGGAAAGGAATTTCAAGGAGGTAGTAGCTAAGGGTTCAAAAAGCGGCTTCATGAGCTGCCCAAGAACCACATTTAAGTCCCATGCCACCAGAGATGGCTTAATGGGAGACTTAGTTAGAAGAAGGTCCTTCATAAATCTCGCTATGAGAGGATGAGAGGAAATAGATTGTACAGTTAAAGGCTTGAAAGAAGCTGCAATAGCACTCAAATGGACTCTCACTGAGTTGGTCTTAAGCCTTGCATTAGATAAATGAAGAAGATACTCAAGTAATGATTCCAGAGGTATCGCAAGAGGGTCAAGACCCTTCTGCGAGCACCATATGGTAAACCTTTTCCACTTGAAAGCATAAGAGCGTCTTGTGGAAGTTTTCCTGGAAGCATAAAGGATATCCTTTACTTGCTGAGAAAGGTTAAGATGATGAAGATCTAGGCCTTCAGCAACCAGGCCCTGAGATGCAGAGACTGGGAATTGGGATGCCACAACATCCCGTCCTCCTGAGACAGGAGAACTGGGGCAGATCCTAACTCCAGAGACAGAGTTTGAGAGAGATGTAGGAGCAGAGGGTACCACACTTGCCATGGCCAATGTGGAGCTATGAGAATCATACGTCCTCTGTCTCTCTGAAGCTTGAATAGGGTTTTGGGAATTAGGGGGAATAGGTGGAAAGGCATAAAGGAAGTCCTGACCCCAATGGAGGAGGAAAGCATCCCTGGCCTGACAACCCTGAGCCGGAATTCTGGAACAGAACCGGGGAAGTTTAGCATTCAATGGACTTGCAAAGAGGTCTATGTCCGGTGTTCCCCAAATTTGGAAAATTTTGGCTACTTGGTCTGCATGGAGAGACCATTCATGTGGAAGCAGAACTCGACAGTCTGTCTGCCCAAGAGTTTTGAATGCCTGGAAGATACACCGCATGTAGAAGAATCTGATGCCCATAGTCGCAAAGCTTCGTTGCAAAGCTTTTAGGTAGGAAGTTGAAATCCAGAACTTCCAGGGTAGCGTTCTCCAAAATGCTTCCCATTCCACGTGCAGGACCCAAAAGGCAGGCAGAGCTCCGGAGTCTCAATGCATGGATGAGACAATGGTGCAAGGATGAGGGTTTTGGATTTGTTAGGAACTGAGGAACATTCTGGGGAAAGAAGGGGCTCTTCCGAAGGGATGAGCTTCACCTTAACCAGGATGGAACCAGACTGCTGGCATTAACCTTTAAAAAGGAGATAGAGAAGCTTTTAAACTAGAAAATTTCATGGAGTAGAAACACTGCTAACAGTCCTATTCAACACGCTAATAAGAGGAATAGATGATACCAAACAAGCATTCATTTTAATTTTTCTGGACATCTCCACTGCTTTTGACAGTGTCAATCACACAACAGTATATAAATGGTTCAATTCATATCTATCAAACAGGGCTCAAACAGTGAGAATCATCAACCAAACCTCTGACACTTTTAATCAACAGGGGCTTCCACAAGGATCCGCACTCTCAGCACTGCTGTTTAATATTTACCTACAACTAGTCTGCAACATTTTTAAACGTCTTGGCATCCACTACCACATATATGCCGATGATATAATGTTTTACCTCCCATTCACGATTCCAAACCCACCGATGCAACTAACAGAATGTTTTAATGAACTGACAATATGGCTCAATTCACATAACCTACAAATCAATTTTGCAAAAACTGATATTCTGTATGTCACTAGAAATCAAACCTACACGCCCCCAAGCTCCATTGTCCTAAATAACCATGAGATTAAAACAAAGAATGAAGTAAAGTACCTAGGTGTGATACTAGACAAAAAACTCAATATGGACTCACACATAAAAAAACTAACAAAAAATATACACTTTAAACTCAAGACACTGAAAAAAATAAGTCCGTTGATTCACTTGCAAGACTTCATAGCCATAGTCCAAGCAATCATAACACCCCACTTTGACTTAACAAACATAATCCTTCAAGGCATCACGAAACAAAACCTTAAAAAGATTCAATTAGCTCAAAATGTAGCAGCAAGGATTATACTGAAAGTAAAAGATATAGAACATATTACACCTATCTTAGCTAAGCTACATTGGCTACCAATTTACTGCAGAATAAAATACAAAATACTAGTGACCACCTTCAAATTAGTAAATCTTGCACCATCTGCCCCTTAATACATTAATCAACATGGAAATTACTGAACGCACACAAAGGAGTAGAAACATAAATAAAATAGCAATACCAAGAGAATATACAAAAGCTAAAAAAACTCAGCCCCTATCCTCTGGAATGAACTTCCAGATGACATACGCCAGCTGACTGACATTAAGGAATTTCGAAAAAAAACTAAAAACACACACCTATTCACCTTACACTATACTACACAAACAAACCAAGATATCCAAAGAGACACAGGATAACATTTTATACTACATAGGTTTATCCTACACATCTAGTTTAATACTGTCGCAAACAAATATTACACCCTGCACATTGTTGCCTCTCCACACTCTACTAATATAATATAAAAGTTTGTTTACAGCCCAAGCATACTCTTTGGAATATAATCTGTATTGTAAGTATTTAGTTATATTGTTATCTCTAAAATTTACATTTGTTCTATGTAAAATGACTAGGTATGTACCTCTCCATACCTTGTAAACTATTATTCCTTGTAAACCGCACTTGAACCATGGGAAAGAGCGGTATAGAAATGCTTGTTAAATAAATAAATAAATAAAATAGGGGAAAGCCGACAGTCGCCCAAGAGCGTATGGTTCGGAAGAAGGTATCCTTGAAGGATACTACCAAAAACAGAGAGTTTCCAAAAAAGAGTAAAGTAGCCCAAATGTTCTCAAGTATAGAGCAGACAGAGCCTAAAGATCCCAGATTACTCATGTCTACCAATAGCCAGATTAATATTAATAAAATACAGTCTCTAAAATGCTTGCATGCAAACGCTAGAAGTCTAAACAATAAGATGGGAGAGTTAGAATATATAGCTCTAAATGAGAGGTTAGATATGATTGCAATCTCAGAGACATGGTGGAAGGAGGATAACCAGTGGGACACTGTGATACCTGGACACAAACTATATCGTAATGATAGAACTGATCAAATTCGTGGAGGGGTTGCGCTCTATGTTAGAGAGGGCATTGAGTCAGAAAGGATTACAGTTTTGCAGGAAACAAAATTTGCTGTAGAATCTCTATGGATTGAAATTCCATGTATGAAGGGGAAGGCGATGGCAGTGGGGGTGTACTATCGACCGCCTGGCCAGAATGAACAAATGGATGATGAAATGCTCAAAGAAATCAAGGAAGCTAACAAAAGTCACAGCAGAGTAGTAATAATGGGTGATTTCAATTACCCCGGTATCGACTAGGTCAGTGTCAGAGCAGGACATGCTAAGGAGATAAAGTTCCTAGATGAAATAAATGACTGCTTCTTGGAGCAGCTGGTTCATGAACCAACCAGAGGAGAAGCCATACTGGAGCTAGTCCTTAGCGGAACACCAGATCTGGTGCAAGAAATAAGGGTGTTGGGACCACTTGGCAATAGTGATCATAGCATGATTGTGCTCGTTTTAATTAGTGGAGGAGGGATAGTAAAGAAATCCACAGTACTACCTTTTAACTTTCGGAAGGGAAACTATGATAAAATGAGGAATATAGTTAAGAAAAAACTAAAAGGAGCGGATGCAAAGGTTAAAGACTTACATCAAGCTTGGGTGTTTAAAAATACTATCCTGGAAGCCCAGACCAGCTGTATTCCACACATTATGAAAAGTGGAATAAAGTCCAAAAACACTGCCAGCATGGTTTAAAGGTGAGGTTAGAGGCTGTTGCTGCCAAAAAAGCATCTTTCAAGAAATGGAAAAAAGAGCCAAACGATGAAAACTGGAAACAGCACAAGCACTGGCAAGTTAAACACAAAGTATTGATAAGGCAGGCAAAGCGACAATTTGAGAAGGAACTTGCTACGAAAGCAAAAACACGAAATAAAGACTTTTTCAAGTACATTAGTAGCAAAAGGCCTGTGAGAGAGTCAATTGGACCATTAGATGATGGAGGGGTAAAAGGGGCAGTAAGAGGAGATAAGGCTATAGCGGAGAGACTGAATGAATTCTTTGCCTCTGTTTTTACTGAGGAAGATGTATGGATGTTACCCAAGACTGAAGTGGTATTTAAAGGTGATACTGCAGAGGAATTGAGAGAAATATCGCTACACCAGGAAGATGTATTACAAATATTTGATAAACTGAATAGTAGCAAATCACTTGGACCAGATGGTATACATCCAAGAGTGTTGAAAGAACTGAAATATGAGATTGCAGACCTGCTATTAGTAATCTGTGAACTTTCATTAAAATCATCTGTAATACCTGAAGATTGGAGGATTGTCAATGTAACGCCAATTTTTAAAAAGGGTTCCAGGGGTAATCCGGGAAATTACAGACCGGTGAGCCTGACGTCAGTACCGGGGAAAATGGTAGAAACTATCATAAAGAACAAAATTACACACCATGTAGATAGTCATGGCCTAAAGGGAGACAGCCAACATGGCTTTAGACAAGGAAGATCTTGTCTTACTAATCTGATATGTTTTTTTGAGGGGGTGAATAAACAGGTAGACAAAGGTGAGTTGGTTGATATAGTGTATCTGGACTTTCAGAAAGCCTTTGACAAGGTCCCTCAAAACTAAAAAGTCATGGCATAGGAGGCAGTGTACTATTGTGTACTATTGTGGATCGGGAGCTGGTTAAAAGATAGAAAGCAGAGGGTAGGACTAAATGGTCAATTTTCCCAATGGAAAAAAGCGAATAGCAGAGTACCCCAGGGATCTGTACTGGGTCCGCTACTTTTTGACATATTCATAAATGACCTGGAAAAGTGAATAACTAGTGAGGTTATCAAATTTGCAGACGACACAAAACAGTTTAAAGTTGTTAAAACCCAAGAGGACTGTGCAAAACTGCAGGAGCATTTGGATAAATTGGAAGACTGGGCATCCAAATGGCAGGTGAAATTTAATGTGGACAAGTGCAAAGTTATGCACCTAGGAAAGAACTACCCACACTATGGTTACACAATGCAAGGTTCCACATTGGGAACAACCACCCCGGAAAAAGATTTAGGGGTCATCGTGGATAACATGTTAAAACCCTCCGCCCAGTGTGCAGCGGCAGCCAAGAAAGCAAATAGAATGCTAGGTGTTATAAGGAAAGGAATGGAAAATAAAACAAAGGATATTATAATGCCTCTGTATCGTTCCATGGTACGACCACACCTTGAATATTGTGTGCAATTCTGGTCACCGTATCTAAAAAAGGATATAGCGTTATTAGAAAAGGTACAGAAAAGAGCCACCAAAATGGTAAAGGGGATGGAAGGCCACTCCTATGAAGAGAGGCTACAAAGGTTGGGGCTCTTCAGCCTGGAAAAGAGACGGCTGAGGGGAGATATGATAGAGGTCTATAAATTAATGAATGGAGTGGAACGGGTAAACGTAGATCAATTATTTACGGTATCAGAATATAGAAAGACTAGGGGACATGTAATGAAGCTACAGGGTAAACTATAAGACAAATAAGAGAAAATATTTTTCCACTCAACGTGTAATCAAACTCTGGAATTTGTTGCCGGAGGATGTAGTAAAGGCTGTTAGTGTAGCTGGGTTTAAAAAAGATTTGGACAAGTTCCTGGAGGAAAGGTCCATAAACCATTATTAAAAAGGTACCCAGGATATCAATGCTTGACCCAATACAAGCATTGTGGAACCTCTGTCTCTTGGGGATACTGCTAGGTATGTATGACCTAGATTGGCCACTGTTGGAAACAGGATACTGGGCTTGATGGACCTTGGTCTGACCCAGTATGGCATATCTTATGTTCTTATGTTCAGAGAGCCTGTTCTTCCCTGCTTGTTCACATAGAACATAGCTACCTGATTGTCCGTCTGAATTAGGACTGTCTTGTAGCTTAGCTGGATGCGGAACATTCGAAGAGCAAGGAAGATTGCTCTGAGTTCCAAGAGATTGATATGTAGATGGGTCTCCTGTGGAGTCCAGGTGGCTTGGGAGAAAGGTCTTGCAGGTGAGCTCCCTAACCCACCTGTGAGGCATCTGTTGTTAGAGTGACCTGGGGTGGGGGTTGTTGGAAAGGGTACCCCACCAACAGGTTTTGGGTTGATTGCCATTATTGCAGGGACAAAATAAGTCGACTTGTGTTTGCTATTTTGTCTGACAGGCAACCTGATGTCTAAGCCCACTGAGTGGATAAAGGCCATTGGGCTGCTCTCATATGGAGGCGAGCATAAGGAACCACATGCACGGTAGATGCCATGTGGCCTAGTAATTGTAACATTTCCCGAGCAGTGAGATGAGTCTTTAGCACTGCTTGGGAAGCTAACTGTACAATGCGCATGCAGCAAGACTGTGGAAGATAGGCCCTTGCCTTTTTGGTATCCAGCATAGCTCCTATAAACTCTAGAGACTGAGTGGGAGTTAGGATGGATTTTGGGATGTTTATGTCAAGGCCCAAATACTGAAGGATATGCATTGTGCAAGATAGAGAAATCCTGGCTTCTGGCTCTGATGGGGCTCGAATGAGCCAGTCGTCTAAGTAATGGAAGACTAATATTCTTAGGGTGCGAAGAAATGCTGCCACCACAGCCATGCATTTCGTAAACATCCTTGGTGCTGAGGCCAGGCCAAAGGGAAGAACCCTGTACTGGTAGTGCTTCCCTTGAAATAGAAACCGAAGGAATCTTCAGTGGGTTGGATGGATGAGAACATGAGTGTACACGTCCTTGAGATCTAGAGAAGAAAGCCAATCCTGACTCTGAAGGTATGGAAGAAGAGTTCCTAGAGAAATCATCTTGAATTTCTCTTTGAACAGGAATTCATTCAATTCTCTGAGGTCTAAAATTGGTCTGTGTCCTCCTGTTTTCTTTGGAATAAGGAAATAGGAGGAGTAAAACCCTGTAACCTGTTGGGAAATGGGTACCTCTTCTATTGCCCCCTGGAGAAGAAGTAATTTTACCTCTTGACCTAACTGAGCATCAAGTGAAGTCTGAGAATTGAACTGTTTTACCAATGTAGGAATGGGGAATGTTGAGGAAGTGAAGCTTGTACCCCTCTTACAATGGATAGAGTCCAATTCTCTGCTGTTATCTTCCCTCATCTGGGGGCAAAATGACACAACCTTCCTGGAATGGTGGAAGGCTCTGGTCCATTGAGGGCCAGATAGGTTACGTTCTCTAGATGAGAGTCAAAGCCCCTGTGGAGGCTGAGTCTGCTGAGCCGGTTGAGGCTTAGCAGTCTGTTTTCCTTTGATTTGGTGGCTGCTGTCCTTTTCGGGCAGACTGACCTGCAGAATGCACCTGCTGGGTATAGGAGGGGTAAAACCTCTTCTTTTTAGTGAAGAATGGTTTCTTGTAGGATTTTCTCCTTGGAGGATCAGCTGTAGCCTTGGATAGTCTATCCAAAGTGGTGTTATCAGCATCCAGCTCATTAGCTTTCTCTTGCCAATTTTTGCCAAAGAGAGTTTCGCCTGTGCAAGGGCTATTCCCCATCTGTCCTGTACCCCGAGTTCTAAGTCAGATGCCTGGAGCCAGGCAATCCTACGTGCACCTATTGAAATGGCAGAGGTTCTGCTTATGCACTCAAAACAGTCAAAAGCTGCACGATTAATAAACTTGGAAACATCCTGGGCATGTTTGATAAGTGTACGATAATCTTGCCTCTTATCAGGAAAGAGAGGGCTCATAAGCTCCAAATCTCCTGTGACTTCCCTAAGGAACATTCCCATATATAAAATATAGGAACTAATCCTGGCAGAAAGCATGGAAGCCTGGAAAGTTCGACATCCAAAGGCGTCCAGAGTTCTACACTCACGTCCTGGAGGATTAGAGGCATGCCTCTTTGCACTCCTAATCCTTCTCATAGCTGATTCCACCACAATGGAGTGATGTGGTAGCTGAGTTTTTTGAAAGCCAGGACAAGGAGGTACTCGATACATAGTATCAAGACTACGAGAACAAGGAGAAGTGGTAAGAGGTGTTTCCCACATTCTTAACATGAGATCATACAAGATCTCATGAATAGGCAAAGTAGCTGCCTCCTTGGGAGCTTTAGGATATTGCAAAATCTCCAACTCCTTTGCTCTAGGATCTGTTTCAGGAGCCACTGTGATGGAAAGACCTCGAGCCACCTCCCTGATAAAATCCTGAAATGATATATCCTCTAGAGGAGACATCCTACGTTTAGGAGAAGAAGGCTCCTCAGGAAGAAGTACTCCGGTACCGACAGAGCTGTCAGTCTTCAGACTCTTCGGAGGATTCAAAATACCTCCTGTCCGGGTGATCTTGCAAAGCATGATACGGGCACCGATCGAAGTCGGTGTCGGAAAGGTCCGGTACCGGCCTGTCGATACCGGAGGAAATAGCATGACCCGGTGTCGGAAACGCAGTCGCCGATGTCGATGCTGTCAGTATCGGTACCGATATTGGTACCGGAGCTGATGTTGGTACCGGATGAATTGTCTGAAGCGGTACCGAGGGCACCGATGCCGCAAGGAGAGCTGCCAGACTGCGCTCAATAGCCAAGAATCTCTGATTTATTGACGCTGCCAATGCCTGGGTGTCGGTACCGGACAAAGCGGCCGGTACCCCAGAGCATGGCACCAGTAGTTCTGCCGAGGTTGAAGCCTCGAGAACATCCTGGAGCCCCGATAATGCTTTGAAAGCCAAAGCCTCCCACCGGGGCAATTTTGCATCTGTCTGCATCAAGCAAAAACCCTTAACCCACACTGACAACACACACTCATGATGACTTCACAACTTATATCCTTTTACTTCCATGTATATATATACATATATAAAATTGTATATAGTTTACTCTGTTCTGTATTATTTCTCACTGTTTAGACTGTATATTCTATTTATATTATGATGTTCCTTGTAAATATGTTATGTTATAATATGACGTTCAATGTAAAACAAACTTGATTTGTTAATTATTTGTTCATTGTAAACCGCAACTGAACTTTGGAAGATGCGGTATATAAATGTATATAAAAAAAAAGTAAAAGAAATAAATAAAAGTCCCTCAAGGGCAACGCCAGAGGCATCTCGATGCTTAGGAGATCTACCCTTTGAGGACCGGCCAGATTTATGTTAAGTTACCTGAGATCCATGGGAGGAAGACGAAGCCCCTGGAAGACGCAGATGCCACAGATGCTGCATCGGAGGGAAAGAGGGTGCTGAGTTTAGCAGCTTGGTTTTGCTGACCCCTCTTCGACATCATCTCACAGGCCACACACTCCGAGATGGAGTGGTCAGGACCTAAACATTTGAGGCACCACTCATGAGTGTCGGTGACAGAGATGGTACCGCCACACTTGGAACACTTTTTAAAACCCGAGGCGGGTTTTTCCATTGTAGAGGAAAGTTGGGCCTAGTGCCCAAAATGGCCCGTGGCACCCGAAGGAAGAAAAAGACAGGAAAACTATAAAAAAAATTTTTTTTTTATAGAAAGAAAGAAAGAACCTGCGGTACCGGTATGGCATTGAGGGAAAGCAGACGCAACCACAAAAAAAGAAGTTAGAATGGGATATTTTCTGTGGTGACAGGAAAAAACAACCTGCTGGCTCAGCAGAAAACGAAGAACTGGAGAGAGGCAGTTGGGAAAGGCGGGAAGGCAGCACGCAGGCGCTGTGGGATGCTCCCAAAAATTTTCCAATTGGACGCTGGGGAGCGTTCCCACACAGGCTCAGTCGGTACCGACGATACCCATATGTGAAGACTACATTCCTGTTTGCTCCTGGAGATAGCCTGTAATTCTGAAATCCTCCTTGCTGACGCAATCGCAACCAGGAAAACCACTTTCAGGGTAAGATCTTTCAACGACGACTTAGCCGAAGGCTCAAACGGTCAACTTCCTAACGCTCCCAAAACCAATTGCAGAACCCATTGAAGAACTACTTGTCTGCACGGTGGTCGAAAAAGCATCACCGCTCTTAGGAATCTCTTAACATCTGGATGAGTGCCCAGCGCTTGCCCCTTGATTTTTCCTCTATAACAGGAGAGTGCTGCCAACTGAACTCTTAAGGAAGAGGCCGTTAGTCCTTTCTGAAAACCATCCTGCAAGAGCGCCAAGACCTGTGGCACTGATGCTCGTAAAGCCTCACAATTCCTGTCCACACACCAAGCCTCAAAGATGCACCACACACGAACATATGCTATGGAAGTAGATCTCCTACGAGCTCCTAACAAGGTAGCAATCACCGCCTCTGAGTACCCTTTAGCTCTTAACCTTGCCGTTTCAAGAGACATGCCATAAGCGAAAATCGATCCACCTGAGGCATAGACAGCGGACCCTGAGACAATAAATCATTCCTGACTGGTAGATGCCAAGATTTCCCCACTACCAGTCTCCTGAGGTCTGCATACCAAGGCCTTCTTGGCCAATTCGGAGCGATTAGTATCACTAATCCTCTGTGAAGCTCGATGTGTCACACTACGCAGCCTATCAACACCCACGGAAGGAACATATACAGCAGCTGCTCTACTGGCCACGCCTTCATGAGAGCATCTAGACCCTCCAACATTCTTTTTCTCCTCCTGCTGAAGATCCGACTGACCTTTGTTGAATTGAAAGTCGCCATGAGATCCATTATAGGAGAGCTCCAGCGCCTCACCACTCTCTCGTACACTTCTGGATGAAGCGTCCACTCTCCTGGATCTACCTTTACTCGACTCAAATAATCGGCCGTCACATTGTCCACTCCTGCCACATTTTATTTATTTATTTAACAGCTCTTATATACCGCGCTATTTGTTATCAGTGCGGTTTACATACAACAAAATTTTACTCAGACAGAATAGGATCTGTCTCACATGCGCTGCCGAGAGAGCCTGCAGGTTTTGTTCGACCCATACGAACAACTGTTCTGCCTCGGCCTCCAAGGGCGCACTGCTGGTGCCCCCCTGTCTGTTGATGTAGGCCACAGCGGTCGTGTTGTCGGAAAACACTCTGATCGCTCTTCCCTGTAGATATGGCTTAAACTGCAGAAACACCTGCACTTCAGCTCGCAATTCCAACCTGTTGATTGACCACGCTTTCTCTTGTTCTCTCCACAATCCTTACGCAAACCTTCCTTGAAAGTGCGCCCCCCAGCCTAGCAGACTTGCACCTGTAGTCAACGGTAGCCAGCCTGGCGTTTTCAAGGGCATACCCTTTTCCAGAGACTCCAGAAGCAACTACCACTGCAACGTTCTCCACGCCACCTCTGGACAGAGCAGCCTCCGAGACAGCGGGTCATTCTGGTAAGACCACCTTCTGGAGTAACACTCTCTGTAACGGCCTCATATGAGCCCTCGCCCAAGGCACCAACTCTAGCGTCGCTGCCATCGTACCCAGAAGCTGTAGATAATGCCACGCCATTGGATGTGGCCTGCTGAGAAATCGTCGGACCAATGTTCTCAACCCGAAAGCTCGATGCGGAGGCAGGAAAACCTTGCCCGCCGCTGTATCGAACCGCACCCCTAGGTACTCCAGATTCTGAGATGGCACTAAACTGCTCTTGGCCATATTGACCACCCAACCTAAACTTTGCAGGCACTTGACCACCTTGGATGTCGCCTCCTCGCTTTCTGTCCTTGACTTTGCTCGAATTAACCAGTCGTCCAAATATGGATGAACTAGAACTCCTTCCTTTCTCAGCGCCGCTGCCACTACTATCATAACCTTGGTAAACATCCGTGGAGCCGTAGCCAGCCTGAACGGTAACGCTCGAAATTGAAAATGACCCACTGGCACCGCAAACCTGAGGAACATCTGGTGTTCCTGCCGAATCGGAATGTGTAGGTATGCTTCTGACAAATCCAGAGACGTAAGAAACTCACCTTTTCTGACTGCTACGATGACCGACCTTAGCGTCTCCATATGAAAATGAGACACTCAGACACCGGTTCACTCTTTTTAGATCCAGAATTGGCTGTAAAGTTCCCTCCTTTTTCGGAACCACAAAATAAATGGAGTATCGACCGCAACCGCATTGGTCTCGAGGAACCGGCACTACGGCTTTGAGAGCTAGCGATCTTTCTAAGGTCTGCTTGATCGCCCCCCACTTGCGATGTGCCCTGCAAGGGGACTGCACAAACAAGTCGATCACCGGTCGCTGAAATTCCAAAGCATATCCTTCTCGAATCACTTCTAACACCCGCTGATCTGATGTAATCTGGACCCAGGCAGCGTAAAATTCCTGTAAACGACCTCCCACCGGTAGCTCCACCTGGGTCTCCCTGACATCATTGCAGTTTTCTGAAACTCGAAGAGGCGGCCACAAAACCTCTGCTCGCTCCTCGAAACCCCCGAAAACCTTGGTTTCGATAGGGAAAACGTCCCCTCTGACTCTGAATGAACCTTGAGGCACGAAAAAGATGAAAATCTTTATGAGGCATTCTAGCCATCGGTGGAAATCTACCCTGCTTCTCTTTATCCTCCGGCAGCCTTCCGCACTTGGAGTCTCCTAGATCCTTAACAATCTTGTCCAAATCCTCCCTGAAAAGCAGCTTTCCCTTAAAGGGAAACTTACTCAAACTGATTTTAGAAGACGCATCCGCTGCCCAATTGTGCAGCCAAAGGTACCTCCATGGTGCTACCACTGAAGCCATACTGTTAGATAATGAGGTCATAATGAATATCAGCAAGATACGCCGCTCCTGACTCTAGCCTAGCTGCCTCACCTGCCGACTCTTCGATCTGCTCTTCCTAGACTTGCCAAGACCAGCGCAGACAGGATCTTGCTACCCACACCCCACAAATGGACGCTTGAATAGAAAGAGCATTCACCTCAAACACCTGTTTTAACAAAGCATCCAGCTTCCTGTCCTGAGTATCTTTGAGAGCCGCACTCCCTTCCACCGGAATGGTCGCCTTCTTAGTCACCACAGATACGGCTGCATCCACTTTCGGTGACCTAAAGAGCTCCTTATCCTGGTCCACCAGCAGATAAAAACGAGACATAACCCTAGACCCCTTGAGTGTTGCCTCGGGCATGTCCCACTCCCCTTGAATCATCTCCTTTACCACTCCGTGCAGAGGAAAGGTTCTCTGAGTTTTCCAAAATGCTTGTAACAACGGATCTTCCAATGTAGCCTCCTCCGCTGGCCCTGCCGCCGGCATATTAAGTGCTTTAAGGGTCTCAGAAATAAGTGTGGGCAATACCTCTCTCCAAAAAAAAAAGGGGATATAAATACAGTTAAAAAAATAAAAATAAATAAATAAAAAATTTGCACTACTCTGGCCTGGTCCTCCTCCTCCTCCATGATTTCTCCTTCTTCCAACTCCTTGTCTATGTCCACATCTTGCTCCCCCACCTCCGAGTGCAGATCCTCCCAAATCACCAACTGCTCCTGCTTTTCTTTCTCTATTCTAGACTTCTTCAGCAATACCCCCGAAGTTCCCACAGACAGTCGTCCCTGGTCTTTTCTGTCCCAAATCCACACCGATGGAACTTGAAGAAAAAACGTCTCTCTGAGTGCCCCCGAATGCCCTTTGAATCAGCACCACAAAGTCCGGGGAAAAAATTGAAGACAAACTACCCGACAAGGATGCCTGAGCAAGTGGTACATCCGGAGCAGCAGAAGGCCCCGCTACGGGCTCCATAGGATCTACCACAGAGGGCAGAGGCCCCTGCAAGCCCTCCTCCTGATCCTCCTTCTCCACATCTACCCATCGCTGCTCTGCTGCAGAAGCTTGTCTAAAGTTCTGACAGACCACAGAGTCCAAGACTGTAGACCTCTTTACCCCACAGGGTAAACACAACGTTTTAGAAGGCATTCTGACCACTCATCAAATGGCCCAAGCGCCCCTTAAACACCTCCCCCAAAGCCACCGGCCCGAGAACCCTGGGGCATTTTTTTTTTAAACTATCCTCGATTAGTGCAGGAGTCCTTCGGACCTAAATTCTGAAGAAAGCAAAACGAAAACGAAGCTCTGCTGCAAAAATACGCATGTTTGTATCCCCGCAACAGCTCTTGGCTTTTCCCGCACAAAACGCATGCGGCGCAGGCCTGCTGCCGGTTCAGACAGTAAAACAATCAATCCATTTCCAATGATGACCCGGCACCTTACCTCATCCTCCGGAGCAGCGTTGCTGCGCCGCTCCATTGATTCAGCAGCGAATTACTGGGTGCTCCTCCAGGGCCTGCTCATCCCTGGTCCGACCCCGAGGGCCCTGAATCGCTGAGCTGCGATGCGGCCGCGTCTCCCCACTGCTTCGGCACCCGCGCGCTGACAGGCAAAACCTCTGTGATGCGCTCGGGATGCCTTCTCTCCTGGTTGTTTGCCCTTCTAGTTAAATGGGCTGTAACCGGAGCCTGTTCCCCTCGTTTCCCCAAAGCCACGGAGGAGCAGGAGGGGAAAGGGGAGAGAGGTCTCTATGAGTCACCAAATTTAAAGGCACAGTAAAAATTAAATGAACTAGCAGAAATGAAAGAAAACTATATTGAATTAAATTAAAGTAATCTAAATTCTAACTAAATGTCCTTAATTGTTACTCTAGTGAGCCGGGACCTCCAGGCTCACATCCTCTAGCTGCCTGGAGACTGAGATAACTGGAGTGAGGAGGTGGTGCCTATGTCCTTATACCAGTGTCAAAGAATGACATTTCTCAGTCTCCAAGCTGCAGGAAGGAGCACAACCAGAGTTTCCGGGACTAGACCGGAGGGACGATAAGAACAAACACAGCAAGATCAATCTACTACAAAACCCAAATCCTCCAGCGCCTCTGCTGTCTCCTAGCTCCACCATACTACTGCTCAGCCCCACAAGCTCTCACCATCCTACATATTGACTATTGCAACTCAATATACCACAGACTACCAAAATCAAACACTCCTTCCTCTGTAAACAGCCCTCCACATGACAGCTTGGATCATCCAAGGTGCCTCCAGACACAAACTCATCACTCCCATCCTCAAACACCTTCACTGGCTCCCACTGCAAAGCAGAATACAATACAAAATTTGCCTCATGATATACAAAACCCTCAGCCACCAATCATCCCCCTAACTCCAAACCCTCATTGCCCCACCACAGACAAACAGACCATGAAGACCAGCTACTCCCCAAGCAATAACAAAAAGCACCCAGCAAGCATCTACCAGATCCTTTAAGCACTATGCTCAAACATCCTGGAACTTCTTCCATGACTCCTTAAGAAACAAAGGCCTCCAACACATTCTGCAAACTCCTCAAAACAAAACTGTTTACCCTCCATTTCGGACCCACCTCCACATAACCTTCCCCCCCCCCCAAAAAAAAACACCTCATCCTATATGAAGCACACATTATATATAGTTAAAGGCAGGAAGCCCCTGCCTAAACTTATGACAAGTTTATTTTCTTATTGTATAAAGTTATTGTCCCATGTAAACGTTGTTCGACCTGTTCAAAGTTCTATGTACATTGCTTTGACCTTCGCAAAAAGTGATATAAAAGTTCAGCCATATAAAGAAAGAAAGAAAATCAAAAAATGTTGTCCTTCACTAAAATAATTTATGTTAAATAAACTTTCAGATTTCAGACTTTGTGCTACTTACTTAAGACCAGCCACTCCTCGAACGATGAGACTATCACTGGTTAAAGTGCCAGTTTTATCAAAGCAGCAAACCTGAACCTTGCCAGCAAAAGGGATTCGGAATGGCTCTGTACAGTACACATCTACAAACAGAAACAAATCCATATGAGGGATTCGCAAACAAGACAGGGAGATGGATACCGAAGGCGATGCAAGAGAACAGAGGATGAATTTCTTTATACCATTTTATCATTTCAGTCAAAGTGGTTTACATTTGGAACCCAGCAGAGAGCTTGTAGTTTACATTTAACAGTCACTCAGGGCCTAGAAACAGCAAAGTACTTTCAGTTTAAATTTAAAAAAAAAAGAAGAGAGCTTTCTGGTTACATCTGGAAACCAGTAGAGAGCTTGTAGTCTAAATTGAATAGTCACTCAGGGCCTAGCATCAGAAAAGTACTTTTAGATTTAAAACACAGAGGAGAACTTTCTCGTTACATTTCATACCCAGCAGAGAGCTTGTAGTTTAAATTTCATAAGACGTTAGAGCCTAGCAGCAGCTAAGAGCTATAATTTAAATTAAATCAAATCAGAATATAGCTTACCTCAGCAGCACAAGACAGGGTACTCTGTAGCAGCCCTCTTTTAATAAGTGCTATTTCACTCCCTCCCTCCCCACACCCACCCACCTATGGGATAATCGTAGCTTTATAGGTACTTACACATCTTAAAAGACAGGCGGTGCTCTCAGGTGAAGCTCATTACCCAAAGCAGTCATACACTAAGGACCTGAGATTAGTTAAGCTTCAGGTGAACAAGGTATATTACACGTATAAGGTACAGTTTTATTAGTATAAATATCCATAGCGACCCTTAGTAAGTAAAGAACTTAGATCTAAACACAAACTTAAAACTAAGATGCAGACAGCAGTCCAGCAGCGGGATGGGGGCTTTCCAGTCTTTTGCATTGAGTGTCACATGTATGATTTTCTCCCAGTTGGTGAGAGGTCTTACGTGTGCACTAGGTGCAAGGAGCTCCTTGCTCTCAGGTAACGAGTCCGCTCTCTAGAGGCTAAAGTAGCAGACTTGGAAAGCATAAGACAGACAGAAAGGTACATAGACGAGCCCTACAGGGATATAGTCCTGAAGTCCCACCTCCAGTCTGGTAGCATCCCTGTTGCCATGGAGGAGAGAGGTCATGTGACAGGAGAGCATCACCCTGGTGTGGCAGGAAGTGATTCTGTAACTAGCACCTGTCCTCCAGGTGATGTAAAACCCTCTCGCACCGAGGACGTTTCTCCAGGGCCATGTGCCCATGAGGGAAGGGTTAGGACAGCCATTATAGTTGGTGATTTGATCATTAGGCATGTAGATAGCTGGGTGGCTGGTGGACGTGAGGATCGCCTGGTAACATGCCTGCCTGGTGCAAAGGTAGAGGACCTCATGCGCCACCTAGATAAGGTCTTAGATAGTGCTGGGTAGGAGTCTGCTGTGTTGGTACATGTCGGTACCAATGACATAGGAAAATGTGGTAGGGAGGTTCTGGAGGCTAAATTTAGGCTTTTAGGTAGGAAGTTGAAATCCAGAAATTCCAGGGTAGCATTCTCCGAAATGCTTCCTGTTCCACGCGCAGGAACCAAAAGGCAGGCAGAGCTCCGGAGTCTCAATGCGTGGATGAAACAATGGTGCAGAGATGAGGGTTTTGGATTTGTTAGGAACTGGGGAACATTCTGGGGAAAGGAGAGGCTCTTCCGAAGGGATGGGCTTCACCTTAACCAGGATGGAACCAGGCTGCTGGCATTAACCTTTAAAAAGGAGATAGAGCAGCTTTTAAACTAGATATTAGGGGAAAGCCGACAGTCGCCCAAGAGCAGATGGTTTGGAAGAATGTATCTTTGAAGGATACTACCAAAAGCAGAGAGGTTCCACAAAAGAGTAAAGTAGCCCAAATGCCCTCAAGTATGGAGCAGACTGAGCTTAAAGATCCCAAATTACCCATGTCTAACAATAGCCAAATTAATATGAGTAAAATACATTCTCTAAAATGCTTGTATGCAAATGCTAGAAGTCTAAAAAATAAGATGGGAGAGTTAGAATATTTAGCACTAAATGAAAGGTTAGATATGATTGGAATATCAGAGACATGGTGGAAGAAGGACAACCAGTGGGACACTGTGATACCTGGGTACAAACTATATCGAAATGATAAAGCTGATCAAATTGGTGGAGGGGTTGCTCTCTATGTTAGAGAGGGCATCGAGTCAGAAAGGATTAAAGTTTTGCAGGAAGCAAAATCTGCTGTAGAATCTATATGGATTGAAATTCTATGTAAAAGGGGGAAGGCAATGGCAGTGGGGGTGTACTATCGAGCGCTTGGCCAGAATGACCAAATGGATGATGAAATGCTCAAAGAAATCAAGGAAGCTAACAAACGTTACAGCGCAGTAATAATAATGGGTGATTTCAACTACCCCGGTATCGACTGGGTCAGTGTCATGTCAGGACATGCTAGGGAGATAAAGTTCCTAGATGAAATAAATGACTGCTTCTTGGAGCAGCTGGTTCATGAACCGACCAGAGGGGAAGCCATATTAGACCTAGTCCTTACTGGAACACCAGATCTAGTGCAAGAGATAAGGTTGTTGGGGCCACTTGGCAATAGTCATCATAGCATGATCACCTTTGATTTAATTAGCGGAGGAGGGATAGTAAGGAAATCCACAGTACTACCTTTTAACTTTCGAAAGGGAAACTATGATAAAATGAGGAAAACGGTTAAGAAAAAACTAAAAGGAGCAGTTGCAAAGGTTAAAGACGTACATCAGGCTTGGCTGTTGTTGAAAAATACTATCTTGGAAGCCCAGACCAGCTGTATTCCACGCTTTAAGAAAAGTGGAAGGAAGTCCAAAAAACTGCCAGCATGGCTTAAAGGTGAGGTCAGAGAGGCTGTTGCCAAAAAAGCAACTTTCAAGAAATCGAAAAAAGAGCCAAACAACGAAACCTGGAAACAGCACAAGCACTGGCAAGTCAAATGCAAGGCATTGATAAGGCAGGCAAAGGGAGAATTTGAGAAGAAGCTTGCTGCGGAAGCAAAAACGCGAAGTAAAGACCTTTTCAAGTACATTCGTAGCAAAAAACCTGTGAGAGAGTCAGTTGGTCCACTAGATGATAAAGGGGTTAAAGGAGCACTAAGAGGTGACAAGGCGATAGCGGAGAGACTGAATGAATTCTTTGCTTGGGTCTTTACTGAGGAAGATGTAGGGATGTTACCCATGACTGAAGTGGTATTTAAAGGTGCGGAAGAATTGAAGGAAATATCGATACATTGGGAAGATGTATTACACCTATTAGATAAACTGAAGAGTAGCAAATCACCTGGGCCGCATGGTATACATCCAAGGGTATTGAGAGAACTGAAATATGAGATTGCAGACCTGCTATTAGTAATCTGTGAACTATCATTAAAATCATCTGTAATACCTGCAGATTGGAGGATCGCCAATGTAACACCAATTTTTAAAAAGGGTTGCAGGGGTGATCCGGGAAACTACAGATCGGTGAGCCTGACATCAGTATGTTTATGTTTATGTTTATTATTTGATTAATCGCCCTTCATTGGAAAGCAGAGCGATGTACAATAGTATTAAAAAAAAAAATAGCAATAAGGCACAAGGCCGGAAAGTGAAAAGGAAATTACAATATCAGTAGAAAAAAGGTGACAAAGACAGAAACAGGTAGGGCAAGAGGAGGGAGAGAGGGTGAGGCTAAGGGGGAGGTAGGTCAAAGGCAAGGGAGAACAGGTAGGTTTTAAGGGAGCGTTTAAATGTAAGGTAATGGGGTTCAAGTCGAAGAGGAGGAGGAAGGGAATTCCATAAAGCAGGGGCTGCAAAAAAAAAAGGCAGAGGAGCGTGTAGATTGAAGGTGAGCATGTGAAGGGGATGGTAAGGCAAGACGGTTAAGGTGAAATGAGCGGGGGGTGTGGCGTGGAGTATGGAAGTGAAGAAGGTCAGCGAGGTATTGCGGAGTGGAGGTGTGTAGTGCTTTGTGGGCCAATGTGAGGAGTTTATATTGTATGCGGAAGGAGACAGGAAGCCAGTGCAACTGTAAGAGGAGGGGAGTGACATGATCTCTAAGGGAGGAGTGAGTGGCAAGACGAGCGGCAGTGTTTTGTATGCGTTGTAGACGGGAAAGCTGCAGCTTAGAAATGCCGGAGAAGATGGAATTGGAAAAATCAATACGGGAAATAACCATTTTATTTATTTATTTATTTATTTAACTATTTCTTTTATACTGCCCCTTCCAGAGATCAAGGGCGGTTTACATATAACAGATTAACAGTCTTGTACACAATTTGTATACATTTTACATAGAACAGTAGAAAACAACTATTTACATTGAACAGTAAATATAAACTTTATAGGTATTGTAACAAAAACATCTTGAAGGTATTAAAGCAAAATCTGTGTAGGTATTAAAGCAAACATATCAAACTTTGTACAAAAGTCTATTTACATCGTGTAGTGTGTGGGTGTATGGGGTAGAAATTGGTGTAGGTGCTGGAATTTAGTTCCTTTTATTTTTTTTTGTCATCTTTGGGGCGTGTTTGGGATGATGTGTTTGGGGGGACAGGCTTGTGGTTATATTGTTGGGGTTAAGGGAGTTTGTGCATGGGTGCCCACATTTGTAGTAGAGCTGGCTTTGGGGGAGTAGGGGATTTCGAAGTGTTCAGTGAACAGGTAGGTCTTTAATTCTTTTCTGAATTGGATGAGGTCTCTTATGGTGCGAAGTTCAATAGGGAGGTCGTTCCAGAGTGTAGGGGCAGTGAATGAGAATGCTCTAGAGCTAGTGGTATTCTTGGTTTTACAGATGGCTTTAGGTATGATGAGGGAGTGGGCTGCATTTTGTCTGAGGGTCCTTGTCGATGTTGGAGATTGCAGTAATGTGGTTAAGTGTGAGGGGGCTATGTCGTTTATGAGTTTATGAGTTTATGTTTATGGTGAGTAGCAGAGTGGTTAAGGCGGAGGGAGAAAGGAAGGGGCGAATGGTGCGGATCTGGCGAAGGTGAAAAAAGGAAAGTTTAGAGACGTGAGAGATGTGTGCAGAAAAGGAAAGGTCTGAGTCAAAGAGTACCCCAAGATAACGAAAGGTAGTGACTAATGGAACTGGAGTGTTAGAGAAGGAAGGCGCCAGGGGTGGGGGTTCGCGTCCATGAGAAAACCAGATGGCTATGGTTTTTGAAAGATTAAGGTGTAGACAGTTTTGGGTTAACCAGTGGGAGACAGCAGCTAAGCAGGTGTTAAGTGGGGTGAGGTCGGGAGAGATGGGGGAGGTGTGGTGAAGAAGGAGAATGTCATCAGCGTAATAGAAGGCTGTGATTCCAAACTGTTGTACAAGGAGTGTGAGGGGGGTGAGGAAGATGTTAAAGAGAAGAGGGGCTAGCACGGAGCCTTGAGGGACACCGCAGGTTAGTGAGAAAGACTCAGAGAGGGAGGGGGGAGATGAGGAGGAGGCCACGGCTGCTGAGCGAGAATAAAGAAATGAGTGAAACCAGTGTAAGACAGTACTGCGGAGTCCGATATCGTGCAGTCGAGAAAGAAGGAGGGAGTGGTCGACCAGGTCAAATGCAGCGGAAAGATCAAGTGCAACCGCCACCGAAATATCGCCTCGATCGTGAGCAGAGTGCAGAGAGTTAGAGAAGGCTAGAAGAACAGTCTCGACACTGTGCCCAGAGCGAAAGCCAGATTGACGTGGATGAAGAAGGTTGGTGGAGTCCAGATGGTGAGTGAGTTGTGCAAAGACGATTTTCTCAAGCAATTTAGAAAGAAAAGGAAGGTTGGAAACTGGGCGGTAATTGGCGGGGTCAAGGGGGTCGAGTGTGGGTTTCTTGAGAATTGGTCGAATAAGGGCGTGTTTCCAGGGAGTGGGAAAAGAACCCGAGGAGAGACTAGAGTTCAGTAGGACTTGTAGGATGGGAAGAGCAGAGAGAGTGGGAACCAGCAACCAGGAAGAAGGAACAGGATCAAGGGCGCAGAAGGTCTTGTTGGAGGTGGTGATGAGGTGATGCAGTTCAGCAGTGGAGGTAGGGGAGAAAGAGGACCAAGTATGAGAGTAGAAGAGGTGGGAGGAGGGGAAGCTACTGGAGGGGGGGCTGAGAGGGCAGGGGGATGGTGGGGTAGAGAAGCCCTCAGGACAGAGACCTTGTTAGAAAAAGCAGAGGCTAGAAGGGAGGGAGCAGGGAGAGGGTGGGCAGATTGAGCTGATGTGGAGGGGTGAAGGGAGGTAAGGAAGTTTAGTGTAGAATACAGATGGCGAGTCTGGTTGGGGGCTGCAGCAATGGCAGCAGAGAAGAATGAAGCCTTGGCAGAATGAACGTGGGTACGGTAGAACGAATGTAGAGATTTGAAGACGGAGAGGGTGTGTGGTGATGGAGATTTACGCCAGTGTCTCTCGGCTCTGCGGAGTTGCGATCGAAGCAAGCGAAGGCTGGGATGATACCAGGGGTGTGAGGTCCGGCGCGTGGAGGGTCGTGGACGAAGAGGTGCGATGCGATCAAGGGCGTTAGAGAGAGAGGAGAACCAGGTGGAGGCCTGAGAAGTAGGAGACAGGGTGGAGAGGGCTCTCTGCCAATGGAACCGCGGGAACGCGATGCCGTCACTGTTGGGGGTGGAGCTGGAGGTTCAGAGAGGTCCGGGCAGCAGGAGCCAGGTGAGAGGGCTCTCTGCCAATGGAACCGCGGGAACGCGATGCCGTCACTGTTGGGGGCGGAGCTGGAGGTTCAGAGAGGTCCGGGCAGCAGGAGCCAGGTGAGAGGGCTCTCTGCCAATGGAACCGCGGGAACGCGATGCAGTCACTGTTGGGGGCAGAGCTGGAGGTTCAGAGAGGTCCGGGCAGCAGGAGCCAGGTGAGAGGGCTCTGAGGGACAAACACAAGGAGAAATACAACACTAACTTCAGCAGGTATAGGCACATTAGAAACACAGTACCGGGAAAAATGGTAGAAACCATCATAAAGAATAAAATTACTCAGCATATAGTCATGACCTAATGGGAGACAGCCAACATGGCTTTAGATAAGGAAGATCTTGTCTTACTAATCTGTTATATTTTTTTGAAGGAGTGAATAATCAGGTGGACAAAGGTGAGTCGGTTGATATTGTGTATCTGGACTTTCAGAAAGCCTTTGACAAGGTCCCTCATCAGAGACGTTTGGCAAAACTAAAGAGTCATGGGATAGGAGGCAGTGTACTATTGTGGATCAGGAACTGGTTAAAAGATAGAAAGCAGAGGGTAGGGCTAAATGGCCAATTTTCCCAATGGAGAAAGGTGAACAGTGGTGTACCCCAGGGATCTGTGCAGGGTCCGCTGCTTTTTGACATATTCATAAATGACCTGGAAAGTGGAATAACGAGTGAGGTTATCAAATTTGCAGATGACACAAAACTATTTAAAGTTGTTAAAACCCAAGAGGATTGTGGAAAATTGCAAGAGGATCTTGATAAATTGGAAAACTGGGCATCAAAATGTCAGATGAAATTTAATGTGGACAAGTGCAAGGTTATGCACCTAGGAAAGAACAACCCAAACTATGGTTACACGATGCAAGGTTCCACATTAGGAACCACCATCCAGGAAAAAGATTTAGGCGTCATTGTGGATACCATGTTAAAACCCTCGGCCCAGTGTGCAGCGGCGGCCAAGAGAGCAAATAGAATGCTAGGTATGATAAGGAAAGGAATGGAAAATAAAACAAAAGATATTACAATGTCTCTATATCGTTCCATGGTGAGACCGCACCTTGAATATTGTGTGCAATTCTGGTCGCTGTATCTTAAAAAGGATATAGCGATTTTAGAAAAGGTTCAGAGAAGAGCCACCAAAATGGTAAAGGGGATGGAAGGATACTCCTATGAAGAAAGGCTAAAAAGGTTAGGGCTCTTTAACCTGGAAAAGAGACGGCTGAGGGAAGATATGATAGAAGTCTATAAATTAATGAACAGAGTGGAACGGGTAAACGTAGATCGATTGTTTACCTTATCAGAATATAGAAAGACGAGGGGACATGCAATGAAGCTACAGGGTAAACTATTTAAGACTAATAAAAGAAAATATTTTTTCACTCAACGTGTAATCAAACTCTGGAATTTGTTACCGGAGGATGTAGTAAAGGCTGTTAGTGTAGCTGGGTTTAAAAAAGGTTTGGACAAGTTCCTGGAGGAAAGGTCCATAAACCATTATTAAGAAGGGACCCAGGATATCAATGCTTGAACCAAGACAAGCATTGTGGAACCTGTGTCCCTTGGAGAAACTGCTAGGTACATATGACCTAGATTGGCCACTGTTGGAAACAGAATATTGGGCTTGATGGACCTTGGTCTGACCCAGTATGGCATATCTTATGTTCTTATGTACATTCTAACAAACTTGGTAATGTACATTGAACAGAGACATTGATAACTTGGATTTTTCTGAAGCAATGGAGGGTTAAGTGACTTGCCCAAGGCCACAAGAAGTGTATATGGGAGAAAATCAATTGTGCAACAGGAAAATGCTACAATTAGAAGTTAAGAGGTATTGAGATTAGAAGAAATAACATATGAGAAGATAGTGGGAACTAAAAAGGAATGGGTAATGGGGTAAGAGTAGTTACTCACCTGTAACACATGTTCTCCAGGGACAGCAGGAACCAGCACCAACGGAGCCATCACGGAAGCATCTTCCCAGCTTTCAAAGAAAGCCTTTGGGAGATGCCACCACGCATGTGGGGTCCGCTTCCCACCCAAGGGTGCCATCTTACTCAGTCAGCTGAAGTAGCTAGTCGACAAAAGATGGCAAAAACAGATATACAGCAACTCCAAGGGGAGTGGGGAGGGTTGTGAGGACTGATTCCTGCTGTCCCCAGAGAACACTTGTTACAGGTGAATAACTACGCTTTTTCCAGGAACAAGCAGGAAGTCAGTCCTCACATATGGGACTCCCTAGCTACAGGCTACCTAAAGTCCATAAGGGGAAAAAAACACAGTCACCCCTTAGGTGGAACTGTGTCCGTAGGTACAGACTGCAGTAGGACCCTTGTATCCGATGGGAACCAATGCTCCGGTAGCCTGAACACAGAAGGGCCAGAGTGTAGCAGTTGCTTAGACCCCAAAAAGATCACGGAGAATGGTCTGGCCAAAGGTGCTGTCCCTTTGGGACTCCCTCTACAGGCAGTACTGAGCTGCGAAGGTATGGCCTGAAGACCAGGTGATGGCCTGACAGATGTCCAACATCGGGACGGAGCGCAGGTTTGCCACAGAGGCTGCCATGGCCCTGACACTGTGTGTCATTGTGTGCCATGACCCGATACTCATAGGCGAGAGCAATGCAGCCCGCCACCCAGGTGAACAGTGTTCACTTGGTCACCACTTGCCCCAGCCGACTAGGGTCGTAGGAAACGAAAAGCTGAGCAGCTTTGCGGTGGCCCTGTATACGCTGAATGTAGGAAGAAAGGGCCCTCTTACAGTCCAGGGTGTAAAGGACGGTCTCTGCCCTATTGGAATAAGGCCTCAGGAAGAAGGTGGGGAGCACCACCTATTGGTTAAGGTGGAAGGACGACACCATCTTTGGGAGAAATTTGGGATGAGTGCGTAGCATGATCCAATTCTTGTAGAAGCTGGTGTATGGTGCCTCTGCCACCAGGGCTTGGCGCTCACTGATTCTGCAAGCAGAGGTAAGAGCCATCAGGAATGCAACTTTTCAGAAGATATACCCAAGGTGGTAGGTGGCTAGGGGCTCAAAGGGTGGGCAGGTGAGCTATGATAGCACCATGTTAAGGTCCCACTCCATCACCGGGGGAGGGGCAGATGGGGGGTTTTGATAACAGAAGCCTCCATAGAAAGCAGGTTATCGGAGGCTGAGTTGAGAGGGGCTTGTCTTCAATAGGATGATGGTGTGCTGCAGAGTTCAATTTGAGCCCAGATTGTGAAAGATGGAGAAGGTACAGCAGCATCAGCTGCACCGGATAGGAGAACAGGTTCACCTTTTGCTCCCCACACCATATTAAGAACCTGCACCATTTGAAGGCATACGTTCTCCTGATGGAAGCCTTATGGGAGGCCAAGAGGATGATCTCCACTTCCCTTGAGAGTTTGAAGACTAAGACTACCCTTTCAGCAGCCATGTTGTCAATGATAAGGACCCCAGATTGGGATGCAGGAGAGCCATCTTGAGACAAGAGCCCGGGGGCAATCACCACAGGGGGTCGATGCCTCCACCGATAAGGAGCAGTGGGAACCATGGTTATCTGGGCCACCAGGGGTCCCCAGGATCAGCGACACTCTGTCACGCTCCTTGAAAAGGGTCTTGGCAATCAACGGAGTGGGTGGGAAGGCATACATGAGACCTTCCGAACCATAATAAGAGAAACACATCTGCTGCTACCCAGCATGGGTGGGACTGGGGGGAAGCAGAAGAGGGACAATTGGTAGTTGCCCAGGCTGGCAAAGAGGTCCACCTGCGGGGTCACCCAGAGTCAGAAGAGCTGGGCAGCTACTCTGGAATCCAGCTGCCATTCGTGCAACTGAAGGACCCTGCTCAGTTTGTCTATCAGGGAATTGTCCTGGCTGGTAAATACACCACCCGTAGGAGCATTCCTTGATGGAGTGCATAGGAGCAGAGTGCAATCGCCTCACGACAATGGGTGTGAGATCCTGCGCCCCCTTGCTTGTTCACATAGAACATCGCTACTTGGTTGTCTTCTTGGATCAGCACTGGGTGGTGGCTCATATGGTGGTGAAAAGCTCATAAGGCTAAGTATATGGCCTGGAGAGCCAGGATATTGATTTGCTGGTTGCTCTCGGCTTGTGACCAGCTGCCCTGGGTGCAAAGCTCCTCGCAATGGCCTCCCCATCTCAGCAGGGAGGCCACCCGCTCAAGAAAAACTTGGGACAAATTCAGCAACCCATCCATAGAGCAGCTCTCACACATCATCACAGCACTTAACACAACAAGCACAGCCCCAACAGACCCATGCCCAGTTACATGGATTAAGGCGACAAAGTCAAACTTCATCCACACCATACACAACATGGTGAACAGTTCACTAACCCAAGGAATCATGCCTGCCCAGCTAAAACTCGCCAGAATAAGACCAATCCCGAAGAAATCACCACTCGACAAGAACAACCCAGCAGCCTACAGACCTATCTCAAGCATCCCTCTACTGGCAAAGACTATTGAGAAAGTGGTATAACATCAGCTACAGGAACACATCGACAACCACGCACAACTGGACCTCAACCAACGCGGTTTTCGCCCCAACCACGGAGTCGAAACACTCCTGCTATACCTATTTAATGACATACTACACCTCATAGACAACAAAAAGAAAGGAATACTCATGGTCTTCATTGACATTTCATCAGCATTTGATACAGTGGACCACGGAACCCCACTAGCAAGACTACAGAACATCGGATTACACGGAACTACACTGAGATGGTTCCAATCCTACTTAACAGACAGATACAGGTCAAGATCGGTCCCAACACATCCCGACCCATAAAGGTAATGCAAGGCGTACCCCAAGGATCTGCCCTATCAGCACTATTATTTAACCTTTACATCCAGCCAATATGCAGCATCATAAGAGAACACGGGATAAAATACACAATCTATGCGGACGACATAATGATATACACACCAATCACACTCAACAACCCAGAATACACCAAGATAACGGAATGTCTCATGCACATGAACAGCTGGTTTCAACAAAACAACTTGAACATAAACTACAGCAAGACTGAGGCTCTAATCAACACACGAAACTCCAACTTCATCCCTCCGCGCAACATCAAGATAGACAACACAACCATAACCATACCCATACAACCAGAAGTGAAATACCTCAGAGTGACCCTGGATAAAGAACTGAACCTTCAGTCCCACATCAGCAGAACCACCAAAAATGCATACGACTAGTCCAACGCCTCAAACCCCTCCTCTCCCAGAAACACTTCCGCACAGTCTGTCAGGCACTAATAACCCCAATCCTAGACTTCTGCAACCCAATCTATCTTGGCCTAACAAAACAGACACTCAGGCCACTGCAACTGGCCCAAAACACAGCAGCTCGCATAATAACTGGCATCACAAAACAAGAACACATCACACCTACCCTAAAAGACCTCCACTGGCTACCAATCAGCTCCCGCATCAGATACAAGACAATCATTAACATATTCAAAATCAAGCAACAGTCATCAGCTTTCAGCCTACATCCACTCATACAACCTGACAGCAGCACAAGACCGAGGAGGAGAGGCACATCGAACCATGTCAACACACCTAAAGACATCAACAAGGTATGCAAGGTCACCGAAAAACAAGCCTTATCAAAGGCGGCACCAACAACCTGGAACGCTCTCCCTGATGAACTCCGGTGAACGACATGAAAGACTTTAGGAAACTGTTAAAGATGACCCTCTTCATAGAGCACTATGGTGACATCACTTAAACGGTGCAACAGACAATACTCCAACTCAACACCCCGACTTAGCAACATGATGTAGTACTAAAGTAAAGTCCTGATGTACATAGTATTGTAAATAGCCCACGCTGTAAATAGCTCACCAAAAATCAATGTACACCTACATACACACGCACTCACTGCTTAATGCATGCACACACTAGACACTGTATCTTGTTGATTGTTTGCTGTGTAGACTGCCTTGATTGTAGGAAAAGGCGGTATAGAAATCAGTTTAAATAAAGAAATAAATAAATAAATCTGTCGTGAGGACCCTTCAGGGGCTCGAGGCTTGGAAGGGCATCCTCACCAGGAAGAGCTGTGGTCCTGCCACCCTGGTGGGTCACAAAGACTCTGTCTTGGAGCAGACCGGTGGCCTGTGTCCACAGGTCCTGAAGACATCACTGGGCCGCACTAATGTGCGAACAGCTTCCGGGGTGATATGAACTAAGTAGGCGCAGCAGGAGCAGGGCGGAGACTGAGGGACAATATTGAATGTCTGTGACTAATGCTCTGAGACGGTCGGCCTGATCCAGTGGGAGGAAGGCCTTTTGCCTGGACCATGTCCAGCTTTGCCTCTATGAACTCCAGACTCTGTGTTGGGAGGAGGTGGAACTTGGGGTGGTTTATTTTGAACCCCAGATGATGTAAGATGTGGATGGTTTGAGCTGTAGCTTCCTCCAGCCATGGCTCTGCTTCCTTTTATGAGCCAGTCATCAAGGTAGGGGAAGACAAATACCTCTTAGTAAGTGGCCACCACTGCCAGGCACTTGGTTGAAGACCACTGGGCAGATACCACTGAAGGCTAGTACCCTGTATTGGTAGAGGTCTCCACCAAGCATGAAGCGTAGGTATTGTCTGTGGCTGGGGTGAATAAGAATGTGGGTATAAGCATCCTTCAGATTCAAGGAACATAGCCAGTCTCCCTGCTGAAGGTAAGGCAGCAATGTTCCCAGGGAGATCATCTTTAACTTCTCCCTCACCAGGAATTTGTTCAGGTTTTACAGGTCCAGGTTGGGCCTTAAGTACCCTGTCCTCTTTAGTACAAGGAAATACCTGGAGTAGAACCCTTTGCCCCTGAGATGTTGGGGTACTGGTTCCACCTCCTTGCCTCGAGAAGGTCTGCAAGTTACTGCAGTAGAAGGTCCTGGTGAAGGAGAGACCTGGGGGGCTCTCCCTGAAAGAAAGGGGGAGATGTCTGTGCCAGGTGGAGGAGTACCACCCAGGAATCGGTGGTGAAGGCTGGCCACCTGTAGGCATAAGATCTGAACACAAGATCTGAAACAAGACATAAGGATGTTGGTGCCACTTGGCAATAGTGATCATAGCATGATCGCGTTTGATTTAATAAATAAAAGGAAAGATGGTAAGGAAATCCACAGAACAGCATAGCACTGTAACAGGTGATCTCCGGGAACAGCAGGAATTTAGTCTTCACATATGGGTATCGTCAGTACTGACGGAGCCTGCGCAGGAACGCTCCCCAGCGTCCAATTAGGAAGCTTTTGGGAGCATCCCCACAGCGCCTGTGTGCTGCCTTCCCGCCTTTCCCAAATGCCTCTCTCCAGTTGAGTTTAAAGCTGAGACAAAGAGAGAGAGAGAGAAAGAGAAAGAGAAAGAGATAGAGAGATACAACTCCTAGGGGAGGTGGGTGGCTTGTGAAAGCACAGTCACTTACCTGTAACAGGTGATCTCTGGGAACAGCAGGAATAAGTCTTCACATATGGGTATGTCGGTACCGACAGAGCCTGCGCGGGAACGCTCCCCAGCATCCAAAAAGAAAGCCTTTGGGAGCATCCCACGTGCTTGCACTGCCTTCCCGCCCATTCACTTCCCTCTCATCAGTTGGGTTTGTAACTGAGACCGAAGGAGGGAAGTAGACAAATTAGAGAGAGAAAAAGAGAGAGAGAGAGAGAGAGAGAAACAACTCCTTGGGGAGGTGGGTGGGTTGTGAAAACTTATTCCTGCTGTTCCCAGAGATCACCTGTTACAGGTAAGTAACTGTGCTACCTCCAGAAACAAGCAGAAATGAGTCTTCACATATGGGGACTCCCAAGCTAGAGATGCCTGGGGGAGGTCCCAGCATGTTGCAAATCTAGTCGATGGGTCAGCATAGTTACTCACCTGTAACAGATGTTCTCCAGGAGCAGCAGGAATCAGTCCTCACTTATGGGTGACGTCGGCACCGACGGAGCCCTCGCGGAGCAATTTCCCCAGCTTTCGAAGAAAGCCTTTGGGATTGCAGCGCGCATGCCCGGTCCTCTTCCCGCCCAGGGATGCCATCTTGCTCAGTCGAATGACATAGCGGAAGACAGCAACCATAAAAGAATGACTGCAACTCCAAGGGGAGGAGGGAGGGTAGTGAGGACTGATTCCTGCTGCTCCTGGAACACCTGTTACAGGTGAGTAACTACGCTTTCTCCAGGACCAAGCAGGAAGTCAGTCCTCACTTATGGGACTCCCTAGCTTAAGGCTACCGGAGACCTCAAGCCAGAAGTGAGCTCCCTCCAGCTCAACAGCACAGAAGGAATTAATCTTCTCTGAACCCGAATCCGGCCGGTAGCCAACACCGGGGCCGGAGGGGGGAGTTGCTTAAACCTCAAAGAGATTGTGGAGGACTGCCTGTCCGAAAGCACTATCCCTGCGGGACTCCCTCTCCAGGCAGTAATGAGCTGCAAAGGTCTGGCTGGAAGACCAGGTAGCGGCCCAGCAGATGTCTGCCAACGGAACAGAGCGAAGGTGGGCTACAGATGCCGCCTTTGCCCTGACACGGTGCGCCGTGACGCGACTCTCCAAGGAGAGACCAGCTGCCCCATACGCCCGCGCGATACAGTCAGCTACCCAGATGGACAGAGTACGCTTAGAGACAGGGGTCCCCAACCGATTGGGGTCAAAGGAAACGAAAAGCTGGGCAGCTTTCCTATTCTCACGCGTACGGTCAAGGTAGAAGGACAAGGCTCTTCGGCAGTCCAGGGTATGCAGAACAAGCTCAGCCCTGCTAGTGTGCGGCCTGGGAAAGAAGGTGGGGAGAACCACCTCTTGATTGATGTGGAAAGAGGAAACCACCTTTGGGAGGAACTTAGGGTGCGTACGAAGGACAACCCTATTCCTGTAGAACCTAGTGTAAGGGGGTTCCGACACTAGGGCCTGTAGCTCGCTAATGCGCCTAGCGGAGGTAAGGGCTACCAAGAAGAGAGTTTTCCATGAAAGGAAACGGAGGGGGCAGGTAGCCATGGGTTCAAAAGGCGGGCAAGTAAGCCTTTGCAAAACCACATTGAGATCCCAGTCAGGGGCCGGAGGGCGCAACGGAGGCTTAAGCAAAAGCAGGCCCCTGAGGAAACGCACCACCAAGGGGTGCGAGGAAAGAGGCTGGCCCTCTACTGGCGAATGATGTGCAGAAAGAGCACTGAGGTGGACTCTGACAGAGTTGGACTTGAGGCCTAGATCGGAGAGGTGAAGCAAGTATTGCAGTACCACCGATACTAGGCAGGCGAATGGGTCCTCAGAACGCTGAGAACACCAGGCCGAGAAGCGACGCCATTTGAGGGCGTAAGATTTCCGGGTAGAGGGTCGCCGAGACGAGAGGACGACAGCTTCCACTTCCGGGGGGAGCGAGAGTGGAGCAAGGACTACCCTCTCAGCAGCCAGGCCATCAGGTGCAGGGCCCGGAGGTTGGGGTGCAGGAGGGTACCCTGATCCTGGGTCAGGAGATCGGGCTGAAACCCCAGAGGAAGAGGGGTGTCCACCGCTAACTGCAGGAGCAGAGGGAACCAAGGTTGCCTCGGCCACCGGGGCGCTATTAGGATCACGTAGGCCCCATCCCGGACAACCTTGAATAGTATCCGGGACACCAGCGGCATGGGAGGAAAGGCGTACAGCAGGCCTGTGGACCACGAAAGGAGGAAAGCATCCGAAGCTACTCTGAGGGGATGCGGATGCCGAGAGCAGAACCGGGGAAGCTGCCGGTTCAGGGGACTGGCAAAGAGGTCCACAGTGGGGGTGCCCCACCGGCGGAAGATTTGCTGGGCAACGCCGGAGTTCAACCTCCACTCGTGGGGCTGCAAAACCCAGCTCAGCCTGTCGGCCAGGCAATTTTCCTCTCCGGGCAGGTAAACCGCCTTGAGAAGGATGTTGTGGTCGACTGCCCAGTAGCACAGCCTCCGGGCCTCCTGACAGAGCAGGAGGGAGCCCGTGCCCCCCTGTTTGTTCACGTAGAACATGGCCACCTGATTGTCCGTCTGCACCAAGACAGACTGGTGAGAGGTGAGGTGAGAGAAAGTCCGCAGAACTAGGCGGATCGCCCGCAGCTCCAGGAAATTTATCTGCTGAGCCGCCTCCCAAGGGGTCCAAAGGCCTTGGGTGCGCGTTCCCTGGCAATGCGCTCCCCATCCCAGGAGAGAGGCATCCGTCGTCAGCACCTGGGAAGGTGCGGGAGATTGGAAGGGCATGCCCCGCATCAGGTTGGGCAGGTGGAGCCACCATTGCAGAGAGGAGAACAGGCAGTCGGAGATCTGTAGAAGGTCCGCCAGACCCCCTGTGGCCTGGTGCCATTGAGTGCGAAGGCACCACTGGACAGGCCTCATATGGAGCCGGGCGTTTGGTGTGACATGGACCGTGGAGGCCATATGACTGAGCAGCTGCAGGAACTGTCTGGCCAGGACCCGTGCCGGCCAGAGCCATGAGCTGTCGGCTCGCTCCCGAGGCAAGAAGGCGTGAGCTCGCAGAGTGTCTAGCTGTGCCCCTATGAACTCGAGGTCCTGAGACGGACGCAACGTGGATTTCGCGAGGTTGATGACGAAGCCCAAGTGCTGAAGCAGAGCCATAACGCGCTGCGTGGCCTGAGCGACCTCTGGGGCCGACTGCGCCCGGATGAGCCAGTCGTCCAGGTAGGGAAAAACGAACAGGCCTTGAAGTCTCAGGAAGGCTGCCACCACTGCCAGGCATTTTGTGAACACCCTTGGGGCGGAGCACAAGCCGAAGGGCAGCACGCGGTACTGATAATGTTTCCCTGCCACGACAAATCTGAGATATTGTCGGTGGTCCGGATGGATAAGGATGTGAGTATAGGCATCCTTTAGATCCAAGGAGCATAGCCAGTCTCCCCGCTGGAGGTAGGGCAGCAAGATTCCGAGGGTAAGCATCTTGAACTTTTCCCGCTGCAGGAACTTGAGGTTTCATAAGTCCAGAATGGGCCTGAGGCCTCCTGTTCTCTTTGGGACCAGGAAGTACCTCGAATAGAACCCTCGGCCCCACAGATGGGGCACTGGTTCCACAGCCTGCTCCCCCAGCAGACCCTGCAGCTCCTGAAGGAGCAAGTCCGTGTGCAGAGGGGGCCGTGGGGACTCCCCTGGGAAGTAGGGGGGAGGCACCTGGTGAAAATGTAGGGGGGTAGCCTCTCTGAACCACCTGCAGCACCCAGGAATCGGAAGTTATGGTTGACCACCTGTGAGCAAAGTGGATCAGCCTACCCCCCGTGCCTAGCGAAGTGCGCGGGGCGGGGGAGGCTATGCTGGCATAGTTAAAAACCCCCACCCTGCTGGGCCGGGGGCTGCGTAGCGGGTTTGGGGGTCCTCGGCCTACGGGGGCCATTCCCCTGGCCCTTAGCCTGCGGGCCCTGAGTGGGAGCCGCCGATGCTTGGTACTGAAGGTGGGGATGCTTATAGGCCATCACCTTCCTCGGGTAAAAAGGCTTCTTCCCCCGAACCCTTCCTCTTCTGCGGAGGGGCGGAGATCTTTCGGGACAGGTGAGTCCGAGTGAGGGTCTCGGAGTCGAGTTCCGCCGCCTTATCAGACATGGGCTTGCCAAAGAGGTTTTTACCTCTGCAGGGGACATCGACTAGCTTGTCCTGTACCCATGGCTCGAGGTCGGATGACTGAAGCCAGGCCTGCCGTCGGGCACCGATGCCGGCTCCGGCCACTCGGGCCGATGCCTCGAAGCCACCGTAGGCCACCCGAGAAATGAACTTCGAGCACTCTCGAATACTATCGGACAAAGCCTGGAACCTCTGCAAAGGTTCGTCGGAGAGGCCTGCTGAGAACCTGGTGAGTTCTTTTGCCAGGTCCTGGAGGAACATGCCCATATATAGCTGGTATGTCTGGACCTGGCAGGCCAGCATGGAACCCTGGAAGCACTTCCTACCGAGGGCATCTAGGTTGCGGGCCTCCTTACCCGGAGGCACCGAGGAGTGCATCTTTTGACTTTTGAGTCGATGCATGGCCGATTCCACAACCATGGAATGGTGCGGTAACTGCGCCTTCTGGAACCCAGGACTCTTGCGGACCCGATACATCGAATCGATCCGTTTGCTCAGCACCGGCGTCGATGCCGGGCTTTCCCACATGTGGAAGAGCAGCCGCTCCAGGATCGGAGGGACCAGCACAGTGAAGGCCTCCTTCGGAGGAGAGTCATACTGGAGTGCCTCGAGCTCTTCCGCGCGAGGTTCCTCCTCGGGATCCGCGGGGAAAGCCAAAGCCTTGGCCATATCCTGCACGAAATCGGAGAAGTGCGTATCCTCAGGGGGGGATCGCCTTAGAGGCTCCAACTCGGGCGAGTCGGAGGGGACGCACCAGGTCTGAAAAGAGCAGGGTGACTCGTCCCCTTCCGTGTCCCAGCCCGACGCCTCCGTGGAGGAATCGAGGGGCTCCGTGCGGGCGAGGTTTCGTCCCGACGCCGACGTCGCCGACCTCGGTCCCGAACGGGAGGCCGAGGGAGACCTCGACCGAGGATCGGCTCGAGCATGCATCGACTCGAGGATCGACTCGGCCGCCGGGGTCGACTTGGGCGTCGACGTCCCGGTGGTCTGGGCGGATGCACTGGCGATGCCGGTCATCCAAACCCGCTGCTGGTCCAAGAAGGCAGTAATACTGCGCTCCAAGGTCGTCAATCTGAGGTCAAACTCTGAAGACCCGGCAGCTACCGACTCGGGCCCCGATGGCGTCAGGCCCGACATCGGTTCCGTAGGGGAGTCCAGGAGGACGATAGTACTCACGTGTCCAGGCGGCTCCATCTCGAGGCGAGGGAGTTTAGGAGGCCTCTCCGCCTCCGAGGACTCGGGGCGGCTTGCGGGGCTATGCGATCCGGCCCTTGAGGGACCAGGAGCGTCCTCCGACGCCGCCCGCATGTGTTTCTTCTGCCAACGATGTTCCCGGCCAGGGGACCCCTGCTCAGAGGAACTCCGACGGTGCCCGTGGCCGGAGCCATGAGACGTCGAAGCCTCCGACGAGGTCCGGGCCTGACCGGACTCGGGGTCAGAGAAGATTCGTTCCTTTTGCGACTGCCGACTCCTCAGCGACTTGGAGGACATCTTGCTGCACGGGCCACAACTCACAGAGTCATGGTTGGGTCCGAGGCAGCGGAGGCAGAAGCTATGCGTGTCCATAAGAGACATCAATTTGGAACAACGCTCACATTTTTTTAACCCGCTGGCAGCCATCGGGGGAAAAATGGCACCCGCGAGGTCGAAAGACCGAGCTGCCAGGGGTGAAAAATTAAGTGGCGGGAACGCCAATTAGAAGGATATAAAACAAAAAAGATAAGGAAAAAACAGAGTAGCGGGAAAAGGACACGCGAACCGAGAAAAACAACAAAGAATTAATCAATTTTTCAGCGGTGGTACAGACTACGTCTGTAGGGCTCCGCGGAAAAAAGATGACTGAGCAAGATGGCATCCCTGGGCGGGAAGAGGACCGTGCATGCGCACTGCAATCCCAAAGGCTTTCTACGAAAGCTGGGGAAATTGCTCCGCGAGGGCTCCGTCGGCACCGACGTCACCCATAAGTGAGGACTGACTTCCTGCTTGGTCCTGGAGAAATGCTATTTCCCAGAACCTGAGGCATCCAAGGAGTTAAAGTAGGAGTTGAAGTAAAAAGGGTGTGCTGTGGAACAGCTTGAGTAAACAAGGCGTCTAGAGAGGAGTCCTTGTGTAGATCAGAAATGTTAGTGAAAACTGGATTCCAATTTTCTAATGTGGACCTTAGTCAAAAATATTGTGAAAGCATTTGTTGAGACTAATGGTCTGGTACTAGAAACCAGTACATTATCCTCAAAGAAAATACCTTACTGAGAAGTAGAGAAAATAAATTTTGCAATACAGGCAGAGGTCAGAAGCCTAAAAGGCTAGAACTAATCCCAGAAGAAAAAACTGGGAGAGTTTAATGGGGTTGGACTTTGGATGAGAAGCAAAAGCTTCTGTAGACCAACGTTTGAAGCTCTTTGTCCTTGGAACAGAAAAGGCTCTAGGAAAGAGAGGAGATAAATCTGACTGGTTTGCAGAAAAAGGATGGGTCTTTGAGACTCCTCTATCCAACTAAAAGAAAGAAACAAACATTTGTAGTAGGCGGTGTAGCCTCCAATTTCTTGAAGATCAGCAATGTCTTCCCTAAGTGATGTCACCTCAGGATGACTTTACATGGAGAACTTCAGATGTAACGTAACCGGAGAGGTTACAGTAAAAGGTAGTTTGTGATTACCATAGAAATTGGTTGTCCATTTAAAACCCTATGGCATGCTGGAACAGCATTAATATGGACAGTAACAAATCTTTCAGAGTGAGATATGTGTATTTATATATACACACACACATACATATATACATATATACACACATACATATATACATATATATAAATAAGAGAAACTAACTTAACAAGAAGGGGTAAGACCTGCTTGAAAATATGGATAGAGAACCCCTTACTGGTTACACGTGGAATGTTCCTAGTCAGAAGGATAGGTCTAGATCTCTTTAAAATTCTAGACTTTGAATAACCAGAAATGGAGATCTACATGAAGGGGTGCAGAGACAACCTTAGTCTTAAGACAACAAGTCAGGATCCTTCTATAACTTCAGTGTGGAGAAAAAGACGCAATAAAAGGGAATACCATATTTGCCCATCTATGAGGGCAATATGAGTATAATGCGTTTTTTGTTCAGCATAAGCTCCAATGAAGTATTGGGAATTAGAAGGAATGCACTAGACAAGGACAGACTGCAGTGAAAAGAAATGCATCCCTGTTGGAAGAGTTCCACTGGAGATGTGGAACAACTCAGGGAATTAAGCAATTCTTGATGCTTTCACGTGATCTAAGCCCTGGTTCATTTTCCCTAAAAGGAAATTTTAAGGAAGATGGTAAAAGTAGGAAAAAACCGGTCATGTGGGAGCATGAAAGGGCAATCCTTTCAACCATCTGGAAGTTACCCACCAGGAATGGCTCTGACGCTCTCTGGCAAAGGCCCATAGTTGCAGAGCTTTTTGTAGAATTGCAGAGAGCATGTTGTAGATTGCCCAGGTGAGATCTGGTTGTTTAATTACCAGTGTGCAACCTAATCTATTCTGTGGGAGCCAAAGAATTGAAGATGGCTAAGAATAGCAGACAGGCTGATTGCCTGCAACGATAAATTGCCCAAGTAGGTTTTGGAACATCTCTTGGAATTATGTGTTATTAATGCAGCAGAGGAGGTTAGGTCCTATAGATTGCAAAAGTCTGGCTTGAAGACCAAGTAGCGGCCCGGCAGATGTCTGCCAACGGAACAGAGCGGAGATGAGCCACTAACGCAGCCTTCGCCCTAACACGATGAGCCGTAACTCGACCCTCCAAGGAGAGGCCGGCTGCCCTATAAGCCCAGGTGATACAGTCAGCTACCCATATGGACAAAGTACGCTTGGAGACAGCCATCCCCAACTTATTGGGGTCAAAAGAAACGAAGAGCTGAACAGCCCTCCGGTGCTCCCGCGTACGGTCAATGTAGAAGGATAATGCACTCCTACAGTCCAGAGTATGCAAGACCATCTCAGCCCGGCTGACATGCGGCCTGGGAAAGAAGGTTGGAAGAACCACCTCTTGATTGAGGTGGAACGAGGAGACAATCTTAGGAAGGAACTTAGGGTGAGTCCCTAAGACTACTCTGTTCCTACAGAACTAGTATAAGGGGCATCTGATACTAGGGCCTGAAGCTCACTCACTCGTCTAGCTGAGGTAAGGGCCACCAGGAACGCTTTACAGGAGAGAAAATGTAAGGGACAGGTAGCCATAGGTTCAAATGGCGGACAAGCCAGCCGTTGCAAGACCACATTTAAATCCCACTCCGGGGGCAGGTGGAGGCACTGGAGGCTTAAGCAACAGCAGGCCTCTGAGGAAGTGAGCCACCAACGGATGGCTTGAGAGAGTCTGTCCCTCCACTGGGGAGTGGTGTGCTGAAAGAGCACTAAGATGAACCCTTACAGAATTGGACTTAAGGCCTAGGTTGGACAAGTAAAGCAAATACTGCAGTACCATTGGTACCAGGCATGAGAAAGGATTCTCATCGCGCTGAGCACACCAGGTAGAGAATATACGCCACATAAGGGCATAAGACTTTCTGGTGGACTGCCTTCTAGAGGCCAAGACTACGTCCTCCACTTTAGATAGTAGTAAGGGCGCTAGAACTATCCCTTCAGCAGCCAGGCCATCAAATGGCGGGACTGGAGATTGGGGTGTAATAGAGATCCCTGCTCCTGAGACAGGAGATCGGGTTGCATCCCCAGAGGAAGAGGAGTGTCCACCGCTAGTTGCAACAGAAGTGGGAAACACGGTTGCCTCAGCCATCTGGGGGCCACCAGTATCATTGAGGCCCTGTCTCTGAGCACTTTGAACAGTGTGCTGGGCACTAGAGGCGTGGGAGGAAACGCATATAGGAGGCCCGTGGACCATGGAATGAGAAATGCACCCGCTGCTACTCAGAGGATGCGGTTGCCTGGAACAGAACCTTGGAAGTTGACGGTTGAGAGGACTGGCAAAAAAATCTATGGTCAGAAGGCCCCATCTCAGAAAGATCTGCTGAACCACTAATGGATTCAATCTCCAATTCGTGCGGCTGCAAAATCCTGCTCAGCCTGTCCGCCAGGTAATTCTCCTGACCTAGGAGATAAACTGCTTTGAGAAGGATTCCGTGATCGACTGCCCAGGAGCACAGTCTGTGCCTCCTTGTTTGTTCACATAGAACATAGCAACTTGATTGTCCGTCTGGACCAACACAGACTGGTGAGAAGTGAGATGGGAGAAGGTTCTCAAGGCTAAGCGGATAACTCTCAGTTCCAAGAGATTGATCTGCTGTGCGGCCTCCAAAGGGGTCCAGAGACCTTGGGTACATGTCCTTTGGCAATGTGCGCTCCAACCCCGAATAGAGGCATCAGTTGTCAGCACTTGAGAGTGTGGAGGTGTCTGAAAAAACACCCCTTGCACCAGATTTGGAAGGTGAAGCCACCATTGAAGAGAGGAGGCCAGCAGCGTAGACACGTTCACTTTGTCCGCAAGGTTTCCCATGGCTTGATGCCACTGAGTCCCGAGACCCCATTCAGCGGGCCTCAAGTGCAGATGGGCATTTGGGGTTACATGGACCGTGGAAGACATATGGCCCAGAAGCCTCAGAAATTGCCTGGCGGAGACCAGAGAATTGCTTTGGAACTGCTTGGCGACATCCATCAACCTGTGGGCCCTGTCCACGGGTAAAAAGGCTTTTGCCTGTAGTGTGTCCAGCCTTGCTCCTATGAACTCCATGTTCTGTGAAGGGTGCAAAGTGGACTCTGCGAAGTTTATAACAAACCCCAAGTGCTGAAGTAGAGCCACAGTGCAAAGTGCGGCTTGACTGGCCTCCTGTGAAGACTGGCCCCTTATGAGCCAGTCGTCCAGGTATGGGAACACAAAGAGGCCTTGAAGCCTTAGGTAGGCCGCCACCACCGCCAGGCACTTTGTGAACACCCTAGGGGCTGAGGTTAGGCCAAAGAGCAGCACTCTGTACTGGTAGTGGTCTCCTCCCACGACAAACCTGAGATATTGTCTGTGGTCTGGATGAATGAGGATGTGAGTATGCGCATCCTTTAGATCTAAGGAGCATAGCCAGTCTCCCTGCTGGAGGTAGGGCAGCAGAATTCCAAGGGTGAGCATCTTGAACTTTTCCCTCTCCAGGAACTTGAGGTTTCGCAAGTCTAGGATGGGTCGGAGGCCTCCTGTGAGACCGCACCTTGAATATTGTGTGCACCTTGGTCTGACCCAGTATGGCATATCTTATGTTCTTATATAAGGGAAGACGAATATTCCTAGAGTGCAAAGAAATGCTGCTATCACAGCCATGCATTTCGTGAACACCCTTGGTGCCGAGGCCAGGACGAAAGGAAGAACTCTGTACTGGTAGTGCTTCCCTTGAAATAGAAACCGAAGGAATCTTTGGTGAGTTGGATGGATAAGAACATGGGTGTACGCATCCTTGAGATCTAGAGAACAAAGCCAATCCTGACTCTGAAGGTATGGCAGAAGAGTTCCTAGAGAAACCATCTTGAATTTCTCCTTGAACAGGAATTTGTTCAACTCTCGGAGGTCTAAAATGGGTCTGTGTACTCATGTTTTCTTTGGGATAAGGAAATAGGGGGAGTAAAACCCTGTACCCTGTTGGGAAATGGGTACTTCTTCTATTGCCCCTTGGACTAGCAGGATAGTGACCTCTTGACCTAACTGGTTGTTGAGAGAGGTCTGAGAATTGAACTGTCTTACCATGGCAGGAGGGGGCATGCGAAGGAAGTAAAGCTTGTACCCCTCTCTTACAATGGAGAGAGTCCAATCTTCTGCTGTTATCTGCCCCCATCTGGGGGCAAAATGACACAACCTTCCTGGAATGGTGGAAGGCTCTGGTCCGTTGAGGGCCAGGAAGGCTAAGTTCTCTAGCTGGGCGTCAAAGGCCTTGTGGAGGTTGAGGATGCTGAGACGGTTGAGGCTTAGCAAAGACTGCTTTCCTTTGTTTAGGTGGTTGCTGACCCTTTCGGGCAGACTGACCTGCAGAACATCCCCTGCTGGGTGTAAGTAGGGTAAAACCTCTTCTTTGTGGAGAAGAATGGTTTCCTGAAAGATTTCTTCCTTGCAGAGTCAGCTGTACCTTTGGATAACCTATCCAAAGATCAACTGCTATAAATACATTAACAATCCCAAGACAAACAGTCAGATACACTAAGGAAACATCTAAAAGAGCCTTCAGCATTCATGCCCCAATAGCTTGGAATGCCCTCCCACCAGAACTGAGAGCCATAACCAGCCTAACACAATTCAGAAAAAGTCTCAAACACCACCTCTTCTTAAGCTATTTTCCAATTTAATTTTGCACAAGAGAAATACTACATCCATACTCAGGCCAAGACAACTTCAACTGTGACTAATGTGTATAGACTATTGTATATAGTTATGTAGTGAACATAGTTTCCCTTATTACCAAGTTCTAAATTCCTGTTACTTGTAAAATTCACTACAGTTTTCTGTATGTATATGTTTGGTTCCATGTAAACCGCGCTGATGATAATAGTGCGGTATATAAGAGATGTTAAATAAAATAAAATAAAATAAATAAATAAATCTAGTTCATTAGCCTTCTCTTGCCAGTTTTCACCAAAGAGATTCTGACCTGTACAAGGGATATTACCCAGTTTCTCTTGTACCCAAAGTTCTAAGTCAGATGCCTGGAGCCAGGCAATTCTACTTGCACCTATGGCAATGGCAGAGGTTCTGCTTATGCACTCAAAGCAGTCAAAAGCTGCACGGTTAAACTTAGAAACATCCTGGGCATGTTTAACCAGAGTGAGAAAATCCTGTCTCATCATCAGGAAGGAGAAGGCTCATAAGCTGCAAATCTCCTTGACTTATTTATTTATTTATTTATTTAACAGTTCTTCTATACCGCTCTATTTTAGATCAGAGCGGTTTACATTTAACATCAACTATACAACACAAGGAACTTTGAGTTGTATTTACAATAAACAGGGAGATCAACTTGGAAGTAACTGGGGGAAACTATGTACAATTCTTAACTCTATACATTCCTTAAGGAACATTCCTATATATAAAATATAGGAACTGATCCTAGCAGAAAGCATGGAAGCCTGGAAAGTACGACGTCCAAAAGCATCCAGAGTTCTGCACTCACATCCAGGAGAATTAGAGGCATGCCTCTTTGCACTCCTGATCCTTCTCATAGCTGACTCCACTACAATGGAGTGATGAGGAAGCTGAGTCTTCTGGAAACCAGGACAAGGAGGCACTCGATACATGGTATCCAGCCTACGAGAGTGAGGAGAGGTAGTAAGAGTAGTTACTCACCTTTAACAGGTGTTCTCCAGGAGCAGCAGAAATCAGTCCTCACATATGGGTGTCATCGGCGCCAATGAAGCCCCAGCGGAGCATTTCCCCAGCTTTCAATGAAAGCCTTTGGGAATGCAGGCACGCATGCGCGGTTCCCTTCCCGCCTAAAGGTGCCATCTTACCTCAGTCAAATGACATAGCTAAGAACAGCACACAAAAATGAAAAAAATGAACTATGTACAACTGCAACTCCAAAGGGAGGAGGGAGGGTTGTGAGGACTGATTCCTGCTGCTCCTGGAGAACACCTGTTACAGGTGAGTAACTACTCTTTCTCCAGGACCAAGCAGGAAGTCAGTCCTCACATATCGGTGACTCCCCAGCTCTGGGCTACCGAGGAACCCAGGCTGAACAAGAGAAATCCCTCTAGTCTCAGCAGCAAAGAAAGGCTTTTCAAGGACACAACCTCCACCGGTAGCCCAACAGAGGGCAGGAAGGCAGGAGTTGCCTAAACCACAAAGAGATTCTGGAGTACTGCCTGGCCAAAAGCACTGTCCCTACGGGACTCCCTCTCCAGACAGTAATGGGCCGCAAAAGACTGGCTTGAAGACCAAGTTGCAGCCCTGCAGATGTCTACCAAGGGCACAGAGCGAAGATGAGCCACTGAGGCAGCCATTGCCCGGACTCGGTGGGCCATAACCCGACCCTGCAAAGGAAGGTCAGCCGCCTTGTAAGCCCAGGTGATACAGTCAGCCACCCAGATGGACAAGATACGCTTGGACACAGCCAACCCCAACTTATTGGGGTCAAAGAATACGAAGAGCTGAGTAGCCCTTCCATGCCCCTGCGTACCGTCAACGTAGAAGGATAAGGCCCTCCTACAGTCCAGGGTATGCAGGACTGCTTCAGCCTGGCTTGCATGAGGCCTAGGGAAGAATGTTGGAAGAACCACCTCCTGATTGAGGTGGAAAGAGGAGACAACCTTTGGGAGGAACTTCGGATGAGTCCGGAGGATTACCCTGTTCCTATATATCCAAGTGTAAGACCTATCACAGACCAGTGCCTGAAGCTCACTCACTCGCCTAGCCGAGGTAAGGGCTATCAGGAAGAGTGTCTTCCAGGATAGGAAGTGTAGTGGACAAGTAGCCATCGGGTCAAAAGTTGGGCAAGTCAGTTGCTGCAAGACCACATTCAACTCCCACTCAGGGGCAGGAGGACGGATAGGAGGCTTGAGCAAAAGCAAACCCCTGAGGAAGCGGGACACCAAGGGGTGACCTGACAAAGAATGTCCTTCCACCAGAGAGTGGTGAGCTGCTAGAGCAGAGAGGTGGACCCGAACAGAATTGGACTTAAGTCCCTGATTTGATAAGTGCAGTAAGTACTGAAGCACTACTGGTACAGTACAGGAGAAAGGATCCTCTGTACGTAGCTGACACCACACAGAAAACCTTTTCTATTTGAGAGCATAGGTTTTCCTAGTGGACTGTTTCCTAGAGGCTAGGACTACCTCCTCAACTTCCTGAGGTAGGCCCCAGGGAGCCAAAACTACCCTTGCAGCCTCCAGGCCATCAAATTGAGAGCTTTGAGATTGGGATGCAGAAGGAAACCCTGATCCTGTGAGAGGTGGTCGGGTTGCAACCCCAGAGGTAGTGGGGGATCCACCGCCAGTTGAAGAAGAAGTGGAAACCAAGGCTGTCTCGGCCACCTGGGAGCCACCAGCAGGACTGAGGCCTTGTCCTGAAGAATCTTGAAGAGAGTCCGGGCCACCAAGGGCGTGGGAAGAAACGCATACAGGAAGCCCTGAGACCAGGGAATCAGAAAAGCACCCGCTGCTATCCTCAGAGGATGCGGTTGCCTGGAGCAGAACTTTGGCAGTTGCTTGTTCAGTGGGCTGGCAAAGAGATCTATCAAAGGGAGACCCCGTTTCAGGAAGATCTTCTGAACTACTAAAGGATGCAGCTGCCACTCGTTGGGCTGCAGAATCCTGCTCAACCTGTCGGCCAGACAATTTTCTTGGCCTGGAAGATACACAGCCCTGAGGAGTATGTTGTGCTTGAGGGCAAAGGAACAAAGGTCTTGAGCCTCTCGACAGAGGAGTCTGGATCGAGTGCCGCCCTGTCTGTTCACATAAAACATGGCTACCTGGTTGTCTGTTTGAACCAAGACAGATTGATGAGACAAGGTAGGAGAGAAAGCTTTGAGGGCTAACCGAATAGCTCTGAGTTCGAGGAGATTGATCTGTTGTGCAGCCTCCCAAGGAGTCCACAGGCCCTGAGTGGACATGCTCAGACAATGAGCTCCCCAGCCCTGCAGAGAGGCATCTGTGGTCAGTGCCACTGTGTAGCCAGGAATCTGAAAGGGCACCCCTTGAAGGAGATTCGGGGGTGCAGCCACCAGGTGAGGGAGTCCACAAATGGTCTCGACACCCTTATCCTGTCTCTGAGGCTGCCTGTGGTCTGCGACCACTGAGTCCGAAGGCACCACTGTGCAGGCCTCATATGGAGCCTGGCATTGGGGGTCACATGAACTGTCGAAGCCATGTGGCCAAGCAGCCTCAGGCAGAGTCTGGCGGAGACCAAGGACCTGCTGAGGAACTGATTTGCCAAGGATATCAACCTTTGGGCTCTGTCCCTTGGCAAGAATGCTTTTGCCAGGTTAGAGTCCAGCCTTGCCCCTATGAAGTTCTGGGAGGGGAGCAAAGTGGACTTTGCAAAGTTTATGACAAACCCCAGGCTTTGAAGAAGAGCAATAGTTCTGAGGGTGGCTTGTCTGGCCTCTTGGCACGTCTGACCCCTGATGAGCCAGTTGTCCAGATAGGGGAAGACAAAAATTCCCTGATTTATCAGGTAGGCCGCCACCACCGCCAGGCACTTTGTGAAGACTCTGGGGGCGGAGGTGAGGCCAAAAGGCAGCACTCTGTACTGATAATGGTTTCCTCCCACAATGAACCTAAGGTACTTTCTGTGGTCTGGATGAATGAGGATGTGAGTATACGCATCCTTTAGATCTAAGGAGCATAGCCAATCTCCCTGCTGGAGGTAGGGCAGAAGTGTTCCAAGAGTAAGCATCTTGAACTTTTCCTTCTCCAGGAACTTGTTGAGGTTCCTGAGGTCCAGAATGGGTCGAAGGCCACCGGTTCTCTTGGGAACCAGGAAATACCTGGAGTAGAATCCGTGACCTTGCAAGTGGGGAGGCACAGGCTTCACCGCCCTGTCCATCAACAGACCTTGAAGCTCTCGAAGGAGAAGGTCTGTGTGCAGGGAAGGCCTTGGAGGCTCCCCTGGAAAGTAAGGAGGAGGCAGTGGGTGAAAATGCAGAGCATAGACCCTTTGGACTATGTCCAACACCCAACTGTCCCCGGTGATGAGGGGCCACTGGTGGGCAAAGAGGGCGAGGCGACCTCCTGTGCAAGGTTGGGAGAGCAGGGAAGGAGAGGCTACGCTCAAGGAGTCAAAAACCCCCACCCTGCTGAGTGGTAGCAGGGGCCGGAGGCTTGGGGGTCCTCTGCCTACGGGGCCCATTACCCTGCCCCTTCGTTTGCTGACCCTGGGGGGCAGCCTGGGCAGCCTGATATTGAGGGTACTGTTTGTAGGCAGTGCCCTTCCTCGGGTAAAAGGGCTTTTTGCCCGAGCCCTTCTTTTTATGAGAAGGGGCAGAGGTCTTCCTAGACAGCCTTGTCCGTATAAGGTGCTCTGTTTCGAGCTGAGCAGCCTTCTCGGTCATGGGCATGCCAAAAAGGTTTTCACCTCGGCAAGGGACATCGACCAACTTGTCCTGAACCCATGGCTCGAGGTCCGATGACTGCAGCCATGCCTGGTGTCGAGCCACGATGCCGGCTGCCACAACTCAGGCCGAAGCCTCAAAGCCATCGTAGGCAGTGCAGGACATGAACTTCGAGCAGTCCCGAATCCCCAAGAACAAGGACTTGAATCTCTGCAAGGGTTCCCTGGAGAGTCCAGCAGAGACCACAGCCAACTCCTTGACCAGGTTCCGCAAGTACATGCCCATGTACAGCTGGTACGACTGGACACGGCAAGCAAGCATCGAGCCCTGGAAGCACTTTCTACCGGCGCCATCGAGGTTTCGGGCCTCCCTGCCAGGGGGCACCGCGGAGTGCATCTTCTGGCTCTTCAGACGATGCATGGGCGATTCCACAACCATAGAATGGTGTGGTAGCTGTGCCGTTTGAAAGCCAGGGCTCTTTCTGAGTCGATAGATCGAGTCGACTCGCTTGCTGAGAACCGGCGCCGAGGCCGGTGCCTCCCACATACGGAAGAGGAGCCGTTCCAGCATCGGAGGAACCAGGACAGTAAAGGCCTCCTTCGGAGCAGAGTCATACTAACAGCGCCTCGAGCTCCTCAGCTCGAGGCTCTTCCTCGGGGTCCGCCGGAATAGCCAAGGCAGTGGCCATATCCCGGACGAACTCTGAGAATCCTCCGGAGGGGATCTACTCCGGGGCTCAGACTGCAGTGAGTCTGACGGGACGCACCGAGTCTTTAACGTATCGTGAGACTCCTTGTCCTCCGTCTCCCAGGCGGACTCGTCCGAGGAGGAGTCAGGGTCCGACCCCATGGGGCACTGTAGCACCCGCCCCGACGCCGGAGGCACCGGCGTCAACACCCTTGGTCCCGAAAGGGAGGTCGAGGGAGACCGCAACCAAGGTCGACTTCGAGCCATGATGGACTCGAGTATCGGCTCGGTCTCCGTGGTCGACTTCGAAGTCAATGTCCCGGAAGTCGGGGCAGATGCGCCAGACAGGCTGGCCATCAGTGCCCGCTGCTGCTCCATAAAGGCAGACAGTCTGCTCTCCAAGGCTGTCATCCTGAGACTCAGCTCGGGAGACGCAGCAGCCACCGACTCGGGCCCCGGCGGCGACGGGCCCGACGCCGGCTCTCTGGGAGGAGAGTCCACGAGGACTACAGGGCTTACGTGTCCAGCAGACTCCGGCTCCACGCAAGGAACTTTGGCAGGCTTCTCTTGTTCCACGGGCCCGGGGTGACAGTCGGGGGTCTCAGACCTGGCCCTCGAGGAGCCAAGGACCTCCGACGACGCCCTCGTGAGCCGCTTCTTCCTCTTACGTTTCTGGTCGGGGGACCCCCTGTCCGAGGAACTTCAACAGCACTCGGGATCGGAATCACGTGATGTCGAGGCCTCAGACGAGGACCGGCCCGCCCGGGGGCTGAGTCCGAGAAAAGCCTTTCTTTTTGCTGCTGGCGACTTCAGAGTGCCTTGGAAGACATCTTCCCACATGGCCCGCACAACTTAGGGTCGTGATCAGGGCAGAGGCACTAAAGGCAGCAGTCGTGTGTGTCGGTGAGAGACATTAATAAGAACTTAAGAACATAAGATATGCCATACTGGGTCAGACCAAGGTCCATCAAGCCCAGTATTCTGTTTCCAACAGTGGCCAATCTAGGTCATACGTACCTAGCAGTTTCCCCAAGGGACACAGGTTCCACAATGCTTGTATTGGTTCAAGCATTGATATCCTGGGTCCCTTCTTAATAATGGTTTATGGACCTTTCCTCCAGGAACTTGTCCAAACCTTTTTTAAACCCAGCTACACTAACAGCCTTTACTACATCCTCCGTAACAAATTCCAGAGTTTGATTACACGTTGAGTGAAAAAATATTTTCTTTTATTAGTCTTAAATAGTTTACCCTGTAGCTTCATTGCATGTCCCCTAGTCTTTCTATATTCTGATAAGGTAAACAATCGATCTACGTTTACCCGTTCCACTCCGTTCATTAATTTATAGACTTCTATCATATCTCCCCCTCAGCAGTCTCTTTTCCAGGTTAAAGAGCCCCAACCTTTTTAGCCTTTCTTCATAGGAGTAGCCTTCCATCCCCTTTACCATTTTGGTGGCTCTTCTCTGAACCTTTTCTAAAATCGCTATATCCTTTTTAAGATACGGCGACCAGAATTGCACACAATATTCAAGGTGCGGTCTCACCATGGAACGATATAGAGGCATAATAATATCTTTTGTTTTATTTTCCATTCCTTTCCTTATCATACCTAGCATTCTATTTGCTCTCTTGGTCGCCGCTGCACACTGGGCCGAGGGTTTTAACATGGTATCCACAAGGACGCCTAAATCTTTTTCCTGGGTGGTGGTTCCTAATGTGGAACCTTGCATCGTGTAACCATAGTTTGGGTTGTTCTTCCCTAGGTGCATAACCTTGCACTTCTCCACATTAAATTTCATCTGCCATTTTGATGCCCAGTCTTCCAATTTATCAAGATCCTCTTGCAATTTTCCACAATCCTCCTGGGTTTTAACAACTTTAAATAGTTTTGTGTCATCAGCAAATTTGATAACCTCACTCGTTATTCCACTTTCCAGGTCATTTATGAATATGTCAAAAAGCAGCGGACCCAGCACAGATCCCTGGGGTACACCACTATTCACCTTTCTCCATTGGGAAAATTGGCCATTTAGCCCTACCCTCTGCTTTCTATCTTTTAACCAGTTCCTGATCCACAGTAGTACACTGCCTCCTATCCCATGACTCTTTAGTTTTGCCAAAAGTCTCTCATGAGGGACCTTGTCAAAGGCTTTCTGAAAGTCCAGATACACAATATCAACCGACTCACCTTTGTCCACCTGTTTATTCACTCCTTCAAAAAAACATAACAGATTAGTAAGACAAGATCTTCCTTGTCTAAAGCCATGTTGGCTGTCTCCCATTAGGTCATGACTATCTACATGCTGAGTAATTTTATTCTTTATGATGGTTTCTACCATTTTTCCCGGTATTGATGTCAGGCTCACCGGTCTGTAGTTTCCCGGATCAGCCCTCGAACCCTTTTTAAAAATTGGTGTTACATTGGCGATCCTCCAATCCTCAGGTATTAGAGATGATTTTAATGATAGTTCACAGATTACTGATAGCAGGTCTGCAATCTCAAATTTCAGTTCTTTCAACACCCTTGGATGTATACCATCTGGCCCAGGTGATTTGCTACTCTTCAGTTTATCGAATAGTTGTACGACATCTTCCCGATGTATCGATATTTCCTTCAATTCTTCCACACCTTTAAATACCACTTCAGTCGTGGGTAACATCCCTACATCTTCCTCAGTAAAGACCGAAGCAAAGAATTCATTCAGTCTCTCCGCTATCGCCTTGTCGCCTCTTAGTGCTCCTTTAACCCCTTTATCATCTAATGGACCAACTGACTCTCTCACAGGTTTTTTGCTACGAATGTACTTGAAAAGGTCTTTATTTCGCGTTTTTGCTTCCGCAGCAAGCTTCTTCTCAAATTCTCTCTTTGCCTGCCTTATCAATGCCTTGCATTTGACTTGCCAGTGCTTGTGCTGTTTCCAGGTTTCATCATTTGGCTCTTTTTTCCATTTCCTGAAAGATGCTTTTTTGGCAACAACAGCGTCTCTGACCTCACCTTTAAACCATGCTGGCAGTTTTTTGGACTTCCTTCCACTTTTCTTAAAGCGTGGAATACAGCTGGTCTGGGCTTCCAAGATAGTATTTTTCAACAACACCCAAGCTTGATGTACGTCTTTAACCTTTGCAACTGCTCCTTTTAGTTTTTTCTTAACTGTTTTCCTCATTTTATCATAGTCTCCCTTTCGAAAGTTAAAGGGTAGTACTGTGGATTTCCTTACTATCCCTCCTCCACTAATTAAATCAAAGGCGATCATGCTATGATCACTATTGCCAAGTGGCCCCAACACCCTTATCTCTTGCACTACATCTGGTGTTCCACTAAGGACTAGGTCTAATATTGCTTCCCCTTTGGTCGGTTCATGAACCAGCTGCTCCAAGAAGCAGTCATTTATTTCATCTAGGAACTTTATCTCCCTAGCATGTCCTGTTGTGACACTGACCCATTCGATGCCGGGGTAATTGAAATCACCCATTATTATTACTGCACTGTAACGTTTGCTAGCTTCCTTGATTTCTTTGAGCATTTCATCATCCATTTGTTCATTCTGGCCAGGCGGACGATAGTACACCCCCACTGCCATTGCCTTCCCCTTTTTACATGGAATTTCAATCCATAGAGATTCTACAGCAAATTTTGTTTCTTGCAAAACTTTAATCCTTTCTGATTCAATGCCCTCTCTAACATAGAGCGCAACCCCTCCACCAATTTGATCAGCTCTATCATTTCGATATAGTTTGTACCCAGGTATCACAGTGTCCCACTGGTTGTCCTCCTTCCACCATGTCTCTGATATTCCAATCATATCTAACCTCTCCTTTAGTGCTATATATTCTAACTCTCCCATCTTGTTTTGTAGACTTCTAGCATTTGCATACAAGCATTTTAGAGACTGTATTTTATTCATATTAATTTGGCTATTGGTAGACATGGGTAATTTGGGATCTTTAAGTTCTGTCTGCTCCATACTCGAGGGCATTTGGGCTACTTTACTCTTTTTTGGAACCTCTCTGCTTTTTGTAGTATCCTTCAAGGATACATTCTTCCGAACCATGCGCTCTTGGCCGACTGTCGGCTTTCCCCTATTATCTAGTTTAAAAGCTGCTCTATCTCCTTTTTAAAGGTTAATGCCAGCAGCCTGGTTCCGTCCCGGTAATTTCTTACACCGATCACACTTTTTAAAACCACTGGAAGCCATCGGGGAAAAAAAGAGTCCCCGCGAGGTCAAAGGACCGGCCTTCCAGGGAAAAAGGAAAAAAGGGCGCAAACGCCAGTCACGAAGGGCAAAAAACGAAAAATAAGAATCGGGCTCGATACCGGCGTACCGAACCCAGCGGGAGGGGAACCGGCGTCGAACCGGGAGAAAAATTAGCGATAATCGTCGAAAAAAAAAAATCTACTTTTAATCGGGAGGACAGGACACACGTCCGCTGGGCTTCTCGGAAAAAAAGAGACTGAGGTAAGATGGCACCTTTAGGCAAGAAGGGAACCGCGCATGTGTGCCTGCATTCCCAAAGACTCATAGAAAGCTGGGGAAATGCTCCGCTGGGGCTTCATCGGCGCCGATGACACCCATATGTGAGGGCTGACTTCCTGCTTGGTCCTGGAGAAAGAGGTGTTTCCCCACATCCTCAACATGAGATCATGTAAGATCTCATGGATAGGCAGAGTAGCTGCCTCCTTGGGAGCTTTGGGATATTGTAAGATCTCCAGCTCCTTTGCTCTGGGCTCTGTCTCCGGAGCCACTGTGATGGATAGGCCTCCAGCCACCTCTCGGATAAAATCCTGTAAGGATATATCCTCTGGAGGAGACATCCTACGTTTAGGAGAGGAAGGCTCCTCCGGAAGAAGTACCCCGGTACCAATCGAGCTATCTGAATCCTCAGACTCCTCTGAGCATTCAAAGTATCTCCTATCCGGATGCTCTTGTAGAGCCCAATACCCGTACCGATCGAAGTCGGTATCGGGGGGGTGAGGGGGGAAATCGGTACCGGTGTGTCGATACCAGAAGGCCAAGCATGACTCGGTGCCGGCAACGCAGACACCGATGTCGATGCTGTCAGTACCGGTACCAGAGTCGGAACCGAAGCCGGTACCGGTTGAATCGTCTGAAGCGGTCCCGAAGGCACCGATGCCGCAAGGAGAGCCGCTAGACTGCGTTCAATAGCCAAGAATCTCTGGTCTATTGATGCTGCCGATGCCTGGGTGTCAGTACCTGACAAAGCGGCCGGTACCCCAGAGCATGGCACCAGTAGTTCTGCTGAGGTGGAGGTCTCGAGAACATCCTGGAGCCCCGATACTGCTTTGGAAGCCGAAGTCTCCCGCCAGGGCAATTTGGAAGGTGCAAGTCCCTCAAGGGCAACGCCAGAGGCATCTCGATGCTTGGAAGGAGATCTACCCTTGAGGGACCGGACAGACTTATGTTTAGTTACCTGAGATCCATGAGAGGAAGAGGCGGCCCTGGAAGACGTCAATGCCACCGACGCTGCATCAGAGGGAAAAAGGGTACTGAGCTTAGCAGCCCGGTTTTGCCGACCCCCTCTTCGACATCATCCCACAGGCCATGCACTCGGAGATGGAGTGGTCAGGACCTAAATATTTGAGACACCATTCGTGGGTGTCGTTGACGGAGATAGTACCGCCACACTTGGTACACTTAAAACTGGAGGGACGAGTAGCCTAGTGGTTGGGGCAAGGTACTTCAGGCCGGAAGGTCGGGGGTTCAAATCCCACTAGAGGACAGCAACCATGGGCCGGAAGGACTGGGGTTTCTAGTTCCACAGGTGGTCTTGGGCAAGCCACTTAACCCTCCATTGCCCATGTTCCCTGTAAGTATTAGTGTGTGTGTGTGTCTCATATCCCCACGTGTTAAACGTATCCCCCACTTGTGTTGTGACCGCTTTGATTGAAGGATAAGGCGGTATACAAAACTGTCTAAATAAATAAATAAATAAATAAAACCCGAAGCGGGTTTTTCCATTTTAAGGAATTTTTGGGCCTAGTGCCCAAATTGGCGCGTGCACCTAAAGAAGGAAAAAAAGTTAGGAAAAAAGATATAATTTTTTTTTTTTTTTTTAGAGAAAGAAAGCCAGAACCGGCGGTACCGGTCTAGCGTCGAGGAAGGCAGACTCGACCACAAAAAAGAAGCAGAAGAAGAAAAAATTTTCTGCAGTGACAGGAACAACAACCTGCTGGCTCCGCAGAAAATGAAGAACTGGAGAGAGGCAGTTGGGAAAAGCGGGAAGGCAGCACGCAGGCACTGTGGGATGCTCCCAAAAGCTTTCTAATTGGACAATGGGGAGCGTTCCCGCACAGGCTCCGTCGGTACCAACGATACCCATATGTGAAGACTACATTCCTGCTTGTTCCTGGAGATACAGTGATACACCGGGAAGATGTATTACAAGGTTTCTGGAGTCTAGCGGATTACAGAATCCGAGGCAGCATGGATTCACCAGAGGCAGGTCTTGTCAGACAAATCTGATTGATTTCTCTGACTGGGTGACCAGGGAGTTGGACCAAGGGAGAGCCCTAGATGTGGTGGCGACAAAGAATACAGGTAAATGGAGCTCACTCTGAGGAGAAGGATGTTACCAGTGGTGTGACCCAGGGATCTGTCCTTGGTCCGATTCTTTTTAACATCTTTGTTAGTGATATAGCAGAAGGGGTGTCGGGTAAGTTTTGCCTCTTTGCGGATGATACCAAAATTTGCAATAGAGTAGACACTGAGGAAGGTGTAGATAACATGAGGAGGGATCTAGCTAAGCTTGAAGAATTGTCTAGAATTTGGCAGCTGGAATTTAATGTTAAAAAATGTAAGGTCATGCATTTGGGCTGCAGCAATCCTGTCCTGGCCGGGTAAGTACACTGCTTTGAGTGAAATGTTATGCCGTGTCGCAAAGCTGCAGAGGCGCACTGCCTCCCAACAGAGTTGGTATGATCCCGTGCCCCCTGCTTGAACCATTCGTCCTTCCAAATGGTCCAGGAAGACCCAAGGGCATGATAACCTGCTCAAGCTCTGAGCAGTCTATCTGTGAGGCACACTCCTCTGGTGATCGCAGTGGACCCCCCAGCTCGTCTGATGCATCCATGGTGAGGATGCCCTGCACTGGCAGGACCTGGAAAGACAGGCAGCTCGGAGGTTGAGGTGGTCCTGCCACCAGGTCAGGGAGGATGCCAAGGCTGGGCATGACCTGAATGCAGTCCTCTAGGAGGCCCAATGTCTGTGACCACTAGGCGCTGAGCGTCCACTAAGTCTACCACATGCACAGGTGGGTAAAAGGACTGACGTGGATGGTGGACGCTATGTGCCCCAAGAGGCGAAGTATCATCCAGGCTGTTACTGGTGCACCGCTCTTCACTACTTGCGCTAAGGCGACGAGGCACCAAGCCCGCTACAGGGGCAGACAGGCTCTTGCTCCTGGAGTCGAGCAGGGCCCCAACGAACTCCATGCACTGCGATGGGGAGAGACTTTGGGAAGTTCACCATTAAGCCCAGGTGCTCTAACAGTCCCAGAGTGCACTGTTCGGGACTGTAAGAGCCAGTTATCCAGATAGGGGAACACAAATACTCTGAGGAGGCAGAGGCGAGCAGCCATGACCGCCAAGCATTTCATGGATGGCCGAGGCCAGGCCAAAGGGAAGTACCCTGTACTGATAATGGTGGCCCCCTGCGACAAACTGGAGGTACTGATGGTGCCTTGGATGGATCAGGATGTGGGTATAGGCATCTTTGAGATCCAAGGAGCATAGCCAATTTCCCTGGAGGAAGTAAGGCAGCTCGGTTCCAAGGGATAACATCTTGAACTTTTCCTTGACCAGGAAGCAGATGAGGTCCTGAAGATCCATGATGGGCCTGAAGCCCTCTGTTTTCTTGGGGCCCAGAAAGTAGTGGGAGTAGAACCCCCGGCCCTGAAGATGAGAGGGGACAGACTTGATGCTCGAGTAAGGACTCAAATTCCAACTGAAGCAGCTCAATGTGCAAGGAGTCCATAGGCAATTCCCCTGAGAAAAAGGGCAAAAGCAGCTGAGTGAAGTGGAGGAGATAGCCCTCCTTGATCACCTGCAACATCCAGATGTCTCTGGTGATAGAGGGCCACCTGTGTACTAAGTGGACCAGCCGTTCCCCTGTGAACCTTGGGCCCATTACCTCCTGAGGGAGGGAGGCTATGCCCAAGGAGTCAAAAACTCTCCCCCACCCCCCACCCCCCCGACTGTGGCTGGGGCACTATTTGGGGTTTGGGCGTCTTAGGCTTATGGGGGCTGTGCCTGAGGGGGAGCTGGATAGGCCTGGAACTTGGGGTAGTTTCCATAAGCTTTCTTAGACTTTGGGTAGAAGGACTTTTTTCCCCAAAATCTACTGATGGGAAGGATCAGACACTTTCTTGGACAGCCTGGTCCTGGATCATGCATTCCTTCCCCAACTCATCAGCCTTCTCTGTCATCAGTTTGCTAAAGTGGTTGTCTCCCCGGCATGGGACGTCGGCTAATTGTCCTAAACTAATTGCTCTAAGTCAGAGGATTGCAGACAGGCAAGGAGACGGGCACTAATGCCCACCGCATCTACCCGAGCCACCGACTCGAAGCCATCAAAGGTTGCCCAAGCCTGAAACTTGGAGCACTCTTTGACCAAAGATACCAGGGTCCAAAAGCGCTCAAGGGGCTCACCTGATAGACCAGCTGAGAACCCGATGAGTTCCTTCACCAGGTCTCTTAGGTACATGCCAATGTACAGCTGGTAAGGTAAGTCTGGATCTGGGCTGCGAGCACAGAGCCCTTGAAACACTTACTACCAAACGCATCGATGGTACAGACCTCCCTCCCTACCAGGGGGCACCAAGGAGTGCATCTTTTGGCTCTTGATATGACACAAAGTCAACGCCACCGCCATCGAATTGTGTAGAAGTTGCATTTTCTGGAACCCAGGGCTCTTACCAACTCGATACTGCAAATCGAGTTGATGGTTCACAATCGGCACCATCACCAGGGTCTCCCACATCCTGAACAGCAGACGCTCCAGGATGAGGGGGCATAGGCAACATCAGTGCTTCCCGAGGAGGGGCGTCATACTGGAGGATCTCCAGATCCTCAGCCCGCAGTTCATTTCGGGGACCACCATGAAGGCGAGTGCTTGGGACATCTCCCTCACAAACTCCAAGAATACAAGACCTTCTGGAGGGGACCTCTGCCAGTGATGTGGCGGACAGATGTCAGAGGGGATGTCCCAATGGAGCATGGTCCACCACAAAAAACAGCAAACTGCCACAAAGAGCCAAAGAAACCAACCAAGACCGTGGCAGAGAGTACAAAAAAAGCCTTTATTAACTTCTTCAGGGGTATGTGGCTCACTATGTTGTGTGCTAGGGAAACACATCCATGAGTTTCTATAGGGACCCCAAAAGGATCATAAACAAACCGAAGAGCACCTTCTCTAGTATAGAAACATAGAAACATGATGACAGAAAAAGACCACATGGCCTATCTAGTCTGTCCTTCCATAACAACAACTACAACAGTTCACTTTTTACAATTAGAGATCCTCTGTGTTGGTCCTATGCTTTTTTGAATTCAGTTACTGTCCTCATCTCTACCACCTCCACAGGGAGACTATTCCATGGATCCACTACTCTTTCTGTAAAGAAATATTTCCGCATATCACTCCTGAATCTATCTCCCTTCACCCTCATCCCATGTCCCCTCGTAGCAGAACTTGCTTTCAATTGAAAGAGGCTCTCTCCCTGAACATTTATGCCACGGAGGTATTTAAACATCTCAATCATATCACCTCTATCCCGCCTTTCCTCTAAGGTGTACATATTAAGATCCTTAAGTCTGTCCTCATATGCTTGATAATGAAGCCCATTAATCATTTTAGTAGCAACCCTCTGCACCAACTCCATCCTGTTCACATCCTTTTGAAGGTGCAGTCTCCAGAATTGCACACCATACTCCAAATGAGGTCACACCAAAGACTTATACAGAGGCATTATCACCTCCTTTTTTCTGCTAGCCATTCCTCTCCGTATGCACCCAAGCATCCTTCTAGCTTTTGCCGTCGCCTTTTCTACCTGTTCAGCTACTTTAAGATCATCAGACACAACCACGCCTAAGTCCCGCTCTTCTTTAGTGGACAAAAGTACTTCACCTCCTATACTGTATTGCTCCCTTGGATTGCTGCAGCCCAAATGCATGACCTTACATTTTTTAACATTAAATCCCAGCTGCCAAATTCTAGACCATTCTTCAAGCTTAGCTAGATCCATCCTCATGTTATCTACACCTTCCTGGGTGTCTACTCTATTGCAGATTTTGGTATCATCCGCAAAGAGGCAAACCTTACCTGACAACCCTTCCGCTATATCACTAACAAAGATGTTAAAAAGAATCGGACCAAGGACAGATCCCTGGGTCACACCACTGGTAACATCCTTCTCCTCAGAGTGAGCTCCATTTACTTGTACTCTTTGTCGCCTCCCACCCAACCAATTTCTAACCCAAGCAGTAACTTTAGGGTCCATCCCTAGGGTGCTCAGTTTGTTTATAAGTCGCCTGTGCGGAACAGTGTCAAAGGCTTTACTGAAATCTAAATACACCACATCTAGAGCTCTCCCTCAGTCAAACTCCCTGGTCACCCAGTCAAAGAAATCAATCGGATTTGTCTGACAAGAACTGCCTCTGGTGAATCCATGCTGCCTCGGATCCTGTAATCCGCTGGACTCCAGAAACCTCACTATTTTCTCTTTCAGCAGCGTTTCCAATAATTTACTCACCACCGAAGTTAAACTAACCAGCCTGTAGTTTTCAACCACATCCTTACTACCGCTTTTGTGTAAAGGCACCACATGAGCCTCTCTCCAGTCCTTTGGCACCACTCCCAACTCCAACGAGGCATTGAAAAGGTCAGTCAGTGGAGTTGCTAGAACGTCCCCAAGTTCCCTCAGTATTCTAGGGTGTATCCCATCCGGTCCCATCGCTTTGTCTACTTTAAGTTGAGATAGTTTCTCACGAACACAGTCTTCTGAAAATTGTTCAAGATGTCCCTCACTTCTGTTCTTATTTGTGGGTGTTTTCTGAGGTCCTGCTCATGGTTCTTCATCTGTGAACACAGAACAAAAATATTTGTTAAGCAATTCTGCTTTATCCTTATCAGCTTCTACATATTCCCCCCCCCCCCTGCACCCTTGAGTCTGACAATACCACTCTTGCCCTTCCTCTTCTCACTAATATAGCTGAAAAATGTCTTATCCCCCCCACTTTATTGCATTGGCTATTTCCTCCTCCTTTTGAATCTTTGCCTTCTTGACTACTTTGCTAGCTTCTCTAAGTTTTTCCAAATACAGATGTCTGTCTTCCTCTCTCTGTGATCTCTTGTATTTCATGAAGGCCTCCCTCTTTTTCTTCACTTTTTCAGCTACTTCCTTCGAAAACCATAGCGGTCTCCTGTTCCTTTTGCCTTTATTTACCATTTTAACAAAAAGGTTGGTTGCCTTTAAAATACCCCTTTCAGTTTTGCCCACTGTTTTTCTACATCCCCCAGCTGTTCCCATCCCACTAATGACTCCCTGAGGTATTGGCCCATCTTCGCAAAGTTAGTCTTCCTAAAGTCTAAGATCCTCACCTTGGAATGGATTCTAACAGCCCTAGTCCTAATATGTCAAGTGTTGTTGCCGATTCAGTCTGTAACCACAACATAGTGAGCCACATAACCCTGAAGACGTTTCTTACTAAACACGGCCAGTGTTGGGTTGACGACACTCATCCCCAGGATTAATAAAGGCTTTTTTTGTACTCTCTGCCACGGTCTTGGTTGGTTCCAATGGAGCATGGTGTCAGGAGACTCTTCGTCCGTCTCACACACCAACTCAGAGCTGAAGTAGTCGACGAGTGTCCCACGGTCCTCAGATCAACCCGGCATTGACTCCTCCTGATGTTGGAGGTCCGTTGGTATTGTGTTGGCCACAGACAGCCTTGACACCGACTGTGCCAAACGCTGAGGATGGGTGGAGCATCCTCTGCAGAGGTCCTCATTGAAGAAGTCCCCGTGTGGGATGCTGATGACCGCGAGTGACCTCCAGGAATGCAGAGAAACTGCATTTGAGGGCTGCCATCCTGACCTCAATGCCAGACTGCTCTGTCGCTGGTGCCGGTCGCTGGTGCCGGTCCTAAGGACATCAAGGCCGGTGTCAGGTTTCTCACCAGGGAATTCCAGATTGTAATGGAGTCGGAGGTGCCATGTGAATCCCTCGATGCCAGTGGCAAATCGTCTCTCTGGGGCTGCTTCAATGGATGCTCCCATCTATCATCCCCCACATCAAGGGCTCTGGGGCCAATTGGAGGCAGACTTATCACTCGATCCCGGGTCAGTCCTCGACATCGGCTTCAAGGAAGACGCTGATATCTGAGGGAGATCCTCTGAGGATGATTCCGATTGCTCAATGACCTCCGGGCTCCAACCGAGCCTGGGCACGCGACACCACGTCACTCGTTGCCAGTGTTGAAGGCAGGGATTCCACCCCCAATGCAGAGCCTGAGCAAAACCTACCAGATACCCCTGCCGCCTTTTGCGTTCCTTCTGGGTCTTAGCCAACATAGGGAGGCAAAGCGGGCAGAAAGACCCGTCGTGGTTTGCCCCAAGGTACTTAATGCAGGTACTGTGGCGGTCCATACGGGACATAGTGCAGTTCTACTTGCCACACTGCTTAAAACCGCTGGTCGAGGACATAGCAAGAAAAACGAGACCCATGAGATCAAATTCAGATGCCTCAACCAACTAGGATGTGAAAAAAAAACCCACGAGCCAAAAAGACAAAAATAAAGAAAATTACCCAAGTGAAAAACTACGTCACCGATGCGCAATACTCGGGCGGCAGAAAAGTGATTGAATCGAGTACTTGAGAGAAAGAGAAAACAATAACGGCTCAGAAAAATCTACTTTGTCTGAGGTGCACAGACAACATGTCTGCAGGGCTCCGTGAAAAAAACAGACTGAGGCAAGATGGCATCTTTGAGCAGGAAGGTGACCGCGCATGTGAGGCTCCGTCCGTGCTGCAGGCTCCGTCCGTGCTGATATCATCCATATGTGAGGACTGACTTCCTGCTTGCTCCTGGAGAGTATGTTTAAACCCACTGCCCAGTGTGCAGCGGCAGCCAAGATAGCAAATAGAATGCTAGGAATCATAAGAAAAGGAATGGAGAATAAAACCAAGGATATAACACCTCTGTATAGTTTCATGAAAAAAACACACATTGAACAGTGTGTGCAATTACTACTTCTACTATTGCTTTTACTAATCATTTGTGGGAGCTCTACACAAGGTGCTATACAGACACATGTAATAGACTGTTCTTGCTTATCGGAGCTTACAATCTAGTCAAGACAGACAACATAACAGCTGAGGATAAGGATACATCAAGGGGAATGGTAAAGAAACACATAGAAGACAAAGAAGATAAGGGTCCAAAAGCTGCCTCAAAAGAGGTGAGTTTTCAACCTGGATTTGAAAAGGGACAGAGATGAAGCCTGCCATACAGATTCAGGTAGTTTGTTCCAGGCATAAGTAGCAGCAAGGTGAAAGGATCGAATTCTGGAGTTGGCAGCAAAAGAAAAACAGCACAGACAGAAGCAATTTGCTAGAGGAGCGGAATTCCCGAAGAGAGTTGTAGGGAGAGATAAGAGAAGAAAGGTATTAAGGAGCAGCAGAATGAATGAACTTATAGATCAGTAAGAGAAGTTTGAACTGGATACGGAAACAGATAGGGAACAATGTAGCGAGAAGAGGGGTTATATGAGCATATCAAGGCTAGTGGAAGATTAGCCACCATATCTTAAAAAGGATAGCGAAATTAGAAATGGTGCAGAGAACAGTTGCTAAAATGATAAAGGGGATGGAAGCATACCCTTATCAGGAAAGGCTTAAAAGGTTAGGGCTCTTCAACTTGGAAAAAAGACAGCTGCAGGGAGATAGCACAGAGATTTAGACTAGAGGACACTAGATCCCCACTAGATCCCCACTAGAGGACAGCAACCTTGGGCCGGAAGGACTGGGGTTTCTAGTCCCACAGGTGCTCCTTGTGGTCTTGGGCAAGCCACTTAACCCTCCATAGCCCATGTTCCCTGTAAAATAGTTATCTCCAAGTTATAATGCCCTGTTCAATGTAATTTCAGTTCGTTTAATGTAAACCGCACTGATGCAGAATAGCGCGGTATATAAGAGAATGTAAATAAATAAATAAATAAATAAATTTATAAAATAAGGAATAGAGTGGAACAGGTAAACAGATCAGTTGTTTACTCCTTCAAAAGCAGAAAGACTAGGGGACAGGCAATAAAGCTACAAAGTAGCACATTTAAGACTAAACTAAGAAAATAGTTTTTTCACTCAATGCGTAATCAAATTCTGGAATTCGTTACTGAAGGATGTATTAAAAGCTATTATTGCAGCTGGGTTTAAAAGAGGTTTGGACAAGTTCCTGGAGAAAATGTCCATAAGCTATTATCAAAGAGGACCAGTAAAATCCACTGCTTATCTATGGGATAAGCAGCATGGAATCTGTGTACCTTTTTGGGAACCTGACAGGTGCATAAATCTTGTAGCGCTATATAAATGATTATCATCATTAATATCAAATAAATGCAGCTAAATAAAATAAATATTAGTAGTAGTAGTACTTGTGATCTGGACTGGCTGCTGTAGGAAAAAGGATACAGGGTTTTGTCTGACCCAATATGACATATCTTATGTTCTTATGACAGGGCACATAGAAAGAGGTCTGAGTGAAAAGAAAAGATGGAGGAAAAGAGATAAATAAGTAATGAAGGTGAGACATGGAAAGAAGAAAAATAGGGAAGTTATATTTCAAAACAGATACAAATGAAATTAAGCTAACGACATTTATAGAAATGAATGTTATTGGAAAATCAATACAGGCAATTAACAAATAATAAAGAGATAAGGGAAGATAAAATGCGTGAGAAATATGAATGAACTGCAGGGGATGGGGGAATGAGAGGATAAAGAAGAGAAGCTGGGAGGGTATGGGAAAGTCAGACGTGGGAGATGCAGGAGCAAAAGGAATAAGAAAGATTAGGGAAGTAAGAAATGGGATGACAAAAAGATGGGGGAGATGTGGAAGAGAGGAAGAAGCTGGTACTTACATAGCTTTGCCAATGCAATAAGAGAAGTGTTGACAGCTAATGAGAGCTCAATTGGAAGTTCAGGTGGAACAACTGAAGTCAAAATTAGTGTACACTCCAGAAACAGCTTGTAACGGTTCCTGCTTGGGTCCTTGGTGCCTAAAAATAAACAAAACATACAAATTCCTTCAACTGAGAAAATATTCTCTCTTCACCACTCTAAAATTGAAAACAAATATAACACAAAGTTTCAAATAACCAATAGCCAGCAACACAGTTTAAAGCTAAGAAGGGAAAAAACAGAAAAACTAAAGAGTAGACAGTGGAGCACTGTAGACAGTCACATGTGCAAACAGTTATTTTTATGAGTAAAACCACAAACCGGGGGGGGGGGGGGGGAGGGGGGAGTGGGAGGTGGACTTAAATGGGATAATTTTATAAAGCAGGGGGGAACATACTTTAAGCCACAACTAAAGCACTTACTTTGCCAATATTTGGATCATTTACATGTGTATGTACATAAGCATGTACGTACATGGCCTCTTAAAAAAAAAATGAGATGGGAGAGTTAGAATATATAGCACTACATGAGAGATTAGATATAGCCTAGGGACACTGCGGTGGTGACCGGTATCGGGGGGACTCCTTGTCTTCCGTCTCCCACTCGGAGTAGCCCATGGAGGACTCATAAAAGGGCTTCTCTGCAGGCCTTGAGGGCCCTATGCCCTACAGCCTGCACCCAGTAAGCTTGCCGGGGACAGCTGCGGTCCCATTGAGCGGGACTGAGAGCGCAACCTTGGCTGAGGATCGACTCGAGACAAAAGGACCTCAAGGATCGGTTTGGCTTCAGGGACATCTTAAGACATCGAGGGCCCAGTGGTCGGGGCGGATGAACCAGTCGTGCCGGACAACTGTGCCTGCTGCTAGTCCATGTAGGCAGACAAACTGCGCTCCAGGACCGCCATTCTGAATTCGGCATGGGCACTGAGAGACTCGGGCCCAATGTCGGCTCCCCCGAAGGGGAATCCTCAACGAAGATGGCTTCTAGGGACATAGGCCAGTCTGCACCTGGATCCTTCTGGGGGACCTTCGCAGGTCACTCCTTCTCCGATGCTGCGGATGAGTGCCTCAGACTGCGGGACCGGGACCGGGCCCAGAGGGGGGGGGGGGGCTCCCGGCCGGTCGGAACCATCCAAGGACACTGCCTTCAAGGATTTCTTCTTTTTCCTGGGTTCACTCGAGGGTGACCCCCTTTCTGAGGACCCACGACGAAGCTTGGGTTTGGAGAGTTCCACCCGAGACGTCGGGGCTTCAGATGAGGCCCTGGCATTTGGAGGCATTGGGGACTCAAGGAAAAATGTATCGTGCTGCTGCTGGTGGCCTTGCTGGACATCGACTTGTAGAGATCGCAGGCCGTCTGGTCATGGTCTGGCTTGAGGCAACGAAGATAGCAGCCATGTGTGTCTGTCAAAAACATGATTTTAGAGCACTGATCACACTTCTTAAAACCACTGGTAGCCATGGGGGAAAAAAGTACCCCTGCGAGGTCAAAGACCCTCTGGGCTGCCAGCGGGAGAGAAAAGGCACAAAAGGTGCCAGAAAAGAAAATAAAGACTACAAAAATGCAAGCAGGCCCAATGCCGAGGCCCCGAGGTCGGTAGGCGGGAAGAGTATCGGTGCAATACTGGAGGCAAGTTGGAAACTCGGGCAACAAAATAACCAACTTTTTCCAGGGACAAGCCAATGTCTGAAGGGCTCCGCAGAAAGAAGAAGACTAAGCAAAATAGCATCCTTGGGCGGGAAGGGGACCACGCACACTTGGTGCATCTCCCAAAGGCTTTCCTTGAAAACTGGAGGGATACTTCCGCGACGGTTCCGTCAGTGCCGATGTCATCCATATGTGAGGACTGACTTCCTGCTTGTTCCCAGAGAAAGACCTCTTATTCACTGAACATTTTAGCCCAACAACCAAACTCCAAACCACTGGCATCACTCATCCCCTAACAACCCTTCCTCAAACCTACCAGATGTATTCACGTCCCACCCCCCTAAGAACTACCCACCCCCGATAATTTATTTTATTTATTTATTGAATGGTTTTATATACTGCCTTTCAGGAAAATCAAAGCGGTTTATAGATAACATGTAATGAACAATTAGATCATAACAGGGTTAACATTTAACATCAGAAAACGTTGAGTATGAACTAGGAAGTAGGCTACATGTTGGTGCAACAACATTATTTACAGGTAGAAACAAATACAAAAGTAATCATATGTACATGTAGGCTTATTTACAGAGCTGTTCAATATTATATCTTCTGGGTATAATTAATTGTGATCTAAGGCTGCTAACAGGGCTGCTATACCAGGATTTAGTATTGGAGGGAGGATATTATGTGGGGAAAAAGATTCAGATATACCAAAATGTTCTATAAAAAGATGTGTCTTGAGATCTTTCCTGTAGGTGTAGGCTAGTAGTGGATCTAAGTAGCAAGAGGGTACAAGTAGAGTATTTTGGCTAGACTCCTCCTTAGCCTATCATCTGAACAGGATGGTGATACTTCCCTTATTAGTTTGAAAGTAGTCATTAGTATTTTATTCTTGACCCTGCTATGTATGGGCAGCCAATGAGGCTTGAATAAGATGGGAGTAATGTGTTCTGATGGGTTTGCTTTGACAACAATCCTAATAATAAACAAAATATCCATGGGAAATACAATCCTATAACACAATACACCTATCCCCTATCTATACCCCTATTACTATGTGTGATTGAAAGATATTTTTGCTGGACTATTTATCTTAAGAGGACAACCTCTCCTGTAGCAAATATTCCTTTTATTCGTTTTAATGAGCTAAAATTTAACTCAAATTTTCACCCTACCAGTGAAAAACCAAGGAGACTCACATCCTGTGATCACCTCTAACGCTTTAAAAAAATGCCAACTTAGCTTTTGCACGGATATTCAAATGAACCTCAAACAGGTTTCAAAGAGCAGCTCCCGCTGAAAAGGAATTCTTGTTTTCATTCTACTTCATTTCTTCGGATCCCTCTTAAAAAACGAAGCCATCAATCTTTTCACTCTTATGGACAGCTACAAAAGTCAGCAACACAAGCCACATATCACCATGTTTCAAATCTGAGAATCCTCTCGATCCTTCATCAGGCTCACACTGAGGCTGAATACAATACCGCCATCTTTACTCATTTCTTATAGGGAAATTTGCCTCCGACGTAATATAATTTAAGTCCAATTAGAATTCTGCAAGCTAAACAAACAGCAAGTTAGTCCAATCATACTCCAAGCCATAATGTGTTCCCCAAGCATAAGTCAAACTCCATCAACCGATTTCCAGGTTCAAACTTTGGGGAATCACCGTTTGCAACCAGAATATCCATTTTTGCTCAAGATATTGCAATCAATGTATCCTGTCTCCTTCCCGATATGAAGGGGGTACATGATTAATAATCCGTCATTTGTATTCCTGAAAAGAATGTCCTTTGAAAACACTATGAGATACAATCGGAGCCATTAAAACTTGATTACGAAGGCGGGATCGATGTTCCAAAAGTATTTGTCTAAGAGGTCTGCTAGTACGTCCTATATATTTAAGAGAGCAAGGGCATATCAACAAAGATACCCCATATGATGTTCTACAGTTTGTTCGGTAAAGAGTTGTATATGAAATATGAGAGATCGAGTCAATCCATTTGAGGGCCCTCTGTAGTCATGCAAAAATCACATTCCCCACAGGGATCGTGGCTGTGACTTAAAATTTCACTTGCTAATAAAAAATCTGTCCTACATGTCACATAATTCGCCACATTCCGACTGCGCCTATATGCTAACATTAATGGGCATTGAAAACAACAATGAACATTTAAAATATGCCAATATTTTTTTTTTTTTAAGTTTACTAACATTCTCAGTAAGATGCATGTAAGGCAGTACTCCCACTACCAGTGTAGTTGGTCTAGTAGAGTTGTTATTCTGGATGTCATACCACCACCATTCAGGGTGGTTAAATTGCGCCCACTTGTAGGCTCTATGAACTAAATCAGCCGGATATCCCCGAGCTAAAAGGCATTGTTCTAAATCTTTTGCCTGTTTATGAAATTCTGACAACGTGAAACACAAATCGGCAAAGCCGAACAAATTGGCCCAACGGCAACCCCCGTCATAGGGGAGGCTGGGTGATGACTGTGAAATTTTAGCAACCTATTCCTTTGAAACGATTTACGATACAGAGTAGTGTGTAAATTCTGTACTTCTTTGTATATGGTAAGGTCCAAAAAATTGATTTGATGAAAGTGATATTCCGGAACAAACTGAATATTAGGCTTAATAGAATTCAGCCAAGTAAAATATTCCTGTAACTGAGCTACTGAACCAGAGCAGACAAAGAAGACATCATCCAAAAATCTAGTCCATGTGGAAATATACTGAAACCATTGTGAGGAATATATATGCGTTTCTTCATAGTGAGCTATATATAAAGCTGCCACTGTTTACGTCATCAGAATATAAAAAGACTAGGGGACATGCAATGAAGCTACAAGGTAACCAATTTAAAACTAATAAGAGAAAATATTTTTTCACTCAACGTGTAATCAAATTCTGGATTTTGTTACCAGGGGATGTAGTAAAAGCTGTTAGTGTAGCTGGGTTTAAAAAAGGTTTTGACAAGTTCCTGGAGGAAAGGTCCATAAACCATTATTAAAAGGGACTCAGGATGCCACTGCTTGACCCAATACAAGCATTGAGGAACCTGTGTCTTTTGGGGAACTTCTAGGTACTTGTGACCTGGATTGGCCACTGTTGGAAACAGGATACTGGGCTTGATGGACCTTAGTCTGACCCAGTATGGCATATCTTATGTTCTTATGATGGAGCCACGGTGGCCCCCATGGGTATTCCAAAAATCTGCAAATAAAAATGTATCATAACGGAAATAACTGCGTCTCAATACACATTCCAACAAAGATAGGGAAAAATGCATTGGTAGTTTAGTTGGTAACCTTAGATCTAACAATAATAGAATCTCTAGTGTCTCCTGTTGGTCTATACTGGTATACAAGGAGGTTACATCCATTGTTACCAAAAAGGTCCTTTCTAATAGCAATGATGCCTTTTGCAAAATGGTAATAAAATGATAAGAATCTTTAATACGTATTAAGATTTAATCGAAACTAATGTAGGCTGCAAAAAATGGTCACAAAATTGAGATAATGGTTCTAGAATTGAATCTCGACATGATACTATTGGACGACCTGGGGGAGCACTGAGTGACTTATGAACTTTAGACACCATGTAAAATATGGGAGTAGATGGATGACATTTATTCAGAAATTCATATTCCTTCTTTGTAATCCAGCCCTGTGAAAAAGACGGTTCAGTCAGTGTCCTAATCTCAATGGCTAAATCATTTAAAGGATCTTTCTCTAATGTCCTATAATAGCGATGGTCATTCAGGTGAGTCATCATAACATCCCGATAATGTTCAATATCCTGTACTACGATAGCACACCCTTTATCCACTCGATGGATTATAATTTCTGGAGTAGATCGCAGTTCTAGCAATGCTTGTCTTTGTTGAGCAGTGATATTAAAAAATTGTTCTTCAAATGTAACCCCTCTAGTTTTTCCAATTCCAATAATATAATCCTTTGAAAAGCTATAATACTAGGTTCAGTCTCCATTTCGAAGGACACGCCATCACTGCATCATCCCTTACTCCAATCGGTTCTTTTGAAAAAAACTTTATAATGCATAATTTTCTAAACAGAGCAAATAATGCCTTTCGGATTTCAAATGGGTCATATCACACTGTTGGAACAAAAGATAACCCCAACTCTAAAATTGACATCTGCACGTCAGTCAGCGGTCGCCGAAACAGATTAATTACTGCTGCCTGGTGGGTGGACAACCCCCTGTGGCTCTCCCTCTGGGAAAATCGATATGGCTGGCGTCCTCAAGGGCAGCCCCCCTGAAAATTCAGTTGTATCAAACCTGTATTGGTCGTTGATTCAGTTGATCTATTGACTGCAATATCAATGGAATCACTATCAGTATCTTCCAACAACGATTCAAACGTTACATGCTTTTTATTGTCTATTCTCTTTTGATCTATGTTAGACTTTTGTTGACTCCAAGTATATACTTGGTTCTTTTCATAGTGAAGCGCATCTCGAGAAAATTTCTTAATTTGGGAAGCTTTTGAAGTCTCCCGCAATTGGGTTAATTTCCCTGATAAAGCAGACAAATTAGCATCAAAAACAGAAGCCAGCATATCCACCTTTAAAGTGGTCTCCACTAATTCCAATTGGGACTTTAAAGATTTTTCCTCATTTGACAATCTTTCTACTAATAATGCTATTAAATCTAAGCCACACTTATTCAAGATCATATTCCATTTCTGTAGAAACGCTTTATCTTCTATAAACATGTGAGGTGGTTTTAACACTCGTAATCCTCTAGGGATCATCTGTTTAAGGTCTTGAGTCATAGTAGAAGCATGTAAAGGTACTCTAACCGATTTTCAGGGTAAATTTTTAAACTATGTCCAGGTCCCCACTGGACCCATCAATATAGGATTAGTGTCATCGTCGAAAAAGGCTGGATGTGACGTGACATGACATGACATTTAGTAGCAAGTGAAATTTTAAGTCATGGCCACGATCCCTGTAGGGAAAGCACAGTTACTTACCTGTAACAGGTGATCTCTGGGAACAGCAGGAATTAGTCTTCACATATGGGTACGTCAGTACCGACGGAGCCTGCACGGGAATGCTCCCCAGCATCCAATCAGAAAGCTTTTGGGAGCATCCCTCGCGCCTGCGCGCTGACTTCCCGCCTTTCCCACTGCCTCTCCTCAGTTGAGCTTCATAGCTGAGACAGAAGGAGAGAAAGAGGAAAGGAAATAGATAGATACAACTCCTAGGGGAGGTGGGTGGGTTGTGAAGACTAATTCCTGCTGTTCCCAGAGATCACCTGTTACAGGTAAGTAACTGTGCTATCTCCAGGAACAAGCAGGAATGAGTCTTCACATATGGGGACTCCCTAGCTGTGGGTGCCAGGGGAGATCCCATAAAATGCGTATCCCTGGAACAGGACGGCATTTTCCAAACCTGGATCCTCGGCATCCCCTGAGGGATGGGGGGTAGGAGTTGAATAGAGAAAAGCTGTAGAGGAACAGCGAATCTAAAGACTACAGGGAAAAAGCGTCTTTAGAATGTAGGTCAAGTATCATTAAGATATTTAATGAAACTAGTACAATATAGAGCTTACCAACTGGATTGTAGGAAGTAGAACTGTGATGGAGTGTACTGTAGATGCAGAAGCGGAATCCTCAAGGTAACTTCACAGCAGTGAGGATGAAGTCCCAAACCTGGAGTGGGCAGGTGACCCAGGTGTCAACTGGGGTAGGAGAAGAACGGCAGGTCTTCAATGGAAAGCTTTATGGAAAAAGCTGAAAACTGACAGCTTTTATCAACACTGAGAACTAAAAGAAGAAGACTGACCGATCTGGAGAATTAGCCCAGTCCTAAAGGGAAGAGGGGGTATGGAAAAAAGCCCCTATTCCCAAGGAGAAGAGAAGTGTACTCAGAAATACTGAAGAGGTACACTGTCTTTCCTAGCTGGTAAGAGATAGGAAGACATTGAAGTTGGATACTTCATAGACAGGGATCTATAACAAAAATAGAAGCTGTTGACATCACAGCAATAATATTGTGTATAACCGTTCCCACTTACTGAGCCATATGATAATAGGCAAGTGGACTGTCTGGACCCCTTAAGAAGGGTAAAACTCTATAGCACAGACAATTAGGGAGATAGCAGGTAATACTTAGCGTCCTATGGACATCTCCCAATGGGCACACATATATATACATATATATACATATATATATATACACATATATATATATATCTGGAGAGACATAGATATCTACATATATATGTGCGTATATGTCTAGACATGTGATATATATATATATATATATATATATATATATAGATATAGATATAGATATAGATATATATGGGCATGACTTATGCCCACACATATACATACATGAATATAAGTCTGAGGATACATGCCTGCAACTGAGCCCCACAAAAACATTCACATGGGGAATGTGATGGGAAAAGATTCATCTAATAATGAGGGGGGTAAAAACCACCTGAAGATATATAGAGAATCTATTTCTGCGGTGCAGGAATGTAGTTCAGTGGAATAACCAGTATGGTTGCGTGAAAAAACAGGATAATAGCAGTCTGGCAAGAGCACGTCAGGAGTACTTTAGGACTCCGACATGTCCAAAGGACAAAAAAAACGCATAGACTAAGACACCAGGATGACCCAGCCAAGGGACACAGGGGTATCATGTACACTAAAAGAGTATGCGTTGTCCAAGTGGAGCAGAAAAGCATAATGCCAAGCTGTAAGGAAAAAAAGAGTAGATTCCTGCAAGATTGAGAACTCCTTGGACATTCACGCCATGGAATGATTATATAATCTTTTTCTACTATATGGAAAAAACCATCAGAGACAAAGTTCAATGCTCTGTAGCAAGGGCCCTGAGTAGAAAGCTTCTCTGAAGATTGCAGAGAGCATTGTGCAGGAGAATTATAAAATAAAACTGACAGAAGTCAGGTGTGTTGCCACATCCCAGGAAAGGATATGGCTAGAAAAAGATAACCTGCAGAGAGTAGTATTATGCAAGATAGCTGAAAGTAGCTTGCAATGAGCATTAAAGTAATCACTGGAACTCCTGCATATACAGCAACTGAACAAAACAGCAGAGGGGATTCTCCTGTATAAAAACAGAGAGAAAACAGACAAAGGGAGCGGAGATATTCTCGTCCCTGTCTGATGAGTTGTTCAGAGCATGCATTGAAGGATAACAAAAAGTCTACACTGGAAAGAAAGAAGTGTTTCAGTATGGTACCAACTCAAGCAGGGGAAACCCTGGAAGAGAGGGGGTTGGAAAGTGACTTACCATATGGTAAGTCAGCTGAAGGAAAAGATGTCCATGTGGGGACAGAAACTATCATGGGATAGTTGTAACCTCCCTTCGTAGTAGTAGGAAGGGGAGAATTCTGTAACCCATGGAAAAAAGTATCCTAACAGCTTAGCATACTGAAAAAGAAAAAAAACAGTGTAGAGGTTCTTGCAGGACCGTTAAAGGATGTCTTCAACAGATCCTTGGAAACAGGAGTGGTTCCTCAGGACTGGAGAATGGCTAATGTTGTACCTCTACACAAAAGTGGTGACAGGGAAGAAGTGTCAAATTACAGGCCCGTGAGCCTTACCTTGGTGGCAGGAAAAGTAATGGAGGCGCTCCTGAAAGAGCGAATAGTGAACTTTCTCAAAACCAACAGGTTGCAAGATCCCAGGCAACATGGTTTTACCGAAGGACGGTCTTGCCAAACAAATCTGATTGAGTTCTTTGATTGGGTGACCAAGGAACTAGATCTGGGGCATGCAATGGATGTCATCTATCTGGATTTCAGCAAAGCCTTTGATACTGTTCCTCATAGGAGGCTTGTCAATAAACTCAGTAGCTTGGGGATGGGTCCCAAGATAGTAAACTGGATTAGAAATTGGTTGACTGACAGACAACAGAGGGTGATGGTACATGGAGCTCACTCGGATGAGAGGAAGGTGATTAGCAGGGTGCCTCAGGGTTCGGTCCTGGGCCCGGCATTGTTCAATATATTTGTGAGTGATATTGCTGAAGGACTGAATGGAAAGGTCTGTCTTTTTGCAGATGACACAAAAATTTGCAACAGAGTGGACTCCCCAGAGGGAGTGGATAACATGAGGAAAGATCTACAAAAGCTGGAAGACTGGTCTAATGCTTGGCAACTACGATTTAATGTGAAAAAGTGCAGTGTCATGCACTTGGGTAGCAGAAATCCAAGGGAAAAATACACAATAGGGTGTGAGAGGTTGGTATGCACGGTTCAGGAGAAAGACCTTGGTGTGATTATCTCTGATGATCTCAAGGTGGCAAAACAGTGCGACAAGGCGGTGGCAAAAGCCAGGAGGATGTTGGGCTGCATTCAAAGAGGGATTACCAGCAGAAAGGAAGAGGTACTTATGCCACTGTACAAGTCACTGGTGAGGCCTCACTTGGAATACTGTGTTCAGTTTTGGAGGCCATATCTTGCAAAAGATGTAAAAAGACTGGAAACTGTTCAGAGAAAGGCGACCAAAATGATTTGGAGCCTGCGTCAGAAGCCTTATGAGAAGACACTTGAAGACCTAAATATGTACACTTTGGAGGAGAGGAGGGACAGGGGAGATATGATTCAGACCTTTAAATACTTAAAGAGAAATGATGAACAAACAAACCTCTTCCAAAGACGGGGAAGCTGTAAAACTAGAGGGCATAACATGAAGCTGCAAGGTGGTAAATTGAAAGGCAATGTCAGGAAATATTTCTTCACTGAAAGGGTGGTGGATGCTTGGAATGCCCTCCCGATGGAAGTGGTGAGGGCAAACACGGTGATGGAATTCAAAACGGCATGGGACAAACACAGTGGATCCCTTTACAGCAACAGGATAAAAGCAAAATAAACAGTACCATCTAACTTCTGAACTATCTAGCATCTGAACAAATAAGGGTGTCCTACATGGAGTGGTGGGTTCACCCCTAAACAGAAACAAAAACATGAGGAGGGGTGGCCTGCACAGAGCGACAGGTGCACCTACCCTTGCCTTCTTGCTGGGCAGACTAGATGGACCATGCTGGTCTTTATCTGCCGTCACTTACTATGTTACTATATGTTACTATGTAGAGTTTGAAGAATAAACTTCTGCTAAGAAGAAGTTAACTGTAGATTGCAATACACAGGAACCTATGGTTGCTGGTTATGATTAAACTGGCTAGAGTCTGGAGACTTCAGACTAGGATGAGATGTCCCTTGCTTGGGTACATCTGGAAGATGAGCAGGAGAAGGGTGAAACCTTCTTTTCTTAGGGATAGAAGGTTTGGTAGGACATTTCCTATGTCCTGGGGAAAAAGAAGGCTTAGGATGGTTTCCAGAACCAGGGAAGTTAGTGGAGCAATGAGCAACCTGACGTAAAGCCTCTTTATTGAAGAGATTTTCTCCAGTACAAGGAGAATTACCCAGTGTATGCTGTGCCCATCTGCTCAAGTCTGAAGCTTGCAGACAGGTTGTACGACGTGCTCCAATGGCAATAGCAGAGGATCTGCTAACAGACTCAAAAGAGTCTAGAGAAGCACGAGAAAGAAACCAAGAGATATTCCTGCTATGATTAAGAAGCAAGGAATAGTCAGTGGCCTTAGGCTCTGATAAAAAAGGGGACAAATGAGATAATTTCTCTGTGACCTCCTGAAGTGTCAGATTCATATAAAAAATACAGTCAAACCTCGGTTTTAATGATTAATCCGTTCTAAGCAGTCTGACTAAAACCGAAACGTACGAAAACCGAAGCAATATTTCCCATAGGAAATAATGTAAATTCAATGTAATCCGTTCCAGACACCCAGCTCCTGTCACTTCTGTCTCCCACATTCATGCAACATCTCCTGCTTACATTGACAGCTACCCTGCTACCTCCGAGCCTGAGGGGGCGCTCCAGAGAACAGGCAGGCGGTGGAGAGATCGGGGCCTTCCTCTCTGCAATCCTTGCATCTCTGGCTCGAGGATGTTGCTCACCTGACTTTCGCATCTCAACACGCGATCGGTGAGTCCGGGGGGGTAGTGCTGCCGGGACTGGGCAGGCAGTGTATGCAGACCAGCGCGAAGGTGTATGTACACTATTGCAGTACTGTTGGTTTTCAGATCTGGCACACACGATCGGTGAGTCGGGGGGGGGGGGTAGTGCTGCCGGGACTGGGCAGGCAGTGTATGCAGACCAGCGTGTATTGCAGTACGAAAACCGAGGCGATAGACGAAAACCGAGACAGGATCTCAGTCTGAAAAGACGTCGAAAACCGAAACCGACGAAAACCGGGGCAACCGAAAACCGAGGTTTGACTGTATATGAAATAATTCTTGAAGCCAGCATAGAAGTTTGGAAGGTTTGACGTCCAAAGGCATCAAGTACTTTAGATGCACGACCTGGCGGATAAGAAGAATTCTTCTTCTTGCTTCTTACCTTCCTCATTGCTGATTCCACTACAATGGAATGATGTGGAAGTTGGTCTTTTTGAAACCCCAGAGAGGGAGGCACCTGATACAGAACATTAATGGCTGTAGAAGGCGAAGGAAACTTTAAAGGTGATTCCCACATCCTCAGAAGAAGATCCTGTAAAGAATGATGTAAAGGAAGCATTATGTTTTCCTTTCCTGTAGGATCTTGGTTAAGAGTAGAGCCCGGAATAGGAATGGCAAGAAAGGTTGCCATGTCAAGGAGAAATTTCTGAAAAGAAGGATCTCCAAAAGGAACTATTCCTGGGTAGGCTGAGGTTGAAGGAGCAGCTTGAGCACCAGAAGACATAGTGGACTGGTGCAGAAAAAGAATCCTGCTAGATGGACAGTGATACTGACAGTTCTGATTCGAGGCAGTTAGCACTGCATCGTCGGTGCCCGGTATCGATTCCAAGCTAGGCATAGAAAGGATCGAGGGCACCGATGGAACTGCAGGAATCGACAGCGATACCGATACCGGTATCAAGAACGGTAATGCCATCGAAGCAGGTATCGGAGGCTGCTGAAGCGGTACCGAGGTAACCAGAGAGGCTTGGTAAATATCCTCGGTACTGCGTAATCGGGAACGATATGGGTTGGTTCCCAAACGTGTCGGTACCAAGTCATCTAGACTGGATATCGATTCTAGACTCGGCATCGAGGGGAGCGAGTCTATCGATGTATGCCTAGAAGGTACCGACATCGGTGGTGGTATCGGCGATGCCGATACAGAAAAGTCAATCAGAGTGGTATCGATCAGTACCGAAGGTACCGAGGATGTCTGATGACGATCCCTGGTGAAGAGTGGAACACTCAACACCGGTGCCGGTGCAGGGTTATCGGTACCGCTCGAACCGGATACCACCCCCGGGCATGGCTCAGGTATGTTCTGTGAGGGGTGAGCCCCAGGAACAACCTTAAACCCCGTGAATGCTTTGGAGCCCGAAGACTCCCGCCGGGGTTTTATTGCCAAAGAGGTCTTGAGGGCAAGGCCGGAGCCGTCATCATGCTGAGCATGAGAACTACCCTTCAAGAATTGGCTAGTCTTAACAGACTGTTTGTGGGTTACCTGATCCTGGAGAGAAGAAAAAACTGGTGTCCTCACCTCAAGAGGAAAAACGGCATCGAGGGAGACTCGAAAAAGGGAAGGTATTCTCCCAATAGTACAGCCTGATGGTTCAGGGGAAAAAGGGTCAGGACACAAACAGGTTAGACACCAAGCCTTGGAGTCTAAAAAGAAAACTATGTTTCCACAATGAAGGCACTACTTAGGGGAAGGCGGCTCCATGTTGGAGAGGCCTGGTAGACCCAAAAAGTTAAGACAAAAAACTGAGGAGAAAAAATCTCTCTAATTTTAGAAAAGAAAAGAAAAAAGCACCGGCGGTACCGGTATCGGCGGGAAGAACAGCCGCGACCACAAGAAAACAAGAAAATAAGAATTTTAAAGAAAAAGGTTTCTGCGGTGACAGGAGGACGTCCTGTTGGCTCCGCGGAAAAACGAAAACTGAGGAGAGGCAGTGGGAAAGGCGGGAAGTCAGCACGCAGGCGCGAGGGATGCTCCCAAAAGCTTTCTGATTGGATGCTGGGGAGCATTCCCGTGCAGGCTCCTTCGGTACTGACGTACCCATATGTGAAGACTCATTCCTGCTTGTTCCTGGAGATTGTGATTTTTGCATGACTACAATCTCAGGCCCTCAATGGATTAGAAACATAGAAACACAGAAATATGATGACAGAAAAAGACCACATGGGCTATCTAGTCTGTCCTTCCATATCAACAACTACAACAGTCCCCTTTTTACCTTTAGAGATCCTTTGTGTTTGTCCCGTGCTTTTTTGAATTCAGTTACTGTCCTCATCTCTACCGCCTCCACTGGGAGACTATTCCATGGATCCACTACCCTTTCCGTAAAGAAATATTTCCGCATATCACTCCTGAATCTATCTCCCTTCACCCTCCTCCCATGTCCCCTCGTAGCAGAACTTGCTTTCAATTGAAAGAGGCTCTTCTCCCTGAACATTTATGCCACCGAGGTATTTAAACATCTCAATCATATCACCTCTATCCCGCCTTTCCTCTAAGGTGTACATATTAAGATCCTTCAGTCTGTCCTCATATGCTTTATAATGAACACCACTAATCATTTTAGTAGCCACCCTCTGCACCGACTCCATACTGTTCACATCCTTTTGAAGGTGCGGTCTCCAGAATTGCACACTATACTCCAAATGAGGTCACACCAAAGACTTAGAGAGGCATTATCACCTTCTTTTTTCTGCTAGCCATTGCTCTCCGTATGCAGCCAAGCATCCTTCTAGCTTTTGCCATCGCCTTTTCTACCTGTTTAACTACTTTAAGATCATCAGACAACACGCCTAGGTCTCGCTCTTTTTTAGTGGACAAAAGTACTTCACCCCCTATACTATATTGCTTCCTTGGATTGCAGCAGTCCAAATGCATGACCTTACATTTTTTAACATTAAATCCCAGCTGCCAAATTCTAGACCATTCTTCAAGGTTAGCTAGATCCCTTCTCATGTTATCTACACCTTCCTGGGTGTCTACTCTATTATAGATTTTGGTATCATCCGCAAAGAGGCAAACCTTACCTGAAAACCCTTCCACTATTATCACTAACAAAGATGTTAAAAAGAATCGGACCAAAGACAGATCCCTGGGGCACACCACTGGTAACATCCTTCTCCTCAGACTGAGCTCCATTTACTTGTACTCTTTGTCGCCTCCCACCCAACCAATTTCTAACCCAAGCAGTAACTTTAGGGTACATCCCTAGGGTGCTCAGTTTGTTTATAAGTCACCTGTGAGGAACAGTGTCAAAGGCTTTACTGAAATCTATATACACCACATCTAGAGCTCTCCCTCCGTCCAACTCCCTGGTCACCCAGTCAAAGAAATCAATCAGATTTGTCTGACAAGACCTGCCTCTGGTGAATCCATGCTGCCTCGGATCCTGTAATCCGCTGGACTCCAGAAACCTCACTATTTTCTCTTTCAGCAGCGTTACCAATAATTTACTCACCACCGAAGTTAAACTAACCGGCCTGTAGTTTTCAACCACATCCTTACTTCCGCTTTGGTGTAAAGGCACCACATGAGCCTCTCTCCAGTCCTTTGGCACCACTCCCGACTCCAACGAGGCATTGAAAAGGTCAGTCAGTGGAGTTGCTAGAACGTTCCCAAGTTCCCTCAGTATTCTAGGGTGTATCCCATGCGGTCCCATCACTTTGTCTACTTTAAGTTGAGATAGTTTCTCACGAACACAGTCTTCTGAAAATTGTTCAAGATGTCCCTCGCTTCTCTTTTTATTTGTGGGTGTTTTCTGAGGTCCTGCTCCTGGTTCTTCATCTGTGAACACAGAACAAAATTATTTGTTAAGCAATTCTGCTTTATCCTTATCAGCTTCTACATATTCCTCCCCTGCACCCTTGAGTCTGACAATACCACTTTTACCCTTACTCTTCTCACTAATATATCTGAAAAATGTCTTATCCCCCCATTTTATTGCTCTGGCTATTTCCTCCTCCATTTGAATCTTTGCCTTCTTGACTACTTTGCTAGCTTCTCTAAGTTTTTCCAAATACAGATGCCTGTCTTCCTCTCTCTGTGATCTCTTGTATTTCATGAAGGCCTCCCTCTTTTTCTTCACTTTTTCAGCTACTTCTTTCGAAAACCATAGCGGTCTCCTTTTCCTTTTACCTTTATTTACCATTTTAACAAAAAGGTTGGTTGCCCTTAAAATATCCCCTTTCAGTTTTGCCCACTATTTTTCTAGATCCCCCAGCTGTTCACATCCCACTAACACCTCCCTGAGGTATTGGCCCATCTTCGCAAAGTTAGTCTTCCTAAAGTCTAAGATCCTCACCTTTGAATGGATTCTAACAGCCCTAATCCTAATACTGAACCACACCATCTGGTGATCACTGGATGCAAAATGATCTCCCACTACAACATCAGAAACACTTTCACATTGGTAAGCACCAAGTCCATTATGGCCCCTTCACGTGTGGGGTCTGTTACCAAAAAGCAGCGGACCCAGCACAGATCCCTGGGGTACACCACTATTCACCTTTCTCCATTGGGAAAATTGGCCATTGGTCATGACTATCTACATGCTGAGTAATTTTATTCTTTATGATGGTTTCTACCATTTTTCCCGGTACTGATGTCAGGCTCACCGGTCTGTAGTTTCCCGGATCACCCTTGGAACCCTTTTTAAAAATTGGTGTTACATTGACGATCCTCCAATCTTCAGGTATTAGAGATGATTTTAATAATAGTTCACAGATTACTAATAGCAGGTCTGCAATCTCGTATTTCAGTTCTTTCAGCACCCTTGGATGTATACCATCCGGCCCAGGTGATTTGCTACTCTTCAGTTTATCTAATAGTTGTAATACATCTTCCCCATGTATCGATATTTCCTTCAATTCTTCCACACCTTTAAATACCACTTCAGTCATGGGTAACATCCCTACATCTTCCTCAGTAAAAACTGAAGCAAAGAATTCATTCAATCTCTCCGCTATCGCCTTGTCGCCTCTTAGTGATCCTTTAACCCCTTTATCATCTAATGGACCAACTGACTTTCTCACAGGTTTTTTGCTATGAATGTACTTGAAAAGGTCTTTACTTCGGGTTTTTGCTTCCGCAGCAAGCTTCTTCTCAAATTCTCCCTTTGCCTGCCTTATCAATGCCTTGCATTTGACTTGCCAGTGCTTGGGCTGTTTCCAGGTGTCGTCGTTTGGCTCTTTTTTCCATTTCCTGAAAGATGCTTTTTTGGCAACAACAGCGTCTCTGACCTCACCTTTAAACCATGCTGGCAGTTTTTTGGACTTCCTTCCACTTTTCTTAAAGCGTGGAATACAGCTGGTCTGGGCTTCCAAGATAGTATTTTTCAACAGCCAAGTCTGATGTACGTCTTTAACCTTTGCAACTGCTCCTTTTAGTTTTCTCCTGTTTTCCTCATTTTATCATAGTTTCCCTTTCGAATGTTAAAAGGTAGTACTGTTGATTTCCCTACTATACCTCCTCCGCTAATTAAATCAAAGGCGATCATTCTATGATCACTATTGCCAAGTGGCCCCAACAACCTTATCTCTTGCACTAGATCTGGTATTCCACTAAGGACTAGATCTGGTATTCCACTAAGGACTAAGAAGCAGTCATTTATTTCATCTAGGAACTTTATCTCCCTAGCATGTCCTGACGCGACACTGACCCAGTCGATACCGGGGTAGTTGAAATCACCCATTATTATTACTGCACTGTAACTTTTGTTAGCTTCCTTGATTTCTTTGAGCAGTTCATCATCCATTTGGTCATTCTGGCAAGGCGCCCGGTAGTATACCCCCTCTGTCATTGCCTTCCCCCTTTTACATGGAATTTCAATCCATATAGATTCTACAGCAGATTTTGTTTCCTGCAAAACTTTAATCTTTTCTGACTCAATGCCCTCTCTAACATAGAGAGCAAACCCTCCACCAATTTGATCAGCTCTATCATTACGATATAGTTTGTACCCAGATATCAGTGTCCCACTGGTTGTCCTCCTTCCACCATGTCTCTGATATTCCAATCATATCTAACCTTTCATTTAGTGCTATATATTCTAACTCTCCCATCTTATTTTTTAGACTTCTAGCATTTGCATACAAGCATTTTAGAGAATGTATTTTACTCATATTAATTTGGCTATTGTTATACATGGGTAATTTGGGATCTTTAAGCTCAGTCTGCTCCATACTTGAGGGCATTTGGGCTACTTTACTCTTTTGTGGAACCTCTCTGCTTTTGGTAGTATCCTTCAAAGATACATTCTTCCGAACCATTCGCTCTTGGGTGACTGTCGGCTTTCCCCTAATATTTGCCAGCAGAGAGTCCAGCCTTGCTCCTATGAGCTCCAAGTTCTGGGAGGGGAGCAAAGTGGACTTTGCGAAGTTTATGACAAAACCCAGGTTTTGAAGAAGAACAATAGTTCGGAGGGTGGCTTGTCTGGCCTCCTGGCACGTCTGACCCTTGATGAGCCAGTCGTCCGGATAGGGGAAGACAAAGATTCCCTGATTTCTCAGGTAGGCCGCCACCACTGCTAGGCATTTGGTAAACACCCTGGGGGTGGAGGTGAGGCCGAAAGGCAGTACTCTGTACTGATAATGGTTTCCTCCCACAATGAACCTGAGGTACTTTCTGTGGTCTGGATGAATGAGGATGTGAGTGTACGCATCCTTTAAATCTAAGGAGCATAGCCAATCTCCCTGCTGGAGGTAGGGCAGAAGTGCTCCAAGAGTAAGCATCTTGAATTTTTCTCTCTCTAGGAACTTGTTGAGATTTCTGAGGTCGAGAATAGGCCGGAGGCCACCGGTTCTTTTTGGTACGAGAAAGTACCTGGAATAGAACCCTTGACCTTGGAAGTGGGGAGGCACAGGCTCCACTGCCTTGTCTAGCAACAAACCTTGGAGCTCCTGAAGGAAAAGATCTGTGTGTAGGGGAGGCCTTGGAGGCTCCCCAGGGAAGTATGGAGGAGGCAGCTGATGGAAGTGTAGCATATAGCCCTTGTGGACGATGCTTAACACCAATGTTCCCTCTAATTTTCTGTAGGCTGTGTGCGCATAAAATATCAGCTGTGCAGCTTTTGAAGGAAGGTTAAATTTTTGTGCACCACATAACGACACACGGAGATATATACTTTAAAATTTGACTACATGTCAGAATACAGTATGTACACCACATTGATTGCACTAGAAAATATTGTAGAACTTGTGAAAACCATAAATACACAACAACTTTTCAATTTTAAGAATGTCTGTGTTGTTTTCTATCAGAATCAGAACCGTAATTTTTGTGCGCTCTGTTGTAAAGTATGTGCGCTCACTCGGCAAGGTGTGTGCGCGCGCACACGCGCACAGCTTAGAGGGAACAGTGCTTAACACCCAACTGTCTCCAGTGATGAGTGGCCACCTGTGGGCAAACAGGGTAAGTCAACCTCCTGTGCAGGGTTGGGAGAGCAGGGATGGAGAGGCTATGCCTAAGGAGTCAAAACCCCCCACCCTGCTGAGTGGGAGTGGGAGCAGGAGCCGGAGGATTGGGGGCCCTCTGCCTACGGGGCCCATTCCACTGCCCCTTGGCCTGCTGACCCTGTGGGGGAGCTTGGGAGGCCTGGTACTGTGGGAACTGTTTGTAGGCAGTGCCCTACCTTGGGTAAAAGGGCTTTTTACCCAAGCCCTTCTTTTTTTGAGAAGGGGCAGAAGTATTTCTAGACAGCCTTGTCCTCGTGAGGTTCTCGGTTTCGAGCTGTGCAGCCTTCTAGGTCATGGGCTTGCCAAAAAGGTTCTCACCTCGGCAAGGGACATCGACCAACTTGTCCTGAACCCAAGGCTCGAGGTCCGATGTCTGCAACCACGCCTGGCGTCGGGCCGCGATGCCGGCTGCCGCAACACAGGCTGAAGCCTCGAAGCCATCGTAGGCAGCGCGTAAGACTGGATACAGCAAGCAAGCATCGAGCCCTGGAAGCACTTTCTACCAAACGCATCCAGGTTCCGGGCCTCCCTGCCAGGGGGCACCGCGGAGTGCATCTTCTGACTTTTCAGACAATGCATGGTCGATTCCACCACCATGGAATGGTGTGGTAGCTGCGTTTTTTTGAAAACCAGGGCTCTTTCGGAGTCGATAAATGGAATCGACCCACTTGCTTAGAACCGGCGCCGAGGTCGGTGCCTCCCACATCCGGAAGAGGAGCCGTTCCAGCATCGGAGGAACCGTAACAGTAAAGGCCTCCTTCAGAGGAGAGTCATACTGGAGGGCCTCGAGCTCTTCGCCTGAGGCTCCTCCTTGGGGTCCGCAGGGATAGCCAATGCAGTGGCCATATCCTGGACGAACTCCGAGAACCGGGTATCCTCCGGAGGGGATCTACTCCGGGGCTCAGACTGTGGTGAGTCCGACGGGACACACCGAGTCCGGAAGGTATCGGGGGACTCCTCGTCCTCCGTCTCCCAGGCAGACCCTCGGTCCCAAGCGGGAGGTTGAGGGTGACCGCGACCGAGGTCGACATCGAGCCTTCATGGTCTCGAGTATCGGCTTGGTCTCCGGGGTCAACTTCGACGTCGATGTCCCAGTGGTCGGGGCAGATGCGTCAGACAGGCTGGCCATCAGCGCCCGCTGCTGATCCATGAAGGCAGACAATCTGCACTCCAAGGCTGTCAGCCTGAGACCCAGCTCAGGAAACTCAGCAGCCACCGACTCGGGCCCCGCGATGTCGGCTCTCTGGGAGGAGAGTCCACGAGGACTACAGGACTTACGTGTCCAGCAGACTCCAGCTCCACATGAGGTACTTTTGGTGGCTTCTCCCGTTCCAAAGGCCCGGGACGGGAATCGGAGGTCCGAGACCTAGCTCTCGAGGAGCCAGGGACCTCCTCCGACGCCGCCCTCGCGAGACGCTTCTTCCTCTTTCGTTCCCGATCGGGGGACCCCCTGTCCGAGGAGCCCCGACAGTGCTCAGGATCAGGCTCCCCAGATGTCGAGGCCTCAGACGAGGTTCGGGCCCGGCTGGAGGCCGAGTCGGAGAAAAGACTTTCCTTTTGGTGCTGACGACTTCGAAGCGCCTTGGTGGACATTTTTCCACATGGTCCACAGATCTTAGGATCGTGGTCAGGACCCAGGCACCAAAGGCAGCAGTCGTGTGTGTCGGTGAGAGACATTAGTTTCTTGCACCGGTCACACTTCTTGAAACCACTGGAAGTCATCGGGGAAAAAAAGAGCCCCCGCGAGGTCAAAGGACCGGCCTTCCAGGGAAAAAGAAAAAAAGGGCACGAATGCCAGCCACGAAGGGCAAAAACTGAAAAAAGAAGATCGGGCTCGATACCGGTGTACCGAACCCGGCGGCAGGGGAACCGGCGTCGATCCGGAGAAAAAATAGCGAAGGAATCGCAAAAAAATCCAACTATTTTCCGGGAGGACTAGGACACACGTCCGACGGGCTTCAAGGAAAAAGAGACAGAGCAAGATGGCACCTTTAGGTGGGACGGGGACTGCGCATGCGTGCCTGCATTCCTAAAGGCTTTCATAGAAAGCTGGGGAAATGCTCCGCAGGGGCTCCATCGACATCGATGTCACCCATATGTGAGGACTGATTCCTGCTGCTCCTGGAGAACACCTGTTACAGGTGAGTAACTACTCTTTCTTGGCAGGTACGACTCTGTAAATGTCATGTACTTTGATTAAAAATAAAGACTGATCTCATATGACTTCTTGCTTGGTCCTGGAGAAAAGATGGTACATGGAGGACTTCAGATGTACCTAAACTGAAGGTCATGGTGCAAAAACCCTTTAACTACCACAGGGAGGTGGTTGTTTATGGAGAACCCTAAGCATGCTGGAGCAGCATTGAAAGGGATAGTGACTATCTGTTGGGGCCGTATAGGAAATATATATTTTATACATATATATATATGAACCTAGGCAGACAGATAGAAAAAACTATATAGATACATATCCACCTATCATCAAATATTGCAATATATATATATATAGTGTGATAAGGAAGCTTATCATAGCTCAGGTAGGAGCTATAGAAACGATGATGCGACTCTGAACAAGCAACCTGTCAGTTCTGGTAGCAGTAAGAAAACAGAGTTTTCACATAAAAGACTACCAGTCCCAGAATGCACCAGGTTTCCAGCAGCCATGAGGGGAGCTGAAGTGAGAAAACGTGTGTTCAATCAAGAGAGCTATGAGGTAATCCCTAAGCACTCATCTCAAAGGGCAGGGCATGATTCAACACAGCTGCGCTGTGTTAGGGAGGAGCACACATTAGGACAGAATAAGAATAGAGCTTATGCTACAGAAAGAGCTACAGCAACAGCTACAAGCTCCAGCCCAGCTACAGAAAAGGATACAGCAGGAACTTCAAGCTCAAGCACCAGCATTACCTGGAGAAGCAGAAGCCAAGCCAAGCGGATAGAGAGAGAAGGAAACTCTCTGGAAGGAAGAGAAGAAAGGCCATTGGAAGGTCTGGGAGAGTCCAAGGCAGTACCCATACTGGGAGGTATTCCAAGTGCCAGCGGAGTCCATTGGACTGGAGTCAGCCAGAGGAATGGATTGGCAGAGATAGGAATCACCAGTGGCTACCTGGGAGAGAGAAGACTGCACGTGGAAGGGACTTTCAGACCTATGCCAGAAGGTATGTGAGAGAGGATCCAGTGTCCAGGGATCAAGATTGGAAGGCTGGACATCAGAACTGGATTACATACTGGCCAGGCTATACAGAGAGGAATTATGATAGCAGGAGAGGCTCAGGTATGAACACTGATCCAGACCCCATCTATAATAGTGAATGGCAGCAAGGGAATAAGCATTCTCATGATAGTGCCTTATTGAAAGACTCGTCTGTGCCAATGTATGATAGTGACCCTGTGCTGATTGATGAAGGGGGAATTACAACAGATGAAAATATTGAGTAGATGGACTGTTTTCTATCCAAATGCTATTGCTAGCTTTCTGTGAGCAAACACATCAGCCATCACAAAGAAACCTAACTTTGTTCTTTATTTCACTGCAAACAGCTCTTAAAGCAGGATTTTGGGTTCACACAGTAGCAGCCAGCCAGCTAAAGGGTTTCAGCTGGACAATTGGTAGTAATTAAAGCTGCACCTGATTGTGTGTGTGAGCAAGGGAGGATCACTGCAGGTTCTGTGTGGAAAATAAGCAGAAGTTAACCTAACCAGCAAAGTTTATTCATTTCTTTGTGCCTTTTTTATTTGGTAATTATTTGCTAAGAAAACATTAGCAAATTGCCTGACAAGTTGAAGGTTGTTTTCTGATTTGCTTTGTGACTTTATGTTATCCATTTAAACACTGCAAGCAAGTAACCTCATTTATGCTACCAAGCATACTTGTGCTGGGTGAATTAATCCCCCATCAATAAAAGAAGTATTTTATTGGCCTTACCACTGGTTACACAACTCAATTATTGTCTTCAGCTGTGTTTGGAGTGAAAGAACTACATTACCCACAATACCTTGCAAGAATCATATGAATATATGCATCGTCAAGATTGTGTAAGTTCTCACCCTAGGCAGCCGTCTGACAATAGATAGGTAAATACAGATATATCTATTTATATGAATATATATATGGGCACAGACATGCATATGTCTATATAGATAGATAGATAGAGATACACACACATACATACATACATAGATGTCCCCAAATAGGGATATGTGGAGAGAGAAAGATTCATCTAATAACAAGAAGGGAAATACCTGCTTGAGGAGATGTTTAGAGAATCCATTCTCCCTGGTTATGAGTGGGAGAGCTAAGGGAGTGCTCTCACTGACAAGGAGAAGTCTAGAGTCCTCTAAGAACTCTAGCCCTTGAATAACCAGGAATGGATGCCTACATGAAAAATGCAGAGGATGTTTTTAATCTGCAGACAATAAGTCTGAATCCTTCCATAACTCCAGCATGGCAGCTGGAAAAGAAGATACAATGAAATGAAATACCATATTTACCCTTCTATGAGGGCAAAATGAGTATGGTGCATTCTTGCGCTCAATATGAATTACCCCATGAAGAATTGAGGGTGGAAGGAAAATACAAGACAAGGACTGGCTGTTACTAAAAGAAAGCCATCCCTGGTGAAAGGGTCCACTGGAGATGTGAACCAACCCAGGGGATTGGATAATTCTTTAGGTCTTCACTTAATTAAAGGCCTGTGTCCTTTATTGAAGAAGGAGACTTTAATGGAAATGGTAAGGGTAGGGAAGAACTCAGTAGTCATGACTAGGTAAAGCCCTTCCTAACCATCTGGAATTATTTGCTCTCTAGCAAGGGCCCATAGTGCAGAGCTGCTCTGTAGAGATGCAGAGAGCATGTTGCAGGTTGATTAGAAGAAAAAAATGGCTGTTTAAGAGCCAGTATGTAACCTGAACTACTCCGCCAAAGCCCAAGGATTGGAGAAGGCTAAGGATAGAAAGTATGCTGATGTGTCTGCAACAATAGCCAGAAAAGATTGATATTGGAGATCAAGCCCTGGTTGCTTGGTCAGCAAGTCAGTTGTCTAATCACTAAGAGCCCCTGCACTTCTAACTATTGTTAGTGCAGCAGAACAAATCTTAGGTCCCAAGATTGGGAAAAGACCTACAGACATAAGTAGGAGTGGTAAGACTCTGTCATTGTCTGAGAAGATGCCACAAAACAAGAATGCAAGGGGGAGACAACTCTGAAAAGGAAACTCAGGGGCTTAGGGATAAGCCTTCAGTTAAGTGGTATCACTCTTACAGACCAAAATGTCTTAGTAAGAGGGACAGAGTTGAAAAAAGACTTACGATGGAGTAAATCTTTGAAAAAGTAATATGAGACATGCTGATATAGGAGAAAATGTTAAAGGTAAAGGCATAGCAACCTTATTGACAGCTCTGTCTACTTAGGAGGAAGAGGAGTAACTTTACTATCTGTAAGCATAATCATCTTAAGAAGCTCTATGAGCTAAAAGTCAGGATGTCTCTTTAAAGAGAGACGTGTAAAATTTAGGATGGAACCGATGTAGATGCTTGTAATGAGAAGAAGCAAACTACAGGTTCTAAACCTCAAAACAGGAAGAAGGATTCAGTGAAGAGTCTATCAGCAACCCTGCGGCTGCTGGGTTTGCTGAAGCAGTTGAGGTTGTGGTTTCTTTAGCCTGGTTTGATGTTTCCCTTGTTTGGAAACAGCTGTATAATGGGTAGAGAATGAATAAAACTTTTCCCCTTGGGGGAATAAAGTTTGGTAGAAGATTTCCTACCACCTGGGATAGAAGAAGGTGTTGACAATCCTTTGAAAGCAATAGTGTCAGTGGTTAACTGAGCAGCTTGGCGTAAAGTCTCTTTGTTAAAGTGTTTCTCCCCAGTACAAGGAGTATTTCCCAGCCTTTCTTGTACCCAATTTATCCAAGTTGGAAGCTTGGAGCCAGGCCATGCGTCGTGCCCCTATGGCTATAGCAGAAGTCTTGCTAACAGACTCAAAACAGTCCAGGGTAGCACAAGTAAGAAACCTAGAGATATTTTGAACATGACTAACCAGTAAAGAGTAGTCTGCTCTTTTGTGATCTTGAAGAAAAGGAGTCAAAAACAGCAAACTGTTTGTGACCTCTTCAAGAGATAGTCCCATATAGAAAATATATGAGAGAATTCTTGTTGAAAACATGGATGCCTGGAAGCTTTTACGTCCAAAGGCATCTAAAGTTCTAGACTCACGACCTGGCGGATAAGAAGAGTGCCTTTTAGCACTTTTAACCCGCCTCACTGCTGATTCCACAACAATAGAATGATGTGGAAGTTGAGTCTTTTGAAAACCTGGAGAAGGGGGCACCTTGTACAGAGAGTCAGTGGCCCTTGAAGGTGGGGATACCTTTAAAGGAGTTTCCCACATTCTAAGTAAAAGATCCTGTAAGGCTTGATGCAAAGGAAGCATGATGATCTCTTGGGTTCTCAGGGATATGCAGAAGCTCTGAATCCCCTGGTGAAGGATCTTGATCAGGAATAGAAATGGCAAGTAATCTTGCCATATCAAGCAGGAATGCTTGAAAAGAAATTTCCCCAGAAGGGGATCCTCTATCATGAGGAGTAAAGGTTAGATCTGTTGAAGATCTAGTCTTGGCACTAATGGATTGATCCATTGGAGTACAAGACCCGAAATGGTGGAGCATCGGATTGTCCTGAAAGGATAGTCGTCGGTACCGCTCGAGGCCGGTGCCACGACAAATCTGTGGAAAACTATCCATGCCAGGGATGGATTCCAAACTCGGTACCGAAGGAAGCGAGCTTGTGGAAGTAAGCATGGAAGGCACCGGTACCGATGCAAACGTAGAAAGCGGTACCGGCAGTGGTATCGCAGCCGGTACCGATATCGGAAGATCAGTCTGAGGTGACTAACGGTACCAAAGGTACCGAAAGCGGCAGACTTTGATCTCCGGGACAATGTCTTTGGCACTGTCCGAGGTCGATACCGAGACAAGTCGGTACCCAATCGTCCAGGCTAGAGATCGATTCTAGAATAGGCATCGAAAGCAGCGAGACTATCGAAACAGACCTGGAGGGTACCGACATGGATACCAGAATCGGTACCGGGATTGATACCAATGCTGGAAGATCGGTCTGTAGCAACTCTAGCGGCACCGAAGATACCGAGAGTGCTAGACTGCGATCATCGGTGTGGAATGTTTCATCCAACACCATTGCTGATGCCAGGGTACCGGCACCGCTCAAAGCGGATACCACCACCGAGCATGGCTCAGGTATGTTCGCAGAGGTAAAAAACCCGGGAACAACCTGAAACCCCGTTAATGCTTTGGAGGTCGAAGACTCCCGCCGGGGTTTTAAAGCCAATATGTCCTCGGGGGCAAGGCCAGAGGCATCTCGATGGTGAACATGAGATCTACCACCCGAGGACTGGCTAGTCTTTACAGACTTTTGTTTGGTTACCTAATCCTGTGAAAAAGAAGTTGTAGCTGGTACCCTCAGGTCTGATGGGAACCGCGTATCGAGTTGAGCTTGATGCTGAAGACTTCTTCTGGAAATACTACTGCAGGAGGGACACTCCAGCGGATAGTGGTCAGGACCCAAACATGGAAGGCACCAGTTATGGGTGTCTAAAACTAATTTGGTACCGCCACAGTCTAAACATGTTTTAGGGATACTGGCTGGTGTTTCCATGAAGGAAAGTGGAAAGGCCTAGCAGGCCGAAAACCGTCAGGCACTAAACAGGGAAAAAATTCCCTACAAAAGAAAAAATTTGTAGGAGAAAGAAAGAAGAAAACACCAGCGGTACCGGTGCATCGAGGGAAGGCAGACGCGACCACAAGAAAAAACAAAAATAAAAGAAGAATTTTCTGCGGTGACAGGAGTACGTCCTGCCGGCTCCGCAGAAAAACGAAAACTGAGGAGAGGCAGTTGGGAAAGGCGGTAAGGCAGCACGCATGCATGGTGGGATGCTCCCAAAAGCATTCTAATTGGACGCTGGGGAGCTTTCCCGCGCAGACTCCGTCGGTACCGACGTACCCATATGTGAAGACTCATTCCTGCTTGTTCTTGGAGATAGAAAGATTGGTCTCTAGAGATGCTTGCTCGAATGAGCCAGTCGTCTAAGTAGAGGAAGACAAATATCCCTAGAGTTCTTAGGAATGCAGGTACAACTGCCATGCACTTTGTAAAGACTCTTGGAGTAGAGGCGAGGCTGAAAGGCCAGAATCTACTGATGTCTTCTCCCCTGGAACAGGAAACGCAGGAACCTTGCGTGTTCTGCGTGGATAATTATGTGAGTATATGCGTCCTTCAGATCTAGAGAACTGAGTCAATCCTGACTCTGGAGATAGGGGAGAAGAGTACCTAGAGAGATCATTTTGAACTTCTCTCGGAGTAGATACTTGTTCAGTTTTCTGAGGTCCAGGATAGTCCTATATCCCCCTTTGGAATGAGGAAGTAAGAATAGAAGCCCAGACCTTGCTGGGAGAGTGGCACTTCCTCTATTGCACCTTGCGAGAGAAGGGAGGTAACCTCCTTCAATAACAGAGTGGTGTGAGAGGAGGTTGAGAACTGAACTCTCTTGGAGGAGACTGGCGGGGTAGACTTCAGAAGTTAAGTTTGAATCCCTCCCTTACCATGGAGAGTTTAGTATTCCGATTTTACAAGATGCCACCTGTGGGCAAAGTGACATAGTCTGCCGGGAATGCGGATTGGGATCTGGAATCTCCAGAGGCAAGACGGCTATGTTCTCCAGAAAGGAGAGTTAAAGACCCTGAGGAGGTTGGGTCTGCTGGGTTTGCTGAGACCTGGGAGTCTGAGCCTTTCTTTGCTGTTTTAGTTGTTGCTGCTCTTTTTAGGGAGCATGGACAGCACAGTGCACCATAGGGGTGTAAGAAAGGTAGTACTTTTTCTTATTGAAAAAAGGGTTTCTTTGATGTCTTTCTTAGCTGGGTTAGCAGTAGATGTAGACAGTCTATTAAGAGTGGTGTTCTCAGATTCTAACTGAGAAGCCTTATCCTGCCAGTCCTTGCCAAAAAGGTTTTCACCTGTGCAAGGTATATTACCCAGCTTATCTTGAACCCACTGTTCAAGATCAGAGGCTTGGAGCCCAGCAATCCTGCATGCACCAATGCATATAGCCAAAGTTCTGCTGATGCATTCAAAAAAGTAGAAAGATGACCTGTTAACAAATTTGGAAACATTTTGGGCATGCTTCACAAGGGTGAGATAATCAGCTCTCTTGTCAGGGAGAAAAGGAGCCATCAACTCCAAATCCCTAGCCACCTCCCTAAGGAACATACCCATGAACAGTATGTAAGAGCTGATTCTGGCCGATAACATGGAGGCCTGAAAACATCGACGACCAAAAGTATCGAGGGTTCTCGATTCCCTGCCCAGAGGGTTCAAGGAGTGCATTTTAGCACTTTTAATTTGACACACTGCCGATTCTACCACCATGGAATGGTGTGGTAATTGCATCTTCTGGAAGCCACGGCATTCCGGTACCCAGTACATTGTATCGAGCCTTCGAGTATGTGGAGAGATGGTTAAGGGTGTCTTCCACATTCAAAGCATACGGGAAGTATTCAATAAATAGGGAGAGTAGCAGCTTCCTTTGGGGCTGCAGGGTATTGAAGAATTTCGAGCTCCTCAGCCCTTGGCTCCTTCTCCGAAGTCACCATAATGGAGAGGCCCCGAGCAACATCACTGATAAAATCTTGGAAAGACATGTCCTCCAGAGAGGACATGCGATGTTGTGGGGACGGAGATGGATCCTCCAGGGACTTCTCATTTCCCATGTACCAACTGATTCGTTATCCGATGAATTGGCGTCAAAAGACTAGAAGTATCAACGGGCAGGGTGCTCGCGCTCTGCTCGTACTCGATACCACTCGAAACTGGTATCTGAAAGTTTTGGCGCTGGAATCTCGGTACCAGAAATGGACTCGAGGGCCAGCATGGGTGGTAGCGTGGTAAGCGGCAAACATGTCAATGCAGGAACCTTCAGTACCGTCGTCGGTACCGATGGCTGAGGGATCGACTGTAGAGGCTTTACCGGTAATGAAGCCACTAGCAAGGCCACTAAGCTCCACTCAATAGCCAGGATGTGTTGATCCATGGAGCTTGCCGATGCCTGAGTATTGGTACTGTAGTTTTGGGCCACAATCCCTTAGCATGGCACCAAGAGCTCTCTGGAGGTAGAGGCCTTGGGAGCATCCTGGGACCTCCCACCGGGGTTGTTCGGCCAGTGTGTCCCCCTCCAGGGCAACGCCTAGGGCATCTGAATGCTTAGAAGGAAATCTACCCTTGGAGGGCTGGCTAGTCTTCAACGAAGACCTGGGTTTTGATACCTGAGATCTCTGGGAGGAAGATGAAGCTCTCAATGATGTCGATGCTACAGACATTGCATCAGTGGCAAAGAGGGTGCTGAGTTTCGCAGCTCTGTTCTGCAGGCCTCTCTTTGTCATCTTCCTACAGACAGGACATTCAGATGGTTGATGATCCGGTCCCAAACATTTAGACACCAGTCATGGGTGTCCGTGGATGAAATTGTATTGCCACTTTTGGAACACTACTTAAAACTAAGCGTAGTTACTCACCTGTAACAGGTGTTCTCCAGGAGCAGCAGGAATCAGTCCTCACTTATGGGTGACGTCGGCGCCGACGGAGCCCTCGCGGAGCAATTTTCCCCAGCTTTCAAAGAAAGCCTTTGGGAATTGCAGCGCGCATGCGCGGTCGTCTTCCCACCCGAGGGTGCCATCTTAGCCAGTCAGATGACATAGCTAAAAAAGACAGCATAAAAATTTGCAAAAAGAACATAAGCAGACGATTGCAACTCCAAGGGGAGGAGGGAGGGTAGTGAGGACTGATTCCTGCTGCTCCTGGAGAACACCTGTTACAGGTGAGTAACTACGCTTTCTCCAGGACCAAGCAGGAAGTCAGTCCTCACTTATGGGACTCCCAAGCTCAAGGCTACCGGAGACCCTAAGCACAAAAATGAGCTCCCTCTAGCTCAGCAGCACAGAAGGATAGAATCTTCGCTGAATTATCACCCACCGGTAGCCCACATCCGGGATGGAGGGTAGGAGTTGCTCAGACCTCAAAGAGATTACGGAGGACTGCCTGTCCGAAAGCACTGTCCCTACGGGACTCCCTCTCGAGACAGTAATGGACCGCAAAAGTCTGGCTCGAAGACCAAGTAGCGGCCCGGCAGATGTCTGCCAGCGGAACAGAGCGGAGGTAAGCCACTGACGTAGCCTTTGCCCGAACGCAATGAGCCGTGACTCGACTTTCTAAGGAGAGTCCGGCTGCCCCATAAGCCCAAGAGATACAGTCCGCAACCCAGATGGACAGAGTACGCTTGGAGACCGGGAGCCCCAATTTATTGGGGTCAAAAGACACAAAAAGCTGAGCAGCTTTACGGTGCTCCCGCGTACGGTCAAGGTAGAAGTTCAATGCCCTTCTACAGTCCAGGGTATGGAGGACCGTTTCAGCTCGGCTGGAGTGTGGTCTGGGAAAGAAGGTTGGAAGTACCACCTCCTGATTGATGTGAAAAGGGGAGACCACTTTAGGCAGAAATTTTGGGTGAGTCCGTAGGACTACCCTATTCTTGTAGAACCTAGTGTAAGGGGGATCAGACACGAGGGCCTGCAATTCACTTACGCGTCTAGCGGAAGTGAGGGCTATCAAGAACAGTGTTTTCCAAGACAGAAAACGGAGAGAGAACAGGTAGCCATAGGTTCAAAAGGCGGACAGGTGATCCGCTGCAAAACCACATTCAGGTCCCAGTCAGGCGCTGGCGGGCACAGAGGTGGTTTAAGTAGAAGGAGACCTCGGAGAAACCTCGCTACGAGAGGGTCGTTGGAGAGAGGTCTGCCGTCCACCGGCACATGATGTGCTGAAAGAGCACTGAGGTGAACTTTGACGGAGTTGGACTTAAGTCCCAGATTAGAGAGGTGCAGCAAGTACTGCAAGATCACCGACACCGGGCAGGAGAAGGGATCCTGAGACTGTTGGGTACACCAGACTGCAAAGCGACGCCATTTAAGGGCGTAGCATTTGCGGGTAGAAGGCCGTCGCGAAGCCAAGACGACCTCCTCCACCTCCGCCGGCAGGAGAAGGGGAGCAAGGACTACCCTCTCAGCAGCCAGGCCATGAGGTTGAGAGACCTGAGGTTGGGGTGCAGTAGGGACCCCTGATCCTGAGTGAGGAGATCCGGTTGTACCCCCAGAGGGATTGGATCCTCCACCGCCAGTTGCAGCAGGAGCAGAAACCACGGCTGCCTGGGCCAGCGAGGGGCCACCAGGATCATGAAGGCTTTGTCTCGGAGAACCTTGAAAAGAGTCCGAGAGACTAGCGGGATGGGAGGGAAAGCGTACAGAAGGCTCCCCGACCATGAGATCAGAAAGGCGTCCGCCGCAACCCGAAGGGGGTGTGGCTGATGAGAGCAGAAGCGAGGAAGCTGCCGGTTGTGAGGACTGGCAAAGAGATCCACCGTGGGGAGGCCCCACTTGAGGAAGAGCTTCTGAACTACCAAGGGATCCAGACGCCACTCGTGCGGCTGGAGGACCCTGCTGAGTTTGTCCGCAAGGCAATTTTCTTGGCCCGGGAGATAAACTGCCTTGAGGAGAATGCCGTGACTGACGGCCCAAGAGCAGAGCTTCTGTGCCTCCCGGCAGAGGAGGAAGGAGCCCGTGCCCCCCTGTTAGTTCACGTAGAACATGGCAACTTGATTGTCCGTCTGGACAAGGACGGACTGTTGGGAAGTCAGGTGGGAGAAGGCCTTGAGAGCTAGGCGGATAGCCCTGAGCTCCAGGAAGTTGATCTGCTGAGCAGACTCCCACGTGGTCCAGAGGCCCTGAGTACGTGCCTCTTGGCAATGTGCTCCCCTGCCCAGGAGGGATGCATCGGTGGTCAGCACCCGGGTCGGTTGAGGTGACTGGAAAGGCATTCCGAATATCAGGTTCGGCTGCCGGAGCCACCACCGGAGAGACGAGACCAGCGGCTCGGAGACGCGCACTAGGTCTGCTAGGCCGCCTGTGGCTTGTCGCCACTGCTGGCGGAGACACCATTGAGCAGACCGCATATTCAGGCGGGCATTGGGGGTCACATGGACGGTGGAAGCCATATGGCCGAGCAGTCTCAGGAAGCGCCTGGCGGAGACCAGGGGCTGGCTGCGAAAGCGGTCGGCTAGGTCCATGAGCTGTTGAGCCCTGTCGAGCGGTAGGTATGCTCGCGCCTGAGGAGTGTGCAGCCTCGCGCCGATGAACTCGAGATCCTGTGAGGGGAGCAAAGTGGACTTTGCGAAGTTTATAACAAAGCCCAAGTGCTGCAGAAGAGTCACCGTGCGGCACGTGGCGTTGGTGACCTCCTGAGCGGACGCTGCTCTGATGAGCCAGTCGTCGAGGTACGGAAAGACATAGAGGCCGTGAAGCCGGAGATGGGCCGCCACGACCGCGAGACATTTTGTGAAGACTCGCGGTGCGGAGGACAGGCCAAAGGGCAGTACTCTGTACTGGTAATGATTTCCTGCCACCACAAACCGTAGGTATTGGCGGTGGCTTGGGTGGATGAGGATGTGCGTGTAGGCATCCTTTAGATCCAAGGAGCATAGCCAATCTCCCTGCTGGAGGTAGGGCAGAAGGATTCCAAGGGTAAGCATTTTGAACTTCTCCCGCACAAGGAACTTGTTGAGGTTGCGCAAGTCCAGGATGGGTCTGAGGCCCCCTGTTCTCTTTGGTATCAGAAAATACCTGGAATAAAAGCCTTGACCTCTCATGTGGTGGGGCACCGGTTCCACCGCCTGTTCCTGCAGAAGACCTGCTAACTCCTGAAGGAGTAATTCCCTGTGCAGAGGGGGTCGCGGAGGTTCTCCCGGAAAATAGGAGGGAGGGACCTGATGGAAGTGGAGAAGATAGCCTTCTCGCACGACTTGAAGCACCCAGGCATCTGCGGTGATGCTGGACCACCTGTGGGCGAAGTGAACCAGCCGGCCTCCGGTGCTGGGAGGAACCAGCGGGGGGGAGAGGCTATGCTTTGTGAGTCAAAAACCCCCACCCTGCTGAGCAGGGGCTGGTGGTGCAGGCTTGGGGGCTTGCTGCCTACGGGACCCGTTACCCCGTCCCTTGGCCTGCTGGCCCTGTTGGGGAGCTGCAGGGGCCTGATAAAGGGGGTATTGTTTGTAGGCAGCCGCCTTCCTCGGGTAAAAGGACTTTTTCCCCGAGCCCTTCTTTTTCTGGGAAGGGGCGGAGGTCTTCCTAGAAAGCCTGGTCCTGGTGAGAGTCTCAGTCTCAATTTGTGCAGCCTTTTCCGCCATGGGCTTGCCAAAGAGGTTTTCGCCTCGGCAGGGGACATCGACCAACTTGTCCTGCACCCAGGGCTCAAGGTCTGACGACTGAAGCCAAGCCTGTCGGCGGGCACCGATGCCGGCTGCGGCCACTCGAGCCGATGCTTCAAAGCCATCATAGGCTGCTCGGGACATGAACTTTGAGCATTCCCGAATGCCAGTGGACAAGGCCAGGAACCTCCGCAAGGGTTCCTCGGACAAACCAGCGGAGAATCCGGCTAGCTCTTTAGCCAGATCCCGGAGATACATGCCCATGTATAGCTGGTAAGTCTGGACACGACATGCGAGCATAGAGCCCTGGAAACACTTCTTACCAAGGCCATCCAGGTTACGGGCCTCCCTGCCAGGAGGCACCGAGGAGTGCATCTTCTGGCTCTTAAGACGATGCATGGCCGATTCCACTACCATGGAATGGTGTGGTAGCTGTGCCTTTTGAAAGCCAGGGCTCTTGCGGACTCGATAGATAGAATCGACCCGCTTGCTCAGGACCGGCGAGGAGGCCGGACTCTCCCACATGCGGAAGAGTAGTCGTTCCAGCATAGGAGGAACCGGTACAGTAAAGTGTTCCCTCGCGGGAGAGTCATACTGGAGGGCGTCGAGCTCTTCGGCTCGAGGCTCCTCCTCGAGATCCGCAGGGAAGGCCAAAGCCTTGGCCATATCCCTAACGAAGTCCGAGAACCGGGCATCCTCCGGGGGGGACTGCTTCCGAGGCTCGGACTCCGGTGAGTCCGAGGGGACACACCGAGTCCGGAAAGAATCAGGCGACTCTTCCTCTTCAGACTCCCAGACCGACTCCGACGAGGACTCGGTGGGGTCGGCCCGGGCAGGGCGCGGCGCCTGCCGCCCCGACGCCGAGGGAGTCGGCGTCGGCGACCTCGGTCCCGAACGGGAGGCCGAGGGTGACCTCGACCGAGGATCGACTCGAGTTCTCATCGACTCGAGGATCGGCTCGGTCTCCGGGGTCGACTTGGACGTCGACGTCCCGGCGGTCGGGGCAGCGGCGCCAGCGAGGCCAGCGAGCAGTGCCCGCTGCTGGTCCATGAAGGCAGACGGTCTGCTCTCCAAGGCCGTCAACCTGAGTCCGAGCTCAGGTGACCCAGCAGCCCCCGACTCGGGCCCCGACGGCGTCGGGCCCGACGTCGGCTGTCGCGGAGGTGAGTCCAGAAGGACTACAGGACTTACCCGAACAGGCATCTCCGACTCCAGGCGAGGTCGCTTCGGGAGGTGTTCCTTCTCCAAGGACCCGGGGCGGCTATCGGGGCTATGCGACCTGGCCCTCGCGGAACCAGGAGTGTCCACCGACGCCGCCCTCGCGGGTTTCACCGTCCGACGATGGTCCCCAGAGGGAGAACCCCGATCTGAGGAACTCCGGCGACGGTCCGAGCTGGAGCCTTTTGACGCGGAGGCCTCCGACGAGGTCCGGGTACGGCTGGGGTCAGCGAAGATTCGATCACGCTGATGCCGCCGACTTCTCAACGCTTTTGAGGACATTTTGCCGCAGGGCCCACAGATCAGTTCCTCATGATCCGGGCCCAGGCAGCGGAGGCAAAAGTCGTGTGTGCCAGTTAGTGACATATTTCGGTCACACTGACCACACCGCTTAAAGCCACTGGCAGCCATCGGGGGGAAAAAGGGCCCCTGCGAGGTCAAAGGACCGGGCTGCCAGGGAAAAATCGAAAACGAAAGCTGACAAAGTCAGAAAAACCGAAAAAAAGTAAGAGGACTCGTGACCGGCGTCGCGAGTCCGGGCGGGAAAAACGATCGGCGTCGAACCGAAGGAAAAAGAATAAAATAATGAAGAAGAAAATCGACTTTTTCGCGGGGAAAAGACGGGGACGTATGTAGGGCTACGCGGTAAAAAAGAAGACTGGCTAAGATGGCACCCTCGGGCGGGAAGACGACCGCGCATGCGCGCTGCAATTCCCAAAGGCTTTCTTTGAAAGCTGGGGAAAATTGCTCCGCGAGGGCTCCGTCGGCGCCGACGTCACCCATAAGTGAGGACTGACTTCCTGCTTGGTCCTGGAGAACTAGCTGGTTTGTCCATTTTGGAAAAAAAAGGCCTAAGGCTAAGATGGCGTTGATGCACCCTGAGGGAAGAAATTCTCCCCTCAGAAAAGGTTTGTTTGTTTTTTTTTAAAGAAAGAAAATAAGTGAGTACCGACAGGGTCGGTACCAGCGTCAATGGGAAGGCAGATGCAACCATAAAAAAATAAGAAAAAATTTCAAATTTTCTGTGATGACAGGAATTGCTTCTTGTCAGCTCCACGGAAAATGAAGAACTGAGGAGGGAGAGCTGGAAAGGCGGGAAGGCAGCTATGCAGGCACAGTGGGATGCTCCCAAAAGTTTTCCTATTGGACGCTGTGGAGTGTTCCCACACAGGTTCTGTCAGTACCGATGGAGCCCATATGTGAAGACTACATTCCTGCTTGTTCATGGAGATCTGATATGACTGCCTCATAAATGGTTAGCAGAAATTGACTGTGTATTAGAATATCATTAACTAAAAACTAATAAAACAGCCAAATTATCCACCAGTCTCAGATGGAAGACTGCCTGGACAAGAGGCCTTGTTATTTAAGGCAGTGATCGCTAGTAAAATTTCTTTTAAAGTGAAAGATCTATCTAGAAATTAGACAGCCTTATCACTTTATGAAGAAGATAGTGTAGTTACTCACCACTAACAGGTGTTCTCTGGGGACAGCAGAATCAGTTCTCTCATATGGGTGATATTGACGCCGATGGGGGCCCATGCAAAACCACTCACCATCTTTCAAAGAAAGCCTTTGGTAGATAACACTGTGCATGCGCGGTCACCTTCCCGCTCAAAGCTGTCATCTTGCTTCAGTATAATATAGCACAGGGGTGGCCAACTCCGGTCCTAGTGCACCACGATCCAGCCTGGTTTTCAGTGTGTCCCAATGAATATTCATGTGGTATATTTGCATCCACTGCCTCCCACTGTATGCAAATATACCACATGAATATTCATTAGGGACATCTTGAAAACCAGGCTGGATCGTGATGCACCAGGGTCGGAGTTGGCCACGCCTACCATAGCTCAAGATGGCAAAAACGAAAACAAATAGAAAAAACAATTCCCAGGGGAGGAGATAGGGTTGTGAAGACAGATTCCTGCTGTCCCCAGAGAACACCTGTTACAGGTGAGTAACTATGCTTTCTCTGGGAACAAGCAGGAAGTCAATCCTCACGTATGGGACTCCACAGCTACAGGCTACCAAAAAACATGTAAAAGCCATGGGTGACCCAAAAGGCGGACCGGAAAGGGGATGCTGGTTGACGGGTAGTCAAACTGCAGCATCTGAGATGCATTCTCACCCTCAGTAGCCGGGACACAGAGGGTTGGAGAGAAGGAGTTGCATTATTCCCCAAAAAGGTGATGGAGAACAGCCCGGCCAAAGGACCTATCCCCCCAGAAGGTCTCCTCCAGACATTTGTGCACTGCAAAGGTGTACACAGAGGACCAAGTGGTTGCCCAACAGATGTCCAATAAGGGCAACGACCACAAGCTAGCTATGGGGGCTGTCATAGCCCGCAAATTGTGCACTGTTACATGTCGCTCCAGGGAGAGCCCTGTCTGCTGGTAGGTGAATGTAATGCCGTTGGCCACGCACCGTGAGAGAGTATACGCGGAGACTGCCACCCCCAAGCAACCAGGATCAAACGATACAAAGAACTGCATCGATTGGCAGTGGGGCTGCGTCCACTTGCAGTCCAGAGTATGCAATGAGACCTCCACCCTCGAGGCACGAGGCCAGCGAAAGGAGGGCAACATCACCACTTGGTTCAGGTGAAATGCTGAGACCACTTCAGGTAAGAACGTGGGGTGGATCCAAAAGATCCCCCTATTAATACAGAATCTGGTGTAGGATTCATGGGCCTGAAGTTCGCTCATTCGCCTGACGGAGGTGAGCACCACCAGGAAGGTGACCGCCACCAGGAAGATGACCTTCCAGGAAAGGCACCTTAGTGGGCAGGTCGCCAAACGCTCTAAGGGAGCTTGCATGAGCTTCCCCAAGATGACACAGAGGTCCCATGCCACCGGCAATTCAGGGCCGCCAAAGGAGGACATAGATGGAGTTGCACTCTAACAGAATTTGATTTCAGGCCAGTGCCTGACAGGAACAGCAGGTACTGCAGCACCTCCACAATACTGCAAGAAAAGGGATCAATTTCCCGCTGTGTGCATCAACAACTTTTGATCCTGGGTGATTTTAATCTCCATGTAGACTCCCCTTCCTCCTCCCGTGATTCCGCTTGTCTTTCTCTTCTCTCTGACCTCTCTTTGTGCCAACATGTCTGTGTTCCCACGCATTCTGCTGGTCACTCATTGGACCTGGTCATATCCCATTCCTTTTCCCGCTTAATTCCCTCGTCTCTCCGTACCCTGTCCATTCCCTGGTCCGATCACCTCTGCCTATTTTTCTCTATTCCCTTCTTTTCCCCTCCCTCCGCCCAGATTGCAGCTTCCCCCTCTCCACATCTAGTTTGCCGAATCATTCCCACTACTCTTGCTCAATTCCCCTCTTCTGATTCTATTTTTCCCCCGGACTTCCATTGCCTCTCAGTAGACTGCCAGGTTCAGACCTGGAACTCTGTTCTCACAGAGGCACTGGATCAGCTTGCCCCTCGTCAGCCTCTTCCCTCATCTCATATCCGTCATCGCTACCCCTGATTCCACTCCGGTCTCTTCCTCCATCGTTCTTATTTGCGTCGCACTGAGCAACACTGGCGCAAAAATCCATCTCCTGCTACCCTAGCACATTTTCGTTATTGCCATTCCCATTACCGTTCTCTGCTCCAATCCTCTAAGTTGGACTACTTCTCCAGTCGTATCTCCTCCTCAGCCAACTCTACCCGTTCGCTCTACTCTGCCCTTCGTTCTCTCTCTGCCTCCCACTCTCTTACCTCCCCAGTCCCCTCCCCTGTCTCTCCTGATCCTGCCATCCTAGCCACCTATTTTGCTTCTAAAGTCCAATCTCTCCGCTCGCTTTTTCCCTCCTGTCTTCCTCGCCTCTCTCCATCCTCTCCTCCTCCTTCCCCCTTCCCCCCTCTCCCTCCCCACACCTTCCTCCTCTCTCTCATAGCTGGTCCTCCTTCGAGCCCGTGACCATCTCTGATCTGTCCAAGGTTTATTCCTCAACCCGTAAAACCACCTGTACCTTGGATCCTATCCCCTCCCAATGGCTTATGAATACTTCTTTAGACCTCTCTCCTCAGATACTCTCTATTACCAACTCTAGTCTCTCTTCTGGTTCCTTTCCCTCCATCTGGAAGCATGCCATTATCTGCCCCATCCTTAAAAAAAGACTCCCTCGACCCCTCTTCCCCAGCCAATTGGCGTCCCGTCTCAAATCTCCCCTTCCTTTCTAAAATTCTTGAGAAACTGGTCTTCGCCCAACTCTCCTCTCACCTTGAGGCTTCCCTGGTTCTACACCCCCGTCAATCCAGCTTCCGTCCCAATCACAGCACCGAATCCATTCTGCTCTCACTCAACGACCTGCTTATCGCCCACGATCACGGTCTTTTCTCCATTGCCGTTTCCCTAGACTTATCCGCTGCCTTTGATCTTGTAGACCATCACACCCTTCTCGCTCGGTTACATAACATTGGTCTCTCCGGTTCTGTTCTCTCGGTTTCGTTCCTTTCTCTCCCATAGGTCTTTTTCCGTTTCCGCAGGTCCCTCATCCTCTCCACCAACCCCTCTTCCCTGTGGTGTCCCCCAGGGCTCAGTCCTTGCCCCCCTCCTATTTAATGTCTTCCTGCCCCCCCCCCTTGCCCTTCTGATTCAGCAGCATGGTATCACAGCTCATTTTTATGCAGACAATATTATTCTCCTTCACCACACTGACCCTACTACCTTGGACCTAGCTCCTCTCAATTCCTGCTTGACATCGGTGGCTACCTGGTTCTCCTCCAATTTCCTGCATGTAAATTCATCAAAAACTTTTGCCATTTGGTTCACCTTCGGTGCTCCCGTTCCATCCCTCGCTCCTCTTTTGTCCTCCACTCCTCTCCCTCTTGTCCCCTCCCTACGTTATTTGGGGGTTATCCTGGATTCTGCCTTGTCTTTCAAAGAGCACGTTTCCGCTGTGTTGCAACGGTGCTTCTTCACTTTGAGACAACTTCGCGCAGTTCGCCCTTTCTTATCCGTCCCCGCTATGACCACACTACTCTTATCCCTGGTGGTATCCCGTCTGGATTATTGTAATGTCGTCTTGGCCAGCCTTCCCCAGTCACAATTGCGGAGATTACAACTGGTTCATCACACAGCAGCACGTCTTCTGATGCATGCTTCACACTTTGATCACATCACCCCTCTTCTGATTCACTTGCACTGGCTTCCACTTCCCTATCGCATACAGTTCAAGGTGCTTATTCATGTACATAGATCCATTCACACCGGTGTCCCCCTTTACCTCGCAGACCAAATCAGTCTTCACTCCTCCCATCGTTCTCTTCGGTTGGTTCATCTGAACCGCATGTCCCTTCCTTCTCCGTCACAGGCCCATCTTGAATCCACCCGCTCTTCTGCTTTTTTCTTCTTAGGTCCTCGGCTCTGGAACTCACTCCCCCTGGCCCTCCATCTCAAACCTTCCTACAAAACCTTTAAGACCTTGCTGAAGTCCCATCTGTTCTGCACGGCTTTCAACCTTCCCCCTAACCCTGCCCTCTCCGTTCCCCCACATCGTTGATCTCTTAATCCCACTTTTTATTTATTTATTTAATACTCTTATATACCGCGCTATTCAACATCAGTGCGGTTTACATGGAACAAAGAAGTTTTTACGGTGGGGGTTACACCGTAAATTACAGATAACAGGGAGATTAACTTGGATAACATGTTAACTATATACACAAAAGGCATAAGGCGGACACCCTATGTACTATGATGGCGAAGACGGTCAGATTCCCATGGAAATAGAGGGAACACAGGAAATTTCCCCTAGGCAGAGAGAAAAAGAAAAAAAGGCTCACTTTAAAACCAAAGTCAGCATTGAAAAAAACAGTCAGTCAGAACTTGCTGGGCAGAAGCCACGCCCCAGGTCCATAATAGCTAAGGGAGCTGATACAATTCAGCTGGGGGCGGGGTGGAAGGAGAGCAGCAAGTCACATGCTTATAAACCCATGAGGGCAGAGAAAGTTAGTTCACTGAAGAGTTCGCTGAGGAGTTCAGGAAGTAGTGCACCGAGGAGCTCAGGACGGAGCTCAGCGTTGAACTCAGAGGATAGCTCAAGGAGTGTAGCTGGAAGGAAAAGAGTTGCCAGCATTACACACTTCCCAGGAGAGGAAGGGAGACTGACCACATTCTCAGAGGAACAGGCTGAAGAGAAACCTTGTTCAGGTCAGGAGCTGTATTCGTGGAGGGGAGATAATCAGGCTGCAGATATCCTGAAACCATATGGCTTCAGCAAGGGCAGAGAGCCATTTATGAAAGGACGTCACAGAGGTAAAACTGATTATCTTAACAAGCCCAAGTATCAGGAGGACTTACTAGCCAGCAAGCTTTATACATTGAGCCAGAAGCCAGTGTATGGAAAAGGCTTTGATCCTGAGAGAGCTAATGTGTTAAAGCTACTGCAGTTTATTACAGAACCAGGAAGTAATTGAGAGGCAGAGGTATTCTGTGCCCCGAGCAGAAGCACAGGTGTCTGTTGATGAAGACTCAAACCTCTCCGGTTCTATATGTGAATCAATGGAGATTGAAGAAGAGGTTCCATTAAATGATTCAGAGATTTGTATGGAATGTGATTTGTCAAAGGTAGTCAAGTAAAGAACTGTCTTTTGCATTTGCTACAGAAAGGTACAGTTGGTTTGGATTACCTAAACTTTTAAGAGCCAGAAGAGTTTTAATTAGAGTGTTTGCTGTGCTGAGTGAGACGTAAGATTGCCTAATGTTTTAAAGTCTCATGTGCTCTAATTAAGAACCAGGAACAAGCTCTGAAAGTTTGCACAAGAAAAAGTTTATTCTTTGAGAAGTTTTTGCATTTGCCTTGAATAAGAAAAGGAACATTTGTGTTTGAGCATTGTGGAGAAAAAAAAGCCTTATTTGCCAGAAGAAGGATTTTTTTTAAATGCTGAAGAAAGCTGTTTTGATTTTCTCAACTTGTATTTTTTGTTACTTCAAGTTTTCATGTTATGCCAAGCTTCATATAGAAGTTCTCTATGCCAAGGGAGGCTTAAAAATAAAAAAATATTCCTGTTTGCTTTCAACTCGGCTCCAGCTTATTTAGCTACAACTATAGGTGCTATGAACGACTCCTCCCAGGACCCCTTGCACTGGGTAGTCTCTTGAAAGTGAGTATCACACCTTATCCGACGTCAGGCAACTGCCTAGGCGGACGGGGCGTGACAGTACATCACATTGTGGAATGATTACCGGGTGGTTAAGGATTTGTGTTGCGTGCAGGGCACTCTGGCGTACCTACTTCAGGGTAGTACTTGAGGAAGAGGTGATCTGGGGAACTCCAGATATAGACCTCTTTGCAAGTCCTCAGAATGCCAAACTTCCCCGGTTCTCTTCCAAAATCCCGACTCAGAACTGTCAGGCAAGGGATGCCTTCCACCTCCACTGGGGTCAGGACTTCCTCTATGCCTACCCACCCATTCCCCTCATTCCCAAAACTCTATTCAAGCTTCAGAGAGACAGGGGCCATATGATCCTCATAGCCCCACACTGGCCATGACAGACGAGGTATCCACTGCGTCTACATTTCTCTCAAGCCTGTGGAGTTGGGATGTGCTCCAGATCTACTTTCTCAGGCGAACGGGACGCTATTGCACCCAAACCCTCAGTCCCTACACCTCAGGGCATGGCTACTGAGAGCCTAGAATTCAGGATATCAACCTCTCTCAACAGGTTAAAGATATCCTTTTGACTTCAAGAAAGCCTTCCAAAAGGAGGGCCTATGCCTTTAAGTGGAAACGGTTCTCTATCTGGTGTTCAAAAAAGGAACTTAATCCCTTTTCAGTGCCAGTGGAGGCGTTACTGGAGTATCTCCTCCATTTATCATCCTCTGGTCTTAAGACCAATTCAGTAAAGATCCACCTTAGTGCCACTGCAGCTTTCCACAAGCCCTTGGATGGACAACCTGCTTCCTCTCAACCGCTTCTAGCAAGGTTTATGAGAGGTCTACTCTTAACAAAACCCCCCATTAAGCCACCACCCGTGGCATGGGATTTGAATCTTGTCCTTGGGCAACTCATGCAACTGCCCTTCAAAACCTTAGCCACTATATCTCTAAAGTTTTTCTTGGAAGGTAATCTTCCTAATTGCTCTCACTGCTGCAAGATGCATCAGTGAGCTACAAGCTTTAGTGGCTGATTCTCCTTATGCAAGGTTCCACCATGATAAAGCAGTTCTTAGGACTCATCCTCACTTTATGCCAAAGGTGGTTTCGCCTTTTCATTTAAACCAATCGGTTTACCTTCCTGTATTCTTCCCTAGGTCTCACGGCTCCAATGCAGAAAGGAATCATACTCTGGATTGTAAAAGAGACTTGGCTTTTTACCGTCAGAGAAACATAGAAACATAGAAAGGCTTCCCAGCTTTTTATTGCCTTTGACTCCAGTCATCTTGAATTACCAGTTTCCAAGCAAACTTTGTCTAAATGGATTGCAGATTGCACATCCTTTGCCTATGAGAGCAAGGGACTTTTTCTTGAAGGTCACGTCACAGCTCGCAATGTGAGAGCAATGGCAGCCTCTATGGCTAACCTTCGCTCAGTGTCCATTGATGACATCTGTAGAGCAGCCACTTGGGCTTCAGTACACACCTTTGCAGCCCACTACTGCTTAGACAAGGGACTCACATCAGGATGCCTCGTTTGGCCAGGCTGTTTTGCCTTGTTGTTTTACTCTCTCATTTTATTCTATCCTATTTCGTACCTTTCTTTCCTGTTACTTATGGCATTCTTTTCCTTTTCTGCAGCCTTCTAATTTTTATTATTGTAAACCGCTCTGGTACCTTGAGTGTGAGCGGTATATAAAATGTTTTAATAAAGATAAAGATAAAGGCATAAGCCCATTGCACAGAGTCCTTGCACAAGGCCAACAGGACATCTTCTACTGCCCAGAGGAGGTGGCAGTACGGAAAGGCTACCCTTTTGGCAGCCATGCCATCAGGGCCAGAGACCGAGAGTTGGGGTGACACAGCACGCCCCCCCTCCCACAATACCAGCAGCCTAGGGTTCCCCCTTGACAACTGCAGCAGCAGGGTGAACCAGGGTTGTTGCGGTCAGTGGGGTGCAATGAAGAGCACAGAGGCCACTACTGCCAGAATCTTTGAGGGCCCACGGTATCAGGGGCATCGGTGGGAAAGCATACAGGCAGCCCCTGGGGACCATGGAAGAAGAAAGGCGTCCTCCTCTGCCTCTTGGCCCTGGCCCGATCCACTAGAGCTAAATCTCGGGAGCTGCACATTCTCCAGGCTGGCAAAAAGATCAATCTCCAGGATGCCCCACTGCTAGAAGATCTTCGCTAAAACTGAGGGTCTCGTGTGGCTGGAGAAAGCAGCTCAGGCATTCGGCCAGTACATTGTCCTGGCCCAGTAAAGTACATCACCCGTAGGCCTATGCCCTTCACCGCTACAAAGTTCCACAGGTGGATCACCTCCCAGCAGAGAGGGCATGAGCCTTATCTCCCTGCTTGTTGATGTAGAGCATTGCAACCTGGTTGTCTGCCTGGATCTGGACAATATGCCCCTCGAGATGGCCCCAGAAGACCCGCAGTGCATAATAGATCGCTTGAAGCTCGAGCCAGTTGATCTGCAAGGCACATTCCTCCAGGGACCAAGGTCAGAGGAGCCACTCGAGCCACCACGACTGCCAGGCACTTTGTGAACGTCTGCGGGGCAGAGGCGAGGCTGAAGGGAAGCACCCTGTACTGATAGTGATGACCTCCCAGCGTGAACTGGAAGTACTGATGGTGCCGTGGGTGTATGCATTTTTGAGATCCAATGAACTACGGCCCGAACACATAATGAGAACAACCACCATGGACTAACGACTTATCCGCACGCTCATTGTACATACACTGTATAAAGCTCATGCTGTAAATAGCGCACAATAATCAACCTACCCACACGTACACACATCCACTGTACAGTATATGCATACCTTGAACAGAAAATGCAAATTCCATTGATTGTTTGCTGTGTATACCACCTTAATTGAAGGATAAGGCAGGATAGAAATACCCTTTAAATAAATAAATAAAATAGTCTATCTCCTTGGAGAAGGAAAGGCAGCAAGGTTACAAAGGTATCCATTTTGAACTTCTCCTTGACCAGGAAGCCGTTGAGGTCCCGAAGGTCCAGGATGGGCCTGAAGCCCCCCCCCCCCACCCTTGTTTTCTAGAGGACCAGAAAATAGTGGGAGTAGAACACCTGTCCCTGCAGATGGGGTGGGATGGGCTCAACCGCCAAGTCTTCGAGCAACGACTCAAGCTCTAAGTGGGTCCATTGGTAATTCCCCTGTAAAGTGAGGCGGGAGCAGCTGTGCAAAGTGAAGGAGGTATCTGTCCATGATTATGCACGGCACAGAGATGTCTGCCAAAATGGTCGGTCACCGGTGTGTGAAATGGACCAGCTGACCCTCCCCCCCATGAACCTTGGGCCTGATACCTCCTGAGGGAGGGAGGCTATGCCCAAGGAGCCAAAAGCTCCCCCCAGGCTGTGGCCAAGCCACTGCTTGGGGTTTGGGAGCCTTGGCTTATAGGGGCCATGCCTGGGCCCTTGGCCTGCTGCCCCTGAAGGGGGGAGTAGGGTAAGCCTGGAACTTGGGGTAGTTTTCATAAGCCTTCTTAGTCTTCGGGTGGAAGATCTTTTTACCCGAAGCCTTCCTGTAGGAAGGGTCTGACACCTTCTTGGGCAACTTGGTCCTGGTCATGAGCTCCTTCTCCAGCTCGTCAACACTTTCAAAAGGGAGACCATGATAAAATGAGGAAAACCGTTAAGAAAAAACTAAAAGGAGCAGTTGCAAAGGTTAAAGACTTACATCAAGCTTGGGTGTTGTTTAAAAATACTATCTTGGAAGCCCAAGCCAGCTTTATTCCACGCTTTAAGAAAAGTGAAAGGAAGTCAAAAAAACTGCCAGCATGGTTTAAAGGTGAGGTCAGAGAGGCTGTTGCCAAAAAAGCAACTTTCAGGAAATGGAAAAAAGAGCCAAACGACGAAACCTGGAAACAACACAAGCACTGGCAAGTCAAATGCAAGGCATTGATAAAGCAGGCAAAGAGAGAATTTGAGAAGAAGCTTGCTGCGGAAGCAAAAACGCGAAATAAAGATTTTTTCAAGTACATTCGCAGCAAAAAACCTGTGAGAGAGTCAGTTGGTCCATTAGATGATAGAGGCGTTAAAGGGACACTAAGAGGTGACAAGGCGATAGCAGAGAGACTGAATGAATTCTTTGCTTCTGTCTTTACTGAGGAAGATATAGGGATGTTACCCATGACTGAAGTGGTATTTAAAGGTGCGGAAGAATTGAAGGAAATATCGATACATCGGGAAGATGTATTACAACTATTAGATAAGCAAATCACCTGGGCCGGATGGTATACATCCAAGGGTGTTGAAAGAACTGAAATATGAAATTGCAGACCTGCTATTAGTAATCTGTGAACTATCATTAAAATCATCTCTAATACCTGAAGATTGGAGGATAGCCAATGTAACACCAATTTTTAAAAAGGGTTCCAGGGGTGATCCGGGAAACTATAGACCGGTGAGCTTGACGTCAGTACCGGGAAAAATGGTAGAAACCATCATAAAGAATAAAATTATTCAGCATTTAGATAGTCATGGCCTAATGGGATATGTATAAAATGTATACGTTCAGAGAATCAATATTTGCCAAAAGCTTCTTCTTTATTTGTATTTTTCTTTTTCTTCAGTGCTTTCAAAACATATATAGACAAACCCGGTTTTTCTTCTCTAGTAGTTTAGATCAAACATAAATTTTTATATATATCTGAAGGAAGACTCCCCGAGTAGTCTAGTTCAATACAAAAATGTGTTTTAAAAACAAGAGTCTCGACGCTCAGCTTCGGCGCCTTAATGGCGTTTCAGACATTTTCTTCAGGAGACCTATAAATACACAAAATTACAATATACTATTACCCTACTATCTACTGAATCTAAAAGCAATCATTCTATTAATGTATTTCTCGAAAATTATAAGCTACTTACAAGTGATCATGCTGCCCACGTTCTCTCTCTTTCTTACTATTTTGGAAAAACGCCGCGCATGCGTGATGGTAAATCTCTTGACTATTTAAACCCCTCTAAATTACGTCACGCGTAGAGGATACCCGACGATAGTAATACAGAAGGCATACTATAGAGCCCTCTATAACCATAGAGCTGTTCTGTTACAACAGACCCATAGTACACGACAAAAGAAAGTAGATAGTGATAACATCAATTTTATAACAGCCTATACTCCATTAAGTTCTAATATCAAAAAACTGATTAACAAACATAAAAATGTCTTAACAACAGTCCCTGGTTTAGAAAAGAAATCCATAAGATGTGTATGGCAACGAGGACGCAATCTCAAGGAATATTTAAGTCCCGCGGTACTCCCCCCGTTAAATAAACAGATAACAACAGGAGGGCATAGAAGTTGCGGTGTTTGTGACATGTGCACAATTATGGTCGAACAGACACATTTCAACCATCAGGGCCAAACATTCCATTTGAGAACACAAACGACATGCGACTCAGAGGCAGTAATTTACACTTTAATATGCCCATGTGGATTATATTATGTTGGTAAAACAATTCGTTCTTTGCGAGTTAGGTTACGGGAACATAGAAGCAGATTAAAATGCCATCGGCTTGAGGCCCCAATAGTTACACATTGCCTTTCTCAAGGTCACACTTTTGATCAGCTCCGTAGCTTCGCGATAGAGCAAATCCAGGCCCCGAAGGGAGGAAAAACATTAGATGAAACTTTGTTACAGCGAGAACAATGGTGGATATTTAAGCTACAGACTGTCGTTCCAAAGGGTTTAAATGTATCACTAGAGTGGACATCTTGTCTATAGACCATTTTGAAAATTTACAATCTCTGTGGGCATTAGAACAGTACATGCCACCCTGGTAAACAGATCTAGCACTATATATGATAAAACAGTGCAGTGCCCTGATAGGATAAGTAGTAACAAAATATCCCGAATGGGAAAATGGAGTCCCGTTTTAACTGGGTAAGGATAGATAGTGTATGAGAGTATGATAAACATTACAGTTTAAATGGATGAAAAACAGATCTAATATTAAGATCAACAAGTTCAGATTAAGACCATGGATGAGAGTTGGTCATCGATAATATAAATCCATAGTCTAATTGTGAATAAGTTTGAAGTTACCATCTACAACAGTATGAATGAGAAACGCGTGACGTAATTTAGAGGGGTTTAAATAGTCAAGAGATTTACCATCACGCATGCGCGGCGTTTTTCCAAAATAGTAAGAAAGAGAGAGAACGTGGGCAGCATGATCACTTGTAAGTAGCTTATAATTTTCGAGAAATACATTAATAGAATGATTGCTTTTAGATTCAGTAGATAGTAGGGTAATAGTATATTGTAATTTTGTGTATTTATAGGTCTCCTGAAGAAAATGTCTGAAACGCCATTAAGGCGCCGAAGCTGAGCGTCGAGACTCTTGTTTTAAAACACATTTTTGTATTGAACTAGACTACTCGGGGAGTCTTCCTTCAGATATATATAAAAAATTTATGTTTGATCTAAACTACTAGAGAAGAAAAAACCGGGTTTGTCTATATATGTTTTGAAAGCACTGAAGAAAAAGAAAAATACAAATAAAGAAGAAGCTTTTTGCAAATATTGATTCTCTGAACGTATACATTTTATACATATCGCAATTTTACGTTCACTAAGATAGACCACAACTAGAAACATTTGTGAGTTCACAAGATGGCCTAATGGGAGACAGCCAACATGGCTTTAGACAAGGAAGATCTTGCCTTACTAATCTGTTATGTTTTTTTGAAGGTGTGAATAAACAGGTGGACAAAGGTGAGTCGGTTGATATAGTGTATCTGGACTTTCAGAAAGCCTTTGACAAGGTCCCTCATCAGAGACTTTTGGTAAAACTAAAGAGTCATGGGATAGGAGGCAGTGTATTACTGTGGATCAGAAACTGGTTAAAAGATAGAAAGCAGAGGGTAGGGCTAAATGGCCAATTTTCCCAATGGAGAAAGGTGAATAGTGGTGTACCACAGGGATCTGTGCTGGGTCCTCTGCTTTTTGACATATTCATAAATGACCTGGAAAGTGGAATAACGAGTGAGGTTATCAAATTTGCAGATGACACAAAACTATTTAAAGTTGTTAAAACCCAAGAGGATTGTGGAAAATTGCAAGAGGATCTTGATAAATTGGAAGACTGGGCATCAAAATGGCAGATGAAATTTAATGTGGACAAGTGCAAAGTTATGCACCTAGGGAAGAACAACCAAAACTATGGTTACACGATGCAAGGTTCCACTTTAGGAACCACCAAACAAGAAAAAGATTTAGGCGTCATTGTGGATAACATGTTAAAACCCTCGGCCCAGTGTGCAGCGGCGGCCAAGAGAGCAAATAGAATGCTAGGTATCATAAGGAAAGGAATGGAAAATAAAACAAAAGATATTATAATGCCTCTATATCGTTCCATGGTGAGACCGCACCTTGAATATTGTGTGCAATTCTGGTCGCCCTATCTTAAAAAGGATATAGCATTATTAGAAAAGGTTCAGAGAAGAGCCACCAAAATGGTAAAGGGGATGGAAGGATACTCCTATGAAGAAAGGCTAAAAAGGTTAGGGCTCTTTAACCTGGAAAAGAGACGGCTGAGGGGAGATATGATAGAAGTCTATAAATTAATGAACGGAGAGCAACGGGTAAACGTAGATCGATTGTTTACCTTATCAGAATATAGAAAGACTAGGGGACATGCAATGAAGCTACAGGGTAAACTATTTAAGACTAATAAAAGAAAATATTTTTTCACTCAACGTGTAATCAAACTCTGGAATTTGTTACCGGAGGATGTAGTTAAGGCTGTTAGTGTAGCTGGGTTTAAAAAAGGTTTGGAAAAGTTCCTGGAGGAAAAGTCCATAAACCATTATTAAGAAGGGACCCAGGATATCAATGCTTGACCCAGTACAAGCATTGTGGAACCTGTGTCTTTTGGGGAAACTGCTAGGTACGTATGACCTAGATTGGCCACTGTTGGAAACAGGATACTGGGCTTGATGGACCTTGGTCTGACCCAGTATGGCATATCTTATGTTCTTATGTTCTTCAGAGTGGCCCATGGAGTTGAAACGCTCCTGATCTGAGACTAACCACAGAAATCAAGGACTTCCGAAAACAGCTGAAGACAACCCTGTTCATCGATTACTATGGACATACCCCCTGAACCAGCATACAAGTCAGATCATCCACCCCCCCCCCCCACCACCCCAAGACTGTATATAAGACTGTATAATAGCTCATGATGTATAATAGCACACTATGTAAATAAACCAAATCTAATCACATCCCCGCCAACACATACACCCCACTCTGTACACTGCATGAAAACATTTGCCCCCTTGATTGTTTGCCGTGCAAACCGCTTTGATTGAATGATAAGGCGGTATATAAATACCATTAAATAAATAAATACCACACTATTCAACAACTTAATAGCAGGAATGGACAACATTCGCCAAGGTTTTGTCCTCATATTTATGGACATTGCAGCTGCGTTCAACTCGGTGAGATATGAGCTTCTGCTGGAACGTCTCAAGGAGAAGGGAATCACTCACAAAGCACTAGATTGGTGCAAATCCCACCTTTCAGACCGATGGCAGCATGTACGTTCTGGGGCAACCTCATCAGATCCTTTCCACCAGAAGAGGGGTGTCCCGCAAGGTTCCTCCCTTTCAGCCTTGATGTTGAACATATACATGCAGCCTATCTGCAACCTGATCCGGTCATTCAATGTAAACTGCTTGATATATGCAGACGACGTGCTGCTATACATGCCTTTCTCAACTGAAAATCCAGACCTCTCGCCACTGACAAACTGCTTTAATGCAGTATCCGACTGGCTCCAAACCCAAAGCCTCAGGATCCAACACAGGAAAACAGAAGTACTCTTCATGACAAGGAATCCAAACTTCTCCACACCACCCTCTCTAAGAGTCAAGGAAACAGATCTCCAGACCAAGCCCATGATCAGATACCTCGGTGTCACCTTGGATCAGAGACTAGACATGAAGGTACACATAGGCAATGTAGTTAGGGCGGCGTACCATAAGATCAGATCCCTCAGACCCTTACGATCGCTGCTAGAGCCAGAAGACTTTAGGACAATTTACCAGGGGCTGATCATACCACATTTCAGTTATGCAAATGTGACCCTACATGGGCTCCCGCAGGCCACCCTAAATCCACTGCAGCTTGCGATGAACACTGCAGCGAGGGTCCTATACGGTGCTTCCAAGAAAGAACATGTGACGCCCATACTGAAGCACCTACACTGGCTCCTGATACATATGAGACTCAGGTACAAAACCCTACTGCTTACATTCAAGGCCATCTATGGGCTTTCATCTTCATCTCTAACTGAGTTGATCCAGACCACCCCCACCAACAGGTCCAGAAGAGCGATAGCACTCAACACACTGATAGTCCCAAAATCAACAACACAATGCTCCCAGTCAACTGCAAGCAGGGCCTTCAAATTCTGTGCGCCCAGATGCTGGACTGCCCTACCTCCCAACATCCGTGCAATCCCCGACCTATTCCAGTTTAGGAAGGCCTTGAAACACCACCTTTTTCTCCTTTACTACCCAGTAGATGATGATGATATAGCCCCAACCACGTATACCACACAAGACACCCAGAGCTAGATAAATGTGGCGAACCCAACTCTGTTGCACGATTGTATATAGTTACCCTATGTTATCCAAGTTTTAACACCTGTTCATTGTAAACACAGAGTACCCTAGGAAATGTGTAGTTCTTTGTTTATTGTAAACCGCACTGATGTTGAATAGCGCAGTATAAAAGAGACTGGAAATAAATAAATAAAAATAAATAACCTTGTCAGTCATGGGCTTGCCGAAGAGGTTATCAACCCAGCAAGGGACATCAGCTAGCCTGTCCTGCACCCATTATTCCAAGTCAGAGGGCTGTAGCCAGGCACGGCAGTGGGCACTAATGCCCACCGCAGCCACACAAGCCACCAACTCGAAACAATCTAAAGCTGCTAAAGTTTGAAATTTGGAGCATTCCTTGACTGAGGAAACCAGAGTCTGAAAGCATTCAAGGAGTTCACCTGAAAGACCAACTGAGAACCCGGTGAGCTCCTTCACCAGGTCTCTCAGGTACATGTCCTGGTAGGCCTGGGTCCAGGCCATGAGCATCAAGCCTGGAAGCACTTTCTCCCAAACACGTCCATGGTGCGGATCTCCCTACCTGGAGGCACCGAGGAGCGAGTCTTCTGGCTCTTGATCAGACGCAAAGCCAACTCCAGCACCAAGGAATTGTGCGGGAGTTGTGCTTTCTAGAACCCTGGGCACTTGCTGACTAGATACTGGGAATCGAGTCGATGGTTCACGACTGGCAGAGTCACCGGGTTCTCCCACATCCTGAGCAGGAAGCATTCTAGGATTGGGGGAACAGGCAGCATCAGTGCCTCCCAAGGAAGGACCTTGCACTGCAGGATCTTCAGATCCTCAGCACCAGGCTCGTCCTCTGGCACCGCCATGAAGATGAGGGCCTGGGACATCTCCAGTACGAACTGGAGGAAGACAAAGTCCTCTGCGGAGACCTCCGCTGGTGGAGTGGTGGGGAAAGGTTGGAGGGGACGTCATGATGGAGTACAGTGTCAGGTGATTCCTCATCCATCTCCCAGTCTGATTCCGTCCCTGAGGAGTCAATTGGCAAACCAAGGTCCCCAGACCAACGCAGCGCCGAGGACTCCCAACATCAGTGGTCTAAAAGTTACTGCTTGGGTTAGAAATTGGTTGGGTGGGAGGCGACAAAGAGTACAAGTAAATGGAGCTCACTCTGAGGAGAAGGATGTTACCAGTGGTGTGCCCCAGGGATCTGTCCTTAGTCCGATTCTTTTTAACATCTTTGTTAGTGATATAGCGGAAGGGCTGTCGGGTAAGGTTTGCCTCTTTGCAGATGATACCAAAATCTGCAATAGAGTAGACACCCAGGAAGGTGTAGATAACATGAGGAGGGATCTAGCTAAGCTTGAAGAATGGTCTAGAATTTGGCAGCTGGGATTTAATGTTAAAAAATGTAAGGTCATGCATTTGGGCTGCAGCAATCCAAGGGAGCAATACAGTATAGGAGGTGAAGTACTTTTGTCCACTAAAGAAGAGCGGGACCTAGGCGTGGTTGTGTCTGATGATCTTAAAGTAGCTAAACAGGTAGAAAAGGCGACGGCAAAAGCTAGAAGGATGCTTGGGTGCATACGGAAGAGGAATGGCTAGCAGAAAAAAGGAGGTGATAATGCCTCTGTATAAGTCTTTGGTGTGACCTCATTTGGAGTATAGTGTGCAATTCTGGAGACCGCACCTTCAAAAGGATGTGAACAGGATGGAGTCCGTGCAGAGGGTGGCTACTAAAATGATTAGTGGGCTTCATTATAAAGCCTATGGATCTTAATAAAGCCTAAGGATCATTATAAAGCCTAAGGATCTTAATACGTACACCTTAGAGGAAAGGCGGGATAGAGGTGATATGATTGAGATGTTTAAATACCTCCGTGGCATAAATGTTCAGGGAGAGAGCTCTTTCAATTGAAAGCAAGTTCTGCTATGAGGGGACATGGGATGAAGGTGAAGGGAGATAGATTCAGGAGTGATATGCGGAGATATTTCTTTATGGAAAGAGTAGTGGATCCGTGGAATAGTCTCCCAGTGGAGGTGGTAGAGATGAGGACATTAACTGAATTCAAAAAAGCATGGGACCAACACAGAGGATCTCTAAAGGTAAAAAGTGGACTGTTGTAGTTGTTGATATGGAAGGACAGACTAGATAGGCCATGTGGTCTTTTTCTGTCATCATGTTTCTATGTTTCAATGTTTCTATGTTTCTGATGGCGTTGTGTCGGTCGTTGAGGACCTCAACGCTGACCAAGCGAGGTGCTCCAAGATTGGAGGTGCCTCCTCCGGAGATGTCCTCAGCGAACAGATTCCTGTATGGGAGTCAGGCCCTGCTGCACCTCAAGGAAAGCTGTAAAAGCTACACTCGAGGGCAGCCATGCAAGCCTCGATGCCTGAGGGCTCTGCAGCAGCTCTGGAGCCAGATGGTGCCAGGGCCGGAGTTGACTCCTTGGTCGGGGAGTCCCAGATGGTGATAGAGTGACTTACCGCTCCTTCAATGCTGGTGTCTCATCCCTGCGGGGCTGCTTTGATGGGCGATCCCATCCATCGTCCCCTGAGTCACGCTGAGGGCTCCAAGGCAGTCAAAGAGGACTTACCCCTCGACGCCATGTTGGTGCTCGGCGTAGACTTTGAGGGCACCATCGACGTCCATGGGAGGTTGTCCGACAAGGACTCTGACACCGTGTGTCCCCTGGGCTCTGATTGAGCCCAGACACACGACGCCGTGTCACCTGTCGCCAGCGTCGAGGGAAGGGATTCTGCCTCCAATGCTGAGCCAGAGTCAAACAGCTCCCCCTGCTGCCTTTCACAGTCCCTCCAGGTTTTAGCTGACATAAGGAGGCAAAACGGGCAGGACGACACATCATGGTCTGACCAGAGGTATTTTTATGCAGGTGGAGTGATGGTCCCTGCGGGACATCATGCAATTGCATTTACCACACTGCTTAAAACCACTGGTCGAGGACACGGCGGGGAAAACAAGGCCCTTGAGGTCAAACTCAGACATTTCAACAAGGCAGGCCGCGAGAAATAAAACACGAGTAGTTTTGAAAAAAATCAGCTTTTACTGGGGTGCACAGATAGGACGTCTGCAGGGCTCTGAGGAAAAAGAGAGAGTGAGGCGAGATGGCAGCTTTGAGCGGGAAGATGACCAGGCATGTGCGGTGTATCTCCCAAAGGCTTTCTATCAAAGCTGGGGAATGAATCCGCCCGCATAGGCTTCGTCAGCGCCATCACCCATATGTGAGGATTGATTTCCTGCTTATTCCCAGAGAATTATTAGAATATAGACATTGATAGAATGCAGAAAATCTGTGTGTCATTTCAGATGAATTATAAAAGATCCATCTTGTGTCTGAATCTTCTGAATTTTATGCTGCCAAATCAAAATATTTTTAGACTTATTGTGGTGTTCATAAAACTACTGTTTGGTAAGGTTCATATAGTATGCTGCTTTTGAAGTTTCTAAAATATTAAGCTCGCCTCTACATTTCTGAAAAGCTTTACAGGATGAAAAATTTTGGGGGTAGGGAATACTTGGTGGGACAGTAATGAGGGTAGTTTATGTGGTAGGGCAGTTTTGCGAGATGGTAGGGCAGTTGTGAGGGTGATAGTTTCTGGAGGGAAAAGAGATGATGTGACCTCGTGATTTTTGGGATGGAGCAGTTTGCAGGGTAGTGTGGTACATGTGGGGGAGTATTATTTGACCAGTTTGCTGGCTGGAGGTGCAATTGCATGGGGTAGTTTTTGGGATTGAGACAGTTTGTAGAGTGATGAAGCAGATGCGGCACGGTAGTTTTGGGTTGTGAGGCAGCTGTGGTAGGGTAGTATTGAGTTGTGAATGAAGGAATTCCCTAACTGCTATATTTTACTGTATATAAATTATTTATGCTACAGAAACTAGAACTTCCCTCACAGAAATCCACTGGCCGTTTTTTGGGAGGTTGTTTTTCAGAAAATCCCAATCCTATTTGGCCCATTTTTGAACCAGATATGTCTTTTTATTGGTTTTCCCTACATGTGACATTTAATCCCATTCCATTCAATTTTAAGAGTTATTTTGCCCCAGATAGACAAATCGATTGGCAATCCTGACCTTTTTTGTGTAATTCTTTCCAATTTCTGTTAAGTTAGAAAGACTAAAAAGGTAGTTATCATACCTTCAATCCAAACATAGACAGCTGCTGCAATCGCAAAGATGAGAAGGAAAAGGATGAAGATAAATGTTTCCAGGTTGTTGGCAGTCACCCTCTTTACTCCAAATAGGATTGTCCTCAGCAATTTACCCTATAAGACAAAGAATCCTTTACACACACCCAAGGTCAGTATTCACATTTCAGATTTAAGTTATAAGTATTAGTTTTAAAAGAATCCAACATATTGAGTTTTGATCTTTTACAGCATGCAGGTTTTGAGCTCCTGACATCATTTCATACTCACCTTGCCTATTTGAATATTCCAAATGCAAGTCACAAAGAATTAAGAGGACTGGGAAACGCTCAAAAGGTTCTTACAGAGTTTGGGTGAAAGAAGAAAATGGACCATCAAGTTACAAGCTATTAAGAATCACATACTTTCAGGAGACTGAGATGATACAAATGAAAAATAAATGTATGAACGTTAATTAGTTGCTTATATTTAGGCAAAAATTATGTTCTCAGGTGGGTTGCTCCTGTAAAGTGAGCACAATGGATTCATCTATTTGAATGCCCTGCCAAAAATATTTTTTAACTTCTAATTGATTAATAATTTATTTTATATTTTGTATACATATTTTTAGTGATTAGTACTGTAATTTACTGTGGCTATATTTTCCATTTATTACAGATTTGCAATAGTTGTAACAAGTTTCTGGACACATTTAAGTGGAAAAGCATGACGAAAACAAAAGAAAACAAGAAAAACATAACATCTTAACCACAACCAACTTAGGAATATCCCGTCTACTAGAACCTCATCAAACCTGAATAATCAGTAAAAGTATTAACCTCTAAACCACAAAACCTGGCTGGTGGTTCCTAATGTAGAATCTTGCATTGTGTAACCATAGTTTGGGTTGTTCTTCCCTAGGTGCATAACTTTGCACTTGTCCACATTAAATTTCATCTGCGATTTTGATGCCCAGTCTTCCAATTTATCAAGATCCTCTTGCAATTTTCCACAATCCTCTTGGGTTTTAACAACTTTAAATAGTTTTGTGTCATCTGCAAATTTGATAACCTCACTCGTTATTCCACTTTCCAGGTCATTTATGAATATGTCAAAAAGCAGCGGACCCAGCACAGATCCCTGGGGTACAACACTATTCACCTTTCTCCATTGGGAAAATTGGCCATTTAGCCCAACCCTCTGCTTTCTATATTTTAACCAGTTCTTGATCCACAGTAGTACACTGCCTCCTATCCCATGACTCTTTAGTTTTGCCAAAAGTCTCTGACCTTTGTCCACCTGTTTATTCACACTTTCAAAAAAACATAACAGATTAGTAAGACAAGATCTTCCTTGTCTAAAGCCATGTTGGCTGTCTCCCATTAGGCCATGACTATCTACATGCTGAGTAATTTTATTCTTTATGATGGTTTCTACCACTTTTCCCGGTACTGACGTGAGGCTCACCGGTCTGTAGTTTCCCGGATCACCCCTGGAACCCTTTTTAAAAATTGGTGTTACATTGGCGATCCTCCAATCTTCAGGTATTAGAGATGATTTTAATGATAGTTCACAGATTACTGATAGCAGGTCTGCAATCTCATATTTCAGTTCTTTCAACACCCTTGGATGTATGCCATCCAGCCCAGGTGATTTGCTACTCTTCAGTTTATCTAATAGTTGTAATACATCTTCCCGATGTATCGATATTTCCTTCAATTCTTCCGCACCTTTAAATACAACTTCAGTCATGGGTAACAGCCCTACATCTTCCTCAGTAAAGACCGAAGCAAAGAATTCATTCAGTCTCTCCGCTATCTCCTTGTCACCTCTTAGTGCCCCTTTAACTCTTCTATCATCTAATGGTCCAACCGACTCTCACAGGTTTTTTGCTACGAATGTACTTGAAACATCTTTATTCCGTGTTTTTGTTTCCGCAGCAAGCTTCTTCTCAAATTCTCCCTTTGCCTTCTTTATCAATGCCTTGCATTTGATCTGCCAGCGCTTGTGCTGTTTCCAGGTTTTGTCGTTTGGCTCTTTTTTCCATTTCCTGAAAGATGCTTTTTTGGCAACAGCAGCCTCTCTGACCTCACCTTTAAACCATGCTGGCAGTTTTTTGGACTTCCTTCCACTTTTCTTAAAGCATGGAATACAGCTGGTCTGGGCTTCCAAGATAGTATTTTTCAACAACACCCAAGCTTGATGTAAGTCTTTAACCTTTGCAACTGCTCCTTTTAGTTTTTTCTTAACTATTTTCCTCATTTTATCATAGTCTCCCTTTCGAAAGTTAAAAGGTAGTACTGTGGATTTCCTTACTGTCCCTCCTCCACTAATTAAATCAAAGGTGATCATGCTATGATCACTATTGCCAAGTAGCCCCAACACCCTTATCTCTTGCACTAGATCTGGTGTTCCACTAAGGACTAGGTCTAACATGGCTTCCCCCTCTGGTCGGTTCATGAACCAGCTGCTCCAAGAAGCAGTCATTTATGTCAACTAGGAACTTTATCTCCCTAGCAAGTCCTGCCCCAGTCGATACCGGGATAATTGAAATCACCCATTATTATTACCGAGCTGTAACTTTTGTTAGCTTCCTTGATTTCTTTGAGCATTTCATCATCTATTTGTTCATTCTGGTCAGGCGGTCGATAGTACACACCCACTGCCATTGCCTTCCCCTTTTTACATGGAATTTCAATCCATAGAGATTCTACATCAAATTTTGTTTCCTGCAAAACTTTAATCCTTTCTGACTCAATACCCTCTCTTACATAGAGCGCAACCCCTCCACCAATTTGATCAGCTCTATCATTACGTCTCTGATATTCCAATCATATCTAACCTCTCCTTTAGTGCTATATATTCTAACTCTCCCATCTTATTTTTAGACTAATAGCATTTGCATACAAGCATTTTAGAGACTGTTTTTTATTCATATTAATTTGGCTATTGCTAGACATGGGTAATTTGGGATCTTTAAGCTCTGTCTGCTCCATACTCGAGGGCATTTGGACTACTTTACTCTTTTGTGGAACCTCTCTGCTTTTGGTAGTATCCTTCAAGGATACATTCTTCCGAACCATCCGCTCTTGGGCAACTGTCGGCTTTCCCCTATTATCTAGTTTAAAAGCTGCTCTATCTCCTTTTTAAAGGTTAATGCCAGCAGCCTGGTTCCATCCCGGTTAAGGTGAAGCCCATCCCTTCGGAAGAGCCCCTCCTTTCCCCAGAATGTACCCCAGTTCCTAACAAATACAAACCCCTCATCTCTGCACCATTGTCTCATCCACGCATCCACGCCTGCCTTTTGGGTCCTGCATGTGGAACGGGAAGCAATTCAGAGAACGCTACCCTGGAAGTTCTGGATTTCAACTTCCTACCTAAAAGCTTAAATTTAGCCTCCAGAACCTCCCTACCACATTTTCCTATGTCATTGGTACCGACATGTAACAAGACAGCAGACCTATCTAGGTGGCACGTGAGGTCCGCTACCTTCGCACCAGGCAGGCATGTTACCAGGCAATCCTCACGTCCACCAGCCACCCAGCTATCTACATGCCTAATGATCGAATCACCAACTATAACGGCTGTCCTAACCCTTCCCTCATGGGCACATGGCCCTGGAGAAACTTCCTCGGTGCAAGAGGGTTTTACATCACCTGGAGGACAGGTCCTAGTTACAGGATCACTTCCTGCCACACCAGGGTGGTGCTCTCCTGTCACATGACCTCTCTCCTCCATAGCAACAGGGATGCTGCCAGACTGGAGGTGGGACTTCAGGACTATATCCCTGTAGGTCTCATCTATGTACCTCTCTGTCTTTCTTATGTTTTCCAAGTCTGCTACTCTAGCCTCTAGAGAACGGACTCGTTCCTTGAGAGCAAAGAGCTCCTTGCAACTAGTGCACACGTAAGAATTCTCACCAACTGGGAGAAAATCGTACATGTGACACTCAATGCAAAAGACTGGAAAGCCCCCATCTCGCTGCTGGACTGCTGTCTGCATCTTAGTTTAAGTTTTTGTTTAGATCTTTTAAGTTCTTTACTCACTAAGGGTTGCTATGGATATTTATACCAATAAAACTGTACCTAATACGTTTAATATACCTTGTTCACCTGAAGCTTAATTAATCTCAGGTCCTTAGCGTATGACTGATTTGGATAACGAGCTTCAGCGGAGAGCACCTTCTGTCTTTTAAGATGTGTAAGTACCTATAAAGCTACGATTATCCCAGGGGTGGGTGGGTGTGGGGAGGGAGGGAGGGAAATAACACTTATTAAAAGAGGGCTGCTATACAGTACCCTGTCCTGTGCTGCTGAGGTAATAATACTCTTCACTAATATTTGGTTGCACAACTCTTGGCAGTGAAGACAGTCTCCAAACGTTTCTTCTAGCCATCTATAAGTTTCGTACATCTGTCTGCTGGTAGTTTCTCCCACCTCTTCAACTGTGATTTGTTCCAGCTCATGAATGTTTCCAGGATTCTTTTTACCAATGGCAGATTTCAGCTCTTTCCAAAGGTTCTCGATTGGATTGAGATCAGGACTCACTACTTGCCAGTTTAAGACAGTCCATTTTTTTTCCTTTTTAACCATTCTTTTGTACTGTTGGATTTTTGTTTTGGGTCATTGTCCTGCTGGAGGACCCAGGAACTGATCTAGATCTCGCTTGCTGACACTAAGTAGCACATTTCACTCCAAAATACCTTGGTAGTCCTCTGACTTCATGATTCCTTTAGGAAGTTCCAGGCCTCCAGTTCTTGAGGCAGCAAACAGCCCCACAGCATTATGGAACCTTCACCATATTTAACTGTAAAAAGGGTGTTTTCTTCCTTATAAGCTTAATTGGTTTCTAAATATATCGCTGATCTGCATTGCCAAAGAGCTCAAATTTGGTTTCATATGTCCCCAGAACATTTTCCTATCATGCAATATGATGCAATATTACATCATTCAAGGTTTATTTGGGATGTTGTTGATGTCCTACTGGATAAATTTCAGTGAAAGTTCAGCTCACCAAGATACTACAGATTAGGGCCTTTTTAAAGTCAGTAACGATTTCAATGTTGACCAGTGTAATCTAAAGCCATTTCACTGGCCACTTTTATTTTAAGGAGATATTGGACAATAAGGGGTTGAACTGCAAGGGTGCGAATAATGTTGACTACAACTGTATTAAAAATTCTAAACACAAAACAGTCCTCTCCTTCAGAATGTACCTGCAACCCACTGCCAAAATAAAGCTGGTATTAAAAATAAATTCATTATTCTTACCTGAGAGGTATTGAAGCCAGTCCGTAAAACATATGCGACACAGCCATTGTCAACAGCTATATAATGAGGAGACCAAAGAATTGAGTATGTTACATACAGACCACAATCCTTGAACACCTGCCACACCTCATTTTTTTAAATGCTTCTTGCCTTATTGTTAGCACACACAAGGCGAGGTATAACAGAAACCCAACATTACAAACTGAAATACTAAAAAAAAAAAACAGTAATATAGAAAAAACTATAAATAGAAATAAAGAAACAAAGCAAAATTTCCTGACAAGCAGGATTTAGTTGGACACCTAGAAGAACTGTTTTCCCAGTTTCAAACTTTAATGTGAACTTCTGAGCAGTTCCACAATTTTGTTCTGAATGGTCGTGAAACAAAACTCTTCCACTTATTATTTTTCTTATTTATAACTGCATTATAACTAAATTGTTCATCAAGCCTACTGACAATTACCTGATGTTGCTCATCCATGTCAGCATAAATGATACAGTGTAGTTACTCACCTGCAACAGGTGTTCTCCAGGGACAGCATGAATCTGACCTCACATATGGGTGACATCGATGCCAATGGAGCCGATGCGGAGCATTTCCCAAGCTTTTAAAGAAAGCTGCAGGGACACATGCGTGGTCCCCTTCCCACCCAAGGGTGCCATCTTGCTCAATCAGATGACATAGCTAGGAACGCAGTAAAAAAACAAGGTAGGGAGGCAACTCCCAAGGGAGGAGGGAGGGTTGTGAGGACAGATTCCTGCTGTCCCTGGAGAACACCTACACTTTTTCCAGGAAGAAGCAGGTAGTCAGTCCTCATATATGAGACTCCCTAGCTACAGGCTGCCAAGGTCCAAACCAGGACAGCATCAATGGTGACCAATCGGGTAGCTGTGAGTTGCAGAAGGTAAGTAATCACTGAGAGAGACTGTAAGACTCTAGCATCCAGCAACACTATCACTCCAGTAGCCTGAACATAGACATGTCGGAGGGCAGGAGTTGCCTACACCCCGAGAATATTATAGCCTGGCCAAGGCACTGTATCCCTGTGGGACTCACTCTCCAGGCAGTAGTGAGCAGTGAACACATGAATTGAAGACCATGTGGCGGCCTTGCAGATCTCCATCAATGGCACTGAGCGGAGGTTGACCACCGACGTGGCCATCGCCTTGTTGTGATGCGCTGTGATCCAGTGCTCAAGGGGGAGGCCAGCTTGCTCATAGGCAAGGGCAATACAGGTCCATCATCTAAGTGGATGGAATTTGCTTAATCACGGGGAGCTCCAATCTACTAGGGCCATAAGACACAAAAAGCTGAGGAGCTCTGCGATAGGCCTGAATCTGATGGAGGTAGAAGGGACAGGGCCCATTTACAATCCAGTATATGAAGTACTAGTTCCTCTCTGCCGATGTGAGACCGTGGGAAGAAGTGGAGAGGACCACCTCTTGGTTGAGGTGGAAAGGAGATACCCACCTTTGGGAGGAATTTGGGGTATGTGCGGAGCACTACCCTGTTCTTATAGAACCTTATATATGGTGGATCTGCCACCAAGGCATGGAGTTCGCTCACTCTTCGAGCGGATGTGAGGGCTACCAGAAAGGCCACTTTCCAAGACAGGTACCACAGGTGGCAAGTACATAGGGGCTCAAATGGCGACTTGGTGAGCTGGAAGAGCACCACATTGAAGTCCCACTCTGCCGCCAGAGGTTAGAAAGGGGGCTTGGATAACAGGAGGCCCTGGAGGAACCTAGAGACCAGGGGCTGGCTTGAGAGGGGTTTCCCCTCGATAGGGTGGTGGTGAGTGGCTATGGCCCTCAGGTGCACCTTCACAGAGTTAGATTTCAGTCTGGTGTGCGACAGGTGCAGTAGGTACTGAAGTACTAGTTGCACATGGCAGGCAAAGGGATTCTTCTTTGCTGCACACCAGGCAGAGAACCTTCTCTACTTATAGGCATAAGCCTGTCGGTAGGAGGGCTTTCGGGGGGCCAGTAGGATCTCCTTGATTTCTCCTGGAAGATTAATAGGGGCCATCACTATCCTTTCAGCAGTCATGCTGTTATGGTTAGCAAGCCGAGATTGGGATGCAGGAGGGAACCCTTCTCCTAGGACAGGAGGTCCAAGGCCCGACCCAGTGGGACAGGGAGTGACACTGACAGGGAAAGCGACACAGGGAACCAAGGATGCCTGGGTCACCTGGGGGCGATCAGTTTAACTGATGCCTTCTTGCTCTGGACCTTGAAGAGGGTGCTGACGACCGAGGAGTGGGAGTGGGAGGGTCAGTGGGAACGCATAGAGTAGGCCCTCGGACCATGAGATCAGGAAGACATCTGCCGCCACACTCACCAGATGCGGCTGGCGTTAGCAGAAGCAAGGCAGTTGTAAGTTGTCTGGGGCAGCAAATAGGTCCATCAAGGGCCTGCCCCAGAGGTAGAAGAGCTGCTCTGTTACTCTGAAGTTTAAGCGCCACTTGTGTGGACGAAGGACTCTGCTCAGCCTGTCCGCTAGGCAGTTGTCCTGGCCTGGGATGCACACAGAAGCAAGTTGTTGCGTGTTGCGAAGGAGAGGAGGGCCACTGCCTCCAGTCAGAGGGAGTACAAGCCCGTGTCCCCCTGCTTGTTGATATAAAATATGGCAACCTGATTGTCAGTCTGGATTAGCAAAGGCCGGTGTCACAGGCGGTGCCGGAATGCTTGTAGGGCCAAGAAGATTGCCCTGAGTTCTAGGAGACTGATCTGTAAGAGTGACTACTCCTGAGACCAGCTGCCCTTTATGTGGCTGTCCCACAATATGCATCCCAACCCAGGAGGGAGGCATCTGTGGTCAGAACCCTCTGCAGTGGAAGTGCCTGAAAGGGCATTTCCGCCTGGAGGTGGCGCAAATTTTTCCACCAGTGGAGGGACTCTGCCAGTTGGCGGGTAACCCTGACCCTGTCCCATAGCCTGCCCAATGGCTTGAGTCCACTGCAAGTAGAGGCACCATTGGGCTGTCTGCATGTGTAAGTGGGCTAAGGGCATGATGTGGACCGTCAAGGCCATATGGTCCAGCAGGCAGAGGAGGCGTCAAGCCGGTACTGACCAGCAGCATTGTGCTTCTCCTGGCAGTTGCTGGAGGCGTTCTGCCCTTCTTTTGGGACGACAGTCTTGACCTTTAATGTGTCCAACTGGACACCTATGAACTCCAGACTTTGGGCTGAAGAGAGATGGGATTTGGGGTAGGTGATGATGAACCCCAGGTGCTGCAGCAGGAGAGTTGCATGCTCTGCGATCTGACTGACCTCTGAGGCCATACCACCCCTAAGAAACCAGTCGTCTAGGAAGGGGAAGACAAAAGCCCCTTGTAGGAGCAGGTGGGCGGCTACCACTGCCAGGCATGTGGAAAAGACCCATGGCAAGGAGGCCAGGCTGAAGGGTAGCACCCTGTACTGGTACTGCCCTCCTCCCACCACAAACCATAAGTACTGCCTGTGGAAGGGGTGGATCAGGATGTGAGCGTACGCATCCTTTAGGTCCAAGGAGCACAGCCAATCTCCCTGGTGGAGGTAAGGCAGTAAAACTTGTTTAAGTTTCTCAGGTCTAAAATGGGCCTGAGGCCCCCAGTTCTCTTTGGGACAAGGCTTTTCCCCATAATTGTTTGTGTACAGGCTCTACTGCGTTGTCCCTGAGAAGACCTGCAAACTCAGAGCAGAAGGGTCTGGTGAAGGAGAAATCGTACCAGCTCTCCTGGGAAGAACTTGGGTGGTACCTGCTGTTGGTAGAGGAGGTATCTCTCCTTTACCACTTGCAGTACCCACTGGTCAGAGGTGACAATGGCCCACCTGCAGACGAAGAGTGCCAGGCGGCCCCCTGTGGGCTGGTGAAGGTCTCCTAGGGGAGAGGCAACCCTGCCCTGAGCGTCAAAAGCTCCCCCCCCCCCCCCCACAGAGTTGGGCTGGAGCCGGGGCCTGAGGCTTCTAAGCCTTGGGCTTCTGAGCTCCATGGTCTTGTCTCTTAGGGTGAGAACCCTGTTGCTGGCTGGAGAAGGGCTGGTAGTGGTGACTCTATTGGAAGTGTCCCTTTTTCCTTGGGAACAGGGGGTTTTTCCCCGAAGGTTTCTTACAGGGAAAAGAAGAGATCTTTTTTGAGAGCCCTGTCGGCCATAGGTTTGCCGAACAGGTTCTCTCCAATGAAGGGATGTCAAGCAGCTCGTCTTGGACCCATTGATCGAGGTCTGAAGATTGTAGCCAGGCTTGACATCAGGCACGGATGCCAGCTGCTGCTACTCGAGCAGCTGACTCTAAGCCATTGTAGGCCGCCCGGTAGAGGAACTTAGAGCAGTCCTTGATCCCAGAGGTCAGAGCTGTTGGAGGGGTTCCCCAGCAAGCCCCACAGAAAACCCAGACAACTCCTGGGTTAGGGCCTTCAGATACATGCCTATTTATAGCTCATAGGCCTGGATTCAACATCCCAGCATAGAGCTCTGGTAGCACTTGCGCCCAAGGGCACTGAGGGCCCTAGCCTCCCCTCTCAGGGGGAACAGAAAAGTGGGTCTTCTGGCTCTTTGCATGGTTGATTCGACAACCATGAAATTATGTGGGAGTTGAGGTTTATGGAACCCCGGCTCTTTTCTGATGCGGTACATGGCATCAAGGTGCCAGCTGACCACCAATACCAATGTCGTGGTCTCCCACATTCTCAACAGTAGCTGCTAAAGGATCAGCTGCACCGATACCGTGAGAGTTTCCTTGAGTGGAGAATCTCCAGTTCTTCAGTGCGTGGATCCTCCTCTGCCTCAGTTTGCACAGAGAGTTCAGGCCATATCCTTGACAAAATCGTGGAAAGCCACGTCCTCCAGAAGAGGATGGCGCTGGGGGAGACGGGTCTGAGGGAATGTCTCGCTGCCATCTGGTTTCAGGGGAGGCCTTGTCAGTCTCCCACGCTAAGTCAAGGAGTAACAATTAATCTGAAGCCCTGCAACTCCTTGCCTCAAGGCCAGCGCCAGGGGGCCGGGGGCTGCCAGAGGTCCAAGTCATGGAAACTGGCCAGCAAGGATCGGATGCCAGAGGAACAGGACCAGAACCTCAACCGGCGCAGAGGGCTTACCAGAGACTCATGGTGCTCGGAGCTTGGCTTGATGACCAGGGGACTCCCCTGTAGTCAGGGGCCCAGCCGACAGGGCAGATAATGTGGACGAACCAGCTGCAGGGCTGCCATTCTGGTTTTGAAACCAGAAGACTCTGCAGCTTTCGGTACAGGCACAGAGGATCTCGGGCCAGGTGTTGGCACTCTCACAAGTGCGTCCTTGATGAGGACTATGGTCTCGAGGAACCTCACATGGTCTCCGACAGCCAAGGAATCCTTTTTGAGGACTTTCTCGGAGCTGCCTGAGTCCTTCCAAGTAGTTTTACTGGGTTTCTCCAGTGGACCCTCGACAGACTTTAAGGATTTTTTCTTCTTTCTCTAGGAGTCTGAGGCCTTCTCGGAGGAGCCACCATCACTGGACTTAGAGGACACTCAGCCTTTACAGGAAGTGCTGGGCTTGGAGCTCGGCGTCGGGGAAACAGGTGCAGAGTCAGACCTTGGGAACAGTTTCTCCTGCAACTCCGACCTTTTATTGTTGGTCTTAGGCATCATGGCCTGGCAGAGGTCACAGGAGGTGCTGACATGATCCAGTCCCAGGCAGCGTAAGCAACAGTCATGGGTGTACATGACTGACATGGTTGACTGCAGCAGTCACATTTTTGAACCGACCAGGAGACATGGTGGGAAACACCCAGCCAGGGTTGACAACCCATGGGCAAAAAAAAAAGGTGCAAACGCCGGTCGTGGCAAGCCTTGATCAAAATTTTAAAAAAAGGGGGGGAGGAGAGAACAGCCGTGTCCAGCACCGGCTCAAGGGGGGAAAGAGGAGCTGGGACGCAAACAGGGAAAAGCTAACTTTTAAAGATATAGCAAGGATTTTTTCAGGGGAAAACAGGACAAACGTTCGTTGGGCTCCATGGAAAAGAGGAGACTGAGAAAGATGGGCAGAAAGGGGACTACGTATGCATGGTAGCATGTCCCAAAGGCTCTCTTTGAAAGCTGGGGAAATGTTCCGTGTGGGCTCAGTCACCCATATGTGAGGACTGACTTCCCGCTTCTTCCTGGAGAATGCCAGGTATTCCTCTGAATGTATGAAAAGTGATTTCATTCATTCATTTAGAATTTCTTTAATACTGCCCTTCGGGCTATCAAGGCAGTTTATATAGAACAACAAACTCATTTTACATGGAACAGAATAGAAACGATAAACTTAGATTTGTAAGGAACAAGTTGAACATATAAACTTAGTTTATTTATTTATTTATCTATCCAGTTTAATATATCACCTTTTCCTTCAATCAAAGTGGTTCACAATGGGATATTAAATACAATTTAGTAGGTTGTACAAGAATTGGTGATTATAGGGTGAGTTACAAAAACTGTGGTATGTGTGGTAGCTGGGGTCATGGGAGGGGTTAAGGACAGGGTAGAACTATGTCCACTGGTGGGTATGGCTATGTCCACTGGTGGGTATGGCTATGTACACTGTTGTGGATATGGCTATTTACAGAGGTGGCCAGGAGAAGGAGGCAATTTTGTTAGGTTTCTGGACCAAAGAATTCTCGGAAGAGAAGAGTCTTCAGCTTTTTATGGAAGACATTGGAATCCTTCGTGGCTCTTAATGTACTCAGGAATATTCCAGAGTGTGGGACCATATATCAAGAAGGATCTCTGGCATGTTGCTTGGGTACTCGATGTCTTGAGTGTCGGAATATTGAGTAGGGTTTGGTTGTGTTGTCTTCTTTGTCTTGTGTTGGGTGGCTTCTGGATGAGGTTGCAGAGGCAAACAGGAGCTTGATCATAAGTGGTTTTGTAGGTGAGCATAATAGATTTGTATTTTATTTGTGTCTCTATAGGGAGCCAGTGTAGATTTTTGGGGACTTGGGTAATGTGCTCATGTTTTGATGAGCCTGTAATCAGTTTTGCTGCAGTGTTTTGAGCAAGCTGTAGGGAATGAAGGGCATGTTTTGGTAGACCTTGGAGTCTAGTTGCAGGGCGATTATAGCCTGGCATACTGGACACGGGTTTGTTTGTTTGTTTGTTTATTTATTTATTTATTGAACAGCTCTTTTATACCGCTCTTTCCAGTGATCAGGGTCGGTTTACACTGAACAATAACATGAAGATACAGCATAGTTACTCACCTGTAACAGGTGATCTCCGGGAACAGCAGGAATTTAGTCCTCACATATGGGTATCGTCGATACCGACGGAGTCTGCGCAGGAACGCTCCCCAGCATCCAATCAGAAAGCCTTTGGGAGCATCCCACAGCGCCTGCGTGCTGCTTTCCCACCTTTCCCAACTGCCTCTCTCCAGTTGAGTTTTAAAGCTGAGACAAAGAGAGAGAGAGGGAAAGGAAAGAGATACATAGAGAGATACAACTCCTAGGGGAGGTGGGTGGGTTGTGAGGACTAAATTCCTGCTGTTTCCGGAGATCACCTGTTACAGGTGAGTAACTATGCTATCTCCAGAAACAAGCAGGAATGTAGTCATCACATATGGGGACTCCCTAGCTTTAGGTGCCAGGGAGAGACCCCAGAAGTTGTGTGTCCCTGAACAGGGCTCCACTTCCCCCCATGGATCTCTGGCATCCTACAAGGGATGGTGGGTAGGAGTTGATTAGGTATGGAACAGGTGTTGGAGAACAGCCTGACCAAACAAGGCATCCCGGCGGGAGTCCTTGTCCAAGCAGTAATGGGCTGTAAAGGTATGAACCGAGGCCCAAGTGGCTGCTCGACAGATGGAAGCAGAACTTGGTTTAGTCTGTCTGCCCAAGAGTTTTGAATGCCTGGAAGATACACTGCCAGAAGATGAATCTGATGCTCTCTGGCAAGGGCCCATAGTCGCAAAGCTTCGTTGCAAAGTGACAGAGAGCCTGTTCCCCCCTGCTTGTTCACATAGAACATGGCTACTTGATTGTCCGTATGAATGAGGACTGTCTTGTAGCTGAGCAGGGTGGTGCCCTGGGTGGAGAGGTCTTGCAGATGAGCTCCCCAACCCATTGGAGAAGCATCTGTTGTGAGAGTTGCTTGGGGTAAAGGTTGTTGAAAAGGGGACCCCAGCAACAGGTTTTGAGTGGACTTCCACCACTGGAGGGACAAAATAAGGTGACTCGTGTTTGCTATTTTGCCTGACAGGCATCCTGATGCCTGGGTCCATTGGGTGGATAAAGTCCACTAAGCTGCCCTCATGTGGAGGCGAGCATAGGGAACCACATGCACAGTGGATGCCATGTGGCCTAGTAATTGCAACATTTCTTGAGCAGTTAGATGAGGCTTTAGCACTGCTTGAGAAGCTAACTGCACCAAGCGAAGGCAACGGGCCTAGGGGAGATAGGCCCTTGCCTTTGTGGTATCCAGGAAGGCTCCTATGGACTCTAAAGGCTGAGTGGGAGTCAGACTGGATTTTGGGATGTTTATTACCAGCCCTAAATACTGAAGGATACGCATTGTGCAGGATAGAGAAGCCCTGGCCTCAGACTGTTGGGGCTCGAATGAGCGAGTCGTCTAAGTAAGGGAAAACAAATATCCCTAGAGTGCAGAGAAATGCTGCTACAACAGCCATGCATTTCGTGAACACCCTTAGTGCTGAGGCCAGGCCAAAAGGAAGCACTCTGTATTGGTAGTGCTTTCCCTGAAAAAGGAACCGAAGGAACCTTCTGTGAGTTGGATGGATAAGAACATGGGTGTACGCATCCTTGAGATCTAGAGAACAAAGCCAATCCTGACTCTGAAGGTATGGCAGCAGAGATCCGAGAGAAATCATTTTGAATTTCTCCTTGACAAGGAATTTGTTCAATTCTCTGCGGTCTAAGATAGGTTGTAAAAGGGGGTGCTTGTTATGAAGGTACCACCATCTTGGCAAGTATGCAAATTAACTGTCTTGCAAAGGATTGTGGTTATTGAAGTCCATTCACACAAAGCTTGCCTTTTTAAAATAATGAAAACTCTTGTAGTTGGTCGAGTGTAGACAAAATTAGAGTTTATTTATGGGGTGATTATCCCACACACAGATATGCTTGGTAACACCATCCAGATAACTTCTCCAGGGTTTATTCAACACAAAATAAGGCAACTGAAATAACTTGTACAAATAAGAATCAAAGTCCTTTATGTTACAGAAAGGCTTCTTTCAGCCACTGCTAATAAACTCCTTAGCAGTGCTGGAGAAAAACAAATCAAAGAGGAAAACTTTTTTATACTAAAACATAGCTCACTTTCTCCATACAGAAGAGAACTTTTTAATCCTACGTGTGCACTGCTTGTGCTGGGCTCTCCTCCACCAACAGGTGACAATTAACTGCAATCAGTAGCTTGATTTCAGCACACGTGCAAAACTTTCCCAAAAGCTTTTTCTTTTCAACAAAACTTTATGGGAAGCTAATATTTAGAATGTTTCCTTTTGATGTTTGCTCTGATATTTAGGATTTTCCTAAAACAACAACCTACTCAAAGAACAGTCCATATAATTATCCTCTGTATCAGATATTAAACCTTGCTCTTGAAATTGCATAGATTCTGTTTCTCCGTCTGACTCAGAGGGCTTTAGGAACTGACCTCTGCACGGACTGTTTCCCTGTTATTTGCACTGCTCAAAGCTAGAGAAACATTCACAGGTCCTACCTGAATCCAGGCAAGCGTCAGGCTGCTTCTTCTGGTATTCTGGCCAGTATGCAATAGAACTTCTGTGGTATCTCTGGACCTCAGGATCTTTTCTCCAGATGTCCTCCAAGAGGTATTTGGACTCCTTTCCTCCTTAGATGCAACAGACCTCTTCCTAGGTGTTGCTTGAGGGTTCCTGGCTGTGGATCTACAGACCTCTGGCTTTCTCCAGTCCTCTGATCCTTTCCCCTAGGTATCTCTCCAGGCATAGGTACTTTTCTGAGCTCCTCTCTTGGACCGTCTACTTCCTTGTCCTTGTTCCTTCAGGTTCCGGTTGTTCTTCCTTCTGTTCTCGGTCTTCGTCGCCTTCTCCTTCTGTCTTCCTGAAGATTCCCCTCTAGCTTTAAAGGGCTTAGATTACAACTCCACCCTTCAATTCTTCAGGTGTTGTGGATTAAGCATTCTTCTAGGGGCTGTTGATTAGGGATGACATAATGCGTTCTCTGATTAGACACATGCTTTTCCACTCTAGCTCCCCTAGGGACTTTCTGCATACAGGTGCATTCTGGAACATGTAGTCTTTTAGGGAAACAAGCTGTCTTATTTCTATAACCTGCCAGCATAGGTCCCTTGATCAAAGTAAATTCTCCTCTTTTGTCATTACTCCCTGAGCTTTGATAAGCTTCCTTATCACAAGGTCTGTAACCCTCCGTTTTCTTTGGAATAAGAAAATAAGGGGACTAGAACCCTGTACCCTCTTGATGAAGGGGTACTTCTTCTATTGCCCCTTGGGCAAGAAGGATAGCGACCACCTGACCTAACAGGTTGATGAGAGAGGTCGGAGAATTGAACAGCCTTACTATTGTGTGAGGGGGAATGCTTGAAAAATGAAGCTTGTACCCCTCCTTTATGATGGAGAATGTCCAATGCTCTGATGTTATTTGCCCCATCTGGGGGCAAAATGACATAACCTTTCTGGAATGGTGGAAGGTTCTGGTCCCCCCAGAACTAGGAAGGGTAAGTTCTCTAGATGAGAGTCAAAGGCCCTGTGGAGGCTGAGCCTGCTGGGCCAGTTGAGGCCTAGCAGCCTTTATTTTCTTCTGTTTGGGTGGTTGCTGACCTTTCCTGGCAAGCTGACCTGCAGAACATCCCTGCTGAACATAAGCAGGATAAAATGTTTTCTTTTTAGAAAAAAAATGGTTTCTTGAACAACTTTCTTCTAGCAGGATCAGCAGTGGACTTGGATAATCTATCCAAGGTGGAATTTTCAGCATCCATTTCATTGACATTTTCCTGCCAATCTTTACCAAACAGGTTCTCACCAGTACAAGGGATATGTCCCAATTTGTCTTGCACCCAGAGCTCTAAATCAGATGCCTGGAGCCAAGCAATTCTACGTGCACCTATAGCCATAGCCGAGGTTCTGCTTATGCACTCAAAGCAGTCAAAACCTGCACGGTTGGAAAATTTAGAAACATCTTGGGCATGTTTGACCAAAGTGAGAAAAGCCTGTCTTTTATCCTCAGGAATAAAAGGACTTAAAGCCTCTAAATCATCTGTGACCTCCTTCAGGAACATTCCCATATAGAGACTATAGGAACTGATCCTGGCAGAAAGCATGGAAGCTTGGAAGACCCGACGTCCAAAAGCATCCAGGGTTCTGCACTCACGTCCTGGAGGATTAGAGGCATGTCTTTTTGCACTCTTGATCCTTCTCAAAGCTGACTCCACTACAATAGAGTGGTGAGGAAGCTGAGTCTTATGGAACCCAGGACAAGGAGGGAATCGATACATAGTATCCAGTCTACGAGAATGAGGAGAGGTGGTAAGAGGTGTTTCCCACATCCTTAGCATGAGATCATATAGAATCTCATGAATGGGCAAGGTAGCTGCCTCCTTAGGAGTTTTAGGATATTGTAGAATTTCCAACTCCTTGGCCCTTGGCTCTGTTTCAGGGGCCACAGTAATGGACAGGCCCCGAGCCACCTCCATGATAAAATCTTGGAAGGAAATATCCTCTGGAGGAGACATCCTGCATTTAGGGGAGGAGGGCTCCTCTGGAAGAAGCATCGCTGCATTGACAGAAAGAGTAGTTACTCACCTGTAACAGGTGTTCTCCAGGAGCAGCAGGAATCAGTCCTCCCATATGGGCGACGTCGGCGCCGACAGAGCCCTCGCGGAGCAATTTCCCCAGCTTTCAAAGAAAGCCTTTGGGAATCGCAGTGCGCATGCGCAGTCCCCTTCCCGCCCAAGAGTGCCATCTTGCTCAGTCTGATAACATAGCTAAAAGACAGCAAAAAAATTAGCAAAAACGAAATGATAGGACTGCAACTCCAAGGGGAGGAGGGAGGGTTGTGAGGACTGATTCCTGCTGCTCCTGGAGAACACCTGTTACAGGTGAGTAACTACTCTTTCTCCAGGACCAAGCAGGAAGTCAGTCCTCACATATGGGACTCACTAGCTTAAGGCTATCGGAGACCTCAAGCAGAAAAATGAGCTCCCTCTAGTTCAGTAACACAGAAGGAAGGAATCTTCTCTGAAAACGCCCCCGACCGGTAGCCCAACACCAGGGCCGGAGGGTAGGAGTTGCCTAAACCTCAAAGAGATTATGGAGGACTGCCTGACCGAAAGCACTGTCCCTGCGGGACTCCCTCTCCAGGCAGTAATGGGCCGCAAAAGTCTGGCTTGAAGACCAAGTAGCGGCCCGGCAGATGTCTGCCAACGGAACAAAGAGGAGATGAGCCACTGACGCAGCCTTCGCCCTAACACGATGAGCCATGACACGACCCTCCAACGAGAGGCCAGCTGCCCCATAAGCCCAAGCGATACAGTCAGCAACCCATATGGACAAAGTACGCTTGGAGACAGGTAGCCCCAACTTATTGGGGTCAAAAGAAACGAAGAGCTGAACAGCCCTCCTATGCTCCCGCGTACGGTCAAGGTAGAAGGATAAGGCCCTCCTACAGTCCAGGGTATGCAAGACCATTTCAGCCCGGCTGGCGTGCGGCCTGGGAAAGAAGGCTGGAAGAACCACCTCCTGGTTGAGATGAAAAGGAGAAACTACTTTTGGAAGAAACTTAGGGTAAGTCCGTAAGACTACCCTATTCCTGTAGAACCTAGTGTAAGGAGGATCAGACACTAGGGCCTGCAGTTCACTAACGCGCCGAGCAGAGGTAAGGGAGACCAAAAACAAGGTTTTCCAGGAAAGCAAACGAAGAGGGCAGGTAGCCATAGGTTCAAAGGGCGGACAGGTAATCCGCTGCAAGACCACATTCAGATCCCATTCAGGGGCTGGTGGGCGCAAAGGAGGCTTAAGGAGAAGGAGGCCTCGGAGAAAACGAGCCACCAAAGGGTGGTTAGAAAGAGGCCTACCATCCACCGGTGCATGATGCGCAGAGAGAGCACTGAGGTGGACCCTGACAGATTTGGACTTAAGGCCCAGATTGGAGAGGTAAAGCAAATATTGCAAGACCACTGCCACCAAGCAGGAGAAGGGATTCTCAGACTGCTGAGCACACCACACGGAGAACCGACGCCACTTAAGAGCATAGGACTTCCGGGTGGAGGGCCACCTGGAGGCCAAGACGACCTCTTCCACCTCCCGAGGCAGCAGGAGGGGAGCAAGGACTACCCTTTCAGCAGCCAGGCCATCAGATGAAGGGACCGGAGGTTGGGGTGTAGAAGAGTCCCCAGATCCTGTGACAGGAGATCGGGTTGAAACCCCAGAGGAAGAGAAGTGTCCACCGCCAGCTGCATCAAAAGCAGGAACCAGGGCTGTCTCGGCCACCGGGGAGCCACTAGGATCATCGAGGCTCTGTCTTTGAGAACCTTGAAGAGCATGTGAGACACCAGTGGCATGGGAAGACAGGCATACAAGAGGCCTGCGGACCATGGAATCAGAAAAGCATCCGCCGCTACTCTGAGTGGATGTGGTTGTCGAGAGCAGAATCTGGGAAGTTGCCAGTTCAGAGCCAATTTTTGTTTGCAAGCCCCATGAAGAAGCAACGAAACGTGCATTGGATACCGAAATGGTGGCGTTGGGCTAACTGCAATCTTGGCAAAAAAGGAAAAACTGGATCAATATTTAAGATAAGTCTGGTTTTTTTGAGAAACCCAAAATTTGGTACGGGACATTCTTAAGCCATATTCTAAACAAATAAACCTGGTCATTGATGTTACTGTAGCACGTAGCTCTTGCGACATCTATCCTGAGCAGTGCCCGCTATAGTCTGAGACCAGTGGTTAGTAATAAGCCATATAATTGGCACATAAATAAGAATTGTTTGATTGTACCTTGTGGATTCTGTAACACCAGCTTTGATTAATTTAATTAGAGGGATACCCTATATCATATAGTGGTTCAGAGGACTGGCAAACAGATACATGGTGGGGAGGACCCACTTGAGAAAGATCCGCTGAACCACTAATGGATCCAATCTCCACTCGTGTGGTTGTAGGATCCTGCTCAGCTTGCCTGCGAGGTAATTTTCCTGACCTGGGAGATAGACAGCTTTGAGGAGGATGCCGTGGTGGACAGCCCAAGAGCAGTTTTTGTGCCTCTTGACAGAGAAGGAAGGAGCCTGTGCCTCCTTGTTTGTTCACGTAGAACACTGCAACTTGATTGTCCGTCTGGACCAGCACAGACTGGTGAGAAGTGAGGTGGGAGAAGGCTCTCAGAGCTAGGCGGATGGCTCTGAGCTCCAGGAAGTTTATCTGCTGAGCAGACTCCCAAGGAGTCCAGAGGCCTTGAGTACATGTCCCTTGGCAATGTGCTCCCCAACCCAGGAGAGAAGCATCGGTTGTCAGCACCTGAGAAGGCGGAGGAGATTGATCTGCCAGCACCAGGCGGAGGAGATTCATCTGCCAGCACCAGGTTTGGCAGATGAAGCCACCACCGCAGAGAAGAGATCAGCAAGTCGGATACCTGTACTAAGTCTGCCAGGCTCCCTGTGGCCTGATGCCATTGAGTGGGAAGGCACCACTGAGCAGGTCGCATGTTCAGGCGGGCATTGGGGGTCACATGGACCGTGGAAACCATATGGCCGAGCAGTCTCAGAAATTGCCTGGCAGAGACCAGGGAATTGCTGTGAAAGTGGCTGGCGAGATCCATGAGCCTGTGTGCTCTGTCTAGAGGAAGGAAGGCCAGCGCCTCAAGTATGCTCAACCTTGCGCCGATGAATTTGAGATTTTGAGAGGGGAGCAAAGTGGACTTTGCGAAGTCTATGACAAAGCCCAAGTGCTGGAGCAGAATCACAGTGCGATGAGTGGCCTGAGTGGCCTCTTGGGAAGACGGCCCTAATGAGCCAGTCATTCAGGTATGGAAATACAAAAAGGCCTTGAAGTATTAGACAGGCTGCCACCACTGCTAGGCATTTGGTGAACACCCTGAAGGCGGAGGATAAGCCAAAGGGCAGTACCCTGTACTGGTAATGATTAACTCCCACAACAAACCTGAGATATTGTCTGTGGTCTGGATGAATAAGGATGTGAGTATAGGCATCCTTCAGGTCTAAGGAGCACAGCCAGTCTCCCTGCTGGAGGTAGGGCAGCAGAATTCCAAGGGTAAGCATCTTGAACTTTTCCCTTGTCAGGAACTTGAGGTTTCGCAAGTCCAGGATGGGTCTGAGGCCTCCTGTTCGTTTTGGTATCAGAAAGTACCTGGAATAAAAGCCTTGTCCCCTCAGGTGGTGGGGCAACGGTTCCACAGCCTGTTCCTGAAGACTTGCAAACTCCTGAAGGAGTAAGTCCCTGTGCAGAGGGAGTCTTGGAGGCTCAACTGGAAAGTAGGAGGGAGGTACCTGGTGAAAGTGTAGAAGATAGCCTTTTTGAACTATTTGAAGCACTCAGGTATCTGATGTGATGGCTGACCACCTGTGGGCAAAGTGGACCAGCCGGCCTCCTGTGCTGAGAGAAACCAGCAGAGGGGAAGAGGCTATGCTGATGGAGTCAAAACCCCCCACCCTGCTGAGCAGGGGCCGGTGTTGTGGGCTTGGGGGCCTGCTGCCTACGGGACCCATTACCCCGTCCCCTTGGCCTGCTAACCCTGTTGTGGAGCTGCTGAGGCCTGATAATGAGGGTATTGTTTATAGGCAGCCGCCTTCCTCGGGTAAAAGGGCTTTTTCCCCCGAGCCCTTCTTCTTCTGAGAAGGGGCAGAGGTTTTTCTGGACAGCCTGGTCCTGGTCAGAGTCTCGGTCTCGATCTGTGCAGCCTTTTCAGCCATGGGCTTGCCAAAGAGGTTTTGGCTTCTGCAGGGGACATCGACCAACTTGTCCTGTACCCATGGCTCGAGGTCGGATGACTGAAGCAAAGCCTGTCGGCGCGCACCGATGCCGGCTCCGGCTACTAGAGCCGATGCTTCGAAGCCATCGTAGGCTGCTCGAGAGATAAACTTCGAGCTCTCTCGAATACCAGTGGACAAGGCCTGGAACCTCTGCAAAGGTTCCTCGGAGAGACCAGCAGAGAACCCGGCAATTTCTTTTGCCAGGTCTTGGAGATACATGCCCATATAGAGCTGGTAGGTCTGGACTCGACAAGCAAGCATAGAGCCCTGGAAGCACTTCCTACCGAGGGCATCCAGGTTCTGGGCCTCCCAGCTGGGAGGCACCAAGGAGTGCATCTTCTGACTTTTGAGTCGATGCATGGCCGATTCAACCACCATGGAATGGTGCGGTAGTTGTGCCTTTTGGAACCCGGGGCTCTTGCGGACTCGATAAATGGAATCGACCTGCTTGCTTAACACCGGCGCCGACACCGGGCTCTCCCACATGCGGAAGAGAAGTCGTTCCAGCATCGGAGGAACCGGTACAGTAAAGCACAGCTACTTACCTGTAACAGGTGATCTCTGGGAACAGCAGGAATTAGTCCTCACATATGGGTACGTCGGTACCGACGGAGCTTGCGCGGGAAAGCTCCCCAGCTTCCCAGAAAGGAAGCTTTTGGGGCCTCCCACTGCAAATGCGCACTGCCTTCCCGCCTTCCTGACCAGCTCTCCTCAGTTCGAGTTTATAGCTGAGACAATAGAGAGAGGAAAGGAAGATAGATAGAAGATACAAATCCTAGGGGAGGCGGGTGGGTTGTGAGGACTAATTCCTGCTGTTCCCAGAGATCACCTGTTACAGGTAAGTAACTGTGCTATCTCCAGGAACAAGCAGGAATAAGTCCTCACATATGGGGACTCCCTAGCTAAGATGCCTGGGAGATCCCCCTCCAAGGGTTAACCATCTTCGTATGGATCTCAGGCATCCATCCTGGGAAGGTGGGCAGGAGTTGTTCAAGTATGGAACAGGTGTTTGAGGACAGCCTGACCAAACAAGGCATCCCGGCGGGAGTCCTTGTCCAAACAGTAATGGGCTGTGAAGGTATGAACCGAGGCCCAGGTGGCTGCTCGACAGATCTGATCTATGGAGACAGAGTGAAGATGAGCCATAGAAGTGGCCATGGATCTCACGTTGTGAGCTGTGACATGGCCTTCCAGAGAAATGCTTTTACTCTGGTAAGCAAAGGAAATACACTGAGCAATCCAATTGGAAAGTGTAGGTTTGGAGACTGGAAGTCCCAAATGAGAAGGATCAAAAGCCACAAAAAGTTGGGAAGACTTTCGATGTGGCTGAGTTCTGTTGAGGTAAAAGGCAAGAGCTCTTTTACAATCTAGAGTATGAAGGTTCCTCTCTGCACTGGCTGCATGAGGAGCCGGGAAAAAGACAGGTAGATATACCTCTTGATTAAGATGAAAAGGCGAGACCACTTTGGGCATAAAGTGGGGATTCATCCTAAGGACCACCTTATCATGATGAAACCTAGTATAAGGTGGATTAGCCACTAAAGCCTGCAGTTCACTGATGCAGCGAGCCGAAGTGACTGCAATAAGGAAAAGGACCTTCCAGGAAAGAAATTTCAAGGAGGTAGAGTCCAAAGGCTCAAAAGGTGGCTTCATAAGTTGACCTAGAACTAGGTTCAAATCCCATGCTACCGGCGGAGGTCGGATGGGAGGTTTAGTTAGGGTCAGGCCTCTCATGAACCTTGCAACAAGAGGATGAGAGGAGACAGGTTGTCCATTTATAGGTTTTAAGGATGCTGCAATAGCACTTAAATGGACTCTTACTGAATTTGTCTTAGGGCCTGCATTTGAAAGATGCAGGAGATAGTCTAGTAGAGAATTCAAAGGAAGTGCTAGAGGGTCAAGATCCTGCTGAGCACACCAAATGGAAAAGCGTTTCCATTTGAAAGCATAGGAACGCCTCGTGGAAGGTTTCCTCGAGGCATGAAGGATATCTTTCACTGGTTGAGAAAGATTAAAGTCATGAAGACTTAGGCCTTCAGTAACCAAGCTCTGAGGTGTAGGGACTTGGGGTTTGGGTGCCACAAAGTCCCCTCCTCCTGAGACAGAAGGTCTGGCGCAGCTCCCAGGTCCAGGGAGGGTCCCTGGGAGAGATGCAGAAGTAGAGGGAACCACACTTGGCGTGGCCAGCGGGGAGCTATGAGGATCATAGACCCGTGATCCCTCTGGAATTTGAACAGAGTCTTGGGAATCAAAGGAATGGGTGGAAAGGCATAGAGGAATTCCTGACCCCAATGCAGGAGAAAGGCATCGTTGGCCTGAGCTCCCTGACACGGAGTCCTGGAACAGAACCGGGGAAGTTTGGCATTCCACGGACTTGCAAAGAGGTCTATGTCCGGGGTCCCCCATTCCTGAAAAATTCTGCGTATCTGGTCCATATGTAGGGACCATTCGTGTGGAAGCAGAACTCGACTGAGTCTGTCTGCCCAAGAGTTTTGAACCCCTGGAAGATATACTGCCAGAAGATGAATTTGATGCTCTCTGGCGAAGGCCCATAATCTGAGAGCTTCGTTGCAAAGCGACAGAGAGCCTGTCCCTCCTTGTTTGTTTACGTAGAACATGGCCACCTGATTGTCTGTTTGAACTAGGACGGTTAGGTTGACAAGGAGGGTATGGAAGACTGTGAGGGCAAAGTAAATTGCTCGCAGTTCCAGGAGGTTGATATGAAGGGTGGTCTCCTGTGGAGACCAAGTACCCTGAGTGGAGAGGTCTTGAAGATGGGCTCCCCAACCTGTTTGGGAGGCATCTGTTGTGAGGGTTGCTTGGGGCAACAAAGGTTGGAAGGGAGCCCCCAACAGGTTCTTGGTGGATAGCCACCATTGGAGGGACCAAAACAGACATTTTGAGGTGAGTATTTGGTCTGAGAGCGCTCCTGATGCTTGAGTCCACTGGGTGGCCAAGGTCCATTGAGCTGCTCTCATATGAAGACGAGCGTAGGGCACCACGTGTACCGTGGAGGCCATATGGCCCAGAAGTCGCAGCATTTCCCTGGCTGTCAAGTGACTGCTGGACTGAGCTTGGGAGGCCAAGCACACCAGACGGTGGCCCCGGACCTGAGGGAGGTAGGCCCTTGCAGTGGTGGTGTCCAACCGGGCCCCTATGAATTCCAGAGACTGAGTAGGGATGAGTTGAGACTTGGGAAGGTTTACCACCAATCCCAGATACTGCAGAAGGCGCCTTGTGCGGTCCAGGGAAATCTGAGCCTGTGACTGAGATGGAGCTCGGATGAGCCAGTCGTCCAGATATGGGAAAACGAAAATTCCCAGGCCTCAGAAATGCGGCTACGACTGCCATGCATTTGGTGAACACTCTTGGAGCAGAGGCTAGGCCGAAGGGAAGCACTCTGTACTGGAAATGCTTTCCCTGGAACAGAAATCAAAGATATTTTCTGTGGGATGGGTGGATGAGTATATGTGTATACGCATCCTTTAGGTCTAGAGAACAAAGCCAGTCCTGACTCTGAAGGTATGGAAGGAGAATGCCCAGAGAAAGCATTTTGAATTTCTCCTTGTATAGAAATTTGTTCAATTCTTTCAGATCTAGGATTGGTCTGAATCCCCCTGTCTTCTTTGGTATGAGAAAATAAGGGGAGTAGAAACCTGACCCTTGTTGAGGAAGAGGAACCTCTTCTATTGCCCCTTGGGCAAGGAGAGAAGAGACCTCCTGACCCAACAGGGCCAGGAGAGATGGGGGAGAATTGAACTGCCTCACCATGTGTCCAGCCACACAGCGTCCACAGACACACAAACAAAAAAACCCGCAAAAACACAATTAACTGAACATACACAGCCCCCCTCAAACAGTTCTCCCAAAGACACACAAAAAACCCACGAAAAATGGAAATAAATTCCATCATACACACACGCACGCGCATACACACACACACACACACACACACACACTTGAATAGTGAATTCACTACATTGTATCCTAACCTTTTTGTAAATAACACCTGTAAATAGAAATGTCAGCTCGCTGCCTATTCCCTGTAAAAAGTTAGAAACTTCTAATCAAGATATACACCTTGTAAATAGTTTTAATAATTTACTGTTCTGTTACATGTAAAAAGTTAAAAAGATCTTGTTCAATGTAATGTTATACGAACGTATACAAAACTGTTAAATTGTTCTATGTAAACCGCCCCTGATCTCTGGAAGGGGCGGTATAGAAGAAATAGATAAATAAATAAATAAGTAGTTGTAACTCCTTTGTTTAAATTAAAAGGAGAGGAGAAAACAGTTACCTGTGGGGCATGATTATCCTCAATAGCTGTAAGAGCTGAAAGGATGGATTGCCCTTGGCAAGAGTTTCATGCCTAAAGTAGAGGATTGAGGCAGTGTATTACTGACCTCTTAATAAGGATGAGAAGAACTACAAATGCTTCTATAGTTAAGTAGTGGTGGTTCTGAAACTCAACAGGAAAAAAGATTTAATGAAATAAAAAAATCAGAAACCCTGCGACTGCTGAGTTTGCTGAGCCTGTTGAGACTTTGGTTTTCTTAGCCTGGTATGATGTTGCCCTTCTTTGGAAACTTCTGCATGATGGGTAGAAGATGAATAAAACTTTTTCCCCCTAGGGGAATAAAGTTTGTTAGGAGATTTTTTAGTAGCTGGGGTAGAGGAAAGTTTTGACAATTCTCTGAAAAGAACACTATTAATGTTTAACTGCTTAGCTTGAAATAAAGCATCCTTGTTAAAGAGATTTTCACCAGTACAAGGAGTATTTCCCAGCTTTTCTTGTACCCATTTGTCCAAGTCTGAAGCTTGGAGCCAGGCTATACGTCGTGCTCCTATGGCTATAGCAGAAGTTCTGCTAATAGACTCAAAACAGTCCAGGGAAGCACGATTAAGGAATTTAGAGACATTTTGTGCATGAATGACAAATATGGAAAAGTCTGCTCTTTTATGTTCTTGAAGAAAAGGGTTCAAAGACTAAGTTCTTTGTGACCTCTTCAAGAGATAATCCCATATAGAAAATATATGAGATAATTCTTGCTGAAAGCATGGATGACTGGAAACATCGACGTCCAAAGGCATCTAAAGTTCTAGACTCACGACCTGGCGGATAAGAAGAGTGCTTCTTTGTACTCTTAATACGCCTCATTGCTGATTCTACAACAATAGAATGATGAGGAAGCTGAGTCTTTTGAAAACCTGGAGAAGGTGGCACTTTGTACATGGAGTCAAGTGTCTTAGAATGTGGTGATACTGTTAAAGGAGTTTCCCACATTCTGAAAAGTAGATCTTGTAAGATCTGATGCAAAGGAAGCATGATTGCTTTCTCTGGAATCCAGGGGGATTGCAGGATCTCTGAATCCCCTGGGAAGGATTCTTTAACAGGTATAGAAATGGCAAGTAACTTTGCCATATCAAGCAGAAAAGCCTGAAAAGAAATCTCCCCTGAGGGGGGACCCTCTAAAATGAGAGGTAAAGGCTAGACTTGTTGAAGATTCAGCCTTGGTACCGATGGATTCATCCCATTCATCAGGATCGGAAGACATGAAAGGATGGAGCATCGAATTTTCCTTAAAGTAATGTCTTTGGTACCGCCCGAGGTCGGTACAGAATCATCCATGCTAGAGATCGATTCCAGGCTCAGCATCGAAGGAAGCGGGTGTCAAAGTAAGCATGGACGGTACCGACACTGATGCCCATGTCGATACCAGTACCGAAGCCGATACCGATACTGGAAGATTGGTCTGCAGCAACTCTAACGGTACTGAAGTAACCGAGAGGACTAGACTGCGATCATCGGTGAGAAGTGTTTCATCCATCACCATAGCCGATGTCGGGGTGTCAGTACCGCTCGAAGCGGCCATAACCACCGAGCATGGCACAGGTATGTTCATCGAGGTAAGAACCCCGGGAACAACCTGAAGCCCCGTTAATGCTTTGGAGCCCGAAGACTCCCGGCTGGGGCTTTATTGCCAATATGTCCTCGAGGGCAAGGCCAGAGCCATCTCGATACTGGGAAGGAGATCTACCACTCGAGGACTGGCTAGTCTTTACAGACTTTTGTTTGGTTACCTGATCCTGTGGAGATGGTCTAGCTGGTGACATCGAGTGCGATGTGAACCGGGTATCGAGTTGTGCTCGATTCTGAAGACTTCTTCTGTTTGAGTTCCAGCAGGAAAGACACTCCAATGGGGAATGGTCAGGACCCAAACATTTTAGAAACCAAGTTGGGTGTATGAATACATATCTGTACCGCCACACTTTGAGCATTCCTAAAGGGTAGTGGCTGGCTTTTCCATGATGGAAAGATAGAGACCTAGTGGCCTAGAAAGTGTCAGACACTAAAACAGGAAAGATTTCTGAAGAAAAAGAAGAAATTCTTTAGAAAAAAAGAAAGAAAAAGACGGCCGGTACCGGTGGCGTCGAGGGAAGGCAGACGCGACCACAAAAAAACTAAGAATAAAAAGAAGAATTTTCTGCGGTGACAGGAATACGTCCTGCCGGCTCCGTGGAAAACGGAAAACTGATGAGAGGGAAGTGAATAGGCGGGAAGGCAGCGGGCATACGCGTGGGATGCTCCCAAAAGCTTTCTTTTTGGACGCTGGGGAGCGTTCCCATGCAGGCTCCGTTGGTACCGACGTACCCATATGTGAAGACTCATTCCTGCTTGTTCCTGGAGATATGCTGCTACCACAGCCATGCATTTTGTGAACACTCTTGGAGCTGAGGTCAGGCCAAACGGAAGCACCCTGTATTGGTAGTGCTTCCCCTGAAAAAGGAATCAAAGGAATTTTCTGTGAGTTGGATGGATGAGAACATGAGTGTACGCATCCTTGAGATGTAGAGAACAAAGCCAATCCTGATTCTGAAGGTATGGCAGCAGAGTTCCTAGAGAAATCATCTTGAACTTCTCTTTGAACAGGAATTTGTAAAATTATCTGAGGTCCAAAATGGGTCTGTATCCCCCTGTTTTCTTTGGGATAAGGAAAGAGGGGGAGTAAAACCCTGTACCCTGTTGATAAATGGGTACTTCTTCTATTGCCCCTTGGGCAAGAGGTATGGTGACCTCTTGACCTAACAGGTCGATGAGAGAGGTCTGAGAAATGAACTGTTTTACTATTGTGGGAGGGGGCATGCTCAAGAAATGAAGCTTGTACCCCTCTTGTATAATGGAGAGTGTCCAACGCTCTGCTGTAATTTTCCCCCATCTTGGGGCAAAGTGACATAACCTTCCTGGAATGGTGGAAGGCTCTGGTCCATTTAGAGCCAGGAAGGCTAAGTTCTCTAGACGCAAGTCAAAGGCCTTGTGGAGGCTGAGGACTGCTGAGGCGGTTGAGGCTTAGCAGTCTTTGCCTTCCTTTGCTTGGATGGCTGCTGACCTTTCCTGACAGGTTGAAATGCAGAGCATCCCAGCTTAGAATAAGCAGGATAAAACCTTTTCTTTTTGCAAAAGGATGGTTTCTTGAAAGATTTCTTTCTTGCAGGATCAGCGGTACCCTTGGATAGTCTGTCCAAGGTGGAGTTGTCAGCATCCAACTCATTGGCTTTTTCATGCCAATCTTTGCCGAACAGGTTCTCATCAGTACAAGGAATATTGCCCAATTTATCTTGTACCCAGAGCTCCAAATCAGATGCCTGGAGCCAGGCAATTCTACATGCACCTATGGCAATAGCAGGGGTTCTGCTTATGCACTCAAAACAGTCAAAAGCTGCACGATTGACAAATTTGGAAACATCCTGGGCATGTTTGACCAAAGTGAGAAAATCCTGTCTCTTATCCTCAGGGAGAAGAGGACCCAAAACCTCTAAATCTCCTGTGACTTCTTTCAGGAACATTCCCATATATAAAATATAGGAAATGATCCTGGCAGAAAGCATGGAAGCTTGGAAGGTACGACGTCCAAAAGCATCCAAAGTTCTGCACTCACATCCTGGGGGATTAGAGGCATGCCTCTTTGCACTCATGATCCTTCTCATAGCTGACTCCACCACAATGGAGTGGTGAGGAAGCTGAGTTTTTTGGAAACCAGGACAAGGAGGGACTCGATACATAGTGTCAAGTCTACGAGAATGAGGAGAAGTGGTAAGAGGGGTCTCCCACATTCTGAGCATGAGATCATGCAAGATCTCATGGATGGGCAAAGTAGCTGACTCCTTAGGAGCTTTGGGATATTGTAAAATTTCCAGCTCCTTTGCTCTGGGCTCTGTTTCAGGAGCCAAAGTAATGGAGAGACCCCGAGCCACCTCCCTGATGAAATCCTGGAAGGAGATATCCTCTGGAGGAGACATCCTGCATTTAGGGGAGGAGGGCTCCTCTGGAAGAAGTCCTCCGGTATCGACAGAACTATCGGAATCCTCAGATTCCTCTGAGGACTCAAAGTATTGTCTATCCGGATGCTCTTGTACAGCCCGATACCCGTACCGACCGAAGACGGTCCCGGGGGGAATCGGTACCGGTGTATCGGTACCGGAGGGCATCAGGTGACTGGGTGCCAGTAATGCGGACACCGATGTCGATGCTATCGGTACCGGTACCGGCTGAATTGTCCAACACGGTTCTGAGGGCATCGATGCTGCAAGGAGAGCCGCCAGATTGCGTTCAATAGCCAGAACCTCTGGTCTATCGATGCTGTCGATGCCTGGATGTCGGTACAGGAGAAGACAGCCGGTACCCCAGAGCATGGCACCAGTAGTTCTGCCGAGGTCGAGGCCTCGAGAACATCCTGGAGCCCCGATAATGCTTTGGAAGCCGAAGCCTCCCGCCTAGGCAATTTGCCCAGTGCAGAATCCTCAAGGGCAACGCCAGAGGCATCTCGATGCTTAGAAGGAGATCTACCCTTTGAGGACCGGCTGGATTTATGTTTGGTTACCTGAGATCCATAGGAGGAAGAGGAAGCCCTGTAAGACGTCGATGCCACCGAAGCTGCATCAGAGGGAAACAGGGAACTGAGCTTAGCAGCTCGGTTCTGCTGACCCCTCTTAGACATCATGGCACAGGACATACAATCTGTGATGGAGTGGGTCAGGACCTAAACATTTCAGACACCATTCATGGGTGTCGGTGACGGAGATGGTACCGCCACACTTGGTGCATTTTTTGAATACCGGGCCCAGGCGGGAAAGGGAACCGGCGTCGAACCGAAGATGAAAGCAGGATCAATGCAAAAAAAAAAATCAACTTTTCCACGGGTGACAGAGAGACACGACACGGGCTCCGCAGAAAAAAAAAAGACTGAGCAAGAGGGCACCCTTGGACAGGAAGGGGACCAATCATGTGTGCTGCAGTCCCAAAGGCTTTCTGTGAAAGCTGGGGAAATGCTCCGCATGGGGGCTCCGTCCGCACCAACGTCACCCATATGTGAGGACTAACTTCCTGCTTGGTCCTGGTGAAAGTGCAATTGCCCACCGAACAAATTCCAGAGTCAATCCCATGGAACCCAGGAGCTGGAGATAATCCCAAGCCCGGGGGAGAGGCAGGCTGTCGAGGGAACTCCCCAAGCTGCTTCTGCAGCTTGCTCAACCTTTCAGTCTTACAGACGACAACCCTGAGAAGTGTTAAAATGCGATCCAAAATATTCCAGCTCCTGAGAGGGATTGAAACAGCTCTTAGGGTAAATGATCACAAAGTCTCTCGATTTCTATAAGGAATCCAAGATCATCAGTAAGTTATTCAGGTAGAGGCGAACACAGATTCCCTGCTTGCGCAAGACTACTGCCACCCCTCCATCACTTTGGAGAAAATGTGGGAAGCCATGGATAGACCAAAGGAAAGAGCCCGTAACTGGATATAAAGGCCTAGAATGGAGAAGTACACAAAACTGATGCTCTTCCTAACAGAAATATTAAAGTAGGTCTTAACCATGTCCAGGGAGGTAAGAAACTCCCCCTGTCGAAAGGACACAGTGCCTGATCAGATATAGAACTGCACTATCAGAACACACTTAAAAGGTGTAACTGCTTTTTCTCTTAAAGGACAGCCGAGGAAAAGGGAGAGACTTTGGTACATAAGAACATAAGATATGTCATACTGAACCAGACAAAGGTCCATCAAGCCCAGTATACTGTTTCCAACAGTGGCCAAATTATTTATTTATTTATTTACGTTCTCTTATATACCGCGCTATTCTGCATCAGTGCGGTTTACATTGAACAAACTGAAATTACATTGAACAGGGTATTATAACTAGGAGATAACTATTTTACAGGGAACATGGGCTATGGAGGGTTAAGTGGCTTGCCCAAGACCACAAGGAGCACCTGTGGGACTAGAAACCCCAGTCCTTCCGGCCCAAGGTTGCTGTCCTCTAGTGGGATTTGAACCCCCGACCTTCTGGCCTGAAGTACCTTGCCCCAACAACTAGGCTACTCCTCCACTCCTTGCCCCAACCACTAGACTACTCCAATCTAGGTCATACGTACCTAGCAGTTTCCCCAAAAGACACAGGTTCCACAATGCTTGTACTGGGTCAAGCATTGATATCCTGGGTCCCTTCTTAATAATGGTTTTATGGACCTTTCCTCCAGAAACTTGTCCAAACCTTTTTTAAACCCAGCTACACTAACAGCCTTTACTACATCCTCCAGTAACAAATTCCAGAGTTTGATTACACGTTGAGTGAAGAAATATTTTCTTTTATTAGTCTTAAATTGTTTATATTATCAGAATATAGAAAGACTAGGGGACATGCAATGAAGCTACAGGGTAAACTATCGATCTACGTTTAGCCATTCCACTCCGTTCATTAATTTATAGACTTCTATCATATCTCCACTCAGCCATCTCTTTTCCAGGTTAAAGAGCCCTAACCTTTTAAGCCTTTCTTCATAGGAGTATCCTTCCATCCCCTTTACCATTTTGGTGGCTCTTCTCTGAACCTTGTCTAATAATGCTATATCCATTTTAAGATGCGGCGACCAGAATTGCATAGACTATTCAAGGTGCGGTCTCACCATGGAACGATATAGAGGCATTATAATATCTTTTGTTTTATTTTCCATTCCTTTCCTTATCATACCTAGCATTCTATTTGCTCTCTTGGACACCGCTGCACACTAGGCCAAGGGTTTTAACATAATATCCACAATGACGCCTAAATCTTTTTCCTGGGTGGTGGTTCCTAACGTGGAACCTTGCATCGTGTAACCATAGTTTGGGTTGTTCTTCCCTAGGTGCATAACTTTGCACTTGTACACATTAAATTTCAACTGCCATTTTGATGCCCAGTCTTCCAATTTATCAAGATCCTCTTGCAACTTTCCACAATCCTCTTGGATTTTAACAACTTTAAATAGTTTGGTGTCAACTGCAAATTTGATAACCTCACTCGTTATTCCACTTTCCATGTCATTTAGGAAAATGTCAAAAAGCAGCGGACCCAGCACAGATCCCTGGGGTAAACCAATATTCACCTTTCTCCATTGGGAAAATTGGCCATTTAGCCCAAACCTCTGCTTTCTATCTTTTAACCAGTTCCTGATCCACAGTAGTACACTGCCTCCTATCCCATGGCTCTTTAGTTTTGCCAAAAGTCTCTGATGAGGGACCTTGTCAAAGGCTTTCTGAAAGTCCAGATACACTATGGGGCTTGTTTACTAAACTGCAATAGCGGACTCCGCCCGATATCGGAGTGGTAGCCCCATTGAATTCAATGGGGCCGCGGCTCCGAAATCGCACAGAGTCCGCTACCGCGGCTTTGTAAACAAGCCCCTATATCATCCGACTCACCATTGTCCACCTGTTTATTCACACCTTCAAAAAAGCATAACAGATTAGTAAGACAAGATCTTCCTTGTCTAAAGCCATGTTGGCTGTCTTTCATTAGGCCTTGACTATCTAAATGCTGAGTAATTTTATTCTTTATGATGGTTTCTACCATTTTGCCTGGTACTGACGCCAGGCTCATCGGTCTGTAGTTACCCGGATCACACCTGGAACCCTTTTTAAAAATTGGTGTTACATTGGCAATCCTCCAATCTTCAGGTATTAGAGATGATTTTAATGATAGTTCACAGATTACTAATAGCAGGTGTGCAATCTCATATTTCAGTTCTTTCAAAACCCTTGGATGTATACCATCTGGCCCAGGTGATTTGCTACTCTTCAGTTTATCTAATAGTTGTAATACATCTTCCCGATGTATCGAAATTTCCTTCAATTCTTCTGCACCTTTAAATACCACTTCAGTCATGGGTAACATCCCTATATCTTCCTCAGTAAAGATCGAAGCAAAGATCTCATTCAGTCTCTCTATCATCGCCTTGTCGCCTCTTAGTGCCCCTTTAACTCCTCTATCATCAAATGGACCGACTCACAGGTTTTTGCTGCGAATGTACTTGAAAAAATCTTTATTTCGCGTTTTTGCTTCCGCAGCAAGCTTCTTCTCAAATTCTCCCTTTGCCTGCTTTATCAATGCCTTGCATTTGACTTGCCAGTGCTTGTGCTGTTTCCAGGTTTCACCGTTTGGCTCTTTTTTCCATTTCCTGAAAGATGCTTTTTTGTCAACAGCCTCTCTGACCTCACCTTTAAACTATGCTGACAGGTTTTTTTACTTCCTTCCACTTTTCTTAAAGCGTGGAATGAAGCTGGCTTGGGCTTCCAAGATAGTATTTTTCAACACCACCCAAGCTTGATGTAAGTCTCTAACCTTTGCAACTGCTCCTTTTAGTTTTTTCTTAACTGTTTTCCTCATTTTATCATAGTCTCCCTTTTGAAAGTTAAAAGGTAGTACTGTGGATTTCCTTACTAACCCTCCTCCATTAATTAAATCAAAGGCGATCATGTGGCCCCAACACCCTTATCTCTTGCACTACATTTGGTGTTCCACTAAGGACTAGGTCTAATATTGCTTCCCCTCTGGTTGGTTCATGAACCAGCTGCTCCAAGAAGCAGTCATTTATTTCATCTAGGAAACTATCTCCCTAGCATGTCCTGCTGTGACACTGACCCAGTCGATACTGGGGTAATTGAAATCACCCATTATTATTACTGTGCTGTAACATCCGTTAGCTTCCTTGATTTCTTTGAGCATTTCATCATCCATTTGTTCATTCTGGCCAGGTGGTCGATAGTACACCTCCACTGCCATCGCCTTCTCCTTTTTACATGGAATTTCAATCCATAGATATTGTAACAGGGTAGACCCTGTACGAGCTGAGGAAGTGCAGGCCAGCACAAGTGAAAACAAACAAAATGACAGGGTAAACAAGAAACTGTCAGATAGTTACCCTGAGCAACGCAGGAACACGTGCAAGAGCTCAGTCAGGACACACCCAGTTAGCACAGGAGAGGAATTCACTTCACCTGACAGGGCTCAGCTAACTAAGGGTGGAGCAAGTGAACGTGGGTTTAAAACAAGCCCTCAGGCATTAGGAGAGGGATGCAGACGCAGATGCGGATTGGGTTGGAGTTTGAGACCCGGATTTGGATTCAGGCAAGGAGCAGGGCAAAGCCAGGAGCTGGTGCCAGAGCCGAGAGAGAGAGAGAGAGTGAAGCCGTGGCAGCCAAGGACACACTTGGAGAAACTACAGAGAGGGCAGCTAAAGCCCTGGGAAACACGGCAAAGGTATGAGAATGCAAGAGAGAGTGATGAGGAAACTCTGGAGCAATTAGAATGCCCATATGAAGGTCAGAGGGAATCCGAGGACCTGAATGAGTCAGTAAAATATTCACAGCCAAGCAGGGTGTGTGAGCAGGAAAAACGCCAGAAGACTGCAGTTGCAGGTTATAGAGAGAAGCGTGATTACAAGGGAGATTTGCCTCGTGGGAAAAGGCAACCCTGGGCTTATGGGAATAAGCATACAAGCTCACATAATATAGAGGCTGAGAATATCCCTCTTTCTAGTTTCAAAACTCTCAAAGATAAAAGATTTTACCTACCAGAACAAAAGGAAGAGTTTTGTGATTGTCAGTTAGAAGCTCCGTCTGAAACTCCACGAGCACTACAGTTCAGCTCAGCTGGGTCACACAAGGGAAAACGTGATTGGTTGAAAAGTTCCCTTAATTATTCTACAGGCAGAGTAAGTGAGAAGCTAACCTCTACTAAGAAGTACCAGCAGGGACAGTGCCTGGGAAACCACTATACAAGAACATATGGTAATACCCAGAAAGGCTTTAGCCCGGTGAAGGAAAAGAACTTCCTTGTGGATGTACTTAGGCAGCAAGTCTCAGAGAGTACACATGTAGGGCAGAATGAATCCCTGAATCAACCTGAGATAATGGAATACCAGGATGCTGGGGAGACTAATGTACAGGAGATAATGGACTGCTCTTTATTAGTAAGTGAACCTGAATTCTCCCTGAGATAGGGAAGTATCTTTGGTGGCTTAAACTCCAGTAAATACAGCCAGCCTGTAACTCTCTCAAGGCAGAAGAGAGATATCCTACTTGCAGCTATCTGGGTGAGAAACCTTATAGCCATATTCAACTTTGTGTTCATTTTGTTGATTTATCCTTTAAAAGCTGAGGAAAGCAAGTTTTGTTTATATTTGTTTTGTACAAGAAGTGTCCAAGCAAGCATATGTTTGATGCTCCTTGAAGATAATATACCCTCAATGGGACGGGGAATAAAACCCATTTTTGAACTGAAGGAAGAAGTGTTTGAGTTATATTTATAAAAGCACAACTACTACCCTCCAGGGGCCTTGCAATACCAGAAGCCACCGCTTGGCCAGAGAGGGTGTGACATAAATTAGCGTAGAGAAGTGGATAAAATTTTCGGGGGGCATAGGAAAAGTTTGCCTGAAAGGACACTGCTGAAAAGCAAAGGAAAAGTGTTTACAGCACTGCTCAAAGGAAGATTCGGCTGGCAGAGCGGCCAGCGGAGGAAAAGACCCTTCTCACAAGCTGATTTCACCAGGAGACTAAGGTACTGGTAGCCTGGGTAAACCGGTATAAGGATACCGTGAGAAAGGGGGAGATAAAAGAAAAGAAACAACTTTTTGTGTGTGCCGCACTTGGTGGGTCTCTTCTCTGTTTTTTTTACAGGTGCAGAAAAGAAGAGGGATCCCCAAGACGTATTCGCATGGATGAGTGAACAGCAGGAAAAGCAGGCCAAGGTGCTCCAACACCTGCAAGGACAGTATATGGCTATGCTACAACAACAACAGAAGCCATTGCTGGAAGCCATGACAGCGCTGCTGGAGAAGGCTCGAGAGGACAAAACAAAAATACCGCAAGTAGAAATGAATACGGGACTTATGTGCAAACAATTAGGGCAGGCAGATAACCCGGATGATTTCATTGAGGCCTTTGAGCGTATTGCAGAGAACTCTAATTGGCCTGTGGAACAATGGGCCATGCGCTTTGCAATGACTCTGAGTGGCGAGGCCTTGTCTGCGTTCAAAACTATGCCTGCTAGTTTAACCAAGGATTACTTGGAAATTAAAAAGGCCGTGAAAGACCGCCTTGGTCTCACGCCGAGACATTATAGGCGATTGTTTAGAGAGGCTGTGTTAAGTGACAAAGAAACTCCTAAAGCCTTATGCCAGAGGCTCAAGAACCTAGCCTATAAGTGGTTGGATCCTGATGGCAAAACGCTGGAGTCAATTCTTGATGAAATTGTGTTGGAACAATTCTTAATATCAGTACCAAGTGAAATGAAAAAGTTTTTAACCCTGCAAAATTGTGCAAACACTGGTGAAGCAGCCCAGATGGCTGAAGTGTTCAGGGAGGCAGCGCATGATAGTACTTTTAAGTTGAACCTTTTAAAGGGTGTAGGTATGACTGGAAAGTATGAATGTGAAAAGTACACACGGGATAGAGTGGCTGCATATGGCCCTAGCAGGGAGGGCAGAGATAAAAACATTAGAAAATGTTATAGGTGCAATAAGCCTGGTCACCTGATAAAAGATTGTTATGTAAAAACTGCCCTTATGACAGGGTCAGAAGAGATAGTGACGGAGGGGTTCATGAGAGAAATATGGATAGAAGGAATACCTGCCTTGGCTCTACTGGATTCGGGGGCGGACCAAAGCATGGTCTCCCAGGACTTGTGGGAAACCATAGATAAAAACCGCTCATCTCCCCCGGACCCAGTAGAGGGGGAAATTCGCATACGGTGTGTGCATGGGGAAACCTCTCATTACCCATTACGGGAGGTAACCATACAAGGGTTGGGATCTACCCGGAAGATATTGATTGCTGTAATACCAAAACTTCCATATGCAGTAGTTCTAGGGCGTGATTGGGTCCCTTTCTCCCAAAAATTGGAAGAAGACCTTCAAGAGATAGTGCCCTCTGCTCCAGTGAAAGCCCCAGTGATAGAGGAGGAAAGAGTTGAAGCTATAGCCACGGCCATCCCTAGTCCTTTATTTGAGAGAATACCAAAAAAGGGACCTCCCTCTAAGGGACCTCTAGTTACAGCAAAGCAGAAATTTACCTTGCAATTCTGCAAGACTACACCTCAGGCAAAAGGCCCAACAAGGGCTTCTGAAATGGCTGCAGGTTACGACCTTTTTAGTATGGAAAATGTGGTAGTAGGAAAAGGGGGAAAAGCCCTAGTGGATACGGGCATTCGTATTAAAATACCTGAAGGGTGGTACGGGCGAATAGCGCCGAGGTCAGGGCTAGCCACACAACATTTTATAGATATTGGTGCAGGAGTCATTGATCCTGACTACAGGGGGCCCGTAAAGGTCTTGGTGTTTAATTTTGGGGCAAAGGATTTCCAAATACACCAAGGCGATAGAATAGCACAGTTAATCTGTGAGAGGGTAGGGTTCCCCGCGGTAGAGGAAGTATCCACGCTACCCTCCACAGAAAGAGGAGAAAGCGGGTTTGGTGCTACTGGGACAAGGGAGGTGAAGAGCTTAACAGCCCTTGGAGAGGAAAAAACTGAGGAGGATCTTGGGCCTCAAGTGGGGGATTGGGAAAGGCAACCTTCCCCAAAAATAGGCTCAGAGTTGAACCCCCAGCAACGGAAAGAATTAGCGCGACTTTTAACAAAGTTTGCGGACGTCTTGACCACCTTGCCTGGCGAGACGCACCTTGTGGCGCATGAAATAATTACGCCACCAGGAAGGATCATAAGACAGCGGCCATATAGGATGCCCGAAATAAAAAAGCAAGAGGTGATTGCCCAAGTGAAGGAGATGCTGGCCATGGGCATTATAGAGGAGTCTAGAAGCCCATGGTCTAGCCCAATAGTTCTGGTCCCTAAACCGAACGGAACCTTAAGGTTTTGCATCGACTTTAGGCAAATCAACGACATATCACAATTCGATGCTTATCCGATGCCACGAATAGATGATTTGCTGGACCAATTAGGACAAGCAAAATACCTAACTACACTAGATCTCAGCAAAGGCTATTGGCAAGTACCTCTAACAAAGAGTTCAAAGGCCAAAACAGCTTTTTCCACACCTATAGGACTTTATCAATTTAGGAGAATGCCATTCGGGCTACATGGGGCTGCGGCGACGTGTCAACGTCTCGTGGACCAAGTGCTGAGACCCCATCACGAATACGCTAGTGCCTATATGGACGATATAGTCATACACAGCACATCATGGGTAGAACACCTCACAAGGGTAGAAGCGGTTCTTAGAGCGCTGAGAAGGGCGGGCCTCACATTAAACCCCGAAAAGTGTTTATTCGCTATGAGGGAAGCGAAGTATTTGGGGCACTTAATAGGGAGAGGCTTAGTAAAACCCCTAGCCAGTAAGGTGGAGAGTATCCGAGAATTCCCAAAACCTGCAACAAAGAAACAAATGTGCAGTTTCTTGGGACTAATCGGGTACTACCGTTGTTTCGTTCCCCGGTTTGCAGAAGAGAGTCTCCACCTTACAGAGATGTTGCGAAAGAATGCCCCAAACCAGGTCCGTTGGACCCCAGAAGCAGAAAAGGCATTCGAAACCCTTAAAGGGAAGCTATGTAGGGCTCCCGTATTGCGGGGTATAGATTTTAATTTACCCTTTATCATCCAAACGGATGCGTCGGACACAGGGTTGGGAGCGGTAATGTCCCAAACATTTGAAGGAAATGAACACCCAGTGGCATATTTAAGCCGAAAACTCTCGCCCGCGGAGAGAAACTATGCCACAATAGAGCGGGAGTGTCTGGCCATAAAATGGGCCATAGAAACCCTTCGTTTCTACCTTACAGGAAGGAAGTTCTTATTAATAACAGACCACGCCCCCTTAAAATGGCTTCATTTAATGAAAAACAACAATGCCCGACTAACACGCTGGCATTTGGCCCTCCAGGCCTTTAATTTTACAGTTCAGCACCGTGCAGGAAAGTTACATGGAAATGCTGACGCGCTCTCAAGAATTACTTGCTGTCCGTTAAATACGGCAACAAGTAATATTTTAAGGAGGGGAATATGTAACAGGGTAGACCCTGTACGAGCTGAGGAAGTGCAGGCCAGCACAAGTGAAAACAAACAAAATGACAGGGTAAACAAGAAACTGTCAGATAGTTACCCTGAGCAACGCAGGAACACGTGCAAGAGCTCAGTCAGGACACACCCAGTTAGCACAGGAGAGGAATTCACTTCACCTGACAGGGCTCAGCTAACTAAGGGTGGAGCAAGTGAACGTGGGTTTAAAACAAGCCCTCAGGCATTAGGAGAGGGATGCAGACACAGATGCGGATTGGGTTGGAGTTTGAGACCCGGATTTGGATTCAGGCAAGGAGCAGGGCAAAGCCAGGAGCTGGTGCCAGAGCAGAGAGAGAGAGAGAGAGTGAAGCCGTGGCAGCCAAGGACACACTTGGAGAAACTACAGAGAGGGCAGCTAAAGCCCTGGGAAACACGGCAAAGGTATGAGAATGCAAGAGAGAGTGATGAGGAAACTCTGGAGCAATTAGAATGCCCATATGAAGGTCAGAGGGAATCCGAGGACCTGAATGAGTCAGTAAAATATTCACAGCCAAGCAGGGTGTGTGAGCAGGAAAAACGCCAGAAGACTGCAGTTGCAGGTTATAGAGAGAAGCGTGATTACAAGGGAGATTTGCCTCGTGGGAAAAGGCAACCCTGGGCTTATGGGAATAAGCATACAAGCTCACATAATATAGAGGCTGAGAATATCCCTCTTTCTAGTTTCAAAACTCTCAAAGATAAAAGATTTTACCTACCAGAACAAAAGGAAGAGTTTTGTGATTGTCAGTTAGAAGCTCCGTCTGAAACTCCACGAGCACTACAGTTCAGCTCAGCTGGGTCACACAAGGGAAAACGTGATTGGTTGAAAAGTTCCCTTAATTATTCTACAGGCAGAGTAAGTGAGAAGCTAACCTCTACTAAGAAGTACCAGCAGGGGCAGTGCCTGGGAAACCACTATACAAGAACATATGGTGATACCCAGAAAGGCTTTAGCCCGGTGAAGGAAAAGAACTTCCTTGTGGATGTACTTAGGCAGCAAGTCTCAGAGAGTACACATGCAGGGCAGAATGAATCCCTGAATCAACCTGAGATAATGGAATACCAGGATGCTGGGAAGACTAATGTACAGGAGATAATGGACTGCTCTTTATTAGTAAGTGAACCTGAATTCTCCCTGAGATAGGGAAGTATCTTTGGTGGCTTAAACTCCAGTAAATACAGCCAGCCTGTAACTCTCTCAAGGCAGAAGAGAGATATCCTACTTGCAGCTATCTGGGTGAGAAACCTTATAGCCATATTCAACTTTGTGTTCATTTTGTTGATTTATCCTTTAAAAGCTGAGGAAAGCAAGTTTTGTTTATATTTGTTTTGTACATGAAGTGTCCAAGCAAGCATATGTTTGATGCTCCTTGAAGATAATATACCCTCAATGGGACGGGGAATAAAACCCATTTTTGAATTGAAGGAAGAAGCGTTTGAGTTATATTTATAAAAGCACAACTACTACCCTCCAGGGGCCTTGCAATACCAAAAGCCACCGCTTGGCCAGAGAGGGTGTGACAATATTCTACAATAAATTTTGTTTCCTGCAAAACTTTAATCCTTTCTGACTCAATGCCCTCTCTAACAGAGCGCAACCCCTCCACCAATTTGATCAGCTCTATCAGTACGATATAGTTTGTACCCAGGTATCATTGCCCCCACTGGTTGTCCTCCTTCCACCATGTCTCTGATATTCCCAATCATATCTAAACCTCTCATTTAGTGCTATATATTCTAACTTTCCCATCTTATTTTTTAAACTTCTAGCATTTGCATACAAGCATTTTAGAGACTGTATTTTATTCATATTAATTTGGCTATTGGTAGACATGGGTAATTTGGGATCTTTATGCTCTGTCTGCTCCATATTCGAGGGCATTTGGGCTTTTTTCGAACTTCTCTGCTTTTGGTCGTATCTTTCAAGGATACATTCTTCTGAACCATCCCTTCTTGGGCGACTGTCGTCTTTCCCCTATTATCTAGTTTAAAAGCTGCACTATCTCCCTTTTAAAGGTTAATGCCAGCAGCCTGGTTCCATCCCGGTTAAGGTGAAGCCCATCCCTTCGGAAGAGACCCTCCTTTCTCGAGAATGTTCCCCAGTTCCTAACAAATCCAAAACCCTCATCTCTGCACCATTGTCTCATCCACGCATTGAGACTCCGGAGCTCTGCCTGCCTTTTGGGTTCTGCACATGGAACGTGAAGCATTTCGGAGAACGCTACCCTGGAAGTTCTGGATTTCAACTTCCTACCTAAAAGCTTAAATTTAACCTCCAGAACCTCCCTACCACATTTTCCTATGTCATTGGTAGCGACATTTACCAAGACAGCAGACTCCTCCCCAGCACTATCTAAGACCTTATCTAGGTGACGCTGAGGTCCGCTACCTTTGCACCAGACAGGCATGTTACCAGGCGATCCTCATGTCCACCAGCCACCCAGCTATCTACATGCCTAATGATGGAATCACCAACTATAACGGCTGTCCTAACCCTTCCTTCATGGGCACATGGCCCTGGAGAAACTTCCTTGGTGCGAGAGGGTTTCATATCACCTGGAGGACAGGTCCTAGTTACAGGATCGCTTCCTGCACACCAGGGTGATGCTCTCCTGTCACGTGACCTCTCTCCTCCATGGCAACAGGGATGCTGCCAGACTGGAGGTGGGACTTCAGGACTATATCCCTGTAGGTCTCGTCTATGTACCTCTCTGTCTGTCTTATGTTTTCCAAGTCTGCTTCTCTAGCATCCAGAGAATGGACTCATTCCCTGAGAGCAAAGAGCTCCTTGCACCTAGTACACACGTAAGACCTCTCACCAACTGGGAGAAAATCATACATGTGACACTCAATGCAAAAGATTGGATAGCTCTCATCTCGCTGCTGGACTGCTGTCTGCATCTTAGTTTCAAGTTTGTGTTTAGATCTTTAAGTTCTTTACATACTAAGGGTTGCTATGGATATTTATACCAATAAAACTGTACCTAATACGTTTAATATACCTTGTTCACCTGAAGCTTAATTAATCTCAGGTCCTTAAGTGTATGACTGATTTGGGTAACAAGCTTCACCTGAGAGCACTTCTTGTCTTTTAAGATGTGTAAGTACCTATAAAGCTACGATTATCGCAGGGGTGGTTGGGTGTGTGGGGAGGGAGAGGGGGAAATAACACATTAAAAGAGGGCTGCCACACAGTACGCTGTCCTGCGCTGCTGAGGTAAGCTATATTCTGATTTGATTTAAATTATAGCTCTTTGCTGCAGCTAAGCTCTAACATTATGAAATTTAAACTACAAGCTCTCTGCTGGGTTCTAAATTTAACCAGAAAGCTCCCTTCTGTGTTTTAAATTTAAACTAAAAGTACTTTGCTGATGCTAGGCCCTGAGTGACTATTTAATTTAAACTACAGCTCTCTGCTGGGTATGAAATGTAACCAGAAAGTTCTCTTCTGTGTTTTAAATTTAAACTTAAACTGCTGCTACTAGGCCCTGACTGATTTAACAAAAAATAGTGGGTTCACAGATTAATTAGCTTTAATAGAAAAAAATTCCTTTCAGAAAATTCCCAGAAGTATATACTCACAATTGCAGATCTCTCTCCAGAAGTAACAGTCCCCTTTTCTAGTCTCTCTCTTTTATTTTAATACCAAAGTTCCACCAACTGAATAATGGTTGGGGAGAATCGTAACGCTAAAGCTGTTGCCTCCATTACAGCTTCTGCCTGCATCCAGACAGACAACCCAGTACCAGTTGAAGGACTGGTTCCATGTGCAGGATGCCTGCAAACAGAAGCTCTAATGAAACAAGTGGAGGAGCTCAGAGAAGAGTTGGTGAGCTGAGAAGCATTCGAGACACTGAGAAGTCCATTGATGAAACGCTTCTTGAAATATCCAAGCTCTCCGACAGAGGTAAAGATGGGAGGCTACAGAATGAAGAGAGTTGGACACGAGTCACCAGAGCCTGCAGAATCAACAATTCAACTCCTCCAGCCATTGAACTGAGAAAACAGTATGCAGCCCTGGAAGTGGAGGAGGTGAAAGCATCCCAGCAAAAGGAAGAACCAGAGTTCAAGCACCCCAACGTTACAGAAGAAATGACCACACTGTTGGTTGGCAAAGCAAAAAGGTGCACAGGTGGTGTTCTCTTTAATCTTCCTTTTTGAGGGCAAAGGCTGAGGCAGAAAAGCTCTCATCCTGGAGATGAATGCATGTATGCGCGGATGGTGTCATCAAGCGCATTTTGGTTTCCTGGACAATGGGATGATGTTCCAAGAGCTGCACAACAGAGATGGTGTTTATCTGTCCCAGAAGGATTGAAGTGTCTTCCACAGCAGATTGGTTAACCTATTGAAGAGGGCTTCACACTAGATTTGTTGGAGATAGGTGAAGAAAGCCCCCAGGTAAGTGAAAGATTAAATACCTCTGTAGAAATGGATAAAAGGGGCAACATCTGGAAAGCAGTGTGTATAAATGTCCATAGCATGGGAAATAAGATCCCAGATGTTGAGGACTTAATGGAAGAGGAGGAGGTTACAGAAACATGGTCCACGGACAACCATGATTGTGATGTAATTACACCAGACTATACCCAGAAGATCAAGGGTTCGATTCAGACTGGCAATCCTTGTAACTTTGGGCAAGTCACTTTACCCTCCATTGCCTCGGAAGAAAAAGCCAGGCAATCTACCTCCGGTGATACATTGCCAAGAAAACCCAGAGGCAGCTGGGTCACCAGGAGTCACTGACTTGATAGCACTAAAAAATAAATAAAAAATACCTTATTTAGGAAGGACAGGGTAAGAAGACAGGGAGGAGGGGTGACACTCTATATAAAATATATTATTAATTAAAGCTTTAGAATTATAAGGCTTACAAGGGAGTGAAGAGACACTGTGGGTTAAACTAGAAAGAGGAAAAGGGAAATCCATTTGCACTCGAGTGACATACAGATCCCCCCCTCACAGGGAGAAGAAGTGGACAGAGATTTAATAGAAGACACACACAATATTGGCATGAAAGGTGATTTCAATATGCTGGATGCTGACTGGCACATCCCTGCTGCGGTGTGATCTAGAAATAAGGAGACCTAGATTCTCTATTCTGGTAATTGGTAACAGAACCCACAAGTGAAGTGGCTATACTAGACTTGGTGCTTACCAATGGGAAAAGTGTTTCTAATGTCATAGTGGGAGATCATCTCGCATCCAGTATTCACCAGATTTTGTAGTTCAGTATTAGGACTAGGGCTGATAAAATCCATTCAAAAGTGAGGGTCTTAGAATTTAGGAAAATTAACTTTGCCAAGATGGGACAATACCTCAAGGAGTCATTAGCAGGATGGCAACAGCTGGGAGTTATAGAAAACCAATGCACAAAACTGAAAGGAAATATTTTAAGGGCAACAAAATCTTTTTTGCTAGAAAAGTAAATAAATGTAAAAGAAAAAGGAGGCCACTATGGTTCTCAAAAGAGGTAGATGAAAAGGTGAAGAAAAACAGGGTTGCCTTCATGAAATACAAGAGATAGCAGAGAGGAAGACAGGGATCTATATTTGGAAACATTCAGAGACACTAGCAAAGTAGTCAGGAAAGCAAGGAAACAAATAGAAGAAATTGCCAATGCAATATAATATGGGGATAAGACAATTTTTTCAGCTATGTTAGTAAGAGGAGGAAGTGCAAAAGTGGTATTGTCAGACTCAAGGGTGCAGGGGAGGAATATGCAGAGATGGCTGAGGGGAGATATGATAAAGGTCTATAAATTAATGGAGTGGAAAGAGTAAACATTGATTCTTTACATCATCAGAATAGGGACATGCAATGAAGCTACAGGGTAACCTTTTTAAGACTAATAAGAGAAAATATTTTTTCACGCAACGTGTAATCAAACTCTGGGATTTGTTACCGGAGGATGTAGTAAAAGCTGTTAGTGTAGATGGGTTTAAAAAAGGTTTGGACAAATTCCTGGAGGAAAGGTCCATAAACCATTATTAAAGCGACCCAGGATATCACTGTTTGATCCAATACAAGCATTGTGGAACCTGTGTCTTTTGGAGCAACTTCTAGGTACTGTGATAAGGAAGCTTATCATAGTTCAGGAGAGAGCTATAAAAGAGATGAATTGGCTCTGAACAAGCAACCTGTCTTTGCTGGTAGAAATACTAAAACAGAATGTTTTCATAAAAGACTACCAGTCCCAGAATGCACCAGGTTTAAAACAGCCTCTAGAAGAGCTGAAGTGGGGAAACGTGTGTTCAATCAGGAGAGCTATGAGGTAATCCCCAATCACTTATCTCCAAGGGCAGGGCTTGATTCAGCACACCTGGGCTGTGCTAGGGTGGAGTGTCCCTCTAAGCACTTTAAAAGTAAAAGATATTCTACACAGAGACAGACCGGGAACAAGAACAAAGAGAACCGGATCTCACAGAACAGAGAGAAAGAAGAGAGAGGACTACAACAGCAAAAGCAACGCAGAAGGAAGACCAGAAAGACATCTTGGAGGTCTAAAGAAGGAGCCCACAGCAGTACATGTGTTAGGAGTGATTCCAGAGGCAAGCATACTCCATTGGACTGGAGGAAGCCAGAGGAGTGGCGTTATAGAGCCAGGAATTCCCAGACGGCATCTTTGAAGGAGACGGCTGTCTTTGGAAGGGGCCCTAAGACCGGTGCAAGAAGGTATGTGAAGAGAGACCCAGTGTCCAGGGATCTTGATTGGAAGGCTGGACATAAAAGCTGGACTACCTACTGGCTAGGATACCTGGAGAGGAAACCTAACAGCAAGGGGATCACAGGTATGAACTTTGATCTATGCCCTAGCTCTTCACCAGGAAGACAGCAGGGAAACAAATATTATCCTGAGAGTGATCAATTAAGGAATTCCTCTGAGCCAGACCATGATATTGATTCCATGATATTTGAGGAAGAAGGAAATATATCAAATGATCAATTGGAATACATGGATTGCTCTCTGTCTAGGCTGCAGTTTTAAAGTAGTCTCACTAATACAACAACCACCAAAAGGAACTGTAACTTGTTCTTTTATCTACCCAGAAAAGTCTCTGCAAGAAAGCTTTAGGGTAGGATTGAGCCACGTAGAGAGAGTGAACCAGCAAAGGGGTTTGCAGCTGGCTAATTATTTGCAATTGAGCCAGGCACAAGTGCACGTGAGCTCTAGAAGGAAACTTCTTCTTTGTGTGTGTGAATAGAAGAAAGTTATCCTTGATAAAGAACAGTATTTTTACTTTTGGGTTTGTTTTTGCCTTTTGGAGCACTGCTAAGAAGGTCATTAGCAGGGGCCATCAAAAAGACCTTTTCTGTTTCCCATCAAGGTCTTTATTGATTTAATGCTTAAGAAGTTCAGTTACCTTATAACATGTTTTGTTTTTCCTGAGTACAATACTTGAAGCAAGTGTCCTTTTGTGTTACCAAGTAAATCTGTGTGGGAGAATCAACCCCATGAATAAAATCTGTTTTTCTTTGCTTACACTCGAGCATCACAACTCATTATTTTGTGAACGGCTGATTCTGGTATGAATGAACTGAAACCCCCACAATCCTTTGCAAGTCATAATAATATTTTGCCTTTGCCAAGACTGTGGACTTTCACGACCAGCACCCCCGTTTACAGTACTTATGACCTAGATTGGCCACTGTTGGAAACAGGATACTGAGCTTGATGGACCTCGGTCTGACCCAGTATGGCATATCTTATGTTCTTATGTTAACTGATGAGGATAAAGCAGAATTGCTTAACTAATAATTTTGTTCTGTGTTCAAAGATAAATGGCCCAAAGCAGGACCTCAGAAAATACCCATAATTGGAAAAGAAGTGTCGGGGATCTTGAACGATTTTCAGACAACTATGTTCGTGAGGAACTAACTGAATTAAAAGTAGACAAAGTGATGTGACCGGATGAGATACATCCAAGAATGCTAAAGGAACATGGGGACATTCTAGCAGCTATGTGGCAGCTCGGCAAATCTCCGAGGTGGAGAAGAGCCTAGGCTGACCACCATGGCGGCCATAGCTCAGACGTTATGAGCCATGACTTAACCCTCTAAGAAATGTTCTGCCTGCGCATAAGCAAAGGAAATGCAAATAACAATCCAGTTAGGAAGAGTTCACTTTGTGACTGGTAGGCCCAAGTGACTAGGGTCAAACGAGACAAAAAGTTGAAAGGACTGTCGATGAGCCTTAGCTCAGTCTAAATAATAGGCCAAAGCTCTCCTGAAATCTAGGGTATGCAGTGTTGCTTCCACCTGAGAAGAATGAGCTCTTGGAAAAAAGGACAAAAGAGACCGAGTGGTTAATGTGGAAAGGGGAAACAACCTTTGGAAGGAACTTAGGATAAGTTGGAGGATCACACTACCATAGTAGAAGCAAGTGTAAGGAGCATAATCCACGAGCTTGAAACTCACTGACACAAGACAATGTAAGCGCAATCAAGAAGATAACCTTCCAAATGAGGAACTTCAGGGAAGTTGAGGCAAGGGGCTCGAAGGGAGATTTGAGCCAGGAAAACACTGAGAGCCCAGGCTACTAGAGGCATCTGATTGGTGGCCTTGTTAATAGAAGGCCTTGCATGAAGCATGCTACAAGAGGATGAACAGAAATAGGTTAACCATCAGCTGGGCAGTGAGAGGTCGAGTTGGCATTAAGATGAACTTTGAGTTTGTCTTCAGTCCTACCTTAGAGAGATGGAAAAGATATTGAAGTAGAGGCTCCACCAGGCAAGTAAATGGGCTGAGAGTTCTCTGGGAGCACTAGAGGGAAAACCGACACCATATAAACGCATAAGTTGTGATAAGGAAGCTTATCATAGCTCAGGTAGGAGCTATAGAAAAGATGATGTGACTCTGAACAAGCAACCTGTCAGTTCTGGTAGAAGCAAGAAAACAGAGTTTTCACATAAAAGACTACCAGTCCCAGAATGCACCAGGTTTCCAGCAGCCATGAGGGAGGCTGAAGTAAGAAAATGTGTGTGCAATCAAGAGAGCTATGAGGTAATCCCTAAGCACTCATCTCAAAGGGCAGGGCCTGATTCAACACAGCTGCGCTGTGTTAGGGAGCAGCACACATTAGGACAGAATAAGAATAGAGCTTATTCTTCAGATAACAGCTTCAGAAAGAGATACAGAGGACAGCAACGGCTACAAGCTCAAGCACCAGTATCACCTGGAGAATCAGAAGCCAAGCCAAGCAGATAGAGAGAGAAGGAAACTCTCTGGAAGGAAGAGAAGAAAGGCCATTGGAAGGTCTGGGAGATTCCAAGGCAGTACTCATACTGGGAGGTATTCCAAAAGCCAGCAGAGTCCATTGGACTGGATTCAGCCAGAGGAATGGAGTGGCAGAGATAGGAATCACCAGTGGCTACCTGGAAGAGAGAAGACTGCATGTGGAAGGGACTTTCAGACCAAGGCCAGAAGGTATGTGAGAGAAGATCCAGTGTCCAGGGATCAAGATTGGAAGGCTGGACATCAGAATTGGATTACATATTGGCCAGGCTATACAGAGAGGAATAATGATAGCAGGAGAGGCTCAGGTATGAACACTGATCCAGACCCTATCTATAATAGAGAATGGCAGCAAGGGAATAAGCATTCTCATGATAGTGCCTTAATGAAAGACTCATCTGTGCCAATGTATGATATTGACCCTATGATAATTGATACAGCAGATGAAAATACAGTTTATATGGACTGTTCTCTATCTAAATGCTATTGCTAGTTTTCCATGAGCAAACACATCAGCCATCACAAAGAAACCTAACTTTGTTCTTTATTTCCACTGCAAACAGCTCTTAAAGCAGGATTTGGGTTCACACAGTAGCAGCCAGCCAGCTAAAGGCTTTCAGCTGGTCCATTGATAGTAATTAGGGCTGCACCTGATTGTGTGTGTGAGCAAGGGAGAATCACTGCTGAGATCGGCGTGGAAAATAAGCAGAAGTAAACCTAACCAGCAAAGTTTATTCTTTACTTGGTGCCTTTGTATTTGGTAATTATTTGCTAAGAACACATTAGCTAATTGCCTGACAAGCTGAAGGTTGTTTTCTGGTTTACTTTGTGACTTTTTGTTATCCATTTTAAACACTGCAAGCAAGTAACCTCATTTATAGTGCTATCAAGCATACATGTGCTGGGTGAATTAAACCCCATCAATAAAAGAAGTATTTTATTGATCTTACCACTTGGTTTCACAACTCAAATTATTGTCATCAGCTGTGTTTGGGAGTGAATGAACTACAATACCCACAATACTTTGCAAGAATCATATGAATATATGCATCGTCAAGATTGTGTAAGTTCTCACCCTAGGCAGCCGTCTGACAAAGTACATCGAGTGGAGTCTTTCTAGATGCTAGGAGGACATCTTTTACTTCCTTTGGAAGGTCTAGATGAGAGAAGATTAGGCTTTCAGCAGCCATGCTATCAACCGTAGTGCTCTAAGACTGGGGTTAAGGAGAGTCCCCTGGTCCTACGATAGGTGATTGGACATGCATCCCAGACTGAGAGGTTGGTGTTATGCTAGTCGAAAGAGCAGAGGAAACCATGGTTGATATGGCCAGACTGGGGCGATGAATCAATCATCATTCCCCTGTTCACTTGAAATTTGAAGAGGGTCTTCGGTATCAATGGAATGGGTGGGAATGCGTAAAGCAGTTCCTGTCCCTAATGAAGAAGAAATGCATCCGAGGCCTGGCTCTGTGGAAATGGCAACCTAGAACAGAATCAGGAAGCTGTGCATTTACTGGACAAAGCGGTAAATGATGGGAGTTCCCCATAACCGAAATATGTGCTATACTGTTTCATGGTACAGCTTCCATTCGTGTGGTCAAAGGAGATTGTTCAATTTGTCTGCTATGACAAACTGCTCGAAGACGAATCATGAAGGTCCAAAGGTCGATCGTCTCCCTACACAGGTAGCAAGATCCAGATCCCCCTTGTTTGTTGATGCAATACATGACAACCTGGTTGTCAGTCTAAATGAATGCAGTTTGTCCAGTCAGCTGAGGATGGCAATTGCTGGGAGTTCCAAGGTCTATGTAGGTAAGTGGCTTCCCTGGGGGATCATAGGTCCTGTGTGGTGAGGCAGTTGAGATGAACTCCCCAGCCCTGTTTGGAAGCATCTGTCATCAGGGTACATTGCAGTGCAGATATTCGAAAAGGTAACCCGATGTGAAGATTTTCAGTGGTCCACTGCCAATTCAGCGAGTCCACCAACTGAGGCATGATGGTATTTTTATCGGAGAGATGACCTGTTGACTGTTTCCACTGATCTGAAAGAGTCCACTGTGCTGGATGCATGTAAAATCGTGCATATGATACGGCATGGCCTGTGGAGGCTACGTATCCCAAGAGACAAAGCATGTCTCTTGCTCTGATACGAGACTGGCTTTGGCACTGATTTGTCAAGTCAATAAGATTGTGGAGTTGGTCTCTAGGAAAGAAGACTCAAGCCTACGTAATGTCCAGAAGAGCCCCAATAAACTCCAGTGTTTGAGTTGGAGCCAGATGGGACTTTGGGTAGTTGACTACAAAGCCCTGATGCTGAAGCACAGATATGGTGCACTGGAGTGATAAGATCACTACGTGAAAGGAACTGCCCTTGATTAGCCATTCACGTAAGTAAGGAAAGACAAAGATGCCCAGAGTGCAGAGGTAGGCCACCACGACTGCCAGACACTTTGCGAAAACTCTTGGTGCAGATACATGGTCAAAAGATAGAACACGGTACTGGTAATGGTGTCCCTGGAGTGGAGGAGTAGCCTAATAGTTAGAGCACTGGCTGGGGATCCAGGAGACCAGGGTTTGATTCCCATTAGCACTCCTTGTGGCTTTGGGCAAGTCACTTAAGCCTCCATTGCCTCAGAAAAATCCAAGTTATCAATGTCCCCTTTTAATGTACATTACCAAGTTTGTTACAATATAAACCGTTTTGACTAAATGATAAAGCGGTATAAAAAGACCCGCTAAACCTGTTTAAAGAACCCGAGGTACCTTCTGTGGGAGGGATGAATCAGGATGTGAGTGTAGGCATCTTTGAGATTTAGAGAACAGAGCCAGTCCTTTCCTGGAGGTAAAGTAGTAAGGTCCCTAGCGAGATCATTTTCAACTTTTACTTCACCAGGAGTTTGTTGAGATTTTTGAGGTCCAGATTAGGCCTGAACCCTCCTATTTTCTTGGGGATGAGGAAATAACATGAGTAGAATCCACGGCCTTGTTGAGGGAGTGAGACTTCCTCTATGGCTCCCTGTGTTACAAGAGTGGTTATCTCTTGCTGAACAGAGTGGAGTGCAAGTGATCTATGGGGGACTCCCCTATGAAGGAAGTTGGGGGGGCAGGTCCTTGAAACTGAGCCGATATTCCATGCTCACAACTCTTAAGACTCCAGGGTTCTGACGTGATGAAGGGCCATCTGTGGGTGAAGTGGATTAATCTGCCCGCCATGTGGAAGCAGAGGGGTTCCTCTAAGGGGTGACTGGCTATGCTCTCAAGGAAGCAGCCAAAAAACAGTTGGAAGCTGTGCCTGTGGAGCTGGTTGAGATTTTGCAGTCTTGGCTGATGAGGCCCCTGTTGTTTTTGATGTGGCTTTTGAGGCTGATAAGAGTAGTAAGGTGAATAGGAAAGGTAATACTTCTTCCTGGGATAGAAAGGCTTCTTTGCTGGAGCCTTCTTTTTAGTAGGATCAGCAGTCTTTCAAGACAGGAGTTTCATGCTGAGATCATCCATCTCTATCTCACCTGCCTTTTCATGCCACCCCTTGCCAAAGAGGTTTTCACCTGTGCAAAGAATATGTGCAAGATCATCCCAAACCTACTGTTCAAGGTCAGAGGCTTGCAGTCAGGCCATTCTTCTGGCACCTATGCAAATTGCTGCTGTTCTATTGGTGGACTCAAAAGCATCAAAGGCACCCCTAGTGAGGAATTTGGAGGTCTGACCATGAGTGATCAAGGCCTGATGTGGACCTTGTTTGTCTGGTGGCAACAGGGTGGTAAACTCAGACAGATCTTTTGTACATCTCTCAAAAAAACATCCCCATGTAAAGCAAATAAGAGTTTATCCTGGATGCTAACATAACTGCCTGGAAGCACAGATGTTCAAATGCATCGAGCATTCTCGACTTTCTGCCAGGAGAAGCAAGGAGTGATTTTTAGAACTCTTAATTCAACGAATTGCTAATTCTACAACCATAGAATGATGTAACTGAGGCTTCTGAAAACGTGGGCAAGAAGGAACTCTATAGAGAGTGCCGAGTCTCTTGCTGATCGATGGAACCATTAAGGGACTTCCCACATGTGAACCCTAAGGCCCTGGAGGATATGATGTATGGGAAGCATAGCAGCCTCTTTAGGAGTCAAGGAGTATTGAAGAATTTCAAACTCTACAGCCCTCGGTTCAGTCTCTGTGGTTACCAGCACTGAGAAAGCAGCCGCCATGTCCCTGATGAAATCTTGAAAGGACATAACTTCGGGGAGTGAGGGGGTGATCACCGACTCTCAGGTGGTGGAGAAGGGTCTGAGGGAATGTCTGGAAGAGGTGTGGAATCGACAGACTATGTCTGATTCAGAGAAAGCAGAACCCAAACTTGGCAAAAAGTCTAAATAGTGATGGTCTTCTATGTCAACCCGATGTCGACAACAAGGCTCAGTGTCGATGCCCTGAGGCCTTGGAACCAAGGTGTCTGGAGACTGGTGCACCTATGGAACTGGTGTGGTTCCATTAAAGAAGTCATGGAATGTTTTGATGTACGGACATCGATATTGGGCATCGGGTCCATGAGGGCCCCAGCACTACTATCGCCAGGATAGTGGCTAGATTCCATTCAATAGCTTGCACATGCTGATCAAGGGAGACAAGAAGTGACTGGGTGGATTCTTGCATGAAGCCCTTTGCTACCATTCCGAAACATGGTACAGAGAACTCTGTGGAGGACGATGCCTCAGGAGCATCCCGGAGCCCCTCTGGTGCTTTGGAGGAAGTATCCTCCCGCTGGGGCTGTTTTGCAGGACAGTCCATGTCGAGTTCCCCAGTTGGAGAGTATCTGTGTCAATGCCAGGTATCTGAGTTGGATGCAGATGCCAAGGACCACGATACCCTTCCTGCCTCTGTGGAGGATTTGTTTTTATATTTATTAAACTTTTTGATATACCGCTCCTTCATAACACCAGGGTTGTTTACAAATAAAAATACAAAGGCGGCACAGGCCAAAGCCAAGAGAAGGAAAGGAACACCAAAAAATGACAGGAAAGGGAAAGTACAGTCAGAGAGAGAGCGCAGAGGAGAGAGAGGGAGGGAACATGAATTGTGGAGGAGGATATGAGGGGTTAGGAGGTAGTGGGAGGCAGTTCAAATGCAAGTTGAAAGAGGTAGGTCTTCAGGAGATTCTTGAATTTGGGATGTGAGTGCCCTTGACACAGTTTGCTGCCATATTTGGACTTAGAGGAGGTATGGAAACAATGCGACGACCGCAAAGCTGTAGAGGTCACCAAAGAGCGTGCTGAAGTGGCTGAGACTGATAGAAACAGTTTTCTCTATTGTTTACGGTTTTTGAGTCCCCTCGGAGTCATCCGTTGACACAGGGGGCAAGCCAAAGTGTCATTGTCCTGGATCAAATACCTTAAGCACCAGTCATGCTTATCTGTAGTCAAGACAGTATTTCGGCACTAGATACATTTTTTGAATCCACTATGTGGTTTCTCCATGTCCAAGAAGACCAGAGGCAAAATCAAAAAGAGCAATGGCAACCTAGGCCACCAGAGAAAGCGGCAATGCTGCAAATGAAGTAAAAATAAACAAAGAAAATATTACAAAAAAAATAGACAAAAAAAAGTGTCTGGGGCAGCCGATACCTTTCTGGACGAACAGGAAGGCAAGCACGATGTTCCCAAAGGCACTTAGAGGAATTTTATCATCGGTGTAGGACAAGGTCCTGATAGTTCCTCGGAAAACAGACAATTGAGGAGAATTGCTAGGGAGGCAGGCACGCATGCATGGAGGGATGCTCCCAAAAGCATTCCTATTGGATGTTGGGGAGTGTTCCCATGCGGGGCTCCGTCAATGTCAACGTCACCCATACGTGAAGACTGCATTCCTGCTTGTTCCTGGAGATCTCCTCAGAGTGAGTGCCATTTATCTGTACCCTTTGTTGCTTCCCACTCAACCAATTTCTAACCCAGTCAGTTGCTTTAGGGTCCACCCCTAGAATGCTCAATTTATTTATAAGTTGCCTGTGTGGAATGGTGTCGAAGACTTTACTGAAATCTAAGTACACCACATCTAGATCTCTCCCTCTGTCCAACTCTCTGGTCACCCAATCAACTAAATTAATGAGATTTGTTTGACAAGACCTGCCTTCATTGGATTCCATAAACTTCACTATCCTCTGTTTTAGCAGCCTTTCCATCAGTTCCCAACCTCATCAGCAAATGTCCAAAGTCTGTAAAGTCTATCCTAAGGACCTACCTTAATCACATTCCTTTGTCAGCACAACTACACTAGCACTTGGTTCTCCAGCATGCAACACCTTCGGCACGAGTCCCAGGCTTTAAACCTACACACCATAATGTCACCAAGGATGGAACAAATAATGGTCCAAGTGGGGCTCAAAGCTACTGGATCTGGGAACGACCCCAATTGATGAACCATCTAGAGAAAGAAGTCAGGTACTATTTATTGCTCAAGTCCTCTTTAAAGCTACACACCTTGATGATTTCACTATGGGCGGGGTAGGTAATGGTCCGCAATAGGGACCAATGCTGATGGTACAGGAGTGACCATAGAGAGTAGTTACTCACCTGTAACAGGTGTTCTTCAGGAGCAGCAGGAATCAGTCCTTGCTTATGGATGACATCGGCGCCGATGCAGCCCCCTTGCAGAGCATTTCCCCAGCTTTCTATGAAAGCCTTTGGGAATACTGCACACATACACGGTCCCCTTCCCGTCTAAAGGTGCCAGCTTGCTCAGTCAAATGACATAGCTAAAAAACAGCACACAAAAATGAAAAAATAAACTATGTACAACTGCAACTCCCAGGGGAGGAGGGAGGGTTGTGAGGACTGATTCCTGCTGCACAAGGAGAACACCTGTTACAGGTGAGTAACTACTCTTTCTCCAGGACCAAGCAGGAAGTCAGTCCTCACTTATGGGACTCCCCAGCTTCAGGCTACTGGGGACCCAGAGCTGAAAAATGAGCTCCCTCTAGCCTCAGCATCAGAGAAAGGATTTCACTAAAACATACCTCCACCGGTAGCCCAACCAGAGGGCTGGAGGGTAGGAGTTGCCTAAACCTCAAAGAGATTCCGGAGCACTGCATAACCGAAAGCACTGTCCCTGCGGGACTCCCTCTCCAGGTAGTAATGGGCCGCAAAAGTCTGGCTTGAGGACCAAGTTGCAGCCCTGCAGATGTCTGCCAACGGTACAGAGCGTAGATGAGCTACTGAGGCAGCCATTGCCCTGACACGGTGGGCCATGACCCGACCCTGCAAAGGAAGGTCAGCTGCCCTGTAAGCCCACGTGATACAGTCAGCCACCCAGATGGACAAGGTACGCTTGGACACAGGTACCCCCAAGTTATTGGGGTCAAAAGATACGAAGAGCTGAGTAGCCCTCCTATGCCCCTGCGTACGCTCAAGGTAGAAGGATAAGGCCCTCCTACAGTCCAGGGTATGCAGGACTGTCTCAGCCCGGCTGGCATGGGGCCTGGGGAAGAATGTTGGAAGAACCACCTCCTGGTTGAGATGGAAAGAGGAGACAACCTTGGGGAGGAACTTAGGATGAGTCCTAAGGACTACCCTGTTCCTATAGAAGCGAGTGTATGGCCTGTCACAGACCAGGGCTTGAAGTTCACTCACTCACCTGGCCGAGGTCAAGGCCACTAGAAATAGAGTCTTCCAGGAAAGGAAGCGTAGAGGACATGTAGCCATTGGTTCAAAAGGTGGGCGAGTAAGTTGCTGCAAGACCACATTCAACTCCCACTCAGGGGCCGGTGGACGGAGAGGAGGATTGAGCAATAGTAAGCCTCTGAGAAACCTGGACAACAAAGGGTGAACCGACAAAGAGTGTCCCTCCACCACTGAGTGGTGAGCTGCCAGAGCTAAGAGGTGGACCCGAACAGAATTGGACTTAAGGCCCTGATTGGACAAGTGAAGAAGGTACTGGAGTACTACTGGCACAGTGCAGCCGAAAGGATCTTCCTTGCGTTGCTGACACCACAAGGAGAACCTCTTCCACTTCAGGGCATATGTTTTCCTGGTGGATTGCTTTCTAGAGGCCAAGACCACCTCTTCCACTTCCGGAGGTAGGCCCCAGGGAGCCAAGACTACCCTTGCTTCCTCCATGCCATCAGATGGAGAGATTTGAGATTGGGATGCAGAAGGGAACCCTGATCTTGAGAGAGAAGGTCGGGTTGGAATCCCAGAGGCATGGGTGTCTCCACTGCCAGATGAAGTAGCAGGGGGAACCAGGGCAGCCTCGGCCACCTGGGAGCAACCAGAAGTACTGAGGCCTTGTCCCTGAGAATCTTGAACAAGGTTCGGGCCACCAGAGGCGTGGGAGGAAAAGCATAGAGCAGGCCCTGGGACCAAGAAATCAGGAAGGCATCCGCCGCCACCCTCAGGGGATGCGGTTGCCTGGAACAAAACCTGGGCAGTTGGTGATTCAGGGGACTGGCAAACAGATCCAGGGATGGAAATCTCCATTTCAAGAAAATCTGTTGAACCACCAACGGGTGCAGCTGCCACTCGTGGGGGCTGCAGAATTCTGCTTAAGCGGTCTGCCAGAAAGCTGTCCTGGCCAATAAGATAAACAGCCCTCAGCAACAACTGGTGCCTGAGGGCAAAAGAGCAAAGGGCCTGTGCTTCCAGGCTAGAGGCCTGGACCCAGTGCCGCCCTGTTTGTTCACATAGAACATGGCTACCTGGTTGTCCGTCTGGACTAGAACAGACTGGTGGGCCAAGATGTGAGAAAAAGTCTTGAGGGCTAAACGAATAGCCCGCAGTTCCAGTAGGTTGATCTGTTGTGTGGCTTCCCATGCGGACCAGAGGCCTTGGGTGCAGCTCTCTTGACAGTGTGCACCCCAGCCCTGTAAGGAGACATCGGTTGTCAACACCACTGTGGGGGCAGGCACTTGAAAAGGCACCCCCTGCAGCAAGTTGGGGGGAGGGGGGGTGTAGCCACCACTGAAAAGAATTCAGGAAAGGTTTTGATACCCTTACTTTGTCTGCTAGGCTCCCTGTGGCCTGCTTCCACTGAGTTCTGAGGCACCACTGTGCAGGCCTCATGTGGAGGCGGGCATTGGGGTCACATGCACAGTCGATGCCATGTGTCCCAGGAGTTGCAGACAGAGCCTGGTAGGAACCCAAGGCAGATTGAGAAACCGGGATGCCAACTCCATGAGCCTTTGGGCTCTGTCCTCTGGCAAGTAAGCCTTTGCATGCAGAGAGTCCAGCCGTGCTCCTATGAACTCGAGGTTCTGGGAGGGGAGCAAAGTGGACTTTGCGAAGTTTATTGTGTTAAACAAACAGATATAGGACTTCTTCCGAATGAATTACCTCATAGCAAACTATAACAATCCAACTTCACCCATATGTGTTAATAAAACCAAAAGATATTTTTTCTTCTTTTTTTATATAATATGGCTTAATATTGGTCTCAGATAAACGGCAAGCTTTGACACTTTAACCAGCACGCTTTGACACTTTTTTTTTTTTGGGTCAATAACTTCCACCCAAACTAGTGCACGTTTAACATCAATGACCTTTAGCCAATGTATGTTATCTTATATCTTAAATATTGCTTAATTATCTTACTTTTTGATTTTCTATATCGGGTTGATTTTCATCATACCCTATAATTTACATAAAAGTGGCGTTCGCCATTCTACTTAGCTTATATAGAATCGCGTCGGCTACTGTCCCTTCTTAATTATGCAACCACAAAAATGAATCCCCGACGCCTCAGTCTCATCAGCGCTTCGGCGTTTCTCCACTTGGGTTTATCAAGGGGGATGGTGTCGTTTCTGTTGTGGGACTTATTTCTTCAAAGAATTCATTAGCTTAACGTTCTATAAAGATATAAAGCAATGCTGATTGGTTAAAATTCTTACAATCATCATGATTAATTTCATATATCTCACAGTCTCCTCCTATTTCTGTACCTTGTTATCGCTGACCAGTTCGCATCTCAGGTCATCTCTTTTTTTCTCAAAATGATCTCTGATTTTCAATGAAGACGCCACGCATGCGTATTGATCATTGTTTAAATACCTGTTTTGCTATTATCTGATTGGAGCTGTCAAACACATGCTAGCCAATCAACACTGACATTTAAGCCATCAGGTTGTACCGTACTGAGGCGATGGATCCACCATTGTTCACGATACGATAGTCTCTGTTCAGGTGATTTTTCTTGGGAACCGTGCAGTATAGCCTCTATACTCCAGCATTGTAATGTTGCAAATGTGTGGCCCAAAGTCAGACAATGTTGAACGATCGGGGCTTCTAGCCGTTTGCAGCGTAATCTGCTTTGGTGTTCTTGCATGCGTACCTTCAGAGTACGGGTCGTTTTCCCGACATATAGCAGTGAACAGGGGCATCGGATGGTATATACCAAAAATTTTGATTCACAATTAGTTACGTGTCTCAAATAATATACTTTATCTTTGTGGATAAATTGAGAAATTTCCAAAGTGATCTGACATATGTTACAATGACCACATTTTGTGTGCATACCTGTAGTTTTGGTTGTGGGATTCCAGTTTAGCGGTCTTACTACTGTAGGTGATAAATATTCTTTAAGACTCTGATTCTGTTTCCATACGCATCGTATAGATGATTCTTTTAGTGCTGGTAGTATTTCTAACACTCGTGAATGCTTTCTAATTATTTTTTGAATTTTTGTGCTTACGGGTGAAAATGTTGTAACTAGATTGATTTTCTGAACATCCAGTTGGGTAGCATGTTTTTCTTTGATAGCATGTTTTTCTTTGGGACTAAGCAGTAGCTCTCTATTGTTATACAGAGCCCTACTATAGGCTCTCTGTACTATTTTCTGAGGGTATCCTCTACTTTGAAAACTTTGCTTAAGCTATTTAGATGAATATTTGTATTCTGATGTTGTAGAACAGTTTCTCTGATAGTTTCTCCGTAGGGTCCTCTTTCAGTGGTTCATACGTAGTATAGTCTTGTAATTGGTCTAATGCTTCTTGCACATAATAGTCTCGATCTAATACTACGAGGGCTCCTCCCTTGTCCGCCCGCTTGATCACTAGATCAGTCCTAGATTGTAATTGGTAGACAATATCCATCTGGTCTTTTGAAAAACTACTTTTACTTTTGGGACCGTTTTTCATGACTTCCTCCACCTCTTCTAATACTAGTTCTTTAAATACTTGAATTCCCGCAGGAAGGGGGGTCGGTGGTGTCCATCTCGATTTCAAAGGCAACTGCACACGATTTGGAGATTGTTCTGTAGATTGAACTTCTATTTGTGTTTGTGCAGACTCTTGCATAATAAAAGTATTAGACGAGGAAAAATAAGTCTTCAAATGTAGTTTTCTAATGAGTTCTATGAAATCTATTTGGAATTGGAAAAAATCAAACGTAATTTTTGGGACAAAAGAAAGTCCTTTGTTCAGTACCTCATATTCTCCTTCGGAAAGTTCTTTCTGGGAAATGTTTATCACCAGAGTCTCTTTCATTTCTTCTTTCCCCGATCCTGTCGTTTGTTGTTCAAGTCCCTACGCCGCGGTTGCAACAGCAAATTAATGATTTAGTAAAGGAAGCTCTGAAGAAGAAAATCCTCACCATAAAGGAGTCTAAGTTTTTGATGACAGCTACACCTCAGATAGCTAAATTTTACACAGTACCAAAGATACATAAAAATTTACAACGACCTCCGGGAAGACCAATAGTATCGACAAAAGGTTCTTTATTAGAGCCATTGTCGATCTATTTAGACTCATTTCTAAGACCAATGTTGAAGACTATCCCTTCATTTCTGAGGGATACGACTCAATTTCTAAATGTATTACATGATTTGGCACCATGGGCAACGCAGTCAAATATTCTCTTAGTAACGTTAGATATTCAATCACTTTATACAAGCATACCTCAAGAAGCTGCATATAAAATAATTCAGCAAATACTTGAAGATAGAGGTGATTTATCTACAGAACAAAGTCAGTTTTTACATCAAATAGCGGCGGTGACTCTCTTTGAAAACTTTTTTATTTTTGAGCAACAAATTTATCTTCAAAAAATTGGGGTGGCTATGGGGGCCACATGTGCTCCCTCCATTGCCAATTTTTATGTAGGTAGTTTTGAAAAGCAGTTCCTGCCACAATCTCCTTTTTCAACCAATATAAAATCCTGGCATCGATACATCGATGATGTTTTTATGCTTTGGCAGGGATCAATTACAGAATTGATGAGTTTTGTACAATGGTTGAATGCTTGTGACAACAACTTGAAGTTCACTTTTGAAAGTCATGAACATTACATTACATATCTGGATGTCAAAATTATTCGTGATGTAGCAGGATGGAATACCACAGTTTTCCGAAAACCTACGCACAAAAATACATTCTTGCATTACTGTAGTGCGCATCCTATAGGCTTAAAGAACAGCTTACCTATCTCAGTTTCTTCGTTATCGGAGAAACTGTTCTACAACATCAGAATACAAATATTCATCTAAATACCTTAAGCAAAGTTTTCAAAGTAGAGGATACCCTCAGAAAATAGTACAGAGAGCCTATAGTAGGGCTCTGTATAACAATAGAGAGCTACTGCTTAGTCCCAAAGAAAAACATGCTACCCAACTGGATGTTCAGAAAATCAATCTAGTTAAAACATTTTCACCCGTAAGCACAAAAATTCAAAAAATAATTAGAAAGCATTCACGAGTGTTAGAAATACTACCAGCACTAAAAGAATCTTCTATACGATGCGTATGGAAACGGAATCGGAGTCTTAAAAAATATTTATCACCTACAGTAGTAAGACCGCTAAACTGGAATCCCACAACCAAAACTACAGGTATGCACACAAAATGTGGTCATTGTAACATATGTCAGATCACTTTGGAAATTTCTCAATTTACCCACAAAGATAAAGCACAGTTACTTACCTGTAACAGGTGATCTCTGGGAACAGCAGGAATTAGTCATCACATATGGGTACGTCGGTACCGACGGAGCCTGCGCGGGAAAGCTCCCCAGCTTTTCAGATGAAAAGCTTTTGGGGCCTCCCACTGCACAAGCGCGCTGCCTTCCCGCCTTCCTGACCAGCTCTCCTCAGTTCGAGTTTAAAGCTGAGACAATAGAGAGAGGACAGGAAGATAGATAGAGAGAGACAACTCCTAGGGGAGGTGGGTGGGTTGTGATGACTAATTCCTGCTGTTCCCAGAGATCACCTGTTACAGGTAAGTAACTGTGCTATCTCCAGGAACAAGCAGGAATAAGTCATCACATATGGGGACTCCCTAGCTAAGATGAATGGGAGATCCCCCTCCAAGGGTAACCATCTTCGTATGGATCTCAGGCATCCATCCAGGGAAGGTGGGCAGGAGTTGTTTAAGTATGGAACAGGTGTTTGAGGACAGCCTGACCAAACAAGGCATCCCGGCGGGAGTCCTTGTCCAAGCAGTAATGGGCTGTGAAGGTATGAACCGAGGCCCAAGTGGCTGCTCGACAGATCTGATCTATGGACACAGAGTGAAGATGAGCCATAGAAGTGGCCATGGCTCTCACATTGTGAGCTGTGACATGGCCTTCCAGAGAAATATTCTTACTCTGGTAAGCAAAGGAAATACACTGAGCAATCCAATTGGAAAGTGTACGTTTGGTGACTGGAAGTCCCAAATGAGAAGGATCAAAAGCCACGAAAAGTTGCGAAGACTTTCGATGTGGCTGAGTCCTATTGAGGTAAAAGGCGAGAGCTCTTTTACAGTCAAGAGTATGAAGGTTCCTCTCTGCACTGGATGCATGAGGAGCCGGAAAAAAGACAGGTAGATATACCTCTTGATTAAGATGAAAAGGCGAGACCACTTTAGGCATAAAGTGGGGATTCGTCCTAAGGACCACCTTATCATGATGGAATCTGGTATAAGGTGGATTAGCCACCAAAGCCTGCAGTTCACTGATGCGGCGAGCCGAAGTGACTGCAATAAGGAAAAGGACCTTCCAGGAAAGAAATTTCAGGGAGGTAGATACCAACGGTTCAAAAGGGGGCTTCATGAGTTGACCCAGAACTAGGTTCAAGTCCCATGCTACCGGAGGAGGTCGGATGGGAGGCTTAGTGAGGGTCAGGCCTCTCATGAATCTGGCAATAAGAGGATGAGAGGAAACAGGTTGTCCATTTATAGGTTTCAAGGATGCTGCAATAGCACTTAAATGGACTCGTACTGAATTCGTCTTGAGGCCTGCATTGGAGAGATGCAGGAGATAGTCCAGTAGAGAATTCAAAGGAAGTGCTAGAGGGTCAAGACCCTGTTGAGCACACCAAATGGAAAAGCGTTTCCATTTGAAAGCATAGGAACGCCTGGTAGAGAGTTTCCTAGAGGCATAAAGGATATCTTTCACTGGTTGAGAAAGATTAAACTCTTGAAGGCTTAAGCCTTCAGTAACCAAGCTCGGAGATGCAGGGACTTGGGGTTTGGGTGCCACAAAGTCCCCTGCTCCTGAGACAGAAGGTCTGGAGCAGATCCCAGGTCCAGGGAGGAGCCCTGGGAGAGCTGTAGAAGTAGAGGGAACCACACTTGGCGTGGCCAGCGTGGAGCAATAAGGATCATTGATCCGTGATCCCTCTGAAGTTTGAACAGTCTTGGGAATCAAAGGAATGGGTGGAAAGGCATAGAGGAATTCCTGACCCCAATGCAGGAGAAAGGCATCGTTGGCCTGAGCTCCCTGACACGGGGTCCTGGAACAGAACCGGGGAAGTTTGGCATTCCACGGACTTGCAAAGAGGTCTATGTCTGGGGTCCCCCATTCCTGAAAGACTCTGTGGATTTGGTCCATGTGCAGGGACCATTCGTGTGGGAGCAGAACTCGACTGAGTCTGTCTGCCCAAGAGTTTTAAACTCCTGGAAGATATACTGCCAGAAGATGAATTTGATGCTCTCTGGCGAAGGCCCATAATCTGAGAGCTTCGTTGCAAAGCGCCAGAGAGCCCGTGCCTCCTTGCTTGTTCACATAGAACATGGCTACCTGATTGTCTGTCTGAACTAGGACAGTCAGGTTGACAAGGAGGGTGTGGAAGACTGTGAGGGCAAGGAAGATTGCTCGCAGTTCCAGAAGGTTGATGTGAAGGGTAGTCTCCTGGGGAGACCAGGTGCCCTGAGTGGAGAGGTTTTGAAGATGAGCTCCCCACCCTGTTTGGGAGGCATCTGTTGTGAGGGTTGTTGGGGCAACGAGGGTTGGAAGGGGGTCCCCAACAACAGATTTTTGGAGGATGTCCACCACTGGAGAGACCAAAACAGACGTTTTGAGGTGAGTACTTGGTCCGAGAGGAGTCCCGATGCTTGAGACCACTGGGTGGCCAAAGTCCATTGAGCTGCTCTCATATGGAGACGAGCATAGGGCACCACATGGACCGTGGAGGCCATGTGGCCCAGAGGTTGCAGCAGTTCCCTGGCTGTCAAGTGACTTCTGGACTGAGCCTGGGAGGCCAAGCTTATTAGCCTTTGGCCCCGGACCAGAGGGAGGTAGGCCGTTGCAGTGGTGGAGTCCAATTGGGCCCCTATGAATTCCAGGGATTGAGTAGGGATGAGTTGGGACTTGGGAACGTTTACCACAAGTCCCAGATATTGAAGAATACGCCTTGTGCGGTCCAGAGAAATCTGGGCTTCTGACTGAGTTGGTGCTCGGATGAGCCAGTCGTCCAGATATGGGAAGACAAAGATTCCCATGCCTCTTAGAAATGCGGCTACGACTGCCATGCATTTTGTGGATACTCTTGGAGCAGAGGCTAGACCGAAGGGTAGTACTCTGTACTGGAAATGTTTTCCCTGGAACAGAAAGCGAAGATATTTTCTGTGGGATGGATGGATGAGTATATGGGTATACGCATCCTTGAGATCTAGAGAACAAAGCCAATCCTGACTCTGAAGGTATGGAAGGAGAATGCCCAGAGAGAGCATTTTGAATTTCTCCTTGAATAGAAACTTGTTCAATTCTCTCAGATCCAGGATAGGTCTGAATCCCCCTGTCTTCTTTGGTATGAGAAAATAAGGGGAGTAGAACCCTAACCCCTGTTGAGCAAGAGGAACCTCCTCTATTGCCCCTTGGGCAAGGAGAGAGGAGACTTCCTGACCCAACAGGGTCAGAAGAGATGGGGGAGAACTGAATCGCCTCACCATAGTATGGGGAGGAAGGCTGGAGAAATGAAGTTTGTAACCCTCCCTGATGATAGAGAGGGTCCATTGCTCTGATGTTATTTGCTCCCATTTGGGAGCAAAGTGAGCTGACCTTCCAGGAATGGTGAGGGGCTCTGGTTGTTCTAGAGCCAGAAACGGTAAGTTCTCTAGGGGCAAGTCAAAACCCCTGAGGGGGTTGAGCCTGCGGAGGTGTAGCTGACACTGCAGGCTTGGACTTTACTTGCTTGGATTGCTGACGCTTAGCAGCAAAACGAGGCTGAGCAGACTGCTGGCCAGTATTTGCGGAAAATCTGGCCTTCTTATAGAAAGGCCTTTTAAAAGACTTCTTTTTGGCAGGGGTAGAAGTAGATTTAGAAAGTCTATCTAGAGTGGCATTTTCTGCATCCATTTGAGCAGCCTTAATTTGCCAGTCCTCACCAAATAAGTTCTCTCCTGTACAGGGCAGATTCCTTAAGCCATCCATGACCCAGGGTTCTAGGTCAGAAGCTTGGAGCCAAGCAAGGCGTCAGGCTGCAATGGCAATTCCCGAAGCCCTACCAGCGACCTCAAAGGAATCAAAGGCTGCCCTGTTGGAGAACTTGGAGACCTCTGAAAGTTGTGCCACCATAGAAAAGAAGTCTGCCCTTTTATCCTCAGGGATAAAGGGGGCAAAATTCTGTACCTTTAGGGCAAGTTTCCCAAGGAACATGCCCATATAAAGGCTGTAAGAATTTATCCTGGCTATAAGCATACTAGCCTGGAAAATTTTCCTGCCAAAAGAGTCAAGGGTTTTACATTCTCGCCCAGGAGGGGTAGAAGAATGTCTTTTAGGACTCTTTATTTTCTTCATGGCAGACTTCACCACAATGGAGTGGTGAGGCAGCTGAGTTTTTTGAAACCCAGGAGAAGGAGGGACCCGGTACATGGTGTCCAACCTACGGGAATGGGGAGACAGTGTTAAAGGAGTCTCCCACAAATCCATCAATTGTTCTTGAAGGATTTCATGGATGGGCAGAGTGACTGCCTCTTTAGGAGCTTTAGAGTATCCTAAAATATCCAGCTTTTTTGATCTGGGTTCTTTTTCAGAAGATGTAGCAACAGAAAGTTCTTTAGCTACATCAACAATGAAATCCTGAAAGGATAAATCTTCTGGGGGAGACATCCTCCTCTTAGGAGAAAAGGGCTCCTCAGGAAGAAGAAGTTCAGCAGAGTCATCAGAGGAATTGAATTCATCAGAAGAATCTGAGTATTCCCTCTGTGTTTTTAATGCTCGATACGCATACCGTTCGATATCGACATCGGGCATGGGATCGGTATCGGGCAAAAGCCTGAATCCCGTATGCGGAACCGATCGACGCTTGGACGTCGATGGTCTCGGTTCCGGTCTGGATACCGGAACCGGAGTCGGTACCGATGGAATCGGTACCGAGGGCGTCGCAGCATTAATGAAGGCTAGGATAGCCTGCTGCATGGTCTGGACAGTATTGCCCAGAGCAGTCCAACAGGTGATCGGTCGAGGCCGTGCCATCGATGTCAACCTGTGACCCCATGGTAGCTTTGGAGGCCGGAGCCTCCCGCCGGGGTTTTTTGGCCTGGGCAGAATCCTCGAACTCAGAACTGAGAGCCTCTCGATCTTTAGAAAGAGATTTGCTTTTAGAGGATTTGCCCACTGGAGTTTTGGTTACCTGAGATCCATCCGGAGAGGAAGACCTGGACGACTGTGATGCTTCTGAAGGAAACAGCACATGGAACTTGTTGGCCCGGTTCTGCAATCCACGTTTAGACATCTGGGAGCAGGATGAGCAGTCCGGTATGGAATGGTCAGGTCCCAAACATTTAAGACACCATTCGTGGGTGTCTGTAACAGAAATAACAGCACTGCACTTGGTACATTTTTTAAAACCAGGAGCTGGCTTCTCCATGAGGAGAATTTGTGTAGGCCTGAAGGCCTAACAATGTACCCAGCTGTGCTGAAGTAAAGAAAAGATATATATATTTTTTTTTTTAAGAAAGAAAGAAAGACAGACCGGTGGTACCGGTTTCGGTATGGGGACGGCAGGTACGCGGTCTAAAGAAACAAATAAAAGTAATAAATTCTTCAGCGGTGACAGGAACACGACCTGCTGGCTCCGCGGAAAAAGAAGAACTGAGGAGAGCTGGTCAGGAAGGCGGGAAGGCAGCGCGCATGTGCAGTGGGAGGCCCCAAAAGCTTTTCATCTGAAAAGCTGGGGAGCTTTCCCGCGCAGGCTCCGTCGGTACCGACGTACCCATATGTGATGACTTATTCCTGCTTGTTCCTGGAGATAGTATATTATTTGAGACACGTAACTAATTGTGAATCAAAATTTTTGGTATATGCCATCCGATGCCCCTGTTCACTGCTATATGTCGGGAAAACGACCCGTACTGTGAAGGTACGCATGCAAGAACACCAAAGCAGATTACGCTGCAAACGGCTAGAAGCCCCGATCGTTCAACATTGTCTGACTTTGGGCCACACATTTGCAACATTACAATGCTGGAGTATAGAGGCTATACTGCACGGTTCCCAAGGAAAATCACCTGAACAGAGACTATCGTATCGTGAACAATGGTGGATCCATCGCCTCCGTACGGTACAACCTGATGGCTTAAATGTCAGTGTTGATTGGCTAGCACATGTTTAAGACAGCTCCAATCAGATAATAGCAAAACAGGTATTTAAACAGTGATCAATACGCATGCGTGGCGTCTTCATTGAAAATCAGAGATCATTTTGAGAAAAAAAAGAGATGACCTGAGATGCGAACTGGTCAGCGATAACAAGGTACAGAAATAGGAAGAGACTGAGATATATGAAATTAGTCATGATGATTGTAAGAATTTTAACCAATCAGCATTGCTTTATATCTTTATAGAACGTTAAGCTAATGAATTCTTTGAAGAAATAAGTCCCACAACAGAAACGACACCATCCCCCTTGATAAACCCAAGTGGAGAAACGCCGAAGCGCTGATGAGACTGAGGCGTCGGGGATTCATTTTTGTGGTTGCATAATTAAGAAGGGACAGTAGCCGACGCGATTCTACATAAGCTAAGTAGAATGGCGAACGCCACTTTTATGTAAATTATAGGGTATGATGAAAATCAACCCGATATAGAAAAACAAAAAACAAAAAGTAAGATAATTAAGCAATATTTAAGATATAAGATAACATACATTGGCTAAAGGTCATTGATGTTAAACGTGCACTAGTTTGGGTGGAAGTTATTGACCCAAAAAAAAAAAAGAGTGTCAAAGCGTGCCGCTTAAAAAAGTGTCAAAGCTTGCCATTTATCTGAGACCAATATTAAGCCATATTATATAAAAAAAGAAGAAAAAATATATTTTGGTTTTATTAACACATATGGGTGAAGTTGGATTGTTATAGTTTGCGAAGTTTATGACAAAGCCTAGGTCTTGAAGGAGTGTGACAGTTCGAAAGGTGGCCTGCCTGGCCTCCAGGTAAGTCTGACCTCGGATGAGCCAGTCGTCCAGATGGGGTTTTCATCTTCCCCTGAGTCCTCAAGTAGGCCACCACCATAGCTAGGCACTTTGTAAAGACTCGAGGGGCGGAAGTTAGGCCAAAAGGCAGCACCCTGTACTGGTAATGGTTTCCTCCCACCACGAACCTGAGGTACTTTCTGTGGTATGGATGAATGAGGATGTGAGTGTACGCATCCTTTAGATCTAAGGAGCATAGCCAATCTCCCTGCTGGAGGTAGGGCAGAAGTGTTCCAAGAGTAAGCATCTTGAACTTCTTTTTCTCCAAGAACTTGTTGAGGTTCCTGAGGTCTAGGATAGGCCTTAGGCCTCCTGTTCTCTTTGGCACCAGAAAATATCTGGAGTAGAATCCTTGCCCCTGTAGACGAGGAGGTACAGGCTCCACCGCCTTGTCCAGAAGCAGATCCTGAAGTTCTTGGAGGAGGAGGTTGGTGTGCAGGAGAGGCCTCAGAGGTTCTCCTGAAAAGCAGACAGGAGGTAGCTGTTGGAAATGACGCATATAACCCGGGTGAATGATGCTCAAGACCCAAGCATCCCCTGTAATGGGTGACCACCTGTGGGCAAACAGGGCTAAGCGACCTCCTGTGCAGGGATGAGGCAGCAGGGGTGGAGAGGCTATGCCTTGGGAGTCAAAAACCCCTTCCCTGCTGGGTAGGGGTAGCAGCAGGAGCCGGAGGCTTGGGGGTCTTCTGCCTACGGGGCCCATGTCCCTGCCCCTTGGCCTGCTGCCCCTGAGGGGGAGCTGGGGAGGCCTGGTACTGAGGGAAAGGTTTGTAGGCAGACACCTTTCTCGGGTAGAAGGACTTTTTACCCGAGCCCTTCTTTTTGTGAGAAGGGGCAGAAGTCTTTCTGGACAGCCTTGACCTAGTCAGGTGCTCGGTTTTGAGCTCAGCCGCCTTCTCGGCCATGGGTTTGCCAAAAAGGTTTTCACCTCAGCAACTTGTCCTGTACCCAACTTGTCCTGTATCGACCAACTGTACATGTACCGGGCTCGAGGTCCGATAACTGCAGCCATGCCTGCCGTCGGGCCCCAATGCCGGCTGCCGCCACACGAGCCGAAGCCTCGAAGCCATCGTAGGCCGCTCGGGACATGAACTTAGAACAGTCCCGGATCCCTGAAGACAAGGACTGGAACCTCTTCAAAGGCTCCCCGGAGCGGCCAGCAGAGAACCCGGCAAGCTCCTTTGCCAGGTCTCGGAGGTACATAGCCCATGTACAGCTGGTATGACTGGACACAGCAAGCAAGCATCAAGCCCTGGAAGCACTTTCTGCCGAAAGCATCCAGGTTATGGGCCTCCCTGCCAGGGGGCACCGCAGAGTGCATCTTCTGGCTCTTCAGACGATGCATGGCCGATTCCACCACCATGGAATGGTGCGGCACCTGTGCCTTTTGGAAGCCAGGGCTCTTAAAGAATCGATAAATGGAATCGACTCGCTTGCTCAAGACCGGCACCGAGGCTGGTGCCTCCCACATCCGGAAGAGGAGCCGTTCCAGCATCGGAGGAACTGGAACAGTAAAGGCCTCCTTCGGAGAAGAGTCATATTGGAGGGCCTCGAGCTCCTCGGCTCGAGGCTGTTCCTCGGGGTCCGCGGGAATCGCCAATGCCTTGGCCATGTCCTGCACGAACTCTGAGAACTGGGTGTCCTCTGGAGGGGACCTACTCCAGGGCTCGGACTGCGGTGAGACCGAAGGGACGCACCAAGTCCGGAAGGAATCGGGGGACTCCTCGTCCTCCGTCTCCCATGCTGTCTCATCCGAAGAGTCGTTGAGGGGCTCTGACCACGCAGGTCGAGGTGGCACCCGCCCCGATGCCGAAGGCACCGGCATCGACGCCCTCGGTTCGGAGCCGGAGGTCGAGGGAGACCTTGACCGAGGACGACTTCAAGCCTTCATGGTCTTGAGTATCGGCTCCGTCTCCGGGGTCGACTTCGACATCGATGTCATAAGAACATAAGATATGCCATACTGGGTCAGACCAAGGTACATCAAGCCCAGTATTCTGTTTCCAACAGTGGCCAATCTAGGTCATATGTACCTAGCAGTTTCCCCAAGAGACACAAGTTCCACAATGCTTGTACTGGGTCAAGCATTGATATCTTCAGTCACTTCTTAATAATGGTTTATGGACCTTTCCTCCAGGAACTTGTCCAAACCTTTTCTAAACCCAGCTACACTAACAGCCTTTACTACATCCTCCGGTAACAAATTCCAGAATTTGATTACACGTTGAGTGAAAAAATATTTTATTAGTCTTAAATAGTTTACCCTGTAGCTTCATTGCATGTCCCCTAGTCTTTCTATATTCTGATAACGTAAACAATCGATCTACGTTTACCCGTTCCACTCCGTTCATTAATTTATAGACTTCTATCATATCTCCCCTCAGCCATCTCTTTTCCAGGTTAAAGAGCCCTAACCTTTTTAGCCTTTCTTCATAGGAGTATCCTTCCATCCCCTTTACCATTTTGGTGGCTCTTCTCTGTACCTTTTCTAAAATCGCTATAAACTTTTTAAGATACGGCGACCAGAATTGCACACAATATTCAAGGTGCGGTCTCACCATGGAACGATATAGAGGCATTATAATATCTTTTGTTTTATTTTCCATTCCTTTCCTTATCATACCTAGCATTCTATTTGTTCTGTTGGCCGCCGCTGCATACTGGGCCGAAGGTTTTAACATGGTATCCACAATGACGCCTAAATCTTTTTCCTGGGTGGTGGTTCCTAATGTGGAACCTTGCATCGTGTAACCATAGTTTGGGTTGTTCTTCCCTAGGTGCATAACCTTGCACTTGTCCACATTAAATTTCATCTGCCATTTTGATGCACAGTCTTCCAATTTATCAAGATCCTCTTGCAATTTTTCACAATCCTTTTGGGTTTTAACAACTTTAAATAGTTTTGTGTCATCTGCAAATTTGATAACCTCACTCGTTATTCCATTTTCCAGGTCATTTATGAATATGTCAAAAAAGCAGCGGGCCCAGCACAGATCCCTGGGGTACACCACTATTCACCTTTCTCCATTGGGAAAATTGGCAATTTAGCCATACCCTCTGCTTTCTATCTTTTAACCAGTTCCTGATCCACAATAGTACACTGCCTCCTATCCCATGACTCTTTAGTTTTGCCAAAATTCTCTGATGAGGGACCTTGTCAAAGGCTTTCTGAAAGTCCAGATACACAATATCAACTGACTCACCTTTGTCCACCTGTTTATACACTCCTTCAAAAAAACATAATAGATTAGTAAGACAAGATCTTCCTTGTCTAAAGCCATGTTGGCTGTCTCCCATTAGGTTGTGACTATCTACATGCTAATTTTATTCTTTATGATGGTTTCTACCATTTTTCCCGGTACTGACGTCAGGCTCACCGGTCTGTAGTTTCCCGGATCACCCCTGGAACCCTTTTTAAAAATTGGTGTTACATTGGTGATCCTCCAATCTTCAGGTATTAGAGATGATTTTAATGATGGTTCACAGACTACTGATAGCAGTTCTGCAATCTCATATTTCAGTTCTTTCAACACCCTTGGATGTATACCATCCGGCCCAGGTGATTTGCTACTCTTCAGTTTAATAGTTGTAAGACATCTTCCCGATGTATCGATATTTCCTTCAATTCTTCCGCACCTTTAAATACCACTTCAGTCATGGGTAACATCCCTACATCTTCCTCAGTAAAGACTGAAGCAAAGAATTCATTCAGTCTCTCCGCTATCGCCTTGTCGCCTCTTAGTGCTCCTTTAACTCCTTTATCATCTAATGGACCAACTGACTCTCTCACAGGTTTTTTGCTACGAATGTACTTGAAAAGGTCTTTATTTCGCGTTCTTGCTTCTGCAGCAAGCTTCTTCTCAAATTCTCTCTTTGCCTGCCTTATCAATGCCTTGCATTTGACTTGCCAGTTCTTGTGCTGTTTCCAGGTTTCGTCGTTTGGCTCTTTTTTCCATTTCCTGAAAGATGTTTTTTTGGCAACAGCCTCTCTGACCTCACCTTTAAACCATGCTGGCAGTTTTTTGGACTAACTTCCACTTTTCTTAAAGCGTGGAATACAGCTGGTCTGGGCTTCCAAGATAGTATTTTTCAACACCACCCAAGCTTGATGTACGTCTTTAACCTTCGCAACTGCTCCTTTTAGTTTTTTCTTAACTGTTTTCCTCATTTTATCACAGTCTCCCTTTCAAAAGTTAAAAGGTAGTACTGTGGATTTCCTTACTATCCCTCCTCCACTAATTAAATCAAAGGTGATCATGCTATGATCACTATTGCCAAGTGGCCCCAACACCCTTATCTCTTGCACTAGATCTGGTGTTCCACTAAGGACTAGGTCTAATATGGCTTCCCCTCTGGTCGGTTCATGAACCAGCTGCTCCAAGAAGCAGTCATTTATTTCATCTAGGAACTTTATCTCCCTAGCATGTCCTGACGTGACACTGACCCAGTCGATACCGGGGTAATTGAAATCACCCATTATTATTACTGCGCTGTAACTTTTGTTAGCTTCCTTGATTTCTTTGAGCATTTCATCATCCATTTGGTCATTCTGGCCAAGTGCTCCATAGTACACCCCCACTGCCATCGCCTTCCCCCGTTTATATGGAATTTCAATCCATATAGATTCTACAGCAAATTTTGTTTCTTGCAAAACTTTAATCCTTTCTGACTCAATGCCCTCTCTAACATAGAGCGCAACCCCTCCACCAATTTGATCAGCTCTATCATTTCGATATAGTTTGTACCCAGGTATCACAGTGTCCCACTGGTTGTCCTCCTTCCACCATGTCTCTGATATTCCAATCATATCTAACCTTTCATTTAGTGCTATATATTCTAACTCTCCCATCTTATTCTTTAGACTTCTAGCATTTGCATACAAGCATTTTAGAGAATGTATTTTATTCATGTTAATTTGGCTATTGTTAGACATGGGTAAATTGGGATCTTTAAGCTCTGTCTGCTCCATACTTGAGGGCATTTGGGCTAGTTTATTCTTTTGTGGAACCTCTCTGCTTTTGGTAGTATCCTTCAAGGATACATTCTTCCGAACCATCCGCTCTTGGGCGACTGTCGGCTTTCCCCTAATATCTAGTTTAAAAGCTGCTCTATCTCCTTTTTAAAGGTTAATGCCAGCAGCCTGGTTCCATCCCGGTTAAGGTGAAGCCCATCCCTTCGGAAGAGCCCCTCCTTTCCACAGAATGTTCCCCAGTTCCTAACAAATCTAAAACCCTCATCTCTGCACCATTGTCTCATCCACGCATTGAGACTCCGGAGCTCTGCCTGCCTTTTGGGTCCTGCGCGTGGAACAGGAAGCATTTCGGAGAATGCTACCCTGGAAGTTCTGGACTTCAACTTCCTACCTAAAAGCCTAAATTTTGCCTCCAGAACCTCCCTACCACATTTTCCTATGTCATTGGTACCGACATGTACCAAGACAGCAGACTCCTCCCCAGCACTATCTAAGACTTTATCTAGGTGGCTCGTGAGGTCCGCTACCTTCGCACCAGGCAGGCATGTTACCAGGCGATCCTCACGTCCACCAGCCACCCAGCTATCTACATGCCTAATGATCGAATCACCAACTATAACGGCTGTCCTAACCCTTCCCTCATGGGCACATGGCACTGGAGAAACTTCCTCGGTGCGAGAGGGTTTTACATCATCTGGAGAACAGGTCCTAGTTACAGGATCACTTCCTGCCACACCAGGGTGATGCTCTCCTGTCACGTGACCTCTCTCCTCCATGGCAACAGGGGTGCTGCCAGACTGGAGGTGGGACTTCAGGACTATATCCCTGTAGGTCTCGTCTATGTACCTCTCTGTCTTATGTTTTCCAAGTCTGCTACTTTAGCCTCTAGAGAACAGACTTGTTCCCTGAGAGAAGAGCTCCTTGCACCTAGTGCACACGTAAGACCTCTCACCAACTGGGAGAAAATCATACATGTGACACTCAATGCAAAAGACTGGAAAGCCCCCTTCCTGCTGCTGGACTGCTGTCTGCATCTTAGTTTTAAGTTTGTGTCTAGATCTTTAAGTTCTTACTTACTAGGGGTTGCTACGGGTATTTATACCAATTAAACTGTACCTAATACGTTTAATATACCTTGTTCACCTGAAGCGTAATTAATCTCAGGTCCTTAGTGTATGACTGATTTGGGTAATGAGCTTCACCTGAAAGCACCTCCTGTCTTTTAAGATGTGTAAGTACCTATAAAGCTACGATTATCCCAGGGGAGGGAGGGAAATAACACTTATTAAAAGAGGGCTGCTACACAGTACCCTGTCTTGTGCTGCCGAGTTAAGCTAAATTCTGATTTGATTTAAATTATAACTCTTAGCTGCTGCTAGGCTCTAACTTCTTATGAAATTTAAACTACAAGCTCTCTGCTGGGTACTAAATTTAACCAGAAAGCTCTCTTCTGTGTGTTAAATTTAAACTAAAAGTACTTTGCTGTTACTTGGCCCTGAGTGACTATTAAGTTTAAACTACAAGCTCTCTGCTGGATATGAAATGTAACCAGAAAGCTCTCCTCTGTGTGGTGGTCGGGGCAGATGCACCAGCGAGGCTGGCCATCAGTACCCGCTGCTGCTCCATGAAGGCAGACAGTCTGCACTCCAAGGCTGTCAGCCTGAGTCCAAGCTCAGGAGACTCAGCAGCCACCAACTCGGGCCCCGGCGGCGCCGGGCCCAACGTCGGCTCCCTCAGAGAAGAGTCCACGAGGACTACAGGACTTACGTTTCCGACGGTCTCCGGCTCTACACAAGGTACTTTGGATGGCTTCTCCTGCTCCAAAGGCCCGGGACGGCGGTCAGGGGTCTTAGACCTGGCCCTCGAGGGACCAGGGACCTCTTCCAATGCCGCCCTCACGAGCCGTTTCTTCCTCTTGCGTTCCTGGTCGGGGGCCCCCCTGTCCAAGGAACCCCAGCGATGCTCAGGATCAGACTCCCGAGACATCGAGGCCTCAGACGAGGTCCGGGCCCGGCCGGAGGCAGAATCCAAAAAAAATCCTTTCGTTCTGGTGCTGACGGCTTCGAAGTGCCTTGGAGGACATCTTGCCACACGGGCCACAGATCATGGTATCATGATGTGGGCCGAGGCACCGAAGGCAGCAGTCATGCGTGTCGGTGAGACACAGTTTCTTACACCGATCACACTTCTTGAAACCACTGGAAGCCATCGGGGAAAAAAGGGCCCCCGCGAGGTCAAAAGGCCGGCCTTCCAGGGAAAAACAGAAAAAAAGGGCGCGAACGCCAGCCACAAAGGGCAAAAACCGAAAAATAGAAAACAGGCTCGATACCGTTGTACCGAACCCGGCGGGAAGGGGAACCGGCGTTGAACTCGGAGAAAAAGGCGAAGAAATCTTTGAAAAAACGTCAACTTTTCCGGGTGACTCAGACAGACGTCCGATGGGCTCCACGGAAAAAGAGAGACTGAGCAAACTGGCACCTTTAGGCGTAGAAAGCTGGGGAAATGCTCCGCATGGGGGCTCCATCGGCGCCGATGTCACCCATAAGTGAGGACTGACTTCCTGCTTGGTCCTGGAGAATGGATGGAATGCCTGAAGACAGGAGTCAGATGCTTTTGTTCAAGTCCTCCAGCATAAGTCCCCAGCTTTAAACTCACACAGATTCCCATGGTTTGGCCTAAAAGACTTGTCAGGAAAGTAAAGACAAAATCTATATCTAAATTTTTCTTCCCAGTTTGCCTTTCTCTGAATGTCTTCTTTGTCTCAGTCTTCCAAAAGTGAGAATGCAGCATATGAAATCAAACTAACATGTCAGCAGGAAAACCTTTATTATGTTTGTGTCTAGAGCAGTGGTCTCAGCCTTGTCCAGGACATACAGATTATTTTCTGAATATTTACAATGAATACTTCATTTCATTTGGCCTATATCAATCTTAGTGGTTTACAAAAACAATATGCATGAGATGAATTTATATGCAATGGAGGTAGTGCATAGTCACTGCAGATATCCTAAAAATCAAACTGGCTGAGTGTGTCCAATGGACAGGGTTGAATATCATTTGCTCTACAGTAAATTGGCAGGTACTCACATTTCAGCCCAGTGCTGGTTTTCTGAGGTGGAGTATGTTGTACGACTTTGGTGCCCCCAAATATGATGTGTAGCCTAGAGTTTGTCTGCATGTCCAGCACATGTGTAGGATCAAGATCCTCAACTGGCTCCTGAAATACAAAGCCCAGAACTCAAAACACGCATCTAGAATAAAGCTTCTGGTCAAACAAGCAATACCTGCACTGGAAACATCACAAAAAAGCACTGCATGTACTTCTTTACGTTATCATTGCTTGAACTTCAATGAGATTACATTAAAACTCTTCTTTAGGAATAGAGTATCCCTTTTCTCTAGGCAAAGAGAAGTTTTTCCCAAAATCTTTTGAGCCACTCTGTTTACCAGGGCTGGCCCCAGAGTTTAAGGTGTTGGAGCCCTACGCAAACCTTAAGCATTATGCCACCTCCCCCCCCCCCCTCTTCTTTCCCAGCTGTCAGAATCAGCTTATTCAACTTGGAATGCCCTGCTCTTTGCCACTCCCCCCAATATGCAGCAGCTCTAGGTGACCACTTAGTTTGCTTAATAGTTGGGCTGGCCCTGCTTACTACAAGAGGTTTTCCTGCAGCTGCAACTATGTGTGCGTTAATGAAACTCATTTTCTTCTAAAGAATCTATTGAAATGTATTGTAAAGTTTAAGGAATAAATTCATGTCTTGTTCACCAGGACTAAATGGAGATTTTCCTGACTGCTAAATTTTGAACTATTTGGTATGTGGGTTTATGTTTGAGTGTGTATATGTTTATTTTTGCTTTTTTCTGCTTAAACTATCTCAGGCCAGTTTCTCCAAATGAGTTAGTTTTGCACATACCATGACAATCGTGAACATCACTTCTAAGCAAGGGCATGGGGAGTATGATCTCAGTCTCTCAAATGTACTGCTAAGGCTTGGCGCAGTATTTGCATCGTGCCAAAGACAGCCTCCTGCTGGAGTAACATGTATGGGTAGTTTGTCGATGGGCTTGGAAATTCTTCTTCAGCAAGCCTGTGAACCCAACACGAAGGGAAATATTTCTGTATCTGTCTGCCACGTTTTCTTAATCTCAGACTGCATTTCCTGGTATTTCAGGATCTTCTGCCTCTCCATGCAATTCACAGAATAGTCACTTCGAACTGAAACCTCTTATCAATGCTGTTCTGGTGTTTTTCTCCTTAACCACTATATCCAGCTTCCTAGCATCCAGCTTTTTATCTGTCAGAATGGGAATGTCCCAGGTAATCATAACCTCCTTATTCTCTGTAATTTTTTTAGGGTCATGATCCCCAGTGCTTTTCGGGCACAGTGATGTTGTCGTGCTTACAGACTTCCTAATGGATGAAGTACATTCATCAGTCTTTTAAAGCGCAACTCAAAACTTACCTCTTTAGCTTGGCATTTAACCTTCCCCCCCCCCCCCCCGTCTTCGTCTTCCCCCCTCCTCCCCACTGATGTACTTTATAACTAGTTGCCTCCCCTGCTGATGTGCTTTTATAACTTGTTGCCTTTTCCTGTTCTCTCTCCTCTTTCCTATTTCTATTTTAAAATGGCGTTCTTTTCTTTCTTTCTTGCAGCCTGTATTTTAATTATTGTAAAACGCTCAGATGCCTATGGTCTTGAGCGGTATAACAAAATTTTTAATAAACATAAACATACATTACTTTATTATGTCTTTCTGTATAGAAATTTTCTGCCATCAGAACTTCACTGCCAGCTATGATGCGAGTCGCCGCCGTTTTCATGTCTTTCTTGCAGAATCAACATATGTCTCTGTTGCCAGTTTTTTCAATGCTTGCTATAAACCATCTCGTCCATAAGCCACTGTCCTGGGCAGCAGCTATCAACCTCTCATCATTTGATTTCAGTTTACTCCTGCTTAGCCATTCATGTGTCCGTTGCTGATCGACAAAGGGTTCCTGGAGTAAAACTATGGATTCCCCACTCTATCTGTGCATCTGCCACTTGTTTTTCCTTGTTTGTTGATCTAATCCCTCGAAAAGCTTTTTCTCTTGTTTTGCAAATTCTGTTACTTCCTTCCCTATGCAAGCTTGTGGATTTTCACTCATTCCTTCTAGTCCTCAGAACGCTTGTCAAAGTGTGATGGAGACAGATTCTGGACATTTACTCTCATATTTCAGCACGTTTTGCATATTTGGATCAGAGGATGCAGTTAAGAAGGTCAGGAGGCCGATGATAGTAGCTGTGTATGTGTAATCACCTTCAAGCCGGGATGCCCTTCCAGGCACCCACCCCCAGAGGGTCCTCACCACGGATGCCTTGCTAGGCTGGGGAGTGCATCGCGGGGGCCTCCATACGAAAGGCAGCTGGTTCCAGACAGAATGCATGATGCAAATCAATATGCTGGAGCTCCGGGTGATATTTCTGGCTCTGAGCCTTCCACCACCAGCTGCAGCACCGGTCGGTACTGGTCCAGACTGACAACCAAGTCGCAGTGTTCTATGTGAACAAACAAGGGGGCACAGAGTCGTACTCCCTTTGCAAGGAGTTGGAAGCCCTCTATTCCTGTGTGGCATGCAGAAGGATGCTCCTAAGAGCGATCTACCTCCTGGGCCAAGACAATGTCCTGGTGGGCAAGCTGAGCAGAGTCCTCCAGCCACACGAGTGGGGCCTGGATCCCGAAGTGGCCTCTCAGATGTTTTGACTCTGAGGTCCCCCCCTGATGAATCTGTTTGCCAGCCTGGACAACACGCAGTTGCCTCGCTTTTGCTCAAACTAGCTGCACCTATCCTGGGTGGCACGGACATGTTCCTCATTTCAAGACCCTCTTCGGGGTTCATCGCAACAAGGCATCACTAATACTGTCTAAACATGTACACTTTGGAGGAGAGGAGGGACAGGGGAGATATGATTCAGACCTTTAAATACTTAAAGAGAAATAATGAACAAACAAACCTCTTCCAAAGACGGAGAAGCTGCAAAACTAGAGGGCATAACATGAAGCTACAAGGTGGTAAACTGAAAAGCAATGTCAGGAAATACTTTTTCACTGAAAGGGTGGTGGATGCTTGGAATGCCCTCCCGATGGCAGTGGTGGGGGCAAACACGGTGAAGGAGTTCAAAAGGGCATGGGACAGACACAGTGGATCCCTTTACAGCAACAAGAAAATATCTAAATAAACTGAACCATCTAATTCCTCAACAAATAGGGGTGTCCTACATGGAGTGGTGGGTTCACCCCTAAACAAAGACATGGGGAGGGGTGGCCTGCACAGAGCAGCAGGTGTATCTACTCTTAACATCATACTGGGCAGACTAGATGGACCATACTGGTCTTTATCTGCTGTCATTTACTATGTTACTATGTAATCAATCTCTATAAGTCCTAGCCCTCCTTCAGCTCTAGGTATGTACAGTCTTGGCATACACTGATTCTTGTAAATTACTTCATGGGCATGAAGGAGTTTTCATGTTCATGCATCCAGTTTTTCAAGATCTATAAGAGGCCAGTCCACAACCCCAAAGCTGTATGAAATTACAGGAAATGCCAGCTGAATGATGGCTTGTATCTTATTCCGTGATGTTAAAGCACTTTTTTTTCCCTTTTTTTTAAATTAGAATTTTTGCAATATACATGAAGTATATATACGAAGAAATATATGACATGAGAAGAGCATGATACTAAAACAGGAAATCATGACTGATATCCAAACACAGAGACACATGCAACAGCCGACATCTTGAGAACACTCAGGACAAAGCAAAAATATCATCACAAATACAGGTAAATAAAGGTGAGGAAGTAGCCCCTTACGTAATTACTGGATTTTCCTTGAAGGGCTACAAAAAGGTATTGCTACCTCTGGAGAGAGAGATCTGCAATTGTAAGTATTTACTTCTGGGAATTTTTCTAAATCTTGGTGAAAAAAGGAATTCTTTAGATTAAAGATTATTAATCTCTGAATCCAGTGTATTGGTTAAATCAGTCAGGATCTAGTATCAGCAAATAGCTTTTAGTTGAATTAAAAACTCAAGAGGCAACTTTCAGTTTAAGTTTAAAACCCAGCAGAGAGCTTCCAGTTTAAATTGAATACTCAGTCAGGGCCTAGTAGAAGCAAAGAGCTTTTTGTTTAAATTTAACACACAGCAGAAAGTTTTCTGGTTACATTTAGAACCCAGCAGAGAGCTTCTAGTTTAAATATAATAGTCAGGGTCCAAGAGCAGCAAAGAGCTTTCAGTTTAAATTTAAAACACAGCAGAGAGCTTGCTGGTTAATTTAGAACCCAAGACTCCCTATATTCAAGCAAGGGCTGTGTGAATCACCCAGGAAACTGGTCACAAATTACCTTAGAAGTACAGGACAAGGTACTGTGTAGCAACTAGCTTTTAATAAGTCTTCTTTCCCTCCCTCCCCAACACCCACCCGCCCCTGGGAGAATCATAACTTTATAGGTGCTTAAACCTCTTAAAGGAAAGGAGACACCATATTCACACTCAGGTGCAGCTGTTTATCATCAGGCATACATTAAGGACCCAAGATGAATTAAGCTTCAGGTGAACAAAGTACATTAAACATATTAGGTATAGTTTTATTAGTGTAAATATCCCCAGCAACCCTTAGTAAGTAAAGAACAAAAATATCTAAACACAACTTTAAAATTAAGATGCAGAAAGCAGTCCAGCAGCGAGACAGGGGATTTCCAGTCTTTTGCATTGAGTGACACATGTATGATTTTCTCACAGTTGTGAGGGGTCTTACGTGTGCACTAGGTGCAAGGAGCTCTTTGCTCTCAGGGAATGATCTCTGGAGGCTAGAGTAGCAGACTTGGAGGACATAAGGAAAACAGAGAGGTACAGAGACGAGACCTACAGGGATTAGTCCTGAAGTCCCACCTCCAGTCTGGCAGCATCCCTGTTACCATGGAGGAGAGAGGTCACGTGATAGAAGAGCATCATGCTGGTGTGGCAGGAAGTGATCCTGTAGCTAGGACCTCTCTTTTATTTATTTAGCAATGCTTATATTCCGCTTTTCACCGGGTCAAAGCGGTGTACATTCAGGTATGGTATACATTTACCTTGTGCCCAAAAGGCTTACAATCTATATTTAGTACCTGAGGCAACAGAGGGTTAAAGTGGCTTGCCCAAAGCCACAAGGAGCGCCTGTGGGACTAGAAACTCCAGTCCCTCTGGCCCCAGGTTGCTGTCCTCCAGTGGAATTTGAACCCCCAGCCCTTCGGCTTGAGGCAACTTGCCCCTCCTCCAGGTGATGTAAAAACCCTCACGCACCAAGGAGATTTCTCAAAGGCCATGTGCCCACGAGGGAAGGGTTAGGACAGCCATTACAGTTGGTGATTTGATCATTAGGGTATGTAGATAGCTGGGTGGCTAGTGGATGTGAGGATTGCCAGATAACATGCCTGCTTGGTGCAAAGTTAGCAGACCTCACTCGCCACCCAGACAAGGTCTTATATAGTGCATGAGAGGAGCCTGCTGTCTTGGTACATGTCGGTACCAATAACATAGGAAAGTGTGGTAAGGAGGTTCTGGAGGCTAAATTTAGGCTTTTAGGTAGGAATTTGAAATCCAGAACTTCCAGGGTAGCATTCTCCGAAATGCTTCCCGTTCCACGCACAAGACGTGGATGAGACTATGGTGCAAAAATAAAGGTTTTCAATTTGTTAGGAAATGGGGAACATTCTGGGGAAAGGAAGGGCTCTTCCAAAAGGATGGGCTCCACCTTAACCAGGATGGAACCAGGCTACTGGCATTAACCTTTAAAAAGGAGATAGAGCTGCCGACAGTCGCCCAAAAGCACATGGTTCAGAACAATGTATCCTTGAAGAATACTAGCAAAAGACTGACGTTAGGGCATATCAGAAGAGAGGTTCCAATAAAGACAAAAGTAACCCAAATGCACTTGAGTACAGAGCAAATAGAGCTTGAAGATTCCAAATTACCCCTGCCTATCGATAACCAGATTAATATCAATAAAATACAGCCTCTAAAATGCTTGTATGCAAATGCCAGAAGTCTAAAAAATAAGATGGGAGTGTTAAAATATATAGCACTAAATGAGAGGTTAGATATAATTGGTATCTCAGAGACATGGTGAAAGGAGGACCACCAGTGGGACACTGTTATACCTGGGTACAAACTATATTGTGATGATAGAGCAGATCAAATTGGTGGAGGGGTTGCGCTCTATGTTAGATAGGGCATTGTGTCACAAAGGATTAAAGTTTTGTAGGGTTTTGCAGGAAACAAAATTCACTGTAGAATCTCTATGGATTGAAATTCCACATAAAAAGTGTAGGGAATGGACAGGTAAAGGGGATACCAGAATCCCCAATGTGTAAGTAAAGATAGATGAATTTCTTGACACAGATCTCTAAAATGTGCTGATAGAAGAACTTTTTAACAATGACTGTCACTCACGGGTTTGTCCTTTCACCTACTTCCTCTTGGGTAGAGTGGGATATCATGATCATGAGTTCTGTGTAACTGTCTTTAAAATAGTTTGGGAACATTGTTAACGCAAGCATAAAGAGTAAACACAGGCTATGAACTGCGCAACCATAGTTCATTGTACAGTCAACTATAGGTCCCTGCTGGCACAGCATAATTTCTGCAACTTTGCAATTATAAATAATTCTGTCATAATCAAGTAAATTTCATTTAATACACTGTAAACAGCTCTTACTCTGTAAAGAATTCTAGTGACACCTTGTGTTGTGTTATGTCATGTTTATGCTTAATGACTGTGTTACTTCCCCTTTTCTCTTCAATGGAGGAAGAATTTGAATTCAACAGAGGTGGAACTGTGCTGTGTCCATGGACCTTCTGTTTTCCCTCTGAGCTCAAAGAAAAGTAGCACTTTGTGTGTGATTGGGTTCTGTGTTACTCGCTGCTTATTTCTCACTGCTTGAGGGACCAGAGACCGAAAGAGCCGTGATATTGTGGCCAGATCACAGGCTTTCTTCAAAAAGGGGAAAGCGATGGCAGTGAGGTTCTACTATCAATCGCCTGGCCAGAATGAACAAATAGATGCTGAAATGCTCAAAGAAATCAGGGAAGCTAACAAAGGTTACAGCACAGTAATAATGAGTGATTTCAATTACCCCGGTATCGACTGGGTCTGTGTCATTGCAGGAGATGCTAGGGAGAACGTTTCTAGAGGAAAGGACTGCTATTTGGCGCAGCTGGTTCATGAACCGACCCAAAGGGGAAGTCATTTTGGACCTAGCCCTTAGTGAAACACAAGATCTGGTGCAAGAGATAAGGGTGTTGGGCCACTTGGCAATAGAGATCGTAGCATGATCGCGTTTCATTTAATAAATGAAGGAGGGAGTGTAAGGAAATCCACAGTACTACCTTTTAACTTTCAAAAGGGAGACTATGATAAAATGAGGAAAACAGTTTAACCTTTGCAACTGCTCCTTTTATTTTTTTCTAAAGATTTACATCAAGACATTGATAAGGCAGGCAAAGAGAACTTGAGAAGAAGCAGGCAGTGGAAGTAAAAACGCATAATAAAGACTTTTTCAAGTACATGTGTAGCAAATCCCCTGTGAGAGAATCAGTTGGACCATTAGATGATAGAGGGTAAGAGAGGCACTAAGAGGGGACAAGGCAATAGCGGAATGACTGAATTAATTCTTTGCTTCTGTCTTTACTGAGGAAGATGTATGGATGTGCCGGAATTCAAAACAGCATGGGACAAGCATAGTGGATCCCTTTATGGCAACAGGATAAAAACAAAAACTGAACCATCTAACATCTCAACAAATAGGGGTGCTCTACATGGAGTTGTGGATCCACCCCTAAACAAAGACATGGGAAGGGGTGGCCTGCACAGAGCGACGGGTGCACCTACTCTTGCTGTATATTTGCTGGGCAGACTGGCATTTACTATGTTACCCATAACTGAAGTGGTAGTTAAAGGTGATACAGTGGAAGAACTGAAAGAAATATCAATACACCGGGAAGATATATTACAACTATTTGATAAACTGAAGAGTAGCAAATCACCTGGACCAGATGGTATACATCCAAGGGTGTTGAAAGAACTGAAATATGAGATTACAGACCTACCATTAGTAATCTGTGAACTATCATTAAAATCATCTGTAATACATGAAGATAGGAGGATGGCCAATGTAACGCCAATTTTTAAAAAGGATTCCAAGGGTGATCCGGAAAACTACAGACTGGTGAGCCTGACTTCAGTACCGGAAAAATGATAGAAACCATCATAAAGAACACAATGACTGAACATGACCTAATGGGAGACAGCCAACATGGCTTTAGCCAAGGAAGGTCTTGTCTTACTAATCAGTTTTTTTTTTTTTTGAAAGTGTGAATAGACAAGGTGAGTCGGTTTTTTTTGAAAGTGTGAATAAAAAAGTTGAGTCGGTTGATATATTGTATCTGGACTTTCAGAAAGCCTTTGACAAGGTCCCTCATCAGAGACTTTTGGTAAAACTAAAAAGTCATGGGATAGGAGGCAGTGTACTAATTGTGGATCAGGAACTGGTTAAAAGATAGAAAGCAGAGGGTAGGGCTAAATGACCAATTTCCGCAATGGAGAAAAGTGAACAGTGGAGTACCTCAGGGATCTGTGCTGGGTCTGCTGCTTTTTAACATATTCATAAATGATCTGGAAATGGGAACAAGTGATTTTATCAAATTTGCAGATGACAGAAAACTATTTGAAATTGTTAAAACCCATGAGGATTGTGGAAAATTGCAAGAGGATCTAGATAAACTGGAAGACTGGGCATCCAAATGGCAGATGAAATTTAATGCACTTAGGAAAGAAAAACCCAAACTATGGTTACACGATGCAAGGTTCCACATTAGGAACAATAACTCAGGAAAATGTTTAGGCGTCATTGTGGATAAAGCGTAGTTACTCACCTGTAACAGGTGTTTTCCAGGGACAGCAGGAATCAGTCCTCACTTATGGATGGCGTCAGCACCGACTGAGCCTGCGTGGAGCAATTCCCCAGCTTTCAAAGAAAGACTTTGGGATTGCTGCTACACATGTGTGGTCCTCTTCCTGCCCAAAGGTACCATCTTGTTCAGTCAGGTCCCTTAGCTCGAGCCCTACCAAGCAGATAGCAAGGGAAGGGCAATAATCTAGCAACTCATCAGGGGAGGCGGGAGGGCAGTGAGGACTGATTACTGCTGTCCCTGGAGAACACCTGTTACAGGTGAAACATAGAAACATGATGACAGAAAAAGACCACAAGGCCCATCTAGTCTGTCCTTCCATAACAACTACTAACTATGCTTTCTCCAGGAACAGGCAAGAAATCAGTCCTCACTTATGGGACTCCCTAGCTACAGGCTACCGTAACCTGTAACCAAAAAGCACCTCTGCGAGGCCCTAAGGAGAAGCCAAAGCCCCAAGGAGCCCGAGTCCTCGGAACGAAGCCCTCGGTAGCCGTGAAGAAGGGTCGGAGGACAGGAATTGCTTATACGCCGAAAAGGTTACGGAGTACAGCCTGGCCGAAGGCGCTGTCCTGGCAGGACTCCCTGTCCAGGCAGTAGTGGGCCGCGAAGATTTTTGTGGAAGACGAGGTCGCTGCCTGGCAGATGTCCATCAGGGGGACGGAGCGCAGCGAGGTCACCAAGGCCACGTTAGCCCGAACCCCATGTACGGTGACTCGACGATCTAGCAGGATGCCCGCCTTCGCACGGGCGAATGTGATGCAGTCCACCACCCAAACCGAGAGGGTGCACTTGGTGACTGCCTACTCCAGTCTAATGGGATCGTAGGTCACAAAGAGCCGGCCAGACTTGCGATGAGTCTGGGTATGCTGCAAGTAGAAGGCAAGAGCCCATTTGCAGTCGAGGGTGTGGAGAGCCGTCGACGCCTGGTTGGCGTGAGGCCTCGGGAAGAAGGTCGACAGGACTATATCTTTGTTGAGATGGAAGTTCAAAATGACTTTAGGCAGGAATTTAGGGTGGGTAAGGAAGACCACACTGTTCTGATAAAACCTGGTGTAAGGGGCGTCAGCCTTGTGAGCCTGGAGTTCACTGACTCAGCGGGCCGAGGTTAGTGCCATCAGGAAGGCTACCTTCCAAGACAGGTGTGAGAGTGAACAAGTCGACATAGGCTCGAAGGGTGGATGGGTGAGCTGTGTGAGAACCACATTCAGGTCCTATTCTGCCGGGGTAGGACAAATGGGCAGCCTGGAAAGCAGAAGACCCTGCATGAAGCGGGAGACTAACGGCTGCACCGAAAGGGGTTTTCCCTCGATGGGGAGGTGATTCGCTGAAACAGCACTCAAATGAACTCTGACAGGTTTCTACTTCAGCCCTTCTCTCGAGAGATGGAGGAGATATTGGAGAAAACATTGAATGGGACATGAGAAGGGGTTGATCTGGCGCTCCAAGCACCAGACAGAGAAAAGTCTCCACTTGAAGACATAGGCTCGCTAGTGGAGTCCTTCCTCGAAGCAAGGAGGACTTCCTCAACCTCCTCTAGAAGGGCCAGAGGGGCTAGATAGACCGATTGAGCCGCGAGGCCATGAGGGATATAGGGAAGTTGGGTTTGGGTGCAGTACCCCATCCTCCTACTACAGAGCCCAGGGGAATTGGAGGCTCCGTCAACAGCCGGAGCAGGAGCGGAAACCAAGGCTGCCTCGGCCATGAGAATCAACGATGCCCTGACCCACTGAGCCTTGAAAAGAGTCCTCACAATGAGTGGGAAGGGGTGGAATGCATAGAGAAGGCTGGATGACCAGTCCAGGAGAAATGCATCGGAGCCCTCCCTTATCGGGTGCAGCACTGGCCCGCAAAAGTAGGGGAGCTGTGCGTTCTGGGGAGTGGTGAAGAGGTCGATCACCGGCATCCCCCAGCAGAGAAATATCCAGTCTGCTATTATGGGATCCAGCTGCCATTCGTGGGGGCGAAGGATTCTGCTGAGTCTGTCCGCCAAGCCATTCTCCTGACCCGGGAGGTATGTCGCCTTGAGGGACTTCCTCCGTCAGCCAGCGAAAGAGCAGATGAAGACCGCTTCCCGGCAGAGGGAGCGTGATCCCGTGCCTCCCCCTCTTTGTTAATGTAGAACATGGCCACATGGTTGTCGGTCTGCACGAGAAGCGCCCTCCTGCTGAGGTGTTCCTCTAAGGCCCTCAGGGCCCACCGAATTACCCGGAGTTCGAGAAGCTTTATTTGCTGCTGAGACTCTTCAGGTGACCATTGCCCCTGCGTGCAGAGCGGCCCACAGTAGGCTCCCAACCCTAGCAGGGAAGCGTCTGTCGTCGGTACCGCATCGTGCTGGGGGCCCTGAAAGGGCAATCCCCGCAGGAGGTTGTGGGGATTCTTCCACAAGCACAGGGACAAGCAGAGGTCGGGAAGAACCCTGCTGGGGTCTCTGAGGTGTCCGAGGGACTGGCTCCATTGGGCGCTGAGACACTACTGAGCCGTCAACAAGTACAGGCAGGCATGGGGAACCACATGCACAGTCGAGGCCATGTGGCCGAGGAGACGTAGCATGGTCCGAGCGGTGACCTAATGAGCGCTTTGGACGCGAGCCACCAGAACTTGGAGGCAGGTGGCGCAATCCACCAGTAAGAATGCGGTCACTTGCTGAGTATCGAGATGTGCCCCGGTAAACAAGATAGCCTGCGTCGGCTCGAGGTGAGACTTCGGGTAGTTGACCAAGAACCCTAAGCTCTCAAAGAGGACAATGCGCAACATCGCTCGCCGAGCCTCCTCAACCGAGGAGCCCTTAACAAGCCAGTCGAGGTAGGGAAAGACCGGCACGCCCTGACACCGAAGGTAAGCAGCGGCCACGACGAGGCACTTTGTGAAGACTCGCAGGGCAGACGTGAGGCCGAAGGGGAGCACCTTGTACTGGAAGTGCTCTCCCTGCACCCTGAAATGCAGATACTGCCTGTGTTGGGGGTGGATTAAGATGTGGGCGTAAGCATCCTTTAGATCCAAGAAGCATAGCCAGTCGCACTGCCAGAGGAAGGGCAGCAGAACACCAAGAGATAACATCTTGAATTCTCCCGCACCAGAAACTTGTTTAACCTGCGGAGGTCAAGGTTACCGGAGGATGTAGTAAAGGCTGTTAGTGTAGCTGGGTTTAAAAAAGGTTTGGACAAGTTCCTGGAGGAAAGGTCCATAAACGATTATTAAGAAGTGACCGAAGATATCAATGCTTGACCCAGTACAAGCATTGCAGAACCTGTGTCTTTTGGGGAAACTGCTAGGTACATATGACCTAGATTGGCCATTGTTGGAAACAGAATACTGGGCTTGATGGACCTTGGTCTGACCCAGTATGGCATATCTTATGTTCTTATAAAGGCTGAGAACAGTGCCGGGATTGGCTCCGGCTCGAGGCAGGAAGATGAACCGGTACGCAATCTGGGGAAAGGCTATACTTAAGGAAATAGCAAGGATTTTATCTGGGGAAACAGGACAGACGTCTGTTGGGCTCCATGGAAAAAAGGAGACCGAGCAACATGGCACCTTTAGGCAGGAAGGGGACCACACATGCATGGTAGCATATCACAAAGGCTTTCTTTGAAAGCTGGGGAAATGATCCATGCGGCTCCATCGGTGCCATCACCCATATGTGAGGACTAACTTCCTGCTTGTTCCTGGAGAAAATCCGGTAGTCTGGACTGGACTGGAAGATTGCTAGGGAAATCCATTTTGCTACTTATATAGCTATCTAAAAAAAACTTAGGACAGCATCACTGCTAACTGGGCCCTTATGTAAAATTTTTGAAGTCCTGTTATTATCTTCCACCAGCTCTAAAGATGTGAATGTGTGCATGTACTCTATGCACATACATTTTAAAAAAGCATGTATACGGCATTTTGGGTGTCCTAAATGTCTCCAGATAGCTATAAGAACAGTGCACTGAATATCACCGTTATCCATTCAGCAGCAGCACATACATATTTTATATATCTATCTATATCTATCTATCTATATATATATAGATATATATATTCAGCACCACTTTTCTGCAGACAATGGTGCTGAATATATACATTATATTCTACAACAAGGAATAATGCCAAATTGTCTCAAGCTATCCTCTATCCGCCCCACCTTAAAGAAACCAAACCTTGATCCTGCAAAGGTGAAATTAGACTTACCTGCTAATTGTTGTTCCTGGAGTAGATACAGTCTAGTCCCAGACCTCTGGGTTGTCTACCTTAATCAGCAGCTTGGAGACTGAGGAACCTCCTTCTTTTCATGATGTCACCAGCATAACTTCCCAGGAGCCACCTCCACTTCCCAGTTCCTATTGACAAAGCAGACTCACCGGAGAAGCATTTACAGAACATTCCATTGAGCTCATCCCCACTCTCTGACCTAGAAACTCAAATGAACTATTCCCCGACCCCTACAGGAGAAAACTTGACACTTTGAACCTAATCAAAAAGAAACCTTTAAACTGCAAAAGGTCATCCTCCCCCCTTCTTCAATTCATTGCGGCGGAAAGCCAAGGACCCAGTTAACTCCCCCCAGAGCCAGGAATCCCCCAAGTAATAAAAGGCGCTTACCTGTGAACCCAGAAACCTCAGCAGAATAGTACTGCAGGCAAAGCACAGTCCAAGGGAGGGATATGGGACTAGACTATCTACTCCAGGAACAACAATTAGCAGGTAAGTCTAATTTCACCTTCCTGGTCGTATCTTCAGTCTAGTCCCGGACCTCTGGGAAAGTACCAGAGCAGTATTCAACGGGAGGGACCCTGCTTGGCCCCCTGCAGCACAGCCGCCCCAAAACACACATCCTGCTGCGCCATCACATCAATGCGATAATGCTTTATAAAGGAATTCAGAGATGACCAAGTCGCCGCCTTGCAAATCTCCAAAGGCGGAACCAAACGCAACTTGGCCCAAGACGCCGCCTGCGCTCTCGTAGAATGGGCCTCCAGCCCCTCTGGCACCGTTCTGCCATTTAGCACAAAAGCCGAAGCAATCGCCTCCTTAATCCACCTGGCGATAGTAGCATTGGAAGCCGCTTCCCCCTTTCGCGGCCCCCCAAAAAGCACAAAAAGTCTATCAGATCAACGGAAAGCCTCCGTACGGCGCAGATACTTTTTCAATACTCGTTTGACATCCAAGAGCCTTGAATTTGACGTTCCCGGATCCCCCTCGCCCCCAGTAAATACCAGCAAAGAGATCACCTGATTCAAATGAAACGCCGATACCACCTTGGGCAAGAACGCCGGCACCGGTCTCAACACCACATTCGCCTCAAAGAACGACAGATACGGCTCCTTACAAGACAGGGCCTGCAACTCGGAAACTCTTCTCGCCGAACATATTGCCACCAGAAACACCGTCTTTAAGGTCAAATCCTTAACGGAAGCCCAACTTAAAGGCTCAAAAGGCTCCTTTTCCAATGCCTCCAGCACCAAGGGCTGACTCCACTTCGCCACCAGCCGTCTCTCCGGTGGCCTTAACAGAGAGACCGCCCGAAGGAACCGCTTAACATCTGTGTGTCCCCCAAGCGGTCGCCCACAGATACTGCCTCTGTAACAGGCCAGTGCTGCTACGTTCACCTTTAGCGAAGCAGCCGCCAGGTCCTTGTCGAATCCATCCTGCAAGAATTGCAAAATCTGAGGCACTGTCACCCTTAACGCCTCACAGGCCCTGCCGACACACCAATCCTCGAACACTCTCCAAACACGCACATACACTAACGATGTAGATCTTTTCCTGGCCTTAAGCAAGGTAGAAATAACCGCTGACGAATACCCCCTCGCCGTCAACCGTGCCCTCTCAATAGCCAAGCCGTAAGCGAGAACCGATCCAGATGTGGCATGAACAGCGGACCCTGCGACAACAGATCCGGGCGCCGCGGCAGCCGTCACGGCCTGTCCACCAGAAGTCTCACCATGTCGGCGTACCAGGGACGACGCGGCCAATCCGGAGCAATGAGAATGACGAGGCCCCGGTGACACTCTACTCGCTGTAGAACTCTGCCTATTAAGGCCCACGGAGGGAATACATACAACAGCTGGTCCTCCGGCCACCTTTGAATGAGGGCATCCAGTCCTTCCGACATCCGCTCCTTTCTCCTGCTGTAGAAGCGGCCGGCCTTGGCAGACTGGAACGTTGCCATGAGATCCATTACCGGCACTCCCCAGCGCCGCTGCAGGCTTTCGAACACCTCCGGATGCAGGACCCACTCCCCTGGGTCCACTTTTACTCAACTTAGGAAATCCACTTGCACACTGTCCACTCCTGCAACATGTGCCGCCAAGACAGCCAATAGATTCTCTTCGGCCCAGGTGCACAGCCGGTCGGCCTCCGCTTCCAGAGCCACACTGCCGGTGCCCCCTTGCCGATTCATATAGGCCACCACCGTCGCGTTGTCCGAGAACACTCGAACCGCCGACCTGGCTAGGTCTCTCTGAAAACTCTGCAGGGCGAGCAACACCGCCCGCAATTCCAGCCTGTTGATTGACCACGTGCTCTCCTCCTTGCTCCATTGCCCCTGAGAGAACCTGCCCTGGACGTGCGCCCCCCAGCCTCCCAGGCTGGCATCCGTCGTCAAAGTCACCCAGTCTGGCGCTTCTAGCGGTCTTCCCCGCTCCAGCGACTCTGGAGCCAACCACCAACGGAGGGCGCCACACGTCTCCGCTGGGCAAGGCAGCCGCCTCGCCAGCGAATCTCGCTGATGTGACCACCTGCGAAGCAGAGCCCTCTGCAAAGGTCTCATGTGAGCTCTCACTTAAGGAACCACCTCGATGGTGGCCGCCATAGTGCCTAATAGCTGTAGGTACGTCCAAGCCGAGGGCGCCCGACAGCCCAAAAACTGTCGCACCCGACTGCGCAATCCCTGGGCCCATAGCCGTGGAAGAAACACGTGTCCTGACATCGTGTCGAAACGAGCCCCCAGGTACTCCAGATTCTGAGACGGAATGAGATGGCTCTTGCCCCGGTTGACCACCCAGCCGATGCTCTCCAGGAAGGCCACCACCCAGGCCTTGACTCACTCGCTCTCGCTTCTGGACTTCGCTCGAATCAGCCAATCGTCCAAGTACGGATGTACCAAGATCCCTTCCTTCCGCAAAGCCGCCGCTACGACCACCATAATCTTGGTGAATGTGCGGGGAGCCGTCGCAAGGCCAAATGGCAACGCCCGGAACTGAAACTGGCCAAACGGAACCGCAAAGCGCAGATAACGCTGATGCTCTGGGCGAATGGGAATGTGGAGGTACGCTTCCGAGAGGTCCAGGGAAGTCAGGAACTCGCCTTTTCTTACCGCCAGAATCACTGAACGTAGTGTCTCCATATGAAAGTGCAGTATCGGAGACAGCGATACATGCCCTTAGGATCCAAAATTGGTTGAAAACCGCCGTCTTTCTTTGGCACTATGAAATAAATCGAGTATCGTCTGGACCCGAGTTGGTCTCGTGGAACCGGGACGATCGCTCCCAGGTGCAGGAGCCTCTGAACCGTCTCCCTTATCGCCAGGGGCGGCCCAAGGGAGGTGCGGGGCCATGTGCAGAGACTCGGTACGGGGCCTCATTTGCATAAGAGGCCTCATTTACATACATATTTGTATAATGTTAGCATACACAAACTTTTAGCAAACATGCCTCTTAATGAGTGCATATGGAGAAAGAAAGACTAGCAGATTTCTACATTATTATAATCCAGTGCCAAACGCCGGGCACATTAGGAACTACTACAAATACTACCCATTTAGAACCCATAGCAAACCCACCATATTATAACAGCACTACCAGGACTCACAAAGCACCAAACCCTACCTATCAAAAGGCAACACTGTAAATATTAAACCAATACATTTCAGAGAATAACAATACATGACCTCCTGGGGAAAGAGAACAACTGCCAATGTCAAATAGAAACTACATAAACAGAATACCTCAGCTCAGTTACACATGCAGAACATAGACCGTCACCAAACAAAGAACAAGGAATCACTATTTAGAAATAGGAAGACAATAATTAAACTGGGAACCCCAAAAGCCAAACTTGGTATGTACAACAACACTGTACAAATAAAACTATAAATTAATTTCCTCTTGTACTAAACAAAGCGCAGACGTTAATGATGCGCATTTCCCAGAGCTGACATATTCCAGTTAATAAATTCAAAATAAAGAGATAGTTTTCTACCTTTTGTGCATTTTTTTTCAGTTGCAATTGCTCCAGCCACTTTCTTCTGATTTCTTTGTGTCTTCTGCTAACTCTCCATCGTCTGCTGTCCATTTGTCCTTTCCTCTTTCTTTTAGTTTTTTTTCCATTCTCTCAACATCTGCTTTAACATACTGATCTTTCTCCTTTTGCGCTTTCCTCCATCTTTCTTTATTCCTTTTTCATCCACTTAAATTTTACCCCTCCATCCTCAATCCCCATTTACTCTCCCAATACCCGGCCAATTGCAGATTTTTCTTCCCTCCCACACAAAATATTTTTCCCCTCTCCATTTCACTCTCCCAGCCCCATCCCATTCAAATCCTCTCCCAACATCAGCTCCCTTCAAGTTCCAGCCCCACTCAGCATCCACTCCCTTCTAGCCCCCGCATTAGCCCATTTCCACTCCTAGCCCCGCATCAGCCCATTTCCAATCCTATCCTAGCCCCACCATCAGCCCATTTGCAGTCCAAGCCCCCCTCCCCATCAGTTATTTCCAGTTCAAGCCTTCCCTCCACAGTCCATTTCCAGTCCTAGCTCCCTCCCCTCACAGCCCATTTCCATTCCATGCCCCCCTCCCCATCAACTATCTGCAGTTCAAGCCCGCCCTCCACTCAGACCATTTCCAGTCCTAGCAATCCCCATAGCCCATTTCCAGTCCTAGCAACCCCTCATAGCCCATTTCCAGTCCTAGTAACCCCCCCCCCACAGCCCATTTCCAGTCCTAGTAGCCCCCTCCACAGCCCATTTCCAGTCCTAGCAACCCCCATAGCCCATTTCCAGTCCTAGCAACCCCTCATAGTCCATTTCCAGTCCTAGTAACCCCCCCACAGCCCATTTCCAGTCCTAGTAACCCCCCCCCACAGCCCATTTCCAGTCCTAGTAACCCCCTCCACAGCCCATTTCCAGTCCTAGTAACCCCCTCCACAGCCCATTTCCAGTCCTAGCAATCCCCACAGCCCATTTCCAGTCCTAGCAACCCCTCATAGCCCATTTCCAGTTCTAGTAACCCCACCCAGCCCATTTTCAGTCCTAGCAACCCCCACAACCCATTTCCAGTCCTAGGAAACCCCGCCCCCCACAGCCCATTTCCAGTTCAAGCACCCCCTTCCATCCCCTCCCGAAAAGCCCCGCGGCTAGCTAAGATAGAGCCAGAGAGGCCCCGGTTCACCTCTATAGCTGCCGAAGTGAAGCACGCCTTTTCTCTTCACTTTGGCAGCTGTACTGACGTTTAGAACGCTGTCGCACTGAGGTCAAAGGTGACTTCCTGTTTCCCACGATCAGCGCGGCAGCGTTCTAAATGTCAGGACAGCTGCCGAAGTGAAGAGAAAAGACGCTCTTCACTTTGGCAGCTGTTAGAGGGAGCCGGGGCCTCTCCGGCTCCTTCTAAAGCCGCCCTGCCTAATGATCTTCCATGAAGCATGTTGTTTGCATGGGGCCCCCTGAAACGCGGGGCCCCACGCAAACAATATTCTTGCTCAATGGATGGGCTGGTCCTGTCTGCTGCTTCCCTCCAGTGGTCGCTGTTACTGGCAACACAAGCTGGAAATGTTGCAGGTCTGCTTCCCTCCCCACTCCAGCAGTCAGATGCACAGCATTTTGAATGTACCTGTGCTTCTACCACAATCACTGCTACCATTAGCCAGGGCTGGAAAAGCTGCATCCTGTTCCCTCCCCTGTGGCCACAATCACTGCCACTATTGACTGTAAAAGGAGGAGATAGCATACAGCCAAGGACTTTGAGAGCCCCACAAAGTGGAGATTGCTCCTCATAGACTAGTTTTCTAAATCTTCCAGTTTAGCCTCATATTGAAGACAATGGCAGTGGGAGTGTACTACCATCCGCCTGGCCAGAATGAGGAGATGGATGATGAAATTCTAAAGGAAATCAGGGAAGCTAACAAAAGTTACAACACAGTTATAATAGGTCAGTGTCACAGCAGGTCATGCTAGGGAGATAAATAAATGGAGTCGGTGCAGAGGGTTGCTACCAAAATGATTAATGGGCTTCATTATAAAGCATATGAGGACAGACTTAAGGATCTTAATATGTACACCTTAGAGGAAAGGCGGGACAGAGGTGATATGATTGAGATGTTTAAATACCTCCGTGGCATAAATGTCCAGGGAGAGAGCCTCTTTCAATTGAGGGCAAGTTCTGCTACAAGGGGACATGGGATGAGGGTGAAGGGAGATAGATTCAGGAGTGATATGCGGAAATATTTCTTTACGGAAAGAGTAGTGGATCCATGGAATAGTCTCCCAGTGGAGGTGGTAGAGATGAGGACAGTAACTGAATTCAAGAAAGCATGGGACCAACACAGAGGATCTCTAAAGGCAAAAAGTGGACTGTTGTAGTTGTTATGGAAGGACAGACTAGATAGGCCATGTGGTCTTTTTCTGTCGTCATATTTCTATGTTTCTATGTTTCTAAATGACTGCTTCTTGGAGCAGCTAGCTCATGAATCGACAAGAGGGAAAGCTATTTTGGACCTAGTCCTTAGTGGAACACAGGATCTGGTGCAAGAGATAAGGCTGTTTGGGCCACTTGGCAATAGCAATCATAGCATGATCGCATTTGATTTATTTATTTATTTATTTAATAGTATTTAATAAATATGTAAAAAATAAAATAAAAACATAAATTACTCCAGTCACATTGGGGATGTCCAGGGCAACACTCGGCCTCCGCAACCAGTTTCGGGATCCTCAGCAACCAGCCGAACACAGAGACTCTATCCCAGGGAAGCCCCCTGCACATGCAGTAAGCTCTGCCCAGTATCAACGGCATCCAGCAAGGCTCAGCCCTTCTTTTAAAATGAGTGGCACTGCAGGTGTGCCTGTGCCTGGTGGAGCCATGCTAAAGGGCCATTAGACATGAGCTTAAATCTTCCCTCCATCTAACCAAAAACATTGAAGGTATGGACATACTTATTATTGAGATATTTCATTCTGCCTAGTATACAGACCTAGTGCCTGATCTGGATAACCTCACCACAATCATTGAAACAGCCTGCGCTACCACTACAAAGAAACCACTAATTCTATTAGGTGATTTTAATCTCCGATCAGTGCACAACATACATGCAGTGTCCTTCCTCAGTGCCATGACTGACATGGACTGTTAGCAGATAATACAAATGCTAACTCATAATAAGGGGAACAATTTAGACTTGGTTTTCCTTCTGAATGTTCTCCATCAGCTTCTCAATACTCACCTCACCAAGCAGTTCAAGTCCCCTGGTCCGACCACTTCCTAATTAATTTTGCATTCTCATCCAGACTACCTATTCCCACTCCACTTACTAACAATGACCAATGCAAAAGGTATGAAAAATTTGACAAGGGTGCCTTCTTAAAAGAAAACCTCCCTCAGATCGACCTAGAGTCTGATGAGTTGGACTCCCTCCTACCCAATTGACATGCTTCCATCTCCAGGGCTGCTACTGCACCTACCTCCAACAGTAATAGGAGACAAAAGCGCTCTGAAGAGTGGTACGCTCATGATCTAAGGACCATAAAGAGATCTTTAAGAAAGACTGAGCGCTCCTGGCGAGCATCTAAATTAATAGAGGACAGAAGGCTTTAAATGTCCACCCGGGTACACAAGGAGGAGCACACCTCCTGCAGGTAATCCAAACAAGCACAAGAAGCAGGAGATGTTTGGAAGAACAGAAGGGTCTTTATTGTTCAAAGGGAACAACAACGTGTTTCGGCAACGCCTTCTTCAGGGGGAATGACACCAGTGAATGATAAAAAAATATAATATAATATAAACAATGATAAATAGAATCAAAACAGAAGTAAAATAATTAAAAACAATAAAAATATGAAAGCACCGGCATGACATAAAAACATAAAATAATCTAATGCTATAATGATAAATAAAGAAAACATAAGCAGGGCTGAGAAACCAAATAAATATACAAACCAACATAGAGCAAACAATAGAACAAACTCATTGATTCTGAATCATAAAAATGTTGTGAATAAATAATGTGTCATAACAATATCAATAACTAATTGCATATAAATGTAACTGTAAATATAAATATACATATAAAACTAATTATGGAAATAAATATACATACACACAGGCTAAAATAATGAAAAATTATTATAAATATAAAAATGAGTGCAAAATAAATATACAAATAAATCAGACTATAAATATAACTACGAGTACACTATGGCTAAAAACAATAAAACTTTGTTATAAATATAAAAGTGAGTGCGAATTATAACACCAGATATACATAAACTATAACAGATAGTAAAACACACATGAAATGTAAGAGCACACAAAAAGACATAACATTGTTAATTAAATCAGTATCAGTAATTAAATCAAATTTCCCATCTGCCCCTGCAGGCTTAACAGAGACGCGAGGGAGACACTCTTCCTTCGCGAATCTGAAAGCCGGGCAGAGGGGGCCCCGCGGCAGCGGCCAGCTTTTTTTTTTTTAATTTAATTTTTTTAAAAAGCAGAATGTTCTTTGCGCGGGGCCCCCTGAAACGCGGGGCCCTGTGCAAAAAACACATTCTTGCTCTATGGACAGGCCGGCCCTGCTTATCGCCTCGCGCTTGCCGGGCGACTTCCCGGGGGACCGCACGAAGGAGTCCCGCACCTGGGACCAAAACTCTAGGGCGTAGCCTTCTCGAATAATCTCCAGCACCCACTGGTCTGACGTGACTTGGGCCCAGGCAGCATAAAATTCCTACAGCCGACCACAGACGGCTACCAGAGGCGCCTGAGTCCCCCTGGCATCATTGGGGCTTCCTGAGATTGGACAAAGACGAGGAGGGAGAGGCCCCAAAACCTCTACCTGCTCCCCGAAAACCTTGGAACCCCTGGGTTCTGTTGGTAAACCTACCTCTGGGAGGAGTTAAATCGCTGAAACTGAAATCTACGGAAATCTCTCAGAGGGCCCTTGCCACACGGGACCCCCTAGCTTGTTTAGGCTTGTCCTCGGGCAATCTGCCCCCCTTAGATTCGCCAAGGTCCTTAACTAATTTCTCTCGCTCCTCGCCAAAAAGCAGCCTGCCCTTAAAAGGCATCTTCCCTAACTGAGTCTTGGACGCATTATCCACCGCCCAATTACGAAGCCACAAGTAGCGCCTAGCCGCCACCGCCAACGCCATACTCTTCGACAGACCCCTTATCAAGTCATACTGCGTATCCGCCAAGAAGGCCGCCCCTGATTCCAACCGAGAAGCCTCCCCAGCCCCGTCGCAATCTCCTTGGACCCACTGCGACCATCTCAAACAGGCCCTGGCCACCCAGGCTCCGGAGATGGCCGCCTGAAGCGCTAAGGCGTTCACCTCAAAAATATGCCGCAAGAGAGCATCCAGCTTTCTGTCCTGCGAGTTCTTGAGGGCCACTCCGCCCTCGACCGGAATCGTGCTCTTTTTCGTAACCGCCGCCAGCGCTGCATCCACCCTAGGCAGTTGGAAAACTTCCTTATCCTTTTCCACCAACGGGTAAAGGCGCCGCATCACTCTGGCCCCCTTCAGAGGAGCCTCCGGGACAGTCCATTCCTCCTGGATCATCTTCTGGAACACTCTGTGTACCGGGAATGCTCGCTGAGTCTTGCGAAATACCTGCAATAAGGGATCCTCCAGGGTTTCCTCCTCTGTAACCCCCGGGATCGGCATATTCAAGGCCCCTAGTGTTTCCACAATCAGTGCCGGGAGCTCCTCCCTGCGGAAAACCCGCACCACTCTAGCCTGATCTTCCTTCTCAGCGAGCTCCCTTTCTTCCAACTCCTTCTCCAGGTCCTCACTGTGGCATTCCTCATCAGAGACACGCCCCTCAGATATAATAGACTGCTCCCTTAGGTCATCCTGTAGCCACTGTCTCTTCTCTGAAGGCTCCTCCACACCTCTGCCGGAAGACAGCCTCTTCATCCCCTGCCTTTCCAGTTCGCACTTTCCAGAGCCCTGCGGCACTCCGCCCAGAGACTGCTGCAGAAGAGTCACAAATTCCCTTGAAAAAATGGCCGAGAGCCCTTTAGGCCACTCAAGTGGACCGAGAGGCAAGTCCGCAGAAGGCCCCGCCACTGGCTCCTCCAAGGGGACAGAAGGCGTCTGAGGACAGGGAACCCCAGTCCCCCGCCTCCGGAGCACCCTCCTTGTCCTCTCGCCCCAGCTCCATCACCGCGGCCTCCTTAGCGCAGCTCTTGCAGACCCGAGTCAGCCGCCGATCCCCTTCTAGCCCCACAGACAAAACACTGTGGCCTAGAAGGCATCCTGCAGTGAGAGGCTCTAGCAGTCAATTGTTTTTGTGGACGCTGCCCCCAGAGCCCTGTATAACAGCCCTCTTCAGCGTTTCCACGTTCGATTTCTGCTCTTAAATTTTCTTTTTTTTTTTTCTTTGTAATGTTAGAAAAAATTTCCTAACCCCTGCTAATGTCCAACTATCCCTCCAATGCGAGCAAACGCCAAGAAAAAACTGAACGTGGCTTTAAACAAAGCGAATGGTTCTCCTGCACAGCGCAACGCGGCCTTGCCATGCGGCCGGGCCCGAAGCCTAATTCGCGCCCAAACGCGCTGACAGCTAAACCGCGCCGGCTGAGCCTACTCACCGCCGTCGGCACTGGATGAGGCCAACTCACACTCTCTGCTGCTGCACCTGACACTCCGATGACTCCGTATGAGCAGCAACTCCCTTCGGGCACCACAATATACTTTAACTCTGACCCGGCTCGGCCGCTGCCGCTTCAGCCCGAACGCGCTGACAGGCAATGCCTCTGCATAGCGCCGGATGGAGAGAACTGCGGGTCCCGGCCTGACACCATGCTACACCGTAGAACCGGACCCGCAGCTGCCTTCTGAACAGGCTGTTACCCACTCCCAAATTGGCCACCAGGTACCAATTGGAGAGGGGATGGGGGCACTATTGCGCAACTTAAAGGTACAGCTGCTAAATAAGCAGCCTTGCCATATAGTCTTTCCTTTCTTTTTTCTTCTTAAACTCCTATTGACCCACAGAATACTTAATTGTTCCTCCTGGTGGCCCAGACCTCCGGGCAGACCACCCTTTCAAGCTGCTTGGAGACTGAGGCAACTGGGAAGTGGAGGCGGCTCCTGGGAAGTTATGCTGGTGACATCATGAAAAGAAGGAGGTTCCTCAGTCTCCAAGCTGCTGATTAAGGTAGACAACCCAGAGGTCCGGGACTAGACTGGAGATATGACCAGGAACCCCGCGTTATACTGACCCATTGCCAGCCTTCCTTTCCTGGCTAAAGTCATCGAGAAAACTGTACAGCTCCAGCTTCAAGACCACATTGATGAAAATTGCTTACTTGATCCATAACAACATGGTTTCCACACACTGCATGGAATAGAAACCCTGATGATCTGTCTTCTCAACACATTGACCCAAGGAACACAAGACCACTCACAAGCCTACCTTCTGATATTTCTCAGATATTTCTGCAGTGTTCGATACAGGTGACGATAGCATACTCCTACTGAGTCTACAATCATATGGAATCCTAGATACCATTTTCAAATGGTTTCAGTCCTTCACTGACAGACAACAGATAAAACTGGGTATGTGCACATCCAAACCATACCAACAAAAAATAAGGAATACCCCAAGGCGCCACACTATCCGCACTCCTCTTCAACTTATATCTCCAACACCTCTGCTCTATCATTAAAAAGGTCATCATACACATCCACTTAAATGCCAATGACATGATGCTATACTGTCCACTTCACACAAAACAAATGACATACAAACAAATTCAAGACTATTTCACAGACTTCTCCCACTGGCTTACAGGAAATAACCTATCAGTCAACTACAAAAAGACTGAAATTCTGTCCCTTACAAGGGACTCCTCATTCACCCCTCCAATCACAACACCACTAAATGACATTCAGATAAATGTGAAACTGGAACTGAAATACAGCACAGTTACTTACCTGTAACAGGTGATCTCTGGGAACAGCAGGAATTAGTCATCACATATGGGTACGTCGGTACCGACGGAGCCCGCGAGGGAAAGCTCCCCAGCTTTTCAGATTAAAAGCTTTTGGGGCCTCCCACTGCACATGCGCGCTGCCTTCCCGCCTTCCTGAGCAGCTCTCATCAGTTCGAGTTTAAAGCTGAGACAATAGAGAGAGAGGACAGGAAGATAGATAGAGATACAACTCCTAGGGGAGGTGGGTGGGTTGTGATGACTAATTCCTGCTGTTCCCAGAGATCACCTGTTACAGGTAAGTAACTGTGCTATCTCCAGGAACAAGCAGGAATACGTCATCACATATGGGGACTCCCTAGCTAAGATGCCTGGGAGATCCCCCTCCAAGGGTAAACCATCTTCGCATGGATCTCAGGCATCCATCCAGGGAAGGTGGGCAGGAGTTGTTTAAGTATGGAACAGGTGTTTGAGGACAGCCTGACCAAACAAGGCATCCCGGCGGGAGTCCTTGTCCAAGCAGTAATGGGCTGTGAAGGTATGAACCGAGGCCCAAGTGGCTGCTCGACAGATCTGATCTATGGACACAGAGTGAAGATGAGCCATAGAAGTGGCCATGGCCCTCACATTGTGAGCTGTGAAATGGCCCTCCATAGAAATGTTCTTACTCTGGTAAGCAAAAGAAATACACTGAGCGATCCAATTGGAAAGTGTACGCTTGGTGACTGGAAGTCCCAAATGAGAAGGATCAAAAGCCACGAAAAGTTGGGAAGACTTTCGATGTGGTTGAGTCCTGTTGAGGTAAAAGGCAAGAGCTCTTTTACAATCCAGAGTATGAAGGTTCCTCTCTGCACTGGATGCATGAGGAGCCGGGAAAAAGACAGGTAGATATACCTCTTGATTAAGATGAAAGGGCGAGACCACTTTGGGCATAAAGTGGGGATTCGTCCTAAGGACCACCTTATCATGATGAAACCTAGTATAAGGTGGATGAGCCACTAAAGCCTGCAGTTCACTGATGCGGCGAGCCGAAGTGACTGCAATAAGGAAAACAACCTTCCAGGAAAGAAATTTGAAGGAGGTAGAGTCCAAAGGCTCAAAAGGTGGCTTCATAAGCTGACCTAGAACTAGGTTCAAATCCCATGCTACCGGAGGAGGTCGGATGGGAGGTTTAGTTAGAGTCAGGCCTCTCATGAAACGTGAAACAAGAGGATGAGAGGAGACAGGTTGTCCATTTATAGGTTTTAAGGATGCTGCAATAGCACTCAAATGGACCCTTACTGAATTCGTCTTAAGGCCTGCATTTGAAAGATGCAGGAGATAGTCCAAGAGGGAATTCAAAGGAAGTGCTAGAGGGTCAAGACCCTGCTGAGCACACCAAATGGAAAAACGTTTCCATTTGAAAGCATAAGAACGCCTCGTGGAAGGTTTCCTAGAGGCATGAAGGATATCTGTCACAGGTTGAGAAAGATTAAAGTCTTGAAGACTTAGGCCTTCAGTAACCAAGTTCTGAGATGTAGGGATTTGGGGTTTGGGTGCCACAAAGTCCCCTCCTCCTGAGACAGAAGGTCTGGCGCAGCTCCCAGGTCCAGGGAGGATCCCTGGGAGAGATGCAGAAGTAGAGGGAACCACACCTGGCGTGGCCAGCGGGGAGCTATGAGGATCATAGTCCCGTGATCCCTCTGGAGCTTGAACAGAGTCTTGGATATTAGAGGAATGGGTGGAAAGGCATAGAGGAATTCCTGACCCCAATGCAGGAGGAAGGCATCGTGGGCCTGAGCTCCCTGACACTGAGTTCTGGAACAGAACCGGGGAAGTTTGGCATTCCACGGACTTGCAAAGAGGTCTATGTCCGGGGTCCCCCATTCCTGAAAGATTCTGCGTATCTGGTCCATATGTAGGGACCATTCGTGTGGAAGCAGAACTCGACTGAGTCTGTCTGCACGAGAGTTTTGAACTCCTGGAAGATACACTGCAAGAAGGTGAATTTGATGCTCTCTGGCGAAGGCCCATATTCTGAGAGCTTCGTTGCAAAGCGACAGAGAGCCTGTCCCTCCTTGTTTGTTTATATAGAACATGGCTACCTGATTGTCTGTCTGAACTAGGACAGTCAGGTTGACAAGGAGGGTATAGAAGACCTTGAGGGCAGGTTGATATGAAGGGTGGCCTCCTGTGGAGACCAAGTGCCCTGAGTGGAGAGGTTCTGAAGATGAGCTCCCCACCCTGTCTGGGAGGCATCTGTTGTGAGGGTTGCTTGGGACAACAAAGGTTGGAAGGGGGCCCCCAACAACAGATTCTTGGTGGATGTCCACCATTGGAGGGACCAAAATAGACGGCTTGAGGTGAGTATTTGGTCGGAGAGCGCTCCAGATGCTTGAGTCCACTGGGTGGCCAAGGTCCATTGAGCTGCTCTCATATGCAGACGAGCGTAGGGCACCACATGTACCGTGGAGGCCATGTGGCCCAGAAGTCGCAGCATTTCCCGGGCTGTCAAATGACTGCTGGACTGAGCTTGGAAGGCCAAACTCAGCAGGCGTTGGGCCCTGACCTGAGGCAGGTAGGCCCTTGCAGTGATGGTGTCTAACTGGGCCCCTATGAACTCGAGAGACTGAGTAGGGATTAGTTGAGACTTGGGAAGGTTTACTACCAGTCCTAGATACTGCAGAAGACGCCTTGTGCGGTCCAGGGAAATTTGGGCCTGGGACTGAGAGGGAGCTCGGATGAGCCAGTCGTCCAGGTATCGGAATATGAAAATTCCCAGGCCTCTTAGAAAGGCAGCTACGACTGCCATGCATTTGGTGAACACTCTTGGAGCAGAGGCTAGACCGAAGGGGAGTACTCTGTACTGGAAATGTTTTCCCTGAAACAGAAATCGAAGGTATTTTCTGTGGGATGGGTGGATGAGTATGTGTGTATACGCATCCTTTAGATCTAGAGAACAAAGCCAATCCTGACTCTGAAGGTATGGAAGGAGAATGCCCAGAGAAAGCATTTTGAATTTCTCCTTGAAAAGAAATTTGTTCAATTCTCTCAGATCCAGAATTGGTCTGAAGCCCTCTGTCTTCTTTGGTATTAGAAAATAAGGGGAGTAGAATCCCGTCCCCTGTTGAAGAAGAGGGACCTCCTCTATTGCCCCCTGGGCAAGGAGGGAGGAGACTTCCTGACCCAAGAGGGCCAGGAGAGATGGGGGAGAATTGAACTGCCTCACCATAGTATAAGGAGGAAGGTCGGAAAAATGGAGTTTGTAACCCTCTCTGATGATAGAGAGGGTCCATTGCTCTGATGTAATTTGCTCCCATCTGGGAGCAAAGTGAGCTAACCTTCCGGGTATGGTGAGGGGCTCTGGTTGTTCTAGAGCCAGAAAAGTTAAGTTCTCTAGGGGCAAGTCAAAACCCCTGAGGGGGTGGAGCCTGCTGAGGCGTAGCAGACGCCGCAGGCTTTGACCTTGCCTGTTTAGGTTGCTGACGTTTAGCAGCAAAACGAGGCTGAGAGGATTGTTGGCCAGTATTTGTAGAAAATCTGGACTTCTTGTAATAAGGCCTCTTAAAAGACTTCTTCTTGGCAGGAGTGGAGGTAGACTTAGAAAGTCTATCTAAGGTGGCATTTTCTGCATCCATTTGAGTGGCCTTAATTTGCCACTCCTCACCAAATAAGTTCTCACCTGTACAGGGCAGATTTCTTAAGCCATCTAGGACCCAAGGTTCTAGATCAGAAGCCTGGAGCCAAGCAAGACGTCGGGCTGCTATAGCAATGCCCGAAGCCCTACCAGCACCCTCAAAGGAATCAAAAGCTGCCCTGTTGGAGAACTTTGAAATATCCAAAAGGTGTTTCACCAAGGAAATGAACTGCTCCCTCTTATCCTCAGGGAGAAAGGGGGCAAAATGCCGAACTTTTAGAGCGATTTCACTGAGAAACATGCCCATGTAAAGACTATAGGAATTAATCCTGGCTATAAGCATAGTAGCCTGGAAAATTTTCCTGCCAAAAGAGTCTAGAGTCTTACATTCTCGCCCTGGAGGAGTAGAAGAGTGCCTTTTGGTACTCTTTATCTTCTTCATTGCAGACTTCACCACAATAGAATGGTGAGGCAACTGGGTTTTTTGGAAACCAGGAGAAGGGGGGACACGGTACATGGTGTCCAACCTGCGAGAAGAAGGAGACAATGTTAGAGGAGCCTCCCATAAGTCCATCAAGTGTTCTTGAAGGATTTCATGGATAGGCAGGGTGACTGCCTCTTTAGGAGACTTAGAGTATCCTAAAATATCCAGTTTCTTTGATCTGGGTTCCTTTTCAGAGGATGAAGCAATAGAAAGACCTTTAGCCATTTCTATGATGAAGTCCTGAAAGGACAAATCCTCTGGTGGAGACATTCTCCTGTTAGGAGAAGAAGGCTCCTCAGGAAGATCAAGGGAGAACTCATCAGAATCATCAGAGGAGTTAAAATCCTCTGAAGAAGCAGAGTATCCTCTATGTGCTTCCAACGCACGATACGCATACCGTTCGGTATCGACATCGGGCGTACCGGGTATGGGATCGGTACCGGGCAAAAGCCCGGATCCGGCATGCGGAACCGATCTGCGTTTGGAAGACGATGGCCTCGGTTCCGGTATGGAAGCCATTACCGGAACCGGACCCGGTACCGCTGGCTGCGGTACCGAGGGCGTAGCAGCATTAATAAAAGCCAGAATGGCCTGCTGCATGACTTGGACAGTATTGCCCATAGACGCCACTGCTGCCTGGATGTCGGTACCGGTATGGGCCGGTACCCCAGAGCAGTACAACAGGTGATCTGTCGAGGCCGCGCCATCGATGTCAACCTGTGACCCCCATGATTGCTTTGGAGGCCGGAGCCTCCCGCCGGGGTTTTTTGGCCTGGGCAGAATCCTCGAACTCAGAATTGAGAGCCTCTCGATCTTTAGAAAGAGATTTGCTTTTAGAGGATTTGCCCACTGGAGTTTTGGTTACCTGAGATCCATCCGGAGAGGAAGACCTGGATGACTGTGATGCTTCTGAAGGAAACAGCACATGGAACTTGTTGGCCCGGTTCTGCAATCCACGTTTCGACATCTGGGAGCAGGATGGGCAGTCCGGTATGGAATGGTCAGGTCCTAAACATTTAAGACACCATTCATGGGTGTCTGTAAGAGGAATGACAGCACTGCACTTGGTACACTTTTTAAAACCAGGAACTGGCTTCTCCATGAGGAGAAATTGTGTAGGCCTGAAGGCCTAACAAAGTACCAAGCTGTGCTGAAGAAAAGAAAATTTTTTTTTTTTTTTTTTTTTAAAAGAAAGAAAGAGAGACCGGCAGTACCGGTTTCAGAATGGGGAAGGCAGGTACGCGGTCTAAAGAAAACAATAAAATTAACAATTTCTTCAGCGGTGACAGGAACACGACCTGCTGGCTCCGCGGAAAAAAAGAAACTGACGAGAGCTGCTCAGGAAGGCGGGAAGGCAGCGCGCATGTGCAGTGGGAGGCCCCAAAAGCTTTTAATCTGAAAAGCTGGGGAGCTTTCCCGCGCGGGCTCCGTCGGTACCGACGTACCCATATGTGATGACGTATTCCTGCTTGTTCCTGGAGATCTTGGGATTACCCTTGACCAACAACTCTCAGTCAAAGCTCAAGTAACGAGGGCAACCAGAACATCATATTTGAGACGACCCTACAATGCCTCCGTTCCCTCCTCGAACCAGCAGACTTCGATCAGCACTTCAAGCCCTGCTCTCCCTCTTGCAGACTATTGCAACAGTATCTACCAAGGCCTCCCTCATGCCACCCTCCCCCCCCTTCAAACTGCTCTACACACTGCTGCATGTACAATCTAAGGAGCTAATACCACCACATCACCCCCATCCTAAAACAGCTCCACTGGCTACCCAGCAGAATCAAATATAAACCCTTACTCCTTACACACAAAGCACTATACTCCAACCCGGCCACAAACCTCCAATCCTTCCTCCAGAAATTCAATACAGACCACGAAGAGCTGCTACAATCAACTTAATATACTGCAATCCAAAACAAAACTCAACCAACAAAGTTGCTGCGGAGCTTTTGAGCTCTATGCACCGCCCCTTTGGAATTCTCTGCCAGACACAAGAGGACTATCACCAACCTCCCCTCCTTCCGCAAACACCTGAAAATCCTATTATTCTCTGAACATTTTGAACCCAGCACCTAACACCACCTCTGACATGGCACCAACAAGACACAATCTGCACTTGTAAATAGTTAAAGAATATATCTCCTATTGTAAATAGTAAAATAATTGCAAATAGTTTGCTGTTATATATACTATATAACCAAAGTTATTTGCTACATGTAACTGTGTTGCTTGCTATCCAAGATGTTATTTGTTCTATATAACTGATGTTCTGTTTAAAAAAAGTAAGCAAACCTTATGTTTAAGTTGTTTATATGAAATAATGTCAAAGGTTTTGCTGAAATCCATGTACACCACAAATATCCTCCACTGAGCAAGTATTTTGGGTGACAGAATTTCATTGGATCCATGCTACCTCAGATCCAATACACTGGATTCCCAAAGCTGTACTACCTTCTTATTTAGAAATGAGTCCATTAATTCATTCTCCACTAAGATCACACTAACCAACCTATAGTTGTCAGATTCTTCCTCGCAAAGATAACAAAAAGCATGCCCTTGTGTGTTTTGATATTCCAGAATTCTTCTCTTAGGGGTAGCAAGCTTAAAGCCTTATCTGCCAAATAAAGCCTTAATTTTGTCTTGGTTGGTGAGTGCATGAAATATTAAACTGACATTCATCGGGATTAAAATTATATAAGACAGAGCATCGCAATTTCTTGCCTTCATCTGTGGCACCGATTCACCAGTTAGCATTGCTTCATCTACGATGCACCTTCCCCGCAGCAGCAGCACATCACATGGAACTAGGTTCTCATGGGGAGATCGACCTGCAAGCAAAGCATTAAAAGGTAAGGGCATATGGAGGCAGGGATGATGCTCGAACCTATAGGATTTAATTTTGCTGCAATTTTAAGGAATTATATCATTTGAGAAAATCCATCTTTGTGTAGATGTTGACAAACAAGAAATAAAAAAAAGAGCAAGCAAAGTTCTCAAATTGAGATGGGAAGCATTGAGAACTTATAAAATTTCTTGAATATTTATTAAAATTTAATTTCAGTTCCTCTCTCTCCTATTATAAGGAGAAATTAGGCCTTACCTGCTAATTGTCTTTCCTTGAGTTCTCGCCGGGCCAGTCCAGGAACTGTAGGGTAGTCAACCTCTTCCAGCAGCTGAGGACTGAACTCTCAAAGTCTTGCTGACAGCCCATCCAGCTCCCCCTGGTGTCAGAGACTCAGTCCACTAATGTCAAAGCAGCCTGATCAAATACTATTTGCTCGTAACCTAATCCACTGCAAACTAAAAACTTGAACCTTAACTAATTAAGATACTAAGTAATATACTCCACTGGCTTATTGCCCTTCAAAAACTCTCTCTCCCTTTCTTTTTTTTTATATATGGTCCAACACTCATATCGAACAAAGCCCCTAAATAAACGAGGCGCTGCACTGGAAGCAGGTGACTCTTGCCTTGATTCACCACCCAATCTAGGTGTTCCAGAAACTCCACTACCCGTGCCGTTGCCCTCACTGACTCAGTCACCGACTCTGCTCGAATCAGCCAGTCGTCCAGGTAGGGATGAACTTGGATACCCTTCCTTTCTCAATGCCGCCGCAGCCACCACCATCACCTTTGTGAATGTACGCAGCGCCGTAGCCAGGCTGAACGGTAACCCTCAGAAATGAAAATGCCCCATGGGCACCGCAAAGTGCAAATATTTTTGAAGCTCTGGTCTGATTGGAATGTGTAGATACGCTTCCATTAGATCTATGGACAAAAGTACCTCTCCCAGCCTTACCGACCAGATTACTGATCGTAGAGTCTCCACATTTGGAAATGCGGTACCCTCAAACAGCAGTTCACATGCTTGAGATCTAGAATGGGTCGAAAAGACCATTCTTTTTTGGGAACCACAAAATAAATCGAGTATCGATCTAATCCGTATTGGTCTTGGGGAGCTGAAAACACCGCTTGAAGGTGCAGCAAATGTTGAAGGGTGTCGTTTACTGCCTTTATCTTTGCTGGAGAACCGCATGGAGACACCATGAAAGCCTCCGTTATTGGCTGTGTGAACTCTAGCGCATAACCCTCGTGGATGATCTCCAGCACCCACTGGTCTGTAGTTATGGTGGTCCAGACGGAGTGGAAACCCTGCAGCCGTCCTCCTATTGGAACCTCCATCTGGACCAACCTCTTTTCATTGTGGCTTCTTTGAGGGGTTCTGCTAAGGACCAAAATATCCCCGTCTGAACCCCCTAGCCCTTCAAAAGGACTGACCTCTTGCCACAAAGCGACCTCTCTGATAAGGAGCAAACCGAGACCCTCAGAACCTCCAAAACTCTCTGCCTTGTCCTCACTGCAGAGTCCCAGGTCTTGGACCCTTCAGACAATCCTCCGGTAGCCGACCTCCTTTGGAATCTCCTAAATCCTTCACAATCTTTTCCAAAGCATCCCCAAAGAGCAGCTTGCCCTTATAATTTTCCTGTTTAATGTATACCCAAATTATTATACCTGTTTCACTGTAACCACAAATCACGAAATTGAGATGTGCAACTCTTATGTTCATTGTAAACCGCACTGATGTCAAATAGCGCGGTATAAAAGAGACTGCAAATAAATAAATAAATAAATAGGGGAGCTTACTAAGGCGTGCCTTGGAAGATGCATCCGCCGTCCAATTTCTCAGCCAGAGAAATCTTCTAGCGGCAATCACTGACGCCATGGCCTTCGCCGAAATCCTTACAAGATCATAAAAGGTATCTGCGAGATACGCTTCAGCCGACTAACTTTGCTCCATCTGAAGCCGAAACGTCCACTCCCTCAGAGGAAGACTCTCCTTTGAGCCAACAAATTGAAGCTCTGGACACATATGCTCCACAAATGGACGCTTACAGAGACAGAGCACTTGCATCAAATGCCTATTTGAGAAGAGACTCCAACTTCCTATCCTGCAGATCTTTAAGAGCTGCTCCACCCTCTACCAGAATCGCAGTCTTTTTTGTCACCGCAGAAACTAACGAATCCACTTTCAGCATCTGCAGCAGCTCTCTCCTCCTGCGGCACCAGGTACAAGCGGCCTATCGCACGACCACCTCTCAAAGTAGCTTCCGGGCACTCCCATTCCGATTCCACCATCTGTTTAATCACTCTATGAAACCTTGGAGCAGAGGATCTTCCAGCAGTTCTTCCTGAACCACCAGCAGGGTAATATTCAGAGCTGACAGAATGGGCAATAAAAGCCTCCAGCTCCTCTTTCCGAAATACCCTGAAAATATTGGGGTCCTCACCTGGCCCAATCTCACCTTCCTCCAGATCCCCTGTCCACTGATCCACACCAGACTCTGAGAGGATTTCTCCCTCCTCTGTTACCCGAGGGACAGAGGCCTGCTGTCCGAAGCCATCGGCAGCTGTCTCCACTGCCAAGCCCCTTTTTGAGGACACCTCTCCTGGGTCCATTGTACTGCCATCCCCCCTAGGTAAACCAGACAGGTTGTCAGGAGCATTCTTGTCCTGTACCTGCTCCAACTTCAAACAATAAGCTTTATGGAGCGAAAGAATAAAATGTACTGAAAATAAGGGCTGTAAACCCCCCTGTACCTCTGCTAATGGTGTCTGAGACACAATGCCAGCTTGAGCAGGCTTCTTCAACTTAGATTTCTTTATAACTGCTTTATCCTGTAGCGCGGGAGAAACGGCCGCATCTTCTAAAATGGCCGCCATTCCCACCTTCCCGCCGTGCTTTGCTGCTTGCTCAATTGAACTAACGACGCTGATTTATCCTCCATTCTCTCTCTCTCTACTGCCTCTCCTGAACCCAAAATCCGGCAAAGACCCGGGCTCGAGAAACCCCGGCGGCTCCTGCACTGTTTTCACGCTGCAGAGCCCCGCAGCATGCGCTTTAGCTGAAAACCGGCTGCCGAAACACACCAACGGACTCGGTCCCTTGGGAACGAAACTCAGGCCCGCCCTGCCCGTCACAGATCACCACACAATTGGCAAGCTCCCTCGACGTACCTGATCTCCGTGGGCTAAAAGCTTCAGGGACTCTGTCTCTGCTGCTAGCAAGAGAATTAATCCGGGCTTTGGAGGTAGAGGGGCTGACTCTGGGGCTCCCAGATGCTCTCTCACTTCTGCTCACGGATCCGGTCCCCGAGGCAGGATCTGCCTCTGCACCGATCCCCTGGCAGCTGACCTCCGGGTTTTTTTTGTTTGTTTATTTTTATTAATAACTTTCTCAAATATGACAACTGCCCATCTCCTGGCAATACCACCCTGCTAGGGCTACCCAGGGATTTTTTTTAAGCTAATCCTTCTCCTTTCCACTTCATCTGACCAGGAGCCTGTCAGCAACACGTCCTATCCAGCTGCTGAGGACTGTATGACTGACAACAGGGGGAGCTGGATGGGCTGTCAGCAAGACTTTGAGAGTTTAGTCCTCAGCTGCTGGAGGAGGTTGACTACCCTACAGTTCCTGGACTAGCCCGGAGAGACGAAGAGGAACATAAGATATGCCATACTGGATCAGACCAAGCATCTTGTTTCCAACAATGGCCAATATAGGTCACAAGTACCTAGCAGTTTCCCCAAAAGAGAAAGCTTCCACAATGCTTGTATCAAGGCAAGCAGTGGATATCCCGGATCCCCTTTATTAATGGTTTATGTATCTTTCTTCCAGGAACTTCCCAAAATCTTTTTTAAACCCAGCTACACTAACAGCTTTTACTACATCCTCTGGTAATAAAATCCGATTACATGTTGAGTGAAAAAATATTCATTCATTGCATGTCTTAGTCTTTCTACATTTTGATGGCATAAACAATAGATCTACGTTTTAACTTTTATCTACCTTTTAACTTTCGGAAGGGAGACTATGATAAAATGAGGAATATAGTTAAGAAAAAACTGAAAGAAGTGGTTGCAAAGGTTAAAGACTTACATCAAGCTTGGGTGTTTAAAAATACTATCCTGGAAGCCCAGACCAGCTGTATTCCACGCATTAAGAAAAGTGGAACAAAGTCCAAAAAACTACCAGCATGGTTTAAAGGTGAGGTCAGAGAGGCTGTTGCTGCCAAAAGAGCATATTTTAGGAAATGGAAAAAAGAGCCAAACGATGAAAACTGGAAACAGCACAAGCACTGGCAAGTTAAATACAAAGCATTGATAAGGCAGGCAAAGCGAGAATTAGAGAAGGAACTTGCTACGGAAGCAAAAACACGAAATAAAGACTTTTTCAAGTACATTCGTAGCAAAAGGCCTGTGAGAGAGTCAATTGGACCATTAGATGATGGAGGGGTAAAAGGGCAGTAAGAGGAGATAAGGCTATAGCGGAGAGACTGAATGAATTCTTTGCTTCGGTCTTTACTGAGGAAGATGTAGGGATGTTACCCAAGACTGCAATGGTATTTAAAGGTGATGCTGCAGAGGAACTGAGAGAAATATCGCTACACCAGGAAGATGTATGACAACTATTTGATAAATTGAAAAGTAGAAAATCACCTGGACCAGATGGTATACCATCCAAGAGTGTTGAAAGAAATGAAATATGAGATTGCAGAGCTACTATTAGTAATCTGTGAACTTTCATTAAAATCATCTGCAATACCTGAAGATTGGAGGATTGCCAATGTAACGCCAATTTTTTAAAAGGGTTCCAGGGGTGATCCAGGAAATTACAAACTGGTGAGCCTGACGTCAGTACCGGGGAAAATGGTAAAAACCATCATAAAGAACAAAATTACACAGCATGTATATAGTCATGGCCTAATGGGAGACAGCCAACATGGCTTTAGACAAGGAAGATCTTGTCTTACTAATCTGATATGCTTTTCTTGAAGGTGTGAATAAACAGGTAGACAAAGGTGAGTCGGTTGATATAGTGTATCTGGACTTTCAGAAAGCCTTTGACAAGGTCCCTCATCAGAGACTTTTGGCAAAACTAAAAAGTCATGGGATAGGAGGCAGTGTACGATTGTGGATCGGGAACTGTTTAAAAGATAGAAAGCAGAGGGTAGGGCTAAATAGACAATTTTCCCAATGGAAAAAGGTGAATAGTGGAGTACCCCAGGGATCTGTACTGGGTCCGCTACTTTCTGACATATTCATAAATGACCTGGAAAAGGGAATAACTAGTTAGGTTATCAAATTTGCAGATGACACAAAACTGTTTAAAGTTGTTAAAACCCAAGAGGACTGTGCAAAACTGCAGGAGGATCTGGATAAATTGGAAGACCGGGCATCCAAATGGCAGGTGAAATTTAATGTGGACAAGTGCAACGTTATGCACCTAGGAAAGAACAACCCACACTATGGTTACACAATGCCTGGTTCCACATTGGGAACCACCACCCAGGAAAAAGATTTAGGAGTCATCGTGGATAACATGTTAAAACCCTCCACCTAGTGTGCAGCAGCGGCGGCCAAGAAAGCAAATAGAATGCTAGGTATCATAAGGAAAGGAATGGAAAATAAAACAAAGGATATTATAATGCTTCTGTATCATTCCATGGTACGACCGCACCTTGAATACTGTGTGCAATTCTGGTCATCGTATCTTAAAAAGGATATAGCGTTATTAGAAAAGGTACAGAAAAGAGCCACCAAAATGGTAAAGGGGATGGAAGGCTACTCCTATGAAGAGAGGCTACAAAGTTTGGGGTTCTTCAGCCTGGAAAAGAGACGGCTGAGGGGAGATATGATAAACATCTATAAATTAATGAATGGAGTGGAACGGGTAAACGTAGATCAATTGTTTACGTTATCAGAATATAGAAAGACTAGGGGACATGCAATGAAGCTACAGGGTGAACTATTTAAGACAAATAAGAGAAAATATTTTTTCACTCAATGTGTAATCAAACTCTGGAATTTGTTACTGGAGGATGTAGTAAGAGATGTTAGTTTAGCTGGGTTTAAAAAAGGTTTGGACAAGTTCCTGGAGGAAAGGTCCATAAACTATTATTAAAAAGGGACCCAGGATATCAATGCTTGACCCAGTACAAGCATTGTGGAACCTGTGTCTCTTGGGGACACTGCTAGGTACGTATGACCTAGATTGGCCACTGTTGGAAACAGGATACTGGGCTTGATGGACCTTGGTCTGACCCAGTATGGCATATCTTATGTACGTTTACCCGTTCCACTCTATTCATTAATTTAAAGATCTCTATCATATCTCCCCTCAGGCGTCTCTTTTCCAGGTTGAAGAGCCCTAACCTTTTTTAGCCTCTCTTCATAGGGGTATTATTCCATCCCCTTTACCATTTTGGTGGCTCTTCTCCATACATTTTCTAATAATGTCATATACTTTTTAAGATACGGCAAACAGAACTGCACACAGTTTTCAAAGCATTATAATATCCTTTATTTTATTCTCCATTCCTTTCCTTATGATACCTAGCATCTTATTTGCTCTGTTGGCCGTCACTGCACACTGGACGGAGGTTTCAACATGTTATCCATGATGACGCTTAAATCTTTTTCCTGGGTGGTGTTCTAACATGGAACTTTGGGTTGTTTCTTTCCTAGGTGCATAACTTTGCACTTGTCCACATTAAATTTCATCTGTCATTTGGATGCCCAGTCTTCCAATTTATCAAGACCCTCTTGCAATTTTCCACAATCCTCATGTGTTTTAACTCTGAAAAGTTTTGTGTCATCTGCAAATTTGATTACCTCACTCGTTACTCCGATTTCCAGGTCATTTACAAATATGTTAAAGAGCAGCAGACCCAGCACAGATCCCTGAGGTACTCCTCTATTCACCTTTCTCCATTGGGAAAATTGGCCATTTATCCCTACCCTCTGCTTTCTATCTTTTAATCAGTTCCTCAACAACAATAGTACACTGCCTCCTATTAAATGACTCTTAATTTCACCAAAGGTCTCTCATGAGGGACCTTGTCAAAGGCTTTCTGAAAATCCAGATACACCATATCAACCGACTCGTGCCTTTGTCTACCTGCTTATTCACACTTTCAAAAAAACACAACAGATTAGTAAGACAAAACCTTCCTTGGCTAAAGCCATGTTTGCTGTCTCCCATTAAGCCATGATTATTTAAAAGTTCAGTAATTTCGTTATTTATAATGGCTTCTACCATTTTTACCAGTACTGATGTCAGGCTCACCAGTCTGTAGTTTCCTGGATCACCCTGGAACCCTTTTTAAAAATTGGTGTTACATTGGCCATCCTTCAATCTTCAGGTATTACAGATGATTTTAATGAAACTTCACAGATTACTAATAGTAGGTCTGCAATCTCAAATTTCAGTTCTTTCAATACCCTTGTATGTATTCCATCTGGTCCAGGTGATTTGCTACTTTTCAATTTATCAAATAGTTGTAATACATCTTCCCGGTATATCGATATTTCTTTCAATTCTTCTGCAGCATCACCTTTAAATACTATTTCATCTTTAAATACTATACCATCTTGAATCCCTGCTCTGGCTGAGAGCACCATCGTCGCTGCTGCCTACTCTCATTGAGAGCTCCGGTCCAATCGGGACTGTGGGAGGAGGGGCAGCAGCAGCTGTAAAGCAACCCGCGATCGGCGGGAACTCCATCTTGAATCCCTGCTCTGGCTGAGAGCACCATCGTCGCTGCTGCCTACTCTCATTGAGAGCTCCGGTCCAATCGGGACTGTGGGAGGAGGGGCAGCAGCAGCTGTAAAGCAACCCGCGATCGGCGGGAACTCCATCTTGAATCCCTGCTCTGGCTGAGAGCACCATCGTCGCTGCTGCCTACTCTCATTGAGAGCTCCGGTCCAATCGGGACTGCGGGAGGAGGGGCAGCAGCAGCTGTAAAGCAACCCGCGATCGGCGGGAACTCCATCTTGAATCCCTGCTCTGGCTGAGAGCACCATCGTCGCTGCTGCCTACTCTCATTGAGAGCTCCGGTCCAATCGGGACTGCGGGAGGAGGGGCAGCAGCAGCTGTAAAGCAACCCGCGATCGGCGGGAACTCCATCTTGAATCCCTGCTCTGGCTGAGAGCACCATCGTCGCTGCTGCCTACTCTCATTGAGAGCTCCGGTCCAATCGGGACTGCGGGAGGAGGGGCAGCAGCAGCTGTAAAGCAACCCGCCATCAGGCGGGCCCGCGCCTGAGGGCCTCGCCAGAGGGCCCTTAGGCGTGGCCCTTTGGCGGGAGCCCACTAGACCTGAATAAACTACAAAAGCAGCTCAATCAACCATACTCAGCCGAATATCAGAAGACTGCCCCTGACATTAACCCCACAACAGAGCTCACCGGAGGAATCCCTCTCTCCACTGCATCTCCCAGATCGCAGACCAGCGAATACCTTATTTTCATCATACGGTACTATTGCTAGTAGCTAGCCAGATAGTATATTAAGTAACATTAACAAGCAACAAAACAATACATTCTATTGTTACTGTGATACTATTGTTAGTAGCCACCATAGTTTATTACTATTGTAGCCCCACACAGTTTTTTACCATCGTCAATAGATTATTGTTACTGTGCTACTATTGTTAGTTGCCCCCACAGTTTATTACTACTGTCAAAAGATTATTACCACCATATAGTACTGTTGCCACTAGCTATCTAGCACAAAGTTTACTACTGCCAGTAGAATACTTTCAACCTGCACTGTTGCCAGTTGCCAGTAGTCATCCTTCAATAGGTATCATTTTATTACTGTTGTCAGTAGTTTACCCATAACTATTAATGTTATAAGGATGTTAGTAACCAGCCTGTAATAGTTACTACCCATGGCATTATTGTAGTCAGCAATACTCTCATAAAGCTACACTTACAAATCATTGCACTGCTGTTACAAATAGCTGATACATTGTAACAATCTTAAACAATTGTAACAATCTCATACAATTGTAACAATCTCATACAATTGTGACAAACAGCCAGCCAAAATTAACTTACTGTTCTAACTCTTCTAACTGATACTTTGCTGTTCTATCTTAATCACGTTCTATCTTAATCACGTACAACTCAACACAACCACACTCAAGCCCTCTTACATAGCCCGCCAGAAACACTTCTCTCTTACAAAACAAAATACAAAACATAATGGCCTACCTAAAAATAAAGTCACTACCAACCACTCTCCTTCTAATAGCCCTCCTTCTGCAGCTAATATACACATATAAATTCAACAACCCCCCTTGTAATAGCATCCCCATCATCCACAACCCCAACCGCAATCTAACACGCTCTCCGCTACACCATCACTCATACAACCCGCCACCAAATAGTTCCCACAGACATCCTCCTAGAGTAATCCAAATAAACCTCGATCCGTCCCATAATAAAAAACAATAAACTAGACCCAAAAGACCCCAACTCCTACAGGCCAATAGCTAGCATACCACTAATGTATCTGGTCAAGTGTTCTATTGTTTTGATGTAAACCGCGCTGATGACAAATAGCGCGGTATATAAGAAATGTTAAATAAATAAAAATAAATAAATAAATAATTGCCAAAATAATAGAAAAGACTATACAACTCCAACTACAAGACTACTAATCTGTATATAGTTAACTAGCCTTATATAGTTGTACCTTGTTATTCCCAAGTTCAAAATCCCTGTTACTTGTAAAATGCATTACAGTTCTTTGTATGTATATGTTTGTTACATGTAAACCGCGCTGGTGACAATAGTGCGGTATATAAAAGATGTTAAATAAATAAATAAAATAAAAATAAATACATTGATGAACAAAAACTCCTTGATGAGCATCAATTTGGCTTCCGACCCTTCCACGGAGTTGAAACACTCCTAATCGCCCTAACAGATCTACTCATCAGAGGCACCAATGACAACAACAAAGGCTTCCTTCTCCTCTTCATAGATCTATCTGCTGCATTCGATAGCATCAATCATAATACCCTCATTAACAGACTAGAATACCTAAAAATAGGAGGGACAGTCCTTGAATGGTTCAAATCATACATCTCAAACAGGTTAATACGGATACAATTAGGTAACGACACATCCGAAACTTTCCCACAAGGTCAAGGCATCCCCCAAGGATCAGCCCTCTCAGCCCTCCTCTTCAATTTATACCTCCAGCCCATTACAAACATATTTAAGAAGCACAAAATTAACCATTTCATATACGCAGATGATATCATGCTTGCCACCCCCATAAACCCTAACAATCCCAAATATGATAGCCTACTCCAATGTATGAACGAGACTACTAAATGGCTTGAAGACAACCACCTAAGCATTAACCTCAAAAAAACAGAGGCAATGTTCATAACGAGGAAATCAGACACTGAATACATATACCCCAATACAATCACAATAAATAATACACCTATACCTGTTAAAAAGGAGGTAAAATACCTTGGAATAATCTTAGACCACTCTCTCCATGATTCCACACATAAAACACACAGTAAAAACCATATTTTATAAACTCAAGACAATACAACATCTGAGACCCCTACTCAACACCGATGACTTTAGATCTGTAGTCAATACACTCATAACCCCCCACTTCGACTATTGTAATAGTCTCCTAAATGGACTTCCATTAAAAAGCATATACTATCTCCAAAGAGCCCAAAACATATGCGCCAAGATGGTCACTAAAACTAATCTAACAGACCACGTGACCCCAATTCTCCTAGACTTACACTGGCTCCCTATAAACAGCCGAATAAAATATAAAATCCTCCTAACTACTTTCAAAATCGTCAACAACATCTCCCCATCACAACTATCCACCCTAATACACCCTCCATCAGATACTAGATCACGCAGACAGAACGCAACCCACTCCCTCAACATAAAAACAAATTTTAGAAAAACTAAAACGACAACAAGTGACAGGGCATTCTCCTTCGCTGCCCCCACCCTCTGGAATGAAATACCATTAACACTCCGCATGATAAAAGACCTTCACCAATTCAAAAAAGAATTAAAAACCTACCTCTTTACAAAACACTTTGAAATCCCCTACCAACAAAGAACTTCGCCAATACAATCACAGAAACACATACACTGTACCCAAGACAGAACAAATGACTAACACAGGAAAATTCACTAACCCCACTAACCCCACACAACACGCTAATGAACCACTCAAACAGTTGACTATTTTCACCACTGTAACTGTAACTAACTAAGATGCGCTCCATGTATATAACTTGTAAATAGTTTGAAAAGCTCTGTTATAGTTAATGTTCAAAATATGTTCAAAATGTTGTTCAAAATATGTTCCCTGTAAGTACACCTGTACATAGTTAAAGCATAATGTTCCTTGTAAATGTATACAGAAGTATACAATTGTTCTGTTTAATGTTCAATGTAAACCGCCCCTGATCTCTGGAAGGGGCGGTATAGAAAAGACTGTTAAATAAATAAATAAATTTCAGTCATGGGTAGCAACCTTAATCTTCCTCGGTAAAGACCAATGCAAAGAATTCATTCAGTCTCTCCATTATAGCCTTGTCCCCTCATGGTGTCCCTTTTACCCCTCTTTCATCTAATAATTCAACTGACTGACTCACATGTTTTTTTGCTACGAATATACTTTAAAAAGTCTTTATTATGCGTTTTTGCTTCCACAGCAAGTTTCTTCTCAAATTCTCTTTGTCTGCCTTATCAATGTCTTGCATTTAACTTGCCAGTGCTTGTGCTGTTTCCAATCTTCGTCATCTGGCTTTTTTTCCCCATTTCCTGAAAGATGCTTTTTTGGCAACAGCCTCTCTGAACTCACCTATAAACTATGCTGGCAGTTTTTTGGACTTCCTTCCATTTTTCTTAAAGCGTGGAATACAGCTGGTCTGGGCTTCCAAGATAGTATTTTTAAACATTCATTCTTGATGCAAATTTTTAACCATTGCAACTACTCCCCTTAGTTTTTTCTTAACTATTTTCCTCAATTTATGATATTGGAGTGGAGGAGTGGCCTAGTGGTTGGGGCAAGGTACTTCAGGCCGGAAGGTCAGAGGTTCAAATCCCACTAGAGGACAGAACATAAGAACATAAGATATGCCATACTGGGTCAGACCAGGGTCCATCAAGCCCAGTATTCTGTTTCCAACAGTGGCCAATCTAGGTCATATGTACCTAGCAGTATCCCCAAGAGACACAAGTTCCACAATGCTCGTACTGGGTCAAGCATTGATATCTTCGGTCACTTCTTAATAATGATTTCTGGACCTTTCCTCCAGGAACTTGTCCAAACCTTTTTTAAACCCAGCTACACTAACAGCTTTTACTACATCCTCCGGTAACAAATTCCAGAGTTTGACTACACGTTGAGTGAAAAAATATTTTCTTTTATTAGTCTTAAATAGTTTACCCTGTAGCTTCATTGCATGTCCCCTAGTCTTTCTATATTCTGATAAGGTAAACAATCGATCTACGTTTACCTTATCAGAATATAGAAAGACTAGGGGACATGCAATGAAGCTACAGGGTAAACTATTTAAGACTAATAAAAGAAAATATTGGGCAACCTTGGGCCGGAAGAACTGGGGTTTCTAGTCCCACAGGATCTCCTTGTGGTCTTGGGCAAGCCACTTAACCCTCCATAGCCCATATTCCCTGTGAAATAGCTATCTCCAACTTATAATGCCCTGTTCAATGTAATTTCAGTTTGTTCAATGTAAACCGCACTGATGCAGAATAGCGCGGTATATAAGAGAATGGAAATAAAATAAAACAAAATATTCTTCCTTTTGAAAGTTAAAAGGTAGTACTGTGGATTTCCTACCCGTCCCACCTCCATTTATTAAATCAAACGAGATCATGCTGTGATCACTTTTGCCAAGAGGCCCCAACACCTTTATCTCTTGCAGCAGATCTTGTGTTCCAATAAGGACTAGGTCCAAAATGGCTTCCGCTCCGGTCGGTTCATGAACCAGCTGCTCCAAGTAACAGTTTTTTATTTCATCTAGAAAATATCTCCCTAGCATGTCCTGCCGCAACACTGACCCAGTCAATACAGGGGTAAAGCACAGTTATTTACCTGTAACAGGTGATCTCTGGGAACAGCAGGAATAAGTCTTCACATATGGGTACGTTGGTACCGACGGAGCCTGCGTGGGAATGCTCCCCAGCATCCAATCAGAAAGCCTTTGGGAGCATCCCACAGCACCTGTGTGCTGCCTTCCCACCTTTCCCAACTGTCTCTCCTCAGATGAGTTTTAAGCTGAGACAAAGAAAGAGATAGAGGGAAAGGAAAGATAGAGAGATACAACTCCTAGGGGAGGTGGGTGGGTTGTGAAGACTTATTCCTGCTGTTCCCAGAGATCACCTGTTACAGGTAAGTAACTGTGCTATCTCCAGAAACAAGCAGGAATGAGTCTTCACATATGGGGACTCCCTAGCTTTAGATGCCAGGGAGAGATCCCAGAAGTTGTGTGTCCCTGGAACAGGGCTGCACTTCCCCACCTGGACCTCGGGCATCCCATGAGGGATGGTGGGTAGGAGTTGATTAAGTATGGAACAGATGTTTAAAAACAGCCTGACCAAACAAGGCATCCCGGCGGGAGTCCTTGTCCAAGCAGTAATGGGCTGTGAAGGTATGAACCGAGGCCCAAGTGGCTGCTCAACAGATGTCGCCGATAGACAGAGTTCAGATGAGCCATTGAGGCTGCCATGGCTCTCACATTGTGAGCTGTGACATGGCCCTCCAGAGAAAGGTTCTTGCTCTGATAGGCGAAAGAAATGCACTGAGCAATCCAGTTAGAAAGTGTCCTCTTGGAAACTGGTTGTCCAAGATGAGAAGGATCAAAGGCAACAAAGAGTTGGGAAGACTTTCTATGTTGCCGTGTCCTTTGTAAGTAAAAAGCCAGAGCTCTTTTACAGTACAGGGTATGAAGATTCCTCTCTGCACTTGATGCATGAGGCCCTGGAAAAAAGACAGGTAAGTAGACCTCCTGGTTTAGGTGAAAAGGCGAGACCACTTTAGGCATAAAGTGTGGATTTGTCCTAAGGACCACCTTGTCATGAAGGAAACCTTGTATAAGGTGGATTAGCTACGAGTGCTTGCAATTCACTAATGCGACGTCCTGATGTGATTGCAATGAGAAAGATAATCTTCCAAGAAAGGTATTTCAAGGAAGTGGTAGCTAAAGGTTCAAAAGGCAGCTTCATAAGCTGACCAAGAATCAAGTTTAAGTCCCATGCCACCGGGGGTGGTCTGATGGGAGGCTTTATTAAAAGGAGGCCTCTCATGAATCTTGCTATAAGAGGATGAGATGAAATGGGTTGTCCATTTAGAGGCTTAAGGGAAGCTGCAATAGCACTCAAATGGACCCTTACCGAATTTGTCTTAAGGCCTGCATTAGACAGATTTATTTATTTAACCGATTTTATATACCGTCTTTCTACAAATCAAGACGGTTTACATAGAACATTTAAGATAGAGTGTTTCCACTGTTTACATAGAACAGATACTCCAGCAATGATTCCAGAGGTATGGCACGGGGGTTAAGACCCTTCTCAGAACACCAGATGGTAAACCTCATCCACTTGAAAGCATAAGAACGTCTAGTGGAAGGTTTTCTGGAAGCATAAACATCTTTCACTTGTTGAGAAAGATGAAGATCCTGGAGATCTAGGCCTTCAGCAACCAAGCCCTGAGATGCAGAGACTGGGGATTGGGATGCCATAACCTTCCGTCCTCTTGAGAGAGGTGGTCTGGAGCAGACCCTAACTCTAGGGAGGGAGCTTGAGAGAGATGTAGAAGCAGAGGGTACCACACTTGCCGTGGCCAATGTGGTGCTATGAGAATCATGTGGCCTCTGTCTCTCTGAAGCTTGAACAGGGTTTTGGGAATTAGGGGAATGGGTGGAAAGGCATACAGGAAGTCTTGACCCCAGTGAAGGAGGAAAGCATCCGTTGCCTGAGCCCCCTGAGCCGGAGTTCTGGAACAGAACCGGGGAAGTTTGGCATTCCACGGACTTACAAAGAGGTCTATGTGTGGGGTTCCCCAAATTCAAAAAATCTTGGATACCTGGTCCATATGTAGGGACCACTCGTGTGGAAGCAGAACTCGCCTGAGTCTGTCCGCCCAAGAGTTTTGAACACCTGGAAGATAAACTGCCAGAAGATGAATGTGATGCTCTCTGGCGAGGGCCCACAGTCACAGAGCTTCATTGCAAAGCGACAGAGAGCCAGTTCCTCCCTGCTTTTTTACATAGAACATGGCTACCTGATTGTCCGTGTGGATAAGGACTGTCTTGTGGCTGAGCAGGGTATGGAAAACTCGCAGAGCAAGGAAGATTGCTTTGAGTTGCAAGAGATTGATATGTAGACAAGTCTCCTGTGGGGACCAGATGCCCTGGGTGGAGAGGTCCTGAAGATGAGCTCCCCAGTCCATTAGAGAAGCATCTGTTGTAAGAGTTGCTTGGGGTAGAGGCTGTTGAAAGGGGGACCCCAGCAAAAGGTTTTGAGGGGACTTCCACCACTGGAGGGACAAAATGAGGCGACTTGTGTTTGCTATTTTGTCTGACAGGCAGCCTAATGCCTGGGTCCATTGGGTGGATAAAGTCCACTGAGCTGCTCTCATGTGAAGGCGAGCATATGGTAGCACATGTACGGTGGATGCCATGTGGCCCAGCAACTGTAAGATCTCTCGAGAAGTTAGTAGGGGTTTCAACTCTGCTTGAGAAGCTAACTGCACCAAGAGAAGGCAACGGGCCTGGGGAAGTTAAGCCCTTGCTTTTGTGGTATCCAGCAATGCCCCTATAAACTCCAGGGACTGAGTAGGGATCAAATTGGATTTTGAGATGTTTATTACCAGCCCTAAATACTGAAGGATACTCATTGTGCAGGTTAGAGAAGTCTTGGCCTCTGAGTGGGAGCTCGAATGAGCCAGTCGTCCAGGTAAGGGAAGACAAATATTCCCAGGGTGCGCAGGAAAGCAGCAACCACTGCCATGCATTTTGTGAACACCCTCGGTGCAGAGGCCAGACCAAAGGGGAGCACTTTGTATTGATAGTGCTTTTCCTGAAAAAGGAACCGAAGGAACCTTCTGTGAGTTGGATGGATGAGAACATGAGTGTACGCATCCTTGAGATCTAGAGAACAAAGCCAATCCTGACTCTGAAGGTATGGCAGCGGAGTTCCTAGGGAAACCATCTTGAATTTTTCTTTGACTAGGAATCTGTTCAACTCTCTGAGATCTAAGATGGGTCTGAAGCCCCCTGTTTTCTTTGGAATAAGAAAATAGGGGGAGTAGAACCCTGTGCCCTGTTGTTGAAAAGGCACTTCCTCTATTGCCCCCTGGGCGAGAAGAGTGGCAACCTCCTGCTCCAACAGGCTGAGGAAGGAGGTTGGACAATTGAACTGGTGCACTCTTGTGAGAGGGGGCAAGCTTGAAAAATGAAGTTTGTACCCCTCTCTTATGATGGAGAGTGTCCAATGCTCTGCTGTAATTTGCCCCCACCTGGGAGCAAAGTGACATAACCTTCCTGGAATGGTGGAGGGCTCTGGTCCTTCTAGAGCCAGGAAGGCTAAGTTCTCTAGCAGAAAGTCAAAGGCCCTGAGGGGGCTGATGTTGCTGGGCTGGAGCAGGTCTTGCAGCCTTTGCTTTGCTCTGTTTGGAGGATTGCTGACGTTTTGAAGAGAACTGAGCTGCAGAAGATGCCCGCTGACCATAAGCAGGATAGAATCTTCCCTTTTTAGAAAAAGGTGTTTTCTTGAACAATCTTTTCTTAGCAGGAGCAGCTGTGGATTTGGATAGTCTATCCAAAGCAGAATTTTCAGCATCCATCTAATTGGCGTTTGCTTGACAATCCTTACCATAAAGGTTCTCACCTGGACAAGGGATATTTCCCAATTCATCTTGAACCCAGATCTCCAGATCAGATGCTTGAAGCCAAGCAATCCTACGTGCACCTTATGGCAATAGCGGAGGCTCTGCTTACGCATTCAAAGGAGTCGAAAGCTGCATGGTTGGAGAATTTGGAGATATCCTGGGCATGTTTGAGCCCAGTGAGAAATTCTTGCCTTTTATCTTCAGATATAAAAGGACTTAAAGTCTGCAAATGGTCAGTGACTTCTTTTAAGAACATTCCCATGTAGAGACTATAAGAATTAATTCTCGCAGCAAGCATGGAATCTTGGAAGACTTCTTCCAAAAGCATCCAGGGTTCTACATTCACATCCTGGAGGATTAGAAGAATGTCTTTTGGCACTTCTAATCTTTCTCATTGCAGACTCAACCACAATAGAGTAGTGAGGAAGTTGAGTTTTATGGAAACCAGGACAAGGATGGACACGATACATGGTATCCAACCTGCGAGAATGAGGAGAGGTGGTTAGAGGTGCTTCCTACATCCTCAACATGAGATCATACAGAATCTCATGAATAGGTAAGGTAGCTGCCTCCTTAGGAGTTTTAGGATATTGTAAAATATCTAACTCCTTGGCTCTGGGCTCTGTCTCAGGTGCCACTGTAATAGAGAGACCCCGAGCCACCTCTCTGATAAACTCTTGAAAAGACAAATCCTCTGGAGGAGACATCCTTCGTTTAGGAGAGGACTCCTCCTGTGAAGAAGCATCACTGCATCGACAGACTCTTCAGAATCCTCAGAGTCCTCAGAGGAATCGAAGTATCGTCTGTCCGGATGCTCTCGCAAAGCCCGATACCGTACCAACCGGGATCGTTATTGGGACTCACCGGTACTGGGGTATCGGTACCGGAGGGCTTTAGAGGACAGAGTACCGGCATAGCGGACACCGATGCCGATGGTACCGGGATCAGTACCGATAGCGATGCTAGAGCTGGTACCGGCGGAGTAGTCTGTTGTGGTACCACGAGCGTTAATGCCACAAGGAAAGCCGCCAGACTGCGTTCTATGGACAGAATCCTCTGATCCATCGACGCCGCCAATGCCTGGAAGTCGGTACCGGTGGAAGCCACCAGTATCCCAGAACATGGCACCAGGAGATCTGTCGAGGCCACGCCATCGAGATCATCCTGGAACCCCGATGATGATGCTTTAGTGGCCGAAGCCTCCCGCCGGGGTAATTTTGCCGGTGCAGGATCCTCGAGGGCAAGGCCAGAGGCATCTCGATTCTTAGATGGAGATCTACCCTTCGAGGACCGGCTGGATTTATGTTTAGTTACCTGAGATCCATGTGAGGAAGAAGCAGCCCTGGAAGACGTCGATGCCACCGAAGCTGCATCAGAGGGAAACAGGGTACTGAGCTTGGCAGCTCGGTTCTGCCGACCTCTTTTAGACATCATGGAACAGGACACACCATCTGTTATTTATTTATTTATTTAGACAGTTTTGTATACCGCCGTATCCTTCAATCAAAGCGGTCACAACACAATTGGGGGATACATTTAACACGTGGGGATATGAGACACATACACTAATACTTACAGGGAACATGGGCAATGGAGGGTTAAGTGTCTTGCCCAAGACCCACAAGGAGCATCTGTGGGACTAGAAACCCCAGTCCTTCCAGTCCAAGGTTTCTATCCTCTAGTGGGATTTAAACCCCCGACCTTCCGGCTTGAAGTACCTTGTCCCAACCACTAGGCTACTCCTCCCATTATGGAATGGTCAGGACCTAAACATTTTAGACACCAGTCATGGGTGTCGGTGACGGAAATAGTACTGCCACATTTTGTGCACTTTTTAAATCCTGTAGAAAAAGAACAGAAAAAAGGTTTGTTTGTTTTTTACAAGAAGAAAAGAACAAAGGCCGGCGGTACTGATACAGCGAAGAAGGCAGACGCGACACAAAAGAAATAAAGAAAAAATAAGGAAATGCTTCTGCGTTGACAGGAACACAACCTGCTGGCTCCGCGGAAAAAGAAGAACTGAGGAGAGACAGTTGGGAAAGGCGGGAAGGCAGCACGCAGGTGCTGTGGGATGCTCCCAAAGGCTTTCTGATTGGACACTGGGGAGCGTTCCCACGCAGGCTCCGTCGGTACCGACGTACCCATCATATGTGAAGACTCATTCCTGCTTGTTCCTGGAGATCTGAAGTCACCCATTATTTATTACTGTGCTGTACTTCCTCAGAGTTATTGTCCTTCCTCCTCTTCTTGTTGCTGCCTGGATGTCTCATCACCATTTAAAATTGAACATGGTCAAAACAGATTCATATTTTTAGCCCTAAACCCACTCCCCGCCTTACTCCTTTCTCTATTTCTGTGCATAACACTCTACTCCTCCCTGTTTCATCCTCAGTGGTTATCTTTGACTCCTCCCTTTCCCTCTCCACACTCATCCAACTAAGATCCTTATTGAGTCTTTATTCACCTCACATCTAGACTAGGCAACCTGGTCTTCCACTGAATCATCTCTCTCCCCTTCAATCTGTTCAAAATACCTTTATGGAAATGGGTTAAAGGGACAACATATGGAAAGCGGTGTGTATAAATGCCCGTAGCATGGGAAATAAAATCCCAGATGTTGGAGCTTTAATGGGAGAGGCTGACTTATTTAGTGGCAGTTACAGAAATATGGTTCACAGAAAACCATAACTGGGATGAAACTATACCAAGGCTGCACTTTATTCAGAAAAGACAGGGTAGGAAGAAGGGGAGAAAGGGTGGCACTATATGTAAAAAAATAATATTAAAGCTTTGGAACTACAGAGCTTAAAAGGGAGAGAGGAGGCACTATGGGTTAAACTAGGAAAGAGAAATCTATTTGCATTGGCGTGATATATAGACCTCCCTCACAGGAGGAAGAGGTGGATGGAGAGTTAATTGAAGACATACGCAGCATTGCTAGGAAAGGGGAAGTGCTACTGATAGGGGATGTCAATATGTCAGATGTTGACTGGCACATTCCTGCTGCAGTATCATCTAGAACAGGGGTCTCAAACTCAAATTGCTTTGAGGGCCAAATGAGGACTTGTAGAGTAACCCGGGGGCCGCACAAGACGCAGGCCTCATTTGCATAAGGGCATCATTTGCATAATGTTACCATACACTAACTTTTAGTAAACATGCCTCTTAATGAGTGTATGGATAAAGAAAGACTAAAAGATTTCTACATTACTATAAACCAGTGCCAACCGCCAGGCACATTAGGAACTACTAGAAACACTGCTCATTTAGAACCCATAGCAAACCTGCCATGTCCTAACAGTACTACCAGGACTCACAAAGCACCATACCCTAACTATCAAAAGGCAACACTGCAAATATTAAATCAACACATTTCAGAGAATAACAATACATGACCTACTCGGGAAAGAGAACAAGTGGCAATGTCAAAAAGGAATTACATAAACAGAATACCTCAGCTCAGTTACACATGCAGAACATACACCATCACCAAACAAGGAATCACAGTTTAGAAACAGGAAGACAATTAAACTGGGAACCCCAAAAGCCAAACTTAGAATGTACAACACTGTAGAAATAAAACTATACATTGATTTCTTCTTGTATTAAATAAAGTGCAGACGTTAAAGATGCACATTTCCAACAGCCCACTTCCAGGCCTAACCCTTCCATCGCCCCATCTTCATTCTTAGCCCCCCCCCATAACCCCATTTTCAGTCTTAGCCCCCCAATCAGACCACCTCCAGTCCTAGCCCCCCATCACCCCATTTCCAGTCCTACCCCCCCAGCAGCCCACATCAAGTCCTGCTCCCCCCCCCCCCCGCAGCCCACATCAATTCCTGCTCCCCCCCCCCCCGCAGCCCACATCAAGTCCTGCCCCCCCCCCCCCGCAGCCCACATCAAGTCCTGCTCCCCCCCCCCCCGCGGCGGTAGCAGCAATATCGCAAGTCCCGCGGCCCCCCCCCAGCGGATCCCTTCCTGCAGATCCCTCCCTGCTTGCCTGCCTGCTTGTCAGTTCTTCTCCCCTTCGGCTTTCAGAGCCGCGAAGGGAGAGCTTCTCCCTCGTGACTCTGTTAAGCCCGCTGGGGCTTATGGGAAATTTCCCATCTGCCCCGGCGAGCTTAACAGAGTCGCGAGGGAGAAGCTCTCCCTTCGTGGCTCTGAAAGCCGAAGGGGAGAAGAACTGACAAGCAGGCAGGCAAGCAGGGAGGGATCTGCAGGGAGGGATCCGCTGGGGGGGGCCGCGGGACTTGCGATATTGCTGCTATTGCTGCTATTGCCGGGCAGATGGGAAGGGGCCGCGGGATAGCAGCAGCAGAAGCCGGGTTTGTTTGGTTTTTTCCCCTGTGCATCACGGGCCGCACAAAGGTCTCTCGCGGGCCTGGGCCGCGTGTTTGAGACCCCTGATCTAGAAGTAAGGAGATCCTGGATTCTCTACATGGAGAACTATTCAGGCAATTGGTAAAAGAACCCACACGTGAAGGGTGCTTACCAATCGGGAACTCACTGGACTTGGTGCTTACCAATCAGGAAAGAGTTTCTGATGTTACAGTTGGAGAACATTTTGCATCCAGTAACCACAAGATGGTTTGGTTCAGTATTAGGACTAGGGCTGTTAGAATCCATTCAAAAGCGAAGGTGTTAGGCTTTAGGAAAACTAACTTTTCCAAGATGGGCCAATATCTCAGGGAATCGTTAGCGGGATGGGAACAGCTGGCGGACGTAGAAAAACAGTGGGCAAAACTGAAAGGGGATATTTTAAGGACAACCAACCTTTTTGTTAAAATGGTAAATAAAGGTAAAAGGTAAAAGGAAAAGGAGACCACTATGGCTTTCGAAAGTAGCAGCTGAAAAGGTGAAAAAAAAGAGGGAGGCCTTCATGAAATACAAGAGGTCACAGAGAGAGGAAGACAGGCATCTATATTTGGAAAAACTTAGAGAAGTTAGCAAAATAGTCAGGAAAGCAAAAGATTCAAAAAGAGGAGGAAATAGCCAATGCAATAAAATGGTGGGGGGATAAGACATTTTTCAGATATGTTAGTGAGAAGAAGGGCAAAAGTCGCACTGTCAGATTCAAGGGTGAAAGGGAGGAATATGTAGAAGTTGATGAGGATAAAGCGGAATTGCCTAACAAATACTTCTGTTGTGTTCACAGACCAAGAACCAGAAGCAGGACCTCAGAAAACACCCATGAACAGGAACAGAAGTGAGGGGCATCTTGAACAATTTTCAGAAGATTGCGTTTATGAGAAACTAGCTAAACAAAGTAAACAAAGCTATGGGACCAGATGGGATACACCCTAGAAAACTGAGGGAACTTGGGGATATTCTAGAAGTTCCACTGACTGACCTTTTCAATGTCTTGTTGGAGTTGGGAGTGGTGCCAAAGGACTGGAGAGAGGCTCATGTGGTCCCTTTACACAAAAGCGGATGTAAGGATGTGGTTGAAAACTACAGGTCGGTTAGTTTAACTTCAGTGGTGAGTAAATTAATGGAAAATTCAGCTGCACAGTTAATCTTCTGCCAGTCATTAGCTCCTTATCCATTTCCGTATCCCATCCAAACTTCTCCTACTGACTTATAAGGAAGGAGTGGCCTAGTGGTAGGGGCAAGTTGCCTCGGGTCAGGGTTCAAATCCTGCTGGAGAATAGCAACCTCAGGCTGGAGGGACTGGGGTTTCTAGTCCCACAGGCACTCCTTCTGGCCTTGGGCAAGCCACTTAACCATCCGGTGCCTCAGGTACAAAATGTAGATTGTGAGCCCTTCGGGGACAAGGAATATATACTTTAACTGAATGTATACTGCTTTGACTCAGTGAAAAGTGGTATATAAGCATTGCCAAATAAATAAATATTCTGCTGCTCCTCACTATCTTTCCTCTCTTATCTCTCCCTACAACTTTCCTCAGAAACTCCACTCTTCTGGCAGATCGCTTTATCTTTGCCCTTCTCTGCCAACTCCAGACTTCGATCATTCTACCTTGCTGCTCCTTATGCCTGGAACAAACTACCTGAATCAATAGGTTGGGTTTCATCTCTGGCCCTTTTCAAATCCAGGCTAAAAACTCACCTCTTCAAGGCTACTTTTGGATACTGATCCACTTAGTCTTCTGCTTTCCAATTGTGATTCCTTACCAGTCCCCTAGACATATTGTAGTTCGCAGCTGTTGTGTTATCTGTCTTGACTAGATTGTAAGCTCTGATGAGCAGGAATTGTCTCGTACATGGGTCCGTACCGCACTGCGTATGCCTTGTAGCATTATATAAATGATTAACTTCTCTTTCTTAGCTCTAAAGGTTTGTCACCTCCTGACAGTTTAAATTCCTAATCCATCATTCATACATACACTTAAAGTCATATGCATACACACATTGTGTAAAGATTTATTTTAGGAATACTAATTAGGAATGATTTCTAGATTTTTAAAATAATTTTTATTCAACTGGTCATTTCACTTACTTTAGTCATTTTTACCATTGCCTCTCCTCAGAGACCCTTTCACCCCCTTTCCCAACGTCCATAGAACTACTCCCTCCTACTCCAACTTTACTTCGGGAAAATTTTTCTCATCAGTTGGATAGCGCAAATTAAAAACGCACTGTATCTGACATTTGGAAAATAGTCTGGGTGCTGATGAAAGTCCAAAGGGGGGAGGGGACTGAATTGAAAGGGGGTAGACGAAGGTAAATCTGAGATTTTTTTAAGAATCAAATAGTAGTCTGAGCCTGGAGGAGATGATGTAGTTCTTGTTATAAAAGCTCCAGGAAGGAAACTGTGCCATGGATAAGGAACAATCCAAAATACAGCTGAGGAACCTGAGGCAGTAACTGTATTCAGTTACTGAAAGGTCCCATGTATCCATAGCAACTTCCTCCCAGGCCTAAAGGAAGAATTGAACCTGACTAACCGCAGAGGTGGCAACAATCTATTTTGTGATAACAAAAACAATATCTATATTGGATGAAAGAAATGTGTTAAGAAATTGAGGTTATGACAGAAGGTTGCATAGCACAGAGATGTTGTAAAGTAATGCAATGATCTTCAATAATGTCAATTGTTTCTTTCACATTTTCTCCAAAGAGAAAGTCTCCTAATCAAAGAGCATCCACTAGCTTGGAATGAACTTTCTCACAATGACCCAATGCACATATTTATGTGAGGCATTGAACCACTATAGCAGAGTCACATACAAGGTCTCAGAAGTGTCATAGGCCATTCCAGTGAGAAGAGCCACACTCACCCACTTCAGCTAAAAGAGCAGTAAGTGGAACTTGCTCTTGTTTAGAAAGAGCAGGGGAAAAACGCTGCGCATATACTGGACAACAGAGAGTTGATTGGCAGCATTGATAGGAGAGAGCACAACACTTATCAGTTAATGTCCTTTCCTTGAGGTCTGCAGTCCAAACAAGTGGGCTGTGTTCCAGTACAAGCAGATTGGTGGAGACAAACAACCAGTGAAAAGCCCATGTTTTAATGATATTACTCCCTTCAGTATTCATCCCAAAGCATATGAGAAAAACATGGCAAGTCTCACACAATCGTGGGCAACAATGAGTAATCAACAGTAGTAAAGTATGTACAGAAAAGCATAAACAAAAGACTTCCACAGTAGAAGATGAATCTGTAGAGTCAAGTATAAAATTCATAGCGGACCCAAGGGTACCGCAGAAGAAGAACAGAGCAAATACAGTTACAGGGGTGAACCCTGGACTGGTCTAAAGGACTCAAGGAAAGTACATTAATTGGTAAGTAGAATGTCACCTTCCATATTGTCTTACTAGACCATCTCAGACAAGTGGGACATACCAAAGCTACCACTCCACAGGGTGGGAAGACAACATAGCAGCTTGCAAAACTCTTCAGCCAAAGACCATATTGCCCATGTGTGAACATCAAAATGGTAATACCAACAAAAGTGGAAGGTGATGCCCATGTTGCCACTCAACAAATGCGGCAGGGACTACCGAGCTCTGCTTCACCCATGAGGACGCTTGCATTAGGATAGAATGGGCATGCAAACCCCTCCAGAACCAGCCAGTTCTGCAATAGATACATTAAGGCAATGGCCTCCTAAATCCAGTGCCCCAAAGTTGACTTAGTCACTCCTTATCCTCCTGCCCACTACTGTTGGGATATTTTGGCTTAGGGATAGTCCTGCTCAGATCTGCTTCATATGCCTTCTATGTTTACACTTTTGCTGGCCTGCAATGCACACAAGCATCCTGAAGGCACAGAAATACAGCATGTGGGCTATAAGTGAAAGTATATGTTGTGAGGCCTGCTACAGTCTGGAAACCATGTTCTGGACAGAAGTGCTCAGGATAAGGGCCTACTACGAAATACAGGTCAAGCTAAAACTAATTAGTAGAAATACTTTCAGCCTTGATGTTTAGTGCCAAGAAAATAGCAGAACACAGGCCAGACACAGGAAGATAGAGAATGACACACCTGAAAGCACCAGATAAGCAAGAACCTTGAAGAAAAGCAGTTTCTGGCCCAAAAAATCATGGGAGGCCCCCTCCCCCCAAGTAGAAACTTTTGCAGTCTTTGCAGAAAGCTGCACGTACTCCATAGAAAAACCCCTGCATATGACATCAGAAGCTATGCAGTACTTTCTAGAGCTTTGTGACAGAGAAAGAAGATATAAGGGGGGGGGGGGGGCAAGCTCTCTAGCTCGTGGGCAATCTGCTCTCTAACGCCGGTACAGACAGTAGGTTGCCTGTCACACTCTCAGACAGAAGTCTTTTCCTATCTGCATTTGTGATTTATTTTGCTTTGGTATACCGAATAAAGAGCTTTGCATCTAAGCAGAAGTTGTCTGAACAATTCATTGGTAATTGGTAATATTGGGAAACCTTTGTAGGTGGACCCTGCCTACAACTGGCGCCCGAACAGGGACCAGGGGCCCGAGCAATAGGCTCCTAGGTTTGTTTGTTTTTATAAAAACTTTATTTATCAACACCATGCAACAAAGTTAAGCAATACAACAAACAAACTCCAGGTGGGGTAGACTCTTATCCCCATCCAGGAGGGCAAATGACAAATACCGGTGCATTTTCCAATTTTCCAGTTATTAACCCCTTCCTGCCTCCCTCCCCTGGTCGCGGCCACACCGGGAAACCCCAGAACAGAATCCCCGAGGCCACACCCCGTCAATCCGAGGAGTCGCCTAGGAGCCTAATTGCAACACTTCGTTCCTACTACGAGAGCTCAGACTCTGAATATAGGGGGGTCCCAAAGCAACTGAAAATGTGGCCAGCACTTAACATTACCCCGGGCGTATCTAGCCTCCATGAGCATCATCTGATGAAAGGCGTTACGCTACTCCCAAAAGGAGGGCGGATTCTGTTCCCGCCAGCTGTGCAGTATAGGGCCCTTACCCACCAGACAAGCCTTACGCACTAACAATCTCTCCGATTTGCCCTTGGGCTGTAGGAGGCGCAAGTGATCTAGGAGAACTAAAGAGGCGTCCCAACATACCCTCTGCCCCAGTATCCTTTCCATAAATGAACCGATTCTTGTCCAATACTGCCGAATAAGCTGACACCCCCATCACATATGCAGCAAATGCGCTAGCGGTGCTGAGCACCGCAGACAACGTCCGTCTGGGGTAAGATGGGAGCAAAAAGCCCATCTGGGAGAGAAATGCATCCTAGTAAGGGACCTATACTGCATCTCTCGCCACCGAACTCCCACCGCCAGCTCCCCTACCCGCTGCAGGGCTTTCAAAAGTGTACCCGGGGCAATCTCCCTTCCCATCTCCGCCGCCCACGCCTGCTCCACTGAATGGTAATCTGGAGACGGTCGGTATGGTGTCAAGCGAGCTTTCAACAGCCGAATAGACGGCGGGGTTCCCCCACCCAGATCAAAGAAGTCCAAAATCTGTGCCGAGCGGTCGACCTGCAACTCCTCTGCCGGCAGAGAGGCAACATAATGTGAGATCTGCATACATGCAAAATAACGTCCAGCCCCCAGATCATATTCAGTACGGAGCGACAAAAACTTCTTGCAAAGCCCCAACGGTTCCACCACATAGCCCAAACTATGAAGACCCTTCCCCGCCCATTCACGAAATATCGCATGGTCCATTCCCGGAGTAAAAAGAACGTTACCCTGAATCGGCAGCCAACTGGAGACCTTCCAATTTGTTCTCCAATAAGTATTTAGCTGCTTCCAAGTTTGAGGCACCGGGGCGATTAGTACACTCTCAGCTAAGTTATCGGGAGACTGACGGTGCTCCAAGTGTAAGAGGGCAAGCAAAGAGATTGGAGCAGCAAAAGCCTCCTCTAGCGCTAGAGGAGTATAAACCTCAGTTCCCCCCCAGCCAGTCCCCCAAGTGTCGAGCCTGACAGGCCAGAGCGTAAGCACCCAAATCAGGGAGCCCCAGACTTCCGTGCCTCCAACTCCCCACCAAGCGGCGATATGGGATACGTGCTCTCGCCCCCCCCCCCAAAAAAAAAATCCACTAATAAGTCCCTCTATCCGCTTCAAGTCCTTTCGCAGGAGTCAAACGGGCAACGTTTGTAGCCAGTAAAGAACCCTCGGTAAAACAACTAACTTGACCGCCGCAATTCTCCCAGACAGAGACAACGGGAGAGGTCGCCAGGCTTGCAACTGAGCTTGGAGGCTCTTAATAATTCGACAAAGGTTACACCCATATAACTGGGAAGGCTGACCGGTCAATAAAATACCAAGATATTTAAAATGATGGACCGCCCACTTGAGAGGGAAGGGCCCCTGCCAACTACCCCTCACCGATCCCGAGATATCTAAGGCCTCGGATTTATCCTTATTAATACTTAAACCTGCGAAATGACCGAAGGTCTCAAATTACCGCATTAACTGAACCAGATATCCCCTCCAAGAAATGACCCAATCTAGAAATGCCCTCACACTTCAGTGTAAATAGATTATGTATATAGTTAACCCAGTTATCCAAGTTTGTACTCCTGTTCAATGTAAAACCTGACAGTTTGTCTTAATGGTCGTTTTTGTTATGATGTAAACCGCGCTGATTCTAAATAGCGCGGTATATAAGAAACTGTAATAAATAAATAAATAAATAAATTAAGCTGGCGAGCGATTTGTGGGGCCGAAGCAGATGCACAAGGAGGTCATCAGCGAAAGCTGACAATTTAAAAACGGCAGTACGAATACGCACCCCCTGTATCCCCCGTGAGGACTCCACCGACGGATGAACGGGTCCAGAGAGAGGACAAAAAGCAGCGGGGAGAGAGGACAACCCTGTCTAGTCCCCCGATGTAGTGAAAAAGTTTCAGAAAGCACCCCATTACAACAAATCGCCGCAACTGGATCGTGGTAGAGACTTCTAACCATGGCACAAAAAGAGCTTCCGATCCCATAAGGCAGCAGATGCCATAAATACTGCCAATCCACCCTATCGAAAGCTTTCTCTGCGTCGAAACTAATTAGTAAAGACGGGAGACGCCTACTCTGTACCCATTCCAAAGAAGCTAAAATCTTTCTCAAATTGCGGACCGCATACCTCCTTTTCACAAAACCCACCTGGGAGTCATGAATCAAATGCCCCAATACACTCGCTAAGCGGTCCGCAAGAATTTTCGCCAAGATTTTAAGATCAAAATTAAGAAGAGAAATAGGGCGATAAGACTCAGCACACAACAAATCTTTCCCTGGCTTAGGAAGCAGGATCATATGAGCCAGGTTACTACCCCATCGAAATGTACCCTGCTCGGACCTCCGGGTATAGACTGCCACCAGCAGCGGAGACACCAAGCCAGTCAAGATCTTGTAAAATTCTGCCCCCAGCCCGTCCGCACCAGGGGTTTTGTAACAACTCGCTTTGGCAATGACATTTTGCACCTCCTGTACTGAAATCGGCTGATCTAGTTGCAACCGCTGCTGGTCAGTCAATTGGGGTAAGTCCAACCCTTCCAAGTAGTCTGACATCTGCCCTGGAGAGCCCGGGTCTGCTGTGTAAAGTTTCTGAAAAAACAAACAAAAAACACGAGCTATCTCTGGGCTCTCCTTGTGAAGGGACCCCCTTATTATCTTTTAACGCATGCACCAGCGTAGACCCCCTGGAACCACGTAAACATCGCCCTGGTTTATCGCCATGGCAGTAGAGCTGAAATCTATAAAACATAACCGACATTTTAGCCCGCTGATGCAAGAGGTCATTCAACGCGTCTGCATCTCCCAAACCTGTTTCTTCAAGGCCACGCTTGGGTTATTCGCACATTTCCGCCGCTGCTGAGTGACTAGGCGCTCCAATCGGATGATACGTTCTGCCATAAGTCTTCGTTTTCGCGACAAAAAGCCAATAATGTCCCCACGCAAGACCACTTTCGCCATCTCCCCAACCAGCTCAGGCTCCTCGCAATACCCTCTATGGTCCGCCTCAAATTCTTGCCAACGCCGCTGTATGAACTGGCGGAACTGAGAGTCTCTATATAGTTCCAAAGGAAATCGCCACAGTCTCATCGCAGTGCGAGCAGCGCCCCAACGCAGTTGGAGCCAAATAATGGCATGATCGGAGATTTCCGCCGGACCTATCTGCGCCTCATCAACCAAAGCAAACAAACTCTGCGAGGTCAACAAGTAATCAATACGTGCGCTAGAGCTGTGTGCACGCGATTGGTGTGTGTAGTCTTTTTCAGCAAGGTGCAACAGTCTCCACGGATCCACCAAACCCAACCTGGCCCTCAAACCATTTAAGGCTCGAGCCCCTTGAGATCTCTCCCTAGGCCCCTCGCCCCGGGATGTGTCCATCTCCATCCACATCCATCACTCCATTGAAATCCCCTCCCAAGATCAGTGGGAGCTCCGGAAGCTGCTCCACCTGGGAGGCCAACCTAGAATATAAAGCACGGTCCAGCACATTAGGGCTATAAATATTACCAAGAATAACAGGTCTACCGTCCAGGACACCCTGTAGCAGTATAAATATCCCAGTTGGATCCACTATTTCCCTGATAACATCAAAGCGTATACGCTTATGTAGCAGTAGGGCCACCCCCCCTTTCTTATTCTGGGCCGGCGCCCCCCATACCTGTCCCACCCAGAATTTGCGCAATTTAGCATGCTCCTCGGTTGTCTGGTGGGTTTCCTGGAGGAAGGCAATGTCAGTTTTGTGTCGCGCTAGAGCCTGTAATATTTTTGATCTTTTAATCGGGCTCCCCAGGCCACAAACATTCCACGAAGTAATCTTCAGTCTGGGTTAACATCACTCCAGTATCTTAATAGGGTTCCCAACCATACCCCGGGTAGAACCCCCCCAGCCTGGAGCTTCCCCCACCCAACACTCAAGTATTCCCCCAATGCCATGGGGTTCCCGGTGTGACGCGACCATGTCCCCACCCCCCTCCCGCTCCCCAACCTACCCCCCCCACCCACCCCCCTCCCCCTTATCTTCTACCCCAATCTCTCCCACTATACCCCCGTTCCCCCCTCTACCCTCAAGTCCCTAACTCTATCTACTCCAGCCAGCCTGTCTTAGGCCGGTTGACTTCCTGTAGCAATCGAGCCCACCCCCCTAAGATACCTATGCAACCTTTCCCCAGACTAGTACCCCGGATCTCCCCCACTTCCCGCACCCGCCTTCTCTCTCCTGCTACACATCCCAAGTTTTACCCGCGACCCCCCCCTGTTCTCCCCACCAGGTCCAAAATAAATCATATGAGCCTCTAAGGCCTAAACCCATCCCCCAATTAGAAATGATCAGGTCTAAAATTACACTTGGGCAAAATCTCCCCCAACATACAGGAGGAGTAAACAGCAATCACATAGCTCCTAAGTTCAATAATTACAAGGGATCTCTCCACCCCCCCAAATGCACTATCCGCAGATACTATGGTCAGCGCTCTGGAAGAGGGAGAAAAACAAAACTATACAAGATAAACCAAACCTCAAACAGGTGCAGCATTATATGCTACCCTCCCTTCCCCTCCGGCCCTCCCCATCCGCCAACCCAGTTGAGCACCAATGTCGGGGATTCCCCTAGGGCATTTACCCCCCCCCTTCCCCTCTAGAACCCCCTCCATCACCCCAAGATGAGAAGTGGGACAATGAATGGGTAAACCCCTCCAAGGCCTACCCCCAGTACCCAGTGCTTCGCGCTACACCCAAGGTCATACCAAACCCTTCTATTCCACCCCTCCCCCACCTCCCCTTCCCCAAACCCAGCCCCCCTCCCCACAACTTACCAATTCCACCAACCCCAGTAGAGTCCACCTCCGAGAGAAGGAGATGCATACAAAAAGAAGGAAGAGGAAGCATCAGCAAAAAAAGGGGGGGGGGGAAAGAAGGAGAAAAATCACACTTTGGGCTCAAATACAAACTCGGGGGGGAAGTGACACCATCCCCCCTTCCAAACACTTCCCCAACAACTCCACTCCAAAAGTGCCACCAGTCCAACCACATATAACATAAGTCCCGTGACAATCATGTCCACTGTGCCTTAACTTCGTCTCACAGGCCGTAGCACAATTACGCCATCTGTCACCCGCGACGAAACTCACTGTACCATAAACTGGATCCCATCAGTCTCACCTCCATCTTCACGGCACCTCTGTCGATGATTCAGCCAGTTGCTCTAGCCATGCGTGAGCCTCTTCCGAGGTACCGAGGAATCTCGTCTGTCCACGATGTTCCACCCGGTTTAGCCGGGTATAATAAAGAAAAGCAGATCCCCTTATTCACTAGCTGAGCATATATGGCCGAAAAGGTTCTACGCTGTTGGCTCACCAATAAAGAGTAGTCCTGGAAGACCAAGATGCGATTGGACTGATCCACTTGTCTCCAACGAGCGCGGGCCGCTCTCAACACCATCTCTTTCTGGCGGTAGTCAAGAAAACGGGCTATCACTGCACCTGGCCTCTGCGCTTGGTCTCGCTCTGGGCCCAGTCTGTGCACCCATTCAAGAGCTATAGGGTGCTCAACTGCCTCATTCAGGAGCTTTCCTATCCAGGTTAGAAGATAGTTGGAGAGGGCATTATCCGCTACCGTCTCAGGTATCCCGGATAAACCGCAGGTTTTTTCTGCGGCCCCTGTTTTCCAGATCTTCTAACTTTTCCCCTTGCTGCGATACAAGGGCCTCCAGGGCGCGCACTCTAGCCGTCAAAGAGTGCTGGGCATCCTTCACTCCCGATATCCTCGTTTCAGCATGTTTCAACCGCCCCGTAAACTCAGCAATTTTCTGGGCCACAGAGTTCAGCTGATCCCCGAGCTCGCTGAAACGCTCATCTAAAGCCCGCACTACCGCAGCACTCACATCAGCCACCATGCTGCTCTCGCCCTCAGACCCGGGACTCTTCAGCGCTCCGTCTGCCATCTTTAAGTCAGGGCCTCGTGCTTTCTCCCTCTTAGTCGATTTTGTAGCCATCAGGTGTCTCTCAGCATGCAAAGATGGCACTGCTGTAAGCCCACCACTATCCCTGCAGTTTTTCAAAGTAGCCAGGGGCATTCGGCTGCAATTTGCGAGAGTTTATAGCTGCTTTGCGGGGTGGGTACCCGAAGCTGATCTACACCACGCCTGATCAGCTCAGTGCCATACCGGAAGTCTCCCTAGGTTCTTTTTTATCCAAATTGCCAGCGTTTCCTCTGACTGTGCTTTTGGCTGTGTTTTGTCAGAGAGTCAGGATACCTCCTGTTAAATTAAGAAAACAGGAGATGGGCATACCGTCTAGACGAGAGAAAACAAGAATACCATCTCAATGACGAGAGAAAAGGGATATCGTTTGTGATAAGGAAGCTTATCATAGTTCAGGAAGGAGCTATAAGAGAGGTGAATTGGCTCTGAACAAGCAACCTGTCTTTCCTGGTAGAAATAATAAAACAGAATGTTTCCATAAAAGACTACCAGTCCCAGAATGCACCAGGTTTCAAACAGCCACTACAAGAGCTGAAGTGGGGAAACGTGTGTTCAATCAGGAGAACTATGAGGTAATCCCCAATCCCTCATCTCCAAGGGCAGGGCTTGATTCAGCACAGCTGAGCTGTGCTAGGGTGGAGTATCCCTCTAAGCAGGTTAAAAGTAAGACCTATTCTACACAGAAGGAGCCAGAGCAGACGGATCAGCAGAGGAACCCAGAGCTCAAGGACAGAGAGAGCAAGACGCAACGTGGAAGAAAGAAGAGGAAAGCATCTTGGAGGTCTAAAGGAGTCCATAGCAGTATGTGTGCTGGGAGTCATTCCAGAGGCAAGCATACTCCATTGGACTGGGGAAAGCCAGAGGAGTGGGGTTACAGAGCCAGGAATCCCCGGACGGCACCTGTGAGGGAGACTGCTGCATTTGGAAGGGGCCCTAAGACCAATGCAAGAAGGTATGTGAAGAGAGACCCAGTGTCCAGGGATCTTGATTGGAAGGCTGGACATAAAAACTGGACTACATACTGGCCAGGAGATCTGAAGAGGGACTAACAGCAATGGAAGCTCAGGTATGAACACTGATCTATGCCCTAGCTCTTCACGTGGAAGACAGCAGGGAAACAAGTATTGTCCTGAGAGTGCTCCATTAAGGAATTCCCCTGAACCAGTCAATGATATTGATTCTATGATAGTTGAAGGAGGAGGAGATGTTTTAAATGACCAGTGTGATTACATGGATTGCTCTCTCTCTAGGCTGCTGTGGTAATATACTTTCACAAATACACCAACCATCAAAAAGAAATATATCCTGTTCTTTTATCTACCCAGAAAAGTTTACAAGAAAGCTTTTGGGTAGGATTTGAGCCACGTATAGAAAGTAAACCAGCCAAGAGGTTTGCAGCTGGTTAATTGTTAGCAATTAAACCTTGCATAATTGCACGTGGGCTCTGAAAGGACACTTCTGGGTGTGTGTGCAAATACAAGAAGTTATCCTTGAAAAAGAACAGTTTTTTTGATTACTTTTTGGGTTTTGGTTTTGTTTTGGAGCACTGCTAAAAGGTATTAGCAGGAGCCCACAGAAAGACTTTTCTGTTCCCATCAAGGTCTTTATTGTTTGATTGATTGCTTAAGAAGTTCAGTTGTTGTTCCTGATTTGTTTTTCCTAAGTATAATACTGAAAGCAAGTATCCTTTTGTGCTACCAAGTAAATCTGTGTGGGAGAAATAACCCCATAAATAAAATATATTTTCTTTGCTTAACACTCGAGCAAGCACAACTCATTTATTTGTGAATGGCTGATTCTGGTATGAATGGACTACATTTCCCACAATCCTTTGCAAGTCATACTAATATTTGCCTTTGCCAAGACTGTGGACATTCTCACCCAGCGCCCTGTTTACACGTTCCACGAGGGAACGAGAGATACGTCCTGCCGGTTCAGGGGAAGCGGATACTGTCCTGGACAAGAGAAAACTGGTACTGCGCTTGGATACCCTAGGGAGACTCCAGTGGTGAGTATTGTATTTCCTGTCTACCCCAAGGACAGAAGACTTACCTGGTTTAGCTGGTGGGTGAGTAGTGAATTCACACCTGTATATATGTTCTGTTATGTAGAAAATATTAGCATGTTTGTGTTTTGGATCCAGTTGTAAATATTAGGGAAAGAAAGTTTTTGCCAGACATTAGGTCTTTATATCTCCAGGATTGATTAGTGTATGCGTGAGACTGTACGTACCTTTGGGGGCAAAGCAACTGTGTGTCCCTATCCACGTTTCCATACCCCCATCACTGCGAGGGGATTGGCTGGGTTTGGACGAAGCGTAAAGATTGTGTGTCTGTGTGTATCCTGGATTTCGTAGCTTTGCACCTCTGTAGCTAAAGAGGTCGATATTCCATCTGTAAAAGTGAAGCTACGTTCACCTCTGTAGATAAAGAGATTCGATACTCTATCGGTAAAAGGCAAAGTTATTAACAAATTGCCCCAGTGTCCCCGAACAGTGAAAACACCAGGTCTACACAGATTATAGAAGAGGGACAGTTTAGAATATGTTTAAACAGAAATCAAAGCAGGGGGCAGATAATGACAAAGGAGCTGAGCCCGGCACTAACCCCATAGATTGCCTCATTAATCCAAACCCCTGCTGGAGTCCTCAATAGCAAGATTGTTCTAAAAAATAAAAAAGGGAACAATCTCCTTATCTGGGATGCTTACAGACCAGAGAGGGTGACACTTAGATCCACTAAAGAAGAACTAGTCTAGTTACAAGATGCACGTTAATTGTAACTATGGAGTTCTGGACTTCTGAAACTATGGGGGTGTGAGAGGTATGTCTGTTGAACATTGTAAGGCACCCGGCCAGTGTCCTGGCTGTGTTTACTGGATAACTGCCCCCTATATGTCGCCTGATGAAAGATAGCTAGTTGTCTGCGCAACGGCTGGTTGTTTGCAGCAAGATAAGATGGCTGCCTGTTTCAGCTAGAGAGAGAGAGAAGCTACTGAGGGATCTCTTCTGGGGATGGACGCCTCGCCTAGAGGAAACTCCCAATTCAGAAGTCTCTCTTGTTTGTTTAAATAAAGGATTCATTCAATCGAAGTGTGACAGGAGATGAAGTTCAGAACTTTGACGGTGAAGTATTATTCCTCTGTAATTAGCTTTCTAGTTATTATTCTAATAGCTTTCTAGGTATCTTATTTTTATTTATTTATTTATTTACATTCTCTTATATACCGCGCTATTCTGCATCAGTGCGGTTTACATTGAACAAACTGAAATTACATTGAACAGGGCATTATAACTTGGAGATAACTATTTTACAGGGAACATGGGCTATGGAGGGTTACGCGGCTTTCCCAAGACCACAAGGAGCACCTGTGGGACTAGAAACCCGTCCTTCCGGCCCAAGGTTGCTGTCCTCTAGTAGTATTTGAACCCCCGACCTTCCGGCCTGAAGTACCTTGCCCCAACCACTAGGCCACTCCTCCACTCCTTTTGACTAATTGTAGGTAGACAAATGAATTACTTTACAAATTCAAGACTAAAGCGAATGAAGGAGATGACTGCAGCTGAATTCTGCAGCTGAGAAAGAAAGGAAAAAACTCTTTAGGAAAATTTGTGACCTTGTGATGCAAGGACATCTAGTTCAGTGCTTTAAACAAAAATGACTATCTGTAGAGCTAGTATTAATTGTCATGACAAAGCAAAGATTTTATTACTTGTTTTAGCTGATTGTTACGGCATGTTTCTTTTCAGAACTATCCAGGGGGGAGGGTCTAGTTCAGTTTTCAGTATGAAGGGTGAAATTTCTTAAAAGAAATACCTTATTCTGATCAGATAGGCCTTTAGGCATAATGCACTTGTAACCTTAGCTTTATCTTGTGTTTAAAAGTTTTAGTAGTTTTTATGGTCTCTGGAGCTGAACTGATTAGAGTTCTTTACTTAAGCTGAACAAAACAAACAAGAAAGATAGAAAAATTAATAAAAACTGCTTCCGTTTTTCCTTTGACCTTCAAAGTAGAGGTTAAGAGCCCTAACAGGACAATGAGACATTCCGAGCCAGTAGTTACCAGATTGCACCTTGGAAATGATTTACATCCTGAGTGAATAAGAAGTTAATCGTGCTTGAATTTTATCTCTGGAAAATTTCTATGTATATATTTGGTTCTGACTGCATTTGCTATTGAGCAAAATTAAAAGTTAAAATATATTGTGGCACGCACCTCATAGAGGACATAGTTATTGTTCATAAATTACAGAAACAAAAAAGAGCTGTAACTCAGCTGCAAGATAATTTCCAGTTGCCTTGAAAGTCAGAACAGAGACCTATTATTTACTTTGCTAAGATGACGTCAAGGTTGGCTGAGGCTCTCAGTAATTTGCTTTAAAAATAACTTAAAAAGGAAAGTGTTTGCATTCCAGATATCCACAAGCCTTTTCATGAAAAAAAGTATCAGTTTTATGTCATGCCTGTTTTTTGAACTGTAAGATTTAGGGTAATTACTTTGCATTGTTAAGCTTCATGTTCATGTTCATTTATTTGATTGACCGCTCTTCATTGGTAGGCAGAGCGGTTCACAATAAAAGTATAACCAGAGTGGCACAAGGCCGGAAATTGGAAAAGAAATTACAATTCAAATAGAGAAAGCGATAGAGACGAGAGCAGGTAGGGCAGAGGGGGGGGGGGGGGGACAGGACAGTAACATCAGATCTGCTGAATTTTAGGATAAATTCACCTGTTTCTCTGTATTTGAATTTTACGTCTTAATGTCCAGAGACAAAGTGTAACAATTGTTTGATGTTCTTAGCAACCTTGCCAAAGGAGGATACATTAGTATGGTATAAAAACATGAGAAGGACCTATGTATGTAGTTGGTAGAATGATGCCAGAGGAAAATATGTTATGAAAGATGCAGTGGGATATTAAGAGGAAGGACTCTGATGAAACTGATTTAATGATGTGAAGCACAATAGAGTATTTCCTACCAGCAAATGAATGGATCAGTGCATCACATTGGACAAAGGGACAATAATATTTGCCTATGAGAATGAGAGGTTCAAATTTTGAGAGAAACCAAACTTAAACTTCAGAGAAAGGTGAAGCACGCTACGCAGTCCTGAAGAACTGCTGAGAAGCAGGCCCAAATTATCTGAAAATAGGGACTATTAGACTGATTGGGAACTTTTGTGAATGATTGTATTGTTATCCTTTTATTAGAAACTATCTGAAATCTACAAGCTATTTGGCCTTCAGCAACTGCAATACCCATATTTGCTCACCTTTGTCACCTTGTTTTCCCATAGGGGCCACTGTTTATAAAAGAATCTTTTGTTCATGCATCCTGAGACTGCCCAACTTTCTACCTCATTTTTTCACTGCTGCTTCCCCTTTTGCCGCCCGTTTGAATGATACTGACGCTTGGATACGTGTCAGCCATTTAAAGGCAGCTCCAGTTGTTTCCTCCGATCAATCATCCCTCTCCCTCCACAGAGCCAATACATACTTATCCAGATTTGCTACTGTTTAAGATGCTTGCTGCTAAACCTGCTCCATGGGCATCTTTGTGTATTCTTCTGGGAATTTCAGTCATTATTATCCTCCTTATTGAGCGTCTACACCCGGATGGACAACTGGCCTTGTTCCTTCAGGGACAGCACCAGACTAACCAGACGATATCTCGTGTCCCAGTGCTTTACCTGGACCTCACATTGTTACTGCTACCTCCCCCTTTTGCTGCTCAACTAAATGATACAGACACCTGGATACACGTCGTCATCTGAAAGCTGTGCCAGCTGTCTCATCTGCTTGACCAATCTCCCCTCCTGTGCTTCCTGCTCTTCATCTCCACTGTGTTTATACTGCTTATCACATTCCTTCATCCTGATGGACCTTATTACTTATTTGTGTAAGCACACAATTAGACTCTGCCTTTGAATTAGACTCACATTTGAACATTCTGTTTAGCAGTCATATTTCATTGATTTAGTTTACTGTATCCTGTTTTGTTGTGTGTTTCCCTCCGGTTCAGATAAGTCACAGGATTTCTTTATTGTTATTCTCTTTTACCCTCCAAGTTGGGGTTCTCACCTGTCTTGGTGTTTATGGTTCCCGATCTCGAAGAGACCTGCATACTGCTTCTTGGAAAGAACATGAATGGCCCCCCGAGTGTATTATTAATTACTGTGGTCCTGCTACCTGGGCTGCTTATGGTACTTGGGGCTACCGTACACCTGTTTATATGTTAAATCATATTATTCGCTTGCAAGCTGTTGTAGAGATTTTAACCAATGAAACTAACAAAGCACTTACACATTGCTTGCCAAACATACTCAAATGCGTTCTGCCATTTATCAGAATCGTTTAGCTTTAGATTATTTGCTTGCTGCTGAAGTTGGTGTATGTGGGAAGTTTAATTTGACTAATTGCTGCTTACAGATAGATGATCATAGTCGTGTTATTGATGAAATTACTGACCGTATGAGAAAAATTGCACATGTTCCTGTGCAAACTTGGGAAGGTTTTAATTTGGGAGGTTGGTTTGGATCTTTTTTTTTCTTCTTTGGGTGGTTTAAAGGGTGGTTTAATTTCCATGATGATGTGTATTGCCTGTATTCTTATGTGTTGTGCTTTTCCTCTTCTTTTAACTTTTGTACGTAAATTGATTAAGTCTTCTACTAAGACTTTGTATATTGTCTCTAGAGACCAGTATGAGCTCCTTCCTCTTGCTGATCCTGCTCTGTCACAAATGGTTGTCGTTACTGGCCCCTAAATTTGGGTATATCTGGAACTTCTCCCCCCCCCCCCCCCTTACAGTAAAAGAAAAAGAAAAATTGGAGAATGTTGGGATATTTTGGCTTAGGGATAGTCCTGCTCAGATCTGCATCATATGCCTTCTATGTTTACACTTTTGCTGGCCTGCAACGCACACAAGCATCCTGAAGGCACAGAAATACAGCATGTGGGCTATAAGTGAAAGTATATATTGTGAGGCCTGCTACAGTCTTGAAACCATGTTCTGGGCAGAAGTGCTCAGGATATGGGCCTACTACGAAATACAGGTCAGGCTAAAACTAATTAGTAGAAATACTTTCAGCCTTGATGTTTAGCACCAAGAAAATAGCAGAACGCAGGCCCGACACAGGAAGGTAGAGAACGACACGCTTGAAAGCACCAGATCTCTGGATGTTATAATGAGCCATTCCTCTTGTCTCTTCTATTTCTTTGACTATCACTGTATCTCTTACTTTGTCCTATCTTATCAATGGCGTTCTTTTCATATTTTCAGTATCATTTATGAAATATTGTAAACCGCTCTGATGCTTTGACCTGAGCGGTACATCAAATGTAATAAACAAACATAAGCAAGAACCTTGAAGAAAAGCAGTTTCTGGCCCAAAAAATCATGGGAGGCCCCCACCCCCCCCAGTAGAAACTTTTGCAGACTTTGCAGAAAGCTGCACGTACTCCATAGAAAAACCCCTGCATATGACATCAGAAGCTATGCAGTACTTTCTAGAGCTTTGTGACAGAGAAAGAAGATATAAGGGGGGCAAGCTCTCTAGCTCGTGGGCAATCTGCTCTCTAACTCCAGTACAGAGAGTAGGTTGCCTGTCACACTCTCAGACAGAAGTCTTTTGCTACCTGCATTTTTTATTTATTTTGCTTTGGTATACCAAATAAACAGCTTTGCATCTAAGTAGAAGTTGTCTGAGCAATTCATTGGTAATTGGTAATATTGGGAAACTTTTGTAGGTGGACCCTGCCTACACTACTTAAGTGCATTTTACCATATTCTAGTCTCCAGTTCTGTGTTTTGTCTTGATTAGATTATAAGCTCTGATAAACAGGGACTGTCATATCTATATGTACAGTGCTGTGTATGCCTTGAAATGCTATTCAAATGATTAGTAGTAGTAATAGTAGTAGTCACCCATGCGTGGGCCAGCAAACAGCACAAAAAGATAGTTGAACTTACATAAAGAATTTGTAACCTTCAAGTAGCATAAGGAAAGGAATGGAAAATAAAAAAAAAGATATTATAATGCCTTTATAGCATTCCATGGGGAGACCACATCTTGAATATTGTGTGCAATTCTGGTCGCCGTATCTTAAAAAGGATATAGCGTTATTAGAAAAGGTTCAGAGAAGAGACACCAAAATGGTAAAGGGGATGGAAGGATACTCCTATGAAGAAAGGCTAAAAAGGTTAGGGCTCCTTAACCAGGAAAAGAGACGGCTGAGGGGAGATATGTTAGAAGTCTATAAATTAATGAACGGAGTGGAACGGGTAAACGTAGATCGACTGTTTATGTTAGAAACATAGAAACATGACGACAGAAAAAGACCACATGGCCTATCTAGTCTGTCCTTCCATAAAAACTACAACAGTCCACTTTTTACCTTTAGAGATCCTCTGTGTTGGTCCCATGCTTTTTTTAATTCAGTTAGGTGCATTCAATGTTATCAGAATATAGAAAGACTAGGGGACATGCAATGAAGCTACAGGGTAAACTATTTAAAACTAATAAAAGAAAATATTTTTTAACTCAACGTGTAAATCAAACTCTGGAATTTGTTACCAGAGGATGTAGTAAAGGCTGTTAGTGTAGCTGGGTTTAAAAAAAGGTTTGACAAGTTCCTGGAGGAAAGGTCCATAAACTATTATTGAGAAGGGACCCAGGATATCAATGCTTGACCCAGTACAAGCATTGTGGAACCTGTGTCTTTTGGGGAAACTGCTAGCTACGTATGACCTAGATTGGCCACTGTTGGAAACAGGATACTGGGCTTGATGGACCTTGGTCTGACCCAGTATGGCATCTCTTATGTTCTTAAGTATCAGAGAAGCACCATCTGGACATCCACAAGATGAAGATCATTATTCTTCTCCTGACACTGCTCCTTAGAGAAGAGTGCAAGCAGGCCAGCTGGTTTACATAAAGGGAGAAATCGCCTTAGGTAAGAAGGAAGGAACAGGCTGAATAGAAACTGCTTCCTTCGAAAAAGACAGATAAGGGTCTCAACAACACAGAGCCTGCAGCTCCGAAATCCACCTTACCGAACAAATCACAACCAAGACAACAGGCTTTCCTAACCAGGGCTCTACAGATCAGCAAACAGTAAGGATTTGAGGGTTTGTTTGTTTGTTTGTTTGTTTGTTTTTATTACATTACATTGCTAGCTCTCTGACTGGGAGCTCTTAAAAGGGTTTTTGTATATTTTTTAAAGCAAGGTTACTTTCTTTTTGGTGCTTTAGGAGAACTTTCCTTGAGCACAGTAGGTTGCTGAACTCTAGTAACCTCCTCAGGTTTGAAAATTGCTAACACCTAATCAGGTGTTAGTTCCCTCCCTACCCACCCCGACTCCCACCCACCCCTAGTGAGCAGTCTTGCTTTACAGGGCACCTCCCCCTTTAACAAATCACAGAGAATTGGACCAGCACATTTTGAATATAATTAAAGAGATTTAACTGCTTTTTCTCTGAAAGGACAGCTGGGAAACCGGCTGGTACTTGGTAGATCTCTCTCCTTTGCTTTAACAGATACCTAACCTCCACAAACAGAACAATGGCTGGGAAAAATCGTATTGCTAAAGCTGTTGCCCCCGTTACAGCTTCTGCTTCGGTCCAGACAGAGGTCCTAATGCCAGTTGAAGGACCAGTTCCATGTGCAGGGTGCCTACATGCTGAAGCTCTGAGGAAACAAGTGGAGGAACTCAGAGAGGAGGTGGCGAGGCTGAGGTGCATTCAAGACAGTGAGAAGTACATTGATGAGATGCTTCTTGCAGCAGCCAAGCTCTCCAGCACAGGAGAAAACAGGTGCCAACAGAATGTCGATGGCTGGACACAAGTCACAAGGGCCTGCAAAAATCACCAATCCAACTTCTCCAGCCATTGAATTGAAGAACCATTATGCAACCCTGGAAGTGGAGGAGGTGACAGCATCCCTGGAAAGGGAAGAACCAGAGTTCAAGTACCCCAAAGTTACCAGAAGGAAACGAAGGGTAGCGGTGGTTGGAGACTCTCTTCTGAAGGGTACTGAGGCATCCATCTGCCGACCAGACTTGATGTCCAGAGAGGTATGCTGTCTGCGTGGTGCCAAAAAACAAGATGTTAAGGAGAGTTTGCCGAGACTCATCAAGCCCACTGACTATTACCCAATGTTGCTAATCCATGTTGGAACAAATGATACTGCCAGGTATACCTCGGAAAGTATCAAAAGTGACTTCATGGCTCTGGCACAGAGGGTGAAGCAGTTAGGTGCACAGGTGGTGTTTTCTTCAATCCTCCCTGTTGAGGGTGAAGGCAGAGAGGCTCGCATCAGGGAGATGAATGCATGGCTGCGTGGATGGTGCCATCGAGAGCGTTTTGGTTTCCTAGACCATGGGATGCTATTCCAAGGGTTGCAGAGCAGAGATGGCATCCATCTGTCCAAGAAAGGTCAAAGCATCTTCGGTAGCAGACTGGCTAATCTACTGAAGAGGGCTTTAAACTAGATTCGTTGGGGATAGGTAAAAAAAGCCCCCAGGTAAGTGAAAGCCCCCAGGTAGGTGATACATTAAATACCTTTATGGAAATGGGTAACAGAGGCAACATATGGAAAGCAGCGTGTATAAATGCCCGTAGCATGGGAAATAAGGTGAGGATCTTAGACTTTAGGAAGACTAACTTTGCGAAGATGGGCCAATACCTCAGGGAGTCGTTAGTGGGATGGGAACAGCTGGGGGATGTAGAAAAACAGTGGGCAAAACTGAAAAGGGGTATTTTAAGGGCAACCAACCTTTTTGTTAAAATGGTAAATAAAGGCAAAAGGAAAAGGAGAACGCTATGGTTTTCGAAGGAAGTAGCTGAAAAAGTGAAGAAAAAGAGGGAGGCCTTCATGAAATACAAGAGATCACAGAGAGAGGAAGACAGGCATCTGTATTTGGAAAAACTTAAAGTAGTCAAGAAGGCAAAGATTCAAAAGGAGGAGGAAACAGCCAATGCAATAAAATGGGGGGATAAGACATTTTTCAGATATATTAGTGAGAAGAGGAAGGGCAAAAGTGGTATTGTCAGACTCAAGGGTGCAGGGGGGGAATATGTAGAAGCTGATAAGGATAAAGCGGAATTGCTTAACAAATATTTTTGTTCTGTGTTCACAGATGAAGAACCAGGAGCAGGACCTCAGAAAACACCCACAAATAGGAACAGAAGCGAGGGACATCTTGAATAATTTTCAGAAGACTGTGTTCGTGAGAAACTAGCTCAACTTAAAGTACACAAAGCGATGGGACCGGATGGAATACACCCTAGAATACTGAGGGAACTTGGGGACGTTCTAGCAACTCCACTGACTGACCTTTTCAATGCCTCATTGGAGTCGGGAGTGGTGCCAAAGGACTGGAGAGAGGCTCATGTGGTGCCTTTACACAAAAGCAGAAGTAAGGATGTGGTTGAAAACTATAGGCCAGTTAGTTTAACTTCGGTGGTGAGTAAATTATTGGAAACGCTGCTGAAAGAGAAAATAGTGAGGTTTCTGGAGTCCAGCGGATTACAGGATCTGAGGCAGCATGGATTCACTAGAGGCAGGTCTTGTCAGACAAATCTGATTGATTTTTTTGACTGGGTGAACAGGGAGTTGGACCGAGGGAGAGCTCTAGATGTGGTGTATTTAGATTTCAGTAAAGCCTTTGACACTGTTCCTCACAGGAGACTTATAAACAAACTGAGCACCCTAAGGATGGACCCTAAAGTTACTGCTTGGGTTAGAAATTGGTTGGGTGGGAGGCGACAAAGAGTACAAATAAATGGAGCTCACTCTAAGGAGAAGGATGTTACCAGTGGTGTGCCCCAGGCATCTGTCCTTGGTCCGATTCTTTTTAACATCTTTGTTAGTGATATAGCGGAAGGGCTGTCGGGTAAGGTTTGCCTCTTTGCAGATGATACCAAAATCTGCAAAAGAGTAGACACCCAGGAAGGTGTAGATAACATGAAGAGGGATCTAGCTAAGCTTGAAGAATGGTCTAGAATTTGGCAGCTGGGATTTAATGTTAAAAAATGTGAGGTCATGCATTTGGGCTGCAGAAATCCAAGGGAGCAATACAGTATAGGAGGTGAAGTACTTTTGTCCACTAAAGAAGAGCGGGACGTTGGCGTGGTTGTGTCTGATGATCTTAAAGTAGCTAAAGAGGTAGAAAAGGCGACGGCAAAAGCTAGAAGGATGATTGGGTGCATACGGAGAGGAATGGCTTGCAGAAAAAAAGGAGGTGATAGTGCCTCTGTATAAGTCTTTGGTGCGACCTCATTTGGAGTATTGTGTGCAATTCTGGAGACCGCATCTTCAAAAGGATGTGAACAGGATGGAGTCGGTGCAGAGGGTGGCTACTAAAATGATTAGTGGGCTTCATTATAAAGCATATGAGGACAACTTAAGGATCTTAATATGTACACCTCAGAGGAAAGGCGGGATAGAGGTGATATGATTGAGATGTTTAAATACCTCCGTGGCATAAAGGTTCAGGGAGAGAGCCTCTTTCAATTGAAAGCAAGTTCTGCTACGAGGGGACATGGGATGAGGGTGAAGGGAGATAGATTCAGGAGTGATATGCGGAAATATTTCTTTACGGAAAGAGTAGTGTATCCATGGAATAGTCTCCCAGTGGAGGTGGTAGAGATGAGGACAGTAACTGAATTCAAGAAAGCATGGGACCAACACAGAGGATCTCTAAAGGTAAAAAGTGGACTGTTGTAGTTGTTGATATGGAAGGACAGACTAGATAGGCCATGTGGTCTTTTTCTGTCATCATGTTTCTATGTTTCTATGTTTCTATGTCTCAAGTGTCAAATTCTTCAAAGTAACATGCTTCAATGGCTCAAGGGGTGCAGACATCAGGATCCTGGAGCACCAGATACAGATCTCAGGAAGGGATCTCGGACTGGAGGGGTGGATGCAGATGTCAAACTCCCTGGAGAAAGCCAGACATCCGGATGGCAAGGCCAATGAACCAGCCAATGAACCTCAAACAGGCCATAGATGCCACCTGAACCTTCAGTGAACTAAGAGAAAAGGCACTTCTCCAGATCTTCCTGTAGAACAGGCGAATAGTGATGGCACCATGGCCACCTCAGGAGCCAGCTGACATTCGCCGCACCAGTACTCAATGCACCAGACCCACACATGTGCCATTTTGGAAGACCTCCTCTGGGCTCTGAGCAAAATGGAAAACCACTGCCTGAGCGCAACCCAAACATGCTAACCATCTCCTTACAGGAGTCAAGTCATAAGAGTGAAGGGAGTCGGGTCCCCCAGGACAAGTGCTCCCTGAAACAATAGGCCCCAAGATGGAGGCAGACAAAGAGGTGGCACTTGCAGGAGCTGCATCAATCTCTGAATCACACTCTCTTCAGCCAATCTGATGCAGCCAGAATAATCATTTTAGGGTGATGCTCCATACGCCGAATCACATGCCCCACCAGAATCCACGGAGGAAACACAGCTTGTGTTCAACTGGTCAAGGTTAAGCCAGGGCACTGACGCCCTCTGATCCTGTCTCCATGCAGCGACTGAAGAAGCACACTTTGGCACTGGAGCCATCAGTCTCATCTCTGAGCAACCCCAGTGGGGCAGAAACAACTGGAACATCTCCTGATTCAACTCCCACTCTCCTATAACCAGAGTGTTGGTTGAAGAAATCCATTTCCACCCCAGCAATGTGCAGAGCCAACAATCTATGAGGCTCTTTGCCACCCAAGCAAGACAGGAGAGTCATCTCCAGGGACTATCCCAGTACTCCTTGTGCCACCTTGCCCATTGACCTACATGGTGTCGACCAGTGGCTGGAAATGCAGAAGAGTCAACCTGATAACCCTTGCCTCAAGACAGTTGGACCACACCGCCTCCCTGTGCTGTCGTATCCTGGGCCATTTGGCCTAGGCAATGGTCTCCCCAGACAGAGAGACTAGCATTCATTGTCATAAGGATCCATCGTCCAGAGGCACTTCCTTCCTCAGAAGACTGGACTGGGCTGCTGCCACCACTACAGACTGGTCATCATCATCATTGAGAGCGAGAGCCTGGGCTCGAACTGCTGAGAACATGGGAACGATCTATTCAGTAAGGACAGTTGGAGCAACCGCAAATGAACATGCAACACCTCAATTGTTGCCACCATCTATCTGAGGAGCTGAAGATTAACCTGAACTCTGACAGCCTGTCGGGAACAGAATAGCGCTAAGGAATCCAACAGCTAGGACTTTCTCCTCTGGCAGGAAGACTCTGCACACTCAAGTATCAAAATGTGCTCCCAGGAACTCCAGGAAATGCAACAGGTGTCTCTTTCCCAATTATCACCCAGCCAAGGCTTATCAGAAAGGACACCACTCAGGCAGCTACCCAAGATGCCTCTGAAAGAGAATGAGCTTGGATTAGATAGTAGCCCACGTATGCGTGCACACAAATTCTTTGGTGCTGTAGTGCCACAGCCACCACCACCATGACCTTAGAAAACGTCTTTTGGCAGTAGAGTCCAAATGAAGGGCAGCAAACTGAAAGGGAGAGCCAAGCAAGGCAAACACAGATATTTTGCTGATCCCCCGAATCAAGATATACAAATATGCCTCAGCCAAATCCGGAAAGGAATTAACTCCCCCTTAGCACATAACTTGAATCATGTGCTTGTTGACATAATTGAGGTCTAGAATTGTCCAAAATGTTCCTTCTGTGTCATGTGGCAAGGAGGCCTATCCAGAGTATGAGGGAGGACAAAGACAGGGAATTCATCCTAGTAAAGGGCCCCCTTTTACCAAGGCAGAATAGGAAAGACACAAACACAGCTAGGAATCAGAAAACTTCCACATGGCCCACATTCCTGCTCCCCCTAGTGGAAGGAAGGGGAGAGGATACAGGGCCCAGAACCCCTTAGGCAGGGAGTGCTCCAAGTATGCAGGTGCACGAAGTCAGGCTGATTGTCATCAACTGGCTAGGGAGGGGTGGAAGAGAGGGCCCTGGAAGTATAAACTGAAGCCAGAGTGTGAGAGCAGGGGTGTCGTGGTGAGGAGAAGCAGCAAGAACGGAGGTAGCAGCAAGAGGAGCAGCAGGGGAGAAGGAGAAGCAGGAAGCCAAACTGCCACAAGCCGAGGCACAGCTGCAAGCTGGCAAAGCTTGACCAGTGCGGAGCAGAGCAGAGCCCTTGAGCTTCCAAGAGAGGAGAGTGCTAAGTGGAATATAGCACATCTGCCAGAGGGTTTGAAGCCAGGAACAGGAGAGACTCCAGGATTCCCCGGGAGGCTGGTGGCTGAGGACTGTGAGCAGGGAGAGTCTGAGCCTATGCAGCTGGGAGAGCCTGAGGTAAAGCTAAATGGGGAAGAGATTCCTATGGACTGTTCTGTGTGCAAGGCTTTAAACCTGAGGAACAGGGAGAAAACAAGCCAATCCTGAGAGAGAGTTTACCAGGGAAGGGAACCCATAGTCCACAAGCCAGTGGCCCTGATTCCCTCATGTTGGTAGAGGGAAAGGTCACAAGGACTAAGGAGTAACCCTGGAAGCTGTGAAAGCTTGATAAGCACCTGCCGCAGGAACAAGGACAATGGGATAGGAAAGTAGCTTTTGTAACAGAGCTTTCTTGTGCCCTGAATTGTATTTGTGGCTTGAAGGTTTATGCAGCTGAAGAGAAGCTATACTATCACGGACAGTGAATGTGATTTTTGTTTGTGCTTTTGGCCAGCAAGGCTACAAAGGAAGTGAATTATCCATTCTGTTAAAAGACTGTGTATCTTGCAATATGGATAACCTTTAAACAGACATTTTTAGTTTGTGTTTGTTTTTGGGAGAATACTCTGTTTCACAGAGACCTGAACCAATATTCTCTACGTGGTGAGAATTGTGACAAGGAAGCCTGTTTTGAGCCAAAGAGTATAGAAAAAGCCAATGACTTTAACTAAGAGAAAGGAGAAATCCCTGCAGGGCATGGATTTAAGGCCCCTCATAGAGAAAGAAACCAGAGGGAGAGAAAGTTCAGGCAGCCATACCCTAACTCCTATGACGTAACTGCAGGCTTGAGAGTCGATTACAATCACCTGGGAGGAGTGGAGGAAGGGCTGGAGCCCTGGAGAGGGAAATATAAACCCCTGCTAAAGCAGAGGAAAGGGGAAGCTCAGAGGAAAGGAGAAACTGAGAGGAAGGAAGAAGCTCTGGAGAAGCAGAGGTCTCAGGAGGTGCGGAAGACTCAGAGGATTAGTGGAATCAGGAGTGGAACCAGGAGCACCTGCAGATCTCCAGGAGAGAACCCAGAGAGGAATACAGGGAGCTGTTCCAGAGAGGCTGGAAGGAGACAAGGAACCATAGCGAGCACAACCAGGGAGAACTGCCAAGTGCTTCAGGTATTGACTGTCTTTATCGGGGAGAGTTCAGCTCAGGAGAGATATTAGAACCCCCAGGGAGGCTGTATGCGCAGCACTGTGTCCAGAGCTCAGAACGGGACACTGCCCTAACACCACCAGAGGATATGCAGATTGAGTTGGCAGGGGAGGAATTGCAAGATCTAGATATCCCCATGGACTGTACCCTGTGTCAAGCTGTAAGCGTGGAATCATTATGCTAAAGGCTAGCATTGAATGAGAAAGTCTCCTAGAAGCAGGTAACTGGAATTGAGCCAGGAAATGGTTTTGAAGAAAACCTCACATGTTTGCATTTCTCAGGAAAGTGCTGAGACACGCTGAACAGAAAGCTTGTGAATGTTTGCTATTTGTTTTCTTATTTTGACTTTAAAACCTATCCTGAAAGGAAGGAGGGAAAGAAGAGGTTGTTCCAGGGGAACCGAGTTATTCTTTTTGCTATTAAGTGCTTCACAAACACAAGATTAAGAAGAAGTATTTTTACCCTGCTGAGCAGAGCTGTTTCTCTAAGACTGAGCAACGTTGTTAACCAGCTGCATATGTGTTTAAAAGACTGTGAAGCAGTTATACTGATCTAAATGCTCTGTTGCAAATAATCCTGATGGACAAAACTCCTGTGTACAGTTTACTTGAACTTTTACTTTAAAATAAATTCTGTCATTTGCCTCAACATCGGACCATGACTACACTTCTTAAGAGTCAAACTACATGTCCCAGAATCCACCAGAGGAAAGCACAGTTACTTACCTGTAACAGGTGATCTCTGGGAACAGCAGGAATAAGTCTTCACATATGGGTACGTCGGTACCAACAGAGCCTGCGCAGGAATGCTCCCCAGTGTCCAATCAGAAAGCCTTTGGGAGCATCCCACAGTGCCTGCGTGCTGCCTTCCCACCTCTCCAAATGTCTCTCCTCAGTTGAGTTTCATAGCTGAGACAAAGAGAGAGAGAAAGAGGAAAGGAAAATAGATAAAGAGATACAACTCCTAGGGGAGGTGGGTGGGTTGTGAAGACTTATTCTTGCTGTTCCCAGAGATCACCTGTTACAGGTAAGTAACTGTGCTATCTCCAGGAACAAGCAGGAATGAGTCTTCACATATGGGGACTCCCTAGCTGCAGATGCCAGGGGGAGATCCCATAAATGCGTGTCCCTGGGACGGGACTGCACGTCCCACACATGGACCTCTGGCATCCCATGAGGGATGGTGGGTAGGAGTTGAAGAGAGAGGAGCTGTAGGAAAAAACAGCTAACCTAAGGACTACAGGAGAAGAGTCCTTGGTATGTATGATAGTTACCATTAAAAATATTGAATGAGCAATCACCATATGGACCTTACCTACTGGATTGTAGGAAATAAAGAGCGTGATGGAGTCTACTGGAGATTCAGAAGAGGAATCCTCAAGGTGACCTCACGGCGGTGAAGGTGCAGGTCCAAATCTGGAATTGGCAGGTGACCCAGGTGTCAACTGGGGTAGTATGAAAACGGCAGGTCTTCATTGGAAAGCTTTGTGGGAAGAAGCTGAAACTCTTTTAGCTACAGAGTTATTAACATGTAGGAGCAAAAGAGGAAGACTGACCGATTTGGACAACTAGTCCAGTCCTGGAGGGAAGAAGGGGTATGGGAAAAAACCCGTATTCCCAAGGAGGACAAATGTGTGAAGGGCTGAAAACCTCAGAACCACTGAAAGTCCACGCTGTCTTTCCTAGCTGGTGAGAGATAGGGACTGAACTAGAGTTCCTTAAGGAACAACAATTAGCAGGTAAGTCAAATTAATTCTTCCTTTTCGTCCCTCTAAACACAATATCACTACCTACAGATTATAAAAAATCTAGAAAACTAACTAATAACAGGGCCTTCTCACACTATACACCATCTCTCTGGAATAACTTACCTGACAATATTCGCCTCCTAACTTGAAATTAAAGAATTTAGAAAAAAACTAAAAACACATCTATTTACCTCACATTATACACCTCTGGATTGCCAAACCACACAAGTTGATACAGGATAATAATCTTTACAAAACATACACCCACTCAACCAAACTAAACGCATAATCTGATATTAAAAGGTTGTTCTTAAGCAAATCAAACTGTATGAAATTAATGTAATTATGTAAAACGTTTGATTACATCCACTCAATACAATTGGATGAAATCACTGTTTGCATGTCTCTTGTTTGCATGTCTTTAATTATACTGTTAAATGTAAAAAGTTAAATCTGTTCCCTGTAAAGCAACTAGGACATGATTAACCATGTACCTTAAATTTTTTCTGTTCTCTGTAAACCGCACTTGATACTTGGGAAAGAGCGGTATATAAATGTGTGCTAAATAAATAAATAAATAAATATTGAAGCAAGGTGCTTCAGGGATAGCGAGACCTAGAGTAAAGTGGGAGCTGTCAGTACCACAGTAGTGGTTGTGTGCATAATACCCCCGACATACTGAGGGACAGTATGAACATATGCAAGCCCACTGTCTGGAACCTCTAGGCAGGTAAAAACCCTTATAGCACAGACAGTTAGGGAGATAAGAATGTAAATATATATCTACTTATAAGGAACCATCTCAAGAGATACACATATATAAATATATATATATATATATATATATATATATATAATATATATATATATATATATATATATATATATATATATATATATATATATATATATATATATATATATATGGGTATAACATATGCACACACAGCTTACAGACATGTATCTATAGACGTATATAGAGATATATACATACATGAATATGTATGTATGAGGATACATACCTGCAACTAGCAAATAGAGATATGCCCATAGAACATTCACATGAGAGATGTGAAGGAGAAAGATTCATCTAAGAACAAGAAGGTGGAACCTACTTGAGAAGATATATAGAGAATCTATTTCTCCTGGTTAAGATAGTGCAGGAATGCTATCCAGTGAAATAACCAGGATGGTTGCGTGAAAAACAGAGGATAAATCAGTTTGTAAGCAGCAAATCCTGAGTCTTGTAGAACTCTGACATGGTAAATGGACAGAAAACACATAGGAGGAGATACCAAGTTGACCCCCCTGGAGGGGCACAAGGGGGTATCATGCGTTACTAGTAGAATATGTGCTGTCCATAAGAGTAGGATACCATGAGGACAAGCTGCAAGGAAAAGAGAGCATAATCCTGCAGGACTGGAAAACCTTTTGGACATTCACGCAGAAAAGGCTTATATCCTGAAATAACAGGAGATAACAGGGTGTGGAGAACCCTCACAGTCGTGGAAAAAGACTGAAGAGCCTTTCCCTACCATATAGAATAGTCATCAGAAACAAAACCCCATGCTCTCTAGCAAGGGCCCATAGTAGAAAGCTTCTCTGAGAATTGCAGAGAGCATTATGCAGCAGAATTAGGAAATAAAACTGGCTGTAGGTCAACTCTGTTGCCCAATCCAAGGAAGTGGAGATGGCAAGAAAAGAAGACCGTATGATAAGCCTGAAGTGATTAGGATTATCCAAGATAGATGAAAGCACTATCTTAGAATCACTATTAAGGCCAGACAGAGAGTAGTGGAAGACGGACTGGAAACTTGTAGAAAAGTACCAGTAGTCTAATCACTGGAACTCCTGCATGGGTAGCTGCTGAATGAGACAGCAGAGAGAATCTCTCTGTGTAAAACAGAGAGAACAGACAAAAGGAGATGAGAAATTCCTGTCCCAGTCTGATGAGCTGCCCAGGGAAAAGAATTATTCAAAAGAGAAAACTCTACACGGGAATGAAAGGCTAGAGGAAACTCTACAGTGAAATGGTACCACTCATTCAGGGGAAACCCTGGATAAGAGGGTAGAGAAACAGGAGCTGAAGGGTGACTTACCATGTGGTAAGTTTGCTGAAGGAAAAAATGTTCATGTTGGGACAGAAAACTATCATAGGAAGCGAGGGACATCTTGAACAATTTTCAGAAGACTGTGTTCGTGAGAAACTAGCTCAACTTAAAGTAGACAAAGCGATGGGACCGGATGGGATACACCCTAGAATACTGAGGGAACTCGGGGATGTTCTAGCAACTCCACTGACTGACCTTTTCAATGCCTCGTTGGAGTCGGGAGTGGTGCCAAAGGACTGGAGAGAGGCTCATGTGGTGCCTTTACACAAAAGCGGAAGTAAGGATGTGGTTGAAAACTACAGGCCGGTTAGTTTAACTTCAGTGGTGAGTAAATTATTGGAAACGCTGCTGAAAGAGAAAATAGTGAGGTTTCTGGAGTCCGGCGGATTACAGGATCCGAGGCAGCATGGATTCACCAGAGGCAGGTCTTGTCAGACAAATCTGATCGATTTCTTTGACTGGGTGACCAGGGAGTTGGACCGAGGGAGAGCTCTAGATGTGGTGTATTTAGATTTCAGTAAAGCCTTTGACACTGTTCCTCACAGGCGACTTATAAACAAACTGAGCACCCTAGGGATGGACCCTAAAGTTACTGCTTGGGTTAGAAATTGGTTGGGTGGGAGGCGACAAAGAGTACAAGTAAATGGAGCTCACTCTGAGGAGAAGGATGTTACCAGTGGTGTGCCCCAGGGATCTGTCCTTGGTCCGATTCTTTTTAACATCTTTGTTAGTGATATAGCGGAAGGGCTGTCAGGTAAGGTTTGCCTCTTTGCGGATGATACCAAGATCTGCAATAGAGTAGACACCCAGGAAGGTGTAGATAACATGAGAAGGGATCAAGCTAAGCTTGAAGAATGGTCTAGAATTTGGCAGCTGGGATTTAAGGTTAAAAAATGTAAGGTCATGCATTTGGGCTGCAGCAATCCAAGGGAGCAATACAGTATAGGAGGTGAAGTACTTTTGTCTACTAAAGAAGAGCGGGACCTAGGCATGGTTGTGTCTGATGATCTTAAAGTAGCTAAACAGGTAGAAAAGGCGACGGCAAAAGCTAGAAGGATGCTTGGGTGCATACGGAGAGGAATGGCTAGCAGAAAAAGGGAGGTGATAATGCCTCTGTATAAGTCTTTGGTGCGACCTCATTTGGAGTATGGTGTGCAATTCTGGAGACCGCACCTTCAAAAGGATGTGAACAGGATGGAGTCGGTGCAGAGGGTTGCTACTAAAATGATTAATGGGCTTCATTATAAAGCATATGAGGACAGACTAAAGGATCTTAATATGTACACCTTAGAGGAAAGGCGGGATAGAGGTGATATGATTGAGATGTTTAAATACCTCCATGGCATAAATGTTCAGGGAGAGAGCCTCTCTCAATTGAAAGCAAGTTCTGCGACGAGGGGACATGGGATGAGGGTGAAGGGAGATAGATTCAGGAGTGATATGCGGAAATATTTCTTTACGGAAAGAGTAGTGGATCCGTGGAATAGTCTCCCAGTGGAGGTGGTAGAGATGAGGACAGTAACTGAATTCAAAAAAGCATGGGACCAACACAGAGGATCTCTAAAGGTAAAAAGTGGACTGTTGTTGTTGTTGTTATGGAAGGACAGACTAGATGGGCCTTGTGGTCTTTTTCTGTCATCATGTTTCTATGAACATAAGAACATAAGAACATAAGAACATAAGATATGCCATACTGGGTCAGACCAAGGTCCATCAAGCCCAGTATTCTGTTTCCAACAGTGGCCAATCTAGGTCATACGTACCTAGCAGTTTCCCCAAGGGACACAGGTTCCACAATGCTTGTATTGGTTCAAGCATTGATATCCTGGGTCCCTTCTTAATAATGGTTTATGGACCTTTCCTCCAGGAACTTGTCCAAACCTTTTTTAAACCCAGCTACACTAACAGCCTTTACTACATCCTCCGGTAACAAATTCCAGAGTTTGATTACACGTTGAGTGAAAAAATATTTTCTTTTATTAGTCTTAAATAGTTTACCCTGTAGCTTCATTGCATGTCCCCTAGTCTTTCTATATTCTGATAAGGTAAACAATCGATCTACGTTTACGCGTTCCACTCCGTTCATTAATTTATAGACTTCTATCATATCTCCCCTCAGCCGTCTCTTTTCCAGGTTAAAGAGCCCCAACCTTTTTAGCCTTTCTTCATAGGAGTAGCCTTCCATCCCCTTTACCATTTTGGTGGCTCTTCTCTGAACCTTTTCTAAAATTGCTATATCCTTTTTAAGATATGGCGACCAGAATTGCACACAATATTCAAGGTGCGGTCTCACCATGGAACGATATAGAGGCATTATAATATCTTTTGTTTTATTTTCCATTCCTTTCCTTATCATACCTAGCATTCTATTTGCTCTCTTGGCCGCCGCTGCACACTGGGCCGAGGGTTTTAACATGGTATCCACAAGGACGCCTAAATCTTTTTCTTGGGTGGTGGTTCCTAATGTGGAACCTTGCATCGTGTAACCATAGTTTGGGTTGTTCTTCCCTAGGTGCATAACCTTGCACTTCTCCACATTAAATTTCATCTGCCATTTTGATGCCCAGTCTTCCAATTTATCAAGATCCTCTTGCAATTTTCCACAATCCTCCTGGGTTTTAACAACTTTAAATAGTTTTGTGTCATCAGCAAATTTGATAACCTCACTCGTTATTCCACTTTCCAGGTCATTTATGAATATGTCAAAAAGCAGCGGACCCAGCACAGATCCCTGGGGTACACCACTATTCACCTTTCTCCATTGGGAAAATTGGCCATTTAGCCCTACCCTCTGCTTTCTATCTTTTAACCAGTTCCTGATCCACAGTAGTACACTGCCTCCTATCCCATGACTCTTTAGTTTTGCCAAAAGTCTCTCATGAGGGACCTTGTCAAAGGCTTTCTGAAAGTCCAGATACACAATATCAACCGACTCACCTTTGTCCACCTGTTTATTCACTCCTTCAAAAAAACATAACAGATTAGTAAGACAAGATCTTCCTTGTCTAAAGCCATGTTGGCTGTCTCCCATTAGGTCATGACTATCTATATGCTGAGTAATTTTATTCTTTATGATGGTTTCTACCATTTTTCCCGGTACTGATGTCAGGCTCACCGGTCTGTAGTTTCCCGGATCACCCCTCGAACCCTTTTTAAAAATTGGTGTTACATTGGCGATCCTCCAATCCTCAGGTATTAGAGATGATTTTAATGATAGTTCACAGATTACTGATAGCAGGTCTGCAATCTCAAATTTCAGTTCTTTCAACACCCTTGGATGTATACCATCCGGCCCAGGTGATTTGCTACTCTTCAGTTTATCTAATAGTTGTAGGACATCTTCCCGATGTATCGATATTTCCTTCAATTCTTCCACACCTTTAAATACCACTTCAGTCGTGGGTAACATCCCCACATCTTCCTCAGTAAAGACCGAAGCAAAGAATTCATTCAGTCTCTCCGCTATCGCCTTGTCGCCTCTTAGTGCTCCTTTAACCCCTTTATCATCTAATGGACCAACTGACTCTCTCACGGGTTTTTTGCTACGAATGTACTTGAAAAGGTCTTTCTTTCGCGTTTTTGCTTCCGCAGCAAGCTTCTTCTCAAATTCTCTCTTTGCCTGCCTTATCAATGCCTTGCATTTGACTTGCCAGTGCTTGTGCTGTTTCCAGGTTTCATCATTTGGCTCTTTTTTCCATTTCTTGAAAGATGCTTTTTTGGCAACAACAGCCTCTCTGACCTCAGCTTTAAACCACGCTGGCAATTTTTTGGACTTCCTTCCACTTTTCTTAAAGCGTGGAATACAGCTGGTCTGGGCTTCCAAGATAGTATTTTTCAACAACACCCAAGCTTGATGTACGTCTTTAACCTTTGCAACTGCTCCTTTTAGTTTTTTCTTAACTGTTTTCCTCATTCTATCATAGTCTCCCTTTCGAAAGTTAAAGGGTAGTACTGTGGATTTCCTTACTATCCCTCCTCCACTAATTAAATCAAAGGCGATCATGCTATGATCACTATTGCCAAGTGGCCCCAACACCCTTATCTCTTGCACTACATCTGGTGTTCCACTAAGGACTAGGTCTAATATTGCTTCCCCTCTGGTCGGTTCATGAACCAGCTGCTCCAAGAAGCAGTCATGTTTCTATGTTAACTTCTCTTCTTGGTGGGAAGAGGAGGAGAAATCTGTGACCCATAGACATGAATATCCTGACAGCCCAGCTTATCTAGGAGGAAAAAGATGTGTAGAGATTTGAAGAAAAAAACAGTGAACAAACTTCTGCTAAGAAGTGAACTGTAGGTTGCAACCTTCAGGAACCTCGACGTCAAAGTCCCGGTGGTCGGGGCGGATGGACCAGCGAGACCAGCCATCAGCGCCACTGTTCCCTCTAAGCTGTGCACGTGTGCGCGCGCACACACCTCGCCGAGCGAGCGCACAAAAATTACGGTTCTGATTCTGCTAGAAAACAACACAGACGTCTTAAAATTTAAAAGTTGTGATTGCAATTACCAGAAATTTTCTGCTTCATTTAGTAATCATCTATTTTCATTTAATTTAATTAAAATCAATGTGGTGTACATACTGTATTCTGATGTGTAGTCGAATTTTAAAGTATATAACTCAGAGTGGTGTTATGTAGCGCACAAAAATTTAACCTTCCTTCAAAAGCTGCACAGCTGATATTTTATGCGCACACAGCCTACAGAAAATTAGAGGGAACATTGATCAGCGCCCATGCTGCTGCTCCATGAAGGCAGCCATGCTGCTCTCCAGGACCGCCCACCTGAGACCAAGCTCAGAAGGATCCGCAGCTCCCGGCTCGGGTCCAAACGCCGGCTCTCCCGGAGGAGAGTCTACGAGGACAACAGAAGTTACCTTGTCCGACATCTCCCGCTCCTTGCAAGGTTATTTAGCTGGCCGCTCCAACTCCGAGGACCTGGGGCAGCGGTCTGGGCTCCACGGTCTGGAACCCGAGGGCCCAGGCGGATCAGAGGCATCCAGTGACACCACGCTCATGAGTTTTTTCTTCCTCCGATGTTCCCTGGAGGGAGAACCCCCTCAGAAGACACATGACAGATTTCTCATTGTTACTAACATTCTGGCTAAATTGTGTAAATAGTTGAGTATGTTGTCTAATTAACCGATCATATACTCCATGTAGATGGTTCTCCCATTTTAAATTTGTTTTTTCCAAGTTTATGCTCCTGTTATATGTAACACCGAACAGCTTGTTGTTCTGGTTTTTGTTTTGTTCTCTGTAAACCGCGCTGATGCCGAATAGTGCGGTATATAAAAAATGTAAATAAATAAAATAAATAAATGACGCTCGGGCTCCGAGCCCCGAGATGTCGAGGCCTCTGACGAGGTCTGGGCACGGGCAGATGGGGACTCAGAAAAAATTCTGTCACGTTGATGCTGCCTGCTCTTCAAAAATTTAGAAGACATCTTACCACACGGCCCGCAGACCACAGGCTCATGGTCAGGGCTGAGGCATCGGAGGCAGCAGTCATGTGTGTCAGTGAGACACATCAACTTCTTACACCAATCACACTTTTTAAACCCGCTGGCAGCCAACAGGGGAAAAAGGGCTCCTGCGAGGTCAAACGATCGGACTGCCAATGAAAAATAAAAAGAGCGCAAACACTAGTCACAAAGGACAAAAACGAAACATAAGAACAGACTGCATACAAAGAGGGATTACCAGCAGAAAGGAAGAGGTACTTACGCCACTGTATAAGTCACTGGTGAGGCCTCACTTGGAATACTGTGTTCAGTTTTGGAGACCATATCTTGCAAGAGATGTAAAAAGACTGGAAACTGTTCAGAGGAAAGCGACCAAAATGATTTGGAGCCTGCGTCAGAAGCCTTATGAGAAGAGACTTGAAGACCTAAATATGTACACTTTGGAGGAGAGGAGGGACAGGGGAGATATGATTCAGACCTTTAAATACTTAAAGAGAAATGATGAACAAACAAACCTCTTCCAAAGACGGGGAAGCTGTAAAACTAGAGGGCATAACAAAGATGCAAGGTGGTAAATTGAAAGGCAATGTCAGGAAATATTTTTTCACTGAAAGGGTGGTGGATGCTTGGAATGCCCTCCCGATGGAAGTGGTGGGGGCAAACACGGTGACGGAATACAAAAAGGCATGGGACTAACACAGTGGATCCCTTTACAGCAATAGGATAAAAATAAGATAAACGGAACCATCTAACTTCTGAACCATATAACGTCTCAACGAATAGGGGTGTCCTACATGGAGTGGTAGGTTTACCCCTAAACGAAGACATGGCGAGGGGTGGCCTGCACAGAGCGACAGGTGCACCTACTCTTGCCATCTTGCTGGGCAGACTAGATGGACCATACTGGTCTTTATCTGCCGTAATTTACTATGTTACTATGTTGCTGGGTTTGTTCAGCCTGGCTAGAGTTTGGATTCTTCAGACCAGGATGAGGTGTCCCTTGCTTGGGAACATCTGGATGATGGGCAGGAGAAGAGTGAAACCTTCTTTTCCTAGGGAAAGAAGGTTTGGTAGGACAATTCCTACCTACTGGGGAAGAAGGCTTAGGATGGCCCCCAGAAACAGGGAAGTCAGTGGAGCAATGAGCAACCTGACGTAAAGACTCCCTATTGAAGAGATGTTCTCCTGTACAAGGAGAATTACCCAGTCTTTGTTGTGTCCATCTGCTCAAGTCTGAAGTCTGGAGCCAGGCTCTACGTCGTGCTCCTATGGCTATAGCAGAGGTTCTGCTAACAGACTCAAAAGAGTCTAGAGAAGCACGAGAAAGAAACCAAAAGATGTTCTGGCTATGACTAAGAAGTAAGGAATAGTCTGTAGCCTTGGGCTCTGATAGAAAAGGAGTCAAAAGAGATAATTTCCTTGTGACTTCCTGGAGAGAAAGACTCATAAAAAATATAAGAGATAATCCTTGTTGCCAGCATAGATGTTTGGAAGGTTTGACGTCCAAAGGCATCAAGTGCTCTAGATGCACGACCTGGCGGATAAAAAGAATTCTTCTTCTTGCTTTTGACCTTCCTCATTGCTGATTCCACTACAATGGAATGATGGGGAAGTTGAGTCTTTTGAAACCCTGGAGAGGGGGGCACCTGATACAGAACATCAGTTGCTGTAGAAGGTGAGGGAACCCTTAAAGGTGTTTCCCATATTCTCAGAAGAAGATCCTGCAAAGAATAATGTAAAGGAAGCATTATAGTTTCCTTTTCTGCAGGAGAGCCTTGAGTAGGATCATAGCCAGGGATAGGAATAGCAAGGAATGTTGCCATGTCAAGGAGAAATTTCTGAAAAGAAGGATCTCCAATGGGAACCATCCCTGGATAGGGTAAAGTTGAAGCAGCAGCCTGGGCACCAGAGGATGTACGGGTCCGGTGCAGAAAGAGAGCCGCACTAGATGGATACTGGTACTGGCAGTCCCGATTTGAGACCGGCAGAACTGCATCGTCCATGCCAGGTATAGACTCTAAACTAGGTATAGAAAGGACCGATCCTGATGGGAAAAGCATGGAAGCGGCTTGTCCCGATGTCACTGCAGGAATCGACATCGATACCGATACCGGTAGGTGTGCCGGAATCGGAGGCGATAACGCCATCGAAACATTCATCGGAGGCTGCTCAAGCGGTACCGAGGCAACCAAAAACCCCTGGTGAGTATCCTCGGTACTGCGCATCGGGAATCGATAAGTATCGGTTCCGAGACGCATCGGTACCCAGTCTTCTAGACTAGATATCGATTCCAGACTCGGCATCGAAGGGAGCGAGTCTATCGATGCATGTCTGGAGGGTACCGACATCGGTGCTGGTATCGGCGATGCTGTTGATACTGGAAAGTCAATCTGTGATGTATCGACCGGTCCCGAAGGTACCGAGGACGCCAGATTACGATCCCTGGCGAAGAGTGGAATACTCAACACCGGTGCCGATGCCGGGGTATCGGTACCGCTCGAAGCGGATGCCACCACCGAGCATGGCTCAGGTATGTTCTGTGAGGGGTGAGCCCCAGGAACAACCTGAAACCCCTGAAAGGCTTTGCAGACCGAACACTCCCGCCAGGGTTTTGAAGCCAATAAGGTCTTGAGGGCAAGGCCGGAGCTGTCACCATGCTTGGCATGAGACGTACCACTCAAGGATTGGCTAGTCTTAACAGACTGTTTTGTGGGTTACCTGATCCTGTAGAGAAGAATTGGTTGGTGCCCTGACACTGGAAGGGAACTCGGTATCGAGGGAAACTTGACATGGAAAATCTCTTCTCATAAAATTGCAGCCTAATGGCTCCGGGGGAAAAGGGTCAGGACCCAAACAGGTTAGACACCAGTTGTTGGAGTCTAAAAAGAAAACTGTCTTTCCACAGTTAAGGCACTTCTTAGGAGAAGGCAGCTCCATGATGGAGAGGCCTTACAGGCCCAACAGGCCCATAAGCTCAACTGTAATATCACTCATAAGATAATAGACCATAATGAACTGTTCCAAAAAATTTAAGACAGAAACTGAGGGAAAACTTTCCCTGAGTTTGAGAAAAAGAAAACGAAAAAACCCACCAGCGGTACCGGTGGAGGCGGGAAACACAGCTGCGACCACAAGAAAACAAAAAATAAAGAATTAAAAATGACATTTTCTGCAGTGACAGGAGTACGTCCTGCCGACTCCGTGGAAAAACGAAAACTGAGGAGAGACAGTTGGAAAGGCGGGAAGGCAGCACGCAGGCGCTGTGGGATGCTCCCAAAGGCTTTCTGATTGGACGCTGGGGAGCGTTCCCGCGCAGGCTCCGTCGGTACCAACGTACCCATATGTGAAGACTCATTCCTGCTTGTTCCTGGAGATAAGCTAGTTTGAGCTCATCAAGAGAAGTTCTCCGTTACCTCGCCCCTCTAAGCCACAGGCCAGGGGCAAGGGTGTGACAGAACAAACCATTGTGTAAAATAAATTCTGTCATTTGCCTTTACCCTTGGAGCTTAACTACAGCTTTTTGTCTGATGCACACATACAGCCAAGCAAAGACTACCTTTCCCAGAAGGCATTACGGGGAAATATTTGAAAAGGGCTTTAAGAAGCAGACAGCAAAAAGTTCCTATAAAATAACTACTCCCCTCTTAGCTTGAGGCGAGTGGTGGCGGCGTGACAGTGGCGTAGTTGAGGATTTTCTACCACTCAGGATTTCCACTGTTCAGGATTTACAACATTCAGGATTTACACTTACCACAGTGGTAGCACAGAGGTTGGCAGAAAGGACAATTTTTGTTCTTCGAGAGGCAACACATGAGCGAGATATCGTCGGAGATAGATCCAAAAGAGCTGGTACAATGGATGGCCACGCAATTTCAACGCTGGCCCAGCTAGCTCAGGAGAATGCTGCAGCAGCTATGAGGGAGCAGCAAAAGCCTATCCTGGACTTAGCAGAAGCCCTTATTACTTCCCAGTGGCAAGGAAGTGGAGGAACACTAACCACGGAGGGACCAGCAATGCAGCAAATGGACAGTCTAGCAGGCCCACTTTTGGAAAACTTTCTCCTGAGGACGATATAGATTTATTTATTTATTTTATTTTTATTTAGTAGACACTTGTATACCACTACTTCCTACGATCAGCAGCGGTTAACTTTACAGATCAGGTTGCACTGCACAGTACAGTAATTTGCATGATTTACATTTTGATTGGTTAGAGCTCTGATTTGAAACACAACGCAGGGTCATTTGATTTACATTTGATTAATTGTGTGCGGGTTTGCTTATCTATATATATGTACATTAGGATGCTTGGGTGGGGGTGTGCTAGGTATATACATATATACAATATGACAGATCAATTGGAGATATCAATGTGTTAGGACCATTTTGGAGTAGGGGTTGCTGGTTAGTTCAGCCTATAATGGGACTGAAAAAGGTGTGTTTTGAGGTTTTTTCTAAATTCTTTCAAGTCACTTATTAGTCGTATGTGGTGCGGCAGTTGATTCCAGAGCAGCGGAGCAACATAAGAGAAAGCTCTGCGGCTTGTTTCTGCTTTGACCTTTCTTATGTTGTTTGGGACGCTGAGGGTGTTTTGGGTTATGGTTCTTCTGAATCTATTGGATGATTGGATGGCGATTAGATTGTTGAGATATGATGGGGCTATGTTGCGAATGAGCTTGAAAGTGGTTACTAGTATTTTGTATAAGATGCGGGCAGTAACGGGGAGCCAATGGAGTTCAATGAGTACTGGAGTGATGTGTTCAGAGACGCTTTTTTTCATAATGATCCTGGCAGCGACGTTTTGGGCCATTTGCAGTATGTTTAGGGTGCTCTTCGGAAGGCCTTGAAGAATAGCGTTGCAGTAGTCCAGGTGTGGAATGATAAGAGCTTGTGCCACTGTTCTGAAGTCGGAATGGTCAATGATGTTGTGGAGTCATTTGAGAGAGTGGCTCAAGCTGTGGGATGGCCAGATAGCCAGTGGGCGGTGAGATTGGCAACCTCCTTAACAGGAGAAGCACTAGCCGCATATAGGGCTATGCCAGCTGCTCAGGCCATGGACTATAATGCTGTAAAAAATGCAATTAAAGACCGATTAGGGTTAACAAAATGCTGTATCACCGCATGTTTAGACCCACGGTCTTAAAGGCCGGAGAAACCCCTAAGGGCTTAAGTCAGAGGATTTGAGGCTTAGCTTTAAAGTGGCTAGCCCCGGAAGGAAAAACTATAGATGCAGTGGTGGATATGGTGATATTGGAGCAATTTATGGCTGCAATACCAAAAAGGGTACAATCTTTTCTGATTCAGCAGAACTGCCAGAGCACAGGAGAGGCAACCCTTTTGGTGGAGCGCTACATGGAAGCTGAATTGGCATTTCCCCCAAAGGCAGGCCCTCCAAAGGTAGAAGCAGAGGCCAGTTTTGGTTTATCAGAAAAGAAACAGGGAAATAATGTAAAATGTATGAAAACCTGTGTGTCTGCTCATGAGGGTAAATGGGCTGAGAAAAAATGCTATCGCTGTGGGGAGGTGGGACACCTGCAGAGAGGATGCAAAGCTCGCATGGGGTTAACTAGTACCAATGTGAAACATTTGGGAGAGGGATTTCTCTTAAGTGTTAACATACAGGGGGTCACTACCCATGCTCTGCTCGACTCTGGGGCCGACCAAAGCATGGTGTCACGGAAGCTTTGGCAGGCAATTGAGGCCCAGGATGAGTCTAGTCAGAGGAAGCCAGAAGGGCGAGTCCAAATTAGGTGCATCCATGGAGCTGCTTCTTTCTACCCTGTGTACAAAGTAATGATAAAAGGGTTGGGGGCGCAGAAAGAAGTTCTTGAGGCAGTGGTCCCAAAGCTACCCTATGATTTAGTATTAGGAAGTGATTGGCCCCAATTTAGAGAAGGATTAGAGAAAGGCCTTGGAAGAAAAGGGGAGGGGATGACGGCGATGGTCCCTGGCCCTCTTTTTGAGAACCCCCGAAAGCCAAGTGAGAACCCAGGGAAAGAACCCCTGGGAAGTGTGGCTCCCCTTAAATAGAAGTTTGTATTAAAGTTTTGTAAGGTATCTGAGAAGGCCCAAGCTCCCAGGAGGGCATCCCCACAAGCCGCGGGATATGATTTATGCAGCACCGAAGATCGGGTGATACCCAGTCGTGAAAAGGCTCTCATTGATACTGGCCTTCAGATGGAGATGCCCATAGGATGCTATGGTCGGATAGCACTGCAATCAGGTCTGGCTCTGAAATATTTCCTAGACGTCGGGGCTGGGGTCATCGACCCTGATTATAGAGGGAGTGTAAAGATGTAAAGATATTACTGTTCAATTTTGGCAACAAAGACTTCCAGGTGAAGGTGGGAGATCGGATTGCCCAGCTGCTGTGCGAAAGAGTGGGTTTTCCCCCACTGGAAGAGGTCCCCATGTTATCTCCTACGGATCGAGGAACCTCTGGATTTGGTACTACCAGAGGAGCTGTGGAGACAGAATGGAGGAGACTGAGAAGGACGACCTAGGACCTCAAGTGGCAGACTGCAGGAAGAACCTGGAGCCCCAAATAGGGGAAGAACTATCGTTGGTCCAGAGATGAGATCCGGCTCAACTGTTGGAGAAGTTCTCAGATGCACTCACCCCGATCCCGGGTGAAACCAGACTGGTGGCACGTGAGATCCTGACACCACCGGGGAAGGTGGTCAAACCTAACCACTTACCAGAAGCCAAAAAGCAGGAGGTCGTGGCACAGGTGCGTGAGATGTTAGCAAAGGGTGTCATTGAAGAACCAAGGAGCCCGTGGTGCAGTCCCATTGTCCTGGTTCCGAAACCAGATGGCACACTACGCTTCTGCATAGACTTCAGGCAGGTGAATGTCATCTCGGTATTCGACGTTTACCCAATGCCCCTTAATCGAGGAGCTTTTGGACCGCTTGGGGCAGGCTCCGTTTTTGACTACCCTAGATATGATGAAGGGGTACTGGCAGATTCCATTGACTAGGGAATCTCGACCGAAGACCGCCTTCAGCACCCCAATTGGGCTATTCCAGTTTAAGAGGATGCCCTTTAGCCTTCACGGGCCATGCAGCGACCTGCCAGAGACTAGTGGATCAAGTCCTGCGTCCTCATCAAGAGTATGCTTTTGCAAATATGGACGATATTATCCACAGTTGCAGTTGGATAGAACATATCCTGAGGGTAGAAGTGGTCCTGCAATCTATGAGGCAGGCAGGCCTCACCCTGAACCCGAGCAAGTGTGCTTTCGCCAAACAAGAAGTGAACTACCTGGGCCATATGGTAGGTCGGGGAAGGATTAAGCCCTTGATTGACAAAGTGGACAGCATCAAGAATTTTCCTCGTCCCACGACCAAGAAGCAGTTAAGCTTTCTAGGCCTGATTGACTATTACAGGAGGTTTCTGTCAAGCTTTTATAGAAACAGAGAAATATGACGACAGAAAAAGACCACATGGTCAATCTAGTCTGTCCTTCCATAACAACTACAACAGTCCCCTTTTTACCTTTAGAGATCCTCTGTGTTTGTCCCATGCTTTTTTAAATTCAGTTACTGTCCTCATCTCTACCACCTCCACTGGGAGACTATTCCACGGATCCACTACTCTTTCAGTAAAGAAATATTTCCGCATATCACTCCTGAATCTATCTCCCTTCACCCTCATCCCATGTCCCCTCGTAGCAGAACTTGCTTTCAATTGAAAGAGGCTTTCTCCCTGAACATTTATGCCACAGAGGTATTTAAACACCTCAATCATTTATTTTTATTTATTTATTTGTGTGCTTTTCTATACTGCCCCTTCCAGAGATCAGGGGCGGTTTACAGAGAACAAGTTAAAACCATTGAACATTGAATTACATAGAACATTTCGGCACAAAAAATAACTGTGATACATGGAACATGTTTAACTATTTAACAATTTAACTATTTACAGCTTTGCGGAAGAAAGTTCTATCTTCACAGACATGTTGAAAAAGAAAGAATCGTCCAAATCAACTCCTTTGGACCCCGGAGGCGGAGAAGGCTTTCACCAGATTAAAAGGAAGGCTATGCACAGCACCAGTATTACGCGGAGTGGATTTCACGCAGCCCTTCATTGTGCAGACGGATGCCTCAGAGATAGGCTTAGGGGCCGTCCTGTCCCAGAAGCATGAAGGAAACGAGCATCCTGTGATGTTCCTTAGCAGGAAGTTGTCCCCGGCAGAGCAACACTACTCTACGATTGAGAAGGAGTGCCTCGCCATCAAATGGGCAATAGAGACCCTCTGGTTCTACCTCACCGGACGAAGGTTCCTGCTAGTTACGGATCACGCACCTTTGAAGTGGCTCCAGCAGATGAAGAACCACAATGCAAGACTAACCAGATAGTACATGGCCCTGCAACCTTTTGATTTTAAGGTAGAGCATCAGCAGGGACGCTACACCACAATGCAGATGCCTTATCCCAAATTGCGGACTGTTTGGAGGAGCCGCAACAACCTCCACCAGCCCATAATATCTTAAGTAGGGGGGTATGTGGCAAGGAGGCCTATCCAGAGTATGAGGGAGGACAAAGAGACAGGGAATTCACCCTAGAAAAGGGCCCCCTTTTACCGAGGCAGAAAAGGAAAGACACAAATACAGCTAGGAATCAGAAAACTTCCACATGGCCCACATTCTATGCTCCCCCTAGTGGAAGGAAGGGGAGAGGATACAGAGCCCAGAACCCCTTAGGCAGGGAATGCTCCAAGTATGCAGATGCATGAAGTCAGGCTGACTGCCATCAACTGGCTAGGGAGGGTTGGAAGAGAACCCTGGAAGTATAAACTAAAGCCAGAGTGTGAGAGCAGGGGCGTCGTGGTGAGGAGAAGCAGCAAGGACGGAGGTAGCAGCAAGAGGAGCAGCAGGGGAGAAGGAGAAGCAGGAAGCCAAACTGCCACGAGCCGAGGCACAGCTGCAAGCTGGCAAAGCTTGACCGGTGCGGAGCAGAGCAGAGCCCTTGAGCTTCCAAGAGAGGAGAGTGCTAAGTGGAAGACAGCACATCTGCCAGAGGGTTTGAAGCCAGGAACAGGAGAGACTCCAGGATTCCCCGGGAGGCTGGTGGCTGAGGACTGTGAGCTGGGAGAGTCTGAGCCTATGCAGCTGGGAGAGCCTGAGGTAAAGCTAAATGGGGAAGAGATTCCTAAGGACTGTTCTGTGTGCAAGGCTTTAAACCTGAGGAACAGGGAGAAAACAAGCCAATCCTGAGAGAGAGTTTACCAGGGAAGGGAACCCATAGTCCACAAGCCGGTGGCCCTGATTCCCTCATGTTGGTAAAGGGAAAGGTCACAAGGACTAAGGAGTAACCCTGGAAGCTGTGAAAGCTTGTTAAGCACCTGCTGCAGGAACAAGGACACTGGGGCAAGAAAGTAGCTTTTGTAACAGGGCTTTCTTGTGCCCTGAATTGTATTTGTAGCTTGAAGGTTTATGCAGCTGAAGAGAAGCTATACTATCACGGACAGTGAATGTGATTTTTGTTTGTGCTTTTGGCCAGCAAGGCTACAAAGGAAGTGAATTATCCATTCTATTAAAAGACTGTGTATCCTGCAATATGGAAAACCTTTAAACAGACATTTTTAGTTTGTTTTTGGGAGAATACTCTGTTTCACAGAGACCTGAACTAATATCCTGTACATGGTGAGAACGGACCACTGTGTAAAATAAATTGTCATTTGCCTTAACCCTTGGAGCCTAAATACAGCTTTTTGTCTGATGCAGACATACAGCCAAGCAAAGACTACCTTTCCCAGAAGGCATTACGGGGAAATAACTGAAAAGGGCTTTAAAAAGCAGACAGCAAAAAGTTTCTATAAAATAACCACGCCCCTCTTAGCTTGAGGCGAGCGGTGGCGGCGTGACAGTCAGTGCCACGAAAGAGGTGGAATACCTGCCATTGTCCTGATCATCCAGTGGAATGGACACCACTGCCTTCATTAGAGACAACTTGTCCAAGATGGCCCACATAGTGGGCCTTCCATTCGCAGACCCACAAGGAGAAAAGACGAAAACAGCCTGGATCAGCTCTTTGCATTCCACTCATAGCTGCACTGAATGGGGACTAGCACCCAGGGATCCTTTGTGACACGGGCCCATTCCTGAAAGAAGAGGAGAAGCCTACCCCCAACTGGAGGAACAGGGGAATGGGCCCCCAAACCTTCATTGTGCAGCCCGGGAGGATCCTCCACTGTATGGGACAGGTTCACTGGGCTCAAGAGCTCCATGAAGGGACCAAGAACAAGCCCAAAGTTCATAAGCAGAGGGGAAGAAAGGCTTTCTAGGACAATAGTGATGGGGGTCGCGAGACCCCCAGGAGTTCGACCACAGAACCCGCGAGGAATAGGCAAAGGCTGATGGAAAAGGGGCTCCGGCCCACTTCAGAGGCCCCTTGGACCTCTCTGGAAGGCAGAATGATTTCATCTTGCCCAGTCCTTCCTCTAGCTTCTCAAAATCAGACCCAACAGAAAGAGTAGTTACTCACCTGTAACAGGTGTTCTCCAGGAGCAGCAGGAATCAGTGCTCACATATGGGTGTCATCGGCGCCGATGAAGCCCCAGCGGAGCATTTATTTTATTTATTTATTTTATTTAACCAGTTTTATATACCGTCTTTCTACAAATCTATGAAAGCCTATGGGAATGCAGGCACGCATGCGCAGTTCGCTTCCCGCCTAAAGGTGCCATCTTACCTCAGTCGAATGACATAGCTAAGAACAGCACACAAAAATGAAAAATAAACTATGTACAACTGCAACTCCCAGGGGAGGAGGGAGGGTTGTGAGGACTGATTCCTGCTGCTCCTGGAGAACACCTGTTACAGGTGAGTAACTACTCTTTCTCCAGGACCAAGCAGGAAGTCAGTCCTCACATATGGGTGACTCCCAAGCTCTGGGCTACCGAGGAACCCAGGCTGAACAAGAGAACTCCCTCTAGTCTCAGCAGCAAAGAAAGGCTTTTCAAGGACACAACCTCCACCAGTAGCCCAACAAAGGGCAGGAGGGCAGGAGTTGCCTAAACCTCAAAGAGATTCCGGAGTACTGCCTGGCCAAAAGCACTGTCCCTATGGGACTCCCTCTCCAGGCAGTAATGGGCCGCAAAAGTCTGGCTGGAAGACCAAGTTGCAGCCCTGCAGATGTCTACCAAGGGCACAGAGCGGAGATGAGCCACTGAGGCAGCCACTGCCCTGACACGATGGGCCGTGACCCTACCCTGCAAAGTAAGGTCAGCCGCCTTGTAAGCCCAGGTGATACAGTCAGCCACCCAGATGGACAAGGTACGCTTGGACACAGCCAACCCCAACTTATTGGGGTCAAAGGATACAAAGAGCTGAGTAGCCCTTCTATGCCCCTGCGTACGGTCAAGGTAGAAGGATAAGGCCCTCCTACTGTCCAGGGTATGCAGGACTGCTTCAGCCTGGCTAGCATGAGGCCTAGGGAAGAATGTTGGAAGAACCACCTCCTGATTGAGGTGGAAAGAGACGACAACCTTAGGGAGGAACTTGGGATGAGTCCTGAGGACTACCATATTCCTATAAATCCTGGTGTAAGGCCTATCACAGACCAGGGCCTGAAGCTCACTTACTCGCCTAGCCGAGGTAAGGGCTATCAGGAAGAGTGTCTTCCAGGAGAGGAAGCGTAGTGGATAAGTAGCCATCGGCTCAAAAGGTGGGCGAGTCAGTTGTTGCAAGACCACATTCAGCTCCCACTCAGGGGCAGGACGACGGATGGGAGGCCTGAGTAAAAGCAAGCCCCTAAAAAAGCAGGACACCAAGGGGTGACCAGGTAGAGATTGCCCCTCTACCAATGAGTGGTGAGCTGCTAGAGCTGAGAGGTGGACCCGAACAGAATTGACTTAAGTCCCTGATTGGATAAGTGCAGTAAGTACTGAAGAACTACTGGCACAGTACAGGAGAAAGGATACTCTGTACGTAGGTGACACCACACAGAAAACCTCTTCCACTTGAGAGCATAGGTTTTCCTAGTAGACTGTTTCCTAGAGGCTAGGACAACCCTCTCATCTTCCTGAGGTAGGCTCCAGGGAGCTAAAACTACCCTTTCAGCCTCCAGGCCATCAAATTGAGAGATTTGAGATTGGGGTGCAGAAGGGAACCCTGGTCCTGTGTGAGAAGGTCGGGTTGCAACCCCAGAGGCAGTGGAGGCTCTACCGCCAGTTGAAGCAGAAGAGGAAACCAAGGATGTCTCGGCCACCTGGGAGCTTTCAGCAGGACCGAGGACTTGTCCTGGAGAATCTTGAATAGGGTTCAGGCCACCAAGGGCGTGGGAGGAAACGCACAGAGGAGGCCCTGAGACCAAGATATCAGAAAAGCATCCGCTGCTATCCGCAGAGGATGTGGTTGCCTGGAGCAGAACTTTGGCAGTTGCTTGTTCATGGGGCTGGCAAAGAGATCCATCAAAGGGAGACCCCATTTCAGGAAGATCTTCTGAACCACTGAAGGATGCAGCTGCCACTCGTGGGGCTGCAGTATTCTGCTCAACCTGTCTGACAGGTAGTTGTCCTGACCTGGAAGGTACACAGCCCTGAGGAGCATGTTGTGCTTGAGGGCAAAAGAACAATGGTCCTGAGCTTCCCGACAAAGGATCCTGGACCCAGTTCCGCCCAGTTTGTTCACATAAAACATGGCAACCTGGTTGTCTGTCTGAATCAGGACAGACTGTTGAGCCAGGGTAGGAGTGAAAGCTTTGAGTGCTAATCGAATAGCTCCGAGTTCGAGGAGATTGATCTGCTGTGCAGCTTCCCAGGGATACCAGAGGCCCTGGGTGCACTTGCCCAGACAATGTGCTCCCCAGCCTTGCAGGGAGGCATCTGTTAGCAGCACTGTGTAACCTGGAATCTGAAAGGGTACCCCTTTCAGCAGATTGGGTGGGTGTAGCCAACAGTTGAGGGAGTGCAGAAATGGTCTGGACACCCTTATCCTGTCTCTGAGGCTGCCTGTGGCCTGTGACCACTGAGTCCGAAGGCACCACTGTGCAGGCCTCATATGGAGCCTGGCATTGGGGGTCATATGTACTGTCGAAGCCATGTGGCCTAGAAGCCGCAGACAGAGTCTGGCGGAGACCAGGGACCTGCTGAGAAACTGACTTGCCAAGGCCATCAACCTTCGGGCTCTGTTTTCTGGCAAGAATGCCTTTGCCAGGAGAGAATCCAACCTTGCCCCTATGAACTCCAAGTTCTGGGAAGGGAGCAAAGTGGACTTTGCGAAGTTTATGACAAACCCCAGGCATTGCAGAAGAGCAATGGTCCTGAAGGTGGCTTGATTGGCCTCCTGACCTGTCTGACCCCTGATGAGCCAGTCGTCCAGATAGGGGAAGACAAAGATGCCCTGATTTCTCAGGTAGGCCGCCACCACTGCTAAGCACTTTGTAAAGACTCTGGGGGCGGAGGGGAGGCCGAAAGGCAGCACTCTGTACTGATAATGGTTTCCTCCCACAATGAACCTTAGGTTCTTTCTGTGGTCTGGATGAATGAGGATGTGAGTATATATAAAATCCTATGCTCTCTTCAGTAAAATTTCCCCCAGCACTGTATATATTATTGATAACTGGTATATCCAATCCTGTCTTCTTCATATCTGTCTGTAGTACAAGGCTACTGCCAATCTTCTTATGTCCTTCTTTTCAATAGTGAATATTAAATCTTTATTAGAATATAATTGGAGAGGGGGAGATGCTGATAAGATGATACAAAGGTTGGAACAGAGATACATCTTCCAATTAGGGTCCCTGGCTCTGCACGGCTTGAATATGGAGAGAGACCTGTCAGTATTCCTGTAGTTCCGTTGGTTTTCCTCTACATGACAATTTTCCTTATATGACAATTTTCTTTACATGAAAATTTCTCTTACATGACAATTTTCATGTAAGATTAATAATCATACGAGAAATGGATTTATTAATATGAGAAGTTTTCATAGTCCTTATAAGATACATTTTAGAAAGATATAATTATTAACACAATATTTTTTAATGTGGTAGGCGAGGTAACATCTATATATTCTAATAAAGATTTAAGAGAGCATAGGATTTTATATAGCACATGGTAGCTGTAGATAAAAAGGGTGGTTAATACATTCAAACCAGAATGTCTGAAACTTTACCTAGCAACTGGTGACCCGGACAGTGCCGAAGTAGGACACGTCAGTTTTTCCTGCGCTTAAGTAAACCGCAAGTGCGGGCGTTTTTGAAGTAGAAGTTCTGATACACGATAAATGGCAGGTTCTTTTGATCCAAGATCTTCTGGATTATCGTGTCAGTAAGTGCTGTCTGGAGTTTTTGATTGTTCTTTAGTATAACGAGGTCTGAAGATGCAACTTTTAGGTATCTTAGTTAAATTAATGGCAAACCTTCGTTCATACTAATGACATCTTGGTAGAGTTAATATAGGGAGTCAGAATAAAAATGTTTTTCACTGGGTTTGAAATCTAATCACTTTTAAGTAAAGATAGGTAGGCATTTTGGTTTAGCGATATGAAGTTTCAATTGGCGGTATGCAAGCAGCCCCGTATAAGGATGGTTCGGTGCGCCTAGCAAACAGGTCATATGCTGTCCACGAGCAAGAATTATTTAACATGAGCAGATTTATTTGTGAATGTGCTTAAGCAATTTCTTTAGCTAAAAAGTCTCTGGAATCAGGTCAGTAAATACCGTCTATTTAGAGTCTTTTAAGGCATCGAAGTCTGGAGACACAACAAGCTGATGTCTAAACAACCTATATGGTAGTTTGTTTAGAATAGTGGCACGTCTGAAAGATTTAAATTATGGGATCTGAAATGATACAGAACGTTATTACATCCCTGTATTTTGTATAATGAATAGTAGACAATTTGTGCCAATGGGATGAATTTATTTTTATTATTTTCTTTCTAACGATACGCAAGTAGTCCCTCATGAGGAAAGCAGTTAGGAGCCTTTAATATGTGCATAATACGCTATCTACGAGTAAAGTTTTTTTTAGTATGAGTATATTTATTTATAATGTAGACAAGAGAGTTCAGTTGTAAATGAGCGTCTGAATCCCAAGCGCAAGCACGCAGCTATCCCTAAGTGAACAGAGATGTCCATTGTCGCGGTAGATAATATATCAATACACTAATTATCACATGTACAGCAGTTTCTACCGAATGGAATGGGATAGAATCTGATTGCTTTTTGTTTTTCCACATAGAAAAGGCGATTATTCAACTTTTAGCTGAGTACATTGAACAAACAAACGGGTACGATACTTTCAGTTTTTAATTTAGTTATTAATTTCCTTTTTAAATACATACGTTTGTTTATTTATTTATTTATTTATTTATTTATTTAACAAGCACTTATATACCGCAGCTTCCAGAGATCAGTTGCGGTTCACAAATAACAACAGTCAACAAAGCATGGTTTGTTTTACATATAACGTCATATAACAATAAACAATATAAAGAAAACCGAACATGTTGAACAGATTAGCACAGAACAGTGCAACATTATATACATTATTTACATGTACGTATTAATTGTGTTTGTTCGTAATGAGTAGTTCAGGTGAAGATGGGGGTTATCTTTTTCTATTATAGTAAGCTATTAGACAAGAACTGCTTAGCCTTTATCTAATTCTTTTGATGGCTGGTCTAAACTATTGTAGTGAATTGTAAACAGGTGGGTTTTCAATTTTTTGCGGAATTCATTAATCTCTGTTAACATTCTTAGTTCAACTGGGAGAGAATTCCAGGCTATTGGGGCTGCATGTGAGAAAGCTCTGTTGCTTGTTGATTTATTTGTTTTTATGAAGTCTTTGGGGGTTTTGATTTTGTTTAATTGACCTTTTCTTTGAGTAGGTTTTGAATGTTCTTTAGTAATTAAGTTACTTAATGTGCAAGGTGTCATATCAAATAGTGTTTTAAATACAGTTATTAGTGTTTTGTATGTTATCCGGCTTTGAATTGGTAGCCAGTGAAGGGATGATAGTATTGGTGTTATATGTTGATGAGAGTGTGTTTTCGTTATAATCCTAGCTGCTGAATTTTGTGCAATTTGAAGTCTTTTAATGTTTTGTTTTGATGTACCTAATATAAGATTAGCGAAGTCAAAGTGGGGGGTTATGGTGGCTTGAATTATACTGATAAAGTCATGTGTGTATACGAGTGGTCTAAGTTGTTTAAGTATTTTGAGTTTATAGTAAATCTTCTTTGTGGTATTTCTGGTATGGGTATTTAATGTAAGGTGTTTATCTATAATAACTCCTAAGTATCTCACTTCGTTTTTTATTTTAATTTCCTGGTTTTGAAGTGTTATATGTGTTGGTGGGGTATATTCCTGATTTTTAGTGACAATTAGTACTTCAGTTTTTGAATGGTTTATTTGAAGATTGTGGGCATTTAGCCATAAAGTTATTTCATTAAAACAATCCGATAGGAGTTGCAACGGTATGTTAGGGATTGTAAATGGGATGTACATCATCATATCATCAGCATATAGATGATAGAGTACTCCATGTTTTTTAAAGATATTGCATACTGGTTTTATGTATATATTAAATAATAGAGCTGAGAGCGCTGAACCTTGTGGTAAACCTGTTTCAAATTTATATGATTCGGATGTTTGATTGCTTATTCTAACATTTTGGGTTCTATTACTCAGATAAGAGGTGAACCATTTATGAACTGTAGAGAATATTCCTATGTAACTTAAATTGTTAAGCATTATTGAGTGGTGTACACTATCGAAGGCGGCAGATATGTCAATAAATAAGAGGATGAAGGCTTTTTTGTGGTTATCTATTCCTCTTAGTAGTGTGTCAGTTAGGACAGTAGAAGTGTTTCGACGCCATGCTTGGGGTGAAATCCGTATTGTTGGTCATCAAGAGGGTATGATGAATCAAGAAATTCTTGTGTCTGTATTTGTACAGTTTTTTCTATGACTTTTGCTAAGAATGGTATACTTGAGATAGGTCGGTAAGATTTTGGGGAGGTTTTGTCAAGTGTGTTATTCTTCAGGATCGGTCTAATTTGTACATGTTTAAGTGTGTGTGGGAGGTGGCCTTGGAGTAGTGAAAGATTGACCATAGGGAGTATGAAGGAAAGGAGAGTTGGGAGTGTGTTTTTTATCCATATTACTGGGCAGGGGTCAAGGTATGAAGTTGTGGTATTGAGATTGAGAATGATATTCTTTAAAGATGCTTTGGATATAGGGTGAAATTCTGGCCATTCATTTTGAGTATGGAGGGGTTTATAGATGGGGTCTAGGGTCATTGGTAAATGTTTTGTTTTGATTTGATAGTAGTTGGCCAGTGTTTGTGCTGAGATTTCAGTGATTTCTTTGCTAGAGGCTTGTGAATTTTGTGTTAGGTTGCTAACTATAGAGAATAGTTCTCTTGGTCTATTATAAGACTTTGATAGTATTGTAGAATAATAATTTTTCTTTGAGTTATCTATGGCATCTTTATAGTGTGTGAGGTGGTTGTAATATATTTCTCTCTCAATAGTGGATTTGGTTTTACGCCATTTACGTTCTAGATTTCTTAGTTCTCTTTTCATTTGTTTTAGTGTGCTATTAAACCATGGTGTACAGTTGGTTTTTGAGTAGGTTAGCTTTTTATTAATTTGATTTATTTGGGCTGCATTAGATATGGTGGAATGCCAGTTTTTGACTGCTTCATCCAGGTTTGTTGGGGATAGAGCAAGGTGAGGGATTGTGGAATCCAGAAACTCAGTTTCATTAAATTTCTTAAATTTTATTGTCAGGTCATTTCTTGTGTGTTTTATGGTACTGTTGGTATTATAGTTGAGGTTTAGTTTGATAAGATGGTGATCAGACCAAGGTATTTGAAAACATTCTAAGGAGTCTGGTTTAAACAGTTTAAAGATTAAATTAGGAAGTAGTACAAGATCAAGGGTGCCACCTTTGTTGTGGGTAGGTGTGTTTATTACTTGATGGTAGTCTAAATCAGATGTTGTTTCGAGAAAAAGGTTGGATTCATTTATTGGTAGTGAGGGAAGGTTGAAATCACCTAGGACAATTAGTGGGTTCAGTTCCGAGGATGAGTTGAGGAGTTCAATTAGTGAGTGGAGGCTATCTGCATTTTGGTTGGGGGGTCTGTAGATTAAACAGATTCTGATGTGGTCTATTTTTATAATGAGAGTGTCAATGTTGTTGTTTGAATTAGCTAGGATTTTTTTAGCTTTTAGGTTTTTATTTGTCATAATCAATACACCACCTCCTTTTTTGTTGACTCTATGTGAGGATATATCATAGTTTGAGTTGTCAAGTTGATTTAGTAGCACTGTATCTGTATCTGAGAGCCAAGTCTCTGTTATACATAGTATATCAGGTTTTGAGTCAGTCAGTAGATCGTTAATTATAGGGATTTTATTTTTTAACGATCGAGCATTTATAAGGGTACATGATAAAGATGTTAATTTATGATGGTGGTTAGGCTGGGTAGTATGTTGTAGATTAATTTGTTTTATTTGGATGAGTCTGTGGTAGTTTATTTTAGTCTGGTTGCGTGGGGAATAATAGCTAATGTGGTGATTGTTCCTGTTTGTTGTATGTATGATTGGAATTGTCTTGTAGTTTTTGTTGTTAAGACTTAGTGTAATGTCAATTAGGATTGTTAGTAGGATGAAGGTGTAGGATGCTTTTAGCAGCATTGTTGTTGTGTGTGTCATTTGTGTCTATGAGATGAGTTTTCTTGTACTGGTAATAGTAATAAGTACTGCAGAGTATTAAGAAGATTTACTGACAACAGTATTGGCCAGATAGTAATTATAGCTGAGCTATTGTTAACAGTAATTGTAGCTAGTCTATTGGCAGCAGTAACTGAGCGGCCGGCGAAAGTAATTGTAACTGAGCTACTGTAAAAGTTACTGATCTACAGGCAACAGTAATTATAACTAATCTACTGGCAACAGTAGTTATAACTTATCTACTGGCAACAATAATTATAACTGATCTACTAGCAACAGAATTATGATTGATCTACTGACAACAGTAAATTATAACTAATCTTGTGACAATTGTAATTATGATTAATCTACTGGCAATAGTAATTATAACTGATCTACTGGCAACAGTAGTTATAACTGAACTAGTGGTAACAGTAAGTCAGATAATGGTTATTTAGGAGATTACTAACAACTGCAGGGATCAGACAGTAATATAAGTGATTTACTGACAACAGTAAAGATTCTACGGTGTTTGAGATGAAGTCTTAGCAGTAATGTGTTTAGGTTGCTGACAGCATTAACATACAAGGTAATGTGCATACAATGGTATATCAATGCGTGCAATAACATAGTAACATAGTAACATAGTAGTTGACGGCAGATAAAGACCAGCATGGTCCATCCAGTCTGCCCAGCGAGATGGCAAGAGTAGGTGCACCTGTCGCTCTGCGCAGGCCACCCCTCTCCATATCCTTGTTCAGGGGTAAACCCACCACTCCATATAGGACACCCCTATTTGTTGAGACGTTATATGGTTCGGAAGTTAGATGGTTCGGAAGTTAGATGGTACCGTTTATTTTGGGTTTTTTTCCTATTTCTGTAAAGGGATCCTCTGTGTTTGTCCCATGCCTTTTTGAATTCCGTCACCGTGTTCGCCCCTACCACTTCCATCGGGAGGGCATTCCAAGCATCCACCACCCTTTCAGTGAAAAAATATTTCCTGACATTGCCTTTCAATTTACCCCCTTGCAGTTTCATGTTATGCCCTCTAGTTTTACAGGTTCCCCGTCTTTGGAAGAGGTTTGTTTGTTCATCATTTCTCTTTAAGTATTTAAAGGTCTGAATCATATCTCCCCTGTGCCTCCTTTCCTCCAAGGTATACATATTTAGGTCTTCAAGTCTCTTCTCATAAGGCTTCTGACGCAGGCTCCAAATCATTTTGGTCGCCTTCCTCTGAACAGTCTCCAGTCTTTTTACATCCTTTGCAAGATATGGTCTCCAAAACTGAACGCAGTATTCCAAGTGAGGCCTCACCAGTGACCTATACAGTGGCATAAGTACCTCTTCTTTTCTGCTGGTAATCCCTCTTTGTATGCAGCCCAACATCCTCCTGGCTTTTGCCACCGCCTTGTCGCACTGTTTTGCCACCTTGAGATCAGCAGAGATAATCACACCAAGGTCTTTTTCCTGAACTGTGCATACCAACCTTTCTCCCCCTATCTTGTACATTTCTCTTGGATTTCTGCTACCCAAGTGCATGACACTGCACTTTTTTGCATTAAATCGTAGTTGCCAAGCTTTAGACCAGTCTTCCAGCTTTTGTAGATCTTTCTTCATGTTAACCACTCCCTCAGGGGAGTCCACTCTGTTGCAAATTTTTGTGTCGTCTGCAAAAAGACAGACTTTTCCATTCAGTCCTTCAGCAATATCACTCACAAATACATTGAACAGTGCCGGGCCCAGGACCGAACCCTGGGGCACCCTGCTAATCACCTTCCTCTCATCCGAGTGAGCTCCATGTACAATCACCTTCTGTCGTCTGTCAGTCAGCCAATTTCTAATCCAGTTTACCATCTTGGGACCCATCCCCAAGCTACTGAGTTTGTTGATAAGCCTCCTATGAGGAACAGTATCAAAGGCTTTGCTGAAATCCAGGTAGATGACATCCATTGCATGCCCCTGATCTAGTTCCCTCGTCACGCAGTCAAAGAACTCGATCAGATTTGTCTGGCAAGATCGTCCTTCGGTAAAACCATGTTGCCTCGGGTCTTGCAAGCTGTTGGTTTTCAGAAAGTTCACTATTCGCTCTTTCAGGAGCGCCTCCATTACTTTTCCTGCCACCGAGGTAAGGCTCACGGGTCTGTAGTTTGACACTTCTTCCCTGTCACCACTTTTGTGTAGAGGTACGACATCAGCCATTCTCCAGTCCTGAGGAACCTCTCCTGTTTCCAAGGATCTGTTGAAGACATCCTTTAACGGTCCTGCAAGAACCTCTCTGAGCTCTTTCAGTATCCTGGGATGTATCCCATCCGGTCCCATGGCTTTGTCCACTTTCAGTTTAGCAATTTGTTCTAACACCTCCTCTGCTGTGAATGGTGTGGTATCCACTTCATTCCCATTCCTATACTTGGGAGTCACAGCTGGTCCATCCCCAGGATCCTCTTTAGTAAACACAGAGCAGAAGTAATTGTTTAGCAATTTTGCTTTTTCAGTGTCACTTTCCACGAGTCCTTTCCCAGCACTTCTGAGTCCTGCAATTCCAACTCTGATCTTTTTACTTATGGTTGAAAGGTAATACACGTGCTAACTATCACGGTAATTAGCTAGCCATGATAGGGATGTATGTATGCTATCTAGGATGGAAGAGTAGGATAAGTTACTGTAGTTTAGTAGTAGATTGTTTAAATAGTCTATCTATTTAGACGTTCAAAGTAGGTTCAAAGTAGGTTATACTTGCTGCGTTGAAGATCTGTCTGATATGGTGAAGGAACGCGAGCTCTAGCTTAAGTGAGCTCCAGCAGTACCAGGATGTTGTAGTAGGTTTTTTCTTCGTTATCTTCCGTGTCTCTGTTTTGGGTTTGTATTTGCTTTATACGCCTTAGCCTAAGGGCCGTGCCAAAGGACCCTCTTGCGCGGCCCTCAGGCGCGGGGCCGAAAGGCGCGGGTGCGCCTGGTTGACACTTTCTTTTAAATGTTGCCGAAGTGCCCCGATTGGACAGCCAAGTCAGCTGGCGGTGCTGGAGAAGCTTGATCCCTCCTGGGAGAGCACGCGGGTGAAGAGAGGGCTGCTGGAGGCTAGCGTCTTCTTTTAAATGCTGCCGAAGTGCCCCGATTGGACAGCCAAGTCAGCTGGCGGTGCTGGAGAAGCTCGATCCCTCCTGGGAGAGCACGCGGGTGAAGAGAGGGCTGCTGGAGGCTAGCGCCTTCTTTTAAATGCTGCCGAAGTGCCCCGATTGGACAGCCAAGTCAGCTGGCGGTGCTGGAGAAGCTCGATCCCTCCTGGGAGAGCACGCGGGTGAAGAGAGGGCTGCTGGAGGCTAGCGCCTTCTTTTAAATGCTGCCGAAGTGCCCCGATTGGACAGCCAAGTCAGCTGGCAGTGCTGGAGAAACTTGATCCCTCCTGGGAGAGCACGCGGGTGAAGAGAGGGCTGCTGGAGGCTAGCGCCTTCTTTTAAATGCTGCCGAAGTGCCCCGATTGGACAGCCAAGTCAGCTGGCGGTGCTGGAGAAGCTCGATCCCTCCTGGGAGAGCACGCGGGTGAAGAGAGGGCTGCTGGAGGCTAGCGCCTTCTTTTAAATGCTGCCGAAGTGCCCCGATTGGACAGCCAAGTCAGCTGGCGGTGCTGGAGAAGCTCGATCCTTCCTGGGAGAGCACGCGGGTGAAGAGAATGTTTGTGACATTACATTTTGCGGATTTTACATTAACATGTATTTAGGGTTCTACTATGTATAAGTTAGTTAGCTAAGTAAATGAAGAGAGTTTACCTTTAACACACCCCGGTTTTACATTTGTATTTAACAAAGGGAAGTCGGCATGTATTATGGGGTATTAATAATAATCAGTAATTTGGTATTTTACTTATTTTTAGATATTTATGGTTTTATTACAGTCTTAGTGATTTATTTTTATTTTTAATATATGTTTTATTATTTAGTTCAGCTCACTCACTCCTGGCTCCCCTTAGTCACCCCCAATTATGGTGGGTCTACACATAGCATAATGATTTGATGTAAATGTCATTTTACACCCTTCTGATACTTTTTATTGATATTGCTAAATGGTTATTTATTGATCTTCTCTTATTGTTGTATATATATGTTTTGATAATATTTATAATTAGGTCTTATTGGTTTTAATATGTTTTTATACTTATATATGCATGTTTTTATAATTTTAACATTTTTATATGCATTATAGTGTTTATGGTTATTTATCTGCAGCATACCTGAATCCCCTGAGGAAGTGAAAAACGAAACACGTCCTGTGTCGGGCTCTCAGGTTTTTAATAGTGAATAAAGTATCCTTTTGTCTTAATCACCACGTGTAATTGACTGGGTGTTAGCTGGTAGGTCTGGACACAGCAAGATAGCATAGAGCCCTGGAAGCACTTTCTACCGAGGGCATCCAGGTTCCGGGCCTCCCGGCTGGGGGGCACCAAGGAGTGCATCTTCTGACTCTTCAGATGGTGCATGGCCGATTCCACAACCATGGAGTGGTGCAGTAGCTGTACCTTTTGGAACCCAGGGCTCTTACGGACTCGATAAATGGAATCGACCCATTTGCTAAGAACCGGCATCGAGGCCGGTGCCTCCCACATATGGAAGAGCAGCCGTTCCAGCATCGGAGGAACCGGTACAGTAAAGGCTTCCTTAGGAGGAAAATCATACTAGAAGGCATCAAGCTCCTCAGCTCGAGGCTCCTTCTCGGCGTCCGCAGGGAAGGCCAAGGCTTTGGCCATGTCCCTCACGAAGTCCGAGAACAGAGTATCCTCTGGGGGTGGGACTGTCTCCGAGGCTTGGACTCCAGTGAGTCTGAAGGGACACACCAGGTCCGGAAGGTGTCTGGTGACTCCTCATACTCCGTCTCCCACTCTGACTCCTCTGAGGAGGAATCGAGCAGCTCCGGCCGTGTGGGCATCGGCGCCCTCCGCCCCGATGCCGAGGGTATAGGTGTCGACAACCTCGGCCCCGCACAGGAGGTCAAGGGGGACCTTGACCGAGGATTGACCCAAGACTTCATCGACTTGAGGATCGGCTCGGTCTCCTGGGTCGACTTAGACGTCAAGGTCCTGGTGGTCAGGGCAGATGCACCGATCAGACTGACGATCAGCACCCACTGCTGTTCCATGAAGGCAGCCAAGCTGCTCTCCAAGGCCGTCAACCTTAGTCCAAGCTCAGAAGATTCAGCAGCCCCCGACTCGGGCCCCGGTGTCGGGCCAGATGTCGGCTCCCCCGGAGAGTCCATGAGGACAACTGCACTTATGTGACTGGGGGACTCCGGCTCCACACAAGGTAACTTGGAAGGCCTCTCCGACTCTGAGAGCCCGGGGCAGTGGTCAGGGCTATGCTACTTGGCCCTCGAGGAACCAGGAGCCTCCACAGACGCTGCCCTCGTGAGCTTTTTCTTCCCTTCTGTGCTCCCAGGTGGGAGACTCCCTTTCAGAGGAACCCCGACAGCGCTTGGGGTCGGACTCCCGAGATGTCGAGGCCTCTGACGAAGTCCGGGCCCGGCAAGACGCAGAGTCAGAGAAAATTCTCTCACGTTGATGCTGATGGCTATGAAGCGACTTCGACGACATTTTGATGCATGGGCCTCAGGCCAGCGGGTCATGGTCAGGCCCGAGGCATCGGAGGCAGCAGTCATGTGTGTCGGTGAGAGACATAGGTTTCTTGCACCAATCACACTTATTGAACCCGCTGGCATCTATTGGGGGAAAAAGGGCCCCATGCAAGGTCAAAAGACTGGGCTGCCAGTGAAAACATAAAAAGAGCGTGAACGCTATACACAAAGGACAAAAAACAAAAATCAAAACTCCGGACTCGATAACGGTGTACCGAGCCCAGATGGGAAGGGGAACCGGTGTCGTACCGGATAAGACAACTCGAAAATCGCAGAAAACAAATCAACTTTTCCCGGTTGACACAAACTCACATCCGTCGGGCTCCGAGGAAAAAGAAAGACTGAGCAAGATGGCACCCTTGGGAGAAGGGGACCGCGCAGGCGTGCTGCATTCCCAAAAGCTTTCTTCAAAAGCTGGGGAAATGCTCCACATGGGGGGCTCTGCCGGAGCAGATGTCACCTATATGTGAGGACTGACTTCCTGCTTGGTCCTAGAGAAAAACTTCCTACCTAAAAGCCTAAATTTAGCCTCCAGAACCTCCCTACCACATTTTCCTATGTCATTGGTACCGACATGTACCAAGACAACAGAATCCTCCCCAGCACTATCTAAGAACTTATCTAGGTGGCGCATGAGATCCACTACCTTCGTACCAGGCAGGCATGATACCAGGCGATCCTCAGGTCCACCAGCCATCCACTTATCGACATGCCTAATGATCGAATCACCAACTATAACGGCTGTCCTAACCCCTCCCTCGTGGGTACATGGCCCTGGAGAAACTTCCTCGGTGCAAGAGGGTTTTACATCACCTGCAGGACAGGTCCTAGTTACATTATCACTTCCTGCCACACCAGGGCGATGCTCTCCTGTCACGTGACCTCTTCTCCTCCATGGCAACAGGGATGCTGCCAGACTGGAGGTGGGATTTCACGACTATATCCCTGTAGGTCTCATCTATGTACCTCTGCCTTTCTTATGTCTTCCAAGTCTGCTACTCTAGCCTCTAGAGAACGGACTCGTTTCATGAGAGCAAAGAGCTCCTTGCACCTAGTGCATATGTAAGACCTCTCACCAACTGGGAGAAAATCATACATGTGACACAATGCAAAAGACTGGAAAGCCCCCATCTCGCTGCTGGACTGACGTCTGCATCTTAGTTTTAAGGTTGTGTTTAGATCTTTAAGTTCTTTACTTACTAAGGGTTGCTGTGGATACTTATACTAATAAAAGTGTACCTAATATGTTTTCATGGAGTGGATGGAGCATATATATCATAATGAAGGGGAAGAGATGTCACAATTTCTATTGTGGGAAGCGGGTAAGGCAGTTCTGAGAGGACAGGTCATCTCATTAACTACAGCTCTTAACCGACAGACTGTGGCCGCCCAAAAAGATCTAATAGTGCAAATATAAGAACATAAGATATGCCATACTGGGTCAGACTAAGGTCCATCAAGCCCAGTATCCTGTTTCCAACAGTGGCCAATCTAGGTCATATATACCTAGCAGTTTCCCCAAAAGACACAGGTTCCACAATGCTTTTATTGGGTCAAGCACTGATATCCTGGGTCCCTTCTTAATAATGGTTTATGGACCTTTCCTCCAGGAACTTGTCCAAACCTTTTTTAAACCCAGCTACACTAACAGCCTTTACTACATCCTCTGGTAACAAACTCCAGAGCTTGATTACATGTTGAGTGAACAAACATTTTCTTTTATTAGTCTTAAATAGTTTACCCTGTAGCTTCATTGCATGTCCCCTAGTTTTTCTATATTCTGATAATGTGAACAATTGATCTACATTTACCCGTTCCACTCCGTTCAATAATTTATAGACTTCTATCATATCTCCCCTCAGCCGTCTCTTTTCCAGGTTAAAGAGCCCTAACCCTTTTAGCCTTTCTTCATAGCCGCTCTAGAGCAACAGCATAAATACTGGTTGACACCTAGGATATGGCGTTAGCTTACAGCTTTATGGGCAAAACTGGCAGCACTAGAGACAGAGAATATAGTTTTGTGTTTACTGAGGACCCGTAGACACTTTTATGAGCACGGGAACACAGCGAGTAAATTACTCCTTTGGCAGCTGAAACGTCAACGGATGGCTCATCAGGTGTCTGTGATTTCTGATGAACAGAATCAGAAACTTCAGAAATCCAGAGACATTGCACAATACTTTGCTCGGTTTTACAAAGGCTTCTATTCCTCACTACTTTCAGCAGAATCCTTAGAATCCATCGCTATCTGTCTGATTTGCACACAATTGTCTCGAGATGCACATGAGGCGCTGGATAGGTAAATCACTCTAGCGGAAGTACAATTAGCTATTAAGTAGTTAAAAAATGCTAAAGCCTCGGGCCCAGATATGTTTCCGGCTTAATTCTATAAAACACTCTCAGAACTCCTAGCGCCAGTGCCAGTGAGTGTGTTTAACGATATCCTACTCCACCAGCGACTTCCTGAATTGATGTACCAAGCTTTAATTACTGTGATACCTAAGGAAGGGAAGGATCCATTAAAGGGTAGTAGTTACAGACCAATTTCTTTGCTTAACATTGATTACAAAATCTTCACAAAGATCCTAGCTTTCTATTTATTTATTTCTTTTTATTTTATTTATTTATTTACATTCTCTTATATACCGCGCTATTCTGCATCAGTGCGATTTACATTGAACAGGGCATTATAACTTCGAGATAACTATTTTACAGGGAACATGGGCTATGGAGGGTTAAGTGGCTTGCCCAAGACCACAAGGAGCACCTGTGGGACTAGAAACCCCAGTCCTTCCGGCCCAAGGTTGCTGTCCTCTAGTGGGATTTGAACCCCCGACCTTCCGGCCTGAAGTACCTTGCCCCAACCACTAGGCCACTCCTCCACTCTAACGTTTGTTTAAACTCCAACGTGCAGGAGGTAGTACACCCAGATCAGACAGGATTCATTAAGGGTCGTCATGGGTTTGAGAATGTGCGCCGCCTTCTTAACATCATGATGGGCATTCGACAATTAGAGGGCAATTATGCAGTCTTATCCTTAGATGCAGAAAAGGCATTTGATAAGTTGGAATGGCAATACTTATTGAGAGTACTACAACACTTTGGGTTCGGAACTTCTTTTCTTTCTTGGATCACTGCTTTGTACAAAGCTCCCTCGGAAACAGTTCAGGTAAACGGATTCCTCTCGAAACTATTCTCTCTATTCTAGACTTGGTATCGAAAGAAGCGAGTATATCGATGCATATCGGGAGGGTACCGACGTGGATACCAGCATCGGTACCGGGACCGATGTGGGAAGATCTATCGGTAGAGGCTCTAGCGGCACCGAAGATACTGAGAGCGCTCGACTGCGATCATCAGTGTGGAATGTTTCATCCAGCACATTGCCGATGCCGGAGTACCAGCACCGCTTAAAGCGGATACCACCAACGGGCATGGCTCAGGCATGTTCACCGAGGTAAAAACCGTGGGAACAACCTGAAACCCCGTTAGTGCTGTGGAGACAGAAGCCTCCCGTCGGGGTTTTATAGCCAAAATGTCCTCGGGGGCAAGCCGAAAGGCATCTCTATGAAGGACATGAGAGATCTACCACCCGAGGACTGGCTAGTCTTTACAGACTTTTGTTTGGTTATCTGATCCTGCGAAAAAAGAAGATGGAGCTGGTACCCTCAGGGCTGAGGGGAACGGTGTATAGAGTTGAGCTCGATGCTGAAAACTTCTTGCAGAAATAGAAGTGCAGGAGGGACAGTCCAGCGGATAGTGTTCAGGTCACAAACATGGAAGGCACCAATTATAGGTGTCTAAAAGTAATTTGGTAGTGCACAGTTAAAACACTTTCTAGTGGCTAGAATTTCCATGAGGGAAATGGAGAGGCCTAGCAGGCCGAAGCCTGTCAGGCACCAAATAAGAAACAATTTCCTACAGAAGGAAAAAATCTGTAAAAGAAAAGAGAAGAAAACACTGGCGGTACCGGTGCGTCAAGGGAAGGTAGACGCGACCAGAAGAAAAAACAAAAAATAAAGGAGAATTTTCTGCGGTGACAGGAGGACGTCCTGCCGGCTCTGTGGAAAAACGAAAACTGAGGAGAGGCAGTTGGGAAAGGCGGGAAGGCAGCACGCAGGTGTGTTGGGATGCTTCCAAAAGCGTTCTGATTGGACGCTGGGGAGCATTCCCTCACAGACTCCGTTGGTACCGACGTACCCATATGTGAAGACTCATTCCTGCTTGTTCCTGGAGATAGCGTAGTTACTCACCTGTAACAGGTGTTCTCCAGGAGCAGCAGGAATCAGTCCTCACTTATGGGTGACGTCGGCGCCGACAGAGCCCTCGCGGAGCAATTTTCCCCAGCTTTCAAAGAAAGCCTTTGGGAATTGCAGCGCGCATGCGCGGTCGTCTTCCCGCCCGAGGGTGCCATCTTAGCCAGTCAGATGACATAGCTAAAAAAGACAGCATAAAAATTTGCAAAAAGAACATAAGCAGACGATTGCAACTCCAAGGGGAGGAGGGAGGGTAGTGAGGACTGATTCCTGCTGCTCCTGGAGAACACCTGTTACAGGTGAGTAACTACGCTTTCTCCAGGACCAAGCAGGAAGTCAGTCCTCACTTATGGGACTCCCAAGCTCAAGGCTACCGGAGACCCTAAGCACAAAAATGAGCTCCCTCTAGCTCAGCAGCACAGAAGGATAGAATCTTCGCTGAATTATCACCCACCGGTAGCCCACATCCGGGATGGAGGGTAGGAGTTGCTCAGACCTCAAAGAGATTACGGAGGACTGCCTGTCCGAAAGCACTGTCCCTACGGGACTCCCTCTCGAGACAGTAATGGACCGCAAAAGTCTGGCTCGAAGACCAAGTAGCGGCCCGGCAGATGTCTGCCAGCGGAACAGAGCGGAGGTAAGCCACTGACGTAGCCTTTGCCCGAACGCAATGAGCCGTGACTTGACTTTCTAAGGAGAGTCCGGCTGCCCCATAAGCCCAAGAGATACAGTCCGCAACCCAGATGGACAGAGTACGCTTGGAGACCGGGAGCCCCAATTTATTGGGGTCAAAAGACACAAAAAGCTGAGCAGCTTTACGGTGCTCCCGCGTACGGTCAAGGTAGAAGTTCAAAGCCCTTCTACAGTCCAGGGTATGCAGGACCGTTTCAGCTCGGCTGGAGTGTGGTCTGGGAAAGAAGGTTGGAAGTACCACCTCCTGATTGATGTGAAAAGGGGAGACCACTTTTGGGAGAAACTTTGGGTGAGTCCGCAGGACTACCCTATTCTTGTAGAACCTAGTGTAAGGGGGATCAGACACGAGGGCCTGCAATTCACTTACGCGTCTAGCGGAAGTGAGGGCTATCAAGAACAGTGTTTTCCAAGACAGAAAACGGAGAGAACAGGTAGCCATAGGTTCAAAAGGCGGACAGGTGATCCGCTGCAAAACCACATTCAGGTCCCAGTCAGGCGCTGGCGGGCGCAGAGGTGGTTTAAGTAGAAGGAGACCTCGGAGAAACCTCGCTACGAGAGGGTCGCTCGAGAGAGGTCTACCGTCCACCGGCACATGGTGTGCCGAAAGAGCACTGAGGTGAACTTTGACGGAGTTGGACTTAAGTCCCAGATTAGAGAGGTGTAGCAAGTACTGCAAGATCACCGACACCGGGCAGGAGAAGGGATCCTGAGACTGTTGGGTACACCAGACGGCAAAGCGACGCCATTTAAGGGCGTAGCATTTGCGGGTAGAAGGCCGTCGCGAAGCCAAGACGACCTCCTCCACCTCTGCCGGCAGGAGAAGGGGAGCAAGGACTACCCTCTCAGCAGCCAGGCCATGAGGTTGAGAGACCTGAGGTTGGGGTGCATTAGGGACCCCTGATCCTGAGTGAGGAGATCCGGTTGTACCCCCAGAGGGATTGGATCCTCCACCGCCAGTTGCAGTAGGAGCGGAAACCACGGCTGTCTGGGCCAGCGAGGGGCCACCAGGATCATGAAGGCTTTGTCTCGGAGAACCTTGAAAAGAGTCCGAGAGACTAGCGGGATGGGAGGGAAAGCGTACAGAAGGCTCCCCGACCATGAGATCAGAAAGGCGTCCGCCGCAACCCGAAGGGGGTGTGGCTGACGAGAGCAGAAGCGAGGAAGCTGCCGGTTGTGAGGACTGGCAAAGAGATCCACCGTGGGGAGGCCCCACTTGAGGAAGAGCTTCTGAACTACCAAGGGATCCAGACGCCACTCGTGCGGCTGGAGGACCCTGCTGAGTTTGTCCGCAAGGCAATTTTCCCGGCCCGGGAGATAAATTGCCTTGAGGAGAATGCCGTGACTGACGGCCCAAGAGCAGAGCTTCTGTGCCTCCCTGCAGAGGAGGAAGGAGCCCGTGCCCCCCTGTTTGTTCACGTAGAACATGGCAACTTGATTGTCCGTCTGTACAAGGACGGACTGTTGGGAAGTCAGGTGGGAGAAGGCCTTGAGAGCTAGGCGGATCGCCCTGAGCTCCAGGAAGTTGATCTGCTGAGCAGACTCCCACGTGGTCCAGAGGCCCTGAGTACGTGCCTCTTGGCAATGTGCTCCCCAGCCCAGGAGGGATGCATCGGTGGTCAGCACCCGGGTCGGTTGAGGTGACTGGAAAGGCATTCCGAAGGTCAGGTTCGGCTGCCGGAGCCACCACCGGAGAGACGAGACCAGCGGCTCGGAGACGCGCACTAGGTCTGCTAGGCCGCCTGTGGCTTGTCGCCACTGCTGGCGGAGACACCATTGAGCAGACCGCATATTCAGGCGGGCATTGGGGGTCACATGGACGGTGGAAGCCATATGGCCGAGCAGTCTCAGGAAGCGCCTGGCGGAGACCAGGGGCTGGCTGCGAAAGCGGTCGGCTAGGTCCATGAGCCGTTGAGCCCTGTCGAGCGGTAGGTATGCTCGCGCCTGAGGAGTGCGCAGCCTCGCGCCGATGAACTCGAGATCCTGTGAGGGGAGCAAAGTGGACTTTGCGAAGTTTATAACAAAGCCCAAGTGCTGCAGAAGAGTCACCGTGCGGCACGTGGCGTTGGTGACCTCCTGAGCGGACGCTGCTCTGATGAGCCAGTCGTCGAGGTACGGAAAGACATAGAGGCCGTGAAGCCGGAGATGGGCCGCCACGACCGCGAGACATTTTGTGAAGACTCACGGTGCGGAGGACAGGCCAAAGGGCAGTACTCTGTACTGGTAATGATTTCCTGCCACCACAAACCTTAGGTATTGGCGGTGGCTTGGGTGGATGAGGATGTGCGTGTAGGCATCCTTTAGATCCAAGGAGCATAGCCAATCTCCCTGCTGGAGGTAGGGCAGAAGGATTCCAAGGGTAAGCATTTTGAACTTCTCCCGCACAAGGAACTTGTTGAGGTTGCGCAAGTCCAGGATGGGTCTGAGGCCCCCTGTTCTCTTTGGTATCAGAAAATACCTGGAATAAAAGCCTTGACCTCTCATGTGGTGGGGCACCGGTTCCACCGCCTGTTCCTGCAGAAGACCTGCTAACTCCTGAAGGAGTAATTCCCTGTGCAGAGGGGGTCGCGGAGGTTCTCCCGGAAAATAGGAGGGAGGGACCTGATGGAAGTGGAGAAGATAGCCTTCTCGCACGACTTGAAGCACCCAGGCATCTGCGGTGATGCTGGACCACCTGTGGGCGAAGTGAACCAGCCGGCCTCCGGTGCTGGGAGGAACCAGCGGGGAGGGAGAGGCTATGCTTTGTGAGTCAAAAACCCCCACCCTGCTGAGCAGGGGCTGGTGGTGCAGGCTTGGGGGCTTGCTGCCTACGGGACCCGTTACCCCGTCCCTTGGCCTGCTGGCCCTGTTGGGGAGCTGCAGGGGCCTGATAATGGGGGTACTGTTTGTAGGCAGCCGCCTTCCTCGGGTAAAAGGACTTTTTCCCCGAGCCCTTCTTTTTCTGGGAAGGGGCGGAGGTCTTCCTAGAAAGCCTGGTCCTGGTGAGAGTCTCAGTCTCAATTTGTGCAGCCTTATCCGCCATGGGCTTGCCAAAGAGGTTTTCGCCTCGGCAGGGGACATCGACCAACTTGTCCTGCACCCAGGGCTCAAGGTCTGACGACTGAAGCCAAGCCTGTCGGCGGGCACCGATGCCGGCTGCGGCCACTCGAGCCGATGCTTCAAAGCCATCATAGGCTGCTCGGGACATGAACTTTGAGCATTCCCGAATGCCAGTGGACAAGGCCAGGAACCTCCGCAAGGGTTCCTCGGACAAACCAGCGGAGAATCCGGCTAGCTCTTTAGCCAGATCCCGGAGATACATGCCCATGTAGAGCTGGTAAGTCTGGACACGACATGCGAGCATAGAGCCCTGGAAGCACTTCTTACCAAGGCCATCCAGGTTACGGGCCTCCCTGCCAGGAAGCACCGAGGAGTGCATCTTCTGGCTCTTAAGACGATGCATGGCCGATTCCACTACCATGGAATGGTGTGGTAGCTGTGCCTTTTGAAAGCCAGGGCTCTTGCGGACTCGATAGATAGAATCGACCCGCTTGCTCAGGACCGGCGAGGAGGCCGGACTCTCCCACATGCGGAAGAGTAGTCGTTCCAGCATAGGAGGAACCGGTACAGTAAAGTGTTCCCTCGCGGGAGAGTCATACTGGAGGGCGTCGAGCTCTTCGGCTCGAGGCTCCTCCTCGGGATCCGCAGGGAAGGCCAAAGCCTTGGCCATATCCCTAACGAAGTCCGAGAACCGGGCATCCTCCGGGGGCGGGAAAACGATCGGCGTCGAACCGAAGGAAAAAGAATAAAATAATGAAGAAAATCGACTTTTTCGCGGGGACAAGACGGGTACGTCTGTAGGGCTCCGCGGAAAAAAGAAGACTGGCTAAGATGGCACCCTCGGGCGGGAAGACGACCGCGCATGCGCGCTGCAATTCCCAAAGGCTTTCTTTGAAAGCTGGGGAAAATTGCTCCGCGAGGGCTCCGTCGGCTCCGACGTCACCCATAAGTGAGGACTGACTTCCTGCTTGGTCCTGGAGAAAGAGAGATACAACTCCTAGGGGAGGTTGGTAGGCTATGAAGACTAAATTCCTGCTGTTCCCGGAGATCACCTGATACAGGTGAGCAACTATGCTATCTCCAGGAACAAGCAGGAATGTAGTCTTCACATTTCGGGACTCCCTAGCTACAGATGCCAGGGAGAAACACCAGAAGTTGTGTGCCCCTGTCAAAGGGCTCCACTTCCCCCCATGGATCTCTGGCATCCTACCAGGGATGGTGGGTAGGAGTTGATTAGGTATTATTTTATTTATTTTATATACATTTATATACCGCATCTTCCAAAGTTCAGTTGCGGTTCACAGTGAACAACAATTAACAAAGCAAGTTTGTTTTACAGGGAACGTCATATTATAAAAGAACATATTTACAAGGAACATCATATTATATATAGAGTATACAGTCAAACAATGTGAGATAATACAGAACAGATTAACTATATACAGTTTTTTATATGTATATATATACATGGATGTGAAAGGACGTAAGCTGAGAGGTCATCATGGTGTGTGTTATTTGTGTGTGTTAAAGGGCTTTTGCTTACTGTAGACTGAAAACCTGTTTAACCTTTGTCTAATGCAGGTGCTGAGTTATCTATGTTATAGTGTTTGGTGAACAGATACGTTTTCAATTTTTTACGAAATTCCATGATTTCTCTGTTAGGGTTCGTAGCTCTTCTGGGAGGGAATTCCAGGTCATTGGGGCTATGTGGGAAAAGGCTCTGTTTGTTGATTTATGGGCTCTTGTATAATCTTTCGGGGTCTTTAATCTGTTTAATTGTCCTTTTCTGTGTCTGGGCTTGGATGGTTCTTTGTGTATTAAGTTACATAGCATGGTTGGGGCCATATCATATAAAGCCTTAAATACAGTTATTATTGCTTTGTAGATTATTCTGCTTTGAATTGGTAGCCAATGGAGGGAGGCTAGTATTGGTGAAATGTGTTGGAGTGAGTTAATTTTCAATATGATTCTGGCCGCTGCGTTTTGCGCTAATTGCAATCGTTTGATGTTTTGTTTTGATATGCCTATTAGAATTAGGTTGGCAAAGTCAAAATGTGGAGTTATTGTTGCCTGGATTATACTCATAAAGTCTTGAGTAAATACTAGCGGACGAAGTTGTTTGAGGGTTTTGAGTTTGAAATAAATTTTCTTTATGGTATTGCTAATGTGTGTTTCCATCGTAAGGTGCGTATCTAGTATAACGCCTAGATATCTTATTTCGTTTTTTATTTTAATTTCTTGGTTTTGAAGTCTTATGTGTGTTGGGGGGATATAGGCTTTGTTCTTGGTCACAATAAGAACTTCGGTTTTAGTGTGGTTTATGTGGAGGTTTTGTGCTTTTAGCCATGTTGTGATTTCGTTATAGCAGTCCGATAGGAGTTGTAGCGGTATGTTGGGTATCGAGAATGGGATATACATCATAATATCGTCTGCGTATAGATGATATTTTACTCCAAATTTTTTGAAAATGTTGCAGACTGGTTTTATGTAAATATTGAAAAGTAGGGCTGACAGCGCTGAACCTTGTGGTAATCCAATCTCTTGTTTATATGTGGTTGAGTTTTGATTCCCAATTCTTACATTTTGATTCCCAATTCTTACATTCTTACAGGTGTTGAAGAACAGCCTGACCAAACAAGGCATCCCGGAGGGAGTCCTTGTTTAAGCACTAATGGGCTGTGAAGGTATGAACCGAGGCCCAAGTAGCTGCTCGAAAGATGTCGCTGATAGACACAGAGTGTAGATGAGCCACTGAAGTTGTCATGGCTCTCACATTGTGAGCTGTGACATGGCCCTCCAGAGAAAGCACAGTTACTTACCTGTAACAGATGATCTCTGCGAACAGCAGGAATAACTCTTCACATATGGGTATGCGCGGGACCGCTACCCAGCGTCCTGAAAGACAGCTTTTGGGAGCATCCCACAGCGCCTGCGCGCTGCCGTCCCGCCTTTCCCAACTACCTCTCTCCAGTTCGAGTTTTAAAGCTGAGACAAAGAGAGAGAGAGAGGAAAGAAAAGATAGAGAGAGAGATACAACTCCTAGGGGAGGTGGGTGGGTTGTGAAGACTTATTCCTGCTGTTCCCAGAGATCACCTGTTACAGGTAAGTAACTGTGCTATCTCCAGGAACAAGCAGGAATGAGTCTTCACATATGGGGACTCCCCAGCTAGAGATGCCTGGGAGATCACCCAGATTGTGGGTCCCTGGACAGGGCTCCACCTGCACCCATGAATCTCAAGCATCCAGTCAGGGATGGAGGGTAGGAGTTGATTAGGTATTGTGGCAAGGAGAGAGTAGTGCCACCTAGAAAAGCAGGAAACATTGAAGGTTTTACCTTGGCTGGGGGGATGGGCACATTAGAAAACACTTGTCAGAGAAAACCCAGGGTTAGAAGTTCACAGCAGAAAAACCCCAGGGTTGATAGTCAGTGGGCCAAAACTAGTGTTGAGTCATTCCCACGTTACACACCAGATAGGAATCAGAGAAGCAGGTACTCGGGGGAGGAGCCTGCAAGGGAGTTCCCTTGTCACGTAGCTGCTTGTAAAGGAGGGCAGACAGAAACGGAAGAGAGAAGGGAGAGAGAGAGGAGAGCAGAGGAAGAGAATCACCTGTCTTACCAGCACGAGGATTCTGAACCTGACTGGAACAAGGCTCCCAGGCTCTATGCCAGGGGTCTCAAACACGCGGCCCGCGGGCCGCATGCGGCCCGCGAGACAACTTTGTGCGGCCCGCGAAAGAGAAAAACAAAAAAACCCCAAAACCCTGACTTCTGCCGTTGCCGCCGTGGCAGCGGCAGAATCAATTGTCAAATAAAAAAAAAAAAGACTTCTGCTGCTCAAGCAGCAATATCACCTGTCCTGCGGCCCCTTCCCCTGTGCCCGGAGATCCGAATCTGCTCATCAGCGGCGTGCTTTTCAAGCCGCGAAGAGTATTCCCCTCTCGCGCGGCTTGAAACCGCGCGAGTGGGGAATACTCTTCGCGGCTTGAAAAGCACGCCGCTGATGAGCAGATTCGGATCTCCGGGCACAGGGGAAGAGGCCGCAGGACAGGTGATATTGCTGCTTGAGCAGCAGAAGTCTTTTTTTTTTTTTATTTGACAATTGATTCTGCCGCTGCCACGGCGGCGGCAACGGCAGAAGTCAGGGTTTTGGGTTTTTTTTGTTTTCCTCTGTCGGGGGGGGGGGTATGACTGGAAATGGGCAGATGGGGGTTAGGACTGGAAGTGGGCTATTGGCAGGGGGGGGGGTTATGACTGGTAATGGGCTATGGTGGGGGCTAGGACTGGAAATGGGCAGATGGGGGTTAGGACTGGAAGTGGGCTATTGGCAGGGGGGGGGGTTATGACTGGTAATGGGCTATGGTGGGGGCTAGGACTGGAAATGGGCAGATGGGGGTTAGGACTGGAAGTGGGCTATTGGCAGGGGGGGGTTATGACTGGTAATGGGCTATGGTGGGGGCTAGGACTGGAAATGGGCAGATGGGGGTTAGGACTGGAAGTGGGCTATTGGCAGGGGGGGGTTATGACTGGTAATGGGCTATGGTGGGGGCTAGGACTGGAAATGGGCAGATGGGGGTTAGGACTGGAAGTGGGCGTTTGGCCGGGGGCGGTTATGACTGGTAATGGGCTATGGTGGGGGCTAGGACTGGAAATGGGCAGATGGGGGTTAGGACTGGAAGTGGGCTATTGGCAGGGGGGGGTTATGACTGGTAATGGGCTATGGTGGGGGCTAGGACTGGAAATGGGCAGATGGGGGTTAGGACTGGAAGTGGGCTATTGGCAGGGGGGGGTTATGACTGGTAATGGGCTATGGGGGGTCTAGGACTGGTAATGGGCTGGGGGGGTTGCTAGGACTGGAAATGGGCTGAGTGGAAGGGGGGCTTGAACTGCAAATGGCTGATGGGGAGGGGGGCTTGGAATGGAAATGGGCTGTGAGGGGAGGGAGCTAGGATTGGAAATGGGCTGATGGGGGGGCTAGGATTGGAAATGGGCTGATGGTGAGGCTAGGATAGGACTGGAAATGGACTGATGCAGGGACTAGAAAGGAGCAGATGCTGGGTGGGGCTGGAACTAGAAGGGAGCTGATGTTGGGGGAGGATTAGAATGGGATGGAGCTGGGAAAGTGAAATGGAGAGGGGAAAAATATTTTGTCTGGAAGAGAAGACAAATCTACAATTGGCCAGGTATTGGGAGAGTAAGTGGGGATTGAGGATGGAGGGGTAAAATTTGAGTGGATGAAATAGGAATGAGGAAAGAGCAAAAGGAGAAAGATTAGTATGTTAAAGCAGATGTAGGGAGAGAGAATGGAAAAAAACTACAAGAGAGAAGAAAGGACAAATGGACAGCAGACGATGGAGATAGCAGAAGACACGAAGAAACCAGAAGTGGCTGGAGCAATTGCAACTGAAAAAAAATGCACAAAAGGTAGAAAAATATCTCTTTATTTTGAATTTATTAACTGGAATATGTCAGCTCTGGGAAATGTGCATCATTAATGTTTGCGCTTTGTTTAGTACAAGAGGAAATTAATTTATAGTTTTATTTCTACAGTGTTGTTGTACATTCCAAGTTTGGCTTTTGGGGTTCCCAGTTTAATTATTGTCTTCCTATTTCTGAATCTTTTAGTCTTTCTTTATCCATACTCATTAAGAGGCATGTTTACTAAAAGTTAGTGTATGGTAACATTATGCAAATATTTATGCAAATGAGGCCCCTTATGCAAATGAGGCCCCACGTCTTATGCGGCCCCCGGGTTACTTTACAAGTCCTCATTTGGCCCTCAAAGCAATTTGAGTTTGAGACCCCTGCTCTATGCTGAGAGGAAGGGAAGACCTGAAACCAGATTCGCTCCCCAGGAGAAAGGGAAATACTGCTGCTCTCCAGGAAGAAATACTCACAGGCCAGGCAGCTGCTGTTGCGAGGCCCAGAGATACACTGCTAGTACAGTGAAACCACAATGCAGGTTAGTGGGCAAGCTAAACCCTGTATTTGAAAGAAGCTTAAAAAAGCCACAAGAAGGCAGAACTTTTACCCAGGCAAAACCCTTGCTGGAACCTAGATGCAGGCATTGCTCTGCTAGGGAAGCTTCCAAAGCAAGAACTTTTTATAGAGCCCGAAGGAGGTCTGACCGGTCCTCTGATTACAGCTCAGAAGAGGGTTTTATTGATAGAAGGCCTGTATGTAAAACTGTGCAAGTTAAGCATCAAACCAGGAGAAAGCCTAGGCCCAAAACTGAACACCGGGATAGTTCTTCAGATGAGGAGGAGATTACCTGTAGACATTTACATGAAAGGAAAGGAACTTTTAAACCACGGCTTTTGAAACCCCATGAGCTTTTACTTAAAGGGGAGAAACCTATTAGGTGGCCAAGACTGAAGAAACTGTTAATGTATGGGACTAATACCATTCCAGTTAAGAGTCCAGAACCGCTACCCGAGAGTCCTCCAGAGAGCATGGAAATTGACTCTTTCAAAGGGGATTCAGATCCTTCAGTCACTGACATGGAATGTGATTGTTGCACTGTATGTGAATAACTGTTAAGAGGGAAAATACCTTTTGTAAGAGCTAAGAAGAAAAGCTTGTTTAAAAGACTATTTTTGACCTGGCAAAGTTTGCATATATTTTCTTTGGGAGGAGTATCCCTACTTTTGTTTTCCTGTGGACATTACCTGTTGTGAGTCTCTGAGAAGCCAAATAAAAATCTGTGATCTTTAACCAACGGCTCAACTACAAATTCTTATACAACCTCAAGGTTAAGGTGCAGCGCCTCCTGCTGGTCAAGCTATCTGGCACAGGGGCGGGGCTCACAGTATGGAACAGGTGTTTGAGAACAGCCTGACCAAACAAGGCATCCCGGCGGGAGTCCTTGTCCAAGCAGTAATGGGCTGTGAAGGTATGAACCGATGCCCAAGTGGCTGCTCGACAGATCTGGTCGATGGACACAGAGTTAAGATGAGCCATAGAGGCTGCCATGGCCCTCACATTGTGAGCTGTGACATGGCCCTCCAGAGAAAGATTCTTGCTCTGGTAGGTGAAGGAAATACACTGAGCAATACAATTAGACAGAGTTCTCTTGGAGACTGGAAGTCCTAAATTAGAAGGACCAAAAGCAACAAAAAGTTGAGAGGACTTTCTATGTTGCTGTGTTCTTTGTAAGTAGAAAGAAAGTGCTCTTTTACAATCCAGGGTATGAAGATTCCTCTCTGCACTTGATGCGTGAGGTCCTGGAAAAAAGACAGGTAACTACACCTCCTGGTACAGATGAAAAGATGAGACCACTTTAGGCATAAAGTGTGGATTAGTTCTGAGGACTACCTTGTCATGATGGAACCTTGTATAAGGAGGATTAGCCACTAAAGCTTGCAGCTCACTGATACGGCGAGCTGAAGTGACTGCAATGAGAAAAATAACCTTCCAAGAAAGGAATTTGAAGGAGGTAGTGGCTAAGGGTTCAAAGGGTGGCTTCATAAGCTGGCCAAGAACCAGATTCAAATCCCAGGCCACTGGAGGTGGTCTGATGGGAGGTTTAGTCAAAAGAAGGCCTCTCATGAATCTTGCTATAAGAGAATGAGAGGAAAGAGGTTGTCCATTGAGAGGTTTAAGGGATGCTGCAATAGCACTCAAACGGACTCTGATTGAATTTGTTTTAAGGCCTGCATGGGATAAATGCAGCAAATAGTCTAGTGAAGAATGCAAAAGTATTGCAAGAGGGTTGAGACCCTTCTCTCTGCACACCAAATGGAAAACCTTTTCCATTTAAAAGCATATGAACGTCTTGTGGAAGGCTTTCTGGAAGCATAAAGGATATCCTTCACTTGCTGAGAAAGTTGTAAATCTTGAAGGTCTAGGCCTTCAGCAACCAGGCCCTGAGATGAAGAGACTGAGGATTTGGGTGCCACAAGGTTCCCTCCTCCTGGGAGAGGAGATCTGGAGCAGACCCCAGGTCTAGGGAGGGAGCTTGAGAGAGATGCAGAAGTAGAGGGTACCACACTTGGCGTGGCTAAAGTGGTGCTATGAAGATCATAGTCCCTTTGCCTCTCTGAAAGTTGAACAGAGTCTTGGGGATTAGGGGAATAGGTAGAAAGGCGTAAAGGAAGTCTTGCCCCCAATGAAGGAGGAAGGCATCCCTGGCCTGAACTCCCTGACATGGAATCCTGGAACAGAACTGGGGAAGTTTGGCATTCCATGGACTTGCAAACAGGTCTATGTCTGGGGTACCACAAATCCGAAAAATTCTGGCTATCTGGTCCCCATGGAGGGGCCATTCGTGAGGAAGCAGAACCCGACTGAGTCTGTCTGCCCAAGAGTTTTGAACTCCTGGAAGATATACTGCCATGAGATGGATTTGATGCTCTCTGGCGAAGGCCCACAATCTCAGAGCTTCGTTGCAAAGCGACAGAGAGCCAGTTCCTCCCTGCTTGTTCACGTAGAACATAGCTACCTGGTTGTCCGTGTGGATGAGGACTGTCTTGTAGCTGAGCAGGGTGTGGAAGACTCTGAGAGCCAGAAAAATTGCTATGAGCTTTAAGAGGTTGATATGAAGATATGTCTCCTGTGGAGACCAGATGCCCTGGGTCGAGAGATCTTGTAGATGAGCCCCCCAACCCTTTGGAGAGGCATCTGTTGTAAGGGTTGCTTGGGGTAACACCTGTTGGAAGGGGGAACCCAGCAACAGATTCTGAGTGGACTTCCACCAGTGGAGGGAAGAAAATAGGCGACTGGAGATTGCTATTTTGTCTGACAGGCAACCTGACCTGATGCCTGAGTACACTGGGTGGATAGGGTCCACTGAGCTGCTCTCATGTGAAGGCGAGCAAGGGGATCACATGCACCGTGGATGCCATGTGGCCTAAAAGTTGCAACATCTCTCGAGCAGTTAAATGGGATTTTAACTGAATCTGGGAGGCTAACTGCAATAAGCGTAGGCAACGGGCCTGGGGAAGATACGCCCTTGCAGTAGTGGTATCCAGTAAGGCCCCTATGAACTCTAGAGACTTAGTAGGGGTAAGATGGGATTTTGGAATGTTGATTACCAGTCCCAGATACTGAAGAACACGGCTTGTGCAGGCTAGAGAAGTATGGGCCTCTGACTGGGATGGAGCTCGGATGAGCCAGTCATCCAGATGTGGGAATACGAATATTCCTAGAGTGCGTAGGAATGCAGCTACTACTGCCATGCATTTTGTGAACTCTCTTGGAGCAGAGGCCAGACCGAAAGGAAGCACTTTGTATTGGAAGTGCTTCCCTTGGTATAGGAAGCGAAGGAATCTTCTGTGTGTTGGATGGATGAGAACATGGGTGTACGCATCCTTGAGATCTAGAGAACAAAGCCAGTCCTGACTCTGAAGGTATGGAAGGAGAGTTCCGAGAGAAGTCAACTTGAATTTCTCCTTGCATAGAAACTTGTTCAATTCTCTGAGATCTAATATGTGTCTGTAGCCCCCTGTTTTCTTTGGGATGAGAAAATAGGGGGAGTAGAACCCTGAGCCCTGTTGAAGAAGGGGTACTTCTTCTATTGCCCCTTGGGCAAGAAGGCTAGCAATCTCCTGACCTAGAAGGTTGAGGAGAGATGTTGGAGAATTGAACTGTTTCACCATGGTGTGAGGAGGAAGGGTTAAGAAATGAAGTTTGTACCCTTCCCTTATGATGGAGAGGGTCCACTACTCTGCTGTGATTTGTTCCCATCTGGGAGCAAAGTGAGCTAACCTTCCTGGGATGGTGAGGGGCTCTGGATGTTCTAGAGCCAGAAAGGCTAAGATCTCTAGTGGAAAGTCAAAGGCCCTGAGGAGGCTGAGGCTGTTGGGCCGTAGCAGTCCTCGCAGCCTGGGCTTTGGCCTGTTTTGGTTGTTGCTGTCTCTTTGTAGCAAAACGACCTTGGGAAGAGGCCTGACCATAAGAAGAAAATTTCCCTTTCTTTGGGAAAGATCCCTTTTTGAACAACCTCTTTTTAAAAGAAGCAGTAGTAGACTTTGAAAGTCTATCTAAAGCAGAATTTTCAGCATCATTCTGGTTGGCCTTTGCTTGCCAATCTTTGCCAAAGAGGTTTTAGCCTGTACAGGGAAGGTTACCTAGACCATCCTGTACCCAGGATTCTAAATCAGAGGCTTGCAACCAAGCAACTCTGCGTGCACCTATGGCAATAGCCGAGGCTCTACTGACTCCCTCAAAAGAGTCAAAGGCTGCACGGTTGGAAAACTTGGATACATCCTGTGCATGTTTAAGCAAGGTGATGTATTCTTCTCTCTTATCTTCTGACATAAAAGGAGATAAGGTTTGCAGATGATCTGTAACTTTTTAGAAACATCCCCATATAGAGGCTATAGGAGTTGATTCTGGCTACAAGCATACTGGCCTGGAAGATTTTCCTGCCAAAGGCATCTAGGGTTCTGCATTCTCTTCCTGGAGGAGCAGAGGAGTGCCTTTTTGTACTCGATCTTTTTCATAGCAGACTCTACCACAATGGAGTGGTGAGGAAGCTGAGTCTTATGAAATCCAGGACAAGGAGGAACACGATACATGGTGTCCAACCTTCTGGAATGAGGGGAGGTGGAAAGAGGAGTCTCCCATATGCCCAACATGTGTTCATAAAGAATCTCATGTATTGGTAAGGTGGCTGCCTCTTTAGGAGCCTTAGGATATTGTAGGATATCTAATTTTTTGGCTCTAGGTTCAGTCTCAGAGGTCACTGAGATGGACAGGCCTTTGGCCACCTCCCTAATAAAATCCTGAAAAGACAAGTCTTCAGGAGGTGACATTCTCCTTTTTGGAGAAGAGGGTTCCTGAGGAAGGATCCCCGATGCTTCAATTGAGGCCTCTGAAGAGTCAGAGTCTTCAGAAGAATCGAAGTATCAACTGTCTGGATGCTCTCGTAGAGCCCGATACGCGTACCGGGAGGATCGACATTGAGGGTAATCGGTACCGGGCCGGTACTGATAGGCATCACTGGATAGTGTACCGCTGCCGTCAATGCTGATGTCGATGCAAGCGGTACTGGTATCGGAACCGGAATCGAATCCTGTATCGGAATCGGTACGGGTACCGACAACGGGGCTTGTTGCGGTACCGTAGGCGTTGCAGCTTGAATGAATGCCGTGATGGCACGCTGCATGGTCAGAATATTCTGATCCATTGACGCCACCAATGTCTGGATATCGGTACCGGTAGAAACTGCTAGTACCCCAGAACATTGTAACAGGTGATCAGTCGAGGCCGAGCCATCGATGTCAACCTGTGACCCCCATAGGTAGTGCTTTGGAAGCCGGAGCCTCCCGCCGGGGTAATTTTGCCGGTATGGCATCCTCAAGAGTAAGCCTGGGGGCATCTCGATACTTAGAGGGAGATGAACTCTTTGAGGACCAGCCAGATTTAAGTTTGGTTACCTGAGATCCATGGGATGAAGAAGCAGCCCTGGAAGACATCGATGCCACAGAAGCTGCATCGGAGGGAAACAGGGTACTGAGCTTAGCTGCCCGATTCTGTAACCCTCTTTTGGACATCATGGAACAGGACTCACAATCCGTAATGGAGTGGTCAGGACCTAAACATTTTAGACACCAGTCATGGGTGTCGGTGACAGAAATAGTGCTACTGCACTTTGTGCATTTTTTAAACCCGGAGACGGGTTTTTCCATGAGGGAAAAATATCTCTGTGGGCCTAAGGCCCCAGAAGAAAAATGCACTGAAAAAAGTAGAAGGTTTTTTTGGTTTTTTTTTAAGAAAGAAAAAGAACCAGTAGTACCGGTGCGGAATCGAGAAGGCAGACACGCGACTAAAGAAAAATAAAAGAAAATAAGAAATTCTTCAGCGGTGACAGGAAACACGACCTGCTGGCTCCGCGGAAAAGAAGAACTGGAGAGAGGCAGTTGGGAAAGGCGGGAAGGCAGCGCGCAGGCGCTGTGGGATGCTCCCAAAAGCTTTCTTTCAGGACGCTGGGGAGCGTTCCCGCGCAGGCTCCTTCGGTACCGACGATACCCATATGTGAAGACTCATTTCTGCTTGTTCCTGGAGATAGGTTATTACTCTGACAGGCAAACGAAATACACTGTGCAATCCAGTTGGACAGAGTTCTCTTGGAGACTGGAAGTCCCAAATGAGAAGGATCAAAAACAACAAAGATTTGAGAGGACTTTCTATGTTGCTGTGTCCTCTGCAAATAAAAGGATAAAGCTCTTTTACAGTCCAAAGTATGAAGATTCCTTTCTGCATTTGATGCATGAGGCTTTGGAAAAAACACAGGCAAGTAAACCGCTTGGATTAGATGAAAAGGTGATACCACCTTGGGCATAAAGTGTGGATGAGTCTTAAGGACTACCTTATCATGATGGAACCTTGTATAAGGAGGATCAGCCACTAGTGCTTGCAACTCACTAATGCGACGTGCTGATGTGACTGCAATAAGGAAGACAACTTTCCAGGAAAGGAATTTCAAGGAGGTAGGTAGCTAAGGGTTCAAAAGGCGGCTTCATAAGCTGCCCAAGAACCAGATTTAAGTCCCATGGCACTGGTGGTGGTCTAATGGGAGGCTTAGTTAAAAGAAGGCCTCTCATAAATCTTGCTATAAGAGGATGAGAGGAAATAGGTTGTCCATTTAAAGGCTTAAAAGAAGCTGCAATAGCACTCAAATGGACTCCTACTGAGTTAGTCTTAAGCCCTGCATTGGATAAATGAAGGCGATACTCCAGTAATGATTCCAGATGTATCGCAACAGGGTCAAGACCCTTCTGCGAGCACCATATGGTAAACCTTTTCCACTTGAAAGCATAAGAGCGTCTTGTGGAGGGTTTTCTGGAAGCATACAGGATATCCTTTACTTGCTGGGAAAGGTTAAGGCCCTGAAGATCTAGGCTTTCAGCAACCAGGCCCTGAGATGCAGAGAGTGGGGATTAGTATGCCATAACATCCCGTCATCCTGAGATAGGAGATCTGGAGCAGATCCTAACTCCAGAGAAGGAGCTTAAGAGAGATGTAGGAGCAAAGGGTACCACACTTGACGTGGCCAATGCGGAGCTATGAAAATCATATGGCCCCTGTTTCTCTGAAGCTTGAATAGGGTTTTGGGAATTAGGGGAATGGGTGTAAAGGCATATAGGAAGTCCTGACCCCAATGGAGGAGGAAAGCATCCCTGGCCTGACAACCCTGAGCCGGAATTATGGAACAGAACCGGGAAAGTTTGGCATTCAATGGACTTGCAAAGAGGTCTATGTCCGGAGTTCCCCAAATTTGAAAAATTCTGGCTACCTGGTCTGCATGGAGAGACCATTCGTGTGGAAGCAGAACTCGACTGAGTCTGTCTGCCCAAGAGTTTTGAATGCCTGGAAGATACACCGCAAGGAGATGAATCTGATGCTCTCTGGCGAGGGCCCAAAGTCGCAAAGCTTCATTGCAAAGCAACAGAGAGCCTGTTCCTCCCTGCTTGTTCACATAGAACATGGCTACTTGGGGGGGCGGAGCCTGATGTCCAGCGGGATGGTCGCATAACGCTGAGGCTCCCGAGAGGCCTACTCAGAATCCTGAATTAACACCGTACATACTTGGAACTTCTACTCTGATCTTGCCGGGGCACATTGGTGAGATGACGGGGACCAAACCCACGCGCCTGGAATTTGGATCTCCAGCGGCTTCTCACGGCAAACGTTCCAAAACTGAACCTCCGTCCCCGCAGAAGGGGCTGGCCCTGTGCGAGGGCCCCGAAATGCAGCAGGAAATCCTCGCAGAGATTAGAGGGGTCAAAAACCTCGTGCAGTCAAACGGTGAAGCACTCCGAGCGCTGCGGGAAGATTTTGGTGTGCTGCAAAGCAAGCTAGAAGGGCTTTCTTCGCGTCAGGACAAAATGGAGAGCATATTGGACTTCCATGCGGCCCGGTTGTCCAAACTCGACAAAGTTGAACGTCAGCTGCGGGCCTTGCAGAAAGAAGTGGAAGATGGCAATAATAGAGCGCGCCGCAACAACATACGACTCGTGGGCATACCGGAGGGAGCGGAATCGGGAGACATGAAAGAGTTTTTATGCAAAATCCTCCCTTCCCTGCTCCAAATCACCTTTACCAAAGATTTGGAGATCGATCGCGCTCATCGTGTACTCACAAGCATAACGCTCAACAGGAAGACCCCGCGGCCTATCATTTTTCGACTTTTGAGATATCAACACGTGGAGCAAATTCTAAATGCCTCTCGGGCAAAGGGCCATATGGAGTTTGAGAGCCACAAGATCTCCTTCTATCCCGACTTGGCTAAACCCACGGTCGACCGCCGAAAGCGCTTTCTGGAATTCCGGCCGAGGCTTCAACAACTACAAGCACACTATGGCCTGATGTACCCGGCCAAGCTCCGAGTCACGCTTCACAATCAGACAAGAACATTTGAGGACCCTGATCTACTAGCGGAGTTTTTGGATTCCAAAGAAGCCGACTTGATGCGCTGACTTCCAGAATATTCCTGCAAGTATTCTCATATCCGCTGTACCTGCCATATTGGATCTGCCGCAGCCCAGCAAAGAGTCTGGCGAGGGCAGTTTGTTGCCTTACTTTTGATGATATCTGTGACCCGACTCCATCTGCCCACAGTGGCCTCGATGAGTATCAGAGACAGTGTTAATTATGGACTCTGGTGTTTCTTTTCTTTTTTTTCATGTCTTTCTATTTCCTCTCTAGGGCCTCCTCCCGCAGACATATGGTCGCCATATTCTTTGGGGGTTTTGCTTCTTCTCTAAGATACTTTGGTACATACTTTTCAATATGGGGTGTATTAGCCAGAATACTCGGTGATTATGTCATTGTTGCACAGATTCTGATTATGTTGTATGTTTTCAAGCGCCCTTACCTAAAATGTCTATTACCGATTGATGGCATCATGTAAGATTTTCTCATTGAACGTAAAAGGAATCAATAATCCGATAAAACGGAAGAAAATCCTAAGCTACCTAAGTCAGGAAGCTGCGGATCTGATTTTTCTCCAAGAAACGCATTTAAATTCGAAGGAAACTCTTAAACTCAATATTAAACCTTACATGGTGGCCGCCTATTCCCCAGCCGTTTCTAAGAAATGTGGGGTTGCCATACTGGTTAGGAAATCTTTGCATGCTACTATTATTGCGACTAGCTCAGATACAGAAGGTAGATGGTCCAGAGTTCACCTCAAGATAGGTAGCCTTGAAGTTACATGTATATGCCTTTACGCTCCTAATGTGGATGACCCTGCCTTTTTTGCTACCATTGCTCAGGTTGCGCAGGCCTCTGCTAATACTTCATTGATAATTGGGGGGGATTTCAATCTAGTCCTTGATCCCCTGATTGACAAACAGCCGCCTAGGACAAGTGGTCCCCCCAAGAGTCACACCACGCTTACCTCCCTGATCAAAGATCTTGCTTTAGTTGATCTATGGAGGTTACTACACCCCAATGAGCTTGACTTCACCTTCTTCTCTTCCCCTCATAAATCCCAGTCTCGCATAGACTTCTTTCTAATATCAAAACTGTTAGTTCCTCAGGTGGACACTGCAAAGATTCACTCCCAACATATTTCAGATCATGCTGCCATTTCCTTTCAATTACACACTACTGCACCCCAAGGGAATTCGGGGGCCTGGTTCTTTGATAGAGCCCTGTTAACTCGAATTAACAATTAATTTAAATTGCTTCAATGCCGTATCAGAGTGGCTCCTCTCACAGAACCTCCGCATCCAACATAAGAAAACTGAAGTTCTCTTTGTTACAAGAGACCCTAACTTCATTCCACCAGCACAAATAAGCGTCAAAGGAGCTGATCTATCCACCAAGGAAGCAATAAGATACCTTGGAGTCACACTGGACCACCGTCTCAATATGAAATCACACGTTAACAATATAACAAAGGCTGTATACTTCAAGATACGCACACTCAGGCATCTACGCTCATTACTGGACCCAGACGATTTTAGAACCATCTTCCAAGCACTCATCCTACCACATTTTGATTTCGCAAATTCAATTCTACAAGGTCTCCCACAATCCACCCTAAGTTCTCTTCAACTTGCCATGAACACTGCTGCAAGGGTTCTACAAGGAGTATCCAGGAGTAGTCACGTGACACCAATTCTCAAACATCTTCACTGGCTCCCGATACAAGGCAGAATCATATTCAAAACCCTAATTCTCACATACAAGGCCATACATGGTTTATCTGCAAACTCTCTAACTGATCTCACACAATTTTTACCTCCAACTAGAACCAGAAGAAAAATAGCGACAAACACCCTAATGATGCCGAAGGCCATAACAACCTGTAGCCAAGCAACAGCGAACAGAGCCTTCATGTTTTGCGCACCAAAACATTGGAATTCCCTACCACCCGAAATTCGTGTCATAACCGGCATAGTCCAATTCAGAAAGGCCCTCAAACATAACTTATTCATCAAATACTACCCCACATAATATTCACCACAAACTTAACAGAATCCCCTCCTTTTCCAAACATTATTGATAATATTACATAAATACTTCTCTCATGTGATCGAATTAGCAGATCAATATTCTATGTATATAGTTCAATGTATATAGTTTTACCCCCATATTATCCATGTTTATCTTATCCAAATTTATTTTCCTGTTTTATGTAATACCGAACAGCCTGTTGTTCTGGTCTTTGGTTCTCTGTAAACCGCGCTGATTGTAAATAGCGCGGTATATAAAAAATTGAAATAAATAAATAAAACTCAGCCAGAGTTCCAGTTAGAAATTCGAGCAGCCATAAAGGATTACTTCCATTTTAATCTACCCCAGGATACTGCGAATTGGGCTTGGTGGGAGGGCTTCAAAGCGGCCATTCGAGCAACGATCACTAGCTATCAAATCCGCCTGCGGAAACAACGCAAACAGCAGCTACTCATACTAGACCAACAAATAAAAGCAGGCGAACGAGTTCTAACTTCACGTACTGATCCATGTGTATTAATTCGATTACAGCGTCTCCGTTTTCAATATAATTCAATCCTCTCAACTGCAGCTTCTAAGAGTATTGAGCTTCAGCGAGGGACATATTATCGTGAAAATAACCGAGCCGGTCGACTCTTAGCCAACGCCTTGAAAGGTCAAAAAGAAGCCAAACGCGTAGCGGCCCTTCGAGCTCCACAGGGAGGGGGCATAGTGACCACAGACTCCGACATTGTAGAGCTCTTTCGGGATTTCTATACCCGCCTATATCAATCTGAATGTGAGTTCTCGTCAGAGACATTCGAGCGATTGCTTTCTGGCATTCAGCGGCCGACCCTCTCTGAAGATGATAGGGATGCGATGGATGAACCCTTCTCTACTTCAGAGATCCAATCTGCCCTAAAACGAACAGCCTCGGGCCGTGCCGCAGGGCCCGATGGTCTCCCGACCGAATTCTACAGAACGTTCAGTGCAGATTTAGTTCCCTATTTAAAACTCTATTTTGATCACGTGAGCACATGAGCGAGTGAGGACGTGTCCTCAGTGCGCTCCTGGACCGTTTCCCTAAAAGCGGCAAGAAAACAGCAATAATTGAGAGTGGGGGTGAATGAATATCGTGGGAGCAGTACCCCGGAGGCCCTTTGTGGGTAAAAGAGCCTTGATAGTGTGCGAGAGGTGCTGCGCACTCATGCGGTCGACAACGAAACGGGAGAAGGACAAAGTGCCCGGGCCCCGGGACTCTAAGATGGCGTCGGCCACGCGGTCTGGAACGAGTCTGGGCTCCCCAGGATCGTCTCCGGGCTCAGGAACCGGCGAATCGGGAGCCGACGACCTCGCACAAGAAGTGGCTAAGCTGCTGACACCCCAATTCGATTCCATTTTGCAAAAACTAGATGCGATGGCAGAGACCTATGGCGAGCTCACCAGGAGGGTAGAGGAAGCTGAGCACCGCATCACAGCGTTGGAAGAGGGTGAGGAGAAGCATGATACCCTTCTAGTTCGCCACCAGAAGGAAATCGCAGCGCTACTTGAGAAAACGGACGATCTTGAAAATCGATCGCGCCGCAACAACTTACGGCTGGTGGGGGGGTACCAGAGACCTGGTCTGACCAACAACTCGCCGGTCTCTTTGAATCGTGGCTGCCGAAAGAACTGGGCTTAGAAGACTTGATTGGCCGCGTCACAGTGGAGCGAGCGCACCGCCTGGGACCGAAGCGGGGCCCGGATGAGAGGACCGAGGCCGGTGTTAGCCAGGTTAATGAACTTCCAGCACAAAATGGCCCAGCTTCAGGCGTACCGTAAGAGGCGCTCCCTACAACTGGACAATAAAGTGGTTCTGATGTTTCAGGACTACTCTGCCGCTTTAGCGGCTAAACGAAAGGAGTTTTCCCCTCTCTGTGGTCAACTAGTGAGAGCAGGCATTCACTTTGCCCTTGTGTATCCTGCTGTTCTGCGTGTGTTCCATGAGGGGAAGACCCATATCTTTGATCGGATTTCGGCAGCAAAGACCTTTCTGGACGCGGTGCTGAGCACTAGGTCGGAGAATGGAATAGATCCTGCTTCTTGATTGGGTTGTATGGACCTGATTGACTGAGTTCTGGTTGGGCAGGCCTCGTGTCACCTAGACTGGATGAGAGTGTCTGGTGTGATAGGGGCTGCCAATGGGGCATTGCTGTGTGGGTAGAATATCTTCTACACTGGTGGTGGCTGTGTAAGTACTGGTTAACGACCTCTTTACCCTGATAGTCTAACCATGTTGAGTTATACGTACTAAGCATGATGGCTCATTCCTTGATGGGATGCATTACCTAGTTGCTTCCCACCCGGGCTCTCTGTATGGGATGGAATTGAAGGGAGACGGTCCAGAAGTGTGGATTGTGATTATCTCCCTTTGAGGGCTATGGTAGAGTTTTCTAAGGTAGATGGGGGGAGGGGGGGGATAGGAATACTGTTTCTGGGTAGGGAGGGGGGGTGGGGCCGAGGAGAGTTGGAGAGGGGGGCGGAGGGGAGCGAGGAGGGGGTTGTAGGGGGGGCAAGAGGGGAGCGATTGGGGGTGGGCGGGAGACGGCAGGGGGTGAAGATACGGGAGGGAGAACAGGGGAGAGTTTTCATTTGGAGGGGGGTTACAGTTTGGGGAAGGGGCACACAACATGGAAGGTGGTACATTGGGGGCCTTGGGGTAATGCACCTGGAGATGAGGCTGGGCATCTCTAGGTGGATCTATGGCTGTTTGGTCTACTGGCTTGGCTGGAGCTGGGACTATGCCTGAGATAAAGATAGTGTCTTGGAATGTCGGAGGCATCGGCTCCCAGATAAAACGTACTAAGATTCTACAGGGGTTGAAGCGAAAGGGAACGCATATTGCCCTGCTGCAAGAGACCCATTTGAGCGCCAGGGAACACCAGAAATTGAGGCGCGATTGGGTAGAGGTTTCCTATGGTGCTGATTCCGGCACAAAAAAGGCAGGAGTGGCGGGTATTAGTGCGGCGAGGGGTGCCCTTTGAAGTACACACAACACAGGCAGATCCTCATGGCAGATATCTCTTGCTGCAGGGCAAGCTTTATGCTGAACCGCTTTGGATATTAAATGTATATGCTCCAAATGTTTATGAACATGCTTTCTTTACACATTTATTGGGATTGCTGAAAGGTGCTGGGCGGGCTCACGTCATTGTGGCAGGAGACTTTAATTGTCCACATGACCCGAGATTTGATAAGTCCCATCATCGAGAGAAGGGTGCCTGGTCGCGTAGGGGAATTAGCTATCTTTGTAGGCAGGGTGATTTAGTGGATGTATGGCGCATGCTGCACCCGGGTGACCGCACATACACACACCAGTCGAGAGCGCACCTAACCTGGTCCCGCATAGACTCTATATTGGTAAGTGAGAAGGGAGTTACGCGTGTCTTACAGGCTGAGATAGAGCCGATTGTGATTTCGGACCATGGGATGGTCTGGATAACTTGGGACTGTGCAGGGCCGACTAGAGCAGGATGGCGATTTCCTGTCTACCTATGGGAAGACGAGGATTTTCGGGACTATTTGACAAAACAGTGGGAAGAATATGTCTCCTTCAACGACACCCCGCAGTGTTCTCCGATATTGTTTTGGGAGGCTAGTAAGGCCGTGCTGCGAGGAGCGATTATTTCCTATACTGCTCGTCGACGCAGGCATTTAGACCGTAGTGTGTTGCAATTGGAACGTGACTTACGAGTGTTGCAGGGTAAGTTGGGGGGGCATAGGGATAGTGCTGTCCAGAGGGAATACACCCGCTCGCAGGCAGTTCTGAATGCATTGCTCCAGAGAAGAGCGACGCTTTCGATACAGCATTATAAGCATCGTCTGCATGTTTTTGGTAATCGCTCTGGGAGATTATTAGCAAAGCTCATTCGGACTTCCGGGGGAACTCGCTTTATCCCGGTGCTGCGAGATGAGGCTGGCAATGTACAACATCGGTCGGAGGCCATAGCCAAGATTTTCCGCACCTTTTATATGCAACTCTACAGTGAAGAGGAGAGAGACTACGCCCAGGTGGTGGCCTTCCTGCAGAAATTAGAGCTGCCGCGCCTTTCGGCGGGAATCTTAGAACAATTGAATGCCCCGCTGTCGGTGGCAGAGATTCTGGCTGGTATTAAGCGGGGTAAGTCTCATAAGGCTCCGGGTCCAGATGGTTTTAGCATGGAATATTACAAAATACTGGCGCCAAATTTGGCTCCTTCTATGGTGGTGATGTTTGAGGCGGCGCGTGATGCTGGGATATTTCCGCGCGACATGAGGTGTGCGGACATTACTGTGATCCCCAAACCGGGGAAAGATCCGATGGACCCCGCCTCGTACCGGCCGATTTCTCTCATAAACTGTGACTTAAAGTTGCTGGCTTCAGTACTGGCGAATCGGCTCACTCCCGTTTTACCGTCTCTGATTAATGAGAGACAAGTAGGTTTTGTGCAGGGCCGGGAGGCATCTTGGAATATTACTAGACTTCTTTTGGGTATGGATCACTGTTTGCAGCACGCTGAAGAGCTCCTGCTAGTTAGCCTAGATGCCGAGAAGGCTTTTGACAGAGTGGCATGGCGCTATCTCTGGGTCGCCTTGGAGGCCTTTGGTTTTCACGGGGATATCATGCGATGGATTCGGACATTGTATGCGCAACCCATGGCTCGAGTGGGCTCTAATGGGGTCTTCTCGGATCCTTTTGAATTGGCGAGAGGAACTCGACAAGGCTGCCCCCTCTCCCCACTACTATTTGTGCTGGCTTTGGAGCCGCTGCTGCAGGCCCTGCAGACCAACCCCACAATTATAGGGATTCAAATGGGTGGAGAAGAACTGAAAGTCTGTGCATTTGCTGATGACATGTTGCTCTGCCTCACTACTCCGCTCTTGTCACTGCCTCATGCCCTAACCTTGATACGGGCGTATGGACTATTTTCAGGCCTAAAAATTAACACTACAAAGTCGGTGGTTTTGGATGTTGGGGGTAGAGTACGACCTCGCTGGGCAGGGGAATTTCCATTGGTATGGGCGGACGGACAGATTGCGTATCTGGGTGTGCAGTTGCCGGATCGGCCAGAGGATTTATATCGTGTTAATGTGCCCAGTTTACTTGCTAAAAGCCAGAAGACTTTGCTGAGCTGGCGGGGCCTCCCATTGTCACTGAGAGGGCGGATTGCGCTGTTTACAATGGTAGAATTTCCTAGGTGGATTTATGTTCTTCGCATGCTCCCGATCTGGATTCTCGATGGGGATTGGAGGCGCCTGGAGCACTGCCTTCGAGCGTTTTTATGGGGGGGTCGACGGGCGCGTATTCCTTTGCGGGCCTTGCAGGGTAGACGAGAGGAAGGTGGTTTGGAGCTGCCTTCTCTACGCAATTACAATCTTCGGTATCTAACCCGCCACATATGGGAGATCCTGGAAGGCTTGGAGGGGGGGGCTCTGACTCGACAGTTGAAAGCGGCCTTCACCCCTTATCATATACTCTATCTTTTACATGTTGAACAATTGCCCCCGGTGTCTCGGAGGGGGGTGGGGAGGAAATATCTTGAGGCCCTACGCACTGCCTGGCGGGTACTCTGCCAGAGATTTGACTGGGATAGGCGAATGTCTCCGCTGATGCCCTTGGTGGGTAACCCGGACTTTAGACCAGGCTTTTCTCAGCGTACTATCTTTTGTAACTGGGCGGACAAGGGACTGGTATGTCTCGGCGATTTGTATACGGGGGTGGCTGGTGTCCTAGACAGTTTCCAGCAGATACAACAGCGCTATGACATTCGCACCCAGGATTTTTATGGTTACCTGCAGGTGCGACATTACTTAACCTCAATAAATATACGAGTCGAGGGGTGGATGTCCACTAGCTCTCCTCGTTTCGTTTTGGGGAAATTAGCGGAGCGAGTGCCGGGGGAGGAGATTGGTCGACAGTTGCTCCGGCCCTCCGGAGGAGATCTGTTCCTGATTGAACTTGCACGTAGGTGGCGGAGGTGATGGAGTAGATGAGATGACGGCGGATATATTGCGTGTAGCATTTGAGGGGATCTCGAAGGGATCGAGGTGGGTCTATCTCCAAGAAATGCAGTATAAGTTCCTGTGGAGAGCATATGCTAGCGATCAATGGGCTTCGCAGGCTGGAGTACGACCTACTGCTTTATGCGGGTGGTGTGATCGAGCAGTCGGGACCTTGCTCCATAAATTTTGGGGTTGCCCGAAGGTACGCGACTTATGGGTGCGAGTCTGCGCTCAATTACAGCGGTGGACAGGGTCAGAGTGTGCCATACAGAGGGAGGTGTGTCTTTTCCATAATTGGGCTTTAGGTTTTGCTCACTTGCCGTATCGGCGTAGAGCGCTATTTGAGCGTGGCTTTTTATTGGTTAAGCGAGCATTGCTAAGTCGCTGGATATCTTCCTCACCCCCCTTTTTGGGGATGTGGGAACAATCTATGTTTGATTTGATGATTATGGAAAAGATGACTGCACAACAGAAGGGAGGTAGGACTTGGGAAGAGTTTTGGGAATTGTGGTCTCCTGTGATCTCTCAGCTGTCCGCAAAGGAGCGGGGAGTGGTGCTCAATGTTGGTGGGTGAGGTCATGGGAATGGGATACCCGTCCTGTTGTGGGAAGCTTCCTGCCGCGATGATGATGTAGCCACTCCTGCAGTGGTGTCCCAGTGTTGCCCTGATGTACTTTGAACCAGATATATGTAGGTTCCCTTCCGGGGAGGCTTCTGTCCTTTCTTCTTCTCTCTTCCTATATCTTTTACTTTATTTTTCTCTTCGACGGGAGCTCCTTGCCCTGTGTATGGAGCTGTTGGTGGGGGGGCTAGCCAGTGGTTGTCTGGTGTGCCTATTGGTAGCTCTGTTATGTGCGATGAGTCTTTCATGTTGTGCGGGGGGGGGGAGGGTATGGCAAAGGGGGGGGGATAAGGGGTGGATATGTTGGGGGGTTATTAGTTTTAATGTTCGTTGTGTGTACCTGTTGTCGTTCTTTAAAGCGGTATTGTTTGTTTGTTCTTTTGGAAAAATTTTCAATAAAAATGATGTGAACTAAAACTCTATTTTACTGCCCTTGCGGTAGATACATCCTCTTTGGGATCCTTTTCTGCAGCTAATGTGGTAGTATTTGAGAAAGAAGGCAGAGACCCGCTACTAACCGCCAACTACCGTCCAATCTCCCTACTTAATGCCGATTATAAGATCTTCGCAACGATCTTGGCCACCCGGCTATCTGACAGGATGGCCACCCTAATTCACCCCGACCAATGCGGTTTTATACCCGGCAGATCAACTGCTGACAATGCTCGGACCTTGTGCCATGTGCTATCCAGTGCTGCCAATCTAGATCATCCATGGGTGGGTCTTTCCCTGGATGCCGAAAAAGCCTTTGATCGTCTAGAATGGCCCTTCTTATTTGCAGTTCTCCGATGGTATGGCTTTGGGGAGGGCTTCCTCCGATATCTCCAAGTCATGTATACTCAACCCATCGCCAGTATCTGTGTAAATGCCATCAAGTCTCAGCCATTTAATCTCCAAAGAGGCACGCGTCAAGGTTGCCCCCTATCACCAATGCTCTTTGATCTGGCTCTTGAACCCCTAGCCCTCCTTATTAGACAGTCCGCACGTATTCGAGGTGTCCCCTTCAGTCATAGGGAGATTAAACTCTCTGCATATGCAGATGACTTTATGCTTTTCGTATCCCTCGATTCGGTTCCAGCTGTCTTGGATCTGATTGACGGATACTCACAATTATCGGGTTATAAAATTAACTGGACCAAATCTGTAGCATTCCCACTGAACCGCTGGGTACATGAGGCTGACATGCAGGCCTTTCCCTTCCTTTGGCAATCCCGCATGGTGAAGTATCTCGGGGTCCATTACTGTTCTCCTTTAGAAGACACTATCAGTTTTAATGCCAAAGAGGTAGTCTCCAAAGTCCGTGAGCTCACAAATCGTTGGTCTCCCTTATCTCTTACATGGTGGGGCCGCTTAGAAACTGTGAAAATGATGATAGTCCCCAAAGTGAACTACATTTTCGAAATGCTGCCATGCTTACTCCCGCTACATACTTATAAAGATATTGAGGGCCTTCTCGTCCGTTATCTCTGGCAGGGCAAGACACCAAGGATAGCTAAACAAAAACTACAATCTGCAAAGGAAAGAGGGGGTACCAGATTTCCTGATTTTCTTAGATATCATCAAGCCTTCCTACTTAAGCAAGGTGCCCGATGGCTAGATGCCTCCACAGACAGCAGACCAGTTTGGCTTGACATAGAAGAGGAGCTTAGTAGCCCAATTCCGTTGACCCATCTCCCCGGTATGTCCTATCAAGTAGACACCCGCCATCCACCAATGATTGTCGATACTCTTGCGGCCTTTAACACTCTCATTCTATCACTAGGCCCGAACGCATGTCCTCAGGACGGACTCCCGCTATGGAATAACCCCAGAATTCAAGTCCTAAATAGAACAATAGCATGGAAACCCTGGTACTCAAGGGGGATCTGGACACCCCAACAGCTTTTCTCTGCAGCTCGTTGGAAAACCTTTTCTGATTTACAAAAGGAATTTGCGTTACCAGCGAAACACTACTTTCAATTGATGCAGCTTCAACACTGCCTCAAAAGTGCTCGAATCATGCCGCCCTCTGCCCCTACTGAGGATGGGCTATTAGAGATAGTTCACTCTATTAGTAGTACACATGGGGTAGCCTCTAACTTTTATAAAATATTATGTCAGGGTACAGACACGGCCACTTTTAGAGCCCAACAAGCCTGGGAGCGCGAACTGCAAACCACTTTAACCCCTGTGCAATGGAGCGTTTTCTGGAGTAAAGTAGTGCGGGTTTCCCGGTCTGCCTCTGTTACCCAAACTCTCTTCTTTTTTGCACACAGATGCTTTTATACCCCAGAAAAAATAGCCAAATGGAACACAAATGCTAGGGACCAGTGTTGGTCTTGCCATACTGCTGTGGGAACCTTCGCTCATGTTATTTATGAATGTCCTCAACTACAGGTTTATTGGGGGCGGGTCTGGGGTTGTATTCAATTTATCTTACACCTTCACGAACCTCTCTCTTGGAAGATCGTGGGACTCCGCTCTGTGGCGGAGGTCCCCTCTCTTCCTAAGAAGGGTCGCTTTCTCCTTGATTTCATGCTGGGTATAGCCATATGCTTAATCACGAGGAATTGGAAGGATAGCTCTCGACTTACTGTCAATGAATGGTGGAACCTCGTCTGCTTATATAGTAAATATGAGCAGATACCTCGGAGAGCTATTCCCCATGCCCAAACTCACTCTCGCTCGTCTAAATGGCAGATGCTTAATGATTATGTACAATCTGCTCATTGTTCCAACATGCCTGTATAATGTGCACTCATCATGTTTCAGATCACCGTTAGGTTTTGTAACACAATAATGTAAGTACACGCCCGCTTCGGGTATGATTAGTTTTCTAGAGAAGAAGCAGGGGGGAGGGGGGTGGCAGGGGTTTACTTTGGTGTATGTATTACACTTTATGTATCTGTCTTTTAGCTGTATGTCTTCCGTTTCCTTTGTTGTTATAAAACGAAAATAAAGAATTAAAAAAAAAAAAAAGAACATGGCTACTTGATTGTCTGTCTGAATCAGACTGAAGCAAAGAATTCATTCAGTCTCTCCGCTATCCGCTTATGCACTCAAAACAGTCAAAAGTTGCATGATTGACAAACTTGGAAACATCCTGGGCATGTTTAACAAGCGCAAAATAATCCTACCTCTTATCAGGAAGGAGAGGACTCATAAGCGCCAAATCTCCTGTTACTTCCTTAAGGAACATTCCCATATACAGAATATAGGAACTGATCCTGGCAGAAAGCATGGAAGCCTGGAAAGTATGACGTCCAAAGGCATCCAGAGTTCTACACTCATGCCCTGGAGGATTAGAGGCATGCCTCTTTGCACTCCTGATCCTTCTCATAGCTGATTCCACCACAATGGAGTGGTAAGGAAGCTGAATCTTGAAATCCAGGACAAGAAGGTACTCGATACATGGTATCAAGCCTACAAGAGTGAGGAGAGGTGGTAAGAGGTGTTTCCCACATTCTTAACATGAGATCATGCAAGATCTCATGAATAGGCAAAGTAGCTGCCTCCTTTGGAGCTTTAGGATATTGTAAAATCTCCAACTCCTTTGCTCTGAGCTCTGTTTCAGGAGCCACTGTGATGGAAAGAACTCGAGCCACCTCCCGGATAAAATCCTGAAAGGATATATCCTCTGGAGGAGACATCCTACGTTTAGGAGAGGAAGGCTCCTCAGGGAGAAGTACTCCGGTACCGAAAGAGCTGTCAGAGTCTTCAGACTCCTCAGAGGATTCAAAATACCTCCTGTCCGGGTGATCCTGCAGAGCACGATACCCATACCAATCGAAGTCGGTGTCGGAGGGGACCGATACTGGCCTGTCGATACTGGAGGAAACAGCATGACTCAATGTCGGTAACGCAGCCGCTGATGTCAATGCTGTCGGTACCGGTACCAATATTGGTGCCGGTACCAGTTGAATTGTCTGAGGCGGTCCCGAAGGCACCGATGCCGAAAGGAGAGCCACCAGACTGCGTTCAATAGCCAAGAATCTCTGGTCTATCGACGCTGCCGATGCCTGGGTATCGGTACCGGACAAAGCAGCCGATACCCCAGAGCATTGCACCAGTAGTTCTGCCGAGGTTGAGGCCTCGAGAACATCCTGGAGCCCCGATAACGCTTTGGAAGCCGAAGCCTCCCACTGGGGCAATTTTGCCAGTGCAAGTCCCTCAAGGGCAACACCAGAGGCATCTCGATTCTTGGAAGGAGATCTATCCTTTGAGGACCGGCCAGATTTGTGTTTGGTTACCTGAGATCCATGGGAGGAAGACGAAGCCCTGGAAGACGTTGATGCCACAGACGCTGTATCGGAGGGAAAGAGGGTGCTGAGCTTAGCAGCTCGGTTTTGCCGACCCCTCTTCGACATCATCCCACAGGCAACACACTCCAAGATGGAGTGGTCAGGACCTAAACATTTGAGGCACCACTCGTGGGTGACTGTGACGGAGATGGTACCGCCAACACTTGGAACACTTCTTAAAACCCGAAGCGGGTTTTTCCATTATAGAGGAAATCTGGGCCTAGTGCTAGGTACTATGACCGAGATTGGCCACTCTTGGAAACAGGATACTGGACTTGATGGACCTTGCTCTGACCCAGTTTGGCATATCTTGTGTTTTTATGTTCTTAAATCAGGCCTAGACTTTGCTTAAAAATACCTATTTCTAATTGTGATGCACCTAGAATACTGAATAGAGTGGAATATGTTTTAAGTAAAGTCTCAGTGAATCTGGAAGATGTAATAGGGCAATTTGACAAAATAAAGGGTAGCAAGTCTTCTGAACCAGATGGTATACATCCCTGGATGTTGAAAGAACTCAAAAGTAAAATTGCAAACTTACTATTAGTAATTTGTAAACATTTACTAATATCTGAAGACTGGGAAGAGGACAACATAATGCCATTTTTTTTAAAAAGAGTTCCAGGGTTGATCTGGTAAACTAGACTAGTGAGCCTGAAGTCAGTGGTTTAATGGGACAATACCAATATGGGAAATCCTGCCTCACCAATTTGCTATATTTTTTTAAGGTGTGAACAAACAGGAGCCCACTCTTCATCTGTCCTATCTAATACCTCTTTCTTATCAATTTTGCTTTTTTTTCCTTTCTCCCTTTTCTGTTTTAATTATTGCAAATCACCTCCTAATAAACAAACGAAAGTGAGCCAAATAACACAGTTTATCTGGATTTTCAGAAAGCCTCTGACAATGACCTTCATGAGAGACTCTTCAGGACTTTAAAAAATGATGGGCTAGGAGGCAGTGTACTATTGTGTACTATTTCTCAATGGAGAAAGCAGAACAGTGAAGTATCCCAGGGATCTTTGCTGGACCCAGTGCTTTTTAACATATTTATAAATGACCTCTACTACTATTACTACTGATCACTTAAACAGCACTACAAGATGCACACGGCACTGCACAGACACATGTAAAAGATGGTTCCTGCTCATCCCAGCTTAGAATCTAGTCACGACAGACAACACAGAAGCTGTGGACATGGGATATATCTACAGGGAATGGTAAGGAAGCACAAAGGAGATCAGGTGAGTCAAGATCCGAAAGCGGTGGGACTTCCGGTGACATCTTGCTCATACTCCAAGAATACCCCCCCCCCCTCCAAATAAAAAACAGCAAAAATAGCGAGAACCTCAAGTGCACTGCCCTCCCCAGCACAAGAACAGATAATGACAGCTGAGATGTCAATTCAGAAGAAATTAGTCGCATTCCAATGATTTGGCTGCAAAACCTTTGATGAGAGCATTAAATCCCTAAGGGGAGAACTCCAGTCTGGCCTAGAGTCCCTGCAACAGGATATCAGGGAACAGGGGAACCGCGTGGTTAAGTGGAGGACCATGTGGAAAAGCACAATATGGAGTTGGAGGAATTGAGTAAAGGTTGGGAACACCTTTGACATCAGCAAGAGCAAATACAGGAGAAAATGGAAGATCTGGAGGACCACACTCGATGGCGCAATCTGAGGGTGAGAGGTATACAGAAAGGAGAGGAGTTTAAGGATTGCCAAGCAGTGGGTCCAGGACCTATTCCGCCACATATTACACTTAGGAGGAGAGGAAGCAAGAGCAGAACTCACCCCCAGTGGGGGTAGACAGAGGCACCTAAGGGCAATTAACCCCGCAATGTAATTTATTTATTTATTTACATTCTCTTATATACCGCGCTATTCTGCATCAGTGCGGTTTACATTGAACAAACTGAAATTACATTGAACAGGGCATTATAACTTGAAGATAACTATTTTACAGGGAACATGGGCTATGGAGGGTTAAGTGGCTTGCCCAAGACCACAAGGAGCACCTGTGGGACTAGAAACCCCAGTCCTTCCGGCCCAGGGTTGCTGTCCTCTAGTGGGATTTGAACCCCCGGACCTTCCGGCCTGAAGTACCTTGCCCCAACCACTAGGCCACTCCTCCACTGCAATAGTATGTGTGACATTTTACTCGACCAAAGAAAAACTTCTAAATATTGCCAGTAAATTTGGGCGGATAGCCTGACATACCTCTGAGATGGAACTTTACAATTCTCTCTCCCAGGGTACCCTCTCCCGGCGGCAAGAGTTGCGGGAAGTGACAACCTATTTATACAAACAGGGAATTCAATACAGATGGGTGCACCATTTTGGATTATCCTTCATGGTGAAGGGCACTACTAAAAAAGTGAGAAAAGTGGAGGAGGCTTGGCATGCACTAAAGGAACTGTGCTGTGGATAGTGAGGTTATCAAATTTGCAGATGACACAAAACTATTTAAAGTTGTTAAAACCCAAGAGGATTGTGGAAAATTGCAAGAGGATCTTGATAAATTGGAAGACTGGGCATCAAAATGGCAGATGAAATTTAATGTGGACAAGTGCAAAGTTATGCACCTAGGGAAGAACAACTCAAACTATGGTTACACGATGCAAGGTTCCACTTTAGGAACCACCACCCAGGAAAAAGATTTAAGATTCATGTCATTGTGGATAACATGTTAAAACCCTCGGCCCAGTGTGCAGCGGCGGCCAAGAGAGCAAATAGAATGCTAGGTATCATAAGGAAAGGAATGGAAAATAAAACAAAAGATATTATAATGCCTCTATATCGTTCCATGGTGAGACCGCACCTTAAATATTGTGTGCAATTCTGGTCGCCATATCTTAAAAAGCATATAGCGTTATTAGAAAAGGTTCAGAGAAGAGCCACCAAAATGGTAAAGGGGATGGAAGGATACTCCTATGAAGAAAGGCTAAAAAGATTAGGGCTCTTTAACCTGGAAAAGAGACGGCTGAGTGGAGATATGATAGAAGTCTATAAATTAATGAATGGAGTAGAATGGGTAAACGTAGATTGATTGTTTATGTTATCAGAATATAGAAAGACTAGGGGACATGGAATGAAGCTAGAGGGTAAACTATTTAAGACTAATAAAAGAAAATATTTTTTCACTCAACGTGTAATCAAACTCTGGAATTTGTTACCGGAAGATGTAGTAAAGGCTGTTAGTGTATCTGGGTTTAAAAAAGGTTTGGACAAGTTCCTGGAGAAAAGGTCCATAAACCATTATTAAGAAGGGACCCAGGATATCAATGCTTGACCCAGTACAAGCATTGTGGAACCTGTGTTTTTTGGGGAAACTGTATGACCTAGATTGGCCACTGTTGGAAACAGGATACTGGGCTTGATGGACCTTGGTCTGACCCAGTATGGCATTTCTTATGTTCTTATGGGCTGTGAAGGGCTACCCAGCAGAGTATGGGAGCAACCCAAGAATATAGTATCAGCAGTGAAGAAGGCGACGCAGCAGTGGCAGAGTAGCAGAAAAAGGCAAGCGACTCAAGAGATTTTGACAGGAACAACGTCAGCCTGCAGTGGCAGTTGAGAATTAAATTTGAATGCTTTGAGAGGCAAGAATGGACTTAATGATGCTCTACACGCATGGGGCATGGATGATGGACTCATAGATGTAACTGTGAGAAATGGAAGAAGAAAGGAGGGGGCTTAAGGATTAAGTGGGTATGAAAAGGGGGTAGGTATTTAGGGGGGGGGCGGAGATAGGGCAGGGGTTCAGAGAAGGCTAGGGGATGTCATGGGAAATGAAGCTCCAGGCGAGAGGAGCAAGATTGGAAGGGAGGGGCAGGGAGGGGTAGGTTTAAGAGTCTGAAAGAGCAGCTGGATGTTGAGAGGCATAGGTTGAAGCGATGCTGCGTACTGGTACCTTAAATGTTAAAGTGCTAAATAACCTCCGCCGCTTGAGTGGGGTATTCCGAGAAATTGAGAGGGGATTGTGGGATATTATTTTACTATTTATTTATTTATTTACTTATTTCTTCTATACCGCCCCTTCCAGTGATCAAGGGCGGTTTACATGGAACAAATTAACAAATTATGTATACTTCTGTATACTTTACATTGAACAGAGAAACTTTTAACTTTTTACTACAGGAAACACATCTCACAACCCAGGATGAGAGAAGGTTAAAACATAGGCTGTACCCTGAACAATATTTCTCTGTGGACCCACAGGGAAGGAAACGGGGAGGGATTGGCAATCCTGTTGAGAAAGGGGATACGTTTCCAATTACAGGGCATTTTAAAGATAAAGAAGGAAGGGTAGTGTGAATTCAGGGTTGCTTGGGGAAGAGGAACTCACCATACTGTCAATCTATGCATCCAATGGAAGGCAAGAGAGTTTTTGGACGGGGGTGGGTAGATTAGTAAAGGACAATGCTAAAGGTAAGCTGATTACAGGAGAAGACTTCAATGTGGATTTTGACCCCCAATGGGATCGAAAATCAAAGGTGCCTCAGGAGGGGAGAAGGAATCAGAAGAGCTTAAGCAAGGCAATACAACGCATGGGGATGGTAGATGCCTAGAGGAAACGCCATCCCTTCTGGAAAGAATATACTTTTTATTCATGCCCACATGACAGTTATAGAAGGATCAACATGATCTTAGACGACCAATTACTGCTAACAGAGTTATGGGGAGCAGGTATTGAACCCATATTGTGGTCAAACCATGGACTAGTATGGGTGTTGAAAAGAAGCACTTAAAAATAAAACAAGAACATGGCTAAGAAACAGCAGGCTATGCACTAATAGTGAATTATAAATAAATGTACAAACCTATAAACTATAGGAAAGGGGAGTAATGCCTACTGGGAAAACGGGGTCCACATAGATCAGCGGATGAACAACATGACAAAGAACTTGAAAAGAAAAAAAGGTTCTTCTTATAATAGACAAAGGTGAAGAAACAAATCATTTTATATATATGTAAGAAATAAAAAATTATTTCATATATTTTATTTATTTATTTATTTAACAGTATTTCTATACCGCCTTATCCTACAATCAAGGAGGTATCACAGCAAGACAATCAAAAGTAGTGGACGTGTAATTCATGCAGTGAAAGATATGTCATGATTTGTGTGTAAGATGTTATAGTGTGTTAGATTAGGTTGAACTATGTACATTGTGCACTATGATACAGCATGTGCTATAATACATTCTTCTATACAATGAGGGTTTAAGATACATCATGAGCAGTTATTCATTTTCTTATCGGGGGGTCGGAAGGGGGAATGTTGGTAGTTCCTGTTGGTTAGATCAGGTGATGTGTCCATAATGTTCTATGAACAGCGTTGTCTTCAGCTGTTTGCGAAAGTCTTTGAGGTCCGTCGATCTCAGTTCGTCTGGGAGGGAGTTCCAGATTGTTGGGGCAGCCAAGGAGAGTGCTCTTTCTGTGGTGTCTTTGCGTGTTTTTCTGAAGTCTCTAAGGGTGTTAACTCGGTTGGAGGTTCCTTTTCTTCTTGGGCGTGTGCTGGTGTCTGGTTGTATGAGGGTGTGCAGGCTGTTGGCTGAAGTGTGTTTGATCTTAAATATGTTTATGATTGTTTTGTATTTGATGTGTGAACTGATTGGGAGCAAGTGTAGGTCTTTCAGAAGAGGAGTAATGTGTTCATGTCTTGTTGATCCAGATATTATGCGGGCTGCCGTGTTTTGTGCTAGTTGTAGTGGTTTGTTTGTTTGTTTTGCTAGTCCAAGGTAGATGGGGTTGCAGAAGTCCAGTATGGGAGTTATTAGAGCTTGGCATACGGTACGGAAGTGTTCAGTGTCGAGGAGGGGTTTAAGTCTTCTGATGATTCTTATCCTGTGGTATGCATTTTTTATTGTTTTGCTTACGTGTGGCTTGAGATTTAGTTCATTGCCCAGGGTCACTCCGAGGTATTTTACTTCCAATTTTATTGGTATGGCTGTGTTTTGTACTCTGATGTCCGGTGGGTGGATGAAGTCTGTGTTGCGAGTGATTATTAGTGCCTCCGTCTTGCTGTAGTTGATTGCGAGGTTGTTGCCTTGACACTATCTTGTCATCTGTGTGAGGCAGTCTGTTATTTTAGAGTAGTCCGGGTTGTCAACTGAGATAGGTGTGTATATCATGATATCATCTGCATAGATTGTATATTGAATGCTGTTCGCTTTCAGGATGTCGCATATTGGCTGGATGTAGATGTTGAACAGTAGTGCCGAGAGGGCGGATCCTTGAGGCACTCCTTGGAGGACTTTTATGGGTTGAGAGGTGTTGTGGCCTACCTTGACCTGTATCTGCCTGTCGCTTAGGTATGAGTGGAACCATTTTAATGTGGGACCATGTAGCCCAATGTTCTTTAGTCTTTCCAGGAGAGTTTTGTAGTCTACTGTGTCGAATGCTGAAGAAATGTCAATGAAGATCATTAAGATACCTTTTTTGGTGTTGTCTATGATTTGGAGGATGTTGTCGAAGAGGTAAATCAGCAATGTTTCGACTCCATGGTTGGGGCGAAAGCCGTGTTGGTTGTCATCCAGTGGTGCATGGTTGTCAATGTGTTCTTGTAGTTGTTGTACTGATTTTTCGATGATTTTTGCCAGAAAGGGTATGCTGGATATTGGTCGGTATGCTGCTGGGTTGTTCTTGTCGAGGGTTGTTTTCTTTGGTATTGGTCTTACTGTGGCTAGCTTTAGTTGCTCTGGCATGAATCCTTGGGTGAGGGAGTTGTGCACCATGTTGTGTATGATGTGGATGAAGCTTGATTTGGTGGCTTTGATCCATGCCACTGGGCAAGGGTCTGTAGGAGTGGTGCTTGTGTTGATTGCAGAGATGATGTGGGCGAGCTGCTCTGTTGAGGGTGAGCAGAATGTGTCCCAGGTCTTAGGATGTGAGTTAGGCCAAGTTGCTGTGCTACGTCTTGTTTGTTCTACGGAGTGAAATTTTTCTTTGATATGGTCAGCAAATATTTGTGGGTCTATTTGCACTTCATCTTCTATCCTTTGCTCCTTTGTGAGGATTTTCACTATTTTGAATAACTCTCTGGGTTTGTTTATGGAGGTATTTATCATGTTTGTATGGTATTCTCTCTTTGATTGGTTGATGTGTTCATTGTATTGTTTTTGCTTTGTTAGGTATAGTTGCTGGTTTTCGGCAGCCTTGGATTTTCTCCATCTCCGTTCTATCTTTCTGAGTTCTCTCTTTACTTGTCGTATGGTTGTTGAGTACCATGGCTTGTGTTGTTTCTTGTTGTGACGGTGCTTCTTGGGTCTGGCATCTGTTGCTTTGGCGGCATTAGATAGGGTGTTCCAGTTGGTGATTTGAGTCTCCAGGTCGTCTGTTTCTGTGGTCAGTTGTATCGTGTCCTGTAGGAAGGTGTCTCTGTCGAAGTTCTTGAATCATCTTTGTGTGGGTGTGTTGTCCGAGTGTTCGTTTAGATCAGGGGTCTCAAACTCAAATTGCTTTGAGGGCCAAATGAGGACTTGTAGAGTAACCCGGGGGCCGCACAAGACGCAGGCCTCATTTGCATAAGGGCATCATTTGCATAAGTATTTGCATAATGTTACCATACATTAACTTTTAGTAAACATGCCTCTTAATGAGTGTATGGATAAAGAAAGACTAAAAGATTTCTACATTACTATAAACCAGTGCCAACCGCCAGGCACATTAGGAACTACTAGAAACACTGCTCATTTAGAACCCATAGCAAACCTGCCGTGTCCTAACAGCACTACCAGGACTCACAAAGCACCATACCCTAACTATCAAAAGGCAACACTGCAAATATTAAATCAACACATTTCAGAGAATAGTCACGGCTTGTCTCTTGGCTGTTAGGCTCCAAATGGAAGCGATAGCTTAATCTAGGAAAGCATCTGTAATTCTCCTTTCAGCCAAGGGCGACAGAAAATGCAAATCATCCTCCCCCCAAAGAAGAGAGAAACAAATTTCACAGCCTCTCTCATAACAATACACGAGCTTTTGGAAAACCAAATAAGTCTGTCGGAGCTCGTCTGATAAATATACCTGTTTTGCTGGCAAAGGAAAGCCTACCATTTTCCCGGCTTCAGGCTCGCGGCTCCCACTGATTGCAGCCTCGTTTCCGGATTCCGGGTCTGCTGGTGACGTCACTGGGAGGGGACAGACTCTCAGCCAACCAGTCTGGCCACTCTCTGCTCAGCTGATCTGTATGAGCCGGGTCAGGAAAGAAGCGCTAGGGCCGGATTTAAGATTTTGATGCACATAGGCAATACCAGACAGCAGAGACAAGTGGGAGAGTACGGTAAGAGACTGGAGAGCCAGAAAAGCAGAGGGAGGCAGTGATGCACCTGGAGGTGCTTCCTTTTGAATGTTGCTGTGTCCGGGGATTATGGTGGCCCTGACTGGCCTTGTGGAAGTGATCGGGGAGGGGCTTTCCTTCCTGCTCACCTCCCCGACGCCGATCAGGCTTGTGGTGGCTGTAGCGACATTAAGCAGCACCTGGAGGTGCTTCCTTTGGAATGTTGCTGTGTCCGGGGGTTCCGGTGGGCCTGATTGACCTTGTGGAAGTGATCGGGGAGGAGCTTTCCTTCCTGCTCAACTCCCCGATGCTGATCAGGCTTGTGGTGGCTGTAGACAGAGGCTGCAGAAGCCGGGTTGTTTTTTTTTTTTTTTCTGTGCATCGCGGGCCGCACAAAGGTCTCTCGCGGGCCGCATGCGGCCCACGGGCCGCGTGTTTGAGACCCCTGGTTTAGATTGTCTTTTTGTAGTTGCAACTTTATCTTGATTATGTAGTGGTCTGACCATGGAACTGGGGTGATGGTGGGCATTGAAATTAGACCTCTTGATGTTAGGTAGCTGGTTGCGAAGATGAGGTCTGGGGAAGAGCTGTGTCTGTGCGTTGGGGCATCGACTATTTGGGTGAATTGAAGTGAGGTCATAGCTTGAAGGAAAGCTTCTGCATCTTTGGTGTTGGTGGACTTGAGGTTGAAGTCTCCAAGCAGTAGCGTGGGCTTGTTAGTTGCGGTGATGGCGCATACTGCTTCGAGCGTTGAGGCTAGTTCGTCGGGTGAGGCTCTGGGTGCTCTGTAGATTAGACAGAGTGCCATGTGTTTGTTCATGATGCTGATTTTGTTGCCTTGTTGTGTGTCAGTGAAGCTCTGAGTTTTGAACTTTAGGTTCTTCTTTGCAATTATCAAGACTCCTCCTCCGCGTTTGTGGGTGCGTGGGCAGTTGTATGCTGTGTATGTGTCTGGTACCAGTTGATTGAGTAGTACATTGTCGGTGGGATTGAGCCAGGTCTCTGTTATGCAAAGTATGTCTGGCTGATGGTCTTCTATGTGGTCTGCTATTGTGTGTATCTTGTTGCATATGGATCTTGCGTTTACGAGCTCTATAGTTGTATGCTTTGAAGGATTTGTTGTTTCGTGTGTTTCCTTTGAACTTAGTGTGTGGGAGTTTGCCTTGTGTTTGTTTTTTCTTTTTGTCACTGATGTTCTGTGTGTGTCAATATGCTTGCATTGTGGTTCTATGTATGTCCAAGTGGTTGGTGGATGCCATGGTGAGTTAGGGTGTGGGTAGTGGAAGTGTGTAGTTGGTGGCAGGATTTGTGTGATGAGCAGGCTGAGTGGGAGAAACAATGTTATGAGCATGTTGATTTGTTGTGATGTCCTGTGAGAGTTTTACTTGCGTTTCTGACGTCCTTCGCTTTGGTCTGCTCCTTGTTGGTTTCTGCTGTGGTGCTGTCAGTGATGCTGTGTCCTTTGCCTGTCTTCCTTCTGCTCGCCTTCGTGCCGCGCCTAAGGGCCACGCCAAAGGGCCCTCTGGCGAGGCCCTCAGGCGTGGGCCTGCCAGGCATGGGCTGCAGGGACGCCGCTTTTATGGCCTGCTGACCGCGCTCCCACTGCCCCGATTGGGCAGGAGCTGAGGAGGGTGAAGAATCCCGGCAGCGGCGTCTCTGAGAGCAGGGACGCCGCTTTTATGGCCTGCCGACCACGCTCCCACTGCCCCGATTGGGCAGGAGCTGAGGAGGGTGGAGAATCCCGGCAGCGGCATCTCTGAGAGCAGGGACGCCGCTTTTATGGCCTGCCGACCGCGCTCCCACTGCCCGATTGGGCAGGAGCTAAGGAGGGTGGAGAATCCCGGCAGCGGCGTCTGAGAGCAGGGACGCCGCTTTTATGGCCTGCCGACCACGCTCCCACTGCCCCGATTTGGCAGGAGCTGAGGAGGGTGGAGAATCCCGGCAGCGGCATCTCTGAGAGCAGGGACGCCGCTTTTATGGCCTGCCGACCGCGCTCCCACTGCCCGATTGGGCAGGAGCTAAGGAGGGTGGAGAATCCCGGCAGCGGCGTCTGAGAGCAGGGACGCCGCTTTTATGGCCTGCCGACCGTGCTCCCACTGCCCCGATTGAACAGGAGCTGAGGAGAGTGGAGAATCCCGGCAGCGGCGTCTCAGAGCAGGGACGCCACTTTTATGGCCTGCCAACCGCGCTCCCACTGCCCCGATTGGGCAGGAGCTGAGGAGGGTGGAGAATCCCAGCAGTGGCGTCTGAGAGCAGGGACGCCGCTTTTATGGCCTGCCCACAGCGCTCCCACTGCCCCGATTGGGCAGGAGCTGAGGAGGGTGGAGAATCCCATATATTTAAAAAATAAAAACAAACAATAAATGAAAACTGACATTATTGTGTAATTATACCATAACTATATGAAGATAAATGGCTTACAGAAAAACAGAAAATTCTATTTCTTTGTTCAGTCCACAAGGGAAGACAGTGTTAAGTTGAAAAATGAACCTTTGGTCCTCTTGAAGTAACATATGACCTATATCTCCACCTCGAGGAGAGGGAATAACTTTTTTAATGATGAAAAACTTAAGGTCTTCAGGACTAGGGTGAAATTGATTCCAATGTTCAACTAGGGGTGCTGTAGCTATCTTCCTTTTAATGCAACTCTTATGTTCTTGTATGCGGGTTTTAATTGCTCGAATAGTCTTACCAACATAAAGGAGAGAACAAGGACAGATAATAACATATACAACATGTGTTGACAAACAATTGGTCCTAGCACGTAATTTATATTGTACATTAGTGTGTGGATGCGTAAATTTCTCATCCAACACAATAACATGTTTGCAAACTGAGCAGTTATTACATCTGTAGTGTCCATTCTTGGAAGGTACAGAAGAAAGAATAGGAGGCATATACGAGGACACTAAGGTGTCTGCCAAATTACGCTCTCTATTGTATGCAATAGTTAATCTCTTATTGCCAAAACAGGATCGCATCTGAAGGATATGCCAATGTGTCCTGAGAATCTTTTGGATTTTAGAAGAAAGGTGTGAGAAACGGAGGATGCACACAAATTTATCATCTGATGCCTTATTTTTAGGTAAAAGAAGGTCTTGTCTAGAAGAAGAGCATGCGCGGTGAAAACCTTTTTTTGATGCAGTCAATAGGGCAGCCCCTAGCAAAAAAACGTTCTGCCATGTCTTGGGACCTGTTCCTGAATTCTTCATAGTCAGTACACAGTCTACGGAGGCGTAGAAACTGTGAAATAGGTAGATTCTTTTTTAGTTGGCTACTGTGGAAGCTATCAAACCTAAGTAATTTATTACGATCTGTAGGTTTACGATAAATAGTAGTACTAAAACCAGTGGGAGATTTCCTGATAAGTATGTCAAGAGAGGGCAATTCGGTGGAACTAAATTGCATCTTAAAAACATTAGGTTTGCATCTAAACCATTCAGCCATACATGAAATTGCTGTAATTCTCTGTTGGTACCCTTCCAAAGCAGGAGGATATCATCTATATATCTTTTCCAAGAGACTATAACGGCTGAAAAAGGAGAACTTTTCAGATGGATTTCTTCGAATTCTGCTACATATAAGTTGTCTATATCTGGTGCCATGGCGGCACCCATTGCTGTGCCTTTGATTTGTTGAAAGAATTGTCTATTGAAGAGGAAATAATTGCGAGTGAGGGCAATCTGTGCTAAGCTTACCAGAAAATGAGTAGGTATGCGGACAGGTGTGGATCGTAAGTTCAGGTATTTGGTAATGACTAAAAGGGCTCCCTCTTGAGGAATGTTTGTGTAGAGAGATTCAATATCAAACGACACAAGAGTGACACCGGAAAGGTCGCCATTAAACCCATCTAAAAAAGAAATGATGTTTGTGAATCTCTGATATAGGATGAAATACAAGGAACATATGCTCGTACGAAAGTATCAATGAATTTAGAAAGAGGTTCCAAAACGGAACCAATACCGGATACAATGGGCCTGCCTGGAGGGGAGGATAGGGACTTGTGGATCTTTGGAATGTTATATATAGTGGGAATAACTGGATGTGTGACCGTAAGAAAGGAATGTTCTCACTGTGTCAAAAACCCGGCATTAAGACCATAAAGCAGAAGGGAGTCAATTTCTTGTTTAATGGTGGTGGTAGGATTACACGATAAAATCTGATAAAAAATTTTTATCATTAAGCTGACTAGTCAATTCATGTATATAATAAGATTGATCTAAAATAACAATACCACCGCCCTTATCTGCCGGTTTTATGATAATATCAGGCCTTTGTTTAAGGTTATGTAGTGCCAGCGTTTCTTCGTGAGAGAGATTAAAAAATCTACATTTCGATTTCCTTTCCAAAACTTTAACATCGCGTAAAACACAGTCCATAAAAGATTGTATGGCTGGATCAATAGGACCAGGTGGATACCATTGTGACTTACTTCGTACTACTGAAGGACCAGTGGAATTATTGGGTTTATCTGAAAAAAACTTCTTAATTTGCAATTTACAAAATAATTTGTGAAGATCTATATGAGTTTGAAATGCATCATATCTAGCTGTGGGGACAAACGATAAACCCTTCTGTAAGACATCACTCTCTGATTTCGTAATAGTGACGAAGAGAGGTTCAACACAGGAAGATCGAGTGGTGGGGAATCACGTATGCATCTTGAGTTATTATCGCAAGTTAATATGGATCGTAAGGGCGATTATGAAAAGACCGATATGTGTTGCCTCTGCCTCTTCCTCTCCCTCTGAACTCTAACCAGGACTGAAAGGATTGTTTGTTGCCGTTGGGTTGTGCCGTGCAGCTTCCTTTTCCCAAAGGTCCTCAAATAAAAAATTCCGAGAGGTACCAGGAAAAACGGGGAGGGGTGTGTAAGCAGGAGAGGCAAAAAGATTTTCAGAATCACTTCTTATGCGTTTTTTACTTCTTTCTTGTGTGTCAGCAAATCTACGTACGGGTGAATTGGTGATTCTACATCCAAGAGAACCATCATATCTACTTGCAGAATGTTCTATTTTTCTAAAATCATCAGTAAGAGTAGTTACTCACCTGTAACAGGTGTTCTCCAGGAGCAGCAGGAATCAGTCCTCACATATGGGTGACGTCGGCATCGACGGAGCCCTCGCGGAGCAATATCCCCAGCTTTCAAAGAAAGCCTTTGGGAATTGCAGCGCGCATGCGCGGTCCCCTTCCCGCCCAAGGGTGCCATCTTGCTCAGTCTGATGACATAGCTAAAAGACAGCAAAAAAATTAGCAAAAACGAAATCAGAGGACTGCAACTCCAAGGGGAGGAGGGAGGGTTGTGAGGACTGATTCCTGCTGCTCCTGGAGAACACCTGTTACAGGTGAGTAACTACTCTTTCTCCAGGACCAAGCAGGAAGTCAGTCCTCATATATGGGACTCCCAAGCTCAAGGCTACCGGAGACCTCAAGCACAAAAATGAGCTCCCTCTAGCTCAGCAATACAGAAGGAAGGAATCTTCTCTGAAAACGCCCCCGACCGGTAGCCCAAAACCAGGGTCGGAGGGTAGGAGTTGCCTAAACCTCAAAGAAATTATGGAGGACTGTCTGTCCGAAAGCACTGTCCCTGCGGGACTCCCTCTCCAGGCAGTAATGGGCCGCAAAAGTTTGGCTTGAAGACCAAGTAGCGGCCCGGCAGATGTCTGCCAACGGAACAGAGTGGAGATGAGCCACTGACGCAGCCTTCGCCCTAATACGATGAGCCGTGACTCGACCCTCCTACGAGAGGCCGGCTGCCCCATAAGTCCAAGCGATACAGTCAGCAATCCATATGGACAAAGTACGCTTGGAGACAGGTAGCCCCAACTTATTGGGGTCAAAAGAAACAAAGAGCTGAACAGCCCTTCTATGCTCCCGCGTACGATCAAGGTAGAAGGACAAGGCCCTCCTACAGTCCAGGGTATGCAGGACCATTTCAGCCCGGCTGGTGTGCGGCCTGGGAAAGAAGGTCGGAAGAACCACCTACTGGTTGAGATGAAAAGGAGAAACCACTTTAGGAAGAAACTTAGGGTGAGTCCGTAAGACTACCCAATTTCTGTAGAACCTAGTATAATGAGGATCAGACACTAGGGCCTGCAGTTCACTAGCGCACCTAGCAGAGGTAAGGGCTACTAAAAACAAGGTTTTCCAGGAAAGAAAACGAAGAGGGCAGGTAGCCATAGGTTCAAAGGGCGGACAGGTAATCCGCTGCAAGACCACATTCAGATCCCATTCTGGGGCTGGTGGGCGCAAAGGAGGCTTAAGGAGGAGGCGGCCTCGGAGAAAACGAGCCACCAAAGGGTGGTTGGAAAGAGGCCTGCCATCTACCGGTGCGTGATGCACAGAGAGCACTGACGTGGACCCTGACAGAGTTGGACTTAAGGCCAAGATTGGAGAGGTAAAGCAAATATTGCAAGACCACTGCCACCAAGCAGGAGAAGGGATTCTCAGACTGCTGAGCACACCATACGGAGAACCAATGCCACTTAAGAGCGTAGGACTTCCGGGTGGATGGCCGCCTGGAGGCCAAGACGACCTCTTCCACCTCCCGAGGCAGCAGGAGGGGAGCAAGGACTACCCTTTCAGCAGCCAGGCCATCAGATGAAGGGACGAAGGTTGGGGTGTAGGAGAGTCCCCTGATCCTGTGACAGGAGATCGGGTTGAAACCCCAGAGGAAGAGGAGTGTCCACCGCCAGCTGCAGCAGAAGCAGGAACCAGGGTTGCCTCGGCCACCTGGGAGCTACCAGGATCATCGAGGCTCTGTCCCTGAGAACCTTGAAGAGCATCCGAGACACTAGTGGCATGGGAGGAAAGGCATACAACAGGCCCGTGGACCACTGAATCAGAAAGGCATCCGCCGCTACTCAGAGGATGTGGTTGTCGAGAGCAGAATCTGGGAAGTTGCCGGTTCAGAGGACTGGCAAAAAGATCCATGGTGGGGAGGCCCCATTTGAGAAAGATCCGTTGAACCACCAACGGATCCAATCTCCACTCGTATGGTTGGAGGATCCTGCTCAGCTTGTCTGCTAGGTAATTTTCCTGACCGGGGAGATAGACAGCTTTGAGGAGGATGCCGTTGCCGACGGCCCAAGAGCACAGTTTTTGTGCCTCTTGACAGAGAAGAAAGGAGCCTGTGCCTCCTTGTTTGTTCATGTAGAACATGGCAACTTGATTGTCCGTCTGGACTAGCACAGACTGGTGAGAAGTGAGGTGGGAGAAGGCTCTCAGAGCAAGGCGTATGGCTCTGAGCTCCAGGAAGTTTATCTGCTGAGCAGACTCCCAAGGAGTCCAGAGGCCTTGAGTACATGTCCCTTGGCAATGTGCTCCCCAACCCAGGAGAGAAGCATCGGATGTCAGTACCTGAGAAGGCGGAGAAGATTGAAAATCCACTCCTAGCACTAGGTTTGGCAGATGAAGCCACCACCGCAGAGAAGAGACCAGCAGGTCGGATATCTGTACTGAGTCCGCCAGGCTCCCTGTGGCCTGATGCCATTGAGTGCGAAGGCACCACTGAGCAGGTCGCAAGTTCAGGTGGGCATTGGGGGTCACATGGACCGTGGAAGCAATATGGCTGAGCAGTCTCAGAAATTGCCTGGCAGAGACCAGGGAATTGCTGTGAAAGTGGCTGGCGAGATCCATGAGCCTGTGGGCCCTGTCCAGAGGCAGGAAGGCCCGCGCCTGAAGAGTGTCCAACCTGGCGCTTATGAATTCGAGATTTTGAGAGGGGAGCAAAGTGGACTTTGCGAAGTTTATGACAAATCCCAAGTGCTGGAGTAGAGTCACAGTGCGATGAGTGGCCTGGCTTCTTGGGAAGACTGGGCTCGGATGAGCCAGTCGTCCAGGTATGGAAACACAAAAAGGCCTTGAAGTCTTAGATAGGCCGCCACCACTGCCAGGCATTTGGTGAACACCCTGGGGGCGGAGGATAGGCCAAAAGGCAGTACTCTGTACTGGTAATGATTTCCTCCCACCACAAACCTGAGATATTGTCTGTGGTCTGGATGAATAAGGATGTGAGTATACGCATCCTTTAGATCTAAGGAGCATAGGCAGTCTCCCTGCTGGAGGTAGGGCAGCAGGATTTCAAGGGTAAGCATCTTGAACTTTTCCCTCTTGAGGTTTCGCAAGTCCAGGATGGGTCTGAGGCCTCCTGTTCTTTTTGGTACCAGAAAGTACCTGGAATAAAAGCCGTGACCTTTCAGGTGGTAGGGCACCAGTTCCATAGCCTGTTCCTGAAGAAGACTTGCCAACTCCTGAAGGAGTAAGTCCATGTGCAGAGGGAGTCTTGGAGGCTCCCCTGGAAAGTAGGAGGTGATATCTGGTGAAAGTGTAGAAGATAGCCTTTTTGAACTATATGAAGCACCCAGGTATCCGATGTGATGGCTGACCACCTGTGGGCAAAGCGGACCAGCCGGCCTCCTGTGCTAAGAGACACCAGCGGAGGGGAAGAGGCTATGCTGATGGAGTCAAAAACCCCCACCCTGCTGAGCAGGGTCCGGTGTTGTGGGCTTGGGGGCCTGCTGCCTACAGGACCCGTCCCTTGGCCTGCTGACCCTGTTGGGGAGCTGCAGAGGCCTGATAATGAGGGTATTGTTTATAGGCAGCCGCTTTCCTCGGGTAAAAGGGCTTTTTCCCCGAGCCCTTCTTCTTCTGAGAAGGGGCAGAGGTTTTTCTGGACAGCCGAGGCCTGGTCAGATTCTCGGTCTCGATCTGTGCAGCCTTTTCAGCCATGGGCTTGCCAAAGAGGTTTTCACCTCTGCAGGGGACATCGACCAACTTGTCCTGCACCCAAGGCTCAAGGTCGGATGACTGAAGCCAAGCCTGTCGGCGGGCACCGATGCCGGCTCCGGCTACCCGAGCCGATGCTTCGAAGCCATCGTAGGCTGCTCGAGAAATAAACTTCGAGCACTCTCGAATACCAGTGGACAAGGCCTGGAACCTCTGCAAAGGTTCCTCGGAGAGACCAGCAGAGAACCCGGCAATTTCCTTTGCCAGGTCCCGGAGACACATGCCCATGTAGAGCTGGTAGGTCTGGACTCGACAAGCAAGCATAGAGCCCTGGAAACACTTCCTACCGAGGGCATCCAGGTTCCAGGCCTCCCAGCCGGGAGGCACCGAGGAGTGCATCTTCTGACTCTTGAGTCGATGCATGGCCGATTCCACCACCATGGAATGGTGCGGTAGTTGTGCCTTTTGGAACCCGGGGCTCTTGCGGACTCGATAAATGGAATCGACCCGCTTGCTTAACACCGGCGCCGATGCCGGGCTCTCCCACATGCGGAAGAGAAGTCGTTCCAGCATCGGAGGAACCGGTACAGTAAAGGCCTCCTTCGGGGGAGAGTCATACTGGAGGGTATCGAGCTCTTTGGCTCAAGGCTCCTCCTCGGGATCCGTGGGGAACGCCAAGGCCTTGGCCATATCCCGCACGAAGTCCAAGAACCGGGTATCCTCCGGGGGGGGGAGGGGGGAGGACTGTCTCCGAGGTTCGGACTCGGGCGAGTCCAATGGGATGCACAGAGTCCAAAAAGTACCGGGTGACTCTTCGTCCTCCGTCTCCCAGCCCAACTCCTTGGAGGAGGAATCGAGCGGCTCCGGTCGGGCGGGCACCGATGCCCTCCGCCCTGACGCCAAGGCCGGCGTCGACGACCTCAGACCCAAACGGGAGGCCAAGGGATACCGTGACCGAGGATCGACTCGAGCTCGCAAGGACTCGAGGATCGGCTCGGTCACCAAGGTCAACTTGGACGTTGACGTCCCGGTGGTCGGGGCAGAGGCACCAGCAAGGCCAGCGATCAATGCCCGCTGCTGGTCCATGAAGGCAGCAAAACTGCTCTCCAAGGCCGTCAACCCGAGTCCGAGCTCAGGAGACCCAGCAGCCTCCGACTCGGCTCCTTCGGAGGCGAGTCCACGAGGACTACAGTACTCACGTGTCCAGGAGACTCCATCTCGAGACGAGGATGTTTTGAAGGCCTCTCCGACTCCAAAGACCCAGGACGGCTATTGGGGCTATGCGACCTGGCCCTCGAGGAACTAGGAGCGTCCACCGACGCCGCCCTCGCGGGTTTTTTCTTCCGATGATGTTCCCAGGCAGGAGACCCCCACTCAGAGGAACTCCGACAATGTTCGGGACCGGAGTCCCGGGACGTTGAAGCCTCTGATGAGGTCCGGGCCCGGCCAGACGCGGAGTCAGAGAAGATTCGTTCTTTTTGATGCTGCCGACTCAACGCTTTTGAGGACATTTTGCCACATGGACCCAGAGATCATTGGGTCATGATCGGGTCCGAGGCAGCGGAGGCAGCAGTCGAGACATAAGCTTCTTACAGCGATCACACTTTTTAAACCCGCTGGCAGCCATCGGGGAAAAAGGGCCCCTGCGAGGTCAAAAGACAGGGCTGCCAGTGAAAAAAGAAAAATGGTGTGAATGCTTGTCACGAAGGACAAAAAAACGAAAAATAAAGAACGGACTCGATACCGGCGTATCGAGCCCGGGCGGGAAAAGGATCCGGCGTCGAACCGAGAAAAGAATACTAAATAAAATCAACTTTTTCAGCGGCGATCACAAACAACGTCTGTAGGGCTCCGCGGAAAAAAGAAGACTGAGCAAGATGGCACCCTTGGGCGGGAAGGGGACCGCACATGCGCACTGCAATTCCCAAAGGCTTTCTTTGAAAGCTGGGGAAATTGCTCCGCGAGGGCTCCGTCGGCGCCGACGTCACCCATATGTCACCCATATAAACTTCTCATCCTCACATTCAAAGTTATCCACACCGGCACTCCCCTCTACCTGGCGAACCAGATCCAGTTCCGTACCTCTCACCGTCTCCTCCGCTCCATACACATAAACCGCATGGTCCTCCCCTCCCCCGCACAAGCTCATCTAGAACAAACCCGCTCCTCTGCTTTCTATTTCTTGGCTCCGAGTCTCTGGAACTCGCTCCCCCCCTCTCTTCGTGCAGAAAACTCATACCCTTCATTTAAAACCCAACTCAAAACCCACCTTTTCTGTCTTGCGTTTGATCCCCCTCCCTAGCCTATCCTCCCCCCCTCCTTCCCTCCATGTCTCTCATGAATGTCTGCTCCCCCTCCCTCTCCTCCTTGATAGTATGTGTGTAGTCCTCTTTCCTATTTTAAACTTCTACTCTGCTCCCAGCTTTTCTTTCTCTCTCTCCTCACCTTTACTCACATTTAATGGCGTTCCTTTTCCTTTTTCTTTTTCCACAGCCAAATGCTTGTTTTAATAAACTTGCTTGATTTTATTTATTGTAAACCGCTCAGACGCCTATGGTATTGGGCGGTATAACAAGTTTACATAAACATAAACATAAAATGTTCCCTGTAAAATAGTTATCTCCAAGTTATAATGCCCTGTTCAATGTAATTTCAGTTTGTTCAATGTAAACCGCACTGATGCAGAATAGCGCGGTATATAAGAGAATGTAAATAAATAAAATAAATAAATAAATAAATAAACATGTGAGGACTGACTTCCTGCTTGGTCCTGGAGAACTATAGTTACATATTTCCTTGGTTTATTGTAATTATCAAATTTCATCGATCTACCATTATTATAATTATTGTTGTTATGATTATCTTCTTTAAAACTAACTTGTCGTTGACCATTATAAGGAGCACATGGCTTTAACCACAAATATACATTATCATTCTTATAATCTAGTTCGTCACGTTCATGTTTCTCCAATTTTTCTTTCTTAATTTCTCTGTGGTATTCTTCCAATTTTTTGTTGTAACCTCCAATGAGTCTATCAAAGTGTCTATCATCGGATTTAAGGGATTCCATTTTCCTTTCGGCTTCTATCCTAATTTTCTCAGCCTTTTTTTTTTTTTTAGAAGTTTCAGCTAAGAGGACCATAAGATCAAGAGAGCATTTGTTTAAAATAGCACACCATCTGCCATAAAAGGTTTGTCATCTCGAAACATGTTTGGTTCCCTTGTCATTCTAAGTCCTCTTGGTATCCTAACTCTACAGTATTGTAGCATGCTTGCATAATGTAATTCATATCTTATGGCCACTTTCCTGGTGTGAATCATATCTATCCACTTATCTGCAAAGCTGGCGTCCTCAGGTTCGTCTTCAACTAATGGTGGTTCCTGTAGAAGATGGTTCAGATGATCTTACGAGTAGCTGAAGATATTGTCCCAGTGGGTGTAGGCCATGGTGTTCTTCAAAGAAGAAAACCAACAGGGGAGAGAAGGGTGCCTTCCGCAGGAAAACAGTAGAGGAGGAGCGGAGGGCAAGGACCACAGCCCACACAGTGCTGATTCACAAAAACCTTTATTGGTGACCCAACTAAAACATTTCAGCCAGAAGCCTTCCTCAGGGGTCTAAAATTTGGACATGAACATGTTAAAAAATAAAACCATAAAAAATACATAAATATACATTAGAAACATTATTACATAGAAATATGAAATATAAAATACATTACAAGAAAGCGAATAAGAGACATATAAAGAGGTGGAACCGAACTCTTTATATGTCTTTATACCAGAAGACGTCTCTTTATACCAGAGACTTCTTCTCAACCTATATAAAATTAAAACAAACGCCCCGGGTGGGAGGGAGGGGCCTTTGATGGCTGGACCCGGAAGGGGCTTGAGTGCTTTTTCCAGCTGATGGACGGTGATGAACTAGTGTCGTTTAGTGAATTGCGGGAGAGTTATGGGCTCCGGGAGGTGGACCACTTCCCTTTAGCTCAGGTTCAGTCTTACCTCCGGGGAAGGAAGGGTAAGGGTGATTTAGTAGCGGACCTGACCGACGTCGAAGCGGTGTGGGTAGGGATGGGGACTACTCGGGGGATGATCTCAGCTCTGTATAAGGGGATTTGTAGGCAGGGGGGTACTAAATTTAAATATATGATAGAATGGGAGAGGGACCTGGGGGTATCCCTGGGGGAGGCGGCCTGGATGGAGATTTGGGATCAGCTTAAAAAGATTCCAATGTCGACTAGCATCCGGGAAAACAGTTATAAAATAATGATGCGGTGGTACTACACACCGGACCGGTTGCACAAGATGTATGCTGGTACGTCCTCTGCCTGTTGGCGTGAATGTGGGGGAGTGGGGACTTTTTGGCATATCTGGTGGGATTGTGCAAAAATTCAGATTTTCTGGAATCAGATACGGGATTGGATACGGGTTACCTTGGGGGAGGATCTTGAGTTATCTCTGGGCCTGTTCCTGCTGTCTTGGGGGGGGCTACAGGGGAAAAGGAGGGGGCGGGGGGTAATAGCATGTTTATGCGCGGCACGCTGTGTAATAGCGGCAGCCTGGAAGCGCAAGGACGCGCCAGGGATTGGAGAGTTTGAAGGGCGTATACATCATATACTCTCCATGGAGCGGTTAACAGCAGCCAGAAGGGAGAAGGGGGGGCTCTTTGAAGTTAGGTGGGGGAAGCTGTGGCGAGGCATGTATCCGGAGGGGGGAGGGATGGGGGGAGGGGGGGGCGGTGCGGGGTGAGGGGAAGGGATGGCCTTTTAAGGGGGGGGGTGGGGGAGGGGGAAGGGGACTAGGGGTTGGGTATTTGCTTTTGTTAATGTATAGCAGGATGGAAATGGGAGCTGACCTCCTTGGAGTGTTTGTGTTGAAATGTTTTGTTTAAATGTGACAAAAATTTAATAAAAACGTTTAAATGGAAAAAAAAAAAAAAAAATTAAAACAATTGGCTTCCCTGGAGCGCTTCAGTGAAAGATGTCACTCATGATGATGTGTTATGTGGGAGGGTATTCCCCGTGGGTTTATTTTCTTCATCCTGCAGCTGTGCGGCGTTTTCCCACCTCAATAATGGTGTTGGTAAGTGCAACGGTTCGTTTAATAAACATGTAGCTCTAGCTCTTACAACTTTTAAAAATTTGGGTTTTTGCCTTTATACACAAGCCTTGTACATTTTTCATTTATGGTGCAGACTGTTTTTATTGTAAGTCATCAGCCTTTATGTGTGATCTCTTTTAGCTTTACTCCCTGTAGTCTGTACCGTATCTATTTCTTTGCGATTTGAGACAGGAGCAATTATGTTGTTTGCTTATGGTGCATATTGCTTTCCCTACCTGTTGGTTTACTTGCATTTATTCTTTCATATCTCTTGTGTTCTCATTTGTGCGCTCTTTGCCCTTGATCTATACTTACAGTTTACGATGCTGGTGATTGTATCACTACCGGTTTTTAATCTTGCCCTCCAGGGTTACCATTCATATGCTTCTAATTATATTTCTTCTCAAGAAGCTTCCTTTTTTGTTCTGTTTGCTTTGCACACAGCCAATTCCATATGCATTTCATATATTTTGTGTTGACATGTTCAGTTTTTCTCCTCTGCACTTATGGTACAGACAGCTCCATTGCAAGTTATTAGCCATTACAAATTTTATTTGTGTTACCACTTACAGTCCATCTGTAATTTATACCCTTACCGTTGGATTTCAGTAATAATGTATTGTGCATATGGTGCAGATAGTCTTTTATATATTGTTTTATACACTTTGCATATATATTTTTCATTCACAGTTTTTGTGGCTGTCTGCTTCTTTTTAGTTTCTTGCTCCTGATTGTTTTCTATCATTATGTTATGTAACATTATGTTGCCAACATTTATTTATTTATTTATTTACTTACTTACATTCTCTTATATACCGCGCTATTCTGCATCAGTGCGGTTTACATTGAACTAACTGAAATTACATTGAACAGGGCAATATAACATGGAGATAACTATTTTACAGGGAACATGGGCTATGGAGGGTTAAGTGGCTTGCCCAAGACCACAAGGAGCACCTGTGGGACTAGAAACCCCAGTCCTTCTGGCCCAAGGTTGCTGTCCTCTAGTGGGATTTGAACCCCCGACCTTCCGGCCTGAAGTACCTTGCCCCAACCACTAGGCCACTCCTCCACTCAACATATCTATTTATATATTGTATCTACCTTTTATAGATTGGGAAGGGTGGCTTGTTCCATTCTCTTTTATACCCCCCTATTGTCCCTTTCTGGTAATGTATTTTATATTTGTATGAAGTTTTTTTTATTTCCTTCACATTACATTTTTTTATGCTATACCATCTGTTTGTTATATAATGTATTTTATGTATATTATTTTTTATGTATTGCTATGCTGTTTACATTTTATTTGTTTAATTTTATATAGATTGAGAAGAAGTGGTCTGTTCCACCTCTTTATGTCTCTTATTTGCTTTCTTGGTAATGTATTTTATATTTCATATTTCTATGTAATAATGTTTCTAATGTATATTTATGTATTTTTTATGGTTTTATTTTTTTAACAGTTTTTTCATGTCCAAATTTTAGACCCCTGAGGAAGGCTTCTGGCCGAACACTTTTAGTTGGGTCACCAATAAAGGTTTTTGCAAATCAGCACTGTGTGGGCTGTGGTTCTTGCCCTCTGCTCCTCCTCTACTGTTTTCCTGCGGAAGGCACCCTTCTCTCCCCTGTTAGTTTGTTGTTGCCCCTTCTGGGGAACATGTGTGGAAGATGGATAGAATTTCTTCTTAGAGAAAAAAGGTTTTTTGAAAAACTTTCTTAGCTGGGTTAGCTGTAGATTTTGACAACCTGTCTAAAGTTGTATTATCAGTGTCAATTTCATTAGCTTTAAGCTGCCAATCCTTGCCAAAGACATTTTCTCCTGTGCAAGGAATGTTACCCAGCTTATCTTGCACCCATTCCTCCAAGTCTGAAGCTTGGAGCCAGGCAATACAACGTGCTCCTATGGATATAGCAGAAGTCCTGCTAATACATTCAAAACAGTCAAAGGTAGCACGATTCATAAACTTAGAGACATTTTGAGCATGTTTGACCAAAGCCAAATCTGTCCGTTTATCCTCCTGAAGAAAAGGGTTCAAAAGCTCCAAGTCTTTTGTAACCTGCTCAAGAAACATTCCCATGTATAATATATAGGAACTGATTCTTGCTGATAGCATGGAGGACTGAAAGCATCGACGACCAAAGGCATCCAGTGTTCTAGACTCACAACCTGGTGGATTGGAAGAGTGTCATTTAGCACTCTTAATCCGCCTTATGGCGGACTCTACCACCATAGAATGATGTGGTAACTGAGTCTTCTGAAACCCTGGGCTAGGTGGTACTCGATACATAGTGTCAAGACGTCTAGAATGTGGAGATATTGTTAAAGGAGCTTCCCACATTCTTAACATTAGATCATGTAATATCTGCTGTATAGGAAGCAGAGCTGCCTCCTTTGGAGCCAAAGGATATTGAAGAATTCTCAATTCTTCTGCTCTAGGCTCCTTTTCTGGTACTACTGTAATGGCAAGACCCTTTGCCTTATCACGTACAAAATCATGAAAAGACATATCTTTTGACAAATCATGAAAAGACACATGTAAACCGCACTGATTCTAAAGAGTGCAGTATAAAAACAAAAATAAATAAATAAATATCCTCAGGAGGGGACATTCTGCGTTGAGGAGAAAGATGAATCTTGCAAAAGTTCAGCTCTTGTACCGGTGGAATCATCTGAGTCATCGGAATCAGAAGACTCAAAAGGAGGAAGTATCAGGTTCTCCCGAAGCAGATGGTGTCGGTACCGAAACGAGTCAGTACCTGATCCCCCATACTGGAGAGAGATTCCAGGCTCGGCATCGGGGGTATCATGCCTGTTCATACAGGTACCGAGGGCATCGGTACCGGTGCCTACGGAACTGTGTGCAACGTCTTTAGCGGTACCGAAGTAGCTAAAAGAGTTGCTAGACTGCGTTCGATAGCGAGGAGTCTTTTGTCCATCACTACTGCCGATGCCGGGGCATCAGTACCGGAGGAAGCGGCCACGACCACCAAGCATGGCATCAATAATTCCATCGAGATCGAGGCCTCAGGAACATCCTGGAGCCCCGATAAAGCTCTGGAGCCCAAAGACTCCCGCTGGGGCTGTTTAGCTGGTGAAGTGTCCTCGAGGGCAACGCATGTGGCATCTCGATACTTAGAGGGAGATCTACCCTTCAAGGACCGGCTAGTCTTGGAAGACTTATTTTAGTTACCTGAGATCCCTGGGAAAAAGTAGAAGCCCTGGAAAACATCGATGCAACAGACATCGTGTCTGAAGCAAAAAGGGCACCGAGTTGATTTGCTCGATTTTGAAGACTTCTTTTAGTCAATTTCCTACAGGAGAGACACTCCGTAGGGCAATGGTCAGGACCTAAACATTTAAGACACCAGTCATGGGTGTCGGTAATAGAAATTGTACCGCCACATTTTGAACATTTTTTAAAACCAGTGGTACCGGTAGGCATCAACGAAAGGCAGACGCGACCACAAAAAATATAAATTTAAGAAAAGATTTTCTGCGGCGACAGAGGACACGTCCTGTTGGCTCCGCGGAAAACGAAGAACTGAAGTGAGAGACAGGGGACACGTCCTGTCGGCTCCGCGGAAAACGAAGAACTGAAGTGAGAGAGGTAGTTGGGCGGGAAGGCAGCACGCATGCATGGTGGATGCTCCCAAAAGTTTTCTTTTTGGGATGCTGGGGAGCGTTCCCACGCAGGATCTGTCGGTGCCGACGGTACCCATATGTGAAGACTACATTCCTGCTTGTTCCTGGAGATACTATATTATTAAGCAATTATATGAATAAACAGTAAATGCAATATGCAAATAAAACAATTATTGATTAATTCTTGTTCCTTTTTCACGATAACAGTGATCAGGATACAAAAGAGTACTTTTATAAAACAACCAAGGTGCAAACAGTGCTTTATGTACTCAAGTGTGTGGTTAAAAATAAGGGCACATGTACAAAGAAGTAGGTGCACAGAAATCATAGTGCATAACCTTTATATGACATACATGTGGCATTCCTAGGGATAGAGGATAGGCAGAGTTGGCGTGGGATCAGAACTTATGCATTCATTGTATACAATGCCAACCAAGAGTAGCAAACACATCCGCTGCAAACCAAAGGGAACCAAGGAATTTTATTTATTTATTTATTTATTTAGTATACATTTGTATACCGCTACTTCCAGCGATCAGCAGCGGTTTGATTACAGATTGGAAATTGTCAAATCATGACAGGAAATTTTTGAAGTATAAACACATTGATTAGACAGGAAAGCACAGCACACAGAGAACTATTTTACAGGGAACATGGGCTATGGAGGGTTAAGGAATGGGATAGTTGAAACAGGAGTAGGTTTAGTTCTTGAGAGCCAAATCCACCCTTCAAGATCGTGGTTAGTCTAAAATAGACTTCTTCAGGGGTGTTTAATCTTAAAATATATGAAAAACAAAAAATAAGAGAGATCCCACATACTTTGACAAACATTAGTCCATCCATAATAAATGAGACATATAAAATGTTACCATGATAAAATGTTAAATTATATGTAAAATAATTAGTCAATTAAACAATAAAAAAAATCTATTTCTTAAAACAGTACAGGGTAGAGTAGACTGAAGTGATATGGCTCATGAAATAAGCCTACTCCTGTATGAACCTGGTGTGTTGAAGAGTCACTCCACGCCTTGGCTCCCCTTCATTTTATACAATTTATTTTATTTTATTTAGTACACACTTGTATACCGCTACTTCCAGCGATCAGCAGCAGCTTGATTACAGGTTGGGAAATGTCAAATCAGGACAGAAATTTTGGGGTATAAACACATTGATTAGAGGGAAGGCACGGCACACAGTAATAAGGTCTTAAGTATAGGAGTTAGAATTTACATATTTACAATTATTACAGAGCAGAAATCATGTTTCATTTTGTGTCATCTTGTCATACAAGACACACATTTATTCTTACCTGCACAAACTTACATCTATGCCTTGGAGCAGATTTAATTTTGCAAAAGCTGTTGGGAGAGGCTGCTTCATATAAACCACATAGGTGCATATGTTGCCTTTACAGAATAGCACAACCTACGTGCCTTCACAATTTCAAAGCACCATTATAAAATGACTCTAAAACCTCCAGTAAGTCCTTCTTATAAGGAATACTGCCTTATAAAGGTACATTACCTATGGACACAATATCACCAGGTATAATCTCATCACTGGAGATAGGTCTCCACTTTCTGTTTCTGTAAACCTAAGGAGCAAGGAGAATTACAAAGAATCACCAAACTTATTATGAATTAATTCTCACTTAAAATCACATGGAGCAGGCATGTATTAATGAACTGTAACCATGAACATCAAACTCATGAGATCAATGTACATACATAATCATGAAAGCCAAGACCAGTTAAATCTAGGATCAGACTTCAGCAGTGGTTCAGAAAATATTTCAGAGATGTATTGTTAAGCAAAACAAGAACTTAACAGCTGGACTGAAAACAGGCGTTCTGCTATATGTGATCAAGCTTTTCCACTTTTATCAGATGATCTTGGCTCCAGATTATGAATACCCATCTCTTATCATTTTACCTGTTCTGCTACCTGAGGGCAGTACCTAGGAACAAATGCTGATCGTTGTTTCACATATGAGCTTACAAACTAAAAGAGTAAGGAAACGATGTGGCAAAAAGTTCACATAGAAATTAAAATAAAAAATGAAATAAGATATCTAGGAGTCATTTTAGATACACACCTTACTATGGAAACCCACATTAGAAATACCTTAAAGAAAATCTACTTCAAACTCAAAATCCTCAAACAATTGCGCCCCCTGGTATTTATGCAAGATTTCATCAATATAACACAGGCTACCATTACTCCCCACTTCGATTTCGCTAACTTAATACTTATAGGCATTCCAAAACAAAATATCAAAAGAATCCAACTCGCACAAAATGCAACAGCTAGAATTATATTAAAGATAAATTCACTCCAACACATTACACCAATACTAGCTTCCCTGCACTGGTTACCAATACAAAGCAGGATAACCTACAAAACAATAATAACTACATTCAAAGCCCTAAACGACATGGCCCCGAAGACACTATGTAATTTAATAAACAAAGAACTACCTAAGTTTACTCATAGAAAAGGACAATCAAATAAACTAAAGATTCCAAAAGAATATATAAGATCTCACAAAATTACAAATAATAGAGCCTTTTCCCACATAGCTCCAACAACTTGGAACTCGTTACCAGAGGACTTACGATCACTAACAGAGATAACAGAATTCAGAAAAAATTGAAAACATATCTATTCACTAAACACTATAATTCCATAGAAAACATTCCACTCAACTTAGATAAAGGCTAAACATGAACCCCCCCACATCAAGCGTATACTCCCTTCTTCAAGGGATAACACACAAAACATAATCGAATGAACACTCCACTCCTATGCACTGATACCCTACTTGTATATAGTTGCAACTGATATGATCTGCCTATGCGGTAAAGTCAGTACTTTGTTTTAAATTGTTACACAATCTGTGTTAGTTGAATTATTCTGCTTAGTTTTTAAACCTATGTGTGCATGTTAAGATGTTCTATGTAAAAAGTTATTCTGTTCCATGTAAAACAAGCTCTGCATTGTTAACTGTTGTTAATTGTACACCGCAACTGATCGCTGGAAGATGCGGTATATAAATAAGTGTTAAATAAATAAATATAAATAAATAAAACTATATCATGCTTATTAAAAATGTATGTTCTTATTTATCTCTCACATGTAAACACATAAATAAAATCCTCTACATAGAAAAAGTCACTTTTTTCTTGGGGTATCTAAGGTAGACACTTTGGTGTAGCAAATAAATCTGGAAGTGAAAGCATTGTGCTCGTTGATCCAGGCCTTAGTACTGTCCATATTAGGTTATTGTAATCTCTTGTGTGTGGGACTGCCTAAGTACCTTCTGCGCAAGTTGCAGATGGTACAAAATGCGGTTGCTCATGTCATGTCGAAGCGTAGTCGCAGGGAGTTGGTGGCAGATGTCTTGGATCAAACTCCACTGGCTCCCAAGTTGAGCTGCTGTGTTTTTTCAAACTTCTTCTGGTGATCTTTAAGATGCTAAGAGGGCATGGACCGGGCTTTTTGGTGGAGATGTTGAAATGGGACCAGTCAGGTCGGCCACTGCAGTCAAGCCAAAGCCACTGTTTAGTAGTTCCTGACCCTCAGTAGGTACATTTGAAGAAATGGCGCAAGACTGCTTTGCGATGGCTGCCACGCTTTGGTGGAAAAGGTTGCCGGATTCTTTGTGGCAGGAGGAAGATTTGTTTCCGCAGTCCGGGTACAGCATGTGGAAGGGTATGCATGGCATGCAAGCAGTCGGGTAGGATGACACTGGGAGGTAAGAGTTTTAGTACTATTATATTAAATTTGTTCTGTGGTTTTAGATTGTACACCACCTTGAATGCCTTGAGGCATATGGCAGATTAGAAATATTTGGATTTCTTTCTGTACTCCAGGCAGCGGCTGATTTGCCTTGAGCTCAAAGACAGTAGGAGTTCGTGGAAAGATCTTGTGCTGCTCTTTTTTTTTTTTAACATGTATTTGACTGATCAATCAGAGTGGTCTCAGGTTGTAAGCCGATACCTTATGAATAGCAGTACGTAAACTCCTGCAACAAAATAAAACATCGGTGCAACAGTAATTCTTCAAAGTGCAATTTAAAAACAGGCAATTTGTTCAGCTATTCATGCCCCCATTTTTTCTCTTTTTCTCCCAATCTCCTTTTTCATACATTTGTTTTTGTTCTTTTCAGTTCCAGCTCTCTGTGTAAGCCATAATTTGTATTTTGAATATGATTTATGTACTACCGCTGATGTAGGAACGGATGCTAAAACACGACCATATGTGTTTTTAATTGATTTCTACTGTCTTTTTTATTCAAACTGTGGTACTGCAGAGCCTATTCAAGCAGAAAAAAAAGGTTTTAAATCCAGAAAAAAGATTCCAACACCAGGTGCGACGTTACGAGGAGCCAGATAGGGGGAGCAAGAGAGACCTTCCAAGGCCTAGAGAAACGCACCCCAGAGCTAGTGATGTAATGCCAGGCAACAGCCAATCCAGGAAAGGGGGAGTTCCTCTTAGGAAAGGCTGGGAAGTTGAAAAAGAGGAGGTAGGACAAGCAAGAGGTGAAGAGCAGAGGCAGAGGCTGAAGCAGAAGCCGAAGGAGAAAAGGAATCTTGGCAAAGATACCAGAGAGGAAGGAGTTCCTGGCAAGAAGACACAGTGAGTCCGGTGCAGCAGAATACCAGGAGTGCTTGGCAAAGAGACACTGGAAAGAAAGGTACCAGGGGAGAAACAAGGCTCAGAGTTTTATATGAGGAACCGGTACCAGCAGATGCAGGACACTGTGGAAGTTACCAGAGGGTTAATGAAGCCATTGCCATAAGAGGTAACACTCTTCATCCAAGAAGTAAAAGGTGCGGGTGTGAAAGAGTGGTAACTCCACCCAAAGGCCAGCTGAACAGTGGGAAGCCTACTGCTCGAGAAAGGTTGAATTGCAGCAGGACTAGGCCTCAAGACTCCACTAACTGGGACAGACCCAGAGAACAAGGTAAACCACCTTTTTATTCTGATAAGCGTTATAACTTGCTGAGACAGGGAGCACAAGGAAGAGAGGTGTGCACTCCTTACCAAGCTGTCTGTAAGACAGGACACAAGCCTTTAGCAAAAGAAAGACTGTTTAACACAAGGCACCAAGACAAAGGAAGATACTTCCATAACAAGTATTCACATGACCAAAGCCCAGACCTAGGCCCAGAACACTGGAGGCTAGTGCATGCGGTATATGAGAAGCCTCAACGTATTCCACAAGAACATTCTGATACAGATTCACAGTTATCAGACCCACAGCCTATGCAGGTGGAATTCAATGAGGACCCTCCTGAGATAGCCATGGATTGCAGCTACTGTCAGGCAGGAAGCCTTGAGTCTTTGCCTGAGATGTAAAGCAGGTCTCAGTAGAAAAGCCTGTGTGTGTTTTATTGGCATAAGGTCCTGTGAAGTAACAGTAGACAAAGCAATATCTGAATATGTTTTCTTTTCTACCTGAAGCAAGGTTTTCTTTATGTTGGTGTAGACTCCACTATTTGAACCATTGTACATAAGGGGAAATAAAAAGCCTTTCTTTCCCTACACTCAGACTTTGGTGTTTACTTGAAGTTTTGGTACATGGTAGGTCCTGGAACAAATACCCAGACCCCGCATACAAGGGCCAAACTCAAAGATAGAAAAAAAACTCATGTCCACCCGACCTGCCTTAACCACTCTTGGCCACTAGGGCGGCGGTGCGACAAAATATATGATTTTATGTATCTAATATATGCTTATTAAAAATACCGATGTTCTTATTTATATTATATTTGTAATTAATGTGTAAAATTTTGCCACATCAGTTTTTCTTACTCCTTTGGTTGGTTTAAATTTTCTAGTTTCCCCTATTCGGAAGTTTTGGTTTGGATCTCTTCAGGGGTCCAGATAGTGACATAGGTAATCTAGAAGTTAGTGTAATAAAAAAAAAAAAAAAAGCGGTCTTACACAAGGCACAGCATGCAACTGCACACAGATTGGCACATGATGCAAGGAGGACTCTCTTGTACAAATAAAATGACTACACATTAGTGCCTTCCCATTTAAACTGTATGCAAATGAAGGTATTCACTATTACCGCTTAGTGCAGGAAGAGAACAAAAACCTCCCAGTTAGAGTAGTTACTTTTTAGTTTAGTTAGTATACATTTGTATACCGCTACTTCCAGCGATCAGTAGCGGTTTGATTACAGTTTGTAGTTTGTCAATCATGACAGAAAATTTGGAGTATATACACATTGATTTGTAGGGAAAAGCACAGCACACAGGAAGGAGGTTTTAAGCAGCAGATTCAGAATTAACATATATACATTTTTACATTACAGTTACCATGCTTTGTAGTGAGGCAGCTTGGAGTCCCCTGGGGTTTACATCAAATTGTATTGACACTGGAATAGATGTGTCTTGAGCTTTTTTCTGAAAACTATAAGTTTTTCTGAAAACTATAAGAGTAGTTACTCACCTCTAACAGGTGTTCTCCAGGAGCAGCAGGAATCAGTCCTCACATATGGGCGACAACGGCGTCGACGGAGCCTCCATGCGGAGCATTTCCCCAGCTTTCAAAGAAAGCCTTTGGGTATGCAGCCACGCATGCGCCGTCCCTTTCCCGCCCAAAGGTGCCATCTTGCTCAGTCTGATGACATAGCTAAAAGACAGCATGAAAAAAGAAAATGAACTATATACAACTGCAACTCCAAGGGGAGGAGGGATGGTCGTGAGGACTGATTCCTGCTGCTCCTGGAGAACACCTGTTACAGGCAAGTAACTACTCTTTCTCCAGGACCAAGCAGGAAGTCAATCCTCACATATGGGTGACTCCCTAGCTCTGGGCTACAAGGAACCCAGGATGAAAAATAGAGCTCCCTCTAGAGCAGGGGTCACCAACCTGCGGCCCGCGGGCCGCATGCGGCCCACGAGGTCCCTTCGTGCGGCCCGCGAGGCTCTACCCCGGTTAACATTACGTGCGGCCCGCCAAGGATTCCCGCCATTGTATCTGCGGCCCGCGGCATCCTCGGCGGGTTCAACGGCACGTGACGACCACCTGCAAGCGTCCCTTCTCCTGTCAGTGTCATCTGTGAAGCCGGACTTTAAGCGTTTGTCTGCTAGCATGAATCATCAGCCATCTCATTAAATTCAATAAAGGTGATCAGCCATTGTTTTCATAATTTTGCGTTTGTTGTTTTTTTTCGCGGGGGCGGGGAGAAGGGGGGTGCGGCCCGCGAGGCTCCCGGTAGCCGGCTGTGCGGCCCGCGGCCCTCTGGAGGTTGGTGACCCCAGCTCTAGAGCCTCAGCAACAGTGAGAGAATCTTCTCTAAGACCACACCTGAACGGTAGCCCAACACCAGGGCCGGAGGGTAGGAGTTGCCTAAACCTCAAAGAGATTACGGAGTACCGCTTGCCCGAAAGCACTGTCCCTACGGGACTCCCTCTCGAGGCAGTAATGGTCCACAAAACTCTGGCTTGAAGACCAAGTAGGGGCCCTAGCAGATGTCTGCCAACGGAACAGAGCGGAGGTGAGCTACTGATGTGGCCTTAGCCCTGACCCGGTGGGCCGTGACTCGACCCTCCAGGGAGAGGCCGGCTGCCCTGTACGCCCAGGCGATACAGTCTGCCACCCAGATGGACAACGTACGCTTAGTGACAGGCAACCCCAATTTATTAGGGTCAAAGGAAATGAAGAGCTGAGAAGCCCTTCTATGCCTCTGCGTACGTTCTAGGTAAAAGGACAGCGCTCTCCTACAATCCAGGGTATACAAGACAGTTTCGGCCCTATTGGCCTGCGGCCTGGGAAAGAACGTCGGAAGTACCACCTCCTGATTGAGGTGGAAGGAGGATACTACCTTTGGAAGGAACTTAGGATGAGTCCTCAAGACTACCCTGTTCTTATAGAACCTGGTATACGGCCTTATCCGAGACTAGGGCCTGAAGCTCACTCACATGCCTAGCCGAGGTGAGTGCCACGAGAAACAATGCCTTCCAGGATAGGAAACGTAAGTGGCAGGTAGCCATCAGCTCAAATGGTGGGCGAGTCAGTTGATGCAAGACCACATTGAGATCCCACTCAGTGGCCGGTGGACGAATAGGAGGCTTGAGCAGGAGCAGGCCTCTGACGAAGCGAGACACCAGAGGGTGGCCCGAAAGGGATTGTCCATCCACCGGCGAGTGGTGAGCTGAGAGGGCACTGAGGTGGACCCAGACAGAGTTGGACTTAAGTCCCAGGTTGGACAGGTGAAGCAGGTATTGCAGCACCACCGGGATCGAGGAGGAGAAGGGATCCTCCTGCTGTTGAAAACACCAAGTGGAAAACCTATGCCACTTCAGAGCATACGCCTTCCGAGTGGAATGCTTCCTGGAGGTCAACGCTACCTCTTCAACCTCCTTTGGTAGGAGCAAGGGAGCAAGGACTACCCTTTCAGCAGCCAGGCCATCAAATTGAGGGATTTGAGGTTGGGATGCAAGAGGGACCCCTGATCCTCAGTCAGAAGGTCGGGTTGCAGCCCCAGAGGAAGTGGAGCATCCACTGCCAACTGCAGAAGAAGAGGGAACCACAGCTGCCTGGGCTACCTGGGGACTATCAGGATCACCGTGGCTCGGTCCTGCTGGGTTTTGAATACAGGTGTGGGAGGAAACACATACAGCAGGCCCTCTGACCAAGGGATCAGGAATGCATCTGTTGCTGCCCTCAGAGGATGCGGTTGTCTGGAACAGAACTTGGATAGTTGCCTGTTCAGCGGACTGGAAAAAAAGATCCATGGTTGGAAGTCCCCACTTCAGAAAGATCTGTTGGACTGCCTGAGGATCCCACTGCCACTCGTGAGGCTGAAGGAGTCTGCTTAGCCTGTCTGCCAGGTAGTTTTCCTGGCCTGGGAGGTAGACCGCCCTGAGGGTCATGCCCTGATTGATAGCCCAGGAGCAGAGCGCTTGTGCTTCCAAGCACAGGAGTTGGGATCCTGTGCCTCCTTGCTTGTTCACGTAGAACACAGCCACCTGGTTGTCCATCTGAATTAGGACAGACTGGTGAGAGAGGACCTAAGAGAATGTCCGTAAGGCTAGTCGAATGGCTCTCAATTCCAACAGGTTGATCTGCTGGGCGGCCTCCCACGGAGACCAAAGGCCTTCGGTGCAAGTCCCCTGGCAATGTGCCACCCAGCCTTGCAGGGAAGCATCGGTTGTCAGTACCTGAGTGTGTGGGGAGGCCTGAAAAGGAACTCCCCCGACCAGGTTTGGGAGATGCCTCCACCAGCGTAAGGAGTCCACCAAGAGTTTGGACACCTTTATCCTGTCTGACAACTTCCCTGTGGCCTGTACCCACTGTGCCCTGAGGCACCACTGAGCTGGCCTCATGTGCCGACGGGCATTTGGGGTGACATGCACTGTGGAAGCCATGTGACCTAAGAGCCGGAGGAAGTGTCTGGCAGAGACCAGAGAGTTCGTCTGAAACTGGCCGGCCAACTTCATCAGCCTGTGAGCTCTGTCCACAGACAAATAGGCCTTTGCATGGATGGTATCCAACCTTGCTCCTATGAACTCCAAGTCCTGTAAGGGGACTAAAGTGGACTTTGGGAAGTTTATAACGAACCCCAAGTGCTGAAGCAGGGATATTGTTCGGAAGGTGGCCTGCCTGGCCTCTTGTGGAGACTGGCCCCTGATAAGCCAGTCGTCCAGGTAAGGAAACACAAAGATCCCCTGGTTCCTGAGGTAGGCCACAACCACCGCCAGGCATTTTGTAAAAACCCAGGGGGCGGAGGTAAGGCCAAAGGGAAGCACTCTGTACTGGAAGTGGTTCCCTCCCACCACAAATCTGAGGTATTGCCTGTGACTTGGATGGATGAGGATGTTAATATAAGCATCCTTCAGGTCTAAGGAGCATAGCCAATCTTTCTGCTGGAGGTAAGGCAGTAAGATTCCAAGGGTAAGCATCTTGAACTTTTCACTCTCCAGAAACTTGTTCAGATTTCTCAGGTCTAGGATGGGTCTGAGGCCTCCTGTTCTCTTTGGTACCAGAAAGTACCTTTAGTAGAAGCCTTGCCCTTCCAGGTGGTGAGGCACCGGTTCCACCGCCTGGTCCTGCAGCAGACCTTTCAACTCCTGAAGGAGTACGTTTCTGTGCAGAGGGGGTCTTGGAGGCTCCCCTGGAAAGTAGAAGGGGGTATCTGGGTGAAGTGGAGCAGATAGCCCCTCTCGATGATGCTGAACACCCAAGTATCCCCTGTGATGGCTGTCTGCGTACAGGGTCAGCCGACCTCCTGTGCCCTGGAGAGGAGGAGAGGCTATGCTGGCATAGTCAAAAACCCCCTCCCTGCTGAGCAGGAGCTGGAGCAGGAGGCTTGGGAGCCTTCTGTTGGGGAGCTGCAGAGGCCTGTTAGTGAGGGTAGGTTTTGTAGGCAGTGGTCTTCCTCGGGTAAAAGGCCTTTTTCCCCGAGCCCTTCTTCTTCTGAGAAGGGGCAGAGGTTTTCCTGGACAGCCTGGTCCTGGTGAGAATCTCTGACTCGAGTTGTGCAGCCTTGTCAGCCATGGGCTCGCCAAAGAGGTTTTCACCTCGACAAGGGACATCGACCAACTTGTCCTGTACCCATGGCTCGAGGTCCGAGGATTGTAGCCAGGCCTGGTGGCATGCACCGATGCCAGCCCCTGCTACTCGGGCCGAAGCCTCAAATCCATCATAGGCTGCTCGAGAGTTAAACTTTGAGCACTCTCGAATACCAGAAGACAAGGCCTTGAACCTCTGCAAAGGTTCCTCTGACAGACCAGCGGAGAACCCGGCAATCTCCTTTGCCAGGTCTCGATGCGGCGAGCAAGTATAGAGCCCTGGAAGCACTTTCTACCAAGGGCATCCAGGTTCCGGGCTTCCCTGCCGGGAGGTACCGAGGAGTGCATCTTCTGACTCTTCAGGCGATGCATGGCCGATTCCACAACCATGGAGTGGTGCTGTAGCTGTGCCTTTTGGAACCGGGGGTTCTTGCGGACTCGATAGATGGAATCGACCAGCTTGCTTAGAACCAGCACCTCCCACATGCGGAAGAGCGACCGCTCCAGCATAGGAGGAACCGGTACAGTAAAGGCCTCCTTGGGAGGAGAGTCCTACAGAAGAACCTCAAGCTCCTTTGCTCGAGGCTCCTCCTCAGGGTCCGCAGGGAAGGCCAAGGCTATCACAGTTCAGAAAGGCACTCAAATACCATTTATTCCTCCAATGCTACCCAAACTCCAATGACACCCCTCTGAAGAGATGACCCACTCTAAGAAACAACCCTCACGTTCATTATGTTATTTCACCCACTCATTGCCATGTAAATATCTCATGCATATAATCAACCCTGTTATCCAAGCTACTCTTTACTATGTAAAAATCTCATGTATATAGTTACCCCTGTTATCCAAGTTTGGACCCCTGTTCGATGTAAAACCAAACAGCATGTTGTTATGGTTGTTGTGTTATAATGTAAACCGCGCTGATGCCAAATAGCGCGGTATATAAGAATTTGTAATAAATAAATAAATAAATAAAAAATGTCCCATACGAAATCCGAGAACCGGGTATCCTCTGGGGGGGGGGGGGGGGGGGAGACATTGTCCGAGGCTCGGATTCTGGTGAGTCCAAAGGGATGCACCAAGTCCGGAAGGTGTCCGGGGACTCCTCTTCCTCTGTTTCCCACGCCGATTCCTCCGAGGAGGAATCGAGTGGCTCCGAGTGGGCGGGCACTGACGACGACCTCGGTCCCGAACGGGAGGCTGAGGGTGACCTCGGCCGAGGATCACCTCGAGTTCGCATGGTCGAGGATCAGCTCGGCCTCCGGGGTCGACTTGGATGTTGAGGTCCCGGTGGTTAGGGCAGATGCGCCGGTGAGACCGGCGACCAGCACCCGCTGATACTCCATGAAGGCAGACAATCTGCTCTCCAAGGCCGTCAACCTGAGTCCAAGCTCAGGAGACCCAGCAGCCTCCGAATCGGGCCCCGACGACATTGGGCCCGACGTTGGCTCCCCCGGAGGAGAGTCCACGAGGACTACAGTACTCACGTGACTCCAGGCCTCCGACTCTACACGAGGATGCTTTACAGGCCTCTCCGACTCCGAAGACCCGGGACGGTGATTGGGGCTATGCGACCTGGCCCTCGAGGGGCCAAGAGCGTCCACCGATGCCGCCCTCGCGGGTTTCTTCTTCATCAGGTTCTCCCTCAAGGGGGACTCCCTCTCAGAGGAGCCCCAACGATGCTCAGGGTCAGACTCCCGAGACGTCGAGGCCTCTGACGAAGTCCGGACCCATCCAGATGCAAAGTCGGAAAAGATCCTCTCACGCTGGTGTTGACGGCTCCTCAATGCCTTCGAGGACATTTTGCCACAGGGGCTACAGACCTTAGGACCATGGTCTGGCCCCAGGCACCGGAGGCAGCAGTCATGTGTGTCGGTGAGAGACATCAGTTTCTTGCACCGATCACACTTCTTAAAGCCACTGGCAGCCATCGGGGGAAAAGGGGACCCTGCAAGATCAAAAAATCGGGCTGCCAGGGAAAAGAAAAATTGGCGTGAACGTAGTCTCTATGGACAAATAACGAAAAAAAAAGAGATCCGGGCTCGGCACCAGTGTACCAAGTCCAGGCGGGAAAGGGAACCGACGTCAAACTGAAGAAAAAAACTCGACTCAACGCAGGAAAATCAACTTTTTTATACGGGTGACAAGGACACACGACCTTAGGGCTCCGCGGAAAAAAGAAGACTGAGCATGCGTGGCTGCATTCCCAAAGGCTTTTTTGAAAGCTGGGGAAATGCTCCGCATGGGGGCTCCGTCGGCGCCGACATCACCCATATGTGAGGACTGACTTCCTGCTTGGTCCTGAAGAATAACACGTGTTTAATTCCTAGTCTGAGGTGGAGTAAAAAGTTAGCTCACATTTCCAATGGTACCATTGTGAAGACTGCTTTGCCATTTATGACGTGCCAGCATGATTTACCAACAGGTGAGGGTTAGACAAAAAGCTAGAGAAAAAAGAAATAGGCAAGTAGAGGACCCAGGAAATCCTCTGCTTACCCCAGGATGAGCATTGTGCAACCTATGTGCCTTTTGGGAACCTGCCCAAGTACTTGTAACCTGGATTGGCCACTGTTGGAAACAGGATACTGGGCTGATGGACCATGGACTGACCCAGTATGTCATTTCTTATATTCTTAAGACAGAACAGAAGAATCTAATACAGAAGAGGAAAAAAGAGGATCGCAAATCTTGGCTCAAGCATCAACAGTTGACTGTGAAGGCAGTGTATATTTTAAACACAAACACTGCTGGTATTCCCAATGATAGATTTGATAAACTACAACAGACTGAACTCCAGAATTCTGGTGTCTATGAAGACATCAGGAGTGACATCAATCCTCCCATAACTGGTGGGCATGCCATAAACCAGACGGTGATGTTACTCATCAGTTTATATTTTTTAGCCAGCAGATCATTCCAAAATATTGTGCATATTGCTGGCAAACTAGATCTATCCTCCTTTTCCAGGTATTTGAGCTACGATCTATTACCTTATTTATTTAAACTTATTTTTATACCGCCTTTCTACCATTTAAAGTGGTTTACAGAGAACTAAAGATATAATAGGGCCTCAGAAAGCAGTTTGTTGTACAGGGAAACAAAGTAAACTGTGGCATTAACAGTAACTACATAACTATGTAACCAAAGGATGTAATTACTCAACATTTATATAATGCACTGGGCGTAAGAGTTTGTTGAGGGACAGTTTCCAAATGGGTTAGTTTTGTGCAGTCCATGACAGTCATGAACTTCATTTCTAAGCACAGGCATGTGGAGTATGAACTCAGTCTCTCAAATTTATTGCTCAGGCTCGGCGTAGTATTTGCATCATGCCAAAGAGAGCCTCCTACTGGAGTTCGTAAGAAGTAACATGGGTAGTTTGTCAAAATAGACTTGGAAATTTTTCTTTATCAAGCCTGTGGCACCCAACACAATGGGAAATATTTATTTATCTTTCTGCCACATTTTCTTGATCTCGGATTGTATTTCCTGGTATTTCAAGATCTTCTGCCTCTCCACGCAATTCATAGGGTAGTCGCTTGGAACCGACACCTCTATCATTAATGTCATTCTGGTGTTTTTCTCCTTAATCATTATATCCAGCTACCTCACATCCATCTTGTCATCGTTCAGAATGGGAGTATCCCAGAGGATCATAACCTCCTCATTCTCTGCAATTCTCTTAGGGTCATGATCCCAATGCTTTTCGGGCACAGTGATGTTATAGTGCTTACAATGGATGAGGCACATTAATTTCTGTATAGACAGACATAATAAAGTCTGTGCCATCAGAACTTCACATTTGTTGACAGTGTGTATATAAGATTGCTTTATCAAAATGCTGCTACAGCAGTTGAGTCTCTGGGTCTAAGTGCTCTTGGAAGAGGTGTGTTTTTAGTCTCTTCCAGAATTCATTCTGATCTGAACATCTTCTTAGGTCCAGAGGTAGGGAATTCCATAATATGGGAGCAAATTGAGTGAATGCCCGATTACAGGTAGCTTGCTTGCTCTTGATCCTCTGAGATAGGATAGAGAGTAGGTTGAGGATGCTATGTCTTCACGGCCTTTCATTCTTGGGGTTTGAAATAAGGGTCTGAAGGCAGGTGGCTTATTCCTTATGTAAGACTTTAAATATTTTGATGAGTGCCTTGTATGCAATTCTTACTCTGGTAGGGAGCCAATGAAGTTACATCAGTATGGAGGTGATGCTAGTCTGGCAAAGGGCTCCGAAGATTTTTCTCGCCGCAGTGTTCTGGGCCATCTGTAGAAGATGAAGGGTGTGTTTAGCTGGTCTTGATATATGATATTACAATAGTCTAGAGTAGGTGTAGTCATGGCCTGGCAGACAGTTCGGAATAGTTCGGGGGTTAGAAGAGGGCAAAGATTTTTCAGTTTTCTTAATTTATGGTATACGGAGGAGGTTGTTCTTTTTGTGTGTGATTGAAAATTCAGCTGTAGATCTATTGTTTTGCCAAGGTATTTTACTTCAGTTTTTACTCTTATGACTACGTTGTCAAGTATCAGGGTCAGCGGTGGAAAGAAGGCTGGGTCGGTAACTATGTATAGTGCTTCAGTCTTATTTATTTTATTTATTTAGAAGCTCTTCTATACCACGCTATTTAATATCAGTGCGGTTTACAATTAACAGTTTATGTACAAGACCAGTCAGGTCTGGTTTGTGCTTACATTGAACAGGATCGATAACTTGGAGTTTTAACTGGGTAAACTATTTACATTTCGACATCAAAAGGTGTGTCGAGGTAACTATTTACATCTTAAATATTAGACCCGAGCTGTATGACTAGGGCTGGTTAATGAATAGGTCTTCTCTTGGTTAATGAATAGGCTTGTGTAGACTAAGCAATTTTTTTACGTCTGTGAAGCACTTGTGTAAGCTGGTGATGTCAGGAGATAAAAGGTGTTGAATGAGGAGATCATGATGTCATCAGCATAAATCTGGTAGAGGATTTTGTGGTCCAGAATATTTTGCATATTGGCTGGATGAATAAATTGAATAGGAGGGCAGAGAAACTTGAGCCTTGAGGTTCTCCCATTCACTGAATGAAAGGGTTTGTTGTCTTCTGACCAATTTTTACTTGCTGTTGTTGACCTTCTACATATGGGCAGAACCAGCTAAGTGTATTGTCCTGGAGCCTAATGTCAGAGAGCCTTTGCAGAAGTTGATGATGTGGGAGGGAGTCGAAGGCAGAAGCAATGTCGAGGAATATGAGGATGAACCCTTAAGCGGTGTTTTGTAAGCAGATTAGGAGTGTGTTTAGTAGGGAAGTGATGAGGGTTTCAACCCCATGATGCTGTCTGAACCTGTGTTGGTGGGAGTCCAGAGGAGCATGATCAATGAGATAGAGAATATAGTCTTAACACAACTACAAGATTATTATCTTGGAAATAAAAGGGATGCTAGAGATTGGTCTATAGGACTTAGGAGGTAGGATCTAGCTTTGTGCTTTTCAGGAGTTGCTGGATTGAAGTCTGCATAAGACCTAATGATAAAGGTACATGCATCACACTTCATTAGTCCTGAGGTGTCATTAAGCTAACCTGGTCTAAGACAAAGGGTAAGGGTTCAATGCAGAGGTTGTTGTGTTAAGGTTTCTTGATAGTGTCTTCAATGTTTTCAAGGGATGGGAGTTCGAAGCGTGTCCATATTTTCTGAAGTATCACTAGAGGATCAAGTGTAGTTGGAAAATGACCTATCGAGGGGTCCCACATCTATTTGGAGTGGAGGTAGTATGCCATCTTCTGAGGGCATATTATTTTATGTGGGTTTCCTTTGTTCAATTCCTTTAAAACTGTTGTTGCAATGAAGAAGAGCTCTCCTGGTTGAAATTGCTGTGATATTCTTTCTTGCGTTTTAGCGTTTCTCTAGTGTATAGAATGAGCTGCTTCATGTAGGAAGCTTGGATGAGGGGATGTCTAAAGCTTCTCCATTTGCACTCGAGATGGTGTAGATCACTCTTCTGCTTCTGGAGAGAGGCTGAAAACCATGCGGCTCTGCTGAGGTGCTTAGCTGTGGGATGACCATTTTGAGGAAGCATTCATTAAACTCTCAAAATTACTGGTTCATGAGTGGAATGGGGGTAAGCATTGTTTGATGAGGAGGATAAGGAAGAGAAGAGGCGGGATCTAGCTAAGCTTGAAGAATGGTCTAGAATTTGGCAGCTGGGATTTAATGTTAAAAAATGTAAGGTCATGCATTTGGGCTGCAGCAATCCAAGGGAGCAATACAGTATAGGTGAAGTACTTTTGTCCACTAAAGAAGAGCGGGAGTTAGGCGTGGTTGTGTCTGATGATCTTAAAGTAGCTAAACAGGCAGAAAAGGCGACGGCAAAAGCTAGAAGGATGCTTGGGTGCATACGGAGAGGAATGGCTAGCAGAAAAAAGGAGGTGCTAATGCCTCTGTATAAGTCTTTGGTGCGACCTCATTTGGAGTATAGTGTGCAATTCTGGAGACCACACCTTCAAAAGGATGTGAACAGAATGGAGTCAGGGCAGAGGGTGGCTACTAAAATGATTAGTGGGCTTCATTATAAAGCATATGAGGACAGACTTAAGGATCTTAATATGTACACCTTAGAGGAAAGGCGGGATAGAGGTGATATGAATGAGATGTTTAAATACCTCCGTGGCATAAATGTTCAGGGAGAGAGCATCTTTCAATTAAAAGCAAGTTCTGCTACGAGGGGACATGGGATGAGAGTGAAGGGAGATAGATTCAGGAGTGATATGCGGAAATACCACAGTAACTTACCTGTAACAGGTGATCTCTGGGAACAGCAGGAATAAGTCTTCACATATGGGTATCGTCGATACCGACGGAGCCTGCGCGGGAATGCTCCCCAGCGTCCAGAAAGAAAGCTTTTGGGAGCATCCCACTGCGCCTGCGCGCTGCCTTCCCGCCTTTACCAACCGCCTCTCTCCAGTTCGAGTTTTAAAACTGAGACAAAGAGAGAGAGAGGAAAGGAAAGATAGATAGAGAGATACAACTCCTAGGGGAGGTGGGTGGGTTGTGAAGACTTATTCCTGCTGTTCCCAGAGATCACCTGTTGCAGGTAAGTAACTGTGCTATCTCCAGGAACAAGCAGGAATGAGTCTTCACATATGGGGACTCCCCAGCTAGAGGTGCCAGGGAGATCCCCAAGGTTGTGAGTCCCTGAGAAGGGCTCTACCTCCCCCCATGGATCTCGGGCATCCAACCAGGGATGGGGGGTAGGAGTTGATTAGGTATGGAAAAGGTGTTTGAGAATAGCCTGACCAAACAAAGCATCCCGGCGGGAGTCCTTGCCCAAGCAGTAATGGGCTGTAAAGGTATGAACCGAGGCCCAGGTGGCTGCTCGACAGATTTGGTCAATGGACGCAGAGTTTAGATGAGCCATAGAGGCTGCCATGGCTCTCACATTGTGAGCTGTGACATGGCCCTCCAGAGAAAGATTCTTACTCTGGAAGGCGAAAAAAATACACTGAGCAATCCAATTTGACAGTGTTCTCTTAGAGAATGGAAGTCCTAAATGAGAGGGATCAAAAGCAACAAAGAGTTGAGAGGACTTTCTATGTTGCTGTGTCCTTTTTAAGTAAAAAGCAAGCACTCTCTTCAATCAAGGGTATGGAGATTCCTCTCTGCACTTGATGCATGAGGTCCAGGAAAAAAGACAGGTAAATACACCGCCTGGTTCAGATGAAAAGGTGAGACCACTTTAGGCATAAAGTGTGGATTGGTCCTGAGGACTACCTTGTCATGATGGAACCTTGTATAAGGAGGATTAGCCACCAAGGCTTGCAGCTCACTGTTGCGGCGAGCTGAGGTGACTGCAATGAGAAAAATAACCTTCCAGGAAAGGAATTTCAAGGAGGTAGTGGCTAAGGGTTCAAAGGGTGGCTTCATAAGCTGACTAAGAACTAGATTCAAGTCCCATGCCACTGGATGTGGTCTAATGGGAGGTTTAGTTAAAGAAGACCGCTCATGAATCTTGCAATAAGAGGATGAGATGAAATAGGCTGTCCATTGAGAGGCTTGAGGGATGCTGAAATAGCACTCAAATGGACTCTTACTGAATTTGTTTTAAGGCCTGCATGGGATAAATGCAGCAAATACTCTAGTAAAGAATTCAGAGGTATTGCAAGGGGGTTAAGACCCTTCTCTGCACACCAAATGGTAAACCTTTTCCATTTGAAAGCATAGGAACGTCTAATGGAAGGCTTTCTGGAAGCATGAAGGATATCCTTCACCTGCTGAGAAAGATGCAAATCTTGAAGGTCTAGGCCTTCAGCAACCAGGCCCCGAGATGGAGAGACTGGGGATTTGGATGCCACAACGTTCCCTCCCCCTGGGACAGGAGGTCTGGAGCAGATCCCAAGTCCAGGGAAGGAGCGTGAGAGAGATGCAGAAGTAGAGGGTACTACACTTGGCGTGGCCAACGTGGTGCTATGAGGGTCATAGACCCTCGATCTCTCTGAAGCTTGAAGAGAGTTTTGGGAATTAGGGGAATGGGTGGAAAGGCGTAAAGGAAGCCTTGACCCCAGTGAAGGAGGAAGGCATCCTTGGCCTTAACTCCCTGACACGGAATTCTGGAACAGAACTTGGGAAGTTTGGCATTCCACGGACTTGCAAAGAGGTCTATGTTCAGGGTTCCCCAAATCCGAAAGATTCTGGCTATCTGGTCCATATGGAGGGACCACTCGTGTGGAAGCAGAACTCGACTGAGTTTGTCTGCCCAAGAGTTTTGAACGCCTGGAAAATATACTGCCAGAAGATGAATTTGATGCTCTCTGGCGAAGGCCCACAATCTCAAAGCTTCGTTGCAAAGCGACAGAGAGCCAGTCCCGCCCTGCTTGTTCACGTAGAACATGGCTACTTGGTTGTCCGTGTGGATGAGGACTATCTTGCAGCTGAGCAGGGTGTGGAAGACTAAGAGCTAGAAAAATTGCTCTGAGCTCCAAGAGGTTGATATGTGGAGACGTCTCCTGTGGAGACCAGATGCCCTGGGTGGAGAGATCTTGTAGATGAGCTCCCCAACCCTTTGGAGAGGCATCTATTGTAAGGGTTGCTTGGGGTAACAACTGTTGAAAGGGGGACCCAAGCAACAGGTTTTGAGTGGACTTCCACTACTGGAGAGACCAAAAGAGACGACTGGAGGTTGCTATTTTGTCTGATAGGCACCCTGATGCCTGGGTCTATTGGGTGGATAAAGTCCATTGAGCTGCCGTCATGTGAAGGCGAGCATAAGGAACCACATGCACGATGGATGCCATGTGGCCTAACAGTTGTAACATCTCTCGAGCAGTTAAATGGAACTTTAACTGAATCTGGGAGGCTAACTGCACCAAGCGTAAGCAACGGGCCTGGGGAAGATAGGCCCTTGCAGTTGTGGTATCCAGCAAGGCCCCTATGAACTCTAAAGACTGAGTAGGGGTGAGATGGGATTTTGGGATGTTCATTACAAGTCCCAGATACTGAAGAACACGCCTTGTGCAGGCTAGGGAAGTCTGGGCCTCTGACTGGGATGGAGCTCGGATGAGCCAGTCGTCCAGATATGGGAATACGAATATCCCTAGAGTGCGTAGAAATGCAGCTACTACTGCCATGCATTTTGTGAACACTCTTGGTGCAGAGGCCAGACCGAAAGGAAGCACTCTGCCTAACCTACACACAAACTCCAACAACCTTGATGACCTGCTCCACAACTGGAATACCACAATCTCCGCAGCCACCACCACAACTAGAAACAAGACTATTGCCAGACCCATATCCTCAAAAGCCCGATGGTTCACCCCTACCCTCCGAAAACTGAAAACTAAACTTAGAAGAACCGAAAGGAAATGGAGAAAAACCAAAAGCGACAAAGACAAAGCAAAATACCTCCACAAACTCAATGTGTACCACTCAGAAACGGACAACGCCAAAAGAACCTACCACACCAAAATCATCACAACAGCCATAAACAAACCCCAAGAACTCTTCCAAATTGTCAAAAAACTGACAAGGGCACCCAGTAATTCTGACCAGCTGCCAGATATCCCCCCTGATCTTCTAGCCAGACAATATAAACAGCTTCAGCAACCACAAAGCTTACATCACTATGCTGAAACAACCATCACAAATCCATACCCCACCCTGAACAGCGACTGGAATACATTTGACAAAACCTCGAAAGAAGAAATATCTTCCACCATCTCCTGCTTGAACACCACCACCTCCCCGTTGGACCCCTGTCCTGCAGACTGGATAAAGAAAACCAAAGAAGACCTGAGCACACCATTAACCCATATCGTAAACGAATCCTTTACCCAAGGACACATGCCTGACGCCCTTAAGACCACAGTCATTCGACCAACCCTAAAAAAGCACAACCTAGATCCCCTAGACCCTGCCTCTTACAGACCAGTAGCGAGCCTCCCACTCACCGCAAAGATAATCGAGAAGATAGTCCAACGTCAGCTTCAAGAACACTTGGACGTCAACAATATACTGGACCCGCAGCAACACGGATTCCGACCATTACATGGGGTCGAGACACTCATGACCACACTGATGAACACCCTCATCATAGGAACCCAAGAGAAACACTCTGGATTCATCCTAATTTTCCTGGATATATCAGCAGCCTTTGACACCATCTCCCATAACATTCTTCTCCACAGACTCCAAGCAATTGGGATCAAAGATACTGTACTCCGATGGTTCAGGTCCTATCTAACCAACCGACAGCAACTGATCCGCACCAAAACCTCAACCTCACCCCCATTCCAGCAACATCAAGGAGTACCTCAAGGATCCACATTATCAGCCATGCTTTTCAACATCTACCTCCGTCCACTCTGTTCAGTCATATGTGCACACAACATCAACTTCCACATATACACCGACGACATAATGCTCTACGCCCCAATTACAACCACAGACCCAAAAAACGACCAGCTATCAGCCTGCTTCACCAACGTATCCAACTGGCTACAAGAGAACAACTTATCCATTAACATAAGGAAGACCGAAGCTCTTATAGTGACAAAAGACCCAGACTTCAAACCACCCACTCACCTCACCATGGGAACCACGCAAATTCAAATACAACCACACATAAGATATCTCGGAATTATCACTGACCAAGCCCTAACCCTTAAACAGCAAATCAACAAGACCACCGGAACTGTATTCCACAAGGCAAAAACGGTACAACGTCTCAGATCTCTCCTCGAACCACAGGACTTCAGGACAGTAATGCAGGCTCTGACACTCCCTCATCTGGACTATTGCAACATAATCTACCATGGCCTACCTGCCACACAAACCAATCCCCTCCGAACTGCCTTAAACACCACAGCAAGAATAATCCACAACGCAAAGAAACGGGACCACATCACCCCAATTCTAAGAGACCTTCATATTCTCCCCATCGAAGCAAGAATCAAGTACAAAGCTCTTCTACTCACCCACAAAACCATCCACCAAACACAAGGCACCCCACTCCACACCCTACTACCTCGCCCAACCCACAACAGAACAACCAGACAATCCTCCAACTGCTCCATTGCCGTCCCCCACAAAAGAACCAAAGCAACACAACGGACCTGCAACAGAGCCTTTGAACTCTATGCCCCATCCCTCTGGAACTCTCTACCAAACCACATCAAGAACAACGGTGATCTCCCCTCATTCAAAAAGCAGCTAAAAACCATCCTATTCCAAGAACATCTCTGAACAGGAACCCCTATTCTCTTCAAGATCATCAGACCATAAACTGTCTATCTTGTCAGTCTCTATGTCCATCCAAAATCATTAATGTAGACCCCCCGGTGATGGGCCCCCCCCCCCCACACACACTTTTTGATTCCCCACCCTCTGTTATATGTCCCACCGCTTTGACCCGGTGAAAAGCGGGATATAAATACAGATAAATAAATAAATAATAAATAAGCACTCTGTATTGGTAGTGCTTTCCTTGATAAAGGAACCGAAGGAACCTTCTGTGTGTTGGATGGATGAGGACATGGGTGTACGCATCCTTGAGATCTAGAGAACAAAGCCAATCCTGACTCTGAAGGTATGGAAGGACAGCACCGAGAGAATTTCTCCTTGCATAGAAACTTGTTCAAGTCTCTCTCTATGTCCGGGGCTCCCCAAAGTTGAAATATCCTGGTCACCTGGTCTGCATGCAGAGACCACTCATGTGGAAGGAGAACTCGACTGAGTCTGTCCGCCCAAGAGTTTTGAATGCCTGGAAGATATACTGCCAGCAGATGAATCTGATGCTCTCTGGCGAGGGCCCATAGTCGCAAAGTTTTGTTGCAAAGCGACAGAGAGCCCATTCCCCCCCCCCCGCTTGTTCACATAAAACATGGCTACCTGATTGTCCGTGTGAATGAAGACTGTCTTGTAGCTGAGCAGGGAGTAGAACACTCGCAGAGCCAGGAAAATTGCTCTGAGTTCCAAGAGATTGATATGTAGACAACTCTCTTGTGGAGACCAGGTGCCCTGGGTGGAGAAGTCTTGCAGATGAGCTCCCCAACCCTTTGGAGAAGCATCTGTTGTGAGAGTTGCTTGGGGAATCGGTACCAGAGGGCATCGTAGGACAGAGTACTGGGCATAGCAGACACCGATGCCGATGCTACCGGTGCCGGTGCTAGTGCCGGTACCGGTGGAATTGTCTGTCACGGTACCAAGGGCATTGATGCCGCAAGGAAAGCCGCCAGACTGCGTTCCATGCTCAGAATTCTCTGGTCCATGGACGCTGCCAATGCCTGGAAGCCACCGGTACCCCAGAACATAGCACCAGGAGATCTGTTGAGGCCGAGCCATCTAGAACATCCTGAAACCGAAGCCTCCCGCCGGGGTAATTTTGCCAGTGCAGAATCCTCGAGGGCAACACCAGAGGCATCTCGATGCTTAGAAGGAGATCTACCCTTCGAGGACTGGCTGGATTTATGTTTAGTTACCTGAGATCCACGGGAGGAAGAAGCAGCCCTGGAAGACGTCGATGCCAGCGAAGCTGCATCAGATGGAAACAGGGTACTGAGCTTGGCAGCTCGGTTCTGCCGACCTCTTTTAGACATCATGGCACAGGACAATCCGTGATGGAGTGGTCAGGACCTAAACATTTTAAACACCATTAATGGGTATCGGTGACGGAAATGGTACCGCCAAACTTGGTGCACTTTTTAAAACCTGAGGCAGGTTTTTCCATGTTAAGGAAGTTTTTGGGCCTAAGGCCCAAAAAGGCGGGTGCACCTGAAGAAAACAGAAAAGAAATATATATATATATATATATTTATTTTTTTTTTGTAATAAGAAAAGAAAGACTGGCAGTACCGGTAGAGCGTCGAAGAAGGCAGACGCGACCACAAGAAGAAATAAGAAAATAAAGAAATTCTTCTGCGGTGACAGGAACATGACCTGCTGGCTCCGTGGAAAAAGAAGAACTGGAGAGAGGCAGTTGGGAAAGGCGAGAAGGCAGTACACAGGCGCTGTGGGATGCTCCCAAAAGCATTATAATTGGACGCTGGGGAGCGTTCCCGCGCAGGCTCCGTCGGTACCGATGATACCCATATGTGATGACTACATTCCTGCTTGTTCCAGGAGATATTCAAATTCCTCAAAGGTATAAAAATAATGCACAAGCTGTAAGCTATTTCAATGAAAAGAATGACTAGAAGAAGTCATAACTTAAGGCTCAAAGGAAGTGACTTGGGAATAATATTTAAAATATTTATTCAAGGAGTGTAGCAGAAGCTTGGAATAGTTTCCCAGGGAAAGTTGTGGAGGCTAGAACAATAAAACATTGGATTTACACATGCAGAGAATCTTTTAACTGTGAAAAAAATGAAGGGATCAGCTGTGGTCTCTAGTGCTGCAGAAATAATTGCTCCTTAGCTGCTATCAAGCTGCATGTTTTATAACCTTGAATTATAAAATTCTCTATGTTACTACCTGCATAGGATTCAGCGCAAACAGAAATGTAGAGCAGATAACCTCATTAAATTATCTTCCATTTTTCCCCTTCACACATCATACTCAAGGGCTTGATAATGCACAAATTGGGACTTACTTGGATCATGTAGGGTTTGTTCCCCATCTTACGTATCTCCGACATGTTTCTCATTTGCTGTTGGACCAGGGAGGCTTCAAAGGCCACCAACATGAAGAGAGTGAAGACGCTATAATACCAATACTCATCCAGGCACCACAGTCCAACACAGAAAACCTGAGGAGAGAGAAAAAAAAACAAATGGCAGTAGCTCCTCCAACATCAGTGATTTCAGAATCTACTGCACCAGGAACAAGGCCTCTGTTTATCATTTATTATGGGCCCTTTAGTTCTCTCTGTACACCGCCTTGATGTTACTTAGATGGAAGGCAGGATAGCAAAACCTTAAAAAATTATGAAGATTACGAAAAGTCTATAACCAAATGCAGTGTCATAGCCACAGGCACAAAGGTCTTACAGTTAAAAGAAGCTGCTCCTTGGATGTGCTCAAGAAACATTCAGAAAAATGGCATGCAAGGACAAAAAGGTTTTCTCAGCTGCGTCCACTAGCATCCTCAATGCACAAATCTTAAGAGTGATCCCACGTGAATTTATTTTCCGTTTCGCACAGCATCCTACCCCAAGGTGTCTTAAAAGAACGGTAAACGGCACACACTATACAAAAAAAGCCTTACTTGAAAATTTTCTTTCCTTGAGTCCCACCAGTCCAGTCTAGCCATGTGGGAGACAGAGAACCATTGGTTTGATGATGTCACAGAATAAGGATCCTGTGCAGCCCTCCTCTCGCCAGTTTTTTTGGTAATAAAGCAACTCCAGAAGAACAATTATTAGGCACTCAATCACCAAAACTATACTTAATGAATAACTGCAGCTGCTTTGTCACCAGTCTGAACTATCGGATAAAAAACTTAATGCCAAACCCCAGCATTGTGCTCTGCCAGTAGCGCAGAGTAAACTGCCAGGCAATCAAAATCGTGACATGGCACCATGCCTTAGAAAGCTCGCTCACCCCAAAACCGGGTCAGGAGCACACAGGGTGGGTCCTAGACTGGAGGGACTCAAGGAAAAAAGATTAGCATGTAAGGCCCAATTTTACCTTCCTCATCATTGCATGGAACATACCAAAGCAGTACTTAATGATAAGGAGGGAGGAACAGATGAGCCCATCCTGCACTTGTACACAATCCTTTGTGCCAGAGCATTCTGATATTCCAAAAATGCAAAGCAAGTAGGACATACCACGAAGAGAGAAAATCCGAAGACCTACTGGAACAGATCAGATCAGCTTTATAAGTCAATCACAAAAAAGCCTTGAAGATTGGCTCACCCAGCTGAACTACAGCAAACCATATCAAAGGAAGCTCCAACCATGGAGCCCCTTCACACCATCAAAGTACAGTCCAAGGGCCAGCGGGGAGCCAACTTGAACCACCCCGAGCCATGGAGCTCCTTGCCACAATAGAGACCACCAGTAAGGTCCGAGACTCAAAAATAAGAAAAGAGAGGCTACCTATAAGTGAACTTAGGGAAAACTCAAGAACAGCCTCTTCTCTAAAAATTCAACCAGAGGCTCAAAAACACCAACTGTCAGAGCCACCATATCTTACATGTTGAGCAGGAAGACATTGTGATATATAGCTACTTGGAATTGAAGTACACATTTGCTTTTAGTTTGCAGAGACCTGGTCTTCTATTTAAGTCTCCTACTTAATTTTGCAGCAAAGGACCACTTAATCAGCATGTCGTGTATTCAATGCAATAACTGTGGTGCTTTCATTCTGAGAAGAATCATTTGAAACCTAAGAGCTTGTCCTATATGCCTCAAGTTATCTGCTATGCATAAAGAATTGACTCTACTAAGGGAAGAATTAGCTGCAATTAAACACATATCTTCTAGGGTACAAACTGAAAAATCCACCACCGCTCCCACAAAGAATCAAATAGCCCAGGAACAAATGGATCACAGTGGGCTCTAGTAAGCTGTGACCTATAACGCAGAGACATCCTATACGTCAAGCGATATCCCTGCATAATGCCTTCTTGGATAATGAGGGTGCCCAATCCGAGGAAACTGAAGTGCCCTTAAATGAGAGAGTCAATGCTCAATCTACTGATAATGCACCAAAAATGAAGAAAGAATCACAAAATAGTAAACTACTACTACTACTTTGAGATTCTATCATCAGAAGCACCAACTTGAGAATGCAGTTCAAAGGAGAGAAGATGGTCAACTGCCTCCCAGGTTCTTTAGCCAACAGGAATACAAACCAAATTGTTGATACAGTAAGTGCCGAAAGTGAGCAGCCAAAACTAATGTTGTTATCCACTTGGAAACAAATGACCTGGCTAGAAACAGTGCCTCTGTAGTTCAAAGGTACATTTAGACTCTGGGAGAGAAATTCAAGCCCATTGTTAACACTATAGCATTCTCAGAAGTTCTACCTGTTCTTGGTAAGGGGGTAGAAAGGCTGCAATGCATAAACAACTTTAATACTTGGCTCCAAACCTGGTGCAAACAAAAAGGATTTAGCTTTTAAAATAGATAATAGGAGAAAGCCGACAGTCGCCCAAGAGTGGATGATTCAGAAAACTGTATCCTTGAAGGATACTACCAAAAGCAGAGAGGTTCCAAAAAAGAGTAAAGTAGCCCAAATGCCCTCAAGAATGGAGCAGACAGAGCCTAAAGATCCCAAATTACTCATGTCTACCAATAGCCAAATTAATATGAATAAGAAAAAGTATCTAAAATGCTTGTATGCAAATGCTAAAAGTCTAAAAAATAAGATGGAGAGTTAGACTATATATAGCACTAAATGTACTATCGACCGCTTGGCCAGAATGAACAAATGGATGATGAAATGCTCAAAGAAATCAAGGAAGCTAACAAAAGTTACAGTGCAGTAATAATGGGTGATTTCAATTACCCCAATATCGACCGGGTCAGTGTCACGGCAGGACATGCTAGGGAGATAAAGTTACTGGATGAAATAAATGACTGCTTCTTGGAGCAGCTGCTTCATGAACCGACCAGAGGGGAAGCAATATTAGACCTAGTCCTTAGTGGAACACCAGATGTAGTGCAAGAGATAAGGGTGTTGGGGCCACTTGGCAATAGTGATCAAAGCATGATCACCTTTGATTTAATTAGTGGAGGAGGGATAGTAAGGAAATCCACAGTACTACCTTTTAACTTTTGAAAGAGAGACTATGATAAAATGAGGAAAACAGTTAAGAAAAAACTAAAAGGAGCAGTTGCAAAGGTTAAAGACTTACATCAGGCTTGGGTGCTGTTGAAAAATACTATCTTGGAAGCAATGTTCCCTCTAATTTTCTGTAGGCTGTGTGCGCATAAAATATCAGCTGTGCAGCTTTTGAAGGAAGGTTACATTTTTGTGCGCCACATAACGACACTCGGAGTTATATACTTTAAAATTTGACTACACGTCAGAATACAGAATGTACACCACATTGATTGCATTAGAAAATATTGTAGAACTTGTGAAAACCATAAATACACAACAACTTTTCAAATTTTAAGAACATCTGTGTTGTTTTCTATCAGAATCAGAACCATAATTTTTGTGCGCTCTGTTGTAAAGTATGTGCGCTCTCTCGGCGAGGTGTGTGCGCGCGCGCACGCGCACAGCTTAGAGGGAACAGTGCTTGGAAGCCCAAGCCAGCTTTATCCCACGCTTTAAGAAAAGTGGAAGGAAGTCAAAAAAACTGCCAGCATGGTTAAAAGTGAGGTCAGAGAGACTGTTGCCAAAAAAGCATCTTTCAGGAAATGGAAAAAAGAGCCAAACAACGAGACCTGGAAACAGCAAAAGCACTGGCAAGTCAAATGCAAGGCATTGATAAAGCAGGCAAAGAGAGAATTTGAGAAGAAGCTTGCTGCGTAAGCAAAAACGCGAAATAAAGATTTTTTCAAGTACATTCATAGCAAAAAACCTGTGAGAGAGTCAGTTGGTCCATTAGATGATAGAGGAGTTAAAGGGGCACTAAGAGGTGACAAAGCGATAGCGGAGAGACTGAATGAATTCTTTGCTTCGGTCTTTACTGAGGAAGATATAGGGATGTTACTCATGACTGAAGTGGTATTTAAAGGTGCAGAAGAATTGAAGTAATTATCGATACATCGGGAAGATGTATTACAACTATTAAATGAACTGAAGAGTAGCAAATCACCTGGACCAGATGGTATACATCCAAGGGTGTTGAAAGAACTGAAATATGAGATTGCAGACCTGCTATTAGTAATCTGTGAACTATCATTAAAATCATCTCTAATACCTGAAGATTGGAGGATCGCCAATGTAACACCAATTTTTAAAAAGGGTTCTAGGGGTGATCCGGGAAACTACAGACTGGTGAGCCTGACGCCAGTACCGAGAAAAATGGTAGAAACCATCATAAAGAATAAAATTACTCAGCATGTAGATAGTCATGACCTAATGGGAGACAGCCAACATGGCTTTAGACAAGGAAGATCTTGTCTTACTAATCTGCAATGTTTTTTTGAAGGTGTGAATAAACAGGTGGACAAAGGTGAGTCAGTTTATATAGTGTATCTGGACTTTAAGAAAGCCTTTGACAAGGTCCCTCATCAGAAACGTTTGGCAAAACTAAAGATGGTTATGGTTATGGTTATGGTTAGGCATTTGATATACCGCCCTTTACTTATGCATCAGAGCGGTTTACATGTATATACTAACAGGTACTTTTATTCCCTTGTCCCCGAAGGGCTCACAATCTAAGTGTACCTGAGGCAATGGAGGGTTAAGGGGCTTGCCCAAGGCCACAAGGAGCAGCCATGGAACTAGAGACCTCAGTCCCTCCGGCCTGAGGTTACTTGTCCCCATGCGGGAATTGAACCCTCGGCCCTCCGGCCTGAGGTAACCTGTCCCAACCACTGAGCCACTCCTCCCTCCATGGCATAGGAGGCAGTGCACTACTGTGGATCAGGAACTGGTTAAAAGATAGAAAGCAGAGGGTAGGGCTAAATGGCCAAATTTTCCCAATGGAGAAAGGTGAATAGTGGTGTACCCCAGGGATCTGTGCTGGGTCCGCTGCTTTTTGACATATTCATAAATGACCTGGAAAGTGGAATAACGAGTGAGGTTATCAAATTTGCAGATGACACAAAACTATTTAAAGTTCTTAAAACCCAAGAGGATTGTGGAAAATTGCAAGAGGATCTTGATAAATTGGAAGACTGGGCATCAAAATGGCAGATGAAATTTAATGTGGACAAGTGCAAAGTTATGCACCTAGGGAAGAACAACCCAAACTATGGTTACACAATGCAAGGTTCCACATTAGGAACCACCACCCAAGAAAAAGATTTAGGCGTCATTGTGGATAACATGTTAAAACCCTCGGCCCAGTGTGCAGCAGCGGCCAAGAGAGCAAATAGAATGCTAGGTATCATAAGGAAAGGAATGGAAAATAAAACAAAAGATATTATAATGCCTCTATATCGTTCCATGGTGAGACAGCACCTTGAATATTGTGTGCAATTCTGGTCGCCGTATCTTAAAAAGGATATAGCGTTATTAGAAAAGGTTCAGAGAAGAGCCTCCAAAATGGTAAAGGGGATGGAAGGATACTCCTATGAAGAAAGGCTAAAAAGGTTAGGGCTCTTTAACCTGGAAAAGAGACGGCTGAGGGGACATATGATAGAAGTCTATAAATTAATGAATGGAGTGGAACGGGTAAACGTAGATCGATTGTTTACCTTATCAGAATATAGAAAGACTAGGGGACATGCAATGAAGCTACAGGGTAAACTATTTAAGACTAATAAAAGAAGATATTTTTTCACTCAACGTGTAATCAAACTCTGGAATTTGTTACCGGAGGATGTAGTAAAGGCTGTTAGTGTAGCTGGGTTTAAAAAGGGTTTGGACAAGTTCCTGGAGAAAAGGTCCATAAACCATTATTAAGAAGGGACCCGGGATATCAATGCTTGACCCAGTACAAGCATTGTGGAACCTGTGTCTTTTGGGGAAACTGCTAGGTATGTATGACTTAGATTGGCCACTGTTGGAAACAGGATACTGGGCTTGATGGACCCAGTATGGCATATCTTATATATATAGGTGACTAGGGAAACAGATGGATCAATAAGAGACTATACTGTGCTGATGGACTACTCTGTCACAGGGAAAAGGATCCAAAGTGAAAAATTCAGGTAATATGTGAACAGGCATTTAAACTAGGGAAAGGGGGTGACAGATGGAGAAGTACTAGTTCAGGACATCACTGCAAAAGCATAATATTGGAAACAGCCACACTTTTAAACCACACATCAATGGCAAGTGGGAAGAGTATTACAACACCCAGGCAAAAAGCAAGCCAGCCTGCAAATGCTGGAAACCAATGAGCACAAATGCTTGAAGTTTAGCCAATAAAGTTCCTGAGTTCCTGACCTCTAAGCCCTAATGGTAGAAATGGACTTGGACATTGTGGTCATTACAGAAACATGTTTTAATGAGTCTCATGAATGGGATATAGCCATAGCTGGCTATAGTCTATTTAGAAGAGATAGAGAGGGTAGAAAAGCTACTGAAATGCAGGGGACGTGGGGAAGAGAAGAGCAGCTGTGGATTGTGCTGGAAAGAGGAGATGGCACTGCCATCCATACTAGTGTAGTCTACAGTCCTCCAACTCAAATTGAAAAAATGAATAGCGAATTGATTATTGATATTGCAAAGATAGCCATGAAGGGGGAAGTGATCATCTTGGGAGACTAATCTACCCGATGTGGAGTGGAATGTTCTTTTTGAAAATCTAGAAAGTAGTAAAAAAATTGTGGATGCCTTCCAAGATGCATTACTTAGACAAACGGTGATGGAACTGACAAGGGAAAGCTTGATGCTGGATTTAGTGCTTACCAACGGAGATAAGAGTGTTGAATATCCAGGTGGGTACCCATGTGAGCAGCAGCAATCATCACATGGTGTGGTTTGAGATAAAAGCCAAGGCAGAGTCCAATCACAGCAAGCTAAAAGTCCTAGACTTCAAAAACATTGACTTCAGTAAAATGGCCGAATGCTTGAAGGAGGAGTTGGCAAGGTGGGAGGAGAACAGGGAAGTGGAATTGCAATGGGCTAAAACTAAAGGAGGCAATAAAAGGGGTGACAGATACATATGTAAGGAAAGTAACTAAAAGCAAGAGGAAAAGGAAACCTATTTGGTTCTCCACAGAAGTGGCTGCACAAATAAAGGCAAAAAAACATAGCTTTCACAAAATTCAGAAGTTCACAAACAGAGGAACACAGAAAAGAATACAGGATCAAACTAAAAGAGACAAAGAGAGAAATAAGGACAGCAAAATCAAAGGCAGAAGAAAAGATGACTAAAGATGTGAAGTGTGGCGACAAAACGTTTTTCAGGTATATTCGGGAGAAGAGGAAAATCAGAGGTGGAATTGCACGACTCAAAAGTTCTGGGAATGGATTTGTGGAAAGTGACATTGAAAAAGCAAAAATGCTAAACAAATACTTCTGTTCAGTTTTTACTAAAGAAAATCCTGGAGAAGAACCACCTGTGATTGAGAAATACACAAATAAGAATGGAGTAGATACCACAAAATTCACAGAAGATGATGTGTTAGAACAGCTTGCAAAACTGAAAGTGGACAAAGCCATGGGACCAGATGGGATACATCCCAGAATGCTTAAAGAGCTCAGAGAGGTTTCTTGAAGGCCATTAATTCCCACATCAAATATAAAATCCAACTAAACATTTTTAAAATGAAACAGAACCTCTCAGCAAACAGCCTGCAAACCCTCGTTACCACTGACTCAAGCACCAGACCCAAGAGGAGATGCACAGACATGATCATAACCCCCAGCACCTTCACCAAAACGAAGCAATCTACATCTGGGAAAGCAATATCACTGGCCCCTTCCGCCCTATGGAACTCGCTCCTGGACTGCCTAAGAACCACAGAGAACATTAAGGACTTTAGGAAGATACTTAAAACCACTCTATATAAAATACTTCAGTGACATCACATGACCCAACCACAGGACACAATAATCTGTGTCATAATTGCTCCAGCCCTTCCCCAACCCTATTTCCCTCTTCCTCTTACTGCCCCCTCCCCCTCCACCCTGATCCTATAACCCACCTATCCCATCAGATGAACCGTTTCCTCCTTCTATATAGCTCATTTGCACCTTGTACATAGTTATACTATAATATTACCTACTTGACCACATTTTTTTCCATTTAAAATTTTTATTAAAGTTTTATAAGAAAAATACAATACAAACCAGTCGAAAACCATGAATATACAATATGATCCACATAAACAAACAAGAATCAATCCTATCATCAATCCCAATATACACATACAACAAAGCATGTAAACCAACCAAACTACCCCCTCCCCCCTATCCACCACCCCAGCTCATCCCATACCAGCGTGGGAAACTAACTAACCCACTAACCCATCCCCCCTATATTATCTCCGAAACCCATCTTCCGCTCCCTCACCTTACATCCTAACAGACCTCCCCAGTTACAGACATCCTACAACCAACCCCCCTTCCCCCCTCCCCCTTCCAGTCTGCTCCAAACCTTCTTCCAATATACCACGCTTTTCCCTCCCATCCCCCGCCGCAACTCTGTTAATTTATACATCAAGCTCACCTCAGCCACTCTTCGCACAAAACTTGCCAAATGGGGAATGCTCTGCCCTCCCCAGTGCTGGGCAATCTCACATCTAGCAGCGGCTATATAATGATGCAGAACCCCCTCCTCCCTTCGCGAGAGACCTTCATTGAGTAGATGCAGCAAGCAGGCCGCTGGTCTCCCTTGGAGTTTCTGCCCGGTCATGCCGTGGATCGCCTCCAGAACCTGCCCCCAATAAACCTGTAACCTGTCACACTTCCACCACATATGCATCCAATCCCCTTGTTCAGCGCATCCCCGCCAACATAAATCATCCCGTCCCTTCCCTGCCTTAAAGCGACGCACTGGAGTCCAGTACCATCGGTATAAGACTTTATAGGCGTTTTCCTTAATTTGTGACGCTATTGACACAGAAGCAATCGTCTGTATGAGCTTCTCTCAGCGCTCCACACTCCAACACACCCCCAAATCCTCCTCCCATTGCAGCATATATTGGAGCTTACACTCTCCTATCCCCAACAGGCCTTTGTAAATTCTGGACAAAACCCCCTTCTTCCCACCCTGGCCATTACATATCGCCTCAAACAACCCTCTGTTTTCCCAAAGATACCTTAGGTTGCCTCAAAAAACTCCGTAGCTGTATATAAGCGAAGTGATCACTCCCTTTCAGCTTATAAAGGTCCCAAAGGCCTTCAAACGGGTGGATCCCCTAGGGATGAATAACCTGTTGGACATGCGTTAACCCAGATCTGGCCCATCTACGTAAAACGCGCTCGTCGGGGCCCTGACACCGCTCAAAGCATGCCTCAATAGTCATCCCCTGTATATAACCCTTATCCGGAACCAGTTGAGGTTTGTTACGTTTCCAAATTCTCAAACCATTCGCAACCATGGGGCTCATGGCGTGCAGATCCAGTCTCTTATACCCCTGCCAAATCGCTCTTTCAAGGTCCATTCCCCCGACCAACTCATACTCCATTTGCACCCAGGACTTGGATGTTTCCCTGTGCCACTCGTACAGCGCTTTAAGTTGCGCTGCCTCATAATATTTGCGTATGTTAGGTACCCCCAACCCCCCCTCCCCTCTGGACCGTTGCAAAACCTGCATGGCAATCCTAGGACGCTTCTGCGCCCAGATAAACCGATTAATCAACCGCTGTATCCTTTTTAAACTATGTGGAGGGACCCATATTGGAAGCGTCTGGAATAAAAACAACAATCGGGGCACCAGCATCATTTTCACCGTCGCTATGCGCCCAAACCAGGAGAGGTATCCCCGTCCCCACCCATCCAACCAGCCCACTATCTTCCCCAGCACCTTCTTATAATTCAGGTTGTACAGCTCATCAATTTTTTTGCTTATCCAAATGTCTAGGTACCGGATACTGCCCCGGGCCCACTTAAAGGGATACTTCTTGGCCAATGTGTTGGCTAGCACATTAGGAACCATCAGATTCAAAATGTCCGATTTTGTCTGATTAATCGTAAACCCCAAAACTTTCCCATATTCTTCCAGCTCCCACTTCACTATAGGCAGACTCACACGAGGTCGTGCTAAACTTAAGATAATATCATCCGCGAACAATGAAGTTTTATAAGCACTCCTCCCCACTGTTATTCCCAAAATATCTGCCCTGTCCCTTATCCGCTGCGCCGGAGGCTCCATGGCTAAAGCGAACTGCAATGGAGACAGGGGGCAGCCCTGCCACGTTCCCCGCCCTTGATCAAAAAAATCTGAGTGGGCCCCATTGACCCGCACACATGCCTTAGGATGCGCATAAAGCGCCTTTACCCACGCTAGAAACTCGCCCCCCAGCCCCACCTTCTCCAGCACCTGAAAGAGGAAAGGCCAGGACACTTGGTCGAAAGCCTTTTCCGCATCCAGCGAGAGCAAGAGCGCCTCCTCCCCTCCCCGCTCGCTAGCCCATATGATATTGAGAATCTTCCTGATATTATCCGCAACCTGTCGGCCCGGGATAAACCCTGCCTGATCTTGGTGGATCACTTTCCCGATAACTTTGTTCAGCCATGCAACGAGTACCTTGGCCAAGAGCTTGGCATCCAGGTTAAGCAAAGAGATAGGCAGGTAGGAGGCACACTCCTGCGGATCCTTCCCCTCCTTATGAAGCACCGTGATACCCGCCCAACCCATGGTGTCTGCTAACTTCCCACCCTCCCTGGGTTGGTTGAAGAGTTTCACCAGAGGCCCGATCAGCAGGCCTCCAAAGGTCCTGTAAAACCTGGCGGATAGCCCATCTAACCCCGGAGCTTTCCCCAGTTTTAAATGTTTAATCGCCCGCTCCACTTCATCCGGCCGAATCGGTTTATTTATGGCCTCTTGGTCACTCACTCCCAATTTAGGCAAATCTATGAATGCCAGATAGTTAACCCCCCTCCCAGCTGGATGAAGTTCTTTTGCTTTATACTCCCGATAATAGTCCTTGAAGGCCTCCCTGATTTCCCCATCTTTAGTAATCAATACCCCTCCCCCCCCCCCCCCCTGTCGGACCCCGATTATATGGGAGCGAAGCTTCTGTTGCTTCAACTTCTGGGCTAAGTACCTCCCAGCCTTGTTCCCCCCCTCAAATACCTCCTGCCGCAGAAGCTGCATCTGATATCTTATCTTTTCCGCCTGCAACTCATTAAGTTGCGCTCTCGCCGCCAAAACCAGTCCCCTATAGGCTCCACCGCTCCCATTCCCATCAAGTTCTTCCAATTCCAATAACCGTTCCCGGAGGAGGCGCTCTTTCTCCTCGCCCCCCATTTAATTAATATACCTCTTACCACCGCCTTATACCCATCCCAAATACCCCCCCAGGTGGCCTCCCCATTATCAGTATATCGGAAATACTCCCGCGTACCTTTCTCCACTTCAGCTTGTACCTGCTCCTCCTCCAAGAGGGATTTGTTGAGTCTCCAAAACCGAATCCCCTTCCCTTCGTCTGCCACTTGCAACCAGACCACCACCGGGGCATGATCGGACCATGATCGGGGGTTCAAATCCCACTAGAGGACAGCAACCTTGGGCTGGAAGGACTGGGGTTTCTAGTCCCACAGGTGCTCCTTGTGGTCTTGGGCAAGCCACTTAACCCTCCATAGCCCATGTTCCTTGTAAAATAGTTATCTCCAAGTTATAATGCCGTGTTCAATGTAATTTCAGTTTGTTCAATGTAAACCGCACTGATGCAGAATAGTGCGGTATATAAGAAAATATTAATAAATAAATAAATAAATAAATAAATAAATAAATAAATAAATGTAATGGACTCCCCCCCACCTCTTTGGTCACCCATATAGCATCAATGCGGGAATAGGACCCATGTACTGGCGAGTAATAAGAGAACTGTCTCCGCCCTGGATGGTGCAACCGCCACGCGTCGACCAAACAATGCTGTGTCACAAAATGACGGTAGCGCTTGTGATCCCCCCTCTTTCCCTCCCGTGGCCCGGTGGCATCTCGGATGGGGTTCCATGTTAGATTAAAGTCACCCCCGCAAATGAGAATACTGTCCCCCAATTTCCCCATTCAGGTTTGTCCAGAATTCACTCTGCCCCCCAGTAGGTGCATACACATTCGCTACACAGTATTTATTTAATTTATTTAACTGCATTTATATCCCGCTTTTCACCGGGTCAAAGCGGTGTAACACATAAAAAGGGGGGGGGGGTATCAATGGTTATAGGGTGGGGCCATCACCATGGGGCAACATTAATGATTTGGGATGGACATAGACATGTACAGTCCTACAGTTTCTAATCAAGGGTTCTTGAAGAGGTGGGTGGAGTTTCTGTTCAGAGATGTTCACGAAATAGGACCGTTTTCAGCTGTTTTTTGAATGATGTGAGATCACCATTGTTTCTGATGTGGTTCGGCAGAGAGTTCCAGAGGGATGGAGCATAAAGTTCGAAGGCTCTGTTGCAGGTTCGTTGTGTGGCCTTGGTTCTTTTGTGGGGGATGGTGATGAAATTAGTGGAGGTTTGTCTGGTTGTTCTGTTGTGGATTGGGCGAGACAGTAAGGTGTGGAGCGGGGTGTTCTGTGTTTGGTGGATGGTTTTGTGGGTTAGTAGGATAGCCTTGTACTTGATTCTTGCTTCGATGGGGAGGATGTGTAGGTCTCTTAGGATTGGAGTGATGTTGTCCCGCTTTTTTGCATTTTGAATAATCCTTGCCGTAGTGTTTAAGGCAGTTCGGAGGGGGTTGGTTTGTGTGGCGGGTAGTCCATGGTAGATTATGTTACAGAAGTCCAGGTGTGGTAGTGTCATGGCCTGCATTACTGTCCTGAAGTCCTGAGGTTCGAGGAGGGGTCGGAGACGTTGTACAGTTTTAGCTTTGTGGAATATAGTTTCGGTTGTCTTGTTGATCTGCTGTTTAAGGGTTAGAGCTTGGTCGATGATAATGCCTAGGTATCTTATATGTGGTTGTACTTGAATTTGCGTAGTTCCCATGTTGAGGTGGGTGGGTGGTTTGAAGTCTGGATCTTTTGTTACTATAAGAGCTTCGGTTTTTTTAATGTTAATGGATAGGTTGTTCTGTTGTAGCCAGTTGGATACATCAGTGAAGCAGGCTGATAGCTGGTCATTGGCTGGGTTTGTGGTTGTTATTGGTGCGTAGAGCATTATGTCGTCTGCATATATGTGGAAGTTGATGTTGTGGGTGCGTATGACTGAGCAGAGCGGACAGAGGTAGATATTGAAGAGCATGGCTGATAATGTGGATCCTTGGGGTACTCCTTGATGTTGTCGGTAGGGGGGCGAGGTTGAGGTGCTGGTGCGGATCAGTTGCTGTCGGTCGGTTAGATAAGACTTGAACCATTGGAGTACAGTATCCTTGATTCCAATTGTTTGGAGTCTGTGTATAAGGATGTTGTGGGAGATGGTGTCAAAGGCCGCTGATATGTCTAGGAAGATCAGGATGTAACCGGAGTGTTTCTTTTGGGTTCCTAAGATGAGGGTGTTCATCAGTGTGGTCATGAGGGTCTCGACTCCATGTAGTGGCCGGAAGCCGTGTTGCTGCGGGTCTAGTATATTGTTGATGTCGAGATGTTCTTGGAGTTGATGTTGGACTACCTTCTCTATTATCTTGGCGGTGAGGGGGAGGCTCGCTACTGGTCTGTAGGAGGTGGGGTCTGAGGGGTCTAGGTTGTGCTTTTTCAGGGTTGGTCGAATTATTGTGGTCTTGAGGGCATCTGGCATGTGTCCTTGGGTAAAGGATTGGTTTATGATGTGGGTTAATGGTGTGCTCAGGGCTTCTTTGGTCTTCTTTATCCAGGCAGTAGGGCAGGGGGGTCCAGTAGGGAGGTGGTGGTGTTTAGGCAGGAGATGGTGGAGGATATTTCTTCTTTTGAAGTTGCGTCAGGGGGCATACATTCCCCATTTTCACCCGTACCAGCACATACCTCCCCCCTTTATCTCTTACCACAGACTGCACCTGGAGCTTTGATCGTGTTGCGAAGAGTATAGCAACCCCACCCTTCTTCTTCTCCAGTATGTTAGAAGCATGAATGCATACCCCGTACCCTCTATGCTTAACCAAGTATTCGGTGGCCCTTGTCAAATGTGTTTCTTGGAACATGACTATGTCCACCTTCTGGCGTGAAAGCTCTGAATAAAGTTTTTGTTGCTTAAAGTTGAGTTAAGCCCCTTGACATTTAGTGTAACTATTTTAATCTCACCCATTCTGCCACTCCCCCCATCCCTATCCGCTTCCTAACCCCCCCCCCCACCCCCTCCCCCCACCTCTCCCCCTCTCAATGAGAGAGAATCGTTTTCCATACTGGTGACCTGTTAAACGGCCTTGCCTGCTTACCTCCATCTTTACCCCCCTGTCTCGGCACTACCCCCCCTACCTTCTTGCCCCATGTCCTCTCAACCCCCCCTACTAACCTCCCTCCTCCCTCCTCCCAGGCACTCAAGCACCTCCCGCCATCCCCCAGCCCTTAACAGTACAGAGTTACCATGACAGAGAGACCCCACTGAATCAACGGTACTCAAAGTCCACAATTTCAGCTTGCATCCCGCTCCGCTGCTGGCAGTCCTGGGCTTTCTCTATTCAGCCTCGCCACCCTCCTCCCGGCCGCGGGGACTCTATGCCATCGCTGTAGGTTCCTCTGCGCATCGGTGGGTTTTGCCGACGCGGTCAAATCTCCTGCCGGGGGTCACTGTTCCCTCTAAGCTGTGCGTGTGTGCGCGCGCACACACCTCGCCGAGCGAGCGCACATACTTTAAAACAGAGCACACAAAAATTACGGCTCTGATTCTGATAGAAAACAACACAGATGTCTTAAAATTTAAAAGTTATGATTGTAATTAGTAGAAATTTCCCGCTTCATTTAGTAATAGTCTATTTTCATTTAATTTGATTAAAATCAATGTGGTGTACATACTGTATTCTGACGTGTAGTCAAATTTTAAAGTATATAACTCCGAGTGTCATTATGTGGCGCACAAAAATTTAACCTTTCTTCAAAAGCTGCACACAGCTGATATTTTATGCGCACAGCCTACAGAAAATTAGAGGGAACATTGCCGGGGGTCTCCCCCCCTTCTGGTATATTAGGTAACCCAAAGTCTCAGAGAACAGTCCAAGCCTCCTCACTGGTTTGTACTCTCCTTGACTTCCCCCTGCAGGTGACAAGCAACCCAAAGGGAAACAGCCATTTGTAGCGAATGTCCTCAATTTCTCAAGTATGCTGTCACCGCCTTCAAGTTGCGCCGGCGCTGCAGCGTACCCGCAGAGAGGTCTTGAAATATCTCCAGAGGGTGTTCCTCCCACGTGATCTGTCGTACTTTCCTCGCCGCTTGCAACAATCCTCCTTTTATCTTAAACGAACGTAGGCAGACCACTATGTCTCTGGGTTTATTATCTCGTATCGGCCCCAAGCCACGATGAACTCGTTCAATTTGGGATGAGTCCATCAGTATCTCCTCCTGTAATTCCGCAGCCAGCAGCAAAGATTTGAACACCCTCAGCAGAACATCTTCACAGTTACGATACTGAGGCTCCTCTGGAATCCCCCGGATCCTTAGATTACATCGTCGGGACCTGTCTTCCAGGTCCTCCAGCTTCATCTGCTGACCCACCTGGGTCCGCTGAAGTGTCTCCCAGTGCTGCTGGAGGTCCACCATTTCCTCTCCTTGCTGTTCCATCTGGAGCTCCATCTCCTCCACTCTATTGCCAATGTCCACAATATCTTGCCGCAATGACTGTATTGACTCTAAGTTCGTGCTTCACTCCGCTAATTTTGGTTTTAATCTCATCTTTCATGTCAATGAGCCAGGCTTTTAATTGGGACAGGTCCCCCAATCCAGCTCCATTATCAGACTCCTCTCCCTGGTCTTTGGAGTCTCCCGCCTGTGTTCGGCACTCTTTCTCCCCCTCTTTTCCACCTTTAGCTGTCGCATATGGGGAGCGGAAGTCAGCCAGTTTTTTTCGTGCCGCTGCAGCCCCCTTAGTTTTCTCTATGCTTATGTGGGGGGAGCCTTGAGCTTCCCTGGAGTCCCAATCCTGTGGAGAGGACCTCTGCCTGGCTTCACCCCTAGGTATGGCACCCACAATCCACTCTGCTGGGTTAGAACTGCTGCTCTGGAACCACGCCGTCGGCCACCAGGCTCCCCGCAGTCCCCTCTCCATGCCCACTTACCAGGGTCTGCTTCTCCACAGAGCCGCTCCCCTCGTCGTTGTCTCACTCCGCGCGGGGCTGTGCCACCTCCCTCTGGCGCTTCACTCCGGGCTGCTCTTCTGCTCTTCTCTCCAGGCTGGAAAATGCGCTCCCAGTTTACTCCGGGTCTCTGCTGGCCTCCTTCTCCCTGGGCCTTGTACTGCTGTCAGCTGTGCTGTACACCTCCTCTCCGGGGTCAGGCTGGGCCCCCCCCCCCTCCTCGGGCCCTGCAGCTACCACCGGCTGCTGATGCGTTTTCCCACCTCCTCTCCGTCACTGGGGCTTCGCCACCTCGCCCTGCTACTTCCCGGCGCTTCACTTTCCGCCGCCGCCAAAGTCGGGAGGGACAACGTCCAGCTGCATCGGGTCTGCCAATCACCTGATCTCAGGACCTCTGCCGCTCCCCCTCACTCCGGGCAGGCCACCACTGCTCCACTCCAGCTGCCGCCGTGCTTGCTCACCATGCGGTCAGCAGGGCCTCCAAAGCAGCTCACTGGCGCCGCTCGTTCCGGCTCCTCGACGCGGTCGATGGCTTCACTGCGGAGGTAGGGCTGCCCGGTGCTCTTCCCCTTCTTTGCCCTTACCTGGGGCACGCGAATTTCCGCATATTAGGGGTATTAATTTCCGCATATTAGGGGTATTAATTCCCCTTTTATCACAGGCTTTGGCGGCACAAATTGCTTCACGCCGCCATTAGCCCCGCTGACGTCACCGGAAGTCCTACTTGACCACATTTTAACATCCCACTGCATGCCTCCACCCTCATTCTACGTCACACATTTGGTTGAATTGTAAACTGTTTGGATTTAAGGATAAAGCAGTATAAAAATCCTTTTAAATAAATAAATAAAGAATGTTTGGAGACAGGAGAAGTTCCACAGGACTGGAGAAAGGCCGATGTGGCACCTCTTCACAAAAGTGGAATAGAGAAGAAGTGAAACTACAGGCCAGTAAAGCCTTACCTCGGTGGTGGGAAAAGTAATGGAGGCACTCCTGAAAGAGAGAATAGTGGACTCTCTTGAAATCAACAGGTTGCATGATCCGAGGCAACATGGTTTTACCAATGGACGATCTTGCCAAACAAATCTGATTGAGTTCTTAGACTGGGTGTCCAGAGAACTATATCAAGGGCATGCAATGGATGTGATCTACCTAGAATTCAGCAAAGCCTTTGATACTATTTATTTATTTTATTATTTACATTCTCTTATATACTGCGCTATTCTGCATCAGTGCAGTTTACATTGAACAAACTGAAATTACATTGAACAGGGCACTATAACTTGGAGATAACTATTTTACAGGGAACATGGGCTATGGAGGGTTAAGTGGCTTGCCCAAGACCACAAGGAGCACCTGTGGGACTAGAAACCCCAGTCCTTCTGGACCAAGGTTGCTGTCCTCTAGTGGGATTTGAACCCCCGACTTTCCGGCCTGAAGTAACTTGCCCCAACCACTAGGCCACTCCTCCACTCCTCATAGGAGGCTTAGCAATAAACTCAACAGCTTGGGGATGGGTCCCAAGTTGGTGAACTGGATCAGAAATTGGCTGACTGACAGACGACAGAAGGTGATGGTAAACAGAACTCACTCGGATGAAAGGAAGGTGATTAGCAGTATGCCCCAGGGTTCGGTCCTGGGACCGGTACTGTTCAATGTATTTATGAGTGATACTGCTGAAGGAACGAATGGAAAAAAGTCTGTCTTTTTGCAGATGACAAAAATTTGCAACAGAGTGGACTACCTCTGAGGGAGTAGATTACATGACGAAAGATCTACAAAAGCTAGAAGAATGGTCTAATGCTTGGCAGTTAAGATTTAATGTGAAAAAGTGCAGTGCCATGCACCTGAGAAGCAGAAATCCAAGGGAATTGTATGTGATAGGGGGCGAACAATTGGTGTGCATGGACCAGGAAGTGACTGTTTCTGAATATCTCAAGGTGACAAAACAGTATGACAAGGCGATGGCAAAGGCCAGAAGGATGCTGGGATGCATACAAAGGAATTACCAGCAGAAAGGAAGAGATACTAATGCCACTGTACAAGTCGCTGGTGAGGCCTCACATGGACTATTGTGTTCAGTGTTGGAGACTGTATCTCACAAAGGATATAAAAAGACTGGAAGAGGAGCGTTCTAGAGCTCGGAGGAAATGGCCGCAGATTAGTGTAGCTCCGTGTTCAATTCCCTCTGCTGTTTAGCCAACGGCACAGAAAATTAAGAAGGTGTCCCGCAATATTTGAGGTGCTGTAGTTCCGTGGATTAGAGGAAACGCGAGGAAGAAAGGTGCTGTAGTTCCGTGGCTGTGATCGCAGTTTGACAGCTTTGCTGAGTTTCAGATGACGGTTCTGCTTTGTGCGAAGTGAAAATAAAAACGGAATCAGGCAATTATATCAACTAAGTTTAATTGATGAGCTGATGAAGTGGAGTTTGGCAAACAGAGGATAATGAAAAGGGTTGCTAGTACGTTATTTTTTTGAGACCTGAAGATATTGCATATTCTGACAGTTGGCATTAGAATGTTTCTTCATTTAAGCTAGTGCGGCACTGTTTTCAACTCCCTTTGATCACTGTTTTCAACTCCCTTTGATTCTGGGCATGAAAAGTAACAAAGTGCTTCGGAAATTTTGACTGAATAAAAAAAAAAGAAAGGATGTGTTGCTTTCTTTCATCTGTAATCGCATTTTGATAGCTTCAGCTAAGAAAAATAATGTGCTGCTTTTTTCCATCTGAGATCTGTTTTTTTAACGGCATTGGAATTTTGACAGCTTCAAATAAGAGAGAGAATTGCGATCGCATTTCAAAGTCTGAGAGAAAGATTTGTATATTTGTGCTGCTGGGTTTTTTTTTCATCTGAGATCTGTTTTTCAGCGGAGATCACTTTTTAACAACTTCAATTGAGAGAAAGATCTGGGATCGCACTTCAAAGACTGAGAGAAGGATTTGTGCTGCTGTTTTTCATCGGAGAACTGTTTTTCAAAGGACATAACAGCTTCAATTGAGAGAAAGATCTGCGATCCGTACTTCAAAGACTGAGAGAAGGGTCTGTATATTTGTGCTGCTGTTTTGCATCGGAGAATTGTTTTTCAAAGGAGATAACAGCTTCAATTGAGAGAAAGATCTGGGATCGTACTTCAAAGACTGCTGTTTTGCATCGGAGACCACATTTTAACAGCTTCAATTGAGAGAAAGATCTGTGAATTGAGAGAAGTATCTGTGTGTTTTTCAGCAGAGATTGCATTTTGACAACCTCAATTGTTATTCTGAAATCTCGTGTAGAATAGTGACTTGTGCTGTAAGGTTTTTTTTTTCTCCAAGATTTGCTTTATATCTGTAAAAACACCCTGAGGAGATTTGTGTTGCAGTTCATTATCTAAGTTCTGCATTTCAACTGTGACTATACTTTAATGTCTAAAAAAGACTTGTGCTGTAGGTTTTTATCTAAGATCTGCTTTTTAATTGTATTCAAACTCTGGTGACTGAAACTGAGAGAATTACTCTGTGGTTATCTATTAGAGATTTGCTTTTCATCTGACTGAGAGAAAAAATTGTGGAGGAGGGTTTTTATTTCCAATTGTGATCACCTTCTGAATAATGACTAATTTGTGACAGGAATCTGAAATTTGTAATTACAGCAGTTAATAATTTTTAAGATTATAATATTTGCAAATTTATAGCAAAGTACTTAAATTTTTGAAAATTTGTAAATGAAGTGAAAAGAAGATGGCAAACATTAATATATAAAATACTTTAGTGTATAATTTTTTGGATATTAAAGTTTGTTATCTTTATACAAGTTTTGAGGAGTAGTGAAAATATGGTAATGAGTTTGCACTTCTGATTTTATTTTATTTTTTAGGCTAAAGTGATTTAAAGGTGCAAACTATATTAAGTAACGTGTGTTAATTTCTTTTTAAAATGAAAACTGCTCGTCGTGAACGTGAGAAAAGAGAAATTGATTTAACAACTACATCAAAGATGCATGCTAGTCATTCTTCATTGGTGAATACAGATGATGTGTCTAATGCAGTGGTCAATGCATTGAGTGGTAGTTTAGATGGAATTACAGGCAAACTAGATGGAATTAGTAAACAATTGGAGTTAATGGGAATAAGGATACAAGTAGCTGAGGAACGTATTTCAATGTTGGAGGATGATCTGCTTAGTGCAAATAATAAAATCGCTTCTCTTCAAGAGACAATCAGTACACAGGGTTTGAAAATAGATGATTTAGAAAATCGTAGTCGTAGGAAAAATCTTCGTATAATTGGTATACCTGAAACTGTAAAGGATGTTGAGCTTAATGATTATTTTTTTGGTATACTGAAGTTCTTAAATTTAAATGAAGGCAGTAATCATTTAATATTAGAACGTATACATAGACTAGGTAGACCTCGGCCTGATGATACAAGACCAAGAATAGTTATGGTCCGGTTTATAAATTCTCAAAACAAAGATAGAGTTTTAAGGGCAGCTCGAGCGAAAGGGTCTCTGATGTTTGAGGGGGTTCGTATACAAATTTTTCAAGATTACTCTATTCAGCTAAGTTTAAAGAGAAAAGCATATGCTAATATTTGTCAGCAATTGGTGTCATCAAATTTGAAATTTATGTTACAGTATCCAGCACGGTTGCGGATTTTTTATAATGGAAAAGCTGTATTAATGGAATCACCAGAGGAGGCACAAAAATGGTTACAGGATAACATTGCTGGCAGGAAAGATATTAGCTGATCATTATAATATTTAATTTAATTTTTAAAAAAAAAGAGATTTAATGGATTATTTTATTAGTTCAGGTTATGCATAGAGGGATAAAGTCTTAAGTTTTAATGTGTGATGATTATTTTCCTAAATGTTGGTGATGTTATTGGTTTATTTTTGGAAAATATATATAACTTGGATATTGGTTGGGAAATAAAATTGCAAGATAGTTCAGTAGAGTGGAATTGAATTAGGATTTGCACTAAGATGGCTGTAGGAGGAGAAGAAGAGATCTGAAGGTTAATGGGTAATAAAGGGTTTGGTGAAACTGTGGGTGGGAGGGAGGAAATGGGATGGGGAAGGGAAAATAGGGGGTTTATTATATGTTATTACTATTATATTATTATTATAGTTTATATAGAAAGCCAATTTACTATTAAGAAGAGAGAATTTCAAGTATTGGTAATAGCTGTAAGAGGGGTCCTAGGCTGGGGGGACACTTCTAAATTTGAATATATGATTAAGTTAAATTTAAATATTTGCTTAATGATCTTATCAGGAGGATGAGAGTTCTCTCATGGAACGTGTGTGGTCTTACAAGCCCCTTTAAGCGAAACAAAATTCTATTAGCAATAAGAAGACATAAAGCGGATGTTGTTTTGTTACAAGAGACTCACCAGTCTATAGAAGATCTGGTTCGATTAAAGAAAAAAGGTATTGAGTTAATTTATGGGGCTTCTGCAAAGGGAAGGAAAAGAGGGGTAGCTATATTAATTAAGACGGGAATAGGCTTCCAGAAGGATAGGATGGTAGTGGATCCTGAAGGGAGATTTGTCTTAGTGCAAGGGAATTTAAATGGACATAAGTTGCTGTTAGGCAGTGTATATGCCCCTAATGTGCCTGATCCAAATTTTTTTATAGATTTAATGGCAGAAATTGATAAGTTACCTGAGTCTCCTATTATATTAGGAGGGGACTGGAATGGTGTCTTTGATGAACAAATGGATGTGTCAGGTAGGTGCGGGAGTAATCGTCTTAGTATCATAAAACTTTTAAAGAGATTCATTCAGAGATGTAGGCTTATTGATGTTTGGAGAGTTCTTCATCCGACTGAACGAGATTTTACACACATGTCTAGAGCACATGGTACTAGTGCGCGCCTTGATGCAATACTAGTTTCTGAAATATTGTTTCCAAATATGGTGGACGCAGTCATTGGTCCATATGAAATTTCAGATCATGCTCCTGTGTGGGTAGATTGGATAGGAAGTCAGCATGGTAGTAGTAAAGGTTTTTGGCGCTTACCACTCGAGATATGTTATGATACTAATTTCAAGGATTTTTTAATAACAAAATGGAATGATTATGATTATTTTAATGGGAAGCATAAAAATGATCCAGAGTTATTTTGGGAGGCTTCAAAGGCTGTTTTGAGAGGAGACATAATTTCTTATATAGCTCGAAGGAGAAGAATGCTTGCTTTTAGGATTCTTAGATTGGAGAAACAAATTTGTAGAGAACGTAGGCTCCTGGCTAATAAACCTAATAACTTCAACAAAGAGCAGTTACTTGCTACTCAAGCAACTTTAAATACTTTATTACAACAAATAGCTAAAAAATCTCTGTTATATTATAAACATCATTTATATCAATATGGGGATAAGTCGGGGAAACTTTTAGCTCGTTGTTTGGCACGAAGTAAGGGATCCAGATTTGTTCCACTTTTGAAAGATAAAGGAGTAATATGTAAAAATAGTGCGGATATAGGGAGAATTTTTGTAAATTATTATACAAAGTTATATAGGGGAGAAGATGTTTCTAATGAAAATATTAAAAAATTTTTGGAAAAAATACATTTACCGCATCTTACAAAGGTTCAGCAAATGCAATTGGAAGCTCCTATAACAGCGGATGAAATACAAAGTAAAATTGATAATGCCACAAGATATAAAGCTCCAGGATTAGATGGTCTTAGAGCAGAATATTATAAATTGCTGCAAGTTCAGATTACACCAGTGTTAGTGACCTTATTTAATAGGTGGATGAATGAGGGAGTTTTTAAATATAATAATAATCTTGCTCACATTGTGGTTCTGCCTAAACCTGGTAAAGATGTAACTGAGGTTGAGTCATATCGACCAATTTCGTTAATAAATTGTGATCTAAAATTGTTTGCGAAGATTTTAGCAGATCGGTTGGCAGGTTATCTGCCTATTTTATTACATGATTGTCAGACTGGATTTGTGAGAGAACGGTACCCTTCAAAGAATGTAAGAAAAATATTAGGAGCATTGAGCTGGGTTAGAAAAATGGATGTCCCATCTTTATTGGTAAGTTTTGATGCAGAAAAAGCTTTTGATAGAGTAGAATGGAAATATTTATTTGAAATATTAAAAACCTATGGCATAGGTGAAAGATATAAAAGGAATTAGTGCTTTGTATTATAAACCAAATGCAGTAATAGGAGTTAATGGACAGATTACAAATAATTTTTATATTACACGTGGAACTAGACAGGGTTGTCCTTTATCACCATTGTTGTTTGTGCTTTCTTTGGATCCTTTACTGAGATTGATTTATGCTTGTGATGAAATACAAGGAGTGAAAGTTGGGACATGTATATTTAAGATTTCTGCTTTTGCAGATGATTTATTAGTCATGTTGTTAAATCCTTGTGAATCTTTAAAAAGACTTCTAGATATGATTAGACAATTTGGGGAAATTGCTGGTTTAAGATTGAATATGACTAAATCAGAAGCTTTGGATATTAATGGGGGGTTACAGAGAAAATGGGGTGATGAGTTTCCATTAAAATGGGCTATTAACAAATTTAAGTATTTAGGAATTTGGTTGCCTAAAAATCCGAGCCATTTGTATAGGCAGAATGTTAGGCCTTTGATGCGAGATATACAAAATAAATTACAGGTTTGGACACCTTTGCCACTTTCATTAGGTGGTAGGATAGCTGCATATAAGATGATGATTTTTCCCAAAATTTTGTATATTTTACAATTAATTCCGTTGCGACTTTTAAGACAGGATGTGCAGAAATTAGAGAGATTGTTGCAGCGATTTTTTTGGAGAGGGAAACATCCAAGATTAAGAATTGATCGTTTGTATGGTTCATGGCAACAAGGTGGTATGGGGTTACCTTGTATAGAATTATATAATATGGGTTGTTTACTTCGTCACGTACGTGATTGGATAGGTGGTACTTCGGTTTATACTCCTTATGATTTTGAATCAGCATTAGTTGCTCCTTATTCTCTTCGGTCAATGTTACATGTATCGAGCATGAAGTTTCCTAAAGTATTTAAAAGTAATATATTATGGCAGGGGGTTCGATGGAGTTGGAAGAAGCTTTGTGAAATATTGGGTGTTTCAAGTGAAATTTCAGGTTATTTGCCACTGCAGGGTAATATTGACTTTCATCTGAGTACAAAGTCAATTTTATTTAAAGGTTGGGAGAAAAAGGGTCTTTTTCTGCTGTATCAAGTAATTAATGAAGAGGGTGTACTTAAACCATTTAGTGAATTAAAAAGAAGTTATGGTTTGTCTCAGGGGCATTTTTATGCATATCTACATTTAAAATATTATTTGATTTCCATAGCTGATAGGAGAATTGGTTTGAGATCAGAAAATTTTAGAAAATTGGAAGATTGGTTTACGTTGAAGGACAAGGAAAGGATAACTGTAGCAGAATATAATAAGGCTTTATTTAATTTAGTTCATGTCAAGAATTTTGACCATTTGAGTTTGCATTGGGGAAAAGAATTAGGAATCAATCTTGAAAGGTTTGCCTGGGAAAAGGCCATTGGGTGTATTCCTAGACAAATAGCGGGGGCAAAATTACGTGAAATGCAATTTAAGATAATAGAACGTGCTTACATATCACCATATAGAGCATGGAGAGGGGGCTTTGCTCAATGTAGTGAATGCCCAAGGTGTAGAATGGAGAAGGCACATTTGGGGCATATGTTCTGGACTTGTATATGTGTGAAGAAATTTTGGATTAATATTCAAAAATTTCTAAGTGGTATATTGAGGCAATCTTTAATTTTGACTCCAGGGTTTGCAATTCTTGATGTTCCAGATTCTTTAGGGCTTTCATTATCAGGGAATAGACATTTAGTGAGGAAATGTTGTCTGCTTGCTAAACAATGTATACTTCGGAATTGGAGAGATCCTAAAGGTCCAGAATTTTGGGAGTGGAGAAACGTATTACATCAATTGATTTTATGGGAAGGAGTATCTACTAGGAAACATGTGCGTAAAAGAGCTTATTTTTTAAATGTTTGGTCTCCTTATCTTGATGGGGTTTCAGCAAGGGCAAGGAATGATATTTTAACAATTTAAATTGGCTAAGTTAGAATTACATAAGGGTTAGGTTAGAATTGGTTTAGTAGGGAGGATGGGGATTGGAAGGGGAAAGTGTAAAAGGGTGAAGGTGCAGGAAGGAGAAGGGGAAATTATAATGTATTAATTGACTTTTTTTTTTTAATGAATTATTATTGAGTGGGAGGGGGGATAAAGGTAAGGAATGGGAGGGAGTATGGGAGTATGGGATGGGGGTGGTGGTATATGGGGGGGAAGGGGATAAAGGTAAGGAATGGGAGGGAGTATGGGATGGGGGTGGTGGATAAAGGGGGAGGAAGGGGAGAAAAATAAAATATGTTTAACATTGTTAATATGTATGCTGTTTACATTGTTTCAATATGTATGCTTTTTAAGTTATCTTAAAGTGTATATTGTCTATAATGTTTCAATATGTTAGCTTCTTACAATGGAATCAAAATGTATGCTGTCTAATATGTAAACTATTTACAATAAATAAAAAGATTAAATACTAAAAAGACTGGAAATGGTTCAGAGGAAAGTGACCAAAATGATTTGGCACCTGCGACAGAAGACTTATGAGAAGAGATTTGAAGACCTAAATATGTACACTCTGGAGGAGAAGAGGGACAGGGGAGATATGATTCAGACCTTTACATACTTGAAAGAGTATTAATGAACAAACCTCTTCCAAAGACGGGGAAGCTGTAAAACTAGAGCGCATAACAAAGCTACAAGAGGGTAAACTGACGGGCAATGTTAGGAAATACTTTTTCACTGAAAGGATGGTGGAAGCTTGGAATGCCCTCCCAATGGAAGTGATGGGGGCAAATACAGTGACAGAATTCAAAATGGCATGGGACAGACACAGTGGATCTCTTTATAGCAACAGGATAAATTCAAAATAAACATAACTTCATATCTCAACAAATAAGGGTGATCTATACAGAGCAGTGGGTACACCCCTAAACAAAGATATGGGGAAGGGTGACCTGCACGGAGCGGCAGGTGCACCTACTCTTGCCGCCCTGCTGGACAGACTAGATGGATCATACTGGTCTTTATCTGCAGTTATATACTATGTTACAATATTGCCTGCTTGCACTGGAATCTTTCTGAACAAGACTGAACAGAAGTCCTACAAAGGCCCAGTAAAACCTGAGGGAGCACTACATGGGTCTGAGAACACCAGTACTTTATTTATTTGGGAATATGTAGAAGCTGATAAGGATAAAGCGGAATTGCTTAACAAATATTTTTGTTCTGTGTTCACAGATGAAGAACCAGGAGCAGGACCTCAGAAAACACCCACAAATAAGAACAGAAGCGAGGGACATCTTGAACAATTTTCAGAAGACACTGTTCGTGAGAAACTAGCTCAACTTAAAGTAGACAAAGCGATGGGACCGGATGGGATACACCCTAGAATACTGAGGGAACTTGGGGACGTTCTAGCAACTCCACTGACTGACCTTTTCAATGCCTCGGAGTCGGGAGTGGTGCCAAAGGACTGGAGAGAGGCTCATGTGGTGCCTTTACACAAAAGCAGAAGTAAGGATGTGGTTGAAAACTACAGGCCGGTTAGTTTAACTTCAGTGGTGAGTAAATTATTGGAAACACTGCTGAAAGAGAAAATAGTGAGGTTTCTGGAGTCCGGCGGATTACAGGATCCGAGGCAGCATGGATTCACCAGAGGCAGTTCTTGTCAGACAAATCTGATTGATTTCTTTGACTGGGTGACCAGGGAGTTGGACAGAGGGAGAGCTCTAGATGTGGTGTATTTAGATTTCAGTAAAGCCTTTGACACTGTTCCTCACAGGCGACTTATAAACAAACTGAGCACCCTAGGGATGGACCCTAAAGTTACTGCTTGGGTTAGAAATTGGTTGGGTGGGAGGCGACAAAGAGTACAAGTAAATGGAGCTCACTCTGAGGAGAAGTATGTTACCAGTGGTGTGCCCCAGGGATCTGTCCTTGGTCCGATTCTTTTTAACATCTTTGTTAGTGATATAGCGGAAGGGCTGTCGGGTAAGGTTTGCCTCTTTGCGGATGATACCAAAATCTGCAATAGAGTAGACACCCAGGAAGGTGTAGATAACATGAGGAGGGATCTAGCTAAGCTTGAAGAATGGTCTAGAATTTGGCAGCTGGGATTTAATGTTAAAAAATGTAAGGTCATGCATTTGGGCTGCAGCAATCCAAGGGAGCAATACAGTATAGGAGGTGAAGTACTTTTGTCCACTAAAGAAGAGCGGGACCTAGGCGTGGTTGTGTCTGATGATCTTAAAGTAGCTAAACAGGTAGAAAAGGCGACGGCAAAAGCTAGAAGGATGCTTGGGTGCATACGGAGAGGAATGGCTAGCAGAAAAAGGGAGGTGATAATGCCTCTGTATAAGTCTTTGGTGCAACCTCATTTGGAGTATGGTGTGCAATTCTGGAGACCGCACCTTCAAAAGGATGTGAACAGGATGGAGTCGGTGCAGAGGGTTGCTACTAAAATGATTAATGGGCTTCATTATAAAGCATATGAGGACAGACTAAAGGATCTTAATATGTACACCTTAGAGGAAAGGCGGGATAGAGGTGATATGATTGAGATGTTTAAATACCTCCGTGGCATAAATGTGCAGGGAGAGAGCCTCTTTCAACTGAAAGCAAGTTCTGCGACGAGGGGACATGGGATGAGGGTGAAGGGAGATAGATTCAGGAGCAATATGCGGAAATATTTCTTTACGGAAAGAGTAGTGGATCCGTGGAATAGTCTCCCAGTGGAGGTGGTAGAGATGAGGACAGTAACTGAATTCAAAAAAGCATGGGACCAATACAGAGGATCTCTAAAGGTAAAAAGTGGACTGTTGTAGTTGTTGTTATGGAAGGACAGACTAGATGGGCCTTGTGGTCTTTTTCTGTCATCATGTTTCTATGTTTTTCTATACTGCCCTTTCCAGAGAGCAGGGGCGGTTTACATTGAAACTAACAAGTTACATAGAACAGTATCAAGCTGGTTATACTTTTAACTAACTACATAGAAACTATTAACATATTTACATATTGCTATAAGCATTAACAAGGATACCTGCTATGCTGCTAACTGGGGGTAGTAACTGATTCTGGGAAGGAGGGTGTTGGTTGTGTACTGGTTACTGTTGTAATTATGGCTATTATAGTGTTCAATGAATAGCAGGGTCTTTAATTATTTTCTAAAGGTTTGAAGGTCTTTGATCTGAGTTGTTCTGATAGCATGTTCCATGATATGGGGGCTATGTATGTGAATGCCTTATTGCTTGTTTGTAGTTTTGCGGATTGACGTCAGTACATGGAGGACATTCTGTTTCTAGTGTCTGTTTGCATGTGTATTAATGATGCAAGAAATGAGGGGGCAATGTTGTTGATTAACTTGAATATGGTTATTATTGTTTTATATTTTATTCTACTAGCTATCGGGAGCCAGTGAAGATTATATAAGATGGGTTGGATGTGGTCAATTAGGCGTTATTGGGTATTCCCTGCAACGAGCTGTTACAGTAGTCAAAATAGGGTGTGACTAGTGCTCGTACTACAGTTCTGAAATCATGGAAGCCTAGGAAGGGTCCGAGATGCTGTATGGTCCTTAACTTGAAGAATACCCTGGCTGTTTGTTTTGTGTGTGATGACATGCTGAAGGATTTATCAAGTATGATTCCTAGATATTTCACTTCCTGTTTTACTGGTGGTGTTATGTAGGTGGAATGTTTGAGGGGGGGTGAAGTTTTAGTTTCTAATAGTGAACAATATTTCTGTTTTTTTTTTAGTTAATGTTGAAGTTCTTTGCATTTAGCCAGTACTGAATTGCTCAATTCAGAAAAGCACTAAACACCACCTCTTTCTCCTACACTACTCACAGCCCAATCTTAGCCACCTTACACCCAGCTAAACAATGATAAGACACAAGACAACCCATAACTATAATGTACATAGTTGTAGATACTGTAAATAGTTCCCCCAGTTGAAATCCAAGTTGTATCTCCCTTTCACTGTAACTGCATAACAGACACACTGAGATGCATAAATGTTACCTGTAAACCACACTGATTTTAAATACTCTGCTTCCTGGATGTATGCTGTGAGATATATATGATGTGTATGCTGTGAGAATATAACATGATATCATCTGCGTAAATGTGAAATTCTATTTTGTATTTTCTAAATATGGAGCAGATTGGCTAGAGGTAAAGATTGAATAAGAGGGCTGATAAAGCGGAGCCTTGTAGAATTCCCTGCTCCTGGGGGAAGGTTAAGGATGATTCTTGATCAACTTGTATGCATTGGGAGCAGTCAGATATGTAGGATTAGAACCACTGGAAGGGGGTTCCCATTATCCCTAAGTGAGATAGTCTTGATAGGAGGATGTTATGAGACACATTGTCAATAGCAGATGCAGTATCTATAAAGACAAGTATGAAGGCCTGTTTTGCATTGTCCATTCCGTGGATGAGGGTGTCAAACAGTACCAATAGCAGTGTTTCAACACTGCGGAATGTGCAGAAATCATATTGTTGCTCGTCTAGGGGCGCATTAAAGTCTACGAAGTCTTGGAGTTGTAATTGAACTATTTTTTCAATGACTTTTGATACAAATGGGATGCTGGCAATGGGCAAATATGGGCTAGGATCATCTATATTGAAGGTTTTGTCCTTGAGTATAGGGCAGATAGATCAAAGTTTGAGTTCTTTCGTCATTGTTCCTTGAAGGAGGGATTGATTAATTATGCTCAGTAGGAACTGGAGCTAATTCCGTTTTTGTAGCTTTTATCCAGGCTACAGGACACAGGTCAAGCTGGGAGGTGATAGTATTGATTTTTGTGATTGTGTCTAGGAGCTGTTTTTTCTTGATTAGGTTAAGGAGTGCTATTTATTGAGGTATGCTGGACAATCTGGTGGGGCGGAGGTGCCTGTAGGATTTCTGCTTTTTAGTTTGGCTGCAAAGTGGTTAGCTAGTATTTGGGGCTTAACGCAGATTCTGTTCGGTTCATTTTGGGAAAATGTGATTAGGGATTTAACAATTTTGAAGAGTTCTCTTGGTCGGTTAATGGCTTTATTTATGATATTTGTATGGTGATTCTTCTTTGCGTTGTTTATTACTTCTGTGTAAGTGTTCAATGCAGTTGTGTAGAGTGCTTTATATTCAGTGGTTTTCTTGGCCCTCCATTTTAGCTCAAGTTTTCATAGCTCTTTCTTTAGCATGTACATGTCATGGGTATAACATTTTCCAGTGGGCTTGCAGTTGATTTTTGAATGAATATGTGTGGATTCAGATGCTTTGTTGATTGTAGAGTTACAGTTCTTTATTGTTTCATTAAGATCGGTTAATGAGATATCAAGATGGGGTATTATGTTATTCAGGAATGCATCTTTGTCAAAGCGCCTGAATTGGATAGTTTGGTGTGATGTGTATACAGGTTTATGGGTGGGAGGGGTGATTGGGAGGTCTAGGCATAAGATGAAGTGATCATACCATGGAACCTGAGCTAAACAGGGGAGGGAGGGAGTAGTTGGGTGTTCCATGAAGGGTTTATGCTACCCTTGATGTGGGTGGGGCTATTATTTGTTGGAATCCCATATCTTCCATGAATTCTAGAAATACTGTGGACTGGGTCAGGGGTCAGAAGGCTAGGTTAAAGTCTCCTAGGATGTCTTTGTCGGGGATGTGCAGGCCGATTCCAGGATAGATGTAAGGTTGAGGTGGTTGGTTGTGGGGGGTCTGTAGAGGAGACATATAGCTAAGCTTTTATTTTCAATTTTAAGTATTTCTATTCCATCACAATTGTTACAGACACTGGAAGATGCATTGAGTTCTGTTTTGCTTAGGATGAGGATGCCACCTCCTCTTTTGGAGTCCCAGGGGCAGCTAAAAAGATTGCAACAGTTGTTTTTAACTGATTTAGAAGAATCGTATCTGTCTCAGTAAGCCTTCTCCTCTGTGATACAGAGGATATCTGGTATTTCATCTATTAGAACGTATAGGATTACTGGGATTTTATTTCTTATGGATTTTGTGTTGATTACTGTGCAATTTAGAGGGATTATGGTGTCTGTATGCCTTGGGAGTTGATTATTGGGTAGAAGGTTGAAATAGATTAGTCTATGATGCAGTTTGTGCCTGTAGTGGTTTCCTCTATAGTGTGTGCATGTCTGTTGAAGAAGTTGAGCTGAAAGAAGCTAAATAACGAAAACAGGAAACATAACCATTGGCAAGTTAGATGCAAGGCATTCATAAGGCAGAGAGAGAATTTGAAAGAAAAAAAAAGCCTGCAGTGGAAGCAAATACGCATAACCTTTTTCAAGTACATTTGTAGCAAAAAAAACTGTGAGAGAGTCAGTTGGACCATTAGATGGATAGAGGGGTAAAAGGGGCACTAAGGGAGGACAAGGCCATAGCGGAGAGATTGAATGAATTCTTTCATTTGGTCTTTACTAAAGATGTAGGGAAGCTAACCATGCCTGGAATGATATTTAAAGATTGTGTATCAGAAGAATTGAAAGAAATATCAATAAACAGGGAAGATATATTACAAACTATTTGATAAACTGAAGAGTAGTAAAATCACCTGGACTGGATAGCATATATCCAAGGATGTTGAAAGAACTGAAAGGTGAGATTGCAGATCTATTAGTAATCTGTGAACTATCATTAAAATCATCTCTAACACCTGAAGATTGAAGAATGGCCAATGTAATGCCAATTTTTAAAAAGGGTTCCAGGGGTGATCCGGGAAACTAGACCAGTGAGTCTGACGTCAGTACTGGAGAAAATGGTAGAAACCATTATAAAGAATAAAATTACTGAACAGGATAGTGATGGTTTAATAGGAGAACGCCAACATGGATTTAACCAAGAAAAGGCTTGCCTTACTAATCTGTTATTGTTTTTTGAAGGTGTTGATAAAAAGGTAGACAAAGGTGAGGCAATTGATATAGATTTTCAAAAGGCTTTGACAAGGACCCTCATGAGAGACTCTTGGCCAAATTAAAGTCACAGGATTGGAGGCAATATAGTATCGTGGATCAGGAATTGGTTAAAAGAGCAGAGAGTAGAGCTAAATGGCAAATTTTCTCAATGCAGAATCCCAGGGATCTGTACTGAGCCTGCTGCTTTTTAACATATTCATAAATGATCTGGAAATGGGAATAACGAGTGAGGTGATCAAATTTGCAGATGAGACAAAATTATTCAAAGTTGTTAAAATGCATGAGGATTGTGAAAAATTGCAAGAGGTCCTTGATAAATTAGCAGACTGGAAGTTCAAATAGCAGATGAAATTTAATGTGGAGAAGTGCAAAGTTATGCACCGACGAAAGAACAACCAAACATTAATCAGGCGCTCCCAGCTATGTAAACATCGAACAAGATCCTTTTCTCGTTACACTTATTATGTATATAGTTTACCCGGTTATCCAAGTTCCATATTCTGTTAATTGTAATGACCAGACATATGCAATTTGTCAGATGTTTTTGTTCTTTGTAAACCGCACTGATGTCAAATAGTGCGGTATATAAGAAATGTTAATAAATAAATAATAAAATAAATAAATAATAAACTACGATACAAGGTTCCACATCAGGAAACACCACCAGGAAAAAACAGCAGTCAAAAATTCAAACAGAATGCTAGGAATCATAAGAAAAGAAATGGAGAATAAAACAAAGGATATTATAATGCCTCTGTATTGTTCCATAGTGTGACTACACCTTGAATATTGCATGCAATTCTGGTCGCAGTATCTTAAAAAGGATATAGCGGAATTAGAAAAGGTAGAGACAAGAGTTGCCAAAATGGTAAAGGGGATAGAAGAATATCCCTATGAGTAAAGCCCATGTTCCCTGTAAAATAGTTATCTCCAAGTTATAATGCCCTGTTGAATGTAATTTCAGTTTGTTCAATGTAAACCGCACTGATGCAGAATAGAGCGGTATATAAGAGAATGTAATAAATAAAATAAATAAAAAAAGGTAGAGCTCTTCAACTTGGAAAAGAGATGGTTGAGGGGAGATATGATAGAGGTCTATAAATTAATGAGTGGAGTGGAATGGTAAACGTAGATCGATTGTTTACGCCATCAAAAAAGTAGAAAGACAAAAGGACACATAATGAAACTACAATGCAACTCATTTAAGACCGATTATATATTGTGAGTATTTTTTCTTATTAAACTCTAGAATATGTTACCGGAGGATATAGTAAAACCTGTTAATGAAGCTGGGTTTAAAAACTGGTTTGGACAAATTCCTGGATGAAAAGTCCACAAACCATTACTAAAGAGAACTGGGAAATCCACTGTTTGCTCCGGGACAATAGTGATCATAGCATGATTGCCTTTGATTTAATTAGTGGAGGAGGGATAGTACGGAAATCTACAGTACTACCTTTTAACTTTCGAAAGGGAGACTATGATAAAATGAGGAAAATAGTTAAGAAAAAACTAAAAGGAGCAGTTGCAAAGGTTAAAGACTTACATCAAGCTTGGGTGGTGTTGAAAAATACTATCTGGCAGCCCAGACCAGCTGTATTCCACGCTTTAAGAAAAGTGGAAGGAAGTCCAAAAAACTGCCAGCATGGTTTAAAGGTGAGGTCAGAGAGGCTGTTGCCAAAAAAGCATCTTTCAGGAAATGGAAAAAAGAGCCAAACGATGAAACCTGGAAACAGCACAAGCACTGGCAAATCAAATGCAAGGAATTGATAAAGCAGGCAAAGGGAGAATTTGAGAAGCTTGCTGTAGAAGCAAAAACGCAAAATAAAGATTGTTTCAAGTACATTCGCGGCAAAAAACCTGTGAGAGAGTCAGTTGGTCCATTAGATGATAGAGGAGTTAAAGGGGCACTAAGAGGCGACAAGGCGATAGCGGAGAGACTGAATGAATTCTTTGCTTCGGTCTTTACTGAGGAAGATGTAGGGTTGTTACCCATGACTGAAGTGGTATTTAAAGGTGTGGTAGAATTGAAGGATATATCGCTACATCGGGAAGATGTATTACAACTATTAGATAAACTGAAGAGTAGCAAATCACCTGGGCCGGATGGTATACATCCAAGGGTGTTGAAAGAACTGAAATATGAGATTGCAGACCTGCTATTAGTAATCTGTGAACTATCATTATAATCATCTCTAATACCTGAAGACTGGAGGATCGCCAATGTAACGCCAATTTTTAAAAGGGCTCCAGGAGTGATCCGGGAAACTACAGACTGGTAAGCCTCACGTCAGTACTGGGAAAATGGCAGAAACCATCATAAAGAATAAAATTACTCAGCATGTAGATAGTCATGGCCTAATGGGAGACAGCCAACATGGCTTTAGACAAGGAAGATCTTGTCTTACTAATCTGTTATGTTTTTTTGAAAGTGTGAATAAACAGGTGGACAAAGGTGAGTCGGTGGATATTGTGTATCTGGACTTTCAGAAAGCCTTTGACAAGGTCCCTCATCAGAGACCTTTGTCAAAACTAAAGAGTCATGGGATAGGAGGCAGTGTACTACTGTGGATCAAGAACTGGTTAAAAGATAGAAAGCAGAGGGTTGGGCTAAATGGCCAATTTTCCCAATGGAGAAAGGTGAACAGTGGTGTACCCCAGGGATCTGTACTGGGTCCGCTACTTTTTGACATATTCATAAATGACCTGGAAAAGGGAATAACTAGTGAGGTTATCAAATTTGCAGATGACACAAAACTGTTTAAAGTTGTTAAAACCCAAGAGGATTGTGGAAAACTGCAGGAGGATCTGGATAAATTGGAAGACTGGGCATCCAAATGGCAGATGAAATTTAATGTGGACAAGTGCAAAGTTATGCACCTACGAAAGAACCACCCACACTATAGTTACACGATGCAAGGCTCCACATTAGAAACCACCACCCAGGAAAAAGATTTAGGAGTCATCGTGGATAACATGTTAAAACCCTCCGCCCAGTGTGCAGCGGCGGCCAAGAAAGCAAATAGAATGCTAGGAATCATAAGGAAAGGGATGGAGAATAAAACAAAGGATATTATAATGCCTCTGTATCGCTCCATGGTACGACCGCACCTTGAATATTGTGTGCAATTCTGGTCACCGTATCTTAAAAAGGACATAGCGTTATTAGAAAAAGTACAGAGAAGAGCCACCGGAAGGCTACTCCTATGAAGAGAGGTTAAAAAGGTTAGGGCTCTTTAACCTGGAAAAGAGACGGCTGAGGGGAGATATGATAGAGGTCTATAAATTAATGAATGGAGTGGAACGGATTAACGTGGATCAATTGTTTACTCTATCAGAATATAGAAAGACTTGGGGACATGTAATGAAGCTACAGGGTAAACTATTTAAGACAAATAAGAGAAAATATTTTTTCACTCAACGTGTAATCAAACTCTGGAATCTGTTACCGGAGGATGTAGTAAGGGCTGTTAGTATAGCTGGGTTCAAAAAAGGTTTGGACAAGTTCCTGGAGGAAAGGTCCATAAACCACTATTAAAAAAGGACCCAGGATATCAATGCTTGACCCAGTACAAGCATTGTGGAACCTGTGTCTTTTGGGGATATTGCTAGGTACGTATGATCTAGATTGGCCACTGTTGGAAACAGGATACTGGGCTTGATGCCCAGTATGGCATGTCTTATGTTCTTAGGATTAATTAGAATTAAGGCCTACATAGTCATGTCTGAGAATATATGTATGTCTTTTCATGATTGTCTATGACATGCATGCCTATAGAAAAGTATGTTATGAATATACGTGACACTAGACGTAGAATAGAATATGTATATTATGAATATACGTGATGTGAGACATAGAATAATAAAGTGAAATTATGCTGTGTAATGGAATCTTTACCAATAAATAAAGTGGCCTAAAGCTATGATATCAGAGTAAACATAGGCAAAGGCCTAGCTTACTCTCCCAAAGCTTTGGTGGGTTTTATAATACAAGTGTGTTGTGTATTATTTACTGCTTTACCAATTAACCCTCTCATTGCCATTGTTTGTGGATTTCTGTTATACCCAAGAGCCCTGCCTCGCTGTAGGTTAGGGGAGGTGCAGAGTATTCTTTCAGTTAGTGCCGTGACTCGGATTACAGATTTCTGCATTCAAGGCAAGGGCAGAAGGTGCCTGAAGATTTGTGAGTATTATGACAATTACCAGTGATGGGTAATCTGTTAAGTAACAGGCTCTGTCTCAGATGTGTGAATGGCATGACAGAGCTAGGGCTTTAGTGTTTAGAAAAGATAGCCCTTATTGTATGTTTCTATTGTATGTGTGAGAAGCATGGTGATGTAGCCATCGATTCCGTAGCACATAGGGATTCAGTGACAAAAGGTAATGTGAATTTGCGGTTTCCTTTGGAGGGAACTTTCTCTGTAGATAAGATCCATTGCCTGAGATATGGGTTAGCGGTTAAAGGTGAACCGTGCAAACGTGCTTACATGGTGGGAACGGATGGTACATGGTGCAAAACATTGGAATGTTTATGTTTTGAAACAGAGATGTTTGTGTTAAGAAATATAACTAATGACCAGCTGAGTGAGTACGGATCACTCATGTAGCAGAACTAAGAGAAAAAGAAAATGCTTAAAGAGCAACAGCAGTTAGGGGGAGTAGAATAACTAATGACCAGCTGAGTGAGTACGGATCACTCATGTAGCAGAACTAAGAGAAAAAGAAAATGCTTAAAGAGCAACAGCAGTTAGGGGGAGTAGAATTGTGTATTTTGGATATTTGGAATGTCTCCCAGCTCAAAGAATTGAGAGCATGTTTGAATCAAGAAACTGAAAGTGTTGTACTTGTAATAAGAATCTTAGAAGTAGCAACAGGTCATAGAGTTTCTGTTGCAAAAGAATTAGTATTCTCGGGAGATAAATTACCTATGCCTGGAGTTCAGGATCGCAGTAATGATTTGAAATTCAAAGCAGAATTTATAGGTCTTTAAGCAGATTTGTTATTGTGTACTTCTCATTTGTGTACATCTCAAAAGAATTAAGTGTTTCTGATGAATTGTGATCAATCATATTATGATTTAGGCTCTATTCAGGATGTTCTATTCAGCCTAATTTATGTTCTGCCACTGTTAAACTGAAACAGCTGTGGGAAATGATATTGTGACTACTTAAAGAAGTGTTTGATTTGGCTAAAACTTTTCCTAACTACAGGGATAATCCTGGTAGATTTGTATATTTATGGTCTCAAATAACTAACAGTTAAAATCCCATTTGGGCAGCTCCAGATAATTTGCTCAGACCTGTGTTTTTGTAATCCAGCTGATTTTCATAGGGTCACTCATCCAATTCGTGACAGACCATGTGATAGATTTCCAAGAGAAGACTCAAAGAGATAATTTTGTTTTTGTGTAAAGAAAAAAAAACCTAAAATTGTTAGAATTCCTTACAGTAGTATGCAAACTTGTAAAGGACTGGTCGAGATTAACATCTCTAAGGCAGGATAGGGGTGAAAAAGTTACAGATTTTCACACTAGGTGTATGCTAGCTTTTAAAGACTATTCTGGTGAGGCAGAAGACACACCTTCAGGATTTACGAATATTTTTGTAAATGGATTGATTCCAAGAATAAAAGCAATTTTAGAAACTTCAATAATAGATTGGCCAGCTAGAACAGCTGATGCAATTCTGGAAGGAGTTTGATACAGTGATTTGAAATTTATCAAGGATCAGCAAGAAGAGCGAACTAAAATAGATGTGAAAAGACTAAATTGCTCAATCTATACAGCCACCCATGGGCAGGGGGGAGAGGTAAAAAAAAACAGAGGTGGTTATGGGAATCCTCAGCGAGGGCGTGGACAGTCCAGAGATACTTGTGGTGAGACTGTCCCCGGAATCGGAATCTTGATGGTCAGAGAGCTGATTTCCCTCCTCCCCCTCTGGTAACAGCTGAATTCACTCTATCCTGGCTGAGTGGGAAGTTATATTTCCAGCTGTACTCTCTCTCTGACGTGCAGTCTCCTGCAGATGCCAGTACCATTCATCCTGCTCTTGGAGAACTTCGGTCTACCTTGTGGGCAGTGCCAGGATCGAATATCGGATGCCTTTCTATCCCGCCTGTGAAGATCACCGTGAAACCTGGAGTTCAGCTTCCTAGACTCAAGCAGTATCCACTGCCAGCAGCTGCCATTGAGGGAATTCGTCCTGTGATTGAAGATCTTCAGAAACAAGGTGTCATTTATTCTACAACTTCATTATGTAAGACTCCAATTCTTCCTGTACTAAAGGCTGACTGTAAGACTTATAGATTTGTGCAAGACCTGTGAGCAGTAAATAATGTGAATTTGCCAATTTTTCCCTAATCCGCATGATATCTGGACACAGATACCTTCAGGGACTACCTGGTTTTTTCTATTGTAGATTTGAATTCTGCTTATTTTTCAGTGGAGTTTGCAAAGAAACCCAATTTGTTTTTTTATTTGCTTTCCATTTTGAAGGATACACTGATAGTCCTGCATATTTTCACAGGCCCTAAGAACTGCATTATTTGATGTAAGACGTGACCATTCCTCTTTAGTTCAATATGTGGATGATTTGCTTTTATGTTCACCATGTTATGAGTTTGTCTGTCAGATTCTTTGTCTCTATTAGTTCATATTACTAATTTAGGTTTGAAGGTTAATCTGTCTAAACTGCAATTTGTATCTCAAAATGTTACTTTCCTGGGTGTTGCTCTAACACCATCTGGTCGTGCAATTACCTCTGCTAGATTGAAACCTATTCTGTCATTGCCTTTTTCCAGCGACACCAGTGTTATTGCGTAGCTTCCTGAGTTTATTAATTTTCTGTAAATAATAGCTAGCGAATTTCTCAAGATCTTACTGCTCCGCTTTATACTCTTATCTCAGAAAGAAGGATCTGAAGGCCTCATTGTACCCACATTGTCACAGTGGGAGGTTTGTTTTAAATGTAAAAAATGCACTGGGAAATGCGCCATGTTTATTGTATATGATTATTCTTCACCATTCAAATTGTATGTGGCTATTTCTGATTCCTCTGCTACCTGTGTGCTTTTACAAGCTTTCCCAACTGGTTGCAAGCCGGTAGGCTATTTCTCAAAGCGATTTGATGCAGTGACTTTGGGACTCCCACTATGTCTACGTAGTTTGGTAGCAGTGGCTTTTGCAATTGAAACTTACTGATTTTCTGGTTCTACAGTGCCCTTTTGTTCCATCTAATCAAGACTCAGCCTTTGTCCTCCACACGTTTTATTGACTGGAATTAATCATTTCTCCGCTTCATGTTTCAGTATGTACTACATCACTATGCAACCTTTCAACACTTGTGGAGGAGGATGGTCTCATAATTGTTTCCAAACTGTACCTCTACACGCCCCAGATTATACCTTTGCTTGTGGATAGTTCTGCTTTTAGAGATGACAAGGGCAAACTTCGTGTAGAGGCTATGCAGTCACTACGGTTTTGTGGAATTTTGGAAAAATTTGGCAGCAACGAGGGTTTTTTGACTTCTGCTAATAAACCAATTAAACATGATGCATACATTCACCGTTTGTTACAGGCTGTCCTCTTGCCAGCACAAGTTGCAGTTTTAAAATGCAAAGGACATTCTTCTGCTGAAGATTTTGTGTCAAAGGGCAACCATTTTGCAGACCAAGAAGCATGGTGTCACCGACAGTGCTGTATTTAACATCGTCTAATATGACTGTTTTCCCTTTCATCTTTCTTGTAGCAATAGCAAGATACTTCCTTTGAAACCCAGACTCTGACTTCGTGATGCTCAGGGCTGCTGGAAAGAGGATCATCTGCTTGTCTTGACAGTCTTTTGTTTCTACTTGCCCTGTTCCTGCATCATAAGCTTTACCGCTGTGGCTATGAATTATGTCTTTTTGGTTCTCCGGTATCACCTGAACGTCTGTTATTTTTCCTGTGGCACAGCTTGTCTGCACTGTTTCAAGACTGGCACTGTAGGGTCAGCTTAGGGTCAGTTATTAAGATTTCTGCCTTCCGAACTTTTTTTCATTTTGCAGCCTGTTTTGCAGATCTGCCCTGTGCCAGAGGAAGGTGGTGGTATTTGTCTGGTGTCCACTTGTCTATTCTCCAGATGGCTAGAAGCTTATCCACTACCAGTATGACTGCTGGGGTTGCCATTAAATTACCAGTTTATTCCTGTCTGGGGTGTTCCTTTTGTTCTTTCTTGTCTGGGTCCAGCCTTCGTTGCGAGTGTCTGGGAGGGTATTGAAAATTTGGTTTGGTATTAAGAGACAACTGCACACTCCATATCGTCCGCGAAGCTCTGGCCAAGTGGAACAGATGACTAGGACACTCAAAGGTTACTTACGCACTCTGACACAGAACTGGGCTACAGATTGGACAGAAGCCCTTCCCTTTGCCCTTATGGCAGTGTGTAATTCCCCCAGCCTGACACCATATGAAATAGTTACTGGACGTCCAGCTACTTCTCCACGTGACTTGGCAGTTAAACCAGATCCCCAATTGTTGCGCAGCGATATTTTGACTTATTGGTCACGGTTGCACTCAGTCCTGTCTGTTTCCCCTTTATTGCAAGTGAATCCTCAACGAGATGACAGAATCATATCCAGAATCATCAGAATCATTATATCCAGAAGTGAAGTCACTAGATTGGGTCCTGATTAAGAATTTGCATCCAAAGACGCTTCTGGCTCCCAAGTTTCTAGGTCCATTTCGTGTGCTCCTGGTGGGATACTCGGCTTGTAAAGTGGAAGGACATTCTCGGGTACACCTTACACAGTGTAAAAAGGCTCCTTCACAGACTCCAGATGGCAGCTCCCTTCATCAGTGAATCAAGAAAATACGACGCAGAGACTTACTGAACATTACATTAATATTACAGAAAAGATCATCAGGATTTATGTGCTTTTTGAATGGACTAATTCTGCAAAAGACCTTTGTCCAGCATTTACACTACTGATTAGGTGGATATAGTTTGTTTGAATTAGTATTTTACTGATATATATGCAATGACCTTTTGGCACTTAACCTCTACTTTATGAAAAGTTTGAGAATTAGAGGGTAGCTATAGCTATACTACTATATATCTTCATCAGATTAAGAAGAGTAAGTGTATTTTTAGTCTGTCTTAGAACATTTATTTTTGGAGTAATTATAGTTTCAGATATTTAGAGGTTTGCTAAGAATGTTTTCGTATTTGGTCTTAGTTGTGCTGTGGCATATTATTGTTAATGAAGCAGTACTGCATTTAGAATCTTGGGAAAGTTATGAGGGCTATTCCAATATTTTGGTAGAATAATAATCTACGTTTGTAGAATAATGCTGCTACATAATTCTTCCATCTGATATAAGAAATCCCACGTACAGAAACCTTATATTTCTGTAGTACAATTAATGCAAGTTCAAGGGAATCAGGTGCATGATTATGACTTGTTACAGTATAATAGTTACGGCTACCTTTTGAATGACTCAGTCCAAGACATACCTAACTGGAGTTGCCCCTTATTAGGATATTACCATCCCTGGGAACGTAATCTATCTGTAGGAATTAAGGAAATGAACATTACTCAGGAATTAAGGAAATGAATAATTGTACACAGAATCTAGTCTGTCCCCGCAACTTGGCAATTTGGGAAAATGGATTAGTGGCTTTAAAGGGAGACTACTTTGTGTGTGGTAATCTCGCATATACAGAACTTCCCAGAGGTTGGTCAGGTACTTGCTATGTTGCTCAGTTAGATACCCCGTGGCGGTTTTTACCTTACCAAAATGTTACTTTATTATCAACCTTGAATAATTCCTTAAGAAAAAGGGATGTTTCCCCTCAGGATGAAGCCATAATAGCAGCACAACAGTTGGTAGACTCTACAAGTCCTTTAACTAAATCTCAGATAGATGCATTTACAGGTACTGTTTGGCTCAACTCTACACTTATGCAGCTCAGAATCGCATGATTTTAGACTATCTCCTAGCAAAGGAAAATGGCATGTATGGATTATTTATTTATTTATCTATTTATTCATTTATTTATTTATTTATTATTATTACCGTATTTTCCGGCGTAGAAGATGACTGGGCGTATAAGACGACCCCCTACTTTTCCTGTGAAAATATAGGGTTTGGCCTATACTCGCCGTATAAGACTATCCCTCTTCCAGCGCACACCAAAAATGCCCGTTTAAGATGATTATCTTCTGCCTAGTTTTGGCAGGTGAAGCACAGGTCCTATTGCTGGCAATGGGGTCTATTTACTAATTGTATTACTAAGCAAGTGGCCGTACTTCAGTAAATCTAGCCCTTTCGTATGTTTCCATAAACAAATAGGTCTCGCCTCAAATCCAGTGTCACCCGTAGATGCACAGGGAGGATTTTCCACATCAAAGAGGCCCAAAGTAAAACATCTTTAGACCAACGGCAGATTTTCTTCACAAACCTCAGGAACTGTTAACAACTATTCTCTCTGCGAGTGTAGAGTCCTGCCTGGAACACAAGAATGTGATTTAGCTGCCATGTAAAAAGGTCCCAGCCCGAGTAGCACCTTAAACATAGTCATCAATACCTTATATTGCACATGAAACTGAATGGGGAGCTAGCGGAGCAGAATCAGCGCTGGGGTCACGGAATCACATTTCTATAAGCCCTTGATAAGTTGAGTCGTAGTGTTTCTACTGGAGATCTTTCTTGGGCAAGCCCAACAATAGAACATTATCCTCCCTTTTACTGTCAATGTAAAAAAAACCTGGCTTCTGCTGCAGCTGTGGCAGCGGCAGAATCAGCTGTCCCGCAGCCCCTTCTCCTCTGGCCGGAAGAGCCCTGAGTCTGCTCCATCAGCAGCGAAAGCCCGCCGCTGATGGAGCAGACTCAGGGCTCTTCCGGCCAGAGGAGAAGGGGCCGCGGGACAGCTGATTCTGCCGCTGCCACAGCCTATTTGCGTGCTGTTTGCTTACAGCATTGCTGCGCAAAAAGTCAACATTAAACTTGTGTTAGGAAACCCCACACTTGAACTTTAGTGCTGGGTTCTAGCCAAGGGTTTCTGCATGGGCCTGCAAAAGAGGAAAACACAAGAAATTAATAGAGTTTTTGTTAAGTACCAAAAATGGGAATGCCCTGACTGCATGTTAGGGAAAAAGCTGCATTAACAAAACAGCATAAACATCCTTCAAAGCTGCCGAGCACCTAGAAGCAGCATTTTAATGCCATGAACAGGTCATGTACGATATTAAGGACCAAAAATATTAAGAACTTTTCCCATGTTGTATCTATGGGGAGAATATTTTATACGTATGGCTCTTGCCACTATTATTTTGGGTGCAAACTCCTAAGCGGGTATAACAGCAGCACCCTGAACTCAAAACTGTCACATATCCAAAACAAGGGATACAGGACTTAGCTCACACCTTTTTCAAAGTAGCTGTTTAGGTTAGAGCAGGGGTCTCAAACTCAAATTGCTTTGAGGGCCAAATGAGGACTTGTAAAGTAACCCGGGGGCCGCATAAGACGCGGAGCCTCATTTGCATAAGGGGCCTCATTTGCATAAATATTTGCATAATGTTACCATACACTAACTTTTAGTAAACATGCCTCTTTAATGAGTATGGATAAAGAAAGACTAAAAGATTTAGAAACAAGACGACAATAATTAAACTGGGAACCCCAAAAGCCAAACTTGGAATGTACAACAACACTGTAGAAATAAAACTATAAATTAATTTCCTCTTGTACTAAACAAAGCGCAAACATTAATGATGCACATTTCCTAGAGCTGACATATTCCAGTTAATAAATTCAAAATAAAGAGATATTTTTCTACCTTTTGTGCATTTTTTTCAGTTGCAATTGTTCCAGCCACTTTCTTCTGGTTTCTTCATGTCTTCTGCTAACTCTCCATCGTCTGCTGTCCATTTGCCCTTTCTTCTCTCCTAGTTTTTTTCCATTCTCTCTCTACATCTGCTTTAACATACTAATCTTTCTCCTTTTTCTCTTTCCTCATTCCTATTTCATCCACTCAAATTTTACCCCTCCATCCTCAATCCCCACTTACTCTCCCAATACCTGGCCAATTGTAGATTTGTCTTCTCTCCCAGACAAAATATTTTTCCCCTCTCCATTTCACTTTCCCAGCTCCATCCCATTCTAATCCTCCCCCAACATCAGCTCCCTTCTAGTTCCAGCCCCACCCAGCATCCGCTCCCTTCTAGTCCCCCCATTAGTCCATTTCCAGTCCTATCCTAGCCTCACCATCAGCCCATTTCCAATCCTAGCCCCCCATCAGCCCATTTCCAATCCTAGCTCCCTCCCCTCACAGCCCATTTCCATTCCAAGCCCCCTCCCCATCAGCCATTTGCAGTTCAAGCCCCCCTTCCACTCAGCCCATTTCCAGTCCTAGCAACCCCCCCAGCCCATTACCAGTCCTAGACCCCCCATAGCCCATTACCAGTCCTAACCTCCCCATAGCGCACTTCCAGTCTTACCCCCCCATCACCCCATTTTCAGTCTTACCTCCCCTCATAGGCCATTACCAGTCCTAACCCCCCAATCAGCCCACTTCCAGTCCTAACCCCCATCTGCCCATTTCCAGTCCTAGCCCCCACCATAGCCCATGACCAGTCATAACCCCCCCCCTGCCAATAGCCCACTTCCAGTCCTAACCCCCATCTGCCCATTTCCAGTCCTAGCCCCCACCATCGCCCATTACCAGTTATAACCCCCCAGCCCATTACCATTCATAACCCCCCCCCCGCCAATAGCCCACTTCCAGTCCTAACCCCCATCTGCCCATTTCCAGTCATACCCCCCCCCCATCTGCCCATTTCCAGTCATACCCCCCCCCCCGACAGAGGAAAACAAAAAAAACCCAAAACCCTGACTTCTGCCGTTGCCGCCGTGGCAGCGGCAGAATCAATTGTCAAATTAAAAAAAAAAAGACTTCTGCTGCTCAAGCAGCAATATCACCTGTCCTGCGGCCCCTTCCCCTGTGCCCGGAGATCCGAATCTGCTCATCAGCGGCGTGATTTTCAAGCCGCGAAGAGTATGCCCCTCTCGCGTGGTTTCAAGCCGCGCGAGAGGGGAATACTCTTCGCGGCTTGAAAAGCACGCCGCTGATGAGCAGATTCGGATCTCCGGGCACAGGGGAAGGGGCCGCAGGACAGGTGATATTGCTGCTTGAGCAGCAGAAGTCTTTTTTTTTTTTATTTGACAATTGATTCTGCCGCTGCCACGGCGGCAACGGCAGAAGTCAGGGTTTTGGGGGGGTTTTTTTTTTCTCTTTCGCGGGCCGCACAAAGTTGTCTCGCGGGCCGCATGCGGCCCGCGGGCCGCGTGTTTGAGACCCCTGGGTTAGAGGTAGTGATGAACATGCAGGACTGCCCTAGGCAGCACCCCCCATGCTGCCATGCTGACGATGCTGCCGTGCCACCCCCATCCCATCATCCACCTTCTCACCTAGGGGAGGAGGCGGCAGCATGGTAATTACTCCCTTCATGCAGTGGCGGCTTCAGAGCAACGGCAAACTTTAAGGCAGCTACATGCGTGCTCACAGTCTGCCACTCCTGCTCCCTCCAATGCAATTTTCTGTTTGGGGAAGGATCAGCACACTGTGATTGCATGCACTTAAACCACAGCACTAAAGCAGCAGCCATGTCACCTACTAGAACCTGCTGCCCTAGGCAATTACCTAGTTCACCTAGTTAAGACCCTGCATGTACACAGGGTCGGGCAGTCAGGGCAGAAACTGATGGGGTGGGCCCCAAAGCCTGCCTGCAGGATACGTCTCCTTCAGCTTGAAGCAGACTTGGGGCCCAGGGCATCTGCCTTATTTGCCACCTCTAAAGGAAGCCCTGGTTCGGGTACACTAGGTATATCCCGTGCCCAGAGGGCTTGCAATTTAAGGTTCTACCCGAGACTGCCGAGCTCCGCCCTCTCTCCTCCACCCAACCCGGGCCGGCACTTACCGTTCTTGGGCAAACTCTGAATCACTTCCACAGCCGCCTCGAACCTAGTCTGATGGAGGGTGCCAGTCTCCGCCATGTTCGCGCTCATCCCGTGGCCTTAAAGGCACCGCATGAGATCCGAGGCGCTTCCACCGAACGGGAAAACTCCCCGGCCGAGCAAAGTGACAGCAACGTCTCTCGACGATCACTGACGCATGATTTTCGGCTGACTCATCACGGTGCAGGCAGAGGGGAAGGGCGGCAACGCCGCCGCCGTTTACCGACTCCACTAAGCTCCGGGAAGTCTCCGCATGCGCCACCACACAGTACCGCAAGGGGGAGGGTATAAGAAGGGCATCATGGGAAATCGAGTTTCCACACCTTCTAGAAAATGGTATCACAGCGATCCGACAGAAGTGGGTTTTTTTTGTTTCCCTCCGTTGTGGGCCGCAGACCCCGGGTCTAAGCTGATTTTTTTTTTTTTTTTAACTCTGCGGAAAATTAAGTTATACCGGCGTATAAGACGACCCCCGAATTTTGAGCATATTTTCAGGGGTTAGAAAGTCGTCTTATACGCCGGAAAATACGGTAACTATTGTTTGCTTGATGAAGGAAAAATAGTGAAAGGCCTACTAGATAAGGTTAGGAATCGTACATTTGCATCAAGTAGTAGTTATGTAAGTTCTTTTGGTTCTGTTTCTTCTTTCTGAAATTTATTATCTAGGCCCCTGCAAGGCATATTAGCTTCATTATCTGGCTTATTAGGGATTATCATTTTAGGAACAATAATTCTTTGTGTAATATCTGCTTGCTGTAAGAAATCAGTGGAGACACTGACCCCTAAAATAATGTTACAGGTTGACTCAGAAGCTAGCTATGATCCATTTTTAATACCGATGTCTGAGTTTCCTTATCTGTGAAATGATTCTTTACAGAATCAGAGGAAGGACTGAAAGAAAGCTTGATTGTACCGGGTTAGATACACAGTCAGGCCCTGTGTATAACATATTACTATAAGCCCTAAGAAAGAGTTAATATCATTTGTAGCTCCTTATTTAATACTATCCTTGAAAACTCTGTAGAAGAAATTGGGTGAAAGGTTTACATAACATAAACATTAGTCTTGTTATTAGAAAGATAAGCAAAAGGCAAGTTGTTTACCCAACGTCTCAGTCTCTTATTCCCTGGTCAGAGATATCAAACTGTCAGTGTAAGGATCAATTAGAATTAAGGCCTACATAGTCATGTCTGAGAATATATGTATGTCTTTTCATGATTGTCTATGACATGCATGCCTATAGAAAAGTATGTTATGAATATACGTGACACTAGACGTAGAATAGAATATGTATATTATGAATATACGTGATGTGAGACGTAGAATAATAAAGTGAAATTATGCTGTGTAATGGAATCTTTACATATAAATAAAGTGGCCTAAAGCTATGATATCAGAGTAAATATAGACAAAGGCCTAGCTTACTCTCCCAAAGCTTTGGTGGGTTTTATAATACAACAGCTATGGGATCTGAACTCTGGGCTTCTCTCAAGCCTAATCCAGTGTTCCAACTACTAGAGTATTCCACCACATAATGAAGCAACTCTCTCCTTTACATCCTGGATGCTTTAAACATATAATGCCTCTACTGTGGTCCAATGCTGAGGCCCCTAGCGCAACTCTTTTTCAAATTTCTACTATCAAGCTTACAGCACCCAAATACTAACCAAGAATGATCCTGCTTAGCTTCCAAGATCAGACGAGACTGGGCACACTCAGGGAGATGTCGCCATCAGCTACATCCTGTAACCACAGGATGAACAACCTCAGCTCTTCACAGTGGGCACCCTAGCCTGTCAGGGAAGCATCCATTGTGAAGACCCTGTGAGGGTTCGGGAGTCGAAAGGACATGCCCATCTGCAGGTGCTGGGTGTCCTGTCACCAGGTGAGGGACTCCACGTGCTGGCGAGAGATTGTGACACTGTCCCGAACCTGCCCATAGCCTGGGTCCACTGGGACCGGAGGCACGCGTTGGGGACTACATGGACTGTGGAGGCCATGTGGCCCAGGAGCACTCAAACTGACACGGCGCGGCGCCTCTGTACCTCGGCTGCAAGGGCCATGAGGCAGTCTGCCCTGTCAAGAGGAAGGAAAGCCCTGGCCTGCATGGAGTCCAAGCAGGCCCTGATGAACTCCAGAGCCTGCGTTAAATCATTCAAAATGCAACCTCAATCTATCACGAAGCCCAGGTACTGTAAGACCTGAATGGTACAGCCGGTGACATGTCCGGCCTCTGAGGCTGCATCCCCCTTGACGAGTCAGTCGTTGAGGTAGGGAAAGACAAAGGCCAGGCACTTTGTGAAGATTCTTGGGGCAAAGGTGAGACCGAAGGGAAGTACCCTGTACTGGTAGTGATCGCCTCCTACCATGAACCTGAGGAACTGCCTGTGACTTGGGTGGATCAGGATGTGGGTATGAGCATCCTTTGGCTATGCTCCTTGCATCTAATCTCCTTGCTGGAGGTAGGGCATCAGTGTTCCAATGGAGAGCATTTAGAACTTTTCCCGCAACAGAAACTTGGTTTCTCAGATCCAAAATGGGACTCAGGCCCCCTGTTCTCTTGGGGATCAGGAAGTATCTGGAGTAAAACTCATTGTCCTTCGCATGGTGCAGGATGGGCTCCACAGCTCTGTCCTTGAGAAGGATCTGGAGCTCTTGCCTCAGCAAGGTCTGGTGCAGTGGAGACTGAATGGGTTCCCCAGGAAAGAAAGGTGGAAGAGCCTGGTCGAGGTGGTAGCCCTCCTTGACTACCTGAAGAGCCCAAGAGTCGATGATGATGGAGGCCCACAGGTGAGCGAAGTGAACTAGGCGCCCCCCTGTCGGGGAGCTTGTCCTCCAGGGAAAGAGAGGCTATGCTGATGGCATCAAAATCCTGACCCTGGCTGGGCTGAGGCTGGCGGCTGGGGTTTTGGGCTCTTGGGCTTGCGTGGGACCTGGCCTGTTCCCTTGCTGTGAAGACCCTACTGAGAGGTCTGGGCGGCAGGGTGGGGGGGGGAGGGATAGTCCTGTTGAGGCTGGCCCTTCCCGAGGAAAGGGGGTTTCTTGCCCTGTGGCTTCTTCTGGGGCAAGGTGGATGTTTTCTTTGAGAGCCGGGTACGGGTGACGTACTCTGTCTCAATTTCAGCTACTTTGTCCTCCACAGGTTTACCAAAGAGCTGTTCGCCGAAACAGGGGATGTCAAGAAACTTCTCTTATACCCACTGCTCAAGATCTGACGATTGAAGCCAAGCCTGGCATCGAGCGCCGATGCCAGAAACCTCCACCCTCGCACTGGACTCAAAGCCATCATAGGCGGCTCGAGACAAGTACTCGGAGAACTCCGAGACAGACTTCGAGTGTCTAGAAATGCTGGAGGTAGTCTACATTGAGGCCAGCCACGAGGCCAGAGCTCCTTGGCTAGGTCCCAAAGGAATATGCCGATATAACGTTGGTAAGTCTGGATACAGCATGTCTGCATCGAGCCCTGGTAGCATTTCTGCCGGGGGCATCAAGGGCACAGGACACTTTGCCCGGGGAGTACCAAAAGAGTGAGACTTCGGGCTTTTTTGCCAGCGCATGGCCAACTCAACCACTATAGACATGTGGGGGGAGCTGCACCTTACGGAAACCTGGGCCCACTGAATCTAGTACATCGTATTCAGTCGACAGCTGATGATGGGAACCAATGCAGGGTTCTCCCACATCCCGAGAAGCCAGGTAAGGATGGAGGGGACAGGGACCATCAAAGTCTCCTTCGGTGGTGCCTCGTACTGGAAGATGTCAAGTTCCTCTGTATGAGGGTCGTCCTCCAACTCTGTCATGGAGAGCACCCGAGCCATATCCCTGACAAACTCGAGGAAAGAGATGTCCACAATTGGGGATCAGCACATGGCAGCCCGCGGAGAAGGGTCCAGGGGAGGTCTCGATGGGCTCAAGTCTCCAGGGAGGTCTTGATGTCAGACTCCCAGTAGGAGTACTCTGAGGAGGACTCAAAGCTCCTAGCTGCAGGAGCACTGGTAGCTCCGGTCTTGGGTCCTTCAAGCCCATGGCAAGGCTGGAGCCAGAGGCTCTTGCCAGCACAGACCTCGCTCCCGAAGAACAGGAGCAAGAGCGAGACTGTTGCCGAGGATCTGACTAAGGCATCTGGCTCTCGACGATCGCTTTGGCAGCCTGGCGAGTTCGAGGTCAAGGTCTCTACGGGGCCAGGCAACACCCGCTGGGAGGCAACGAATGCAAAAATTCTGCGCTTCAGGGTCAACATACAGGCTTCCCACTCGGGAGTAGCAGCCATTGACACAGACGCCAAGGAGGAGAGGGAGTCCTTGACGAAATGGTTCTTGGGAGACTGAGGTCTATCACCAGAGGCCACATCATCTGTTCTGGGCACCTTTTGGGGATGCTCCCACTTTGACTCCTTGAGATCTCTCTGGGGGCTGAGGGATGGGCAAGGGACTTCCCGTGCATGTCCACATCTCCGGAAGAGGCCCTCAAGGTCGTCTTCTTATTATGTACTTGCTCCAGAGTACCTTGTTTGGAGTGCCTGCAGGTGCACTGAGCGGTCGTGGGAGCCATGCGGGGCCTTCAAGCGTGAGGCTACCGGGGATATTGGAGTAGAGTCCGCCTTAAGGAAGATGTAATCCTGCTTAAGCCGACGGCTCTGTATGGCTTTTGTGGACAAGGGGCACGCCTCCAGAACGTGCTCAGCACAGACACCAGAGGCAACAAAATCATGCGTGTCGGTGATGGACACATTTTTTGAACACCGATCACATTTTTTAAAACTGGTGGCCATAGGGGCGAAAAGGATCTCCGTGAGGTCAAAGCCCCTCACCGCAGCTAGTAGCTGAAAAGGGCACGAAAGCACTAAAAAGCAAAAATATGACAAGAAAGCTGGGGAGATACTTCCGTGAGGGCTTCGTTGGCACCGTCACCCATATATGAGGACTGACTTGTTCCTGGAGAAAATGCTTTTGCCACCATGGAAGCAGCCAACACTTGCGGCAGCAATAAATCTTTCTGTCTTGCTGCTCACAGAGTCAGGAAGCCACAGCAAGGGGAGCCTGTGTCCCATTCACCTCCCCCCCCCCCTCAAAAATCGCCACTCACAATTACTGCAATTAATGCACTGGAGTCAATGGTCTCTGCTATATTCACTGTTGTACAGAATCAGGCAAGGCTGCTACTACTACTATTATTACCACTACTATAGAATAACGCTATAAGGTGTGCATAGTGCTGTTCTTGCTCATCAGAGCTTACAATCTAATTAAGACAGACCAAACAACAGCAACTGGGGACTAGGGTAATTCAAGGATCCCCCCACTCCCCTTCACCCTATCCCCGCCCCCGGGCGTCCACCGCCCATGCGGCCTCTCTGATTGGTTACTGGCTGAAAACGGCAATGGGTATTTGCCGATAGGACGCACATCGTGACATATACAGATCGTGACTGAGTGCGTAGATAGATGAGGCTTCTGAGTGGCGGAAGCGGGCGGCTTTTGATAGTCAAGAGCTCTGCGTATGGAAGAGGGAGTCGTCCTCCCCACCTCCCTGTTGTAGAGATGCGTGTTTTTCAAGGGTGATGATGGGAGGGAAGAGGTGATGCATGAGCTTTTACGTTGATGACTGAGTCATTATCGCAGGTTTGTGAGGGAAGGATGCTTATTTTGTATCATTATTTTATTATGGTACTTCACTAGTAAACTAAAAAATGCAAGCCTTGCGCATGCACCCGAGTTGTACAGTATAAGCGTTTTACTAAATGGGGTGTATTTGCTGAAATGTTTCAACACGGGTTAATGAAATTAAGCAAACCAATTACCTATAGCCTTTTTATTTCTATAGGTAAAGTGGTACTTAATGTGCCATAATTAAATTAAGTTGCATTAATTGAATTAAACTATTTAAGACAAATAAGAGAAAATATTTTTTCACTTAAAGGTGTAATCAAACTCTGGAATTTGTTACCAGAGGATGTAGTAAAGGCTGTTAGTGTAGCTGGGTTTAAAAAAAGGTTTGGACAAATTCCTAGAGGAAAGGTCCATAAACCGTTATTAAAAAAGGGACCCAGGAAATCAATGCTTGACCCAATACAAGCATTGTGGAACCTGTGTCTTTTGGGGAAACTGCTAGGTACCTATGACCTAGATTGGCCACTGTTGGAGACAGGATACTGGGCTTGATGGACCTTGGTCTGACCCAGTATGGCATATCTTATGTTCTTATGTTATGTTCTAAGGGTAATGGCAAACAGATAGGTGATAAGCAGGAGAATAAGGAGATGAGGATCCAAACGCAGCCTTGAAGATGTGGATTTTTAGCCTGGATTTGAAAAGGGCCAGAGAAGGAACCTGGCATACTAACTCAGGTGGTTTCTTCCAAGCATATGGAGCAACAGGATGGAATGAGCAAAGTCTGGAGCTGGCAGTGGCAGAGAAGGGAACAGAAGAGAGGATATGCTCCGCAACAGCAAACAGCACAACAAAGGAGTGAAGAAGAACCACAATCACACCAAGGATATCTTCACAAACACAAAACTTTATTCAAAATCAGACTTGGCCAAGTTTCAGCATGAAAGCCTGCATGAGGGGTCTGTAAGAGTATGTCTTCGTCAGATATGACTTGACAAAGGAGTACATAATATGTCAAACAACCAAGGAACAGAACTACAGCTGCTCAAAAACGCTGGAGAAGCAGAATCATGACAGCGGAGAAAGGCCATATCTACCTAGTCTGCCCTTCCATATCAACTACTATAGTCCCCTTGTTTCCCTTCAGAGATCTTCTGTGTTTGTCCCATGCTTTCTTGAATTCAGATATGTTCCTCATCTCTACTGTCTCCACTGGGAGATAATTCCATGCATCTACCACTTTTTTCGCAAAGAAATAATTCTGCATATTACTCGAGTCCACCCCCTTGCACCCTCAACCTATGCCCCCTCAAAACAGAACTTGCTTTCAATTGAAAGAGGCTCTACTTGTGTGCATTTATGTCATGGTGGTAAAAGCGTAGCTACTCACCTGTAACAGATGTTCTCCAGGGACAGCAGGAATCAGTCCCCACTTATGGGTGTCCGTGAGCAATATGTTTTTGGAGCATGTTACATTTTTTGAAGCCAGAGGCCATGGGGGAAAAAGAAGCCCCTGCGAGGTCAAATGCCCTTGAGGAGGACAGTGGTTAGAAAAGGGCGCAAAAAGGGCCCCCAAGTAAGAAAAAAGGAAGGGAAAAATATGGATCCCCTGGCCCACAGCCAAAGCGGGGGTGTCAGGAAGGATGGGAGAGGACCGGTGCAACCGGAAAAAAGGCTAAAAGGCCAAAAAGAGAGAAACATTTTCTGAGGGACAAAGACGTATGTCCGAAGGGCTCCGTAGAAAAAGGGAGACATAGTAACATAGTAAATAGAAACATAGAAACATGATGACAGAAAAAGACCACATGGCCTATCTAGTCTGTCCTTCCATAACAACAACTACAACAGTCCACTTTTTACCTTTAGAGATCCTCTGTGTTGGTCCCATGCTTTTTTGAATTCAGTTACTGTCCTTATCTCTACCACCTGCACTGGGAGACTATTCCACGGATCCACTACTCTTTCCGTAAAGAAATATTTCCGCATATCACTCCTGAATCTATCTCCCTTCACCCTCATCCCATATTCCCTCGTAGCAGAACTTGCTTTCAATTGAAAGAGGCTCTCTCCCTGAACATTTATGCCACGGAGGTATTTAAACATCTCAATCATATCACCTCTATCCTGCCTTTCCTCTAAGGTGTACATATTAAGATCCTTAAGTCTGTCCTCATATGCTTTATAATGAAGCCCATTAATCATTTTAGTAGCAACCCTCTGCACCGACTCCATTCTGTTCACATCCTTTTGAAGGTGCGGTCTCCAGAATTGCACACCATACTCAAAATGAGGTCGCACCAAAGACTTATACAGAGGCATTATCACCTCCTTTTTTCTGCTAGCCATTCCTCTCCGTATGCACCCAAGCATCCTTTTAGCTTTTGCCGTCGCCTTTTCTACCTGTTTAGCTACTTCAAGATCATCAGACACAACCACGCCTAGGTCCCGCTCTTCTTTAGTAGACAAAAGTACTTCACCTCTTATACTGTATTGCTCCCTTGGATTGCTGCAGCCCAAATGCATGACCTTACATTTTTTAACATTAAATCCCAGCTGCCAAATTCTAGACCATTCTTCAAGTGGTATGCGTTTAACTAATCCCTATATCCTCCATACCCTCCGCTGTTGGGAGTAGAGGAGTGGCCTAGTGGTTGGGGCAAGGTACTTCAGACCGGAAGGTCGGGGGTTCAAATCCCACTAGAGGACAGCAACCTTGGGCCGGAAGGACTGGGGTTTCTAATCCCACAGGTGCTCCTTGTGGTCTTGGGCAAGCCACTTAACCCTCCACAGCCCATGTTCCCTGTAAAATAAGAATATAAGAACATAAGATATGCCATACTGGGTCAGACCAAGGTCCATCAAGCCCAGTATTCTGTTTCCAACAGTGGCCAATCTAGGTCATATGTACCTAGCAGTTTCCCCAAGAGACAAGTTCCACAATGCCTGTACTGGGTCAAGCATTGATATCTTCGGTCACGCTATATCCTTTTTAAGATACGGCGACCAGAATTGCACACAATATTCAAGGTGCGGTCTCACCATGGAACGATATAGAGGCATTATAATATCTTTTGTTTTATTTTCCATTCCTTTCCTTATCATACCTAGCATTCTATTTGCTCTCTTGGCTGCCGCTGCACACTGGGCTGAGGGTTTTAACATGTTATCCACAATGACGCCTAAATCTTTTTCCTGGGTGGTGGTTCCTAAAGTGGAACCTTGCATCGTGTAACCATAGTTTGTGTTGTTCTTCCCTAGGTGCATAACTTTGCACTTATCCACATTAAATTTCATCTGACATTTTGATGCACAGTCTTCCAATTTATCAAGATCCTCTTGCAATTTTCCAACTTTAAATAGTTTTGTGTCATCTGCAAATTTGATAACCTCACTCGTTATTCCACTTTCCAGGTCATTTAGGAATATGTCAAAAAGCAGCGGACCCAGCACAGATCCCTGCGATACACCACTATTCACCTTTCTCCATTGGGAAAACAGGCCATTTAGCCCAACTCTCTGCTTTCTATCTTTTAACCAGTTCCTGAGCCACAGTAGTACACTGCCTCTTTTCCCATGACTCTTTAGTTTTGCCAAAAGTCTCTGAAGAGGGACCTTGTCAAAGGCTTTCTGAAAGTCCAGATACACTATATCAACCAACTCACCTTTGTCCACCTGTTTATTCACACTTTCAAAAAAACATAACAGATTAGTAAAACAAGATCTTCCTTGTCTAAAGCCATGTTGGCTGTCTCCCATTAGGCCATGACTGGTTTCTACCAATTTTCCCCCGGTACTGATGTCAAGCTCACCAGTCGGTAGTTTACCGGATCACCCCTAAAACCCTTTTTAAAAATTGGTGTTACACTGGCGATCCTCCAATCTTCAGGTATTAGATGATTTTAATGGTAGTTCACAGATTACTAATAGCAGGTCTGCAATCTCATATTTCAGTTCTTTCAACACCCTTGGATGTATACCATCTGGCCCAGGTGATTTGCTATTCTTCAGTTTATCTAATAGTTGTAATACATCTTCCCGATGTATCGATATTTCCTTCAATTCTTCTGCACCTTTAAACACCACTTCAGTCATGGGTAACATCCCTACATCAGCCTCAGTAAAGACCGAAGCAAAGAATTCATTCAGTCTTTCCGCTATCGCCTTGTCGCCTCTTAGTGCCTCTTTAACTCCTCTATCATCTAATGGACCAACTGACTCTCTCACAGCACAGTGCTTGTGCAGTTTCCAGGTTTCGTCATTTGTCTCTTTTTTCCATTTCCTGAAAGATGCTTTTTTGGTAACAGCCTCTCTGACCTCATCTTTAAACCATGCTGGCAGTTTTTTTGACTTCCTTCCACTTTTCTTATAGCGTGGAATAAAGCTGGCTTGGGCTTCCAAGATAGCATTTTTCAAAGTATCTCCGATCCGGGTGATCGTGCAAGGCACGGTACCGATCGAAGTCGGCATCGGAGGGGTCCGGTACCGACTTGTCGATACCGGATGGATAAGCATGACTCGGCCCTGGTAGAATACCTGCCAATGTCGATGCAGTCGGTACCGGTACCGAGGTCGGTGCCAGTAACGATTAAATTGTCTGAAGCGGTTTCAAGGGCATCAAGGCGGTGAGAAGAGCCGCCAGACTGCATTCAATAGCCAAGAATCTCTGGTCTATCGACGCTGCCGATGCTTGGGTTTCGGTACTGGATGAAGCAAGTGGTACCCCAGAGCATGGCAGCAGTAGTTCTGCAGAGGCTGAGGCCTCAAGAACATCCTGTAGCCCCGTTAATGCTTTGGAAGCCGAAGCCGAAGCCGCCCGCCGGGGCAATTTTGCCATTACAAGTCCCTCAAGGGCAACGCTAGAGGCATCTCGATGCTTAGAAGGAGATCTACCTATTGAGGATCGTCCAGATTTATGTTTAGTTACCTGAGATCCATGGGAGGAAGACGAAGGCCTGGAAGACGTCAATGCCACAGACGTTGCATTGGAGGGAAAAAGGGTTCTAAGTTTAGTAGCTCGGTTTTGCCGGCCCCTCTTCGACATCATCCCACAGGTAACACACTCCGAGATGGAGTGGTCAGGACCTAAACATTTGAGGCACCACTCATGGGTGTCGGTGACGGAGATGGTACCGCCATACTTAGAACACTTTTTAAAACCCAAAGTGGGTTTTTCCATTTTAAAGGGAAAATTGGGCCTAGTGCCCAAAATGGCGCATGGCACCTGAGGAAAAAATACCTGGAAAAGACTCCAGAAGAAAAGTGGTTTTTTTGTTGTTTTTTAAAGAAAAAAAGAAAGAACCACCAGCGGTACCGGTGTAGCGTCGAGGGAAGGCAGATGCGACTACAAAAAACAATAAAAGGGAATATTTTCTGCGGTGACAGGATGTGCGACCTGTCGGCTCCGCGGAAAACGAAGAACTGGAGAGGAACAGTTGGGAAAGGCGGGAAGGCAGCACGCAGGCGCTGTGGGATGCTCCCAAAAGCTCTCCTATATCCACGCTGGGGAGCATTCCCACACAGGCTCTCTCGTAGGTCAGATGGCAAGGCATTACATTCTGAGGAAACATAGAGGGAGAAAACCCGATTACAAGTAGCTTGTTTGCTCTGTAGTTTTTGTGAAGGGATGTGGAATAGATTAGCAGAGTTTGCCCTATGAGATCTGCAGCTAGTAGGCTTGGAGAGGAGGGGACAGAGGCAGGGAGCTGATTCAAGCTGGATGATTTTGTGGGTTAGGGTGAGATATTTAAATTTTATCCTAGACAGGATGGGGAGGCAGTGTAGGTGTCCGAGTATAGGGGTGATGTGGGATCTTCTAGAAGTCTTGAAGATTAGAGGTGCAATTGTGTTTTAGGCCAATTTATTTTATTTATTTAACAATCACTTATATACCACACTTTCCCATGGATCAGGTGCGGTTTACAAAGAACAGGTTAATGGACAGAGCAAAGGTCTGTTTTTTACAAAGAATATCCGTAAACTAAGTACAATAGGCCAGAGCCTTAACAAGACATACTTAGTTTCAGTTGAAACTGAAACAAGTACCATAACAAAAACAACGTTTCAAGGTATTACAACTATATACAAATTATGTTTATACTAAGTAAATTGCATAGTGGTCGATTGACTAATTGTGATAAGTTAGATTGAAATGTCGCCGGAAGGAGTGTTGATATCAGTATAAAGGTATTGAGATAATTTTATAAGCTAGTATTATGTGTCTTACTTGGTAGGGATCTGATTTGTCATTTGTTATCCATTTTCATTATAGGAGAAGGAGCATATCGTAGGATCAAAGTGTGAGGTAAAAAGATGTGTTTTTAGTTTCTTTCTGAGTTCCTTAATTTCTGTTAGTGTTCTAATTTCCTCAGGGAGGGAGTTCCATAGAGTGGGTGCTGCATGGGAGAATGCCTTTTTGTTAGTTGTCTTTTTAACTTTTGTGAAGTCTTTTGGAGTTATTATTTTGTTTGTGTGACCTTTCCTGTGTGCGGTTTTATTGGAGTCCTTAGTGATAAGTTTGCCTAGTGTCGGTGGAGCCATGTTATTTAGTGCCTTGAAGGTAGTTATTATGGTCTTTTAGTTTATCCTGCATTGTATTGGTAGCCAAAGTAAGTTAGCTAGTATGGGTGTTATGTGTTCAAATGTTTGAATCTTCATTATGATTCTAGCTGCTGCATTTTGTGCTAGCTGAAGTCTTAATGTTTTGCTTTGATGTGCCTAGAAGTATTAAGTTGGCAAAGTTAAAATGGGGTGTGATGATTGTCTGTATTATGCTGATGAAGTCTTGTATATGAACAAGTGGGCGTAGTTGCTTTAGTATTTTGAGCTTGAAAACAATTTTTTTTGTTGTGTTTCTTATGTGAGAGTCCATATTGAGATGTGTATCGAGGATCACGCCTAGGTATTTCACTTCGTTTTTTATTTTAATATCTTGATTTTGAAGTGTGATGTGTGCTGGGGGAACGTATGATTGGTCTTTCGTTACAATTAATATGTCTGTTTTTGAGTGGTTGATATGTAAGTTGTGTTCATTTAGCCATGTTGTTACTTCATTGAGGCACTGGTTTAAAAGTTGCATTGGCAGGGTAGGGATCGTGAATGGAATGTACATCATTATATCATCCACATATATATGATAGTGTACTTTGTATTTTTTAAAGATGTTACAAACAGGTTGAATATAAAAATTAAAAAGGAGGGCTGAGAGGGCTGAACCTTGTGGTAGACCGATTTCCTGGTTGTATGTTTTTGATGTTTGGGTATTGATTCTTACCGTTTGTGTTCTATTGGTTAGGTACAATGTGAACCACTTGTGTGCTGTTGATTTAATTCCTAATTGGCCGAGTCTACTGAGCATTAGGGTGTGATGTACACTATCGAAAGCTGCAGAGATGTCAATGAATAGGAGAATGAACACTTTTTTAGAGTTATCAGTTCCTCTTACGAGAGTGTCCAGTAGAACCGCTAGAAGTGTTTCCACTCCATGACAGAGGCGAAATCCATATTGCTGTTCATCTAAGGGAGCTGAAGTATCCATGCATTCCTGAGTTTGAATTTGGACAACCTTTTCTATTAGTTTGGCCATGAAGGGTATACTTGAAATTGGTCTATAGGAGTTCGGGGATGTTTTGTCGAGGGTGCCATTTTTAAGTATTTGGGCGAATTTGTGCATGTTTTAGAGTAGGTGGTAAATACCCTTATTGTAGTGAGAGATTTATTATGGAAAGGATGAAGGAGGAAAAGGTAGGTATGGTTTTCTTTATCCAGATTACTGGACATGGGTCTAGGTAAGAGGTTGTAGTATTAAGGTTTGATATAATATTCTTCAGAGTGTCTTTGGCTATTGGATGGAAATCTGACCAATCATTTGTATGAATATGGCATGGCTTGATTTGTGGTTTTGGTGAGAATGACTGCTGTTTTGATTTGTTCATATAGTGATTAGCCAAAGTCTGGGCAGATATATCCGTAATGTCATTGCTGGAGTTATGTGTATTATTTGTTAGATCTTGAACAATGTTGAATAGTTCCCTAGGTCTATTTATCGAATTAGTTAAAATAACTGCATGGTGGTTTTTCTTTGCTTTATCTGTTGCTTCTTTATACTTTTTTAGGTAGTTATTATAGGCCTCATAGTGTGTTGTAGATCTAGTTCTATGCCGATTGGAGCTGATAGGTGCTCTGTTTTGGAAGGCTGCTATATATAAGGTTGCAGTAATCAAGGGTAGGGGTATTTAGGGCTTGGCAAATGGTCCAGAAGGAATCTGCGTTTAAAAGTGGGCGGAGGTTTCCAAAGGTTCTAATTTTGGAGTATACTGAGCAGGTTGTTCTATTTATTTGTTCCTGGAAGGCGAGGTTCTGATCAATTATAATTCCAAGATATTTAACCTCTTAACAGAAATAGGGTAATCGTCGAGGACAATTGATTTAGGGGGAGTGTAGGATGGGTCAGTGAACAGATTGAGGGCTTCTGCCTTGGTTAAGTTAATGAACAGATTATGTTGCTGGAGCCAGTTTCTGATTTCTTTAATTTTGTGTAAAGGGATCACATGCACCTCTGGGCCTCTAAAGAACCTCAGAAAACACCCACAAATAGGAACAGAAGTGAAGGGGACCCCTACACTACCACTCTCTGATTTATGCAGCCCAAATGCATGACCCTGCATTTTTTAGCATTAAATCTCAGCTGACAAATTCTCCACCATTTTTCAAGCTTATCTAGATCCACCTCCTGTAATCTACTCCTTCCTGGGTGCCTACTCTAAGGCAGATTTTGGTATCATCCGCAAAGAGGTAAACCTTATCAGACAGCCCTTTCGCAATATCACTAATGAAGATGTTAAAAAAAAAAGAACTGGACCCAGGACAGATCCCTGCGGCACACCACTGGTAACATCCTTCTCCTCAAAGTGAGCTCCATTTACCTGTACCCTTTGCCGCCTTCCACTCAACCAATTTCTAACCTAGTCAGTCACTATAGGGTCCATCCCTAAGGTGCTCAATTTTTTATAAATCGCCTTTGCGGAACTATATCAAAAGGCTTTACTGAAATCTAAGTAAACCACATGTAGGGCTCTCCCTCAGACCAACTCCATCATCCAATCAAAGAAATCAATCAGATTTGTCTGAGAAGACCTGCCTCTGGTAAACTCATGCTGCTTCGGATCCTACAATCCACTGGACACCAGAACCCTAACTATTCTTTGTTTTAGCAGCATTTCCAATAATTTACTCACCATGGAGGTTAGACTAACTGGCCTGTAGCTTTCAACCTCAACCTTATTTCTGCTTTTGTGTAAAGGGACATGTACCTCTGGGACTCTAAAGCAGCACTGAAAAGTTCAGTTGGTGGAGCCATTAGAATGTGGCCAAGTTCTTTTAATATTCTCAGGTGTATCCCATCAGGTCCGATCGCTTTGTCTACTTTTAGTTTAGCAAGGAGAAATTAGGTCTTACCTGCTAATTGTCTTTCCTTGAGCTCTCTCCGGGCCAGTCCAGGGAACGTTAGGGTTGTCAATCCCATTCAGCAGCTGAGGACTGACAAACTTCAAGTTTTACTGACAGTTTAAGCCACTCCCTCTGATGTCAGTGTTTCAGTCTTCTATTAACAAAGCAGCTTAACCCCAACAGTGGAAAAGAGAAACTAAAGAACCAAACAAAGATACGAACTAATACAAACTGATAACTCCCTATATTCCCTAGAAACGGACTGCACACGCCAACGCAATGTGAGTCGCTCACTTAATTTCCTTTATTGAGGGGTTTTGTTTTGTTTTTTGATTTTTTTTTTTTTCAGATTACCGAAATCAAATTGCTCTGCAACTGTTCTTGTGCTCAGATAGACTTAAAGACCGTGGACGAAACTCTCTCTGAAGCGAAAACTGGGTGGGCCCTGGACTGGACGGAGAGAGCTCAAGGAAAGACAATTAGCAGGTAAGACCTAATTTCCCCTTCCTTATCGCTTCTCCGGGCCAGTCCAGGGAACGTTAGGGCAGTACCAAAGCAGTACCTAAACTCGGGAGGGACCTGCAAGACCTGCTACAATGGCCAAGGCCCCCACATTCGCATCCCCTCTGGCGTGAACATCTAACCTGTAATGCCTAGTGAAAGTATGCAGAGAGGACCACGTAGCCGTGCTACAGATATCCACCGGAGGGACTAACGTGTATTCCGCCCAAGACGCCGCTTGAGATCGCGTGGAGTGCGCTCTGAGCCCCTCTGGCGGCTCCTTCCCCCCCGGCTTCGTAAGCCGCCAGTATAGCGTGCTTCACTCATCGGGCAATCGAGGCTTTCATAGCCGCTTTACCCTTATGCCGGCCCAAAAACAGCACAAACAACCTATCTGACTTGCGAAAAGCTTTAGTGATCTTAAGGTACTTCCCTCAATATGCGGCCTAGATCCAATTTTCTGAGAGCGCGATCCATCGGGGAACCTGAGAGATCGGAGAAAATCGGCAACGCCACCGACTGATCTACATAAAAGGAGGACACTACTTTAGGCAAAAACGAAGGCACAGGCCACAACATCACCTTCTACGGCAAAAATTGAAGGTAGGGCTCTTGACAAGATAAAGCTTGCAAATCTGAAATCCTCCGTGCCGAACAAAACGCTACTAAGAAGGCGGTCTTCCAGGAAAATTCTTCCAAACTCACCGCGGAAGCAGATTAATGCTTCCAAGACCACATTCAAATCCCAAGGAGGCACTACGTTGCTGAGATACGCTGACTCTGCACCAAACCTCTAAAACAAGTCAGGGCCGCCAAATGCACCTTCAGCGTGCTGAGAGCCAACCCTTTCTCCAAGCCTTCTTGAAGAAACAGCAGTTGAGGCAACGCAGTAGACATTAGGCCTGTAGCCCCGATGTGCACACCAATCCTCAAAGACGTGCCAGACGCGCATGTACGCTAGCGAAGTCGAAGGCCTCTTAGACCACAAGGTGGATACAACAGACTCAGAGTAACCCTTGCGTCTTAACCGATCCCCTTCATGAGCCAAGCCATAAGCAAGAAGCAATCTACCTGCGGCATCAGCACCGGCCCCTGACTTAACAGAATGAGACGGAGTGGCAGCCGCCACGCAGAATTTATCAACAGCCGCACCAGATCTGCATACCATGGCCGCCGAGACCAATCCGGCGCAATGAGAATCACCGTTCCTCTGTGACTTGCTATGCGCTGAATGAGCCGGCCGAGCATCGGCCACAGCGGAAACACATACAGAAGAGTGTCCAGCGGCCAGGGTTGCACCAAAGCATCCAGGCCTTCCGACATGCGTTCTCTGCATCTGCTGAAAAAACGAGATGCTTTGGCATTGCTGAGAGTAGCCTGTGATAAGGAAGCTTATCATAGCTCAGGAAGGAGCTATAGAAAAGGTGAAGTGACTCTGAACAAGCAACCTGTCAGTTCTGGTAGAAATAAGAAAACAGAATTTTCCCATAAAAGACTACCAGTCCCAGAATGCACCAGGTTTCCAACAGCCATTAGAGGAGCTGAAGTGGGGAAACGTGTGTTCAATCAGGAGGGCTATGAGGTAATCCCTAAGCACTCATCTCAAAGGGCAGGGCCTGATTCAGCACAGCTGCGCTGTGTTAGGGTGGAGCACTCATCTAGGCAGAATAAACGTAGAGTTTATTCTACAGAGAATTATCCTCAGAATCCTCAGAATTATCCTCAGTTTCATCTGGAGGATCATCAGAAGCAGAAGCCAAACCGGACGGACAGAGAGGGCAAGAAACCCTTTGGAAGAAAGAAGAGAAAAGCCTTTGGGAGGTCTAAAGGAGTCCAGAGCAGTACATATACTGGAAGGCATTCGAAGGGCCAGCATACACCATTGGACTGGGGAAAGCCAGAGGAATGGTGCTGCAGGGCTAGGAATCTCCAGACGGTACCTGTGAGGGAGACGGCTGCATGTGGAAGGGACCCTAAGACCCGTGCCAGGAGGTATGTGAAGAGAGATCCAGTGTCCAGGGATCTGGATTGGAAGGCTGGACATAAGAACTGGACTACATACTGGCCAGGCTATTTAGAGAGGAACTCTAACAGCAATGGAAGCTCAGGTATGAACACTGATCTATGCCCTAGCTATAACCTGGAAAGACAGCAGGGAAACAAGTATTCTCCTGAGAATGCTACATTGAGAAATTCCTCTGTGCCAATCCATGATATTGAACCCATGATCGTTGAAGAAGGGAAAGGAGTGGTCTTAGATACAGGCTGTGATTATATGGATTGCTCTCTGTCTAAACTTCTTTGGTAATTTACTGTTACAAAGTTCAGCAACCATCACAAAGAAATACAAACTTGTTCCTTAATCTACTCAGAAAAGCTCTTGAGTAGGATTTTGGGCCACGTAGTAGAAAGCAAGCCAGCTAAGGGGTTTCAGCTGGTTAACTGCTAGTAATTGAGCCTTACCTAATTGGCTGTGAGCTCTGAGAGAACACTTCTGAGTCTGTGTGTGAAGATATAAGAAGTTAACCTGAAAAGAACAGTTTTTCCCTACTTTGTGGGTTTTGTTGGTTGATTGAAGCATTGCTAAGGAAATATTAGTTAGAGCCTACAGGAAAGACCAGTTTGTTACCAACCAGGTCTTTTATTCTTTGATTTGATTGCCTGACAAGTTCAATTGTTGTTTTCCTGATTTTGTTTTTCCAAGTTTAACACTGAAAGCAAGTATCCTGTTTTATGTGCTACCAAGCATATCTGTGTTGGGAGAAATAACCCCATAAATAAATATCTTATTGGCTTTACACTCAAGCACAACTAATTATTGTGAGTGGCTGTGTCTGGTGTGAATGAACTGCATTTCCCACAATCCCTTGCAAATCATATTGAGATATGCACTTGCCAAGACTGTGAACATTCTCACCCAGGCAGCCGTCTGACAAGCCATCAGGTCCATCACCGGCTGCCCCCAGCAAACCGTAATGTCATGAAACACAGCTGCATTCAGTTCCCACTACCCAGGGTCGAAAACATTCTGATTGAGATAATCGGCCTGCACATTGTCACTGTCCGCTGCATGCGCAACCAATAGAGCTACAAGATGACTCTCCGCCCAACATAACAAGTCCTGGCTCTCCTCTAGTAAAGGCACACTCCTGGTATCCCCTTGTCAATTGATATATGATACTGTCACCGCACTGTCGGAAAAAACCCAGACCACTGCCCCCTCAAGCAGGTGTCTGAAATGTAGAACTGTGAGGCAGACCGCTTGGAGCTCTAACCAATTGATCGACCACGAGCTCTCCTCCTCAGACCAGAAGCCCTGTGTCACCTGAGACTGACAGTGAGCACCCCAGCCCGAGAGACTGGCATCCATAGTCAGCAGCACCCACGCCGGATCCTGTAAGGGAACACCTGCCCGTAGATGACTGGGATCCAGCCACCACAGCAGACTCTTGCATACCAGTTCTGGACAGATCAGTTTTTGTGAGAGAGGCTGAAGCTGTGGAGACCACCTGGAGAGCAAAGCCTGTTGAAGAGGCCGCATATGCGCTATGGCCCACGGAACCAGGTCCAGGGCCGCTGCCATGGACCCCAAGAGTTGCAAGTAGGTCCACGCCGAAGGAGCCAAAATCCGCAAAAAGGCTTGCACTTGTGGCCCAATCTTTTGAACTCTGCTCTCGGGAAGGAAGACCGAACCCCATTCCGTGTCGAAGAAGGCCCCGAGATAAGTGAGCTGTCTCACCGGCTGCAAATGACTCTTTGCTTGGTTGATGACCCAACCGAGCTGCTCCAGGACCTGAACCACCCAACTGAGTCCGCCCGGGAATCGGCCCTGATCAGCCAATCGTCCAGATAAGGATGCACCCGGACACCTTCCTTCCGTAGGGCTGCCGCCGCCACCACCATCACCTTCGTGAACGTGCGAGGAGCAGTCACCAGACCGAAAGGCAAAGCGCGAAACTGGAAGTGACCCATAGGGACGGCAAATCTCAAAAACCACTGATGATCTGCTTTGATGGGAATGTGCAGATAAGCCTCCGTGAGATCTATGGCCAAGAGGAACTCCCGGCCGTACCACCCAAATAACGGATCTCAGCGTCTCCATCCGAAAATGCGGAACTCGCAAGGTGCGACTGACATGTTTGAGATAGAGAATTGGATGAAAAGATCCTTCTTTCTTGGGGACATAAGAACATAACATAAGATATGCCATACTGGGTCAGACCAAGGTCCATCAAGCCCAGTATCCTGTTTCCAACAGTGGCCAATCTAGGTCATACGTACCTAGCAGTTTCCCCAAAAGACACAGATTCTGCAATGCTTGTACTAGGTCAAGCATTGATACCCTGAGTCCCTTCTTAATAATGGTTTATGGAACTTTCCTCCAGGAACTTGTCCAAACCTTTTTTAAACCCAGCTACACTAACAGTCTTTACTACATCCTCCGGTAACAAATTCCAGAGTTTGATTACACGTTGAGTGAAAAAATATTTTCTTTTATTAGTCTTAAATAGTTTACCCTGTAGCTTCATTGCATGTCCCCTAGTCTTCCTATATTCTGATAACGTAAACAGTCGATCTACGTTTACCAGTTCCACTCCGTTCATTAATTTATAGACTTCTATCATATCTCTCCTCAGCCGTCTCTTTTCCAGGTTAAAGAGCCCTAACCTTTTTAGCCTTTCTTCATAGGAGTATCCTTCCATCCCCTTTACCATTTTGGTGGCTCTTCTCTGAACCTTTTCTAATAATGCTATATCCTTTTTAAGATACGGCGACCAGAATTGCACACAATATTCAAGGTGCGGTCTCACCATGGAACGGTATAGAGGCGTAATATCTTTTGTTTTATTTTCCATTCCTTTCCTTATGATACCTAGCATTCTATTTGCTCTCTTGGCCGCCGCTGCACACTGGGCCGAGGGTTTTAACATGTTATCCACAATGACGCCTAAATCTTTTTCCTGGGTGGTGGTTCCTAATGTGGAACCTTGCTTCGTGTAACCATAGTTTGGGTTGTTCTTCCCTAGGTGCATAACTTTGCACTTGTCCACATTAAATTTCATCTGCCATTTTGATGCCCAGTCTTCCAGTTTATCAAGATCCTCTTGCAATTTTCCACAATCCTCTTGGTTTTAACAACTTTAAATAGTTTTGTGTCATCTGCAAATTTGATAACCTCACTCGTTATTCCACTTTCCGAGTCATTTATGAATATGTCAAAAAGCAGCGGACCCAGCACAGATCCCTGGGGTACACCACTATTCACCTTTCTCCATTGGGAAAATTGGCCATTTAGCCCAACCCTCTGCTTTCTATCTTTTAACCAGTTCCTGATCCACAGTAGTACACTGCCTCCTATCCCACAAAATAAATTGAGTATCGACCACAAAATCGAATATCGACCTAAGCCGCACTGGTCGCGAGGTACCGGTACCACCGCCTGCAGCTGTAACAAACGCCCCAGCGTGTCGGCAACTGCTTGCGTCTTCGGACCCGGAGCACATGGGGACACCACAAAGGTCTCTGTCAAAAGGCAAGCGAATTCCAGTGCATACCCTTCTCAAATGATCTCTAGCACCCATTTGTCGGAAGTTATTGCGGTCCAGGCCGAGAGAAATCCCTGCAAGCGGCCTCCCACAGGGACTTCTGCCTGGACCGGCCGACCTTCATTGCGACTTTTTAGCTGTGTTCTGTTGAGTATTGAAGTAGTTCTTACCGAAACCTCTAGCTCCGCAAAAGGACTGCCCCCGAGAACCAAAACGGCCTCTGGGATAGGGAACAAACCGAGCACCTCGAAACCTACGACCACCTTTGGAGTCTCCAAGATCTTTAAACAATCTTTTCCAAGGCTTCCCCAAAAAGTAACTTCCCCTTATAGGGGAGCTTACTGAGCCGCGATTTAGACGAGACGTCAGCTGCCCAATTCCGTAACCAAAGGAAGCGTCTGGCTGCAACTAAGGAAGCCATAGACTTTGCGGCTATTCTTACCAAATCATAGAAGGCATCTGCCAGGTAAGTCGCCGCTGATTCCAATTTCACCCCTTCCACGGAAGAAGCTTCTGCTGAATCTGCAGTGACCTCCCCCTGGAGCCAGCGGATGGAAGCTCTGGACACATACGCTCCACAAATGGAAGCTTGCAGTGCTAAAGCACTAGAATCAAACGCCTGCTTCAGGAGAACCTCCAACTTACGATCCTGCAGATCCTTAAGCGCCGCTGCGCCTTCCACTGGAATTGTCGTCCTCTTAGTTACAGCCGAAACTAATGCATCTACTTTAGGCATCTTTAACAACTCTCTCTCCTCCTGAGGCACCGGGTATAGGCGACCCAAAGCGCGACTACCCCTCAAAGTAGCTTCAGGACACTCCCACTCAGACTCAATCATCTGCTTAATGACACAGTGCACAGGAAAACAGCGTTGCTCTGATTTAAAGCCTTGCAACAATGGATCCTCAAGTGGTTCCTGAGATATTGAAGGCATCAGAATGTTCAGGGCAGATAAAGACTGAGATATAAGAGCTCCCAGCTCCTCCTTGCGAAAAACCCTAAAAACATTAGGATCCTCGCCCGGCGCAGTCTCCCCCTCTTCAAGCTCCCCCAGCCAAGGATCCAAGCCTGCCTCCGAGAGGAGCTCTCCATCCTCCACTAACTGAGGCTCCGTGGTCAGCGATCCCGCTGGCTCTACACTGGACTCCTTATTCAACCCCCTCTGGGAAGTGCCCTCTCCTGGGTCTACTGCAGTCCCATCAGGCTGCACCAGCTGCACAGGATGAGAACCGGAGGCAGAAGAACCTGCCTGAGAGGATTTCAACAAAAAAGCCCTATGCAGCGCCAAAATAAACTCAGGGGAAAACAATGCAGACAGACCCTCCTGAGCCTCAGGAGACTTCTGCTGAGTCTGAACCACGCCAGAGCTTCCTTAATAGCCTTTGATTTTCGCTTTCCTTGTCTGTAATGGCCCGTGGGAGCAACGGAGGGCTCCACTAAGATGGCCACCGTTCCCGCCTTTTCTGAGGCGATTAAAGGCCTATCTACCTCTCTAGAAGGCTTGTTCTCCATATCCTCCTAACCGCAAACAAAAAGAAACTGCGGTTAAGGAAACACAGTCTTGAAGCGCTCCAAAAAACTTTGCCTCAATAAACTCAATGCCAGAGCTATGCTTCTCTGGGGGAACCCCCGCCGCTACGAGAATGCGCGGGTTAACTAAATGAAGGCCTCTGCCTGCCCCGAAGGCTCACCTGATCTGAGCGAAGCAGCTCAGTGCCGTTTTCACGCTGCCCCGCTGCTAGCGGGGGAAGAGAAAACGCGGCGGTTCAGCAAGGAGGATGGCTACTGGGCTCCCAGGACCAGTCCTCCGCCAATGTAGATACTCACCCGGGAGAAGGCAGGCTCTCTCTCCTGCTGCTTAGAGCCTGCAGCAACGGGCCGTCTACGCTTTCTTTTTTTTTTTTTCTTTTTTTCAATCGACTTTATAGAGCAAAGGGGAATATAGCAGCAATCAGCCCTGCTAGAGCCAGCCTGCTTTCAAAATCCTGCACAAAAACAACAAAAACTATCTTCTCTGTCAGGGAGACTGTCAGCATCGATGTCCTGTTCAGCTGCTGAGGACTGAAAGGCTGGAACACTGACATCAGAGGGAGTGGCTTAAGCTGTCAGCAAAACTTGAAGTTTGTCAGTCCTCTGCTGCTGAACGGGATTGACAACCCTAATGTTCCCTGGACTGGCCCGGAGAAACGATAAGGAAGCTCCTCATGTTTATGTTTATATGTTTATGCAATTTCTTGATATACCGCCCAGGCTGAAGGGCATCAGAGCGGTTTACAATCACTATAAGCAGGTACTGGATACATTCCCGCGTCCCCAAGGGGCTCACAATCTATGTGTACCTGAGGCAATGGAGGGTTAAGTGACTTGCCCAAGGCCACAAGGAGTGCCTATAGGACTAGAAACTCCAGTCCCTCCGGCCTGAGATTGCTGTCCCCAGGTGGGAATTGAACCCCTGGCCCTCCAGCCTGAGGTACCTTATCCTAACCACTAGGCCACTCATTCAAGATCCCCTTCACTTCTGTTCCTATTTGTGGGTGTTTTCTGAGGTCCTGCTACTGGCCATTCATCTGTGAACAAAGAACAGAAATATCTGTTAAGCAATTCTGCTTTATCCTCATCAGCTTCTACATATTCCTCTCCTTCATCCTTGAGTCTGACAATGCCACTTTTGCCCTTCCTCCTCACACTAACATATCTGAAAAATGTTTTATCCCCCCATTTTATTGCATTGGCTATTTCTTCTTCTTTTTGTATCTTTGCTTTCCTGTCTACTTTGCTAGCTTCTCTAAGTTTTTCCAAATACAGATGCTTGTCTTCCTCTGTGACCTTTTGTATTTTATGAAGGCCATCCTCTTTTTCCTCACCTTTTCAGCTACTTCTTTTGAGAACCACAGTGGCCTTTCTTTTCCTTTACATTTATTTACCTTTCTAACAAAAAGGGTTTTTGCCCTTAAAATATCCTCTTTTAGTTTGCCCACTGCATAAATACTACAAATTCCAGCTGTTCCCATCTTGCTACCGACTCCTTGGAGAGCCTGAATATTAGCTTTTTTGACCAGTAGTTCTGGTCCTTAGTTGTTTATGGCATTTTATGTACTCCTTTGTCATGTCAGATCTGACCAAGACATATTCTCACTGACACAGGCTTTCATGCTAAAACTTGGCCAAGTCGACTTTTGAATATAGTCTTCTGTTTGGTGTGGCTGTGGTTCTGGTCCGCTCTAGTTGCGCTAGTGGCAGAAAAGGGCACAGATAAGATCTGAAAGAAGCGTAGTTCCCAAGGAGGAGGTGTAAGGAGTGATCAGAGGAAAGGTAGCAAGGAGCTGCAGAATGAACACACTTATAAGTCAGTAGGAGAAGGAGGAAAACTGGAAACAATATAAGCACTGGCAAGTTAGATGCAAGGCACTGATAAGGCAGGCAAAGAAAGAATTTGAAAAAAGCTTACTGCGGAAGCAAACAAACGTTTTTCAAGTACATCCACAGCAAAAAAACCTGTGAGAGTCAGTTGGACCATTAAATGATAGAGGGGTAAAAGGGGCACAAAGAGGGGACAAGGCCATAGCGGAAAGACTGAATGAATTCTTTGTTCAGTCTTTACTGAGAAAGATGCAAGGATGCTACCCATGACTGAAATGATAATTAAAGGTGATGCCACAGAAGAAACGAAAGAAATATCGATAAACCAGGAAGATGTATTACAACTATTTGATAAACTAAAAAGTAGCAAATCACCTGGGCCGGATGGTATACATCCAAGGGTATTGAAAGATCTGAAATATGACATTACAGACCTACTATTATTAGTAATCTGTGAACTATCATTAAAATCATCTGTAATGCTTGAACATAGAAACATGATGACAGAAAAAGACCACATGGCCTATCTAGGCTGTCCATTTTCTGTTTATATGGCTCAGGGTCCGCCCAAGCATTAGTCAAGACAAGACAGTCACATAGGACAGCAGCTTCTGAGGGAGGGGCGGCAAAGAACGGCCAAAGTCAAAACGAAAACCAAAGATCCTGACAGCCCCGCAGACTCAAAGAATCATTAGCACACGTATGGCAGGTAGGGTGGGCACGCACATACATACACAGCAAAATTTTGTATTTACAAGTGTGATTTCCAAGTATACATTTTCACAGGATTGTTGTGGGAGGTGTGGTATGAGGATGGGGGGTGTAAGGCTGAAGACTGGCCTAGGGTGCCCAATACCCTGACTTCTCTCTTTCCTACTCTGTCCATTTTTCTCAACCTCTTCTTTCTCTGCCTCCCTTTGTGCCTCTCCCTCCCTTTCTGTGTCTTTGTCAGTGTGCATACATCTCATTTCATTCCTGCCATCTTCTCATCCTTTCTCCTTTTCTTCTCCCTTGATGCCGTCTTTCCTCATAGAAACATGATGACAGAAAAAGACCACATGGCCTATCTAGTCTGTCCTTCCATAACAACAACTACAACAGTCCACTTTTTACCTTTAGAGATCCTCTGTGTTGGTCCCATGCTTTTTTGAATTCAGTTACTGTCCTCATCTCTACCACCTCCACTGGGAGACTATTCCATGGATCCACTACTCTTTCTGTAAAGAAATATTTCCGCATATCACTCCTGAATCTATCTCCCTTCACCCTCATCCCATGTCCCCTCGTAGCAGAACTTGCTTTCAATTGAAAGAGGCTCTCTCCCTGAACATTTATGCCACGGAGGTATTTAAACATCTCAATCATATCACCTCTATCCCGCCTTTCCTCTAAGGTGTACATATTAAGATCCTTCAGTCTGTCCTCATATGCTTTATAATGAAGCCCATTAATCATTTTAGTAGCCACCCTCTGCACCAACTCCATCCTGTTCACATCCTTTTCAAGGTGCGGTCTCCAGAATTGCACACCATACTCCAAATGAGGTCGCACCAAAGACTTATACAGAGGCATTATCACCTCCTTTTTTCTGCTAGCCATTCCTCTCCGTATGCACCCAAGCATCCTTCTAGCTTTTGCCGTCGCCTTTTCTACATGTTTAGCTACTTTAAGATCATCAGACACAACCACGCCTAAGTCCCGCTCTTCTTTAGTGGACAAAAGTATTTCACTTCCTATACTGTATTGCTCCCTTTGATTGCTGCAGCCCAAATGCATGACCTTACATTTTTTAACATTAAATCCCACCTGCCAAATTCTAGACCATTCTTCAAGCTTAGCTAGATCCCTCCTCATGTTATCTACACCTTCCTGGGTGTCTACTCTATTGCAGATTTTGGTATCATCCGCAAAGAGGCAAACCTTACCCGACAGCCCTTCCGCTATATCACTAACAAAGATGTTAAAAAGAATCGGACCAAGGACAGATCCCTGGGGCACACCACTGGTAACATCCTTCTCCTCAGAGTGAGCTCCATTTACTTGTACTCTTTGTCGCCTCCCACCCAACCAATTTCTAACCCAAGAAGTAACTTTAGGGTCCATCCCTAGGGTGCTCAGTTTGTTTATAAGTCGCCAGTGAGGAACAGTGTCAAAGGCTTTACTGAAATCCAAATACACCACATCTAGAGCTCTCCCTTGATCCAACTCCCTGGTCACCCAGTCAAAGAAAACAATCAGATTTGTCTGACAAGACCTGCCTCTGGTGAATCCATGCTGCCTCGGATCCTGTAATCCGCCGGACTCCAGAAACCTCACTATTTTCTCTTTCAGCAGTGTTTCCAATAATTTACTCACCACCGAAGTTAAACTAACCGGCCTGTAGTTTTCAAACACATCCTTACTTCCGCTTTTGTGTAAAGGCACCACATGAGCCTCTCTCCAGTCCTTTGGCACCACTCCTGACTCCAACGAGGCATTGAAAAGGTCAGTCAGTGGAGTTGCTAGAACGTCCCCATGTTCCCTCAGTATTCTAGGGTGTATCCCATCCGGTCCCATCGCTTTGTCTACTTTAAGTTGAGCTAGTTTCTCACAAACACAGTCTTCTGAAAATTGTTCAAGATGTCCCTCGCTTCTGTTCTTATTTGTGGGTGTTTTCTGAGGTCCTGCTCCTGGTTCTTCATCTGTGAACACAGAACAAAAATATTTGTTAAGCAATTCCGCTTTATCCTTATCAGCTTCTGCATATTCCCCCCCTGCACCCTTGAGTCTGACAATACCACTTTTGCCCTTCCTCTTCTCACTAATATATCTGAAAAATGTCTTATCCCCCCCCCCATTTTATTGCATTGGCTATTTCCTCCTCCTTTTGAATCTTTGCCTTCTTGACTACTTTGCTAGCTTCTCTAAGTTTTTCCAAATACAGATGTCTGTCTTCCTCTCTCTGTGATCTCTTGTATTTCATGAAGGCCTCCCTCTTTCTTCACTTTTTCAGCTACTTCCTTCGAAAACCATTGCGGTCTCCTGTTCCTTTTGCCTTAATTTACCATTTTAACAAAAAGGTTGGTTGCCCTTAAAAGACCCCCTTTCAGTTTGGCCCACTGTTTTTATATACCCCCCCCCCCCCCCCGCTGTTCCCATCCCACTAACGACTCCCTGAGGTATTGGCCCATCTTCGCAAAGTTAATCTTCCTAAAGTCTAAGATCCTCACCTTGGAATGGATTCTAACAGCCCTAGTCCTAATACTGAACCACTCCATTGGGTGATCACTGGATGCAAAATGATCTCCCACTACAAGATCAGAAACACTTTCACCATTGGTAAGCACCAAGTCCAGTATGGCCCCTTCACGTGTGGGGTCTGTTACCAATTGCCTGAATAGTTCTCCCTGTAGAGAATCCAGGATCTCCTTACTTCTAGATACTGCAGCAGGAATGTGCCAATCAACATCTAGCATATTGAAATCTCCTATCAGTAGCACTTCCCCTTTCCTAGCAATGCTGCGTATGTCTTCAATTAACTCTCTGTCCACCTCTTCCTCTTGTGAGGGAGGTCTGTATATCACACCCATACAAATAGATTTCTCTTTCCCTCTTTCTAGTTTAAGCCACAATGCCTCCTCTCTCCCTTTTAAGCTCTGTAATTCCAAAGCTTTAATAGTAGTTTTTACATATAGTGCCAGCCCTCCCTCCCCTTCTTCCTACCCTGTCCTTTCTGAATAAAGTATAGCCAGGTATAGTTACATCCCAGTCATGGTTTTCTGTGAACCATGTTTCTGTAACTGCCACTAAATCCAAGTCAGCCACTCCCACCAAAGCTTCAACTTCAGGGATCTTATTTCCCATGCTACGGGCATTAATACCGCACCTTCAAAAGGATGTGAACAGGATGGAGTCGGTGCAGAGGGTTGCTACTAAGATGATTAGTGGTCTTCATTATAAAGCATATGAGGACAGACTGAAGGATCTTAATATGTACACCTTAAAGGAAAGGCGGGATAGAGGTGATATGATTGAGATGTTTAAATACCTCCGTGGCATAAATGTTCAGGGAGAGAGCCTCTTTCAATTGAAAGCAAGTTCTGCGACGAGGGGACATGGGATGAGAGTGAAGGGAAATAGATTCAGGAGTGATATGCGGAAATATTTCTTTACGGAAAGAGTAGTGGATCTGTGGAATAGTCTCCCAGTGGAGGTGGTAGAGATGAGGACAGTAACTGAATTCAAAAAAGCATGGGACCAACACAGAGGATCTCTAAAGGTAAAAAGTGGACTGTTGTAGTTGTTATGGAAGGACAGACTAGATGGGCCTTGTGGTCTTTTTCTGTCATCATGTTTCTATGTTTCTATGTTTCTATAATACACACTGCTTTCCATATGTTACCCCTGTTACATTAAATACGTTTATGGAAATGGATGTCACCTACATGGGGGCTTTCATTTGAAGATTGGAGGATGGCCAATGTAACACCAATTTTTAAAAAGGGTTCCAGGGGAGATCTGGGAAACTACAGACCGGTGAACCGGACATCAGTAGCAGGAAAAATGGTAGAAACTATTATAAAGAACAAAATTACTGAACATGTCAATAGTTAAGGCTTAATGGGAGACAGCCAACATGGCTTTAGCCAAGGAAGGACTTGTCTTAATCTGTTATGTTGTTTTGAAGGTGTGAATAAACCGGTAGACAAAGGTGAGTAGGCTGATATAGTGTATCTGGATTTTCAGAAAGCCTTTATCAAGGTCCCTCATGAGACTCTTGGCAAAATTAAAAAGTCATGGGATAGGAGGCAGTGTACTATTGTGGATCAGGAACTGGTTACAAGAGAAATCAGAGGGTAGGGCTAAATGGCCAATTTTCCCATTGGAGAAAGGTGAATGGTGGAGTACCCTCCCCCCCCCCCCAGGGATCTGTGCTGGGTCCGCTGCTTTTTAACATATTTGTAAAATGACCCAATAATAGGAATAATGAGTGAGTTAATCAGATTTGTAAATGACACAAAATTATTCAAAGTTATTAAAACCCAAGAGGGTTGTGAAAAATTGGAAGACTGGATGTTCAAATGGAAGATGAAATTTAATGTGAACAAGTGAAAATTTATGCACCTAGGAAAGAACAACCCAAAGTATGGTTACACAATGTAAAGTTCCACATTAGGAACCACCACCCAAGAAAAAGATGTAGGCATCATCATGGATAATTTTATTTATTTAAACTTTTTTTTCTCTCTATACCGCCCATTCCATCGATCAGGGGCTGTTTACATCAAACAAGAAACTCCATTACAGGGAACATGTTAACTATGTTACAAAAAGCGCAGTTACTCACCTGTAACAGGTGTTCTCCAGGAGCAGCAGGAATCAGTCCTCACATATGGGTGACGTCGGCGCCGACGGAGTCCTCGCGGAGCAATTTTCCCCAGCTTTCACAGAAAGCCTTTGGGAATTGCAGCGCGCATGCGCGGTCCCCTTCCCGCCCAAGGGTGCCATCTTAGCCAGTCAGATGACATAGCTAAAAGACAGCATAAAAATTTACAAAAAAACTAAAGCAGATAATTGCAACTCCAAGGGGAGGAGGGAGGGTTGTGAGGACTGATTCCTGCTGCTCCTGGAGAACACCTGTTACAGGTGAGTAACTACGCTTTCTCCAGGACCAAGCAGGAAGTCAGTCCTCACATATGGGACTCCCAAGCTCAAGGCTACCGGAGACCCTAAGCACAAAATGAGCTCCCTCTAGCTCAGCAGTACAGAAGGAAGGAATCTTCGCTGAATTATACCCACCGGTAGCCCCCATCCGGGATGGAGGGTAGGAGTTGCTCAAACCTCGAAGAGATTTCGGAGGACTGCCTGTCCGAAAGCACTGTCCCTGGGGGACTCCCTCTCGAGGCAGTAATGGGCTGCAAAAGTCTGGCTCAAAGACCAAGTAGCGGCCCGGCAGATGTCTGCCAATGGAACAGAGCGGAGGTAAGCCACAGAAGTAGCCTTCGCCCGAACACAATGAGCCGTGACCCGACTTTCTAAGGAGAGTCCGGCTGCTCCATAAGCCCAAGCGATACAGTCAGCAACCCAAATGGAGAGAGTACGCTTGGAGACCGGGAGCCCCAATTTATTGGGGTCAAAAGACACAAAAAGCTGAGCAGCTTTACGGTGCTCTCGCGTACGATCAAGGTAGAAGGTCAATGCCCTTCTACAGTCCAGGGTATGCAGGACCATTTCAGCTCGGCTGGAGTGTGGCCTGGGAAAGAAGGTTGGAAGTACCACCTCCTGATTGATGTGAAAAGGGGAGACCACTTTTGGAAGAAATTTTGGGTGAGTCCGTAGGACTACCCTATTTTTGTAGAACCGAGTGTAAGGGGGTTCAGACACGAGGGCCTGCAATTCACTTACGCGTCTAGCGGAAGTGAGGGCAATCAGGAATAAGGTTTTCCAAGAAAGAAAACGTAAAGAACAGGTAGCCATAGGTTCAAAAGGCGGACAGGTGATCCGCTGTAAAACCACATTCAGATCCCATTCAGGTGCTGGAGGGCGCAGAGGTGGTTTAAGTAGGAGACGACCTCGGAGAAACCTCGCCACGAGAGGGGCGCTGGAAAGAGGTCTGCCATCCACCGGCACATGATGTGCAGAGAGAGCACTGAGGTGAACCTTGACGGAGTTGGACTTAAGTCCCAGATTAGAGAGGTATAGCAGGTACTGCAAAGATCACCGACACCGAGCAGGAGAAGGGATCCTGAGACTGCTGAGCACACCAAGTGGAAAAACGACGCCATTTTAGGGCGTAGCATTTGCGGGTGGAAGGTCGACGAGAAGCTAGGACGACCTCCTCCACCGCCGCCGGCAAGAGAAAGGGAGCGAGGACTACCCTTTCAGCCGCCAGGCCATCAGATGCAGCGATCTGAGGTTGGGGTGTAGTAGGGAGCCCTGATCCTGAGTTAGGAGATCTGGTTGAAACCCCAGAGGGAACGGATCCTCCACTGCTAACTGTAGCAGGAGTGGAAACCACGGTTGCCTGGGCCAGCGAGGAGCTATCAGGATCATGGAAGCTTTGTCTCGGAGAACCTTGAAAAGAGTTCGGGAGACTAGCGGTATGGGAGGAAAGGCATACAGAAGGTGTTCCGACCATGAGAGCAGAAAAGCATCCGGCGCTACTCGAAGGGGATGCGGCTGCCGAGAGCAGAAGCGAGGAAGTTGCCGGTTGAGAGGACTGGCAAAGAGATCCATCGTGGGGAGGCCCCACTTCAGAAAGAGTTTCTGAACGATCAAGGGATCGAGGCGCCACTCGTGCGGCTGGAGAATCCTGCTGAGTTTGTCCGCCAGGCAATTTTCTTGACCTGGGAGATAAACTGCCTTGAGGAGAATGCCGTGGCTGGCGGCCCAAGAGCAGAGCCTCTGTGCTTCTCGACAGAGAAGGAAGGAGCCTGTGCCTCCCTGTTTGTTCACGTAGAACATGGCGACTTGATTGTCCGTCTGGACAAGGACGGACCGGTGAGACGTCAGGTGGGAGAAAGCTTTGAGAGCCAGACGGATTGCTCTGAGCTCCAGGAAGTTGATCTGCTGCGCAGACTCCCACGTTGTCCAGAGACCTTGAGTGCATGTCCCTTGGCAATGCGCTCCCCAACCCAGGAGAGAAGCATCGGTCGTCATCACCTGAGTCGGCGTAGGAGACTGGAAAGGCATTCCGAGCACCAGGTTTGGCTGATGAAGCCACCAGTGTAGAGAAGAGGTCAGCGGGCCGGAGACGCGCACCAAGTCGGCTAGGCGGCCCGTAGCCTGTTGCCACTGCTTGCGAAGGCACCACTGGCAGGCCGCATATTCAGGCGGGCATTGGGGGTCACGTGGACGGTGGAAGCCATATGGCCGAGTAGTCTCAGGAAGCGCCTGGCGGAGACCAGGGACTGGCTGCGAAAACGGCTGGCTAGGTCCATGAGCCGTTGAGCTCTGTCGACAGGGAGGAAAGCTCGTGCCTGAAGAGTGTGCAACCTTGCGCCGATGAACTCGAGATCTTGCGAGGGGAGCAAAGTGGACTTTTCGAAGTTTATGACAAAGCCCAAGTACTGCAGAAGGGTTACAGTGCAGTGTGTGGCCCTTGTGACTTCGGGAGAGGACGATGCTTTGATGAGCCAATCGTCCAGGTAAGGAAAGACATAGAGGCCTTGAAGCCGGAGATAAGCGGCCACCACCGCGAGACATTTTGTGAAGACTCGAGGTGTGGAGTATAGGCCAAAGGGCAGTACTCTGTACTGGTAATGATTTCCTGCCACCACAAACCGTAGGTACTGACGGTGGCTTGGGTGGATGAGGATGTGCGTGTAGGCATCCTTTAGATCCAAGGAGCATAGCCAATCTCCCTGCTGGAGGTAGGGCAGAAGGATTCCAAGGGTAAGCATCTTGAACTTCTCCCTGACGAGGAATTTGTTGAGGTTGCGCAAGTCCAGGATGGGTCTGAGGCCTCCTGTTCTTTTCGGTATTAGGAAATACCTGGAATAGAAGCCTTGACCCCTCAGGTGGTGGGGCACCGGTTCCACCGCCTGATCTTGAAGAAGACTTGCTAACTCCTGAAGGAGTAAGTCCTCGTGCAGAGGGAGTCGTGGAGGCTCTCCCGGGAAATAGGAGGGAGGAACTTGGTGGAAGTGGAGAAGATAGCCTTTTTCCACCACCTGAAGCACCCAGGTATCTGAGGTGACGTTGGACCACCTGTGGGCAAAGTGAACCAGCCGGCCTCCTGTGCTTGGAGGAACCAGCTGAGGGGGAGTGGCTATGCTGATGAAGTCAAAAGCTCCCACCCTGCTGAGCAGAGGCCGGTGGTGCAGGCTTGGGGGCTTGCTGCCTACGGGATCCGTTACCCCGTCCCTTGGCCTGCTGACCCTGTTGGGGAGCTGCGGAGGCCTGATATTGAGGGTAGTGTTTATAGGCAGCCGCCTTTCTCGGGTAAAAGGACTTCTTTCCCGAGCCCTTCTTCTTCTGGGAAGGGGCGGAGGTCTTCCTAGAAAGCCTAGTTCTGGTGAGGGTCTCCGTCTCGATTTGTGCAGCTTTTTCCGCCATGGGCTTGCCAAAGAGGTTTTCACCCCTGCAAGGGACATCGACCAACTTGTCCTGTACCCAAGGCTCAAGGTCAGACGACTGGAGCCAAGCCTGCCGTCGGGCACCGATGCCAGCTGCGGCCACTCGTGCCGATGCTTCAAAGCCATCATAAGCTGCTCGAGATATGAATTTGGAGCAATCTCGAATACCAGTAGATAGGGCTTGGAACCTCCGCAAAGGTTCCTCGGAAAGACCAGCAGAGAAGCCGGCTATTTCCTTAGCCAGGTCTCGAAGATACATGCCCATGTAGAGCTGGTAGGTCTGGACCCGACAAGCAAGCATAGAACCCTGGAAACACTTTTTACCGAGGCCATCCAGGTTACGAGCCTCCCTGCCAGGAGGCACCGAGGAGTGCATCTTCTGGCTCTTAAGCCGATGCATGGCCGATTCCACCACCATGGAATGGTGCGGTAACTGTGCTTTTTGGAAGCCAGGGCTCTTTCGGACTCGATAAATGGAATCGACCCGCTTGCTCAATACCGGCGACGACGCCGGGCTCTCCCACATGCGGAAGAGTAGTCGTTCCAGCATGGGAGGAACCGGTACAGTAAAGTGCTCCCTGGCGGGAGAATCATACTGCAGGGCGTCGAGCTCTTCGGCTCGAGGCTCCTCCTCGAGATCTGCTGGGAAGGCCAAAGCCTTGGCCATATCCCGGACGAAGTCCGAGAACCGGGCGTCCTCCGGAGGGGACTGCTTCCGAGGTTCGGACTCAGGCGAGTCCGAGGGGACACACCGAGTCCGAAACAAATCAGGTGACTCTTCCTCTTCAGACTCCCAGGCCGACTCCGAAGAGGAATCGGTGGGGTCGACTCGGGCGGGCGGCAGCGTCGGCGTCGACGACCTCGGTCCCGAACGGGAGGCCGAGGGTGACCTCGACCGAGGATCGACTCGAGCCCGCATGGACTCGAGGATCGGCTCGGTCTCCGGGGTCGACTTAGACGTCGACGTCCCGGCGGTCGGGGCAGCGGCGCCAGCCAGGGTAGCGATCAGTGCCCGCTGCTGGTCCATGAAGGCAGATAGTCTGCTCTCCAAGGCCGTCAACCTGAGTCCGACCTCAGGTGACCCAGCAGCCCCCGACTCGGGCCCCGACGGCGTCGGGCCTGACGTCGGACCCCTCGGAGGCGAGTCCAGGAGGACTACAGGACTTACCCGAGCAGGCAACTCCGACTCCAGACGAGGTCTCTTCGGGAGATGCTCCCTCTCCAAAGACCCGGGACGGCTATCGGGGCTATGCGACCTGGCCCTCGCGGAACCAGGAGCGTCCACCGACACCGCCCTCATGGGTTTCACCTTCCAACGATGGTCCCCGGAGGGAGAACCCGTCGGAGGAACTCCGGCGATGGTCCGAGCTGGAACCTTTTGACGCCGAGGCCTCCGACGAGGTACGGGTACGGGATGGATCAGCGAAGATTCGTTCCCGCTGATGCCGCCGACTCCGTAACGCTTTGGAGGACCATTTTGCTGCAGGCCCCACAGATCATTTCTTCATGATCCGGGCCAAGACAGCGGAGACAATTATCATGTGTGTCAGTGAGTGACATATTTTTGTCACACTGACCACACCGCTTGAAGCCACTGGCAGCCATCGGGGGAAAAAGGGCCCCTGCAAGGTCAAAGGACCGGGCTGCCAGTGAAAAACCGAAAAACGAAACTGACAGAAAAATCAGAAAAACCGAAAAATAAGAAAAGGACTCAGAACAGCGTCGCGAGTCCGGGCAGGAAAGAGACCGGCGTCGAACCGAGGAAAAAAGAGAGATAAATCACGAAAAATCAACTTTTTCAGCGGGGACAAGATGGGTACGTCAGTAGGGCTCCGCGGAAAAAAGAAGACTGGCTAAGATGGCACCCTTGGGCGGGAAGGGGACCGCGCATGCGCACTGCAATTCCCAAAGGCTTTCTGTGAAAGCTGGGGAAAATTGCTCCGCGAGGGCTCCGTCGGCACCGACGTCACCCATATGTGAGGACTGACTTCCTGCTTGGTCCTGGAGAAAGCACAGTTACTTACCTATAACAGGTGATCTCTGGGAACAGCAGGAATAAGTCTTCACATATGGGTATCGGCAGTACCGACAGAGCCTGCGCGGGAACGCCCCCAGCGTCCAGTAGGAAAGCTTTTGGGAGCATCCCACAGCGCCTGCGCGCTGCCTTCCCGCCTTTCCCAACCGCCTCTCTCCAGTTCGAGTTTTAAAGCTGAAACAAAGAGAGAGAGGAAAGGAAAGGAAAGATAGATAGAGAGATACAACTCCTAGGGGAGGTGGGTGGGTTGTGAAGACTTATTCCTGCTGTTCCCAGAGATCACCTGTTACAGGAAATTAACAGTGCTATCTCCAGGAACAAGCAGGAATGAGTCTTCACATATTGGGACTCCCCAGCTAGAGATGCCTGGGAGATCACCCAGGTTGTGAGTTCCTGGGAAGGGCTCTACATCCACCCATGAATCTCAGGCATCCAGTCAGGGATGGAGGGTAGGAGTTGATTAGGTATGGAACAGGTGTTTGAGAACAGCCTAACCAAACAAAGCATCCCGGCGGGAGTCCTTGTCCATGCTGTAATGGGCTGTGAAGGTATGAACCGATGACCAGGTGGCCGCTCGACAGATTTGGTCGATGGACACAGAGTTTAGATGAGCCATAGAGGCTGCCATGGCCCTCACATTGTGAGCTGTGACATGGCCCTCCAGAGAAAGGTTCTTACTCTGGTAGGCGAAGGAAATAAACTGAGCAATCCAATTGGACAGAGTTCTCTTAGAGACTGGAAGTCCTAAATGAGAGGGATCAAAAGCAACAAAAAGTTGAGAGGACTTTCTATGTTGCTGTGTAAGTAGAAAGCAAGTGCTCTTTTACAATCCAGGGAATGAAGATTCCTCTCTGCACTTGATGCGCGAGGTCCTGGAAAAAAGACTGGTAAATACACCTCCTGGTTCAGATGAAAAGGTGAGACCACTTTAGGCATAAAGTGTGGATTAGTTCTGAGGACTACCTTGTCATGATGGAACCTTGTATAAGGAGGATTAGCCACTAAGGCTTGCAACTCACTGATACGGCGAGCGGAGGTGACTGCAATGAGAAAAATAACCTTCCAGGAAAGGAATTTCAAGGAGGTAGTGGCTAAGGGTTCAAAGGGTGGCTTCATAAGCTGGCCAAGAACCAGATTCAAGTCCCATGCCACTGGAGGTGGTCTAAGGGGAGGTTTAGTCAAAAGAAGGCCTCTCATGAATCTTGCTATAAGAGGATGAGAGGAAATAGGTTGTCCATTGAGAGGCTTAAGGGATGCTGCAATAGAACTCAAATGGACTCCGATTGAATTTGTTTTAATGCCTGCATGGGATAAATGCAGCAAATACTCAAAGAATTCAGAGGTATTGCAAGAGGGTTAAGACCCTTCTCTGCACACCAAATGGTAAACCTCTTCCATTTAAAAGCATAGGAACGTCTGGTGGAAGGCTTTCTGGAAGCATGAAGGATATCCTTCACTTGCTGAGAAAGGTGTAAATCCTGAAGGTCTAGGCCAGGGGTCTCAAACTCAAATTGCTTTGAGGGCCAAATGAGGACTTGTAGAGTAACCCGGGGGCCGCACAAGACGCAGGCCTCATTTGCATAAGGGCATCATTTGCATAAATATTTGCATAATGTTACCATACACTAACTTTTAGTAAACATGCCTCTTAATGAGTGTATGGATAAAGAAAGACTAAAAGATTTCTACATTACTATAAACCAGTGCCAACCGGCAGGCACATTAGGAACTACTAGAAACACTGCCCATTTAGAACCCATAGCAAACCTGCCATGTCCTAACAGCACTACCAGGACTCACAAAGCACCATACCCTAACTATCAAAAGGCAACACTGCAAATATTAAATCAACACATTTCAGAGAAGAACAATACATGACCTACTCGGGAAAGAGAACAAGGTGCAATGTCAAATAGGAATTACATAAACAGAATACCTCAGCTCAGTTACACATGCAGAACATACACCATCACCAAACAAGGAATCACAATTTAGAAACAGGAAGACAATTAAACTGGGAACCCCAAAAGCCAAACTTAGAATGTACAACACTGTAGAAATAAAACTATAAATTGATTTCCTCTTGTATTAAATAAATTTAGTGCAGACGTTAAAGATGCACATTTCCAAGAGCTGACATATTTCAGTTAATAAATTCAAAATAAAGAGAGATTTTTCTACCTTTTGTGCATTTTTTTTTCAGTTGCAATTGTTCCAGCCACTTTCTTCTGGTTTCTTAGTGTCTTCTGCTAACGCTCCATTGTCTGCTGTCCATTTGTCTTTTCTTCTTTCCTAGTTTTTTTCCATTCTCTCTACATCTGCTTTAACATACTAATCATTCTCCTTTTGCTCTTTCCTCATTCCTATTTCATCCACTCAAATTTTAATTTCTTTGTTTATGATTTCCTTTTTATTCTATATTAGGTTACAATTTTTGGTTTTATAATGCCATATTTTCTAAGATGTGATGTACATTAACATGCATTATATTTACAAGCCTCATTAATCTCAGTAAAGCCTATCTACTAGCAAAACACACAGTGTCTTTAGTGAGCTTTACTGATGAGACTTCCAAGATTCTTGAATTCAAGCTTACATTTGAAAGAAAGGGCTCTGGCTACATCAGACAAATCCATAGGAATAACACTCATGAAGTAAGAAGCATGTTTATTAAGCCCTCTGCAGTAATGCATGTTTGGGCTGCATTACTAATGTGGGACTTCTGGCTAACTGGGTGTGTTCATCCATCTCCCTATGCTTTAATTCAGCAAACAGGTTGTGGGTGCAACTAATGACACCAATTGAGATGGTGTTAGTTGCATCTGTGCTACCTGTGTGAAGTAACTAAGTCCCGTGCTATCTGTACCACGTCAGGCATGCTGTCATCCTGCCTAGTCGCCACCCCGATGTGTACGACTGGGGTAGCGTGGGGTTTTTAGCATGGGTACCCTGTACTAAGTACTATCCCCCCATCACCCGATTTTCAGTCCTAACCCCCCCCCCCCCCATTACTAGGCCTAACCCCCTTCCCCCCCCCCATCAGCCCAAGTAAATTAAAACATTTAAAACAAACCAATCCCTGGGCTTCTGCCGCTGCCGCTGTGTAGCAGCGGCAGAATCAACTGTCCCGCGGCGCATTCCCGTCTGCCCGGCAAAGCATTTTACTCCCATCAGCGGCAGCTTTCAGGGCCGCGAAGAGAAGAGTGATTTCCCTCTCGGGGAATTCCCATCAGCCCCGGCAGGCTAACAGAGCCGCGAGAGGGAAATCACTCTTCTCTTCGCGGCCCTGAAAGCTGCCGCTGATGGGAGTAAAATGCTTTGCCGGGCAGACGGGAAGGCGCCGCGGGACAGCGGCAGCAGCAGCAGAAGCCGGGGGGAGGTTTTTGTTTCTTCGGCATCGCGGGCCGCACAAAGGTCTCTCGCGGGCCGCGTGTTTGAGACCCCCTGGTCTAGGCCTTCAGCAACCAGGCCCCGAGATGAAGAGACTGGGGATTTGGGTGCCACAACGTTCCCTCCTCTTGGGAGAGGAGGTCTGGAGCAGACCCCAAGTCCAGGGAGGGAGCTTGAGAGAGATACAGAAGTAGAGGGTACCACACTTGGCGTGGCCAACGTGGTGCTAGGAGGATCATAGACCCCCTGTCTCTCTGAAGCTTGAACAGTGTCTTGGGAATGAGGGGAATAGGTGGAAAGGCATAGAGGACGTCTTGCCCCCAATGAAGGAGGAAGGCATCCCTGGCCTGAACTCCCTGACACAGAATCCTGGAACAGAACCGGGGAAGTTTGGCATTCCACGGACTTGCAAACAGGTCTATATCTGGGGTACCCCAAATTCGAAAGATCCTGGCTATCTGGTCCCCATGGAGGGATCATTCATGTGGAAGCAGAACTCGACTGAGTCTGTCCGCCCAAGAGTTTTGAACCCCTGGAAGATATACTGCCATGAGATGGATTTGATGCTCTCTGGCAAAGGCCCACAATCTCAGAGCTTCGTTGCAAGGCGACAGAGAGCCAGTCTCCCCCCCCCCCCTGCTTGTTTACGTAGAACATGGCTACTTGGTTGTCCGTGTGGATGAGGACTGTCTTGTAGCTGAGCAGGGTGTGGAAGACTCTGAGAGCCAGAAAGATTGCTCTGAGCTCTAAGAGGTTGATATGTAGAGATGTCTCCTGTGGAGACCAGATGCCTTGGGTGGAGAGATCTTGTAGATGAGCTCCCCAACCCTTTGGAGAGGCATCTGTTGTAAGGGTTTCTTGGGATAGCAACTGTTGAAAGGGGGACCCCAGCAACAGATTTTGAGTGGACTTCCACCAATGGAGAGAGGAAAAGAGGCGACATTGAGGTCGCTATTTTGTCTGACAGGCACCCTGATGCCTGGGTCCATTGGGTGGACAGAGTCCATTCAGCTGCTCTCATGTGAAGGCGAGCTTAGGGAACCATATGCACAGTGGATGCCATGTGGCCTAACAGTTGTAACATCTCTCGGGCAGTTAAATGGGATTTTAACTGAATCTGGGAGGCTAACTGCACCAACCGTAGACAACAGGCCTGGGGGAGATAGGCTCTTGCAGTTGTGGTATCCAGTAAGGCCCCTATGAACTCTAAAGATTGAGTAGGGGTGAGCTGGGATTTTGGAATGTATTACTAGTCCCAGATACTGAAGAACATGCCTTGTGCAGGCCAGGGAAGTCTGGGCCTCTGACTGGGATGGAGCTCGGATGAGCCAGTCGTCCAGATATGGGAATACGAATATCCCTAGAGTGCGTAGAAATGCAGCTATTACTGCCATGCATTTTGTGAACACTCTTGGTGCAGAAGCCAGACCGAAAGGAAGCACTTTGTATTAGTAGTGCTTTCCTTGGTAAAGGAACCGAAGGAACCTTCTGTGTGTTGAATGGATGAGGACATGGGTGTACACATCCTTGAGATCTAGAGAACAAAGCCAGTCCTGACTCTGGAGGTATGGAAGGAGAGTTCCGAGAGAAGTCATCTTGAATTTCTCCTTGCATAGAAACTTGTTCAATTCTCTGAGATCTAAAATGGGTCTGTAGCCCCCTGTTTTCTTTGGAATAAGAAAATAGGGGGAGTAGAACCCTGAGCCCTGTTGAAGAAGGGGTACTTCTTCTATTGCCCCTTGGGCAAGAAGGGTAGCAATCTCTTGACTTAGAAGGTTGAGGAGAGATGTTGGAGAATTGAACTGTTTCACCATGGTGTGAGGAGGAAGGTTTAAGAAATGAAGCTTGTACCCGTCTCTTATGATGGAGAGGGTCCATTGCTCTGCTGTGATTTGTTCCCATCTGGGAGCAAAATGAGCTAACCTTCCTGGAATGGTGAGAGGCTCTGGATGTTCTAGAGCCAGAAAGGCTAAGTTCTATAGTGGTAAGTTAAAGGCCCTGAGGAGGCTGAGGCTGTTGGGCCATAGCAGTCCTCGCAACCTTAGGCTTGGCCTGTTTTGGTTGTTGCTGTCTCTTTGTAGCAAAACGACCTGCAGAAGAGGCCTGACCATAAGCAGAAGAATATTTCTCTTTTTTGGGGAAAAATCCTTTTTTGAACAACCTCTTTTTAAAAGGAGCAGAAGTAGACGTTGAAAGTCTATCTAAAGCAGAATTTTCAGCATCCATCTGGTTGGCATTTGCTTGCCAATCTTTGCCAAACAGGTTTTCACCTGTACAAGGAAGGTTACCTAGTCCATCCTGAACCCAGGGTTCCTAATCAGAGGCTTGTAACCAAGCAACTCTGCGTGCACCTATGGCAATAACCGAGGCTCTGCTGGCACCCTCAAAAGAGTCAAAGGCTGCATGGTTGGAAAACTTGGAAATATCCTGGGCATGTTTAAGCCAGGTAAGAAACTCTTCCCTTTTATTTTCTGACATAAAAGGAGATAAGGTTTGCAGATGATCTCTAACTTCCTTTAGAAACATCCCCATATAGAGACTATAGGAGTTGATTCTGGCTACAAGCATACTGGCCTGGAAAATTCTCCTGCCAAAGGCATCTAAGGTTCTGCATTCTCTTCCTGGAGGAGTAGAAGAGTGCCTTTTTGCACTCTTGATCTTTTTCATAGCAGACTCCACCACAATGGAGTGGTGAGGAAGCTGAGTCTTATGAAAACCAGGACAAGGAGGAACACGATACATGGTGTCCAACCTACGAGAATGAGGGGAGGTGGTAAGAGGAGTCTCCCATATGCCTAACATGTGATCATAAAAAATCTCATGTATTGGTAAAGTGGCTGCCTCTTTAGGAGCCTTAGGATATTTTAAAATATAAAATTTTTTTGGCTCTAGGCTCTGTCTCAGAGGCCACCTCCCTGATAAAGTCTTGAAAAGACAAGTCTTCAGGAGGAGACATTCTCCTTTTTGGAGAAGAGGGTTCCTGAAGAAGGATCCCCGATGCTTCGATAGAGACCTCTGATTCATCAGAATCTTCAGAGGAATCGAAGTATCGCCTGTCTGGATGCTCTCGCAGAGTCCGATATGCGTTCTGGGGGGTATCGACATCGGGAGTAATCGGTACCGATGGACATCATAGGATAGCGTACCGCTGCCGTCGACGTCGATGTCGATGCAATCGGTACCGGCATCGGAACCGATATCGGATCCGTTACCGGAATCAGTACCGACAACAGAGTTTGTTGCGGTACCGAAGGCGTCGCAACTTGTATGAATGCCGTGATGGCACACTGCATGGTCAGAATATTCTGATCCATCGACGCCACCGATGTCTGGATGTCGGTACCGGTGGGAACCGCCGGTACCCGAAAACATGGCAACAGGTGATCGGTCGAGGCCGAGCCATCAATGTCAACCTGTGACCCCATAGATAAAGCTTTGGAAGCCGGAGCCTCCCGCCGGGGTAATTTTGCCGGTGTGGATTCCTCGAGAGTAAGCCCGGAGGCATCTCGATACTTAGAGGGAGATGTACTCTTGGAGGACCGGCTGGATTTAAGTTTGGTTACCTGAGATTCATGGGAGGAAGGAGCAGCCCTGGAAGACGTCAATGCCACAGAAGCTGCATCAGAGGAAAACAGGGTACTGAGCTTGGCTGCTCGATTCTGTAAACCTCTTTTAGACATCATGGAACAGGACTTACAGTTCGCAATGGAATGGTCAGGACCTAAACATTTTAGACACGAGTCATGGGTGTCGGTGACAGAAATAGTGCCACTGCACTTCGTGCACTTTTTGAACCCGGAGGCAGGCTTTTCCATGAGGAAAACTATTTCTGTAGGCCTAAGGCCACAGAAAGAAAAATGCACTGAAGTAAGAAAAGGGTAGGGGTTTTTTTGGTTTTTTTTAATAAAGAAAGAAAAGACCGGCGGTACCAGTCCGGATTCGAGAAGGCAGACACGCGACTAAAGAAATAAAAGAAAATAAGAAATTCTTCAGTGGTGACAGGAAACACGACCTGCTGGCTTGGCGGAAAAGAAGAACTGGAGAGAGGTGGTTGGGAAAGGCGGGAAGGCAGCGCGCAGGCACTGTGGGATGCTCCCAAAAGCTTTCCTACTGGACGTTGGGGAGCGTTACCACGCAGGCTCCGTCGGTACCGACGATACCCATATGTGAAGACTCATTCCTGCTTGTTCCTGGAGATAAATATTTACATACCAGTTAATCAGAAATGCCATGATATAGTGATAACTAGGTCTCAACTATTTACATGAGTGTAGAAATATAAGGGGGATGGAATGTATTGGTAGCAGTGGAGGTGTTGGAATATTAAGAGAAAAGTAGTGTTTTTAATGCCTTGTGGAAAGTCTGGAATTCTTTGATCAATTTGATAGAGTCAGGGAGTGAATTCCAAATGGTGGGAGCTGTGTATCCGAAGGCCCTATTACTGGTAGTTTGTTTAGTTTTTCGTATTGAGGGGGTATTGATAGAAGGTTCTGGGAACTTTTTCTCCTGATTCTGACATCAGTTTGTGTTTGTATCAAGGTAGAGAGGTTGGAGCGGCAGCTACCATTGTATAATTTGAATGTGGTGACTATTTTATTTATTTATTTGTGCTTATTTACCGCTTTTCGTGAATCAAAGCTGTTTACAGAGAACTCAAGGATTGAACATTACATTAAACAAAAAAATATATGTAACATCTTAACAGGGAGTGAAGGGGGAAAAGGGATGAATTAACAAATCAGCAACAGCTGATTTAAGTAATAACTATGTACAGAGAATTAAGCATATATATAAATTAGTTACAATGAACTTGAAAGCATCTTGAAAAGTGTGAGGACTGTAGTTTTACATGTAGAATTGTCACTAGGTGACTGGTTCACCAAAGTGCTCCTTGAACTATCATCTTGTATCTAATTCTAGATGCTATGGGGAGCCAGTGGAGGTTATAGAGTATTGGAGTGATGTGATCAGTTAGGCTTGCCTTGGAGATAATCCTGGCAGATACGTTCTGTGTGAGTTGAAGTGTATGAAGGGTCTTTTTAGGAAGAGCTTGTAACAGGCTGTTACAGTAGTCCAAGTACGGGGTAATTAAAGCTTGAACTACGGTTCTAAAATCATGAGTATCTAGGATTGGTCTGAGGTGCTGTACGGTTTTTAGTTTGTAGAATAGCGTTCTAGCAGTTTGTTTAATTTGTGATGACGCACTGAGGGCTCTGTCGATTATAACACATAGGTATTTTATCTCCTGTTTAACTGGCAAAGTGGTGTTGTGTAGGTTGAAAGTAGTAGAGGGGGGGGGAGTGAATTTCTGATTCCTTGTCGTAAAAAGGATTTCAGTCTTTTTAAAATTTATTTGCAAGTTGTTTGCATTGAGCCACGATTCCACTTCATTTATGCATTCAATGATGTTGTTGTATTGGAGGAGTTTTGTGTCTATAATATCTGCATAGATATGATATTTGATTTTGTGTTTATTCAAGATTGAGCATATTGGTTGAAGATATAAATTAAACAGGAGGGCAGAGATGGCCAAACCCTGATGCATTCCCTGTTCTTGGGGGAATATGATGGATGACTCTTGGTTGATTTTTACATATTGAAAGCGGTTGGAAATGTATGAATTAAACAATTTTAAAATTATTTCAGAAATAACCATGCGTTAGTCTTGACAGGAGAATGTTGTTGTCAACATTATCAAATGCAGAGGAGATATCCAAAAAGACCATGACAAAGGCTTGATTTGGGTGTCTAGTCTAGTCGGCAAATAAGAGTATCGAATAGAACGAGGAGTAGGGTTTCTACACCATGGAATGGATGGAACACGTAATAGTGTGCATCAAGGGGGCATTGAGGTCAATGAAATCCTGTAACTGAGTTTGGACTACTTTTTCTATTATTTTTGCTAAAAATGGCATACTGGCGATTGGTCTGTATGAGGAAGGGTCATCTTTGTTGAGGGATATATTTTTGAATAAGGGGCGGATGATGGATAGTTTAAATGTGTCTGGCATATTCCTTAAAGGAGGGAGTGGTTGACAATATTGAGTATTACAGGTTCTAGTTCAACTTTAGCTGCCTTTATCCATGATACAGGACAACGATCCAGATGAGAGGTTGTAGTGTTAATTTTCATTATTGTTTCTAGGATTTGTTTCTCATTAATGAGATGGAAAGTGTGCCATTTAATAGAGAGGGATTAACATTCACTAGATAAATGCAATGTTGAACTGTTTTTGTTTTTTTTAATTTAGATGCTAGGTGGTCTGCTATAGTTTGTGGGTTGATGGGTGTGGTATTTGTGGTGTGTGTGAGAGATTTGGTTAAAGTTTTTACAATTTCATAAAGCTCTTTAAGATGGTTGATAGCTTTGTTTAGTACAGTAGTGTGGTAGTCTTTTTTTGCTTTAAGAATTACCTCTTTGTAGGTATTTAGTGCTGCAATATAGTATTCTTTATTTTCAAGGGTTTTCCTAGCCCTCCATTTTTTTCTCAAGTCTATGGAGTGCTTTCTTAAGGTTTATTTATTTATTTATTTATTTAACTGCATTTATATACCGCTTTTCACCGGGTCAAAGCGGTGTAACATATAACATGAGGGGGGGTAGTATTTTACAGGGTGGGGCCATCACCAGGGACAACAATTAATGATTTGGGTGGACATAGACATATACACTTCTGCTGAATCTAGGTATTAGATCGTGTGGATAGGGTGGCAATTCTGTTCAAAGGTGTTCACGGAATAGGATTGTTTTCAGCTGTTTCTTGAATGATGTGATGTCAGCGTTGTTTCTGATGTGGTTTGGTAGAGAGTTCCAGAGGGATGGGGCATAAAGTTCGAAGGCTCTGTTGCAGGTCCGTTGTGTGGACTTGGTTCTTTTGTGGGGGACGACAATGGAGTTATTGGAGGATTGTCTGGTTGATCTGTTGTGAGATGGGCGAGGCAGGTGGTGGTGGAGTGAGGTGTTCCGTGTTTGGTGGATAGTCTTGTGGATGAGTAGGATAGCTTTGTACTTTACTCTTGCTGGAATTGGCAGGAAGTGGAGGTCTCTTAGGATTGGGGTGATGTGATCCCGTTTTTTTCGCATTCTGAATAATCCTTGCTGTGGTATTTAAGGCAGTTCGGAGGGGGTTGGTGTGTGAGGCGGGTAGTCCATGGTAGATTATGTTGCAGAAATCCAGATGAGGTAGTGTTACCGCTTGCATTACTGTCCTGAAGTCGTGGGGTTCCAGAAGGGGTCGGAGACATTGCACAGTTTTAGCTTTGTGGAATATTGTCCCAGCGGTTTTGTTGATTTGTTGTTTAAAGGTGAGGGCCTGGTCAATAACGCCTAGATACCTTATTTGGGGCTGGATTTGGATTTGTGTGGTTCCCATGTTGAGGTGGGTAGGTGGTTTGAAGTCATGTTCTTTTGTTACTATAAGGGCTTCGGTTTTCTTCATGTTGATGGATAAATTGTTCTCTTGTAGCCAGTTGGCTACGTCGTTGAAGCAGGCTGATAGCTGGTCGTTTTTTGGATTGGTGGTTGTAATCGGTGCGTAGAGCATTATGTCGTCAGCGTATATGTGGAAGTTGATGTTGTGGGTGCGGATGATTGAGCATAGTGGACGGAGGTATATATTGAACAGCATGGCTGATAGGGTGGACCCTTGGGGTACTCCTTGATGTTGTTGGTAGGGGGTCGAGGTCTTGGAGAGGGTGCGGATTCGTTGCTGTCTGTTGGTTAAATAGGATCTGAACCATTGGAGTACAGTGTCTTTGATTCCAATTGATTGGAGTCTGCTTATGAGGATTTCGTGGGAGATTGTGTCAAAGGCCGCTGATATATCTAGAAAGATCAGGATGTATCCGGATTGTTTCTCTTGGGTTCCAATGATGAGGGTGTTCATTAGAATGGTCATGAGGGTCTCAACTCCATGCTGACTTGGCTCTCCAATCGGGGCACTTCGGCACGATTTAAAAGAAGGTGCAAGCCTCCAACAGCCCTCTTTACCTCCCGCGTGCTCTCCCAGGAGGGATCGAGCTTCTCCTGCACTCCTGCACCGCCAGCTGACTTGGCTCTCCAATCGGGGCACTTCGGCACGATTTAAAAGAAGGTGCAAGCCTCCAACAGCCCTCTTTACCTCCCGCGTGCTCTCCCAGGAGGGATCGAGCTTCTCCTGCACTCCTGCACCGCCAGCTGACTTGGCTCTCCAATCGGGGCACTTCCGCACGATTAAAAGAGTGCACCAATCAGGCGCACCCGCGCCGTTCGGGCCCGCGCCTGAGGGCCGCGCAAGAGGGCCCTTTGGCACGGCCCTTAGGCGAAGGCACTTAAACCTACCCATCTACAACAGAATCAACGAAGAAACACCCAACGCAGAATCTTCAACGACACCGAGCACAGCTGAGCTCCCCCAAGGTTGAGCTTGCATTCATCACCCCCACAAAGTCATCAAGCGCAGCAAGTATACCCCCTACAATCACTGTTCAACTGACTATATACAGCCTAAAACTTGCATGTTTACATACCACCCTGCTCACATCTGCAAAGTTCTTTCCGTGTTAACAATAATGTACTGTTCTGTGATACACTAAATACTATTGTTAGTAGCCTTTGACAGTTTATTACTATTGTCAAAAGCTTACCTTCATCTAGTACTGTAGTTAGTAGCTAGCCAGCCAGTATCTATCATACAGTATACCCCTAACCAGTACTGTTATCAGCTGTCAGTAGCCAGCCTACAAGTAGTTATTACTCATAGCATTGGTGTGTCACCAGTATTCTTTACTGTTGCCAGTAGTAGTTCTTCACTCAAAACGGTTGTCAGTAAGGAGCTAGTCAGTAACTATTGTAAATTGTATTAAGGTTGCATTACTGTTGTCAGTAGTATTCTATCATAAATCAGTACTGCTATCAATAACTATCACACAATTATATACTGTTGTCAGTATCTTCCATCAATTAGAACTAAAACTGTTGTCAGTAGTATATCATAAACAGCCAAATAAGTGTTATCAAATATCTCTAACCATTGTTGTTACATTGTACCTGTACTTGTCACATTGTCCTTTGTCAAAGATCACACGCCTAGGAGAGAACCCTCACACCTATGACAAAGTAACTGAAACATTATCAGCTTGATTAGGACCATTCTTACTAAAGCACCACACCAAGCCCCTCCTCTTACCTAAACTCCTTTCTCACCATCTAGCCCAAAGACTTTAGAATGGAGCTTACATTCACATCCCTATTGAGCCTTTTCCTGCTCCTCGTATTCTGGCCACCCAGCTCAATAGCCCTTCTTACACCACATAATCACATCCCCATAGTCTCTACTGGTGGAAGGAAATGGTCTGGTGACTTCTACCGCAATTCCCATGAGTCTCACGATTCACATCGTAACCACCTACTGCACATCCCATTAAAGTACTTCCCAAAGGCCAAGCAAGGTAAAAACCCTTTCCCTTGTGCCCTGAAATGCGCACTCATTAACGCGCGATCACTTCGCAAAAAGTGGCCGGCAATCACTGAAACTATAACATCCCATAAATTAGACATCATCATGGTCACTGAGACCTGGCTTTCCACGGAAGACAACACCATTCTTAATCAACTACTTCCATCCAACTTTGTTGCCTTCACCAGCCATAGGCAGAACAAGAGAGGGGGAGGAGTTGTGATAATCACCAGAACTGAGCTCCAGTTCAAAATGATCGAATCCAACTGCATTAACAACCTGGAAACCGTATCAATCTCCAATAACACATGTTCTATAAACTTACTCTATAGAGCTCCAACTGCGGATCCAGATAACCTGTCCACCATCATAAACATAGCATCCAACACACAGAGTCCATACAAACCTAATTGGATCTTAGGGGACTTTAATCTCCCATCCTTACAGGACAATCAAGCATCCACCTTCATAGAAGCTCTAAATATTCTGGGGTATACCCAACTGGTGCATAAACCAACTCACGTAAAAGGTAACACGCTGGACCTCATTTTTGCCCCCAAGCAATTCTGAAACAACCACAAAATATCATGCTATCATTGACATCAGTACCATGGTCAGACCATAAACTCATCACCTTTCAGATGCCTACCCCGCTGCCACAAAGACCCCAACATGATGCAAGCAAGACCTCTAAACCTATGACCAGAACCTTCCTCCCTTTTAACAGAGAACTGATTCTCGCTGAAACAGACAAGCTCCTTGAGAAGTCTTCCCTAGACCTAGAGGAGTTGATCACCTCCTGGAACAACAGTCTCAGCACAATCGCAATTCGCTCCTCAACTAACAAAGCCCCAAAGAAAAGACCTTCTACACCATGGTTCACACCCGACCTTAAGGCTTCCCTAACCCTTCTACGAAGGCTCGAAAAACGCTGGAGGAAATCACGCTCCAGCAGTGACCAAGCAGCATACAACCAACACCTCCACATACATCGCAAAGCCATTACAGACAAGATGAAGCAACACCACACAGACACCTTGAAACGGTCATTGAATAAGCCACATGACCTGTTCAACTTAGTTAAATCTCTTACCAAAGAACCTACCCCCGAGCAACTGGTCAGCATCAACACGCAGGACTATGCTGTCTTCATGCAATCCAAAATGTGCAAGACTGACAGGATAGTAATACCCGGCCCCCTCAGCGAACAAGAATACCTAGCCTCCCTAACTTCCTTTTCCACCCCTTCAAAGAAAATTATCGAAGACACCATTTCAGCCCTAAACATCACTACTGCACACACAGATCCGTGCCCAGCATATTGGATAAAAGAATTGCGCAGTAACTTCGCCCTAATCATAGCCAACATGATAAAGCTATCCTTTAGCACTGGGTCATTCCCCTCTACTCTCAAGCAGACCTCCGTTAGACCTCTATTAAAGAACGCCAAGCTAGATCCCCAAAAGGTGGAGTCGTACAGGCCAATATCCAGCATCCCGATGCTTGCAAAAATCATTGAAAAAATAGTCTACAGGCAACTCCAAGATCATATTGACACCAATGCCCCACTGGATTCATCCCAACATGGATTTAGAGAGTCACATGGAGTTGAAACATTACTCACAACTCTCTTCAACACTGTAATCTCAGGCATTGACAACATACAACATGGCTTTGCTCTCATCTTTTTAGATATAGCAGCAGCTTTCGACTCTGTTTGTCATGAGATTCTCATATACCGGCTAAGAGAAAAAGGCATCAGCGGATCAGCACTAGAGTGGTGCAGATCTTACCTGTCAGGAAGATGGCAACATGTCAGATCAGACGGGGCTCCATCCGAACCATTTCCTCAAACTCAAGGAGTGCCTCAAGGATCCTCCCTATCATCCTTGATGTTCAACATATACATCCAACCCATCTGCAAGATCATCAGATCGTTCAACGTGAGTTGTATGCTATACGCCGACGACATACTGTTGTACATGCCGATTTCACTCGACTGCCCAAACCTTACCCCGCTGATTGTATGCTTCAACACCATATCCGATTGGCTGCTATCACAAAATTTAAGAATTCAACACAAGAAAACTGAGGTGCTTTTCATCTCGAGAAACCCTAATTTCACACCACCCAGTTGTTTGAAGGTACACAATGCTGAGCTACAAGTGAAATCAACTATACGTTACCTTGGGGTGACATTGGACCAACATCTTGACATGAAGCAACACATAGCGAATACTGTCAGAGCGGTCTACTTTAAAATTCGATCCCTCAGACACTTACGCCCGTTACTCGAACCAGATGATTTCCGCACCATTTACCAGGCCCTCATCATTCCTCATTTCGATTTTGCAAATGCCATCCTGCAAGGACTTCCCCGAGCAACCTTAAACCCCTTGCAACTGGCCATGAACAGTGCAGCACGGATACTATTCGGAGCCTCAAGGAGAGAACACATCACACCCCTCCTGAAACAGCTGCATTGGCTCCCCATTCAAGCCAGGATCAGTTTTAAGACCTTGCTGATGACGTTCAAAGCTATCAAGGGGCTATCCTCCCCCTCTCTCTCTGACGTCATACAACCGCCTGCCCCCTGCAGACTAAGAAGAACCTCAGAGACCAATATGTTATCTATTCCGAAGGAAACAACAAACTGCACCAAGACAACATCCAACCGAGCCTTCAGTATTTGCGCCCCAAGTCTATGGAACACCCTACCACCACACATCAGAGCAATCCCCAACCTGAGCCAGTTCAGGAAGGCCCTGAAACATTTCCTTTTTATCAAATACCTCACTGACAGCCCGGAACCCCAGCCACTCTCATATAGTTCGTCCCCAAAAATGTAAAACACTAAATAGGAGCCTTTTCCATTGAACTTCTTATGTATATAGTTCACCCTTGTTTTCTAAGTTCCTTTATATAGTTGATACTTGTTCTCCAAATCCCATTCCCTGTTCAATGTAATGACCAGACATATGCATTTTGTCGGATGTTTTTTTGTTATATGTAAACCGCGCTGATTGTAAATAGTGCGGTATATAAGAATTGTAAAATAAATAAATAAATAAATGTAGTGGCCGGAATCCGTGTTGCTGCGGGTCAAGTATGTCGTTGGTGTCCAGGTGATCTTGAAGCTGACGTTGGACTGTCTTTTCCATTATCTTGGTGGTAAGGGGAAGGCTTGCAACTGGTCTGTAGGAGGTAGGGTCTTGTGGGTCCAGATTGTTCTTTTTTATTGTTGGTCGAATGATTGATGTCTTGAGGGCGTCTGGTATGTATCCTTGTTTAAAGGATTCATTTATGATGTGGGTTAATGGAGCACTCAGGTCTTCTTTTGTCTTCTTTATCCATTCCGTAGGGCAGGGGTCCAGCAGGGAGGTAGTAGTGTTCAGACAGGAGATGGTGGAAGAGATCTCTTCTTTTGAGGTTTCATTGAATGTACTCCAGGCTGTGTTTATTGTGGTGTAAGGATTTGTCTTTGCGGCCGTAGCACAGAGGTGAGGTTGTTGGAATTGTTTGTATTGTCGTGCCAGAAGATCCGAGGGGATATCTGGGAGTTGATCGGAAGTGGTTGGTGCCTTTGTCAGTTTTTTGGCAATTTGGAAGAGTTCTCGAGGTTTGTTTATAGCTGTCGTGATGATTTTGGTGTGGTAGTTTCTCTTCACATTGTCGGTCTCTGAGTATACCATTTTTCAGATGGCCTTCAATAGGTACTCTTGTGGGCTTTGCAGCTTTATTATTGGTGTCCAATTTTTTATTGTATCAGCAAAGTCATGAATATGTGAAGTGAGTTGAGGGGTGACCTCAGCAAAGAATACTTCTTGTCAAAGTGTTTAAAAAGCAGTTTTTGGTTGGATGCGTTGGTGAGTAACTGAGTGGACAAGGGAATTGGTAGGGTCATTTTTATTTATTTATTTTCTCTTATATACTGCGCTATTCCACATCAGTGCGGTTTACATTGAACAAACTGAAATTACATTGAACAGGGAATTAACTTGGAGATAACTATTTTACAGGGACCATGGGCTATGGAGGGTTCTTAATATGAAGTGATCTGACCATGGCACCTGGGTAGTGGTTGGGAAGGTGTAGTTAGGGTGCATACTTAGTGACTTAGGGATGAATATGAGGTCAAGTGCGTTACCTTTAGTGTGTGTAGGATGTTTCATTATCTGGAGGAAGCCCATTTCTTCCATAAATTCGAGGAAGGCAGTGGATTGTTGCAAGGGGAGGGATGCTAAGTTAAAGTCTCCAAGAATTATATGTGGTTACTTCATTAGAGAAGTGCAGGCTGATTCAAGTATGGTAATGAGGTTAAGGTGGTAGGGGGTCTGTAAAGGAGGCAAATTGCTATATATTTGTTTTCAATTTTGATCAGGTCTGTGCCATCACAGTTGGTACATATAATGGTGAATGCATTTAGGTTTGTTTTGATCAATATAAGTACTCCACCACCTCTTTTGGAGTCTCTAGAGCAGTTGAATATAGAGTAGCCATTTGTATTTAGTTGATTTAACAGGACAGAGTCGTGGTCGGTGAGCCATTTTTCTGCAACACAGAGGAAATAGCGTAGTTACTCACCTGTGTTCCCCAGGGACAGCAGGTGTTCCCCAGGGACAGCAGGTGTTCCCCAGGGACAGCAGGTGTTCCCCAGGGACAGCAGGAGTTCCCCAGGGACAGCAGGTGTTCCCCAGGGACAGCAGGTGTTCCCCAGGGACAGCAGGTGTTCCCCAGGGACAGCAGGTGTTCCCCAGGGACAGCAGGAATCAATCTTCACTTATGGGTGACGTCAGCACCAGAGCCCGCGCGGAACAATTCCCCAGCTTTCAAAGAGGAGGTTGGACAGCTCCCACAGCAAGAAAGTCTGGTGCGAAGGGAGCCAAGTAGGCTCCGCTGATGAGAAGGGCGGAGGGAGCCTGTCCAGGCGGAGACGATATCCGTCTTGGACCACCCGGAGGACCCAGGTGTCAGAGGTGATCGACGCCCACTGTAGGGCAAAAAGGGACAGGCGCCCCCCCACCAACAGAAGTACTGCCGGGGGGCGAGAGGCTATGCCATCGGCGTCAAAAACCTTGCGCGGGTGGGTTGGCGACGGTGGTTGGACCTTGGGACCTTTAGGCTTGCAGTGGACATGCGCTTCTCCCTTCCCCTGCATGCTGGAAGCTGGCGCAGGGGTGGGTGGGAAGAGTGGGTAACCCTGGTAGGGGAGCACCTTTCTTTGGAAGAACGGCTTCTTGGTTTGCTGCTTCTTCCGAGAGAGAGAGGTGGTCTTACGCGAGAGGCTGGTCCAAGTCACAAACTCCGTTTCTATCTCAGCGGCCTTATCCTCCATGGGCTTAAAAAACAATTGTTCGCTGAGACAGGGGATGTCCAGGAGCTTCTCCTGGACCCACTGCTCCAGGTCCGAGGACTGGAGCCACGCCTGGCATCTGGCCCCGATGCCGGCTGCCGCCACTCGGGCGGAGGACTCAAATAAGTCATACGCAGCATGGGAGAGGTACTTTGAGCACTCCGCGATGAACCTCAGGAGGGTTTGGAACCTGATAAGGGGTTCATCCCAGAGACCTGTGGAAAACCCGCCAAGCTCCATGACTTGGTCATGCAGGAATGCCTGGATGCAGCATGTGAGCATGGACCCCTGATATAAGAACATAAGATATGCCATACCGGGTCAGACCAAGGTCCATCAAGCCCAGAATCCTGTTTCCAACAGTGGCCAATCTAGGTCAGGCTTTGCGCCCAAGGGCGTCGAGGGCTCTTGATTCCCTGCCCAGGGGGGGACCGAAGAGTGTGACTTTGGGCACTTTTGCTTCCGCATTGCTGACTCCATTACCATGAAGGTGGGTCTTCCGGAACCCCGGACCACGTTGGAACCTGTACATGGCGTCAAGGCACTTGCTCACAATGGGGACCGAAGCAAGTGTCTCCCACATGCGAAGGAGCAGTCTGGACAAAATGGGAGGAACTGAGAGTGAGAGACTCCCGAGGCAGGGACTCACTGTAAGATGTCGAGCTCCTCAGCTCATGGCTTCTCTTCAGCCTGCATAGCGTAGCCAAACTGAGGGCCCGTGCCATGTCCTGCACGAACACTAGAAAGGATGTGTCCTCGGACAGCGAACGTTTTTGAGAGGTGGGTGGGTACGGATCCGAAGGGAGGTTCCTATGGGCACAGGTCTCCGGGGAGGTATCCCCGTCCGACTCCCAGCCCGAGAGATATGAGAAGGAGTCTGACTCAGGCTGGTTGCCCTGTCCAGAGGCAGAGGCCCATTTGGAGCCAGAGGCCTTGGAGAATCTCACTCCCAAGAAACAGGAATGCAAGCGAGACCAGCACAGAGGACCCTCACGAGGCCCATGGCTCTTGGGGGTTTCCAAGGCGGGTTTGGGTGTCCCTCTCGAGGGAACCTCGGTCTCGAAACACAGGCCAGCTATGCTGGGCAGCTAAGGCGGCAGAAACGCTGTGCTCTAGTGCCAGCATTCGGGACTCCCATGCGGATGTGGGTCCCTGCAACACCAACACACGGGTTACCGGGACGACCCTCAGAAGATTAGGTGCCATCGCCAGAGGCCTCCATGTCTGTACGAGGTACCTTTCGAGGCTGCTCCTTGTAGAGGGATGACTGAGGGTGCCGCTAGGGATTCCGGGGCTACCTTCCGGAAAATGTCAACGGACTTCTGCTTACAATTTAGCAGGGCTTTGGAGGACATTTTCTTGCAAAGAGAGCAGAGCACCGGGTCATTCTCAGCCCCAAGACACCGAAGACAGCAGTCATGGGTGTCCGTGAGCAACATGTTTTTGGAGCATCTGTCACATTTCTTTTAAAAACAGGTGGCCATTGAGGGAAAAAGGGCTCCCGTGAGGCTGAAGACATTTGTGGCCAGTGGTTGAGGGAAAAAAAGGGCGCGAAGCCTGCAAAAGCAAAATTTACACAAAAGGATGTCCCCTTGCTCAAGGGAAAAAAAAGAGCAGGGGAAGGACAAGTAGAGGACCAGTGCTACTGGAAAAAACACAGGCCAGAGGCCGAAAACGAAACACTTTCCTAAGGACGAGGACGTGCGTCCAAAGGGCTCCACGGAAAAAGGGAGACTGAGCAAGTTGGCACCTTTGGGCGGGAAGAGGACCATGCATGTGTGGCAGCAATCCCAAAGACTTTCTTTGAAAGCTGGGGAATTGCTCCGTGCAGGCTCTGTCGGTGCCGATATCACCCATAAGTGAGGAGTGACTTCCTGTTTGTTCCTGGAGAACAGGGCATTCATCAGTGAGGATGTCTCGGATTACTGGGATTTTATTTCTTATAGATCTTGGTTTATCAGTAGACCATTTAGAGTGATGGATGATTCAAACTTTGTTTGGGTTAAGGTGGTGGGGATCATGTTAATGTGGATTAGTCTGTGGGGTTGATTGTATCTTTGGTATTGAGATTCATATTTGATTCTATTTTTGTTGGTGAGGGATAGTTGGTTGTAGAATGTATAGAGTTGAAAGATGGGAATGAAATAGTGGAGTGTGGCTACCTGATAGGTCAGGAGAGTACTGGATAGGGTTAGGAGTGATGCTTTGATGTAGTGAGCACAAAGACTATTGATGAGATTCATCTTTTGAAGCTGCAGAGCAGGGAGGCAGAGGGAATAGGAGAGAGTGAAAAAGGAGGGAAATATGTTGGTGGAGAGCTGCGTTATTGGAGTGAGGTAATAGTTGTGTGAATAGAATGGGGGGAAGGGTATGGAAATGCAGAGAAGTGGGATTATTTGGAATAGAGATAGTATTGCAATAGTGAATTACAAACATTGTCAGCTTAAGATCAATCTGATAAACTTCAGAACAGCATTTAACAGCAGTTGGAGGCAGAGGTATTAATAAAGTGAGCATTATATGTTTAGTAACAAAAAATAAAAAACTGGGAGTATGGCAGCGTAAAAATGGTATCGTAGACAAAGTTTATTGTAGCGGTTATGTGCTGGGAAATATGAGTTCAGAGAGTTTGCAACAGAAAATAAGCTATTTGTGAGTTCTGTATATCGCTATTTCGAGTAATCTTAGCAGTTTACAATTGGAACCACAAATACTGTTATTAATATGAAACCCTCTGCCCAGTGTGCAGCGGCAGCCAAGAAAGAAATAGAATGCTAGGAATCATAAGGAAAGGAATGGAGAATAAAACAAAGGATATTATAATGCGACCGCACCTTGAATATTGTGTGCAATTCTGGTCGCCTTATCTTAAAAAGGATATAGCGGAATTAGAAAAGGTACAGAGAAGAGCCACCAAAATGATAAAGGGGTTGGGAGGATATCCCTATGAGGAGAGGCTATAAAGGTTAGGGCTCTTAAACGATAAATAGAAGGCCAAGAGGAGATATGATAGAGATCTATAAATTAATGAATAAACGTAGATCGATTGTTTACACCATCAAAACATAGAAAGACTAGGGGACATTAAACAGGTTTTTTTTATACCGCTTTATCATTTCAATCAAAGCGGTTTACATTATAACAAACTTGGTAAATGTACATTAAACAGGGACATTGATAACTTGGATTTTTCTGAGCAATGGAGGGTTAAGTGACTTGTCCAAAGCCACAAGGCGTGATAGTGGGAATCGAACCCTGGTCTCTTGGTTCCCAAGCCAGTGCTCTAACCACTAAGCTACTTTTCCACTCCATGCAATGAAGTTACAATGTAACCCATTTAAGACTAATAAGAGAAAATATTTTTTCACTCAACGCGTAAACAAATTCTGGAATTCGTTATCGGAGGATGTAGTAAAAGCTGTTAGTGTAGCTGGGTTTAAAAAAGATTTGGACAAGTTCCTGGAAGAAAGATCTATATACCATTATTAAAGTGGACCCAGGAAATCCATTGCTTGCCCAAATACAAGTATTGTGGAACCTGTGTGTCTTTTGGGAAAACTGCTAGGTACTTGTGACCTAGATTGGCCACTATTGGAAACCGGATATTAGACTTAATGGACCTTGGTCTGACCCTGTATGGCATATCTTATGTTCTTAAGTTTGAAATGAATGCAGAAATTGGTAGGGAGCAAATAAAGTGACTTGAGAAGAGGGGTTATAGTCTCATGCCGTAATTCAATTTTGGAGCCATTGTCCATCTTCTGTGACGAGTTTTTGAAACAAGAAGCATGTTTGGTAAACTCCTTTATTATTTATTTATTTATTTATTTATTTAATGGTATTTATATACCGCCTTATCATTCAATCAAAGCGGTTATTAGGGATTCAACCCATTTTCTGCAACTGATTTCTAATCTAACTATACCACCTGGTGCATTACTGGTTACGTTGGATATTGTTTCTCTTTATACCAACATCAATCAATTGGAGGCATTGGATCTTTTACAATCTAAATTTTCCTTCGCGCCAGACCGCATACCTAAACAGTTCTTATTACAACTTGCAGAATTAGTTCTTACCCGGAACTATTTTGTATCCGAGGGGGTCTACTATCAGCAGCTCTCAGGTATCGCTATGGGGGCTACAATGGCACCATCTATAGCCACCCTGTATTTAGCGGATATGGAAGATTTTATGATATCACGATCAGCTATGTATCACCATGTTCTTATATGGAAGCAATTCCTTGATGATATATTTTTTATCTGGTTATCTGATTTATCATCATTACAGGATTTCATATACTGGCTCAATGGTTTAAAATCAAATATCTCTTTTACTGCTCACATTGAAGCCAATGAGATAGAATTTTTAGATCTCAAAATTTTTTAGCAGGATGGCTATCTATATACATCATTATACCGAAAAACTGTACAAAGAAATAGCCTTTTACATTACTGTAGTTTTCATCCGGGCCCCTTACGACGTGGGCTCCCTTATGGGCAATTTCTTAGATTACGACGCCTATGTCACTCACTAGAGGTGTTTAAAGTTCATGCTCAAGATCTCTATAAACGTTTAAAAGCACGTGGTTATCCAGATTATGTTGTAAGAAAAGCATATAAAAGAGCAGTTTGCACTCATCGTGAGTGGTTATTGGACCCAGCATATACAGTTTCAAAATCACCAGTTATGCCGAAAGTTACCGGTGTTTTACCCTATATGATTCTTAGTCCACAAATTTTACAGATTTTAAAGACACACTGGCCTATACTTCAACTTCATGATTGTTTTAACTTGCCCCTACAGATTGCATTTTCTCGGGGTCGTAACATAGGAGATATTCTTGTTAAAACATCTATGCAGGAAGACTGATGTTCTTATTCGGACCCTATACTTGGTCATCTAGCGTGCCAACATTGTAAATATTGTATCTCAACCCTTACTGGTATTGAATGGATTCATCCCTCAACACACCAAGTTTTTCGACGTCGATGGGATACTGATTGTAATACTACTTTTGTAGTATATTTAATACAATGTCCCTGTCCCCTCCTGTACATAGGTAGGACTGTACGGTCTATGAAGTGCCGTTTAACAGAACATGCCTCACGTCATCGATGCATGGTATTATCTGCACCTATGGTGTCTCATTGTAAGGAACACTCTCATTCTTTTGACCAGCTTGTCTGGTCTATAATTGATCATGTCCCAGCTAATCCTCGGGGAGGGCATCGAGAAGAGCGTCTTCAATACCTTGAACAACGTTGGATATTTCGTCTTGGAACGATGGAACCGGGTGGCATGAATAAAGAAATTGACTGGCAGAGCCTTCTTTAAAATAATCGGGGTTCGGGACTATGGATAACTCAAATGACTTGTACTATCCCATTGAATATAGCTTTCGTCATAACTCTAGATAGACCAATCAGATCAGGGGTTCCCCGTCATGTGGGGGGTTTTCCCTGATACTGATTGGATGGTTCTCTTGTTTTAAAAAGCGTTTTATCAGCCATTGTAAGATTGACCTCAGCTGCGATGACGGCGTTTGGAAGCAGTAGTTTTGAAAGCAGTATATGAAGAATTTTGAAGTCTGGTTATTACACTTGAAACAGGGCTGGATTGCCCGAAACGTGCACGTCAAGTCTGGTTATTACACTTGAAACAGGGCTGGATTGCCCGAAACGTGCACGTCGTGTACCCACTATAACTGGCATTTCTGGATTGAGATAAGTCTATCTGATTTTAACTTTATTGGTTAATTGCACTTTAACCTTATTTTTTGGTGAAGAACCTTTGAGAATAAAAGTAGCTACCCGCCTGGCGAGAGTCGGTTTCCCTTCCGGCCTTCCCACGGCTAGCTCCGACAAAAGAATAATTATTAAGTTGGTCATTAATTGAGGTTGGGAGCCCTTAGAGGAAGAAATGGCAGGTTTTAACTATCTGTTGGATGTGTTCAGAAAAGGAGAGAGACTAGTCAAAGATGACCCCAAGGATTTAAGCTGAGGAATCAAGAAGTAGAAGAACCCTATCCACAGAGCTAGAGAAAGGAAGAAGGGGAGAGGAGGCGGCTTTAGGGAAAAATAAAGGAGCTCAATTTTGGCCATGTTCAATTTCAGACAACAGTGGGACATCCAGGAAGCAATGTCAGATCAGCCGGCTAAGATACGAGCCTCAATTCCTGGAGAGATTTCAGAGAGAAGTTAATTTCAGAGTCATCATCCCTGATGCATTGCATTGCTGGTGGTGTACCTGCAATGTGAGATAAAGTTTGATCACAAGGACATGCCAGACATGATCAACAACTGGACCTTAAACCTGAAACCCTGCTCTTTGATACACACTGCCTTGTGTGCCGAGCCACAGAGCTCCCCTTAAGATCTGAATTTTTTTTTTTTTTTAAGTGCCATCAAATCAATGCTGACTCTTGGTGACCCAACATCCCCTGGGTTTTCTTGGTTTTCTTGGCAAAGTATGACTGGAAGTAGATTGTCAAACATTTTTTCCCAAGGCAATGGAGGATAAAGTGACTTGCCCAAGGTCACAAGGAGTGCCAATGTTAATTGAAACCAGATCTTTTGGGTGCTAGGAAGCTGCACTAACCACTAGGCTACTCCTTCACTACTACTACTACTGATCATTTCTATAGCGCTACAAGGCATATGCAGCACTGTGCATATACAACCTTGTGCAAATTAATTGAAACAAATCGGATTTTTGAGTCTTTTCAGCCTATGAATTGTATATGCATTTAATTTTGATCTTTTTTTAACCAACTGTGTTAAATCATCACATGAGATGTTTCATCATTATTTGTGGATTTATGAGTTAAATGACATAATAGATGACATAGGAATGACTTATTGTGTATGTGACTATATCAGCCACCATTGCATCAGATTTTCTTTTGAGTGTCTTCTTAGTTAATCCAACCATAGTGCATGATGGACGCGACACCCAGAAAACACACAAAGATCTGCACGAACAAACAGGGAAGACCTACAGGGATATAGCAAGTATAGCTGGTGTCAGTCTTGCAACCGTCAGTCATGTGATCAAATCTAAAGGAGACAGGATCCATTTTGCCTAAATGAAAGGGAAATTGTGGTCGTAAGAGGAAAGCCACACCCAGAGACGACAACTATGTTCTCCGGGATAATAGAAAAGACCCTCAGAAGACAAGCGACACATTAAAAAGAGATTTAGAAGAGAAAGGCATAATGATCAGTTCTTCCATAATTCAAAGGTGACTTTTGGAAGTTGGTCGAAAAGCGCGATGACCTCTGAAAAAACAACTTCTGACAAAGGTTATGAAAGAGAAGCGCTATAAATGGAGACTGAAACAAAGAGTGAACTAAAGAAGATTGGAGAAAAGTAATATTCAGTGATGAAAGACATTTCTTTGTCCAGGGCCAAAGAAGCCAACATGTTCAGTGTTCACCTGGAGAAGAGATTTATGATTCCCACATCAACCAGAACATGAAACACACCAAAAGATGATGTTCTGGGGGTGTTTCAGTTATTATGGAGTCATCAGCTTACATCCAGTTGAGGGAATGATGCGTTCATAACAATAAGTCGATGTTCTCCAAAGAAGAGTTGGTCCAGAGCCAGAGAAGACATTTCCAGATGAATTTGGCATCCTTCAACAGGATCTTGCCCAATACCACACATCAAAATTGGTGAAAAGTTATTTAAAAGCAGCAAATAAAGATACTGGACTGGCCAGGAAACTCTCCGGATTTAAACCCAATAGAGAATCTGTAGTCCATTTGCAAACTTTGCCTTCGTAGAATGGATTGTATGACAAAGGAGAAGCTTATTCAAGCTCCAATTCAAGTCTGGAACAGGGACCCAAAAATCATTTCAGACTGCTCGAAATTAGTGGACTCCATGCCAAATTGTGTCCAGATGCTGGTAAAAAAAACAAAGGTCATATTATGTATTAATATGTGGCTATTAATAAGATTTTCAATGGAAATTCCAGTTTTCACTTATTTTTCAGTGTGTTTCAATTAATATGCACAAGGGTGTAGATGTAAGACAGTCCCTGCTCATCAGCGCTTACAATCTAATCAAGACAAAACAAAGCAAAACTAGGGACTACAGCATGGTAAGATACACAAATAGCGTACAAAAGCATGAGGAGCATCAGGAACCAAAAGCGGCTTTGAAGAGGTGAGTTTTTAACCTGGATTTGAATAGAGCTAGAGATGGAGCCCGATGCACAGATACTTTATTCCAGGTATGTGGAGCAGCGAGATGGAATGAACAAAGTGTGGAGTTGGCAGTGGCAGAGGAGGACACAGATAAAAGGGATCTGCCAGAGGAAAGGGGCTCCCGAGGAGGATAGATTAAGAAAGGAAAGGTAGTGAAGAGCTCAGACTGAATGTAGGTCAGTAGAAGAAGTTTGAACTGTTTGCGGAAACTGACAGGGAGCCAGTGAAGTGACGTGAGAAGAGGCTTTACACGAGATCATTAGTCAGAGGAAGCCTGCTTAATGGACTGGATGAATTAAAGATTACATGATTACAAATGGAAGTGTATGACAGCATAATGGGGAATAAGAAAGAACAAAATCAAAAGTACGTGAAAACCAGATGTTTAAATAATGCACATGACCTGAAATAAAGTGGGGCTAGGGAAGTAGTGGAGTAGCAGCCTAGTTGTTAGAGCAACTGCCTAGTACCCAGAAGATCAAGGCTTTGAATCCTACCGGCACTCCTTGTGATCTTGGGCAAGTCACTTTACCCTCCGTTGCCTTAGAAAAAAAGGTCTGACTAAATACTTCCGGTGATGCATTGCCAAGAAAAAACAGAGGCAACTGGGTCGCCAGGAATCAGCACTGACTTGACAGCGCTTTTATTAAAAAAAAAAAAAAAAGGGGGGGGGGAGTAAAGTGGGAAGAAGGGTATGTGAATACCATGGCAGGCAGCAGAGGGTGAAGAGAAGATTCAGTCTCATAAAATGTACCCTATTCACAGTCATGGTTAACATAAGAACATAAGATATGCCATATTGGGTCAGACCAAGGTCCATCAAGCCCAGAATCCTGTTTCCAACAGTGGCCAAAACAGGCCACAAGTACCTAGCAGGTTCCCAAAAAGACACAAAGGTTCTATAATGCCTTTTATTGGGACGAGCAGTGCATTTCCTAGGTCCTCCAGAAAAATGTCCAAACCTTTTTTAAACCCAACTATACTAAGAACTTTTACTACATCCTCTGGTAACGAATTTGAGTTCGATTATGCGTTGAATGAAAAAAAGATCTGCTCGTATTATTCTTAAATGAGTTACAATGTAGCTTTATTGCATGTCCCCTAGTCTTTCTACTTTTTGATGGCATAAGAATTGATCTACATTTACCCGTTCCACTCTATTCATTAATTTATACATCTCTATCATATCTCCCCCCTCTGCTGTTTCTTTTCCAGGTTGAAGAGTCCTAACCTTTTAAACCTCTCCTCATAAGGGTATCCTCGCAGCCCCTTTACCATTTTGGTGGCTCTTTCTCTGTACCTTTTTCTAATTCCACTATATTCTTTTTAAGATACGGCGATCAGAATTGCACACAATATTCAAGATGCAGTCGCACCATGGAACAATACAGAGGCATTATAATATCCTTGGTTTTATTCTCCATTTCTTTCCTTATGATTCCTAGCATTTTATTTGACTTTTTGGCTGCCACTGCACACTGGGTGGAGGGGGTTTATGTTTATATGTTTATTAGCTTGATATACCGCTATTCCAATTAGAACACAGCGGTTTACAAAAATGATTAATATATAGAAAAGGGCAATGGGCTGGAAAGGAAAGGAAGTTACAATGTACGACAAGAAAGCACCCGAGACATTTAAACAGACATAGCTAAGGAGAGAGAGGAGTGAGAGAAAGGGGAAGGGGAAAGTTATCACACAAAAGGGGAGGGGAGGTCAAAAGCAGTGGAGAAGAGGTGTGTTTTTAGATCTTTTTTAAAAGTGGGGTAATGCTGTTTGAGTCTGAGGGGAAGGGGTAGAGAGTTCCAGTAAGCAGGGCCGACAAAGAAGGCGGCCGATGAGCATGTGGATTGTAGGTGGGCACGTGATGGGGAGGGGAGGTGAAGGCGGTGGACATGAATTGAACGAAGTGAGCGAGTGGGAGTATGAAACTGGAGTAAGTCTGCCAGATATTGGGGAGTGTGGTTATACAGGACTTGGTGAACTAGTGTGAGGATTTTGTAGCGAATGCGAAATGGCAGGGGAAGCCAGTGTAAGTGAAGAAAGAGAGGGGTGACATGATCACGAAGAGAGGAGTGGAAAATAAGGCATGCAGCAGTGTTTTGAATACGTTGGAGATGGTGAAGTTGCGAAAGAGGGAGCCCAGCAAAGACTGAATTGCAGAAATCGACGCACGATATCACCAGAGAAGGGTAGTGAGGGCTTCAGGGGTGAGAAAGGGGCTAATAGATCGTATTTGTCGAAGAAAGAAAAAGGAGGTCTTTGTAATATGGGAGATGTGAGCATGGAAAGAAAGATCAGAGTCGAAGATTACACCGAGATAGCGAAAGCTGGTGACAAGAGGAACCAGTGAGCCTGAAAAAGAGGGGGCGATCAGAGGGAGAGGGCTACCATGACTAAACCAGATGGCTACGGTTTTTGTCAGATTGAGATGGAGGCAGTTTAAAGTGAACCAGTTAGCAACAGCTGAAAGACAGGAGTTGAGTGGATCAAGATCAGGATGGAGGGGGGAGGTGTGATGCAGGAGGAGCAGATCATCGGCGTAACAGAACACGGGAATCCCAAACTGCTGGACCAAAAGTGCCAATGGTGCTAGGAATATGTTGAAGAGAAGGGGTGCCAAAACAGATCCCTGGGGGACACCACAGGGCAGTGGAAAGGTGTCGGGGGGATGGGACAGAAGAGGAGACCACTGTGCAGGAGCGAGAAGAGAGGAAAGAGTGAAACCAGTGATAGTCTGTACTACAGAGACCAGCTTCGCGCAGACGAGAGAGAAGAAGGGAGTGATCAACTAAGTCAAATGCAGCTGAAAGGTCTAAGGATACCGCCACCGAGAGGTCACCACGGTCGTGAGCAACATGGAGTTCATTTAGAAAGCCCAAGAGGACAGTCTCAACACTGTGACCTTGTCGGAAACCTGACTGATGGGGGTGAAGAAAGTGAGTAGAGTCGAGGTACTGTGACAATTGTGCAGAGACAGTTTTCTCAAGTATCTTAGATAGAAAGGGGGGATCGGAGACTGGGCGATAGTGAGTGGGAATCTGGGGATCAAGAGAGGGCTTCTTCAGGATGGGGCTGATAAGAGCATGCTTCCAAGGCCGAGGGAAGACACCTGTGGAGAGACTGGCGTTAATCATGGTGAGGATATGGGGAATGAGAGCAAGGGAGGGGGTGAGAAGCCATGAGGAAGGGATAGGGTCAAGTGAGCAAAAGGTTTTGTTGGAAGAGGATATTAATCCCATAAGTTCTGAGGTGGAGATAGAGTGAAAGGATGTCCAGATATGTGAGAGCTGAGACGTGGGAGGGGGAGAGATAGGGGGAGGAGAGGAGATGGGCGGAGGGCAGTGAGGGAGGGACTTTCTCAAGTCCAGAACTTTGTTGCTAAAGAAGGTAGCAAATTGAGAGAGAGGGGGAAATGATGAAGGTGGAGTAAGGGTAGAGCTGGATTGTAGGGAGGTGAGGGACCTGAGGACCCTATACAGATGCTGGGTCTGATTAGGTGCAGAGGAAATCGTGCTGGAAAAGTAAGATTGTTTAGCCTTGTGGACTTGTGATCGGTAGTGAGCATAGTTAGTCTTAAAGTTGGACAGGGTGGATAAAGAAGGTGACTTCCGCCAGAGGTGCTCTGTGTGTCGGAGTTGTGTCCAGAGGAGATGGAGACCAGCATGGAACCATAGTTGAGAAGAGCGACGGGATATGGCACATGGCTGTAGAGGAGCCAGATGATCGAGAGCAGCAGAGAGGCAAGAGGACCAGACGGAGGCTTGTGAGTTTGGGGAGAGGGAAGGGAAGTCTGAAGGCAAAAGATTCTAATCTAATATTCACAATGATGCCTAAATCGTTTTGCTGGGTGGTGGTTCCTAACATGGAACCTTGCATCGTGTAACCGTAGTTTGGGTTGTTCTTTCCTAGGTGCATAACTTTGCACTTGTCCACATTAAATTTCATCTGCCATTTGAACGACCAGTTTTCCAATTTATCAAGGTCCTTTTGCAATTTTTCACAATCCTCTTAGGTTTTAACAGCTTTAAATAACTTTGTATCACCTGCAAATTTGACTACCTCACTCATTCCCATTTCCAGGTCATATTGGTTTTCTCCCATTAAACCATGCCTATCTACATGTTCAGTAATTTTGTTCTTTATAATGGTTTCTACCATTTTTTAGCATCTGAACAAATAAGGGTGTCCTACATGGAGTGGTGGGTTCACCCCTAAGCAGAAACAAAAACATGGGGAGGGGTGGCCTGCACAGAGCGACAGGTGCACCTACTCTTGCCATCTTGCTGGGCAGACTAGATGAACCATGCTGGTCTTTATCTGCCGTCACTTACTATGTTACTATGTTACAGGTACCGACATCAGGCTCACCAGTAGTTTCCCGGATCACCCCGGACCTCTTTTTAAAAATTGGCATTACATTGGCCTTCGCCAATCTTCAGGTACTACAGATGATTTTAATGATAATTCACATATTACTAATAGCAGGTCTGCAATCTCATATTTCAGGTTTTTCTTCAACACCCTCAGACGTATACCATCCAGTCCAGGTGACTTGCTACTCTTTAGTTTATCAAATAGTTGTAATATATCTTCCTGCTTTAGCAATATTTTTTTTCAGTCCTTCCAATGCATCACCTTTAAGTACCATTTCAGTCATGGGTAGCTTCCCTATATCTTCTTCAGTAAAGACCGAAGGAAAGAATTTGTTCAATCTTTCTGCTATAGCCTTGTCTCCTATTAATACCCCTTTCACCCCTCTATCATCTAATGGTTCAACTGATTCTCAGAGGGTTTTTTTGCTAAGAATGTACTTAAATCTTTATTATGCATTTCTGCTTCCACAGCAAGCTTCTTCTCAAATTCTCTCTTTGCCTGACTTATGTTATTTCCAGTTTTTTTTCATTTGGCTCCTTTTTCCATTTCCTGAAATGTCCTCTCTAAGAGAGTCCAACCCCTTCACCAATTTGATGTACTCTATCATTTGTGCGCAGGTATCACAGCATCCCATTGTTTGTCCTCTTTCCACCAGGTCTCTGAGATACCAATCATATCTAACCTCATTTAGTGCTATATATTTTCACTATATATTCTAGCATGACACAGACAGCTCAGGCTAGCAATGACAAGAGGTACATGCAAAAACCAGAACTATCAACATCATGATAACAGTAAGCATAAACCTAACCAGCTGTTCCCGGTGCCGTATCAGTAGGCGTATGTAATCCCAGAATAGGAGCATGCATGTATATCAGTCCTACGAAGGTTAGAGAGAAATGAAGTATCTAAGGATAACTGTGAAACTGAATGTTTTATTACCTGAAAGACAAAGAAAGGTGCTGTTGCTCTCTCTTTAAAAAGTTGCAGGAACTCTGGAACCACCATTTCAGCCCTAAGAAGAAAACAAAAATACCGCATTAATTTCAGTGTTCTGCTTATGAATGTTTCAGATACCAAAGTCTGACAGGACACTACATTTCCATTCAAGTTTATCCTATTTAAGGAAAATCAATCTAATTGTGCAGCTTCCACTGACATTAATCTATTCCGGGACTGTGTTGCTGCCACTATGAAGAGTAACCAATCCCACGACTGTGCAGTAAAGCATAGTTCTCAACTTTAACAGGTAATCTCCGGGAACAGCAAGAATTTAGTCTTCATATATGGCCGACGTTGGTCCCCAGCATCCAATTAGAAAGCTTTTGGGAACACTCAACTGCGCCTGCGCAAATGCCTTCCTGCCTTCCCAACTCCTCCTCCTCAGTTGAGTTTGTAACTGAGAAAGGAGAGAAAAAGAAACCGTACACCTCCTAGGGGAGGAGGGCGGATTGTGAAGACTAAATTCTTGCTGATCCCAGAAATCACCTGATTAACTAAGCTATCTCCAGGAACAAGCAGGAATATAGTTTTCACATATGGGACTTCCTAGCTCCCAGATGCGATATAAATGACTTCAGAACCGGTGGAGATTCGCCTTGGAGTAGGCCTGGTGAGGTCACAGACCCCACATGGATTTTTAGTATCGTCAAAGTGCAGGGCGGAGGGTAGGAGTTGCCTTTAAGTCTGAACGAGGTGCTCAAGTACAGCCTGCCCAAACATAGCATCCCAACAGGAGTCCTTGTCCAGACAACAATGGGCAGCAAAGGTATGGACAGAAGACCAAGTTGCTGCTTTGCATATCTCATCAATGGCAACCGAGCATAGGTTTGCTATGGCACGAACGTTGTGAGCTGGGATATGCCCTTCTAGGGAGAGTCTTGCTTTGTCATAGGCAAATGAGATAGAAACATAGAAACATAGAAACATGACGACAGAAAAAGACCACATGGCCTATCTAGTCTGTCCTTCCATAACAACTACAACAGTCCACTTTTTGCCTTTAGAGATCCTCTGTGTTGGTCCCATGCTTTCTTGAATTCAGTTACTGTCCTCATCTCTACCACCTCCACTGGGAGACTATTCCACGGATCCACTACTCTTTCCGTAAAGAAATATTTCCGCATATCACTCCTGAATCTATCTCCCTTCACCCTCATCCCATGACCCCTCGTAGCAGAACTTGCTTTCAATTGAAAGAGGCTCTCTCCCTGAACATTTATGCCACGGAGGTATTTAAACATCTCAATCATATCACCTCTATCCCGCCTTTCCTCTAAGGTGTACATATTAAGATCCTTAAGTCTGTCCTCATATGCTTTATAATGAAGCCCATTAATCATTTTGGTAGCAACCCTCTGCACCGACTCCATCCTGTTCACATCCTTTTGAAGGTGCGGTCTCCAGAATTGCACACCATACTCCAAATGAGGTCGCACCAAAGACTTATACAGAGGCATTATCACCTCCTTTTTTCTGCTAGCCATTCCTCTCCGTATGCACCCAAGCATCCTTCTAGCTTTTGCTGTCGCCTTTTCCACCTGTTTAGCTACTTTAAGATCATCAGACACAACCACGCATAGGTCCCGCTCTTCTTTAGTGGACAAAAGTACTTCACCTCCTATACTGTATTGCTCCCTTGGATTGCTGCAGCCCAAATGCATGACCTTACATTTTTTAACATTAAATCCCAGCTGCCAAATTCTAGACCATTCTTCAAGCTTAGCTAGATCCCTCCTCATGTTATCTACCCCTTCCTGGGTGTCTACTCTATTGCAGATTTTGGTATCATCCGCAAAGAGGCAAACCTTACCCGACAGCCCTTCCGCTATATCACTAACAAAGATGTTAAAAAGAATTGGACCAAGGACAGATCCCTGGGGCACACCACTGGTAACATCCTTCTCCTCAGAGTGAGCTCCATTTACTTGTACTCTTTGTCGCCTCCCACCCAACCAATTTCTAACCCAAGCAGTAACTTTAGGGTCCATCCCTAGGGTGCTCAGTTTGTTTATAAGTCGCCTTTGAGGAACAGTGTCAAAGGCTTTACGGAAATCTAAATACACCACATCTAGAGCTCTCCCTCGGTCCAACTCCCTGGTCACCCAGTCAAAAAAATCAATCAGATTTGTCTGACAAGACCTGCCTCTGGTGAATCCATGCTGCCTCGGATCCTGTAATCCGCTGGACTCCAGAAACCTCACTATTTTCTCTTTCAGCAGCGTTTCCAATAATTTACTCACCACCGAAGTTAAACTAACCGGCCTGTAGTTTTCAACCACTTCCTTACTTCCGCTTTTGTGTAAAGGCACCACATGAGCCTCTCTCCAGTCCTTTGGCACCACTCCTGACTCCAACGAGGCATTGAAAAGGTCAGTCAGTGGAGCTGCTAGAACGTCCCCAAGTTCCCTCAGTATTCTAGGGTGTATCCCATCCGGTCCCATCGCTTTGTCTACTTTAAGTTGAGCTAGTTTCTCACGAACACAGTCTACTGAAAATAGTTCAAGATGTCCCTCGCTTCTGTTCTTATTTGTGGGTGTTTTCTGAGGTCCTGCTCCTGGTTCTTCATCTGTGAACACAGAACAAAAATATTTGTTAAGCAATTCCGCTTTATCCTTATCAGCTTCTACATATTCCCCCCCTGCACCCTTGAGTCTGACAATACCACTTTTGCTCTTCCTCTTCTCACTAATATATCTGAAAAATGTCTTATCCCCCCATTTTATTGCATTGGCTATTTCCTCCTCCTTTTGAATCTTTGCCTTCTTGACTACTTTGCTAGCTTCTCTAAGTTTTTCCAAATACAGATGCTTGTCTTCTGCTCTCTGTGATCTCTTGTATTTCATGAAGGCCTCCCTCTTTTTCTTCACTTTTTCAGCTACTTCCTTCGAAAACCATAGCGGTCTCCTGTTCCTTTTGCCTTTATTTACCATTTTAACAAAAAGGTTGGTTGCCCTTAAAATACCCCCTTTCAGTTTTGCCCACTGTTTTTCTACATCCCCCAGCTGTTCCCATCCCACTAACGACTCCCTGAGGTATTGGCCCATCTTCGCAAAGTTAGTCTTCCTAAAGTCTAAGATCCTCACCTTGGAATGGATTCTAACAGCCCTAGTCCTAATACTGAACCACACCATCTGGTGATCACTGGATGCAAAATGATCTCCCACTACAACATCAGAAACACTTTCACCATTGGTAAGCACCAAGTCCAGTATGGCCCCTTCACGTGTGGGGTCTGTTACCAATTGCCTGAATAGTTCTCCCTGTAGAGAATCCAGGATCTCCTCACTTCTAGATGATACTGCAGCAGGAATGTGCCAATCAACATCTGGCATATTGAAATCTCCTATCAGTAGTACTTCCCCTTTCTTAGCAATGCTGCGTATGTCTTCAATTAACTCTCTGTCCACCTCTTCCTCTTGTGAGGGAGGTCTGTATATCACTCCAATGCAAATAGATTTCTCTTTCCCTCTTTCTAGTTTAACCCACAATGCCTCCTCTCTCCCTTTTAAGCTCTGTAATTCCAAAGCTTTAATAGTAGTTTTTACATATAGTGCCACTCCTCCTCCTCTTCTTCCTACCCTGTCCTTCCTGAATAAAGTATAGCCAGGTATAGTTACATCCCATTCATTGTTTTCTGTGAACCATGTTTCTGTAACTGCCACTAAATCCAAGTCAGCCACTCCCACCAAAGCTTCAACCTCAGGGATCTTATTTCCCATGCTACGGGCATTAATACACACTGCTTTCCATATGTTACCCCTGTTACCCATTTCCATAAAGGTATTTAATGTATCACCTACCTGGGGGCTTTCACTTGCAGTCCACTATCCATCTGGAGAGCATGGGTTTAGATACAAGGAGACCCAGGTGACTAGCATCAAAGGAGATGAACAGTTGTGAGGCTTTGTGGTGCTCTCGAGTCCTTTGGAAATAGAAAGTCAATGCATGCTTGCAATCAAGAGTGTGCAGAGTTGTTTCCGCTCAAGACGCATGCGGCTTGGGAAAGAAGACTGGAAGGAAAATTGACAGGTTTAAATGAAAAGGAGACACCACCTTTGGCATAAGAACAACTCTGTTGTGGAACCGAATGTAGGGTGGGTCCGCCACTAAAACCTCAAGCTCATTAATGCGTCTAGCTGAAGTGACAGCAGTTAGGAAGATTACCTTCCAAGAAAGGAACTATAGTGAGGCCATGGCCAATGTTTCAAAGGGCAGCCTGAGAAGCTGCGCTAGAATGACATTAAGGTCCCAAGCTACCAGAAGTGGCTTAATGGGTGGTTTGAACAGGAGACGACCTCTCATGAAACGGGCCACTGGCGGTTGAGAGGTGATTGGCTGTCCATCTAATAAGGTGGTGAGAAGCTGCAATTGAACTGAGGTGGACTCTCACATGTTGGTCTTCAGACCTGTCAATGACAGATGAAGGAGATACTGGAGGAGTGACTCCACTGGAGCTAAAAAGAAATTGAGATCCTTCTGAGAACACAAAACAGAAAATCTCTGCCACTTGAAAGCATATGAACGTCTGATGGAGGGCTTCCTAGAAGCCAAAAAGATCTCCTTAACCTCTTGGATAAGGTCAAGGCCCTGGAAAGCTATGTCTCAGCAGCCAAGCTGTGAGATCGAAAGATTGTGGAGTAGTGAGCCATCATCCTGGAAGAGATCGGACACAGATCCCAATCACAGAGGTTGAGTCTGAGTTAGACATAGTAGCAGAGGAAACACGGTTGCCTCAGCCAGTTGGGGGCTATGAGTATCATGGAGCCCTTGTCAGACTGAAGCATAAAAAGCATCTTGGGAAATCATAGGAGGGAAAGCATAAAGCAGACCCCGACCCCAGTGTAGGTAGAAGGCATTCCCTGGTTGGTTGGTTGGTGGATGTCGGAATTATTGTGCATTAGTGAGGAAGCTTGGCATTTTGGGGAGTCGCGGACAGATCTATGTCTGGAGTTCCCCAGGTCTGGAATATGTAGGACAGTGTTGTCCAGATGCAGAGACCATTCGTGGGGAAAAAGGATGCGACTCAGTCTATCTGCCAAGACACTGGACTCCTCCAGGAGGTACACCACTTGGAGGTGTATCTGATGAGCAATGGCAAAGGAACACAAGTGTAGCATCTCCTTGCAGAGGGCCCAGGAGCCTGTTCCTCTCTGCTTGTTCATAAAGATCATGACAATCTGATTGTCCGTCCTGACCTGGACCTGTTGTGTCGAAACAACCTGAGAGCATTTGTGATAGCTCTAAGTTCCAGGTGATTGATCTGGAGTGGCAACTCTTGCGTTGTCCTGAGTCCCTGTATAGTCAGGTTGCCCAGGTGAGCTCCCCAACCCAGTTTGGAGGCATCTGTCATCAGGATGCATTGAAGTGGATGCATCTGAAAAGGTGAACCTACGAGCAGGTTTTCTGGAGAACACCACTACTGAAGAGGATGTGGTTAGACGGGCAGTGACTTGAATCCTGTCCCAGAGACGGACCGAGGCCTGTTTCCACTGGGAGGCCAGAGCCAACTGGGCTATCCACATATTTAGGTAGGGCATATGGAACAATATGTACTGTAGAGACCATGTGCCCAAGGAGCTGCAGCATCTCTTGGGCTGTCAGATGGTCTTGTAGGAGCATCTGGGACGCTAGTTCGACTAGACAGGCACAGCAGAGCTGGGGCAGGAATGCCCTGGACTGTTGGGTGTCTAGTAGAGCTCCGATGAACTCTAGTTTTTGAGTTGGAGCGAGGTGGGACTTTGGGAAGTTTATCACAAAGCTCAAGTGTTGTAGCACTGTGATGGTAAGATGAAAGGAGAGCAGTACCTCTTGAGAGGTGTCTGCTTTTATTAGCCAGTCATTTAAGGGAAGATGAATATCCCCAGAGTTCTTAGGAATGCAGCTACGACCGCCATGTACTTTGTGAAGACTCTTGGAGCAGAGGCGAGTCCGAAGGGGAGGACCCTGTATTGGTAATGTTTTCCTTGAAAAATGAGGCATAGAAACTTCCTGTGTCACAGGTACATGAGGTTATGTAAGAATATAAGAACATAAGATATGCCATACTGGGTCAGACCAAGGTCCATCAAGCCCAGTATTCTGTTTCCAACAGTGGCCAATCTAGGTCATATGTACCTAGCAGTTTCCCCAAGGGACACAGGTTCCACAATGCTTGTATTGGTAAAAGCATCGATATCCTGGGTCCCTTCTTAATAATGGTTTATGGACTTTCCTCCAGGAACTTGTCCAAACCTTTTTTAAACCCATGTGCGTATGCTTCTTTTAGATCTAGAGACCAGGTCAGTCCTGACTCTGGAAGTAAGGAGGGAAGAAGAGTCCCGAGGGAGATCTTGAATTTGTTGTGGACTAGAAACTTGAGGTTTCTCAGGTCCAGAATGGGTCTATACCCTCCCATTTTCTTTGGGATGAGAAAGCAGTTACTTACCTTTAACAGGTGATCTCTGGGAACAGCAGAAATAAGTCTTCACATATGGGTATCGTCGTTACCGACGGAGCCTGCGTGGGAACGTTCCCCAGCGTCCAAAAGGAAAGCTTTTGGGAGCATCCCACAGTGCCTGCGCGCTGCCTTCCCGCCTTTCCCAACCGCCTCTCTCCAGTTTGAGTTTTAAAGCTGAGACAAAGAGAGTGAGGAAGGGAAAGAGAGAGAGATACAACTCCTAGGGGAGGTGGGTGGGTTGTGAAGACTTATTCCTGCTGTTCCCAGAGATCACCTGTTACAGGTAAGTAACTGTGCTATCTCCAGGAACAAGCAGGAATGAGTCTTCACATATGGGGACTACCCAGCTAGAGATGCCTGGGAGATCACCCAGGTTGTGAGTCCCTGAGAAGGGCTCTACCTCCACCCATGAATCTCAGGCATCCAGCCAGGGATGGAGGGTAGGAGTTGATTATGTATGGAACAGGTATTTGAGAACAGCCTGACCAAACAAGGCATCCCGGCGGGAGTCCTTGTCCAAGCAGTAATGGGCTTTGAAGGTATGAACCGAGGCCCAGGTGGCCGCTCGACAGATCTGGTCGATGGACACAGAATTTAGATGAGCCATTTGTATATAGTTTCCCCTATTTGCCAAGTTTATACTTCCTGTTAAATGTAATGACCAGACATATGTAAATTGTCGGATGTTTTCTGTTCAATGTAAACCGCGCTGATGTCTAATAGTGCGGTATATAAGAATTGTTAATAAATAAATAAATAAATAATAATAGAGGCTGCCATGGCCCTCACATTGTGAGCTGTGACATGGACCTCCAGAGAAAGGTTCTTACTCTGGTAGGCGAAGGAAATACACTGAGCAATCCAATTGGACAGAGTTCTCTTAGAGACTGGAAGTCCTAAATGAGAGGGATCAAAAGCAACAAAGAGTTGAGAGGACTTTCTATGTTGCTGTGTCCTTTGTAAGTAATAAGCAAGAGCTCTCTTACAATCCAGGGTATGAAGATTCCTCTCTGCACTTGATGCATGAGGTCCTGGAAAAAAGACAGGTAAATAAACTTCCTGGTTCAGATGAAAAGGTGAGACCACTTTAGGCATAAAGTGTGGATTAGTCCTGAGGACTACCTTGTCATGATGGAACCTTGTATAAGGAGGATTAGCCACCAAGGCTTGCAGCTCACTGATGCGGCGAGCTGAAGTGACCGCAATGAGAAAAATAACCTTCCAGGAAAGAAATTTCAAGGAGGTATTGGCTAAGGGTTCAAAGGGTGGCTTCATAAGCTGGCCAAGAACCAGATTCAAGTCCCATGCCACTGGAGGTGGTCTAATGGGAGGTTTAGTCAAAAGAAGGCCTCTCATGTATCTTGCTATAAGAGGATGAGAGGAAATAGGCTGTCCATTGAGGGGCTTAAGGGATGCTGCAATGGCACTCAAATGGACTCTTACTGAATTCGTTTTAAGGCCTGCATGGGATAAATGCAGCAAATACTCTAGTAAAGGATTCAGAGGTATTGCAAGAGGGTTAAGACCCTTCTGTGCACACCAAATGGTAAACCTTTTCCATTTAAAAGCATATGAACGTCTGGTGGAAGGCTTTCTGGAAGCATGAAGGTTATCTTTCACTTGCTGAGAAAGATGCAAATCTTCAAGGTCTAGGCCTTCAGCAACCAGGCCCTGAGATGAAGAGACTGGGGATTTGGGTGCCACAACGTTCCCTCCTCCTGGGATAGGAGGTCTGGAGCAGATCCCAAGTCCAGGGAAGGAGCTTGAGAGATGCAGAAGCAGAGGGTACCACACTTGGCGTGGCCAACGTGGTGCTATGAGGATCATAGTCCCCTTGTCTCTCTGAAGCATGAACAGCGTCTTGGGAATTAAGGGAATGGGTGGAAAGGCATAGAGAAAGTCTTGCCCCCAATGAAGGAGGAAGGCATCCCTGGCCCGAACTCCCTGACATGGAATCCTGGAACAGAACCGGGGAAGTTTGGCATTCCACGGACTTGCAAACAGATCCATGTCTGGGGTTCCCCTAATTTGAAAAATCCTGGCTATCTGGTCCCCATGGAGGGACCATTCGTGTGGAAGCAGAACTCGACAGTCTGTCTGCCCAAGAGTTTTGAACCCCTGGAAGATACACTGCCATGATATGGATTTGATGCTCTCTGGTGAAGGCCCACAATCTCAAAACTTCGTTGCAAAGCGACAGAGAGCCAGTCCCCCCCTGCTTGTTTACGTAGAACATGGCTACTTGGTTGTCCGTGTGGATGAGGACTGTCTTGTAGCTGAGCAGGATGTGGAAGACTCTGAGCCCCAGAAAGATTGCTCTGAGCTCTAAGAGGTTGATATGTAGAGATGTCTCCTGTGGAGACCAGATGCCTTGGGTGGAGAGATCTTGTAGATGAGCTCCCCAACCCTTTGGAGAGGCATCTGTTGTAAGGGTTGCTTGGGGTAGCAACTGTTGAAAGGGGGACCCCAGCAACAGATTTTGAGTGGACATCCACACTGGAGGTTGCTATTTTGTCTGACAGGCATCCTGATGCCTGGGTCCATTGGGTGGACAGAGACCACTGAGCTGCCCTCATGTGAAGGCGAGCATAGGGGACCACATGCACGGTGGATGACATGTGGCCTAACAGTTGTAACATCTCTCGAGCAGTTAAATGGGACTTTAACTGAATCTGGGAGGCTAACTGCACCAAGCGTAGGCAACGGGCCTGGGGAAGATAGGCCCTTGCAGTGGTGGTATCCAGTAAGGCCCCTATGAACTCTAGAGATTGAATAGGGGTGAGATGAGATTTTGGGATGTTTATTACAAGTCCCAGATACTGAAGGATACGCCTTGTGCAGGCCAGGGAAGCCTGGGCCTCTGACTGGGATGGAGCTCGGATGAGCCAGTCGTCCAGATATGGGAATACGAATATCCCTAGAGTGCGTAGAAATGCAGCAACTACTGCCATGCATTTTGTGAACACCCTTGGTGCAGAGGCCAGACCGAAGGGAAGCACTCTGTATTGGCAGTGCTTTCCTTGGAAAAGGAACCGAAGGAATCGTCTGTGTGTTGGATGGATGAGGACATGGGTGTACGCATCCCTGAGATCTAGAGAACAAAGCCAGTCCTGACTCTGGAGGTATGGAAGAAGAGTACCGAGAGAAGTCATCTTGAATTTCTCCTTGCATAGAAACTTGTTCAATTCTCTGAGATCTAATATGGGTCTGTAGCCCCCTGTTTTCTTTGGAATGAGAAAGTAGGGGGAGTAGAACCCTGAGCCCCGTTGAAGAAGGGGTACTTCTTCTATTGTCCCTTGGGCAAGAAGGGTAGCAATCTCCTGACCCAGAAGGTCGAGGAGAGATGTTGGAGAATTGAACTGTCTCACCATGGTGTGAGGGGGAAGGTTTAAGAAATAAAGCTTGTACCCTTCCCTTATGATGGAGAGGGTCCATTGCTCTGCTGTGATATGTTCCCATCTGGGAGCAAAGTGAGCTAACCTTCCTGGAATGTTGAGAGGCTCTGGATGTTCTAGAGCCAGAAAGGCTAAGTTCTCTAGTTGTAAGTCAAAGGCCCGGAGAAGGCCGAGGCTGTTGGGCCGTAGCAGTCCTAGCAGCCTTAGGCTTGGCCTGTTTCAGTTGTTGCTGTCTCTCTGTAGCAAAACGACCTGCAGAAGATGCCTGCTGACCATAAGCAGAATAATATCTGCCTTTTTTGGGAAAAAAATCCCTTTTTGAACAACCTTTTCTTAAAAGGAGCAGAAGTAAGACTTTGAAAGTCTATCTAAAGCAGAATTTTCAACATCCATCTGGGTGGCTTTTGCTTGCCAATCTTTGCCAAAAAGGTTTTCACCTGTACAAGGAAGGTTTCCTAGTCCATCCTGAACCCAGGGTTCTATATCAGAAGCTTGTAACCAAGCAACTCTGCGTGCACCTATGGCAATAGCCGAGACTCTGCCAGCACACTCAAAAGAGTCAAAGGCTGCACGGTTGGATAACTTGGAAACATCCTGGGCATGTCTGAGCCAGGTGAGAAACTCTTCCCTTTTATCTTCTGAAATAAAAGGAGACAAAGTTTGCAGATGATCTGTAACTTCTTTTAGAAACATCTCCATATAAAGACTATAGGAGTTGATTCTGGCAACAAGCATACTGGCCTGGAAAATTCTTCTGCCAAAAGCATCTAAGGTTCTGCATTCTCTTCCTGGAGGAGTGGAAGAGTGCCTTTTGGTACTCTTTATCTTTTTCATAGCAGACTCCACCACAATGGAGTGGTGAGGAAGCTGAGTCTTACGAAAGCCAGGACAAGGAGGAACACGATACATGGTGTCCAACCTACGAGAATGAGGAGAGGTGGTGAGAGGAGTCTCCAATATGCCCAACATGTGATCATAAAGAATCTCATGTATTGGTAAATTGGCTGCCTCTTTAGGAGCCTTAGGATATTGTAAAATATCTTAATTTTTTGGCTCTTGGCTCTGCCTCAGGGGCCACTGAGATAGAAAGGCCCCTGGCCACTTCCCTAATGAAGTCTTGAAAAGACAAGTCTTCTGGAGGAGAGATTCTTCTTTTTGGAGAAGATGGCTCCTGAGGAAGGATCACCGATGTGTCGACAGAGGCCTCTGATTCATCAGAGTCTTCAGAGGAATCGAAGTATCGCCCGTCTGGATGCTCCTGCAGAGTCCGATACGCGTACCGGGTGGTATCGACATTGGGAGTAATCGGTACCGATTCGGTACCGATGGTCCTCACAGAACAGTGTACCGCTGCAGTCGACACCGAAGCTGATGTCGATGCAATCGGTACCGGCACCGGAACCGATATCGGTACCGGAACCGATATCGGTACCGGAACCGATATCGGTACCGGTGCCGGAGTCGGTACCGACAACGGAGTTTGTTGCGGTACCGAAGGCATCGCAGCTTGTATGAATGCTGTGATGGCACGCTGCATGGTCAGGATATTCTGATCCATCGACGCCACCAATGTCTGGATGTCGGTACCAGTGGGAACCACCGATACCCCAGAACATGGCAACAGGTGATTGGTCGAGGCCAAGCCATCGATGTCAACCTGTGACCCCATAGATAAAGCTTTGGAAGCCGGAGCCTCCCGCCAGGGTAATTTTGCCGGTGCGGATTCTTCGAGAGCAAGCCCAGAGGCATCTCGATACTTGGAGGGAGATTTACCCTTCGAGGACCGGCTGGACTTAAGTTTGGTTACCTGGGATCCATGGGAGGAAGAAGCAGCCCTGGAAGACGTCGATGCCACCGAAGCTGCATCAGAGGGAAACAGGGTACTGAGCTTGGCTGCTCGATTCTGTAGACCTCTTTTAGACATTATGCTAAACATTTTAGACACCATTCATGGGTGTCGGTGACAGAAATAGTGCCGCTGCACTTCGTGCACTTTTTAAACCCGTAGGCGGGCTTTTCCATGAGGAAAATTTAACTAGGCCTAAGGCCAAAGAAAGAAAAAAAGAATGCACTGAAGTGGGAAAACAGCAGTTTTTGGGTTTTTTTGTAGAATAAAGAAAGAAAAGAACAGCGGTACCGGTCCGGCGCCGAGAAGGCAGACGCGCGACCAAAGAAATAAAAGAAGATAAAGAAATTCTTCAGCGGTGACAGGAACATGACCTGCTGGCTCCGCGGAAAAGAAGAACTGGAGAGAAGCAGTTGGGAAAGGCGGGAAGGCAGCGCGCAGGCGCTGTGGGATGCTCCCAAAAGCTTTCCTTTTGGATGCTGGGGAGCGTTCCCACGCAGGCTCCGTCGGTACCGACGATACTCATATGTGAAGACTCATTCCTGCTTGTTCCTGGAGATAGTAGGGAGAGAAGAAGTCCATTCCCTGTTGGGATGTGGGGACCTTCTAAGGCACCCTGAGACAGAAGAAAGGACACCTCATCCTATAGGACAGCAGTGAGTGGGGATTGCATTTGATATTCCCCCGTGAAAGTGGAGGGGGCAGAGTCTGTAGATGTAGTCTGTGCCCTTCCTGGACTATGGTTAGTGTCCATTGCTCTGAGGTGATGAGGTGCCATCTGTGGGAGTAGTGAGTCTGCCTGGGGTAGTTTCTCCAAATGGATTCGTTTTGTGCATACCATGGCAGTCGTGAACCTCACTTCTAAGCCAGAGTATGTGGAATATGATTTTAATCTCCCAAAATGTACTGCTTATGCTTAGCATAAAAATAACAGTACATTATCTCCTCTTTATCTGTAGAATTCCACTTAACCATAGTTAATCCTCTTAACTTTTCATAAATTTCTGTGGTTTATCTCCTGCCATAGTGGGTCCATGAACAGGCTCACCATGGCCTTTATCTGTGGCAGGAATGTTATCTGCTTCTGCAGCACTTGCACTATCGCATTAGCCCTAGTGCGTAAACTATGGGTGGCACCTTTTTATCCTGGGCGATGTGCAGCCAGTATATATTTTTCTTCTTCATTCCTAACATACTTTAATTGTATAACATTTATACCAAATTTCAGCAAGACGACACTACAAAAGGGTCACCATGTGAAGGTACTCAGCAAGACTTGAAGGGAACTTTATTCTCTCCCCCTAAGAGATGCACATCAATTCAACAGTTGCTGCACACCCTTTTGGCCTACTATGTGGAAGGGGTGAGGTTCCTCCAGAAGCAGGATGGCAATGTTCTCTAGAAAAGGGTAAAAAACAGGCGGAGACTGGTTGAGATTTAGCCACCTGTGGCTTCTTCTGTTGCTTAGAAGGCTGCTGCCTCTTTTGTGGGGCCTGACCTGGTACTGAGAAGCAGGTGGATAAGAAGAGAACTTCTTATTATTGTAGAAAGCCTTATTTGCAGATGTCTTCTTCCTAGCAGCTGTGACTCTGGGCAGTGTTTAGAGTAGTGTTCTCTGACTAAACCTTATCTTACCAGTCTTTGCCAAAGGTTCTCCCCTGTGCAGGGTATGTTGCCCAGCTTATCTTGAACCCACTATTCAAGATCCGAGGCCTGAAGCCATTCCATACGGGCCCCAATGCATATGGCTGCAGCCCTGCTTGGACATTTGAAGGCAACGAAGATGGCCCTATTGACAAATTTGGATACATTTTGGCGATGCTTGACTAAGGCAAGATAGTCTGCCCTCTTGTCATCTGGGAGAAGAGGAACAACAGCCTTGAGATCCCTAGATACCTCCTTGAGGAACATTCCCATGTAGAGAATATAGGAGTTAATCCTGGACGAGAGCAAGGATGCCTGAAAGCATCGCCACACAAAGGCATCGCGAGTCCTCGATTCTCTACCTGAAGGATTTGAGGAGTGAGTCTTCAAGCTTTTGATCCAGCGCATCGCCAATTCAACCGCCACGGAGTGGTGTGGAAGCTGTGGCATTTGGAAGTCCAGACACTCTGGCACCTGGTACATGGTATTGAGTTGATGACTGTAAGAGGAGTCTCCCACATATGGAGCATAAGATCATGCAGGATGCAGTGCACCGGCACAGTGGCTGCCTCCTTGTGTGCTACTGGGTATTGGAGGATCTCCAATTCCTCTGCCCTTGGCTCTTTTTCTGATGTTACGGTGATGGAGAGACCCTTAGCTAGGTCTCGAATGAATTCCTGGAAAAACATATCTTCTGAAGTGACATGCGTCGCTGTTGCGGCAGGGAAGACTCAGAGGGAAGGTCCTGGGGCCCCCGGGAATCGAGTGACTCTGCATCTGAAACACTGGAATCTGAGTACTCGAAATATCGACCGGCATGGTGCGCAGCCGAAGCACGATGCTGGTACCAATGTACTGAGGTATCGGCCTCGGTAAGCTGCCTGGGCTGGGTACCAGTATCAGTGACAGACTCGAGAGAGGTGTGGCAGTGATGTCTATGCCATCTGCATGGGCATACCCATCACTGGTGTCAGTTGGTCCCATACTGACAGGGCGGTGCCTGACACCAATGATTTTATAGGTACTGAGGCTGCCAGGATAGCTGCCAAGCTCCGCTCGATGGTTTGTATGCACTGGTCCATCGATGTTGCCAATGCTTGGGTATCAGTGGCAGGTACTTGTGCCACTGTCCCAGAGCATGGCACCAGTAGCTCTCCGGAGGTCGAAGTCGCAGGAGCATCCTGGGACCCCTTGATGGCTTTGGAGGACAGAGCTTCCCACCAGGGCTGTTTGGCAGGCCTATCCTCCTCCAGGGCAATGCCAGAGGGATCTCAATGCATGGAAAGAGATCTACCTCTGGAGGGTTTCTCCTTCAATGAAGGCTTGTGCTTGGACTCTGCCGATACCTGTGATCCTTGGGAGGAGAATCAGGTCTTCGATAATGTGGAAGCCAAGGATACCGCATCCCAGGGGAAGAGTGTCCTAAGTTTAGAGGCCCGGTTCTGTAGGTCTCTCCGTGTCCCTTTGACAGAAGGGACAATCTTTTGGCTGGTGGTCTGGGCAGAGGAATTTTAAGCACCAGTCATAAGTGTCAGTTGCTGAGAAAGTGCTGGTATATTTGGCACATTTTTTGAAACCACTAGTTGGTTTCTACATACCATCAATAGACGGTATTGTAGGCTTAAGGCCTAAGATGACATTGAGACGCCTGAAAATCTTTTTTTTTTTTTCAATAAAGTAAAAATAAGAAAAAATAAAGGAAAGGAGAGGGAACCGGCAATGTCTTCGACAGTACCGGCACTGACGGGAAGGCAGATGCTATCCACAAAAAAGACTGCTTTCTGTGGTGACAAGATTTGCTTCCTGCTGGCTCCATGGAAAACAAAAATTGAGGAGAAGGACTTGGGAAGGTGGGAAAACATTCGCGCAGGCGCAGTGGAGTGTTCCCAAAAGCTTTCCAATTGTATGCTGGGGAGCATTCCCATGAGGGCTCAGTCGGTACAGACGTCATCCATATGCGAAGACTACATTCCTGTTTGTTCCTGGAGATAAAGTTTAAAAATAAACATGTGATGACACATTTTAGATCATTCCAATTTCCATGTCCATCTAGGTGGATTCAGTTCTGAAAGTATTTTAGAAACAGCTGTGTTAAACAGAGCTGTTTCTAAAATAAATGGAAAGAAATGCAGGGGCACATGTGGACTACCATCCACAGACAGCAGGAGGCAACCACGATACAAAACTTAAATGGAGGAAAACCTGGCAACTTGAATGTGTAGCTACCAGCATTTCACAACTTACTTGTGCATGTAAGCCATTTTTTTTAAATCAGACATTTAACTGTTGCTAGTTATTTGAGAGGGGCAGTTACAGGAAACTAGCTCTCCTGGAAGGCCACTGGCAGGATAGTGGGGCATTTGCAGAGAGCTAGCTCTAGTTGGTATGGCTGGGGCAGTTGGCAGGGGACTAGCTTTCCTTGGCAGGAGTGGGGGGCAGTTGGTAGGGGGGCGGGGCAATCATGGTGGCATTCGCTTTTGTACGTAGTGGGGGGCCAATATGTGGAGTGGTGGTAAATGTGGGGGTAGTTAACAAGGTGATGGGACAGATGTGAGATAGTCACTGGAGGCGGGGGGGAGGGGTAAATTCTCTTTATTAATAAATAATTCAATACTATGTGTGTACATGAACTTGAACCAAATGAGCTAACAAGGCCCACACAAAAATGCCCGCATGCGCAAAACAGTACCATATTTTTTTTATTACCCCTCCACATTATTAACATCAGTAAACCCATAACCTATTAAAAGGCACCCACCGTTCCCTTTCACCATCTCTCCTCAGTCTCAGCCCAGCCCTGGACTAATCAGAAAGCCAGATCAAATACCCACTACTACTCTACCCTCCCCCCCAGCAGGTAGCCATTCACTCACTTCAGCCAGATTCACATCCCATTTACCCCTCAAGAATTTAACAAGCTACATACCCTGTGGGATGACAGACTCTACCAGGGCTCTCAAATTACTCACTGAACCCTTGCTCATCCCCATTCATTCCATAAGGCACAAATCAAACAAAAGATTCCTCCACTGTGTCAACAAGGCGCTCTCTTCCTTCTTCCAATTTATCAAGATACATTTACAGGCTAGCAAAAAGCGTAGTTACTCACCTGTAATAAGTATTCTCCAGGGACAGAAGGAATCAGTCCGCACATATGGGTGATGTCAGCACCGATGGAGCCCATGTGGCAGCAACTCCCCATCTTTCAAAGAAATGTGCCGTCCCCTTACCACCCAAGAGTGCCATATTGCTCAGTCAGATGACTAACTAGGACAGTAGTAAAAATAAAACGGTAGGGAGGCAACTCCTAGGGGAGAAGTGCGCATTGTGAGGACTGATTCCTGTTGTCCCTGGAGAACATCTGTTACAGGTGAGTAACTAAGCCTTCTCCAGGAACAAGCAGGAAGTCAGTCCTCACATATGGGATTCCCTAGCTCCAGGCTGCTGAGGACCAAACCACAAAAGCACCAACGGCAACTGAGACGGGTAGCCGTGAGTTGCAGAAAGTGAGTCCCCCGCTGAGAGACTCTGTAAGACCCTAGCGTCCAGAAACACCATCACTCTGGTAGACTGAACACGAAAAGGGTCAGAGGGCAGGAGCTGCCTACACCCCAAACAGATTACAGGAGTTCTGCCTGGCCAAAGGTGCTGTCCCGATGGGACCCGCTCTCCAAGCAGTAATGAGCTGTGAACATATGGATTGAAGACCATGTGGCAGGGCTTTGCAAATCTCTGTCACTGGCATTGAGCGCAGGATCGCCACGGGTGTGGCCATCACTCTCATGCGATGCACTGCGATCCGGTGGTCCAGGGAGAGCCCAGATCACGCATAGGCAAAATTAATATAGTCCACCACCCAAGTGGACAGAGTTCACTTAGTCACAAGCCCCAGTCTGCTGGGGTCGTAGGAAACAAAAAGCTGAGGAGCATTGTGATGGCCCTGGGAATGCTATAGATAGGGCCCGTTTGCAGTCCAATGTATGGAACATAGCTTCCTCCCTACCGGCGTGAGGCCATGGGAAAAATGTGGGAAGGACTACCTCCTGGTTGAGGTGAAAAGGAGATTACATCTTTGGTGAAAATTTTGAGATGGGTGAGGACCACCACTTTATTTTTATAGAATCTTGTTTATGGTGGCTTTGCCACCAGGGCCTGAAGCTCGCGGATGTGAGAGCTACCAATAAGGCCACCTTCCAAGAAAGATTCCGCAGATGGCAAATGGTAAGTAGCTAGTGGCTTGAATGGTGGCCTGGTGAGCTGTGAGAGCACCACATTGAGCAGAAGGCCCCAGAGGAAGAGAGAGACCAGGGGCTGACCCGAGTGGTTTTCCTTCAATAGGGTGGTAGTGTGCAGCAATCACACTCAGGTGAGTTGGACTTCAGTACGGTGTGCGACAGATGGAGTAGGTATTGGAACACCGGTTGCATCGGTCAGGAAAATGGGTTCTCCCACCTCTCTGCACACCATACCAAGAATCTACGCCACTTAAAGGCATACGAGGCCAACAGGACCTCCTTGCCCTCTCAAGGTGACCCTTTCAGCAGCAATGCTGTTAACATTAGAGACCCTAGATTGGGGTGCAATATGAAGCCCTCCTCCTGGGTCAAGTGGAATGGGGCATGCCCAGCGTGACCGGGAGTGCCAGCAACAGGAAATGCAGCAGCAGGAACCACAGTTGTCAGAGACACCTGGGTGAAATTATTTTATTTATTTTTATTTATTTAACTAGTTTTCTACACCACCTTATCCTTCAATCAAAGCGGTTTACATTATGTAATCACTACAAACAGGTACTGGATACCTTGTCGCCAAAGGGCTCACAATCTATGTGTACCTGAGGCAATGGAGGGTTAAGTGGCTTGCCCAAAGCCACAAGTGCCTATAGGACTAGAAACCCCAGTCCCTCCGGCCTGAGCTTGCCATTCCCTGGTGGGACTTGAACTCCCAGACCTCTGGTCTGAGGTACCATGTCCTCCGGTATGAGGTACCACTAGGCCACTCCTCCCTCCAGTACTGCCCCCCTCATGCTGGAGCTTAAAGAATGTCCTGGCGACCAGAGGGGTTGGTGGAAAGGCATAAAGGAGGCCTTCCATCCAGGGGATCAGGACGGCACCCGTCACTACCCTTGCCGGGTACAGCTGCCGTGAGCAGAGCAAGGCAGCTAAGCATTGTCCGGGTGGCAAATATGTTCATCACGGGCATCCCCCAGAGGCAGAAAAGCCATGAGGCCACCCTGGGGTTCAGGCGCTCTTCGTGCAGCTGGAGAACCCAGCTGAGTCTGTCCACCAGGAGATTTTCCTGGTCTGGGAGGTGGACCGCCCACAGGAGCATGTTGCTGCGAGCAGCAAAGGACAAGAGGGCCACTGCTTCCAGACAGAGAGAGTATGACCCCATGACCCCATGCCCCCTGCATGTTGGCAGAGAACATGGCAACCTGGTTGTCCATCTGTAACAGCACTGACTGGTGTCGCAGGCAGTGATGGACACCCATAGAGCCAGGAAGATCGCCCTGAGCTCCAGAAGATTGATCTGTAGCACGCATTCCACCTGGGACCAGCTTCCTTGCATGCGTCGGTCCTCGCAGTGTGCCCCCCCCCCCCCACCCAAGGAGGGAAGCATCCATGGTCAGGACCCTCTGGGGCAGAGGTGCCTGGAAAGGCATCCCGGCCTGGAGGTGACAGGGAAGTTGCCACCAGTCAAGGGACTCCATCGCTGGCAGGTTATCCTGATCCTGCCTTGCAGTCTGCTCATGGCTTGCATCCACTGAGCGCAGAAACACCACTGGCATGTTCGCATATGTAGGTGGGCTATGGGGTCACATGGACCGTGGAAGCCATATGGTCCAGAAGGCGGAGGAAGAGACGGCAGGTAGGCACCTAATGACAGTGCTGCGCCTTCGCTGCTAACTCCCTGAGGTGGTCTGCCCTTTCCCTGGGCAGAAAGGCCTTGGCCTGCAGGGTGTCCAACTGAGGAGCTATGAACTCCAGACTCTGGGCTGGAGTGAGATGAAATTTGGGGTAGTTGATAAACCCCAGGTGCTGTAGCAGGAGAGTTGCATGCCCTGTGGCTTGGTGGGCCTCTGCGGCCGTGCCGCCCCTGATAAGCTAGTCGTCCAGGTAGGAAAAGATGAAGGCCCCTTGTAGACGTAGGTGAGCAGCGACTACTGCTAGGCATTTTGTGAAAACTCTTGTTGAGGAGGCTAGGCCGAAAGGTAGCACTCTGTATTGGTAGTGCCCTCCTCCTACCATGAACCTTACGTACTCTGCCTGTGGGAGGGGTGGATCAGGATGTGTGTGTAAGCATTCTTTAGATCTAAGGAGCAAAACCACTCTCACTGGTAGAGGAAGGGTAGCAATGTTACAATGGAAAGCATCTTGAACTTCTCCCTCACCAGAAACTTGTTTAAGTTTCACAGGTCTAGGATAGGCCTGAGGCCCCCAGTCCTCTTTGGGACAAGGAAGAACCTGGAGTAGAAGCCTTTGCCCCACAGGTGTCTGGGTACAGGTTCTACTGTGTTGTCCCTGAGAAGACCTGTGAGCTCTGTGAGCAGCAAAGTCTGGTGAAGAAGAGGTCATACTGGCTCTCCTGGAAAGAACCTGGATAGAACCTGCTGTAGGTGGAGAAGGTACGAGGTGAATGAGGCCCATCTGTGGGCAAAGAGTGCCAGGCGCCCCCCTGTGGGCTGGTGAAGGTCTCCTGGGGGAGGGGAGGCCCTGCCCTGGGAGTCAAAAGCTCCCCCCAGGCTGGGGGGGAGCTGGAGTCTGGTGCTTAGGTGCTTTTGCCTTCTGAACGCCCTTGCTCCTGCCTCTTGTAGTAAGAACACTGCTGATGGCCAGAGTAGTGCTGATACTGATGACCCTGTGCAAAGGCACCCTTTTTCCTAGGGAAAGGGCCCTTTTTCCCAACTTTCTTGTGGGGATGGGATGAAGTCTTCTTGGAGAGCCTCTGACAGGTCACAAAGTCAGCCTCGATCTCAGCAGTTTTATCGGCCATAGGTCTGTTGAAGAGGTTCTCATCAGTACAGGGAACATTGAGCAGCTTGTCCTGGACCCACTGCTCGAGGTCGGAGGATTGCAGCCAGGCCTGGCATCGATCCCCAATGCTAGCCACTGCAACTCGAGCCGTCGACTCGAAGTCATTGTAGACAGCCCGGGAGAGGAACTTTGAACAGTCTCACACTTCTGAAGTCAGGGTTTGGAACCGTTGGAGGTGTTCCCTGAAGAGGTCTACTGCAAACCCTGACAGCTCTTTGACCAGTGCCTTTAGATACATGCCTATGTAGAGTTCATAGGCTTGGATCCAGCAACCCAGCATCAAGCCTTGCTAACATTTGCACCCGAAGGCATCAAGGGCTCGGAACTCCATACCGGGAGGCACAAAAGAGTGGGTGTTCTGCCTCTTGAGCTTTTGCATGGTTGACTCAATGACCATGGAATTGTGTGGGAGTTAGGTTTTGTAAAACACTAGTCCTTTCCGGACAAGGTACACTGTCATGAGCTGACAGTTAACTATCAGCACTGATGCCTTGGTTTCTCACATTCAGAGTAACAGCCTCTTGAGGATCGGTTAAATCGGCACTGTGAGGGTTTCTTTGAATGGAGTCTCATGCTGGAAAATCTCTAACTCTTTAGTGTGCAGGTCCTCCTCCGCCTCAGTCTATACAGAGGGGGCCCTGGCCATATCCCTGATGAAGTCATGGAAGGCCACATCCTCGGGAGGAGAATGGCATAGAGGCGCCAGGGGAGACGGATCTGAGGAGATGGCTCTGTGCCTTTTGGTGTCCGGGGACACCTTGTCCTCCGTCTCCCACTCAGAATCGAGTGGTAACGACAAGTCCAAGGCCTTGCGACTGCTTGAGTCGAGGCCAGCGCCAAAGAGCCGATGGCCTACAGAGTACATTGCAGACACTGGCCGGCGAGGATTGGATCTGACAAATGGGACCAGGACCTTGACTGGCGCCGAGAGCTGTCTCGAGGCTGGGGGCACTCGATGCTCGGCTCGATGACCGTGGACTCCCTCGCAGTAGAGGAACCAGTTGTCGGTACAGATGACATGGACGGACTGGCCATCATCGCCTGCTGCAGGAATAGGATAGCAGTGATGTTCTGCTCTAGGGCTGCCATTCTGGTTTCCAAGCCAAAAGGCTCCACAGCCTTTGGCGCAGGCACAAAGGTAGTTTGTTGCAAGCATAAGGAGCAGCAAGGTGAAATAAGCGAAGTTAGCAATAGAAGAGAAGGACACAGATAACTGCCAGAAGAGCAGAGTTGCCAAAGGAGAGGTGTAGGAAGAGATAAGAGAGGAAAGATAGTGAGAAGCTGCAGAGTAAATGCACTTATAGGTCAGCAGGAGAACTTTGAACTGGATGCAGAAAGGGATAGGGAGCCAATGAAGTGACTTAAGAAGAGGGGTAATAAAGCATGACGAGGCTGGTGGAAGATTTGCGCATAGCAGAGCGTTGAATAGATTGAAGGGGAGAGAAATGATTCAGACACTTCAAACATCTTCCATGACCTAGAAGCTGAATAAGGCTTGCTTGCCATGAGGAAATATAGACTTGGATTAAAAAATTAAACTGTTGTTCCTTCAGCCCCAATTTCATTCATGAACTAAGGAATGAAAGAACACGCCACTTCTGCATTCAACAGAAGGCACTCCCACCGACTGCTCCTTTGGAATTTTCCTTTATATCTTTCAGGCTCAAATAGCTAACATAATAACTTACCTGCATATAAGCAAAAACATTTTTACCACTCATTTTAAACATCTGACATAACTACCGGAATGGGATAAATGACCCCATTTCAAAGAGCTCAACACACTTCAATCCTTTAGCAAACCACTGACCAAACATAGAGCTACTCATACCTACAGAAAGAAATAATGATGTTTCAAAAGGCAACCAAGGAGTCACCAAATTGCTAAAACCCTTATGCTTACCCAACTACTTCCATGTCTGAAGTAGATATTGAAGTAATACATTATTCTCAAGTCCCTGTGGCAACACAGAAACTCGGGCACGTACCAAATAATTTGTAAAATGATCAGACCACCAAGGAAGGTTCTCCAGGGCCATGTGCCCATGAGGGAAGGGTTAGGACAGCCGTTATAGTTGGTGATTCAATCAATAGGCATGTAGATAGCTGGGTCGCTGGTGGACGTGAGGATTGCTTGATAACATGCCTGCCTGGTGCAAAGGTAGCGTGCCACCTAAATAAGGTCTTAGATAGTGGTGGAGAGGAGTCTGTTGTCTTGGTACATGTCAGTACCAATAACATAGGAAAATGTGGTAGGGAGGTTCTGGAGGCTAAATTTAAGCTTTTAGGTGGAAGTTGAAATCCAGAACTTCCAGGGCAGCTTTCTCCAAAATGCTTCCCGTTCCACGCGCCGGACCCAAAAGGCAGGCAGAGCTCTGGAGTCTCAATGCGTGGATGAGACGATGGTGCAAGGATGAGGGTTTTCGATTTGTTAGGAACTGGGGAACATCCTGGGGAAAGGAGGGGCTCTACCAAAGGGATGGGCTTCACCTTAAGCGGGATGGAAGCAGGCTGCTGGCATTAACCTTTAAAAAGGGGATAGAGCAGCTTTTAAACTAGGTAATAGGGGAAAGCAGACAGTCGCCCAAGAGCACATGGTTTGAAACAATGTATCCTTGAAAGATACTAACAGAGTATAAAGTAGCCCAAATTGCCTTGAGTATGGAAGAGACAGAGCTTAAAGATTCCAAATTACCAATGCCTACCAATAGCCAGATTAATATAAATAAAATATAGTCTCTAAAATGCTTGTATGCAAATGCTAGAAGTCTAAAAAATAAGATGGAAGAGTTAGAATATATAGCACTAAATGGTTGATATAGTGTATCTGGACTTTCAGAAAGCCTTTGACAAGGTCCCTCATCAGAGACTTTTGGCAAAACTAAAGAGTCATGGGATAGGAGGCAGTGTACTACTGTGGATCAGGAACTGGTTAAAAGATAGAAAGCAGAAGGTAGGGCTAAATGGCCAATTTTCCCAATGGAGAAAGGTGAATAGTGGTGTACCCCAGGGATCTGTGCTGGGTCCGCTGCTTTTTGACATATTCATAAATAACCTGGAAAGTGGAATAACGAGTGAGGTTATCAAATTTGCAGATGACACAAAACTATTTAAAGTTGTTAAAACCCAAGAGGATTGTGGAAAATTGCAAGAGGATCTTAATAAATTGGAAGACTGGGCATCAAAATGGCAGATGAAATTTAATGTGGACAAGTGCAAGGTTATGCACCTAGGGAAGAACAACCCAAACTATGGTTATACAATGCAAGGTTCCACATTAGGAACCACCACCCAGGAAAAAGATTTAGGCGTCATTGTGGATAATATGTTAAAACCCTCGGCCCAGTGTGCAGTGGCAGCCAAGAGAGCAAATAGAATGCTAGGTATCATAAGGAAAGGAATGGAAAATAAAACAAAAGATATTATAATGCCTCCATATCGTTCCATGGTGAGACCGCACCTTGAATATTGTGTGCAATTCTGGTCGCCATATCTTAAAAAGGATAAAAATTACCAAAAGTATATACTCACAATTGCAGATCTCTCTCCAGAGGTATCTACAGGTCATTTATGAATATGTTAAAAAGCAGCAGACCCAGCACAGATCCCTGGGTCTGCTGCTTTTTAACCTTTCTCCTTTGGGAAAAATTGGCCATTTAGCCCTATCCTCTGCTTTCTATCTTTTAACCAGTTCCTGATCCACAATAGTACACTGCCTCCTACCCCATGACTTTTTAATTTTGCCAGAGGTCTCTGATGAGGGTACCTTGTCAAAGGCTTTCTGAAAGTCCAGATACAATATAATCAACTGAGTCATCTATGTCTACCTGTTTATTCACACCTTCAAAAAAAAAAACAACCCCCACAAACATAACAGATTAGTAAGACAAGACTTTCCATGGCTAAAGCCATATTGGCTGTCTTCCATTAAGACATGACTATCTACATGTTCAGTAGTTTTGTTCTTTATGATGGTTTCCACCATTTTTCCTGGTACCGACGTCAGGCTCACCGGTCTGTTGTTTCCAAGATCACCCCTGGAAACCTTTTTAAAAATTGGCGTTACACTGGCCATCCTGCAATCTTCAGGTATTACAGATGATTTTAATGATAGTTCACAGACTACTAATAGTAGGTCTGCAATCTCATATTTCAGTTCTTTCAACACCCTTAGATGTATACCATCCGATCCAGGTGATTTGCTACTCTTCATTTTATCAAATAGTTGTAATACATCTTCTTGGTGTATCAATATTTCTTAAAGTTCTTCCGCATTATCTCCTTTAAATAAAATTTCAGTCATGGGTAACATTCCTTCATCTTCCTCAGTAAAGGCTGAAGCAAAGAATTTATTCAGTCTCTCCACTATGGCTTTGTCCTCTCTTAGTGCTCTTTTATGTCTCTATCATCTAATGGTCCAACTGACTATCTCAGCTTATTTGCTACAAATGTCCTTGAAAAAGTCTCTATTATGCATTTTTGCTTCCACAGCAAACTTCCCGGTACTGATGTCAGGCTCACTGGTCTGTAGTTTCCCGGATCACCCCTGGAACCCTTTTTAAAAATTGGTGTTACATTGGCGATCCTCCAATTTTCAGGCATTAGAGATGATTTTAATGATAGTTCACAGATTACTAATAGCAGGTCTGCAATCTCATATTTCAGTTCTTTCAACACCCTTGGATGTATACCATCCGGCCCAGGTGATTTGCTACTCTTCAGTTTATCTAATACTTGTAATACATCTTCCCGATGTATCGATATTTCCTTCAATTATTCCGCACCTTTAAATACCACTTCAGTCATGGGTAACATCCCTACATCTTCCTCAGTAAAGACTGAAGCAAAGAATTCATTCAGTCTCTCCGCTATTGCCTTGTCGCCTCTTAGTGCCCCTTTAACTCCTCTATCTTTTAATGGACCAACTGACTCACAGGTTTTTTGCTACGGATGTACTTTAAAAAATCTTTATTTCGCATTTTTGCTTACGCAGCAAGCTTCTTCTCAAATTCTCTCTTTGCATGTCTTATTAATGCCTTGCATCTAACTTGCCAATGCTGTGTTGTTTCCAGTTTTCGTCATTTGGCCCCTTTTTCCGTTTCCTGAAAGATGCTTTTTTGGCAATAGCCTCTCTGAACTCACCTTTAAACCATGGTTGCAGTTTTTTGGACTTCCTTCCACTTTTCTTAAAGTGTGGAATACAGCTGGTCTGGGCTTCCAAACTAGTATTTTTAAACACCCCCCAATCTTGATGTAAATCTTTAACCTTTGCAACTGCTCCTTTTAATTTTTTCTTAACTATTTTCCTTATTTTATCAAAGTCTCCCTTTTGAAAGTTAAAAGGTAGTACTGTGGATTTCCTTACCGTCCTTCATTCATTTATTACATCAAATGCGATCATGAAATGATCACTATTACCAAGTGGCCCCAACACCCTTATCTCTTGCACCAGATCTGGTGTTCCACTAAGGACTAGGTCCAAAATTACCTTCCCTCTGTTCGGTTCATGAACCAGCAGCTCCAAGAAGTCATCATTTATTTCATCTAGAAGCTTTATCTCCCTAGTATGTCCTGCCGTAATACTGACCGTCGATACTGTGGTAACTGAAATCACCTATTATAATTGTGTTGAAACTTGTTAGCTTCCCTAATTTCTTTGAGCATTTCATCATCCATTTGTTCATTCTGGCCAGGTGGTTGAAAGTACACCCCCACTGCCATCGCCTTCCCCTTTTTACATGGAATTTCAATCCATAGTGATTCTACAGTGAATTTTGTTTCCTGCAAAACTTGAATCCTTTGTGACTCAATGCTCTCTCTAATAGAGCACAACCCCTGCATCAATTCGATCTGCTCTATCTTTATGATCTAGTTTGTACCCAGGTATCAGTGTCCCACTGGTTGTCCTCCTTCCACCATGTCTCTGAGATACCCATCATATCTAACCTCTCATTTAGTGCTATATATTCTAACTCTCCCATCTTATTTTTTTAGACTTCTTGCATTTGCATACAAGCATTTTAGAGGCTGTATTTTATTCATATTAATCTGGCTATCGGTAGGATGTGGTAATTTGGAATCTTTAAGTTCCGTCTGCTATGTACTCAAGGGCATTTGGGCTACTTTTGTCTTTAATAGAAACTCTCTACTGATATGCCCTAAACTTTTGATAGTATCCTTCAAGGATACATTCTTCTGAACCATGCGCTCTTGGGCAACTGTCAGCTCTCCCCTATTATCTAGTTAAAAAGCAGCTCGCTCTCCTTTTTAAAGGTTAATACCAGCAGCCTGGTCCTGTTCCAGTTAAGGTGAAGCCCCTTCTTTCCCCAGAATGTTCCCCAGTTCCTAACAAATCCAAAACCCTCATCCTTGCACCATTGTCTCATCCATGCATTAAGACTCCTGAGCTCTGCCTGCCTTTTTGGTCCTGTGCATGTAACGGGAAGCATTTCGGAGAATGCTACCCTGGAAGTTCTAGATTTCAATTTCCTACGTAAAAGTCTAAATTTAGCCTCCAGAGCCTCCCTACCACACTTTCCAATGTCATTGGTACTGACATGTACCAAGACAACAGACACCTCCCCAGCACTATCTAGGGGGCACGTGAGGTCCACTACCTTCACACCAGGCAGGCATGTTACCAGGTGATCCTCATGTCCACCAACCACCCAGCTATCTACCCAGCTATCTGATGATCGACTCACCAACTATAACGGCTGTTCTAACCCTTCCCTCCTGGGCACATGGCTCTGGAGAAGCCTCCTCGGTGCGAGAGGGTTTTACATCACCTGGAGGTTCCAGGGGTGATCCGGGAAACTCCAGCCTGGTGAGCATGTTGTCAGTACCGGGAAAAATGGTAGCAACCATCATAAAGAATAAAATTACTCAGCATGCAAATAGTCACAACCTAATGGGAGACAGCCAACATGGCTTCAGACAAGGAAGATCTTGCCTTACTAATCTGTTATGTTTTTTTTGAAGGAGTGAATAAACAGGTGGACAAAGGTGAATCGGTTGATATTGTGTATCTGGACTTTCAGAAAGCCTTTGACAAGGTCCCTCATCAGAGACTTTTGGCAAAACTAAAGAGTCATGGGATAGGAGGCAGTGTACTATTGTGGATCAGGAACTGGTTAAAAGATAGAAAGCAGAGGGTAGGGCTAAATGGCCAATTTTCCCAATGGAGAAAGGTGAATAGTGGTGTACCCCAGGGATCTGTGCTGGGTCCGCTGCTTTTTGACATATTCATAAATGACCTGGAAAGTGGAATAACGAGTGACGTGATCAAATTTGCAGATGACACAAAACTATTTAAAGTTGTTAAAACCCAAGAGGATTGTGAAAAATTCCAAGAGGATCTTGATAAATTGGAAGACTGGGCATCAAAATGGCAGATGAAATTTAATGTGGACAAGTGCACGGTTATGCACCTAGGGAAGAACAACCCAAACTATGGTTACACGATGCAAGGTTCCACATTAGGAACCACCACCCAGGAAAAAGATTTAGGCGTCAATGTGGATACCATGTTAAAACCCTCGGCCCAGTGTGCAGCGGCGGCCAAGAGAGCAAATATAATGCTAGGTATGATAAGGAAAGGAATGGAAAAAACAAAAGATATTATAATGCCTCTATATCGTTCCATGGTGAGACCGCACCTTGAATATTGTGTGCAATTCTGGTCGCCGTATCTTAAAAAGGATATAGCAATTTTAGAAAAGGTTCAGAGAAGAGCCACCAAAATGGTAAAGGGGATGGAAGGATATTCCTATGAAGAAAGGCTAAAAAGGTTAGGGCTCTTTAACCTGGAAAAGAGACGGCTGAGGGGAGATATGATAGAAGTCTATAAATTAATGAACGGAGTGGAACGGGTAAACGTAGATCGATTGTTTACCTTATCAGAATATAGAAAGACTAGGGGACATGCAATGAAGCTACAGGGTAAACTATTTAAGACTAATAAAAGAAAATATTTTTTCACTCAACGTGTAATCAAACTCTGGAATTTGTTACCGGAGGATGTAGTAAAGGCTGTTAGTGTAGCTGGGTTTAAAAAAGATTTGGACAAGTTCCTGGAGGAAAGGTCCATAAACCATTATTAAGAAGTGACAGAAGATATCAATGCTTGACCCAGTACAAGCATTGTGGAACTTGTCTCTCTTGGGGAAACTGCTTGGTACATATGACCTAGATTGGCCACTGTTGGAAACAGAATACTGGGCTTGATGGACCTTGGTCTGACCCAGTATGGCATATCTTATGTTCTTATGTTCCTAGCTACAGGATCACTTTATGCCACACCAGGATGATGCTCTCCTGTCTCCTGACCTCTCTCCTCCATGACAATAGGGATGCTGCCAGACTGGAGGTGAGGCTTCAGTACTATATCCCTGTAGGTCTCGTCTATGTACCTCTCTGTCTTCCTTATGTCCTCCAAGTCTGCTACTCTAGCCTCTAGAGATCGGACTCGCTCCCTGAGAGCAAAGAGCTCCTTGCACCTAGTGCACACGCAAGATCCCTCACCAACTAGGAGAAAATCATACATGTGATACTCTAGGCAAAAGACTGGAAAACCCCCATCTCTCTGCTGGAGTGCTGTCTGTATCTTAGTTTTAAGGTTGTGTTTAGGTATTTAAGTTCTTTACTTACTAAGGGTTGCTAGGGAAACTTATACTAATAAAACTATTCCTAATATATTTAATGTACTTTGTTAACCTGAAGCTTAATTAGTCTCGGGTCTTTAATGTATGCCTGATGAGGATAAACAGCTGCACCTGAAAGTGAATATGGCACCTCTTTTCCTATAAGAGATTTAAGCACCTATAAAGCACAGTTACTTACCTGTAACAGGTGAACTCTGGGAACAGCAGGAATAAGTCTTCACATATGGGTACGTCGGTACCGACAGAGCCTGTGCGGGAACGCTCCCCAGCATCCAATCAGAAAGCCTTTGGGAGCATCCCACAGTGCCTGCGTGCTGCCTTCCCACCTTTCCAAGTGTCTCTCCTCAGTTGAGTTTCATAGCTGAGACAAAGAGAGAGAGAAAGAGGAAAGGAAGATAGATAAAGAGATACAACTCCTAGGGGAGGTGGGTGGGTTGTGAAGACTTATTCCTGCTCTTCCCAGAGATCACCTGTTACAGGTAAGTAATTGTGCTATCTCCAGGAACAAGCAGGAATGAGTCTTCACGTATGGGGACTCCCTAGCTGCAGATGCCAGGGGGAGATCCCATAAAATGTGTGTCCCTGGGATGGGACTGCACTTCCCACACATGGACCTCTGGCATCCCATGAGGGATGGTGGGTAGGAGTTGAAAAGAGGAGCTGTAGGAAAAAACAGCTAACCTAAGGACTACAGGAGAAGAGTCCTTGGTATGCATGGTAGTTACCATTAAAAATATTGAATGAGCAATCACAATATGGACCTTACCTACTGGATTGTAGGAAGTAGAGAGGGTGATGGAGTCTACTGGAGATTCAGTAGAGGAATCCTCAAGGCGACCTCACGGCGGTGAAGGTGAAGGTCCAAATCTGGAATTGGCAGGTGACCCAGGTGTCAACTGGGGTAGTATGAAAATGGCAGGTCTTCAGTGGAAAGCTTTGTGGGGAAAAGCTGAAACTCTTTTAGCTACAGAGTCATTAACATGTGGGAGCAAAAGAGGAAGACTGACCGATTTGAACTAACCAACCCACTTCTGGAGGGAAGAAGGGGTATGGGAAAAAACCCGTATTCCCAAGGAGGACAAATGTGTGAAGGGCTGAAAACCTCAGAACCACTGAAAATCCACGCTGTCTTTCCTAGCTGGTGAGAGATAGGAAAGATATTGAAGCATGGTGCTTCAGGGATAGCAAGACCTAGAGTAAAGTGGGAGCTGTCAGTACCACAGTAGTGGTTGTGTGCATAATACCCCCGACATACTGAGGGACAGTATGAACATATGCAAGCCCACTCTCTGGAACCTCTAGGAAGGTAGAAACCCTTATAGCATAGACAGTTAGGGAGATAAGTATGTAAAGCACAGTTACTTACCTTTAACAGGTGATCTCTGGGAACAGCAGGAATAAGTCTTCACATATGGGTACGTCTGTACCGACGGAGCCTGCACGGGAATGCTCCCCAGCATCCAACCAGAAAGCTTTTGGGAGCATCCCCCACGCCTGCGCACTGCCTTCCCGCCTTTTCCACTGCCTCTCCTCAGTTGAGTTTCATAGCTGAGACAAAAGGAGAGAAAGAGGAAAGGAAGATAGATAGATAGATACAACTCCTAGGGGAGGTGGGTGGGTTGTGAAGACTTATTCCTGCTGTTCCCAGAGATCACCTGTTACAGGTAAGTAACTGTGCTATCTCCAGGAACAAGTCTTCACATATGGGGACTCCCTAGCTATAGATGCCAGGGGGAGAGCCCATAGAATGCGTGTCCCTGGATCAGGACTGCAGTTCCCACACATGGATCTCTGGCATCCCATGAGGGATGGTGGGTAGGAGTTGAAAGTAGAGGATCTGTAAGAAAAAACAGCAAAGCTAAGGACTACAGGAGAGGAGTCCTTGGTATATATGATAAGTACCATTAAAAATATTTAATGATCAATCACAAAATGGATCTTACCTACTGGATTGTAGGAAGTATAGAGCGTGATGGAGTCTACTGGAGATTCAGTAGAGGATCCTCAAGGTGACCTCACAGCAGTGAGGGTGAAGGTCCAAATCTGGAATTGGCAGGTGACCCAGGTGTCAACTGGGGTAGTATAAGAACGTCAGGTCTTCAGTGGAAAGCTTTATGGAAAAAGCTGAAAACTCTTTTAGCTACAGAGACATTAACATTGACGAGTAAAAGAGGAAGACTGACCGATTTGGACAAGTAGCCCAGTCCTGGAGGGAAGAGAGGGTATGGAAAAAAAACCCGTATTCCCAAGGAGGACAGATGTGTGAATGGCTGAAACCTCAGAACTATTGAAGATCTACACTGTCTTTCCTAGCTGTTGAGAGATAGGAAAGATATTGAAGCGTGATGCTTCAGGGATAGCGAGACCTAGAGTAAAGTGGAAGCTGTTAGTACCACAGTAGTGGTTGTATGCATAACAGCCCCCACATGCCAAGGGACAGTATGAAGATATGCCAGCCCACTGTCTGGAACCTCTAAGAAGGTAACAACCTTTATAGCATAGACAGTTAGGGAGATAGTATGTAATATATATTGACCTATAAAAAGCATCTCGACAGATACATATATAGAGGGATATATATATATGTATATATATGTGTATGTGTGTGTGTGTGTGTGTGTGTGTGTGTGTGTGTGTGTGTGTGTGTGTGTGTGTGTGTGTGTGTGTGTGTGTGTGTGTGTATGTATATATATATATATATATATACACATAGATAGAGATATAGATATATAGAGATATAGATATATAGAGATATAGATATATACTGTAGATATATAGATATATATATATACTGTAGATATATAGATATATATAGATAAATATAGATATATATAGGGGCATAACTTATGCACACACAGCTTACAGACATATGTATGTATAGAAATATATAGAGATATATACATACATGAATATATAAGTCTGAAGATACATGTCTGCAACTAAGCCCCATAAGAACATTCACATGGGAGATGTGAAGGAGAAAGATTCATCTAATAACAAGAAGGTGGAACCTACTTGAAAAGATATATAGAGAATCTATTTCTGCGGGCTAAAAGGGTGCAGGAATGCTATCCAGTGAAATAACCAGGATGGTTGCGTGAAAAAACAGAGGATAATATCAGTCTGTAGAGCGCAAGTAGTGAGTTCTGTAGAACTCTGACATGGTAAATGGACAAACGCATAGAAGGAGATACCAGGATGACCCACTGGAGGGACACAGGGGTATCATGCGTTACTAGCAGAATATGTGCTGTCCATGAGGAGTAGGATAGCATGAGGCCAAGCTGTAAGGAAAAAACAGCATATTCCTACAGGATTGGGAAACTCCTTGGACATTCACGCAGAAAAAGCTTATATCTTGTATTATAACAGGAGACAAAAGGGTGTGGGGAAACCTCACAGTCATGGAAAATGACTGATAAGTCTTTTCTACTATATAGAATAGCTATCAGAGACAAAGTTCAATGCTCTCTAGTAAGGGCCCATAGTAGAAAGTTTCTCTGAAGATTGCAGAGAGCATTAAGCAGGAGAATTAGGAGATAAAACTGACTGTAGGTCAGCTGTGTTGCCACATCCAAGGAAATGGAGATGGCAGAAAGAAGATAATGTGAGAAGCCTGAAGTGAGTAGGATTATCCAAGAAACATAGAAACATGATGACAGAAAAAGACCACATGGCCTATCTAGTCTGTCCTTCCATAAAGCGTAGTTACTCACCTGTAACAGGTGTTCTCCAGGAGCAGCAGGAATCAGTCCTCACTTATGGGTGACGTCGGCGCCGACGGAGCCCTCGCGGAGCAATTTTCCCCAGCTTTCAAAGATGACATAGCTAAAAAAGACAGCATAAAAATTTGCAAAAAGAACATAAGCAGACGATTGCAACTCCAAGGGGAGGAGGGAGGGTAGTGAGGACTGATTCCTGCTGCTCCTGGAGAACACCTGTTACAGGTGAGTAACTACGCTTTCTCCAGGACCAAGCAGGAAGTCAGTCCTCACTTATGGGACTCCCAAGCTCAAGGCTACCGGAGACCCTAAGCACAAAAATGAGCTCCCTCTAGCTCAGCAGCACAGAAGGATAGAATCTTCGCTGAATTATCACCCACCGGTAGCCCACATCCGGGATGGAGGGTAGGAGTTGCTCAGACCTCAAAGAGATTACGGAGGACTGCCTGTCCGAAAGCACTGTCCCTACGGGACTCCCTCTCGAGACAGTAATGGACCGCAAAAGTCTGGCTCGAAGACCAAGTAGCGGCCCGGCAGATGTCTGCCAGCGGAACAGAGCGGAGGTAAGCCACTGACGTGGCCTTTGCCCGAACGCAATGAGCCGTGACTCGCCTTTCTAAGGAGAGTCCGGCTGCCCCATAAGCCCAAGAGATACAGTCCGCAACCCAGATGGACAGAGTACGCTTGGAGACCGGGAGCCCCAATCTATTGGGGTCAAAAGACACAAAAAGCTGAGCAGCTTTACGGTGCTCCCGCGTACGGTCAAGGTAGAAGTTCAGAGCCCTTCTACAGTCCAGGGTATGGAGGACCGTTTCAGCTCGGCTGGAGTGTGGTCTGGGAAAGAAGGTTGGAAGTACCACCTCCTGATTGATGTGAAAAGGGGAGACCACTTTAGGCAGAAATTTCGGATGAGTCCGTAGGACCACCCTATTCTTGTAGAACCTAGTGTAAGGGGGATCAGACACGAGGGCCTGCAATTCACTTACGCGTCTAGCGGAAGTGAGGGCTATCAAGAACAGTGTTTTCCAAGACAGAAAACGGAGAGAACAGGTAGCCATAGGTTCAAAAGGCGGACAGGTGATCCGCTGCAAAACCACATTCAGGTCCCAGTCAGGCGCTGGCGGGTGCAGAGGTGGTTTAAGTAGAAGGAGACCTCGGAGAAACCTCGCTACGAGAGGGTCGTTGGAGAGAGGTCTGCCGTCCACCGGCACATGATGTGCTGACAGGGCACTGAGGTGAACCTTGACGGAGTTGGACTTAAGTCCCAGATTAGAGAGGTGCAGCAAGTACTGCAAGATCACCGACACCGGGCAGGAGAAGGGATCCTGAGACTGTTGGGTACACCAGACTGCAAAGCGACGCCATTTAAGGGCGTAGCATTTGCGGGTAGAAGGCCGTCGCGAAGCCAAGACGACCTCCTCCACCTCCGCCGGCAGGAGAAGGGGAGCAAGGACTACCCTCTCAGCAGCCAGGCCATGAGGTTGAGAGACCTGAGGTTGGGGTGCAGGAGGGACCCCTGATCCTGAGTGAGGAGATCCGGTTGTACCCCCAGAGGGATTGGATCCTCCACCGCCAGTTGCAGCAGGAGCGGAAACCACGGCTGCCTGGGCCAGCAAGGGGCCACCAGGATCATGAAGGCTTTGTCTCGGAGAACCTTGAAAAGAGTCCGAGAGACTAGCGGGATGGGAGGGAAAGCGTACAGAAGGCTCCCCGACCATGATATCAGAAAGGCGTCCGCCGCAACCCGAAGGGGGTGTGGCTGACGAGAGCAGAAGCGAGGAAGCTGCCGGTTGTGAGGACTGGCAAAGAGATCCACCGTGGGGAGACCCCACTTGAGGAAGAGCTTCTGGACTACCAAGGGATCCAGACGCCACTCGTGCGGCTGAAGGACCCTGCTGAGTTTGTCTGCAAGGCAATTTTCCTGGCCCGGGAGATAAACTGCCTTGAGGAGAATGCCGTGACTGACGGCCCAAGAGCAGAGCTTCTGTGCCTCCCGGCAGAGGAGGAAGGAGCCCATGCCCCCCTGTTTGTTCACGTAGAACATGGCAACTTGATTGTCCGTCTGGACAAGGACGGACTGTTGGGAAGTCAGGTGGGAGAAGGCCTTGAGAGCTAGGCGGATCGCCCTGAGCTCCAGGAAGTTGATCTGCTGAGCAGACTCCCACGTGGTCCAGAGGCCCTGAGTACGTGCCTCTTGGCAATGTGCTCCCCAGCCCAGGAGGGATGCATCGGTGGTCAGCACCCGGGTCGGCTGAGGTGACTGGAAAGGCATTCCGAATATCAGGTTCGGCTGCCGGAGCCACCACCGGAGAGACGAGATCAGCGGCTCGGAGACGCGCACTAGGTCTGCTAGGCCGCCCGTGGCTTGTCGCCACTGCTGGCGGAGACACCATTGAGCAGACCGCATATTCAGGCGGGCATTGGGGGTCACATGGACGGTGGAAGCCATATGGCCGAGCAGTCTCAGGAAGCGCCTGGCGGAGACCCGGGGCTGGCTGCGAAAGCGGTCGGCTAGGTCCATGAGCCGTTGAGCCCTGTCGAGCGGTAGGTATGCTCGCGCCTGAGGAGTGTGCAGCCTTGCGCCGATGAACTCGAGATCCTGTGAGGGGAGCAAAGTGGACTTTGCGAAGTTTATAACAAAGCCCAAGTGCTGCAGCAGAGTCACCGTGCGGCAGGTGGCGTTGGTGACCTCCTGAGCGGACGCTGCTCTGATGAGCCAGTCGTCGAGGTACGGAAAGACATAGAGGCCGTGAAGCCGGAGATGGGCCGCCACGACCGCGAGACATTTTGTGAAGACTCGCGGTGCGGAGGACAGGCCAAAGGGCAGTACTCTGTACTGGTAATGATTTCCTGCCACCACAAACCGTAGGTATTGGCGGTGGCTTGGGTGGATGAGGATGTGCGTGTAGGCATCCTTTAGATCCAAGGAGCATAGCCAATCTCCCTGCTGGAGGTAGGGCAGAAGGATTCCAAGGGTAAGCATTTTGAACTTCTCCCGAACAAGGAACTTGTTGAGGTTGCGCAAGTCCAGGATGGGTCTGAGGCCCCCTGTTCTCTTTGGTATCAGAAAATACCTGGAGTAAAAGCCTTGACCTCTCAGGTGGTGTGGCACCGGTTCCACCGCCTGTTCCTGCAGAAGACCTGCTAACTCCTGAAGGAGCAACTCCCTGTGCAGAGGGGGTCGCGGAGGTTCTCCCGGAAAATAGGAGGGAGGGACCTGATGGAAGTGGAGAAGATAGCCTTCTCGCACGACCTGAAGCACCCAGGCATCTGCGGTGATGCTGGACCACCTGTGGGCGAAGTGAACCAGCCGGCCTCCAGTGCTGGGAGGAACCAGCGGGGGGGGAGAGGCTATGCTTAGTGAGTCAAAAGCCCCCACCCTGCTGAGCAGGGGCTGGTGGTGCAGGCTTGGGGGCTTGCTGCCTACGGGACCCGTTACCCCGTCCCTTGGCCTGCTGGCCCTGTTGGGGAGCTGCAGGGGCCTGTTAATGGGGGTATTGTTTGTAGGCAGCCGCCTTCCTCGGGTAAAAGGACTTTTTCCCCGAGCCCTTCTTTTTCTGGGAAGGGGCGGAGGTCTTCCTAGAAAGCCTGGTCCTGGTGAGAGTCTCAGTCTCAATCTGCGCAGCCTTTTCCGCCATGGGCTTGCCAAAGAGGTTTTCGCCTCGGCAGGGGACATCGACCAACTTGTCCTGCACCCAGGGTTCAAGGTCTGACGACTGAAGCCAAGCCTGTCGGCGGGCACCGATGCCGGCTGCGGCCACACGAGCCGAAGCTTCAAAGCCATCATAGGCTGCTCGGGACATGAACTTCGAGCATTCCCGAATGCCGGTGGACAAGGCTAGGAACCTCCGCAAGGGTTCCTCGGACAGACGAGCGGAGAATCCGGCTAGCTCTTTAGCCAGATCCCGGAGATACATGCCCATGTATAGCTGGTAAGTCTGGACACGACATGCGAGCATAGAGCCCTGGAAGCACTTCTTGCCCAGGCCATCCAGGTTACGGGCCTCCCTTCCAGGAGGCACCGAGGAGTGCATCTTCTGGCTCTTAAGACGATGCATGGCCGATTCCACTACCATGGAATGGTGTGGCAGCTGTGCCTTTTGAAAGCCAGGGCTCTTGCGGACCCGATAGATAGAATCGACCCGCTTGCTCAGGACCGGCGAGGAGGCCGGACTCTCCCACATGCGGAAGAGTAGTCGTTCCAGCATAGGAGGAACCGGCACAGTAAAGTGTTCCCTCGCGGGAGAGTCATACTGGAGGGCGTCGAGCTCTTCGGCTCGAGGCTCCTCCTCGGGATCCGCAGGGAAGGCCAAAGCCTTGGCCATATCCCTAACGAAGTCCGAGAACCGGGCATCCTCCGGGGGGGACTGCTTCCGAGGCTTGGACTCCGGTGAGTCCGATGGGACACACCGAGTCCGGAAAGAATCAGGTGACTCTTCCTCCTCAGACTCCCAGACCGACTCCGACGAGGACTCGGTGGGGTCGGCCCAGACAGGGTGCGGCGCCAGCCGCCCCGACGCCGAGGGAGTCGGCGTCGGCGACCTCGGTCCCGAACGGGAGGCCGAGGGTGACCTCGACCGAGGATCGACTCGAGTTCTCATCGACTCGAGGATCGGCTCGGTCTCCGGGGTCGACTTGGACGTCAACGTCCCGGCGGTCAGGGCAGCGGCGCCAGCGAAGCCAGCGAGCAGTGCCCTCTGCTGGTCCATGAAGGCAGACAGTCTGCTCTCCAAGGCCGTCAACCTGAGTCCGAGCTCAGGCGACCCAGCAGCCCCCGACTCGGGCCCCGACGGCGTCGGGCCCGACGTCGGCTGTCGCGGAGGCGAGTCCAGAAGGACCACAGGACTTACCCGGGCAGGCATCTCCGACTCCAGGCGAGGTCGCTTCGGGATGTGTTCCTTCTCCAAGGACCCGGGGCGGCTGTCGGGGCTATGCGACCTGGCCCTCGCGGAACCAGGAGCGTCCACCGACGCCGCCCACGCGGGTTTCACCTTCCGACTATGGTCCCCGGAGGGAGAACCCCGGTCGGAGGAGCTCCGGCGACGGTCCGAGCTGGAGCCTTTCGACGCGGAGGCCTCCGACGAGGTCCGGGTACGGCTGGGGTCAGCGAAGATTCTCTCACGCTGATGCCGCCGACTTCTCAACGCCTTTGAGGACAATTTGCTGCAGGGCCCACAGATCAGTTCCTCATGATCAGGGCCCAGGCAGCGGAGGCAAAAGTCGTGTGTGTCGGTTAGTGACATATTTCGGTCACACCGACCACACCGCTTAAAGCCACTGGCAGCCATCGGGGGAAAAAGGGCCCCTGCGAGGTCAAAGGACCGGGCTGCCAGGGAAAACGAAAACGAAAGCTGACTAAGTCAGAAAAACCGAAAAAAGTAAGAGGACTCGTGACCGGCGTCGCGAGTCCGGGCGGGAAAACGATCGGCGTCGAACCGAAGGAAAAAAGGATAAAATAAAGAAGAAAATCAACTTTTTCGCGGGGACAAGACGGGGACGTCTGTAGGGCTCCGCGGAAAAAAGAAGACTGGCTAAGATGGCACCCTCGGGCGGGAAGACGACCGCGCATGCGCGCTGCAATTCCCAAAGGCTTTCTTTGAAAGCTGGGGAAAATTGCTCCGCGAGGGCTCCGTCGGCGCCGACGTCACCCATAAGTGAGGACTGACTTCCTGCTTGGTCCTGGAGAACAACAACTACAACAGTCCACTTTTTACCTTTAGAGATCCTCTGTGTTTGCTAGTTTGAATTCAGTTACTGTCCTCATCTCTACCACCTTCACTGGGAGACTATTCCACGGATCCACTACTCTTTCCGTAAAGAAATATTTCCGCATATCACTCCTGAATCTATCTCCCTTCACCCTCATCCCATGTCCCCTCGTACCAGAACTTGCTTTCAATTGAAAGAGGCTCTCTCCCTGAACATTTATGCCACGGAGGTATCTAAACATCTCAATCATATCACCTCTATCCCGCCTTTCCTCTAAGGTGTACATATTAAGATCCTTAAGTCTGTCCTCATATGCTTTATAATGAAGCCCATTAATCATTTTAGTAGCAACCCTCTGCACCGACTCCATCCTGTTAACATCCTTTTGAAGGTGCGGTCTCCAGAATTGCACACCATACTCTAAATGAGGTCGCACCAAAGACTTATACAGAGGCATTATCACCTCCTTTTTTCTGCTAGCCATTCCTCTCCGTATGCACCCAAGCATCCTTCTAGCTTTTGCCGTCGCCTTTTCTACCTGTTTAGCTACTTTAAGATCATCAGACACAACCACGCCTAGGTCCCGCTCTTCTTTAGTGGACAAAAGTACTTCACCTCCTATACTGTATTGCTCCCTTGGATTGCTGCAGCCCAAATGCATGACCTTACATTTTTTAACATTAAATCCCAGCTGCCAAATTCTAGACCATTCTTCAAGCTTAGCTAGATCCCTCCTCATGTTATCTACACCTTCCTGGGTGTCTACTCTATTGCAGATTTTGGTATCATCAGCAAAGAGGCAAACCTTACCCGACAGCCCTTCCGCTATATCATTAACAAAGATGTTAAAAAGAATCGGACCAAGGACAGATCCCTGGGGCACACCACTGGTAACATCATTCTCCTCAGAGTGAGCTCCATTTACTTGTACTCTTTGTCGCCTCCCACCCAACCAATTTCTAACCCAAGCAGTAACTTTGGGGTCCATCCCTAGGGTGCTCAGTTTGTTTATAAGTCGCCTGTGAGGAACAGTTTCAAAGGCTTTACTGAAATCTAAATACACATCTAGAGCTCTCCCTTGGTCCAACTCCCTGATCACCGAGTCAAAGAAATCAATCAGATTTGTCTGACAAGACCTGCCTCTGGTGAATCCATGCTGCCTCGGATCCTGTAATCCGCTGGACTACAGAAACCTCACTATTTTCTCTTTCAGCAGCGTTTCCAATAATTTACTCACCACCGAAGTTAAACTAACCGGCCTGTAGTTTTCAACTACATCCTTACTTCCGCTTTTGTGTAAAGGCACCACATGAGCCTCTCTCCAGTCCTTTGGCACCACTCCCGACTCCGAGGCATTGAAAAGGTCAGTCAGTGGAGTTGCTAGAACATCCCCAAGTTCCCTCAGTATTCTAGGGTGTATCCCATCCGGTCCCATCGCTTTGTCTACTTTAAGTTGAGCTAGTTTCTCACGAGAACAGTCTTCCGAAAATTGTTCAAGATGTCCCTCGCTTCTGTTCTTATTTGTGGGTGTTTTCTGAGGTCCTGCTCCTGGTTCTTCATTTGTGAACACAGAACAAAAATATTTGTTAAGCAATTCTGCTTTATCCTTATCAGCTTCTACATATTCCCCCCCTGCACCCTTGAGTCTGACAATACCACTTTTACCCTTCCTCTTCTCACTAATATATCTGAAAAATGTCTTATCCCCCCATTTTATTGCATTGGCTATTTCCTCCTCCTTTTGAATCTTTGCCTTCTTGACTACTTTGCTAGTTTCTCTAAGTTTTTCCAAATACAGATGCCTGTCTTCCTCTCTCTGTGGTCTCTTGTATTTCATGAAGGCCTCCCTCTTTTTCTTCACTTTTTCAGCTACTTCCTTCGAAAACCATAGCGGTCTCCTGTTCCTTTTGCCTTTATTTACCATTTTAACAAAAAGGTTGGTTGCCTTTAAAATACCCCCTTTCAGTTTTGCCCACTGTTTTTCTACATCCCCCAGCTATTCCCATCCCACTAACGACTCCCTGAGGTATTGGCCCATCTTCGCAAAGTTAGTCTTCTTAAAGTCTAAGATCCTCACCTTGGAATGGATTCTAACAGCCCTAGTCCTAATACTGAACCACACCATCTGGCGATCACTGGATGCAAAATGATCTCCCACTACAACATCAGAAAAACTTTCACCGTTGGTAAGCACCAAGTCCAGTATGGCCCCTTCACGTGTGGGGTCTGTTACCAATTGCCTGAATAGTTCTCCCTGTAGAGAATCCAGGATCGCCATACTTCTAGATGATACTACAGCAGGAATGTGCCAATCAACATCTGGCATATTGAAATCTCCTATCAGTAGCACTTCCTCTTTCCTAGCAATGCTGTGGATGTCTTCAATTAACTCTCTGTCCACCTCTTCCTCTTGCGAGGGAGGTCTGTATATCACACCAATGCAAACAGATTTCTCTTTCCCTCTTTCTAGTTTAACCCACAATGCCTCCTCTCTCCCTTTTAAGCTCTGTAATTCCAAAGCTTTAATAGTAGTTTTTACATATAGTGCCACTCCTCCTCCCCTTCTTCCTACCCTGTCCTTTCTGAATAAAGTATAGCCAGGTATAGTTACATCCCAGTCATGGTTTTCTGTGAACCATGTTTCTGTAACTGCCACTAAATCCAAGTCAGCCACTCCCACCAAAGCTTCAACTTCAGGGATCTTATTTCCCATGCTACGGGCATTAATACACACTGCTTTCCATATGTTACCCCTGTTACCCATTTCCATAAAGGTATTTAATGTATCACCTACCTGGGGGCTTTCACTTACCTGGGGGCTTTCTTCACCCATCTCCAACAAATCTAGTTTAAAGCCCTCTTCAGTAGATTAGCCAGTCTACTACCAAAGATGTGTTGACCTTTCTTGGACAGATGGATGCCATCTCTGCTCTGCAACCCTTGGAACAGCATCCCATGGTCTAGGAAACCAAAACGCTCTCGATGACACCATCCACGCAGCCATGCATTCATCTCCAGGATGCGAGCCTCTCTGCCTTGGCCTTTACCCTCAACAGGGAGGATTGAAGAGAACACCACCTGTGCACCTAACTGCTTCACCCTCTGTCCCAGAGCCATGAAGTCACTTTTGATACGTTCCGAGGTATACCTGGCAGTATCATTTGTTCCAACATGGATTAGCAACATTGGGTAATAGTCAGTGGGCTTGATGAGTCTCGGCAAACTCTCCGTAACATCTTGGATTTTGGCACCAGGCAGACAGCATACCTCTCTGGACATCAAGTCTGGTCGGCAGATGGACGCCTCAGTACCCCTCAGAAGAGAGTCTCCAACCACAACTACCCTTCGTTTCCTTCTGGTCACCGATTCCGCAACTTTGGGGTACTTGAACTCTGGTTCTTCCCTTTCCAGGGATGCTTTCACCTCCTCCATTTCAAGGGCTGCATAATGGTTCTTCAATTCAAGGGCTGGAGAAGTTGGATTTGTGATTTTGCAGGCCCTGGTGACTTGTGTCCAACCATCGACATTCTGTTGGCACCCATCTTCTCCTGTGCTGGAGAGCCTGGTTGCTGCAAGAAGCATCTCATCAATGTACTTCTCACTGTCTTGAATGCTCCTCAGCCTCACCACCTCCTCTCTGAGTTCCTCCGCTTGTTTCCTCAGAGCTTCAGCATGCAGGCACCCTGCACATGGAACTGGTCCTTCAACTGGCATTAGGATCTCTGTCTGGACCGAGGCAGAAACTGTAACGGGGGCAACAGCTTTAGCAATACGATTTTTCCCAGCCATTGTTCTGTTCGTAGAGCTTAGGTATCTGTTAAAGCAAAAGAGAGAGATCTACCAAGTACCAGCCGGTTTCGCAGCTGTCCTTTCAGAGAAAAAGCAGTTAAATCTCTTTAATTATATACAAATGTGCTGGTCCAATTCACTGTGATTTGTTAAAAGGGGAGGTGCCCTATAAAGCAAGACTGCTCACTAGGGGTGGGTGGGAGGGAACTAACACCTGATTAGGTGCTAGCAGTTTCTAAACCTGAGGAGGTTACTGGAGTTCAGCAACCTACTGTGCTCAAGGAAAGTTCCCCTAAAACAGCAAAAAATGAAAGTAACCTTGTTTTAAAAAATATACACAAAACCCTTTTAAGAGCTCCCAGTCAGAGAGCTAGCAATGTAATATAATAAAACAAACAAAGAAACCCTCAAATCCTTACTGTTTGATCTGTGGAGCCCTGGTTAGGAAAGCCTAAAAAGTAGTGTAAGACAGACTGGAAACTTGTGGAAAAGTACCAGTAGTTCAATCACTGGACTCCTGCTTGAACAGCAGCTGAAAGAGACAGAGGGTAGGGCTAAATGGCCAATTTTCCCAATGGGGAAAGGTGAATAGTGGTGTACCCCAGGGATCTGTGCTGGGTCCGCTGCTTTTTGACATATTCATAAATGACCTGGAAAGTGGAATAACGAGTGACGTGATCAAATTTGCAGATGACACAAAACTATTTAAAGTTGTTAAAACCCAAGAGGATTGTGAAAAATTCCAAGAGGATCTTGATAAATTGGAAGACTGGGCATCAAAATGGCAGATGAAATTTAATGTGGACAAGTGCAAAGTTATGCACCTAGGGAAGAACAACCCAAACTATGGTTACAAGATGCAAGGTTCCACTTTAGGAACCACCACCCAGGAAAAAGATTTAGGCGTCATTGTGGATACCATGTTAAAACCCTCGGCCCAGTGTGCAGCGGCGGCCAACAGAGCAAATAGAATGCTACGTATCATAAGGAAAGGAATGGAAAATAAAACAAGAGATATTATAATACCTCTATATCGTTCCATGGTGAGACTGCACCTTGAATATTGTGTGCAATTCTGGTTGCCGTATCTTAAAAAGGATATAGCGTTATTAGAAAAGGTTCAGAGAAAAGCCACCAAAATGGTAAAGGGGATGGAAGGATACTCCTATGAAAAAAGGCTAAAAAGGTTAGGGCTCTTTAACCTGGAAAAGAGACGGCTGAGGGGAGATATGATAGAAGTCTATAAATTAATGAACGGAGTGGAACGGGTAAACGTAGATCGATTGTTTACGTTATCAGGATATAGAAAGACTAGGGGACATGCAATGAAGCTACAGGGTACACTATTTAAGACTAATAAAAGAAAATATTTTTTCACTCAACGTGTAATCAAACTCTGGAATTTGTTACCGGAGGATGTAGTAAAGGCTGTTAGTGTAGCTGGGTTTAAAAAAGGTTTGGACAAGTTCCTGGAGAAAAGGTCCATAAACCATTATTAAGAAGGAACCCAGGATATCAATGCTTGACCCAGTAAAAGCATTGCGGAACCTGTGCCTTTTGGGGAAACTGCTAGGTACGTATGATCTAGATTGGCCACTGTTGGAAACAGGATTCTGGGCTTGATGGACCTTGGTCTGACCCAGTATGGCATATCTTATGTTCAGACACCAGAGATACTAGTCGCGTGTGTCTGTGACCAACCTGTTTTTAGAGCATCGATAACATTTGTTGAAACCAGAGGCCATTGGGGCAAAAAGAACCCCAGTAAGATCGAAGACTTTCAATGCAACCAGGGGTTAAAAAGGGCGCGAAAATGCCAAGGTAGGATAAAAAGGAAAAAAACGAGTCCCGAGACCAACCGCAGAGGCAGTGGTGCTCGAGAGGTGGGGAGACGGAACCAGCGCTAACCAGAAAACAAAAAATGTAATTAATGAAGAAAAGGTTTTTCTGAGGACGAGACACACGTCCAAAGAGCTCCGTGGAAAAAGGGAGACTGAGGAAGATGGCACTCTTAGACAGGAAGGGGTCCACGCATGCGTGGTAACATTCCCAAAGGCTTTCTTTGAAAGCTGGGGAAATGCTCAGCCCCGCCTCCATCAGTGCCAACGTCACCCATATGTGAGGACTGACTTCCTGGTTTTTCCTGGAAAACAAACATTACAAGAAGATTATGATCTCCCAGGGGCTCATGTCTTCTGTTAGCAGGTGCACTGGGTGGGGCACCGGGAGGTTAAGCAGCAAATAAGTAGGATACCTACACAGTATCTGTGTGAAGATAGGAAATCCACTATGGTCTTGATTTCAGCCTTATATTGTTGTCAGCAAGTTTGGGATTTTAAAGTGGTGCGGAGGGATCAATTGGTATGAGATTTGAAGATGAATTATACAGATAAGCAATGAGAATATATTGAAAGGGGATTAAGTAAAAGCTCTACGACTGTTAATGTACAGGAAAACAATTATAAAATTCTATATGGGTGGTATGATGCTGGTAGATGTAGCTTGTGTTTTCCCAGGCTCTACAGCTCTGTGCTGGCAGAAATGTAGGCAGAGAGGATCTTTGGCACATTATCTAGTGAGATTGCCGACAGGTTTGGGGATATTGGAGAGAGATTCAATACAGGACCCATAAATTAATACGGTTGGAGTTACCCAGGGATCTTTTTGTTTAACGTGTGATTGCCTGGAGCAAAAGCCTTGCAGGATGGACTACTTAAGTATTGTATGAATGCTGCTAAATTGAATTTGGCGTTGGCCTGGAAACAGGTCAGTCTCCCCCACATGCTAGCAGGCTTCAGCAGATGTGGGATGTGTAGAACATGGAGCGTTTGATTGCCCTATGAAAATTAGCTATGGAATGCTTTTAACAAATGTTGGAGCCGTTTGTACAGATGTATGGTGCATGTGGTATGGTAAAAGATTGGACCTAATTATCACTGTCAGGATATAAGACCCGGGTTTGGAGTTAGATGAGGGGGGGGGGGTTAATTGCTATAAAGGGAGTAATGAGGTGGATGGAGTAGGGTGGAACTGGTATTTTGGGATAGTTTCTAATGAAGGTATATACTTTAAAAATAATAAAAGACTTGTTTTACTCCGATAACATTTCTATAGCCTTGGATCAGTGTAATTCTGTACTGGATTGTTGGTCAATACTAATTGTATCCAAGGTTATTTTTTTTTCTCTCCTTGTTACAATAAAGCCTTAAAAAAAAAGCAGCAGCAGCAGCAAGAGTAACAGTGGCAAGACAACAGTGAAACTGCCAAGCATAAGTTATATCCTAAATACATAGGAATGCAACGTTCTCATTTCATAAACCCATTACTCCCAGAGCATGTGGGCCCTTTCATTGCTCAGCCACTCACACATGGTCCACACCTGTTTGTTCCATATGTCTTCTCAGCAGATCGAATCTCGACATCATCCTGGTAGCCTTTTGCAGTCTGGTAATAGGACAGTGGATACTCCACGGGAAATGCCACAGGAATAAATTCTTTCCTCTCATCAACCTCATAGTAATACTTAATCTTCTGAAACTCGAAGGAAAGCATCTCTTGCCCATCTCCCTCCTACAAAAGGAAGCAAGTACAATAGTCTTCCAGCATAAAGAGTCAAAAAGCATGCTGCTTAGCTGTTCCCAGCACAGGGAACAAGATGGCAGGGGGAAGGTAAAGAAAGACACACTAAACTGAAGTTACTTACCCCTAACAGGGGTTCTCTGTGGACAGCAGGATAAATCAGCCACACATGTACCTTTTGGGAACCTGACAGATACTTGTAACCTGGATTGGTTGCTATAGGAAACAGGATACTGGGCTTGATGGACCTTTGACATATTTTATGTCATTCCCGATGACACTGTGTTGGACTGCCCTCCCAGAACCCAGAAGAGTTCACAAAACATTCTGGGCATTTGCAGGAGTTATGTTCTGTGAGACTGTTGCTCTTCCTCATCCACTCAGCCTGTTCCAGAGCTTAGAAGACAAAGTGCTACTTCAACCAGAAGGGCAGGTGGGTGGGTGGGTCAAATTGTGTGGCTGATTTATCTTGCTATCCACTGGTAACTCCTGTTACAGGTAAGTAACTTCACTTTCTCCATAGACAAGCAGGATATAATCAGCCACACATATAGGTGATTCCAAAGCTGAGGGTGTAAGGGTCATAGTAAATATCCTACTAAAATAAGAGAGACTTGCCTTTACAAACCCATGGTTACTTGTTGAGGTAGGTTGTAAGGGCCATCTTAGGATAAGGGTTGAGGGCTTTAAGAAGGTGGAACTGTTAATGCTGAAAACCAATGCCAGAGTGAATAAGGGAGCATGAACACAGAGATTATGCCAACCAAAATATAAGAAGAATGCATTTTCAACAGTTTGGCAATTAGACCAAAGGGTCTTTTGAAAATAGAAGAACAACATTTTTTCTGTATGTAGACTTATTCCTAGTATTTATTTATTTAAACAGGTTTTGTATACCGCCTTATTTTATAATCAAAGTGGTTTACATGATAAACATGATACACATCGCAGTTATACATTACATAGTCATGTGGGGTAGGGGGACATGCGGGATGTTCTTAGTAGTAACTTATTTACAAAGAGGCATATATACAGTATTTACAAGACAGTGTCATGAGTTAGGCAGCTGATTTTGTCAGCTGAGTCTATGGGGAAGGGGGAGTTGCACATTACGGAACGGCTCCATAGCGTTCTGTAAAGAGGTGGGTTTTGAGTTTCTTCCTGAAGTCTTTGGCATCAGATGTGGCTCTCAGGTCATCTGGGAGTGCCAGAGGGCCAGTGCTGCTAGTGACAGTGCTCTTGCAGATGTGGATTGGGTGGCAGAGTAAATACTAGTGGTCTGGGTGTCCACTGTTATGTTGTCTAGGTCTTGTGGCGTGGAGGAGTGGCCTAGTGGTTGGGGCAAGGTACTTCAGGCTGGAAGGTTGGGTGTTCAAATCCCACTAGAGGACAGCAACCTTGGGCCGGAAGGACTGGGGTTTCTAGTCCCACAGGTACTCCTTGTGGTCTTGGGCAAGCCACTTAACCCTCCATAGCCCATGTTCCCTGTAAAATAGTTATCTCCAAGTTATAATGCCCTGTTCAATGTAATTTCAGTTTGTTCAATGTAAACCGCACTGATGCAGAATAGCACGGTATATAAGAGAATGTAAATAAATAAATAATGTTCAAATAGTTGTCAGAGGATACGTTGTGCTGGATCTTGTATATGTTAAGAGCTGTTTTGAATTTGATCCTGGAGGCAATTGGAAGCCAATGCAGTTGGCTCAGGAGGGTAGTGATATGTTGGTGTTTTGATGATCCGGTGATGATCCAGGCAGCAGTATTTTGCACCATCTGTAGAAGTCAAATTGTCTGTTTGGGTAGTCCATGAAATAGTGTGTTGCAGTAATATAGTATGGGCATGATTACAGCTTGGCAGACAGTTCTAAAGTGATCTTGACTAAGGAATAGATTGAGTCTTATGATGGCCATCTGGCAGCCTTGTTAATGTGGGTTTGGAAGTTCAGGTTCCGGTCCAAAGTTACACCCAGGTACTTTACTTAATTCTTAATGGATATGGTTGCATTGAGATGGGAAGTGAATTGTTGGGGGGGGGGGGAGAAGTTGTTTCATGTGACGAAGAGTGCTTATGTCTTTCTGCAGTTAATGTTTAGGTTGATGTGAGAGCACCAGTTAATCAAGTCCTGTAGGCATGCAGTTATAGCTGAGTAATCTGGTTTTTCGAGGTTGATCGGGGTGTAAATCATCATGTCGTCAGTGTACAATGCATAATGGATGTTATATTTCCTGAAGACATCACAGATGGGTTGGATGTAGAGATTGAAAAACAAAGCAGATAATGCCAAGTCTTGCAGAACCCCTTGACTTGACCTGTTGCTGTCTATTGATAATGGTGTTGTGTAGTCCAATGTCACCGAGTCTTCGGAGAAGGGTGTGGTGGGAAACATTGTCGAATGCTGAAGATGTCAACAAATATAAAGTGGAAACCCATTTTTAGGTTATCCATTCCCTTAATGAGATTGTCAAGAAGCATTATGAGTAGGGTCTCGACACTTTGGCTCGGTCGGAACCCATGTTGATGGGGGTCTAGGGGGGTTAGAGAGTCTACATTGTCCTGAAGTTGCTGGCATACTGTCTTTTCAAGTATCTTGGCGAGGAATGGGAGGCCAGAGATCAGGCAGTACATTGCTGGGTCGTTGCAGGATGGAGTGGGGAGTTTGGGAATAGGGCATATGGTGGCTAACTTAAGTGATAGGGGCATGTATCCCTGGGTTAGTGAGAGTGCGGGCTATATTGAAGAGATCTCTAGGTTTGTTTGATTTTAGGATGAGGTTAGTGTGATATTCCTGTTTATGCCGGTTGATTAGGCTGTTGTAATCTTCTGCTTCTCCTGGTACAGCTGTTGGGTGGTTTGAGTTTTGTTTGTTTCTTCTCCAGTTCTGTTCAATTTTCCGAAGTATTCTCTTTGCTACCCTATTTCATTGGAGTACCAAGGCTGTCAATAGAATATGAATCTGCACAGCCTAGTAGAACAGGCACAAGGATCCCGCAGCAGAACAGAGCAAATACAGTTCCAGGGACAGGCCCTACATAACAGGATTCAAAGAAAGGACATGATATGGTAAGTAAAACATCACCTTCCATATCGTCCTGCTAGACCAGTCCAGGCAAGTAGGACGTGCCAAAGCCATGACTATCTACATGCTGAGTAATTTTATTCTTTATGATGGTTTCTACCATTTTTCCCGGTACTGACGTCAGGCTCACCGGTCTGTAGTTTCCCGGATCACCCCTGGAACCCTTTTTAAAAATTGGTGTTACATTGGCGATCCTCCAATCTTCAGGTATTAGAGATGATTTTAATGATAGTTCACAGATTACTAATAGCAGGTCTGCAATCTCATATTTCAGTTCTTTCAACACCCTAGGATGTATACCATCCAGCCCAGGTGATTTGCTACTCTTCAGTTTATCTAATAGTTGTAAGACATCTTCCCGATGTATCGATATTTCCTTCAGTTCTTCTGCACCTTTAAATACCCCTTCAGTCATGGGTAACATCCACTGTTCCCTCTAAGCTGTGCACGTGTGTGCGCGCGCACACCTCGCCAAGCGAGCGCACATACTTTATAACAGAGCGCATAAAAATTATGGTTCTGATTCTGATAGAAAACACAGACGTTTTAAAATTTAAAAGTTGTTGTATATTTACGGTTTTCACAAGTTCTTCAGTATTTTCTAGTGCAATCAATGTGGTGTACATACTGTATTCTGACATGTAGTCAAATTTTAAAGTATATAACTCCGAGTTTCGTTATGTGGCGCACAAAATTTTAACCTTCCTTCAAAAGTTGCACAGCTGATATTTTGAGCACACAGAGCCTACAGAAAATTAGAGGGAACATTAGTAACATCCCTACATCTTCCTCAGTAAAGACCGAAGCAAAGAATTCAGTCTCTCCGCTATCGCCTTGTCGCCTCTTAGTGCCCCTTTAACTCCTCTATCATCTAATGGACCAACTGACTCTCTCACAGGTTTTTTGCAGTGAATGTACTTGAAAAAAATTTTTATTTCGCGTTTTTGCTTCCACAGCAAGCTTCTTCTCAAATTCTCTCTTTGCCTGCTTTATCAATGCCTTGCATTTGATTTGCCAGTGCTTGTGCTTTTTCCAGGTTTTGTCATTTGGCTCTTTTTTCCATTTCCTGAAAGATGCTTTTTTGGCAACAGCCTCTCTGACCTCACCTTTAAACCATGCTGGCAGTATTTTGGACTTCCTTCCACTTTTCTTAAAGCGTGGAATACAGCTAGTCTGGGCTGCCAAGATAGTATTTTTCAACAACAACCAAGCTTGATGTAACACTTTAACCTTTGCAACTGCTCCTTTAAGTTTTTTCTTAACTATTTTCCTCATTTTATCATAGTCTCCCTTTCAAAAGTTAAAAAGTAGTACTGTAGATTTCCGTACTATCCCTCCTCCACTAATTAAATCAAAGGCGATCATGCTATGATCACTATTGCCAAGTGCCCCTAATACCCTTATCTCTTGCAGTAGATCTGGTGTTCCACTAAGGACCAGGTCTAATATGGCTTCCCCTCTGGTCGGTTCATGAACCAGCTGCTCCAAGAAGCAGTCATTTATGCCATCTAGGAACTTTATCTCCCTAGCATGTCCTGCCATGACACTGACCCAGTCAATACCGGGGTAATTGAAATCACCCATTAATATTACTGCGCTGTAACTTTTGTTAGCTTCATTGATTTCTTTGAGCATTTCATCATCCATTTGTTCATTCTGGCCTGGGGGTCGATAGTACACCCCCACTGCCATCGCCTTCCCCTTTTTACATGGAATTTCAATCCATAGAGATTCTACAGCAAATTTTGCTTCCTGCAAAACTTTAATCCTTTCTGACTCAATGCCCTCTCTAGCATAGAGCGCAACCCCTCCACCAATTTGATCAACTCTATCATTACAATATAGTTTGTACCCAGGTATCACAGTGTCCCATTGGTTGTCCTCCTTCCACCATGGCTCTGATATTCCAATATAAGAACATAAGAACATAAGATATGCCATACTGGGTCAGACCAAGGTCCATCAAGCCCAGTATTCTGTTTCCAACAGTGGCCAATCTAGGTCATATGTACCTAGCAGTTTCCCCAAGAGACACAAGTTCCACAATGCTTGTACTGGGTCAAGCATTGATATCTTCGGTCACTTCTTAATAATGGTTTATGGACCTTTCCTCCAGGAACTTGTCCAAACCTTTTTTAAAACCCAGCTACACTAACAGCTCTTACTACATCCTCCGGTAACAAATTCCAGAGTTTGATTACACGTTGAGTGAAAAAATATTTTCTTTTATTAGTCTTAAATAGTTTACCCTGTAGCTTTATTGCATGTCCCCTAGTCTTTCTATATTCTGATAGCGTAAACAATTGATCTACGTTTACTCGTTCCACTCCATTCATTAATTTATAGACTCCTATCATATCTCCCCTCAGCCGTCTCTTTTCCAGGTTGAAGAGCCCTAACCTTTGTAGCCTCTCCTCATAGGAGTAGCCTTCCATCGCCTTTACCATCTTGGTGGCTCTTCTCTGTACCTTTTCTAATAACGCTATATCCTTTTTAAGATACGGCGACCAGAACTGCACACAATATTCAAGGTGTGGTGTACCATGGAATGATACAGAGGCATTATAATATCCTTTGTTTTATTTTCCATTCCTTTCATTATGATACCTAGCATTCTATTTGCTTTCTTGGCCGCCGCTGCACACTAGGCCGAGCGTTTTAACATGTTATCCACGATGACTAAATCTTTTTCCTGGGTGGTGGTTCCCAATGTGGAACCTTGCATCGTGTAACCTTGCATCGTGTAACCATAGTGTGGGTTGTTCTTTCCTAGGTGCATAACTTTGCACTTGTCCACATTAAATTTAATCAGCCATTTGGATGCCCCAGTCTTCCAATTTATCCAGATCCTCCTGCAGTTTTCCACAGTCCTCTTGGGTTTTAGCAACTTTAAACAGTTTTGTGTCGTCTGCAAATTTGATAACCTCACTCGTTATTCCCTTTTCTAGGTCATTTATGAATATGTCAAAAAGTAGCGGAACCTGTACAGATCCCTGGGATACTCCACTATTCACCTTTTTCCATTGGGAAAATTGCCATTTAGCCCTACCCTCTGCTTTCTATCTTTTAACCAGTTCCCGATCCACAATAGTACACTGCCTCCTATCCCATGGCTTTTTAGTTTTGCCAAGAGTCTCCGATGAGGGACATTGTCAAAGGCTTTCTGAAAGTCCAGATACACTATATCACTCGACTCACCTTTGTCCGCCTGATTATTCACACCTTCAAAAAAACATATCAGATTAGTAAGACAAGATCTTCCTTGTCTAAAGCCAAGTTGGCTGTCTCCCATTAGGCCATGATTATCTACATGCTGTGTAATTTTGTTCTTTATGATGGTTTCTACCATTTTCCCCGGTACTGATGTCAGGCTCACCGGTCTGTAGTTTCCTGGATCACCCCTGGAACCCTTTTTAAAAATTGGCGTTATATTGGCGATCCTCCAATCTTCAGGTATTACAGATGATTGCAATGAAAGTTCACAGATTACTAATAGCAGGTCTGCAATCTCATATTTTAGTTCTTTCAACACTCTTGGATGTATACTATCCGGTCAAGGTGATTTGCTACTATTCAGTTTATCAAATAGTTGTAATACATCTTCCCGGTGTAGCAATATTTCCTCTGCAGTATCACCTTTAAATACCATTTCAGTCTTGGGTAACATCCCTACATCTTCCTCAGTAATGACCGAAGCAAAGAATTCATTCAGTCTCTCTGCTATAGCCTTGTCTCCTTTTACTGCCCCTTTTACCCCTTTATCATCTAACGGTCCAATTGACTCTCTCACAGGCCTTTTGCTACGAATGTACTTGAAAAAGTCTTTGTTTCGTGTTTTTGCTTCCGTAGCAAGTTCATTCTCAAATGCTCGCTTTGCCTGGCTTATCAATGCTTTGCATTTAACTTGCCAGTGCTTGTGCTGTTCCCAGTTTTCTTCGTTTGGCTCTTTTTTCCATTTCCTGAAAGATGCTTTTTTGGCAGCAACAGCCTCTCTGACCTCACCTTTAAACCATGCTGGCAGTTTTTTGGACTTCCTTCCACTCTTCTTAATGCGTGGAATACAGCTGGTCTGGGCTTCCAGGATAGTATTTTTAAACACCCCCAAGCTTGATGTATGTCTTTAACCTTTGCAACTGCTCCTTTTAGTTTTTTCTTAACTAAATTCCTCATTTTATCATAGTCTCCCTTTCGAAAGTTAAAATGTAGTACTGTGGATTTCTTTACTATCCCTCCTCCACTAATTAAATCAAACACGATCATGCTATGATCACCATTGGCTTCAGAAAGTTTTCCCTCCCTCCACTCCTGCCATTTTAAATAAGGTTCCTACTTGCTACAGCTATAAATCTACAGATAACCTCGAGCTGGTGTGAAGAGCTTCGTGGCCCTTTGGTGGTTCTCTGCTAGCAGATCTGGGTCCGAGCTGGTGACACATTACTTCAGGAAAAAACTAGAGACTCACCTATTTCAGACTCATTATAACCTAACCTAGTCAATGTAATCCTTTCAAACAACATGGCTACTAAAAATCATATCAACAAGAAATGCATCCTGTAATTATGTAATTTATGTATATATGTAAAGCCTCCTCTCAAGCAATCAAATGTAAATCTGTAACCGTTTGCTGTGACTTTCACCCTCCCCTGTAATCCTACTGTTTGCTTAAATTCTGGTCTGTACAACCGCACCCTTTTGTATAGAAAACCGCCACTGATCGCTGGAAGTGGCGGGATACAAGTGTACACTAAATATTGCCAAATGGTCCCAACACCCTTATTTCTTGCACCAGATCTGGTGTTCCACTAAGGACTAGGTCCAGTATGGCTTAGGGCCATTTGTTGCACATTTGCAGCTGTGAAATAAACACGTTGTCCATTTCTAGATGTACTGCTAAGTGAACAACAGCTGGACTTCGTTCATGTATGGGAAATGAAAGAATTCGCCATACAGCTGCATTGCTGCTTATGTATCTTCCAGCCTGATACTGTGCGATTTCATCGATATGTATGACCGAATTCCCATCGCTTCTTTGTGGTTGCACGCCAAAAACTGCCATGTCACTGCCTTTATTCACGTACTTACAAATGTATTTGATCGATTTAACGGAGTTACAGTATTCTACGTTTATGTGCACTTTGTATGTTTTTGATAGCAAAGGCGAATATGGAACAACCCATCAGTTATCTACTTCGATGTCACTGTTTCGCATTTGTATGGTTGCTAATTTACCGACATCTTCTGCTGATGATCTTCTCTATAAAGGATATCCATCGTTTCCTTTAACTGTGTTGGATACTAATGCTCGAGGATATCGCTTAGAGCCATTTTCCGTCTATCATGCATGGTGAATTTGGATTCAGTGTACCGCAAGGTCCATGTATCATATTTTGTCACAACATCATGCAAATCCTTATCGACGTTGGCATCGGGTATTTCAGCGCATATTAGATCATTGATTTCGTTTGAAGTGATTTTGTTATACAGCCAGATTAGTATATGTGCGTGTGGCAATCCTCTCTTTTGCCATTCCATTGAGTACCATCCAGCAGCGCACAGACCCAAACACTTCATGTTTTACCATGAAATCCATCAGCGATTTCAGCTTCCGTCTAAAAACACATGCTGTGATGTCATGCCTATCCACCGGCGACTGGCCAGGAAGTAACAGCTGTTGTATATTGTCCCAAGCTGGATTGCATGTGAATGTAATGAATAGGTCTGGACGCCCGTAGTGACGAACATATGCAATTGCATCTTGAGCCTACTCATGCATATGACGTGGACTGCCTGTATATGAAGATGGCAAAATCGTTAGTTTTCCAACGTTAGTTGTATTACCGTCATTTACAACTGCATCTCGCAAATGAACGTATTCTTCAGAGCGTAGCTTGGTCTGATTCAAACGGATGAATATCAAACATTCTGTTTCGATTTTTGCATACATATCTACGATGTATTGGTGAAACAATTGACGACATTTCAAAATGTGATTGTCTTCATTCTCTCGAATCATTAATCGGTATGAATAATAGTTCATTGCGCTGCATTTCATCTTTGTTTCTTCGCCACTGATTGGATTTATCATCTTAACGTTGAAGTGATATCCATCGGCACCATCCCAAAACATGATTGGATATTGCAGGGCATCATAGCATCGATGAGTTTCTGCAACTTTTGTCAATTGATCATTTCTCCGATGAAGAATAATATCTCTAGGTTGGAATTGATCTCCCACTATAACAACTGCCACTTCATCTATAGTCTGCTCTTTTGTTTAATCTTTATCTTCAACCAATCTGTTCCATATTTAAACGCTTCAAAATCAACTACCACATCTACGCGGACGACATCATGTTATACTCGCCATTTGATGTGTCCAACCCAGATTATAGCAACATCTGTCGTTGCCTCACTGAAGCTGAGCTGTGGCTGAAATCAATGAATATGAATATTAATTTAAAAAAACACAGAAGTTTTATTCATAACAAGAAACACAAGCTTCACTCCCCCACTTGAAATCAACATTGGAAAAAACTCTCTCCCAGTCAAAGATGAGATCAAATATTTGGGAGTCACTCTGGATAAGACCCTCAGCGTCACCAAACATATAAAACAATCTGTAAAAACAATATATTTCAAATTAAGGACAATCCAACAACTTAGACCATTGCTAGATAACACTGATTTCAGAACCATAGTACAAACACTTATTACACCACATTTAGACTACTGTAATGGTATTCTTCAAGGGACCTCTAAGAAAAATATTCACACACTTCAATTAGCCCAAAATGTCACCACAAGGATTATCTATGAAGCGAAACTTTCAGATCATATATCTCCGATTCTCTACGCTCTCCATTGGTTACCCGTCTCATGCAGAATCATCTACAAGTCCTTAGTCAATACATTTAAGATCTTTAATAATATAGCTCCATCCTTCTTATCTACGCTCATCAACATCCCACATGAAAATAGATCAAGACGAAGAATAAACCTTCACATGTTACAAGTCCCTGATTCTATTCGAAAGACAAGTCAGAAGACAAGCAACACAGCTGTCTCATACTTCGCCCCTACGTTATGGAACAACCTCCCGTCTGAAATCAGAGCAATCAAGGACCTTCAATTATTTAGAAAAAAATCTAAAGACTCATCTATTTACTCTGCACTACAATAACCTTCACATTGAAGATAATCCTAACACAGAGAAAACCACCGATCATCATTCACTCACTGACCCTACCTAGACAAGGCATAAATCTTTCCCACACATTCACATTGCTCACCTGGTTAAGCTTACTCTTTGAAAGCAATTACTTGTCGCTAATGTGAATAACTAATTTAATGTAAATATATCCCATTACTGTTGATATACTGTTGGTAGCCTGTTATCTCATTGTATTTCTTGAGTTACATTTAATAGTTGAATGTTCATTGTTCTAAATCTGTTCTATGTAAAATAATAGTTCTCTATTATTAAAGTTTATGTTACCTGTAAACCGCCACTGATCGCTGGAAGTGGCGGTATAGAAAAGATGTATAAATAAATAAAAAATAAATAAAATTGAATCTTCGCACATGTTCGCCAGTAGGCGTTTTGTCAACATGAATAACAATCTTGTGTGTATCAGATGGCATCGTGTCCACTGCTGTTTTGAACAAACGCACTAAATTGTTTTTTTCGTGAAGAAGCTCTTGCAGTTGGGAAACGATGGACCTTTTTATGCCGGTAGAAATTCTGCAGCGTGCATAATTACCCTGTTATCAAAGTTCTAATTCCCTGTTCAAATGTAAATGCATCTTCAGTAACCCTGAATGCATATGTTTCTGTTTTGATGTACACCGCACTGATGTTAATAGCGCGGTATAAAAGAAATGCTAAATAAATAAATAAAAAATTCAATTCATCATTGCCATCACTGATGAAATACATTTGTAGGAATTTATGTCGACCATCTGGGAATGGAAGCACGGAGCCGGCTTTATGATAAATTTGTCCTTTCACTTTGAAAGTTGGCATGAATTGAGCTGTTACGATTTCTGCGCCGAACGATGTCATTTGGAAGCATGAGTTGTATTTCCTGATGTTAGATAGGAAATGCTTTGATTCGGCAGTATATCCAGCAAGCAAAGTTTTCAATGGTTCTGGCGGTTCTCCCAGTTGAGGCAGTTTAATTTTTCCATCGGTGCAACACATGCCTTTCGTTTCTCTATTAAAATTTCAGAGCCTTGCAATAAGGACACACTTCAGTCATAGTGCCGATGAGAACATGCCGGCTCAAACTATAATCATCAGCTGGGTTGTACCGGAATGCAAGGCGATTGTAATCGCGTGATTGCAGAGCACGGAGTCGTGTTTGAAGCTGATCCGTTGTTTCTCGTTGATGTCTTTCAGCCACTCTCAGTCTGTCTCGCTCTTTCTGTTGAGAATGAAGCAGATCTGAAGCTGCAGAGTGTGATCTCCGTGCTCGCAACTGTGCATCCTGAAGTCTGGCTGCACGTCGCTCTGCTGCTTCCTCGGCACGTATTTGAGCCATTCTTTGTCTGTTTCGCTCGTTCACTGATGCCCGTTCTTCCTCGGTTTGATTTGCAATTACTCGTCACACTGCATCCGCTCCGCGAGTACGACGACCTAAGTTTGATCTTCTGCGAGGCATTATTTGGATGAACTAAAGCAGCTTGATTGCACGTGAATCGTAAAATATATAGTATAGCGTGTGTTGCTTTTACATCCAACAGATGGCGCTGTTTTTCCACAAAAACATGTTTTTACCTATCACAGGTGTGACATCTATATAATAGTAGGTTAAAAATACGTGCGTATTGGAATGCAACGCTGTGTCAAACTTTCAAAGCAATCGGTGAAGAACTTTTGGAGATTTGAGATTTTGAACAAACATTTAGATTTTTATTTATATAGATAGATGGGGTATCCTTTGTAATGAACATAGCCTTGTCTTTTTAAAGTTGATAAGTTGTTGGTTGAGAGCCAGTGTACAACTTCTGTGAAGCAGTTTTGAATTTGTGTGTAATACAGTTGATTGGAGAGGAGTGGGCAGTACAGCATATCATCATCCATGTATATGTGATAACAGATGTGTTTGTTGATAACTTGTGCATAGGTGTTGAAGGTATAGGTTAAAGAAGGGTGAAAATAGAGTGGAACCTTGTGGTACTCCTCGCATTTGTTGGTAGAGTTTGGAGATGTTTGAACCAATTTTTATTTGCTGTTGTCTCTCTGTAAGATATGATTTGAACCATTTGAGTATGGTATGTTGAATTCCAAATAGGTGTAGTCTCTGTAGTAAGGTATTATGATTGACTGTGTCGAACGCTGTGGAGATACCCAGGAATGTCAAAAGGTAGGATCATGTATGGTCTTGGATGCTCTGGTTATGGTGTTAATGAGACAGATCATAAGGGTTTCTACACCATGTAATGGAAGGAATCCGTGTAGTTGAGGATCAATTAGGTGTTTTCATCAATATGGTTTTGGAGCTGGAGCTGATGATTTTAGCCAGACTGGTGATTGGACGGTACGATGCTGGGTCTGATGGGTCGATGTAGAGCGGATGGAAGAGAAGAGAACTTTAGACTGCTAGGCATTATTCCTTGTTGGAGTGCTTCATTTGTTATCTTGGCTATAATTGGGCTGAATTCAGTACATGCTGATTTGATCCAGTTAGGGAAGCATGTGTCTAGCGGCAAGGTGGTGGTGTTTAGCTTGGTTAGTATAATCTCAATATTTTCACTACGGACTGTTTGGAATATGAGTCAGCAGCTATTGTTGGGAGTTTCATCGGTGTGAAGAGAGATGTTATGGTTTGGGTATGGATGTAGTTTGTAGGATGCAGCTAGTTGTTGGTGGGTGATGTTTGTTTGGGGTTTGTGGAGGGGGTTCAGTGGGGCGTCTAACTAGGTCAAATAGTTCTCTTGGGCGATTTATTGCGGTATTGATGAATTTTGAGTGATATTCTTTCTTGGTTCTATCTGCAGTGGTGTAACACCTCTGTAGAAGTATAAGGTAGCTGTTCCGGTCTTCATCCAAGGTGGTTTTCTGCCATTTTTGCTCGATTCATCTCAGTTCTGTTTTTAGTTTACAGAGGGCATGGGTGTACCAGAGAATTTTAGGAATACGTTCTTTGGTGGGGATTTTGTTGCTTTGGTGGTAGTTTCACTGAGGATCCAATCACTTTATTCCAGTTGACTATCAATATTGTGGTGTCTGCAGTGCCTGTGGTTAAATATGGTAAAGTGTTCTTGAGGAAGGCATCCTTGTTGGAGTTTCTGAATCGTCATGTTGCTTGTTGGTGATCCGTTATCAATACTGGTGATTTTAAGGGTACGGTGGAGGTGATGAGACTATGGTCTGTCCAAAGCAGTGGGTATGTTTTTAGGGAGGGGGGGCTGGTGTGGATAGGTGGGGGTAAGGATTAGGTCCAGGGTGCTTCCTTTGTTGCAAGTGGGGAATGTCACACTTTGTGTAAGTTCTGTTGATTCCACTGCTGCGAAGAATGTTTCTGCTGTTGTTATAGGTAAGGAGGGGAAGTTGAAGTCTCCGAGGATGATCATGTCTTTCTTGGATTTTGAGTGTTCAATGCTGTTTTCAATTATGGCAGATAAGTCGTTTGACGAGGAGGAAGGCGTTCTTGTAGCTGAGGAAGATGGTTAGATAGTTGTTTGTGATGGTGAATGAAATCAAAATTACACTTACCTGGTAATTGTAGTTCCTTGAGTGACGACAGTTTAGTCCTCCACCCATGGGTAGTGCACCTCCTCCTGCAGCTTGGAGACTGGACCAATCAGAATCTTCACCTCACTGGATGTAGCATGCTGGAACTCCCATCAGCCCCCAGTGACCTATTGACAAAGCAGACTCAACAGAACAACTAAGTAGGGAGTCTGCTGTCTTGGTACATGTCGGTACCAATGACGTAGGAAAATGTGGTAGGGAGGTTCTGGAGGGAAAATTTAGGCTTTTAGGTAGGAAGTTGAAATCCAGAACTTTCAGGGTAGCATTCTCTGAAATGCTTCCTGTTCCACGCGCAGGACCCAAAAGGCAGGCAGAGCTCCGGAGTCTCAATGCGTGGATGAGACAATGGTGCAGAGATGAGGGTTATGGATTTGTTAGGAACTGGGGAACATTCTGGGGAAAGGAGGAGCTCTTCCGAAGGGATGGGCTTCACCTTAACCGGGATGTGGAACCAGGCTGCTGGCATTAACCTTTAAAAAGGAGATAGAGCAGCTTTTAAACTAGATATTAGGGGAAAGCCGACAGTCGCCCAAGAGCGGATGGTTCGGAAGAATGTATCCTTGAAGGATACTACCAAAAGCAAAAAGGTTCCACAAAAGAGTAAAGTAGCCCAAATGCCCTTAAGTATGGAGCAGACAGAGCTTAAAGATCCCAATTTACCCATGTCTAACAATAGCCAAATGAACATGACTAAAATATATTCTCTAAAATGCTTGTATGCAAATGCTAGAAGTCTAAAGAATAAGATGGGAGTTAGAATATATAGCACTAAATGAAAGGTTAGATATGATTGGAATATCAGAGACATGGTGGAAGGAGGACAACAAGTGGGACACTGTGATACCTGGGTACAAACTATATCGTAATGATAGAGCTGATCAAATTGGTGGAGGGGTTGCGCTCTATGTTAGAGAGGGCATTGACTCAGAAAGGATTAAAGTTTTGCAGGAAACAAAATCTGCTGTAGAAACTGTATGGATTGAAATTCCATATAAAAGGGGGAAGGCAATGGCAGTAGGGATGTACTATCGAGCACCTGGCCAGAATGACCAAATGGATGATGAAATGCTCAAAGAAATCAAGGAAGCTAACAAAAGTTACTGTGCAGTAATAATAATGGGTGATTTCAATTACCCCGGTATCAACTGGGTCAGTGTCACATCAGGACATGCTAGGGAGATAAAGTTCCTAGATGAAATAAATGACTGCTTCTTGGAGCAGCTGATTCATGAACCGACCAGAGGGGAAGCCATATTAGACCTAGTCCTTAGTGGAACACCAGATTTAGTGCAAGAGATAAGGGTGTTAGGGCCACTTGGCAATAGTGATCATAGCATGATCACCTTTGATTTAATTAGCGGAGGAGGGATAGTAAAGAAATCCACAGTACTACCCTTTAACTTTCGAAAGGGAGACTATGATAAAATGAGGAAAAACAGTTAAGAAAAAACTAAAAGGAGCAGTTGCAAAGGTTAAAGATGTACATCAACCTTGGGTGGTGTTGAAAAATACTATCTTGGAAGCCCAGACCAGCTGTATTCCACGCTTTAAGAAAAGTGGAAGGAAGTCCAAAAAACTGCCAGCATGGTTTAAAGGTGAGGTCAGAGAGGCTGTTGTTGCCAAAAAAGCATCTTTCAGGAAAGCACAGTTACTTACCTATAACAGGTGATCTCTGGGAACAGCAGGAATTAGTCCTCACATATGGGTACGTCGGTACCGACGGAGCCTGCGCGGGAAAGCTCCCCAGCTTCCCAGAAAGAAAGACTTTGGGGCCTCCCACAGCGCATGCGCGCTGCCTTCCCGCCTTCCTGACCAACTCTCCTCAGTTCGAATTTAAAGCTGAGACAATAGAGAGAGGAAGGAAAGAGAGAGAGAGAGAAGAGACAACTCCTAGGGGAGGTGGGTGGGTTGTGAGGACTAATTCCTGCTGTTCCCAGAGATCACCTGTTATAGGTAAGTAACTGTGCTATCCCCAGGAACAAGCAGGAATAAGTCCTCACATATGGGGACTCCCTAGCTGAGATGCCTGGGAGATCCCCTTCCTGTAAGGGTATGAGACCCTGTAAGGTTTCACATCTTCCTATAGATCTCAGGCATCCAATCAGGGAAGGTGGGCAGGAGTTGTTTAAGAATGGAACAGGTGTTTGAGGACAGCCTGACCAAATAAGGCATCCCGGCGGGAGTCCTTGTCCAAGCAATAATAGGCTGTAAAGGTATGAACCGAGGCCCAGGTGGCTGCTCGACAGATCTGATCGATGGATACAGAATGAAGATGAGCCATAGAGGTGGCCATGGCTCTCGCATTGTGAGCAGTGACATGGCCCTCCAGAGTGAGGTTCTTACTCTGGTAAGCAAAAGAGATACACTGAGCAATCCAATTGGACAGCGTTCTTTTAGTGACTGGAAGTCCCAAATGGGAAGGATCAAAAGCAACAAAAAGCTGGGAAGACTTTCTATGTTGCTGTGTCCTGTGGAGGTAAAAGGCGAGAGCTCTTTTACAATCTAGAGTATGAAGGGCCCTCTCTGCATTAGATTCATGAGGAGCTGGAAAAAAGATAGGTAAATATACCTCTTGATTAAGATGAAAAGGTGAAACCACTTTAGGCATAAAGTGTGGATTCGTCCTAAGGACTACCTTATCATGATGGAACCTTGTATAAGGCGGATTAGCCACTAAGGCCTGCAGTTCACTGATACAGCGAGCTGAGGTGACTGCAATAAGGAAAACAACCTTCCAGGAAAGAAATTTCAAGGAGGTTGAGGCTAAGGGTTCAAAGGGTGGCTTCATAAGCTGACCAAGAACCAAGTTTAAGTCCCATGCCACCGGAGGAGGACTAATGGGAGGTTTAGTTAAGGTTAGGCCTCTCATGAATCTAGCAATAAGAGGATGAGAGGAAATAGGTTGTCCATTGATAGGTTTAAGTGATGCTGCAATAGCACTAAAATGGACTTGTACTGAATCCGTCTTGAGGCCTGCATTAAGAAAGATGCAGGAGATATTCTAATAGAGAATTCAGAGGTAGTGCGAGAGGGTCAAGACTCCTTTGAGCACACCAAATGGAAAATCTTTTCCATTTGAAAGCGTAAGAACGCCTAGTGGAAGGTTTCCTGGAGGCATGGAGGATATCCTTCACTTGTTGAGAAAGATTGAAGGCTTGAAGGTCTAGGCCTTCAGTAACCAAGCTCTGAGGTGAAGGGATTTGGGGTTTGGGTGCCACAAAGTTCCCTCCTCCTGAGACAGAAGGTCTGGAGCAGCTCCCAAGTCCAAGGAGGGAGCTTGGGAGAGCTGCAGAAGTAGAGGGTACCACACTTGGCGTGGCCAGCGTGGAGCGATGAGGATCATAGATCATTGATCCTTGAGTCAGAAAGGATTAAAGTTTTACAAGAAACAAAATTTGCTGTAGAATCTCTATGGATTGAAATTCCATGTAAAAAGGGGAAGGCGATGGCAGTGGGGGTGTACTATCGTCCGCCTGGCCAGAATGAACAAATGGATGATGAAATGCTCAAAGAAATCAAGGAAGCTAGCAAAAGTTACAGTGCAGTAATAATAATGGGTGATTTCAATTACCCCAGCATCGACTGGGTCAATGTCACAACAGGACATGCTAGGGAGATAAAGTTCCTAGATGAAATAAATGACTGCTTCTTGGAGCAGCTGGTTCATGAACCGACCAGAGGGGAAGCAATATTAGACCTAGTCCTTAGTGGAACACCAGATGTAGTGCAAGAGATAAGGGTGTTGGGGCCACTTGGCAATAGTGATCATAGCATGATCGCCTTTGATTTAATTAGTGGAGGAGAGATAGTAAGGAAATCCACAGTACTACCCTTTAACTTTCGAAAGGGAGACTATGATAAAATGAGGAAAACAGTTAAGAAAAAACTAAAAGGAGCAGTTGCAAAGGTTAAAGACGTACATCAAGCTTGGGTGTTGTTGAAAAATACTATCTTGGAAGCCCAGACCAGCTGTATTCCACGCTTTAAGAAAAGTGGAAGGAAGTCCAAAAAACTGCCAGCATGGTTTAAAGGTGAGGTCAGAGAGGCTGTTGTTGCAAAAAAAGCATCTTTCAAGAAATGGAAAAAAGAGCCAAATGATGAAACCTGGAAACAGCACAAGCACTGGCAAGTCAAATGCAAGGCATTGATAAGGCAGGCAAAGAGAGAATTTGAGAAGAAGCTTGCTGCGGAAGCAAAAACGCGAAATAAAGACCTTTTCAAGTACATTCGTAGCAAAAAACCCGTGAGAGAGTCAGTTGGTCCATTAGATGATAAAGGGGTTAAAGGAGCACTAAGAGGCGATAGCGGAGAGACTGAATGAATTCTTTGCTTCGGTCTTTACTGAGGAAGATGTAGGGATGTTGCCCATGACTGAAGTGGTATTTAAAGGTGCAGAAGAATTGAAAGAAATATCGATACATCGGGAAGATGTATTACAACTATTAGATAAACTGAAGAGAAGCAAATCACCTGGGCCGGATGGTATACATCCAAGGGTGTTGAAAGAACTGAAATATGAGATTGCAGACCTGCTATCAGTAATCTGTGAACTATCATTAAAGTCATCTTTAATACCTGAAGATTGGAGGATCGCCAACGTAACACCAATTTTTAAAAAGGGTTCCAGGGGTGATCCGGGAAACTACAGACCAGTGAGCCTGACGTCAGTACCGGGAAAAATGGTAGAAACCATCATAAAGAATAAAATTACTCAGCACGTAGATAGTCACGACCTAATGGGAGACAGCCAACACGGCTTTAGACAAGGAAGATCTTTGTCTTACTAATCTGTTATGTTTTTTTGAAGGAGTGAATAAACAGGTGGACAAAGGTGAGTCGGTTGATATTGTGTATCTGGACTTTCAGAAAGCCTTTGACAAGGTCCCTCATCAGAGACTTTTGGCAAAACTAAAGAGTCATGGGATAGGAGGCAGTGTACTATTGTGGATCAGGAACTGATTAAAAGATAGAAAGCAGAGGGTAGGGCTAAATGGCCAATTTTCCCAATGGAGAAAGGTGAATAGTGGTGTACCCCAGGGATCTGTGCTGGGTCCGCCGCTTTTTGACATATTCATAAATGACCTGGAAAGTGGAATAACGAGTGAGGTTATCAAATTTGCAGATGACACAAAACTATTTAAAGTTGTTAAAACCCAAGAGGATTGTGAAAAATTGCAAGAGGATCTTGATAAATTGGAAGACTGGGCATCAAAATGGCAGATGAAATTTAATGTGGACAAGTGCAAGGTTATGCACCTAGGGAAGAACAACCCAAACTATGGTTACACGATGCAAGGTTCCACATTAGGAACCACCACCCAGGAAAAAGATTTAGGCGTCATTGTGGATACCATGTTAAAACCCTCTGCCCAGTGTGCAGCGGCGGCCAAGAGAGCAAATAGAATGCTAGGTATGATAAGGAAAGGAATGGAAAATAAAACAAAAGATATTATAATGCCTCTATATCGTTCCATGGTGAGACCGCACCTTGAATATTGTGTGCAATTCTGGTCGCCGTATCTTAAAAAGGATATAGCGATTTTAGAAAAGGTACAGAGAAGAGCCACCAAAATGGTAAAGGGGATGGAAGGATACTCCTATGAGGAAAGGCTAAAAAGGTTAGGGCTCTTTAACCTGGAAAAGAGACGGCTGAGGGGAGATATGATAGAAGTCTATAAATTAATGAACGGAGTGGAACGGGTTAACGTAGATCGATTGTTTACGTTATCAGAATATAGAAAGACTAGGGGACATGCAATGAAGCTACAGGGTAAACTATTTAAGACTAATAAAAGAAAATATTTTTTCACTCAACATGTAATCAAACTCTGGAATTTGTTACCGGAGGATGTAGTAAAGGCTGTTAGTGTAGCTGGGTTTAAAAAAGGTTTGGACAAGTTCCTGGAGGAAAGGTCCATAAACCATTATTAAGAAGTGACTGAAGATATCAATGCTTGACCCAGTACAAGCATTGTGGAACTTGTGTCTCTTGGGGAAACTGCTAGCTACATATGACCTAGATTGGCCACTGTTGGAAACAGAATACTGGGCTTGATGGACCTTGGCCTGACCCAGTATGGCATATCTTATGTTCTTATGTAGCTAACATCCTCTGCAATTTATACTTTCATTTATAATTTATTTATTGATTTATTTATTCATTTTATTTTGTTATTTATTATTTTTATTTTATTTTATTTTTTCCAGGAAAAAAAAACAGCACCCTGATCAAGACAGGAACATGCCGCTACACTGAATACCAAGAGTACCTCCATAAAACCGCCCTCCCCCGCCGAGACTGAAAATACGGACATAGGCCGAAGAGAGCAATCCAAAGGGGAAGGTACCTAAGCTTACCGAGTAAACATTCCCCCACAATTTCGCCACGCATTTCCGAACCCGTGCCGAGCTGACCTTTGACATGTAGGGCAGGCAGGAGGACTAAACTGGAAGAACGATAAGGAAATCAAAATTACACTTACCTGGTAATTGTAGTTCCTTGAGTGACGACAGTTTAGTCCTCCACCCCTGGGATGTATCAGAGCAGTACTAACGGGAGAGATCCTACCAGCCGGCACCCAACACTGGCGACCCAACACAGACATCCCTTGCTTTCAACAATGCTAGACAAGAGTGTTTACTGAAAGTATACAGCGACGCTGAAGACGACGCCTTACCAAACTACAGTGGAGAAAACAGGGCTGAGTACTGCCCAGTAAAGTAAGTTCGCAATATCTCTCAGGAAGCGGACGCTCCTGCCACCTGTAAGCCGAAACAACTGCCTCCCCAATTGACCTGGAAACGGACACATTCACCACAGACGATTAGTTTTGCGAAAGGAATCGAACACAGTCGAAGGGCAACGCAACACCCTTTTTATGTCCTAACGGTTTCAGCGTCCACCCGAATCCAGTCCACCTGCTGCTTGCAAAACTGTAAGCTACCCTATTTGATGCGTATGAAAGGGAAAGAAAACCTCTGGCCAGTACCAAGGTACCGGACGACACACTCCCTGTCCAGAGACAAAAGAGAACATTCGCCACACTGGACGCAGACCAGAACTGCTTTGAGAAAACGCAGCGCCTCACCACACCGCTCGACCCGACCCTCTAGCTGCGAGCGCCTGCCACGCCCTGCAAATCACTCGCATTTCCAGTCGGGGATTGACCACTGGGTCTCGTGTCCTCTAAGAGCCTTGGGCGAAACGACCCTCGAAAGAAGCAGAGGGAAACAAGGCTTCGGACAAGCTCCCGGAGGAAATGTCCATAACCTTTTATGAGAGAGAAGCTGACAAATATAAACTAAATATATTTCTAAGTCTTACCTCCACTATCTCTAATACAACCCAAAAAAACCCATAACATTTGAAGAACCTGCAACAGAACCCGTAAACTACGTGCATACCGGCATCCACAGCTTGCCCCGAGACACGCCTCGAGCAGTTTATACGTCCTTCTGGACACCAGCCAGGTTCTTGAGGCCAGGATTGGCTACCCTAGGAAACAGGATACCGGACCACAAAGCGCGTGGTCTGCCCTAGTATGGCAGTTCTCATATCCCTATGAATGGAACATCCACCAAGTCTCCGTCTTAGATGCAATAGGCTGCGCCTGACCCCATGACCCGGTGGCTGGCTCCCACGGAATAGTAAGTCCTAGTGGTTGAGGCAAGTTGCCAGGGAACCGAGGGTTTGAATTCCAATCGAGAGCAACACCCGAGGGCCATAAAAACTGGGGTGTCTAGCCCCCCAGGTGGTCCCACCGGCCCTCGTAAGGCGACGTAATCCCCTGCCTCAGGTACCAAAATAGAAATGGTGAGCCCTACCGGACCCAGGGAACTAGAAATACCGCAATACCGTATGCCTCCGTGAGCGGTAGGTAATCAGCCTACTCAAATAAATAACTAAGAATGTGTGACCGTAGCAAACACTGGCAGTGAAGAGACAGAGCTGGCGCTGGATCCTAGCCTTCCTTTCTCGCTCACGCAGTCCGTCTGCCAGCATTGAGAAAAGGCCGAGAATAGATTACCCAATGGGCCAAAGACCCTGCGTCCTGGCCATCAGAGAGAAAGAGGGCCAGGATCTGGGAGGAAAGCCCAGAGAGAAAGGAAAACTGGTGACTGGTATTGTAGCTCCTCTTGATGGCTCACTCCACAGCAGGTCCCCCGACTGCATCTCCAACCCTAGGTAACTGCATGTGAACCTCACGCATTCTATTGAAATAGCCATCCCCCTAATACTGGAGGAATTACCTTAACCTGATAATACCGTTCGAGCAAGAAATGCAGTCACAGCCTGCAAAGAGCGCACCCAAAATCCTGCCTAAGCCATTGAGAACAAACACAAAATACACATCTACATATATGGGTGACCCAACACCTACCACTCAACACCGTGCCTAGAGCAGGCCTGAATACAGACTTAAAGATCCATAGAGCCTGGGCTCTTTTCATCGTCAGAAATACGCAGAATTTTTTGAGTACCGAACCAGACCCCCAAATACTCGAGGTCCTGAGGCAGGGTCAGGAGACCTCTGAGCGGGGAGACCACCGATCCTTGACTCTGCCGGCAAGCAACAACCGTATCCGTGGCTTGTCTGCTCCCGATTGAGGACTTTGCCCGGATCAACAATCGTCCAGATACGGATGGACTAAGATTCCTGCCCTCTGTAGCGCCGCCACTCCCACCACTATTATCATGGTGAACGCGTGTGGAGCCGTTGCCAACCCAAAGGCAGAGGCTGGAGCTGAAATGCCCCGAAGGAAGCGTGAAGCGTAGAAATCGTTGATGAGTCGCTCTGCTCGGTACATGAAACTAGGCGTTGGTAAGACCGAGCAAAGTCAAAAAATCCTCCTTGACGAATTGTGACCATCAACGATCACAGGGTATCCAGATGACAAAAACAAAATGGCCCCCGGAGGCAACCAGTTACCTCTTTGAGGCCCAACGCTGGCCGAAGCGAGCCACCCTTCTTTAGCCCCACGAAATAAATAGAAGAACGGCCCATGCTGTACGCCACTATTGGTACTGCCATGACCGCTCCGAGCTCCAGGAGACGCTCCAAGGACAGACATACCTGGAATGCCGTCTGCGCACCCCTGGCAAGGTGAACTCACGAACGAGTCCGACACATCTAACGCATATCTGCAGCGGACCTTCTCCAAGGCCCACTGATCTGATGTTAGTGGAAGTCTCGAATATAGGTTTAATATTCTAACCTGCTTTTCCTCGGAATAGTGCCCCCAAGGACAACCGTTCTGCTCAGGCACCTAGTTGGAGATACCTTCTGTTGGGTGATGCCGAAATCTGGCCTAAGGAAACACAAAATTATAGATAAATAATGAGCTCAGGTTCTTCTAATTTGGAAGTTATCTATCAATTCAATTCCTTCTCAACTCAGTAAAAAATTAAACAACGTTTGCTACCAGGTATCCTTAGAAGCTGTACGGAATAAGTCCCGTGTAATATGGGGACTGGGTTGGCAGGAGTCACAGCTGGGACTTGAACCTGTGACCTTCTGCTCCTGGACACACTGTCACGGCTCTCTTGAACCTAACTGCTGGCAATTTGCCTAATATCCTGGGACTTAACATGCTCCTCAGAAACATGATTAGGAGGGAAAGAACATGTGGCATCAGGGACCAATGCCAAAACTGCTGTCCTATAAAACCACGAATAAACTTAAAAACAAAGAGGGCTGACAACAGCCCCCCTTAAGGCTGAGGAACCCCTCGAGCCTCAAAAAAACTACAAACAAAAGAAACACTAGGCCCAAAAATCTAGCTATTCTGCCTGTTGTCTTCCTCACACTGTCTGTGGGTACTGCACCACACGGTGGCCCTGAATTTACCTCCTGTAGTCTCACCATAAATATATACTTTTTTATCTAAACATATTAATCAGCTGAATGGTGCTCAAGACAGCGCAAGGCACTGGAACCCAATATCACTGCTCATTCCGGTTTACATGAAGAGCAACCCTATCCTGAAACTTCACCACTTGAGAAGGAAAGTGGAAATGGATTTTACAAAGCGAGAGACCCTGCATAAAAAGTGCGCAAAAGCCAAATTGCCAGCATTTGTAGGCATGCTGTCCACTTTTACCTTTAGAGATCCTCTGTGTTGGTCCCATGCTTTTTTGAATTCAGTTACTGTCCTCATCTCTACCACCTCCACAGGGAGACACTTCCATGGATCCACTACTCTTTCCGTAAAGAAATATTTCCGCATATCACTCCTGAATCTATCTCCCTTCACCCTCATCCCATGTCCCCTTGTAGCAGAACTTGCTTTCAATTGAAAGAGGCTCTCTCCCTGAACATTTATGCCACGGAGATATTTAAACATCTCAAATCATATGCTGAGATGTTTTATACCTCTGCTTGGAAACTGCTTTTATTTATTTATTTTATTTATTTATTTTTATTTCTTATATACCGCGCTCTTTTAATCAGTGCGGTTTACAAATGAACAAAGTGTAAACACAATGACACAGTCAGCATTGTTTTTTTACAATGAACAGGGAACAAACTTGGCAGTAAAACAGGGTTAACTATATACAGAACAAGTGGTAGAAATAGAGTAAACTATGTATTATTTATTTATTTAACATTTTCTTCTAAACCGCGCTATTAAAATCAGCGCGGTGTACATCGAACAAGAATACTGCAATGTATACAAATAACATTGAGTTTACAGATAACAGGGAATTGAACATGGGGGAGAAAACGGGGAAACTAAATACATATTAACTCGAACTATGTACAATGCTCTAATGTAACTGGGTGTTGCATTAGTTTTGTGAAGGTTGGTAGGGTTTGAGGGGGGACTACCTATTATCTGTGGTGTTGACGTGCGGGGGCGACTGGTGTGTGGGGGAAGTTTGCAGGTTGTTGGTTGTGCTTCTATCGCTGGAGGTTTCTGAGTAGCATTTTGTGAACAGGTGGAGTTTTATGGCTTTTCTAAATAGGATGAGGCTTTTTATTCCACGGATTTCGTGGGGGAGTGCATTCCAGTTTGAAGGGGCAAATAATGAGAAGGCTCTGTTGGAGGTAGCTTTTGTGCACTTAGTCATTAACTTGGGGACTGCTAATGTGTTCCGTGCAGTAGATCTTCTGTTTCTGTTTTCTGGGGTGCCATGAATTAGCTTGCTGATTGGTGTAGGGGGGTAGTTATTTAGGGCTTTGAAAGTGAGGACCAATGATTTGTATTGGAGCCTGGCATGTAGAGGTAGCCAATGCAATTCCTTCATGATGGGTGTTATGTGGTCGGATCTTGACGATCCGGAGAGGACTCTTGAGGCTGCATTCAAGGCTAAGCGGAGTGGGTTTAAAGTTGATTGTGGGAGGCCATGCAGGATGATGTTTGCGAAATCGACATGTGGAAGGACTAGTGCCTGGAAGGTTGTCCGATAGTCTGTGAAGTCCAGTAGGTGTCGGAGGTGGCGTAGAGTTCTGATTTTGTGGTATATTGCCTTTGTGATGTTTTTAATATGCGTTGTCATGTTCAGGTGCTGGTCCAGGCATTATGTACATGGCATTTTAGTTGATTAACATGGTAATGGTAAATAGCTACAATTAAAATACAGTATAATTACAGTATGGATGGTGAGGACAGGTATGAGTTCTCATGATTAGCCCTTTTCCACCGGGGACAGGTAGGAAAGACTAACATGAGGGCTAGGATCAATCGTAGACGCTTCCGGGTAGAATAATAGGAACAAGTGATGTTTTAAGGCCTTTCTGAATGCCATGAGACTTGTGATGACTCTAATTTCCGGTGGGAGGGCATTCCAGGCTCTGGGCGCAAACAGTGAGAAGGCTCTAGAGGCTGTTGATTTAGAGCATTTCGTAAGGAGTTTCGGAAGGTCTATGGAGTTTAATGCAGCCGATCTCCTGGATCTATTAGTTGGCGTGACATGTATCAAGTCGGTGATAGGTGATAGAGATGGGCTTTTTGCAGCTTTAAAAGTCATGACAAGGGATTTATATAGGGTTCTGGCCTGGAGGGGTAGCCAGTGTAAACTCATCAATATTGGAGTTATATGCTCTGAGCGTGGAGCACCTACGAGGATTCTCGCGGCCGCATTCATGGCCAGACAGAGGGGATTTAGAGTAGATTGTGGGAGACCGTGTAGTATAATATTGGCAAAATCCAAATGTGGTAGTACCAAGGCTTGAAAGATAGTGCGGAAGTCGGAGTAATCAAGAAGAGGACGGAGATTCCGAAGGGATCAAATCTTTTGGTAGATTGTGCTTGTTGCTTTCTTGATGTGTGCTGACATATCAAGCCGCTGATCTAATGTAATCCCTAGGTATCGGATTGTTGGTTGTGCCTTCAACTCAATGTTGTTTACTTGTAATGAGGCGGGGGGTATGAATGTTGCCTTTTAGCACGTCATTCCCTAAGAAAGCAGAACTATGACTGACCGCAAGCCGTCCAGCATGCTTGAACAAAGCTTTGCAATTCAGGGTTCCAACTCCATTAGGTAGCTTTCTTTTCTTTCTTTTTATAAATAAAACAGCTATTGCGTTTGCCTGTTAGGGCTGTGCTGCTGCAGTCCTCTGCTGCCGACCACAGTTAAGAGTTACGCATACCGTTCAGTGTTGCTTAAACCCAAACCGCACCTGCTACCTACACTTGTTTACCATTATCTGCCTATGTAATAGCCTAAAGTACCCCGAAGAGAATGGGGATAACCCGGGCCGACAAGGTCTGGATTCAGGTATAGACAAATCCCTTGGTGCTAATTTTCGATAGGAGATGGAGGAGACGGTACCTCCCTACCACTCCACCAGCAGCCGTCCTGCAGTAACAGCAGCCAGTAGCCACCGAAAGGTACTAAAGTCATCTCCTGCTTGTGCTTATTACTTTTTTTTTTTTTTTTAAAGGAAACCCCATGGAGAACAGAACGAAGTGGCCGCAGTGGAGGGAAGGAAATTATCTCCCGAGCTGTAACAGGGACAAAGAAAAAAATGAAAGTAAAGAATGGACACAAATAAAGCAAAAATCAACACGCAGAGCCGCCATGTCGCAAACTCTGCCTCTACACCACAGCCCAGGGCTCAGCACACGATGCACCTCACCGCCACAAAATGGCCGAAGCTATCGGCGCGCGCCCCAAAAGGGCACCAAAAATAACGTGGGAAGACAGGCCCAGAAAACTGCTCTATGCCTCCCCATTGCTGAAGACAGACTGCTGCCCCAAAGTAAAGCGAGAGGTGCAAGATCATGACCTTACCTCTCTCCGGGCATCTGGAACGGATGCAAGCCTGCGGTACTGCTGTAGGCAGAGCAGTACCCATCGGTGCACCTCCTGCCTTCGTGCCTCTGGCTCCTGTCAGCTATCGGTAAGGACAGCAGTGCTCGCCCACCAGAGCTCTTCCCCGTCCAGCCCAGGGGGAGAGATCTGTCAAATGCTGCCACAGCCCTTCCATTGTTGTTTTGTTTTTTTTTTGTTGTTTTTTTTTTTTAAAAGGCAGCACTGAAAAATAACAAATAGTAGAAGAACTTTAAAGGATTAAAGGAACCGTGCAGACGGCTAAGGCTGCCCCCGAAGCCGCGGCTAGAGGCAACGCGGCTATCGGGCAGTTCGGCAGAGAAGGCGCTCTGCCCCGGACTGTCAAGGGGCAAAGAGCCTGCAGAGAGAGACTGCCCAATTTACAACCTAGGAGGTTTGACAGGACAGTGACTGCTAGACGGACCTCCCGTATAGCTAGAATCTCTCTTCTCCTGAAAGACGGTACCACTGTAAGGTGAACCACTGGAAACAAACAAAAGAAGTTAAATAATTGAAAATAATTCCAAACAAAAATTGCTCTTCTAAACTATCTAGCCTACTCCTTAACAAATCCTCCAGTGAGCCCAGCACCTAGGCTCACTAGGTCCTCCTGCTGCTTGGAGACTGGACAGTGGACACACTAGGGGCTGATGGGAGTTCCAGCATGCTACATCCAGTGAGGAAGATTCTGATTGGTCCAGTCTCCAAGCTGCAGGAGGAGGTGCACTACCCAGGGGTGGAGGACTAAACTGGAGGAACGATAAGGAATCAATTTTGTCCATATTGTTAGTTGATAGAGGTCGGAAATGTAGGTGTGATTTGGTTAGGAGTAATATTCCTCCTCCTCCTCTTCTGTTGCTTCTTGAGCACTGGAATAGTGAGTAGTCTTCTGTTTTGATTTGACTGATAGCACAGTTACTTACCTGTAACAGGTGATCTCTGGGAACAGCAGGAATTAGTCCTCACATATGGGTACGTCGGTACCGACGGAGCCTGCGCGGGAAAGCTCCACAGCTTCCCAGAAAGGAAGCTTTTGGGGCCTCCCACTGCACATGCGCACTGCCTTCCCGCCTTCCTGACCAGCTCTCCTCAGTTCGAGTTTATAGCTGAGACAATAGAGAGAGGAAAGGAAGATAGATAGAAGATACAAATCCTAGGGGAGGCGGGTGGATTGTGAGGACTAATTCCTGCTGTTCTCAGAGATCACCTGCTACAGGTAAGTAACTGTGCTATTTCCAGGAACAAGCAGGAATAAGTCCTCACATATGGGGACTCCCTAGCTAAGATGCCTGGGAGATCCCCCTCCAAGGGTTCGCCATCTTCGTATGGATCTCAGGCATCCATCCTGGGAAGGTGGGCAGGAGTTGTTTAAGTATGGAACAGGTGTTTGAGGACAGCCTGACCAAACAAGGCATCCCGGCGGGAGTCCTTGTCCAAGCAGTAATGGGCTGTGAAGGTATGAACTGAGGCCCAGGTGGCGGCTCGACAGATCTGATCTATGGATACAGAGTGAAGATGAGCCATAGAAGTGGCCATGGATCTCACATTGTGAGCTGTGACATGGCCTTCCAGAGAAATGTTTTTACTCTGGTAAGCAAAGGAAATACACTGAGCAATCCAATTGGAAAGTGTACGCTTTGAGACTGGAAGTCCCAAATGAGAAGGATCAAAAGCCACAAAAAGTTGGGAAGACTTTCGATGTGGCTGAGTCCTGTTGAGGTAAAAGGCAAGAGCTCTTTTACAATCTAGAGTATGAAGGTTCCTCTCTGCACTGGATGCATGAGGAGCCGGGAAAAAGACAGGTAGATATACCTCTTGATTAAGATGAAAAGGCAAGACCACTTTGGGCATAAAGTGGGGATTCGTCCTAAGGACCACCTTATCATGATGAAACCTAGTATAAGGTGGATTAGCCACTAAAGCCTGCAGTTCACTGATGCGGTGAGCCGAAGTGACTGCAATAAGGAAAACGACCTTCCAGGAAAGAAATTTCAAGGAGGTAGAGACCAATGGCTCAAAAGGTAGCTCCATAAGCTGACCTAGAACTAGGTTCAAATCCCATGCTACCGGAGGAGGTCGGATGGGAGGTTTAGTTAGAGTCAGGCCTCTCATGAACCTTGCAACAAGAGGATGAGAGGAGACAGGTTGTCCATTTATAGGTTTTAAGAATGCTGCAATAGCACTCAAATGGACCCTTACTGAATTCGTCTTAAGGCCTGCATTTGAAAGATGCAGAAGATAGTCTAGTAGAGAATTCAAAGGAAGTGCTAGAGGGTCAAGACCCTGCTGAGCACACCAAATGGAAAAGCGTTTCCATTTGAAAGCATAGGAACGCCTCATGGAAGGTTTCCTAGAGGCATGAAGGATATCTTTCACTGGTTGAGAAAGACTAAAGTCATGAAGACTTAGGCCTTCAGTAACCAAGCTCTGAGGTGTAGGGACTTGGGGTTTGGGTGCCACAAAGTCCCCTCCTCCTGAGACAGAAGGTCTGGCGCAGCTCCCAGGTCCAGGGAGGGTCCCTGGGAGAGATGCAGAAGTAGAGGGAACCACACTTGGCGTGGCCAGCGGGGAGCTATGAGGATCACAGACCCGTGATCCCTCTGGAGTTTGAACAGAGTCTTGGGAATCAAAGGAATGGGTGGGAAAGGCATAGAGGAATTCCTGACCCCAATGCAGGAGAAAGGTGTCGTTGGCCTGAGCTCCCTGACACGGAGTCCTGGAACAGAACCAGGGAAGTTTGGCATTCCACGGACTTGCAAAGAGGTCTATGTCCGGGGTCCCCCATTCCTGAAAGATTCTGCGTATCTGGTCCATATGTAGGGACCATTCGTGTGGCAGCAGAACTCGACTGAGTCTGTCTGCCCAAGAGTTTTGAACCCCTGGAAGATATACTGCCAGAAGATGAATTTGATGCTCTCTGGCGAAGGCCCATAATCTGAGAGCTTCGTTGCAAAGCGACAGAGAGCCTGTCCCTCCTTGTTTGTTTACGTAGAACATGGCTACCTGATTGTCTGTTTGAACTAGGACGGTCAGGTTGACAAGGAGAGTATGGAAGACTTTGAGGGCAAAGAAAATTGCTCTCAGTTCCAGGAGGTTGATATGAAGGGTGGTCTCCTGTGGAGACCAAGTGCCCTGAGTGGAGAGGTCCTGAAGATGAGCTCCCCACCGTGTTTGGGAGGCATCTGTTGTGAGGGTTGCTTGGGGCAACAAAGGTTGGAAGGGGGCCCCCAACAACAGGTTCTTGGTGGACGTCCACCATTGGAGGGACCAAAACAGACGGTTTGAGGTGAGTATTTGGTCTGAGAGCACTCCTGATGCTTGAGACCACTGGGTGGCCAAGGTCCATTGAGCTGCTCTCATATTTATTTTTATTTATTTATTTTATTTGTGTGCTTTTCTATACCGCCCCTTCCAGAGATCAAGGGCGGTTTACAAGGAACTTAAAACAACAATACAGCAGAACAGTGCAATATTGCATTACATTAAACATTAAGTATTACATAAGAACTATGATACATGGAAAACAGTGTGTAAGCTATTAATAAAAGGAACATAACTATGTTACAAGGAACCCAAAATGGCAAGTTATTTACATGGTTAGCAAGAGTTATTTGCAGTCATAAGTACAATATTGGGAGGATGCTGACTTGAGGGGATATTCAAATGAAGTCTGGATTTAGGTGGGGTAAACTTGTGTTTGGTTAGTTGTATGTTCTTGTGTAGTAAATTTGATTTCAGGTTGTAGGTTGCTATAGTGTTGAGTAAAGAGGTAGGTTTTTAGTTCCTTCCTGAAAGATGTGAGATCCTTATGAAGACGAGCGTAGGGCACCACGTGTACCGTGGAGGCCATGTGGCCCAGAAGTCGCAGCATTTCCCTGGCTGTCAAGTGACTGCTGGACTGAGCTTGGGAGGCCAAGCACACCAGACATTGGCCCTGGACCTGAGGGAGGTAGGCCCTTGCAGTGGTGGTGTCCAACCAGGCCCCTATGAATTCCAGAGACTGAGTAGGGATGAGTTGAGACTTGGGAAGGTTTACCACCAGTCCCAGATACTGCAGAAGGCGCCTTGTGCGGTCCAGGGAAATCTGTGCCTGTGACAGAGATGGGGCCTGTGACAGAGATGGAGCCAATCATCCAGATATGGGAATACGAAAATTCCCAGGCCTCTTAGAAATGCGGCTACGACGGCCATGCATTTGGTGAACACTCGTGGAGCAGAGGCTAGGCCGAAGGGAAGTACTCTGTACTGGAAATGCTTTCCCTGGAACAGAAATCGAAGATATTTTCTGTGGGATGGGTGGATGAGTATATGTGTATACGCATCCTTTAGGTCTAGAGAACAAAGCCAGTCCTGACTCTGAAGGTATGGAAGGAGAATGCCCAGAGAAAGCATTTTGAATTTCTCCTTGTATAGAAATTTGTTCAATTCTCTCAGATCTAGGATTGGTCTGAATCCCCCTGTCTTCTTTGGTATGAGAAAATAAGGGGAGTAGAAACCTGACCCTTGTTGAGGAAGAGGAACCTCTTCTATTGCCCCTTGGGCAAGAAGAGACCTCCTGACCCAACAGGGCCAGGAGAGATGGGGGAGAATTGAACTGCCTCACCATGTGATGAGGAGGAAGGCTGGAAAAATGAAGTTTGTAGCCCTCTCTGATGATAGAGAGGGTCCATTGCTCTGATGTAATTTGCTCCCATCTGGGAGCAAAGTGAGCTAACCTTCTGGGTATGGTGAGGGGCTATGGTTGTTCTAGAGCGAGAAAGGTTAAGTTCTCTAGGGGCAAGTCAAAACCCCTGAGGGGGTTTATTATTTATTTATTTATTTTTATTTATTACAGTTGCTTATATACCGCACTATTCGGCATCAGCGCGGTTCACAGAATAACAAAATGACCAAAACACACTTCTGTTTGGTTTTACATCGAACAGGGGTATAAACTTGGATAACAGGGGGGGTTGAACTATATACATGAACTATATACATGAAATATAAACATGAAATAGGTCAAATGCATGACGTAAAAGACCTATAACATGATTGAATTGAACAGTATAAAATAAGTCCGTTTCAAATATAAAATACATTGTGAGAATGGGCTGTAAGAAAGGCAGTGTTTCTTGGTGGTGTTATCTAGAAACAACGCTGGCTGTGTTTCTTAGTTGGTGTTATCTGGAATCATCGCTGGCTGGGTAGTATTGGAGGAAGAGGTGATATTTGATAGCCTTCCTGAATTGGGTCAGGTCAGCAATGGCTCGAATGTTTGGTGGGAGTGTATTCCAAATTTTGGGGACGTAAAGGCTGAAGGCCCTATTCGCTGTCATGTTATTGCATTGAGCCTGTTATTGTTGAGCCTGCTGGGGTGTAGCAGACGCTGCAGGCTTTGACCTTGCCTGTTTAGGTTGCCGACGCTTAGCAGCAAAGCGAGGCTGAGAAGATTGTTGGCCAGTATTTGTGGAAAATCTGGCCTTCTTGTAATAAGGCCTCTTAAAAGACTTTTTCTTGGCAGGAGTGGAGGTAGACTTAGAAAGTCTATCTAAAGTAGCATTTTCTGCGTCCATTTGAGTGGCCTTAATTTGCCACTCTTTACCAAATAAGTTCTCACCTGTACAGGGCAGATTCCGTAAGCCATCTAGGACCCAAGGTTCTAGATCAGAAGCCTGGAGCCAAGCAAGACATCGGGCTGCAATGGCAATGCCCGAAGCCCTACCAGCACCCTCAAAGGAATCAAAAGCTGCTCTGATGGAGAACTTAGTGAAACAGCTTTTAGATGTTTCTAAGGAAATGAACTCCTCCTTTCTATCCTCAGGGATAAAGGGGGCAAAATGCCGTACTTTTAGGGCAAGTTCTCTTAGAAACATGCCCATATAAAGACTGTAGGAATTAATCCTGGCTATAAGCATACTAGCCTGGAAAATTTTCCTGCCAAAAGTGTCTAGGGTCTTACATTCTCGCCCTGGAGGGGTAGAAGAGTGCCTTTTGGTACTCTATCTTTTTCATTGCAGACTTCACCACAATAGAATGGTGAGGCAGCTGAGTTTTTTGAAACCCAGGAGAAGGAGGGACCCGGTACATGGTGTCCAACCTGCGAGAATAAGGAGACAATGTTAGAGGAGCCTCCCATAAGTCCATCAAGTGTTCTTGAAGGATTTCATGGATAGGCAGGGTGACTGCCTCTTTAGGAGACTTAGAGTATCCTAAAATATCCAATTTTTTTGATCTGGGTTCCTTTTCAGAGGATGAAGTAATAGAAAGTCCTTTAGCTACTTCTATAATGAAGTCTTGAAAGGACAAATCCTCTGGTGGAGACATTCTCCTCTTTGGAGAAGAAGGCTCTTCAGGAAGATCAAGGGACAGCTCTTCAGAGTCATCAGAGGAGTCAAAATCCTCAGAAGAATCAGAGTATCCTCTATTTGCTTCCAACGCACAATACGCATACCGCTCGGTATCGACATCAGGCGTACCGGGTATGGGATCGGTATCGGGCGAAAGCCCGGATCCGGCATACGGAACCGATCTGCGTTTGGAAGACGATGGCCTCGGTTCCGGTATGGTAGACGGTACCGGAACCGGGCCCAGAACCGCTGGATGCGGTACCGATGGCGTCGCAGCCTTAATGAAAGCCAGAATGGCCTGCTGCATGGTCTGAACAGTATTGTCCATAGACGCCACTGCTGCCTGGATGTCGGTACCGGCATGGGCCGGTACCCCAGAGCAGTCTAACAGGTGATCTGTCGAGGCCGTGCCATCGATGTCAACCTGTAACCCCACAATTGGCGCTTTGGAAGGCAGAGCTTCCCGCCGGGGTTGTTTGGCTGGGGAAGGGTCCTCTGACTCAAAATTGAGGGCCTCTCGATGCTTTGAAGGAGATTTGCCCTTTGAGGACCTGCCCACAGAAGGTTTGGTTACCTGAGATCCATCCGGAGAGGAAGACCTGGATGACTGTGATGCTGGATTATCTGAAGCAAACAGCACATGGAATTTGTTGGCCCGATTCTGCAACCCACGTTTAGACATCTGGGAGCAGGATGGGCAGTCCGGAATGGAGTGGTCAGGTCCCAAACATTTGAGACACCATTCATGGGTGTCTGTAACAGAAATAACAGCACTACACTTGGTACACTTCTTGAAACCAGGAGCTGGCTTCTCCATGAGGAGAATTTGTGTAGGCCTGAAGGCCTAACAGAAGCCACCAAGTTGTGCTAAAAATAAAGATTCTTTTTTTTTTTTTTTAAAGAAAGAAAAGAAAGACCGGCAGTACCGGTTTCGGTATGGGGAAGGCAGGTACGCGGTCTAAAGAAACAAATTAAAATAACAATTTCTTCAGCGGTGACAGGAACACGACCTGCTGGCTCCGCGGAAAAAGAGAAACTGAGGAGAGCTGGTCAGGAAGGCGGGAAGGCAGTGCGCATGTGCAGTGGGAGGCCCCAAAAGCTTCCTTTCTGGGAAGCTGGGGAGCTTTCCCGCGCAGGCTCTGTCGGTACCGACGTACCCATATGTGAGGACTTATTCCTGCTTGTTCCTGGAGATGATGACATTGTGTCTGAGAGCCATGTTTGGTTATACACAGAATGACTAGTTGGTATTCAGTGAGTAGATCTGTGACTGTCTGTATTTTGTTTCTGACTGACCTGGCATTGATCAGGGCACATCGGATTACCTGTGCTGTTTTGTCTGGGGTAGTAGTAATTGAAGTGATGTAGGGAGCAAGAGTCGTCTTGTTGAGTAATGTCATGAACGGTTAGGTGGTGTGGGTAGTGGTGCTATAAGGTAATTGTGTGTTGTATGATAGTTGTATGGGATGTGTAGGAGGAACTGTGGGGTGTTGGGATTATTGTGTGCGGATGCTAGAAGTATGAGTATTGAATATATTGTAAGGTAAAGAGAGAGCATAGTTGTTTTATAAAGTGGCCTTAGGGCAGCAGCTTAGAACAGTAGTTTTTTCAGTTGTTTGTGGGTAGTAGTTCAAGCAGTAGGTTATGCCTCTTGAAGGAGGTGGAGGTAGTGGGTTTTGTACAATAGTCTGAGGGTTGCAGGCTTACGTACAATTAATTCTGAACATTAGTGGTATAGTAGATTGATACATAATAGCTGAAAGAGTGGTTATGGTAGCAGGGTTTTTCTGGAAGGTTAGAATAGTGGGATTAAGTAACAGTCTTAATGTCGTTGCATTAGTGTTGCAGTAATTCTTTTTCTGTGGTTACTTACAGTTTTGGTGTCTTCTATTGAGGTCTATGCCAAAGGGTCCTCTGGCGAGGCCTTCAGGCACAGGAATGCCTGACGGCGCTTGAATTTAAGTGTTGCTTGGGTGCAATAGGCCGGATCAGCCTTGTGGTGGCGATCAGGTAGGGGCTTCCCTTCCCACTCGTCTCCCCAACACTAATCTGCCCTTGTGTAGGGGCTGGATGAGGGTAAGAGCGTGGAGGTGAACCAATTTTCAATACTACCACTACTACTACTATTATTAATCATTTATATAGCACTACAAGGCATACACAGCACTGTACTTATTTTATTTTTTATTTATTTTATTTACTTTTCTTATATACCGCGCTATTAAAATCAGTGCGATTTACAATTGAACAAAAAACATACTGCAATGTCACACGACAATTGAGTTTTTACATTGAACATGGTCGAGATAACCTGGAGGTAACAGGGGTAACTAATTACAGAGTAATTATTCATGGAGTATGGTAAGTCTCTTATATATAATAAGATGGTCCCTGCTCATCAGAGCTTACAATCTAATCAAGAGAGACAGTATAATAAATGAGAACAAGGGTAAGGAGATAGACGGAGAACAAAGGACTAAGATCCAAAAGCGGCCTGAAAGAGGTGAGCCTTTAGCATGGATTTGAAAAGGAGGAGAGATGAAATCTGATGTAAAGATACAGATAGTTTGTTCCAGGCATAAACAGCAGCAAGGTGAAAGGATCGAAGTTCTGGAGTTGGCAGTAAGGGTATAGAGAGAAGCAAACCAGAGGAAGAATGGAATTCACGAGGAAGGGTGTAGGGAGAGAAGAGAGAAGAAAGGTAGAGAGAAGCAGAAGAATGAATGCATTTATAGGTCAGACGTTTGTACTGGCTGTGGAAGCATAAGGGAACCCAATGAAATGAGCTGAGAAGAAAGGTTAAGAGTATAATGGAACTGGCTACCGAAAACACTGCAGTCTAGTGGAGCCTCCCACATCATGCTCAAGTGAGAGTCACCCTCAAGATGGTCATTCACAAGCATTTAAATCAATCTTTTCCTCTCAATTCTTCAGAAAGGGGAAAATCCATCCATTATCTGCTGCAGACAGAAATAATGAAGAGACTTCTGGTGGCTGAAGCAGAGGTATGGGAGTGATGTCATTAAACCTGGGCTTTTCATCGATTCTTTGTCTCCACCAATCTGCTAGTAGGGGAACACAACTCACTTGTCTGGACAGGTCTAACAGGATGACATGGAATGGCATTTATTCAATAATTGAGCTTATATGATCCTTCCCTTGGCAACAGGATTTGCAACAGACCTTTCCACAATAGCATTAACTAAAACTTGAATATAAAATGTGTTTCTACCTTGTTCCGATGGAGTGATACCAATTCTGCAGAGCCATTGTTCGGTGTTGGCACTACTTTAGCCAAGGTGGCTTTGCAAGGATCGAGTTCCTGAAAAAAAGTTATATACAATGAGAATGCACAATGCAAACAAGCACTGAATTCAATAATCACATGGTTACCATTTCCAGTGCTTCTGTCTGTACAACAGATTAAGAGCACTTATGGACACTGCTGTCAACATCTTTCTGTCTGTATTTGTACCGAGGGCACAGGGTTCTTAGGAACACTTACTAGGGTCTGAAAAATTCCTTCAAGTCCTAAATGCTAGAGAGAAACTTCACTCACTATATATTCCTGCTACCCTCCATCAGGGGGCAGAGTGGCAGAAATACACAGTAAGTGTATTTATTCCATAGGGAATGTGCACCTCACTCAGGTGCTCTCTGCCTCCAGTCCTCATCCCTCAGCTATCCTCTTTGCCCCCCATACTTCACTCCAACATCCCTCCCCCACACCCAGTCTCCTACTGCTGCCACCTATTTGTGTCGTCCCAAGCCCTGATTAGGACTCAAAATGATGGCACATCCACCATGCCAGGCATACAAATTTCCCAAACCCTTGCTATCGTTGGTAGAGACACACAAATAAAGACAATGTTACAGATTTCTCAGGAATATTGTTATCACCATCTTTAACTGTTTCTATGCTGCAAATGTTTGTACATACGTTCTGTAGTACTTTTGCCTATAGCTTAAGTCTGCCCCAACCTGGCACTAAAGAAAGGAAGGACTCCAGAGGCGTTTTCCCTAGCAAACTAAAATTATAGTTATGATGAAATTAGACTTACCTGCAATTTTTTTTTCCATTAGGACCAACAGTCCAAGCCAGGCTCCAGGGTTGTCCCCCCTTTTCCAGCAGATGGAGAGAATGAGCATTCCAGCCTTTTAGTGATGTCACTAGTAGAGGAGCCAGCGCTCCTACCAAGCCAGTATTTCCATGTCAAAGCAGAATCTAAGAAAACCCAAGAACGCCCCTATGGACAACTACTGTATATACATGCAAACCATCCTGTAGCCAAGTGATTCTCAACCCAGTGGCCAGTCAAGTTTTCAGGATATCCACAATGAATAGGCATGAGATAGATTTGCATACAATGGAAGCTGTGTATGCAGATCTCTCTCATGCCTATTCATTGTGGATATCCTGAAAACCTGACTGGCCTGGGGATCCTAGAGGACTGGATTGAGAACTACTGCTGTAGCCCAAGGAGACCAAAGCTACCACCAGCTCTCCCCAAGACCCTGGAACTGAACCCTTCGGCCTGGAGAGAACCCCTTAGTCCCCTATAAGCAAACCATCAGAAACGGGCTTGCCACCATATTGAGACGGGTGGGATCTGGATTGGACTGTAGGTCCTAATGGAAAGAAAATTAGCAGGCAAATCTAATTTCACCTTCCATAGCATCCCTACAGTCCAATCAAAACTCATGATATGTACCAGGAGCAGTAATCAAACTCGGGTGGGACCGGCAAGCCCAGCCTTCAAACACTCGAGCCCCAAACCACACCTCTGAACACGCCTGAAAATCCAGCTTATAATGACCTACAAAAGTAACATATTGTATGTGCACTTACATTTAACAGATGAACAACATGGAAAAAAGTATGCAAGGATGCCCAAGTGGCTGCCTGGCAAATCTCCACTAGGGGAACAAGCGCTCTCCCCGCTCAGGACGCAACCTGCGCCCTGGTGGAATGTGCCCGCAGACCTGAGGGCACCAGTTTGCCCTTCAAAAGACAGGCCGAGCTAATTGCCTCTTTTAACCACCTGACAATGGAAGCTTTTGAGGCCACCTCCCTTTACAGGGACCCCCAAAGAGATCAAATGGTCCTATTTCCGGAACGACTCTGTAAGTACCATCACAGAGCCCATGCATCCAGTACGCGAAGCCAATCATCCCAACCTCTAGGAAAGACCGGCAGAATCACAGTCTGATTGAGATGGAAAGTTGATACCTGCTTAGGCAAAAATTAAGGCACCATACGCAAGACTACTCTGCCATCAGAAAGTAAGGCTCCTGACAGGACAAGGACTGTAGCACTGAAATTCTCTGAGATGAACAGATGGCTACCAGAAAAAAACAAACACTTTTAAGGTAAGATCCTTAAGTGAAGCCACAGCAATCAGCTCAAATGGTGCTGCCAAAAGAGCCTCCAGCACCAAGTTAAGATCCCAAGAGGGAACACATGGCCGCAATGGTGGTCTCTCAAAGCTTGACCGCTCTGAGAAACCTGACCACATCGGGATGAGATGCCAAAGAAACTCCCTGAACACATCCCTGATAACATGCCAATTCTGCAATCTGCACTCTAAGAGAATCAAGGCTAGCTCTTTTTCAAAACCATCCTGCAAAAAGGCCAAAATAGCTGGGATAGAGGCCCTGGAGGGGCGCCTCTGCTGTTCTGCAAACCAGGCCTCAAACACTCTCCAAAAACTCATACATAAACCCGTGACATGGACCTACGATGTGTTTTCAACAAGATAGCAATCACCAACACAAAGTACTCTCAGCTCCTGAAGGACGCCCTTCAAGAGTCAAGCTATAAGCAGGAATCAATCTACCTGAAGCATGAGGACCAGACCCTGCAATAAAAAGTAATTAGATCTTACCTGCTAATTAGTGTTCCTGAAGGAACGACAGTCCAGTCCCTTTACTTCTGGGTTGCGCAACCCTTCCAGCAGCTTGGAGGCTGAGCCCAACCTTTTTGGAGGTGGGGCGGCATAAATACCACTGGGACCACCCCCCAACTCCAGTAATCGAATGAAAAAGCAGACTTAAAGAGTTTCCATTAACAACCTATCTAACATAAGAACTTATATACCAAAACATTGCCTATCATTTTTTATTTTTTATAGAGAATGGATAGTGTGAGGAGAGAAAGGAGACGGTCGGGGGTGGTATGCCTGAGGTTGCCCGATCCGACTTTCTCCCGCGTCCCTTCACCCCGAAATGGCCCCACGCTCGGTCCAAAGTTTCCTTCTGACTGATAGGTCCTAACCGGGTGGGATCAGGGACTGGACTGTCGTTCCTTCAGGAACACTAATTAGCAGGTAAGATCTAATTACTTTTTCCTTATTGTCACTCCAGTCCAGTCCCTTTACTTCTGGGATGTACAAGAGCAGTTCAATCCTGGGTGGGATCCGGCATACCGGACTGAAGGACCGCCAGACCAAACCGAGCATCCGCTGCACTCTGGATGTCCAGCCTGTAGTGCTTGGTGAAAATATGCAGTGAAGACCAAGTTGCTGCCCTACAGATATCCAATGGAGGGACTAAGCTGAACTCTGCCCATGACGTAGCCTGTGCCCGGGTGGAGTGCGCCCGGAGACCCGCTGGCACCTGTTTCCCTTTAAGGATGTAGGCGGAAGTAATCGCTTCCCTGATCCATCTGGAGATGGAGGCCTTGGCCGCCGCGTCTCCCTTGTGTGGACCCCCAAACTGAACGAATAGTCGCTCGGACTTCCGGAAGGGGACTGTGCGGGAGAGGCAGCGTTTCAAAGTCCTCCGGACATCCAAGAGCCGCAGTTTGTTATCCCTACCTCCGACCTCCTCGGCGGAGAGGACCGGGAGGTTAACTGCCTGGTTCATATGAAAGGGAGAGATGACCTTGGGCAAGAATGGACTGTTTGCAGAACTACCTTGTCCTTGAGAAACAGTAGGAAGGGGGGCTGAGAGGACAATGCTTGCAGCTCGGAAACCCACCTTGCTGAGCAGATAGCGACCAGGAAGACTGTCTTCAGGGTTAAGTCCTTTAAGGAGGCCCTCTTCACTGGTTCAAAGGGTTCCCTGATCAGGGCGTTAAGCACTAGGTTGAGGTCCCAAGGGGGGACGACCGACCTCCGTTGAGGGCGCAGGCGTCTCACCGCCCTTAGGAACCTGGAGACGTCTGCGTGCGCCCCTAGGGGCTTGCCGCTGACCTTCCCTCTATAGCATGCGATTGCCGCCAGCTGAACCCGCAAGGAGCTGTGTGCTAGCCCCTTGTCAAATCCTGCCTGTAAGAATTCTAGAACCTCAGGGACTGAAGCGGAGAGGGGTTTCCATCGGTGCTCCGCACACCATGCTTCGAAGATGCGCCAAGTCCTAACATAGGAGAGGCAGGTCGAACGCTTCTTAGCGTTCAACAGGGTCGAGATGACAGCTCCTGAATAACCTCTCTTTAGGAGCCTCGCCCTTTCAATAGCCAGGCCGTAAGCGAGAATCGATCCACGTGAGGCATCCGAACCGGGCCTTGCCTCAGAAGATCCCTCTTGCAAGGGAGACGCCAAGGTTGGTCGGCGATCAACCTCATCAGATCCGCATACCAGGGGCGGCGAGGCCAATCCGGAGCTATGAGGATTACGTATCCCTGGTGAGACTCCACGCGTTGGAGAACTTTTCCGATCAGAGCCCAGGGAGGGAACACAGAGCAGGCCCTCCGGGGGCCACTTCTGGGCCAAGGCATCCAGGCCTTCGGACATCCTTTCCTTGCGCCGGCTGAAGAATCGGTCCACCTTGGCGGACGAGAACCTCGCCATGAGATCCATGACTGGGAGTCCCCAACGGGCCACTATCTGGGTCGAATGTCTCCTGCTCCAGTTCCCACTCTCCGTGGTCTATCTTGCACCTGCTGAGATAGTCTGCCGTGACGCTGTCCATGCCTGCCACGTGCTGGGCAGAGAGTGCTTCCAACCGAATTTCCGCCCACTGGAACAGAGTGCTCGCCTCCTTCTCTAAGGCGGGACTGCTGGTGCCGCCCGGGTGGTTGATGTAAGCCACCGCGGTGACATTGTCTGAGAGAATGCAAATTGCTCTCTTTTGTACTAAGGCCTCTAGAGCTCTGAGCGCTAGGCCGACGGCCCGCAATTCTAGTCTGTTGATGGGCCATTGGGCTTCCAGCGGAGTCCAGCTGCCTTGAACGAACTGGTCCTCGCAGTGAGCTCCCCAGCCTGCCAGACTGGCATCCGTCGTCAGTAATAACCACTGGTGAGGCTCGAGGGGCATTCCCGCGATCCAGATTCCTTGGGGACCGCCACCAGTGCAGAGTCTGTTTGGTCCGTGGAGCGCAAGGTAACTGCATTGACATGGGGTGATGTTGGGGCGACCGACGCAATAGGGCCCTCTGCAACGGCCGCATGTGGGCCCGGGCCCATGGCACCACCTCTATTGCCGCTGCCATTGTTCCCAGAACCTGAAGATAATGCCGCACAGTGGGGTTTCGTCTGCCCAGAAACTGAGTGACCAGGAGTCTTAGTTCTCTTGATCTTGATCGAGACAGAACACCCTGCCTCTGCTGGTGTCGAACCTTGCTCCGAGGTACTCGAGTTCCTGGGAGGGGGTCATCCTGCTCTTTGCTCGATTGATGACCCACCCCAACTCTTCTAGGACTTGAATCACTCTTGTCGTCACGGCGTGGCTTTCCTCCTCCAACTTTGCCCGGATTAGCCAATCGTCCAGGTAGGGGTGTACTAGAATTCCCTCTTTCCGTAGGGAGGCTGCTACCACCACCATCACCTTGGTCAACGTCCTTGGAGCCGTAGCTAAGCCGAAGGGTAGGGCCTGGAATTGAAAATGGCCCCTTGGCACAGCAAATCTCAGGAATGTTGATGGGAAGCCCTGACCGGGATATGCAGGTAGGCTTCTGTCAGATCGAGGGATGTTAAGAACACTCCGCCCCTTACGGCTGCTATGACTGAACGTAGGGTTTCCATCCGGAAATGTGGAACTCTGAGGCAGCGATTGACCTGCTTTAGATCTAGTATCGGGCGAAAGGACCCTTCCTTCTTTAGAACTACGAAGTAAATCGAGTACCGACCAGAACCGCGCTGGTCTGGTGGTACCGGGGCCACGGCCCCGAGCGTTATTAGGTAGGTGAGGGTTGTCTCTACCGCCGCTCTCTTTGCCGAAGAACCGCAGGGAGACTGAACAAAGGCTGGATGTATTTGTTTTGCAAATTCGAGAGCGTAGCCCTCTCTGATAACCTCTAGAACCCATTGATCGGACGTGACCCGGGACCAGGCGGGAAGAAATCGCCTTAGGCGACCACCCACCGACGGTTCTTCCCCCTGGACCCCCGTCACCTCATTGTTTTCTATTTCCCTGAGAGGAGGAGGAGGAGGACGTGCCAAAACCTCAGCCTGCTCCTCGAAACCCTCTAAAACCTTGTCCCTTCGAGGGAAAGCGGCCCCTGGGAAAGGGGTTTGTCCTGGCTGGACGGAACCTTTGGGCGTCCCTGGGCTGGTTAAGCACTGGGGCTAGGGGTCGCCCTTGCTTTGGTCTGTCTTCAGGCAGCCTGCCCCCCTTAGACTCGCCAAGGTCCTTTACCAACTTCTCCAAATCTTCTCCGAATAACAGCTTCCCCTTAAATGGGAGGCGGCTCAGGCGTACCTTCGAGGAAGCGTCCGCTGCCCAATTCCGTAGCCACAGATAACGCCTAGCCGCCACCACCGAGGCCATGTTCTTGGCTAGGCTTCTGATGAGGTCATACTGACTATCCGCCAGGTAGGCTGCTCCGGATTCCAGCCTAGCAGAGTGGGCCTGAGCCTCGCCAGTTGGTCCCTCTGCTGCCTGCAGCTGTTGTGACCACCTTAAACAGGCTCTCGCCACCCAAGCTCCTGAAACCGAGGCCTGCAAGGCAAGGGCACTCACATCAAAGGCTTGTTTCAGGAGGGTATCTAGCTTTCTGTCTTGAGAATCCCTTAAGGCCGTGCTGCCCTCAACTGGAATAGTAGTCTTCTTAGTAACTGCTGATACCGCTGCATCCACCCTTGGAGACTTCAGTAGCTCTTTGTCTGCCTCTGGAAGGGGGTATAGGCGAGACATGGACCGGACTCCCCTTAAACTAGACTCGGGTTGATCCCATTCTTCCTGGATCATCTGACGCACTACTCTGTGGACAGGGAAAACCTTCTGTGATCTCCTAATGGCCTGGATTAACGGATCCTCCAACGCCGCCTCCTCTGCTGGCGTATCTGAGGAGACTTTGAGAACATTTAAGGACTCATTAATTAGAGCCGGGAACTCCTCCCGCCGAAAGACTCTAATTATCCTGGAATGATCTTCTTCAGGAATCTTCCCTTCTTCCAGTTCCTCCTCTTCCTCGTCCCAGTCTTTGTCAGAGCTATCCCCTCCTCTGGAGTGCCCTGGGAGAGGGAGGCAAGAGGTTCTTCACCGCCCAGCCGGGGGCGTTTTGATGGAAAGCCTGAGTCTGAGTTGCTTGCCCTCTTGGGTTTGGCCTCGGCGGTCGGGACATTCTCCCCTGTCCCCGAACCCTGCTTACGCAAGCAATAGGCCTTGTGGAGTAAAAGAATGAAGTCTGGGGAGAAAAAAATCCCCGGTACCCCCTTCCCCCGAGGGAGGGGGTGAAGAAGGCGGAGGAGGGGTGGGTAAATCCACGGATGTGGGAGAAGGGAACTGGGACCCCCCTTCCCCTTGTAAGGGGTCTCCAGAACCCTGCGAGGGCTGGGTCATGGCCAAATTAATTTCTTGTTCCACGGAGGCAGCCACTGCAGCACAACCCCTGCAGACTCCTGCCTCCGAGGAAGTGCCCCTACGTGTGCCACAGGAAGGGCATCTGGGCTTGGCCGCCATGTTCTTGCTCCCAGGTATCCCAGCTCCTCCTGCTAGGAGGTTTAAGCAATGGGTCTGAGTCCCAGCTAACTGAATCGCAGAAAGCGCTGTGTGAGTATGTGCTCTCTCCTTCCGCAGACCAAAAATATCCCCGAAAGGAAGGGCAACTACCAGGCCCTCTTTTCTTTATCAGAGAATCCTCAATAACACACCAGAGGCTAAGCAAAATAAGATTATTAAAATTATTAAAATTAAATTAAAATTGAAATTAATAAATGCAGATTAGAGCAACTGAGATCAGTTCATTTTGGTACTTGCGGTTTGAAGCTTCACATGCTTGCTGGGCCCGGCTCAGCGATCTCTGCCCGTTGGCTCTACACGTGGTAGGCCTCACCACGTGGAGCCTGAACGGGGGATCGCGAGCGTGTCCTCTGGGCCGCTGTTCTCCGGGCCGCTGTTCTCCACCCGGAATAACACAGCAGAGGTTAAGAATGCCGCCAGGGGCTGTGAACCGACTCCAGAATAGCAGTGCTGTGAAGGATCAGCTCCTCCGCCGAGACCGGAAGACCCGGGGTTCGCCGCCGCGTCCTTTGGCTGCGGGACGGGTCCGGCGATAAAATCTACCTTCCAGTGTTGCCTCCAGCGCTCAGCCACCCGAAGGGCTTCGGCGCGAGGCAGGGCAAATGGGGAAGAAATCCACGGGAGTCAGGAGATCTGCATCCGAAGAGCTCAGGACAACAGCCAGCACACCACCACCTCCGGAGCCCGGCCCGACCGAGGGGGGGGGGGGAGGAAGAGAGAGCAGGCAGGAGCAGTTAAAGGAGCTGTGAATGCTTAATCTAAATGGCAGAAAGGCACCAGGTAAATGAAAAATAAAGGTAATAAAGGATTAAAAGAAATAAAAGTAATTTTTAAAAGAATTTAGATAAAGGGAAGACTCCAGTAAGCCCTAGGCTTACGGAACCCTCCAGCTGCTTGGAGGCTGAGAATACTGGAGTTGGGGGGTGGTCCCAGTGGTGTTTATGCCGCCCCACCTCCAAAAAGGTTGGGCTCAGCCTCCAAGCTGCTGGAAGGGTTGCGCAACCCAGAAGTAAAGGGACTGGACTGGAGTGACGATAAGGAAAGCGTAGTTACTCACCTGTAACAGGTGTTCTCCAGGGACACTAGGAATCAGTTCTCACTTATGGGCGGCATCAGCACTGATGGAACCCGTGCGGAGCAATTCGCCAGCTTTCAAAGAAAGCCTTTGGGATTGCTGCCACGCATGCATGGTCCTCTTCCTGCCCAAGGGTGCCATCTTGCTTAGTCAGGTCCCTTAGCTCGAGTCCTACCAAGCAGATGGCAAGGGAAGGATAAAAATCCAGCAATTCATCAGGGTAGGAGGGAGGGTAGTGAAAACTGATTCCTGCTGTCCCTGGAGAATACCTGTTACAGGTGAGAAACTACAATTTCTCCAGGAACAAACAGGAAGTCAGTCCTCACTTATGGGACTCCCCAGCTACAGGCTACCGAACCTGTAACCAAAAACGCCTCTGCGAGGTCGTGAGCAGAAGCCGATGCCCGAAGGAGCCCGAGTCCTCGGTAGCCGTGAAGAAGGGTCGGAGAGCAGGAGTTGCTTATACTCCAAACAGATTACAGAGTACGGCCTGGCTGAAGGCGCTGTCCCAACGGGACTCCCTCTCCAGGTAGTAGTGAGCAGCGAAGGTGTTTGCTGAAGAAAAGGTGGCCACCCAGCAGATGTCCATCAGGAGCACGAAGTGCAGCGAGGCCACCGAAGCCGCTTTGGCCCAGACCCCATGCAGGGTAACATGATGATCTAACGGGGCACCTGCCTTCGTGTGAGCAAAGGCAATGCAGTCCGCCACCCAAATGGAAAGGGTGCATTTAGTGACTGCCTGCCCCAGTTGATTTGGATCATAGGTCACAAAGAGTCGGCCAGACTTGCGATGAGCCTGGGTGAGCTGCAAATATAAGGCAAGAGCCCTTTTGCAGTTGAGTGTATGGGGAGCCGCCGACGCCTGGTCGGCATGGGGTCTCGGAAAGAAAGTCGGTAAGAATATCCCGATTGAGATGGAAGTCTGAAACAATCTTCGGCAGGAACTTAGGATGGGTACGAAGGCACACCCTATTCCTATAGAACATAGTGTAAGGGGTGTCAGCCATGAGAGCCTGGAGCTCACTGACTCAGCGGGCTGAAGTCAGAGCTACCAAGACCACCACCTTCCAGGATAGATGCCGAAGCGAGCACGTCGCCATCGGCTCAAAGGGTGAACGCGTAAGCTGCATGAGCACTACGTTCAGGTCCCATCCACCAGGGAAGGCTGGATGGGAGGCTTGGACAGCAGCAAGAGACACCGCATAAAGCGGGAGACTAAGGGCTGCCCTGAGAGGGGCTTTCCCTCGACAGGGAGGTGATTCACCAAGATGGCGCTCAAATGTACCCTGACGGAGTTCAACTTCAGGCCTTCCTTCGAGAGATGTAGGAGGTACTGAAGGACCCACTGAGTGGGGCAAGAGAATGGGTCGATCTGGAGCACAGAGCACCAGACCAAGAAGCATTGCCACGTGAAGGCCAGGTTCGGGTGCAGTACCCATACCTCCTTTTGCGTTAGCAGGCCTGGGGTACAGCTCAGGGGGACTGGAAGCTCCGTCGACAGCCTGTCAAGGCCACGAGGGCTGTCAAGGCCACGAGGGAGCTAGAGGATCATCGATGCCCACTCCCGCTGAGCCTTGAGGCGGGTCCTTGCAATGAGAGGAGTGGGAGGGAATGCACAGAGCAGGCCAGAGGAACAGCTCAGAAGGAACGCATCTAGGCCCTCCCTGCTCAGGTGCAGTACTGGCCCACAGAAGCGGGGGAGCTGTACATTCAGTAGGCTGGCGAATAGGTCCCATGGTCAGGGTTCCTTACCGATGAAACAGCCAGCCAGTCATCCCTGGATCCAGCCGCCATTCATGAGGGCGGAGGATTCTGCTGAGTCTGTCCGCTAGGACATTCTCCTGGCCCAGGAGATAAACCACCCTGAGGGTCATCCTCTGATGGAAGGCGAAGGAATAGAGAAGGACAGTTTCCCGGCAGAGGGGGCGTGATCCAGTACCTCCTTCCTTGTTGATGTAGAACATCGCCACACGGTTGCTGGTCTGCACGAGCACTGACCTCCCCCTGAGGTGATCCTTAAAGGCCCTCAGGGCCCACTGAACCGCCCAGAGCTCGAGCAAGTTTATCTGTTGTTGAGATTCCTCGAGCGACCACTGCCCCTGCGTGCACAACGCACCGTAGTGAGCTCCCCACCCCAGCAGGAAGGCATCCATTGTCAGCACTATCTCGTGCTGTGGGGTTTGGAAGGGTAACCCCCGGATGAGGTTTCAGGGGTTTTGCTGCCAGCCCAGGGACAGGCAAAGGCTGTGGGAGACCCTTACAAGGTCCCCAAGGTGGCCGACGGATGGGCTCCACTGGGCGCTGAGGCACCATTGAGCTGTCCACATGTGCAGGTGGGCATGGGGAACCACATGGACAGTAAAGGCCATGTGGCCCAGGAGGCACAGCATAGTTCAGGCTTTGACCAGAGGGGTGCTATGGACCTGAGCTGCCAGAGCTTGGAGGCGGTCGGCGCAATCTGCTGGTAGAAAAGCAGTAACCCGCTGAGTATCGAGGCATGCGCCGATGAATTCTAAGGCCTCCACTGGTTCGAGGTGGGACTTGGGATAGTTGACCAAGAAACCCAGGCACTCAAGAAGGAGAATAGTGCGTGATGCCGCCAGGCGGGTTTCCTCAACCAAGGGTCCCATGACGAGCCAGTTGTCGAGGTAGGGGAAGACTGGTACACCCTGACACCTGAGGGAGGCAGCGACCACAGAGAGGCATTTCATGAAGACATGAGGGGTGGACACAATGCCAAAGGGGTGCAACCTGTACTGGAAGTGCTCTCCCCGCACCCTGAAGCGCAGGTACTGCTGTGCTGGAGGTGAATCAAAATGTGGGCATAAGCGTCCTTTATATCTAAGGAGCATAGCCAGTCGCCCTGCCGGAGGAAGGGCAGCGGAACGCCAAGGGATAACATCTTGAACTTCTCCCACACTAAGAACTTCTTTAGCTTTCGGAGGAAAAGGATGGGCCGCAGACCCTCCGTCTTCTTTGGAGCGAGGCAGTACCGGGACTAGAAGCCCTGACCACGGAGGTGCGATGGCACCCTCTCGACCGCCCGCTGGGTGAGGAGGTTGACTAATTCCCACTGCAGAAAAACCTGATAGGCGGGGAGTCGAGAAGGCTCCGTTAGGGAAAAGGGCGAGGGAGGCCTGTCAAGGCAGAGGCGATAGCCATCCCGGATAACCCGGAGAATCCTGGTGTCCGAGGTGATGGAAGCCCACTGAGGGGCAAAAGAGGACAAGCATCCACCCACCTGCTGCTGAGTCACTGAAGGGTGAGAGGCTATGCAGCTGGCGTCAAAACCCCTGTGAGGGTTGAGGTGGTGCCAGGGTTTGGGCCTTGCGCCCTTTCGGCTTGCAGGGACTTTGGTCAGACTTCCCTTGCGCCGGAGTGGTTGGCATGGGAGTGGGTGGGTACGGTGGGTAGCCCCGGTAGGGCAGGCCCTTCCTCGGGAAGAAAGGCTTCCTGGCCTGTTGCTTCTTTCGAGGGAGGATAGAGGTCTTGCGTGAGAGATGGGTTCGGGGGACAAACTCAGTCTCTCTTTGCGGCCTTGTCTTCCATCAGCTTTCTGAAAAGTTGATCACCGAGGCAGGGCATGTCTAGGAGCTTCTCCTGCATCCACTGCTCCAAATCTGAGGATTGGAGCCATGCCTGGCAACAGGCCCCAATGCCGGCAGCTGCCACTCAAGTCGAGGACTCAAAATCATCATAGGCGGCATGAGAGAGGTATTTTGAGCAGTCCGAGACAGACTTTAGCTGGGTACTGAACCTATTGAAAGGTTCACCCTCGAGGCCCGCAGAGAAACCTCCGAGCTCCTTGACCAAGTCACGCAAGAACATGCCCATGTATAACTGGTATGCCTGAATATGGCAGGAGAGCATGGACCCCTGGTAGGCCTTGTGGCCTAGGGCATCAAGGGCTCTCGACTCCCTAGGGACCGAAGAGTGCGACTTCAGGCTCTTTTGCTTTCTCATGGCCGACTCTACCGCCATGGAAGTGTGGGGGAGTTGGGTTTTTTGGAACCCAGGGCCGCGCTGTACTTTGTACATGGTATCGAGGTGCTTACTCACCAGCCTGGACAGGAACCAGGACAGTAAGACTCCCTAGGTGGAGACTCGTCCTAGAGAATGTCAAGCTCTTTAGCTCAAGGGTCCTCCTCGGCATGGATGGCCAGGTTAAGAGCCCGTGCCATATCCCGAATGAACACCAGGAAGGAGGTGTCTTCGGGTGGTGAGTGCCGCTGGAACGCAGGCGGGAGGGATCCGACGGAAGGTCCAGGTGGGCACGGGTTTCTGGGGAGGTATCCCCATCGGACTCCCAATTCGAGAAATCGTATGAGGAATCCGAACTGGGCTGGTCGCCCTGTCCAATGGTTAAGGCCCACTTTGAGCAGGAGACCCTGGATGATCTGGTCCCCAAGGAACGGGAAGACAAGCGAGACCGATGTCAAGGACTCGCACAAGGCCAGTGGCTCTCGGGGGTTTCCTGGATGGTTTTTGGCGTCCCAAGCGAGGGAACCGTGGTCTCTGGGCGTGAGTCAGCAAAGCTGGCTGTGAGAGCCTGCTGGGAAGCGATGAATGAAGAAACGCTGTGTTCCAGCATCAGCATGTGGGATTCCCATGCGGGCGTGGGGCCCTGTGATGCCGACCCTGGGGTCACCGGGTCGGGTGTCTAGGAGGAGCAGGGGTCCTCGCCGGGACAGCCATCAGGAGACCATCTACCATCACTGGAGGCCTCCATATCTGTATGGGGTACCTTGCGGGGCTGCTCCTTGTCCGACTCTCGGGAACACCGAAGGGGACTGTGACTGAGCGCGAGTACTTGGCACTTGTTGGGAGCCCCCAACAGCAACTTCGAGGCCGCCTTCTTGTGCCACTCCACTTCAGGGGACCCCTGGTCAAAGTGTCGCCGAGAGCGTGGGGCCGAGGTGGGAGATCCCACCGGAAGAGAGACGAAAGAGGGCACCACCGGTGATTCTGAGGCGGCCTTTCTGAAAATGTCTTTGGACTTCTACTTATGACTGAGCAGGGCTTTGGGGGACATTTTTTTTTTTAAAGAGCGAACAGAGCTCTGGACCATGGCCAGCCCCGAAACACCACAGGTAACAGTCATAGGTGTCCGTAAGCGACATGTTCCTAGAGCATCTATTGCATTTTTTTAATCCGGTGGCCATAGGGGCAAAAATGGCCCCTGCGAAGTCGAAGATCCACGCAGCAAGCGGTTGTAGGAAAAAAAAATCACGAAGCCGGTTAAAGGCAAAGAAAAACGGCCCCTAAGGCTCCAAAAGGGTAGAGCAGGGGATGGATGGGTAGTGGACCGGTGCAACCAGAAAAATATAGGGCCAGTAGGCAGAAAGCAAAACACTTTTTCCGAGAGATGAAGACATGCGTCCAAAGGGTTCTGCGGAAAAATGGAGACTGAGCAAGATGGCACCCTTGGACAGGAAGAGGACCACGCATGCGTGGCAGCAATCCCAAAGGCCAACGTCACCCATAAGTGAGGACTGACTTCCTGCTTGTTACTGGAGAAAAAGTCTTGCCTCACCAGCAGCTGACACTAGGTCCGCATACCATGGCCACTGTGGCCAGTCTGGAACAATTAAGATTACCAATCTTACATGAGCCTCCACCCACTAAATCAGATGACCTATGAGAGGCCACAGGGGGAGGTGGGGGAGGGGGAAGGCATAGAACAGGCCCTCCTCCGGCTAGCTCAGATTCAACACGTCGAGTCCTCAGACCATTGTCTGCAAAGGATCATTCCCATGGTTCCAGCTGAAGCCTGCTCAGAAAGTTGGCTTGCACGTTCTCCTTCCCTACTACATGAGCTGCCAACAGTTCAGCGAGATTTCTCTCCACCCCCGAAACAGCAAGGCAATCTCTTCTGCCAGACCTGCCTGTTCCACCCTGATGATTTGACATAGACAACCATGGAGATAGCACAGTTACTTACCTGTAACAGGTGATCTCTGGGAACAGCAGGAATAAGTCTTCACATATGGGTACGTCGGTACCGACGGAGTCTGCATGGGAACGCTTCCCAGCGTCCAATCAAAGAGCTTTTGGAAGCATCCCACCACGCCTGCGGGCTGCCTTCCCGCCTTTCCCAACTGCCTCTCCTCAGTTAAGTTTTAAAGCTGAGACAAAGAGAGAGAGAGAGAGAGAGAGAGAGAGAGAGAGAGAGAAAGGAAAGATAGAGATACAACTCCTGGGGAGGTGGGTGGGTTGTGAAGACTTATTCCTGCTGTTCCCAGAGATCACCTGTTACAGGTAAGTAAGTAACTGTGCTATCTCCAGGAACGAGTCTTCACATATGGGGACTCCCAAGCTGAGATGCCTGGAGTCCGAGCATGTCATAGGTTGGAACATGCTATTCCCCACAACACCAGGCATCCTGAGGATGGAGGGTAGGAGTTGAAGAAAAAAGATGCTGTGGAACAGCTAACCTAGCACAGGACTGCAGGAAAGGAGTCCATGTGTGGATAATGATTGTTATCAAGGATATTGCAAAGAAATAATGCAATATGGACCTCCGCTAACAGGATTGCATAGAAGTATGGAGGTTCATGGATCTACTGGGAACCCAGTAGAGGAACCGTGAAGAGGACCTCACTGTAAAGTGGAGGTAATAAACCTGTAGGAACACAGAGGAGGTCAAAATCCTGAAAGGCAACAGGCACCCCTAGTAGGAGAAACTGGGGTAGTACAAAAACGGTGGGCCTTCAGCGAAAAGCTGTATGGTAAAAACCAAACTCCTTTGGCGGCAGAGTACTCACTCTTGGGAGCATAAAGAGAAAGGCTAACCGATTTGGACAAACAGGTACAGTCCTTGTGGGGAGAAAGGGTATAGGAACCACTTGTATCCCAAAAAGAGAGGACAAATGCCTGAGGCGTTAAGCCTATGATTAACTGAAGATCCACAATCTCTCTCCTAACTGGGGTAAGCTAGGAGAGATATTGGGTACGGAGAGCTTCAGAGGTACCTAAACCGTTAGGTTATGGTATAAAAATTGTTGAGTACCACAGGAGTGGTTGCGTGTGTAGAAACCCAAACCTGCTGAATAGCAGAGGTATGGGAAAAACCCCTTCTGTCAAACAGATAGCTATATGAACATAGACAGTGAGATAGATAAGTATGTGGAGACATATCTATCTATAATGAAATATCTCGACAGATACATATATATGTAATGAAATACAATGCAGTCAGCGAACGCTTAATCTCTATTCGTCTACGAGGATTGCCTATCAACACAACTATAATTCAAGCATATGCCCCAACAACAGCTGCAGAAGAGAATGAAATTGAAGAGTTCTATGAACAAGTACAAGCTGAAATTGACAGAACATGCAAACAGGATATCCTGATAGTCATGGGTGACTGGAATGCAAAAGTTGGCAACAAAGAAGAAGGCAAAGTAGTTGGAAAATATGGACTTGGCAACAGAAATGAAGCTGGAGAAAGACTGATAGAATTCTGCAAGACCAACGATCTATTCATCTCAAACACCTTCTTCCAGCAACACAAGCGGCGACAGTACACATGGATTTCACCCAATGGATTGCATAAAAATCAAATTGACTACATCTGTGGAAGTCGACGATGGAAAAGCTCTATAACATCAACAAAGACAAAACCTGGAGCTGACTGTGGTACAGATCATCAACTACTAGTATGCAAACTCAAGCTAAAGTTGAAAAAGAGCAAACTACTCATGAATGCAGCAAAATATCACCTTGAGAATATACCATTGGAATTTAAAGACTGCCTGCAAAATCGATTTGCTGCTTTAGATACAAATGACCGGAAGAGTTATGGAATGACATCAAGAAGGTTGTGTTGGAAGAAAGCGAGAAGTCTCTACAAAGGGTGAAAAAGCAAAAACAGCCAAAATGGATGACGGAAGAAACTCTGAAAATTGCCCAGAAATGCAGAGAAGCTAAAGCCAGAGGAGAAAGAAAGACAATCGCAGAACTCAGAGATTTCCAACGTGCAGCAAGACAGGACAAGGAAAAGTACTACGATGACGCATGCAAGGAAATAGAAGCAGAAACTATTAGAGGAAGAACAAGATCGGCTTTCCTAAAGCTACGAGAGTTAAAGAAAAAGTTCCAGCCTCGAACTGGAATGTTACAAGATGCTCAAGGTTCTATGTTGAATGATGCTGAAAAGATCAAGAAAAGGTGGAAGGAATATACAGAGTTTTTATATGATAAAGATCAAGTGGACCAACAGCCGTTTCAACCTGTACCTTATGATCGGGAACCATTGGTGATGAAAGGAAGTTGAAGCAGCATTGAAAGCCTTATCAAAGAAAAAAGCACCAGGCATTGATGGCATTCCTATAGAGGTATTACAGCAATCTGATGCAGCTGTTACCGATTCCACCAACGATCAGCTGTTTGAACGGCATCTGCCAATCACATCGGGGCAGCAACGGATTTACAAGACGCCATTACAATGGCGGGCCCGCGCCTAGGGACCACGCCAAAGGGCCCTTTGGCGTGGCCCTTAGGCGTAGGTCCGTGGGGTATCAAGGAAATGGCTGATCTATGTTGGTTCTGTTTGTTGTTTTGATTTGTGTAGTCAATTATAATGTAAGGTATGTATTGTATTTCCCTATGTATGTGTCTATGTTCTGACAATCTGATGCTTGTTTCCCTACCTTTTTGTGTAACTTGTGCTGTATTAACCGCTTTGATTTAAGGAAAAGGTGGGATACAAAACTTGTAATGTAATCTCTGTTGTACATGTGTCATGTATTGAAATGTATTGTATTGTACTGTGGCCGCTTTGATTGAAGGATAAGGCGGGATATAAAACATGTTAAATAAATAAATAAACATCATGGCCAACTAACTGGAAAAGATCTGTGTTTATACCAATACTAAAGAAAGGTGAGCCAACTGACTGTGGAAATTATTGAACAATCGCTCTGATCCCACATGCCAGCAAGATTCTACTGAAGATTATTCAAAAGAGACTACAACCATACCTGGAACAAGAACTACCTGAAGTGCAAGCAGGGTTCAGGAAAGGGCGAGGAACGAGAGACATCATTGTAGATGTGAGATGGATCCTTGAAAAGACTAAAGAATACCAAAAGGATATCTATTTGTGCTTTATCGACTATAGCAAGGCTTTTGACTGTGTAAACCATGAGAAACTCTGGGCCACATTAAGAAGCATGGGTATACCAGAACACCTGATCGTTCTCTTGCGCAATCTGTACAGTGATCAAGAAGCAACAGTTCGAACGGAACAAGGAGAAACAGAATGGTTTAAAATAAGCAAAGGTGTAAGACAAGGCTGCATACTTTCCCCCTACCTGTTTAATTTATATGCAGAACAAATCAGAAAAGCAGGATTGTATGAAGACAACAGAGGTGTGAAGATTGGTGGAAGACTCATCAACCACCTTCGCTATGCCGATGATACTACATTACTGGCTGAAAGTGAAGATGATATGAAACATTTGCTTCTCACAATCAAAGAACATAGTCTCAAAATGGGCCTGCACCTTAATGTAAAGAAGACACAGATCATGACAACTGGCATAATCAACAGGTTCATCGTTGAAGGAGAAGAAATTGAAATTGTGAACAACTTTAACCTATTTGGATCAACTATCAATAAAGAAGCAACAAGCAGTCAAGAAATCAGACGACGCATTGCTCTTGGCAGAACGGCTATGAAAGACCTAGATAAGATTCTCAAGAGCAGAGATGTCTCTCTCCATACAAAGATTCGACTTGTTCAAGCCATGGTATTTTCAGTAACATCATATGGATGTGAAAGCTGGACAGTGGAAAAGATAGACAGGAAGAAAATTGATGTCTTTGAATTATGGTGCTGGAGACGAATACTGTGTATACCATGGACTGCCCGAAAAACAAACCCGTCGGTACTAGAGGAGATCAAACCTAAGCTTTCTTTAGAAGCTCAGATGACAAGACTTCGACTTTCATACTTTGGACACATCATGCGAAGAGAGAGATCATTAGAGAAAGACATCATGCTTGGCAAGATAGAAGGTCAACGCAAAAGAGGAAGGCCAGCAATGAGATGGATCGATACAATAACAGCAGCTACGGGTACCAGTCTGTCAACAATGAGAAGCCTGACTGAAGACTGAAAACAATTTAATGTTATACGAACGTATACAAAAACTGTTAAATTGTTCCATGTAAACCGCCCCTGATCTCTGGAAGGGGCGGTATAGAAGAAATAGATAGATAAATAAATAAATTTAGGATAGCTATCCAGAGGGTCGCCATGAGTCTACTCCGACTCGACGGCACTTAACAACAAGATATATGAATAGACATATAAGAATATATCTATAGTGAGATATGGAAGGGCATAAAATACACACAAAGATAAATCTGAATATGTAGGCCTAAATATGGGTGTCTGCCATTAAACAGACAGATATATGCCTACAGCATGGTACTCACATAGGACATGTGGAGAGGAAAGATTCATCTAAAACAAGAAGCTGCAACCTACTTGAGAAGATATATAGAGAATCTATTCCCCCTGGTTATGATCCGTAAAGGATGCTAGCTAGTGAAATAACCAGGATGGTTACATGAAAAATAGAGGATAATATCCATCTATAGCCAGCAAGTCCGGCGTCGTCCAAGACTCTAGCATGGTAAGTAGACAGAAGACAGAAAGGGATGAGGTACCATGTTGACCTGCTGAAGGACAAAAGGTATCATGCATTCTTACCATGAGGACGAGCTGCAAGGCGAAAGAGCATATCTCAGATTGGAAATGCCATGGACCAAAGCAGGGAATTGGCAACTCCTTAAGCCCTTAGGTAAGAGAAGGCCTATGTCCTTTATGGCAAAAGGAGATAGCAAAAGAAGGGAGAACCTTCTAGTCATGGGAGACATGACTGAAAAGCCTTTTCCAACCATCTAAGATAGCTGTTGGAGAAAAAAAACCCATGCTCTCTAGCAAGGGCCCATAGTGGAAAGCTTCTCTGTAGAATTGCAGAGAGCATGATGCAGGAGAATGAGGAGATAGGACTGGCTGCTACAGCCAGTATCACAGCCCACTATGCTGCCAAATCCAGGGGAATGGAGATGGCAGAAATAGAAGAGCAACCCAGAAAGCTTGTAGTGGGATAATCTCCAAGATAAATGGAAAAACACTGACTTGGAGCCACTACTAAGACCAGATAGAAAGTTAGAGGAGAACAAATCTGGTTGCTTGTGGGCAAGAACCAGTGGACCAAATATTAAGACTCCTGCATAGGCAGCTGCTGGCCAGACAGCAGAAAGAATATTACTGTTTAAAAAAAAGAAAAAAAACCAGAAAGGACAGAACAGGAGTAGAAAACTCTGTACATGTCTGATAAACTGCCTTAAAGAAAAATTGAGACAGGAGAGGAAACTCAGGGAGGAAAACTCCGCACTGGAAAGTGACAAACTTAGAGGGGCTGAGGAAGAAACCCTCCAGTAAGTAAGTTTGCTCTTACAGTGGTAAGAGGGTGAAGAGAATAGAGCTGAAGACGACTTACCAAGTAGTAAGTCTATAGAAAGGGAAAATACATGCTGGCACAGGAACTATCATTTGATAGTGGTCAGACTTCTCTCTTTCATAAGAACATAAGATATGCCATACTGGGTCAGACCAAGGTCCATCAAGCCCAGTATTCTGTTTCCAACAGTGGCCAATCCAGGCTATATGTACCTAGCAGTTTCCCCAAGAGACACAAGTTCCACAATGCTTGTACTGGGTCAAGCATTGATATCTTCGGTCACTTCTTAATAATGGTTTATGGACCTTTCCTCCAGGAACTTGTCCAAACCTTTTTTAAATCCAGCTACACTAACAGCCTTTACTACATCCTCTGGTAACAAATTCTCTGGCAGGAGAAGAGGAGAAACCTGTGACTTATAGGCATGAACATTCTGACAGCTCATAGAAAAAATGGATGTCTTTTGGAAAGAGATCCATGTGTAAGGGTTAGAATGAAGTAATGGATTGCCTCTGTTGAGAAGAAGCAACTGTAGATTCTAACCCCAAGGGTCACAAGCATGTGATGATGATTGATCAGAAACCCTGCAGAGGCCGGGTTTGCTAAGCCTGGTGAGAGGTTGGATTCTTCAGACCAGGACGATGCCTCCCCTGTAGGGGAACATCTGTATGATGGGCAAGTGAGGAATAAAACCTTCTTCTCCTGTGGGAAGAAAGTTGGTAGGACATTTCCTACCTATTGGGACAGAAGGTGGTGTAGAAGAACCTTTAGGGACAGGTAAATCAGTGGACAACTGAGTAATCTTACGTAAAGACTCCTTGTTGAAAGACTTTCTCCAGTGCAAGGAGCATGTCCCAGCTGTTGTGCCCACTTGGCCAAATCTGAAGCTTGGAGCCAGGCTCTACGTCGTGCTCCTATAGCTATAGCAGAAGTCCTGCTAACAGACTCAAAAGAGTCTAGGGAAGAACGAGAAAAAAACTAAGATATATTCTGGATATGCTTAAGCAACGAGGAATAGTCTGTACTCCCGGAAACTGGAAGGAAAGGAGTCAAAAGATGTAATTGCTTTGTGAACTCCTCAAGAGAAAGACTCATATAAAAAATATATGAGAGAATTCTTGCAGAAAGCATAGATGTCTGGAAGGTTTGACATCCAAAGGCATCTAGTGTCTTAGACTCACGACTTGGCGGATAAGAAGAGTGCTTTTTCTTACTCTTTATCCACCTCATTGCTGATTCCACTACTATGGAATGATGAGGAAGTTGAGTCTTTTGAAACCCTGGAGAAGGGGCACCTGATATAAGAGATCAGTTACCCTGGGAGGTGAGGGTACTCTTAAAGGTGTTTCCCACATTCCTAGAAGGAGATCCTGCAAGGAATGATGCAAAGGAAGCATTATGCTATCCTGTGCTTTGGTAGAAACAGAGCCTGGTGCAGGATCATGTCCTGGAATAGGAATGGCAAGGGATCTTGCTATATCCAGGAGGAAACTCTGAAAAGAGGGATATCCGACAGGAATCTCCCTTGGACAGGTTAGATCTAAAGAACTAGCCTGAGCACTCACATATAGGAATAGAAGATCCTGCAGGGTGCAGTGTGGAATGCTTAAGGGATGGTTGCTGGTACTGGTTGTCAGGAGCAGCAACCGTCCTTACCACACTGTCCATGCCAGGTATCGACTCCAAGCTTGGTATAGAATGGAGCGATGCTGTTGAAAAAAGCATGGTAGGAGTTTGCCACGATGCTATTGTGAATACCGGTACTGAAGTGAAGACCGGTACCGATGTCGGAGTCGGGCTCGACAAAGACATCGGAGTAGTCATCGGTGACACTTCAATCGGTACAGAGGGAACAGAAAACCTCCGGATGCTATCCTCGGTACCAAGCCTCCGGTATCTATCGGTATCAGAACCAAGACCTATTGGTACCCAGTCTTCCAGACTAGAAATGGATTCCAAACTCGGCATCGAGGGCAGGGAGCCTGAGAAGCGAAGCATGGAAGGCACCGACTGTAAGGGTAATGAAGACATCTGTACCAACTTCGGTACCATGCCCGATACCGGTGAATGAAGGTCTACCAGAGGCAACTCAATCGATTTCAGGGAAACCGAGAGTTGCGGATCCAAGCCATCGGAACCGAGCCTTCGGTACCGCCCCGAGACATTACCACAGCGAGTCGGTACCCAGTCCTCCAAACTGGAGATCGATTCCAGACTCGGCATCGAAGGAAGCGAGGCTGTCGATACACATCTGGAGGGTACCGACGTCGGTGGCAATATCTGTGTTGGAACCGATAATGGAAAGTCAATCTGGGACGTATCCATCGGTCCCGAAGGCGCCGAGGAGGCCAGATGATGATCCTCGGTGAGGAGTGTTTCATCCAACACCAGTGCTGATGCAGGGGTATCGGTACCGCTCGAAGCGGATGCCACCACCATGCACGGCTCAGGTATGTTCTGTGGGGGGTGAACCCCAGGAACAACCTGAAACCCCTTAAACGCTTTGGAGATCGAAGACTCCCGCCGGGGTTTTGAAGCCAGGAGGCCATAGAGAGTAAAGCCGGAGCTGTCTACATGCTGTGCATGAGACCTACCACTCGAGGACTGGCTAGTCTTAACAGACTGTTTGTGGGTTACCTGATTCAAAGTGGAAGAAGAAGAAGGGGACGGTGCCCCGATGTTGGAGGGCAACCGTGTATCGAGGGATTCTCGATGTTGAAGATGTCTTCTTACCAAACTGTTGTCAGGACCCAAGCAGGTTAGACCCCGGCTTTGAGGGTCTAAAAATAATGTTGTACCACCACAGTCTGAACATTTCTTGGAGAAAGTGTCTGGCGGTTACATGAAGGAAAAGAGGGGAGGCCTGAAGGCCTAAGACCCCGTGGGACACTATGAAGAAAAAATATCCCGTTGAAAAGGAAAATTTTACAATAAAGAAAAGAAAACACCGGCGGTACCGGTGGCGTCGGGAAGACAGCCGCGACCACAAGAAAACTAAAAATAAAAAAGAAGAATTTTCTGTGGCGACAGGAAGATGTCCTGCCGGCTCCGCAGAAAAACGAAAACTGAGGAGAGGCAGTTAGGAAAGGCGGGAAGGCAGCATGCAGGCGTGGTGGGATGCTTCCAAAAGCTCTTTGATTGGACGCTGGGAAGCGTTCCCGCGCAGACTCCGTCGGTACCGACGTACCCATATGTGAAGACTCATTCCTGCTTGTTCCTGGAGATATTGTCCGATAGAAACCCTGGTCCAGCACTAGGCAGTCGGGATGCTAACTACAGGAGCGCTAGGCGTACCGCCCTCATCTCCAGAGGGTTGATGGACCACCGTGTCTGTTCTGGAGACCAAATGCCTTGCATGATCCACATCAAGCAATGTGCTCCCCAAGCCAGAGAGACTGGCATCCACTGTGAAAACTACCCACTCCAGTTGTTTCAGAGGCATCCCCCTTGTGAGGTTGCTCGGCGACAACCATCACGCCAGGCTGCTGCACACCTCCAATGGACAGAGCAGCTGATGACTAAAGGAGTGCCGCTGAGGCAACCACTGGGAGAGAAGCGCCCTCTATAAAGGTCACATGTGAGCTCGTACCTACAGCACTAAATCCAGAGTTGATGCCATAGACCACAGAACATAGAGAAAGCACCACGCCAACTGCGATTGCTGCACTAGGAACCATCAGATCTGACCCTTTATCTTCCTGCATCTCTCTTCCAATAAGAATACCATGCCTCGTGCCATGTCAAAGCGAGTCCCAGGGTACAGAAGATCCTGAGACACAGCTAGGTGGCTTTTGTCTATATTTACCACCATCCCAGACTTTGTAGGAGGTCGAGGACCCACTGAGTGGTATCAAGACTCTGCGTGTGACTTTGCTCGAATGAGCCAGTCATCCAGGTAGGGGTGAACCAAAATCCCCTGGCTCCGCAAACAGGCTGAAACCATCACCACCTCCATGATCTTGGTGAAGATGCATGTCGTGGTGGGCCCAAACTGTAGCGCCTGAAACCGAAAGTGTCCCCTGGGAACTGCGATGTGCAGAAACCGCTGGTGCTACGGTCGAATGGGAACATGCAGGTAAGCCTCTGTGAGGTCTAGGGAAGTCAGAAACTCTGTGCCACACTGCCACAATGACAGACTGAAACATTTCCATCTGAAAATGAGGCACGCACAATGCTCGACTGACATACTTGAGGTCAAGGATGGGCCGGAAACTGATTCCACTCTGCGCAGCTGAATCAAACAGCAGAGCATGTCACTGTCTGCCCCCTGCTTTCCTAGAGAGCTGCAAGGCAACATCATGAAGGCATCCACAAGCAGGAACACAAACTCCAGGGCATAACCCTCACGAACTACCTCCATAAGAACATAAGATATGCTATACTGGGTCAGACCAAGGTCCATCAAGCCCAGCATCCTGTTTCCACAGAGGCCAATCTAGGTCATACGTACCTAGCGGTTTCACCAAAAGACACAGGTTCCACAATGCTTGAATTGGGTCAAGCATTGATATCCTGGGTCCCTTCTTAATAATGGTTTATGGACCTTTCCTCCAGGAACTTGTCCAAACCTTTTTTTAAACCCAGCTACACTAACAGCCTTTACTACATCCGCCGGAAACAAATTCCAGAGTTTGATTACAGGTTGAGTGAAAAAATATTTTCTCTTATTAGTCTTAAATAGTTTACCCTGAAGCTTCATTGCATGTCCCCCTAGTCTTTCTATATTCTGCTAACATAAACAATCAATCTACATTTACCCGTTCCACTCCGTTCATTATTTTATAGACTTCTATCATATCTCCCCTCAGCCGTTTTTTTCTATGTTAAAGAGCCCTAACCTCTTTAGCGTTTCTTCATAGGGGTATCCTTCCATCCCCTTTACCATATTGGTGGCTCTTCTCTGAACCTTTTCTAATAACGCTATATCCTTTTTAAGATACGGCGACCAGAATTGCACACAATATTCAAGGTGCGGTCTCACCATGGAACTTGTGATAAGGAAGCTTATCAAAGCTCAGGAAGGAGCTATAGAAAAGGTGAAGTGACTCTGAACAAGCAACCTGTCAGTTCTGGTAGAAATAAGAAAACAGAATTTTCCCATAAAAGACTACCAGTCCCAGAATGCACCAGGTTTCCAACAGCCATTAGAGGAGCTGAAGTGCGGAAACGTGTGTTCAATCAGGAGGGCTATGAGGTAATCCCTAAGCACTCATCTCAAAGGGCAGGGCCTGATTCAGCACAGCTGCACTGTGTTAGGGTGGAGCACTCATCTAGGCAGAATAAAGGTAGAGTTTATTCTACAGAGAATTATCCTCAGAATCATCCATGATCTTGGACAGCTTCATCATCTAGAGCAGTGGTCCCCAACCCAGTCCTATGGGGCCCACCGGCCAGTCAGGTTTTCGGGATATCCCTAATGAATATGCATGAGATATATATGCATTAGAGATATCCTGCCAACCCTGACTGGTTTGTGGCCCTCCAGGGCTGGATTTGGAGACCACTGCCTTACACCTCTGTCATTTAAGATTGTGAGTGGGCAAGGTGCAGATGTCCAAGACATCAAAAAGGTATATAGAATGTGTCACATTCCTCCTCACTTCTCACCACCACCAAAATATTGTCTATTAGACAACTTTTGTGGTGGTGGTGAGAATCAAGGAGGAATGTGTCACATTCTATATACCCTTTCGATGTCTAGGACATCTGCACCTTGCCCACTCACAATCTTAAATGACAGAGGTGTAAGGCAGGGGGTCTCCAAATTCTATATATATATATATATATATATATATATATATAGTTTTTTTTAGTGCCATCAAGTCTGTGTTAAAACCTCTGGGTTTTCTTGGCAATGTATCACCAGACGTAGATTGCCAGCCTTTTCTTCCGAGGCAATGGAGGGTAAAGTGACCTGCCCAAAATCACAAGGAGTGCAAGTGGGAATTGAACCCTTGATCTTCTGGACAATAGGCAGTTGCTCTAACCACTAGGCTACTCCTCCACTATATGGAGTAGGCATTATAATATTCTTTGCTTTATTTTCCATTCCTTTCCTTATGATACCTAGCATTCTATTTGCTCTCTTGTCCGCCGCTGCATACTGGGCGAAGATTTTAACATATTATTCACAATGACGCCTAAATCTTTTTCCTAGATGGTGGTTCCTAATGTGGAACCTTGCATCATGTAACAATAGTTTGGGTTGTTCTTCCCTAGGTGCATAACTTTGCACTTGTCCACATTAAATTCCATCTGCCATTTTGATGCCCAGTCTTTCAATTTATCAAGATCCTCTTGCAATTTTCCGCAATCCTCTTGGGTTTTAACAACTTTAAATAGTTTTGTGTCAACTGCAAATTTGATAACCTCACTCGTTATTCCACTTTCCAGGTCATTTATGAATATGTCAAAAAGCAGTGGACCCAGCACAGATCCCTGGGGTACACCACTATTCACCTTTCTCCATTGGGAAAATTGGCCATTTAGCCCTACTCTCTGCTTTCTATCTTTTAACCAGTTCCTGATCCACAGTAGTACACTGCCTCCTAGCCCATGACTCTTCAGTTTTGCCAAAAGTCTCTGATGAGGGACCTTGTCAAAGGCTTTCTGAAAGTCCAAATACACTTTATCAACAGACTCACCTTTATCTACCAGTTTAGTCACACCTTCAAAAAAATAGATTAGTAAGACAAGATCTTCCTTGTCTAAAGCCATGTTGGCTGCCTCCCATTAAGCCATGATTATCTACATGTTCAGCATTTATGTTCTTTATGATGGTTTCTACCATTTTTTCCGGTACTGACGTCAGGCTCACCGGTCTGTAGTTTCCCAGATCACCCCTGGAACCCTTTTAAAAAATTGGCATTATGTTCGCAATCCCCGAATCTTCAGGTATTACAGATGATTTTAATGATAGTTCACATATTACAAATAGCAGGTCTGCAATCTCATAGTTTTTTCAACACCCTTTGATGTATATCATCCAGTCCAGGTGATTTGCTACTCTTCAGTTTATCAAATAGTTGTAATACATCTTCCCGATCTATCGATATTTCCTTCAATTCTTCCGCACCTTTAAATACCACTTCAGTCATGGGTAACATCCCTAAATCTTCCTCAGTAAAGACCGAAGCAAAGAAGTCATTCAGTCTCTCCGCTATCGCCTTGTCGCCTCTTAGTGTCCCTTTAACCCCTCTATCATCTAATGGACTAAATGACTCTCTCACAGGTTTTTTGCTACGAATGTACTTGAAAGTCTTTATTACGCATTTTTTCTTCCGCAGCAAGCTTCTTCTCAAATTCTCCCTTTGCCTGCCTTATCAATGCCTTGCATTTAAATTGCCAGTGCTTGTGCTGTTTCCAGTTTTCATCATTTGGCTCTTTTTTCCATTTCCTGAAAGATGCTTTTTTGGCAACAGCAGCCTCTCTGACCTCACCTTTAAACCAAGCTGGCAGTTTTTTGGGCTTCCTTCCACTTTTCTTAAATCGTGGAATACAGCTGGTCTGGGCTTCCAAGATAGCATTTTTCAACACCACCCAAGCTTGATGTACGTCTTTAACCTTTGCAACTGCTCCTTTTAGTTTTTTCTTAACTATTTTCCTCATTTTATCATAGTCTCCCTTTCAAAAAGTTAAAAGGTAATACTGTGGATTTTCTTACCATCTCTCCTCCACTAATTAAATCAAATGCAATCATGCTATGATCTCTATTGCCAAGTGGCTCCAACACCCTTATCTCCAGCACCCAATGGTCTGAGGTATGGTGGACCCAGGCTGGTAAAACTGCTGCAGGTGGCTGCCCACCTGCTTTCTTAACCAGGGCTCCACACATCAAACAGTAAGGATTTGAGGGTTTCTTTGGTTTTTTTATTACATTGCTAGCTCTCTGACTGGGAGCTCTTAAAAGGGCTTTGTGTGTACTTTTTAAAAGCAAGGTTACTTACATTTTTGCTGTTTTAGGGGAACTTTACTGGAGCACAGTAGGTTGCTGAACTCTGTAACCTCCTCAGATTCAGAAACTGCTAACACCTAATCAGGTGTTAGTGGGCCTGTTTCCTGAGTGCAGTTGAAGCCTGCATAAAAGGCTCCTGTGCCCTGCCCTTTTGAGGCTTTCTTAACCAGGGCTCCACACAAACAGTAAGGATTTGAGGGTTTCTTTGTTTGGTCTTTTTATTACATTGCTAGCTCTCTGACTGGGAGCTCTTAAAAGGGTTTTGTGTGTACTTTTTAAAAGCAAGGTTACTTACATTTTTGCTGTTTTAGGGGAACTTTACTGGAGCACAGTAAGTTGCTGAACTCTGTAACCTCCTCAGATTCAGAAACTGCTAACACCTAATCAGGTGTTAGTTCCCTCCCTACCCACCCCGGCTCCCACCCACCCCTAGTGAGCAGTCTTGCTTTATAGGGCACCTCCCCTTTAACAAATCACAGTGAATTGGACCAGCACATATTGAATATAATTAAAGAGATTTAACTGCTTTTTCTCTGAAAGGACAGCTGCGAAACCAGCTGGTACTTGGTAGATCTCTCTCTTTTGCTTTAACAGATACCTAAGCTCCACAAACAGAACAATGGCTGGGAAAAATCGTATTGCTAAAGCTGTTGCCCCCGTTACAGCTTCTGCCTCGGTCCAGACAGAGGTCCTAATGCCAGTTGAAGAACCGGTTCCATGTGCAGAGTGCCTGCATGCTGAAGCTCTGAGGAAACAAGTGGAGGAACTCAGAGAGGAGGTGGCGAGGCTGAGGAGCATTCAAGACAGTGAGAAGTACATTGATGAGATGCTTCTTGCAGCAACCAGGCTCTCCAGCACAGGAGAAGACAGGTGCCAACAGAATGTCGATGGTTGGACAACAGTCACTAGAGCCTGCAAAATCACCAATCCAACTTCTCCAGCCCTTGAATTGAAGAACCATTATGCAGCGCTGGAAGTGGAGGAGGTGAAAGCATCCCTGGAAAGGGAAGAACCAGAGTTCAAGTACCCCATAGTTGCAGAATCAGTGACCAGAAGGAAACGAAGGGTAGTGGTGGTTGGAGACTCTCTTCTGAGGGGTACTGAGGCGTCCATCTGCCAACCAGACTTGATGTCCAGAGAGGTGTGCTGTCTGCCTGGTGCCAAGATCCAAGATGTTACGGAGAGTTTGCCGAGACTCATCAAGCCCACTGACTATTACCCAATGTTGCTAATCCATGTTGTAACAAATGATACTGCCAGGTATACCTCGGAATGTATCAAAAGTGACTTCATGGCTCTGGGACAGAGGGTGAAGCAGGTAGGTGCACAGGTGGTGTTCTCTTCAATCCTCCCTGTTGAGGGTAAAGGCCAAGGCAGAGAGGCTCGCATCCTGGAGATGAATGCATGGCTGCGTGGATGGTGTCTTCAAGAGCGTTTTGGTTTCCTAGACCATGGGATGCTGTTCCAAGGGTTGCAGATCAGAGATGGCATCCATCTGTCCAAGAAAGGTCAACGCATCTTTGGTAGTAGACTGGCTAATCTACTGAAGAGGGCTTTGAACTAGATTAGTTGGGGATGGGTGAAGAAAGCCCCCAGGTAGGTGATACATTAAATACCTTTATGGAAATGGGTAACAGGGGTAACACATGGAAAGCAGTGTGTATTAATGCCCGTAGCATGGGAAATAAGATCCCTGAAGTTAAAGCTTTGGTGGGAGTGGCTGACGTGGATTTAGTGGCAGTTACAGAAACATGGTTCACAGAAAACAATGACTGGGATGTAACTATACCTGGCTATACTTTATTCAGAAAGGACAGGGTAGGAAGAAGGGGAGGAGGAGTGGCACTATATGTAAAAACTACTATTAAAGCTTTGGAATTACAGAGCTTAAAAGGGAGAGAGGAGGCATTGTGGGTTAAACTAGAAAGAGGGAAAGAGAAATCTATTTGCATTGGTGTGATATACAGACCTCCCTCACAAGAGGTGGACAGAGTTAATTGAAGACATACACAGCATTGCTAGGAAAGGGGAAGTGCTACTGCTAGGAGATTTCAATATGCCAGATGTTGATTGGTACATTCCTGCTGCAGTATCATCTAGAAGTAAGGAGATCCTGGATTCTCTACAGGGAGAACTATTTAGGCAATTGGTAACAGACCCCACACGTGAAGGGGCCATACTGGACTTGGTGCTTACCAATGGTGAGAGTGTTTCTGATGTTATAGTGGGAGATCATTTTGCATCCAGTGACCACCAGATGGTGTGGTTCAGTATTAGGACTAGGGCTGTTAGAATCCATTCCAAGGTGAAGATCTTAGACTTTAGGAAGACTAACTTTGCGAAGATGGGCCAATACCTCAGGGAATCATTAGTGGGATGGGAACAGCTGGGGGATGTAGAAAAACAGTGGGCAAAACTGAAAGGGGGTATTTTAAAGGCAACCAACCTTTTTGTTAAAATGGTAAATAAAGGCAAAAGGAACAGGAGACCGCTATGGTTTTCGAAGGAACTAGCTGAAAAAGTGAAGAAAAAGAGGGAGGACTTCATGAAATACAAGAGATCACAGAGAGAGGAAGACAGGCATCTGTATTTGGAAAAACTTAGAGAAGCTAGCAAAGTAGTCAAGAAGGCAAAGATTCAAAAGGAGGAGGAAATAGCCAATGCAATAAAATGGGGGGATAAGACATTTTTCAGATATATTAGTGAGAAGAGGAAGGGCAAAAGTGGAATTGTCAGACTCAAGGGTGCAGGGGGGGAATATGTAGAAGCTGATAAGGATAAAGCGGAATTGCTTAACAAATATTTTTGTTCTGTGTTCACAGATGAAGAACCAGGAGCAGGACCTCAGAAAACACCCACAAATAAGAACAGAAGCGAGGGACATCTTGAACAATTTTCAGAAGACTGTGTTCGTGAGAAACTAGCTCAACTTAAAGTAGACAAAGCGATGGGACCGGATGGGATACACCCTAGAATACTGAGGGAACTTGGGGACGTTCTAGCAACTCCACTGACTGACCTTTTCAATGCCTCGTTGATGTCGGGAGTGGTGCCAAAGGACTGGAGAGAGGCTCATGTGGTGCCTTTACACAAAAGCGGAAGTAAGGATGTGGTTGAAAACTACAGGCCAGTTAGTTTAACTTCGGTGGTGAGTAAATTATTGGAAACGCTGCTAAAAGAGAAAATAGTGAGGTTTCTGGAGTCCGGCGGATTACAGGATCCAAGGAGCATGGATTCACCAGAGGCAGGTCTTGTCAGACAAATCTGATCGATTTCTTTGACTGGGTGACCAGGGAGTTGGACCGAGGGAGAGCTCTACATGTGGTGTATTTAGATTTCAGTAAAGCCTTTGACACTGTTTCTCACAGGCGACTTATAAACAAACTGAGCACCCTAGGGATGGACCCTAAAGTTACTGCTTGGGTTAGAAATTGGTTGGGTGGGAGGCGACAAAGAGTACAAGTAAATGGAGCTCACTCTGAGGAAAAGGATGTTACCAGTGGTGTGCCCCAGGGATCTGTCCTTGGTCCGATTCTTTTTAACATCTTTGTTAGTGATATAGCGGAAGGGCTGTCGGGTAAGGTTTGCCTCTTTGCGGATGATACCAAAATCTGTAATAGAGTAGACACCCAGGAAGGTGTAGATAACATGAGGAGGGATCTAGCTAAGCTTGAAGAATGGTCTAGAATTTGGCAGCTGGGATTTAATGTTAAAAAATGTAAGGTCATGCATTTGGGCTGCAGCAATCCAAGGGAGCAATACAGTATAGGAGGTGAAGTACTTTTGTCCACTAAAGAAGAGCGGAACCTAGGCGTGGTTGTGTCTGATGATCTTAAAGTAGCTTAGCAGGTAGAAAAGGCGACGGCAAAAGCTAGAAGGATGCTTGGGTGCATACGGAGAGGAATGGCTAGCAGAAAAAAGGAGGTGATAATACCTCTGTATAAGTCTTTGGTGTGACCTCATTTGGAGTATGGTGTGCAATTCTGGAGACCGCACCTTCAAAAGGATGTGAACAGGATGGAGTCGGTGCAGAGGGTTGCTACTAAAATGATTAATGGGCTTCATTATAAAGCATATGAGGACAGACTTAAGGATCTTAATATGTACACCTTAGAGGAAAGGCGGGATAGAGGTGATATGATTGAGATGTTTAAATACCTCCGTGGCATAAATGTTCAGGGAGAGAGCCTCTTTCAATTGAAAGCAAGTTCTGCTACGAGGGGACATGGGATGAGGGTGAAGGGAGATATATTCAGTAGTGATATGCGGAAATATTTCTTTACAGAAAGAGTAGTGGATCCGTGGAATAGTCTCCCAGTGGAGGTGGTAGAGACGAGGACAGTAACTGAATTCAAAAAAGCATGGGACCAACACAGAGGATCTCTGAGGGTGGAAGGTGGACTGTTGTAGTTGTTGTTATGGAAGGACAGACTAGATGGGCCTTGTGGTCTTTTTCTGTCGTCATGTTTCTATGTTTCTAAGTCCTGCCTGCGCCCCCTTCATCTCACTGTGCCTTTCTGGGACCCGACCGGCCCCGGCAAAGACGACCCTAATGGATCATATGATAATTACATTTGCCTGGTAATTGTAGTTCCTTGAGTGATGACAGTTTAGTTCTCTATCTCTGGGTTGTCAATCTCCTGGGTTGTCAATCTCTATGGATTGAAATTCCATGTAAAAAGGGGAAGGCGATGGCAGTGGGGGTGTACTATCGTCCACCTGGCCAGAATGAACAAATGGATGATGAAATGCTCAAAGAAATCAAGGAAGCTAGCAAAAGTTACAGTGCAGTAATAATAATGGGTGATTTCAATTACCCCGGCATTGACTGGGTCAGTGTCACAACAGGACATGCTAGGGAGATAAAGTTCCTAGATGAAATAAATGACTGCTTCTTGGAGCAGCTGGTTCATGAACCGACCAGAGGGGAAGCAATATTAGACCTAGTCCTTAGTGGAACACCAGATCTAGTGCAAGAGATAAGGGTGTTGGGGCCACTTGGCAATAGTGATCATAGCATGATCGCCTTTGATTTAATTAGTGGAGGAGGGATAGTAAGGAAATCCACAGTACTACCCTTTATCTTTCGAAAGGGAGACTATGATAGAATGAGGAAAACAGTTAAGAAAAAACTAAAAGGAGCACTTGCAAAGGTTAAAGACGTACATCAAGCTTGGGTATTGTTGAAAAATACTATCTTGGAAGCCCAGACCAGCTGTATTCCACGCTTTAAGAAAAGTGGAAGGAAGTCCAAAAAACTGCCAGCATGGTTTAAAGGTGAGGTCAGAGAGGCTGTTGTTGCCAAAAAAGCATCTTTCAAGAAATGGAAAAAAGAGCCAAATGATGAAACCTGGAAACAGCACAAGCACTGGCAAGTCAAATGCAAGGCATTGATAAGGCAGGCAAAGAGAGAATTTGAGAAGAAGCTTGCTGCGGAAGCAAAAACGCGAAATAAAGACCTTTTCAAGTACATTCGTAGCAAAAAACCCGTGAGAGAGTCAGTTGGTCCATTAGATGATAAAGGGGTTAAAGGAGCACTAAGAGGCGACAAGGCGATAGCGGAGAGACTGAATGAATTCTTTGCTTCGGTCTTTACTGAGGAAGATGTAGGGATGTTACCCACGACTGAAGTGGTATTTAAAGGTGTGGAAGAATTGAAGGAAATATCGATACATCGGGAAGATGTCTTACAACTATTAGATAAACTGAAGAGTAGCAAATCACCTGGGCCGGATGGTATACATCCAAGGGTGTTGAAAGAACTGAAATTTGAGATTGCAGACCTGCTATCAGTAATCTGTGAACTATCATTAAAATCATCTCTAATACCTGAGGATTGGAGGATCGCCAATGTAACACCAATTTTTAAAAAGGGTTTGAGGGGTGATCCGGGAAACTACAGACCGGTGAGCCTGACATCAGTACCGGGAAAAATGGTAGAAACCATCATAAAGAATAAAATTACTCAGCATGTAGATAGTCATGACCTAATGGGAGACAGCCAACATGGCTTTAGACAAGGAAGATCTTGTCTTACTAATCTGTTATGTTTTTTTGAAGAAGTGAATAAACAGGTGGACAAAGGTGAGTCGGTTGATATTGTGTATCTGGACTTTCAGAAAGCCTTTGACAAGGTCCCTCATGAGAGACTTTTGGCAAAACTAAAGAGTCATGGGATAGGAGGCAGTGTACTACTGTGGATCAGGAACTGGTTAAAAGATAGAAAGCAGAGGGTAGGGCTAAATGGCCAATTTTCCCAATGGAGAAAGGTGAATAGTGGTGTACCCCAGGGATCTGTGCTGGGTCCGCTGCTTTTTGACATATTCATAAATGACCTGGAAAGTGGAATAACGAGTGAGGTTATCAAATTTGCTGATGACACAAAACTATTTAAAGTTGTTAAAACCCAGGAGGATTGTGGAAAATTGCAAGAGGATCTTGATAAATTGGAAGACTGGGCATCAAAATGGCAGATGAAATTTAATGTGGAGAAGTGCAAGGTTATGCACCTAGGGAAGAACAACCCAAACTATGGTTACACGATGCAAGGTTCCACATTAGGAACCACCACCCAGGAAAAAGATTTAGGCGTCATTGTGGATACCATGTTAAAACCCTCGGCCCAGTGTGCAGCGGCGGCCAAGAGAGCAAATAGAATGCTAGGTATGATAAGGAAAGGAATGGAAAATAAAACAAAAGATATTATAATGCCTCTATATCGTTCCATGGTGAGACCGCACCTTGAATATTGTGTGCAATTCTGGTCGCCATATTTTAAAAAGGATATAGCAATTTTAGAAAAGGTTCAGAGAAGAGCCACCAAAATGGTAAAGGGGATGGAAGGCTACTCCTATGAAGAAAGGCTAAAAAGGTTGGGGCTCTTTAACCTGGAAAAGAGACGGCTGAGGGGAGATATGATAGAAGTCTATAAATTAATGAACGGAGTGGAACGGGTAAACGTAGATCGATTGTTTACCTTATCAGAATATAGAAAGACTAGGGGACATGCAATGAAGCTACAGGGTAAACTATTTAAGACTAATAAAAGAAAATATTTTTTCACTCAACGTGTAATCAAACTCTGGAATTTGTTACCGGAGGATGTAGTAAAGGCTGTTAGTGTAGCTGGGTTTAAAAAAAGGTTTGGACAAGTTCCTGGAGGAAAGGTCCATAAACCATTATTAAGAGGCGACCCAGGATATCAATGCTTGAACCAATACAAGCATTGTGGAACCTGTGTCCCTTGGGGAAACTGCTAGGTACGTATGACCTAGATTGGCCACTGTTGGAAACAGAATACTGGGCTTGATGGACCTTGGTCTGACCCAGTATGGCATATCTTATGTTCTTATGTTCTTATGTCCTCCTGCAGCTTGGAGACTGGTATGTCAGAATCATGACATACTGGATATAGCCTGCTGTACTCTCTCTTCCATCCCAGTGTGAACTATTAACAAAGCAGACTCAAAGGAGCAACAAATATGTAACTAACAGTAATTACTGAAATGTAGCCTAAACTAACCTAGAACTTTCTAACCCCTTCGGCAAGGCTTTCTTACACCTTTCCCTGCCACAGAGAAAATCAACAATACAACAAAGTGAACTAAGGCAGACCTACCTGTAACACTCTTCTTCTCGCTACGAATCCTGGATCCCTCTGGAATATTCTGGGTGGGAAGGAGGACTGAACTGTCGTCATTCAAGGAACTACGATTACCAGGTAAGTGTAATTACACAGGTACACTAAAAAAAATTTTTTTTTAAACTGCCTCTGTTGTTTCTATTGATTTTTACGTTTTTTGGTGCGCTGAATCCAAATCTGGTAACCAATTTGCTCCATCACGTACAGATTTTTTGCTACATTGGGTTAGCAGTTTGAGGTGAACGTTTCAGATTGAGTGCGATCGAGATAAAAGTTTCTTGGATGAATTCTTTATACTAATTGTTTAGTAGTTATTCAAATAAGAATAAAGAAAATTGTAACAAGGCAGCACATAAGAATAGAGTAATGTCAACAAAACACACTGTGATGGTAGCAAAATTGTCTGCACTTAAAACAGCCACATACATGTGCACAAACATTGAGCATATAAGAGCGAGGTTAGACACAAAGCAAAGCAATGTGCAAAAAATGTTGTACAGGTATGTATGTAAGAATAGAAAACGCAAACCGCACCATTGCAATACATGAAGACAAACACCCGATGGTGTGAAAATAAAATTCTAATAAATGAGATCAGACACTGTGGTAATAACTAGCAAATTTTTATTTCAAAGTTTAGTAAAAACACGATATTTGTCAACACAGTTTAGATTTTAAAGTCATTCTTGGGTCAATCAATCTCCTGGTGGGCCCGTTTCTTCTTCCCCCGAATGCTTCTCTTGGTGCGCTGCTTGGTGTATTTTTCATCCGGGGTTTCCCGCAGCAGCAACCAGCAGAAATCAGCCATCATAGTGGTGTTCCATCTTCCTTGGTACCTTCTCTCTGCGTCCTTGATGTCCTGGTGAAACCTTTCACCTTGTTCTTCACTGTATGCCCCCAAGTTTTCGGGAAAGTAGTTCACATTGGAGTGCAAGAAATGGACTTTCAGGCTCTTGTTACAGCCTTGTTCTTTGAAGGCATTGAGCATCCTGGCAACAATATCCTTATAGTTCTCATCCCGCCTGTTCCCCAAGAATTTGAGAACAACATCCTTGAAGGAATCCCAGGCTTCTTTTTCCTTCTCAGACATCGTTTCAGCGAATGCTCCATCTGAAATGAGTTTCCTTATATCAGGGCCAACAAACACTCCTTCCTTTAGCTTTGCTTCAGAAAGTCGGGGGAACTTTGAGCAAAGGTACCGAAAGCACTCACCATCTTTTGGAAGGGACTTGATGAATTGCTTAATGAGACCCAACTTAATGTGGAGAGGTGGTAATAGAATTTTATCACGAGGTACCAAGCTCTCATGAAGAACATTTTTCTCACCGGGTCTCAAATACTCCCGAATTGGCCAGTCTTTTTTCCCCCAGTGTAGGTCGCGGGCCCGGCTATCCCACAAGCAAAGGAAGCAGGGATATTTGGTGAAACCGGATTGCTGCCCTAATAGCATGGATAGAATTTTAAAGTCTCCACAAATCATCCACTTATGCTCATCATAACGAATCTTCTGAAGAATCAGGGCCAAATTCTCGTATTTTTCTTGGAAAATAACAGAGTGAGCAATAGGAACTGAAGCGAATGTGTTGCCATTATGAAGAAGAACACCTTTTATGGTGTCTTTTGACGAATAAATGAACAGCCGCCATTCAGCAGGATCATACTTGAGTTTAAACTTTTCCATCACTCCGTATATATCGTTGCAAAATACCAAATCTTCCTCTTTGCTGAAATACTTCAAAAATTGTGTCTCGCGATTGCGGTACCAATAAAAAGTTGTTCCTGGTGACAATAGATTTTTCTGTTTAAGCCGAGGAGCTAGCAGTTGGGCAGCATCTTTTGGGAGTCCTAAATCCCGGACTAAATCATTCAATTCAGCTTGAGAGAAAAGTTCAGGTTTCGGATCTGGTTCAGTTTCAAACTCGGAAGTACTGGACTCATCGGGAAAAGCCATCTGATGAGACTCATCATGATCAGAACCGTCCACACAAATATGATCCAAAGATTTTGGTGGTTCAGGCACAGGTACTTCGTTGCTATGAGGCATAGGCCTAATTGCTGAGGGAAGGTTGGGGTAACTTATTACGTTCTTCTATTTTAAGTTGTATCCCTTCACAATGCAAGAGCAAAAATAGCAGTCACTGCTGTGGTCTCTTTGTTCATGCCACATCATAGGTATTCCGAAACGAAATGCTTGTTTTTTTACCTTTCATCCAGAAGCGTAGATCTTCCTCACATGTCTTGCACACTTTGTGAGGAGCCCATGGTTTGTCTTGATCGCCTAACTTCAAACCGAAATAGGCGAAATATACTTTTTTAATAAATGCAGAAATGTTCCTCTGCCGCTTTTTCACGGTATATTCCCCACAAATAAAACAAAAACTGTCCGGAGAGTTGACGCAACCTCTGGCTCTGTGAGCCATCACAAATACACAGCACTGCAAACTACAACTGTAGTGAACCACTTCGGAATAAAGCTGGATTACGACTGAGCAAACAAAAGGTAATAATGAACTTGCAAGAAACTGAAATTTGACAGGAACGTTCATGTCGCAACCACCATGTTTGAGCGAGCGAGCGAACGAGGCGAGGCGAACAGGAAAGAACATGCGCCAGCGCGAGTACTGGATTTAGCCCCCCCGCCTCCCAATTGTCCTGTTAATGTATAAAATGAATACAAAACACTCTAAAATATCATGAGGGAGTGTTTCTAGTTAGTTAACCATTACAACCTCTATTTTGGGCCAAGAAAATAAACTGCAGTCAGCTAAAAAGATATTATGTGAACATTCCTTATATGGGTAAGAAATCTAATTTTGCAAGAAAACGTGACGTGATGGAACATTTTGACTATTTTTCCTGGATTCAGCACCCCAAAATCTATAGGAATCAGTTGCAAAACTGGAGGCAGTTTTTTGGTAGTGTACCTGTGTTATTTCTTTATTGTTCCTCCAGTTCAGTCCTCTACCTCTGGGATGTACCAGAGCAGTAATCATTGGGAGGGACCCTTCCAGCCGGCAGACATCACCGCCAACCCGAAACGGGCATCAGTAGTAGCTGCTACGTCCAGACGGTAATGTTTACTGAACGTATGAAGAGACGACCAAGTCGCCGCCCTACAAATTTCCCCTGGCAGCACCAAACTGTGCTCCGCCCAGGAACACGCCTGCGCTCTGGTGGAATGCACCCGCAAACCCGCGGGCACGGATCGACCTTGAAGCAAATAAATGGAAGCAATCGCCTCTCGAATCCACCAGGCAATGGAGGCCTTAGCCACTGCCTCTCCCTTGCGCACTCCTCCGAATACTACAACCGGTCCGACTTCCGAAAACACTCCGTCACCTTCAAATACTGACGCAACACTCTCTTCACGTCCAGACGACGGAGACTGCAATCCGACTCGCCGCCCTCCAGAGATCCCAGGGCGGGCAAACACACCGCCTGATTCAAATGGAAGAGAGACACCACCTTAGGTAAGAACGATGGGACCGGACGTAACACCACCTTCTCTCTAGAAAAAGATAAGAATGATTCCCTACACGACAACGCTTGTAACTTCAAAATTCACCTAGCTGAACAAATCACCACCAGGAATACCGTTTTTAACGTCAAATCCTTCACTGAAGCTTGACGTAATGGTTCAAAGCGAGGCTTGGATAACGCCGTCAAGATGAGATTGAGACCCCACGATGGGATCCACACCCTATGCGTCGGTCGCAACCTAGAGACCGCCTCCAGAAAGTGACCCACATCAGGGTGAGCCCCCAGAGGCACTCCGTTGACTCAGCCGCAATAAGAGGAAAGGGCTGCCAACAGAATGTGCAAGGAACTGGCTGCAAGACCTTTATCAAAGCCGTCCTGCAGAAACTCCAATACCAATGGAATAGAAACGGTAGACGCTCAAACCTGATGTCTTGAGCACTAATCCTCAAATATACGCCAGACCCGCACATACGCCAATGATGTTGACTGTTTCCGTGCTCGTAAGCAAGGTTGCCACGACCGTCGATGAGTAGCCTTTCTTCCTTAGCTTAGCCCTCTCAATGGCCATACCGTAAGCGAGAACCGATCCACCTGGGGCATGAAAAAGCAGACCTTGAAGCAACAGATCCGCCCTCACCGGGAGCCACCAAAAGCATGCTTCCCGGGTGAGCACCGATCTTTTGAACCACCTGGACTATCAACACCCATGGAGGAAAGACATACAGAAGACCTGCGGACGGCCACTGATGCAACAGCGCATCTATGCCTTCCGACATCCTTTCTCGCCTTCTGCTGAAGAACCAGCTGAGCTTCGCCGACTGGAATGTCGCATTAGATCCATTATTGGAATTCCTGATAGGGAAATAGACAAAGTGGAAGGTAAAATGTATGTGAGGCGGACCGAAAGGGGAAAGGTGGCTATTCTGTATATACCTATATAAGAAAAGGAATGTGCTGAGCTAAGGCAAATTGATTACACAGAAACGACTAGCATCTTCTTTGTTCTTGATAAGTTGTGGTGGGCCTCAAGGGGGCAGGTTGATGACGTATGTATATGCTCCTGGCAATGTATATAAGATGGACAGCCCCTTTAACCATTGGAATAAACTGGAGAATACCCTCTCGCCAGATAGGCAGGCTTCTGATAAGATGAAAATCTTGCAGTCTTAAATCTGCGGAAATCCCGCGCCCGTCCCCCCGATGTGGATGCTGCCAGTTTCTGGGGTTTAGGCTTGTCCTCCAGCATGTGAGCGAATTTAGACTCCCTTAAATCCTTGACCAACTTTGAGACCCTCCCCAAAGAGAAGCTTTCCCCTACGTACTTGGAGGAAACGTCCACAGACCAGTTCCTTAGTCACAGCAAACTTTGGGAGGTCATCACCAATGCCATACCTTTGACCAATGCCCGTTGGAAGCCATAGAAGGTATCCGTCATGTATACTACTCCAGAGTCTATATGCGCTGATTCTGGAAGGGCACCCGTGAGCCCCTGAATTCACTGCATGCAGGCTCTTGCCACATAGGCTCCACACACTGAAGCCTGCAAGGCCAATGCATTGACCTCAAATGCTCTAGCTCTTCATCCTGGGGTCCTTTAGCACTGCCCTTCTTTCCAGAGAGATAGTGGTATGTTTAGTCAGTCACTGCCGACACAAGGGAATCCACCTTACCAAAGTGGGATCCTCCCCCACCTGCAGGAAGTCCTCATGGGGCCCTAAGGTTACCTCCACTTGTTCCAGGCCCAAGGGACCCTCCAAAGTGTTCTTCGACCCTAGGGAGCGTGCGGACCTCTGATCATCTTGTATGACCGCTGGCTCGCCTGAGCCCCTGCCGACCACTCTCGCAGCTGATCCCTGTGGTACTCTGGCTGCCTGCTACCGGACTCCAGAGACTCCATCTGCTCAATGCAGTAAGCTCAATGCAAGAATACAACAAAGTCTGGCAAAAGGGGTAACAGCCTGAGAGCCTGGCACTGGAAGAGACCCCTGGCCTACCTGTTTGTGCCCAAGAGGCCTCTGCTTTGCCCACTATTATCCAGTCATCACCCCTGATGACAGCAAAAGTTCCACTGGCGCAGACAAAATGGCCGCAGCAGACTATGGTGACAAGATGGCCATGGTTCCCGCCAAAACCACTGCTCCAGACCCACCCCCCTGCAGTCTCGAAACTCCTGGGGATGCCCCTGCCAAACTCAGCTGCTCCCCAAAAGAAGATCCCGCCTTGCAGTCCTCAGCTTCGCAGGCCCTGCAAAGGCCCACAGCCAACAGGTGAGTTCACCTGTTCCCGCAGCCCACACAAGGCGCTTTACCTGCCGACATGCTAGGGTGGGAAACAAACTCCAATCACTCAGGGAACCCGAAATGCGGCCAAACTCTGCACTCGCACCCCCAACCCTTATTTGCACCAAAACCCAGGGCCCCAAACAGCCTCAGCTGAATTGAAAGAAACACTCACTGTACCAAGGCACTCTCACACAACAGCAAGCCCTGAATCCCTTAACTCATCGAAGGGCGCTGGGAAATTGGGCAGGAGGTCTGATGCTTACTAGAACAGGAGAAATTAAGGCCCCTACTCCTCCCAGGGTCCTACTGCTGACTACAATGCCCTGGGGCAGACCTAGTCACCACAGCAGCTGCTCCCACTTTAAATCTAGCACTCTGCCTCAATTGGTTGACACAGGAATCACAAGGAGGACAAAATCCTTATTATATAATTATATAACTATATCTATCTATCTATAGTTATCTATAGTTATATATAGTTATTTATCTTTGAATTCTAGCTCAAGACCCAAAGATGAGCCCAGGCTACAGGGGTTGTGTCCCATCTGCTGGGCGCCGAGTATACTGGTTTGGTGGGAGGAGCGCTGGCCCCTTTACAAGTGACATCACCAAAAGGCTGGAATGCTCAGCCTCCATCTGCTGGAAAGGGGACACAATCATGAGTCTGGATTGGACTGTAGGGACACTATGGAAGTTATCTTCTTTGCATATATTTCTTATACTCCCATGCTACCATAGCTCACATAGCCGCCCCTTAAATCAGAGGATCACCAAATTACAGTATATGGGCCATACTGTATATGAACACAAGCAATCAAAACATACCCTCTGGCCAACATATATCAGCATAATCTGTAAACATCAGAGCTGCCAAGTTACCCAGTTTCAGGAAAGAGATTTTTTGGCCCATTCTGGATTTTAGCAATCCTATTCCGATGCATTATAGGACTTGGAGCACTGATTTCAATAGGTAGAATCAAGGACTGCAAAACACTACATGATTGAGGATAGAAATTCAAAATTAGGGCTGGGTAACTATCCCTCTTGGGATTGGGTAACTTGCTAGCTTCACAATATTCAGCGGCCCTCATTCTGCACCCAATATCTACTGCCTTGTAATATTCAATCCTGCCAATATACCCGTGCTAGGTAATTTTATAAAGTCATGCCTAGATGATGCTCAGTTTAATACATATCTATTGTGCTTTTTTTTTTATAAAGTCAAGTACGGGTGAACTTGATTTTATAGCAACGGGTGGCATAAGGGGTAGGATGTGTGCAAATCTAGGCATGATCCATTACACCAACCCCATGGTTGGCATAAATGTCAGTGCCTAGATTTTTCAGGAACATGAATAAGTTGTAGCATTTTATAACTAATGCGAATAGATTTGTGCATCAACCCTGAAGTTAACTATTTATTTAACAGGGTTTATTTTATAACGCTTTATCATTTCAAAGTGGTTTACAATGTAACTTCAACTTGGTAATGTACATTAAACAGGGACATTGATAACTTGGATTTTTCTGAGGCAATGGAGGGTAAAGTGACTTTCCCAAGGTCACAAGGAGTGCCAGTGGGAACTGAACCCTTGATCTTCTGGCTATTAGGCAGTTGCTCTAACCACTAGGCTACTCCTCTACTTGTTGTTATTTGCCAATAATTGTACAAATCACAACAGATCAGGTATAATGGAGGAAGCAGGTTGCTTCCATAAAGATGAAGAAGAAATTAGACCTTACCTGCTAATTGTCTTTCCTTGAGTTCTCTCCAGGCTAGTCCAGGAACCGTAGGGTAGTCAGCCCCCCTCCAGCAGCTGAGGACTGAATCATACAGAGTCTTGCTGACACCCTATCCAGCTCCCCCTGGTGCCAGAGACTCAGTCTTCTATTGACAAAGCAGCTCCCCACGAACTCTATTCCCCAGTAACAACAATTGAACTACTTACAAGAACAACAAACTTCTTTTTTTTTTAATCAGCATGACCCTTACCCTCCACCTCCCTCCCCCACCAGGGAGAGCGCACAGAAGGCTGAACCTCTCCGAAACCAACCCCCGGATGCCAGGCCACTCACTAGCCGTGTCTCCAGTTTCAGTCAGACCTTACTGATACTCTGAGGAACACCTGAAACTCAACTAACAAGCTGTCCTTTCTCACAAATGAACTGGGTGGGCCCTGGACTGGTCTAGAGAGAATTCAAGGAAAGATAATTAGCAGGTAAGGTCTAATTTCTCCTTCCTCTTCATCTCTCCAGGCCAGTCCAGGAACCATAGGGTTGTACTAGAGCAGTACCTAAAATCGGGAGGGCCCCGCAAGCCCTGCTAGAATGGCTGAAGCCCCAACATTTGCGTCCCCCCTAGCCTGAACATCCAATCTATAATGTTTTGCGAAGGTGTGGAGAGACGACCATGTCGCCGCCTAACAAATCTCTACAGGCGGAACCAGAGCGAACTCCGCCCACGAAGTCGCTTGCCCACGAGTAGAATGAGCTCCGAGTCCCACAGGAGGAGCCTTTCCACGCGCCACATACGCTGCCCCAATAGCCTTTCACCCAATGAGCAATGGAGGCTTTGGAAGCCACCTCCCCCTTTCGAGGGCCTGCAAAAATCACAATCTGTTTTACAAAACGACTCCCTTCTCTTAAGGTATTTGTGGAGTATCCTTCCAAGATCCAGCCTCCAAAGCGACCGATCCTTCCCCTCTCTTCCAAGATCTGGAAAAGTCGGAAGCGAAATTGCCTGATTCAATATGAAAACTAGAAAACTACCTTCGGAAGAAAAGGCACCGGCCGCAAAACCACCTTCTCCGCCGAAAACTGAATGAAGGGCTCCCTACAGGAGAGCGCCTGAAGATCCAAAATTTTCTTGCTGAACACAACACCACCACCAGGAAAGCATTCTGTCAAGCCATATTCTTTAAAGTCACCGCCGCCGCGGGCTCAAAAGGTGGCTCTGCGAGTGCCTCCAGAAACAAGTTCAAATCCCAGGGAAGAATTACCAACCATCGGTCTTACATTCTTCACTGCCCTAAAGAACCGCAGTACGTCCGGATGCATTGACAACACGCTACCCTGCACTCAGCCTCTAATACAAGCCAGGGCTGCTAATTGAACTTTGAGAGAACTGAGTGCTAGACCCTTATCCAGCCCTCCTTGTAGAATATATCCAGCAACCCCGAAGAGAACGGCTTAACGCCCTTTTCCGCGCACCAATTTTCAAAAATGCGCCAAACACGAACATAAGACAAAGACGTAGAATGCTTCTTGGACTTCAATATAGTCGCTACTACCGCCGCAGAGTATCCATGGTGTCGCAACCGTTCCCCCTCAAGAGCCAGGCCGTAAGCGAGAACCAATCCACCTGTGGCATCAAGACTGGTCCCTGACTCAACAAATTGAACCGACTGGGTAGCTTCCATGGCCGATGCACTAGAAGACAAATGAGGTCTGCATACCAAGGTCTCCTCGGCCAATCCGAATCACCTGACCTTCGTGAAGTCTTATCCCTCTGATGACTCAACCTATCATCAGTCATGTAGGAAAGACATATAGTAGCTCGTTCGTTAGCCACGGTTGCACCAGCGCATCGAGCCCTTCCGACATGTGTGCCCTGCACCTGCTGAAGAACCTCACGGCCTTGGTATTGGTGAGAGTGGCCATCAGATCCATGACCGGCTGTCACCAACTCACTGTGATGTTGTGGAATACCGCCACATTCATTTCCCACTCTCCTAGATCTAAGACATTCCGACTGAGATAGTCGGCCTGTACACTGTCCTTTCCTGCCACATGAGCCGCCGATAACGCTACCAGATGGGCTTCTGCCCACTGCAGCAACCGCTGACTCTCCTCCAGCAAGGAGACACTGCCTGTGCTCACCTGTCAGTTGATATAGGACACCATCACCTCATTGTCGGAGAAAACGCGAACCACCTTGCCTTCCACCAGGCTTTCGAAGTCTAGTAATGCAAAGCGAACTGCCCTCATCTCCAGATGATTGATAGACCACCCGACCTCTTCCGTGGTCCAGCAGCCCTGCGTCACCTGTGACAGACATTGCGCCCCCCCAACCTGAGAGAGTGGCATCTGTGGTGACCAACACCCATTCCAGCTGCTCTAAGAGCATGCCCACTTGAAGATGTCTGGGGTCCAGCCACCATAGCAGGCTTACACATACCTCCTCTGGACACACCAGCCTCTGAGATAATGGATGATCCTGCGGTGACCACTAAGACAGTTGTGCCTGCTATAGCAGCCACATATGGGCCCTGGCCCACGGTACCAGATCCAAAACCGCTGCCATGGATCCCAACAGCTGCATGTATCACCACACCGTTGGAGCCTTCATGGCCAAGAACCTCTGCACTTGCCCCAAAATCTTTTGCATCCTGTCCTCAAGCAGAAAAAACGATCCGGCGACCATGTCGAACAACGCACCAAGATACATCAGCCACTGCACTGGCTGTAGCTGACTCTTGGCCTGGTTTACCACCCAACCAAGCTGTTCCAGGAACTCCACTACTCACCCGGTTGCGACGACAGATTCCGCCTCGGACTCGGCTCAAATCAACCAGTCGTCCAGGTAGGAATGCACCCCAATGCTTTCCTGTCTCAAAGCCGCCGCGACTACCACCATCACCTTTATAAACGTGCGCAGAGCCGTAGCAAGCCCATAGGGCAACGCCCGGAAATGAAAGTGACCCATAGGAACGGCAAAACGCAAGAACCTTTGATGATCTGGTCTGACAGGAATGTGCAAATAAGCCTCCGTAAGATCTATGGAAGACAGCACCTCACCCAGTTTTACTGCCAAAATTACAGATCTCAGTGTTTCCATCCAGAAATGCGGCACCTTCAAGCAGTGGTTCACATGCTTGAGATCGAGAATGGGCCGAGAAGATCCTTTCTTCATAGTAACCACAAAATAGATCGAGTATCGACCTAATCCGCACTGATCTCGGGGTACTGGAACCACCGCTTGAAGATGCAGTAATCGTTGAAACGTGTTGAGCACTGCTTCCTGTTTTGTTTGCGCTTTGCATGGGGACACTACAAAACACTCTGCCAGAGGCCGGCAGAATACCCAGCCCGTCGCGGATGATCTCCAGAACCCACTGGTCTGTTATTGCGGCCCAGGCGGAATAGAACTCCTGCAAACGTCCATCGACCGGGACCTCTGTCTGGGCCCTCCCGACTTCAATGGGGCTTTTTAGATGGGTTTTGCTGGGATGGGAAATAACCCCTGCCAAACCCTCGAGCCCCCTGAAAGGACTGCCCTCTGGCCATAAAGCGCCCTCTCTGATAAGCATACCGCGCTGCCCGAAACCTGCGGAAATCTCTCCCTTGACCTCTTTGTAGCCCTCCTGGCCTCAGTCCCTTCGGACGGTCCTCCAGAAGCCAGCCTCCCTTGGAATCGCCCAAACCCTTTACAATCTTTTCTAAGGCCTTCTCAAAGAGCAGCTTGCCCTTACAGGGGAGCTTATTAAGCCGAGCCTTAGAAGACGCATCTGCAGCCCAATTCCTCAGCCAGAGAAATCATCTAGCAGCAATCACCGATGCCATTGACTTTGCCAAGATTCTCACAAGATCATAGAAAGCATTGCTAAATACGCCGCCGCCGATTCCAATTTGGCTCCCTCTGAGGAAGTACCCTCCCCTTCAAGGGAAACTTCCCCTTGGGGCCAATAAATGGAGGCCCTAGAAACATAAGCCCCACAAATCGATGCTTGCAGAGAAAGAGCACTTTGAGTCTATTCTCAAACAGGCATTTGACTCAACTTCCGATCTTGGAGATCCTTAAGGAACGCTCCCCCCTCCACTGGAATTGTAGTCTTCTTTGTCACGGCCGAAACCAAGGCATCTACCTTTGGCATCTGCAGCAGCTTTCTCCTCCTGCAGTACCGGGTACAGACGGCCAATGGACTGGCTACCTCTCAAAGAATCCTCCGGACACTCCCATCCGATTCAACCATTTGCTTGATAACCCTATGGACCAGGAAGCACTTCTGCTCTGCCTTAAACCCCTGGAGTAGCGGATCCTCTAGCACTTCTTCCTGAACCATCGGTAGGGCTATATTCAAAGCTGATAGGGAATGGCAATGAGAGCTCCCAGCTCCTCTCTGTGAAACACCCTGAACAAATTTGGATTGTCGCCATGTACAATCTCTCCTTCTTCCAAATCCATGGCCCATGGATCAAGCCCCGAATCTGATAGAATCTCCCCATCCTCGGATATCCAGGGCCCCAAGGCCTGCTGACCCCACACGTCCAAGCCTTCCTCCAAATCAAGGCCCTTCGGAGAGTGACCCTCGCCAGGATCTTCCCCCACACTAATGTCCACGTTTTGAACACCTGAAACCTTAGGGGAACAACTCTTGCCTTGCGCCTGCTCCCTCTTCAGGAAATAAGCTTTATGCATGGAGAGGATAAAATCCGCTGAAAATAAGGGCTCCAACCCTTCTTGCAGCCCTGATAACAGAGCGGGCAGGCAGCGCAGGCAATGAAGGCAATGGAGGTTTTTTTGCCTTTGATTTCTTTTTCCCAGACTTCTCCATTAGCATGGGAGAAACTGCTGCCTCTTTCAAAATGGCCGCTGTTCCCGCCTTCTCCTGAGGCTTACCAGTGTGCTCCCCCAGTGCCAAGCCGTCCTCCATCACTGCGAACAGCCTCTCTAACGTACTGCCCCGATGGACAGATGAACGGCAGAGACCCGGTCCAGACAACCCGCGGCCACCCCCGCACTGCGCGCACGCTGCTGCGATCAGCAGCATGCGCCTGCACCGGAGCCCACTGCCGACTCCTCAGAGAGCCGCAAGCTGCTGCCGCCTCGACTCGACACTCCGCACAGCTAAAGGCAGCCGTGATCGCCGCAACCTCCAGTACTCCTTACCTCTCTAAGCCGTTACTCAATTGACTGTCTGCCTTCCGCCGCTAGCGGACACCAGTCTACCACTCAGGAGGTAGAGGGGAGTGCTTCTGGGGCTCCCAGGCACTTCCCCTCCAGGCAGAAACATGGTGGCTCCGTCGACTTTGGGGTAGGCTCTGCCTCTGCTGCCCTCTCTCAAATGCAAATCAGCACAATTATCCCGTGGTCAACTGAAGCTGAAATCGTCTGGCCTTACTGCCCTGCTAGGACAACCCAGGACCTCCTTTTTGCCTACAAATTCTTTTACTCTCACTGTTGTTGTATTTGCCCCCACCACTTCCATCGGGAGGGCATTCCAAGCATCCACCACTCTTTCTGTGAAAACGTATTTCCTGACATTGCCTTTCAATTTACCTCCTTGCAGCTTCATGTTATGCCCTCTAGTTTTACAGCTTCCCCATCTTTGGAAGAGGTTTGTTTGTTCATCTGAACAGTTTCCAGTCTTTTTATAGCCTTTGCAAGATATGGTCTCCAAAACTGAACACAGTATTCCAAGTGAGGCCTCACCAGTGACTTATACAGTGGCATTAGTACCTCTTCCTTTCTGCTGGTAATTCCTCTTTATATACAACCCAACATCCTCCTGGCCTCTGCCACCGCCTTGTTGCACTGTTTTGCCACCTTGAGATCCGCAGAAATAAATCACACCAAGGTCCTTCTCCTGGTCCGTGCACACCAATCTCTCTCCCCCTATCGCGTAAATTTCACCTGGATTTCAGCTTCCCAAGTGCATGACACTGCACTTCTTCGCATTAAATCTTAACTGCCAAGCATTAGACCATTCTTTCAGCTTTTGTAGATCTTTCCTCATGTTATCCACTCCCTCGGGGGAGTCCACTCTGTTGCAAATTTTCGTGTCATCTGCAAAAAGACAGACTTTCCAATGCAGTCCCTTCAGCAATATCATTCACAAATAAATTGAACAGTGCCGAGCCCAGGACCGAACCCTGGGACACCCTGCTAATCACCCTCCTTTCATCTGAGTGAGCTCCATTTACCATCACCTTCTGTCATCTGTCAGTCAACCAATTTCTGATCCAGTTCACCACCTTGGGACCCATCCCCAGACTACTGAGTTTACTGAACTGGTCTAGCAGGACGATATAGAAACACAGAAAAAAGAAGGGGTTTTTTTGTTAAGTGGGCACAGAGACATCTTAAAACCACTCTCCATAATTTAGGAATTGAAGCTGATTTTTACCTTGAAATGTATCAACAAGTTAAAAAAAAATGTTTTTACCACTTTATTTTTATCTACAGATAGGTAGACAGATGGAGATTTTTTAGCTCCTGCCAATTTTCAGAAATGTCCAGATGGTGATTTCATCCCAATCGGATTACCATAATATATTGCATACTTATGCTTGCCTAAAAAAACATTATCAGGATTAAAACTGGTACAGAATATGGCAACTAAAATTTTGCTTAAGGGATGGAGGATGGAAAATGGAGACTGTTTCACCGACATTGTACTCTATCGTTGGCTGCAGGAATAGAACTTAAAATTACTGCGTTTATTTTTCAACATTTTATAGAATCCAGAGCCATCATAGATAATTTCTTTTTCTAAATTATTTTTCAAATATATTAATACATCCACTAAGCATAACATTCAACGTAATATATATACAATAAAAAGAATGAGCATCCCCCACCTCTCAGAAGTCTGTCTTCCCGTTACCATACTGTGAACATCCCCCCCATTTCAATACAAATTATCCCTGCTGTAGCTTCTTCCAATTTTAATATACCAACCATGTGTCCTTGAACTTGTCCAAACTGTGACTGCAAACAGTAATCTTGGACATTCTATAAATCCAGTCCAATCAGCACAGAACACGCATCCTACCTGGAATTTTTGGTCCTTTCCAAAATGCCGCAATCTCCATTCTTGCTGCTACAAAAAATATTGGCATAAAGCACTAGGATATGATGTTACCCCTAAGCCCATTATCTTTTTTAATCATGCCCACCACCAATTTCCAAAAATCTTGGATAACTGAGCTCTACCACCACACATGGAGATAATTGCTAATCTGACCACACTCCCTCCAGTACTGTGAACTATAGACCATATTTTCTGTTTTTATTTAGTATCTGTTTTACTGAGTTTATTTGGCAAAATTTCAGGGACAGGGGGAAAGAAGGGACAAGACTGAAGATTTGCCTAGGGTGTCCAGATACCTTTGCACTGTCCCTGATTGCCTGAAATTACATATACTTTATTCTTCTACAGATCTGAGACCAATCATCATACAAGATAAGTTAGGGAGTTCGGACCTGAAGAGCAGGGGACTTCCAAAGAAGCACCTTAAATTGATAGATCTTCACTGTCACCTGCACTGAGAATAACCTTTAACCATTGGAAAGATAACAGGAAAGTGGAAACATACAGTGGAACGTGGGATACCTCACCCAAAATACTGCTACTGAATAGAAAGAGGTATTACAAAAACATGAAAAATTGTACAACAATGAATAGTTTTGTTACCGGTAACCTGGGGCATGTTTACTAAGTTACACTACCTGTTAATGCAGCACATAGCGCAGAGCAAATGTTAATAGCTCAAAAAAGTGCTGTGCTATTTGCATAAAACCTGCTAACTGCCAGAATGGGTGGAAAATGACAGTTACTGCCCACTGCAGTCATGCCCAAAGTGGCATACAGCACAGGTACAAATAACACTACCTCAAAGGGCAGCATTACTGTGCCTTGTGAAAGTATTCATTTCCTCGGTGTTTGTCCTGTTTTATTGCATTACAACCTGGAATTATCATGGAGATTTGGGGGTTAGCAGGCTGTGATTTACACAACATGCCTACCATTTTGAAGATGCAAAATATCTTTTGTTGTGACACAAACAATAAGTAAGATTAAAAAAAAAAAAAAAAACCCCACACACCAGAAATCATGAAACATAGAAACATGATGACAGAAAAAGACCACAAGGCCCATCTAGTCTGTCCTTCCATAACAACAACTACAACAGTCCACTTTCTACCTTTAGAGATCCTCTGTGTTGGTCCCATGCTTTTTTGAATTCAGTTACTGTCCTCGTCTCTACCACCTCCACTGGGAGGCTATTCCACGGATCCACTACTCTTTCTGTAAAGAAATATTTCCGCATATCACTCCTGAATCTATCTCCCTTCACCCTCATCCAATGTCCCCTCATAGCAGAACTTGCTTTTATTTATTTTTTTTTACATTCTCTTATATACCGCACTATTCAGCATCAGCGCGGTTTACATGGAACAAAAATGCTCAGTACAATTAACATGTAAGAGTTTACAGATAACAGGGCAAGTAACTTGGATAACAGGGGTAAACTATTTACAGCATTTGCTACATAAACTTGTATAACAGTGGCAAACTATTTACAATTGAAAGAGGCTCTCTCCCTGAACATTTATGCCACGGAGGTATTTAAACATCTCAATCATATCACCTCTATCCCGCCTTTCCTCTAAGGTGTACATATTAAGATCCTTAAGTCTGTCCTCATATGCTTTATAATGAAGCCCATTAATCATTTTAGTAGCAACCCTCTGCACCGACTCCATCCTGTTCACATCCTTTTGAAGGTGCGGTCTCCAGAATTGCACACCATACTCCAAATGAGGTCGCACCAAAGACTTATACAGAGGTATTATCACCTCCTTTTTTCTGCTAGCCATTCCTCTCCGTATGCACCCAAGCATCCTTCTAGCTTTTGCCGTCGCCTTTTCTACCTGTTTAGCTACTTTAAGATCATCAGACACAACCATGCCTAGGTCCCGCTCTTCTTTAGTGGACAAAAGTACTTCACCTCCTATACTGTATTGCTCCCTTGGATTGCTGCAGCCCAAATGCATGACCTTACATTTTTTAACATTAAATCCCAGCTGCCAAATTCTAGACCATTCTTCAAGCTTAGCTAGATCCCTCCTCATGTTATCTACACCTTCCTGGGTGTCTACTCTATTACAGATTTTGGTATCATCTGCAAAGAGGCAAACCTTACCCGACAGCCCTTCCGCTATATCACTAACAAAGATGTTAAAAAGAATCGGACCAAGGACAGATCCCTGGGGCACACCACTGGTAACATCCTTCTCCTCAGAGTGAGCTCCATTTACTTGTACTCTTTGTCGCCTCCCACCCAACCAATTTCTAACCCAAGCAGTAACTTTAGGGTCCATCCCTAGGGTGCTCAGTTTGTTTATAAGTCGCCTGTGAGGAACAGTGTCAAAGGCTTTACTGAAATCTAAATACACCACATCTAGAGCTCTCCCTCGGTCCAACTCCCTGGTCACCCAGTCAAAGAAATCGATCAGATTTGTCTGACAAGACCTGCCTCTGGTGAATCCATGCTGCCTCGGATCCTGTAATCCGCCAGACTCCAGAAACCTCACTATTTTCTTTTAGCAGCGTTTCCAATAATTTACTCACCACCGAAGTTAAACTAACCGGCCTGTAGTTTTCAACCACATCCTTACTTCCGCTTTTGTGTTAAAGGCACCACATGAGCCTCTCTCCAGTCCTTTGGTACCACTCCCGACTCCAACGAGGCATTGAAAAGGTCAGTCAGTGGAGTTGCTAGAACGTCCCCAAGTTCCCTCAGTATTCTAGGGTGTATCCCATCCGGTCCCATCGCTTTGTCTACTTTAAGTTGAGCTAGTTTCTAACGAACACAGTCTTCTGAAAATTGTTCAAGATGTCCCTCGCTTCTGTTCTTATTTGTGGGTGTTTTCTGCGGTCCTGCTCCTGGTTCTTCATCTGTGAACACAGAACAAAAATATTTGTTAAGCAATTCCGCTTTATCCTTATCAGCTTCTACATATTCCCCCCTGCACCCTTGAGTCTGACAATACCACTTTTGCCCTTCCTCTTCTCACTAATATATCTGAAAAATGTCTTATCCCCCCATTTTATTGCATTGGCTATTTCCTCCTCCTTTTGAATCTTTGCCTTCTTGACTACTTTGCTAGCTTCTCTAAGTTTTTCCAAATACAGATGCCTGTCTTTCTCTCTCTGTGATCTCTTGTATTTCAAGAAGGCCTCCCTCTTTTTCTTCCCTTTTTCAGCTACTTCCTTCGAAAACCATAGCGGTCTCCTGTTCCTTTTGCCTTTTATTTACCATTTTAACAAAAAGGTTGGTTGCCTTTAAAATACCCCCTTTCAGTTTTGCCCACTGTTTTTCTACATCCCCCAGCTGTTCCCATCCCACTAACGACTCCCTGAGGTATTGGCCCATCTTCGCAAAGTTAGTCTTCCTAAAGTCTAAGATCTTCACCTTGGAATGGATTCTAACAGCCCTAGTCCTAATACTGAACCACACCATCTGGTGGTCACTGGATGCAAAATGATCTCCCACTACAACATCAGAAACACTCTCACCATTGGTAAGCACCAAGTCCAGTATGGCCCCTTCACGTGTGGGGTCTGTTACCAATTGCCTGTAGAGAATCCAGGATCTCCTTACTTCTAGATGATACTGCAGCAGGAATGTGCCAAGCAACATCTGGCATATTGAAATTTCCTAGCAGTAGCACTTCCCCTTTCCTAGCAATGCTGCATATGTCTTCAATTAACTCTCTGTCCACCTCTTCCTCTTGTGAGGGAGGTCTGTATATCACACCAATGCAAATAGATTTCTCTTTCCCTCTTTCTAGTTTAACCCACAATGCCTCCTCTCTCCCTTTTAAGCTCTGTAATTCCAAAGCTTTAATAGTAGTTTTTACATATAGTGCCACTCCTCCTCCCCTTCTTCCTACCCTGTCCTTTCTGAATAAAGTATAGCCAGGTATGAGTGTGCATAGGTACCCGCTCCCACCCCACCAAAGTCAATACGTTGTGGAGTCACCTTTTGCTGCAATTACAGCTGCAAGTCTCTTGGGGTAGGTCTCTATTAGCTTAGCATATCTAGCCACTGGGATTTTCACCCATTCCTCAAGGCAAAACTGCTCCAACTCCTTCAAGTTAGATGGGGTGTGTTGGTGTACAGCAATCTTCAAGTCATGCTCCCAGATTGAGGTCTGGGCTGACTAGGCCATTCCAAGACATTTAAATGTTTCCCTTTAAACCACTCCAGTGTAGCTTTAGCAGTATGTTTATGGTCATTGTCCTCCTGGAAGGTAAACCAGTCTGAAATCTCTGGCAGACAAACAGGTTTTCCTCAAAAATTGTCCTGTATTTAGAGTGTTATCCATCGTTCCAGCAATCCTGACCAGTTTTCCTGTCCCTGCCAATGAAAAACATCCCCACAGCATGATGCTGCCACTACCATGTTTCACTGTGAGAATGGTTTCTCGGTGTGATAGGAAGTGATGGCCAAAACGTTTCGTCCCATCTGACCAGAAAACCTTCTTCTGTGTGTTTGCAGTTTGCACAACAGTATGTGGCGGACCCCCCCAAAACAGTAATTACACTAACCTGGTAATTGTAGTTCCTTTAGTGATGACAGCTTAGTTCTCCACCTCTGGGTTGTGAACCTCCTCCTGCAGCTTGAAGACTGGATATGACAAACTTCTGACATCATGGGATATAGCATGCTGGAGTCTCCCATCAGCTCCAGTGAACTACTGACAAAGACTCAAAAGAGCAACAAATAAGTAGCTAACAATCAACACTAATTCAATAACGCAAACCTGAAACTGTTAAGGTAGAACCGATAACTATTCGGCTCGACCACTCCCCTTCCGGGACTAGGGGACTTGTGACCGCTCTCGCTCTCCAGCTCCCATCTCATACCAAAGACGCAAGCCAGAGAGCACAGCACAGCAAAGAATTAGCTCAAACATTTACCTGAAAAATTTGCACTGAATCCCATTGAACGCACTCCGATAAAAAATACCCCTCTGGGCGGGAATGAGGACTAAGCTGTCGTCACTAAAGTAACTACAATTACCAGGTTAGTGTAATTACTATTTCCTTAGCGTTCCTCCAGCTTAGTCCTCCACCTCTGGGATGTAACAGAGCAGTACTAACGGGTAGGACTGTGCCATCCGGAGCGCAATACCGCCACCCCGAAACAGGCATCATGTGCCACCAACACATCCAGGCGGTAGTGCTTATGAAGAGAGGGCCACGTAGCCGCTCTGCAAATTTCCACCGGCGGAATCAAACTGTGTTCCGCCCAGGAAGCCGCCTGCGCTCTAGTGGAAAGCGCTCTCAAGCCCACTGGCACTGGCCGACCATGCAAAACATATGCTGACACTATGGCTTCTTTAACCCATCTGGCGATAGTTGCTTTCGCTGCCGCTTCGCCCTTCCGTGGACCCCTGAACAGCACAAAAAGTCGATCCAATCGGCGAAAAGAATCGGAAATTATCAAATAATGCTTCAGCACCCTCTTGACATCGAGGCAGCGCAACCCCCGGTCTACAACGCTTTCCCCCCCAGCTCCGAGAACCGGCAATGAAACCACTTGATTCAAATGAAACGGGGCGGAAACCTTCGGTAAAAACAATGGAACTGTTCGAAGAACTACCTTCTCCTTAGAAAAATACAAGAAAATGCCTGCAACTCCGAGATGCGTCTCGCCGAACAAATGCCACTAAAAAGACCGCCTTCAAAGTGACATCCTTACCTGACGCCTGATGTAAGGGCTCAAAGGTCTCTTTGACCAGAGCCCCCAAGACCAGATTAAGATCCCAGGATGGCACCGAAATTCGACGAGCCAGCTGCATTCTGGCAACTGCTTTAACAAAAACGCACCACATCGACATGCAATCCAAGAGGCACCCCTTGAACCTTCCCTCTATAACAGGCTAGGGCCGCCAACTGGACCCTCGGTGAACTGGCTGCTAAACCTTTATCGAAATCAATCTAGACTTGGAAGAACCATCCGCCGCCCACTGTCTCAGCAAGAGACCTGTGAGCAGCCACCAACGAGGTCATGCTATTCGCTAGAGCCCTGACAAGGTCATAGTGCACATCTGCCAAATACGCGGTACCCAACTCCAGACGTTCAAGTTCCCGCACACTGTCTTGGTCCAAGGAAGCCGACTGACACAAGTGCTGGGACCACCTGAGACAGGTTCTCGCCACCCAAGCTCCACAAATGGAAGCCTGCAACAACACCGTAACCGCCTCAAAGGATTGCTTCAACAGACCATCAACCTTTTGATCCTGCACATCCTTTAAGGCCGCACTAACTTCCACCGAAACGGTAGTCTTTTTAGTAACCGCTGAGACCGCAGCATCAACCCAGGGGGAGCAGAATTTCTCCTTATCTTTATCCGCCAAGGGATATAGCTTGTTCATAGTTTGAATCCCTCGGAGCCCCGCTTCTGGGTGATCCCACTCATCTTGGATCATCCTATCTACCACTTTGTGGACAGGAAACACTATCCGAGTCTGACACACCGCCTGAATGATAGGGTCCTCTCCCTCATCTTCTTCAATCGGCGGAGCAGTGGCGAGCTTTAGCATTTGGAGAGATTCCGAGATTAATGCCATTAGCTCCTCCCTTCAGAATACTCGAATGATTTTCGACTGATCCTCAGGCTCTGGGATTTCCCCTTCTTCGAACTCGTCCATATCACCATCCAAATCCATATCTGTATCTTCCACCTCCTGCACCCAAGGTCAGAAGTGGGTCGGTCCGATGGACGAGACCTCTTTGACAGTCTGGGAGATAGAGCACTCCCCTCCGTTCCACCAGACAGCAGGACCGCTGAAGTAAGCAAAGAGGCATCTGGTATCCTACCCTGACGCCTTAAACAAAATGCCTGATGCATCAAAAGGACAAAGTCAGGACAAAAGTCCATCTGCTGCGCTTCCATGGATGTTGACGGGCCCCCTGCCAGCGCTTCTGGAACGGACGCCAACGGAGAAGGTCCCCACAGCTCGCCCTCCCCCATTGTTGGGAACTGTGTGTGAGAGAAAACTGCAGCCAATCTGAGCACTTTTCAAATCATTTAGAATCCCTTCAGCAAAGGCTCCAACGATCCTGTGAGCAGTGAGTGAGAATCAGCTGTGCCTACTTAGTTGGGAACTGTGTGTGAGAGAAAACTGCAGCCAATCTGAGCACTTTTCAAATCATTTAAAATCCCTTCAGCAAAGGCTCCAACGATCCTGTGAGCAGTGAGTGAGAATCAGCTGTGCCTACTTAGTTGGGAACTGTGTGTGAGAGAAAACTGCAGCCAATCTGAGCACTTTTCAAATCATTTAGAATCCCTTCAGCAAAGGCTCCAACGATCCTGTGAGCAGTGAGTGAGAATCAGCTGTGCCTACTTAGTTGGGAACTGTGTGTGAGAGAAAACTGCAGCCAATCTGAGCACTTTTCAAATCATTTAAAATCCCTTCAGCAATGGCGCGCCCGTGCCTTGCGGGCCCGCGCCTGAGGGCCTCGCAAGAGGGCCCTTTGGCGTGGCCCTTAGGCGGTGGACCGTGCGAGACCCACTATCTGCTGCTATATGCTCATTCTGTTCAGCGATATGCTGTTTGTAGTTAATGTAAGGTAATGTAATGTAAGTTATGTACTGTGTTCCCTGTTTGTACTCCTAGTGTTTTGTTGTGATGTAATGATAATGCAATGTATGTTTCCCTCACCTTTGTTTAACTTTGTGCTGTATTAACCGCTTTGATTGAAGGAAAAGGCGGGATACAAAACATGTTAAATAAATAAAATAAATAAAATAAATTGTCGTGGCCCCCTGCAAAGGTGGGGAAGCAGCGCTCTCCATCTGCTGTTCCACGGTGACAGAAACTGCAGCACAGCCCCTACAGATGCCGGTATCTGCCACCGTGCCCCTGTGGGTCCCACAAACCACACACTGCGGGTGTGCAGACATGTGCTGACATGGTCACTTAAACTATCTCTGCAAAGTATTTTTTTTTCAGAAATTCCCGAACCTAGGAAATAAAAGAAACTCTAAGCCTCTCCTCCCTGCCCAGAGAACACCCGGGTCAAATAACCGCCAACGGCCCTGACAGAGAACCCAGCACCTACCACCCAGACCACTATGATAAAGAGGAGCTTCAACTCAAAACAAAACAAAATAAAATAGAAAATAAAACAAAAAATAAAACAAAATCTCACCAACAACGAGGGGAAGAAGCAGTAATAGGAAACTTGATCACCCGCAGTGGACTTTCCCCCTCTCTCCGCTGCTGAAGCCGGCACGCAGTAAAAACCGCTAAGATAAAATGGCTGCGGGCTCAAAAGAGAGCCGGTTTTGGCGCCATTCTGCCCATCCGAATCGTTCGGCTTGAAGGCTACACCCCGAATCCGACCCCACTGCCAAAAGGGAGTACTCACCGGCAAAAATCTGGGCTCTTCAAGCTGCGACGTTACCCCAGTCTAGGAGTAACGTTCGCAGCGAGAGCATGCCTTTGTGTCTGCAATACCGGCGCCGAACCAGCTCCCGCCAGAAATCAGCACGATGGGGCCGAGCAGATAAGCAAAAAGAACTGAAGAAAAGAAACAGACGATGTGCTTCAGGAGCTCTCTCCCGCGCTGCCCAGGGAGAGGACTCCTAACAAAATGGAGGTCCTGGTGTGACAGGGGAACTGACCAGACACCCCCCCCCCCACCGATTTTTCTTTTTTTAAAGGGACAGCAAAATATAGAATGGTATAGGCAGAAACAAATGAAAGGAAACCTCAAAAACCTAGGGACCTGACCACTAACACCCTAACTACTTTACTCCTTATTCATTCCTCTAGTGAGCCCAGCACCTAGGCTCACAACATCCTCCTGCTGCATGAAGACTGGACACACTGGGGCTGATGGGAGATTCCAGCATGCTATATCCCGTGATGTCACAAGTTTGTCATATCCAGTCTTCAAGCTGCAGGAGGAGGTTCACAACCCAGAGGAGGAGGACTAAGCTGGAGGAACGCTAAGGAACATGTTTTATTTCTTTAAGGAATGGCTTTTTTATGGCCACTCTTTTATAACGCCCCGCTCCGTGGAGTATACAGCGTAAAGTGGTCCTAGGGATAGATACTCCCATCTCCACTATGAATCTTTGCAGCTCCTTCAGTGTTATCACTGGTGTCTTTGTGGCATTTCTGATTAATGCCCCCCTTGCACAGTCTGTGAGTTTTGATGGGCGGCCTTCTCTTATCAGGTTTGTAGTTTCCATTTTCTTATAATGGATTTAATGGTGCTCAGAATTTGTTGATGGTTTTTTTTTTGTTTGTTTGTTTGTTTGTTTTTTTAATATAACACGTGCAGGACCCAAAAGAAACATAGAAATATGACGACAGAAAAAGACCACATAGCCTATCTAGTCTGTCCTTCCATAACAACTACAACAGTCCCCTTTTTACCTTTAGAGATCCTCTGTGTTTGTCCCATGCTTTTTTGAATTCAGTTACTGTCCTCATCTCTACCACCTCCACTGGAAGACTATTCCATGGATCCACAACTCTTTCCGTAAAGAAATATTTCCGCATATCACTCCTGAATCTATCTCCCTTCACCCTCATCCCATGTCCCCTCGTAGCAGAACTTGCTTTCAATTGAAAGAGGCTCTCTCCCTGAACATTTATGCCACGGAGGTATTTATTTTTTTTTTATTTTCTATTTATGCATTTTACAAAATTTAAACATCAATCAATAATGTTTACAGAAAAGATATTTCTTGTGAACAATACAAAGAAACAATAAATTCTGAAGAAATAGAAAACAAGAAAACATCGTTAATCCTCAAAGGAAGGAGAGTGGTTTCAAAATCATCTGAAGGCAGGAAAGAAACCTACAGCACCAAAGGAAAACCATGTCAAAATCATCAGATGGCGGCCAGAGATTAGGATCATATTATAATAACAGATAGTAAGCCCTATGATACAGATGTTATAGTATGCAAACTGATAAATGACGACAGATCACCAGGCTGAAAGAAAACATCTCTCTGAGACTTGAAAACTATTATACATTTACATGGGAATCTGAGCGTGAAAGAGGCTCCCAATTGAGTAACGCCAGATTTTAATAAAAGAAAAGCTTTACGTCGTTTCTGAGTTTCCTTTGAAACATCCGGGAATACAGATACTTTTTTCCCCATAAACAAATTGGCCCTTTTTTTATAAAACCATTTGAGGAGCCAATCCCTATCAGAGGAAAGAGCCAATGATATTAACATTGTGGAAGTTTTAATTTGGCCCTCCCCAGGGGAAGAAAGCATAGTAGAGACATTAAGAAAATCAAACTCCATAGTTCCTAACATTGCTCGGCCCTCTTTCTTACCCGCAGGTAAGTAATAGGCTCTCTGAACAGGAGGAATTAATTCCACAGGAACCATTAAAGCTTCAAGAAGATATTTCTTAAACATTTCTAAGGGTGCTACATCCAGAACCATAGGAAAATTTAGCAACCTTAAATTAGAAGCCCTAGTAGTATTCTCCAGCGTCTCCAACTTCATTTTTAACATCACATTATCTTTCATTAGGGAAAAGGTTAGATCAGAAACCTGTGAAAGCTTCTGATCAGTAACAACAGCATTATTCTTAACTTCCAACATTTCATTATTTAGGGAAAGAACACCCTCCTCAAGCTTAGAAACACTGGAACTTGAAAGAGTCAATTGTTGGGTCACTGCCAGCGAAAGCTGGCTAATCGCTTCCCAAATGTTATCCAGTCTCACCACAGCCGGTCGCACAAGTGAGAACAAAGGCGATAACCCAACTGGAGTAGAACTTTCAGGCGATGTCACACAGTCTTTTACCAGCGCGGCTTCTCTGCTCACCTCGGTAGTAGATGGAGCTCCAAGTTCAAAAACAGCTGCCGCCACTGTGACCGACGGCTGTACTCCGGGAAGACTACTCGGCACGTCCCGCTTCTGGTTCTTTACCGCATCCAACACCGGGAGAGGAAGAGAACCTCGCACCAAGGAGGTCCCCGAAGGCCCTGGAGCCTCCACCACGGAGGTATTTAAACATCTCAATAAAATCACCTCTAACCCGCCTTTCCTCTAAGGTGTACAAATTAAGATCCTTCAGTCTGTGCTCATATGCTTTATAATGAAGACCACTAATCATTTTAGTAGCCACCCTCTGCACCGAGTTCACCCTGTTCACATCCTTTTGAAGGTGCGGTCTCCAGAATTGCACACTATACTCCAAATGAGGTCGCACCAAAGACTTATACAGAGGCATTATCACCTCCTTTTTTCTGCTAGCCAGTCCTCTCCGTATGCACCCAAGCATCCTTCTACATTTCGCAGTCGCCTTTTCTACCTGTTTAGCTACTTTAAGATCATCAGACACAACCATGCCTAGGTCCCGCTCTTTAGTGGACAAAAGTACTTTACCCCCTATACTATACTGTTACCTTGGATTGCTGCAGCTCAAATGCATGACCTTACATTTTTTAACATTAAATCCCAGCTGCCAAATTCTAGCCCATTCTTCAACCATAGCTGGATCCCTCCTCATCTTATCTACCCCTAGTCTTTCTATATTCTGATAACGTAAACAATTGATCTACGTTTACCCGTTCCTCTCCGTTCATTAATTTATAGACTTCTATCATATCACCCCTCAGCCATCTCTTTTCCAGGTCAAAAAGCCCTAACCTTTTTAGCCTTTCTTCATAGCAGTAGCCTTCCATCCCCTTTACCATTTTGGTGGCTCTTCTCTTGTTTACGTTATCAGAATATAGAAAGACTAGGGGACATGCAATGAAGCTACAGGGTAAACTATTTAAGACTAATAAAAGAAAATATTTTGTCACTCAACATGTAATAAAACTCTGGAATTTGTTACCGGAGGATGTAGTAAAGGCTGTTAGTGTAGCTAGGTTTAAAAAAGGTTTGGACAAGTTCCTGGAGGAAAGGTTCACAAACCATTATTAAGAAGGGACCCAGGATATCAATGCTTGACCCAGTACAAGCATTGCGGAACTTGTGTCTTTTGGGGAAACTGCTAGGTACGTATGACCTAGATTGGCCACAGTTGGAAACAGGATACTGGGCTTGATGGACCTTGGTCTGACCCAGTATGGCGTCTCTCATGTTCTTATGTAACCCTGATCTAAACTTCTCCACAACTTTGTCTCTGACCTGTTTGGAGTGCTCCTTGGTCTTCATGCTGCTTGCTTAGTGGTGCTGCAGAGTCGAAGGCCTTTCAGAACAGGCATATTTATACAGGCATCATGTGATACTGATTGCACACAGGTAGACCCTAATCAACTAATTATATGACTTCTGAGGTTAATTGGTTGGACCAAATCATATTTAGGGGTTTCATAGCAAAAGGAATGAATACATGTACACTCAACCTTTCAGTTTTTACTTGTTTTTTTATATATACAAGGTATTTTGTCATTCCACTTCACCAATTTGGACTATATTGTTAGGTCCAAAACCTAACTTCTAAATGAACTTCCACTTTCATTCCAGGTTGTAATGCGACGAAACAGGACAAAAATCAAGGGGATGAATACTTTCACAAGGCACTGAATGTGCATCTGCGTCTCTGCCAGGCCTCACTCTCACCACCCAAAACTATCAAAATACATAACATCGAACTAGAAACCAAACATGAAGTAAAATACCTGGGCATAACAACTGACCAATATTTCACCTTCACATCAACAAGACAGCACAATCAATATCCCACAAAATAAAAACATCACGCAACCTACAATCTACTCTAGCAGCCTTGGACTTCCACTCTGCACTCCAAGCACTAATGTCCCCCATACTGGACTTATTTGTTTACATTTTCTTATATACTGTGCTATTTTCCATCAGTGCGGTTTACATGGAACATTTTACATACACATTTCAAATGACTTGATTTGTGTTTACAAAGAACAGGAATAGGAACTTGGAAAGAAACATAAGAACATAAGATATGCCATACTGGGTCAGACCAAGGTCCATCAAGCCCAGTATTCTGTTTCCAACAGTGGCCAATCTAGGTCATACGTACCTAGCAGTTTCCCCAAGGGACACAGGTTCCACAATGCTTGTATTGGTTCAAGCATTGATATCCTGGGTCCCTTCTTAATAATGGTTTATGGACCTTTCCTCCAGGAACTTGTCCAAACCTTTTTTAAACCCAGCTACACTAACAGCCTTTACTACATCCTCCGGTAACAAATTCCAGAGTTTGATTACACGATGAGTGAAAAAATATTTTCTTTTATTAGTCTTAAATAGTTTACCCTGTAGCTTCATTGCATGTCCCCTAGTCTTTCTATATTCTGATAAGGTAAACAATCGATCTACGTTTACCCGTTCCACTCCGTTCATTAATTTATAGACTTCTATCATATCTCCCCTCAGCCGTCTCTTTTCCAACTTCAAAAGAGCCCTAACCTTTTTAGCCTTTCTTTATAGGAGTATCCTTCCATCCCCTTTACCATTTTGGTGGCTCTTCTCTGAACCTTTTCTAAAATTGCTATATCCTTTTTAAGATATGGCGACTAGAATTGCACACAATATTCAAGGTGTGGTCTCACCATGGAACGATATAGAGGCATTATAATATTTTTTGTTTTATTTTCCATTCCTTTCCTTATCATACCTAGCATTCTATTTGCTCTCTTGGCCGCTGCTGCACACTGGGCCGAGGGTTTTAACATGGTATCCACAAGGACGCCTAAATCTTTTTCCTGGGTGGTGGTTCCTAATGTGGAACCTTGCATCGTGTAACCATAGTTTGGGTTGTTCTTCCCTAGGTGCATAACCTTGCACTTCTCCACATTAAATTTCATCTGCCATTTTGATGCCCAGTCTTCCAATTTATCAAGATCCTCTTGCAATTTTCCACAATCCTCCTGGGTTTTAACAACTTTAAATAGTTTTGTGTCATCAGAAAATTTGATAACCTCACTCGTTATTCCACTTTCCAGGTCATTTATGAATATGTCAAAAAGCAGCGGACCCAGCACAGATCCCTGGGATACACCACTATTCACCTTTCTCCATTGGGAAAATTGGCCATTTAGCCCTACCCTCTGCTTTCTATCTTTTAACCAGTTCCTGATCCACAGTAGTACACTGCCTCCTATCCATTGACTCTTTAGTTTTGCCAAAAGTCTCTCATGAGGGACCTTGTCAAAGGCTTTCTGAAAGTCCAGATACACAATATCAACCGACTCACCTTTGTCCACCTGTTTATTCACTCCTTCAAAAAACATAACAGATTAGTAAGACAAGATCTTCCTTGTCTAAAGCCATGTTGGCTGTCTCCCATTAGGTCGTGACTATCCACATGCTGAGTAATTTTATTCTTTATGATGGTTTCTACCATTTTTCCCAGTACTGACGTCAGGCTCACCGGTCTGTAGTTTCCCGGATCACCCCTGGAACCCTTTTTAAAAATTGGTGTTACATTGGCGATCCTCCAATCTTCAGGTATTAGAGATGATTTTAATGATAGTTCACAGATTACTGAAAGCAGTTCTGCAATCTCAAATTTCAGTTCTTTCAACACACATGGATGTATACCATCCGGCCCAGGTGATTTGCTACTCTTCAGTTTATCTAATAATTATAAGACATCTTCCCGATGTATCGATATTTCCTTCAATTCTTCCGCACCTTTAAATACCACTTCAGTCATGGGTAACATCCCTACATCTTCCTCAGTAAAGACCGAAGCAAAGAATTCATTCAGTCTCTCCGCTATCGCCTTGTCGCCTCTTAGTGCTCCTTTAACCCCTTTATCATCTAATGGACCAACTGACTCTCACAGGTTTTTTGCTACAAATGTACTTAAAAAGGTCTTTATTTCGCGTTTTTGCTTCCGCAGCAAGCTTCTCTCTTTGCCTGCCTTATCAATGCCTTGCATTTGACTTGCCAGTGCTTGTGCTGTTTCCAGGTTTCGTCCTTTGACTCTTTTTTCCATTTCCTGAAAGGTGCTTTTTTGGCAACAGCCTCTCTGACCTCACCTTTAAACCATGCTGGCAGTTTTTTGGACTAACTTCCACTTTTCTTAAAGCGTGGAATACAGCTGGTCTGGGCTTCCAAGATAGTATTTTTCAACACCACCCAAGCTTGATGTACGTCTTTAACCTTCGAAACTGCTTATTTTAGTTTTTTCTTAACTGTTTTCCTCATTTTATCATAGTCTCCCTTTCGAAAGTTAAAAGGTAGTACTGTGGATTTCCTTACTATCCCTCCTCCACTAATTAAATCAAAGGCGATCATGCTATGATCACTATTGCCAAGTGGCCCCAACACCCTTATCTCTTGCACTAGATCTGGTGTTCCACTAAGGACTAGGTCTAATATGGCTTCCCCTCTGGTCGGTTCATGAACCAGCTGCTCCAAGCAGCAATCATTTATTTCATCTAGGAACTTTATCTCCCTAGCATGTCCTGACGTGACACTGACCCAGTCGATACCGGGGTAATTGAAATCACCCATTATTATTACTGCACTGTAACTTTTGTTAGCTTCCTTGATTTCTTTGAGCATTTCATCATCCATTTGGTCATTCTGGTAGGTGCTCGATAGTACACCCCCACTACCATCGCCTTCCCCCTTTTATATGGAATTTCAATCCATATAGATTCTACAGCAGATTTTGTTTCCTGCAATGTTACTCCTGGTTTCCTGGATGGTACTGAATCAATCAGCTAGGCAAAGATGCAGAGGTGACCAAAAGGATGAGCTCAACACTGCCATTTTAATGTCAGGTCTGAGAAAACATTAAGGGCTCTCTCATAAGTCTCCAATCAGTCCTGGTGAAGAATATATTTATTTGAATGATTATGTACAGGTAGAAAGTTGCTTACATCTGAATGCATACAGCACCAGCATCTTTCCTGGCTTTTACAGAATGCTATCTGGCACACAATCATCATTATTCCGAGCAGAATGACTGTTTATGAACACCAACGTTATTTTGATAACTGCACAGATTACTATGCACCAGATAGCATTCGGGGACTGGAGTTTCTAAGCCCTATAGGCACTCCTCGTGCAAGCCACTTAACTCTCCGTTGCCTCAGGTACACATAGATTGTGAGCCCTTTGAGGGCGAGGGAATATATCCAGTACGTGTTTGTAGTAATTAGATAATGTAAACCACTTTGGATTGAAGAATAAGGCAGTATAGAAAACTGGTTAAAGAAATAAAGACAAAAGCATTCCAGAACATGAACACAGTGGCAAACCCTTTTTTTTTTAATACAAGATAAAGGTGCTGGCTTGCGCTCCTTGTTTTGCGCATAGCTCATTTGCATGCTGTTTGTTTACAGCATACCCGAGCTGAACTTCTACATTAAGCCTCCATTAGAACTTTAGCACTAAGCTCTAGCACAGGGTTTCTGCATATTGTACTGCCTTCCAATTACTCTGTATATTGCCTAAATAATTGCAAGGAGCTTGATTATTGCTGTTATGGTGGTGGTTCTTTTTTCTTTACTATATTTCTGAAAGAAGGAAAATCTTAATAAAGAAAGCTGAGCAGCAGAATAGTGCAGAAACCTATACTTCCACCACTAGCCTATTATTGGTCCTTCTCCAACCTAGTTCCCTTATACAGGCCAGTCAGGCCCAGGTGATGGTAGAAGACATGAATTTTATACACTTGGGAAAAGTACAGAGAACACAGCTCAACAGTTTGTCTCCTCTCCCCCATGCAGGGAAAAGAACATCACCTTCATCTGTCCCTTACAGCAACCATCCCTGTTCTGCTAAACAGACCAGCTAGATGTGTTTTGCGCAGCAAAGAAAAGAGTGGCTCGTCTTCCTCTTTGACCGCCCAGACTCAAATTGTCTATTTGAACACATGGTTTTACTTGGGACAGTTTCACGCATACCATGATAGTCATGAATACACATGGGTGTACGGTGTCCCATGTAGGTCAAATTAGCAGTCAGGCCCAGGGCTGCAGAAGACGACATTGTAGCCTGATAAGCAGTGGCTCTCCTCCTGTTTGCTACTAGCTGGTGTGTGAAGCAGAAAGGAAGCAGTTGCTTAAAGGGACAGATGAAGAGAACAAAGTGAGGAGTTTTTCTAGTGGAGAGGAAGAAAGCACACTGAGGATTTTTTGCAGGAGTGAAGAGAGCAGCTGTGAAGGATGCAGATGTATTTGGTGATGGAGAGAGAGTTGGGAACAAAGAACTATGGCTCCTGCTAGGAGTTAAAGAGAAAAAGGGCAGGGGATTTGGAGCAGAGGGAGAGAGAACACAGGGCCAGGGAATCAAGGTCCTTGCTAATAGTTAAGTAAAAATGGGTGTGGAGGGATTGATTGGGGTTCCTACAGGGATAGTTGAGAAGAAAACACTGAAGAGCGAGCAGAGAGAGGGCTAGGTCTTGCTGGCCAGTAGGGATAGAAAAGGAAGCAGACGAACAAAAATTGAAAGAAAGCTTTGGGGGGAGGGGGGAAAGAATTAGGGGGAATAGAGAGAAAGTTTGGTAAAGGGAGGTGATCAGAGGAAGATAGAGTATATGAAGATGGTCAAGCTGGAAGATTGAGCTTGAGGAAAGAGAAAGGTAGAGGTGGCAGGCTAGGAGCAGAGAGGAATCCAGCCTTTTGATGAGGGAATTCGGTACAAAAACATTACAAATAAAAGCCGCAGAATTTTACATTAATTTTAACATGTTGGTAGAATTTCCCTAGGAGTAAACTATGCATTGTGTGTGGCATTCGCTCCCCCTACCCCTTCCTTGCCTATCTTAAAAGGGAGAGAACGAGTCTCACGTTCTCACACTCTTGCCAGCTGTCATCAGCGAAACTCAACCCCGGCTCGAAGAAAACTCTATAGACAAGCTGCAGCCCTCAGACAAACTTGTTGCATCTGTGACCAGCTGGGGGAGGACATCCGGGTTTCTTACCTTGCGGCAGGTCAGCCAAGCATGAGCGTGCACAGACCAATGACCCGAGAGCGTCGTGAGGACGTGCGCGATGCCGACGGCCGCCAGAGCAATGAGCGCGGCTTCCGGATATTCAGCCAAGGCACCTCCGGGCCCGCAACAAGCCCAAAGCCAGACAGGATAGAAAACACAGAAGAAAGGAAATACGGTGCCGTAGCAAATCCACGGGCGCCGACGGTACAGAGTTACCGCCTGCACTAGCTCGTCGTCAGCGCACACGCCACTTCCCGCCACCGCCATCTTAGCCAGGCGTTCTACGGCACCGCCACTTCCGTCTACGTCAGGTTCGTCCTTGACAACACGCGCTTCCCTCGCAACCACGCTCTCGTTATCTGCGCTAGCGTCACAGGCGCTTCCTGTGAGTTTGCGGAAATCTTATGGCTGAATCATTTGGCAGTGAAAGGACACTGCGATTCCGGGTAGTACGAGTTTTCCTCGCAACCAAGTTCTCGCTCACGGCTGCGCTTTCTGCACCAGCGTCACAGGCGGTGCTTGCAGCACGTACGCCAAATGTTCAGCTTTATGATAATAGATGCGCTAGCTTTATCAGCAGAGTAGAATGTGTGAGAGAGAAGGAGAGAAACAGGTTGAAGGATCTGTGGCAGTGTGAGAGAGAAACAGGTTGAAGGATCTGTGGCAGTGTGAGAGAGAAACAGTTTGAAAGATCTGTAGACTGTGTGTGTGTGTGAGTGAGAGAGAGAGATTGACAGATCTGTGGGCAATGAGAGAGAGAAACTAAATAGAAATGTGGCAGGTGAAGGCCTGTGATTTACTGATAACTGATACAAGCAGGCTAGCTGGACTAGCTTGACCTGTAAATGAGGCTTGTAAAGAGGCCTAGTGGAGTTACACATCCCCCAGCATGTTCACTGAAGAATTATGAATTTAGTAGAAGTATTGAATTAGCTTAGATCAGCATAACTGATGGAAAAATACAGAGAGAAATGTTTTAAATTGCTGACAGAGGGATTGCAGAGCCATGCTTCCCTGCACGTACAACCAGCCATATAGCCTTGAAAGTATAGAAGTAACAAGTTGGTGAACTAGCCATTGTATTGGGACTAGAGGGGGGGGGGTAAGCAAAGTGCTCGGCCCACCCCAGAAGCATAATTGGATAATCATATCAGTACCGGAACCAATAGAAGGGGTACAGGAGTAATGGGAGGTTACCGGGACCAATGAAATGTTTGTCAATACCTAGAATGGAGCAAAAGTCTATAAAAGTTGTTGTATTGCCAGAGAACATCGCTCAACCATTTTGAATCTGTCTTGTTTGAGACTTGTGCACAAATAAATGATTTGGACCTTCTGAACTGACTCCTGGTATCATTGGTTTGTATACTCTCTGCTGCCACATATTTTTGGTGCGTTGGCCGGGAAGTTGTGGAACCAGAGATATATAGGGCAATATATCACGACTTTCCGCCTCCATAGGCCTGGTCCTGCCGGGATCGCGCCCTTCCGACGGGGGCTGCTCCCAGGCGCCGCCGGTCCATTGCATCGGAGGGAGTCAGCCGGACTTCAGCGGGTGCCGGGCCCAGCTGGAGCCAGCGCCTCGAACCCGAGTGAGGGGAGTCCGAGGTCCAACTCATGCGCCTGCTTGGGGAGTTGTGAGGACCGGATCCGGTGAGTAGTTTTTGACTTGTTATGTCTAGACAGATAAGAAAGTGCAGGACTGCCGCTTGAACTTGGAACTTGGAATTTGGTAAGAGAGCCTGATCAACTCTCAAGACGGACCGAGTAACTCTGTATGTGTATGCGCAGAGCGAAACTCCCGTCTTCTTGTAATTTGAAACTTGAAAAAGACTAGTCAGAATAATTAGGGAAAAATGCATTTTGGGATTGCGTTGCTAGCAAGAGTGTGTGTGAAGTGTGTATGAGAGGTTTGGCTTTGGCAGCACAAACCAAGCGAAGGCGGACCCCTGATTAGCGCATTTCTTGACCGGGCGACCGCGTTCAAGTCGCGAAAAGGGGGAAGCGATTGCCGTCTTTGTCTTGTTATTTGTTTCCCTTACATGTTTCTAGGGCCGTGAGGACCCCTCACCCACGGTCCGACCACCTTTTCCCTCTGTTTGTTGTTGCGCGCACACATCGAAATGGGAGGGGCTGAGTCTACGGGGAACACACCACTAGAATGTATGATCGCACACTTTAGAGAGGGATTTTCAGGAGACTATGGTAGTGTTAAAATGACTGCAGCTCGTTTACAGATTTTGTGTACTAGAGAGTGGCCTGATCTAGATCCTACCTGGCCCCGAGAGGGAACCTTTGATGTAAGAATAATTCAGTTGATTCATAGTAGAGTGAAAGTAGTACACCCTGACCAGTACCCTTACATAGACTCTTGGTTAAGTATTTGTGAATCCCCGCCTTCCTGGGCGAAGCGCTGTTTTGAAGAACAGTGCAGAATAATGTTAGCGAAAACAGAACATGCTCAGAAAGTAGAGAAGGAGCAGCCCAGAGCAGGGAAAGATGAGAAATCTAAGAAAACGCCACCCATTCTAGTAGATCCTGATTCCCCAGAACCAATTCCCCGATCGATGGTTCCGGTTCCAGCAAGAACAGTAAGACGGCGCCCTGCGCCAGAGCCCCAGAGACAGCCAGAAAGGGGCCCAACCCCTGAGCCCCCACCTGAACCTGAAAAGCAGGAAGTTGCAACTCCCGTAGTTGAGGAAGAAGATTCCGAGACAGAGAAGGAGACAGATCTCGATACTGAGACAGAAAAGGAAGTTGAGAATTCCCTGAGTGAGACTGACAGTGCAGCAGAAGTCATTGCTAGTGTTAGCCCACCAGTAGTGAAATGTAAATCGAAGACAAAACATATAGAGTTGAAAGTAATCATTCCTGACAAGCCTGTAGTTAAGAGAAAGAAGAGCCCAGAGAAGAAAACAGCACTTAGATCCCAAAAGACTCCTGCTGTCAGGATGATGCCTTTACGGCAAGTTCCGGGAACGCCAATAAGGAATGAGGACAATGAGATAGTACCGGGACCCCTAAATTATGTGTATGTTCCTTTCTCCACCACTGATTTATTAAATTGGAGGTCGCACTATGCCTCCTACACCAATAAGCCCCAGGAACTTACAGAATTAGTAAATACTATAATGGAAACCCATCAGCCAACTTGGGCAGATTGCAGACAGCTTTTATCCACCCTATTCACTACAGAAGAGCGAATACGCATTAAGAAAGCAGCTATAGATTGGATGGCAGAAAACCCAGTAGCCCCAGAACGAGGAGCAGTACCCATAGATAATCGAGAAGCAGCTCAGAGAGAATTCCCGAATGAAGATCCTCGTTGGGATCCAAATACAAATGAAGGATCCAGATCCCTTGCCCGTTTTCGTCAAGGCTTGTTACAAGGCCTGAAAAGGGGGGGACAGAAAGCGATGAATCTTACTAAAGTTACTGAAGTTATCCAAGGTATAGACGAGAGCCCAGCAGTATATCATGAAAGATTAATTGAAGCATATAAAATGTACACTCCTTATGATCCCGATGCACCAGGAAGTTTAAGTATGGTTAATTCTGCTTTTGTAAATCAGTCACAACCAGACATTAGACGCAAGTTACAGAAATTAGAGGGGTTTGCAGGCATGAATGCAACACAATTATTAGAAGTAGCACACAAAGTATTTGTGAATCGAGACAATGAAAGACAAAAAGAATGTGATCGAAAGATGAAAAAGAAAGCTGATTTTTTGGCTGCGGCCATAGTTGAGAGAAGGGGAGGTACCCCTAGTCGAAGGAGCAGAGGAAGAGGGCGGAGCCGCGGAGGAAGCCGGCCCCTTTTAGGTGTGAACCAATGCGCCTACTGCAAGGAGGAAGGACATTGGAGAGACACATGCCCACAACTTGAAGACGCCCACGAAGATGACGACAACGATCCTCAATGGAGAGAAGAGAGACAAGGCCGTCCCCGAATCCGCAGAGGGCCCAATCGAGAGCAACAACAGCGAGGCCGAGGAGAAGCTGTGCAAGCATTGGCAGCAGCAGCAACAACGACCTATCATGAAGTAGATTAGGACAGACCGGGCTCTGAATTCGCCCTGGGTCTCCAGGAGCCTATGGTCGGAATACAAATCGGAGACCAAATTATGAACTTTATGGTTGATACTGGAGCAGAGCATTCAGTAATAGATAAGAAAATAGCCCCCTTTTCTGCAAAAGCAGTTACCATCGTGGGAGCAACTGGTGATAAAGCTACAAAATCTTTTCTTCAGAATCGAATATGCAGTCTGGGAGGACAGCAAATAACTCATCAATTCCTTTACATGCCTGAATGTCCAGTGCCACTACTGGGACGAGATATGCTAGCCAAGTTACAAGCCCAAATATCTTTCACCGAAAAAGGAGAAATGCAAATGACAGTAAACCAGCAAGTTAAACCAGCAGGAATGATGCTGCTTACAGTACCCCGAGAAGAAGAATGGAGATATTTCACTGATGATACTGTCAAAGATACCTGCTTTGAACAGACTTTGAAAAGCATTGATGCCCCATCTGGAGTATGGGCAGAAGGCAGTCCGCCAGGCCTAGCCAAGCACATAGCTCCAGTGATTGTGACCCTTAAGCCTGGTGCTACTCCAGTACATGTTAAACAGTATCCTCTCCCAAGAGCTGCTATTGAAGGAATTCATCGACACTTGCAAAGATTATTGGAACATGGCCTACTGAAAACATGCCAATCCCCATGGAATACCCCACTCCTGCCAGTGAAGAAACCTGGAACTGGTGATTACCGCCCAGTACAAGATTTAAGGAGAGTAAATGAAGCAGTTGAGACTGTACATCCAGTTGTACCAAATCCTTACACTCTCCTAGGACTAATTCCTACTGAAGCCACCCACTTTACTGTTCTGGACTTGAAAGATGCATTTTTCTGCATAAGATTAGCTCCTGTGAGTCAGATACTATTTGCATTTGAATGGCAGGACCCCATCACTGGAAGAGGGGGCCAACTTACCTGGACACGATTACCCCAAGGATTCAAGAATTCACCCACCATTTTCAGTGCTGCACTCAACCAAGACCTTTCCAGCTATCCAGTAGCCCAAGGAAAGAGAGTGCTTCTTCAATACGTGGATGATCTGCTAATAGCAGCAGTGTCAGAAAGTGAATGCATACAAGCTACCAAAGACCTTTTGCAGTTGCTAGATGAAGCTGGATACAAAGTTTCCAGAGCCAAAGCACAACTATGCCAAAAAGAAGTGAAATACTTGGTTTTTCAGATAACTCAAGGAAGCAGAAGATTAGGCAGAGAAAGAAAAGAAGCAGTATGCAGAATTCCAACTCCAACAACCAGAAAGCAAGTCAGAGCCTTTCTGGGAGCAGCAGGATATTGTCGAATCTGGATTCCCAACTTTGCCCAAATTGCTAAACCATTATATGAAGCAACAAAAGGAGAAGAAAAGTCCCCATTGGAATGGGGACCCGAACAAGATACAGCCTTTAAGATGTTGAAAGAAGAATTGATGTCATCACCGGCTCTTGGATTACCAGATGTCCATAAGCCTTTCCACTTGTTTGTACATGAAACCCAAGGAAATGCACTAGGCATGTTGACTCAGAAATTAGGAAATTGGGAGCGACCTGTAGCATACTTGTCAAAACAGTTGGACACTGTGGCTAAAGGATGGCCACCTTGTCTGAGAGCAGTTGCAGCTACAGCATTGCTGGTGAGTGAAGCAGACAAACTCACACTAGGACAGAATTTAAAAGTCACTGTGCCACATGCAGTTCTTGCCCTTATGGAACAGAAAGCAAACTTCTGGCTCACCAGTTCCCGAATGTTGAAATATCAGAGCATGCTATGTGAAAACCCACAGATACAATTGGAAGTGAGCCATGCTTTGAACCCAGCTACCCTGATACCTATCAGTGAAGAACTTCCAGAACATGACTGTATGGAAGTCATGGACACTGTATTCTCAAGCAGACCTGATCTAACAGATGTACCTCTAAGCAATCCTGACCAAATTTACTATGTTGATGGAAGCAGTCTTGTCATCAATGGACGACGCTGTGCTGGATATGCAGTAGTCACCCAACATGAAGTTGTTGAATCGTCAGCCTTAGTCTCAGGCACTTCAGCCCAGAAAGCAGAATTGATAGCACTTACCAGAGCACTACTGTTAGGTGCAAAACTTGTGTTGAATGTATATACAGACTCTAAGTATGCTTTTACTACCCTACATGCCCATGGAGCTCTCTATAGAGAAAGAGGACTCATCACATCCGGAGGAAAATCAGTCAAGTATGGTCCTGAGATACTGATGCTACTAGATGCAGTATGGGCTCCAACTCGTGTAGCTGTCATGCATTGCAAAGGACATCAAGCAGGAAAAGGAGAAGTTGCCAGAGGGAATAGATTTGCAGATGCCTCGGCACGACAAGCAGCTATGACAGGACAAATTTCACCACAGGCAACGCCGATGCAGGCAGCATTGTTTCCAATACCCTTGAGCTCATGGTCACCGCGATATACCACCAAAGAATTAGATTACTATTGCAACAAAGAAGAAGGCATGATGAAAGATGGATGGATTGAACTGCCACCGACAGAGGGTAGTCAACCTCCAGGACGAATTGTCATTCCTGAATCATTAGCACCAGCCTTTGTAAAAGCCCTTCATGAAGCTACCCATTATGGAAAAACTGCAATGGAAAAAGTACTCAAACCACATTTCTACATTGCTATGTTATCAGCCTTATCAGCTTCAGTAGCACGACAATGCATAACTTGTGCCAAAAATAATGCCAAACAAGGTCCCGTCCCATTGCCAGGAATTCAGTTAGGAGGTGTTACCCCTATGCACCACCTACAAATTGACTTTACTGAAATGCCAAAAGCCAGTGGATATCACTATTTACTAGTGTTAGTTTGTACCTATTCAGGGTGGGTGGAAGCATTCCCAACAAAAACAGAGAAAGCCCGAGAAGTCACAAAAGTGTTATTGAGAGAGATTGTCCCTAGATTTGGAATTCCAGCAGTAATAGGATCAGACAATGGACCCTCCTTTGTTTGTTTCTCAGATTACCCAACAGTTAGCGAAAGCCCTACAGATACAATGGAAGCTTCACACAGCATACAGACCCCAGAGTTCAGGGAAAGTTGAGCGAATGAATCGTACTTTGAAAGTTCATGTGTCAAAGATCTGTCAGGAGACAAAATTGAAGTGGCCCCAAGTACTTCCAATGGCTTTACTCAGAATACGTTCAGCCCCTGTAAAGTCAAAAGGATTTTCCCCTTTTGAGATTCTGTATGGTAGACCTCCACCCATAATTCAAGGAATTAAAGGAAGTCTAACTCAGATTGGTTCAGAAATAACTAGGCAAGAACTCCTAGCTCTCAGTTTTGTTCTACAGACTCTCCATGCGTGGATCCAAGAACAGTTATCCATCAACTTGACAGAACCCTTCCATCCCTATCAGCCTGGAACTTCGGTGTGGATCAAAGATTGGAAGAAGACACCGTTGGAACCCCACTGGAAGGGACCGTACATTGTCATCCTATCCACTCCAACTGCAGTCAAGGTAGCAGAGATCGATGCCTGGATTCACCACAGCAGAGTCAAGCCAGCAGCAGCTCTAGAGTCTGAGGAATGGACAGCAGAACAGCACCCTGATGCCCCTTTGCGAGTTACCATAAGACGGCAACCAGCAGCTTGAACACCTTGTCACAGGTGCCTTTGCAAAGCCAAGTCTTTCGAAGAGGATTGCTGTTTTCCATGCAGCAAAAGTTTGTTTGTTTCAACGAACCCTAATCTGCGTGTGATCTTGCACACAACTTTGATACTATACTGATTGATCATACTTCTACAAGCCAACTGGACTGATATGTTGGTTATAGTATGATAATTGATATAAGAATCTTCAATCAACACTTAGTGCCCGTTGAAGAACATTTTATTACAGTGCGGGACGAAGAAGAGAACGTCGTGATCAAGCTGAGGATTCAGAAGAACTCCAATCAACATGTACTTCTACTTCTGCTTTGCTTTGGTTGCTTGTCTTGGAGGTTTTGAACAGACTTTAGCTCTACCTCCATGTACTGCTTGCATATCTTCTACTAGAACTGGACTGAAAGTAACTCAGACTCTGATTTATCATTCTCACTATACCTGCACCGGTAAAGTGACTAGGTGTGTTTACAACACCACTGAACTGAATGTTTGCATCAAAGGCAATTCTAGAGTATGCTACAATCCGCATCAGAATCCATCCTATTATACTCTAGAAATACGATGGAATGATGCAGATGGACTTATAATTAATGCTACTCGACCACTCAAAGACATTACTAAATCTGCTATACTATATTTTGATGCATGTGAAGTTATAAACAGGGATGGACAATCTACATGTGGTACATGGGAAACGGCATACCGTAATGACCATAAGTATATGTGTCCAGAAGGTGCCACAGATTGGAAAAAGTGTACTGGAAAGAAGGAGACATATAGTACTGCTAATGCTGCAGACTACTATTGCTCAAATTGGGAATGCATCTTTTATGCCACATGGAACAATGGTATAACAGATGAAAAAAGAGATAAGAGAGTTGCCACTTTAACTAAGTCAATAACAGATAGCAAATGTGAGAAAAATGCTTGTAACCCATTGCAATTACTAATCCGTAATCCTAGTGCATGGAAAAAAGGGTATAAGTTTGGCTTACGCATTGCAGGAGGATCAACAGATCCAGGAGCTCTTGTACACATAGGTTTGAATACCAAGACACACAAGTCCTCCAAGTACCATATTCATAACACATTCTATGAAGCCATGCATGAAAATAAATTTGATATTCCTCACCCATCCCAGAATTTGTTCATAGAATTAGCTGAAACAGTAGTGTCTAGTCTAAAGATTTCAGATTGCTTCTTTTGTGGTGGAACCCAAATGGGTGACCAGTGGCCATGGGAAGCCCAAGAATTGAATTACTCCATAACCTATAATCAAACTGAGTTACACAAGACAACTAGCGAATGGGTGTTGGCTCATCCAATTGTTGGACGTCTTTGTTATACCAGAACTGGTCCTCAGTTCACCCAGAAGGTAGGACAGCTAGTCTGTCTTAACCAGAAGTACTATAACACTACTACTAAGAAAACGGCATGGTGGTCAGGAAATAAAGAACCTGAACCTCCTAACCCATTAACCAGATTTCCTGAACTTGCTAGTTTATGGACAAACCTTGCCAAACCCCATGCTTGGCAAGCCCCACCTGGTTTATATTGGATCTGTGGAACCCGAGCATATGCTCAACTCCCACCGCAGTGGGGAGGAGCCTGTGTCTTAGGAACCATTAGACCTGCTTTCTTTCTCCTACCCACAGAACATGGAGAACAATTAGGATATCCAATTTACACAACTCACAGACACAAAAGAGCAGTAAGACGAAAGAGAGCACCCCTCCAAATAGGTAATTGGGAAAAATGGCAAGGAGATGATTGGCCACCAGAAAGAATCATTGAATATTATGGGCCTGCCACTTGGAATGAGGATGGCTCTTGGGGATACAGAACACCAGTTTATATGATTAATCGTATTATCCGCTTACAAGCAGTAGTTGAGATAATAACAAATGAAACCAGCCATGCACTTACACTTTTAGCTAGACAAAGTACCCAAATGCGTACTGCCATATACCAGAATCGTTTAGCACTTGATTATTTACTAGCATCTGAAGGAGGAGTATGTGGTAAACTGAATCTAACCAATTGTTGTTTGAAAATAGATGATAAGGGCCAAGTAGTAGAACAAATAGCTGAAGATATGCGTAAACATGCCTATGTGCCAGTACAGACTTGGCATCCTCTAAGATTACCTAACTGGTTTGCTAACCTTTTCTCTTGGATAGGAGGACTCAAGACTTTCCTAATGCTTGTATTACTATGTGTTGTTGTTATATTTCTATTGCCTTGCATAATTCCATGTTGTATGGGTTGCCTACGCAAGTCTATTGATAGTACAGTAGAGCGGAAGACCGCAACTAAGATTATGGCCCTATATCGAACTAGTCCTCCTGTGTATGGTCCAAGGCCTATGACCATGATATAATTATTTTGAAAGTGATTTAATTCTCACACCTTATTAAGTAATAGGGTGAGATTAATCAAAGGGGGGAATGTGGCAGGTGAAGGCCTGTGATTTACTGATAACTGATACAAGCAGGCTAGCTGGACTAGCTTGACCTGTAAATGAGGCTTGTAAAGAGGCCTAGTGGAGTTACACATCCCCCAGCATGTTCACTGAAGAATTATGAATTTAGTAGAAGTATTGAATTAGCTTAGATCAGCATAACTGATGGAAAAATACAGAGAGAAATGTTTTAAATTGCTGACAGAGGGATTGCAGAGCCATGCTTCCCTGCACGTACAACCAGCCATATAGCCTTGAAAGTATAGAAGTAACAAGTTGGTGAACTAGCCATTGTATTGGGACTAGAGGGGGGGTAAGCAAAGTGCTCGGCCCACCCCAGAAGCATAATTGGATAATCATATCAGTACCGGAACCAATAGAAGGGGTACGGGAGTAACGGGAGGTTACCGGGACCAATGAAATGTTTGTCAATACCTAGAATGGAGCAAAAGTCTATAAAAGTTGTTGTATTGCCAGAGAACATCGCTCAACCATTTTGAATCTGTCTTGTTTGAGACTTGTGCACAAATAAATGATTTGGACCTTCTGAACTGACTCCTGGTATCATTGGTTTGTATACTCTCTGCTGCCACAGAAACATAGAAACATGATGACAGAAAAAGACCACAAGGCCCATCTAGTCCTTCCATAACAACAACTACAACAGTCCACTTTTTACCTTTAGAGATCCTCTGTGTTGGTCCCATGCTTTTTTGAATTCAGTTACTGTCCTCATCTCTACCACCTCCACTGGGAGACTATTCCACGGATCCACTACTCTTTCCGTAAAGAAATATTTCCGCATATCACTCCTGAATCTGTAGCAGCAGAGCACAGACAAACCAATAATACCAGGAGTCTGTTCAGAAGGTCCAAATCATTTATTTGTGCACAAGTCTCAAGCAGAACCAAGTTCAAAATGGCTGAGCGATGTTCTCTGGCAATACAACAACTTTTATAGATTTTTGCTCCATTCTGGGTATAGAAAAACATTTCATTGGTCCCGGTAACCTCCCGTACCTCTTCTATTGGTCCCGGTACTGATATGATTATCCAATTATGTTCTTGGAGTGGGCTCAGCACCTGCTTACCCCCCTTCCAGTCCCAATTACAATGGCCAGTTCACCAACTTGTTACTTTCCTACTTCAAGGCCATTGGGCTAGTTCAGGGGTCTCAAACACGCGGCCCGCGAGACAACTTTGTGCGGCCCGCGACGGCGGAAAACAAAAAAAACCCCAAAACCCTGGCTTCTGCTGCTGCCGTTGCCGCCGTGGCAGCAGCAGAATCAGTTGTCAAATTAAAAAAAACAACTGACTTCTGCTGCTCAAGCAGCTGTCCTGCGGCCCCTTTCCCTCTGCCCGGAGATCCGACTCTGCTCTATCAGCGGCGTGCTTTTCAAGCCGCGAAGAGAGTATTCCCCTCTCGCGCGGCTTGAAAAACCGCGCGAGAGGGGAATACTCTCTTCGCGGCTTGAAAAGCACGCCGCTGATAGAGCAGAGTCGGATCTCCGGGCAGAGGGAAAGGGGCCGCAGGACAGCTGCTTCAGCAGCAGAAGTCAGTTTTTTTTTAAAATTTGACAATTGATTCTGCTGCTGCCACGGCGGCAACGGCAGCAGCAGAAGCCAGGGTTTTGGGGGTTTTTTTTGTTGGCCGGTAATGAGCTATGGAGGGGCTGACTGAACTGGAAGTGGGCTATTGGCAGGGGGGGTTATGACTGGTAATGGGCTGGGGGGGAGTTATAACTGGTAATGGGCTATGGTGGGGGCTAGGACTGGAAATGGGCAGATGGGGGTTAGGACTGGAAGTGGGCTATTGGCAGGGGGGGTTATGACTGGTAATGGGCTGGGGGGGTTATAACTAGTAATGGGCTATGGTGGGGGCTAGGACTGGAAATGGGCAGATGGGGGTTAGGACTGGAAGTGGGCTATTGGCAGGGGGGGTTATGACTGGTAATGGGCTGTGGGGGGGGAATGAAGTGTAATGGGCTATGGTGGGGGCTAGTACTGGAAATGGGGAGATGGGGGGTAGGTCTGGTAGTGGGCTTTTGGAAGGGGGTTATGACTGGTAATGGGCTGGGGGGTATCACTGGTACGGGGCGAGGGTGGGGGCTAGGACTGGAAATGGGCAGATGGGGGTTAGGACTGGAAGTGGGCTATTGGCAGGGGGGGGTTATGACTGGTAATGGGCTGGGGGGGGGTTATAACTGGAAATGGGCTATGGTGGGGGCTAGGACTGGAAATGGGCAGATGGGGGTTAGCACTGGAAGTGGGCTATTGGCAGGGGGGGTTATGACTGGTAATGGGCTGGGGGGGTTATAACTGGTAACGCGCTATGGTGGGGGCTAGGACTGGAAATGGGCAAATGGGGGTTAGGACTGGAAGTGGGCTATTGGCAGGGGGGGTTATGGCTGGTAATGGGCTGGGGGGGGGTATAACTGGTAATGGGCTATGGTGGGGGCTAGGACTGGAAATGGGCAGAGGGGGGTTAGGACTGGAAGTGGGCTATTGGCAGGGGGGGTTATGACTGGTAATGGGCTGGGGGGGGTTATAACTGGTAATGGGCTATGGTGGGGGCTAGGACTGGAAATGGGCAGATGGGGGTTAGGACTGGAAGTGGGCTATTGGCAGGGGGGGGTTATGATTGGTAATGGGCTATGGTGGGGGCTAGGACTGGAAATGGGCAGATGGTGGTTAGGACTGGAAATGGGCTATTGGCAGGGGGGGTTAAGACGGGTAATGGGCTATGGTGGGGGCTAGGACTGGAAATGGGCAGATGGTGGTTAGGACTGGAAGTGGGCTATCGGCAGGGGGGGTTATGACTGGTAATGGGCTATGGTGGGGGCTAGGACTGAAAATGGGGTGATGGGGGTTAGGACTGGAGGTGGGCTGATTGGGGGGTTAGGACTGGTAATGGCCTATGAGGGGAGGTAAGACTGAAAATGGGGTGATGGGGGATACGACTGCAAGTGGGCTATGGGGGGGACTAGGACTGGTAATGGGCTATGGGGGGGGTAAGACTGAAAATGGGGTGATGGGGGGTAAGACTGGAAGTGCGCTATGGGGAGGTTAGGACTGGTTATGGGCTATGGGGGGTCTAGGACTGGTAATGGGCTGGGGGGGTTGCTAGGACTGGAAATGGGCTGAGTGGAAGGGGGGCTTGAACTGCAAATGGTTGATGGGGAGGGGGGCTTGGAATGGAAATGGGCTGTGAGGGGAGGGAGCTAGGATTGGAAATGGGCTGATGGGGGGCTAGGATTGGAAATGGGCTGATGGTGAGGCTAGGATAGGACTGGAAATGGACTGATGCAGGGACTAGAAAGGAGCAGATGCTGGGTGGGGCTGGAACTAGAAGGGAGCTGATGTTGGGGGAGGATTAGAATGGGATGGAGCTGGGAAAGTGAAATGGAGAGGGGAAAAATATTTTGTCTGGAAGAGAAGACAAATCTACAATTGGCCAGGTATTGGGAGAGTAAGTGGGGATTGAGGATGGAGGGGTAAAATTTGAGTGGATGAAATAGGAATGAGGAAAGAGCAAAAGGAGAAAGATTAGTATGTTAAAGCAGATGTAGAGAGAGAGAATGGAAAAAAACTAGAAGAGAGAAGAAAGGACAAATAGATAGCAGAAGACACGAAGAAACCAGAAGTGGCTGGAGCAATTGCAACTGAAAAAAAATGCACAAAAGGTAGAAAAATATCTCTTTATTTTGAATTTATTAACTGGAATATGTCAGCTCTGGGAAATGTGCATCATTAATGTCTGTGCTTTGGTACAAGAAATTATTTATAGTTTTATTTCTACAGTGCTGAGGTATTCTGTGTAATTCCTATTTGACATTGCTACTTGTTCTCTTTTCCCAGTAGGTCATGTATTGTTGTTCTCTGAAATGTATTGATTTAATATTTGCAGTGTTGCCTTTTGATAGGTAGGGTCTGGTGCTTTGTGAGTCCTGGTAGTGCTGTTATGATACGGGGGGTTTGCTATGGGTTCCAAATGGGCAGTGTTAGTAGTAGTTCCTAATGTGCCTGGCGGTTGGCACTGGATTATAGTAATATAGAAATTTTCTAGTCTTTCTTTATCCATGCACTCATTATGCAACATTATGCAAATATTTATGCAAATGAGGCCCCTTATGCAAATGAGGCCCCGTGTCTTATGCGGCCCCCGGGTTACTTTACAAGTCCTCATTCGGCCCTCAAAGCAATTTGAGTTTGAGACCCCTGGGCTAGTTAGTACGTGCGGGGAAACAGGGCTCTGTAACCTCTCTGTCAGCAGTTTCAATTAAATCCCTTGCAGCAGTACTTTCTTATCAGTGGCTTTTTGAACATATTTTTCTGTATTTTTCCAGGCTTCAAGTCTATTTGTCTAAGCAAATTCAATACTTTACTGAGTTCTAATTCTACAATAGCAGCATATTGGGGGATGTGCAATTCCTTTGGGCCTCTCCACAGACTTCATTTACAGGTCAAGCTAGTTAGGCCTGTCTGCTTATGTCAGACACCATGGATCACAGGCCTTCACCTGCCACATTCCCCCCTTTGATTAATCTCACCCTATTGTTTAATAAGGTGTGAGAATTAAATCACTTACCTTTGGTTACACCATGGTCGGAGGATTCCGACTATACACAGGAGGACTAGGTTGCCATAAGGCCATAATCTTAGTTGCGGTCTTCCGCTCTACTGTACTTTCAATAGCGCTATGAATAGAACGCATACAACATGGGATTATACATGGTAATAGGAAAATTACAGCAACCACTATTAGTACTAGTATAAGGAAAGTCTTAAGTCCTCCCAGCCATGAGAAAAGATTAGCAAACCAGTTAGGAAACATTAGTGCATGCCAGGTTTGTACTGGCACGTAAGCTTGTTTTCGCATAGTTTCAGCAATTTCTTCAACTATTTGACCTTTATCATCTATTTTCAAACAACAATTAGTTAAATTCAGCTTACCACATACTCCTCCTTCAGCTGCCAACAAATAATCAAGTGCTAAGCGATTTTGATATATAGCAGTGCGCATTTGGGTACTCTGTCTAGCTAAAAGTGTAAGAGCTTGGCTAGTTTCATTGGTTATTATTTCAACTACTGCTTGTAAGCGGATAATACAATTAATCATATAGACAGGAGTTCGATAGCCCCACATACCATCATCATTCCAAGTGGCAGGCCCATAATATTCAATGATTCTTTCTGGTGGCCAATCATCACCCTTCCACTTCTCCCACTTGCCTACCTGGAGGGGTGCTCTCTTCTGTCTCAGCGCTCTTTTGTGTCTATGATTAGTAGTGTACACTGGGTATCCTAATTGTTCTCCATGTTCTGTGTTTAGAAGAAAGAAAGAAGGTCTGATGGTCCCTAAGACACACGCCCCTCCCCAGTGTGTAGGGAGTCGGGCATATGCTCGGTTTCCACAGATCCAGGTGGGGCTTGCCAGGCATGGGGTTTGGCAAGATTAGTCCATAAATTAGCAAGCTCAGGGAATCTGGCTAATGGATTAGGGGGTTCAGGTTCTTTAATTCCTGACCACCAAGACGTCTTTTTGGTGGTGTCATTATAAAACTTCTGGCTAAGACAGACCAGCTGTCCCACCTGTTGTATTTCACTTCTTTTTGGCATAGTTGTGCTTTTGTTCTGGAAACTTTGTATCCAGCTTCATCTAGTAACTGGTCTTTGGTGGCTTGTATACATTCACTTTCTGATACAGCAGCTATCAGCAGATCGTCCACGTATTGGAGAAGCACTCTCTTCCCCGGGGCCACTGGATAGCTTGAAAGGTCTTGATTTAGTGCAGCACTAAAGATGGTAGGCGAATTCTTGAATCCTTGGGGTAATCGTGTCCAAGTAAGTTGGCCCCCTCTTCCAGAGATGGGGTCCTGCCATTCAAATGCAAATAATATCTGACTTATGGGGGCTAATCTTATGCAAAAGAACGCAGCTTTTAAATCCAGAACAGTAAAGTGGGTAGCTTCAGCAGGTATCAGTCCTAGAAGTGTGTAAGGATTTGGCACAACTGGATGTATGGTCTCAACTGCTTCATTCACTCTTCTTAGATCTTGCACTGGGCGGTAGTCATCTGTTCCAGGCTGTTTCACTGGCAAGAGTGGAGTGTTCCATGGGGATTGCAAAAGGGGAACAAGGAGCGCTGTTCTTGCAATAGTCCAAGGGAGCCACAAAAAGCAAGAAGCCAAAAGTCAGGACGATTCAAATCCAATTTATTGAAACAGACCCCGACGCGTTTCGGCAAAAAATGCCTTCATCAGGGGGTAGCAGCTACAATATAGATATATATATAAGTAATACAAATCATAAAACATAAAAACGTAAAAAAGGGGAACTCAAAATAATAAGCCATAACATTTAAAATATATTATATATTATAATATAGTATTATGTAAACCAAAAGAGGGGGACTGGTGAACCTATTATCAATGTAATTAAACAAAAACAAAGTGTATATAAAACGCAGGACACAGAAATGTAAATAGTAATAATAAATAAATATTATTAAAAATTATAAAATAACAGCATAACCACTTTTGGACAAATATAATAAAGGTGTAAGGAAAAAATTATAAGAGAAAATTATTGTAATAAAAAGGTTATTGTAATAAAAAGGTAATAAACAATTCTTGAGACAATAACTTAAGTCTTATAAAGAAATTATAAAAGAATATGGACATAAAGAGAAATGTTCAAAACTCTTATACTTACATATGACCCTGTTCATAGACCGATAATGTAATGTTAAGTCCAGAGTTGGGCGTGTTCTGTCTCGCTATATTAAAGAGACTTGATATCGCCTAAATTAAACTATAAATATAACAGCTAAAGGTAGTTACAAGTGGTAACGTACAACTGAGTTAAAATCAAACATGTTAAAAATGTCACAAAATAAGTTATCTTGTCCTTTATATTAAATTTAATAGGGAGCATCATTTCACAGTTATCAGTTTCCCCTCTTAATACGAATATTCATGAACAAATAAATACATTCACTAGTTCACTATTCAGACTATTCGATGTTATCTTCATACTCATGTTATGTTAAGTATACAATTTAATTTATTTTCATTTATAGTATCATTTTATTTGTGCATTTTTAATTATTGGAATAGTAACTATAGTTTCCCTGGCTTGATTCCATGGTGCTATATAGATTCTCAATCTGTGATTCACTGTTTACCATTATCAATTTAAAACGTTCTTACATACCTATATGGTTTGATAATTGGTTTGCTAATTAGCATACACCTACAAAATAATATAATAAGGTATTATACATATATATTTATTTGATTGTATTTTACTTTATTATTCATTTTTTATGTATTTAGTCTCCATAATTTTTAATCAGAAGTTACCACAAGATTTATATGCATAATTTATAGCTGTATACATTCATATACATAGATTATATAGTCCATTATTGTTTATTTATTTATATGTAAGTTCTCACTTATTTTGTGACATTTTTAACATGTTTGATTTTAACTCAGTTGTACGTTACCACTTGTAACTACCTTTAGCTGTTATATTTATAGTTTAATTTAGGCGATATCAAGTCTCTTTAATATAGCGAGACAGAACACGCCCAACTCTGGACTTAACATTACATTATCGGTCTATGAACAGGGTCACATGTAAGTATAAGAGTTTTGAACATTTCTCTTTATGTCCATATTCTTTTATAATTTCTTTATAAGACTTAAGTTATTGTCTCAAGAATTGTTTATTACCTTTTTATTACAATAACCTTTTTATTACAATAATTTTCTCTTATAATTTTTTCCTTACACCTTTATTATATTTGTCCAAAAGTGGTTATGCTGTTATTTTATAATTTTTAATAATATTTATTTATTATTACTATTTACATTTCTGTGTCCTGCGTTTATATACACTTTGTTTTGTTTAATTACATTGATAATAGGTTCACCAGTCCCCCCTCTTTTGGTTTACATAATACTATATTATAATATATAATATATTTTAAATGTTATGGCTTATTATTTTGAGTTCCCCTTTTTTACGTTTTTATGTTTTATGATTTGTATTACTTATATATATATATATCTATATTGTAGCTGCTACCCCCTGATGAAGGCATTTTTTGCCGAAACGCGTCGGGGTCTGTTTCAATAAATTGGATTTGAATCGTCCTGACTTTTGGCTTCTTGCTTTTTGTATTCCATGGGGATTGACATACTTTTAGTAGGCCATGTTCTAGTAATCTTAGCAAGTGGCGGTGGATGCCTTCGATTGCGGCTTTTGGGAGAGGGTACTGCTTGACATGGACTGGTGTAGCACTAGGTTTGAGAGTTACAATTACTGGAGCTATATGCTTGGCTAGGCCTGGAGGACTGCCTTCTGCCCATACTCCAGGTGGGGCATCAATGCTTTTCAAAGTCTGTTCATAATAGGTGTCTTGGGCAGATTCATCACTGTAATATCTCCATTCTTCTTCTTGGGGAACTGTGAGCAGCATTATTCCTGCAGGCTTGGCTTGAGAATTCACGGTCATTTGCATTTCTCCTTTTTCAGTAAAGGATATTTGGGCTTGTAGCTTGGCTAACATATCTCGTCCCAGTAGTGGCACTGGACATTCAGGCATATAAAGGAATTGATGAGTTATTTGCTGTCCTCCTAGACTGCATATGCGATTCTGAAGAAAAGGTTTTGTGGCTTTGGCTCCAGTTGCTCCTACAATGGCGACTGCTTTTGTAGAAAATGGAGCTATCTTTTTGTCTACTACTGAATGTTCTGCTCCAGTATCAACCATAAAGTTCATAACTTGGTCTCCTATTTGTATTCCGACCATAGGCTCCTGGAGACCTAAAGCAAATTCGGAGCCCGGTCTGTCCTAATCCACGTCATCTTCATCATGGGCTGTCGCAGCCAATGCTTGCACGGCTTCTCCTCTTTCTCGCTGGTATTGTTCTCGATTGGCTCCTCCGCGGTTTCGGGGACGGCCTCGTCTTCCTTCTCTCCATTGATGATCATCTTCGTCATCTTGGTGGGCGTCTTCGAGTTGCGGGCATGCACTTCTCCAATGTCCTTCCTCTTTGCAGTAGGCACATTGGTTTATGCCTAGCTGGGGCTGGCTTCCGCCTCGGCCCCACCCCCTTCCTCTGCTCCGTCGACTAGGGACACCTCCCCTTTTCTGTTCAACTATGGCCGCAGCCAAAAAATCAGCTTTCTTCTTTATCTTTTTATCACATTCTTTCTGTCTTTCATTATCACGATTCACATACACTTTATGATCTACTTCCAGTAACTGAGTTGCATTCATGCCCGCAAACCCTTCTAATTTCTGTAATTTACGTCTAATGTCTGGTTGAGACTGATTTACAAAAGCAGAATTCACCATGCATAAGCTTCCTGGTGCATCGGGATCATAGGGAGTATACATTCTATATGCTTCGGTTAATCTTTCATAAAACACTGCTGGGCTCTCATCTATACCTAGGATAACTCCAGTAACTTCGGAAAGGTTCATAGCTTTCTGGCCCCCCCTTTTTCAGGCCTTGTATAAAGCCTTGGCAAAAACGGGCTAGGGCTCTGGATCCTCTTTCTGTATTTGGATCCCATCGGGGGTCTTCATTCGGGAATTCTCTCTGGGCTGCTTCGCGATTATCTATTCTGTCCTCCCCTTCTCCTGGCGCTACAGGGTTATCTGCCAACCAGTCAATAGCTGCTTTTCTAATTCGTGTCTGCTCCTCTGTAGTAAATAAGGTGGAAAGGAGCTGGCGGCAATCTGCCCATGTTGGTTGGTGAGTTTCCATAATAGTATTCACTAATTCTGTAAGCTCTTGGGGTTTATTGGTATAGGAGGCATAATGTGTCCTCCAGTTTAACAGATCAGTAGTAGAGAAGGGGACATACACATAGCTTAGGGGTCCCGCCACCACCTCATTATCCTCATTTCTTACGGGTATTCCCGGGACTTGCCGTAAAGGCATCATCTTGGCAGCAGATGTCTTTTGGGATCTGAGAGATATTTTCGTAACTTTCCTGTCAGGAGTTATTTTCTTCTTCTCTACGGGCTTTGCTTTAGATTTACTTTTTACTGGTGAGCTAACACTGGCAGCCGCTTTTACACTGTCAGTATCACTCGGGGAATTTTCAGTTTCTTCCTTCTCTGTTTCTGTATCTGATTCTCCTTTCTCAGTCTCGGTAGAATCATCTTCTTCATTTAAAGGGAGCTCATCTACCTGCTCTTCGTGTGATGGCTCAGGGATTGGGTCCCGTTCCCGCTGTCTCCGGGGTTCTTGGGCAGGACGAGGACGCGGGGCTACCCTCCTGGGGCGCTGGGCTTGGGGCTGTCGGGTAATCACTTCTGGGGAATCAGGATCTACCAGGATGGGTTTCTTCCTGGACTTCTCACCTTTCCCTTTCTTTCTAGGCTGTTCTATTTTCTGACTATAATCTGTCTTTGCTAACATTATTCTGCACTGTTCCTCATAACAGCGCTTCGCCCAAGGGGGCGGATCTTCACAAATTCTTAACCAGGAATCTATATAGGGATACTGATCGGGGTGCGCTTTTCGCACTCTATGGTGAACTACCTGAATAATTCCTACATTAAAGGTTCCCTCTTGGTGCCAGGTGGGGTCTAGATTGGGCCACTGCCTAGTACACAAAATCTGTAAATGGGCTGCAGTCATTTTAATACCATAATCTCCGGAATATCCTTCTTTAAAATGTGCGATCATACATTCTAACGGAGTGTTCCTGGTAGACCCCGCCCCTCCCATTTCGATGTGTGCGCGCAACAACAGACAGAAGGGAAAAGGAGGGCGGACCGTGGGTAAGGGGTCCACACGGCCCTAGAAACGTATAAGGGAAACAAATAACAAGACAAGACGACAATCGCTTCCCCCTTTTTACGACCTGAACGCGGTCGCCCGGTCAGGAAATGCGTTACTCAGGGGTCCGCCTTCGCTTGGTCCGTGCTGCCAGACCTCTCATTCACACTCCATTCACACAATCATGCTAGCAACGTATCCCAGAATGCATTTATTCCTATCTATTCTGACTAGTCTCATGCAAATGCTAGAAGACGGGAGTTTCGCCCTGCTTTACTTACGCAGGGGTAGTCGGTCCATCTTTGAGAGGTGATCAAGCTCTCTTTCATGCGAGTGCTAGTGCTAAATTCATGCCAGTGCTAAATTCATGCCAAGTTCATGCAAGATTGGCAGTACTGCTCTTTCTTATCTGTCTAGACACATGCTAAAATCAAAACTCTACTCACCGGATCCGGTCCTCAGAGTTCCCAAGCAAGCGCATGAGTTGGACCTCGGACTCCCCTCACTCGGGTTCGAGGTGTTGGCTCCAGCCGGGGCCGGCACCCGTCGAGGTCCGACCAGCTCCCGCCGATACAAGGGACCTGTGGCGCCAGGGAGCGAGCCCCGTCTGTAGGGCGCGATCCCGGCAGGACCAAACCTGTAGAGGCGGAAAGTCGTGGTATATTGCCCTATATACCCTCTATTACCACACCTTCCCGGCCAACGCACCAAGAATATGTAGCAGCAGAGCGCAGACAAACCAATAATACCAGGAGTCTGTTCAGAAGGTCCAAATCATTTATTTGTGCACAAGTCTCAAGCAAAGTCAAATTCAAAATGGCTGAGCGAAGTTCTCTGGCAATACAACAACTTTTATAGATTTTTGCTCCATTCTAGGTATAGAAAAACATTTCATTGGTCCCGGTAACCTCCCGTACCTCCCGTACCTCTTCTATTGGTCCCGGTACTGATATGATTATCCAATTATGTTCTTTGACTGGGCTTAGCACCTGCTCACCCCCCTTCTAGTCCCAATTACAATGGTCAGTTCACCAACTTGTTACTTTCCTACTTCCAAGGCCATTGGACTAGTTAGTACGTGCGGGGAAGCAGGGCTCTATTGTGGCAGCAGAGAGTATACAAACCAATTATACCAGGAGTCAGTTCAGAAGGTCCAAATCATTTATTTGTGCACAAGTCTCAAACAGGACAATTTCAAAATGGTTGAGCGATGTTCTCTGGCAATACAACAACTTTTATAGACTTTTGCTCCATTCTAGGTATTGACAAACATTTCATTGGTCCCGGTAACCTCCCGTTACTCCCGTACCCCTTCTATTGGTTCCGGTACTGATATGATTATCCAATTATACTTCTGGGGTGGGCCGAGTACTTGCTTACCCCCCCTCTAGTCACCATTACAATGGCTTGTTCACCAACTTGTTACTTCTATATTTTCAAGGCTATATGGCTGGTTGTACGTGCAGGGAAGCATGGCTCTGCAATCCCTCTGTCAGCAATTTTAAACATTTCTCTCTGTATTTTTCCATCAGTTATGCTGGTCTAAGCTAATTCAATACTTCTACTAAATTCATAATTCTTCAGTGAACATGCTGGGGGATGTGCAACTCCACTAGGCCTCTTTACAAGCCTCATTTACAGGTCAAGCTAGTCCAGCTAGCCTACTTGTATCAGTTATCAGTAAATCACAGGCCTTCACCTGCCACATTCCCCCCTTTGATTAATCTCACCCTATTACTTAATAAGGTGTGAGAATTAAATCACTTTCAAAATAACTATATCATGGTCAGAGGCCTTTGACCATACACAGGAGGACTAGTTCGATATAGGGCCATAATCTTAGTTGCGGTCTTCCGCTCTACTGTACTATCAATAGATTTGCGTAGGCAGCCCATACAACATGGAATTATGCAAGGCAATAGAAATATAACAACAACACATAGTAATACGAGTATTAGGAAAGTCTTGAGTCCTCCTAGCCAAGAGAAAAGGTTAGCAAACCAGTTAGGTAATCTTAGAGGGTGCCAAGTCTGTACTGGCACATAAGCATGTTTACGCATATCTTCAGCTATTTGTTCTACTACTTGGCCCTTATCATCTATTTTCAAACAACAATTGGTTAGATTCAGTTTACCACATACTCCTCCTTCAGATGCTAGTAAATAATCAAGTGCTAAACGATTCTGGTATATGGCAGTACGCATTTGGGTACTTTGTCTAGCTAAAAGTGTAAGTGCATGGCTGGTTTCATTAGTTATTATCTCAACTACTGCTTGTAAGCGGATAATACGATTAATCATATAGACTGGTGTTCTGTATCCCCACATACCATCATCATTCCAAGTGGCAGGCCCATAATATTCAATGATTCTTTCTGGTGGCCAATCATCTCCTTGCCACTTTTCCCAATTACCTATTTGGAGGGGTGCTCTCTTTCGTCTCACTGCTCTTTTGTGTCTGTGAGTTGTGTATATTGGGTATCCTAATTGTTCTCCATGTGGCATAAAAGATGCATTCCCAATTTGAGCAATAGTAATCTGCAGCATTAGCAGTACTATATGTCTCTTTTTTCCCAGTACACTTTTTCCAATCTGTGGCACCCTCTGGACACATATACTTATGGTCATTACGGTATGCCGTTTCCCATGTACCACATGTAGATTGTCCATCCCTGTTTATAACTTCACATGCATCAAAATATAGTATAGCAGGTTTAGTAATGTCTTTGAGTGGTCGAGTAGCATTAATTATAAGTCCATCTGCATCATTCCATCGTATTTCTAGAGTATAATAGGATGGATTCTGATGCGGATTGTAGCATACTCTAGAATTGCCTTTGATACAAACATTCAGTTCAGTGGTGTTATAAACACACCTAGTCACTTTACCGGTGCAGGTATAGTGAGAATGATAAATCAGAGTCTGAGTTACTTTCAGTCCAGTTCTAGTAGAAGATATGCAAGCAGTACATGGAGGTAGAGCTAAAGTCTGTTCAAAACCTCCAAGACAAGCAACCAAAGCAAAGCAAAAGTAGAAGTGCATGTTGATTGGAGTTCTTCTGAATCCTCAGCTTGATCACGACGTTCTCTTCTTCGTCCCGCACTGTAATAAAATGATTTCTTCAACGGGCACTAAATGTTGATTGAAGATTCTTATATCATTTATCATACTATAACCAACATATTGTAGAAGTATGATCAATCAGTATAGTATCAAAGTAGTGTGCAAAATCATACGCAGATTAGGGTTCGTTGAAACAAACAAACTTTTGCTGCATGGAAAACAGCAATCCTCTTCGAAAGACTTGGCTTTGCAGGGGCACCTGTGACAAGATGTTTAAGCTGCTGGTTGCCGTCTTATGGTAACTCTCAAAGGGGCATCAGGGTGCTGTTCTGTTGTCCATTTCTCAGACTCTGGAGCTGCTGCGGGCTTGACTCTGCTGTGGTGAATCCAGGCATCGATCTCTGCTACCTTGACTGCGGTTGGAGTAGACAGGATGACGATGTACGGTCCCTTCCAGTGGGGTTCCAACGGTGTCTTCTTCCAATCTTTGATCCACACCGAAGTTCCAGGCTGATAGGGATGGAAGGGTTCTGTCAAGTTGATGGGTAACTGTTCTTGGATCCACGCATGGAGAGTCTGTAGAACAAAACTGAGAGCTAGGAGTTCTTGCCTAGTGATTTCTGAACCAATTTGAGTTAGACTTCCTTTAATTCCTTGAATTATGGGTGGAGGTCTACCATACAGAATCTCAAAAGGGGAAAATCCTTTTGACTTTACAGGAGCTGAACGTATTCTGAGTAAAGCCATTGGGAGTACTTGGGGCCACTTCAAATTTGTCTCCTGACAGATCTTTGACACATGAGCTTTCAAAGTACGATTCATTCGCTCAACTTTCCCTGAACTCTGGGGTCTGTATGCTGTGTGAAGCTTCCATTGTATCTGTAAGGCTTTTGCTAACTGTTGGGTAATCTGAGAAACAAAGGAGGGTCCATTATCTGATCCTATTACTGCTGGAATTCCAAATCTAGGGACAATCTCTCTCAATAACACTTTTGTGACTTCTCGGGCTTTCTCTGTTTTAGTTGGAAATGCTTCCACCCACCCTGAATAGGTACAAACTAACACTAGTAAATAGTGATATCCACTGGCTTTTGGCATTTCAGTAAAGTCAATTTGTAGGTGGTGCATAGGGGTAACACCTCCTAACTGAATTCCTGGCAATGGGATGGGACCTTGTTTGGCATTATTTTTGGCACAAGTTATGCATTGTCGTGCTACTGAGGCTGATAAGGCTGATAACATAGCAATGTAGAAATGTGGTTTGAGTACTTTTTCCATTGCAGTTTTTCCATAATGGGTAGCTTCATGGAGGGCTTTTACAAAGGCTGGTGCTAATGATTCAGGAATGACAATTCGTCCTGGAGGTTGACTACCCTCTGTCGGTGGCAGTTCAATCCATCCATCTTTCATCACGCCTTCTTCTTTGTTGCAATAGTAATCTAATTCTTTGGTGGTATATCGTGGTGACCATGAACTCAAGGGTATTGGAAACAATGCTGCCTGCATCGGCGTTGCCTGTGGTGAAATTTGTCCTGTCATAGCTGCTTGTCGTGCCGAGGCATCTGCAAATCTGTTCCCTCTGGCAACTTCTCCTTTTCCTGCTTGATGTCCTTTGCAATGCATGACAGCTACACGAGTTGGGGCCCATACTGCATCTAGTAGCATCAGTATCTCAGGACCATACTTGACTGATTTTCCTCCGGATGTGATGAGTCCTCTTTCTCTATAAAGAGCTCCATGGGCATGTAGGGTAGTAAAAGCATACTTAGAGTCTGTATATACATTCAACACAAGTTTTGCACCTAACCGTAGTGCTCTGGTAAGTGCTATCAATTCTGCTTTCTGGGCTGAAGTGCCTGAGGCTAAGGCTGACGATTCAACAACTTCATGTTGAGTGACTACTGCATATCCAGCACAGCGTCGTCCATTGATGACAAGACTGCTTCCATCAACATAGTAAATTTGGTCAGGATTGCTTAGAGGTACATCTGTTAGATCAGGTCTGCTTGAGAATACGGTGTCCATGACTTCCATACAGTCATGTTCTGGAAGTTCTTCACTGATAGGTATCAGGGTAGCTGGGTTCAAAGCATGGCTCACTTCCAATTGTATCTGTGGGTTTTCACATAGCATGCTCTGATATTTCAACATTCGGGAACTGGTGAGCCAGAAGTTTGCTTTCTGTTCCATAAGGGCAAGAACTGCATGCGGCACAGTGACTTTTAAATTCTGTCCTAGTGTGAGTTTGTCTGCTTCACTCACCAGCAACGCTGTAGCTGCAACTGCTCTCAGGCAAGGTGGCCACCCTTTAGCCACAATGTCCAACTGTTTTGACAAGTATGCTACAGGTCGCTCCCAATTTCCTAATTTCTGAGTCAAAATGCCTAGAGCATTTCCTTGGGTTTCATGTACAAACAAGTGGAAAGGCTTATGGACATCTGGTAATCCAAGAGCCGGTGATGACATCAATTCTTCTTTCAACATCTTAAAGGCTGTATCTTGTTCGGGTCCCCATTCCAGTGGGGACTTTTCTTCTCCTTTTGTTGCTTCATACAATGGCTTAGCAATTTGGGCAAAGTTGGGAATCCAAATTCAGCAATATCCTGCTGCCCCCAGAAAGGCTCTGACTTGCTTTCTGGTTGTTGGAGTTGGAATTCTGCATACTGCTTCTTTTCTTTCTCTGCCTAATCTTCTGCTTCCTTGAGTTATCTGGAAGCCCAAGTATTTCACTTCTTTTTGACATAGTTGTGCTTTGGCTCTGGAAACTTTGTATCCGGCTTCATCTAGTAACTGCAAAAGGTCTTTAGTGGCTTGTATGCATTCACTTTCTGACACTGCTGCTATTAGCAGATCATCCACGTACTGAAGAAGCACTCTCTTTCCTTGGGCTACTGGATAGCTGGAAAGGTCTTGGTTGAGTGCAGCACTGAAAATGGTGGGTGAATTCTTGAATCCTTGGGGTAATCGTGTCCAGGTGAGTTGGCCCCCTCTTCCTGTAATGGGGTCCTGCCACTCAAATGCAAATAATATCTGACTCACAGGGGCTAATCTTATGCAGAAAAATGCATCTTTCAAGTCCAGAACAGTAAAGTGAGTAGCTTCAGTAGGAATTAGTCCTAGGAGAGTGTAAGGATTAGGTACAACTGGATGTATAGTCTCAACTGCTTCATTTACTCTCCTTAAATCTTGTACGGGGCGGTAATCACCAGTTCCAGGTTTCTTTACTGGCAGAAGTGGGGTATTCCATGGAGATTGGCATGTTTTCAGTAGGCCATGTTCCAATAATCTTTGCAAGTGGCGGTGAATTCCTTCAATAGCAGCTCTTGGGAGAGGATACTGCTTAACATGTACTGGAGTAGCACCAGGCTTAAGAGTCACAATCACTGGGGCTATGTGCTTGGCTAGGCCTGGAGGACTGCCTTCTGCCCATACTCCAGGTGGGGCATCAATGCTTTTCAAGGTTTGTTCAAAACAGGTATCTTTGACGGTATCATCAGTGAAATATCTCCATTCTTCTTCTCGGGGTACTGTAAGCAGCATCATTCCTGCTGGTTTAACTTGCTGGTTTACTGTCATTTGCATTTCTCCTTTTTCGGTGAAAGATATTTGGGCTTGTAGCTTGGCTAGCATATCTCGTCCCAGTAGTGGCACTGGACATTCAGGCATGTAAAGGAATTGATGAGTTATTTGCTGTCCTCCCAGACTGCATATTCGATTCTGAAGAAAAGATTTTGTAGCTTTGTCACCAGTTGCTCCCACGATGGTAACTGCTTTTGCAGAAAAGGGGGCTATTTTCTTATCTATTACTGAATGCTCTGCTCCAGTATCAACCATAAAGTTCATAATTTGGTCTCCAATTTGTATTCCGACCATAGGCTCCTGGAGACCCAGAGCGAATTCAGAGCCCGGTCTGTCCTAATCCACTTCATCATAGGCCGTTGCTGTTGCTGCCAATGCTTGCACGGCTTCTCCTCGTTCACGCTGATGTTGCTCTCGGTTGGGCCCTCCGCGGTTTCGGGGACGGCCTCGTCTCTCTTCTCTCCATTGAGAATTGTTGTCGTCATCTTCGTGGGCGTCTTCGAGTTGTGGGCATGTGTCTCTCCAATGTCCTTCCTCCTTGCAGTAGGCGCATTGGTTCACACCTAAAAGGGGCCGGCTTCCTCCTCGGATCCGCCCTCTTCCTCTGCTCCTTCGACTAGGGGTACCTCCCCTTCTCTCAACTATGGCCGCAGCCAAAAAATCAGCTTTCTTTTTCATTTTTCGATCACATTCTTTTTGTCTTTCATTGTCTCGATTCACAAATACTTTGTGAGCTACTTCTAATAATTGTGTTGCATTCATGCCTGCAAACCCCTCTAATTTCTGTAACTTGCGTCTAATGTCTGGTTGTGACTGATTTACAAAAGCAGAATTAACCATGCTTAAACTTCCTGGTGCATCGGGGTCATAAGGAGTGTACATTTTATATGCTTCAATTAATCTTTCATGATATACTGCTGGGCTCTCATCTATACCTTGGATAACTTCAGTAACTTTAGTAAGATTCATCGCTTTCTGTCCCCCCCTTTTCAGGCCTTGTAACAAGCCTTGGCGAAAACGGGCAAGGGATCTGGATCCTTCATTTGTGTTTGGATCCCAATGTGGATCTTCATTCGGGAATTCTCTCTGAGCTGTTTCTCGATTATCTATTGGTCCTGCTCCTCGTTCTGGGGCTACTGGGTTTTCTGCCATCCAATCTATAGCTGCTTTCTTAATTCTTATTCGCTCTTCTGTAGTGAATAAGGTGGATAAAAGCTGTCTGCAATCTGCCCAAGTTGGTTGATGGGTTTCCATTATAGTATTTACTAATTCTGTAAGTTCCTGGGGCTTATTGGTGTAGGAGGCATAGTGCGACCTCCAATTTAATAAATCAGTAGTGGAGAAAGGAACATACACATAGTTTAAGGGTCCCGGTACTATCTCATTCTCCTCATTTCTTATTGGCATTCCCGGGACTTGCCGTAAAGGCATCATTCTGGCAATAGGAGCTTTTTGAGATCTAAGTGATGTTTTTGTAACTTTCTTCTCTGGGCTCTTTTTCCTCCTTACTACAGGCTCGTCAGGAATGATTACTTTCAACTCTATATGTTTTGTTTTCGATTTACATTTCACTACTGGTGGGCTGACACTAGCAATGACTTCTGCTGCACTGTCAGTCTCACTCGGGGAATTCTCAGTTTCCTTTTCTGTCTCAGTATCCGTCTCTTTCTCTGTCTCGGAATCTTCTTCCTCAACTACGGGAGGTGCAACTTCCTGCTCTTCAGGTTCCTGTGGGGGCTCAGGGGTTGGGTTCCTTTCTGGCTGTCTCTGGGGCTCTGGCGCAGGGCGCCGTCTTGCTATTCTTACTGGAACCGGAACCATCGATCGGGGAATTGGTTCTGGGGAATCAGGATCTACTAGAATGGGTGGCGTTTTCTTGGATTTCTCATCTTTCCCTGCTCTGGGCTGCTCTTTCTCTACTTTCTGAGCATGTTCTGTTTTTGCTAACATTATTCTACACTGTTCTTCAAAACTACGCTTCGCCCAGGGAGGCGGGTTTTCACAAATACTTAACCAAGAGTCTATGTAAGGGTACTGGTCAGGGTGTACTGCTTTCACTCTACTATGAATCAACTGAATTATTCTTACATCAAAGGTTCCCTCTCGGGGCCAGGTAGGGTCTAGATCAGGCCACTCTCTAGTACACAAAATCTGTAAACGAGCTGCAGTCATTTTAACACCACCATAGTCTCCTGAAAATCCCTCTCTAAAGTGTGCGATCATACATTCTAATGGAGTGTTCCCCGTAGACTCAGCCCCTCCCATTTCGATGTGTGCGCGCAACAACAAACAGAGGGAAAAGGTGGTCGGACCGTGGGTAAGGGGTCCTCACGGCCCTAGAAACATGTAAGGGAAACAAATAACAAGACAAAGACGGCAATCGCTTCCCCCTTTTCGCGACTTGAACGCGGTCGCCCGGTCAAGAAATGCGCTAATCAGGGGTCCGCCTTCGCTTGGTTTGTGCTGCCAAAGCCAAACCTCTCATACACACTTCACACACACTCTTGCTAGCAACGCAATCCCAAAATGCATTTTTCCCTAATTATTCTGACTAGTCTTTTCCAAGTTTCAAATTACAAGAAGACGGGAGTTTCGCTCTGCGCATACACATACAGAGTTACTCGGTCCGTCTTGAGAGTTGATCAGGCTCTCTTACCAAATTCCAAGTTCCAAGTTCAAGCGGCAGTCCTGCACTTTCTCATCTGTCTAGACATAACAAGTCAAAAACTACTCACCGGATCCGGTCCTCACAACTTCCCAAGCAGGCGCATGAGTTGGACCTCGGACTCCCCTCACTCGGGTTTGAGGCGCTGGCTCCAGCCGGGCCCGGCACCCGCCGAAGTCCGGCTGACTCCCTCCGATGCAATGGACCGGCGGCGCCTGGGAGCAGCCCCCGTCGGAAGGGCGCGATCCCGGCAGGACCAGGCCTGTGGAGGCGGAAAGTCGTGATATATTGCCCTATATACCTCTGGTTCCACAACTTCCCGGCCAACGCACCAAAAATATGTGGCAGCAGAGAGTATACAAACCAATTATACCAGGAGTCAGTTCAGAAGGTCCAAATCATTTATTTGTGCACAAGTCTCAAACAGGACAATTTCAAAATGGTTGAGCGATGTTCTCTGGCAATACAACAACTTTTATAGACTTTTGCTCCATTCTAGGTATTGACAAACATTTCATTGGTCCCGGTAACCTCCCGTTACTCCCGTACCCCTTCTATTGGTTCCGGTACTGATATGATTATCCAATTATACTTCTGGGGTGGGCCGAGTACTTGCTTACCCCCCCTCTAGTCACCATTACAATGGCTTGTTCACCAACTTGTTACTTCTATATTTTCAAGGCTATATGGCTGGTTGTACGTGCAGGGAAGCATGGCTCTGCAATCCCTCTGTCAGCAATTTTAAACATTTCTCTCTGTATTTTTCCATCAGTTATGCTGGTCTAAGCTAATTCAATACTTCTACTAAATTCATAATTCTTCAGTGAACATGCTGGGGGATGTGCAACTCCACTAGGCCTCTTTACAAGCCTCATTTACAGGTCAAGCTAGTCCAGCTAGCCTACTTGTATCAGTTATCAGTAAATCACAGGCCTTCACCTGCCACACTATAACCTTTCTGTCAGCAGTTTCAATTAAATCCCTTGCAGCTGTATTTTCTTATCAATGGCTTTTAAACATATTTTCTGTATTTTTCCAGGTTTCAGTTCTGCTTGTCAAAGCTAATTCAATTGCTTTACTGAGTTCTAATTCTATAATAGCAGCATGTTGGGGGATGTGCAATTCCTATGGGCCTCTTCACAGACTTCATTTAGAGGTCAAGCTAGTTAGGCTTGCTTGCTTATGTCAGACACTGTGGATCACAGGCCTTCACCTGCCACAGTAGGAAATGAGAGAGACTGTATGGAGGCTCTGGAAAAAGAAAGAGAGAGACTGGATGAAGGCTCTGTGGGAAATGAGAGAGAGACTGGATGAAGGTTGTATGGGAAATAAGGGAGGAGGACTAGATGGAGGCTCTTTTGGGAATTAGAGAGTAAGAAAGAGACAGGTTGAAAGATCTGTAGGCAATGTGCGAGACAGAGAAACAGGTGGAAATATCTGTGGGCAATGTGTGAAACAGAGAAACAGGTTGAAAGATCTGTGAGCAATGTGTGAGACAGAGAAACAGGTTGAAAGATCTGTGAGCAGTGTGAGAGAGAGAAAGAGGGAAAGACAGGTTGAAAGATCAGTGAGAGAGAGAAACAGGTTGAAGAATCTGTGGGCAGTGTGTGAGAGAGAAAGAGGGAGAGATAGGTTGAAAGATCTGTGAGAGATAGACAGGGTGAAGGAGAGAAACAATTTGGAAGATCTGTAAACTGTAGCAGGAAAACGAGTGAAGAAAGAAACACCAAGGAGTCTCAGTAGAAAGCAAGCAGTTTAATGTGGCCACCAGCTCAGAGAAATAATTTTCAAAGTCTGAGCCCCAAACAAAGGGCTCAGCTGGCTATATTTACTGTAGTACTGAGGTAGGCTATGGCCTGGCATAGCCTGCTACTATGAAAGGCCTGTAAGTTAGGCGTGGCTCCTAATTCTCATTTTAGCTAGAAAAGAGCCATAAATCTGTGAAAATTGAGAAAGATGTTTTAAAATGCTTAATAAGAGGTTTTTATGAATGCATAAGTCTTCTATTATTCTCTTGTATGTGAAAGAACAGAAAAGTAACAGTATATGCATTCCAGAAGCTGAAGTTAACCTTGCAGTAGAAAAGTTACCAAGTTAAGACTATACCATTGTTCAAGCAATCCTAAGGGAGGGGGGCCGGTTGCTAGGCTCCGGAGGGATTTCTAATTGGACAAATGAAGGGAATGTATAACCAATGAGAAGTTTGCATGTATCGAGCTAGAACCAATAGAACATTTTCATGTATCAAACTGAAAAAGTGGTATAAAAAGTTATGTCTCTGTATAAACCTCCGCTCAGTACCTTTTGCTGCTTTGACTGACTGGGCCTTGTGCACAATAAACTGACTTGGACCCTGTCAATCAACTCCTGGACTTATTCATTGACTGCACTTGGCCACAGCATATTCTTGGTGTGTTGGCCAGGAAGTGTGTGGCACATGTGTATTGTACTGTCCTCATCGCTACCCTGCCACTGTGAGACCATACCACCTATCCACTGATCACATGTGCAAAGTATATGTCAGCATAGTACACACAAAGAAATGTACTGTCATTTGAAGGAGGCTCACACCCAGAACATGTATGCCATGGAGGTCTGCCAAAGTCTAAACTATATCACCTCTACTCCCCCTATCCACTAAGGTCTTCCTAACAAGATTGAGCAGTCTGTCGCCATATGCTGCATACTGCTGACCACAAATCCTTTCAGTAGCCGTCCTCTGCACTGTCCCCATCCTGTTCACAGCCTCTTGAAGCTGCAGCCTACAGAATTGCACACTGTACCCCACATGAGCCAGCATCAATGACATATCCAGAGGCAGAGTACCTTCCTTAGTAGCTGCTACCAATACCTCCCTGTATGCACCCAAGTAGCCCCCAGCCATTGCCATCACCTTTCTACAATGGTCAGCAACAAGAGGATCGGCAGACACAACGGCGCCTAGGTCCTGCTCACCTACAATGGCCAAAGATACTGCACCCCCTATACTGTGTTGCTCCCCTGGCCTGACACAGGCAAAATGCGTGACCATACATATGCAAACATGTACTCACAGCTGGAAAGGTCAAGAACAGCCATCAGATATAGCTAGGCCCCTCCTCATGTTACCTAGTGCCCCCTGGGTGACTACTCCAGTACTGAGTGTGTCGACCTACGACACACATGACAAGGGTTAGCTGTATGGATTGGCAATAACATAGACGTTACATAACATACAAAAGTTAGCAGACAAATAACCAGCGTCACAGGTGGATGTGCAGGTCACCAAACACCCCCCCCCCCCATCAACTGTGGGCAGTCGTCACACACACACACTAGGAGGGACCCACCACCAGGACAAACATATCCACACGTGCGTAGTCATATGAACACCATGTGCAGGTTATGATCATATTATGTTAGAATCCTGATGGTCCCATTTCAATTATCGTCCCTGTTACTCTACGTTTATACTCCTGTAACAATGTTAACACAGAACAGTCATCTGTCTGTCTAACGTTTGTTATCTGTAAACCGCACAGATAACAAACAGGGCGCAATATAAGAGCAGAAGCATAAATATAGAAATACATAGACAAATAACAAATCTGGACATACTGACCCAGCAATATACAGTCAGCATACCGGCCAGCCTCAAACTGTCTGAATAGCGCTGAATGATGCAGAATATAGGAGTCATGGGTGGACCCTGCAAACCTAGGGACCACATTCAGAATATGCAGATTAGATATGCAATATCTAATATTAGATATGCAATATGCAGAATATGCAGCCGATCTGCAATATCATCAGATCATTCAATGTGAAATGTATGGTATACGCAGATGATATCCTACTCTACATGCCGTTTTCCACAAAGCAAATGGATTTACTACCTATAACAAACTGCTTCGATGCAGTCTCAGAATGGCTTCTGTCACAGAACCTCCGCATTCAGCACAAGAAAACCGAGGTTCTCTTTATCACCAGAGACACCAACTTCACCCCACCTTCACACATAAAAGTCAAGGGAGCTGAACTATGCACTAAGGAAGCAATAAAATACCTTGGAGTCACATTGGACCATCGGCTCGACATGAAATCACACATAAATAATATCGTAAAAGCTGTGTACTTCAAGATACGCACACTCAAGCACCTACGCTCCCTACTTGACCCAGAAGATGTCAGAACCATTTACCAAGCACTAATCTTACCTCATTTTGATTTCGCCAACTCAATTCTGCAAGGACTCCCACAATCCACCTTGAGCCCACTACAGCTCGCCATGAATACCGCCGCAAGGGTTCTTCAAGGAGCTTCCAAGAGTGAACATATTACACCTATCCTCAAACAACTCCATTGGCTCCCCATACACGGAAGGCTGATGTTCAAAATCCTGGTTCTCACATTCAAGGCCACAAAGGGACTATCTTCCAACTCACTTTCTGAGCTCATACAAACTGTACCACCAAACAGAAGCAGAAGACAGGCAGCATTAAATTCATTATCGATACCAAAGGCTATAACAACATACAATCTATCAACAGCGAACAGAGCTTTCCTGTGTTGCGCACCAAAATGCTGGAACTCGCTCCCCCCCGACATCCGTACCATAACCGACCTAACCCAGTTCAGAAAGGCCCTCAAGTTTAACCTATTCACCAGATACTACCCCATATGAAGATAACATTAGTCCCACTACATATCCAATTACAGCTTTTCCCTTGCTCCCAACACTCGTGTAAATCCTTGTACATAGTTTGAGCATGTGATCTAGTTAACAGACGCATGTTCCATGTAAATAGTTCTCCCCTGTTATCCAATTTCATAATCCTGTTATATGTAACGCCGAACAGCCTGTTGTTCTGGTTTTGTTTTGTTGTGTTCTCTGTAAACCGCGCTGATGTCAAAGAGTGCGGTATATAAGAAAATAAAATAAATAAATAAATAAATACAACCTGAACATTCAGGGAATGATAGTGTTTGCGGTTGCGGAACGCTACCTCCCTGTCTCTAGGCGGGACCAGGGCAACATGTGTGCAATCAATAGCTCCCATCACGTGTGGTATCCCGGCTAACGCCTCAAAGGCCTGGTTCAGGGTCCACCACTGTTGCCTAGTCTGGGGAATGGCATTATAATTCTGCACTCGGCTGACCATGGCACGCAGTACTTGGTGGAGACAGCGTGAGAAGGTGGGGCAGCTCATGCCACCCACTGCGGCCACAGATGACTGGAAACAGCCAGAGGCAAAGAAATGTAAGGCAGCAAGGAGCTTGACTAAACCTGGTATGGCATGGGACCGGTCAGTCAGGGGCTCGAGGTCAGGTCTGAGATCCCCATAGAGCTCCCTAATAGCCCTTGTGCTCAGTCGGTACAGTGAGATGACCTGGTCCTCACGCATGCCCTGGAGCTGGGCCTGTAGAGGCGAGGCTACAGAGCCTGCACCTCAGCACGCCTCCTGCGCCGTGCACGCACAGCACCTGCCTGGACCGCCCCTACAGCTGCAGGTCTGAATTGCTGCGGGACTACACCCATGCCCTGTGCCTCAGCCCCATGGGTACCATCTCCCCTGTCCGCCAAACGCAGCATCTGCCCACGGCTCAGGGCACATGCAGCAACATAAATAGCCGCCATCAGCTCCTCCCGTCCAGACACACACACACACTCAAACACATACACACGAACCTCCCTAAACTATGTCCACCTTACAAACCTCACAACACAATACACACACAATACAACCAACACCTAGTCAATCCACACCAAAACAAACCACAATAATACACACACAATACAGACAACACACACAATACAAATAACCCACACAACACAATACAACACCAATACAATCCACAGCACACCTTGCTATCTCTGTTTTTCTCTGCAAACACACAACTCGCTTACAAAACAACCCTCAACGTGGAACAGGTGTGCAGGCAGATTTAAACCTGTTTGCACGTCCCTGCCGTTGCGCATGCTCAGTTGTGCGAGCGCGGTACGTGTGCGCGGCGCGTATGTGCAACTGCGCATGTGCGGATGTCTGTGCGTGGCGCGCATGTGCAACCCTTTGCGCATGGGCATCTGTCTGTGCGCGGTACACATGTGCAACGCCTCACACATGCGCGCCACAGACAGACGCCCATGCGCAACGAGTTGCACATGCGCGTGGCGCATAGACACCCATGCGCAGTTGCACATACACGCCGTGCACACATACCGCGCTCGCACAACTGCGCATGCGCAACGGCAGGGACGTACACAAAACCTATAAATCACCCTGAACACCTGGACCACGTTGAGGGTTGGTTGAGGAGTTCTAGCGAGTGTATTGTGCAGAGGCTGTGGTGGAGTTTGTGAGGTGTTTGGAGGTAGTGCGGAGGGTGAGGAGGTAGTGGAGGCTGTATTGTTGCATTGTCTGTATTGTGGTCTGTAGTTTGTCCTGTAGTGTGTCCTGTTAGTTGTGTAGTCCTCATTATGTTCTGTAGTGTGGTCTGTGCTGTGGTTTGTGTAGGTGAGGGGAGCAGGTGAGGGAGAAAGGGTGAGGTGAGGTGTGTTGAGAGTGGAGGGTGATGGAGAGGGAGAGGGAGGGTGAGGGGGTGGAGGAGGAGGGCCCATCTGTTGCTGGACAGAAAGGGCAGGGACTTCAGGGCCCACGGAGACAGAGCCAGGGCCATCGGGTAGGCCACAGGCCCCCCAGTGCAGACACACCGGAAAACGTAAAAGGATACCGGTGCCTGCACCAATGAGGAGGAGGGCCACACGGTTCACTGAGAGGGAGAACCACGTACTGCTGGGAATGGTGCTGGAACACTATGATGTACTATTCGGGCGGCTCAGTAGCCGCACAACCGTGGCCACTAGAAATGCGGTGTGGGAGGAAATACGTGCTGCAGTGGCTGAGGCAGGGGGCCCCCCACGAGATATTGACACCCTCAAGAAACATTGGTCAGACATTAAGAGAGGGGTGAGGCAGCACATGTGCGCTGAGCGCCAGCATGCGCAGGGCACAGGTGGCGGTGGCCCCCTCATCCCTGCGCTGACGCCCCTGGAACAGGAGCTGGCAGAACGTCTGGGGCCCATCTATATCAGTGGTCTGCCAGAAGCCCTGGACACTGCGCATCCACAGGCAGGTATGTATGCTACGTACACCTTTCATCTCTCAGGCCATGCCTGATGTCCCCATTATGTAGACATGAGCCATCTGCAAACACCCCCCATACCTGTCTCCCAAGCACCACCATGTACCTCTCCTGGTGACACGTGTGTGCTGTATCCCTGCCCACCTTGTTGTGTTGCCATGTTCCCAGGCCACATTCAACATGTGTCCTCCATCCCATCCCGCTCCCCACCTGTCCCAAACATGTCCACGCATATCAGCAACTACCCAACCCCCACAACAGCGATTGACATCCCCTGTATGATAGTGAGGGCCGTTGATCAGGGCATGATTGTGTGACATACACAGTGCTTCGCAGTGGCCCAAGGATGATGAATAATCGTAGTCCGCTGCATAGTGGGTCACTGCCACGCACATGTAGCAATGTGAGGATAGTAGGTTCAAACAACATAATCCCTGATCAAAGGCCTGCACAGTCATACAGGGGATGGCAGGAACAGGTGTAAGGGTAGGGAAGTAGCAGGCGTGCGTGGACATGTCTGGGGCAGATGGGGGGGTGGGATGGGAGGGGGACCACATGTGGAATGGGACCAGGAACATGGCAACCAAACAAGGCGTGCAGGGGTACAGCACACACATGTGGCCCCAGTATAGCTACATGGTGGGGACAGACAGGTATGGGAGGGTGCAGTGGATCCTGTATGCAGCACACATGCAGGTCACCCCCCATCATGTCAGTGGTGTCTGCAGCACACCCGTATACATAGGTGGAGTGCTTCAACATATGCGTGCTGTCTCCGATTGTTCACAATGCAGGTGACTACAGTAGCATGGAGGCCTATGAGGAGGAGGAGGAATTGCTGGAGGAGGAGGAGGAAGTGGCCCTTCCATACAGCAACGCTGACCCCGAGGCAGCTGTGTCTGGAGGCAGTATCAGTGGGGCCGAGGAGACCCGTGAGCCACCCATCACAGACGAACCAACACTGGGGGCTGAAGCCAGAGGCACACAGGCTGCTGTAAGCCCAGCAAGGAGGCCGATCCGACACCCTAGACTGGCACCAGGCCCTGAACAACCAGACATGGCATGTATGATGGCGGAGCTAAGGTCACACGCTATATCAGCATGGCGCGATGCCAAAGGTGGGTGACAACAGACTGTCACAACCACAACGCACAAACCACTTGTCTCTGGTTGGTGTGTGTGTGGTGGATGTGACAACATTCCTTCCACAGCTGTCACATGTATGGCTCACGTAGACGGGATGTAGTGGAGCAAACAAAAGGGTATTGCGTATGATAGCTGATGTTAATGTGACACACACTAGAACAGCCTAGGGTCAGTTACCACCTACAGATGCAGACATGAGAGGGATGTTGTTTAAGGTGCAGCCCATTGTCAGCCAAGAAATAAATACAATCACTGCCCTTGCAACTGTCTGCCTCATCGCAGACGCCCAGCCGTCTCGCTGAGAACAGGATGCCACCTGTCCCATAGTCTTGTGTCACTCCGAGCAGACATAAACAAACCTAAGCATATTATGGCAGGTAACGCCACACAGCCTCCATTCCCTCCAGTCTGCATCTCCAGGTGGCAAACAAGCATAGGATATGACATATGCAGTCAAAATGTGTCAGTACACGAATATACCAGGAGTTACAGAGATGACAGGGCCCATGATCATGTACGAATGGTTTGGGGGAGAAACAGGTCCGTAAAGGCTGCCTGTATGTCAACAACTAAGATCGACTGCTTGGCATACAGACAAGGCCATCAACATGTCCCCTCCCTGTAGCTCTGACACTGAGTCCCCAGATTGCATAGGTTTGGACTCACCAACTCGATCACACAGGCCAGCCAATGACCTCTGTTGTGTTATGATAGACGTGCCCCTCCCAGCTGCCACCCCTGTTGCCAACCTGAATCAGGAAAACACCTCCCCAGATCTGGGTATCGCAGCCCCTCCCCAGGGGTTATCACATGCTGTGGATTCCTCAGCATTACGCTGTCGTTGTGTTCCTGGGATCTGTCCACCTCTGCTGCACCCTGTGTTACCCCCCCTCCCCCCGCCTTGTCCATACTCTCCATATGTCTACCAAGGTGTACACGCACTGATATCCAATCACTCCTCTTTTGCCCCAAGGTGTCTGTGAACCCCTCTGCTGTCAGAGACATGAAGCAGCAGTGCACTTGCGCATGTTAGGGTTGATATCCCAGTGCTACCACTTGTGATAAGGAAGCGTATCATAGCTCAGGAAGGAGCTATAGGAAAGGTGAAGTGACTCTGAACAAGCAACCTGTCAGTTCTGGTAGAAATAAGAAAACAGAATTTTCCCATAAAAGACTACCAGTCCCAGAATGCACCAGGTTTCCAACAGCCATTAGAGGAACTGAAGTGGGGAAACGTGTGTTCAATCAGGAGGGCTATGAGGTAATCCCTAAGCACTCATCTCAAAGGGCAGGGCCTGATTCAGCACAGCTGTGCTGTGCTAGGGTGGAGCACTCATCTAGGCAGAATAAAGGTAGAGTTTATTCTACAGAGAATTATCCTCAGAATTATCCTCAGTTTCATCTGGGAGATCCTCAGAATTATCCATATCCTCAGAATCATCATCTTCATGATCTTGGACAGCTTCATCATCTGGAGGATCATCAGAAGCAGAAGCCAGAGCGGACGAACAGAGAGGGCAAGAAACCCTTTGGAAGAAAGAAGAGAAAAGCCCTTGGGAGGTCTAAAGGAGTCCAGAGCAGTACGTATACTGGAAGGTATTCCAAGGGCCAGCATACACCATTGGACTGGGGAAAGCCAGAGGAATGGTGCTGCAGAGCTAGGAATCTCCAGAGGATACCTGTGAGGGAGACGGCTGCACGTGGAAGGGACCCTAGGACCCGTGCCAGAAGGTATGTGAAGAGAGATCCATTGTCCAGGGATCTGGATTGGAAGGCTGGACATAAGAACTGGACTACATACTGGCCAGGCTATTTAGAGAGGAACTCTAACAGCAATGGAAGCTCAGGTATGAACACTGATCTATGCCCTAGCTATAACCTTGAAAGACAGCAAGGAAACAAGTATTCTCCTGAGAGTGCTACATTGAGAAATTCCTCTGTGCCAATCCATGATATTGAACCCATGATTGTTGAAGAAGGGGGAGCAGTCTTAGATACAGGCTGTGAATATATGGATTGTTCTCTGTCTAAACTCCTTTGGTAATTTTCTGTTATAAAGTACAACCATCACAAGGAAATACAAACTTGTTCTTTAATCTACTCAGAAAAGCTCCTGAAATAGGATTTGAGCCATGCAGTAGAAAGCAAGCCAGCTAAGGGGTTTCAGCTGGGTAACTGCTAGCAATTGAGCCTTACCTAATTGCTTGTGAGCTCTGAGGGAATCACTTCTGAATCTATGTGTGAAAATATAAGAAGTTAACCTGAAAAGAACAGTTTTTCCCTTCTTTGTGGGTTTTGCTTGTTGTTTGAAACACTGCTAAGAAAATATTAGCTAAAGCCTACAGAAAAGACCAGTTTGTTACCAACCAGGTCTTTATTCTTTTGCTTTGATTGCCTGACAAGTTCAGATGTTTTTCCTGATTTTGTTTTTCTAAGTTAAACACTGAAAGCAAGTATCCTGTTTTATGTGCTACCAAGCATATCTGTGTTGGGAGAAATAACCCCATAAATAAATATCTTATTGGCTTTACACTCAAGCACAACTAATTATTGTGAGCAGCTGTGTCTGGTGTGAATGAACTGCATTTCCCACAATCCCTTGCAAATCATATTGATATATGCACTTGCCAAGACTGTGAACATTCTCACCCAGGCAGCCGTCTGACAAATGGCGTAGTTTTTCGGATTGCTTTTGCACAAAGGGATTTACTTGCTAAAGGATTACAACTCAAGTCTGAAGGAAAAGACAGTTCAAGCTTAAAAGCTGAAAGAAAAGATTTTCCCTCAACTGCACTTTGGAGGAGAGGTAGCTGTTCCAGGAAGAAAAGACCCTGTGCAGAGCTGGATTCATCACTGGCATAAGGTATCAAGTACCTGGGCATGTCTAGTGGTGGATGGGAGTAAGGCACAGGCGTAATTGGAAAAAAAAAAAGAAGCAGAAAAAAACACCTGTTTGGAAGGTGGTGCACTGTGGGGGTTTTTTTTGTGTTTTCTTGCAGGGATCAAGATGGATCCAAGGGAACTACCTCAGTGGATGGCAGCCCAGTTTAGCAGGCAGCAGGAGCTAGCACAGCAGGCTCAGGACACTGCTATGAAAGCCTTAATGGACCAGCAGAGGCCAGTGCTTGATCTGGTGCAAGCCCTAGTTCAACTGCAGAACCAAAGTGGACCAGATGCAAGACCAGCAGTAAATACTGGTACACCACATGTAGACAGTGTGGGACTCAATCAAGGAATTGGGGCATTTAGTTTTGGGAAGCTAACTCCAGATGATAATGTTGATGATTTTCTAGAGTCTTTTGAAAGAGTGGCACAAGCATTAGCATGGCCAGAGACCCAGTGGGCAGTAAGGCTGGCAGCCTCATTAACTGGAGAGGCGCTTGCAGCTTATAGAGCAATGCCAGCAGCCCAGGCTTTGAATTATAAGGATGTAAAGGCTGCTATTAGAGATCGCCTAGGGTTGTCTATTTCAGAGTATAGGCGAATGTTTAGAGCTACTACATTGAGAGTGGGTGAAACACCCAGGGCTCTGAGTCAGAGAATCAGAGGATTAGCTGTAAAATGGTTGGAGCCTGAGCAAAAGACGGTAGAAATGTTATTAGACATTATTATGCTTGAACAATTTATGTCTGCGGTGCCTAAAGATTTGCACACTTTCCTTATACAGCAAAATTGCCAAAATCTCGGAGAGGCAACCATACTAGCAGAGAGATTCTTGGAAGCCATGCAGGCTTGCCATAGAATGGGTGGTCCTCTGAAGATGGGTGCTGAGGCAAGCTGTGCTGTATCAGAAAAGAAAATAGTTAAAAATATTTCTGAAAATAAATGTACTGTGCCAAACCAGATGACACAGTGGAGTAGCAAGAAATGTTTCAAGTGTGGAAAATGGGGACATTTAGAAAAGGGATGCCAGACACACACTAGCTTAATGGGTGTGGATTTAAAACAGCCCAAAGAAGGATTTCTTTTGATGGTTGATGTGCAAGGAATTACCACAAATGCTTTGTTAGACTATGGGGCAGACCAGAGTATGATGTCAAAAAGGCTTTGGAAGAGGATAGAGGCCCAAGAAGGATTTGTGCCTAGAACCCCTGAAAGCCAAGTTCACATCAGATGCATTCATGGTGCTACAACATCATATCCTACCTATAGGCTAAAGGTTAAGTGCCTGGGGGAACAAGAGGAAGTCCTGTTAGCAGTGGTGCCTAGGCTACCCTTTGATTTGGTTCTAGGAAGGGACTGGCCAAGATTTAAGCAGGGTCTAGTGGAAGGACTAGGAAAGAAGGAGGGAGAAGGTTTAATGGTAATAGCTCCCAGGCCTTTATTTGGAAGTCCTCAGACCCCAGCTAAAAAGATGGTTAAGCGTCCAGAAGACCAAGCTACCCCAAAGCAGACATTCGTCTTAAAGTACCATAGGGTCACAGAGAAGGCCCAAGCTCCTAAGCGGGCAACCCCTCAAGCTGCTGGGTTTGACCTGTGCAGCATAGAATATGTGACTGTACGTAGCCAAGGGAGAGCCCTGGTTGACACCGGTCTCCAAGTGGAAATACCTATTGGATGCTATGGGAGAGTAGCCCCAAGGTCCGGATTAGCCCTTAAATATTTCATCGATGTGGGTGCGAGAGTAATTGATCCCGATTACAGGGGCAATATTAAAGTTCTGTTATTTAATTTTGGACAGAATGATTATCACGTGAAGACAGGAGATAGAATTGCCCAATTGATCTGTGAGAGGCTGGGTTTTCCACCTGTGGAGGAGGTCACATCCCTGGAAAATTCTGAGTGTGGAACCAAAGGCTTTGGTTCTACTGACGTCAAAGGGGTTAAAAGCCTAGCTTCCACCTGTGCCCGAGAGAGGGAGGTGAATGAAGAGGAAGATTTGGGACCCCAAGCTGCAAAAGAAAAATCAGAGCCCCAAATAGGTGAGGACCTGACAGTGGTACAACAGGAAGAAATTAGGAAATTGGTTAAAGAATTCCCAGATGTGTTGACACCCATACCTGGGGAGACACGTTTGGTTGCCCATGAAATAATAACTCCACCTGGGAAATTAGTTCGTCAAAGGCCATATCGCTTGCCTGAAGCCAAGAGACAGGAAGTTGTGGCACAAGTCCAGGAGATGTTGGACATGGGAGTAATAGAGAAGTCAAAGAGTCCCTGGAATAGCCCCATAGTCCCGGTGCCGAAGCCTGATGGATCTTTAAGATTTTGTATTGACTTCCGGCAGGTAAACGCAATATCAGTTTTTGATGCATATCCAATGCCAAGAATTGAAGAGCTGTTGGACCAGCTTGGACAAGCTCAATACTTAACCACCCTTGATATGACAAAAGGATATTGGCAAATCCCTCTAACCAGGGAGTCGAAGCCGAAGACTGCGTTCAGCACCCCCGTTGGCCTTTTCCAGTTCAAGAAGATGCCTTTCGGACTGCATGGAGCAGCGGCTACCTGCCAAAGGTTAGTGGATCAGGTACTTCGACCCCACCAAAATTATGCTTTTGCATATATGGATGATGTCATAATCCATAGTAACACCTGGGCGGAGCATCTAAAGAGGATCAGGGCAGTCTTGTGCTCCATGAAGCAAGCGGGAATCACTTTAAACCCAAAGAAGTGTGCCTTTGCAAATAGGGAGGTAAAATACCTGGGCCACCTAGTGGGAAGAGGAAAAATTAAACCTCTAATGAGTAAAGTAGATAGCATCAGGAATTTTCCTCCTCCAACAACAAAGAAACAACTAAGAAGTTTCTTGGGACTAATTGGATACTACCTCAGATTTATACCGTAATTTGCAGAGAAAAGTGCAATTTTCAAGGATATGCTGCGGAAGAATTGTCCAAACCAGCTAAAGTGGACACCTGAAGCTGAAAAAGCATTTTCAGTCCTAAAAGGAAAATTGTGTACAGGACCAGTACTGAAAGGGGTGGACTTCAGGAAGCCCTTTCTGGTTCAAACAGATGCATCGGATGTAGGGCTAGGAGCGGTTCTATCCCAGTGTCATGAAGGGGAGGAGCATCCTGTGATGTACCTGAGCAGGAAGTTGTCACCAGCTGAACAAAAGTACTCCACAATAGAAAAAGAATGTTTAGCTATAAAGTGGTCAGTGGAGGCGTTAAGGTTTTACCTTACAGGGAGAAAGTTCCAGTTGGTCACACACCATGCCCCACTTAAGTGGTTGCAGCAAATGAAGAACCACAATGCCAGGTTGACACGCTGGTACATGGCCTTACAGGCATTTGATTTTCAAGTGGAACATCGTGCTGGGAAGTTACACAAAAATGCAGATGCCCTTTCCCGTATTACGGACTGTAGAGAAGAAGTTTCACCAGTTAAACCAGTCCGTAATAACTTAAGCAGGGGGGGTATGTGATAAGGAAGCTTATCATAGCTCAGGAAGGAGCTATAGGAAAGGTGAAGTGACTCTGAACAAGCAACCTGTCAGTTCTGGTAGAAATAAGAAAACAGAATTTTCCCATAAAAGACTACCAGTCCCAGAATGCACCAGGTTTCCAACAGCCATTAGAGGAGCTGAAGTGGGGAAACGTGTGTTCAATCAGGAGGGCTATGAGGTAATCCCTAAGCACTCATCTCAAAGGGCAGGGCCTGATTCAGCACAGCTGCGCTGTGCTAGGGTGGAGCACTCATCTAGGCAGAATAAAGGTAGAGTTTATTCTACAGAGAATTATCCTCAGTTTCATCTGGGAGATCCTCAGAATTATCCTTATCCTCAGAATCATCATCTTCATGATCTTGGACAGCTTCATCATCTGGAGGATCATCAGAAGCAGAAGCCAGAGCGGACGAACAGAGAGGGCAAGAAACCCTTTGGAAGAAAGAAGAGAAAAGCCTTTGGGAGGTCTAAAGGAGTCCAGAGCAGTATGTATACTGGAAGGTTTTCCAAGGGCCAGCATACACCATTGGACTGGGGAAAGCCAGAGGAATGGTGCTGCAGAGCTAGGAATCTCCAGAGGGTACCTGTGAGGGAGATGGCTGCACGTGGAAGGGACCCTAGGACCCGTGCCAGAAGGTATGTGAAGAGAGATCCAGTGTCCAGGGATCTGGATTGGAAGGCTGGACATAAGAACTGGATTACATACTGGCCAGGCTATTTAGAGAGGAACTCTAACAGCAATGGAAGCTCAGGTATGAACACTGATCTATGCCCTAGCTATAACCTTGAAAGACAGCAAGGAAACAAGTATTCTCCTGAGAGTGCTACATTGAGAAATTCCTCTGTGCCAATCCATGATATTGAACCCATGATTGTTGAAGAAGGGGGAGCAGTCTTAGATACAGGCTGTGAATATATGGATTGTTCTCTGTCTAAACTCCTTTGGTAATTTTCTGTTATAAAGTACAACAACCATCCCAAGGAAATACAAACTTGTTCTTTAATCTACTCAGAAAAGCTCCTGAAGTAGGATTTGAGCCATGCAGTAGAAAGCAAGCCAGCTAAGGGGTTTCAGCTGGGTAACTGCTAGCAATTGAGCCTTACCTAATTGCTTGTGAGCTCTGAGGGAATCACTTCTGAATCTATGTGTGAAAATATAAGAAGTTAACCTGAAAAGAACAGTTTTTCCCTTCTTTGTGGGTTTTGCTTGTTGTTTGAAACACCGCTAAGAAAATATTAGCTAAAGCCTACAGAAAAGACCAGTTTGTTACCAACCAGGTCTTTATTCTTTTGCTTTGATTGCCTGACAAGTTCAGCTGTTGTTTTTCCTGATTTTGTTTTTCTAAGTTAAACACTGAAAGCAAGTATCCTGTTTTATGTGCTACCAAGCATATCTGTGTTGGGAGAAATAACCCCATAAATAAATATCTTATTGGCTTTACACTCAAGCACAACTAATTATTGTGAGCAGCTGTGTCTGGTGTGAATGAACTGCATTTCCCACAATCCCTTGCAAATCATATTGATATATGCACTTGCCAAGACTGTGAACATTCTCACCCAGGCAGCCGTCTGACATAAGAACATAAGAAATGCCATACTGGGTCAGACCGAGGTCCATCAAGCCCAGTATCCTGTTTCCAACAGTGGCCAATCTAGGTCATACGTACCTAGCAGTTTCCCCAAAAGACACAGGTTCTGCAGTGCTTGTACTAGGCCAAGCATTGATATCCTGGGTCCCTTTTTAATAGTGGTTTATGGACCTTTCCTCCAGGAACTTGTCCAAACCTTTTTTAAACCCAGCTATACTAACAGCCCTTACTACATCCTCCGGTAACAGATTCCAGAGTTTGATTACACGTTGAGTGAAGAAATATTTTCTCCTATTTGTCTTAAATAGTTTACCCTGTAGCTTCATTACATGCCCCCTAGTCCTTCTATATTCTGATAGCGTAAACAATTTATCCACGTTTATCCGTTCCACTCCATTCATTAATTTATACACCTCTATCATATCTCCCCTCAGCCGCCTCTTTTCTAGGTTAAAGAGCCCTAACCTTTTTAGCCTCTCTTCATAGGAGTAGCCTTCCATCCCCTTCACCAATTTGGTGACTCTTCTCTGTACTTTTTCTAATAACTCTATGTCCTTTTTAAAATACGGTGACCAGAATTGCACACAATATTCAAGGTGCGGTCGTACCATGGAGCGATACAGAGGCATTATAATATCCTTTGTTTTATTCTCCATCCCTTTCCTTATGATACCTAGCATTCTATTTGCTTTCTTGGCCGCCGCTGCACACTGGGCGGAGGGTTTTAACATGTTATCCACGATGACTCCTAAATCTTTTTCCTGGGTGGTGGTTTCTAATGTGGAGCCTTGCATCGTGTAACTATAGTGTGGGTTGTTCTTTCCTAGGTGCATAACTTTGCACTTGTCCACATTAAATTTCATCTGCCATTTGGATGCCCAGTCTTCCAATTTATCCAGATCCTCCTGCAGTTTTCCACAATCCTCTTGGGTTTTAACAACTTTAAACAGTTTTGTGTCATCTGCAAATTTGATAACCTCACTAGTTATTCCCTTTTCCAGGTCATTTATGAATATGTCAAAAAGTAGCGGACCCAGTACAGATCCCTGGGGTACTCCACTATTCACCTTTTTCCATTGGGAATATTGGCCATTTAGCCCTACCCTCTGCTTTCTATCTTTTAACCAGTTCCCGATCCACAATAGTACACTGCCTCCTATCCCATGACTTTTTAGCTTCGCCAAAAGTCTCTGATGGGGGACCTTGTCAAAAGCTTTCTGAAAGTCCAGATACACTATATCAACCGACTCACCTTTGTCTACCTGTTTATGCACACCTTCAAAAAACAGATCAGATTAGTAAGACAAGATCTTCCTTGTCTAAAGCCATGTTGGCTGTCTCCCATTAGGCCATGACTATCTACATGCTGTGTAATTTTGTTCTTTATGATGGCTTCTACCATTTTCCCTGGTACTGACGTCAGGCTCACCGGTCTGTAATTTCCCGGGTCACCCCTGGAACCCTTTTTAAAAATTGGTGTTACGTTGGCGACCCTCCAATCTTCAGGTATTACAGATGATTTTAATGAAAGTTCACAGATTACCAATAACAGGTCTGCAATCTCATATTTCAGTTCTTTCAACACTCTGGGATGTATACCATCCGGTCCAGGTGATTTGCTACTATTCAGTTTATCAAATAGTTGTAATATATCTTCCCGGTGTAGCGATATTTCTCTCAATTCCTCTGCAGTATCACCTTTAAATACCACTTCAGTCTTGGGTAACACCCCTACATCTTCCTCAGTAAAGACCGAAGCAAAGAATTCATTCAGTCTCTCTGCTATAGCCTTGTCTCCTCTTACTGCCCCTTTTACCCCTCTATCATCTAATGGTCCAATTGACTCTCTCACAGGCCTTTTGCTACGAATGTACTTGAAAAAGTCTTTATTTCGTGTTTTTGCTTCCGTAGCAAGTTTCTTCTCAAATTCCCGCTTTGCCTGCCTTATCAATGCTTTGCATTTAACTTGCCAGTGCTTGTGCTGTTTCCAGTTTTCATCATTTGGCTCTTTTTTCCATTTTCTGAAGGTTGCTCTTTTGGCAGCAACAGCCTCTCTGACCTCACCTTTAAACCATGCTGGCAGTTTTTTGGACTTTCTTCCACTTTTCTTAATGCGTGGAATACAGCTGGTCTGGGCTTCGAGGATAGTATTTTTAAATAACACCCAAGCTTGCTGTAAGTTTTTAACCTTTGGAACCGCTCCTTTTAGTTTTTTCCGAACTATATTCCTCATTCTATCATAGTCACCCTTTTGAAAGTTAAAAGGTAGTACTGTGGATTCCTTTACTATCTGTCCTCCACTGATTAAATCAAACATGATCATACTATGATCACTATTGCCAAGTGGTCCCAACACCCTTATTTCTTGCACCAGATCTGGCGTTCCACTAAGGACTAGGTCCAGTATGGCTTCCCCTCTGGTCGGTTCATGAACCAGCTGCTCCAAGAAGCAGTCATTTATTTCATCTAGAAACTTTATCTCTTTAGCTTGTCCTGCTGTGACACTGTCCCAGTCGATACCAGGGTAATTGAAATCACCCATTATTACTACTCTTTTGTGGCTTTTGTTAGCTTCCTTGATTTCTTTGAGCATTTCATCATCCATTTGTTCATTCTGGCCAGGTGGTCGATAGTATACTCGCACTGCCATCACCTTCCCCTTCATAAATGGAATTTCAATCCATAGAGATTCTACAGCATATTTTGTTCCCTGCAAAACTTTAATCCTTTCTGACTCAATGCCCTCTCTAACAAGCTATAAGACCCTCACAGTGCTGTAATCTTCAGGTGCCCCATAAGCCACCTTATGGGGCACCCTAAGGTTACAGCACTGTGATGGTTTCTCTGTTGGCAGTACTACATGACATTACACACATACTGCCCCAGACAGCACCCATGTACCCTGTAAAATAGTTATCTCCATGTTACAATGCCCCATTCAATGTATGTCCAGTTTGTACAATGTGAACAGTACTGATGCTGACAAGCGCAGTATATGGGGCAATGTAAATATCTAAAATACTTTTATTAGACAACCACACTAAGGATTTGAACCACCAACCTGTCGCTTCACAGGCATTGCAGTCACCAGTGGGCTACAGCTCTATAGCTGTGAAGAGAGGTCTGGCTGGCTACAATATTACTTCTGCAGACTGTGTGCTGCGGTTAACAGGGTTGGGTTAGTCCACTCGCACCCATGATGCACTGCACATGCAAAGCAGCAGTCTACAGATGGTCCGAAGATGGGGTGTGCACCCCCACAGCACCTAGGCCTAGTAGTGGGTACTGACCTTCTGTGTTGCTGGTACAGAGTGGCTACAGACCGTCACAGTGTGTGTGGCCTGTGCTCACCCTGAGGGTGAGGTGGAACGCACAGCACCTGTCCTGACTGAGATGGGCTATACTTCAGGTCACCATTTCTGCCGATGTCTAATAGGTTGTCCCATCAGACACACCTACGGTACACCTTTGTCCATCTGTATATCCCAGTCACATCTGGGCCTTGTGGACTACGATGCCCACGGAATAGTGCATATCCTGTGTGGGTGCCATGCCCACATGATATATGTGCAGTGTGTGTGGGAGGAAAGGAGCTGTTTGGACACATAGGCGGAGTGTGTCGGACCACCGAACCTGCCCTCTGGAACCCAGGTTCCCCCAACAACAGATCCACATTCTATATCCCTGCAATGGTGGCAGCAGCAGACAGGGCCATCAACCTCAGTCCGGCTGGAGTAGGGACAACCTACAGGGCACTCTCTGCAGTTCTGTACGCATTCATATTTCAGGAGCAGACAGACAATAGGGCCTGAAACGCCCAGCTGCCCCACCACCATCTGACATTTTCCAGCAACGAGCACAGTGAGTCCCCAGCTGCTGAACCCTGCAAGGTGTTCCAGCCATACACACGCTAACTGCAGACAGGCCGCTAGCCAGTCCATAGTGCATGCTACCGGAGAAAATGTGTGCACCCATAACTGGGATGTGAGCACACCCACCAGGCAGTTAACTCAGTGATTGGGCCCCACAAATACAGAACCCATATACATCACATGAGAGAACTACTATATGGCACTATGGTGGAACCTAGCCATGCCGTGGTCACTGCTCCGTTAGGGTGAGAGTGACCTCCCAGCAGGACATGCTGTGGACACCATGTCTGTGCAGGTGGTGGCCAGGCACTACAATGTCCCAGCCATTGCTCAATGCTGCCACACCTATGGCAGCATTGAGCAGCTGTAGAGGTATTTGGCAGCCCTGGCCACCTCACCAGTACTGGGCACAGTGCGGGCATGGCTATGTTAGACAATACTGTTGGAGTCATTCTCCAGGGTGGTGGACTCTGTCAGACACATGACCTGTCGCACATTCCACAGACATCAGAGACGTTGGTATGATACAGCTCAATGAGCTGATTGTGCTTAACTTAGGCATTTCTATCTGCTAGTAATCATAGCAACCTTTTGATATCTGTGTACCGTATCCCCGTGTCTAGTGTGCGATTGCTAATGTATGCACATGCTAGTATTGGGAGATGCACACAGAGCGCAACATCCAGCCTCTGCATTAGTCTTTGGATAATGGAGCCTGCAGGTGCAGGTGTTTCTGCCCCTGTTGCCCGCTGCTCTAGGGCAGAGGTTCCCAACTCCAGTCCTGGTGGGCCAAACACTGGTCGGGTTATCATGATGTCCCTGATGAATATGCCTATGATACATCTGCATACCATGGGGGCGGTACCTTGAATTGCAGCACAGGCATCTTTATTGGAGACAGCATCCAACCTGAGTGATTTGTGACCCTCCAGGACTGCATTTGGGGGACTCTGCTGTAGGTGATGCATATGTTTATGTGGTGTGTGCTGTTTAAGGTAAAATATGAGCGTTTCACCCACGCTTATATCCTCAGCAGTTAAGGTTCAGTCTTTACTACCATGTTTTCTTCATGGGTAAAATGTGGGGACTGGGATGGCAGGTGCCCCAGGTGGGATTTGAACCTGTGACCTTCTGGTCCGAAAGGCACTGGCTGCGTCTGCTGCACCACCGTCTTAGCACAACAACAGTGCATTCCCTGGGGAGTCCATGGCTGTTTGTCACACAGGGCCTGTCTGTTGGAGTGCACTGCACCCACGTGAAGGGAGCTAGGCCATCGTCTGCTGTGGGCAGCAGCCACTGCCCCCTCTGCCACCGGTAGCCCTCCGCCACCATGCTGACATGGCCTTACATTGGAGACAGCATCACAGCTGAATGATATGTGGCCCTCCAGGACTGCATTTGGGGGACTCTGCTCTAGGTGTTGCGCATTTTTCTGGTGTCTGTTCTCTTTAGGGTAAAATAGAGGTGTTTGGACCATGCTTATGTTCTCTGCAATAAGGGTTCGTCTTGACTATCACGGTTTAGTGGTGGGTAAAATATGCGGACTGGGTTGGCAGGGCCCCAGCTGGGACTTGAACTGGTGATCTTTGGCTCCTGAACACACTGGCTGTGTTCACTGCACCACACTGCGGCCACAGAGACAATCTAGTCCCTGGAGATACCATGGCTGTTTGTCAGACAGAGCCTGTCTGTTGGAGTGCACTGCACCCACGTGAAGGGGGCTATGCCACCGTCTTCTCTGGGCAGCTGCCACTGCCCCCCTCCACCACCAGTACCCCTCTGCCAACATGCTGCATGCCCTTTTGCTGGTGGTGCTGCTGGTGCACAGTCTTAGGACATCCAGTGTGCAAGTAGGCGACTGCCTATGGTGCGCGTTCTGGGGCCGGGGTGCCTGCATAGTCGTCCACGCTTCCCCCCAACTCCGCCATGCTGTTGTGGAACATGTGCATGCCATAGGAGACCTGTCCATTGGAGAGGGAAACCCTGCTCTGTCCTATTTCAATGTGGGATCATTCATCTTGTATGGTGCAGGAGCGTGGACCCTTCCGAGATTCATGTCTTTTTTTCAGGGCTTTATTGGGAGTGTTTCTTGATGTTTCCCATTGCTGTCACCATTGCCCAGCTTGGTCATTTTTTGTGCTACTATCGAGGGGTTTAGCAGCCCTGGCCAACACACCAGTCCTGGGCACAGTACAGACATGGATATGGTACGCAATACTGTTCAGGGTCGCTCCCCAGGGTGGTAAACATTGTCAGAGACCAGACCTGCAGCACACACCGCAGACATCAGATAGATTGTTCTGAAGGAGCTCAATCAGCAAACTGTGCTTAACGTAGGAGTTGCTATCTGCCAGTACCCATTCCAAACGTTTGCTAGCTGTGTACCGTATACCCAGGTGTAGTGTGGCATTGCTAAGGTTTGCAAGTGCTATTCTTGGGATATGCACGCAGGGCCCAATGTCCTGCCTCTCCAGGAGGCATTGGCCAATGGGGCCTGTGGGTGTGGGTGTGGGTGTGTCTGCCCCTGTTGGCTGCTGCTTTACGGCAGAGGTTCCCAACTCCAGTCCTGGTGTGCCAAACACTGTTCGGGTTTTCATGCTGTCCCTCATGAATTTGCATGAGATACATCTGCATACCATGGGGCTGGTGCATAGATATGCAGCACAGGCATCTTTATTAGGGGCAGCATGGAACCTGAATGGTGTTTGGCCCTCCAGGACTGCCTTTGGGGGACTCTGCTCTAGGTACCACACATGTTTATGGTGTTTGTGCTCAATGGGGTAAAATATATGCATTTGAGGCATGTTTCTGTTCCCAGCAATACAGGTGCAGTCTTTACTACCATGTTTTCGTCATGGGTAAAATAAGTGGATTGGGTTGGCAGGTGCCACAGATGGGATTTGAACCTGTGACCTTCTGTTCTTGCACACACTGTCTGTGTGCACTGCGCCACCGTGTTGCCACAGCTATGGTATATTCCCTGGGGGGTCCATGACTGTACATCCGACAGAGCCTGTCTGTTGCAGTGGACGGTGCCAGCCTGCACAGGGCTAGGCCACCATCTGCTGTGGCCAGCAGCCACTGCCCCCTCCACCACCTGTACCCTTCCGCCAACATGCTGACATGTCCTTATATTGGAAACAGCATATGAGCTGATTGACTGGTGGCACTCAAGGACTGCATTTGGGGGACTCGGCTGTAGGTAATGCACATTTTTATGTTGTGTGTGCGGTGTAAGGTAAAATATAGGTGTTTGTGCCATGCTTATGTTCCCTGCAATAAAGGTTTGTCTTTACTATCACGGTTTAGTTGTGGAAAAAATAAGGGGACTGGGTTGGCAGGAGCCCCAGCTGGGATTTGAACCTCTGACCTTCTGGTCCTAAAGGCACTGGCTGTGTCCACTGCACCACACTGTAGCCACAGAGACAGTGCAGTCCCTGGAGTTAGGAAACCTGGGCGAGGGAGTCAGACACCCTGCTCTGCACACTTTTACTGTGGGCTCATTCACCTTGTATGGAGACAAAAGGGCAAATAAACATTAAAAATGACCACGAAAAAAGGGGAGAAAACACATAACCAAGCTGGCCAATAGTGATATCAATGGGCAACAGTAATAAACAGTCCCAAGACAGCTCCAAAAAAACAGGAATGATTTTTGCAAGGGTCTACGGAGCGTACGGAATGATTTTTGGAAGGGTCTACGGTATTTTTTTGATGGAATTTCATCCCCGCTCCTGTGTGGGGAGCCTCTCCCCTCCCACTCTCCACCCATTGACCCCGTCCCTCCGCTCCTCGGGAGCCTTCCTCCGCCCTCAAAATGCCTTTCCACGCCTTTCTCGCACATTAGTGGGCCGCGCACTTGTGCGGGCCCGTTAGTGTGCCGCGCACTTGTGCGGGGCCCAAAAACGCACTATTAGCGTGCGCTCCGCACAATTGCGCGGTTTAGTAAACATACCCCTAAGTGTACAAAATCTGATAGAATGTTCCCATTCAGAAAGGCCAAAAATCTCACTTTGAGTTAGAACGTTGAAACTAGCCTCAAAAGTAACCTTACCATTTATCATAATGGGTATGTGAAGTAGAAGCATGTAGTCTAATTCTAAGTGTAGGAAAATTTATAGAATGTAACCACTCAGAATGGCCAAAAATCTAACTTTGAGCTAGAACGTTGAAATTAGCCTCAAAAGCAACCTTAGCATTTAACATAATGGGTGTGTGAAGTAGAAGCATGTAGTCTGATTCTAAGTGTAGGAAAATTCATAGAATGAAATCACTCAAAAAGTCCAAAAATCTGACTTTTTTAAAATTTATTTATTTATCTAACAACTTTTATATACTGCGCTATTTGTTATCAGTGCAGTTTACATATAACAAAGGTTGCACAGTCACAAGACTGTTCTGTGCTTACATTGAACAGAAGTTTAAACTTTGAGCAACAGGGTAACCATAAACATATGTACAAGAACAACAGGGTTTGAGCTAGAACGTTGAAATAAGCCTAAAAAATAAACTTACCATATAACGTAATGGAATGTTCCCACTCAGAATGGTCAAATATCTGACTTTGACTTTGAACGCTGAAACTAGCCTCAAAAGTAACCTTACCATATAAGATAATGGGTGTGTGAAGTAGAAGCATGTAGACTGATTCTAAGTGTAGAAAATCTCATAGAATGTTCCCACTCATTATGGACAAAAATCTGACTTTGAATTAGAACGTTGAAACTAGCCTCAAAAGTAACCTTACCATTTAACATAATGGGTGTGTGGAGTAGGAGCATGTAGTCTGATTCTAAGTGTAGGAAATCTCATAGAATGTTCCCACTCAGAATGGCCAAAAATCTGACTTTGAATTAGAACGTTGAAACTAGCCTCAAAAGTAACCTTACCATTTAACATAATGGGTGTGTGGAGTAGGAGCATGTAGTCTGATTCTAAGTGTAGGAAATCTCATAGAATGTTCCCACTCAGAATGGCCAAAAATCTGACTTTGAGTTAGAACGTTGAAACTAGCCTCAAAAGTAACCTTACCATATAAGATAATGGGTGGGTGAAGTAGAAGCTTGTAGTCATATAATAAGTGTAGGAAATCTCATAGAATGTTCCCATTCAGAAAGGCCAAAAATCTGACTTTGAGCTAGAACGTTGATACTAGCCTCAAAAGTAACCTTACCATATAAGATAATGGGTTTGTGAAGAAGAAGCGTGTAGTCTAATTCTAAGTGTACAAAATCTCATAGAATTTTCCCACTCAGAATGGCCAAAAATCTGACTTTGAATTAGAACGTTGAAACTAGCCTCAAAAGTAACCTTACCATTTAACATAATGGGTGTGTGAAGTAGAAGCTTGTAGGCTAATTCTAATTCTAAGAACTAAGAAAACTTGAAACGAAATGGAGAAAAACCAAGCTGTCTGTACACAAGGAAATATACAGTAACTATCTAACAAATTACAAACAAACAATTGACAGCACAAAGAAAAACTATTACGCAGCAATCTTAACAAAATCATACAATAGACCGAGGGAGCTATTTTCCATAGTCAGAAAACTAACCAATAACGAGCAAACTTCTAGCAACGAAATCACAGACATCTCAGTTCAAACCCTAGCTAACCATTATCAAAACAAATCTAAGAAACCAGCCATGCCCTCAGAAAATATTAACATCACTTATCAACCTGTTGATGAATGGTCAGAATTTTACCCCATTTCAAAAGTGTCATTAAAAACAATCATCTCCAGCCTAAATACCACAACTTCAAACTTAGATCCATGCCCAATATCATGGATAAAAAAACACACTACCAACTCTACTATCCTATATTCTCCCAATAGTAAACCTCTCACTCACTCAAGGATACCTTCCATCCCCGCTCAAACATGCACAAATACGTCCAATTTTAAAGAACTGCAAACTAGATAAAACATTGCCAACATCATATAGGCCCATTTCTAGCATACCATTCTTGGCCAAAGTAATTGAAAAGGTAGTGCAACTACAGACACAGGAATTCATAGACTTATCTTACCCACTCGATGAACAACAATATGGTTTCCGGCCCCGCCATGGAGTAGAAACGCTTCTAGCAGTATTAATAGATACACTCCTAAAAGGAATTGACAATCACAAACAGGCGTACATTCTCCTTTTCATTGACATATCAGCAGCTTTTGATAGCGTGCATCACTCAATATTGCTCAACAACCTAAGACAGTTAGGCATAAACTCCACCGTACATAAATGGTTCACTTCATATTTACATAACAGAACACAAAATGTAAGAGCAGGCAATCAAACATCCAACACATACAAACAAGAAATAGGTTTACCACAAGGTTCAGCACTGTCAGCCCTACTTTTCAATATCTATATAAAACCAGTCTGCAACATCTTTAAAAAATTTGGAGTACAATATCACCTTTATGCGGATGATATCATGATGTACATACATACCTTTTACGATTCCTAACCTACCGATTCAACTTCTATCAGACTGCTACAATGAAATTACATACTGGCTAAAAACCCAAAACCTCCACATAAACCATGCTAAAACCGAAGTCCTAATCGTAACAAAAAACCAAACATTCACTCCTCCAACCCATATAACACTACAAAACCAAGAAATTAAAATAAAAAATGAAATAAGATATCTAGGTGTCATTTTAGATACACACCTTACTATGGAAACGCACATTAGAAATACATTAAAGAAAATCTACTTCAAACTCAAAATCCTCAAACAATTACGCCCCCTTGTATTTATACAAGATTTTATCAATATAATACAGGCTACCGTAACTCCACACTTCGACTTCGCCAACTTAATACTTATAGGCATTTCAAAACACTCTGATTAGCAGTCAAGCAGGCTCAACTCCTTACATCTGGAACTGTTAGCTGTGTAAGGGAGAGGGAAGTAAAGAAAATAAACTACAGGCAACTTGAACATATAGGAGCCTATATGAGAACTTCTTGATGCAGTTAGCAGATCTTACTGTGATAATCGCAGCAAATTGGATTTTCAGTGGTCGTAGCTAACCAGGAAGAAAAGACCTGGCGATCTATGACCGGTGATACATTGCCAAGAAAATCCAAAGGCAGGTGGTTCGCCAGGAGCACTGACTTGACAGCACTAAAAAAAAAAAAAAACTAACTGGGCAGCAGCTTGATATCATCACTGCATGGTTAGCTGTGGTGCTATCCAGCCAACCCGTGTATTCAAGCAGGTGGCTAGATATGATCCTGGCACTGAATATCCATGTTTAAAGGTCAGCAGCATTGGCTAGCTGCTTGACCAGGGCTAGCCACTACTGCTGAATATCTACCCACCCCCCTTCCCATAGGTTCTTTCCCTTTTAAGCTGCAATGGGCATTCTAATTTACTGTGCCGTATCAGCTGTTTTGGAGTGGAGGAGTAGCCTAGTGGTTAGAACACTGGCTTGGTAACCAAGCAACCAGGGTTTGATTCCCACTAGCACTCCTTGTGGCCTTGGGCAAGTCACTTAACCCTCCATTGCCTCGGAAGAAAGGCCTGGCAATCTACGTCTGGTGACACTGCCAAGAAAACCCAGGAGCTTCTGGGTCGCCAGGAGTCAGGACTGACTCAAAGGCACACATTGCATTGCATCAGCTGTTTTATCTAGGTGACTGCGTCAGTCTGTCAGCACCTTTACTGCCAAGTTACCCAGTTCCAAGAGGGAGATTTCATGGCAGTCCTGGATTTCATGAAACTATCCTGATGCATTATGGGACCTGCAGCACTGATTTCAATGGGACACAACACTGCTTTTAGGATCTAAACTCACTTATAGGACTGACTAAAATGTCTCCCTTCTGGAAATGAATAACCTGGCACTCTGCTTTGGCTAGTACACTCTGTTGTGAATCCTTCGTCAGGGTGTCGGTGGTACTATACAGGGACTCCTAAGACTTAAATATTAGACAAGAGCAAGACAAGAACTAGGATTGCTCAAGGTACGTTTTAATATTACTGTACCTCCAGAAATACTTCCAACAAAAAGGGCAAGCGAGGATTACTGGAACCAAAAAATCTTGACAAGAAGCTGGAATCCAGGAGACATCAGAAAGCAAATGTGGGTCCTCAGGAAACAAAGCAGTTGGACAGGAACAAAAAAAAAATCAGCAAGGAACATGCATAGAGATGGGGCAGAGATACTCAAGCCTGCCCTGAGCTGATCCATGCTGGGCCTATCAGGAACTAAGATTATCAGAAATTCAAGACACAGCTTGCAATGGACTGGCTAGAGCTCCTCTTAGAAGACCAGTTCTCTCCAACCCAAGGGGCTCCATTTTGAAGCTCCAGCTCATGCCTGGCAACTATTAACGACACTGGAAAAAAACCAAATCAAAATGTCAAGAATTTTTCTGTCATTTTGGGTTAAAAATATATATGAGACAACATAGAAAATGTTGCTTATATTTTCCATGTTGTTTCAAGCAAATCTAGTGCACCTCTCATGATGGGTTGACTTAAATATCGAACTTGACGTATCGTGGACAGATCACTCTGTAATTAAGTCTTCTCTAAATAAAAGCAACTTAAACAGATAGAGGGCCCTACTAGTGTCTGGAAAGAGATCAAAGACCAGAAAAAAATCTAACTACTAAGAATTTCTTAGTAGCCCCAGAATATTCCCCCCTGGATGAGATAATATGTGGCCTAATATTGAAGGAGTAAGCTTCAATATGTTTCTCTTTGGAATGGATTACGTGTGGTAATTGACTTGCAAGGATACACCTAAGTCTTCAGTGTCTTAATCTGTTCCTGCCTGTGCCCTCCTCCTGCCCCTCTCCTGCCCCCACCCCATACCCTCACCTCTCTTACCCCAGTCAATCCGACTTCCTCCTTGTATTTAGCTCATTCTGTACATGGTGCACCTTGTAAATAGCTATTCTACAATTTCACCTACTTAAACACACTGTACCAGTCACTGCATGCCTACACCCTTGCACCATGTAACCTGTTTCGGTTGTATTGTAAACCGCTTTGATTTAAAGATAAAGCGGTATAAAAATCCTTTTAAATAAAAATAAATAAATATCACTTACCTGAGCACCTTGCCTGAGCATAATATGCCAAATCCCAAATTAGAAAGTCAGGTGTGGAGCTAGATAAGAAATCTAGTTAATAAAAGGGAGATATTTTGGAGGGAAACTGCTCTTTTATGTCATCTGCTGGTCTATTTTTATATTTGTGTATTTGTGTTGATTTTATTCTGTTACTTTATGATTTGATTTATAAATTAAAGGGGTTAATTAAGAAACATCCCCATGTCTAAAAAGCAGCATTTGCATGTCTAAAAGTCCTGCGGTGTGGTGAAGGTGGGGTGTGGGGGTGTTTTGGACAAGCCTACAGTAAAGACATGGATTTCCCATTTCACACATCAGCATACATACCTGTCCCAAGGTATGTAGCAGTGCTTGCTGGCAAAGGCAGCTATAAATATTGAGGTCTGCCCCCCAGATGCCCACCCCAACCTATCTGTCCTTCCTGTTGCTTCCACACACCTTGATCCCTCCTTCACACCTCCCAGCACATCCAATTCCTACCCCCTGGTATCCCTGAGGTTGCTGCCAACATCCTGCCCACCCTCACCTCCTAATCTTCTTCCTGGGCCAACTTCACTCCTGCTCTGCAGTCAATTTAAAAATGGTGCAAATGACCCCTAAAGGTAATCACATGGTACTTGCAATACCACTAGAGGTGGTTATCACCATCTTGGAGTCAATCACATGCAGATCAGGAGAAAGTGGGCAATCACCAGGGATCCTGATAAACCTGCTGAGGATATTGAAAAGTGGGAGTGGGGCTAGCAGTGACCTTGGGGATGTCCAGTGTTGCTGGGTGGGCAGGTATGAAAGAGGTAGTGCTGGCACTGCTCATACTGTCAGGAGGATTGAGATGGCTTGAAGGGAAGTAGGGAGGGGCGGAGAATATAAGTGATCCGATGTGTTGGAAGGTGCAGGGGTTGACAACAGGAAAGACAGCCAGGCCAGGGGGGTCATTGGGGGTGGGGGGGAGAAGGGGATGCAAAGTTGCTCTCGACGCATATGTGGGGGGCTTATTTTGTGAGCCTTTTTGCCCCATGCAGCTTCTGAAAAAGGATGCTCCCACCCATGAATCCTGTATTATTTTATGAGAGGTTCTACGTTAGGCGCTATACATTTTGTTTCCTGTAGCATTTGCAGTTTGTTTCAAACTAAAAATTGAACTGGTATTTTTTTTTCTCACAGTCAGAGACTGGTTAAAAGGCAAATAGTAAGTAGTAAGTAGGAAACAAAGTGAGAGGACTTGCCGTAGTACTAGTAGTAGGAAGCAAGCAGTGTCAATTATTAAAATGATAATAGAATATTAATTATTAGTAATACTAATTACATCAATTACTATGCGGCGAAGTGAGACACGCGGCAAACGACAAAATTTATGGAGAATAGTGTCCATTGAACTCTAAAACCTTCACATATGAAATTAAGTGCAGTGAAGTTTTAGATAATCGATGATTTCCTTGAATTTCACCGAATTTCACGGAAGTGCGCATTTTTCACGGAAGATGGCCAATTTCACAGAAAATGTCACGGCCGTGAAATCCTGAATTTGGTTGGTCCCCACTAATTGGACAACTAGGATCTAGATTAGGCTTTGTCTCTGATAGGGTACTAAGGCAGTTTAATAGAATTTCTGGCACAAGAACATGGGAAAAGAACAATATATGGAGTAAATCTCTATAGCATGAGTCAATACTCCATATCTGATAAACTGGATCAATCAGGAAACAGGAAGGAAGATCACTGGAGGAGTGATGGCTCTTCTGCAAGATGCCTGCTTTGCAACCCCAGATTACTAGCTCAAAGCCAGCCTGTAATTAAACTGGAGAGGAAAACATACTTCGGATTATTCAGTGTCCTTTTTGGATTAAAAATGATATGAAGCAAACTAGGAAATTTCGTTGATATTTCCCATGCCATTTAAAACAAAAACACCTTTGGCACAGCCTTTTGTAAAATACCATTGAATTCTCCATGTCCTAATATGGATGTGGAAATTCCCTTCTGCACGTTCTATCCAAAGGGCACCTCCACAGATTTTTTGTCGCTTATGGTATGTATGTTGTGATCCACTTTGTACACATCCTCTTGGATGAAAAGGCAGTATACAAGTTTCTTAATTAAATTTTACCTTTTTCCACTGTGCTGACTGTATGGAGTGCTGAACGTCTGAGTTATGGTGGCCCTGGTTGCTGACTTAAGCCCTGGACAAAGTAAAGAGAGGGTTAGAGAGGTTTATCCATCCTTTCACCTGCAATGAAGGTTGAGGGGACGACTGTGCAAAAGGAGAACTGGGAGAGAGAACTGGCAGCTTGAAGGGTTTTGCTGAGGCCAGAGAAGTCTGGAGAAGAGGCCATCCGGTGAGTTTTTGTGCCAAGGGAGTCTTCACATATCTTTATAGTTTTGCCACATTGGAATCCCCTGGGTTCTGAGAACCTACAAGAGAATATTTGAAATGTCATTATAGATTTCCGATAAAGGAGAATCTAAGAATAGAGAACTAAACGATGAAATCATACCTAAAAACCACCCAGAGGCCAAGAAGGGGAAGAAAACGGAGCAGAGGATGTCACAAGAAAAGAGCTCAGTGTCTATTTTTTTTTGTAATTTTGCCACTTTTGTTTATCTTGTTAGTAGTTGGTGTTTATTTAACATTTTTTTATATACCGCTTTTCAGTTTATCAAAGCAGTTCACAGAGAATAGAACATTCTTACAAGGAACGGTAGTAGAACTATTTGCATTTAACAGTTTACAATTCTATAACTTGTCACATGGTGTCGCGGACACAAAAATTGTGCGCCACTAGGTAGCGCTATTAAAGAACAATGAGTCCGAGTGCAGGGTAATAAAGGCTTTTATTCCCGTTTAAAGCAAGGTTCAAATAAGAGATATTTTGATAATAGAAAACAGTCCTTTGTTTCAAAAGGTACCAATGTTCACTGGTTAATCAACTGTTACTTCACAATTTAAAGCAGGTTTCTTCAAAGTAATATTCAACATAATAAACAATGAAAATATATTGCATTTATTCTTCTTTGGAGCATGTACACTTTGGAGCATAGGCAGTGCACCAATCACACTCCATGTCTTCAGGCAAAGGTAAGGGAATAGTGCTGGGAGAATCCACTTCCATCAAAACATCTTCCCTATACAGATTCAAAGGGCTTTCACTATCCCTGTCTATTTCAATATGGTAATCTCCAGCTTGGGAGTTTTGCTTCACATAAGCAGGGACTCTTAAAGCTGACGGTAGATTAGTGAACCAGTCTTGACTCTGGTTTCTCTTGTAAGGAATCTTTCTTTTAGGATGGCTTCTAGCAGTGCAATTATTACAGTTAAACTTTACTGTCTCATACCTTGGCTCACTGAGTAAAAACTTCCGTTGTTTGTACAACTGCTTTTCCCTCTGAACAGGTAAAACTGAGCAGTGATCTTCTAGAGATAAGCTTCTCTCAGAACCTCCCTCTCTGGTTCTTAGCTTTCTTCTCTCTATATCACAAACAGGTAGAGTATAGGAACTAGGCGTGGCAGGGCCTCTTACCTTGGAGCTACTTCCACCAAACTCCCTTTGCACAACAGGTTTAGTTTGGGTTTTATAACTTCCCACCTTGTGAAGTCTATTTCTGTTCCAGCTTCCAGCTTGGCTTCTTCCCCAGCAATCAGGCTTATGTCCTTGACATCCTCCAGGCTTTACTGCTGTTTCACCTTCTAGTCCAGCTCCAGTTCCTTCTTCCTCTTTCTCCTCCTTCCTCAGCTCCTGCTGTTGTTTCCACTGCTTATTCCTCCATTGCACTCTTTGCCATTGCTGCCATCTCCTCTGCTCTCTCTGCTGTCCAGAAGCATTCTGCTCTGGTTTATGAAGAGAACCGTTACTGCTGACTTCCTGGTTCCTTTCCAGCTGTAAGTCATCAGTGATATTAGGTTCATTAGGATCAGTGTGTCTGTTCCTGCTCCCTCTAGCTGTGCCAGGAGGTAACTGCACATCTAGTTCTTCTAAAACAGGATTTCTTTTCTTAAAACCAACTTTATTAGTGCCCGCATCATGACAAACTATGTACAATGTATACATTGTACTTTTAGTTGAGGGAGACAGTTGTGTGGTGAATTCAGTCCTATGGCTGTGTATCCCATATGCTGTTGTAGTGTTTGTTGAAGAGGTATGCTTTTAGATATTTTCTGAAATCGGCGATGTCTGTAATCTCTTTTAGGTTGGGTGGGAGTGAGTTCCATAGTGGTGGTGAATAGTATTCAAATGTTCTATGAAGTACTCTTTGTGAGGAGTTAAGTTGTATGGAAGCTATTGATAGGGTGTTTTGGTGGAGCTTCTTCCTTGAGCGTGTGTTTGGTACTTTTCTGATTATCTCATTTAAACATTTGGCAGACTGATTATTTAATATCTTGTATGTCATCATTAAGGCCTTATATTCAATTCTGTTTCTGATGGGAAGCCAGTGGAGGTCTTTTAAGGCTGGGATGATGTGCTCATGCTTCTTTGATCCTGTAATCAATCTGGGGGCTGTATTTTGTGCCAGTTGCAGAGAGTGAGGTTGTGCTTGTGGGCAGGCCATGGAGTATCTTTATTTGGTTATTCCATGTAATCTTTATGTTTTTTGGTGCGCTGAATCTGAAAATGACCTCCATTTTGTCATAGGACATCACATTTCCTGACAATTTAGGTAACTATGTTAAATAAGGCAATACCTCAAAATAAATGGAAATAGACTTATAAAATTAAAGTTTTATTACAATATTTTCATGAAAATCCTTTTTTGAACTGAAATGAGCTCACCTACACACACTAAACTCGATTCTTCTTCCTTGTGAGGCTCCTCTTGGTGCATTTACGCTTGTGAGTAGCATCTGGAATGTCTCTCTGAAGCATCCAACAGTAGTCTGCCATCATTGTAATGCTCCATTTTTCCTGGTATCTCCTTTCCATCTCTTTAATGTCTTGGTGGAATCGTTCATCTTGTTCCTCACTCACAGCTCCCAAATTTTCAGGAAAGTAGTCAAGGTGGGACTGGAGGAAATGCACTTTCAAACTCATCAGGTAACCTAAAGCTTGAAATGCTTTCAGCATTCGTCCGATGATCTTTTTGTAGTGAGGATCTTTGTTATTGCCTAAAAATTTCTGTACGACTTCTTTAAATGCAATCCACCCTTCTTTTTGAGGATCCGTCATGGAATTGACAAACTCTTGATCAACTATAAGCCTTCTAATGTCTATAAAAAGACGCCATTGCTCTGAAACATATTGGATTTTAAATTGACCCATCAGACCTTCGACATCGATGCAATAAACCAACTTGTCTTCCTGGGCGAAGTAAGGAACAAACTCCTTTTCACGATGTCTGAACTATGAAGATTACACTCCTGGCAACAATAAATTCCTGCTTTTCAGCCTTGATCCGAGTAACTCAGCGGCATCTTTGGAAAGATTCAAGTCTCTTACCAAATCATTCATCTCCTCCTGAGAAAACAATTTTGGTCTTGTATCATCTTCAAAGTCAGAACTTGATTCGTCATCTGGTTCAGGTATGACTTCACCTTCATCGGAGCTAGCTATCTCTTCCAGTACCCAAGCCCCCTGCTACCTTGGAAGAGATACCAATATGATTCAGAGCAATGGCGTCTTTTTATAGATTCTTCAAAAAGAAGTCTCAAAGCAGTTTTACTCCACAACGGTTTTTATGCTTCCATACCTGTAAGTCATTCCGTACACTTAAAGGAAACCTACGAGAACTTGGAATTGGTTCTTCGTAAACTTAAATATGAAGACCATGGTTGGCAAGTGTGTGGGGACTTGAAGGTCTTGTACATGCTGCTCGGGCAACAAGCTGGGTATACCAAATATCCTTGTTTTCTGTGTCTATGGGACAGTCGAGACCGACAAGATCACTGGACCAAGAAGAGTTGGCAGCCGAGGGTGCTAACAGTGGGTGAAAAAAATGTCCTCCGAGAAACTTTGGTACCTTCCCATTAAGTTCTTCTACCACCTCTCCATATAAAATTGGGATTGATGAAGCAATTCGTAAAATCACTTCCAAGAGATGGAGAATGCTTCAAATACTTAGTCACCAAGTTTCCAGGCCTGTCGGAGGCAAAATTGAAGGAAGGTGTATTCGTTGGACCAGACATTAGAAGGCTTATAGTTGATCAAGAGTTTGTCAATACCATGACAGATCCTCAAAAAGAAGGGTGGATTGCATTTAAAGAAGTTATACAGAAATTTTTAGGCAATAACAAAGATCCTCACTACAAAAAGATCGTCGCATTTCAAGCTTTAGGTTACTTGATGAGTTTGAAAGTGCATTTCCTCCAGTCCCACCTTGACTACTTTCCTGAAAATTTGGGAGCTGTGAGTGAGGAACAAGATGAACGATTCCACCAAGACATTAAAGAGATGGAAAGCAGATACCAGGAAAAATGGAGCATTACAATGATGGCAGACTACTGTTGGATGCTTCAGAGAGACATTCCAGATGCTACTCACAAGCGTAAATGCACCAAGAGGAGCCTCACAAGGAAGACGAATCGAGTTTAGTGTGTGTAGGTGAGCTCATTTCAGTTCAAAAAGGATTTTCATGAAAATATTGTAATAAAACTTTAATTTTATAAGTCTATTTCCATTTATTTTGAGGTATTGCCTTATTTAACATAATTACCTAAATTGTCAGGAAACGTGATGTCCTATGACAAAATGGAGGTCATTTTCAGATTCAGCGCACCAAAAAACATAAAGATTACATGGAATAACCAAAACAGCTCTCGAAAAACTTTTTTTTGCAGACCTGTCCTGTCTCTCCTGCTCTTGTCCCATACTGGAACAGAACCACTTCAGAACTGTTTACCAGGCAAACAATTCTTAAGTGGTTCTGTTCCAGCATGGGTCATAGGTTCTGTAGGATCTTGATTTTGTAATAGACCTTGGAGGTGGTTTTGTTGATATGAGCTTGGAAATTAAGCCTCTGTCCCAGGTGTATTCCCAGATATTTTACCTCATTCTTGATTGGGATTGGGCAGTTTCCAACTAGTATATTATTTGGGTGTTGGTGTTGTCATGGATATTCTGATGGGTTGTTGGATCTCAGGAGAATGATGGTAGGGGGTGGAGATCTTGCTGTTAAAGGTATAGCAGTGTAAAGGGTCATGGGGCCAAGATTACGAGTATCACAATTTAGTTCCTGTGTGGCTTGAAGAGCAAGGCTCCTGGAGGGAAGGAAGGTGTCACCCCATTGTATATGGGAAATTGTTGCTGGAGGCAGCATTTTGCAATGTCCTGCAGGGGTCTGCTCTAACTGTTGGGCTATTGAATGCTTGTTCTGTCCATAATAAAACTGAGCTACTTGCTGAGTTAATTGTGGATAAGGGTTGGGATTTCACTTGTCCGACAGAGACCTGGTTGAGGGAGGAGGATTTTGTATTGCTTTGGAAGTTGTGCCCCAGAGACCATGCCTAGGTAGGTTCTAATCTTATTGGGAAATAGGGTAGAATGGACTATCACCACTTGTGATTGGACCATGGAACCCATTGTCTCAAAATCTGAGATAGAAATCAAATCTACAGTCATGGTCAATATTTTTGGCTCCCTTGTATTTTAGGTATGTTGGTACAATATCTTGGGAAATATTTGGAAATTTTCCAACTGTATATCATAATATTTTAATAGTATGTTCAAAGGTATACAAGAAAAAAAATGTCTGTGCCTTAGATTTAGTAATTTCTGAGAAACACAAAACATGACCTGGGCAAGATTAATGGCACCCTTCACTAATATTTGTTTGCACAGCCCTGGACAGTGATGACAGTCTCCAAACGTTTCTTATAGCCATATAGAAGTTCATACATCTGTCTGCTGCTAGTTTCTCTTCAACTGCAATTTGTTCCAACTCATGAATGTTTCCAGGATTCCTTTCACCAATGGCAGATTTCAGCTCTTTCCAAAGGTTCATGATTGGACTGCGATCAGGACTCATTGCTGGCCAGTTTAAAACAGTCCATTTTTTCCTTTGTAACCATTCTTTTGTACTTTTGTATGTATGTTTTGGATCATTGTCCTGCTTGAAGACCCATGGCCTTCAAACCAGACGTAGCTTTCTGACACTAGGTACCACATTTCGCTACAAAATACCTCGGCAGTCCTCTGACCTCATGATTCTTTTAATACATAGAACCACGTCAGCAGAAAACTACCATATGGCCTATGTACTCTAACCAGCTATATCAAATACTACAGTCCCTTTTTTTCCTTTAGTGTTTTTCTGTGTTTGTCCCATGCTTTCTTGAATTAAGATACTGTCCTAGCCTCTATCACCTCCACTGGGAGACTATTCTGTAAAGAGGTATTTCCACATATTACTCACGTCTATCCTCTTTCATCCTCATCCTATGCCCCCTCGTTACAGAGCTTACTTTCAATCGAAAGAGGCTCTCCTCCTGTGCATTTATGCTATAAATGTATTTAAACATCTATCTTCTCTATCCTGCCTTTACACCAACGTATATTAAGATCTTTAAGTCTATCCCCATATAGTTTATAATGAAGAACACTGACCATTTGAGTAGCCACCCTCTGCACCGACTCCACCCTTTTTATATCCTTTTGAAGGTGTGGTCTCCAGAATTGCACACAACACTCCAAATGAGGTTGCACCAGAGACTTACACAGAAGCACTATCACCTCCTTTTTTCTGCTGACCATTCCTCTCCCTGTGTACCCCCAAGCATCTTTCGGGCTTTTGCAGTCACTTTTCTACCTGTTCAGCCACTTTAAGCTCATCAGAAACAAACACGTCCCGCTCCTGCTCTTCTTTTATGGACAGAAGGTACCCACTAAACTGGATATTTGCAGCCCAGTCTTGAAGGGCTGCTTCTGCTGGAAAGACATCTGCACTTGTATTTACTTCTGAGAAATTATCTAAATCTTGGGAAAAAGGGAATTCCTTGGTTTAAAACGGATAAATTTGTGTATTTTAGAATCCTACTACTACTACTACTAAGCATTTATAAAGCGCTACCAGGTGCACACAGCGCTGTACAATGAAAACACAAAAAGACAGTCCCTGCTCAAAAGAGCTTACAATCTAAAAAGACAAAGCAAGAAAAGGAGTAGAAAAAAGATAAGAACATGGGCAAAGAGACAAGAGCAGGAGAGACAGGACAAAGGAAAGAGGTAAGAACAAGTGTAAGAGGAAGAAAGAAAGGTGAAATAAAAGAGGGGAAGGAAGGAGAACAGCAAAATCAAAAGGCAGAGGCGAAAAGATGAGCTTTTAACTTGAGTTTGAAGAGAGGCAAAGAAGATGTCTGACGTATAGACAAAGGAAGTTTATTCCATGTGTAAGGAGCAGCAAGGTGAAAAGAGCGGAAACTGGAGTTGGCAATAGAGGAGAAGGGCATAGCAAGAAGCATCTGGGAATAAGAACAGAGTACACGAGGGGGGAGAAAAAAGGTACTGAGGAGCCACAGAGTGAATGCACTTATAGGTCAGCAGGAGAAGCTTAAAGTGAATACGGAAACGGATAGGGAGCCAGTGAAGAGATCTGAGGAGAGGAGTGATGTGGGCAAAACGAGGCTGACGGAAAATCAAATGGGCAGCGGAGTGCTGAATAGACGGAAGAGGGAAGAGATGAGACTGAGGGAGGCCAGCAAGAAGAAGGTTACAATAATCAAGGCGGGAATGGATGAGGGTTTTAGTAGTGAGCTCAGAGAGAAAGGGGTGGATTTTGCCAATGTTGAAGAGAAAGAAGTGACAGGTCTTAGCGATGAGTTGGATATGAGAGGAGAAAGACAGCAAAGAGTCAAAAATAACACCCAAATTGCGAGCAGATGAAACAGGTTGGAGAACAGAGCCATCAACAGAGACTGAAAAAGAAGAAGGAGAAAGGGAACTTTTAGGAGAAAAAACGAGAAGTTCAGTCTTGGCCATGTTCAATTTCAGGTGACGAAGGAACATCCAGGCAGCAATGGCAGAGAGACAGCAAGAGATCCGGGACTGGAAAGCAGAAGAAAGCTCAGGAGTAGAGAGATAGATTTGGGAGTCATCAGCATAGGGATGGTACTGAAAAGCATGAGAGGAAATAAGCGCATCAAGGGATTGGGTATAGAGAGAAAAAAGAAGGGGAACCAAGACAGAACCTGTGTATTTGTTAACTCAGTCAGGGCCTAAAAACATATGATATGCCATACTGAGTCAGACCAAGGTCTATCAAGTCCAATATCTTGTTTCCAACAGTGGCCAATCTAGGTCACAAGTACTGTGATAAGGAAGCTTATCATAGCTCAGGTAGGAGCTATAGAAAAGATGATGTGACTCTGAACAAGCAACCTGTCAGTTCTGGTAGCAGTAAGAAAACAGAGTTTTCACATAAAAGACTACCAGTCCCAGAATGCACCAGGTTTCCAGCAGCCATGAGGGGAGCTGAAGTGAGAAAACGTGTGTTCAATCAAGAGAGCTATGAGGTAATCCCTAAGCACTCATCTCAAAGGGCAGGGCATGATTCAACACAGCTGCGCTGTGTTAGGGAGGAGCACACATTAGGACAGAATAAGAATAGAGCTTATTCTATAGATAAGAGCTACAGAAACAGACACAGCAACAGCTTCAAGCTCAAGCACCAACATCATCTCGAGAAGCAGAAGCCAAGCCAAGCGGATAGAGAGAGAAGGAAACTCTCTGGAAGGAAGAGAAGAAAGGCCATTGGAAGGTCTGGGAGAGTCCAAGGCAGTACCTATACTGGGAGGTATTCCAAGTGCCAGCAGAGCCCATTGGACTGGAATCAGCCAGAGGAATGGATTGGCAGAGATAGGAATCACCAGTGGCTACCTGGGAGAGAGAAGACTGCACGTGGAAGGGACTTTCAGACCAAGGCCAGAAGGTATGTGAGAGAGGATCCAGTGTCCAGGGATCAAGATTGGAAGGCTGGACATCAGAACTGGATTACATACTGGCCAGGCTATTCAGAGAGGAATTATGATAGCAGGAGAGGCTCAGGTATGAACACTGATCCAGACCCTATCTATAATAGTGAATGGCAGCAAGGGAATAAGCATTCTCATGATAGTGCCTTATTGAAAGACTCGTCTGTGCCAATGTATGATAGTGACCCTATGCTGATTGATGAAGGGGGAATTACAACAGATGAAAATATTGAGTACATGGACTGTTTTCTATCCAAGTGCTATTGCTAGCTTTCTGTGAGCAAACACATCAGCCATCACAAAGAAACCTAACTTTGTTCTTTATTTCATTGCAAACAGCTCCTAAAGCAGGATTTTGGGTTCACACAGTAGCAGCCAGCCAGCTAAAGGGTTTCAGCTGGACAATTGATAGTAATTAAAGCTGCACCTGATTGTGTGTGTGAGCAAGGGAGAATCACTGCAGGTTCTGTGTGGGAAATAAGCAGAAGTTAACCTAACCAGCAAAGTTTATTCATTTCTTTGTGCCTTTTTATTTGGTAATTAATTGCTAAGAAAACATTAGCTAATTGCCTGACAAGGTGAAGGTTGTTTTCTGATTTGCTTTGTGACTTTATGTTATCCATTTAAACACTGCAAGCAAGTAACCTCATTTATGCTATCAAGCATACTTGTGCTGGGTGAATTAATCCCCCATCAATAAAAGAAGTATTTTATTGGCCTTACCACTGGTTACACAACTCAATTATTGTCTTCAGCTGTGTTTGGAGTGAAAGAACTACATTACCCACAATACCTTGCAAGAATCATATGAATATATGCATCGTCAAGATTGTGTAAGTTCTCACCCTAGGCAGCCGTCTGACAGTACCTAGCAATTTCTCCAAAAGACACAGGTTCCATAATGCTTGTATTGGGGCAAGCAGAGGATATCCCGGGTCCCCTTTAATAATGCTTTGTGGACCTTTCCTCCAGGAACTTGTCCAAACTTTTTTTAAACCCAGCTACACTAACAGTTTTTACTACATCCTCCGGTAACAAATTCCAGAGTTTGATTACACGTTGAGTGAAAAAATATTTCTCTCTTATTAGTCTTAAATAGGTTACCCTGTAACTTCATTGCATGTCCCCTAGTCTGTCTTTATTTTGAGGGCGTAAACCATCAATCTATGTTCCACTCCATTCATTAATCTCCCCTCTATCATATCTCCATCTCCCTTCAGCCGTCTCTTTTCCAGGTTGAAGATCCCTAACCTTTTTGGCCTCTCTTCATAGGAGTATCTTTCCATCCCATTTTGGTGGCTCTTCTCTGTACCTTTTCTAATAATGCTATATCCTTTTAAAGATACGGTGACCAGAATTGCACACAATATTCAAGGTGTGGTCACACCATGGAACGATACAGAGGTATTATAATATCGTTTGTTTAATTCTCCATTCCTTTACTTATGATACCTAGCATTCTATTTGCTCTCTTGGCTGCCACTGTACACTGGGCAGTGGGTTTCAACATGTTATCCATGATGATGCCTAAATCTTTTTCCTGGATGGTGGTTCCTAATGTGGAACCTTGCATTGTGTATCCATAGTTTGGCTTGTTCTTTCTTAGGTGCATAACTTTGTACTCGTCCACATTAAATTTCATCTACCATTTGGATGTCCAGTCTTCCAATTTATCAAGGTCCTCTTGCAATTTTTCACAATCCATATGGGTTTTAAGAACTTTGAATAATCTTGTGTCATCTGCAAATTTGATTACCTCACTCGTTATTCCATTTTCCAGGTCATTTATGAATATGTTAAAAAGCAGCAGACCCAGCACAGATCCCTGGAGTATTCCATTATTCACCTTTCTCCATTGGGAAAATTGGCCATTTAGCCCTACCCTCTGCTTTTTATCCTTTAACCAGTTCCTGATCCACAATAGTTCACTGCCTCCTATCCCATGACTTTTTAATATCGCCAAAAGTCAAAGGCTTTCTGAAAATCCAGATACACTATATCAACTGACTCACCTTTGTCTACCTGTTTATTCACATCTTCAAAAAAACATAACAGATTAGTGAGGCAAGACTTTCCTTGGCTAAGCCATGTTAGCTGTCTCCCATTAAGCCATGATTATCTACATGTTCAATAATTTTGTTCTTTATAATGGTTTTGTCCATTTTTCACTGTATCGACATCAAGCTCACCGGTCTGTAGTTCCCCGGATCACCCCTTGAACCCTTTTAAAATATTGGTGTTACATTGGCCATCCTCCAATCTTCAGGTATTACAGATGATTTTAATGATAGTTCACAGATTACTAATCTGCAAGCTCATATTTCAGTTCTTTCAACCCCCTTGGATGTATACATCTGATCCAGATGATTTGCTATTATTCAGTTTATCAAATAGTTGTAATACGTCTTCCTGGTGTTATGATATTTCTATATCTGCGGCATCACCTTTAAATACCATTTCATCCCTACATCTTCCTCAGTAAATACCAAAGCAAAGAATTCTGTCTTGGTATATGTTCGTACTAATGACATAGGAAAGTATTGGAGGAAGGTGCTGGAGGCCAAATTTAGGATTTTAGGTAGGAAGTTGAAATCCAGAACTTCCAGGGTAGCTTTCTTCGAAATTCTTCCTGTTCCTCGTGCAGGATCCAAAAAGCAGGCAGAACTCCGGAGTCTCAAAGCGTGGATGAGACGATGGTGCAAAGAAGAGAGAGTTTTGGATTTGTTAGGAACTGGACAACATTCTAGGGAAGGGAAGGGCTCTTCTGAAGGGATGGGCTCCACCTTAACTGGGAAGGAACTAGGCTGCTGGCTTTAACCTTTAAAAAGAAGATAGAGCAGCTTTTAAGCTAGACAATAAGGGAAAGCCCAGAGTGGCGCAGGAGCGCATGGCTTGGAAGGATGTATCCATGAAGGATACTAGCAAAACAGGGAAGTTAGGGCATCCCGACAGAGACATTTCAACAAAGATAAAAGTAACCCAATTCTCCTTCAGTACAGAGCCGAAAGATCCCAAATTATACCTATCAATTGATAACCAGATTAATATGAATAAAATACAACCTCTAAAATGCCTGTATGCAAATGCTATTAATCTAAAAATTAAGATGGGGAGTTAGAATATATAGCACTAAATGAGAGGTTAGATATGATTGGAATCTCAGAGACATGGTGGAAGGAGGACAACCAAAGGGACACTGTGATACCTGAATACAAACTATATTGCAGCGATAGGGTAGGTCAAATTGGTGGAGGTGTTGCACTATGTTAGAGAGGGCAATGAGTCACATAGGATTAAAGTTTTGCAGGAAACAAAATAAACAGTAGAATCTCTATGGATAGAAATTCCATGTAAAAAGGGGAAGGCGATGGCAGTGGGGGTGTACTACCAACCGCCTGGCCAGAATGAACAGATCAATGATGAAATGCTGAAATAAATCAGGGAAACTAACAAAAGTTGTAACACATGCTAGTGAGATAAATGTTTTTGATGAAATAAATGACTGCTTCTTAGAACAGCGGTTCATGAACTGACAAGAGAGGAAGTTATTCTGAACCTAGTCCTTAATGAAACATAGGATCTGGTGCAAGAGATGAGTGTTTTGGGGCGACTTGGCAATAGTGATCATAGCATGTTCACATTTGATTTAATAAATGGAATAAAGATGGCAAGGAAATCCACAGTACTACCTTTTAACTTTCAAAAGGGAGACTGATAAAATGACTAACATAGTTAAGAAAAACTAAAAGGAGTAGCTGCAAAAGTTAAAGATGTACCATCAAGCATGGGCATGGCTTAAAAGTACTATCTTGGAAGTCCAGTCCAAATGAATTCCATGCTTTAAGAAAAGTGGAATGAAGGCCAAAAAAACTGCCAACATGGTTTAAAGGCGAGGTCAGAGAGGCAAAAAAGCATCCTTCATGAAATGGAAAAAGGAGCCTAATGACAAACACTGGAAACAACATAAGCATTGGCAAAGTTAGATGCAAGGCATTGATAAAGCAGGCAAAGAGAGAATTTGAAAATAAGCTTACCATGGATGCAAAAACATAATAAAACATTTTCAAATACATCCGTGACACTCCATGAGCACCTCAACTCTAAAACCTATCTAAAGCCACACAAAGCAATACACATATTATCACCAAATATGTATATAGTTCAACTGCTATTTGTATTGACTCCTCCTGTCAATGCTAATGTATATAGTTAATTGTTCAGTGTTGTATATAGTTAATGGTTCCATGCTCCATGTACATAAGAACATAAGATATGCCATACTGGGTCAGACCAAGGTCCATCAAGCCCAGTATTCTGTTTCCAACAGTGGCCAATCTAGGTCATACATACCTAGCAGTTTCCCCAAGGGACACAGGTTCCACAATGCTTGTATTGGTTCAAGCATTGATATCCTGGGTCCCTTCTTAATAATGGTTTATGGACCTTTCCTCCAGGAACTTGTCCAAACCTTTTTTAAACCCAGCTACACTAACAGCCTTTACTACATCCTCTGGTAACAAATTCCAGAGTTTGATTACACGTTGAGTGAAAAAATATTTTCTTTTATTAGTCTTAAACAGTTTACCCTGTAGCTTCATTGCATGTCCCCTAGTCTTTCTATATTCTGATAAGGTAAACAATCGATCTACATTTACCCGTTCCACTCCGTTCATTAATTTATAGACTTCTATCATATCTCCCCCTCAGCAGTCTCTTTTCCAGGTTAAAGAGCCCCAACCTTTTTAGCCTTTCTTCATAGGAGTATCCTTCCATCCCCTTTACCATTTTGGTGGCTCTTTTCTGTACCTTTTCTAATAACGCTATATCCTTTTTAAGATACGGCGACCAGAATTGCACACAATTTTCAAGGTGCGGTCTCACCATGGAACGATATAGAGGCATTATAATATCCTTTGTTTTATTTTCCATTCCTTTCCGTATGTAATTGAATGAGTACTGTTTTCTGTACAATTCAGCCTAATATGCAAAGGACCCTGGAACTTTAAAATCTATATTTTTATTACTGCTCAGGCAGCAGAGGCTGATTGAATTAATCATACCCTGTGAGGCAGGCTTGTAACAGAACAATGAAACTTTAAAGGTCAAAATGAAATCTTACTTAATGCATTAGCCTACTATGTGTATCTGTTCACAGCCACCTTCATCTAAAATCTAGTGGCAAACAATCTAAATTTTGGTTATAAGATTAGGACATTTTAGCTTACCTACATTCCTTGCATAGCCTTCATAAATCAGAAATCTGAGTGTGTCCTCAGTTCATATAAGGTCTACTGGCCAGGGACACTAAATTCTTGATACTTATTTACTTGGAATTGAAGTAAATATGTTCTTTTAGTTTTGCAGAGGGAGGAGTTGTTGGCAGCGTGGGGAGCCTTGTTTGTGGCTTGTCATCGGCCGCTGGAGCAGCACCTGAGGAGTTGTCTCCCTGCAGGTTCCAGCAAGAAGGCACCAGGAGGGCAGCTTGGACTGGTGAGGACCCCCTCTTCTGCGCTACAAAGCACCACAGCTGCGTGTCACAGCCGCTACATGCAGCCGCGTGTCACGGCCCACGGGTCGTGACCAAAGGGGCGTTACATTGGCACCTTTGGTGCCTCTGAGCATACAAGTGGAGTCAGTGTCGTCATATGGATGCTCATTGGAAGAAGAAAGAATAAGGGCTGGCATTAACCTTTAAAAAGGAGATAGAGCAGTTTTTGAACTAGATAATAGGGGAAAGCCGACAGTCGCCCAAGAGCGCATGGTTCGGAAGAAGGTATCCTTGAAGGATACTACCAAAAGCAGAGAGGTTCCAAAAAAGAATAAAGTAGCCCAAATGACCTCGAGTATGGAACAGACAGAGCTTAAAGATCCCAAATTACCCATGTCTACCAATAGCCAAATTAATATGAATAAAATACAGTCTCTAAAATGCTTGTATGCAAATGCTAGAAGTCTAAAAAATAAGATGGGAGAGTTAGAATATATAGCGCTAAATGAGAGGTTAGATATGATTGGAATATCAGAGACATGGTGGAAGGAGGACAACCAGTGGGGCACTGTGATGTTGTTGTTAAGTGCCGTCGAGTCGGAGTCGACTCATGGCGACCCTCTGGATAGTTATCCTAAATTGTGTTCGGTCTTCAGTCAGGCGGCTCATTGTTGATAGACTGGTGCCCGTAGCTGCTGTTATTGTAGAGATCCATCTCATTGCTGGCCTTCCTCTTTTGCGTTGACCTTCTATCTTGCCAAGCATGATGTCTTTCTCTAATGATCTCTCTCTTCGCATGATGTGTCCGAAGTATGAAAGTCGAAGTCTTGTCATCTGAGCTTCTAAAGAAAGCTTAGGTTTGATCTCCTCTAGTACCGACTGGTTTGTTCTTCGGGCAGTCCATGGTATACACAGTATTCGCCGCCAGCACCATAATTCAAAGGCATCAATTTTCTTCCTGTCTGTCTTTTTCACTGTCCAGCTTTCACATCCATATGATGTTATTGAAAATACCATGGCTTGAACAAGTCGAATCTTTGTATGGAGAGAGACATCTCTGCTCTTGAGAATCTTATCTAGGTCTTTCATAGCCATTCTGCCAAGAGCAATGCGTCGTCTGATTTCTTGACTGCTTGTTGCTTCTTTATTGATAGTTGAACCAAGTAGGTTAAAGTTGTTCACGATTTCAATTTCTTCTCCTTCAACGATGAACCTGTTGATTATGCCAGTTGTCATGATCTTTGTCTTCTTTACATTAAGGTGCAGGCCCATTTTGAGACTATGTTCTTTGATTGTGAGAAGCAAATGTTTCAGATCATCTTCACTTTCAGCCAGTAATGTGGTATCATCAGCATAGCGAAGGTTGTTGATGAGTCTTCCACCAATCTTCACACCTCTGTTGTCTTCATACAGTCCTGCTTCTCTGATGATTTGTTCTGCATATAAATTAAACAGGTAAGGGGAAAGTATGCAGCCTTGTCTTACACCTTTGCTTATTTTAAACCATTCTGTTTCTCCTTGTTCCGTTCGAACTGTTGCTTCTTGATCAATGTACAGATTGCGCAAGAGAACGATCAGGTGTTCTGGTATACCCATGCTTCTTAATGTGGCCCAGAGTTTCTCATGGTTTACATAGTCAAAAGCCTTGCTATAGTCGATAAAGCACAAATAGATATCCTTTTGGTATTCTTTAGTCTTTTCAAGGATCCATCTCACATCTGCAATGATGTCTCTCGTTCCTCGGCCTTTCCTGAACCCTGCTTGCACTTCAGGTAGTTCTTGTTCTAGGTATGGCTGTAGTCTCTTTTGAATAATCTTCAGTAGAATCTTGCTGGCATGTGGGATCAGAGCGATTGTGCGATAATTTCCACAGTAAGTTGGATCACCTTTCTTTAGTATTGGTATAAACACAGATCTTTTCCAGTCAGTTGGCCATGATGTTGTCTTCCATATTTCTTGGCAGAGCCTTGTAAGTACAGTAACAGCTGCATCAGATTGCTGCAATACTTCTATGGGAATGCTATCAATGCCTGGTGCTTTGTTCTTTGATAAGGCTTTCAATGCTGCTTCAACTTCTTCTTTCATCACCAATGGTTCCTGATCATAAGGTATAGGTTGAAACGGCTGTTGGTCCACTTGATCTTTATCATATAAGAACTCTGTATATTCCTTCCACCTTTTCTTGATCTTCTCAGCATCATTCAACATAGAACCTTGAGCATCTTGTAACATTCCAATTCGAGGCTGGAACTTTTTCTTTAACTCTCGCAACTTTAGGAAAGCCGATCTTGTTCTTCCTCTAATAGTTTTTGCTTCTATTTCCTTGCAAGTGTCATTGTAGTACTTTTCCTTGTCCTGTCTTGCTGCACGTTGGAAATCTCTGTTGAGTTCTGCGATTGTCTTTCTTTCTCCTTTGGCTTTAGCTTCTCTGCGTTTCTGGGCAATTTTCAGAGTTTCTTCCGTCATCCATTTTGGCCGTTTTTGCTTTTTCACCTTTTGTAGAGACTTCTCGCTTTCTTCCAGCACAACCTTCTTGATGTCATTCCATAACTCTTCCGGAGCTCTGTCATTTGTATCTAAAACAGCAAATCGATTTTGCAGGCAGTCTTTAAATTCCAGTGGTATATTCTCAAGGTCATATTTTGCTGCATTCATGAGTGGTTTGCTCTTTTTCAACTTTAGCTTGAGTTTGCATACTAGAAGTTGATGATACCTGGGTACAAACTATATCGTAATGATCAAACTGATCAAATTGGTGGAGGGGTTGCACTCTGTTAGAGAGGGCATTGAGTCAGAAAGGATTAAAGTTTTGCAGGAAACAAAATTTGCTGTAGAATCTCTATGGATTGAAATTCCATGTAAGAATCTCTATGGATTGAAATTCCATGTAAGGGGAGGAGTAGCCTAGTGGTTGGGGCAAGGTACTTCAGGCCGGAAGGTCGGGGGTTCAAATCCCACTAGAGGACAGCAACCTTGGGCCGGAAGGACTGGGGTTTCTAGTCCCACATGTGCTCCTTGTGGTCTTGGGCAAGCCCCTTAACCCTCCACAGCCCATGTTCCCTGTAAGTATTAGTGTATGTGTCTCATATCCCCGCATGTTAAATGTATCCCCCAATTGTGTTGTGACCACTTAGATTGAAGGATAAGGCGGTATACAAAACTGCCTAAATAAAATAAAATAAATAATTAAAGTAAATAAGAAGGGGAAGGCAATGGCAATGGGGGTGTATCAACCGCCTGGCCAGAATGAACAAATGGATGATGAAATGCTCAAAGAAATCAGGAAGCTTACAAAAGTTACAGCACAGTGATAATAATGGGTGATTTCAATTATCCCGGTATTGACTGGGTCAGTGTCACGGCAGGACATGCTAGGGAGATAAAGTTCCTAGATGAAATAAATGACTGCTTCTTGGAGCAGCTGGTTCATGAACCGATCAGAGAGGAAGCCATATTGGACCTATTCCTTAGTGGAACACCAGATCAGTTGCAGTAGATAAGGGTGTTTGGGCCACTTGGCAATAGTGATCATAGCATGATCGCGTTTGATTTAATTAGTAGAGGAGGGATGGTAAGGAAATCCACAGTACTACCTTTAATTTTCGAAAGGAAGACTATGATAAAATGAGGAAAATAGTTCATAAAAAACTAAAATGAGCAGTTGCAAAGTTTAAAGACTTACATCAAGCTTGGGTGTTGTTTAAAAATACTATCTTGGAAGTCCAGACCAGCTGTATTCCACGCTTTAAGAAAAGTGGAAGGAAGTCCAAAAAACTGCCAGCATGGTTTAAAGTTGAGGTCAGAGAGAATGTTGTTGCCAAAAAAGCATCTTTCAGGAAATGGAAAAAAGAGCCAAATGACAAAAACTGGAAACAGCACAAGCACTGGCAAGTTAAATGCAAGGCATTGATAAAGCAGGCAAAGCGAGAATTTGAGAAGAAACTTGCTGTGGAAGCAAAAACGTGTAATAATGACTTTTTCAAGTACATTCGTAGCAAAAATCTGTGAGAGAGTCAATTGGACTGTTACATGATAGAAGGGTAAAAGGGGCAGTAAGAGGGGACAAGACTATAGCGCAGAGACTGAGGAAGATGTAGGTATGTTATCCATAACTGAAGTGGTATTTAAAGGTGATACTGCAGAGGAATTGAAAGAAATATCGCTACACCGGAAATATGTATTACAACTATTTGATAAACTGAAGAACAGCAAGTCATCTGGACCGGATGGTATACATCCAAGGGTGTTGAAAGAACTGAAATATGAGATTGCAGACCTGCTATTAGTAATCTGTGAACTTTCATTAAAATCATCTGTAATACCTGAAGATTGGAGGATCGCCAGTGTAACGCTAATTTTAAAAAGACTTCCAGGGGTGATATGGGAAACTACAGATCGGTGAGCCTGACGTCAGTACCGGGAAAAACGGGAGACACCATCATAAAGAGCAAAATTACTGAACATGTAGATAGTCATAGCCTAATGGGAGACAGCCAACATGGCTTTAGACAAGGAAGATCTTATCTTACTAATCTGTTATGTTTTTGTGAAGGTGTGAATAAACAGGTAGACAAAGGTGAGTTGGTTGATATAGTGTATCTGGGCTTTCAGAAAGCCTTTGACAAGGTCCCTTCATCAGAAACGTTTGGGAAAACTAAAAAGTTATGGGATAGGAGGCAGTGTACTACTGTGGATCAGGAACTGGTTAAAAGATAGAAAGCAGAGGGTAGGGCTAAATGGCCAATTTTCCCAATGGAAAAAGGTGAATAGTGGACTACCCCAGGGATCTGTGCTGGGTCCGCTGCTTTTTGACACATTCATAAATGACCTGGAAAAGGGAATTACGAGTGAGGTTATCAAATTTGCAGATGACACAGAAGTATTTAAAGTTGTTAAAACCCAAGAGGATTGTGGAAAACTGGTCATCCAAATGGCAGATGAAATTTAATGTGGACAAGTGCAAGGTTATGCATGTAGGAAAGAACAACCCAAACTATGGTTACACGATGCAAGGTTCCACATTGGGAACTACCACCCAGGAAAAAGATTTAGGCATCATGGTGGATAACATGTTAAATCTCTCCGCCCAGTGTGCAGCGGCAGCCAAGAGAGCAAATAGGTATCATAAGAAAAGGAATGGAAAATAAAACAAAGGATATTATAATGCCTCTGTATTGTTCCATGGTGCGACCGTACCTTGAATATTGTGTGCAATTCTGGTCGCCATATCTTAAAAAGGATATAAATTTATTAGAAAAGGTACAGAGAAGAGCCACCAAAATGGTAAAGGGGATGGAAGGCTACTCCTATGAAGAGAGGCTAAAAAGGTTAGGGCTCTTCAACCTGGAAAAGAGACAGCTGAGGGGAGATAAGATAGATGTCTATAAATTGGTGAATGGAGTGGAACGGGTAAACATAGATCAATTGTTTATGTTATCAGAATATAGAAAGACTAGGGGACATGCAATGAAGCTACAGGGTAAACTATTTAAGACAAATAAGAGAAAATATTTTTTCACTCAACATGTAATCAAACTCTGGAATTTGTTACCAGAGGATATAGTAAAGGCTGTTAGTGTAGCTGGGTTTAAATAAGGTTTGAACAAGTTCCTGGTGGTAAGGTCCATAAACCATTCCATTATTAAAAAGGGACCCAGGATATCAGTGCTTGACCCAATACAAGCATTGTGGAACCTGTGTCTTTTGGGGAAACTGCTAGGTACGTATGACCTATATGGCCACTGTTGGAAACAGGATACTGGGCTTGATGGACCTTGGTCTGACCCAGTATGGCACATCTTGTGTAGGGCACCACTAAAGGAGATGTGGTGGTGCAGCCAGGTAAGGTCAATGCCATGGACGGGCTTTTGACTGCTCAGCTGCCTAGTATCCTGTCACCAGAGGGAGTTTCTTTGAGGCCCGATAACTTGTCCCCTCCTCCAATTCCCTTGCCTGCTTTGTCTTCCATGTTCCTTGATGTTGGATCTATTCCCTCTGCTCCGAATATCCCATTACCACAGCTGGTGAAGTCGGTAGATTCTGGTGTGACTGTAGCTGCTCCTCGGTTGGGGGAAGTAACTTTTAATGACGTAAGGGGTGCAATACAAAATATAGATGTTCGTCTTTCCTCTACTGTTACCTCCTTGTGCAAATTTACATATGAAGTTGTAAATAAAATGCAAGATATGGATAATAAGTGGTTTGTTCAGATAATGCTATTGTTCAGATAGATTTCAAGTTAAACCATGTTTTGGAAATAGTGAAGCTTTAATGAAAGATTCTTTAAGTACATCTTATAGACTGGAGACACTTGAGAACCAAACCTGGGCAAAGAATTTACATTTTCTAAATTTCCCCATCAACTATTTGCTTTCACCTGAAATTCTTTTAAAGAAATATTTTAGTGAAGTATTAAAGCTGATGGAAGATGTAGAAATCTCTCATTTGTATTATGTGCCTTCTTATGTTGAGCCACCCTTACTGGGGGAGGGGACTTCAGCCTCCTCTCACTGTATGGACGACCATAATTTGACTGCTTTCCTTAAAGATACTGCAGAAATCATAACCAGACACAGTACATTAGTATTTGAGTTTGGTTCAGGATCTATTGTTAAAGGTTTTGCGCTCTTTTTTTAAGCATAGAGATAGCATATTTTGTGAACAGAATCTTCCTATATTTCTGGATGTCGGCCAAGCCACCCAGATCTGGAGGCGGCAGTTTTTTGTGTTAAAAACACAAGTGTTGGGACTGGGCGCTACGTATTTCTTGAAATTTCCTTATAAATGTATTATTGTTTTATAGACCTATGTCTATACAGATGTTTTTCCCTGGAGGAAAGGTCCATAAACCACTATTAAAAAGGGACCCAGGATATCAATGCTTGGCCTAGTACAAGCACTGCAGAACCTGTGTCTTTTGGGGAAACTGCTAGGTACGTATGACCTAGATTGGCCACTGTTGGAAACAGGATACTGGGCTTGATGGACCTCGGTCTGACCCAGTATGGCATTTCTTATGTTCTTATGTTTTGCAGTTATAGAAATTTCTGGTTGACAGAGAGGTCAAGGGTTAATAATGGGGTAGAGATGGATCAGTTAGATCGCTCCCCTGATTTGGTGTGTTTATTTACACTCTTTTTTTCTTTTTAAGTTTATGGTTACTTTCAGCACCTTCTTCCTTGATGTGGAACATAAGAACATAAAAACATAAGATATGCCATACTGGGTCAGACCAAGGTCCATCAAGCCCAGTATCCTGTTTCCAACAGTGGCCAATCTAGGTCATACGTACCTAGCAGTTTCCCCAAGAGACACAGGTTCCACAGTGCTTGTATTGGGTCAAGCATTGATATCCTGGGTCCCTTCTTAATAATGGTTTATGGACCTTTCCTCCAGGAACTTGTCCAAACCTCTTTTAAACCCAGCTACACTAACAGCTCTTACTATATCCTCCGGTAACAAATTCCAGAATTTGATTACACGTTGAGTGAAAAAATAGTTTTTTATTAGTCTTAAATATTTACCCTGTAGCTTCATTGCATGTCCCCTAGTCTTTCTATATTCTGATAGCGTAAACAATCGATCTACGTTTACCCATTCCACTCCATTCATTAATTTATAGATTTCTATCATATCTCCCCTCAGCCGTCTCTTTTCCAGGTTGAAGAGCCCTAACCTTTGTAGCCTCTCTTCACAGGAGTATCCTTCCATCCCCTTTACCGTTTTGGTGGCTCTCCTCTGTACCTTTTCTAATAACGCTATGTCCTTTTTAAGATATGGCGACCAGAATTGCACACAATATTCAAGGTGCGGTTCGTACCGTGGAACGATACAGAGGCATTATAATATCCTTTGTTTTATTTTCCATTCCTTTCCTTATGATACCTAGCATTCTTATCCAATTGTTTTTCTTATTGCTTGAATATGATGTAATATTTCATTTTGACCTTTTAAAGTTTCCATTGTTCTGTTGCAAGTCTACCTCACAGGGTGTTGTTAATTCAGTCAACCTCTGCTGCTTGAGCAAGACATCTGATCCAGGAATTGCCATCACAACTTCAAGAGACTCTAAAAGGTAAGATTTCTAACTTTACTATTTGGCTGTTTTTTTTAACATAAACTTTTCTTGCCTATTGCTTACCTGTTTTATTCTCTTATAATGATACTTAAGCACTGTGATATGTTAGGATAACTGCACCAAGGGAGGGAGACAAAAAAAAAAAAATCAGACAAAAATAAAAGAAATAAAATAAGGAACCTTGCTCTTCCTACCTTTCTGTCTCTAAACACATTTCTATCTGTTCACAGCCACCTTGATCTACAGTCTAATGGCAAACAATCCAAATTTTGATTATAGGATTAGGAAACTTTAGCTTGCCTTCATTCCTTGCATAGCCTTTATAAATCAGAAATCTGAGTGTGCCCTCAGTTCATATAAGGTCTACTGGCCAGGGACCCCTAATTCCCACCCACCCTACCCCACCTACTCCATGGTTGCACTACATATATAGTCCAAATGAAAAGAAAAAAACCTCCAGGAGCAAATCACAAAAATATCAATATAGAAAAGATCACCGCTTAGAATACAGAAACTCATACATAAAACATTTTGTCAGATAAATAGTATAGGAAAGGAAAATTCAATCTTGAATGACTACAACATCCTTTTATTCAATTATGGTTCTAAAGAAACACCAACAAACTTATTTGGTGATAGCCCATAATCTTCATGACCGGTGTCAGAGAAAAAGTCCTTTGTGGAACCCCCCGTACGATGTGCATGTTTCGGGCTGCCACTCAGCTCTGCTTCAGGTACAGCGGGACAATATCACTCGTTCCACAGTGAGTTGCTGAATCAGACACCATAGGGCCCAAAGAAACTGCCGAACATCACCATTTGAGTATCTGCTCTACTTATTATTGGCTGACAATCCCAAACACGTCAGTCTTCAGAACCGCCAATCAGGCAAAAGTGAAATCCCCATGAAACCGGGAGGCCTTCTTCCCATTGACTTAAACTAAAACAAGCTCGACCAATTGTTCTCCAGGTTTAACCCGTGAGGGCTAGCAATGTTTAAATGGAATATCCAGTGCTGTTCAAGCCATTGTAATCTAAAAAACCTGACACCACCCCGAGGGTCATAGGGAGCATGACTGATTATCCTCCACCATAAATCCTCAAAACTGTGGTGCATGGTGAGACAATGTTTCACCACAGGAGCAGAACGCACTGCCGATCGTACACGTGAAGAATGTTCCCCCAAAGATAATTTCAAGGGGTGAGTGGTAGAGCAAATTGTAAAGGCAGCGTAACAAATATGCCTCATAACTGGATATGGAAGTGCTGAGCCATGCCATACAGAATGTATGCCCAGTGGCAGGGTCTTCCCAAATATCACCTTCCAATGTAGTGTGACAAAATTGTCATATCCTATTCGCAAAATGGCCTGGATCACCATCATTCCAATTGGCAATGGCGATTTTATCAATCGGTCCCTAAGATACAAACTCCTCGTGTGAGCTATGGTATCTCTTCACAAAAGTGGCAATAGGGAAGAAGTGACAAACTACAGGCCAGTAAGCCTTACCTTGGTGGCGGGAAAAGTAATGGAAGAGCTCCTGAAAGAGAGAATAGTGGACTTTCTTGAAAACAATGGGTTGCATGATTCAAGGCAACATGGTTTTATCAAAGGATGATCACGCTAAACAAATCTGATTGAGTTCTTTGACTGAGTGACCAGAGAACTAGATCAGGGGCATGTGATGGATGTGATCGATTTCTACAAAGCCTTTGATACTGTTCCTCACATGAGGCTTGACTGAAGAAACCAGCGGAGGGCAATGACCACGGTCAAACACTATGTTTGAAAGGGAGACCTTTATTGTAGACTCCACAGGAGGCTTATCAATGAACTGAACAGCCTGGGGATGGGTCCCACTGTGGTAAACGTGTTCAGAAATTGATTAATTGAAAGACAACAGAAGGTGATGGTAAACGGAACTCACTTGGATGAAAGGAAGGTGATTAGAGCCCCAGGGATTGGTCCTGGGACAGGTATTGTTCAATGTATTTATGAGTGATATTGCTGAAGGACTGAATGGAAAAGTCTGTCTTTTTGCAGATGACAGGAAATCTGCAACAGAGTGGACTTCCCCTGAGGGTGTGGATAACATGAGGAAAGATCACAAAAGCTGGAAGCAGGGCCGGCCCATCCATTGAGCAAGAATGTTTTTTGCACAGGGCCCCGCGCAAAGAACATTCTGCTTAAAAGTAAATTTTACATTTTTTAAAAAAAAGCTGTCTGCTGCCGGCCTGCCGCTGCCGTCGCAGCAGATTCGAGTGTCCCGCGGGCCCCCCTGCCCGGCAGAGCCTGCCCTCCCTGCATCAGCTCCCTCTCCGGAGTCGAAACCGGCTTTCAGAGCGCGAAGGGAGAGTTTCCCTTTCGCGGCTCTGTTAAGACCGCAAGGGCTGATGGGAACTTTCCCATCAGCGCCCGCGGGCTTAACAGAGCTGAGAGGGAGAAACTCTCCCTTCGCGCTCTGAAAGCCGGTTTCGACTGCGGAGAGGGAGCTGATGCAGAGAGGGCAGGCTCTGCCGGGCAGGGGGGGCCCCGCGGGACACTCGAATCTGCCGCGGCGGCAGCGTCAGGCCGGCAGCAAATAGCTTTTTATTGTGTTAAATTTTCCCTAGGCTGGGGGGGGGGTTAGGGCTGGAAATGGGCTAATGGGGTTAAGACTGGAAGGTGGCTGATGGGGGTTAGGACTGGTAATGGGCTATGGGGGGGCTAAGACTGGAAATGGGCTGATGGGATTAGGGCTGGAAGTGGGTGATGGGGATTAGGACTGGTAATGGGCTATGGGGGGGCTAAGTCTAGAAATGGGGTGATGGGGGTGTTAGGACTGGTAATGGGCTATGGGGGGGCTAAGAATGGAAATGGGCTGATGGGATTAGGGCTGGAAGTGGGCTGATGAGGATTAGGACTGGTAATGGGCTATGGAGGTGGGACTTAAACTGAAAATTGGGTGATGGGGGTTAGGACTGGAAATGGGCTGATGGGATTAGGATTGGAGTGGGCTGATGGGGGTTTAGGACTGGTAATAGGCTATGGGGGGCTAGGACTGTAATGGGCTGAGTGGAAGGGAAGGCTTGAACTGCAAATAGCTGATGGGGGATGGGGGCTTGGAATGGAAGTGGGCTGATTGGGGGTTAGGACTGGTAATGGGCTGGGGGGCTTAAACTGAAAATTGGGTGATGGGGTTAGGACTGGAAATGGGCTGATGGGCGTTTAGGACAGGTAATAGGCTATGGGATGGCTAGGACTGGTAATGGGTTGGGGGGGTTGCTAGGACTGGAAATGGGCTGAGTGGAAGGGAAGGCTTGAACTGCAAATAGCTGATGGGGACAGGGGCTTGGAATGGAAATGGGCTGAGTGAAAGGGGGGCTTGAATTGCAAATAGCTGATGGGGAGGAGGATTGGAATGAAAATGGGCTGTGAGGGGAGGGAGCTAGGACAGGAAATGGGCTGATGAAGGGGCTAGGATAGGACTGGGAATTGGGTGTTGGGGGGAGCTAAGATTGGAAATGGGCTGTGGTGGGGGCTTGAATTGAAATGGACTCATGAAGGGGCTGGAACTGGGAGTAGGCTCATGGGGGGCTTGGATTGGAAATGGGCTGAGTGGAGGGGACAAGGATTTGACATGGGCTGATGGTGGGGCTAGGAAAGGACTAGAAATGGGCTGATGGGAGGCTGGTATTGGAAATGAGCTGATGGAGGGACTCAGATAGGACTGGAAATGGATGTGGGAGCTAGGACTGGAAATGGGCTGATGCAGGGACTAGAAGGGAGCGGATACTGGGTGGGGCTGGAACTAGAAGGGAACTGATGTTGGGGGAGATTAGAATGGGATGGGGCTGGGAGAGTGAAATGGAGAGGGGAAAAATATTTTGTGTGGGAGGGAAGAAAAATCTACAATTGGCTGGGTATTGGGAGAGTAAGTGGGGATTGAGGATGGAGGGGTATAATTTGAGTGGATGAAAAAGGAATGAGGAAAGAGCAAAAGGAGAAAGATTAGTATGTTAAAGCAGATGTAAGAGAATGGAAAAAAACTAGAAGAGAGAAGAAAGGACAAATGGACAGCAGACGATGGAGAGTTAGCAGAAGACACAAAGAAACCAGAAGAAAGTGTCTGGAGAAATTGTAACTGAAAAAAAAATGCACAAAAGGTACAAAGATATCTCCTTATTTTGAATTTATTAACTGGAATATGACAGCTCTGGGAAATGTGCATCATTAACGTCTGTGCTTTGTTTAGTACAAGAGGAAATTAATTTATAGTTTTATTTCTACATTGTTGTTGTACATTCCAAGTTTTACTTTTTAAGGTTCCCAGTTTAATTATTGTATTCCTGTTTCTAAATTGTGATTCCTTGTTTGGTGATGGTCTATGTTCTGCATGTGTAACTGAGCTGAGGTATTCTGTTTACGTAATTCCTATTTGGCATTGCCACTTGTTTTCTTTCCCCAGTAGGTCATATATTGTTATTCTCTGAAATGTATTGGTTTAATATTTGCAGTGTTGCCTTTTGATAAGTATGATATGGTGCTTTGTGAGTCCTGGTAGTGCTGTTATGATACGGCGGGTTTGCTATGGGTTCTAAATGGGCAGTGTTTGTAGTAGATCCTAATGTGTCTGGCAGTTGGCACTGGATTATAGTAATATAGAAATCTTTTAGTCTTTCTTTATCCATACACTCTTGAAGAGGCATGTTTACTAAAAGTTAGTGTATGGTAACATTATGCAAATATTTATGCAAATGAGGCCCCGCGCTGAGTCTCCGCACATGGCCCTGCACACCCCTTGGGCCGCCCCTAGCTGGAAAAATGATTTTTAAAGCTTGGCAGTTAAGATTTAATGCACTTGGAATGCAGAAACCCAAGGGGATTGGAATGCGATAGGGGGCGAGATGTTGGTGTGCATGGATCAGGAGAAGGACCTTTGAGTGATTGAGAATCTCAAGGCGGCGAAACAGTGTAAGAAGGCAGTGGTCAAAGCCAGAAGGATGCTGGGTTGCATACAGAAAGGAATTAGTAGCAGAAAGGAGAAGGTACTAATGCCCCTGTACAAGTGAGGCCTCAATATTGTGTTCAGTTTTGGAGATCATATCTCTTAAGAGATATAAAAAGACTTGAAACTGTTCAGAGGAAGGTGACCAAAATGATTTGGAGCGTGCACCAGAAGACGTATGAGAAGGCAAAAATATGTATATGCTAGAGGAAAGGAGAGACAAGAGGTATGATTTTTTATGCTGTCAAGTCAGTGCTGACTCCTGACAACCCAGCTGGCCTCTGGGTTTTCTTGGCAATGTATTTACTAGAAGTAGATTGCCAGGCCTTTTCTTCCAAGGCAATGGAGGGTAAAGAGACTTGCCCAAGGTCACAAGGAGTGCCCATGGGAATTGAACTCTTGATTGTCTAGATAATAGGCTGTTGCTCCAACCACTAGGCTACTCCTCCACTCAAGAAAAAAGGAGGGACAGGGGAGATATTATACAGACCTTTAAATACTTAAAGAATATTAATGAACAAACAAACTATCATATACTATGTTACTATGTAACCTGGACTGGATGGTATACATCCAAGGGTGTTAAGAGATCTGAAATATGAGATTGCAGACCTACTATTAGTAATCTGTGAACTATCATTAAAATCATCTGTAGTACCTGGGAGTTGGAGAGTGGTCAATGTAACTCCAATTTTTAAAAAGGGGTGATCAGAGAAACTACAGAATGGTCAGCCTGATGTCAATACCGGGCAAAATGCTATTAACATTTGTAAAGTCTTGTGTTTCTAATCTGTTATATTTTTTGAAGGTGTGAATAAACAGTAGACAAAGCTGAGCCAGTTCAGTGTATCTGGATTTTCAGAAAGCTTTTGACAAGGTCCCTCATGAGAGAGACTTGGCGAAATTAAAAAGTCATGGGATTGGAGGCAGTGCAGTATTGTGGATCAGGAACTGGTTACAATATAGAAAGCAGAGAGCAGGCCTGAATGGACAATTTTCTCAATGGAGAAAGGTAAATAGTGGAGTACCCCAGGGATCTATGCTAGGTCTGCTGCTTTTTAACATATTCATAAATGACCTGGAAATAGGAATAACGAATGAGGTTATCAAATTTGCAGATGACACAAAATTATTCAGCATTATTAAAATCAAGAGGATTGTGAAAAATTGCAAGAGGACCTTGAAAAATTGCAAGACTGGGCATCCATATAGCAGATAAAATTTATGATTAATATATTTATTAAGTTTACTTCAAAATGTTAACAAAAAAAGAACCAAAGCATATCACTTCAATCTCTGAAGCAACTAATATGACGAGGGAACAAAGAAAAAACAGTAATACTGTACAAAGTATAAGAAGATAAAATAAGCAACATTCACTCCTCTAACTCGTATGGAAGGAGAGAGGTCCCAATTAAAAATAAACAAATAGGCCAACATACTTGCATCCAAGTACGGATTATCCAAACAACCTCTCTCAATAAATACTTATTAGCAAAGTGGATCACTCGCATCCCTAACATTAACTTTTCATGGGCAACAATTAGCGTCAGCAATAGAGATCCATAAAAACATAATCTTCACCCATAAATTTAATACAACATTTCTGAGGATACTTCAAAAGAAAGGCTCCTACAGTTAGAGCTTGAGGCTTTACTTGAAGGAAGGCCCTTCAAATTTGCTGGGTCTTAGGTGACACATCTGGAAAAACACTTATAACATGACCATGAAAGGGAGTCAGACGCTCCTTAAAGAAAGCTGAAAATACACGTTCCTTGTCCAGAGATGTTCGGAAGGAGGCTACCCCTGTACCTCTAAGAACATAACATCATAAGATATGCCATACTGGGTCAGACCAAGGTCCATCAAGCCCAATATCCTGTTTCCAACAGTGGCCAATCTAGGTCACAAGTACCTAGCAGTTTCCCCAAAAGACACGTTTTACAATGCTTGTATTGGGGCAAGCAGTGGATATCCTGGGTCCCCTTTAATAATGGTTTATGGATTTTTCCTCCAGGAACTTGTCCAAACCTTTTTTAAACCCGGCTACACTAACAGCTTTTACAATATCTTCTGATAATGAATTCCAGAGTTTGATTACACGTTGAGTAAAAAATATTTTCTCTTATTTGTCTTAAATAGGTTACCCTGTAGCTTCATTGCATGTCCCCTAGTGTTTCTATATTTTGATGGCCCTCAGCTGTCTCTTTTCCAGGTTGAAGAGCCCTAACCTTTTTATCCTCTCTTCATAGGGGTATCCTTCCATCCCCTTTACCATTTTGGTGGCTCTTCTCTATACCTTTTCTAATACGCTATATCCTTTTTAAGATAGAATTGCACACAATATTCAAGGTATGGTCGCATCATGGAGCGATACAGAGGCAATATAATATCCATTCTTTTATTCTCCATTCCTTTCCTTATGATACCAAGCATTCTATTTGCTCTCTTGGCTGCCGCTGCACAATGGACAAAGGGTTTTAACATGTTATCCACGATGACGCCTAAGGGGTATGTTTACTAAAGGGTGCTAACGTGCGCCCGGCGATAATGTGCAGGATGCCATAAAAGGAGTGGGCATTTTGGTCTAAGCATAGGGAGCAGCGCACATTAACACGCGGTAATCTTAAGTAGGCATGCTGACTTACTGACAGAGCAGCAGAGGTGTAGCACAATGACTGATGGTACAGGGGTCATGAGTTCAATTCCCCAGTGGGCCTAATGAATAAGGTTGGCCAAGGCAATTCCTTTTCCTGCTTGCAACTGTACAACAATCTGTGCTGCCAGCTAAAAATACCCGCACCCCAGTGCCATAAACTAATGCACCTTTTATGGTGCACCAGAAGGCACATCCTAAACCACCACATCAGCCAAGGCGGGTTATAATGTGCCCCAGAGGCCAAGTTGAGAGGTGCCAACTCCCAAGGCACCATAGTAGGCACCCCATAAGCTGCCTGAATCTAAGGTATGGCGTAAGATGCCCCAAGGATGTATAGGTGAACCCAAAAATGTTGGCCAAGGGCAGTAAGGTCCCCCAAATTGTATCAACAGAGGTATGGGCCAAACACAGATGTAACCCTAACACTGCACAGAGCAACAAGGAAAGACAATGCACAAGTAAAGGAAGGAAGTAGATCCGAACTGATGGGCCAGACAAATCTGCGTCCAGCCCATGTGGCAGCTGGAAAAATGGACAAACATATCGGGGGCAGCTGTAGCGATGCACAGAGTGATGGTAATGTACCATGCAATAATGACAGTGTGTGGCAGAGGATGGGAAGATGTGTCCAGCAGAGGAGGTAGGATAGGTGTAATGACAGGAGGACAGCGGAGTAGCACTGCCATGCAGAGCACACACAGGAGAGGCAACCAGGGAGAGCTGCAATGCAGAAATGTGTAGCAATGCAGGACGTGGGGTAGCAGCATGCACATCAGGGTAGGATGGCACACAGCTGCCAGACACACATAGACGGACAGAAGGATGGTTTACAACTGTGATAAGGGTACAATGTGCTAACAACACAGATCTGCACAGATATGGCTGTCACAGGAATCAAAAGTAACTGTGCAGGACAGGCAAACAAATGAAAGAGAACAGAGAGGAATCAAACCTATGACCATTAGCACAAGTGTCAATGCACAAACCGGTAGGCCACATCACCAACGTGAGCTTATTAGCAAAGGCTGCATACAAGAATACTGCAGGGCATCACACAAGAAGCCTGCTGGCTGTCAGGACAGGCAAACCCCCAACAGTAACCATGATGAAATGCACATGCAGATCTGGTGTGTGAAGATCAGATCACAGTCTGTAATTGGGACCAGAGCCAAATATACCTATATGCACACACACAATCAAATGTTATACAGTGGATACAGCATGCAAAAGAGGAAAGAACCTAAAACCAAAGGGCGGCAGGGGATACTCTGTGGAGCAGGGGAAAATATGGAACTGAACAAGAGAGAACTGAACCTGCAAACAGGTGTGACACTGAGCAGCTGAACTGTGGCAATGCCAATCCCCCAAGCGGACTGCCATGTAAACACCAAAAAGTTAGAGACATATGTATCAGCTAATATGTGATGAATAGGCAGCATAGAGGGCACACTTTGGTGTACAGTGAAGAGATGGAAGGGTGTGTGCAGAGGTGATGAAGCGGCCGGTTCCTAATGGTCATGTTAGCAAAACAGAAAAAAAAACAAACAAACCATGTGGGGATCAAACCTGCAACCTATGGTGTTATAACCTATGAGCAACACACAATAACTCCATCTCACATATATACAGTTACCCATTTCAATGTTCCACACATGTAGATAGTTTCCCCCGTTATCCAAGTTGACTGCTCCTGTTCATTGTAATGACCTGACTCTTGTTTACTGTCGGATACTGTTTGTTTTATGTAAACCGCGCTGATCGCAAATAGTGCGGTATATAAGAAATGTAAATAAAATAAATAAATAAATAAATAACACATGTCTGTAACCACTATCCCAAACAGCCATAATAAGCACAGCACCAAAATAGTACCTCAAAGGAAAGGTGTGTATGGGAACCTGCGACACCCAGTGATGTTGCAAACGCCTGGCAGATAGACAGCTGGCACCGTATAAGGATGTGAGCACAGGTGGGTTTCTTTGGTTTTTTTTTATTACATTGTTAGCTCTCTGACTGGGAGCTCTTAAAAGGGTTTTGTGTATATTTTCTAAAGCAAGGTTAAGGATTTGAGGGTTTCTTTGTTTGGTTTTTTTTATTACATTGCTAGCTATCTGACTGGGAGCTCTTAAAAGGGTTTTGTGTATATTTTCTAAAGCAAGGTTAAGGATTTGAGGGTTTCTTTGTTTTTTTTTATTACATTGCTAGCTCTCTGACTAGGAGCTCTTAAAAGGGTTTTGTGTATATTTTTTAAAGCAAGGTTAAGGATTTGGGGGTTTCTTTGGTTTTATTTATTACATTGCTAGCTCTCTGACTGGGAGCTCTTAAAAGGGTTTTGTGTATATTTTTTAAAGCAAGGTTAAGGATTTGAGGGTTTCTTTGGTTTTTTTATTACATTGCTAGCTCTCTGACTGGGAGCTCTTAAAAGGGTTTTGTGTATATTTTTTAAAGCAAGGTTAAGGATTTGAGGGTTTCTTAGTTTTTTTTATTACATTGCTAGCTCTCTGTCTGGGAGCTCTTAAAAGGGTTTTGTGTATATTTTTTAAAGCAAGGTTAAGGATTTGAGGGTTTCTTTGTTTGGTTTTATTTATTACATTGCTAGCTCTCTGACTGGGAGCTCTTAAAAGGGTTTTGTGTATATTTTTTAAAGCAAGGTTAAGGATTTGAGGGTTTCTTTGTTTGGTTTTATTTATTACATTGCTAGCTCTCTGACTGGGAGCTCTTAAAAGGGTTTTGTGTATATTTTTTAAAGCAAGGTTAAGGATTTGAGGGTTTCTTTGTTTGGAAGGTCATTGCTGTTATAAGGCCATGTGCATTATGACAGTTTAGTCTGTGGTATGCGTGTTGTAGGCCCGTGGTTACTGAGACCTTCAGTGCAGTATTGTGTCTTTAAAAACATATTATGAACATAGATATATATACTGAGATTGTGCAAGATAATGAATATGGAAACATTTGAAACATGACTTCTTGTGTTTGTGGAGTGGGCAGTGTGAGATTTTGTACCCTTACACCAGCATCTATAATGTTTCTCTGCAATCAGTTATGGCCCTCATGGGGAGTTACCACATATGTGACCATAAACTGGGTACACATCAATGATATATGGATGTGTTTCACACATTCTTAATCAGGTCTCATGGCTCCTGGGGGTGGGATGCTTTACAGCACATCCACACCTGCACCTACCATACAATCAGGATCCAGAAAGGACATGTGTCATGAGGTCTGGGCCTCAGAGGAATAGGGCATATGCGTGTCCAAACACAGCATCACCTACCACAATATCTAAATGCCATACCCACCTTTGCAATAAGGTCTTAGGCCCCCTGGGGGCAGGATGTCTTAGCACACATCATCTGCAACATACACCATATCAACAGGGTGACTGACAGGACACTTTCAGCAGGTCTCCGGCCTTCTGGGGATAGGGTAGATTATATGATATCAACAGCAGCATAAACCATATAACCAGGGTGAGTGACAGCCCACTTTGATGGGCTCACAGGACTCCTGGGGGTAGGGTGGAAGCTAACAAAGCAACAGCAGCATAAACCATATCACCAGGGTGACTGACAGCCCACTTTGATGGGCTCTCAGGACCCCTGGGGGTAGGGTGGCTGGTTTAAGCTGCAACCTCACTCACAACCATATCACCAGGGTGACTGACAGCCCACTTTGATGGACTCTCAGGACTCCTGGGGGTAGGGAGGATGTTTTAAACTGCAAAGGCACACACACCCATAACACCAGGGTGACTGACAGCCCACTTTGATGGGCCCTCAGGGCTTCTGGGGGTAGGGAGGATGTTTTAAACTGCAAAGGCACACACAGCCATATCACCAGGGGGACTGGCAACCCACTTTGATGGGCTCTCAGGACTCCTGGGGGTAGGGAGGATGTTTTAAACTGCAAAGGCACACACACCCATAACACCAGGGTGACTGACAGCCCACTTTGATGGGCCCTCAGGGGTCCTGGGGGTGGGGAGAATGTTCTAAACTGCAAAGGCACACACAACCATATCACCAGGGGGACTGACAGACCATTTGGAGCACATCTCAGGACCCCTAGGGGTAGGGCAGATGTGTGACCCTGCAAATGCGGAACCTACCATATCAGCATGATGTTTACAAAACCTCTTTAGGCAGATCTATGGGCTCCTTGTGTTACCAGCTGATTACATCGGCATTTAAACCACCGTTGCCAGGGCAGAAGAAAAGCTGATTTTTAGACACGGTGAGAGCAGGAGCTCCCCCTTGCTTCCCCGAGCCTATGTGACATCACTGAACAGCTGATTACATCGGCATTTAAACCGCTGTTGCCAGGGCAGAAGAAAAGCTGATTTTTAGACACAGTGAGAGCAGGAGCTCCCCCGAGCCTATGTGACATCACTGAACAGCTGATTACATCGGCATTTAAACCGCCGTTGCCAGGGCGCGCCCGCGCCTTGCGGGCCCGCGCCTGAGGGCCTCGCAAGAGGGCCCTTTGGCGTGGCACGTAGGCGTTTGGAAGGTAATTTCAACGACAATAACTCCATATATTAGAAAATAAGTTAATTTAGTTTGTTATACAAAACCCTTTTAACAAGCAAATATGTTTTTATCATTAGTTTTTCCGTACAGCCTTCTACTCATTTACTTCATTCCTATAAACCCTCACTTCCCCCCTTCCCTTATGTTTTCCCACTTTGGATACCTCCAACCTATTATTTTTTACTACCACAATACTCTTACTCTTCCTCTCACAACATTTATAATTCAAGAAAAAACAACACTCTCAAATCTCATTCCTGCACACATCATTTAAAGAATTCACACATTACATCAATGCCTTTAGAGCATGTAACTATTGAGCTTATTAATGCAAGATCTGTTTGTAACAAGATTCACACTATAGTTGATCTCATAGAAGAACATCATTCAGATATTCTTTGCATCACAGAATCTTGGCTCCATTCAACTGATAATGTGATAATTAATCAACTCGTGTCAGACAGCTACACAGCTTACAACTGTCCACGATCGCATAAGCGTGGAGGAGGAGTTTTGATAATTGCAAAGAAGTTTCTAAACTTCAAAATGCATAGCATCTCAGACACTCCTCATGGCAACGCAATTAGCATCACGAACAAATATTTGTCACTTTGCCTGACTTATAGAGCGCCAAGAGCCCCGCCTGAGGAACTAGCTTCAACGCTTGACATTTCTGTTTGTGACATTTCTGTTTGTGATATTTCTGCTCTAAATAAACCCACACTTCTGTTAGGTGACTTTAACCTTAAGTCCACTAACATTAAAGATGCAGAAGCCTTCCTCCAAGCAATGTCCTCTCTTAATTTCACCCAAATCATTGATGTCCCAACGCACATTCACGGCTCTACACCTGATCTTATCTTTGCAAACAGCGAACTAATTGCAAATGGCTTTTTATCAACTCCTACAGTTATACCAGTTCCTTGGTCAGACCACTACTTAATTAAGATTAGGCTACTTTTACAGAAAAATATGTTCGACATGCATTCTGTTAACGCTCTCTCGCAAAGACACCTTCTTACTGGATACTATAGAACATCTGAATACCGTGTCGAACAATCTTGAGGCTCAAATTCTCAACTGGAATAACACTTTATCTAATGCTGCTTCAGTACCACCTAGCAGCCCAAAGAATTTCCATTTCAAAAAGAGACAAAACAAACCTTGGTTCTCTGCTTACCTATGGAAGTTAAAAAGAAACCTCAGAAAGACAGAACGGAAATGGCGGAAATATAAGGCAACTAATATACAGAAGTTATATATAGAAATGCAAAAGCAGTACATGGATCTTATCATTCATGCTAAAAAGGAATTCCATACAAATATTATAAGCACATCCTTAAACAAGCCAAGAGAATTATTTGAAATAGTTAAGATACTCACAAAAGAGAAAGGTACAGATGAGATTGTCCAAATTGATCCACAAGTATTTGCTGACTACATCAAGGAAAAATTTCACTCCACAAAGACAACTATGCACAGCTTTCTAAGCTCACAAGTATCTCAGCCTAAAACATGGGATAATTTTTGCTTTCCCTCAAATGATCAACTTTCTCATATTATCTCAGCAATTAATACAAGCACCGCTCCTACTGACCCTTGCCCAGTCTCTTGGATTAAAGCTACCAAATCTAGCTTGATACCATATATAAACAAGATTGTGCTTAATTCACTTACCCAAGGTATTATGCCAACACAACTAAAGCAAGCTACAGTTAGACCAATACCAAAGAAAACAACTCTCGACAAAAATAATCCTGCTGCATACAGACCAATTTCTAGTATACCATTTCTAGCAAAAATCATAGAAAAATCAGTCCAACAGCAATTACAGGAGCACATTGACAATCATGCCCCCCTAGATGATAACCAACATGGTTTTCGTCCTAATCATGGAGTTGAAACTCTTTTGATTTATCTCTTTGACAAAATCCTCCGTATTATAGACAACAACAAAAAAGGGATTCTAATGATATTTGTAGACATTTCTTCAGCTTTTGACACAGTTGACCACCGTATTCTCCTGGAAAGACTACAGAAGATTGGCATTCATGGTAATACTCTTAAATGGTTTCAATCTTACCTTTCTGGCAGGCAGATTAGAGTAAAAGTAGGGCATAATACTTCACAATCATTAAATGTACTGCAAGGAGTCCCTCAAGGGTCCGCCCTGTCTTCTCTTCTTTTTAATATTTACATACATCCAATTTGTGATATCATGAAAGCTCATAACATCCAATACACTATTTATGCAGACGACATTTTGATTTTTACGCCTTTTTCTATTGACAACCCTGTATATTCCAATATCTCAGTCTGCTTAACTGAAATGACAAGATGGTGTAAGGAAAATAATTTTTCAATCAATTATAGCAAAACTGAGGCCCTTATAATTACTCGTAACTCTGAATTCTTACATCCACCGAACATCAGAGTTGCTGACACAACCATTCCAATTAAAACAGAAGTGAAATACCTTGGTGTTACTCTGGACAGTGAATTAAATCTTAAAGCCCACATTAATAAAACAATCAAAAATGCGTATTTTAGAATGAGAATTTTAAGAAGACTAAAACCACTTCTTGCCTCTGATCTTTTTCGTACTGTATGTCAGGCACTAATTACTCCGTTACTGGATTTTTGCAATCCCATCTTCCTTGGTATAGCGTTGCAAACTCTTAAACCTCTTCAATTAGCACAGAATACCGTAGCCCGTATTATATCTGGAACATCTATCCATGACCACATTACTCCAGTTATGAAGGATCTTCATTGGCTCCCAATATAAAATATAAAACAATAATTAACATATTCAAAATAAAACATCATATATCAGCTAACAGTCTCCACTCCCTCATTCTTCCTGACCCCAGCTCCCGACCAAGAAGAAAGGGAACTTCTCACAGAGTAAGCTCTTCTATTAATTTCAAAACTTTGCGAAAGGATACTGCAGAGAGAGCATTTTCCTTGGCTTCCCCAATAATCTGGAATTCTCTCCCAGACGAATTGAGATCATCAACTGAACTTAAAGACTTCCGTAAACTGTTAAAAACATTGCTTTTCATTGAGCATTATGGACCTATCTCGTAATTGTCTGATATACCTTCCCACCACGTATTATGGGAAGGTATTATTATTTATCCTATATTACATTATAGTTTAGCACATGTCTTGTGATAATGATGAATGTGCAATGTTTAATGATTATTTGTTTTAATGATTATATTTTTCTTACAAATCAATTATCTCATTCCCTGTATATCTTTCACTCTCATTATGTTTTGTCTGTTTTGTTTCTTTTTCCGCCTTGATTGTATGATAAGGCGGTATATAAATACAGTTAAATAAATAAATAAACATAAATGAGATAGACTACCTACACACAGCAGCATGCAACGGCTACAATCGACACTGGATATGGATATGGATATACTGACCTGTCCCCATACACTTACCTCACACGGTCCCAGGCCCTCCTGACTCTCCCCAGGTCCTGCAGCTTGGGAAAAGCTTCTGCTGCCTGGTGCAGATAAGTCCTGCCAGTTGCCGGAGCTCCCTTCTGGTGAAGGCTGACTTCCGTGAACGGGTGGCCATTTTCACCAATGCCTTGCTTACAGACGCATGTACGCACGCAGCAACATGCCTCAATGCAGCGCACATCATTGAGGTGCTCTAGCAACGTGCTCGTGCCTATGCCACAGCTGGTACACAGCACATCCACAGCTGCACCTACCATACAGTCAGGATCCAGAAAGGACGTGTGTCATGAGGTCTGGGCCTCAGGGGAATAGGGCATATGCGTGTCCAAACACAGCAACACCTACCACAATATCTAAGTGCCATACCCACCTTTGCAATAAGGTCTCAGGCCCCCTGGGGGCAGGATGTCTTAGCACACATCATCTGCAACGTACACCATATCAACAGGGTGACTGACAGGACACTTTCAGCATGTCTCCGGACTCCTGGGGATAGGGTAGATTATATATCATCAACAGCAGAATAAACCATATAACCAGGGTGAGTGACAGCCCACTTTGACGGGCTCTCAGGACTCCTGGGGGTAGGGTGGAAGCTAACAAAGCAACAGCAGCATAAACCATATCACCAGGGTGACTGACAGCCCACTTTGATGGGCTCTCAGGACCCCTGGGGGTAGGGTGGCTGGTTTAAGCTGCAACCTCACTCACAACCATATCACCAGGGTGACTGACAGCCCACTTTGATATACTGTCACAGCCACTATATATAAAGATCTATGCTGCAGACACACATTGCAGTGATGTGTCTGGCATTTTAAAACACAATTTGTTTATTATGCATTTCTCTGGTTGTTGCACACTTGGGTCTCAAACCCATCACCACTGGCTCTTAGGGCATTGTATTAACCGGTGTGCTATGCCTTTTTACACAGCAATGGCTGGCTAAACAGTTACACCAGGGGGTATGTTTACTAAACCGTCTTAATGTGCACCCAGCAATAATGTGCAGGATGCCATAAGGAGAGTGGGCGTTCCGGTCTAAACGTAGCAATCGTGCAATAAGTTGCGTGACGCACATTATCACACAATAGAGGGAGGCGTGCCACATTGACGTTCATTACTCCTAAGTAGGTACGCTGCTGTGCCAACACAGCAGCAGAGGTATAGCACATTGGTTAATACACTGACTGATGGTACGGGGTCATGGGTTTGATCCCCCAGTGCACATAATGAATAAAGCTGGCTGAGGCAGTAACCTTTATGTTTAAGCAGTGCTTTGTGAGGCATTTTATTTTTATTTTAATTAGTGCTGCCAGAAAACACACCCTCACAGTGCCGTAACCTAAGGTGCCACATAGGGCGCCCTGTAAGGCACTCCAGAGGGCACATTATAAAGTGCACTCTCTGCCATGGCACCCTATAATGTCCCCTATAGGACGCCTTATAAGATACTTTATGGGGCGCCTTATGAGGCACCTTAAGGTTACAACACTATGTTTTTACTGGCAGCACTAATTTACATTAAAAATTGACAGTGCCTCAGACAGCCCTATCAAATGACCCCACTGTGGGATCAAAACCATGACCTCTGACTTTACAGACAGTGAAGTAACCAGTGAGCTACAGCTACTAACAAACCCCTGGCTAGCTACAGAGGGACTGCACGTCACCACACAAACATTCTGCTGTGGTTACCAGGATAGGGTCAACCCACCCGTACCCATGATGCACAGCACATGCAAATCAGCAGTCTACAGGTGAGCACAAGATGGGGTATGCACCCCACAACACCTCATCCTGGTAGGGGGAACTGACCGAGTGCACCCCCACAGCACCTCAGCCTAGTAGGGGGTGCCGACGGTGTGTGTTAGTGGCACAGAGTAGCTACTGACTATCACATTGTGTGGGTATTATGCTCACCCTGAGGGTGATGTGGGGCGGCCAACACCAGGTCCGCAGCACCTTCCATGGCTGAATAGGCCATGTCACAGGTAACCATTAGTGCTAGTGTGTGTGATAGGTAGTTCCTGCCAACACACTTACAATACATTCGTGTCCATCTGTAGTTGTCAATCAGGTCTAGCCCTTATGGGCTATGATGCACACAGAATAGTGCATATTCTGTGTTGGTGCCATGGTAACATGATGTAAGTGAAGGGGGGTGTTTGGACCCATAGGCAGATTATGTACCACCACCCAACCCACCCTCTGTGGCTCAGGGTGGGAGACAGGATCCCCCACCAACAAATCAACATTCTACCTCCCTGCAATGATGGCAGTAGAGGGGAGCCATCAACCCCAGTCTTGCTGGGGAACAGACACCCTACAGGGCAGCCAATGCAGAGCTGTACACATCCCTAAGGCAATGGCAGAGAGACAGTAGGCCTGGAAATGCTCAGCTGCTCCCCACCACCATTCTCCAGCAGCAATCACCAACCACTGCACCCTGCAAGGTGTTCCAACCATACACATATAACTGCAGACAGTCTGCTAGCTAGTCCACAGTGCATGATCCTAGAGGAGATGTGTGCACACAAAGCTGGGATGTGAGCACACCCACCAAGCAGATAAGTCAGTGATTAGGCCCCAGAGAAGAGAACCTATATATTTCACTTAAAAGAAATACAACATAGCACTATGGGGGAGCCTAGCCATGCCGTGGTCACTGCTCAGTCAGGATGAGAGTGACCTCCCAGCAGGACATGCTGTGGCCACCCTGTTGGTGCAGGTTGTGGCCGGGCATTACAATATCCGAGCCATTGTCCTATGCCCTGTGCTGATGCATCCAGGCCAGGCCACCCTGTCCAGGCTATACCCACAGTACCTTGCTCCTCATTATGCACATTGGCAGGCCAATACTGGCAACAGTGCTAGCAGTGTGGGCTGAGGAAGGTGTTAGCAGCCACCACACACTGGATAGACAGACACACGCTCCCCACACCTATGCCAGCATTGTGCAACTATAGAGGTGTTTGGCAGCCCTGGCCACCACACCAGTCCTGGGCACAGTGCAGGCATGGCTATGGTACGCAATACTGTTGGGGTCACTCCCCAGGGTGGTAAACACTGTCAGACACCAGACCTGAAGCACACTCCACAGATATCAGAAAGGTTGTTATGATGCAGCTCAATCAGCAAATTGTGCTTAACTTAGGAATTGCTATCTGCCAGTAATCATAGCAACTTTTTGATAGATGTGTACCGTATTCCCAGGTTTAGGGTGGCATTGCTAAGGTATGCAAGTGCTAGTATTGGGAGATACACACAGGGCCCAACATCCTGTCTCTCCAGGAGGCTTTGGATAATGGAGCCTGTGGGTGCAGGTGTGTCTGCCCCTGTTGGCCACTGTTCTAGGGCAGAGATGCCCAACTCCAGTCCTGGTGGGCCAAACACTGTTCAGGTTTTCATGCTGTCCCTAATGAATATGCATGAGATACATCTGCATACCATGGGGGTGGTGCATAGAAATGCAGCACAGCCATATTTATTAGAGGCAGCATGGAACCTGAATGGTGTTTGGCCCTCCAGGACTGCATTTGGGAGACTCTGCTCTAGGTAATGTGCATGTTTATGGTGTCTGTGCTCTGTAGGGTAAAATGTAGGCATTTTGGGCATGTTTACATTATCTTCAATAAAGGTTCTGTCTGTATTACCACATTTTAGTAGTGGGTAAAATATGGGGATTGAGTTGGCAGGAACCACAGCTGGGACTTGAACCTGTGACCTTCTGCTTCTGAACACACTGGCTGTGTGTACTGCACCACCGTGTTGCCACAGAGACAGTGCATCCCCTGGGGATACCATGACTGTTTGTCAGACAGAGCCTGTCTTGCAGTGCACGGCACCCACCTAAACAGGGCTAGGCCATGGTCTGCTGTGGCCAGATGCCACTGCCCCCTCCACCACCAGTACCCCTCTGTCGCCATGCTGACATGCCCTTCTGCTGGTGGTGTTGGTGGTGCACAAGCCATCCAGTGTGTCCATAGGTGGCTGCCTATGGTGCGGGATCTGGGGTAGGGGTGCCTGCATAGACGTCCACGCTTCCCCCCAGCACCGCCTGCCAATGTTCTGTGCCCTTGGGGGTACCTGCTGGGTACTATCCCCTGTGACACTGTGGGAAACACACTCATGCCCATGTTGGGCCCTCATCAGTTGCTGTCTAGTGGCTCTACTGTTTCAGCATTCCTATGGGCCACCTAGGCATCACCCTAGTCCGCACTGTGGCCCAGCTGCACTACAGCATGTGTCGCCTGCAGCCCTCTGTATCCCCTTTTCCAGCATCTGTCAAGTTGCCCGTTCCGACATGCCCACCCTGCTGTTGCGGGACATGTGCATGCCATAGGAAACCTGTCCAATAGAAAGGGAAAACCCTGATCAGCGCTATTTCACTGTGGGATCATTCACTTTGTATGGGGACAGAGCATAGACCCTTCCAAAATTAATATCATTTTTTTGGAGCTTTCTCAGTAGTGTTTGTTGCTATTTCCCATTAATATCACTATTGGCCAGCTTGGTTATGGGTTTTTTTTCCATTTTCTTCTGGTCATTTTCAATGTTTATTTGCCCTTTTGTTCCATGCATATGTATCACACTTATCACTTTTTGTAGGTTTCCCTGGTTTTGCTGTACATTGCTGACGTAAATGGTTTCTCTTCCCTTTAAATCTGCTCTAACGCCAGGGTTTCACTGGCATTAGTTTTCAGACCCAGAATCCACAGCGTTAGTGTGCAGGGAGCCTCTCCCCTCCCACTCTCCACCCATTGACCCTCTCTCTCCGCCCCTGGGGAGCCTTCCTACGCCCTCTGGGAGCCTTCCTCTGCCTTCAGCGCTCGTTTGCGCCACTGCACGTGTTATCGCGCGATAAGGTTCCTTATCGCCCAGTAAAGCGCCATTATCATGTGATAAGGTACCTTATCGCCCGATAACGTGACAGCAGCGCAAATAGTGCCCTTTAGTAAACATACCCCAAATTGTCTTTCTACAATTGTTGTGTATGTTATAATTTGACCATGTTCTCTTTTATATGTTGGTAAAACTATCCGAGCTGTAAAGACACGTATTCAGGAGCACAAGAGCTTTATTAAAAGGTAAATAACAACAGCCCCACTTGTAGAACACTGGATTCAATCTTAACACAAATTAGATGACCTTAAATTCTTTGTCATTAAGAAACTTTTCCCCTCTCCCCGTGGTGGAGATTTGAATGACAGACTGATCCAAGAAGAGCAAAAGTTTATTTTTCAACTTAACACAGTCTTTCCAGAAGGATTAAATAAAGAAATTGAATATAATACATTTCTTTGACCTTTTACATTTTTTCCTCCCAATATATGTATCTTTACAACAATCCTTTTATTTCCCCCTTTTTCATATTTCCTTATATGTTTTATTTTAAGTTTTTACATAGCAATGTGCTTTTGCCTACAGTCTATTCAACATACTTTCTTTGCCTTCACTGTCCATCAATTGTTATGTCATAAGTAGGTGGCGTTTCCCAGTCTTCAAAATTGTCATTCCTGCCCCTGCGTGATGTTTTCCTGCCTCTGACATCTTCTGCAGGTTTTTTTTTCTTCAGTTTCTTATGTTGTTTTCATTTTTTTTCTGATTAGCATGTTGCATTTTAAGTCTGTTTTTCACGGCGGCTTTATTCAGTCTGTTTTTTCCCCCGTTTCTGGCGCTGATTATGTTCTTTATCTTTTATTACAGCTTATGATTTTCAACTTGTTTATTTTTTAAACTACATATAAGTTATAGTTCAGTCTGTCTAGCACAGTTTTTTCTATTAGCTACACCACAAGTTAACACTATCGCATCTGTCGTTTATCAACATAGTAGCTGTAACATAATCACCCCCTTGTTTTTCTATAGCTGCTCTAGTCTTTTGCACAACATGCTGTCTTTCAGGCTTTTTAAAATTATTTTATTTACGGTCTCTTCTATACCGCACTATTCAGCATCAGCGCGGTTTACATGGAACAAAAATGCTCAGTACAGATAACATGTATGAGTTTACAGATAACAGGGTAAGAAACTTGGATAACAGGGGTAACTATTTACAACATTTGCTACATAATCTTGGATAACAGTGGTAAACTATTTACAAATATTGTTACATAAAGTCATATGGTAGGAATTCAGTAGAAACAAATGAACCACTAAGGGTTAGAGAAACTTTCATGGCATGTTGTTGGGAAACAATATATTTCCTTAGCGGGTTGGATCTCTATCTCAGTGGGTTGGTTCTATGAGGTACTTATTGAAAAGATGGTATTTGAGGGCTTTCCTGAATTGTGTGAGGCTCTCAATAGCCTGGATATCTGGAGGTAATGCGTTCCAGCATCTTGGTGCGCTGATGCTAAACGCCCTATTGGCTGTAGATGCTGTGCAAACTGTTAATGCTTTCGGTACTTTTAGGGTGTTTGTCGCTGCGGATCTCCTCGCTCTGTTAGGAGATGTGATTATAATCTATAACATTCATTTCTGCTGTATAACGAAGTTTTGGCAGGTCATAATTATATGCCCAATAATTTGTTTTACTTCCTTTTTTGAAAGACATACTATAGTTCTGTTGTATTTATCTGTTTCTGCAACACAAGTATAACAAGTCGTTGTTTTGTTTTACGTAGGATGTCTCTTATTTTTTGAATAATATGTTGTAATGTGTTCCGTTATGAACTGTATTATCTTATGTGATTCGCTGACTCCAAAGTTAATTATTTATTTATTTATTTATTTCATTTACAAGTTTTAGTAACCGGGGTATGGTGGACGTGGTGCTCTCGCCCCAACCCAAACATCCCCCCTGACCCCCAAATAGCTACAGCACAACACTTTGGGCATCCAACTGGTCGCAGCTTTATTAATCATATAACATTATCCAAACAAAACTAGCAACAACCAAAACCTTCCTCATTTGGGTTCCGGCAGCGGGACGAACCCTCACCAGCGGTGTGACTAGCAAAGTGAGTTCCCTCTCGCTTCCGCTGTGAACCAGGCAATTCCATCCCCCCCTCATCTGGCTTTGCCGTATTATTAGCAAAAGCCCTGAGGGGTTTTCCGGGTTGGGGGTACCCCACCCCCGCCCTGCATATTGCCAAGGCTCCGGACCCCGGACACCTCCGGGATCCCGCCTCCCCCTCCAGCTGCAACCCCCCTCCACCAAACCCGCCCCAATCCTAGGGATGGGGAGGTGGGACGCCAGTCACCTTCACCTGCTCACCAGGACTGATGCCTCACCGGCTTGCTCCCGCCTCGCACCATCCCCCCAATCTTCCTGCCGCTAACCCATTGGCTCCCTCACTCCTCACACACCCACGGGAGCCAATGGATTTAAATGACGCCTCCCACGCCGCTCCAGTTCCCCCCTCCTCACGCCATGGCCGGGGCCACGCACCACGCTGCCCACCCGGTTAACTGCGGCCTCCAGGTACGTTGCCCCACGGCCTTCCCGATGTCGGCACAATGCATGTGAGCATTTTTATGCCAAGCCACTGTTTTGCTTTTAATGTGCCTCTTTATTTATTTCATGATGAGATGTATGGTTTCTTTTATGATCCATACCTTTTTATGTCAAGAGTTGATTTTGAAGCTATTTGTGCCTCTTATTGATTTTATATGCCGTTTTTATGCTATTAATATCTAGTTTGTTTCCCCCTCTTTTTGTGTTATGATGACATGAGTGTGTTCTTTTGTTGTATTATTGTGTCATTTTATGTGTAGCGGTGATTTTAAAGTCACGGGTCTCTTCTATTATTTTTAAGTTTTGCTACAATTTATTTGTGCTTTTTTACATTGAGCCGCTACAATGTATTTGAGCTCTTTGTATGGAATCGTTGGTCTGGTTTTAATGCACACTCTCTCTATCTGTAATTCTTAAGGGTTTACCTTTTTATCTTAGTTTTAAGACTGTATTTTTGTTTTTGCTCACATTTTGTGTATTTTTTCACCCTACAAATGCTAAGTATATAAATTGTCATGAGAAGGAGGTGCTCCTTCATTCTTCAATTTTTTTTCAATTCCTCATATGGCGTCTTTCACTTCTTACAGGTTTTTGTAGGCATTTTTCCTCTTATAATTCTTGCAGCAGAATCTTGATCGTCCCTTTTATAACTTTGTGGCACAGTCTTGATGTTTTTTATGTGTTTCCAATATTCATTTTGTTTGCTCATCATGTTTTCAACTCAACCTAATATTCATTCTGTCAATGTACTATGTTGAACTAATACAATGCACACCTCTCTCTGTTTTTATATGTTGTTTAAGTTACCTTTCTTTAATTCTGCTGGATATGTAATAGTTTTCTAGTTTTATCTTTTATACTGTATTGTATTCTGATTAATTTTATGTATTTTTTATATATTTTAATGTCTGTAATTTTTATTCATCTTAGATTGGGAAGAGTGGTATTTTCCGCCTCATATATGTGTTCCATACACTTTCTATGTACTTTTTTGGTAATGTATATATATTTTTATATATATATCTATTGTGGCAAAGTCAACCATTTTGAGCATGGGGGAGGTGAACAGCATAAGGAATTCACCTTAATCAAGGGGCCTCTGTTAGGTGTGCAGGGTCAAAAAGCAAGAGCCACAGTTCAAAAGCAGAGAAAACCCAGCTGGAACAAGTTCCAGCAAATGCTTGACAGTGTAAGAAGGATAGATTGCAAGGAGGAGGACAAAAACCCTCACTCTAATAACTGCACTGATTATTCTGATGTCAGAAGGCAGGGGGATTACAAACACCTGGGACAGAAAGAGGTGGGGTTGGATCCCAGTGAGTATAAACCTTGGTTAAACTATGGAGAGAGTAGCAGGAGTAGAAGGAGCAGAGGAAGCAGCAGAGGACAGACTTCAGAGCAGCAAGGACGATGGAATGCTGGAGAAGCCAGAGCAGGTGCTAACTTCTGGAGACAGGCTGAGCTACCCATTGCTGAGAGAGGTGATTTCCCTGAATCACGTTTGCAACAAAGGTGGGAGCCAGGAAAGAGAGAAGCTTTCAGACTTTATGTATTTTTTATATATTTTAATGTCTGTAATTTTTATTCATCTTAGATTGGGAAGAGTGGTATTTTCCACCTCATAGACGTGTCCAATACACTTTCTATGTACTTTTTTGGTAATGTATCTATATCTATCTATTTATTTATTTATTTATTTATCTATCAATATTTTTTCTGTTGTGGATTGTTTTTAATTTATATGTTCTATTTTAGACCACTGATGAAGGCCTTTGTCCAAAACCTTTAGAGTTTATTTATTTATTACAGTTGCTTATATACCGCACTATTCGGTATCAGCGCGGTTTACAATATAACAAAACGACCAAGACAACAATCTGTTTGGTTTTACAAGGAACAGGAGTACCAACTTGGTTAACTGGGTTGAACTATATACACGAGATAATAATAATTACAACAACAGGGTTGAACTATATACATGAGATAATAAATAATAAAGGCTGGGAATATAAGAACACTAGTTTCTTAGGTGGGGTTAGACTCGGTTAGGTGGGGTTAGACTCGGGGTTAGACTCGGTTGCTGGCTGGGTAGAATTGGAGGAAGAGGTGAAATTTGATTGCCTTCCTGAATTGAGACAGATCTCTAATAGCTCGAATGTCTGGTGGTAGTGCATTCCAGCATTTGGGGACGTAAATACTGAAAGCCCTATTTGCCGTTGTGCTGTTGGGTCTTCAATAAAGTAGTTTTGTTTATTCAACGTCTGGCTGGCCGTGGTTTCTGCCCTCCGCTGTACCTTCAAATTCAATCTGCGGAAGGCCTCCTTCTCCTGTTTGCTTGGCCTTCTTTAATATTAGCTTTTACATATATAATACCACTCCACTTCCCCTTCTTCCTATCCTGTCCTTCCTGAATAAAGTATAGTCCAGTATGATTATATCCCAGTCATGGTTGTCCATGAACCATGTCTCCGTAACCGCCACTAAATCCAAGTCAACCTCTTCCATTAAAGCCTCAATATCTGGGATCTTATTTCCTATACAAAGGACATTTATTCACACCACATTCCAGATGTTGCCCCTTTTACCCATTTCAACAGAGTTATTTAATGTTTTAGTTACTTGGGTGCTTTCATCACCCATTCCTAATGAACCTAATTTAAAGCCCTCTTTAGCAGGCTAGCCTGTCTGCCGAGGAAGATGGCGTCCATCTGTCCAAGAAGGGTCAACGTCTTTTCAGTAGCAGACTGGCTAACCTACTGAAGAGTGCTTTATACTAGATTTGTTGGGGATGGGTGATGAAAACTCCCAGGTAAGTGAAAGCCCTCAGGTATGTGAAACATTAAATACCTCTATAGCAATAGATAAAAGGGGCAACATCTGGAAGGTGGTGTGCTTAGCTCTGCTCGCTTCTCTCCTCCGCTTTGCTGAGTCTCTCTCCTTTGCTTTGCTGCCTGTTTGGACATTCTTACCTTCAAGCTTCGAGTCCTATGTGTCCATTGAAATATTTATTTTATCATCGTTAGTGTGCTGTTTCTTTATCTGTACCATTGCTAGTGTGCTATTTATTTATTTGTAAGCTTGTTCAGTTTTCTCCATTTCTATCTGTTTCCTACATATCCTCCTCCAAATTCACTACTTGCTCCTCTGATCCTATCCCCAACCGTCTCCTAAGCTCCATCTGCTCCATTGTAGTCCCTTCACTCTCTCATTTTCTCAACCTATCACTCTGCATGGCAACTGTCCCTGCAGCCTTCAAGCATGCTGTAGTTACACCTCTCCTCAAGAAACCCTCACTTGCTCCTACCTGTCCTTCTAATTATCAACCTATCTCCCTACTTCCCTTCATTTCTGAACTATTTGAACGTGCAGTTCACCGCCGTTGCCTTGACTTTCTCTCCTCTCAAGCCCTCCTGGATCCTTTACAAGCTGGCTTTCATCCTTTATATTCTACAGAAACGGCTCTTGCCAACTTCTCCAGTGACCTGTTCCTGACAAAATCCAAGGGCCTTTACTCGTTCCTCATCCTTCTTGACCTTTCTGCTGCTTTTAACACTGTTGACCACAAACCTCTTCTTGATACCTTGTCCTCGCTTGGTTTTAAGGGTTCTGTACTATCCTGGTTCTCTTCTTATCTTTCCCATCGCTCTTTCAGTGTTTGTTCTGGTGGATCCTCCTCTGCTGCTATCCCGCTCTTGGTTGGGGTACCCCAAGGATCTGTCTTGGGTTCACTTCTTTTCTCTCTCTGTACAAAGTCCCTTGGTGCACACATCTCTTCCCATGGCTTTCAGTACCATTTTTAAGCTGATGGCTCACAGATCTACCTCGCTACACCTGAAATCTCCCCAGCAATCCAGGCCCGGATCTCTGCCTGCCTTTCTGACATTGCTACTTGGACTCTCATTGCTGCTTGAAACTGAACATGGCCAAAACTAAGCTTCTTATTTTTCCCCCTAAAACCTCATCTCCCTTTCCTCCTTTCTTAGTCTCTGTGGATAACTCCCTACTCGTTCCTTTTTTTTTTTTGGCTCACAACCTTGGATTCATCTGATTCCTCTCTCTCTTCTCCACAAACATCCATCTGATAGCTATAGAAACATAGAAATGACAACAGAAAAAGACCACATGGCCTATCTAGTCTGTCCTTCCATATCAACCACTACAACATTCCCCTTTTTTCCTTTAGAGATCCTCTGTGTTTGTCCCATGCTTCTTTGAATTCAGATACTGTCCTCATCTCTACCAACTCCACTGGAAGACTATTCCATGGATACACCACTCTTTCCATAAAGAAATATTTCCACAAAACACTCCTGAATCTAACCCCTATCACCCTCATCCCATAGGTTGCTTTCAATCGAAAGAGGTTCTCCTCCTGTGCATTTATGCCATGGAGGTATTTAATTAAACATTTCAATCATATCACCTCTATCCTGCCTTTCCTTTAAGGTGTACATATTAAGATACTTAAGTCTATCCTCATATGCTTTATAATGAAGACCACTAATCATTTTAGTATCCACCCTCTCTACCGACTCCAGCCTGTTTATATCCTTTTGAAGGTGCGGTCTCCAGAATTGCACACACTACTCCAAGTGAGGTCGCACCAAAGACTTATACAGAGGCACTAACACCTTCTTTCTTCTGCTGGACATTCCACACCCTATGCACCCAAGCATCCTTCTAGCTTTTGCCATTGCCTTTTCTACCTGTTTAAGATACTATAAGATCATGAGACACAATCACGCCTAGGTCCTGCTCTTCATAAGTGGACAAAAGTACTTCACTCCCTGTACTATATTGCTCGCTTGGATTGCTGCAGCCCAAATGCATGACCTTGCAATTTTTAACATTAAATCTCAGCTGCCAAATTCTAGACCATTCAAGCTTAGCTAGATCCCTCCTCATGTTATCTATACCTTCCTGGGTGTCTACTCTATGGCAGATTTTGATATCATCTGAAAAGAGGCAAACCTTACCCAACAGCCCTTCCACTATATCACTAACAAAGATGTTAAAAAGAATCTGACCAAGGACAGATCCCTGGGGCACACCACTGGTAACCTCCTTCTCCTCAGAGTGAGCTCCATTTACCTGTACCCTTTGTCGCCTCCCACTCAACCAATTTCTAACTTTAGGGTCCATCCCTAGGGTGCTTAGTTTGTTTATAAGTTGCTTGTAAGGAACAGTGTGAAAGGCTTTACTGAAATCTAAATACACCACATCTAGGGCTCTCCCTCAGTCCAACTCCCTGGTCATGCAGTCAAAGAAATCAATCAGATTTGTCTGACAAGACCTCCCTCTGGTGAATCCATGCTGCCTCAGATCCTGTAATCCGCTGGAATCCAAAAACCTTACTATTTTCTCCTTAAGCAGCGCTTCCAATAATTTACTCACCACCGAAGTTAAATTAATTGGCCTGTAGTTTTTAACCATATCCTTACTTCCGCTTTTGTGTAAAGGGACCGCATGTGCCTCTCTCCATTCCTCTGACACCATTCCTGACTCCAATGAGGCATTGAAAAGGTCAGTCAGTGGAGCTGCTAGAATATCCCCAAGTTCCCTCGGTATTCTAGAGTGTATCCCATCCGGTCCCATCACTTTCTCTACTTTAAGTTTAGCTAGTTTCTCACGAGCACAGTCTTCTGAAAGTTGTTCAAGATGCCCCTCACTTCTGTTTGTGGGTGCTTTCTGAGGTCCTGTTCCTGGTTTTTCATCTGTGAACACAGAACAGAAATATTTGTTAAGCAATTCTACTTTATCCTCATCAGCTTCTACATATTCCTCCCCTTTGCCCTTGAGTCTGACAATACCACTTTTGCCCTTCCTCTTCTCACTAACAAATCTAAAAAATGTCTTATCCCCCCATCTAACTGCATTGGCTCTTTTCTCCTCTTTTTGAATCAATGCTTTCCTGACTACTTTGCTAGCTTCTCGAAGTTTTTTCAAATATAGATGACTGTCTTCCTCTCTCCGTAATCTCTTGTATTTTACAAAGGCCTTCCTCTTTTTCTTCACTTTTTCAGCTACTTCTTTCAAAAGCCATAGCGGTCTCCTTTTCCTTTTACCTTTATTTACCATTTTAACAAAAAGGTTGGTTACCCTTAAAATATCCCCTTTCAGTTTTGTCCACTGTTTTTCTACATCCCCCAGCTGTTCCCATCCCGCTAATGACTCCTGTTTCTTTCTCCATAACATCAACAAAATCTGCCCATTCTTTCTGAACACACCAAGACACTTATCCACTCTTTAGTCACCTCCCACCTTGACTATTGTAAGCTACTCCTTGCTGTTCTCCCTCTGAATCATCTCTCCTCTTTAATCTGTTCAACACTCTGCTACGCACGTGGCTAATCTTCCGTGAGCCTCGTCATGCTCATATAACCCCTCTTCTCAAGTCACTTCATTGATTCCCTATCCATTTCCACATCCAGTTCAACTTCTCTTGCTGACCTATAAGTGCATTCACTCTGTGGCTCCTCACTTCCTTTCCTCTTACTTCTCCCTACACCCCTGCTCAAGAACTCCACCCTTCTCTTCTATTGCTAACTCCAGACTTTGCTCCTTTCACCTTGCTGCTCCTTATGCCTGGAAAAAAATATCTGAGTCTTACATCCTCATATGCTTCATAAAGAAGACCAATAGCTATTTTAGTAGCCACCCTCTACACCAACTCCAGCCTGTTTATATCTTTTGAAGGTATGGTCACCAGAACTGCACACAATACTCCAACTGAGGTCACATCAGATACATACAGAGGCACTATCACCTCCCTTTTTCTGCTGGCCATTCTTCTCCCTATGCACCCAGGCATCCTTCTGACTTTCGCTGTCACCTTTTCTACCTGTTTAGCCACTTTAAGATCATCAGAAACAATCACGTCCACATTGAAACCCTCTACCCAGTGTGCAGCAGCAGCAGCCAAGAAAGCAAATAGAATGCTAGAAATCATAAGGAAAGGAATGGAGAACAAAACAAGGATATTATAATGCTTATGTATCGTTCCATGGTGCAACCACACCTTCAATATTGAGTGCAATTCTGGTCGCTATATCTTAAAAAGGATATAGCAGAATTAGAAAAGGTACAGAGAAGAGACACCAAAATTGTAAATGGGATGAAAAGATACCCCTATGGGGAGAGGCTCTTCAACTTGGAAAAGAGATTGCTGAGGGGAAATGAGATAGATTTCTATAAATTAATGAATGGAATAGAATAGAATGGAATAGATCGGTTGTTTACTCCACAAAAAGTAGAGAGACTAGGGGACATGCAATGAAGCCATACTGTAACCCGTTTAAACCTAATAATAGAAAATATTTTTTCACTCAACGCATAATCAAACTCTGGAATTTGTTACCAGAAGATGTAGTAAAAGCTGTTAGTGTAGCTGGGTTTAAAAAAGGTTTGGATAAGTTCCTGGAGGAAAAGTATATAAAACAGTATTAAAGAGGACCCGAGAAATCCACTGCTTACCCTGGGACAAGCATTGCGGAACCTATGTAACTTTCTGGGAACCTGCCAGTTACTTGTGACCTAGATTGGCCACTGTTGGAATTAGGATACTGGACTTGATAGACCTTGGTCTGACCCAGTATAGCATTTCTTATATTTTTATGTCCTAACATTTCATTATGCAGTTTAATATATGTTAAATATGAGATTAAATGAAATTCTCTCATGCAAGAGATGAAATTAATTATGTACAGTGAGTTTTAGAGGAAATATTCAAGTTAAATATCCCTGAATGAAAACAATAACACATAAGGCGTTATTTTCAAGGACTTTTGTAGTGGTTGATATGGAAGGACAGACTAGATAGGCCATGTGGTCTTTTTCTGTTGTCATGTTTCTATGTTTCTAAGGAGCTATTCATGCTTTGGATATCTGCAAATGGGCATGCCGACATCCAAATCAGAGACGTCTCCAGAGACGTTTTAGAAGCTGGTTCCAGAGATTTCCCCATTGCAAGGATGTCCAAACCATGAAGGGAATGTGGCAGAGGCAGGCGTTCCCAAGAACATGGATGTCCTAGCCAGATTTCAGAAATTCCCTGCATGTCCTGATCCGCATCAACAGTTATACATGGAGTGGAGGAGTGGCCTAGTGGTTGGGGCAAGGTACTTCGGGCCGGAAGGTCGGGGGTTCAAATCCCACTAGAGGACAGCAACCTTGGGCCGGAAGGACTGGGGTTTCTAGTCCCACAGGTGCTCCTTGTGGTCTTGGGCAAGCCACTTAACCCTCCATAGCCCATGTTCCCTGTAAAATAGTTCTCTGTGTGCTGTGCTTTCCTGTCTAATCAATGTGTTTATACCTCAAAAATTTCCTGTCATGATTTGACAATTTCCAATCTGTAATCAAACCGCTGCTGATCGCTGGAAGTAGCAGTATACAAATGTATACTAAATAAATAAATACATGCTCCAGGCATGAACAGGCATCGGAAAAGTGCTTGTTTTGCCAACCAAACATCCAGAGGATGTAGAGAAGGAGGTACACTCATATCCCCTCTGTTGTCCAGGTTGGTAATGAGTAAACAGAGAATGAGGGCTCTTGTTTTCATTTTGAAAGTTGCAGTTTGCAAGTTTTTCTAATGGGGACATTTATGTGGATGCTGGCATGGGGTCCACGTCTAGGCTTCTATAATCAGGCTGAAACATAGATGTCCCCGGCATTTTTCTGCATGTTTTGCCTGAACATCAAAGACTGCACTTTGACACCCTTTCTAAAATACCAATTTAAATTGCTATATACATCAACAAGTGTGCTCCCTTTTTTGATGGTCCAATACAGTTAATTAATTTTGATTGATGGCTGAGAATATTTTTTTTGTATTTTGAATATTCTTTCTTGAGTAAGGTGGACCATTGGTGTGATTTTTCAGTGAATACAATATTATTCATTAAATATCCTTGTGCCCCGGTTTTACCCAGTTGTCTATGGATGTATATCATTTATCAAAGTTCTATTGTTTCGAATGTTGGGCCAACTGTTGATATTGGTAGTAGCAAAGTAAAAGTACTCATCTGTAGAGCGGCAGCTGCTCTATCCGTGAATTTTCAGCAATAGTTCCACTGGAAATTCTTGTATGCCACCCTTACACTATCCAGTTTAATGATGAGGTGGAATGTGGGCCTTCTTCCTACCTCTCCAGATAGTCCATGATATTCAGCTGCTATACATACAGCCATGCAGTTTAAGTCAGGACAGCAAGAAGCAGACCATGGCATCTGAATATTGACCCAAGTATTTATATATATATATTACTTTCCTATGTCATACTCTACTGGTTTATGGATAGCTGCTGTGTTTACCAGTGCTCTGAATGTGTTTATTGAGTGTTGCTATGCTTACTGGTTTCATTGTCTACTGTGTTGACATTGTTAGGGTTATTATTGATGGGGTTTATTTATTTATTTTATTTATTTACATTCTCTTATATACCGCGCTATTCTGCATCAGTGCGGTTTACATTGAACAAACTGAAATTACATTGAACAGGGTATTATAACTTGGAGATAACTATTTTACAGGGAACATGGGCTATGGAAGATTAAGTGGCTTGCCCAAGACCACAAGGAGCACCTGTGGGACTAGAAACCCCAGTCCTTCCTGCCCAAGGTTGCTGTCCTCTAGTGGGATTTGAACCCCCGACCTTCCGGCCTGAAGTACCTTGCCCCAACCACTAGGCTACTCCTCCACTCCTAAGCTAGGTTAAGCTAGGAATGGCTGGGCTACCTTTTTGGCGGCTCTGTGCAAGTGATTACTGTGCTGCTTCCCCTCTCCCACCCCAGTGGATTCCAATGGAGCCCATCGCAAGCATCTCTTTTGTCCCAGCATAATGAAAATATTCCTAGGGCTAGCTATGTTAGTCTGGAATAGCAAAAATGGCAGCGGCAGGTGGACCCTTGTGGATGACACCTTATAGACTAATCAATTTATTAAGGCACATGCCTCAATAAATTGGTCATATAAGGTGCCACACACTTCTGTCATTTTTGTCTGAATATCATTTACATGTGCAGATGGGTTAGAGAGGCTACCGGATTTCTATACAACTTCCCTCCATATACCAACTACCATATACATTTATTTATTTTATTTATTTATTTACATTCTCTTATATACCGCGCTATTCTGCATCAGTGCGGTTTACATTGAACAAACTGAAATTACATTGAACAGGGCATTATAACTTGGAGATAACTATTTTACAGGGAACATGGGCTATGGAGGGTTAAGTGGCTTGCCCAAGACCACAAGGAGCACCTGTGGGACTAGAAACCCCAGTCCTTCCGGCCCAAGGTTGCTGTCCTCTAGTGGGATTTGAACCCCCGACCTTCCGGCCTGAAGTACCTTGCCCCAACCACTAGGCCACGCCTCCACTATACATGAGGAAGTACTATAAAAGCCTGCAAAAAGACGAGTCCAAGTCCCTAGCAAACCTGCCATAATATAATAGCAGGACTCACACAGCACCAATCCTACCTACACAAGGCAGTATTTATTTATTTATTTAGTATACATTTGTATACCGCTACTTCCAGCGATCAGCAGCAGTTTGATTACAGATTGGAAATTGTCAAATCATGACAGGAAATTTTTGAGGTACTACAAATATTAAACCAATTATTATATTAGAGAAAGCCAATACTTTTCCCTACTGGGAAAACAGGATGGGTAGGACTGCTATAGATATCTACACAGAAACTACATGCTAACAGAATACCGTACATCAGTCATACATATAAAACACAGACAGACCCTCATCAAATACAAAACAAAGGATCACAAATTAGAAATAGAATGACAATAATTGAACAGAAAACCCCCAAGAAGTCAAACTCCGCATGGATGGCAACACTGGAAAAGTAAAAATAGAAATGCATGTCCTCTTATACTGAAGAAAGAGGGACATATATTCCAGTTAATAAATTCAAAATAAAATCCTTTTTTTTAAAAATACTTTTGTTGTATGAGTGTTTTATTTTCTTCAGTCAATGAGCACAGTCTCTCTTCTGCTACCTTCTGTCTTCTCTTAAGCCTCCATTCCAGTGTCTGCTGGTCATTCGCCATTTCTCCTCCTCCTCCTGTTTTCTTCCATTCCCTCTTTGTATCTGTCTCCGCCATATTGATCTTTCCCTTTAAGCTTCTTCTGCCATGTCTCTTTACGCCCTCTTTATCCACTTAAATTTTACCCTCTGTCCATCCCTCAGAGCCTAGCATCTCTCTCTCTCTACATATATATATTCACCTCTCAGAGTTCAGCATCTTTGTCCAACCCTCACCCTCTGTCCACCTCTCAGAGTCCAGCACCTCCCTTCTCTATCCACCATTTAAAGTCATTTCCCTCTGTTCACTCCTCAGAGTCTAGCATCTCTCTTCTCTCTGACCTCGCCGTCCAGTATCACTTTGCCCCCCATGATAGAAGTAGTTTCCTGTGACAAAAGAAGATTTCTGAAACTTGTCCTCTTTATGCAACTTGCTTTAAATGCTGATACTGCACTTACACGCTGCATGCACAGATTCTCAAATGATACAGCCTTCCATTGTCAACTTGTATAGAAGTTATAGTCAAAAGGATTCAGAGGATTCAAAGTTTATTGCATTTTTCAGTGCTTTTCTCCAGTAAACAGAGCTAGCTAATGCTTACAATGTTAAGACATCTCCCTCTTGGTAGGCAGACCATGAAAACAAATGGGCTACATCCAATTCATCATCATCCCTGAGATGCATCCCCATGGAGGTCTGCCATGGTCCCTTACACAGTGCATCCAAAGCTTGAATGCTGTCAGTGGTGATTCTTGCACCAGATGATCAGCACCCCTAGAACCTTTTAGAACTTGCTTCCTTTTCTCCATTGCAGCTTCTGTCCCCCTTCCCCTTACTTTACCATTTACTAACACCAATTTGAAAAGTGTACACTAGCAGTGTAACACAATAGCGCGCTTCCCCCATTTCCAGAATCAGGCATTTGGGGTGTTCATATGTGTATCTCAAAGCAAGTGTTAGGTGGTATCAGGGGCTGGGTGGGTGCATATGTGGGTCAGTCATGGGGAGTATCAGAGGCTGTGTGCATGTATGTGAGAGTCCTGCATGGGAATTGTCACAGGCTATGTGTGTGAGTCTCTCTCTCTCATGGCCCACATACCAGGCTTACCCCAGCCTGTTTTTCTCTCTATTTCTCTCTCTGTTATATCTCTTCCCCACTCCCCCTTTCCCCGTCTCTCTCCAATAAAATACCTCGGAGTCACACTAGACCATAGGCTCGATATGAAATCACACATAAACAATATCGTAAAATCTGTGTACTTCAAAATACGCATGCTCAGACACCTACGTCCCCTACTAGACCACGAAGACTTCAAAACCATCTACCAAGCTCTGATACTACCGCATTTCGACTTCGCCAACTCCATTCTACAAGGACTTCCACAATCCACCGTAAGCTCCTTACAGCTTGCCATGAACACCGCTGCCAGGGTTCTTCTAGGAGCGCCCAAAAATGAACACATCACACCTATCCTCAAACAGCTCCATTGGCTCCCTATACACGGAAGATTTACATTCAAAACCCTTATTCTCACTTTTAAGACCATAAATGGTTTATCGTCCACATCACTTTCTAAACTCATCCAAACCGTCCCATCAAACAGAAATAGGAGACAGGCAGCATTAAACTCACTAACAACCCCAAAGGCTATAACAACGTGCAGCCTATCAACGTCAAACAGAGCTTTCATGTTTAGCGCACCAAAATGCTGGAATTCCCTCCCACCTGATCTCCGTGCCATAACCGACCTAACTCAGTTCAGAAAGGCCCTTAAACTGCACCTTTTCATCAAAAACTACCCCACACGAAGCGTAACATAATAGCCCCACCCTAATACAATCCACAAATCCACAGTCTCTCTCCTTGTTCCAAGCATTCCTGCTAATATTATGTAAATAGTTCGAGCATGTTATCTAGTTAATAGATTATATACTCCATGTAAATAGTTCTCCCATGTTATCCAAGTTGATACTCCTGTTATATGTAATACCAAACAGCCTGTTGTTCTGGTTTCTTTATGTTATCTGTAAACCGCGCTGATGTCAAAGAGTGCGGTATATAAGAAGTTGAAATAAATAAATAAATAAACTCCCTCTGGTAATCATCCCGTTGTGTCTCTGTCTCTCATAGCCCCACCCATCCATTATCCTCGTACCCGTAATCTCTCCTTCTTACTCTATTAGTAAACTTCCCTTTTAAAAACATACTGCCTGTTTCTTATGGTTACCTTTTCAAGGAGGATAATTCTCTCAGGGCTGGGTTTTCCTCAAGACTTCATGTCTAAAGCTTGGCACAGAGAGCAATTCATAAGGATGTCTTCTTCCCCCAACTCTGTCACTGGCTCTCCCAGCTGCATGGGTTCTGACTCACCCACCCAGTCAGACTGCTCAGCTGACAACCTCTCCGGTGCTCTAAGAGCTTCTCCACTTCCTGGCTCCAAGCTCTGCTGCCAACCTGTTGCAGGGAATTCAGCCCTCTCAGCTCCTGGTAGCTTGGCTCTTCTGCATGAGTCAGCACCTTCTCTACCTCCTTCTCTTCTCCGGTCTCTGTCTTCTCTTCCCTCTCCTCCTTTCTCTCCATCTGTATACTCTAGCATAGGCTTATACCTCCAGGGTTCTAGCCCCACCTCCTTCCTTCCCAGGTGTTGGCAATCCCCCTGCCTTCTGGTATTTGAGTAATCAGGAAACTTGTTGAAGTAAGGGTTTTGGACCTCGTGCCCGTAATCTCTCCCTCTTACTCTATTAGACACTGCATGAAACCTGTTCCAGCTGGGGTTTTCCTGGTTCTTAGGTGTGACTGTGGCTTTCTCACCCTGCACTCCTAAAAGGGGACCCTTTACTAGGGTGAATTCTTTATGTTTCTCACCTCCCCCATACTCAGGATAGATGACCTTGCCACATACCCCCCTACTTAAGATATTACTGGCTGTCGGAGGTTTTTGGGTTCCTCCGAACAGTCTGTAATTCGGGATAAGGCATCTGCATTTTGGTGTAGCTTTCCTGCTCGATGCTCTACCCTGAAGTCAAAAGCTTGCAGGGCCATGTACCACCTAGTTAGTCGTGCATTGTGGTTTTTCATCTGTTGGAGCCACTTCAAGGGTGCGTGGTCTGTGATTAGTAGGAATTTTCGCCCTGCAAGATAGAACCGGAGTGCATCTATTGCCCATTTAATGGCAAGACACTCTTTCTCAATGGTGGAGTAGTTGCGCTCCGCCAGAGATAACGTTTTACTAAGGAACATTACAGAATGCTCCTCTCCTTCATGCTTCTGGGATAAGACCGCACCTAAACCTGCTTCTGAGGCATCCGTTTGTACAATGAAGGGCTGCATGAAGTCCACGCCACATAATACCGGGGCCGTGCATAGCCTCCTTTTAACAGGTTGAAGGCCCTCTCAGCTTCCGGGGTCCAACTAAGACGGTTTGGGTAATTTTTCTTCAACATATCAGTGAAGATGGAACTCTCCTCTGCAAAGCGGGGCAGGAACCTCCTGTAGTAGCCGACCAGGCCTAGAAAACTTCTCAATTGCTTCTTTGTTGCTGGCCTGGGAAAATTCCTGATGCTATCGACTTTGTCGACTAAGGGCTTGACCTTGCCCCGTCCTATCATATGCCCGAGGTACTTCACCTCTCGCCTGGCGAAGGCACATTTGCTCGGGTTCAGTGTGAGGCCCGTCTGCCTCATAGACTGCAGGACGGCTTCAACCCTCGGGAGGTGCTCTTCCCAGGTGCGACTGTAGATAATGATGTCATCCATATATGCAGAAGCATATTCTTGATGAGGGCGCAGGACTTGATCTACCAGTCTCTGGCAGGTTGCTGCGGCGCCGTGGAGGCCGAAGGGTATCATCTTAAATTGGAATAGTCCAAACGTGGTGCTGAAGGCGGTCTTCGGCCGAGACTCCCTAGTCAGGGGAATCTGCCAATACCCTTTTGTCATGTCCAGGGTGGTCAAAAACTGGGCCTGTCCCAACCGATCCAGTAGCTCCTCAATCCTGGGCATTGGGTAAGCGTCGAATACCGAGATGGCATTTACCTGTCTGAAATCTATGCAGAACCGTAAAGTACCATCTGGCTTTGGAACAAGCACTATTGGACTGCACTATGGGCTCCTTGACTCTTCGATGACCCCCATCTCCACCATTTCGCGTACCTGTGTGACTACCTCCTGCTTCTTAGCCTCTGGTAACCGGTAGGGTCGTTGTCGGATCACCTTCCCTGGTGTAGTTACAATCTCATGGGCGACCAATCGGGTTTCACCAGGAACCGGCGTCAGAACATCTGGAAACCTCTGTAATAGATTGGCCAACTCCTGCCTCTGGACCAAGGATAGTTCCTCACCCACCTGGGGCTCCTGATGTTTCCTCCACTCTGTTACTTGTGGACCCAAGTCCTCCTTCTCAGCTTCCTCCACTCTCTCTTCCAAGGTGGCCGTCAGGCCTTCCATCCCGGCCCGTCCGGTGGAACCAAATCCACAGGTTCCTCGTTCTGTGGGAGTCAACATGGGGACCTCTTCCAGTGGGGGAAACCCTACTCTCTCGCACAGCAGCTGGGCAATCCGGTCTCTGACCTTCACAGGGAAGTCTTCCTTACCAAAGTTAAACAACAATACCTTTATACTCCTCTATAATCAGGGTCAATCACGCCCGCACCGACGTCCAGGAAGTGTTTTAATGCCAGACCCGAGCGAGGGGCTATCCGCCTATAGCAGCCAACGGGGATCTCAATTTGTAGGCCGGTATCAATGAGAGCCTTTCCATGGCTGGGCACCACTCCATTCACGGCGCTACATAAATCATATCCCGCGGCTTGCGGGGACACCCTCCTGGGACTTGTGGCCTTTTCAGAAACTTTACAAAATTTTAATATGAACTTCTGTTTAACGTGGGGACCGCCTCCCGGGGGCTTTGCACCTGGCTTTCCAGTCTGTTTTCGGGGGATCCAAAACAGAGGGCCAGGGACCACCGTTACCATCCCCTCTGCCTTTTGCCCAAGGCCTTTCTCTAACCCTTTCCTAAATTGGGGCCAGTCTCTTCCTAATACCAGGTCGTGGGGAAGTTTTGGTACCACAGCCACGGGAATTCTTTTCTGTGCCCCTAACCCTTTTATCTCCACTGTATACACGGGGTAACAAGAGGCATCCCCGTGGATGCAATGGATCTGGACATGACCTTCTGGTCTCCTCTGGACATACTCATTCTGAGCCTCAATTGCCCGCCAAAGCTTCTGGGATACCATGCTCTGGTCAGCCCCAGAGTCAAGCAAAGCATTGGTAATGATCCCCTGTATATTAACACTTAAGAGGAATCCCTCTCCTAGAAGTTTCACACTTGTACCAACCAACCCAGTGCGAGCCTTGCATCCTCTCTGTAGGTGTCCCATCTCCCCACAACGATAGCACTTCTTTCCAGCCCATTTTCCCTCCTGAGCAGGCACATAAGTTCTCACAAACTCTGTTTTATTTCCCTGTTTCCTTTCTGATGAACCAAAACTGGCCTCGGCCTTCACTTTTGGAGCGCCCCCTCTTGGCTGACCCGCTAATTCAGCTTCCATGTAGCACTCGGTCAAAAGGGTTGCCTCCCCTGTGCTCTGGCAGTTTTGCTCAATCAGAAATGATTGTATCTCCGTTGGCACTGCAGCCATAAACTGCTCCAATACTATCATATCTAGTACCACATCCATAGTTTTTTCCTCCGGGGTCAGCCACTTTAATGCTAGACCCCGAATCCTCTGGCTTAATGCCTTAGGGGTTTCTCCGGCCTTAAGGGCCGTGGCTTTGAACATACGGTGATACACGTTTTTTGTCAACCCCAAACTGTCTCTAATTGCCATTTTTACCATATTATAGTCCAGGGCCTGGGTAGCTGGCATAGCCCTATATGCGGCCAGTGCTTCCCCTGTTAAGGAGGTTGCTAATCGCACTGCCCATTGGCTAGCTGGCCATCCCACAGCTTGCGCTACTCTTTCAAACGATTCTAAAAAGTAATCTATATCGTCCTCAGATGAAAGTTTGCCAAAGTTAAAGGCCCCACTTGTGGATGGGCCTACCAGACTGTCCATTTGAGGTATTGATGGTCCTGCTGGTACCGACTCTCCTCCACTTTCTTGTCTTTGGGATGCAATCAGGGCTGCCACTAAGTCCAAGACAGGTTTCTGCTGCTCCTTTAAAGCTGTAGCTGCACTCTCCTGTGCTTGCTGTGCCAACTCTTGCTGGTGCTGAAATTGCATGGCCATCCATTGAATCAACTCCTTGGGTTCCATCTTCAGGGATACCTGAAAGAGAGAACAAAACACCAATGGCAGCACCACTCAATAGCCTCCTTGTCCCCTTTTCCTCAAAAGCATTCACCCTTTTTTTTTTTCCGAGCCAACCCCCCACCTTGGTACCCTTTACCTGGCTCAGGTGTTGACTCTTGCTTCAAAAGGGGTGTCTTTGTGATGCTCCAAACTGGACTGCTCCGTCGTCTGGCCGACTCTACCAGAGAATTCCACGTGAAGCTTCCACCAGCCGTCTGTGCTGTACACCTTGTTGCTGTATATCCTTGTATATCCTGAATGGTAAAATCCGTACAACTATGCCACTGTCAAACGCCCTCACCACTCGCCTCTAGTTTTGGAGGGGCGTGGTTATTGGAGGAACCTTCTCCTATCAGCCTTAGCAGCCTATTTCCTTGTGGTGTCTTCTGGGAAATGTAGTACTGCTAAGATGTGTTTGTGCTTCAGGTAGAAAGTTGTAGTTAAGGCCACCGAGGTAAGGCATATAACTGAAAATTTATTTCGCACAAAAAGATTCAAAGTACAGGATTATTTCTGTAGGATTTGCTCAAAGTACAGCAGATGGTTGGCAAAGTAAACAAAAGAACCCAAAAATGGCTGTTTAAAGTCTTCTTACTTTCAGAAGCACAGCCTTTGATAGCAAGGCTACCACCTTCCTTTTTGTCCTTGCTAATTACAGCATAAAGTCCAAACAAGCTTAATCTTCTGTGGCAGTTTGGCTTCTATCAGCCTCAATTCCTTCTATGCTGAATTTCAGGTACAACAGAACTCAAAACAAGAAGCAAACATTCAGACTGCCATCAAAAACTCTCAACAGGCTTTTCACATAACAGAGGAGCAAAGAAAAACTCTTCTAGCAGGTAAATTGGCTTCTGAATGTTTGCTTCTTGTTTTGAGTTCTGTTGTACCTGAAATGCAGCCTAGAAGGAATTGAGGCTAATAGAAGCCAAACTGCCACAGAAGATTAAGCTTGTTTGGACTTTATGCTGTAATTAGCAAGGACAAAAAGGAAGGTTACATTTATTTATTTATTTATTTATTTATACATCTCTTCTATACCGCCACTTCCAGCGATCAGTGGCGGTTTACAAGTAAACAAAATTTAATAATAGAATGCTATTATTTTACATAGAACGGGTTTATAACTATTTACATAGAACAGGTTTAGAACTATTTTACATAGAACAGGTTTTAGTACAAAGAACAGTAAATAGAGAACTAAAATTTTTTTTACATAGAACAAATTTATAAAAGTAAACATTCGACTATTAAATTGCAACTCAATACAATGAGGTAACTGGTTATCCATAGAAATCAACGGCAATGGAATATATTACATTAAATTACACTTATTCACATTTTGCTTTCAAAGAGAAAATTTAATTAGGTGAGCAATGTGAATATGAGTGAAGGGTTTTATGTCCTGTCTAGGTAGGATCAGTGAGTGACTGCTGATCAGTGGTTTTCTCTGAGTTAGGGTTATCTTCCTTGTGGAGGTTATTATAGTGTAAGGTGAATAGGTGGGTTTTTAGATTTTTTCTAAATAATTGAAGATCCTTAATTTCTCTGATTTCAGCTGGTAGGTTGTTCCATAACATAGGAGCAAAGTATGAGAAAGCTGTGTTACTTGTTTTTTGACTTGTTTTTCGGATAGAATCAGGTACTTGTAGCATATGAAGGTTAATTCTTCGTCTTGATCTGTTTTCAAGAGGGATGTTGATGAGGGTGGATAAGAAGGATGGAGCTATATTATTAAAAATCTTAAAAGTATTGATTAAGGATTTGTAGGTGATTCTGCATGATACTGGAAGCCAATGGAGAGAATAAAGAATCGGAGATATATGATCTGTTAGTTTTGCTTTGGAGATAATCCTTGCAGTGACATTTTGGGCCAATTGAAGTGAGTGAATATTTTTCTTTGAGGTCCCTTGAAGAATACCGTTACAGTAGTCTAAATGTGGTGTAATGAGTGTTTGTACTATTGTTCTGAAATCAGTGTTATCTAGTAATGGTCTAAGTTGTTGGATTGTCCTTAGTTTGAAGTAGATTGTTTTTACAGTTAGTTTTATATGTTTGGTGAGGTTGAGGGTCTTATCAAGAGTGACTCCCAAGTATTTGATCTCATCTTTAACAGGGAGAGAATTATTGCCAATGTTGATTTCCAATGGAGGGGTGAAGCTTGTGTTTCTTGTTATAAATAGAGCTTCGGTTTTTTTAAAATTAATAGACATGTTAATAGATTTCAACCACAGCTCAGCTTCAGTGAGGCAATGACAAATGTTGGAGTAATCTGGGTTAGACACATCAAATGATGAGTACAACATAATGTCATCTGCGTAGATGTGATAATTGATTTTGAAACGTTTAAATATTTATTTATTTTCATTCTCTTATATACCGCGCTATTCTGCATCAGTGCGGTTTACATTGAACAAACTGAAATTTACATTGAACAGGGCATTATAACTTGGAGATAACTATTTTACAGGAAACTTGGGCTATGGAGGGTTAAGTGGCTTGCCCAAGACCACAAGGAGCACCTGTGGGACTAGAAACCCCAGTCCTTCCGGCCCAAGGTTGCTGTCCTCTAGTGGGATTTGAACCCCTGACCTTCCAGCCTGAAGTACGTTGCCCCAACCACTAGGCCACTCCTCCACTCAGAAAGGCTGTGCTTCTGAAAGTAAGAAGACTTTAAACAGCTATTTTTGGGTTCTTTTGTTTACTTTGCCAACCATCTGCTGTACTTTGAGCAAATTCTACAGAAATAATCCTGTATCTGGTACTTTGAATCTTTTTGTGCGAAATAAATTTTCTGTTATGTGCCTTACCTCGGTGGCCTTAACTACAACTTTCTACCTGAAGCACAAACACATCTTAGCAGTACTACATTTCCCAGAAGACACCACAAGGAAATAGGCTGCTAAGGCTGATAGGAGAAGGTTCCTCCAATAACCATGCCCCTCTAAAACTAGAGGCGAGTGGTGAGGGCATTGACAGTATCAAGGAGAAGGTTGTGCTCGATAATGTCAAAAGCAATAGAAAGGTCAAGAAGGATGAGGATCGAGTAAAGGCCTTTGGATTTTTCCAGGAACAGGTTGCTGGAAACTTTCTCAAGAGCCATTTCGGTAGAATGTAAGGCCACCGCTCCACCCATTGTGCAGCGGTGGCCAAGAAGTCAAATAGATTGCTAAGAATAATAAGGAAAGAAATGGAGAATAAAACAAAGGCTATTATAATCCCTCTGTTTAGTTCTATCATGCGACCGCACCTTGAACACTGCAATTCTGGTCATCATATCTCGAAGAAGATATAGTGGTATTAGAAAAGGTACAGAGAAGAGCCACCAAAATGTTAAAGGGGGTGGAAAAATACCCCTATGAGTAGAGGCTTAAAAGGTTAGGGCTCTTCAACCTGGAAAAGAGAGAGCTGAGGGGAGATATGATAGAGGTCAATAAATTAATAAATGGAGTAGATCGATAGTTGACGCCAGCAAAACGTACAAAGACTAGGGGACATGCAATGAAGCTGCAGTGTAACCCGTTTAGGACTAATAAGAGAAAATATTTTTTCACTCAACGTGTAATCAAACTCTGGAATTTGTTACCGGAGGATATAGTAAAAGCTGTCAGCTGTCAGGATTGATGGACCTTGGTCTGACCCAGTATGGCATTTCTTATGTTAGGTTATGGCTGTGAGGGGTGGCAAGAAGAGAGAGACATCAGGTGATGGCTGCGGGGAGTGGCAAGAAGAGAGAGACATCAGTGATGGCTGCGGGGGAGTGGAGGGGGTGGCAAGGAGAGAGAGAGACATCAGGTGGTAACTGCAGAGGGGAGCAAGGAGAGAGAGAGAGACACTAGGGGATGGCTCTGAGGGGGGCAAAGAGAGAGACAGAGACATCAGTGATGGCTGAGGGGGGGAGGTTGGAGGAAGAGGCAAGGAGATATGGATTGCTGAAAGGAAAAATCTGTCTTTTTGCAGATGGCATGAAAATTTGCAGTAGAGTGGACTCCCCGGACGGAGTGGATAACATGAGGAAAAATCTACAAAAGCTGAAAGAATGGTCTAAGGCTTGGCAGTTAAGATTTAATGTAAAGAAATGTGCAGTGTCATGCACTTGGAATGCAGTAATCCAAGGGGATTGTATGCAATATGGGGCGAGAGGTTGGTGTGTACGGACCAGGAGAAGAACCTTGGAGTGCTTGTTTATGAGGATATCAAGGTGGCGAAACAATGTGACAAGGCGGCGGCCAAAGCTAGAAGGATGCTGGGTTGCATACAGAAAGGAATTACCAGCAGAAAGGAGGAGGTACTACTAATGCCACTGTACAAGTCACTGGTGAGGCCTCACTTGGAATATTGTGTTCAGTTTTGGAGACCATATCTCACAAAGTATATAAGAAGACTGGAAACGGTTCAGAGGAAGGCAACCAAAATGATTAGAAGTCTGCGTCAGAAGACATTTGAGGAGAAACTTGAAGACCTAAATACATATACTCTAGAGGAGAGGAGGGACAGGGGAGATATGATACAGACCTTTAAATACCTAAAGAGTATTAATGAACAGACAAGCCTTTTTCAATGATGGGGAAGCTGCAAAACTAGAGAACATACCATGAAGCTCCAAGGGGTAAATTGAAAGGCAATGTCAGGAAATACTTTTTCATGGAAAGGGTGATGGATACTTGGAATGCCCTCCCGATGGAAGTGATGGGGGCAAATACAGTGACAGAATTCAAAATAGCATGGATCTCAGGACACAGGACAAAATGAAAATGACCTTAACTCTCTCTGCTATCTCAACAAATAGGGGTGACCTACACGGAGCATTGGGTATACCCCTAAACAAAGACATGGGGAGAGGTGACCTGCATGGAGCGGCAGGTGCACCTACTCTTGCCGCCTTCTTAGGTAGACTAGCTGGACCATGATGGTCTTTATCTGCCATTACTATGTAATGTTTGTTTATTCAATTTGATAGACCGTCCTTCATAACTGCAGCGTGGTGTACAATAATCAAAAAAAGTACAGAGAGGCCAAAGGTCAGAAAAGGAAAGGAACTACAATTCGAAACAGGAAAGAGAGATAGTCAAGTGGACAAGACAGGGGGAAGAGACAACCTAAGAGACACAAGGTCACATGGTAGGAGCTGGGAGATTGAAGGCAGAGGAGAAGAGATGGGTCTTATCATTTGTATAGCACCACAAGGGGTAAGCAGGGCTGTACAGAGATATGTAAGACACTCCCTTCTCTAAGAGCGTACAGTCTAGTCAAGATAGACAACACAACAGCTGAGTACTACATTTAATGGACTTTGTTCACCTCAAGATTAATTCATCTCAAGTCCTTAATTAATGTATTCCTGATGAGGATAACCAGTCACACCTGAAAGTGAATATGGGCACCATCTTCCCTTTAATAGGTTTAAAAGCCTATAAAGCTAAGATTATCCCTGGGGGGGGGGGGAGAGATAGGGAAAGAAGATTTAATAAAAGCTGGCTTCTTACACAGTGCCCTGACCTGTGCTTCTAAGGCAAAGTCTTACCAAGTTCCTGTATGATTCACACAGCCCTTGGTTTGATAGAGAGGGCCTTTCAAATTGCCCCTTTGATCTATCATTTGCCTTTAATATCTGATCTCTCCTTTATTCTCCTTGTCATCCCTTGATGTCTCTCTCTTTCTCTCTTTTCTTGCCCCCTCCTTGCAGTCATCACTGATATCACTCTCTCTCTCTTTGCCCCCCTGTAGCTACCACGTGATGTCTGTCTTTCTTGTTGCTCCCCCGGCAGCAATAATCTGATCTCTCTCTCTCCTTGCCCTCCCAGATCCATCACTGTGTCTTTCTCTCTCCCCTTGCCCCCTTGTCCTACAGCCATCACCCAATCTCTCTCTCTTTGCCTCCTCACAACCATCATTCAATGTCTCTCTCTCTCTGTCCTTGCTCCCCTGCAGCTACCACCCGATGTCTCTCTCTCTCTCTCGTTGCTCCCCCGCAGCCATATACGAATCCCCCTCTCTCCTTGCCACCCCATAGCCACTACCGATGGCTCTCTCTCTCTTTGTCCCTCTGCAGCTACCACTTGATGTCTCTTTTTCCTTGTCCTGCATAGCATTCACTCAATGTCTCTCTCTCTCTCTCTCTCTCCTTGCCCCACCCCGTTACCCTATGTTTCTTTCTCTTCTTGCCAAGCCCTGCAGCCATCATCTGATATCTCTCTCTCTTGTCCCACATTACAGCCATCACCCAATGTCTCTCTCTCTCTTGCCCTGTCCTGCAGCCATCACCCGACAACTCTCTCTCTTGCCCCGCATCGAAGCCATCACCCAATATCTCTCTCTCTTGCCCTGCATCACAGCAATCACCTAATGTCTCTCTCTTCATGCTCCACCCTGCAGCCATCACCCAATGTCTCTCTTTCTCTCTTACCCCGCCCCGCAGCCATCATCCGATATCTCTCTCTCTCTTGCCCCACGTCGCAGCCATCACTCAGTGCCTCACTCAGTCTCTTTCTCCATGGCCCCCCCCCCCCTGCAGCCATCATCCAATATTTTTCTCTGTCTCATGCTCCCCCTGTAGCCAACACTCACTGTCTTACCAAAGTTCTTTCCTGGTGGTGGGGTGAACAAGCTAAACCCAGCGTGGGGCATTGGGGTTCATGCACATGCAGCACGCACATCAACTTCAAAGCCCCATGCTGTCCACCAAACCACTGGGAACATACTCTGGTAAGACAGCAGGTGCTGGTTGTGGTGATGGGGGGGGGGGTGGAATATGAGAGAGAAAAATATAAAGTGATATCTTTAGGGGGGTAAGGAGAGAAAAAGAGAGACATCAGGTGATAGCTGTGGGGGGGGGGGGGAGTGTTCACTGTGCCAACCATGCTGCACGGTTTGCACGGTGGGTCGCACCAGCCCTGCTTGTATAAGACAGAAGAACCAGGTTACACAGTATTAATTTCACTTACATTTGTCTGTATATTTCGAGTCACAGATGCCTTTGGGATGGATGATGTTTATGCTACAATGCTGCTCATCTATCTGCGTGTCCTGGATGTGGCTCAACAGATTAAAAAATCCATCTTGCTCGGTTGAAATCTCCTGCCACAGAAAACAGAGTGTATAAGGAGAAGAGTATAGCATGAGAGAAGGCAAGGACAGCATGAGCTAAACCACTACCGAAGAGATGTGCAACCAGAGAAACTGCTAAACATCACTGTGACTATGGACCGTGCTTGAATGACTAATATGGTCCCTCCTTCCTCTGATGCAACCTACATCAAAGAAGGGAGGGAGGGACCAGACTTGCCTACAGGCATGGAGTCGGAAAGACCCGATAGTTCAAATTAAAAAAAAAAAAACAGACATGGTAAAATAAGGATGGCCCAAAATACAATAGACTCCAAATTATCATAAAAATATTTTTTACTTTTTTTGTCAGACTTATCAAAATGAGGAATTAACTCCTACAAATAGAAATGTCTATTTTAATCAATTATTGCAGTAAAACAGCCTGTATGGTCATGCGGAGAGAGATCACTGGAGAAAGACAATGTTTGGCAATGTAGAAGGTCACCGTAAAAGAGGAAGGTCGGCAATGAGATGGATTGATACAATAACCACAGCTATGGATATCACTCTATCAACAAAGACCAAACAAAGTTTAGGTCAATTATCGAGAGTGTCACCAGAAGTCGACACCGACTCAACTGCACTTAACAACAACATGGTCATAAAATGTTTTACTTATCTGAAATGATGGTGCAGTCCCCCAAAGTCACTCTCTCAAACTTTCATTCATAAATTGAAATCCACAACCAATACTGCGTTTCGGGTTCAAACACATTTCTAGGACCCTGTGTCAGTGGTGATTCCTCCATGAAAGTTGGGCAAAAGTGGGGTTGCCATTAAGCATGCAAAACCGTGAGTAGCTACTCTTTTAAAGAAACGGAATCTGAAGCCATGTCTGGCCTCGGGTCCTACTGTAAAGCTGATTGGGGGCTGAAAACAACTCTTTAGCCATACCCCTAGAACAGCCAGAGTGCTGCCTAATTGTTATAGAACACTGTGCCAGTCGATATCCAATTTAAGCTCTTGTGGGAAAACCGAATGCAAGAGTAAAATCCATTTCTGTTCCCAATACTGCAATAACGCCTCCTGAAGATGTGGCAAACTACAAGCCAGTAAACCTTATCTCAATGGTGGGAAAAGTAATGGAGGCGCTCCTGAAAGAGAAAATAGTGAGCTTTCTCAAAACGGAGAATGCTACCCTAGAAGTTCTGCATTCCAACTTCTTACCTAAAAGCCTAAATTTAGCCTCCAGAACTTCCCTACCACATTTTCCTATGTTATTGGTACCGACATGTACCAAGACAGCAGACTCCTTCCCAGCACTATCTAAGACCATGGCTAAGTGGTGCATGAGGTCTGCTACTTGTCATACCAGGCAGGCATGTTACCAGGCAATCCTCACATCCACCAACCACCAAGCTATCTACATGCCTAATGATCGAATCACCAACTATAATGGCTGTCCTAACGCTTCCCTCATGAGCACATGGCCCTGGAGAAACTTCCTCAGTGCAAGAGGGTTTTACATCTCCTGGAGGACAGGTCCTAGCAATTCTTTTCAGGGTGATGCTCTCCTGTCATGTGAGCTCTCTCCTCCATGGCAACAGGGATGCTGCCAGACTGGAGGTGGGACTTCAGTACTATAGCCCTGTAGGTCTCATCTATGTACCTCTCTGTCTTCCTTATGTCCTCCAAATCTGCTACTCTAGCCTCCAGAGATCGGACTCGTTCCCTGAGAGGAAAGAGCTCCTTGCACCTAGGGCACACATAAGACCCTTCACCAACTGGGAGAAAATCATACATGTGACACTCAATGCAAAAGACTGGAAAACACAATCTTGTTGCTGACTGCTGTCTGCATCTTAGCTTTAAGGTTGTGTTTAGGTATTTAAGTTCTTTACCTACTAAGGGTTGGTAGGGAAACTTATAAAACTACACCTAATACGTTTAATGTACTTTGTTCACCCGAAGCCTAATTAATCTCAGGTCCTTAATGTATGCCTGATGAGAACAAACAGCTGCACCTGAGAGTGAATATGGCACCTCCTTTCCTTTGAGGGGTTTATGCACCTATAAAGCTGCAATTATCCCAGGGGTGGGTGGGTGGGTGGGTGTTGGGGGGGGAGGGAGGGAGGGAAAATGACGTATTAAAAGCTGGCTGCTACACAGTATCCTGTCCTGTGCGTCTAAGGTAATCTGTGACCAATTTCCAGGGGGAGTCCCAAAACCTTTGCTTGGATAGAGGGAGTCTTGGGGTCTAAATTTAACCAGAAAGCTCTCTGCTGTATTTTAAATTTAAACTGAAAGCTCTTTGCTGCTACTAGGCCCTGACTGATTTATCAAATACACTGGGTTCACAGATGAATCATCTTTAATCTAAAGAATTCTTTTTCCCCAAGATTTAGAAAAATGCTCAAAAGAAAATACTTACAATTGCAGATCTCTCTCCAGAAGTAGAAGTCCTCTTTTGTAGTCCAAGACTCTCTATACTGAATGAACTGTATGCTGCTCACGACCAGGGAGATGTTACTCTCCTTGTTTTCTTGGATCTTTCTGCGGCTTTCGATTTGGTGGACCATCACACTCTTCTCTGCCATCTCGCAGACTTTGGTGGTGTTGGTGTCCCTTGGCTGTGATTCCGCTCCTTTCTCTCTGCACACTCCTTCACTGTGTCGTCTTCCTCTTCCACGTCCTCCTCTATGCCTCTCTCCTGTGGTGTCCCTCAGGGCTCCATCCTGTCCCCCCCTTCTCTTCAAACTTTTCCTGGCCCCCTTGCTCTTCTTGTGCAGCAGGCCGGTATTTCCACATAATACTATGCGGATATTATCCTCCTTCTGCATCGGACTAGTCCCTATGACCCTGATATTGCACCTCTCGATGCCTGTCTTTCCTCCATCTAAGAATGGATGCCTGCTAATTTTCTCCAGTTCAACCCCCTTAAATCCACCACCATGTGGGTTACATTTGGGTCCCCCCCTCCCCTGGCCCCCTCCCTTGCCTCTGTCACCATCCCCTTGGTGTTATCCTTCCGGTATCTTGGCATCGTTCTTGACTCCTCCCTCTCTTTTTCGGATCATATCTCCTCGGTCTCCAGCCATGTCTTCTTCTGCCTCCACCAGCTTCGTGCCATCTGCCCCTTCCTTACCGTCTCCTCTCTAACCACTCTCCTCCTGACCCTTGCTGTCTCCCATCTTGATTACTGTAATGTCTCCCTTGCTAGTCTACCTCATTCTCAAACCTCCCATCTGCAACTCCTCCAGAATACTGCTGCTCATCTCCTCACCAACTCCTCCCGCTATGAGCACATTACCCCCCTTTTGTTACGCCTCCACTGGTTGCTGGTACATTTCAGGATACAGTATAAAATCCTCATTCTCATGCACCATCCTATCCACTCCTCCTCCCCTCAATACCTTGCTGGCCTCCTCCGGTTCCATGTCCCCCCCCCCCCACCCGTCTACTCCGCTCTGTTCACAACTACAGTTTGGAGCTCCCTTCCCCCTCGCAGGCGCACCTTGAGCACACTCATTGTTCCGCCTTTTTCTTTCTGGCCCCTTTCCCTCTGGAATTCTCTTCTCCTAGAACTCCATTCTGAGTCCTCCTTCACTTACTTCAAATCTGCCCTTAAAGACCCATCTGTTCCAATGCGCCTTCAACCTCCCTCACCCTCCTTCATAACTTTATACCTTTTCTTCCCCCCCCTCTTCTTTCTCTCCTCCCTCTGCTACTGTTCTGTCCTTTCCTATCAATGGCATTCTTTTCTGTTTTTACCCCAGCAGTCATTTGGTTTTTGTATTGTACACGGCTGTATGTCCTTTGATTTGAGTAGTATAGAAATGTTTGAATAAAGATAAAAGTGCCACTTGAGATAAATGAAGGGACAGAGGAAAACAAATTCGGAGGGTAATAAGGGGCAGGCGGGACCAGATGGAGCCCCACAGTTGGGGAAAACGAGGAAGAAATTAAACCATCAGGAGAAAACTAGAACCAAGAGTGGATGGCCCAGCCCAGTAAGACATTAGTGCATCGAGCCCCAACACTTGCCAACCTCCCCACTTTAGCCTGACATTTTTGAACCTTTTAAGCTACTAGCTAGAATCATGACACTCTCCTGGCGTGCGTGCTTTAATGCTTAATTTAAGGAAGAAAGCTGAACTGAGGAATGATCGTCAACACTATGCAATAAAAAAATCTACCAGTAGATGACCTGATGCAAGGGAACAGGCAAATTAAATCTAGATGATGCCTATTTTCAGATTTCAAAACATAAAAGCAGAACATTTATATAAGAAGAAGTTGTATTTGTGAAGCCGTACCCTGAGATGTTAAAACCTTTGGCTCAGCAAGTCAAACTGATGGGGCTCTAATGGAGTTTTATCACCATGATGTTCTTTACACTTTAAAATAATTGTTGAATAGTGCTCAGCTAATTCTTAAGAAATACTGTAAATGTTTACTACATGCTCATTAGTCTTCTACTGTCCTGAATGAGCCTGGGCTTGGCTGATCTCAGAAAATTAAGCAGGGTCAGGCCTGGCAAGTAGCTGGATGGGTGACCACTTTGGACTATCAGAGATTGTAAACTCACTGGGTGGAAGAAAGGCCTGGCAATCTCTCTTTTAGCTAATCCTTGTCAAAAAAACAAAAAACAGTGGTTGGGTGTGTCCCACTCACCAGGTGTTAGCCTTAATTCAAGGGCACAAGTTGCATTGTGTCCATTATCTTCCTTATGGTGAGAGAGCCTCCTGGACCTGCACTAATTACACAGAATAAGTCTGATTCTCCAGTTATCACTGGAAGGCAGCAGCACATGGTGATGGAGCAGGTGTGGATGAAAGAAGGTCTCTCTATGCATGGCGTGGAAATGTGGAAATGACAGCACCCACAGGATACGTGGAGCCAAGGCAGGGAGGTTGGACTCTGGAACTCAATTACCTTGGGATCAGGAGGTAGAGCCGAGGGCTGGCTACAACCCTCGGCAGCAAGGGTAAATTGTCTCCTGTCAGCATGCTGCTGTCTGCAAGCCAGACATGGGCAAAGCAAAGGTATGGCATACATAAGAACATAAGATATGCAATACTGGGTCAGACCAAGGTCCATCAAGCCCAGTATCCTGTTTCCAACAGTGGCCAATCTAGGTCATACGTACCTAGCAGTTTCCCCAAAAGACACAGGTTCCAGAATGCTTGTATTGGGTCAAGCATTGATATCCTGGGTCCCTTCTTAATAATGGTTTATGGACCTTTCCTCCAGGAACTTGTCCAAACCTTTTTTAAACCCAGCTACACTAACAGCCTTCACTACATCCTCCGGTAACAAATTCCAGAGTTTGATTACACGTTGAGTGAAAAAATATTTTCTTTTATTAGTCTTAAATAGTTTACCCTGTAGCTTCATTGCATGTCCCCTAGTCTTTCTATATTCTGATAACGTAAACAATCGATCTACGTTTACCCGTTCCACTCCGTTCATTAATTTATAGACTTCTATCATATCTCCCCTCAGCCGTCTCTTTTCCAGGTTAAAGAGCCCTAACCTTTTTAGCCTTTCTTCATAGGAGTATCCTTCCATCCCCTTTACCATTTTGGTGGCTCTTCTCTGAACCTTTTCTAATAACGCTATATCCTTTTTAAGATACGGCGACCAGAACTGCACACAATATTCAAGGTGCGGTCTCACCATGGAACGATACAGAGGCATTATAATATCTTTTGTTTTATTTTCCATTCCTTTCCTTATGATACCTGTGGTGCCGCAGCCAGTAGAGAGCCCCTTGAAACAGAGAAAATGCTGACAGTTTTTCCTAATCAGGAAAACAAGGTTGAAAAATGTATCTTTAAGAATCGAACTGAGAAAGAAAAAAACCTCTCAAGAACTGCTGAGTCAAAGCCACGCCCCAGCTCTAGGGAAACTGAGGGTGGTAACCAAAAGCAGTTGGGGGCGGGGTGGAATGGTATTAGGCAGAACCACTTATATAAACCCCAGAGGGCAGTGTTTAAAGAGCACTGCAACGTAAAGAACTGCAACGTAGAGAACTGCAACGGGGCGAAGTGCACCGTGGAGAAGTGCAATGGTGGGAAGTGCATTGCAGGAAGTCCCATTGCTACGGACAGACCAGATGTGGGAGATGGGTCAAACCTGAGAGATTCAGCAAGAAGTACCAGACACAGTCGCAGGAGCATTGGTAAGGCTCAGAGCAGTGTTTGGGGAAGCAAGAGTGCACGTGGCAGAGATCTCCAGGAAGTTCCAGAGACAGTTGATTCTGACTCAGAGACAGACTCTGAGCATGAGCCTCTGCAGGGACAGAAGCTGCTTCCATACATGAGGGTAAGAGAGAGAAAGCCTCCTCGTTATCAAAAGCAGTTTGAACAGAGAATTCCCACTGAACTATTTGAGCAGGGCTTGAATCAGTTCCAAGGCTATAAGAAGCCGGCTAAAGGTTCAAGAGCCCAGAGAAGCAAAGCTGAAAGAATTATAGAGAGAGTTCAGAATATAAGAGCTTACCAGGAGGGTTTGAATCCTTACTTCTTATCTCAGGAAGAGCTGATAAGGAAACCCTTGAACAAGAAATCTCTTAATGTGTTAAGTCCCTTAAAACGTTTGATACAGGATCAGGGAGTGGCAGGTTTGAAGTGCAGCCCTGAGTCCCGGGAGAGTTTTCACAGAGAACAGCTGTTAGCTGATGACGCAGCAAACAGTGACTGTTTTGATTCCAATGCAATGGATATAACTGATAACCAAAGTTTCTCAAGTGAGAGCGACCAGGAGATGGACTGTAGCTTTTCTATGAAGGTGAAGTAAAAGTTACAAGGGTCAAGCTTGAAGAAAATATATCTTATTCTTGTGCATGAATGTTTTGAAGAAACATAGGAAGTTTTAACTAGTATGGCTGCTGTGATTTTTTCCTAGAAGGCTGGATGAAAGAAAGGCCCAGATTCTCTAGTGCAGACCAGAGTAAAGCTCCTATTTTGTCTTAAACCAAAGAAGAAGATTTTCTTACCTGTTTTTGATTGTTTGCAAAGTTCTGCAAAAGACTGTTTTCATTTGCTATAAAGTTTATGTGCTGGAAACTTGTATTGAAGAATCATGCCATGCTGAAGGAAGCAAATATCTGAGCTGAACGTTAAGCACCATTTTGATTTTCTTGTATGAGTAAAGTAATAACATGTGAACTACCAAAGCTTCCGTTTGAAGTTCCTGTCTTTAGGGAAGCGATTAAAAATCCTGTTTGCTTTCAAGCCTTGCCTCTCGGTATATTTATTATATCACAACTACATGAGAACATTCAAGGTACTTCAACTCCCAGAAGTCTGTGTTCTAGGAGATGGCATAAAGAAAGTGTGAGGCACTAGCCCTCTCAGGCACCCGCCTAGGGGGACGTAGCTAGTAGTCCTGACAGGTTGGCGTAGTGTGTTGGATATCGCTTTTGGTCACGTGATTACTACAAAATACTTCTTTACAAAGAAACCCGAGACACAGAAGAAAAAAAAAAAAAAAAGAAGAGAGGAGAAATTTTTTTTTTTTGAAACACTGTGGATAACCTTTGCCTGCTGGAGAGACAAGGATCAACAGCGTGAGGACCGGAGTGGAGTGGATTCCTGAGCCCGGGTCAGCTGATTGATGTGCCTGAGTCTACACCTGCCTAAGGTAACCCGTAGTTATACAAGGGTATAAACGGATACCAGAGCCGGGTGGGTCATCAGCAGTGCATTGGGGGGAGAGGAAGGCCTATAGTTTGAAGGGCCGCACTTGGTGTTCTCTCTTCTGTTTTGTTACAGTTGCAGTCCAAGATGGAGCAGGCGGAGCTTCTGAGGTGGATAGCCGCCCAGTTTTCAAAGCAGCAAGAGATGTCTGCGCAGATGCTGGAGCGTACAGCGGCTTTGATCCAGGCCCAACAGCAGCCCCTGCTGGAAAAACTGAGTGACTGGCTGGGAACACAAAAACTGGCAGTAGAAACACCGGTGACAGAACCAGGTTCCCTGAGGGATATACCAGGGTTGGGAATATCTGGGACTGGGACATTCTCTTTTGGGCAGCTAACAAAAGGGGATAATGTCAATGATTTTTTGTGTGCTTTTGAAAGGGTAGCTCATCTATCTGGATGGCAGAAAGAGCAGTGGGCCCTACGCCTTGCTGCGTCTTTAACAGGCGACGCCCTAGTAGCTTATAAAGCTATGCCTGTGGAGCTAGCATCTGATTATAAAGAGATACAGAAGGTGATACGGGATCATTTGGGTCTAAATCCCATGGTTTACCGCCGCCTATTTCGGAGCTCTCGGTTACAATCAGATGAGACACCACGTGCCTTAGCTCAGCGGATCAGAGGTCTGGCGTTAAAATGGCTGAACCCTGAGGCTCGGACTAAGGACTCATTAGTGGATTGTGTTATCCTGGAACAGTTTTTGGAAGCAGTTCCAAGAGAAATAAGATCCTTCCTGATTCTGCACGACTGCACGACCACCGAGGCAGCAACCACATTAGCCGAGCGATATATGGAAGCTAATATGGCAGGCCCGGTTAAAGTGGGTGGTCTTTCGCAGGCAGTCAGGGCGGCATCAGAAAGGAAGGATAAAATTGTGTGGAGAGACGGAAAAAAGGAAATGAATGTTGGTAACCCTAAGTATGTGCCTAGGAAATGTTTTTCTTGTGGAGAACAAGGTCACCTAAGGAAAGAGTGCAGAGCTAAGACAGCCTTTATGACATCCCGCTCTGAGGAGAAGGGAGAAGGTTTCCTACTAGATGTAGAGGTGGAGGGCATCCCAGTTGAGGCTTTGCTGGACTCTGGAGCCGACCAGTCAATGAACTCTAAGAGACTCTGGAAAGAGATAATAACACAGGTTGGTTCGACTCCGGAATCCCGGGAAAAATCCATAAGAATACGATGCATTCACGGGGCAGCCTCGTCATATCCTGTCTATATTGTTTCAGTGAAGGGTTTAGGGCTAAAACGCAGGATACCTGTAGCTGTGGTACCGAGGCTACCGCAAGCGTTAGTCCTGGGGAGGGACTGGCCCCAGTTCAAGCGTGGGATGGCGGAAGGTCTCAAGGGCAGAGCAGGAAAGACACTTCCTTTAGCACCGGTAAAAACCCAGGGAGAAAAGAGAAAGGTTCCACCAGAGATTTCATCACCCTTGAGGGTGGGAAGAGTAAACCTTGGGAAGGAACAACGGAAAACGGGTATGGTGTCCACCCGGGCCCACGAAAAAGTTAAGGAAAGAGAACAGGACCCCTCAGGTGACCCTACGTGCAGGTTGCCTTCCCATGATGACCTAGTGACTCCCCCAAGGGAGGTTAATAAGAAAAAGAGGACTGAGAAATCCCGAGAGAAACAGAATCGGGCTCAAAATAAAGCTAAACTGGCAGAGGGTCAGGATTTGCCATGGGTTCCGGCCGAGCTAATGGAGAGGTTCCCCTCCTTTCCTTATGAGCAACAGGCGGATCCCGCTCTTAAGTATGCTTTTGAGTATGCTCGGGAAGGAAAAGAAACTTTACCCCGATTCTTTTTAGATGGGGAAGTATTATATCGAGAAAATGTGGATCCTGGGACGGGGGTCAACAGGAAACAATTAGTAGTTCCCACCGCATTTAAAAATTCAGTCCTTCGCCTAGCTCATGACCACCCCATGGGCGGTCATAAAGGGGTGCGCGGTACCCTGGACCAGATTCTGGCCAGGTTTTACTGGCCCGGGGTTTATAGAGAAACCGCCAGATTCTGTGAATCATGTGCCGCGTGCCAGCGGGTAACTCCAGTCCACCCACTGAAAGTACCCTTGGTGTCTGTACCTGTGGTGTCGGAACCTATACACAGGATAGCCATGGATATTGTGGGGCCCCTTACGAAAACGCCACGAGGGTTCCAGTATATTTTAGTAATTGTGGATCAAGCCACCCGGTTCCCTTGAGCGTTGCCCCTTCGCAATATTTCGGCCAGAAATATAGCAAGTGAGCTGGTGAAATTGTTTTGTGAAATTGGCTTCCCCCGAGAAGTTTTAACGGACAGGGGAAGCAATTTCATGTCGCTCCACCTGGCTCAAATATGGGATGCCTTTGGCATCCGACATGTTCGAACTGCTGCCTACCATCCCCAGACTAATGGGTTAGTAGAGCGTCAAAATCAAACCCTCAAGAAGATGCTTAAGTGCAGTTTAGAGGGGAATATGAAGGAGTGGGATGTCATGCTTCCCTTTACATTATATGCCTGCCGGGAGAGGAAGCAAGCCTCTACGGGCGTTGCTCCGTATGAGCTATTATATGGACGGACCCCTCGAGGCGTCCTGGATATATTAAGAGAGCAATGGGTAGAACTGGATATCAAGGAGGCGGGGGTGCCCCACTTCTTGAGGGATTTAAAGGGTCGCTTGCATCGAATCACTCAGGTGGCAGAAGCCAATACGGAGGCTAGCCGATCACGCCAAAAGACCTACTATGATAGAGGCACAAAGCCTCGGCAGCTTACGGTAGGGGACAAGGTGATTGTTATGGTAGCCGGGCCTAGTTCAAAGTTTGAGAGCCGGTGGAAGGGGCCCTATCGAGTCGTAAAACAGGTAGGCCCCGCATCCTACGCTGTCCAGAACAGGAGAGGCCGGCAGCAAATTTATCATATAAACATTTTGCGTCCATGGCATGAGCGAATAGCCTTCGCTAGGCTGACCACAGTGATAGATCGGACAGTTACGAGTCTGACACCACCTGAGATCCCTTCAGGTATTACGCGCTGTGCTGAGTGTGTTGCGCCAGCACGTAATATCTTAAGTGGGGGGATATGTGGTGCCGCAGCCAGTAGAGAGCCCCTTGAAACAGAGAAAATGCTGACAGTTTTTCCTAATCAGGAAAACAAGGTTGAAAAATGTATCTTTAAGAATCCAACTGAGAAAGAAAAAAACCTCTCAAGAACTGCTGAGTCAAAGCCACGCCCCAGCTCTAGGGAAACTGAGGGTGGTAACCAAAAGCAGTTGGGGGCGGGGTGGAATGGTATTAGGCAGAACCACTTATATAAACCCCAGAGGGCAGTGTTTAAAGAGCACTGCAACGTAAAGAACTGCAAAGTAGAGAACTGCAACGGGGCGAAGTGCACCGTGGAGAAGTGCAATGGTGAGGAGTGCAATGGTGGGAAGTGCATTGCAGGAAGTCCCATTGCTACGGACAGACCAGATGTGGGAGATGGGTCAAACCTGAGAGATTCAGCAAGAAGTACCAGACACAGTCGCAGGAGCATTGGTAAGGCTCAGAGCAGTGTTTGGGGAAGCAAGAGTGCACGTGGCAGAGATCTCCAGGAAGTTCCAGAGACAGTTGATTCTGACTCAGAGACAGACTCTGAGCATGAGCCTCTGCAGGGACAGAAGCTGCTTCCATACATGAGGGTAAGAGAGAGAAAGCCTCCTCGTTATCAAAAGCAGTTTGAACAGAGAATTCCCACTGAACTATTTGAGCAGGGCTTGAATCAGTTCCAAGGCTATAAGAAGCCGGCTAAAGGTTCAAGAGCCCAGAGAAGCAAAGCTGAAAGAATTATAGAGAGAGTTCAGAATATAAGAGCTTACCAGGAGGGTTTGAATCCTTACTTCTTATCTCAGGAAGAGCTGATAAGGAAACCCTTGAACAAGAAATCTCTTAATGTGTTAAGTCCCTTAAAACGTTTGATACAGGATCAGGGAGTGGCAGGTTTGAAGTGCAGCCCTGAGTCCCGGGAGAGTTTTCACAGAGAACAGCTGTTAGCTGATGACGCAGCAAACAGTGACTGTTTTGATTCCAATGCAATGGATATAACTGATAACCAAAGTTTCTCAAGTGAGAGCGACCAGGAGATGGACTGTAGCTTTTCCATGAAGGTGAAGTAAAAGTTACAAGGGTCAAGCTTGAAGAAAATATATCTTATTCTTGTGCATGAATGTTTTGAAGAAACATAGGAAGTTTTAACTAGTATGGCTGCTGTGATTTTTACCTAGAAGGCTGAATGAAAGAAAGGCCCAGATTCTCTAGTGCAGACCAGAGTAAAGCTCCTATTTTGTCTTAAACCAAAGAAGAAGATTTTCTTACCTGTTTTTGATTGTTTGCAAAGTTCTGCAAAAGACTGTTTTCATTTGCTATAAATTTATGTGCTGGAAACTTGTATTGAAGAATCATGCCATGCTGAAGGAAGCAAATATCTGAGCTGAACGTTAAGCACCATTTTGATTTTCTTGTATGAGTAAAGTAATAACATGTGAACTACCAAAGCTTCCGTTTGAAGTTCCTGTCTTTAGGGAAGCGATTAAAAATCCTGTTTGCTTTCAAGCCTTGCCTCTCGGTATATTTATTATATCACAACTACATGAGAACATTCAAGGTACTTCAACTCCCAGAAGTCTGTGTTCTAGGAGTTGGCATAAAGAAAGTGTGAGGCACTAGCCCTCTCAGGCACCCGCCTAGGGGGACGTAGCTAGTAGTCCTGACATACCTAGCATTCTATTTGCTCTCTTGGCAGCCGCTGCACACTGGGCCGAGGGTTTTAACATGTTATCCACAATGACGCCTAAATCTTTTTCCTGGGTGGTGGTTCCTAAAGTGGAACCTTGCATCGTGTAACCATAGTTTGGGTTGTTCTTCCTTAGGTGCATAACTTTGCACTTGTCCACATTAAATTTCATCTGCCATTTTGATGCCCAGTCTTCCAATTTATCAAGACCCTCTTGCAATTTTCCACAATCCTCTTAGGTTTTAACAACTTTAAATAGTTTTGTGTCATCTGCAAATTTGATAACCTCACTCGTTATTCCACTTTCCAGGTCATTTATGAATATGTCAAAAAGCAGCGGACCCAGCACAGATCCCTGGGGTACACCACTATTCACCTTTCTCCATTGGGAAAATTGGCCATTTAGCCCAACCCTCTGCTTTCTATCTTGTAACCAGTTCCTGATCCACAGTAGTACACTGCCTCCTATCCCATGACTCTTTAGTTTTGCCAAAAGTCTCTGATGAGGGACACCTTGTCAAAGGCTTTCTGAAAGTCCAGATACACTATATCAACCGACTCACCTTTGTCCACCTGTTTATTCACACCTTCAAAAAAACATAACAGATTAGTAAGACAAGAACATCCTTGTCTAAAGCCATGTTGGCTGTCTCCCATTAGGCCATGACTATCTAAATGCTGAGTAATTTTATTCTTTATGATGGTTTCTACCATTTTTCCCGGTATTGACGTCAGGCTCACCGGTCTCTAATTTCCCGGATCACCCCTGGAACCCTTTTTAAAAATTGGTGTTACATTGGCAATCCTCCAATCTTCAGGTATTAGAGATGATTTTAATGAAAGTTCACAGATTACTAATAGCAGGTCTGCAATCTCATATTTCAGTTCTTTCAACACCCTTGGATTTATACCATCCGGCCCAGGTGATTTGCTACTCTTCAGTTTATCTAATAGTTGTAATACATCTTCCCGATGTATCGATATTTCCTTCAATTCTTCCGCACCTTTATATACCACTTCAGTCATGGGTAACATCCCTATATCTTCCTCAGTAAAGACCGAAGCAAAGAATTCATTCAGTCTCTCCGCTATCGCCTTGTCGCCTCTTAGTGCCCCTTTAACTCCTCTATCATCTAATAGACCAACTGACTCTCTCACAGGTTTTTTGCTGCGAATGTACTTGAAAAAATCTTTATTTCACATTTTTGCTTCTGCAGCAAGCTTCTTCTCAAATTCTCCCTTTGCCTGTTTTATTAATGCCTTGCATTTGACTTGCCAGTGCTTGTGCTGTTTCCAGGTTTCATCGTTTGGCTCATGGCAGCATGAGGTTGACTCAAAGCTTCCTGTTCAGCGGGGGCCCTGTGCCAACCACATGCTCGTACAAGTCTCTTACTCATGTTGAATATTAAGTATTCCGTTTTATGCTTTATTTTATGTAATCTCAGGGCATTCCCAAGGATTTCTGCCATCCTAGGAAGAAGTCCCTGCTGTGTCATCCTCAAAAGCCGTGCCGCCCCTCCCAAGCTGAGCTGCGTTGCGCTAATGCCGATTCAGGCAGCAGGGTCGAGGGGGGGGGGGGCACAGCTCAACTCGGCTCAGCAGCAGTGCATGTGCTTTGGCACTCATGGCCTGCCACTTCTGAACCCCCTCCGACATAATTTTGAGGGTTCAGAAGTGGCAGGCCATGTGTGCCGAAGCACATGGCCTGCTGCCCAGAGATCTGCCACCCTAGGCAGCCACCTGGTACACTGGCTGGCACTGTGTAATCTGCTTCGAACTACTTTTGGTATGCAGCAGAATATAAAAACTGGGATTAAATTAAATGAAATGGGATTCAATTAATGTGTGCCTGAGATTAGTGTATCATTTATGCATAAATGTGCTCCAGTTTTTTATCCTTTGTTTCCAGAAGGTAAGCGCCCTCTTCTGGTCAAAACTTCCCTTTTCACTAGTACACTACAGTGTAGTTACTCACCTGTAACAGATGATCTCCGGGAACAGCAGGAATTTAGTCTTCACACATGGGTATCGTCGGTACCGATGGAGCCTGCGTGTGAACGCTCCCCAGCGTCCAATAGGAAAGCTTTTGGGAGCATCCCACTGTGCTTGTGTTGCTGCCTTCCCACCTTTCCAACTCTCCCTCTTCAGTTGAATTTATATCTGAGACAAAGGAGAGATAGAGAGAGAGACAACTCCCAAGGGAGGTGGGTGGGTTGTGAAGACTAAATTCCTGCTGTTCCCGGAGATCACCTGTTACAGTTGAGTAACTACGTTATCTCCAGGAACAAGCAGGAATGTAGTCTTCACACATTGGGACTCCCCAGCTGAGAGATGCCAGGGAGATGACCCCAGAAAACTGCAAAACCCAGGTTGAGATGGGTCATGCTTCCTCCCATGGATCTCTGGCATCGAAACCCGGGATGGCAGGTAGTAGTTGTCCTAAGAATGAAAGAGATGCTGGAGAACAGCTTGACCAAATGATGCATCCCGACGGGAGTCCTTGTCTAGGTAGTGGCTGCAAAGGTATGCACCAAAGCCCAAGTTGCTGCTCTGCAAATGTCGTCAGTGGACACTGAGCGAAGGTTAGCCATGGAGGCTGCCATTGCTCTCATATTGTGAGCTGGGACATGACCTTCGAGAGAAAGTCCCTTACTCTCATATGCAAAGGATATGCAATTTGCAATCCATTTAGACAAAGTTCTATTGGAAACTGGTAGTCCAAGATGACTAGGGTCAAAAGCAACAAAAAGCTGGGAAGATTTTCTATGTTGCTTAGTTCTCTGAAGGTAAAAAGCCAAGGCTCTTTTACAATCTAGAGTGTGTAAATTCCTTTCTGCATTTGAGGCATGAGGCCTAGGAAAGAATACAGGAAGGTAAACCGATTGGTTTAAATGAAAAGGCGAAACCACCTTTGGCATAAAGTGAGGATGAGTCCTAAGAACTACTTTATCATGGTGGAACCCTGTATAAGGAGGATCAGCCACTAAAGCCTACAGCTCACTGATGCGTCTTGCAGAAGTGAGGGCAATCAGGAATATTACTTTCCAAGAAAGAAATTTCAGGGATGTAGTGGCTAAGGGTTCAAAGGGCAGTTTCATGAGCTGTCCAAGAACGAGATTTAAATCCCATGCCACTGGCGGTGGCGGTGGCGGTGGCTTAATGGGAGGTTTTGTTAAGAGTAGATCTTTCATAAATCTTGCTACAAGTGGTTGAGAGGAAACCGGTAGTCCATCTAAGGACTTGTGGAAAGCTGCAATGGCACTAAGATTGACTCTTACTGAATTGGTCTTAAGACCAGAGGATGACAAGTGGAGGAGATATTCCAGCAATGCCTCCACTGGTACTGAAAAAGGATGGAGTTCCTTTTTTGAACACCAAATACAGAACCTTTTCCACTTGAAGGTGTAGGATCGCATTGTGGAAGGTTTTCTTGAAGCCAGAAGGATATCCTTTACCTGTTGAGAAAGGTTGATATCCTGGAATTCTAGGATCTCAGGAGCCATGCCCTGAGGTGTATTTTATTTATTTATACTGTCGTGCCCTCTCTGGCCAAGCGGTAGCCACTAGTATTGCAAGGCCCTGGAGGGTAGTAGTTTTGCCTTCACCAATATAAACTCAAACACTTCTTTTTCAAATAAAAGGGTTTTTATTCCCCGTCCCTTGAGGGTATTTTATCTTCAGGAAACATAAATTAAATGCCTTGCTTGGACATATCACATAAAGTACAAAAGCAAACAGAACTTGCTTTCTTCAGCTTTCAAAATGATAAATAAATGAAAAGAACAAAACAGCTTAAATATTTCAGTATGGTTCTTTCACTGGTAGCTGACAGCAGAGCTTACGTCTGTTTTGCTTAGAGAGAGCTGCAGCCTGTTGCTTATATCACTGAAGCTAGGACACGAAGCTACTTGCTTATCTGAGAGAGAACTCAGGTTCAATCAAGGTTAAAGAACAGTCCATCAATTCTGGCATATCATTTTCCCCAGCATTTTGATATTCCATTACCTCCGGTTGACTGGAAGTTTCATTCTGCACTTCAGGAGTAACGTGAGAGAATGGCTGGCTAAACACGTCAAACAGGAAGTTCCTTTCTTTCTCAGAACTAGAGCCTCTCTGGGAACTACCAGGTATTCTGGAGTAGAGCTTTCCAGGGCACTGCCCCTGCTGGTATTTTAGAATAGAGCTCAGCTCCTTATTTGCTCTGCTAGTGGGGTAATTAAGGGAATTTCTCTGCCTATTCAGGTTTCACTTTTGTAACCTAGCTGAGCTGGATTGGAGTGCTCGTGACGGAGTTTCACAGGGAGCTGTGAGCTTACAATGACTACAAAACTCTTCAGCTTTATCTGGTAAGTAAAACCTTTTCCCTTTAGGGTTTTTAAAACCAGAAGAAGGGATATTTTCAGCCTCTAGATAGTGGGACCTTGTGTGCCTATTTCCATACCTCCAGGGTTGTCTTCTTTCATACGGCAAATCTCTCTTGCATTCACTCTTTTCACTGGAACCTGCAACTGCAGTCTTCTGGCGTTTCTCTTGTTCATACACACTATCTGGCTGTGGATATCTCTCTGTTTCATTCAGGTCTTCGGGTTCCCTCCGACCTTCACACTGGCTCTCTAGTTGCTCCAAAGCCTCCTTGTCACTCTCTCTTGCATTCTCATACCTGTGCCATGCTTCCCAGGGTTTTAGCTGCCTTTGCTGTATTCTCTCCGAATGTGTCCGTGGCTGCCTCGGCTCCTCTCTCTCTCTCTCTCTCTCTCTCCTCGTCAGCCTGTCTCTGAATGTCTGAGAGCCTGTTTTAACCCAGTGTTCACTTGCTCCACCCTCACCCAGCTGAACCCTGTCAGGTGAAGTGAATTCCCTTCCTATGCTGGCTGGGTGTGTCCTCATTGGGCTTTTGCACGTGTTTCTACGTTGCTCAGGGTAACCATCTGACATTTTCTTGTTTACCCTGTCACTTTTTCTGTGCTTATTTATGCTGGACTGCATTTCCTCTGGTTGTTCAGGGTCTGCCCTGTTACAATACACAGGCTTGATATACTGCCCAAGACTGGGGTATCAGGGCGGTGTACAGAAAAAAAAAGCAGGCTGCTAGGAAATTAAAGGAGGAAAGTGACAGGAAAGGACTAGAGAGATATAGATATAAAGATAGAAAGGACAGCATCACACAAATTAGAAAGCCAAACATTGAGGTGAGGGGGGGGGGAGGTGGAATGTAGTATTGGAACCGACATAGCTATCATGAGGATGTTGGGAGATCAAAAGCCTGGGAGAAAAGATGGGTTTAAAGGAGAGCTTTGAAGTGCCGGAATGAGGGCTCGGCGCGGAGCGAGTGAGGGAGGGAATTCCAGAAGGCGGGAGCTAGGAAAAAGAATGCGGAATGACAGGTGAGTTCGAGATGAGCCTGGGACGGAGAGGGAAGAAAAAGACGATTGGTATGGGAGGAGCGAAGGAGCCTGGGAGCGGGCTGATGATAGATGAGATCGGAGAGATACTGGGGAACGCCAGTGTAAAGAATTCTGTGGGTAGTGATGAGATACTTATAAACAAACCGGAATTTAATGGGAAGCCAGTGGAGGGAGAGAAGGCAGGGAGTGCTGTGGTCGAAAGGGGAGGAGAAGGTAATTAAACGAGCGGGAATAGCATCCCGTTCTCCTGGGAAAGAAAATCTGGAGCACATCCCAACTCCAGAGGTCTGGCTCGAGAGAGATGTAGAAGCAGAGGATACTACGGTTGCCATGGCCAGCATGGGGCTATGAGGATTGAAGGAATACTCTGCACCTCCCCTCACCTACAACAAGGCAGGGCTCTTGGGTATAACAGAAATCCACACACAAGGCAATGAGAAGGTTAATTGATAAATCAGTAAATAATACACAACACACTTGTATTATAAAAATAACCAAAGCTTTGGGAGAGCAAGCTAGGCCGCTGCCTATGTTTACTCTGATATCATAGCTTTAGGCCACTTTATTTATAGGTAAAGATTCCATTACACAGCATAATTTCACTTTATTATTCTATGTCTAGTGTCACGTATATTCATAACATACTTTTCTATAGGCATGCACGTCATAGACAATCATGAAAAGACATACATATATTCTCAGACATGACTATGTAGGCCTTAATTCTAATTAATCCTAACACTGACAGTTTGATATCTCTGACCAGAGACTGAGAGACTGAGAAGCTGGGTAAACAACTTGCCTTTTACTTATCTTTCTAATAACAAGACTAATGTTTATGTTATCTAAAACCTTTCTCCCAGTTACTTCTACAGAGTTTTCAAGGATGGTATTAAGTAAGGAGCTACAAATGATATTAACTCTTTCTTAGGGCTTATAGTAATATAATGTTATACACAGGGCCTGACTGTGTATCCAGCCTGGTACAATCAAGCTTTCTTTCAAGGATCATATGGCCCCTGTCTCTCTGAACCTTGAAGAGTGTTTTGGGAATGAGGGGAATGGGTGGGAAGGCATAGAGAAAGTCCTGACCCCAGTGGAAGTTGAAGGCATCCCTTGCCTGACAGTTCTGAGCCAGCATTCTGGAACAGAACCAGGGAAGTATGGCATTCTAAGGACTTGCAAAGAGGTCTATATCTGGAGTTCCCTAGATCTGAAAAATTTGAGCAATCTGCTCTGGATGAAGAGACCACTCGTGTGGCAGCAGTACTCGACTGAGTTTGTATGCCAAGAGATTTTGCGTGCCTGGAAGATATACTGCCAGAAGGTGGATTTGAAGAGTCCTGGCGAAAGCCCAGAGGTGTAGAGCTTCGTTGAACAAGACTTGAGACCTCGTCCCACCCTGTTTGTTCACATAGAACATGGCTACTTGATTGTCAGTCTGTACCAGGACTGTCGTGTAGCTGAGGTGGGTTTGGAACACTTGAAGAGCATAAAAGATGTCTCTGAGTTCTAGGAGGTTTATGTGAAGACAAGCCTCTTGCTGGGTCCATAGACGCTGGGTGGAGAGCACTGTTCCCTCTAAGCTGTGAGCGTGTGCGCGCGCACACACCTCACCGAGCGAGCGCACATACTTTACAACAGAGCGCACAAAAATTACGGTTCTGATTCTGATAGAAAACAACACAGACGTCTTAAAATGTAAAAGTTCTTATGTATTTATGGTTTTCACAAGTTCTACAATGTTTTCTAGTGCAATCAATGTGGTGTACATACTGTATTCTGATGTGTAGTCAAATTTTAAAGTATATAACTCCGAGTGTCGTTATGTGGCGCACAAAAATTTAACCTTCCTTCAAAAGCTGCACAGCTGATATTTTATGCGCACACAGCCTACAGAAAATTAGAGGGAACATTGGTGGAGAGATGGTCCAAGTGAGCCCCCCCAGCCTGACTTGCACGCATCTGTCATCAAGGTGGCTTGATGTAGTGGCTGCTGAAAGGGAGAGCCTATGAGAAGGTTTTCCAGCAATTGTCGCCACTGTAGGGAGAAAATGAGACATATCGAGTTTCTGATTTTGTCCGATAGGCGCCCCGAGGCCTGTGTCCACTGAGAGGATGGGCTGCCCGCATGCGAAGGTGAGCATAGGGAACCACATGGACTGTGGATGCCATATACCCCAGCAGCTGAAGCATTTCTCGAGCAGTTAGCAAAGTGTTCATAGCTGCCTTGAGAAGCCAGCTGGATTATTTGAAGACAAAGTGGCTGTGGCAGGAAAGCCTTTGACTGCTTTGTGTCGAGAAGAGCCCCTATGAACTCTAGGGACTGAGAAGGAATGAGATGAGATTTTGGGAGGTTTATAACCAGTCCCAAGTACTGCAGGATTTGCATCGTGCGGGAGAGAGCGAAACTGGCTTCTGGAGCTGTTGATGCTCGGATGAGCCAATCGTCTAAGTAGGTGAAGACGAATATCTCCAGAGTTCTCAGGAATACTGCTGCTGCTACTGCCATGCATTTTGTGAAGACTCTTGGAGCAGAAGCCAGTCCAAAGGGTAGAACCCTGTACTGGTAATGTTTTCCTTGAAAAAGGAATCGAATAAACCTCCTGTGATCTGTATGGATGAGAATATGCATGTATGCATCCTTTAGATCTAGAGAACACAGCCAATCCTGACTCTGAATATAGGGAAGAAGTGTTCCGAGGGAGATCATCTTGAACTTTTCTCGGAACAGATACTTGTTCAACTCTCTGAGGTCCGGTATGGGCCTGTATCCCCTTGTTTTCTTTGGGATGAGGAAGTAGGGGGAGTATAAAGCCATGCCCTATTGGGATATGGGTACCTCTTCTATTGCCCCTTGAGCAAGTAGTGAGGTGACCTCTTGACACAAGAGAGTGGTGGTAGGGCCCTGAGAATTGAACTGTCTTGTGATGGTGGGAGGGTGCATACTGTGAAAATGGAGTTTGTATCCCTCTCGTACAATGGAAAGAGTCCAGTTTTCTGATGTTATTTTCTGCCATCTTCTGGGGATGGTGAGAGGTTCTGGACCTTTCAGGGGCAGGATGACTAACTTCTCTAGGAAGGAGTCAAAGCCCCTGAGGAGGCTGAGTCTGTTGAGCTGGTTGAGCTCTTGGGATTTGTGCCTTCCTTTGCTGTCTGGGCTGTTGTTGCCCCTTCTGGGGAGCATGAACTGGACAGTGGTCAGTTGGGTGTAAGATGGGTAGAATTTCTTTTTCTTGTTGAAAAGGGGTTTCTTAGTTGTCTTTTTCTTTGCTGGGTTGGCTGTAACCTTTGATAAACTGTTCAAGGTTATATTTTCAGATTCAATCTGATTAGCCTTGTCTTGCCAATCCATGCCAAAGAGATTTTCTCCTGTGCAAGGAATGTTCCCCAGCTTATCTTGCACCCATTGTTCTAAATCTGATGCCTGAAGCCAGGCAATTCAACGTGCACCAATGGAAATAGCAGAGGTTCTGCTAATGCACACAAAGCAATCAAAAATTGCATGATTCATGAACTTAGACACATTCTGGGCATGTTTGACCAGGGTGAGGAAGACAAAAGGACAACCTGGTCAAACACTCAGCAGGGAGAAGTGGAGCCATAAGCTCTAGATCCCTTGTAACCTCTTTGAGAAACATTCAAATGTAGAGAATGTAAGGGCTGATCCTGGCTGATAACATCGAGGATTGAAAGCATCTACGCCCAGAGGCATAGAGTGTCCTCGCTTCCCGGCCTGGAGGATTGGAAGAATGTGTTTTAGCACTCTCGATCCTACGCATCGCTGATTCCACTACCATTGAATGGGGTGGTAATTGTGTCTTCTGAAAACCAGGGCATTGTGGAACTCGGTACATGGTATCGAGTCTCTGAGAGTGTGGAGACACCATTAAAGGAGCTTCCCACATCCTTAGTATGAGATCATGCAAGATTTGGTGAATGGGAAGGGTAGCTGCTTCTTTAGGAGCTGCCGGATATTGAAGAATTTCTAATTCTTCTGCTCTCGGTTCCTTCTCAGGAGTCATCGTGATTGAAAGTCCTTGGGCTACATCACGTATGAAATCCTGAAACGACATGTCCTCTGGAGGAGACATCCTGCGTTGAGGAGAAGGAGATGGATCCTCCGGTAGAATCACCCTGGTACCGGTAGAGTCATCAGAGTCATCGGAATCGGAGTACTCGAAATATCTGCGTGCCGGGTGTTCTTGCATTGCTCGGCACCGGTATTGATCGAAGTTGATGTCGGACTGTCTCAATACCAGGCCCTCTATGCCAGATATTGATTCAAGAGCCGTCATGGGGGGAAGCACATCGGTTAAAGCAGGTGCGGTCGGTACCGGTACCGATGACTGCGGAACCGTCTGAAGCGGTCTTAGCAGTATCGAAGCTGCTAAGAGAGCCGCTAGACTGCATTTGATAGCTAGGATTCGTTGATCCAAAGCCCTAACCCCTTTTTCAATTACATTCATAGCAAAAAGCCTTTGAGAGAGTCAGTTGGTCCATTAGATGATAGAGGGGTTAAAGGGGCACTAAGAGGCGATAAGGCAATAGCGGAGAGACTGAATGAATTCTTTGCTTTGGTCTTTACAGAGGAAGATGTAGGGATGTTAACCATTACAGAAGTGGTATTTAAAGGTGCGGAAGAATTGAAGGAAATATCGATACATCGGGACGATGTATTACAACTATTTGATAAACTGAAGAGTAGCAAATCACCTGGACCGGATGATATACATCCAAGGGTGTTGAAAGAACTGAACGCCAATTTTTAAAAAGGGTTCCAGGGGTGATCCGGGCAACTACAGACCAGTGAGCCTGACGTCAGTACGGGGAAAAATGGTAGAAACCATCATAAAGAACAAAATTGCTAAACATGTAGATAGTCATGGCTTAATGGGAGACAGCCAACATGGCTTTAGACAAGGAAGATCTTGTTTTACTAATCTGTTATGTTTTTTTGAAGCTGTGAATAAACAGGTAGACAAAGGTGAGTTGGTTGATATAGTGTATTTGGACTTTCAGAAAGTCTTTGACAAGGACCCTCATCAGAGACTTTTGGCAAAACTAAAGAGTCATGGGATAGGAGGCAGTGTACTATTGAGGATCAGGAACTGGTTAAAAGATAGAAAGCAGAGGGTGGGGCTAAATGGCCAATTTTCCCAATGGAGAAATGTGAATAGTGGTGTACCCCAGGGATCTGTGCTGGGTCAATTGCTTTTTGATGTATTCATAAATGACCTGGAAAAGGGAACGAGTGAGGTTATCAAATTTGCAGATGTCACAAAACTATTTAAAGTTGTTAAAACCCAAGAGGATTGTGGAAAATTGCAAATGGATCTTGATAAATTGGAAGACTGGGCATCAAAATGGCAGATGAAATTTAATGTGGACAAGTACAAAGTTATGCATCTAGGGAAGAACAACCCAAACTATGGTTACAGAATGCAAGGTTCCACATTGGAAACCACCACCTAGGAAAAAGATTTAGGCGTCATTGTGGATAACATGTTAAAACTCTCCTCCCAGTGTGCAGTGGCAGCCAAGAGAGCAAATAGGTATCATAAGGAAAGGAATGAAAAATAAAACAAAGGATATTATAATGCCTCTGTATCGTTCCATGGTGCAACCGCACCTTGAATATTGTGTGCAATTCTGGTCGCCGTATCTTAAAAAGTATATAGCGTTATTAGAAAACGTTCAGAGAAGAGCCACCAAAATGGTAAAGAGGATGGAAGGATACCCCTATGAAGAAAGGCTAAGGCTTTAACCTGGAAAAGAGACGGCTGAGGGGACATATGATAGAAGTCTATAAATTAATGAATGGAGTGGAACGGGTAAACGTAGATCGAATGTTTACATTATCAGAATATAGAAAGACTAGGGGACATGCAACGAAGCTACAGGGTAAACTATCTAAGACAAATAAGAGAAAATATTTTTTCACTCAACGTGTAATCAAACTCTGGAATTTGTTACCGGAGGATGTAGATTGGCTGTTAGTGTAGCTGGGTTTAAAAAAGGCTTGGACAAGTTCCTGGAGGAAAGGTCCATAAACCATTATTAAAAAGGGACCCAGGATATCAATGCTTGACCCAATACAATCATTGTGGAACCTGTGTCTTTTGGGGAAACTGCTAGGTACATATGACCTAGATTGGCCACTGTTGGAAACAGGATACTGGGCTTGATGGACCTTGGTCTGACCCAGTATAACATATCTTATGTTCTTATGCTGATGCCTGGAAGTCGGTACCGGAGGAAGCGGCTAAGACACCAGAACATGGCACCAGGAGTTCTCCAGAGGTGGAAGCCTCTGGAACATCCTGGAGCCCCGTTAGTGCTTTGGAGGCCAGGGCCTCCCACCGGCACTGTTTTGCCAGTATGTTTTCCTCGAGGGCAATGCTGGTAGCATCTCAATGCTTCGAAGGAGATTTACCCTTTGAGGACCACCCGATCTTGGAAGACCTGGGTTTAGTTACCTGCTAAACATTTTTTTTTTAATTTTCTTTTTATAATTTACAAATATACACCAAGCAAAACTTGGAAATAAGAAATACATGCAGCGGTCTGTGGGGCCCTGTTTCTCACAACAAATGTTCTTTCTAGATATCACCAATTACCAATTAGCAACAAATCACTCAGACTACAAATTGCTCGAATACAATGCTTTTTATTTGGGTACCAAAACAAACAAACAGCAACTGTTTTGAGCAAAAAGTCTCTGTCTGAGAAAGGTGGTGGACAGTCCACTTCCCTTACCGGAATTGGGGAGCAGACTGCCCACTGAGTTATGGAGCCGTCCCCTTATATAGATATTCTCTGTCACCAAAAGTTCTAGAAGTTCTGATGATATCCTCAGAAAATCAGAGTTACTTGCAAAGAAAGAAAACTCTGCTAGAACTCCTTCTCTGAGGCCCCCTCCCATGAATAATGCCAATTATGCCTTAGGGCTGCCCTCCTTGCAGCTGGTGCTCTCAAGGTCTTCTGGTCTTTGCTTAATTGTGCTTTTTATCTGTGCTGTGGAGCAAATCTTTCCTGCATTCCTTGGGCCCGTTTATGGTCTTTCATCTCCCGGTGCTAAATTACATTTTCTTTTTCTTCAAGGCTGAAAGTATGTTTTCTGCTAATTATTTCTCTGAGCAGACCTGTATTTCTCTGAGCCTGACTTTGTGTACTTCTACTCAAAGCAAGGCCTCCAGACTACAGCAGGCCGCAAAAGCTCTCTTGTAGCATATACTTTCTTAGCCCACAGGACATTTTTCTTTTCTTCATCGTGCAAACTGCAGGCAGGCCAGGATTACAGTCACAGATAGCAGCTGAAGGAGCAAAACTATCCCTAAACCGAAATATAAACCCAAAATATCAAAATATCCCAACATTCACCAATTTTTCTTTTTCTTTTCGCTGAGGTGAGGGGCAAAGGCAGGAAACCCAAATTTAGGGACTATGAATCTGAACCATTTGTGACAGGGAAGGATCTTGCAGAGGTAAGAGCTCATACTGGTCTCCTTATACAATATACAGGGTTTTTAGCAGAAGACTAAATCAATGTACATCCAAATGCAAAAAGGAGAAAAAGTCATAATGACTGCGGTACAGGGGGGTTTGACCCATAGTGTGACCAGAGCGGGGAAGCGAGAATACATTGTGAGCAGGGAGCGGTCCCAATCATATAAAATGAGCAGAGCAGGGCAAAAGAATAAAGAAAACATCATAATTATCTGACTAGAAAGGACAAAATCCAAACAGCACAAAAGAATAGCAGCAATGGAGAACACAAGGGAATCAAAAAGTTCAGTAGAATGTCCTGATAAGAGTTCTATCCCAACAGGTCTTACAGAAAAACAAACAAACCATGTAACATTCACATAATCAAGGCATAATCAAACCCCTTAGGGGAAGTAAAGACCAACAACTATATAGTCCACAATGGGAAGGAAAAGGCGGGATACAAAACATGTTAAATAAATAAATAAAATTCCAGAGGAGTGGAAAGAAAAAAGAAATAAAATAAAGGTAAATAACAGAACAAAGCAGCAAAGCACTTAATACATATTTGGCCCAGCCAAGTATCCCCCACTCCATCCAACCCCAGTCAGCCCTACAACAGCCCTACAACTTCTTTGCATCCAAAAAGAAGCATAATTGAGAAGGTTCAAAGAAATGGTATACAGAATTCTGATAATGAACAATACATTTACAAGGAAATCTTAATTGGAACTTTGCACCTAGTGTTACCACCTCAGTGCACATTTCCAAAAACTTCTTCCTACGGACTTGTGTCCAACGGGACATGTCTGGAAAAATCTGGATCTTACCCCCTAAAAAGGAAATATCAGTTTTTTTAAGAAACAAATGTAACAACGCATTTTTATCCTGAAGAAAAACAAAAGAAACTAATAATGTCGCTCTGGACCCTACTGTTCCAACAGTACAGATAGATTTCCCAAATCAAGAGAATCCAAGGAAACACCTGCTAAACATTTAAGACACCAGTCATGGGTGTCGGTAGCGGAAATGGTACCGCTACACTTTGAACATTTTTTGAAACCACTAGTTGGTTTCTCCATTTTAGAAGAAAAGAGGGCCTAGTGCCCAAAATGGCACCTGGCACCTACAGGGAACAGACCCTTGAAAAAGAAGGATTCTTTCTTTTTTTTTAAGAAAAGAAGAAAGAAAATGAAGAAAAGACCAGTGGTACTGGTACAGGCGGCAACAGTGAAGGCAGACGCAACCACAAAAAGGAAATTTTCTGCGGTGACAGGGTTTGCTGCCTGTCGGCGCCGCGGAAAACAAAAAACTGAAGAGGGAGAGTTGGAAAGGCAGGAAGGCAGCGACACAGGCGCAGTGGGATGCTCCCAAAAGCTTTTCTATTGGACGCTGGAGAGCGTTCCCATGCAGGCTCCGTCTGTACCGACGATACCCATGTGTGAAGACTACATTCCTGCTTGTTCCTGGAGATTACAATTATCAGTCTCCCTTGAACAGTCTCTGTGTCCAGATGGGGTCAGTGGCTGAAACCAATTTACAAAGAGAGATCAGGGTGCAGTTTACCAACAGGCAAGTATGAGAATCCCCCTCTTCTGGCTCTGTCCTTGTTCCACTCTTTCAGCATCCCCAACCATGACATGTCACACCACCCATCTCCTTACCTGCCTGAGCACGCATGGGCTCCTGGCACTGCTGTACTTCTCACTCACTGCAGAGTCTCCCAGAAAGGCTGTGGGGGCTGATTGGTAGCTCCTGCCGTGCTGATGGAGGGTGCTCAGGGATCGCAGGAATGATCTTTTCATCTTAGGACCAGATTCCAAGATGGTTCTCTGCATCTAGCACATATCCAGGACGGTAAAGCAGAAATTACTTTTTTTTTTAAAGAGTTGTTGTCTTACATCCTGCCATCTTGCTGTTATCAGGGAGTCCTCAAACATCCCCTCACTGCTCTTACTGCTTCCCCACCAGCTCTTATCAAGGAATCATCAGACAACCTTTTGACTCGTATGTTTCTTCCTATTCTTTCCTGTGCACAAGCCAAGCACTAATGGTCTAGCACTTCATGATCCAGGCTAACAATTTAGTGATATGGATGAGATCCAATCCCAGCTCATGTTCAAGTTGCTTGAGCTTACAGGGTGTCCTGGGTTTAGGTTACTGGGTTCCATTCCTGGCTGTAGCATCAGCGTAGCTGAGGATAGAAAATCTGAGCTTCATTGTCAGTCTATGCTGCTTTGTGGGAAGAGTGTGTGCTGGTTTGCTTTGCTGGCAAGGCTTATACTTTCTAACTAGCAACAGCAGCCCATATAGCTATTGCTTAGCTCCTGTCTCTACAGTCATCAATGTACAAGTAGCACCAGTCAGAGAAACAAAACCCCACGCCAGTCTATTAAACTGTGGAACAGAAATGTGAATGTCTGGAGGGCTGTAAAGTACCCGAAAGGTGGCACTCTCAGAAATGTTCTCTGTTCTTTGCTGAGGATCTTAGTTGCAGGCAGAACTCCAGTCCTAATATGTGGATGAGATGCTAGTATGGGGGAAAGGGTTTTAGATTTGTTGGGAGCCCAATATGTAAAGGCCGATATGTAGCTGGCCGGTCAATGGGGTAGAATGCAATACTCAGCAGCACTGTCGGTTAAGGCAGGGGCAGTCCATGGGCGGAGCAAGGGGTAGGGTTGGCACTCTCCAGATAAGTGCCGATTTATCAAGATAAATTAGGTTGCATGTAAATCTGACCTAAGTTGCTATCTGGAAAAGTTCCATCTGAAAACTGCTTATTCAAATACTGCTACTTCACATGGATATTAAGTGGCAGCTCCTATCCAAATACTGTCGCTGAATATACCAATATTTAAGTACCATGGCATTTTGAATATTGGCCATTTTGAAAATCGGCCCCTTGGTAACATTTTGGGGAAAGATGGACTTCCCCTTAACCAGGGTGGCCTAGGCAAAAGGAATAGAGCAGATTTTAAAATAGATCATGGGGGAAAGTTGACAGTTATTTAGAGGTGCATGTGGAGTAAGGTATCAGAAAAAAGAAGAGACGAGGAAAAACTCTGCAGTCATACAACCAAGTCCACAAAGAGTGGAGAAAAGCATGACCACACCAACTGACAATGTCAAACAACAAATTTTAATTAAAATTCTATATAGGAGACCTGACTTGGCCAGGTTTCGGTTGTGAGCCTGCATCAGGGGTCAGCATATCAGAAGATATTTTAAATATGATATGTTGACCCCTGATGCAGGCTCACGGTCAAATAGGGTCGCCTATATAGAAGTAGTTTAATAAAATGTGTTCTTTGACAACGTCAGTCTATGTGGTCATGCTTTGTTCCTTGTGGACTTACTTGTGTGGAGTAAGGTTTCTTCAAATGTTCCTGCAAAATGCTGAAGTTAGCATATCCCAATAGAGAGGTTGTGTTAGAGGGTAAAATAGCTTAGATGTATTTAAATAAAGGCAGAAATAAATGATTCAAAAATAAACCCCAATAAACTGCTAGGCAGATTGTGAATACAAATAAAGATGCTTCCAAAGATCTGTAAACAAATTCCAGTAAAATAAGACTGGAGAGAATTAGAATGTGTGGCATTAAATGAAAATATTGACATAACAGGCATCTCAGAGACCTGATAGGAGGAGGATAACCAATGGGATTCAGATGTAATTATACCAGGCTATAATTTATTCAGGAAGGACAGGCTAGGAAGAAAGAGAGGAGGCGTGGCTCTATATGTAAAAGATAATATTAAAGCTACAGAATTGCAGGGCTTATGAGAGAAGGGAGAGGCATTGTGGGTTAAACTGGAAAGAGGGAATGGATACCATTTGCAGTGGTGTCAAATACAGACTTCCTTCACAGGCAAAAGAAGTGGACAGAGATTTAATTGAAGGCATTCGCAATATCACTACGAAAGGCAAGGTACTGCTAATAGGTGATTTCAATATGCCAGATATTAACTGGGACATCCCTGCTGCAGTGCCATCTAGTAAAGGAGATCCTGGATTCTTTAGAGGGAGAATTATTCCGGCAACTGGTAGCACAACCCACACGTGAGGTGGCCATAATACTGGACCTGGTGCTAATGAATGGGAAGAGTGTTTCAGATGCTATAGTGGGCGATCATCTCGCATCGAGTGATCATTGGATGGTGTGGTTCAGTATTAGCACAAGGGCTGATAAAGTCTAGTCAGAAGTGAGCATCCTAGACTTTAGGAAAGCTAACTTTGCCAAGATAGGACAATACCTCAAGCAGTCATTAATGGGATGGGAACAGCTGGAAGATGTAGAAAAGCAGTGCGCAAAACTGAAAGGGGATATTTTAAGGGCAACAGACCTTTTTATTAGGAAAGTAAGTAAATGTAAAAGGAAAAGGAGGCCACTATGGTTCTCAAAAGAAGTAGCTGAAATGATGAATAAAAAGAGGGTGGGCTTCATAAAAAACAAGAGATCACAGAAAGAGGAAGGCAAACATCCAAATTCAGAAAATCTTAGAGAAGTTAGGAAACTAGTCAGGAACACAAAGATATGCTAGTGAGAGAAGAAAGTGCAAAAGTGGTTTTGTCAGACTGAAGGGTGAAGGGAAGGAATATGTAGTAGCTAATGGGGATAAAGCAGAATTGCTTAACAAATATTTTTCTTTATGTTCACAGATAAAGGATCAGGACCAGGAACTCAGAAAACACCGACAAATAGGAACAGAAGTGAACTGAATCTTGAATGATTTTCAGAAGACTGTGTTCGCGAGAAGCTAGCTTAACTAAAAGTAGACAAAGCGATGTGGTCAGATAGGATACATCTGAGAGTGCTGAAGGAACTTCGGGATGTTCTAGCGGCTCCAATGTCTGACATTTTCAATGCTTCTTTAGAGTTTGGTGTGGTCCCAGAAGACTGGAGAAAGGTGCATGTGGTCCTGAACTAAGGATGAGGTTGGGAACTACAGGTCTGTTAATCTGACCTCTGTGGTGAATAAACTAAACTAATGGAAAGGCTGCTAAAACAGAGGATAATGAGGTTTCTAGAATCCAATGGCTGGCAGGATTCAAGGCAGAATGGCTTTATGAAAAGGAGATCTTGCCAGACAAATCTAATTAATTTCTTTGGATGACCAGAGAGTTGGACAAAGGAGAGCTCTAGATGTGGTATACTTAGATTTCAGTAAAGCCATTGACATGTTCTGCACAGGCAACTTATAGATTAAATGCCCTAGAGATGGACCTTAAAGTGACTGGGTTAGAAATTGGTTGAGTGGGAGGCGACACAAATCTGCAATAGAGTAGACACCCAGGAAGGTGTACATAACATGAGGCAAGATTTAGCAAAGCTTGAAGAATGGTCGAGAATTTGTCAGTTGAGTTTTAACACTAAAAAATGCATTTGAGCTAAATAATTTCAAGGGGGCAGTACAGTGTAGCTTCTGTCAATGAAAAAAGAGTGGGACCTAGGGGAAATTGTTTTTGATGATCTGAAGGTGGCTAAACAGCTAGAAAAAGTGACAGTGAACGTCAGAAAGATGTTTGGGTGCATACGGAGAGAAATCGCCAGCAGGAAAAAGGAGGTGATAGTGCCTCTGTATAAATTTTTGGTGAGACCCAATTTAGAGTAAAGCGTAGTTACTCACCTGTAACAGGTGTTCTCCAGGAGCAGCAGGAATCAGTCCTCACTTATGGGTGACGTCGGCGCCGACGGAGCCCTCGCGGAGCAATTTCCCCAGCTTTCAAAGAAAGCCTTTGGGAATTGCAGCGCGCATGCGCGGTTCCCTTCCCGCCCAAGGGTGCCATCTTGCTCAGTCGGATGACATAGCGAAAGACAGCAAAAAAGTTAGCAAAACAATGAGAAGAATGACTGCAACTCCAAGGGGAGGAGGGAGGGTAGTGAGGACTGATTCCTGCTGCTCCTGGAGAACACCTGTTACAGGTGAGTAACTACGCTTTCTCCAGGACCAAGCAGGAAGTCAGTCCTCACTTATGGGACTCCCCAGCTTAAGGCTACCGGAGGCCTCAAGCCGAAAAAATGAGCTCCCTCGAGCTCGGCAGTACAGAAAGAAAGAACTTCTCTGAACGCGCCCCCGGCCGGTAGCCCAACATCCGGGCCGGCGGGAGGAGTTGCCTAAACTTCAAAGAGATTGCGGAGGACCGCCTGTCCGAAAGCACTGTCCCTACGGGACTCCCTCTCGAGGCAATAGTGTGCTGCAAAAGTCTGGCTGGAAGACCAGGTAGCGGCCCGGCAGATGTCTGCCAACGGAACAGAGCGGAGGTGAGCTACGGACGCAGCCTTCGCCCTAACACGGTGAGCCGTGACTCGACTCTCCAACGAGAGGCCGGCTGCCCCATAAGCCCAGGCGATACAGTCCGCCACCCAGATGGACAGAGTACGCTTGGAGACGGGCATACCCAACTTGTTGGGGTCGAAGGAAACGAAGAGCTGAACAGCCTTCCTATGCCCCCGCGTACGGTCAAGATAGAAGGATAAGGCCTTCCTGCAGTCCAGGGTGTGCAAAACCATCTCAGCGCGGCTGGTATGAGGCCGGGGAAAAAAGGTGGGAAGAACCACCTCCTGGTTCATGTGAAAAGGAGAAACGACTTTCGGCAGAAACTTAGGGTGAGTCCGCAGGACCACCCTATTAGGGTAAAACCTGGTGTAAGGAGGCTCCGACACCAGGGCCTACAACTCACCAACGCGCCTAGCGGAGGTCAGGGCCACCAGGAAGAGTATCTTCCAAGAAAGGAAACGCAGAGGGCAGCTAGCCATAGGCTCAAAGGGCGGACAGGTAATCCGCTGCAAGACCACATTCAGGTCCCAGTCCGGGGCTGGTGGGCGCAAGGGAGGCTTGAGCAAGAGAAGCCCACGAAGGAAACGGCTCACCAAGGGGTGCGCTGACAAAGGCCTGCCCTCCACCGGGAGGTGATGTGCGGAAAGAGCACTAAGGTGGACTCTGACAGAGTTGGACTTAAGGCCCAGGTTGGAAAGGTAGAGCAAGTACTGCAGGACTACCTGCACCAAACAGGAGAAAGGGTCTTCGGACCGCCGAGTACACCACACGGAGAAGCGACGCCACTTGAAGGCGTAAGACTTCCGGGTGGACGGCCGGCGAGAGGCCAAGACGACCTCCTCCACCTCACGAGGCAGGCGGAGGGAGGCCAGGACTACCCTTTCAGCAGCCAAGCCTCCAGATGGAGGGCCCGGAGGTTGGGGTGCAAGAGAGTTCCCTGATCTTGAGTCAGGAGGTCGGCTGAAACCCCAGAGGGAGAGGTGTGTCCACCGCTAACTGCAGGAGAAGTGGAAACCAGGGCTGCCTCGGCCACCTGGGGGCCACCAGGATCACCGAAGCCCCGTCCCGAAGGATCTTGAAGAGCGTCCGGGAGATCAGTGGCGTGGGAGGAAAGGCGTAAAGGAGGCCTTGAGACCACGGAATGAGGAAGGCATCCGCCGCTGCCCGGAGCGGGTGCGGATGCCGGGAGCAGAACCTGGGAAGCTGCCGGTTGAGGGGACTGGCAAAGAGGTCCATGGTGGGGAGGCCCCACCGGAGGAAGAGCTTCTGGACGACTAACGGGTCCAAGCACCACTCGTGCGGCTGCAGGACTCTGCTCAGTTTGTCGGCCAGGTGGTTGTCCTGGCCGGGCAAGTAAACAGCTTTGAGGAGAACGCCGTGATTGACGGCCCAGTAGCACAGGCGCTGAGCCTCCCGACAGAGGAGGTGAGAGCCCGTGCCCCCCTGTTTGTTCACATAGAACATGGCGACCTGATTGTCCGTCTGAACCAGCACCGGGCGGTGAGATGTCAGATGGGAGAAGGCGCGCAGGGCAAGGCGGATGGCCCGGAGCTCCAAGAAGTTGATCTGCTGTGCAGACTCCCAGGGGGTCCACAGACCCTGAGTGCGCGATCCCTGGCAGTGCGCTCCCCAACCCAGGAGAGAAGCGTCCGAGGTCAGCACTAGGGCAGGAGGAGGAGGCTGAAAAGCCATCCCGAGGAGAAGGTTGGGCAGATGCAGCCACCATTTCAGAGAGGAGGCCAGACGGTCGGAGACCGGGACTAAGTCCCCAAGGCTCCCCGTGGCCTGATGCCACTGAGTGCGAAGGCCCCATTGAGCGGGCCTCATGTGCAAGCGGGCGTTGGGGGTAACATGGACCGTGGAGGCCATGTGGCCCAGCAATCACAGGAAGCACCTGGCGGAGACCCGGGTCCGGCCTCGGAACTGGCCCGCCAGCGACATGAGTCAGGCGGCTCTGTCCAGAGGGAGGAAGGCACGAGCCTGGAGAGTGTCCAACCTCGCCCCGATGAATTCCAAGTTCTGGGACGGGAGCAAAGTGGACTTTGCGAAGTTTATAACGAAGCCCAAGTGCTGTAGAAGAACTACAGTGCGGTGCGTGGCCTGGGCGGCCTCCACCGAGGAGGGGGCCCTGACGAGCCAATCGTCTAGATAAGGAAACACGAAAAGGCCCTGAAGCCGGAGGTGGGCGGCCACCACGGCGAGGCATTTGGTAAACACGCGGGGAGCGGAGGACAGTCCGAAGGGTAGCACCCTGTACTGGTAATGGAGTCCTCCCACCACAAACCGCAGGTACTGCCTGTGGTCGGGGTGAATAAGGATGTGCGTGTAGGCATCCTTTAGATCCAAGGAGCATAGCCAATCTCCCTGCCGGAGGTAGGGCAGCAAGATTCCAAGTGTGAGCATCTTGAACTTCTCCCTCTGCAGGAACCGGTTGAGGTTGCGCAGGTCCAGGATGGGTCGGAGACCTCCCGTCCTCTTCCGGACTAGGAAGTACCGGGAGTAAAACCCGTGACCCCTCAGATGGTGGGGGACCGGCTCCACGGCCTGATCTCGGACGAGACCGGCCAATTCCTGCAGGAGCAGGTCCCTGTGGAGAGGGGGCCTCGGAGGCTCCCCCGGAAAGTAGGAGGGAGGGACCTGGTGAAAGTGCAGAAGGTAGCCGTTCTTGACCACCTGAAGCACCCAGGAATCCGAGGTGATGGCCGACCACCTGTGGGCAAAGTGGACCAGCCGGCCGCCCGTGCTGAGGGAAGCTAGCGGAGGGGGAGAGGCTATGCTGATCCAGTCAAAAACCCCCACCCTGCGGGGCAGGGGCCGGCGTAGAGGGCTTGGGGGCTCTCTGCCTACGGGACCCATTGCCCTGTCCCTTAGCCTGCTGGCCCTGTTGGGGAGCAGCCGAGGCTTGATACTGAGGGTGTTGATGTTTGTAGGCAGACACCTTCCTCAGGTAAAAGGACTTTTTCCCCGAGCCCTTCTTCTTCTGTGAAGGGGCAGAGGTCTTTCTAGAGAGACGGGTCCGGGTAAGGGTCTCGGTCTCGATCTGAGCAGCCTTCTCGTCCAGGGGCTTGCCGAAGAGGTTATCACCTCTACAAGGGACATCGACCAATTTGTCCTGTACCCACGGCTCGAGGTCCGAGGACTGAAGCCAGGCCTGCCGACGGGCACCGATGCCGGCTGCGGCTACTCGAGCCGACGCCTCGAAGCCATCGTAAGCTGCACGAGACAGGAACTTCGAGCACTCTCGAATACCCGAGGACAACGTCTGGAACCTCTGCAAGGGTTCCTTGGAGAGACCAGCAGAGAACCCGGCGATTTCCTTCGCCAGGTCTCGGAGGTACATGCCCATGTATAGCTGGTACGTCTGGACTCGGCAAGCAAGCATAGAGCCCTGGAAGCACTTCCTACCGAGGGCATCCAGGTTCCGAGCTCCCTACCGGGAGGCACCGAGGAGTGCATCTTCTTACTCTTGAGTCGATGCATGGCCGACTCCACCACCATGGAATGGTGCGGTAGCTGTGCCTTCTGGAACCCGGGGCTCTTGCGGACTCGATAGATGGAATCGACCCGCCTGCTAAGTACCGGCGCCGACGCCGGGCTCTCCCACATGCGGAAGAGCAGCCGCTCCAGCATCGGAGGCACCGGAACAGTAAAGGCCTCCTTCGGGGGAGAGTCATACTGGAGGGCCTCGAGCTCCTCGGCTCGGGGCTCCTCCTCGGGATCCGTGGGGAAGGCCAAGGCCTTGGCCATATCCCGCACGAAGTCCAAGAACCTGGTGTCCTCCGGGGGGGACCGTCTCCGAGGCTCCGAGTCGGGTGAGTCCGAGGGAACGCAGCCGGACTCCGCGGAGGAGGAATCGAGGGGCTCCGGGAGGGCGGCCGCCCGCGCTCCGCGCCCCGATGCCGAGGGAGTCGGCGTCGACGACCTCGGTCCCGAACGGGAGGCCGAGGGGGACCGCGACCGAGGATCGACTCGAGCTCGCATGGACTCGAGGATCGACTCGGTCTCCGGGGTCGACTTCGACGTCGAAGCCCCGGTGGTCCGGGCGGATGCGCCAGCGAGGCTGGTCATCAACGCCCGCTGCTGGTCCAAGAAGGCAGCCAAACTGCGCTCCAAGGCCGTCATCCGGGAGCCAAGCTCCGGAGACCCAGCAGCCTCCGACCCAGGCCCCGACGGCGTCGGGCCCGGCGTCGGCTCGGATGGAGGCGAGTCCAGAAGGACAACAGTACTCACCGAATCGACGGTCTCCGCGGCGAGGCGAGGAAGCTTTGCAGGTCTCTCCGCCCCCGGGGAACCGGGGCGGGCAACGGGGCTATGCGACCTGGCCCTCGAGGGACCAGGAGCGTCCACCGATACCGCCCTCGCGGTTTTCTTCTTCCGGCGGTGTTCCCTGGAGGGGGACCCCCTTTCGGAGGAGCTGCGACGATGTTCGGGGCCAGAGTCCCGAGGTGTCGAGGTCTCCGAAGAGGTCTGGGCCCGGCCGGACGCGGAGTCCGAGAAGAACTTATCTTTCTGCGCCTGCCGACTCCTCAAGGCCTTCGAGGACATCTTGCCACACGGACCACAGGTCATCGGGTTATGATCGGGTCCGAGGCAGCGGAGGCAGCAGTCGTGTGTGTCGGTGAGGGACATAAGGTGCTTACACCGATCACACTTTTTAAACCCGCTGGCAGCCATAGGGGGAAAAAGGGCCCCGGCGAGGTCAAAAGACCGGGCTGCCAGTAGAAAAGAAAAAACGTGGCGGGATGCCAGCCACTAAGGGCAAAAACCGAAAAATTAGAGTAAGGACTCGATACCGGAGTACCGAGTCCGGACGGGAAAGGAATCGGCCTCGAGCCGAGGAAAAAACAACTTAAATAAACCAAAATAATCAACTTTTTCAGCGGCGAACACAGAGTACGTCTGCAGGGCTCCGCGGAAAAAAGAAGACTGAGCAAGATGGCACCCTTGGGCGGGAAGGGAACCGCGCATGCGCGCTGCAATTCCCAAAGGCTTTCTTTGAAAGCTGGGGAAATTGCTCCGCGAGGGCTCCGTCGGCGCCGACGTCACCCATAAGTGAGGACTGACTTCCTGCTTGGTCCTGGAGAATTCAGAAGACCACACCTTCAATGGATATAAACAGAATGGAGTTGGTGCAGAGCAGGGCTACCAAAATGGTCAGTGGACTTCACCATAAGTCATATGGGGACAGACTTAAAGATCTCAATATGTATACTATGGAAGAAAGATGAGAGGGGAGATGTGATAGAGGCATTTAAATACCTCCATGGCATAAGTGCACAGGAGGAGAGCCTCTTTCAATTGAAAGAAAGCTCTGCAATGAGGGGGCATAGGACGAAGGTGAAAGGAGATAGATTCAGGAGTAATTTACGGAAATATTTCTGTACAGAAAGAGTGGTGGATGCATGGAATAGTCTTCCAGTGGAGGTAGTAGAGACAAAAACTGTATCTGAATTCAAGAAAGCCACTACTACTACTAATTATCATTTGTATAGCACTACAAGGTCTTAGCAGCACTGTACAGAGACATGTAAGAGATAATCCCTGCTCATAAGAGCTTACAGTCTAGTCATGACAGACAGCATGATGTAGGGACCAGGATATATCTAGGGAAATAGTAAGGAAACACATAGGAGGTGAACTGGAAACTAGGGGGATGAAGATCCAAAAGCAGTCTCAAAGAAGATAGTTTTTAGCCTGGGTTTGAACAGGGCCACAAATGGGAGTCTGACATACACACCCAGGTAGTTTGTTCCAGGCATAAGGAGCAGAAAGGCAGAAAGATTGAATCGTTGTCTACTCCTTCAAAAAGCAGGAAGATCAGGGGATATGTGATGAAGTCACAATACAGCACATCCAAGACAAATTGAAGAATACACTTCCCTGCTCAACATGTAATCAAACTCATGGAACAAACACATAGGATCGCTAAAGGGCTTATTAGGGTTCTCCCTCCATCTCATGGCCTCCAGTTTTATCCATGCTCCCTAACAAATATTTGGGACTCTCCCTTTTAAAGGAAAACAAGAGAAGCAGCAAATGCCAATGAACAAAGACTCTAAAAAGCCTCACCCTAACAGGCTGCTTGTTATCACTGAGGGCCTAGGGAAAAAATAGAAACTTTACCAATGGAGCCATCAGCCCCAGGGTCTTCACGAACTGTGTAGGGATAGTAATGGCTCATCTTCACAACTCTGGACTCTTCATAGTCCCTTGACTAGATAACTTGCTCATAGCATTAAGGTCAACTCAGAAAATAAGGTGTAAGGAACGTTAGGACTGTATCCCTATTTTGTTAAAGTAATAAGAAACGCTGTACCCCAACCCATCTATCCCTGCTAGACTGTTGGTACTGTCATGATGCGGGCACTAATAAAGCTGATTTTATGAAAAGAAATCCTGATTTTGAGGAACTAGAGGTGCAGTTACCTCCTGGCACACATAGAGGGAGCAGGAGCAGACATACTGATCCTAGTGAAGCTAATCTCAGTAATGACCTACAGCTGACAGAGAAACAGGAAGTCAGTAACAAAGGTTCTCTTTATAAACCAGAGCAGAACGCTCTTGGGCAGGAAGAGGAGCGGCAGGAAGTGAACGCTCTTGGAAAGCAGGAAGAGAGGAGGCAAGAAAGGAAGCAGGAGGTGAAGGAGAGAGAGAAACCGCAATGGAGATGGCAGCCATGGACAAGTAAGCAGTGGGAACAACAGCAGGAGCTGAGAAAGGAAAGAACTGCAACCGGAGCTGAACTAGAAGCTGAACCAACAGTAAAGCCTAGAAGCTATCAGAGGTACAAACCTGTTGGCTGTGAAAGAGGCCAAGCTGGAAGTTGGAACAGAAACAGACCACACGAGGTGGGAAGCCATAGAATCCAAACTAAGCCTATTGGGCAAGGAGAGTTTGGTAGAAGTTGCTCCAAGGTAAGAGGCGGTGCCACGCCTAGTTCTTTTACTCTGCCTGTTTTTGATACAAGGAGAAGGAAGCTAAGAACCAGAGGGGAAGGTTCTGTAAGAAGTTTATCTCCAGAAAAGCACTGCTCAGTTTTACCCAGTCAGAAGGAAAAACAGTTGTATAAACAACAGAGGTTTTTACTCCATGAGCCGAGGTTTGAAACAGTAAGGTTTAACCCTAAGCACTGCACTGCTGGAAGCCATCTACAAAGAAAGCTTCTCTCTAAAAACAACCTGAATAAAGATTGGTATTCTAAATTACCACCAGCCATAAGAGTCCCTGCTTACCTAAAGCAAAACTCCCATGCTGAAGATTGTCAGGCTAACATAGACAGGGATAGTGAAACCCCTTTGACCCAATATGAGGAAGAGGATATGATGGAGGTAGATTTCCCCCATACTATTCCCTCATCTTTGCCGGAGGATATGGAGTGCGATTGGTGCACGGCCTACGCTCCCAAGTGTGCCTGCTGTAACGAAGAATGAATGTAAATATACTTTTGGTTGTTTATTGTGAAGAATATTACCTTTAAGAAAAACCTATTACAAACTGTGAAGTAACAGTTCTCAAGCCAGAGAGCCTTGGCACCTTTTGAAACAAAGGACTATTTTGTTAAGCAACATATCTCTAATTTGAACCCATGCATTATAACGGGGAATAAAGCCTTTATTACCCTTCACTCAGGTCTTATTGTTCTTTATAGCGCTACATAGTGGCGCGCAAATCTTTGTGTCACGACACCTTGTGGCAGTACCCAACAACTATCTTGTCGGCCTACACTAACACATCTCTAGGCCAGCTGCCTTGACTTCACCCCACACTGCGCCACTCGAATCCAAAATCCAAGTATTTCTGGCAGACATAAAATGGAGCCTGCTCACCCCTTCCTGATTTTGTGCATGTGTATACTAACATCTTCATATAGAACCATCCCACACTCACAATACTGCATTCCTCTACTATATACACCAATCTACCTTCTCCACCCCCCCCCCCATTACCCATCCTGCATCAATACAACTTAAATCCTATCACCACCACACAAACACCAAGTAAATTACCCCAACGACACACCCATATCAAAGGGAACAAATCCCAAAAACACCCTAAAACCAAAGCAAAGAACACTATTGGATCACAAATACAACTCACACGAACCACACCAAGAACATCACACATGTAACATTATCCTTATTAATGCTAGGTCAATAAGGAATAAAACGCATATTATCCACAACATTCTTACTGACGAACAACCAGATATCCTATGCATAACAGAAACATGGCTCACTGACTCAGACTCTGCAACAATGAATCAAATACAGAAGCCCGGATACCAACTATACAACTGCCCACGCATCAACAGAAGAGGAGGCGGAGTCCTTATAGCAGCCAAAACCAGCCTTCAACTCACAACCACATCTACGGTCACAAATCCCGATCTTGACCTACTTAAAGTCGAGAGCATGGCATTATCCATCTGCCTAATCTATCGACCTCCCTCACCACAGCACGAAACACTAGACACAGCACTAGAAACCATCACATCCACACAAAGCAAAAAATTCCAGATCATCCTCGGAGATTTGAACCTAGCATCAATTCCTCCGTCCCACACGGACTCCTTCTATGAAGCCATCGACCAATTGGGTTTCCAACAAATAATAAGCAACCCCACACACGATAGAGGAAACATCCTAGATATGATTTTCATACCCAGAAATCCACAACAAAGCAATGAACCACCTATAATAAACATAACTCAAGTACCATGGTCAGACCACCACCAAATCAACTGTAAACTTAAACTACAGTGCCAACCCAAAAAATCAAAGGAGATGAGAATGACCAACCCCATTAGGAAATTCAGCAAACTCAACGAGGAACACTTCATAAGCACCATTGCATCCCACATAAACCTAGATTCCACAGACCTAGACGAACTAACTAACAGATGGAACACACACATCCAAAATACATCTAACCCAACTTTGAAACACACATCAAACCCACATAAGATCAACTCGGAACCCTGGTACACAGGAACTCTAATAAAATCAAAAAGGGAGCTCCGTAAAATAGAGAGAAAATGGAGACAAACCAAATCCTCCGATCTCAAAACTAAATACATGGCCCATCTCGCAAAATACAAAGACGACGTGAACAATGCAAAAAAATTACATCACACCAACATCCTAAACAAGGCAATCAATCGCCCACGAGAGTTATTTGAACTAGTCAAATCACTAACCAAAACTGACCAAAATGCCAACCTCAACAAATCCATCAAGGTCCAAACACTGGCAAACCACTACGCGACCAAACTGACGGCCCCTGGTCCTCCACCACCCCCCCCCCCATCAACACCACAAATCAGAAGTGAGAACAACACAATGCAAAACCAGTTATGGGAGCACTTCCACAAAATAGGAACCCAGCAAATCACAGCCATTGTCACAAGCCTGAAAAGCACCACCTCCCCACTAGATCCCTGTCCTGCATCCTGGATCAAGGCAGTGAAACAAGACATAGCACCTCACATAGCACACATAGTTAACCTATCCCTACAACAAGGAATCATGCCCTCAGAACTAAAGATATCAGTCATTAGACCGATCCTAAAAAACACTACACTCAACGGAGAAGACCCAGCCTCCTACCGTCCCATATCAAGTATCTCATTCCTGGCAAAGATCATAGAAAAAACGGTCCTTCTACAACTCCAAGACCATCTGACTGACAGTGCTCCTCTTGATGACCAGCAATATGACTTCAGGCAACATCATGGAGTTGAAACCCTGTTACTAGTTCTACTTAACAACCTCCTAAAGGGCCTTGAAAACAAAAAGAAAATGTACATTCTTGTATTCATTGACATCTCAGCTGCCTTTGATACAGTTAATCATGGGACCCTCATAAATAGGATAAAATCAATAGGAATAACAGGAACCCCACTAAAATGGTTCTCATCCTACATCTCAAATCGAACACAACAGGTTCAATTCAACGGAGAAAAAGCAGAATCTTTCTCACAAACACAGGGAATCCCCCAAGGCTCTGCTCTCTCAGCACTTCTGTTTAACATATATATGCAGCCACTATGCAAAATTTTCTCACGGCACGAAATTAATTACCACATCTATGCCGATGATATCATGCTATACACACAACTAGACACTAAAAACCCAGACTACAACCCACTGGAGACATGTATCGGAGAGATGCAAGACTGGTTACAACAAAGTAGTATGTCAATTAATCACAAAAAAACCGAAGTAATGTATATCTCCAAAGAACCGAATTTTGACCCTCCCACATCAATAACACTATGTAACAACACTTACCAAACAAAAAAAGAAATAAAGTATCTAGGAGTCACATTTGACTGTGACCTAAAGATGGAAAAACACCTCCGAAAGACCAACAGAGCAGTTTTCCACAAGCTTAGAGTGCTCCAACCCATTCGGAATATTATTGATCCCCAAGACTTCAGAACAGTGGCCCAAGCACTCATCATGCCACATTTTGACTACTGCAACGCCATCCTACAAGGTTTACCTAAAAAAAACCTAAACATATTACAAATGGCACAAAATGTAGCTGCCAGGGTCATAATGAAGAAAAATCTAAGTGACCACATCACACCAGTGCTAATTCAATTACACTGGCTACCCATAACAGCTCGCACAAAATACAAAATACTAACAACCACCTTCAAACTCATCCACAACTTAGCACCTTCCTTCCTCAACAACCTAGTAAGATTGCAACCTCCTACCCGAAACAGAAGAACCCACAATTCCAACATCCTTCACACTCCAACAGATATAAGATCTGCCAAAACTAACACCAGCCACAGGGCTTTCTCATATGTGGCGCCAACACTGTGGAACCAACTCCCACCAGAACTACGAGCTAGCAATGACCTTCTAGACTTCAGAAAGAAACTCAAAACGCACATTTTCCAATCACATTTCAACCTGAACTAAACCCACAGATGGAGCAGCCCCTGACCACTGTGTCCAAGAAGATTATCCTGTATATATGTATTTATGTATATATGTAAATGAACTCCCCCATAGCTAAGAAGTGTTAACTCTGTATGATGTGCTTTTCTGACAATCTGTATGTAAACAAAATTTGTACCTGCCTTGATTCGGCAGTTTCACAATAGTAATCCTACCCGCTTCTGATCGCTGGAAGGAGCGGGCTACAAATGCTTGCTAAATAAATAAAATAAATAAAAAATACTGAGCTCCCTGCTCAGTGATGATATCCCTTCTCCAGCATTTGCTAATAAATGTGTGAATGTTGTCTTTGACCTCCATGCAAGATATACTCTTCATAGGTGTAAGGGGTGTAAAAATATTCAACAAACTAGCTACATTAATTATACCTGCTCTAAGGCAGGTATAAATGCCTACACCCAGAATTTCTAAGAACGCGCGTAAGTTATAATATTTTAAATCTTATAAGTGTAAATTTAATTTCCACCTACACTACCACTCCTATGCATGCCTGCACTGAATGTACATACGTGACAGGGTTTATACATGTGCTTACAGAATAGTGACCACCTAATATACAGTATGTGCGTAAGTGCCCATTTACACACATAAGTCCTTGAAAATAAGTAACTGACATGGGTTAATGGTATGTATTTTTATGCCACTCCTCTTCTTGACTGCACAACATGCACTGTGAGCATTCTGTGTTGACAATTGTCCAAGATGCAGATGGCTTTTGCCTGCTCTGCCCTTCAAGTTCTGGGAACATGATGGGCACGGTTCATTTCACTCCTTCTGCTCAGCTACGTATAAAGCCCCTATGGAGGCAGCTCAAGCTCCAGTAGGATCAGCATCCCCAATCCTAGATGACAGAGATTCAATTAATATTAGCCATGCTACAAAAGCACTTCAGTGGAAAGGGCACTTTTCAGCTGTCTCAGCACAACATCATCCCTGATCATTAATGCTTCTAAAGCATGGTGGGTGCACAATAAAGACTATGGATGAACTCCACACTCAAGGACTATGGACAAATTGTGAGAAGGCCTGTCATATCAACCACTGGAACTCAGAGCAAACCATCATGATAGCAGTCCTTTAAATGTTGCGTCATCAGGAAAGTTGTCTTTATCAAGAACAACCCCCAAGTAGCCATGTTTTGTATCAGCAATGAAAGAGGCACTGGATCCCTCAAGCTATGAAATGATCTGGGCTTTGGCCAATTCTATGTACACAGTTATACAAGGGGCCAATTTCCTAAGTGAATGCAACCAATTGGCAGAGCAGGAATCTAGACCCTCATGAATGGTCCCTCAATGGCAGGTTGTACAGGCCTCATTCAGTGACTGGGGGGAGGTAGATGCCCATAGTGGACTTGTTCACCTTCCAGCAGAACAGAAAGTGCCAGTTCTTCTGTTCTTGCAGGCCTGCCAAGAGCAGATTTGCTCGTAATGCCTTTGCCATCAACTGGAATCAGAGTCTCCTGTATACATTCCAAACAGTTGCCAAAAGTTGTACAAACGATCTTGCAGGACAAAGCTCATGTCATCCCTCCACCAAAAACTCCTACCAGGTCAAATTGATGCACTTCATCCACTGGTCTGTACAAAAAAACAGGACTCATTATGCTGTCCAGTCCCTGAATTGCTTAACTACCTCTTAGTGCTATCCAAACTTTGGCCTAAAAGCAAGTTCTACATGCCTGCATTTATCAGCTATTGGAGTCTATCATGATCAGATTGATAAGAAATCTGTGTCTGGTCATCCACTGGTATTACAATTTATTAGTTCGCAATGAGTTAGAAAACTGAAAACTCTGGTCCACTACCTACCATACACTCAGTTTTACCCTATCAAGATAGTTCTACAGACTCACATTAAGTTTCTACCCAAGATGGTATCAGACTTCCATATGAATCATAACTGTAGAAAGGGACTTATAAGGGTACTGGGGTCTCAGGGAAAGGTTTTGAGCGTGAGAACAGCTCTAAATATGCTGACAGTTTCACAGATGGTGTTTATGAATAAGTGAGACACTCAAGGTTATGTATTGCAAGACAGGGAGCTTCTGTTTGCAGGAAGCTTGTCCTGATTAAGCATGAGCAATATGTTTGTGCTTCACATGACCGGTAACCTGTAGATATAGATAAATAAAAAGTAAAGTAAAGCAAAAAGCATGATGTAGAGTGATAAGACAAAATTGTACAGTGTGGCAATTTTTCCTAAATAAAAGTAGATTCTACAACCAAGCAAAGAAAGGGAGTTATGGGAGACTGCTTAGGTTTGTGGGCCTGTGACTGCCTTCCTAAAGGAAGCAGACTTAATTATGGCATAATTCTGTCTATGTTGCGTTTTCATTTCTTCTCACTTGTTGTTTCAGGGACCAAAGATAGAAAACCAAGAGCCAAGGATTCCAATAATTGTTGCCCACAGTCAGGCAGTCAGAAACAGAGGACTCAAACAGTTGGTGACCGTGCATACTCAGATTATTTTTCTGGGTCAGAGGCAAATCAGAAATTATCAGGAGAACTGTGAGTATGATGGGTAACTTCTGTAGTCACTCAAAGGCTCAAACTAAGTTGCATAAATGGCAAGAAAAGGCATGGGCTTTAGAGTTTAAGAAGGGCAGCCCGTCTTATTGTATGCATGTTAAACATGGTGATGTTGCTATAAGCCCTGTTGCATGCTGGCACTCAATGACTAGTGGTGATGAAGCACTACAGTTTCCTTTGGGGGGGAGTTTTACAGAAGAACTGTGGTGCTTGGAATATGAAATGACGGTCAATCATTTAGGGAGACTGTACACTAGTCCTGAGTGGGTCATCCTTATGATTGGAGACAATCATACATGAAAAGTCTCAAGAAAAACAAAAACAAAAAGATGAGGTCCAAGACCTTAAACATAAGTTGTTTCTATTAGAACATAATTAGGACATATGTAGAGAATTGTTATTTGGAATAAGCAGATATAATAGTAGTTTGATGTTTCTAGAAGCCTTAGTCTATAAAGATACATTATTATGATATGAAGAAAGGTCTATGTATGTAGTTGGTGATATGATGCAAATGATAAGAAAGTGTTGCGAGAAGTGAGATACACTATTAATTATGAAAAAAAAGGATTTTTGATGGACGGTAAACTGGTGAAGGTAATCTAATGATGTGAAGTGATGTGCCAGTCTAATGATTATATAAAGAGAAATATGAGATTCTAGGAATGATCTGCAGCGGTAATGTGCACAGCTAGTGTTTTTCTTACTATTTGTATGGGTTTGTAGTGTAGTGTGAAATGTATTCTCTGATTCAATGGATTGAAAAGAGGGATATAATACTGCTTTGGAACTTGATAGAAGTAGACAGCACAGATAACAGTTTGGAGGAACGAATAAGGCAGAACTGTGTTTAGAGTAGCTCTGCTAGCAAGAGAGAAAAGTAGATGCACAGTTCTCAAGGACATAAGGAAATTCCTTCTTGCAAGACACAGCATGCTTTGTTAGAGAAGTTAACTTTTTTTTTTATTAATGCATTTCACCAACTTACAAAAAGCAAGAATTAAGCAACAAAAGTGCTTTTGCATACATAAAAAAAAATTAAATGTATCAACATTACATAAAGAAATAGTATGCAGAACTAACAGCAAAAACACTACTACTTAGCCCACAATAATGGGGAGATATTAAAAAAGAGAAAAAATAAATTAAGAAAACATAAGAGCGAAAAACTCTAATCACATAACAGCATTAAATTTAACTATATTCTCCTACCCCCTCCTATTTATTACCATGTCCCTTTTTACTGTTCAGAAACAACTCTAACTGAGAAGGAACCAAAAAAATAAATTTAGAACCCTGAAGGAAAAAGAATTAGCAACATACTTTAGCTGTGTTCTATTTTGATATCCTCTTTAAAAACTTTAAAAGTTAACTTCTCTACATTTTAGGGTTCTAGAGAAGTTAACGTTTAAAGTTTTTAGAGAGGATATCAAAATAGAACACAGCTAAAGTATGTTGCTAATTCTTTTTCTAATAGATATATAAAAAGACAACCTCTAGGTCCAATTGGCAGCAGTGTTATTGAAAGAGAAATCTGCTTGATTGTGGGATTATGTTTAAGATTATTTTACAGGGATCTTGGATTTGACAATTGTAATGGAGGAAGGAAAACCCCCCCAAAATGATTAACCATCCCTTTGTGTTTCCACAAAGGTTTAATCCACGATATGCAAGTTTTATTTCATAGGTTTCATGATCTGAGCTTCTCTCAGTTAAGAGAATTTGTCTGCTAATTTCATTCCATGTGCAAAAATGAAAATGCTGAGATGTTGATTGTAAAAAGTACCTCACAGAGTTTCTTATAACTGCAGATAAGAACTTCTGGAGAATGGTTAAGCATATATTCTCCGGTTTTATCTATGATTAATTTGCAGTTATGTATGAGTGAATGGAAAGATCTTCCATACATTGTAGCCTTTGGTTTACTAAGATATCTTAAAAGTTGCATAAATTTGCATGATATAACGAAGACTAAGAAGAAAATGCTAAGGAATGGAATTGCTACAGAAAAATTATGAAGGTGTTTAAAGGAAAAGATACAAGTTAGCAGCTTTGCTGAAAATTGAATTGTTTGTCAAAGTCAAAACAAGTTTAATTGATTAAAGGGGATTGCAAAAAAAAAAAAAAGTGTAACAAGAAAAAGTAAAGGAAAAAAAGAAAGGTGAAACAACCAACATGATTGCAGATTATCTGTCATATGCATTTGTTACATATTGCTTGTCCTGAAGATTTGCTGGTTTGTTTTCATTTCATGATTTCTGGTTAGTAATGCTTTTCTTACATTTCTTATTGTGCAAGAAGTATAGTGATATTTAAATATGAAAGAAAAAAGTTAGATTAGGTATTTAGCTAACATTTTACAAGACACAAATAATGAATAATACAATTTCATTCTAACAAGTAAATTAAGCAATTAAAGCAAGGTGCTAAATGTGTTATGTTTTATTCTTTATGTTAGTAAATTAACTGAAAATCCTGGTACACACCACATCCATGAGAAGTGTAAGAAACTACAGAGTAGCAATGTCTGCAGAGAGAATGCTGACAACTCTCCCAGTCTATTTTAAGCTACCCTGCAACAGTCTATTGGAGGAGTAATCGTAAATTCTCATGTTGTATGTTTCAGTTATTATGGAATGACCTCTGCAGAACTGATGTTATTAATTGTAAGTGTGAAGCAAATATCTTGTCAGTAGTAGAATAAATAAAGTGAAAATATTGCCTAACACCACAAATGCCAATATTGATTAACTAAATTAGTATCACTGATTGAGGTATATTCAAGATGTAAATAAATTTACCCTGTGCAAGAGATTAATTCATCCTTTACTAATATGCTGCTTTGTGCTGAAAACAGTATAACAAAAGAGAAATATTAATATGTTACCAATGACAACTGATGTTCTAATTTGTTTAAATTTTGTATTTTTAAAAGTTTTGTGGTTATGAATGCATTACCTTTTGTTGAGGACAATTCTTGATGCCTTCTATGTAATGACCCTTATATATCTGTTTCTTTTGTTTTGTGCCCTTATAGTCATGATGGTCCTTCCTTTGTAAGCTGAGATGTCGATGTTAGTTGCACTGATTTTGATTATTGTCAGTAATGTGAGTCAAACCATTACCTAAGATAAAAGCCTTCCTAAAAATTTCTGGTAAACAATTAAAATGAGTTTAATTTCTTGGCCATAAACTGCTAGTTATGTTTTAATGTTTGTTACCCCTTAAGTAATAAGATTAACTATACCTTGTAAATTGTCAGATTTGGAAAGTACATCACAAACATAATGATATGTACAATTGTGCACCTGACAAGAGAGGCCTAACATTTAATTTGGTAGATAAACAGAATACATTAAGGATTGTAGATGCAAGATAGAAGTATGCTACAAGGACCAGCGCTAGTTTGGTCTACATATAGTCAAATAATTTGGGATTATTTAGTACTAGCAGTAGATTTAGTGTAATTAATTAGCATTAGATAAGATAGTCCTGTTCAACAATTCTATATTGCTATTAGGTATAAATAGTAATGCTTGTTTGTAACTGCATGGGGGATCAGAGGGGTATTGTAGTGGTGCGTTTTGGTTCTGTAGAATATATATTGCATGTAGTAGAATACTATGGACCTAAGACAATGGTTAATGTGAAAGAAAAGAATTCTGCAATGTTACTGAATGTGTGGACTGAGTAGGAGCCAAGATCAGCGATTCCAGCAGGACTACTCATATATATGCAGCCATGAAGCCTGGCTGGACAGTCACTGAAACTCTGTCCAAGATGTGCACAGCACAGTTCATATTGAAAAGCTATACTGCTGATGAATTTGGAGTTATTACCAGTGTCATGATATGAATGTGGGTGCAAACCTCTGAACTACTGAAAGATCTATGGAGGGCAGTTGGCTACTGCCAGCAAATAGTGCTTGCAGGAATAATCGGTAGAGCCTCACTCTCTGTACACATTTTTCTTGAGACCTAGCAAGGGCAGTGTCACACCACTTTGGTTAATTTGCAGGATGATTGTAATTCTTTTTCTATATTATCAAATATAGACTCCTCCCAACCAGCAAGATGACGTTCACCTATGGACTAGATGTGGTGCCTAGGATTCTGAAGGTTGTCCTGCATCTGCAAAGTGAAGAAGAATGTATACCCCATTGTGGAAGACTTATTCTAAACTTGGACATGTCTGTAGAAAAGAACTTATAGGGGCACTGGGGTCTCAGGGGAAAGTTTAGAGTATGAGAACACCTCTAAATATGCTGACAGTTTCACAGGGAGTGTTTATGAGTAAGTGAGATACTCAAAGTTACATATTGCAAGACAGGGAGCTTCTGTTTGCAGGAAGCTTGTCCTCATTAAGCTGAGCAAAATGTTTACTTGGCAGGACTTGTAACCTGTAGATATAGATAGTTTCCATTTCAGGAGTTTTAGAGTTTTGCAATATAAATACAAAGCCAAGACTGACTAAAAAGGTTTTTCCTCTTCAAACTTGGTTAGAAGCTCTGCAGATATTTCCCTATACACTTTTGTCTCAGATACAGCTCTCTGCTAACTCAGAGGAGGAGGAGTAGCCAGTAATTACTGTCGTTCTCCCTTTCTTTTTGGATGACGTTATCCTACAGCCTTCCCCCTCCCCCATGTTTCATGAGAAATCTATAGCAAGTTCATTCTGGTGACATACAAAATAGGATACGCTGGAACCAACACTGCTTTATAGCTATTCACTGTTGAGCCTTTGCTTTTGACTACAAAAGGGGACTGCTACTTCTGGAAAGTGATCTGCAATTGTAAGTATTTACTTCTGGGAATTTTTCTAAATCTTGAGGAAAACGGAATTCTTTATATTCAAGCCGATTAATCTGTGTACCCAGAGTATTTGTTAAATCAGTCAGGGCCTAGTAGCAGCAAAGAGCTTTCAGTTTAAATTTAAAACACAGAAGATAACAGGAGTGGAGGAGTGGCCTAGTGGTTGGGGCAAGGTACTTCAGGCTGGAAGGTCGTGGGTTCAAATCCCACTAGAGGACCGCAACCTTGGGCCGGAAGGACTGGAGTTTCTAGTCCCACAGGTGCCCCTTGTGGTCTTGGGCAAGCCACTTAACCCTCCATAGCCCATGTTCCCTGTAAAATAGTTATCTCCAAGTTATAATGCCCTGTTCAATGTAATTTCAGTTTGTTCAATGTAAACCGCACTGATGCAGAATAGCGCGGTATATAAGAGAATGTAATAAATAAATAATAAAATAAATAACTTTCTGGTTAATTTTAGAACACAAGACTCCCTCTAGCCAAGCAAGGGCTGTGGGACTGCCCCTGGAAATTGGTCACAGATTACCCTAGAAGCACAGGACAGGGTTTCATGTAGCAGCCAGCTTTTCATAAATCTTCTTTCCCTCTGTCCCTCCCCAAGACATACCCACCCCTGGGATAATCGTAGCTTTATAAGTGCTTAAACCTCTAAAAGTAAAGGAGGTGCCATATTCATTCTCAGGTGCAGCTGTTTATCCTCATCAGGCAATACATTAGGGACCTGAGTTTAATTAAGCTTCAGGTGAACAAAGTACATTAAACATATTAGGTCTAGTTTTATTAGTATAAGTATCCCCAGCAACCCTTAGTAAGTAAAGAACTTAAATATCTATACACAATCTAAACTAAAATGCAGAGATCAGTCCAGCAGCGAGATGGGGGCTTTCCAGTCTTTTGCACTGAGTGTCACATGTATGATTTTCTCCCAGTTGCATGTGCACTAGTTGCAAGGCACTCTTTGCTCTCACGGAACGAGTCTGGTCTCTAGAGGCTAGAGTAGCAGATTTGGAAAACATAAAAAAAGACAGAGAGGTACATAGACGAGACCTACAGGGATATAGACCTGAAGTCCCACCTCCAGTCTGGCAGCATCCCTGTTGCCATGGAGGAGAGAGGTCACGTGACAGGAGAGCATCACCCTGGTGTGGCAGAAAGTGATCCTGTAGATAGGACCTGTCCTATAGGTGATGTAAAACCCTCTCGCACTGAGGAAGTTTCTCCAGGCCATGTACATGCCCAGGAGGGAAGGGTTAGGACAGCCGTTATAGTTGGTGATTCGAACATTAGGCATGTATATAGCTGGGTGGCTGGTGGACGTGAGAATTGCCTGGTAACATGCCTGCCTTGTGTGAAGGTAGCGGACCTCACGCACCACCTAGACAAGGTCTTAGATAGTGCTGGGGAGGAGTCTGCTGTCTTGGTACATGTCGGTACCAATGACATAGGAAAAATCTGGTAGGGAGGTTCTGGAGGCTAAATTTAGGCTTTTAGGTAAGAAGTTGGAATGCAGAACTTCCAGGGTAGTGTTCTCTGAAATGCCTCCCGTTCCACACGCAGGACCCAAAAGGCAGGCCAAGCTCCGGAGCCTCAATGCGTGGATGAGATGATGGTGCAAGGATTAGGGTTTTGGATTTGTTAGAAACTGGGGAATATTCTGGGGAAAGGAGGGGCTCTTCCGAAGGGATGGGCTTCACCTTAACCGGGATGGAACCAGGCTGCTGGCATTAACCTTTAAAAAGGAGATAGAGCGGCTTTTAAACTAGATAATAGGGGAGGAGCTGACAGTTGCCCCAAGAGCGCACGGTTCGGAACAATGTATCCTTGAAGGATACTACCAAAAGAATGAAGTTAGGGCATATCACCTAGGGACAGCAATCTCAGGCCAGAGGAACTGGGGTTTCTAGTCCTATAGGCACTCCTTGTGGCCATTGCCCACCACTTTGATTGAAGGATAAGGCGGTATAGAAAACTGGATAAATAAATAAATAAATATCAGCAGAGAGGTTCCAATAAAGACAAAAGTAGCCCAAATGCCCTTGAGTACAGAGCAGACAGAGCTTAAAGATTCCATATTACCCCTGCCTACCGCTAGCCAGATTAATATGAATAAAAACAGTCTAAAATGCTTGTATGCAAATGCTAGAAGTCTAAATAATAAAATGGGAGAATTAGAATATATAGACTAAATGAGAGGTTAGATATGATTGGTATCTCAGAGACATGGTGGAAGGAGGACAAACAGTGGGACACTGTGACACCTGGGTACAAACTGTATTGCAATGATAAAACTGATCAAATTGGTAGAGGGCATTGACTCACAAAGGATTAAAGTTTTGCAGGAAACAAGATTTGCTGTAAAATTTCTATGGATTGAAATTCCATGTCAAAGGGGAAGGCGGTGGCAGTGGGGGTGTACTATCGACCGCCTGGCCAGAATGAACAAATGTATGATGACATGCTCAAAGAAATTAGGGATGCTAACAAAAGTTACAGCACAGTAATAATAATCGGTGGTTTCGATTACCCCGGTATTGACTGGGTCAGTGTCACGGCAGGACATGCTAGGGAGATAAAGATCTAGATGAAATAAATGACTGCTTCTTGGAGCAGCTGGCTCATGAACCAAACCGAGGGGAAGCCATTTTGGATCTAGTCCTTAGTGGAACACCAGATCTGGTGCAAGAGATAAGGGTATTGGGGCCACTTGGCAATAGTGATCATAGCATGATCGCGTTTGATTTAAGATGGTAAGGAAATGCACACTTCTACCTTTTAACTTTCAAAAGGGAGACTATGATAAAATGAGGAAAATAGTTTTAAAAAAATCTAAAAGGGGCAGTTGCAAAGGTTAAAGACTTACATCAAGCTTGGGTATTGTTTAAAAACACTATCTTGGAAGCCCAGACCAGCTTATTCCATGCTTTAAGAAAAGTGGAAGGAAGTCCAAAAAACTGCCAGCATGGTTTAAAAGTGAGGTCAGAGAGGCTGTTGCCAAAAAAGCATCTTTCAGGAAATGGGAAAAAGAGCCAAATGACAAAAACTGGAAACTGCACAAGCACTGGCAAGTTAAATGCAAAGCATTGATAAGGCAGGCAAAAAGAGAATTTGTGGAAGCAAACACACATAATAAAGACTTTTTCAGGTACATTCATAGCAAAATACCTGTGAGAGACTCAGTTGAACCATTAGTTGATAGAGGGGAAAAGGGGGGCACTAAGAGGGGACAAGGCCATAGTGGAGAGACGAATTAATTTTTTGCTTCGGTCTTTACTGAGGAAAATGTAGGGATGTTACCCATGACTGAAGTGGTATTTAAAGGTGATACTGTGGAAGAATTGAAAGAAATATCTATACACTGGGAAGATATATTACAACTATTTGATAAACTGAAGAGTAGCAAATCACCTGGACCAGATGGTATACATCCAAGGGTGTTGAAAGAACTGAAATATGAGATTGCAGACCTGCTATTAGTAATCTGTGAACTATCATTAAAATCATATGCAATACCTGAAGATTGGAGGATGGCCAATAGAATTACAATTTTTAAAAAGGGTTCCAGGGGTGATCCAGGAAACTACATTCCAGTGAGCCTGACATCAGTACTGGGATAAATGGTAAAAACCATAATAAAGAACAAAATTACTGAACATGGAGATAGTCATGGCTTAATGGGAGACAGCCAACAAGGCTTTAGACAAGGAAGATCTTGTCTTTCTAATCTGTTATGGTTTTTTTTAAAGGTGTGAATAAACAGGTAGACAAAGGTGAGTCGGTTGATACAGTGTATCTGGACTTTCAGAAAGCCTTTGACAAGGTCCCTCATCAGAGACTTTTGGAAAAACTAAAAAGTCATGGGATAGGAGGCAGTGTACTATTGTGGATCAGGAACTGGTTAAAAGATAGAAAGCAGAGGGTAGGGCTAAATGGCCAATTTTCCCAATGGAGAAAGGTGAATAGTGGAGTACCACAGGGCACACGCCGCCATCCTCCTGCCCTGCCGCGGCTCTCCTGCCCTAGATCGAGCAGCCAGGGTCACCGTAGACCAGCTGTTCCCGCCTCCTCCTCTTCGGCCAAATCCGGACCCACGCCGCCAGTTGTAAGGAGCGCCATCGGGCGCCGAGAAAGCACATGCCGCCATCCTCCTGCCCTGCCATGGCTCTCCTGGCCTGGATCAAGCAGCCAGGGCCACCGTAGACCGGCCGTTCCCACCTCCTCCTCTTCGGCCCAATCTGGGCCCACGCAGCTGGACTTAAGGAGCGCCATCAGGCGCACCCGTGCCTGGCGGGCCCACGCCTGAGGGCCTCGCCAGAGGGCCCTTTGGCGTGGCCCTTAGGCGGGGACCTCAACAAGAGTCATCTCTACCCCGAAAAATGCAAGCAGGCCCAAGGACAACATCCCGCCAGCTTCAGAAGGTCACCCACCCTGCAGAACCCTGGTGAGAACGTGTATTACTGTCTAGACCCTCACCTATTAGCTATCGGATCGTCCTCATAGACTTGTGTAAAGTAGATATCTTGCCTGATATACAAGCATGTTATCTAGCCCTCTTGACCCGTACATATCTGTATCTATTGCCTGATATTGTCTAACCCTCTAGACCGTATACATTATATCTATTGCCTGATATTGTCTATCCTGCAAGACCATATACTGTACACTGGTTATCTATTGCCTGACATACAGACTAGTATCCCATCCAGTGCCTTACACCTAGCTGAGCCTGCACTAGCTGCTTGAACCCTTGCTTGATACACCAGTCCACCATGTTAACACCCATGATGACTCCTTACCAATATGCCCTTGCCAGCTGCTGCGTATTCTTAGCTCTGACACATAGTGCCCTCATCCTCACCTCCTCTCACAATCCCATCCCGGTCCTACAGGGTTCCTGGAGGAGGTGGTCTGGGCCCCCCTCCCCCGCCACCAGACAGGCGAGAGCAGACACACGCCAAGCCCTAATCTATGCCACCCTCCAGCAAGCCAAGCCTCCCCAGAGGGGACAACACACCCATCCCTACAACCTGAAGTGCATCCTTATAAACGCACGATCGATCCGAAAGAAATGGCCAGCCGTGGCCGACCTGGTGTCCATCCATGACCTGGACATCCTATTCATCACTGAGACATGGTTGTCCACCTCATACTCCGTCATCCTACACCAACTTGTCCCCCCCAACTTCACCATCCACTCCTGCCACAGGGCTGACCAAAGAGGTGGAGGAGCACTCATCCTGACTAAGACGGAACTACAATTCCAGCTAACTGCCTCCAGCAGTACGATGAACCTTGACTCCATCACCATATCGAATAAACACAGCACTAGGACTTCCGGTATGGCAATGAGCTGATCAAACGGCAACAATTCTATATAAATAGGCGGTGAACACCACTAGTTTCACCGGCTAATAGTTAACGAGATTGCTGGAGAATAGTTGTGGGCAGCCAAAAAGTGGGAGCCAGCCCGATGGCAGCGAAACCGCCAAGAAGGGAGAAGCCACAAGTCCCCGAGGTAAAGATGGCGGAGGGAGTGCTTAAAAGCCCAAAGTCTGATGGCAACCAGGGGCTGGTGGCAGAAGTAAGTGCCGCAGTGGTGCAGGCGTTGGACGATCGTTTTCGGGAATTGGCGGAGCAGATGCACACTGTCGGCCAAAGCATTTCCGAGTTTACGGGGCGCATGGAGCAGGCGTAAACAAGAATATTGGATGTGGAGGACACCCAGCACTCCCTGAAAGCCAAAGTGGAGGCCTTGGAGGCAGTCGTGAAACAACAGGGCAAAAAATTAGATGACCTTGAGAACCGGGGGCGTCGTAAGAACCTCTGGTTCATCGGGATTGCAGAAAGCATGGCAGATGGCGCCCTTTTCGGCTTTTTACTTGCCTGGATAGAGAAGCTGCTGAGCGGCAAGGTGGAAGGCCCCATCAAACTGGAGCGAGTGCATAGGCTCGGCCCCAAGCGTGAGCAGGCACGCCGACCGCGTGCTGTTATCGCACGTTTTCTGGATTTCCGCCAGAAGGAAGAGGTGTTGAGGGCTGCCTGGGGCCGCAAACGGCAAAATGTTGATTTGGATCAAATCTTGGTGTTCCAAGATTATTCTGCTTTGGTCAGCCAACAGAGACGGGCATTTTCTGCGGCCTGTGCCCAGTTGATGAACAAGGGGGTGCGTTTCTCTTTGTTATATCCTGCCCGACTACGTGTGGACATCCAGGGACAGACACGCTACTTGCTGACCCCGGCAGAGGCTCAAAATTTCTTGGATGGCTTGACTGACAACGCCAAATCGGCCCCGTGAGTGTCGGGGCAAAGTCTGGCAAGTGCAGGAAGTAATGACGACATCTCGCAGTTTTGTGGGATGGGAGATGCCCGGAGGACTTGCGCTGAGAACGATGGCTGCCATGGACCTTTGCACATCTGAGACTGATATCTATTATTGAAGACTGTGGCGATCCAGGCTTGGTCTGGGTGCATGGTGCCTTTGGCTGAGTGTCTGTGCGAGTGTCTGTGCGAGTGTCTGCTTGTATATCTGGGTGTGTGCTGTCTTGTATGTGCTTGTTTGCTAAAGATATTTGTTGACCCTCTCTGCAACTGTTTTAATTGTTGTAACTTTGTTGTTCGAAGTGCCCCAGTTATGGGTATTGGCTTGCTTTCAAATGTTTAAGTACCAAATGGGGCTCTGCAGGTTCTTATTGTTAAAGTATGGTGCGTTGAATGGCGGGAAGTTGGCTGTATACCCCGCTAGGGCCCTCTCTCTCCTAATCCCCGGGGTCCTTGTGAGTAGAGGGGACTGCGGCTGGGAGCGGTGGGTCCTTCCCTCTCCAGAGCTTTGAGGGGGGCTTCTAATTGAGGGAGTAAGTTAAGGGGGACTTGGGAGGCCTAGGGAATCCAATGTGTGATCCTCCGACGCGATGGCGAGTGGCGATGGATCTGGCCTATCCCTGGACTCTGCCCATTAAGGGGGGACCTGGGGAGCGGAGACAAAGAGGGTTGTTTTTGTTTTTTGGTTGGCTATAGTTCTTGGGTAGCTGGGCCCAGGGTTGAGGAGGGAATGATACCTCCCCCGACCTGTCACGTAAACGTCAGTGGAGACAGGCCGCATCACCTACATCACCCTATAGAGCGGGCTATCTGCTCCCATGCCCGGGTCTTCTTGCTGAGACACTTTTAATGGGTCGGGGGTGATGGGGATGCCTCCAATGGCCCGATCTGTCTTTGGTCATAGGGGACTCAGTATATTGACGGGTTGCTGATATTGGGCCTGGGGTGAGTGGGGGGGGGGGGGACACCAACCTGTTAGTAGGGCTGGGCGACATGCCAGACACCGGGAAGGGCTTGGGCAATGGGGGTGGTGGGAGGGGCCCCTGGGTTACGCTAGAGCAGTGCAGGCCCCAGGGCGTGTTCCTTGATGCTTAGCGCATAAGTATTAGGGGCAACAAACCCCAGAACTGTGCTTACTTTGGTCTGATTTAGTCTCCAGGGGAGAGAAGGGCAGAAGTACGGGGGGCCTGGGACTCAAGTTGGGTGGTGTTGAGGTTGGTAAGGGAGGGTTGGCTAACATTGGAACAGGGGACCTTGGGTTGGGGGTGGACCCGAGTGCCATAGGAAGGATGTCTGGGCCTGATGGGCGGACTGGGAGGACTTATGGAGGGGGGGGGTAGGGGAGAGGAAGGGCTAAGGGAGTGGATGGGGGAGGGGGGGTTAGATAGCTATAGGGTCAGGGAAGTGTGGGTAGGGAATGGGGGAGAGGAGGGTGGGGGGGGGCAGAGCACAACCGCACGGCGCATGGGCAAGTAGAGCTTAAGGTCTCATTGATATTAGGGGGATGGCCGCTGGCTGGGGCGGCTATCTTTTCATTGTTTGGAAGGTTTCTACGACAGAATACCAAATTTAGTCCTGCATGCTGAAGATTGTCTCGTGGAATGTTTGTGGGCTGGGCAACCCTGTCAAGAGATATAAAGTCCTACAGGCCCTGGCTCGTTTACAGTGTGATGTAGCCATGTTACAAGAAACACATCAGACGGAGGTAGAACATAATAAACTGCGGCGGGAGTGGGTGGGGCGGGTATGGGGTGCCCCGGCTGCTGGGAAGAAAGGGGGAGTGGTTATTTTCATGCACAAGAGACTCCAATTTGAAGTTGAGAAGGAATATGCAGATCCGGACAGTCGGTACTTTTTGCTTCTCGGCAAAATATCAGGGAAGTCTATTATTTTAGGGACTCTGTACAGCCTGAATGTGTTGGATAGGGCGGTATATGCCCGGCTGACTTCTAAGGTTGAAGACTGGCCAGATGCTCCTCTGGTGCTCGCGTGCGATTTGAACAGGGTCTTGGATATTGGATTGGACACTGTGTTGGGGGCAGGGGAGAGATCCCGAGTACAGACCACTAAGGCGTTGCAGGCCCTGTGCCACAGATTGGGTTTGGTGGACCCTTGGCGATTGTTTCACCCGCTAGAGAAAGACTTTACGCATCAATCCAGAGCCCATGGCTCCAGTGCTAGACTAGATTATATCTTAATCTCAGAACGACTTTTTGCACAGGTGGGAGACGCACAAATTGGTCCCCTGGAAGTCTCCAATCATACCCCGGTATGGGTGAGTCTTTCTTGGGGGAAGGAGGCCCCACGAATGCAGATTTGGCGCTTTCCTCTCAAACTATATAGGGACCCCGAGTTTCGTGGCTTCCTTAAGCAACGTTGGCGGGATTTTCTGACGAATCATGAGTGGCAGGCAGTGGACCCGGAGTTGTTATGGGAAACAGCGAAAGTGGTGCTGCGTGGCGATATCATAGCTTATGCAGCTAGGAAGCGAAAGGTGTTGGCTTCCCAAATTGTTCGGTTGGAAAAGCTGTCTGTGAAAGAAAGGCGGTGATATACGAGCCATCCCACTCCGGAGAATAAGAAACGATTATGGGATGTTCAGGTGTCTCTGAATGAGTTAATAGATCAACGAACTAAGAAATCATATATGTATTATCGGTATCAACTGTACCGTTTTGGTGATAAGCCAGGGCGAATGCTAGCGCGCTGCCTTCGGGGAAGAAGGGGAGCCCGCTCAATAGTGGCGTTACGGGACGAGGATGGGCGGCTACAAAAAGAGGGTCGAGAGATAGTGCAAGTACTTCGGACGCATTTTCAGAAGTTTTATGCAGGGAGGGAGGGATCTTCGGTTAATATGATTGCTTATCTTCAAGAGCTGAAATTACCCCAAGTGTCCATGGACCAGCAGGCCCATCTGGATTCATCGGTGACAGTAGAAGAGGTGCTTAGGGTTATTCAGGGTGCCAGTGGTTGTCGCGTTCCAGGTCCCAATGGGTTTGGGGCAGAATTCTACAAACTATTAGGGGAGCAGGTGTCTCCTGCCCTAGTGGAAATGTATCATAGATGGATCGAACAAGGTGTATATACCTGGGGAACAAATAATGCACATATCACCTTAATACCTAAACCGGGGAAGGATCTCACCCAGGCTGCTTCTTATAGGCCTATTTCCCTCTTAAACTTTGATGTGAAAGTGTTGGCTAAAATCTTGGCAGATAGGTTGGCAGAATTTCTAGGTGAGTTGGTGCATGAGTCACAGGTGGGCTTTGTAAAGGGGAGATATGCAGTCCGTAATCTACGCAAAATATTGGCATCGCTGGAATGGGTTAGAGAACAGAACTTGCAGTCTCTGTTAATCAGCTTTGATGAAGAGAAGGCCTTCGATCAGGTCAACTGGGATTATTTGAAATTTCTCCTTCCCAAATATGGTATAGGGCCCAGGTTTTGTCACGTTGTGGACCTGCACGGCAGCCATTTTGTGTAATGGCTTGCTTTCCGATGTATTTCGGTTGGAGAGAGGTACGCGGCAGGGTTGCCCCCTTTCCCCCTTGCTTTTCGTGCTGACCTTAGATCCCTTAGTGCGAACAGTGGAAGCCTCTTTGCAAATCAGGGAGTACGGATAGGGAAGCAGGAGTTTAAAATGGCGGCCTTCGCGGATGACATGTTGGTACATGTGACGTCCCCTCCACAGTCATTAATTGCACTGCTGGAGGAGTTTGCTTTGTTTGGGAAATTTGCGGGGTTGCGGATAAATATGGACAAATCCGAGGCCCTGGATGTGCCAGGCTCGTTATGGGGGGAATGGCGGGGGGCCTTCCCTCTTCGGTGGGCAGGAGAGTCATTTGCTTATTTAGGTATTTTGTTGCCTAGGGACCCTAAATCACTTTATAAACTGAATTTTGACAGATTTTTTTCGAAGATGCAGACACAGTTGCAAGCTTGGTCTCCCCTCCCGTTGTCACTGTCCGGTAGATTGACGGCTATAGGGATGATCATCTTCCCGCGGCTGCTTTACTGGATGCAATCTTTACCGGTGTGGCTGCTGCGTAGGGATGTTAAATGGATAGAGAGGGAAGTTAGGCGATTTCTCGGGGGGGGGGGGGGCGCAAAAGCCAGGATCCTGATACATAGGCTGAGAGGCAGTTGGAAGCGGGGCGGGATGGGGCTGCCGGATCTATCTCAATACGTGTTGGCATGCCAAGCAAGACACTTGGGGGATTGGTTGGGAGTCACCGAATATTACACGCCCAGGGCTTTCGAAGCGGCATTTTTTATGCCCCACGCATTAAGTGCGGTTGTGCATCTGGATGGCTCTTTGTTGCCGAGTTGTATACGAGATAGTGTCTTGGTGAGGCCCCTCCAACGTACTTGGCAGCGGCTTAATCAATTTTGGGGCAGCTCTTCTGGGGTATCTAGTTGGTTGCCATTGCAGGGGAACATCAGTTTTCCGTCGGGGACCGATTCTGCTATATTTAGGCAGTGGAAGGGAAAGGGGCTAAAGTGCCTTGGGCATGTCGTCACCCTAGAGGGTCGATGTAAATCCTTTGAGGTTTTATGTGCTGAATATGAATTGGACCGGGGCAATTCCTTCTTTGCGTATATTCAACTCCGGCATTATGTTGATTCCTTACAGCAGTGTGGGTTGCAGGAGATGCACTCTGCACGGATTATAGAGTTTTTCGCCTTGGGGCAGGAGGGTCCGCCGAGGGTGGCTGAGCTGAAAAGTCAGTTGGATCAATATAGTGTTCCCCCGGATTATTCAGCAGAGGAAGACACTTGGGTGAGGGAACTGGGGTGTGAGATCTCCCCCGGAACGATTAGGGCAGCCCTAAAGAGGATTGCGCGGTTAGTGGAGGGGAACAGATGGCGAGAGGTTCAATTCAAATGCATCACGCGGGCCTATTTTTCTCTGCAAAGAGCGTTGCGAAGTCAACTAACCGAGAATGGGGGCTGTCCCAGGTGTGCCTTTCCTTTGGCGGATCTAGGCCACATGTGGTGGAGTTGAGGCCGCATTCGACCTTACTGGGCACGTATTGCGATGTATTTAAGTAGTATCTTGCATCAACGTTTTCGGTGGTCCGCTCCACTGATTGTCTTAGACTGCATGGACTCCTTACAGCTGAAGGGGCGCCCCCCGCGCCTTCAGCGAGTCTTAGTGCCTAAGGCCTGTTTGGTTGAGAAGGGCCCCATCCTTCATAGATGGAGGGAATCGGTGGCTCCCTCCTTCTGGGAGTGGCGTAACAGCTTTCATCAATTGATGTTGTTGGAATGTAGAGCAGCGAAGGGTACCCCTCAACGCTGGGCCTCCTTTTTGGTTAACGTGGATGCCCTTTATCCAGAGTTTGGGGCCCAAGGCGAGGAGTACGGTGTTAGCCTTGGGTTAAGATCGATTCCATGAAACACCTGGGTTGGGGGTGACAGTTGGATAATGAGACCGATAGATGGCCTGTGGACTTCCGAGCGGTGCGGTTGGGCTCTGGCTGGGGGGGTGGATCAGTTGGGGGGGTAGGGGGGAATGGGGGGGGGGGCTGGAGGGTAGTGGGTGTGGGTGTGGGGGTTGCTGTTGCGGGTTGAGGGGAGCGCCAGTTTATTCCAATTGTTGTTTGGGGCTTTATTTCTATTGCTTCTTTTCCTTTCTTTGTTGTGGTATTGACTCTTGGGCAGTGGATAAGATACAACCCTGCCTGAGAGGCTACTAAGGGGGGAGAGTTTGGCTATTAATAAGCATGTGGGAAAAACAAAAATGAAAAGACATTGGTTGATCATAATGGTTATTGTTTGAATGTCTTGTTCAATAAAAAGATTTGAAAAAAAACCCCACAGCACTATCAACTTGTTCTGCAGGGCTCCATCCCCTTCCCCAGAGGACTTATCCACAATTATAGATCTCGCCTGCAACCCCAAGAACCCTCGTGCTTCAAACTGGGTGCTGGGCAATTTCAACATTCCAGCTGTCCAAGACACTCCAAGGCTTTCATCGAGGCCCTTAATGAGTTAGAATATACTCAGTTGGTCAACGCCCCTACTACTCACGTAAAAGGAAACAAACTGGACCTGATCTTCGCTCTACAAGCTGTCCTCTACCCCATGCATAAGCTGGATCTATCCATCAGCCCAGTACCATGGTCCAACCATAGCCTGATAAGGTTCCAGATGCCATCACACCCCAACAAAAATAGAACCCAGGCCTCGAGTGAATCCACCACAGCATCATCAAAACACTTCCGGCCATTCAACAAGGAGGAAATCCAGGACAGAGTCACTGAAACTGGAGGACTTAGAGAACAGAACCCGGCGGCAGAATTTGCATATAAAAGGGGTGCCAGAAGTGAGTGAGTACCTTGACTGTAAGAATACAGCAAAAGCCATCTGTGAGGCGGTCCTGAAGGAAGCTGGAGAGGAAGTGGGAGAGGTGGTGCTGGATCAGGCACACCGATCTCTTGGGCCAGCGCGAAGGGAGCAACCTAGAGACATTATCATCTGTTTCCATGATTACCATATCAAGGACAAAATAGCCAATAGGATGCAAGCCATGGGAAAGTTTAAGTGGGATGGAATTCAGATAGCCATATATGCAGACTTGGCTACAGCTACATTGAAGCGCCGGAGGTCCTGGCGGGAGTTTACAGCAAGGCTACAAGAGGACAATGTACGATATAAGTGGCTATTATCCAGTGGGCCTCACTTTCACTATGGCAGGAGTGACCCGACGGGCAGAGACTCTACAAGCACTAAGGGAGGCAATGAAAGAGGCGGGCATTCAGCGGATACCGGAGTTGGAACAGACAGGGAGCCAGCTGCAGCGAGCATCAGCGGAGAGATGGCGCCGGGTCGACAGGCGTGAGAGGAAATCCATGCGAAGAGGAAAGAATATACCTTTTCGAAGTTGAAAACTGAATATGTTTGTTTGAATAAATTGTGGGGCAGGAAGATGTTTAAGGTGGGGAGGGAGTTCAGATAATATACATGAATAAGTGAACGTTGTTTGGAGTAGAGTGGTTGTGAAGAGTGGTAGGATGGCCTGGGATGGAAGGGATGGCGAGGGGTGGGGAGGGGGTTGAGCGAAAATGGGTTGTGGGGTGTTGTGTGTGGGGTGGATGGGGGACGGTTGTGCATGGTAGAGGGATATGGGTGAGGGTGATGAGGGGGTGGGGGTGACTGGGTGGGTATAGGGAAGGGGAGTGAGTGCGATTTTAAAAGGAAAGGTGTGGAAGGGAAGGGAGAGGGGCAGGGGGAGGGGGGGATCTCCATGGACTGGATTATGCTGAGAGCAAGAAAGAATCCCAGAAATGGAGCATGGCTTAAAAATCCTTACGCTCAATGTGCGGGGTCTTAATTCCTGGCAGAAAAGAAGGGCCGTAATAAGAGAGGGGACTCGAGCCCAAGCTGATATACTTCTCCTGCAGGAGACCCACCTAAAGAGCTCTCTGGAAGGGGGTCTATACCAGGGTAAATATGATAGATGATTCTTCGCTGCTAATTGTAGTTCCTATAAAAAGGGGGGTGTGGGGATATTGTTTTCAAAGGATCTACTTTTGGAAACTAGGGAAGTCAGTAGGGATAAGAAAGGGAGGTATGTGCTGTGGTGTGGATTATTGGAAGGGAAGGAAGTTACTATTTGTTGTGTATATACGCCTAATATATCCCAGGGCCCTTTCTTTGACAGTGTGCTTCCACTTATAGAGGAGCTCAGACAGGGGTGTTTGATTGTGGGGGGGGGGGATTTCAATGTAGTAGTGGACCCACGTGTGGACTCTACGGGGGGGGGGGGGGGGAGGCGATGGGATAAAGTAGGCAGAAAGAAGTTGATTAAAATGTCTGCATTGGGGTTGGTGGATGTTTGGAGGTATAGCCATGCGGGGGAACGAGCTTATACCTTTTTCTCTCACTCACATCAATCATATAGTAGAATTGACATGCTGTGGATCGACTCACAGTGGTTGGATAGAGTGGGTGCAGTGGATATTGGGGTGGTGTCCTGGACGGATCATGCACCGGTAACTTTGGCCCTGGCATTCTATAAGGAGCGAGCTGGACTCCGGTTTTGGAGACTGAATGAATCACTGTTGACAGATCCTGAGGGGGTGGCTAGCTTGAGGGCCTGCATCAAGGAGTACTTTCAATTAAATGGGGGAACGGAAGTAGCCCGGGAGGTAGTGTGGGATGGTATGAAAGCGGTAATACGGGGGTGGTTAATAGCAATGGCGGCAAAAAAGAAGAGGCTGGTGGGTGAGTTGGAGGAGAGGTTGAGAGCTCAGTTACAAACACTGGTTAGAGAGCATCAAAGGGCGGGGAGTAGGGCGACTTTGCTACGGTTGACTAGGGTGTGGGAGGAGTTGGAAGTGTTAAGGTTGGGGGATGTGGCATACCAAATGAAGCAGCTGCAGCATGCTTTTTATGTGGGAGGAAATAAACCAGGTAGATACTTGGCTCAGCAGCTCAGGAGAAGGCAGGTGCAGCAGCAGTTATATAAGCTGAAGAATGAAAGAGGGGAGTGGGAACTTGGAATGGAGAATGTCCAGGCGATTTTTTGTAGATACTAGGGGGCCCTGTATAGGGCGGAGCGGAGTGGTTCGGAGGTGGGGATTAGAGAATATTTAGAAAAGCTTAGTCTTCCAAAGCTGGACGAGGCAGAACAGCTCTGGATGGACAGGGCAATTGAAGAAGAGGAGGTCCGTGTAGCAATTGCTGGTCTCACGGAGGGCAAGGCTCCGGGGTTAGACGGTCTTACGGCACGGTTTTATAAGCTTTTTAGTCCTGAAATTTGTGGAGAACTTACCAGGGTCTTTAATGGGATCCAGCAGGAGGTGGGGGGGGGGGGGGTGTTACTGTGATCTATGGCAGTGGCGGGAGTAGCCCTGATACCCAAACCAGGGAAGGATAAGGGAATGAGAGAGTCATATCGGCCTATATCTCTAATTAATTTAGATGCAAAGATTTTGGCTAAGGTTCTGGCAACTCGATTGCAGAATTATCTACCGAAGTTGATAAATAATGACCAAACGGGCTTTATTCCTGGAAGGCAGGCCAGTGACAATATAAGGAAATTATTAAATGTTATTTGGGTGGCCCGGGCAGAGAAAATAGACTCTTTGATTGTTGCGGTGGATGCCGAGAAGGCGTTTGATAGAGTGGAATGGCCCTTTATGTTTGCTGTGTTACAGAGATTGGGGATTGGGGTAGGGTTACAACAGTGGATTGGAGCATTGTATGACCAGCCGAAGGCTAGGATTCGAGTGAATGGTACCTATTCTGCAGAATTTGAGCTGGAATGGGGCCCCCTGTCACCTCTGCTATTTGCCCCCTGTCACCTCTGCTATTTGCACTAGTTATAGAACCCTTAGCGCAGCGGATTAGAGAACATGCTGGCATTAGGGGCGTACCTGTTGGTTGTGGAGAATATAAAATTTCTCTTTTTGCAGACGATATAATCTATACTGCGAGTAGGCCGGTAGAGTCGTTACCGGTGTTGGTGGAGGCAATACGGGAATATAGTGTGCTTTTGGGATATAAAATGAATATGGGTAAAACTGAGATCTTGAAGATTGGATTGGAACCTAGCGCGGAGGTCCAGTTGAAGCGGGATTACCCATTTCGGTGGGCGAAGCAGAAATTAAAATATCTAGGGGTATGGATATGCTGTGATTGGAAGCAACTGAGACAAATAAATTATGATCCCTTAATTAGCGAGCTCCTGAATGATCTTGTGTGGTGGGATAGAGCCACCTTTTCGTGGGTAGGTCGTATTGCCATTGTTAAATTGAACTTGCTGCCTAGGATACTTTATTTGTTCACGGCACTACCTATTCAGTTATCGGTGACACAATTGAGGATGCTGCAGCAAAGAATCTTTTCCTTTATTTGGAGAAGGCGTCCGCCGAGGCTCAATAGAAGAGTGATGTTTAAGCACCGAAGTGAGGGGGGAATGGGGGTCCCGGACTTGTTGTGCTACTATAAGGCGGTGCAGTTGAGGGCGCTTGTATGCTGGAGGTTGGGTCCGGAAGCCCGAGGGTGGGTGAGAGCAGAGATTTTGAGTGGGCAGCGAGAGTTGGCAGAACGTCTGTGGACTCAGGGGCCGGAGAGGTGGGATAAAGCTGAGAAGGAGCAGCAGATGAGCCCGTTTACAGAACTTACTTTAGGGGTATGGAAGCAAGAGAAAATGCACTTGGTGAGAAAGAGGGTGGTTGTTCAGCTTCAGAAAATTAGGAGGTGTAGAGGTTTTCATGAAGGGGGGGAGAGCTGCGATATATAAAAAATGGGAGGAAAAAGGTTTGGTGTGGATGGGACAGCTGTTCACGGAGAGTGGTCAGTTAGGTACTTTCGAGTATCTACAGGGGAAATTTGACATAGGGAAGGAAGATTGGTTTGGGTACTGTCAATTAGCGCACTTTGTGCAGAATAGCTTGAAGGGGGCGGAAAGAGGAGGGGTATGCACTCCTTTTGAAAGGTTGTTGCTTCGCGGAGAGGAATAGCAGGGTTGGGTCTCTCTGATCTATAAAAATCTGGAAAGGGGAGGTACATATGCGGCATAACAGGTGGCGTGGATGCGCGACCTGGGTGGTGATTGGGATGAGGAAAGGTAGGTGTCGGTGCACGAGGAAGTTAGGATTGTGTCGAGTTCGGAGGCGGTGCAGGAACATTGTTATAAAATGTTGTATCGTATGTATTTAATGCCGAAATGATTAGCGGAGATTGATAAGTCGAAAGAGCCATACTGTTGGAAAGGGTGTGGGGCTCTGGGTACGTATTTGCATGTGTGGTGGGAGTGCCCAGTGCTCCAGGGAATTTGGTCATGGATGCAGGATTGGGTAGGGACGCTGGTGGGCTGGAGAGGGAAGCTGACTCCGGAGCAGGTCCTTTTGGGGGAATGGGAGGTGGAGGACTATGATTTGAGATACCTGCTGAAGATGATTTCCATCGCAGTACGAATGGAGATTGCATGTGGGTGGAAAGGACCTAATGGGCCGGAAGTGGACCAAGTGTTGAAGAGAGTTCAATTTATCTGTCAGATGTCAGAATTGCAAGCTCGTTTGACAAATAAACTGAGTGCTTCTATCGAAAGTGGCAACCTTACCTTCAGTGGCGGGGAGGTGTTCAAATAGGGGGGGAGGGAGGTGTTGGGAAGGTTTTATAATGGGTGGAGGGTGGAGCTGTCTGGCATAGGAGTTAGGGTTTGAATATGGAGACATAAGGGGTGGTTCATTGAAGTGGGAGTGTTCGGTCCATGGAGATGAGGGAGAGGGTTGGGGGGAGGGGAGAGGGTTGGGGGAGGGGGAGCATGGGGGGGGGTGAAGAGGGATTGTGCCAACGGTGCTATTATTGGGAGGTCTTGGGGAAGAAGGTCCCGGGATCTGTTAATGTAACTATAAATGTTAATGCTTCATGTTACTGTTATTGGTTAAATCTAAGTATTTATGCCTTAGCTGTTCTATGGACTCCAGGTTCATAATGGGGGAGGGGGGGGGGGTGGTAAGTGTGTGGATATGAGGTTGTGGCAGCAGAGAGTATACAAACCAATTATACCAGGAGTCAGTTCAGAAGGTCCAAATCATTTATTTGTGCACAAGTCTCCAAACAAGACAGATTCAAAATGGCTGAGCCCCGTTCACTGGTAATACAACAACTTTTATAGACTTTTGCTCCATTCTAAGTATTGACAAACATTTCATTGGTCCCGGTAACCTCCCGTTACTCCCGTACCCCTTCTATTGGTTCCGGTACTGATATGATTATCCAATTATGCTTCTGGGGTGGGCCGAGCACTTGCTAACCCCCCTTCTAGTCACCATTACAATGGCCAGTTCACTAACTTGTTACTTCTATATTTTCAAGGCTATATGGCTTGGTTGTACGTGCAGGGAAGCATGGCTCTGCAATCCCTCTGTCAGCAATTTTTAAACATTTCTCTCTGTATTTTTCCATCAGTTATGCTGGTCTAAGCTAATTCAATACTTCTACTAAATTCATAATTCTTCAGTAAACATGCTGGGGGATGTGCAACTCCACTAGGCCTCTTTACAAGCCTCATTTACAGGTCAAGCTAGTCAGGCTAGCTTGCTTGTATCAGTTATTAGTAAATCACAGGCCTTCACCTGCCACATTCCCCCCTTTGATTAATCTCACCCTATTACTTAATAAGGTGTGAGAATTAAATCACTTTCAGAATAACTATATCATGGTCAGAGGCTTCCGACCATACACAGAAGGGCTAGTTTGATATAGGGCCATAATCTTAGTTGCGGTCTTCCGCTCTACTGTACTATCAATAGAACTGCGTAGGCAACTCATACAACATGGAATTATGCAAGGCAATAGAAATATGGCAGCAACACATAGTAATACAAGTATTAGGAAAGTCTTGAGTCCTCCTAGCCAGGAGAAAAGGTTAGCAAACCAGTTAGGTAATCTTAGAGGGTGCCAAGTCTGTACTGGCACATAGGCATGTTTACGCATATCTTCAGCTATTTGTTCTACTACTTGGCCCTTATCATCTATCTTTAAACAACAATTGGTTAGATTCAGTTTACCACATACTCCTCCTTCAGCTGCTAGTAAATAATCAAGTGCTAAGCGATTCTGGTATATGGCAGTACGCATTTGGGTACTTTGTCTAGCTAAAAGTGTAAGTGCATGGCTGGTTTCATTAGTTATTATCTCAACTACTGCTTGTAAGCGGATAATACGATTAATCATATAGACTGGTGTTCTGTATCCCCAAGAGCCATCCTCATTCCAAGTGGCAGGCCCATAGTATTCAATGATTCTTTCTGGTGGCCAATCATCTCCTTGCCATTTTTCCCATTTACCTATTTGGAGGGGTGCTCTTTTTCGTCTCACTGCTCTTTTGTGTCTGTGAGTTGTGTATACTGGGTATCCCAATTGTTCTCCATGTTCTGTGGGTAGGAGAAAGAAAGCAGGTCTGATAGTTCCTAAGACACAGGCTCCTCCCCACTGTGGTGGGAGTTGAGCATATGCTCGGGTTCCACAGATCCAATATAAACCAGGTGGGGCTTGCCAAGCATGGGGTTTGGCAAGGTTAGTCCATAAACTAGCAAGTTCAGGAAATCTGGCTAATGGGTTAGGAGGTTCAGGTTCTTTATTTCCTGACCACCATGACGTCTTTTTAGTAGTAGTGTTATAGTACTTCTGGTTAAGACAGACCAGCTGTCCTACCTTCTGGGTGAACTGGGGTCCAGTCCTGGTATAACAAAGACGTCCAACAATTGGATGAGCTAACACCCATTCGCTAGTTGTCTTGTGTAATTCAGTCTGATTATAGGTTAAGGAGTAGTTCAATTCTTGGGCTTCCCATGGCCACTGGTCACCCATTTGGGTTCCACCACAAAAGAAACAATCTGAAATCTTTAGACTAGACACTACTGTTTCAGCTAATTCTATGAACAAATTCTGGGATGGGTGAGGAATATCAAATTTATTTTCATGCATGGCTTCATAGAATGTGTTATGAATATGGCACTTGGAGGACTTGTGTGCCTGGGTATTCAAACCTATGTGCACAAGAGCTCCTGGGTCTGTTGCTCCTCCTGCAATGCGTAAGCCAAACTTGTACCCTTGTTTCCATGCACTAGGATTATGGATTAATAATTGCAATGGGTTACAAGCATTTTTCTTACATTTGCTATCTGTTACTGACTTAGTCAAAGTGGCAACTCTCTTATCTCTCTTTACATCTGTTATACCATTATTCCATGTGGCATAGAAGATACATTCCCAATTTGAGCAATAGTAATCTGCAGCGTTAGCAGTACTATATGTCTCCTTCTTTCCAGTACACTTTTTCCAATCTGTGGCACCTTCTGGACACATATACTTATGGTCATTACGATATGCCGTCTCCCATGTACCACATGTGGATTGACCATCCCTGTTTATAACTTCACATGCATCAAAATATAGTATAGCAGGTTTAGTAATATCTTTGAGTGGTCGAGTAGCATTAATTATAAGTCCATCTGCATCATTCCATCGTATTTCCAGAGTATAATAGGATGGATTCTGATGCGGATTGTAGCATATTCTAGAATTGCCTTTGATGCAAACATTCAGTTCAGTGGTGTTATAGACACACCTAGTCACTTTACCAGTGCAGGTATAGTGAGAATGATAAATCAAAGTCTGAGTTACTTTCAGTCCAGTTCTGGTAGAAGATATGCAAGCAGTGCATGGAGGTAGAGCTAAAGTCTGTTCAAAACCTCCAAGACAAGCAACCAAAGCAAAGTAAAAGTAGAAGTACATGTTGATTGGAGTTCTTCTGAATCCTCAGCTTGATCACGACGTTTCTCTTCTTCGTCCCGTACTGTAATAAATCAATTTCTTCAACGGGCACTAAATGTTGATTGAAGATCCTTATGTCGTTTATCATACTATAACCAACATATCAGTCCAGTTGGCTGTTGAAGTATGATCAATCAGTATAGTATCAAAGTAGTGTGTAAAATCACACGCAGATTGGGGTTCGTTGAAACAAACAAACTTTTGCTGCATGGAAAACAGCAATTCTCTTTGAAAGACTTGGCTACTGCAAAGGTACTTGTGAAAAAGTGTTCAAGCTGCTGGTTGCCGTCTTATAGTAACTCGCAAAGGGGCATCAGGATGCTGCTCCGTTGTCCACTTTTCAGACTCTGGGGCTGCTGCGGGCTTGACTCTGCTGTGGTGAATCCAGGCGTCGATCTCTGCTACCTTGACTGCAGTTGGAGTAGATAGGATGACGATGTACGGTCCCTTCCAGTGAGGTTCCAACGGTGTCTTCTTCCAATCTTTGATCCACACCGAAGTTCCAGGCTGATAGGGATGGAAGGGTTCTGTCAAGTTGATGGGTAACTGTTCTTGGATCCACGCATGGAGTGTCTGTAGAACAAAACTAAGAGCTAGGAGTTCTTGTCTAGTTATTTCTGAACCAATCTGAGCTAGACTTCCTTTAATTCCTTGAATTATGGGTGGAGGTCTACCATACAGAATTTCAAAAGGGGAAAATCCTTTTGACTTTACAGGGGCTGAACGTATTCTAAGTAAAGCCATTGGGAGTACCTGGGGCCATTTCAAATTTGTCTCCTGACAGATCTTTGATACATGGGCTTTCAAAGTACGATTCATTCGCTCAACTTTCCCTGAACTCTGGGGTCTGTATGCTGTGTGAAGTTTCCATTGTATCTGTAGCGCTTTTGCTAACTGTTGGGTAATCTGAGAAACAAAGGAGGGTCCATTGTCTGATCCTATTACTGCTGGAATTCCAAATCTAGGGACAATCTCTCTCAATAACACCTTTGTGACTTCTCGGGCTTTCTCTGTTTTAGTCGGGAATGCTTCCACCCACCCTGAATAGGTACAAACTAGCACTAGTAAGTAGTGATATCCACTGGCTTTTGGCATTTCAGTAAAGTCAATCTGTAGGTGGTGCATGGGGTTGACACCTCCTAACTGGATTCCTGGCAATGGGATGGGACCTTGTTTGGCATTATTTCTGGCACAAGTTATACATTGTCGTGCTACTGAGGCTGATAAGGCTGATAACATAGCAATGTAGAAATGTGGTTTGAGTACTTTTTCCATTGCAGTTTTTCCATAATGGGTAGCTTCATGAAGGGCTTTTACAAAGGCTGGTGCTAATGATTCAGGAATGACAATTCGTCCTGGGGGTTGACTACCCTCTGTCGGTGGCAGTTCAATCCATCCATCTTTTATCAAGCCTTCTTCTTTGTTACAATAGTAATCTAATTCTTTGGTGGTATATCGTGGTGTCCATGAACTCAAAGGTACTGGAAACAATGCTGCCTGCATTGGCATTGCTTGTGGTGAAATTTGTCCTGTCATAGCTGCTTGTCGTGCTGAGGCATCTGCAAATCTGTTCCCTCGGGCAACTTCTCCTTTTCCTGCTTGATGTCCTTTGCAATGCATGACAGCTACACGAGTTGGGGCCCATACTGCATCAAGTAGCATCAATATCTCAGGACCGTACTTGACTGATTTTCCTCCGGATGTGATGAGTCCTCTTTCTCTGTAAAGAGCTCCATGGGCATGTAAGGTAGTAAAAGCATACTTAGAGTCTGTATATACATTCAACACAAGTTTTGCACCTAACAGTAGTGCTCTGGTAAGTGCTATCAATTCTGCTTTCTGGGCTGAAGTGCCTGAGGCTAAAGCTGATGATTCAACAACTTCATGTTGGGTGACTACTGCATATCCGGCACAGCGTCGTCCATTGATGACAAGACTGCTTCCATCAACATAGTAAATTTGGTCAGGATTGCTTAAAGGTACGTCTGTTAGATCAGGTCGGCTTGAGAATACAGTGTCCATGACTTCCATACAGTCATGTTCTGGAAGTTCTTCACTGATAGGTATCAGGGTAGCTGGGTTCAAAGCATGGCTCACTTCCAATTGTATCTGTGGGTTTTCGCATAGCATGCTCTGATATTTCAACATTCGGGAACTAGTGAGCCAGAAGTTTGCTTTCTGTTCCATAAGGGCAAGAACTGCATGTGGTACGGTGACTCTTAGATTCTGTCCTAGTGTGAGTTTGTCTGCTTCACTCACCAACAACGCTGTAGCTGCAACTGCTCTCAGGCAAGGTGGCCATCCTTTAGCCACAGTATCCAACTGCTTTGACAAGTATGCTACAGGTCGCTCCCAATTTCCTAATTTCTGAGTCAACATGCCTAGAGCATTTCCTTGATTTTCGTGTACAAACAAGTGGAAAGGTTTATGAACATCGGGTAGTCCAAGGGCTGGTGATGACATCAATTCTTCCTTCAACGTCTTAAAGGCTGTATCCTGCTCAGGTCCCCATTCCAGTGGGGACTTTTCTTCTCCTTTTGTTGCTTCATACAGTGGCTTAGCAATTTGGGCAAAGTTGGGAATCCAAATTCGGCAATATCCTGCTGCTCCCAGAAAGGCTCTGACTTGCTTTCTGGTTGTTGGAGTTGGAATTCTGCATACTGCTTCTTTTCTTTCTCTGCCCAATCTTCTGCTTCCTTGAGTTATCTGGAAACCCAAGTATTTTACTTCTTTTTGGCACAGTTGTGCTTTGGCTCTGGAAACTTTGTATCCAGCTTCATCTAGTAACTGCAAAAGGTCTTTGGTGGCTTGTATGCATTCACTTTCTGATACAGCTGCTATTAGCAGATCATCTACATATTGAAGAAGCACTCTCTTCCCTGGGGCTACTGGATAGCTGGAAAGGTCCTGGTTGAGTGCAGCACTGAAAATGGTGGGTGAATTCTTGAATCCTTGGGGTAATCGTGTCCAAGTAAGTTGGCCCCCTCTTCCAGTGATGGGGTCCTGCCATTCAAATGCAAATAGTATCTGACTTACAGGGGCTAGTCTTATGCAGAAAAATGCATCTTTCAAGTCCAGAACAGTAAAGTGGGTGGCTTCAGTAGGAATTAATCCTAGGAGAGTGTAAGGATTGGGTACAACTGGATGTATAGTCTCAACTGCTTCATTTACTCTCCTTAAATCTTGTACTGGGCGATAATCACCAGTTCCAGGCTTCTTTACTGGTAGAAGTGGGGTGTTCCATGGGGATTGGCACGTTTTCAGTAGGCCATGTTCCAGTAATCTTTGCAAGTGGCGATGAATTCCTTCAATGGCAGCTCTTGGAAGAGGATACTGCTTAACATGTACTGGAGTAGCACCAGGCTTAAGGGTCACAATCACCGGAGCTATATGCTTGGCTAGGCCTGGAGGACTGCCTTCTGCCCATAGTCCAGGTGGGGCATCAATACTTTTCAAAGTTTGCTCAAAACAGGTCTCTTTGACAGTGTCATCAGTGAAATATCTCCATTCTTCTTCTCGGGGTACTGTAAGCAGCATTATTCCTGCTGGTTTGACTTGCTGATTTACTGTCATTTGCATTTCTCCTTTTTCGGTGAAAGATATCTGGGCTTGTAGCTTGGCTAGCATATCTCGTCCCAGTAGTGGTACTGGACATTCAGGCATGTAAAGGAATTGATGAGTTATTTGCTGTCCTCCCAGACTGCATATTCGATTCTGAAGAAAAGATTTTGTAGCTTTGGTACCAGTTGCTCCCACGATGGTGACTGCTTTTGTAGAAAATGGGGCAATTTTTCTATCTATTACTGAATGCTCTGCTCCAGTATCAACCATATGGTCTCCTATTTGTATTCCGACCATAGGCTCCTGGAGACCCAGGGCGAATTCAGAGCCCGGTCTGTCCTAATCCACTTCGTCATAGACCGCTGCTGCCAATGCTTGCACAGCTTCTCCTCGTTCACGCTGGTGTTGCTCTCGATTGGGCCCTCCGCGGTTTCGGGGACGGCCTCGTCTCTCTTCTCTCCATTGAGGATTGTTGTCGTCATCTTCGTGGGCGTCTTCAAGTTGTGGGCATGTATCTCTCCAATGTCCTTCCTCCTTGCAATAGGCACATTGGTTTATGCCTAAAAGGGGCCGGCTTCCTCCTCGGCTCCGCCCTCTTCCTCTGCTCCTTCGACTAGGGGTACCTCCCCTTTTCTCAACTATGGCCGCAGCCAAAAAATCAGCTTTCTTTTTCATTTTTCGATCACATTCTTTTTGTCTTTCATTATCACGATTCACATATAATTTGTGAGCTACTTCTAATAATTGTGTTGCATTCATGCCTGCAAACCCCTCTAATTTCTGTAACTTGCGTCTAATATCTGGTTGTGACTGATTCACAAAAGCAGAGTTTACCATGCTTAAACTTCCTGGTGCATCGGGATCATAAGGAGTGTACATCTTATATGCTTCAATTAATCTTTCATGATATACTGCTGGGCTCTCGTCTATACCTTGGATAACTTCTGTGACTTTAGTAAGATTCATAGCTTTCTGTCCCCCCCTTTTCAGGCCTTGTAACAAGCCTTGGCGAAAACGGACAAGGGATCTGGATCCTTCATTTGTGTTTGGGTCCCAATGAGCATCTTCATTCGGGAATTCTCTCTGAGCTGCTTCTCGATTGTCTATTCTTACTACTCCTCGTTCTGGGGCCACTGGGTTTTCTGCCATCCAATCTATAGCTGCTTTCTTAATTCGTATTCGCTCTTCTGTAGTGAATAGGGTGGATAAAAGCTGTCTGCAATCTGCCCAAGTTGGCTGATGGGTTTCCATTATAGTATTTACTAATTCTGTAAGTTCCTGGGGCTTATTGGTGTAGGAGGCATAGTGCGACCTCCAATTTAACAAATCAGTAGTGGAGAAAGGAACATACACATAATTTAGGGGTCCCGGTATTATCTCATTCTCCTCATTCCTTATTGGCATCCCTGGGACTTGCCGTAAAGGCATCATTCTGGCAATAGAGGGTTTTTGGGATCTAAGTGATGTTTTTGTAACTTTCTTTTCTGGGCTCTTTTTCCTCCTTACTACAGGCTCGTCAGGAATAATTACTTTCTTCTCTATATGTTTTGTTTTTGATTTACATTTCACTACTGGTGGGCTGACACTAGCAAGGACTTCTGCTGCACTGTCAGTCTCACTCGGGGAATTCTCAATTTCCTTCTCTGTCTCGGTATCTGTCTCTTTTTCTGTCTCGGTAGAATCTTCTTCCTCAACTACGGGAGGTTCAACTTCCTGCTCTTCAGGTTCAGGTGGGGGCTCAGGGGTTGCGTTCCTTTCTGGCTGTCTCTGGGGCTCTGGCGCAGGGCGCCGTCTCGCTATTCTTACTGGACTCGGAACCATCTGTCGGGGAATTGGTTCTGGAGAATCAGGATCTACTAGAATGGGTGGCATTTTCTTGGGTTTCTCATCTTTCCCTGCTCTGGGCTGCTCTTTTTCTACTTTCTGAGCATGTTCTGTTTTCGCTAACATTATTCTGCACTGTTCTTCAAAACAGCGCTTCGCCCAGGAAGGCGGGGATTCACAAATACTTAACCAGGAGTCTATGTAAGGGTACTGATCAGGATGTACTACTTTCACTCTACGGTGAATCAACTGAATAATTCCTACATCAAAGGTTCCCTCTCGGGGCCAGGTAGGGTCTAGATCAGGCCACTCCCTAGTACATAAAATCTGTAAACGAGCTGCAGTCATTTTTGCACCATAGTCTCCTGAAAATCCCTCTCTAAAATGTGCGATCATACATTCTAATGGAGTGTTCCTAGTAGACTCCGCCCCTCCCATTTCGATGTGTGCGCGCAACAACAAACAGAGGGAGAAGGTGGTCGGACCGTGGGTAAGGGGTCCTCACGGCCCTAGAAACATACAAGGGAAACAAATAACAAGACAAAGACGGCAATCGCTTCCCCCTTTTTGCGACTTGAACGCGGTCGCCCGGTCAAGAAATGCGCTACTCAGGGGTCCGCTTTCACTTGGTTTGTGCTGCCAAAGCCAAACCTCTCATACACACTTCATTCACACACTCTTGCTTGCAATGCAATCCCAGAATGCATTCTTTTCTAATTATTCTGACTAGTCTTTTCCAAGTTTCAAATTACAAGAAGACGGGAGTTTTGCTCTGCGCATACACATACAGAGGTACTCGGTCCGTCTTGAGAGTTGATCAGGCTCTCTTACCAAATTCCAAGTTCAAGCGGCAGTCCTGCACTTTCTCATCTGTCTAGACATAACAAGTCAAAACTACTCACCGGATCCGGTCCTCACAACTCCCCAAGCAGGCGCATGAGTTGGACCTCGGACTCCCCTCACTCGGGTTCGAGGCGCTGGCTCCAGCCGGGCCCGGCACCCGCCGAGGTCCGGTTGACTCCCTCCGATGCAATGGACCGGCGGCTCCTGGGAGCAGCCCCCGTCGGAAGGGCGCGATCCCGGCAGGACCAGGCCTGTTGAGGCGGAAAGTCGTGGTATATTGCCCTATATACCTCTGGTTCCACACGTTCCCGGCCAACGCACCAAAAATATGTGGCAGCAGAGAGTATACAAACCAATTATACCAGGAGTCAGTTCAGAAGGTCCAAATCATTTATTTGTGCACAAGTCTCCAAACAAGACAGATTCAAAATGGCTGAGCCCCGTTCACTGGTAATACAACAACTTTTATAGACTTTTGCTCCATTCTAAGTATTGACAAACATTTCATTGGTCCCGGTAACCTCCCGTTACTCCCGTACCCTTCTATTGGTTCCGGTACTGATATGATTATCCAATTATGCTTCTGGGGTGGGCCGAGCACTTGCTAACCCCCCTTCTAGTCACCATTACAATGGCCAGTTCACTAACTTGTTACTTCTATATTTTCAAGGCTATATGGCTTGGTTGTACGTGCAGGGAAGCATGGCTCTGCAATCCCTCTGTCAGCAATTTTTAAACATTTCTCTCTGTATTTTTCCATCAGTTATGCTGGTCTAAGCTAATTCAATACTTCTACTAAATTCATAATTCTTCAGTAAACATGCTGGGGGATGTGCAACTCCACTAGGCCTCTTTACAAGCCTCATTTACAGGTCAAGCTAGTCAGGCTAGCTTGCTTGTATCAGTTATTAGTAAATCACAGGCCTTCACCTGCCACAAGGTTGAGTGCTTAGTGTTGTAACCTGGGAGATGTACTATTGATGTTGTTTTCTCTGAATATGTACTGTTCTGAGTTATATGAATGTGCATTAATAAACACTTTAATACAAAAAAAAAGAAAAGAAAAACTTCCCGTTCTGGAAAATGCTGGGTCCTCTCCAGCTTATATTGCAGTGCTCTAATAGGAACATTGGATGGCATCGGTTGCTCTCTACTTTGTTTTTCGACTTTCTACATACCTATTCCTAGAGAGTCTTTTATTTGCACCATTGCTATTGCCACTGTAGCCTTTTTTTTTTTTTTTTACTGACCAGGTTGTTCCTCCAATTGTTGCTGCAGCTTTCTTCCATTCCTATAACGCTGCTTTTCATTCTCTTTTCAAAGTGCCTTATGACGAGATACAAGGAGTTTTTCTTTTCCATACAGAAGTCCTTAGTGTCCTTCAAGTATTGTTGTTTAGGTAGTACAGCCCTCCAGCTGATCTTGCTGCTGTGTTTGCTCTTTTTAAGTGTTCTACTACCCATTTTGAACTTGCTGATGGTGGTAGACCGGTAGTATCCCCCCGCCCTGTACCTGATTGTTTGTCCCAGACTTGGGTTGCTAAGAACTTCATGCCAGAGGGTAGCAGAAGACTTACAAAGAAAGAGTTGATGCACAATAAAGCCGCATGGCCAATAGTGGGATTAACTTGGCAGTACCTTATGACATCACAATGTGCTGTAGTCTCCCTGAAGTTTGAGCTGAATCAGGCTTAGCATACAGCAAACATTATTTTAAAAGGCCCCTGTAACATTTTAAAATCCAAATCATTGGGCTTTCTTGGTTTCAGGAATATTGTAAGTGGAAAAGTGTTTTCCAAGGTACATGTTAATGGATTTCAGGCTTAAACCCTGCCAAAGCATCAATATAGCTGGGTGTGCTTTCAAGGATGTAGACATCAACTAATTGTATTTCGTTATTTCTATTAAGCTAAAATGAGACACTTCTTCAGATTTCGTGAGAGAAACACTGTCCTTCACAGCCTAGCCACAAACTGATAGAAAAAAAACTGTACCTGGTGCACAAAGGTATAGCAAATATATGCACGCAGAATATCCCCTTCTCATCACCAACACTGGCCTGGAAGGAAATGTGTGACTTCTCACACTAGATGGGAATACTAGGTCAGTACAGACTCAGAGGCTATATTGTATTTAACAACATACTGCTTCTTAGGATATTGGAGCAGTACAGGCTCAGAGGACACAATACTTCTTCACATCATGCTGAGCTATTGGGTCAATGCTGAGGAAATGGTATATTTGTTTTATCTCTGCCCCCCTCACATGGATTGTAAACCCCTTAAGATGTTCCTACATTAATGGTATAAAAATGTGTGAAATAAAGATGAAAAGTGTAAATCACCTGTTGAGCCATTTCATTTCCTCTGTGTTCCTGCTCTGTGCAAGGTCTTCAAGTAGAGTATGCAGAGGAGAAGCAAGGTTAGAGGGAAGTGGAAAGCAATTATTACTCAGAAGTGTAATTTGATTGGCTGGGCATAGTCTTTACTGTTAAGTCATACCTTTGGCTTTATCTGAATAAAAACAAAGAGTAATATGACATCATTGTGATTTAGCTCTGGGAGGGTTTGCTTTACTTCAGTTTTCATTATAGATTACTTATTTTTTACATTGATTGCCTATCTATGATTCTAGGATATCTCAACATTTCTGCAGATTTCTTGCTCTTATGCTGTAGCAGCGAAGTGCAGACAATGAATAAATCCAGGAGTCAATTTATAAGAACATAAGATATGCCATACTGGGTCAGACCAAGGTCCATCAAGCCCAGTATTCTGTTTCCAACAGTGGCCAATCTAGGTCATACGTACCTAGCGGCTTTCCCCAAGGGACACAGGTTCCACAATGCTTGTATTGGTTCAAGCATTGATATCCTGGGTCCCTTCTTAATAATGGTTTATGGACCTTTCCTCCAGGAACTTGTCCAAACCTTTTTTAAACCCAGCTACACTAACAGCCTTTACTACATCCTCCGGTAACAAATTCCAGATTTTGATTACACGTTGAGTGAAAAAATATTTTCTTTTATTAGTCTTAAATAATTTACCCTGTAGCTTCATTGCATGTCCCCTAGTCTTTCTATATTCTGATAAGGTAAAACAATCGATCTACGTTTACCCGTTCCACTCCGTTCATTAATTTATAGACTTCTATCATATCTCCCCTCAGCCGTCTCTTTTCCAGATTAAAGAGCCCCAACCTTTTTAGCCTTTCTTCATAGGAGTAGCCTTCCATCCCCTTTACCATTTTGGTGGCTCTTCTCTGAACCTTTTCTAAAATCGCTATATCCTTTTTAAGATACGGCGACCAGAATTGCACACAATATTCAAGGTGCGGTCTCACCATGGAACGATATAGAGGCATTATAATATCTTTTGTTTTATTTTCCATTCCTTTCCTTATCATACCTAGCATTCTATTTGCTCTCTTGGCCGCCGCTGCACACTGGGCCGAGGGTTTTAACATGGTATCCACAAGGACGCCTAAATCTTTTTCCTGGGTGGTGGTTCTGTGGCAGGTGAAGGCCTGTGATTTACTAATAACTGATACAAGCAGGCTAGCCTGACTAGCTTGACCTGTAAATGAGGCTTGTAAAGAGGCCTAGTGGAGTTGCACATCCCCCAGCATGTTCACTGAAGAATTATGAATTTAGTAGAAGTATTGAATTAGCTTAGACCAGCATAACTGATGGAAAAATACAGAGAGAAATGTTTAAAATTGCTGACAGAGGGATTGCAGAGTCATGCTTCCCTGCACATACAACCAGCCATATAGCCTTGAAAATATAGAAGTAACAAGTTAGTGAACTGGCCATTGTAATGGTGACTAGAAGGGGGGTTAGCAAGTGCTCGACCCACCCCAGAAGTATAATTGGATAATCATATCAGTACCGGAACCAATAGAAGGGGTACGGGAGTAACGGGAGGTTACCGGGACCAATGAAATGTTTGTCAATACCTAGAATGGAGCAAAAGTCTATAAAAGTTGTTGTATTACCAGTGAACAGGGCTCAGCCATTTTGAATCTGTCTTGTTTGGAGACTTGTGCACAAATAAATGATTTGGACCTTCTGAACTGACTCCTGGTATAATTGGTTTGTATACTCTCTGCTGCCACATATTTTTGGTGCATTGGCCGGGAAGTTGTGGAACCAGAGGTATATAGGGCAATATACCACGACTTTCCGCCTCAACAGGCCTGGTCCTGCCGGGATCGCGCCCTTCCGACGGGGGCTGCTCCTAGGCGCCGCCGGTCCATTGCATCGGAGGGAGTCGGCCGGACTTCGGCGGGTGCCGGGCCCGGCTGGAGCCAGCGCCTCGAACCCGAGTGAGGGGAGTCCGAGGTCCAACTCATGCGCCTCCTTGGGAAGTTGTGAGGACCGGATCCGGTGAGTAGTTTTGACTTGTTATGTCTAGACAGATGAGAAAGTGCAGGACTGCCACTTGAACTTGGAATTTGGAATTTGGTAAGAGAGCCTGATCAACTCTCAAGACGGACCGAGTACCTCTGTATGTGTATGCGCAGAGCGAAACTCCCGTCTTCTTGTAATTTGAAACTTGGAAAAGACTAGTCAGAATAGTTAGAAAAGAATGCATTCTGGGATTGCGTTGCTAGCAAGAGTGTGTGAATGAAGTGTGTATGAGAGGTTTGGCTTTGGCAGCACAAACCAAGTGAAGGCGGACCCCTGAGTAGCGCATTTCTTGACCGGGCGACCGCGTTCAAGTCGCAAAAAGGGGGAAGCGATTGCCGTCTTTGTCTTGTTATTCGTTTCCCTTATATGTTCCTAGGGCCATTGTGGTAGCAGAGAGTATACAAACCAATTATACCAGGAGTCAGTTCAGAAGGTCCAAATCATTTATTTGTGCACAAGTCTCAAACAAGACAGATTCAAAATGGTTGAGCCCTGTTCTCTGGCAATACAACAACTTTTATAGACTTTTGCTCCATTCTAGGTATTGACAAACATTTCATTGGTCCCGGTAACCTCCCGTTACTCCCGTACCCCTTCTATTGGTTCCGGTACTGATATGATTATCCAATTATGCTTCTGGGGTGGGCCGAGCACTTTGCTTACCCCCCCTCTAGTCCCAATACAATGGCTAGTTCACCAACTTGTTACTTCTATATTTTCAAGGCTATATGGCTGGTTGTATGTGCAGGGAAGCATGGCTCTGCAATCTCTCTGTCAGCAATTTTAAACATTTCTCTCTGTATTTTTCCATCAGTTATGCTGGTCTAAGCTAATTCAATACTTCTACTAAATTCATAATTCTTCAGTGAACATGCTGGGGGATGTGCAACTCCACTAGGCCTCTTTACAAGCCTCATTTACAGGTCAAGCTAGTCCAGCTAGCCTGCTTGTATCAGTTATCAGTAAATCACAGGCCTTCACCTGCCACATTCCCCCCTTTGATTAATCTCACCCTATTACTTAATAAGGTGTGAGAATTAAATCACTTTCAAAATAACTATATCATGGTCAGAGGCCTCGGACCATACACAGGAGGACTAGTTCGATATAGGGCCATAATCTTAGTTGCGGTCTTCCGCTCTACTGTACTATCAATAGACTTGCGTAGACAACCCATACAACATGGAATTATGCAAGGCAATAGAAATATAACCACAACACATAATAATACAAGTATTAGGAAAGTCTTGAGTCCTCCTAGCCAGGAGAAAAGGTTAGCAAACCAGTTAGGTAATCTTAGAGGATGCCAAGTCTGTACTGGCACATAGGCATGTTTACGCATATCTTCAGCTATTTGTTCTACTACTTGGCCCTTATCATCTATTTTTAAACAACAATTGGTTAGATTCAGTTTACCACATACTCCTCCTTCAGATGCTAGTAAATAATCAAGTGCTAAACGATTCTGGTATATGGCAGTACGCATTTGGGTACTTTGTCTAGCTAAAAGTGTAAGTGCATGGCTGGTTTCATTAGTTATTATCTCAACTACTGCTTGTAAGCGGATAATACGATTAATCATATAGACTGGTGTTCTGTATCCCCAAGAGCCATCCTCATTCCAGGTGGCAGGCCCATAATATTCAATGATTCTTTCTGGTGGCCAATCATCTCCTTGCCATTTTTCCCAGTTACCTATTTGGAGGGGTGCTCTCTTTCGTCTCACTACTCTTTTGTGTCTGTGAGTTGTGTAAATTGGATATCCTAATTGTTCTCCATGTTCTGTGGGTAGGAGAAAGAAAGCAGGTCTGATAGTTCCTAAGACACAGGCTCCTCCCCACTGCGGTGGGAGTTGAGCATATGCTCGGGTTCCACAGATCCAATATAAACCAGGTGGGGCTTGCCAAGCATGGGGTTTGGCAAGGTTTGTCCATAAACTAGCAAGTTCAGGAAATCTGGTTAATGGGTTAGGAGGTTCAGGTTCTTTATTTCCTGACCACCATGACGTTTTCTTGGTAGTAGTGTTATAGTACTTCTGGTTAAGACAGACTAGCTGTCCCACCTTCTGGGTGAACTGAGGACCAGTTCTGGTATAACAAAGACGTCCAACAATTGGATGAGCCAACACCCATTCGCTAGTTGTCTTGTGTAATTCAGTCTGATTATAGGTTATGGAGTAATTCAATTCTTGGGCTTCCCATGGCCACTGGTCACCCATTTGGGTTCCACCACAAAAGAAACAATCTGAAATCTTTAGACTAGACACTACTGTTTCAGCTAATTCTATGAACAAATTCTGGGATGGGTGAGGAATATCGAATTTATTTTCATGCATGGCTTCATAGAATGTGTTATGAATATGGTACTTGGAGGACTTGTGTGCCTTGGTATTCAAACCTATGTGTACAAGAGCTCCTGGATCTGTTGATCCTCCTGCAATGCGTAAGCCAAACTTATACCCTTTTTTCCATGCACTAGGATTACGGATTAGTAATTGCAATGGGTTACAAGCATTTTTCTCACATTTGCTATCTGTTATTGACTTAGTTAAAGTGGCAACTCTCTTATCTCTTTTTTCATCTGTTATACCATTGTTCCATGTGGCATAAAAGATGCATTCCCAATTTGAGCAATAGTAATCAGCAGCATTAGCAGTACTATATGTCTCCTTTTTTCCAGTACACTTTTTCCAATCTGTGGCACCTTCTGGACACATATACTTATGGTCATTACGGTATGCCGTCTCCCATGTACCACATGTAGATTGTCCATCCCTGTTTATAACTTCACATGCATCAAAATATAGTATAGCAGGTTTAGTAATGTCTTTAAGTGGTCGAGTAGCATTAATTATAAGTCCATCTGCATCATTCCATCGTATTTCCAGAGTATAATAGGATGGATTCTGATGCGGATTGTAGCATACTCTAGAATTGCCTTTGATGCAAACATTCAGTTCAGTGGTGTTATAAACACACCTAGTCACTTTACCGGTGCAGGTATAGTGAGAATGATAAATCAGAGTCTGAGTTACTTTTAGTCCAGTTCTAGTAGAAGATATGCAAGCAGTACATGGAGGTAGAGCTAAAGTCTGTTCAAAACCTCCAAGACAAGCAACCAAAGCAAAGCAAAAGTAGAAGTGCATGTTGATTGGAGTTCTTCTGAATCCTCAGCTTGATCACGACATTCTCTTCTTCGTCCCGCACTGTAATAAAACGATTTCTTCAACGGGCACTAAGTGTTAATTGAAGATTCTTATATCATTTATCATACTATAACCAACATATCAGTGCAGTTGGCTTGTAGAAGTATGATCAATCAGTATAGTATCAAAGTAGTGTGCAAGATCACACGCAGATTAGGGTTCGTTGAAACAAACAAACTTTTGCTGCATGGAAAACAGCAATCCTCTTCGAAAGACTTGGCTTTGCAAAGGCACCTGTGACAAGGTGTTTAAGCTGCTGGTTGCCGTCTTATGGTAACTCGCAAAGGGGCATCAGGGTGCTGTTCTGCTATCCATTCCTCAGACTCTGGAGCTGCTGCTGGCTTGACTCTGCTGTGATGAATCCAGGCATCGATCTCCGCTACCTTGACTGCAGTTGGAGTAGATAGGATGACGATGTACGGTCCCTTCCAGTGGGGTTCCAACGGTGTCTTTTTCCAATCTTTGATCCACACCGAAGTTCCAGGCTGATAAGGATGGAAGGGTTCTGTCAAGTTGATGGGTAACTGTTCTTGGATCCACGCATGGAGAGTCTGTAGAACAAAACTGAGAGCTAGGAGTTCTTGCCTAGTTATTTCTGAACCAATCTGAGTTAGACTTCCTTTAATTCCTTGAATTATGGGTGGAGGTCTACCATACAGAATCTCAAAAGGGGAAAATCCTTTTGACTTTACAGGGGCTGAACGTATTCTGAGTAAAGCCATTGGGAGTACTTGGGGCCACTTCAATTTTGTCTCCTGACAGATCTTTGACACATGAGCTTTCAAAGTACGATTCATTCGCTCAACTTTCCCTGAACTCTGGGGTCTGTATGCTGTGTGAAGCTTCCATTGTATCTGTAGGGCTTTCGCTAACTGTTGGGTAATCTGAGAAACAAAGGAGGGTCCATTGTCTGATCCTATTACTGCTGGAATTCCAAATCTAGGGACAATCTCTCTCAATAACACTTTTGTGACTTCTCGGGCTTTCTTTGTTTTAGTTGGGAATGCTTCCACCCACCCTGAATAGGTACAAACTAACACTAGTAAATAGTGATATCCACTGGCTTTTGACATTTCAGTAAAGTCAATCTGTAGGTGGTGCATAGGGGTAACACCTCCTAACTGAATTCCTGGCAATGGGACGGGACCTTGTTTGGCATTATTTTTGGCACAAGTTATGCATTGTCGTGCTACTGAAGCTGATAAGGCTGATAACATAGCAATGTAGAAATGTGGTTTGAGTACTTTTTCCATTGCAGTCTTTCCATAATGGGTAGCTTCATGAAGGGCTTTTACAAAGGCTGGTGCTAATGATTCAGGAATGACAATTCGTCCTGGAGGTTGACTACCCTCTGTCGGTGGCAGTTCAATCCATCCATCTTTCATCACGCCTTCTTCTTTGTTACAATAGTAATCTAATTCTTTGGTGGTATATCGCGGTGACCATGAGCTCAAGGGTATTGGAAACAATGCTGCCTGCATCGGCGTTGCCTGTGGTGAAATTTGTCCTGTCATAGCTGCTTGTCGTGCCGAGGCATCTGCAAATCTATTCCCTCGGGCAACTTCTCCTTTTCCTGCTTGATGTCCTTTGCAATGCATGACAGCTACACGAGTTGGAGCCCATACTGCATCTAGTAGCATCAGTATCTCAGGACCATACTTGATTGATTTTCCTCCGGATGTGATGAGTCCTCTTTCTCTATAAAGAGCTCCATGGGCATGTAGAGTAGTAAAAGCATACTTAGAGTCCGTATATACATTCAACACAAGTTTTGCACCTAACAGTAGTGCTCTGGTAAGTGCTATTAATTCTGCTTTCTGAGCTGAAGTGCCTGAGGCTAAGGCTGACGATTCAACAACTTCATGTTGGGTGACTACTGCATATCCGGCACAGCGTCGTCCATTGATGACAAGACTGCTTCCATCAACATAGTAAATTTGGTCAGGATTGCTTAGAGGTACATCTGTTAAATCAGGTCTGCTTGAGAATACAGTGTCCATGACTTCCATGCAGTCATGTTCTGGAAGTTCTTCACTGATAGGTATCAGGGTAGCTGGGTTCAAAGCATGGCTCACTTCCAATTGTATCTGTGGGTTTTCACATAGCATGCTCTGATATTTCAACATTCGGGAACTGGTGAGCCAGAAGTTTGCTTTCTGTTCCATAAGGGCAAGAACTGCATGCGGCACAGTGACTTTTAAATTCTGTCCCAGTGTGAGTTTGTCTGCTTCACTCACCAGCAACGCTGTAGCTGCAACTGCTCTCAGGCAAGGTGGCCATCCTTTAGCCACAGTGTCCAACTGTTTTGACAAGTATGCTACAGGTCGCTCCCAATTTCCTAATTTCTGAGTCAGCATGCCTAGAGCATTTCCTTGGGTTTCATGTACAAACAAGTGGAAAGGCTTATGGACATCTGGTAATCCAAGAGCCGGTGATGACATCAATTCTTCTTTCAACATCTTAAAGGCTGTATCTTGTTCGGGTCCCCATTCCAGTGGTGACTTTTCACTTCTTTTTGGCATAGTTGTGCTTTGGCTCTGGAAACTTTGTATCCAGCTTCATCTAGTAACTGCAAAAGGTCTTTGGTAGCTTGTATGCATTCACGTTCTGACACTGCTGCTATTAGCAGATCATCCACGTATTGAAGAAGCACTCTCTTTCCTTGGGCTACTGGATAGCTGGAAAGGTCTTGGTTGAGTGCAGCACTGAAAATGGTGGGTGAATTCTTGAATCCTTGGGGTAATCGTGTCCAGTTAAGTTGGCCCCCTCTTCCAGTGATGGGGTCCTGCCATTCAAATGCAAATAGTATCTGACTCACAGGGGCTAATCTTATGCAGAAAAATGCATCTTTCAAGTCCAGAACAGTAAAGTGGGTGGCTTCAGTAGGAATTAGTCCTAGGAGAGTGTAAGGATTTGGTACAACTGGATGTATAGTCTCAACTGCTTCATTTACTCTCCTTAAATCTTGTACTGGGCGGTAATCACCAGTTCCAGGTTTCTTTACTGGCAGGAGTGGGGTATTCCATGGGGGTTGGCATGTTTTCAGTAGGCCATGTTCCAATAATCTTTGCAAGTGTCGATGAATTCCTTCAATAGCAGCTCTTGGGAGAGGATACTGTTTAACATGTACTGGAGTAGCACCAGGCTTAAGGGTCACAATCACTGGAGCTATGTGCTTGGCTAGGCCTGGAGGACTGCCTTCTGCCCATACTCCAGGTGGGGCATCAATGCTTTTCAAAGTTTGTTCAAAGCAGGTATCTTTGACAGTATCATCAGTGAAATATCTCCATTCTTCTTCTCGAGGTACTGTAAGCAGCATCATTCCTGCTGGTTTAACTTGCTGGTTTACTGTCATTTGCATTTCTCCTTTTTCGGTGAAAGATATTTGGGCTTGTAGCTTGGCTAGCATATCTCATCCCAGTAGTGGCACTGGACATTCAGGCATGTAAAGGAATTGATGAGTTATTTGCTGTCCTCCCAGACTGCATATTCGATTCTGAAGAAAAGATTTTGTAGCTTTGTCACCAGTTGCTCCCACGATGGTAACTGCTTTTGCAGAAAATGGAGCTATTTTCTTATCTATTACTGAATGCTCTGCTCCAGTATCAACCATAAAGTTCATAATTTGGTCTCCGATTTGTATTCCGACCATAGGCTCCTGGAGACCCAGGGCGAATTCAGAGCCCGGTCTGTCCTAATCCACTTCATCATAGACCGTTGCTGCTGCTGCCAATGCTTGCACGGCTTCTCCTCGTTCACGCTGATGTTGCTCTCGATTGGGCCCTCCGCGGTTTCGGGGACGGCCTCGTCTCTCTTCTCTCCATTGAGGATTGTTGTCGTCATCTTCGTGGGCGTCTTCAAGTTGTGGGCATGCATCTCTCCAATGTCCTTCCTCCTTGCAGTAGGCGCATTGGTTCACGCCTAAAAGGGGCCGGCTTCCTCCATGGCTCCGCCCTCTTCCTCTGCTCCTTCGACTAGGGGTACCTCCCCTTCTCTCAACTATGGCCGCAGCCAAAAAATCAGCTTTCTTTTTCATCTTTCGATCACATTCTTTTTCTTTCATTGTCTCGATTCACAAATACTTTGTGTGCTACTTCTAATAATTGTGTTGCATTCATGCCTGCAAACCCCTCTAATTTCTGTAACTTGCGTCTAATGTCTGGTTGTGACTGATTTACAAAAGCAGAATTTACCATGCTTAAACTTCCTGGTGCATCAGGATCATAAGGAGTGTACATTTTATATGCTTCAATTAATCTTTCATGATATACTGCTGGACTCTCATCTATACCTTGGATAACTTCAGTAACTTTAGTAAGATTCATAGCTTTCTGTCCCCCCCTTTTCAGGCCTTGTAACAAGCCTTGGCGAAAACGGGCAAGGGATCTGGATCCTTCATTTGTGTTTGGGTCCCAATGAGGATCTTCATTCGGGAATTCTCTCTGAGCTGCTTCTCGATTATCTATGGGTACTGCTCCTCGTTCTGGGGCTACTGGGTTTTCTGCCATCCAATCTATAGCTGCTTTCTTAATTCGTATTCTGCCCAAGTTGGCTGATGGGTTTCCATTATAGTATTTACTAATTCTGTGAGTTCCTGGGGCTTATTGGTGTAGGAGGCATAGTGTGACCTCCAATTTAATAAATCAGTAGTGGAGAAAGGAACATACACATAGTTTAAGGGTCCCGGTACTATCTCATTCTCCTCATTTCTTATTGGCATTCCCGGGACTTGCCGTAAAGGCATCATTCTGGCAATAGGAGCTTTTTGAGATCTAAGTGATGTTTTTGTAACTTTCTTCTCTGGGCTCTTTTTCCTCCTTACTACAGGCTCGTCAGGAATGATTACTTTCAACTCTATATGTTTTGTTTTCGATTTACATTTCACTACTGGTGGGCTGACACTAGCAAGGACTTCTGCTGCACTGTCAGTCTCACTCGGGGAATTCTCAGTTTCCTTTTCTGTCTCAGTATCGAGATCTGTCTCCTTCTCTGTCTCAGAATCTTCTTCCTCAACTACGGGAGGTGCAACTTCCTGCTTTTCAGGTTCAGGTGGGGGCTCAGGGGTTGGGTTCCTTTCTGGCTGTCTCTGGGGCTCTGGCGCAGGGCGCCGTCTTGCTGTTCTTACTGGAACCGGAACCATCGATCGGGGAATTGGTTCTGGGGAATCAGGATCTACTAGAATGGGTGGCGTTTTCTTGGATTTCTCATCTTTCCCTGCTCTGGGCTGCTCTTTCTCTACTTTCTGAGCATGTTCTGTTTTCGCTAACATTATTCTGCACTGTTCTTCAAAACAGCGCTTCGCCCAGGAAGGCGGGGATTCACAAATACTTAACCAAGAGTCTATGTAAGGGTACTGGTCAGGGTGTACTGCTTTCACTCTACTATGAATCAACTGAATTATTTTTACATCAAAGGTTCCCTCTCGGGGCCAGGTAGGGTCTAGATCAGGCCACTCTCTAGTACACAAAATCTGTAAACGAGCTGCAGTCATTTTAACACCACCATAGTCTCCTGAAAATCCCTCTCTAAAGTGTGCGATCATACATTCTAATGGTGTGTTCCCCGTAGACTCAGCCTCTCCCATTTCGATGTGTGCGCGCAACAACAAACAGAGGGAAAAGGTGGTCGGACCGTGGGTAAGGGGTCCTCACGGCCCTAGGAACATGTAAGGGAAACAAATAACAAGACAAAGACGGCAATCGCTTCCCCCTTTTCGTGACTTGAACGCGGTCGCCCGGTCAAGAAATGCGCTAATCAGGGGTCCGCCTTCGCTTGGTTTGTGCTGCCAAAGCCAAACCTCTCATACACACTTCACACACACTCTTGCTAGCAACGCAATCCCAAAATGCATTTTTCCCTAATTATTCTGACTAGTCTTTTCCAAGTTTCAAATTACAAGAAGACGGGAGTTTCGCTCTGCGCATACACATACAGAGTTACTCGGTCCGTCTTGAGAGTTGATCAGATGACCAGATGAACAATGACCAGATGAACAGAAGCCAACCCACGAACATCACCTCTCGGACTTCCACTAGATGCTTCCGCCCCTTCGATAGGGAACTCATCCTTTCGGAAACCCCATCACTCATCAACAAAACAACACCTGACCTTGATGAACTAATCTCTCACTGGAATTCCAGCCTGCTTGCCATCTCACAACACCCAAACCCTAAAAATACAGCAAGAGCGAAAAGAAAATCCGCCCCATGGTTCTCTCCTGATCTACGCGCTTCCCTCATGCAATTACGTAGACTCGAACGCCGATGGCGCCGATCACGCTCACCGGAAGATCAGACCGCATACCTAACCCACCTTGCAATACATCGAGGAACAATCTCTATCAGAATGAGACAATATCACACTGACACCCTAAAGAGGTCATTGAATAAACCTCGTGACCTCTTCAATTTGGTCAAATCCCTCTCAAAGGAACCATCACCCGAGCAACACATCAACATACATCCACAAGAATTCGCTGATTTTCTGCAATCCAAGATTGTACAAACTAACAAGGTCACAGCAGTCCAATATCAAGAACCGGCGGACCTCTCTCCACTTGACTTTTTTTCCACACCATCCAATAAATGTATTGAGAACACCATAGCATCACTCAACACCTCCACTGCACAGACCGACCCATGTCCAGCTTTTTGGATCAAGGAACTACGTGATGTGCTCAGTCCTGTCATCGCAAATATAATGAAACTCTCCTTTTCAACAGGTTATTTTCCCACTTCACTCAAGCAGACGTCCATTAGACCATTACTGAAAAACCCCAAACTGGACCCCCAAAAGGTAGACTCCTATCGACCAATAGCTAGCATCCCCATCTTAGCCAAAATAATCGAGAAGGAAGCACAACGGCAAATTCAAGATCACATAGACTCTGTTGCTCCCTTAGATAACTGCCAACATGGGTTCAGAGAACATCACGGGGTTGAGACACTACTCACTGGTCTAATCAACAATATCATCACAGGAATCGACAACATCCATCAAGGTTTTGTCCTCATTTTCCTAGACATCGCCGCGGCTTTTGACTCCGTGAGTCACGAAATCCTCCTGGGAAGACTAAAAGAAAAGGGTGTCTGCAACAAGGCACTAAAATGGTGCAAGTCTTATCTGGACGATAGATGGCAATATGTGAAGTCTGGATCAGAAGAGTCTAGCCACTTCCATCAAAAACAAGGGGTACCTCAAGGATCCTCATTATCCTCCTTACTCTTCAATATCTACATGCAGCCCATATGCAATATCATAAGATCATTCAATGTAAACTGCATGATATATGCAGATGACATTCTTTTATACATGCCTTTCTCCACAACCCACATGGACCTGACCCCACTCACAGATTGTTTCAATGCAGTTTCAACATGGCTCCAGACACAGAACCTACGTATCCAGCATAAAAAAACAGAGGTCCTTGTCATCTCCAGAGACTCCAACTTTACGCCCCCATCCCACGTCAGTGTCAAGGAAGCTGATTTGCAAACTAAAGATGCAATAAAATATTTGGGAGTTACCCTGGACCAACATCTAGACATGAGACGCCACATAAGCAGCGTAGTCAAAGCCATCTACTTCAAAATCCGTTCCCTCAAACACCTACGCTCCCTGCTGGACCCAGACGATTTCCGTACCATATATCAAGCGCTGATCCTGCCGCATTTTGACTTTGCAAATGCCATCCTACAAGGTCTCCCCCAATCCACACTAACCCCCTTACAGTTGGCCATGAATGCCGCAGCTAGGGTCCTCTACGGTGCATCCAGAAACGACCACGTGACTCCCATTCTCAAACAGCTGCACTGGCTACCAATTCACGGGAGAATCACCTTCAAATCCCTTGTATTAGCATTTAAGGCAATCAAAGGCACCTCATCCCTCTCACTCACGAATCTAATCCACATGGTCCCCCCCAATAGAGCAAGAAGAACATCAGCTGTAAACTTGCTAGCAATACCAAAGGCTTCAACAAAGTCCAACACGAACACCACAAACAGGGCATTCAGTTTTTATGTACCAAAATGCTGGAACACCCTACCCCCCGACATTAGAGCCATTACCAATCTATATCAGTTCAGAAAGGCTCTCAAAACATACCTTTTCCGCCAATATTTCCCAGACAGCAACTGAACCAGATATCCCCTCCAAGAAATGACCCAATCTAGAAATGCCCGCACACTGCAGTGTAGATAGATTATGTATATAGTTAACCCAGTTATCCAAGTTTGTACTCCTGTTCAATGTAAAACCTGACAGTTTGTCGTAATGGTCGTTTTGTTATGATGTAAACCGCGCTGATTCTAAATAGCGCGGTATATAAGAAACTGTAATAAATAATAAATAAATAAATAAATAAATAATAAATCAGCTCTCTTACCAAATTCCAAATTCCAAGTTCAAGCGGCAGTCCTGCACTTTCTTATCTGTCTAGACATAACAAGTCAAAAACTACTCACCAGATCCGGTCCTCACAACTCCCCAAGGAGGCGCATGAGTTGGACCTCGGACTCCCCTCACTCGGGTTCGAGGCGCTGGCTCCAGCCGGGCCCGGCACCCGCCGAAGTCCGGCTGACTCCCTCCGATGCAATGGACCGGCGGCGCCTGGGAGCAGCCCCCGTCGGAAGGGCCCGATCCCGGCAGGACCAGGCCTGTTGAGGCGGAAAGTCGTGATATATTGCCCTATATACCTCTGGTTCCACAACTTCCCGGCCAACGCACCAAAAATATGTGGTAGCAGAGAGTATACAAACCAATTATACCAGGAGTCAGTTCAGAAGGTCCAAATCATTTATTTGTGCACAAGTCTCAAACAAGACAGATTCAAAATGGTTGAGCCCTGTTCTCTGGCAATACAACAACTTTTATAGACTTTTGCTCCATTCTAGGTATTGACAAACATTTCATTGGTCCCGGTAACCTCCCGTTACTCCCGTACCCCTTCTATTGGTTCCGGTACTGATATGATTATCCAATTATGCTTCTGGGGTGGGCCGAGCACTTTGCTTACCCCCCCTCTAGTCCCAATACAATGGCTAGTTCACCAACTTGTTACTTCTATATTTTCAGTTATCAGTAAATCACAGGCCTTCACCTGCCACACCGTGAGGACCCCTTACCCACGGTCCGACCACCTTCTCCCTCTGTTTGTTGTTGCGCGCACACATCGAAATGGGAGGGGCGGAGTCTACTAGGAACACTCCATTAGAATGTATGATCGCACATTTTAGAGAGGGCTTTTCAGGAGACTATGGTGCTAAAATGACTGCAGCTCGTTTACAGATTTTGTGTACTAGAGAGTGGCCTGATCTAGACCCTACCTGGCCCCGAGAGGGAGCCTTTGATGTAGGAATTATTCAATTGATTCATCATAGAGTAAAAATAGTACACCCTGATCAGTACCCTTACATAGACTCCTGGTTAAGCATTTGTGAATCCCCGCCTTCTTGGGCGAAGCGCTGTTTTGAAGAACAGTGCAGAATAATGTTAGCGAAAACAGAACATGCTCAGAAAGTAGAGAAAGAGCAGTCTAGTAAGGCAGGGAAAGATGAGAAATCCAAGAAAATGCCACCCATTCTAGTAGATCCTGATTCCCCAGAACCAATTCCCCGACAGATGGTTCCGACTCCAGTAAGAATAGCACGACGGCGCCCTGCGCCAGAGCCCCAGAGACAGCCAGTAAGAAACCCAACCCCTGAGCCCCCACCTGAACCTGAAGAGCAGGAAGTTGAACCTCCCGTAGTTGAGGAAGAAGATTCTTACGAGACAGAAAAAGAGACAGATACCGAGACAGAGAAGGAAATTGAGAATTCCCCGAGTGAGACTGATAGTGCAGCGGAAGTCCTTGCTAGTGTTAGCCCACCAGTAGTGAAATGTAAATCAAAAAAAAAGCATATAGAGTTGAAAGTAATTATTCCCGACAAGCCTGTAGTAAAGAGGAAAAAGAGCCCAGAAAAGAAAATTACAAAAACATCACTTAGATCCCAAAAGACCTCTATTGCCAGAATGATGCCTTTATGGCAAGTCCCAGGGATGCCAGTAAGGAATGAGGAGAATGAGATAGTACCGGGACCCCTAAATTATGTGTATGTTCCTTTCTCCACTACTGATTTGTTAAATTGGAGGTCGCATTATGCCTCCTACACCAATAAGCCCCAGGAACTTACAGAATTAGTAAATACTATAATGGAAACTCATCAGCCAACTTGGGCAGATTGCAGACAGCTTTTATCCACCCTATTCACTACAGAAGAGCGAATACGAATTAAGAAAGCAGCTATAGATTGGATGGCAGAAAACCCAGTAGCCCCAGAACGAGGAGTAGTAAGAATAGATAATCGAGAAGCAGCCCAGAGAGAATTCCCGAATGAAGATCCTCATTGGGACCCAAACACAAATGAAGGATCCAGATCCCTTGCCCGTTTTCGCCAAGGCTTGTTACAAGGCCTGAAAAGGGGGGGGCAGAAAGCTATGAATCTTTCTAAAGTCACTGAAGTTATCCAAGGTATAGACGAGAGCCCAGCAGTATATCATGAAAGATTAATTGAAGCATATAAGATGTACACTCCCTATGATCCCGATGCACCAGGAAGTTTAAGCATGGTAAATTCTGCTTTTGTAAATCAGTCACAACCAGACATTAGACGTAAATTACAGAAATTAGAGGGGTTTGCAGGCATGAATGCAACACAATTATTAGAAGTTGCTCACAAAGTATATATGAATAGCGATAATGAAAGACAAAAAGAATGTGATCGAAAAATGAAAAAGAAAGCTGATTTTTTGGCTGCGGCCATAGTTGAGAAAAGGGGAGGTACCCCTAGTCGAAGGAGCAGAGGAAGAGGGCGGAGCCGAGGAGGAAGCCGGCCCCTTTTAGGCATAAACCAATGTGCCTATTGCAAGGAGGAAGGACATTGGAGAGATACATGCCCACAACTTGAAGACACCCACGAAGATGACGACAACAATCCTCAATGGAGAGAAGAGAGACGAGGCCGTCCCCGAAACCGCGGAGGGCCCAATCGAGAGCAACATCAGCGTGAACGAGGAGAAGCCGTGCAAGCATTGGCAGCAGCGGCCTATGACGAAGTGGATTAGGACAGACCGGGCTCTGAATTCGCCCTGGGTCTCCAGGAGCCTATGGTCGGAATACAAATAGGAGACCAAATTATGAACTTTATGGTTGATACTGGAGCAGAGCATTCAGTAATAGATAGAAAAATAGCCCCATTTTCTACAAAAGCAGTCACCATTGTGGGAGCAACTGGTGCTAAAGCTACAAAATCTTTTCTTCAGAATCGAATATGCAGTCTGGGAGGACAGCAAATAACTCATCAATTCCTTTACATGCCTGAATGTCCAGTGCCGCTACTGGGACGAGATATGCTAGCCAAGCTACAAGCCCAAATATCTTTCACCGAAAAAGGAGAAATGCAAATGACAGTAAATCAGCAAGTCAAACCAGCAGGAATAATGCTGCTTACAGTACCCCGAAAAGAAGAATGGAGATATTTCACTGATGACACTATCAAAGATACCTGCTTTGAACAAACTTTGAAAAGTATTGATGCCCCATCTGGAGTATGGGCAGAAGGCAGTCCTCCAGGCCTAGCCAAGCATATAGCTCCAGTGATTGTGACCCTTAAGCCTGGTGCTACTCCAGTACATGTTAAGCAGTATCCTTTCCCAAGAGCTGCTATTGAAGGAATTCACCGCCACTTGCAACGATAACTGGAACATGGCCTACTGAAAACGTGCCAATCCCCATGGAATACCCCACTTCTACCAGTAAAGAAGCCTGGGACTGGTGATTACCGCCCAGTACAAGATTTAAGGAGAGTAAATGAAGCAGTTGAGACTATACATCCAGTTGTACCCAATCCTTACACTCTCCTAGGACTAATTCCTACTGAAGCCACCCACTTTACCGTTCTGGACTTGAAAGATGCATTTTTCTGCATAAGATTAGCCCCTGTGAGTCAGATACTATTTGCATTTGAATGGCAGGACCCCATCACTGGAAGAGGGGGCCAACTTACCTGGACACGATTACCCCAAGGATTCAAGAATTCACCCACCATTTTCAGTGCTGCACTCAACCAGGATCTTTCCAGCTATCCAGTAGCCCCAGGGAAGAGAGTCCTTCTTCAATACGTAGATGATCTGCTAATAGCAGCTGTATCAGAAAGTGAATGCATACAAGCCACCAAAGACCTCTTGCAGTTACTAGATGAAGCTGGATACAAAGTTTCCAGAGCCAAAGCGCAACTATGCCAAACAGAAGTGAAATACTTGGGCTTCCAGATAACTCAAGGAAGCAGAAGATTGGGCAGAGAAAGAAAAGAAGCAGTATGCAGAATTCCAACTCCAACAACCAGAAAGCAAGTCAGAGCCTTTCTGGGAGCAGCAGGATATTGCCGAATCTGGATTCCCAACTTTGCCCAAATTGCTAAGCCACTGTATGAAGCAACAAAAGGAGAAGAAAAGTCCCCACTGGAATGGGGACCTGAACAGGATACAGCCTTTAAGACGTTGAAAGAAGAATTGATGTCATCACCAGCCCTTGGATTACCAGACATCCATAAACCTTTCCACTTGTTTGTACACGAAACTCAAGGAAATGCTCTAGGCATGCTGACTCAAAAATTAGGAAATTGGGAGCGACCTGTAGCATACTTGTCAAAACAGTTGGATACTGTGGCTAAAGGATGGCCACCTTGCTTGAGAGCAGTAGCAGCTACAGCGTTGCTGGTGAGTGAAGCAGACAAACTCACACTGGGACAGAATATATGAGTCACTGTACCACATGCAGTCCTTGCTCTTATGGAGCAGAAAGCAAACTTCTGGCTGACTAGTTCCCGAATGTTGAAATATCAGAGCATGCTATGTGAAAACCCACAGATACAATTGGAAGTGAGCCATGCTTTGAACCCAGCTACCTTGATACCTATCAGTGAAGAACTTCCAGAACATGACTGTATGGAGGTCATGGACACTGTATTCTCAAGCCGACCTGATCTAACAGATGTACCTCTAAGTAATCCTGACCAAATTTACTATGTTGATGGAAGCAGTCTCATCATCAATGGACGACGTTGTGCCGGATATGCAGTAGTCACTCAACATGAAGTTGTTGAATCATCAGCCTTGGCCTCAGGCACTTCAGCCCAGAAAGCAGAATTGATAGCACTTACCCGAGCACTACTGTTAGGTGCAAAACTTGTGTTGAATGTATATACAGACTCTAAGTATGCTTTTACTACCTTACATGCCCATGGAGCTCTTTATAGAGAAAGAGGACTCATCACATCAGGAGGAAAATCAGTCAAGTATGGTCCCGAGATACTGATGCTACTTGATGCAGTATGGGCCCCAACTCGTGTAGCTGTCATGCATTGCAAAGGACATCAAGCAGGAAAAGGAGAAGTTGCCCGAGGGAACAGATTTGCAGATGCCTCGGCACGACAAGCAGCTATGACAGGACAAATTTCACCACAAGCAATGCCGATGCAGGCAGCATTGTTTCCAGTACCCTTGAGTTCATGGACACCACGATATACCACCAAAGAATTAGATTACTATTGTAACAAAGAAGAAGGCGTGATAAAAGATGGATGGATTGAACTGCCACCGACAGAGGGTAGTCAACCCCCAGGACGAATTGTCATTCCTGAATCATTAGGACCAGCCTTTGTAAAAGCCCTTCATGAAGCTACCCATTATGGAAAAACTGCAATGGAAAAAGTACTCAAACCACATTTCTACATTGCTATGTTATCAGCCTTATCAGCTTCAGTAGCACGACAATGTGTAACTTGTGCCAAAAATAATGCCAAACAAGGTCCCATCCCATTGCCAGGAATTCAGTTAGGAGGTGTCACCCCCATGCACCACCTACAGATTGACTTTACTGAAATGCCGAAAGCCAGTGGATATCACTACTTACTAGTGTTAGTTTGTACCTATTCAGGGTGGGTGGAAGCATTCCCAACTAAAACAGAGAAAGCTCGAGAAGTCACAAAAGTGTTATTGAGAGAGATTGTCCCTAGATTTGGATTTCCAGCAGTAATAGGATCAGACAATGGACCCTCCTTTGTTTCTCAGATTACCCAACAGTTAGCAAAAGCTCTACAGATACAATGGAAGCTTCACACAGCATACAGACCCCAGAGTTCAGGGAAAGTTGAGCGAATGAATCGTACTTTGAAAGCCCATGTGTCAAAGATCTGTCAGGAGACAAATTTGAAATGGCCCCAAGTACTCCCAATGGCTTTACTTAGAATACGTTCAGCCCCTGTAAAGTCAAAAGGATTTTCCCCTTTTGAAATTTTGTATGGTAGACCTCCACCCATAATTCAAGGAATTAAAGGAAGTCTAGCTCAAATTGGTTCAGAAATAACTAGGCAAGAACTCCTAGCTCTCAGTTTTGTTCTACAGACTCTCCATGCGTGGATCCAAGAACAGTTACCCATCAACTTGACAGAACCCTTCCATCCCTATCAGCCTGGAACTTCGGTGTGGATCAAAGATTGGAAGAAAACACCGTTGGAACCTCACTGGAAGGGACCGTACATCGTCATCCTGTCTACTCCAACTGCAGTCAAGGTAGCAGAGATCGATGCCTGGATTCACCACAGCAGAGTCAAGCCCGCAGCAGCTCCAGAGTCTGAAAAGTGGACAGCGGAGCAGCATCCTGATGCCCCTTTGCGAGTTACTATAAGACGGCAACCAGCAGCTTGAACACTTTATCACAAGTACCCTTGCAGTAGCAGCCAAGTCTTTCGAAGAGGATTGCTGTTTTCCATGCAGCAAAAGTTTGTTTGTTTCAACGAACCCCAATCTGCGTGTGATTTTGTACACTACTTTGATACTATACTGATTAATCATACTTCAACAGCCAACTGGACTGATATGTTGGTTATAGTATGATAAATGACATAAGGATCTTCAATCAACATTTAGTGCCCGTTGAAGAAATCGTTTTATTACAGTACAGGACGAAGAAGAGAACGTCGGGATCAAGCTGAGGACTCAGAAGAACTCCGATCAACATGTACTTCTACTTTTACTTTGCTTTGGTTGCTTGTCTTGGAGGTTTTGAACAGACTTTAGCTCTACCTCCATGCACTCCTTGCATATCTTCTACCAGAACTGGACTGAAAGTAACTCAGACTTTGGTTTATCATTCTCACTATACCTGTACTGGTAAAGTGACTAGGTGTGTCTATAACACCACTGAACTGAAGGTTTGCATCAAAGGCAATTCTAGAGTATGCTACAATCCGCATCAGAATCCATCCTATTATACTTTGGAAATACGATGGAATGATGCAGATGGACTTATAATTAATGCTACTCGACCACTCAAAGATATTACTAAACCTGCTATACTATATTTTGATGCATGTGAAGTTATAAACAGGGATGGTCAATCCACATGTGGTACATGGGAGACGGCATACCGTAATGACCATAAGTATATGTGTCCAGAAGGTGCCACAGATTGGAAAAAGTGTACTGGAAAGAAGGAGACATATAGTACTGCTAACGCTGCAGATTACTATTGCTCAAATTGGGAATGTATCTTCTATGCCACATGGAATAATGGTATAACAGATGCAAAGAGAGATAAGAGAGTTGCCACTTTGTCTAAGTCAATAACAGATAGCAAATGTAAGAAAAATGCTTGTAACCCATTGCAATTATTAATCCGTAATCCTAGTGCATGGAAACAAGGGTATAAGTTTGGCTTACGCATTGCAGGAGAAGCAACAGACCCAGGAGCTCTTGTGCACATAGGTTTAAATACCCAGGCACATAAGTCCTCCAAGTACCATATTCATAACACATTCTATGAAGCCATGCATGAAAATAAATTTGATATTCCTCACCCATCCCAGAATTTGTTCATAGAATTAGCTGAAACAGTAGTGTCCAGTCTAAAGATCTCAGTTTGTTTCTTTTGTGGTGGAACCCAAATGGGTGACCAGTGGCCATGGGAGGCCCAAGAATTGAATTACTCCTTAACCTATAATCAGACTGAATTACACAAGACAACTAGCGAATGGGTGTTAGCTCATCCAATTGTTGGACGTCTTTGTTATACCAGAACTGGATCTCAGTTCACCCAGAAGGTAGGACAGCTGGTCTGTCTTAACCAGAAGTATTATAACACTACTACTAAGAAGACGTCATGGTGGTCAGGAAATAAAGAACCTGAGCCTCCTAACCAATTAGCTAGATTTCCTGAACTTGCTAGTTTATGGACTAACCTTGCCAAACCCCATGTTTGGCAAGCCCCACCTGGTTTATATTGGATCTGTGGAACCCGAGCATATGCTCAACTCCCACCACAGTGGGGAGGAGCCTGTGTCTTAGGAACTATCAGACCTGCTTTCTTTCTCCTACCCACAGAACATGGAGAACAATTAGGATACCCAGTATACACAACTCACAGACACAAAAGAGCAGTGAGACAAAAGAGCAGTGAGACAAAATGACCAGCTGAACAGAAGCCAACCCAAGAACATCACCTCTCGAACTTCCACTAGATGCTTCCGCCCCTTCGATAGGGAACTCATCCTTTCGGAGACCCCATCACTCATCAACAAAACACCTGACCTTGATGAACTAATCTCTCACTGGAACTCCAGCCTGCTTGCCATCTCACAACACCCAAACCCTAAAAATACAGCAAGAGCAAAAAGAAAATCCGCCCCATGGTTCTCTCCTGACCTACGCGCTTCCCTCATGCAACTACGTAGACTCGAACGCCGATGGCGCCGATCACGCTCAACGGAAGATCAGACCGCATACCTAACCCACCTTGCAATACATCGAGGAACAATCTCTATCAGAATGAGACAATATCACACTGACACCCTAAAGAGGTCATTGAATAAACCTCGTGACCTCTTCAATCTGGTCAAATCCCTCTCAAAGGAACCATCACCCGAGCAACACATCAACATACACCCACAAGATTTCGCTGATTATCTGCAATCCAAGATTGTACAAACTAACAAGGTCACAGCAGTCCAATACCAAGAACCAGCAGACCTCTCTCCACTTAACTTTTTTTCCACACCATCCATTAAATGTATTGAGAACACCATAGCATCACTCAACACCTCCACTGCACAGACCGACCCATGTCCAGCTTTTTGGATCAAGGAACTACGTGATGTGCTCAGTCCTGTCATCGCAAATATAATGAAACTCTCCTTTACAACAGGTTATTTTCCCACTTCACTCAAACAGACTTCCATTAGACCATTACTGAAAAACCCCAAACTGGACCCCCAAAGGGTGGACTCCTATCGACCAATAGCTAGCATCCCCATCTTAGCCAAAATAATTGAGAAGGAAGCGCAACGTCAAATTCAAGATCACATAGACTCTGTTGCTCCCTTAGATAACTGCCAACATGGGTTCAGAGAACATCATGGGGTTGAGACACTACTCACTGGTCTAATCAACAATATCATCACAGGAATTGACAACATCCATCAAGGTTTTGTCCTCATTTTCCTAGACATCGCCGCGGCTTTTGACTCCGTCAGTCACGAAATCCTCCTGGGAAGACTAAAAGAAAAGGGTGTCTGCAACAAGGCACTAAAATGGTGCAAGTCTTATCTGGACGATAGATGGCAATATGTGAAGTCTGGATCAGAAGAGTCTAGCCACTTCCATCAAAAACAAGGGGTACCTCAAGGATCCTCACTATCCTCCTTACTCTTCAATATCTACATGCAGCCCATATGCAATATCATAAGAGCATTCAACGTAAACTGCATGATATATGCAGATGACATTCTTTTATACATGCCTTTCTCCACAACCCACATGGACCTGACCCCACTCACAGATTGTTTCAATGCAGTTTCAACATGGCTCCAGACACAGAACCTACGTATCCAGCATAAAAAAACAGAGGTCCTTTTCATCTCCAGAGACTCCAGCTTTACGCCCCCATCCCACGTCAGTGTCAAGGAAGCTGATTTGCAAACTAAAGATGCAATAAAATATTTGGGAGTGACCCTGGACCAACATCTAGACATGAGACGCCACATAAGCAGCGTAGTCAAAGCCATCTACTTCAAAATCCGTTCCCTCAAACACCTACGCTCCCTGCTGGACCCAGACGATTTCCGTACCATATATCAAGCGCTGATCCTGCCGCATTTTGACTTTGCAAATGCCATCCTACAAGGTCTGCCCCAATCCACACTAACCCCCTTACAGTTGGCCATGAATGCCGCAGCTAGGGTCCTCTACGGTGCATCCAGAAACGACCACGTGACTCCTATTCTCAAACAGCTACACTGGCTACCAATTCACGGGAGAATCACCTTCAAATCCCTTGTATTAGCATTTAAGGCAATCAAAGGCACCTCATCCCTCTCACTCACGAATCTAATCCACATGGTCCCCCCCAACAGAGCAAGAAGAACATCAGCTGTAAACTTGCTAGCAATACCAAAGGCTTCAACAAAGTCCAACACGAACACCACAAACAGGGCATTCAGTTTTTATGTACCAAAATGGTGGAACACCCTACCCCCTGACATTAGAGCCATTACCAATCTATATCAGTTCAGGAAGGCTCTCAAAACATACCTTTTCTGCCAATATTTCCCAGACAGCAACTGAACTAGATATCCCCTCCAAGAAATGACCCAATCTAGAAATGCCCTCACACTGCAGTGTAGATAGTTTATGTATATAGTTAACCCTGTTATCCAAGTTTGTACTCCTGTTCAATGTAAAACCTGACAGTTTGTCGTTATGGTCGTTTTGTTATGATGTAAACCGCGCTGATTCTAAATAGCGCGGTATATAAGAAACTGTAATAAATAAATAAATAAATAAAAGAGAGCACCCCTCCAAATAGGTAAATGGGAAAAATGGCAAGGAGATGATTGGCCACCAGAAAGAATCATTGAATATTATGGGCCTGCCACCTGGAATGAGGATGGCTCTTGGGGATACAGAACACCAGTCTATATGATTAATCGTATTATCCGCTTACAAGCAGTAGTTGAGATAATAACTAATGAAACCAGCCATGCACTTACACTTTTAGCTAGACAAAGTACCCAGATGCGTACTGCCATATACCAGAATCGCTTAGCACTTGATTATTTACTAGCATCTGAAGGAGGAGTATGTGGTAAACTGAATCTAACCAATTGTTGTTTAAAGATAGATGATAAGGGCCAAGTAGTAGAACAAATAGCTGAAGATATGCGTAAACATGCCTATGTGCCAGTACAGACTTGGCACCCTCTAAGATTACCTAACTGGTTTGCTAACCTTTTCTCCTGGCTAGGAGGACTCAAGACTTTCCTAATACTTGTATTACTATGTGTTGCTGCTATATTTCTATTGCCTTGCATAATTCCATGTTGTATGAGTTGCCTACGCAGTTCTATTGATAGTACAGTAGAGCGGAAGACCGCAACTAAGATTATGGCCCTATATCAAACTAGCCCTCCTGTGTATGGTCGGAAGCCTCTGACCATGATATAGTTATTCTGAAAGTGATTTAATTCTCACACCTTATTAAGTAATAGGGTGAGATTAATCAAAGGGGGGAATGTGGCAGGTGAAGGCCTGTGATTTACTAATAACTGATACAAGCAGGCTAGCCTGACTAGCTTGACCTGTAAATGAGGCTTGTAAAGAGGCCTAGTGGAGTTGCACATCCCCCAGCATGTTCACTGAAGAATTATGAATTTAGTAGAAGTATTGAATTAGCTTAGACCAGCATAACTGATGGAAAAATACAGAGAGAAATGTTTAAAATTGCTGACAGAGGGATTGCAGAGTCATGCTTCCCTGCACGTACAACCAGCCATATAGTCTTGAAAATATAGAAGTAACAAGTTAGTGAACTGGCCATTGTAATGGTGACTAGAAGGGGGGTTAGCAAGTGCTCGACCCACCCCAGAAGTATAATTGGATAATCATATCAGTACCGGAACCAATAGAAGGGGTACGGGAGTAACGGGAGGTTACCGGGACCAATGAAATGTTTGTCAATACCTAGAATGGAGCAAAGTCTATAAAAGTTGTTGTATTACCAGTGAACAGGGCTCAGCCATTTTGAATCTGTCTTGTTTGGAGACTTGTGCACAAATAAATGATTTGGACCTTCTGAACTGACTCCTGGTATAATTGGTTTGTATACTCTCTGCTGCCACATATTTTTGGTGCGTTGGCCGGGAATCGAACCCGGGTCAACTGCTTGGAAGGCAGCTATGCTAACCACTATACCACGGAAGCCTCTGACCATGATATAGTTATTCTGAAAGTGATTTAATTCTCACACCTTATTAAGTAATAGGGTGAGATTAATCAAAGGGGGGAATGTGGCAGGTGAAGGCCTGTGATTTACTAATAACTGATACAAGCAGGCTAGCCTGACTAGCTTGACCTGTAAATGAGGCTTGTAAAGAGGCCTAGTGGAGTTGCACATCCCCCAGCATGTTCACTGAAGAATTATGAATTTAGTAGAAGTATTGAATTAGCTTAGACCAGCATAACTGATGGAAAAATACAGAGAGAAATGTTTAAAATTGCTGACAGAGGGATTGCAGAGTCATGCTTCCCTGCACGTACAACCAGCCATATAGCCTTGAAAATATAGAAGTAACAAGTTAGTGAACTGGCCATTGTAATGGTGACTAGAAGGGGGGTTAGCAAGTGCTCGACCCACCCCAGAAGTATAATTGGATAATCATATCAGTACCGGAACCAATAGAAGGGGTACGGGAGTAACGGGAGGTTACCGGGACCAATGAAATGTTTGTCAATACCTAGAATGGAGCAAAAGTCTATAAAAGTTGTTGTATTACCAGTGAACAGGGCTCAGCCATTTTGAATCTGTCTTGTTTGGAGACTTGTGCACAAATAAATGATTTGGACCTTCTGAACTGACACCTGGTATAATTGGTTTGTATACTCTCTGCTGCCACAGTTCCTAATGTGGAACCTTGCATCGTGTAACCATAGTTTGGGTTGTTCTTCCCTAGGTGCATAACCTTGCACTTCTCCAAGGGTCCAAGCCAATTTATTGTGCACAAGGCCCAGTTAGTCAATCTTTAAAAAGGACTGAGCAAAGTTCTTACAGAAACATATTCCAATATGTTTTCACAAAGTACATTTTTTTACCCTGTTGTTTGTATATAGTTCATAGTTTGTTCATAGTTACAGTTTTGACCCTGTTGTACCAAGTTTAAATTTCCCGTTATAATGTAAGCACACCAGTGTCCCTGTTTGTGCAGCTTTTGTTACTTGTAAACCGCACTGAAAACAAATAGCGCGGTATATAAAAGATGTTAAATAAATAAATAAATATTCATTTATACATTTCTTTTCAGTTTGATACATGCAGACTTTTTATTGGCCCCAACACCCCCTGCATTTGTCCAATCGGAGATCCCTCCTGGGCCTAGCACCCAGCTCCCTCCCTTAGGACCATTCTAACAATGGCAGTTTCTAGGTTTGGATACTTCTCTACTGCAAGGTCGTTTCTGGCTCTAGGAATGCAAATATTGAAACATTTCTATCTTCAGAACACAAGAGAATAATGAAAGATTTATGAATTCATATAAAACTTCTTATTAAGCAGTTTAAAACAGTTTTCTCATTTTTCACAGATTTTTGGTTCTTTCTAGCTATGATGGGGGTTGGAATCGGGGCCTAGCTTACAGGCCTTTCATATTTGCAGGCTATCATAGGCCATAGCCTGCCACTGTAGCAGCAGAGCGCAGACAAACCAATAATACCAGGAGTCTGTTCAGAAGGTCCAAATCATTTATTTGTGTACAAGACTCAAGCAGAATCAAATTCAAAATGGCTGAGCGATGTTCTCTGGCAATACAACAACTTTTATAGATTTTTGCTCCATTCTAGGTATAGAAAAACATTTCATTGGTCCCGGTAACTTCCCGTACCCCTTCTATTGGTCCCGGTACTGATATGATTATCCAATTATGTTCTTTGAGTGGGCTTGGCACCTGCTTACCCCCCTTCTAGTCCCAATTACAATGGCCAGTTCACTAACTTGTTACTTTCCTACTTCCAAGGCCATTGGACTAGTTGGTACGTGCAGGGAAGCAGGGCTCTGTAACCTTTCTGTCAACAGTTTCAATTAAATCCCTTGCAGCTGTACTTTTCTTATCAGTGGCTTTTAAACATATTTTTCTGTATTTTTCCAGGTTTCAATTCTACTTGTCTAAGCTAATTCAATACTTTACTGAGTTCTAATTCTACAATAGCAGCATGTTGGGGGATGTGCAATTCCTTTGGGCCTCTCCACAGGCTTCATTTACAGGTCAAGCTAATTAGGCCTGTCTGTTTAGTTCAATTAGCATGGAGCATAGGCCTTCGCCTACCACATTCCCCCCTTTGATTATTCTCACCCGCAAGTGAGAAAGGGTGAGAAGCAAATCACATAATACTAAATAAAGATATCACTCTGTGGTATAGGGTAGTAGTTTCACATAGCTGGTAGCTTTGTAGCTGCCTTGCGCTCTACAGTGTCATTAATAACTGAAGTTATCATTTGCAAGCAAAATGGCAAGAAACAAGGGAGCAACAAGCAGATAGTCAGAGTCCATAGTTTGGCAAGAGTGGGAAAAAGAACTAAAAGATTTAGAAGGTTCAGGAGCATTTATGCCGGACCACCAAGATGTCTTCTTTGTTGTGCTGTTGTAAAACCTCTGATTTAGACAGTCCAGCTGTCCGATCTTCATAGCAAATTGTGGTCCGGTGCGAACAAAACACAAACTGTCAACAATGGGGTGGGCCAATACCCACTCACTAGTAGTATTATGTAAATCAGTCTGATCATAGGGGATGGAATAATTCAGTTCTTGAGAACCAACAGTCATAAATGTGGAGACTAGATGCTACTGCTTCGGCAAGTTCAAGAAACAAGTTCTGGGAGGCATGAAGAACCTTTAGCCCAGTTCGCGTGGTACTTATACAGGCTGCACAGGGTGGTAAGCAAAAGTCATTTCAAAGCACTCCAAGGCTGCTGCCAAAATAAAGCAATAATAAGAATTCATAATGGGCATAGTCTCTGGAAAATTGGTGGAACTGTTGGCATCCACAATAGATAACAAATGTAGAGTTGATTGTAGATCCTCAAGCTTCTGCCGTACGTAGACCTACCAGCTTTGTGGCAGGAGTAGGGCTGTAGATCCCAAAGTATCACTGTCTTCTGGGATGTCTCAGGTTCTTAAAATATCATAGTACAGTCTCTCAGGCTATTATTGCCTTAAGGAGATCAGAGTATTTGAACACAGTTTCTTAGAAGACTCAATTTCTTAACACAACACAGTCTATTTCTGATGATTGCAGCTTTCTCCAGATGCGAGGCTTAACTTCAGATAAACAGATATTCTCCAGGACCAAGCAGGAAGTCAGTCCTCACATATGGGTGACGTCGGCGCCGACGGAGCCCTCGCGGAGCAATTTTCCCCAGCTTTCAAAGAAAGCCTTTGGGAATTGCAGCGCGCATGCGCGGTCCCCTTCCCGCCCAAGGGTGCCATTTTAGCCAGTCTTCTTTTTTCCGCGGAGTCCTTCAGACGTTGTCTACCAGTCCCCGTGAAAAAGTTGATTTTCTTTTGTTTATTTTATTTCTTTTCTCGGTTCGACGCCGGTCTCTTTCCTGCCCGGACTCGCGACGCCGTTGCGAGTCCTTTACTTATTTTTCGGTTTTTCTGATATTTTTCTGTCAGTTTCGTTTTTCGGTTTTTCGCTGGCAGCCCGGTCCTTTGACCTCGCAGGGGCCCTTTTTCCCCCGATGGCTGCCAGTGGCTTCAAACGGTGTGTTCAGTGTGACAGAAACATGTCACTTACTGACACACACGACCATTGCCTCCGCTGCCTAGGCCCGGATCACGAGGAGTTGATCTGTGGGGCCTGCAGTAAAATGTCCTCCAAAGCCTTACGGAGTCGGCGGCATCAGCAGGAACGTATCTTCGCAGATCCCACCCATACCCGGACCTCGTCGGAGGCTTCGGCGTCCAGAGGCTCCAGCTCTGAGCATCGCCGGAGCTCCTCCGACAGGGGTTCTCCCTCGGGGGATCATCATCGGCTGAAGAAACCCGCGAGGACGGCTTCGGTGGACGCTCCTGGTTCCGCGAGGGCCAGGTCGCATAGCCCCGATAGCCGTCCCGGGTCTTTGGAGAAGGACCGTCTCACAAAGCGACCTCGCCTGGAGTCGAAATCGCCTGTTCGGGTAAGTCCTGTTGTCCTCGTGGACTCACCTCCGAGGGGTCCGACGCCGTCGGGGCCCGAGTCGGAGGCTGCTGGGTCACCTGAGGTCGGACTCAGGTTGACGGCCTTGGAGAGCAGACTGTCTGCCTTCATGGACCAGCAGCGGGCACTGATCGCTAGCCTCGCTGGCGCCTCTGCCCTGACCGCCGGGACGTCGACGTCTAAGTCAACCCCGGAGACCGAGCCGATCCTCAAGTCCATGCAGGCTCGAGTCGATCCTCGGTCGAGGTCACCCTCGGCCTCCCGTTCGGGACCGAGGTCGTCGACGCCGACTCCTACGGCGTCAGGGCGGCCGACGCCTGTGCCCGTCCGAATCAACCCCACCAATTCCTCCTCGGAGTCGGCCTGGGAATCTGAGGTGGAAGAGTCACCTGATTCCTTTCGGACTCGGTGTGTCCCCTCGGACTCCCCTGAGTCCGAACCTCGGAAACAGTCCCCTCCGGAGGACGCCCGGTTCTCGGACTTCGTCAGGGATATGGCCAAGGCTTTGGCCTTCCCTGCGGATCCCGAGGAGGAACCTCGAGCCGAAGAGCTCGACGCCCTCCAGTATGACTCTCCAGCAAAGGAGCACTTTACTGTACCGGTTCCTCCGATGCTGGAACGACTACTCTTCCGCATGTGGGAGAGTCCGGCATTGTCGCCGGTCTTAAGCAAGCGGGTCGATTCCATCTATCGAGTCCGCAAGAGCCCTGGTTTCCAAAAGGCACAACTTCCACACCATTCCATGGTGGTGGAATCGGCCATGCATAGGCTCAAGAGCCAAAAGATGCACTCCTCGGTTCCTCCCGGCAGGGAGGCCCGCAACCTGGATGGTCTTGGAAAGAAGTGCTTCCAGGGTTCTATGCTTGCTTGTCGGGTCCAGACTTACCAGCTCTACATGGGCATGTATCTTAGAGACCTGGCTAAGGAACTAGCCGGATTCTCTGCTGGACTTTCCGAGGAGCCTTTGCAGAGATTTCTAGCCTTGTCCACTGGTATTCGAGACTGCTCCAAGTTCATCTCTCGGGCAGCCTATGATGGCTTTGAAGCATCGGCTCGTGTAGCCGCAGCTGGCATCGGTGCCCGCCGACAGGCTTGGCTTCAATCCTCAGACCTTGAGCCCTGGGTGCAGGACAAGTTGGTCGATGTCCCCTGCAGAGGTGAAAACCTCTTTGGTAAGCCCATGGCTGAAAAGGCTGCACAGATCGAGACGGAGACCCTCACCAGGACTCGGCTCTCTCGTAAGACCTCTGCCCCTTCTCAGAAGAAGAAGGGCTCGGGAAAAAAGCCCTTTTACCCGAGAAAGGCGGCTGCCTACAAACACTACCCACAATATCAGGCCTCCGCAGCTCCCCCACAGGGTCAGCAGGCCAAGGGACGGGGTAATGGGTCCCGTAGGCAGCAAGCCCCCAAGCCTGCACCACCGGCCCCTGCTCAGCAGGGTGGGGGTTTTTTACTTCATACGCATAGCCTCTCCCCTTCCGCTGGTTCCCTCCAGCACAGGAGGCCGGCTGGTTCACTTTGCTCACAGGTGGTCCAGCATCACATCAGATACCTGGGTACTTCAAATAGTCTGAGAGGGCTATCTTCTCCACTTCCGCCAGGTACCTCCCTCCTATTTTCCAGGGGAGCCTCTAAGACCCCCTCTGCACAGGGACTTACTCCTTCAGGAGTTGGCAGGTCTTCTAAAGAAACAGGCTGTGGAACCAGTGCCCCACCACCTGAGAGGTCAAGGCTTTTATTCCAGGTACTTTCTGGTACCAAAAAGAACAGGAGGCCTCAGACCCATCCTAGTCCTGCGAAACCTCAACAAGTTCCTCGAGAGGGAAACGTTCAAGATGCTTACCCTTGGAATACTGCTGCCCTACTTCCAGCGGGAAGATTGGCTATGCTCCTTGGATCTAAAGGATGCCTACACACACATCCTGATCCACCCAAGCCACAGACAATATCTACGGTTTGTGGTGGCAGGCAATCATTACCAGTACCGAGTACTGCCCTTTGGCCTATCCTCCGCCCCGCGAGTTTTCACAAAATGTCTCGCCGTGGTGGCGGCTTATCTGAGACTTCAGGGCCTCTATGTCTTTCCTTACTTGGACGACTGGCTCATCAAAGCGCTATCCTCTCAAGAGGCCACGCACGCCACTCAACAAACTGTGCGTCTTCTCCAGTATTTGGGCTTTGTCATAAACGTCGCAAAGTCCACTTTGCTCCCATCTCAAGATCTCGAGTTCATCGGCGCAAGATTGCGCACTCTTCAGGCGCGAGCTTATCTGCCTCTCGACAGAGCTCAGCGGCTCATGGGCCTGGCCAGCGGGTTTCGCAGCCAGTCCCTAGTTTCGGCAAGGAACTTTCTAAAGTTGCTCGGCCATATGGCTTCCACGGTCCATGTGACCCCCAATGCCCGCCTGAATATGCGGCCTGCTCAGTGGTGTCTTCGCCAGCAGTGGAATCAAGCCACAGGCAGTCTAAAAGACTCGGTGCGGATCTCCAGATCTCTGACCCTGTCTCTACAGTGGTGGCTTCATCTACCGAACCTGTGCTCGGGATGCCTTTTCAATCCCCTCCGCCGACTCAAGTGCTGACTACCGATGCTTCTCTCTTGGGTTGGGGAGCACATTGCCAAGGGGCATGTACTCAGGGCCTTTGGACCTCGTGGGAGTCTGCGCAGCAGATCAACTTCCTAGAACTCAGAGCGATCCGTCTAGCTCTAAAAGCTTTCTCCCATCTAGCTTCTCACCAGTCCGTCCTTGTCCAGACGGACAATCAGGTGGCCATGTTCTATGTCAACAAGCAGGGGGGCACGGGCTCCTCACTTCTCTGTCGGGAAGCTCAGAGGCTCTGCTCTCGGGCCGTCAGCCACGGCATCTTTCTGAAAGCAGTTTATCTCCCAGGACAAGAAAATTCCCTGGCGGACAAACTCAGCCGAATCCTACAACCACACGAGTGGCGGCTGGATCCCTTAGTGGTTCAGGAAATTTTTCTGAAATGGGGTCTACCCACAATGGATCTCTTTGCAAGTCCCCTGAACCGGCAGCTCCCGCGCTTCTGCTCGCGGCAGCCGCATCCCCTCCGAGTAGCAGCGGATGCTTTTCTGCTCTCATGGTCGACAGGCCTTCTATATGCCTTTCCTCCAGTGCCGCTAGTGTCTCGAACTCTTTTCAAGGTTCTCCAAGACAAGGCTTTCATGATACTAATAGCTCCTCGGTGGCCCAGGCAGCCATGGTTTCCCCTCCTGCTGCAGCTGGCGGTGAATTCACCCTTTCCTCTGGGGTTTCGACCCAATCTCCTCACACAGGATCAGGGAACTCTACTACACCCCAACCTCAGATCTCTTCATCTGATGGCCTGGCTGCTGAAAGGGTAGTCTTGGCTCCCCTTATGCTGCCTGCAGAAGTTGAAGAGGTCGTCTTAGCTTCCCGGCGACCTTCTACCAGAAAGTGTTACGCCCTTAAATGGCGTCACTTCTCCATCTGGTGTACTGTGCAGTCTCAGGACCCCTTCTCCTGCTCGGTATCGATGGTCTTGCAGTACTTGCTCTACCTCTCTAATCTTGGACTTAAGTCCAACTCCGTCAAGGTTTACCTCAGTGCTCTCTCCGCACATCATGTACCGGTGGACAACAGACCTCTTTCGAGCCATCCACTGGTGGCACGCTTCCTCCGAGGTCTCCTTCTTCTTAAACCACCTTTACGCCCACCAGCTCCTGACTGGGACCTCAATGTGGTGTTACAGCGGATCACCTGTCCGCCTTTTGAACCCCTGGCTACCTGTCCTCTCCGTTTTCTTTCCTGGAAAACCTTATTCTTAGTAGCCCTCACTTCCACTAGACGCGTAAGTGAACTGCAGGCTCTTGTGTCTGATCCCCCTTATACTAGGTTCTATAAAAATAGGGTAGTCCTACAGACTCACCCCAAATTTCTCCCGAAAGTGGTTTCCCCTTTCCATGTCAATCAGGAGGTGGTACTTCCGACCTTCTTTCCCAGGCCGCACTCCAGCCGAGCTGAAATGGTCCTGCATACCCTGGACTGTAGGAGGGCGCTGACCTTCTACCTTGACCGTACGCGAGAGCACCGAAGGGCTTCCCAGCTCTTCGTATCCTTTGACCCCAATAAGTTGGGGCTTCCTGTTTCCAAGCGTACTTTGTCCATATGGGTAGCTGACTGTATCGCTTGGGCTTATGGAGCAGCCGGACTCTCGTTGGAGGGTCGGGTCACGGCTCATCGTGTTCGGGCGAAGGCTACGTCGGTGGCTTACCTCCGCTCTGTTCCGTTGGCAGACATCTGTCGGGCCGCTACTTGGTCTTCGAGCCAGACTTTTGCAGCCCATTACTGCCTCGAGAGGGAGTCCCATAGGGACAGTGCTTTCGGACAGGCAGTCCTCCGTAATCTCTTCGAGGTCTGAGCAACTCCTACCCTCCATCCCGGATGTTGGGCTACCGGTGGAATAACAAAATTCTGTGAAGATACCTTCCTTCTGTGCTGCTGAGCTTGAGGGAGCTCATTTTTTGTGCTTAGGGTCTCCGGTAGCCTTAAGCTGGGGAGTCCCATATGTGAGGACTGACTTCCTGCTTGGTCCTGGAGAAAGCGTAGTTACTCACCTGTAACAGGTGTTCTCCAGGAGCAGCAGGAATCAGTCCTCACAACCCTCCCTCCTCCCCTTGGAGTTGCACTAATCTGTTATAGTTTTTTTGCAAAATTTTATGCTATCTTTTTTCGCTATGTCATCAGACTGGCTAAGATGGCACCCTTGGGCGGGAAGGGGACCGCGCATGCGCGCTGCAATTCCCAAAGGCTTTCTTTGAAAGCTGGGGAAAATTGCTCCGCGAGGGCTCCGTCGGCGCCGACGTCACCCATATGTGAGGACTGATTCCTGCTGCTCCTGGAGAACACCTGTTACAGGTGAGTAACTACGCTGTCTTGAAATAGTGCAGTTTCTGAGGGACCAATAAGTCTTAGGTCCGTGGTTGTTGTCGTAGGGTGAGGCGCAATGGAGTCTCAGGATGCTGTGATCAGGTTCAAAAGCAGTTGCTGGCTTTACTCGACTATAATGGATCCAAGGTTCGAATTCTGTGACTTTTACTGCAGTTGGAGTTGACAGGATGACAACATAGGGTTCCTTCCAATGCAGGGCTAACGGTATCCTTCTCCACTCTTTGATCCATACCGAGATTCCAGGCTTGAAAGGATGCAGGGGTTCAGGCAAATTGATGGGTGATCGATTTTGTACCCAGGTATGAAGACTCTGCAAAACAGAACTTAAAACCAATAGTTTATGTCTGAAAATTTCAGATCCTATCTGTCTCACATCTCCTTTTATTCCCTATAAATAGGCTACAGATTCTCAAAATCTCAAAAAGGGGAAACTCCTAAAGACTTAGCAGGGGCTAAGTATATCCTAAGAAGGGCTATAGGAAGAACCTGGGGCCACTTCAGGTAAACCTCTTGGCAAAGTTTGGACAACTGAGATTTCAAGGTTCTATTCATACATTCTATTTTTCCTAAAGTTTTGAAAGCTGTAGGTAGTATGCATCAGATATTGTCAATATCTTGGGGCCATACTTAATGGACTTGCTTCCTAAGGTTATCCACCCTCATTATTTGTACGGGGTCCCATGTGCATGCAAGGTTGTAAGGGCATACTTGGAATCTGGGTACACATTTAGACAGAGCCCTTTTCCTATTGTTAGTGCTCTAGTGAGGGCTATCGGTTCAGCTTTCTGTGGTCAGGTTTCTGGGGCCAGGGCTGAGGACTCAACTACCAAATCAGGGGTCTCCACTGCATATCTAGCACAACAATGTCCATTGATGATGAAACTGCCTTCAGCCACAAAGAAAGTCTGTTCAGGGTTCTCCAGAGGGACATCAGTCAAATCCTGGCGGCTTGAGAATACAGTGTCCATAATTTCTAAACAGTCATGATCAGGAGATCAAGACCAACTGATAACAACATAGCAGGATTGAAAGCTTGACTGACCCTTCAGTTGTATCTGGGGTTTTCACACAACATCCTCTGATACTTCAACATTCGTAGATTTGTTAGCTAATAGTTTCCTTTGTGTTTCATATTGGTTAGAACAGAGTGTGGTACAGTAACTTGAAGATTCTGTCTCAAAGTGATCTTGTTAGTTTTACTCACTAGGAAGGCTGTAGCTGTAACAGCTTCTCAAATAAGGACCAAGAGATTGAGTCAACACTCCTAGAACATTTCCTTGTGACTCATGAACATAGAGACTGAAAGGTTTTCTGGACATCTGGTAGACCCAGAATTGGTGACAACATCAGAGTGTTTTTTCAAAGATCAAAAGGCTGCATCCTGTTCAAGTCCCCATTCCAATGGAGACTTTTCCATTCCTTTGATAGCTTGATACAACGGTTTTGCTAGCAGCGCAAAATTGGGGATCCATATACAACATACTTTGTGGCACCCAAGAAGGCTCTCACTTGCCTCCTGGTGGTTGGAGTAGGAATACTGCATACAGCTTCTGTGCGTTCTGGTAAGGGTCCCAGGTGTCGAATTCCGCTGGACAACTGGAATCCTAGGTATTTAACTTGTTTGGCATAATTGCACCTTAGCTCCTGAGACTTTGTATCCAGCCTCATTAAAAAGGTGCAAGAGTTCACTGGTGGCTTGTAGACATTCACTTTCTGAGTTGGTGGTTATGGGCAAGTTGTCCACATATTGAAGTAGAATTCTTTCTCCTGGAATTACTGGATAACTTGTCAAATCTTTTGCTGAGTGAGGCAAGTTCTTGAATCCTTGAGGTAATCTTGTCCAGGTGAGTTGGCCCCGCCTTCCTGTAGTGGGGTCTTGGGCTAAGCGTATGCAGAAAAAGAAAAACATCTTTTAAATCCAGAATGGTGAAATGTGTGTAGCTTCAGCAGAGATCAGTCCTAAGAGTGTGTAAGGATTTGGCACAACTGGATGTATAGTTCCAGCTGCATCATGCATTCTTTCTTAGATCCTGCACTGGGCGGTAATCACCTGTCCCAGGCTTCTTAACAGGAAGAAGGGGAGTGTTCCAAGGTGACTAAATAGTAATTACACTTACCTGGTAATTGTAGTTCCTTGAGAGACGACAGCTTAGTCCTCAACGTATGGGTAGTGCACCTCCTCCTGCAGCATGAAGACTGGACCAATCAAATTTCAGCTCCTCTGGAACCATCATACCAGGCATCTCTGGAACTCCAGTGAACTACTGTCAAAGCAAACTCAAACACGTAGCTAACCTTTAATAGGGTACCTTTTAGATTTTTTTTTTTTCCCCTGTAGCCAAAGGCCACAACTAACAGGGACCGAATGTCCCGCCCCTGTCACAGCATAAGCAGAGAGTGAGAGTAAAAGGAAAAACATTGGATCGGAAAGAAAAAGGCAAGGGAACACACTCACCTGGGAATACGGACCTCTGAACCCAAGGCGTGCCGCGCTAAAAGAAATCGGATAGGGAGAGGCAGGAGGACTAAGCTGTCGTCTCTCAAGGAACTACAATTACCAGGTAAGTGTAATTACTATTTCCTTATCGTTCCTCCAGCTTAGTCCTCAACGTATGGGATGTATCAAAGCAGCCTAACGGGCGGGATTCTTCCAGCCGGCACGCAGAACCGCGGAACCAAAACCGGCATCGCTCGCCAAGACATCAAGTCGATAATGTTTACTGAAAGTGTGCAAAGATGACCACGTGGCCGCCTTACAGATATCCACCGGCGAAACCAAACTGAACTCTGCCCAGGACGCTGCTTGCGCCCGCGTAGAATGAGCGCGCAATCCAACAGGCGGAACCCGACCGTGTAACAGATAAGCCGAGCCAATCGCCTCTTTAATCCACTGAGCAATAGAGGCCTTCGCCGCCGCCTCACCTTTGCGAGGGCCGCCAAACAGCACAAACAAGCGATCCGATTTACGAAACTCGCTGGTAACTTTCAAATAGCGTCGTAAAACCCTCTTGAGGTCCAACCGACTCAGACCGCGATCAGAAGCACGTCCTTCCGACTCCGGAAACACCGGAAGGGAGACGACCTGATTCAAGTGGAAAGGAGAAGTCACCTTAGGTAAAAAGGAAGGTACGGGCTGCAGAACCACTTTTTGAGCCGAGAAAGACAGGAAAGGCTCCCTGCAAGAAAGAGCCTGGAGCTCGGAAATACGGCGTGCCGAACAAATCGCCACTAAAAACACCGTCTTGAGAGTCAAATCCTTTACCGAACTACGAGAAAGAGGCTCAAAAGGGGCCGCACTGAGAGCCCGCAACACCAAGTTAAGATCCCATGAAGGTACTGAGAGCCTGCGGGCCGGACGCAGTCTAGAAACAGCCCGCAAGAAACGAACGACATCAGCATGAGCACCTAAAGACACGCCATGAACCTTTCCTCGGTAACACGACAGCGCCGCCAACTGCACGCGCAAGGAACTGGCGGCCAAACCTTTAGCAAAACCGTCTTGCAAAAAATCCAGTACCACCGGAACAGAGGCCGTAGCCGCTCGGATCTGATGCCGAAACACCAGTCCTCAAAAACACGCCAAACCCGTACATAGGCCAGCGAAGTGGATCTTTTGCACGCTTGTAACAGGGTCGCCACGACAGACTGGGAATAACCCCGTTTTCTTAGCCGAGCCCTTTCAATAGCCAGGCCGTAAGAGAGAATCTCCCCACTTGAGGCATGCGAAGGGGACCCTGACACAACAGATCCGGATCCAAGGGAAGCCTCCACGGAGAACCGTCCACCAACCTCATCAGATCGGCATACCAAGGACGACGAGGCCAATCCGGCGCTATCAACAGCACCCAACCCCGGTGAGCCTCGATACGCTGAATCACGTGCCCCAGCAGGGGCCACGGAGGAAACGCGTAGAGAAGACCCGCGGAGGGCCAAGGCTGCAAAAGAGCATCCAGACCTTCGGACATCGGCTCTCTCCGACGACTGTAGAACTGAACTGCCTTTGCTGAGCGGAACGTGGCCATCAAGTCCATGACCGGTTGGCCCCAACGCTGAACCAGCTGCGCGAACACCCTCGGATGGAGCTCCCATTCGCCGGGATCTACCTGAACTCTGCTGAGAAAGTCCGCCGTCACGTTGTCTTTTCCGGCAATGTGCGCCGCCGAGATGGCCCGCAGCCGGGGCTCCACCCACTCGAACAACGTCCGAGTCTCCGCTTCCAGGCCGATGCTTCCAGTACCGCCCTGCCGGTTGATGTAGGCAACAGTCGCCGCATTGTCGGAGAGAACCCGGACCGCCCGAGACGATATCCGGGTCTCGAAGTGTTGTAATGCCAAGCGAACGGCTCGAAGTTCCAAGCGATTTATCGACCAAGCGCTCTCCTCCGGGGACCAGAGACCTTGAGCGAACTGGCCTCCGCAGTGTGCGCCCCAGCCCGTCAGGCAGGCATCCGTCAAGAGCGGAACCCAGTCCGGCTGCTCCAAGGGCATCCCCACCCGGAGCGAGGATGGTCTCAGCCACCAACGCAGATCTCTCTGAACTGCCATCGGGCAAGGTAGACGTTTGTTCAGGGAATCGGACTGGTTGGACCAGCGACGGAGCAAGGCCCGCTGGAGCGAACGCATGTGAAAGCGTGCCCAAGGCACAACCTCCAGGGAAGCTGCCATCGTCCCCAGCAACAGCAGGTAGTGCCAGGCCGACGGAGCCGGAGTCTTTCGGAACCGTCGTACAAGAGACTGAAGAGCCAATATCCTGCGTTCGGGAAGAGAGACCGATCCCACGCACGTCTCGAACTGCACCCCCAAATATTCGAGAAGCTGCGTCGGAACCAAGCGGCTCTTGCGCGGGTTGACCACCCAGCCGAGAGACTGCAAGAGCGCCACGACTTTTGCAGTCGCCGCCAAGCTCTCCGCGCGAGACTTCCCGCGAATCAACCAATCGTCCAGATAGGGATGGACTAGCACCCCTTCTTTGCGCAAGGCTGCCGCTACAACCACCATGACTTTGGTGAAGACTCTCGGCGCGGTCGCGAGACCGAAGGGCAAAGCCTGAAACTGGAAGTGACCCCACGGCAGCGCGAAGCGGAGATATTTCTGCTGGTCCTCTCGAATAGGGATATGGAGATAAGCCTCCGTGAGGTCGAGAGACGTGAGAAACTCGCCCCGGCGGACGGCGACTATCACGGACCGTAGGGTTTCCATCCGAAAGTGGGGTACCCGCAGACAACGATTCACTCCTTTGAGATCCAAAATGGGGCGAAGAGCGCCACCCTTCTTTGGCACCACGAAATAGATGGAGTACCTTCCCAGACCATACTCCGCTTGCGGCACGGGAATGACCGCCCCCAGCTGGACAAGACGATCGAGCGTTTGCCGGACCTGACGGGTTTTGTGAGCTCCCCGGCAGGGGGACACTACAAAGGAATCGAGCACGGGACGGGCCAAATCGAGAACATACCTGTCTCGTATGATGTCCAAAACCCACTGATCGGAAGTAATCTGGGTCCAAGCAGAGAGAAAACGTCAAAGACGTCCCCCGATCACAGGCAGCTCCACCTGGACCCGCTGCCCTTCATTGGGGCTTGCGAGCGGCCAGAGGCCCAGCAGCCGCGAATCCTCTGCTGGCTCCCCGAAAGCCACGAAAACCCGACGCCCGGGAGCTATATCTGCCACGCTGGAAGCCCCCAGACCGGGGCGACCGGAACCTACGAAAGTCCCGAAACTGCCCCCGAGCGACCGGAAGCGACCTTCCCCGCTTGGGTCTATCCTCTGGCAGGCGACCGCCTTTGGAGTCTCCCAGATCTTTGACCAACCTATCCAAATCCTCACCAAAGAGCAGTCTACCTTTAAAAGGCAATTTGCCCAACCGCGACTTGGAAGACCCATCGGCCGCCCAATTTTTAACCAAAGGGCTCTGCGTGACGCTACCACGGACGCCATGCTATTGGAGAGAGCTCTGATGAGATCATACTGTACATCCGCCAAATATGCCGCACCAGATTCCAAGCGGTGGAGCTCAGTCAGCATGTCGGCCTCCAAGGAAGGAGTCTGTTGAAGCCGCTGAACCCAGCGCAGACAGGCACGGGCAACCCAAGCCCCACAAACGGAAGCCTGCAATGCAATTGCGTCCGCCTCGATTGCTTTAACAGCCCGTCCATTTTCCGGTCCTGCGGCTCACGCAAGGCCGCACTCCCTTCCACCGGAATGGTGGTCTTCTTAGTCACCGCCGACACGGCCGCGTCGACTTTGGGAGATCGGAAACGCTCTAGATCTGTGTCCGACAGAGGGTAAAGCCGACGCATGATCTTAACCCCCTTGAGATCCGATTCAGGAGTGTCCCACTCGGACTGAATCATCTGGTCAATCACCTTGTGAATGGGGAAAACCACGTTAGTGTGACGTACCGCCTGAATAATGGGATCTGCACCGTCCGACTCCTCCACCGGAGCAGTCGGGGCCAAACCCAGAGTCTGAAGCGCCTCCGAAACGAGAGCAGGCAGCTCGTCTCATCAGAACACGCAAATAATCTTTGCCTGATCCTCCGGCTCAGTAAGCTCGCCCTCTTCCAAGGCGTCTCCATCCACCTCCTGGTCGAACTCTGGATCATCACCTTCAGGCCACTCAGCCTCCGACGGGAAAGATTCGTGCATCCGTGGTCGCTTAGGGGCCCTGCCGCCGGACAACGGAGTCTCCCCCGAAGTGGACTGGGCAGACACCCCCTGCGCTGGAAGTGGCGCAGCACCCATAGCCTGGCGCCTACGGCAGAACGCTTGGTGCAGAAGCAAAACAAAATCGGGGGAAAAATCCTCCAAGGGCAAGGCTCCCCCTAGGTCCGACTGTCCCACAGACGCCAAGGAACCCGTAGAAGGAAGCCCCGAGGGTCCCTCAAGAGGCGATTCCAACTCCCCTGCCGCGGCACCGGACTGCGCCATCGCAGCCAAGGAACTTTCCAGGCGCTGCTCCATACTGTGAGACAGCGAGGCACAGCGTGGGCACACGCCGGTCTCCGCGTCGGCGCCCCGCCGAGATCCACAAATGAGACAAAGAGACCCCCCTGGCATGGGAGCCCCTGCACCGTTGAGAGCTAGAAGGCCCCTCACAATGTTGAAAAGGAAGGACTGGCTCACTGTCCCAGAAGAACCATGCGGGAACTGGGCAGTAGCTGGCAACAGAAAGCCTCTGAAGGGAGGAAAGGAGAACGTCTCCCCCTTGCCCAGTAATAATCAGTTGTGGCTTTCCTTAGTTCTGGTCTTATTATTTTTATTTTTTATTTATTTATTTTTGTCTGGATAGCTCACCCAAGGACACCCGAGAGCTGAAAAAAAACGCAACTCAACCGAGGAGAAGACAATCTCCCCCCCCTCCCCCTTAGCCGCGGGACCGCTGCACTCCGAGGCAAAAGGGACCGAAATGAAAGAAGTCAACGAAATGATATGAAAAGAAATTAAAATAAAATAAAGTTAAATAATCTAAAAGAAATCAAAGAAATAAAGAAAACCACCGCGGGACACACGCTGAGGAAAAAACCGCGAGGCAAGAAAAAATGGCCGCGGCAGCCAGGCAACTTTGGCGCGCTTTTGTCCCCCGCCGTGAAAACAGCCCGAGGGAAGCCAAACATTGCTGCCGAACAAACAGCGCACCCCCTGAAGACCGCGACCCTGGGAGCCCCCCGAATAAACCCCAAAAGTACTAAGGGAGCCCAGGACGACCGGGCAGAGCACAGACACCGACTCAGCAACGGCCCTGCTCTCCAACACCCGTCAGCACTCACCGGCACTGGGGAAGCAAACCCACCAACCCTCCGGAGAGGATTTGCAGTACAGCCGCCGCAGGAGCTCTGCCCCGAACAGCCCTGGAGCAGAGATCCTAATCACCAAAGGGAGACAGGCCAGAACACAGAAGCGGCAAAGGCTGGGCAGGAGAGAGACCTTCCTCAGGCCCCCCCCCCCCCCACGGAGTGCCGTGATAAGAAACCCAAAAATTTAAAGAGACAGGAACCCTTGAATTAACTAAATCAAAATAAGACCTAATAAGCCAAAAAATAAAGACCCAAAAGGTTAGCTAGGGAAAGAAATACAACTAACTAATCAACTAGTGAGCCCAGCTAGGCTCACTACGTCCTCCTGCTGCATGAAGACTGGACACACTGGAGTTCCAGAGATGCCTGGTATGATGGTTCCAGAGGAGCTGAAATTTGATTGGTCCAGTCTTCATGCTGCAGGAGGAGGTGCACTACCCATACGTTGAGGACTAAGCTGGAGGAACGATAAGGAACATTCCTTTGAAAAGTCCATACTTCAGCAGTTTCATTAAATGGCAGTGGATTCCTGCAATGGCTGGTCAGGGAAGAGGATACTGCTTCACATGCACTGGTTCCGCTTCTGGCTTGAGGATGACAATGACAGGGGCTATGTTCTTCGCTAGGCCAGGTGCATTATCTTTTGCCCATACTCCAGGTGGGGCTATAGGGTTGGCGGGTATACAGGAACTTGTTGACTTAACTGGAGGTGTGTTATAGAACCGCTACTTCTCTTCTCGGGGAACAGTCAGCACCATCAATCCAGCAGGCTCTGGGTTCACAGTCATTTGCATTTCTCTCTCTCCAGCAAAGGATATCTGTGCCTGAAGCTTTGCAAGCAGATCTCGGCTCCAAAAAGTGGAATAAGGCACTCAGGCATATACAGGAACTGGTACATTATTTTCTGTCCCCCTTGTTCACTCATGCAGTTCTGCAAAAAAGGCTTTGTGGCCTTAGCCCCAGTAGCTTTGATAATGGTGATGCATCGAGAAAAAAACACAGGGGCTACTGGCTTTAGTATTCTGCTCCTGTACCCCCCATAAAGTCCATATATTGGTCCCCTATTTTCAGACTGATCATAGGCTCCTGGGGACCCAGGGAAACTTAAGAGTCTGGTCTGGCCTAGTCTTCATTCATGCTCTAGCCCTCTCCGGCTGGCTTTTAAAAATCAAATACTCCCTCCTTCCCCTCTTGGGGTGGAGTTAAGATACGGGCATCACTTTTCTAATATCCTTCTTCTCTGCAATGGGCTGATTTACACCCAATTTAGGCCTTTCACTTCCACGGCCTCTTCCACGTCCTCTGGTCCTTTGGTTAGGAAAACCTCCTCCACATTATTCAATTAAAGTATCATTCACTTTCTCCGTTACATTCATTAACTATCATGCCCACAAATTCATCCAGTTTCTGCAATTTCTGTTTTTATATCTTTCTGGGACTGACTGACAAAAACGCAAATTCTCCTGGGCTGCTAGATTGCATGGGGTATATAGTGAAGGCTGCCTGCGCTATTTGGATTCGTTTCTCAGCGTGGAAGGTATAATGCCAGAAACAAAGTTGGTCAGCTGACTAGTGCAAAGCTGGACCTAGTGCAATGGGATTAGGATTACGTGACCCTCTCTCTTACTGGTAGTTATACTTCTCCTGCTGCAGAGGTGACTTGTGACATTTGCAGGGAGGTATCCCCCCTCCCCCCCTTGCTCCAGGCTCACACTGTTTCTCCTAGCAACGCTCTATCCGGGAGGGTTTTTTTTTTTTTTTATGTTCTACTTCTCTGCTGTGGGCACATTAGTTCACGCCTACCGGGGGGTGACATCATCGGTGGACTGGGCTCCATCCCCCCCTTAAGCACTCTGAACGGAGCTACTTACAGAGAGAGAAACTGATGGGACAGGATATCTAGAGATTCTGGGGCAAAATATGGTGAACTAAGGAAATATGGAGCAACTAGCAGAAGCCACTCCCTTTCACATAGCATTCCTAATTGGGAAAAAGAAATTTGATTACCATAGTCTTCAGTAAATCCCTTACTGAAATTCTTGATCATACTTAAAAAGACACTTATTAAAAAAACCTTATTACCATAAACATAAGCTTAGATTGAGCACAGACATACAATTTAGATACAGTTCTTAAAATATCTTATAGAGAGAACTATAGCTATCTGTTACGTATATTCAAGAGACATGAAACGGATACTTTTCCATAGCTGTGGTGGATATCTAAAATGCATATACACCCTCTTTTTGTTTTGTTGTGTTTTTTAACAATAAATATGTCTTCTATCAGGTGCTTGCCACAGTAAATCAGGAAATAACGTCTTGGAATTTTTTAAAAAAACAAAGTACCCCCTTTTTCTCTGGACACAGACACACAAAATTCAAATACAGAAAAACAAATGAATTTATCCTGAATTGTAAAGGTCATCATTAGTCACTAGTACAGATTTCAAAGATAAAATCCTAACCCAATTTTCTTATTCACTCAGAATTTAAACCATTCATTCTCAGGTTGCAATCTGGTACACTTCCAACCCAGAAGGCTGCACCGTCCCCTAAGGTTCTTAACCTCTATTTTTGAGGGTCAAAGGAAAAACACTTTATTTTCTCTCTCTTGTCTGTGTCCGTTAGTTTTTTTGAAACGACAGATTATAAATTCATCTCCTATCACACTTTGAATGAATCCTTTATTTTAAACAAGCAAGAGAGACTGCTCAATCGGGAACGGCTGTCTCATTCATTTTTTTTTCTAGCAAGCTGTGTGAGCCACACCTCTTCGCTCACTGGAAACGAAATGATCACACTTAGTTTCACAGACACACAGAGACATGCTAGCAAGAATCATTTAAATCAGTGTCAAGTCGTGATCTAATAATTACTTTGTAGGTTTATAAGTCAAAGGAAAAAAACCCCAAAAACAGTTTGCTTAGTTTCTCTATCATTTCTGAAAGGTAACAATAATATGACAGGAATAGTTGATGTAAAAATACAAACAGAGCAGAGAATATAACTAAAAACAGTTTACGGAGCTCCGATGAGGTTAATTCGACCTTCAAAACTAAAATTCTGACTAAATATTCCTATCGAATGGTATATAATACCTGACCATAGTAGAAGGAACATCACCATTAAAACACAGTGAATAATTGCCCTAAAATAAGCTCTAATTAGTCCAGCAGCAGAACGTTGAAAACATGCCATCATAGGGTTAAAAAGGCATCTCTGCACAGACACGCCCCTTGTCAGCCTCACACTCTATTGCAGGAAAAGCTCTGACTGAGTGAGACATGCTCTTGATTTTTCAGTGAGTCAAGCGGTAAATTATCATACATTACCCAACAGAATATAAGGTTCCCTCTCGAGGCCATGTAGGGTCTAAATCGGGCCACTCCCTAGCACACAAAATCTGCAATCGTGGTGCGGTCATTTTGATTCCATAATCTCCTGAATACCCTTCTTTAAAATGTGCGATCATACATTCTAATGGAGTGCTCCTAGTAGACCCTGCCCCTCCCATTTCGATGTGTGTGCGCAACAATAGACAGAAGGGAAAAGGAGGGCGGACCGTGGGTAAGGGGTCCTCACGGCCCTAGAAACATATAAGGGAAACAAATAACAAGACAAGACGACAGTCGCTTCCCCCTTTTTACGACCTGTAGGAACTGCGTTACTCAGGGGTCCGCCTTCGCTTGGTCCGTGCTGCCAGACCTCTCATTCACACTTCATTCACACAATCATGCTAGCAACGTATCCCAGAATACATTCAGTGCTATCTATTCTGACTAGTCTCATGCAAGTGCCAAATGCTAGAAGACGGGAGTCTCGCCCTGCTTTACTTACGCAGGGGTAGTCGGTCCGTCTTTGAGAGGTGATCAAGCTCTCTTTCATGCGAATGCTAGTGCTAAATTCATGCAAGTGGTAGATTCATGCTAAGTTCATGCAAGTTCATGCTAGATTGGCAGTACTGCTCTTACTTATCTGTCTAGACACATGCTAAAATCAAAACTCTACTCACCGGATCCGGTCCTCAAACTTCCCAAGCAAGCGCATGAGTTGGACCTTGGACTCCCCTCACTTGGGTTCGAGGTGTTGGCTCCAGCCGGGTCCGGCACCCGCCGAGGTCCGACCAGCTCCCTCCGATGCAAGCCCCCGTCGGAAGGGCGCGATCCCGGCAGGACCAAACCTGTAGAGGCGGAAAGTCGTGGTATATCGCCCTGTATACCCTCTATTACCACACCTTCCTGGCCAATGCACCAAGAATATGTAGCAGCAGAGCGCAGACAAACCAATAATACCAGGAGTCTGTTCAGAAGGTCCAAATCATTTATTTGTGTACAAGACTCAAGCAGAATCAAATTCAAAATGGCTGAGCGATGTTCTCTGGCAATACAACAACTTTTATAGATTTTTGCTCCATTCTAGGTATAGAAAAACATTTCATTGGTCCCGGTAACCTCCCGTACCCCTTCTATTGGTCCCGGTACTGATATGATTATCCAATTATGTTCTTTGAGTGGGCTTGGCACCTGCTTACCCCCCTTCTAGTCCCAATTACAATGGCCAGTTCACTAACTTGTTACTTTCCTACTTCCAAGGCCATTGGACTAGTTGGTACGTGCAGGGAAGCAGGGCTCTGTAACCTTTCTGTCAACAGTTTCAATTAAATCCCTTGCAGCTGTACTTTTCTTATCAGTGGCTTTTAAACATATTTTTCTGTATTTTTCCAGGTTTCAATTCTACTTGTCTAAGCTAATTCAATACTTTACTGAGTTCTAATTCTACAATAGCAGCATGTTGGGGGATGTGCAATTCCTTTGGGTCTCTCCACAGGCTTCATTTACAGGTCAAGCTAATTAGGCCTGTCTGTTTAGTTCAATTAGCATGGAGCATAGGCCTTCGCCTACCACACCACTGTAGCAGCAGAGCGCAGACAAACCAATGATACCAGGAGTCTGTTCAGAAGGTCCAAATCATTTATTTGTGCACAAGTCTCAAGCAAAGTCAAATTCAAAATGGCTGAGCAATGTTCTCTGGCAAGACGACAACTTTTATAGACTTTTTCACCATTCTAGACATAGGAAAACATTTCATTGGTGCCGGTAACCTCCCGTACCCCTTCTATTGGTCCCGGTACTGATATGATTATCCAATTATGTTCTTTGAGTGGGCTCAGCACCTGCTTACCCCCCTTCTAGTCCCAATTACAATGGCCAGTTCACCAACTTGTTACTTTCCTCCTCCAAGGCCATTGGGCTAGTTAGTACGTGCGGGGAAGCAGGGCTCTGTAACCTTTCTGTCAGCAGTTTTAATTAAATCCCTTGCAGCTGTACTTTCATATCAGGGGGCATTTAAACATATTTTTCTGAGTTTCAATTCTGCTTGTCTAAGCTAGTTCAATACTTTACTGAGTTCTAATTCTACAATAGCAGCATATTGGGGGATGTGCAATTCCTATGGGCCTCTTCACAGGCTTCATTTACAGATCAAGCTAGTTAGGCCTGTCTGCTTATTTCAGACACTGTGGATCACAGGCTTTCGCCTACCACATTCCCCCCTTTGATTAATCTCACCCTATTACTTAATAAGGTGTGAGATTTAAATCACTTATCTTTGGTTACACCATGGTCGGAGGATTCAGACTATACACAGGAGGACTAGGTTGCCATAAGGCCATAATCTTAGTTGCAGTCTTCCGCTCAACTGTACTTTCAATAGCATTATGAATGGAACGCATACAACATGGGATTATACACGGTAATAGTAAAATCACAGCAATAACTATTAGTACTAGTATAAGGAAAGTCTTGAGTCCTCCTAGCCATGAGAAAAGATTGGCAAACCATTTAGGAAACTTTAGTCCATGCCAAGTCTGTACTGGCACGTAAGCTTGTTTTCGCATATTTTCAGCAATCTCTTCAACTACTTGACCCTTATCATCTATTTTCAAACAACAATTGGTTAGATTCAGCTTACCACATACTCCTCCTCCTGCTGCCAATAGATAATCTAGTGCTAAGCGATTCTGATATATAGCAGTGCGCATTTGGGTGCTCTGTCTAGCTAAAAGTGTGAGTGCTTGGCTAGTTTCATTGGTTATTATTTCAACTACTGCTTGTAAACGAATAATACGATTAATCATATAAACAGGGGTCCGATAGCCCCACATACCATCATCATTCCAAGTGGCAGGCCCATAGTAATCAATGATTCTTTCTGGTGGCCAATCATCACCCTTCCACTTCTCCCACTTGCCTACCTGTAGGGGTGCTCTCTTTTGTCTTAGTGCTCTTTTGTCTCGGTGAGTAGTGTACACTGGGTATCCTAATTGTTCTCCATTTTCTGTGGGTAAGAGAAAGAAAGAAGGTCTGATGGTCCCTAAGACACACGCCCCTCCCCAATGTATAGGGAGTCGGGCATATGCTCGGTTTCCACAGATCCAATATAGGCCAGGTGGGGCTTGCCAGGTATGGGGTTTGGCAAGATTAGTCCATAAATCAGCAAGCTCAGGGAATTTTGCTAATGGATTAGGAGGTTCAGGTTCTTTAATTCCTGACCACCAAGACGTCTTTTTGGTGGTATCATTATAGAACTTTTGGCTGAGACAGACCAGCTGTCCCACCTGTAAATTGAACTGAGGTCCAGTTCTGGCATAGCAAAGACGGCCAACTATTGAGTGTGCTAATACCCATTCGCTGGTAGTCTTGTGTAGTTCAGTGTGATTGTAAGTCATAGAGTAATTTAATTCTTGGGCTTCCCATGGCCACTGGTCACCCATTTGTGTCCCACCACAAAAATAACAATCTGAGATATGGAGACTTGATACTACTGCTCCAGCTAATTCTAGAAATAAGTTCTGGGAGGGATGGGGAATGTCAAACTTATTCACATGCATGGTTTCATAGAAAGTGTTATGGATATGGTACTTGGATGATCTATGGGCTTGGGTATTTAGTCTTATATATATTATGGTTCCTGGGTCTGATCCAGACCCTGCAATTCGTAGGCCAAATCGGAATCCTTGTTTCCAAGCCTCGGGTCTCATTACAATAAACTCTAAGGGATTGCGAGCACCTTTCTTGCATTTGTCTATGTCTTTGACATATGGCTTTTGTAATACAGCCATTCGATTGTCTCTGGTATTCTCCACCATACCAGTTTTCCAGGTGGCATAAAAGACACAGGCCCATCTTGGGCAAAAGTAATCAGCTTCTGGAGCTGTACTGTAAACATCAGCTAATACTCGTTTACCTGTACACGCTCCCCATCCAGTAGTCCCTTCTGGACACATATATTTGTCATTATGTGAGTAAGTTTTCTCCCAATTACCACATTTAGAACGACTATCTCTATTGATTACATCACAAGCATCAAAATATAATACAGCATATTTACTAGGATCTTTAAGTGGGAGTGTGGCATTGATCAAAGGTCCATCTGCATCTTTCCATCGCATTTCCAAGGTGTAATAGGATGGATTCTGATGCGGATTAAAGCATACTTTAGATTTACCTTTGGTACAAACATTCAGTTCAGTGGTGTTATAAATACACCGAGTCACTTTACCAGTGCAGGTATAGTAAGAATGATAAAGCAAAGTCTGAGTTACTTTCATTCCAGTCCGAGTGGAAGTAATGCAAGCAGTGCATGGAGGCAAGGCATGAGTCAGTTCAAAGCCTCCTAGACAGGCAACCAGGGCAAAGTAAAAACAAAGATACATGTTGATTGGAGTTCTTCTGAATCCTCAGCTTGCAAATCTTGACTTCGACGTTCTCTTCTTCGTCCCGTTTGCTAATGAAGCAATTCAACGGGTGCTGAATGTTGATTGAAGATCCTCAAAATGTCCGTCATGCATCAACCAACTTAGCAATCACAGTTGGCTTGAAATATTGTCAATCAATGTAGTATCAAAGCGGTGTGTAAAATCACACACATGAGGTTCGTTTGAACAAACTCTTGCTGTATTAAAAACAGCAATCCTCTTCGAAAGACTTGGCTACTGCAAGGCACTGTGGTTGTTGGGATGATCCCAAAAGTGTCTAAGTGGCTGGTTGCCGTCTCAAGGTGAGTCGCAAAGGTACATCAGGATGCTGCTCTGCTGTCCACTGCTCGGGTTCTGGAACGGCTGCGGGCTTGACTCTGCTGTGGTGGATCCAGGAATCGATCTCTGCTACCTTTACTGCAGTTGGGGTAGACAGGATGACGGTGTATGGTCCCTTCCAATGGGGTTCCAACGGTGTCTTCTTCCAATCTTTGATCCACACTGAGGTACCAGGCTGGTAGGGATGCAGGGGTTCCGTCAAGTTGATAGGCAACTGATCTTGGACCCACGCATGAAGAGTCTGTAGAACAAAACTTAGAGCTAGAAGTTCTTGTCTGGTTATTTCTGAACCAATCTGTGTTAAACTACCTTTAATTCCCTGTACTATTGGTGGGGGTTTATCATACAGAACCTCAAAAGGGGAAAATCCTGTTGACTTCACAGGGGCTGAGCGTATTCTGAGTAAAGCTATTGGGAGTACTTGGGGCCACTTCAGGCGAGTCTCCTGGCAAAGCTTAGACATTTGGGCTTTCAGGGTACGGTTCATTCTCTCAACTTTCCCTGAACTCTGAGGTCTGTATGCAGTGTGAAGTTTCCAATGTATCTGCAGGGCTTTTGCTAACTGCTGAGTCATTTGAGAAACAAATGAGGGCCCATTGTCTGACCCTATTACTGCTGGAATTCCAAATCTGGGGATAATTTCTCTCAGTAAAACTTTGGTGACTTCTCGGGCTTTTTCAGTTCTGGTTGGGAAGGCTTCCACCCACCCAGAGAAGGTACAAACTAACACTAACAAGTATTGATAGCCACTGGCTTTTGGCATTTCAGTAAAGTCAATCTGTAGGTGGTGCATGGGGGTTACACCTCCTGATTGAACTCGGGGTGGTGGTGTGGGACCTTGTTTGGCATTATTTTTAGCACAAATTAGGCACTGGCGTGCTACTGAAGCTGATAGGGCTGCTAACATAGTAATGCAGAAATGTGGTCTGAGTGCTTTCTCCATAGCACTTTTCCCATAGTGTGTAGCTTCATGGAAGGCTTTGATAAAAGCTGGTCCCAACAATTCGGGGATTACAATTCATCCTGGGGGTTGACTGTCCTCTGCTGGTGGCAGCTCAATCCACCCATCTTTCAGTACTCCATCTTCCTTATTACAGTAGTAATCTAATTCTTTGGTGGTATATCGTGGTGTCCATAAGTTCAGGGGTACTGGAAACAATGCTGCCTGCATTGGTATGGCTTGTGGTGAAATTTGTCTTGTCATGGCTGCTTGTCGTGCTGAAGCATCTGCAAATCTATTCCCTCGGGCAACTTCTCCTTTCCCTGCTTGATGTCCTCTGCAGTGCATGACAGCTACACGAGTTGGGGCCCATACTGCATCAAGTAGTATCAATATCTCCGGGCCATACTTGACTGATTTTCCTCCAGACGTGATGAGCCCTCGTTCTTTGTAGAGAGCTCCATGGGCATGTAGGGTAGTAAAGGCATATTTAGAGTCTGTATATACATTTAGCACGAGTTTTGCACCTAGCACTAATGCTCAAGTGCGATCAATTCTGCTTTCTGGGCTGATGTGCCTGAGGCTAAGGCTGATGACTCAACGACTTCATGTTGGGTGACTACTGCATATCCGGCACAGCGTCGTCCATTGATGATGAGACTGCTTCCATCCACGTAATAAATTTGATCAGGATTCTCTATGGGCACATCTGTCAGGTCAGGTCGACTTGAGAATACAGTGTCCATGACTTCTATACAGTCATGTTCTGGGGGTTCTTCACTGATAGGTATCAATGTGGCTGGATTCAAGGCATGGCTCACTTCCAGTTGTATCTGTGGGTTTTCACATAACATACTCTGATATTTCAACATTCGAGAATTGGTGAGCCAATGATTTGCTTTCTGTTCCATGAGGGCATGGACTGCATGTGGCACAGTGACTCGTAGATTCTGTCCTAATGTGAGCTTGTCTGCTTCACTCACTAACAATGCTGTAGCTGCAACTGCTTTCAGGCAAGGTGGCCATCCTTTAGCCACAGTGTCCAGTTGTTTCGATAGGTATGCTACAGGTCGTTCCCAATTTCCTAATTTCTGAGTCAACATGCCTAAGGCGTTTCCTTGTGCTTCATGTACGAACAAGTGAAAAGGTTTGTGAACATCTGGTAGTCCAAGTGCTGGTGATGACATCAATTCTTCCTTTAACATCTTGAAGGCTGTATCCTGCTCAGGTCCCCAATCTAATGGCGACTTTTCTTCTCCTTTTGTGGCTTCATACAGTGGTTTGGCGATTTGAGCAAAGTTGGGAATCCAGATTCGGCAGTATCCTGCCGCTCCCAGAAAGGCTCTGACTTGCTTTCTGGTAGTTGGGGTTGGGATTCTGCATACTGCTTCTTTTCTTTCTCTGCCTAATTTTCGGCTTCCTTTGGTTATACGAAAGCTCAAGTATTTCACTTCTTTTTGGCATAGTTGTGCTTTTGCTCTGGAAACTTTGTATCCAGCTTCATCCAGTAGCTGCAAGAGGTCTTTGGTGGCTTGTATACACTCACTTTCTGATACAGCAGCTATCAGCAGATCGTCCACGTATTGGAGAAGCACTCTCTTCCCCGGGGCCACTGGATAGCTTGAAAGATCTTGATTCAGTGCAGCACTGAAGATGGTAGGTGAATTTTTGAATCCTTGGGGTAATCGTGTCCAAGTAAGTTGGCCCCCTCTTCCAGAGATAGGGTCCTGCCATTCGAATGCAAACAACAACTAACTTATGGGGGCCAATCTTATGCAAAAGAACGCATCTTTTAAATCCAGAACAGTAAAGTGGGTAGCTTCAGCAGGAATCAGTCCTAGAAGTGTGCAAGGATTTGGCACAACTGGATGTATGGTCTCAACTGCTTCATTCACTCTTCTTAGATCTTGCACTGGGCGGTAGTCATCTGTTCCAGGCTTTTTCACTGGCAAGAGTGGAGTATTCCATGGGGATTGACATCCTTTTAGTAGGCCATGTTCTAGTAATCTTAGCAAGTGGCGGTGGATGACTTCGATTGCGGCTTTTGGGAGAGGGTACTGCTTGACATGTACTGGTGTAGCACTAGGTTTGAGAGTTACAATTACTGGAGCTATATGCTTGGCTAGGCCTGGAGGACTGCCTTCTGCCCATACTCCAGGTGGGGCATCAATGCTTTTCAAAGTTTGTTCAAAATAGGTGTCTTGGGCAGATTCATCACTGTAATATCTCCATTCTTCTTCTCAGGGAACTGTAAGCAGCATTATTCCTGCAGGCTTGTTTTGGGAATTCACTGTCATTTGCATTTCTCCTTTCTCAGTAAAGGATATTTGGGCTTGTAGCTTAGCTAACATATCTCGTCCCAGTAATGGTACTGGACACTCTGGCATATAAAGAAATTGATGAGTTATTTGCTGTCCTCCCAGACTGCATATGCGATTTTGAAGAAAAGGTTTTGTGGCTTTGACACCAGTTGCTCCTACAATGGTGACTGCTTTTGCGGAAAATGGGGCTATCTTCTTGTCTACTACTGAATGTTCTGCTCCAGTATCAACCATAAAGTTCATAACTTGGTCTCCTATTTGTATTCCGACCATAGGCTCCTGGAGACCTAAAGCGAATTCGGAGCCCGGTCTGTCCTAATCTGTTTCATCTTCGTCATGGGTTGCCGCAGCCAATGCTTGTACGGCTTCTCCTCTTTCTCGCTGGTATTGCTCTCGATTGGCTCCTCCGCGATTCCGGGGACGGCCTCGTCTTCCTTCTCTCCATTGATGATTATTTTCGTCATCTTGGTGGGCGTCTTCGAGTTGCGGGCATGTATCTCTCCAATGTCCTTCTTCCTTGCAGTAGGCGCATTGGTTCACGCCCAGCTGGGGGTGGCCTCCTCCTCGGCCCCTCCCTCTTCCTCTGCTCCGTCGACTAGGGAAACCTCCCCGTTTCTGTTCAACTATGGCCGCAGCCAAAAAATCAGCTTTCTTCATCTTTCGATCACATTCTTTCTGTCTTTCATTATCACGATTCACATACACTTTATGAGCGACTTCCAGTAACTGAGTTGCATTCATGCCCGCAAATCCATCTAATTTCTGTAGCTTACGTCTAATGTCTGGTTGTGACTGATTTACAAAAGCAGAATTCACCATGCATAAACTTCCTGGCGCATCTGGGTCATAGGGGGTATACATTCTATACGCTTCGGTTAATCTCTCATAAAATACTGCTGGACTCTCATCTATGCCTTGGATAACTTCAGTAACTTTGGAAAGATTCATCGCTTTCTGGCCCCCCCTTTTCAGACCTTGCATAAGGCCTTGGCGAAAACGGGCTAGGGCTCTGGATCTTCTTTCTGTATTTGGATCCCACCGGGGGTCTTCATTTGGGAATTCTCTTTGGGCTGCTTCTCGATTATCTATTCTTGCATCCTCCCCTTCTCCGGGAGCTGTGGGGTTATCTGCCAGCCACTCAATGGCTGCCTTTCTAATTTGTGTCCGCTCCTCCGTAGTAAATAAGGTGGACAGGAGCTGACGACAATCTGCCCATGTAGGTTGGTGGGTTTCCATAATAGTATGCACTAATTCTGTGAGCTCCTGGGGCTTATTGGTATAGGAGGCGTAATGCGTCCTCCAGTTTAACAAATCAGTGGTAGAGAAGGGCACATATACATAACTTAGGGGTCCCGCCACCACCTGATTATCTTCATTTCTTACGGGCACTCCCGGGACTTGCCGTAAAGGCATCATCTTAGCAGTAGATGTCTTTTTGGATCTTAGGGATATTTTCGTAACTTTCCTGTCAGGGGTTGTCTTTTTCTCTATGTGCTTTGCTTTGGATTTACTTTTAACTGATGAGCTTACACTGACAGCCGCCTTTACACTGTCAGTATCACTCTGGGAAATTTCAGTTTCTTCCTGTTCTGTTTCTGTCTCTGATTCACCTTTCTCTTCGGTTTCAGTAGAATCATCTTCTTCATTTAAAGGGAGCTCATCTACCTGCTCTTCGGGTGATGGCTCGGGGGTTGGGTCCCGTTCCCGCTGTCTTCGGGGCTCTGGGGCAGGACGCGGGGCTACCCTTACTGGGCGCTGGGCTTGGGGCTGTCGAGTGATCACTTCTGGGGAATCAGGATCTGCCAGGACGGGTTTCTGTTCGGACTTCTCACCTTTCCCTTTCTTTCTAGGCTGTTCTACTTTCTGACTATGATCTGTCCGTGCTAACATTATTCTGCACTGCTCTTCATAACAGCGCTTCGCCCAAGGGGGCGGATCTTCACAAATACTTAACCAGGAATCTATATAGGGGTACTGGTCGGGGTGCGCTACTCGCACTCTCTGGTGTACTAACTGAATAATTCCTACATTAAAGGTTCCCTCTCGGGGCCAGGTGGGGTCTAAATCGGGCCACTCCCTAGTACACAAAATCTGTAATCGGGATGCAGTCATTTTAATACCATAATCTCCTGAATATCCTTCTTTAAAATGTGCGATCATACATTCTAATGGAGTGTTCCTAGTAGACCCCGCCCCTCCCATTTCGATGTGTGCGCGCAACAACAGACAGAAGGGAAAAGGAGGGCGGACCGTGGGTAAGGGGTCCTCATGGTCCTAGAAACATGTAGGGGAAACAAATAACAAGACAAGACGACAGTTGCTTCCCCCTTTTTACGACCTGAACGCGGTCGCCCGGTCAGGAACTGCGTTACTCAGGGGTCCGCCTTCGCTTGGTCCGTGCTGCCAGACCTCTCATTCACACTTCATTCACACAATCATGCTAGCAACGTATCCCAGAATGCAATTCAATTCTGTCTATTCTGACTAGTCTTTTACAAGTTCCAAATGCAAGAAGATGGGAGTTTCGCCCTGCAATACTTATGCAGGGGTAGTCGGTCCGTCTTTGAGAGGTGATCAAGCTCTCTTACCAAGTTCCAAGTTCAAGATTCAAAATTCAAGTGGCAGTACTGCTCTGTCTCATCTGTCTAGACTTACAAAATCAAAACTCTACTCACCGGATCCGGTCCTCAAAGTTCCCAAGCAAGCGCATGAGTTGGACCTCGGACTCCCCTCACTCGGGTTCGAGGTGTTGGCTCCAGCCGGGCTCGGCACCCGCCGAGGTCCGACCAGCTCCCTCCGATGCAAGGGACCGGTGGCGCCAGGGAGCGAGCCCCCGTCGGAAGGGCGCGATCACGGCAGGACCAAACCTGTAGAGGCGGAAAGTCGTGGTATATTGCCCTATATACCCTCTAATACCACACCTTCCCGGCCAACGCACCAAGAATATGTAGCAGCAGAGCGCAGACAAACCAATGATACCAGGAGTCTGTTCAGAAGGTCCAAATCATTTATTTGTGCACAAGTCTCAAGCAAAGTCAAATTCAAAATGGCTGAGCGATGTTCTCTGGCAATACAACTTTTATAGACTTTTTCACCATTCTAGACATAGGAAAACATTTCATTGGTCCCGGTAACCTCCCGTACCCCTTCTATTGGTCCCGGTACTGATATGATTATCCAATTATGTTCTTTGAGTGGGCTCAGCACCTGCTTACCCCCCTCTTCTAGTCCCAATTACAATGGCCAGTTCACCAACTTGTTACTTTCCTCCTCCAAGGCCATTGGGCTAGTTAGTACGTGCGGGGAAGCAGGGCTCTGTAACCTGTCAGCAGTTTTAATTAAATCCCTTGCAGCTGTACTTTCTTATCAGGGGGCATTTAAACATATTTTTCTGTATTTTTCTGAGTTTCAATTTAGCAGCATATTGGGGGATGTGCAATTCCTATGGGCCTCTTCACAGGCTTCATTTACAGATCAAGCTACTTAGGCCTGTCTGTTTATTTCAGACACTGTGGATCACAGGCTTTCGCCTACCACACCACAATGCAAGTTAAACTCATTTTTGTCCCTCCTTTCCTTCCTTCTGATTCTAACTTTTATTTCCTTCTTTTGCTTGATGTTATGGTCTCTCCTTCGCTTTCCCTCCTTTTTTCTCTCTGTTCCTGTCTTTTTCCCCCCAAGTGCTGTCTTATTACCTAAAGGATGCTCTGCCATCCCCTTGACACTTTTCAGGTATATTCCCTCCTTCTAAAGTGTATTTAGACTTACAGATGCTCCAATGCAGTAATCTTCCCTGTCTTTTAGCACAGCACTTAGTTAAGATTTCCCCCTGCTACTTTCGGTTGAGTGTGAGACGAGAAAAGATACATGTAAATGAAGTTCACTCTGAGGAGAAGGATGTTATCAGTGGTGTGCCGCAGGAGATCAGTCCTTGGCCCATTTCTTTTGAACATTTTTGTTAGTGATATTGTGGAAGGGCTGTCTGGTAAGGTTTGCCTCTTCGATAATAAAATCTGCAATAGATACCCAGGAAAGTAAGAAATGCCTTAACTACTGTAGGTCAGACTAAGGTCCATCAAGCTCTGTTTCCAACAATGGCCAATCCAGGTCACGAGTACCAGGCAGGTTCCCAAAAAGGTACATAGGTTCCGCAAAGCTTGTACCCGGGTAAGCAGTGGATTTCCTGGGTCCTGTTTAATAATGATTTATGGATCTTTCCTCCAGGAACTTGTCTAAACCTTTTTTAAACCCAGCTACACTAACAGTTTTTACTACATCCTCCGATAATGAATTCCAGAGTTTGATTACACATTAAAGTGAAAAACATTTTCTCTTAAATGGGTTACATTGTAGTTTCATTGTATGTCCCCTAGTCTTTCTACTTTTAGAAAGAAGTAGATAACATGAGGAGGGATCTAGCTAAGTTTGAAAAATGGTCTAAAATTTGGCAGCAGAGATTTAATGTTAAAAAATGCAAGGTCATGCATTTGGGCTGCAGCAATCCAAGGGAGCGATATAGCATAGGGGGTGAAGTACTTTTGTCCACTAAAGAAAAGCGGGACCTCAGTGTGATTGTCTGATGATCTTAAAGCAGCTAAACAGGTAGAAAAGGCGACAACAAAAGTTAGAAGGATGTTTGGATGCATAGGGAGAGGAATGGCCAGCAGAAGAAAGGAGATGATAGTGCCTCTGTTTAAGCCTTCAGTGAGACCTCATTTGGGATATTGTGTGCAATTCTGAATACTAGAGGAGTGGCCTAGTGATAAGAGCCGCAGCCTGGTGACCAAGAGACCAGGGTTCAATTCATATTGGCACTCCCTGTGGCCTTGGGCAAATCACTTTACTACCCCCCCCCCCTTGGGAAAAAAAAAAGGCCTGGCAATATATGGCCTCACACCTTGCCAAGAAAACCCAGGGGCTTTTGGGTCACCTGGAGTCAGCATTGACTCAACGGTGCACACATTCTATTTGCATTGTGCAAGTCTGGAGACCTCAAAAGGATATAAACAGAATGGAGCAGTGCAGTGAATTGTTAGCAAAATGCTAAGTTGGCTTCATCATAAGACATATGTGGACAGACTGAAAGAGCTCAATCTGTATACTTTGGAGGAAAGGCTGGACAGGTGAGATATAATCGAGACTGAATAATATGGTACAATCTTGTCAGCAAGACAAGAGGAAGACAAACTCTTTGAAGTCACTACATTGCTATGAGTTAGATTCCTTCCTTCTCACCCTAACTTACACCCACCCCATGTGAGAAATCATATTATACAGAAAAACTCACCAATTAGCTTGCTGATTGAGATAAGAGTTTGGTATTGGATGGAAGGGAAAATCTAGGAAGTAAATGCTGCCAATTTGGATATCTGCTAAAGGATAACAATGAATTATATTTGAAGGAGCTTTGCTTGGGTAATTCTACAAAGGGAGTACATTAGATTATTCACCACAGACACATATATCAGATTTTAGTATCTTAAAGCAGGGCTTGACAAACCCCAGGTGCCAGGTCACCTGGAGGCTAAAACATCTGACCTGGTGACCAGAGCTCAGAACACATGGGCAGAAATGCATGGATCCCATACCCCATGGGCAGAAGTTCTTGAGAAGGTCACATTCACGGCCAGGACTCTCCTGCCCATCCACAGCAGAAGGGATCCCCATGGGCAGAGGTGCTTGAGAAGGTCACAGTCATGGCCAGGACTCTCCTGCCCATCCACAGGAGAAGGGATCCCCATGGGCAGACTGGATGGTCCTGGCCATTCTCAAGCACTTCTACCCATGGGGGGTGGGCTCTCATCTCCCAGGGCAGAAGTGCTCCAAGACCAATGTGTTCTGGGGTCTGCTGAGCCTGCAAATTTATTTATTTACATTCTCTTATATACCACGCTATTCTGCATCAGTTTGGTTTACATTGAAGAAACTGAAATTACATTGAACAGGGCATTATAACTTGGAGATAACTATTTTACAGGGAACATGGGCTATGGAGGGTTAAGTGGCTTGCCCAAGACCACAAGGAGTACCTGTGGGACTAGAAACCCCAGCCCTTCCTGCCCAAGGTTGCTGTCCTCTAGTGGGATTTGAACCCCCGACCTTCCAACCACTAGGCCGCACCTCCACTCCAAATAAGGTTAGGGGCTGGGGGAGGTGGGGAAAGGGGGATGCACATACGGCTGAAGGAATTAAAGGGGCAGTAGGTTTTACTTAATAATGAATTGTGAGAGGATTGGAGGGCAGGGGTTGAGTGCAAGGAGGAGGGAGAAGGGAAGAAAGTCTGAAAAAGGAAATACAGGTGGAAGTTGGGGGAGCAACAGCAGGAGAGGGGTTGGGGTGGAAGAGAGGGAAGTATGGAAGGGGTTGGAGAGTGAAGAGATGAATGCATAAGAAGTAAAGGGCACAAAGTGTATGTGCAAAATGCACACCCTTTTCCACCACACACAGCACCCCACCCAGGGTCTGTGCTAGAGTTTCTGATGCCCCCCTGCAACCTACAGATCAATGATCAAATGACTGCTTCTTAGAGCAGCTGGTTCATGAACCGACCAGAGGGGAAGCCATATTAGACCTAGTCCTTAGTGGAACACCAGATCTAGTACAAGAGATAAGGGTGTTGGGGCCACTTGGCAATAGTGATCATAGCATGATCGCCTTTGATTTAATTAGTGGAGGAGGGATAGTAAGGAAATCCACGGTACTACCTTTTAACTTTCGAAAGGGATACTATGATAAAATGAAGAAAATAGTTAAGAAAAAACTAAAAGGAGGAGTTGCTAAAGTTAAAGACTTACATCAAGCTTGGGTGTTTTTGAAAAATACTGTCTTGGAAGCCCAGACCAGCTGTATTCCACGCTTTAAGAAAAGTGGAAGGAAGTCCAAAAATCTGCCAGCATGGTTTAAAGGTGAGGTCAGAGAGGCTGTTGCCAAAAACGACGAAACCTGGAAACAGCACAAGCACTGGCAAGTCAAATGCAAGGCATTGATAAAGCAGGCAAAGGGAGAATTTGAGAAGAAGCTTGCTGCGGAAGCAAAAATGCGAAATAAAGATTTTTTCGAAATAAAGATTTTTTCAAGTACATTCGTAGCAAAAAACCTGTGAGAGAGTCAGTTGGTCCATTAGACGATAGAGGAGTTAAAAGGCACTAGCGATAGCGGAGAGACAATGAATTCTTTGCTTCGGTCTTTACTGAGGAAGATGTAGGGATGTTACCCATGACTGAAGTGGTATTTAAAGGTGCGGAAGAATTGAAGGAAATATCGATACTTCAGGAAGATGTATTACAACTATTAGATAAACTGAAGAGTAGCAAATCACCTGGGCCGGATGGTATACATCCAAGGGTGTTGAAAGAACTGAAATATGAGATTGCAGACCTGCTCTTAGTAATCTGTGAACTATCATTAAAATCATCTCTAATACCTGAAGATTGGAGGATCGCCAATGTAACACCAATTTTTAAAAAGGGTTCCAGGTGTGATCCGGGAAACTACAGACAGGTGAGCCTGATGTCAGTACCGGGAAAAATGCTAGAAACCATCATAAAGAATAAAATTACTCAGCATGTAGATAGTCATGGCCTAATGGGAGACAGCCAACGTGGCTTTAGACAAGGAAGATCTTGTCTTACTAATCTGTTATGTTTTTCTGAAAGTGTGAATAAACAGGTGGACAAAGGTGAGTCGGGTGATATAGTGTATCTGGACTTTCAGAAAGCCTTTGACAAGGTCCCTCATCAGAGACTTTTGGCAAAACTAAAGAGTCATGGGATAGGAGGCAGTAACTGGTTACAAGATAGAAAGCAGAGGGTTGGGCTAAATGACCAATTTTCCCAATGGAGAAAGGTGAATAATGGTGTACCCCAGGGATCTGTGCTGGGTCCGCTGCTTTTTGATATATTCATAAATGACCTGGAAAGTGGAATAATGAGCGAGGTAATCAAATTTGCAGATGACACAAAACTATTTAAAGTTGTTAAAACCCAAGAGGATTGTGGAAAATTGCAAGAGGATCTTGATAAATTGGAAGACTGGGCATCAAAATGGCAGATGAAATTTAATGCGGACAAGTGCAAAGTTATGCACCTAGGGAACAACAACCCAAACTATGGTTACACGATGCAAGGTTCCACATTAGGAAAAACCACCCAGGAAAAAGATTTAAGCGTCATTGTGGATAACATGTTAAAACCCTCGGCCCAGTGTGCAGCGGCAGCCAAGAGAGCAAATAGAATGCTAGGTATCATAAGGAAAGGAATAGAAAATAAAACAAAAGATATTATAATGCCTCTATATCGTTCCATGGTGAGACCGCACCTTGAATATTGTGTGCAATTCTGGTCGTCGTATCTTAAAAAGGATATAGCGTTATTAGAAAAGGTTCAGAGAAGAGCCACCAAAATGGTAAAGGGGATGGAAGGATACTCCTATGAAGAAAGGCTAAAAAGGTTAGGGCTCTTTAACCTGGAAAAGAGACAGCTGAGGGGAAATGTGATAGAAGTCTATAAATTAATGAACGGAGTGGAACGGGTAAATGTAGATAGTTTGTTTACGTTATCAGAATATAGAAAGACTAAGGGACATGCAATGAAGCTACAGGGCAAACTATTTAAGACTAATAAAAGATAATATTTTTCCACTCAACGTGTAATCAAACTCTGGAATTTGTTACCGGAGGATGTAGTAAAGGCTGTTAGTGTAACAGGGTTTAAAAAAGGTTTGGACAAGTTCCTGGAGGAAAGGTCCATAAACCATTATTAAGAAGGGACCCAGGATATCAATGCTTGACCCAGTACAAGCATTGCGGAACCTGTGTCTTTTGGGAAAACTGCATCTTTTGGGGAAACTGCATCTTTTGGGGAAACTGTTAGTATGTATGACCTAGATTGGCCACTGTTGGAAACAGGATACTGGGCTTGATGGACCTTGGTCTGACCCAGTATGGCATATCTTATGTTCTTATATGTTCTTATGCCCCCTTCCTCACTATTATTAATTCACCTTAATGTGTGGCGTTAGTTGCACCTGTGGCCGTTTTACCAAATTGCAGAGCGGTAACTGCAGGGGGAATGTAGCTGCTGTCCTATAGTTGACCTCCAGCACTGCGCTGGTAATGCAGCCCACGTGTGTTATGAGCACTGATTGTAGGAAACATGTCGTCAAATATGCCAGATAACAAGAGGGGCTCAACATCACCAAAAGCAACACCATCCACATGGTGGCCCCACCACAGCATTTTCCACAGTCATTAAAACAAGCAGAGATTTGTGATCCCAACACAACACCTCCCACTCCAACATAAACACCAAGAAGGGCTTGGCAACCCCAATATAACTTCCGAAACTGCACATAGGACCAGCATGGTGTTAATGTAAATATATATCCTGCAAAAAACAGACATTACACATATACAACTTCACGATATACCCTTCAGAGCATTCATCTGTCGCTCTGTTTTCAGCTGCAACACAGTTGTGTATAATGTTTGAAAGTGTTTATTAAAGTTATAACAAAGATTATAAATTAATTTTGTTGATGTTAATTTGAAGCTGTTTATGGGCTACTGTATTCTTCAAAAGCATTCCATATTTACCATCCCAGCCATAGGAGCAGCGCACAGAGCCGAAACATCAGCAGCCAGCCTCATGATGGCAAGAGCACCAGGCCCCAGGAGAGCATCAGTTCCTAGTAGGGAAAATCCTGGGAGGCTTACATCTCTCCGGCTGCAGCTGTTCATGTTCCATGGCTCCTTGGCTGCAGTCCTGCCGTGCTTATGGAGCTCCCTTCCCAGGGCTCTGGCTCTTCCACTGCGACTCAGCCATGTCAACTGGCTATGGAGAAGAAGCCAGACATGCCTACCTGCCCCAGCTAGAACAGGCCAGAAGTGCTGAGGTAATGAGCTGCTCTACTTTCTGTTCATGGAAGCAACATGTCGTGGGCAGGATCCACATAGGTGGAGCACGATCACAGTCTTGCTCTGCCTTCAATCTCCCCATGGGACATGCTGCTTGCACAGGCTGCATCTGCATCTTGCTCTGCCGCACTAGTCATCCTGCCAAAGGGGAAGTGGCTAGCAACAGCACCCCTCCGACATGGGCGCTCCCTGCCACACTTACTGCATAGCACTGGCCCTGACCCCACCTCCACACCACACACAGACACAGGTCAGTGGAGGTGGTGGGAGAGGGAGGAAGAGGAGGAGTGGGGCCACTGCCTTCTGTTGGCACTGTGGAGGGGCCCATTAAAACCCTGATTTATTCAGCTTTTTCCCATAAAAACATGGGAAAACAGTCTTAGTAAACCAGGCCTTAAAACCTAAAAATGAAGCTGCAATACACCTTCGGGGGGGGGGGGGGGCAGGCAAATGCAGTATGATCTAAGTTTCAAGGGCCACAGGACTGACGTGACCACTAGGCAAACTAGAGCAACTGCTTAGAGCACCAATAGGCCAGGAGCAGGCCACTGCCACCGCTGCCACCTGTCTCTGGGACCTGCAGCAGTGGCAATGGCCTCGGCCTCAAACAACCCTGTAGCACTTACCTTAAAACTTCAGCACTGCAGAGCTGTTTGATTTTGCCCTCTCTGATGTGTGATACCAAATTCCTGTTTCCGTGGGGCAGAAGCTGCTTCTGCCCCCCCCCCCCGTATACAAAAGGAAGTCACCATTGGGCATCAGTGGGGGCAAAAGCAAACAAATCCATGGCGCCAAAGTTTTAAGGTAAATATTCCAAAGCTGTTTGAGGTCATTACCACCGCTTCAGACTCCAGAGAGGGATGACAGTGGCAGCAATAGGGGCCAGAGAGCGGGAGGGGTGCAAGTGATGAGGTTCACATCTCCTTGCACTGGTCCTGGATGACTACCTCCTGAATCTTTAGGCCAGCTTCTAGATTCCAAGAACATCTGTCAAGGCCTAGCTTAAAGTGATAAGAAACTGCCCTACAGTATACCCAAACAGGTGAACAAGCAGTCAAGACTACATGCAGGAAATTAGAACTGAGATTTTAGGTCTTACATAAAAGAGGTTAGCTGCTTTTTATCTTAAAGGACAGGTGAGGAAAAGTTAGAGACTTTGGTAGATCTTTTTCTCATTTCTTTCAACAGGTGCCAAAGCTCTAAGTGAACTACAGCTGAGAAAAATTGTGTTGCCAAAGCTGTTGCCCTGTTATTGCTTCTGCCTCTGTACAGATGGACAGCCCAATCTAAGGCAGAGGACTAGTTCTCTGTGCAAGATGCATACAAGCTGAATCCCTCATGAAATAAGTGAAAGAACTGAGAAAACAAGTGGCAAGGCTGAGAAGCATCCATGAACGCGAGAAATACATTAATGAAATATTTTTTGAGAGGTCCAAGTTTTCCAATAGAGGTGAAGATGGTATGGTACAGAGCATAAAAAACATGACAGCAGAAAAAGACCACATGGCCCATCTAGTCAGCCTTACATATCAACCACAATAGTCCCCTTTTCACCTTTAGAGATCCTCTGTGTTCATCTCATGTTTTTGAATTCAGGTACTATCTTCGTCTCCACCTCCTCCACTGGGAGACTATTCCACGCATCTACTACTCTTTCCATAGAGAAATATTTCCGCATATTATTCCTGAGTCTATCCACTTTCACCCTCATCCTATGTCCCCCTCATAGCAGAGCTTGCCTTCAATTGAAAGAGGCTCTCCTCTTGTGCATTTATGCCAAGGAGATATTTAAATGTCTATCATATCGCCCTATCCCGCCTTTCCTCTAAAGTATACATATTAAGATCTTTAAGTCTGATCTCAGATGCTTCACAACGAAGACCACTAACCATTTTAGTAGCCACCCTCTGCACCGACTCCAACCTACTTATATCCTTTTGAAGGTTGTGATAAGGAAGCTTATCATAGTTCAGGAAGGAGCTATAGTAGAGGTGAAGTGACTCTGAACAAGCAACCTGTCTGTTCTGGTAGAAATAAGAAAACAGAATATTTCCATAAAAGACTACCAGTCCCAGAATGCACCAGGTTTCCAACAGCCATTAGAGGAGCTGAAGTGGGGAAACGTGTGTTCAATCAGGAGGGCTATGAGGTAATCCCCAAGCACTCATCTCCAAGGGCAGGGCTTGATTCAGCACAGCTGTGCTGTGGTAGGGTGGAGCATTCATCTAAGCAGAATAAAAGTAAAGTTTATTCTACAGAGAATCATCTTGAGGATCATTATCTGGAGGATCAGAAGCATCCTGACCACCATCAGCAGAAGCCAGAGCTGACGGACAGAGAGAGCAAGAAACACTTTGGAAGAAAGAAGAGAAAAGCATTTGGGAGGTCTAAAGGAATCCATAGCAGTACGTATACTGGGAGGCATTCCAGAGGCAAGCATACACCATTGGACTGGGGAAAGCCAGAGGAGTGGTGCTGCAGAGCCAGGAATCCCCAGACGGCACCTGTGAGTGAGACGCCTGCACTTGGAAGGGACCCTAAGACCAGTGCCAGAAGGTATGTGAAGAGAGATCCAGTGTCCAGGGATCTTGATTGGAAGGCTGGACATAAAAACTGGACTACATACTGGCCAGGCTATTTAGAGAGGAACTCTAACAGCAATGGAAGCTCAGGTATGAACACTGATCCATGCCCTAGCTCTTCACTGGGAAGACAGCAGGGAAACAAGTATTGTCCTGAGAGTGCTCCATTGAGAAATTCCTCTGTGCCAATCCATGATATGGAATCTATGATAGTTGAAGAAGGGGGGGATGTTGTAAATGAGGTCTGTGAATACATGGATTGCTCTCTGTCTAAACTTCTGTGGTAATATGCTGTTACAAAATACAACAACCATCACAAAGAAATATAAACTTGTTCTTTGATCTACTCAGAAAAGCTTCTGAGTAGGATTTGAGCCACGCAGTAGAAAGTAAGCCAGCCAAGGGGTTTCAGCTGGGTAATTGCTAGCAATTGAGCCTTGCCTAATTGCCTGTGAGCTCTGAAGGGACACTACTGAGTCTGTGTGTGAAGATACAAGAAGTTAACCCTGAAAAGAACAGTTTTTCCCTACTTTGTGGGTTTTATTTGTTATTTGAAGCACTGCTAAGAAGATATTAGCAGAAGCCTATAGAAAAGACCTTTCTGTTTCCATCAAGGTCTTTATTCTTTGATTTGATTGCCTAACAAGTTCAGCTGTTGTTTTTCCTGATTTGTTTTTCTAAGTATAACACTGAAAGCAAGTATCCTGTTTTATGTGCTACCAAGTATATCTGTGTTGGGAGAAATAACCCCATAAATAAAATATCTTCTTTGCTTTACCCTTGAGCAAGCACAAATAATTTATTGTGAACGGCTGAGTCTGGTATGAATGGACTACATTTCCCACAATCCTTTGCAAGTCATATTAATATCTGCCTTTGCCAAGACTGTGGACATTCTTACCCAGCGCCCCCGTTTACAAGGTGCAGACTCCAGAATTGCACACAATACTCCAAATGAGGTCACACCAAAGACTTATACAGAGGCATCATCACCTTTTTTCTGTTAGCCATTCCTCTTCCTATACACCCAAGCATCCTTCTGGGTTTCAGTTACCTTTCCTACCTGTTTAGCTACTTTAAGATCATCAGACACAATTACAGCCAGGTCCCGCTCTTCTTTTGTGGACAGAAGTACCTCAACCTCTACACTGTACTGCTCCTTTGGATTTTTGCAGCCCAAATGCATGACGTTGCATTTTTTAGCATTAAATTTCAGCTGCCAAATTATCAACCAGTCTTCAAGCTTAACTAGATGCCTCCTCATATTATCTGCTCCTTCTTGGTGTCTTACTCTATTGCAGATTTTGGTATCAACCACAAACAAGCAAACCTTACCCGACAGCCCATCCGCTATACCACTAACAAAGATGTTAAAAAGAATCGGACCAAGGACAGATCCCATGCAGCACACCACTGGTAATCACCTCCTCATCAGTGTGAGCACCATTTACCTGTACCCTTTGTTGCCTCCTACTCAAGCAATTTCTAACCCAAGCACTAACTTTAGGGTCCATCCCTAGGTGGCTCAGTTTGTTTATAAGTTGCTTGTGTGGAATGGTGTCAAAGGCTTTACTGAAATCTAAGTTCACTACATCTAGGGCTCTCCCTCTGTCCAACTCCCTGGTCACCCAGTCAAAGAAATCAATCAGATTTTTCGGCCTCTGGTGAATCCATGGTGCCTTTGATCCTGTAATTCATTGGTCTCCAGAAACCTCACTATTTTCTCTTTTAGTAGCATTTCCAATAATTTACTCACCACCAAAAATAAACTAACCGGCCTGTAATTTTCAACCACATCCTTACTTCCACTTTTGTGTAAAGGGACCACATGTACCTTTCTCCAGTCCTCTGGCACCACTCCAGACTCCAAAGAGGCATTGAAAAGGTCAGTCAGTGGAGTTTCTAGAACATCCCCAAGTTCCCTCAGTATTCTTGGATGTATCCCATCCAGACACATTGCTTTGTCAATTTTTAGTTTAGTTAGTTCCTCACTAACACAATCTTCTGAAAATCGTTCAAGATGCCCCTCGCTTCTGTTCCTGTTTGTGTTTTCTGAGGTCCTGCTCCTGGCCCTTCACCTGTGAACACAGAGCAGAAATATTTGTTAAGGAATTCTGCTTTATTCTCTTCAGTTTCTATATATTCCTCGCCTTCACCCTTGAATCTGACAATACAACTTTTGCCTTTCCTCCTCTCACTAACATATCTAAAAAATGTCTTATGCCGCATTTTATTGCCCTGGACATTATTTCTTCTTTTTGTACCATTGCTTTCCTATGTTGCTAGCTTCTCTGAAGTTTTTCCATATATAGATGCTTGTCTTCCTCTCTCTGTGATCTCTTGTATTTCATGAAGACCTCCCCCTCTTTTTCTTCATCTTTTCAGCTACTTCTTTTGAGAACCACATTGGAATTCAAGGCACCCCTTGGCACGAAGCAGCAGCTCCAGCTACATACCGGGGCCCGATCGGCGTTGGGGAGTAGAGCGGGAGGGATCGCTCCTCCCCGACTGGCTCCTCAAGGCCAAACCAGCCACAGCATCAACATTTGAATTCAAGGCACCCCTTGGCACGATCGCGCCGGCGGGCCTGCACATGAGGGCCGCGCCAGAGGGCCCTTAGGCATTGACCAAAGGCACCACAATATCGAAGAAGAGGAGTGTTCACTGAACTCCCCAGCCCTGAGGAAGTCTAACAAGTTAAAAAGAGCTGGGTCAGATAGGTATGAAGCAGTGCCAGGGGAGTATAAAGTTTGGAAACTATTTTAAATGCATATGAAAAGTAATATTTTATAGAGTCTGAACTAGTGATGTTAACAAGCATTGTGGCCATGTGTACTAAATGTTAGTACAGTATGTGCTCTCTGCAACCGTACCTACAAGAATAGCAGCCTCAGCCCTTTGCTGTTTTGAACGCCATCCCACTGGACCTTGTAACGATCCACCTTCCCATCTATAATCAGCTCTGCGAGGTAAGAGCCCACACAAGTAACCGAAGCTGCTCCCTCTGACCTGTACCCTATCTCGGTCCACTGAGACTACTCCCTAAGGCTCTGTTTAGCTTGCTTGAGTGCACCTCCTCAATCCATTGCCTTCTCAGAATTTTCATAACCTGCTCAGCAGCACAATGATGTGGGGTCATAGGTTATTATTGGCCCTATGCTGCTTAGCCCATATCATCGCCTGGGCTGAATCTTACTCACATCAACATGACTTACTCCCCCCCCCCCTTACACCATACTGACACTTTTAACTACAGAAGATCTTATCCTTTTGTGCACCAGCGATGGCTCATTCACATAATCTGCCAACCTCTGTCAGAAACCCACAGAAGGAAGTCTCCTCGCCCTCACCACCTGAATTATATGCTCATAAATGCTTGTTCTGTTAGTGTGGGTTTTTTCCTTTCCCAGCACTTTATATCACTTACCCTCGGGACGTCCGTTAATCCTCTGGGCCGAGGAATCACCTTACCTTGTCTGTCTGGAATTCCAGGGGAACAAACACACACACTCGCACATAAGTAGTATGCAAGTTTATTCCAACGGTTAAAGGGGCTGTCTGTCTTTTATACATTATAGAAACATATACATATACATATGTCATCAACCCATCCCCTGAGGCCCACCACAGCTTATCAGTAACTTTGCAGATGCTAGTCGTCTCTGTGTAGAACAATCAATTTAGCTTAGCACAGCACATTCCTTTCCATATATAGACATATACAGGATTGCCATCTTCCCTCTTATGGGCCCCTTTATACACACTTTACTTTTTCCCTATCATGTTCCAGACACAATAAATGGCCTGTCCTCACCGATTACATTGAGCAACGGAATCTGGATCTGCTTTTCTATCACAGAGACATGGTTGACTGATGCAGACACCGTCCTTACCAATCTGCTTCTGCCAACTGGCTATGACCTCTTTAATTGCCCGAGAGCAAACCGGAGAGGCGAAGGTATCCTCAATTGCCAGAAGCAACCTCCACTTCCAATGCAACTCTGCTCAGAGTGCACTCAACCTTGACTACGTTCAGATTTCAAACAAATTCCTTTCTGCCTGTCTCTTCTACACATGCTGACGAGCTGGACACTATTCTTGACCTAACTTGTGATAGGAATACCCAACTCAAACCACTCTGGCTTGCTAGGTGATTTCAAACTCCCAGCCCTTCCTACCAAGCACTCCTCTGTCTTCCTCAATGCTATGAAGGCTCTCGACTATCATCAGCTGATACATACACCCATTCACTTGGCAGGCAATGCCCTGGATCTCATCTTTGCTCCTTCACCCCTCCACAGTCTGACCAGCCAGGACCCTCCACTTGTCCTCCCAGTCCCCTGGTCTGACCATAATACCATACTGTTCCGTATTCCTACAGACCCTGGAGGTGACCAGCTGCCACCCAACTCCAATCCTCCATCCTCCAAACATCACTTCAGACCCTTCGATAAGGAAACATTCCTCATGAATATTCTTGATGACCTCAACCCTGACACCAACAAGCTGGTTGAGCTAATAGACACATGGAACACCACCCTAGCCCACTAGGAGGAAGCACACAGTGAAATGGTTCACTTCTGATCTTCGTGAATCCTTATTGCTCTTCAGAAAGCTAGAGCAATGCTGGCGGCATTTTAGGCATGACATCGACCACACTGCCTACCTGGCCAATCTACAAGAACACCGAAAAGCAGGTAATCTCAAGAGAAGGGAATACCATATGTGATGAAGAAGCCCATACTGAACATATGGAAGTAGAAGAAAAGGATAATTTTACCTTTAAACAAACTGACAGTCAGGCTGCACACACGTTTCAGCGTTTGCAAGAGAGAGGCAAGCATAGGGAAACAGGAGCTAGGCTGACACACCCAAGCTCTGACGTAACTGCAAGCCTGGAACCTAATTACACACACCTGTTCAGGAAGGCAGACCCAAGGCTCAGGGAACAGGAATATAAACCCTGGCTTGGAGAAAGCAAGGGAGGAGTTGGTGATTGGAGTGCTGGTGAGAGTATTGACTGGAGAGGTGGTTGGAGAAACGGTTGGAGAAGAGCTGGGAGGAGAGCTTTGAGGAAACCCAGCTGCAGTTCTGGAATTGAAGCAGACAGAGCAGAAGGAGAGAAGGGACAGACTGCTGTCAGAAACCTGCCTAGAGGGAGAGAGCAGACCTCATTGCCAGATAAAAAGCTTCAAGGAGCTCACAGGTGGGAACCTAGCACTAAACCCAGGAGTTTGCAAAGCTCAGTGCTCCAGACAAGAACTCCAAACAGGGAATCAGAGTGTTTCTCTACAGCTGGAAAAAGCTAGCTGAACAAAGCCAGAGAGGAATCTCCACAACCTCAGATATTTCCAATCCTTACCATATAGAACTGTGCCCAAAGGAAGCACCAGAGGTCTTAGGGGGAAATTATCCTAAGCCGTATAATAACAGCTTAAAGCCAAACTCCTTAGTTCCAGAGTTTGAAGAGATGCAACAGGACTTTAATGAGAGTGACTCAGCAGAAGTGCCTATGGACTGTACACTGTGTTTGGCAGATGATATAGAATCCCTTTGCTAAAGGTGTATGAGGGAGCTGAGTGGGAACAAAAGGGAAAGAAGATATTTTTCTTTGTGAGAAGAAGCTGTTATGTTTTCTATCTGTTACATGTGATATGCATTGCACATTTTGTGAGCAAAGAGTGTGAACCTCAATCAGTTTAAGTTCCGTAAATATCCTCGAGCAAACACCTGAAGAGTATCCTGATTTAATCTGCACTGAATCTTTTTTGTTGGGGAATAAATTCTTGTCATTTTGCCTTACCACTGGTCTCACAACTATTTCCTTATCAGAGGGCAAAAGAACTACCACTCCCAGCAGGCATAGCGGGAGCAAAAGGTTTTCTCTCACCTTCTGCAAGGAGCATATAATGGCAACCCCAACCCTCTGAACGCTAGGCGGAGGGCTGGGGCTTGACACATACTAAAACCCTTATGCGCTCTCTTAACAAGCCCTGCGAGCTCTTCAGCATTGTTTACAAGTGATGCCTCTAAGAACCTACCAGCAATTACCCCTAGCCTGGCCGATTTTGCTTCTCAATTCCAGAGCAAGGCAAATTCAATTATCTCGCTCTCAGAGAAATTTGATGATGAACATTCCTTTGCTGAACCGCCCCCAACAGGTGACGCACCCATACCTGCTCTTGATTCTTTGTACCCATACTCGGCTGAACAAATAGAAAACATCATTGGCACAATCAACTCCTCTACCTACATAAGAACATAAGATATGCCATACTGGGTCAGACCAAGGTCCATCAAGCCCAGTATTCTGTTTCCAACAGTGGCCAATCTAGATCATATGTACCTAGCAGTTTCCCCAAGAGACACAAGCTGATCCTTGCCCAACATTCTGGATTAAGCAGGTGAGATACAACCTAAGTTCAGCTATCTCCAGGATAGTACACCTTTCTTTGTCCACAGGTTCTCTTTCAGTGTCCCTTAAATCTGCCTCCATCAGACCCCTACTAAAAAGCAATAAATCAAACCCATCAGACATCAGCTCATACAGACCAATCTCCAGCTTACCCTTCCTGACCAAGATCTTAGAAAAGATTGTCCAGCAACAGGTCCAAGACCACATTGACTCCCACGCCCCTCTTGACCCACAGCAGCATGGATTCCGCCAGCAGCATGGAGTGGAAACCCTTTTTGTAGCTCTCCTAGAAAGACACTGCACCGGCATAGATAAGAAGAGGCAGGGATTCATCCTAATCTTTTTGGACATCGCCTCTGCCTTCGATTCTGTCAGCCACAACCTTCTCCTTGGCCGCCTACAACAAAAGGGTATTCGGAACTCTGCCCTTAACTGGTTTAGATCATGCTTGATGGGTCACCAGTAACAGGTCCACTTGGTAACACAGTCTTCAAGCACCTTCCAGCAAATGCAAGGAGTCCCACGAGGCTCGTCGCTCTCAGCCTTGCTTTTCAACGTCTACATACAGTCAATCTGTACAATAATCAAGTCTTTCAACATACTATATCACATCTATGCAGATGATGTTTTACTCTATACCCCTATCTCTATTGACAGCTTTGACTTTTCAGTCATTTCAGAATGCTTCAACGCTGTCTCTGATCTCTAGATATAAGTAAGACCTCAGTCTTCCTGCAGTTAATCTTCAGGTTATGTGTAGCGAGTCAATCAATCTTTTACCCCACCAGCCTCCTTGCGGGTGAGAGATGTAGACCTCATGACTAAGCCAGAAATTTGCTACCTGGGAGTAATCCTAGACCAACAATTGACCATGGCTGCACACATAAATAATGTTATCAAGGCAGTCTACCAGAAGATAAGGATCCTCCATCATATACATGCACTCCTCGACCCCTCATATTTTTGATCAGTCTTCCAAGCTCTCATCCTCCCGCACTTTGACTATGCAAATATTCTTCATGGCATCCCAAAATACATCCTCCAACCACTCCAACTGGCCATGAACACAGCTGCCCGATCACTCCAAGGTGTCTCTAGGTACAAGCATATCTCACCCATCTTGATGCAACTACACTGGCTCCCCATATCTAGCCATCTGACCTATAAAGCTCTTCTGCTCACGTTTAAGATTAGTAACCCAAAACGTACTCGGTCAAAACTCACGGAGTGAAAATTACCAAAAATAGAAAAAACACTCCAAAATTAACAAACGTGTTTCATACTGCAAAAATAGTGTAGTTACTCTTTAAACATGCAAATCAGGTCTCAGCACATCAGGGCACAGGTGAATAAACAGCCAAAACAAATACAAGCCGTTTTACACCACACTTAAGCCCAGTAACATCAATGACCTGATGAATGGCAACTGGCGTGCTCCCCACCTCTGATTTTAAGAAATGAACAAAACCAGCACTTAGCTTGTGAATCAGGCGGGAGAATATCAAAAACGCCAGCTGCATCCCCGACGTTATCACATCAAGAGCTCTTCAAACGTTTCGCGGGTGTACCCGCTGCTTCAGGGGAACCTATGGAAACACATGCAAACCACACAAATAAAATACAACCTTTAATACAAAACGAAACACTGCTATTCTGTAAAAATTAATTAAAAGAACCACCAAACCCACCATTTACCTGCCAGCTGAACTTAAACGGCGCCGAGCAGAAAAGCACTCATGCGCATTACACAGAACCTCGGACCTTTAAACCGGCGCACTTGATGACGTCAAAAACAACCCCCTAAATCAAAGTACCCCAAATAGAAGAACCACAATGTCACACAATAACTAACCCACCTCATACACATACGGCCCAATCAATCCGTAGATTTAAACCATGCGGGGCCACAGTGCCCAAACGAAAAATCCAACTTTGCTCACGCCACAAAAGCGTCTGTTCGCGGCTCATTCCATTGCGCCCACGAGCAACCTGTTCCACACAAAAACAAGTGATATCATTAAAAGTATGCTGGAACTCTAAAAAATGGGCTACGAGAGGCGCTGCTAAAACACCACACCGGAGCCTACTTTTGTGCTCTGACAACCGTTTGCGAAGAGGCCGACAAGTACTGCCGATGTATAAAAGCTGACACGGGCACCGGATTGCGTAAATCACAAATGCAGAGTCACACGTGGTGGCATCACGCAATTTATACTGTATACCCCGATAATCGAAAACCGAAATCGTGCATGAAACCTCACAAACCATGCAGTGCCCACAAGGAGCATGACCACCCATCCCCTCACTACATCGTGAAGGGGAATTCAATAGCTCCCGAATGTTGCGGTGACGCTGCCACACACAACGAACCTTTTGGCTTTCCAACCCAGGGACAGTGCGGACTACAGGAAGATGTTTCTTAACTATCCGCTGAATACTGAAACTTAAGGGCGAATACTTGGAAATAAAATTCACAGAAGTACTGTCCCCATCGGTTGGCTTCGTCTTGGGGGTTAACAAAAGGGACCGATTATTAAATAATGCCTGTTTATAGGCATCTCCCACTACCTTTTTGGGGTATCCCCGGGCCCGAAACCCATCCATTAATATCCGAGACTTATTCTTGAAATCTGACAGATTAGAACAATTGCGCCGATAGCGGATGAACTGTGATACCGGCAAGCTATTCCTTAAAGCCAAAGGATGCGCACTGGAATAATGCAAAAGCGTATTCCTGTCAGTAGGCTTCCTATGCACCGAAGTGTCCCATCCTTGGGCCCCCTTACTCACCTCAACATCCAAAAACACAATCTTATTAGCACTGTAAGTACTTGTAAAACTGATGTGCTCATCACATGCATTAAGCCACTGAACAAAGCTCAAGAACGCCTCGGTAGTACCCCCCCACAGCAAAAAGACATCGTCAATGTACCGATGCCACGACAAGATGTAAGCTGAAAGAGGGGATCTCCCAAGCCACCGTGCCTCAAACCGGGCCATATACAAATTGGCCACGGAAGGAGCGCACGTGGCACCCATGGCGACCCCGGCTTTTTGATGGTATAGCAACCCCTCAAACTGAAAATAATTTTCAAAAATAGCTAACCGGGCCAAACGCTTAACAAAACTAATCATGGCAAAGTCCAAATCACCCCGCCGCACAAGACATTCCTCAACAACCTCTAACGCCGCGGCCTGGGGAATGGACGTGTATAGTGAAACCACGTCTAAAGTGGCAAGCAACACGTCCCTTGATCCAGCCAAATCAGCATGTTCATGTAAGATGTTGAGAAAATGCATAGTGTCTCGGATATAAGCGGGGATTTGCAACAACATAGGTCTTAAAAAAGAATCAACAAACGTTGATAAGGGCTCCAAGACCGTACCCCTCGTAGACACGATGGGACGACCCGGAGGCTGTTGCAAACTCTTGTGTACCTTGGGCAAAAGATAAAACTTAGCTAAGGCGGGGCTGCGAGGGTTTAAAAAAGAGAATTCTTTTTTTGAAATTAATTTAGACAAAAAAGCCGAGGTAGTAATTTCTAAAATAGAATTCTGTAACTCAGCAGTAGGATCTAATAATAGCTTCTCATAGGTATCAGCATTGGAAAGTTGCCTAAAAGCCTCTCGTAAATAATCAGCCCTACCCCAAATCACCACCGCGCCCCCCTTATCAGCAGAACGGATGACAATGTCTGGATTAGATCTCAATTCAGCTAAGGCTGTATTTTCAGCGGGAGCCAAGGTAGATAGCTGCCTACGGTGGGACTGCTCTAACTCTGCAACATCATGGAGAATGAGTTGTTTAAAAATCGCTAAACCCGGGGGTAACTGCCCCGGCGGAGACCAAGAAGACTTCAAAGCATCTGTCAGGAAATGGAAAAAGGAGCCAAAAGACCAAAACTGGGAAAATAAGCATTGGCAAGTTAGATGCAAGGAATGATAAGGCAGGCAAAGAGAGAATTTGGAAAAAAGCTTGCTGTGGAAGTAAAAACACATAATAGAAACTTTTTCAAGTACATTCATAGCAAAAAAACCTGTGAGAGAGTCAGTAGGACTATTAGATGAAAGGGCCACTAAGAGGAGACAAAACCATAGCAGAGAGTCTGAGTGAATTTTTTGCTTCAGTCTTTAGTGAAGATGTAGGGAAGTTATCCATGACTGAAATGGTATTATTTAAAGGTGATGCATTGGAAGAATTGAAAGAAATATTGATTAACTGGCAAGATCTTTACATTCCTAACAGGGGCTCTACAGGTCAAACAACAGTAAGGATTTGAGGGTTTATTTTTATTAAATTGCTAGCTCTCTGACTGGGAGCTCTTAAAAGGGTTTTTGGATATTTTTAAAGCAAAGTTACTTTCTTTTTGGTGCGTTAGTAGAAATTTCCTTGAGCAGAGTAGGTTGTTGAACTCTAGTAACCTTCTCAGCTTTTGGGAACTGCTGACACCTAATCAGGTGTTAGTTCCCTCCCTACCCACCCCGACTCCCACCCAACCCCTAGTGAGCAGTCCTGCTTTATAGGGCACCTCCCCATTTAACAAAGCACAGAGACTTGGAGCAGCACATTTTCAATATAATTAAAGAGATTTGACTGCTTTTTCTCTGAAAGGACAGCTGGGAGACCGGCTGGTACTTGGTAGATCTCTCTCTTTTGCTTTAACAGAAACCTAAGCTCCACAAACAGAACAATGGCTGGGAAAAATCATATCGCTAAAGCTGTTGCCCCCATTACAGCTTCTGCCTCTGTCCAGAAAGAGGTCCTAATGCCAGTTGAAGGACCAGTTCCATGTGCAGGGTGCCTGCATGCTGAAGCTCTGAGGAAACAAGTGGAGGAACTCAGAGAGGAGGTGATGAGGCTGAGGAGCATTCAAGACAGTGAGAGGTACACTGATGAGATGCTTCTTGCAGCAAACCAAGCTCTCCAGCAGAGGAGAAGATGGGTGCCAACAGAATGTCGATGGTTGGACACAAGTCACCAGGGCCTGCAAAATCACCAATCCAACTTCTCCAGCCCTTGAACTGAAGAACCATTATGCAGCCCTGGAAGTGGAGGAGGTGAAAGCATCCCTGGAAAGGTAAGAACCAGAGCTCAAGTATCCCAAAGTTGCAGAATCAGTGACCACAAAGAAGCGAAGGGTAGTGGTGGTTGGAGACTCTTCTGAGGGGTACTGAGGCGTCCATCTGCCGACCAGACTTGATGTCCAGAGAGGTATGCTGTCTGCCTGGTGCCAAAATCCAAGATGTTACGGAGAGTTTGCTGAGACTCATCAAGCCCACTATTACCCAATGCTGCTAATCCATGTTGGAAGAAATGATACTGCCAGGTATCCCTCGGAACGTATCAAAAGTGACAGAGGGTGAAGCAGTTAGGTGCACAGGTGGTGTTCTCTTCAATCCTCCCTGTTGCGGGTAAAGGCCAAGGCAGAGAGGCTCGCATCTGGGAGATGAATGCATGGCTGCGTGAATGGTGTCATCGAGAGCGTTTTGGTTTCCTAGACTATGGGATGCTGTTCCCATTGTCTAGGAGCCTTACCTCGGTGGCGGGAAAAGTAATGGAGGCGCTCTTGAAAGAGCGAATAGTGAACTTTCTCAAAACCAACAGGATGCAAGATCCAAGGCAACATGGTTTTACCAAAGGACGGTCTTGCCAAACAAATCTGATTGAGTTCTTTGACTGGGTGACCAAGGAACTAGATCAGGGGCATGCGATGGATGTCATCTACCTGGATTTCAGTAAAGCCTTTGATACTGTTCCTCATAGGAGGCTTGTCAACAAACTCAGTAGCTTGGGGATGGATCCCAAGATGGTAAACTGGATTAGAAATTGGTTGACTGACAGACGACAGAAGGTGATTGTACATGGAGCTCACTCGGATGAGAGGAAGGTAATTAGCGGGGTGCCCTGGGTCCGGCACTGTTCAATGTATTTGTGAGTGATATTGCTGAAGGACTGAATGGAAAAGTCTGTCTTTTTGCAGACGACACAAAAATTTGCAACAGAGTGGACTCCCCAGAGGGAGTGGTTAACATGAGGAAAGATCTACAAAAGCTGGAAGACTGGTCCTAATGCTTGGCAACTACGATTTTATGCGAAAAAGTGCAGTGTCATGCACTTGGGTAGCAGAATCCAAGGGAAATGTACGCGATAGGGGCGAGAGGTTGGTATGCACGGTTCAGGAGAAAGACCTTGGTGTGATTATCTCTGATGATCTCAAGGTGGCAAAACAGTGCGACAAGGCGGTGGCAAAAGCCAGGAGGATGTTGGGCTGCATACAGAGAGGACTTGAAGGACTGGAAAGGGGGGCTGTTACTTCTGGAGAGAAATCTGAAATTGTGAGTATATACTTCTGGCAATTTTTCTGAAAGGAATTTTTTTTCTTTTAAAGCTAATTAATCTGTGAACCCACTATTTTTTTTGCTAAATCAGTCAGGGCCTAGTAGCAACAGTTTAAGATTCAATTTAAAAACACAGAAGAGAACTTTCTGGTTACCTTTCATACCCAGTAGACAGCTGTAGTTTAAATTTCATAGTCACTCAGGGCCTAGCATCAGCAAAGTACTTTTAGTTTCAAATTAAAACACAGAAGAGAGCTTTCTGGTTAAATTTAGAATCCAGCAGAGAGCTTGTAGTTTAAATTTCATAATAGGTTAGAGCCTAGTAGCAGCAAAGAGCTATAATTTAAATCAAATCAGAATATAGCTTACCTCAGCAGCACAGAACAAGGTACTGTGTAGCAGCCCTTTTTTAATAAGTGTTATATCCCTCCCTCCCTCCCCTGGGAAAATCACAGCTTTATAGGTACTTGCACAACTTAAAAGACAGGAGGTGCTCTCAGGTGAAGCTCATTACCCAAATCAGTCATACACCAAGGACCTGAGATTAATTAAGCTTCAGGTGAACAAGGTATATTAAACTTCTTAGGTACAGTTTTAGTGGTATAAATATCCATTGCACCCTTTAGTACATATAGAACTTAAAGATCTAAACACAAACTTAAAACTAAGATGCAGACAGCAGTCCAGCAGCGGGATGTGGGCTTTCCAGTCTTTTGCATTGAGTGTCACATGTATGATTTTCTCCCAGCTGGTGAGAGGTCTTACGTGTGCACTAGGTGGAAGGAGCTCTCTGCTCTCAGGGAACGAGTCTGTTCTCTAGAGGCTAGAGTAGCAGACTTGGAAAACATAAGACAGACAGAGAGGTACATAGACGAGACCTACAGGGATATAGTCCTGAAGTCCCACCTCCAGTCTGGCAGCATCCCTGTTGCCATGGAGGAGAGAGGTCACGTGACAGGAGAGCATCACCCTGGTGTGGCAGGAAGTGATCCTGTAACTAGGACCTGTCCTCCAGGTGATGTAAACCCCTCTCGCACCGAGGAGGTTTCTCCAGGGCCAAGTGCCCATGCGGGAAGGGTTAGGACAGCAGTTATAGTTGGTGATTCGATCATTAGGCATGTAGATAGCTGGGTGGCTGGTGGACGTGAGGATCGCCTGGTAACATGCCTGCCTGGTGCGAAGGTAGCGGACCTCACACGCCACCTAGATAAGGTCTTAGATAGTGCTGGGGAGGAGTCTGCTGTCTTGGTACATGTTGGTACCAATGACATAGGAAAATGTGGTAGGGAGGTTCTGGAAGCTAAATTTAGGCTTTTAGGTAGGAAGTTGAAATCCAGAACTTCCAGAGTAGCGTTCTCCGAAATGCTTCCCGTTCCACGCGCAGGACCCAATAGGCAGGCAGAGCTCCGGAGTCTCAATGCGTGGATGAGACAATGGTGCAGAGATGAGGGGTTCGGATTTGTTAGGAACTGGGGAACATTCTGGGGAAAGGAGGGGCTCTTCCGAAGGGATGGGCTTCACCTTAACCGGGATGGAACCAGGCTGCTGGCATTAACCTTTAAAAAGGAGATAGAGCAGCTTTTAAACTAGATAATAGGGGAAAGCCGACAGTCGCCCAAGAGCGCATGGTTCGGAAGAATGTATCCTTGAAGGATACTACAAAAAGCAGAGAGGTTCCAAAAAAGAGTAAAGTAGCGCAAATGCCCTAGAGTATGGAGCAGACAGAACTTAAAGATCCCAAATTACCGATGTCTACCAATAGCCAAATTAATATGAATAAAATATAGTCTCTAAAATGCTTGTATGCAAATGCTAAAAGTCTACAAAACAAGATGGGAGAGTTAGAATATATAGCACTAAACGAGAGGTTAGATATGATTGGAATATCAGAGACATGGTGGAAGGAGGACAACCAATGGGACACTGTGATACCTGGGTACAAACTATATCGAAATGATAGAGCTGATCAAATTGGTGGAGGGGTTGCGCTCTATGTTAGAGAGGGCATTGAGTCAGAAAGGATTAAAGTTTTGCAAGAAACAAAATTTGCTGTAGAATCTCTATGGATTGAAATTCCATGTAAAAAGGGGAAGGCGATGGCAGTGGGGGTGTACTATCGTCCGCCTGGCCAGAATGAACAAATGGATGATGAAATGCTCAAAGAAATCAAGGAAGCTAGCAAAAGTTACAGTGCAGTAATAATAATGGGTGATTTCAATTACCCCGGCATCGACTGGGTCAGTGTCACAACAGGACATGCTAGGGAGATAAAGTTCCTAGATGAAATAAATGACTGCTTCTTGGAGCAGCTGGTTCATGAACCGACCAGAGGGGAAGCAATATTAGACCTAGTCCTTAGTGGAACACCAGATGTAGTGCAAGAGATAAGGGTGTTGGGGCCACTTGGCAATAGTGATCATAGCATGATCGCCTTTGATTTAATTAGTGGAGGAGGGATAGTAAGGAAATCCACAGTACTACCCTTTAACTTTCGAAAGGGAGACTATGATAGAATGAGGAAAACAGTTAAGAAAAAACTAAAAGGAGCAGTTGCAAAGGTTAAAGACGTACATCAAGCTTGGGTGTTGTTGAAAAATACTATCTTGGAAGCCCAGACCAGCTGTATTCCACGCTTTAAGAAAAGTGGAAGGAAGTCCAAAAAACTGCCAGCATGGTTTAAAGGTGAGGTCAGAGAGGCTGTTGTTGCCAAAAAAGCATCTTTCAAGAAATGGAAAAAAGAGCCAAATGATGAAACCTGGAAACAGCACAAGCACTGGCAAGTCAAATGCAAGGCATTGATAAGGCAGGCAAAGAGAATTTGAGAAGAAGCTTGCTGCGGAAGCAAAAACGCGAAATAAAGACCTTTTCAAGTACATTCGTAGCAAAAACCCGTGAGAGAGTCAGTTGGTCCATTAGATGATAAAGGGGTTAAAGGAGCACTAAGAGGCGACAAGGCGATAGCGGAGAGACTGAATGAATTCTTTGCTTCGGTCTTTACTGAGGAAGATGTAGGGATGTTACCCACGACTGAAGTGGTATTTAAAGGTGTGGAAGAATTGAAGGAAATATCGATACATCGGGAAGATGTCTTACAACTATTAGATAAACTGAAGAGTAGCAAATCACCTGGGCCGGATGGTATACATCCAAGGGTGTTGAAAGAACTGAAATTTGAGATTGCAGACCTGCTATCGGTAATCTGTGAACTATCATTAAAATCATCTCTAATACCTGAGGATTGGAGGATCGCCAATGTAACACCAATTTTTAAAAAGGGTTCGAGGGGTGATCCGGGAAACTACAGACCGGTGAGCCTGACATCAGTACCGGGAAAAATGGTAGAAACCATCATAAAGAATAAAATTACTCAGCATGTAGATAGTCATGACCTAATGGGAGACAGCCAACATGGCTTTAGACAAGGAAGATCTTGTCTTACTAATCTGTTATGTTTTTTTGAAGGAGTGAATAAACAGGTGGACAAAGGTGAGTCGGTTGATATTGTGTATATGGACTTTCAGAAAGCCTTTGACAAGGTCCCTCATGAGAGACTTTGGCAAAACTAAAGAGTCATGGGATAGGAGGCAGTGTACTACTGTGGATCAGGAACTGGTTAAAAGATAGAAAGCAGAGGGTAGGGCTAAATGGCCAATTTTCCCAATGGAGAAAGGTGAATAGTGGTGTACCCCAGGGATCTGTGCTGGGTCCGTTGCTTTTTGACATATTCATAAATGACCTGGAAAGTGGAATAACGAGTGAGGTTATCAAATTTGCTGATGACACAAAACTATTTAAAGTTGTTAAAACCCAGGAGGATTGTGGAAAATTGCAAGAGGATCTTGATAAATTGGAAGACTGGGCATCAAAATGGCAGATGAAATTTAATGTGGAGAAGTGCAAGGTTATGCACCTAGGGAAGAACAACCCAAACTATGGTTACATGATGCAAGGTTCCACATTAGGAACCACCACCCAGGAAAAAGATTTAGGCGTCCTTGTGGATACCATGTTAAAACCCTTGGCCCAGTGTGCAGCGGCGGCCAAGAGAGCAAATAGAATGCTAGGTATGATAAGGAAAGGAATGGAAAATAAAACAAAAGATATTATAATGCCTCTATATCGTTCCATGGTGAGACCGCACCTTGAATATTGTGTGCAATTCTGGTCGCCATATCTTAAAAAGGATATAGCAATTTTAGAAAAGGTTCAGAGAAGAGCCACCAAAATGGTAAAGGGGATGGAAGGCTACTCCTATGAAGAAAGGCTAAAAAGGTTGGGGGGCTCTTTAACCTGGAAAAGAGACGGCTGAGGGGAGATATGATAGAAGTCTATAAATTAATGAACGGAGTGGAACGGGTAAACGTAGATCGATTGTTTACCTTATCAGAATATAGAAAGACTAGGGGACATGCGATGAAGCTACAGGGTAAACTATTTAAGACTAATAAAAGGAAATATTTTTTCACTCAACGTGTAATCAAACTCTGGAATTTGTTACCGGAGGATGTAGTAAAGGCTGTTAGTGTAGCTGGTTTTAAAAAAGGTTTGGACAAGTTCCTGGAGGAAAGGTCCATAAACCATTATTAAGAAGGGACCCAGGATATCAATGCTTGAACCAATACAAGCATTGTGGAACCTGTGTCCCTTGGGGAAACTGCTAGGTACGTATGACCTAGATTGGCCACTGTTGGAAACAGAATACTGGGCTTGATGGACCTTGGTCTGACCCAGTATGGCATATCTTATGTTCTTATTATCAGCAGAAAGGAAGAGGTACTTATGCCACTGTATAAGTCACTGGTGAGGCCTCACTTGGAATACTGCGTTCAGTTTTGGAGACCATATCTTGCAAAAGATGTAAAAAGACTGGAAACTGTTCAGAGGAAAGCAACCAAAATAATTTGGAGCCTGCGTCAGAAGCCTTATGAGAAGAGACCTGAAGACCTAAATATGTACACTTTGGAGGAGAGGAGGGACAGGGGAGATATGAGTCAGACCTTTAAATACTTAAAGAGAAATGATGAACAAACAAACCTCTTCCAAAGACGGGGAAGCTGTAAAACCAGAGGGCATAACATGAAGCTGCAAGGTGGTAAATTGAAAGGCAATATCAGGAAATATTTTTTCACTGAAAGGGTGGTGGATGCTTGGAATGCCCTCCCGAAGGAAGTAGTGGGGGCAAACACGGTGACGGAATTCAAAACAGCATGGGACAAACACAGTGGATCCCTTTACAGCAATAGGATAAAATCAAAATAAACGGTACCATCTAACTTCTGAACCATATAACGTCTCAACAAATAGGGGTGTCCTACCTGGAGTGGTGGGTTTACCCCTAAACAAAGACATGGGGAGGGGTGGCCTGCACAGAGTGACAGGTGCACCTACTCTTGCCATCTTGCTGGGCAGACTAGATGGACAATGCTGGTCTTTATTTGCCGTCATTTACTATGTTCCAAGGGTTGCAGAGCAGAGATGGCATCCATCTGTCCAAGAAAGGTCAACGCATCTTCAGTAGTAGAATGGCTAATCTACTGAAGAGGGCTTTAAACTAGATTCATTGGGGATGGGTGAAGAAAGCCCTCAGGTAGGTGATACATTAAATACCTTTATGGAAATGGGTAACAGGGGTAACATATGGAAAGCAATGTGTATAAATGCCCTTAGCATGGGAAATAAGATCCCTGATGTTGAAGCTTTGGTGGGAGTGGCTGACTTAGATTTAGTGGCAGTTACAGAAACATGGTTCACAGAAAACCATGATTGGGATGTAACTATACCTGGCTATACTTTATTCAGAAAGGACAGGGTAGGAAGAAGGAGAGGAGGAGTGGCATTATATGTAAAAACTACTATTAAAGCTTTGGAATTACAGAGCTTAAAAGGGAGAGAGGAGGCATTGTGGGTTAAACTAGAAAGAGGGAAAGAGAAATCTGTTTGCATTGGTGTGATATACAGACCTCCCTCACAAGAGGAACAGGAAGAGGAGGACAGAGTTAATTGAAGACATACGCAGCATTGCTAGGAAAGGGGAAGTGCTACTGATAGGATATTTGAATATGCCAGATGTTGATTGGCACATTCCTGCTGCAGTATCATCTAGAAGTAAGGAGATCCTGGATTCTCTACAGGGAGAACTATTCAGGCAATTGGTAAGAGACCGCACACGTGAAGGGGCCATACTGGACTTGGTGCCTACCAATGGTGAAAGTGTTTCTGATGTTGTAGTAGGAGATCATTTTGCATCCAGTGATCACCAGATGGTGTGGTTCAGTATTAGGACTAGGGCTGTTAGAATCTATTCAAAGGTGAGGATCTTAGACTTTAGGAAGACTAACTTTGCCAAGATGAGCCAATACCTCAGGGAGTCCTTAGTGGGATGGGAACAGCTTGGGGATGTAGAAAAACAGTGGGCAAAACTGAAAGGGGATATTTTAAGGGAAACCAACCTTTTTGTTAAAATGGTAAATAAAGGTAAAAGGAAAAGGAGACCACTATGGCTTTTGAAAGAAGTAGCTGAAAAAGTGAAGAAAAAGAGGGAGGCCTTCATGAAATACAAGAGATCACAGAGAGAGGAAGACAGGCATCTAGTCAGGAAGACAAAGATTCAAAAGGAGGAGGAAACAGCCAATGCAATAAAATGGGGGATAAGACATTTTCCAGATATGTTAGTGAGAAGAGGAAGGGCAAAAGTGGTATTGTCAGACTCAAGGGTGCAGGGGAGAAATATGTAGAAGCTGATAAGGATAAGTTCAATTCATCTGCATATGTATATAGTTTACCCTGTTCTCCAAGTTAATTCTCCTGTTCAATGTAATGACCAGATATTTTTAAATTGTCGGATACTTTTTGTTCTATGTAAACCGCGCTGATCGCAAATAGTGCGGTATATAAGAAATGTAAATACATAAATAAATAAATAAATAAAAAGCGGAATTGCTTAACAAATATTTTTGTTCTGTGTTCACAGATGAAGAACCAGGAGCAGGACCTCAGAAAACACCCACAAACAGGAACAGAAGCAAGGGACATCTTGAACAATTTTCAGAAGACTGTATTCGTGAGGAACTAGCTCAACTTCAAGTAGACAAAGCAATGGGACCAGATGGGATACACCCTAGAATACTAAGGGAACTTGGGGATGTTTTAGCAGCTCCACTGACTGAACTTTTCAATGCCTCGTTGGAGTCGGGAGTGGTGCCAAAGGACTAGAGAGAGGCTCATGTGGTGCCTTTACACAAAAGGCACCACATGGTTGAAAACTACAGGCCGGTTAGTTTAACTTCGGTGGTGAGTAAATTATTGGAAAGGTTGCTGAAAGAGAGAATAGTGAGGTTTCTGGAGTCCAGTGGATTACAGGATCCATGGCAGCATGGATTCACCAGAGGCAGGTCTTGAAAGACAAATCTGATTGATTTCTTTGACTGGGTGACCAGGGAGTTGGACCGAGGGAGAGCCCTAGATGTGGTATATTTAGATTTAAGTAAAGCCTTTGACATTGTTCCTTTCAGGCGACTTATAAACAAACTGAGCACCCTAGGGATGGACCCTAAAGTTACTGCTTGGGTTAGAAATTAGTTGGGTGGGAGGCGACAAAGAGTACAGGTAAATGGAGCTCGCTCTGAGGAAAAGGATGTTACCAGTGGTGTGCCCCGAGGATCTGTCCTTGGTCCGATTCTTTTTAACATCTTTGTTAGTGATATAGCAGATGGGCTGTCGGGTAAGGTTTGCCTCTTTGCGGATGATACCAAATCTGCAATAGAGTAGACACCCAAGAAGGTGTACATAACATACAACATCACAAGACAACACCCATTAACCCAGAAAGGTCCCATACCAGAAACATAAATGGCTTACCCATTATTTACCTTTGCCCTACTCTATACACTGGTCACCACACTCTATGAATCAGTTGTATTTGCAGATGGATGCAACCCTATCCAACTACTAAAGGGCGCCAATGGTAAACAATACAACAACCAATACCACAGGCAGCCAAACCCTTATCACAGAAGACTGTCACAGTTGATATATATATCTATAGAGACCTCAAACCCCAAAAAACACAAAGATACAAAACATCAGCAAGAACTTAGGTGCGCCCTTATTAATGCACGCTCGGTCCGTAATAAATGGCCGGTAATCACTGACCTAATCACTACTCACAATCTAGACATGCTAATGGTCACAAAACCATGGATCTCTGAATCCGACAACGTCATACTGAATCACCTTACACCACCTAACTTTTCGATCTACACCTGTAACAGGGAAAACAAAGGAGGTGGAGGTGTACTGATCCTTGCAAAAACAATGTTACAATACCGGACTAGCCTTACCAAGAGCACACAACTCCTGAACACACTAACCATCACCAGCAAATACAATACTATTAATCTCATTTATAGAGCCCCAGGAATTGGATCAGATGAGCTATCAGACATCATTGACCTAGCATGTAATCCAGAAGACCCCTCCAAACCTAACTGGCTGCTAGGAGACCTTAATCTTGCTTCCACTCAACCCACCCTAGCCAAAGCCTTCATTGAAAGTAATGTCTGACCTCAACTACAAGCAGGCTATAACCGATCCCACCCACCAAGGAGGGAACCTCCTTGACCTAATATTCATCCCCCATACAGTTATGAGTACATTAAACCAATTTGACCTTAATATCTCACCAGTCCCCTGGTCAGACCACAATCTGATAACGTTTCAGTTACCAACGCAACATTCTACATCCTACCGCCCAAATGCAACAGCTACATCAGGAGTTGCACACTTCAAACAACTCAACAAGGAAACAATCATTAGTGACGCTCTCCCAAAACTTGCTCAACCAGCGACCAACCTTAATGACATGATGTCCAACTGAAACGAGACCCTCTCCTATTACGTTCAACAGCCTGCCAACAGCAAAAAATATACATCTGACAGAAGAGACACTAAGAAACAGACCGCCCCATGGTTTTCCCCGGAACTACAAGCCTCCCTACTCTGGCTCAGAAAACTCGAAAGGAAATCGAGAGCTACTAGAAATACCTCAGACCAAGCCAGCTATCTACAATATCTGAAGACCCATCGCGAATCAACCTGGGCCAGAAGGAAGCAATTCCATGCAGAAATTCTCAGCCGCTCACTAAATAAGCCAAGAGACCTTTTCAGCTGGTGAAATCTCTTACCAACCAACCCTCCCCACCTCAACAAGAAGGTATTCAGCCACAGGCATATGCGAACTACATCCAATCTAAAGCAATAAAGGTAACTACAACGGCATCACCACCTCATCTTAACCATACCACAAACTCCAAAACTACTCATACCCAGTCCACACTCACCAAACTCTCACCGCCATCAATAAAGACCATTGAGGAAGTAATTGCATCAATCAACGCCACGACCGCACCAACCGACCCCTGCCCAGCACACTGGATCAAGACAATGCGCACGGAGCTCAGCCCTATCATAGCCAACATTACCAAGATGTCCTTTGAAGCAGGAGTCTTCCCAGATGCACTCAAGCACACATCCATTCGCCCACTACTAAAAAACAATCAACTTGACCCAAAGAAAGAAGAATCTTACAGACCAATCTCCAGTATCCCATTACTGGCTAAGATTCTTGAGAAACTAACCCTTAGACAGATCCAGCAGCATGTTGACTCTTCCTCACCACTAGATCCCTCTCAACATGGTTTCAGAGAAGCACACGGTATCGAAACTCTACTGACGACTTTAACCAGTTCACTGATCAATGGAATTGACAGTATAAAGAAGGGCTTTGCACTAATCTTCCTTGATATAGCAGCAGCGTTTGACTCCATAGACCATCTGCAGCTTCTTACCCGGCTACATGAGAAGGGAATCCGAGATCAAGCATGGAACTGGTGTAAATCCTACCTCAAAGGCAGATGTCAACAAGTCCGTATTGGAAACACTACTTTCGAACCTTTCCAACAGCAGCAAGGTGTACCCCAAGGTTCCTCTCTCTCCGCGTTGCTCTTTAACATCTATATGCAACCAATCTGCGACATCGCCCGTTCATTTGGCATATCGTGCCTTATGTATGCCGATGATGTTCTGCTATTCACACCCATAACAATCACTTGTCCTGACTATACAGTTCTAGTCAACTGCTTCAACACAGTAACGGACTTGCTGCTCACTCAGAACCTCCGGATAAACTTCAAAAAAACAGAAGTTAAAATGCCCTGTTAAATGTAATTTCAGTTTGTTCAATGTAAACCGCACTGATGCAGAATAGCGCGGTATATAAGAGAATGTAAATAAAATAAATAAATAAAAATAAGTAATAATAATCACAAGGAATAAAACTTTCTCTCCTCCACCAACACTCAAAGTCAGAGATGCAGAGCTTCCAATCAAATCCAACATATGATATCTTGGGGTCATACTTGACCAACAACTGGATTTCAAGGAACATATCAAACGCACTGTCAAAACCATCTACTTTAAGATCAAAACCCTACGGCATCTTAGGCCCATGATGGAATCCGATGACTTCCACACCGTCTTCCAGGCACTAGTCACACCGCACTTCGATTATGCCAACATAGTCCTACATGGCCTCCCAAAGAGTTCCCTCAAACCATTGCAGTTAGCCATGAAAGCGGCAGCCCGTGTGCTCTACGGAACCGCAAGGGACGACCACATCTCCCCCATTCTAAAGGAACTCCATTGGCTTCCCATAAGCAGTAGAATCCTATATAAAACCCTCCTCATTACCTTCAAGGCCTTCAACAAGGCCTTTACAGAAAGAGTAGTGGATCCGTGGAATAGTCTCCCAGTGGAGGTGGTAGAGATGAGGACAGTAACTGAATTAAAAAAAGCATGGGACAAACACAGAGGATCTCTAAAGGTAAAAAGGGGACTGTTGTAGTTGTTATGGAAGGACAGACTAGATAGGCCATGTGGTCTTTTTCTGTCGTCATATTTCTAGAAACATAGAAATATGACAGAAAAAGACCACATGGCCTATCTAGTCTGTCCTGCCATAACAACTACAATAGTCCCCTTTTTACCTTTAGAGATCCTCTGTGATTGTCCCATGCTTTTTTGAATTCAGTTACTGTCCTCATCTCTACCACCTCCACTGGGAGACTATTCCACAGATCCACTACTCTTTCCGTAAAGAAATATTTCCGCATATCACTCCTGAATCTCTCTCCCTTCACCCTCATCTCAAGTCCCCTCGTAGCAGAACTTGCTTTCAATTGAAAGAGGCTCTCTCTCTGAACATTTATGCCACGGAGGTATTTAAACATCTCGATCATATCACCTCTATCCCGCCTTTCCTTTAAGGTGTACATATTAAGATCCTTCAGTCTGTCCTCATATGCTTTATAATGAAGACCACTAATCATTTTAGTAGCCACCCTCTGCACCGACTCCATCCTGTTCACATCCTTTTGAAGGTGCGGTCTCCAGAATTGCACACTATACTCCAAATGAGGTCGCACCAAAGACTTATACAGAGGCATTATCACCTCCTTTTTTCTGCTAGCCATTCCTCTCCGTATGCACCCAAGCATCCTTCTAGCTTTTGCCATCGCCTTTTCTACCTGTTTAGCTACTTTAAGATCATCAGACACTACCACGCCTAGGTCCCGCTCTTCTTTAGTTCTATGTTTCTATGTTTTGCTGTGGGACTGTGTTGGGGGGTGGGGGGCGCTTTTGGTTTAGTTTTGTGGGTATGTTGCTTTGTTTTTGGTTATCTTTGTTGCTTGTATAAATAAACACTAAACTTCCAGTAGCTCCCCAGCCACTGTAGGTGAAGGTGGTTAGCTCGTAGGCTCTCCTGAGATGGCTGGGATCCCGCTCCAGGCCTGGATTCGCTGCATGGTCCTAGACCTCCTCCGGCTGGAGAGGCCCAGACTTTTGGGCCTACTCAGCTGCGTGGGCCCCTGCCTGTACAAGGCCTGGATGTGCAGGCTGCTTTCCAGCAGGCTCCCCGGTGGGGGAGTGCTGTGGTGGTGCCTGGAGGTGGCTCCTTGCCTGGGGCTGCCTCCCTTGAGGGCTCAGGAGCGGGGTTGTCAAACCCAGGAGCCTCATTGGAGGTGCTGCATGGGGCCCTGCAGTCCCTGATGCCGGATGGAGGGCAGGGGAGGCCCTTGCGTGGGCCCCCTGTGATTCTCCCTGGAGGTGATGTGGGCCCTGTCCTCCCTCCCTGGACCCTGGAGGATGTCTTCTCCAGCAGTGAGGACGAGGGTGGGCTGGAGGAGTACTTTCGTACCCCTGCTGTGTTACCGGAGGAGGTAGTTGCCTCTGTTCGCATGTTGCAGGGCTGGGAGACTGAGGTCATTGATCTGCTGGACGGTCATCACCTCCTGGAGGGCCTTTGCCGGGATCCCTCTTCCGTGGCTGCTCTGCCTGGCCTCTGGGGGGGAGGTGAAGAAGCTGAAAGGGGTTATTCACCAAAAGCAGCGTTGGATTGTGTACCTCTGTAGCTGTGGATCCTTGACGGAGGTCTTTGCTAATCAGGACCGTTGGAAATCCCTCATGATGTTGGTTAGGAGTGCTGCGAGACCCGAGGAGACCGTTGGAGAGCTGCCCATTCCCTCAGTGATGTCTCCCGAGAAGGGCGCCTTCGGTGGTGATGAGGCTGGCATACACTTTGTGGAGACAGCTCCTGCAAAGGTACCGAACAAACAGACTACAGACCGGGGTGGTAATCCTTTATTACCAATTTCCTACCTGGCTGCTGGCTCTGGAGGAGATGCTGTTGGTCTTCCTGTTGTTGGTTTGTAATAGCGAAGGGCCCGCAACCCCAATAATACCCGGAGTCAATGGACGAGGATTCAACTCCCTTTTATTGTATATACAGTCTCAGCACTGGTATACAAAATGTCTGAGCCCAGAGCTCAGAAAAATGACAGTTTATATACTTTTCTTCTCCAGTCTAATACAGGCAAAACTCCTCATTGGCCACAGTGGCCCACTTACTCTCATCCAATAGACATCTCTGACTGGGCCCAGGACTCGCTCCCCCTGCTTGGGTCACACTAGCCACGGGTCAGCAATTAGACATAACGCCTAAACATAATACTTCTGCTAAAGTATACAGTATATTTCGCTATTCTTGCAAGGTCAGTGAGCCACAAAGATAGTGGAAGGCATATCAGGAGCATTCTTAACAAAAGCAAAACAAAGCGAGGCCAAACATAGCAAGGCTGAGATGTGTCTCTAGCCCTGCCTCAAAACACTAAACAATCTTCATAATGCTAGACAAAATATTCTTACACTGTTCAGTTTCTCTGCTATATTTTCATCCTAATTACGAGGTCAGTGCACAATCAGCAAAGATACAGTGGAGGACATTCTACTGAAAGAGACATCTGACTTACCTAAACAATAAACAGTGCCAAGGTTTAATTCTCTTATCTCCAGGAGAGCAGAACAGGTTATCAAACCAGAATAGAACAGAATTTCTTTTTAACAGCTAACAGCATTCTGTATTTTTTTCCAAAATCAGCAATAACATTTTAAAGCAGGAGAAAAAGGGCTTCAGCAATAACATTTTAAAGCAGGAGAAAAAGGGCTTCAGACCTAGCTCTGCTACATGCTAGGCCATCGCCTATCACATTCCCTCCTTTTGATTATTCACACCCACAAGTGAGGAAGGGTGAGAATCTAATCACACAAATAGCAATAATACTTCCGACCATAGTAGAGGGATCACTGTGTGGTACAGGGTAATAATCCCATGAGGCTAATATATGTGCTGCTGCCTTGCGGTCAATAATTCTATCGATAATAGAGTTCAGCATGCGCAAGCATAAGGGCAGAAAACATGGGATACATATGCAAATAGCCACAATCAAGAATACAAGTATAACAAGTGTTTTCAGGCCGCCTAGGCTGGAAAACCAAGAACCAAACCAGCCATCTAGTTGCAAGCCATGCCATGTTTGGACTGGGACATACGTTTGCTTTCTCATGTGGTTGGCTATGTCTTCTACAACCTGTCCTTCATTATCTATTTGTAAGCAGCAGTTTGTTAAATTTAATTTTCCACAAACTCCTCCTTTAGCTGCAAGCAGGTAATCTAAAGCTAAGCGGTTCTGGTAAATGGCTGTACGCATCTGTGTGGCTTGTTTGGCTAACAAAGTTAGTGCTCTACTAGTTTCATTGGTTATAATTTCAACAACAGCTTGCAAACGTATAATACGATCTAACATATATATAGGGGTGCAATAGCCCCAAGAACCATCTTGTGCCCAGGTAGCTGGGCCATAGTAAGAAACAATGCGCTCTGGTGGCCATTCTTCAGAGGATGCATCCCATTTGTCCCATTGGCCAATTCTCAGAGCTTCACGTGTCTGTCGGCTTTTATATACAGGGAACCCCAATTGTTCTCCATGGGAAAGGGACAAAAGAAAGAAAGATGGCCGTATTGTTCCAAGAACACACGCTCCTCCCCAGTTAGCAGGGAGTTTAGCATAAGCTCGGGTGCCACAAATCCAATATAGTCCAGGTGGGGCTTGCCAAGTGCTGTGTGTAGCCAGATCAGTCCATATCCTGGCCAAATAAGGAAAGATGATCAGAGGATTAGAAGGTTCTGGAGTATTGGCACCTGACCACCAAGAAGTCATTCCCATAGTGGCATTATAATATTTCTGGTTCAGGCAGACCAATTGTCCTACCAATGCAGTCAATTGTGGTCCTGCTCGTACAATACACAGTCTACCCACTATGGAGTGGGCTAGGACCCATTCATTGGTAGTATTGTGCACATCAGTCTGGTTATATGGCACAGAATAGTTCAGTTCTTGTGCTTCCCAAGGCCACTGGTCTCCCATTTGAGTTCCTCCACAGAAGAGACAGTCCGAGACATGGAGGCTGGATGCCACAGCTCCAGCCAGTTCAATGAATAAATTCTGCGAAGTGTGGGGAACAACAAATTCTGCTTTCATGGCCTCATGGAAGGTATGATGTATGCGATATGGTGAGGAAACATGAGTCTTTACATTCAGCTGGATGTATATGATGGTTCCAGGATCAGCTCCACCTCCTGCTACGCGCAGGCCAAATCGAAATCCTTGCTTCCACTGGCTGGGATCGAAGATTTGAAGTCATAGAGGATTGCAAGCACTTGTCTTGCACTGTTCAGGTTTCAGTAAAGATAATCTTTCTAACAGCGCTTTGCGATTGTCTCCAGTCTGTCCTGTAGGGCTACCAGACCAGGTAGCATAGTACACACAATCCCATTTTGGACAGAAGTAATCTGCTTCCGTTGATCTGCTGTAGGTTGTTGGGGAATGTATCCCAGTGCATACTCCCAGTTGTACGCACCTTCAGGACACATATATTTCTCATCATAATAGTAGGCTTGCTCCCATGATCCGCACCTGTAATAATTATTTCTGTTAATCAAGTCACAAGCATCAAAATACAGGTACGCAGGTTGATTGGGATCAGAAAGTTGACTCGTAGCATTGATAAGGGTTCCATCTTCATCATTCCATCTTAATTCTAAGACGGAGTAAGATGGATTCTGTCGTGGTGTAAAACAAGTACGAGTCTTTCCCTTAACGCAAACATTCAGTTCGGTACCATTATAAATACACCGGCTGACTATGCCAGTGCAAGTATAGTAAGAGTGGTAAAGTAGAGTCTGGGTGACTTGTATTCCAGTTCGGGTGGTGGTTATACAGGCTGCACAAGGGGGCAAGGCACGAGTGGTTCTTAAAAGTCCTAGGGCTACCGCAAGAAGGAAATAGCAGCAATTGGTAATCATCATGATTATAGTTTCTGATGATTACTGTAGTAGATGATGGTTGATTGAGGTTGATAGGGTCTGGAATGTAGTTAATGCAGAACTGAAGAACGTCTCTGTGATGTTCAGAAACAAGTTGGCAACGTTCTCTACGATGATGGATCTCTTCTTCGCAGTGTGATTCGCAACGGTGATGCAGGATTAGCGATCGAAGTCCAGGGGCGACTCTCAAGAACTGTTGCTGGTTTCACTCGACTGTGGTGGATCCAGGAGTCGATCTCTGCCACTTTCACTGCTGTTGGAGTTGATAGCAAAACAATATATGGGCCTTTCCAATGAGGCGCCAACGGTGTCTTCTTCCACTCTTTTACCCACACCGAGGCTCCAGGCTTGAAAGGGTGCAAGGGTTCGGTTAGATTGATAGGCAACTGGTCCTGCACCCAGGTATGAAGACCCTGCAAAACAGAACTTAAAGCCAGCAATTCTTGCCTAGTGATTTGCGGTCCAACTTGATTCATATCACCCCTTATCCCCTGAATTATAGGCGGAGGCCTCCCATACAGGATCTCAAATGGGGATACTCCTAATGGCGTGATGGGTGCTGACCGTATTCGGAGAAGGGCAATGGGGAGAGCTTGGGGCCACTTCAGGTGGGCTTCCTGACAAAGTTTGGATAACTGAGACTTCAGGGTCCGGTTCATTCTCTCTACTTTCCCTGAACTCTGGGGCCTATATGCTGTGTGTAACTTCCATTGTATCTGCAGGGCATGGGCTAGCTGCTGAGTTACTTGTGACACAAAGGAGGGCGCATTGTCAGACCCCATGGTCAGTGGTATTCCAAATCTGGGGATGATCTCATGAAGTAAGGCCTTAGTGACTTCTCTAGCCTTCTCAGTTCTGGTGGGAAAAGCTTCCACCCATCTAGAAAAGGTACAAACTAGGACTAACAAGTAGCGATATCCATTTGCACGTGGCATTTCTGCAAAGTCTATTTGGATATTTCCCATGGGGGTAACTCCCACTGACTGAATTCTTGGGGGTAGGACAGGACCTTGTCGGGCATTATTTTTGGCACAGGTCACACAGCTTCGGGCTACTGAGGTGGTTAAAGGTCCTAACAATGAAATATAGAAATATGGCTTCAGAACTTCGGCCATCTTAGTTTTACCATAGTGTGTGGCCTGATGAAAAGCTTGGACAAAAGCAGGGCCTAATGCTTCAGGAATTACAGTCATACCAGAGGTTGAGCTCCCTTCGGGCGGTGGCAACACAATCCACCCAGTGTCTGATAATTTCCCCCCCTCCTTTTGGCAGTAATGGTCCATCTCCACTTTGGTATATCTGGGGGTCCATGCACTAAGAGGTACTGGAAATATGGCTGCTTGAATCGCGGCATTTGGGGTGGTAATTTGTCCTGCAATGGCTGCTTCTCGGGCAGAGGCATCAGCAAATCTGTTTCCTCGGGACACTTCTCTATCTCCAGTCTGATGGCCTCGGCAATGCATTACAGCAACGTGTTTAGGGGCCCAAACTGCTTCCAACAAAGTCAATATTTCTGGGCCATACTTGACAGACCTGCCTCCTGAGGTGATCAATCCACGTTCTTTATACAGGGCCCCATGGGCATGTAGTGTTGTAAAAGCATATTTAGAGTCTGTATACACATTCAGGCTGATTCCTGCTCCAATTCTGAGTGCACGTGTAAGAGCTATCAATTCAGCCTCCTGCGCTGAGGTTCCTGGGGCTAGAGCTGATGATTCTACTACCATGTCCAGAGTCACAACTGCATATCCAGCACATCGCTGTCCTTCAATTATGAGGCTGCTCCCATCCACGAAGAAAGTTCTGTCTGGGTCACTCAAGGGAATATCAGTCAAATCTGGGCGACTTGAATATACAGTGTCCATTACTTCTAAACAATCATGGTCAGGAGGGCCTGGCCCAATTGGTAATAGGGTAGCTGGGTTCAGCGTTTGGCTAACACTCAATTGCAAGTTAGGATTCTCACATAGCATACTTTGATACTTCAGCATTCGGGCGTTGGTGAGCCAATGGTTTCCTTTGTGCTCCAGCAGGGTTAAAACAGAGTGACTTGAAGATTTTGTCCTAAGGTGAGCTTGTCAGCTTCGCTCACTAAGAGGGCTGTGGCTGCTACAGCTCTCAGGCAAGGTGGCCAGCCTTTGGCAACAGGATCCAATTGTTTCGACAGGTAGGCCACAGGTCGCTGCCAAGACCCAAGAGGCTGGGTCAAGACTCCCAATGCGTTTCCACTTGATTCATGGACATACAGACGAAATGGTTTCTGCACATCTGGTAGGCCCAAGGCTGGGGATGACATCAATGCTGTTTTCAGTGATTTGAATGTTTTATCTTGTTCTGGGCCCCATTCCAAGGGAGATCGTTCCATTCCTTGTGTGACTTGGTACAAGGGCTTCGCCATGAGCGCAAAATTTGGTGTCCATATGCGGCAGTAGCCTGCAGCTCCCAAGAAAGCTCGCACCTGTTTCCTAGTAGTGGGGGTTGGAATGCGGCATACTGCTTCTTTTCGCTCAAGTCCTAACTTCCGGGTTCCTTTGGACAGGTGGAACCCTAAATATTTCACTTCTGTCTGGCACAGCTGCGCCTTGGCTCTGGAAACCTTGTATCCAGCTTCATTCAAAAGGTGCAAGAGATCACTTGTAGCTTGTATACAATCAGATTTGTTGTTGGTGGCTATGAGCAAATCATCTACATATTGGAGCAAAATTCTTTTTCCCGGAGTTACAGAGTAGCTTGACAGATCTTGACTGAGGGCTGCACTGAAGATAGTGGGTGAGTTCTTGAATCCTTGTGGTAATCGAGTCCAAGTGAGTTGCCCTCGTCGTCCTGTGGTAGGGTTTTCCCATTCAAATGCAAACAAAAGCTGACTGGCCTCTGCCAGGCGTATACAGAAAAAGGCATCTTTTAAGTCCAAAACAGTAAAGTGAGTGGCTTCTGCTGGAATCAGTCCCAGGAGGGTGTAGGGATTTGGTACTACTGGATGTATGGTTTCAACTGCACTGTTCACTCTACGTAAATCCTGCACTGGGCGGTAGTCACCTGTCCCAGGCTTCTTGATTGGGAGAAGGGGGGTGTTCCAGGGTGATTGGCATTCTCTAAGAAGTCCATGCTGCAATAATTTCTTCAGGTGGCGATGAATGCCTTCAATTGCTGGTCTCGGGAGGGGATACTGACGCACATGCACTGGTTCTGCTCCCGGTTTCAAGGTAACAAGCACAGGAGCTATATTCTTTGCTAGGCCAGGTGGATTATTCTCTGCCCATACTCCAGGTGGGGCTGCAATGCTAGTAAGTATACAGGAACTTGCTGGTTTGGATGGAGGTAAATAGAACCGCCATTCTTCTTCTCGGGGGACAGTTAACACCATCAGGCCAGCAGATTTCGAGTTTACAGTCATTTCCATTTTTCCCCCTTCAACAAAAGATATCTGTGCTTGTAGCTTTGCAAGCATGTCTCGGCCCAAAAGGGGAACTGGGCATTCAGGCATGTACAGAAACTGGTGTGTTATCTGCCGTCCCCCTAGTTCACAGGCGCGGTTCTGCAGGAAAGGTTTTGTGGTTCTAGTTCCAGTAGCTCCCACAATTGTAACAGATCGAGAGGACACAGGGGCCACAGGCTGGGCTACTACTGAATGTTCAGCCCCTGTGTCTACCATAAAGTCCATATGCTGGTCTCCAATCTTTAATTTGACCATAGGCTCCTGGAGACCCAAGAAGAACTTGGAGCCCGGTCTGGCCTAGTCTTCATCATCCATGAAATAGCCCTCGGCGACTATTCCTTCCATGGCAGTCTCATTCTGCTGGGTCTGTTGAAACTGTGCGCGCTGCATCCCCCCTCGCTGCTGGAATTGCCCCCCCGCTCTCCTGGCGCTCCCACGTCCCCTCCAGGGGGTGGAGCCACGTTTCAGGCACGTATCCTTCCAATGTCCTTCCTCTTTACAATAAGCGCACTGATTTGCACCTAAGGGGGGCCGAACGCTCCCTCGGCCCCTTCCTCGCCCTCTGGCTCTTCTGTTAGGATATCCTCCTCCGCGTCCTTCCACTAGTGCTGCAGCGAGCAAATCCATTTTTCTCCTCATCCTTCTGTCACTTTCCCTTTTACATTCTTCATCATGATTCATACTTTCTGCGCGACCTCCATTAGCTGTGCTGAATTCATGCCTGCAAATCCTTCTAATTTCTGCAGTTTTCGCTTTATGTCTCCCTGGGACTGACTCACAAAAGCAGTATTCACCATGCGTAAATTTTCATTGGCTGCTGGGTCATATGGGGTGTAAAGTCTATAGGCTTCAGATAATCGTTCATAGAAAGCAGCCGGACTCTCATCTGGGCGCTGAAGAAGAACTTCTGCTACTTTCCCAATATTCATAGCTTTCTGACCTCCCTTCCGCAGGCCCTGTAGTAAAGCCTGGCGAAACCGGGTGAGGGCTTTTTCTCCTGCATCGCTATTTGGGTCCCACTTGGGATCTTTGTTATGAAAATCTGCAGCTGCTGCCTGCTGGAGATCTAGATTCTGGTCTCTCCCAACTACAGGGTTCTCCTCCAACCATTTAGTGGCTGCCCGCACTATCCGTGCCCGCTCCTCCGTAGTAAAGAGGGTAGCCAGGAGCTGGCGACAATCAGACCAGGTGGGCTGATGGGTTTGCATAATACTAGTCATTAACTCTGTCAATTCATGGGGCTTGTCAGTATAGGAAGCATAATGTGTTTTCCAGTTTAATAAATCTGTTGTGGAAAAAAGCACATAAACTAAACTGGTTGGTCCGGGCACAACCTGACCCTCTTCATTTTTGAAAGGTAATCCTGGGACCTGCCGCAGTGGCATTTGGCGGGCTTCTTTCTGGCCTTTTTCCTGGCCTTTTTTCCGGGATCTGAGGGCGTCCCGCAGCTTAGTGGATCTGGAGGTGTCTTTGCTACTGGTATCTGGTTTGGTGGATGGCTCTGGACTGGCATCTGACTCTCCACTGGCGGATTCCTCAGGGGGTGACTGCTCCGCATCAGAGTACTGCTCAGGACTAGGGCTGTGACTTCTATGAGGAGGGGTCTGCTCTTCACGCTTTGGAAGTGGATGCTCAGGGGAAGGCACTTCGGCTGGAGGCACGCTTGCCACCTCCGGCTCTACTCGGGGTACTGGCGGGGGTAATTGGGGTGGAGCTGACAGGACTGGGGTATACAGAAAGGCAGGTGGATATGCTGGAACCTCTGGGGGCTCTGGCTCTGCATAAATCGGGAGCTTCTCTGTCTTAGCAGGGACTCTTGTGGTAGTGGCTAACATAATCCTTTTCTGTCCCTCACTGCAGCTCTTCATCCAGGGGGGCTGCTTCTCACATATGCCTAACCAGGAGTCTATATAGGAAAACTGTTCAGGACTAAAGCTGCGTACTATCTTGTGCACCCGGGACAGTTTGGATATCAAAAGTACCTTCTGGTGGCCACCCGGCATCTAGCGCTGGCCACACTCTGCTACACAATATTTCTAAACGGGGCGCTGTCATTTTGATCCCATAATCACCACTAAAACCTTTCTTAAAATTTGTGATCATACAGTTTATAACGGAGTTTGCACAGACTCTGCCCCTCCCATGATGACGCACAACGTATAAGACAGCAAACAGAAAGGATAGGTGGAATGGCTACGGGTAAGGGGTCCGTGTAGCCCACAGAACAATAAGGGGGACAAACAACAGACGCTTCCTCCTGTTCGCGACTTGAACACGGTCGCCCGGTCAAGAACTGCACTACTGAGGAGTCCGCTCTCGCTTGGCCTGTATTGCAAAGCCTCTCAAACACACTTCACACAACCAAACATGCTAGCATTTCCCAAATTCCAAAAATTCCCGGGCTAACTGACTAAACCAAAATTACCAAACCAAAAGGGCTGATGGGTTCGCCCCGCGCACTACTTGCGGGGGTACTAGGATCGCCCGTGGAAGTTGATCAGACTTCCCTTTACCTTACCAGATTTGTCTCGAGACTTTCCCAAAGCTATCTGACTGAAAACCAGAAAAATCAGTACTCACCGGATCCGGTAGCTAATGCGCTGCGCAGCCCGTTCCACCTGGAGTTGAATCCTGGACTCCCCTCAACCAGGGTTCGAGGTGTTGGCCAGCTGGACCCGGCAGGCCGCCGAGGCAGGGTGGAACCCTCCGATACAAGGGACCGGCGGCGCCTGGGATCCTCTCCGCTGTCAGTCAGCTGCGGTCCCAGCCGGACCAAACCTAGAGGCGGTAATATTCGCTTGCGTTCAATTCGTATTACGCTTCCCGGCCAACGCACCAAGAAACTGTAATAGCGAAGGGCCCGCAACCCCAATAATACCCGGAGTCAATGGACGAGGATTCAACTCCCTTTTATTGTATATACAGTCTCAGCACTGGTATACAAATGTCTGAGCCCAGAGCTCAGAAAAATGACAGTTTATATACTTTTCTTCTCCAGTCTAATACAGGCAAAACTCCTCATTGGCCACAGTGGCCCACTTACTCTCATCCAATAGACATCTCTGACCGGGCCCAGGACTCACTCCCCCTGCTTGGGTCACACTATCCACGGGTCAGCAATTAGACATAACACTAAACATAATACTTCTGCTAAAATATACAGTATATTTCGCTATTCTTGCAAGGTCAGTGAGCCACAAAGATAGTGGAAGGCATATCAGGAGCATTCTTAACAAAAGCAAAACAAAGCGAGGCCAAACATAGCAAGGCTGAGATGTGTCTCTAGCCCTGCCTCAAAACACTAAACAATCTTCATAATGCTAGACAAAATATTCTTACACTGTTCAGTTTCTCTGCTATATTTTCATCCTAATTACGAGGTCAGTGCACAATCAGCAAAGATACAGTGGAGGACATTCTACTGAAAGAGACATCTGACTTACCTAAACAATAAACAGTGCCAAGGTTTAATTCTCTTATCTCCAGGAGAGCAGAACACGTTATCAAACCAGAATAGAACGGAATTTCTTTTCAAAAGCTAACAGCATTCTGTATTTTTTTCCAAAATCAGCAATAACATTTTAAAGCAGGAGAAAAAGGGCTTCAGACCTAGCTCTGCTACATGCTAGGCCATCGCCTATCACAGGTTCAGTGGTCCCATCTGTTGTGAAGGAGAAGGAAGCAAGGGAACTATTGCCTGCTGCTGAATGAGCCATCAACTTCTATTCAAGATGGCCCCTCAGCGTTCCTAGGCGGGACTTCCGGTTCGGGGAAGTCCCGCCCCTGCTGGACTGACGGCTGCTCTGGGCAGCAGGGATTAGTTCCTTCTGTTCCTGCTTTGGCGGGCTCTTTAAAAATGCTGCCTTGTACTTCTGCATCCGTTTGCATCTCTGCTGTGCCTGGGCTGCCATGCGGCCCGTCTGGAGGTTGGTTTCCTGCTTCTGCTGCTCCCCGGAGGGCTGCATGGCAGCCCCGGTGGGGTTATGACAGGGGCCCTGCTCACGGGAGCTCTCTCCCTGCTGGAGCTGAGGCTGCTGGCAAACGCCGGTTCCAGTCGTTGAAGTTTTCTGCCGGGAGTGAGGGTTCGTGGTGAAGGTAAGACTTCTGCGGCTGTGGGGGACGGGTTTCCGATTCCTTTGAAGTCGGTGGTGCCTTTTACTGCTGCTATGCCTGTCCCGGCGGTTCCCCTTGTGGGTTCGAAGTTTGTGTTTCCCGTTGGGAGGGAGGGGGTGGTAAAGGGGACCAGTATCCCTGCTGATCCACAGGTCATGTCTCCCAGGGTTTCGGGGGGTTTTCAACATATACTGCAGCAGCCCTCTGCCGTGTCCCCGTTGCTCCAACTGGCATGACTGCCTTGTCCTCAGCGTCTGCTGGTTCGGGGCAGTGTTTGTGGGAAGGGGGTAAGGTTGGTAGGAGGTTTGGGGGGGGGATTTTGTGGATCTGTATGCCTTTGCTGTTGTGGGTGGTAGGTTAAGAAGGCGCAGGGTAGAGCGGGCTATGCAGTCTGTCAATCCCCCATTGTTCCCTATGGGAGGTGCAATGCAGGGAACAATGGAGGGTGTTTCTGTCGAGGGAAGTGTTGGGGGGGGGGGGTTCTTGGTGGGTGGATGCGGATGGGGCCATGTCCCTGCAGCATACTCCTGGAAGAGAACCACTGGGGTCCTCAGCTGTGGAGATCGTTGCTTCCCCATTGACTTCAATGGGGATAGTGGCTGGAACTGTTGAGGCTGTTTCCCGCCGGGGGGGGGGGGGGGGAGGGGTCAGAAAGGGGGGGATGGTGTGGATTTATGTAGGGCCTTGCTCCCCTGCTTACCCTATGAAGGGGTTCCCCCGGGGTCCTCGGGGGATGGAACTATGGAGATCGTTGCTTCCCCATTGACTTCAATGGAGATGGTGGCTGGGGGGAACATTTGGGTGTGTTTCCCGCCTGGGGGAAGGTGGAGGTGGTGTGCATGGAGCCATGCTCCCCTGTCCAACCCCTGAAGGGGACCCCCTGGGGTCTTTGGGGGCAGAGTTCTGGGAACCACTCTGTCCCCATTGTTGGCTATGGGGAAGGCAGCTGGGGGCACTTATGGGGGTGTTTCCTGTGAAGAGGGGGGCGGAGGGGGGTTCAGGGTTTTCACCCTGATGGTACCATACTCCTGGGGGATCCCTCCGGAGTTGGGCCCCCTGGGGTCCGAGTTGGCCATTGTCTGGATGGATTGCCATCACTGTCTATGGTGGGGGAGGGGAAGGTGGTTCATTCCAGTGCCCAGATGGTTGTGGACACTGTTGAGGGGGAGGGGGCTCGCATACAGGGTGCTTCAGCTCTGGCGGTGGGAGAAGGTGCGTCAGGGGTTACTGGGATGGGGGATGGTATCGCTTTTGTTTTTGGTGTTGCATTGCAGGGGGCTGCTGTTTCCATGTCGGAGGGAGAGGTGGCTTCCCTTGCATACCCTGATATGTTAGAGGACCACCTGCAGCGGGAGGAGTGTGGGGATGGGGTAGGGGGGGAGTGTGACTGACTCCCAGCTGCTGGGTATGGTTATTCATAGCCCCACAGACTCTCCGTTGGTGGGAGGGCTGGCTGAGGGAGACCTGGATGAGGATGGCCGGGTGACGGAAGGGGAACAGCAGCCTTTGGCTGGTGAGTCGGTTCCTACAGGGGGAGGTGGGGATCAGGTGCCAGCCCCCAGGTCCTTTGAAGCTGTTGTGGGAACCCTCCAGGGGACCAGATGGTTGAAGGCTTCCAGTCACTACCGGTACTGGGGATGGTGGTAGTAGGGGGTTTGGTGGGGCATTCCTGGGGAAGGGGGTGAGATCCAGCGTCGCAATGTGGCGCAGATCTAGTAGGGAGGGGCCCCCTCCTGCTAGGGAGGAAGTCCCCCAGATGGTTCTAGGGCTGGGATATCTCCCAAAAGACCTCTATGCCTTTATTCATCTGAGTACGTCCATAAAGTATGATGTGAGCTTTGTGGTGCATAGGGGGCTGGAGGTCTTTTGGGAGAAGTACCAACAGCAGAGGGGGCAGGCCGTGTGGGTCAACTTTCGTGTTGTGCCCATATCTCGTCAGGGGGTGGTGCCGGTTACCATCCTGGTTTGTAATGAATCGCTCCCAGGGCAGGACATGGCTTTTTGGTTATCTCGCCACGACAAACTTCTCACCCCCCTGACCAAGGGCTTTGGTCCATTAGGAATGTGGGATGGGTCGTGGAAGGGAAGGATCCATTTGTGAGAGGTGGGAAATGTGGTGCAACATGTGCCGTCCACAGGCTTCATCGGCCGCGATCACTTCTTGTGGCACTACCCTGGGAAACCCGGGAGTGTCACCGGTGTGGCTCTTTTCATCATCTGCGCGTGTCTTGTCCTGTGCAGGTTTGCACTCGTTGCGGTGGTAAGGGCCATAGTGCAGCTGGGTGCGGTGACATCCATTGCAACCTTTGTGGGGAGTTGGGGCACCCCTTTGCACGCTGCCCCTCTATGTCCCACAATGTGCTGGCGGGGAGGCTCCTGCTCCATCCCTGGTTCCTGTGGGGAGGGATCCTGTTGAGGTTCCCCCTCAGGAGGAACCTGGGAGCCCTAGAGGCGAGGCTGAGGTCATTCCGCTGGTAGAGGTGCCTGTGGGTGGGGAACTGGGTAGGCCGGAGGAGCAGGATAGGCCAGGGAGGGTAGTTGCTGTGGTGGAGGAGGAAGGCACTGGTCAGGTTAGTGGGGCTAGTGTGGAGCCACCTGAGGAGTGGACTACGGTCCCCCTCAGGAAATGCTCTGTCAAGAAGAGGAGGTGGGCTACCACTCCCCTGTTGGAGATGGAGCCCCTGTTGGATGCCAACCGCTGCTTCTTCTTGACACAGGATGCGGAAGAAGCACAGGAGATGCCGTTGGAGGCAGGGCCTCCTGTATGGGCTACTGCGCAATTCGAGGTGGAGTCTGGCCCCCTACCCCAGTGACCGCAGACCACTAAGCAGTCTCAGCGCCATCAAGGTCGCTTAAGAAAGGGCGGGGACCTTGATGCCCAGCTTCTGGAGGTAGTCCTGGAGAGGCTGCCGGGGCTGGTGGAGGAGGATGGGCAGTTACAGCCACTCCGGTGTGCGTTCTCGAAGCAGGTGCCCCCTGTTGTACCTGTGGACACCTCCACCTCCGAGGGGGTGGGTACTTTGTCCATGTCTGTGGGGGAGGTACCTGTGGTGACCCTCACCAGGGAGGGTGCTCCTCTGAGTCCTGACCTGTTCCCACCTGCTCCTTCAGAGGAACCTGTTGCAGTCCCCAGTGCAGATTTGCCTGGTGTTCCTTGGTCGCCGGGTTTCACCTTTCACCGCGGGGCCTGCAGGAGTCGGATCAACTGCATCTATGTGAGTTCTAGGGCGGAGTATTCCCCTCCGCGGCTGCAGGCGGTGGACTTTTAGGACCACTGTGTCCTTTCTGTGTCCTTCCTTGCCCATGTGGAGCTCAGTCGGGGCCCCTGCCTGTGGAGGCTGAATGTGGAACTGTTATCCAATTCAGAGGTGGTGCAGGAGATCCTGGCCTTCCTCGCAGATCAGGAGTCCCTCCTGTGTGTGTTTCCGTGCCTTAGTGCTTGGTGGGATGTGGTGAAGGATCATGCTCGAAAACACTTTCGCTCCCAGGGCACCTCCATTGCGCACTCTTGTTACCTCTCTTATTCGATCCTCCGGAGAGGGCTGGATTGTTTGGTGTCTCGTGGGGCGGTGTGGGAGGAGGTGGATGAGGTGCATTCCCAGCTTTGCGGCCTGCTTTATGATCATCACGCCTCTCTTTGCTTTGAGGGGGCGGCCGGGTAAGACCATCTCCCCTGACCCCTTCCTCAGTTGCAAGGAGCGGGTCCAGCGTAGGGAGGTGGTGGCCCTGCGGGACTCAGCCGGCACCTTGTGCACCTCCACGGAGGATCTTTTGAGGTTGATAGGGGAATACTTCTCTGATCTGTTTGGGGATCACCCTGTGGACCTCACAGGGACTCAGGAGTATTTGGGCCTTCCTGCGGTGTATTCCGCTGCGGTTCAGGTACAGGTGGATACACTTGCTGCTCCTATTCAGCAGATGGAGGTAGAGGGGGCGATTCGTGCCATGCCAGTGGGGAAGGTGCCTAGGCCCGATGGACTCCCTGTGGAGTTCTATCGTATTTTCATCACTCAGCTCGCTCCCTTCCTGACCTCCCCGTTTCGGGAGGTCATGGCGACGGGATTTCTCCCCCAGTCATTTCGCGAGCCCGTCCTCCTCTAGCTCTCCAAAGGGAAGGATGATAGTTCTCTGGATTGCTGGCGGCTGCTCTCTCTTCTGAACGCGAACTAGAAGATTCTGGCCAAGTGTTTGGCCACCCGACTGGTGGAGGTGTCAGGCGCCTTGCTGCCCCCTCTCCAGTATTGTTCGGTTCAGGGGAGAGGGGTTCTGGACGCTGCTGCCACGGTTCATGAGATGGTGGAAAGAGGACGGATGGTTCAACAAGACCACTGGGTGGTCTCCTTGGATCAGTCCAAGGCCTTTGACCGTTTCAGTCATCGGTACCTGTGTGTGGTGCTCCGCTATTTTGGGCTTCCTGCAGACTTCCTCTTTCTGTTGCAGGTGTTGTACCGAGGGGAGGGGGGTGAGCTTCCAGTTAATCAACGGATGGCTCGGACGGCCTTTTCGGGTCACCTCGGGGGTGCTGCGGGGGTGCCCTTTGAGCCCCCTGTGTATGTCTTCTCCCTTGCCCCTTCCTCCGGAGGTTGTCCTTGGCGGGATTGCGAGGCCTGGAGGTGCCTGGTGTGCCTCCGGTGTTTGCAGTGGCCTACGCAGATGACATTTCAGTTTTCGTGGATGGCCCTGAGGGGGTGGTGGCCTTGCGGGACGCTCTGGAGGAGTACTCGGTGGTATCCCGATTGGTTGTTAACCATGGCAAGTGCCAGACGCTGTGGTTGGGGCCTGGTGGGTCCTCCCCGCCTTCCTGCGCTCCCTTTCCTCCTCCCCAGGAGGAGATCCGTGTTTTAGGCCTCGCTTTTGGTGCAGAGGATTGTGCGGTGTCCAACTGGGAGTGATGTGTCGAGGGCGCACGGTGTAGGGTGCAGCGCTGGAGGGGGTGGAGGTGCACGTATGAGAAGATCCGGCTCTTCAAGACGTTGCTGCTTCCCCTCTTCTTGCATGTTGCCACTGTCTTTGTTTTGCTGGCGTCCTGTGCTGCGTCCGTGTCTTCCTTGTTCTTTCAGCTTCTGTGGGGCAACTGCCTGAACCCGGTCCAGCGCAACATTGTTTGCCTGAACCGAGCAGAGGGTGGTTTAGGTATGTTGCACTCCCTGGTTTTCTTGTCTGTCCTGTCCATGTCCTTCCACTTAGGTAGGATGCGGGAGGGGGGTGGTTCTTGGTGGGTGGCCTCATACCGGGGATGGATCTCATGCTTCTGGGAGCAGTAGGAGGGGGCTGCCTCGGTGCCTTGTGTATGTAGGAGTCGGGAGGTGGCCCCATCATTTGTATTTAAGATGGTGGGGTTGGTTCGGCATTTGGGGGGTGTCTGATCCTCTCGCCCTGTCGTTAGGGCGCAAAGGCCTGTACTCACCTCCCACTGTCAACTAAGGTGGGCCCTGAGGGACTGTCCAATGCCGGTGATGCAACGGGGCCTTGGGTTTCTGAATTCCCCTTGGCTGCAGAAGGTCTGGGATGTGGCCTGGTTGTCTTTCCAGGGGTGCTTGTACGTGAGGTCTAACCTCAAGTACAGCTGCCAGGTCAATCGAGGCTGCCCGCGGGAGGAGTGCGGAGGGCAGCTGGAGACCATGGAGTATTTCCTCCTGTACTGCCCCTTTAACGTTGAAGCCTGCAGGCGGATCTCTGCTGCCATCCGCCTCTGCGACCTCTCTTTCTTGTCGTATGCGGAGTGGGTCTACAGGGACTGGTCTGTTCCCCCACGACAGGATCCCAAGACCCTCTTTCTGATCATGGCTCTGGTTCGTTACCATATATGGCAGGCCCGGTGTCATGTCTCAGCCCGGGGGTTGGTCCTACCCCTTGACAAGGTGGCGCGGGATGTCTTGGGGGAGGTGTTCCGGTTGGCGCAATGTGAAAGGGGGGTGGTTGAGGCCCACTGTTGGGAGCATCTGTGGCATCACCTCACCCTCCCTTTCTCTGTGAATCCTGGGGGGCGGGGGCGGGGGGGTTGATGGGTTTCCCTTTTGATTCCTGATGGTCCCCCCTTTTTGGTTTCCCCCATTATGTTTCTGTGGGATGATGGGGCACCCTCCTGTTTACTTGGTTGGTTGGGATGCTGGTGGGGGGACCTCCACCATTGCTGTGGCCTTCATATGTGCTGAGGGGTTTAGGGGTTGTTGCATTGCACTTCCTCTGCCCCTTTTGGTTTTTGTTGCCTTAGGGGACGTGTTTGGGGTTTGGCCAATGTGCCTTTATTTTTGTTTCTATGTATGGTATATTTGTATATATGTATCTATTTGTATTGGTTGTTGCAGGGTGGGGGGGTTTGCTTTGTGTATCCCTTTCCCCCTTTTTTGCTTTCTTGTTTACTGGGATTTTGTTGGGGGTTTGAGTGATTTGCCCTTCTTTGCTTTCTCCTTTCCTATTTAATAGTCTGTATGTGTTTGCTGCTGGGGGTGGGGGAGCTTGGGGTTTTTGTTTGCTGGGTTATGTTGGGGGACTGAGCAATCTGCCATTATTTTGATTTCTCCTATGTATTTTATTGTATTTCTGTATTTGCTGCCGGGGGGTTGGAGGGGTTGGGGTTTTGTTTTCCTTTGGTACCCCTTCACTATTTCATTTGCATTTTGCTGCGACTGTGTTGGGCCGCTTGGGGAGTGGACTACGGTCTCCCCCAGGAAGGGCAAGGCCAAGAAGAAGAGGCGGGCCACCTCCACCTTGTTGGATGGGGAGCCCCGGTTGGACGTGAACTGCTTCTGCTTCTTGTCCCCCTGTGCGAGGCCTGGTGCATTTTGAGGCGTAGCCTGTCGCCTTTCCCCAGCGGCCGCCAACCGGTAGGAGAGTGCGTCGCAGCCGGGGCCCCCCACAGCACATGGAACTTGGCGCCCAGCACCCGGTGGTGGTCTTAGAATGGCTACTGGGGCGGGTGGGGGAGGACGGGCGTTATGTGGGCACTGTGTCCTTGTCCGAGTCTGTGTCTAGGGAAAGGAGGACACCAGAGGTGGACCTCACTGAGGAGATCATTCCTCCGAGCCCTGACCTGCCGGGGCCCCCTAGTCTCAGGAGGGGGGCTGAGCTAGACCACAGGACAGCTTTGCCTGGTGATCCCGTGGGCTCTGGCATCTCCTGGAAGGACAGGGTGGAGCAGGAGGAGCAGCTCCACAAGGTGGTCGATGCGGACCTTGAGGGTTTGATAAAGGTACCCGGTCTGTCGTTTAAGCGCGACTCCGGGGACCCAGGGTAGGGAGTGAAGAGAAGGAAAGGGACACTACACACGGCTTAGACATGGCGTGCACCCCTGCGTTCTCATGCGCCACCATCAACGAAGCGAGCATTTTTACCAACCAGGCACGGGCCGCGGCCTATGATTTTCTTTCCACGAGAGAGCTCGATGTCATCTTTTTGCAGGTGACCCGGCTCACCTCGCTCGCTAGCCTGCACCAGCCGAAGCGGGAGTGGAGGTGGGGTCCTTCCTTCTGGTCCCTTGCGGCCGAGCCCTACACGGGGGTTGCAGTTTTATAGAAACATAGAAATATGATGATAGAAAAAGACCACATAGCCTATCTAGTCTGTCCTTCCATATCAACAACTACAACAGTCCCCTTTTTACCTTTAGAGATCCTCTGTGTTTGTCCCATGTTTTTTGAATTCAGTTACTGTCCTCATCTCTACCACCTCCACTGGGAGACTATTCCACGGATCCACTACTCTTTCCGTAAAGAAATATTTCCGGGTGCAGTACGTGTGGGAGTTGGAGCAGGGTCGGTACCTGTTAGACGGCTGCTGCGGGCCCCATCGGTTTCATTTGGTGGTGGTCTACAGCCCCCAGTCTAATTCGGCGCGGAAGGCCCTGTTTCGGGTCATCCGTCCCTACTTACACACCTTCTGATTAGTTGTCCTGGCGGGGGATTTTAACACCACCACCCTGAGACAGGACCGAGGGGGGGGCCCCTTCACCTCCAGGTTATGATGGCCTCTTTTTGACAGAGATGGCCCGGATGGCGGACATGGACCACTAGGCCTTTCCACGGTCGCCAGGGTTCACCTATTTCCGTGGGGCCTGCAGGAGTCAGATCGACCGGATTTACGTGAGTGCTCGGGTGAAGTGCTTCCCGCTGCAGCTGCAGGCAGTGGCCTTCTCGGACCACTGTGTCCTCTCCGTGTCGTTTCCCCACCCACGATGAGCTCAGCAGGGGTCCTGGGCTCTGGTGGCTGAATGTAGAGTTGTTAGCTAGTTCAGAGGTGGCCCAGGAGTTCCTGGCCTTTTTCGCCAACCAGGAGACCCTGTTGGGCATCTTTCCTTCCCGTGGTGCGTGGTGGGATACGGTGAAGGACCATGCCTGTAAACTCTTCCACTCCCGGGGTACCTCCATTTCTCGGTCCTGCTACCTCTCGTACACTGTCCTCCAGAGGATGCTGGACTGTTTGGTATCTCGAGAGGCAGTGCGGGAGGAGGTGTGCATCCAGCTCCGCGGCCTGCTTTACGACTGCCACGCCTCCCTTTGCTTCGAGGGGACAGCCAGGAGGATCGTCTCCCCAGACTCCTTCCTCACTTGTAGGGAGCGGGTTCAGCATAGGGAGGTGGTGGCCCTGCGGGGTGTGGACGGCACCCTTCATACCTCTCAGGAGGATTTGTTGCAGATGGTGGGGGAGTACTTCTCGGACCTGTTTGGGGACCGTCCTGTGGACATCATGCACATCCAGGAGTATCTGGGCCTTCCCCAGGTGTACTCTGCTGCAGTTCAGGTGCAGGTGGATGCACTTGCTGCTCCTATCCAGAAGGTGGAGGTGGAAAGGGCGATCCGTGCCATGCTCGTGGGGAAGGTGCCTGGGCCCGATGGACTCCCCGTGGAGTTCTATCGAGTGTTCATCGCTCAGCTGGCCCCCTTCCTGACCTCCCTGTTTCAGGAGGTCATGGCAATGGGGTTTCTCCCCCGGTCATTTCGCAAGTCCGTCCTGTTGCTGCTCTCCAAGGGGAAGGATAATAGCTCCTTGGACTTCTGGTAGCCGCTCTCTCTGCTGAACGTGGACTGGAAGATCCTGGCCAAGTGTTTGGCCAACCGACTGGTGGTGGTGTCAGGTGCTTTGCTGTCGCCGTCTCAGTATTGTTCAGTTCAGGGGAGAGAGGTTCTGGTGGAACGGGGCTGGTCGGTTCAACGGGACCACTGGTTGGTCTCCTTGGACCAGTCCAAGGCTTTCGATAGAGTCAGTCTCCGGTACCTGTGGATGATGCTCCGACACTTTGGCCTCCCCGGGGGTTTCCTCTTCGTCCTGCAGGTGCTGTACCAAGGGGGGGGGGGGGGTGAGCTTCCCATTTCTCAACGGGTGGCTCAGATGGCCCTTTCGTGTCACCTCGGGGGTGCGGCAGGGGAGTCCCTTGAGCCCCCTGCTGTATGTGTTCTCCCTCGACCCCTTCCTCAGGTGGTTTTCCTCAGGCTGGCTACCGGGCCAGGATGCGCCTGGTGCACCCCCGGTGTCCGTGGTGGCCTACGCCAATGGTACCAGGGGGTGGAGGCCTTGCGGGAGGCTGTGGAGGAGTACTCGGCGATGGCCCACTCCGTTGTCAACCACAGCAAGTTCCAGACGCTGTGGTTGGGGCCCGCTGCGTCCTCCCCACCTCCCTGCACCCCCTTTCCTCCTCCCATGGGGGAGGTCCGTGTCTTGGGCCTCGTCTTCGGCTCAGAGGACTGTGCGGTGTCCAACTGGGCCCACTGTGTTGAGAGCACATGGGGCCGGGTGCAGCACTGGAGGGGGTGGAGGTGCACGTTTAAGGTCAGGCTCCTCAGGATGTTGCTGCTTCCCCTCTTCCTGCACGTTGCCACTGTCTTTGTCCTTCCATTGTCCTATCAGGCATCCGTCTGTGCTTTGTTTTTCCGTTTTCTGTGGGGGAACCGCCTGAACCTCGTCCAGCGCAACATCATTTGCCTGAGTCGGGCACAGGGCGGTTTGGGGATGTTGCACCCCCTCGTCTTCTTGTCAGTCCTGTCCGTGTCGTTTCACCTGGGCAGGTTGAAGGAGGGGGGTGGGGTATGGTGGTGGCCTGCTACCGGGGGTGGTTCTACCGCTTCTGGGAGCAGCGGGAGAGGGCATCCTCAGTCCCATGTGTGCGCCGGAGTAGGGAGCAGGCCCCATCTTTCGTCTTTACGATGGTGGGGTCATTTGGTGGTGGGGGGGGGGACCGACCCGCTCGCCCAGACGTTAGGGTGGAAGGGATTGTTCCGGATGGTGCTCGCCTCCCACTTTCAACCACGGTGGGCCCTGCGAGACTGTACAGCGGGAGCGATGCAGCAGGGCCTCCGGCAGCTGAACTGAAGGAGGACTGGGACGAAGCCTGGTTGTCTTTCCACGGGCGTTTGTACATGAGGGACCACCTCAAGTACAGGTCACAGGCCGATCGTGACTGTCTGAGGGCGGGGTGTGAGGGGCAGACGGAGACCATGGAGCATTTCCTCCGGCAGTGACCCTTCAACGTGCGGGCCTGCCGGTTGGTGTCTGCTGCCCTCCACCTGCACGCCCTTTCCTGCCTCACGTACGCGGAGTGGGTGTACAGGGCCTAGTCCTTTCCCCCAAGGCAGGACCCTGGGACCCTCTAGTTAATCACGGCAGTAGTTTGCTACCACCTGTGGTAGGCATGCTGCCACGTCTCGGCCCGGGGATTTTATTTATTTATTATTTATTTGACAATTCTTATATACCGCGCTATTTCTCATCAGTGCGGTTTACATTGAAACAATAAACACTTGGACGTACAAATAGTCCTACGTTTACAGAAAACAGGGATTTGAACTTGTATTAACTGGGGAAACTATATACATTTGAGTTTAGCTACATGTAATTAACAGGGTGGGCTCGTAATAAGGTTTGCTGCCAAGTTTAGCTTACAGCATGTTTGTATTCTGTTGGTAAAGAGGAGATAGAGAGCTGTAATGTCATGTGGGGTAGGGTTAGGTTTTAGTTTTATTGTGGAGGTGTTTCAATTGCCACACATGAGTGAGTGTGTGGGTGGGGGGGGATCCCCGGGCTGAGTGAAGTGCATGAGGAATAGGTGACGTTTGATGGCTTTTCTAAACTGCGTGAGGTCTTTGATTGCTCTTATGTTAGAAGGGAGCTTGTTCCAACATCTGGGGGCATAGCTTGTAAATGCCCTATTGATGGTTGATTGGTTAAGTTTTATAGATTCTCTTGGTATGACCAGAGTGTTTTCAGCAGGTGCTCTTCTGGATCTGTTATTGGGGGTCTGGATGAGTAGAAGAGCAATTGAGGAGGATGATATCTTATTGAGTGCTTTAAAGGTAATGAGGAGGGTTTTGTATAGGATTCTGCAGTTTATTGGGAGCCAATGAAGCTCTTTTAACATAGGTGAGATGTGGTCCTTCCTGGATGCTCCACATAGAACACGGGATGCTGCATTCATGGCTAACTGCATTGGGTTGAGTGTATTCTTTGGGAGACCATGCAGTATTATATTCGCGTAATCAAAGTGAGGTGTTACCAGGGCATGGAAAACTGTTCGAAAGTCATCTGTTTCCATCATAGGTCTCAGGTGGCGGAGGGTTTTTATTTTGAAGTAGATAGCTTTTACTGTTCATTTGATGTGGTCTTTGAAGTCCAAGTGTTGGTCTAATATTACTCCTAGATAGCGTATGTTGGATTTGACCGGAAGTTCTGCGTCTCTAACTTTTAGTGTTGATGGTGGGGAGAAGTCTTTGTTCCGTGTGACAAATAGCACTTCTGTCTTCTTGAAATTTATACATAAATTCTGGCTGAAGAGCCAATCAGTTAATACATCGAAGCACTGAATTAACATTGTGAGATCTGGGCATGCGACCGTTATTGGAGTGAATAAAAACATCGTCTGCATACATGAGGCAGGATATGCCGAAAGAGCGGGTTTTGTCGCAGATTGGCTGCATATAAATATTGAAAAACAGTGCAGATAATGATGATCCTTGTGGAACTCCCTGTCTTTGTCGGAAGGGTTCTGATGTTTTGTTGCCGATCAGGACTTGCTGCCATCTGCCTTGAAGGTAAGACTTGCACCAATCCCATGCATGATCATAGATTCCTTTAGCATGGAGTCTCATGAGGAGTTGTTCATGATCTACTGAGTCGAACGCAGCAGAGATATCTAGGAAGATCAGAACAAAGCCTTTCTTAATGTTATCTATCCCGTTTGTGAGTGTATTTATTAATGAGGTCAGCAGAGTTTCTACGCCATGCGCCTCCCTGAAACCATGTTGGGACGGGTCTAGCGGAGAGGTTGTGTCTAGCGGTTGTGTCTAGGGGTAGGATTGGTCCTACCCCTTGGCAAGGTGGTGCGAGACATTCTGGAGGAAGTGTCCCAGTTGGCGCAATGCGAAAGGAGGGTGGTGAAGGCCCATCGTTGGGAGCGTCTGTGGCGTCACCTCACCCTTCACCCCCATGAATCTGGAGGGTAGTGTGACATAGGGTTCCTTCAATCCGCCATTAGGTGGGGGGTCAGATACTCTCGACTGTCAGGTCAGATGACAGCGGGTGACCGTTAGCGGAAGGACTTCAAGGGGCCTGTCGATAGGCCAAGGTGTGGTGTGGGGGGGCCCAACATGGGCATGGTTACTGCAACACACACTGAGGGGAATGTGCTAGAGGCATCGTGCATGGAAGGGAAGGTGCTAGGGGGTTCTCAAGGTGTGGGGTACCAGGGTGTTGCAGTCAGCACACTACAAATACCTTGCTGTGGGTTTGCTTGTATTGAGGGATGGGCATGTGGGGAAATGGGGCCCCATGGCAAGGGTCGATAGTATTGTATGGGTTGACACGGGAGGGGGGGGGGTTCGGGAGGGGGAGGATGTTTTGGAACCTTACTGTTGTGTTGTGGTGGTTGGGGGCCTCAGTTGGGTCTATTTATCGGTGATGCAGGGGCTTGTTTTGTTCCGGCCATGGGGAGGGTGGGGGCAGGCTCGGGTGGTGGTTTGGGGGAGGTATGCTTTTGTGTACTGTATATGGGGGGGGGGGTCTCAGTTGGGGGTTTTTGCTTGTGTTATTGCAGGATATAGTATTGTAGGGGTATGTGCTGTTCTGGGGTTCTGTCAGGGTGGACTACCTGGACTGCTGTACTGTCTGCTTGATCTATGTCGGGGTGGGTGGGTGTTTCAGGGGGTGTGGGCCTCAGTTGGGGTTGCTGGTATCTGCTTTATCATTTTGTACTTATTGCATGTTCTTCCAATAAAAACTTTCCAGAAGCTCCCCAGCCACCGTAGGTCAGCTCGTACGCTCTACTGAGGCGGCTGGGTTTCCCTTCGAGCCACCTGGGCCTCCCCTCTGGCAGGAGAGGCCCAGGCTTCTGGGCCTACCCAGCTGGGTGGGACCCTGCCTGCACAAGGCCTGGATATGCAGGCTGCCCTCAAACAGGCTCCCCAGCAGGGGAGTGCAGTGGTGGGGTTTGGAGGTGGCTCCTTGACTGGGGCTGCATCCTTGGAGAGATTAGGAGCAGGGTTGCCAAACCCAGGAGCCTCGGTGGAGCTGCTACCTGGGGCCCTGCAGTCCCTGATACAGGAAGGAGGGCTGGGGAGGCCCTTGCATGGGCTCCCTGAGTTTCCCCCTGGCAGTAGTGTGGGCCCTGTCTCCCCCCCCCCCCGGGCCCTGGAGGATGTCTCCTCAGACAGTGAGGATGAAGGAGGGCTGGTGGAGAACTTACCGGCCCCTGCTGTCTTGACGGAGGTGGTTGCCTCCATCCGACTGCTGAAAGGCTTGGAAGCTTCCCCCTCAGTCTTCAGTCTCAGGCTTCCCCTCAGTCTTCAGTCTCAGGCTTCCCCTCAGTCTTCAGTCTCAGGCTTCCCCTCAGTCTTGAAGGACTAGAACAGGGGATGGTTACTTCTGGAGAGAGATCTGCAATTGTGAGTATATGCTTCTGGGAATTTTCTGAAGGGAATTCTTTCTATTAAAGCCATTTAATCTGTGAACCCATCATTTTTTGTTAAATCAGTCAGGGCCTAGTAGCAGCAGTTTAAGTTTAAATTTAAAACACAGAAGAGAACTTTCTGGTTACATTTCATACCCAGCAGAGAGCTTGTAGTTTTAATTTAATAGTCACTCAGGGCCTAGTATCAGCAAAGTACTTTTAGTTTCAATTTCAATTTAAAACACAGTTTAAATTTCATAATAAGTTAGAGCCTAGCAGCAGCAAAGAGCTATAATTTAAATCAAATAAGAATATAGCTTACCGCAGCGGCACAGGACAGGGTACTGTGTAGCAGCCCACTTTTTTAATAAATATTATTTCCCTCCCTCCCTTCTCCACATTCACCCACCTCTGGGATAATCGTAGCTTTATAGGTACTTACACATCTTAAAAGACAGGAGGTGCTCTCAGGTGAAGCTTGTTATCCAAATCAGTCATACACTAAGGACCTGAGATTCATTAAGCTTCAGGTGAACAAGGTATATTAAACGTATTAGGTACAGTTTTATTGGTGTAAATATCCATAGCAACCCTTAGTAAGTAAAGAACTTAAAGATCTAAACAAAAGCTTAACTAAGATGCAGACAGCAGTCCAGCAGCGAGATGGGTGCTTTCCAGTCTTTTGCATTGAGTGTCACATGTATGATTTTCTCCCAGTTGGTGAGAGGTCTTATGTGTGCACTAGGTGCAAGGAGCTCTTTGCTCTCAGGGAACAAGTCCGTTCAATAGAGGCTAGAGTAGCAGACTTGGAAAACATAAGAAAGACAGAGAGGTAAATAGACGAGACCTACAGGGATATAGTTCTGAAATCCCACCTCCAGTCTGGCAGCATCCCTGTTGCCATGGAGGAGAGAGGTCACGTGACAGGAGAGCATCACCCTGGTGTTGCAGGAAGTGATCCTGTAACTAGGACCTGTCCTCCAGGTGATGTAAAACCCTCTCGCACCGAGGAAGTTTCTCCAAGGCCATGTGTCCATGAGGGAAGGGTTAGGACAGCTGTTATAGTTGGTGATTCGATCATTAGGCATGTAGATAGCTGGGTGGATGGTGGACGTGCGGATCGCCTGGTAACATGCCTGCCTGGTGCGAAGGTAGCGGACCTCACGCGCCACCTAGATAAGGTCTTAGATAGTGCTGGGGAGGAGTCTGCTGTCTTGGTACATGTTGGTACCAATGACATAGGAAAATGTGGTAGGGAGGTTCTGGAGGCTAAATTTAGGCTTTTAGGTAGGATGTTGAAATCCAGAACTTCCAGGGTAGCGTTCTCCGAAATGCTTCCCATTCCACGCGCAGGACCCAAAAGGCAGGCAGAGCTCTAGAGTCTCAATCAATGTTCCCTCTAATTTTCTGTAGGTTGTGTGCGCATAAAATATCAGCTGTGTGCAGCTTTTGAAGGAAGGTTAAATTTTTGTGGGTCATATAACGACACTCGGAGTTATATACTTTAAAATTTGACTACACATCAGAATACAGTATGTACTGTCAGACGGCTGCCTAGGGTGAGAGCTTACACAATCTTGACGATGCATATATTCATATGATTCTTGCAAGGTATTGTGGGTAATGTAGTTCATTCACTCCAAACACAGCTGAAGACAATAATTTAGTTGTGAAACCAGTGGTAAAGCCAATAAAATACTTTTATTGATGGGGTTTAATTCACCCAGCACAAGTATGCTTGGTAGCATATAAATGAGATTACTTGCTTGCAGTGTTTAAATTGATAACATAAAGTCACAAATCAAATCAGGAAAACAACCTTCAACTTGTCAGGCAATTAGCTAATGTTTTCTTAGCAAATAATTACCAAATGAAAAGGCACAAAGAAATGAATAAACTTTGCTTGTTAGGTTAACTTCTGCTTATTTTCCACACAGATCCAGCAGTGATTCTCTCCTTGCTCACACACACAATTAGGTGCAGCTTTAATTACTATCAATTGTCCAGCTGAAACCCTTTAGCTGGCTGGCTGATACTGTGTGAGCCCAAATCCTGCTTTTAAGAGCTGTTTGCAGTGGAATAAAGAACAAAGTTAGGTTTCTTTGTGATGGCTGATGTGTTTGCTCACAGAAAGCTAGCAATAGCATTTAGATAGAGAACAGTCCATGTAATCAATAGCGTCATCTGCTGTAATTTCCCCTTCATCAATAAGCATAGGGTCATTATCATACATGGGCACAGACGAGTCTTTCAATAAGGCACTATCAAGAGAATGCTTATTCCCCTGCTGCCATTCACTATTATAGATAGGGTCTGGACCAGTGTTCATACCTGAGCCTCCCTTGCTACCATAGTTCCTCTCTGTATAGCCCGGCCAGTATGTAATCCAGTTCTTATATCCAGCCTTCCAATCTTGATCCCTGGACACTGGATCTCCTCTCACATACCTTCTGGCATAGGTCTTAAAGTCAGAACATAAGAACATAAGATATGCCATACTGGGTCAGACCAAGGTCCATCAAGCCCAGTATTCTGTTTCCAACAGTGGCCAATTTAGGTCATACGTACCTAGCAGTTTCCCCAAGGGACACAGGTTCCACAATGCTTGTATTGGTTCAAGCATTGATATCCTGGGTCCCTTCTTAATAATGGTTTATGGACCTTTCCTCTAGGAACTTGTCCAAACCTTTTTTAAACCCAGCTACACTAACAGCCTTTACTACATCCTCCGGTAACAAATTCCAGAGTTTGATTACAAATTCCAGAGTCCCTTCCACGTGCAGTCTTCTCTCTCACAGGTAGCCATTGGTGATTCCTATCTCTGCCACTCCATTCCTCTGGCTGACTCCAGTTCAATGGTCTCTGCTGGCTCTTGGAATACCTCCCAGTACACGAGCTGCCTTGGACTCTCCTAGACCTCTCAATGGCCTTTCTTCTCTCCCTTCCAGAGGGTTTCCTTCCTTCTCTATCCGCTTGGCTTGGCTTCTGCTTCTCCAGGTGATGTTGGAACCTGTAGCTGGGCTGGAGCTTGTAGCTGTTATCTGTAGAATAAGCTCTATTCTTATTCTGTCTTAATGTGTGCTCCTCCCTAACACAGCGCAGCTGTGCTGAATCAGGCCCTGCCCTTTGAGATGAGTGCTTAGGGATTACCTCATAGCTCTCTTGATTGAACACACGTTTTCTCACTTCAGCCCCCCTCATGGCTGCTGGAAACCTGGTGCATTCTGGGACTGGTAGTCTTTTATGTGAAAACTCTGTTTTCTTACTTCTACCAGAACTGACAGGTTGCTTGTTCAGAGTCACATCATCTTTTCTATAGCTCCTACCTGAGCTATGATAAGCTTCCTTATCACAGTACACCACACTGATTTTAATCAAATTAAATGAAAATAGATGATTGCTAAACGAAGCAGGCAATTTCTAGTAATTACAATCATAACTTTTAAATTTTAAGACGTCTGTGTTGTTTTCTATCAAAATCAGAGCCGTAATTTTTGTGTGCTCTGTTGTAAAGTATGTGCGCTCGCCCGGCGAGGTGTGTGCACGCGCACAGCTTAGAGGGAACAGTGGTCTCAATGCGTGGATGAGACAATGGTGCAGAGATGAGGGGTTTAGATTTGTTAGGAACTGGAGTACATTCTGGGGAAAGGAGGGGCTCTTCTGAAGGGATGGGCTTCACCTTTACCGGGATGGAACCAGGCTGCTGGCATTAACCTTTAAAAAGGAGATAGAGCAGCTTTTAAACTAGATAATAGGGGAAAGCCGACAGTCGCCCAAGAGCAGATGGTTCGGAAGAATGTATTCTTGAAGGATACTACCAAAAGCAGAGAGGTTCCAAAAAAGAGTAAAGTAGCCCAAATGCCCTCGAGTACAGAGAAGACGGAGCTTAAAGATCCCAAATTACCCATGTCTACCAATAGCCAAATTAATATGAATAAAATACAGTCTCTAAAATGCTTGTATGCAAATGCTAGAAGTCTAAAAAATAAGATGGGAGAGTTAGAATATATAGCACTAAATGAGAGGTTAGATATGATTGGAGTATCAGAGACATGGTGGAAGGAGGACAACCAGTGGGACACTGTGATACCTGGGTACAAACTATATCGTAATGATAGAGCTGATCAAATTGGTGGAGGGGTTGCGTTCTATGTTAGGGAGGGCATTGAGTCAGAAAGGATTAAAGTTTTGCAAGAAACAAAATTTGATGTAGAATCTCTATGGATTGAAATTACATGTAAAAAGGGGAAGGCGATGGCAGTGGGGGTGTACTATTGACCGCCTGGCCAGAATGAACAAATGGATGATGAAATGCTCAAAGAAATCAAGGAAGCGAACAAAAGTTACAGCGCAGTAATAATAATGGGTGATTTCAATTACCCTGGTATCGACTGGGTCAGTGTCACGGCAGGACATGCTAGGGAGATAAAGTTCCTAGATGACAAATGACTGCTTCTTGGAGCAGCTGGTTCATGAACCGACCAGAGGGGAAGCCATATTAGACCTAGTCCTTAGTGGAACACCAGATCTAGTGCAAGAGATAAAGGTGTTGGGGCCACTTGGCAATAGTGATCAGAGTATGATCGCCTTTGATTTAATTAGTGGAGGAGGGGATAGTACAGAAATCCACAGTACTACCTTTTAACTTTCGAAAGTGAAGCTATGATAAAATGAGGAAAATAGTTAAGAAAAAACTAAAAGGAGCAGTTGCAAAAGTTAAAGACTTACATCAAGCTTGGGGGTTGTTGAAAAATACTATCTTGGAAGCCCAGACCAGCTGTATTCCACGCTTTAAGAAAAGTGGAAGGAAGTCCAAAAAACTGTCAGCATGGTTTAAAGATGAGGTCAGAGAGAAACATAGAAATATGACGACAGAAAAAGACCACATGGCCTATCTAGTCTGTTCTGCCATAACAACTACAATAGTCCCCTTTTTACCTTTAGAGATCCTCTGTGATTATCCCATGCTTTTTTGAATAATAAATAAAACAGACAAACAAACAAACCCTCAAATCCTTACAGTTTGTTGATCTGTGGAGCCCTGGTTAGGAAAAGCCTCAACAGGGCAGGGCACTGGAGCCTTTTATGTAGGCTTCAACTGCACTCAGGAAACAGGCCCACTAACACCTGATAAGGTGTTTAGCAGTTTCTAAACCTGAGAGGGTTACTGGAGGTCAGCAACCTACTGTGCTCAAGAAAGGTTCCCCTAAAGCACCAAAAGAAAGTAACCTTGCTTTAAAAAATATACAAACAACCCTTTTAAGAGCTCCCAGTCAGAGAGCTAGCAATGTAATATAATAAAACAAACAAACAAACAAATCCTCAAATCCTTACAGTTTGTTGATCTGTGGAGCCCTGGTTAGGAAAAGCCTGTTGATCTGTGGAGCCCTGGTTAGGAGAGGCTGTGGAGCCCTGGTTAGGAGAGGCTGCTGTTGCCAAAAAAGCATCTTTCAGGAAATGGAAAAAAGAGCCAAACGATGAAACCTGGAAACAGCACAAGCACTGGCAGGTCAAATGCAAGGCATTGATAAAGAAGGCAAAGGGAGAATTTGAGAAGAAGCTTGCTGCGGAAGCAAAGACGCGAAATAAAGATTTTTTTCAAGTACATTCGTAGCAAAAAATCTGTGAGAGAGTCGGTTGGACCATTAGATGATAGAGGAGTTAAAAGGGCACTAAGAGGCGACAAGGCGATAGCGGAGAGACTGAATTAATTCTTTGCTTCGGTCTTTACTGAGGAAGATGTAGGGACTGAAGTGGTATTTAAAGGCGCAGAAGAATTGAAGGAAATATTGATACATCGGGAAGATGTATTACAACTATTAGATAAACTGAAGAGTAGCAAATCACCTGGGCCTGATGGTATACATCCAAGAGTGCTGAAAGAACTGAAATATGAGATTGCAGACCTGCTATTAGTAATCTGTGTACTATCATTAAAATCATCTCTAATACCTGAAGATTGGAGGATCGCCAATGTAACACCAATTTTTAAAAAGGGTTCCAGGGGTGATCCGGGAAACTACAGACTGGTGAGCCTCACGTCAGTACCGGGAAAAATGGTAGAAACCATCATAAAGAATAAAATTACTCAGCATGTAGATAGTCATGGCCTAATGGGAGACAGCCAACATGGCTTAAGACAAGGAAGATCTTGTCTTACTAATCTGTTATGTTTTTTTGAAAGTGTGAATAAACAGGTGGACAAAGGTGAGTCGGTTGATATAGTGTATCTGGACTTTCAGAAAGCCTTTGACAAGGTCCCTCATCAGAGACTTTTGGCAAAACTAAAGAGTCATATGATAGGAGGCAGTGTACTACTGTGGATCAGGAACTGGTTAAAAGATAGAAAGCAGAGGGTTGGGCTGAATGGCCAATTTTCCCAATGGAGAAAGGTGAATAGTGGTGTACCCCAGGGATCTGTGCTGGGTCTGCTGCTTTTTGACATATTCATAAATGACCTGGAAAGTGGAATAACGAGTGAGGTTATCAAATTTGCAGATGACACAAAACTATTTAAAGTTGTTAAAACCCAAGAGGATTGTGGAAAATTGCAAGAGGATCTTGATAAATTGGAAGACTGGGCATCAAAATGGCAGATGAAATTTAATGTGGACAAGTGCAAAGTTATGCACCTAGGGAAGAACAACCCAAACTATGGTTGCACGATGCAAGGTTCCACATTAGGAACCACCACCCAGGAAAAAGATTTAGGCGTCATTGTGGATAACATGTTAAAACCCTCGGCCCAGTGTACAGCGGCGGCCAAGAGAGCAAATAGAATAAGGAAAGGAATGGAAAATAAAACAAAAGATATTATAATGCCTCTATACCGTTCCATGGTGAGACCGCACCTTGAATATTGTGTGTAATTCTGGTCGCCGTATCTTAAAAAGGATATAGTGTTATTAGAAAAGGTTCAGAGAAGAGCCACCAAAATGGTAAAGGGGATGGAAGGATACTCCTATGAAGAGAGGCTAAAAAGTTTAGGGCTCTTTAACCTGGAAAAGAGACGGCTGAGGGGAGATATGATAGAAGTCTATAAATTAATGAATGGAGTGGAACGGGTAAAACATAGATCGATTGTTTACATTATCAGAATATAGAAAGACTAGGGGACATGCAATGAAGCTACAGGGTAAACTATTTAAGACTAATAAAAGAAAATATTTTTTCACTCGTGTAATCAAACTCTGGAATTTGTTACCAGAGGATGTACTAAAGGCTGTTAGTGTAGCTGGGTTTAAAAAAGGTTTGGTCAAGTTCCTGGAGGAAAGGTCCATAAACTATTATTAAGAAGGGACCCAGGATATCAATGCTTGACCCAGTACAAGCATTGCGGAACCTGTGTCTTTTGGGGAAATTGCTAGGTACGTATGACCTAGATTGGCCATTGATGGAAACAGGATACTGGGCTTGAGGGAACTTGGTCTGACCTAGTATGGCATATCTTATGTTGTTATGTTAAGCAGAGGTCCCTGGCCAGATGGAACATCTTCGCCTCCTGGAGGGCCTCTGCTTAGATCCCTCTTCAGTGGCTGCTCTGCCTGACCTCCATGGGGAGGTGAAGAGGTTGAGAAGGGCTCTCTGGCAGAAGCAGCATTGGATTACATACCTCAGGAGCTGTGGATGTGGTTCTTTGTTAGAAGTGTTTGCTAACCAGGACCGCTGGAGTTCCCTCATGGAGGCGGTGAGGAGTGCTGCAGGATCCGAGGAGGGAGTCAGAGAGATGCCTGTTTCACCAGTGACTTCTCTTGCTTTCTTTGAGAAGGGCGGGGAGTGTTGGTGAACAGTAAGCAGTGCACCTGTTGGAGAGGGCTCCTGAAATGGTACAGGAAAAGACGACTACAGACAAGCAAGGTGTTAACTCCTTTATTACAAGTTTCCTACCTGGAAGATGGTTCTGGTGGTGATGATCCTGGTGCTGTTTCTGTGATTCCATCCATCATGGAGGAGGTAGAAGTGGGAGGACTGCTACCCGATGCTGCTCTGCTGTTGAATGAGGCATCGACTGCTATTCAATATGGCCCCTCGGCGTCCCTGGGCGGGACTTACGGTTCGGTGAAGTCCTGCCCCCACGGGACTGACAGCTGCCAGGAGCGCCAGGGATTGGTTGGGCCGGTTCCTGCTTTGGCGGGCCCTTTAAAACTGCAGTCTCATTCTCCTGCATCTGTTTGTTTCCCTGATGTGCCTAGGCTGGCGTGCGGTCCGTTCGAAGGTTTGTTTCCTGCTTCTGGTACTCCCCGACGGCGGGGTTCTGATGGGAGCCTGGCTCATGGGAGCCGTCTCCCTGCTGGAGCCGAGGCTGATGGCAAATGGCGGTACCGGCCTCTGGAGTTTCCTGCGGGGAGCGGGGGAACCGTCTACAGCAGGGGTCTCAAACTCAAATTGCTTTGAGGGCCAAATGAGGACTTGTAATGTAACCCGCGGGCCACATAAGATGCAGGGCCTCATTTGCATAAATATTTGCATAATGTTACCATACAAAGCGCAGACGTTAATGATGCATATTTCCCAGAGCTGACATATTCTAATTAATAAATTCAAAATAGATATTTTTCTACCTTTTGTGCATTTTTTTCAGTTGCAATTGTTCCAGCCACTTTCTTCTGGTTTCTTCGTGTCTTCTGCTAACTCTCCATCGTCTGCTGTCCATTTGTCCTTTCTTCTCTTCTAGTTTTTTTTCCATTCTCTCTCTACATCTGCTTTAACATACTAATCTTTCTCCTTTTGCTCCTTCCTCATTCCTATTTCATCCACTCAAATTTTACCCCTCCATCCTCAATCACCACTTACTTTCCAAATACCCGGCCAATTGTAGATTTTTCTTCCCTCCCACACAAAATATTTTCCCCATTTCACTCTCCCAGCCCCATCCCATTTTAATCCTCCCCCAACATCAGCTCCCTTCTAGTTCCAGCCCCACCCAGCATCTGCTCCCTTCTAGTCCCCGCATCAGCCCATTTCCAGTCCTATCCTAGCCCCACCATCAGCTCATTTCCTGTCCTAGCTCCCCCCACTAAGCCCATTTCCAGTCCTAGCACCCCCCCAGTCCATTACCATTTCTAGCCCCCCCTTAGCCCATTACCAGTTCTAAGCCCCCCCACAGCCCACTTCCAGTCCTAACCCTCCCATCACCCCATTTTCATTCTTAGCCCCCCCATAGCCCATTGCCAGTCCTAACCCACTAATCAGCCCACCTCCAGCCCTAACCCCCATCTGCCCATTTCCAGTCCTAGCCCCCATCATAGCCCATTACCAGTCCTAACCCCCCACTGCCATTAGCCCACTTCCAGTCCTAACCCCCCATTACCCCATTTCAGTCTTAGCCCCTCCATAGCTCATTACCAGTCCTAACTCCCCCCCATCAGCCCACCTCCAGTCCTTCCTAACCCCCATCAGCCCATTTCCAGTCCTAGCCCCCATCATCAGCCCAAGTAAATAAAATAAAATAAAAAACCCCTGGCTTCTGCTGCTGCAGCCGTGGCAGCAGCAGAATCAGCTGTTCCGCGGCCCCTTCTCCTCTGCCCGGAAGAGCCCTGAGTCTGCTCCATCAGCGGCGGGATTTTCAAGCCGCGAAGAGAGTATTTCCCTCTTGCGCGGTTTAAGCGTATTAACTTTTCAAGCCGCGCGAGAGGGAAATACTCTCTTCGTGGCTTGAAAATCCCGCCGCTGATGGAGCAGACTCAGGGCTCTTCCGGACAGAGGGGAAGGGGCTGCTGGACAGCTGATTCTGCCGCTGCCACGGCTGCAGCAGCAGAAGCCAGTTTTTTTGTTTTTTAAAATTGACAGTTGATTCTGCCGCTGCCACAGCGGCAGCGGCAGAAGCCAGGGGTTTTTTTTTGTTTCCCTCCGTCGCGGGCCACACAAAGCTCTCTCGCGGGCCACGTGTTTGAGACCCCGGGTCTACGGTAAAGGTAAGAGCTTTGCGAATGCGGGGGAAGGGTTTGAATTTGCCTTGCAGTCTGCCGCGGCTTTTCCTGATGCTCTCCCTTTAACGGCGGCTCCCCTTATGGGTTCAGAGTTTGTGTTTCGCAGTAGGAGGGAGGGGGTGGTGCAGGGGACCAGAATCTTTGGTGTTCCACAAGTCCAGATCCTGGGTACATTGCGGGGGCGGGTCCCCGGGGTTTCGGAGGGTTTTAAATGAGTGCCGAAACAGCCCTCTGTTTGCCAGGCCCCCACTGCCCCAGCAGGGATGACTGCTTTATCTACAGCGTCTGCTGGTTCGGGGAAGTGTTTGGAGGGAGGGGGTGAGGTTGGTGGGAGGTTTGGGGGGGACATTGTGTATTTGTCTTCTGTTGCAGTTGCGGGAGGTAGGTTAAGAAGGCGCGGGGAAGAGCATGATTTAACGTCTGTCAATCCCCCATTGTTTCCTATGGGAGGTGCAGTGCAGGGAACAATTGGGGGTGTTTCTCTGTCAGGGGGCTGTTGGGGGGTTCTCGGTTGGTGGGTATGGATGGGGCCATGCCCCTGCCGCATACTCTTGGAAGGGAACCCCCTGGGTCCTCAGGGGGCGGGGCTAGCGGGTTTGTTAATCCCCCATTGAAGTCTGTGGGGGAAAATGCTGGGAGGAAATCTGGCTGGTTTTCCTGCCCAGGGGGAGGGGTTGGAGGAGGGGGTAGTAGTGTTGCTTTAGGTAGGGTCATGATTCCCTGTTTAACTCTTGAAGGGGAACCCCTGGGGTCCTCAGGAGGCGGAGCTACGGGGATTGTTCCTTCCCCATTGACTTCAATGGGGATAGTGCCTGGGGTGTTTCCTGCCCGGGGGGGGGGGGTGTTTCCTGCCCGGGGGGGGGGGGGGGGGGGGGTGGAGATGGTGGTGGTGCAGGTCCTGGTCGGGCCCTGCTACTCTGTCAAACCCCTGAAGGGGAGCCCCCGGGACCCTTGGGGGCGGAGCTAGGAGGATCGTTCCGTCCCCATTGTTTTCAATTGTGGCTGGGGAACATTTGGGGGTGTTTCCCACCCTGGGGGGGGGGAGGAGTGGAGATGGTGTAGGTTTAGGTAGAGCCATGATCCCCTGTCCAACTCCTGATGGGGAACCCCCGGGATCCTCGGGGGGGCAGAGTTCTGGAATCCACCCTTTCCCCATTGTTGTCTATGGGGGAAGGCAGCCAGGGGCACAAGTGGGGGGTGTTTCCCATGGAGAGGGTGGTGGAGGGGGAGTTCTGGGTTTGCCCCTTGACGAAGCAATGCTGTAGGCCTGTTGAATGGGGATGGTATTGTGGAGGGTGGAGGGGGATCATTGGGGCTGTCTTTGGTAGTAGGGAAGGGAGTAAGGGTGATGGAGCGGGGTGGAGGTTCATTGGGTGTTCAGGGGCAGGGAGTATCAGGGGGAGGGCTAGCGGGGGAGGGAGATGCTGACGGGCCTGAAGGGACCTCCCTCACCCGCCACGATATGTTAGAAGACCTCCTGCAATGGGAGGAGGGGGTGTGGGGGCTAGGAGAGCGGAGGGGAGCCTGACAGACTCCCAACTATTGTGTATGGTGGGGGGTAGTACCACAGACTCCCAGATCATGGGGGAGGTGCCTCAGGAAGACCCGGTGCAGGAGGGGGAGCAGCTATCACTGGCCAGTGGATTGGCCAAAGAGGGGGATGGTGGGGGTCCCACTCCAGCCCCCAAAGGAAGGTCCTTTTCAGAAGTTTTAAGGGGGTCCCCTGGGGGACCAGATGGTCAGAGGTTTGGTGGTGGAGGAGGGCCTTCGGGCTTGACTAGCGGTAGTGGTGGTGGTAGGGGACCTTGTGAGGGTAGGGGGTGGAGGGTTTCTGAGGATGGGGGGTGAGATCCGGCACCGCAATGTGGCACAGATCAGGTGGGCTTGGGAGGGGCCCCCTCCTACTAGGGAGGAGGTCCTCCAGATGGTCCTAGGGCTGGCTGGGGTTTCTCCCAAGGGACCTCTATGCCTTCATACATCTGAGCACATCCGTTAAGTATGATGTTAGTTTTGTGGTGCGTAGGGGGCTGGAGGTCTTTTGAGAAAAATACCAGCAGCAGAGGGGGCAGGCAGGGTTAGTCAACTTTCGTGTTGTGCCCATATCTCGTCAGGGGTTGGTACCGGTTACCATCTTGGTTCGTAATGAATCACTCCCAGGGCAGGACATGGCTTTTTGGCTATCTTGCCACGCTGAACTTCTCACGCCCCTGACTAAGGGCTTTGGTCCATTGGGGGTGTGAGATGGGTCGTGGAAGGGAAGGGTCCACTTGCGAGAGGTGGGAAATATGGTACAGCATGTGCCGTCCGCGGGCTTCAGCAGCTGTGATCGCTTCTTGTGCCACTACCCTGGGCAACCCTGGGAGTGTCACCGGTGTGGCTCTTTTTCGTCATCTGAGCATGTCATGTCCCGTGCAGGTTTGTACTCGTTGCGGTGGTAAGGGACATAGTGCATCCAGGTGCGGTGACATTCGGTGCAACTTTTGTGGGGAGTTGGGGCACCCCTTTGCATGCTGCCCCTCTGTGTCCCACAATGTGCTGGGCGGGGAGGCTCTTGCTCCATCCCTGGTTTCTGTGGGGAGGGATCCTGTTGAGGTTCCCCTCAGGAGGAACCTGGGAGCCCTAGAGGCGAGGCCGAGGTCACTACGCTGGTGGAGGCGTCTGAGGGTGGGGAACTGGGTAGGCCAGAGGAACAGGATGGGCCAGGGAGGGTAGTTGCTGTGGTGGAGGAGGGGGGCACTGGTCAGGTTAGTGGGGCTAGGGTGGAGCAACCAGAGGAGTGGACTACGGTTCCCCTCAGGAAAGGCTCTGTTAAGAAGAGGTGGGCTAACACTCCCCCGTTGGAGATGGAGCCCCTGTTGGATGTCAACCGCTTCCTCTTCTTGACACAGGATGCGGCAGAGGTGGAGGAGGGGTTGCCGTCGGAGGCAGGGCCTCCTGTGAGGGCTTCTGCGCAATTTGATGTGGAGTCTGGCTCCCTTCCTCAGCGACCACAAACCGCAAAGGGGTCCCATCGCCATCGTGGTCATTTAAAATGCAGGGACCCTGTTGCCCAGCTCCCGGTGGTGGTCCTGGAGCGGCTGCCTGGACTTGTGGGGGAGGATGGGCAGTTACAGTCACCCCAGTGTGCGGTTTCTAAGCAGGAGCCCCCTGTTGTGCTGGTAGACCCCTTTGCCTCCATGGGGGTGGGCACTTTGTCGTGTCTGTGTCCATGGAGGAGGGGGAGGTACCTGTGGTGGACCTTGCCAGGGAGGACGCTCCTCTGAGTCCTGACCTGTTCCCGCCTGCTCCTTCAGAGGAACCGGTTGCAGTCCCCAGTGCAAATTTGCCTGCTGGTACTGGGGATGCCGGTGTTCCTTGGGGGGACGGGGTGGAGTAGGGGGAGGAAATCTGCGAGGTGGTTGAGGCGGTTCCTGAGGGTGGAGTGGTTATCTCTGGCTTAAGCGGGATTCTGGTAAGAACATAAGATATGCCATAATGAGTCAGACCAAGGTCCATCAAGCCCAGTATTCTGTTTCCAACAGTGGCCAATCTAGGTCATATGTACCTAGCAGTTTCCCCAAGAGAGACAAGTTCCACAATGCTTGTACTGGGTCAAGCATTGATATCTTCGGTCACTTCTTAATAATGGTTTATGGACCTTTCCTCCAGGAACTTGTCCAAACCTTTTTTAAACCCAGCTACACTAACAGCCTTTACTACATCCTCCGGTAACAAATTCCAGAGTTTGATTACACGTTGAGTGAAAAAATATTTTCTTTTATTGGTCTTAAATAGTTTACCCTGTAGCTTCATTGCATGTTGTATTACTAATTAAAGATTTATTTGGATTTTTGGATCAGCGAAGAATATTGTACATAGAATATTTCATGTGAGAGTTGGATCAGCAAAGATTATTGTATTCTTGAGCCATGCTGAATTAGGAATTAGCCTGCTAGCGCTGATAGCTGAGCCTGGGGTTACTTTAGGTCAAAATTTCTGAGCAGGCAACAGCTTTGGCTGGAAAAAACTGAATGAGTGACTCATACAGTGACTCAGCAGCTGACATTTTTTTTTCACTGGTCACGAGCACAACATTAACCCTAGCCAATCCTGATCTGAGCATGCTGCAGGCTAACCAATGAATTGTAATGGCATGCAGCAGGCACTATCTTAGTTAGGTACTTTAGGGGGACTCTCAGTAGGAAAGATGGGACTGCAACTGATATACGAGGCAGGCGTGTCTGTAGTTTTTCCCGGATTTTCCTCCTGAGAGTGATCGCTGAACAGTCCCCCACCTGGAGTGAGCTACGATAATCCGGTGATGTATTGATGCTTATCTCTGTGCTTATTATTCCAAAAGGACTTAATTTAATAAAACTCATATTGCATTTACTAAAGTGTCTATGCCTAGTCTGTGAGCTAGTGAATTACAGGGTTAACTTGTATTTTCCAGAGTGTCTATGCATAGGCTGTGAGCTAGTGAATGACAGGGTTAACCCATATTGTATTTGCTAAAGTGTTTGTGCCTAGTCAGTGAGCTAGTGAGTGACAGGGTTAAAGAAAAAGCGTAAAATTTGGCAATACACATGTCCCCTAGTCTTTCTATATTCTGATAACGTAAACAATCGATCTACGTTTACCCGTTCCACTCCGTTCATTAATTTATAGACTTCTATCATATCTCCCCTCAGCCGTCTCTTTTCCAGGTTAAAGAGCCCTAACCTTTTTAGCCTTTCTTCATAGGAGTATCCATCCATCCCCTTTATCATTTTGGTGGCTCTTCTCTGAACCTTTTCTAAAATCGCTATATCCTTTTTAAGATACGGTGACCAGAATTGCACACAATATTCAAGGTGCGGTCTCACCATGGAACGATATAGAGGCATTATAATATCTTTTGTTTTATTTTCCATTCCTTTCCTTATGATACCTAGCATTCTATTTGCTCTCTTGGCTGCCGCTGCACACTGGGCCGAGGGTTTTAACATGGTATCCACAATGACGCCTAAATCTTTTTCCTGGGTGGTGGTTCCTAATGTGGAACCTTGCATCGTGTAACCATAGTTTGGGTTGTTCTTCCCAAGGTGCATAACCTTGCACTTGTCCACATTAAATTTCATCTGCCATTTTGATGCCCAGTCTTCCAATTTATCAAGATCCTCTTGCAATTTTTCACAATCCTCTTGGGTTTTAACAACTTTAAATAGTTTTGTGTCATCTGCAAATTTATTTATTTTATTTTTTTATTTAGCAAGCATTTGTAGCCTGCTCCTTCCAGCGATCAGAAGCGGGTAGGATTACTATTGTGAAACTGCCGAATCAAGGCAGGTACAAATTTTGTTTACATACAGATTGTCAGAAAAGCACATCATACAGAGTTAACACTTCTTAGCTATGGGGGAGTTCATTTACATATATACATAAATACATATATACAGGATAATCTTCTTGGACACAGTGGTCAGGGGCTGCTCCATCTGTGGGTTTAGTTCAGGTTGAAATGTGATTGGAAAATGTGCGTTTTGAGTTTCTTTTGATAACCTCACTCGTTATTCTTTTGATAACCTCACTCGTTATTCTTTTGATAACCTCACTCGTTATTCCACTTTCCAGGTCATTTATGAATATGTCAAAAAGCAGCGGACTCAGCACAGATCCCTGGGGTACACCACTATTCACCTTTCGCCATTGGGAAAATTGGCCATTTAGCCCTACCCTCTGCTTTCTATCTTTTAACCAGTTCCTGATCCACAATAGTACACTGCCTCCTATCCCATGACTCTTTAGTTTTGCCAACAGTCTCTGATGAGGGACCTTGTCAAAGGCTTTCTGAAAGTCCAGATACACAATATCAACCGACTCACCTTTGTCCACCTGTTTATTCACTCCTTCAAAAAAACATAACAGATTAGTAAGACAAGATCTTCCTTGTCTAAAGCCATGTTGGCTGTCTCCCATTAGGTTGTGACTATCTACATGCTGAGTAATTTTATTCTTTATGATGGTTTCTACCATTTTTCCCGGTACTGACGTCAGGCTCACCGGTCTGTAGTTTCCCGGATCACCCCTGGAACCCTTTTTAAAAATTGGTGTTACATTGGCGATCCTCCAATCTTCAGGTATTAGAGATGATTTTAATGATAGTTCACAGATTACTGATAGCAGGTCTGCAATCTCATATTTCAGTTCTTTCAACACCCTTGGATGTATACCATCTGACCCAGGTGATTTGCTACTCTTCAGTTTATCTAATAGTTGTAAGACATCTTCCCGATGTATCGATATTTCCTTCAATTCTTCCGCACCTTTAAATACCACTTCAGTCATGGGTAACATCCCTACATCTTCCTCAGTAAAGACTGAAGCAAAGAATTCATTCAGTCTCTCCGCTATCGCCTTGTCGCCTCTTAGTGCTCCTTTAATCCCTTTATCATCTAATGGACCAACTGACTCTCTCTCAGGTTTTTTGCTACGAATGTACTTGAAAAGGTCTTTATTTCGAGTTTTTGCTTCCGCAGCAAGCTTCTTCTCAAATTCTCTCTTTACCTGCCTTATCAATGCCTTGCATTTGACTTGCCAGTGCTTGTGCTGTTTCCAGGTTTCGTCGTTTGGCTCTTTGTTCCATTTCCTGAAAGATGCTTTTTTGGCAACAACAGCCTCTCTGACCTCACCTTTAAACCATGCTGGCAGTTTTTTGGACTTCCTTCCACTTTTCTTAAAGCGTGGAATACAGCTGGTCTGGGCTTCCAAGATAGTATTTTTCAACACCCAAGCTTGATGTACGTCTTTAACCTTTGCAACTGCTCCTTTTAGTTTTTTCTTAACTGTTTTCCTCATTTTATCATAGTCTCCCTTTCGAAAGTTAAAAGGTAGTACTGTGGATTTCCTTACTATCCCTCCTCCACTAATTAAATCAAAGGCGATCATGCTATGATCACTATTGCCAAGTGGCCCCAACACCCTTATCTCTTGCACTAGATCTGGTGTTCCACTAAGGACTAGGTCTAATATGGCTTCCCCTCTGGTCGGTTCATGAACCAGCTGCTCCAAGAAGCAGTCATTTATTTCATCTAGGAACTTTATCTCCCTAGCATGTCCTGACCCTGGGGAGGGTCAGAAAAGGAGGAAAGGGGATCTTAACATGAAATAGATATGGCGTCCATTACTGCATTCTCGTGCGCCACGGTGAACGTGGCAAACATTTTTAGTGACCAGGCCTGGGCTGCGGCCTATGCTTTTCTTTCCACAAGCAGGTTCAATGTAATCTTTGTACAGGAGACGAGGCTCACCTCGCTCACTTGCCTTCATAGGGCAATGCGAGAGTGGAGGTGGGGTCCTTCCTACTGGTCTCTTGCGGCCGAACCCTATGCGGGAATGGCTGTTTTGTTTATGTCATATCTGTTCCATGTTCAGTACATGTGGGAGTTGGAGCAGGGCCATTGTCTGTTGATGGATGGCTGACGTGTGCCTCTACGGTTTCATTTCGTGGTGGTTTACGGCCCTCAGTCTAAGTTGGCGCAGAAGGCCTTGTTTTAAGTCATTCGCCCTACTTACACACCTCCCAGTTGGTGGTCCTGGCTGATTTTAACACCACCACCTTGGGCCAGGATCGAGAGGGGGCCCGTTCACCCCCAAGTTATGATGGCCTCTTTTTGGCAGAGATGGCCTGACGGCCGATCTGGTGGACGTTTACCATCAGTCCCTTCCTCAGTCTCCGGGTTTCACTTTTCACCGTGGGGCCTGCAGGAGTTGGATCGACCGCATCTATGTGAGTTCTAGGGCGGAGTATTCCCCTCTGTGGCTGCAGGCGGTGGACTTTTAGGACCACTGTGTCCTCTCCGTGTTCTTCCCTGCCCATGTGGAGTTCAGTCATGGCCCTGGTCTGTGGAGGCTGAATATGGAACTGTTATCCAATTCAGAGGTGGTGCAGGAGTTCCTGGCCTTCCTTGCAGATCAGGAGTCCCTCCTGTGTGCGTTTTCGTCCCATGATGCTTGGTGGGATGTGGTGAAGGATCGTGCTCAAACACTCTTTCGCTCCCAGGGCAACTCCATTGCACGATCTCGTTACCTCACTTATTCCCATCCTTCGGAGGGGGCTGGATCACTTGGTGTCTCGTGGGACACCAAGTGAGGAGGTGGATTAGGTGTGTTCCCAGCTTCGCAGCCTGCTTTATGATCGTCACGCCTCTCTTTGCTTCGAGGGGGCAGCTGGTAAGACAGTCTCCCCTGACCCCTTCCTCAGTTGTAAGGAGCGGGTCCAGAGTAGGGAGGTGGTAGCCCTGCGGGACTCGGGTGGCACCTTGTGCACCTCCACGGAGGATCTTTTGAGGTTGATAAGGGAATACTTCTCTGATTTGCTTGGAGATCACCCTGTAGCACTCACAGGGATCTGGGAGTATTTGGGCCATCCTCCGGTGTATTCCGCTACGGTCCAGGCGCAGGTGGATGCACTCACTGCTTCTATTCAACAGGTGGAGGTGGAGAGGATGATTCGTGCCATGCCGGTAGGGAAGGTGCCTGGGCCCGATGGACTCCCTGTGGAGTTCTATCGTATTTTCATCAACCCAGCTGGCCCCCTTCCTGACCTCCCCTGTTTCAGGAGGTCATGGCAACGGGTTTTCTCCCCTGGTCATTTCGCGAGTCCGTCCTCCTCTTGCTCTCCAAGGGGAAGGATGATAGTTCTCTGGATTGCTGGCGGCCGTGCTCTCTTCTGAACGCGGTCCGGAAGAGTCTGGCCAAATGTTTGGCCACCCAACTGGTGGAGGTGTCGGGCGCTTTGTTGTCCCCTCTCCAGTATTGTTTAATTCAGGGGAGAGGGGTTCTGGATGCTGCTGCCACGGTTTGTGAGATGGTGGAAAGAGGCCAGACAGTTCAACGGGACCACTGGTTGGTCTCCTTGGATCAGTCCAAGGCCTTTGACCACGTCAGTCATCGGTACCTATGGGTGGTGCTCTGCTACTTCGGCCTTCCCGCAGGCTTCCTCATTCTGTTACAGGTGTTGTACGGGGGGGGGGGGTGAACTTCCCGTTGATCAACGGGTGGCTTCGACAGCCTTTTCGGGTCACTTCGGGGGGTGCGGCAGGGGTGCCCTTTGAGCCCCCTGCTGTATGTCTTCTCCCTTGACCCCTTTCTCTGGAGGTTGTCCTCGGCGGGGCTGCGGGGCCTGGCGGCGCCTGGTGTGCCTCCGGTGTCTGCAGTGGCCTACCCCGACATCTCAGTTAACGTGGACAGCCCTGAGGGGGTGGTGGCTTTGTGGGACACTTTGGAGGAGTACTTGGTGGTTTCCTGATCGGTTGTTAACCACGGTAAGTGCAAGATGCTGTGGTTGGGGCCTGCCGTGTTCTCCCCGCCCTCCTGCGCTCTCTTTCCTCCTCCCCAGGAGGTGGTCAGTGTTTTAGGCCTCACCTTTGGCCAGAGGATTGTGTGATGTCCAACTGGGAGTGGTGTGTCGAGGGTGCACGATGTAGAATGCAGCGCTGGAGGGGGTGGAGGTGCATGTATGAGGAGAAGGTTCGGCTCCTCAAGACATTGCTGATTCCCCTCTTCTTGCATGTTGCCACTGTCTGTTTTGCCGGCGTCTTGTGCTGTGTCTTCGTTGTTCTTTCAGTTCCTGTGGGGCAACCGCCTGAACCCGGTCCAGCGCAACGTTGTTTGCCTGGGCCGTGCTGAGGGTGGTTTTGGTATGTTGCACCCCCTAGTATTCTTGTCTGTCTTGTCCATGTCCTTAGACTTAGGTAGGATAAGGGAGGGGGTGGTTCTTGGTGGGAGGCCTCATACCGGGGGTGGTTCTCACGCTTCTGGGAGCAGTGGGCGGGGGCTGCCTCGATGCCTTGTGTACATAGGAGTAGGGAGGTGGCCCCATCATTTGTGTTTACAATGGTGGGGCTGGTCGGGCGTTTGGGGGTGTCCGACCCTCTTGCACAGTTGTTAGGGCGCAAAGACTTGTACCAGATGGTGCTCACCTCCCACTGTCAACCAAGGTGGGCCCTGAGGGACTGTCCAACACCGGTGATGCAACGGGGCCTTTGGTTGCTTAATTCTCCTCGGCTGCTGAAGGTGGTCTGGGATGTGGCCTGGCTGTCTTTCCAGGGGCGCTTGGACGTGAGATCCAACGTCAAGTACAGGTGCCAGGCCAATCGAGGCTGTCCGCGGAAGGAGTGCGGAGGGCAGCTGGAGACCATGGAGCATTTCCTCCTGCAGTGCCCCTTTAACCTTAAAGCCTGCAGGTGGATCTCTGCTGCCCTCCGCCTGTGCGACCTTTCTTGCTTGTCGTATGCGGAGTGCGTCTACGGGGCCTGGTCTGTTCCCCCATGACAGGATCCAGAGACCCTCTTTCTGATCAGGGCTCTGGTTCGTTACTATCTGTGGCAGGACCGGTGTCATGTCTCAGCCCGGGGGTTGGTCCTACCCCTTGATGAGGTGGTGCGGGATGTCTTGGGGGAGGTTTCCGGTTGGGACAACGTGAAAGGGGAGTAGCTGAGGCCCACCATTGGGAGCGTTTGTGGCGTCACCTTACCCTTCATCCTCCGTGAGCCCGGGGGGGGGGGTGTTGGTATGTTTTTCCTCTTTATTCCTGGTGGTCCCTCTCCCTTGATTCCTCCCCATTAAGTTACTATGGAGTGTGGGGGAGGGTGTACCCTCCTTTCCCATGAGTTGGTTGGGGGTGCTGGCAGAGGGTTTTCCCTATTGTTTAGGGCGGTGTTTATACTACAAGGGCTATGTATGGTTGGGTTCCTTTTGCCTCCCTTTCCCCTTTGTGTATTTTGGTGGGACTGTTTTGGAGGTTGTTGCCTTTGTTTATTGTTTCTTTGTAATGACAACTAGGGGGTGGGGGATTGGGGTGTGTTTTGTTTTACATGCTTCTTCCCCCTTTACTTTATAATTTGTGGGATTGTGTTGGGGGTTTGAGCGATTTGCCATTTATTTATTTTATTTATTTATTACAGTTTCTTATATACCGCGCTATTTAGTATCAGCGTGGTTTACATCATAACGTAACGACCATAACGACAAGCTGTCAGGTTTTACATCGAACAGGAGTACAAACTTGGATAACAGGGTTAACTATATACATAAGCTATTTAACACTGCAAGGATAGGTAAAAATCAGATAATGCATGTAAGGGCCTTTCTAGATTGGGTCATTTCTTGAGAGGGATATCTAGGTTCAATTGCTGTCTGGGAAGTATTGGAGGAAAAGGTGGGTTTTGAGAGCCTTCCTGAACTGATATAAATTGGCAATGGCCCTAATGTCAGGGGGTAGAGCATTCCAGCATTTGGGGACATAAAAACTGAATGACCTGTTTGTGGTTGTCGTGTTGGACTTTGTCGATGCCTTTGGTGTTGCTAGCAAGTTTACAGCTGTTGCTCTTCTGGATCTGTTGGGGGGGACAATGTGGATCAGATGTGTGAGTGAGGAGGCTGAAATACCTTTGATTGCCTTGAATGCTAATAGAAGGGTTTTGAAGGTGATCCTCCCATAGATCGGTAGCCAGTGCAGCTGTTTGAGAATGGGGGTCACGTGGTCGTTTCTGGATGCTCCGTAAAGGACCCTAGCTGCGGCATTCATGGCCAACTGTAAGGGGGTTAGTGTGGATTGGGGGAGACCTTGTAAGATGGCATTTGCAAAGTCAAAATGTGGCAGGATCAGCGCTTGATATATGGTACGGAAATCATCTGGGTCCAACAAGGAGCGTAGGTGCTTGAGTGAACGGATTTTGAAATAGACGGCTTTGACTATGTTGCTTATGTGGCGTTTCATATCGAGACGTTGGTCCAAAGTAACTCCCAGATATTTTATTGCATCTTTAGTTTGCAAATCAGCTTCCTTGACACTGACGTGGGATGGGGGAGTAAAGTTGGAGTCTCTGGTGATGAATAGCACCTCTGTTTTTTTATGTTGAATGCGTAGGTTCTGTGTCTAGAGCCATGTTGAAACTGCATTGAAGCAATCTGTGAGTGGGGCCAGGTCCATGCGAGTTGTGGAGAAAGGCATGTATAAGAGAATGTCATCTGCATATATCAAGCAGTTCACATTGAATGATCTTATGATATTGCAGATGGGCTGCATGTAGATATTGAAAAGTAAGGAGGATAACGAGGAGCCTTGAGGTACCCCTTGCTTTTGATGGAAATGTATTGACTCTTCTGATCCAGACTTCACATATTGCCATCTACCGTCCAGATAAGATTTACACCATCCTAGTGCATTGTTGCAGACGCCCTTCTCTTTCAGTCTTCCGAGGAGAATTTCATGACTCACGGAGTCGAATGCCGCGGCGATGTCTAGGAAGATGAGCACAAAACCTTGACGGATGTTGTCAATTCCTGTGATGATATCATTGAATAGACCAGTGAGTAGTGTCTCGACCCCATGATGTTCTCTGAACCCATGTTGGCAGCTGTCTAAGGGAGCAGCAGCATCTATGTGATCTTGAATTTGCCGTTGTGCCTCTTTCTCAATTATTTTGGCTAGGAGGGGGATACTGGCTATTGGCCGATAGGAGTCAACTCTTTGGGGGTCAAGTTTGGGGTTTTTCAATAGTGGCCTAATGGAAGTCTGCTTGAGTGAAGTGGGAAAATATCCTGTTGCCATTCTTTGATTTCTCCTTTTATATTTAATGTTTGTATGTGTTTGTTGCTAGGGGATGGGGGGTTGGGTTTTGCATCCCCTTCCCCCTTTACTTTATTGTTTGCTGGGGGTTTGAGCAATTTGCCATTCTTTTGATTTACCCCTTTATCTTTATTGTATTTCTGTACTTGCTGCTGGGGCTTTGGGGGGGGGGGGTTGTTTTCCTTTGATTGCCCCTTCCCCAATTCATTTGCATTTTGCTGGGACTATGTTGGGACTTTTGGACTATATGCTTTCTTTTGTTTGTCCCACACATTTGTTCTGTACTTGCTTGTGCTGTGTGTATTTTTGTATCTGCTATGGGGGACGATGTTATGTAGGATGTGCTGATTTGTGGGTGCATGTGGGTTGTTTTCTTGTACTGTACATTTCATCTGCCTTTTTGCTTTGTTTTGTTACGGGTCTGTATTGGGATGGAGGGTTTTGGGCCTTGGGCCTAGTTTCATTTGCTTGTGCTTGTTTATTTTGTTGATTGATATATTAAATTCAAAATTTCCGCTCCAATAGCGTATATTAAAAGTTGCTGCAGTTAAAAAGCTCGTAGTTGGATCATGGGATTGAGCTGGCGGTCCACCGCGAGGCAAGCTACCGCCTGCCCCAGCCCCTGCCTCTTTGCACCTCCCCAATGCTCTTGACTGAGTGTCCTGGGGGCCCGAAGCGTTTACTTTGAAAAAATTAGAGTGTTCAAAGCAGGCCGGTCGCCTGAATACTTCAGCTAGGAATAATGGAAGAGGACTCCGGTTCTATTTTGTTGGTTTTCGGAACTGGGGCCATGATTAAGAGGGACGGCCGGGGGCATTCGTATTGTGCCGCTAGAGGTGAAATTCTTGGACCAGCGCAAGACGAACCAAAGCGAAAGCATTTGCCAAGAATGTTTTCATTAATCAAGAACGAAAGTCGGAGGTTCGAAGATGATCAGATACCGTCGTAGTTCCGACCATAAACGATGCCGACTAACGAGCCGGCGGAGTTATTCCCAAGACCCGCCAAGCAGCTTCCGGGAAACCAAAGTCTTTGGGTTGGGGGGTGGGGGGAGTATGGTTGCAAAGCTAAAACTTAAAGGAATTGAAGGAAGGGCACCACAAGGAGTGGAGCCTGCGGCTTAATTTGACTCAACACGGGAAATCTCACCCGGCCCGGACACGGAAAGGATTGACAGATAGCTCTTTCTCGATTCTGTGGGTGGTGGTGCATGGCCATTCTTAGTTGGTGGAGCAATTTGTCTGGTTAATTCCAATAACAAACGGGACTCCTCCATGCTAACTAGCTACATGACACCCAGCGGTCAGCGTCCAACTTCTTAGAGGGACAAGTGGACTTCAACCACACGAGATCGAGCAATAACAGGTCTGTAATGCCCTTAGATGTCCAGGGCTGCACACGTGCTATGCTGAACGGATCAGCGTGTCTACCCTTCGCCGACAGGTGCGGGTAACCTGCTGAACCCTGTAGAAATGGACAGATAAAGTGATACCAGAATCCCCAATATGTAATTGAAGATGGATGAATTTCTTAATACAGAATGTGTTTAGAAGTTTAGCTTTTCACCTACTTCCTCTTAAATAGAATAGGATGTCATGATCATGAGTTCTGTGTAACCGTTTTTAAAATAGTCTGGAACATTGTTAACACAAGCATAAAGAGTAAACAAAGGCTATGAACTGTGCAACTATAGTTCATAGTACAGTCCCTGCTGACAACATAATTTTTGCAACTTTTGCAATTATAAATAATTTTGTCATAATCAAGTAAATTTCATCTAATACACTGTAATCAGATCTTACTCTGTATAAAGAACTTTGGCGACACCTTGTGTTATTTCACGGTTATAATAAATGACTGTTACTTCCCCTTTTTCTTTAATAAAAGGAGCTTTTCAGGAGGAAGAATTTGAATTCAATAAGCGTGGAACTATGCATGTCCATAGACCGTTTATTGTCTTCCCTCTGAGCTCAAAGAAAGTAGCACTTTGTGTGTGTGATTGTGTTCTCTATTACTCTCTGCCTGTTTCTCACTGCTTGAGGACCAGAGATCTAAAGAGCCATGGTATTGTGGCCAGATCACGGAGTTTTCCTCAGTTGGTGCCGTTCTCGGATCTCTTGTGTTTCTTCAGCAGTTGGAAACAGCAGACAAGTCTCAAGGACACAAGCAGTGGTTGTCGTGAGTGAGTATACTAAAGAATTGACAGATATCTGTGTGTATATTGTGATTGTAATGTAAAGCCGGTAAGGTTAATTAGAGATCTCAGTTAGATAAGTGGAGCGAGAAGGCTCGTGATATAGGGCAGAGAAAGGAAGCCCTAATTATGAAATGAGGCGCAAGTTTGGTGATAGCGCCCTTATGTTAGCATTCGATGACTGCCAGTAACCACAGTTTGCTGTTCCTCCTTTGTGGAACATTTCAGTAAGACAAACTGACAAATTGAGGCTGGTTACAGTATGAGATGGCCCTTAATGATTTGGGGTGACCTCATACCAGTCACTGACTCTGTTTGAAAATTTTAAAATCAAGTGTTTAGTATGGTGTGACATAGTGGGTCCTTCCAGCCCGTTTGAAGAAGCTAAAAAGCCAGGAACAGGAGTAGGGCTGAGCTGTAAACAAAAGCACATGGCTCCTGGTTACCGTAGGAACCAAGCACAGAGGCAAGAGAAATGCCGTTGCTATCATTCAGGGAATGAGTCACGAGGTAATGCAGGACACCTGCTAGGGGGTGGAGTTGAGCACTGCCCTAGAATTCACCCTATTAAAGAGAGTTCAGTTGAGCTTATGGAGTTAGGTAACGAAGGTAACGAGGGAACTGAAGAGTTGGCTGAAGAAGCAGGAAGTGAGGCATATGAGCTGGAGAAAGAAGCTATTGAGAGCTACACTGAAGAAAGCTGTGCCTGGAGTAAGCCAGAGTCTCTGTGGAAAGGGGAGACAGATTCCTTCTTGAGGAAAAGGAAAGAAACCCCAAGGAAAGGATATAACAAGGGCAGAGTGGATTATCTGCAGTATGCAGGGGAGCACGGAAGAGACAGAAAGCCAGGGAGGCAAGTGAAATACTCTGAGCAGGGCTTAGGTGGAGAACCTACAGCTATTCCAAAGCCCCAGAGAAAACCTCCACCAGTAAGGCTGAAAGGTAAGCCAAAAGGCTGGAATGTAAATAATTACAGTGACTGTCTGTACCCAGAGGGTTGGAGCTGGGAAAAGAATACTGGGCCTGATAATCTGTGTGAAAGCCAGTATTTAACCCAGGCTTATCAAGTAAAACCTGGAGCAGTAGGAAAGGGCGGGGCACCAGCAGTGCCGGTACAAACATTTCCTTACAACCAGGAAGAATTGATGGACTGTGAACCAGGATGTGTTGATACTGGAGAAGATATAGATATTATGGACTGTACATTATCTCTTGCCAACGGAATAATTTCATTACGTTGAAAGCCTGTTTGAAAAGAGAGTAAAGCACTGATAGCATATGGAAACAGAGAGCTGTGAGGAAACAGCGTGGTTTTGTTTGAACGTTTGTTTTCACCTTGGTTAATGCTGAAGAAAGCCTTTTTCTGTTAAGGAACTTTTGTTTGTCCATATGCCAGTAAATACCTGGATTGTGTTTTCTGTTCATGGTAAAATCCACCCCGGGAGGGGAAATAAAATCCTTTGGCTGCTTAACCACTTTTTCCACAATTGCTCCTTATTGATTTAGTGAAGAGACTACATTTCCCACGAGGCATAGCTTCAGGATCTGTAAAATAGAAATTACACTTACCTGGTAATTGTCGTTCCTTGAGTGACGACAGTTTAGTCCTCTACTTCTGGGTTGTGCACCTCTTCCTGCAGCTAGGAGACTGGGCATGTCAAAGTTGTGACATCACTGGATATAGCCTGCTGGTATCTCCCATCAGCCTCCAGTGTACTATTGACAAAGCAAACTCAAAGGAACAACAAATAAGTAACTATACCATAACTTTAAATAACTCCCCATTCTTCAACCGGAGGAGCCTTTTAAACCGTATCTGGCTTATATTTTCTTTTCTCTTTTTTTTTTTTTTTAATTTATTTATTTATTTTAACTTTACATTCATGTTCCCCCTATGCAAACACATATCCTATACCATCACCTCGTTTAAATAAGAGAAAAGAAAGAAAGAACAGAGAGGGATACTCACTGCGATTGAGAAACTGAAAGGATCTGTCTACTCCTGGAGATTGATGCTCCACTCCGCCTGAAAATAAACTCTGAAGAAATCACACTCCTGGGCGGGAATGAGGACTAAACTGTCGTCACTCAAGGAACGACAATTACCAGGTAAGTGTAATTTCTATTTCCTTATCGTTCCTCCAGTTTAGTCCTCTACTTCTGGGATGTAACAGAGCAGTAATCATTGGGAGGGACCTATCAAGCCAACTCACCACACTGATGACCCGGAACAGGCCTCCTTTACTGCCAAAACATTGAGGCAGTAGTGGTTGCTGAGGAAATGAAGAGACGACCTGGAAGCTGCTCTACCAATCCCACCTGGTGGAATGACACGGTGATTCACCCATGAAGCCGCTTGTGCCCTGGTAGCAAGAGTCAGAAAGCCCCCCCGGAATCATACAACCTCGCCAGCAGAAAGCTGAGGCAACCACTGCCTTAACTCAGTGCGAAATGGCCGCCTTCGCTGCTGCTTCCCCTTTGTGGGGACCTCCAACAAGCACACAAAAACAAAGAAACGAACATCGCACCCTGCATGTAATGTTTCCTATCGGTGTAAGCTACGAATAAAAACCTCCCCTTCCAGAAAAACCGAGAACTGGAAGAGAAACCAATAGGCTCAGGAGAAAAAAATCAGAAAGCCACCTATTGGAAGGACAACAGGACTGCTCGCAAACACCACCCTCTATCCAGAAAGGGTGAAAACGGCTCATTAGATGACAACGCCTGAAACTCCGAAACTCGTCGCACCGAACAACGAGCTATCAAAGCCACTGTCTATAACAGCAAATCCTTTACTGACGCCTGGAGTAAGAATCAAAGGACTCTTTAGCTAACGCCTCTAAGGCCCAATCGGGATCCCCCGGCGGCACCCAAACTCTCCTTGAGTAGCGCAGTCGGATCCCAACTTAAGGAAATGCTACACATCGATCCGAACACCTAGCGCTATTCCCTTCACAGACTCCTACAGCCGGAAACAGTCGCCCGCTGGATCCTCCAAGGAACTGTCCGCTAGATCCTTCAGACACTGTTCTTCAGAGAACTCAGACCAAGGATACAGACACCTTTGTCGCCCGGACTTGCCGCCGTGAACAGCAGTCTTCCAAAAGGCGCTAAGCATGGACCTACGTAGCAGAAGCAGCCTGCCTCCTTGCTCTCAACAAGGCGGCGAAGACTGCCGCAGAATAACCCTTCTACATGAGCCCCGCCCATACAAAGGCCAAACCGTAGGCGGGCACCGATCCACCTGAGACATTCGTCACGGACCTAGCCGCAGCAGAACGTCCGCTACCGATAACTTCTAGGAAAAGCCTGTCGAGTAGACGAATGAGAAAAGCCTAGTACGGCCGTCTCGCCCAACCGGGGGCTACCAAGAGCGCCTTTCTCCGAAAGCCTCAATATGCCAACTAGTTGCCCTATGAGAGCCCACAGGGAAAGGACAAGACAAAGACTTAATGGGAGCTTACTGACCCTCGACTTGGACGAACCATCAGCTGCCCCATTCCTCCACCAGAGGGACCTCTGGGTGAACCCCAAGGAAGCCAATAATATTAGCTAGCGCTTGAATTAATCCATAATGCACATTGGCCCCAAAAAGCAAATCAGGCTCTAGTCGATTCAACTCCCTGATCCTTTCCTGTTCCAGGCAAGTAGACTGCCGTAAACACTGCGACCAGCAGAAGCATGTTCTCGCCTCCCCAGGCTCCAAAAATCGGAGCTTGTAAGGCCAGAGCATTGCCCCCAACGATCACTTCAGTGAACCATCTACTTTCCCATCTTGCGATAAAGATGATTGCTAGGGCTCTGTTCCATACAGTGAGTCCGCACCCCCTGGAAGTGCAAGGTGTGCACCCACCCACGTAGTACCCAGGCGTGCCCCTGCTTAGCCTCAAAATGTCAATCAAGAACAGGCGAATTCAGGACAGCTGAATACTTTCTTTATTTTCCTTCCTTCTTTAGTTATTTATTTATATATATATATATATATATATATTTAATTATTATTTATTTTACAAAGACACCTCTAAACCAAAAATGCCTTCAGCATATGTTAAGAGACGCTCTTTCCGTGCCAACAATATGAAGTAGAAAGAACTCCCAAACACAGGCATACTAATCCACGGCCGTCCTGCTAGAGTAACGCCCCATTCCAGCTGACTGCACAAAGATGGACTTTTATATTTTAAGTTCAACTAGCACCTGGTGATATGAAATACAGCTCTCATTCCGCAGTGGCAATTGAGTCAGCAATAAAGAAGCTGAGAAACTGCAGACAAGTTCCCATTATACCACCTGGTAAAGACTCCATTTTTAGACCACTGAAGCAAAAAAGCATGCGAGCGCGCCTTGTGTCCTGCCAGCAGCTGATCGAATTGAAGGGATTCAGTGTATGCAGGGCATTTTCCAGAGAACGCAAGGCCCCTCATCCAGGCTGACTCCACATTCACAGTCTAAACTGGCAGTCACCTTGGCTGATGCCGATCAGCGCGGAAGCCATCTTGAAAGCCCAGCATATGAAGTATGCCTACTAGAGTCTGAGCCGCTGCCATTGCTGCTAGAGAACTAGCCTGACTGCGTGCGTCTGGCCCCCAATTAAGGCATTCGCTGAACACTAGCAGAGACTCTCCGTACTGGAGAACCGCTGATAAATGGAATGGGAGCATAGATAGCTTCAAAGGCCAGAGTTCGATTTTGCAACCCCTCTCCTCTGAGCTGCCTTTTCCATACGTAAAATTAAACCACATATAGTCAAAATTAAGACATTACAAATCTACCGTAAAATCTTATAATTTGGGCAAAGCCAAACTAAACGGGAACATTTTCCATTAAGAAACCACACAACTATAAAATCCTTCCCATGACATAATGCTTATGGCAGAGCATTCCACATCTGTGGACTGGCCATGGCACTCACCCAAGCACCTGTTACAACTATCCAAGAGAGTTATCACCATAATTCCTTTTGACTTGAATATGTTTACAGCGGATCATAGCGCTATATCACAGCAGCTAAGCCAAAATATTACCCTGCCATATAAACAGACTTTAACGCTTTATAGGACCCTCTATGGATAGCGGAAGGAGATTCTGGTAAATCAACATAGTTATGCCCCTTTTTCTTGGCTTGGCTTTTTTTTTTTTTTTTTTAAATATAGGACTCCAAAAACCAAGTTTCCGCCAACTCCAATGAAATCAAAGCAGATCAGCTAAAATTACACGAACTGCTACTATAGCTTTGCAAGAAGCTACCAGCCCCCGCTGCACCCAGTTGTCCTTCCCCCCCTTATCCAGGGGGATTCTGCAGCGCAGGAGGCGTTGCCCACCCCCTGCCAGCCTACTACATCTGCCAGGGAGCTGAAGAGCAAAATAGAAAGTAGAACCCCTGGAAGCAAACAGTGTCCCGTCTCTGGGATTCAGGCGCAAAAGGTAAAAATCAAAAGTAAAAGCAACAGTGTTAGCTAAAAATGAACAAGGCTATCTCTCACTAAAGCGAGTTTCTGTTTCATTTTGAAATCCCACCGAAGTCCGTGGGACCCAAGCTTTCAAACACAGCCACTGACACTGTGCATTACCACAACAAGAGAAATGAAATGAAATGAAACCCTGCTCTAGTAAGAGATGGGAATTTCCTGGGAAGGGCCTGCTAAGTGTTGCTATGAAATCCACAAGCACCTCACCAGGCCTTTCTGCAGTCAAAGAAATAGCAGTGGAATACACCGTCCACCTTGAAAATGGAGGTCTGAGAGGTTGTTGCCTGTGTGAACCTGATGAGTAACATGATTTTGTATTGTACCACTCACCCCCCAGGGATGGGGGCATGGAATACTTTATGTGATTCATGAGCAGCGCTGTCATTCGGTGGCCTTTAGGGCAGCAGAGCCCAACCAATGATACATAAATCAAGAGCTTTAAATCTTGGTCATATAAACTGGATTCTCAGACCTTACATCACATCACCGAGGCTCTGTGGTGATTTTTTCCTGACCTGCAGATAATGGCTGCCTGCACAGTCATAGAAAGGCACTATTGAGTTACCAGCTGCCCTCTGGTGGCCATAAACCGTAGCACAGGCACTTCCCGGTTGGCAGTTTAACTGACAGTCTATTTTTGTACATTCTAAGGTTTTCTAAACCTGTCCCTGTGAATTTTGGGCAACTGTCACTACAGAATACATAAAGGCACACTTCTAGGCTTTCCCTCCTGCAAAACTACAAGTTAGGGCTCTGCCCTTGAACCTAAAAGCTGGCAATTTGCCTAATATCCAGGGCCTGAGCAGATGCTCCTCAGAGACATGATTAGGAGGGAAAGAACATGTGGTATCAGATCAATGCCAAAACTGCTGTCCTGTTTTTTAGTTTATTTTTATTTATTCTATAAAGAGGATTGACAACAGTCTCCCTTAATGCTGAGGAACCCCCTGGCCTCAAAAAAAAAACTACAAACAAAAGAAAGAAACAAACACTAGGCCCAAAAATTTAGCTATTCTGCCCGTTTTCCTCACGCAGGCAGCTCACTGCAACTCTCGCCATGCGGTCCAAATACCTAGAGAGGAAATGGCCGCCCCTTCGCCAATGAATTTTGGCGCCAAGAACAGCCGCCGCTGCAAAAATGAGGCCTCAGCAGACCAACAGAGCCCGAAGGCCTTACCTGCAGGGCAGAAAGCTACACAGCCTGCTCCTACCTCCTGGAATTCCTCCGATCCTCAAGCTGCGCTGATGCGCCTGGCAGTCACAGCGAGGATCGCTCAGCCGGTTCCACAGAGTAAAATTAAAATCCCGCAGCAACGGAGAGGCTCCGTCTCACACAGCTTCAGTGTGGCTGTACGGGTCCCGGAGCTCTCTCCCGTACAGTCCAGGGAGAGAGATCCGCACCGGCAAATGCCTGCAGCAAGTGAAAATAACTGAGAAGGAGGGAAGGCGAGAACTGCTATTAATTTAAAGAACCAGACTCAAATTTTAAATTACTGTAAATAAGGAAATTTGCTCCTAACTAAAGGGAACTAATCCCAGATTGTCAACCAAAGGTAACTGAATGAAAAGTAAAATTAAAAGTAAATGAAAGGTAAAAATCAAAAGTAAAATCAGAATTTGTCACACCAAATGCTCCTATCTGTTCCCCCCAAGTGAGCCCAGAAGCTAGGCTCACTATGTCCTCCTGCTGCAAGGAGACTGGACACACTGGAGGCTGATGGGAGATACCAGCAGGCTATATCCAGTGATGTCACAACTTTGACATGCCCAGTCTCCTAGCTGCAGGAAGAGGTGCACAACCCAGAAGTAGAGGACTAAACTGGAGGAACGATAAGGAAATAGCTGTTTCAGTAAGGAAGAAACCCACTCACTTAACCTCTACTCGGGGGTTTAAGGAGAGCTGGTGACAATGGATAGTGTAAATATAGAAGAAATTGAAACTTACAGGGAAATACTTAAGTCATTGCTCTATGAAAAAATAGAATTAATCAAAGTTTTGAAGGACTAATTTTCATGTCATAATTGTAGTATGAAGTTTGTTTTCTCTAATTTAGTGGTTAGGGAAGTGTGCTGTGCCGTATAAGTTTTGTTATTAACTGCAGTAATAATTTAGAGGTGTCCGGCAAGATAACAGCTTGGCATGACTGCAGTATTAGCAGGAAGAAAGTCTTGAGCAACCGTGGTAAGATTTTCTTTTGTTAAACTAACCATAAGCCTTATTGGGGAAGTGAAAAAAAAAACCTACAAATGTAATTAACCATTTCTCTTACTTGTGTATGTATAGTAAAAATATGTTTTGTTTTCTAGGTCTGGATCTGAACTTATTTTGGGTTATGAGAATTTATCTACTGATTCCATTCTATGTGTAATAATGCAAATGCTGAAAATTATTATTAGAAACATTACTCCTCGGTGCTTCTTATGTCTCTGGATATTTTGGAAAAAATTGATTGATATATTCTCCAAATTGTATTTCTAGTTATAATTGATGTGAATGAATAGGAAGATCTTCCATGCTTTGATTTATTTAGATAGTCAAGTCAAGCAAGTTTGTTTACTTAAAGGGAAAAAGTGAATGATACAATTACATTCAAACAAGTGAATTAAGTAATTCAAACAGTATGGTGAATATATGTATAATGTTTTATTTTTCTTTGTGATAGTGGACTAGTTGAAAATTACAACTATGATAGTGTATGAGTAACAATGTCTGCAGAAAAATGCTGATATTTCTCCTAGTCTCTTTTAAACTAATCTGCAGGAGTCGATTGGAGGAGTGATCTTAAATTCTCATGTCGTATATGTTTTAGTTATTATGAAAGACCTCTGCAGAACTGATGTTATTAATTGCAAGTGTGAAGTGAATGCCTTGTTGCTAGTGGATTAGTTTTAAATTAGTACTATAACATGCTTCTCATTCAGTTTTCATATTTTTTACACTTGGAAAAACCAGCTTTCTTCCAGCTCTTTTACTGTTACTGTTTGACCTCACTCTGTACTGATGGTTCTGCTTTGCGCAATGAGTAAGGAAAATTGATGCAATTATAAGAGTTGATTCTGTGCAGAGTCGGCTGCTTGTTATTTGCTAATGCTCAACTAGCTGGAGTGTTCGCTCTTTCTAGAGCTCTTATCTGCTCATTTGATCATCAATACTGAATTTGTCTCAGGCTTCTTGCATGAGGAGCTCTGTGTGCTGATACACTATTTTCAGAACAAAACAGCATAGTAGTAACAAAGATAGAACTGTTAAGCCATTAAGAAGTGGTAAGTGACTTTCTAGTTGGTTCAAATTTGGTGTTAAAAAGTTTTACCCTTATGTAAATGTTCCTTCTTTTGTGAGCTTAGATGTCTATGCGAATTAGAATGGAATAGAGAAGTAGTCTAATGACTAGAGTACTAGCACTCCTTGTGACCTTGGACAAGTCACTTAACCCCCCATTGCCTTACAAAGAAAAATTCCAAGTTATCAATGTTCCTGTTTAATGTGCTGTACCAAGTTTTAGTTGCAATGTGAACTGCTGTGATTAGTGGGGAAAGTAGTATTAAAAAAAACATAAAAAGGAAAAGGGTATATTACTGATAATGTTTAAAGCATGTGAGTTGAACCATCAGCTAAGATAAGACAGCCTTCCTAATAATTGTTGACAAACAATTGAAATAAGTTTAAATTATTTGTCATAAACTGCTAGTTTTAACGTTTGTTACCCCTTGAATAACCAGATTGACTATATCTTGTATATTGTTAAAGCTGGAGAGTACATCACAAATATAATTAGTGATATGAATATGTACAATTGTGTTCCCGACAGGAAAAAGAAATGTGTCTATCAGGCCACATGCTAACATTTGATTTGGCAAGTAGACAGAATAAGTTTAGGAATGTAGATGAAAATAATAAGTATGTTACAGGCTAGCTATGTAATAATTTAGTGCTAGCTATAGATGTATTGTAATTAACAATAGATAATATAATTCTGTTCAACAATTCAAGACTGTCATTAGGGATGAATAATTGTGCTTGTTTGCAATTGTGTGGCATCAAGAGAGATGCTGTAGTGGAGAATTGGGTTTTTACAAATTATATATGTATGCACTGAATCCTATGGGCCGAAGAGGAAAACGACTGAATGAAATGCTACTGAATATGGAGATTCCTGATAAAGATCAGCGATTCCAGCAGAACTACTCATGTATGCGCAGCAGTGAAGCCTGGGTAGACAGTCACTGAAAAAGCTCTATCTAAGATGTGCATGGCACAGCTCATGGTGAGAAAGGATGCTGCTGAAGAATCTGGAGTGATGACTGGTGTCATGATCTGAGGGACTAATCTCTGAATTATTGCTAGATCTACAAGAAGCAGTTGGCCACTGCTGAATGATGTAGTGATTACAAGAATAATTGGTAAAGTCTTGCTCTCTGTACACATTTTTTTATTGAGGCTAAGCAAAGGTAAACAATGTCGCATGATTTTGTATAACGATTTCTTCCAACGAACAAGATGGAGCTCACCTTGTTACCCTGCACCCACTCCCTAACCTTGAGGGTTAAGGAGGGATGGGCCTTTGTAGTTGTGGGGCCAAATGATAGGCGGGAACAAGAATATTTATTTTTTATAAGGATTTATTTACCCTGCTCCGTGGTGGAATGGAACAGGCGTGAGGATTAACCAAAACAGGAACAAAAGAAAATCCAGGTTTTGCAATGCTGTGCTTAAATTATCCTTCACAATGGAGTGCACATCACATCATGTGTCCTCTTACTTTGCAATCAGAATAAACATGGGAGAAACAATAACATTCATGAGTTGTAACCAGATTTTACTTTAGCTTATTTTCCCAGTGCTTCATAAGCTCTTCATCCAGGTACTTAAACAATACTCATTTTCATAAGCTCTTCATCCAGGTATTTAAACAGCCTACCATTCAGGGTATGGTAGAAAATGACCATTCAAGCTTTGCTTTAGTTAGTTTTGTCAATCAGCCCAATTGAGCAGTCCATTGGCTGATTTACTTCAATCATGGGCAACGGAGAAGCTAATGGTATTCCTGCCTCGGGATTCTTTCCTGCTTGCACTAGCTTTTGTTCAGCAATAGCTCTTTTATCTAAAAACTGTTTAAAGTCTTTAAGAAGAAGTTCAGCCTGCCTTCTAGCTGGGCTAGACTGAGGATTTTCTCCTTCCTTGGGTAAGTGATTATTTACTTCTGGAAAGCAAGTAATGCCGTCTCTGTTCAAACATTCATTCCCGGCAGTGGAGTTACCCCTCCCCCACTTATCTCTGTATGCAGGTGTCGGGTTAACAAGTTCCTTTGCATGAGAGGTGCTTTTAAAGAGTGACTCAAAGGTAGGACCTCCTAAATTATCCTGGCTTAATTCTTTCCTGAACAGTTCAGCTGTATTCTTTATATCAGCCTGCTTGCTAAAAGCTTCAGCTGTTTGGTGAGAAAAGCTGGGTTTGTTTAAAGGAACTTCAGGCTGTAGCCAACAGCTTTCAAAATGCCTGAAACTGTCCTGAACTTTAAAGTCAGCATTCACTCTTTCTGGGTTCTCATAAAACTTGTCATATGAATTAAATACAGCAGGTACCTTATAATGAGGCTTGTCTGAGAATGCCTTGCCACGGTGCCTTCGTCTCCAAGGGTCAGCTGTGTCTTCCAGAAACCTAGGCTTTAATCCTGGGTCTCTCAGTGCTTCTAACCTCTGTTGCTCCCAGAAGGTTCTTTCAGGCACTGAGTATCCCTGGTACCTACTTCCTGGTTCTGAATCCCTTTTCCTTGTATTACAGCTGGGCAGTGTTTCTCTTGCTAGGTCAAAGGATTCTGTATCAAATAGAGCTTCTTGCCTTATTCCATCTTCACTCTCTTTTCCTTGTTGCTTTTCCAACGTCCTTTGCCTTCTCACTCGTGGGCTCAATCCACTTTCACTCCTTCTCCTCATTCCACTCATTCTACTACTGTCTTCCTTCTCTCTGTTTAACAAGGTGCCCCTGCTCTGGGGAGCCCGCTTCCTGCTAGGGCGTGCCCAATCAGCAACTCTGCTTCTCTCCTCCCCTGAGGTGAACTGTGTTAGCTGATTAGCTCCGTACAGCTTGTGCTGAGAAGGGAAAACCTTGCATTTTCCTGCAGTACCTGAACCTACCAGCGGGTATCAGTTTCCATGGCTTCCAGCCCTGCTACTGCGTCACAACCTATGGACCAGATGTGCCTAGGACTCTGAAGGAACATCTGCAAAATGAAGCCTATTGTAGAAGATTTATTCTGGATTTGGACATGTTTCAGTTACCGCTCTTTTGTAATGATTCTTTATAGAATCACAGGGAGGACTGTAGAAATGGACAGATAAAGGGATACCAGAATCCCAAATATGTAAATGAAGATGGATGAATTTCTTAATACAGAATGTGTTTAGAAGTTTAGCTTTTCACCTACTTCCTCTTAAATAGAATAGGATGTTATGCTCATGAGTTCTGTGTAACCGTTTTTAAAATAGTCTGGAATATTGTTAACGCAAGCATAAAGAGTAAACAGGCTATGAACTGTGCAACTATAGTTCATAGTACAGTCCCTGCTGACAACATAATTTTTGCAACTTTTGCAATTATAAATAATATTGTCATAATCAAGTAAATTTCATCTAATACACTGTAATCAGATCTTACTCTGTATAAAGAACTTTGGCGACACCTTGTGTTATTTCATGGTTATAATAAATGACTGTTACTTCCCCTTTTTCTTTAATAAAAGGAGCTTTTCAGGAGGAAGAATTTGAATTCAATAAGTGTGGAACTATGCATGTCCATAGACCGTTTAGTCTTCCATCTGAGCTCAAAGAAAGTAGCACTTTGTGTGTGTGATTGTGTTCTGTATTACTCTCTGCCTGTTTCTCACTGCTTGAGGACCAGAGACCTAAAGAGCTGTGGTATTGTGGCCAGATCACGGAGTTTTCCTCAAACCCCGTTCATGATAGGGATCGGGGATTGCAATTATTTCCCATGAACGAGGAATTCCCAGTAAGTGTGGGTCATAAGCTCGCGTTGATTAAGTCCCTGCCCTTTGTACACACCGCCCGTCACTACTAACAATTGGATGGTTTAGTGAGGTCCTCGGATCGGCCCCGCTGGAGCACCGACGATCAAACTTGACTACCTAGAGGAAGTAAAAGTCGTAACAAGGTTTCCGTAGGTGAACCTGTGGAAGGATCATTAACGAGTGTGGCGTCGGCGTCCACCACCGCCACTGACACCAGCCCCGAGGCCTGGGGCCTCCCCGCGCAAAGGGCCAGAAGAAAGCAAGCAGGCAGGAGGTAGGGAGGGAGGGCTAGCGGGGCATCCCCGCACTTTCCTACCTCCTCCTGCTCCAAGAAGGCCGCGGGACCCACGACTGCCCCACCGGCCGTCTGCCCCTCTAACGCACATGGATCCGCTGTCGGGACACAAGCCGAGGGAACTGCGGCCCATGGGTCGGCGTCCGGCGCGGAAGGAAGAGGAGGGGTCAGGTGTCCGTTGGGCTGCCACGGTCCCGGAGGGTAAGAGTCCCGGTACATGCAGCGTTGCGACCCTCAGGTGCTGCGCATGCGGTACCCAGCCACCCTCCAGACAAGAACCGTTCCCTCGTCCCAGTTAACTAGCGCCGTCCCAGCGGGCAGGGTGGCGGAGGTTAGAGGACTCGGGCGTCCCGAGCCCGCGTTTCTGCCTGCAGGGGGTGTGCCAAAGGGCCCTGGTGCATCTGTGGCTCGGGTCAGCGGGAGGAAGGCAGGCCTGTCCCCTCGTTCCGGGAGAAGTGCCGCCTCATGAGGCAGTGTTTCTTTGCACGTCTCCCGGACTGAGAGCCTGGACTCATAAATGACACAAAGTGTTCCGTCGACCTCCATGGAGGCCGAGCGCCTGCCTCCTAAATGCAAGGGGTGGTAGGGTCCGACCTCAGCCCGGCGTTCCTCCCCTTTTCCCTACGCCATGGGAGGGAGGGCGCCCAGGCCACACTGAAAACCACGCTTCCGAGGAAGCTGCGACTCTTAGCGGTGGATCACTCGGCTCATGTGTCGAAGAACACAGCTAGCTGCGAGAATCAGTGTGAATTGCAGGACACACTGATCAACGCTTCGAACACACCTTGTGGCCCCAGGTTCCTACCGGGGCAAAGCCTGTCTGAGGGTCGCCTGCGCATCCATCCCTCTGGGCACTCCAACCCCCTGTGCCTCCAGGAGTGCCTATGGGGTCCGGTCACAGGTACAGAGGCACAAAGCGGAGGGTGATGCTCCCCAAGCCTGCCCAGGCCTTTTGTCCCATGAAGTTCAGACCCGCGGCGGTAGCGGTGGGTGAGACAAGAGCCTGCCTGCCCACGAGGAGGCAAGGGCCAGACCCAACCGCCGCGCGGCTGTCTGCGGTGATGCGGCTGCCATGCTGGGACGGTCTTTCCCTTGCGGCGAGGGGTGCCGTCCCGCACTCCCTTCCGCAGGCGCACAGGCTGCCACTCTCGCGGGCGCCTCGCCAAGCTCCCCTCGCACTACGACCTTGGATGAGAGGCGATGACCCACTGAATTTAAGCATATTACTAAGTGGAGGGAAAGAAACTAACCAGGATTCCCTCAGTAACGGCGAGGGAAAAGCCAGCGCCAAATCCCCACCTGTGTGGAGGGTGCATGAGCTGTGGCGTACGGAAGACCGCCTTCCCCGGCGTCGCTTGGGGGACCAAGTCCTTTTGATCGAGGCCCAGCCCGAGGACGGTTTTAGGCTGGTAGCGGTCCCCGTCAAGCCAGGCCTGGGTCTTCCCAGAGTCGGGTTGTTTGGGAATGTAGCCAAAATCGGATGGTAAAATCCATCTAAGGCTAAATACCGGCATGAGACCGATAGCAGACAAGTACCGTAAGGGAAAGTTGAAAAGGACTTTGAAGAGAGTTCAAGAGGGCGTGAAACCATTAAGAGGTAAACGGGTGGGGTCCGAGCAGTCCGCCCGGAGGATTCAACCCTGCGGGTCGCGGTCAGCCGTTACGGGGTCCCGGCGGACCTCATTCCTCTCCGCCCTTCAAAAGGCAGCCGGGGGAGCGCGCCTGCAGAATGGCACCGGCCCCCACAGGGCGCATTTCCTCTGAAGTGGTGCATGGTGGCTGGCTCCAGGTTGGCTGGGAAGGTGGCCTGCTGCTCCACGGTGGCGTGTGTTACAGCCCCCGGGCAGCAGCATTTCTGTTTCCTCCCGGGGCCGAGGGAGATGACCACCGCCATGCCCTCCCCGTCGGAACCTCCCGTCCCAGCCACGGGGTGGGGGGGAGGAGGCTGGGGCCCCCAGTCCCCTGCGTGAATGTTAACTGGGGCGGACTGTATTCAGTGCGCCCTGACCACGTCGCGCCGCCAGGCAGGGAGGCCCACGCGGGGCACCAGGGGTCCGTGGCGATGTTGGTGACCTACTCAACCCGTCTTGAAACACGGACCAAGGAGTCTAACGCACACGCTAGTTGGAGGGCAGTCCTTTCCCAGAAACCCTCCGGATGAAGGTCAGTGCCGGCTGAGGTGGGATCCCTGCCCCTCTCCCGGGGGGGGGAGGGAGGGGCTAGGGAAGGAGCAGCAGGGAGCACACCACCGGCCCGTCTTGCCCGCACCATCGGGGAGGTGGAGCACGGGCATGCGTGATAGGACCCGAAAGATGGTGAAATATGCCTGGGCAGGGCGAAGCCAGAGGAAACTCTGGTGGAGGTCCGCAGCGGTCCTGACATGCAAATCGGTCATCCGACCTGGGTATAGGGGCGAAAGACTAATTGAACCATCTAGTAGCTGGTTCCCTCAGGACAGCTGGCACTCTAACCCGACGCGGTTTTATCTGATAAGGCGAATGATTAGAGGTCTTGGGGCAGAAACGATCTCAACCTATTCTCAAACTTTAAATGGATAAGACGCCAGCTCACTGGCGTGGAGCTGAGCATGGAACACGAGCGCCCAGTGGGCCACTTTTGGTAAGCAGAACTGGCGCTGCGGGATGAACCGAACGCCAGGTTAAGGTGCCCGATGCCAACGCTAATCAGACCCCAGTAAATGTGTTGGTTGATAGACAGCAGGACGGTGGCCATATAAGTCGGAACCCGCTAAGGAGTGTGTAACAACTCACCTACCGAATCAACTAGCCCTGAAAATGGATGGCGCTGGAGCGTCGGGCCAATACCCGGCCATGGGAGATCAAGCAGAGCTGCGAGGGCTAAGCTGCGACGAGTAGGAGGGCCGCCACGGTGGGCACAGAAGCCCGGGGTGAGGGCCCGGGTGGAGCCGCCGCAGGTGCAGATCTTGGTGGTAGTAGCAAATATTCAAACGAGAACTTTGAAGGTCGAAGTGGAGAAGGGTTCCATGTGAACAGCAGTTGAACATGGGTCAGTCGGTCCTAACAGATGGGCGAGCGCCGTTCGGAAGGGATGGGCGATGGCCTCCGTTGTCCTCGGCCGATCGAAAGGGAGTCGGGTTCAGATCCCTGAACCCGGAGTGGCGGAGACGGGCACCGCGAGGCGTTCAGTGTCGGAACGCGACCGATCCTGGAGAAGCCGGCGGGAGCCCTGGGGAGAGTTCTCTTTTCTTTGTGAAGGGCAGGGCACCCTGGAATGGGTTTGCCCCGAGAGAGGGGCCCGGGCCTTGGAAAGCGTCGCGGTTGTCAGCCCTTCGGAAGTCCCGATGAGGTCGTGTCTGCCGCTTGCGCAGGCGTTCCAGGGCCCGGGCTGGGGCGGTGTGCTTCCCCTGCTGTCGGCGGCATCCCGAGTTACAGAGGTGGACCGCGCAGAGGGGTTCCGCTCTCTGTACATGTCGGCCCTTTGGAAGTCCCGATGAGGACATGTCGGCTGCCCGCGCCTGAGCGGGGAGTTCCAGGGCCTGGGCAGGAGCGGCACGCTTCCCCTGCTGCCGGCAGCATCCCGATTTACTTAGATGGACTGGGCAGATGGGCTCTGCTCTCTGTACGTCATCCAGAGCTCCAGCCACCCCATCGGTGGGCCATCTATGCCCAGCCCCTGTCGTAGGCCTCCCTGGCCTTTTTTTTTTTTTTTGAGCTGCATCTTTCCCGCTCCCTGCGGTCCTACGTGATACACTCCCATGCGATCGATCTGGCAAGTCAGTCCCTTGCATTGTTCTTGTTTGTTGTGGGGGAACCGCCTGGGCCGGGCACAGGGCGGTTTGGGGATGTTGCACCCCCTCGTCTTTGTCTGTCCTGTCCATGTCGTTCCACCTGGGCAGATTGCGGGAGCGGGGTGGGGTCTGGTGGGTGGCCTCCTACCAGGGGTGGTTCTCCCGCTTCTGGGAGCAGTGGGAGGGGGCATCCTCGGTCCCACATATGCTGGGGAATGGGGAGGGAGGGAGCAGTCTCATAATCATAGTAACCTTTAGAAGCCAAACTATAGGAATGGTCTCTGTACAGAAGTGGAACAGCTAACCATATGCAGTTCTTCTGTAGCATCCCTCTTTCTCTTTGTAATGTTGAATGCCCCATTACACTAAATTGTAGCATCATCAGTTACAGGTAATGTCTGTAACAAAAAATATTTAAAAAAAAAAAGTCTGGGAGCCAATAAATTATTAGGGATTTATTAAAACAGTGTAGTTTCTGTGAAATAATGTAGAATGACATGGGGGTTAAGACCTTTGGTTTGGGGGTTAAGACCTTTGGTTTGTTATGAGAGTGTTCTATATCATACAAGATGGCATTGTAAACACATTTTGAGAATTTTTCATTAATCATCTTTACCATTTTGGCGTAAATATCAGATATATTGCATGCATAACCAAGACAATTGACTAATGTTGACTGAGGACATCTAAAGTTCCACGTGAATTATTTATCTATAATCCATATTCCTTTTCGTCCAGTCCCGCACCTCTGGGTAGTCATCTCCCACCAGCGGCTTGGAGACTGAGCATATCATTTTCTTGATATCATCAGCCTACTTAGGCAACTGGTTCCACCTACCATCCCAAGTAAGCTCAGTCTCTAAGCATCTGGAGGTTGGTGGTCCAGAGAACTGGACTCACTGAGGAGAACTAAGCAGTTTAGTTAGCCGATTTCTTCCTTTTCTTTCTTCTTGATCGGAGTTGCTCTGCATATTGATAGGGCATTCACTGCCTGGTGTTGCCTTTATTTAGCCTGGCTGCTCTGTAAAATTAAGTCCTTCAAAAAAAGAGAGAAGGGGCTTTCCCCCTGGCAGCACTTCAGCAATACTTCCACCTCAATGCTGATGCTTGAGACAGAAGCAGTATGCGAGGTGGGAAAGCGGTAGCTCCGGCAACAGTAAGGCTTTCAAGTGCTGGTGGAGGGGTATAGTGCAGAAAGGTATTGACCGCTCCGTTTTTACATTCCTCTCTTGGACGCAACACAGGATTACCATGTGGCGGGGCATGTGGTCTGAAGTGTGGGAATAGGATGGGAGGCCGCAACTTAGCAGGAGATACTTAGAGGGGGGAGGCTCTCCTGGCCGGATCTAAGCTCCACAGTTTGTTGTTTTTGGCATTTGGACAGATAGCTGATTGGACACCTCAAAAAAAAAAATATATATAAAGAAATACAGGAACACAAGTGGAAGAGTAACCTAGTGGTGAGTGCCCTAGCTGGGTAATCAGGAGTCCAGGGTTCACTTCCCACTAGCACTCCCAGTGGCCTGGGGCAAGTCACTTAAGACCCCTTGTGGGAACAATGCCAGCCTGGCTGCAGTGCTTGATGTGCGAGACATACAGGAGCTCTGTTTCAGATAAGGGCATTTGCTGGGGCTGTGAGGAGGAGACTCAGGCAGCCAAATAGGGACTGCAAGAGGGAGCTGAAGGCAATTTGGGGCAAATGGGCTCCTCAGGTCAGCAGGGAGCACTTCGCAAGTCCAGGAGGGGTGGGGTATGACTGCAGGGGAGGTACTGGGGTCATCACCACCCCCTCCCCCTTAGAGCCCTACAACCATGAACAGGATTTTCCAGGACCCTCTATGCCCCTAGTGAGGAGTTTTGGGTGGAATTCATTGTCTTTTTGCATAAAGCCTACTGCATGAGGCTCTAGGGGACAGATGGTCAGTCTGCATCACAGGTGCCCATGAAGAGGCCAGTGGCTGCCAGAAAGCTGGAGGCAGGCTTAACGCCATCCAGGCTGCAGCAAAGGTTCGATGGGGGGGGCGTGGAAGAAGACTCCCTGCTGGCAGAAGAAATAGAAGGAGAGATTCTGCAAGAGGAGGGGTCCAAGATCGTCTGTTTTCCGCAGACAAGAATTTGCTGCTCTCATTGCAGAAACCTTGAAGGCAATGAATATGCCTACAGGTCTCCCTCTGGAGGAGTCGGAGGAGGATCTGCTTCTGCAGGTGGTTTGACCCCCTCGTGCCCCTCTGGGCCTCCAGGGTGACCTTCCCGTAGCCCATTCCTTTCGCCGAGGCCCCTTTTGGCTCTCCGGCAGAACCCCTCCATCACATGCCCCAAGAAAAATCAGGACGCCACTTCACTGGGGAGAAGTCGGAGGCTCCTTCCAAGTCCCTGGAACTCCAGCTCGGACGCAGGCAGCAAACACGACCTCATCGTGACTTCTGTGAGCAGCGTAAACCCGCTTGGTGACCTCGCGGGGCCACACCGGGCTTCCCGTGCGCATGCCAACCACCGATTTTGGGGCAAAAAGACTTTGTGGGAAGCCTGTGGTGGCCCCCGGAGTCCACCGGGAGGAGGTACTCGGTCTATCCATGCGCAAAGAGGGGTAGGCAGATACTGCGGCTGCCGGGTCCAGGTCGGAGCTCTGGAGGTGGGGGTGGGGGCACCTCCTCCGGCAGCACATAGCTCCTCACCCCTTGGTGCCAGGAGGATGGGACCGAGCTCGGGCGAAGCGCTCGGTCAGGGCTTCATGCTCAACAGGAGCCGTCCAACCCGCACATTCCGTCCCCTTCCCGCAAACGTTCAATGGGTTGAGGCGCTCGGGGGCATCTGACCTCCTGGTACTCACGCCCATCCTCGATCGTGGGTATGTCCCGGTCGGAGCTACAGAGGTGTGGGGGGACGACACCTTTCGCAGCCTGTAGCTCTTCTCCCCTTGTGGCCAGGAGGACGTGTCCGTGCACATTGCGAAGCCCTCGATCCGGGCTCCCCCACACAACGAACCTTCTGTCTCCTTCCCGCAAACATTCACCGGTTCAAGGCACTAGGAGTTTCTGACCTCCTGGGACTCTCACCCGTCCTCGATCACGGTCGGAGCTCTGGAGGAGGGTTGGCGCCACCTTTTGCAGCCCCTATCTCCTCTCCCCTTGTTGCCAGGAGGAGGGGCCCGTGCTCGTTTTGCTGTCCTCGTATGGGGCATCACACCCGTCCATCATCCTTTCCTCGCTCTCACGCGTTCTCTTCCCCCGGGATGGCGCACCCCAAGCCCCCTGCTGCCAGGGCAGGGGTTTTGGCTTGCTGGCGGCGATGCTTCGCCGCCTTCCTTGGAAAACCCACCATGGACCGCTGCTGCCTGAAGCCCGGAGGAGGACCAGGGGAAGTGGTAGCGTGCCGATCCTAAAAGCCCCCAGCCCCCACACCTCTCTCTCTCTTTCTGACTTTTAAGGCCCTGCCCCACGTTCCCCGTGCAGGTTTCAACTCGGCACTTCTGGTTTCCCGGCTTTCCAGTGCCAGCCCCCGGGCTCGGGCCATCTGGTGGCTTTCCCCAGCCATCTGGTCCCCCTTCTACCAGGTAGAGGAGGAGGGGGGAGGGATACCGCTGCCGGCGGCCTCCTCCAGGAGACAAAAGCTTGTCTCAAGGGATGACTTTCAATAGATCGCAGCGAGGTAGCTGCTCTGCTACGTATGAAACCCTGACCCAGAATCAGGTCATCTACGAATGATTTAGCACTGGGTGCCCCACGAACGTGCGTTGCGCGATGGGAGAGAGGCGGCCCCCTTCTGTCCGTGCTCCGGTCCTGAGGCGAGTGGCTCTCCTTACCGGCCGGGTGAACTATGCCCGTTGATAAACGGGAAGCTCACCCCCCTCGGAACAGCACCTGTTGGAGCACCACCCACAGGTACCGATGACTTACCCGATCAAAGGCTTTGGACTGGTCCAAGCAGACCAACCAGTGGTCCCTTTGAACCGCCCAGCCCCGCTCCACCATCTCCCGAACCGTGGCGGCAGCATCCAGAACCCCTCTCCCCTGAACGGAACAGTCCTGGGACGGTGACAGCAAGGCGCCTGACACCGCCACCAGTCGGTTGGCCATGTTCAGCAGAGAGAGCGGCAGCCAGAAGTTCAAGGAGCTATCGTCCTTCCCCTTGGAGAGCAGCAGCAGGACGGACTCGCAAAATGACCGGGGGAGAAACCCCGTTGCCACGACCTCCTTAAAAAGGGAGGTCAGGAAGGGGGCCAACTGGGCAATGAAAACGCGATAGAACTCTGTGGGAAGCCCATCGGGCCCAGGCACCTTCCCCACTGGCATGGCGCAGATTGCCCTCTCCATCTCCACCCACTGAATGGGAGCAGCAAGTGCATCCACCTGCGCCTGAACCGCATCGGAGTACACTGGGGGAGGCCCAAATACTCCTGTATGCGCGTGAGAGGTCCACGGGGTGGTCCCCAAATAGATCCAAGAAGTACTCCGCCACCATCCGCAACAGATCCTCCTGAGAGGTGTGAAGGGTGCCGTCCGCGCCCTGCAGGGCCACCACCTCCCTACGCTGAACCCGCTCCTTGCAAGAAAGTAAGGGGTCTGGGGAGATGACCTTAATGGCCGCCCCCTCAAAGCAAAAGGAGGCATGGCGGTCATAAAGCAGGCCCTGGAGCTGGACGCGCAGCTCCTCCACCTCCTCCCGTGCTGCCCCTCAGGATATCAAACGGTCCAGCACCCTCCGGAGAGGTAGCGGGACCGAGCAATGGAGGTACCTCGGGAGCGGAAGAGTTCATGGGCACGGTCCTTCACCGTGTCCCACCACACACCACGGGAAGGAAACACACATAACAGGGACTCCTGGTCCGCGAGGAAGGCCAGAAACCTCGGGGCCACCTCTGAACAAGATAACAGTTCTACGTTCAGTCGCCAAAGCCCAGGGCCCCTGCTGAGCTCCACATGGGCAGGGAATGACACGGAAAGAACGCAGTGGTCCGAGAATTTCACCGCCTGCAGCTGCAGCGGGGAGTACTTCACCCGGGCACTCACGTATATACGGTCGAGCCGACTCCTGCAAGCCCCATGGTGGTAGGTGAAACCCGGCGACTGCGGAAAGACCTGGTGATACATGTCCACCAGGTCAGCCGTCCGGGCCATTTCTGCCAAAAAGAAGCCATCATAACCTGGGGGCGAACAGGTCCCCCCTTGGTCCTGGCCCAGGGTGATGGTATTGAAATCCCCCGCCAGGACCATCAATTGGGAGGTGTGTAAGTAGGGGCGGATGACCTGAAACAAGGCCTTCCATGCCGACTTAGACTGGGGGCCGTAGACCACCACAAAACAAAACCGGTGAGACCCACAGCAGCCGTCTAACAGCAGGTATCGGCCCTGCTGCAACTCCCACACGTACTGCACTCAGAAAAGACCTGACGTGAACAAAACCGCGATCCCTGAGTAGGGCTTTGGCCACAAGAGACCAGAAGGAAGGACCCCACCTCCAATCCCGCTTCGCCCGGTGAAGGCTAGCGAGCGAGGTGAGCCTGGTCTCCTGCAGAAAAATTACATCGAGCCCTCTCGTGGAAAGAAAAGACTCTATTCTTTTCTATGTAATTATCTCATGTATATAGTTTACCCCGGTTCTCCAAGTTTGTACTCCTGTTCGATGTAAACCAAACAGCTTGTTGTTATGGTCTTTATGTTATAATGTAAACCGCGCTGATGCCGAATAGTGCGGTATATAAGAACTTGTAATAAATAAATAAATAAATAAATAAAAGCATAGGCCGCGGCCCGAGCCTGGTCCATAAAAATGCTCGCCACGTTGATGGTGATGCACGAGAACGCAGGAGTGCCCGCCATGTCTACTTTGAGTGTGGTGTCCCCTTCCTCCTCTTCAGACCCTCCCCAGGATCTCCAGAGTCCTGCTTAAATGACAATCTGGGAACCCTAAACAAGCCCTCAAGGTCCACGTTGACCACCTCGTAGATCTCCTCTCCCTGCTCCGCCCTGTCCCCCCAGGTTGGTCTGGCAACCACGGGACCACCAGGCAACACTGTCACGTGGTCCAGCTCAGCCCCCCCTGGACGAGAGGGCCCGGTCAGGTCAGGGCTCGGAGGAATGATCTCCCCTATGGGGTCCACCTCAGGTGACTCTCCCCAGACCCAAAGACACAGTGTCCTCCCCTGAGGGGGAGGCCAGGACAACCAGGTCAGCAGCGGGCTCTCGCTGGGGCCTGACACACAGTGGCGGTGACAACTGTCTGTTCTCCCCCACCCGCCCCGGTAGCCGCTGTAAGACCACCACCGGGAGCTGGGCGCCGAGCTCTGCGTGCTCTGGGGGGCCCCAGCTGCGGTGTGCCCTCCTGCCGGTTGGCGGCCGCTGGGGAAGGGCGGCAGGCCCCACCTCAAACTGCACTGGACCTCGCACAGGGGGCAGGGGCCCTGCCTCCGGTGGCAATCCCGCCTTAGCCGTGTCCACGGCCAAAAAGCAGAAGCGGTTCACGTCCAACACGGGCTCAATCTCCAACAAGGGGGAGGTGGCTCGCCTCTTATTTTTTGCCTTGTACTTCCCAGGGGAGACCGTGGTCCACTCCCCAGTCGGCACCCCCCCAGCTCCATTATCCTCCTGTGCATCACCCACCACCACATCAACTGTACCCTCTGGCCTATCCTGTTCCCCTCCCTCAGATGGCTCCCCCCGGCTCAGCAGTCTCCTCCGCCCTGGGGCTCTCGGGCCCCTCCTGAGGGCAAATGTTCACCGGGATGGGGCGAAGACACCCCCTGGTCCATTGTGTGATGCGGAGGGGCAGCGGGCAAAGGGGTGTCCCAACTCTCCGCAATGGTTGCACCAAATTAGTGCGCACCCGGCTGAAGCATGACCTCGTACACCGCAATGGGTGCAGACATGCTCGGGACCGGACATGCTCAGATGACGGAAAGAACCGCAGCGATGACACTCGCGGGGTTGTCCGGGATAGTAGCACAGGATGCGATCCTGACCGATGAAGCCGGCCGAGGGAACAAGCTGCACCATGTTTCCCACCTCCCGCAAGTGGACTCTACGTTTCCATGATCCATCCCACACCCCTAGGGGCCCAGGGCCCTTGGCCAGGGGTGTGAGAAGCTCTGCATGACGCGACAACCAGTACTGCACATCCTGCCCAGGGAACAATTTGTTTCGAACCAAGATGGTCACAGGTACCACCCCCTGGCGAGATACGGGCACAGCACAAAAGTTGACCCATCTGCCATGCCCCCTCTGCTTCTGGTATCAGTCCCAGAAGATCTCCAGCCCCCCCGACTTACCATGAAGCTCTCATTGTACTCGACCGTGTTGCTCAGGTGGATGAAGGCATAGAGGTCCCCTGGGAGAAACCCCAGCCTAAGGCCCCTCCCCGGCCCACCGGATCTGTGCCACGTTGCGGTGCCAGCTCTCACCCCCCGTCCTGCAGAATACCCCCCTCTGTGTACCCCCCCCAACAGACCCCCTCCAGGGGGCCCCTGACCCACTCGGGGGCACAACCAACCAACCGGACCCTTGCAAGGCCTCTGCGAAGGTCCAAGAAGGCCCAGGCGTGCTCCCCTCCATGCCTCCCACTATCTGGGACACCTCTGGCCCTACCTGCCCCTGCACGGCCTGCTCTTCCTCCTCTCACGACTCCTCAGTCCCCACCATCTGGGAGTCAGTGGGGCTGTGGATTGCAACCTGAACCAACTGCAAATCTGTCACACTGCCCGTCCCCCCACCATGCTCCCTACCCCTCTCCCTGTCCAGCAATTCCTCCAACATGTTGTACTGGATTGAGGGGGGCTTCAGGATCAGCAGGTACTGAAGGCCCCTCTGCCTCCCTCCCCGTGGGCTCCAACACCCCTTCCTGGCCTTCCAGGGCCTCCAACAGGGCGCGCTGGAGTACCTCCTCTGACAATGCCACTAGCCCCCTCTCCCCCTCTCCTCCATCATCACCCCCACCCTCCATCTCCTCTGCCTCCAGGGAAGCCCCTAGCGCCCCCACCTCCCTATGGCCCTTCCCCCTCCAATCCCTGGACACCTCCCCCTTGTCCCCCTCCGGTACTTCCAGGGGCCCCTGAACCCTAACCCGGGTACCCCCTCCTACTCCCTCAGGGCCCTTCTTGGGTCCCCGCTGAGCCCCCTTCTTCCCCTTCTGCTCCTTTTCCTGTGGCTGCAAGGCCCTGTCCGCTGCTCCCATGAATGAGAACACTCCCTGCCCTGCAGGCCCCACTGGTTGTTCCCACAAAGCCCCCCGTACCATTCCCTCAGTCCCCTTCACCACCTCTCCCCCCCCCCTCCCGCGGGATCCGGCACAAGGCAGGGCTCTCTCTTCCGCCTCCCTGCTCCCCCCCTCCCCATTCCCCAGTACAGGTGATTAAATCTGATCTCCTTCCCTACCCTGGAAGAGCACCACTGGGAAAGCTTCAGTTCATTCTAAGACCATGCACACCTGAATTTGCCCTAGATAGAGGGCAAGGATTGTAGAAAGAGGGTTCTTTAACATTCAGCAATGTTCATAAGCGTCCCAAGTCCTGTTGTCTCTGCCACACATGCCAAGGGCAATGGCAGCTTGCGTCTGATGCTCAGCACAGGCTAGGAATAGGAGAAAACAGTGCTATCTATGATTCAATACCCTGATAAAAAATGCAGATGAGCATTTTTAGAACATACACATATAAAAACATATATTCCAGAGGGTTGCCATGAGTCAACACAATACCACCAAACCTTCATCCAACTATGACTATAGATGTTAATTTTTTTTCTCTGATAACAGCCTCAGAAACAACCAATAGCACTAGGAAACTGGATGTGATTTCATCTTCCAGAATAGTGCAGGTTTTACATCAACGGCTGAAATAAATTAAACTGTGAATATCCACTACTGTGTGTGCTATTTGCTTGTGCTTCTTCAAACATTTGTCACTTTTAAATCTGTAATTATTAGCACAAAAATACTTAGCTTTGGTGAATGTGGAATATTTTCACAGCGAAGAGTTATTTTCTTTTTTTCTTTGTTTAAGAACCAATCGTGATTTCTCAAATGAATGTTTTTTTCAAGCGTGGCTTTCAAAGTGTGTCCCGACGCCAACTGTTATTTACAAGTCCCTTGAAAAACCCTTATTGGAGAAACGCATGGGTGCCTGTAAAGTTGGCATCGGGACACACTTTGAAAGCCACGCTTGAAAAAAACATTCATTTGAGAAATCACGATTGGTTCTTAAACAAAGAAAAAAAGAAAATAACTCTTCGCTGTGAAAATATTCCACATTCACCAAAGCTAAGTATTTTTGTGCTAATAATTACAGATTTAAAAGTGACAAATGTTTGAAGAAGCACAAGCAAATAGCACACACAGTAGTGGATATTCACAGTTTAATTGATTTCAGCCGTTGATGTAAAACCTGCACTATTCTGGAAGATGAAATCACATCCAGTTTCCTAGTGCTATTGGTTGTTTCTGAGGCTGTTATCAGAGAAAAAAAATTAACATCTATAGTCATAGTTGGATGAAGGTTTGGTGGTATTACGTTGCAGTAATCATCCATAGAGATTACCCCTTTTGTTCTATGAGTCAACACAGACACAATGGCACTTAACAACAAAAACATACATATATTGCTTTATTACATATTGTATTGTTCAGGGCTATTCTGATAATATTCTAATTCCTTTTAAAAGGACATTGAACTATGATGTCTGGGATTTCCGCCTGCTTGTTATTCTTTTGTGACTCACTGCCACTAAAAGTGGAAGGTTAAGAAACCATAGGAGCAGCCAAATGCAGAAGATGGGAGGGAGAAAGGAAGAAGTTTCCTTTTTCTTGGTAAGGCAATCACCTTTTTCCACTCAGAGCCTCTGAAAAAAATTAATTTTCTACTCTGGCATTTATGAGAAGCTTTAATTAGCAGGTTCCTAATAATGGAGAACTCTGAGGATCTGTGTGTATCTATGAGAGGCTGTGCAAAACTCCTCAAAGCAAGACACAGATCAAAGCCTTGAGTCTAGTGCTGTGATCCAGTAAAAGTCGTGACACTGATATTGCCAATACGAAATTAGTTCTTACCTGCTAATTATCTTTCCTGGAGCTTTCTCCGGGCCAGTCCAGGGACAGGTAGGGGGGGTTGTCAATCCTCTATAGCTACTGAGGACTGATCTGAAGTTTTGATGAGACGTGAAGCCACTCCCCCAGAGGATTACCCAGCAGTCTTCTGATGACAAAGCAACTACAAAAAAGAACTGAAAATAGCCAATGAGCTCTGAACACTAATAAAGTTCTATAATCCTTGCAACTTGTGGAAGCCATAAAATAGGCCTTGAAAATGGCATGAAATATATCTATATATACACTATAGCTCTTTTTTTTTATTTTTTATATAAGTAGAAATTAACGGTAGACAGCATTGAATGAAATCTGAAAGCCCCAAGAACGACCCCCGCCACGCAAGAACGACTGAAAACTGAAAGCCGAGCAGGAGACGATCGAGAAAAACTTATCGCAGGAGAGGTGGGGCCCTGGACTGGCCCGGAGAAAGCTCCAGGAAAGATAATTAGCAGGTAAGAACTAATTTCGTATTCCTTCTCGCTTCTCCGGGCCAGTCCAGGGACAGGTAGGGCAGTACCAAAGCAGTACCTAATGATGGGAGGGACCTGCGAGGCCGGCGACCAGAGCTGCGGCCCCCACCTTTGCATCGTTCCGGGCTTGAACATCCAAGCGGTAATGCTTAGTAAAAGAATGTAAGGAAGACCAAGTAGCCGCCCGACAGATATCTATTGGTGGAACAAATGCAAACTCCGCCCAAGAAGTCGCCTGTGCTCGAGTAGAGTGAGCCCGTAACCCCAGCGGCGGAGAAAGTCCTTTAGCCGTGTAAGCTGCGACAATAGCACTGCGAACCCACCGCGCTATGGTGGATTTGGATGCCGGTTGACCTTTATGAGATCCGGCGTACTGGACAAAAAGTCTATCTGTCTTCCGAAAGGATTTGGAAACGCGAAGGTAGGTGCGCAACACTCTTGCAAGATCTAAACGCTGGAGAGCTCGATCCATTGGGGAACCGGAAGAAGTAGGAAACACGGGCAAAGCCACTGTCTGATTAACATGGAAAACCGACAGCACTTTAGGCAAATAGGAGGGCACGGTTCGGAGAAGCACCCGCTCCGGCAGAAATTGCAGATAAGGCTCCTTGCAAGCCAAGGCTTGTAAATCGGAAATGCGGCGAGCGGAACACAAAGCGACCAAAAAGGCTGTTTTCCAAGAACACTCGCGGACCTCCCGAGAACTGAGAGAAGCTAAAGATGATTGAGAAAAAGCCTCCAAAACCACATTCAAATCCCAAGGAGGAACCAAGGGACGCACAGGAGGACGATGAATCCGCGTCGCTCGTAAAAAACGTTGGACATCGGGAAGCGTCGAAAGACGCCGGCGGCGAACATATCCCCGAAAACAAGCAAGCGCCGCCACCTGAACTTTAAGGGTACTTGAAGCCAGACCCTTGTCGAAGCCATGCTGAAGAAAAAGGAGAAGCTGAGGTAAGGTAGACGACATAGGAACATCATCACGTTGAGCACACCACGACTCAAACAAATGCCAGACGCGCACATAAGCCAGAGAAGTCGTCGGCCTTTTCGACTGAAGCAACGTAGATATCACGGAATCAGCATAACCGTGACGTTTTAACCGAGCCCTCTCAAGAGCCAAGCTGTAAGCAAGAAGCGATCCACGTTGGGCATGAGAATCGGCCCCTGATGTAACAAGTTGATACGAGCCGGCAGAGGCCACGGCGGAGCCATGAGAAGCCGAATGAGATCGGCATACCAGGGACGACGAGGCCAATCTGGAGCTATGAGAATCACTCGGCCCCGGTAATTCGCAATCCGTTGAATGACCCGACTCAACATTGGCCAAGGAGGGAAAACGTACAAGAGGGAGTTGGCGGCCAAGGTTGAACGAGAGCATCGAGTCCCTCTGACATGCGCTCCCTGCGCCTGCTGTAAAACCGGCCGACTTTGGCATTGGCAAACGTTGCCATCAAGTCCATCACTGGAGACCCCCAACGCATTGTCAGATTGTGATAAACTGCCGCGTTTAGTTCCCATTCTCCGGGATCGATAACGTTGCGGCTGAGATAATCGGCTTGAACAGTGTCCTTGCCAGCGACATGTGCCGCTGAAAGCGCTGTGAGATGCGATTCCGCCCAAACCATCAAATCCTGACATTTGGCGAGCAGAGATGGAGACTTGGTGCCCCCTTGCCGATTGATGTAAGCAACTGTCACTGCATTGTCCGAGAAAATCTTGACCGCTTTGCCGTAAAGCAACTCCGCGAAGCGAAGCAAGGCCAGACGAGCTGCTCGGAGTTCCAGACGGTTGATCGACCAGGAAGTCTCCTCCGGAGACCAGGAACCCTGAGCGACCAGCGTTTGACAATGCGCTCCCCAGCCGGAAAGACTGGCATCGGTGGTAACCAAGATCCAGGAGGGCTCCTTTAAAGGAACCCCTGCCGTTAGATGGTCGGGAAGCAACCACCACTGGAGGCTGCACCTCACATGATCTGGACAGGAAAGGCGCTGAGAGAGAGAGTGGAGTTGAGGAGACCACCGGGAAAGAAGCGTCTGCTGTAAAGGTCTCATATGAGCTTTGGCCCAGGGAACCAGATCCAGAGCAGCCGCCATGGACCCCAACAGCTGCAAAAAGGTCCATGCCGACGGAGCTTGAAGAGACAGAAAGGCTTGGAGCTGGTGCACCAGCTTTTGCACCCGAAGACTGGGCAAGGAAACGAACCCCCGCTCCGTGTTGAAGCAGGCCCCGAGATAAGTTAACTGCTGCCGAGGTAACAACTGACTCTTGGAGTGATTGATCACCCAACCAAGCTGCTCGAGAAGCTGCACTACGCGTGCTGTCGCCGCCAGAGACGCCTCCCGAGAATCGGCCCGAATCAACCAATCGTCAAGATAGGGATGCACCAGAATACCTTCCTTCCGAAGCGCCGCCGCGACCACTACCATCAGTTTCGTGAAGGTTCGTGGAACCGTCGCGAGACCGAACGGCAATGCCCGAAATTGGAAATGTCCCATGGGAAGCGCGAAACGTAAATAGCACTGATGAGATGGCCTGATGGGAATATGAAGATAAGCCTCTGTGAGATCTATGGAGGAGAGAAATTCTCCCGGTTGAACCGCCCAAATCACCGTACGCAAGGTTTCCATGCGAAAGTGAGGCACCCGCAAAGTACGGTTTACACTCTTGAGATCTAGGACGGGACGAAAAGAATCCTCCTTTTTGGGCACTACAAAATATATCGAGTATCGACCGCAGCCGCACTGGTCCAACGGCACGGGCACAATCGCCTGCAGTTGTAAAAGGCGAACGAGCGTCTCGGAAATGGCTTGCATCTTCCTCCTGGGAGCACAAGGGGAAGGAACGAAAGCGGGTTGCAACGGGAACGCGAAGTCGAGTGCATAGCCTTTCTGAATGACTTCCAGAACCCATTGGTTGGTCGTGACTGCGGTCCAGGCAGCTAGAAAGTTCTGTAAAAGACCGCCTACCGGAACTAACGCCTGGACCTGCTGACCTTCATTGCGGCTTCTTAACGGAAGGTTGAGAGGCCGTTCCGTAAGAGCGGCCAAAACCTCTGGCTCCCCGAAAGGACGAGCCCCAAAAGGAGGAGCGCCCCCTAGAATACGGCGCGAAGCGGGCTCCTCGAAATCTACGGGACTCCCGAGCAGAGCCCCGAACCGCTCCCGCACCTCGCAGTGGCTTGGGGCGATCTTCCGGCAAACGCCCGCCCTTGGAATCTCCTAAATCTTTCACAATTTTTTCCAAGGCTTCCCCAAACAGCAACCGTCCTTTAAAAGGCAATTTACTAAGGCGAACCTTAGAGGAAACATCCGCTGACCAGTTACGCAACCAAAGGAAATGCCGAGCTGCTAATAGAGGCCATGGTCTTGGCCGCAATCCGGACCAAATCATAAAAGGCATCCGCAGCATAAGCTGCAGTCGATTCTAACTTGGCCGAATCGGGAATCTCGAAGCGGACTCTCCCGCCGCGTCTCCCTGCAGCCAGCAAATGGAAGCTCGAGAAACATAGGCTCCGCAAATAGCTGCCTGCAGTGCTAAGGCACTGGAATCAAAAGCTTGCTTGAGAAGCACCTCCAATTTCCTATCCTGCAGATCTTTCAGCGCCGCCGCGCCCTCCACAGGAATGGTAGTCTTTTTAGTGACTGCTGACACTAAAGCATCTACCTTAGGCATACGGAATAACTCGCGATCTTCTTGAGGAAGAGGGTACAAGCGTGCCAGAGCGCGCCCTCCACGCAGAGTAGCCTCGGGACACTCCCATTCCGAGTCAATCATCTGTCTAATCACTCTATGCATGGGAAAACAGCGCTGCTGAGACTTAAAACCCTGCAACAAGGGATCCTCTAAAGGTTCTTGGGAAGAGGCAGGCGGATCCAGATGGAGAGCCGCTAAAGATTGGGTAATGAGAGCAGCGAGCTCCTCCTTACGGAAGACTCTAAAAATATTGGGATTCTCACCAGGAACTATCTCTCCTTCCTCCAATTCTGCAGTGTCTGGATCCAAAGAGAGATCTGCTGCTGCTTCAGAGACAGCCTGACCCAGAAGGAGAGACTCCGGAGCCAAAAAGGAGCCCAAAGGATCTGCTAGACCCTCTTTAGGCTTAGAAGAGCCTTCTCCCGGATCCTCTGCACCCAGCATTCCATTGGACGGGATTGCTAAAGCAGGGCCCGCTGCAGCTAGTTCAGGTTGAGTTGATCGCAGCAAAAACCGCCCTGTGCATGGCCAGAATGAATTCTGGCGAGAAAAAAGAAGACACATCTCCTTGAGACAGTAAAGAGGGCTGCGGAGGCTGAATAACCGGGAGAGGCTCCTTAGCAGATTTTGCCTTTCGTTTGTGTGTCCGAGGCTGCTCCGGAGGAGAGCTGACAGGCGGCGGTAAAATGGCCGACTTTCCAGCGGTACACGAAGCACTCTCTAACTTGTGTTCCGGCTTGTCTGACATGCCCCACAACGAAGGAGAACACTCAAAAAAACAAGTCTGAGGTAAAACAAACGACGCCGTTGAAAACGGAGAAGCGGCTCTAAAAGAAACCCGGGAAGGAAGGCTGAGCCGGAATGCGCGCCCGACAGTGACAAGACTTACCGCACAGGAAATAACAGGTAGACTCAGTAGGTAGACCCGCAGCCAGCGGGAAGCTGCCCACCAGAGCAACGATAGCGGCAGAGGTAGAAACTGGGGCTCCCAGAAATAATCCTCTGCCGACTGAGACGGAACCGGTGAAGAGAGACAGGCTCTGCCGCTCACCGGAGAATTTATTTTCTTGACGTCTCTGCGTGCTTAAAGGTGCAGCACTCCAAATTACTAATACAAGGACACAAGAAATATTAGCCCTGCTAGAGCTAATATAGATGAAAGAAAATAAAGAAATCACAAATAGCAGAATCAAACTGAGGGAGAAGCAGAGAATCGATCCTCTGTAGCTGCTGAGGACTGAAAGACTGCTGGGTAATCCTCTGGGGGAGTGGCTTCACGTCTCATCAAAACTTCAGATCAGTCCTCAGTAGCTATAGAGGATTGACAACCCCCTACCTGTCCCTGGACTGGCCCGGAGAAGCGAGAAGGAACTAGGGTTAACTAGTGCCATAGAGCAGACCTAACCAGTCCTAAATCTATATACTTGTATATCATATCTTTAAGAAAAATGGGAACCACAAATTCATAAACAGAACAGGAAGAAATCAGGACTACCAGACTGTCCCTCATGATATGGTTATCACAAAATGTAAATGCCTAGTCTAGCTTTCCAACTTTCGCCCCACATTAAATTAGATCTGCATTAACAGGCTACACACCAGCACAGATGTTATAAAACTGGTTTCATATCATTGGCAAACAAGTTGCAGGAACCATGTAGACAAAGAAAATGATATTGTTGATGAAGGGGGCTAAGAACATTGTAAACACAATAGATTATATATGCTGAAAGGTGTTGATTTTTCCTTCAGTTCCTTAACTCTCTTATATGATTTCTTTTATACAATGCCCTAACACTGCCAAGCTCCAGGACTGTCTGTTCCTGTAGTTGCATACAGAACTGGAGAGACTGAGGCATCCAGCTAGAGCAATGAATTAATAAAATAAAGAAATAATCACAAAAATTGTGCTGGAAATAGGTTTAAACGAATTGTAACAGTACAGACCATTGTGCAGTCATTTTCTATTGGTCTGATCAAGAATATCACCTTATGCCTTGATTCCACAAGACTGGTAATTGCCTCAGAGTGGACAGATATAGCTTTCTTCCTTCCCTAAAGGGAAACACAGTAACTTGCTGGAAAGAGCTGCATGAGCTACCAGATCCTGAGGTATACTCAAAAGTCATGAAAACATTCTCCTTTAACATTGGAAAAAGAAGAGGAGAAAGATGTCACTCTTCTGTGGAAGGAATAGAAAGAATCTTCTGATGACAGAGACTTTAGTTTGAGGGCTCCAGGGGTGGCTGGTCCAGTGTCTTCAAGTCATCCAGGAATTTAGTGGGAGTTAGAATGTGTGTGGAACCTGGTGGAGGAAACAAGAATAAATTGTCAAATTGGGCCTGACCAAAGACTTTTCTAGCTCAGCAGTCTCTGGCAGCGACAGAGTGTGTGCAAAGGAAGTGCAATACCTTGTAAAAGTGTCTTTCCTTGTAGATTTCACATTCTACTACTCCTGAACATTTGTATAGTGCTACACGACGTATGCAGCGCTACACCAACAAATGTAAGACGGTCCCTGCTCATCATTCAATCTAGTGAACACAGACAACAGTAGCTGTAGACATGAGATGCATTCAAGGGGGATTGATAAGGAAATGCTACTGTCTAAAAATACATTAAAGTTGGAGTTTCAATGATCTATAGAAAACACACTCTACTTTCAACATTAAAGAACAAGTAAAGAAATATTCAAAAAGTAATTAAGGAGAAATAAAAGAGCAATGTTTTTATAAGGATTTACAGGTTTTGGCTCAGTACTTAGTGGGAGCCCTTTTTATAGCAACAACAACCAGTGCAATTTTAACCCACTCTTCTTAGCAGAATAGCTGAAGCTCTTTCAAAATAGCTGGAGATGACCCATGGAATGCAGTCCTCAAATCCTGTCACAGATTACTGGATTCAAATCTCTGCTTTGAATGGGCCACTCAAGGATACTTGCTTTTTACTGGGTGAATTCCTTCTTGCTTTTCTTCCATACTTATTGCCCAGATGAATAGTGAATCTTCTCTCCAGCTCCAAGTCCATGGCAGATTGGAAAAAGATTTTCTCCAGGATCGGTTCACTAGCCTCCATGTTCCCAGTACAGCAAAGCATTGCCACAACCTACTGTCATGCTGCCACCCCCGTGCTTTGAAGTAGCGGGCAGTGGGCTGTGTTTTATGTCGTACATGCTGCTAAGTTCCACTTTGATCTCATCAGACCACAAAACGCCTTCCTCTACATGTATGCAGTGTCTCTAAGTGGTATCATAGGTATTTTCCTCAACACCAGCTTCCTTCTTGCAAACGGGCTGTGTGGGGAATCTGGAATCTAGGTAATCAAGGCAGTGTCTGGATGGTGTCAAAGGTTTTCCCATTTAACAACAATGAACCTGAAAGGGCCCCAAGGGATATTCAAAATTTCTTCACAGTCTACCCCTAATCTGATCTTTTAATAAATTTATCTGGGTGCCTTTGACAGCTCTCTATTTAAATTTATTATGGGCATTGTTCAAGACATTTTTTGAAAATGGAGCAGATTTGAGTTTGCTATGACAAAGGGTGTGAAGATTTTTTTAAATTTATTTATAATCTTTTAACATTTAAATCAAGAAAGTTCACAGAACCATCTTGACAGAAAAAGAACAGATACAATCAGAAATAACCATGCCCAAATATTGTAACAAAGTAAAGCAAGTAGAAACAATATATCTGTTCACCCTAGCCCACAATAATTGAAAAAGGGGAAGAATTTCCAAGTAAATTATCACCAACAAACCAAAAAAGAAAGGGCGCAGTTAACTACTCCAGTGCTTATTTAAGAGAGCTCAGGTGAAGCACCAATAGAGGTCTCCAAGCGCCTGGCATTAATGAAAGCTGTTAACTGGGGGGCTCATAAAAAATATAAGAAATAGCTTTATATTTCACCAAACATTTGCAAGGATGTTTAAGAAAAAAGAGCCCTCCCATCTGCAGAATACCAGGGCGTAACAGGAGAAACTCCTTGCGACGCCTCTGTGTTTCTTTGGCTAAATCCGGATATATACGTACCGTTAAACCCCTAAACAAATTTCTTTTCCTAAAAAATAGCTTAAGAAGCCACTCTCTATCTGATAATAGTGCGAAGGTAACTAGTAACGTAGATGGAACCGGAATCTCACTCTCAGAAGTTTCCAATAGATCTGTAACATTCAATACATTAACTTTATCTTTATTTCACTTGATCCTGTACCCCCCCCCCCTAAATTAACCACACTTTCAGCTAACTTAGCCTTAGGGAGATAATAAATTCTCACCAAAGGTGGTATTAATTCAGGGGCCACCCCCAAAACATCCACCTGGTACTGCCTAAACATTTCTCTAGGAGATACAGACATTAATCTAGGAAAATTAATTAATCTAAGATTATTATTTCTAGAAACATTGTCCAAACGTTACAACTTACCGATAGCTTGAATGAAAGACATTCTTTTGAGAAACATCTGCTTGTTCTTCTAAAGCTGTAACTTTCCTCCGAGACTCAACCAAATCCATTTGTATTGTCGAAACCTTCTGCTCCAACTCTTCCACAGCCACCACAGAATTATTCAATTTCCGTTCCAGAAGTGCAATCTGAGGCACCAATACTTCCCCCCTAAGGAAAGAATGGCCTGCCAGATAGTCTCCAAAGTGAAATTCTCCGGACGTTGTTAAGGTAAACTTCAACCCAGGAGCAGCCTCCGATGAAACAGCCTCCATTCCTGCCCCAAACACTTGGCCTCTATACGCCGCAGGAGACACCAAACCTGCGGTCACTTCCTCAGCCGCCGCCAAGATTGTACATGAAGAGCGCTGCCCAGCAACGGCACTCTTCTGGCTCCGCAGTCCCTCCGTTCCTTGCCCCCTCGAACCAGCAGCTTCCCACAACTCTGGAGGGGAGCCCAGCTCCAGGAACCCTTCAGGCAGGGACTGATCTCTGAAGACTTGGCGCGGGGCTCTCAAGGGAAGAAGATACAGCCAAAGCAGAAGCTGAGCCACCCGACTCCGGACAAACTGCAGCTTGGCATTCTCCCCTAGAATCCACTGGAGTCCGATCGACGCGTACCACAAAAGCATCAAGGGGTCCAGCAGAAAGCGGCGTAGAGGTCTGAGGGCACAAACCCGCCTTTCCCTTTACGCTTCCTCCTCATCACAAGAAATAACGCGTTCACCACGGACCGTTAGCTGCCACCATATTAGTTAGGACACTCCCTCTCTCCCAATCGGGTGTGAAGATTTAAACAATCAAGACTTTTGGATTCTTATTCTTAACTACTTTTTGAACATTCAAAAATGTCTTGCGCAGATCACCAAAACGAATTCCTACTTTAGTATATTAGAAATGTGTGTTTTTCATATAACTGCATGTGAAAAATGTACACATGAAGACTTTTACAAAAGCATTATCTATAGACAGTGGTTGTAAGTTCCAATGAGGGGGGGCCCCCCAAGCAAAATTTTGCTGAGGCCCCCTCCCCTCTTGTATGGCATCCGTCCCATTCTGGCCCCCCACTCAGCGGCTGCCTCCGCTCTTGCAAGTTTACCATAAGCCTGGTGGCTGTTCCAGACTGGGCCGAAGTCTTATGGTGCAGCAGTTATCGCAAGACTCTGGCTCAGCAGGAGACCAGACATGCAGCAAACTTGCAAGAGCAGAGGCAGCGCAGTAAAGAGGATCAAATAAGTTTGCCACTCTGCCTTACCACTGCTGTATGGGGGTCCTTTTTCTGCCCAGCCCCCACATTGCGAGAGCACCACTTTGAACGTGGTGATACTATTTTCATTCCTAATGCTCTACACACAGCAGTAAGTTTGTGAGGTTAACTTTGCCTTGTGTGAAGATAGCCCTATTTGTGTTTTGGAGATCTGAAAATGGGCACAGAGACGTCTCCAGAGGCATTTTAGAAGTTGGCTCCAAAGATAGCCCCAGCATGAGGGGATGTCAGTGTCTGAAAGGGGGCATGGTAGAGGCATGGCTATGGCATTCTCATAAAACTGGATGTAACTGCCTGATTTCAGGAACATCCTACATGTCTGGAGTTGCGTTTAAGGTTATACTTGCTTCAGGCATGAATAAGCATTGTGAAAGTGCTCATTTTGGCTGAAAAACATCCAGAGGGTGTAGAGAAGATAGCACAATTTCAATGATCACAGCAGCGGGATTTGAACTATTCCTAACCTACTACTCTAACCATTAGGCTAGTGTATCCTAGAGGTCTGGGTTCTGAAATATGCTATGTAGAAGCCCCACAGAAGTTCATATCAGGCACAGTCGCATTTGTCTTCATACAAAACATTGGTAACGACATTCAAGCTAATTCACAACCTGGCCCCATCATTCCTTTCCACCCTGATCGCCTTGCAACCTACCACAAGAAGCAGGAGAACCATAAACGCAGACACACTTATAGTCCCAAACAGCATCAGACATGTAAAATCCAGCACTAGTCGCAGAGCATTCTCCTTCTCTGCCCCCACTTTATGGAACAACCTACCACATGAGCTGAGAGCAATAAATGACCTACTCGATTTCAGGAAAAAATTAAAAACTCATCTATTCAACTGCCACTATGGCCAGATGTGAATCCAACAAGATAAAAAGAAATGAATAGCCGTTTGTCAAATGTAAATAGTTAAAGGATAAGCGCTTTTGTACATATGTATGATAGTTCCGGAAGGTCTATATGTAGACCCTGCGATGTGTGCTGTGTATTACCCCTCTTCTTGCTATCTATGCCCCAAACTTTCTGTCTTGATTTTGTGACATATCCCAAAACTATAATCAGACCGCTTCTGATCGCTGGAAGTAGCGGTATATAAGTGTTTGCTAAATAAATAAATAAAAATAAATAAATTGTGGCATCATGTCTGCATTTTTTCAGAAGTTCTGGCTTAAACGTCACAGATGGCACTTGGATGTCCCTTCTAAAATTCCACTTTTTATGTTTTAAGCCTGCTACCCAATAATTTCATCCACTGTGTCTCAGTTTTATGAATTCTGTCATTTACCTCTTCCATATCTTTCAGGATTTTATATGCCTCTATCTTTTCTATCCTTGCTCACATGAATACTAGTTTTTTTTAAGCCTCTCATTGTATGCACCCTCCCCAACTTCAATTTTATATAGTATACTCTGATTTGTCTGCCTTCTGTGCTGCTGCTTGCTGCTGTGGGTTCAAAACAGGCCAGCCCTTGAACACATGCAGCACACATCAGGCTACTGTACTGTTTGTTAACAGTGGCAGGCTACTGTGCTCCGTACATGCTAACACGGCTGAATGCATATCATTTCCTACTTGCATCTCTGCACCACAAGACCTTCCAACAAGCGTAAGCAGAATTCAACTGTTTAATGAAGGGAGAGAGAGCCAGAAGTAGGTCATACAGACTGACAAGGGTAACTCCTCTTCTCATGTTGGCATGAATTCAGCAGTGAGGTAGGGAGACAGGTGCAAACTTTACTTTTCTTTTTTTCTCTCTCACCCCTCCCCCCCTCCAAAGGACCAACTGCAAACCCAAAAGTCTCAGGCTCTTGCATCTGTTCAGTTGCAGCTCCAGCACAGCAGTGCAATAAAAACACTTGTATTTTTTCATTTTATTCCTTAATCATTCTTCAATGTTTTCCTGTCTCCTTTATGTAGGTTTCCAGTTTTCATTTCTCTAGCCTTTTTTTATTCATTCTTTCGACTGATGTTTCTTTCTTCTGTTACCCAATGTGTTCTCTCTTTTTCCTTTAAACTTTTATCTTACTGCTTTCTTTCTTTGTATATTTATGTCTTACTTTTTTCATATTTTTTTATTTCTCTTTATCAAACCCATCGTTCTCCTCTCCCCTCTCTCTCTCATTCCTCCAGTCTGCCCTTCCATACCAACTTCTATAGCCCCTTAAGAGGATTGTCTTGTGTTTGTCCCATGCTTTCCTGAATTCAGATACATTTTTTGGCTCTACCACCTCCACTGGAGACTATTCCATGCATCCATCATTCTTTCTGTAAAGAAATACTTTGGCAAATTACTCCCGAGTTTACCCCCTTTCACCTTCATCCTATACTCCGTTACAGAGCTTAGAAAAAAGTGTGCTTGGTCTCTATACACGCCTGGCCCTTGCATCCCCATTCCCAATGGCTAAGGTGCTGTCCAAGCCATGATCAAAGGAGAATGAGCTGTGGGGCTCATCCCCTCCACCCATCCTTTGAGGTTCTGAAAGGATGCCTCGCCCATATAGGACCCTGCAAAAAAATAGGAATTGTTATCTGATGAAGCCCAAGGTTGCAGCAGTTTTTGCAAAATGTTAGAGCTTCCTAGAATACTCTAAAGAATGTCTGTGGGTGTTCCCACACCAGTGTGGTTGCACAGGACCATTTCAAATTTTTTTTAAATTTTTATAGAAAATTTTAGAGGTATGTTTACTAAATGTTAATGTGCATTAAGTGCCACTGTGCCCAAAGAAATAAGAGCTATGGGCATTTAATGCACATTAACATAGAAATATGACGACAGAAAAAGATCACATGGCCTATCTAGTCTGTCCTTCCATATCAACTAAAACAGTCCCCTTTTTACCTTTAGAGATCCTCTGTGTTTGTCCAAGGCTTTTTTGAATTCAGTTACTGTCCTCATCTCTACCACCTCCACTGGGAGACTATTCCATGGATCCACTACTCTTTCCGTAAAGAAATATTTCCGCATATCACTCCTGAATCTATCTCCCTTCACCCTCATCCCATGTCCCCTCGTAGCAGAACTTGCTTTCAATTGAAAGAGGCTCTCTCCCTGAACATTTATGCCACGGAGGTATTTAAACATCTCAATCATATCACCTCTATCCCGCCTTTCCTCTAAGGTGTACATATTAAGATCCTGTCCTCATATGCTTTATAATGAAGACCACTAATCATTTTAGTAGCCACCCTCTGCACCGACTCCATCCTGTTCACATCCTTTTGAAGGTGCGGTCTCCAGAATTACACACTATACTCCAAATGAGGTTGTACCAAAGACTTATACAAAGGCACCATCACCTCCTTTTTCTCTGCTAGCCATTCCTCTCCGTATGCACCCAAGCATCCTTCTAGCTTTTGCCATCGCCTTTTCTACCTGTTTAGCTACTTTAAGATCATCAGACACAACCACGCTTAGGTCCCACTCTTCTTTAGTGGACAAAAGTACTTCACCCCCCTATACTATATTGCTCCCTTGGACTGCTGCAGCCCAAATGCATGACCTTACATTTTTTTAACATTAAATCCCAGCTGCCAGATTCTAGACCATTCTTCAAGCTTAGCTACATCCCTCCTCAAGTCATCTACACCTTCCTGGGTGTCTACTTTATTGCAGATTTTGGTATCATCCGCAAAGAGTCAAAGCTTACCCGACAGCCCTTCCGCTATATCACTAACAAAAATGTTAAAAAGAATCGGACCAAGGACAGATACCTGGGGCACACCACTGGTAACATCCGTCTCCTCAGAGTGAGCTCCATTTACTTGTACTCTTTTTCGCCTCCCACCCAACCAATTTCTAACCCAAGCAGTAATTTTAGGGTCCATCCCTAGGGTGCTCAGTTTGTCTATAAGTCGCCTGTGAGGAAGTGTGTCAAAGGCTTTACTGAAATCTAACTACACCACATCTAGGGCTCTCCCTCGGTCCAACTCCCTGGTCACCCAGTCAAAGAAATCAATCAGATTTGTCTGACAAGACCTGCCCCTGGTGAATCCATGCTGCCTCGGCTCCTGTAATCCGCCGGACTCCAGAAACCTCACTATTTTCTCTTTCAGCAGCATTTCCAATAATTTACTCACCACCGAAGTTAAACTAACCAGCCTGTAGTTTTCAACCACATCCTTACTTCCGCTTTTGTGTAAAGGCACCATGAGCCTCTCTCCAGTCCTTTGGCACCACTCCCAACGCCAACGAGGCATTGAAAAGGTCAGTCAGTGGAGCTGCTAAAACATCCCTAAGTTCCCTCAGTATTTTAGGGTGTATCCCATCCGGTCCCAACGCTTTGTCTACTTTAAGCTGAGCTAGTGTCTCACGAACACAGTCTTTTGAAAATTGTTAAAGATGTCCCTCGCTTCTGTTCCTGTTTGTGGGTGTTTTCTGAGGTCCTGCTCCTGGTTCTTCATCTGTGAATACAGAACAGAAATATTTGTTAAGCAAGGTTAAATTAGACTTACCTGCTAATTGTAGTTCCTGGAGTAACTCCAGTCTAGTCCCGGAATCCTTGGGTCTTCAACCTCTACCAGCAGCTTTGGAGACTGAGAAACATTAGTGCTGTGATGTCACTGGCATATAAGCTCTGGCAACACCTCCTCTCACCAGTTAACCTATTGACAAAGCAGACTCACCGGAACAACAAGTAGATAAACAACAAAAAATACCAAGACTAGCGCCCCCATATAACTATTTACATGAAATACCGTATATCGATTATGCAGTGAGGTCCTCCTTCCCCTTAACTAGAAGAACAACCCCCCAAACGATGGACATAACCCACTCACCGTTACAGCAACTGAACGATGGCATACAAGCTGGCTTACCTGTAAATGCGTTCCGGCTTCAGGCCCCATAGCACCACCACCTAGGGCGGGAACCAGGACTAGATTGGAGTTACTCCAGGAACTACAATTGGCAGGTAAGTCATAATATATAAGAAATGCCATACTGGGTCAGACCAAGGTCCATCAAGCCCAGTATTCTGTTTCCAACAGTGGCCAATCTAGGTCATACGTACCTAGCAGTTTCCCCAAGAGACACAGGTTCCATAATGCTTGTATTGGTTCAAGCATTGATATCCTGGGTCCCTTCTTAATAATGGTTTAGGAACCTTTCCTCCAGGAATTTGTCCAAACCTTTTTTAAAGCCAGCTACACTAACAGCCTTTACTACATCCTCCGGTAACAAATTCCAGAGTTTGATTACACGTTGAGTGAAAAAATATTTTCTTTTATTAGTCTTAAATAGTTTACCCTGTAGCTTCATTGCATGTCCCCTAGTCTTTCTATATTCTGATAAGGTAAACAATCGATCTACGTTTACCCGTTCCACTCCGTTCATTAATTTATAGACTTCTATCATATCTCCCCTCAACCGTCTCTTTTCCAGGTTAAAGAGCCCTAACCTTTTTAGCCTTTCTTCATAGGAGTATCCTTCCATCCCCTTTACCATTTTGGTGGCTCTTCTCTGAACCTTTTCTAAAATCGCTATATCCTTTTTAAGATACGGCAACCAGAATTGCACACAATATTCAAGGTGCGGTCTCACCATGGAACGATATAGAGGCATTATAATATCTTTTGTTTTATTTTCCATTCCTTTCCTTATGATACCTAGCATTCTATTTGCTCTCTTGGCCGCTGCTGCACACTGGGCCGAGGGTTTTAACATGTTATCCACAATGACGCCTAAATCTTTTTCCTGGGTGGGTGGTTCCTAATGTGGAACCTTGCATCGTGTAACCATAGTTTGGGTTGTTCTTCCCTAGGTGCATAATTTTGCACTTGTCCACGTTAAACTTCATCTGCCATTTTGATGCCCAGTCTTCCAATTTATCAAGATGCTCTTGAAATTTTCTACAATCCTCTTGGGTTTTAACAACTTTAAATAGCTTTGTGTCATCTGCAAATTTGATAACCTCACTCGTTATTCCACTTTCCGAGTCATTTATGAATATGTCAAAAAGCAGCGGACCCAGCACAGATCCCTGGGGTACACCACTATTCACTTTTCTCCATCGGGAAAATTGGCCATTTAGCCCTACCCTCTGCTTTCTATCTTTTAACCAGTTCCTGATCCACAATAGTACACTGCCTCCTATCCCATGACTCTTTAGTTTTGCCAAAAGTCTCTGATGAGGGACCTTGTCAAAGGCTTTCTGAAAGTCCAGATACACAATTTCAACCGACTCACCTTTGTCCACCTGATTATTCACTCCTTCAAAAAAACATAACAGATTAGTAAGACAAGATCTTCCTTGTCTAAAGCCATTTTGGCTGTCTCCCATTAGGTCATGACTATCTACATGCTGAGTAATTTTATTCTTTATGATGGTTTCTACCATTTTTCCCAGTACTGATGTCAGGCTCACCGGTCTGTAGTTTCCCGGATCACCCCTGGAACCCTTTTTAAAAATTGGTGTTACATTGGCGATCCTCCAATCTTCAGGTATTAGAGATGATTTTAATGATAGTTCACAGATTACTTATAGCAGGTCTGCAATCTCATATTTCAGTTCTATCAACACCCTTGGATGTATACCATCCGGCCCAGGTGATTTGCTACTCTTCAGTTTATCTAATAGTTGTAATACATCTTCCCGATGTATCGATATTTCCTTCAATTCTTCCGCACCTTTAAATACCACTTCAGTCATGGGTAACATCGCTACATCTTCCTCAGTAAAGACTGAAGCAAAGAATTCATTCAGTCTTTCCGCTATCGCCTTGTCGCCTCTTAGTGCTCCTTTAACCCCTTTATCATCTAATGGACCAAATGACTCTCACAGGTTTTTTGCTACGAATGTACTTGAAAAGGTCTTTACTTCGCGTTTTTGCTTCCGCAGCAAGCTTCTTCTCAAATTCTCCCTTTGCCTGCCTTATCAATGCCTTGCATTTGACTTGCCAGTGCTTGTGCTGTTTCCAGGTTTCGTCGTTTGGCTCTTTTTTCCATTTCCTGAAAGACGCTTTTTTGCCAACAACAGCCTCTCTGACCTCACCTTTAAACCATGATGGCAGTTTTTTGGACTTCCTTCCACATTTCTTAAAGCGTGGAATACAGCTGGTCTGGGCTTCCAAGATAGTATTTTTCAACAACACCCAAGCTTGATGTACGTCTTTAACCTTTGCAACTGCTCCTTTTAGTTTTTTCTTAACTGTTTTCCTCATTCTATCATAGTCTCCCTTTCGAAAGATAAAGGGTAGTACTGTGGATTTCCTTACTATCCCTCCTCCACTAATTAAATCAAAGGCGATCATGCTATGATCACTATTGCCAAGTGGCCCCAACAACCTTATCTCTTGCACTAGATCTGGTGTTCCACTAAAGACTAGGTCTAATATGGCTTCCCCTCTGGTTGGTTCATGAACCAGCTGCTCCAAGAGGCAGTCATTTATTTCATCTAGGAACTTTATCTCCCTAGCATGTCCTGACGTGACACTGACCCAGTCGATACTGGGGTAGTTGAAATCACCCATTATTATTACTGCACTGTAACCTTTGTTAGCTTCCTTGATTTCTTTGAGCATTTCATCATCCATTTGGTCATTCTGGCAAGGCGCTCGATAGTACACCCCCACTGCCATTGCCTTCCCCCTTTTACATAGAATTTCAATCCATATAGATTCTACAGCAGATTTTGTTTCCTGAAAATCTTTAATCCTTTCTGACTCAATGCTTTCTCTAACATAGAGAGCAACCCCTCCACCAATTTGATCAGCTCTGTCATTACGATATTGTTTGTACCCAGGTATCACAGTGTCCCACTGGTTGTCCTCCTTCCACCATGTCTCTGATATTCCAATCATATCTAACCTTTCATTTGGTGCTATATATTCTAACTCTCCCATCTTATTTTTTAGACTTCTAGTATTTGCATACAAGCATTTTAGAGAATGTATTTTATTCATATTAATTTGGCTATTGTTAGACATGGGTAATTTGGTATCTTTAAGCTCAGTCTGCTCCATACTTGAGGGCATTTGGGCTGCTTTACTCTTTTGTGGAACCTCTCTGCTTTTGGTGGTATCCTTCAAAGATACATTCTTCCGAACCATCCGCTCTTGGGCTACTGTCGGCTTTCCGGTCTCACCATCTAATTTAACCTTCCTGATCGTCCCTCCAGTCTAGTCCCGGAATCCTTGGGGATGTATCAGAGCAGTGAAAACAATCAACGGGAGGGTCCTGCTACACTCGCCTGAAGCACCGCCGATCCAAAACGGACATCTCTTTCCGCTTGCACATCCAGACGGTAATGTTTCACGAAGGAGTGCGATGACGCTCACGTCGCCACCCTACAAATATCCTCCAGTGGCACTAGGCTATACTCCGCCCAGGACGTAGCTTGTGCTCTAGTGGAATGAGCTCTCAAACCTTCTGGAACCGAACGTCCCCATAAAAGATACGCCGATGCTATCGCCTCTTTCAACCATCGAGCAATTGAACTCTTAGAGGTCGCTTCTCCTCGCTGAGCCCCTGCAAAAAGAACAAACAACCTGTCCGATTTACAAAAACTAGCTGTTCTAGCTAAATACGTCTGCAATGCCCGCTTAACATCCAAGCGATGCAGCTGCCCCGCATCCTGAGTGCTCTTTCTGGATGTAAAAACTGGTAAAGACACCATCTGGTTCATATGAAAGCTCGATACTACCTTAGGTAAGAACGAAGGCACCATTCTCAACACCACCTTGGCATCTGAGGAGGACAGAAAAGGCTCCCCTACAGGACAGCGCCTGCAACTCCGACACACGCCTAGCAGAAGCAATAGCCACCAGAAACACCACTTTAAGGGTCAGATCCTTCAACGTTGCCTTCGCCAAGGGCTAAAAAGGCGCCTTCCCCAGCGCCTCTAAGATCAAAGGAAGATCCCAGGCCGGAAATAACCGCCTACAGAGAGGCCACAAAAGAACCACCGCTCTCAAAAAAATGCTTCACATCCGCATGGCAACCCAAGGAACTGCCGAGCACTTTACCTCTATAACAGGACAACGCTGCCAACTGAACCTTCAACGCCGCCGCCGCCGCTAAACCTTTCTGAAAGTCATCCTGTAAGAAAGCCAGCACCTGAGGCACTGACGCTCTTAAAGGAAGAAACTGCCTTTCCGCACACCAGGCCTCAAAGACACGCCACACTCGAACGTACGCCAGAGACGTCGATGTCCGCCTTGCCTTGAGAAGGGTCGCTACCACCGCCTCCGAATAACCTTTCGCTCTCAATCTAGCCCGTTCAATAGCCAGGCCGTAAGCGAGAATCGATCCACAGGGGCATGCACAGGGGCCCCTGAAGCAAGAGATCCTTTCGAACCGGAAGCCTCCAGGGCCCCTCCACTACTAGACGCACCAGATCTGCGTACCATGACATTCGAGGCCAATCCGGAGCAATGAGGATCACTCTCCCTCTGTGAAGCTCGATGCGCTGAAGCACTCTCCCGATCAACACCCACGGAGGAAAAACATAAAGAAGTTGGTCCCGCGGCCAATCCTGTACCAGCGCGTCCAGACCCTCTAACATCCTTTCTCTTCTTCTGCTGAAGAACTGACTGACTTGAGCTGACTGAAACGTTGCCATGAGATCCATGACCGGCGTTCCCCAACGACACACTACCAATCTGAAGACTTCCGGATGAAGAACCCACTCCCCCGGGTCTACTCTCACGCGATTCAAGAAGTCGGCCTGCACATTGTCCACTCCCGCGACGTGCGCTGTCGACACGGCCACTAGATTCTGTTTGGCCCACTCGAACAAGCCTTCTGCTTCGGCTTCCAGTACCACACTGCTGGTGCCTCCCTGCCGATTTCCATAAGCTACCGCAGTCACATTGTCCGAGAATACCCGAACCGCCTTCCTGAACAGATACGGTCAAAATTCTCTTAACGCCAATTCCACCGCTCTCAACTCCAATCTGTTGATGGACCACGTCTTTTCCTGAGTGGATCACTCTCCTTGCGCTATCCGACCTTGGCAATGAGCTCCCCAGCCCTGCAAACTGGCATCTGTTGTAAGCAGAATCCACTCTGGCACTTCTAACGACACGCCCTTTGCGAGGTTCTCTGGACTTAACCACCACTGCAGGGCTTGCCGCATCTGAGATGGACAAACTAACCTCCGGGACAGGGAATCCTTTTGATAGGACCAGCGTTTCAGCAGTGCCCTCTGCAACGGCCGCATGTGGGCCCTGGCCCACGGAACCAACTCCAGTGTCACTGCCATAGTTCCTAATACGCGTAGGTACTCCCACGCGGTGGGACTCTGCATGCTGAGGAAGCAAACTACCAACTGCCGGAGTGCCATGCTTTGCTGACGGGGGAGAAAGACTCACCCCACCCCCGTGTCGAACCGAGCTCACAGATACTCTAGCTCTTGAGTCGGCTGCAACTTGTTCTTTGCTAAGTTGACCACCCAACCTAGGCTCTGCAGCATCTGCAGCACATTGGCCGTGGCCGAGACACTCTCCGCTCGGGACAGAGTAGTTACTCACCTGTTCTCCAGGAGCAGCAGGAATCAGTCCTCACATATGGGTGACGTTGGTGCTGACGGAGCCCTCGCGGAGCAATTTTCCCCAGCTTTCAAAGAAAGCCTTTGGGAATTGCAGTGCGCATGCGCGGTCCTCTTCCCGCCCAAGGGTGCCATCTTGCTCAGTCTGATGACATAGCGAAAAGACAGCAAAAAATTAGCAAAAACGAAATCATAGGACTGCAACTCCAAGGGGAGGAGGGAGGGTTGTGAGGACTGATTCCTGCTGCTCCTGGAGAACACCTGTTACAGGTGAGTAACTACTCTTTCTCCAGGACCAAGCAGGAAGTCAGTCCTCACATATGGGACTCCCAAGCTTAAGGCTACCGGAGACCCTAAGCACAAAAAAGGAGCTCCCTCAAGCTCAGTAGCACAGAAGGAAGGAATCTTCTCGGAATACGTCTCCAACCGGTAGCCCAACATCCGGGATGGAGGGTAGGAGTTGCCTATACCCCAAAGAGATTACGGAGGACTGCCTGTCCGAAAGCACTGTCCCTGCGGGACTCCCTCTCCAGGCAGTAATGGGCCGCAAAAGTCTGGCTTCTTGAAGACCAAGTAGCGGCCCGGCAGATGTCTGCCAATGGAACAGAGCGGAGGTAAGCCACTGACGCAGCCTTCGCCCTAACACGATGAGCCGTGACTCGACTCTCCAACGAGAGGCCGGCCGCCCCATAAGCCCAAGCGATAGTCAGCAACCCAGATGGACAGAGTACGCTTGGAGACAGGGAGCCCCAACTTATTCGGGTCATAAGACACGAAGAGCTGAACAGCCCTTCGGTGCTCCCGCGTACGGTCAAGGTAGAAGGTTAACGCCCTCCTACAGTCCAGGGTATGCAGGACCATTTCAGCTCGGCTGGAGTTTGGCCTGGGAAAGAAGGTCGGAAGCATCACCTCCTGGTTGATGTGAAAAGGGGAAACCACTTTAGGAAGAAACTTAGGGTGAGTCCGTAGGACTACCCTATTCTTGTAGAACCTAGTGTAAGGGGGATCAGACACTAGGGGCCTGCAGTTCACTAACGCGTCTAGCAGAAGTGAGGGCTACCAAGAATAAGGTTTTCCAAGAAAGAAAACGAAGAGGACAGGTAGCCATAGGTTCAAAAGGCGGACAGGTAAGCCGCTGTAAAACCACGTTCAGATCCCAGTCAGGGGCTGGTGGGCGCAAAGGTGGTTTAAGGAGAAGGAGGCCTCTGAGGAAACGAGCCACAAGAGGGTGGCTGGAAAGAGGCCTGCCATCCACCGGCATGTGATGTGCAGAAAGAGCACTGAGGTGGACCCTGACCGAGTTGGACTTAAGTCCAAGGTTGGAGAGGCAAAGCAAGTACTGCAAGACCACTGACACTGAACAGGAGAAGGGATCTTGAGATTGCTGAGCACACCAGACGGAGAACCGACGCCACTTAAGAGCGTAGGACTTCCGGGTAGAGGGTCGCCTGGAGGCCAAGACAACTTTGTCCACATCTGGAGGCAGCAGGAGGGGAGCAAGAACTACCCTTTCAGCAGCCAGGCCATCAGATGCAGGGACTTGAGGTTGGGGTGTAGGAGAGTCCCGTGATCCTGGGTCAGGAGATCGGGCTGAAACCCCAGAGGGAGAGGAGTGTCCACCGCCAGCTGCATCAGAAGCGGGAACCAGGGCTGTCTCGGCCACCTAGGAGCCACGAGGATCATTGAGGCTTTGTCCCGGAGAACCTTGAAGAGCGTCCGAGACACCAGTGGCATGGGAGGAAAGGCATACAGAAGGCCCGTGGACCAGGAGAGAAGAAAAGCATCCGCCGCTACTCTGAGAGGATGCGGTTGTCGAGAGTAGAATCGGGGAAGTTGCCGGTTGAGAGGACTGGCAAAGAGATCCATGGTGGGTAGTCCCCACTTGAGAAAGATCCGCTGAAGCACTAACGGATCCAATCTCCACTCGTGTGGCTGGAGGATTCTGCTGAGTTTGTCTGCCAGGCAATTTTCTTGACCCGGGAGATAAACAGCTTTGAGGAGGATGCCCCGGCGTACGGCCCAAGAACACAGTTTTTGTGCTTCCCGACAGAGAAGAGAGGAGCCTGTGCCCCCTTGCTTGTTCACGTAGAACAGGGCAACTTGATTGTCCGTCTGGACCAGCACAGACTGGTAAGACGTGAGGTGGGAGAAGGCCTTGAGAGCCAGGCGGATCGCTCTGAGCTCCAGGAAGTTGATCTGCTGGGCAGACTCCCAAGGAGTCCAGAGGCCTTGAGTACATGTCCCTTGGCAATGTGCTCCCCAACCCAGGAGAGAAGCATCGGTCGTCAGGACCTGAGAAGGCGGAGGAGACTGAAAAGTCATTCCGAGCACAAGGTTTGGCAGATGAAGCCACCATTGCAGAGAAGAGACCAGCGGGTCGGAGATCTGCACCGAGTCCGCCAGGCTCCCCGTGGCCTGATGCCATTGCTTGCGAAGGCACCACTGAGCAGGTCGCATGTTCAGGCGGGCATTGGGGGTCACATGGACTGTGGAAGCCATATTGCCGAGCAGTCTCAGAAATTGTCTGGCAGAGACCAGGGAATTGCTGTGAAAGTGGCTGGCCAGATCCATGAGCCTGTGTGCTCTGTCTAGAGGCAGAAAGGCTCGCGCCTGGAGCGTGTTTAATCTGGCGCCGATGAACTCGAGATCCTGAGAGGGGAGCAAAGTGGACTTTGCGAAGTTTATGACAAAGCCCAAGTGCCGGAGCAGAGCCACAGTGCGATGCGTGGCGTGAGTGGCCTCTTGGGAAGACTGTGCTCTGATGAGCCAGTCGTCCAGGTACGGAAATACAAAGAGGCCTTGAAGTCTGAGATAAGCAGCCACCACTGCGAGACATTTGGTGAATACCCGTGGTGCGGAGGATAGGCCAAAGGGTAGTACTCTGTACTGGTAATGATTGCCTCCCACAACAAACCTGAGATATTGTCTGTGGCTTGGGTGGATGAGGATGTGAGTGTAGGCATCCTTTAGATCAGGATGGGTCTGAGGCCTCCTGTTCTTTTGGGTATCAGAAAGTACCTGGAGTAAAAACCTTGACCTCTCAGGTGGTGGGGCACCGGTTCCACAGCCTGTTCCTGAAGAAGACTTGCAAACTCCTGAAGGAGTATGTCCCTGTGCAGAGGGAGTCTGAGAGGCTCCCCTGGAAAGTAGGAGGGAGGTACCTGGTGGAAGTGCAGAAGATAGCCTTCCTGGACTATGTGAAGCACCCAGGTATCGGTAGTGATTCTGGACCACCTGTGGGCAAAGTGAACCAGCCGGCCTCTTGTGCTGAGAGAAACCAGCTGAGGTGGAGAGGCTATGCTGATTAAGTCAAAAGCCCCCACCCTGCTGAGCAGGGGCCGGTGGTGCAGGCTTGGGGGCTTGATGCCTACGGGACCCATTACCCCGTCCCTTGGCCTGCTGACCCTGTTGGGGAGCTGTTGAGGCCTGATAATGAGGGTAGTGTTTATAGGCAGTTGCCTTCCTCGGGTAAAAGGGCTTTTTCCCCGAGCCCTTCTTCTTCTGAGAAGGGGCAGAGGTCTTCTTGGAGAGCCGAGTCCTGGCGAGAGTCTCGGTCTCGATTTGTGCAGCCTTTTCATCCATGGGTTTGACAAAGAGGTTCTCACCTCTGCAAGGGACATCGACCAACTTATCCTGCACCCATGGCTCGAGGTCGGATGACTAAAGCCAAGCCTGTCGTCGGGCACCGATGCCGGCTCCGGCTACTCGAGCCGATGCTTCGAAGCCATCATAGGCTGCTCGAGAGATAAATTTCGAGCACTCTTGAATACCAGTTGACAAGGCTTGGAACCTCTGCAAAGGTTCCTCGGAGAGACCAGCAGAGAACCCGGCTAGTTCTTTAGCCAGGTCTCGAAGATACATGCCCATACATGCCCATCAGAGCACAGTCTTCCCAAGAGGCCACTCACGCCACGCATCGCACTGTGGCTCTGCTCCGGCACTTGGGCTTTGTCATAACTTTGTCAAAACTAATTTCAGAAGGACCAGAGCAACGACAAGTGATAGAGCCTTCTCCTTTGCTGCCCCTACCCTCTGGAACGAAATCCCTTTAACCCTCCGCAAAATAAAAGACCTTCACCAATTCAAAAAAAGAACTAAAAACATACCTTTTCACAAAACACTTTGAGATCCCCTACCAACAAAAAACCTCTCCGATACAATCACAGAAACACATTCACAGTTCTCAAGACAGAACAAATGATTAAACATAAGAAAGACACTTACTCTACTCTGCCTTACCCTACAGACAAAGATTTACACAAACAAATGGCTATATCTCTATTGTAAATAATACCGGTAACTCAATTATGTTGTGATGACCTGTACATAGTTTGAATAGTGTTATTCTAGTTAATGTTCAAAACATGTTCAATGTAACTAAACGTGTACATAGTTAACACAAGTTCCATGTAAAATATACAGAAGTATATTGATTTTTGTTCGATGTGAACCGCCCCTGATCTCTGGAAGGGGCGGTATATAAGAAACTGTTAAATAAATAAATAAATAAATAAATATAGAGCTGGTAGGTCTGGACTCGACAAGCAAGCATAGAGCCCTGGAAACACTTTCTACCGAGGGCATCCAGGCTTCGAGCCTCCCGACTGGGAGGCACCGAGGAGTGCATTTTCTGACTTTTAAGTCTATGCATGGCCGATTCCACCACCATGGAATGGTGCGGTAGTTGTGCCTTTTGGAACCCAGGGCTCTTGCGGACTCGATAAATGGAATCGACCCGCTTGCTTAACACCGGCGACGACGCCGGGCTCTCCCACATGCGGAAGAGAAGTCGTTCCAGCATCGGAGGAACCGGTACAGTAAAGGCCTCCTTTGGGGGAGAGTCGTACTGGAGGGCGTCGAGCTCTTCGGCTCGAGGCTCCTCCTCGGGATCCGCGGGGAAGGCCAAGGCCTTGGCCATATCCCGCACGAAGTTCGAGAACCGGGTGTCCTCCGGGGGGGACCTTCTCCGAGGTTCGGATTCGGGAGAGTCCGATGGGACACACCGAGTCCAAAAAGAACCAGGTGACTCTTCGTCCTCGGATTCCCAGGCGGACTCCTCGGAGGAGGAGTCGAGCGGCTCTGGTCGGGCGGGTATCGATGCCATCCGCCCCGACGCCGAGCGAGTCGGCGTCGACGACCTCAGTCCCGAACGGGAGGCCGAAGGAGACCGCGACCGAGGATCGACTCGAGCCCCCATGGACTCGAGGATCGGCTCGGTCTCCGGGGTCGACTTGGAGGTCGATGTCCCGGTGGTCAGGGCAGAAGCACCGGCGAGGCCAGCGATCAATGCCCGCTGCTGGTCCATGAAGGCAGTCAGACTGCTCTCCAAGGCCGTCAACCTGAGTCCGAGCTCAGGAGACCCAGCAGTCCCCAACTCGGGCCCCGACGTCGGCTCCTTTGGAGGCGAGTCCACGAGGACAACAGTACTCACGTGAGGAGGCGAGTCCATCTCGAGTCGAGGATGTTTGGAAGGCCTCTCCATCTCCAAGGACCCGGGACGGCTATCGGGGCTATGCGACCTGGCCCTCGAGGAACCAGGAGCGTCCACCGATGCCGCCCTCGCGGGTTTTTTCTTCCGATGACGCTCCCGGGTAGGAGACCCCCTCTCAGAGGAGCTACGATGATGTTCAGGACCAGAGTCCCGAGACGTCGAAGCCTCTGACGAGGTCCGAGCCCGGCCGGAGTCAGAGAAGATACGTTCCCGCTGATGCTGCCGACTCAACGCTTTTGAGGACATCTTGCCACACGGACCACAGATCATCGGGTCATTTTCGGGTCCGAGGCAGCGGAGGCAGTAGTCGTGTGTGTCGGTAAGAGACATGAGCTTCTTACACCGATCACACTTCTTAAACCCGCTGGCAGCCATCGGGGGAAAAAGGGCCCCTGCGAGGTCAAAAGACAGGGCTGCCAGTGAAAAAGAAAAAAAGGCGCGAAATCTGTCACGAAGGACAAAAAAACGAAAAATAAAGAATGGACTCGCAACCGGCGTTGCGGGTCCGGGCGGGAAAAGAACCGGCGTCGAACCGAGAAAAAAGACAATAAAATCAACTTTTCTAGCGGGGAATCACAAACAACGTCTGTAGGGCTCCGCGGAAAAAAGAAGACTGAGCAAGATGGCACCCTTGGGCGGGAAGAGGACCGCGCATGCGCGCTGCAATTCCCAAAGGCTTTCTTTGAAAGCTGGGGAAAATTGCTCCACGAGGGCTCCGTCGGCGCCGACGTCACCCATATGTGAGGACTGACTTCCTGCTTGGTCCTGGAGAATTTGCCCTTATTAACCAATCGTCTAGATACGGGTGCACCATCACCCCATTCTTTCGCAAGGCTGCTGCGACCACCATCACCTTGGTAAACGTTCGTGGTGCAGTTGCCAGGCCAAAGGGTAGGGCCTGAAACTGGGAATGACCCATCGGCACCACAAAACTGAGGAATTTCTGATGCTCTTGCCGTATTGGAATATGAAGGTACGCCTCAGACAGGTCTAAAGACGTCAAAAACTCCCCTTTCCTTACCGCTACAATGACCGACCTGAAGGTTTCCATTCGAAAATGGGATACGCGGAGACAGCAATTCACCTTCTTTAAATCCAGAATTGGACACCACGTCCCTTCCTTCTTTGGAACCACAAAGTAAATGGAGTATCGACCGCCACCTAATTGGTCGTCCGGAACCGGTACAACCGCCTTGAGCACCAGCAGCCGTTGAACCGTTTCCTGCACCGCCCTGCGCTTTGCTACTGCCTTGCATGGGGATTGAACGAATGCCTCGGTTACCGGCCGCTGCAACTTCAACGCATAACCCTCTCGAATCATCTCCAACACCCACTGATCAGACGTGAGCTGGACCCAGGCAGGGTAAAACTCCCACAAACGACCTCCCACGGGAACCAACCCCTCCTGGGCCCGCCTGACTTCATTGGGACTTTTTGAAGGAAAAGGAGGACGCTTGCGAAAAACCTCTGCTCGCCCCTCGAAACCCCTGGTTCCGAGTAGGGAAATGCCCTCGCTGCCCCTGTCCAAACCTCGGGTTCCGAAAGCGGCGAAAATCACGCTGTTGCCCTCGAAAGCCAAGCCCAGAACGACCCTGCTTCTGCTTGTCTTCAAGCAACCTACCGCCCTTGGACTCTCCTAAATCCTTTACCAACTTCTCTAAATCCTCTCCAAACAGTACCTTGCCCCGGAAAGGTAACTTACTCAACCTAGCCTTAGAAGAACCATCAGCTGCCCAATTCCGGAGCCAAAGACACCTCCGACTCGCGACTACCGAGGCCAAACTCTTCGCTAAATCCCGGATGAGATCATAATGAAGATAGGCTAAATACCCCGCTCCGGACTCCAATCTGGACGCCTCCTCGGTCTCCTCCACCGAGCTCTCACCTTGAATCCGCTGCGCCCATCGCTAACAGGCTCTTGCTACCCAAGCTCCGCAAATAGACACCTGTAACGATAACGCATTTGCTTCAAAAACTTGCTAAAGCAAGGTTTCCAGCTTACGATCCTGCGCATCCTTGAGCGCGGTCAAGCCTTCCACCGGAATGGTGGTTTTCTTAGTTACCGCAGACACCGCTGCATCCACCTTTGGAGCCTTAAACAGATCCCGATCCTGATCCATCAGTGGGTAAAGCCGCGACATTACTCTAGAGCCCTTGAGCACTGCCTCGGGCATATCCCATTCCTCTTGAATCATTTCTTTAAACACTCTGTGCACCGGGAATGCCCTCTGTGTCTTACAGAAAACCTGCAGCAACGGATCCTCCAGGGTGGCATCTTCCGCCTGACCTACTGGTGGCATATTCAGGGTCTTAAGGGACTCAGAAATGAGAGCCGCTAGCTCCTCCCTACGGAACACACTAACCACTCTCGTTTGATCCTCTTGATCCTTAATCTCACCTTCCTCTAAGTCATCTTCCAAGCCCACATCAAGATCCGCTTCCTCTGCAGCTGGGATTTAATGTTAAAAAATGTAAGGTCATGCATTTGGGCTGCAGCAATCCAAGGGAGCAATACAGTATAGGAGGTGAAGTACTTTTGTCCACTAAAGAAGAGCGGGACCTAGGCGTGGTTGTGTCTGATGATCTTAAAGTAGCTAAACAGGTAGAAAAGGCGACGGCAAAAGCTAGAAGGATGCTTGGGTGCATACGAAGAGGAATGGCTAGCAGAAAAAAGGAGGTGATAATGCCTCTGTATAAGTCTTTGGTGCGACCTCATTTGGAGTATAGTGTGCAATTCTGGAGACTGCACCTTCAAAAGGATGTGAACAGGATGGAGTCGGTGCAGAGGGTGGCTACTAAAATGATTAGTGGGCTTCATTATAAAGCATATGAGGACAGACTTAAGGATCTTAATATGTACACCTTAGAGGAAAGGCGGGATAGAGGTGATATGATTGAGATGTTTAAATACCTCCGTGGCATAAATGTTCAGGGAGAGAGCCTCTTTCAATTGAAAGCAAGTTCTGCTACGAGGGGACATGGGATGAGGGTGAAGGGAGATAGATTCAGGAGTGATATGCGTAAATATTTCTTTACGCAAAGAGTAGTGGATCCGAGGAATAGTCTCCCAGTGGAGGTGGTAGAGATGAGGACAGTAACTGAGTTCAAAAAAGCATGGGACCAACAAGAGGATCTCTAAAGGTAAAAAGTGAACTGTTGTAGTTGTTGATATGGAAGGACAGACTAGATAGGCCATGTGGTCTTTTTCTGTCATCATGTTTCTATGTTTCTATGTCCTCCGACAAGACTGACTAATCCAATCTATCTCTGTCCATTCTGGCCTTCTTGACGATATTGCTAGAGCCATGCCCTGAAAAGGAGAACCAGACCTCTTTCCTCTAAGACTCTCCCCTGAAGGTCCTGCTAACTGTGCCTCCTGGGAGGCACCCAAGGCTTTCTGAATTAAAGTAAAAAAATCTAAAGAAAAAATAGCTGCCAAACCTTCTGAAATCGACAGCTTTCTTTGCAGAGGATCTGGCCCTGACGAAACTGTGGCCCCCGATTCAGGGATAGGCAGAGGGACACAAACCGGCTCCACCCTTTCCACAGAGCCTTCTCTTCCCTTAGCCCCCACCTCTGCAGACATCTCTCCAGAACCGGCCTCGAGACTACAGCCCCTACACACACCTTCTGGAGTCACCGAACGTTTTCTGGCCCCACATAGAAGACAAAGCTGCTTGGCTGGCATGTTTTCCAGTATAAAGAAAATTATTTTTTATTCATTCATTTTTTAAAAATAAACTTGGGGACCGTGCGCTACAATAACAATATGAAGAAAACTACCAAAACCGTGGCTTTTTGAGCCCTCTACGGGCCCCTGCAGATCAAACTGTTCTCCGGTGAGTTTTCCTGCGCTGAACACATGCGGCGCGGCCGGCCTTCCCGGCACTGCCACTGGCCGCTAAACAGACTGCCTCACCTCTCAGGTCTTCCGCTCACCGAAAATTCAGCGAGACCCAGCGGTCTGAGCTCCCCTGATGCACCGGAGCTTCCGTACCACTGTAACCGCCGGCCCTGTGACCCTCCGATCGCACTGAGAGTAGAGAGGGCGGCTCAAGCGCTAGCAGGCAGATCTTCTGCGCGCTGAGTCCAGCCCTTCTGTGACTGCAGATGGAAGAGAACAGGCTGAGGCAACCAGGCGCGGGTCTCCTTTGTACACTGCAGAAGCACCCCGGTCTCCTTTGTACACTGCAGAAGCACCCCGCAGGCTTCCGCCTTTCCCCCACACCTAAAAAGGGATGGGAACGAGAACCTCAGGGCAGCCTCCGGCCTAACAGCCCTTCCAATAAGTATTCACCAATTAACCCCCCTTTTTTTTTTCTTTTAAGAAACTCTGCCTAATTGTTCCTCAAGTAAGCCCTGAAATCCCTGGGCTCACCACCTCTCAAGCTGCTTTGGAGACTGATAACTGGTGAGAGGAGGTGGTGCCAACGCTTATATGCTAGTGACATCACAGCACTAAAGTTTCTCTGTCTCCAAAGGTGCTGGTAGAGGTTGAAGACCCAAGGATTCCGGGACTAGACTGGAGGGACGATCAGGAATTCTGCTTTATCCTTATCAGCTTCTACAAATTCCTCCCCTGCACCCTTGAGTCTGACAATACCACTTTTGCCCTTCCTCTTCTCACTAACATATCTGAAAAATGTCTTATCCCCCCATTTTATTGCATTGGCTATTTCCTCCTCCTTTTGAATCTTTGCCTTCCTGACTACTTTGCTAGCTTCTCTAAGTTTTTCCAAATACAGATGCCTGTCTTCCTCTGTCTGTGATCTCTTGTATTTCATGAAGGCCTCCCTCTTTTTCTTCACTTTTTTAGCTACTTCTTTCGAAAGCCATAGCCGTCTCCTTTTCCTTTTATTTACCGTTTTAACAAAAAGGTTGGTTGCCCTTAAAATATCCCCTTTCAGTTTTGCCCACTGTTTTTCTACATCCCCCAGCTGTTCCCATCCCACTAACGACTTCCTGAGGTATTGGCCCATCTTGGCAAAGTTAGTCTTCCTGAAGTCTAAGATCCTCACCTTTGAATGGATTCTAACAGCCCTAGTCCTAATACTGAACCACACCATCTGGTGATCACTGGATGCAAAATGATCTCCCACTACAACATCAGGATCACTTTCACCATTGGTAAGCACCAAGTCCAGTATGGCCCCTTCACGTGTGGGGTCTGTTACCAATTGCCTGAATAGTTCTCCCTGTAGAGAATCCAGGATCTCCTTACTTCTAGATGATACTGCATCATTAATACACGTTAAAAGTTTTTAGTAAACATGTCCGTTAAATAACTGAAATAAGGAATTATAAAGAAAAAGGCCTAAAATTGCCATCCTAAGCCAATATAGCTCACAATGCAGAGATTAAAGGTATAGGAAAATAAACAAAACACGTTAATAAAACTCTACAAATCCCAAAACAATACTAATCGGAAGAGAGCAATGACATCAGTTATACATGAACTCCTTGTCCCATACTGGGCATTCCTTTAGCTTCACTATTAAACTAAACATTTCTCCCTTTTTTAAAAATTATTTATGCAGTTTCAAATTTTACACAATAAAATTCTTGTTACAGTAAAGAAAACAAATACAGGAAGAGAAACATACAAAGAAAAGGGAAAAACACCCTTATCTTTACACTAAATATAGATTCACTAGCCCACAATTGAAGGGAAAGCAAGTAATGATTCAAAAAGAAAAAGTCAGAAGAAATAGTTAATTCTACACCAGAGTTGTGTCTAACGTACAGACCTACAACCGCTCCCCCCTAAACCAAGGGAGGAAGTGGAAACAGCTCAACTGCTATGCAGAGGAATATTTTTACTAGTAACAAATGGAGTTAAATGTGCTGGCTCAAAAAAGGTATAACTAACTCCTTGATATTTAAACAAACATCTACACGGATAGCATAGGAAAAACAAACCACCCAGCTGTAAAACCCGAGATCTTAACAGGAGAAATTGCTGCCTACGCTTCTGGGTAGGTTTGGAAACGTCTGGAAACATCCTTAATGTCCCCCCCCCCCCCCCCCATGAAGGTCTCATTTCTTACCTTGAAATAAAGTTTGGCACTTAGCAATGGGCAAATAATAAATTCTAGCCAAAGGAGGGACGGACTCCATAGGGAGTTTCAATATAGATATAGCAAATGTACTGAACAACTCCTTTGGCGACACAGTAGGCACCAGAGGAAAATTCAACAAGCTAATGGATAGCTATTAAATCATTAGAAACAGTACCTGAAAAGGTTGTTACGCCTTCCACTTTTTCCTGGGTGGTGGTTTCCAATGTGGAACCTTGCATCGTGTAACCATAGTTTGGGTTGTTCTTCCCTAGGTGCATAACTTTGCATTTGTCCACATTAAATTTCATCTGCCATTTTGATTCCCAGTCTTCCAATTTATCAAGATCCTCTTGCAATTTTCCACAATCCTCTTGGGTTTTAACAACTTTAAATAGTTTGGTGTCATCTGCAAATCTGATAACCTCACTCGTTATTCCACTTTCCAGGTCATTTATGAATATGTCAAAAAGCAGCAGACCGAGCACAGATCCCTGGGGTACACCACTATTCACCTTTCTCCATTGGGAAAATTGGCCATTTAGCCCAACCCTCTGTTTTCTATTTTTTAACCAGTTCCTGATCCACAGTAGTACACTGCCTCCTATTCCATAACTCTTTAGTTTTGCCAAAAGTCTCTGATGAGGGACACCTTGTCAAAGGCTTTCTGAAAGTCCAGATACACTATATAAACCGACTCACCTTTGTCCACCTGTTTATTCACACTTTCAAAAAAACATAACAGATTAGTAAGACAAGATCTTCCTTGTCTAAAGCCATGTTGGCTGTCTCCCATTAGGCCATGACTATCTACATGCGGAGTAATTTTATTCTTTATGATGGTTTCTACCATTTTTCCCGGTACTGACGTCAGGCTCGCCGGTCTGTAGTTTCCCGGATCACCCCTGGAACCCTTTTTAAAAATTGGTGTTACATTGGCGATCCTCCAATCTTCATGTATTAGAGATGATTTTAATGAAAGTTCACAGATTACTAATGGCAGGTCTGCAATCTCATATTTCAGTTCTTTCAACACCCTTGGATGTATACCATCCAGCACAGGTGATTTGCTACTCTTCAGTTTATCTAATAGTTGTAATACATCTTCCCGATGTATCGATATTTCCTTCAATTCTTCCGCACCTTTAAATACCACTTCAGTCATGGGTAACATCCCTACATCTTCCTCAGTAAAGACCGAAGCAAAGAATTCATTCAATCTCTCCACTATCGCCCTGTCGCCTCTTAGTGCCCCTTTAACTCCTCTATCATCTAATGGACCAACTGACTCTCTCACAGGTTTTTTGCTACGAATGTACTTGAAAAAAATCTTTATTTCGTGTTTTTGCTTCCGCAGCAAGCTTCTTCTCAAATTCTCCCTTTGCCTGCATTATCAATGCCTTGCATTTGACCTGCCAGTGCTTATGCTGTTTCCAGGTTTCATCGTTTGGCTCCTTTTTCCATTTCCTGAAAGATGCTTTTTTGGCAACAGCCTCTCTGACCTCACCTTTAAACCATGCTGGCAGTTTTTTGGACTTCCTTCCACTTTTCTTAAAGTGTGGAATTCAGCTGGTCTGGGCTTCCAAGATAGTATTTTTCAAAAACACCCAAGCTTGATGGACGTCTTTAACCTTGGCAACTACTCCTTTTAGTTTTTTCCTATTTTCCTGATTTTATCATAGTCTCCCTTTCGAAAGTTAAAAGGTAGTACTGTGGATTTCCTTACTATCCCTCCTCCACTAATTAAATCAAAGGCGATCATGCTATGATCACTATTGCCAAGTGGCCCCAACACCTTTATCTCTTGCACTAGGATCTGGTGTTCCACTAAGGACTAGGTCTAATATTGCTTCCCCTCTGGTCGGTTCATGAACCAGCTGCTCCAAGAAGCAGTCATTTATGTCATCTAGGAACTTTATCTCCCTAGCATGTCCTGCGTGACACTGACCCTGTCGATACCGGGGTAATTGAAATCACCCATTATTATTACCACGCTGTAAGTTTTGTTAGCTTCCTTGATTTCTTTGAGCATTTCATCATCCATTTGTTCATTCTGGCCAGGCGGTCGATAATACACCCCCACTGCCATCGCCTTCCCCTTCTTACATGGAATTTTAATCCATAGAGATTCTACAGCAAATTTAGTTTCCTGCACAACTTTAATCCTTTCTGACTCAATGCCCTCTCTAACATAGAGCGCAACCCCTCCACTAATTTGATCTGCTCTATCATTACGATACAGTTTGTACCCAGGTATCCTCCTTCCACCATGTCTCTGATATTCCAATCATATCTAACCTCTCATTTAGTGCTATATATTCTAACTCTCCCATCTTATTTTTTAGACTTCTAGCATTTGCATAAAAGCATTTTAGAGACTGTATTTTATTCATATTAATTTGGCTATTGGTAGACATGGGTAATTTGGGATCTTTAAGCTCTGTCTGCTCCATACTCGAGGGCATTTGGGCTACTTTACTCTTTTTTTGGAACCTCTCTGCTTTTGGCAGTATCCTTCAAGGATACATTCTTCCGAACCATGCGCTCTTGGGCGACTGTCGGCTTTTCCCTATTATCTAGTTTAAAAGCTGCTCTATCTCCTTTTTAAAGGTTAATGCCAGCAGCCTGGTTCCATCCCATTTAAGGTGAAGCCCATCCCTTCGGAAGAGCCCCTCCTTTCCCCAGAATGTTCCCCAGTTCCTAACAAATCCAAACCCCTCATCTCTGCACCATTGTCTCATCCATGCATTGAGACTCCGGAGCTCTGCCTGCCTTTTGGGTCCTGCGCGTGGAACGGGAAGCACTTCAGAGAATGCTACCCTGGAAGTTCTGGATTTCAACTTCCTACCTAAAAGCCTAAATTTAGTCTCCAGAACCTCCCTACCACATTTTCCTATGTCATTGGTGCCGACATGTACCAAGACAGCAGACTCCTCCCCAGCACTATCTAAGACCTTATCTAGGTGGCGCGTGAGGTCCGCTACCTTCGTACCAGGCAGGCATGCTACCAGGCAATCCACACGTCCACCAGCCACCCAGCTATCTACATGCCTAATGATCGAATCACCAACTTATAATGGCTGTCCTAACCCTTCCTTCATGGGCACATGGCCCTGGAGAAACTTCCTCGGTGCGAGAGGGGTTTACATCACCTGGAGGACGGGTCCTAGTTACAGGATCACTTCCTGCCACACCAGGGTGATGTTCTCCTGTCATGTGACCTCTCTCCTCCACGGCAACAGGGATGCTGCAAGACTGGAGGTGGGACTTCAGGACTATATCCCTGTAGTCCCACCTCCAGACGTCTATGTACCTCTCTGTCTTTCTTATGTTTTCCAAGTCTGCTACTCTAGCCTCTAGAGAACGGACTTGTTCCCTGAGAGCAAAGAGCTCCTTGCACCTAGTGCACATGTAAGACCTCTCACCAACTGGGAAAAAATCATACATGTTACACTCCAGGCTAAGAGAAACATGCAGCTCAGAGGGGCACGGCAAGCCTCTTTCCGCTCCCAATGCCCCCAACAAGCCTGATAACTCCGGAGGAGCTTTCACCACACCAGCGGGCCTCAAGAAAGCATCTAGAGGACCCTTAGGTACCGCAGCCGTAGCCGCAGGTAATACCCAGTTTTTGGCTTTCCTTTTACACGGCATTGTAAAGAAAGAGGAAATAAAACACCGACCCAGCCAGTGGCATCTAACGCGTGTCCACATTTTTCCCTTTAAGATAATCTTCTACCTGAAAAGGGTCAAGGAAAACTATCTATTCCTTTAAAAGTGAACCAAGCAACTAAGAAAAAAATAGGACCCAGAGACAAAACCTCAGGGATTTATTTGCATAAATACATACTCTGGCTTGAGTTGCCCTATGTGCATCAGGAAGGATATCAATCCTTTGACCACAAAAGGAGACATATTTCTTACGAAAATATTTTTTCAAAACCTTAATCTTATCTAATTCACTAAGAAATGTAAAAAGGATAACTAATAGAAATATCAGCTGAAGATAATTCTAAAAAGGCATAAAGATCAAGACAGATATCACCAGAACAAAGGCCCAGTGGAGGGTCAGGTGGTGAAGGGCCCTATGGATACCCACCTGATTAGTGCTGCTGCTTTACGAATACCAGTCCCTCAGGACCCAGGAGCAAGGTTAGTCCCAGAGGCTTCATTAAGTTCGGGGGATCGTACCCCTTCCCCCCAACCTAACTTTGATGATAAAATGCCCTCTTCCAATGCCTCCTTTGCTGGAGATGGTAGTCTGTTTTCCGTCTCCACCCCTTTCTCCGATGAAGCTTCTTGTGAGCGGACTGATTTGACTGGAGCTGAGCTTGTATACCCTTTGGGTGTTTCTTTACCATCTTCTGATTCGCTGCCAGTTTTTTCTAGTTCTACTAATTCTAATATTTCTTTGAAAGATGTTTTTGATGCTATACATCGGGTGGAATGTGTTCTTTCAGGTACTCTCACTCAGCTGTGCAGTTTTTCCCATGACAATGCGAGTGTTCTTCGCGGTCATGGTCAGTGTCTCTCTCAGCTGTTAGTGAGAGGATTCGGAAGTTGGAGGGGTCTGCGGAGAGTGTACAGGTTGCGAGTTCATCTTATATAAAGGAGACTACTATGCTTCAAAAGAGATTGGAAAGGATAGAAAACCTATCTAGAGCAAATAATCTTAGAGTTTTAAATTTTCCGATGGTACGCCTTCTCTCTCCATTAGAGTTATTTAAAAAATATGTACATGATACGTTATGTTCAACATTTGATGTGGCTAGTATTACTTCTATTTGTTATCTATCCAGGGGGGTAGTGAGATGACTAAAGATGGAGAGGCTGATGAGCAGGTGAGCTTGGATCAACTAGACTTAACTCAATTTTTAGAAACCTCTCTAGATAAGGTGACTAAGAGGGCTACCCTATTGGTTACCTTCTCTTCTGAGAGCGAAAAGGTTGCTATTATGAAATTATATTTTGCTAAGAAGGATGTTTCCTTTTGTGGGAGTATTTTGATGATGTTTCCTGATGTTGCCAAGTTTACCCAGTTCAGACGGAAAGCTTTTTTGCAGCTAAAATCTAGGGTTCTTGCTTTGGGAGGTCAGTTTTATTTAAAATTTCCTTGTAAATGCTTTGTTACTTATTTTGGTAATAGATATGTATTTACTCTAGTGTCACAGTTAGAACAGTTTTTGGTGGGTAAGAGCTCGCAATAAGATTATTATATTGTTTTGTTTTGAGTGGTTTGGTTGGGAAGAAAATTGGGGTCTTGATGTTTGGCATGCTTAGCTAGCTGTCTCTCATTTAATGTGATTTCTTGAGATTGCTCCTCTGAAAACATTTAAAACTGTAATTTTCTTGTGTTTCATGTAAGGGAATGTTCTTTTCCAATGTTTACTTTTGTAATCATGACAAATTCAATAAAAAAATATAATATTAAAAAAAAAAAGACAGGTGTCACCAGATCAAAATCACCCTCTACATCTTTCTTCAGCAATTTTTGAGAGTAAAACACAGAACAGCTAAGAGAAGCCAATATTTATATTGAGAAAATGTAGAAACTCATGAAAATATTTCCAGAACAATTCCCATTGAGGCAACAAACGAGTCTTAAGGAAATTTAAAAAGCGGAGGTTCTTCAATCTCACCAAGTTCTCCAAAGTTTCAGTCTGACGATGGAGAGTCAAACTCTCTGATACTACAAGTGGATTGTAGAGTTTGAACCTAAAAGGTTTAATTTGGAGAGATGGGCATCCACCTGATCCACCCTCACAACAATCTCAGTTTACCAACCATCTCTTGGGGGGGAAAACAGATTTTCTTCTGTAATATTTTGTAGTAAGGTATCTAGACCACAACTCTCCAAATACCTTTTAGGGCACGTCACTTTAGCTATAGCAACTTCTTGATAAGAAATGTAAGATCCAGAAGAAATGATATGCTTGGGAAGAGGTATCGCTTCCAAACTCCCATTACCTCTTCTGAACTCAATATCCACAAGAGCTGGAGAGGAAAATGAAGACCTGAGACCAGCAGAACTCTCAAGGTCTGTGGGAATGACTCCAACCTCTCACCCCAATAGATGGATGCAATGGATTTCTCTTAAAGATAAATATCAAAACTCCAGATGAGTGAAGACAATCACGGAGTCCATACTTTCAGAAGAGATACCTGTTGAGGCTTGAACAGGCATGGCTCATCAGTTCCAACTGATATATATAGCTATCTGCTCTCCTTTTTAACATTTACCTCCAGCCCATTTGTACGATGCTCAAAAAATTCAAATTAGACTACTGCATGTACGCGGACGATATAATGTTATATCTACCGTTCAACATCTCCAATCCCATCCCACACCAAATTAGACTGCTTCACAGAAGCAGCAGAATAGCTCAAATCACATTATCTACTGATCAACTTCAGAAGAACTGAAGCACTTTATATTACCAGAAATCAGAGTTCTCCCCCCCCCCAACATCAGAATTAGTGATACAAAGTAGTAAAGAATGAAGTAAAATACCTCAGGGTCACCCTAGACCAGACACTCAACATGCCCACACACACAAAACAAATCTTCTACAAACTCAAAATGTTAAAACAACTATGTCCCTCTACTACCCAACAATGATTTCAGATCAGTCCTCCAAGCAATCATTACACCCCACATCGACTTCTGTAAGAGCACAAGGCTTATCTAAAATCTAAACAATCCCTAAAACAGCTCCAAATGGCACATGTGGCAGCACAAATAGCAGGGAATGCAAATTTATCAGAACAAATCACTCCCCGTTACACAATTTATATTGGCTCCCAGTACAAAATGCTAACAAATCACATTCAAGCTCCTTAGAGAGATAGCCTCATCAACCCTCTCAATCCTAATCAACAAAGTAGAGACTCGATCAAAACGAGGATGCATTCTGCAGCCGGGTTAATTTTTGCATATTTCAGGAAAATTGTATCCGTCTTATTCAATATGTTCTAATAGTGATTTTCCTTCTGCTTTGGTCATGTATTATATACCATTTGACAGGAATATTTAGTCAGAATTTTGGATTCCAAGAGTTTTGGGCACGGCCTGGAAAGGGTTAATTATAACATTTTCTTAATCATAAAATTCAAACATTAAAAGTCAGTGCTGCCGATCTACCCCCAAATGATATGCAGACTGCAACAACCGCTCCATACAAAAAAAAGGACCCCACCTAAAGACTATCTGTGGGCACCCTTTCAGCTGACACCACCACCTTGCCCGCTTCTGCAACGGGCACCACAACCAATGCCTGCCGTTGAGATTGCACCACAGCGAACAGAGCCTCTGAGTCCTCTTACCTGACTGCCCTACCAGAAGCTCCACGCTGTCCTAGGCAAAGCCCTAATCCAGAATCGCCAGGCAGTGTGCAAACTGCCCGATTGTTCGGCTCAGAACCGAACGTTTGGCACGCCCGCGCAACGCCGTCCACTGTAAGCAGTGGGTCCACCAATGTGCCCACTGATCGCTCCAAACCTCTTGTGCCTGCTGAGAAAATGTGCCTTCACATTGCCCTTTTCTGCAACGTGTGCCACTGGAATCCCGCTAAAGAATCCTACCTTCTCAGTGTCTTTACCTGCGATGCACACCACCGATATCACCAACAGTCGGAGCGAGCCACGTTACTGTTTCCTCGTCCGTGACCACACTACCCGACTTGCCTTGCCGGAAGCTGACAACCACCATATCCGAATTCTGCAAGCACTTGCACTGCCCGGCCTTTTTCGGGGCTTTGAGCACCTGCAGCGCTAGAGTTCTTTTTAGCCTCTCGATGCGGGAGAACTACCCTTGTCCCTCCTGAACCAATCAAGTCCCTTGCGCCAAGAGATCTCCGACTTGTGCTCCCCAACCCACGAGACTCGCGACTGTGACCCCTGGGAGCCACTGCAGCTGCTCCAAGGACCGGCCCGCTTTCCAAGGTCCTGGAGCGATTCTGCATTGGAGAGACTTTGTGACTTGAAGGACATAGGGGGAGCGCTTGTCCAGCGACCTGCTCTGGCGATCACAATGGGTCAACCGCAGAGATTGTAGTGGACATACGAGAAATGTGGCCCAAGGAACTACTTCCAGGGTCGTTGCCCCTGCCCTGAGCAACCAAAAGGAATCTCCAGGCCGACGGTATCGTGAGAATAAGAACTGGACTACGAGCAGTAGATGCGCTTAAGCTCGCCGAACCGGCCCAAAATAAAATACACAGCTCCCCTCCGAGTGGCTGGAGGTATTCCCGGGTATTCTTGATTCTGAGCAGGAACCAATCGACTCTCAATCAAATTGGTCTCTCAGCTGAGCCGCAGAAAAAACAGTAGCTCTTAGCCCGTAACCTGCCCCCACTCGACCTTGGCAGACGTCCGACCCAACTAGTTGCTGAAATAGGGGTGCAGTAAGATGCCTTTTTTTTTTTTTGCCCGCATTGTCGCCGCCTGTACCCGGAGAATCTCAGTGACGGTGAGTGGAGGCGACACCAGAGCTAAGGGCAACGCCTGGGATTCGTAGCGCTCCCGCCAAAAGGTGACCCTTGAAAACTTGTAACAAACAGCCCTGATGGGAATGTGCCGATAAACCGTTCCCTTAATTTACACCAGGAACATTTTCTCTCTCTTTTTTTTTTTTTTTTTTAAATAAAACGGATTCTTCGGTGTCAAAATCCGGTCCATGAACCCTGAGAGTCCAGCGAAAATAAAACCGGATGACTAACCGTACAACGGCTCCTTGAAGCCTATCAAAGGGTGCGTTCCTATGTCTGGTGCCAGAAGTGTAACCTTCTCCTGCAAGGTGAAACTTGTTACGAGTACAAAGCGTAGACATTTTGGAAGCTTTCATACTGAGCCGCAGAACCACTTTTTTTCCCCCAGACTCTCTCTCCTGTCCAACAGACCGACCCCTTTAAGGCTTGTAGATGACATAATGGCTGGACAGGCTACCGATAGGCAACCTCCATCTGCCACCAACGGGGCACTTTAAGACTAAATGGCCAGATAGCCAGAAAAAAACCAAACTGTGTGAATGCTCTGCTTGAAAGAAATCTAGCAAGGAAAAATTCTGAAGATTCATTGGAGTCATCTCTACCAGAAGAAGCAAGAATAACTAATATTTGCAGCCATCTGACCCTAAAGTCTTGCCTGCAGCGTGGCCAATGCCTCAGGTCTAGCTCCAACAGTGATCTAGCCTACCGATGATCAGCTGTAGCAAGGTCAAACGGTAGCAGATCTGTGACCCTGCTGAGATCTTGCTTCCACAAGTAGTCACAACACTATGCCTGCTGAGATCCCTAGCCAGTCAGAGTCACCGCTTTGTGATAGGGGCAAATACTGGATTACACCGACCACGGGCTATGGGGGCTTTTTTTTTTTTTTTTTAAATGCCTTGTCAGAAATGAGAAACTAATCTCCCGCCGGCAAGTGAGATGGAAAACTTTATGCTCCCTTATCACAGCGACCCAGTTCATTGCTAACTCCCGGAGATTAGAAGCAATGACCAGTTAAAGGGTCCCTGTAATAAAAGCAAGGACCTAGCAAGGAAACTACCAGGAACGTCTAGGGAACACCTCAGGGTAGAAATTGACCGGGTCAGACCTCACCGGAAAGACCGCCCGTGTATTCTATAGAAAAACAAAGTTGGCACCGGTTGCTTCAACTAGCAGCCAAAGGCTTGCCAAGGCCTATTTTTCTTTTTTTTACTACCCTTTCAAAACCGCAAATGAAAAGAAACAGAAAAGAAATAGAAAAGTGTGAAACTCACACCACCAAAGTAAATAAACCATACACCTGCCTTTGTAATGGCACCAAACCCAGTTCCCAAACCCGGTCCTTAGTCGGTAGCCAAAATATGCGGGAAGGAACTGCTCTCCAAACCCCTTAAGGCGCACCACCATACAAAGTGCTGCCCTCGCAGCCTGTGGCCGAAAGGAGCCCAGTGTGGTAAACAAGATGAGAACGGGGGTTTCTCCCGGCCAGAAGAGCATCACATCGCCCTACCCTTTGTCGCTTGTAGCCCCGGCAGCCGTGCCCGACAGCGAACTGAGATCGGGGTGACATCTGCGCCGTTAAGACCAGCTGCCCTGAAGCCCCACGGCGCCTTGTAACCCCAGTGGAAATCACCAGTGCCTGCCGAAGCAAGGACCACCACCGCTGAGGCCCCGAATGGCTCCCCTTCCATGCCGTTCAGTAAGGACGGGGGGAGGGGGAGAGAGCGGGCAGCATTACTTTTCCTCTTTTTGTTTTTAAGCAAAATCAAAATTAAAGTAAAATTAAAATAAAACTAAACAAATTTAAGTAAAATTAAGTAAAATTGGAGTAAAATCACCTCAGGCGCTGAAGCCACGCGGCGGACATGCTCCTAAAATGGCCGCCGCCTGTAAAAGGTAGAAAAGAGCGACAAACATGCCACGGCAGAAACCGGTGTGGCTGTAGCCCGTTCTCTGCTCGCCGGCCCGGTAAGCTGCCCAAAATGGAAAAATCTTTCACTTACTGCTCCTCAATAGGCTTTAGCCTGCACAGCCCCGCTCAATTTAGACACAAGCGGAGAGCCGCTGGGCGAGCCTCCTCCGTCAGAGCGCCGGTGTGAACAGCGGGATCTCAGCCATCCCCAAGCCGAGGGAGCTCCGGTTCTGCAGCAGAGCTCTCCTCCGTCCCATCCAGGAGGAGAGATCTGAGCAATGAATCCAACCTTCCCATTACTGAAGGAGGCACAGAGACACCGGCACTAGAAACTTTTTTTTTTTTTTTTTAAAGTGGCATGAACCAAAAGAAAGGTGAAATTAGACTTACCTGCTAATTGTTGTTCCTTAAGGAACTCCAGGCTAGTCCTGAACTTTTGGGGGTCTTGCTCCTCCTCCAGCAGCTTGGAGACTGAGAAACGTGACTCTTTTTGACACCACTGGTATAAGTACCCAGGATCCGCCTCCTGACATCAGTAACCTATTGACAAAGCAAATTCACCGGAGCAACAATTAAGTAGTAACCCTACTAACAATTCAATCATAACCTAACGAATAACAGTACTAAAGGGGCCTAACACGATGAAAAAATCAGCACGTTCCCCCCAACTATCTCCTAACCTTTGAAACATGCTGAGATTCCCATTTTCTAACAGGAAAGAGATAGAGCACCTACCCCCACCCGTAAGAAGAACCCCTCCTCCTCTGGACCACACCCGGTAACAGCACCCGGGCCACTTACCTGTTACACATCCGCTGCTTCAGGCCTTGGTCCATGACAAGATCCGGGAGGGATACAGGACTAGCCTGGAGTTCCTTAAGGAACAACAATTAGCAGGTAAGTCTAATTTCACCTTCCTTAGCATCCCTCCAGGCTAGTCCTGAACTTTTGGGGATGTACCAGAGCAGTGCAAAGAATCAACGGGAGGGACCCGCTAGCCCAGCCTGAAGCACTGCCGATCCAAAACAGGCATCCCGCTCTGCCTGTACATCCAGACGGTAATGCCTGATAAAGGAATGCAAGGCCGACCAAATTTCCACCGCCGGAACTAAACAACACTCCACCCATGACGTAGCTTGCGCCTTAGTCGAATGAGCCCATAAGCCGTCCAGAACTATCTTACCTTTTAACAGATATGCGGACGCAATGGCCTCTTTAAGCCAACTGGCAATGGAAGCCTTCGACGCTGCCTGACGTTTGTTTGTACCTCCAAACAACACAGTCTATCCGAACGACGAAACAAAGCTGTAGACCTCAAATACCTCTTTAGAGCTCTCCGAACGTCCAACCTATGCAGCTACTGATTAGCGGAAGCCTCTCCGCCTTCCACAAACACCGGCAGAGACACTACCTGATTTACATGAAACGGCGACACCACCTTGGGCAAAAATGACGGCACCGTCCTCAACACCACCTTAGAATTAGTAAAAACCAGAAAGCGTAGTTACTCACCTGTAACAGGTGTTCTCCAGGAGCAGCAGGAATCAGTCCTCACTTATGGGTGACGTCGGCGCCGACGGAGCCCTCGCGGAGCAATTTTCCCCAGCTTTCAAAGAAAGCCTTTGGGAATTGCAGCGCGCATGCGCGGTCGTCTTCCCGCCCGAGGGTGCCATCTTAGCCAGTCAGATGACATAGCTAAAAAAGACAGCATAAAAATTTGCAAAAAAGAACATAAGCAGACGATTGCAACTCCAAGGGAGGAGGGAGGGTAGTGAGGACTGATTCCTGCTGCTCCTGGAGAACACCTGTTACAGGTGAGTAACTACGCTTTCTCCAGGACCAAGCAGGAAGTCAGTCCTCACTTATGGGACTCCCAAGCTCAAGGCTACCGGAGACCCTAAGCACAAAAATGAGCTCCCTCTAGCTCAGCAGCACAGAAGGATAGAATCTTCGCTGAATTATCACCCACCGGTAGCCCAATCCGGGATGGAGGGTAGGAGTTGCTCAGACCTCAAAGAGATTACGGAGGACTGCCTGTCCGAAAGCACTGTCCCTACGGGACTCCCTCTCGAGACAGTAATGGACCGCAAAAGTCTGGCTCGAAGACCAAGTAGCGGCCCGGCAGATGTCTGCCAGCGGAACAGAGCGGAGGTAAGCCACTGACGTGGCCTTTGCCCGAACGCAATGAGCCGTGACTCGACTTTCTAAGGAGAGTCCGGCTGCCCCATAAGCCCAAGAGATACAGTCCGCAACCCAGATGGACAGAGTACGCTTGGAGACCGGGAGCCCCAATTTATTGGGGTCAAAAGACACAAAAAGCTGAGCAGCTTTACGGTGCTCCCGCGTACGGTCAAGGTAGAAGTTCAATGCCCTTCTACAGTCCAGGGTATGGAGGACCGTTTCAGCTCGGCTGGAGTGTGGTCTGGGAAAGAAGGTTGGAAGTACCACCTCCTGATTGATGTGAAAAGGGGAGACCACTTTAGGCAGAAATTTTGGGTGAGTCCGTAGGACTACCCTATTCTTGTAGAACCTAGTGTAAGGGGGATCAGACACGAGGGCCTGCAATTCACTTACGCGCCTAGCGGAAGTGAGGGCTATCAAGAACAGTGTTTTCCAAGACAGAAAACGGAGAGAACAGGTAGCCATAGGTTCAAAAGGCGGACAGGTGATGCGCTGCAAAACCACATTCAGGTCCCAGTCAGGCGCTGGCGGGCGCAGAGGTGGTTTAAGTAGAAGGAGACCTCGGAGAAACCTCGCTACGAGAGGGTCATTGGAGAGAGGTCTGCCGTCCACTGGCACATGATGTGCTGAAAGAGCACTGAGGTGAACTTTGACGGAGTTGGACTTAAGTCCCAGATTAGAGAGGTGCAGCAAGTACTGCAAGATCACCGACACCGGGCAGGAGAAGGGATCCTGAGACTGTTGGGTACACCAGACTGCAAAGCGACGCCATTTAAGGGCGTAGCATTTGCGGGTAGAAGGCCGTCGCGAAGCTAAGACGACCTCCTCCACCTCCGCCGGCAGGAGAAGGGGAGCAAGGACTACCCTCTCAGCAGCCAGGCCATGAGGTTGAGAGACCTGAGGTTGGGGTGCAGAAGGGACCCCTGATCCTGAGTGAGGAGATCCGGTTGTACCCCCAGAGGGATTGGATCCTCCACCGCCAGTTGCAGCAGGAGCGGAAACCACGGCTGCCTGGGCCAGCGAGGGGCCACCAGGATCATGAAGGCTTTGTCTCGGAGAACCTTGAAAAGAGTCCGAGAGACCAGCGGGATGGGAGGGAAAGCGTACAGAAGGCTCCCCGACCACGAGATCAGAAAGGCGTCCGCCGCAACCCGAAGGGGGTGTGGCTGACGAGAGCAGAAGCGAGGAAGCTGCCGGTTGTGAGGACTGGCAAAGAGATCCACCGTGGGGAGACCCCACTTGAGGAAGAGCTTCTGAACTACCAAGGGATCCAGACGCCACTCGTGCGGCTGGAGGACCCTGCTGAGTTTGTCTGCAAGGCAATTTTCTTGGCCCGGGAGATAAACTGCCTTGAGGAGAATGCCGTGACTGACGGCCCAAGAGCAGAGCTTCTGTGCCTCCCGGCAGAGGAGGAAGGAGCCCGTGCCCCCCTGCTTGTTCACGTAGAACATGGCAACTTGATTGTCCGTCTGGACAAGGACGGACTGTTGGGAAGTCAGGTGGGAGAAGGCCTTGAGAGCTAGGCGGATCGCCCTGAGCTCCAGGAAGTTGATCTGCTGAGCAGACTCCCACGTGGTCCAGAGGCCCTGAGTACGTGCCTCTTGGCAATGTGCTCCCCAGCCCAGGAGGGATGCATCGGTGGTCAGCACCCGGGTCGGCTGAGGTGACTGGAAAGGCATTCCGAATATCAGGTTCGGCTGCCGGAGCCACCACCGGAGAGACGAGAGCAGCGGCTCGGAGACGCGCACTAGGTCTGCCAGGCCGCCTGTGGCTTGTCGCCACTGCTGGCGGAGACACCATTGAGCAGACCGCATGTTCAGGCGGGCATTGGGGGTCACCTGGACGGTGGAAGCCATATGGCCGAGCAGTCTCAGGAAGCGCCTGGCGGAGACCAGGGCTGGCTGCGAAAGCGGTCGGCTAGGTCCATGAGCCGTTGAGCCCTGTCGAGCGGTAGGTACGCTCGTGCCCGAGGAGTGTGCAGCCTTGCGCCGATGAACTCGAGATCCTGTGAGGGGAGCAAAGTGGACTTTGCGAAGTTTATGACAAAGCCCAAGTGCTGCAGCAGAGTCACCGTGCGGCACGTGGCGTTGGTGACCTCTTGAGCGGACGCTGCTCTGATGAGCCAGTCGTCGAGGTACGGAAAGACATAGAGGCCGTGAAGCCGGAGATGGGCCGCCACGACCGCGAGACATTTTGTGAAGACTCGCGGTGCGGAGGATAGGCCAAAGGGCAGTACTCTGTACTGGTAATGATTTCCTGCCACCACAAACCTTAGGTATTGGCGGTGGCTTGGGTGGATGAGGATGTGCGTGTAGGCATCCTTTAGATCCAAGGAGCATAGCCAATCTCCCTGCTGGAGGTAGGGCAGAAGGATTCCAAGGGTAAGCATTTTGAACTTCTCCCGCACAAGGAACTTGTTGAGGTTGCGCAAGTCCAGGATGGGTCTGAGGCCCCCTGTTCTCTTTGGTATCAGAAAATACCTTGAATAAAAGCCTTGACCTCTCAGGTGGTGGGGCACCGGTTCCACCGCCTGTTCCTGCAGAAGACCTGCTAACTCCTGAAGGAGCAACTCCCTGTGCAGAGGGGGGCGCGAAGGTTCTCCCGGAAAATAGGAGGGAGGGACCTGATGGAAGTGGAGAAGGTAGCCTTCTCGCACGACCTGAAGTACCCAGGCATCTGCGGTGATGCTGGACCACCTGTGGGCGAAGTGAACCAGCCGGCCTCCGGTGCTGGGAGGAACCAGCGGGGGGGGGAGAGGCTATGCTGAGCGAGTCAAAACCCCCCACCCTGCTGAGCAGGGGCTGGTGGTGCAGGCTTGGGGGCTTGCTGCCTACGGGACCCGTTACCCCGTCCCTTGGCCTGCTGGCCCTGTTGGGGAGCTGCAGGGGCCTGATAATGGGGGTACTGTTTGTAGGCAGCCGCCTTCCTCGGGTAAAAGGACTTTTTTCCCGAGCCCTTCTTTTTCTGGGAAGGGGCGGAGGTCTTCCTAGAAAGCCTGGTCCTGGTGAGAGTCTCAGTCTCAATTTGTGCAGCCTTTTCCGCCATGGGCTTGCCAAAGAGGTTTTCGCCTCGGCAGGGGACATCGACCAACTTGTCCTGTACCCAGGGCTCAAGGTCCGACGACTGAAGCCAAGCCTGTCGGCGGGCACCGATGCCGGCTGCGGCCACTCTAGCCGAGGCCTCAAAGCCATCATAGGCTGCTCGGGACATGAACTTTGAGCATTCCCGAATGCCCGTGGACAAGGCTAGGAACCTCCGCAAGGGCTCCTCGGAGAGACCAGCGGAGAATCCGGCTAGCTCTTTAGCCAGATCCCGGAGATACATGCCCATGTAGAGCTGGTAAGTCTGGACACGACATGCGAGCATAGAGCCCTGGAAGCACTTCTTGCCAAGGCCATCCAGGTTACGGGCCTCCCTTCCAGGAGGCACCGAGGAGTGCATCTTCTGGCTCTTAAGACGATGCATGGCCGATTCCACTACCATGGAATGGTGTGGCAGCTGTGCCTTCTGAAAGCCAGGGCTCTTGCGGACCCGATAGATAGAATCGACCCGCTTGCTCAGGACCGGCGAGGAGGCCGGACTCTCCCACATGCGGAAGAGTAGTCGTTCCAGCATAGGAGGAACCGGCACAGTAAAGTGCTCCCTCGCGGGAGAGTCATACTGGAGGGCGTCGAGCTCTTCGGCTCGAGGCTCCTCCTCGGGATCCGCAGGGAAGGCCAAAGCCTTGGCCATATCCCTAACGAAGTCCGAGAACCGGGCATCCTCCGGGGGGGACTGCTTCCGAGGCTCGGACCCCGGTGAGTCCGATGGGACACACCGAGTCCGGAAAGAATCAGGTGACTCTTCCTCCTCAGACTCCCAGACCGACTCCGACGAGGACTCGGTGGGGTCGGCCCGGGCAGGATGCGGCGCCAGCCGCCCCGACGTCGAGGGAGTCGGCGTCGGCGACCTCGGTCCCGAACGGGAGGCCGAGGGTGACCTCGACCGAGGATCGACTCGAGGATCGGCTCGGTCTCCGGGGTCGACTTGGACGTCGACGTCCCGGCGGTCGGGGCAGCGGCGCCAGCGAGGCCAGCGAGCAGTGCCCGCTGCTGGTCCATGAAGGCAGACAGTCTGCTCTCCAAGGCCGTCAACCTGAGTCCGAGCTCAGGTGACCCAGCAGCCCCCGACTCGGGCCCCGACGGCGTCGGGCCCGACGTCGGCTGTCGCGGAGGCGAGTCCAGAAGGACTACAGGACTTACCCGGGCAGGCATCTCCGACTCCAGGCGAGGTCGCTTCGGGAGATGTTCCTTCTCCAAGGACCCGGGGCGGCTGTCGGGGCATTGCGACCTGGCCCTCGCGGAGCCAGGAGCGTCCACCGACACCGCCCTCGCGGGTTTTTCCTTCCGACGATGGTCCCCGGAGGGAGAACCCCGGTCGGAGGAGCTCCGGCGACGGTCCGAGCTGGAGCCCTTTGACACGGAGGCCTCCGACGAGGTCCGGGTACGGCTGGGGTCAGCGAAGATTCTCTCGCGCTGATGCCGCCGACTTCTCAACGCCTTCGAGGACAGTTTGCTGCAGGGCCCACAGATCAGTTCCTCATGATCCGGGCCCAAGCAGCGGAGGCAAAAGTCGTGTGTGTCGGTTAGTGACATATTTCGGTCACACCGACCACACCGCTTAAAGCCACTGGCAGCCATCGGGGGAAAAAGGGCCCCTGCGAGGTCAAAGGACCGGGCTGCCAGGGAAAACGAAAATGAAAGCTGACTAAGTCAGAAAAACCGAAAAAACGCTAGAGGACTCGAGACCGGCGTCGCGAGTCCGGGCGGGAAAACGATCGGCGTCGAACCGAAAGAAAAAAGTATAAAATAAAGAGGAAAATCAACTTTTTCGCGGGGACAAGACGGGGACGTCTGCAGGGCTCCGCGGAAAAAAGAAGACTGGCTAAGATGGCACCCTCGGGCGGGAAGACGACCGCGCATGCGCGCTGCAATTCCCAAAGGCTTTCTTTGAAAGCTGGGGAAAATTGCTCCGCGAGGGCTCCGTCGGCGCCGACGTCACCCATAAGTGAGGACTGACTTCCTGCTTGGTCCTGGAGAAAAGGTTCTCTACAGGACAACACCTGTAACTCAAATTCTCCTTGCGGATAAAATAGCCACTAGAAACACCACCTTTAAGGTAAGATCCTTTAAGGATCTTGAAGGACTAGAAAGGGGGACTGTTACTTCTGGAGAGAAATCTGCAACTGTGAGTATATACTTCTGGTAATTTTCTAAAAAGAATTCTTTGTATTAAAGCTACTTAATCTGTGAACCCACTGTTTTTTGTTGGATCAGTTAGGGCCTAGTAGCAGCAATTAAAGTTTGAATTTAAAACACAGAGAGCAGCTTTCTGGTTACATTTCATACCCAGCAGAGAGCTTGTAGTTTAAATTTAATAGTCACTCAGGGCCAAGTAACAGCAAAGTACTTTTAGTTTAAATTTAACACACAGAAGAGAGCTTTCTGGTTAAATTTAGTACCCAGCAGAGAGCTTGTAGTTTAAATTTCATAAGAAGTTAGAGCCTAGCAGCAGCTAAGAGCTATAATTTAAATCAAATCAGAATTTAGCTTACCTCAGCAGCACAAGACAGGGTAATGTGTAGCAGCCCTCTTTTATTTATTTATCTATTTATTTTTAATTTATGCAATTTCTATATAACCGCAAGATACACACTTGTTACAGTAAAGAATGTTACAAAGGAAACCAAACTTACAGGTAAGGGGGAACCCTTATCCCATCAAGATAATAAGAATCAAACATTCACTAGCCCACAAAAAAGGGAGACAGGCAAGACACAAATCTAAAGAAAAGTCATAAGTAATAAGACACATAATGGTGCTTTATACTATTTCCCGAATATAGCTAGGACGGACAAGCACTCCTACCGGCTAGGAACTGGGTTAGATGCGAAGGATCAAAAAAAGTATAACTAACACCCTGATATTTAACTAAACATCAGCACGGATACCTAAGAAAAAAAAAGACCACCAAGCTGTAAGACCTGGGGACGAAGCAGTAAAAACTGCTGTCGACTTTTTTGGGTGGCTTTGGATACATCTGGAAACATCCTTACTACTCCCCCCATGAATGATTCATTTCTAAGTTTGAAATACAATTTCAAAAGAAAATCACGATCTGAATCAAAAGCAACAGTCAGAAGTAGAGTTGCCCTAGGAACATAACCAGGATCAGTGGTCTCCAAAAACCCAGTTCGATCAAGTGAGTCCATTGGAGGAGAATGTGCAGGTGAGGAAACACCATGGGTCTTGCGCTTGGCTGTTGGTAAGTAAAAAATCCTGTCCAAAGGGGGAACCGATTCCAAAGGGATCTTCAAAATAGTAGTAGCATAAGTGGTAAATAAATCCTTTGGTGAGATAACAGAAACACGGGGAAAATTCAACAAGCGCAAATTCCTCTTATGGGCAAAATTCTCTAGCGTCTCAATTTTCCCATGGATAAAGCGTAGTTACTCACCTGTAACAGGTGTTCTCCAGGAGCAGCAGGAATCAGTCCTCACATATGGGTGACGTCGGCGCCGACGGAGCCCTCGCAGAGCAATTTTCCCCAGCTTTCACAGAAAGCCTTTGGGAATTGCAGCGCGCATGCGTGGTCCCCTTCCCGCCCAAGGGTGCCATCTTAGCCAGTCAGATGACATAGCTAAAAGACAGCATAAAAATGCACAAAAAAACTAAAGCAAATAATTGCAACTCCCAGGGGAGGAGGGAGGGCTGTGAGGACTGATTCCTGCTGCTCCTGGAGAACACCTGTTACAGGTGAGTAACTACGCTTTCTCCAGGACCAAGCAGGAAGTCAGTCCTCACATATGGGACTCCCAAGCTCAAGGCTACCGGAGACCCTAAGCACAAAATGAGCTCCCTCTAGCTCAGCAGTACAGAAGGAAGGAATCTTCGCTGAATTATTACCCACCGGTAGCCCCCATCCGGAATGGAGGGTAGGAGTTGCTCAGACCTCGAAGAGATTGCGGAGGACTGCCTGTCCGAAAGCACTGTCCCTGCGGGACTCCCTCTCGAGGCAGTAATGGGCCGCAAAAGTCTGGCTCGAAGACCAAGTAGCGGCCCGGCAGATGTCTGCCAATGGAACAGAGCGGAGGTAAGCCACAGACGTAGCCTTCGCCCGAACACAATGAGCCGTGACTCAACTTTCTAAGGAGAGTCCGGCTGCCCCATAAGCCCAAGCGATACAGTCAGCAACCCAAATGGAGAGAGTACGCTTGGAGACCGGGAGACCCAATTTATTGGGGTCAAAAGATAGGAAAAGCTGAGTAGCTTTACGGTGCTCCCGCGTACGATCAAGGTAGAAGGTCAGTGCCCTTCTACAGTCCGGGGTATGTAGGACCATTTCAGCTCGGCTGGAGTGTGGCCTGGGAAAGAAGGTTGGAAGTACCACCTCCTGATTGATGTGGAAAGGGGAGACCACTTTTGGTAGAAATTTTGGGTGAGTCCGTAAGACTACCCTATTTTTGTAGAACCGAGTGTAAGGGGGTTCAGACACGAGGGCCTGCAATTCACTTACGCGTCTAGCAGAAGTGAGTGCAATTAGGAATAAGGTTTTCCAAGAAAGAAAACGTAAAGAACAGGTAGCCATAGGTTCAAAAGGCGGACAGGTGATCCGCTGTAAAACCACATTCAGATCCCACTCTGGTGCTGGAGGGCGCAGAGGCGGTTTAAGGAGAAGGAGACCTCTGAGGAAGCGCGCCACGAGAGGGGCGCTGGAAAGAGGTCTGCCATCCACCGGCACATGTTGTGCAGAAAGAGCACTGAGGTGAACCTTGACGGAGTTGGACTTAAGTCCCAAATCAGAGAGGTAGAGCAGGTACTGCAAGATCACCGACACTGAGCAGGAGAAGGGATCATGAGACTGCTGCGCGCACCAAGTGGAAAAACGACGTCACTTCAGGGCGTAGCATTTGCGGGTGGAAGGTTGCCGAGAAGCTAGGACGACCTCCTCCACCGCAGCTGGCAAGAGAAAGGGAGCTAGGACTACCCTTTCAGCCGCCATGCCATCAGATGCAGCGATCTGAGGTTGGGGTGTAGTAGGGACCCCTGATCCTGAGTTAGGAGATCTGGTTGAAACCCCAGAGGGAACGGATCCTCCACTGCCAACTGCAGCAGGAGTGGAAACCACGGTTGCCTGGGCCAGCGAGGAGCTATCAGGATCATGGAAGCATTGTCTCGGAGAACCTTGAAAAGAGTTCGGGATACCATCGGTATGGGAGGAAAGGCATACAGAAGGCCCTCCGACCAGGAGAGTAGAAAAGCATCCGGCGCTACTCGAAGGGGATGCGGCTGCCGAGAGCAGAAGCGAGGAAGTTGCCGGTTGAGAGGACTGGCAAAGAGATCCATCGTGGGGAGGCCCCACTTCAGAAAGAGTTTCTGAACTATCAAGGGATCCAGGCGCCACTCGTGCGGCTGGAGGATCCTGCTGAGTTTGTCCGCCAGGCAGTTTTCTTGACCTGGGAGATAGACTGCCTTGAGGAGGATGCCATGGCTGACGGCCCAAGAGCAGAGTCTCTGTGTCTCCCGACAGAGGAGGAAGGAGCCTGTGCCTCCCTGTTTGTTCACGTAGAACATGGCGACTTGATTGTCGGTCTGGACAAGGATGGACCGGTGAGATGTCAGGTGGGAGAAAGCTTTGAGAGCCAGACGGATTGCTCTGAGCTCCAGGAAGTTGATCTGCTGCGCAGACTCCCACGTGGTCCAGAGACCTTGAGTACATGCCCCTTGGCAATGTGCTCCCCAGCCCAGGAGAGAAGCATCGGTCGTCAGCACCTGAGTTGGCGGAGGAGCCTGAAAAGGCATTCCGAGCACTAGGTTTGGCTGATGAAGCCACCACTGTAGAGAAGAGGTCAGCGGGCCGGAGACGCGTACTAAGTCGACTAGGCGGCCCGTGGCCTGTTGCACCACTGAAGGCACCACTGAGCAGGCCGCATATTTAGGCGGGCATTGGGGGTCACGTGGACTGTGGAAGCCATGTGGCCGCGTAGTCTCAGGAAGCGCCTGGCGGAGACCAGGGGCTGGCTGCGAAATCGGTTGGCTAGGTCCATGAGTCGTTGAGCCCTGTCGAGAGGCAGGAAAGCTCGTGCCTGAAGAGTGTGCAACCTTGCGCCGATGAACTCGAGATCTTGCGAGGGGAGCAAAGTGGACTTTTCGAAGTTTATGACAAAGCCCAAGTACTGCAGAAGGGTTACTGTGCAGTTTGTGGCCCTTGTAACTTCGGGAGAGGACGATGCTTTGATGAGCCAATCGTCCAGGTAAGGAAAGACATAGAGGCCTTGAAGGCGGAGAGAAGCCGCCACTACCGCGAGACATTTTGTGAAGACTCGAGGTGCGGAGGATAGGCCAAAGGGCAGTACTCTGTACTGGTAATGATTTCCTGCCACCACAAACCGTAGGTACTGACGGTGGCTTGGGTGGATGAGGATGTGCGTGTAGGCATCCTTTAGATCCAAGGAGCATAGCCAATCTCCCTGCTGGAGGTAGGGCAGAAGGATTCCAAGGGTAAGCATCTTGAACTTCTCCCTGACGAGGAATTTGTTGAGGTTGCGCAAGTCCAGGATGGGTCTGAGGCCTCCTGTTCTTTTCGGTATTAGGAAATACCTGGAATAGAAGCCTTGACCCCTCAGGTGGTGGGGCACCGGTTCCACCGCCTGATCTTGAAGAAGACTTGCTAACTCCTGAAGGAGTAAGCCCTCGTGCAGAGGGAGTCGTGGAGGCTCTCCCGGGAAATAGGAGGGAGGAACTTGGTGGAAGTGGAGAAGATATCCTTCTCTTACGACTTGAAGCACCCAGGCATCTGAAGTGATGTTGGACCACCTGTGGGCAAAGTGAACCAGCCGGCCTCCGGTGCTGGGAGGAACGAGCTGAGGGGGAGTGGCTATGCTTATAAAGTCAAAAGCTCCCACCCTGCTGAGCAGGGGCCGGTGGTGCAGGCTTGGGGGCTTGCTGCCTACGGGATCCGTTACCCCGTCCCTTGGCCTGCTGACCCTGTTGGGGAGCTGCGGAGGCCTGATATTGAGGGTAGTGTTTATAGGCAGTCGCCTTCCTCGGGTAAAAGGACTTCTTTCCCGAGCCCTTCTTCTTCTGGGAAGGAGCGGAGGTTTTTCTAGAAAGCCGAGTTCTGGTGAGGGTCTCCGTCTCGATTTGTGCAGCTTTTTCCACCATGGGCTTGCCCAAAGAGGTTCTCACCTCTGCAAGGGACATCGACCAACTTGTCCTGCACCCAAGGCTCAAGGTCAGACGACTGAAGCCAAGCCTGCCGGCAGGCACCGATGCCAGCTGCGGCCACTCGTGCCGATGCTTCAAAGCCATCATAAGCTGCTCGAGATATGAATTTGGAGCAGTCTCGAATACCAGTAGACAGGGCTTGGAACCTCCGCAAAGGTTCCTCGGACAGACCAGCCGAGAATCCGGCTATTTCTTTAGCCAGGTCTCGAAGATACATGCCCATGTAGAGCTGGTAGGTCTGGACCCGACAAGCAAGCATAGAACCCTGGAAACACTTTTTACCGAGGCCATCCAGGTTGCGAGCCTCCCTGCCAGGAGGCACCGAGGAGTGCATCTTTTGGCTCTTAAGCCGATGCATGGCCGATTCCACAACCATGGAATGGTGTGGTAACTGTGCTTTTTGGAAGCCAGGGCTCTTGCGGACTCGATAAATGGAATCGACCTGCTTGCTCAAAACCAGCGACGACGCCGGGCTCTCCCACATGCGGAAGAGAAGTCGTTCCAGCATGGGAGGAACCGGTACAGTAAAGTGTTCCCTGGCGGGAGAATCGTACTGCAGGGTGTCGAGCTCTTCGGCTCGAGGCTCCTCCTCGGGATCCGCCGGGAAGGCCAAAGCCTTGGCCATATCCCTGACGAAGTCCGAGAACCGGGTGTCCTCCGGAGGGGACTGCTTCCGAGGTTCGGACTCAGGCGAGTCCGAGGGGACACACCGAGTCCGAAAGGAATCAGGTGACTCTTCCTCTTCAGACTCCCAGGCCGACTCCGAGGAGGAATCGGTGGGATCGACTCGGGCGGGCAGCGGCGTTGGCCGCCCCGACGTCAAGGGAGTCGGCGTCGACGACCTCGGTCCCGAACGGGAGGCCGAGGGTGACCTCGACCGAGGATCGACTCGTGCCCGAATGGACTCGAGGATCGGCTCGGTCTCCGGGGTCGACTTAGACGTCGACGTCCCGGCGGTCGGGGCAGCGGCGCCAGCCAGGGTAGCGATCAGTGCCCGCTGCTGGTCCATGAAGGCAGAAAGTCTGCTCTCCAAGGCCGTCAACCTGAGTCCGACCTCAGGTGACCCAGCAGCCCCCGACTCGGGCCCCGATGGCGTCGGGCCCGACGTCGGACCCCTCGGAGACGAGTCCAGAAGGACTACAGGACTTACCCGAGCAGGCAACTCCGACTCCAGACGAGGTCTCTTCGGGAGATGTTCCTTCTCCAAAGACCCGGGACGGCTATCGGGGCTATGCGACCTGGCCCTCGCGGAACCAGGAGCGTCCACCGACGCTGTCCTCGCGGGTTTCACCTTCCGATGATGGTCCCCGGAGGGAGAACCCCTGTCGGAGGAACTCCGGCGATGGTCCGAGCTGGAACCCCTGGATGCCGAAGCCTCCGACGAGGTCCGGGTACGGGATGGATCAGCGAAGATTCGTTCCCGCTGATGCTGCCGACTCCTCAACGCTTTGGAGGACATTTTGCTGCAAGGCCCACAGATCATTTCCTCATGATCCGGTCCAAGACAGCGGAGACAATTATCATGTGTGTCAGTAAGTGACATATGTCTGTCACACTGAACACACCGCTTGAAGACACTGGCAGCCATCGGGGGAAAAAGGGCCCCTGCAAGGTCAAAGGACCGGGCTGCCAGTGAAAAACCGAAAACGAAACTGACAGAAAAAAAAATCAGAAAAAACGAAAAATAAGAGAAGGACTCGCAACGGCGTCGCGAGTCCGGGCAGGAAAGAGACCGGCGTCGAACCGAAGAAAAAAGAAAGATAAATTACGAAAAAACAACTTTTTCAGCGGGGACAAGACGGGTACATCAGTAGGGCTCCGCGGAAAAAAGAAGACTGGTTAAGATGGCACCCTTGGGCGGGAAGGGGACTGCGCATGCGCGCTGCAATTCCCAAAGGCTTTCTGTGAAAGCTGGGGAAAATTGCTCCGCGAGGGCTCCGTCTGCGCCGACGTCACCCATATGTGAGGACTGACTTCCTGCTTGGTCCTGGAGAACAGATATATCCTTAATAACAGTACCTGGAATAGTAGCAACATTTGCGATTTTGACTTCCAGCTGGGCCACCTTAGAAGAAATCTCGACCAACTCCTGTTTCTGCTGAGCAACTACTTGAGCTAAAGAAGGTAATACCTCATACAGAGCAGAAAACTGGGAAGTAAAGGAAGATTCCAAAGCTCTCAGTCCCTCCCATAAGGAGTCCAATGTTACAGTCTCGGGTCTAAGAAGAACAGTTTGAACCGGGGTCTTAAAACAAGTACCCAATCCAACCACCACGTCCTCAGCCGGTTTGTGCTCTCCAATAGCAGCTGGAACCATCTCCACGCCAGGCTCAGCAGAGGAAACAAACGTCTCCGCTGAAGCCTCAACCAGCGGCGACGCAACAGCAACAAGTCTCTCCATACTCCGAGACTTGGCCTCTGCTGCTCCAACGTCTAGCGCTGTAGGTTGCTCTGGCGGGCGTCAGGCGTCCGGGCTCAAGGTGATCTGCAGTTCTGAGGGGCAAGTTAGGCCTCCTTCCGCCAGCAGCCCTCTTTTAATAAGTGTTATTTCCCTCCCTCCCTCCCCACACCCACTCTCCCCTGGGATAATCATAGTTTTATAGGTACTTACACATATTAAAAGACAGGAGGTGCTTTCAGGTGAAGCTCATTACCAAAATCAGTCATACACTAAGGAACTGAGATTAATTAAGCTTCAGGTGAACAAGGTATATTAAACGTATTAGGTACAGTTTTATTGGTATAACTACCCATAGCAACCCCTAGTAAGTAAAGATCTAGACACAAACTTAAAACTAAGATGCAGACAGCAGTCCAGCAGCGGGATGGGGGCTTTCCAGTCTTTTGCATTGAGTGTCACATGTATGATTTTCTCCCAGTTGGTGAGAGGTCTTACGTGTGCAATAGGTGCAAGGAGCTCTTTTCTCTCAGGGAACAAGTCCGTTCTCTAGAGGCTAAAGTAGCAGACTTGGAAAGCATAAGACGACAGAGAGGTACATAGACGAGACCTACAGGGATATAGTCCTGAAGTCCCACCTCCAGTCTGGCAGCACCCCTGTTGCCATGGAGGAGAGAGGTCACATGACAGGAGAGCATCACCCTGGTGTGGCAGGAAGTGATCCTGTAACTAGGACCTGTCCTCCAGGTGATGTAAAACCCTCTTGCACCGAGTAAGTTTCTCCAGGGCCATGTGCCCATGAGGGAAGGGTTAGGACAGCCGTTATAGTTGGTGATTCGATCATTAGGCATGTAGATAGCTGGGTGGCTGGTGGACGTGAGGATCGCCTGGTAACATGCCTGCCTGGAGGGAAGGCGATGGTAGTGGGGGTGTACTATTGAGCACCTGGCCAGAATGACCAAATGGATGATGAAATGCTCAAAGAAATCAAGGAAGCTAACAAAAGTTACAGCGCAGTAATAATAATGGGTGATTTCAATTACCCTGGTATCGACTGGGTCAGTGTCACGTCAGGACATGCTAGGGAGATAAAGTTCCTAGATGAAATAAATGACTGCTTCTTGGAGCAGCTGGTTCATGAACCGACCAGAGGGGAAGCCATATTAGACCTAGTCCTTAGTGGAACACCAGATCTAGTGCAAGAGATAAGGGTGTTGGGGCCACTTGGCAATAGTGATCATAGCATGATCGCCTTTGATTTAATTAGTGGAGGAGGGATAGTAAGGAAATCCACAGTACTACCTTTTAACTTTCGAAAGGGAGACTATGATAAAATGAGGAAAACAGTTAATAAAAAACTAATAGGAGCAGTTGCGAAGGTTAAAGACGTACATCAAGCTTGGGTGTTGTTGAAAAATACTATCTTGGAAGCCCAGACCAGCTGTATTCCATGCTTTAAGAAAAGTGGAAGGAAGTCCAAAAAACTGCCAGCATGGTTTAAAGGTGAGGTCAGAGAGGCTGTTGCTGCCAAAAAAGCATCTTTCAGGAAATGGAAAAAAGAGCCAAACGACGAAACCTGGAAACAGCACAAGCACTGGCAAGTCAAATGCAAGGCATTGATAAGGCAGGCAAAGGGAGAATTTGAGAAGAAGCTTGCTGCGGAAGCAAAAACGCAAAATAAAGACCTTTTCAAGTACATTCGTAGCAAAAAACCTGTGAGAGAGTCAGTTGGTCCATTAGATGATAAAGGGGTTAAAGGAGCACTAAGAGGCGAAAAGGCGATAGCAGAGAGACTGAATGAATTCTTTGCTTCGGTCTTTACTGAGGAAGATGTAGGGATGTTACCCATGACTGAAGTGGTATATAAAGGTGCGGAAGAATTGAAGGAAATATCGATACATCGGGAAGATGTATTACAACTATTAGATAAACTGAAGAGTAGCAAATCACCTGGGCCGGATGGTATACATCCAAGGGCATTGAAAGAACTGAAATATGAGATTGCAGAACTGCTATCAGTAATCTGTGAACTATCATTAAAATCATCTCTAATACCTGAAGATTGGAGGATCGCCAACGTAGCACCAATTTTTAAAAAGGGTTCCAGGGGTGATCCGGGAAACTACAGACAGGTGAGCCTAACGTCAGTACCGGGAAAAATGGTAGAAACCATCATAAAGAATAAAATTACTCAGCATGTAGATAGTCACAACCTAATGGGAGACAGACAACATGGCTTTAGACGAGGAAGATCTTGTCTTACTAATCTGTTATGTTTTTTTGAAGGTGTGAATAAACAGGTGGACAAAGGTGAGTCGGTTGATATTGTATATCTGGACTTTCAGAAAGCCTTTGACAAGGTCCCTCATCAGAGACTTTTGGCAAAACTAAAGAGTCATGGGATAGGAGGCAGTGTACTATTGTGGATCAGGAACTGGTTAAAAGATAGAAAGCAGAGGGTAGGGCTAATTGGCCAATTTTCCCAATGGAGAAAGGTGAATAGTGGTGTACCCCAGGGATCTGTGCTGGGTCCGCTGCTTTTTGACATATTCATAAATGACCTGGAAAGTGGAATAACGAGTGAGGTTATCAAATTTGCAGATGACACAAAACTATTTAAAGTTGTTAAAACCCAAGAGGATTGTGAAAAATTGCAAGAGGATCTTGATAAATTGGAAGACTGGGCATCAAAATGGCAGATGAAATTTAATGTGGACAAGTGCAAGGTTATGCACCTAGGGAAGAACAACCCAAACTATGGTTACACAATGCAAGGTTCCACATTAGGAACCACCACCCAGGAAAAAGATTTAGGTGTCATTGTGGATACCATGTTAAAACCCTCGGCCCAGTCTGCAGCGGCGGCCAAGAGAGCAAATAGAATGCTAGGTATGATAAGGAAAGGAATGGAAAATAAAACAAAAGATATTATAATGCCTCTATATCGTTCCATGGTGAGACCGCACCTTGAATATTGTGTGCAATTCTGGTCGTCGTATCTTAAAAAGGATATAGCGATTTTAGAAAAGGTACAGAGAAGAGCCACCAAAATGGTAAAGGGGATGGAAGGATACTCCTATGAAGAAAGGCTAAAAAGGTTAGGGCTCTTTAACCTGGAAAAGAGACGGCTGAGGGGAGATATGATAGAAGTCTATAAATTAATGAATGGAGTGGAACGGGTAAACGTAATCGATGTTTACCTTATCAGAATATAGAAAGACTAGGGGACATGCAATGAAGCTACAGGGTAAACTATTTAAGACTAATAAAAGAAAATATTTTTTCACTCAACGTGTAATCAAACTCTGGAATTTGTTACCGGAGGATGTAGTAAAGGCTGTTAGTGTAGCTGGTTTAAAAAAGGTTTGGACAAGTTCCTGGAGGAAAGGTCCATAAACCATTATTAAGAAGTGACCGAAGATATCAATGCTTGACCCAGTACAAGCATTGTGGAACTTGTGTCTCTTGGGGAAACTGCTAGGTACATATGACCTAGATTGGCCACTGTTGAAAACAGAATACTGGGCTTGATGGACCTTGGTCTGACCCAGTATGGCATATCTTATGTTCTTAATGACGCTCTCGCCAAAGGCTCAAAAGGCGCTCGCACCAAAGCTTCCAGGACCAAATGGAAGTCCCACGTTGGAACCACCTGCCTACACGGAGGACGCAAAAGCACAACCGCCCTCAAAAAACGTTTGACATTGGGATGTCCACCTAGCGGTTGTCCCCTTATCTTACCTCTGAAATAGGACAGAGCCGCCAACTGTACCTTCAGAGAAGCCGCCGCCAATCCCTTCTCATAGCCTTCCTGCAAAAACGCCAGTACTTGAGGAATTAAAGCTTTCAAGGCCGTCACTTTGTTGACCACACACCACGCTTCGAATACACGCCAAATACGAATATATGCTAAGGAAGTTGATCTCTTCCGAGCTTTCAACATGGCCACCACTGCCGCCGAATAAACTCTCGTTGTTAACCTTGCCCTTTCAATAGCCAAGCCATAAGCGAGAACCAATCCACCTGAGGCATCAGCAGAGGCGCCTGCATTAACAGGTCCTTCCGCACCGGCAGCTTCCAAGGCTCGGCCCCCAGAAGCCTGATCAGATCCGCATACCACGGCCATCTTGGCCAATCTGGCACAATTAAAATCATGCGCCCTCTGTGAAGTTCTATACGCTGTAGAATCCGCCCTATTAACACCCACAGCGGAAACACAGAGTAGGCGGTCCTCCAGCCACGGCTGAATTAAGGCATCCAGGCCTTCCGACATCCGTTCTCGCCATCTGCTGAAGAATCGACCGGCCTTTGCGTTTTGAAAGGTCGCCATGAGATCCATGACCGGTGGGCCCCACCGCCGTACCACCATTTCGAAAACCTGCGGATGAAAGGCCCACTCCCCCGGGTCTACTCTTACCCGACTCAGAAAATCGGCCTCCACATTTTCCACTCCTGCGACATGTGCCGCTGACAACGCCAACAGATGCAGCTCTGCCCACTTGAACAATTGATTGGCTTCGGCTTCCAGCGTTATACTGCTGGTGCCTCCCTGCCTGTTCATATAAGCCACTGCTGTCGCATTGTTGGAGAACACCCGCCCGGCTTTTCCATGAAGGCACTCCCGAAAAGCTCTTAACGGCAGAACTACTGCCCGCAACTCCAACCTATTGTTCGACCAGGCCTTCTCCCGAGCGGACCACATCCCCTGCGCGTACCTTCCTTGAACATGTGCTCCCCAACCTGATCGGCTGGCATCTGTCGTCAGGGGAACCCAATCCAGCGCCACTAACGGCATCCCTTTCTCCAAATTCTCCGTCCGCAACCACCATAGGAAAGAGAGACGCGTCACCGGCCGACAGGGTAACCTTTGAGAGAGACTGTCATTCTGGTGCGACCACCGTTTGAGTAATGCTCTTTGCAGCAGTCTGATGTGCGCCCTCGCACAGGGCACCACCTCGAGGGTCGCTGCCATTGTCCCTAAGACCTGAAGGTAGCGCCAGGCAGTAGGGAACCTGTTGTGGAGAAACTGGCGAACTTGGCGTCACAAACCTTTGGCCCGGTTTTGCGGCAGGAACACCTTTCCAACCCTCGTATCGAACCGAGCTCCCAGATACTCCAGGTTAAGAGATGGAGTCAACTTGCTTTTGGCCACATTGACTACCCAACCGAGGCTCTCCAAGAACGCCACCACTCTGACTGTGGCCGCTTCGCTCTCTTCTTTGGACTTCGCCCGAATCAACCAATCGTCCAGGTAAGGATGCACTAGAACTCCCTCCTTTCTTAACGCTGCCGCCACTACAACCATCACCTTGGTGAAAACTCATGGTGCCGTCGCGAGACCAAACAGCCACGTTTGAAACTGAAAATGTCCCATCGGTACCGCGAACCTTTGAAACCTCTGATGTTCCTGACGGATGGAATTGTGCAGATAAGCCTCCGACAAATCGAGGGACATAAGAAACTCGCCCCTGCGCACCACTTCTATAACCGAACGTAACATCTCCATACGAAAATGAGGCACCTTGAGACAGAGATTTACGTGCTTGAGATGCAAAATCGGCCGATAGGTCCCTTCTTTCTTTGGTACTACGAAATAAATGGAGTAGCGACCACAGTCGCATTGGTCTGGCGGCACCGGCACCACCGCCTTGAGCGAGAGCAGACGGTCCAGGGTCTCTTGTACCGCTGCGTACTTGGACTGCGCTTTGCACGGGGATTGCATGAAAGAATCGGTCACTGGACGCTGAAGCTCCAAGGCATAACCCTCTCGGATAACTTCCAGCACCCACTGATCAGACATGATCTGTGTCCAGGCAGGAAAAAACCTCCGCAGGCGACACCCTATCGGCTCCTGCCCCGCCTGGACCTCCCTGGCTTCATTGTGACTTTCGGGAATTGGAAGAGGAAGAGGCCGCAAATCCTCTGCCTGCTCCTCTGAAGCACCGAAATCCCTGGCTACAAAAGGGAAATTGCCCCCTTTGCATATGCCCAAACCTACGGGAAAGAAAACGTCAAAAATCTCTGCTGTCCCCTAGCAGCTGGCCCCGAGCGACCTTGCTTCTGCCTATCCTCCGGGAGCCTACCACCTTTGGACTCCCCCAAATCCTTCACGAGCTTTTCCAGGTCCTCTCCAAACAGAAGCTTCCCTCTGAACGGAAGCTTACTAAGCCTAGATTTGGAAGACGTATCCCGCTGCCCAATTGTGTAACCACAGATACCTCCTGGCCGCCACCGCCGATGCCATGCTATTCGACAAGCTGCGAACGAGATCATAGAGAATGTCGGCTAGATAAGCGGCCCCTGTCTCTATCCTGGCCGCCTCAGCGGACGCCTCGACCACTTGGCCTGTCTGAAGACCCTGAGCCCAACGCAGGCAAGCCCTAGCTACCCAAGCTCCACAAATAGATGCTTGAAAGGACAGCGCATTAACATCAAAAACCTGTTTCAACAAGGTATCCAATTTCCTGTCCTGCGTGTCCTTCAGCGCAGCACTCCCCTCCACCGGAATAGTAGTTTTCTTTGTAACTGCCGAAACCGTGGCATCCACCTTGGGAGACTTAAACAACTCACGATCCTATTCCGCTAATGGGTAAAGCTGAGACATCACTCTGGACCCCTTTAGTCCGGCCTCCGGCATATCCCATTCTCCTTGTATCATTTCCTTAATCACCCTGTGCACCGGAAAAACCTTCTGCAACTTACGAAAAGCCTGCAACAAAGGGTCCTCCAACTCAGTCTCCTCAGGCTGACTGATTGCTGGTATATTAAGCGCCTTAAGCGTTTCAGCTATGAGCGCCGGCAACTCATCTCTCCTAAAAATTCTAACCACTCGCGCCTGATCTTCCTGCTCAGTAATCTCTCCTTCCTCCAAGTCCTCTTCAAACTCTAAATTCTGTCCTGGATCCTCCGAATCAACGCCCTCTGAAGTCATGGACTGACCCGACCGATCCTTCCCAGACCGAACTCTCTTTGCAGGAATTCCCGGCCCTCCTGCGCTCAGGAGTCCCCGGCCGCTTTTCCCCCAAGTCCTGCTCTGCAGAACTTGATGTGGCTTGCAACTGCGCTCTCCCGAATGCCTGTTGAATCAGAGAGACAAACTGTGGTGAAAAAATTGCTGCCAAGCCCTCTGGGACTTGCACCGGTGACACCATATCCCCGTGCAGGGAAGATGGTCCAGCCACCAGTTCCAGAATGGGGTCCACCGAAGCCTTCAGCTCAGAGAGGTTTGATGTGCCCTCTTTGGGGCTCTCCCCCCCCCCTCTTCAAGTCCCTGCTTCCTTAAAGCAGCTTTTACAGACCCCCGTTTCGGAAACCACACCCCTTTTGGAACCACAAAGCAAACAGAGGGATTTTGAAGGCATACTGCCTGAACAGGAAAAACAGGAAACACCTTTCCCTCCTGTCCCTGAATCAGTTCCACCAATCATGGAGACATGATTCCCCTTTAAAGAAAGCTTACCAGCAAACCACTAAAGAGCTGAGTTTGTTTGTTTTTTTTTTAACCGGGAGGGCCCCCTCTCACGTTACCCACCTTTTCCGCCAAAACGAAACTTGAAATCGAGCACTCCCTCATCAAAAACGAGGTCTCAAATACTCCGTCTCTACCCGGGAAAGGATTTCCCGCGCACGTGCGATTTCCATGAGGCGCGGCCTACCGCGGAGTGCACATGCGGCCCGAGAGCCCCGACACTGAAAGGAGCAGTCTTGACGACCCTGGCCCCTTACCTTGCTGCTGAAGCTGAAAGTTGCTGCGATACAGCCCCTCTGCGCTCAGCCGTGATCGCAGCTTCAGCGCCCTGTAAGAAGACCAGAATGCAGCACAGCCTGCTGAGTCCCGCTGGCATCAGACCTTCACGTTTAAACTTCAGGCCAGTACACGTCTCTTCTCCGATGTTACTCTGCCGGTTCCTCACCCATATTAGCGGGTTCGGGAACCGGAGATCAGCACACTCTCTCAGTATGTAGGTCTAGGTAGACTCCCCGGCAAGGCAAGGCAGGGGAAGGTGGGGTGTCAACAAGAAAGGGGGTTAAAAGCTGAAAATAAGCAGCGCAGCACAGCTTCTGACTAAATAAACCAAATGAACTACCCAAACCAAAACTTTAAGATCTTTAACATCAATTCTCCCACTGCTTAATTGCTCCTAAGTGAGCCCTATCTCTGGGCTCACCAGCCCTCCAGCTGCTTGGAGACTGAGAATACTGATATCAGAAGGCGGATCCTGGGTACTTATACCAGTGGTGTCAAGTAGTCACGTTTCTCAGTCTCCAAGCTGCTGGAGGAGAAGCAAGACCCCCAAAGGTTCAGGACTAGCCTGGAGGGACGCTAAGGAATTGAAATTTAAACGTAAAGGAAAACAACGGAATTAAAGGTACCAATTAAACTGCAAGCTAATCTAAAACTACTCTATTGCTCCCCAATTGTTCAAGTGAGCCCAGCACCTAGGCTCACTACATCTTCCTGCTGCATGGAGACTGGACACACTGGGGGCTAATGGGAGATACCAGCAGGATATATCCAGTGATGTCACGACTTTTACATGCCCAGTCTCCAAGCTGCAGGAGGTGGTGCACAACCCAGAGGTGGAGGACTAAACTGATGGCTTGGCCTTTAGGAGCATACTTATGATGAACAATACCCTGATAATTAAAGAAAATTGTGAGCATGACCTTGACCTTGCTCCTCACCTAACGGGCTTTCTTGGGTCTGGGAGAGTCTGGAGTCTTCCATTGTGAGGATTGAGCCTTAGTTTCCAGGTCATAATCATAAACCCATGATTCATCACCAGTAATAATCTTTTTGATCAAACCAGAGTCTTTTTCATCACATTCTAAAATTTCCTGGCTGCAGACAGATCTTTTTTTGTCTTTTGCAGACACACATCTCATTCCCAAATCAGAATGGACTGTACCGACCCAAAACTGATATCCTCAGCAAGCTCCCTGATAGTCAATCAACGTATTGCGGCATGCACTGCTTCAACTGTCTTCATTTCTGCTCATGGATAGCCTTCCAGAACGTTAAGTCACAGTCAACACTTTGGCGTCCATGTACCAGTCAAACTCTAGCACAACTCATGCATTCATTGCCATGCATTTGCTTGTCATAAGTCTCTGCACAAATCTCCAAGTTTCTGACAGAATTTAATGCAAATTTGCTATTCAACTTTTTCACTCATCGTAATTCTGACAAACTGCTTCTACCCAATACCAAACATCATGCAATTAAAAAAAGTACAGGTGTACTGCAGCCATGCTACACTCTGTACATGGACTGCACATAATTAGGTCATTGTATGCTTAATAGCATTGTGGTGTGACATATTGTTATACAGCTACACAACAAGTCTCAATACTTTTTGATCACACCTTGAAAGCATAAAAACATGAAAACAATTATGAAACCTAAGATCAAAAAAGGGGAACCCATGACTATTCTAAAGTCAGAACCTAAAAGTACTGAGTAAATAAATATGCCTTTGCCTTCTTGTGCGTAATTATTATTTTGTAAATCTTGTGTTGAAGAATTTCACAGCTCAGGGCCATAATAAGCAAAGGCAGAATGATGGGTAAGAGTTTATATGCAAACCAAACTAATGGCTGAACAGAACGAGTAGTTACTTACCTGTAACAGGTGTTCTCCAGGAGCAGCAGGAATCAGTCCTCACAAATGGGTGACGTCGGTGCAGAGGGAGCCCCCGTGCGGAGCATTTCCCCAGCTTTCAAGGAAAGCCTTTGGGAATGCAGCACGCATGCGCGGTCCCCTTCCCGCCCAAGGGTGCCATCTTGCTCAGTCTGATGACATAGCTAAAAGACAGCAAAAAACAAAATGAAATATATGACTGCAACTCCAGGGGAGGAGGGAGGATCATGAGGACTGATTCATGCTGCTCCTGGAGAACACCTGTTACAGGTGAGTAACTACTCTTTCTCCAGGACCAAGCAGGAGGTCAGTCCTCACATATGGGATTCCCAGCTCTAGGCTACCAGTAACCCAAAGCTAAAAAAATTGCTCCCTCTCAAGAGCCTCAGCATCCATGATAAGAATATCCTTTGAGAGTGCCTCCGTACTGTAGCCCAACACAAGGGCTGGAGGGGTAGGAGTTGCCTAAACCTCAAAGAGATTACGGAGTACTGCCTGTCCGAAAGCACTGTCCCTTCAGGACTCTATCGAGGCAGTAGTGGGCTGCAAAAGTCTGGCCAAGTAGCGGCCCGGCAGATGTTATTAGAGTTATTAGAAAAGGTTCAGAGAAGAGCCACCAAAATGGTAAAGGGGATGGAAGGATACTCCTATGGTGAAAGGCTAAAAAGGTTAGGGCTCTTTAACCTGGAAAAGAGATGGCTGAGGGGAGATATGATAGAAGTCTATAAATTAATGAATGGAGTGGAACGGGTAAACGTAAATCGATTGTTTACGTTATCAGAATATAGAAAGACTAGGGGACATACAATGAAGCTACAGGGTATAAACTATTTAAGACTAATAAAAGAAAATATTTTTTCACTCAACGTGTAATCAAACTCTGGAATTTGTTACCGGAGGATGTAGTAAAGGCTGTTAGTGTAGCTGGGTTTAAAAAAGGTTTGGACAAGTTTCTGGAGGAAAGGTCCATAAACCATTATTAAGAAGGGACTCAGGATATCAATGCTTGATCCAGTACAAGCATTGCGGAACCTGTGTCTTTTGGGGAAACTGCTAGGTACGTATGACCTAGATTGGCCACTGTTGGAAACAGGATACTGGGCTTGATGGACCTTGGTCTGATCCAGTATGGCATATCTTATGTTCTTATGTTTGCCAAAGGAACAGAGCGGAGATGAGCTGACGCGGTTTTCGCCCTGACACGGTGGGCCATGACTCAACCCTGCGAGGGGAGGTCAGCTGCCTTGTATGTCCAGGTGATACAATCTGCTACCCAAGTGGACAACGTATGCTTGGAGACAGGTAACCCCAGTTTATTAGGGTCAAAGGAGACGAAGAGCTGAGTAGCCCTTCGATGCCCCCACATACTTTCTATGTAAAAGGACAACGCCCTCTTACAGTCCAGGGTATGCAAGACTGTTTCAGCCCGGCTGGTATGCGGCCTGGGAAAGAAGGTCGGAAGAACCACCTCCTGGTTGAGGAGGAAAGAGGAAACGACTTTTGGAAGGAACTTCGGGTGGGTCCATAGGACCACCCTGTTCCTATAGAACCGTGTGTACGGTCTATCAGAAACCAGAGCTTGTAGTTCACGCACACGTTTGGCCGAGGTAAGAGCTACCAGGAAGAGCACTTTCCAAGAAAGGAAGCGCAAATGGCAAGTAGCCATCGGCTCAAATGGTGGGCGAGTAAGTTGCTGCAAGACCATGTTCAAATCCCACTCAGTCGCCGGTGGACGACTTGAGAAGCAGCAGAACTCTGAGGAAGCGGGACACCAAGGGGTGAACCGACAAAGTATGTCCCTCCACCGGTGACTGGTGCGCTAATAGAGCACTGAGGTGGACCCGAAAAGAGTTAGACCCGAAAAGAGTTAGACCCGAAAAGAGTTAGAGGCCTAGGTCTGACAGGTGAAGTAGATACTGCAGTACTACTGGCACAAGGCAGGAGAAAGGATCTTCATTGCGCTGAGCACACCATATTGTAAACCTACACCACTTGAGGGCATAGGACTTTCTGGTGGACTGCCTCCTAGAGGCCAAAACCACCTCTTCAACCTCTTTAGGTAGAAGCGAGCTAGCACTATCCTTTCAGCAGCCAGGCCATCAGATTGAGGGACCTGAGATTGGGGAGCAGAAGTGAACCCTGATCTTGAGACAGGATATCGTGTTGCAACCCCAGAGGGAAAGGAGTTTTCACCGCCAACTGTAGCAGAAGTGGAAACCACGGTTGCCTCGGCCATCTGGGGGCTACCAGAATCACCGAGGCCTTCTCCCGGAGAATCTTGAACATAGTTCGGGACACCAGGGGAGTGGAAGGGAAACGCATACAGATGGCCCGTAGACCAAGAGATCAGAAAAGCATCTGCTGCCATTCTCAGGGGATGCGGCTGTTCGGAGCAAAACCTGGGTAGCTGGTTCAGTGGACTTGCAAATAGATCGGTGGATGGAAGTCCCCATCGTAGAAAGATCTGCTGAACCACCAATGGCTTTAACTGACATTCGTGGGGCTGGAGAATCCTGTTAACGTTCTGCTAAGAAGTTCTCCTGACCAGGTAGATAAACTGCTTTGAGAAACATGCCTTGTTTGACTGCAAAGGAGCAAAGGGCCTGCGCCTCCTGACATAGGAGCCTGGACCCTGTGCCCCCTTGCTTGTTCACATAGAACATTGCTACCTGATTGTCTGTCTGAAATAAGACAGACTGGTGAGAGAAGGCATGAGAAAAAGTCTGTAGAGCCAAGCGGATTGCTCGCAGCTCCAAAAGACTGATTTGCTGTGTGGCCTCCTGAGGAGACCAGAGGCCTTAAGTGCACGTGTCCTGGCAATGTGCAGCCCAGCCCTTCAAGGAAGCATCGGTCGTCAGCACCCTTGTGTGTGCTGGGGCCTGAAAAGGTACCCCCCCCCCTGAGAAGGTTTGGGAGATGTAGCCACCACTGCAGGGAGTCCAAAAGTGGTTTGGACACCTTTACTCTGTCTCAGAGGTCGCCTGTTGCCTGCGCCCACTGAGCTCTGAGGCACCACTGAGCAGCCTGCATGTGCAGACGGGCATTCGGCGTCACATGCCATGTGGCCCAGGAGCCTCACAAAGTGTCTGGCAGAGACCTGAGAATTGCTGTGGAACTGGTTGGCCAAGTCCATCAGTCTGTAGGCTCTGTCCTCGGGCAAGTAAGCTCTTGCCTGCAGGGTGCCTAATCTTGCCCCTATAAACTCTAGGTTCTGTGAGGGGAGCAAAGTGGACTTTGCGTAGTTTATGACAAAGCCCAGATGCTGAAGAAGAGAGACAGTCCGAAGAGTAGCTTGTCTGGCCTCCTGGATAGACTGGCCCCTGATGAGCCAGTTGTCCAGGTATGGAAAGACAAAAATTTCCTGATTCCTGAGATAGGCCGCCATCACCGCCAGGCATTTGGTGAAAACCCTGGAGGCGGAAGTAAGGCCAAAGGGAAATACCCTGTACTGAAAATGGTTTCCTCCCACCACAAACCTGAGATATTGTCGGTGGTCTGGATGAATGAGAATGTGAATATAAGCATCCTTGAGGTCTAAGGAGCAAAGCCAGTCTCCCTGCTGGAGGTAAGGCAGCAGTATCCCAAGGGTAAGCATCCTGAACTTTTCCCTCTCCAGAAGCCTGTTTAGGTTACACAAGTCTAGGATAGGCCAGAGGCCTCCGGTCCTTTTTGGTACCAGGAAGTACCTGGAGTAGAAGCCTTGCCCTTCCAGGTGGTGAGGCACCGGTTCCACCGCCTGTTCCTTTATAAGACTTGCCAACTCCTGAAGGAGAAGGTTTCTGTGCAGAGGGAGTCTTGGAGGCTTCCCTGGAAAGTAGGAGGGGGGTAGCTGGTGGAAGTGGAGCATGTAGCCCTTTTGGACTATGCTGAAGACCCAAGTATCCCCTGTGATGGCTGGCCACCTGTAGGCGTACAGGGTGAGCCGACCTCCTTTGCTGAGTGGAGCCAGCTGTGGAGAAGAGGCTATGTTGTGGGAGTCCAAACCCTGCTCCCTGCTGTGCAGGAGCCAGAGCTGGCGGCTTGGGGGTCTTCTGCCTACGGGGCCCCTTGGCCTGCTGGCCTTGTTGGGGAGTTGGAGAGGCCTGGTATTGAGGGTAGGATTTGTAGGCAGCACCCTTCCTCGGGAAAAAGGGCTTCTTTCCCGAGCCCTTCTTTTTCTGAGAAGGGGCAGAAGTCTTCCTGGATAGCCTTGTCCTGGTGAGAGTCTCAGTCTCGATTTCCGCAGCCTTTTCAGTCATGGGCTTACCGAAAAGGTTTTCACCTCAGCAGGGGACATCGACCAACCTGTCCTGCACCCATGACTCCAGGTCTGATGACTGTAGCCAGGCCTGACACTGTGCACCGATGCTGGCCACGGCTACCCAGGCTGAAGCCTCGAAGCCATCATAAGCTGCCCGAGAGATAAACTTCGAGCACTCTCGAATCCCTGTTGACAAAGCCTTGAACCTCTGCAAAGGTTCCTCGGAGAGGCCAGCTGAGAACCCGGCAATCTCCTTTGCCAGGTCTCGTAGGTACATGCACATGTACAGCTGGTAGGTATGGACACGGCAAGATAGCATAAAGCCCTGGAAGCACTTTATACCGAGGGCATCCAGGTTCCGGGCCTCCCGACCGGGGGGCACCAAGGAGTGCATCTTCTGACTCTTCAGGTGGTGCATGGCCGATTCCACAACCATGGAGTTGTGCGGTAGCTGCGCCTTTTGGAACCCAAGGCTCTTACGGACTCAAAAAATGGAATCGACCCGTTTGCTAAGAACTGGCACCGAGGCCAGTGCCTCCCACATACGGAAGAGCAGCCATTCCAGCATTGGAGGAACCGGTACAGTAAAGGCTTCCTTCGGAGGAAAGTCATACTGGAGGGGCATCGAGCTCTTCGGCTCGAGGCTCCTCCTCGGCGTCCGCAGGGAAGGCCAAGGCTTTGGCCAAGTCCCTCATGAAGCCCGAGAACTGGGTATCCTCCGGGGGGGGGGGGGGGGACGGGGTTTGAGGCTCGGACGCCAATGAGTCCAAAGGGATGTATTGGGTCCGGAAGGTGTCCGGGGACTCCTCGTCCTCTGTCTCCCACACCGACTCCTCCGAGGAGGAATCGAGCAGCTCCGGCAGTGTGGGCCTCAGTGCCACCCACCCTGATACCGAGGGTATCGGCGTCAATGACCTCGGCCCAGCAAGGGAGGTCGAGGGGGACCTTGACCGAGGATCAACTCGAGACTTCATTGACTTGAGGATCGGCTCTGTCTCCGGGGTCGACTTGGACATCAAGGTCCTGGTGGTCCTGGCAGATGCACTGGACGGACCAGCGATCAGCACCCGCTGCTGTTCAATGAAGGCAGCCAAGCTGCTCTCCAAGGCCGTCAACCTGAGACCAAGCTCAGGAGACTCAGCAGTCCCTGACTCGGGCCCCGACGGTGTTGGGCCCGATATCGGCTCCCCAGGAGGAGAGTCCATGAGGACAACTGCACTTATGTGATTAGGGGACTCTGGCTCCACACGAGGTAACTTGGACGGCCTCTCCGACTCCGAGAGCCCGGGGCGGCAGTCAGGGTTACGTGACCTGGCTCTCGAGGATCCAGGAGTCTCCACTGAGACCGCCCTCACAAGCTTCTTCTTCCTTCTGTACTCCCGGGTGGGAGACTCCCTCTCAGAGGAACCCCGACGGCGCTCGGGGTCAGACTCCTGAGATGTTGAGGCCTCAGATGAAGTCCGGGCCCAGCCGGATGCGGAGTCAGAGAATATTCTCTCACATTGATGCTGACGGCTCCAAAGCGCCTTCAACGACATTTTGCCGCAAGGGCCACAGGCCAGCGGGTCATGGTTGGGCCTGAGGCAACAGTCATGTGTGTCGGTGAGAGACATAAGCTTCTTGCACCGATCACACTTTTTGAACCCGCTGGCAGCCATGGGGGGGGAGGGGGGGGAAGGGCCCCTGCAAGGTCAAAAGACCGGGCTGCCAGTGAAAACACAAAAAGAGCGCGAACGCTAGTCACGAAGGACAAAAATCGAAAATCAAAACTCCGGACTCGATATCGGTGTACCGAGCCCAGGCGGGAAGGGCAACTGGCGTCGAGCCGGAACAGAAAAAAGCCAAAATAGCCAAAAAAATCTACTTTTCCCGGGTGACATGAACTCACGTCCGTTGGGCTCCATGGAAAAAGAAAGACTGAGCAAGATGGCACCCTTGGGCGGAAGGGGACCACGCATGCGCGCTGCATTCCCAAAGGCTTTCCTTGGAAGCTGGGGAAATGCTCCACACGGGGGCTCCGTCGGCACCGACGTCACCCATATGTGAGGACAGACTTCCTGCTTGGTCCTGGAGAAATGGGGTTTTTCTACATAACGATGATATCACCAACTGCACCAAAGTAAATCATCAGAATGGACAGCATATCTCTTCTGTTTAGAACCATAACACCTTTGGGTCGAATCTCTTCTAAAAGCCAGAAAAATACAACTCATTATTAAGCAGAGAGACAGAACTCTAGGTATGGTCTGAGAAAAAGGGAAACCAGGGCTTAAATCTGGGCATTAAAATGGCAGAGGAAATTTAATGTGGACAAGTGCAAAGTTATGCACCTAGGGAAGAACAACCCAAACTATGGTTACACAATGCAAGGTTCCACATTAGGAACCACCACACAGGAAAAAGATTTAGGCGTCATTGTGGATAAAGAGTAGTTACTCACCTCTAACAGATGTTCTCCAGGAGCCGCAGGAATCAGTCCTCACATATGGGTGTCATTGGCGCCGATGAAGCCCCAGCGGAGCATTTCCCCAGCTTTCTATGAAAGCCTTTGGGAATGCAGGCACGCATGCACGGTTCCCTTACCACCTAAAGGTGCCATCTTACCTCAGTCAAATGACATAGCTAAGAACAGCACACAAAAAATGAAAAATAAACTATGTACAACTGCAACTCCAAGGGAAGAGGGGAGGGTTGTGAGGACTGATTCCTTCTGCTCCTGGAGAACACCTGTTACAGGTGAGTAACTACTCTTTCTCTAGGACCAAGCAGGAAGTCAGTCCTCACATATGGGTGACTCCCAAGCTCTGGGTTACCAAGGAACCCAGGCTGAACAAGAGACCTCCCTCTAGTCTCAGCAGCAAAGAAAGGCTTTTCAAGGACACAACCTCCACCGGTAGCCCAACAGAGGGCAGGAGGGCAGGAGTTGCCTAAACCTCAAAGAGATTCCGGAGTACTGCTTGGCCAAAAGCACTGTCCCTACGGGACTCCCTCTCCAGGCAGTAATGGGCCGCAAAAGTCTGGCTTGAAGACCAAGTTGCAGCCCTGCAGATGTCTACCAAGGGCACAGAGCGGAGATGAGCCACTGAGGCAGCCATTGCCCTGACACGGTGGGCCGTGACCCGACCCTGCAAAGGAAGGTCAGCCGCCTTGTAAGCCCAGGTGATACAGTCAGCCACCCAGATGGACAAGGTACGCTTGGACACAGCCAACCCCAACTTATTGGGGTCAAAGGATACAAAGAGCTGAGTAGCCCTTCTATGTTCTTGCGTACGGTCAAGGTAGTAGGATAAGGCCCTCCTACAGTCCAGGGTATGCAGGACTGCTTCAGCCTGGCTAGCACGAGGCCGAGGGAAGAACGTTGGAAGAACCACCTCCTGATTGAGGTGGAAAGAGGAGACAACCTTAGGGAGGAACTTTGGGTGAGTCCTGAGGACTACCCTGTTCCTGTAAATCCTGGTGTAAGGCCTGTGACAGACCAGAGCCTGAAGCTCACTTACTCGCCTAGCCGAGGTAAGGGCTATTAGGAAGAGTGTCTTCCAGGAGAGGAAGTGAAGTGGACAAGTAGCCATCGGCTCAAAAGGTGGGCGAGTCAGCTGCTGCAAGACCACATTCAGCTCCCACTCAGGGGCAGGACGACGGATGGGAGGCTTGAGCAAAAGCAAGCCCCTGAGAAAGCGGGACACCAAGGGGTGACCAGATAGAGACTGCTCCTCTACCAATGAGTAGTGAGCTGCTAGAGCTGAGAGGTGGACCTGAACAGAATTGGACATAAGTCCCTGATTGGATAAGTGCAGCAAATACTGAAGCACCACTGGCACAGTACAGGAGAAAGGATCCTCTGTACGTAGGTGACACCACACAGAAAACCTCTTCCACTTGAGAGCATAGGTTTTCCTCGTGGACTGTTTCCTAGAGGCTAGGACAACCTCCTCAACTTCCTGAGGTAGGCCCCAGGGAGCCAAAACTACTCTTGCAGCCTCCAGGCCATCAAATTGAGAGACCTGAGATTGGGGTGCAGAAGGGAACCCTGGTCCTGTGTGAGAAGGTTGGGTTGCAACCCCAGAGGCAGTGGAGGATCCACCGCCAGTTGAAGCAGAAGAGGAAAGCAAGGCTGTCTCGGCCAACTGGGAGCTACCAGCAGGACCGAGGCCTTGTCCTGGAGAATCTTGAATAGGGTTCGGGCCACCAAGGGTGTGGGAGGAAACGCATAGAGGAGGCCCTGAGACCAAGATATCACAAAAGCATCTGCTGCTATCCACAGAGGATGTGGTTGCCTGGAGCAGAACTTTCAAAAAGAAAATCCAAAAACTAACCAAGGATCCCCACGATGACCCACATACTAATTTTTGTCGGAGCGAATCAATTCAGTGTCCAGGAAAAGAAAACCTGAGACACTACCGTGATAGCTCCTTTTATTCTTAATTCATTAAGTATAAAAACAGTCCAAACTTAGCTGTTTTTCCAAAAGTGCCGCCAAAGCAGTTCCAAAGAACGACGTGGCTCACGTTTCGGGTTTACCCCAATATCCAAGAAACCCTGCTTCAGGTCAAACAGGTCACACTTCTTAAAACCACTGGAAGCCATCGGGGATAAAAAAAAGAAAAAGAGAGTCCCCGCGAGGTCAAAAGACCGGCCTTCCAGGGAAAAAGAGAAAAAAGGGCACGAACGCCAGCCACGAAGGGCAAAAAACGAAAAATAGGAATCGGGCTCGATACCGGTGTACCGAACCCGGCAGGAAGGGAACCGGCGTCGAACCGGTAGAAAGAGAGCAAAAAATCACTGAAAAATCTAATTTTAACCGGGAAAACTGGACACACATCCGGTGGGCTTCACGGAAAAAAAGAGACTGAGGTAAATGGCACCTTTAGGCGGGAAGGGAACTGCGCATGCGTGCCTGCATTCCCAAAGGCTTTCATAGAAAACTGGGGAAATGCTCCGCTGGGGCTTTATCGGCGCCGATGACACCCATATGTGAGAACTGATTAGATAAGATATGCCATACTGGGTCAGACCAAGGTCCATCAAGCCCAGTATCCTGTTTCCAACAGTGGCCAATCTAGGTCATACGTACCTAGCAGTTTCCCCAAAAGACACAGGTTCCGCAATGCTTGCACTGGGTCAAGCATTGATATCCTGGGTCCCTTCTTAATAATGGTTTATGGACCTTTCCTCCAGGAACTTGTCCAAACCTTTTTTAAACCTAGCTACACACTAACAGCCTTTACTACATCCTCCGGTAACAAATTCAAGAGTTTGATTACACGTTGAGTGAAAAATATTTTCTTTTATTAGTCTTAAATAGTTTACCCTGTAGCTTCATTGCATGTCCCCTAGTCTTTCTATATTCTGATAACGTAAACAATCGATCTACGTTTACCCGTTCCACTCCCTTCATTAATTTATAGACTTCTATCATATCTCCCCTCAGCCGTCTCTTTTCCTGGTTAAAGAGCCCTAACCTTTTTAGCCTTTCTTCATAGGAGTATCCTTCCATCCCCTTTACCATTTTAGTGGCTCTTCTCTGAACCTTTTCTAATAACTATATCCTTTTTAAGATACAGCGACCAGAATTGCACACAGTATTCAAGGTGTGGTCTCACCATGGAACAATATAGAGGCTCCTGAGACCGCTGAGTCCCCAATCGGAGGACGCGAAGGAAACAGCCTCCCGCCGCTGCTGCGCTGCCCAATCGGGGCAGGCAGCCAGGATACTTAAGAGCAGGGCCCGCGCCTGAGGGCTTCGCCAGAGGGCCTTTTGGCATGGCCCTTAGGCGGTGGTCCCTAACACATAGTGCGACGCACCAACTCCGCACTAGGTCCTACACAACCAGAGCTCTTGACCAGCCCCACTCAGGCACTAGCTCCCTGCACAGGTCGAGCCCCACAATCCGCCCGAAGACCCCAAACAACTCTGGAACTGGACGGCAGGAAACCCCCAAACCTACTGGACAAATCAACGGCAGAATTCGACGGCAGTAGCCCTGCAAAGCTTGAGCTCCCAGCACAAGGTCGAGCTCTCTGAATCTCCTCTACCCAGCCGGCTCCAACGAACCCAGGTAACTTTATTCTCAAGCTCTGTGTCGTACCCCTCATAAGCCGCCCAGCATACCAAACTGAATCATGACACACGAACAATGCCCACTCCAATGTATCTGTACCATTCAACGCTTAGCACAGGATTGACTCTCCTTGTATAGCTATACCTGTTCGGTAGCAAACTTACCTAGCCCTACCTACTAGCAAAATTCACGCTGCATATAATCCTTTGCTAGCTCTAACCTTATATATACATATTTCTAATATATATAAGCATAGCAACAGATTCTTACTGTATGTTTAACCTGTGCAAATGTAATGACCTAACTAATGTAAACAGGATGTTTTAGAGAGTTGAAATTTTCTGAACATTGCATCAAAAACGTACTAGGTGTGCTCCCATTTTAGATCCATAGAACAAAAAATGGATCCCTCTTACATCTCTGTTCTTGTGTTCCTTTGCCTAGCGTTAGCCACATGTATAGGAAACCCCATCCCGCACTACTACTCCCCATACGCATGGCAAACAATATTTGTATGCAACCCAATACTAGAACCTGCACTCACAATGCACAATACATACCTGCCCACACGCACGCATGTGACTATACAACCCAGTCAAAGGCCTAACAAAATTTCCAATAAAAAAACAGCGATCCCACCACAAATCCAAATTAAGAAAAGAAGGCCGTCCAAATGAAGCAAGAACCGCCAAACAAAAGTAAGAACTCGCAGTCTGCCTATACTACACAGTCCACCATCTCCATTATATTAATCAATGCCAGGTCAATAAGAAATAAAACCCACATAATACATGACCTCATCATGGATATAAAGCCTGATATTCTGTGCATCACCGAAACATGGATAACCGAAACAGACCCAGTAATCATCAATCAAATAAGCAAACCTGGATACACAACTTATAACTGTCCACGTTCCAAGAAAAGGGGAGGAGGAGTTCTAATTATTGCCAAATCATCCTTATCTCTAACAAGCACACCACAAGGCGTCCTCAACGGCATTGACATACTCAAAATTGAAAATAGAACCATATCCATATGCCTTATATATAGGCCACCAACATCCCTACATGAATCCCTGGGGGCAGCTCTGGAAGTCATCTCGTCTACGGCTCTCATAAAGAACCAGATCATCCTGGGTGACCTAAATCTAGCCTCTAACCCCGCAGCGCAAGCAAACATCTTCCATGAAGCTATGGAGCAACTGGGTTACGTGCAAATCATCCATGACGCAACCCACATCAAAGGCAACACATTAGACATGGTGTTTCTACCCACCAAGCATCTCAAGCTATTTATTTATTTTATTTATTTTATTTTATACATATTTATATACCGCATCTTCCAAAGTTCAGTTGCGGTTCACAGTGAACAACAATTAACAAATCAAGTTTGTTTTACAGAGAACGTCATAATATAGTAGAACATTTGTACAGGGTAACATTATATAATAGTCTAAAATGTGAAATAATACAGAACAGCATAAACTATATACAAATGTATATTTGTAAATATACATGGAAGTGAGAAGACAAAAGATGTGGGATCCTCAGAGATGTGTGCTATGTGAGTGGGTTGGAGAGATTTTGTTTGAGGCAGACAGATACCCTATTGAAAGCTAAACCGCGAATAACGCAAGTACCGTGGTCAGACCATCATTAAATTGAATTCTCCTTACTACTCCCCACAGGACCTGACCAGTCACAATCTGAACACACATCAACGAAGGTGCTTCCAAATATTCAATAAGGAAGCTCTACTCGAATCCGTATCAGACCATATACGCTCGGATCTCTCAGACCTAGAGCATCTGGCAAACCTCTGGAACATAGGAATCGAGGCTACCTCAAAACCCACCTGGAGTCACCCAAGGAACCCAACCAAAACTAAGTCGGAACCATGGTACACCTCAACCCTACGGGAACTGAAGAAGGACCTGAGAAAACAAGAAAGAAAATGGAGAAAGCTCAAAACTGAGGAACGGAGGAAGGATTACCTCAGCCTCCTATCAACGTATAAGAATGAAGTCAACCAGGCAAAGAAAACGCACCATACAAACACACTCAATAAGGCCCTCAACAGGCCCAGGGAGCTTTTCGTGCTTGTCAAATCGCTCACCAAGGCTCCACATGACAGCAATCCCAGCGGATCCATAACAGCCCAACGGCTAGCAGATCATTATGCCAGCAAACTTAGTCCCACAGCGCCTTCCCTCCTCGCTCCTAAGCTAGATGTGGCTAACTCCCCACAAAAAATTAACACCAAGGGAAGACCGGACCAGGGCAAAAAATGGGCAACCTTCCAGAGAGTGGATGACCAGCAAATAAAAAACATCATTACCAACCTAAGAACATAAGAACATAAGAAATGCCATACTGGGTCAGACCGAGGTCCATCAAGCCCAGTATCCTGTTTCCAACAGTGGCCAATCTAGGTCATACGTACCTAGCAGTTTCCCCAAAAGACACAGGTTCTGCAGTGCTTGTACTAGGCCAAGCATTGATATCCTGGGTCCCTTTTTAATAGTGGTTTATGGACCTTTCCTCCAGGAACTTGTCCAAACCTTTTTTAAACCCAGCTATACTAACAGCCCTTACTACATCCTCCGGTAACAGATTCCAGAGTTTGATTACACGTTGAGAGAAGAAATATTTTCTCCTATTTGTCTTAAATAGTTTACCCTGTAGCTTCATTACATGCCCCCTAGTCCTTCTATATTCTGATAGCGTAAACAATTTATCCACGTTTATCCGTTTCACTCCATTCATTAATTTATACACCTCTATCATATCTCCCCTCAGCCGCCTCTTTTCTAGGTTAAAGAGCCCTAACCTTTTTAGCCTCTCTTCATAGGAGTAGCCTTCCATCCCCTTCACCAATTTGGTGGCTCTTCTCTGTACTTTTTCTAATAACTCTATGTCCTTTTTAAGATACGGTGACCAGAATTGCACACAATATTCAAGGTGCGGTCGTACCATGGAGCGATACAGAGGCATTATAATATCCTTTGTTTTATTCTCCATCCCTTTCCTTAGGATACCTAGCATTCTATTTGCTTTCTTGGCCGCCGCTGCACACTGGGCGGAGGGTTTTAACATGTTATCCACGATGACTCCTAAATCTTTTTTCCTGGGTGGTGGTTTCTAATGTGGAGCCTTGCATCTTGTAACTATAGTGTGGGTTGTTCTTTCCTAGGTGCATAACTTTGCACTTGTCCACATTAAATTTCATCTGCCATTTGGATGCCCAGTCTTCCAATTTATCCAGATCCTCCTGCAGTTTTCCACAATCCTCTTGGGTTTTAACAACTTTAAACAGTTTTGTGTCATCTGCAAATTTGATTACCTCACTAGTTATTCCCTTTTCCAGGTCATTTATGAATATGTCAAAAAGTAGCGGACCCAGTACAGATCCCTGGGGTACTCCACTATTCACCTTTTTCCATTGGGAATATTGGCCATTTAGCCCTACCCTCTGCTTTCTATCTTTTAACCAGTTCCCGATCCACAATAGTACACTGCCTCCTATCCCATGACTTTTTAGCTTCGCCAAAAGTCTCTGATGGGGGACCTTGTCAAAAGCTTTCTGAAAGTCCAGATACACTATATCAACCGACTCACCTTTGTCTACCTGTTTATGCACACCTTCAAAAAAACAGATCAGATTAGTAAGACAAGATCTGCCTTGTCTAAAGCCATGTTGGCTGTCTCCCATTAGGCCATGACTATCTACATGCTGTGTAATTTTGTTCTTTATGATGGCTTCTACCATTTTCCCTGGTACTGACGTCAGGCTCACCGGTCTGTAATTTCCCGGGTCACCCCTGGAACCCTTTTTAAAAATTGGTGTTACGTTGGCGACCCTCCAATCTTCAGGTATTACAGATGATTTTAATGAAAGTTCACAGATTACCAATAACAGGTCTGCAATCTCATATTTCAGTTCTTTCAACACTCTGGGATGTATACCATCCGGTCCAGGTGATTTGCTACTATTCAGTTTATCAAATAGTTGTAATATATCTTCCCGGTGTAGCGATATTTCTCTCAATTCCTCTGCAGTATCACCTTTAAATACCACTTCAGTCTTGGGTAACACCCCTACATCTTCCTCAGTAAAGACCGAAGCAAAGAATTCATTCAGTCTCTCTGCTATAGCCTTGTCTCCTCTTACTGCCCCTTTTACCCCTCTATCATCTAATGGTCCAATTGACTCTCTCACAGGCCTTTTGCTACGAATGTACTTGAAAAAGTCTTTATTTCGTGTTTTTGCTTCCGTAGCAAGTTTCTTCTCAAATTCCCGCTTTGCCTGCCTTATCAATGCTTTGCATTTAACTTGCCAGTGCTTGTGCTGTTTCCAGTTTTCATCATTTGGCTCTTTTTTCCATTTTCTGAAGGTTGCTCTTTTGGCAGCAACAGCCTCTCTGACCTCACCTTTAAACCATGCTGGCAGTTTTTTGGACTTTCTTCCACTTTTCTTAATGCGTGGAATACAGCTGGTCTGGGCTTCGAGGATAGTATTTTTAAATAACACCCAAGCTTGCTGTAAGTCTTTAACCTTTGGAACCGCTCCTTTTAGTTTTTTTCCGAACTATATTCCTCATTCTATCATAGTCACCCTTTTGAAAGTTAAAAGGTAGTACTGTGGATTCCTTTACTATCTGTCCTCCACTGATTAAATCAAACATGATCATACTATGATCACTATTGCCAAGTGGTCCCAACACCCTTATTTCTTGCACCAGATCTGGCGTTCCACTAAGGACTAGGTCCAGTATGGCTTCCCCTCTGGTCGGTTCATGAACCAGCTGCTCCAAGAAGCAGTCATTTATTTCATCTAGAAACTTTATCTCTTTAGCTTGTCCTGCTGTGACACTGTCCCAGTCGATACCGGGGTAATTGAAATCACCCATTATTACTACTCTGTTGTGGCTTTTGTTAGCTTCCTTGATTTCTTTGAGCATTTCATCATCCATTTGTTCATTCTGGCCAGGTGGTCGATAGTATACTCCCACTGCCATCACCTTCCCCTTCATAAATGGAATTTCAATCCATAGAGATTCTACAGCATATTTTGTTCCCTGCAAAACTTTAATCCTTTCTGACTCAATGCCCTCTCTAACATAGAGCGCAACCCCTCCACCAATTTGTTCAGCTCTATCATTACGATATAGTTTGTATCCAGGTATCACAGTGTCCCACTGGTTATCCTCCTTCCACCATGTCTCTGAGAGTGCAATCATATCTAACCTCTCATTTAATGCTATATATTCTAATTCTCCCATCTTATTGTTTAGACTTCTAGCATTGGCATACAAGCATTTTAGAGACTGCATTTTATTAATATTAATCTGGCTATTGGTAGGCATGGGTAATTGGGAATCTTTATGCTCTGTCTGCTCCTTACTCAAGGGCATTTGGGCTACTATACTCCCTTTTGGAACCTCACTGCTTTTGGTAGTATCCTTCAAGGATACCTTTGTCCGAACCGTGCGCTCCTGGGTGACTGTCGGCTTTCCCCTATTTTCTAGTTTAAAAGCTTCTCTATCTCTTTTTTAAAGGTTAATGCCAGCAGTCTGGTCCCATCCTGATTAAGGTGAAGCCCATCCCTTCGGAAGAGCCCCCCCTTTCCCCAGAATGTTCCCCAGTTCCTAACAAATCCAAAACCCTCATCCTTGCACCATTGTCTCATCCACGCATTGAGACTCCGGAGCTCTGCCTGTCTTTTGGGTCCTGCACGTGGAACAGGAAGCATTTCGGAGAACGCTATCCTGGAAGTTCTGGATTTCAACTTCCTACCTAAAAGCTTAAATTTAGCCTCCAGAACTTCCCTACCACATTTTCCTATGTCATTGGTACCAACATGTACCAAGACAGCAGACTCCCCCCCAGCACTATCTATGATCCTATCTAGGCGGTGCGTGAGATCTGCTACCTTCGCACCAGGCAGGCATGTTACCAGGCGATCCTCACGTCCACCAGCCACCCAGCTATCTACATTCCTAATGATTGAATCACCAACTATAACAGCTGTCCTGACCCTCCCCTCATGGGGACATGGCCCTGGAGAAACGTCCTCGGTGCGAGAGGGTTTTACATCACCTGGAGGACAGGTCCTAGTTACCACAACCTCCCCTCTTAACCCCTGTCCAGCCGCCTGGATCAAGGCAACCAAGCAAGAGATGGCACAGCACATCTCCCACATAGTGAACCTTTCGCTAATGCAAGGTCTCATGCCATCGCTGCTTAAAAAATCTCTCATACGACCCATCCTGAAAAACAAAGCACTCAACAAGGATGACCCAACCTCCTACCGCCCAATTTCAAGCATATCTTTCCTCGCCAAGATTATCGAAAAGGCAGTTCAGCAGCAGCTGCAGGACCACATTGATGACACAAATGCCCTTGATATGCATCAATACGGGTTTCGGCAACATCACGGTGTAGAAACCCTCCTGCTAGCCCTAATGGACAACCTACTCAAAGGTCTAGAAGACAAAAGCAAGATGTATATGCTTATATTCATAGATATATCAGCTGCCTTCGACTCAGTGCATCACCCCACACTACTGGAGCGACTTGAGTCCATAGACATTTCAGGAACCCCACTAAAATGGTTCTCCTCCTACATAACCAACAGAATGCAGCAGGTTCAATTCGACAATGACAAAGCAGCCCCCTTCCCACAAACCCAAGGCATTCCACAAGGATCCGCCCTCTCCTCCCTCCTATTCAACTTATACCTACAAACAGTATGCAAGATTTTCCAGGACCACGAGATCAACTACCATGTATACGCAGATGACCTAATGCTCTATACGCAACTCGACGTAAATAACCCAAACCTCAACAAGCTTGAAAAATGCCTATTCGAGCTACAAACCTGGCTTCAACGCAATAACATGTCCATTAATCACAAGAAAACAGAAGCAATGTGTATCTCCAGGAAACTGGGCTTCGACATAAGAACATAAGAACATAAGGTGAAATTAGTCTTACCTGCTAATTGTAGTTCCTGGAGTGGACACAGTCTAGTCCCGAAACCTCTGAGTTCCGTATCTCATACAGCAGCTTGGAGACTGAGAAAACTCCTCTTTTTGATGGCATCACTGGTATATCCATTCCGGATCCGCCTCCTGTCACCAGTTACCTATTGACAAAGCAGACTCCCCGGAGCCACAAGTAAGAACCAACTAATCAAAAAATAGCAATTATCTAAAACGGTAGACCCAAGTGGCCAACCCAACAAGTATCGTTAAGAATAATCAGACCACTCCTGCATCCACAGACAGAAGTAAAGAGAGAGAGAGCAAGATAGATAAGAAAAAAGCCCCGTAGAAAAACGGGTGAGGCAGAGGAGTAACAAGTATCCCCCGAAGAAACCACACAGGACGGCCAAAACTCTTACCGAACTTACCTGTGATCAGCCTCTGTTAGCTTCAGGCGCTGAAAACCACCGAAGGACTCGGGAGGGATACGGGACTAGACTGTGTCCACTCCAGGAACTACAATTAGCAGGTAAGACTAATTTCACCTTCCTGATCGTGTCCCCAGTCTATTCCCGAAACCTCTGGGTCAGTACCAGAGCAGTAAAAAGAAACTTTAGAGACGGGAGGGGCCCTGAAGCGCGGCCTGAAGCACAGCCGTTCCAAAACAGGTCTCACCCTGTCGCAGCACATCCAACCGATAGTGCTTGATAAAGGTATTCAAAGAGGACCAGGTCGCCGCCTTACAGATCTCAGCCGGCGCCACCGATCGCCTCTCCGCCCACGAGGCGGCCTGCACCCTGGTGGAATGCGCTTTCAACCCAGGCGGCACTGGCTTACCGCCCAGGAGGTAGGCCGTCGCAATTGCTTCTTTGATCCACCGAGAAATGGAAGCTTTCGATGCCGCTTCTCCCTTCCTCCGACCCGCGAACAGCACAAAAAGCCTCTCCGTCTTCCGAAACGATTCTGTCTGCTTGAGGTACTGCCGTAAGGCTCTACCAACATCCAGCCGATGCAACTGCGGAGCAGACTCCTGCTGACCCGCCCGAGGAAACACCGGCAAAGAAACATCCTGACTGACATGAAACGGAGAGACAACTTTCGGGAGAAATGCGGGCACCGTCCGCAACACTACCCGAGATGCATAAAAGGAGAGGTAGGGCGCCCTACAAGAGAACGCTTGGATCTCGGAGACCCTACGAGCGGAACAGATCGCTACCAGAAACACCACCTTCAGCGTAAGGTCCTTCAGAGTCACTCGCGCCAGAGGCTCAAAAGGCTCTCGCTCTAGAGCATGCAAGACGAGCGGCAGATGCCATCTGGGAACGATCACTCGGCACGGAGGCCGCAAGAGGGACACTGCTTTCAAGAAGCGCTTAATGTCTTTCTGAGACGCAAGTGCCTGCCCACCGACTCTGCCCCGGTAACACGCCAATGCGGCCACTTGTACTCTCAGAGAGGCCGCCGCCAGCCCTTTATCGAAACCATTCTGCAAAAAATCCAAAATCTGGGAAATGGAGGCTTTCAGAGCCGTGCAACCCCGGTCCGCGCACCAATCCTCAAAGACTCGCCACACCCTGACATAAGCCAAGGATGTCGACGTCCTGCGGGCCTTCAACATAGTAGCAATCACTGCTGCCGAGTACCCTCGGGCCCGCCCTCTCAAGAGCCAGGCCGTAAGCGAGAATCGTTCCAGATGAGGCATGCAGAGGGGCCCCTGGGTCAGGAGATCGGGACGGGTGGGGAGCCTCCATGGCTTCGCCACCAGCAGCCGCACCAAGTCCCCATACCAAGGCCGGCGCGGCCAATTCGGGGCAATGAGAATGACCTGCCCGCTGAACCTTTCTATCCGTTGGATCACCCTGCCGATGAGAACCCACGGCGGAAACACGTATAGAAGCTGTCCCAGGGGCCAGACCTGAATGAGAGCGTCGAGGCCTTCCGACATTCTCTCCCTGCGCCTGCTGAAAAAACGACTCGTCTTGGCAGAGTCGAAGGTCGCCATGAGGTCCATGACCGGCGTCCCCCATCTGCGGACGAGCATCTGGAAGACCTCGGGATGCAAAACCCACTCCCCCGGGTCCACCCGCACCCGGCTGAGGAAATCGGCCTGCACATTGTCCACTCCGGCCACGTGAGCTGCCGACAGATCCAGGAGATTTGCCTCCGCCCAGTCGCATAGGCCCCCAGCTTCCTCTTCCAGAGTCGCACTGGACGTTCCGCCCTGCTTGTTGACGTAGGCTACCGCGGTCGCGTTGTCGGAAAAGACCCGAACGGCCGTTCCCCCGAGGCTCGTGCGGAACGCCCGTAATGCGAGGAACACTGCTCGCAACTCCAACCTGTTGATCGACCATGACTGCTCCAGAGCAGTCCAACTCCCCTGGGCAAATTGACCTTGACAATGGGCTCCCCAACCGCTGAGACTGGCATCCGTCATCAGAGCTACCCACGGGGGAGTCTCCAGAGACTTTTCGTGCTGGAGCGAATCGGGATGCAGCCACCAGCGCAGGGCCAGGCGAACCTCCTCCGAGCAGGGCAGCCTCATGGCCAGAGGATCCCGCTGGTGCGACCAGCGGCAAAGGAGCGCCGCCCGCAAGGGACGCATGTGCGCCCTTGCCCACTGCACCGTCTCCAACGTTGCCACCATGGTCCCCAGCAACTGCAGGTAACGCCACGCCGAAGGTGCCTTGCACTCCAGAAACCCGCGAACGCGGCGGCGAAGGCTCTGCGCCCGCAGATCCGTCAGAAAGATCCGGCCAACTCGGGTGTCGAATCGCGCCCCCAGGTACTCCAGATCCTGTGACGGCACCAGCTGACTTTTGGACGCATTGACAATCCAGCCGAGGCTCTCCAGGAAGGCCACCACTCGGGCCGTGGCCGAGACGCTTTCTGCGCGAGTTTTCGCCCTGATCAACCAGTCGTCCAGGTAGGGATGGACAAGGATCCCTTCCTTCCGTAAAGCCGCTGCCACCACCACCATAACTTTCGTGAAGACCCGAGGAGCCGTTGCCAGACCAAAGGGCAACGCGCGGAACTGAAAGTGACCAAAGGGAACAGCGAAACGGAGGAACCGGTGATGCTCGGAACGAATGGGACTGTGAAGGTACGCCTCCGCCAGATCCAAGGAAGTGAGAAACTCTCCTTTCTGCACTGCTACCGCCACCGAGCGCAGGGTTTCCATGTGGAAATGCGTCATCCGAAAACAGCGGTTCACCCCCTTGAGATCGAGGATCGGGCGAAATCCCCCGCCTTTCTTTTGCACGATGAAATAGATGGAGTATCGACCGCTGCCGCACTGGTCCGGAGGGACTGGCACAATCGCCCCGAGATCCAACAGCTTCTGTACCGTCTCTTGAAGGGCTGCGCGTTTGGCGAGTGACCGGCCCGGGGACTGCACGAAGGAGTCGCGCACCGGCTTTTGGAATTCGAGTGCGTAGCCCTCCCGAATGACTTCGAGCACCCACTGATCGGAAGTGATTTGGGTCCAGGCAGAATAAAACTCCTGCAAGCGCCCCCCCACGGGAACGACGGGCGCCTGGACCCCCCTCATCTCATTGTGTCTTCTTGGAGGCGAAGGAGGGCGCGGAGGCAGCTCCGAAGCCCCTGCCAGCTCCACGAAACCCTCGGAAGCATTGTCCCCTACCGGGAAAACATCCGCGTGGAAAAGAAGAGAATCTCTGGGAGCGGAAGCGGCGAAATTCGCGCTGCTGCCCCTTGCCGGGCTGATTCTGACGGCCTTGCTTAGGCCGGTCCTCTGGCAGCCTGCCCCCCTTAGACTCCCCGAGGTCCTTGACCAGTTTCTCCAAGTCCTCTCCAAAGAGCAGTCGCCCCTTAAAGGGTAGTTTGCTCAGGTGAGCTTTGGAGGAGGCATCAGCCGACCAATTGCGGAGCCATAGGTAACGCCGGGCCGCAACCGCCGAAGCCATGCTCTTAGATAAGCCGCGCATCAGGTCATATTGAATATCGGCCAAGTAGGCCGCCCCTGACTCCAGACGGGCCGCCTCCTGCGCCCCCTCGAGAGCTGACCCCGCACACATACGTTGGGACCAACGGAGACAGGCCCGGGCTACCCAAGCTCCATAGATAGCCGCCTGAAGGGAGAGGGCATTCACGTCAAAAACCTGTCGCAGTAGGACATCCAATTTCTTGTCCTGGGCATCCTTGAGAGCTGCGCTGCCCTCCACAGGGATAGTGGTCTTTTTGGTGACTGCCGAGACAGCCGCATCCACTTTGGGGGGCTTAAACACCTCCTTGTCCTTTTCGGACAAAGGATATAAGCGGCCCATAACCCGGGCACCCCGAAGAGGGGCCTCAGGAGTGCTCCACTCCTCCTGTATCATTTCGGTGAACACTCTATGGACGGGAAGACCTTCTGACTACGTCTGAAGACCTGCAGCAAAGGATCCTCAAGAGCGTCTTCCTCCGCCGCCCCAGGGACCGGGATATTGAGCACCTTGAGCGACTCAGCAATAAGCGCCGGCAACTCATCCCTGTGAAAAACGCGGACCACTCTAGCCTGGTCCTCCTCCTCGGGAATCTCGCCCTCCTCTAGGTCCTCACCTTCCAGGCTGAGGACTTCATCATCTGACAGCGGAGCCTCAGAAGCCAAGGAAAGGTCTGCGACATCCCCTTCCCTCCGCGGCCTCTTAGCCCCGCGGGAGCAGGACTCCCCCTGACTTTGGGGAGCGGACCGCTTGAGGGGGCCTCCGATTGGCAGACCCCCGAGCGGCGTGGAACAGTCCTGCACTGAACGCTGCAGCAAGAGGAGAAAATCCGGCGAGAAAATGGAGGCGATTTGAGGCGGCCAGGCCACTGGGGAAGGGGGAATATCCGGGGCCGAGGAGGGCCCCGCAACCGGCTCTTCCTGCGTCCCCCCAGAAGCTGGCAATCCCGAGGGCTCAGAGGTTGAAAGAGAAATTCCTTCAGCTTGCATATCAGTGCCAGTAGCGTCTCTCAGGCAGGCCTTACAGACTCCCGCGTCTGTGACCTTCTTGGCCCCACACACCATGCACAGGGGTTTGGAGGGCATAATGCCACCCCCCTCCTCGTGCCGTATCCCCTTTGCACTGCACCCAATAAAGGCTGTCACAAGAGGTAGTGGGAAAAAGCAAATGGATGCCTTCTCTGTGTCTTTTTTTTATTTTTTATTTTATTTATGTTTGGATTAGGACAGGCAGAATCAGAGAACAAGGGCAATTAAGGCCAAACAGAAGCCAGCACACTGATGGCCGAACTGTTCCGGCGAACGGCAACAGGCCGCGACGGTCCCGCTGACTGGAGCCGCAGAGTTCGAGGCCTGAGAAAACAAACGCGGCACACCCGTGCAGGCCGAAAAGCCTTTTCGCGCCAAAACTCGCACACCGCAGTAGCGGCGCTGACACAGGCACTCACCTCAGCGGATCACAAAAAGGGCTGCCGCTTCCGTTCTTAACTCAGCGGGACCGGAGGAGCTGCCCGTACTGCAACAGGGGAACAGCTGCCGGTCCCGCGCGAAGTCCGCAAGCCATACTATTGCAATGTACAAAGTTTCCCAAAGTTATAATCCCAGTTGAATTCTCCTGTTATATGTAAACTCACAACAGCCTGTTGCTTGTAATGAGTATTCTTGTTTAATGTGAACCGCGCTGATGAAAAAGAGTGCGGTATAGAAGAACTATAAATAAATAAAATAAAATAAAATAAATAAATACTGCAAGGTCTGCCAAAGAAAACCATAAATATTCTGCAAATGGCACAAAATGTTGCTGCCAGAATCATTATGCAAAAAGGCCTCTCTGACCACATTACACCTGTTCTAATTGAGCTACATTGGCTCCCCATTGCGGCCCGCATTCAATACAAAATGATAGTCACTACTTTCAAACTCATCCATAATGTAGCTTCCTCACACCTCAACAGCTTAATCTCCAACCGGCTACCATGTGAACTTTGTGCAAACTGTGACCTGAAAGACTTCAGAAAAAAGCTTAAGACGCACCTCTTCCAATCGCATTTCAATGTAACCTAGGCCCTGTACCCCACTGCCATCTGTCTCCCCTACGTGGGAAAACCACTTTACCCCATGTAATCGCTCAACGAGAAATGCATTCAGTCATGTGTAATTATGTATATAATGTATCCTGTGTGAAGCGTTAACATCAATCAACTGTACTCCGTAACCCTATGTTTGCTGTGTACTACCTCTCCCTCCCCAATCGCAATGTATATATTTCTAATTACTGGCCGGTACAGCCACCCTTACCATGTATAGCAACCGCTGCTGATCGCTGGAAGCAGCGGGATACAAATGTACACTAAATAAAATAAAAAATAAATAATGGACTGGTATTAGACCTCCAAAACCCATGGTACTTGAGTCGGTGGTCTGGGAGAGAGCCAAAATCTAAAACTTCAGTACCTGTGTGCTGGGAGGTGTTGTGGAGGAGGTTATCATCGGAGGTGAGCCTGCTGATGTGAGGTGTGTGAACTTTATGGTGGAGCTTCTGAAGGGCAGAATTGATGTCTGGCAGTTGAATCGGGATAGGTACTGTGCCGGCCATTAACATGCGGTGGTGACACGCAGGAGAGCTCCTGCATTCCAGCCTGATCGAGTGGGGTAGAGCTGCCTCAGGTGAATGCAATGGATCTCCAAGTGCTGTTTTGGAGACGCTGATTGCTGACTCTGATGTAAATTGATGCTGGCTCAGTGCTGTGATCCGCTTTTTTTCCTGCTGCCTGCTTGATGATCTGTATCCTGTTAAATACATCAGGGGGAGCCCTCTGCTGCTTTGTTTTATGCGGTGATCTGCAGTACTCTGTTAATAGTTACGGTACCACCGTTGTATATAGTTAACCAGGATATCCTTTATCAGATAACCCTCATTGTATTTAGTTTCCCCTATTTCGCCAAGTTATACTTCCTGTTAAATGTAATGACCAGACATATGTAAACTGTCGGATGTTTTTTGTTCAATGTAAACCGCGCTGATGTCTAATAGTGCGGTATATAAGAATTGTTAATAAATAATAATAATAATAATAATAGAGCACCATCTGGTGGACAGAGGGGGGAATTTCTTCATCAGACTTAAAAAAAATCTGGCTTTTCTGGCTGCTGTGCTGGTGATTCCTGCAAATTGTTCAGAGCTCTAAAAGAGTTTTGCACCACAGCCACATTGCTATGACCTGGACAGGTGTTGGAAAAAGGAGATATCACGCTACCAATTAAAGCTCTACTAAATGGCTGCAAAAACGGCGCGCAAGGGGCCACGCAGGGGAACTGAAGATGGCTGACCATGTGGTAGAGAGCGGTGGAGGTATGAATGGTGCAGGGATGGTGGAGGAGGTATCGGCGGCGGTGGTGGCTGCTTTGGAGAAAAAATTCCAGTATATCTCAGATACCTTGCAACAGGTGAGCCAAGCGATTACGGATATTGGGTCCAGAATTGACCAGGCAGAAAGCCGTATCTCTAATTTGGAGGATGTCCAAGAGACGCAGAGTGAGACAATAAAGAAGATGGAGGTATTAAACAGCAAGGAGAGAAAATTGATGACTTAGAGAACAGAGGCAGGAGGAAAAATCGTCGGTTTGTAATGTGATGTAGAGACCCCTAAGGAGCCCATGGAGATAGAAAGGAGGATTCCACCTTTAAAACTGACAGACAGCTAGAACACATGGCTCACTGTTTACAAAGAAAAGGTAAACAGAGAAAGTCAGGAGCTGAACTGACACGCCCAAGCTCTGACGCAGCAGCAAGCTTAGAGCTTGATCAATCACACCTGTTCAGGTTGAGGGCAGAGCCAAGCCCAGGGGAACAGAATTATAAAACCTTGTCATTATCTCCCAGGAGCAGATTAAGATTGAGATTTGGAATTGAGGGAGGAGAAGGAGAAGCAGGCTCGAGTACAGACTGGAGTGGTAATTGCAGTTCGGACAGCAGTTGGAGCCGTGGCAGCAGAGAAAGAGGAGTCCTGGAAAGCAAAGACAGGAGAGAGGAGAGAACTCCTGTAAGACGTGCTGGGAGAGGCTCAGATGCTCCAGAGAGTTGGATACCGGGTAAAGAAATTACCTACAGGTCTGGAAGAAAAGCCAGCAGACTAGGAGGGAAGGCATGCCCTGTGACCAGGAATGGGCTGGAACGGAGAGAGCAGGGAACCCTTCAGTCAGAAGGAAGCCTTCACAGTTTGCATAGGTGGGAGCCCAGCACAAAAGCATTTCCTTATAACTGCCAAGAATTAGAGGAGAGCCAAAGAAGAAACTCCCGAGCAAGAGGGAAGTTATCTGAAAGCCCATAGTAACAGTTTGCATACAAACGCTGTTAGTCCCGAAGCAGAAGATATGCAAATAGACTCTAATGTTGATGACGTAGCAGATATGCAGATGGATTGCACGCTGTGTTTGGCTGACAACATTGAGTCACTGTGTTAAAACCTTGAAGTGAAAAGTGCTGAGACACAGCAAAGAAAAATGAACTGTTTTGCTTAGCTACGAGAAGCAGTTTGTTTTCCTTTTTGTATTTGCAACGAGCACTGCATGTTTTTGGGACCAGAGAGTGAAGAAGCAATTACTTTAGTTATTGTATATAATCCTCATGCTAAATTCCTGGAAACCGTCCTATTTTTGTTCTGCACCAAAGTTCTATTTGTAAGGGGAATAAATCCTTGTCATTTTGCCTTAAACACTCGGACTACAATTGCTTCTTTATCAGAAAGCTTAAAAAGGGACTACAATTCCCACGAGGCTTTGCAAGAGCCACAGCTGTAGTCTCACTTTCTGCATAGAGAAATTATCATGGCAGACCAACCCTCTGCTCCCTAGGCGGAGGGCTGGCCATGTGGTGACAGTAGGTATTGCCAAAACAATTGCTGACAGAATTAAGGGGCTATCTAGAGACATGGCTGCCAAGGAATTTTAAGATAAATGTGGATACCGGACCCATTATCATCGAAAGGGCACAGACTGGGTCAATGGAAAGAGGGATCACGCCGGCCGCACGTGGTCATCGCACGCTTCTTGAACTTTGCTAAAAAAGAGGCCATATTGCGTGCGGCGAGGTTCCCGAGGGATAATGATGGTAATGGCCCTGGGCATGGTAGGGTGCTGGTCTTCCAGGATTATTCTGTGGCGGTAAGCCAGCGCAGGAGAGAGTACTCGGAGGTGTGTGGCCTGCTAATCAAAAAAGGTTTGAAATTTGCCTTAATGTATCCAGGCTGGCTGAGGGTGGAATATCAGAAGCAACAGCATTACTTTGCATCTCCGATGGCAGCTAGATCTTTTCTTAACAAGCTACCTGGAGAAGAACAGGGTCCTGAGTAGGACTCCTCTGGCTGCTAGAAACAGGACTAAATTGAGCTCTGAGTGATGAGAGTAGCGGAATGAAATGGAGTATGACTTCTCCTGGTGGGAGAGGCAATGATAATGCGCATACGACAGGCACGCAAATGAGGGTGATATCCCTCATATGGGACAGCGTCAAAGCTTGTTGGAGCACATTCAATATATTATGACTCAATGTTTGGAGGCTCAGCATGAGGCAAATACCAATTTGAACAAATGTGATATTTTGATGATGTCATATGTTAAAGCAAACTGTTTTGGATTTAGATTTAAATGTTAAGCATTCAATTTAAGCGTTAGATACCAAATGATCGAGGGGAGGGTGATGGGAAAAAGGGGAAAGTACTTTAAACTGTAATAGATCCAATTACCATACAGAAAAAAGTAGAGATTGTTTAACCTCAGGTGTACTAAGATGTATAGGGGGAGATTTCTATTTATTTTTTCTGTTTACTATATTGCTAAATGTTAACAGGGTGGGAGGGGTGATGGATGAGGTGGGGAACTCAGAGGAGTGGGGGGGGGGGAGGAGATACAGTTAGTGAGATAGGGGGAGAGGAAAAGAGGAGGGGGGGGGGACTTCGTGCATCAGTAATTTTCGAGGAGGGTTCCATAATGGAGCGGAGAAGAAAAGGGTGGATTGGGGGGAGGGGGGGGGGATAAAGTTAAACTGCAAAAGTATATTCTGACCGGGGATAGACATTCCGCAACTGGGTGATAAAAGTCCAGTGTCAGGGGGGGATAGGTTATCTGATGAGCTAGAAAGGCAAGTGGATTATGGGTGGGAAGAAGGGGGAGCAGACAAACGGGAGGGGCATATAAGATTTTGGGAGAGGAAATGAGAGCTTTGTCGGGGGGGGGGGTGCGTCTTATTTGTGTGCTGGGATGGTTGATGTGCAATGTAGAGAGTATTCAACACTACAAGAATGAGTAAAGCAAAAAATTACGAATAGTGTCCTGGAATGTGTGTGGCTTGGGGAGTCCCATAAAAAAATACAAAATATTGAAGGCACTGCAGGATAAGAGTGCGGATATCGCATTCTTACAAGAGACTAAAACTGCCTTGGAACACGGGAAGTTAAAAAGATGGTGGGTGGGGGAGGTTCAAGGAGCATCCTCTGGGAAGAAAAAAGTGGGGGTAGCAATTCTGTTTCATAAACTGGATTTTGTGGTGGAAAAGAGTATTCCGGACCCGGGGGGGGGGGGGGGGAGATACATAGTGGTCATAGGTCAATTGGAAAAGCAGAAAGTGGCATTGATCAATGCTTATGCGCCTAATGTGTAAAATATTAGTTTTTATGAGCAAATTTCTAAATGCATCACGGACTTTGGCCAGTTGCCTATACTAATGGGGGGGGGGGGCTTTAACTGTGTATTGGAGGAGTCTATGGAAAGGTCAGGGCTGGTGAGACGTACTGTGGACAAGAGAACGCAATGGCTTAATGGACTATGCAAGGGATATGGAGTTATTGGATTATTGGAGGGCTGCACAACCATTGGATCGTGACTACTCTCATATATCCAGAGTGCATAATACAAGATCAAGGATGGATTATTTGATAGGGCCCAAAGGATGGTTTGCCAGAGTTCTTCAAGCCGAAATTGGACCAATAACGATAATGGACCATGCAATGATTTGGATGGATTTGAGTTGGGGGTTCAGTACAAAGAGATTCCAATGGAGATATCCCCTGCAATTGGCTACGGATAGTGAATTTGGCCTATATATAAAAGCGCGATGGGAGGAATATGTGCAATAAAAATCATAGGGATAATCCCATCCTGTTCTGGGAAACGGTCAAGATGGTGTTGAGGGGGTACATTATTGGTTATGTTGCTGCTAAACGGAAGAGGGATAAACAATACCTTTTAAAACTAGAGATCTTTGTAAGGCTAGGAGGAGATATGTGGTTAATCCCACAACTGGGAATAAGAGGGTCATGATTAAATTACAGGCAGAGATTAATACAATATTTCAGAACAGGGCCACAAACTCTATATTGTTTTATAAATATCGGTAACAGATTTGGGAACAAATCAGGTAGGCTCTTATCTAGGCTAATTAAGGGAAGTAGGGGGCAGCAACAAATAGGCGCTATCCGGGATAAAGATGGTCAGATACATAGGATGCAAGATAGATTGGAGGAAACATTTCGACAATATCATCAGCAATTATACGAAGCAGAAGAGTCGGACGTAGATGAAAAGATGAACGCTTTCTTGGAAACGGTTAGTTTGCTGCATCTAGATGACCTGCAGAATACATCGCTTAATACACCAATAACAGTTACGGAGGTAATTAATATTATTAAGACAGTACAGACATGTCGGGCGACTGGACCGGACGGTTTTAAGGGGGAGTTCTGTAAATTAATGAGCAAATGGGTTGCACCGGATATGGTAGCGTAGTTTTCCGAACTGGTGGAGAAGAGGTTCCCCTATGAACAGAATCAGACTGTAAGTACAGTCATTCCCAAACCAGGCAGAAATCCTCTGTTACCGAGCAATTATCGGCCTATATCATTACTAAATGTGGAAACAAAAATTTTAGTGAAAATTATGGCGGAAAGATTGGCATCCTATTTGCCTAGTTTAATTCATGCAGATCAAGTAGGGTTTGTTCGGTGGAGGTACATTACAAAAAACATGCGGAGAGTCTTAGCAGAGATACGGGGGGCGAGGAGAGGGGAATATGCATTTGTTATTAGTTTTGACGCGGACAAGGCCTTCGACCGTGTGAATTGGGCATATATGTACCAAATATTAGAAAGATATGGAATAACAGGATTCTTTTTGGATGTGATACGCCTTTTATATTCAGATTTGCGAGAGAGGGTATTGGTTAATGGAGCACTGATGAGGAATTTCCCACTCCTCAGAGGAACACGACAGGGATGTCCGCTATCCCCTTTAATCTTTGTTTTGACATTAGAACCGTTGCTGGAACAAATACGGGGTCATAGCGGGCTGAAGGGTGCACAGTTTAAGGGTGAGGAATTTAGAATAGTGGCCTTTGCGGATGATATCCTGGTATACTTGTTAAATCCTAAAGAGACGTTGGCTGATCTGTTAGGAATAATTCTGGAATTTGGGGGATTCTCGGGATTAAAGCTTAACCTAGATAAATCGGAGGTAATGCCGCTATGTATAGAGGATTGGGCGGAATGGAAGGAGGACTTCCTGCTAAGATGGAGTACGGATTGTTTTAAATATCTAGGAATATGGTTGCCAGGAGACGTTTCTCAGATTTATTATATAAATATAAGGCCTTTAATAGCAGATACACAATCGAGGTTAGCAAGATGGCAATCACTCCCCTTATCTTTGGGTGGTCACATAGCATTATTTAAAATCTTTCCTAAATGGTTATAATGTTATGCAGACCCTGCCTATTCTGCTGAAACAGAGAGATTTGCGAGTGACAGATAAGGCGCTAAATAAGTTCCTTTGGAATGGTCGTAGACCGTGCATACGGTTTACAGTACTACAAGAATCTTGGGATAGAGGGGGGATGGGAGTCACTGAACTGAGACGATATAATCTTGCAAGTATATTGAGACACATCAAAGATTGGCTTTATGATACAGATGATTATACTCCATTGAGGGTGGAGAGTGGATTAGTAGAGCTGACTGGAAATTGTTATCATAATAAGTTAGAGCCTAGCAGCAGCAAAGAGCTATAATTTAAATCAAATCAAATATAGCTTAGCACAAAAGGTAAAACAGGGTCAGTACTCTTTGAGCAACAAATAAAGTCTTCTAGAGACCTTTACAAAGAGGCCTTCTACCTAGGGGGGGCAAGAGACCTGTGAAACTTTTTCAATAGGTGTTAACACCAGGTGGCAGGTCAAAAGGCCATTTTGAAAGACTCCTAGCCAAGCAAGGACTGTTAATCACCCAGGAAGTTGGTCACAGCTTACCTCAGCAGCACAGGCATAAATAGCTCAACCAGAGCTCTGTGATCCTCAGTCTTGAAAGACTAGAAAAAGGGACTGTTACTTCTGGAGAGAGATTTGCAATTGTGAGTATATACTTCTGGAATTTTTTTGAAAGGAATTCTTTGTATTAAAGCTAATTAATCTGTGAACCCACTATTTTTTTGTTAAATCAGTCAGGGCCTAGTAGCAGCAGTTTAAGTTTAAATTTAAAATACAGAAGATAACTTTCTGGTTACATTTCATACCCAGCAGAGAGCTTGTAGTTTAAATTTAATAGTCACTCAGGGCCTAGCATCAGCAAAGTACTTTTAGTTTAAATTTAAAACACAGAAGAGAGCTTTCTGGTTAAATTTAGAACCCAGCAGAGAGCTTGTAGTTTAAATTTCATAATAAGTTAGAGCCTAGCAGCAGCAAAGAGCTATAATTTAAATCAAATCAGAATATAGCTTACCTCAGCAGCACAAGACAGGGTACTGTGTAGCAGCCCTCTTTTAATAAGTGTTATTTGAAGGATACTACCAAAAGAAAAGAGGTTGCAAAAAAGAGTAAAGTAGCCCAAATTTCCTAGAGTATGGAGCAGACAGAGCTTAAAGATCCCAAATTACCCATGTCTACCAAAAGCCAAACTAATATGAATAAAATACAGTCTCTAAAATGCTTGTATGCAAATGCTAGAAGTCTGAAAAATAAGATAGGAGAGTTAGAATATATAGCACTAAATGAAAGGTTAGATATGATTGGAATATCAGAGACATGGTGGAAGGAGGACAACCAGTGGGACACTGTGATACCTGGGTGTAAACTATATCGTAATGATAGAGTTGATCAAATTGGTGGAGGGGTTGCACTCTATGTTAGAGAAGGCATTGAGTCAGAAAGGATTAAAGTTTTGCAGGAGACAAAATCTGCTGTAGAATCTCTATGGATTGAAATTCCATGTAAAAAAGGGAAGGCGATGGCAGTGGGGGTGTACTATCGACCACCTGGCCAGAATGACCAAATGGATGATGAAATGCTCAAAGAAATCAAAGCAGCTAATAAAAGTTACAGCGCAGTAATAATGGGTGATTTCAATTATCCCAATATCGACTGGGTCAGTGTCACGACAGGACATGCTAGGGAGATAACGTTCCTAGATGAAATAAATGACTGCTTCTTGGAGCAGCTGGTTCATGAACCAACCAGAGGGGAAGCCATATTAGACCTAGTCCTTAGTGGAACACCAGATCTAGTGCAAGAGATAAGGGTGATGGGGCCACTTGGCAATAGTGATCATAGCATGATCGCCTTTGATTTAATTAGAGAAGGAGGAATAGTAAGGAAATCCACAGTACTACCTTTTAACTTTCGAAAGGGAGACTATGATAAAATGAGGGAAATAGTTAAGAAAAACCTAAAAGGAGCAGTTGCAAAGGTTAAAGACTTACATCAAGCTTGGGTGTTGTTCAAAAATACTATCTTGGAAGCCCAGACTAGCTGTATTCCACGCTTTAAGGAAAGTGGAAGGAAGTCCAAAAAACTGCCAGCATGGTTTAAAGGTGAGGTCAGAGAGGCTGTTGCCAAAAAAGCATCTTTCAGGAAATGGGAAAAAGAGCCAAACGATGAAACCTGGAAACAGCACAAGCACTGGCAAGTTAGAGGGAGGAGTGGCTGAGTGTTTGGGACAGGTCACCTCAGGCCAGAAGGCCAGGGGTTAAATTCCCGCATGGGGACAAGCAACTTCAGACCGGAGGGACTGGGGTCTCTAATCCCATGGCCACTCCTTGTGGCCTTGGGCAAGCCACTTAACTCTCCATTGCCTCAGGTACACTTAGATTGTGAGCCCTTCAGGGACAAGGGAATAAAAAGTACCTGTTAGTATACATGTAAACCGCACTGATTCTAAATAGCACGGTATAATAAATAAATAAATAATTATAATGCTTCTATATCGTTCCATTGTGAGACTGCACCTTGAATATTGTGTGCAATTATGGTCGCCGTATCTTAAAAAGATATAGCGATTTTAGAAAAGGTTCAGAGAAGAGTCACCAAAATGGTAAAGGGGATGGAAGGATACTCCTATGAAGAAAGGCTAAAAAGGTTAGGGCTCTTTAACCTGGAAAAGAGACGGCTGAGGGGAGATATGATAGAAGTCTATAAATTAATAAAAGGAGTGGAATGGGTAAACGTAGATCGATTGTATACGTTATCAGAATATAGAAAGACTAGGGGACATGCAATGAAGCTACAGGGTAAACTATTTAAGACTAATAAAAGAAAATACTTTTTCACTCAACGTGTAATCAAACTCTGGAATTTGTTACCGGAGGATGTAGTAAAGGCTGCTAGTGTAGCTGGGTTTAAAAAAGGTTTGGACAAGTTTCTGGAGGAAAGGTCCATAAACCATTATTAAGAAGGGACCCAGGATATCAATGCTTGACCCAGTACAAGCATTGTGGAACCTGTGTCTTTTGGGGAAACTGCTAGGTACGTATGACCTACATTGGCCACTGTTGGAAACAGGATACTGGGCTTGATGGACCTTGGTCTGAGCCAGTATGGCATATCTTATGTTCTTAACTGCGCAATCAAATTCTTATTGGGGTGACAATGGCCTGGAAGGTATTCTGTAAATTGGGGAACAAATCTAGGAGTGACCTCTTTCCTCTCAACTTGTTCGGAATGGCTCATTTAAGATGGGAGTAGAGAACCATATTTTTAAGCGATGGGAGGAGAGGGGCCTATCCAGTATAGAGCAAGTGGTAGAGCGGGTGGTTGACCAGGAGGGAGTGCCCCTATCATTTGGGGAATTGCAAACCTGTTATGGATTGGAAGCAAAGCACCTGATACATTATTACCAGATGTGAAGCTATATTAAATCATTGCCTCAAGGTGACCTGCAGAGTAGGGTATGTTCACGAGTGGAAGAGGTGCTCCATTCGGGAGAGGAGGAAAGGATACGCATCTCTACATTACAAAAATGGAGTGGAGGAGTGGCCTAGTGGTTGGGGCAAGGTACTTCAGGCCGGAAGGTCGGGGGTTCAAATACCACTGGAGGACAGCAACCTTGGCCGGAAGGACTGGGGTTTCTAGTCCCACAGGTGCCCCTTGTGGTCTTGGGCAAGCCACTTAACCCTCCATAGCCCATATTCCCTGTAAAATAGTTATCTCCAAGTTAATATGCCCAGTTCAATGTAATTTCAGTTTGTTCAATGTAAACAGCACTGAAGCAGAATAGCACGGTATATAAGAGAATGTAAATAAATAAATAAAAGGAAATAATGAATATGCAGGAAATGAAGGGGGAAATGGTGTTGGCAGAAATGTGGACGCGAGAACTGGGTGAAGCGATCGAGGAGCAGGATATTCAGGATGCCTTGGAAGGTATCCCAAGTACTTGCTGTGTAAAGGACAGAGCTATGCAAAAAAAAAAAAAAAAAGGGGACTGTTGTAGTTGTTGATATGGAAGGACAGACTAGATAGGCCATGTGGTCCTTTTTCTGTCATCATGTTTCTATGTTAATATAAAATAATTAGGAGAATGTATTATGCACCGAATAGGGCGTATCGAACGGGATGTGCCACTACATCTGTGTGTCCATGTTGTAATTCTGAAGGAGCGAACTTGGGACACATGCTTTGGAGTTGCCCCAATTTAGCTCAGTATTGGAGAGGGGTGTTTCAAAGTATGGGGGATACTTTAGATGTTATGATGGCACTGACTGCTCGGGTAGCAATACTAGGTCTGGTATCAGGACTTGAGATGGTGGGTGGGGAACAGAAGAAATGGGTAGGGAAGGTCCTCATGGTGGCACGATGTTTGGTGCTTAGACAATGAATAATTCCACAATGCCCTGGGATTAAGCAATGAGAAAAGGCAGTTTGGTATTTATTGACTATAGAGCATGCTGGCGCACGAGAGCATGGGCACTTGAAACAAGTCTTTCTAGCAGAATGGGGATCATATATTGATTGGTTATCTCCCAGGGATAGGGGTCGGATCCTTAATATTTTATAACATAGCGGATGGACTTGAGGGACCGATTAAGTGCGTAGTGAAATTGCGGGATAATATTTAATACTGGGGGGGGGGGGGGGAGATGGGGGGGAGGGGTGGAGGGAGGGGGGAGAGGAGGTCTCATAGCAGATGTTGTAGCGATGGGGGGGGGGGGAGAGAGGGCAGTAACAGAAAATGTGTGTTATTTAGAACTGTTTTAAGGTGTATTAAATCAGGGTTTGTTATATATGTGTGTTTTAAAACAGTGTAACCAATGTGTTGTTGATTGTGAATACAATAAAAATGATTTAAACTAGAAATAAGGCTTCCTCATGGAGAGCCACAAGCAGCAGCAATGGAGTCCGTATAAACAGACCAAACAAGACCCCAGTGTCTGATGAAACCAGCACTCCGGTAGCCTGACCACAGAAGGGTCATAGGATAGGAGTTGCCTAGACCCTGAAAAGGTTACGGAGCACAGACTGGCCAAAGGCACTGTCCCGTCGGGACTCTCTATGCAGGCAGTAATGAGATGCAAAGGTATGAACTGAAGACCAGGTGGCGGCCCGGCAGATGTCTGCTTGCTGGACCAAACACAGGTTGGCTACTGAGGTTGCTATAGCCCTGACCTGGTGCACCGTGACCCGGCCTGCCAACGAAAGCCTCGCCTCCTCATACGCCCGGGCAATACAGTCCGTCACCCATGTGGACAGCGTATGCTTGGACACTGGCCTCCCCCAGCTTACTAGGGGCGTAGAAAACAAAAAGCTGAGACACTTTTCGGTGCCTTTGAGTGCGCTGGATATAGAAGGACAAGGCCCTCACAGTCCAAGGTATGGAGGACCGTCTCTGCCCAACTGGCATGCGGTCTGGGAAAGAAGGTAGGGAGGAACACCACCTGGTTGAGGTGGAAGGAGGACACCATCTTCGGAAGGAATTTGGGATGCGGGCCACCCTATTCTTGTAAAGTCTGGTGTAAGGCACCTCAGCCACGATGGCCTGGAGCTCGCTAACCCTACGGGCAGAAGTGAGCGCGACCACGAAAACCACCTTCCAGGAGAGATAGCAAAGGTGACAAGTAGCCAGGGGCTCGAATGGTGACAGGTTGAGCTGCCCCAACACCACATTGAGATCCCATTCAGTTGCTGGGGGCCGAACCAGGGGCTTAGACAGTAGGCGGCCCCATAGTAAGTGGGACACCACTGCATGGGCCGAGAGGGGCTTCCCGTCCAACTGATGGTGGTTCGCCACTAGGGCACCGAGGTGTACCCTAACAGAGTTAGACTTGAGCCCCGCATGAGAGAGGTGGAGCAGTATTGCAACAGTGTGACTACCGAGCAAGAGAAGGGGTTGGCCCCCCACTCAATGCACCAAAGTACGAATCTACGCCACTTAAAGGCGTAGGTCTGTCTGGTAGACGCCTTGTGTGAGGCTAGCAAAACATCCTCCACCTCTCTAGGGAGGTGGAGCGGGGCTGAAGTCACCCTCTCAGCAGCCATGCTGTCAGCGAGAGGGAGCAGAGGTTGGGATGCAGGAGAGTGCCCCCCTCCTGGGAAAGGAGTCAGGGGGCGGACCCCAGGGGTATGGGGTCCTCCACCGCCAGTTGCAGCAGCAGTGGAAACCACGGTTGCCTGGGCAACCTTAGAGCTACCGAGATGACCGAGGCCCTGTCGTGGAGAGTCTTGAACAGAGTTCTTGCGATCAGTGGTGTCGGAGGGAAAGCGTACAGAAGTCCCTCTGACCATGAGACCAGGAAAGCATCGGCAGCCACCCTGGCGGGGTGAGGCTGCCGGGAACAGAAGCGGGGTAACTGGTGATTGTCCGGGCTTGCAAACAGGTCCATCACCAGTTCCCCCCAGGTCTGGAAAAGCCTGCTGGCTACTCCTGGGTCCAGCTGCCACTTGTGCGACTGGAGAATCCTGCTGTCGGCCAGCAAGTTGTCTTGGCCCGGCAGGTATACTGCTCTGAGGAGGATGCCCTGTTGGACTGCATAAGAGCACAGATCCAGGGCTTCCTGGCAGAGGGCATGGGACCCTGCACCTCCCTGCTTGTTCGTCTGAACTAAGACTGACCGGTGGCCTTCAGTGCGAGATGAATTGCTCGCAGCTCCAAGAGGTTGATCTGCTGAGTTCTCTCTTCCGGGGACCAAATGCCCTGGGTGCAGTAGCCTCGCAATGATCTCCCCAGCCCAGCAGGGAGGCATCAGTGGTGAGGACCCTCAAGTGGTTGGGGATCTGGAAAGGCACACCTGCCTCCAACTGCTGGGGCTACAGCCACAAGATCAGGGACTTTACCAGCTGGCGGGTCACTCAAACTCTGTCCTGGAGGTGGCCAGTGGCCTGGGACCATTGGTCCCTCAGGCACCACTGTGCTGTTCACATATGGAGGCAGGCATCTGGAATGAAATGCACTGTGGAAGCCATGTGCCCAAGAATGCACAGAATATACCTGGCTGGCACTGAGGTTCGGTGCTGCATATACCTGGTTAACGCCATGAGTCTGGCTGCCCTGTATGCGGGCAGGAAAGGCCTTCGACCAAAGGGTGTCGATTCTTGCCCCAATGAACTCCAGCCCTTGCATCAGACAAAGGTTCGACTTGGGGTAGTTTATAACAAAACCCAAGTGTTGCAGGACCTGATGGTGGTGCGTGTCATGGCCTGCTGCACCTCAGGGGCTGTAGTGCCCTTGATGAGTGAGTCATCAAGATAGGGGAAGACAAATACCCCCTGGAGCCTGAGAAAGGCAGCTAACACTGCCAGACACTTTGTGAATACCCTGGGGGCCGAGGCTAGGCACCCTGTATTGGAAATGATTGCCTCCCACCACAAAGCGTAGGTACTGCCTGTGGTTTGGGTGGATTAAGATGTGAATATAGGCATCCTTTAGGTCTAAGGAGCATAGCCAGTCTCCCTGGCGGAGGTAAGAAACCAATGTTCCAAGGGAAAGCATCTTGAACTTCTCCCTCCCACCAGGAATTTGTTGAGGTTGTGCAGGTCGAGGATGGGCCTTAGGCCCCCTCTCCTCTTTGGAAGTACCTGGAGTAGAATCCCTTGCCCTAGATGTGGTGGGGCACCGGTTCCACTGCTTGGTCCTCGAAAAGACCTGCCAACTCCTTCAGAAGGTGGTCCCAGTACAGGAGAGACCTGAGGGGCTCTCCCAGGAAGTAGTGTGAAGGTACTTGGCTCAGATGGAGGAGGTAACCCTCCCGGACCACCTTTAATGCCCAGGAGTCGGTGGTTATAGCTCCCCACCTGTGGGCATAAAGGGTGAGGCGACCCCCTGTAGGTTGATCTCCGTGTGGGAAAGGGGCTATGCTGTCGAGTCAAAAACTTCTTCCTGGCTGGGCTGGAAAGCCTTCTGATTATGCGGGCCATGCCCTTGTCCCCTGGCCTACTGCCCTTGCTGAGGAGCCGGGGAAACCTGGTAAGGTGGGTAGTTTTAGTAAGCAGTGGATTTCCTTGGGTAAAAGGGCTTTTTACCCGAGCCCTTCTGTCGGGGAGGAGCAGTGGTCTTCTTGGAGAGTCTAGTCCTCGTCATGAACTCGGTCTCCAGCTCTGCAGTCTTGTCGGTCATGGGCTTGCTGAAGAGGTTCTCTCCCCTTGACACGGGACATTGATCAACTTGTTCTGCACCCACTGCTCGAAGTCGGACAACTGGAGCCAAGCTTGGCGGCATACACCGATGCCTGCCACGGCTACCTGGGCTGCCGACTCAAAACCATCATAAGCCGCCCGAGATATCAATTTGGAGCACTCATGGACGTCTTTGGACAGGCTCGTGAAGCGCTGCAAAGGTTCCTCGGAGAGACCAGCTGAGTATCCGGTGAGTTCCTTCGCCAGGTCCCTCAGGTACATGCCCATGTACAGCTGGTAGGCCTGGATCCGGCAATTCAGCATCGAGCCCTGGTAGCACTTTCTGCCGAGGGCATCCAAGGTGCGGGCCCTCCATGCCGGGGGGCACAGAGGAGTGCGTCTTCTGATTCTTCAGTCGATGCATGGCCGACTCCACAACCATGGAGTTGTGCGGCAGCTGTGACTTCTGAAACCCAGGGCTCTGGCGGATTCAATACATCGAGTCAAGCTGCTTGCTGACCACCAGCATTGACGCCGGTGTCTCCCACATGCGCAACATAAGCTGCTCCAGGATGGGAGGAATTGGCACTGTGAGCGATTCCCAGGGAACAGCCTCGTATTGGAGGATCTCGAGCTTGTCGGCCTGAGGAGCCTCCTCTGACTCCGTAGGAAAGGCCAAGGCCTTGGACATGTCTTTAACGAAGTCCAAGAAGCCCATATCCTGCAATGGGGACCTTCTCCTAGGTTCACAGACTAGGGAATTGGCAAGGACATCTCGGTGCTGACGGGTGTTTGGGGATTCCTCGTCCTTGGTCTCCCAATCGAAATATGAGCAGGACTCGTGGTGTTCCACGGGCCTCAAGGGACCCAGTGCCATATGCCCCAATCCTGGGAGAGTCGTCAGCAACGACCTCGGCCCCGATGAGTGGGAGACTGAGCGCGACCTCAGCTGAGGATCTACTCGGGCCTGCATGGTCTCGCGGATTGGCTCGGCTTCCGGAAATGTCTTTGACGTCGAACGCCTGGTTGTCAGGGTGGAGGAACTGAACATGCAGGACATCAGCGCCCGCTGCTGGTCCAAGAAGGCAGTCACACTGCACTCCAAGGCCGCCATCCTGGATGTCAGTCCCGGTGGCTCTGTAGCCTTTGGCGCGGGCACCGAGGGACTCGGGCCTGACGCCAGCTCCCCAGTAGGGGAATCCTCGACAAGGACTGTCTATCTGTCGAGGCTGGTCCGCCACAGGATCCTTCCAAGGGATCTTGGCCGGCCGATCCCTCTCCGATGACTCGAGCTAATGACCGAGGCTCCGCGACTGGGCCCGAGAGGATCCCGGCCGATCAGCACCATCCAAGGACGCCGCCTTCGAGCGCTTCTTTTTCCTCTTCAGTTCCCTCAAGGGAGATCCCCCTCTCCGAGGATATACGACGACGCTTGGGTTCGGAGTGCTCCTCCCAAAGTGTCCAAGCCTCAGATGAGATCCTGGCTTTCGGAGGCATCGGGGAGTGGGGAAAATTTTTGTCATACTGCTGCTAGCAGCTCCTCAAGGCCTTGGAAGACCTTTGCCTACAAAGGCCACAGACCGCTGGGTCGTGGTCCAGGCCGAGGCACTTGAGGCAGCAGTCATGCATGTCGGTTAGGGACATAATCTTACTACACCCATCACACTTTTTGAAGCCGCCAATAGCCATGTGGGGAAAAAGAATCCCAGCAAGGTCGAAGACCCTTCAGGCTGCCAGCGGACAAAAAGGGCGCGAAGACACCAAAAGAAAATAAAACTTAAAGTAAAGCACAGTTACTTACCTGTAACAGGTGATCTCTGGGAACAGCAGGAATTAGTCCTCACATATGGGTACGTCGGAACCGACAGAGCCTGCGCGGGAAAGCTCCCCAGCTTTTCAGATGAAAAGCTTTTGGGGCTTCCCACAGCGCATGCGCGCTGCCTTCCCGCCTTCCTGACCAGCTCCCCTCAGTTCGAGTTTATAGCTGAGACAATAGAGAGAGAGGAAAGGAAGATAGATAGAGATACAACTCCTAGGGGAGGTGGGTGGGTTGTGAGGACTAATTCCTGCTGTTCCCAGAGATCACCTGTTACAGGTAAGTAACTGTGCTATCTCCAGGAACAAGCAGGAATAAGTCCTCACATATGGGGACTCCCTAGCTAAGATGCCTGGGAGATCCCCCTCCAAGGGTAAACCATCTTCGTATGGATCTCAGGCATCCATCCAGGGAAGGTGGGCAGGAGTTGTTTAAGTATGGAACAGGTGCTTGAGGACAGCCTGACCAAACAAGGCATCCCGGCGGGAGTCCTTGTCCAAACAGTAATGGGCTGTGAAGGTATGAACCGAGGCCCAAGTGGCTGCTTGACAGATCTGATCTATGGATACAGAGTGAAGATGAGCCATAGAAGTAGCCATGGCTCTCACATTGTGAGCTGTGACATGGCCTTCCAGAGAAATGTTCTTACTCTGGTAAGCAAAAGAAATACACTGAGCAATCCAATTGGAAAGTGTACGTTTGGAGACTGGAAGTCCCAAATGAGAAGGATCAAAAGCCACAAAAAGTTGGGAAGACTTTCGATGTGGCTGAGTCCTGTTGAGGTAAAAGGCGAGAGCTCTTTTACAATCAAGGGTATGAAGGTTCCTTTCTGCACTGGATGCATGAGGAGCCGGGAAAAAAACAGGTAGATATACCTCTTGATTAAGATGAAAAGGCGAGACCACTTTAGGCATAAAGTGGGGATTCGTCCTAAGGACCACCTTATCATGATGGAATCTGGTATAAGGTGGATTAGCCACCAAAGCCTGCAGTTCACTGATGCGGCGAGCCGAAGTGACTGCAATAAGGAAAAGAACCTTCCAGGAAAGAAATTTCAGGGAGGTAGATACCAACGGTTCAAAAGGTGGCTTCATAAGTTGACCCAGAACTAGATTCAAGTCCCATGCTACCGGAGGAGGTCAGATGGGAGGCTTAGTGAGGGTCAGGCCTCTCATGAATCTTGCAATAAGAGGATGAGAGGAGAGAGGTTGTCCATTTATAGGTTTTAAGGATGCTGAAATAGCACTTAAATGGACTCGTACTGAATTCGTCTTGAGGCCTGCATTGGAAAGATGCAGGAGATAGTCCAGTAGAGAATTTAAAGGAAGTGCTAGAGGGTCAAGACCCTGTTGAGCACACCAAATGGAAAAACGTTTCCATTTGCAAGCATAGGAACGCCTGGTAGAGGGTTTCCTAGAGGCATGAAGGATATCTTTCACTGGTTGAGAAAGATTGAACTCATGAAGGCTTAAGCCTTCAGTAACCAAGCTCGGAGATGTAGGGACTTGGGGTTTGGGTGCCACAAAGTCCCCTTCTCCTGAGACAGAAGGTCTGGTGCAGCTCCCAGGTCCAGGGAGGAGCCCTGGGAGAGCTGTAGAAGTAGAGGGAATCACACTTGACGTGGTCAGCGTGGAGCGATGAGGATCATCGATCTGTGATCCCTCTGAAGTTTGAAGAGAGTCTTGGGAATCAAAGGAATGGGTGGAAAAGCATACAGGAATTCCTGACCCCAATGCAGGAGAAAGGCATCGTTGGCCTGAGCTCCCTGACACGGAGTCCTGGAACAGAACCGGGGAAGTTTGGCATTCCACGGACTTGCAAAGAGGTCTATGTCCGGGGTCCCCCATTCCTGAAAGATTCTGCGTATCTGGTCCATATGCAGGGACCATTCGTGTGGGAGCAGAACACGACTGAGTCTGTCTGCCCGAGAGTTTTGAACTCCTGGAAGATATACTGCCAGAAGATGAATTTGATGCTCTCTGGCGAAGGCCCATAATCTGAGAGCTTCGTTGCAAAGCGACAGAGAGCCCGTCCCTCCTTGTTTGTTGACATAGAACATGGCTACCTGATTGCCTGTCTGAACTAGGACAGTCAGGTTGACAAGGAGGGTGTGGAAGACTGTGAGGGCAAGGAAGATTGCTCGCAGTTCCAGAAGGTTGATGTGAAGGGTGGTCTCCTGGGGAGACCAGGTGCCCTGAGTGGAGAGGTGTTGGAGATGAGCTCCCCACCCTGTTTGGGAGGCATCTGTTGTTAGGGTTGCTTGGGGCAACGAAGGTTGGAAGGGAGTCCCCAACAACAGATTTTTGGATGATGTCCACCACTGGAGAGACCAAAACAGACGTTTTGAGGTGAGTACTTGGTCTGAGAGCAGTCCCGATGCTTGAGACCACTGGGTGGCCAAAGTCCATTGAGCTGCCCTCATATGGAGACGAGCGTAGGGCACCACATGGACCGTGGAGGCCATGTGGCCCAGAAGTTGCAGCATTTCCTTGGCTGACAAGTGACTTCTGGACTGAGCCTGGGAGGCCAAGCTTATTAGCCTTTGGCCTCGGACCAGAGGGAGGTAGGCCCTTGCAGTGGTGGAGTCCAATTGGGCCCCTATGAATTCCAGGGACTGAGTAGGGATGAGTTGGGACTTGGGAACGTTTACCACAAGTCCCAGATATTGAAGAATACGCCTTGTGCGGTCCAGGGAAATCTGGGCTTCTGACTGAGATGGAGCTCGGATGAGCCAGTCGTCCAGATATGGGAACACGAAGATTCCCATGCCTCTTAGAAATGCGGCTACGACTGCCATGTATTTGGTGAATACTCTTGGAGCAGAGGCTAGACCGAAGGGAAGTACTCTGTATTGGAAATGTTTTCTCTGGAACAGAAAGCGAAGATATTTTCTGTGGGATGGATGGATGAGTATATGAGTGTACGCATCCTTGAGATCTAGAGAACAAAACCAATCCTGACTCTGAAGGTATGGAAGGAGAATGCCCAGAGAGAGCATTTTGAATTTCTCCTTGAATAGAAACTTGTTCAATTCTCTCAGATCTAGGATAGGTCTGAAGCCCCTGTCTTCTTTGTTATGAGAAAATAAGGGGAGTAGAAACCTAACCCCTGTTGAGGAGGAGGAACCTCCTCTATTGCCCCTTGGGCAAGGAGAGAAGAGACTTCCTGACCCAACAGGGTCAGAAGAGATGGGGGAGAACTGAATTGCCTCACCATGGTATGGGGAGGAAGGCTGGAGAAATGAAGTTTGTAGCCCTCCCTGATGATAGAGAAGTCCATTGCTCTGATGTGATTTGTTCCCATCTGGGAGCAAAATGAGCTAGCCTTCCAGGAATGGTGAGGGGCTCTGGTTGTTCTAGAGCCAGAAACGGTAAGTTCTCTAGGGTCAAGTCAAAACCCCTGAGGGGGTTGAGCCTGCTGGGGTGCAGCAGACACTGCAGGCTTTGACTTTACTTGCTTAGATTGCTGACGCTTAGCAGCAAAGCGAGGCTGAGCAGATTGTTGGCCAGTATTTGTAGAAAATCTGGCCTTCTTGTAGTAAGGCCTTTTAAAAGGCTTCTTTTTGGCAGGAGTAGAAGTAGACTTAGAAAGTCTATCTAAAGTGGCATTTTCTGCGTCCATTTGAGCAGCTTTAATTTGCCAGTCCTCACCAAATAAGTTCTCACCTGTACAGGGCAGATTGCTGAGGCCATCTACAACCCAGGGTTCTAGATCAGAAGCCTGGAGCCAAGCAAGACGTCGGGCTGCAATAGCAATTCCCGAAGCTCTGCCAGCAACCTCAAAGGAATCAAAGGCTGCCCTGTTGGAGAACTTGGAGACCTCTGAAAGTTGTGTCACCACAGAAAAGAAATCCGCCTTTTTATCCTCAGGGATAAAGGGGGCAAAATGCTGTACCTTTAGGGCAAGTTCTCTGAGAAACATGCCCATATAAAGGCTGTAAGAATTGATCCTGGCTATAAGCATACTAGCCTGGAAAATCTTTCTACCAAAAGAGTCAAGGGTCTTACATTCTCGCCCTGGAGGGGTAGAAGAGTGTCTTTTAGGACTCTTTATCTTCTTCATGGCAGACTTCACCACAATGGAGTGGTGAGGCAGCTGAGATTTTTGAAACCCAGGAGAAGGAGGGACCCGATACATGTTGTCCAACCTACGGGAATGGGGAGACAGTGTTAGAGGAGTCTCCCACAAATCCATCAAGAGTTCTTGAAGGATTTCATGGATAGGCAGAGTAACTGCCTCTTTAGGAGCTTTAGAGTATCCTAAAATATCCAATTTTTTTGATCTGGGTTCTTTTTCAGAAGATGTAGCAATAGAAAGTCCTTTAGCTACATCAACAATGAAATCCTGAAAGGATAAATTCTCTGGAGGAGACATCCTCCTCTTTGGAGAAGAGGGCTCCTCAGGAAGATCAAGCTCAGCAGAGTCATCAGAGGAATTGAACTCATCAGAAGAATCTGAGTATTCTCTCTGTGCTTGCAATGCACGATACGCGTACCGATCGATATCGACATCGGGCGTATCGGGCATGGGATCGGTATCGGGCGAAAGCCTGAATCCGGCATGCGGAACCGCTGGAGGACTGTGATGCTGGATTATCTGAAGCAAACAGCACATGGAACTTGTTGGCCCGGTTCTGCAACCCACGTTTAGACATCTGGGAGCAGGATGGGCAGTCCGGTATGGAGTGGTCAGGTCCCAAACATTTAAGACACCATTCATGGGTGTCTGTGATAGAAATGACAGCACTGCACTTGGTACACTTTTTAAAACCAGGGGCTGGCTTCTCCATGAGGAGAAATTGTGTAGGCCTAAAGGCCTAACAAAAGTACCAAGCTGTGCTGAAGAAAAAATAAAAAAAATTTTTTTTTAAAAAGAAAGAGAGAGAGATCGGCGGTACCGGTTTCGGTATGGGGAAGGCAGGTACGCTGTCTAAAGAAACAAACAAAATTAACAATTTCTTCAGCGGTGACAGGAACACGACCTGCTGGCTCCGCGGAAAAAGAGAAACTGAGGAGAGCTGGTCAGGAAGGCGGGAAGGCAGCGCGCATGCGCTGTGGGAAGCCCCAAAAGCTTTTCATCTGAAAAGCTGGGGAGCTTTCCCGCGCAGGCTCCGTCGGTTCCGACGTACCCATATGTGAGGACCACTGTTCCCTCTAAGCTGTGCGTGTGTGCGCGCGCACACATCTCGCCGAGTGAGCGCACATACTTTACAATAGAGCGCACAAAAATTACGGTTCTGATTCTGATAGAAAACAACACAGACATCTTAAAATTTAAAAGTTGTTGTGTATTTACGGTTTTTCACAAGTTCTACAATATTTTCTAGTGCAATCAATGTGGTGTACATACTGTATTCTGATGTGTAGTCAAATTTTAAAGTATTTAACTCCGAGTGTTGTTATGTGGCACACAAAAATTTAACCTTCCTTCAAAAGCTGCACAGCTGATATTTTATGCGCACACAGCCTACAGAAAATTAGTGGGAACATTGGTGAGGACTTATTCCTGCTTGTTCCTGGAGATAAAGAATCAACCCCAATACTGAGGCACCAAGGTCAGGGCAGGAAAGGTACCGGTGCAAGACCAGAGACGAGTAAACTACTCGAAAAAAATCAACTTTTTCCAGGGAAAAAACAGACATCTGGTGGGCTCTATGGAAAAAAAGGAGACTGAGCAAGATGGCACCCTTGGGCGGGAAGAGGAACACGCATGCGTGGTAGCAATCCCAAAGGCTTTCTTTGAAAGCTGGGGATTTGCTCTGCGCGGGCTCTGTCGGCGTTGACGTTACCCATATGTGAGGGCTGACTTCCTGCTTGTTCCCAGAGTACCCCTTTTTAAACCCAAGCTCTCATAACATCCTCTGGCAACAAATTCCATAACTTTATCCAGTTTGTTTTAAATTTTCTACCTGGTTCATGGTGTGTCCAACCACTCATGATTTTAAAATATCTGTATCTCCTCTCAGTTGTCACCCTCCAAGCGGAGGAGCCCTAATCTGTTCAATCTACCATTTTGTTGCCTTTTTTTCTATATTTTTTCTAGTTCTGCTACATCTTTTTTGAAATGCATAAATCAGAATTACATACAATACTAAAGGTGCAGTTGCACAATGGAATGGTACATTTACCTGATCTGTTCTTATTCTGCTTGCATTGTTATCAACTGGTTTACCTTTATCCATATGTTTATTAACATCTTAAAAAAATGTAACAGATTTTTGAGGCCATCAATTTTCTTTGAGGGGTTTAGAAATAGGATGTCTAACATTCTCCATGGGCTCATCTTCCTTTTCCAAATGTGCTTCCACTATTTCCTTGACAAAATGGTGTCCATCTGTCTAAAAAGGATCAAAGTGTCTACTGAAGAGGGCTTTAAACTTGATTGATTGGGGATGAGTGAAGAAAGCCCCAAGGTAAGTGAAACATTAAATACCTTTATGGAAATGGGTAAAAGAGGCAATATATGGGAAGCAGTGTGTATAACTGCCTGTAGCATGGGAAATAAGATCCCAGATGTTGAGGCTTTAATGGGAGCGGCTGACTTGGACTTAGCGGCAGTAAGAGACATGATTCACGGACAACCATGACTGTGATGTAACTATACTAGGCTATTCTTTATTCAGAAATGACAAGGTAGGAAGAAGGGGAGGAGTGGCACTATATGTAAAAAATAATATTAAAGATATGGAAATACAGGACTTAAGGTGAAATTAGACTTACCTGCTAATTGTTGTTCCTTGCGGAACTCTAGTCTAGTCCCGGACATCTGGGGTATAAGCACCTCCTCCCGCAGCCTTGGAGACTGAGCCTGTCACCCTTTTTGGTGACACCAGTATAAGTAGATGAGGAACTGCCTCCTTGGTCCAGTAACCTATTGACAAAGCAGACTCACCAGAGCAATAAGTAAGCAGATATAACATTCTGAAACTCTAACTAAACTGAAAACTAATTCTCAACTACCCTAACTGCAAACACTTGTTGAAGCTGAATCTGGCAAAGCACCAAGCAAGGCCTATCTAAGTCTTTGCTCAGCCTTGCTTTGCCCCCTCTCTAGGACCTCCGAGCAGGTACTGTTAACACCGCCCCATACATATTTACCCCCTCCCCACCATCGGATTGCAGGCCATCCAGGCGCTGCTGCAGCCAAGTGATAAATACCTTTAAATTTCTTCAGGCTACGGATCCACGTCAACATTAGGGAGGGACACGGGACTAGACTAGAGTTCCACAAGGAACAATAATTAGCAGGTAAGTCTAATTTCACCTTCCTTGTTGTCCCTCTAGTCTAGTCCCAGACATCTGGGGATGTAACAGAGCAGTAACGTTTCAACGGGAGGGACCCGCCAGACCAGCCTGAAGAACCGCTGATCCAACCCTAGCATCCCTCTCTGCCTGCAAATCGATCTTATAATGTTTGACAAAGGAATGTAATGACGACCAAGTCACCGCCTTACAAATCTCTGCTGCAGGCACCAAACTGCACTCCGCCCAGGAAGTCGCCTGCGCCCTAGTCGAATGAGCTCTTAACCCAGTCGGCACCACCCTACCTTTCAAGATATATGCTGACGAAATTGCCTCCTTAATCCATCTTGCAATAGAAGCCTTGGATGCTGGCTCAAACTGCCTTGGCCCTCCAAACAAGACAATCTATCCGTCTTGCGGAAAACAGCCGTTATCTGCAAATACACCCTCAATACTCGACTCACATCCAGCTGATGCAACTTCTTCCCGGAATTGTCCGCGACATCCTTCTTGAAAGCCGGTAAAGATACCGCTTGATTCACATGAAAAACCAATACCACCTTCGGTAAGAATGAGGGCACAGTCCGCAACACAACCTTCTTGTCATAGAAGGCCAGAAACGGCTCTCTACACAAGGCCTGTAATTACGAAATCCTCTGTGCTGAAGAAATTGCTACTAAAAACACTGTCTTCAGCGTGAGATCCTTCAATGTTGACTCAGACAAAGCTCGAAAGGCTTACGCACCAATGCCTCCAGCACCATGTTAAGATCCCAAGTCGGCACAGGACTTCGGCAAGGCGGCCTCAACAGGGACGTCGCCCTCAAAAAACGCTTCACGTCTGGATTAGACCCAAGCGCTAGACCTTGCACCTTTCCCCGATAACAAGAAAGTGCTGCCAATTGGAACTTTAAGGACGCCGCCGCCAGACCCTTATCAAAACCGCCCTGTAAAAATTAGAGAATCTATGGAATGGAGGCCCTCAACGCCACCCTCGCCTAAGCTCGCACCAAGACTCAAAAAGCTGCCATACCCGGATATAAGCCACAGAAGTAGACCTACGCCTGGATCTCAGCAAAGTGGCAATTACCGCTGACGAATACCCCCTGGCTGTCAACCTTGCCCTTTCAATAGCCAAGTCGTAAGCGAGAACCGATCCACCTGAGGCATTAGCAAAGGACTTTGTCCCAACAAATCCTCCCTGACCGGCAGTTTCCATGGCACCACCACCAGGAGCCGCACCAGGTCGGCATACCACGGTCTTCTCTGTGTTTCTCTATTCTCGGAACTAATCGCTCTATCAAGGCCCACGGAGGGAACACGTAGAGGAGCTGCCCCTCCGGCTATCTCTGTAACAGGGCGTCCAAACCTTCCGACATTCTTTCTTGTCTTCTGCTGTAAAACCTCTCTACATTTGCCGAAGCGAATGTCGCCATGAGATCCATCACCGGAATTCCCCAGCGATCCACTATCATCTCGAAGACCTCCTGATTGAGGACCCACTCCCCCGGGTCCACCGCGTTCCGACTCAGGAAATCTGCGGTCACATTGTCCACTCCGGCTACATGACCTGCCGTTAGGGCGACCAGATGCAACTCGGTCCAAGCTAGTAGCTTGTCCGCTTCTGCCTCCAGTGCTACACTGCTGGTGCACCCTTGCCGATTGACATGCTACCACCGTGGCGTTGTCCGACAGCACCCGAATGGCACTGCCCTGCACTTGGGGCTGGAACACCCTTAACGCTAGCTTTACTGCTCTTAGCTCCAACCTGTTGATTGACCATCGCCTTTCCTGATCTGACCACTGTCCTTGGGCAAACTGCCGTTAGAAGTGCGCCCCCCAGCCGTAAAGACTGCCATCTGTCATCAAGGGTTTCCAGTCTGGCGACTCCAACGGCATACCCTTTTCTAGATTCCTTGGATCTAGCCACCACTGAAGCGAGTGCTTCACTGGCCCCGGACAAATCAACTTCCGAGACAACTGATCTGACTGGACCACGGCCTAAGCAGCGCCCTCTGCAATGGTCTCATGTGTGCCCTGGCCCAAGGCACGAGTTTGAGCGTGGCCGCCATTGTACCCAAAAGCTGTAGGTAATGCCACGCTAAAGGGGCTTTCCTCACCAAGAACTCCCGAATGAGCTGGCGCAGTCCTTGAGCCCTGGCGAGATTCAGAAATACCCTGCCCACCTTCGTGTCGAAGCGAGCTCCAAGATACTCTAAGTCCTGGGCCGGTGTCAACTTGCTCTTTGCGACGTTTACTACCCACCCTAAGCTTTGCAGAAACCGCACTACCCGGTGAGTAGCTTCCTCGCTTTCGCACTGCGACTTTGCTCGAATCAACCAATCGTCTAGATACGGGTGAACCAACACCCCCTCTCTGCGCTATTCCGCTGCCACTATCACCATCACCTTGGTAAAGGCCCACGGAGCCGTTGCTAAACCGAACGGTAACGCCTGGAATTGAAAATGCCCCATCGGGACTGCAAAACGCAGGTACTGCTAATGCTCTAACCGAATAGGAATGTGCAGATACGCTTCGGAGAGGTCTAGAGATGTGAGAAACTCTCCCTGACACACGGCCACTATAATGGACCGCAGTGTCTCCATGCAAAAGTGAAACACAGTGAGACACCCTGAGACACCTGTTAACTCCCTTGAGGTCTAGAATCGGCCAAGAACCTTTTGTTTTTGGCACCACAAAATATATCGAGTACCAACCGCAGCCGCACTGGCTGGCCGGGACCGGCACCACCGCCTTGAGGTCCCGCAAACTCTGCAAGGTCTCCCGCACCGCTTGACGCTTTGACCTTGTCCTGCAAGGAAAGTGGATGAAGGAGTCGGCAATGGGTCGTTGAGGTTCCAGGGCATACCCCTCCTTTATGACCTCCAAAACCCAACAATCTGACGTTATTTGGACCCAGGCAGGATAAAACTCTCACAGCCGACCCCCTAACAGCTACCAACCCTGCCTGGGCCCCTCTCGCTTCATTGCGGCTTCTTGAAGGCAGAGGAGGCTCCAAAACATCTCCCCGCTCCCCGAAATCCTCGAAACCCCTGGGACCTATACTGAAAACGTCCTCTTTGAAACTGGCCAAATCTTGGCAAACGAAATCTCCTAAATTCCCTTTGCTGGCTTCTGGAAGGCACAAGCGGACGATTCTACTTATGCCTATCCTGCGGCAGCCTTCCCCCTTTTAGATTCTCCGAGGTCCTTCACAAATTTTTCCAAATCTTCTCCAAACAGAAGCTTACCCTGGAAGGGAAGCTTACCTAGTCTCGCTTTAGAGGTGCCGCCCGCCGCCCAATTGCGCAACCAGAGATACCTACGCGCCGCAATCACAGACACCATGCTCTTTGCCAGACCCTGAATTAGATCATACTGAACATCTGCTAAATAAGCTGGACCCGACTCCAGTCGGGCCACTTCTTCCACCGTCTCGTCCTCCCGGCCCACAGAAATCCTTTGGGCCCAACGTAGACATCCTCTAGCTACCCATGCCCCACAGATGGAAGCTTACAAGGATAAGGCACTGACATCAAACATCTGTTTCAGCAGAGTATCTAGTCGCCGATCTTGCGTATCCTTAAGGGCAGCACTCCCCTTCACTGGAATTGTGGTCTTTTTGGTAATCGCGGATACCGCCGCATCCACCTTAGGGGATTTGAAAAGATCCTTGTCCTGCTCCTGCAACGGATAAAGCTGAGCCATTACCCTGGAACACTTCAGCCCAGCTTCCGGCGTGTCCCATTCTTCCTGGATCATCTCCCTAAAAATCCAATACATTGGAAACACTCTCTGGGACTTCCGCGTCGCATGAAGCAACGGATCTTCTAAAGCCGAATCTACTTCATGCTCCGCCACCGGCATGTTAAGAGCTTTCAGAGTCTCAGAAATAAGAGCTGCCAGTTTTTCTCTGCGAAAGACTGACCACTCTTGCCTGGTTCTCCTGCTCTGCAATCTCGCCTTCCTCCAGGTCTATATCCACATCCGAATCCTGATCATCTGAAACCACAGCCGCTACCTTAGACCTCTTACACAGGGGGCCTTACCGGCCCCCAAACAGGGAAGCCCCAGGCCGCTTAAGGCTCCCAACCAACTCTGCAGCCCCTTGCTTCCCTGCTAGGGCCTGCTGAAGTAAACACACAAATTCTTGGGAGAAAATGGCCGCTAGCCCTCCCTGCAAGCCCGCCTAGGACGTGGAGGGCTCAGCCGCTGCGGCTGGCCCGAGTGGGCACCGACGAAGGTCCGGCCAGAGAGAGCGGCTCAGGAGAGCCCGACACCTCCTCCCTCAGCGCAGCATCTGCCTCTATGTCTTTTGCCGCCGTTTCATGTGCACAGCCCTTACAGACCCCCATCTCCGAAAGCGAGCTCCTTTTGGCCCCTCACATTACACACTGGGGCCTGAAAGGCATAATGGCAAGTTTCCAAACACCTGCCCAGCTCCCGCTGCCAAAATACTTCCTCTGCTCCTTTTGTAACACTTTTCCTTGTGTTTTCTTTTTTTTTTCTTTTTTTTTAAAGTACTCAATCACTCTAAGGAACTGGGTGCTACCCCACAGTGCGCACTCTTGTACTGCGGCCTGTCAAAGCCCTGCGTGCCTGTCTAAAAACACCCCAGAGCTTCCCGTGCAAACGCTGCGTGGTTAAGGCCCGTGCGCCGTTCACTCTAAGCTGCGAGAAAATTTGCCGCGCTTTTCTCTTAGGCCTCTCCAGCCCTGAAGCCTCTTTAGACTGCCCGTCTTCCCTGCGACACTCACTGTTCTCTGGGAGGCATGCTACTTCTCAACTCTATCATAGGCTGCAGGCAAGCATCCCTTCTGCTCTGTTTCCGCCGCCGCAGCAGCCAAACGGCCGTAGTCGCAGCTCCGGACACCGGGATGAGCAGTCCTTCAATGTCTCCTCAGCCGATCCACGGGTTCGGGAGATGGAGGCCCCAAAAGCAGCTCCCGCACTCCATCCTGACCAGAGTACCTCCAGGGAGAGGGGAAGAGAGGGGGAAAACCCAGCACGTATCCTGACAGCCTCTCAGCAGACAAAAATCCCTTGCCGGTAAATTTAAAGCTGCAGTTATGCCTTCCCCCTTTTTTTTTTTTAAACTATATTCTTCTTTCTTTTATTCTTTTTTTTTTTTCAACACACCTAACTAAATGAACTCCTCACTGATTCCTCTAGTGAGCCCCCCAATGGCTCACACCTCCTTCAGCTGCCTTGGAGACTGAGCTTACTGGATCAAGGAGGCGGTTCCTCATCTACTTATACTGGTGTCACCAAAAAGGGTGACGGGCTCAGTCTCCAAGGCTGCGGGAGAAGGTGCTTATACTCCAGATGTCCGGGACTAGACTAGAGGGACGACAAGGAAAAGGGACAGAGGAGGCACTGTGGGTTAAACTAGAAAGAGGGAAAGGGAAATCCATTTTATTAGCATGATATACAGACCTCCCTCACAGGGAGAATTAGTGGATGGAGAGTTAATTGAAGACATACGCAGCATTGCCATGAAAAAGGAAGTGCTACTGATAGAGGATATGAATATGACAAATGTTGACTGGCACATCCCTGCTGCTGTGTCATCTAAAAGTAAGGAGATCCTAGATTCTCTACAGGAAAGCACAGTTACTTACCTGTAACAGGTGATCTCTGGGAACAGCAGGAATAAGTCTTCACATATGTGTATCGTCGGTACCGACGGAGCCTGTGCGGGAACGCTCCCCAGCGTCCAGTAAGAAAGCTTTTGGGAGCATCCCACAGCGCCTGCGCGCTGCCTTTCCCAACCGCCTCTCTCCAGTTTGAGTTTTAAAGCTGAGACAAAGAGAGAGAGAGGAAAGCAAAGATAGATAGAGAGATACAACTCCTAGAGGAGGTGGGTGGGTTGTGAAGACTTATTCTTGCTGTTCCCAGAGATCACCTGTTACAGGGTAAGTAACTGTGCTATCTCCAAGAACAAGCAGGAATGAGTCTTCACATATGGGGACTCCCCAGCTAGAGATGCCAGGGAGATTCCCAAGGTTGTGAGTCCCTGAGAAGGGCTCTACCTCCCCCCATGGATCTCGGGCATCCAACCAGGGATGGGGGGTAGGAGTTGATTAGGTATGGAACAGGTGTTTGAGAACAGCCTGACCAAACAAGGCATCCTGGCAGGAGTCCTTGTCCAAGCAATAATGGGCTGTAAAGGTATGAACCGAGGCCCAAGTGGCCGCTCGACAGATTTGGTCGATGGACACAGAATTTAGATGAGCCATAGAGGCTGCCATGGCCCTCACATTGTGAGCTGTGACATGGCCCTCCAGAGAAAGGTTCTTACTCCGGTAGGCAAAAGAAATACACTGAGCAATCCAAATGGATAGAGTTCTCTTAGAGACTGGAAGTCCTAAATGAGAGGGATCAAAAGCAACAAAGAGTTGAGAGGACTTTCTATGTTGCTGTGTCCTTTTTAAGTAAAAAGCGAGCACTCTCTTACAATCCAGGGTATGGAGATTCCTCTCTGCACTTGATGCATGAGGTCCTGGAAAAAAGACAGGTAAATACACCTCCTGGTTCAGATGAAAAGGTGAGACCACTTTAGGCATAAAGTGCGGATTGGTCCTGAGGACTACCTTGTCATGATGGAACCTTGTATAAGGAGGATTAGCCACCAAGGCTTGCAGCTCACTGATGCGGCGAGCTGAAGTGACCGCAATGAGAAAAATAACCTTCCAGGAAAGGAATTTCAAGGAGGTAGTGGCTAAGGGTTCAAAGGGTGGCTGCATAAGCTGGCCAAGAACCAGATTCAAGTCCCATGCCACTGGAGGTGGTCTAATGGGAGGTTTAGTTAAAAGAAGGCCTCTCATGAATCTTGCTATAAGAGGATGAGAGGAAATAGGTTGTCCATTGAGAGGTTTAAGGGATGCTGCAATAGCACTCAAATGGACTCTTACTGAATTCGTTTTAAGGCCTGCATTTATTTATTTATTTATTTATTTATGCATTTATTTATGCATGGGATAAATGCAGCAAATACTCTAGTAAAGAATTCAGAGGGATTGCAAGAGGGTTAAGACCCTTCTCTGCACACCAAATGGTAAACCTTTTCCATTTAAAAGCATAGGAACGTCTAGTGGAAGGCTTTCTGGAAGCATGAAGGATATCCTTCACTTGCTGAGAAAGATGCAAATCTTGAAGGTCTAGGCCTTCAGCAACCAGGCTCTGAGATGAAGAGGCTGGGGATTTGGTTGCCACAACGTTCCCTCCTCCTGGGACAGGAGGTCTGGAGCAGATCCCAAGTCCAGGGAGGGAGCTTGAGAGAGATGCAGAAGTAGAGGGTACCACACTTGGCGTGGCCAATGTGGTGCTATGAGGATCATAGACCCCTTGTGTCTCTGAAGTTTGAACAATGTCTTGGGAATTAGGGGAATGGGTGGAAAGGCATAGAGGAAGTCTTGCCCCCAATGAAGGAGGAAGGCATCCCTGGCCTGAACTCCCTGACACGGAATCCTGGAACAGAACCGGGGAAGTTTGGCATTCCACGGACTTGCAAACAGGTCTATGTCCGGGGTTCCCCAAATTCGGAAGATCCTGGCTATCTGGTCCCCATGGAGGGACCATTCGTGTGGAAGCAGAATTTGACTGAGTCTGTCTGCCCAAGAGTTTTGAACCCCTGGAAGATACACTACCATGAGATGAATTTGATGCTCTCTGGCGAAGGCCCACAATCAGAACATGGCTACTTGGTTGTCCGTGTGGATGAGGACTGTCTTGTAGCTGAGCAGGGTGTGGAAGACTCTGAGAGCTAGAAAAATTGCTCTGAGCTCTAAGAGGTTGATATGTAGAGATGTCTCCTGTGGAGACCAGATGCCTTGAGTGGAGAGATCTTGTAGATGAGCTCCCCAACCTCTTGGAGAGGCATCTGTTGTAAGGGTTGCTTGGGGTAACACCTGTTGAAAGGGGGACACCAGCAACAGATTTTGAGTGGACTTCCACCACTGGAGAGAGCAAAAGAGGCGACTGGAGGTTGCTATTTTGTCTGACAGGCACCCTGATGCCTGGGTCCATTGGGTGGACAGAGTCCATTGAGCTGCCCTCATATGAAGGCGAGCGTAAGGAACCACATGCACACTGGATGCCATGTGGCCTAACAGTTGTAACATCTCTCGAGCAGTTAAATGGGACTTTAACTGAATTTGTGAGGCTAACTGCACCAAGCGTAGGCAACGGGCCTGGGGAAGATAGGCCCTTGCAGTTGTGGTATCCAGCAAGGCCCCTATGAACTCTAAAGACTGAGTAGGGGTGAGATGGGATTTTGGGATGTTTATTACAAGTCCCAGATACTGAAGAACACGCCTTGTGCAGGCTAGGGAAGTCTGGGCCTCTGACTGGGATGGAGCTCGGATGAGCCAGTCGTCCAGATATGGGAATACGAATATCCCTAGAGTGCGTAGAAATGCAGCTACTACTGCCATGCATTTTGTGAACACTCTTGGTGCAGAGGCCAGACCGAAAGGAAGCACTCTGTATTGGTAGTGCTTTCCTCGATAAAGGAACCAAAGGAACCTTCTGTGTGTTGGATGGATGAGGACATGGGTGTACGCATCCTTGAGGTCTAGAGAACAAAGCCAATCCTGACTCTGAAGGTATGGAAGGAGAGCACCAAGAGAAATCATCTTGAATTTCTCCTTGCATAGAAGCTTGTTCAATTCTCTGAGATCTAATATGGGTCTGTAGCCCCCTGTTTTCTTTGGGATAAAAAGTAGGGGAAGTAGAACCCTGAGCCCTGTTGAAGAAGGGGTACTTCTTCTATTGCTCCTTGGGCAAAAAGGGTAGCAATCTCCTGACCCAGAAGGTCGAGGAGAGATGTTGGAGAATTGAACTGTCTCACCATGGTGTGAGGGGGAAGGTTTAGGAAATGAAGCTTGTACCCCTCCCTTATGATGGAGAGGGTCCATTGCTCTGCTGTGATTTGTTCCCACCTGGGAGCAAAGTGAGCTAACCTTCCTGGAATGGTGAGAGGCTCTGGTTTTTTTAGAGCCAGAAAGGCTAAGTTCTCTAGTTGAAAGTCAAAGGCCCTGAGGAGGCTGAGGCTGTTGGGCCGTAGCAGCCCTTGCAGCCTTAGGCTTGGCCTGTTTATTTATTTATTTATTTTATAACTTTTATATACCGCGCTATTTGTTATCAGTGCGGTTTACATACAACAAGGGTGCACAGTCAGAAGTCTGTTCTGTGCTTACATTGTAACAGGAGTTTAAACTTGGAACATACATTGTTTAGGTTGTTGCTGTCGCTTTGCAGCAAAACGACCTGCAGAAGATGCCTGTTGACCATAAACAGGCTAATATCTCCCCTTTTTGGGAAAAGCCCCCCCTTTTTGAACCACCTTTTCTTAACAGGAGCAGAAGTAGACTTTGAAAGTCTATCTAAAGCAGAATTTTCAGCATCCATCTGAGTGGCATTTGCTTGCCAATCTTTACCAAAAAGGTTTTCACCTGTACAAGGAAGATTTCCTAGTCCATCCTGAACCCAGGGTTCCAAATCAGAAGCTTGTAGCCAAGCAACTCTGCATGCACCTATGGCAATAGCCGAGGCTCTGCTAGCACACTCAAAAGAGTCAAAGGCTGCACGGTTGGAAAACTTGGAAACATCCTGGGCATGTTTAAGCCAGGTGAGAAACTCCTCTCTTATCTTCTGAAACAAAAGGAGATTAAGTTTGCAGGTGATCTGTAACTTCTTTTAGAAACATCCCCATATAGGGGACTATAGGAGTTGATTCTAGCAGCAAGCTTATTGGCCTGGAAAATTCTCCTGCCAAAAGCATCTAAGGTTCTGCATTCTCTTCCTGGAGGATTAGATGAGTGCCTTTTTGCACTCTTTATCTTCTTCATAGCAGACTCCACCACAATAGAGTGGTGAGGAAGCTGAGTCTTATAAAAGCCAGGACAAGGAGGAACACGGTACATGGTGTCCAACCTACGAGAATGAGGGGAGGTGGTGAAAGGTGTCTCCCATATGCCCAACATGTGATCATAAAGGATCTCATGAATTGGTAAAGTAGCTGCCTCTTTAGGAGCCTTAGGATATTGTAAGATATCCAATTTTTAGGCTCTAGGCTCTGCCTCAGGGACCACTGAAATGGAGAGGCCCCTGGCCACTTCCCTAATGAAGTCTTGAAAAGAGAAGTCTTCTGGAGGAGACATTCTTCTTTTTGGAGAAGAGGGCTCCTGAGGAAGGAGTACCGATGCTTCGACAGAAATCTCTGATTCATCAGAGTCTTCAGAGGAATCGAAGTATCGCCTGTCTGGATGCTCCTGCAGAGCCCGATACGCGTACCGAGTGGTATCGACATCGGGAGTGATCGGTACCGATGGGCATCACAGAACAGGGTACCGCTGCAGTCGACACCGAAGCCGATGTCGATGCAATCGGTACCGGCACCGGAACCAGTACCGACAACGGAGTTTGTTGCGGTATCGGAGGCGTCGCAGCTTGTATGAATGCCGTAATGGCACGCTGCATGGTCAGAATATTCTGATCCATTGACGCCATCAATGTCTGGATGTCGGTACCAGTGGGAACCACTGGTACCCCAGAACATGGCAACAGGTGATCGGTCGAGGCCGAGCAATCGATGTCAACCTGTGACCCCATAGATAAAGCTTTGGAAGCCGGAGCCTCCCGCCGGGGTAATTTTGCCGGTGCAGATTCCTCAAGAGCAAGCCCGGAGGCATCTCGATACTTAGAGGGAGATCTACCCTTCGAGGACCGGCTGGACTTGAGTTTGGTTACCTAAGATCCATGGGAGGAAGAAGCAGCCCTGGAAGACGTCGATGCTACCGAAGCTGCATCAGAGGGAAACAGGGTACTAAGCTTGGCTGCTCGAATCTTTAGACCTCTTTTATACATCATGGAACAGGACTCACAATCCGTGATGGAGTGGTCAGGACCCCAAAACATTTTAGACACCAGACATGGGTGTCAGTGACAGAAATAGTGCCGCTGCACTTCGTGCACTTTTTAAACCCGGAAGCGGGCTTTTCCATGAGGAAAATTTTTCCTAGGCCTAAGGCCAAAAGAAAAATGCACAGAAGTGAAAATAATAGTCTTTTTTTCTTTTTTTTTTTAGAAGAAAGAAAGAAAGACCGGCGGTACCGGTCCAACGTCGAAGAAGGCAGCGCACGACCAAAGAAATAAAATAAAATAAAATAAAGAACTTCTTCAGCGGTGACAGGAACATGACCTGCTGGCTCTGGGGAAAAGAAGAACTGGAGAGAGGCGGTTGGGAAAGGCGGGAAGGCAGCGCGCAGGCGCTGTGGGATGCTCCCAAAAGCTTTCTTACTGGACGCTGGGGAGCGTTCCCGCGCAGGCTCCGCCGGTACCGACAATACCCATATGTGAAGACTCATTCCTGCTTGTTCCTGGAGATGAACTATTCAGGCAACTGGTAACGGAACCCACATGTGAAGAGGCTTTCACTACATCCACCTGCAACAAATTCCTGAGTTTGATTATGCCCTGCTCCCCCAGGAGAGGGTGAAAGAATTGACAGAATATGGGGATGGGGGGGGGGGGGGAATAACTGACGGAAGAAAGGAGTCAAAAGGAAAAAACAGCCTGAGAGGTGAAAAATGAGAAGGAACAACACTAAGAGGGTGGAGTGAAAAGGAGGGAAGATCTTCTAGTAGGAGAGAGAGAAAGGAGGAATATCTTCAGGAGGGAGAATATAAGAAAGCAGGAAGTGTGTCTAGGAAGATTAAGAAAGCGGAATGTGCCTGGAAAGAGAAATGGGGATAGAGTGTCTGAAGGGACGGAATGAGAGTGAAGGGATCTGCCCTTTCTGCCCTCCTTTTCAACCTGTACCTCCAACCCATTACAAAAATATTCAGAAAACACAAAATTAGTCACTTTATCTATGCTGACGACATCATGCTTCTCTCCCTATAACCACCAAAACCCCTACCTACGATGCCCTATCCGAATGCATGGGTGAGACCACCTCTTGGATGGAATCTAACTACCTCAGCTTCAACCTCAAAAAAACCGAAGCAATGTTCGTAACAAGATCACCCGTGACCGAGGACACTTATCCAACATCAATCTCAATCATCAATACGACTATACCTGTCAAAAAAGAGGTAAAATACCTAGGTGTAATAATAGACCATACACTCACCATCCTACCACACATAAAACAAACAGTAAAAACCATATTCTACAAACTCAAAACCATACAACATCTAAGGCCCCTTCTTGACACCCATGACTTTAGATCAGTTGTTAACACACTCATCACCCCACACTTAGACTATTGTAATAGTCTCTTAATTGGCCTACCACAAAAAAGTACATGCCTACTTCAAAGAGCCCAGAACATCTGTGCAAAAGTAGTCACTAAAGCCCGCCTAGTAGACCATGTAACCCCTATAATGCTGGAACTGTATTGGCTCCATATAAACAGCAGAATCAGATACAAAATCCTCCTAACCACATTCAAGCTCCTGAACGACATCACCCCCTCATATCTATCCACACTATTACACGCCCCATCTGAATCAAGAGCTCGCAGACTAAGCACAGTTACTTACCTGTAACAGGTGATCTCTGGGAACAGCAGGAATTAGTCATCACATATGGGTACGTCGGTACCGACGGAGCCTGCGCGGGAAAGCTCCCCAGCTTTTCAGATGAAAAGCTTTTGGGGCCTCCCACTGCACATGCGCGCTGCCTTCCCGCCTTCCTGACCAGCTCTCCTCAGTTTGAGTTTAAAGCTGAGACAATAGAGAGAGGACAGGAAGATAGATAGATAGATAGAGAGACAACTCCTAGGGGAGGTGGGTGGGTTGTGATGACTAATTCCTGCTGTTCCTAGAGATCACCTGTTACAGGTAAGTAACTGTGCTATCTCCAGGAACAAGCAGGAATAAGTCATCACATATGGGGACTCCCTAGCTAAGATGCCTGGGAGATCCCCCTCCAAGGGTAACCATCTTCGTATGGATCTCAGGCATCCATCCAGGGAAGGTGGGCAGGAGTTGTTTAAGTATGGAACAGGTGTTTGAGGACAGCCTGACCAAACAAGGCATCCCGGCGGGAGTCCTTGTCCAAGCAGTAATGGGCTGTGAAGGTATGAACCGAGGCCCAAGTGGCTGCTCGACAGATCTGATCTATGGACACAGAGTGAAGATGAGCCATAGAAGTGGCCATGGCACTCACATTGTGAGCTGTGACATGGCCTTCCAGAGAAATATTCTTACTCTGGTAAGCAAAGGAAATACACTGAGCAATCCAATTGGAAAGTGTACGTTTGGTGACTGGAAGTCCCAAATGAGAAGGATCAAAAGCCACGAAAAGTTGAGAAAACTTTCGATGTGGCTGAGTCCTATTGAGGTAAAAGGCGAGAGCTCTTTTACAGTCAAGAGTATGAAGGTTCCTCTCTGTACTGGATGCATGAGGAGCCGGAAAAAAGACAGGTAGATATACCTCTTGATTAAGATGAAAAGGCGAGACCACTTTAGGCATAAAGTGGGGATTCGTCCTAAGAACCACCTTATCATGATGGAATCTGGTATAAGGTGGATTAACCACCAAAGCCTGCAGTTCACTGATGCGGCGAGCCGAAGTGACTGCAATAAGGAAAAGGACCTTCCAGGAAAGAAATTTCAGGGAGGTAGATACCAACGGTTCAAAAGGTGGCTTCATGAGTTGACCCAGAACTAGGTTCAAGTCCCATGCTACTGGAGGAGGTCGGATGGGAGGCTTAGTGAGGGTCAGGCCTCTCATGAATCTGGCAATAAGAGGATGAGAGGAAACAGGTTGTCCATTTATAGGTTTCAAGGATGCTGCAATAGCACTTAAATGGACTCGTACTGAATTCGTCTTGAGGCCTGCATTGGAGAGATGCAGGAGATAGTCCAGTAGAGAATTCAAAGGAAGTGCTAGAGGGTCAAGACCCTGTTGAGCACACCAAATGGAAAAGCGTTTCCATTTGAAAGCATAGGAACGCCTGGTAGAGGGTTTCCTAGAGGCATAAAGGATATCTTTCACTGGTTGAGAAAGATTAAACTCTTGAAGGCTTAAGCCTTCAGTAACCAAGCTCGGAGATGCAGGGACTTGGGGTTTGGGTGCCACAAAGTCCCCTGCTCCTGAGACAGAAGGTCTGGAGCAGATCCCAGGTCCAGGGAGGAGCCCTGGGAGAGCTGTAGAAGTAGAGGGAACCACACTTGGCGTGGCCAGCGTGGAGCAATAAGGATCATTGATCCGTGATCCCTCTGAAGTTTGAACAGAGTCTTGGGAATCAAAGGAATGGGTGGAAAGGCATAGAGGAATTCCTGACCCCAATGCAGGAGAAAGGCATCGTTGGCCTGAGCTGCCTGACACGGAGTCCTGGAACAGAACCGGGGAAGTTTGGCATTCCACGGACTTGCAAAGAGGTCTATGTCCGGGGTCCCCCATTCCTGAAAGATTCTGTGGATTTGGTCCATGTGCAGGGACCATTCGTGTGGGAGCAGAACTCGACTGAGTCTGTCTGCCCAAGAGTTTTGAACTCCTGGAAGATATACTGCCAGAAGATGAATTTGATGCTCTCTGGCGAAGGCCCATAATCTGAGAGCTTCATTGCAAAATGCCAGAGAGCCCGTCCCTCCTTGCTTGTTCACATAGAACATGGCTACCTGATTGTCTGTCTGAACTAGGACAGTCAGGTTGGCAAGGAGGGTGTGGAAGACTGTGAGGGCAAGGAAGATTGCTCGCAGTTCCAGAAGGTTGATGTGAAGGGTAGTCTCCTGGGGAGACCAGGTGCCCTGAGTGGAGAGGTTTTGAAGATGAGCTCCCCACCCTGTTTGGGAGGCATCTGTTGTGAGGGTTGCTTGGGGCAACGAGGGTTGGAAGGGGGTCCCCAACAACAGATTTTTGGAGGATGTCCACCACTGAAGAGACCAAAACAGACGTTTTGAGGTGAGTACTTGGTCCGAGAGCAGTCCCGATGCTTGAGACCACTGGGTGGCCAACGTCCATTGAGCTGCTCTCATATGGAGACGAGCATAGGGCACCACATGGATCGTGGAGGCCATGTGGCCCAGAAGTTGCAGCAGTTCCCTGGCTGTCAAGTGACTTCTGGACTGAGCCTGGGAGGCCAAGCTTATGAGCCTTTGGCCTCGGACCAGAGGGAGGTAGGCCCTTGCAGTGGTGGAGTCCAATTGGGCCCCTATGAATTCCAGGGATTGAGTAGGGATGAGTTGTGACTTGGGAACGTTTACCACAAGTCCCAGATATTGAAGAATACGCCTTGTGCGGTCCAGAGAAATCTGGGCTTCTGACTGAGTCGGTGCTCGGATGAGCCAGTCGTCCAGATATGGGAAGACAAAGATTCCCATGCCTCTTAGAAATGCGGCTACGACAGCCATGCATTTTGTGAATACTCTTGGAGCAGAGGCTAGACCGAAGGGTAGTACTCTGTACTGGAAATGTTTTCCCTGGAACAGAAAGCGAAGATATTTTCTGTGGGATGGATGGATGAGTATATGGGTATACACATCCTTGAGATCTAGAGAACAAAGCCAATCCTGACTCTGAAGGTATGGAAGGAGAATGCCCAGAGAGAGCATTTTGAATTTCTCCTTGAATAGAAACTTGTTCAATTCTCTCAGATCTAGGATAGGTCTGAAGCCCCCTGTCTTCTTTGGTATGAGAAAATAAGGGGAGAAGAACCCTAACCCCCTGTTGAGCAAGAGGAACCTCCTCTATTGCCCCTTGGGCAAGGAGAGAGGAGACTTCCTGACCCAACAGGGTCAGAAGAGAAGGGGGAGAACTTAAGCGCCTCACCATAGTATGGGGAGGAAGGCTGGAGAAATGAAGTTTGTAACCCTCCCTGATGATAGAGAGGGTCCATTGCTCTGATGTTATTTGCCCCCATCTGGGAGCAAAGTGAGCTAACCTTCCAGGAATGGTGAGGGGCTCTGGTTGTTCTAGAGCCAGAAACGGTAAGTTCTCTAGGGGCAAGTCAAAACCCCTGAGGGGGTTGAGCCTGCTGAGGTGTAGCTGACACTGCAGGCTTGGACTTTACTTGCTTGGATTGCTGACGCTTAGCAGCAAAACGAGGCTGAGCAGACTGCTGGCCAGTATTTGAGGAAAATCTGGCCTTCTTATAGAAAGGCCTTTTAAAAGACTTCTTTTTGGTAGGGGCAGAAGTAGACTTAGAAAGTCTATCTAGAGTGGCATTTTCTGCATCCATTTGAGCAGCCTTAATTTGCCAGTCCTCACCAAATAAGTTCTCTCCTGTACAGGGCAGATTCCTTAAGCCATCCATGACCCAGGGTTCTAGGTCAGAAGCTTGGAGCCAAGCAAGGCGTCAGGCTGCAATGGCAATTCCCGAAGCCCTACCAGCGACCTCAAAGGAATCAAAGGCTGCCCTGTTGGAGAACTTGGAGACCTCTGAAAGTTGTGTCACCATAGAAAAGAAGTCCGCCCTTTTATCCTCAGGGATAAAGGGGGCAAAATTCTGTACCTTTAGGGCAAGTTTGCCAAGGAACATGCCCATATAAAGGCTGTAAGAATTTATCCTGGCTATAAGCATACTAGCCTGGAAAATTTTCCTACCAAAAGAGTCAAGGGTTTTACATTCTCGCCCAGGAGGGGTAGAAGAATGTCTTTTAGGACTCTTTATTTTCTTCATGGCAGACTTCACCACAATGGAGTGGTGAGGCAGCTGAGTTTTTTGAAACCCAGGAGGAGGGAGGGACCCGGTACATGGTGTCCAACCTACGGGAATGGGGAGACAGTGTTAAAGGAGTCTCCCACAAATCCATCAATTGTTCTTGAAGGATTTCATGGATGGGCAGAGTGACTGCCTCTTTAGGAGCTTTAGAGTATCCTAAAATATCCAGCTTTTTTGATCTGGGTTCTTTTTCAGAAGATGTAGCAACAGAAAGTTCTTTAGCTACATCAACAATGAAATCCTGAAAGGATAAATCTTCTGGGGGAGACATCCTCCTCTTAGGAGAAGAGGGCTCCTCAGGAAGAAGAAGCTCAGCAGAGTCATCAGAGGAATTGAATTCATCAGAAGAATCTGAGTATTCCCTCTGTGTTTTTAATGCTCGATACGCATACCGTTCGATATCGACATCGGGCGTATCGGGCATGGGATCGGTATCGGGCAAAAGCCTGAATCCCGTATGGGGAACCGATCGACGCTTGGACGTCGATGGTCTCGGTTCCGGTCTGGATACCGGAACCGGAGTCGGTACCGATGGAATCGGTACCGAGGGCGTCGCAGCATTAATGAAAGCTAGGATAGCTTGCTGCATGGTCTGGACAGTATTGCCCATAGACGCCACAACTGCCTGGATATCGGTACCGGAGTGACCCGGTACCCCAGAGCAGTCCAACAGGTGATCGGTCGAGGCCGTGCCATCGATGTCAACCTGTGACCCCATGGTAGCTTTGGAGGCCGGAGCCTCCCGCCGGGGTTTTTTGGCCTGGGCAGAATCCTCGAACTCAGAACTGAGAGCCTCTCGATCTTTAGAAAGAGATTTGCTTTTAGAGGATTTGCCCACCGGAGTTTTGGTTACCTGAGATCCATCCGGAGAGGAAGACCTGGACGACTGTGATGCTTCTGAAGGAAACAGCACATGGAACTTGTTGGCCCGGTTCTGCAATCCACGTTTAGACATCTGGGAGCAGGATGGGCAGTCCGGTATGGAATGGTCAGGTCCCAAACATTTAAGACACCATTCGTGGGTGTCTGTAACAGAAATAACAGCACTGCACTTGGTACATTTTTTAAAACCAGGAGCTGGCTTCTCCATGAGGAGAAATTGTGTAGGCCTGAAGGCCTAACAATGTACCCAGCTGTGCTGAAGTAAAGAAAAAAGATATATATATTTTTTTTTAAGAAAGAAAGAAAGAAAGAAAGACCGGTGGTACCAGTTTCGGTATGGGGAAGGCAGGTACGCGGTCTAAAGAAACAAACAAAAGTAATAAATTCTTCAGCGGTGACAGGAACACGACCTGCTGGCTCCGCGGAAAAAGAAGAACTGAGGAGAGCTGGTCAGGAAGGCGGGAAGGCAGCGCGCACGTGCAGTGGGAGGCCCCAAAAGCTTTTCATCTGAAAAGCTGGGGAGCTTTCCCGCGCAGGCTCCGTCGGTACCGACGTACCCATATGTGATGACTTATTCCTGCTTGTTCCTGGAGATAACGCAGCACACTCACTTGAAATACCAAAATCATTCAAGAAAACTAAAAAATCCACCAGCACCAGGGCTTTCACATTCACTGCCCCCATGCTCTGGAATGATCTCCCAATAAACCTTCGGATCATAAAAGACCTCACCCAATTTAGGAAGGAACTCAAAACATACCTTTTCTCCGAACACACTGAAATCCCATACCCCCAAGTCCAACCACACAGCATCCCCAGACACTCAAACACAAAGCCCTAAAATCACACTCAACTAACCACACACAGACACCCACCACAGACACCCCAAAACACTCATGAATAAAAAAAATGGAAATAAATTCCACCACACACACGACTAACGAATGCTTCACCCTGTAATTCAATGTATATAACCTTTTGGTAAATAACCATTGTAAATAATTCAGCAGTTCCTCGCCTCACTACCTGTAAAAAGTTAGAAAATTCTGATCAACACTATGATACAGAAATTTATAAAAGTATATAAAATGTAAATAGTTTGACAGTTTAATGCACTGTTATCTGTATAAAGTTATAAATCTCTGTTCCATGTAATATACTAACTATTATCTGTATAAAGTTAAAAATCTCTGTTCCATGTAATGTATACAGCAGTATACAAATTTGTTTACTTGTTCCATGTAAACCGCCCCTGATCTCTGGAAGGGGCGGTATAGAAGAAATAGATAAATAAAATAAAATAAAATAAATAAAAATAAATAAATAAAGAGGTGTGAAAGGGAGGAGCATGGGAGGGGAAGTGTGTCTGGAGTGGAGTAAGAAAAGAAGAGCCGTGCCAGAAGGTGTGAAACTGGGGTTTCATAAAAATGTTATAATGCATGACACATCACACACTCACCAATCAAAACTTCCCATTTTCCGTCTGTTGCCTTAGTTACATCATAAGCACATCGCATTTCTGACATAGACATCCCACCCAGTATGTAGATGATGAGTCGTGGACCAGAGCGGTACTCAGCTGCTGTTTTATTCTTGTGCCAGTGGCCAAAGCGGGCACTGAAAAAAATGGGAGAGGAAGCATTAGAGAAAGTGAGTATGACAGCATCCAATCTCTGCCATGTCTATAAATCGGTTTAAAATGAGCTGTGACTATGCTTAATGAAAGTGAAACATGTGGGGCGTTTTAGTCCAGACACTGCTCCTGATCCCTCTCCCCTTTCACAATTCTTTCCTTACTTCATCGACAGGTGCCCATAAAAACAGCACAGAGACAACCACTGATCCCTCCCCCAACACAAAGACCAGCCCAAAGAGAAAGCCAACGTCACCCACTATTCCTTTCTCACTGTGCCCCCCCCCTTTACCTCACCACTATCGAAGATTTACTCGTAGTAAACAAGTACTAACGCAGCAGCTAATTTCTTCACCATATCAGAGGGATGCCCAGAGTAGAAGACAAGGACAAGGCCATTAACACCTTTTCACTAGTGCTTACCTCACCACTGTTGGAGCACTTCCTGCAGGAGCAGGCTCTGACACAAAAGGCCAAAGCTTTTTGTCCAGCTTATCCTCTATGGCATCCTGGAAAGGGCAAATACAGTGTCACCTAAATACTCATCAAAATTGAACAAATTCCTAGCTCTTCTGCCTGTGATTAATCGGTTGCTATAAAAACCTGCGCAGTATTCAGTTTTTATTAAATAGTAGTTTAAAATAAATATCCTTGGCAAAATCAAGGGCTGGCCTCAGGTTGCACAGCAGGTACATCTGGCTAAGAAAATCAAACAGAACAGGGCAATCCCCCCCCCCCCCCCAAGCATTTAAACTAATTAGAGCAGGCTTCTGAAGTTAATAATACTTGATCTCCTGAGAAGCAGGACAGCAGCGCACTAGAATGCAGCACTAGAGCTCTAGCACAGGGCTTCTAGGGTAAGTTTAGTAAAGAAATTTTGCTCATCGATGCTGTAAGCAAACAGTATGTAAATAAGTTGTGTGAAAAACATCTGTGCTAAACAAGGAGAATAAGCCAGGCACATGCCCATACGGAACTCTGTTAGCAGCACCTATATCCCACGCTCAAAAAAACAAAACAAAGCAGTTTGGCGCTTGCACCCATGTCCCGGATTACTATTTGAGCAGAAAGAGTAGTTACTCACCTGTAACAGGTGTTCTCCAGGAGCAGCAGGAATCAGTCCTCACATATGGGTGATGTCGGCGCCGACGGAGCCCTCGTGCGGAGCATTTCCCCAGCTTTCAAAGAAAGCCTTTGGGAATTGCAGCATGCATGCGCGGTCCCTTCCCGCCCAAGGGTGCCATCTTGCTCAGTCTGATGACATAGCTAAAAGACAGCAAAAATTAGCAAAAACAAATGATATGACTGCAACTCCAAGGGGAGGAGGGAGGGTTGTGAGGACTGATTCCTGCTGCTCCTGGAGAACACCTGTTACAGGTGAGTAACTACTCTTTCTCCAGGACCAAGCAGGAAGTCAGTCCTCACATATGGGACTCCCCAGCTTAAGGCTACCGGAGACCCCAAGCGGAAAAATGAGCTCCCTCTAGCTCGTCAGCACAGAAGGAAGGAATCTTCTCTGAGAACGCCCCCGACCGGTAGCCCAACACCAGGGCCGAAGGGTAGGAGTTGCCTAAACCCCAAAGAGATTATGGAGTACTGTCTGTCCGAAAGCACTGTCCCTGCGGGACTCCCTCTCAAGGCAGTAATGGGCCGCGAAAGTCTGGCTTGAAGACCAAGTAGCGGCCCGGCAGATGTCTGCCAACGGAACAGAGCGGAGATGAGCCACTGACGCAGCCTTCGCCTTGACACGATGAGCCGTGACTCGACCCTCCAACGAGAGACCAGCTGCCCCATAAGCCCAGGCGATACAGTCAGCGACCCATATGGACAACGTACGCTTGGAGACAGGGAGCCCCAACTTATTGGGGTCAAAAGAAACGAAGAGCTGAACAGCCCTCCAGTGCTCCCGCGTACGGTCGAGGTAGAAGGATAACGCCCTCCTACAGTCCAGGGTATGCAGGACCATCTCAGCCCGGTTGGCATGCGGCCTGGGAAAGAAGGTCGGAAGAACCACCTCCTGATTGAGGTGAAAAGGGGAGACTTCCTGCTTGGTCCTGGAGAACTTCTGCTTATGTGCCAGATAGCAATCCAGCACAAGCGTTTAACAGTGTTGCACCATGCTTTCCTCATCCTTTCGTTTTCAGCACTCTCTTCAGCAAAGCCAGAATAAATCTGTGGGTGCTTAACAATGAACAGGCATAAGTCTTCACCAGCAGTGACTACAAACATATGATGCCTTCTCAGACCTCGCATTAAACTTTCTGGGTTTTCTAAGCACTTCCCTACATTGGTGCACATTGCTAATTGCTTCATGATCATTCATTTAAGCAGATATAAAATCAGTGCAGGCATTTGGGAATGGTTTATGCTTGCATTAGACTCCTTCCTGCATTTGATGCCTGCTCTAATGCAGAAAATTGTGTCAACACTGTGCAGATGCCTTGAACTAAGAGCAGTGCACTTTTCGGTATTGAGCTGTGAGTAGACCAGTCTGGATAAGTTTGCTGAGATTTGAAAAGTTTCTTGCTGTTTAAATCATATTTGTATATTTGCATTAGTACCTAAAAACTGCCTTATTTTGTATCGTTAACCTTTAAAAACTGCCTAACTCTATGTGTATTTTAAGAACATAAGATATGCCATACTGGGTCAGACCAAGGTCCATCAAGTCCAGTATTCTGTTTCCAACAGTGGCCAATCTAGGTCATATGTACCTAGCAGTTTCCCCAAGGGACACAGGTTCCACAATACTTGTATTGGTTCAAGCATTGATATCCTGGGTCCCTTCTTAATAATGGTTTATGGACCTTTCCTCCAGGAACTTATCCAAACCTTTTTAAACCCAGTTATACTAACAGCCTTTACTACATCCTCCGGTAACAAATTCCAGAGTTTGATTACACGTTGAGTGAAAAAATATGTTCTTTTATTAGTCTTAAATAGTTTACTCTGTAGCTTCATTGCATGTCCCCTAGTCTTTCTATATTCTGATAAGGTAAACAATAGATCTACGTTTACCCGTTCCACTCCGTTCATTAATTTATAGACTTCTATCATATCTCCCCCTCAGCCGTATCTTTTCCAGGTTAAAGAGCCCTAACCTTTTTAGCCTTTCTTCATAGGAGTATCTTTCCATCCCCTTTACCATTTTGGTGGCTCTTCTCTGAACCTTTTCTAAAATCGCTATATCCTTTTTAAGATAGGGCGACCAGAATTGCACACAATATTCAAGGTGCGGTCTCACCATGGAACGATATAGAGGCATTATAATATCTTTTGTTTTATTTTCCATTCCTTTCCTTATCATACCTAGCATTCTATTTGCTCTTTTGGCCGCCGCTGCACACTGGGCGAGGGTTTTAACATGGTATGCACAATGACGCCTAAATCTTTTTCCTGGGTGGTGGTTCCTAATGTGGAACCTTGCATCGTGTAACCATAGTTTGGGTTGTTCTTCCCTAGGTGCATAACCTTGCACTTGTCCACATTAAATTTCATCTGCCATTTAGATGCCCAGTCTTCCAATTTATCAAGATCCTCTTGCAATTTTCCACAATCCTCTTGGGTTATAACAACTTTAAATAGTTTTGTGTCATCTGCAAATTTGATAACCTCACTCGTTATTCCACTTTCCAGGTCATTTATGAATATGTCAAAAAGCAGCGGACCCAGCACAGATCCCTGGGGTACACCACTATTCACCTTTCTCCATTGGGAAAATTGGCCATTTAGCCCTACCCTCTGCTTTCTATCTTTTAACCAGTTCCTGATCCACAATAGTGCACTGCCTCCTATCCCATGACTCGTTAGTTTTGCCAAAAGTCTCTCATGAGGGACCTTGTCAAAGGCTTTCTGAAAGTCCAGATACACTATACCAACTGACTCACCTTTGTGCACCTGTATATTCACACCTTCAAAAAAACATAACAGATTTGTAAGACAAGATCTTCCTTGTCTAAAGCCATGTTGGCTGTCTCCCATTAGGTCATGACTATCTATATGCTGAGTAATTTTATTCTTTATGATGGTTTCTACCATTTTTCCCGGTACTGACGTCAGGCTCACCGGTCTGTAGTTTCCCGGATCACCCCTGGAACCCTTTTTAAAAATTGGTGTTACATTGGCGATCCTCCAATCTTCAGGTATTAGAAATGATTTGAATGATAGTTCACAGATTACAAATAGCAGGTCTGCAATCTCATATTTCAGTTCTTTCAACACCCTTGGATGTAAACCATCCAGCACGGGTGATTTGCTACTCTCCAGTTTATCTAATAGTTGTAATACATCTTCCCGATGTATCGATATTTCCTTCAATTCTTCCGCACCTTTAAATACCACTTCAGTCATGAGTAACATCCCTACATCTTCCTCAGTAAAGACCGAAGCAAAGAATTCATTCAGTCTCTCCGCTATCGCCTTGTCACCTCTTAGTGCTCCTTTAACCCCTTTATCATCTAATGGACCAACTGACTCTCTCACGGGTTTTTTGCTACGAATGTACTTGAAAAGGTCTTTATTTCACGTTTTTGCTTCCGCAGCAAGCTTCTTCTCAAATTCTCCCTTTGCCTGCCTTATCAATGCCTTGCATTTGACTTTCCAGTGCTTGTGCTGTTTCTAGGTTTCGTCGTTTGGCTCTTTTTTCCATTTCCTGAAAGATGCTTTTTTGGCAACAGCCTCTCTGACCTCACCTTTAAACCATGCTGGCAGTTTTTTGGACTTCCTTCCACTTTTCTTAAAGCGTGGAATACAGCTGGTCTGGGCTTCCAAGATAGTATTTTTCAACAGCCAAGCCTGATGTACGTCTTTAACCTTTGCAACTGCTCCTTTTAGTTTTTTCTTAACTGTTTTCCTCATTTTATCATAGTCTCCCTTTCGAAAGTTAAAAGGTAGTACTGTGGATTTCCTTACTATCCCTCCTCCACTAATTAAATCAAAGGCAATCATGCTATAATCACTATTGCCAAGTGGCCCCAACAACCTTATCTCTTGCACTAGATCTGGTGTTCCACTAAGGACTAGGTCTAATATGGCTTCCCCTCTGGTCGGTTCATGAACCAGCTGCTCCAAGAAGCAGTCATTTATTTCATCTAGGAACTTTATCTCCCTAGCATGTCCTGATGTGACACTGACCCAGTCGATACCGGGGTAGTTGAAATCACCCGTTATTATTACTGCGCTGTAACGTTTGTTAGCTTCCTTGATTTCTTTGAACATTTCATCATCCATTTGGTCATTCTGGCCAGGCGGTCGATAGTACACCCCCACTACCATCGCCTTCCCCCTTTTACATGGAATTTCAATCCATATAGATTCTACAGCAGATTTTGTTTCCTGCAAAACTTTAATCCTTTCTGACTCAATGCCCTCTCTAACAGAAAGCAACCCCTCCACCAATTTGATCAGCTCTATCATTATGATATAGTTTGTACCCAGGTATCACAGTGTCCCACTGGTTGTCCTCTTTCCACCATGTCTCTGATATTCCAATCATATCTAACCTTTCATTTAGTGCTATATATTCTAACTCTCCCATCTTATTTTTTAGACTTCTAGCATTTGCATACAAGCATTTTAGAGAATGTATTTTATTCATATTAATTTGGCTATTGTTAGACATGGGTAATTTGGGATCTTTAAGCTCTATCTGCTCCATACTCGAGGGCATTTGGGCTAGTTTACTCTTTTGTGGAACCTCTCTGCTTTTGGTAGTATCCTTCAAAGATACATTCTTCCGAACCATCCGCTCTTGGGCGACTGTCGGCTTTCTTCTAATATCTAGTTTAAAAGCTGCTCTATCTCCTTTTTAAAGGTTAATGCTAGCAGTCTGGTTCCATCCCGGTTAAGGTGAAGCCCATCCCTTCGGAAGAGCCCCTCCTTTCCCCAGAATGTTCCCCAGTTCCTAACAAATCCAAAACCCTCATCTCTGCACCATTGTCTCATCCACGTATTGAGACTCCGGAGCTCTGCCTGCCTTTTGGGTCCTGCGCGTGGAACAGGAAGCATTTCGGAAAACGCTACCCTGGAAGTTGTGGATTTCAACTTCCTACCTAAAAACTTAAATTTAGCCTCCAGAACCTCCCTACCACATTTTCCTATGTCATTGGTACCAACATGTACCAAGACAGCAGACACCTCCCCAGCACTATCTAAGACCTTATCTAGGTGGCGCGTGAGGTCCGCTACCTTCGCACCAGGCAGGCATGTTACCAGGCAATCCACACGTCCACCAGCTATCTACATGCCTAATGATCAAATCACCAACTATAACGGCTGTCCTAACTCTTCCCTCATGGGCACATGGCCCTGGAGAAACTTCCTCGGTGCGAGAGGGTTTTACATCACCTGGAGGACAGGTCCTAGTTGCAGGATCACTTCCTGCCACACCAGGGTGATGCTCTCCTGTCACGTGACCTCTCTCCTCCATGGCAACAGGGATGCTGCCAGACTGGAGGTGGGACTTCAGGACTATATCCCTGTAGGTCTCGTCTATGTACCTCTCTGTCTTTCTTATGCTTTCCAAGTCTGCTACTTTAGCCTCTAGAGAACGGACTCGTTCCCTGAGAGCAAAGAGCTCCTTGCACCTAGTGCACACGTAAGACCTCTCGCCAACTGGGAGAAAATCCTACATGTGACACTCAATGCAAAAGACTGGAAAGCCCCCATCCCGCTGCTGGACTGCTGTCTGCATCTTAGTTTTAAGTGTTTAGATCTAAGTTCTTTACTTACTAAGGGTTGCTATGGATATTTATACTAATAAAACTGTACCTAATACGTGTAATATACCTTGTTCACCTGAAGCTTAACTAATCTCAGGTCCTTAGTGTATGATTGATTTGGGTAACGAGCTTCACCTGAGAGCACCTCCTGCCTTTTAAGATGTTTAAGTACCTATAAAGCCTTATATAGAGAATTGTAGTTGCCATGTTATTTTACTTGAATATGTGCAAGCAAAGGTCAATTTTGACAAATTTTCAAGTGCTATTCTCTCTTCATAAGGTCACTGAAGCAACAATGGTTTTTCACTGGCTTTAAATAGAAGAGACTAGATCTTGGGCTGTCTGAATATTGATTACACCTGAATGAATGAAACTGAGGGGGGGGGGCATAGGCAGACATGGTGAGACAGTGACACTTCTAAGTCTATTTCTGATAATGGGTTAGACAGCTAATGTCTCTTTTGAGGTCTTTGGTGAATGACTGAAATTATTTGTTCATTTTACTTTCAAATGTTTTCTTTTCCTGTGTATTTCTGAAGTTTCCTTTCAGTACCCTGGTAGAGAGAATAAGAGAGTAATCGTTCTTTGAGAAATGTTAACCCTCTCAGCTGTCATTTTGTATTTTTGTGTAACAGTTTATAGTATCTTTACAGAGGACAATAGTACCCTTAGTTTTTGGCTCATTTCTCTGATGTAGCACCCCTCCCCCCCCCCTTTTCTTTTTTTGCATTGGCTCATATACACTATTGGGGATGAGATCCAGCAGTGGTGGCAGATAGTGCTCTCAAAGCAACTGGCTACTGCTGCTCTACTTTAACACTGGATATTCAGTGCTAACTGCAGAGCTAAACCACAAACTTAGAACAGATGAAAAGCTGCCCTAACTTCATGTGGTATAGCTATGTGGCTAGCTGCTGAATATTGCCACTAGCCACATAGTTCCTGGTGTCACCCCACTCCACCCATGGAATACACCGACACTATCTGGATAGTGTTAGTATGTTTAACCCAGTTAGTAGGGGATATTCAGCATCACTAAACAGTCACCAGAATAAATGTTTTTGAAAATGCCCCCATACATTCATAAAGCAGCATGAATTTGAGCCTTTTAATATGAATGTCTCTTCCATGTGAGTAGCTATAGGATTCTGTGATATATGCTGGCATTATTTGCATTGTAGAGTTTTGCGATATTTTGTCGCATTTCCTTTTAGTTGGGATTCTGTTTGAATTTACTCCTTATATGCTTCTGCTTTAGCCTGGGTGTTGGCAAAAGATTAGAAATGGGAGGGGGGATATTTCTTTTAGTAATTCATCTTTCAGAAATAGGGGTTTAAGATGGAGTGGAGGAGCAGCCTAGTGGTTAGGGCAGCAGCCTGGGACCAGAAAACGTAGTTACTCACCTGTAACAGGTGATCTCCAGAAACAGCAGGAATTGAATCTTCAAATATGGATGACGGTGGTATCGATGGAGACCGCGCGGGAACGCTCCCCAGCGTCCAATAGGAAAGCCTTTGGGAGCATCCCACTGTGCCTGCGTAGCTGCCTTCCCGCCTTTCCAACTCTCCCTCCTCAGTTGAGTTTGTAGCTGAGATAAAGAGTAGTTACTCACCTGTAACAGGTGTTCTCCAGGAGCAGCAGGAATCAGTCCTCACATATGGGTGACATCAGCGGAGCCCCCGTGCGGAGCATTTCCTCAGCTTTCATAGAAAGCCTTTGGGAATAGAGCGCGCATGCGCGGTCCCCTTCCCGCCCAAGGGATGCATCTTGCTCAGTCTGAAAACATAGCTAAAAGACAGCAAAAATAAATCATATGACTGCAACTCCAAGGGGAGGAGGGAGGGTTGTGAGGACTGATTCCTGCTGCTCCTGGAGAACACCTGTTACGGGTGAGTAACTACTCTTACTCCAGGACCAAGCAGGAAGTCAGTCCTCACATATGGGACTCCCAAGCTTAGGGCTACCAGAGGCCCCAAACAGAAAAATGAGCTCCCTCTAGAGCTTCAACATGCAAGAACAGAATCTTCTCTGACAATGCCCCCGAAGGTAGCCCAACACCAGGGCCAGAGGGTAGGAGCTGCCTAGACCCCAAAGAGATTATGGAGTACCGCTTGCCCGAAAGCACTGTCCCTGCGGGACTCCCTCTCAAGGCAATAGTGGGCCGCAAAAGTCTGGCTTGAAGACCAAGTAGCGGCCCAGCAGATGTCTGCCAACGGAACAGAGCAGAAATGAGCCACTAATGCAGCCTTCGCCCTGACACGGTGAGCCGTAACTCGACCCTGCAACGAGAGGCCGGCTGCCTTGTAAGCCCAGGCGATGCAGTCAGCTACCCATATGGACAAAGTACGCTTGGAGACAGCCAACCCCAACTTATTGGGGTCATAAGAGACGAAGAGCTGAACCGCCCTCCGGTGCTCCCGCGTACAGTCAAGGAAGAAGGACAATGCCCTCCTACAGTCCAGGGTATGCAAGACCATTTCAGCCCGGCTAGCATGAGGCCTGGGAAAGAAAGTCGGAAGGACCACCTCCGGATTGAGGTGGAAGGAGGAGACAACCTTTGGAAGGAACTTAGGGTGAGTCCGTAAGACTACCCTTTTCCTATAGAACCTAGTATAAGGTGCTTCTGATACTAGGGCCTGAAGTTCACTCACTCGCCTTGCTGAGGTAAAGGCTACCAGAAATAGGTTTTCCAGGACAGAAAACGCAGAGGGCAAATAGCCATAGGTTCAAATGGTGGGCAAGTAAGCCGTTGCAAGACCGCATTTAAATCCCATTCAGTGGCAGGTGGACACACCAGAGGCTTAAGCAAAAGCAGGCCTCTGAGGAAGCGAGCCACCAAAGGATGGCTGGAGAGAGACTGACCCTCCACCTGTGAGTGGTGTGCTGAAAGAGCACTAAGATGAACTCTAACAGAATTGGACTTAAGGCCTAGGTTGGACAGGTGAAGCAAATATTTATTTATTTATTTATTTATTTAACAATTCTTATATACCGCACTATTTGTTATCAGTGCAGTTTACATTTAACAAAGTTTTCAGATCAGAAAAGACCGATTGAAATTACATTATAACAAGGAATAAAACTTGGAGAACATGGGAAACTATTTACATATTGACATACAGCCCACTAGAGACATGCATTGGAGAGATGCAAGACTGGTTACAACAAAGCAGTATGTCAATTAATCACAAAAAAACCGAAGTAATGTATATCTCCAAAGAACCGAACTTTGACCCACCCTCATTAATAACACTATGTAACAACACTTACCAAACAAAAAAAGAAATAAAGTATCTAGGAGTCACATTTGACTGTGACCTAAAAATGGAGAAACACCTCCGAAAGACCAACAGAGCAGTTTTCCACAAGCTTAAAGTTCTCCAACCCATTCGGAGTATTATTGATCCCCAAGATTTCAGAACCGGGGCTCAAGCACTCATCATGCCACATTTTGACTACTGCAACGCCATCCTACAAGGTCTACCTAAAAAAACCCTAAACATATTACAAATGGCACAAAATGTAGCTGCCAGGGTCATAATGAAGAAAAATCTAAGTGACCACATCACATCAGTACTAATTCAATTACACTGGCTACCCATAGCAGCTCGCACAAAATACAAAATACTAACAACTACTTTCAAACTCATCCACAACATAGCACCTTCCTTCCTCAACAACCTAGTCAGATTGCAACCTCCCACCCGAAACAGAAGAACCCACAACTCCAACATCCTCCACACTCCAACAGATATAAGATCTACCAAAGCTAACACTAGCCACAGGGCTTTCTCATATGTGGCGCCAACACTATGGAACCAACTCCCACCAGAACTACGAGCTAGCAAGGACCTTCTAGACTTCAGAAAGAAACTCAAGACGCACATTTTCCAAACTCATTTCAACCTGAACTAAACCCACAGATGGGGCAGCCCACTGTCCACCATGACCAAGAAACTTATCCTGTATATATGTATGTATGTATATATGTAAATGAACTCCCCCATAGCTAAGAAGTGTTAACTCTTTATGACGTGCTTTTCTGTCAATCTATATGTAAACAAAATTTGTACCTGCCTTGATTCGGCAGCTTCACAACAGTAATCATACCCGCTTCTGATCGCTGGAAGGAGCGGGATACAAATGCTTGCTAAATAAATAAATAAATGTATCAGGATGGTTGTGGAATACATGAAACTATATACATAAAGATAAGGCATAATAGTTGATACTTGATCTGAAAGTACGTAGATTGCTTCAGAACTGACAAGTGGGTGCTTGGGACTTAAGCGTTATGTTGTGTAGGAGTCTTTAGTAGGAGAAGGGGGATGGTTTCTTTGAGTTGGGGTGGCGGTTTGGGCAAAATGGAGCAGAAAGAGGTGGTGTTTTATTGCTTTCCGGAATTGTAGAAGATCCCGGATTGCTCTGATTTCTGGAGGGAGGTCGTTCCAACATTTTGGTGCATAGTAGGCAAAGGTTCTTCTCCTGGTTGTTTGGGAGCATTTTATTGAGTCTTTGGGAATAGTCAAAGTCAATACTGCAGCACCACTGGTACCAGGCATGAAAAGGGATTCTCATTGTGTTGAGTACACCAGGTAGAGAATCTATGCCACTTAAGGGCATAAGACTTTCTGGTGGACTGCCTCCTAAAGGCCAAGACTACGTCCTCCACTTCCCTAGGCAGTAGTAAAGGCGCTAGGACTACCCTTTCAGAAGCCAGGCCATCAAATTGAGGGACTGGAGATTGGGGTGCAAGAGAGATCCCTGCTCCTGAGACAGGAGATTGTGTTGCATCCCCAGAGGGAGAGGAGTGTCTACCGCCAGTTGCAACAGTAATGGGAAGCAGGGTTGCCTTGGTCACCTGGGGGCCACCAGAATCACTGAGGCCTTGTCCTGGGTCACCTTGAAAAGGGTCTTGGACACTAGAGGCGTGGGAGGAAACGCATACAGGGAGGCCTGTAGACCATGGAATGAGAAACGCATCCGCTACTACTCTGAGAGGATGTGGTTGTCTGGAACAGAACCTGGGTAGTTGTCGGTTCAGAGGACTGGCAAAGAGATCTATGGTTGGAAGACCCCATCTCAGGAAGATCTGTTGAACCACTAAGGGATTCAACTGCTATTTGTGCGGCTGCAGGATCCTGTTCAATTTGTCCGCCAGGTAATTCTCCTGACCTGGGAGGTAGACTGCTATGAGAAGAATGCCATGATTGACTGCCCAGGAGCACAGTTTCTGCGCTTCCTGACATAGAAGGCCTGTGCCCCCTTGTTTGTTCACGTAGAACATAGCAACTTGATTGTCCATCTGAACCAAGACAGACTGGTGAAAGATGAGATGAGAGTAAGTTCTCAGGGATAAGCGGATAGCTCTCAGTTCTAAGAGACTGATCTGCTGTGCGGCCTCCCAAGGAGTCCACAGGCCTTGAGTACATGCCCCTTGGCAATGTGCACCCCAACCTTGAAAAGAAGCATCGGTTGTCAGCACCTGAGAGTGTGGAGGTGCCTGAAAAGGCACCCCTTGCACTAGATTCGGAAGATGAAGCCACCATTGCAGAGAAGACTGTAGTAGGCTGGACACCCTCACTTTGTCCGCGAGGCTTCCTGTGGCCTGGTGCCACTGAGTCCTGAGGCCCCATTGAGCTGGCCTCATGTGTAGACAGGCATTTGGAGTTACATGGACCGTGGATGCCATGTGGCCTAAGAGCCTCAGGAATTGTCTGGCGGATACCAGAGAATTGCTGTGGAATAGCCTGGCTAGAGCCATCAATCTGTGGGCCCTGTCCACTAGTAGAAAGGCCTTTGCCTGAAAGGTGTCCAGTCGAGCTCCTATGAACTCTATGTTCTGGGAGGGTTGCAAACTGGACTTTGCGAAGTTTATGACAAACCCAGGTGCTGAAGCAGAGCGACAGTGCGAAGGGTGGCTTGATTTGCCTCTTGCGGGGATTGACTCCTGATGAGCTAATCGTTCAGATATGGAAAGACAAAGAGGCCTTGAACCCTGAGGTAGGCCGCTACCATCGCCAGGCACTTGGTGAATACCCTGGGGGCGGATGTAAGGCCAAAAGGCAGTACTCTGTACTGATAATGGTGTCCTCCCACTACAAATCTGAGATACTGTCTGTGGTCTGGATGAATAAGGATGTGAGTATAAGCATCCTTTAGATCTAAGGAGCATTGCCAATCTCCCTGCTGGAGGTAGGGCAGCAGGATTCCAAGGGTAAGCATCTTGAACTTTTCCCTCTCCAGGAACTTGTCAGGTTTCGCAAGTCTAGGATGGGTCTGAGGCCTCCTGTTCTCTTTGGTACCAGGAAGTACCTGGAATAGAAGCCTTGACCTCTCAGGTGGTGGGGCACCAGTTCCACTGCCTGTTCCTTCAGAAGACCTGCCTACTCCTGCAGGAGTAAGTCCCTGTGCAGAGGGAGTCTGGGAGGCTCCCCTGGAAAATAAGAGGGGGGTACCTGGTGGAAGTGGAGGAGATAGCCCTTCTGGACTATACTTAGAACCCAGGTATCCCTTGTGACGGCTGACCACCTGTGGGCGAACAGTGCCAGCCTGCCTCCAGTGCTGATGGGGGCCAGCTGAGGAGAGGCTATGCCATTGCAGTCAAAATCCCCCTTCCTGCTGAGCAGGAGCCGGAGTAGAGGCTTGGGGGCCTTCTGCCTACGGGGCCCATGACCCTGCCCCTTGGCCTGCTGACCCTGTTGGGGAGCTACAGAGGCCTGATAATGAGGTTTATAGGCAGATGACTTCCTCGGGTAAAAGGTCTTTTTTCCCGAGCCCTTCTTCTTCTGAGAAGGGGCAGAGGTTTTTCTGGACAGCCTTGTCCGGGTAAGAGTCTCGGTCTCGGCAGCCTTGTCAGCCATGGGCTTGCCAAAAATGTTTTCACCTCGGCAGGGGACATCGACCAACTTGTCCTGCACCAATGGCTTGAGGTCTGATGACTGTAGCCAAGCCTGAAGGCGTGCACCGATGCCGGCCGCGGCTACTCGGGCCGAAGCCTCGAAGCCATCATAGGCTGCTCGAGATATAAACTTTGAGCACTCACGAATACCCGAGGACAGAGCATTGAACCTCTGCAAAGGTTCCTCGGAGAGACCAGCAGAGAACTCGGCAATCTCCTTTGCCAGATCTCGAAGGTACATGCCCATGTACAGCTGGTAGGTCAGGACACGGCAAGCAAGCATAGAGCCCTGGAAGCACTTCTTACCGAGGACATCCAGGTTCTGGGCCTCCCGGCCGGGAGGCACCAAGGAATGCATCTTCGGACTCTTCAGACGGATGCACAGCCGATTCCACAACCAAAGAGTGGTGCAGTAATTGTGCCTTTTGGAACCCGGGGCTCTTGCAGACTCGATAGATGGAATTGATCCGCTTGCTTAAAACAGGCGTTGATGCTGACTCCTCCCACATGCAGAAGAACAACCGTTCCAGCATCAGAGGAACCGGAACAGTAAAGGCCTCCTTCAGAGGAGAGTCATACTGTAGGGCCTCGAGCTCCTCGGCTCGAGGCTTCTCCTTGGGATCCGTGGGGAATGCCAAAGCCTTGGCCATGTCCTGCATGAAGTCCGAGAACCGGGTATCCTCCAGGGGGGACCTTCTCCGAGACTTGGACTCGGGCGAGTCCGAAGGAACACACCGAGTCCAAAAGGTGTCGGGCGACTCCTCATCCTCCGTCTCCCAGCCGGACTCCTCGGAGGAGGAATCGAGCGGCCCCGGTCGGGCAGGCATCGATGCCATCCACCCCGACGGCGAGGGTACCGGCGTCGACGACCTCGGTCCCAAACGGGAGGCCGAGGGGGACCTTGGCCGAGGATCGACTCGATCTCGCATGGACTCGAGGATCGGCTCAGCCTCCGGGGTCAACTTGGACGTCAATGTCCTGGTAGTCGGGGCAGATGCGCCGGTGAGACCGGCAATCAGTGCCTGCTGCTGTTCCATGAAGGCAGCCAAGCAGCTCTCCAAGGCCATCAACCTGAGTCCGAGCTCAGGAGACTCAGCAGGCCCCGACTCGTCAGCTCCCCTGGAGCTGAGTCCATGAGGACTACAGTACTCATGTGACCCGGGGACTCCATCTCCACACGAGGTTGCTTTGCAGGCCTCTCCAACTCCGAAGACCCGGGACGGCGCTCGGGGCTATGCGACCCGGCCCTCAAGGAGCTAAGTGCGTCCACCGACGCCGCCCTCGCGGGTTTTTTCTTCTTACAATGCTTCCGCAAGGGAGACCCCCTTTCAGAGGAGCTTCGACGCTGCTCGGGGCCGGAGTCCTGAGATGTCGAGGCCTCTGACGAGGTCTGGGCCCTACCGGACGCGGAGTCAGAGAAGATTCTTTCCTTTTGGTGCTGCTGACTCCTTAATGCCTTAGAGGACATCTTCCCACACGGACCACAGATCATCGGGTCATGATTGGGTCCGAGACACTGGAGGCAGCAGTCATGTGTGTCGGTGAGAGACATAGGTTTCTTACACCGATCACATTTTTTAAACCCGCTGGCAGCCATCGGGGGAAAAAAGGCCCCTGCAAGGTCAAAAGACAGGGCTACCAGTGAAAAAAAGAAAAATAATGGCACAAACGCTAGTTACTAAGGACAAAAACCGAAAAAGAGATCTGGGCTTGATACCGATGTATCGGGCCCAGGCAGGAAAGGGAAACCGGCGTCAAACCGAAGAAAAACAGGTTAACGTAGAGAAAATCAACTTCTTCCTTCGGTGAAACGAATATACATCCGTCGGGCTCTGCAGAAAAAAGATGACTGAGCAAGATGGCACCCTTGGGCGGGAAGGGGACCGCGCATGTGCGCAGCATTCCCAAAGGCTTTCTATGAAAGCTGGGGAAATGCTCCGCACGGGGGGCTCCGTCGGCGCCAACGTCACTCATATGTGAGGGCTGACTTCCTGCTTGGTCCTGGAGAAAAGGAGAGAAGGAGAAGAAATGTACAACTCCTAAGGGAGGAGGGTGGGTTGTGAAGACTCAGTTCCTGCTGTTCCCGGAGATCACCTGTTACAGGTGAGTAACTACGCTATCTCCAGGAACAAGCAGGAATGTAGTCTTCACATATGGGATTCCCTAGCTTGGAGATGCCAGAGAGATGACCTCAGAGCGAGCTGTGGAACACAGGCCTAAGTAATAGGTCATATATCCTCCAAGGATGTCTGGTATCGAAACACAGGACAGGGGTAGGTTGATCTAAATCTGAAAGAGATGCTGGAGAACAGCTTGGCCATAAAAGAGGCATCCTTGCAGGAGTCTTTGTCCAGGCAATAGTGAGCAGCAGAATTATGGACAGAGGACCAGGTTGCTGTCTTGCATATCTCATCAATCGCTACAGAGCACAGATTTGCCATGGAGGTAGCCACTGTCCGAACATTGTGTGCAGTGACATGACCGTCAAGGGGGAGTTCTGCACTGTCGTAAGCAAAGGAGATTCACTCTGCTATCCATCTGGAGAGAGTTTGCTTGGATACTGGTAGTCCTAGGTGACTGGAATCAATAGTGATGAAAAGTTGGGAAGCTTTTCTGTGCTCCCGAGTTCTCTAGAGATAAAAGGCCAAAGCACGTTTGCAATCCAGAGTATGAAGGGCTACTTCTGCCCTAGAAGAATGAGGTCTAAGGAAAAAAACAGGGAGGTACACCGACTGGTTTAAGTGAAAGGGCGAGACCACCTTTGGCATAAAGGACTACCTTATCATGGTGGAATCGTGTATAAGAAGTATTAGCCACCAAAGTGTCTTCCTGAGGTGAGGGCAAAAAGGAAAGTGACCTTCTACGTAAGAAACTTCAGAGAAGTAGTGGCTAGGGGTTCAAAGGGCGGCTTCATAAACTGTCCTAAAACAACACTGAGGTCCCTTGCCACTGGGGGTGGTTTAATGGGAGGCTTAGTTAATAGAAGACCTCTCATGAAGCGTGCTACAAATGGCTGAGAGGAGATGGGATGACCATCTAAGGGCATGTGAGAAGCCGCGATGGCACTTAGGTGGACTCTTACCAAATTGGTTTTGAGTCCAGAAGAAGAGAGGTGGAGAAGATATTCAAGTAATGCATCCACCGGAGCTGAAAAGGGGTTAAGATCCTTTCGAACACCAGGGAGAGAATCTACGCCACTTGAAGGCGTAGGAGCGCCTTGTGGAAGGTTTCCTGGTAGCCAAAAGGATAGCATTCACCTGTTGGGAAAGGCCAATGAGGAAAAGAGTTAAGAAAAAACTAAAATGAGCAGTTGCAAAGGTTAAAGACTTACATCAAGCTTGGGCGGTGTTTAAAAATACTAGCTAGCTGTATTCCACGCTTCAAGAAAAGTGGAAGGAAGTCCAAAAAACTGTCAGCATGGTTTAAAGGTGAGGACAGAGAGGCTGTTGCCAAGAAAACATCTTTCAGGAAATGGAAAAAAGAGCCAAATGATGAAAACTGGAAATAGCACACGCACTGGCAAGTTAAATGCAAGGCATTGAGATAAGGCAGGCAAACGGAGAATTTGAGAAGCAGCTTGCTGCGGAAGCAAAAACGCATAATAAAGACCTTTTCAAGTACATTCATAGCAAAAAAACCTGTGAGAGTCAGTTGATCCATTAGATCAGGGGTCTCAAACACGCGGCCCGCGAGAGCATTTTCTGCGGCCCGCGACGCCACGGAGTATTGTCCTGCTTTACGTTGCATTTTTGTCCTCCTGCTGTTTCTATATTTTTTTTACCTCGCGTGATTCCCGGGGCTGCATGGTGTTTCTCACGTCCGTGTCACACGCCTGCCCTCCACCAATGAGCGACAGGCAGGAGGAGGAGAAAAAGGAGGAGGGGGGGGCCCGGGCCCAGAAGCAGTCTGAATAGCCACGAGGTACCAGCGCCTTGAAGAATCGCCTGCTTGGATCGCTTGGAGGATCGCCAGGGTGCACAGCTCTCCACGGCAGGTAAGGAAGCAGTCTGCCCAGCCCTGCCTCCCTCAGTCCCTCTCCTCTTCGGCTTTCAGAGCCGCGAAGGGAGAGCTTCTCCCTCGCGACTCTGTTAAGCTCGAGGGGGCAGAGGGGAAATTTCCCATAAGCCTCAGCCGGCTTAAAAGAGTCGCGAGGGAGGAACTCTCCCTTCGCGGTTCTAAGCCGAAGAGGAGAGGGATTGAGGCAGGGAGGGAGGGGGGGGGCCTGCCGGGGGGGGGGGGGGCCTGCCTGCCTGCCTGCGATTTTTGCGAGGGAGGGAGGCCTGTGATTTTTGCCAAGGAGGGAAGGAAGGAGGGAGGGGGGGGGGCCTGTGATTTTTGGGATGGAGGAGGGGAGGGAGTGAGGGAGGGGGGGGGGCCTGTGATTTTTGCCGGGAGGGAGGGAGGGAGGGGGGGGCCTGTGATTTTTGCCAAGGAGGGAGGGAGGGAGGGAGGGGGGGGCTGTGATTTTTGCCAAGGAGGGAGGGAGGGGGGAGCCTGTGATTTTTGCCAAGGAGGGAGGGAGGGGGGGGCCTGTGATTTTTGCCAAGGAGGGAAGGAAGGAGGGAGGGAGGGGGGGCTGTGATTTTTGCCAAGGAGGGAGGGGGGGGGGGAGCCTGTGATTTTTGCCAAGGAGGGAGGGAGGGGGGGGCTGTGATTTTTGCCAGGGAGGGAAGGGGGGAGCCTGTGATTTTTGCCAAGGAGGGAAGGAGGGAGGAAGGGGGGGGGGCCTGTGATTTTTGCCAAGGAGGGAAGGAGGGAGGGAGGGGGGGGGGGCCTGTGATTTTTGCCAAGGAAGGAGGGAGGGAGGGGGGGGCCTGTGATTTTTGCCAAGGAAGGAGGGAGGGAGGGAGGGGGGGGGCTGTGGGCTGGGGGGTTTAGAGCTGGTAATTTGCTGTGGGCTGGGGGGGTCAGAACTGGTAATGTGCTGTGGGCTGGGGGGTTAGAGCTGGTAATGTGCTGTGGGCTGGGGGGTCAGAACTGGTAATGTGCTGTGGGCTGGGGGGTTTAGAGCTGGTAATGTGCTGTGGGCTGGGGGGTCAGAACTGGTAATGTGCAGTGGGCTGGGGGGTTTAGAGCTGGGAATGTGCTGTGGGCTGGGGGGACAGACAGGCTACTGGGCTGAGGGCTGGGGGGTCCGAACCAAAAACTGATCTGACCGCCCCCCAGCCCCACAGCACATTACCAGTTCTAAACCCCCCAGCCCCACAGCACGCGGGTACTGGGCTGTGGGGCTGGGGGGTTTTTTTAGAGCGGGTAATGGGCTGTGGGGCTGGGGGGGGGTCAGAACTGGTAATGTGCTGTGGGGCTGGGTTTTTTTTTAGAGCTGGTAATGTGCTGTGGGGCTGGGGGGGGTCAGAACTGGTAATGTGCTGTGGGGCTGGGGTTTTTTTTTAGAGCTGGTAATGTGCTGTGGGGCTGGGGGGGGGTCAGTACTGGTAATGTGCTGTGGGGCTGGGGTTTTTTTTAGAGCTGGTAATGTGCTGTGGGGCTGGGGGTCAGAACTGAAATGTATTTTTGCAGTGTTGCCTTTTGATAGGTAGGGTCTGGTGCTTTGTGAGTCCTGGTAGTGCTGTTATGATACGGCGGGTTTGCTATGGGTTCTAAATGGGCAGTGTTAGTAGTAGTTCCTAATGTGCCTGGCGGTTGGCACTGGATTATAGTAATATAGAAATTTTCTAGTCTTTCTTTATCCATGCACTCATTATGCAACATTATGCAAATATTTATGCAAATGAGGCCCCTTATGCAAATGAGCCCCCCGTGTCTTATGCGGCCCCCGGGTTACTTTAGAAGTCCTCATTCGGCCCTCAAAGCAATTTGAGTTTGAGACCCCTGCATTAGATGATAGAGGGGTTAAAGGGGCACTAAGAGGTGACAAGGCAATAGCGGAGAGACAATGAATTCTTTGCTTCGGTCTTTACTGAGGAAGATGTAGGGATGTTACCCATGAATGAAGTGGTATTTAAAGGTGCGGAGGAATTGAAGGAAATATCGATACATCAGGAAGATGTATTACAACTATTTGATAAACTGAAGAGTAGCAAATCACCTGGACTGGATGATATACATCCAAGGGTGTTGAAAGAACTGAAATATGAAATTGCAGACCTGCTATTAGTAATCTGTGAACTATCATTAAAATCATCTGTAATACCTGAAGATTGGAGGATGGCCAACGTAACACAAATTTTTAAAAAGGGTTCCAGGGGTGATCCAGGAAACTACAGACTGGTGAGCCTGACGTCAGTAACGGGAAAAATGGTAGAAACCATCATAAAGAACAAAATTGCTGAACATGTAGATAGTCATGGGTTAATGGGAGACAGCCAACACGGCTTTAGGCAAGGAAGATCTTATCTTACTAATCTGTTATGTTTTTCTGAAGGTGTGAATAAACAGGTAGACAAAGGTGAGTTGGTTGATATACTGTATTTGAACTTTCAGAAAGCCTTTGACAAGGTCCCTCATCAGAGACATTTGGAAAAACTAAAGAGTCATGGGATAGGAGGCAGTGTACTATTGTGGATCAGGGACTGGTTAAAAGATAGAAAGCAGAGGGTAGGGCTAAATGGCCAATTTTCCCAATGGAGAAAGGTGAATAGTGGTGTACCCCAGGGATCTGTGCTGGGTCCGCTGCTTTGACATATTCATAAATGACCCCCCTATTTCTCTCCAAGACCTCCAAACCAGTAACTATGCTATCTTGTCAGTCTCTATGTTCACCACAAAAATCATCAATGCTGAACCCCCCCCCCACCCCCCCCAGTTATATGTCCCACCGCTTTGACCCGGTGAAAAGCGGGATATAAATACAGTTAAATAAAATAAAATAAATAAATAAAAGGGAATAACGAGTGAGGTTATCAAATTTGCACATGACACAAAACTATTCAAAGTTGTTAAAACCCATGAGGATTGTGGAAAATTACAAGAGGATCTTGATAAATTGGAAGACTGGGCATCAAAATGGCAGATGAAATTTAATGTGGACAAGTGCAAAGTTATGCACCTAGGGAAGAACAACCCAAACTATGGTTACACGATGCAAGGTTCCACATTAGGAACTAACACCAAGGAAAAAAGATTTAGGCGTCATTGTGGATAACATGTTAAAACCCTCCGCCCAGTCTGCAAAGGCGGCCAAGAGAGCAAATAGAATGCTAGGTATCATAAGGAAAGGAATGGAAAATAAAACAAAGGATATTATAATGCCTTTATCGTTCCATGGTGCGACCGCACCTTGAATATTGTGTGCAATTCTGGTCGCCGTATCTTAAAAAGGATATAGCGATTTTAGAAAAGGTTCAGAGAAGAGCCAACAAAATGGTAAAGGGGATGGAAAGATACTCCTATGAAGAAAGGCTAAAAAGGTTGGGGCTCTTTAACCTGGAAAAGAGACGGCTGAGGGGAGATATGATAGAAGTCTATAAATTAATGAACGGAGTGGAACAGGTAAACGTAAATCAATTGTTTACATCATTAGAATATAGAAAGACTATGGGACATGCAATGAAGCTACAGGGTAAACTATTCAAGAAAAATAAGAGAAAATATTTTTTCACTCAATGTGTAATCAAACTCTGGAATTTGTTACCAGAGGATGTAGTAAAAGGTGTTAGTGTAGCTGGGTTTAAAAAAAGTTTGGACAAGTTCCTGGAGGAAAGGCCCATAAACCATTATTAAAAAGGGACCCGGGATATCATTGCTTGACCCAATATAAGAATTGTGGAACATGTGTCTCTTGGGGAAACTGCTAGGTACATATGACCTAGACTGGCCACTGTCGGAAACAGGATACTGGGCTTGATAGACCTTGGTCTGACCCAGTATGGCATATCATATGTTCTTAGAATGCTATTTATTTATTTATTTAATAGTATTTGTATTCCGCTTTATCATATAATCAAAGCGGTTTAACAATAAAACATACAATAGAAGTGAAAGTGTAAACAAACAGTGAATGTAGATTCATAGTTTGATATAGTAAAGTGTAGTGCTTTGAAGAAAATTGATCTATATACATTGTGTACTATTATACAAAATGAGCTATATTACAGACTTCTATAAGATTGGTCATTCCTATTAAATGAATTAATTATTTTACATGACCATAGTGTTCTATAAACAGCATAGTTTTCAGCTGCTTTCGAAAGTCTTACATAAGAACATAAGATATGCCATACTGGGTCAGACCAAGGTCCATCAAGCCCAGTATTCTGTTTCCAACAGTGGCCAATCTAGGTCATACGTACCTAGCAGTTTCCCCAAGTGTGATACGAGTGTGACATGCTTTGCTGTGAATGGAATGGATACAGCAGACATGTAGCTATTGGGGTTATTATAGGGCATAACAGCTTGCAGAATGGCCATAGTAGTCCTGTAAGATATTAGGGGTTATTTTAGAGCATACGCAGCTTGCCTGTGAGATAGTAGGGGTTATTATAGGGCATAAACAGCTTGCTTGAAGTGGTCTGAACTAGTATAATGAGTCAGAAGCACTTCTCTGTACATAAATTGTGTATGAAATCTATATCCAATCATAATCATGAGAATTTTGCTTTCACATGAAGCTCACGTTGTAGTATCCAATGAAAACACATCTCTGATAGAAAACAATTACTGAAACTTGTATATCAAACGTGGAACTTTCCAAGGAGACGGGAACCGTACCGTACTGCACCAGAGACAAAGCAATTCTGTTTTGGCAGCTTTCCCGGATTCCTTCATCGTGGAAAGTTCCCCCGATCGCTGAAATGAATCTACAATATCCGGTATATGTATTGATGCATGTCATTTCATGTTAGAACTTACTTATAATCATATTATGATAATCATGTTATGCTAGAACTTATTAGTACTTTTATGTTAGAACTTATTAGAACTTACTTATATGCATTGTATGACGTATAATCTTTTATTTACTATGCAATAAACAGTAGCTTAGTATTACTATTTAATTGTGCCTGGTTTGGATGTCAGTGAGGACTCAGAGTGATTTGTTATAGTAATACACCAAGGGACACAGGTTCCACAATGCTTGTATTGGTTCAAGCATTAATATCCTGGGTCCCTTCTTAATAATGGTTTATGGACCTTTCCTCCAGGAACTTGTCCAAACCTTTTTTAAACCCAGCTACACTAACAGCCTTTACTACATCCTCCGGTAACAAATTCCAGAGTTTGATTACACGTTGAGTGAAAAAATATTTTCTTTTATTAGTCTTAAATAGTTTACCCTGTAGCTTCATTGCATGTCCCCTAGTCTTTCTATATTCTGATAAGGTAAACAATCGATCTACGTTTACCCGTTCCACTCCGTTCATTAATTTATAGACTTCTATCATATCTCCCCTCAGCTGTCTCTTTTCCAGGTTAAAGAGCCCCAATCTTTTTAGCCTTTCTTCATAGGAGTATCTTTCCATCCCCTTTACCATTTTGGTGGCTCTTCTCTGAACCTTTTCTAAAATCGCTATATCCTTTTTAAGATACGGCGACCAGAATTGCACACAATATTCAAGGTGCGGTCTCACCATGGAACGATATAGAGGCATTATAACATCTTTTGTTTTATTTTCCAATCCTTTCCTTATCATACCTAGCATTCTATTTGCTCTCTTGGCTGCCGCTGCACACTGGGCCGAGGGTTTTAACATGGTATCCACAATGACGCCTAAATCTTTTTCCTGGGTGGTGGTTCCTAATGTGGAACCTTGCATCGTGTAACCATAGTTTGGGTTGTTCTTCCCTAGGTGTATAACCTTGCACTTCTCCACATTAAATTTCATCTGCCATTTTGATGCCCAGTCTTCCAATTTATCAAGATCCTCTTGCAATTTTACACAATCCTCCTGGGTTTTAACAACTTTAAATAGTTTTGTGTCATCTGCAAATTTGATAACCTCACTCGTTATTCCACTTTGCAGGTCATTTATGAATATGTCAAAAAGCAGCGGACCCAGCACAGATCCCTGGGGTACACCACTATTCACCTTTCTCCATTGGGAAAATTGGCCATTTAGCCCTACCCTCTGCTTTCTATCTTTTAACCAGTTCCTGATCCACAATAGTACACTGCCTCCTATCCCATGACTCTTTAGTTTTGCCAACAGTCTCTCATGAGGGACCTTGTCAAAGGCTTTCTGAAAGTCCAGATACACAATATCAACCGACTCACCTTTGTCCACCTGTTTATTCACTCCTTCAAAAAAACATAACACATTAGTAAGACAAGATCTTCCTTGTCTAAAGCCATGTTGGCTGTCTCCCATTAGGTCGTGACTATCTACATGCTGAGTAATTTTATTCTTTATAATGGTTTCTACCATTTTTCCCGGTACTGATGTCAGGCTCACCGGTCTGTAGTTTCCCGGATCACCCCTGGAACCCTTTTTAAAAATTGGTGTTACATTGGCGATCCTCCAATCCTCAGGTATTAGAGATGATTTTAATGATAGTTCACAGATTACTGATAGCAGGTCTGCAATCTCAAATTTCAGTTCTTTCAACACCCTTGGATGTATACCATCCGGCCCAGGTGATTTGCTACTCTTCAGTTTATCTAATAGTTGTAATACATCTTCTGGATGTATCGATATTTCCTTCAATTCTTCCACACCTTTAAATACCACTTCAGTCATGGGTAACATCCCTACATCTTCCTCAGTAAAGACCGAAGCAAAGAATTCATTCAGTCTCTCCGCTATCGCCTTGTCGCCTCTTAGTGCTCCTTTAACCCCTTTATCATCTAATGGACCAACTGACTCTCACAGGTTTTTTGCTACGAATGTACTTGAAAAGGTCTTTATTTCGCGTTTTTGCTTCCGCAGCAAGCTTCTTCTCAAATTCTCTCTTTAATTTAATTTTAATTTAATTAACAGATTATTTATATACCGCTCCTTCCATTGATTTGCCTGCCTTATCAATGCCTTGCATTTGACTTGCCAGTGCTTGTGCGGTTTCCAGGTTTCATTGTTTGGCTCTTTTTTCCATTTCCTGAAAGCTGCTTTTTTAGCAACAGCAGCCTCTCTGACCTCACCTTTAAACCATGCTGGCAGTTTTTTGGACTTCCTTCCACTTTTCTTAAAGCGTGCAATACAGCTGGTCTGGGCTTCCAAGATAGTATTTTTCAACACCACCCAAGCTTGATGTACGTCTTTAACCTTTGCAACTGCTCCTTTTAGTTTTTTCTTAACGGTTTTCCTCATTTTATCATAGTCTCCCTTTCGAAAGATAAAGGGTAGTACTGTGGATTTCCTTACTATCCCTCCTCCACTAATTAAATCAAAGGTGATCATGCTATGATCACTATTGCCAAGTGGCCCCAACACCCTTATCTCTTGCACTACATCTGGTGTTCCACTAAGGACTAGGTCTAATATTGCTTCCCCTCTGGTCGGTTCATGAACCAGCTGCTCCAAGAAGCAGTCATTTATTTCATCTAGGAACTTTATCTCCCTAGCATGTCCTGTTGTGACACTGACCCAGTCGATGCCGGGGTAATTGAAATCACCCATTATTATTACTGCACTGTAACTTTTGCTAGCTTTCTTGATTTCTTTGAGCATTTCATCATCCATTTGTTCATTCTGGCCAGGCGGACGATAGTACACCCCCACTGCCATCGCCTTCCCGTTTTTACATGGAATTTCAATCCATAGAGATTCTACAGCAAATTTTGTTTCTTGCAAAACTTTAATCCTTTCTGACTCAATGCCCTCTCTAACATAGAGCGCAAACCCCACACCAATTTGATCAGCTCTATCATTACGATATAGTTTGTACCCAGGTATCACAGTGTCCCACTGGTTGTCCTCCTTCCACCATGTCTCTGATATTCCAATCATATCTAACCTCTCGTTTAGTGCTATATATTCTAACTCTCCCATCTTGTTTTGTAGACTTCTAGCATTTGCATACAAGCATTTTAGAGACTGTATTTTATTCATATTAATTTGGCTATTGGTAGACATGGGTAATTTGGGATCTTTAAGCTCTGTCTGCTCCATACTCGAGGGCATTTGGGCTACTTTACTCTTTTTTGGAACCTCTCTGCTTTTTGTAGTATCCTTCAAGGATACATTCTTCCGAACCATGCGCTCTTGGGCGACTGTCGGCTTTCCCCTATTATCTAGTTTAAAAGCTGCTCTATCTCCTTTTTAAAGGTTAATGCCAGCAGCCTGGTTCCATCCCGGTTAAGGTGAAGCCCATCCCTTCGGAAGAGCCCCTCCTTTCCCCAGAATGTTCCCCAGTTCCTAACAAATCCAAACCCCTCATCTCTGCACCATTGTCTCATCCACGCATTGAGACTCCGGAGCTCTGCCTGCCTTTTGGGTCCTGCACGTGGAACGGGAAGCATTTCGGAGAACGCTACCCTGGAAGTTCTGGATTTCAACTTCCTACCTAAAAGCCTAAATTTAGCTTCCAGAACCTCCCTACCACATTTTCCTATGTCATTGGTACCGACATGTACCAAGACAGCAGACTCCTCCCCAGCACTATCTAAGACCTTATCTAGGTGGTGTGTGAGGTCCGCTACCTTCGCACCAGGCAGGCATGTTACCAGGCGATCCTCACGTCCACCAGCCACCCAGCTATCTACATGCCTAATGATCGAATCACCAACTATAACTGCTGTCCTAACCCTTCCCTCACGGGCACTTGGCCCTGGAGAAACCTCCTCGGTGCAAGAGGGGTTTACATCACCTGGAGGACAGGTCCTAGTTACAGGATCACTTCCTGCCACACCAGGGTGATGCTCTCCTGTCACGTGACCTCTCTCCTCCATGGCAACAGGGATGCTGCCAGACTGGAGGTGGGACTTCAGGACTATATCCCTGTAGGTCTCGTCTATGTACCTCTCTGTCTGTCTTATGTTTTCCAAGTCTGCTACTCTAGCCTCTAGAGAACGGACTCGTTCCCTGAGAGCAGAGAGCTCCTTGCACCTAGTGCACACGTAAGACCTCTCACCAGCTGGGAGAAAATCATACATGTGACACTCAATGCAAAAGACTGGAAAGCCCACATCCCGCTGCTGGACTGCTGTCTGCATCTTAGTTTTAAGTTTGTGTTTAGATCTTTAAGTTCTTTATGTACTAAAGGGTGCTATGGATATTTATACCACTAAAACTGTACCTAAGTAGTTTAATATACCTTGTTCACCTGAAGCTTAATTAATCTCAGGTCCTTAGTGTATGACTGATTTGGGTAATGAGCTTCACGTGAGAGCACCTCCTGTCTTTTAAGTTGTGCAAGTACCTATAAAGCTGTGATTATCCCAGGGGAGGGTGGGTGTGGGGAGGGAGGGATATAACACTTATTAAAAGAGGGCTGCTACACAGTACCCTGTCCTGTGCTGCTGAGGTAAGCTATATTCTGATTTGATTTAAATTATAGCTCTTTGCTGCTGCTAGGCTCTAACCTATTATGAAATTTAAACTACAAGCTCTCTGCTGGATTCTAAATTTAACCAGAAAGCTCTCTTCTGTGTTTTAATTTGAAACTAAAAGTACTTTGCTGATGCTAGGCCGTGAGTGACTATGAAATTTAAACTACAGCTCTCTACTGGGTATGAAAGGTAACCAGAAAGTTCTCTTCTGTGTTTTAAATTGAATCTTATACTGTTGCTACTAGGCCCTGACTGATTTAACAAAAAATAGTGGGTTCACAGATTAATTAGCTTTAAAAGAAAAAAAAATTCCTTTCAGAAAAATTTCCAGAAGTATATACTCACAATTTCAGATTTCTCTCCAGAAGTAACAGCCCCCCTTTCTATTCCTTCAAGTCTTTGAGGTCCAGTGCTGCTCTCAAATCGTTTGGAAGAGTGTTCCAAATAGTTGAGGCAGCAAAAGAGAATGCCCTTTCTGAAGTGTCCTTACGTGATGTTCTAAAGTCATTAAAAATGCTGACTCTGTTGGAAGTACCTTTTCTTCTTGGTCTTTTGCTGATGTCCGTCTGAATGAGGCTTTGTGCTGAAAAGTGTTGCTTGATCTTAAAAATGTATATTATAGTTTTATATTTTACGCGAGACGCTATAGGTAGCCAGTGAAGTTCTTTCATAATGGGTGTTATATGTTCTTGACTTGACAATCCAAAAATTATTCGTGCAGCGGTGTTTTGAGCGGGCTGTAATGGCTTGAGTGCTTGCTTTGTTAGACCAAGGTAAATAGGATTACAGAAGTCAAGTCAGGGGGTAATTAATGCCTGGCATACATTACGTAAGTGAACGGTTTCGAGGAGGGGCCTTAGTCTTCTGATAATTTTCATCCTGTAATATGCATTTCGGATTGTTTAATTATATGTGCCTTAAGATTCATTTCATTGTCTAGGGTAACACCAAGATATTTTACTTCTGATTTTATAGGTATTATTGAGTTTTCTATCATGATGTCAGATGGATGTGTGAAGTCAGGGTTACGAGAGACAAATAGAGCCTCAGTCTTGCTGAAATTAATTTCCATGTTGTTGTTTTTACACCATGTAGACATTTGTGCCATGCTGTAAGATATAGGGACTGCAGATTGGGATGCAGCAGTGTCCCGTCCTCCTGTGAGAAGAGATCTGGAGCAGACCCCTAATCTACTGGTTGAACTTGAGATGTGGAAGCTGAGGATACCACGGTTGTCGTGGCGAACGTGGGGCTATAAGAATCATGTAGCCCTTGTCTCTCTGAAGTTTGAAAAGTTTTGGGGATGGGGGAAATGGTAGAGAAGGCATATAGGAAGCCTTGACCCAGTGAAGGTGAAACGCATCTACCGCTTGGTTGGTCTGAGCAGGCATTCTGGAGCAGAAGCAGGGAAGTTTGGCATTCTGAGGACTTGCAAACAGGTCTACGTCTGGAGTTCCCCAAATCTGAAAAATGTGAGCAACCTTGTCTGCATGGGTAGACCACTCGTGGGGTAGCAGTACTCGACTGAGTTTGTACGCCAAGAGATTCTGTTTGCCTGGAAGATACACCGCAAGTCGGTGAACCTGATGATATATGGCGAAGGACCACAGGTGTACAGCTTTGTTGCAAAGTGTCCAAGAGTCTGTTCTGCCCTGCTTGTTTAAGTAGAACATGGCTACCTGATTGTCCATCTGGACTAGAACTGTGCGGAAGCGAAGGTGGTCATGGAACACCTTGAGAGCACTGTGGATGGTTCTGAGTTCCAGCAGATTTACGTGGAGTTGTGACTCCTGATGAGACCAAAGACCCTGAGTGGAGAGGTGGTTCAGATGAGCTCCCCAGCCCAATTTGGACGCATCCATTGTCAGGGTACATTGATGTGGAGGCTTCTGAAAAGGTGACCCTACAAGAAGGTGTTCTGGAGATTGCCACCACTGGAGAGACGAGGTGAGACATGTAGAGAGTATTATTCTGTCTCTCAAGCAACCAAATGCCTGAGATCACTGGGAAGTCCATTGAACTGCATGCATATACAGACGAGCGTATGGAACTACATGTACAGTAGATGCCATATGGCCCAGGAGTTGCAGCATTTCTCGAGCAGTGAGAAAGGTCTTGAAGCATACTTGGGAGTGTCTAGGAGAGCCTCTATAAACTCTAGAATTTGAGAGGGAACGAGATGGACTTTGGAAGATTTATTATAAATCCCAAGTGTTGCAGCACCTGCATGGTGCACATGAGAGAAAGACTGGCCTCTAGAGATGTGCTTGCTCGAATGAGCCAGTTGTCTAAGTAGGGGAAGACAAATATCCTTCGAGTCCCTTAGGAATGAAGCTACCACTGCAGCTACCACAGTTCTGTAAAGACTCTTGGGGCAGAGGCGAGGCCAAAAGGTAGGACTCTGTACTGATAATGTCTCCCCTGGAACAGGAAACGTAGGAATTTTCTGTGTGGATAAGAATGTGAGTATATGCGTCCTTTAGATCTAGAGAACAGAGTCAATCCCGACTCTGGAGATAGGGTAGCAGAGTACCTAGAGAGACCATCTTGAATTTATCCCAAAGTAGATATTTGTTCATTTCTCTGAGGTCCAAGATGGGCCTGTATCCTCCTGTCTTCTTTGGAATGAGGAACTAAGGAGAATAGAAGCCCAGACCTTGCTGGGAGAGTGGCACTTCCTCTATTGCACCCTGTGAGAGAAGGGAGGTGACCTCCTGCAACAACAGAGTGGTGAGAGGGGGTTGAGAACAGAACTCTCTTGGAGGAGATTGGGGCGGGTAGACTTCAAAAGTGAAGTTTGTACCCCTCCCATACTATGAAGGAAGTCCAATGTTCTGATGTTACGAGATGTCACCTGTGGGCAAAGTGACAGTCTGCCGGGAATGCGAATGGGATCTGGAATCTCCAGAGGCAGGATGGCTATGTTCTCCAGAAAGGAGTCAAAGAACCTGAGGAGGCTGGGTCTGCTGGGGTGGCTGAGAACTGAGAGTCTGAGCATCTCTTTGCTGTTTTGGTTGTTGCTGTCCTTTCTGGGGAGCATGGATGGGACAGTGCACTGCAGGGTTGTAAGAAGGGTAGTACTTCTTTTTCTTATTGAAAAAAGGTTTCTTTGATCTCTTTCTTAGCTGGAATGACAGTAGACGTAGAAAGTCTATTAAGAGTGTGTTCTCAGATTCTAACTGAGAAGCCTTATCCTGCCAGTCCTTGCCAAAAAGGTTTTCATCCATGCAAGGTATATTACCCAGCTTATCTTGAACCCACTGTTCAAGATCAGACGCTTGGAGCCAAGCAGTCCTGCGTGCACCAATGTATATAGCTGAAGTTCTGCTGATGCATTCAAAACAGTCGAAAGTTGCTCTATGAACAAATTTGGAAACATTTTGGACATGTTTCGCAAGAATGAGATAATCAATTCTCTTGTCATCAGGGAGAAGAGGAGCCATTAACTCCAAATCCCATGCCACCTCCCTAAGGAACATACACATACAGACTATGTAGGAACTGATTCTGGCCGATAACATGGAAGCCTGAAAACATTGACAACCAAAAGCATCGAGGGTTCTTGATTCCCCGCCTGGAGGGTTCGAAGAATATGTCTTAGCACTTTTAATATGACGCATTGCCGATTCCACCACTATGGAATGGTGTGGTAATTGCATCTTCTGGAAGTCAGGACACTCCGGTACCCGGTACACTTTATCGAGTCTTCAAGTATGTGGAGAGATGGTTAAGGGTGTCTCACACATATGAAGCATAAGGTCGTGAAGTATTCGATGAACAGGGAGAGTAGCAGCTTCCTTTGGGACTGCAAGGTATTGAAGGATTTCAAGCTCTTCAGCCCTAGGTTCTTGCTCCGAAGTCACCGTTATGGATAGGCCCCGAGCAACATTGTGAATAAAGTCCTGAAAAGACATGTCATCCGGAGGAGATATGTAACGTTGTGGGGATGGAGATGTATCCTCTGGGAAAGTTCTTATTTCCTGGGTTCCGGCTGATTCGTCATCTGACGAAAAGGAGTCGGAAGACTCAAAGTATCGAGAGGCAGAGTGCTCGTGCTCTGCACGTAATCGATACCGCTCGAAGCCGGTATGTGAAAGTTGAGGTGCCAGAACCTAGGTACCAGACACGGATTCAAGGGCTGGCATGGGTGGTAGCATGGTGAGCAGCAAAAGTGTCAGTGCAGGCACTTTTGGTACAGTCATTGGTACTGATGGCTGAGGAAACAACTGTAAAGCCTTTACTGGTACGGAGACCGTTAGCAAGGCTGCTAAGCTCCGTTTGATAGCCAGGATACGTTGATCCATGGAGGTCACCGATGCTTGGGTATCTGTACCAGAGTTGCAGGCCACGATCCCTGAGCATGGCACTAAGAGCTCTCCGAACGTGGAGGTCTAGGGAGCATCCTGGGATCCAACTAAGGCTTTGCAGGCAAGAATCTCCCGCCGGGGTTGTTTGGCCTGTGTATCCCCCTCCAGAGCAATGCCCAAGGTATCTCAATGCTTAGGAGATCTATCCTTGGAAGGCTGGCTAATCTTCAATGAAGACCTGGGTTTCGATAACCGAGATCCTTGAGGGGAAGCAGCTCTTGATGGTGTCGATGCTACTGACATTGCACCAGTGGTAAAGAGGATGCCCAGTTTCGCAGCTCTGTTCTGTAGGCCTCTCTTTGTCATCTTCCTACAGAGAGCACATTTTGACGGTTGATGATCTGGTCCCGAACATTTTAGACACCAGTCATGGGTGTCTGTGGCTGAAATTGTACTACCACATTTGGAACACTTCTTAAAACCACTGGCTGTTTTTTCCATTTTGGGAAAAGTAAAAGGCCTAAGATGGCGGTGATGCGCCCTGAAGGAAGAAGGGGTTTCCTCTCAGTAAAATTTTTTTTTTAAAGAAAGAAAAAAAGGAAGTACTGACGGGGTCGGTACCAGCATCGACGGGAAGGCAGATGCGATCACAAAAAATAAGGAAAACCCCCCAAATTTTCTGCCGTGACAGGAACTGCTTCTTGTCGGCTCCACAGAAATTGAAGAACTGAGGAGGGAGAGTTGGAAAGGTGGGAAGGCAGCTACGCAGGTGCTCCCAAAGGCTTTCCTATTGTATGCTGGGGAGCATTCTCACAAAGGCTCCATCGGTACCGACGTCACCCATATGTGAAGACTACATTCCTGCTTGTTCCTGGAGATAGACCTGTGTTCAAATCCTTCTGGCCTTGGGCAAGTCCACTGTCTGAGGTACAAACTTAGATTACAGTAAGCAGTCCAGCGACAGAGAAATACTTACCGTACGCGATTGTAACAACCTTGAACTACTACAGGAAAGGCATGAAATAAATGTTGTTGTTGTTAAGTGCCGTCGAGTCGGAGTCGACTCATGGCGACCCTCTGGATAGCTATCCTAAATTGTGTTCGGTCTTCAGTCAGGAGGCTCATTGTTGACAGACTGGTACCCGTAGCTAATGTTATTGTATCGATCTATCTCACTGTTGGCCTTCTCTTTTGCGTTGACCTTCTATCTTGCCAAGCATGTCGTCTTTCTCTAATGATCTCTCTCTTCGCATGATGTGTCCAAAGTATGAAAGTCGAAGTCTTGTCATCTGAGCTTCTAAAGAAAGCTTAGGTTTGATCTCCTCTAGTACCGAATGGTTTGTTCTTCGGGCAGTCATGGTATACACAGTATTCGCCGCCAGCACCATAATTCAAAGGCATCAATTTTTTTCCTATCTTTTTCACTGTCTAGCTTTCACATCCATATGATGTTATTGAAAATACCATGGCTTGAACAAGTCGAATCTTTGTATGGAGAGAGACATCTCTGCTCTTGAGAATCTTATCTAGGTCTTTCATAGCCATTCTGCCAAGAGCAATGCGTCGTCTGATTTCTTGACTGCTTGTTGCTTCTTTATTGATAGTTGATCCAAGTAGGTTAAAGTTGTTCACGATTGCAATTTCTTCTCCTTCAACGATGAACCTGTTGATTATGCCAGTTGTCATGATCTTTGTCTTCTTTACGTTAAGGTGCAGGCCCATTTTGAGACTATGTTCTTTGACTGTGAGAAGCAAATGTTTCAGATCATCTTCACTTTCAGCCAGTAATGTGGTATCATCAGCATAGCGAAGGTTGCTGATGAGTCTTCCACCAATCTTCACACTTTTGTTGTCTTCATACAATCCTGCTTCTCTGATGATTTGTTCTGCATATAAATTAAACAGGTAGGGGGAAAGTATGCAGCCTTGTCTTACACTTTTGCTTATTTTAAACCATTCTGTTTCTCCTTGTTCCGTTCGAACTGTTGCTTCTTGATCAATGTACAGATTGTGCAAGAGTACGATCAGGTGTTCTGGTATACCCATGCTTCTTAATGTGGCCCAGAGTTTCTCATGGTTTACACAGTCAAAAGCCTTGCTATAGTCGATAAAACACAAATAGATATCCTTTTGGTATTCTTTAGTCTTTTCAAGGATCCATCTCACATCCACAATGTCGTCTCTCGTTCCTCGCCCTTTACTGAACCCTGCTTGCACTTCAGGGAGTTCTTGTTCCAGGTATGGTTGTAGTCTCTTTTGAATAATCTTCAGCAGAATCTTGCTGGCATGTGGTATCAGAGCGATTGTGCGATAATTTCCACAGTCTGTTGGAAATTATCAGTTTAGTATTGGTATAAACACAGATCTTTTCCAGTCAGTTGGCCATGATGCTGTCTTCCATATTTCTTGGCAAAGCCTTGTAAGTATGGTAACAGCTGCATCAGACTGCTGTAATACTTCTATGGGAATGCTATCAATGCCTGGTGCTTTGTTCTTTGATAAGGCTTTCAATGCTACTTCAACTTCTTCTTTCATCACCAATGGTTCCCGATCATAAGGTACAGGTTGAAACGGCTGTTGGTCCACTTGATCTTTATCATATAAAAACTCTGTATATTCCTTCCACCTTTTCTTGATCTTCTCAGCATCATTCAACATAGAACCTTGGGCATCTTGTAACATTCCAGTTCGAGGCTGGAACTTTTTCTTTAACTCTCGTAGCTTTAGGAAAGCCGATCTTGTTCTTCCTCTAATAGTTTCTGCTTCTATTTCTTTGCATGCGTCGTCGTAGTACTTTTCCTTGTCCTGTCTTGCTGCACGTTGGAAATCTCTGTTGAGTTCTGTTATTGTCTTTCTTTCTCCTCTGGTTTTAGCTTCTATGCGTTTCTGGGAAATTTTCAGAGTTTCTTCCGTCATCCATTTTGGTCGTTTTTGCTTTTTCACCTTTTGTAGAGACTTCTCGCTTTCTTCCAACACAACCTTCTTGATGTCATTCCATAACTCTTCTGGAGCTCTGTCATTTGTATCTAAAGCAGCAAATCGATTTTGCAGGCAGTCTTTAAATTCCAGTGGTATATTCTCAAGGTCCTATTTTGCTGCATTCATGAGTGGTTTGCTCTTTTTCAGCTTTAGCTTGAGTTTGCATACTAGTAGTTGATGATCTGTACCACAGTCAGCTCCAGGTTTTGTCTTTGTTGATGTTATAGAACTTTTCCATCGTTGACTTCCACAGATGTAGTCAATTTGATTTTTATACAATCCATTGGGTGACGTCCATGTGTACAGTCACCGCTTGTGTTGATGGAAGAAGGTGTTTGAGATGAATAGATCATTGGTCTTGCAGAATTCTATCAGTCTTTCTCCAGCTTTATTTCTGTTGCCAAGTCCATATTTTCCAACTACTTTGCCTTCTTTGTTGCCAACCTTTGCGTTCCAGTCACCCATGACTATCAGGATATCCTGTTTGCATGTTCTGTCAATTTCAGCTTGTACTTGTTCATAGAACGCTTCAATTTCATTCTCTTCTGCAGCTGTTGTTGGGGCATATACTTGAATTATAGTTGTGTTGATAGGCATTCCTCGTAGACAAATAGAGATTAAGCGCTCGCTGACTGCATTGTATTTCATTACAGTTCTTGCAAGTTTCTTCTTTATTATAAATGCAACACCATGTCTTTGTCTTTCATTTCCAGCATAGTAGACCATGTGATCATCTGATGCAAAGTGCCCGATACCAGTCCATTTCAGTTCACTGACACCCAACAGATCAAGTTGTACATTGACCACCTCCAACTTTCCTTGGTTCATGCTTCGTACGTTCCATGTTCCAATGCGTAAGCCATCTTTACAGCTTCTGACTCATTTCATGCGCAGCTACATCAGCAGTCAGATGTCCCGAGGGCTTTGATCCAACCACATCATAAATGCTGGCTTTACTCTGAAAAGTCTTCAGCTCTTCCCAATAGCTAGCTGAGTGCCTTCCGACCTGGGGGTCTCATCTTCCAGCACTACAGCACAATTTGTTTTGTTGTAACTATCCATTGGGTTTTCAAGGCAAGATACAGAAGTAGATTGCCGGGCCTTTCTTCCGTGCAGTTTAAGTTTGGTGTTGTTGCCGTTGTCACAGAAATGTGATCCTCCGCCGTCAACACTATCCCATTCTGCTGCTGCCCAGATGGGTGGTTTGTCTTGGTCTGGCACCTCAGCTGAGACCTGTCCATCTTGGGAGACCCTGCCAGTAGTTAAACTACCGATAGTTTAGCTCTCAGAATCACTGATGCACACAAGTCCTCACAGCACGACAAGCTGCAAACCAAGTGAGGGATGAAATAAATACTACTAATAATAAATAAAGATATTTGATAATTTTCCTTAGGTTTTCCTAGTTCTGGATTATGTGTTACTACAAGTGGTACATGTTCTATGATTTTCCTTTCCTTGTACTGTAGTAAGCTTTCTCTGGGCGTTTCGAGTGAGGATGCCATTTTCTTAGAGATTCTGGGAGAAAATCCTTTTTGTTTACAGTATTCTGTTAGGGCTTTAAGGGGAAAATAGGTCTTACCGGATAGTCTGCTTTACTCTAATTCCTCCTGTCCAGTCCAGACCATAGAGTTGTCACCCCCCAACTGCAGCTCGGAAACTGAGCATGCCAAGGCTTGATGTCGTCACCTACTTAGGCTAGTGGCACCTCCCTCAAGGCTCAATAGTCTATTGACAAAGCAGACTCTGCCCCACAAACACCACTGCAGCCCTATTACTACAAATTAACTAGAACAAAATGAACCTAAAAAACAAAGAATCGGCCAACACAGCAGCCGAACAGAAACAGAGCTAACTGGCCCTTGTTCTCCTATGATTGCTGTTTTTTTTTTTTTGTCCTTTTTTTTTGCCAGAAACATGTGGGCCTGGTGAGGAGAACCTCCCCCTCCAGGGCGCTGCTAGCTCCCGAACCAATAGCACGGTGAACTCTTCAGGTCTGGGATCGCTCTGGCCAAAGCCATCTTCAAAGGGCTGGTTCTGGACTGGAGGAACTCAAGGAAAGCAAATTATTAGGTAAGGCCTAATTTCCCCTTCCTTTTCATTCCTCCAGTCCAGACCATGGAGATGTACCAGAGCAGTCACTCTCGGGTGGGACCCGCGAGCCCGGCCTGAAGTACCGCCGAACCAAAACGGGCATCTGCTGCTGCCTGCATATAGAGTCAGTAATGGCGAATGAAGATGTATAAGGGTGACCATGTTGCAGCTCTGCAGATGTTTACTGGCAGAACCAAGAAAACCTCCGCCCAGAAGGCTGCTTGAGCGCGCGTTGAATGTGCGCGCAGTTCCAGAGGTAACTGCTTCTGACACAACAAGTACATCGATACTATGGCTTCCTTGATCCTCTGTGCAAGAGAGGCCTTGGATGCTGCATCCCATGTGTGTGGGCCCCCAAAGAGCACAAACAAGCTATCTGACTTCCGAAACAGCTCTGTCCGCTTAAGATACTTGGCTTAAGATCCGCCGGACATCCAGGCAATGCAACTGGCGGTTTTCTGTTCCGGCGCCACCCCGCATAATAACTGGCAGCGACACTGGTTGATTCACATGAAAGGGCGAAACCACTTTGGGTAGGAAAGAAGGAACAAGTGAAGCACCACCTTCTCCTTTGTTATTAAAAACAGTTCCCGACAAGACAAAGTCTGGAGCTTGAAAATGCGCCACGCCGAACAGATTGCTACCAGAAAGACTGTTTTTAACGTTAAAACCTTCAGCATAGACCTACCCACCAGTTCAAAGGGAGCTTCCATGAGCCCTTGCAGCACTAGGTTCAGATTCCATGGGGGAACCACAGTGGCCAGACATGCTTTACTGCCTGCAGAAAACAGACCACATCTGGATGTGATCCGAGCAACTGCCCCTGGATCTTGCCTCTGTAGCACGTAATTGTTGCCACCTAGACCCGCAAGGAGCTCCCCGCCAAGTCTTTCTCCAAGCAAGATTGCAGGAAGGCTAGCACCTCTGGCAGAGATGCCGTGAGAGCCCAGCGCCCCCTCTGTTGGCACTAGTCCTCAAACACACACCAGACTCTGACATAGGGATAGGCATGTGGACCGCTTCCGGGCCTTCAGCACTGTCGAAATATCACTGCTGTCGAATACCCTCATTTTCTCAATTGTGCCCTCTCAAGAACCGAATTGTAAGCATGAATCGATTTACTTGCGGCATGAGGATGGGTCCCTGTGACAACAGGTCTGGCACCTCTGGCAGACGCCATGGGTGGTCCATAGTCAGATGCAGATCAGCAGATCACGGTCACTTTGGCCAGTTTGGATCTATCAGCACTACTGGTCCCAGATGAGCTTCTATCCATCGCAGGAGCCACCCTATCATCGCCCATGGCGGGAAGACCTACTGGAGTCCATCCACCGACCACCTCTGTACCAGTGCGTCTAGACCTTCTGACATTGTCTCTCTCCGCCTGCTGAAAAACAGTATCACATTTGCGTTCTAGAAAGTTGCCATGAGATCCATAATTGGTTGCCCCACAAGTGCACCATGTGGATGAACTCCTTGTCGCAAAGGCATCATTTCGCTGGGTCCAGGCACCAACGGCTGAGATAATAGACTACTACATTGTCTTTGTTGGCCATGTGTGCTGCTGATAGCGCCAGAAGGTTGGCCTCTGCTCAACTCAATGGGGCATGATCTTGTTCACTAGGAGAATGCTCCCATAAATCCCTGCCAGTTGTGGCATTGTCTGAGAATATCTGAACCACGTTTCCCAGCAGGGATGGTCGAAACTCCTGCAGCGTGTAAAACCCTGATCTCCAACCTGATGGACCACTGGCTCTCTTCCTGGGTCCATCGTGCCTGGGCCATGCGCGACTCGTAGTGTGCTCCCCAGCCGCTTAGGCTGGCATCTATCGTTACTGGGACCCAATTTGGTTATTCCAGTGGCACTCCCGCCAGAAGATTGTCTCAGGAGAGCTACCATCACAGAGACACGCGAGCTGACCACAGGGATGGCACCTTCTGATCCAGAAATTGCCTCTGCGGAGACCACTGCTGCAGAAGCACCCTCTGAAGAGACCGCATATGAGCCTTTGCCCAGGATACTAGTTCTATGGTCACTGCCATGGATCTGAGCACCTGCAGATACTACCATGTGGATGGTGCCACCATTCTCTGAAAGCACCTGACCTGCATCTGTATCTTCCATACTCTTTCCTCAGGCAAACTGAGCAGTCCCACATCCATCTGAAATCTGGTAAACCAAGTCTTGGCTGGGCCACAGATGACTCGACCACATTGACTACCCAGCCGAGCTGCTGCAGACAGGTCATCATCCACTGTGTCGCCTCTCTGCTCTCTTTCAACATCTTTGCATGCACGAGCCAATCGTCCACGTAAGGGTGCGCTAACACCCTCCCCTCTTTGCAGAGTGCTCTGCAACCACCACCATGACCTTTGTGAATGTCCGTGGTGCGGCTGGAAACCTGAATGGCAGAGCTCGAAACTGGAAATCGCCCATTGGCACGGCGAAGCACAGGAACCTCTGATGCGCTGGCCGGATGGGAATGTGCAAATAGGCTTCGGTGAGATCCAAGGCCGTGAGGAACTTGCCCTGGCATACTGCAGCGACCACTGATCACATCATCTCCATCCAGAACCATGACACCCTTAATGCTCGATTTACTCGTTTGAGATCCAAAATGGACCAGAAGTGCCTTCCTTTTTGGGAACCAAAATATAGATCGTGTATCAACTGCAACTGCATTGGTCATGGCAGCCTGCAGGGGGAGTTGATGAACGCATCATTCAGGGGTCTGGTAAACTAACGCATAACCTTCGTGAAAAACTTCGAGTACCCACTGGTCAGTGGTAAGCTGGACCCAGGTGGCATAGAATTCCCAGAGTCGTCCTGGATCCCCATGATCTCGTGTCTTTTTCAAGGAGAAGGAAGAGGAGGGGAAGAACCCCCTGCCTGCCCCCCTGAATCCACGAAAGACCTTGGAAAGGAGAGGCAAACTGCACAGCCCTAAACCTTCTAAAGTCCCGAGTTTGCCCGTGTATCGGTTGATCCCCTTCGCCCTTGTCTGGGTTTATCCTCGCTAGACGTAGTATTTGGGTAGATTTACAGAGCGTTTTCTAATGTATCAGCTCATTAATATTATCGCTCCAAAAGATAAAAAATCAATTGCCCTTCAATGCTTAATGAACTTAATAAACTTTTCTCTATTGCTTGTTCATATGATATAAGGCTAGGTCTCAGACTTCCCGACACTCATATGGCTAACTGCTAATGACTTTGGTTAGCAGGGCCGTGCCATCTAGCATCAATGACCTGCCAGAATCAGAAATTGAACAAGGTATAAAAATGAATATGTGTAGGATATCACCAAAAATTAATGAAATTCTATCAAAGCTTCTTGCCATGTAAGGGTGAATCTGTACACATTCCAATGGATAAAAAACTTATCTTGGATAGTCAAAGTCCCAAGGATTTCCCAACGCTGTACTATGTAGCGCTCCAACACGTTTCTCCGTTACAGGATTCTTCAGGGGAATTTCCTTTATAAACACAGCTCCGACATCCCCATGAGAATAAAGTTGAATTCGAAAGAAAAGCTCTTACTTCTCATGGCACTCTAAGATTGGGAAAAATATATATATCAATCAGTCAAGGGAACCAACTCATAACAAGTTGCCAATGCTAAGAGCATGAACGTATAGAACAGCCAGCTCACCAGCGAATGTTGATAAACTCAAAATAATGCTGCAAATTGCTGCCCACGTTTCCAATAATGGTGTCTCTTACATCAAGAAAAACGCCGCGCATGCGGGTGGACGATCTGTCAGCTTATTTAAATCAAAGCGCGCCAATCAGATCAATGAATTGATATGGCCTGTCAGATTACGTCAAACAGGCCCGCCATTCAATCATGTTATTCAGTCCTGTGGGTTCAACAGCTCTTAAAACAAAAATCCATCTTTGTTCTACAAACGTCAAGAATTGTTCCCGCGTTTTGTTTCCTCTGCCGGCATGTATCTGTTCAATAACAAAACACTTATAATCCATAAAAACGTGCCCCTTAAGCAGACTATGTTAAACAATGGGAGCTTCTGTCACCTGACATTTCAGTCGGCTTTTATGTTCACCCAGTCGTAGTCGTAGGGGTCTAATGGTTTTGCCTATGTATAATAGGTTGCAGGGACAACGTAGAGCATACACTACAAAAGCAGATTCGCAAGAAGTTGTGTTCCGTAATGTGTACACGACATCATGGTAAGTGAAGTGGTCAATCTGTAAATTCATAGAGCAAAAATTACAATTCCCGCAAGGGGAATGTCCCCGTGCTTGATTCAACGAGGCTGAAACTAATGAAGAATGGCGCAACTGAGTTGGGCTAACTAATTCTTTCAAGTTAACGTGCCGCTGCCAGACACATCTAATATGACGTCCCTGTAGACCCCTGGTATTCTGTAACACATTGGAATGTTTTCGTAAAATCTTCTGAATGGAGTAACTTAAAGGAGAGAATTTAGTAATGAAGTTAACTGTGGTGTCGTCCTCTTGGATCTTAGAACGAGGACATAAGAGAAGAGCTCGATGATTGCATTTAGCCCGACGATAAGCTTGATTGACGAGTTTCTGGGGATATCCCCTATCGTAAAAATTATTCTTCAACTCCTGAGATTGAATTACAAAGTCTGCATCATGAGAACAGTTCCGTCTGAACCGAATAAATTAGGAAAAAGGCAGTCCTTGTTTCAAACGACTAGGATGTGCACTTTGGTAGTGTAACAAAGTGTTACGATCAGATGGTTTTCTATATACCGTGGTTTTCCATCCCGTGGTGAGGCGGTAAATTTGCACATCCAGAAATGTAATAACACAAAATTGACAAAATTAAAAAAACGAGCACTTAAAATGGAGTTACACCGGCTGTCACTTGTAGAATATATTAGTCGTTAGCACATCCCCAGGGGACTACGAGTATATAAAGAGCCTAAGCTATATAATTCCGACAGTGTGTTTCTGGAGAAATGGAACAACATATTAAATAAGTGTTCTCTAGACCTTATGGTCTTGATTGTAGAAAATTCTGCGAAACAACTGATTGATTTGAATTTGGAAATATCAGTTATCATTGAGGGGTTGAAACGTGCAGAGTCCGACAGCCAGTTTATCTTACAGATGGAAGAGGTCACTAAACAATTGTCAGTAACCGATCAAGAAGTACGTGCAGTGAAGATGAAAAAATTGAGACGGGATTACAACGATTACACTTCCGGTTATGTATATCCCTGGATGGATGCCAACCGGAAGACTCGGAAAGGCAGGAGACATGTTCTTTTTGAAACAACTTCAGATGAGACCTCAGAGTCTGGGAGATCACTTAACGAAGAGCGAAGTGATGAAGAAAAAAAGCAAAAGAAGAAAGGGGGAGGAGGGAGAGGAAAATCCACGAATCGTGGAGGACACCGTGGCAAATCTTCCTAAATCTACTCATTTACCTTTTTCCACCCAATTGGTGGTCAATCTTTCAGGCGTTGATTTAACGTCTACACAATTGCAAGTATTAGAAAAGGGACTTTCTTTTGTCCCGGGGATCCGATATGATTCATTTCAAACACGTATAGATTTTGAACAATGTATTCGGAAATTACATCTAAAACATTATTTTGCCACAACCACTGTTGATAATAATAATCCAACACAATTGGATCAGGTGTCAACAGATCAATTGACTATTCAATCCTCTCCTCCACCAAAACTCTCCCTCCCGATTAAATCTACATGGGTTCCTCCCGGTCCATTACCTCCATCTATCTCTATTTTTAGAGATCTTGTTTTGTCTGATTTGACTCGTTTAGAGGAGTGTACTCCTTGGTATCATCAACAACGAAGCGTTTTAACTGTAGTAGAGAAACAAGCTTTACGCTCCCTCCAAGTCAATGATGAATTAGTGATACGCCGCGCGGACAAAGGAGGCGCAATTGTGGTCCTCCACCGGCAACAATATATACAAGAGGCCACTCGTCAACTTTCTGATATCACTGCTTATGTTAAATTATTATCTGATCCGACGACAGATATTAGTGCTACAATTTATGAAATCACTACACAAGCATTAGAAAGTAAATTCATTTCTAAAAAAGAATGGAAATATCTAAATCAGCCTTCTCCGAGTGTAGCTCGATTCTATCTCGTACCTAAAATACATAAAAGCATGACTAATCCGCCAGGACGTCCGATCGTCTCTACTAGAGGATCAAATCTGGAACCTCTCTCTGTTTTTTTGGATACTTTTTTACGGCCTTTAATGCCCACAATTTCATCGTACGTACGGGATACGTCTCACTTTTTGAACAACTTGGAACAGTATCATTACTTGACTATAGAAAATAATATTCTATTGGTAATTTATTTATTTATTTATTTACAGTTTCTTTTATACCGCGCTATTCGACATCAGCGCGGTTTACAATGAACAGAAACTACACTTCACAAAAATTGGTCAGTGCTTACAATGAACAGGGCAATAAGCTGGGTATACATTAAACAGGTTTACATTAAACAGGTTTCATAAACAGAGAACATAATAACTATGTACAAAAGCAACTATGTACAAAGCAACTAAATGCAGCTATATGTTTCTTGATGAGGGAAGAAGCAAGGTGAGATTGCAGCTCTTCGCGTTAAGACTATGGAGTGCATGGGTTTAACGTGTTAGCCTGGGGCGTAGAGGTGGGTTGGTGTGAGACAGTGTCTGAAATATTGTAGTGCTGCAAGAACAGGTGATGCTTCAGTGCCTTCCTGAACTGGGAGAGGTCACTGATGGTTCTGATGTCTGTTGGTAGGGCATTCCAACATAATGGTGCAAAGTAAGAGAAGGCTCTGGATCTGGTGGCTTGAGAGCACTTCGTGATTGCCTTGGGTAATACAAGGGAATTGGAGGCAGTCGATCTCCTTGCACGATTAGGGGGTGTAGTTGATATCAGGTCAGTGATAGAAGATGCGGAGTTGTTATTTATCGCTTTGTGAGTCATGGTTAGGATCTTCGCACCCCATTTCAACACCTTAACACTCCAAGCCCTTGAACTGTCGGTCATACCAGTACCATGGTCTGACCACAACCTTATTCGATTCAATATACCTACCCACACCTCTCACGTGTGCCAAATACCATCTAATTCACCCGGAACCCACGCAGCCCGATTTCAACCTCTCAACCGTGACAAGGTCCTAGAAAACCTCCAACCACTCTTAATTAACTCCTCCCTCAACTTAGATGACCTGGTATCCAAATGGGACGAGAACCTCAGAGCCGCCTCATGTCCAATACACAAGGAGAAGAAAATAAGAAAACGAGAACACGCACCATGGTTCTCTACTGACCTTCGTACATCTCTCATCCACTTACGCAAACTTGAAAGACAGTGGCGCCAAACCCACTCACCAGAGGCTCTTGAAATATATAACTCACACTTAACTACCCACCGTGAGAAGATAACACTGAGTAAGAAGCTCTATCACACAAACCTACTGAGACGCTCCATTAATAAACCTCATGCACTATTCAAGTTAGTAAAATCCATAACAAGAGAGCCAACTTCAGCCCAACCTGCAATGCCGCAGCCTCAGGACTACGCCAACTACCTGCAATCAAAAATGATTAAGGCCAGCACAAGCATAACTACCAACAACCCCTCTATATCACCTAAGGCACCGCAAATATCTCCATTTTGCAACTTCAATACTATATCAACTAGTGAAATTGAGAAAATTGTCGCCTCCATCAACCCTAGCACGGCACCTAACGACCCATGCCCAGCCAACTGGATCAAAGATCTGCGACATGATCTAAGCCAAATCCTGTGCAAAATACTGAACCAGTCCTTTCTAACAGGCGCATTCCCACAGAGTCTTAAACACACCTCTATCAAGCCCCTACTAAAAAACAGTAAGCTCGATCCATCCAAAGTTGAATCTTTTAGGCCAATCTCGAGCATCCCCCAGCTTGCAAAAATCATCGAGAAAGCTACCCAACAACAGCTCCAGCATCATATTGACACAGAAGCACCACTAGATAAATCACAACATGGGTTCAGAGAAGCACATGGAGTCGACACAATCCTTACAACCCTATTCAATGATCTGATCACAGGAATAAACAGCATCAAACAAGGATTTGTCCTCATCTTTTTAGACATTTCCGCCGCCTTCGACTCTGTGAACCACGATATACTCCTGCAACGTCTGAGAGAGAAGGGCATTCGAAGCACAGCACTGGAATGGTGCAGATCCTACCTTTCCAATAGGTGGCAAAAAGGTAAAACAGGCCAGGAATCCTCAGAGCCATTCCTACAGTCTCAAGGTGTTCCACAAGGATCTTCCCTATCGGTGTTAATGTTCAATATTTACATGCAGCCGATATGTGAACTGATCAGATCCTTCAACGTGCAATGCTTGGCATACGCAGATGACATCCTCATATACATGCCGTTCGAAACTGACCAACCAATGTTTACTCCAATAATCAATTGTTTCGGAGCAGTAGCTGAATGGCTGCTGACTCAAAACCTAAGAATAAACCATAGCAAAACTGATGTCCTATTTGTTACAAGGAACCGTAAGTTCGTACCTCCTCCGTCGCTCCTAGTCAACAACATAGAACTGACGTCCAAACCCACAATCCGATACCTCGGTATTACACTAGATCAACACCTGGATATGACAATGCATGTGAAGAATGTGACAAAGAATATATATCATAAGATCAGAATACTACGACACCTCCGTCCCCTCCTTGACTATACGGACTACAGATCAACCTTCCAGGCACTAGTCCTCCCACATCTAGATTTTGCGAACATCATCCTCCACGGGCTCTCTCAATCAACCTTAAATCCACTTCGCCTGGCTATAAATACAGCTGCAAGAGTCCTCTCTGGGTCTCCAAGATCTGCTCATATAACGCCTATCATGAAAGACCTACACTGGCTACCCCTACAAGCCAGAATCTCATATAAGTCTCTAGTCCTGACCTTCAAAGCCATGAATAACTACCCACCGACACCAATCAGCAAACTAATCCATAACACCCTTGAAAATAGAAACAGAAGGACTACAGCTATGAACACTTTAATAGTTCCCAAGATGATGACATCATGTACTAAAGCTACATCAAACAGAGCTTTTTCATTATTCGCACCCATGAATTGGAATATACTTCCCCATGAAATCGGAGGCATCAAAAGTCTATTACAATTCCGCAAAGTTGTGAAGCATCACTTATTCACAAAATACTACCCAGAAGTAACCATGGACGCTCACACAACCAACAGGCCTCCCACTTTCACCAAACAACTTAGCACCTTAATCCAACCAGAAAAGGGTTAGACCTCACAATAGTCCTCATTACTACTGTTGACCCGTGCAACCACATGAATACACGTACAATATCCACTCGAGTTTAAATATGGTATTTAATAAAAGCTTATACATAGCATAATGTTGATTGTACATAGTTATCTCTGTTACTCCTTGTTATATATTCCCTTGTTCTCTGTAAACTCAATGTTAATTGTATGCATTGCAGTATATTTTGTTCGATGTACACCGCGCTGATTTTAATAGCGCGGTATAGAAGAGATGTTAAATAAATAAATAAATAAATCCTGGACTGCATAGGAAGCCAATGTAGCTGTTTCAGTATTGGAGTGATGTGGGTTCTCTTGGAGGCTCCATAAAGGATTCTTGCAGCCGAGTTCATGGCCAATTGTAAGGGGTTAATTGTGCTCTTTGGTAGGCCATGTAGGATAGCATTGGCGTAGTCCAGATGGGGCATTATTAAGGCCTGAAAGACTGATCGAAAGTCATCTGGTTCAAGCAGCTGACGCAAATGACGAAGGGTCCGGATTTTATGATAGACAGATTTCGCTACGTTGCTGATGTGGGCCTTCATATTGAGCTGTTGATCGAGGGTAACCCCTAGGTATCTGACTGTAGACTTGCAGATGAGCTCGGTGTCACGCATCTTGATGGACCTTGGTGAGGAAAATGCAGGGTTTCTGGTCACGAAGAGGACTTCTGTCTTTTTAAAATTTATCTTAAGCATTTGTGATTTTAACCAGTCTGTAACCGCGTCGAAGCACTCGATTAGTGGGGAGAGGTCAAGGAGATCTGTTGAGAATGGCATATACATAAGGACATCATCAGCATAGACCAGGCAGTTGATGTTGAAAGAGTGGATGAGGTCACAGATAGGCTGCATATAAACGTTGAAAAGTAAGGCGGAAAGGGAGGAGCCTTGTGGTACACCTTTGGTTTGCTGGAAGGGGTCAGAGGTTGAAGATCCAGAACAAACATGTTGCCAACGGTCTCTGAGGTATGAGGAACACCAAGAGAGGGCGGATCCGTGAACTCCCTTCTCTCTCTCAGACGCGACAGGAGAACTTCATGGTCCACAGTGTCAAACGCCGCGGCAATGTCCATGAAGATTAAAGCAAAGCCTTGTCTGACATTGTTTAGGCCTATGGTTAGAGTATTGAACAAGGAAGTCAGTAAGGTTTCCACACCGTGTGATTCACGAAATCCGTGCTGACATGGGTGCAAGGGTGCATTGGAGTCAAGATGATCTTGTAGTTGACGTTGAGTGATCTTTTCAATGACTTTCGAAAGGAGAGGAATGCTGGAGATGGGTCTATAAGATTCCATCAAGGAGGGGTCCAACCTGCTGTTTTTTAGGAGAGGTCTGATGGATGTCTGCTTAAGAGTGTGGGGGAATGTCCCTGTAGAGAACGATACATCTATCATTTTAGCTAGAAATGGGCTGAGATCAGCCCGTAGTGACTTTATCCAGGAAGCTGGACAGGGGTCGGAGGGTGATGTTGAGGGATTTATTTTTAAGATGGTATCTTGAATGACTCTGTCATTTGGGGTGGAGAAGGAAGAGAGAGTGTGTTGAGTCTCACCTGAGAATTGGCTAGGTGAGGGTGGAGGGACAGTGTAGGGAGTGTTGGCTGAAGTGGGGGGCATAGAGGTTGGATCAAGCTGATTACTGCTAATTAATGCTAGATATAGCTGCATTATACACTAGCATCCCACAGGAAGCAGCATTGGAGACCATACATACTGCACTAGTCACTAGAGGTGACCTTTCAGATGAATATATTGCTTTCCTGATGCGGATTACCCGTTTAACTATTCAGAAGAATTATTTTCAGTTTGAGGGGGACATTTTCCAGCAAATTTCGGGAGTTGCGATGGGGGCTACTTGCGCCCCCTCTATTGCTAATCTGTTCATGGGGGCGTATGAAACTAAGTGCTTAACGACTAGCCCGTTTCAATCCTGTATAAAGCTTTGGAAGCAGTATATCGACAACATCTTTTTAATTTGGCAGGGGCAAGAAATAGAATTAAAACATTTTCTAGTTTGGTTAAATTACATCAACCCTCACATCCAGTTTACTAGCAATAGTCACACCGATGTTATTACATTTCTGGATGTGCAAATTTACCGCCTCACCACGGGATGGAAAACCACGGTATATAGAAAACCATCTGATCGTAACACTTTGTTACACTACCGAAGTGCACAACCTAGTCGTTTGAAACAAGGGCTGCCTTTTTCCCAATTTATTCGGTTCAGACGGAACTGTTCTCATGATGCAGACTTTGTAATTCAATCTCAGGAGTTGAAGAATAATTTTTACGATAGGGGATATCCCCAGAAACTCGTCAATCAAGCTTATCGTCGGGCTAAATGCAACCATCGAGCTCTTCTCTTACGTCCTCGTTCTAAGATCCAAGAGGAAGACACCACAGTTAACTTCATTACTAAATTCTCTCCTTGAAGTTACTCCATTCAGAAGATTTTACGAAAACATTCCAATGTGTTACAGAATACCAGGGGTCTACAGGGACGTCATATTAGATGTGTCTGGCAGCGGCACGTTAACTTGAAAGAATTAGTTAGCCCAACTCAGTTGCGCCATTCTTCATTAGTTTCAGCCTCATTGAATCAACCACGGGGACATTCCCCTTGCGGGAATTGTAATTTTTGCTCTATGAATTTACAGATTGACCACTTCACTTACCATGATGTCGTGTAAACATTACGGAACACAACTTCTTGCGAATCTGCTTTTGTAGTGTATGCTCTATGTTGTCCCTGCAACCTATTATACATAGGCAAAACCATTAGACCCCTACGACTACGACTGGGTGAACATAAAAGCCGACTGAAATGTCGGGTGACAGAAGCTCCCATTGTTCAACATAGTCTGCTTAAGGGGCACGTTTTTATGGATTATAAGTGTTTTGTTATTGAACAGATACATGCCGGCAGAGGAAACAAAACGCGGGAACAATTCTTGACGTTTGTAGAACAAAGATGGATTTTTGTTTTAAGAGCTGTTGAACCCACAGGACTGAATAACATGATTGAATGGCGGGCCTGTTTGACGTAATCTGACAGGCCATATCAATTCATTGATCTGATTGGCGCGCTTTGATTTAAATAAGCTGACAGATCGTTCACCCGCATGCGCGGCGTTTTTCTTGATGTAAGAGACACCATTATTGGAAACGTGGGCAGCAATTTGCAGCATTATTTTGAGTTTATTGACATTCGCTGGTGAGCTGGCTGTTCTATACGTTCATGCCCTTAGCATTGGCAACTTGTTATGAGTTGGTTCCCTTGACTGATTGATATATATATTTTTCCCAATCTTAGAGTGCCATGAGAAGTAAGAGCTTTTCTTTCGAATTCAACTTTATTCTCATGGGGATGTCGGAGCTGTGTTTATAAAGGAAATTCCCCTGAAGAATCCTGTAACGGAGAAACGCGTTGGAGCGCTACATAGTACAGCGTTGGGAAATCCTTGGGACTTTGACTATCCAAGATAAGTTTTTTATCCATTGGAATGTGTACAGATTCACCCTTACATGGCAAGAAGCTTTGATAGAATTTCATTAATTTTTGGTGATATCCTACACATATTCATTTGTATACCTTGTTCAGTTTCTGATTCTGGCAGGTCATTGATGCTAGATGGCACGGCCCTGCTAACCAAAGTCATTAGCAGTTAGCCATATGAGTGTCGGGAAGTCTGAGACCTAGCCTTATATCATATGAACAAGCAATAGAGAAAAGTTTATTAAGTTCATTAAGCATTGAAGGGCAATTGATTTTTTATCTTTTGGAGCGATAATATTAATGGGTTTATCCTCGGCCAAGTGACCACCTTTTGTATCCGTTATATCCTTAACTAACTTTTCTAGCGCTTAGCCAGAAGTTCGCCCTCTGCCCTGTCTACTACAGCGACCTCTGTCGGCCGCCTCTTCTGGACCTTAGACGCTTTGCCCAAGTCTGCTCCTGGTTGCTGCCACATGCAGGTGGCTTTGTGCATCAACAGCACAAACTCTGGCAAAAATGCCGCCAGTGCTGCATGTAGCTGCCCTCCCGAGGAGGTAGAGGGCTTCGGGGAGCCTGCCCGCCTTCCTTTCTTTTGGCCAGAGTGAACCGATTCCAGCTGTTCTTTCACTGGCATCCCTCTCCCCCAGGGAATAGGGGTCATAAGGGATTCAGGGTGGATATCTCCACATCCCCTGGGCCCTCCTGTCTGCTGTTCCTCAGCTGACTGACTCCAATTCGCAGTTGCGGGGTTTGAGAGGGAGGCCTGATGCAACCCACATGCTGCACATGTGGGCTTAGGCATTCCTTGCTGGCTGAATCTGGGCACTAGGACAAGGAAAAACAAAAACAAAAAAAATGCCCTGTGTCCAGACTGAGTCCTAATGTACCCCACAGTTATCTCTGGTGCCCTGCGTGCGTCCTGAGCTCCCCCGGCTCACTCCCAGCACTACTGACTCATGCACTGAAAAACAAAATAGTGCTAGAGTTTACCGCTCAGCCCGCCAAAAACCACCATTGAGCCTGCTCCCGTAAGCCGAGCCGTGGTAGAGGAATTAGCACACCCCGAGACTTCCCCCCCTTAGGACACAACCGCCTGGTTACCGTCTATTAGATTTCTCCTAGTGACCCACAGGTTTCTGCATGCGCCTTCTTACCTCCTCTCCCACCGAGGGGGGATTGGGAGATAGCACTATTGGCTGTCTGCAGCCACCATCAAGGCTCACGCTGACTGCTACAACCCCCGTCTGTTCTGTTCTCTGGTGCTGGCCAAGTCGTCCTGTTTTTTTTTTTTAAACAAAAAACTTTAGCCGCAATGCAGTTCAGAGGTATTCTGCTGCCCCTGAATCATCTTCTCCTGAATGTGAATCATCTCCTCTAGCAGGACTCAAGGACATTATCTGATAAGTAAAACGTCACCTTCCATATTTATTTTTTATTTATTTACATTCTCTTATATACCGCGATATTCCGCATCAGTGCGGTTTACATGGAACATCAAAACTTACACATTTCAGTAGTTGATCTGTGTTTACAATGAACAGGTATTCGAACTTGGATCAAAACTTGGGTAACTATTTACATCTCGACAATCTAGTATAGAAGAATTCCTTTGTGCTGCATTGGCTAGCTAGTTGATGGGTCTCTAGTGGTACTGTTTTCCGGGTAATACAAGAGGAAGAGGTGAAGTTTTAATGCTTTCCTTAATTGGGCTAGAAAAAGACCACATAGCCTTTTATATCTGCCCTTCAATATCAAATATAAAGTCCCTTCTTTTCTTTTAGTGATCTTCTGAGTCTGTCAAATGTTTTTTTGAATTCAGATACTGTCCTAAGGTTACCTTCACAGGGAGATTATACCATGCTTTCCATAAAGAAATATTTCCGCATATCTGAGTCTATCCCCTTTCACCCTGATCCTATGTCCACTCATAGCAGAGATTGCTTTCAATCAAAAGAGGTTCTCCTCTTGTGCATTTATGCCACGGAGGTATGTAAACATCTCTGTCATATCTTCTCTATCCCGCCTTTCCTCTAACGTATACATATTACGATTTTTAAGTCTGTCCTAATATGTTTTATAACAAAGACCACTAACCATTTTAGTAGCCACCCTCTGCACAGACTCACACCCTGTTTATGTCTTTTTGAAGGTATAGTCAGGTCACCAGAAATGCACACAATACGCCAAATGAGGTTGCACCAGAGACTTATACAGAGGCACTATAACCTTTTTTTCTGCTGTCTATTACTCTCCCTATACACCCAAGCATCCTTCTGGCTTTCACTATTGCCTTTTCTATCTGTCTAGCCACCTTAAGATCATCAGAAACAATCACACCCAGGTCATGCTCTTCTTTCATGAACAGAAGTACTTCACCCCCTACACTGTAATGCTCCCTTGGATTTTTGAAGCCCAAATGCATGACCCTGCATTTTTTAGCATTAAATCTCAACTGCCAAATTCTAGAACATTCTTCAAGCTTACCTAGGATCCCTCCTCGTGTTATCTACGCCTTCCTGTCTATTCTATTGCAGATTATGGTATCATCCGCAAAGAGGCAAACCTTACCAGAGAGCCCTTCCGCAATATTACTAGCAAAGATGTTATAAAGAATCGGACCAAGGACAGATCCTTAAGGCACACCACTAGTAACCTCCTACTCAGAGAGCTTCATTTACCTGTACCCTTTGTCGCCCCCACTCAACCAATTTCTAACCCAGTCCACCCCTTGGGTGTCAAAGGCTTTAATGAATCTAGAACTCTCCCTTCAGTCCAACTCCCTGGTCACCCAGTCAAAGAAATCAATCAGATTTGTCTGATAAGACCTGCCTCTAGTAAACCCATGCTGCCTCAGATCCTGCAATCCATTGAACGCCACTATCCTCCCTTTTAGCAGCGTTTCCAATAATTTACTCATCACAGAGGTCAGACTAACCAGCCTGTAGTTTTCAATCCCATCCTTACTTCCGCTTTTGTGTAAAGGGACCACGTGTACCTTCCCCCCCAGTCCTCTGAGACCACTTCAGACTCCAAAGAAGCATTGGAGTGGAGCTGCTAGAACGTCCCCAAGTTCCTTCAATATTCTTGGATATATTACATCCTGTCCCATTGCTTTGTCTGTTTTTATTTTCGCTAGTTCCTCACTAACTCAGTCATCTGAAAATAGTTCAAGATATATGTCACTTCTGTTCGCTGGGCTGCCAGTTGGGAAAAAAGGCGCAGAGACACCAGAAAATTACAGATACAAAAAACTACAAATTGAGACCCACACTTGACACAGGATCAGCGAGGTCAGGTGGTGGGAAGAGTACCGGTGCGATACCGGAGGCGAGTAAGAAACTCAGAGAAAAAAAATCAACTTTTTCCAGGGACAAGCCAGACGAATGTCTAAAGGGCTCCGCGGAAAAAAGGAGACTGAGCAAGACAGTACCCTTGGGCAGAAAGGGGACCACGCATGTGTGGTGGCATGTCCCAAAAACTTTCATTGAAAGCTGGGGGGATGCTTCCGTGAGGGCTCCATCAGTGCCGACGTCACTCATATGTGAGGACTGACTTCCTGCTTGTCTCCGGAGAACAATGTCTCTTTGGATTTGGGGGTGGTGCCAGAGGCCTAGAGAGAGGTACATGTAGTCCCTTTACACAAAAGCGGAAGTATGGATGTGGATGAAAACTACACGCTAGTTAATTTAACCTCAGTGGTGAGTAAATGATTGGAACGCTGCTGAAAGAGAAAATAGTGATATTTCTGGAGTCTAACGGGTTACCAGATCAAAGGTGGCATGGATTCGCCAGGGGCAGTTCTGGTCAGAGAAATCTGATTGATTTCTTTGACTGGGTGACCAGGAAGTTGGACAGAGGGAGAGCCCTAGATGTGGTGTATTCAGATTTCAGTAAAGCATTTGACACCTTAATTTATCAAATATTTTAGTACCATCTGCATTACCAGTCCCCCAGAGGACACCCCCAACAGTGGGCCATTTCAAATGTGGATCTTGTTCTGTTTGTCTACTTGCAATTACCACTAAAGGCTTGTTTGTTTATCCTGGCACACGAGCACTTTTTACTCAAGAGTTTCACTAATTCTAACTCTGAGAACGTCATTTATTTGATTAAATGCCCATGTGATGTCATGTACATTGGCAAAACTCGACAGTGTGAAGACTAGAATCATCGAACATCGTAGTGCCATCTGCTGTTTGTCACTTCAGAAACCCCTTATGAGTCACTGGGTGGAGGCATCAGCCTTTTTGGCTTGAGATTTTTAGTGTTGAAGCAAGTACGGCCACATTGGAGGTGCGAAGATATCAATAAGACATTATTAAGATTGGAACAAAGAATTATTTTTGAGATGAGTATGCTGCACCTCAAGGGTTTAAATCAGGATACAGATCCATTTTTTTTTTTGTGATTTTTATGCCTAGTGACAATAGATCAGTAGATCTGTACCCTTCTCGTGATCCTGCCTTCCGTTTGTTCTGGCTATGTTTTTATACATTTTGTTTTTACAATTTGGTATATGGGTTAGGTATCCTTTATGCTGCCACGACCTTCCTTTTATTTTTAGTTATATTCTCATTTTTATTCTTTTGCTCTTTATTTTTCTTACCATCATCAGAGTGGGGGTGATTTTATTTGGTATGTAATAATCCTACATACCCCTAAATGGCGGGTGCTATGATAACATTCTTTTAATTATTTTGAGTGGCGGGTGCTTTTTAATCAATCATGCATATTATCCACTGGTTAGAATGACGGTGCTTCTACTTGGTATACGTTTTATTCGGAATGGGTTATCACACAGGTTTCATGGTTCGTCCAGTGACGACATAGCGTAGTTACTCACCTGTAACAGGTGTTCTCCAGGAGCAGCAGGAATCAGTCCTCACATATGGGTGACGTCGGCGCCGACGGAGCCCTCACGGAGCAATTTTCCCCAGCTTTCAAAGAAAGCCTTTGGGAATTGCAGCGCGCATGCGCGGTCGCCTTCCCGCCCAAGGGTGCCATCTTAGCCAGTCTGATGACATAGCTAAAAGACAGCATAAAAATTTGCAAAAAAACTGAAGCAGATGATTGCAACTCCACGGGGAGGAGGGAGGGTTGTGAGGACTGATTCCTGCTGCTCCTGGAGAACACCTGTTACAGGTGAGTAACTACGCTTTCTCCAGGACCAAGCAGGAAGTCAGTCCTCACATATGGGACTCCCAAGCTTAAGGCTACCGGAGACCCTAAGCACAAAAATGAGCTCCCTCTAGCTCAGCGGTACAGAAGGAAGGAATCTTCACTGAATTATTACCCACCGGTAGCCCCCATCCGGGATGGAGGGTAGGAGTTGCTCAAACCTCGAAGAGATTTCGGAGGACTGCCTGTCCGAAAGCACTGTCCCTACGGGACTCCCTCTCGAGACAGTAATGGACCGCAAAAGTCTGGCTCGAAGACCAAGTAGCGGCCCGGCAGATGTCTGCCAGCGGAACAGAGCGGAGGTAAGCCACTGACGTAGCCTTCGCCCGAACACAATGAGCCGTGACTCAACTTTCTAAGGAGAGTCCGGCTGCCCCATAAGCCCAAGCGATACAGTCAGCAACCCAGATGGACAGAGTACGCTTGGAGACCGGGAGCCCCAATTTATTGGGGTCAAACGACACAAAAAGCTGAGCAGCTTTACGGTGCTCCCGCGTACGGTCAAGGTAGAAGTTCAATGCCCTTCTACAGTCCGGGGTATGCAGGACCCGTTCAGCTCGGCTGGAGTGAGGCCTGGGAAAGAAGGTTGGAAGTACCACCTCCTGATTCATGTGAAAAGGGGAGACAACCTTCGGAAGAAATTTCGGGTGAGTCCGTAGGACTACCCTATTTTTGTAGAACCGAGTGTAAGGGGGATCAGACACGAGGGCCTGCAATTCACTTACGCGTCTAGCGGAAGTGAGGGCTATCAGAAATAAGGTTTTCCACGAAAGAAAACGTAAAGAACAGGTAGCCATTGGTTCAAAAGGCGGACAGGTGATCCGCTGTAACACCACATTTAGATCCCAGTCTGGTGCTGGGGGGCGCAGAGGTGGTTTAAGTAGAAGGAGACCTCGGAGAAACCTCGCTACGAGAGGGTCGCTGGAAAGAGGTCTACCATCCACCGGCACATGATGTGCTGAAAGAGCACTGAGGTGAACTTTGAAGGAGTTGGACTTAAGTCCCAGATTAGAGAGGTAGAGCAAGTACTGCAAGATCACCGACACCGAGCAGGAGAAGGGATCCTGAGACTGCTGGGCACACCAAACGGAGAAGCGACGCCATTTAAGGGCGTAGCATTTGCGGGTAGAAGGTCTCCGAGAAGCCAGGACGACCTCCTCCACCTCTGCCGGCAATAGAAGGGGAGCGAGGACTACCCTTTCAGCAGCCAGGCCATTAGATTGAGAGATCTGAGGTTGGGGTGTAGCAGAGACCCCTGATCCTGCGTTAGGAGATCCGGTTGAAACCCCAGAGGGAACGGATCCTCTACCGCTAACTGGAGCAGGAGTGGAAACCACGGCTGTCTGGGCCAGCGAGGAGCCACCAGGATCATGGAAGCTTTGTCTCGGAGAACCTTGAAAAGAGTCCGAGAGACTAGCGGGATGGGAGGAAACGCATACAGAAGGCTCTCCGACCATGAGAGTAGAAAAGCATCTGCCGCCACTCGATGGGGATGTGGCTGACGAGAGCAGAAGCGAGGAAGTTGCCGGTTGAGAGGACTGGCAAAAAGATCCATCGTGGGGAGTCCCCACTTCAGAAAAAGTTTCTGAACTACCAAGGGATCCAGACGCCACTCGTGCGGCTGGAGTATCCTGCTGAGTTTGTCCGCCAGGCAATTTTCTTGGCCTGGGAGATAAACTGCCTTGAGAAGAATGCCGTGACTGACGGCCCAAGAGCAAAGCTTCTGAGCTTCTCGACAGAGAAGGAAGGAGCCCGTGCCCCCCTGTTTGTTCACGTAGAACATGGCCACTTGATTGTCCGTCTGGACAAGGACGGACTGGTGAGCAGTCAGGTGGGAGAAAGCCTTGAGCGCCAGACGGATTGCTCTGAGCTCCAGGAAGTTGATCTGTTGAGCAGATTCCCACTCGGTCCAGAGACCTTGAGTACATGCCCCTTGGCAATGTGCTCCCCAACCCAGGAGGGAAGCATCGGTCGTCAGCACTTGAGCTGACTGAGGTGACTGAAAAGGCATGCCGAGCACCAGATTCGGCCGATGAAGCCACCACTGTAGAGACGAGGCCAGCGGCTCGGAGATGCGCACTAAGTCGGCTAGACCGCCGGTGGCTTGATGCCACTGCTTGCGAAGGCACCATTGAGCAGGCCGCATATTCAGGCGGGCATTGGGGGTCACATGGACCGTGGAAGCCATATGGCCGAGTAGTCTCAGGAAGCGCCTGGCGGAGACCAGGGACTGGCTGCGAAAACGGCCGGCTAGGTCCACGAGCCGTTGAGCCCTGTCGAGAGGCAGGAAAGCTCGCGCCTGAGGAGTGTGCAGTCTTGCGCCGATGAACTCGAGATCCTGTGAGGGGAGCAAAGTGGACTTTGCGAAGTTTATGACAAAGCCTAAGTACTGCAGAAGAGTCACCGTGCGGTGAGTGGCACTGGTGACTTCCGGAGAGGACGATGCTCTGATGAGCCAGTCGTCTAGGTACGGAAAGACAGAGGCCGTGAAGCCGGAGATAGGCCGCCACCACCGCGAGGCATTTTGTGAAGACTCGCGGTGCGGAGGATAGGCCAAAGGGCAGTACTCTGTACTGGTAGTGATTTCCTGCCACCACAAACCTTAGGTATTGGCGGTGGCTGGGGTGGATGAGGATGTGCGTGTAGGCATCCTTTAGATCCAAGGAGCATAGCCAATCTCCCTGCTGGAGGTAGGGCAGAAGGATTCCAAGGGTAAGCATCTTGAACTTTTCCCGCACAAGGAACTTGTTGAGGTTGCGCAAGTCCAGGATGGGTCTGAGGCCTCCTGTCCTTTTTGGTATTAGGAAATACCTGGAATAAAAGCCTTGACCTCGCAGGTGGTGGGGCACCGGTTCCACCGCCTGTTCCTGAAGAAGACTTGCTAACTCCTGAAGGAGTAAGTCCCTGTGCAGAGGGAGTCGTGGAGGTTCTCCCGGGAAATAAGAGGGAGGGACCTGGTGGAAGTGGAGAAGATATCCTTCTCTTACGACTTGAAGCACCCAGGCATCTGAAGTGATGTTGGACCACCTGTGGGCGAAGTGAACCAGCCGGCCTCCGGTGCTGGGAGGAGCCAGCTGAGGGGGAGAGGCTATGCTGATGAAGTCAAAAACCCCCACCCTGCTGAGCAGGGGCTGGTGGTGCAGGCTTGGGGGCTTGCTGCCTACGGGACCCGCTACCCCGTCCCTTGGCCTGCTGGCCCTGTTGGGGAGCTGCGGAGGCCTGATATAGAGGGTAGTGTTTATAGGCAGCCGCCTTTCTCGGGTAAAAGGACTTCTTTCCCGAGCCCTACTTTTTCTGGGAAGGGGCGGAGGTCTTCCTAGAAAGCCTAGTCCTGGTGAGAGTCTCCGTCTCGATTTGTGCAGCCTTTTCAGCCATGGGCTTGCCAAAGAGGTTCTCACCTCTGCAGGGGACATCGACCAACTTGTCTTGCACCCAAGGCTCAAGGTCAGATGACTGAAGCCAAGCCTGTCGGCGGGCACCGATGCCAGCTGCGGCTACTCGAGCCGATGCCTCGAAGCCATCATAGGCTGCTCGTGACATGAATTTGGAGCATTCCCTAATACCAGTTGTCAAGGCCAAGAACCTCCGCAAAGGTTCCTCGGACAGACCAGCGGAGAATCCGGCTATCTCTTTAGCCAGGTCTCGGAGATACATGCCCATGTATAGCTGGTAGGTCTGGACACAACAAGCTAGCATAGAGCCCTGGAAACACTTCTTGCCAAGGCCATCCAGGTTACGGGCCTCCCTGCCAGGAGGCACCGAGGAGTGCATCTTTTGGCTCTTAAGCCTGTGCATGGCCGATTCCACTACCATGGAATGGTGTGGCAGCTGTGCTTTTTGGAAGCCAGGGCTCTTGCGGACTCGATAGATGGAATCGACCCGCTTGCTTAATACCGGCGAGGAGGCCGGACTCTCCCACATGCGGAAGAGTAGTCGTTCCAGCATGGGAGGAACCGGTACAGTAAAGTGCTCCCGGGCGGGAGAGTCGTACTGAAGGGCGTCGAGCTCTTCGGCTCTTTGGCTCCTCCTCGGGATCCGCAGGGAAGGCCAAAGCCTTGGCCATATCCCTGATGAAGTCCGAGAACCGGGCATCCTCCGGAGGGGACTGTTTCCGAGGCTCAGACTCAGGTGAGTCCGAGGGGACACACCGAGTCCGAAAGGAATCAGGTGACTCCTCCTCCTCAGACTCCCAGGCCGACTCCGAGGAGGAATCGGTGGGGTCGACTCGGGCGGGCGGCGGCGCCGGCCGCCCCGACGCCAAGGGAGTCGGCGTCGACGACCTCGGTCCCGAACGGGAGGCCGAGGGTGACCTCGACCGAGGATCGACTCGAGCCCGCATGGACTCGAGGATCGGCTCGGTCTCCGGGGTCGACTTAGACGTCGACGTCCCGGCGGTCGGGGCAGCGGCGCCAGCGAGGCTAGCGATCAGTGCCCGCTGCTGGTCCATGAAGGCAGATAGTCTGCTCTCCAAGGCCGTCAACCTGAGTCCGACCTCAGGTGACCCAGCAGCCTCCGACTCGGGCCCCGACGGCGTCGGGCCCGACGTCGGACCTCTCGGAGGCGAGTCCAGAAGGACTACAGGACTTACCCGGGCAGGCAACTCCTCCAGGCGAGGTCGCTTCGAGAGGTGCTCCTTCTCCAACGATCCGGGACGGCTATCGGGGCTATGCGATCTGGCCCTCGCCGAGCCAGGAGTGTCCACCAACGCCGTCCTCGCGGGTTTCGACTTCCATCGATGGTCTCCGGAGGGAGAACCTCTGTCGGAGGAACTTCGGCGATGGTCAGAGCTGGAGCCTCTGGATGCCGAGGCCTCCGACGAGGTCCGGGTACGGCTGGGGTCAGCGAAGATCCTATCCCGCTGATGCCGCCGACTCCTCAATGCTTTGGAGGACATTTTGCCACAGGCTCCACAGATCATTTCTTCATGATCCGGGCCCAGGCAGCGGAGGCAATTATCGTGTGTGTCAGTGAGTGACATATTTCTGTCACACTGACCACACCGTTTGAAACCACTGGCAGCCATCGGGGGAAAAAGGGCCCCTGCAAGGTCAAAGGACCGGGCTGCCAGTGAAAAACCGAAAACGAAACTGACTAAAAATCAGAAAAACCGAAAAATAAGAGAAGGACTCGCAACGGCGTCGCGAGTCCGGGCAGGAAAACGACCGGCGTCGAACCGAAGTGAAAAGAGAGAAAAAACTCACGAAAATCAACTTTTTTAGCGGGGACACGACGGGGACGTCTGTAGGGCTCCGTGGAAAAAAGAAGACTGGCTAAGATGGCACCCTTGGGCGGGAAGGCGACCGCGCATGCGCGCTGCAATTCCCAAAGGCTTTCTTTGAAAGCTGGGGAAAATTGCTCCGCAAGGGCTCCGTCGGCGCCGACGTCACCCATATGTGAGGACTGACTTCCTGCTTGGTCCTGGAGAACTTTTTATTATTGATAAATGGAGTGGCAGTTGCCTTCTATTTATGCACTTCGAATGTTGGTGGTTTTTAATACTCTTATTTATTCATTTAGGCATGTGATCATTCATATGAAATCCTGCTATGGTTATTAATTTTTAACTTTTGAAATTTGACCTTTTTAGTTTTTGTTTTTTTATTGGCTGACAGTTTTTGCCCCTCCCGCTCCTCCTCCAATGCCCAATCGGGGCTCTATCACCCTTTGAAAAGATGCACGCTACAGGCATACCTGCACCTAAGGGCCTCGCCAGAGGGCCCTTTGGCGTGGCCCTTAGGCGGGAGTCTGTGGCGGACACAACGGAAGATATCGGACCAGAACTCCAAAGAAATCCTCAAGTCATCAACGATAACAGCTGCAGTGAAATAGTAAGCCTGTGCCTTAGCTGACTCCTGTATAACAAGTCTGTTATCTCCTACGTTTGCATTAGAACTTACAGCACGTGCTACATGTTTTTATTTGTATACACGCCTCCTACCATATACCTAGTATCTAGATACAGCTGTATTACATTGCTTAATCTAAATGCTATCTCAAGTATAGATTATAGCACTCTGTCTACCTCAAGGCTTCACCATTGTTAACCCAGCTCTAACCTTCAAAAACTAAACTGTACACTAGATTGCCTGCCCCTGCAATTTGCCTATTTCTCCAAACTATATCTTCAAACTCAGAACAAACATGACCCACCCTAACATAACAAGTTCAAGGATACTAACTCTTCTACATCCTCATCACATTATTTGTATTAACCCAGTGTCTGAACCCCTCTTACAACTATGCTATACCTATAATCTATAACCCAAACCGGTGTATCTACAAGCACCCCCACGTCAATTTTGGCCACAGCCACAACTCAATCCACAATAGACTAATCAATATAAAGTTAAAAGCAATCCCCTAACACGAAAATCATTCCAAGCCGAGACTAAACAACTCACTTGCTATCTAGTCAATACTAGATCAATGAGAAAGAAACTACCAGTTTTTAAGGACCTGATATCTGACCATTCCCTGACATTATCTTCATAACTGAAACTTGGCTAACAGACACTGATGTAATTTTAATAAATCGACACCAGAATATGAAATCTTCCACACACACAGATCTTTAAAGAGAGGAGGAGGAGAAATCCTCATTATAATAAAATAATCTCTGAAAGCTTCCTTAATAACATCTGATAACATTTCTAATATAGACATACTCACCATAAAAATAAAACAATGCAGCATATGCCTAGCATAGTGACCACCTAACCCAAAACCAGACAACCTGGATGTACTAATTGAACTACTTGGCTCCTCCAACGACACAAACCCCATGATTTTACTTGCTGACCTTAACCTTCCATCTCTTTCACATAGCCACATGTTATTATTCCTAAATGCCATCGAAGATATGGACACATCCAAATTAAAAACAATCAGACTCATATAAAAGGCAACACCCTTCACCTTGTGTTCCTACCTAACTCACTCAATGATGAATATAATCCCAACTCACTAGAAATACATCCTATCCCTTGGTCATATCACCACCTGATACAATTCCAACTACCCTGGATGAACATCTCATAAAGCAAATCTATGCATACCTCTCATTTCAAAAGATTCAAAAAAAGGGGCTATACATTTCAAACAGAGGTAAGCATTTGTGTTTTTTTTAAATTGCTAGCTCTCTGACGGGGAGCTCTTAAAAGGGGTTTGGTACATTTTTAAAACAAAGTTAAATTCTTTGTGGTGCTTTAGTTTAAAGGGAAGAACATTTTCTTTAGTGGGGTAGGTTTAAAACTCTACTTTAGTAACTTTCTCAGCTCTTTGAAGCCACTGACACCTAATCAGAAGTTAGTGGGTCTGATTAGCCTGTGAAAGAACTGAGAACAGCTGAGGCCTGCATAAAAGGCATCAGAGCCCTGCACTGTTGAGGCATTCCTAAAAGGGGCTATACATTTCAAACAAAGGTAAGCATTTGTGTTTTTTTAAATTGCTAACTCTCTGACTGCTGGGAGCTCTTAAAAGGGGTTTGGTACATTAAAAAAAAAGTTACATTATTTGTGGTGCTTTAGTTTAAAGGGAGGAATATTTTCTATAGTGGGGTAGGTTTAAAACTCTGCTTTAGTAATTTTTGCAGCTCTTTGGAGCTACTGACAGCTAATCAGGGGTTAGTTCCCTTCCTACCCCCCCAACTCCTACCCACCCCTAGTGAGTGGTATTGCTTTGTAGGGCACCTCCCCCTTTAACAAATCACAGAGAATTGGACCAGCACATTTTGAATATAATTAAAGAGATTTAACTGCTTTTTCTCTGAAAGGACAGCTGCAAAACCGGCTGGTACTTGGTAGATCTCTCTCTTTTGCTTTAACAGATACCTAAGCTCCACGAACAGAACAATGGCTGGGAAAAATCGTATCGCTAAAGTTGTTGCCCCCGTTAGAGCTTCTGGCTCTGTCCAGACAGAGGTCCCAATGCCAGTTAGAAACATAGAAACATAATGACAGAAAAAGACCACATGGCCTATCTAGTCTGTCCTTTCATATCAACAACTACAACAGTCCACTTTTTACCTTTAGAGATCCTCTATGTTGGTCCCATGCTTTTTTGAATTCAGTTACTGTCCTCATCTCTACCACCTTCACTGGGAGACTATTCCACGGATCCACTACTCTTTCCGTAAAGAAATATTTCCGCATATCACTCCTGAATCTATCTCCCTTCACCCTCATCCCATGTCCCCTCGTAGCAGAACTTGCTTTCAATTGAAAGAGGCTCTCTCCCTGAACATTTATGCCACGGAGGTATTTAAACATCTCAATCATATCACCTCTATCCCGCCTTTCTTCTAAGGTGTACATATTAAGTTGAAGGACCAGTTCCTTGTGCAGGGTGCCTGCATGCTGAAGCTCTCAGGAAACAAGTGGAGGAACTCAGAGAGGAGGTGGCGAGGCTGAGGAGCATTCAAGACAGTGAGAAGTACATTGATGAGATGCTTCTTGCAACAACCAAGCTCTCCAACAGACGAGATGGGTGCATACAGAATGACGAAGATTGGACACAAGTCACCAGGGCCTGCAGAATCACCAATCCAACTTCTCCAGCCCTTGAATAGAAACATGGAAATATGACAGAAAAAGACCACATGGCCTATCTAGTCTGTACTTACATAACAACTACAACAGTCCCCTTTTTACCTTTAGAGAACCTCTGTGTTTGGTCCCATGCTTTTTTGAATTCAGTTACTGCCCTCATCTCTACCACCTCCACTGGGAGATTATTTCACAGATCCACTACTCTTTCCGTAAAGAAATATTTCCGCAAATCACTCCTGAATCTATCCCCCTTCACTCTCATCCCATGTCCCCGCGTAGCAGAACTTGCTTTCAATTGAAAGAGGCTTTCTCCCTGAACATTTATGCCACAGAGGTATTTAAACATCTCAATTATATCACCTCTATCCCGCCTTTCCTCTAAGGTGTACATATTAAGATCCTTAAGTCTGTCCTCATATGCTTTATAGTGAAGACCACTAACCATTTTAGCAGCCACCCTCTGCACCGACTCCATCCTGTTCACATCCTTTTTAAGGTGCAGTCTCCAGAATTGCACACTATACTCCAAATGAGGTTGCACCAAAGACTTATACAGAGGCACTATCACCGCATTTTATCTGCTAGCCATTCCGCTCTGTAGGCACCCAAGCATCCTTCTAGCTTTTGCGGCCGCATTTTCTACCTGTTTACCTACTTTAAGATCATCAGACACAATCATGCCTAGGTCCCACTCTTCTTTAGTGTGCAAAAGTACTTCACCCCCTATACTATATTGTTCCCTTGGATTGCTGCAGCCCAAATGCATGACCTTACATTTTTTAACATTAAATCCCAGCTGCCAAATTATAGACCATTCTTCAAGCTTAGCTAGATCCCTCCTCATGTTATCTAAACCTTCCCGAGTGTCTACTCTATTGCAGATTTTGGTATCATCCGCAAAGAGGCAAACCTTACCCGACAGCCCTTCCGCTATATCACTAACAAAGATGTTAAAAAGAATTGGACCAAGGACAGATCCCTGGGGCACACCACTGGTAACATCCTTCTCCTCAGAGTGAGCTCCATTTACCTGTACACTTTGTTGCCTCCCACCTAGCCAATTTCTAACCCAAGCTGTAACTTTAGAGTCCATCCCGAGGGTGCTCAGTTTGGATTTCAGTAAAGCCTTTGACACTGTTCCTCCCTCGGTCCAACTCCCTGGTCACCCAGTCAAAGAAATCAATCAGATTTGTCTGACAAGACCTGCCTCTGGTGAATCCATGCTGCCTCAGATCCTGTAATCTGCTGGACTCCAGAAACCTCACTATTTTCTCTTTCAGCAGCGTTTCCAACAATTTACTCACCACCAAAGTTAAACTAACTGGCCTGTAGTTTTCAACCACATCCTTACTTCCGCTTTTGTGTAAAGGCACCACATGAGCCTCTCTCCAGTCCTTTGGCACCACTCCTGACTCCAACGAGGCATTGAAAAGGTCAGTCAGTGGAGCTGCTAGACCGTCCCCAAGTTCCCTCAGTATTCTAGGGTGTATCCCATCCGGTCCCATTGCTTTCTCTTCTTTAAGTTGAGCTAGTTTCTCACGAACACAATCTTCTGAAAATTGTTCAAGATGTCCCTCGCTTCTGTTCCTGTTTGGGGGTGTTTTCTGAGGTCCTGCTCCTTGTTCTCATCTGTGAACACAGAACAGAAATATTCGTTAACCAATTCTGCTTTATCCTTATCAGCTTCTATATATTCCTCCTCTGCACCCTTGAGTCTGACAATACCACTTTTGCCCTTCCTCTTCTCACTAACATATTTGAAAAATGTCTTATCCCCCCCATTTTATTGCAATGGCTATTTCCTCCTCTTTTTGAATCTTTGCTTTCCTGACTACTTTGCTAGGTTCTCTAACTTTTTCCAAATATAGATGCCTGTCTTCCTCTCGCTGTGGTCTCTTGTATTTCATGAAGGTCACCCTTTTTTCCTTCACTTTTTCAGCTACTTCTTTCGAAAGCCATAGCGGTCTCCTTTTCCTTTTACCTTTATTTATCATTTAAAAAAAGGTTGGTTGCCCTTAAAATATCCCCTTTCAGTTTTGCCCACTGTTTTTCTACATCCCCCAGCTGTTCCCATCCCACTAACGACTCCCTGAGGTATTGGCCCATCTTGGCAAAGTTAGCCTTCCTAAAGTCTAAGATCCTCACCTTTAAATGGATTCTAACAGCCCTAGTCCTAATAATGAACCACACCAGTTGGTGATCATTGGATGCAAAATGATCTCCCATTATAACATCAAGAACACTTTCACTATTGGTAAACACCAAGTCCAGTATGGCCCCTTCACGTGTGGGGTCTGTTACCAATTGACTGAATAGTTCTCCCTGTAGAGAATCCAGGATCTCCTTACTTCTAGATGATACTGCAGCAGGAATGTGCCAATCAACATCTGGCATAATGAAATCCCCCATCAGAAGAACATCCCTTTTCCTAGCAATGCTGCATATGTCTTCCATTAACTCTGTCCACCTCTTTCTCTTGTGAGGGAGGTCTGTATATCACACCAATACAAATAGATTTCTCTTTCCCTGGAAAAACCATTATGCAGCCCTGGAAGTGGAGGAGGTGAAAGTATCCCTGGAAAGGGAAGAACCAGAGCTCAAATACCCCAAAGTTGCAGAATCAGTGACCACAAGAAGCGAGGGGTAGTGGTGGTTGGTGACTCTTGTGCCGACCAGACTTGATGTCCAGAGAGGTATGCTGTCTGCCTGGTGCCAAAATCCAAGGCGTTACAGAGAGTTTGCCGAGACTCATCAAGCCCACCGACTATTACCCAATGTTGCTAATTCATGTCGGAATAAATTAATCTGCCAGATATCTCTCTGAGTGTATCAAAAGTGACTTAATGGTGTAGCAGACAGGTGCACAGGTGGTGTTCTCTTCAATCCTCCCTGTTGAGGGTAAAGGCCAAGGCAGACAGGCTCGCATCCTGGAGATGAATGCATGGCTACGTGGATGGTGTCAGAGAGCGTTCTGGTTTCCTGGACCACAGAATGCTGTTCCAAGGGTTGCAGAGCAGAGATGGCATCCATCTGTCCAAGAAAGGTCGACGCGTCTTCAGTAGTAGACTGGCTAATCTACTGAAGAGGGCTTTAAACTAGATTCACTGGGGATGGGTGAAGACATACCCCAGGTAAGTGAAAGCCCCCAGGTAAGTGAAACATTAAATACCTTTATGGAAAGAGTAACATATAGAAAGCAGTTTGTATAAATTCACGTAGCATGGGAAATAAGATCCCTGATGTTGAAGCTTTCGTGGGAGTGGCCGACTTGGATTTAGTGGCAGTTACAGAAACATGGTTCACAGAAAACCACGACTGAGATGTAACTATACCAGGCTATACTTTATTCAGAAAGGACAGGGTAGGAAGAAAGGGAGGAGGAGTGGCACTATATGTAAAACATAATATTAAAGCCTTGTAATTACAGAGCTTAAAAGGGAGAGAGGAGGCACTGTGGGTTAAACTAGAAAGAGGGAAAGAGAAATCTATTTGCAGTGGCGTGATATACAGACCTCCCTCACAAAAAGAAGAGGTGGACAAAGAGTTAATTGAAGACATATGTAGTATTGCTAGGAAAAGGGAAATGCTACTTATAGGGGATTTCAATATGCTAGATGTTGACTGGCACATTCGTGCTGCAGTATCATCTAGAAGTAAGGAGATCCTGGATTCTCTACAGGGTGAACTATTAAGGCAATTGGTAACAGACCCCACACGTGAAGGGGCCATACTGGACTTGGTGCTTACCAATGGTGAATGTGTTTCTGATGTTATAGTGATGCACTTACTCTTGCCATCTTACTGGGCAGACTAGATGGACCATACTGGTCTTTATCTGCCGGCATTTACTATGTTACTATGAAGGCCATTCCTCAATACTAACCCCTGGCCAAACTCACTCTACCTCAAAATTGATACTCAAACATCGCCAAAATTAATACCACTACCTCTTACCTTGACCCCTGTCCAGGAATCTGGACAAAAGCAACAATACCTGAACTCTCATCTTTCAGCCTACCTATATTCAACCTCTACCTCCAAAGCAGATATCTACCTGCCTCTCTGAAACATGCTCAAATTCGCCCAATCCTAAAAAATAAAACCAGTGATAAAAAATTGCCAATATCCTAAAGGCCCATTTCAAGCCTACCTTTTATGGCAAAAATAATTGAAAATATTTTCCAAGTACAACTCCAGGACCACAGTGACACCTTTGCTCCACTTGACGAACACCAATATGGTTTTAGTCCCTACCATGATGTTGAAACACTTCTCACAGTAATATGTGATATTCTTACACGTGGTATTGATAATGCCAAACAAGCCTTCCTCCTCATATCTGTGAACATTACTGCAGCTTTCAACAGCATAAACTATAACATAATGCTCACAAGACTCCAGCAGATTGGAATAAAAGAAACTGTCCTTAAATGGTTCTCTTCATATCTGTCCAACAGAACGCAAGAAGTTGACCAGGAAATCTCAGCACCATACAAAGAACAGGGTTCCGGACCTGCTCTTTAATATTTACCTACAACCTATCTGCTCCATTTTTTAAAAAATCCAGGTAAACTATCATATTTACACAGATATTATGATATATCTCCCTTTTAACATCACGAACCCCCCAATACAATTATTCTCCGATTGCTTCTCTGAAATCCTGACCTGGCTCAAAGACCATAATCTAATGATCAACAGTACAAAAACTGAAGCCATGTACGTAACCAGGAACCAGTATTTCTCACCTCCAACTACAATCACACTCCATGATATCAACATCTCGATCAACAGAGAAGTAAAATACTTTGGAGTAATCGCAGAACGCATCCTTAGCATGACACCCCAGTTAAAACAAACAAGGGGAGCATCTACTCTGCAGCCTAGTTCCCGCAGAGGGTGAGAGTGCCGGTTTGAGTTTGTCCAACCTGTGTGGGGCAGCCCAGCTGACGTCATCTCTGGGCCCCGATATAAATCTCTGCTGCCTTAGTACGGCATCAAGCCATCGGCGCTCTTGGTGGGCGTTTCCTAAGGGGCGTGTCAAAAGGGTCCCTTGTGAGCCCCTTAGGAGCACAGTAGGAGCTGGGTTGGTCGGAGAGTGGTAATGCCTGGCAGGAAAAGAAAGAAGAAACTTGCTGCGGATGAATCTCAAGTGGGATCTATCGAAAAGCATGTGATTTCCATGCCGCGGTCAACTAACTCGGGTACTGTGCGCCCATTAAACCTTCAGTAGAGGGAGCGAGTTTGAGCTCAGTGGAGCGAACTCCTCCGCTTCCCTCAGGGTTTTTAAAGTTATCTGATGAGCCAATTTTTTAAAAGGGTTCCAGGGGTGATCCGGGAAACTACAGACCTGTAAGCCTGACGTCAGTACCGGGAAAAATGGTAGAAACCATTACTCAGCATGTAGATCGTCATGGCCTAATGGGAGACAGCCAACATGGCTTTAGACAAGGAAGATCTTGTCTTACTAATCTGTTATGTTTTTTTGAAGGTGTGAATAAACAGGTGGACAAAGGTGAGTCGGTTGATATTGTGTATCTGGACTTTCAGAAAGCCTTTGACAAGGTCCCTCATCAGAGACGTTTGGCAAAACTAAAGAGTCATGGGATAGGAGGCAGTGTACTATTGTGGATCAGGAACTGGTTAAAAGATAGAAAGCAGAGGGTAGGGCTAAATGGCCAATTTTCCCAATGGAGAAAGGTGAATAGTGGTGTACCCCAGGGATCTGTGCTGGGTCCACTGCTTTTTGACATATTCATAAATGACCTGGAAAGTGGAATAACGAGTGAGGTTATCAAATTTGCAGATGACACAAAACTATTTAAAGTTGTTAAAACCCAAGAGGATTGTAGAAAATTGCAAGAGGTTCTTGATAAATTGGAAGACTGGGCATCAAAATGGCTGATGAAATTTAATGTGGACAAGTGGAAGGTTATGCACCTAGGGAAGAACAACCCAAACTATGGTTACACGATGCAAGGTTCCACATTAGGAACCACCACCCAGGAAAAGGTTTTAGGTGTCATTGTGGATAACATGTTAAAACCCTCGGCCCAGAGTGCAGCGGCAGCCAAGAGGGCAAATAGAATGCTAGGTATCATAAAGAAAGGAATGGAAAATAAAAAGATATTATAATGCCTCTATATCGTTCCATGGTGAGACCGCACCTTGAATATTGTGTGCAATTCTGGTCACTGTATCTTAAAAAGGATATAGCGATATTAAAAAAGGTTCAGAGAAGAGCCACCAAAATGGTAAAGAGGATGGAAGGATAATCCTATGAAGAAGGCTAAAAGGTTTAGGGCTCTTTAACCTGGAAAAGAGACGGCTGAGGGGAGATATGATAGAAGTCTATAAATTAATGAACGGAGTGGAACGGTTAAACGTAGATCGATTGTTTACGTTATCAGAATATAGAAAGACTAGGGGACATGCAATGAAGCTACAGGGTAAGAGTAGTTACTCACCTGTAACAGGTGTTCTCCAGGAGCAGCAGGAATCAGTCCTCACATATGGGTGTCATCGGCGCCGATGAAGCACCAGCGGAGCATTTCCCCAGCTTTCTATGAAAGCCTTTGGGAATGCAGGCACGCATGCACGATTCCCTTCCCGCCTAAAGGTGCCATCTTACCTCAGTCAAATGACCTAGCTAAGGACAGCACACAAAAATGAAAAAATAAACTATGTACAACTGCAACTCCAAGGGGAGGAGGGAGGGTTGTGAGGACTGATTCCTGCTGCTCCTGGAGAACACCTGTTACAGGTGAGTAACTACTCTTTCTCCAAGACCAAGTAGGAAGTCAGTCCTCACATATGGGTGACTCCCCAGCTCTGGGCTACCGAGGAACCCAGGCTGAACAAGAGAACTCCCTCTAGTCTCAGCAGCAAAGAAAGGCTTTTCAAGGACACAACCTCCACCGGTAGCCCAACAGAGGGCAGGAGGGCAGGAGTTGCCTAAACCTCAAAGAGATTCCGGAGCACTGCCTGGCCAAAAGCACTGTCCCTACGGGACTCCCTCTCCAGACAGTAATGGGCCGCAAAAGTCTGGCTTGAACATCAAGTTGCAGCCCTGCAGATGTCTACCAAGGGCACAGAGCGAAGATGAGCCACCGAGGCAGCCATTGCCCTGACACAATGGGCCGTGACCCTAACCTGCAAAGAAAGGTCAGCCGCCTTGTAAGCCCAGGTGATACAGTTAGCTACCCAGATGGACAAGGCACGCTTGGACATAGCCAACCCCAACTTATTGGGGTCAAAGGATACGAAGAGCTGAGTAGCCCTTCTGTACCCCTACGTATGGTCAAGGTAGAAGGATAAGGCCCTCCTACAGTCCAGGGTATGGAGGACTGCTACAGCCTGGCTTGCATGAGGCCTAGGGAAGAATGTTGGAAGAACCACCTCCTGATTGAAGTGGAAAGAGGAGACAACCTTTGGGAGGAACTTTGGTCCTGAGGACTACCCTGTTCCTATAAATCCTGGTGTAAGGCCTATCACAGACCAGGGCCTGAAGCTCACTTACTCGCCTAGCCGAGGTATGGGCTATTAGGAAGAGTGTCTTCCAGGAGAGGAAGCGCAGTGGAGAAGTAGCCATCGGCTCAAAAGGTGGGCGAGTCAGTTGCTGCAAGACCACATTCAGCTCCCACTCAGGGGCAGGACGACAGATGGGAGGCTTGAGCAAAAGCAAGCCCCTGAGTAAGTGGGACACCAAGGGGTGACCAGATAGAGATTGCCCCTCTACCAATGAGTGGTGAGCTGCTAGAGCTGAGAGGTGGACCCAAACAGAATTGGACTTAAGTCCCTGATTGGATAAGTGCAGTAAGTACTGAAGAACTACTGGCACAGTACAGGAGAAAGGATCCTCTGTACGTAGGTGACACCACACAGAAAACCTCTTCCACTTGAAAGCATAGGTTTTCCTAGTGGACTGTTTCCTAGAGGCTAGGACAACCTCCTCAACTTCCTGAGGTAGGCCCCAGGGAGCCAAAACTACCCTTGCAGCCTCCAGGCCATCAAATTGAGAGACCTGAGATTGGGGTGCAAAGGGAACCCTGGTCCTGTGTGAGGTGGTCGGGTTGCAACCCCAGAGGCAGTGGAGGATCTACCGCCAGTTGAAGCAGAAGAGGAAACCAAGGCTGTCTCGGCCACCTGGGAGCTACCAGCAGGACCGAGGCCTTGTCCTGGAGAATTTTGAATAGGGTTCAGGCCACCAACGGCGTGGGAGGAAACGCATAGAGGAGGCCCTGAGACCAAGATATCAGAAAAGCATCCGCTGCTATCCGCAGAGGATGTGGTTGCCTGGAGCAGAACTTTGGCAGTTGCTTGTTCATGGGGCTGGCAAAGAGATCCATCAAAGGGAGACCCCATTTCAGGAAGATCTTCTGAACTACTGAAGGATGCAGCTGCCACTTCGTGGGGCTGCAGTATCCTGTTTAACCTGTCAGACAGGTAGTTGACCTGGCCTGGAAGGTACACAGCCCTGAGGAGCATGTTGTGCTTGAGGGCAAAAGAACAAAGGTCCTGAGCTTCCCGACAAAGGATCCTGGAACCAGTTTCGCCCTGTTTGTTCACATAAAACATGGCAACCTGGTTGTCTGTCTGAATCAGGACAGACTGTTGAGACAGGGTAGGAGTGAAAGCTTTGAGTGCTAATCGAATAGCTCTGAGTTTGAGGAGATTGATCTGCTGTGCAGCTTCCCAGGGAGACCAGAGGCCCTGGGTGCACTTGCCCAGACAATGCGCTCCCCAGCCTTGCAGGAAGGCATCTGTTAGCATCACTGTGTAACCTGGAATCTGAAAGGGCACCCCTTTCAGCAGATTGGGTGGGTGCAGCCACCAGTTGAGGGAGTGCAGAAATTGTCTGGACATCCTTATCCTGTCTCTGAGGCTGCCTGTGGCCTGTGACCACTGAGTCCGAAGGTACCACTGTGCAGGCCTCATATGGAGGCTGGCATTGGGGTTCACATGTACTGTCGAAGCCATGTAGCCTAGAAGCCGCAGGCAAAGTCTGGCGGAGACCAGGGACCTGCTGAGAAACTGACTTGCCAAGGACATCAAACTTCGGGCTCTGTTTTCTGGCAAGAATGCCTTTGCCAGGAGAGAGTCCAACCTTGCCCCTATGAACTCCAAGTTCTGGGAAGGGAGCAAAGTGGACTTTGTGAAGTTTATGACAAACCCCAGGCGTTGTAGAAGAGCAATGGTCCTGAGGGTGGCTTGATTGGCCTCCTGACCTGTCTGACCCCTGATGAGCCAGTCGTCCAGATAGGGAAGACAAAGATGCCCTGATTTCTCAGGTAGGCCGCCACCACTGCTAAGCACTTTGTAAAGACTCTGGGGGCGGAGGTGAGGCCGAAAGGCAGCACTCTTTACTGCTAATGGTTTCCTCCCACGATGAACCTTAGGTACTTTCTGTGTTCTGGATGTATAAGGATGTGAGTGTACACATCCTTTAGATCTAAGGAGCATAGCCAATCTCCCTGCTGGAGGTAGGGCAGAAGGGTTCCAAGAGTAAGCATCTTGAACTTTTCTTTCACTAGGAACTTGTTGAGGTTCCTGAGGTCCAGAATGGGATGAAGGCCACCGGTCCTTTTGGGCACCAGGAAATACCTGGAGTAGAATCCGTGACCTTGCAAAGTGGGGAGGCACATGCCCCACCACCCTGTCCACCAACAGACCCTGAAGCTCCTGATGGAGGTAGTCTGTGTGCAGAGGAGGCCTTGAAGGCTCCCATGGAAAATATGGGGGTTGCAGTTGGTGGAAATGGAGGGCATATCCCTTGTGGATTATCTCCAGCACCCAACTGTCCCAGGTGATAAGGGGCCATTGGTGGGCAAAGAGGGCGAGACGACCTCCTGTGCAGGGTTGGGAGAGCAGTGGAGGAGAGGCTACCTTTATGGAAATGGTAACAGGGGTAACATATGGAAAGCAGTGTGTATTAATGCCCGTAGCATGGGAAATAAGATCCCTGAAGTTGAAGCTTTGGTGGGAGTGTCTGACTTGGATTTAGTGGCAGTTATAGAAATATGGTTCAAGGAAAACCATGACTGGGATGTAACTATACCTGGCTATACTTTATTCAGAAAGGACAGGGTAGGAAGAAGGGGAGAAGGAGTGACAATATATGTAAAAAATACTATTAAAGCTTTGGAATTACAGAGCTTAAAAGGGAGAGAGGAGGCATTGTGGGTTAAACTAGAAAGAGGGAAAGAGAAATCTATTTGCATTGGTGTGATATACAGACCTCCCTCACAAGAGGAAGAGGTGGACAGAGTTAATTGAAGACATACGCAGCATTGCTAGGAAAGGGGAAGTGCTACTGATAGGAGATTTCAATATGCCAGATGTTGATTGGCACATTCCTGCTGCAGTATCATCTAGAAGTAAGGAGATCCTGGATTCTCTACAGGGAGAACTACTCAAGCAATTGGTAACAGACCCCACACGTGAAGGGGCCATACTGGGCTTGGTACTTACCAATGGTGAAAGTGTTTCTGATGTTGTAGTGGGAGATCATTTTGCATCCAGTGATCACCAGATGGTGTGGTTCAGTATTAGGACTAGGGCTGTTAGAATCCATTCCAAGGTGAGGATCTTAGACTTTAGGAAGACTAACTTTGCGAAGATGGGCCAATATCTCAGGGAGTCGTTAGTGGGATGGGAACGGCTGGGGGATGTAGAAAAACAGTGGGCAAAACTGAACGGGGATATTTTAAAGGCAACCAACCTTTTTGTTAAAATGGTAAATAAAGGCAAAAGGAACAGGAGACCGCTATGGTTTTTGAAGGAAGTAGCTGAAAAGTGAAGAAAAAGAGGGAGACCTTCATGAAATACAGAGATCACAGAGAGAGGAAGACAGGCATCCCTATTTGGAAAAACTTAGAGAAGCTAGCAAAGTAGTCAAGAAGGCAAAGATTCAAAAGGAGGAGGAAATAGCCAATGCAATAAAATGGGGGGATAAGACATTTTTCAGATATATTACCGTTACCTCGGCATCACATTGGACCAGCACCTGGATATGACAACACATGTGAAGAATGTCACAAAAACCATATATTATAAGATCAAATCGTTACGTCACCTCCGCCCCCTACTAGATCCCACAGACTTCCTAACAACCTTCCAGGCATTAGTCCTCCCACACCTGGATTTTGCCAACATCATCCTCCATGGTCTCCCTCAATCAACTCTAAATCCGCTCCGCCTAGCTATGAATACAGCTGCCAGAGTCCTCTCCGGCTCATCAAGATCTGACCATATAACACCCATCATGAAAGAACTGCATTGGTTACCTTTACATGCCAAAATCCAGTATAAGTCTTTAGTCCTTACTTTCAAGGCCCTAAATAACTACCCCCCTACGCCAATCAGCAAGCTTATCCATGGCACCCTGGAAAACAGAAAAAGGAGACTTACATCAATGAACACCTTAATAGTCCCGAAAATAATAACGAAGTGCACGAAGGCCACCTCCAACAGGGCCTTCTCCTTATTTGCGCCTCTAAACTGGAATGCGCTTCCCCACGAAATCCGTGCTATCAAAATCCTAATCCTACTCAGGAAAGCATTGAAATACCATTTGTTCACAAAATGCTACCCAGAAGACAACCTAGACATTAGCAAAACTAGCACCTCAATACAACCAGAAAAGGGCTAGTTGGTCAACCTTCTCTCTAGTCCTATTGGCGAACCACCCAAAAAGCACATGCAACATCCAAACGAGTTTTATATTACTGTATATAGCATTAAATTAATCTGTACATAGTTCCCCCGGTTGTCCTCTGTTAAATTTCCCTGTTCATTGTAAACTCAATGTTACTTGTATGCATTGTAGTATGTTCTTGTTCAATGTACACCGCACTGATTGTAATAGCGTGGTATAAAAGAAATGTTAAATAAATAAATATTAGTGAGAAGAGGAAGGGCAAAAGTGGTATTGTCAGACTCAAGGGTGTAGGAGGGGAATATGTATAAGCTGATAAGGATAAAGCGGAATTGCTTAACAAACATTTTTGTTCTTTGTTCACAGATGAAGAATCAGGAGCAGGACCTCAGAAAACACCCACAAATAAGAACAGAAGCGAGGGACATCTTGAACAATTTTCAGGAACATAGAAACATGATGACAGAAAAAGACTACCTGGCCTATCTAGTCTGTCCTTCCATAACAACAACTACAACAGTCCACTTTTTACCTTTAGAGATCCTCTGTGTTGGTCCCATGCTTTTTTGAATTCAGTTACTGTCCTCATCTCTACCACCTCCACTGGGAGACTATTCCACGGATCCACTACTCTTTCCGTAAAGAAATATTTCTGCATATCACTCCTGAATCTATTTCCCTTCACTCTCATCCCAAGTCCCCTTGTAGCAGAACTTGCTTTCAATTGAAAGAGGCTCTCTCCCTGAACATTTATGCCACGGAGGTATTTAAACATCTCAATCATATCACCTCTATCCCGCCTTTCCTCTAAGGTGTACATATTAAGATCCTTAAGTCTGTCCTCATATGCTTTATAATGAAGTCCATTAATCATTTTAGTAGCAACCCTCTGCACCGACTCCATCCTGTTCACATCCTTTTGAAGGTGCGGTCTCCAGAATTGCACACCATACTCCAAATGAGGTCGCACCAAAGACTTATACAGAGGCATTATCAACTCCTTTTTTCTGCTAGCCATGTGGCCTTTTTGTGTCATCATGTTTCTATGTATGCTCAAGGAGTCAAAAGCCCCCACCCTGCTGAGTGGTAGCAGGGGCCTGAGGCTTGGGGGTCCTCTGCCTACGGGGCCCATAACCCTGGCCCTTGGCTTGCTGACCCTGGGGGGGCAGCTTGGGCAGCCTGATATTGTGGGTACTGTTTGTAGGCAGTGCCTCAGGTAAAAGGGCTTTTTACCCGAGCCCTTCTTTTTATGAGAAGGGGCAGAGGTCTTCCTCGACAGCCTTGTCCGGGTGAGGCAACCTGTAACACAAAGACATCCTATACATCAAGAGATATCCCTGCACAATGCCTTCTCTGCGTTGGCTAATGAGGATGCCCAATTCAAAGAAACTGAAGGGCCTTTAAATGAGTCAGACAATGTCCAATCCACTGCTAAAGCACTAAATATGAAGAAAACCTCACCAAACAGAAAACTACTTCTACTTGGAGATTCCATCATCAGAGGCACCAACTTGGGAACACAGTTCAAAGGAGAGAAGATAGTCATGTGCCTACCAGGCTCTTCAGCCAGCAGGAATACAAACCAAATTGTTGAATTACTTAGTGCAAAAAGTGAACATTCCAAACTTGATGTCATTATCCACCTAGGCACAAACGACCTGGCTAGGAACAGTGCCTCTACAGCCCAAAAGGACTTCCAATCTCTGGGGGAGAAACTCAAGCACGTTGTTAACACTGCTGCATTCTCAGAGGTTCTACCTGTTCTTGGTAAGGGGACAAAAAGCCTGCATTGCATTAACAGCTTTAATACATGGCTCCAGACCTGGTGCAGAAAAGAAGGATTCGGATTTATTGGCAACTGGGACAACAGATGGACCAACAAGAGACTATACTGTGCTGATGGACTACATCTCTCTTCTGCAGGGAAAAGAATCCTAAGTGAAAAATTCAGGCAGTATGTGGACATGCATTTAAACTAGGAAAAGGGGGTGACTGATGTGGAAGGTCAACATCTGCATGCCACCCCCAACAAAAGCAGATCATCATCAGAAACAGCCACACTTTTAAACCACACATCAAAAACATGTGGGAGGAAGTGGGCAGAACAAAATCAATGCAAAATACACACAAGCCAGGAAAGTGCTGGAAAGCAATGAGCACAAATGCTCGAAGCTTAGCCAACAAAATTCCAGACCTGGAAGCCCTAATGGTGGAAATAGAGTTGGACATTGTGGCCATTACAGAAACATGGTTTAATGAATCACATGATTGGGATATAGCCATAGCTGGCTATAATCTATTCAGAAGGGACCGAGAAAATGGAAAAGGAGGAGGAGTAACCTTGTATGTCAAAAGCAATATTAAAGCTACTGAAATGCAGGGGATATGGGGAAAAGAAGAAGCGCTCTGGATTGCGTTGGAGAGAGGAGATGGCACCGTCATCCATATTGCTGTAGTCTATAGACCTCCGACTCAAATTGACGAGAGAGACAATGAATTGATTATAGATATTGCCAAGATAGCATCAAAGGGGGAAGCAATCATATTGGGTGACTTTAATCTACCTGATGTGGATTGGATTACTCCTTCTGCATATCTGGAAAGAAGCAAAAAAATTGTGGATGCTCTCCAAGATGCATTATTTAGACAAATGGTGATGGAACCAACCAGGGAAAGCTCAACGCTGGATGTAGTGCTCACCAACGGTGATAGTGTGTCAAATGTCTGCGTGAGTGCCCCTGTGAGCAACAGCGACCATCACACGGTGTGGTTTGAAATAAAAGCCATGGTACAGGCCAATCATAGCAAGCTCAGAGTCCTAAACTTCAAATACACTGACTTCAATAAAATGGCAGAGTATGTAAAGGAGGAGATGACGGGGTGGGAAGAGATAAAGAAAGTGGAATTGCAATGGGCTAAACTAAAGGAGGCAATAAAAGGAACAACAGATAAATATGTAAGAAAAGTAAATAAAAGCAAGAGGAGAAGGAAACCTATTTGGTTTTCCAAAGAGGTGGTGGCTGCTCATATAAAGGCAAAAAACACAACTTTTGCAAAATTCAAAAGCTTGCAGACAGAAGAACATAGAACTGAATACAGGATCCAACTCAAAGAGTCTAAAAGAGTAATAAGGATAGCAAAATCAAAAGCAGAGGAAAAGATGGCTAAAGATGTTAAGGGTGGCAACAAAAATTTCTTCAGGTATATTCAGGAAAGGAAAAAGATCAGAGTTGGAATTGCAGGACTCAGAAGTGCTGGGAAAGGACTCGTGGAAAGTGACACTGAAAAAGCAAAATTGCTAAACAATTACTTCTTATTTATTTATTTTATTTTATTTAACATTTCTTATATACCGCGCTATTTGTCATCAGCGCGGTTTACATCAAAACAATGGAACACTTGACCAGATACATTGGCCGTCGTTTACATAAAACGGGGAGTTAACATGGAGGAGAACTTGGGGAACTATTCTGCTCTGTGTTTACTAAAGAAGATCCTGGGGATGGACCAGCTGTGACTCCCAAATATAAAAATGGGAATGAAGTAGATACCACACCATTCACAGAAGAAGAGGTGTTAGAACAACTTGCTAAACTGAAAGTGGACAAAGCCATGGGACCGGATGGGATACATCCCAGGATACTGAAAGTGCTCAGAGAGGTTCTTGCAGGACCGTTAAAGGATGTCTTCAACAGATCCTTGGAAACAGGAGAGGTTCCTCAGGACTGGAGAATGGCTGATGTCGTACCTCTACACAAAAGTGGTGACAGGGAAGAAGTGTCAAACTACAGGCCCGTGAGCCTTACCTCGGTGGTGGGAAAAGTAATGGAGGCACTTCTGAAAGAGCGAATAGTGAACTTTCTGAAAACCAACAGCTTGCAAGACCCGAGGCAACATGGATTTACCGAAGGACGATCTTGCCAAACAAATCCGAGTTCTTTGACTGCGTGACCAGGGAACTAGATCAGGGGCATGCGATGGATGTCATCTACCTGGATTTCAGCAAAGCCTTTGATACTGTTCCTCATAGGAGGCTTGTCAACAAACTCAGTAGCTTGGGGATGGGTCCCAAGATGGTAAACTGGATTAGAAATTGGTTGACTGACAGACGACAGAAGGTGATTGTACATGGAGCTCACTCGGATGAGAGGAAGGTGATTAGCGGGGTGCCCCAGGGTTCGGTCCTGGGCCCGGCACTGTTCAATGTATTTGTGAGTGATATTGCTGAAGGACTGAATGGAAAAGTCTGTCTTTTTGCAGACGACACAAAAATTTGCAACAGAGTGGACTCCCCCGAGGGAGTGCTTAACATGAAGAAAGATCTACAAAAGCAGGAAGACTGGTCTAAAGCTTGGCAACTACGATTTAATGCAAAAAAGTGCAGTGTTATGCACTTGGGTAGCAGAAATCCAAGAGAAATGTACGCGATAGGGGGAGAAAGGTTGGTATGCACAGTTCAGGAAAAAGACCTTGGTGTGATTATCTCTGCTTATCTCAAGGTGGCAAAACAGTGCGACAAGGCGGTGGGAAAAGCCAGGAGGATGTTGGGCTGCATACAAAGAGGGATTACCAGCAGAAAAGAAGAGGTACTTATACCACTGTATAGGTCACTGGTGAGGCCTCACTTGGAATACTGTGTTCAGTTTTGGAGACCATATCTTGCAAAGGATGTAAAAAGACTGGAGACTGCTCAGAGGAAGGCGACCAAAATGATTTGGAGCCTGCGTCAGAAGCCTTATGAGAAGAGACTTGAAGACCTAAATATGTACACTTTGGAGGAAAGGAGGGGGACAGGGGAGATATGATTCATTCCTTTAATTTAATTATTAATTTAATTAATTAATTAGCAGGTTTAATTAGCAGGTTTTTATATACCGCAACTTCCATAGATCAGTTGCGGTTTACAATGAACAACAATGAACAAGCAAGGCTGTTTTACAAGGAACGTCAGTAAACATCAATGCTGTTTTTACATATAACAGTGTAAACAATAATGGGTTCAATCTATCAGTAACAGATTGATAGAATTGAGAACTATATACAGTGAACATGTTTAGAACTATAATAAAATTTTAAATAGAATCTCTGGATATCTTACAAGGTTTTAGTACTTATTCCAGTTCGAGGGTCACTTATTGCTGGTGCGGCTAACCCTTTTCTTGTTGTATTGGAGAGTTTGATACGGAGGCATAATGTGTTGAGAATAAGTATGTTTTGAGTTTTTTCCTAAACTCCATGATTTGGGGTAATGATCTTAATTCAGCTGGGATGTTGTTCCACAGTATGGGGGCAGCATGGGAGAAAGCTTTCTTGTTCGTTGATTTTTTGGCTCTTATAAATTCTTTTGGTGTTATTAACTTATTTAATTGGTCTCGTCTTTGAAGGTTATGACTGGGTTCCTTGATGATTAGGTTATTGAATGTACAGGGTGCTGTGTTATTTAGGGCCTTGTATGTGGTTAACAGAGTTTTATACTGTATGCGGCATTGGATTGGGAGCCAGTGTAGGAACTCTAAGATAGGTGTAATATGTTGGAAGGGAACTGTTTTTATGATGGTCTTGGCTGCTGCATTTTGTGCTAGTTGTAGTTTTTTAAAGTTTTGATTTGTTACGCCTAGTAAGGTTAAGTTTGCAAAGTCAAAGTGGGGTGTTATGATAGCTTGTATTATGCGTTGAAAATCCTGTAGGTGCAATAGGGGGCGGAGTTGCTTTAATATTTTAAGTTTGAAATAAACTTTCTTTGTTATATTTCTTATCTGTGGATCCATACTGAGGTGTTTGTCTAGTATTACTCCTAGGTACCGTATTTCAGTTTTTATTGTGATATCATTGTTTTGCAGTGAGATCTGTGGTGGTGGGGTGAATGATGTGTTTTTGGTTACTATTAGGGCTTCCGTTTTTGCATGGTTAATGTATAAGTTATTTTCATTTAGCCAATTGTTTATTTCGCTGAGGCATGTATTGATAAGTAATGTAGGGATGTTTGGTATTGTGAAAGGTACATACAACATTATGTCGTCTGCGTAAATGTGATATAATACATTGTGTTTTTTGAATATTTGGCAAATGTGTTATATGTATATATTAAATAGAAGCGCTGACAGGGCAGAGCCTTGGGGGAGGCCTAGTTCCTGATTGTATGTTTTTGATGTAAGGTTACCGATGCGGACCGTTTGGGTTCGGTTGCTTAAGTATGAGGAAAACCATTTTAGAACAGTGGATTTTATTCCTATTTGTCGCAATTTACTTATCATCGTAGTATGGTGAACACTATCAAAAGCTGCCGATATGTCAATGAAAATGAGTAGGAATGCCTGTTTTGAGCTATCAATGCCTCTTACGAGCGTATCAATTAGAACTGTTAGCAGTGTCTCCACCCCATGTTGAGGGCGGAACCCATACTGCTGATTGTCAAGGGGGGCTGAGCTGTCGATGTATTCCTGTGTCTGGATTTGAACTGCTTTTTCGATCAATTTAGCTAAAAATGGAATACTTGATATGGGTCTGTAGGACTTAGGTGAATACTTAAAGAGAAATGATGAACAAACAAACCTCTTCCAAAGACGGGGAACCTGTAAAACTAGAGGGCATAACATGAAACTGCAAGGGGGTAAATTGAAAGGCAATATCAAGAAATATTTTTTCACTGAAAGGGTGGTGGATGCTTGGAATGCCCTCCCGATGGAAGTGGTAGGGGTGAACATGGTGACGGAATTCAAAAAGGCATGGGACAAACACAGAGGATCCCTTTACAGAAATAGGATAAAAACAAAATAAACGGTACCATCTAACTTCTGAACCATATAACGTCTCAACAAATAGGGGTGTCCTACATGGAGTGGTGGGTTTACCCCTGAACAAGGATATGGGGAGGGGTGGCCTGTGCGGAGTGACAGTTGCACCTACTCTTGCCATCTTGCTGGGCAGACTGGATGGACCATGCTGGTCTTTATCTGCAGTCAACTACTATGTTACTATGTAGGTGCTCGGTCTCGAGCTGAGCGGCCTTCTCGGTCTTGGTTTGCCAAACAGGTTTTCACCTCGGCAAGGGACATCAACCAACTTGTCCTGAACCCATGGCTCGAGGTCCGATGACTGCAGCCATGCCTGGCGTCGAGCCGCGATGCCAGCTGCCGCAACTCGGGGCGAAGCGTCGAAGCCATTGTAGGCGGCGCGGGACATTAACTTCGAGCAGTCCCGAATCCCCGAGGACAAGTACTTAAATCTCTGCAAGGGTTCCCCGGAGAGACCAGCAGAGAATCCAGCCAACTCATTGGCCAGATCCCGCAAGTACATGCCCATATACAGCTGGTAAGACTGGACATGGCAAGCAAGCATCGAGCCCTGAAAACACTTTCTACCGACGACATCTAGGTTTCGGCCTCCCTGCCAGGAGGCACCGCGGAGTGCATCTTCTGACTCTTCAGACGATGCATGGCCGATTCCACAACCATGGAATGGTGTGGTAGCTGTGCCTTCTGAAAACCAGGGCTCTTACAGAGCCTATAGATCGAATCGACTCGCTTGCTAAGAACCGGCGCCGAGGCCGGTGCCTCCCACATACGGAAGAGGAGCCGTTCCAGCATCGGAGGAACCGGGACAGTAAAGGCCTCCTTCGGAGGAGAGTCATACTGCAGCGCCTCGAGCTCCTCAGCTCTTCCTTGGGATCCGCCAGAACAGCCAAGGCAGTGGCCATATCTCCGGACGAACTCCGAGAACCGGGTGTCCTCCGGGGGGGGACCTACTCCGGGACTCAGACTGCGGTGAGTCTGAAGGGACACACCGAGTCTTAAAGGTGTCAGGAGACTCCTCGTCCTCTGTCTCCCAAGCCGACTCATCCGAGGAAGAGTCGGGGTCCGACCCCGCGGGGCCCTGGAGCACCCGCCCCGACGCAGGAAGCACCGGCGTCGACGCCCTCGGTCCCGAACAGGAGGTCGAGGGGGACCGCGACCGAGGTCGACTCCGAGCCATGATGGACTCGAGTATCAGCTCGGTCTCCGGGGTCGACTTTGACATCGATGTCCCGGTGGTCGGGGCAGATGCGCCCGACAGGCTGGCCATCAGTGCCCGCTGCTGCTCCATGAAGGCAGACATTCTGCTCTCCAAGGCTGTCATCCTGAGAATCAGCTCAGGAGACGCAGCAGCCACCGACTCGGGCCCTGGCGGCGGCTCCCTGGGAGGAGAGTCCACGAGGACTACGGGGCTTACGTGTCCAGCAGACTCCCGCTCCACACGAGGAACTTTGGCAGCCTTCTCCGGTTCCACAGGCCCGGGGCAACGGTCAGGGGTCTTAGACCTGGCCCTCAAGGAGCCAGGGACCTCTTCCGACGACGCCCTCGCGAGCCGTTTCTTCCTCTTGCGTTCCTGGTCGGGGGACCCCCTGTCCAAGGAGCTTCGATGGTGCTCGGGATCGGAATCCTGAGATGTCGAGGCCTCAGATGAGGTCCGGGCCCGGCCGGAGGCTGAGTCCGAGAAAAGCCTTTCCTTTTGCTGTTGGCGACTTCGTAGTGCCTTGGAAGACATTTTTCCACAGGCCCCGCACGACTTAGGATCGTGGTTGGGGCCCAGGCACCGAAGGCAGCAGTCATGTGTGTCGGTGAGAGATATTAGTTTCTTACACCGATCACACTTCTTAAAACCAATGGAAGCCATCGGGGAAAAAAAGAGTCCCCGCGAGGTCAAAAGCCCGGCCTTCCAGGGAAAAAGAGAAAAAAGGGCGCGAACGCCAGCCATGAAGGGCAAAAACTGAAAAAGAGGAATCGGGCTCGATACCGGTGTACCAAACCCGGCAGGAGGGGAACCGGCGTCGAACCGGTAGAGAGAGCAAAAAATCGCTGAAAAATCTAATTTTAACTGGGAAAACTGGACACACGTCCGGTGGGCTTCACGGAAAAAGAGAGACTGAGGTAAAATGGCACCTTTAGGCGGGAAGGGAACCGCGCACGCGTGCCTGCATTCCCAAAGGCTTTCATAGAAAGCTGGGGAAATGCTCTGCTGGGGCTTCATCGGCGCCGATGACACCCATATGTGAGGACTGACTTCCTGCTTGGTCCTGGAGAAAACTATTTAAGACTAATAAAAGAAAACAATTTTTTTACTCAACGTGTAATCAAATTCTGGAATTTGTTACCGGAGGATGTAGTAAAGGCTGTTAGTGTAGCTGGGTTTAAAAAAGATTTGGACAAGTTCCTGGAGGAAAGGTCCATAAACCATTATTAAGAAGGGACCCAGGATATCATTGCTTGACCCAGTACAAGCATTGTGGAACCTGCTAGGTTCGTATGACCTAGATTGGCCACTGTTGGAAACAGGATACTGGGCTTGATGGACCGTGGCCTGACCCAGTATGACATATCTTATGTTCTTGTTCCAGTGTGAGTCTTCAAAGGGACGGTGAGCTCCCCAAGGTGGTTTCTTGGAAGGAACCCGCTGTTCTTTCTAAAGACTCTCAGGTTTCCACGATTTCACTTCTGAACATATGGCAAATTGTTTCTCGAACTGAACATTGTTTGGCAATATGGCAAATTGTTTCTCGAACTGAACATATTCTTGCTGAGACTGTTCCCTTGCTTTGTCAATTTACTAAGGATTTACTAAGGCCAAAGCCTCCCTAATGCTAACTAATACATCGCAATATGGCAAATTGTTTCTCGAACTGAACATATTCTTGCTGAGACTGTTCCCTTGCTTTGTCAATTTACTAAAGATTTACTAAGGCCAAAGCCTCCCTAATGCTAACTAATACATCGCAATATGGCAAATTGTTTCTCGAACTGAACATATTCTTGCTGAGACTGTTCCCTTGCTTTGTCAATTTACTAAAGATTTACTAAGGCCAAAGCCTCCCTAATGCTAACTAATACATCGCAAAGTGAAATCGAGGGCATCGATCTACTCAAAGTGGAGAACAAAACAATAGCCATCTGTCTAATCTAGAAACCCCCAGCGTCACATCAAGAAACTCTGGCTGCCGCACTCGAACTCATCTCTTCCACTGCAATCAAGAAACACCAGATTATTCTGGGAGACCTGAATCTACCATCGGTACCTCCGATACAAGCAAACACTTTTCTCGAAGCCATGGAACATCTTGGGTACGAACAAATAATACACGATGCCACCCACAACAAAGGTAACACACTAGATCTGGTATTCCTACCCACCACACATCGACAAAAGGGAAAAGAAAAACCTACAAAACCTATAATGCAAATAACACCAGTACCATGGTCAGATCATCACCAAATCGAGTTCTCAGTATATCTACCTACTACACCTGACCAGCCAAAAAATGGTACTACAACACACCCACAAAGGAGATTCCAAAAATTCAATAAGGAAGCCCTAATAACATCCATAGCATCATGCATAAACCCAGACCACATAGACCTCGAAAATCTGGTAAATCTATGGAACTCAGGAATTGAAACAACCGCGAAGCAAAAGCCACGAGCAACACACCTAATACCAGTACGGAACCATGGTACTCTGCAACTCTAGGCAGAATGAAGAAAGACCTGTGAAAACTGGAAAAGAAATGGAGGAGAATCAAAACCGAAGAGCGCAAGAGGGAGTACCTAATATTCCTCTCACAATACAAGAACGAGATCAACCTGGCAAAAAAGGCACACCACACTAAAATACTCAAGGCTCTTAACAGGCCTAGAGAACTGTTCGAACTTGTTAAATCCCTCACCAAGACCTCCCAAGATCTTCACTATAATGGTTCAATGAAGGCCCAAACTCTAGCGGATCATTATGCCAAAAAACTAAACCCACCAATAGCCGCACACCCCACCCAAGACCAGGATACGGCCACCACCCCTCAAAAAATCAACTTTACCACAAGCGCAGAGAGGAGCAAAGAATGGAGTGCGTTCCTGCATATCGAAGACCAGCAAATCATAAACATAGTCACCAACTTAAACACCACAACCTCCCCTCTCGATCCGTGTCCAGCAGCCTGGATCAAGTTGGCAAAAAAAGAAATTGGTTCACGATATGGGCGATATGGTAGGCAATCACTTCAACAAGGTATCATGCCAACGCAACTCAAAAAATCACTCATAAGACCCATTCTAAAAAACAAAACTCTCAACAAGGACGACCCAGCATCCTACCGCCCAATATCAAGCATATCCTTCCTAGCCAAAAACATTGAAAAGGCAGCCCAACAACTGCAAGACCACATTGACGACAGAAAATCCCTTGATGTTCACCAATACGGTTTCCGACAGCATCATGGAGTTGAAACCCTCCTCATAGCATTGCTAGACAATCTCCTAAAAGGCCTGGAAAATAAAAACACGATGTTCATGCTTATATTTATAGACATATCAGCAGCATTCGACACTGTACACCACAGTACACTCCTGAACAGACTCGCATCCATAGGAATAAAAGGAACCCCACTAAAATGGTTCTCTTCCTACATATCAAACAGAATGCAGCAGGTCTACTTCAACGATGAAAAGGCAAACCCTTTCCCGCAAATCCAAGGCATTCCTCAAGGCTCTGCTCTCTCCTCTTCAACTTATACATTCAACCAGTCTGCGAAATCTTCCGGACCCACAAGATCAGTTACCATATTTATGCAAATGACCTAATGCTTTATGCTCCACTCAACGTAAATCAACCAAATTACAACCAAATAGAAGAATGCCTAGGCAAGCTGCAAACATGGTTGCGTCAAAACAACATGTCTATAAACCACAAAAAAACAGAGGTGATGTATATCTCTAGAAAACCGGACTTCAACCCTCCCTCAACAATCACTCTTAACAACCACCTCTATCACACAAAGGCCGAAATAAAATACATAGGGGTAATGCTTGATAGCAACCTAAAGTTGGACAAGCACCTCCGGTCAACCAACCGGGCCGTATTCCATAAACTAAAAGTTCTGCAACCACTACGTAGCATCATTGAACACTCTGACTTCAGAACAGTGGCTCAAGCTCTCATCACCCCACACCTGGACTACTGCAATGCCATACTGCAAGGATTACCTACGAAAACCCTAAACATACTTCAAATGGCACAAAACTTTACTGCCAGAATCATCATGAGAAAAAGCTTCGCCGAACACATCACACCAACACTAATTGAGCTACATTGGCTCCCCCATTGCTGCCCGCATCAAATACAAGACAATAATAACCACTTTCAAGCTCATTCACAATACAGCACCTTCATACCTCACCAACTTAATCACCACGCAACCTCTAAACAGAAACAGAATAACAGCAAATCTCAATACCCTCTGTGTCCCGAATAGCATTAGAACAGTCAAAGCATTTACGAGCAGCAGAGCATTTTCATACGCAGCTCCGCTTCTCTGGAACCAGCTGTCGAGCTACATTTAAATAGCGACTTGAAAGACTTCAGAAAAGAGCTCAAGACTCACCTTTTCCAGACTCATTACAACCTACCCTAGTCACTTCACAAGAGAATTTACAACCGCTGACCTGTAAATACGTATATATATGTAAAGACACCCCTTTTCAATCGGGGTCGCGAGGCCAGATCATCTGCCTTACTCCAGCCCAATCCGGGCTGTGGGAGGGGAGCGGCAGCTCCATTTAAATTGTGCCGCCGACGGCGGGAAGGACTCCTTCGGGGTCGCGAGGCCAGATCATCTGCCTTACTCCAGCCCAATCCGGGCTGTGGGAGGGGAGCGGCAGCTCCATTTAAATTGTGCCGCCGACGGCGGGAAGGACTCCTTCGGGGTCGCGAGGCCAGATCATCTGCCTTACTCCAGCCCAATCCGGGCTGTGGGAGGGGAGCGGCAGCTCCATTTAAATTGTGCCGCCGACGGCGGGAAGGACTCCTTCGGGGTCGCGAGGCCAGATCATCTGCCTTACTCCAGCCCAATCCGGGCTGTGGGAGGGGAGCGGCAGCTCCATTTAAATTGTGCCGCCGACAGGCGGGCCCGCGCCTGTCGGGGCACTACATGCAACCCGAAACATAGCCCATATATAAGCCTGCCCAGGTCTGTATTGTTTTGCATACCTTATGCCTATGCATGCTTCTCACTAGATTATACCGCTAGAGGCAGTCACCTTGCAACATTGTACACTACATCTAGTTTCTCTGTCAGTCACCTTGCAACATTGTATACTATTTCCAGTTACTCTGTCTCCTAATGTGATGCATCCTGCTTACTAGTATACTCTAAACAGATACCATTCCAGCATTGCTCTAGTTTCTGTAATTAAATGTGCAAGTATTCTGCCTCTGTCTAGATATATATGTCAAACATTTCCTAGTGCACACAGATTATCTATTATTATTATACTAGCTCAAACTTTACCTCCACCATGCTATCATACTTTTCAACCTCATACCCCTTTACCCTCTCCCTCTGTTATATGTTAATAGCTTTAACGTATGATACCCTAGCCTTCACTGCACCTCTCAACACTATTCCAATCCTTCACAGACCAGGGAATAGACCTTTTGGCCTCCCCAACCATCAAACTGAACCACCACGACGCCCACCTGGTCCACATGTGATCTATGTTGCCTTACAGCAACACAACTCCCCTCAGAGCACACAACCTCCCCATCCCTCTAACCTCAAATGTGCACTAATAAATGCCCGATCAATGCGGAAAAAATGGCCAGCATTAATAGATATTCTCTCAGCTCATAACCTCGACATCTTATGTATCACTGAGACTTGGCTATCTTCCTCTGACTCTGTGCTCCTCCACCAGATTGTTCCCTCCAACTTCATAGTTCACTCATGTCACAGAACTGACCGCCGTGGCGGAGGGGTACTCATCTTATCCAAATCAGACCTTAGGTTCCAGCTTGCAGCCTCAAACAGCACATCAACCCTTGACTTTGTGACCATCACAAATAAGCAGGTCTCTATCAATCTACTTTATAGAGCACCATCCTCCTCACCAGACGATTTAGCCACAATCATTGATATGGCCTGTAACTCTACGAACCCACACACCCCAAATTGGGTTCTAGGCGACCTCAACCTCCCAACCATTCAAGACAGCCACACCAATACCTTTATTGATGCTCTCAGTGAACTGGGTTATGTTCAGTTGGTCAACACACCTACTCATATAAAAGGTAACACACTGGACCTTATCTTTGCACCAGAATCAGCTCTTCCCCATTGGCACAATTCCTACTTAAACTCAATCACAGTCCCATGGTCTGATCATCTCCTAATCCTATTTCAGATGCCTATATCTCCTAGATCTTCCAAGCCATTACCAACAGATGCACTCTCCTCAGAACACTTTAGACGTTTTCATCCTTTTAACAGAGATGACATCCTAAAGAAGACCCAGAACCTAATTTACTCTCCGGAAAAAAGCCTTGATGACATGGTCGACTCGTGGAACTCCTGCCTTGATGCTGTGATCCACTCTCCTACCTCAACCAAAGCACCCTATAAGAGAAAGAATGCACCATGGTACTCCCCAGAGCTAAGAAAATCACTCCTCCTCCTCAGACAACTAGAAAGACGATGGCGACGATCAAGAACAACCGAAAATCATGATGCTTTCAAAACGCAATTAGCAAGACATCGCTCATCCGTATCTTCCAACATGAAAAAATACTACGCAGGCAGATTACAGCGTTCCCTCAACAAACCTCACGAGCTCTTCCACATTGTGAAAACCCTAACAAAGGAACCCTCTCAGAGTGCCCCACCCCTCCTAGACCCTCAGAAATATGCCAACTACTTACGAAGCAAAAGTAATCAGCTTGATCCAACCTCTACGCCCCCCACTTCAGCCAACACTCCTTACAATGTCCCTCCACCCTCACCTAACCAATTCTCAGGTGAAACTCAACACACTCTCTCTTCCTTCTCCACCCCAAATGACAGAATCATTCAAGATACCATCTTAAAAATAAATCCTACAACAGCACCCTCCGACCCCTGTCCAGCTTCCTGGATAAAGTCACTACGAGCTGATCTCAGCCCTTTTCTAGCTAAAATGATAAATGTATCGTTCTCCACAGGAACATTCCCCCACACCCTGAAGCAGACCTCCATCAGACCCCTCCTAAAAAACAGCAGGTTGGACCCCTCCTTGATGGAATCTTATAGACCCATCTACAGCATCCCCCTCCTTTCGAAAGTCATCGAAAAAATCACTCAACGTCAACTACAAGACCATCTTGACTGCAATGCACCCTTACACCCATGTCAGCACGGATTTCGTGAATCACACGGTGTGGAAACCCTACTGACCTCCTTGTTTAACACTCTTACCATAGGCCTAAACAATGTCAGACAAGGTTTTGCTTTGATCTTCATGGACATTGCCGCGGCGTTTGACACTGTGGATCATGAAGTTCTCCTATCGCGTCTTAGAAAGAAGGGAGTTCATGGATCCGCCCTCTCTTGGTGTTCCTCATACCTCAGAGACCGTTGGCAACATGTTCGTTCTGGATCTTCAACCTCCGACCCCTTCCAGCAAACCAAAGGTGTGCCACAAGGCTCCTCCCTTTCCGCCCTACTTTTCAACATTTATATGCAGCCTATCTGTGACCTCATCCAATCTTTCAACATCAACTGCCTGGTCTATGCTGATGATGTCCTTATGTATATGCCATTCTCAACAGAGCTCCTAGACCTCTCCCCACTAATCGAGTGCTTCGACGCGGTTACAGACTGGTTAAAATCACAGATGCTTAAGATAAACTTTAAAAAGACTGAAGTCCTCTTCGTGACGAGAAACCCTGCATTCACCTCACCAAGCTCCATCAAAGTGCGTGACGCCGAGCTCATCTGCAAGTCTACAGTCAGATACCTAGGGGTTACCCTCGATCAACAGCTCAATATGAAGGCCCACATCACCAACGTAGCGAAATCTGTCTATCATAAAATCCGGACCCTTCGTCATTTACGTCAGCTGCTTGAACCAGATGACTTTCGATCAGTCTTTCAGGCCTTAATAATGCCCCACCTGGACTACGCCAATGCCATCCTACATGGCCTACCAAAGAGCACGATTAACCCCTTACAATTGGCCATGAACTCGGCTGCAAGAATCCTCTATGGAGCCTCCAAGCGAACCCACATCACTCCAATACTCAAACAGTTACATTGGCTTCCTATGCACTCCAGGATCTCTTTCAAGATCCTAACCATGACTCACAAAGCGATCAATAACAACTCCGCATCTTCCATCACCGACCTGATATCAACTACACCCCGTAATCGCGCAAGGAGATCGACTGCCTCCAATTCTCTTATATTACCCAAGGCAATCACGAAGTGCTCTCAAGCCACCAGATCCAGAGCCTTCTCTTACTTCGCACCATCATGTTGGAATGCCCTACCAACAGAAATCAGAACCATCAGTGACCTCTCCCAGTTCAGGAAGGCACTGAAGCATCACCTGTTCTTGCAGCACTACAATATTTTAGACACCGCCTCACACCAACCTACCTCTACACTCCAGGCCAACACGTTAAACCCATGCACTCCATAGTCTTAACGCGAAGAGCTGCAATCTCACCTTGCTTCTTCCCTTATCAAGAAACATATAGCTGCGTTTAGTTATTCTGTACATAGTTGCTTTTTGTACATAGTTATTATGTTCCTCTGTTTATGAAACCTGTTGAATGTAACCTGTTTAATGTATACCCAGCTGTTCATTGTAAGCACTGATCAATTTTTGAGAAGTGTAGTTTCTGTTCATTGTAAACCGCGCTGATGTCGAATAGTGCGGTATAAAAGAAACTGTAAATAAATAAATAAAATAAAATAAATAAAGTGTACATGTAGTAATCCAGCTGCTATGATGTGTGTGTATCCCCTTAATCAAAATGTTTATCATGTTGATTTGTACTGTATTGAACCTTATATGTATAGTAAACCGCTGCTAATCGCTGGAAGTAGCGGTATACAAATGTACTCTAAATAAATAAATAAAATAAGGATGCAGCTAAGTTTCAAACCCTAGATTCTCAGGTCAGGGCCTTGAGCTCCGTGGTGACAAATATGGATACCCAAGTTAAGTCTTGTACAGATTTTCAATTGGCTAATGTGAAGGATAGCCTTATTTTACACCAGAAACTTCAGAATCTGGAGAATTTGTCACGGAGCAAGAATTTAAGGGTGCTTAATTTTTGCTATGTTGTTCCCCTTAATTTTGTTTAGAAAGCACCTGAAGGACGCTCTCCTTCTACAGGCTGATTATGTTATTATCTTTCTACGAAAATTGTGTCCAGTGCTGCGGACGAAGAAGTGGTCGCCCTTCCGGGCTCTAATAACTTTAATTCGACTGCTTTTTTAGAAGAAACGCAAGATGATATTTCCACTAGGGCTACATTAATAGTGACCTTGACTTCTGAGGCAGATAAGGTTGCTATTCCTAAAGCTTATTTTAGGAAAAAAGAAATAAAATTTTGTGGGAAGAAGCTATCTATTTTTTCCTGACGTTTCACGGTCTACACAGTTGCGTAGAAAAGCTTTTCTTGCGCTCAAAGCCAGAATTCTTGTTCTAGGGGTGACTTTTTTTGAAGATACCCTTGCAAATGCTGTGTTTCCTTAGGGTATGATAAATTTGTATTTTTGTCTTCAGCATTGGAAAAATGGATTCTTGAAAAGGAAAAGGCATATTGATTTCCTAGCTTTATGTGGTGCAGAGATGGGGGGTATGGATTTGTTAGGAACTGGGGAGCATTCTGGGGAGAGGAGGGGCTCTTCCGAGGGGATGGGCTTCACCTTGACCGGGATGGAACCAGGCTGCTGGCATTAGCCTTTAGAAAGGAGATAAAGCAGCTTTTAAACTAGATAATAGGGGAAGGCCGACAGTCGCCCAAGAGCGCATGGTTCGGAAGAATGTATCCTTGAGGGATACTACCAAAAGCAGAGAGGTTCCAAAAAAGAGTAAAGTAGCCCAAATGCCCTCGAGTGTGGAGCAGACAGAGCTTAGAGATCCCAAATTACCAATGTCTACCAATAGCCAAATTAATATGAATAAAATACAGTCTCTAAAATGCTTGTATGCAAATGCTAGAAGTCTACAAAACAAGCTGGGAGAGTTAGAATATATAGCACTAAACGAGAGGTTAGATATGATTGGAATATCAGAGACATGGTGGAAGGAGGACAACCAGTGGGACACTGTGATACCTGGGTACAAACTATATCGTAATGATAGAGCTGATCAAATTGGTGGAGGGGTTGCGCTCTATGTTAGAGAGGGCATTGAGTCAGAAAGGATTAAAGTTTTGCAAGAAAAAAAATTTGCTGTAGAATCTCTATGGATTGAAATTCCATGTAAAAAGGGGAAGGCGATGGCAGTGGGGGTGTACTATCGTCCGCCTGGCCAGAATGAACAAATGGATGATGAAATGCTCAAAGAAATCAAGGAAGCTAGCAAAAGTTACAGTGCAGTAATAATAATGGGTGATTTCAATTACCCCGGCATCGACTGGGTCAGTGTCACAACAGGACATGCTAGGGAGATAAAGTTCCTAGATGAAATAAATGACTGCTTCTTGGAGCAGCTGGTTCATGAACCGACCAGAGGGGAAGCAATATTAGACCTAGTCCTTAGTGGAACACCAGATGTAGTGCAAGAGATAAGGGTGTTGGGGCCACTTGACAATAGTGATCATAGCATGATCACCTTTGATTTAATTAGTGGAGGAGGGATAGTAAGGAAATCCACAGTACTGCCCCTTAACTTTCGAAAGGGAGACTATGATAAAATGAGGAAAACAGTTAAGAAAAAACTAAAAGGAGCAGTTGCAAAGGTTAAAGACGTACATCAAGCTTGGGTGTTGTTGAAAAATACTATCTTGGAAGCCCAGACCAGCTGTATTCCACGCTTTAAGAAAAGTGGAAGGAAGTCCAAAAAACTGCCAGCATGGTTTAAAGGTGAGGTCAGAGAGGCTGTTGTTGCCAAAAAAGCATCTTTCAGGAAATGGATAAAAGAGCCAAACGATGAAACCTGGAAACAGCACAAGCACTGGCAAGTGAAATGCAAGGCATTGATAAGGCAGGCAAAGAGAGAATTTGAGAAGAAGCTTGCTGCGGAAGCAAAAACGCGAAATAAAGACCTTTTCAAGTACATTCGTAGCAAAAAAACCTGTGAGAGAGTCAGTTGGTCCATTAGATGATAAAGGGGTTAAAGGAGCACTAAGAGGCGACAAGGCGATAGCGGAGAGACTGAATGAATTCTTTGCTTCGGTCTTTACTGAGGAAGATGTAGGGATGTTACCCAAGACTGAAGTGGTATTTAAAGGTGTGGAAGAATTGAAGGAAATATCGATACATCGGGAAGATGTCTTACAACTATTAGATAAACTGAAGAGTAGCAAATCACCTGGGCCAGATGGTATACATCCAAGGGTGTTGAAAGAACTGAAATTTGAGATTGCAGACCTGCTATCAGTAATCTGTGAACTATCATTAAAATCATCTCTAATACCTGAGGATTGGAGGATCGCCAATGTAACACCAATTTTTAAAAAGGGTTCCAGGGGTGATCCGGGAAACTACAGACCGGTGAGCCTGACATCAGTACCGTGAAAAATGGTAGAAACCATCATAAAGAATAAAATTACTCAGCATGTAGATAGTCACGACCTAATGGGAGACAGCCAACATGGCTTTAGACAAGGAAGATCTTGTCTTACTAATCTGTTATGTTTTTTTGAAGGAGTGAATAAACAGGTGGACAAAGGTGAGTCGGTTGATATTGTGTATCTGGACTTTCAGAAAGCCTTTGACAAGGTCCCTCATGAGAGACTTTTGGCAAAACTAAAGAGTCATGGGATAGGAGGCAGTGTACTATTGTGGATCAGGAACTGGTTAAAAGATAGAAAGCAGAGGGTAGGGCTAAATGGCCAATTTTCCCAATGGAGAAAGGTGAATAGTGGTGTACCCCAGGGATCTGTGCTGGGTCCGCTGCTTTTTGACATATTCATAAATGACCTGAAAAGTGGAATAACGAGTGAGGTTATCAAATTTGCAGATGACACAAACTATTTAAAGTTGTTAAAACCCAGGAGGATTGTGGAAAATTGCAAGAGGATCTTGATAAATTGGAAGACTGGGCATCAAAATGGCAGATGAAATTTAATGTGGAGAAGTGCAAGGTTATGCACCTAGGGAAGAACAACCCAAACTATGGTTACACGATGCAAGGTTCCACATTAGGAACCACCACCCAGGAAAAAGATTTAGGCGTCATTGTGGATACCATGTTAAAACCCTCGGCCCAGTGTGCAGCGGCGGCCAAGAGAGCAAATAGAATGCTAGGTATGATAAGGAAAGGAATGGAAAATAAAACAAAAGATATTATAATGCCTCTATATCGTTCCATGGTGAGACCGCACCTTGAATATTGTGTGCAATTCTGGTCGCCGTATCTTAAAAAGGATATAGTGATTTTAGAAAAGGTTCAGAGAAGAGCCACCAAAATGGTAAAGGGGATGGAAGGATACTCCTATGAAGAAAGGCTAAAAAGGTTGGGGCTCTTTAACCTGGAAAAGAGACGGCTGAGGGGAGATATGATAGAAGTCTATAAATTAATGAACGGAGTGGAACGGGTAAACATAGATCGATTGTTTACCTTATCAGAATATAGAAAGACTAGGGGACATGCAATGAAGCTACAGGGTAAACTATTTAAGACTTGTTGTTGTTAAGTGCCGTCGAGTCGGAGTCGACTCATGGCGACCCTCTGGATAGCTATCCTAAATTGTGTTCGGTCTTCAGTCAGGCGGCTCATTGTTGACAGACTGGTACCCGTAGCTGCTGTTATTGTAGCGATCCATCTCATTGCTGGCCTTCCTCTTTTGCGTTGACCTTCTATCTTGCCAAGCATGATGTCTTTCTCTAATGATCTCTCTCTTCGCATGATGTGTCCGAAGTATGAAAGCCGAAGTCTTGTCATCTGAGCTTCTAAAGAAAGCTTAGGTTTGATCTCCTCTAGTACCGACTGGTTTGTTCTTCGGGCAGTCCATGGTATACACAGTATTCGCCGCCAGCACCATAATTCAAAGGCATCAATTTTCTTCCTGTCTGTCTTTTTCACTGTCCAGCTTTCACATCCATATGATGTTATTGAAAATACCATGGCTTGAACAAGTCGAATCTTTGTATGGAGAGACACATCTCTGCTCTTGAGAATCTTATCTAGGTCTTTCATAGCCATTCTGCCAAGAGCAATGCGTCGTCTGATTTCTTGACTGCTTGTTGCTTCTTTATTGATAGTTGATCCAAGTAGGTTAAAGTTGTTCACAATTTCAATTTCTTCTCCTTCAACGATGAACCTGTTGATTATGCCAGTTGTCATGATCTTTGTCTTCTTTACATTAAGGTGCAGGCCCATTTTGAGACTATGTTCTTTGATTGTGAGAAGCAAATGTTTCAGATCATCTTCGCTTTCAGCCAGTAATGTGGTATCATCAGCATAGCGAAGGTTGTTGATGAGTCTTCCACCAATCTTCACACCTCTGTTGTCTTCATACAGTCCTGCTTCTCTGATGATTTGTTCTGCATATAAATTAAACAGGTAGGGGGAAAGTATGCAGCCTTGTCTTACACCTTTGCTTATTTTAAACCATTCTGTTTCTCCTTGTTCCGTTCGAACTGTTGCTTCTTGATCAATGTACAGATTACGCAAGAGAACGATCAGGTGTTCTGGTATACCCATGCTTCTTAATGTGGCCCAGAGTTTCTCATGGTTTACACAGTCAAAAGCCTTGCTATAGTCGATAAAGCACAAATAGATATCCTTTTGGTATTCTTTAGTCTTTTCAAGGATCCATCTCACATCCGCAATGATGTCTCTCGTTCCTCGCCCTTTCCTGAACCCTGCTTGCACTTCAGGTAGTTCTTGTTCTAGGTATGGCTGTAGTCTCTTTTGAATAATCTTCAGTAGAATCTTGCTGGCATGTGGGATCAGAGCGATTGTGCGATAATTTCCACAGTCAGTTGGATCACCTTTCTTTAGTATTGGTATAAACACAGATCTTTTCCAGTCAGTTGGCCATGATGTTGTCTTCCATATTTCTTGGCAGAGCCTTGTAAGTACGGTAACAGCTGCATCAGATTGCTGCAATACTTCTATGGGAATGCTATCAATGCCTGGTGCTTTGTTCTTTGATAAGGCTTTCAATGCTGCTTCAACTTCTTCTTTCATCACCAATGGTTCCTGATCATAAGGTATAGGTTGAAAACGGCTGTTGGTCCACTTGATCTTTATCATATAAAAACTCTGTATATTCCTTCCACCTTTTCTTGATCTTCTCAGCATCATTCAACATAGAACCTTGAGCATCTTGTAACATTCCAATTCGGGGCTGGAACTTTTTCTTTAACTCTCGCAGCTTTAGGAAAGCCGATCTTGTTCTTCCTCTAATAGTTTCTGCTTCTATTTCCTTGCAAGTGTCATTGTAGTACTTTTCCTTGTCCTGTCTTGCTGCACGTTGGAAATCTCTGTTGAGTTCTGCGATTGTCTTTCTTTCTCCTTTGGCTTTAGCTTCTCTGCGTTTCTGGGCAATTTTCAGAGTTTCTTCCGTCATCCATTTTGGCCGTTTTTGCTTTTTCACCTTTTGTAGAGACTTCTCGCTTTCTTCCAGCACAACCTTCTTGATGTCATTCCATAACTCTTCCGGAGCTCTGTCATTTGTATCTAAAGCAGCAAATCGATTTTGCAGGCAGTCTTTAAATTCCAGTGGTATATTCTCAAGGTCATATTTTGGTGCATTCATGAGTGGTTTGCTCTTTTTCAACTTTAGCTTGAGTTTGCATACTAGTAGTTGATGATCTGTACCACAGTCAGCTCCAGGTTTTGTCTTTGTTGATGTTACAGAGCTTTTCCATCGTTGACTTCCACAGATGTAGTCAATTTGATTTTTATACAATCCAGTGGGTGAAGTCCATGTGTACAGTCGTCGCTTGTGTTGCTGGAAGAAGGTGTTTGAGATGAATAGATCATTGGTCTTGCAGAATTCTATCAATCTTTCTCCAGCTTCATTTCTGTTGCCAAGTCCATATTTTCCAACTACTTTGCCTTCTTCTTTGTTGCCAACTTTTGCGTTCCAGTCACCCATGACTATCAGGATATCCTGTTTGCATGTTCTGTCAATTTCAGCTTGTACTTGTTCATAGAACTCTTCAATTTCATTCTCTTCTGCAGCTGTTGTTGGGGCATATACTTGAATTATAGTTGTGTTGATAGGCAATCCTCGTAGACGAATAGAGATTAAGCGTTCGCTGACTGCATTGTATTTCATTACAGTTCTTGCAAGTTTCTTCTTTATTATAAATGCAACACCATTTCTTCTTTGTCTTTCATTTCCAGCATAGTAGACCATGTGATCATCTGATGCAAAGTGCCCGATGCCAGTCCATTTCAGTTCGCTGACACCCAACAGATCAAGTTGTACACGTTCCATTTCATTCTTGACCACCTCCAACTTCCCTTGGTTCATGCTTCGTACGTTCCATGTTCCAATGTGTAAGACATCTTTACAGCTTCTGACTCTCATTTCATGCGCAGACTAATAAAAGAAAATATTTTTTCACTCAACGTGTAATCAAACTCTGGAATTTGTTACCGGAGGATGTAGTAAAGGCTGTTAGTGTAGATAGGTTTAAAAAAGGTTTGGACAAGTTCCTGGAGGAAAGGTCCATAAACCATTATTAAGAAGGTACCCAGGATATCAATGCTTGAACCAATACAAGCATTGTGGAACCTGTGTCCCTTGGGGAAACTGCTAGGTACGTATGACCTAGATTGGCCACTGTTGGAAACAGAATACTGGGCTTGATGGACCTTGGTCTGACCCAGTATGGCATATCTTATGTTCTTATGCTTTTCTCAGCTGGGGAAGGGAGTAGTCTCAACAGGCTGTCAAACTGGCTATGGATTTCTTTCCATATGGATCGTTGTCCCTTGCCTTGTTTTCTTTATTGAATTTTATTTATATAAATTGTTTATACATTTCCCCGAGATGTGGGCTGATGTCCTTTTTTTATTGTTTACTTTAAAATATATTATGATTGTATTTCTTTGATTTTCTTTAAACTGTAATTTTACTGTATAATCTGTAAAATTCACATAAATAATTAAAAAAAACTAAAAAGATACTGTACAAATGAAAACTGTTAAAGCAACTCCGCCCTCTACTTCACCATGACGACATCAGATCCATCATTCAAGCTATCATCACGCCCCACTTTGACTTCACCAACTCCATGCTACAGGGTATCACACAACAGGCTTTAAGACAGCTCCAAACAGTCCAAAATATAGCAGCTAGAATAATTATGAACGTCAACTCAATGGAGCACATTACCCTAACTCTTTACGCTCTCCATTGGCTACCCATTCAAAGCTGCATTAATTACAAAATTCTGGTATCCACTTTCAAAGTAATAAATGACATTGCCCGTTCATACCTGTTAAGTGCCGTCGAGTCGGAGTCGACTCATGGCGACCCTCTGGATAGCTGAACTAAATTGTGCTTGGTCTTCAGACAGGCAGCTCATTGTTAACAGACCGGTACCCGCAGCTGTTATTGTATCGAAACATCTCATTGTTGGCCTTCCTCTTTTACGTTGACCTATCTTGCCAAGCATGATATCTTTCTCTAATGATCTCTCTCTTCGCATGATGTGTCCAAAGTATGAAAGTCGAAGTCTTGTCATCTGAGCTTCTAAAGAAAGCTTAGGTTTGATCTCCTCTAGTACCAACTGGTTTGTTTCTTCAGGCAGTCCATGGTATACACAATATTCGCCGCCAGCACCATAATTCAAAGGCATCAATTTTCTTCCTGTCTGTCTTTTTCACTGTCCAGCTTTCACATCCATATGATGTTATTGAAAATACCATGGCTTGAACAAGTCGAATCTTTGTATGGAGAGAGACATCTCTGCTCTTGAGAATCTTATCTAGGTCTTTCATAGCCATTCTGCCAAGAGAAATGCGTCATCAGATTTCTTGACTACTTGTTGCTTCTTTATTGATCGTTGATCCAAGTAGGTTAAAGTTGTTCACGATTTCAATTTTTTTCTCCTTCAACAATGAACCTATTGATTATGCCAGTTGTCATGATCTTTGTCTTCTTTACATTAAGGTGCAGGCCCATTTTGAGACTATGTTCTTTGATCATGAGAAGCAAATATTTCAGATTTCACTTTCAGCCAGTAATATGGTATCAGCATAGCAAAGGTTGTTGATGAGTCTTCCATCAATCTTCACACCTCTGTTGTCTTCATACAATCCTGCTTCTCTGATGATTTGTTCTGCATATAAATGAAACAGGTAGGAGGAAAGTATGCAGCCTTGTCTTACACCATTGCTTATTTTGATACTTGGGAAAGAGCGGTATAAAAATGTGTACTAAAATAATAAAATAAAATAAATAAATTTTAAACCATTCCGTTTCTCCTTGTTCCGTTCTAACTGTTGCTTCTTGATCAATGTACAGATTGTGCAAGAGTACGATCAGGTGTTCTGGTATACCCATGCTTCTTAATGTGGCCCAGAGCTTCTCATGGCTTACACAGTCAAAAGCCTTGCTATAGTCGATAAAGCACAAATACATATCCTTTGGGTATTCTTTAGTCTTTTCAAGGATCCATCTCACATCCGCAATGTTGTCTCTTGCTCCTCTTCCTTTCCTGAACCCTGCTTACACTTCAGGTAGTCCTTGTTCCAGGTATGGTTGTAGTTTCTTTTGAATAATCTTCAGTAGAATCTTGCTGGCATGTGGGATCAGAGCGATTGTGCGATAATTTACACACTCAGTTGGATCACCTTTCTTTAGTATTGGTATAAACACAGATCTTTTCCAGTCGGTTGGCCATGATGTTGTCTTCCAAATTTCTTGGCAGAGCCTTGTAAGTACTATAACAGCTGCATCTGATTGCTGTAATACTTCTATGGGAAAGCACAGTTACTTACCTGTAACAGGTGATCTCTGGGAACAGCAGGAATTAGTCTTCACATATGGGTACGTCGGTACCGACGGAGCCTGCACGGGAATGCTCCCCAGCATCCAATCAGAAAGCTTTTGGGAGCATCCCTCGCGCCTGCGCGCTGACTTCCCGCCTTTCCCACTGCCTCTCCTCAGCTGAGTTTCATAGCTGAGACAGAAGGAGAGAAGAAGGAAAGGAAATAGAGAGATACAACTCCTAGGGGAGGTGGGTGGGTTGTGAAGACTAATTCCTGCTGTTCCCAGAGATCACCTGTTACAGGTAAGTAACTGTGCTATCTCCAGGAACAAGCAGGAATGAGTCTTCACATATGGGGACTCCCTAGCTATGGATGCCAGGGGAGATCCCATAAAATGCGTATCCCTGGAACAGGATGGCATGTCCCAACCTGGATCCCCGGCATCCCCTGAGGGATGGGGTGTAGGAGTTGAAAAGAGAAGAGCTGTAAAAGAACAGCGAATCTAAAGACTACAGAAAAAATGAGTCTTTAGAATGTATGTTATGTATCATTAAAATATTTAATTAAACAGGTACAATATAGAACTTACCTACTGGATTGAAGGAAGTAGAAACTGTGATGGAGTATACTGTAGATGCAGTAGCAGAATCCTCAAGGGAACTTCACAGCAGTGAGGAGGAAGTTCCAAAATTGGAATAGGCAGGTGACCCAGGTGTCAACTGGGGCAGGAGAGAATGGGCAGGTCTTCAATGGAAAGCTTTATGGGAAAAAGCTGAAAACTCTTTTTAGGTACAGAGTTATTAACATTGAGGACTAAAAAAAGAAGACTGTCCAATCTGGAGAATTAGCCCAGTCCTGAAGGGAAGAGGGGGTAAAGAAAAAAGCCCCTATTCCCAAGGAGAACAGAAGTGTACTCAGAAATACTGAAGGTGTACACTGTCTTTCCTAGCTGGTAAGAGATAGGAAGACATTGACAGGGAGATGTAGAACAAAAATAGAAGCTGTTGACATCACAGCAGTAATTGTGTGTATAACCGCTCCCACTTACTGAACCGTATGAGAATAGGCAAGTTGACTGTCTGGACCCTTGAAGAAGGGAAAAAACCTTATGCACAGTCAGTTAGGGAGAGAGTAGGTAATACTGAGCGTCACATGGACATCTCCCAATGGCACATATATGTATACATATATATATAGATATGTACAGATATATATATGTATGAAGACACATACATAGTTATATAGATGTGCAGAAATGCCTAGATATGTGTGACTATATATATATATATATATATATATATATATATACGTACACATATCTACCCACACGGATTACAAAAAAATGTATGTACAGGAAACATACATACATGATTATAAGTCTGAGAATACATGCCTGCAAATGAGTTCCACAAAAACATTCATATAGGAATGTGATGGAAAAAGATTCATCTAACAATTAGGGGGCAAAACCCACCTGAAGATATATAGAGAAATCTGATTTCCAGGTGCAGGAATGTATTTCAGTGGAGAACCAGAGGATAATAGGAGTCTGGTAAGAGCACGTCAGGAGTACTTTAGGACTCTGACATGTCCAAAGGACAAAAAAAGGTACCATGATGACCCAGGAAGGGACACAGGGGTATCCTGTACAGTAAAAATGAGTATGCAATGTCCGGTGGAGCAGAGCATAATGCCAATCTGTAAGGGAAAAAGGGGTAGATTCCTGCAGATTGGGAGCTCCTTGGACATTCACGCAGAAAAGCTTGTCTTCCGTATCACAACAGGAGACAAGAGGGTATAAGAACCTTATATATCCATGGAATGAAGATATAAGCTTTTTCTACTATATGGAAACCCCTCAGAGACAAAGTTCAATGCTCTGCAGCAAGGGCCCATAGTAGAAAGCTTCTCTGAAGATTGCAGAGAGCATTGTGCAGGAGAATTATAATATAAAGTGACAGAAGTCAGGTGTGTTGCCATATCCTAGGGAAGGATATGGCTAGAAGAAGATAACCTGCAGTGAGTAGAATCATGCAAGATAGGTGAAAGTAGCTTGCAATGAGCATGAAAATAATCACTGGAAGCTCCTGCATGTACCGCAACTGAACAAACCAGCAGAGGGAATTCTCCTGTGTAAAAGCAGAGAGAAAACAGACTAAGGGAGTGGAAATCTTCCTGTCCCTGTCTGATGAATTGTTCAGTGCATTGAAGGATAACAGAAAGTCTACACTGGAAAGAAAGAGAAGTGTTTCAGTATGGTACCAACTCAAGCAGGGGAAACCCTGGAAGAGAGGGGGTTGGAAAGTGACTTACCATATGGAAAGTCAGCTGAAGGAAAAGATGTCCATGTGGGGACAGGAACTATCATGGGATAGTTGAAATCTCCCTTCGTGGTGGTAGGAAGGGGAGAATTCTGTAACCCATGAACAAAGTATCCTAACAGCTTAACATACTGAAAAGAAAAAAAAACAGTGTAGTTTGGAGAATAAACTTCTGTTAAGAAGAAGTTGCTGTAGAATGTAAAACACAGGAACCTATGGTTGCTGGTTTTGATTAGATTGGCTAGAGTCCGGAGACTTCAGCCTAGGATGAGATGTCCCTTGCTTGGGTACATCTGAAGGATGGGCAGGGGAAGGGTGAAACCTTCTTTTCTTAGGGATAGGAGGTTTGGTAGGACATTTCCTACGCCCTGGGGAAAAAGAAGGCTTAGGATGGTTTCCAGAACCAGAGAAGTCAGAGGAGCAATGAGCAACCTGACGCAAAGCCTCTTTATTGAAGAGATTTTCTCCGGTGCAAGGAGAATTACCCAGTGTATGTTGTGCCCATCTGCTCAAGTCTGAAGCTTGCAGCCAGACTGTACGACGTGCTCCAATGGCAATAGCAGAGGATCTGCTGACAGACTCAAAAGAGTCTATAGAAGCACGAGAAACCAACCAAGAGATATTCCTGCTATGATTAAGAAGCAAGGAATAGTCAGTGGCTTTAGGCTCTGACAAAAAAGGGAACAAGAGAGATAATTTCTCTGTGACCTCCTGAAGTGTCAGACTCATATAAAATATATATATTCTTGAAGCCAGCATAGAAGTTTGGAAGGTTTGACGTCCAAAGGTATCAAGTGCTTTAGATGCATGACCTGGCGGATAAGAAGAATGCTTCTTCTTGCTTCTTACCTTCCTCAATGCTGATTCCACTACAATGGAATGATGTGGAAGTTGGTCTTTCTGAAAGACCGGAGAGGGAGGCACCTGATACAGAACATTAATGGCTGTAGAAGGCGAAGGAACCTTTAAAGGTGATTCCCACATCCTCAGAAGAAGATCCTGCAAAGAATGATGTAAAGGAAGCATTATATTTTCCTTTACTGCAGGATCTTGGTTAGAAGTAGAGCCAGGAATAGGAATGGCAAGAAAGGTTGCCATGTCAAGGAGAAACTTCTGAAAAGAAGGATCTCCAATAGGAACTATTCCTGGGTAGGCTGAGGATGAAGGAATAATTTGAGCACCAGAAAACATACTGGACTGGTGCAGAAAAAGAATCCTGCCAGCTGGATAGTGATACCGACAGTTCTGATTCGAGGCAGTTGGTACTGCCTCGGCAGTGCCCGGTATCGATTCCAGGCTAGGCATAGAAAAGATAGAGGGTACAGATGGAACTGCAGGAATTGACATCGATACCGACACCGGTATCGGAAACAGTAATGCCATCGAAGCAGGTATCGACTGCTGAAGTGGTATCGAGGTAACCAGAGAAGTTTGGTAAATATCCTCAGTACTGCGGAAAAAGGAACGATACGGGTCGGTTCCCAAACGCGTCGGTACCAAGTCATCTAGACTGGATATCGATTCTAGACTCGGTATCGAGTCAATCGATGCATGGCTAGAGGGTACCGACATCGGTGGTGGTATCGGCGATGCCGATACAGGAAAGTCAATCAGAGTGGTATCGGTCGGTACCGAGGATGTCTGATGACGATCCCAGGTGAAGAGTGGAACACTCGACACCGGTGCCAATGCCGGGGTATCGGTACTGTTCGAAGCCGATACCAACCCCAAAAATGGCAAGGATATGGGAAAGTCAATCTGGGTCGTATCAATCGGCCCCGAAGGTACCGAGGATACCAGATGATGATCCCAGGTGAAGAGTGGGACACGACACCGATGCCGATGCATCAGTACCGTTCGAAGCCGGAACCAACCCCAAGCATGGCGGAGATACAGGAAAGTCAATCTGGGTTGTATCGATCGGTCCCGAAGGTACCGAGGACACCAGATGACGATCCCTGGTGAAGAGTGGAGCACTCGACACCGGTGCCGGGTTATCGGTACCGCTCGAAGCGGATACCACCCCCAAGCACGGCTCAGGTATGTTCTGTGAGGGGTGAGCCCCAGTAACAACCTGAAACCCCGTAAATGCTTTGGAGCCCGAAGACTCCAGCCGGGGTTTTATTGCCAAAGAGGTCTTGAGGGTAAGGCCGGAGCCGTCATCATGCTGAGCATGAGACTTACCCTTCAAGAATTGGCTAGTCTTAACAGACTGTTTGTGGGTTACCTGATCCTGGAGAGAAGAATAAACCGGTGTCCTCACCTCAGGAGGAAAAACGGCATAGAGGGAAACTCGAAAAAGGGAAGGTCTTCTCCCAATAAAACAGCCTGATGGTTCAGGGAAAAAAGGGTCAGGACTCAAACAGGATAGACACCAAGCTTTGGAGTCTAAAAAGAAAACTATGTTTCCACAATGAAGGCACTTCTTAGGGGAAGAAGGCTCCATGTCAGAGAGGCCTGGTAGGCCCAAAAAGTTAAGACAAAAAACTGAGGAGAAAAAATCTTTTAAATTTTAGAAAAGAAAAGAATAAAGCACCGGCGGTACCGGTATCGGCGGGAAGAACAGCCGCGACCACAAGAAAACAAGTAAAATAAGAATTTTAAAGAAGAAAGTTTCTGCGGTGACAGGACGACGTCCTGTTGGCTCCGCGGAAAAACAAAAACTGAGGAGAGGCAGTGGGAAAGGCGGGAAGTCAGCACGCAGGCTGTCAGACGGCTGCCTAGGGTGAGAACTTACACAATCTTGATGATGCATATATTCATATGATTCTTGCAAGGTATTGTGGGTAATGTAGTTCTTTCACTCCAAACACAGCTGAAGACAATAATTGAGTTTTGTAACCAGTGGTAAGGCCAATAAAATACTTCTTTTATTGATGGGGGATTAATTCACCCAGCACAAGTATGCTTGTTAGCATAAATGAGGTTACTTGCTTGCAGTGTTTAAATGGAAAACAAAGTCACAAAGCAAATCAGAAAACAACCTTCACCTTGTCTGGCAATTAGCTAATGTTTTCTTAGCAAATAATTACCAAATAAAAAGGCACAAAGAAATGAATAAAACTTTGCTGGTTAGGTTAACTTTTGCTTATTTTCCACACAGAACCTGCAGTGATTCTCCCTTGCTCACACACACAATCAGGTGCAGCGTTAATTACTATCAATGGCCCAGCTGAAACCCTTTAGCTGGCTGGCTGCTACTGTGTGAACCCAAAATCCTGCTTTAGGAGCTGTTTGCAGTGAAATAAAGAACAAAGTTAGATTTCTTTGTGATGGCTGATATGTTTGCTCACAGAAAGCTAGCAATAGCACTTGGATAGAAAACAGTCCATGTACTCAATATTTTCATCTGTTGTAATTCCCCCTTCATCAATCAACATAGGGTCACTATCATACATTGGCACAGACGAGTCTTTCAATAAGGCACTATCATGAGAATGCTTATTCCCTTGCTGCCATTCACTATTATAGATAGGGTCTGGATCAGTGTTCATACCTGAGCCTCTCCTGCTATCATAATTCCTCTCTGAATAGCCTGGCCAGTACGTAATCCAGTTCTGATGTCCAGCCTTCCAATCTTGATCCCTGGACACTGGATCCTCTCTCACATACCTTCTGGCCTTGGTCTGAAAGTCCCTTCCACGTGCAGTCTTCTCTCTCCCAGGTAGCCACTGGTGATTCCTATCTCTGCCAATCCATTCCTCTGGCTGATTCCAGTCCAATGGGCTCTGCTGGCACTTGGAATACCTCCCAGTATAGGTACTGCCTTGGAATCTCCCAGACCTTCCAATAGCCTTCCTTCTTTTCCTTCCAGAGAGTTTCCTTCTCTCTCTATCCGCTTGGCTTGGCTTCTGTTTCTCCAAGTGATGTTGGTGCTTGTAGCCGTTGCTGTATCTTTTCCTGAAGCTCTTTCTGTAGCCGTTATCTGTGGAATAAGCTCTATTCTTATTCTGTCCTAATGTGTGCTCCTCCCTAACACAGCGCAGCTGTGTTGAATCAGGCCCTGCCCTCTGAGATGAGTGCTTAGGGATTACCTCATAGCTCTCTTGATTGCACACACATTTTCTCACTTCAGCCCCTCTCATGGCTGCTGGAAACCTGGTGCATTCTGGGACTGGTAGTCTTTTATGTGAAAACTCTGTTTTCTTGCTTCTACCAGAACTGACAGGTTGCTTGTTCAGAGTCACACCATCTTTTCTATAGCTCCTACCTGAGCCATGATAAGCTTCCTTATCACAAGGCGTGAGGGATGCTCCCAAAAGCTTTCTGATTGGATGCTGGGGAGCATTCCCGTGCAGGTTCCGTCGGTACCGACGTACCCATATGTGAAGACTCATTCCTGCTTGTTCCTGGAGATTGCCATCAATGCCTGGTGCTTTGTTCTTTGATAAGGCTTTCAATGCTGCTTCAACTTCTTCTTTCATCACCAATGGTTTCGGATCATAAGGTACAGGTTGAAATGGCTGTTGGCCCACTTGATTTTTATCATATAAAAACGCTGTATATTCCTTCCACCGTTTCTTGATCTTCACAGCATCATTCAATATAGAACCTTGAGCATCTTGTAACATTCCAATTCGAGGCTGGAATTTTTTCTTTAACTCTCGTAGCTTTAGGAAAGCCGATCTTGTTCTTCCTCTAATAGTTTCTGCTTCTATTTCCTTACATGTGTCATTGTAGTACTTTTCCTTGTCCTGTCTTGCTGCATGTTGGAAATCTGTTGAGTTCTGCGATTGTCTTTCTTTCTCTTCTGGCTTTAGCTTTTCTGCGTTTCTGGGAAATTTTCTGAGTTTCTTCCACCATCCATTTTGGCTGTTTTTGTTTTTTCACCTTTTGTAGAGACTTCTTGCTTTCTTCCAACACGACCTTCTTGATGTCATTCCATAACTCTTATGGAGCTCTGTGATTTGTATCTAAAGCAGCATATCGATTTTGCAGGCAGTCTTTAAATTCCAGTGGTATATTCTCAAGGTCCTATTTTGCTGCATTCATCAGTGGTTTGCTCTTTTTCAACTTTAGCTTGAGGTTGCATACTAGTAGTTGATGATCTGTACCACAGTCAGCGCCAGGTTTTGTCTTTGTTGATATTATAGAGGTTTTCCATCGTTGACGTCCACAGATGTAGTCATTTTGATTTTTATACAGTCCATTGGGTGAAGTCCATGTGTACAGTCACCACTTGTGTTGCTGGACGAAGGTGTTAGAATTCTGCAAGACCAACGATCTTATTCATCTCAATCAGTCTTTCTCCAGCTTCATTTCTGTTGCCAAGTCCATATTTTCCAACCACTTTGCCTTCTTCTTTGTTGCCAACCTTTGTGTTCTAGTCACCCATGACTATCAGGATATCCTGTTTGCATGTTTTGTCAATTTCAGCTTGAACTTGTTCATAGAACTCTTCAACTTCATTCTCTTCTGCAGTTGTTGTTGGGGCATATACCTGAATTATAGTTGTGTTGAGAGGCATTCCTCGTAGACGATTAGAGATGAAGCGTTCGCTGACTGCATTGTATTTCATTACAGTTCTTGCAAGTTTCTTCTTTATTATAAATGCAACACCATTTCTTCTTTGTCTTTCATTTCCAGCATAGTAGACCATGTGATCATCTGATTCAAAGTGCCCAATGCCAGTCCATTTCAGTTTGCTGACACCCAACAGATCCAGTTGTACACATTGCATTTCATTCTTTACCACCTCCAACTTCCCTTGGTTCATGCATCGTATGTTCCATGTTCCAATGTGTAAGACATCTTTACAGCTTCTGACTTTTTCATGCACAGCTACATCAGCAGTCAGATGTCCCGAGGGCTTTGATCCAACCACATCATAAATGCTGGCTTTACTCTGAAAAGTCTTCAGCTCTTCCCTAGTAGCTTGTTGAGTGCCTTCCGACCTGGGAGGTCTCATCTTTCAGCACTTTAACACAATTTGTTTTGTTGTGACTATCCATTGGGTTTTCATGGCAAGATAAAGAAGTAGACTGCCGGGCTTTCCTCCGCACAGTTTAAGTTTGGTGTTGTTGCCGTTGTCACAGAAATTTGATCCTCCGCCGTCAACACTATTCCATTCTGCTGCTGCCCAGATGGGTGGTTTGTCTTGGTCTGGCACCTCAGCTGAGATCTGGCCATCTTGGGAGACCCTGCCAGTAGTGAAACTACCAATAGCTTAGTTCTCAGCATCACTGATGCACACAAGCCCTGACAGCACGATAAGCTGCAAATCAAGCGAGGGCTTCACTTCACTTCATACTTATCCACATTCATATCTAAGAAATCCATCAACAGAAATCAACGCACCCGGTACAAAAACAAACTGGTTATTCTGACAGACTTCACGAAATCCAGAAAACAAACAAAGCTTTCTCTCATGTAGTCCCAAGCCCTTGGAATGCCCTACCAGACAACCTCAGGGAACTAAATGACCTACGAACATTTTGCAAAAAACCTTAAACACCTATTCTCCATCCACTTTGGCATACTAGCAGAACACAATACCTCTGTAGCTACCACCCCCTACACTCTAAATCCTCTCAAATGTTATACCACACTGCAATCAGCCCAGAGATGTAAATAACTCCGGCTTAGAATTCCTAAGCGCATTTATGTACATAGTTTAAACTTTGTATCAACTTCTTTCTATGTATATAGTTCTAATATCGTTCTCTGTAACAGAATATGTACTTGTTATCTGTACAAATCACAATGTTATTTGTAAACCGCGCTTGATCTCTAGGAAAAAGCGGTATAAAAATTAATAAAATTAAAAAAAAAATAAATAAATTAGCATTACTTTTATTAATTTGTAGACGTGGGTACCAACTATGGCTTTTACTTCATGTATTTCATTTATACTATCCACTAATCATTTACAAATATCTCACACTTTAAAAAAGGCGATTTATATATTATGATCTACTTTTATTGAGGCTTTATATAGATCATTATTGGTCTCCATACTATTAATGTTTACCCCTTTTCTGAATACTCCATATCTCCTACATGTTTCCCCATCACGTTTTTCAAGGTAAAGTGGGAGTAAGATTGTTATTTTGATCCCCCCTTGACCATTAGAGTTGAGACAATTTTACTGCAATGATTTCATTGATGATATAGTTGTAATATGTATAAATCCAGCAAGCTTTGGTGTGTTTCCAATCATTTGGTATGCCCCTTTCCAATGCTTAAAGATTGGACATCTCCCCACTATGGTTCTAATAATGTTCACTTCACCCCTTTGATATCATTTTTACTTTTCATTTTACATTCACAATCAGTGAATGATATATTTTGATGTTAAAAGGATGCACTTTTGATTGTAAACAGCATGGTTGCAACATCTGCATGTGCAGTTACGTCAGAGCTGCCTCGTTTTCATTCGGCGGCCTCAGCCGGCATTTGTTTGTTCCATTGTTGCTGGTTGCTGCTGGTTGTTCATTTGTGAGCATCATCGTTTTACTTTTGTTCATGGTCAGATGGTAAGTATTTTGTGTCTTACTTTTAATAGTTTTACTTGTAATAGTGTGCACATTTTTTCTTAGGAGTTAGATGTATACAATTGGTTTAAACTATTAAGCTAGATTCAAGAGCATTAGAATCTAGGCAAATGTTAATGATTTTATGCCTATGTGCAATTCTGATCGAGGCATCATGCAGTTTGCTTTTCATGCTCATACTATTTTGTGTGTTCCTCTGGTTTGGATATTTTGTAGACCTTTACATGCCCTGATGTAATGTGTCCTTCATTGCTTTCATCATAGTCTGTATTTATTAATATTTAATTATATACAGTAGGAGATCACTAATTTGAGCCCCTTGACCATTATAACTGAGCTATAAATCTCATTCCAATGATTTTAATGGAATTACATCTGTATATATCATTATACATTTTACAAAATATAAAACTCCTTTTTGATGACTTCTATTTCAGTCTATGACATTTAAACTATTGCCTAACAGTTAACATCTTAAATATGTTTGATTAATTATTGAAGTCCTTGATATGTATTCTCCAGGAATTTTAAATCGATTTGGTATGTCCTGTTTTGCTCAAATGTTTGACATCTCAACTTTGTATTATCCATATTCCACTACTACTACTACTACTATTTAGCACTTATATAGCACCACGCACGCAGCGCTATACAAGCATACATACAAGAGACAGTCCCTGCTCATCAGAGCTTACAATCTAGTTGAGACAATACAGAGCAATAGTCAATTCGGTGCAAAGCACAGTACAGTCTTTACAATTCGGTCATGAAAATTGACGGGAGTCAGGTTGAGATAAGAGAAAGAAGTCAGGATCTGAAAGCGACAGTGAAGAGGTGGGTCTTCTATCTGGATTTGAAGACGGCCAGGGAGGGTGTCTGGCGCACAGACACAGGTAAGCTGTTCCAGGCATAAGGTGCAGCAAGGTGAAAAGAGCTAAGTCGGGAGTTAGCGGTGCGAGTAAAAGGCCTAGATAGAAGTGATTTGTTAGCAGAGTGAAGTTCATGAGAGGGGGTGTAAGGAGAGATGAGATGAGAGGTATTGAGGGGCAGCAGAGTGAATGCATTTATAAGTCAGCAGGAGAAGTTTGAACTGGATGCGGAATTTGACAGGGAGCCAGTGAAGCGACTTGAGAAGATGAGTAATGTGGGCATGGCAAGGTTTACAGAAGATTAGTCGAGCAGCATGATTTTGTATAGATTGAAGGGGGAAGGAGATGGCTAGGGGGAAGACCAGCAAGGAGTAGGTTGCAGTAGTCGAGGCGAGAGGCGATTAAGGAGTGGATATGGGTTTTGGTATTGTGTTCAGAAAGGAAGGGGCGGATCTTGCTAATGTTGTAGAGAAAGAAGCAGGTCTTAGCTACGTGCTGGATATGTGTGGAGAAGGAGAGAGAGGAGTCAAAGATAATTCCCAGGTTGCGGGCCGAGGGAACAGGAAGGATTGTAGAACCATCCACAGAGACTGAGAAAGGGGGAAGGGGGGGGGGGAAGAGGAAGGGAGGAGTTGGGTGGAAAGACAAGGAGTTCAGTCTTGGCCATGTTCAGCTTCAAGCAGCGATGAGACATCCAGGCAGAGATCCTGGTCTGGATTGCTGGAGAGATATTAGGTGTAGAGAGGTAGATCTGGGAGTTGTCGGCATAGAGATGGTACTGAAAGCCATGGGAGGAGATAAGTGCGCCAAGGGATTGGGCATAGAGAGAGAAAAGGAGGGGGCCCAAGACGGATCCACACTTACAAGGATGTGGGAGTGCCGGTTAAATATTTTTCATTTTCTCTTTTTTATATTTAACAAGTGTAATTTGAGTAGGCATTTTGATATTACATGATATACTTTTGATTGCAAACAGCAAGATTGCACCCTGTCTTGAGTGATATCTGAGCTGCCTCGTTTCTATTTGGTGCCCCCAACCTGAAGGTTTTTCGTTGTTTTTGCATTTTTACTTTACACTTGTTCACAGTTTGGTGGAAAGCATTCCCGCAATTTATTTGTTCATTTGATAGTAAGCTTTTTGACTTTTGCAACTGGATGTATACATTTTGATTATCTTTTCAAATTATCAGGTTAAATTTAAGAGCGCCATAATATAGGCAAATGAGTATGTTCAGAGATAGGCATCGGCTGATGTTAAATTTATATCAGTCATTACAATTTTCATTTGTATTTTTATTTCTATCTGTATTCCAGTTGTCATGAGTCCTTTCCACTAACATGATTTTTAACTCCATCTTTCTCAGATTGCCTTCAGATGTGTCGATATATTGTGATGTGGTTCTATAAGTGTAAATTAGACTTACCTGCTAATTGTAGTTCCTGAAGGAACTCCAGTCTAGTCCCGGAAACTCTGGAGTTGTGATCCTCTTCCAGCAGCTTGGAGACTGATCAACGTCATTCTTTGATGACACTGGTATAAGGACTCAGGCACCGCCTCCTCCCTCTCCAGTAACCTATTGACAAAGCAGACTCACCGGAGCAACAATTAAGTATAAGAAAAAACACATGTAAACCAACCATATGAAAACTGAATCCTTTAAACCTTGTACTAATATAGTCATGACCTTGAAATTCATCTGTGAAGGCCCTCGCTTCCCTTCTCTTGGAAGCACCTACATATCAAACATTATCTACATTCCCCCCCACCTGAAAGCGAAGCCGCGGCATGCACCGCAATCTCTTACCTGTAACATCTTGCGCTTCAGGCTCCACTTCAGGCAAAGAAATGGGACAGGGTCCGGGACTAGACTGGAGTTCCTTCAGGAACTACAATTAGCAGGTAAGTCTAATTTACACTTCCTTATCGTCCATCCAGTCTAGTCCCGGAAACTCTGGAGAAGTAACAGAGCAGTAAAAGAACTCACCGGGCGGGACCTGCCAGACCAGCCTGAAGCACCACCGATCCAAAACAGGTATCCCTACTCGCCTGCACATCCAGACGATAATGCTTGACAAACGAATTTAGGGAGGACCACGTCGCTGCCTTACAAATCTCTACCGGCGGCACAGACTTGTACTCTGCCCAAGACGCAGCCTGCGCCCTAGTCGAATGAGCTCTTAACCCTTCAGGAACCTCCTTTCCCTTCAGTAAATACACCGATGCAATCGCCACTTTTATCCATCTGGCAATGGATGCCTTAGACGCCGCCTCCCCTTTGCGAGGCCCCCCGAACAACACAAACAGCCTATCCAAGCACCTGAACTCCGCAGTTCTACTGAGGTACATCTTCAACGCCCTCCGGACATCCAACCGATGCAACTGCCGATTCGAGGACCTCTGCAAATCCGTGCGGAAAACCGGCAAGGACACCACCTGATTCAGATGAAAAGGCGACAGCACCTTCGGCAAAAAGGACAACACCGGCTCCTTACACGACCTTCGACTCAAAAACCACCTTCGACTCAAAAAAGGTCAAAAAAGGCTCCTTACACGACAGCGCCTGTAACTCTGAAATCCTCCTCGCTGACGCAATAGCCACCAAGAATACCACCTTCAATGTCAAATCCTTCAACGTTGCCTCTGCCAAAGGCTCAAACTGACGCCTTCCTAAACCTTCCAAGACTAATTGCAGATCCCAGGTAGGCACAAGATTCCTGCACAGAGGCTGTAACAGATTTACCGCCTTCAAAAACCTCTTCACATCAGGGAGAACACCCAACACTTGGCCCTTAACCTTCCCCCTGTAACAGGAAATCGCCGCCACCTGCACCCGTAAGGAAGCGGCTGCCAATCCTTTTTGAAAACCGTCCTGAAAAAACACCAAGATCTGAGGCACAGACGCTCGCAACGCCTCACAATGCCTGTCACCACACCAAGCTTCAAAAATTCGCCACTCTCTAACATACGCTAACGAAGTGGATCTTCTACGCGCACCTAGTAAGGTGGACACCACTGCCTCCGAGTAGCCCTTAGCTCTTAACCTTGCCCTTTCAAGAGCCATGCCGTAAGCGAGAACCGAGCTACCTGAGGCATGAACGGGCCCTGCACCAGAAGGTCCTGCCTGACTGGCAGTCGCCAAGGCTCGTCTACTAACAATCGCCTGAGATCCGCATACCATGGCCTCCGCGGCCAATCCGGCGCGATCAGAATCACTACTCCTCAGTGACGTTTGATGCGATGCACCACGCGTGCGATTAGCACCCAGGACGGAAACACGTAAAGAAGCTGACCCACCGGCCAGTCCTGGATGAGGGCATCCACCCTTCCGACATTCTCTCTCGCCGCCTGCTGAAGAACCGACCAACCTTCGCAGAGTGGAATGTGGCCATGAGATCCATTATCAGAGCCCCCCCAGTGCTGCACCACCATGTCGTACACCTCTGGATGAAGGCTCACTCCCCGGGGTCTACCTTTACCCGACTTAAGAAGTCGGCTGTCACATTGTCTACTCCTGCCACGTGCGCCGCCGATAGCGCCTGCAGATTTTCCTCGACCCACAGGAACAAGCGATCCGCTTCGTCCTCCAAAGGAGCACTGCCCATGCCCCCCTGTCTGTTGATGTAGGCCACTGCAGTCGCATTGTCCGACAGCACCTGGATCACTGCCCCTCTCAGATCCCGCTGAAAACTTAGCAGCGCCCGAAACACGGCACTGAGCTCCAATCTGTTTATCGACCAGGACCTCTCCTGCACTGACCACTGACCCTGCGCAAACTTGTCCTGAAAATGCGCTCCCCAACCAAACAGGCTGGCATCCGTAGTCAGTGGAATACAATTCGGTGTTTCCAACGGCATTCCTCTTGTCAAGGATTCCAGACGCAACCACCACTGTAACGCCTCCCGAGTGTCCTCCGGACAGACCAGCCGTCCAGACAGTGGGTCGTTTTGGTGAGACCACCGTGGGAGCAACACCCGCTGCAGCGGCCTCATATGAGCCCTCGCCCAGGGCACCAACTCGATCGCCGCCGCCATCGTTCCCAGGAGCTATAAATAATGCCATGCTGTGGGACGTGGTCTGTCGAGAAACCTCTGCACCAACTTCCGTAAAGCAACTGCTCGAAGCAGAGGCAAACACACTCTCCCTGCCGCCATATCGAACCTCGCGCCCAGATACTCGAGATTCTGAGATGGCCATACTGATGACCCAGCCTAAACTCTGAAGGAAGCCGACGACCTTGGTCGTCGCCTCCTCGCTTTCCTTGCGGGACTTTGCTCGAATCAACCAGTCGTCGAGATACGGATGAACCAGAACCCCCATCCTCTCTCAACACCGCCGCCACGACCACCATAACCTTGGTAAAAGTACGTGGCGCAGTGGCTAGACCAAACGGTAACGCCCGAAACTGAAAATGCCCCATCGTCACCGCGAACCGGAGGAACCGCTGATGCTTCGGGCGGACCGGAATATGCAGATACGCCTCGGCTAAATCGAGCGACGTCAGAAACTCCCCCTTTCTGACTGCCATGATGACCGACCGCAGTGTCTCCATATGAAAATGAGAAACTCGGAGACACCTGTGTTCACTCTTTTCAGATCCAAAATGGGCCGATAAGTCCCTTCCTTTTTTAGAACCACAAAATAAATGGCTTATCGACCCAAGCCGCAAAGCTCTGGCGGCACTGGCACAACCGCTTTGAGCTCCAATCTGTTTAACGTCTGTTGAACGGCATCGCGCTTTTGACGCGCCTTGCAAGGGGACAGGACAAAGGAGTCGGTCACCGGTCTCTGAAACTCCAACGCATAGCCCTCTCGAATCACTTCTAACACCCACTGATCTGTTGTAATTGCGGCCCAGGCAGCATAAAATTCCTGTAGACGACCTCAGACTGCAACCTCTACCTGGGCCTCCCTGACTTCATTGCGGCTTTTTGGTACCCGCAGAGGAGGCTGCAAATCCTCTGTTGGTTCCCCGGAAACCACGAAACCCCTGATTTCTATAAGGGAAACGCCCTCTCTGAGCGGAGGAAACCGAGACGTCCGCCAACGACGAAAATCTCTCTGTACGCCCCTAGACAGGGACAGAAACCTTCCTGGTTTCTGCTTGTCCTCGGGTAGCCCACCCCCTTTGGACTCACCCAAATCCTTGACTATCTTGTCCAAATCCTCTCCAAATAGAAGCTTCCCTTTAAAAGGAAGCTTACTCAACCTGGCCTTAGAGGAGGCATCCGCTGCCCAATTGCGCAACCACAGATACCTCCTCGGTGCTACCACCGAGGCCATACTGTTGGATAGCCCCCTGATAAGGTCATAATGAATATCCGCAAGGTAAGCCGCTCCGGACTCCAACCGAGCCGCCTCATCCAGCGATTCCTGCTCTCGATCTCCCTGGATCTGCTGGGCCCAGCGCAAACAGGCTCTTGCCACCCAAGCCCCACAAATAGATGCTTGAATGGAAAGCACATTCACATCAAACACCTGCCTTAACAAGGCATCCAGCTTTCTGTCCTGAGTATCCTTGAGCGCCGCACTCCCTTCTACGGAAATGGTCGTCTTCTTAGTCACCGCTGATACCACCGCATCCACTCTCGGCGACTTAAAGATCTCCTTTATCCTGCTCCACCAGGTGGTACAAGCGAGACATCACCCTAGAACCCCTAAGGGTAGCCCTCAGGCATGTCCCACTCCCCTTGAATCATTTCCTTGATCACTCTATGCACAGGGAAAGCTCTTTGCGCCTTCCGAAAGGCCTGCAGAAGCGGATCCTCCAACACCGCCTCTTCTGCTGGCCCCGATACCGGAACATTCAGCGCCTTCAACATTTCCGAGATGAGAGCGGGCAACTCCTCTCTACGAAAGATCCGCACCACCCTGGTCTGATCCGCCTGCTCTGCAATCTCACCTTCCTCCAATTCCTCTTCTAAGTCCGGATCCTGCTCACCTTCCATACGCAAATCCTTGGAAAATCCAGACTTTGCTTCTCAAACTCCCCTCACGCTCTCTTCGGCAAGGGCGCCGAAGCTGCTACCGACAGTGGAGTTCCTGGCCTCTTATATCCCAGGCTCCCAGCCACAGAACCTAGCCCAGCCGCCGATAACGCCTCCTCCCTGGATGCACCACCAAACGCCTTCTGGATCAGAGCCACAAAGTCTGGGGAGAAAATTGAAGCCAACTGTCCCGGAAAAGATGCCTGAGCCACCGGCCCATCAGGCCTCGAGGATGGGCCCGGTACCGGATCCTCCAGCTGCACTCCCGGCGACCGAGGACCCTCGAAAGGCCCGTCAGGAGCCTCCCCCTCCTCGCCAAGCTTCTGATCCGCCAGGGCCGCTTGGCTACAGCTCTTACACACCGGCCTCTGACACCACTGACCTCTTCACGCCACAGAGCAGGCACAACATCTTTCCTGACATATTGGCTGTTCTGTCTCAGAGACCTGCTGCCTGGCCTGGACCCCTCCAGAAGACAAACTACCTTTCCCAAGGAACCCCAGCAGCAGCGCTTCCAAACGAACCCCGAAAACACGGGCCGTTTTTTCTTTTTTTTAACTCATACCAGTAAGCAGGACCCCGTGGGAGTTGAATCCCACCAGAAAGAAGCAAAAACGAGGCTCCAGGAACAAGCTACAAGTGCTTGTTGCCCCGCTCCCGCTGACGGCGTTTTCCCGCTGAAAACAACCACGCGACGCGGCCTGCTTCCAGCCCTGGCGGTAGGAAGGCACTCGCTGATATGAAGAAATTCAGGTCTTACCTGCTGCCCGATGCAAGCCTTAGCCCTGCATCCTGTCGAGAGACTGCCCACTGCGCACTGATTCTCGCCCTCGGGCCCGACTTCCCCGATGCAGAGAACCGGCAGATAACGACAGCCGTGCAGCTGCGTCCTCACACACTTCTCCTGCCCAACCCCACAGACGCAAACAGGCAATCACTTCTGTGTGGCGTCGGGAGAGGGCTGACAAGCATGAGCACACATCTGCCCCCGCAGATTCGCACCCGGGCTCTTCCTCCTTCACCAGAGTGCCAAACCTAGCCCCTGATTAAGAAGCTAGAGAGGGAGGCCCTTCAACGCCAAATTTAAAGGCACAGACCCTTAAAATTTGATCACCCCCCTCAACAAGAGCAGACTATAATTTTCTCTGCAAATCAAACCAACCAAAACAAATAAAGAAAGAAACAAAGAAAATCCCCAATTTAGTACACTCTAAAGCCTTAATTGCTCCTCTAGTGAACCGGAACTCCGGCTCACAACCTCCTAGCTGCTTGGAGACTGATCTAAACTGGAGAGGGAGGAGGCGGTGCCTGAGTCCTTATACCAGTGTCATCAAAGAATGACGTTGATCAGTCTCCAAGCTGCTGGAAGAGGATCACAACTCCAGAGTTTCCGGGACTAGACTGGAGGGACGATAAGGAATTATTTATTTATATAATTCTGTAGTTGGCATGTTTACATTTAATCCTGTTCGCTATACCTCTTTTAGGTGTTCTACCATTAGTTGGAATTTTGAACAGATACTGGTAAGTTACCTCATGTACAATTTGATGATGTGTCATGAGTAAATGGTTCACAATGTTTATTTATTAAAAAAAAATTTTTTGAATCATAATCGCAAACCTTCATACAATCTCAAATTATAATACATGCTTTTCTTTTAACTACACATTTGACTTACGTAACACCATCAATACTACCAATACACAATACACCACCGCTTCCCTTTATCTCTTGCTATCCTTATCATTCCTCTTACTGATCACTTTTCTGTCTCTTCGCCACTCCCTATACCAGCTCCATATCTCCCTAAATTCTTTATTTTTATGCTGTTTATATGCCGCTATTTCACATATATACTACAGCTTTTCCACTCTTATATCTTGTATGGGTGACACTCCCTCTTGCTTCCAATGTGCCGTGATCTCCCCTCTTCCTGCCCCTATACAGTATCCCAAAATCATCATTAAATTCCTATCCCCCTCCTTTTCCATTTCATTTAATATCACCATTGTAGGCTTCAATAGTATTGTTACTTTGGTCATTTCGTAAAATCTTTGTTCTAGCTCTTTCCACAATTTTTGTACCTTCTGACAATCCTACAATATGTGTTTTAAATTCCCTTCCCCTCCACAGTTCCTCCAACATTCCCCACCAGCTTCAATTTCAGAGGTGTCCAATATATATTGTACTGGAGTTTTAGACTGTTTTCTAAGTACGCTGTGCCTGGTGCTAATCTTCTAGTCCACAAATATATCTCTTGGCACCTTTTTTTTTAACCCAGTATCCCGTGAATGATTGCTTCCACTTTTGTTGGCCCTTGATCTCTCCCTTCTCCACTGCCATTAATTCTGTATATAACCGATATCAGTCCTTTCCTAGTTCCCTTATGCCCCATTCATTTTTCAAATCCTTTGTCTTCCCTAACTAAATCTTCCCTTATTCCAGTATGCTTTTTATAATGCGTGAGTTGTATATAAGTATAATAATCTTTTACTCAGACCATATTCTTTCTGGAGTTTTCCAAAATCCTGTACCTCCCCTTTCCTGTTAACCATTTGTCCCAGCCTCAATAACCCTTTGTGTCCCCATTCTATTCCCAGCTGAAAATTCCTCATTCCCATTATAAGGGTTTCTTTTGAATATCTTTTCCCATCCATAAGTTTTGGTTTAAACCTCAGCCAGCTGTTCTTTGTGAGTGCCCTGAATGGATTCCCTCCCTTATCTTCCTCCTGTCTAGACTGGGGGTCCCATATGCATGCTTCCAAGCTAGGTCCCTTATGACCCTCTTGTTCCATTTGTATCCAAATGTGTTTTTCTCTGTCCACCTTCCATACCTGCAAGGCTCTAAGCTGTGCTGCCATGTAACATTTTTCAATACAGGGTACTCCCAAGCCTCCTTCCTCCCTGCTGAGGAACACTGTATACCGTGACACTCTTGGTGCTTTCCCCGCCTGTATAAAATCCATTATCAAATTTTGTATTTTTTTTCAAGTATGCTCTTAGAACCTCATACGGGAGCGAGCTAAAAAAAAACAATATCCTGGAGAGTATATTCATTTTTATGACTGCTATTCTCCCTAGCCAAGAGAGGAACAAGCTCTTCCATTTCTGTAAATCCTTCTTCATCCCCCTTACCAAGGGGGCATAGTTCCATTCCCTTAAAATGGTATATATTACTACCTATTTGTATCCCCAAGTACCTATATGACTTCTTAAACCATTTAAATGGAAATCATTCTTTTAGTCTGACCCGAGACACAGGCCTAGAGGCACAGGAACTCCGAGCCTCGGACTCTGATGCCTCCAAGACCTCTCGACACCGAGACATCCCCTCGGAACCATCTCCCCCAAAACTCCAATGCCATTCCCCATCTGTAGATGTAGCATTCCATTTTATTTATTTATTTACATTCTCTTATATACCGCGCTATTCTGCATCAGTGCGGTTTACATAAGAACATAAGATATGCCATACTGGGTCAGACCAAGGTCCATCAAGCCCAGTATTCTGTTTCCAACAGTGGCCAATCTAGGTCATACGTACCTAGCAGTTTCCCCAAGGGACACAGGTTCCACAATGCTTGTATTGGTTCAAGCACTGATATCCTGGGTCCCTTCTTAATAATGGTTTATGGACCTTTCCTCCAGGAACTTGTCCAAACCTTTTTTAAACCCAGCTACACTAACAGCCTTTACTACATTCTCCGGTAACAAATTCCAGAGTTTGATTACACGTTGAGTGAAAAAATATTTTCTTTTATTAGTCTTAAATAGTTTACCCTGTAGCTTCATTGCATGTCCCCTAGTCTTTCTATATTCTGATAAGGTAAACAATCGATCTACGTTTACCCGTTCCACTCCGTTCATTAATTTATAGACTTCTATCATATCTCCCCTCAGCCGTCTCTTTTCCAGGTTAAATAGCCCCAACCTTTTTAGCCTCTCTTCATAGGAGTAGCCTTCCATCCCCTTTACCATTTTGGTGGCTCTTCTCTGAACCTTTTCTAAAATCGCTATATCCTTTTTAAGATACGGCGACCAGAATTGCACACAATATTCAAGGTGCGGTCTCACCATGGAACGATATAGAGGCATTATAATATCTTTTGTTTTATTTTCCATTCCTTTCCTTATCATACCTAGCATTCTATTTGCTCTCTTGGCCGCCGCTGCACACTGGGCCGAGGGTTTTAACATGGTATCCACAATGATGCCTAAATTTTTTTCCTGGGTGGTGGTTCCTAATGTGGAACCTTGCATCGTGTAACCATAGTTTGGGTTGTTCTTCCCTAGGTGCATAACCTTGCACTTCTCCACATTAAATTTCATCTGCCATTTTGATGCCCAGTCTTCCAATTTATCAAGATCCTCTTGCAATTTTCCACAATCCTCCTGGGTTTTAACAACTTTAAATAGTTTTGTGTCATCTGCAAATTTGATAACCTCACTCGTTATTCCACTTTCCAGGTCATTTATGAATATGTCAAAAAGCAGCGGACCCAGCACAGATCCCTGGGGTACACCACTATTCACCTTTCTCCATTGGGAAAATTGGCCATTTAGCCCTATCCTCTGCTTTCTATCTTTTAACCAGTTCCTGATCCACAATAGTACACTGCCTCCTATCCCATGACTCTTTAGTTTTGCCAAAAGTCTCTCATGAGGGACCTTGTCAAAGGCTTTCTGAAAGTCCAGATACACAATATCAACCGACTCACCTTTGTCCACCTGTTTATTCACTCCTTCAAAAAAAACATAACAGATTAGTAAGACAAGATCTTCCTTGTCTAAGGTCATGACTATCTACATGCTGAGTAATTTTATTCTTTATGATGGTTTCTACCATTTTTCCTGGTACTGATGTCAGGCTCACTGGTCTGTAGTTTCCCGGATCACCCCTCGAACCCTCTTTAAAAATTGGTGTTACATTGGTGATCCTCCAATCCTCAGGTATTAGAGATGATTTTAATGATAGTTCACAGATTACTGATAGCAGGTCTGCAATCTCAAATTTCAGTTCTTTCAACACCCTTGGATGTATACCATCCGGCCCAGGTGATTTGCTACTCTTCAGTTTATCTAATAGTTGTAAGACATCTTCCCGATGTATCGATATTTCCTTCAATTCTTCCACACCTTTAAATACCACTTCAGTCATGGGTAACATCCCTACATCTTCCTCAGTAAAGACCGAAGCAAAGAATTCATTCAGTCTCTCCGCTATCGCCTTGTCGCCTTAGTGCTCCTTTAACCCCTTTATCATCTAATGGACCAACTGACTCTCTCACAGGTTTTTTGCTACGAATGTACTTGAAAAGGTCTTTATTTCACGTTTTTGCTTCCGCAGCAAGCTTCTTCTCAAATTCTCACTTTGCCTGCCTTATCAATGCCTTGCATTTGACTTGCCAGTGCTTGTGCTGTTTCCAGGTTTCATCGTTTGGCTCTTTTTTCCCATTTCCTGAAAGATGCTTTTTTGGCAACAACAGCCTCTCTGACCTCACCTTTAAACCATGCTGGCAGTTTTTTGGACTTCCTTCCACTTTTCTTAAAGCGTGGAATACAGCTGGTCTGGGCTTCCAAGATAGTATTTTTCAACAACACCCAAGCTTGATGTACGTCTTTAACCTTTGCAACTGCTCCTTTTAGTTTTTTCTTAACTGTTTTCCTCATTTTATCATAGTCTCCCTTTCGAAAGTTAAAGGGTAGTACTGTGGATTTCCTTACTATCCCTCCTCCACTAATTAAATCAAAGGTGATCATGCTATGATCACTATTGCCAAGTGGCCCCAACACCCTTATCTCTTGCACTACATCTGGTGTTCCACTAAGGACTAGGTCTAATATTGCTTCCCCTCTGGTCGGTTCATGAACCAGCTGCTCCAAGAAGCAGTCATTTATTTCATCTAGGAACTTTATCTCCCTAGCATGTCCTGTTGTGACACTGACCCAGTCGATGCTGGGGTAATTGAAATCACCCATTATTATTACTGCACTGTAACTTTTGCTAGCTTCCTTGATTTCTTTGAGCATTTCATCATCCATTTGTTCATTCTGGCCAGGCGGACAATAGTACACCCCCACTGCCATCGCCTTCCCCTTTTTACATGGAATTTCAATCCATAGAGATTCTACAGCAAATTTTGTTTCTTGCAAAACTTTAATCCTTTCTGACTCAATGCCCTCTCTAACATAGAGCGCAACCCCTCCACCAATTTGATCAGCTCTATCATTACGATATAGTTTGTACCCAGGTATCACAGTGTCCCACTGGTTGTCCTCCTTCCACCATGTCTCTGATATTCCAATCTTATCTAACCTCTCGTTTAGTGCTATATATTCTAACTCTCCCATCTTGTTTTGTAGACTTCTAGCATTTGTATACAAGCATTTTAGAGACTGTATTTTATTCATATTAATTTGGCTATTTGTAGACATGGGTAATTTGGGATCTTTAAGCTCTGTCTGCTCCATACTCGAGGGCATTTGGGCTACTTTACTCTTTTTTGGAACCCCTCTGCTTTTTGTATCATCCTTCAAGGATACATTCTTCCGAACCATGCGCTCTTGGGCGACTGTCGGCTTTCCCCTATTATCTAGTTTATATTGAACAAACTGACATTACATTGAACAGGGTATTATAACTTGGAGATAACTATTTTACAGGGAACATGGGCTATGGAGGGTTAAGTGGCTTGCCCAAGACCACAAGGAGCACCTGTGGGACTAGAAACCCCAGTCCTTCTGGCCCAAGGTTGCTGTCCTCTAGTGGGATTTGAACCACCGACCTTCTGGCCTGAAGTACCTTGCCCCAACCACTAGGCTACTCCTCCACTCCATGACTTCATCTGGGACATAGCCTGAGCTCTCGGTCCCCACTGAGTCCGAGGACCCATACACCGAAGAGCTGGAGATCCTCCAGTATGAGTCTCCACCAAAGGAGGCTTTATCAGTGCTGGTTCTACCCTCCTTGAACAACTGCTCCTACGGATGTGGGAGACGCCAGTCTTGGTGCCGGTGGTCAACCGACATCTCGACGCCATCTACCACGTCAAGAGGAGTCCAGGCTTCCAGAAGGCCCAAACTTCCCCACAATTCCACGGCAGTGGAGTTCTCGATGCAAAAGCTGAAGAGCCAGAAGACTTATTCTTCTGTACCCCCGGGTAGAGAGGCCAGAGCCCTCAACACCCTGAGGCATAAGTGTTTCCAAGGGTCCATGCTGGGCTGCCAGATACAAACCTATAAGGGATGCATCTTAAGAGCCTCATCCAGGAGCTCGCTGGCTTCTCAGCAGGGTTCGCCGGGGAACCCCTGCAACATTTCCAGACCTTAGTGGCCACCATTCGGGACTGCTCCAATTTCCTTTCCCAGGCAGCCTCGGATGGGGTTCGAGACTGCAGCCCCGGCAGCAACTGTAGGCACTGGTGCTCAGCTGCAGACCTGGCTGCAGACCTCTGATCTTGAGCAATGGGTCCAGGAAAAGCTGCTAGATGTCCCCTGCACCGGGGCTGCGGTTTAGCTGCACAGCTGAGTTCTGATCAGACTGAAGGAGAGAGAAATGATTCAGAAGATGATCAGCAAAGAGGAAGTTGCATTAAGGGAGGTGACTAAAGAGTGGACGTGTCTTAGCAGTGTGTTCAGAAAGGAAGGGGAGAATTGCACTAATGTTGCAGAGAAAGAAACTACAAGTTTTAGCAATCAGTTGGATGTGTGTGGAGAAGGAGAGGGAGGAGTCAGGAAGCAGAAGTGTGCTATCCACAGAGATGGAGGAAGAGGAGAGGTAGGTATATGGGGGAAAATAAGAAGTTTGGTTTTAGTCATGTTCAATTTCAGATGGTGGTGAGACAACCAGGCAGCAATGTCAGATAGGCAGGCAGAGATTCAGGCCTGGAGTCAAAGCCATGGGAGGAAATGAGAGCACCAAGGAACTGAGTATAGAGAGAGAAAAGGAGAGGGCCCAGAACAGACCCTTGGGGTACACCTACAGAGTGGGATAGCAGTACAGGAGGAACCACCAGAACAAACAATGAAAGAGCAGTGGGAGAGAAGAGAACCAGGACAGGACAGAGTCCCTAAAACCAAGTAAGGACAATGTGTCGAGGAGAAGATGGTGGTCAACAGTGTCAAAAGCAGCAGAAAGATCAAGAAGACTGAGGACTGAATAAAGGCCCTTGGATTTAGACAGGAAAAAGTCGCCGGATACTTTGGCAAAAGCCGTCTCAATAGAATGTAAGAGACGAAAGCCAGATTGCAGGGCTTGAGTAGAGAGCAATTGAAGGCAATGGCGGAGAACTGCATGTTCAAGAAGTTTGGAAATGAAGAGAAGGGAGATGGGACAACTAGGAGGACAAGTAGGGTCATGAAGGTTTCTTAAGGAGAGGTGGCACCTCAGCATGCCTGAAGGCTGCTGGGACAGTTGCAGTGGAGAGCAATAGGTTGAGAATATGAGAGTTGGAAGGGATGATAGAGGAGATGGAGGATAAGGAGATGGGTGGGGATAGGATCAGAGTAACAGGTAGTGAGTTTAGAGGAAGAAAGAAGATAAGAGGTTTCCTCTTTGGAGATCTTAGAAAAGAGTAGTAGAGACTGAAGAGAAGAGTTGGTATTTTTATTTGTGCTTTTTTACCGCCTTTCGTGAATCAAAGCGGTTTACAATGAACTCAAAGAAATGAAAAGTACATTTAACAAAATAAAACATGTAACATTGTGAACAAGGAGTGATGGGGATTAAGGAAACAAACAACTTAACACAACATTCTGCCGATTTAAGCAATAAGTATACAGGGAACTAAGCATGTTGTTTAAATACACTGATCTTGAAAGCATCTTGAAGTATTTAAGGGGGGATGAAGCTGGTCCTGTGGTAAATTAGAGTGTAACCTTGTTGGCTTTGTCATAGTTGGCAAAGGGAGGGAGGGGTCAGAGCCGCCTTGAGAAGAGAGCTGAGAGCTGAAAAGACAGCAAGAGTTGAAGGCAAGAGTGTTAGCCAGATGGACATAGTAGTTTTGCTTAGCGAGTGCTATGGATAATTGGAAGGAGGCAAGCATGAATTTGAAATGAAAAAAGTCAGAAAGGGTGCAGGATTTGAGCCAAATGCGCTCAGCTGTGGGGGCACAGGAGGGCAGATAATGGATAGTCAAAGACAGCCAGAGCTGAGGTATAGAGCACCACACAGGACATGGCATGGGTGGAGCAAAAGCATCCAGAGCAGGGGAGTATGCAGCATTATAGGAAACTACAGCCTCATCAACAGACTTAAAAAAGAAGGAAGAGGAAAGAGGTGATGAGACAGAGGTGGAGAGCAGATGGATCAAAAGCAGGAAGATTTCTAAAAAGGTAGAAGAATAGGTGAGATTGAGGCAGAGAGTGATGAAGAATGAAGTTTAGCAGGTGATGGTCAGATAAGGGAAGAATTGAGGTACGGAAATTAGAAGATAAACCATTGTAGAAGAAAACAAGCTCAAAGCAGTGACCATGCTGATAAGTTGGGGCAGTGGAGCAAAGCTGGAGGTTGAATGAGGTGGTAAGGGAATGGAGCTTAGAAGCATGGGGTCAGAAGGCTTATCAACATGAATATTAAAGTCACCGAGAATAAGGGAGGGGGAAGATGGATCCAGAAAGAAGGAAAGCCATGTGTCAAAGTCCGTGAGAAACGTAGAGGTGGACTTGTCTGGGGGTCTATAAATAGAAGTTATCAGGAGAGGTAATGGATTAAAAAAGGTAGATGGAATGGACTTCAAAGGAAGGAAAGGAATGAGACTGAGGTAGAAGGGGTTGAAATTGGCAAGATGGAAAGAGTAGAAATCCAACACCACCACAGTGGCCAGTGGGACGAGGCGTGTGGACGAGTTGTTAGCCACTGTGACAGAGGGCAGTAACAGAAGCTGTGTCATCAGGAAATCAAATGGAATCTCAAAATCTGTGGTTCTATGGATATCTAGCTAAAACAGACCACTCACTAATCTATCTATTGTATTTAATTATTTTATTCATTTAAATATGTATTTATTACTACTGCACTTGTATTGTAATACACCCACAAAAATGGACAGGCACAGTGAATACAATTACAAACATGACAGGAATAAAACACATGACAATTTAATTCTCATTACCCTGTGTATGACATGTATGCATAGTAACCATGAACCTAGTGCTATTTATGTTTTTTGGTCATGGCAGAACAAAGCAGGTTCTGAATAACCTCTGCAAATTGAAGAAAGGAAAGCAATATTAGAGAATGGCTTATTTCCTCAATCTGTAATTAGTGCATAATATTAAAGGAGAACGCCCTCTTTTAAAACAAGAGAAAGATTTAAGAGAGCGGCTGTACGTTATGGCTTTATGACAGCTTGAAGGGAAGAAGTGAGGATGCACATGATAATGACAGTTCAGAATCAGTTCAGTTACTAGAGGCGAGTGGCAACTTTTTCCACCAATCCTCCCCCTGCCTCCTCAGACATATAGGACCCACTTATGCATATACATGGGGATTTTATTACCTCAATCACGTCCTTAAGAATGGGAGTCCACCTGGAAAGCTGGTACGTGGACTCTAGTCGTGGTCTCCTCTCGGGTCTGTTGGAAGTGCTGGGCTGAATGGGAGAGAAAACATGTAGAGGAATGGAACGTACGACAGCGCAGCTCATGAGTTAGAAAGAAGAGTAGCATCAAGTCTGACAGGCAAAGAGAGAAGAGTTAGAGAGAAAAATTAAAGTGCATTGGAATTTGACTATTTCAGCTTAGTACGATGTGAGAACGGGATCCCAGCGACGACAGTAAGCTCTGGGTGTTAATGATGGAACTATCATAATTGGAAGCCTAGAGTATGATGGCAGGAGTATCTGAGAGGCATATAAATGAATAGTTGTTGGCTTACTACATTGACTAGTGGAACAATGCCATTCCAATGCAACAGCTTCAGGTGAAGATGGGGCAATCAGGACTATGTTAGCATTGCTAGAATAATGTGTCAAACACCTGCACTGATGACATGGTATGGCATCCAATTTAAAGTACTGAATAACCCTGCCATATATATCAGCATGTCTGAAGGGTAAAATGTTAATGTGGACAACATTCCATATATGGATAAGTCCAAAGCTTTTAGGCAAGCGCTAGAAAATACCACATATGGACCTGTTCAAAATTAAACTAGGAAGGGTATGAACACTATATAAAGGTGAAGAAACCTATGAATCTGGCTTACTCTATCCTACTTATACTTACTACTACTACTAAACATTTATAAAGCACTACAAGGCATACACAGCGCTGTATTAAAAACGTGATCAACTGTCTTATAAATAAAAGGATCATATTATTTCTGAGAGTAATCTCTGGTGTATTTTAATGTTATTTATTGTTTCTCGTTTATTAAAAGCTTTTTATAACCGCCTTTCTACAATACAATCAAAGTGGTTTACATAAAAAAGTAAATGCAAAAGAAAAGGAACTCTATCTTAAACACTCTCTCATACATATGCTGATGGTTGGCCAACGGTGAAGGAAGGATTGGGATAAAAGGGTGGCTGAGCAACGATGAGGGTGGGACTAAACAATGATAGCAGGATCATTGGGTGATGGTAGGGCTAGGCGATGATGGTGACTGGATGATGATGGTGGAGGACATGATAGGGTTGACTGACTGATAACAGTGGTAGCTGATGGGAAATGAAGACGCTTACTGTAGGGTTGATATTTGTTCCCAGGAGCTGCATGTTACGAATGATGTTACTATCCTTCTGAATGTTTGCATGCTGGATGAGCTTTGCAAGATTCTCCTCACTGATTCCTGCAAACACAAATACAGAGATTCACAAAATGGGAAGGTTTAAATATAATTTAATGAATATAAACACTTTTACTTACTGCTAATTAATGTATTTGTTAACACACACCAGTCTACATTGAGGATAGCTTGCACTTACACAAAAAATATGCAATCAGCTCCTCCCTACTGCTTTGTTGTGCCAAATCACTGCTCGTGCCAATGACATCAGTGACTCTACCCCTTTATATCGTTTGGGTACTTATTCAGCAAATCATGACTGAAAACAAAAAACGAATTATCTCTAAAGAATGGAGTGGAAGGTGAAATTAGACTTACCTGCTAATTGTTGCTCCTTGAGGAACTCCAGTCTAGTCCCGAACCTTTGGGTTAAGCACCTCCTCTCGCAGCTTGGAGACTGAGCCTGTCACTCTTTTGATGACACCAGTATAAATAGTCCAGGGACCGCCTTCTTGCTCCAGTAACCTATTGACAAAACAAACTCACCAGAGCAACAAGTAGGTAGATATTATCACTTTAAAATTGTTATAACTGTATAATTGTATAACCCTTACATAACTAATCAAGTTACCCGGCAACCTCACAGGTAACTCCTATTTATTTTACTGCTTAGGCTTGCTCCGCCCTCTCCTGAGGACCCCCCTAATTAGGCACTTTCACTTCTGACTTTCACTACTGATAAGCAATCTTTATCACCCCTGCTCCCCGAATGGACCACAGCCATTATAGCTGCCCTCGCAGCCAGCTGATAAATCTTACCTTGCTTCAGGCTACCGCCCAACACACTACACCAGGGAGGGATGCGGGACTAGACTGGAGTTCCTCAAGGAACAACAATTAGCAAGTAAATCTAATTTCACCTTCCTCATCGTCCCTCCAGTCTAGTCCCGAACCTCTGGGGATGTAACAGAGCAGTGAACACTAACGGGAGGGACCTGCCAGACCATCTTGAAGCACTGCTGATCCAAACCTAGTGTCCCCTTCCGCCTGAACATCAATTCTGTAATGCTTGACAAAGGAATTCAATGACGACCAAGTCGCCGCCTTAAAAATCTCCACTGCTGGCACTAAACTGAACTCCGCCCACGAAGCCGCCTGTGCCCAGGTCGAATGAGCTCTTAAGCCCTTACCGCCTTGCCCTTCAATATATATGCCGATGCAATAGCCTCCTTAAGCCACCTTGCAATGGAAGACTTCGATGCCGGTTCACCTTGTTTCAGCCCCCCCAAACAAGACAAACAATCTATCCGTCTTGCGGAGCAGAGCCGTTCTCTACAAATATTTCCGTAATACCCGACTTACATCCAACCGATGTAGCCATCCTTTGAACTTATCCTTGCCATGTCTCTTGAACACTGGCAAAGACACCACCAGGTTCAAGTGAAAACACCGACACCAACTTTGGTAAGAAAGAAGGAACCGTTCTCAAAATTACTTTTCTTGTTATAGAATGACAAAAAAAAAAAAAAAAGAGACTCCCTACACGACAAACCCTCACTTGGTTTGCAGCTTGTTGTGCTGTGAGGGCTTGTGTGCAGGGTCTCCCAAGATGGACAGGTCTCAGTTGAGGTGCCAGACCAAAACAAACCACCCATCTGGGCAGCAGCAGAATGGGATAGTATTGACGGCGGAGGATCACATTTCTGTGACAACGGCAACACAACCAAACAAACTGCGCGGAGGAAAGGCCCGGCAATCTAATTCTGTATCTTGCCATGAAAACCCAATGGATAGTCACAACAAAACAAACTGTGCTATAGTGCTGGAAGATGAGACCCCCAGGTCGGAAGGCACTCAACTAGCTACTGGGGAAGAGCTGAAGACTTTTCAGAGTAAAGCCAGCATTTATGATGTGGTTGGATCAAAGCCCTCGGGACGTCTGACTGCTGATGTAGCTGCGCATGAAATGAGAGTCAGAAGCTGTAAAGATGTCTTACACATTGGAACATGGAAAGTACGAAGCATGAACCAAGGGAAGTTGGAGGTGGTCAAGAATGAAATGGAACATGTACAACTTGATCTGTTGGGTGTCAGCAAACTGAAATGGACTGGCATCGGGCACTTTGCATCAGATGATCACATGGTCTACTATGCTGGAAATGAAAGACAAAGAAGAAATGGTGTTGCATTTATAATAAAGAAGAAACTTGCAAGAACTGTAATAAAATACAATGCAGTCCGCAAACACTTAATCTCTATTCGTCTATGAGGAATGCCTATCAACACAACTATAATTCAAGTATATGCCCCAACAGTTGCAGAAGAGAATGAAACTGAAGAGTTCTATGAACAAGTACAAGCTGAAATTGACAGAACATGCAAACAGGATATCCTGATGGTCATGGGTAACTGGAATGCAAACGTTGGCAACAAAGAAGAAGGCAAAGTAGTTGGAAAATATGGACTTGGCAACAGAAATGAAGCTGGAGAAAGACTGATAGAATTCTGCAAGACTAACGATCTGTTCATCTCAAACACCTTCTTCCAGCAACACAAGCAGTGACTGTGCACATGGACTTCACCCAATGGATTGTATAAAAATCAAATTGACTACATCTGTGGAAGTCAACAATGGAAAAGCTCTGTAACATCAACAAAGACAAAACCTGGAGCTGACTGTGATGCAGATCATCAACTACTAGTAAGTAAACAAGCTAAAGCTGAAAAAGAGCAAACTACTCATGAATGCAGCAAAATATGACCTTGAGAATATACCACTGGAATTTAAAGACTGCCTGCAAAATCGATTTGCTACCTGTTTCATTTATATGCAGAACAAATCATCAGAGAAGCAGGATTGTATGAAGACAACAGAGATGTGAAGATTGGTGGAAGACTCATCAACTCATCAAGGACTGGAAAGGGGGGCTGTTACTTCTGGAGAGAAATCTGAAATTGTGAGTATATACTTCTGGGAATTTTTCTGAAAGGATTCTTTTTTCTTTTAAAGCTAATTAATCTGTGAACCCACTATTTTTTTTGTTAAATCAGTCAGGGCCTAGTAGCAACAGTTTAAGATTCAATTTAAAAACACAGAAGAGAACTTTCTGGTTACCTTTCATACCCAGTAGACAGCTGTAGTTTAAATTTCATAGTCACTCAGGGCCTAGCATCAGCAAAGTACTTTTAGTTTAAAATTAAAACACAGAAGAGAGCTTTCTGGTTAAATTTAGAATCCAGCAGAGAGCTTGTAGTTTAAATTTCATAATAGGTTAGAGCCTAGTAGCAGCAAAGAGCTATAATTTAAATCAAATCAGAATATAGCTTAGCACAAAAGGCAAAACAAGGCCAATTCTCCTTGAGCAGCATATAAAGTCTTCTAGAGACCTTTACAAAGAGGCCTTCTACCTAGTGGGCAAGCAACCTGTGAAGCTTTTTCAATAGGTGTTAACACCAGCTGGCAGTTCAAAAGGCCATTTTGAAAGACTCCTTCTATCCAAGCAAGGACTGTTAATTACCCAGGAAGTAGGTCACTGCTTACATCATCAGCACAAGCATAAATAGCTCAACCAGAGCTCTGTGACCCTGTCTTGAAGGACTGGAAAGGGGGGCTGTTACTTCTGGAGAGAAATCTGAAATTGTGAGTATATACTTCTGGGAATTTTTCTGAAAGGATTTTTTTTTTCTTTTAAAGCTAATTAATCTGTGAACCCACTATTTTTTTTTGTTAAATCAGTCAGGGCCTAGTAGCAACAGTTTAAGATTCAATTTAAAAACACAGAAGAGAACTTTCTGGTTACCTTTCATACCCAGTAGACAGCTGTAGTTTAAATTTCATAGTCACTCAGGGCCTAGCATCAGCAAAGTACTTTTAGTTTCAAATTAAAACACAGAAGAGAGCTTTCTGGTTAAATTTAGAATCCAGCAGAGAGCTTGTAGTTTAAATTTCATAATAGGTTAGAGCCTAGTAGCAGCAAAGAGCTATAATTTAAATCAAATCAGAATATAGCTTACCTCAGCAGCACAGGACAAGGTACTGTGTAGCAGCCCTTTTTTAATAAGTGTTATAACCCTCCCTCCCTCCCCACACCCACCCTCCCCTGGGAAAATCACAGCTTTATAGGTACTTGCACAACTTAAAAGACAGGAGGTGCTCTCAGGTGAAGCTCATTACCCAAATCAGTCATACACCAAGGACCTGAGATTAATTAAGCTTCAGGTGAACAAGGTATATTAAACTTCTTAGGTACAGTTTAAGTGGTATAAATATCCATTGCACCCTTTAGTACATATAGAACTTAAAGATCTAAACACAAACTTAAAACTAAGATGCAGACAGCAGTCCAGCAGCGGGATGTGGGCTTTCCAGTCTTTTGCATTGAGTGTCACATGTATGATTTTCTCCCAGCTGGTGAGAGGTCTTACGTGTGCACTAGGTGCAAGGAGCTCTCTGCTCTCAGGGAACGAGTCCGTTCTCTAGAGGCTAGAGTAGCAGACTTGGAAAACATAAGACAGACAGAGAGGTACATAGACGAGACCTACAGGGATATAGTCCTGAAGTCCCACCTCCAGTCTGGCAGCATCCCTGTTGCCATGGAGGAGAGAGGTCACGTGACAGGAGAGCATCACCCTGGTGTGGCAGGAAGTGATCCTGTAACTAGGACCTGTCCTCCAGGTGATGTAAACCCCTCTCGCACCGAGGAGGTTTCTCCAGGGCCAAGTGCCCATGCGGGAAGGGTTAGGACAGCAGTTATAGTTGGTGATTCGATCATTAGGCATGTAGATAGCTGGGTGGCTGGTGGACGTGAGGATCGCCTGGTAACATGCCTGCCTGGTGCGAAGGTAGCGGACCTCACACGCCACCTAGATAAGGTCTTAGATAGTGCTGGGGAGGAGTCTGCTGTCTTGGTACATGTTGGTACCAATGACATAGGAAAATGTGGTAGGGAGGTTCTGGAAGCTAAATTTAGGCTTTTAGGTAGGAAGTTGAAATCCAGAACTTCCAGGGTAGCGTTCTCCGAAATGCTTCCCGTTCCACGCGCAGGACCCAATAGGCAGGCAGAGCTCCGGAGTCTCAATGCGTGGATGAGACAATGGTGCAGAGATGAGGGGTTCGGATTTGTTAGGAACTGGGGAACATTCTGGGGAAAGGAGGGGCTCTTCCGAAGGGATGGGCTTCACCTTAACCGGGATGGAACCAGGCTGCTGGCATTAACCTTTAAAAAGGAGATAGAGCAGCTTTTAAACTAGATAATAGGGGAAAGCCGACAGTCGCCCAAGAGCGCATGGTTCGGAAGAATGTATCCTTGAAGGATACTACAAAAAGCAGAGAGGTTCCAAAAAAGAGTAAAGTAGCCCAAATGCCCTCGAGTATGGAGCAGACAGAACTTAAAGATCCCAAATTACCCATGTCTACCAATAGCCAAATTAATATGAATAAAATACAGTCTCTAAAATGCTTGTATACAAATGCTAGAAGTCTACAAAACAAGATGGGAGAGTTAGAATATATAGCACTAAACGAGAGGTTAGATATGATTGGAATATCAGAGACATGGTGGAAGGAGGACAACCAGTGGGACACTGTGATACCTGGGTACAAACTATATCGAAATGATAGAGCTGATCAAATTGGTGGAGGGGTTGCGCTCTATGTTAGAGAGGGCATTGAGTCAGAAAGGATTAAAGTTTTGCAAGAAACAAAATTTGCTGTAGAATCTCTATGGATTGAAATTCCATGTAAAAAGGGGAAGGCGATGGCAGTGGGGGTGTACTATCGTCCACCTGGCCAGAATGAACAAATGGATGATGAAATGCTCAAAGAAATCAAGGAAGCTAGCAAAAGTTACAGTGCAGTAATAATAATGGGTGATTTCAATTACCCCGGCATTGACTGGGTCAGTGTCACAACAGGACATGCTAGGGAGATAAAGTTCCTAGATGAAATAAATGACTGCTTTATGGAGCAGCTGGTTCATGAACTGACCAGAGGGGAAGCAATATTAGACCTAGTCCTTAGTGGAACACCAGATCTAGTGCAAGAGATAAGGGTGTTGGGGCCACTTGGCAATAGTGATCATAGCATGATCGCCTTTGATTTAATTAGTGGAGGAGGGATAGTAAGGAAATCCACAGTACTACCCTTTATCTTTCGAAAGGGAGACTATGATAGAATGAGGAAAACAGTTAAGAAAAAACTAAAAGGAGCAGTTGCAAAGGTTAAAGACGTACATCAAGCTTGGGTGTTGTTGAAAAATACTATCTTGGAAGCCCAGACCAGCTGTATTCCACGCTTTAAGAAAAGTGGAAGGAAGTCCAAAAAACTGCCAGCATGGTTTAAATGTGAGGTCAGAGAGGCTGTTGTTGCCAAAAAAGCATCTTTCAAGAAATGGAAAAAAGAGCCAAATGATGAAACCTGGAAACAGCACAAGCACTGGCAAGTCAAATGCAAGGCATTGATAAGGCAGGCAAAGAGAGAATTTGAGAAGAAGCTTGCTGCGGAAGCAAAAACGCGAAATAAAGACCTTTTCAAGTACATTCGTAGCAAAAAACCCGTGAGAGAGTCAGTTGGTCCATTAGATGATAAAGGGGTTAAAGGAGCACTAAGAGGCGACAAGGCGATAGCGGAGAGACTGAATGAATTCTTTGCTTCGGTCTTTACTGAGGAAGATGTAGGGATGTTACCCACGACTGAAGTGGTATTTAAAGGTGCGGAAGAATTGAAGGAAATATCGATACATCGGGAAGATGTCTTACAACTATTAGATAAACTGAAGAGTAGCAAATCACCTGGGCCGGATGGTATACATCCAAGGGTATTGAAAGAACTGAAATATGAGATAGCAGACCTGCTATTAGTAATCTGTGAACTATCATTAAAATCATCTCTAATACCTGAAGATTGGAGGATCGCCAATGTAACACCAATTTTTAAAAAGGGTTCCAGGGGGGATCCGGGAAACTACAGACCTGTGAGCCTGACATCAGTACCGGGAAAAATGGTAGAAACCATCATAAAGAATAAAATTACTCTGCATGTAGATAGTCATGACCTAATGGGAGACAGCCAACATGGCTTTAGACAAGGAAGATCTTGTCTTACTAATCTGTTATGTTTTTTTGAAGAAGTGAATAAACAGGTGGACAAAGGTGAGTCGGTTGATATTGTGTATCTGGACTTTCAGAAAGCCTTTGACAAGGTCCCTCATGAGAGACTTTTGGCAAAACTAAAGAGTCATGGGATAGGAGGCAGTGTACTACTGTGGATCAGGAACTGGTTAAAAGATAGAAAGCAGAGGGTAGGGCTAAATGGCCAATTTTCCCAATGGAGAAAGGTGAATAGTGGTGTACCCCAGGGATCTGTGCTGGGTCCGCTGCTTTTTGACATATTCATAAATGACCTGGAAAGTGGAATAACGAGTGAGGTTATCAAATTTGCTGATGACACAAAACTATTTAAAGTTGTTAAAACCCAGGAGGATTGTGGAAAATTGCAAGAGGATCTTGATAAATTGGAAGACTGGGCATCAAAATGGCAGATGAAATTTAATGTGGAGAAGTGCAAGGTTATGCACCTAGGGAAGAACAACCCAAACTATGGTTACACGATGCAAGGTTCCACATTAGGAACCACCACCCAGGAAAAAGATTTAGGCGTCATTGTGGATACCATGTTAAAACCCTCGGCCCAGTGTGCAGCGGCGGCCAAGAGAGCAAATAGAATGCTAGGTATGATAAGGAAAGGAATGGAAAATAAAACAAAAGATATTATAATGCCTCTATATCGTTCCATGGTGAGACCGCACCTTGAATATTGTGTGCAATTGTGGTCGCCATATTTTAAAAAGGATATAGCAATTTTAGAAAAGGTTCAGAGAAGAGCCACCAAAATGGTAAAGGGGATGGAAGGCTACTCCTATGAAGAAAGGCTAAAAAGGTTGGGGCTCTTTAACCTGGAAAAGAGACAACTGAGGGGAGATATGATAGAAGTCTATAAATTAATGAACGGAGTGGAACGGTTAAACGTAGATCGATTGTTTACCTTATCAGAATATAGAAAGACTAGGGGACATGCAATGAAGCTACAGGGTAAACTATTTAAGACTAATAAAAGAAAATATTTTTTCACTCAACGTGTAATCAAACTCTGGAATTTGTTACCGGAGGATGTAGTAAAGGCTGTTAGTGTAGCTGGGTTTAAAAAAGGTTTGGACAAGTTCCTGGAGGAAAGGTCCATAAACCATTATTAAGAAGGGACCCAGGATATCAATGCTTGAACCAATACAAGCATTGTGGAACCTGTGTCCCTTGGGGAAACTGCTAGGTACGTATGACCTAGATTGGCCACTGTTGGAAACAGAATACTGGGCTTGATGGACCTTGGTCTGACCCAGTATGGCATATCTTATGTTCTTATGTAACAACCTTCGCTATGCTGATATCACATTACTGGCTGAAAGTGAAGATGATCTGAAACATTTGTTTCTCACAATCAAAGAACAGCCTCAAAATGGGCCTGCACCTTAATGTAAAGTCGTCAAAGATCATGACAACTGGCATAATCAACAGGTTCATCGTTGAAGGAGAAGAAATTGAAATTGTGAACAACTTTAACCTACTTGGATCAACTATCAATAAAGAAGCAACAAGCAGTCAAGAAATCAGATGACGCATTGCTCTTGGCAGAATGGCTATGAAAGACCTAGATAAGATTCTCAAGAGCAGAGATGTCTCTCTCCATACAAAGATTCGACTTGTTCAAGCCATGGTATTTTCAATATCATATGGATGTGAAAGTTAGACAGTGAAAAAGATAGACAGGAAGAAAATTGATGCCTTTGAATTATGGTGCTGGCGGCGAATACTGTGTATACCATGGACTGCCCGAAGAACAAACCAGTCGGTACTAGAGGAGATCAAACCTAAGCTTTCTTTAGAAGCTCAGATGACAAGACTTCGACTTTCATACTTTGGAGACATCATTTGAAGAGAGAGATCATTAGAGAAAGATATCATGCTTGGCAAGATATAAGGTCAATTCAAAAGAGGAAGGCCAGCAATGAGATGGATCGATACAATAACAGTAGCTATGGATAGCAGTCTGTCAACAATGAGCGGCCTGACTGAAGACCGAACACAATTTAGGATAGCTATCCAGAGGGTCGCCATGAGTCGGCTCCGACTCGACGGCACTTAACAGACGACAAATCCTGCAATTCCGAAATTCTCCTCGCCGACGAAATAGCCACCAAAAACACCACCTTAAGCATAAGATCCTTCAAAGTCGCTTTAGCCAACGGCTCAAATGGTTCCCGTACCAACGCTTCCAGTACTAAGTTGAGATCCCATACTGGTACCGGTGCTCTGCATGGTGACCTCAAAAGAGACACCGCTCATAAGAATCTTTTAACATCCAATGTGACCCAAGCACCATCCCCTTGTATTTTCCCACGATAACAAGAGTGTGCCGCCAACTGGACTCGTAGAAAAGCTGCCGCTAGCCCTTTATCAAAACTATACTGCAAAAAGGACAGAATCTGTCGATCGGAGGCCCTTAATGCCATAACTCACCTACCTTCGCACCATGACTTGAACATCCGCCAAACCCGGATATATGCCGAGGTAAATCTACGCCTGGACCTCAATAAGGTAGAAATTACCACTGTCGAGTAACCCTTGGCCGACAACCAATCCACCTGAGGCATGTTTAATGGACCCTGCACTAGCAGATCTCTCCTGACTGGCAGTTTCCACGGACAAGGGGCTTTTGCAGCAATGGATATGAAGAAATCCTTTTAGGAATCATGAAATGATATGACAGAGGTTGGAAGACAATCAATAAGGAGCACGGTAAGCAGATACAGCAGTAAAATGCATTCTGTTGAAAGACAATAAGTGATATAAATACTGTAGCATCATAGTAGGCGGACACATTGTGAGATTGTGGCCATTGGTGAAGCACCAGATGGAAAATCCCTTTCATTTGAAAGCATCTGTTTTCTGGTAATCGTAAAAATGTCCTGGATAGGTTCTGATAGACCTGGAGCAAAAACTAGATGCTGCTCAACTGCCATGTTGTGAGAGTTAAAGGTTAAGTTTGGATGAAGGAGACAATCCTCATGCTGTTGTTAAGTGCCATCGAGTCTGTCTCAACTCCTGGTGACCCTCTGGATAGTTGACTTAAACTTTGTTCGGTCTTCAGCCAAGCAGCTCATTGTTGATAGAGTGGTATTTATAGCTGCTGTTATTGTATCGATCCATCTCATTGCAAGCCTTCCTCTTTTACGGTGACCTTCTACCTTGCCAAGCAATATGTATTAGGTCTGTATACCATGGCCTTCTTGGCCAATCTGGCGCAATTAGGACCACCTGACCCTTGTCTCTCTCTATTCGCTGCAGCATCCGACTTATTAACACCCACGGTGGAAATACGTATAGGAGTTGATTCTCCAGCCACCTCTGCATCAGAGTGCTCAAACCTTCGGACATCCTTTCTCCTCTTCTTCTCTAAAATCTTTGTCTTTGCTGATGCAAACGTCGCCATGAGATCCATCACCATAGGTCCCCAGCGATGTACTAGTAAGCTGAAAACCTCCTGATGGAGAACCCACTCTCCTGGGTCCACCTTGACTCGACTCAAAAAAAATTGGCTGTCACATTGACACATTGCTACATATGCTGCCGATAATGCCTCCAGATGCAATTCAGCCCAACTTAGGAGCTCCTCTGCCTCTTTTTCAAGAGCCACAGTGCTGGTGCCCCCTTGGCGATTGATATAGGCCACCGCTATGACATTGTCTGACAGCACTCAAATTGCTTTCCCTTGCAGCTGCTGCTGAAAACTCTTAGTGCTAGAGTGACTGCCCTTAACTATAACCTGTTGATTGACCAACTCTTTTCCCGTTCAGTCCACTGACCCTGGGTAAACTGCCTTTCGAAGTGCGCCCCCCAGCCAAACAGACTTGCATCTGTCGTCAACGGTCTCCAATCCAGAGACTCCAGCGGCATTCCCTTCTCTAGACATCCTGGAGCTAGACACCACTGCAGAGACTGCCTTGTCTCCAGAGGACAGGTCAGCCTTTGCGACAACTGATCTGACTAATGCAACCATCTTCTGAGCAGAGCTCTCTGCAACGGTCTCATGTGGGCCCTGGCCCACGGCACCAACTCAAGCATGGCCGCCATTGTTCCCAACAGCTGTAAATAATGTCACGCCGAGGGAGCCCTTCTCTCCAAGAAGGCTCGGACGAGCTGCCTTAGCCCTTGGGTCCTGAGGTACGGTAGAAACACTGCCGCTTTTAGTGTCGAAGCGGGCCCCCCGAGTACTCCAACTCCTGTGACGACTCCAACTTGCTCTTTGCTACATTGACTATCCACCCTAGGCTCTGCAGGAATTGCACCACTCGGCAGGTAGCTACTTCGCTTTCGCTCTTTGACTTTGTTCGAATCAACCAATAGTCCAGGTAGGGGTGCACCAATACTCCTTCCCTGTGCAATGCTGCCGCCACCACTGCCATCACCTTGGTGAAGGTTTGGGCGCTGTTGCCAAGCCAAACAGCAATGCCTGGAACTGAAAATGTCCCATGGGAACCGCAAACCGAAGGAACCGCTGATGCTCTAACTGGATTGGTATGTGCAGATACGCCTCCGAGAGATCCAACGAAGTAAGATATTCTCCCTGGCGAACCACCACTATGACTGATCTCAGTGTTTCCATGCGAAAGTGTGACACACTGAGACATCTGTTTACTCTTTTGAGATCCAGGATCAGCCTCAAAGCTCCCTCATTTTTTGGCACCACAAAATATATGGAGTACCGACCGCATTCGCACTGGTCTGCTGGAATCGGCACCACCGCCTTGAGGGATAGCAACCTTTCCAAAGTCTCTCGCACTGCCGGCAGTTTTGATCTCGCCCTGCATGGAGATTGAACGAAGGCGTCGAGCACTGGTCGTTGGAACTCGAGAGCATATCCTTTCTGAATGACCTATGACCTCCAACACCCACTGATCTGACATAATTTGGGCCCAGGCAAGATAGAACTTCCTTAGTCGACCCCCCACGGGTACTAACTCAGCCTGGACACCCCCCCCCCCCTTTGCTTCATTGCGACTCTTGAGGTTTGGAGAAGAGGAGGCACCAAAACCTCTACCCGGCTCCTCTGAACCCCCGAAACCCCTGGGATCTATAAAGAAACCGTCCTCTCTGAAACTGACGGCGGACAAAATTGACGAAACTCCCTTTGCTGACTCTTGGATGGCACTAGAGGACGACAATGCTTCTGCTTGTCCTCCAGCAACCTTCTGCCCTTAGACTCTCCGAGGTCCTTAACTAACTTGTCCAAATCCTCTCCAAAGAGGAGCTTACCCCGAAAGAGGAGCTTACCCCGAAAGGGGAGCTTACCTAGTCTTGCCTTAGAGGTACCATCTGCTGCCCAGTTACGCAGCCACAGATATCTGCGCGCCACCACTACCAACAGCATACTTTTAGAAAGACCTTGAATAAGATCATACTGAATATCCGCCAAATAAGCCACCCCTGACTCCATCCAGGACGCCTCCTCGACCGCCTCTTCTACCTGCATTCCCTTAATTCTTTGGGACCATCGCAGGCAAGCTCTTGCCAGCCATGCCCCACAAATGGAAGCATGCATGGAAAGTGCATTTACATCAAAGACTTGCTTTAACAAGGTGTCTAGCCTCCTATCCTGTGCATCTTTAAGAGCAGAACTTCCTTCCACTGGAATCATCGTTTTCAAAGTAACGGCCGATACCACCACATCTACCTTAGGAGATTTAAAAAGATCCTTATCCATTTCCTCCAACGGATAAAGGCATGCCATCACTCTGGAGCCTTTGAGCCCTGCCTCTGGCATGTCCTATTCTTCCTGAATCATTTCCCTAAATACTCTATGTATTGGGAAAGCTCTCTGGGACTTTTGAATCGCCTGCAATAATGATCCTCCAAAGTGGAATCCTCTGCCTGACCCATTGTCGGCATGTTCAATGCTTTCAGCATCTCTGAGATAAGCGCTGACAATTTCTCTCGTTGGAATACCCTGGTCGGAACTGCCTGGTTTATGTTTATTTGAATTTGATATACCGCTCAGGCCGAGGGTTTACAATAATATATCATTTGTGGAAATATGAAAGGAACGCCATTTGTAAGATAGGACAGAGTTCTCACCCAGGTCTTGCTCTATTCTCACCCAGGTCTTGCTCTACCTCAGAGTCTTCCAAATTCCCTGACTGATCGTCCGAGACTAAAGCCTGTTCCGCCCTGTCTCTGCCCATCCTAGGCTTTTTAAGTGGGGCGCTACCCACTCCCACGTCTAGAGGAGTCCCAGGGCGCTTCAACCCCAGCCCCCCCTCCGCCTCAGTAGACCCTCACCTCCCCCTGAGGGGCTGAAGTAGCGTCATAAGTTCATGCAAGAATATTGCAGCCAACCCCCCTTGCAACATAGGTTGGGAAGGGGAGGTGTCTGGCGCCGTGGATGGCCCCGGCACTGGCTCCGGGGGTGGTGCGGTGGGAGAAAGGGGCTCTAAGGAGCCAGAAGCATTTCCCTTTTGAACTTCCACTCAGTGTCCTCTGCTATCTCCCCTGCTGCTGCTTCCTGAGCACAGCTCCTACACATCCCTGCATCAGAGACCGAACCTCTTCTGGCCCCACAAAGTAAGCACTGAGGCCTAGAAGGCATAATGTTCTCAGTGAAAACCTGCTGCGATCGCTTCACTGTCTTATCAAGATATATATATATATTTTTTTTGTTTTTAAACAAAGCCTTTCTGAATCGCAGCTCTAGACTGTTTTCCCAACTATCCAGTATTAGCCGAAATCTAAACTTTCTCTCCTACTTCGTTAATAGAAGTTTTACCTCTGCACGGTTTCTCGCACTGATGCCATGTGGTTCGGGCCTGACGGCGCTCAAATGCCTGCCCGCTCCTCAGCACACACCACTAGCTGGCTCCCTGCAGCCTGCGTGGCGCCTACCTTTAAGATCGCCGCTGTGAAAAGTTCCGCTCCAGACACCCACGCACAGCTCTTCCTTTTTCGGCTTTCGCATTGGGAAACGAGCTGCCTCAGAGCCCGCCGCTGCAGTGATCGCCACCGCAGCAGCGAGTGACCCCGCTGTCAGCTATCCGCAAGCCGCAACTCAACGGCTCCTCACCCGATCAGAGGGTTCGGGAGCCGGAGACCCCACCAACAACTTTCTCACTCTTCCCTGGGGGTATCTACTGGCTTTCCAGGGAGGGGGAGCAGCCTTTGCAGTCACCAATGCCTTAAGTGCAGGGCACAGAGAACTCTACCTTCTCAAATTTAAAAGGAATATCCTCCCTTTTTGTTTTTTTGTTTTTAAATTAACCTCACTATCTTAACAATCTTAACTTTCTTAATCATTCCTCTAGTGAGCCCTGAACCTCTTAGGCTCACAACTCCTCCAGCTGCTTGGAGACTGAGATTACTGGAGCAAGGAGGCGGTCCCTGGACTATTTATACTGGTGTCACCAAAAGAGTGATGGGCTCAGTCTCCAAGCTGTGAGAGGAGGTGCTTAACCCAGAGGTTCAGGACTAGACTGGAGGGACGATAAGAAACGGGTAAACTTAGATCAATTGCTTACGTTATCAGAATATAGAAAGACTAGGGGACATGCAATGAAGCTACAGGGTAACCTATTTAAGACTAATAAGAGAAAATATTTTTTCACTCAACGTGTAATCAAACTGGAATTTGCTATCGGAGGATGTAGTAAAAGCTATTAGTGTAATCGGGTTTAAAAAAGGTTTGGACAAGCTCCTGGAGGAAAGGCCCATAAACCATTATTAAAAGGGACTGGGGATATTTATTTATTTATTTAAATGGACTTGGTATACCGCTTTCTCATGAAATCAAAGCGGTTGGCACAGCAAACAATCAAAGAAAGGGGGGGTTGTCAGTAGCATGCAGTGTGTGATTTGTCGCAGTGTACTGTGTGAGGGAGTGTGGTTGATTTGATGTGAAGCTATATACATTGTGTGCTTATGATACATATTTACAGTTTCATATTTACAATGGTGGCTTTGCTATCTGAATTGGTTGATCAAAAGTCATTCTATGAGGTCCTTGAAATGGTTTTTGAATAGTTCAGTTTTGAGCTGTTTTCTGAAGTCTTTGATGTTGTTTGTTGCTCTGAGGTGGTCTGGGAGAGAGTTCCATATGGCGGGGGCTGCCAGGGTGAAGGCTCTTTTTGATGTGGCTTGGTTTGTCCTGGTGTAGTCTTTTGGAGTTCTGATGTTGTTTGATGTTCCCTTTCTTCTTGGTCTTTTGCTGTCGTCAGCTGTTATGAGCTGTTGTAGGCTGTCTGCAGATAGTTTGTTCATTATTTTGAATGTGATTAAGAGAACTTTGTAGCGGATTCGAGAGCTGATTGGTAGCCAATGGAGGTGGTATAGAATGGGTGTGATATGTTCGTGGCTTGTACTGTCCGTTATGAGTCTTGCAGCGGTGTTTTGTGCTAATTGAAGTGGTTGTGTGGATTTCTTTGGGAGTCCTAGGTAGATGTGGTTGCCATAGTCCAGGGTGGGGGTGATGATGGCCTGGCAGACTGTTCGAAAATGCTCGGGAGCAAGGATGGGTTTAAGTCGTCTGATTATCCTCATCTTGATGTAGGCACTCCTGGTGGTTTTCGCGATGTGGGAATGAAGGTTGAGCTCTCTGTCAAGGGTTATTCCCAGGTATTTTATTTCTTGTCTTATTGGGATGGTGGCCTTGTTTAGATTGATGGAGGGCGTGGGTGTGAATGTTTGGTCTCTTGTTATGATCAGTGCTTCGGTTTTATTATAGTTTATTGCTAGATTGTTTTCTTGCAGCCAGGTTGTCATCTCTTCAAAACAGTTGGCTATGTTGGTGTGGTCTGGTTTGTTTAGATTGATTGGTGTGAATATCATTATATCATCTGCGTATATGGTGTATTGTATGTTGAAGTTCCTGATGATTGAGCAGATGGGTTGTATGTAGAGGTTGAAGAGCAGGGCTGAGAGTGCTGAACCTTGTGGAACACCCTGTGTGACGCTGATGGGTTGAGAGGTTGTCGATCCACATCTGACCTGGAGCTGTCTATCCTTTAGGTAAGATGTAAACCATTTCAGGGTGGTGTTGTGTAGGCCTGCTTCTTCGAGTCTTGTTAGTAGGGTTGAGTGGCATACGGTGTCGAATGCTGCGGAGATGTCTAGGAATATCATGAGTACGCCCATTTTGGGGTTGTCGATCGTTCTTAGCAGACTGTCGAATAGTTGTGTCAGTAGAGTTTCAACTCCGTGGTTAGGTCTGAAACCATGTTGGTGTGGGTCAAGGGGGTGGTGTATGTCTAGATGTTGTTGTAGTTGATGTTGGACTACTTTCTCTATGATCTTTGCCAGGAAAGGGATGCTTGAGATGGGCCTGTAGGCTGCGGGGTCCGTTTTTGGTAGGATGGTCTTCTTTGGGATCGAAGTACTGTGGCTAGTTTTAGTGAGTTTGGCATTATCCCTTCTGTGAGAGAGTTTTGTATGATCTTCCGTATTGTTTGTGTCAGTTCTGCCTTTGATGCCTTAATCCATGATACTGGGCAGGGGTCGGTGGGGGCAGTGCTGGTGTTGAGGTCAGTGATTATATTCGATAGCTGTTCCTTTGACAGGGTGTTGAATGTACCCCAGCTTTGGTTTCTTGAGGGGGTCCCTTCTGTAGTTGTCTTGTTGCTGCTTTTGGGTGGTGCGGTGAATTTGTTGGTAAGATGGTTTGCATAGGTCTGAGGATCTATCTGTTGTTCATTTCTGTTGAGGGGTTCCTTGGTGAGTTTCTTTATTACCTCGTAGAGTTCGCAGGGTTTGTTGGTGGATTGTAGGATGAGGTTTGTGTGGTATTGTTTCTTTTGGTTGTTAACGAGGTTGTTGTAGTCGTTTTGTTTTGCCTGGTATTGCTTTTGAAGGGGGGTTGATTTATTGCGTCTCCAACGACGTTCCAGTTGTCTCAGTTCTCTTTTTGCTATGCGTATTGAGTTGGAGTACCATGGTGTGGAGCTGGGTCTTGTGGCACTGGTCTGTGTTTTGCATTGGAGGGGTTTGGCGGCCGTTGATATGATGTCATTCCATTCAAGGATTTGCTCTTCTATGTCTGTCGTTTTGACCCAATACAATGCTTGACCCAATACAAGCATTGTGGAACCTGTGTTTTTTTGGGAAACTGCTAGGTACTTGTGACCTAGATTGGCCACTGTTGGAAACAGAATACTGGGCTTGATGGACCTTGGTCTGACCCAGTATGGCATATCTTATCTTATGACCACATGGCTTCCACCTAGCCCAGCAGCATATTTGCACTTGTGAATGAGAATGAAAAAGTAGTGTTAGGGGGAGTTTTGCTATTGACTACTGTAAGAATTAACACAAGTAGTGAAAATTTCTCCCAGTTCATACGATGCCAACTTCAAGGGGTTGAGCTGACTATATTTGCAGAACTTCTCTACCCAATATTCCAGCTATTGAAGGTCCCACGTCCATGCTCTGTTTTGTGAACATCGAATAAAATACCAAGCTGCAGCTTTATTTCCCAGAGAAGCCTAAGCTTTTCACATATGACATAGCACAGAATGTAGCAAGTCATTTTATCAAGCAATAGTGGTGTAATATTTTCTGCATGCTTCTACAACACTACATCTCATCCATCTGGTAATAGTTGTAGTTGCTAAAGCAACATCGCTCACCTGTAACAGATGTTTCTGTAGACGGTGGGATTGATCAGGCACACACCTAGGTGAAATCACTGGACGGCACCAGGATAGAACAGAATATAAAGTTCTGAGCATTTGCAGCCATCTCCTCAGCTAGTACCAAAAGTAGGCAAAACTTGGGGAGGTGAAGGAATTGTGTGCCTAATCAATCCTTTTGTCTATGAAAAGCACCCGTTACAGATGAAAAACACTGCTTTTTCTGCTAACAAGCAGGATGGAGCCAGGCACACAAATGAGTACCTCCCAAGCTTAGGGCTGCCTGCTCCTTTTGTGTGACAGAATGAGACTTGCAAGTTCACACAGATAGATTGGCCAGCAGGCCGGCATAGCTTGACCAAAGACATCACCCTTTATTGAAGCTTGATTCAGGCGACTGTGCGCAGTAAAGGTATGAAGCAAAGACCATATCTCTGATTTGCAACGGATATCTAGTGAAACAGACTTTAGGACAGCCAGTGTCACTGCAGTGGTTCAGACTTGATGAGGCTTTACTTTAGAGATGAGCACAGTAACCGCCTTTTTCATATCTGAATTGGATGCAAGATGCCAACCCAATTTCCTAGAGTTGTGTTTGCAACCAGTATGCCAGTTCTGTTGGGATCAAAGGAGAACAAAAGCTGTATAGACTTTCTAAGTGATTCAGCTCATTTAAGATAGTACACGAGAGCCTGCTTACAGTTCAGTGAGCGGAGAATCTTTTCACTTGGATTTTTTATTCAAAACTTCATAAAAATCCAAGTGAAAAGGCTCTCTACCCACGGATTCAAAATGTAGAAAATGATATTTCCTCATCGATATGGAAAGGTGCTATATAACCTTAGATAAAAATTAGGGATGAATTTGAAGAACCATTTTGCTTTGGTAAAATTGAGTATAAGCTAGTTCCTGGAGTTGCACCTATTCTTCTATCCAAGGTTACTACTACTACTACTAGAAGAGTACTTTTTCTGCCCAGGGTGATCATCCTCTGTCAATAGCAACTCACAATGAACATAACAAGCCCAAGTATAAGCTCTTTTAATAATATGTGAAGGGTATCCCTTAGCCACAAGCTGTTCACAGAAAATACAGGCTTGATGACTAAAATCATCCATAGTGGAACATATGCGGCGAAGTCGAAGGAACTGTCCAAATTGGGAGCCCTCTACGTAAAGGTGCTGGATCATGACTGTGCAAACTATTACGCTGCTGGGTTTTCTGAATAGTGTGGTACATAAAGACTCAGACTGTTTGTAAATAGTAATGTCTAAAAAATCGAATGATTGATCATGAATATGAGCCATGAATTTGATATTAGGCTTGACCGCATTCAACCAGGATATAAATTGATATAACATTTCCAGAGATGATGTCCACAAAAAAAAATATATCATATCATCAAGAAATCTCTGCTACTGATGGAGGCTGATCACCTCAGGCAGATGGATGAGAAGTTGGTAGGTATATTACCATTCATGCAGCACACTTCAAAGGTGGTTCAGTTACTTCGTAAGTACCAGTCAGTGTTGCATCTTCATACATGTTTTTGTAAACCTCTTACCATAGCATACACCCGGTAATCTTTTGGTCAGGTTCGCAATGCCAGTAGATCGTCCTGAAACAAGGGCTGGAATTACTCCTGGTCATTTTGCCTATACTGCCATACCACTATGGAAGGTGATACTTGGAAGGACCCTGTTTCGGGTCGGTTCTATAAATTTGGTACAGCAGTTCTACCAGTTTTGTTGTGTATCTTTTACAATGCCCTTATGCTTTACTGTATATTGGTTGTACTACTCGTCCTTTAAAAACACGGCTGGGGGAACATGCTTCCAGAATTCGGACATCTATTCGTTCAGCCTCTGTGGTTGAACATTATCTATCACAGGGCCACACATTTTCTGATCTACGATAGAGCGTCATCGATTATGCTCCTACAGACCCTTGTGGAGGGGATTGTACCTATATATTGCAATAGTTAGAATAAAAGTGGATTTTTGCTTTAAATACTATTAGCCCCGGTGGCTTAAACATGGAAAATGAGTGACTGAGTCTTATCAGAGTCTTAACCAATCACTACAGGGCTTCCCCGATTCTGTGTGGTATTCCCTGGTTTCTGATTGGTTATTCAAAACATTGTCATCTTTGCAGCCTATGAAATGCTGTGCAGGCACTTTTAAATGTTTGGCAGTTGCAGAAGCAGTTTTGTTTGGCAGAATGTTTGGTGAAACTTGCTGAAGAAACACTGAGCACACTTGATACAGAGCCGGGAGTGTGCTCGAAACATGCATGTCGTGTGAAACAGAACTTGGGAGGATCATTTTCATGCCACAAATTTCCTTTTACGCTGTTTGGACTGCCTTTCAGATATGTGAAAATGTTTTAATTTACATTTGAATAAAAAGGAACATTTGAATAAAAAGGGATGTTATGGTCATCCGAGAGGGGGAATGTTTGTACCCCTCTCCTGACCCTTCTAGCTCAACAAAAATTATAGTATGGTGCACAGCGCACAGAGTGATCTTTTCATAAGGGAAGTCAGCACAGATTAAGGTCCGAACGAACAAGGGGCTTTTGCAGCAATGGATATGAAGAAATCCTTTTAGGAATCATGAAATGATATGACAGAGGTTGGAAGACAATCAATAAGGAGCACGGTAAGCAGATACAGCAGTAAAATGCATTCTGTTGAAAGACAATAAGTGATATAAATACTGTAGCATCATAGTAGGCGGACACATTGTGAGATTGTGGCCATTGGTGAAGCACCAGATGGAAAATCCCTTTCATTTGAAAGCATCTGTTTTCTGGTAATCGTAAAAATGTCCTGGATAGGTTCTGATAGACCTGGAGCAAAAACTAGATGCTGCTCAACTGCCATGTTGTGAGAGTTAAAGGATAAGTTTGGATGAAGGAGACAATCCTCATGCTGTTGTTAAGTGCCATCGAGTCTGTCTCAACTCCTGGTGACCCTCTGGATAGTTGACTTAAACTTTGTTCGGTCTTCAGCCAAGCAGCTCATTGTTGATAGAGTGGTATTTATAGCTGCTGTTATTGTATCGATCCATCTCATTGCAAGCCTTCCTCTTTTACGGTGACCTTCTACCTTTCCAAGCAATATGTATTTCTCCAAGGATCTCTCTTCGCATGATATGTCCAAAGTATGAAAGTTGAAGTCTTGTCATCTGAGCTTCTAAAGAAAGCTTAGGTTTGATCTTCTCTAGTACTGACTAGTTTGTTCTTCGGGCAGTCCACGGTATACACAGTATTCGTCATCAGCACCATAATTCAAAGGCATCAATTTTCTTCCTATCTTTTTCACTGTCCAACTTTCGTATCCATATGACGTTATTGAAAATACCATGGCCTGGACAAGTCAAATCTTTGTATGGAAAAAGACATCTCTGCTCGAGGATCTTGTCTAGGTCCTTCATAGCCATTCCAGCAAGAGCAATACGTTGTCAGATTTCTTGACTGCTAAGTCCTTTCTTTATTGATTGTTGATCCAAGTTAAAGCAGTCAACTATTTCAATTTCTTCTCCATCAATGAAGAACTTATTCATTTTGCCAGTTGTCAGGATCTTTGTCTTCTTAACATTAAGGTGCAGACCCATTTTAAGACTATATTCCTTGATCTTTGAAGCAAATGTTCCATATCATCTTCACTTTCAGACAATAATGTGGTTATCAGCATAGCAAAGGTTGTTGATGAGTCTTCCACCAATCTTCATACCTCGGTTGTCTTCATACAGTCCTGCTTCTCTGATGATTTGTTCTGAATATAAATTAAAGAGGTAGGGGGAAAGTTTGAATTAGAAATGGAAATGCTAGGGGAGCCAATGAAGTGACTTAAGAGGAGTTTTATGAGCAGATCGGGGCTGGCAGATGATTAGCCAACCAGCTCAGATTTGAAAAGACTGAAGCGGAGAGAGATGATTCAGAGGGAGACCAGCAAGGAGGTGGTTGCAATAGTCTTGATGGGAGGTGACTAAAGATAAAGCATAGTTACTCACCTGTAACAGGTGATCTCCGAGAACAGCAGAAATTTAGTCCTCACATATGGGTATCGTCGGTACCGATGGAGCCTGCGCGGGAATGCTCCCCAGCGTCCAATTAGAAAGCTTTTGGGAGCATCCCATAGCGCCTGCGTGCTGCCTTCCTGCCTTTCCCAACTGCCTCTCTCCAGTTGAGTTTTAAAGCTGAGACAAAGAGAGAGGGAAAGGAAAGAGATAGAGAGATACAACTTCTAGGGGAGGTGGGTGGGTTGTGAGGACTAAATTCCTGCTGTTCCCGGAGATCACCTGTTACAGGTGAGTAACTATGCTATCTCCAGGAACAAGCAGGAATGTAGTCATCACATATGGGGACTCCCTAGCTTTAGGTGCCAGGCAGAGACCCCAGAAGTTGTGTGTCCCTGAACTGGGCTCCACTTCCCCCCAAGGATCTCTGGCATCCTACTAGGGATGGCGGGTAGGAGTTGATTAGGTATGGAACAGGTGTTGGGAGAACAGCCTGACCAAACAAGGCATCCCGGCAGGAGTCCTTGTCCAAGCAGTAATGGGCTGTGAAGGTATGAACTGAGGCCCAAGTGGCTGCTCGACAGATGTCGTCGATAGACACAGAGTGTAGATGAGCCATTGAGGCTGCCATGGCTCTCACATTGTGAGCTGTGACATGGCCCTCCAGAGAAAGGTCCTTACTCTGATAGGTGAAGGAAATGCAGAGCAATCCAGTTAGACAGTGTTCTCTTGGAGACTGGAAGTCCCAAATGAGAAGGATCAAAAGCAACAAAGAGTTGAGAGGACTGTCTATGTTGCTGTGTTCTTTGTAAGTAAAAAGGCTAAAGCTCTTTTACAGTCCAAGGTATGAAGATTCCTCTCTGCATTTGATGCATGAGGCCTTGGAAAGAACATAGGTAGATAGACCACTTGGTTCAGATGAAAAGGCAAGACCACCTTTGGCATAAAGTGTGGATGAGTCCTAAGGACTACCCTGTCATGATGGAACCTTGTATAAGGTGGATCAGCTACTAGCGCTTGCACTCTCACTAATGCGGCGTGCTGATGTGATTGCAATGAGAAAGATAACCTTCCAAGAAAGGAATTTCAAGAGGGTAGTAGCTAAAGGATCAAAAGGTGGCTTCATGAGCTGCCCAAGAACCAGGTTTAAGCCCCATGGTGGTGGCCTAATGGGAGGCTTAGTTATAAGAAGGCCTTCTCATAAATCTTGCTATAAGAGGATGAGAGGAAATAGGCTGTCCATTTAGAGGCTTAAAGGAAGCTGCAATAGCATTCAAATGGACTCTTACTGAATTAGTCTTAAGACCTGCATTGGATAAATGAAGGAGATACTCCAGCAATGATTCCAGAGGTATCTCAAGGGGGTTATGACCCTTTTGCAAAAATCATATGGTAAACCTTTTCCACTTGAAAGCATAAGAGCGTCTTGTGGAAGGTTTCCTGGAAGCAAAAAGAATATCTTTAACTTGCTGAGGGAGATTAAGATCATGGAGATCTAGGCCTTAAGCAATCAAGCCCTGAGATGCAGAGACTGGGGATTGGGATGCCATAACATCCCGTCCTCCTGAGATAGGAGATCTGGAGCAGACCCTAACTCCAGGGAGGGAGCTTGAGAGAGATGTAGAAGCAGAGGGTACCACACTTGCCGTGGCCAACGTGGAGCTATGAGAATCATATGGCCTCTGTCTCTCTGAAGCTTGAACAGGGTTTTGGGAATTAGGGGAATGGGTGGAAAAGCATACAGGAAGTCTTGACCCCAAGTAAAGGAGGAAAGCATTGCTGGCCTGAGCCCCCTGAGCCGGAATTCTGGAACAGAACCGGGGAAGTTTGGCATTCCACGGACTTGCAAAGAGGTCTATGTCCAGGGTTCCCCAAAGTTGAAAAATCTTGGCCACCTGGTCTGCATGCAGAGACCACTCGTGTGGAAGCAGAACTCGACTGAGTCTGTCTGCCCAAGAGTTTTGAATGCCTGAAAGATACACTGCCAGAAGATGAATCTGATTCTCTCTGGCGAGGGCCCATAGTCGCAAAGCTTTGTTGCAAAGCGATAGAGAGCCTGTTCCCCCCTGCTTGTTCACATAGAACATGGCTACTTGATTGTCCGTATGAACGAGGACCGTCTTGTAGCTGAACAGGGTGTGGAACACTCAAAGAGCAAGGAAGATTGCTCTGAGCTCCAAGAAAATGATATGTAGATGACTCTACTGTGGAGACCAGGTGCCTTGGGTAGAGAGGTCTTGCAGATGATCTCCCCAACCCACTGGAGAAGCACCCGTTGTGAGAGTTGCTTGGGGTAAGGGTTGTTGAAAAGGGGACCCCAGCAACAGGTTTTGAGTGGACTTCCACCACTAGAGGGACAAAATAAGGCGACTTGTGTTTGCTATTTTGTCTGACAGACGTCCTGATGCCTGGGTCCATTGAGTGGATAAAGTCCACTGGGCTGCCCTCGTATGGAGGCGAGCATAGGGAACCACATGTACAGTAGATGCCATGTGGCCTAGTAGTTGTAACATTTCTCGAGCAGTGAGATGAGGCTTTAGCACTGCTTGAGAAACTAACTGCACCATTCGAAGGCAGCAGGCCTGAGGGAGATAGGCCCTTGCCCTTCTGGTATCCAGCAAAGCTCCTATGAACTCTAGAAACCGAGTAGGAGTTAGACTGGATTTTGGGATGTTTATTACAAGACCCAAATATTGAAGGATACACATTGTGCAGGATAAAGAAGTCCTGGCCTCTGACTCTGTTGGGGCTCGAATGAGCCAGTCGTCTAAGTAGGGGAAGACAAATATCCCTAGAGTGCGGAGAAATGCTGCTAGAACAGCCATGCATTTCGTGAACACCCTTGGTGCCGAGGCCAGGCCAAAAGGAAGCACCCTGTATTGGTAGTGCTTTTCCTTGAAAAAGGAACCGAAGGAACTTTCTGTGGGTTGGATAGATGAGGACATGAGATTTAGAGAACAAAGCCAATCCTGACTTTGAAGGTATGGCAGCAGAGACCCGAGAGAAATCATCTTGAATTTCTCTTTGACAAGGAATTTGTTCAATTCTCTGAGGTCTAAGATAGGTCTGTATCCCCCTGATTTCTTTGGGATAAGGAAATAAAGGGAGTAGAACCCTGTACCCTGCTGATGAATGGGTACTTCTTCTATTGTCCCTTGGGCAAGAAGAATAGCGATCTCCTGCCCTAACAGGTTGATGAGAGAGGTCGAAGAATTGAACTGCCTTACTATTGTGTGCGGGGGGGCATGCTTGAAAAATGAAGCTTGTACCCCTCCTTTATGATGGAGAGTGTCTAATGCTCTGCTGTTATCTGTCCCCATCTGGTGGCAATGTGACATAACCTTCCTGGAATGGTGGAAGGCTCTGGTCCCCCGAGAGCCAGGAAGGCTAAGTTCTCTAGCTGAAAGTCAAAGGCCTTGTGGAGTCTGATACTGCTGTGACAGCTGAGGCTTAGCCGTCTTTGCTTTCTTCTGTTTGGGTGGTTGCTGACCCTTCTTGACAAACTGACCTGCCGAACGTGCCTGCTGAGCAAAGGCAGTATAATATCTTTTCTTCTTAGAAAAGAATGGTTTCTTGAAAGATTTCTTTCTAGCAGGGTCAGCTGTGGACTTGGATAATCTGTCCAAGGTGGAATTTTCAGCATCCATCTCATTGGCTTTTTCCTGCCAATCTCTACCAAAGAGGTTCTCACCAGTACAAGGGATGTTTCCCAATTTGTCTTGTACCCAGAGCTCCAGATCAGATGCCTGGAGCCAAGCAATTCTACGTGCACCTATGTCAATAGCAGAAGTCCTGCTTATGCACTCAAAGCAGTCAAAGGCTGCATGGTTGGCAAATTTAGAAACATCTTGGGCATGTTTGACCAAAGTGAGAAAATCCTGTCTTCTATCCTCAGGAAGAATAGGACTTAAAGCGTCTAAGTCATCTGTGACCTCCTTCAGGAACATTTCCATGTAGAGACTATAGGAACTGATCCTGGCAGAAAGCATGGAAGCTTGGATGACCCAACGTCCAAAAGCATCCAGGGTTCTGCACTCACGTCCTCGAGGATTAGAGACATGCCTCTTTTGATCCTTCTCATAGCTGAACCCACTGCAATAGAGTGGTGAGGAAGCTGAGTCTTTTGGAAACCAGGACAAGGAGGGACTCGATACATAGTGTCCAGTCTGCGAGAATGAGGAGAGGTGGTAAGTGGTGTCTCCCACATCCTTAACATGAGAACATATAAAATCTCATGAATGGGCAAGGTAGCTGCCTCCTTAGGCGTTTTGGGATATTGTAGAATTTCCAACTCCTTGGCCGTTGGCTCTGTTTCAGGGGGCCACAGTAATGGAGAGACCCCGAGCCACCTCCCTGATAAAATCCTGGAAGGAAATATCCTCTGGAGGAGACATCCTGCGCTTAGGGGCGGAGGGCTCCTCTGGGAGAAGCATCCCTGCATCGACAGAAATGTGAGAATACTCAGATTCTTCTGAGGACTCGAAGTACTGTCTGTCCGGATGCTCTTGAACAGCCCAATACCCGTACCGACCGAAGTCGGTACCAGGAGTAATCGGTACCGGGGTATCGGTATCGGGGGGTATCGGTATCGGAGGGCATCGGATGACTGGGTACCGGCAAAGCAGACACCGATGCCAATGTTGATGCTATCGGTACCGATACCGATGCTGGGGCCGGTACCGGCGGAATTGTCTGTCACGGTTCCGAGGGCATCGATGCCGTAAGGAGAGCCGCCAGACTGTGCTCAATAGCCAGGACTCTGGTCTATCGACGCTGCCGATGCCTGGATGTCGGTACCAGAGAAGACCGCCGGTACCCCAGAGCATGGCACCAGTAGTTCTGCCGAGGTTGAGGCCTCGAGAACATCCTGGATCCCCGATAATGCTCTGGAAACCGAAGCCTCCAGCCAGGGCAATTTATTGCCGGTGCAGAATCCACAAGGGCAACGCCTGAGGCATCTCGATGCTTAGAAGGAGATCTACCCTTTGAGGACCGGCTGGACTTATGTTTAGTTATCTGAGATCCACAGGAGGAAGAGGAAGCCCTGGAAGACGTCGATGCCACCGAAGCTGTATCAGAGGAAACAGGGTACTGAGCTTAGCAGCTCGGTTCTGCCGACCTCTTTTAGACATCATGGCGCAGGACATACAATCCGTGATGGAGTGGTCAGGACCTATACATTTTAGACACCATTCATGGGTGTCGGTGCCGGAAATGGTACCGCCACACTTGGTGCACTTTTTGAAACCTGAGGCAGGTTTCTCCATTGGAAGAAAATGTTTTTAGGCCTAAGGCCCAGAAAGGGCGCGTGCACCTGAAGAAAATAGGAAAAAATGTAGAATTTTTTTTTAAAGACAGAAAAGAAGAAGAAAAAACCGGCAGTACCGGTAAAGCGTCGAGGAAAGCAGACGCGACCACAAAAAAGAAAGAAATAAGAATTCTTCTGTGGTGACAGGAACGACGACCTGCTGGCTCCGCGGTAAAAGAAGAACTGGAGAGAGGCAGTTGGGAAAGGTGGGAAGGCAGCACGCAGGCGCTATGGGATGCTCCCAAAAGCTTTCTAATTGGACGCAGGGGAGCGTTCCCGCAATGGCTCTGTCGGTACCGACTATACCCATGACTACATTCCTGCTTGTTCCTGGAGATGAAGATTTTAAGGCACAGGCAGAAGAGTAAAGTAAAAGGAGCACCGTCTGGACGACTACAGGCAGTGTGAATTTGTTACAGCAGCAATAACATTAGCTAGAAGGCACTGGGACAGGACCAATAAAGCACCAAGATCATCTGGAAAGCCCTTAAAACATCTGAAGAGAACCAAAACATCAAGATATGCTGCAAGGCCCTAAAACATCTAAGGAGTGCCAAGTCAGCATAAGAACATAAGATATGCCATACTGGGTCAGACCAAGGTCCATCAAGCCCAGTATTCTGTTTCCAACAGTGGCCAATCTAGGTCATATGTACCTAGCAGTTTCCCCAAGAGACGCAAGTTCCACAATGCTTGTACTGGGTCAAGCATTGATATCTTCGGTCACTTCTTAATAATGGTTTATGGACCTTTCCTCCAGGAACTTGTCCAAACCTTTTTTAAACCCAGCTACCCTAACAGCCTTTACTACATCCTCCGGTAACAAATTCCAGAGTTTGATTACACGTTGAGTGAAAAAATATTTTCTTTTATTAGTCTTAAATAGTTTACCCTGTAGCTTCATTGCATGTCCCCTAGTCTTTCTATATTCTGATAAGGTAAACAGTCGATCTACGTTTACCCGTTCCACTCCGTTCATTAATTTATAGACTTCTATCATATCTCCCCTCAGCCGTCTCTTTTCCAGGTTAAAGAGCCCTAACCTTTTTAGCCTTTCTTCATAGGAGTATCCTTCCATCCCCTTTACCATTTTGGTGGCTCTTCTCTGTACCTTTTCTAAAATCGCTATATCCTTTTTAAGATAAGGCGACCAGAATTGCACACAATATTCAAGGTGCGGTCTCACCATGGAACGATATAGAGGCATTATAATATCTTTTGTTTTATTTTCCATTCCTTTCCTTATCATACCTAGCATTCTATTTGCTCTCTTGGCCGCCGCTGCACACTGGGCCGAGGGTTTTAACATGGTATCCACAATGACGCCTAAATCTTTTTCCTGGGTGGTGGTTCCTAATGTGGAACCTTGTATCGTGTAACCAGTTTGGGTTGTTCTTACCTAGGTGCAAAACCTTGCACTTGTCCACATTAAATTTCATCTACCATTTTGATGCCCAGTCTTCCAATTTATCAAGATCCTCTTGCAATTTTTCACAATCCTCTTGGGTTTTAACAACTTTAAATAGTTTTGTGTCATTTGCAAATTTGATAACCTCACTCGTTATTCCACTTTCCAGGTCATTTATGAATATGTCAAAAAGCAGCGGACCCAGCACAGATCCCTGGGGTACACCACTATTCACCTTTCTCCATTGGGAAAATTGGCCATTTAGCCCTACCCTCTGCTTTCTATCTTTTAACCAGTTCCTGATCCACAATAGTACACTGCCTCCTATCCCATGACTCTTTAGTTTTGCCAAAAGTCTCTCATGAGGGACCTTGTCAAAGGCTTTCTGAAAGTCCAGATACACAATATCAACAGACTCACCTTTGTCCACCTGTTTATTCACTCCTTCAAAAAACATAACAGATTAGTAAGACAAGATCTTCCTTGTCTAAAGCCATGTTGGCTGTCTCCCATTAGGTTGTGACTATCTACATGCTGAGTAATTTTATTCTTTATGATGGTTTCTACCATTTTTCCCGGTACTGACGTCAGGCTCACCGGTCTGTAGTTTCCCGGATCACCCCTGGAACCCTTTTTAAAAAATGGTGTTACATTGGCGATCCTCCAATCTTCAGGTATTAGAGATGATTTTAATGAGAGTTCACAGATTACTGATAGCAGTTCTGCAATCTCATATTTCAGTTCTTTCAATACCCTTGGATGTATACCATCCGGCCCAGGTGATTTGCTACTCTTCAGTTTATCTAATAGTTGTAAGACATCTTCCCGATGTATCGATATTTCCTTCAATTCTTCCGCACCTTTAAATACCACTTCAGTCATGGGTAACATCCCTACATCTTCCTCAGTAAAGACCGAAGCAAAGAATTCATTCAGTCTCTCTGCTATCGCCTTGTCGCCTCTTAGTGCTCCTTTAACCCCTTTATCATCTAATGGACCAACTGACTCTCTCACAGGTTTTTTGCTACGAATGTACTTGAAAAGGTTTTTATTTCGCGTTTTTGCTTCCGCAGCAAGCTTCTTCTCAAATTCTCTCTTTGCCTGCCTTATCAATGCCTTGCATTTGACTTGCCAGTGCTTGTGCTGTTTCCAGGTTTCGTCATTTGGCTCTTTTTTCCATTTCCTGAAAGATGCTTTTTTGGCAACAACGGCCTCTCTGACCTCACCTTTAAACCATGCTGGCAGTTTTTTGGACTTCCTTTCACTTTTCTTAAAGCGTGGAATACAGCTGGTCTGGGCTTCCAAGATAGTATTTTTCAACAACACCCAAGCTTGATGTACGTCTTTAACCTTCGCAACTGCTCCTTTTAGTTTTTTCTTAACTGTTATCCTCATTTTATCATAGTCTCCCTTTCGAAAGTTAAAAGGTAGTACTGTGGATTTCCTTACTATCCCTCCTCCACTAATTAAATCAAAGGCGATCATGCTATGATCACTATTGCCAATTGGCCCCAACACCCTTATCTCTTGCACTAGATCTGGTGTTCCACTAAGGACTAGGTCTAATATGGCTTCCCCTCTGGTCGGTTCATGAACCAGCTGCTCCAAGAAGCAGTCATTTATTTCATCTAGGAACTTTATCTCCCTAGCATGTCCTGACGTGACACAGACCCATTCGATACCGGGGTAATTGAAATCACCCATTATTATTACTGCGCTGTAACTTTTGTTAGCTTCCTTGATTTCTTTGAGCATTTCATCATCCATTTGGTCATTCTGGCCAGGTGCTCGATAGTACACCCCCACTGCCATCGCCTTCCCCCTTTTATATGGAATTTCAATCCATATAGATTCTACAGCAGATTTTGTTTCCTGCAAAACTTTAATCCTTTCTGAGTCAATGCCCTCTCTAACATAGAGCGCAACCTCTCCACCACGATAGGCTACAAGGCCTCCCTCCATTTATTTATATTATCTTATATACCGCGCTATTCTGCATCAGTGCGGTTTACATTGAACAAACTGAAATTACATTGAACAGGGAATTATAACTTGGAGATAACTATTTTACAAGGAACATAAAAGCTGAAAAGAACCAACACAGCACCTGAACAGTCTGCAAGGCCCTAAAACACTCCACAAGGACTAGCACAGGATGATATTGAACTGCAACACACAAAAATACTTAGAGGACCAACACTGCAACAAGATAGACCACAAAACTTAAACAAACCATAAAAACAAAGAATAAATCAGTAATATTAAAATTCAAAGAAACATCTTCAAACAGTTGATAATGGATAAAACAAGAAAGAACATCTCACTGTCACTAGCCAGTACAATCTCCAGAAGCCATCTGCCATACCCATGCTTTAACTAATTTGGGATATAGCACAGTTACTTACCTTTAACAGGTGATCTCTGGGAACAGCAGGAATAAGTCTTCACATATGGGTATCGTCGGTACCGACGGATCCTGCATGGGAACGCTCCCCAGCGTCCAGAAAGAAAGCTTTTGGGAACATCCCACAGCACCTGCGTGCTACCTTCCCGCCTTTCCCAACCGCCTCTCTCCAGTTCGAGTTTTAAGCTGAGACAAAGAGAGAGAGAGAGGAAAGGAAAGATAGAGAGATACAACTCCTAGGGGAGGTGGGTGGGTTGTGAAGACTTATTCCTGCTGTTCCCAGAGATCACCTGTTACAGGTAACTGTGCTATCTCCAGGAACAAGCAGGAATGAGCCTTCACATATGAGGACTCCCCAGCTAGAGATGCCAAGGAGATCTCCAAGGTTGTGAGTCCCTGAGAAGGGCTCTACCTGCCCCCATGGATCTCGGGCATCCAACCAGGGATGGGGGGGGGGGGGGGTAGGAGTTGATTAGATATGGAACAGGTGTTTGAGAACAGCCTGACCAAACAAGGCATCCAGGCTGGAGTCCTTGTCCAAGCAGTAATGGGCTGTAAAGGTATGAACCGAGGCCCAGGTAGCCGCTCGACAGATTTGGTCGATGGACACAGAGTTCAGATGAGCCATAGAGGCTGCCATGGCCCTCACATTGTGAGCTGTGACATGGCCCTCCAGAGAAAGGTTCTTACTCTGGTATGCAAAAGAAATACACTGAGCAAGCCAATTGGACAGAGTTCTCTTAGAGACTGGAAGTCCCAAATGAGAGGGATCAAAAGCAACAAAGAGTTGAGAGGACTTTCTATGTTGCTGTGTCCTTTGTAAGTAAAAAGCGAGCGTTCTCTTACAATCCAGGGTATGGAGATTCCTCTCTGCACTTGATGCATGAGGTCCTGGAAAAAAGACAGGTAAATACACCTCCTAGTTCAGATGAAAAGGTGAGACCACTTTAGGCATAAAGTGTGGATTAGTCCTGAGGACTACCTTGTCATGATGGAACCTTGTATAAGGAGGATTAGCCACCAAGGCTTGCAGCTCACTGATGCAGCGAGCTGAGGTGACTGCAATGACAAAAATAACCTTCCAGGAAAGGAATTTCAAGGAGGTAGTGGCTAAGGGTTCAAAGGGTGGCTTCATAAGCTGGCCAAGAACCAAATTAAAGTCCCATGCCACTGGAGGTGGTCTAATGGGAGGTTTAGTTAAAAGAAGGCCTCTCATGAATCTTGCAATAAGAGGATGAGAGGAAATAGGCTGTCCATTGAGAGGCTTAAGGGATGCTGCAATAGCACTCAAACGGACCCTTACTGAATTCGTTTTAAGGCCTGCATGGGATAAATGCAGCAAATAATAAATAAATCAACGAATCCTTTACAGCTAGCTATGAACACCGCAGCAAGAACCCTATATGGAGCAGCTCGAAGAGACCACATTACCCCGATTCCAAAGAGCCTGCACTGGCTCCCAATACAACACCGGATCACATTCAAGATCCTAACCATGACATTTAAGGCAGTTCATAGAATCACCTCAACCACCTTATCAGACCTGATACAACCCACCCCAGACAACAGACTAAGAAGAACCAAGTCCTACAATACCATTATGCTCCCAAAAGCTATCACTAAATGTAACAAATCAACAAGTAAAAGGGCCTTTGCCTTGCTTGCTCCCTCCAGCTGGAATTCGCTCCCAGCTGAAATCCGGACCATTAACAACCTCACTCAATTCAGAAAGTCCGTCAAACACCACCTATTTCAACAGTACTACTGTAACTCTGATGACATTACCTAGACAATATTACACGATTGAACCACCCCTCACAAGGCAGGAACTACAAATCTATCTATGATACAACCCTCTTTATGTAAATAGTGTATAAAGTTCACCTGTTATCCAAGTTAGAATTCCATGTTTTATGTAAGTTCAATGTCTGAATGTTCTACATTGTACAAACCTGTTCATTGTAAACCGCGCTGATGCCGAATAGTGCGGTATAGAAAAACTTGAAATAAATAAATAAATAAATATAAATAAATACTCTAGTAAAGAATTCAGAGGTATTGCAAGAGGGTGAAGACCCTTCTGTGCACACCAAATGGTAAACCTTTTCCATTTAAAAGCATAGGAATTTCTAGTGGAAGGCTTTCTGGAAGCATGAAGGATATCCTTCACCTGCTGGGAAAGATGCAAATCTTGAAGGTCTAGGCCTTCAGCAACCAGGCTCTGAGATGAAGGAGACTGGGGATTTGGGTGCCACAACGTTCCGTCCTCCTGGGACAGGAGGTCTGGAGCAGATCCCAAGTCCAGGGAGGGAGCTTGAGAGAGGTGCAGAAGTAGAGGGTACCACACCTGGCCTGGCCAATGTGGTGCTATGAGGATCATAGACCCCTTGTCTTTCTGAAGTTTGAACAGTGTCTTGGGAATTAGGGGAATGGGTGGAAAGGCATAGAGGAAGTCTTGCCCCCAATGAAGGAGGAAGGCATCCCTGACCTGAACTCCCTGACACGGAATCCTGGAACAGAACCGGGGAAGTTTGGCATTCCACGGACTTGCAAACAGGTCTATGTCCGGGGTTCCCCAAATTCGGAAGAACCTGGCTATCTGGTCCCCAAGGAGGGACCATTCGTGTGGAAGCAGAACTCGACTGAGTCTGTCTGCCCAAGAGTTTTGAACCCCTGGAAGATACACTGCCACGAGATGAATTTGATGCTCTCTGGTGAAGGCCCACAATCTCAAAGCTTCGTTGCAAAGCGACAGAGAGCCAGTCCCACCCTGCTTGTTCACGTAGAACATGGCTACTTGGTTGTCCATGTGGATGAGGACTGTCTTGTAGCTGAGCAGGGTGTGGAAGACTGAGAGCTAGAAAAATTGCTCTGAGCTCCAAGAGGTTGATATGTAGAGATGTCTCTTGTGGAGAGATCTTGTAGATGAGCTCCCCAACCCCTTGGAGAGGCATCTGTTGTAAGGGTTGCTTGGGGTAGCGACTGTTGAAAGGGGGACCCCAGCAACAGATTTTGAGTGGACTTCCACCACTGGAGAGACCAAAAGAGGTGACTGGAGGTTGCTATTTTGTCTGACAGGCACCCTGATGCCTGGGTCCATTGGGTGGACAGAGTCCACTGAGCTGCCCTCATGTGAAGGCGAGCGTAAGGAACCACATGCACGGTGGATGCCATGTGGCCTAAGAGTTGTAACATCTCTCGAGCAGTTAAATGGGACTTTAACTGAATTTGTGAGGCTAACTGCACCAAGCGCAGGCAACGGGCCTGGGGAAGATAGGCCCTTGCAGTTGTGGTATCCAGCAAGGCCCCTATGAACTCTAATGACTGAGTAGGGGTGAGATGGGATTTTGGGATGTGAGATGGGATTTTGGGATGTTCATTACAAGTCCCAGATACTGAAGAACACGCCTTGTGCAGGCTAGGGAAGCCTGGGCCTCTGACTGGGACAGAGCTCTGATGAGCCAGTCGTCCAGATATGGGAATACAAATATTCCTAGAGTGCGTAGAAATGCAGCTACTACTGCCATGCATTTTGTGAACACTCTTGGAGCAGAGGCCAGACCGAAAAGAAGCACTCTGTATTGGTAGTGCTTTCCTTGATAAAGGAACCGAAGGAACCTTCTGTGTGTTGGATGGATGAGGATATGAGTGTACGCATCCTTGAGATCTAGAGAACAAAGCCAATCCTGATTCTGAAGGTATGGAAGGAGAGCACCGAGAGAAATCATTTTGAATTTCTCCTTGCATAGAAACTTGTTCAATTCTCTGAGATCTAATATGTGTCTGTAGCCCCCGGTTTTCTTTGGGATAAGAAAATAGGGGGAGTAGAACCCTGAGCCCTGTTGAAAAATGGCTACTTCTGCTACCCTTCTTGCCCAAAGGGCAATAGAAATCTCCTGACCCAGAAGGTCGAGGAGAGATGTTGGAGAATTGAACTGTCTCACTATGGTGTGAGGAGGAAGGTTTAAGAAATGAAGCTTGTACCCCTCCCTTATGATGGAGCGGGTCCATTGCTCTGCCGTGACTTGTTCCCATCTGGGAGCAAAGTGAGCTAACCTTCCTGGAATGGTGAGAGGCTCTGGTTCTTCTAGAGCTCGAAAGGCTAAGTTCTCTAGTTGTAAGTCAAAAGCTCTGAGGAGGCTGAGGCTGTTGGGCCGTAGCAGTCCTTGCAGCCTTAGGCTTGGCTTGTTCAGGTTGTTGTTGTTGTTGACGCTTTGCAGCAAAACGATCTGCAGAAGATGCCTGCTGACCATAAACAGGATAATATTTCCCCTTTTTGGGAAAGAAGGCCTTTTTGAATAACCTCTTTCTAATAGGAGCAGAAGTAGACTTTGAAAGTCTATCTAAGGCAGAATGTTCAGCATCCATCTAAGTGGCCTTTGCTTGCCAATCCTTGCCAAAAAGGTTTTCACCTGTACAAGGAAGATTTCCTAATCCATCCTGGACCCAGGGTTCCAAATCAGAAGCTTGTAACCAAGCAACTCTGCGTGCACCTATGGCAATAGCCGAGGCTCTGCTGGCACACTCAAAAGAGTCAAAGGCTGCACGGTTGGAAAATTTGGAAACATTCTGGGCATGTTTAAGCCAGGTGAGAAACTCCTCCCTTTTATCTTCTGAGATAAAAGGAGATAAAGTTTGCAGATGATCTGTAACTTCTTTTAGAAACATCCCCATATAGAGACTATAGGAGTTGATTCTGGCAGCAAGCATATTGGCCTGGAAGATTCTCCGGTCAAAAGCATCTAAGGTTCTGCATTCTCTTCCCGGAGGATTAGATGAGTGTCTTTTTGCACTCTTTATCTTCTTCATAGCAGACTCCACCACAATAGAGTGGTGAGGAAGCCGAGTCTTATGAAAGCCAGGACAAGAAGGAACACGGTACATGGTGTCCAACCTACGAGAATGAGGGGAGGTGGTGAGAGGAGTCTCCCATATGCCCAACATGTGATCATAAAGGATCTCATGAATTGGTAAAGGAGCTGCCTCTTTAGGAGCCTTAGGATATTGTAAAAAATCCAATTTCTTGGTTCTAGGCTCTGGTTCAGGGGCCACTGAAATGGAGAGGCCCCTGGCCACTTTCCTAATGAAGTCTTGAACAGACAAGTCTTCTGGAGGAGACATTCTTCTTTTTGGAGAAGAGGGCTCCTGAGGAAGGAATACCGATGCTTCGACAGAAGCCTCTGATTCATCAGAGTCTTCGGAGGAATCGAATTATCGCCTGTCTGGATGGTCCTGCAGAGCCCGATACGCGTACCGAGTGGTATCGACATCGGGAGTGATCGGTACCGATGGGCATCACAGAACAGGGTACCGCTGCAGTCGAAACCGAAGCCGATGTCGATGCAATCGGTACCGGTATCGGAACCGATATCGGTGCCGAAACCGGTACCGACAACGGAGTTTGTTGCGGTACCGGAGGCGTCGCAGCTTGTATGAATGCCGTAATGGCACGCTGCATGGTCAGAATATTCTGATCCATCGACGCAACCAATGTCTGGATGTCGGTACCAGTGGAAACCACCGGTACCCCAGAACATGGCAACAGGTGATTGGTCGAGGCCGAGCCATCGATGTCAACCTGTAACCCCATAGATGAAGCTTTGGAAGTCGGAGCTTCCTGCCGGGGTAATTTTGCCGGTGCGGGATCCTCGAGAGCAAGCCCGGAGGCATCTCGATACTTAGAGGCACACATTTAGTTATATCTTTTCATCATTACAATTTTAATGACGCTTACCTGTGTGCCTCTTAATGTGATACAACATATAGAGGTACTTTTCTTCTGTTTAAAGGTTGAGCACTCCTATTTTGAAGTATTTAGGTCACCTGATCACTCTCACATGGTCATTTTAGCCTTGCCCTCTTTTTTTTCTGGTATATAATGTTCCAACGTTCAGCCAGTCAGTCCTTAACTCGTCCTGAACGCTAACAGAACGTGCTTCCTGTTCATTGACAACTTGTTTGCTTTTGTATGGGATTGAATTGCTCATTTCAAGTAAGTTTGGCTCATTCATTGGTTTGTACTTATTTCTGTTTAAGTTACTCCGTGTATATTTTTGGTGGTGCCCATGTTTTTTAAGGTTATGTTCAGTTTAGTATATTTCAAATATAGCTTAACACCTATCTATAATTTACCCTCAGTTTATTCATGTTGATGTCTTTAAAATGTGCCAACCAACTCAGCTTAATGCCATCTTTTTCTCCTTTCTTTTCATCTGTATACTTTTTTATATTCTCATCTTTTGAGAGATTTTTGTTTTTATCCATTCATTTAATAGCACGTTTGTCCATTAGTGCCAATTGCCTATGCTTAGGTATAGTGTTTTTACTTGTTTGTTTATGCTTTACATCATATATTTTTATATGTTTGCAGTTAATTTTTAATACAAGGAATCTTTTTGCCATTCTGCCTATTGGCCATTAACCAATTGTGCCTTGTAAGTAAACATCTGTTTATGTTATTATCAGTATCATTTTTATTACTATTTATTATATATATATAATTATTTGCATGCTATTTGTTTTGTGTGTTCTGCCCTGCGTCTTTTAATTATTTATCATTTACTTATTTATTATCTTATTTGCCATATTGTTTATTTATATATTTTTAGCATTGTCAAATGCTTGTTTTTAACAGTTTTTTTCTTTTGAACATAAGAACATAAGATCATAAGATATGCCATACTGGGTCAGACCAAGGTCCATCAAGCCCAGTATTCTGTTTCCAACAGTGGCCAATCTAGGTCATACGTACCTAGCAGTTTCCCCAAGGGACACAGGTTCCACAATGCTTGTATTGGTTCAAGCATTGATATCCTGGGTCCCTACTTAATAATGGTTTATGGACCTTTCCTCCAGGAACTTGTCCAAACCTTTTTTAAACCCAGCTACACTAACAGCCTTTACTACATCCTCCGGTAACAAATTCCAGAGTTTGATTACACGTTGAGTGAAAAAATATTTTCTTTTATTAGTCTTAAATAGTTTACCCTGTAGCTTCATTGCATGTCCCCTAGTCTTTCTATATTCTGATAAGGTAAACAATCGATCTACGTTTACCCGTTCCACTCCGTTCATTAATTTATAGACTTCTATCATATCTCCCCTCAGCCGTCTCTTTTCCAGGTTAAAGAGCCCCAACCTTTTTAGCCTTTCTTCATAGGAGTAGCCTTCCATCCCCTTTACCATTTTGGTGGCTCTTCTCTGAACCTTTTCTAAAATCGCTATATCCTTTTTAAGATACGGCGACCAGAATTGCACACAATATTCAAGGTGCGGTCTCACCATGGAACGATATAGAGGCATTATAATATCTTTTGTTTTATTTTCCATTCCTTTCCTTATCATACCTAGCATTCTATTTGCTCTCTTGGCCGCCGCTGCACACTGGGCCGAGGGTTTTAACATGGTATCCACAAGGACGCCTAAATCTTTTTCTTGGGTGGTGGTTCCTAATGTGGAACTTTGCATCGTGTAACCATAGTTTGGGTTGTTCTTCCCTAGGTGCATAACCTTGCACTTCTCCACATTAAATTTCATCTGCCATTTTGATGCCCAGTCTTCCAATTTATCAAGATCCTCTTGCAATTTTCCACAATCCTCCTGGGTTTTAACAACTTTAAATAGTTTTGTGTCATCAGCAAATTTGATAACCTCACTCGTTATTCCACTTTCCAGGTCATTTATGAATATGTCAAAAAGCAGCGGACCCAGCACAGATCCCTGGGGTACACCACTATTCACCTTTCTCCATTGGGAAAATTGGCCATTTAGCCCTACCCTCTGCTTTCTATCTTTTAACCAGTTCCTGATCCACAGTAGTACACTGCCTCCTATCCCATGACTCTTTAGTTTTGCCAAAAGTCTCTCATGAGGGACCTTGTCAAAGGCTTTCTGAAAGTCCAGATATACAATATCAACCGACTCACCTTTGTCCACCTGTTTATTCACTCCTTCAAAAAAACATTGATTGGTTGTTTACATTTGGTTTTTAATGTCTTATATTTTGTAAACGATACATGCCTGTATGTTTTATCATTTATGAGGTTGATGTTTTTTAGTGTATAATTATTTAACATGTTATTTTATGTTTATATGTTTAAGTATATCCCCCCGAGGAAGGCATACGCCGAAACGCGTAGGGGACACAATAAAGGCACATGTGATCATCCATTTCTCTTGCCTCTTCTGTACACGAAAATTTTTCTAGGCCTAAGGCCCAAAAGGAAAAATGCACAGAAGTGGGAAACGGTAGTTTTTGTTTTTTTTAAAGAAGAAAGAAGAAAAGACCGGCGGTACCGGTCCGACGTCGAAGGCGGCAGACGCGCGACCAAAGAAATAAAAGAAAATAAAGAACTTCTTCAGCGGTGACAGGAACACGACCTGCTGGCTCCGCGGAAAAGAAGAACTGGAGAGATGTGGTTGGGAAAGGCAGGAAGGCAGCGCGCAGGCGCTGTGGGATGCTCCCAAAAGCTTTCTTTCTGGACGCTGGGGAGCATTCCCGCGCAGGCTCCGCCGATACCCATATGTGAAGACTCATTCCTGCTTGTTCCTGGAGATTGCAAATAATCTCATTCCAAATGAATCTTGTGTGGTATCACACAGCTTTGATACCTAAGGTGGGGGGGGGGGGGGAAGGGGGAGGGGAGGGGATTGGAAAGTTGAGTTGGAATCTGGGTATTATGTTGGGTCAATGTTATTTTCCTGTGTGTCACAGAAGTGCTCCGTAAACAGAAATGTTTTGAGTTGGGTCCGGAAGGTAGTCAAATCGGTTAGAGACCTAATTCTTTCTGGCAATGTGTTCCATAATGATGGGGATAAATATTCAAAGGCTCTATTGCTGGTGTCTTGCGGTATTCAGCGTGGGGTTACTAATGTATTTTTCAGTCGGCCTCTATGCTGGCGACCATTAGGGGTAGTTCTGATTAATTGGGATAGAGTTGTAGGAGCAATATTTCTGATAATCTTGAAAGTTGTCATTTTGTATTTCATTCTGCTATGGACTGGTAACCAGTGGAGGGCATGCAAAATTAATGTTATGTGGTCTGATTGGGGTGAATTGTAGATAATGCGGGCAGCCATATGTTGGGCCATTTGGAGACTGTTTGGGTAATCTGTGCAGGAGACTGTTACAGTATCTATGTGAGGGAATATCATGGCTTGTAGATTCTAAATTCGTTGTTTTGCAGTAATGGTTTGGGGTGCTGTAGCATTCAAATTTTGTTATATATGGCCCTTGTGGTAGTCTTTGAAGTAATAGGTTATAGTTTACTTAAACAAGGCTGCTGCAATGTTGAGAAAAATTAGTATGAATGCTTGATTTATGTTATTGAATAGCAGCAGAAGCATTTCTATGCTGTAGTATGGCCTAATGCCATATTGATAGTTATCTAGCTGAGCATGCTGTTCAATGTGGTCCTGGAGATAGATATGTACACTTTTCGCTATAATTTTGGCCAGGAATGGTAGACTGTATATAGGTCTGTAGAATAAGGGGCATTGTTTGTCCAGTGTTTTTGCTTTAGTATGGGGCGAATTATTGCTTTTTTGAAGTCTTTAGGCATATGACCATGTGTGAGGGACAAGTTTACCATCGTAAGAATGATAGGAGCTAGTTCATTTCAGGTGGTTTGATCCATGCTACTGGGCAAGAATCAATGCAGGATGATGTTTTTATATTTGCGATAATCTTTTTGAGAGGTTCAAGGGAGGTCTAATGAAACTCTGACCATATTTCAGTGTGAGCGGTCATGCTGAGCGATGGTAGCAGAGTGGTGGTGTTCGAGGAATTTAATTTCGCCAAATAATGGTTTGCTAAGGCTTGTGGGGAGATGGGTTGCAACTCATTGGTATCCTTTGGTTTGTTTGTTTGTTAGTGATTTTACAATAGCAAATAGTTCCCTTGGTTTGTTCAGGGATTTCATCAGGAGATCTGTATGGTATTCTCTCTTTACAGTAAGTTAAGTTGTTTATGTGTTGACGGTAGATTGACAGTGCTGATAAATATTTTTCCCTATTTTCTGTTTTCACTGATCGTCAGATGCTTTCTAGTTTTCTTAATTGTCTCTTAAGGAGTCGAGTGTTTTGTGTGTATCATAGTTTTGAGTTATTTCTTCTTGAACTGTGTTGTGATTGCTGTTTAAATGCAATTTATATGCAATTTATTTAATGTTATAAATTGTAAATAGTTACCCCTGTTATCCAAGTTGTTTTGCCTGTTCAACTGTAAGCACAAAGTACCATCGGAAATGTGTAAATTCTTTGTTCATTGTAAACCGCGCTGATGCTGAATAGTGCTGTATAGAAGAGAATATAAATATATAAATAAATAAATAAATTTTAGAAATACTGGTGTTTCAATTACATAGTAGTTCATCAAGATCTTTTTGTGTCAATGCTTTCTGGTAGGTCTTTTGTGAATGCGTCTTTTTCAAAATATCTATTTTGTATATTGTATTGTTAGGTGATTAGTTGGTTGGTCATTATATATATAGAGGAACTCAAGACAAGACAACTACTACTACTACTATTAAACATCTATAAAGCACTACAAGACATAGCCAGACCTTACACCCAACTCCAGATGGTGCAAAACACTGCAGCACCCATCATTACAGACACTCCAAGAACTGAGAATATCACCCCCGTCTTAACAGCAACTGTACTGGTTCCCAATAATAGCCAAAGCAAAATTTAAAACAATCATGATCATCTTTAAAATCATTCACCATCTCTCAGCAGACATACTCCAAGACATCATAACAAGAGATATCAGCAATAGACCAAGAAGGACCAATAATATCCTGCAGGTGTGCCGATCATGTTATCACAAAACTAAACAAACTTCAAGAAGAGCTCCTTCACTACTGGTGTCCACACTATGGAACTCCCACCCAACGAGTCTAAGGGCATTAAATGAGATCACAGACTTCCGCAAGGCCCTTAAAACCCTGCTTTTTATAGAAACATATGAGCAAACAGTCCCTGCCCGAACAGTAATACAACTACCTTCGACAACCTGAACAGTAATACAACTACCTCCGATAACTCGACACCCACACATCCCAACTAGGCATATGAGTTCATTGTATAATGTTGTTAATTACCCTCATGTTAAATGTAACCCTCCAATTGTGATGTGATGTGATCACTTTGATTGAAGGATAAGGTGGTATACAAATCTGTCAAAATAAATAAACAAACAGCAGGTAAGGGCTAATTTCACCTTCCTAATCGTTTCTCCAGGCCAGGCCAGTTATGCACTGGATATACCAAAGCTATGCTCACCCCTGGAGGGCCCGCAAGACCAGTGCAAAGTACAGCAGCCCCAAATTGAGAATCCCCTGCTGCCTGGACATCGAACTGATAATGGTTGGTGGAAATATGCAGCAACGACCGCATTGTCACCTTGCAAATATCTTCCGGGGGTACGAGATCACCTCCCAAGACACTATCTGAGACCTGGTCGAATGGGCCCAGAATCCCAAGGGTAGAACTCTTCCGTGAACCACATACTTGGAGCAGATGGCTCGCCTCACCCAGCGAGCAATCAAAGCCTTGGGGGCGGCCTCCACTTTGAGGGCACCTCCAGACAAGACAATCAATCTGACTTTCTAAGGACCTCCGTCCCTTCAAGATACCTCTGCAGAGTTCTACATAACTACAGGAGACGTAACTGCCGGTCATCCACCATATCCTCCAGAGAGGGAAAAGCTGGTAGGGAAACCATCTGATTCAGGTGATATTGAGAAACCACTTTTGGCAAGGAGGAGGATACCAGATACAAATCCAACTTCTTCCTGGATAACCACAGGAATGGCTGTTGGCAAGGCAGCACCTGAAGTTCCAAAATGCATAGAGTGGAGATAAAAGCAACTAGAAAGACCGTTTTCATAGTAAGGTCTCGCAAGGAGGTATGTGCAAGGGGCTTGAATGGTGCCCTCTGTCAAAGTACCCAGTACCAAATTCAGGTCCCACGCAAGAACCACCAGACACAAGGGTGGCTGGATTTGCTTCACTGCCCTGAGAAACTGGACCACATTCAGATGCGCCGCCAAGGGGCACCCGTGCACCCATCCTCTATAACAGGATAGGGCCGCCACCTGCACCTTCAAGGAATTAAGCACTAAACCTTTCTCCAGTCCCTGTTGATGGAACAGTGGAATATCTGGTAGCAAACAGGCAAAGGAATGAAGGATTTTCTCTGTATACCAATCCTCAAACACCAGCCAAACTCTCATATAGGCCAGGGTCATGGAACGTTTTCTTGAGTTTAACATAGTAGCAACTACCGCCAGGGCATAGCCCCGACGCCTCAACCATGCCCATTTAATAGCCACGCCGTAAGCAAAAAACCAATCCACCTATGGTAGCAGAATGGTTACATAAGAACATAAGATATGCCATACTGGTTCAGACCAAGGTCCATCAAGCCCAGTATTCTGTTTCCAACAGTGGCCAATCTAGGTCATATGTACTGTGATGCAGCAAGGGGTACACAGCTCATGGAAGGGCAGGTAAAAGAAACACTTACCTCAGATTCAGCATTGGAAAAGAGCAGTAGGCACTCTGAATCAGTTGAGCAGAGGAAATTGTTACTGCGTAGCAAACAGAGAACTCATCAGGAACACCTGATTGAAGATCCCCAGGTCACGTGCAGGGCTAGGGATTACTTAAGACAGGGTTCCAGTCAGTGGAAGACACACACGGCACACACGGCAGCAGACACAGCAGATACAGGAAGAGTTGCAGAGGGAGCAGCAGATGCAGTTGCACCGGCAGATGAAGGCAGAGAGAAAGGCACGTTACAACTCTCGAGCAAGGCAGAGGCCAGAGAGAGAGGAGCAGGAGGTGTGTCCCTCATCAGCTGAGCAGAAACCCCAGGGGAGTGCTGGGAGGAAACTTTCCTCACGGAGAACCAGGAAGTGAATCTGGCTTCAGCACTCAGGAAGAGAGGTTTAAGGCAAGCTGTACTAGGAGAAAACCTGCTACCAGAATTAGCCTTGAAGAGAAGCCAGGAGTGTCCCACTACACAAGAGACCGGTATGTGCCAGCTCAAAGCACAGGTCAGTGTAAGAGAGTGTTGGGGGATGGGAACTCCAAGCACATCTGCAGCATAAGAAGTAGGTGTAAAGCCAAGTCCAATTATACTTCTGCACAACCAGCCTGGGAGGCTAGAGCCACAAGATATAGGGAGCCAAGTACTAAGGCAGTCCCTGCAGAGAGAAAGAAACCTCCATATGATTATAGGGAGAGGTTTAAAACCTATAAGTGCCAAGAGTATAGTCCTGACTATAACCGCAAGAAGCAAGGTGTGGCAGAACTGTTGTTCTGGGAGGAGACCCCAGGCAGAAGCTACTACAAGCCAGGGAGGTATAGTCCCGAAGGGAGAAGAGCCTCCATTGATTGTCACAGCGTGTTATCACAAGACACTGTGTCTGAGCGCTATTCACACAAGGAGTCTGACACAGGGAGTTTGGGCAGTGCTGATGAAAGTATGATATGGGAAGACGGTAGCAGTCTTCAAGAAGACACTCCCATGGATTGCAGCATTTGTTTTAAATGCAGCCCTGCTGTCTGAATAAATGCAAAAGAGAACTTTGTACATGTAACGAAGATTATTTGTTTACCACTATTTTGTTGCTACGTTTACTTTTAAGTTTCTGTTTCTTCTTGACAAGTCCGAGCGGGACCGGGAATAAAACCCACTTTAATTTCATTCAAAATTGCTCTGAAAGACTCTGTTATTTATACAGCCAGAGCAGTTACTTGTTTATGGACCATAGGCAACCGCCTATATAGGGCTAAAAGGCCTCTAACCACAGGCCCCATCACAGTACCTAGCAGTTTCCCCAAGGGACACAGGTTCCACAATGCTTGTATTGGTTCAAGCATTGATATCCTGGTTCCCTTCTTAATAACGGTTTATGGACCTTTCCTCCAGGAACTTGTCCAAACCTTTTTTAAACCCAGCTACACTAACAGCCTTTACTACATCCTCCGGTAACAAATTCCAGAGTTTGATTACACGTTGAGTGAAAAAATATTTTCTTTTATTAGTCTTAAATAGTTTACCCTGTAGCTTCATTGCATGTCCCCTAGTCTTTCTATATTCTGATAAGGTAAACAATCGATCTACGTTTAACCGTTCCACTCCGTTCATTAATTTATAGACTTCTATCATATCTCCCCTCAGCCGTCTCTTTTCCAGGTTAAAGAGCCCTAACCTTTTTAGCCTTTCTTCATAGGAGTATCCTTCCATCCCCTTTACCATTTTGGTGGCTCTTCTCTGAACCTTTTCTAAAATCGCTATATCCTTTTTAAGATACGGCGACCAGAATTGCACACAATATTCAAGGTGCGGTCTCACCATGGAACGATATAGAGGCATTATAATATCTTTTTTTATTTTCCATTCCTTTCCTTATCATACCTAGCATTCTATTTGCTCTCTTGGCCGTTGCTGCACACTGGGCCGAGGGTTTTAACATGGTATCCACAATGACTCCTAAATCTTTTTCCTGGGTGGTGGTTCCTAATGTGGAACCTTACATCGTGTAACCATAGTTTGGGTTGTTCTTCCCTAGGTGCATAACCTTGCCCTTGTCCACATTAAATTTCATCTGTCATTTTGATGCCCAGTCTTCCAATTTATCAAGATCCTCTTGCAATTTTTCACAATCCTCTTGGGTTTTAACAACTTTAAACAGTTTTGTGTCATCTGCAAATTTGATAACCTCACTTGTTATTCCACTTCCAAGGTCATTTATGAATATGTCAAAAAGCAGCGGACCCAGCACAGATCCCTAGGGTACACCACTATTCACCTTTCTCCATTGGGAAAATTGGCCATTTAGCCCTACCCTCTGCTTTCTATCTTTTAACCAGTTCCTGATCCACAATAGTACACTGCCTCCTATCCCATGACTCTTTAGTTTTGCCAAAAGTCTGTGATGAGGGACCTTGTCAAAGGCTTTCTTAAAGTCCAGATACAGAATATCAACCGACTCACCTTTGTCCACCTGATTATTCACTCCTTCAAAAAAACATAACAGATTAGTAAGACAAGATCTTCCTTGTCTAAAGCCATGTTGGCTGTCTCCCATTAGGTCATAAACATAAATCAGCTCACTCATTCAACTTTTCACCGTTATACTACTATTCAGTGTTAATTCTACTTGTCTTATATTAAGCCTCAGACATCACCCTTGTTGCTTCGTTACACTAGGAGATTTGTGAATCGTCTCCTAAACGTGTATAGGGTTTAGTACATCAATGGCATAAATATGAAGATTCTCCAACCAATTCTATTAATTTCAAACAGCTACGACTGATTTAAATTTTCTTAAAAAACTACTTAGCTTCCAATAAAGAGACTGGTCTTCATCTTCTTCTCTTGTTTTTTTTCTTTTCTTTTAATCTTTGGTATTTCTTTGCCTTTTCTTATATGTTTAAAGAAAGGGCAGTGCCCCAACGCCTATCTTTCCAGGCGCCCTTGCGTTTCACCATCTAGGGTTTCTAGGGTTGCGCGGCGTTCTGCAAATTTCCCATTGATGACAAGGAAACATCTCTTGAAAACATTCGCTGTGCCATCTCCAGAAAACAATTGGAAATTTTGGGTCCCCTTGAGAAACCCTAGATGGTGAAACGCAAGGGCGCCTGGAAAGATAGGCGTTGGGGCACTGCCCTTTCTTTAAACATATAAGAAAAGGCAAAGAAATACCAAAGATTAAAAGAAAAGAAAAAAAAACAAGAGAAGAAGATGAAGACCAGTCTCTTTATTGGAAGCTAAGTAGTTTTTAAAGAAAATTTAAATCAGTAGTAGCTGTTTGAAATTAATAGAACTGGTTGGAGAATCTTCATATTTATGCCATTGATATACTAAACCCTATACACGTTTAGGAGACGATTCACAAATCTCCTAGTGTAACGAAGCAATAAGGGTGATGTCTGAGGCTTAATATAAGACAAGTAGAATTAACACTGAATAGTAGTATAACGGTGAAAAGTTGAATGAGTGAGCTGATTTATGTTTATAGTAATAATCATTCACTAAGCACGGCCAATAAAATACTTTCCCATTAGGTCATGACTATCTACATGCTGAGTAATTTTATTCTTTATGATGGTTTCTACCATTTTTCCCGGTACTGATGTCAGGCTCACCGGTCTGTAGTTTCCCAGATCACCCCTGGAACCCTTTTTAAAAATTGGTGTTACATTGGCGATCCTCCAATCTTCAGATATTAGAGATGATTTTAATGATAGTTCACAGATTACTAATAGCAGGTCTGCAATCTCATATTTCTGTTCTTTCAACACCCTTGGATGTATACCATCCGGCCCAGGTGATTTGCTACTCTTCAGTTTATCTAATAGTTGTAATACATCTTCCCGATGTATCGATATTTCCTTCAATTCTTCCGCACCTTTAAATACCACTTCAGTCATGGGTAACATCCCTACATCTTCCTCAGTAAAGACCGAAGCAAAGAATTCATTCAGTCTCTCCGCTATCGCCTTGTCGCCTCTTAGTGCTCCTTTAACCCCTTTATTATCTAATGGACCAACTGACTCTCTCACAGGTTTTTTGCTACGAATGTACTTGAAAAGGTCTTTACTTCGCGTTTTTGCTTCCGCAGCAAGCTTCTTCTCAAATTCTCCCTTTGCCTGCCTTATCAATGCCTTGCATTTGACTTGCCAGTGCTTGTGCTGTTTCCAGGTTTCGTCGTTTGGCTCTTTTTTCCATTTCTTGAAAGATGCTTTTTTGGCAACAGCCTCTCTGACCTCACCTTTAAACCATGCTGGCAGTTTTTTGGACTTCCTTCCACTTTTCTTAAAGCGTGGAATACAGCTGGTCTGGGCTTCCAAGATAGTATTTTTCAACAACAGCCAAGCCTGATGTACGTCTTTAACCTTTGCAACTGCTCCTTTTAGTTTTTTCTTAACTGTTTTCCTCATTTTATCATAGTCTCCCTTTCGAAAGTTAAAAGGTAGTACTGTGGATTTCCTTACTATCCCTCCTCCATTAATTAAATCAAAGGCGATCATGCTATGATCACTATTGCCAAGTGGCCCCAACAACCTTATCTCTTGCACTAGATCTGGTATTCCACTAAGGACTAGGTCTGATATGGCTTCCCCTCTGGTTGGTTCATGAACCAGCTGCTCCAAGAAACAGTCATTTATGTCATCTAGGAACTTTATCTCCCTAGCATGTCCTGCCGTGACACTGACCCAGTCGATACCGGGGTAATTGAAATCACCCATTATTATTACTGCGCTGTAACTTTTGTTAGCTTCCTTGATTTCTTTGAGCATTTCATCATCCATTTGGTCATTCTGGCCAGGCGCTCGATAGTACACCCCCTCTGCCATTGCCTTCCCCCTTTTACATGGAATTTCAATCCATATAGATTCTACAGCAGATTTTGTTTCCTGCAAAACTTTAATCCTTTCTGACTCAATGCCCTCTCTAACATAGAGAGCAACCCCTCCACCAATTTGATCAGCTCTATCATTTCGATATAGTTTGTACCCAGGTATCACAGTGTCCCACTGGTTGTCCTCCTTCCACCATGTCTCTGATATTCCAATCATATCTAACCTTTCATTTAGTGCTATATATTCTAACTCTCCCATCTTATTTTTTAGACTTCTAGCATTTGGGACTTGGGACTGATCCGGTTGTGAAGCCTCCAGAGCCGATCTACCAGCACGCATGTGAGATCTGCATACCATGGTCTCTGAAGCCAATCTGGCGCAATGAGGATCACCAAACCAGAGTGAGCTTTGATCCACTGAATAAGTCAACTGATTGGCGGCAATGGGGGAAACATGTATAGGAGCCCCTACATAGGCCAAATCTGTGCGAGAGCTTTGAGACTTTCAGACATGCGCTCCCTGCATCTACTGAAGAACTGGCTCGCTTTGGGATTACTGAGTGGTCATGAGGTCCATTACCAGCACCCCCCAACGTACGGTGATGTCAAGAAATACTGCCGCGTTCATCTCCCATTCCCAATGACAGCTAAGGAAGTCCGCATGAATATTGCCTTTGCCCACAATGTGCGCCGCTGAAAGCACTGCTAGGAACTCTTCTGCCCACTGAAGAAGCGCCACTCTCCTCTAGCAGGACCACACACTGCCATGCCCCCCTGACTGTTGATGTATGCCACCGTGGTCACATTGTTGGAGCACACGCGAACCGCCTTGTGCGCCAAGTACGGCTGGAAAACCTGCAGGGCGAGGAACACTGCTCTCATCTCCTCCAATGTCCACCGCCCTTGCGTGACCTGCAATAGACAATACACAACCCACCCCATGAGGCTAGTATCCATCATCGCCAGGATCCAATGCAGCTGCTCCAGCAGCATGCCTGCCATGAGGTGCTTCATCTGCAGCCACCAGTCCAGGCTTTCCTTTTTCCCCTCCAAACACACCAGCTTCTGAGACGATTGCTGAGTCTATGGTGACCAGTGGAACAGCAAAGCCTGCTGTAAGGGTCTCATGTGGGCTCGTGCCCAAAGCACCAAAATCCAGGGCTGCTGGCGGCACTTGCAAGTGTAAAAATCTTCACACCCCTATACTTGAATCTTGCATACTCTCTCTTTGGGCAGAGAGACCAAACCAGTCTGAGTATTGAACTGGGCTCCCAGATTTATTTATTTATTTAACAGAATTTATATACCGTCTTTCTACAAATCAAGACGGTTTACATAAAACAAGAAAGGCAGTATGTTTGAACTGTTTACATGAAACAAAGTAACGGATAAATAATGGTAACAAGGAGAACCTTTTAAAAGAACAATGAACAACTATTTACAGCGGCACAAACCGGGATACAAATGGCTGTATGAGTAGATTTAGAGAATTAGAGAGGCCGGAGCAGGAAACTGGGGAGTAGGACGTTAGGTACTAAGGTGGCAAGGAAAAATGTTCAAGGAAAAGAAGAGTTTTTAACTTCTTTCGGAACTCAGAGTGGGTTGGGCAGTTACGCAGCTCATGAGGGAGAGTTCCATAATGATGGGGCATAGAGGGAGAAGGCCCTGTTACAAATAGATTGTTTGCAATATCTTTTGGTTGTAGGGATAGTCAGGAGGTTTTTGGTAATAGAACGGCGGGTTCTAGTGTTATTGGGGGAGGGAAGGAGAGGGGAGAGGCAAGGAGCTGACTCATTGGATATGATTTTATGTATAAGGGTAAGGACTTTGAATTTAATCCTGTATTGGATGGGGAGCCAGTGGAGATCATATAGGACTGGGGTAATGTGTGATCGTCTGGAGTAATTGGTTATAAGTCGCACCATCGTGTTCTGGGCTAGTTGGAGCGGTTGTATGGTGTTCTTGGAAAGGCCATGATAAATAAGATTGCAGTAATCAATAGTGGGATAGTGAGTGCCTGACAGAGCGAAAAGAGTTAGGGCTTAAGAGGGGTTTGAGGTTTCAGAGGGTATGAAGCTTTGCATATATTGCATTGGTAGTTTTCTTTATTTGATTAGTGAAGGAGAGGTTCTGATCAAGGATAATTCCAAGATATTTTACTTGTTTTTTTATAGCAAGTGTGAAGTCTCCAATAGTAATAGTTGGAGGTGGGTTGTATGAACTATTGAAAAACACCTGTAGGACTTCGGTCTTGGCTTGATTAATTAGGAGGTTGTGTTGGGAGAGCCATGATTTTAGAGTGGTTAAGCAGTTGCTTAGTTTAGAAAAGTCCGAGTTAGCAAGATTAAAAGGGGTAAAGCACATCATGTCGTCTGCATATAATTGGTACTGAATGTCATAGCTTTGGAAGATGTTGCACACAGGTTGAAGGAAAATGTTAAATAGGAGAGCCGACAGACTAGATCCTTGGGGGACACCTTGTTTTAGGGTAAATGGGAGGGAGGTATCATTACCAATACGGATCTGTTGGGTTCTGTCTTCTAAGTAGGAATGGAACCAGTTTAGGGTTGTTCCGCTGTCCTATTTCACGGAGTCTGCTTAAGAGGTGATGGTGAGGAAGGGAGTCAAAAGCAGCGGATAAGTCGAGGAATATGAGTAGGCATCCTTGAGTAGGATTCAAGGTGTGCAAGTAGAAGGAGTCTAGTAAGGAGGTAAGGAGAGTTTCAACACCATGGTTCTTTTTGAAACCATGTTGGAATAAGTCAAGAGGAGAGTGGACATCAATATAATTTTGGAGTTGGATTTGAACTAGTTTCTCGGCTATTTTAGCAAGGAAAGGGATGCTAGAGATGGGTCTGTAGGAGGTAGGGGAAGTAGAGTCAAGTTTTATTCCTTTTAGGATTGGCCGGATAGTAGCACGCTTAAGTAGAGCTGGAACAGATCCTGTCTGGAGGGAGGTTTGTATAATAGACAGGATGTAGGGGCTGAAGGAACATCTAGTAGATTTGATCCAAGGGACAGGGCAAGGGTCAAGGGCAGAGGTGGATGCATTTAGGTCTTTTATAACATTGGAAACGTTTTCGAGTGTGAGGGGATCAAAATCATTCCAAGATGTTAAGAGGGTTGGGTGCTGTAGTCAGGAGTATATTGGGGGATATTGGTTACAGAGGATGACGGGAGTAATTCAGAGATCAAGTGGTTGGCTATAGCTTGAGCAGTTATTTTTGGTGGCTGGTCATGTAGGGAGGGTTCATTTATTAAGGATTTAGCAATGGAGAAGAGTTCTCTGGGTTTGTTAAGGGATCGTTGGATCATGTTTTCATTGAATTCCTTTTTATGGTTGAGGGTTTCAGAGCAGTAGGTATGAAGTTTAGTTGTGTAAGCAGTATGTGCAATAGGGTCGTGCGAGTGTCTCCAGATACGTTCAAGACGCCTAAGTTCTCTTTTGAGGTTTCTTAGTTTAGTAGAGAACCAGGGTGCTCTATTGTGGGGTTTTTGAGGGAATTGTTTAGGTGGAAGAAGAGAAGCTGTAGAGAGAATTTCATTCCATTTAGAGATGTGGGACTCTTGGTCGAGTCTCATGTCATTTAGTTGGTCAAGGGATGGAATAGTTTGCTCTAGAATGTTGGCTGCATTGAATTGTTTAAATTTTCGTGTATGTTGAGGATGGGTAGAAGGTTGAGTTTTGTGAGTAGAGTAGGGGAAGGAGAAGAGGATTAGAGCATGATCAGACCAGGGTATGGGTTGAATAGTGTGTAGGACTTGATCAGCAAATGGAGCTTGTTGTGGGATAAATATTTGGTCTAGGATGTTTCCTTTGGAATGTGTAGGGTGGTTTATGATTTGGGTGAAGTAGAGGGTGTTCATAGCTTGGAGGAAGGTAGAGGATTGAATAGGAGTTGTGGAATGTAAGTTTAGATCCCCTAAGATTATAAGGGGGCGTAGGGCAGGTTGTGGGGAGCAAGCTGCATCAAGAATCATAGAGAGGTCAGTTGAGTCTGTCAGGGGTGCACGGTATAGGAGGTGTAAGGATAGTGTTGAGTTGGAGACTGTGATGGAGTCCATACCTGAGGTCGAGGTAGATTCAATAGAAGAGAGTTGTAGGTTGGATCTGGCAATAATAGCTACACCTCCTCCCCTGCTCTGAGTTCTGTTACATATATTGATTAAGTATGATAAACCAGATAAACCAGGCATTGTAGAAGCCACAGTTGACTCTTGGCCAGGATGACCATCCAGCCCATACTCTGCAGGAACTCCACCACGCACCTTGTGGCAACCGTGACCCCTGTCTCTGACGTCGCTCAGATAAGACAAGATTCCATCAGAGCATAGCACTGCTGCCGCCACCATGATATTGGTGAAAATGCACAGTGCAGTTGCAAGGCCAAAACGCAGTGCCTGGAACTGGAAGTGCCCCATCAAGACAGAAAATTGTAGGAACCATTGATGATCCAGCCGAATGGGAATCTGCAAGTAGGCCTCTGAGATCTAGGGCAGTCAAGAACTTGACCGGCCTCACCACCAGAATGACTGACTGCAAGGTTTCCATGCAGAAAACATAGGGCACGATTTATATTTATTTATTTAAATGGAAAAGGGTTACATAGAACGAGGGAAGGGGTGCATGCAGGGAGATGCTGCAAAGGATCTTATAACACTGAGGTTAGAAGGGTTATTGCAATATAAACTATGTACAAAATATCTGATTGTAGGGAGAGCTATATACAGTGTGTTTGTTTAGAAGATGCTAATTTGAGGAAGCAAAGGACTGGAAGGGGTTAGCGGGGAAGATTCAAAGTGGATTGATTGGATGCCAGGGGTGTGGGAGAGGGAGACGTTAAGAGGCAGTTGAGCTGTTTCCTGTGGTTGAAATTATGTGATGTTTTCGAAGTGTTCGATATAGTGTGTGTTTTTCAGCATCTCTCAAACGCCTTTGATGTCTGAAATGTCTCTTAGATGGTCTGGGAGAGAGTTCCATAGGGCTGGAGCAGCAAGGGATATAGCTCTTCCAGAAGTTGATTGATTTGTTTTGGTTTAGGCACTGGGGGTTGTGATCATAGCCATGGTGCAACACCTCCTGGGTCTGGTGCTGGTGTCATCAGTGACTAGAGACTTCAGGCTGTATGCTGAAAGGCTGTGTTTGATTTTAAAGATGCTCAGTATTGTTTTGTATTTGATGTGGGAGGTAACGGGAAGCCAGTGGAGTTGGTTCAGGATAAGGGTGATGTGGTCATACTTTTTTTTTTTTTTTTTTTTTTCAGTAAATGGGCCCCTAAATATTTTTTTTTTTTTTTTTTTTAATTTTTATTAACTTTTGTAACAGTTACATTAGCATGTGCTCAACAGCTCCAAGGCATCAAGGATTCAGCAAACAACAACATAAGAGACAACCCTTCAACTAACACACAGTCCCTAATACCGGAATCCCATCCCTGACCCCCCCCACCCAACCCAATCTCCCCCCCCCTCCCCTCCCCCAATGCTCTAGCTCAGGCTATGTAGCGACCAACTGAGAGGGCCCAACAGCGTACCGCCTATGCGGCCCTCTCAATAGTCAGCTTTCCCTAGTCATATCTCCTCCTATCTGCCATCCCCCCACCCCCTCTCTATTTCCACCCCTCTTCCCTCAACCACCTCCAAACCCCTGCCCACCGCTTCTCCATTTGCTCCCCTCTCCCTCCCCGCTCCCCGGTCAATTTATACATGGCATAAAGATGCGACACCCTGCGTGCATAGCTCGCCATGGAGGGTAGAGCTGGTCTATTCCAATACCATGCAATTTCGCAGCGGGCCGCTGTGACACAATACCAAATAATTTTCCAATCCCCCTCCCATTTTCCATCTGGTCTATGCAGGAGACACATCTCAGGGCCAAGCTCGAGGTTCGTCCCCATCATTTTGTTGATGTTTTCCCCTATACGGTGCCAGTACTCTCTCACTACCGGGCACGTCCACCACATATGCAGCCAGGAGCCGCGCTCCCCACACTTTCGCCAGCAGTCATCCGTTTGCAACACCCCCGCTTTATACAACCGCTCCGGTGTGAGATACCAGCGACTCAGCACCTTAAACCCATTCTCTCGCAGTGTCGTTGCAATGGAGAATCGTGCTATTCCTAGTGCCACTGTCTCCCACTCCTCCACCCCCCAGCTTACCCCTAAATCCTTCTCCCATGCTTCCATGTATTTCAACTTGCCTTCTCCCCTCGCTGTCAACCCTCTATAAATCCTGGAGAGCATCCCCTGACGTCCCAGGGATCCCAGACAGGCTCCCTCAAACCATTCACCTCCCCCCCATCCCCCTTGCTCCCTTCCCTTTGTACTCACTACCGAGCATAGCTGCCTATACGCGAATCTATCTACCTCCCCCAAACGATAAAGGTCCCGGACCCCCTCAAAACCTCTACAGTGTCTCCCTACCACAATCTGGGACACCTGGGACAATCCTAACGCCGCCCATTTACGGAGCACTGTGGCTCCCGGTCCCCCGCTCTCCGCACAGCATGCTTGTAGTGACATGGTGGCCGACCATCGTTTGTCGCCCACCAGCCGCTTCCTGTACTGCTGCCACACTTGCAAAGTATGCCCCACAATGGGATTCCTCCCCTTCTCTCCTTTCCCCTCCCATACTATCCGTTCAAGTGCACCCGGCCTGAATTCGGCCATCTCCAGCTGAACCCACTGCTTCTGGGGTTCCCGCAACCACGCGTAGACTGCTCTCAATTGTGCTGCCGCATAATATAGTCGGAAGTTGGGAACCCCCATCCCTCCTTCCCGTACCGAGACTTGCAGCGTCCTTGCCGCCACCCGTGGACGCCTCAACCCCCAGATAAACCGCTCGACCTGTTGTTGGATCTTTCTCAGCACTTTCGGGGGATCGGGATCGGCAAAGCTTGAAACAGAAAGAGGAACTGGGGGAGAAGCATCATCTTAACCGTCGCTATTCGTCCAAACCACGAGTAATACCCCCTGCTCCAGCCTTGTAACCGCGCCTCTACCTGCCCCACCAATTTTTTGTAATTTAAATCATACAACTCCTCCAAGGTTCTACCGAGGTGAACCCCGAGGTACCGGATCGATGTCTTTGCCCATTTGAATGGGAAATTCTGCTGCCAGTCACGCTGTTCCTCCCCCTCCCCCCCTACACTCAAAATCTCCGATTTCCCCCAATTAATCCGGAAGCCCGCCCTTTCACCATAGTCTTGAATCTCTCTCATCACAGCCCTCAGAGATTCGCTGGGATTCGTAAGTGTCAGGAGTATATCGTCTGCAAAGAGGGACGTTCTGCATTCCTGACGTCCCACCCTAACCCCCGTGATATCGGGGTTGCTGCGCAACTTAGCTGCCAACGGCTCTAAGGATAGCACAAAAAGTAGGGGGGACAGTGGGCATCCCTGCCGCGTCCCCCTTTCTAAGGGGAAGAACCCAGAGTACCCCCCATTCACGCGAACACATGCCTTCGGCCTAGCATAAAGAGCCCTTATCCACTGTGTAAACCCAGGTCCAAACCCCTGGGCCTCCAACACCGTGTACAGAAAGTCCCAAGACACCTGATCAAAGGCCTTCTCTGCATCCAGTGATACCAACAAGGCCCCCGCCCCCTGCCGTTGTGTCGACCACATCACATTTAACACTTTGCGGATGTGATCCGCCACTTGCCGGCCTGGCACAAATCCAGCCTGGTCCTCATGCACCAATTTGCCTAACACTCCATTGAGGCGCACCGCTAGTACTTTCGCCAGCAGTTTCGCATCTAAGTTCAGCAGCGAGATCGGACGGTAGGACGCACACTCCTGCGGGTCTTTCCCCTCTTTGTGGATAAGCATAATACCTGCCCAACCCATTGATTCAGGCAGGGCCTCCCCCCGCCCCGGTCCATTAAATACCCTGGTCAACGGGTTCAGCAAAAGGCTCCCAAAGCGCTTATAAAACTTTGCCGTCAGACCATCAAGCCCTGGGGCCTTGCCGTTTTTCAATCCCCTGATGGCCTGGCTGACTTCGTCAGCTTGTATTTCCCTGTCGAGCCCCTCTTGTTCATCTCCCGTCAGAGTCGGGAGCCCTGCTTCCCTCACATATTCCCGAATGTCCTCCCCCGACCTCGCAGCTTGGGCTGCATACAAGTTACTATAAAAGGCCACAAATTCCTCCCTTATTCGTGGGGCCTCCCGCACTACCCCCCCTGTACTCCTAATCTGTGTAATCCTATTCCACTCCCTCCGCTTCTTCAGTTGTCTCGCGAGGAATTTCCCCGCTTTGTTCCCCCCTTCAAAGAACCTCTGTTTTAACAGCTGTAGGCGGAATTGTATCTTTTCCGCTTCAAGAGCAGTCACCTGGGCCCGTAGTGCCAGCACCTCTCCCCGGACCTGGCCAGTTCTGTCCTGTCCATCTCTTCCCTCCATCTCCCGCAATTGCCGGCGTAACCGGTCCTCCCTCTCCGCCCTCTCTCGCTTTAGACGGGCTCCCCACTTAATGAAAACCCCCCTAATTACAGCCTTGAAGGCATCCCAGACTGTGCCATCCCTCACTTCCCCACCTCCATTTTGGTCAAAGTACTCCGGGATGAGCCTTTCGATCTCCCGCACCACCCTCTCGTCCTCCAGGAGCCCCTCATTCAACTTCCAGAACTGACGGCCCCTATCTTCCCCTTCCACCCGCACCCGTACCACCACCGGGGCATGGTCGGACCAGGTAATGGGTTCCATCTCACCCCCTAGGAGCCGTCCTGTTATCTCCTTCCCTACCCATATGGCATCCAACCGGGAGTAGGTGCCATGTGCTGCAGAATAAAAGGAAAATTGCCTCCGCCCCGGGTTTAGGGTCCGCCATACATCTATCAGGCCGTTCTCCCTCACAAAACTATGGTAGTGTTTCCTATCCGTAACTCTCCCCTCCCTGCTCCCGGGCGTGTCTCTCCCCACCTCCCATGCCACATTGAAATCCCCCCCACAGATTAGGGCCCCATCCCCCATTGCCGCCACTTGCTCACTCAATGCGTCCCAAAATTCAGTTTGCGGACCCGTAGGGGCATACACATTTACCACGCAGAACCACTCCTCACCTATCTTTACCCTCAGCAGGAGATACCTCCCCCCCTGTCCCGGGACACTACTTGGACCTCCATGGGGCCTGTCTCTCTAATGAACACCCCCACCCCGCCTTTCTTCTTCTCATTAAGATTAGAGGCGAACATACGGTGCTTATACCCCCGGGGTTGCACCAATGCCTCATGTTGTCTCAATAGATGTGTCTCCTGCAACAGCACTATATCCGCTTTATGTCTTGTTAACTCCTTATATAATTTCTGTCTTTTCATTGGTGAATTTAGACCTTTCACATTTAAAGTGAGAATTTTTAACTCCTTTCCTTCCCCCAGGTCCCTACCTCGCCCCCCTAAGTCCCTCCGCCCCCACTTCCCACTTTGCCCCCCTCTTCCCCCCCTACCCACCCCCTCCTCCCCCCACCCCCCCCCCCCTCCCCCTCCCGCGGCTCCCACCCTACCTCCCTCTCCCCCCCTTGCTGCTCCCTCCCCTCCTCCCTCTCCCCCCCTCGTAACTCTCCTCTGCGGAGATGCGACTTCCAACTCGGTGACCTTCTCTCCCTCCCCACCTACCCACCTCAACCGTCCCCTAGCCCCCCCCCAACTCCCCTGCCTAACCCCCCCCGCTTCCATCTCTCCCCCCTCTACACCCCCTTCCCTCTCCATCCTCCCTCTCAGCCTGGTCCCCACCTCCTCCCCCCTCCCTCTCCCCTTGGCCCACTACCCCTCTCTCCTTCCCCCCCCCCCGCCCACAGCCCAACTTATTCAAAAATACCAGTCCTTTAGAGAGGTGCTTCAGCTCAACCAGTCTCTTGTTCTATGGTCCGGCTCTGGTGCGGGTCCTTGGTGGTTCTTGCCAATCTCCGTCCGCTTGCCCTCTGCCATTTCAACTGTGCTGCTCCTCCGGTCCTGGATTCCGTTCTTGGCGAAGTGGAGGAGCCCCCGGCCTGCTCCGGTAGATGCTCGGCACCGAGCTCCCGCAACGCTCTCCACGCCTCCACACTGGATCTCACCGTCCTCGAACGTCCTTTCACCGTAATAAAGAGACCGAAGGGGAAGAGCCACTTGTATCGCAGGTCGGCATGTCTGAGATATGCGGTAACTTCTCTTATCTCCCTCCGTCTTTGTAGCGTACCTTGGGACAGATCTTGGTACAGCTCCACCGTATGCCCCTCCCAGCGGAAATTTTTCAGTTTGCGGCTAGCACCCAGCAAGAGTTCCTTACTCTTAAAGGAGTGCAGGCATACCACAATGTCTCTTGGCCTATTGTCCCGGATGGGCCCCAGACCCCTGTGCGCCCTTTCTATTTCGAGGCGGGTCTCCTCTGCAGGTCTTCCTGGGCCAGCTGCTACTAGTAGGTCTCGGAAGATCCGCTGGACTACTTCCTCACAGTTCTTATATTGTGGTTCCTCCGGCACCCCTCTCACCCGGAGGTTACATCTGCGCGAACGGTCCTCCAGGTCTTCTGTTTTAGCTTTCAGGGTCTCCTGCGCCCTCTGGAGCTCTTCCCAGCTGCTCTGGACCTGCGTCAGGGTCTCCTCTTGACTCTCCAACCTGGTCTCCACCTCCTCCATACGTCCCCCCAGCTCCAGCAGATCTTGGCGCATGGTCTGCATTACTTCTTTGATTTCATTTTTAACCCCACACATCTCCATCTTCAATTCCTCCTTTAACTCATGGAGCCATTGTTTAATCTGTTCCGCTGCCGACAAGCCCTCCTCTCCTCCTTCACTCCCCTCCGGGCTCTGTGGGGTCTCTGTCACAGGTTTCCCTGCTTTTTCTGCCTCCTTCCCTCCTTTGGTAGTTGCATATGGGGATCGGAACTCGGCCAGCTTTTTTTTTGCCAGAGTCTCTTTTTTATTATTTTTTTCCATTTTGGGCTGATTAGCCCCTTTCTCCCCGATCTCTCCGGCTAGTGGATCAGGTAGGGCGGCCACTCACTGCTCTACAGCCTCTGCTGGGTACAATTCTCATGGCTGGCAGTTCTCTGCCTCTGCTCCTCTTTTTAGTGCAGCTGGGGGGGTGTGAGACTCACCACTGCTGGCTACTTCTGCACTCTGCTCCTTGTGGGCTGCAACATGGCACAGGTCCCTGCCTCCAACTTCTCCCGGCCACGTGCTAGGCCTTCCCGGCCCCCTCTGCCTCCGGATGCACCTTTCTGCTGGCGACCCTCTTCTGCAGCCTCGTGGTCTGTGAGGATCGGCGGCGCGGTGTCCTTCCGCTGGAGCCCTCACTGCCTCTGTTCACCGGCCAGCCTCTTATGGCCCTGTGGATACTCTCCCAGCAGGGCCTACTCGGCGCAGCCACCGGCCAAGAAGCCCCCTGATGGTCAGGCTATCTCACCCGTTCGGCTCCCGCCAGATTCGCTGCACCCGCTTGTTTCGCCGCCGCCGCGGTTTGCCGGCACACTCCGCTTACACCGCCGCTCCTCGGACCGCTGCTCCGTTGCCCGTGGGGGCTAAAAAAGCATGAATTATTGCGGGTTGGTGGCGGAGCTCCTCCGCTACGCCGCCATTCCAGTAGGTGACGTCACCGGAAGTCGTGGTCATACTTTGAAGATCCGAGCAGCAGTGTTTTGTGCCATCTGCAGAGGGCATAGAGATTGTGTTGGTAGTCCAAGATATATAGAGTTGCAGTACTCTCAGATGGGGATAAGTATGGTTTGGCAAACAGTATGAAAGTGTTCTGGGCAGAGCAGTGGTTTGAGTCATCTGATGACCTGCATCTTAAGATAGATGCTCTTGGTGGTTTTGTTGATATGAGACTGGAGGTTTAGATTACCGTCCAGAGTGATTCCCAGGTATTTCATTTCGGGTTTGATGGGTAACATGGTGTTATTCAGATTTATTTTGGCCAGGAATCCAGAGTTTTGCATGATAATGAGGGCTTCTGGCTTTTGTAGTTTATCATTAGGTTGTTTGGTTTAGCCAGCATGCCTCTTGGAGGCAATCTGCTATTCCTGTGTAGTCCAGGTTGTCAAGGTTGACCAGAGTGTAAATCATATCTGCATATATGGTGTAGTTGATCCTGTCTCTTTTGATGATGGAGCAGATGGGTTGTATGTAAACACTGAATAGAAGGGCGAAAAGGGAGGAACCTTGTGGCACCATCCTGTCTTGCTGAATATGGTATGGAGGTGTTGGAGCCGTACTTAATCTGAAGTCGTCTGTTTGTGAGGTAAGAGATGAACCATTTCATAGTGGTGTCATGCAGTCCAATATCTTCTAGTCTTTGCAGCAGTATGCTTTGTGAGACTGTGTCAAGTATGGAGGTGATATCGATGAAAATGAGGATAAATTCTCATCTTGATGATGTTGATAATTCTGATCAGGTTGTCGAAGAGGAATATCAGAAAGGTTTCGATGCTATGGTTTGGTCGAAAGCTGTGCTGTTGTGGGTCCAGTGGAACATGAGAGTAGATATGGTCCTGGAGTTAGCATTGTACTGTTTTTTTCAATGATCTTGGTGAAGACGCTTAAGATGGGCCGGTAAGTGGCTGGGTCAGTTCTGAGATCAAGAATAAGCCGAAAGGACCCTTCCCTTCTTAGGCACCATGAAATATATGGAGTATCAACCAGACCCCGCACTGGCATGGGAATACACAAACTACTGCCTCCAGCTGCAACAATCACTGTAGCTTGGACTGCTCCCGTCTTTTCCGGAGCTCTGTAGGGCAAGATGACGAAGGCCTCTGAAAGAAAACGTAAATTCCAGGGCGTACGTCTCCTGGATGATCTCTAGCACCCACTAGTCAGTTGTGATGCTTTCCCAGGCAGAATCAATCTGTTGCAACCAACCTCCTAGAGCCACTTCCACCTGGGCCATTCTGGATTTATTGAGGCTTTCTGTTTGGAGCCGTAGGGGCAGAGTAATAGCCCCGATTGGCTTCTCAAAAGCCTTGAAAGGGCTGCCTCCACGCTCCATAACAAACCCCACTGATAGGGACTGAACCGGTTTGCCCGGAACATGCAGAAGTCTTGGGCCTACCCTGCTGAGGAACTTTCTGCCTTTGCTCCTTAGGTTTATCTTCCGGCAGGCAGCCTCCTTTTGAATCTCCCAGGTCCTTAACTATCTTCTCCAACGTCTCCTCCAAACAGCAACTTCCCCTTGAAGGCGTCCTTAGATTTGAAGTAGGCGTCCACCGACCAATTGCGTAGCCACAGGAAACGCCGGGGAGCAAAAATCAATGCCATGATCTTCGAGGTAACTCTGATCAGATCATAGATTTATTTTATTTATTTATTTTAACGCTTTTCTATACCGCACTCTTTGTTATCAGTGCGGTTTACAAATTAACAATTTGACTCCATAAGAACATAAGATATGCCATACTGGGTCAGACCAAGGTCCATCAAACACAGTATCCTGTTTCCAACAGTGGCCAATCTAGGTCATACGTACCTAGCAGTTTACCCAAAAGACACAGGTTCCGCAATGCTTGTACTGGGTCAAGCATTGATATCCTGGGTCCCTTCTTAATAATGGTTTATGGACCTTTCCCCTCCAGGAACTTGTCCAAACCTTTTTTAAACCTAGCTACACTAACAGCCTTTACTACATCCTCAGGTAACAAATTCCAGAGTTTGATTACACGTTGAGTGAAAAAATATTTTATTAGTCTTAAATAGTTTACCCTGTACCTTCACTGCATGTCCCCGTGCCTTTCTATATTCTGATAATGTAAACAATCGATCTACGTTTACCCGTTCCACTCCGTTTGTTAATTTATAGACTTCTATCATATCTCCCCTCAGCCGTCTCTTTTCCAGGTTAAAGAGCCCTAACCTTTTTAGCCTTTCTTCATAGGAGTATCCTTCCATCCCCCCTTTACCATTTTGGTGGCTCTTCTCTGAACCTTTTCTAATAACACTATATCCTTTTTAAGATACGGCGACCAGAATTACACACAATATTCAAGGTGCGGTCTCACCATGGAACGGTATAGAGGCATTATAATATCTTCTGTTTTATTTTCCATTCCTTTCCTTATGATACCTAGCATTCTATTTGCTCTCTTGGCTGCCGCTGCACTCCAGGGCAATACAGAACTGTTCTGTGTTTACATATAACAGGAAAAGTAACATGGAATTGAAATTATAATTGGGGAAACTATGTACATTTCAAGCAATTAGAGATGAGGGTGGGTAGGCTATTTGCAGTTTGGGGTGTGGGTGGGAGGAGGAGAGGTGCTGTTGGGTGGAGAGAAATGTAGGAGGAACAAATGATGCTTAAGAGCTTTCCTGAACTGTCTGAGGTCTTTGATCGATCTGATGCTGGGAGGGAGGTTATTCCAGCATCTAGGGGCGAAGGCTCTATTACTAGTTGATTGTGCACATTTTGTAGATTCTCTTGGGATAATAAGTGTATTGGAGGCTAATGTCCTCCTTGATCTGTTGTTGGGTGTGTGAGTGAGGAGGTCTGAGATGGAGGGGGGGGGGGATATTTTGTTAATGGATTTGAAAGTAATGAGGATGGCCTTGTATGAGATCCTGTAGTGTATCGGAAGCCAGTGTAGGTCCCTTAGAATGGGGGTTATGTGGTCTCGTCTGGATGCTCCGCAGAGGACATGGGCGGCAGCATTCATCGCTAATTGTAGCGGGTTCAGGGTACTCTTGGATAGTCCATGGAGTATAATATTTGAGTAATCAAAATGGGGTGTTACTAGCGCTTGGAATATCGTACAGAAGTTCTCTGGATCCAGCATGGGTATTAGGTATCGTAGTGTCTTGATTTTGAAGTATATAGCCTTGACTGTATTGCTTATGTGCGCTGTAAAGTCTAGCTTTTGATCCAGTGTCACTCCCAGGTAGCGAATGGTATGCTTGCATGGAAGATCTGCGTCCCTTACTTTTAGGGCCGGGGGGGGGGGGGGGGGGATGGGGTGAGAAGCTTTTGTTCTTCGTGATGAATAAGACCTCAGTTTTTTTGACGTTTATTCGAAGGTTCTGATCATGAAGCCAGTCTGTGATTGCGTTGAAACAACTATGGCTGTATAATCGGGAAGCATAACATAGATAGATGTAAACAGCACATCATCTGCATAGATCAGGCATGAGATTCTGAAGGTGCGGATGATTTCACAGATCGCTGCATGTAAATGTTAAAGAGCAGCGCGGATAAGGAGGAGCCTTGGGGTACCTCTTGGTTTTGCTGAAATGGTTCAGATGTGGAGGAGTTCACACAAACTTGTTGCCATCAGTCTTCTAGGTAGGATTTACACCAATCCCATGCAAAGCCCTGGATTCCCTTCTCATGGAGGCGAGTTAGAAGTTGCTCATGGTCTACTGAATCAAATGCGGCGGCGATGTCAAGGAAGATTAGTGCAAAGCCCTTATTGATGTTATCTATTCCACTGATTAGGGTGTTGGTTAGGGAGGTCAGAAGTGTCTCCACTCCATGAGCTTCCCTAAATCCATGCTGGCAGGGATCAAGGGGGGCTGAGGCGTCAATATGCTGTTGGATCTGTCTCCGAGCAACCTTCTCAAGTATTTTAGCTAGTAGTGGAATGCTCGAGATTGGACGGTAAAATTCGACCTTCTGCGGGTCCAGCTGGTTGTTCTTTAGCAGTGGTCGTATGGATGTCTGTTTAAGAGCAGTTGGGAATGTTCCTGTTGCGAAGGATCGCCTTGTGATCTTGGCTATGATTGGGCTGAGTTCAGATCTCATTATTCTGATCCAGTATGCTGGGCAAGGGTCATTTGGTACGGTGGTGGTGTTAATGGTGGCAATAATATCTTCAATGCTTCTTGCAGATGGAGGTATGAGTTCCATGAGTGGGGGCTGATGGTGGGGAATAAGGGAAGGTTTAGGATTCGTTAATGAGGATGTTTTGATAGATGTGGATTGAAGGTAGTTGGCATATAACTGTGGTTGTATTGGTTCTTGTTGTGGTGACGGTTCCTTGGTTAAGGATTTTACTAATTCGAAGAGGTTACGGGGTTTGTTTAGTGAATGGCTGAGGAGCTCGGAGTGGAATTCTCTCTTTTGTCCCATATGAATTCACGATGAATTTTAAGGTGAGCTAAGTATGTGGCATGGTCTGCTGTGTGGCACCATTTTCTCTCAAGTTTTCTCAATTGAAGTAGAGACGTCCGCAGCTCAGTGGAGAACCAAGGAGCAGTCTTCCTTTTACCAACGCGATTATTGGAGGTTGGATGTTTATCAGAGGAGAGCTGATGAGAGAACAAGTTAAGAGTGTCATTCCAATTGGCGATCATGTCATTGAGGTTAGTTGATGGCTGTGCAAGTTTTGGGATTGCGTATTTGGTAATCTCTTCCTTGTCAAGTGGCTTGAAGCATACAGGGTTTACCAGTGTCATAACACTTGGATGTCCACCATGTATGCAGCTGCTTACTTCAACCTGCTACTGTCTGCTGTATCCTGGCCCTCGATTTTTGGAGGGCTCAACACCTGGAGCCAGCTGATGAAGAACCTGTAAATATAACTTCTGCAGATGGATGCCTGCAGGGCCAGGGCACTCGAGTTGAAAAGCCTGCTTGAGAAGGGATTCCCGTTTGCGATCCTGGAGATCCATAAGCGCTGCTATGCCTTCCACAGGAATGGTGGTCTTCTCGGTCACTGCCGAGACCAAGACATCCACTTTTGGCATCCACAAGAGGTCCCTCTACTCCTGAGGAATCAGATAAATGCAGTCCATTTCTCTGCTGCCCTGCAAGGTGGTCACCAGAAACTCCCATTTGAATTTGATCATCTTCTTAATAGCCCTGTGTACAGGAAGGTGAAATTAGACTTACCTGCTAATTGTTGTTCCCTAAGGAACTCCAGGCTAGTACTGAACCTTTGGGTCTTGCTCCTCCTCCAGCAGCTTGGAGACTGAGAACGTCAATCTTTTTTGACATCACCGGTATAAGTACCCAGGATCCGCCTTCTGCCTTCAGTAACCCTAATGACAAAGCAAACTCACCGGAGCAACAATTAAGTAGCAAATCTACTGCCAAGTTCCACACAACTTAATGGATAAATGTATCAAATGGGCCGAACACTATTTGAAAGTGTTCGTGTACCCCCTAAATATTACTTAACCTGCTGAGATCCCAATTTTCTGATATGAAAGCCACAGAGTGCCCCCCAAAACACCCCTAAGAAGGATCCCTCCCCTTATGGACCATAGTCGTTATTGGCAGTCTAGCCGCTTACCTGTAACAGTTCAGACGCTTCAGGCCATAGTCCACTTAAAGATTCGGGTGGGATACAGGACTAGCCTGGAGTTCCTTAAGGAACAATTAGCAGGTAAGTCTAATTTCACCTTCCTTAGCGTCCCTCCAGGCTAGTCCTGAACCTTTGGGGATGTAACAGCAATGCAAAAAGTCAACGGGAGGGACCTGCCAGACCAGCCTGAAGCACCGCCGATCCAAAACAGGTATCCCTCTCCGCCTGCAAATCCAGACGGTAATGTCTGACAAAAGAATGCAAAGACAACCAGGTAGCTGCCTTACAAATTTCCACCACCAGAACCAAACTACATTCCGCCCATGATGTAGCTTGCACCCTAGTCGAATGAGCCCGTAAACCTTCTGGAACCGCTTTACCTTTCAAAATATACGCTGACACAACTGCCTCTTTGAGCCATCTGGCGATGGACGCCTTGGATGCCGCTTGACCTTTCTTAGGACCTCCAAACAAAAACAACCTATCCGAACTACGGAAGGTAGCTGTAGACTTCAAATACCGCTTTAGAGCACTCCGAACATCCAATCTATGTAACTGCTTCGGAGCAGTACCCGCACTGCTTTCCTCAAAGACCGGTAGCGACACTACCTGATTTACATGAAACGGCGATACCACCTTGGGCAAAAACGATGGCACCGTCCTCAATACTACCTTTGAATCACTAAAAACAAAAAAAGGTTCCCTACAGGACAACGCTTCTAACTCAGAGATTCTCCTGGCCGAAGAAATAGCAACTAGAAACACCACTTTCAAGGTAAGATCCTTTAACGACGCTCTCGCCAACAGCTCAAAAGGCGCTCTCACCAAGGCTTCCAGAACTAAAGGTAAGTCCCACGATGGAACTACCTGCCTACATGGTGGACGCAACAGCGCGACCGCTCTCAAAAACAGTTTGACATCTGGATTTCCTCTGAGAACCTCACCTCTTATCTTACCTCTGTAACAGGACAGAGCCGCCAACTGCACCCTTAGAGAAGCAGCCACTAATCCAGTCTCATATCCGTCCTGAAAAAATGCCAGTACCTGAGGTATCAAAGCTTTTAAGGCGTAACCCCGTTGCCTACACACCACACTTCGAACACACGCCAAATACGAATATACGCTAAGGAAGTCGAACTCTTCTGAGCCCTCAACAAAGTGGCTACCACTGCCACTGAATAACCTAATGCTGTCAACCTTGACCTTTCAATAGCCAAGCCGTAAGCGAGAACCGATCCACCTGAGGCATCAGCAGGAGGTCCCTGGATTAACAGGTCCCTCCAAACTGGCAGCTTCCACGGCTTGTCCCCCAGAAGCCTGATCAGATCCGCATACCACGGCCGCCTTGGCCAATCCGGTGCAAATAAAATTACCCGACCTCTGTGAAATTCTATGCGTTGCAGCACTCGACCTATTAACACCCACGGTGGAAACACGTAGAGTAGTTGGTCCTCCGGCCAAGGCTGGACTAAGGCATCCAGACCTTCCGACATCCTTTCCCGTCTTCTGCTGAAGAACCGACTGGCCTTTGCGGATTGAAAGGTTGCCATGAGATCCATGACCGGCGGACCCCATCGACACACCACCATCTCGAACACCTGCGGATGGAGGACCCACTCCCCCGGGTCTACTCTCACCTGACTCAGAAAATCGGCCTCCACATTTTCCACCCCTGTGACATGCGCCGCTGACAGCGCTAATAGATGCAGCTCGGCCCACTCGAACAACTGATCGGCTTCGGCCTCGAGCGCCATACTGATGGTGCCCCCCTGCCGATTGATGTAGGCCACTGTCGTCACGTTGTCGGAAAACACCCGCACGGCTTTCCCGTGAAGGCACCCCTGAAAGGTTCTTAGTGCCAGAACAACCGCTCGCAACTCCAACCTGTTGATCGACCATGCTTTTTCCTGATGCGACCACAAACCTTGTGCGTACCTTCCTTGGACATGAGCTCCCCAACCAGAAAGGCTGGCATCTGTCATCAGGGGGATCCAATCCGGTGCCTCTAAGGGCATTCCTTTCTCCAGATTCTCTGTCCTTAACCACCATAGGAGCGCAGTGCCAGGCTGTGGGGTGTCTGTTGCAGAGAAACCTGCAGATTAACCGCTGCAGATCTTGCGCCTGTTTCTGCGGCAGAAACACCTTTCCTACACCTGTATTGAACCGAGCCCCGAGGTATTCCACCGTTTGCGAGGGAATCAACCGGCTTTTGGACACATTGATCACCCAACTGAGCTTTTCCAAGAACGCCACCACTCTGACTGTGGCCGCCTCGCTCTCCGCTCTGGATTTCGCCCGAATCAACCAATCGCCCAGGTAAGGATGAACGAGGACCCCGTCCTTTCTTAATGCCGCTACCACTACCAGCATCACCTTGGTGAAGGTTCGTGGCGCCATCGCTAGACCAAATGGTAACGCTTGGAATTGAAAATGCCCCATCGGCACAGCAAACCTCAAAAACCTTCGATACTCCTGATGAATGGGAATGTGCAGATAAGCTTCTGACAAATCGAGGGACGTAAGAAACTCGTCCTTGCGCACCGCTACTATAACCGATCGTAACATCTCCATCCGAAAATGAGACACCTTTAGACAGCGATTTACCCACTTGAGATCCAAAATCGGCTGATAGTTGCCTTCTTTCTTTGGCACTACGAAATAAATGGAGTACCGACCGCAGCCGCATGATCTGACAGGGAAAGCAGACAATCCAAGGTCTCCTGTACCGCTGCGTATTTGGCCGGCACTTTGCACGGGGACAGCACGAAAGACTCTGACACTGGACGCTGAAGTTCAAAGGTATAACCTTCGCGGATAACTTCCAGCACCCACTGATCTGTCATGATCTGGGTCCAAACAGGATAAAACTTTCACAGACACCCCCTATCGGCACCTGCCCCGCCTGGACCTCCTTGGCTTCATTGTGACTTCCGCAGATTGGAGGGAGAAGAGGCTGCAAATCCTCTGCCTGCTCCTCTGAAGCCTCAAAATCCCTGGCTACGGTAGGGAAACTGACCCCTCTGCACTTGTCCAAACCTTGGGGAACGAAACCGATGAAAATCTCTGTTGTCCCCTGGTCGCCAGCCCCGAACGACTTTGCTTCTGCCAATCCTCTGGCAACCTACCGCCCTTGGATTCTCCCAACTCCTTCACGAGCTTCTCTAGATCCTCTCCAAACAGAAGTTTCCCCTGAACGGTAGCTTACTTAGCCGTGCCTTGGAAGAACTATCCGCTGCCCAATTGCGTAACCATAGATACCGCCTGGCCGCTACTGCCGATGCCATACATACCCGCGAACCAGATCATACTGAATGTCGCCTAGATAAGCCGCACCTGTCTCTAACCTGGCCGCTTCGGTGGCGGAATCCTCTGGCTGTCCCGCCTGAAGACCCTGAGTCCAATGCAGGCAAGCTCTGGCTACCCAAGCTCCACAAATGGACGCTTGCAGGGACAGTGCATTAACATCAAAAACCTGTTTCAATAAGATATCTAATTTCTTGTCCTGCGCATCCTTCAGCGCAGCACTCCCTTCAACCGGAATAGTGGTTTTCTTTGTAACTGCTGAAACTGTGGCATCCACCTTAGGAGACCTAAACTCCCCCCGATCCTGTTCCACTAAAGGATAGAGCCGAGACATCACTCTGGACCCCTTCAGCCCAGCCTCCGGCAGATCCCATTCTCCTTGTATCATTTCCTTAATCACCCGGTGCACAGGAAAAGCCTTCTGCGATTTACGAAAAGCCTGCAACAAAGGATCCTCTAATGCTGCCTCCTCTGAGGGCCCCATTGCTGGTATATTAAGCGCCTTAAGTGTTTCAGATATTAGCGCTGGTAACTCTTCTCTCCTAAAAATTTGAACCACTCGCGCCTGATCCTCCTGTTCTGTAATTTCTCCTTCTTCCAAATCCTCTGCCAACTCCACATCCTACTCTAGGTCTTCCGAATCAATGCCTTCAGAAACCACAGACTGACCTGACTGATCCCTCTCGGTCCTTAGTCTCTTAGCAGGGAGACCTGCCCCCCCCCCCCGTGCTTAGAGGGGTCCCCGGCCGCTTTTCCCCCAATTTCCCTTCTGAGGGACTTGAGGTGGTCTTCATCTGCACTCCCCCGAAAGCCTGTTGTATCAAAGCGACAAATTGCGGAGAAACAATCGCCGCCAAGCTCCCTGGGACCTGCACCTGGGATGCCTGACTACCGTGAAGAGATGACAGCCCCGCCACCGGTTCCAGAAGGGGATCACCGGCAGCCTTTTGCTCTGAAAGGTCCGAAGTGCCCCCCTTTGGGCTCTCCACCCCTTCTTCAAGCTCCTGCTCCATAGAATTTGATTCTCTAAAACAGCTTTTGCAAACTCCCGTTTCAGAAACTGCTCCCCGTCTGGAACCATACAGAGTGATCTAGAAGACATACTGCCTAAACAGGAACTTAGGGCACTGTCTCTGAGGCACCCTTTATTGTGCAGAACCTGAGAACGCTGTATTTCTCTCTTTTTTTTTTTTTTTAAAGTAAACCTGGGTGGGGTACTCACAGCACCTTCCTCACCCTCTATCAGCAAAACGATTTTAAAAACAAGGCTTCCCCGCTACAAACGAGGCCTCTGAACACTGCTCCCTCACAGAATGGAGTTTCCCACACACGCTCACCACGAGGAACGGCCTACCGCAGTCTCCTCACGTTGCCTGCCCCAATGCCAACCACGAGACTGCATGTCGACCCCGGCCCCCCTTACCTTGTCTCTGAGGCTTGCAGAGGCGTCTAACCACCCTCCTCGCGCTGTCAACGGGGGCGCTGGGTGAGAATGTCCACAGTCTTGGCAAAGGCAAATATTGATATGACTTGCAAAGGATTGTGGGAAATGTAGTCCATTCATACCAGACTCAGCCGTTCACAATAAATTAGTTGTGCTTGCTCCAGGGTAAAGCAAATAAGATATTTTATTTATGGGGTTATTTCTCCCAACACAGATATACTTGGTAGCACATAAAAAGGAATACTTGCTTTCAGTATCATGCTTAGAAAACAAAATAAAGAAAAACAACAGCTGAACTTGTTAAGTAATCAAATCAAAGCATAAAGACCTGGATGGGAACCAAAAGGTCTTTTCTGTAGGCACCTGCTAATCTCTTCTTAGCAGTGCTTCAAAGAACAAACAAAACCCTACAAAGTAGAAATAAAACTGTTCTTTTTCAGGGATCACCTCTTGTATCTTCACACACACTCATAAGTGTCCCTTCAGAGCTCACTGGCAATTAGGCAAGGCTCAATTGCTAACAATTACCAGCTGAAACCCTCTTGGCTGGTTTACTCTCTAATACGTGGCTCAAATCCTACTCAGAAGCTTTTCTGAGTAGATTAAAGAACAAGTTTATATTTCTTTGTGATGGTTGTTGTATTTTATGTCAGCATATTACCACAGAAGTTTAGACAGAGAGCAATCCATGTATTCAACATCTGCCCCTTCTTCAACTATCATAGGCTCTATATCATGGATAGGTACAGAGGAATTTCTCAATGGAGCACTCTCAGGACAATACTTGTTTCCCTGCTGTCTTCCCAGTGAAAAGCTAGGGCATAGATCAGTGTTCATACCTGAGCTTCCATTGCTGTTAGAGTTCCTCTCTAAATATCCTGGCCAGTATGTAATCCAGTTCTTATGTCCAGCCTTCCAATCAAGATCCCTGGACACTGGATCTCTCTTCACATACCTTCTGGCACTGGTCTTAGGGTCCCTTCCAAGTGCAGCCGTCTCCCTCACAGGTGCCGTCCGGGGATTCCTGGCTCTGCAGCCCCACTCTTCTGGCTTTCCCCAGTCCAGTGGTGTATGCTTGCCTCTGGAATGCCTCCCAGTATACGTACTGCTGTGGACTCCTCTAGACCTTCCAAATGCTTTTCTCTTTTTTCTTCCAAAGTGTTTCCTTCTCTCTCTGTCCATCAGCTCTGGCTTCTGCTGATGATGATCAAGATGCCTCTCCTCAAGATGATCATTCTGATGATTCTCTGTAGAATAAGCTTTTCTTTTATCCTGCTTAGATGAATGCTCCACCTTAGCACAGCGCAGCTGTGCTAAATCAAGCCCTGCCCTTGGAGATGAGTGCTTGGGGATTACCTCATAGCCCTCCTGATTGAACACACGTTTCCCCATTCAGCTCTTCTAATGGCTATTGGAAACCTGGTGCATTCTGGGACTGGTAGTCTTTTATGGAAACATTCTGTTTTATTATTTCTACCAGAACAGACAGGTTGCTTGTTCAGAGTCACTTCACCTCTACTATAGCTCCTTCCTGAACTATGATAAGCTTCCTTATCACAGCGCTCAGCCGGGATCGCGGCTTCAGCGTTAAGGGGAGAGATCAAAGCTGCAGCACAGCTGAAAACAGCTCCGCCGGAATCCGACTTTGGCGTTAGAGCTGTCAGCGAATCTTTTGGTAACCCCCTGCTGTTATATCGCCGGTTCCTCACCCATAAGTTCGGGTTCGGGAAGCTCCCCTCCCCCGAAGCTCCTCTTCTGCCGAAAACTCTCAACACGTTAAGGGAAAAAGTGGGGGATGGAAGGGGGGGGGTAGACAAAGCAGAAAATAAGCAGCTCAACACAGTTTCTACCAAACCCCAAACTCTTATCTAGCATAAAGTCACACCATTTAACCAATTTTAAACCTTAAGCTAATTCCAACCCTTAATTGTAACACTTAATTGCTCCTCTTTAGTGAGCCCCTATCTCTGGGCTCACCAGCCCTCCAGCTGCTTGGAGGCTGAGATAACTAGAGGCAGAAGGCGGATCCTGGGTACTTATACTGGTGATGTACGAGGGCCGTTTTTTTTTCAACCTCCGATCGCTCCGTGCAGACGCTACGCGGGCAGCAGAAAGCGGGCATGCGCTGTAGGCGACTGCGCAGCTCTTGCACTACACACTCCGCCATTGTTGACATTCAGGCGTCAGTCGGCGTTGTGCTACAGCCACGTAAACATGTCCACCATGATTGATGCTCCAAGTGTGAATTGCGAAGTGTGATTCGTTTTCTACAGGCTGAAGGCCATAGTGCTGCAGAAATCCATCGGAGAATGAGTCGTGTGTATGGGGAAAACTTCATGAGTGATGGTGTTGGGCCAAGGACGCAAATCTGTCATTTCAGATGACCTGGTGCAACGAGTTGACAGAATGGTTAAAGAAAACCGCAGATTCACCATTACTGCTTTGTCTACGGAATTTCCAGAGGTTTCAAGGTCTGTTTTGTACTCTATTGTTACTGAACGGTTAGGCTACAAAAACCTTTGTGCACGTTGGGTCCCAAAAATGTTGACAGACGGCCACAAAAGCGCTTTCAAACCAATGAGGACCTTCAAACCAACGTCAAGGACTACTTGAATTCATTGGCGGCAACTTTCTTTGCAGAGGGTATTGAAAAGCTTGTCCACAGATATGACAAATGTCTCAATCTCTTCGGTGATTATGTCGAAAAGTAACCGTAAGTGTACCAATCTTTTGGTAATAAAATTATTGTTTTATATGAACTTGTCTTTTATTTATAGCCTATCGGAGGTTGAAAAACAAACGGCCCTCGTAAAAAAAGATTGACGTTCTCAGTCTCCAAGCTGCTGGAGGAGGAGCAAGACCCAAAGGTAAAGGACTAGCCTGGAGGGACGCTAAGGAAAGCACAGTTACTTACCTGTAACAGGTGATCTCTGGGAACAGCAGGAATTAGTCCTCACATATGGGTACGTCGGTACCGAAGGAGCCTGCGCGGGAAAGCTCCCCAGCTTCCCAGAAAGGAAAGCTTTTGAGAGCCTCCCACAGTGCATGCGCGCTGCCTTCCCGCCTTCCTGACCAACTCTCCTCAGTTCGAGTTTAAAGCTGAGACAATAGAGAGAGAGAGGAAAGGAAGGGAAAGAAAGATACACTCCTAGGGGAGGTGGGTAGGTTGTGAGGACTAATTCCTGCTGTTCCCAGATATCACCTGTTACAGGTAAGTAACTGTGCTATCTCCAGGAACAAGCAGGAATGAGTCCTCACATATGGGGACTCTCTAGCTAAGATGCCCGGGATATCCCCCAGGGTATGAGACCCTGAAGGGTTCCTCGTCTTCCTATGGATCTCAGGCATCCATTCAAGGAAGGAGGGCAGGAGTTGTTCAAGAATGGAACAGGTGTCTGAGGACAGCTTGACCAAACAAGGCATCCCGGCGGGAGTCCTTGTCCAAACAGTAATGGGCTGTGAAGGTATGAACCGAGGCCCAGGTGGCTGCTCGACAGATCTGATCGATGGACACAGAATGAAGATGAGCCATAGAGGTGGCCATGGCCCTCACATTGTGAGCTGTGACATGGCCCTCCAGAGAAAGGTTCTTACTCTGGTAAGCAAAAGATACACACTGAGCAATCCAATTGGACAGAGTTCTTTTAGAGACTGGAAGTCCTAAATGGGAAGGATCAAAAGCAACAAAAAGCTGGGAAGACTTTCTATGTTGCTGTGTCCTGTGCAGGTAAAAGGCGAGAGCCCTTTTACAATCTAGAGTATGAAGGTTCCTCTCTGCACTGGATGCACGAGGAGCTGGAAAAAAGACAGGTAAATATACCTCTTGATTAAGATGAAAAGGTGAGACCACTTTAGGCATAAAGTGGGGATTGGTCCTAAGGACTACCTCATCATGATGGAACCTTGTATAAGCTGGATTAGCCACTAAGGCCTGCAGTTCACTGATGCGGCGAGCAGAAGTGATTGCAATAAGGAAAATAACCTTCCAGGAAAGAAATTTCAAGGAGGTAGTGGCTAAGGGTTCAAAAGGTGGCTTCATAAGCTGACCAAGAACCAAGTTTAAGTCCCATGCCACCGGAAGTGGTCGAATGGGAGGTTTAGTTAAAGTTAGGCCTCTCATAAATCTTGCAATAAGAGGATGAGAGGAAATAGGATGTCCATTGAGAGGCTTAAGGGATGCTGCAATAGCACTCAAATGGACCCGTACTGAATTCGTTTTGAGTCCTGCATTGGAGAGATGCAGGAGATATTCCAATAGAGAATTCAAAGGGAGTGCCAGAGGGTCAAGACCCTGATGAGCACACCAAATGGAAAATCTCTTCCATTTAAAAGCGTAAGAACGCCTAGTGGAAGGTTTCCTGGAGGCATGGAGGATATCCTGCACTGGCTGAGAAAGGTTGAAAGCTTGAAGGTCTAGGCCTTCAGTAACCACGCTCTGAGGTGAAGGGACTTGGGGTTTGGGTGCCACAAAGTCCCTTTCTCCTGGGACAGAAGGTCTGGAGCAATGCCCAAGGTCCAGGGAGGGGTCTTGGGAGAGATGTAGAAGTAGAGGGTACCACACTTGGCGTGGCCAGCGTGGCGCTATGAGGATCATAGATCCTTGATCCCTCTGGAGTTTGAACAGAGTCTTGGGAATCAAAGGAATGCGTGGAAAGGCATACAGGAAGGCCTGACCCCAATGAAGGAGGAAGGCATCCGAGGCCAGAGCCCCCTGACACGGAATTCTGGAACAGAACTGGGGAAGTTTGGCATTCCACGGACTTGCAAAGAGGTCTATGTCCGGGGCTCCCCATTCCTGGAAGATTCTGAGTATCTGATCAATGTGCAGGGACCATTCGTGTGGAAGCAGAACTCGACTGAGTCTCTCTGCCCAAGAGTTTTGGACTCCTGGGAGATATACTGCCAGGAGATGGATCTGATGCTCTCTGGCGAAGGCCCATAATTTTAGAGCTTCGTTGCAAAGCGACAGAGAGCCAGTCCCTCCCTGTTTGTTTATGCAAAACATGGCTACTTGATTGTCCGTATGAATAAGGACTGTCATGTGGCTGAGGAGGGTATGAAAGACCTTGAGAGCTAGGAAAACTGCTCGAAGTTCCAAGAGGTTGATATGAAGGGCGGTCTCCTGTGGAGACCAAGTGCCCTGAGTGGAGAGGTCTTGAAGATGAGCTCCCCAACCTGCTTAGGAGGCATCTGTCGTGAGGGTTGCTTGGGGCAACAGTGGTTGGAAGGGGGACCCCAACAACAGATTTTGAGTGGATTGCCACCATTGGAGAGACCAAAAGAGACGTTTGGAGGTTGCTATTTGGTCTGAGAGAGCTCCTGATGCTTGAGTCCACTGGGTGGACAAAGTCCATTGAGCTGCTCTCATATGCAGGCGAGCATAGGGTACCACATGTACTGTGGAGGCCATGTGGCCCAGTAGTTGTAGCATCTCCCTGGCAGTCAAGTGGCTTTTGGACTGAATCTGGGAGGCTAAGTGCACTAGACGTTGGCAACGGGCCTGAGGAAGGTAGGCCCTTGCAGTGGTGGTATCTAACTAAGCCCCTATGAATTCCAGGGACTGAGTAGGGGTGAGCTGAGACTTTGGGAGATTGACCACAAGTCCCAGATACTGCAGAACACGTGTTGTGCGGTCTAGGGAAATCTGGGCCTCTGACTGAGATGGAGCTCGGATGAGCCAGTCGTCCAGATATGGGAAGACGAAAATGCCCAGAGCGCGTAGAAATGCAGCCACTATTGCCATGCATTTGGTGAACACTCTTGGAGCAGAGGCTAGACCGAAGGGAAGTACTTTGTATTGGTAATGTCTTCCCTGGAACAGAAATCTTAGGAATTTTCTGTGGGATGTATGGATGAGTATATGTGTGTACGCATCCTTGAGATCTAGAGAACAAAGCCAATCCTGACTCTGCAGGTATGGAAGGAGAGTACCTAGAGAAAGCATCTTGAACTTCTCCTTGCATAAGAATTTGTTCAATTCTCTGAGATCTAGAATAGGTCTGTACCCCCGTCTTCTTTGGAATGAGAAAATAAAGGGAGTAAAAACCTGACCCCTGTTGAAGGAGAGGAACCTCTTCTATTGCCCTTTGGGCGAGAAGGGTGGTCACCTCCTGACCCAGAAGGTTTAGGAGAGATGTGGGAGAATTGAAATGTCTCACCATGGTATGGGGAGGAAGGCTGGAGAAATGCAGTTTGTAGCCCTCTCTGATGATGGAGAGGGTTCACTGTTCTGATGTGATTTGCTCCCATCTGGGAGCAAAATGAGTCAGCCTTCCTGGAATGGTGAGAAGCTCTGGTTGTTGTAGAGCCAGAAAGGTTAAGTTCTCTAGTATCAAGTCAAAAACCCTGAGGGGGTTGGGACTGCTGGGCTGCAGAAGCCCCTGCAGGTTTCACTCTGGCCTGTTTAGGTTGCTGATGCTTAGAAGGAAAGCGAGCTGTGGAAGATTGTTGACCAGTGTTGGAAGAAAATCTGGCCTTCTTGTAGAAAGGCTTCTTAAAAGATTTTTTCTTGGCAGGGGTAGAGGTAGACTTAGAAAGTCTATCTAAGGCAGCATTTTCTGCATCCATTTGAGTGGCTTTGATTTGCCACTCCTTGCCAAACAGATTTTCACCTGTACAGGGCAGATTTCCCAAGCCCTCCTGGACCCAGGGTTCTAGGTCAGAAGCCTGGAGCCAAGCAATTCTGCGAGCAGCTATAGCAATGCCTGAGGCTCTGCTGGCACCTTCAAAGGAATCAAAGGCTGCTCTGTTGGAAAACTTTGAAACATCTTGAGTATGCTTTAGCCAAAGGAGGAACTCTTCCTTTTTATCCTCTGGGATAAAAGGGAGAAAATTGCGCAGCTTTTGAGCAATCTCCTTCAGAAACATGCCCATATAGAGGCTATATGAATTGATTCTGGCAATGAGCATGCTGGCTTGGAAGATTTTTCTACCAAAAGCATCCAAAGTCCTGCATTCTCTCTTCCTGGAGGAATGGAAGAGTGCCTTTTGGTACTCTTTATCCTTTTCATAGCTGACTGCACCACAATAGAGTGGTGAGGTAGCTGAGTTTTTTGAAAACCAGGAGAAGGAGGGACACGATACATGGTGTCCAAACGACGAGAATGTGGAGATAGGGTAAGAGGAGTCTCCCATAAGTCAATCATGTGTTCTTGAAGAATTTCATGAATGGGCAAGGTGACTGCCTCCTTGGGAACCTTAGAGTATCCCAAAATATCTAATTTTTTTGCTCTGGGCTCTTTTTCAGAGGTTACTGAAATAGAGAGTCCTTTAGCTACTTCTAAAATGAATTCCCAAAAGGACAAATCCTCTGGAGGAGACATTCTCCTTTTTGGAGAAGAGGGCTCCTCAGGAAGATTGAGAGATACTTCAGGAGAGTCATCTGATGAATCAGGATCATCAGAAGAATCGAAATATCGTCTGTTGGCTTCAAGAGATCGATAAGCGTACCGATCGGTATCGACATCGGGGGTACCCGGTACCGGATCGGTATCGGGAAAAACCCCGGAACCGGGAACCGGAATCGGTATCCTGGTCGATGTGGATGTCGTGGGTACCAGTATCGGGAGTGGTACCGGTACTGAAGCCGGTACCGCTTGTTGCGGTACCGTCGGCGTTGCAGCCTTAATAAAAGCCATTATGGCGTGCTGCACGGATTGAACGGTATGATCCATGGACGCCACGACCGCCTGGATGTCGGTACCGGAAGATTGAGCCGGTACCCCAGAGCAGTCTAACAGGTGATCGGTCGAGGCCGTGCCATCGATGTCAACCTGTAACCCCATAGGAGGAGCTTTGGAAGCCGGAGCTTCCCGCCGGGGTTGTTTGGCTGGAGCAGGGTCCTCAGGGTCAAGCCCGTGGGCATCTCGATGCTTAGAGGGAGATTTGCCCTTTGAGGACCTGCTAGAAGGAAGTTTGGTTACCTGAGACCCATCAGGAGAGGAAGACCTGGAAGATGCTGGTGTATCTGTGGAAAACAGCATATGGAACTTGGTTGCCCGGTTCTGTAAGCCCCGTTTAGACATCAGGGAGCAGGACTGGCAATCCGGAATGGAGTGGTCAGGCCCCAAACATTTAAGACACCATTCATGGATGTCTGTAACTGAAATGGTACCGCTACACTTGGTGCATTTTTTCAAACCAGAGGCTGGTTTCTCCATGGGGGAGAATTTTCTCAGGGCCTAGAGGCCTAAGAAGGAAAACGCAACAAGTGGGGAAAAGAAAGTTTTGTTTTTTGTTTTTTAAGAAAAGTAAAGAAAAGAACGGCGGTACCAGTCCGGAGTCGGGGAAGGCAGACACGCGGCCAAAGAAACAAATTAAAATAAAGAACTTCTTCAGCGGTGACAGGAACACGACCTGCTGGCTCTGCGGAAAAAGAAGAACTGAGGAGAGTTGGTCAGGAAGGCAGAGCGCATGCGCTGTGGGAGGCTCTCAAAAGCTTTCCTTTCTGGGAAGCTGGGGAGCTTTCCCGCGCAGGCTCCATCGGTACCGACGTACCCATATGTGAGGACTCATTCCTGCTTGTTCCTGGAGATAACACATTTGCTCTACCTTGAAACTCTGTAACAAGGGTGTCTTCCAAGGGTTCCTCCACCAAAGCCGGTGGAAGTACTATATTCAAGGCTGCTAATGACTGGGAAATCAGAGCCAAGAGCTCTTACCTGCGAAACATCCTGAAAACATTTGGGTCTTCCCCCAGCGGTATCTTACTTTCCTCCAATTCCAGGGGCACCGGATCCCCTCCCCCCCCCCCCCCCGAGGTCTGAGAGTCCTTCCCCCAGCTCCTCTGAGGCCGGGGATGAAGGGGAATCCTGAGCCAGCCAGTCCTCAGTCTCCGTCTTACCACTGCCTAGAAAAGACCCCTTTCCCGGGGTCCTCTCCTAGCAGGATTTCACCAGTCAAGAGAGCAGGCAGTTTCTCGCAAACAATCAGAGCTTCAGCTTGCTGGCACTTAAGGCAGTAAGTCCAATGAAGGGAAAAGATAGTGAAAAAAACACACTGCTCCTGTCTCCTGCAAGGCCAATGGGCTCTGTCTGCGGTGCTGAAACCCCCTTTGTCAGTGTCTTACTTTTACTTTTGCCGCATTTTCCCTGTTCCTCCAGGGAAATGGCCATCTGGGCTGGCATGGCTGCAGTTCCTGCCAAAACTGAGAACTACAGTCCCAGGAGAATCCTCTGCCAGGAGGCTTGACTCCATGCCAACAACCGCGGGAGCCAAAGAACTGGGAAATAAGCTCAGGGAAAACTTACAGAAGCCTGCCGAAGACACACCGCAACTGCCTGCACACAATACACAAGCCGGAAGTGCCGGCAGCATGCACTACCCCCCTCCCCTGAAACCCAGCCACATCAACAGAGAAAAAAGGAGAGCATACTGGAGGAGAGCCCACGCAATCACACTCACAAAGCCTGCTGCTACTCCAGAGGACCACTGCAGGAAGGACCGCTGGCACAAAGCAGCACACCAAATGAAAAGCCCCTGCTCTCTCACACACTAAGGACCAGCGCAGCACAGCACACACTACGGAAAACAAGGAAAGCACAGTTACTTACCTGTAACAGGTGATCTCTGGGAACAGCAGGAATAAGTCTTCACATATGGGTACCGACGGAGCCTGCACGGGAATGCTCCCCAGCATCCAATCAGAAAGCTTTTGGGAGCATCCCTCGCGCCTGCGCACTGCCTTCCCGCCTTTCCAACTCTCTCCTCAGTTGAGTTTCAAGCTGAGACAAAGGGAGAGAAGAGGAAAGGAAGATAGATAGAGAGATACAACTCCTAGGGGAGGTGGGTGGGTTGTGAAGACTTATTCCTGCTGTTCCCAGAGATCACCTGTTACAGGTAAGTAACTGTGCTATCTCCAGGAACAAGCAGGAATGAGTCTTCACATATGGGGACTCCCAAGCTAAAATGCCTGGAGCCCTGACATGTTGAAGATTGAAAACATGCTACACCTCATATGGCCAGGCATCCAGAGGATGGAGGGCAGGAGTTGTAAAGAGAGGAGCTGTAGAAAAAACAGCTAACCTAAGAAAGGACTACCTACAAGGAGTCCTTGTATGTATGATCATTATCAAAAGATATAATGAAATGAATAACCATCATAATATTGAAATGAACAATCACCATATGACGCTCACCTACTGGATTGCAGGAAGTAGAGAGGCTGATGGAGTCTACTGAGGATCCAGTAGAAGAATGTTCAAGGTGACCTCACTGGAGTGAAGGTGGAGGTCAACACCTGGAAGTGAGAGGTGACCCCAGGATTTAATTGGGGTAGCACAAACAGGTCAGGTCTTCAGTGGGAAGCTTCATGGAAAGCTGAAAACTCTTTTGGCTGCAGAAGCATTTAGAGGTAGGAGCAAAAGAGGAAGACTGACCGATCTGGAGAAACAGACTTAGTCCTTGAGGGAGGAAAGGGTATGAGAAGAACCCCATACTCCCAAGAAAGGACAGAGGTTTAGGAATTGAAATTGAAATCCACTGAGGATCCACCATGTCTATCCTAACTGGTGAGAGGTAAGACGACATTGGGGCATGGAGCTTCAGGGATACGTAAACCTAGGATACGGTAGGGCTGTCAGTACCACAGCAGTGGTTGTGTGCATAATATCCGAAACATACTGTGGAACAGTATTGAAAGTATGTTTGTTTGTACAGGGTAGTGTACACTATTAGACTGACTAAACCTGAGAAAGAGTTAATTCTGTTCAGAACCTTGCTTAGAAATAAACTTCATATAAATGCTTACTAAGTAGGTGAAGGTACATGTCCTGTAAATAAAGAAAAGGGTAGCTTGTACTCTAGCCTTGCAGTCTCAGGGTTAGTAGATACCAAGCAGTCAGCAGTAAACAATTATGCCTTGGAATACATGTATGTCTCCTCATACTGAACTACACTGATTAAAAGTTGACCTTTGATGTGATAGAGACGTAATAATTGACGTGTCATAATAAAGTGAAATTATGCTGTATCATCCAAAAGAGACTTATAAAGTGAACCATGGCTAGTAGTTAGAGTAAACAAGGAGAACTTTGGTTCTGTTTGTTTCTCTCCCAAAGCTTTGGTGTATTTATATAGGAGTGTGTACTATTTTATTGCTGTCTTTTAGATCACCTTCCCATTGTTTTGAATGTAGTTTTCTGCAGCTCCAAGAGCCCTGCAGGTTGCTGGTGAGGAGGGGGCTAAGAAAGCCCACAAGTACGAAGCTGTGCAAGCCCACTGTCAGAACTTACAGGAAGGTGAAAACCTTTGTGAGCAGAGACAGTCAGAGAGATAAGTATAGAAATACTTATGTACCTATAATAAGTATCTGGACAGATACACACATATATGTAGATATATGTGTGTATATATATATCTCTATATGAGTATATATATATATATATATATATATATATATATCTATAATGAGATCTAAGGGCATAGCATATGCACACTTAGCTGACAGACAGATACATCTACAGAGATGTATAGAGGTATATATATATATAGATACAGATATACCTGAATATATAGGTTTAAAGATAGATGCCTGCAGCTAAGCAGACAGAGCTATGCATATCAGGACATTCACATGGAGATGTGAAGGGAGAAAAATTCATCTAAGAACAAGGAGGCAAAACCTACTTGAGAAGATATATAGAGAATTTGTTCCCCCAGGGATAATTGGAAAGGAATGCTATCCAGTGAATAACCAGGATGGTTACGTGAAAAAACAGAGGATAATATCAGTCTGTAAACAGCAAGCCCGGAGTCCTGTGGAACTCCAGCATGGTAAAAGGACAGAAACGCATAGAATGAGATACCAGGTGGACCTACGTGAGGGACAAGGAGGTATCAGGCATTTTTCAGATTAATATGTGCTGTTCTTGAGAATTAGGATACCATGAGAGCAAGCTGCAAGAAAAAAAAAAAAAAAGAGTATATTCCCTAAAGGAATGGGATAACTCTTAGATTTTCACATGGAGAAGGCTTATGTCCCTTGCCTTCTTCCTTTTTTTTTTTTTTTAAAGAAGATAGTAGGGTGTGGAGAATCCTCACAGTCATAAGGGTGACTGAGGAAGCCTTTTTAAACCATGATGGATAGCCATTAGAGAAAACCTTATGTTCTCTAGCAAGGGCCCATAAAAGAAAGCTTCTCAGTAGGATTGCAGAGAGCATTATGCAGGAGAACTGGGATGAAGAACTGGCTGACGGAGGAAACTGACAGCCAGTTCCACTACGTTGCCAAACCCAGGATTGGAGATGGCAAAGGTAGGAGATAGTGTAAGAAGCCTGTAGTGAAAAGGATTATCCAAGAAAGATGTAGAAAAAACTGTCTTGGAATCACTACTAAGAATGGTGGAAGACAAAACTGGGACTTGTGGAAAAGTACCAGTAGTCAATTACTGAAAACTCCTGCATGGGCAGCTTCTGAATAGGACAACAGAGGGAGTCGGTCTGTGCCAACAGAGAGACAGACTGGACAAAGAGAACAAGCTGTCTCTGTCTGCAGAGCTGCCCAGATAAAGGAGGGAGTTTACTCAGGAGAAGAAACTCTATAGTGAAAAGAAAAGACAAGAAGTCTTTCAATGGTATGGTACCACTCTTACAGGGGAAACCCTGGGGAAGAGGGTAGAGATAGAAGCTGAAGAAAGACTTACCATATGGTAAGTCCCTGGAAGGAAAAAAGTCATGCTGGAACAGAGAAACTATCATGTGATAGTTGCTAAAGCTCTCTTCTAGTCAGGAAGAGGTGGAAAACTCTGTAAGCTATGGACATGAATATCCTTACAGTTCAGCATATTAAGGAGTAAATGGATGTCCTGAGGATAGGAATCCCTGAGCAGAGTTTTGAATGGAAAATTTCTGCTGAAAAGAGATTAACTGTAGTTATAAAAAGATTAATCAGAAACCTATGGTCACTGTGTTTATTCAGCCTGGCTAGAGTTTGGATTCTTCAGACCAGGGCGAGACTTCCCCTGCTTGGAAACATCCGAATGATGGGCAGGAGAAGAGGAAAACCTCTTTCTTTTAGGGAAAGAAGGTTTGGTAGGGCATTTTCAAAAGTTTTGGAGTACGATATCATCTATACGCAGATGATATTATGATGTACATTCCATTCACAATTCCCAACCTACCGCTTCAACTTCTATCGGACTGCTATAATGAAATCACAACTTGGCTAAAAGCACAAAACCTCCATATCAATCACACTAAAACAGAAGTTCTAATTGTGACCAAGAACAGATCATATACCCCTCCGTCATATATAAGACTTCAAAACCAAGAAATCAAAATAAAAAAGGAAATAAGATATCTAGGTGTTATACTAGATACTCACCTCACGATGGAAACACACATCAGCAATACCATAAAGAAAATCTATTTCAAACTCAAAACCCTCAAACAACTTCGTCCACTACTTTTTACACAAGACTTTATCAACATAATCCAAGCCACCATAACCCCACATTTTGACTTTGCCAATCTAATACTAATAGGCATAACAAAACAAAGCATTAAACGATTGCAATTAGCACAAAATGCAGCAGCCAGAATCACTTTGAAAATTAACTCCCTCCAACACATATCACCTATACTAGCCTCCCTTCATTGGCTACCAATTCAAAGTAGAATAATCTATAAAACAATAATAACATCATTCAAGGCCTTATATGACCTGGCCCCTTCCATGATATGCAACCTAATACACAAAGAACCATCTAAGTCTACACACAGAAAAGGGCAATTAAACAGACTGAAAATCCCGAAAGATTTTACAAAAGCCCATAAATCAACAAACAATAGAGCCTTTTCCCATATTGCCCCTACAATCTGGAACTCCCTCCCAGAGGAGCTACGAAAGCTAACAGAGATAATGGAACTCCGCAAGAAATTAAAAACCTATCTGTTTGCCAAACATTATAATACAGATAATTCATTATCTACTTTAGACAAAGGTTAAAGAGATAATCAGATTGCTCCATGCAAAAGCCCTTAACCCACACAGATAGCACTCACCCTCGATATATTCATATATAAACTTGTACATAGTTTGCACACGGTTTGGTATTATATTGCACTATTTACTCTATATTTAATATGATGTTCCTTGTAAATAAGTTCTGTGATATCTCAATGTTCCATGTAAAACAAACTTGCTTTGTTAATTGTTGTTAACTGTAAACCGCAACTGAACTTTGGAAGATGCGGTATAGAAATATGAAATAAATAAATAAATAAATAAATAAATTTCCTACCTGCTGAGGAAGGAGAGGGCTTAGGATGGCCCTCAGAAACAGGAAGGTCAGTGGAGCAATGAGCAACCTGACATAAGGACTCCTTGTTGAAAAGATTTTCTCCAGTGCAAGGAGTATTACTCAGTCTTTGTTGTATTTTTATTTTTATTTATTTATTTATTTAACATTTCTTATATACCGCGCTATTAAGATCAGTGCGGTGTACATTGAACAAAATATACAACAATGTATGCAAGTAACATTGAGTTTACATAGAACATGGGAATATATAACATGGATTAACAGGTAAAACTATGTACAGTCAACATCATATATGTATATGTTTTTACTAAATAAATAAATATGTTAGCTCAAGTGGATATTATCTGCGTAATTTATGTAGGAGGTGGGAATCAACAGAGGATGTGGAGCTATCGTGGAGCTTAACCATTTTCTGGTTGAATTAAGGTAATATGGTGTTTAGTGCACGTTGGAGGTCTGTTGTTTGAGTGGACATGCGGGGTCACTTCTGGGTAGAATTTTGTGAATAAGTGATGCTTCACGGCTTTCCTGAATTGTAAAAGGTTTTTGATACAACGAATTTCATGAGGAAGTAAATTCCAGTTCAGGGGTGCAAATAAAGAGAAAGCTCTGTTCGATGTAGCTTTAGTACAAGATGTCATCATCTTGGGAACTACTAAGGTATTCATAGCAGTGGTCCTTCTGTTTCTATTTTCGAGGGTGTTATGTATTAGTTTGCTAATTGGTGTCGGAGGGTAGTTATTCCTGGCCTTGAAGGTCAGAACTAGAGACTTATATGTAAGTCTGGCTTGTAATGGTAACCAGTGTAGGTCCTTCATGATCGGCGTTATGTGAGCAGCTCTTGGTGACCCAGAGAGGACTCTTGCAGCTGCGTTCATAGCCAGACGAAGTGGATTTAAGGTTGATTGAGAGAGGCCATGGAGGATAATATTCGCAAAATCTAGGTGAGGGATGACTAGAGCCTGGAATATTGAGCGATAATCAGTATAGTCAAGTAGTGGTCGGAGGTGGCGTAGCGTTCTGATCTTATGATATATCCTCTTTGTCACATTCTTCACATGCGTTGTCATATCTAGGTGTTGATCCAATGTGATGCCGAGGTATCGGATAGTGGGTTTTGACGTCAGTTCTATGTTATTGATTAGCAGTGACGGAGGGGGTATGAACTTGCGATTTCTTGTGACAAATAATACATCAGTTTTGTTGTGATTTATTCTTAAGTTTTGTGTCAACAGCCATTCGGCTATTGCACCAAAACAATTAATTATTGGTGTGAACACTGGTTGGTCAGTATTAAACGGCATGTAAATGAGGATGTCATCTGCGTATGCCAGGCATTGCACGTTGAAGGATCGGATCAACTCACATATCGGCTGCATATAAATGTTGAACATTAATGCTGATAATGAAGATCCTTGAGGTACACCTTGAGACTGTAGGAATGGCTCTGATGATTCCTGACCTGTTTTAAACTTGTTGCCACCTATTGGAAAGGTAGGATCTACACCATTCAAGTGCTGTGTTTTGAATTCCTTTCTCACTCAGACGTTGCAGCAGTATGTTGTGGTTTACAGAATCAAAGGCAGCGGAGATGTCCAAAAATATGAGCACAAATCCCTGTTTAATGTCGTTTATTCCCGTGATAAGATCATTGAATAAGGTTGTAAGGATTGTGTCAACTCCATGTGCTTCTCTGAAACCATGTTGTGATTTGTCTAGAGGCGCTTCAATGTCAATATGCTGCTGGAGCTGTTGTTGGGCAGCTTTCTCGATAATTTTTGCAAGTTGTGGAATGCTCGAGATTGGCCTGAACGATTCAACTTTGGATGAGTCAAGCTTACTGTTTTTTAGTAAAGGCTTGATGGAGGTGTGTTTCAGACTTTTTGGGAATGAGCCTGTTAGGAAGGACTGGTTCAGTAACAGGCACAGAATTTGACTTAGCTCATGACGTAACTCTTTGATCCAGCTGGCTGGGCATGGGTCATTGGGAGCTGTGCTAGGATTGATGGAGGCGATAATTTTTACAATTTCACTAGTAGATATAGTGTTGAAGTTGCAAAAAGGTGTTATATGGGATTTCTTAGGTGATGCAGAAGGGTTGTTGGTATTTATGCTTGTGTTAGCTGTAATCAATTTTGATTGCAGGTAATTTGCGTAGTCCTGAGGCTGCGGCATTGCAGGTTGATCTGAGACTGGTTCTCTTGTTATGGATTTTACTAACTTGAATAATGCATGAGGTTTATTGATGGCACGTTTCAACAGGTTTGTGTGGTAGATCTTCTTACTCAATGTTATTTTCTCACGGTGTGTAGTTAAGTGTGAGTTATATGTTTCAAGTGCCTCTGGAGAGTGGGTTCGACGCCACTGTCTTTCAAGTTTGCGTAGATGAATGAGAGATGAACGCAAGTCAGTTGAGAACCATGGTGCATGTTCTCGTTTTCTTCTTTTCTTATCTTTATGCAGAGGACATGAGGCGGCTCTGAGGTTCTCGTTCCATTTGGCTATTAGGTCATCTAAGTTGAGGGAAGTGTTATAGTCATGAGAGGTCGAAGGTTCTCTAGGACCTTTTCACGGTTGAGGGGTTGATAACGGGCTGAGTGAGTTTCAGGTGATTTAGATGGTCTTTGGCTCATATGCGAGGTATAGGTGGGTATATTAAATTGAATAAGGTTGTGATCGGACCATGGCACTGGTATAACTGACAGATCCAGAGCTTGTCGTGATAAGGTGTCGAGATAAGGTGCGAATATTAGGTCTAGTTTACCTCCTTTAATGTGGGTAGGAGAGTCAACGTATTGGTTGTAACCTAGATCCTTTAGTGCTTCTAGGAATGCTTCTGATTGGCTATCATGGAGAGATGGGAGGTTAAAGTCTCCAACTAGCCAATTTGAAGATCGTGAAGAGGAAGTTGAACATGCGAGTTCAATTATTGTTGGAAGATCGTCAGGTGATGGGGATGGTGCTCTATAAAGCAGGTTGATTGAGCATAGTTCATTAGATATAGAGAGGGAGTCAAGATGAGTTGAGCTGGAGGAATTGCATAGCTTGAAATTGAGGTCAGTTTTGGCGAGGATTAATGTTCCGCCTCCTTTTTGAGTAGACCTGTGGCATGTGTAAAGGTCGAATCCTGTAGGCAGCATCTGATTCAGGAGGATGTTGTCACAATCTGATAACCATGATTCCGTGACCATTAGGATGTCGAGATTGTATTGAGGAATCAAGTCCATCGTTGCAGGCCACTTTGATCGTATGGATCTGGCATTTATTAATGCACATTTTAGAAGGCGTTGGCGGTGAGACTTCTCAGCTTGTGTTTTATTGATGATTTGAAGGGGAATGCTGATTAGGTGTGAGTAAGATGTGTGGTTGTGTTTTGCTGAAGTGTTATGAGGGAATTCGTACCATCTCCTTCCAAACGAATGTAAAATAGGTATGTAGCTAATGTCATGATTGAGGTTGAGTGCGTTTGTTACGCAGGGGAGCTCGATTGTAATGAGGGTAGTTAACGATAACAGGACCTTATACATGTTGAGTTTAAATGGGTAACAGTGTTATGACTTGCTGTATAGAGCTTATTGATTTTCAGATAGCAGTATAATAGTGTGTAATAGGTTAATAGTACTGACAACAGTAGAATAATGCAGGTAACAATATAATAGTGTGTGATAGGTTAAATAGTACTGACAACAGTAGAATAATGCAAATGACAGTATGATAGTGTGTAATAGGTTAAATAGTACTGACAACAGTAGAATAATACAGATGACAGTATGATAGTGTGTAATAGGTTAAATAGTACTGACAACAGTAGAATAATGCAAATGACAGTATGATAGTGTGTAATAGGTTAAATAGTACTGACAACAGTAGAATAATACAGATGACAGTATGATAGTAAATAGTTCCCCAAGTTCTCCTCCATGTTAACTCCCCGTTTCATGTAAACGACGGCCAATCTCTGGTCAAGTGTTCTATTGTTTTGATGTAAACCGCGCTGATGACAAATAGCGCGGTATATAAGAAATGTTAAATAAATAAAATAAATAAATAGTGTGTAATAGATTAAATAGTACTGACAACAGTAGAATAATGCAGGTAACAATATAATAGCGTGTAAGAGGTTAATTTTACTGACAACAGTATTGTATTAAATGGTAAAAAGTTCTTTGTAATGATTAGTTACTATCGACAGTATAGTTTTTGCAGTGTGTTTGGTTATTAGCAGTAAATTATAGGAGAGCAGAATTGTCAACAGAACATGTATACTTGCTGTGCTCTAGGTCTTTTTGTTGTGTTGCTGCAGCGTGTATTCTCCTTGCTCGAAGAGCTAGGGCTGCTGTATACTTTAGAATTACTGTCGCTGCTTTGCTGTACTTATTGATAGCGAGCTCAATCCACGGAGAACTCCAGATGCTTTGTACTTGCGAGGTTTGGCTATCATAGGGTCCGTCGAATGTTGATCGGGTATTTTTCAGTAGGCCTCTGCCTAAGGGCCGTGCCAAAGGGCCCTCTGGCGAGGCCCTCAGGCGCGGGCCCGCAAGGCGCGGGCACGCCTTGGCGTGCGGCTGTTTGAAATGGTGGACTCAGGCCCGGATTGGACCAGGGGAGAAGCGGGAGGAGCACACTTGCTCTGCCCTCTGTGCTGCCGATCCGCCGAAGAATGCTGGTGAGAGGGACTCCCGGCAGCGTGCAGCTGCTTGAAATGGTGGACTCAGGCCCGGATTGGACCAGGGGAGAAGCGGGAGGAGCACACTTGCTCTGCCCTCTGTGCTGCCGATCCGCCGAAGAATGCTGGTGAGAGGGACTCCCGGCAGCGTGCAGCTGCTTGAAATGGTGGACTCAGGCCCGGATTGGACCAGGGGAGAAGCGGGAGGAGCACACTTGCTCTGCCCTCTGTGCTGCCGATCCGCCGAAGAATGCTGGTGCCCATCTACTCAAGTTTGATGCCTGAAGCCAGGCTTTACGATGTGCTCCTATGGCTATAGCAGAAGTTCTGCTAACAGACTCAAAAGAGTCTATGGAAGCACGAGAAAGAAACCAAGAGATATTGTGGCTATGACTAAGAAGTAAGGAATAGTCTGCAGCCTGAGGCTCTGATAGAAAAGGAGTCAAAAGAGATAATTTCTTTGTGATCTCCTGAAGGGATAGACTCATATAGAAAATATATGAGAGAATCCTTGATGCCAGCATAGATGTTTGGAAGGTTTGACGTCCAAAGGCATCCAGTGTTCTAGATGCACGTCCTGGCGGGAAAGAAGAATGTTTTTTCTTGCTTTTTACCTTCCTCATTGCTGATTCCACTACAATGGAATGATGGGGAAGTTGAGGCTTTTGAAATCCTGGAGAGGGGGGCAACCTGATACAGAAGATCAGTTGCTGGAGGAGGTGAAGAAACCTTTAAAGGTTTTTCCCAAATCCTCAGAAGAAGATTCTGCAAAGAGTGATGTAAAGGAAGCATTACATTTTCCTTTCCTGCAGAAGAACCCTGAGAAGACTCATAGCTAGGGATAGGAATATTAAGGAAGGTTGCCATGTCAAGGAGAAATTTCTGAAAAGAAGGATCTCCAATGGGAACCATTCCTGGACAGGCTAAAGCTAAAAAGGTAGCCTGGGCACCGGAGGATGTACCTGTCTGGTGCAGAACAGGATTTGTAATGGATGGATAGTGGAACTGGCAGTTATGATTTGAGACAGTCAGTAGTGCATTATCCATGTCAGGTATCGACTCCAAACTAGGTATAGAGAGGAGCGATCCGGGTGAAAAAAGCATGGAAGGAGCTGGTACCGATGATACTGCAGGTACCGGTATCGATACCGATACCGGTGGTTGCGCCGGAATCGAAGGCGAAACCGACACCGAAGCATTCATCGGAGGCTGCTCAAGCGGTACCGAGGTAACTAAAAACCTTTGGTGAGTATCCTCGGTACCGTGCATGCGGAATCGGTAAACATTGGTTCCGGAACGTGTCGGTACCCAGTCCTCTAGACTAGAAATCGATTCTAGATTCGGCATCGAAGGAAGCGAGTCCATCGATGCATGTCTAGAGGGTACCGACGTCGGTGGTGGTATCGGCGACACTGGCGATACTGGAAAGTCAATCTGGGGCGTATCGATCGGTCCCGAAGGTACCGAGGACGCCAGATGACGATCCCTGGTGAAGAGTGGATCACTCAACACCAGCGCCGATGCATCGGTACCCCTCGAAGCGGATGCCACCCCCGAGCATGGCTCAAGTATGTTCTGTGAGGGGTGAGCCCCAGGAACAACCTGAAACCCCTGAAATGCTTTGGAGCCCGAAGACTCCCGCCGGGGTTTTGATGCCAATATGGTCTTGAGGGCAAGGCTGAGGCCGTCAGCATGCTTGGCATGAGATCTACCACTCAAGTATTGGCTAGTCTTAACAGACTGTTTGTGGGTTACCTGATCCTGTAGAGAAGAAAAAAACGGTGCCCTCACCCGGGGAGGGAAAACGGTATCGAGGGAAACTCGAAAGAGGGAATCTCTTCTCATGATCTCGTAGCCTGATTGTTCAGGGGAAAAAGGGTCAGGACCCAAACAGGTTAGACACCAGGCATTGGAGTCTAAAAAGAAAACTGTGTTTCCACAGTGGGAGCACTTCTTAGGAGAAGGCGGCTCCATGATGGAGAGGCCTTGCAGGCCCAAAAAATTTATAGGACAGAAACTGAGGGAAAAACTGTCCCTGAGTCTAAGAAAAGAAAAAAAAAAACCCCACCGGCGGTACTGGCGGGAAAACAGCCGCGACCACAAGAAAACAAGAAATAAAGAATTTAAGAAAAAAGTTTCTGTGGTGACAGGACGACATCCTGCCGGCTCCGCGGAAAAACGAAAACTGAGGAGAGACAGTTGGAAAGGCGGGAAGGCAGTGCACAGGCGCGAGGGATGCTCCCAAAAGCTTTCTGATTGGATGCTGGGGAGCATTCCCGTGCAGGCTCCGTCTTTACCGACGTACCCATATGTGAAGACTCATTCCTGCTTGTTCCTGGAGATCCTCAGATACCTATAGCTAACAGGTACTGAAGGATCCAGATAGGGGAGGGAAAAGGGACCTTGGCTCCCAGATTTTTAACCCTGGGCTACTCCTGGACCCCGCAGAGCTGAGGAGTCAGAGGCAAGCCCTGCCACACTGCCCGCCCTAGAGAAACCCCAGCAGTGCTCTGTACAATTTCTACTCTCTCCGTCCCTTTTTCTTCTTTTTTGTTTTCCCATCTGATAGTTTACTGTTTCAATCTTGCCAAAATTAAGGCGGGAGAATTGTTCCTCCAGGGAATTACACAAGCTCTTCACTCAGCTGCTGAGAACTGAGTGAGAGAGATCTGGAGCTGCAGGGGGAGCTCTTGTACTGGGATATCAGAACTCTGATATACTCAGTTCTCAGCTGCTGGTGAACGATGACAGCCCGTGTATAATTGGACTGGCCTGTAGGAACGATTAGGAAATCCAAGTTAGTTTCTTCCATTATAGTCTCTAGATCCAGAATCGTATTTCCATTCTACAGGAATTAATATACACGGCTTTCCAGATATTGCCCTTTTTCTCCCCCATTTCTCTAAAGGTACTTAATGTTTTACTTATCTGAGGGCTTTGTTCATCCATCCCTGATGAATCTAGTTTAAAACTCTCTTCAATAGAATAGCCAGTCTGCTGTGGAACTTTGATAGGTGGGGGTGCCATCTCTGTTCAGAAGTTACTGGAAAATCTCATTATCCAGGCAGTCAAAATGCTCTTGACACCATCGAGGCTGTGAGCTTCTCTACCCTTTACCCTTGACAGGAGGATTGAGGAAAAACATTACCTATGCACCTGCTTCCCCCTCTATCCCAAAGCTATGGAGGCACTCAACACGTTTGGAAGGATACTTAGCAGTACCATTTGTGTCAAAATGGATGAGCAACATTGATAATAATTAGTAGGCTTGATAAGTCTGTGCACTCTCACTATAACATCTTAGATTTTAGCACTTCAGATATCACGCCTCCCAGGATATCATGTCTGGTCATCAGATGGATACCTCTGTACCCTTCAGAAGGGAGTCAACAAGCACCAATCTCTTTTGCTTCCTAGTGGTTACAGATGCTGCAATTTGGAGTTTTGAGCTCAAGTTCATCCATTTCCCAAGATGCTCTCACCTCCACCACTTTCAGGGCAGCATACTGGTTCTTCAGTTCAAGGGAAGGTGGAGTTGGGATGTTAATTCCACTGACTGGTGATCCATGTCCAACTGTCTTCTTTCAGGACCATACTATTTTCCTTTCTGTTAGAGAGCTTTGATGCTGCAAGAAGCATTTCACACAGCAGCAGAAGAGGACACATCAACCCAGGTTACAGGAATGGGGTGAGGCCAATTAAGTTGAATGCCTGCAAGTTAGTGTCTGGGCACTGAGGATTTTGGTCCCAGCAAAGGACTCTAAGTACAATGGAAAGATACCTGCAGGGTAAAAGCATTCATAGACTGCCTGGATGACATCCTGAGGAATTTAAACAAGGATTAGAGAATGTGCCATAGTGAAGGCGCTAATGGCAGTAGTGCCAATGGCCCAGAAGACCCAAGGAAGACCAACCTAGTAGCAAGATAAGCTGGAAAGCCCCAAAATGAAAGACTAATAAAGCACAGTTACTTACCTGTAACAGGTGATCTCTGGGAACAGCAGGAATAAGTCTTCACATATGGGTACGTCAGTACCGACGGAGTCTGCACAGGAACGCTTCCCAGCGTCCAATCAAAGAGCTTTTGGAAGCATGCCACCACGCCTGCGTGCTGCCTTCCCGCCTTTCCCAACTGCCTCTCCTCAGTTAAGTTTTAAAGCTGAGACAAAGAGAGAGAGAGAGGAAAGGAAAGATAGATAGAGATACAATTCCTGGGGAGGTGGGTGGGTTGTGAAGACTTATTCCTGCTGTTCCCAAAGATCACCTGTTATAGGTAAGTAACTGTGCTATCTCCAGGAACAAGCAGGAATGAGTCTTCACATATGGGGACTCCCAAGCTAAGATGCCTGGAGTCCCAGCGTGTCATAGGTTGGAACATGCTATCCCCACAATACCAGGCATCCTGAGGATGGAGGGTAGGAGTTGAAAAAAAAGAAGGGTGCTGTGGAACAGCTAACCTAGCATAAGACTGCAACAAGGAGTCCATGTGTGGATGATAATTATCATCAATGATATTGAAAGAAATATTGCAATATGGACCTCCCCTAACCGGATTACACAGCAGTAAGGAGGTTCATGGGATCTACTGGGGAACCCAGTAGAGGAACCTCAAGGAGGACCTCACTGTAAAATGGAGGTAATAAACCTGTAGGAAAAAACAGTGGAGGTCAGATTCCTGAAAGGTAAGAGGGAACCCCAGTAATAACTGGGGTAGTACAAAAACGGTGGGGCCTTCAGCAGAAGGCTTTATGACAAAAGCCGAACTCTTTTGGCAACAGAGTTGCTCACCCTTAGGAGCAAAAAGAGAAGGCTGACCGATTTGGACAAACAGGCACAGTCCTTGTGGGAGGAAAGGGTATGGAAATCCCTTGTATCCCAAAAAGAAAGGACAAATGCCTGAGGCGCTAGAGCCTGTGATTAACTGAAGATCCGCAATGTCTCTCCTAACTGGAGTCAGCTAGGAGAGATACTGGAGCATGGAGAGCTTCAGAGGTACCTAAACCTTAAGGTTATGGTGGAAGTTGTTAACTACCACAGAAAGTGGTTGTGCGTGTAGAACCCCAAACATGCTGGATAGCATAGGTATGGGTAAAGCCCACCTATCAGAATCATATAGCTATATGAGCCTAGACAGTCAGGTAGATAAATATGCAGAATACATATCTACCAATAATAAAATCTCGACAGATTATATATATATATACACACACATACATATACACATACATATAGATATATAGATAGACATATAAGAATATATCTATAGTGAGATATGAAAAGGCATAAAATAAACACAAATGATAGACAGACATCTGTAAGATGTATGCTATAGATATGATATATATATATATATATATATAGGCCTCTATATGGGTGTCTGCAATGAAGCAGACAGAGATATGCCCACAGAATGGTATTCACCTAGGAAATGTGGAAAGGAAAGATTCCTCTAACAAGAAGGTGGAACCTACTTGAGAAGAGATATAGAGAATCTATTCCCACTGGTTTTGAGCTACAGGGATGCTAGCTAGTGAAAATAACCAGGATGGTTACGTGAAAAGCAGAGGATGATATCAGTCTGCAGCCAGCAAGTCCTGAGTATTCCAGAACTCTAGCATGGTAAGTGAACAGAAGACGCATAAAAATGAGATACCATGCTGACCTGCTTAAGGGCAAAAAGATATCATGTGTTCTTACCATGAGAACGAGCTGCAAGGAGAAAAGCATATTGCCGATTGGAAATACTATGGACCAAAGCAGGGAATTGGCAACTCCTTAAGCTTTCATGTAAGAGAAGGCCTATGTCCTTTAATTAAAAAGGAGATAGTGAAAAAAGGGAGAACCTTTCTAGTCATGGGAGACATGACTGAAAAAGCCTTTTCCAACCATTTAGGATAGCTGTTGGAGAAAAAAAAACCACGCTCTCTAGCAAGGGCCCATAGTGGAGAGCTTCTCTGTAGAATTGCAGAGAGCATGATGCAGGAGAATGAGGAGATAGAACTGGCTGCTGGAGAGCCAGTACCTATGTCAAGTATGCTGCCAAACCCAGGGGAATGGAGATGGCAGAAAGAGAAGACAATCCAACAAGCCTGTAGTGAAATAATTTCCAAGACAGATGACAGTACTGACTTGAAGCCACTACTAAGACCAGACAGAATGTTAGTGGAGGACAATCTGGTTGCTGGTGGACAAGAACCAGTGGTCCAAACATTAAGGCTCCTGCAAAGGCAGCTACTTGCCAGACAGCCAAAAAAATCTTACTGTTTAAAAACAGAAAGAACAGACAGGGGTAGAAAACTCTGGACATGTCTGATGAACTGCCTCAAAGCAAGATTGAAAAGAGGAGTTAACTCAGAGAGGAAAACTCCGCACTGGAAAAGTAATAAAACTAGAGAGGCTAGAGAAAAAGCCCTCCAGTGAAGCAATACTGCTCTTATAAAGGAAAAGCTTGGTAAGAGGGTAAAGAGAATGGAGCTGAAGAAGACTTACAAAGTAGTAAGTCTATAGAAAGGAAAAAAGACATGCTGACACAGGAAACTATCATTTGATAGTGGTAAGACCTCTTTCCATAGCAGGAAGAAGAGGAGAACCCTGTGACCTATAGGCATGAACATCCTGACAGCTCATAGAACATACAACAAATGGATATCTTTTGGGAAGAGATCCATGTCTAGGGTTTAGAATGAAAGCAGTGGATTGCCCCTATTGAGAAGAAGCAACTGCAGATTCTAACCCCCAGAATCACAAGCATCTGATGAAGATTGATCAGAAACCCTGTGGTTGCTGGGTTTGCTGTGCCTGGTGAGAGGTTGAATTCTGGTCACCAGGACGATGCTTCCCTTGCTTGGGAACATCTGTATGATGGGCAGATGATACATAAAACCTTCTTCTGCTATGGGAAGAAAGTTTGGCAGGACATTTCCTACCTACTGGGACAGAAGAAGGTGCAAAACAGCCCCTAGGAACAGGTAAGTCAGTGGACAACTGAGTAACCTGATGTAAAGACTCCTTGTTGAAAAGATTGTCTCCAGTGCAAGGAGTATGTCCCAGTCTTTGCTGTGCCCATTTGTCCAAGTCTGAAGCTTGGAGCCAGGCTCTACGTCGTGCCCCTATAGTTATAGCAGAAGTCCTGCTAACAGACTCAAAAGAGTCTAGGGAAACACGAGTAAGAAACCAAGAGATATTCTGAAGATGCTTAAGCACTCGGACTCTGGAAGGGAAGGAGTCAAAAGATGTAATTGCTTTGTGACCTCCTCAAGAGATAGACTCATATAAAAAATATATGAGAGAATTCTTGCAGAAAGCATAGATGTCTGGAAGGTTTGACGTCCAAAGGCATCTAGTGTCTTAGACTCACGACCTGGCGGATAAGAAGAGCGCTTTTTCTTACTCTTTACCCACCTCATTGCTGATTCCACTACTATGGAATGATGTAGAAGTTGAGTCTTTTGAAACCCTGGAGAGGGGGGCACCTGATATAAGAGATCAGTTGCTCTGGAAGGTGGGGGTACCCTTAAAGGTGTTTCCCACATTCCTAGAAGGAGATCCTGCAAGGAATGATGCAAAGGAAGCATTATGTTCTCCTTTGCTTTGGTAGAAACAGAGCCTTGTGCAGGATCATGTCCAGGGATAGGAATGGCAAGAGATCTTGCTATATCCAGGAGGAAACTCTGAAAAGAGGGATCTCCAACGGGAATCTCCTTTGGACAGGTTAGATCTGAAGAACTAGCCTGAGCACCGAAAGAGCTATCCAAATATTTAGGAAAAGAAGATCCTGCACGGTGCAGTGTGGGATCCTTAAGTGATGGTCGCCGGTACTGGCTGTCAGGAGCAGTGACCGTCAGTACCACATCGTCCATGCCAGGTATCGACTCCAAGCTTGGTATAGAAGGGAGAGATCCTGTTGAAAGAAGCATGGCAGGAGTTGGCCACGATGCTACTGTGGATACCAGTACCGATGCCAATACCGGTACCGATGTCGGAGCCGAGCCCGACACAGACATCGGAGCAGCCATCGGTGACAGTTCAATCGGTACCGAGGTAACCGAAACCCTCCGGCAGCTATCCTCGGTACCGAGCCTCCGGTGTCGGTACCAAAACATGTTGGTACCCAGTCTTCTAGACTAGAGATCGATTCCAAACTCGTGGGCAAAGAGGGCAAAGAGCCTGATGAGCGAAGGCAAAGGCAGGCACCGACCGCAAGGGTAATGAGGACATCTGTACCGTGTCTGACACCGGTGGATGAAGGCCAACCAGTGGCAACTCAAATGGCCTCGGAGGAACCGAGAGTTGCGTGTCCGAATCATCGGAACCGAGCCTTCGGTACCGCTGGGAGCCGGTACCAAGGCGAGTCGGTACCCAGTCCTCCAGACTGGAGATCGATTCCAGACTCGGCATCAATCGATGCACGTCTGGAGGGTACCGACGTCGGTGGTAGTATCGGTGTTGGTACCGATAATAGAAAGTCAGTCTGGAGGGTATCCACTGGTCCCGAAGTCACCGAGGACGCCAGATGACCATCCCTGGTGAGTTTTATCCAACACCAGTGCCGATGCATCTGTACCGCTCAAAGCGGATGCCACCACCAGACACGGCTCAGGTATGTTCTGTGGGGGGGTGAACCCCAGGAACAACCTGAAACCCCTCATACGCTTTGGAGACCGAAGACTCCCGCTGGGGTTTTGAAGCCAGAGGGCCCTTGAGGGCAAGGCCGGAGCCGTCTCCATGCTGTGCATGAGACCTACCACTTGAGGGCTGGCTAGTCTTAACAGACTGTTTGTGGGTTACCTGATCCTGTGTAGAAGAAAGGGACGGTGCCCTGACGTTGGAGGGAAACCGTGTATCGAGGGAACCTCGATGTTGAAAACCTCTTCTCACCCAACTGTTGCCTAAAGGCTCCGGAGGAAAAAGGTCAGGACCCAAGCAGGTTAGACACCGACTTTGAGGGTCTAAAAATAAAGTTGTACCGCCACAGTTTGAGCATTTCTTGGAGACAGTGGCTGGCGATTCCATAGAGGAAAAGAAGAGGCCTAAAAGGCCTGAGAAACCGTAAAACACTATGAAGAAAAAATATCCCTTGAAAAAGGAAGATTTCAAAAGAAAAGAAAACACCGGCGGTACCGGTGGCGTCGGGGAAGACAGCCGCGACCACAAGAAAACTAAAGAAATAAAACAAGAATTTTCTGCGGTGACAGGACGTCCTGCCGGCTCCGCGGAAAACAAAAACTGAGGAGAGGCAGTTGGGAAAGGCGGGAAGGAAGCACGCAGGCGTGGTGGGATGCTTCCAAAAGCTCTTTGATTGGATGCTGGGAAGCGTTCCCGCGCAGACTCCGTCGGTACCGACGTACCCATATGTGAAGACTCATTCCTGCTTGTTCCTGGAGATATGCATGTTCTGGTGGATCCTCCTCTACTGCCATCACACTTTCAGTTAGCGTACCTCAGGGCTCTGTCTTGGGACCACTGTTCCCTCTAAGCTGTGCGCGTGCGCACACACCTCGCCGAGCGAGCGCACATACTTTACAACAGAGCGCACAAAAATTACGGCTCTGATTCTGATAGAAAACAACACAGACGTCTTAAAATTTAAAAGTTATGATTGTAATTACTAGAAATTTCCCTCTTCATTTAGTAATCATCTGTTTTCATTTAATTTGATTAAAATCAATGTGGTGTACATACTGTATTCTGATGTGTAGTCAAAGTTTAAAGTATATAACTCCGAGTGTCGTTATGTGGCGCACAAAAATTTAACCTTCCTTCAAAAGCTGCACACAGCTGATATTTTATGTGCACATAGCCTACAGAAAATTAGATGGAACATTGCTTGGGACCTCTACTTTTCTCTTTACACTCAGTCCATTGGTGCATTTATTTCCTCCCATGGTTTTCGGTACCATCTTTATGCTGACGACTCAATTCTACCTCTGCCCCTGAAATTTTATGTCATGAGGCTGGAGCTAGAAAAGAAACAGTGTTGAAAAAAAACTCCTGATTTGCATGGAACTCAGAAAAGGCAGAGAGCGCAGTTTCAGCGCAGCTCAGCCAGGGGACGCATAAACAATTACACAGTACCTGAAGCAACGTGCTCTAGCATTGATCACATTAATAACAAGCAGTTTCACCTGTTCTCAAACTCAGAACGTGCAAACCAGAAATCCCTTTATAAAGGAAATCAGATGATCAGTGAGAAAGGAGAAGGAGGAGGAACAGGAACTGGAGGAGGAAGAAGGAGAACAGGCACAGGTGGAGGCTAGAGCCAGTGCTGGGGATGTGCCAAGAGCAAGGTCAGAAGGACCGGCAGCAGGAGCAGTGAGAGAAGCCTGGAAGAGGAAGGCTTCCATGTGCAGCCAACTCAAGGAGACAGAATCCAAAAGAGGTATTAAAGGGATAAAGTCCAGAGAGGCCAAAGGTATTGGAACGGAGTCCAAAGCCAAGCAAACCAAAGAAGCAGCTTGCCTGATGAAAGCAACTCTCCTAGCCCAAGTAAGTCTCCTATGCTAAACCAGAAAGGCACAAGGAAAGGAGATTCCTTCTACAGTAATACTTTTGCCAAGAAACACAGAGTGGAAATCCACGTCAGGTTTTCCTGGTAACTCTGATTGTAGAGCAGTGCACAGAACAGCTTGTCAGCCCGAGAAGCTACGTAGCAAGCTGAGTCCTGGGTGTGGCAGCCTATAGAAGCCAAGGTATGAAAAGCCTTTCATTATAAGGGAAAGTTTAAGTGATGAAAACCTTATGGAATTAGATAAGCCTCAGAAAGTTAGAAGAAGTAAAGCTAACCTTTTAAAAGTACTTCCCAACAGTGTGATAAGGAAGTTGTATGGGAAACAGAAGAACCCCTGTGAGGAGTTAACAGATTCTGAAGACAGTCATAGCATTGAAGAAGGTAGTGACCCAGAATCAATGGACTGTGATTGTGAAACCAGTGTTCCCATTCCTCAGAGTGAACCAATGGAATGTAACTTTTGTTCAAGAACTAGCTTGATTGCCTTGCTAAATGTATAGAGAAAGAGAACTCTGCATATGCTGAAGCTGATCACCATTTGTTATCAACCATTTGTTAACAAGCTGATAACCATTTGTTTTCCTGATGTTAATTTCTATTGATTTGAAAGAAGCCTTAACCCAGATAACGGTGGAACCTTTTTGTTAGAGAAAAGAATTTCCTTCATTTTCTTTTGTGTCTTATTGAACCTAAGCGTTGACTGGGGAAATAAAGCCTTATTACCCTACACTTTGGCGTAGACTGTTCTTTATAAGGAGTTCTGCACTACAAGGACCAGAATCCTCCTGGTCCTTCAGCTCAACCACTCCTTAAAATAAATTAAATGTCACCGGACACCCTTATTTACTACGCCAGTAGGGGCACCTGGGGACACACTTCAGGAATCCAGAACCGGATCTCTGCCTGCTTATCCGACATTGCTGCCTGGATGTCTCACCACTGTCTGAAATTGAATGTGGCCAAAACTGAGCTCCTTATATTTCCTCCTACACTCACCTCTCCCCTTCCTCCCTTCTCTATTTCTGTGGATGACACTATACTTCTCCCCGTTTCCTCAGTTCGCAACTTTGGTGTCATCTTTGACTCTACTCTTTCTCTGGGCGCACCCAACATACAGCTAAAACCTCCACTTCTTTCTATATGACATCAGCAAAATTCATCCCTTCCTTTCTACTCATACTACTAAGACCCTTATCCACTCACTAGTCACCTCCTGCCTTGACTATTGTAACCTGCTCCTAGCTAGTCTTCCTTTGAATCATCTCTCTCTCCTTCAATCTGTTCAAAACTCAGCTGCATGGCTTATCTTCTGCCAGTATCCCTTTGCTCATGTAACCCTCTTCTCAAGTTACTTCACTGGCTCCCTTCTTTCGACATCTAGTTCAAACTTCTCCTACTGCCCTACAAGTGCATTCATTCTGTGGCTCCTCGCTACCCTTTCCTCTCTTATCTCACTCTGCATCCCACTTCAGAAATTCTGCTCCTCTGGCAGATCCCTTTTATCTGTGCCCTTCTCTGACACTGCCAACTCCAGACTTCATCCATTCTACTTTGCTGCTCTATATGTCTGGAACAAATTACCTGAGTCTGTGGGTTGGCTCCTTCTCTAGCTCTATTAAAATCCAGGCTAAAAAACCCCACTTCTGAAGCCGCTTTTGTATCATGATGCTCCTCACTCTCATCCACTATGTAAATGTATCCTACCATACTCTATCCCCAGTTTCACTGTATATTTTATCTTAATTAGCTGTAAGCTCTGATAAGCAGCGACTGGGTCTTACATCTATATGTACTGCACTGCATATGCCTTGTAGCGCTATACAACGGGTAAACGTAGATCGATTGTTTACGCCATCAGAATACAGAAAAACTAGGGGACATGCAACAATAAGACTAAGCACTCAGGGGAGGAGTGGCCTAGTGGTTGGGGCAAGATACCTCAGGCAGGAAGGTCGGGGGTTCAAATCCCACTAGAGGACAGCAACCTTGGGCTGGAAGGACTGGGGTTTCTAGTCCCACAGGTGCTCCTTGTGGCCTTGGGCAAGCCACTTAACCCTCCATTGCCCATGTTCCCTGTAAGTATTAGCATATGTGTCTCATATCCCCTCGAGTTAAATGTATCCCCCCAATTGTGTTGTGACCACTTTGAATGAAGAATAAGGTGGTATACAAAAACTGTCTAACTAAATAAAGACTAAGAGAAAATATTTTTTCACTCAATGGGTAATCAAACTCTGGAATTTGTTACCGGAGGATGTAGTAAAACCTGCTAGTGTAGCTGGGTTTAAAAAAGGTTTGGACAAGTTCCTGGAGAAAAAAGTCCATAAACCATTATTAAAGGGGACCTGGGAAATCTACTACTTGCCACAATACAAGTATTGTGGAACCTGTGTTCTTTGGGGAAACTGCTAGGTACTTGTGACCTAGATTGGCCACTGTTGGAAACAGGATACTGGGTTTGATGGACTTTGGTCTGACCCAGTATGGCATATCTTATGTTCTTATGTACAAATGATTAGTAGTAGTATATGGCAGAAGACAAATAAGCATAGTTTTGTAGGCTGGTGGGTACAGGGACAGTCCATCCACTAGGTTGGCTAGACGGCCGCCTGGGGCATCAGATGTCTGTGGGCGGCAGGCATGCAGCCGCACCACCCTCCTCTGTGCTGATTCTGATGGCGGGCAGCTAGGCTCTGCAGCAGAAGCCTGCAGCAGGCCATGTGCATCAGCATATGGCCTACTGCTGCAGGTGAGCCGCCTGCTGCTGGAATCAGCAGCAGTGGGGAGGAGGAGCAGCAGCACAGCTCAGTATGGGGGAGGGAGGGCGGCCCGATGCATGGGGGATGGACATGGCAGAAACCCTTGGGTCGGCCCTGGGAGGGTATAAGGGCAATCACCCTATGTTAGAGTGGTTTGGTTAACTAGCTGGCTAGGTGGATGTCCCCTTCTTTCCTCACCACGTCATGCTTATGCCACCCGATAGGAGGAGTATTGTTCTACACTCAAAGGTATACCAGTAACTGTGCTCCCCTGTTAGAGCTTCCAAAACTACTACAATAGAAATTTGAAAATAATTTTGAAGAGAAAGTTCAAGCCTGGTGGTAGCTGGTAGTGTTCCTTTACCACACTATGTTCAGAATCTCTTGTACTCAAATTGTTTGAAACAGCAGCACCGAGCAGGTAGTAGAATACCCAAAAAGAGCCAATACAGCAGCAAGACTGGTCCAGCAAGATAGCCCTAAGATACCTTTAGAGTGTCAACACAGCAACAAGACAAGCTGGAGAGTTGCAGTGCCAAAAAAGGAATATCTTAAGACATGGAGGACTTCAGTATTGAAAAAGAATAATCCTTCATATCACTTAATGAGGTACTTTGAAAAGATGAGGGAAACCAATGCTGCAGGAATGGGAGAAAGTTGCAGCAATGGTTGGAGGAACAACCTGACCAGCACAAAAGAGTTAATGGCAATAGCAACAGTGTAAATACTCCAGGTAATCGATTCCAAGAAAACTGCAAAACAGGAAAATGAGGGAGAACTGCTGCATCAACTTACTAAGATACCGACTGCACAGCAATGTAGCAGAAAGAGTGGCAATCAAGTTAAGGCATAAAAAGAGTGTGAAAGTAGTACAATGAAAAAACAAAGCCAATGCAAAGCACGAAGAGGATGAAGAATGGCTAAAGGAAAAAAACCCAAAACAAAGAACACTTGTTGCACAGCAACATAGAAAGAAGGGTGCCATGAACACCACAAATAAGGGGGGGAGGAGGGGGCAAAGGGCATCAACTAGGCAGGTCATAAGAACTATGGTTACATGATGCAAGGTTCCACATTAGGAACCACCACCCAGGAAAAAGATTTAGGCATCATCGTGGATAAGGTGAAATTAGACTTACCTGCTAATTGTTGTTCCTGGAGTGGAACCAGTCTAGTCCCGAAACCTCTGGGTTGCACATCTCATCCAGCAGCTTGGAGACTGAGAAACTCCTCTTTTTGTGACATCACCAGTATATCCCTCCAGTGTCCACCTCTTGCCACCAGTAACCTATTGACAAAGCAGACTCACCGGAGAAACCAGTAAGAATTTACCACAATATAAAGCCAACCAGGACTAAATGAACTCACCAAAATTGAAAGAGGACACTAACGCCCTCAGCAATAACTGTGACTGGAAACTTGAACAGGCCACTACTTCACCCAATGAAAGGATAGCAGGATCCCAAGCAAACAAGGCTAGGAACCATCTCCCGTCAGCTCCTACCCCATGTATTATATATATATATATATATTTTTTTTTTTTTTACTCAAAAACAGCGAAAGTAGAACAAGTCTTACCTGTGAACCACGCCAACCATTCAGGCTGCCATTTGCCAAAGAACGCTGGGAGGGATACGGGACTAGAGTGGTTCCACTCCAGGAACAACAATTAGCAGGTAAGTCTAATTTCACCTTCCTGATCGTGTCCCCAGTCTAGTCCTGAAACCTCTGGGTCAGTACCAGAGCAGTAAAGAAATTCAAGCGCGGGAGGGACCCGGCAAACCAGCCTGAAGAACCACTGATCCAAACGAAGTCTCTTCCGCCACCTGCACATCAAGGTGATAGTGCCAAACAAAGGAGTTCAAAGACGACCACATAGCCGCCTTACAAATCTCCACTGGTGACACCAACCAAAACTCCGCCCAGGAAGCCGCCTGAGCTCTAGTGGAATAAGCCTTCAAACCATCCAGCACCGCCCTACCCTTCAGGACATAAGCTGCCGCAATAGTCTCTTTAATCCAACGCGTGATAGACGCCTTGGATGCCACTTCTCCTTTTCTCGGACCCGCGAAGAAAACAAAAAGCCTATCTGACTTCCAAAAATCCGCTGTGCGGCTAAGATACTTCTTCAAAGCTCGCCGGACATTCAAAAGATGCCGCTTCTTAGATGAAGTGGCACCCTTGCTTTCCGCAAACACCGGTAACGAAATCTCCTGGTTCACATAAAAAGCTGAGACCACCTTTGGTAGGAACGCCGGCACAGTCCTCAAGACCACCTTAGCTGCAAAGAAGGAAAGATAAGGTTCCCTGCAGGAAAGAGCTCGCAACTCTGACACTCGTCTAGCCGAACAAACAGCCACTAAGAAGACTACCTTCAATGTGAGATCCTTGAGTGACGAGCGCGCTAACGGCTCAAAAGGCGCCCGCTCCAAAGCATCCAAGACGAAAGGCAGATGCCACTTAGGAAAAACCCGCATGGCCGGCGGCCTTACAAGCGACACCGCCCTTAAAAACCGCTTCACATCACGTTGAACACCGAGCGTCTGTCCCGCCAACCTGCCTCTGTAACAAGACAAGACAACACCGCTACCTGAACACGTAAGGACGCCGCTGCTAGACCTTTGTCAAAGCCATTCTGCAAGAAAGCACAGTTACTTACCTGTAACAGGTGATCTCTGGGAACAGCAGGATTAAGTCTTCACATATGGGTACGTCGGTACCAACGGAGTCTGCGCGGGAACGCTTCCCAGCGTCCAATCAAGAGCTTTTGGAAGCATCCCAGCATGCCTGCGTGCTGCCTTCCAGCCTTTCCCAACTGCCTCTCCTCAGTTAAGTTTTAAAGCTGAGACAAAGAGAGAGAGAGGAAAGGAAAGATAGATTAGAGATACAACTCCTGGGGAGGTGGGAGGGTTGTGAAGACTTATTCCTGCTGTTCCCAGAGATCACCTGTTACAGGTAAGTAACTGTGCTATCTCCAGGAACAAGCAGGAATGAGTCTTCACATATGAGGACTCCCAAGCTGAGATGCCTGGAGTCCCAGCATGTCATAGGCTGGAACATGCTATCTCCCAGAACACCAGGCATCCTGAGGATGGAGGGTAGGAGTTGAAGAAAGAAGGATGCTGTGGAACAGCTAACCTAGCATAGGACTGCAGAGATGGAGTCCATGTGTGGATGATGATGGTCATGAATAATATTGCAAAGGTTATTGCAATATGGACCTACCCTGACAGGATTTCAGAGAAGTATGGAGGTTCATGGATTTACTGGGAAACCTAGTAGAGGAACCTTGAAGAGGACCTCACTGTAAGTGGAGGTAATAATCCTGTAGGAAAACCAGTGGAGGTTAGAATCTTGAAAGGTAACAGGTAACCCCAGTAGGGAAACTGGGGTAGTCCAAAAAACGGTGGGCCTTCGGCGGAAGGCTTTATGAGAAAAACCTTAGCTCTTTTTGGAGGCAGAGTGGGTCACTCTTAGGAGCAAAAAGAGAAGGCTAACCGAGTTGGACAAACAGGCACAGTCCTTGTGAGGAGAAAGGGTGTGGGAACTCCATGTATCCCAAAAAGAGAGGACAAATGCCTGAGGCGTTAAAGCCTGTAATTAACTGAAGATCCACAATGTCTCTCCTAACTGGGGTAAGCTAGGAGAGATATTGGGCACGGAGAGCTTCAGAGGTACCTAAACCATTAGGTTATGGTATAACAATTGTTGACTACCACAGGAGTGGTTGTGTGTGTAGAACCCCAAACCTGCTAGAGAGCAAAGGTATGGGTAAAGCCCCTCTGACAGAATCATATAGCTATATGAGGATAGACAGTGAGATAGATAAGTATGTGAATACATATCTATCTATAATAAAATATCTCAACAGATACGTATATATATATATAGATAGATAGATAGAAAGACATATAAGAATATCTCTACAGTGAGATATGGCAGGGCATAAAATACACACAAAAAATAAATATGGATATGTAGGCCTACATATGGGTGTCTGCAGATAGACAGAGATAAGCCTACAGCACAGTGATCACATAGGATATGTGGAGAGGAAAGATTCATCTAACAAGGAGGTGGAACCTACTTGAGAAGACATATAGAGAATCTATTCCTCCTGGTCATGATCTCCAAGAATGCTAGTTAGTGAAAAATAACCAGGACTGTTACGTGAAAAACAAAGGATAATGTCAAAGTGCAGCCAGCAAGTCCCGAGTCTTCCAGGACTCTAGCATGGTAAGTAGACAGAAGACGCCTAGAGATGAGATACCATGTTGACCTGCTTAAGGGCAAAGGTATCATGCGTTCTTACCATGAGGACGAGCATATCCCCAATTGGGAATACTATGGACCAAGGCAGGGAACTGGCAACTCCTTGAGCTTTCACATAAGAGAAGGCCTATGTCCTTTATATCAAAAAAGGAGATAGTCAAAAAAGGGAGAACCTTCTAGTCATGGGAGACCTGACTGAAAAGCCTTTTCTAACCAGCTAGGATAGCTGTTGGAGAAACCCCCCCCCCCCCATGCTCTCTAGCAAGGGCCCATAGTGGAAAGCTTCTCTGTAGATTGCAGAGAGCATGATGCAGGAGAATGAGGAGATAGAACTGGCTGTTAGAGAGCCAGTATCTCTGCCAACTATGCTGCCAAACTCAGGAAAAATATGATGGCAGAATAGAAGATAATCTAGAAAGTTTGTAGTGAGATGATCGCCAAGAGATGAAGCACTGACTTGGAGCCACTACTAAGACTAGACAGAATGTTGGTGGAGGACAATCTGGTTGTTTGTGGACAAGAACCAGTGGTCCAAACATTAAAGCTCCTGCATAGGCAGCTGTTAGCAAGACAGCAGAAAGAATCTTACTGTTCAAAAACAGAAAGAACAGACAGAACAGGAGTAGGAAACTCTGGACATGTCTGATGAGCTGCCTCAAAGTAAGATTGAGCAGAGGTGGTAAACTCCACACTAGAAATGAAAAAAGTAGAGAGGCTGAAGAAAAGCCTCCCAACAAGTAATTCCCTCTTGGAAAAATTTGGTAAGAGGGTGAAGAGAATGGAGCTGAAGAAGACTTACGAAGTAGGAAGTCTATAGAAAGTTCCTGTGCCAGCATGTATTTTTCCTATCATTTGATAGTGGTTAGACCTCTTTCCCTGGCAGGAAAAAAGAGGAGAAACCTGTGACTTATAGGCATGAACATCCTGACAGCTCAAAGAAATATAGAAGAAATGGATATCTTTTGGAAAAAGATCCATGTGTAGGGGTTAGAATAAAACGGTGGATTGCCTCTATTGAGAAGAAGCAATTGTAGATCTAACCCCAAGAGTCACAAGCATCTGATGAATGATCAGAAACCCTGCAGGTGCTGGGTTTGCTGAGCCTGGTGAGAGGTTGGATTTTTCAGACCAGGACGATGGTTGGGGAACATGTTGAACATGTTGGGGAACATGTTGAACATGTTGGGGAACATCTGTATGATGGGCAAATGATGAATAAAACCACCTTCTCCTGTGGGAAGAAAGTTTGGTAGGATATTTCCTACCTACTGGGACAGAGGAAGGGGTAAAACAACCCTTAGGAACAGGTAAATCAGTGGACAACTGAGTAACCTGACGTAAAGACTCCTTGTTGAAAAGATTTTCTCCAGTGCAAGGAGTATGTCCCAGCCTTTGTTGTGACCATTTGTCCAAGTCTGAAGCTTGGAACTAGGCTTTACGTCGTGCCCCTATAGCTATAGCAGAAGTCCTGCTAACAGACTCAAAAGAGTCTAGGGAAGCACGAGAAAGAAACCAAGAGGTATTCTGGATATGCTTAAGCAGTGAGGAATAGTCTGTACTCCTGGAATCTGAAAGGAAAGGAGACAAAAGATGCAATTGCTTTGTGACCTAATCAAGAGAAAGACTCATAAAAAATATGAGAGAATTCTTGCCGAAAGCATAGATGTCTGGAAGGTTTGACGTCCAAAGTCATCTAGTGTTTTAGACTCACGACCTGGCGGATAGGAAGAGTGCTTTTTCTTACTCTTTACCCGCCTCATTGCTGATTCCACTACTATGGAATGATAAGGAAGTTGAGTCTTTTGAAACCCTGGAGAGGGGGGCACCTGATATAAGAGATCAGTTGCCTTGGGAGGTGTGGGTACCCTTAAAGGTGTTTCCCACATTCCTAGAAGGAGAGCCTGCAAGGAATGATGCAAAGGAAGCATTATGTTCCCCTTTGCTTTGGTAGAAAGAGAGCCTTGTGCAGGATCATGTCCTGGGATAGGAATGGCAAGGGATCTCACTCCACATTGTACCAACTTGTTACTTGTAAACCGCGCTGATGCCGAATAGTGCGGTATAGAAAAACGTTAAATAAATAAATAATAAATAAATAAATCTTGCTATATCCAGGAGGAAACTCTGAAAAGAGGGATCCCCAACAGGAATCTCTTTTGGACAGGTTAGATTTAAAGAACTAGCCTGAGCACCCACAGAGGTATCCAAATATATAGGAAGAGAAGATCCTGCACAGTGCAGTGTGGAATGCTTAAGGGATGGTTGCTGGTACTGGGTATCAGGAGCAGCAACCGTCCTTACCGCATTGTCCATGCCAGGTATCGACTCCAAGCTTTGTATAGAATGGAGCGATCCTGTTGAAAAAAGCATGGCAGGAGTTGGCCACGATGCTGTGGATACCGGTACCGAGGTCAATACCGGTACCGATGTCGGAGTCGAGCCCGACAAAGACATCGGAGTGGTCATCGGTGACGGTTCAATCGGTACTGAGGTGACCGAAACCCTCCGGCCAGTATCCTTGGTACCGAAGCACCGGTATCGATCGATGTCAGTACGAAAACCTATTGGTACCGAGTCTTCTAGACTAGAGATCGATTCCAAACTCGGCATCGAGGGCAGAGAGCCTGATAAGCGAAGCATGGAAGGCACCGACCGTAAAGGTAATGAGGTCGTCGGTACCGATTTCGGTACCGTGTCTGACACCGGTGAAGGAAGGTGAACCAGTGGCAACTCAATCGGCCTCGAAGGAACCGAGAGTTGTGGATCCGAATCATCGGAACCGAGCCTTCAGTACCACCGAGAGCCGGTACCAAGGCGAGTCGGTACCCAGTCCTCCAGACTGGAGATCGATTCCAGACTCGGCATCGAAGGAAGCGAGTCTATCGATGCACGTCTGGAGGGTACCGACGGCGGTAGTAGTATTGGTACTGGTACCGATAATGGAAAGTCAGTCTGGAGTGTATCCATCGGTCCCGAAGGCACCGAGGACGCCAGATGACGATCCCTGGTGAAGAGTGTTTCATCCAACACCAGTGCCGATGTAGGGGTACCGGTACCGCTCGAAGCGGATGCCACCACCGGACACGGCTGAGGTATGTTCTGTGAGGGGTGAACCTCAGGAACAACCTGAAACCCCTTATCTGCTTTGGAGACCGAAGACTCCCGCTGGGGTTTTGAAGCCAGTGGGTCCTCGAGGGAAAGGCCGGAGCCGTCTTCATGCTGTGCATGAGACCTACCACTCGAGGACTGGCTAGTCTTAACAGACTGTTTGTGGGTTACCTGATCCTGTGTGGAAGAAGAAGGGGACGGTGCCCCGAAGTTGGAGGGCAACCGTGTATCGAGGGAACCTCGATGTTGAAGACCTCTTCTCACCAAACTGTTGTCAAGACCCAAGCAGGGTCCCGACTTTGAGGGTCTAAAAATAAAGTTGTATCGCCACAGTGTGAACATTTCCTGGAGAAAGTGCCTGGCGGTTCCATGAAGGAAAAAGAATAGGCCTAGAAGGCCTAAGAGACCGTGGGACACTATGAAGAAAAAATATCCCGTGGAAAAGGAAAAATGTTTCAAGAAAAGAAAAGAAAAACACCGGCGGTACCGGTGGCGTCGGGAAGACAGCCACGACCACAAGAAAACTAAAAAATAAAAACAAGAATTTTCTGCGGTGATAGGAGGACGTCCTTGCCAGTTCCGCGGAAAAACGAAAACTGAGGAGAGGCAGTTGGGAAAGGCGGGAAGGCAGCACGCAGGCGTGCTGGGATGCTTCCAAAAGCTCTTGAATGGACGCTGGGAAGCGTTCCCGCGCAGACTCCGTCGGTACCAACGTACCCATATGTGAAGACTCATACCTGCTTGTTCCTGGAGATTTCTAAGATCTGGGGAACAGAAGCCTTCAGTGCCTCGCACTTTCACCACGCCTCGAAGATCCGCCAGACACGAACATACGCTAGTGAGGTAGACTGTCTCCTGGATTTCAACAAGGTTGCAATAACCGCCAAGTACCCCCGGGACTTTAACCGAGACCACTCAAGAGCCAAGAAATAAGTGAGAACCGACCCACGTGAGGCATGACCAGGGGCCCCTGAATTAGCAGATCCGCCCTGCAGGGAATCCGCAAGGGCTTTGCCACCAACAACCTCACCAGGTCTGTGTACCAGGGACGGCGAGGCCAATCTGGTGCTATCAGAATCACACGACCTCAGAACTTTTCTATCCTCTGCAGGACCCGTCCTATCAGCACCCAAGGGGGAAAGACATACAGCAGTTGCCCCTCCGGCCAGACCTGCATGAGGGCGTCCAAGCCTTCTGACATCCTTTCTCTGCGCCTGCTGAAGAAGCGACTGGCCTTTTGCCGAGGTGAAGGTCGCCATGAGATCCATGACCGGCAAACCCCACCTGCGAACCACCATCTCGAAGACCTCTGGATGCAGGACCCATTCCCCTGGATCCACCGTCACCCGGCTGAGAAAATCAGCTTCTATATTGTCCACGCCTGCTACATGTGCTGCTGACAGGTCCAAGAGATTTTCTTCTGCCCAGCCGCAGAGGACTTCGGCTTCGGCCTCTAGTGCCACACTGCTGGTGCCCCTTTGCTTGTTGACATAGGCAGCCGCCGTCGCATTGTCGGACAACACTCGGACCGCCTTCCCGCCGAGTAAGGACCGAAACTCCTGCATTGCTAGATACACCGCTTTTAACTCCAACCGGTTGATCACCCACATCCTCTCCTAAGGATTCCAAAGCCCCTGCGCAAAGCTGCTCTGACAATGGGACCCCCAGCCCAGCAGACTGGCCTCCGTCATCACCGCCACCCAGTCTGGAGCACCCAAGGACTTTCCCCGCTCCAGCGACTCGGGAAGTAACCACCAGCGTAGAGCCTCGCGAGCAGACCAGTCTCCGGGACAGAGGATCCAGCTGATGCAACTACCGGCGAAGTAACACCCTTTGCAAGGGCCTCATGTGATCCCTCGCCCACGTCACCGTCTCTATTGTCGCCGCCATGGTTCCCAGCAACTTTAGGTAACACTACACCGAGGGAGCCTTGGATCTCAAAAAGCTCCCCACTAGAGCTCGCAGACCTTGTGCTCGCTGCCTTGTTAAAAACACTTTCCTGCTCCGAATGTCGAAGTGAGCTCCCAGATATTCTAGATTCTGTGTAGGCAGCAAGTGACTCTTCGTCATATTTACTATCCAGCCGAGACTTTCCAAGAATGTTACCACCCGGGCCGTCACTCTTTCGCTTTCGGCCTGTGACTTTGCCCGAATCAACCAATCGTCTAGGTAAGGATTGTGATAAGGAAGCTTATCATAGCTCAGGAAGGAGCTATAGAAAAGATGATGTGACTCTGAACAAGCAACCTGTCAGTTCTGGTAGAAATAAGAAAACAGAATTTTCCCATAAAAGACCACCAGTCCCAGAATGCACCAGGTTTCCAACAGCCATCAGAGGAGCTGAAGTGGGGAAACGTGTGTTCAATCAGGAGGGCTATGAGGTAATCCCTAAGCACTCATCTCAAAGGGCAGGGCCTGATTCAGCACAGCTGGGCTGTATTAGGGAGGAGCACTTATCAAGGCAGAATAAGAATAGAGTTTATTCTACAGATGACCATCTTCTTCATGTTCTTCATGATTATCCTCCTTATCCTGAGAAGCAGCTTGAACTTGATCACCAGTTTCATCTGAAGAATCATCAGAAGCAGAAGCCAAACCAGACGGACAGAGAGGCAAGGAAACCCTCTGGAAGGAAGAGGAGAAAAGCCTTTGAGAGGTCTAGAAGAGTCCAAAGCAGTACGTATACTGGGAGGTATTCCAAGGGCCAGCATAGACCATTGGACTGGGGAAAGCCAGAGGAATGGTGCTGCAGAGCAAGGAATCTCCAGACGCTACTTGTGAGGGAGACGGCTGCACGTGGAAGGGACTCTAAGACCTATGCCAGAAGGTATGTGAAGAGAGATCCAGTGTCCAGGGATCTAGATTGGAAGGCTGGACATACGAACTGGACTACATACTGGCCAGGCTATATAGAGAGGAACTATAGCAGCAATGGAAGCTCAGGTATGAACACTGATCTATGCCCTAGCTATAACCTTGAAAGACAGCAGGGAAATAAGTGTTCTCCTGAAAGTGCTCCATTGAGAGATTCATCTGGGCTAATTCATGATATTGAACCGATGTTTGTTGATGAAGGGGGAATAATAGCAGATGAAGATACTGTTTACATGGACTGCTCTCTATCCAAACTCTGTTGGTAACTTTCTGTTATAAAGCACAGCAACCATCACAAAGAAATATAAACTTGTTCTTTATTCTACTAAGGAAAGCTCATGAAGCAGGATTTGACTCACACAGTAGAAAGCCAGCCAGCTTAGGGGTTTCAGCTGGATAACTGATAGCAATTGAGCTGTACCTAATTGCTTGTGAGCTAGGAGAGAATCACTTCTGGATCTGTGTGAGAAGTAATCAGAAGGTAACCTGGAAAAGAGCAGTTTATTTCTTTCTTTGTGGCTTTTCGTTTGTTAGATATATGCTAAGAAAACATTAGCTAATTGCCTGACAAGTTTAAAGGTTGTTTTCCTGATTTTGATTTTGACTTTGTTTTTCCCAGTTAAACACTGGAAGCAAGTAACCTAATTTATGTGCTACCAAGCATATCTGTGCTGGGAGAAATAACCCCATAAATAAATAAGTATCTTATTGGCTTTAACACTTGTGCACAACTAAATTATTATCAGCAGCTGTGTCTGGTGTGAATGAACTACATTGCCCACAATACCTTGCAAAAATCATATAGATATATGCATTGTCAAGACTGTGAAGATTCCCACCCAGGCAGCCGTCTGACAGGATGCACCAGGATGCCCTCCTTGTGCACTGCTGCCGCTACCACCACCATAACTTTGGTGAAGACTCTCAGGGCAGTTGCTAGCCCGAAGGGCAACGCTTGGAACTGATAATGGCCAAACAGCACTGCGAACCTCAGGAATCTGTGATGGTCCTTTCTTATGGGAATATGAAGATATGCTTCTGACAGGTCCAGGGAGGTGAGAAACTCCCGTCTTTTTTTGGTACGATGAAGTAGATGGAGTACCGACCGCATCCGTACTGGTCCGAGGGCACGGAGACTATTGCCCTGAGGTCCAATAGCCTTTGCACCGTCTCCCGTAGCGCTGCACACTGTGTTACAGACTTGCCGGGAGACTGTACGAAGGCCTCCCGCACAGCGCCCAAGAACTCCAGAGTGTAGCCTTCCCTGATGATTTCCAGAACCCATTGATCTGAAGTGATTTGGACCCAGGCAGGATAGAACTCCTGCAAACGCCCCCCTACCGGCACTAGGGGCGTCTGGGTCCCCCTCATCTCATTGTGAATTCTTGAAGTTAGCAGAGGAGGAAGAGGAGGGACCGAAGCCCCTTCCCGCTACGCGAAACCCTCGAAACCCTTGGTTTCTATAGGGAAAGCGCCCCCTTTGTCAGGGATAGAACTTTTGGGATAGAAACCGACAGAAATCCTGCAATTGTCCCCTACCTCCGAAGGCACCCCGAGTCGGCTTGGGCTTATCCTCTGGTAACCGCCCGCCTTTGGACTCCCCGAGATCCTTCACCAGCTTCTCTAAATCCTCTCCGAACAGCAGCCGACCCTTGAAGGGCAGCTTACTCAATCTAGCCTTCGAGGAGTTATCTGCCACCCAATTACGCAGCCACAGGTACCGTCGCACTGCTACCGCAGACGCCATACTTTTGGACAACCTGCGCATAAGATCATAATGAATATCCGCCAGGTAGGCCGCTCCTGACTCCAAGCGTGCAGCCTCACCCGCCAAAGGACTCGGCTGCCCCTCCTGCACCTGCTGCGCCCATCGAAGGCAGGCCCTAGCTACCCACGCTCCGCACACCGCCGCCTGGAGGGAAATTGCATTGACGTTGAAAACGTGTCTTAACAAGACATCCAGCTTTCTGTCCTGCGCATCCTTGAGGGCCGCATTGCCTTCCACCGGTATTGTCGTTTTCTTGGTCACCGCCGACACGGCCGCGTCCACCCTAGGTGTCTTAAAAACTTCCTTATCCTGGTCTAGCAATGGATACAGCCGACCCATAACTCTGGCCCCCTTCAACGGAGCCTCAGGCACGCTCCACTCTTCCTGAATCACCTCCTGAAATACCCTGTGCACAGGGAAAGCTGTTTGGGTCTTTCTGAACACCTGTAACAAAGGATCCTCCAGCGTATCATCTTCCACCGAACCTGGAACCAGCATATTGAGCACTTTCAGGGTCTCCACAATGACAGCAGGCAGTTCCTCCCTTTGAAAGACTTGCACCACTCTAGCCTGGTCCTCTCCCTCTCAGATATCTCCCCTTCTTCCAGTTCTTCGTCTAGAGCTAAACTGTGATCCTCCTCATCTGACAAAGGACCCTCAGATGCCTCCTGCTGTTCTCCAATCTCTTCCTTGCCACAGGGCTTCTTGCCCCCGCTCGGAGGGATCTCTACTCGCTGTGACGCCGGGCACGTCCTTTGCTCCGCTAGCGTCCGCCGCCAGTGACTGCTGCGGGGCACCGCCAAAAACTGTCTGTTGAAGAAGCGTGACAAACTGAGGTGAAAAAATGGCAGTCAAATCCGCAGGAAGAGACGCCTGCGAGGGAGGGGCACCCACGATGGAAGAGGGCTCTGCCACTGTCTCCTCCTGTCCACAAATACTTCAAATTATGGTCCGTTTTTTTGAACGTAGATTGTCAACTGCTTGTGGTGAATACGTTCAAGAAACTTGAAAATGTAAAGAGTTTCCTTTTTTATTTATTTTTTCAATGCTTTTTACAAAACACTGTGTTTCCCAGGCTTCTTTATAAAGCTTTCTCAAAATGATTTTTCAACAATCAATTCTTTAAAGAAGTCCCCAGGTGAACTATTGTGTACAAAGTTATAGTTTAAAACTAGGGTCTCGACGCTCAGCTCCGGCGCCTCAATGGCGTTTCAAAATTTTTCTTCAGGAGACCTTGATCCTATGAACAAACATCATATCAAAGTCCTCATCCTACTATACATTAAAAACACAAAAGTAATAACAACTTATTATCTAAAAACACAAACTACTTACATCGGTTTATGCTGCCCGCGCTTACCCTCCTTGACTTTACTACGGAAAAACGCCGCGCATGCATGATGGTGAATCCTTGTCTTATTTAAACCCCTTTAGAGTGTGTCAAGCATTTATAGCCTGCCAATTTCCAACGTGAAGTTACTGCATACACCGTCATACCTAGCTAATGAGTAGAAATTACAGCCATCTATTGCTTGTCAAGCTAAGGCATGAAGTCTCTTCTTCATTCTCAATCCCTAAACTATATTCTAGAAAATTATTTTTATATTTATTTATTTATTATTCCCCTTGCTTTTAGCGGCTTATTTTCTAATTGTCTACATAACCTAGAAACAGGATGCCCACTCGATAGATACATTTAAGCCCTTTGGAGCAACTGTTTGCAATTTGTGTATCCACCATTGTTCTTGCAAACAGTTGCTCCAAAGGGCTTAGATTTTGGGAAGTTTATGAAAAGTCCCAAATACTGAAGGATGCGCATTGTGCGAGAGAGAGCAACCCTGGCCTCTGGCTCTGAAGGGGCTCAAATAAGCCAGTCGTCTAAATAAGGGAAGACAAATATTCCCAGGGTGCGGAGAAATGCTGCTACCACAGCCATGCATTTTGTGAACACCCTTGGTGCAGAAGCCAGGCCAAAAGGGAGAACCCTGCTTTGGTAGTGCTTCCCTTGAGACAGGAATCAAAGGAACTTTCGGTGAGCTTGATAGATGAGAACATGAGTGTACGCATCCTTGAGATCTAGAGAACAAAGCCAATCCTGACTCCGAAGGTATGGCAGCAGAGTTCCTAGAGAAATAATTTTGAACTTCTCCCTGAACAGGAATTTGTTAACTTCTCTGAGGTCTAGAATGGGTCTGTGTCCTCCTGTTTTCTTTGGAATAAGGAAATAGGGGGAGTAAAAACCTGTACCCCGTTGGGGAATGGGCACCTCTTCTATTGCTCCTTGAGCAAGGAGCATTGTGACTTCTTGACCTAACTGGTGGTTGGGAGAGGTCTGAGAATTGAACTGTCTTACTATTGTAGGAGGGGGCATGCTGAGGAAATGAAGCTTGTACCCCTCTCGTACAATAGACAGAGTCCAATTTTCTGTTGTTATCTGACACCATCTGGGGGCAAAATGACATAACCTTCCTGGGATGGTGGAAGGTTCTGGGCCAGGAAGGCAAAGTTCTCTAGATAGGAGTCAAAGCCCCTGTGGAGGCTGAGTCTGCTGAGCTGGTTGAGGCTTAGCAGCTTTCGTTTTTCTTTGCCTAGGTTGCTGCTGCTGTCCCTTTTGGGCAGACTGACATGAACGATATCCCTGCTGGGTATAGGAGAGATAAGAGTAGTTACTCACCTGTAACAGGTGTTCTCCAGGAGCAGCAGGAATCAGTCCTCACATATGGGTGACATCGGCGCTGACGGAGCCCCCATGCGGAGCATTTTCCCAGCTTTCAAAGAAAGCCTTTGGGAATGCAGGCACGCATGCGCGGTCCCCTTCCCGCCCAAAGGTGCCATCTTGCTCAGTCTATTGACATAGCTAAAAGACAACACAAAAAGAAAATGAACTATATACAACTGCATCTCCAAGGGGAGGAGGGAGGGTTGTGAGGACTGAAGCCTGCTGCTCCTGGAGAACACCTGTTACAGGTGAGTAACTACTCTTTCTCCAGGACCAAGCAGGAAGTCAGTCCTCACATATGGGTGACTCCCTAGCTCTGGGCTACCAGGAACCCAGGCTGAAAAATAGAGCTCCCTCTAGAGCCTCAGCAACAGTGAGAGAATCTTCTCTGAGACCACACCTGAACGGTAGCCCAACATCAGGGCCGGAGGGTAGGAGTTGCCTAAACCTCGAAGAGATTACGGAGTACCGCTTGCCCAAAAGCACTGTCCCTACGGGATTCCCTCTCAAGGCAGTAGTGGTCCGCAAAAGTCTGGCTTGAAGACCAAGTAGCGGCCCGGCAGATGTCTGCCAACGGAACAGAACGGAAGTGAGCTACTGATGAGGCTTTCGCCCTGACCCGGTGGGCCGTGACTCGACCCTCCAGGGTGAGGCCGGCTGCCCTGTACACCCAGGCGATACAGTCTGCCACCCAGATGGACAACGTACGCTTAGTGACAGGCAACCCCAATTTATTAGGGTCAAAGGAAATGAAGAGCTGAGAAGCCCTTCTATGCCCCTGCGTACGTTCTAGATAAAAGGACAGCGCCCTTCTACAATCCAGGGTATGCAGGACAGTTTCTGCCCTACTGGCGTGCGGCCTGGGAAAGAACGTCACAGTACCTGACACAATAAGGAAGACAAAACATACAACTAGTAACAGTGCCTTCTCATTTGTAGCACCAACCCTATGGAACAACCTCCCAGATCAATTAAGAGAAATAAAAGATCTACAAAAATTCCGAAAGAACGTAAAAACATATCTGTTCACCCAACACTACTCCAACATAATTTGTGACATGGGTATGGCCTCCCAACCTCCGTAGATCACTCGACTTGGATACACTCTTACAAATTGATTCACTACAGTTATGACCTCTGAAAATATGATGATTCTTTAAACATAACTATATGTAAATCTATGTAGCAAATTGTAAATAGTTCTAAATCAGTTTTTACTTGTATATAGTTAGCTACAGTTCTGTGTATGTTATATAGTTGCACTTTGTTCCATGTACCTTAACATTGTTCGATGTAAACCGCACTGATCCTGGGAATTGGCGGTATATAAAAGTTTTGCAAATAAAAGTTTTGCAAATTGCAAACGTCGGAAGTACTACCTCCTGGTTGAGGTGGAAGGAGGACACTACCTTGGGAAGGAACTTAGGATGAGTCCTCAAGACTACCCTGTTCTTATAGAACCTGGTATACGGCCTATCCGAGACCAGGGTCTGAAGTTCACTCACACGCCTGACCGAGGTGAGTGCCACAAGGAACACCACCTTCCAGGAAAGGAAACATAAATGGCAGGTTGCCATCGGCTCAAAAGTTGGGCGAGTCAGTTGCTGCAAGACCACATTGAGATCCCACTCAGTGGCCGGTGGACGAATAGGAGGCTTAAGCAGAAGCAGGCCTCTGAGAAAACGAGACACCAGAGGGTGGCCCGAGAGGGAATGTCCATCCACCAGCGAGTGGTGAGCTGAGAGGGCACTGAGGTGAACCCGGACAGAGTTGGACTGAAGGCCCAGGTTGAAAAGGTGGAGCAGGTATTGCAGCACCACCTGTACCGAGCAGAAGGGGTCCTCTTGCTGTTGAGAACACCAAGTAGAGAACCTACGCCACTTCAGAGCATAGGCCTTTCTAGTGGAATGCTTCTTGGAGGCCAACACCAGCTCGTCAACCTCCCTTGATAGGAGCAAGGGAGCAAGGACTAGCCTTTCAGCAGCCAGGCCATCAAATTGAGGGATTTGAGGTTGGGATGCAAGAGGGATCCCTGATCCTGAGTCAGAAGGTCGGGTTGCAACCCCAGAGGAAGTGGAGTATCCACTGCCAACTGCAGAAGAGGGAACCACGGCTGCCTGGGCCACCTGGGGGCTATCAGGATCACCGTGGCTCGGTCCCGCTGGATTTTGAATAGAGTCCGGGCCACCAGAGGTGTGGGAGGAAAAGCATACAGCAGGCTCTCTGACCAGGGGATCAGGAACGTATCTGGCGCTGTTCTCGAGGGATACGGTTGCCTGAAACAGAACCTGGGTAGTTGCCTGTTCAGCGGACTGGCAAAAAGATCCATGGTCGGAAGTCCCCACTTCAGAAAGATCTGTTGTACCACCAGAGGATCCAACTGTCACTAGTGAGGCTGCAGGAGTCTGCTTAGTCTGTCCGCCAGGTAGTTTTCCTGGCCTGGGAGGTAGACCGCCCTGAGGGTCATGCCCTGATTGACAGCCCAGGAGCAGAGAGCTTGTGCTTCCAGGCACAGAAGTTTGGATCCTGTGCCTCCCTGCTTGTTGACGTAGAACACAGCCACCTGGTTGTCCGTCTGAACCAGGACAGACTGGTGAGACAGGATCTGCGAGAAAGTCCGTAAGGCTAGTCGAATGGCCTGCAATTCCAACAGGGCAGTGTGCCCCCCAGCCCTGCAGGGAAGCATCGGTTGTCAGTACCTGAGTGTGTGGGGGAGGCCTGGAAGGGAAGACCCCTGACCAGATTTGGGAGATGCCTCCACCAGCGTAAAGAGTCCACCAAGAGTTTGGACACCCTTATTCTGTCTGACAATTTCCCTGTGGCCTGCAGCCACTGTGCCTTGAGGTGCCACTGAGCCGAACTCATGTGCAGCCGGGCATGCGGTGTGACATGCACTGTGGAAGCCATGTTACCTAAGAGCCGGAGGAAGTGTCTGGCCGAGACCAGAGAGTTCGCCTGAAACTGGCCGGCCAACTTTATCAGCCTGTGAGCTCTGTCCACAGGCAAATAGGCCTTTGCATGGATGGTATCCAGTCTTGCCTCTATGAACTCCACGTCCTGTGAGGGGACTAAAGTGGACTTGGGGAAGTTTATGACGAACCCCAGGTGCTGAAGCAGGGATATGGTTCTGAAGGTGGCCTGCCTGGCCTCGTGTGGAGACTGGCCCCTGATAAGCCAGTCATCCAGGTGAGGGAACACAAAGATCCCCTGGTTCCTGAGGTAGGCCACAACCACCGCCAGGCATTTTGTAAAAACCCTGGGGGCGGAGGTGAGACCGAAAGGAAGCACTCTGTACTGGAAGTGCTTTCCTCCCACCACAAATCTGAGGAATTGTCTGTGACTTGGATGGATGAGGATGTGGGTATAAGCATCCTTCAGGTCTAAGGAGCATAGCCAATCTCCCTGCTGGAGGTAGGGGCAGTAAGATTCCAAGGGTAAGCATCTTGAACTTTTCCCTCTCCAGAAACTTGTTCAGATTTCTCAGGTCGAGGATGGGTCTGAGGCCTCCTGTTCTTTTTGGTACCAGGAAGTACCTCGAGTAGAAGCCTTGCCCTTCCAGGTGGTGAGGCACTGGTTCCACCGCCTGGCCCTTCAGTAGACCTTCCAACTCCTGAAGGAGTAGGTTTCTGTGCAGAGGGGGTCTTGTAGGCTCCCCTGGAAAGTAGGAGGTGGGTATCTGGGTGAAGTGGAGCAGATAGCCCCTTTCGATGATGCTTGGCACCCAAGTATCCCCTGTGATGGCTGGCCACCTGTCTGCGTACAGGGTCAGCTGACCTCCTGTGCCCTGGAGAGGAGGAGAGGCTATGCTGGCATAGTCAAAAAACCCCTCCCTGCTGAGCAGGAGCCGGAGTAGGAGGCTTGGGGGCCTTCAGCCTACAGGGCCCATGACCCTGCCCCTTGGCCTGCTGGCCCTGTTGGGGAGCTGCAGAGGCCTGGTAGTGAGGGTAGGTTTTGTAGGCAGCGGTATTCCTCGGGTAAAGGTCTTTTTCCCCCGAGCCCTTCTTCTGAGAAGGGGCAGAGGTTTTCCTGGACAGCCACATCCGGTTAAGAGTCTCAGTCTTGCGATCTGCAGCCTTTTCTGCCATGGGCTTGCCAAAGAGGTTTTCACCTCGGCAAGGGACATCGACCAACTTGTCCTGTACCCATGGCTCGAGGTCCGAGGATTGTAGCCAGGCCTGGCGGCGTGCACCGATGCCGGCCCCTGCTATCCAGGCCGAAGCCTCAAATCCATCGTAGGCTGCTCAAGATATAAACTTCGAGCACTCCTGAATACCAGAAGACAAGGCCTTGAACCTCTGCAAAGGTTCCTCGGACAGACCAGCAGAGAACCCGGCAATTTCCTTTGCCAGGTCTCGAAGGTACATGCCCATATAGAGCTGGTAGGTCTGGACATAGCAAGCAAGCATAGAGCCCTGGAAGCACTTTCTACTGAGGGCATCCAGGTTCTGGGCCTCCCTGACAGAGGGCACCGAGGAGTGCATCTTCTGACTCTCTCCCACATGCGGAAGAGCAACCGCTCCAGCATCGGAGGTACCGGGACAGTAAAGGCCTCCTTGGGAGGAAAGTCATACTGCAGAGCCTCGAGGTCTGCAGGGAATGCCAATGCTTTGGCCATGTCCCTTACGAAATCCGAGAACCTGGTATCCTCTGGGGGGGGGGGGGGGGGGTGGGGGACCTTGTCCGAGGCTCGGATCCCGGTGAGTCCAAAGGGACGCACAGAGTCCAGAAGGTGTCAGGAGACTCCTCCTCCTCCGTTTCCCACGCCAATTCCTCCGAGGAGGAATCAAGCGGCTCCGAGTGAGCGGGCACCGATGCCATCCGCCCCAATGCCGAGGGAACCGGCGTCGACGACCTCGGTCGAGGATCGACTCGAGATCGCATGGTCTCGAGGATCGGCTCAGCCTCCGGGGTCGACTTGGACGTCGATGTCCTGGTGGTCGGGGCAGATGCGCCGGTGAGACCGGCGATCAGCACCCACTGCTGCTCCATGAAGGCAGACAGTCTGTTCTCCAAGGCCGTCAACCTGAGTCCGAGCTCAGGAGACCGAGCAGCCTCCAACTCGGGCCCCAACGGCTCCCCCAGAAGAGAGTCCACGAGGACTACAGTACTCACGTGACTCGGGGCCTCTGACTATACGAGGATGCTTTGCAGACCTCTCCGACTCCAAAGACCTGGGATGGCGATCGGGGCTATGCGACCTGGCCCTCGAGGAGCCAAGAGCATCCACCGATGCCACCCTCGTGGGTTTCTTCTTCCTTCGGTGCTCCCTCGAGGGGGACTCCCTTTCAGAGGAGCCCCGACGATGCTCGGGGTCAGACTCCCGAGACGTCGAGGCCTCTGACAAAGTCCGGACCCGTCCAGAGGCAGACTCGGAGAAGATCCTCTCACGCTGGTGCTGACGGCTCCGTAATGCCTTGGAAGACATTTTGCCACAGGGGATACAGACTGTAGAATCAAGGTCTGGCCCCAGGCACCGGAGGTAGCAGTCGTGTGTGTCGGTGAGAGACATCAGTTTCTTGCACCGATCACACTTCTTAAAGCCACTGGCAGCCATCGGGGGAAAAAAGGGCCCCTGCAAGATCAAAAAATTGGGCTGCCAGGGAAAAGAAAAAAGGCGCGAACGCAATCTCTAAGGACAAAAACCAAAAAAGGAGATCTAGGCTTGGCACCAATGTACCGAGCCTAGGCGGGAAAGGAACAGACGTCGAACCGAAGAAAAAACTCGACCCAACGCAGAAAAAAAATCAACTTTTTTCACGGGTGACAAGGACAGGCGTCCGTAGGGCTCCGCGGAAAAAAGAAGACTGAGCAAGATGGCACCTTTGGGCGGGAAGGGGACCGCGCATGCGTGCCTGCATTCCCAAAGGCTTTCTTTGAAAGCTGGCGAAATGCTCCGCATGGGGGCTCCGTCTACGCCGATGTCACCCATATGTGAGGACTGACTTCCTCTGCTTGGTCCTGGAGAACAACCTCTTCTTCTTACTGAAGAATGGTTTCTTAGAGGATCTTTTCCTCGCAGGATCAGCTGTAGATTTGGACAATCTATAACTTGTTTTACTGTAACGGTTCCTTGATGTTGCGTATCCCAATTTTACCTTCACTCTTTAGTTTAGTCAGTGTATGCCCCCCTGTCTCTGTTCTCCCTTCTTGTGTCTGGTAACCGCTTTGATTTAAGGAAAAGGCGGTATAGAAAACCTGTTAAATAAATAAATAAATAAAGTGATATACAAACTATATCGTAATGATAGAGCTGATCAAATTGGTGGAGGGGTTGCGCTCTATGTTAGAGAGGGCATTGAGTCAGAAAGGATTAAAGTTTTGCAGGGAACAAAATTTGCTGTAGAATCTCTATGGATTGAAATTCCACTTATGAAGGGGAAGGTGATGGCAGTGGGGGTGTACTATCGACCGCCTGGCCAGAATGAACAAATGGATGATGAAATGCTCAAAGAAATCACAGAAGCTAACAAAAGTCACAACAGAGTAGTAATAATGGGTGATTTCAATTACCCCGGTATCGACTGGGTCAGTGTCACGGCAGGACAAACTAAAGAGATAAAGTTTCTAGATGGAATAAATGACTGCTTCTTGGAGCAGCTGGTTCATGAACCGACCAGAGGGGAAGCCATACTGGACCTAGTCCTTAGTGGAACGCCAGATCTGGTGCAAGAAATAAGGGTGTTGGGACCACTTGGCAATAGTGACCATAATATGATCATGTTTGATTTAATTATTGGAGAACAAATAGTAAAGAAATCCACAGTACTACCTTTTAACTTTCAAAAGGGAGACTATGATAGAATGAGGAATATAGTTAGGAAAAAACTAAAAGGAGCGGTTCCAAAGGTTAAAGACTTACAGCAAGCTTGGGTGTTATTTAAAACTACTATCCTCGAAGCCCAGACCAGCTGTATTCCACGCATTAAGAAGAGTGGGAGAAAGTCCAAAAAACTGCCAGCATGGTTTAAAGGTGAGGTCAGAGAGGCTGTTGCTGCCAAAAAAGCAACCTTCAGGAAATGGAAAAAAGAGCCAAATGATGAAAACTGGAAACAGCACAAGCACTGGCAAGTTAAATGCAAAGCATTGATAAGGCAGGCAAAGCGGGAATTTGAAAAGAAACTTGCTGCGGAAGCAAAAACACGAAATAAAGACTTTTTCAAGTACATTCGTAGCAAAAGGCCTGTGAGAGAGTCAATTGGACCGTTAGATGATAGAGGGGTAAAAGGGGCAGTAAGAGGAGACAAGGCTATAGCGGAGAGACTGAATGAATTCTTTGCTTCGGTCTTTACTGAGGAAGATGTAGGGATGTTACCCAAGACTGAAGTGGTATTTAAAGGTGATACTGCAGAGGAATTGAGAGAAATATCGCTACACCGGGAAGATATATTACAACTATTTGATAAACTGAATAGTAGCAAATCACCTGGACCGGATGGTATACATCCCAGAGTGTTGAAAGAACTGAAATATGAGATTGCAGACCTGCTATTGGTAATCTGTGAACTTTCATTAAAATCATCTGTAATACCTGAAGATTGGAGGGTCGCCAACGTAACACCAATTTTTAAAAATGGTTCCAGGGGTGACCCGGGAAATTACAGACCGGTGAGCCTGACGTCAGTACCAGGGAAAATGGTAGAAACCATCATAAAGAACAAAATTACGCAGCATGTAGATAGTCATGGCCTAATGGGAGACAGCCAACATGGCTTTAGACAAGGAAGATCTTGTCTTACTAATCTGATATGTTTTTTTGAAGGTGTGCATAAACAGGTAGACAAAGGTGAGTCGGTTGATATAGTGTATCTGGATTTTCAGAAAGCTTTTGACAAGGTCCCCCATCAGAGACTTTTGGCAAAGCTAAAAAGTCATGGGATAGGAGGCAGTGTACTATTGTGGATCGGGAACTGGTTAAAAGATAGAAAGCAGAGAGTAGGGCTAAATGGCCAATATTCCCAATGGAAAAAGGTGAATAGTGGAGTACCCCAGGGATCTGTACTGGGTCCGCTGCTTTTTGACATATTCATAAATGACCTGGAAAAGTGAGGTTATCAAATTTGCAGATGACACAAAACTGTTTAAAGCTGTTAAAACCCAAGAGGAAAGTGGAAAACTGCAGGAGGACCTGGATAAATTGGAAGACTGGGCATCCAAATGGCAAATGAAATTTAATGTGGACAAGTGCAAAGTCATGCACCTAGGAAAGAACAACCCACACTATAGTTACTCGATGCAAGGCTCCACATTAGAAGCCACCACCCAGGAAAAAGATTTAGGAGTCATCGTGGATAACATGTTAAAACCCTCCACCCAGTGTGCAGCGGCGGCCAAGAAAGCAAACAGAATGCTAGGTATCATAAGGAAAGGGATGGAGAATAAAACAAAGGATATTATAATGCCTCTGTATCGCTCCATGGTACGACCGCACCTTGAATATTGTGTGCAATTCTGGTCACCGTATCTTAAAAAGGACATAGCGTTATTAGAAAAAGTACAGAAAAGAGCCACCAAATTGGTGAAGGGGATGGAAGGCTACTCCTATGAAGAGAGGCTAAAAAGGTTAGGGCTCTTTAGCCTGGAAAAGAGACGGCTGAGGGGAGATATGATAGAGGTCTATAAATTAATGAATGGAGTGGAACGGATAAACGTGGATCAATTGTTTACGCTATCAGAATATAGAAAGACTAGGGGACATGTAATGAAGCTACAGGGTAAACTATTTAAGACAAATAAGAGAAAATATTTTTTCACTCAACGTGTAATCAAACTCTGGAATCTGTTACCGGAGGATGTGGTAAGGGCTGATAGTATAGCTGGGTTTAAAAAAGGTTTGGACAAGTTCCTGGAGGAAAGGTCCATAAACCACTATTAAAAAGGGACCCAGGATATCAATGCTTGACCCAGTACAAGCATTGTGGAACTTGTGTCTTTTGGGGAAACTGCTAGGTACGTATGACCTAGATTGGCCACTGTTGGAAACAGGATACTGGGCTTGATGGACCTCGGTCTGACCCAGTATGGCATGTCTTATGTTCTTATGTTCTTATCTCTCTCATTAGCTTTTTCTTGCCAATTCTTTCCAAAGTGATTCTCTCCTGTGCAAGGTATATTACCCCAGTTTGTCCTGTACCCAGATTTCTAAGTCAGATGCCTGGAGCCAGGCAATTATAACTTTTGCATGCTATAATTTGTAAATAAGCAGTAATTTACACAACCATGTATATAGTTAAAATATTGTTTCCCTGTAATATAGTTACTATGTACCACTAATGTTTAATGTTCTATGTAATACAATATTTCAATGTTTTTGTTATATTGTTTTTAAAAAGTTCTCCGTAAACCGCCCCTGATCTCTGGAAGGGGCAGTATAGAAAAGCACACAAATATATAAAATAAATTCTGCGTGCACCTATGGCAATAGCAGAGGTTCTGCTTATGCATTCAAAGAAGTCAAAGGCTGCATGATTCACAAACTTGGAAACATCCTGAGCATGTTTAACAAGAGTAAGATAATCTTGCCTTTTATCATCAGGAAGGAGAGGGCTCATAAGCTCTAAGTCTCCTGTGACTTCCTTAAGAAACATTCCCATATATAAGATATAGGAACTGATCCTAGCAGAAAGCATGGAAGCCTGGAAAGATCGACGTCCAAAGGCGTCAAGAGTCCTACACTCACGTCCTGGAGGATTAGATGCATGCCTTTTTGCACTCTTCATCCATCTCATGGCTGATTCCACCACCATGAAATGGTGTGGTAATTGAGTCTTCTGAAACCCAGGACAAGGGGGAACTTGATACATGGTGTTGAGTCTTCGAGAATGAGTAGATGTGGTTAGAGGTGTTTCCCACATCCTTAACATAAGATCATGCAAGATCTCATGAATAGGTAAGGTAGCTGCCTCCTTGGGAGCTTTAGGGTATTGTATGATTTCTAATTCCTTTGCCCTAGGCTCTTTTTCAGGAGCCACTGTGATGGAAAGACCTTGGGCCACATCTTGGATAAAATCCTGAAAGGACACATCCTCTGGTGGAGACATCCTACACAGAGAAGAGGAATCCTTGGGAAGAAGTACTCTGGTATCGGCAGAGCCTTCGGAGTCTTCAGACTCATCTGAGAATTCGAAGTATCTCCGATCCGGGTGACTGTGCAAGGCACAGTACCGGTACCGATCGAAGTTGGCATCGGAGTAGTCCAGTACCGACTTGTCGATGACAGATAGAGACGCATGACTCTGTCCCGGTAGAATACCTGCCCATGTCGATGCAGTCGGTGCCGGTACCAGTTGAATTATCTGAAGCAGTTTCAGGGGTATCAAGGCCGTGAGAGGAGCCGCCAGACTGCGCTCAATAGCCAAGAATCTCTGGTCTATCGACACTGCCGATGCTTGGGTATCAGTGCCGGTAAAAGAGGCCGGAACCCCAGAGCATGGCACCAGCAGTTCTGCCGAGGTTGAAGCCTCGAGAACATCCTGGAGCCCTGTTAGTGCTTTGGAAGCCGAAGGCTCCTGCCGAGGCAATTTTGCCGGTGAAAGTCCCTCAAGGGCAACGCCAGAGGCATCTCGATGTTTAGAAGGAGATCTAGTGGTTGGGGCAAGGTACTTCAGGCCGGAAGGTTGGGGGTTCAAATCCCACTAGAGGACAGCAACCTTGGGCCGGAAGGACTGGGGTTTCTAGTCCCACAGGTGCTCCTTGTGGTCTTGGGCAAGCCACTTAACCCTCCATAGCCCATGTTCCCTGTAAAATAGTTATCTCCAAGTTATAATGCCCTGTTCAATGTAATTTCAGTTTGTTCAATGTAAACCGCACTGATGCAGAATAGCGCGGTATATAAGAGAAAGTAAATAAATAAATAAATAAATTAATAAATCTACCCTTTGAGGATCGGCTAGATTTATGTTTAGCTATCCGAGATCCATGGGAGGAGGATGAAGCTCTAGAGGATGTCGATGTCACTTAGGCTGCATCGGAGGGAAAAAGGGTGCTGAGCTTAGCAGCTCGGTTTTGCCGGCCCCTTTTTGACATCATTCCACAGGCAACACACTCTGAAATAGAGTGGTCAGGACCTAAACATTTGAGGCACCACTCATGGGTGTCTGTGACGGAGATGGTACCGCCACACTTAGAACACTTTTTAAAACCCGAAGCGGGTTTTTCCATTTTGAGGGAAAAAGCTGTGCCTAGTGCCCAAAATGGCGCGTGGCACCCGAGAAGAAAATTACTGGAGAAAGACTCCAGAAACAAAGGGGTTTTTTAAAAAATTTTAATAGAAAAAAGAAAAGAACCGGCGGTACCGGTATAGCATCGAGGGAAGGCAGACGCGACCACAAAAAAAGTATAGGGGTGGGGGGGGGGGGGGATTTTCTGTGGTGACAGGATGTGCGACCTGTCAGCTCCGCGGAAAACAAAGAACTGGAGAGGGACAGTTGGGAAAGGCGGGAAGGCAGCACGCAGGTGCTGTGGGATGCTCCCAAAAGCTTTCCTATTGGATGCTGGGGAGCATTCCTACGCAGGCTCCATCGGTACAGATGATGCCCTTATGTGAAGGCTACGTTCCTGCTTGTTCCTGGAGATCACCTGTTACCGGTGAGTACACTTTCTCCAGGAACAAGCAGGAAGCCCGTCCTCATACATGAGACTCCCTAGCTCCAGGATGCGAAGACTGAACCACGACAGCACCTATTGCGACCAACAGGGTAGCCGTGAGTTGCAGGTGGTGAGTCCCCGCTGAGAGACTCTGCAGACCCTAGCATCCAGCGACACTATCACTCCGGTAGCCTGAACACAGAGGTCAGAGGGCAGGCATTGCCTACACCTCAAGAATATTACGGAGTACCACCTGGCCGAAGGTACTGTCCCTGTGAGACTCGCTCTCCAGGCAGTAGTGAGCTGCATACATGTGAATGGAAGACCATGTGGCAGCCTTGCAGATTTCTGTCATTGTCACTGAGTGGAGGTTGGCCACAGACACAGCCATTGCCCTCACGTGACGCGCTGTTATCTGCTGCTCGAGGACAGACCAGCTCGCTCATAGGCGAGAGCAATACAGTCTGCCACCTAAGTGGACAGAGTTCGCTTAGTCATGAGGAGCCCCAGTCTGCTGGGGTCATAAGATACGAAAAGCTGAGAGGCTTTCTGATGGCCCCGAGTCCTCTGCAAGTAGGACAAGGCCCGCTTACAATCCAGTGTATGAAACACTAGAGGTCCTCCCTATCTTCTGGCGTGATTCCGCAGAAAGAAGGTGGTGAGGACCACCTCTTGGTTGAGGTGAAAAGGGGACACCACCTTCAGGAGGAATTTGGGGTGTGCGCGGAGCGCCACCCAGTTCTTGCAAAATCTGATATAGGGTGGATAAGCCAACCAGGGCCTGGAGTTCACTCACTCTTCGAGAGAATGTGAGGGCCACCAGAAAATCCATTTTCCAAAGACAGGTACCATAGGTGGCAAGGGGCCAGGGGCTCAAATGGTGGTTTGGTGAGCTGAGAGAGCGCCATATTGAGGTCCCACTCTGCTGGTGGTGAACAGGAGGGGACATGGATAACAGGAAGCCCTGGAGGAACTTGGAGACCAGGAGCTGGCCTGAAATGGGTTTTCCCTTGATAGGGTGGTGGTGAGTGGCTATGGTGCTCAGGTGTACCCTCAGTGAGTTTGATTTCAGCCCGGTGTGCGACAGGTGCAGTAGGTATGGCCCCATATCACAATGTCCTTTTCCTCATACTCCCCAACTGCCTCCCCTCCTACTAGCACCCTCATTCCTTCCCCCCCATTCCCCCTCTACCTTCCTCACTTCTCCCTCCATTCTGTCTTTTAACCTAGCATCAGCTCTTGAGCTTCATCACACTCTCCCCCTCATTCAACCAGCCCCTCTTCTCTTTAAGGCAACCTCACCCTCGCTTCCGCCGTAGTGCCTCCTCTTTACCCCACTCTCTACTACTCCTTCTCTCATCAGGTAATATCAACCCCAACCCTGGCCCTCCTCATTTTCTATCTTAATCTAAGAAGAGTTCTTCACGTAACTTATCTAATCTCATCCATATCCCTCTCCTTTCCCCTTCCACTCTCCCTCCCTCATGTGCCACACACTCATCCATAGATATCAACCCCAACCCTTGCCCCTTTAGAATTCTGTCTCACTCTAAGAAGACATCCTCACGTAACTTGTCCAACCTCATCCATATCCCTCTCCTTTCCCCTTCCGCTCTCCTGTTCTTATGTGCCTTATGGAATGCATGCTCGGTCTGTAATAAACTTGCTTTCACTCATGATCTCTTTATCTCCAACGCTCTACATCTTCTTGCCCTGAGACCTGGCTCCTCCCAGATGATACCGCATCTACTGCTGCTATCTGTCACGGGGGCTACCAGTTCTCCCATACACCTCATTCCACTAGCCGTGGTGGTGGTGTTGGGCTTCTACTTTCTCCCTCTTGCCAATTCCAACCCCTCCTGCTGCCTCAGTCTCACTCCTTTCTCTCTTTTGAAGTCCACTCCTTTCGCCTCTTCACACCACTTCCCCTCCGAGTAGCTGTTATCTATTGCCCACCCGACAAATCCGCTTCCACCTTCCTTACCGACTTCTGGGTTTCCATCTTTCTGGATTCCTCTTCCCCCACTCTTATTCTTGGCGATTTTAACATTCACGTCAAAAACCCCCTCAAATCCCCATGCTTTAAAGCTCCTTATCCTTACCTCCTCGTTTGACCTCCAACTTTGTTCCACTGCCCCCAACCACCAGCACAGCCACTGCCTTGACCTGATACTTTTCTGTAATTCCTCTCCTTCAAACTTCCATAACTCAATCCTTCCCTTATCTTACCACCACCTTTTAAGCTTTAATCTTCAGCTTCCGCTGTCTCAACCTCGTCCTGTCTCCTCCGACCTATTTAGAAACCATAATATTGATCCCTTGACTCTCTCCTCCACCATTTCTCCATCTCTTTCCTCTATTATGTCATTCAAGTCCGTCGACGAGGCAGTAACCTCCTATAATGTTGCACTATCCTCAGCTCTGGATGCTCTTGCCCCACCCACCCCACATCCTGTGAGATGTTCTGCACCCCAGCCCTGGCTTTCATCCACCACCTGCTACTTACACACCTGTGCCCGTTCGGCTGAACGGGCTTGGATCAAATCCCGCTCCCCATAAGACCTTCTACACTTCAAATTCATGCTTGGCTCCTTCCAGTCAGCCATAGCACTTGCCAAACAAGAATACTACATGCATCTAACTCTCTCGCCTCTGATCCTTGCCGCCTCTAATACCCTCAGTTCTCTCAAGGTGCCGACGCCCCTGGTCCCGCCCTCCCTTTCTGCCCAAACCCTAGCCGACTACTTCCATGACAAAATCCACAAGATTACCCTCCAATTCCCCACCTCATCTACCTCCCCTCCTCACCAATTCTCCCCCCCCCCATCCCTACTACCTCTGCTACCCTCTCCTCCTTCCCTATGATCTCTGAAGAGGAAACCACACTCTTCCTTTCTTCCTCCAAACCCACCACCTGTTCCTCTGATCCTATCCCCACCCATCTCCTAAACCCCATCTCCCCCACCGTTGTCCCTTCCATCTCTTATTCTCAACCTTTCACTCTCCACTGCAACTGTCCCCGTAGACTTCAAGCATGCTGTGGTCACACCTCTCCTCAAGAAACCCTCACTCGATCCCACCTGTCCTAACTATTGACCCATCTCCATCCTTCCCTTCATATCTAAACTACTGGAATGAGCAGTCCACCGCTGCTGCCTTGACTTCCTCTCCTCTCAGGCCCTCTTGGACCCTCTACAATCCGGCTTCCGTCCCTTACACTCCACTGAAACGGCTCATACAAAACTCTCCAGTGACTTGTTCCTGGCTAAATCTAAGGGCCTCTACTCTGTCCTCCTCCTTCTCGACCTTTCTGCTGCTTTTGACACGGTTGACCATGTACTTCTCCTCGATATCCTCTCCTCACTTGGTTTCAAGGGTTCTGTACTATCCTGGTTCTCCTCCTACCTCTCCCATCGCTCCTTCAGTGTATGCTCTGGTGGCTCCTCCTCCTCTCCTACCCCGCTCCCTGTTGGTCTACATCAGGGATCCATCCTGGGTCCACTCCTTTTCTTTCTCTATACCTAATCCCTTGGTGCGCTTATCTCCTCCCATGGCTTTCAGTACGATCTCTATGCCGATGACTCCCAAATCTACCTCTATGCCTAAAATCTCTCCAGCAATCCAGACCAAGATCTCTGCCTGCCTTTCTGACATCACTGCTTGGATGTCTCACCGCCACTTGAAATTGAACATAGCCAATACTGAACTCCTTGTCTTTCCCCCACCCAATTCCTCCCCTCCTCTCTCAGTCTCCGTGGATGGCTCTACGAGCCTTCCTGTTTCCTCGGCCCGCAATCTGGGGGTTATCTTTGACTCCTCCCTCTCCTTCTCCACACATATCCAACTCGTAGCTAAGACCTGCCGCTTCTTTCTCTACAACATTAGCAAACTCCGCCCCTTCCTTAATGAACACACACTACTAAAATGCTTCTCCACTCCTTAATCTCCTCTTGCCTCGATTACTGCAACCTACTCCTTGCTGGTCTCCCTGTGAGCCATCTCTTTCGCCTTCAATTTATTCAAAATTCTGCTGCTCGAATAATCTTCCGCCAGCCTGGCCATGCCCACATTACTCCTCTTCAAGTCACTTCACTGGTTCCCTATCCAATTCGGCATTCAGTTCAAACTTCTCCTGACCTACAGTGCATTCACTCTACACCCCTTAATACCTCTCATCTCTTATCTCCTCCTACAACCCCTCTCGGAAACTTCGCTCTTCTGGCAAATTGCTTCTATCTAGGCCCTCCACTCGCACCGTTAACTCCAGGCTTCGCTCCTTCCACCTTGCTGCACCTTACGCCTGGAACTTACCTGTGTCTATATGCCAGGCACCCTCCCTAGCCATCTTCAAATCCAGGTTGAAGACCCACCTCTTCACTGTCGCTTTCAGATCCTGACTTCTATCCTTTGTCTTGACTATCCTGTCTAAACTGTAAATGCCATATTTTGTGTTGCCCTGAATTGACTATTGCTCCATGTTTTGTCTTGACTAGATTGTAAGCTCTGACGAGCAAGGACTGTCTCTTGCATGTATATCTGTACAATGCTGCATGCGTAGTGCTATATAAATGCTAAATAGTAGTAGTAGTAGTAGGTACTGCAGTACTAGTTGAACCTGGCAGGAGAAAGGATTCTCCTCTCTTTCAGGACACCAGACTGAAAACCTTCTCCACTTAAAGGCGTAAGCTTGTCTGGTGGAGGGCTTACAAGAGGCCAGCAGGATCTCCTTGACTTCTACTGGGAGACTGAAAGGGACCAGGGTTATCCTTTCAGCAGCCATGCTGTTAGCGTTAGCAACTCCAGGTTGGGGTGCAGGAGCGCGCCTTCCTCCTGAGACAGGAGGTCTGGGACTCAGCCCAGAGGTGCCACTGACATGGAGAGCAACAGAGGGAACAAAGGTTGCCTGGGCCACCTGGGCGGAATCTGTATAACTGATGCCCTTTTGCTCTGGACCTTGAAGAGGGTCTTGGCGACCACGGAAGAGGGGAGGGGGTTGGTGGAATTGCAAAGAGCAGGACCACAGACCATGAGATAAGGAAAGCATCTGCCACCACTCTTTCTGGATGCGGCTGATGGGAGCAGAAGTGAGGAAGCTGCGTGTTGTCCAGAAAGGCAAATAGGTCCATCACAGGGCTATCCCAGAGGAAGAAGAATTGTTGCACTATCCTGGGGTTTAATTGCTACTCATGTGGGCAAAATCTGTCCGCTAGGCAGTTGTCCTGGCCAAGGAGGTACACCGCTTTCAGCAGCATGTTGTGTGCTGTGAAGGAGACAATGGCCACCGCCTCCTGGCAGAGGGAGTACGAGCCCGTGTCCCCCTGCTTGCTGATATAGAACATGGCGACCTGGTTGTCTGGATCAGTACAGGCCGGTGTCGCAGTCTGTGGCGGAATGCTTGTAGGGCCAAGAAGATCGCCCTGAGTTCCAGAAGATTGATCTGAAGGAGAGACTCCTCCAAAGACTAGCTTCCTTGTGTGCGGTGGTCTCCACAATGCGCCCCCCCCAACCCAGGAGGGAGGCGTCCATGGTCAGGGTCCTCTGTGGCGTGTGTGCCTGGAAGGATATTCCTGCCTAGAGGTGATGCAGGTTTTGCCACCAACTGAGGGACTCTGCCAACTGTCAGGTAACCCTGACCCTATCCTGTAGTCTGCCTGTGGCTTGAGCCCAATGTGAGCGGAGGCACCATTAGGCTGTCCAGATTTGTAAGCGGACTGAGGGCGTGACATGGACCGTCAAGGCTATGTAGCCCAGTAGGTGAAGAGTCGGCACTGACAGACATTGCTGAACCTCTTCTTCTAGTTGCCTGAGGCATTCTGCCCTTTCTGTTAGGACGACCTTGGCCTATAATATGTCCAACTGGGCCCCTATGAAATCCAGACTTTGGGCTGGAAAGAGATGGGATTTGGGGTAGTTGATGACAAACCCCAGGTGCTACAGAAGGATTGCCCGGTCTGCGGCCTGGCTGTTTTCTGAAGCTGTGCTGCCTCTGATGAGCCAGTCATCCAGGTAGGGGAAGACGAAAGTCCCTTGTGGGCGGAGACGACATCATAAAGGGCGGTATATCAAAAATCCAATAAACAAACATTGACCTGCAAGCTCTAAGAGCAAGAGGATCTAGTGAAGGAGAGGATGCACTGGCTCTTCTGGAAAAAACCTAGGTGGCATCTGTTGTAGGTGGAGGAGATACCCTTCCTTTACCACTTGCAGTACCCACTGGTCTGAGGTGACTCCGGCTCACCTGTGGGGAAAGAGTGTCAGGCGGCCCCCTGTGGGGTGGTGAGGGTCTTTTCCCAGAGGGTTTCTTTCAGGGAAGGGATGAAGTCTTCTTAGAGAGCCTCTGCTGAGTTACCATGTCAGCCTCTATCTTGGTAGCCTTGTCGGCCATGGCTTTTCTGAACAGGTTCTCCCTGGTGCAGGGGACATCAAGCAGCTTTTCTTGGACCTATTGCTTGAGGTCAGAGGTCTGCAGCCAGGCCTAGTGCAGGGTCTCAAGGCCCAGGTGCGGCTCAAGGCAATCAGCTGCCAGAGGCGAGAGATGAGATGGCACCTCTCCCTCCCCCGGAGCAGGGGGGTGTCTTTCTCAAGTCAGGGACTGAACCAAACCAAAAAAACAGATTAGATAATGTGGAGAAAACGCGAGATGTTTGCACACTAAGGAACTAAAAGAAAGAGCGAGAACCGCAGCACTGTTTATAACACCAAATTATAACTAATTTTTATTTTGTTATAAACTGCATTATGGTTATTGCTTTTTTTCTTTTTTGAACATATATTTTGCATCCACAGAACCCCCCTCCCTCAATAATGGGTGCAGAACAGAAGTAGGATATTCACCCACAGAATTCAATTTCTTAAAAAAAAAATCTGACTCCCAATATCTCACTAAAAACAAACATTCTCCAGTACCAGACATATTGTGAACTAATACAAAACCCTACAACAAAGTCAGTGAGGATCTGTAGAGCAAACCTACAATACCATACCAGCTCAACTTCCAAAACTCACATAAGAAGCCTACCCCAAAAAAGCTTAACTGTAAATACTGCAGCGGGCCCTGGAACATCCAAAAATATATTTGAAAAGCTGAACAATTCGAATTACTACAGAATAAATCCCTACGTACAAACTCCATGTTAATAGCAGACCTGGCCTTGGCCACAAACTCAGAACACAGACCCTCACCAAAGTACAGAATAAGTGACCATAACCTAACAAACATATAGATAAAAATTAAACTGAAACCGCAAAAAAGTCAGATTCTGCATACAATGCAAGGCGAGAACTAGAAAGAGATGCATTTCCCTATACTTTATACAATTTGAAGATAGCACCAAGACTGTTCATTAAGCTGAAAATAAAGAGTAGTTACTCACCTGTAACAGGTGTTCTCCAGGAGCAGCAGGAATCAGTCCTCACATATGGGTGTCATCGATGCCGATGAAGCCCCAGCTGAGCATTTCCCCAGCTTTCTATGAAAGCCTTTGGGAATGCAGGCAGGCATACACGGTTCCCTTCCCGCCTAAAGGTGCCATCTTACCTCAGTCAAATGACATAGCTAAGAACAGCACACAAAAAAGAAAAATAAACTATGTATAACTGCAACTCCAAGGGGAGGAGGGAGGGTTGTGAGGACTGATTCCTGCAGCTCCTGGAGAACACCTGTTACAGGTGAGTAACTACTATTTCTCCAGGACCAAGCAGGAAGTCAGTCCTCACATATGGGTGACTCCCCAGCTCTGGGCTACCGAGGAACACAGGCTGAACAAGAGAACTCCCTCTAGTCTCAGCAGCAAAGGCTTTTCAAGGACACAACCTCCACCGGTAGCACAACAGAGGGCAGGAGTTGCCTAAACCTCAAAGAGATTCTGGAGTACTGCTTGGCCAAAAGCACTGTCCCTAAGGGACTCCCTCTCCAGACAGTAATGGGCCACAAAAGTCTGGCTTGAAGACCAAGTTGCAGCCCTGCAGATGTCTAACAAGGGCACAGAGCGGAGATGAGCCACTGAGGCAGCCATTGCCCTGACACGGTGGGCCATAACCCGACCCTGCAAAGGAAGGTCAGCCGCCTTGTAAGCCCAGGTGATACAGTCAGCTACCCAGATGGACAAGGTACCCTTGGACACAGCCAACCCCAACTTAACATAAGAACATAAGATATGCCATACTGGGTCAGACCAAGGTCCATCAAGCCCAGTATTCTGTTTCCAACAGTGGCCAATCTAGGTCATATGTACCTAGCAGTTTCCCCAAGGGACACAGGTTCCACAATGCTTGTATTGGTTCAAGCATTGATATCCTGGTTCCCTTCTTAATAACGGTTTATGGACCTTTCCTCCAGGAACTTGTCCAAACCTTTTTTAAACCCAGCTACACTAACAGCCTTTACTACATCCTCGGGTAACAAATTCCAGAGTTTGATTACACGTTGAGTGAAAAAATATTTTCTTTTATTAGTCTTAAATAGTTTACCCTGTAGCTTCATTGCATGTCCCCTAGTCTTTCTATATTCTGATAAGCCGTCTCTTTTCCAGGTTAAAGAGCCCTAACCTTTTTAGCCTTTCTTCATAGGAGTATCCTTCCATCCCCTTTACCATTTTGGTGGCTCTTCTCTGAACCTTTATTAAAAACTCTATATCCTTTTTATTTATTTTATTTAGTATACATTTGTATACCGCTACTTCCAGCGATCAGCAGCGGTTTGATTACAGATTGGAAATTGTCAAATCATGACAGGAAATTTTTGAGGTATAAACACATTGATTAGACAGGAAAGCACAGCACACAGAGAACATGGGCTATGGAGGGTTAAGTGGCTTGCCCAAGACCACAAGGAGCACCTGTGGGACTAGAAACCCCAGTCCTTCCGGCCCAAGGTTGCTGTCCTCTAGTGGGATACGGCGACCAGAATTGCACACAAAATTCAAGGTGCGGTCTCACCATGGAACGATATAGAGGCATTATAATATCTTTTGTTTTATTTTCCATTCCTTTCCTTATCATACCTAGCATTCTATTTGCTGGGTTGGCCGCCGCTGCACACTGGGCCGAGGGTTTTAACATGGTATCCACAATGACGCCTAAATCTTTTTCCTAGGTGGTGGTTCCTAATGTGGAACTTTGCATCGTGTAACCATAGTTTGGGTTGTTCTTCCCTAGGTGCATAACCTTGCACTTCTCCACATTAAATTTCATCTGCCATTTTGATGCCCAGTCTTCCAATTTATCAAGATCCTCTTGCAATTTTCCACAATCCTCTTGGGTTTTAACAACTTTAAATAGTTTTGTGTCATCTGCAAATTTGATAACCTCACTCGTTATTCCACTTTCCAGGTCATTTATGAATATGTCAAAAAGCAGCGAACCCAGCACAGATCCCTGGGGTACACCACTATTCACCTTTCTCCATTGGGAAAATTGGCCATTTAGCCCTACCCTCTGCTTTCTTTTAACCAGTTCCTGATCCACAATAGTACACTGCCTCCTATCCCATGACTCTTTAGTTTTGCCAAAAGTCTCTCATGAGGGACCTTGTCAAAGGCTTTCTGAAAGTCCAGATACACAATATCAACAGACTCACCTTTGTCCACCTGATTATTCACTCCTTCAAAAAAACATAACAGATTAGTGAGACAAGATCTTCCTTGTCTAAAGCCATGTTGGCTGTCTCTCATTAGTTCATGACTATCTACATGCTGAGTAATTTTATTCTTTATGATGGTTTCTATCATTTTTCCCGGTATTGACGTCAGGCTCACCGGTCTGTAGTTTCCCGGATCACCCCTGGAACCCTTTTTAAAAATTGGTGTTACATTGGCGATCCTCCAATCTTCAGGTATTAGAGATGATTTTAATGATAGTTCACAGATTACTAATAGCAGGTCTGCAATCTCATATTTCAGTTCTTTCAATACCCTTGGATGTATACCATCCGGCCCAGGTGATTTGCTACTCTTCAGCTTATCTAATAGTTGTAATACATCTTCTAGATGTATCGATATTTCCTTCAATTCTTCCGCACCTTTAAATACCACTTCAGTCATGGGTAACATCCCTACATCTTCCTCAGTAAAGAGTGAAGCAAAGAATTCGTTCAGTCTCTCCGCTATCGCCTTGTCGCCTCTTAGTGCTCCTTTAACCCCTTTATCATCTAATGGACCAACTGACTCTCTCACAGGTTTTTTGCTACGAATGTACTTGAAAAGGTCTTTACTTCGCGTTTTTGCTTCTGCAGCAAGCTTCTTCTCAAATTCTCCCTCTGCCTGCCTTATCAATGCCTTGCATTTGACTTGCCAGTGCTTGTGCTGTTTCCAGGTTTCGTCATTTGGCTCTTTTTTCCATTTCCTGAAAGATGCTTTTTTGGCAACAACAGCCTCTCTGACCTCAACTTTAAACCATTGCTGGCAGTTTTTTGGACTTCTTTCCACTTTTCTTAAAGCGTGGAATACAGCTGATCTGGGCTTCCAAGATAGTATTTTTCAACAACAGCCAAGCCTGATGTACGTCTTTAACCTTTGCAACTGCTCCTTTTAGTTTTTTCTTGACTGTTTTCCTCATTTTATCATAGTCTCCCTTTCGAAAGTTAAAAGGTAGTACTGTGGATTTCCTTACTATCCTTCCTCCACTAATTAAATCTAAGGCGATCATGCTATGTGGCCCCAACAACCTTATCTCTTGCACTAGATCTGGTGTTCCACTAAGGATTAGGTCTAATATGGCTTCCCCTCTGGTTGGTTCATGAACCAGCTGCTCCAAGAAGCAGTCATTTATTTCATCTAGGAACTTTATCTCCCTAGCAAGTCCTGACGTGACACTGACCCAGTCGATACCGGGGTAGTTGAAATCACCCATTATTATTATTGAGCTGTAACTTTTGTTAGCTTCCTTGATTTCTTTGAGCATTTCATCATCCATTTGGTCATTCTGGCCAGGCGCTCGATAGTACACCCCCACTGCCATTGCCCTTTTACATGGAATTTCAATCCATATAGATTCTACAGCAGATTTTGTTTCCTGCAAAACTTTAATCCTTTCTGACTCAATGCCCTCTCTAACATAGAGAGCAACCCCTCCACCAATTTGATCAGCTCTATCATTACGATATAGTTTGTACCCAGGTATCACAGTGTCCCACTGGTTGTCGTCCTTCCACCATGTCTCTGATATTCCAATCATATCTAACCTTTCATTTAGTGCGATATATTCTAATTCTCCCATCTTATTTTTTAGACTTCTAGCATTTGCATACAAGCATTTTAGAGAATGTATTTTATCCATATTAATTTGTCTGTTAGACATGAGTAATTTGGGATCTTTAAGCTCTGTCTGCTCCATACTTGAGGGCATTTGGGCTACTTTACTCTTTTGTGGAACCTCTCTGCTTTTGGTAGTATCCTTCAAAGATACATTCTTCCGAACCATCTGCTCTTGGGCGACTGTCGGCTTTCCCCTTATATCTAGTTTAAAAGCTGCTCTATCTCCTTTTTAAAGGTTAATGCCAGCAGCCTGGTTCCATCCCGGTTAAGGTGAAGCCCATCCCTTCGGAAGAGCCCCTCCTTTCCCCAGAATGTTCCCCAGTTCCTAACAAATCCAACCCCCTCATCTCTGCACCATTGTCTCATCCACGCATTGAGACTCCGGAGCTCTGCCTGCCTTTTGGGTCCTGCGCGTGGAACAGGAAGCATTTCGGATAATGCTACCCTGGAAGTTCTGCATTTCAACTTCCTACCTAAAAGCCTAAATTTAGCCTCCAGAACCTCCCTACCACATTTTCCTATGTCATTGGTACCAACATGTACCAAGACAGCAGACTCCTCCCCAGCACTATCTAAGACCTTATCTAGGTGGCGCGTGAGGTCCGCTACCTTCGCACCAGGCAGGCATGTTACCAGGCGATCCTCACGTCCACCAGCCACCCAGCTATCTACATGCCTAATGATCGAATCCCCAACTATGAACGGCTGTCCTAACCCTTCCCTCATGGGCACATGGCCCTGGAGAAACTTCCTCGGTGCGAGAGGGTTTTACATCACCTGGAGGACAGGTCCTAGTTACAGGATCACTTCATGCCACACCAGGGTGATGCTCTACTGTCACGTGACCTCTCTCCTCCATGGCAACAGGGATGCTGCCAGACTGGAGGTGGGACTTGTGATAAGGAAGCTTATCATAGCTCAGGTAGGAGCTATAGAAAAGATGATGTGACTCTGAACAAGCAACCTGTCAGTTCTGGTAGCAGTAAGAAAACAGAGTTTTCACATAAAAGACTACCAGTCCCAGAATGCACCAGGTTTCCAGCAGCCATGAGGGGAGCTGAAGTGAGAAAACGTGTGTTCAATCAAGAGAGCTATGAGGTAATCCATAAGCACTCATCTCAAAGGGCAGGGCATGATTCAACACAGCTGCGCTGTGTTAGGGAGGAGCACACATTAGGACAGAATAAGAATAGAGCTTATTCTACAGATAACAGCTACAGACACAGCAACAGCTTCAAGCTCAAGCACCAACATCATCTCGAGAAACAGAAGCCAAGCCAAGCGGATAGAGTGAGAAGGAAACTCTCTGGAAGGAAGAGAAGAAAGGCCATTGGAAGGTCTGGGAGAGTCCAAGGCAGTACCCATACTGGGAGGTATTCCAAGTGCCAGCAGAGCCCATTGGACTGGAATCAGCCAGAGGAATGGATTGGCAGAGATAGGAATCACCAGTGGCTACCTGGGAGAGAGAAGACTGCACGTGGAAGGGACTTTCAGACCAAGGCCAGAAGGTATGTGAGAGAGGATCCAGTGTCCAGGGATCAAGATTGGAAGGCTGGACATCAGAACTGGATTACATACTGGCCAGGCTATACAGAGAGGAATTATGATAGCAGGAGAGGCTCAGGTATGAACACTGATCCAGACCCTATCTATAATAGTGAATGGCAGCAAGGGAATAAGCATTCTCATGATAGTGCCTTATTGAAAGACTCGTCTGTGCCAATGTATGAAAGTGACCCTATGCTGATTGATGAAGGGGGAATTACAACAGATGAAAATATTGAGTACATGGACTGTTTTCTATCCAAATGCTATTGCTAGCTTTCTGTGAGCAAACACATCAGCCATCACAAAGAAATCTAACTTTGTTCTTTATTTCACTGCAAACAGCTCCTAAAGCAGGATTTTGGGTTCACACAGTAGCAGCCAGCCAGCTAAAGGGTTTCAGCTGGACAATTGATAGTAATTAAAGCTGCACCTGATTGTGTGTGTGAGCAAGGGAGAATCACTGCAGGTTCTGTGTGGAAAATAAGCAGAAGTTAACCTAACCAGCAAAGTTTATTCATTTCTTTGTGCCTTTTTATTTGGTAATTATTTGCTAAGAAAACATTAGCTAATTGCCTGACAAGGTGAAGGTTGTTTTCTGATTTGCTTTGTGACTTTATGTTATCCATTTAAACACTGCAAGCAAGTAACCTCATTTATGCTACCAAGCATACTTGTGCTGGGTGAATTAATCCCTCATCAATAAAAGTAGTATTTTATTGGCCTTACCACTGGTTACACAACTCAATTATTGTCTTCAGCTGTGTTTGGCGTGAAAGAACTACATTACCCACAATACCTTGCAAGAATCATATGAATATATGCATCGTCAAGATTGTGTAAGTTCTCACCCTAGGCAGCCGTCTGACAGACTTCAGGACTATATCCCTGTAGGTCTCGTCTATGTACCTCTCTGCCTGTCGTATGCTTTCCAAGTCTGCTACTTTAGCCTCTAGAGAACGGACTCATTCCCTGAGAGCAAAGAGCTCCTTGCACCTAGTGCACACGTAAGACCTCTCACCAACTGGGAGAAAATCATACATGTGACACTCAATGCAAAAGACTGGAAAGCCCCCATCCCGTTGCTGGACTGCTGTCTGCATCTTAGTTTTAAGTTTGTGTTTAGATCTAAGTTCTTTACTTACTAAGGGTTGCTATGGATAATTATACTAATAAAACTGAACCTAATACGTGTAATATACCTTGTTCACCTGAAGCTTAACTAAAGCGTAGTTACTCACCTGTAACAGGTGTTCTCCAGGAGCAGCAGGAATCAGTCCTCACTTATGGGTGACGTCGGCGCCGACGGAGCCCTCGCGGAGCAATTTCCCCAGCTTTCAAAGAAAGCCTTTGGGAATTGCAGCGCGCATGCGCGGTTCCCTTCCCGCCCAAGGGTGCCATCTTGCTCAGTCGGATGACATAGCGAAAGACAGCAAAAAATTAGCAAAACAATGAGAAGAATGACTGCAACTCCAAGGGGAGGAGGGAGGGTAGTGAGGACTGATTCCTGCTGCTCCTGGAGAACACCTGTTACAGGTGAGTAACTACGCTTTCTCCAGGACCAAGCAGGAAGTCAGTCCTCACTTATGGGACTCCCCAGCTTAAGGCTACCGGAGGCCTCAAGCCGAAAAAATGAGCTCCCTCGAGCTCGGCAGTACAGAAAGAAAGAACTTCTCTGAACACGCCCCCGGCCGGTAGGCCAACATCCGGGCCGGCGGGAGGAGTTGCCTAAACCTCAAAGAGATTGCGGAGGACCGCCTGTCCGAAAGCACTGTCCCTACGGGACTCCCTCTCGAGGCAATAGTGTGCTGCAAAGGTCTGGCTGGAAGACCAGGTAGCGGCCCGGCAGATGTCTGCCAACGGGACAGAGCGGAGGTGAGCTACGGACGCAGCCTTCGCCCTAACACGGTGAGCCGTGACTCGACTCTCCAACGAGAGGCCGGCTGCCTCATAAGCCCAGGCGATACAGTCCGCCACCCAGATGGACAGAGTACGCTTGGAGACGGGCATACCCAACTTGTTGGGGTCGAAGGAAACGAAGAGCTGAACAGCCTTCCTATGCCCCCGCGTACGGTCAAGATAGAAGGATAAGGCCCTCCTACAGTCCAGGGTGTGCAAAACCGTCTCAGCGCGGCTGGTATGAGGCCGGGGAAAGAAGGTGGGAAGAACCACCTCCTGGTTCATGTGAAAAGGAGAAACGACTTTCGGCAGAAACTTAGGGTGAGTCCGCAGGACCACCCTATTAGGGTAAAACCTGGTGTAGGGAGGCTCCGACACCAGGGCCTGCAACTCACCAACGCGCCTAGCGGAGGTCAGGGCCACCAGGAAGAGCGTCTTCCAAGAAAGGAAACGCAAAGGGCAGGTAGCCATAGGCTCAAAGGGCGGACAGGTAATCCGCTGCAAGACCACATTCAGGTCCCAGTCCGGGGCTGGTGGGCGCAAGGGAGGCTTGAGCAAGAGAAGCCCACGAAGGAAACGGCTCACCTGCACCAAACAGGAGAAAGGGTCCTCGGACCGCCGAGTACACCACACGGAGAAGCGACGCCACTTGAAGGCGTAAGACTTCCGGGTGGACGGCCGGCGAGAGGCCAAGACGACCTCCTCCACCTCACGAGGCAGGCGGAGGGAGGCCAGGACTACCCTTTCAGCAGCCAAGCCTCCAAATGGAGGGCCCGGAGGTTGGGGTGCAAGAGAGTTCCCTGATCTTGAGTCAGGAGGTCGGGCTGAAACCCCAGAGGGAGTGGTGTGTCCACCGCTAACTGCAGGAGAAGTGGAAACCAGGGCTGCCTCGGCCACCTGGGGGCCACCAGGATCACCGAAGCCCCATCCCGAAGGATCTTGAAGAGCGTCCGGGAGATCAGTGGCGTGGGAGGAAAGGCGTAAAGGAGGCCTTGAGACCACGGAATGAGGAAGGCATCCGTCGCTGCACGGAGCGGGTGCGGGTGCCGGGAGCAGAACCTGGGAAGCTGCCGGTTGAGGGGACTGGCAAAGAGGTCCGTGGTGGGGAGGCCCCACCGGAGGAAGAGCTTCTGGACGACTAACGGGTCCAAGCGCCACTCGTGCGGCTGCAGGACTCTGCTCAGTTTGTCGGCCAGGTGGTTGTCCTGGCCGGGCAAGTAAACAGCTTTGAGGAGAACGCCGTGATCGACGGCCCATTAGCCCAGGCGCTGAGCCTCCCGACAGAGGAGGCGAGAGCCCGTGCCCCCCTGTTTGTTCACATAGAACATGGCGACCTGATTGTCCGTCTGAACCAGCACCGGGCGGTGAGATGTCAGATGGGAGAAGGCGCGCAGGGCAAGGCGGATGGCCCGGAGCTCCAAGAAGTTGATCTGCTGTGCAGACTCCCAGGGGGTCCACAGACCCTGAGTGCGCGATCCCTGGCAGTGCGCTCCCCAACCCAGGAGAGAAGCGTCCGAGGTCAGCACTAGGGCAGGAGGAGGAGGCTGAAAAGCCATCCCGAGGAGAAGGTTGGGTAGATGCAGCCACCATTTCAGAGAGGAGGCCAGACGGTCGGAGACCGGGACTAAGTCCCCAAGCCTCCCCGTGGCCTGATGCCACTGAGTGCGAAGGCCCCATTGAGCGGGCCTCATGTGCAAGCGGGCGTTGGGGGTAACATGGACCGTGGAGGCCATGTGGCCCAGCAATCGCAGGAAGCACCTGGCGGGGACCCGGGTCCGGCCGCGGAACTGGCCCGCCAGCGTCATGAGTCGGGCGGCTCTGTCCAGAGGGAGGAAGGCACGAGCCTGGAGGGTGTCCAACCTCGCCCCGATGAATTCCAAGTTCTGGGACGGGAGCAAAGTGGACTTTGCGAAGTTTATGATGAAGCCCAAGTGCTGTAGAAGAACTACAGTGCGGTGCGTGGCTTGGGCGGCCTCCACGGAGGAGGGGGCCCTGACGAGCCAATCGTCTAGATAAGGAAACACGAAAAGGCCCTGAAGCTGGAGGTGGGCAGCCACCACGGCGAGGCATTTGGTAAACACGCGGGGAGCGGAGGACAGTCCGAAGGGTAGCACCCTGTACTGGTAATGGAGTCCTCTCACCACAAACCGCAGGTACTGCCTGTGGTCGGGGTGAATAAGGATGTGCGTGTAGGCATCCTTTAGATCCAAGGAGCATAGCCAATCTCCCTGCCGGAGGTAGGGCAGCAAGATTCCAAGTGTGAGCATCTTGAACTTCTCCCTCTGCAGGAACCGGTTGAGGTTGCGCAGGTCCAGGATGGGTCGGAGACCTCCCGTCCTCTTCCGGACTAGGAAGTACCGGGAGTAAAACCCGTGACCCCTCAGATGGTGGGGGACCGGCTCCACGGCCCGATCTCGGACGAGACCGGCCAACTCCTGCAGGAGCAAGTCCCTGTGGAGAGGAGGCCTCGGAGGCTCCCCCGGAAAGTAGGAGGGAGGGACCTGGTGAAAGTGCAGAAGGTAGCCGTTCTTGACCACCTGAAGCACCCAGGAATCCGAGGTGATGGCTGACCACCTGTGGGCAAAGTGGACCAGCCGGCCGCCCGTGCTGAGGGAAGCTAGCGGAGGGGGAGAGGCTATGCTGATCCAGTTAAAAACCCCCACCCTGCGGGGCAGGGGCCGGCGTAGAGGGCTTGGGGGCTCTCTGCCTACGGGACCCATTGCCCTGTCCCTTAGCCTGCTGGCCCTGTTGGGGAGCAGCCGAGGCTTGATACTGAGGGTGTTGGTGTTTGTAAGCAGACACCTTCCTCGGGTAAAAGGACTTTTTCCCCGAGCCCTTCTTCTTCTGCGAAGGGGCAGAGGTCTTTCTAGAGAGACGGGTCCGGGTAAGGGTCTCGGTCTCGATCTGAGCAGTCTTCTCATCCATGGGCTTGCCGAAGAGGTTATCACCTCTACAAGGGACATCGACCAATTTGTCCTGTACCCACGGCTCGAGGTCCGAGGACTGAAGCCAGGCCTGCCGACGGGCACCGATGCCGGCTGCGGCTACTCGAGCCGACGCCTCGAAGCCATCGTAAGCTGCACGAGATAGGAACTTCGAGCACTCTCGAATACCCGAGGACAACGTCTGGAACCTCTGCAAGGGTTCCTCGGAGAGACCAGCAGAGAACCCGGCGATTTCCTTCGCCAGGTCTCGGAGGTACATGCCCATGTATAGCTGGTACGTCTGGACACGGCAAGCAAGCATAGAGCCCTGGAAGCACTTCCTATCGAGGGCATCCAGGTTCCGAGCCTCCCTACCGGGAGGCACCGAGGAGTGCATCTTCTGACTCTTGAGTCGATGCATGGCCGACTCCACCACCATGGAATGGTGCGGTAGCTGTGCCTTCTGGAACCCGGGGCTCTTGCGGACTCGATAGATGGAATCGACCCGCCTGCTAAGTACCGGCGCCGACGCCGGTCTCTCCCACAAGCGGAAGAGCAGCCGCTCCAGCATCGGAGGCACAGGAACAGTAAAGGCCTCCTTCGGGGGAGAGTCATACTGGAGGGCCTCGAGCTCCTCGGCTCGAGGCTCCTCCTCGGGATCCGCGGGGAAGGCCAAGGCCTTGGCCATATCCCGCACGAAGTCCGAGAACCTGGTGTCCTCCGGGGGGACCGTCTCCGAGGCTCCGAGTCGGGCGAGTCCGAGGGAACGCACCGGGTACGGAAGGAACCGGGGGACTCATCCTCCTCCGAGTCCCAGCCGGACTCCGCGGAGGAGGAATCGAGGGGCTCCGGGAGGGCGGCTGCCCGCGCCCCGACGCCGAGGGAGTCGGCGTCGACGACCTCGGTCCCGAGCGGGAGGCCGAGGGGGACCACGACCGAGGATTGACTCGGTCTCCGGGGTCGACTTCGACGTCGAGGCCCCGGTGGTCCGGGCGGATGCGCCAGCGAGGCTGGTCATCAACGCCCGCTGCTGGTCCAAGAACGCAGCCAAACTGCGCTCCAAGGCCGTCATCCGGGAGCCAAGCTCCGGAGACCCAGCAGCCTCCGACCCAGGCCCCGACGGTGTCGGGCCCGGCGTCGGCTCGGAAGGAGGCGAGTCCAGAAGGACAACAGTACTCACCGAATCGACGGTCTCCGCGGCGCGGCGAGGCGAGGAAGCTTTGCAGGTCTCTCCGCCCCCGGGGAACCGGGGCGGGCAACGGGGCAATGCGACCTGGCCCTCGAGGAACCAGGAGCGTCCACCGATGCCGCCCTCGCGGTTTTCTTCTTCCGGCGGTGTTCCCTGGAGGGGGACCCCCTTTCAGAGGAGCTGCGACGATGTTCGGGGCCAGAGTCCTGAGGTGTCGAGGTCTCCGACGAGGTCCGGGCCCCGGCCGGACGCGGAGTCCGAGAAGAACTTATCTTTCTGCGCCTGCCGACTCCTCAAGGCCTTCGAGGACATCTTGCCACACGGACCACAGGTCATCGGGTTATGATCGGGTCCGAGGCAGCGGAGGCAGCAGTCGTGTGTGTCGGTGAGGGACATAAGATGCTTACACCGATCACACTTTTTAAACCCGCTGGCAGCCATAGGGGGAAAAAGGGCCCCGGCGAGGTCAAAAGACCGGGCTGCCAGTAAAAGAGAAAAACGTGGCGGGACGCCAGTCACTAAGGACAAAAACCGAAAAATAGAGTAAGGACTCGATACCGGAGTACCGAGTCCGGACGGGAAAGGAATCGGCTTCGAGCCGAGGAAAAAACAACTTAAATAAACCAAAATAATCAACTTTTTCAGCGGCGAACACAGAGTACATCTGCAGGGCTCCGCGGAAAAAAGAAGACTGAGCAAGATGGCACCCTTGGGCGGGAAGGGAACCGCGCATGCGCGCTGCAATTCCCAAAGGCTTTCTTTGAAAGCTGGGGAAATTGCTCCGCGAGGGCTCCGTCGGCGCCGACGTCACCCATAAGTGAGGACTGACTTCCTGCTTGGTCCTGGAGAATCTCAGGTCCTTAGTGTATGACTGATTTGGGTAATGAGCTTCACCTGAGAGCACCTCCTGTCTTTTAAGATGTGTAAGTACCTATAAAGCTACGATTATCCCAGGGGTGGGTGGGTGTGGAGAGGGTGGGAGGGAATTAACACTTATTAAAAGAGGGCTGCTACACAGTACCCTGTCTTGTGCTGCTGAGGTAAGCTATATTCTGATTTGATTTAAATTATAGCTCTTAGCTGCTGCTAGGCTCTAACTTCTTATGAAATTTAAAGTACAAGCTCTCTGCTGGGTTCTAAATTTAACCAGAAAGCTCTTTTCTGTGTTTTAAATTTAAACTAAAAGTACTTTGCTGTTACTAGGCCCTGAGTGACTATTAAATTTTAAGTACAAGCTCTCTGCTGGGTTCCAAATGTAACCAGAAAGCTCTCTTCTGTGTTTTAAATTTAAACTAAAAGTACTTTGCTGTTACTAGGCCCTGAGTGACTATTAAATTTTAAGTACAAGCTCTCTGCTGGGTATGAAATGTAACCAGAGAGTTCTCCTCTGTTTTAAATGTAAATTTAAACTGCTGCTACTAGGCCCTGACTGATTTAACAAAAATAGTGGATCACAGATTAATTAGCTTTAATACAAAGAATTCCTTTTAGAAAATTACCAGAAGTAAATACTTATCAGGGTCAAAGGATACGAAGAGCTGAGTAGCCCTCCTATTTATTTATTTATTTATTTATTACAATTTCTTATATACCGCACTATTGTCAGCGCCGTTTACATACAACAAGATGACCATAACAAACTGTTTGGCTTCACATAGAACAGGAGTAATAACTTGGGTAACATGTTTTGCTTTACAGAGAACAGGAGTAACAACTTGGATAACACAGGGTATGAAAACTGAACTAATTACATATGTACAATGAATTAGAGTGCTGAGAATTTAAGGTGTACATGTGTACGATAGGGTTGATATGTTAATTTGGGTGGATAAGGGAGGGGCAATTATGTGGAGGTTGGGTTAATCTGGTAGTACTATGCCCCTGCGTAAGGTCAAGGTAGAAGGATAAGGCCCTTCTACAGTCCAGGGTATGCAGGACTGCTTCAGCCTGGCTTGCATGAGGCCTAGGGAAGAATGTTGGAAGAACCACCACCTGATTGAGGTGGAAAGAGACGACAACCTTTGGGAGGAACTTTGGATGAGTCCTGAGAACTACCGTGTTCCTATAAATCCTAGTGTAAGGCCTATCACAGACCAGGGCCTGAAGCTCACTCACTTGCCTAACCGAGGTAAGGGCTATCAGGAATAGTGTCTTCCAGGATAGGAAGCGTAGCGGACAAGTAGCCATCGGCTCAAAAGGTGGGCATGTCAGTTTCTGCAAGACCACATTCAACTCCCACTCAGGGGCAGGAGGACGGATTGGAGGCTTGAGTAAAAGCAAGCCCCTGAGAAAGCGGGACACCAAGGGGTGACCCGACAGACAATGTCCCTCCACCAGTGAGTGGTGAGCTGCTAGAGCTGAGAGGTGGACCCGAACAGAATTGGACTTAAGTCCCTGATTTAATAAGTGCAGTAAGTATTGAAGCACTACTGGCACAGTACAGAAAAAAGGATCCTCTGTACGTAACTGACACCACACAGAAAACTTTTTCCATTTGAGAGCAAAGGTTTTTCTAGTGGACTGTTTCCTAGAGCCTAGGACAACCCTGGTTTGCAGCTTGTCGTGCTGTGAGGGCTTGCGTGCATCAGTGATGCTGAGAGCTAAACTATCGGTAGTTTAACTACTGGCAGGGTCTCCCAAGATGTACAGGTCTCAGCTGAGGTGCCAGACCAAGACAAACCACCCATCAGGGCAGCAGCAGAATGGGACAGTGTTGACGGCGGAGGATCACATTTTTGTGACAACGGCAACACCACCAAACTTAAACTGCGCGGAAGAAAGGCCCGGCAATCTACTTCTGTATCTTGCCATGAAAACCCAATGGATAGTTACAACAAAACAAATTGTGCTATGGTGCTGGAAGATGAGACCCCCAGGTCAGAAGGTACTCAACTAGCTACTGGGGAAGAGCTGAAGACTTTTCAGAGTAAAGCCAGCATTTATGATGTGGTTGGATCAAAGCCCTCGGGAAGTCTGACTGCTGATGTAGCTGCACATGAAATGAGAGTCAGAAGCTGTAAAAATGTCTTACACATTGGAACATGGAACGTACGAAGCATGAACCAAGGGAAGTTGGAGGTGGTCAAGAATGAAATGGAACGTGTACAACTTGATCTGTTGGGTGTCAGCGAACTGAAATGGACTGGCATGGGCCACTTTGCATCAGATGATCACATGGTCTACTATGCTGGAAATGAAAGACAAAGAAGAAATGGTGTTGCATTTATAATAAAGAAGAAACTTGCAAGAACTGTAATGAAATACAATGCAGTCAGCGAACGCTTAATCTCTATTCGTCTACGAGGATTGCCTATCAACACAACTATAAGTGGAGGAGTGGCCTAGTGGTTGGGGCAAGGTACTTCGGGCCGGAAGGTCGGGGGTTCAAATCCCACTAGAGGACAGCACCTTGGGCCGGAAGGATTGGGGTTTCTAGTCCCACTGGTGCTCCTTGTGGTCTTGGGCAAGCCACTTAACCCTCCATAGCCCATGATCCCTGTAAAATAGTTCTCTGTGTGCTGTGCTTTCCTGTCTAATCAATGTGTTTATACCTGTCATGATTTGACAATTTCCAATCTGTAATCAAACCGCTGCTGATCGCTGGAAGTAGCGGTATACAAATGTATACTAAATAAATAAATAAATAAATATAAATCAAGTATATGCCCCAACAACAGCTGCAGAAGAGAATGAAATTGAAGAGTTCTATGAACAAGTACAAGCTGAAATTGACAGAACATGCAAACAGGATATTCTGATAGTCATGGGTGACTGGAACGCAAAAGCTGGCAACAAAGAAGGCGGCAAAGTAGTTGGAAAATATGGACTTGGCAACAGAAATGAAGCTGGAGAAAGACTGATAGAATTCTGCAAGACCAATGATCTGTTCATCTCAAACACCTTCTTCCAGCAACACAAACGGCAACTGTACACATGGACTTCACCGAATGGACTATATAAAAATCAAATTGACTACATATGTGGAAGTCAACGATGGAAAAGCTCTGTAACATCAACAAAGACAAAACCTGGAGCTGACTGTGGTACAGATCATCAACTACTAGTATGCAAACTCAAGCTAAAGTTGAAAAAGAGCAAACCACTCATGAATGCAGCAAAATATGACTTTGAGAATATACCACTGGAATTTAAAGACTGCCTGCAAAATCGATTTGCTGCTTTAGATACAAATGACAGAGCTCCAGAAGAGTTATGGAATGACATCAAGAAGGTTGTGTTGGAAGAAAGTGAGAAGTCTCTACAAAAGGTGAAAAAGCAAAAACGGCCAAAATGGACGACGGAAGAAACTCTGAAAATTGCCCAGAAACGCAGAGAAGCTAAAGCCAGAGGAGAAAGAAAGACAATCGCAGAACTCAACAGAGATTTGCAACGTGCAGCAAGACAGGACAAGGAAAAGTACTACAATGACACTTGCAAGGAAATAGAAGCAGAAACTATTAGAGGAAGAACAAGATCGGCTTTCCTAAAGCTACGAGAGTTAAAGAAAAAGTTCCAGCCTCGAATTGGAATGTTACAAGATGCTCGAGGTTCTATGTTGAATGATGCTGAGAAGATCAAGAAAAGGTGGAAGGAATATACAAAGTTTTTATATGATAAAGATCAAGTGGACCAACAGCCGTTTCAAGCTGTACCTTATGATCGGGAACCATTGGTGATGAAAGAAGAAGTTGAAGCAGCATTGAAAGCCTTATCAAAGAACAAAGCACCAGGCATTGATAGCATTCCCATAGAAGTATTGCAGCAATCTGATGCAGCTGTTACCGTACTCACAAGGCTCTGCCAAGAAATATGGAAGACAACATCATGGCCAACAGACTGGAAAAGATCTGTGTTTATACCAATACTAAAGAAAGGTGATCCAACTGACTGTGAAAATTATTGCACAATCGCTCTGATCCCACATGCCAGCAAGATTCTACTGAAGATTATTCAAGAGAGACTACAACCATACCTGGAACAAGAACTACCTGAAGTGCAAGCAGGGTTCAGGAAAGGGCGAGGAACGAGAGACATCATTGCGGATGTGAGATGGAACCTTGAAAAGACTAAAGAATACCAAAAGGATATCTATTTGTGCTTTATCGACTATAGCAAGGCTTTTGACTGTGTAAACCATGAGAAACTCTGGGCCACATTAAGAAGCATGGGTATACCAGAACACCTGATCGTTCTCTTGCGCAATCTGTACATTGATCAAGAAGCAACAGTTTGAACGGAACAAGGAGAAACAGAATGGTTTAAAATAAGCAAAGGTGTAAGACAAGGCTGCATACTTTCCCCCTACCTGTTTAATTTATATGCAGAACAAATCATCAGAGAAGCAGGATTGTATGAAGACAACAGAGGTGTGAAGATTGGTGGAAGACTCAACAACCTTCACTATGCTGATGATACCACATTACTGGCTGAAAGTGAAGATGATCTGAAACATTTGCTTCTCACAATCAAAGAACATAGTCTCAAAATGGGCCTGCACCTTAATGTAAAGAAGACAAAGATCATGACAACTGGCATAATCAACAGGTTCATTGTTGAAGGAGAAGAAATTGAAATTGTGAACAAGTTTAACCTACTTGGATCAACTATCAATAAAGAAGCAACAAGCAGTCAAGAAATCAGACGACGCATTGCTCTTGGCAGAATGGCTATGAAAGACCTAGATAAGATTCTCAAGAGCAGAGATGTCTCTCTCCATACAAAGATTCGACTTGTTCAAGTCATTGTATTTTCAATAACATCATATGGAGTGGAGGAGTGGCCTAGTGGTTGGGTCAAGGTACTTCAGGCCGGAAGGTCGGGGGTTCAAATCCCACTAGAGGACAGCAACCTTGGGCCGGAAGGACTGGGGTTTCTAGTCCCACAGGTGCTCCTTGTGGTCTTGGGCAAGCCACTTAACCCTCCATAGCCCATGTTCCCTGAAAAATAGTTATCTCCAAGTTATAATGCCCTGTTCAATGTAATTTCAGTTTGTTCAATGTAAACCGCACTGATGCAGAATAGCGCGGTATATAAGAGAATGTAAATAAATAAAAATAAATAAAGCTGGACAGTGAAAAAGATAGACAGGAAGAAAATTGATGCCTTTGAATTATGGTGCTGGCGGCGAATGCTGTGTATACTATGGACTGCCTGAAGAACAAACCAGTCGGTACTAGAGGAGATCAAACCTAAGCTTTCTTTAGAAGCTCAGATGACAAGACTTCGACTTTCATACTTCGGACACATCATGCGAAGAGAGAGATCATTAGAGAAAGACATTATGCTTGGCAAGATAGAAGGTCAACGCAAAAGAGGAAGGCCAGCAATGAGATGGATCGATACAATAACAGCAGCCACGGGTACCAGTCTGTCAACAATGAGCCGCCTGACTGAAGACCGAACACAATTTAGGATAGCTATCCAGAGGGTCGCCATGAGTCGACTCAGACTCGACGGCACTTAACAACACAACAGGACAACCTCCTCAACTTCCTGAGATAGGCCCCAGGGAGCCAAAACTACCCTTGCAGCCTCCAGGCCATCAAATTGAGAGCTTTGAGATTGGGGTGCAGAAGGGAACCCTGCTCCTGTGAAAGAAGGTCGGGTTGCAACCCCAGAGGCAATGGGGGGTCCACCGCCAGTTGAAGTAGAAGTGGAAAACAAGGCTGTCTCGGGCCACCTGGGAGCCACCAGCAGGACCGAGGCCTTGTCCTGAAGAATTTTGAAGAGAGTTCGGGCCACCAAGGGCGTGGGAAGAAACGCATACAGGAGGCCCTGAGACCATGGAATCAGAAAAACATCCACTGCTATTCTCAGAGGATGCGGTTGCCTGGAGCAGAACTTTGGCAGTTGCTTGTTCATTGGGCTGGCAAAGAGATCTACCAAAGGGAGACTCCATTTTAGGAAGATCTTCTGTACTACTGAAGGATGCAGCTGCCACTCGTGGGGCTGCAGAATTCTGCTTAATCTGTCGGCCAGGTAGTCCTCCTGGCCTGGAAGGTATACAGCCTTGAGGAGCATGTTGTGCTTGAGGGCAAATGAACAAAGGTCCTGAGCCTCCCGACAAAGAAGTCTGGACCCAGTCCCGCCCTGTTTGTTCACATAAAACATGGCTACTTGGTTGTCTGTCTGAACCAGGACAGATTGATGAGCCAGGGTAGGAGAGAAAGTTTTGAGTGCTAATCGAATAGCTCCGAGTTCGAGGAGATTGATCTGCTGTGCAGCTTCCCAAGGAGACCACAGGCCCTGGGTGCACTTGCCTAGACAATGAGCTCCCCAGCCCTGCAGGGAGGCATCTGTGGTCAGTACCATAGTGTACCCAAGAATCTGAAAAGGCACCCCCACCTTAGTAGATTGGATGGGTGTAGCCACCAGTGGAGGGAGTTCAGAAAGTGTAAGGACAACCTTATCCTGTCTTTGAGGCTGCATGTGGCCTGTGACTACTGAGTCCGAAGGCACCACTGTGCAGGCCTCATATGGAGTCTGGCATTTGGGGTCACATGCACTGTCGAAGCCATGTGGCCAAGCAGCCTTAGGCAGAGTCTCGCGGAAACCAATGACCTGCTGAGAAACTGATTTGCCAAGGCTATCAATCTCTTGGCCCTGTCTTCTGGCAAGAAAGCCTTTGCCAGCAGAGAGTCCATCCTTGCCTTATGAACTCCAAGTTCTGGGAGGGGAGCAAAGTGGACTTTGCGAAGTTTATGACAAACCCCAGGCTTTGAAGAGCAGCAATAGTTCTTAGGGTGGCCTGTCTGGCCTCCTGGCACGTCTGACCCCTAATGAGCCAGTTGTCCAGATAGGGGAAGACAAAGATTCCCTGATTTCTCAGGTAGGCCGCCACCACTGCCAGGCACTTTGTGAAGACTCTGGGGGCGGAGGTGAGGCCAAAAGGCAGCACTCTGTACTGAAAATGGTTTCCTCCCACAATGAACCTGAGGTACTTTCTGTGGTCTGGATAAATGAGGATGTGAGTGTACGCATCCTTTAGATCTAAGGAGCATAGCCAATCTCCCTGCTGGAAGTAGGGCAGAAGTGTTCCAAGAGTAAGCATCTTGAACTTTTCTTTCTCTCGGAACTTGTTGAGGTTCCTGATGTCCAGAATGGGTCGAAAGCCACCGGTTCTTTTGGGCACCAGGAAATAACTGGAGTAGAATCCGTGACCTTGCAAGTGGGGAGACACAGGCTCCACTGCCCTGTTCACCAACAGACCTTGAAGCTCTTGCAGGAGAACGTCTGTGTGCAGGGGAAGCCTTGGAGGCTCCTCTGGAAAGTATGGAGGCAGTTGGTGAAAATGCAGTGCATATCCCCTGTGGACTATGTCCAACACCCAACTGTCCCCGGTGATGAGGGGCCACTGGTGGGCAAAGAGGGCGAGGCGACCTCCTGTGCAGGGTTGGGAGAGCAGGGATGGAGAGGCTACGCACAAGGAGTCAAAAACCCCCACCCTGCTGAGTGGGAGCAGGGGCCGGAGGCTTGGGGGTCCTCTGCCTACAGGGCCCATTACCCTGCCCCTTGGCTTGCTGACCCTGGGGGGCAGCTTGGGCAGCCTGATATTGAGGGTACTGTTTGTAGGCAGTGCCCTTCCTCGGGTAAAGCACAGTTACTTACCTGTAACAGGTGATCTCTGGGAACAGCAGGAATTAGTCATCACATATGGGTACGTCGGTACCGACGGAGCCTGCGCGGGAAAGCTCCCCAGCTTTTCAGATGAAAAGCTTTTGGGGCCTCCCACTGCACATGCGCACTGCCTTCCCGCCTTCCTGAGCAGCTCTCCTCAGTTCGAGTTTAAAGCTGAGACAATAGAGAGAGGACAGGAAGATAGATAGATAGAGAGACAACTCCTAGGGGAGGTGGGTGGGTTGTGATGACTAATTCCTGCTGTTCCCAGAGATCACCTGTTACAGGTAAGTAACTGTGCTATCTCCAGGAACAAGCAGGAATAAGTCATCACATATGGGGACTCCCTAGCTAAGATGCCTGGGAGATCCCCCTCCAAGGGTAACTATCTTCGTATGGATCTCAGGCATCCATCCAGGGAAGGTGGGCAGGAGTTGTTTCAGTATGGAACAGGTGTTTGAGGACAGCCTGACCAAACAAGGCATCCCGGCGGGAGTCCTTGTCCAAGCAGTAATGGGCTGTGAAGGTATGAACCGAGGCCCAAGTGCTGCTCGACAGATCTGATCTATGGACACAGAGTGAAGATGAGCCATAGAAGTGGCCATGGCTCTCACATTGTGAGCTGTGACATGGCCTTCCAGAGAAATGTTTTTACTCTGGTAAGCAAAGGAAATACACTGAGCAATCCAATTGGAAAGTGTACGTTTGGTGACTGGAAGTCCCAAATGAGAAGGATCAAAAGCCACGAAAAGTTGAGAAGACTTTTGATGTGACTGAGTCCTATTGAGGTAAAAGGCGAGAGCTCTTTTACAGTCAAGAGTATGAAGGTTCCTCTCTGCACTGGATGCATGAGGAGCCGGAAAAAAGACAGGTAGATATACCACTTGATTAAGATGAAAAGGCGAGACCACTTTAGGCATAAAGTGGGGATTCGTCCTAAGGACCACCTTATCATGATGGAATCTGGTATAAGGTGGATTAGCCACCAAAGCCTGCAGTTCACTGATGCGGCGAGCCGAAGTGACTGCAATAAGGAAAAGGACCTTCCAGGAAAGAAATTTCAGGGAGGTAGATACCAACGGTTCAAAAGGTGGCTTCATAAGTTGACCCAGAACTAGGTTCAAGTCCCATGCTACCGGAGGAGGTCGGATGGGAGGCTTAGTGAGGGTCAGGCCTCTCATGAATCTGGCAATAAGAGGATGAGAGGAAACAGGTTGTCCATTTATGGGTTTCAAGGATGCTGCAATAGCACTTAAATGGAATCATACTGAATTCGTCTTGAGGCCTGCATTGGAGAGATGCAGGAGATAGTCCAGTAGAGAATTCAAAGGAAGTGCTAGAGGGTCAAGACCCTGTTGAGCACACCAAATGGAAAAACGTTTCCATTTGAAAGCATAGGAACGCCTGGTAGAGGGTTTCCTAGAGGCATAAAGGATATCTTTCACTGGTTGAGAAAGATTAAACTCTTGAAGGCTTAAGCCTTCAGTAACCAAGCTCGGAGATGCAGGGACTTGGGGTTTGGGTGCCACAAAGTCCCCTGCTCCTGAGACAGAAGGTCTGGAGCAGCTCCCAGGTCCAGGGAGGAGCCCTGGGAGAGCTGTAGAAGTAGAGGGAACCACACTTGGCGTGGCCAGCGTGGAGCAATAAGGATCATTGATCCGTGATCCCTCTGAAGTTTGAACAGAGTCTTGGGAATCAAAGGAATGGGTGGAAAGGCATAGAGGAATTCCTGACCCCAATGCAGGAGAAAGGCATCGTTGGCCTGAGCTCCCTGACACGGAGTCCTGGAACAGAACCGGGGAAGTTTGGCATTCCACGGACTTGCAAAGAGGTCTATGTCCGGGGTCCCCCATTCCTGAAAGATTCTGTGGATTTGGTCCATATGTAGGGACCATTCGTGTGGGAGCAGAACTCGACTGAGTCTGTATGCCCAAGAGTTTTGCACTCCTGGAAGATATACTGCCAGAAGATGAATTCGATGCTCTCTGGTGAAGGCCCATAATCTGAGAGCTTCGTTGCAAAGCACCAGAGAGCCCGTTCCTCCTTGTTTGTTCACATAGAACATGGCTACCTGATTGTCTGTCTGAACTAGGACAGTCAGGTTGGCAAGGAGGGTGTGAAAGACTGTGAGGGCAAGAAAGATTGCTCGCAGTTCCAGAAGGTTGATGTGAAGGGTGGTCTCCTGGGGAGACCAGGTGCCCTGGGTGGAGAGGTGTTGAAGATGAGCTCCCCACCCTGTTTGGGAGGCATCTGTTGTGAGGGTTGCTTGGGGCAACGAGGGTTGGAAGGGGGTCCCCAACAACAGATTTTTGGAGGATGTCCACCACTGGAGAGACCAAAACAGACGTTTTGAGGTGAGGACTTGGTCCGAGAGCAGTCCCGATGCTTGAGACCACTGGGTGGCCAAAGTCCATTGAGCTGCTCTCATATGGAGATGAGCATAGGGCACCACATGGACCGTGGAGGCCATGTGGCCCAGAAGTTGCAGCAGTTCTCTGGCTGTCAAGTGGCTTCTGGACTGAGCCTGGGAGGCCAAGCTTATGAGCCTTTGGCCTCGGACCAGAGGGAGGTAGGCCCTTGCAGTGGTGGAGTCCAGTTGGGCCCCTATGAATTCCAGGGACTGAGTAGGGATGAGGTGGGACTTTGGAACGTTTACCACAAGTCCCAGATATTGAAGAATACGCCTTGTGCGGTCTAGAGAAAACTGGGCTTCTGACTGAGATGGTGCTCGGATGAGCCAGTCGTCCAGATATGGGAAGACAAAGATTCCCATGCCTCTTAGAAATGCGGCTATGACTGCCATGCATTTTGTGAATACTCTTGGAGCAGAGGCGAGACCGAAGGGTAGTACTCTGTACTGGAAATGTTTTTCCTGGAACAGAAAGCGAAGATATTTTCTGTGGGATGGATGGATGAATATATGGGTATACGCATCCTTGAGATCTAGAGAACAAAGCCAATCCTGACTCTGAAGGTATGGAAGGAGAATGCCCAGAGAGAGCATTTTGAATTTCTCCTTGAATAGAAACTTGTTCAATTCTCTCAGATCTAGGATAGGTCTGAAGCCCCCTGTCTTCTTTGGTATGAGAAAATAAGGGGAGTAGAACCCTAACCCCCGTTGAGGAGGAGGAACCTCCTCTATTGCCCCATGGGCAAGGAGAGAAGAAACTTCCTGACCCAACAGGGGCAGAAGAGATGGGGGAGAGCTGAATTACCTCACCATAGTATGGGGAGGAAGGTTGGAGAAATGAAGTTTGTAGCCCTCCCTGATGATGGAGAGGGTCCATTGCTCTGGTGTTATTTGCTCCCATCTGGGAGCAAAGTGAGTTAACCTTCCGGGAATGGTGAGGGGCTCTGGTTGTTCTAGAGCCAGAAATGGTAAGTTCTCTAGGGGCAAGTCAAAACCCCTGAGGGGGTTGAGCCTGCTGGGGTGCAGCTGACACTGCAGGCTTGGACTTTACTTGCTTAGATTGCTGACGCTTAGCAGCAAAGCGAGGCTGAGCAGACTGCTGGCCAGTATTAGAGGAAAATCTGGCCTTCTTATAGAAAGGCCTTTTAAAAGACTTCTTTTTGGCAGGAGTAGAAGTAGACTTAGAAAGTCTATCTAGAGTGGCATTTTCTGCATCCATTTGAGCAGCTTTAATTTGCCAGTCCTCACCAAATAAGTTCTCTCCTGTACAGGGCAGATTCCTTAAGCCATCCATGACCCAGGGTTCTAGGTCAGAAGCCTGGAGCCAAGCAAGACGGCGGGCTGCAATGGCAATTCCCGAAGCCCTACCAGCGACCTCAAAGGAATCAAAGGCTGCCCTGTTGGAGAACTTGGAGACCTCTGAAAGTTGTGTCACCATAGAAAAAGAAGTCCGCCCTTTTATCCTCAGGGATAAAGGGGGCAAAATTCTGTACCTTTAGGGCAATTTTTCCAAGGAACATGCCCATATAAAGGCTGTAAGAATTTATCCTGGCTATAAGCATACTAGCCTGGAAAATCTTTCTACCAAAAGAGTCAAGGGTTTTACATTCTCGCCCAGGAGGGGTAGAAGAATGTCTTTTAGGACTCTATTTTCTTCATGGCAGACTTCACCACAATGGAGTGGTGAGGCAGCTGAGTTTTTTGAAACCCAGGAGAAGGAGGGACCCGGTACATGGTGTCCAACCTACGGGAATGGGGAGACAGTGTTAAAGGAGTCTCCCACAAATCCATCAACTGTTCTTGAAGGATTTCATGGATGGGCAGAGTGACTGCCTCTTTAGGAGCTTTAGAGTATCCTAAAATATCCAACTTTTTTGATCTGGGTTCTTTTTCAGAAGATGTAGCAACAGAAAGTTTTTTAGCTACGTCAACAATGAAATCCTGAAAGGATAAATCCTCTGGGGGAGACATCCTCCTCTTAGGAGAAGAGGGCTCCTCAGGAAGAACAAGCTCAGCAGAGTCATCAGAGGAATTGAATTCATCAGAAGAATCTGAGTATTCCCTCTGTGCTTTTAATGCTCGATACACATACCGTTCGGTATCGACATCGGGCGTATCGGGCATGGGATCGGTATCGGGCGAAAGCCTGAATCCGGCATGCGGAACCGATCGACGCTTGGACGTCGATGGTCTCGGTTTTGGTCTGGATACCGGAACCGGAGTCGGTACCGATGGAATCGGTACCGAGGGCATCGCAGCATTAATGAAAGCTAGAATAACTTGCTGCATGGTCTGGACAGTATTGCCCATAGACGCCACAGCTGCCTGGATGTCAGTACCGGTATGACCCGGTACCCCAGAGCAGTCCAACAGGTGATCGGTCGAGGCCGTGCCATCGATGTCAACCTGTAACCCCATGGTTGCTTTGGAGGCCGGAGCCTCCCGCCAGCGTTTTTTGGCCTGGGCAGAATCCTCAAACTCAAGATTGAGAGCCTCTCGATCTTTAGAAAGAGATTTGCTTTTAGAGGATTTGCCCATTGGAGTTTTGGTTACCTGAGATCCATCCGGAGAGGAAGACCTGGATGACTGTGATGCCTCTGAAGGAAACAGCACATGGAACTTGTTAGCCCGGTTCTGCAATCCACGTTTAGACATCTGGGAGCAGGATGGGCAGTCCGGTATGGAATGGTCAGGTCCCAAACATTTAAGACACCATTCATGGGTGTCTGTAACAGAAATGACAGCACTGCACTTGGTACATTTTTTAAAACCAGGAGCTGGCTTCTCCATGAGGAGAATTTGTATAGGCCTAAAGGCCTAACAAGGTACCCAGCTGTGCTGAAGTAAAAGAAAAAGAATTTTTTTTTTTTGAAAAAGAAAGAAAGAGAGACCGGCGGTACCGGTTTCAGTATGGGGAAGGCAGGTACGCGGTCTAAAGAAACAAACAAAAGTAATAAATTCTTCAGCGGTGACAGGAACACGACCTGCTGGCTCCGCGGAAAAAGAAGAACTGAGGAGAGCTGCTCAGGAAGGCGGGAAGGCAGCGCGCATGTGCAGTGGGAGGCCCCAAAAGCTTTTCATCTGAAAAGCTGGGGAGCTTTCCCGCGCAGGCTCCGTCGGTACCGACGTACCCATATGTGATGACTTATTCCTGCTTGTTCCTGGAGATAAGGGCTTTTAACCCAAGCCCTTCTTTTTATGAGAAGGGGCAGAGGTCTTCCTAGACAGCCTTGTCCGTGTAAGGTGCTCAGTTTCAAGCTGGGCAGCCTTCACGGTCATGGGCTTGCCAAAAAGGTTCTCACCTCGGCAAGGGACATCGACCAACTTGTCCTGAACCCATGGCTCGAGGTCCGATGACTGCAGCCATGCCTGGTTCGAGCCGCAATGCCGGCTGCCGCAACTCGAGCCAAAGCCTCGAAGACATCGTAGGCGGCGCGGGACGTGAACTTCGAGGAGTCCAGAATCCCCGAGGACAAGGACTTGAATCTCTGAAAGGGTTCCCCGGAGAGTCCAGCAGAGAACCCGGCCAACTCCTTGGCCAGGTCCCGCAAGTACTGTGATAAGGAAGCTTATCATAGCTCAGGTAGGAGCTATAGAAAAGATGATGTGACTCTGAACAAGCAACCTGTCAGTTCTGGTAGCAGTAAGAAAACAGAGTTTTCACATAAAAGACTACCAGTCCCAGAATGCACCAGGTTTCCAGCAGCCATGAGGGGAGCTGAAGTGAGAAAACGTGTGTGCAATCAAGAGAGCTATGAGGTAATCCCTAAGCACTCATCTCAAAGGGCAGGGCCTGATTCAACACAGCTGCGCTGTGTTAGGGAGGAGCACACATTAGGACAGAATAAGAATAGAGCTTATTCCACAGATAACAGCTACAGAAAGAGCTACAGCAACGGCTACAAGCTCCAGCCCAGCTACAGAAAGAGCGACAGACACAGCAACAGCTTCAAGCTCAAGCACCAACATCATCTCGAGAAGCAGAAGCCAAGCCAAGCGGATAGAGAGAGAAGGAAACTCTCTGGAAGGAAGAGAAGAAAGGCCATTGGAAGGTCTGGGAGAGTTCAAGGCAGTACCCCAAGTGCCAGCAGAGCCCATCGGACTGGAATCAGCCAGAGGAATGGATTGGCAGAGATAGGAATCACCAGTGGCTACCTGGGAGAGAGAAGACTGCACGTGGAAGGGACTTTCAGACCAAGGCCAGAAGGTATGTGAGAGAGGATCCAGTGTCCAGGGATCAAGATTGGAAGGCTGGACATCAGAACTGGATTACATACTGGCCAGGCTATTCAGAGAGGAATTATGATAGCAGGAGAGGCTCAGGTATGAACACTGATCCAGACCCTATCTATAATAATGAATGGCAGCAAGGGAATAAGCATTCTCATGATAGTGCCTTATTGAAAGACTCGTCTGTGCCAATGTATGATAGTGACCCTATGATGATTGATGAAGGGGGAATTACAACAGATGAAAATATTGAGTACATGGACTGTTTTCTATCCAAGTGCTATTGCTAGCTTTCTGTGAGCAAACACATCAGCCATCACAAAGAAATCTAACTTTGTTCTTTATTTCACTGCAAACAGCTCCTAAAGGAGGATTTTGGGCTCACACAGTAGCAGCCAGCCAGCTAAAGTGTTTCAGCTGGACAATTGATAGTAATTAAAGCTGCACCTGATTGTGTGTGTGAGCAAGGGAAAATCACTGCAGGTTCTGTGTGGAAAATAAGCAGAAGTTAACCTAACCAGCAAAGTTTATTCATTTCTTTGTGCCTTTTTTATTTGGTAATTATTAGCTAAGAAAACATTAGCTAATTGCCTGATATGGTGAAGGTTGTTTTCTGATTTGCTTTGTGACTTTATGTTATCCATTTAAACACTGCAAGCAAGTAACCTCATTTTTGCTATCAAGCATACTTGTGCTGGGTGAATTAATCCCCCATCAATAAAAGAAGTATTTTATTGGCCTTACCACTGGTTACACAACTCAATTATTGTCTTCAGCTGTGTTTGGAGTGAAAGAACTACATTACCCACAATACCTTGCATGGATCATATGAATATATGCATCGTCAAGATTGTGTAAGTTCTCACCCTAGGCAGCCGTCTGACAGTACATGCCCATGTACAGCTGGTAAGACTGGACACGGCAAGCAAGCATCGAGCCCTGGAAGCACTTTCTACCGACGCCATCGAGGTTTCGGGCCTCTCTGCCGTGGGGCACCGTAGAGTGCATCTTCTGGCTCTTCAGACTATGCATGGTCGATTCCACAACCATGGAATGGTGTGGTAGCTGTGCCTTTTGAAAGCCAGGGCTCTTCCTGAGTCGACAGATCGAGTCGACTCGCTTGGTTAAAACCAGTGCCGAGGCCGGTGCCTCCCACATACGGAAGAGGAGCCGCTCCAGCATCCGAAGAACCGGGACAGTAAAGGCCTCCTTCGGAGGAGAGTCATACTGCAGCGCCTCGAGCTCTTCAGCTTGAGGCTCTTCCTCGGGGTCTGCCGGAATAGCCAAGGCAGTGGCCATATCCCGGACGAACTCCGAGAACCAAGTATTCTCCGGAGGGGATCTACTCCGCGGCTCAGACTGTGGTGAGTCCGACGGGACGCACCGAGTCTTGAATGTATCGGGGGACTCCTCATCCTCCGTCTCCCCAGGTGGACTCGTCCGACGAGGAGTCAGGTCCTGGAGCACCCGCCCCGACGCCCTCGGCACCGGCGTCGAAGCCCTCGGTCCCGAACGGGAGGTCGAGGGAGACCTCGACCGAGGTCGACTTCGAGCCATGATGGACCCGAGTATCGGCTCGGTCTCCGGGGTCGACTTAGAAGTCGATGTCCCGGTGGTCGGGGCAGATGCGCCAGACAGGCTGGCCATCAGTGCCCGCTGCTGTTCCATGAAGGCAGACAGTCTGCTCTCCAAGGCTGTCATCCTGAGACTCAGCTCGGAAGACCCAGCAGCCACCGACTCAAGCCCCGGCAGCGCCGGGCCTGACGTCGGCTCTCTGGGGGGAGAGTCCTCGAGGACTACGGGGCTTACGTGTCCAGCAGACTCCAGCTCCATGCGAGGAACTTTGGCAGGCTTCTCTTGTTCCACGGGCCCGGGGCGATGGTCGGGGTCTTAGACCTGGCCCTCGAGGAGCCAGGGACATCCTCCTCAGACGCCCTCGCGAGCCGCTTCTTCCTCTTGCGTTCCCAGTCGGGGACCCCCTGTCCGAGGAGCTTCGACGGCGCTCGGGATCGGAATCTCGAGATGTCGAGGCCTCAGACAAGGTCCGGGCCCGGCCGGAGGCTGAGTCCGAGAAAAGCCTTTCTTTCTGCTGCTGGCGACTTTGGAGTGCCTTGAAAGACATCTTCCCACATGGTCCACACGACTTAGGGTCGTGATCAGGACCGAGGCACCAAAGGTAGCAGTCGTGTGTGTCGGTGAGACACATTAAGTTCTTACACCGATCACACTTCCTGAAACCGCTGGAAGCCATCGGGGAAAATAGAGTCCCCGTGAGGTAAAAGGACCGGCCTTCCAGGGAAAAAAGGAAAAAGGGCGCGAACGCCAGCCACGAAGGGCAAATACCGAAAAAGAAGAATCGGGCTCGATACCGGTGTACCGAACCCGGCGGGAGGGGAACCAGCATCGAATCGGGAGAAAAAACAGCGAGAAGCGCTGAAAAAAAATCATCTTTTATCCGGGATGACAGGACACACATTCGGTGGGCTTCTCGGAAAAAAAGAGACTGAGGTAAGATGGCACCTTTAGGCGGGAAGGGAACCGCGCATGCGTGCCTGCATTCCCAAAGGCTTTCATAGAAAGCTGGGGAAATGCTCCGCTGGGGCTTCATCGGCGTTGATGACACCCATATGTGAGGACTGACTTCCTGCTTGGTCCTGGAGAAAATTCTCTTCTACCTTTATCTGACCATTTTATTCTTGATCATTCTTGTCCCAATCTGAGGTTTCTGCTTTCCTCCACCTCCTAGTGCATCCCCCCTGTTTACTTACTCCCAGGGGCAGCATGATGATGATGCAGAACCATGTATGGAGATTCATTGCAGCATTATTTGCATAAATTTAGCTTGCTTTATTTTAAAACATATATGCTATCGATCTAAAATCCTAGGTGACTTCCAAACATATAGATGCCATTTAGTAAAACAGATGCTACAATAAAATGCATAAAATCTGATTAATGAAAAACCACTTACACAGCCCCCACAATCAGACCATCAACAATCTGCACATTAGATTTATTTCGGCATGACCAGATTATTGATGAGGAGGGAAGATATAAAATGAGAAACTAATCCTGGTATCTATGAATTCAAACGTTGGATTGGATTGTGCTAGAGCTGGAAAAGTAAGGAACTCAGCAGCGGTGAAGCTATCAGGCTACTAATAAAAATTAAAGGAAATTTTAAGGGAATGCCTGTTTAATCTGACATTTCAAAACATTTTAAATTTCAGTCTGGCAGCATAAAGAACACAAAATTGCAAATCTCAAAGACAATACATATTCCAGTTCCCTCACCCCCAACCAACACCATAAAGCACCTCCATTTCCACAAAAACAGGAGCAACTTGGCGCCCCAACACAGCACTTTCCACCCTCTGAAAAACAAGAGAGACTTTGTAACCAAGGGGGACTTGGCAACCCCAACATAACTCCTGAAACTGCACACTGGATCAGTATGGTGTTAATGTAAATAAATATTCTGCAAAAGAACAAAGCAAATGCAAGATGCACGCACACCAAGGAGCTAAAAGAAAAAGTGAGAACCATGGCACAGTTTATAATGCAATGCAATGCAATATATGCCTTTGAGTCCATGCTGATTCCTGGCAACACAGAAGCTCCAGGGTTTTCTTGGCAGTGTGAACGGAAGTAGATTGCCAGGCCTTTCTTCCGAGGCAATGGAGGGTTAAGTGACTTACCCAAGGCCACAAGGCGTGCTAGTGGGAATCAAACCAAAATTATAATTCATTTTATTTTGTTATATACTGTGTTATGGTTCTCGCTTTTTCTTTTTTAATATATATTCTGCATTCACAGAAACCTCTCCCTCAACATTGGGTACAGAGCAGAAGTAGGACATTCATCCACAGAACTCAATATATATATATATAAAAAAAAAAATCTGATCCTGGTCATCTCAAGAAAAAACATTTCTCCAGTACCAGGCATATTGGAACCAATATAAAACCCTACAAAATTCACTAAAGATCTACCATACCATACCAGGATAAGCTTCCAAAACTCACATAAAGGAACCTACTCAGAAAAACAACGCACTATAAATACTGCTGTAATCCCTACAACATCTATACACCTATTTGAAAAGCTGAACAAGTCAAATTATTACAATACTGTATAGATCCCTATGTACAAAATCCATATTAATAGAACACATGGCTTCAGTCACACACTCAGAACACAGACCCTCACCAAGTACAGAATAAGTGACTACAACCTAAAGTAAAAATAAAAATATGTAGACAAAAATTAAACTGAATCCCCAAGAAGCCACACTCCACATGCAGTGCAACATCAGATAAAGCGTAGTTACTCACCTGTAACAGGTGTTCTCCAGGAGCAGCAGGAATCAGTCCTCACTTATGGGTGACGTCGGCGCCGACGGAGCCCTCGCGGAGCAATTTTCCCCAGCTTTCAAAGAAAGCCTTTGGGAATTGCAGCGCGCATGCGCGGTCGTCTTCCCGCCCGAGGGTGCCATCTTAGCCAGTCAGATGACATAGCTAAAAAAGACAGCATAAAAATTTGCAAAAAGAACATAAGCAGACGATTGCAACTCCAAGGGGAGGAGGGAGGGTAGTGAGGACTGATTCCTGCTGCTCCTGGAGAACACCTGTTACAGGTGAGTAACTACGCTTTCTCCAGGACCAAGCAGGAAGTCAGTCCTCACTTATGGGACTCCCAAGCTCAAGGCTACCGGAGACCCTAAGCACAAAAATGAGCTCCCTCTAGCTCAGCAGCACAGAAGGATAGAATCTTCGCTGAATTATCACCCACCGGTAGCCCACATCCGGGATGGAGGGTAGGAGTTGCTCAGACCTCAAAGAGATTACGGAGGACTGCCTGTCCGAAAGCACTGTCCCTACGGGACTCCCTCTCGAGACAGTAATGGACCGCAAAAGTCTGGCTCGAAGACCAAGTAGCGGCCCGGCAGATGTCTGCCAGCGGAACAGAGCGGAGGTAAGCCACTGACGTAGCCCTTGCCCGAACGCAATGAGCCGTGACTCGACTTTCTAAGGAGAGTCCGGCTGCCCCATAAGCCCAAGAGATACAGTCCGCAACCCAGATGGACAGAGTACGCTTGGAGACCGGGAGCCCCAATTTATTGGGGTCAAAAGACACAAAAAGCTGAGCAGCTTTACGGTGCTCCCGCGTACGGTCAAGGTAGAAGTTCAAAGCCCTTCTACAGTCCAGGGTATGCAGGACCGTTTCAGCTCGGCTGGAGTGTGGTCTGGGAAAGAAGGTTGGAAGTACCACCTCCTGATTGATGTGAAAAGGGGAGACCACTTTTGGGAGAAACTTTGGGTGAGTCCGCAGGACTACCCTATTCTTGTAGAACCTAGTGTAAGGGGGATCAGACACGAGGGCCTGCAATTCACTTATGCGTCTAGCGGAAGTGAGGGCTATCAAGAACAGTGTTTTCCAAGACAGAAAACGGAGAGAACAGGTAGCCATAGGTTCAAAAGGCGGACAGGTGATCCGCTGCAAAACCACATTCAGGTCCCAGTCAGGCGCTGGCGGGCGCAGAGGTGGTTTAAGTAGAAGGAGACCTCGGAGAAACCTCGCTACGAGAGGGTCGCTCGAGAGAGGTCTACCGTCCACCGGCACATGGTGTGCCGAAAGAGCACTGAGGTGAACTTTGACGGAGTTGGACTTAAGTCCCAGATTAGAGAGGTGTAGCAAGTACTGCAAGATCACCGACACCGGGCAGGAGAAGGGATCCTGAGACTGTTGGGTACACCAGACGGCAAAGCGACGCCATTTAAGGGCGTAGCATTTGCGGGTAGAAGGCCGTCGCGAAGCCAAGACGACCTCCTCCACCTCTGCCGGCAGGAGAAGGGGAGCAAGGACTACCCTCTCAGCAGCCAGGCCATGAGGTTGAGAGACCTGAGGTTGGGGTGCATTAGGGACCCCTGATCCTGAGTGAGGAGATCCGGTTGTACCCCCAGAGGGATTGGATCCTCCACCGCCAGTTGCAGTAGGAGCGGAAACCACGGCTGTCTGGGCCAGCGAGGGGCCACCAGGATCATGAAGGCTTTGTCTCGGAGAACCTTGAAAAGAGTCCGAGAGACTAGCGGGATGGGAGGGAAAGCGTACAGAAGGCTCCCCGACCATGAGATCAGAAAGGCGTCCGCCGCAACCCGAAGGGGATGTGGCTGACGAGAGCAGAAGCGAGGAAGCTGCCGGTTGTGAGGACTGGCAAAGAGATCCACCGTGGGGAGGCCCCACTTGAGGAAGAGCTTCTGAACTACCAAGGGATCCAGACGCCACTCGTGCGGCTGGAGGACCCTGCTGAGTTTGTCCGCAAGGCAATTTTCCCGGCCCGGGAGATAAATTGCCTTGAGGAGAATGCCGTGACTGACGGCCCAAGAGCAGAGCTTCTGTGCCTCCCTGCAGAGGAGGAAGGAGCCCGTGCCCCCCTGTTTGTTCACGTAGAACATGGCAACTTGATTGTCCGTCTGTACAAGGACGGACTGTTGGGAAGTCAGGTGGGAGAAGGCCTTGAGAGCTAGGCGGATCGCCCTGAGCTCCAGGAAGTTGATCTGCTGAGCAGACTCCCACGTGGTCCAGAGGCCCTGAGTACGTGCCTCTTGGCAATGTGCTCCCCAGCCCAGGAGGGATGCATCGGTGGTCAGCACCCGGGTCGGTTGAGGTGACTGGAAAGGCATTCCGAACGTCAGGTTCGGCTGCCGGAGCCACCACCGGAGAGACGAGACCAGCGGCTCGGAGACGCGCACTAGGTCTGCTAGGCCGCCTGTGGCTTGTCGCCACTGCTGGCGGAGACACCATTGAGCAGACCGCATATTCAGGCGGGCATTGGGGGTCACATGGACGGTGGAAGCCATATGGCCGAGCAGTCTCAGGAAGCGCCTGGCGGAGACCAGGGGCTGGCTGCGAAAGCGGTCGGCTAGGTCCATGAGCCGTTGAGCCCTGTCGAGCGGTAGGTATGCTCGCGCCTGAGGAGTGCGCAGCCTCACGCCGATGAACTCGAGATCCTGTGAGGGGAGCAAAGTGGACTTTGCGAAGTTTATAACAAAGCCCAAGTGCTGCAGAAGAGTCACCGTGCGGCACGTGGCGTTGGTGACCTCCTGAACGGACGCTGCTCTGATGAGCCAGTCGTCGAGGTACGGAAGGACATAGAGGCCGTGAAGCCGGAGATGGGCCGCCACGACCGCGAGACATTTTGTGAAGACTCGCGGTGCGGAGGACAGGCCAAAGGGCAGTACTCTGTACTGGTAATGATTTCCTGCCACCACAAACCTTAGGTATTGGCGGTGGCTTGGGTGGATGAGGATGTGCGTGTAGGCATCCTTTAGATCCAAGGAGCATAGCCAATCTCCCTGCTGGAGGTAGGGCAGAAGGATTCCAAAGGTAAGCATTTTGAACTTCTCCCGCACAAGGAACTTGTTGAGGTTGCGCAAGTCCAGGATGGGTCTGAGGCCCCCTGTTCTCTTTGGTATCAGAAAATACCTGGAATAAAAGCCTTGACCTCTCAGGTGGTGGGGCACCGGTTCCACCGCCTGTTCCTGCAGAAGACCTGCTAACTCCTGAAGGAGTAATTCCCTGTGCAGAGGGGGTCGCGGAGGTTCTCCCGGAAAATAGGAGGGAGGAACCTGATGGAAGTGGAGAAGATAGCCTTCTCGCACGACTTGAAGCACCCAGGCATCTGCGGTGATGCTGGACCACCTGTGGGCGAAGTGAACCAGGCGGCCTCCGGTGCTGGGAGGAACCAGCGGGGAGGGAGAGGCTATGCTTTGTGAGTCAAAAACCCCCACCCTGCTGAGCAGGGGCTGGTGGTGCAGGCTTGGGGGCTTGCTGCCTACGGGACCCGTTACCCCGTCCCTTGGCCTGCTGGCCCTGTTGGGGAGCTGCAGGGGCCTGATAATGGGGGTACTGTTTGTAGGCAGCCGCCTTCCTCGGGTAAAAGGACTTTTTCCCCGAGCCCTTCTTTTTCTGGGAAGGGGCGGAGGTCTTCCTAGAAAGCCTGGTCCTGGTGAGAGTCTCAGTCTCAATTTGTGCAGCCTTATCCGCCATGGGCTTGCCAAAGAGGTTTTCGCCTCGGCAGGGGACATCGACCAACTTGTCCTGCACCCAGGGCTCAAGGTCTGACGACTGAAGCCAAGCCTGTCGGCGGGCACCGATGCCGGCTGCGGCCACTCGAGCCGATGCTTCAAAGCCATCATAGGCTGCTCGGGACATGAACTTTGAGCATTCCCGAATGCCAGTGGACAAGGCCAGGAACCTCCGCAAGGGTTCCTCGGACAAACCAGCGGAGAATCCGGCTAGCTCTTTAGCCAGATCCCGGAGATACATGCCCATGTAGAGCTGGTAAGTCTGGACACGACATGCGAGCATAGAGCCCTGGAAGCACTTCTTACCAAGGCCATCCAGGTTACGGGCCTCCCTGCCAGGAGGCACCGAGGAGTGCATCTTCTGGCTCTTAAGACGATGCATGGCCGATTCCACTACCATGGAATGGTGTGGTAGCTGTGCCTTTTGAAAGCCAGGGCTCTTGCGGACTCGATAGATAGAATCGACCCGCTTGCTCAGGACCGGCGAGGAGGCCGGACTCTCCCACATGCGGAAGAGTAGTCGTTCCAGCATAGGAGGAACCGGTACAGTAAAGTGTTCCCTCGCGGGAGAGTCATACTGGAGGGCGTCGAGCTCTTCGGCTCGAGGCTCCTCCTCGGGATCCGCAGGGAAGGCCAAAGACTTGGCCATATCCCTAACGAAGTCCGAGAACCGGGCATCCTCCGGGGGGGACTGCTTCCGAGGCTCGGACTCCGGTGAGTCCGAGGGGACACACCGAGTCCGGAAAGAATCAGGCGACTCTTCCTCTTCGGACTCCCAGACCGACTCCGACGAGGACTCGGTGGGGTCGGCCCGGGCAGGGCGCGGCGCCTGCCGCCCCGACGCCGAGGGAGTCGGCGTCGGCGACCTCGGTCCCGAACGGGAGGCCGAGGGTGACCTCGACCGAGGATTGACTCGAGTTCTCATTGACTCGAGGATCGGCTCGGTCTCCGGGGTCGACTTGTACGTCGACGTCCCGGCGGTCGGGACAGCGGCGCCAGCGAGGCCAGCGAGCAGTGCCCGCTGCTGGTCCATGAAGGCAGACAGTCTGCTCTCCAAGGCCGTCAACCTGAGTCCGAGCTCAGGTGACCCAGCAGCCCCCGACTCGGGCCCCGACGGCGTCGGGCCCGACGTCGGCTGTCGCGGAGGCGAGTCCAGAAGGACTACAGGACTTACCCGAGCAGGCATCTCCGACTCCAGGCGAGGTCGCTTCGGGAGGTGTTCCTTCTCCAAGGACCCGGGGCGGCTATCGGGGCTATGCGACCTGGCCCTCGCGGAACCAGGAGCGTCCACCGACGCCGCCCTCGCGGGTTTCACCGTCCGACGATGGTCCCCGGAGGGAGAACCCCGGTCGGAGGAACTCCGGCGACGGTCCGAGCTGGAGCCTTTTGACGCGGAGGCCTCCGACGAGGTCCGGGTACGGCTGGGGTCAGCGAAGATTCGATCACGCTGATGCCGCCGACTCCTCAACGCTTTTGAGGACATTTTGCCGCAGGGCCCACAGATCAGTTCCTCATGATCCGGGCCCAGGCAGCGGAGGCAAAAGTCGTGTGTGTCAGTTAGTGACATATTTCGGTCACACTGACCACACCGCTTAAAGCCACTGGCAGCCATCGGGGGAAAAAGGGCCCCTGCGAGGTCAAAGGACCGGGCTGCCAGGGAAAAACCGAAACTAAAGCTGACAAAGTCAGAAAAACCGAAAAAAAGTAGGAGGACTCGTGACCGGCGTCGCGAGTCCGGGCGGGAAAACGATCGGCGTCGAACCGAAGGAAAAAGAATAAAATAATGAAGAAAATCGACTTTTTCGCGGGGACAAGACGGGTACGTCTGTAGGGCTCCGCGGAAAAAAGAAGACTGGCTAAGATGGCACCTTCGGGCGGGAAGACGACCGCGCATGCACGCTGCAATTCCCAAAGGCTTTCTTTGAAAGCTGGGGAAAATTGCTCCGCGAGGGCTCCGTCGGCGCCGACGTCACCCATAAGTGAGGACTGACTTCCTGCTTGGTCCTGGAGAAATAAGAGACATAGTTCCCCATAAATATCGTGCAAAATCAGCCCCGTTGCAGATCTCACCTTCCCCTCATGTCAATTCCCTTCCAGCCCCCCAGTGTCAGCCCTGTTGCAGACCCCACCTTTCCCCTTGTCAATTCCCTTCCAGCCCCCTCCTCCCCCATGCTAGTTCCTCTACTGAAGACTTACCTCCTCCTTTTCCTGAAGCTGCGGCTCTAGAGAACTGTGGCTGTGCTGGTAATCTGCAGTTTAAATAAAAAAGCAGCCAGTGTGGAGCCTTCCCGCCTCGGTGAAGGACTCCGTGCAGCTTGATCCTGCCCCCAAATCACCCAAGGCGTCCAGAGTAGATCAACGGCTAACCAAAGGCATAGAGGTCATAGCAACAACATGACAGTCCATGGGACCCACAAAGTCACAACCTTTTTCTCTGGCAATATCAACTGCTTCTTCTACATCTTATCTATGTGTTGTAAACTTCCCAACTCTGAAACCCAAAGTGCTCCGAAGATGCTCCAAAGGGGCAGAACCTGCTCCTTTGGAACATTCCTTCGGACATGCGCCCACCACCATATGCTGCAGTAGAGCCCGGTCTATCCTTCCGTTATCTGCTGCTAAATTGCGGATTGCAAGAGATATGAAATTCTACATGCTGGACTTCATCTTGGATAAGTAAAATCATCTTGGATAAGTAAAATATAGGGCGGAAAGTAAAGCGTTGAAACAGGACCGGAAAGAGAAGAACGGTTCTAAACGCAGTACTGTGTTCGTTTGAATTCTGCATTTAAGTATTTAAGTATTTATAAGATTGGGTATTTGTGTAGTAGCATAATATAAGATATGCAATTACTTCACATGGTTTTATACAATGGTTTGGTTACCATATTAAGTAATTAAAAGGGAAGTTACGCCTCAGGAGTGAGCAATTTTTCTGCAATCTCTCATGGCAAAAACCTCCGACAAAAAATAAAAACAAATGAATGATTAGCTCATTTACCAGGGGTTCACTCTTAGTTGGTAATACATTATTGTTTAAGAAGGGTGAAGGGTGGTTTAATAACTTGCTTTTCCTTGGCTTTTCTAATTGAAGATTTTTTTCTCTTGTTTTGCATATTCTGTTGTTCACTTTCCTGTGTGTGCTTGTAGATTCTCACTCATTCCTTCTATTCATTAGAATGTTTGTCTAAGTTTCATGATGGAGACAGATTCTGAACATTTACTTTCATATTTCAGCACTTTCTGCATATTTGGATCCGATGATGCTGTTATGTAGGCCTGGAGGGCTATGACAGTAGTTCTGTTTGTGTAGTCAATTATTATGAGATTTAGTCCCTCCTTCAGCTCTATGGATGTACATTCTCAGCATACGATTGTTAAAATGTTTTCATGCCCATGAAGTAATTTACATTGTTCATACATCTAGTTTTTCAAGGTTTTTAAGAGTCCAATCTATAATCCCAAAGCTGTACAGGGAATTGCCAGTTGATTGATGGCTTGTATCTTATTCCGTGATATTAAAGCACTTTTTCAACAATTTTAATCTCCTGTAATATTCGTTACTAACCTTTTCTTGTAGTAATTTGCTCGATTGTCCTTCCTTCCTCTACTCCTAGATATTTATATACTCCTAGGTATCCTGAAAAGCCAGCTGGCTGAGATTCCCCCAGGACACATTTGGGAAACACTGAAATATAACATGGCTTCCCAGATGTGGAACGCCTTATCACAGCAACCCTAAAAGTGACGATGCATACCTGTAACAGGACACAAGGATACCAAGTCTTCACAAGTGGGGCAGCTCAGGTTGAAACAGTGTAAACAAAACTAAAAAGCTTCAGAGAAGTTCCAGTGAGCATGTAAAGGAATAGCAAGCTTACTGGAGTCAAAAGAAATAAAAAACTAGGTGGTACTTTCTAAGGGCTTCAGTTTGACCTAGGGAGAAAGCTGCAATCCCAGACTGCATAAGATGCATTCACCTTTGTAGGCATGTAGCTTGATGAAAAATGTTTGATGAGTGACTGCCTAAGATGAAAATCTACCACCAACTTAAGCAGGAATTTCGAAAGTTAGGGCAAAATCACCTTACTGTTGGAAAAAGCCAGTAAGGCTCTGCAGGGCCACAATAAGTGAGGCCAAAATAAGATCTTTCAGATCAGTTACTATGAGTACAGCTTACAGGAACCTAATGGCTCAAAAGAGAGCTCTAACCAGCTGGGCCAGTACCATTCTAAGGGCTCATGACACTATGGGAGGCTTTATGGGAAACACCAATAAAAGCAAGCCTTACACAAATCAAACTAAAAATCATATTGATATATTTACCTTGTACATGATAAGCACCACTGTATTGAGATCTGAAAGTAAGCTTGTCGGTACAGGGCTGTGTACACGGCCAGAGTAGTCAACCATATATTACTATTAGCCCTAAGAAAGAGTTAATACCATTCAGAGCTTATTACTCAGTAACATCCTTGAAAGACTCATAAGAACATAAGATATGCCATACTGGGTCAGACCAAGGTCCATCAAGCCCAGTATTGTGTTTCCAACATTGGCCAATCTAGGTCATATGTACCTAGCAGTTTCCCCAAGAGACACAAGTTCCACAATGCTTGTACTGGGTCAAGCATTGATATCTTCGGTCACTTCTTAATAATGGTTTATGGACCTTTCCTCCAGGAACTTGTCCAAACCTTTTTTAAACCCAGCTACACTAACAGCCTTCACTACATCCTCCGGTAACAAATTCCAGAGTTTGATTACACGTTGAGTGAAAAAATATTTTCTTTTATTAGTCTTAAATAGTTTACCCTGTAGCTTCATTGCATGTCCCCTAGTCTTTCTATATTCTGCTAACGTAAACAATCGATCTACGTTTACCTGTTCCACTCCATTCATTAATTTATAGACTTCTATCATATCTCCCCTCAGCCGTCTCTTTTCCAGGTTAAAGAGCCCTAACCTTTTTAGCCTTTCATAGGAGTATCCTTCCATCCCCTTTACCATTTTGGTGGCTCTTCTCTGAACCTTTTCTAAAATCGCTATATCCTTTTTAAGATACGGCGACCAGAATTGCACACAATATTCAAGGTGCGGTCTCACCATGGAACGATATAGAGGCATTATAATATCTTTTGTTTTATTTTCCATTTCTTTCCTTATCATACCTAGCATTCTATTTGCTCTCTTGGCCGCCGCTGCACACTGGGCCGAGGATTTTAACATGGTATCCACAATGACGCCTAAATCTTTTTCCTGGGTGGTGGTTCCTAATCTGGAACCTTGCATCGTGTAACCATAGTTTGGGTTGTTCTTCCCTAGGTGCATAACCTTGCACTTGTCCACGTTAAATTTCATCTGCCATTTTGATGCCCAGTCTTCCACTTTATCAAGATCCTCTTGCAATTTTTCACAATCCTCTTGGGTTTTAACAACTTTAAATAGTTTTGTGTCATCTGCAAATTTGATAACCTCACTCGTTATTCCACTTTCCAGGTCATTTATGAATATGTCAAAAAGCAGCGGACCCAGCACAGATCCCTGGGGTACACCACTATTCACCTTTCTCCATTGGGAAAATTGGCCATTTAGCCCTACCCTCTGCTTTCTATCTTTTAACCAGTTCCTGATCCACAATAGTACACTGCCTCCTATCCCATGACTCTTTAGTTTTGCCAAAAGTCTCTCATGAGGGACCTTGTCAAAGGCTTTCTGAAAGTCCAGATACACAATATCAACCGACTCACCTTTGTCCACCTGTTTATTCACTCCTTCAAAAAAACATAACAGATTAGTAAGACAAGATCTTCCTTGTCTAAATCCATGTTGGCTGTCTCCCATTAGGTTGTGACTATCTACATGCTGAGTAATTTTATTCTTTATGATGGTTTCTACCATTTTTCCTGGTACTGACGTCAGGCTCACCGGTCTGTAGTTTCCCGGATCACCCCTGGAACCCTTTTTAAAAATTGGTGTTACATTGGCGATCCTCCAATCTTCAGGTATTAGAGATGATTTTAATGATAGTTCACAGATTGCTGATAGCAGGTCTGCAATCTCATATTTCAGTTCTTTCAACACCCTTGGATGTATACCATCCGGCCCAGGTGATTTGCTACTCTTCAGTTTATCTAATAGTTGTAAGACATCTTCCCGATGTATCGATATTTCCTTCAATTCTTCCGCACCTTTAAATACCACTTCAGTCATGGGTAACATCCCTACATCTTCCTCAGTAAAGACCGAAGCAAAGAATTCATTCAGTCTCTCCGCTATCGCCTTGTCGCCTCTTAGTGCTCCTTTAACCCCTTTATCATCTAATGGACCAACTGACTCTCTCACAGGTTTTTTGCTACGAATGTACTTGAAAAGGTCTTTATTTTGCGTTTTTGCTTCCGCAGCAAGCTTCTTCTCAAATTCTCTCTTTGCCTGCCTTATCAATGCCTTGAATTTGACTTGCCAGTGCTTGTGCTGTTTCCAGGTTTCGTCGTTTGGCTCTTTTTTCCATTTCCTGAAAGATGCTTATTTTGGCAACAACAGCCTCTCTGACCTCACCTTTAAACCATGCTGGCAGTTTTTTGGACTTCCTTCCACTTTTCTTAAAGCGTGGAATACCAAGCGTGGGCTTCCAAGATAGTATTTTTCAACAATACCCAAGCTTGATGTACGTCTTTAACCTTTGCAACTGCTCCTTTTAGTTTTCTCTTAACTGTTTTCCTCATTTTATCATAGTCTCCCTTTCGAAAGTTAAAAGGTAGTACTGTGGATTTCCTTACTATCCCTCCTCCACTAATTAAATCAAAGGCGATCATGCTATGATCACTATTGCCAAGTGGCCCCAACACCCTTATCTCTTGCACTAGATCTGGTGTTCCACTAAGGACTAGGTCTAATATGGCTTCCCCTCTGGTCGGCTCATGAACCAGCTGCTCCAAGAAGCAGTCATTTATTTCATCTAGGAACTTTATCTCCCTAGCATGTCCTGACGTGACACTGACCCAGTCGATACCGGGGTAATTGAAATCACCCATTATTATTACTGCGCTGTATCTTTTGTTAGCTTCCTTGATTTCTTTGAGCATTTCATCATCCATTTGGTCATTCTGGCCAGGTGCTTGATAGTACACCCCCACTGCCATTGCCTTCCCCCTTTTATATGGAATTTCAATCCATATAGATTCTACAGCATATTTTGTTTCCTGCAAAACTTTAATCCTTTCTGAGTCAATGCCCTCTCTAACATAGAGCGCAACCCCTCCACCAATTTGATCAGCTCTATCATTACGATATAGTTTGTACCCAGGTATCACAGTGTCCCACTGGTTGTCCTCCTTCCACCATGTCTCTGATATTCCAATCATATCTAACCTTTCATTTAGTGCTATATATTCTAACTCTCCCATCTTATTCTTTAGACTTCTAGCATTTGCATACAAGCATTTTAGAGAATGTATTTTATTCATGTTAATTTGGCTATTGTTAGACATGGGTAAATTGGGATCTTTAAGCTCTGTCTGCTCCATACTTGAGGGCATTTGGGCTACTTTACTCTTTTGTGGAACCTCTCTGCTTTTGGTAGTATCCTTCAAGGATACATTCTTCCAAACCATCTGCTCTTGGGCGACTGTCAGCTTTCCCCTAATATCTAGTTTAAAAGCTGCTCTATCTCCTTTTTAAAGGTTAATGCCAGCAGCCTGGTTCCATCCCGGTTAAGGTGAAACTCATCCCTTCGGAAGAGCCCCTCCTTTCCCCAGAATGTTCCCCAGTTCCTAACAAATCCAAACCCCTCATCTCTGCACCATTGTCTCATCCACGTATTGAGACTCCGGAGCTCTGCCTGCCTTTTGGGTCCTGCGCGTGGAACAGGAAGCATTTTGGAGAATGCTACCCTGGAAGTTCTGGATTTCAACTTCCTATCTAAAAGCCTAAATTTTGCCTCCAGAACCTTCCTACCACATTTTCCTATGTCATTGGTACCGACATGTACCAAGACAGCAGACTCCTTCCCAGCACTATCTAAGACGTTATCTAGGTGGCGCATGAGGTCCGCTACCTTCGCACCAGGCAGGCATGTTACCAGGCGATCCTCACGTCCACCAGCCACCCAGCTATCTACATGCCTAATGATCGAATCACCAACTACAACGGCTGTCCTAACCATTCCCTCATGGGCACATGGCCCTGGAGAAACTTCCTCGGTGCGAGAGGGTTTTACATCACCTGGAGGACAGGTCCTAGTTACAGGATCACTTCCTGCCACACCAGGGTGATGCTCTCCTGTCACGTGACCTCTCTCCTCCATGGCAACAGGGGTGCTGCCAGACTGCAGGTGGGACTTCAGGACTATATCCCTGTAGGTCTCGTCTATGTACCTCTCTGTCTGTCTTATGTTTTCCAAGTCTGCTACTTTAGCCTCTAGAGAACGGACTTGTTCCCTGAGAGCAAAGAGCTCCTTGCACCTAGTGCACACGTAAGACCTCTCACCAACTGGGAGAAAATCATACATGTGACCCTCAATGCAAAAGACTGGAAAGCCCCCATCCCGCTGCTGGACTGCTGTCTGCATCTTAGTTTTAAGTTTGTGTCTAGATCTTTAAGTTCTTACTTACTAGGGGTTGCTATGGGTATTTATACCAATAAAACTGTACCTAATACGTTTAATATACCTTGTTCACCTGAAGCTTAATTAATCTCAGATCCTTAGTGTATGACTGATTTGGGTAATGAGCTTCACCTGAAAGCACCTTCTGTCTTTTAAGATGTGTAAGTATCTATAAAGCTACTCTGATAAGATAATTAGGTGGAAGGTTCCAAATAAACACTCTTTGTTTAATAAAGTTAAGTAAAGGGCAAGTGTCTCCCAGTCTCGAGTCAGAGATATCAAATTGTCAGTATTAGAATTAATTAGAATTAATGTCTACACAGTTATGTCTGGGAATGTGTGTATGTCTCCTCATGATGACCTATGCTAATGAGAATTGAACTATGATGTTATGAATACGTGATGCGTGACATAGAACAATAAAGTGAAAATCATGCTGTGTAATGGAATATTTATCTATAAATAAAGTGGCTGAAAGCTAATATGGCAGAGTGAACAAGGTGCTAACTTGGTTTGCTCTCCCAAAGCTTTGGTTGTTTTCTTAAATAATACAAGTGTGTTGTATATTATTTGCTGATTTACAGATTCCCTTCTCATTGCTTTGTGTGTGGATTTCCGTTAACCAAGAGCCCTGGTGAGTTACCGGTGAGGGGGGTGAAGAGTACACTTTCAGTTGGTGCCATTCCAGATACGGATCTCTGCATTCAGGTCAAGGGCAGAAGGTGCCTGAAGATTTGTGAGTATTACCAGTAATGGGTAATCTGTTAAGTGGACAGGCTCTGTCTCAGATGCGTGAATGGCATGACAGAGCTAGGGCTTTAGCGTTTAAGAAAGGTAGCCCTTCTTATTGTATGCTTCTATTGTATGTATGAGAAGCATGGTGATGTAGCCATCGATTCTGTAGCACATTGGGATTCAGTGACTAAAGGTAATGGGAATTTGCAGTTTCCTTTGGAGGGAACTTTCTCTGTAGATAACGTCCATTGCCTGAGATATGAGTTAGCGGTTAAAGGTAAACCGTGCAATTGTGCTTACATGGTGGAAACGGATGGTACATGATGAAAAACATAGGAATGTTTATGTTTTGAAACAAAAGATGTTTGTGTTAGGAAATGTAACTAATGACCAGCTGAGTGAGGATCACTCGTGTAGCAGAACTAAGAGAAAAAGAAAATACTTAAAGAGCAACAGAAGTTAGGGGGAGTAGAATTGTGTATTTTGGATATTTGGAACGTCTCCCAGCTCAAGGAATTGAGAGCACGTTTGAATCGAAAAACGGAAAGTATTGCACTTGTAATAAGAATCTTAAGAATGGCAATAGGTCATAGTGTTTCTGTTGCAAAATAATTAAGTGTTTCTGATGAACTTATTGATAAAGTTGAAAGAGATTTGGACAGACATTATGAAACCTACAAAGAGGAGCGTGATCAATTATATTATGATCTAGGCTCTATTCAGGAAGCTATACACCAGCAAAATAACTCATGTTCTGGCACTGTTAAATCTGAAGCAGCTGTGGGAAATGATATTGTGCCTACTCATCCTTTTCATTTGTATCCAGTGGGCTTGACAGGTTCTGTGACTGTGCCTGCAAATTGGAGTCCTAAAGAAGTGTTTGATTTGCCTAAACCTTTTCCTAAATTACAGGGAAAACCCTGGTAGATTTGTGTCTTTATGGTCTCAAATAATTAACAGTTATAATCCCACTTGGGCAGCTCTAGATAATTTGCTCTGAACTGTGTTTTTTTTTAATCCAGCTGATTTTCATAGGGTCACTCATCCAGTTCGTGAAGATAACAAGATAACTGGCAATGGCCACTGACAGACCCTGTGATAGATTTTCAAGAGAAGACTCAAAGAGATAATTTTGTTTTTGTGTAGAGAAAAATTGTTAGAATCCCTTAAAGTAGTATGCAAACCTGTAAAGGATTGGTCGAGACTAACATCTCTAAGGCAGGATAGGGGTGAAAAGGTTACAGATTTTCACACTAGGTGTATTGCTAGCTTTTAAAGACTATTCTGGTGAGGCAGAAGACACACCTTCAGGATTCTCTAATATTTTTGTAAATGATTTGATTCCGAGAATAAAAGAAATTTTGGAAACTTCAATAATAGATTGGCCAGCTATAACAGCTGATGCAATTCTGGAAGGAGCTCGATACAGTGAATTGAAATTTATCAAGGAACAGCAAGAAGAGCAAACTAAAATAGATGTGAAAAATACTAAATTGCTCAACTTACAGATTGCTTCCATGCAACCACCCATGAGCAGGGGTAGTGGTATAAACAGAGGGAAAGGAGGTTATGTGAGTCCTCAGCGAGGACGTGGACAGTCCAGAGGAATGTGTACTTGTTATACTTGTGGTGAGCTTGGACATTTGCAGCGAGACTGCCCCTGGAATCAGAATCTTGATGTCCAGAAAACTGATTTCCCTCCGGTGGCAGCTGAATTCACTTCCGTATATCAGTGCTTCTCTAACCCAGAAGATTGTGGAGGTGATACATGGGATGCATGACTATTGTTGAATCTGAATGTAACTCCTCAGGGTGAGTTAGAAGCTAAGCTGAAAGGATCTAATTTGAAGTTTGTTATTGATACTGGAGCTACCACATCAGCACTGCATTTACAGGATTTACCTGCCATTTATCACATTCAACTAGCACAAGCTCCGATAGTACACTGTGAAGGCATTGAGGGTAAGATAATTCCTCATCGTAAACTTGAATTTTTACCTTTGCAGATTGGAGAGACTGTGTATCCTACTAGCTTCCTTGTAGGAGACACTTTACCAGTGAATCTTTTAGGTCGGGATTTTTTGGCTTCACATCAAGCTACTCTATCTTGGATGAATGGCATGTTATATTTCCAGCTGTATTCTCTCTCTGAAGTGTCGTCCCCTGCAGATGCCAGTACCATTCATCCTGCTCTTGGAGAACTTCCTTCTACCCCGTGGGCAGTGCCGGGATCTAATGTCGGATGCCTTTCTATCCCTCCTGTGAAAATCACCGTGAAACCTGGAGTTCAGCTTCCTAGACTCAAGCAGTATCCACTGCCAGCAGCTGCCATTGAAGGAATTCGTCCTGTGATCGAAGATCTCCAGAAACAAGGTGTCATTTATTCTATGACTTCACCATGTAATACTCCAATTCTTCCTGTACTAAAGGCTGACGGTAAGACTTATAGATTTGTGCAAGACCTGCGAGCAGTAAATAATGTGATTTTGCCAAATTTTCCCTTGGTACCTAATCCACATGATATCTGGACACAGATACCTTCAGCGACTACCTGGTTTTCTGTTGTCGATTTGAGTTCTGCTTATTTTTCAGTAAGAATTAGCAAAGAAAACCAATTTTTATTTGCTTTCCATTCTGACAATAAACAATATACTTGGACCACTTTGTGTCAAGAGTACACTGATAGTCCTGCATATTTTATGCAGGCCCTAAGAACTGCATTGCTTGATGTAAGACTCGACCATTCCTCTCTAGTTCAGTATGTGAATGATTTGCTTTTATGTTCACCAAGTTATGAGATTTGTTTGTCAGATTCCTTGTCTCCATTAGCTCATATTGTACCCACATTATCACAGTGGGAAGCCTTTTTAAATATAAAAACTGCACTGGGAAATGCGCCATGTTTATCTTTGCCAGATTATTCTTTACCATTCAAACTGTATGTGGCTATTTCTGATTCCTCTGCTACCTGTGTGCTTTTACAAGCTTTCCCAACTGGTTGCAAGCCAGTAGGCTATTTCTCAAAGCGATTTGATGCAGTGACTTTGGGACTCCCACCATGTCTACGTAGTTTGGTAGCAGTGGCTTTTGCAATTGGAACTTACTGATTTTCTGGTTTTACAGCACCCTCTTGAAGTGTATGTGGCACATTCAGTTTCTAAGTTGCTCCATTTAACCAAGACTCAGCCTTTGTCCTCCACACGTTTATTGACTCTGGAATTAATAATTTACAGTATGCAACCCTTCAACACTTCTAGCTCCCTTGGCAGATCTTGTGGAGGAGGATGGGTCTCATGATTGTTTCCAATTCCAATACGTTCAGTGTCAATCCACGTATAGCCAGCAGCACAGAATGCGTGTGTAATACAGTCAACACTGCCACCACTGTAGGTCTGCTGAAATGAATGAAAAAAACTGGCTGGGAAGAGGTGGCGTCACTATGGTCATTGGCAAGAGACAGCTGCAAAAAGAGTCATTGGTCTATCTACTGCCCGTACTGTGAACGGAGATAAAAGCTTATGAGAGAAAGGATGTTATTTTTAAACTGCTGCCAAATTCTGGAAAATAATTTGTTTATCTCTCTATAAGCCAGGTATAGCATGAGCAGCAGCACTGTAAGCCTGTCCCATTGCAGAGCCGTGCAAGTTCTCTTTCCCCATGATTTGTTTTTGCCCTGATCAGACTGTTGCCTTGTTTTGTTTGTTTTGCCTGGACTAGATTGTAAGCTCTAATGAGCAGGGACTGTCTTTTATATGTCTGTACAGCGCTGCATGCGACTGGTAGCGCTTTACAAATGCACAGTAGTAGTAGTAGTGGGCTCACCACAGAAAGTACACATCAGCAGCAAAGATGGTGATGTTGACAGAGATAGAATTAAAGCAATAATGAACAGTAACACAGTGGCAGACAGAAAGGTGGGAAAGTAGCACGGAGGAACAAGCATAGGGCAACAGTGACTGAGGTTGGTGAAGGCACAAGGTAGAGAGAAAAGATGGTACCGTTCTTGAGCAAGATGTAGAGCAGGATGATTCGGATCTTGTCATATGGCTTAACATTTACATCCAGGAGGACAGGGACAATGATCTTCATGGGATCTTTAATTTTCTCTCCATCTGCGTCCATCCCCATGGCCAGGTCCTAAAGAAATGAGCACAGTGTTAGCTTTGTAGCATATACAGACATAGGCCATCTCAATATACCACTTAATATATACCACATATATGCTACTAAACATAGATTAATGAACTTAGCAAGATCACACAGCCATGTCTACGCAAGCCACCCAGGCACATCCACAACACTGCAGTAGCTAAATGTGACATTTTACTTACCAGTTAATGCCACTTTCCTTGAGTCCTGCTAGAGCAGTCCAGACAAGTGGGTTGTGTTCCCCTACAAGCAGACTGGTGGAGACAAAGAACCAATGAAAAGCCCAGGTTTCAAAGACATCACTCTTATGCCTCTATTCGCCTCAGACACCAGAACTCCTTTCAGTATTCATCCCAAAGCATATTGGAGAAACATAGCAAGCCTCACACAACAACCTTAACCGTGGGCAACAAGTAGTAAACAATAGTAGAGAATTATAAACAGGCAAGCATAAATGGAAAATTGTCAGTAGAAAATGAACCTGAAGAGCCAAGAACAAAAAAAATCATAGCAGACCCAAGGGCATCCCAGCAGAACAGAACACCACAGTTCCAGGGGCGGGCCCTGGACTGGTCCAGCAGGACTCAAAGAAAGGACATTAACTGGTAAGTAAAATGTCACCTTTCATATCGTCCTGCTAGTCTAGACCAATCCTGACAAGTGGGATGTATCAAAGCTACACCACCACTGAGAAGGAAGAAGAGACAGCAGCTCGCAAAACCCTTAAACTAAAGGCAGTATCCACCCTTGCATGGACATCCAAGTGGTAACGCTTGACAAAAGTGGAAAGTGACGCCCAAATAACTGCCCAACAAATGTCTACAAGGGCTACCGATTTCTGCTGTGCTCATGAGGATACCTGCGCTCTGGTAGAATGGGCACGCAAACCCTTTGAAACTGGCCAGCTCTGTAACAGATACACAGACGTAAAAAGCCTCCTTAATCCAGCCTCCCAAAATAGATTTAGCTGCTGCGTCACCCTCGCATGGGCCAACAGCCAGCACAAAAAGATGGTCGGACTTATGAAAGGAATTCGTACCTCCAAGTACCAGAGAAGCACCCTTAAGACATCCACAAGGTAAAGATCTTTATCCTTTCCCCAACAATATTCTTCAGAAAAGAAGGGCAGGCAGACAACCTGGCTCACGTGAAAGGAAGCAAGCAATTTAGGCAAGGCAGGCAGGTACAGGCTGAATGGAAATGTCCTCCTTTGAAAAAGACAGATTAACATCTTGGCAAGACAGAGTCTGCAGTTTTGGAAATCCCTCTTGCGGAACAAATCATGACAAAAATCAAATCCTTCAAAGCAGTGTGCTTCAACGGCTCAAAGGGAACCACCATCATGGCCCTGAGCACCAGAGACAGATCGCAGGAAGGGATTACAGATCTTAGGGGAGGACGCAGATGACTAACCCTTTGGAGAAAGTGCAAGACATTCAGGTGCAAGGCTAGAGACTTACCAGACATTGGACCTCAGAAACAGGCTAAAGCTACCACCTGAACCTTCAGGGAGCTAAGGGAACGACCCTTCTCCAGGTCATCCTACAGAAAGGCCAGCCTCAGGAGTCAACAGCTGAATGCCACACCAGATCCACACATATACTAACTTAGAACCAGTAACACAGCAGTCAAATTCATATTGCTGATTTTTCCAATTGTGACACCACACATGTCATTTACATTATACAATGTCCATGTAGTCTCCTTTATGTAGGTAAAACTAAAAGAAGTATCTGTGTGAGAATAGTAGAACATAAAAGCTGCATTAAAAGACAATTAATGGATAAACCGTTGGTACAGCATTGGATAGACAAAGCACATAAAGTGTCGGATCTTAAGTTTTTTGTCATTAAAAAAGTGAGATTAAACTGGAGAGGTGGAAATATAGAGAGAACCATGCTCCAAATATATAGTAACATAGTAACATAGTAAGTGACGGCAGATAAAGACCAGCATGGTCCATCTAGTCTGCCCAGCAAGATGGCAAGGGTAGGTGCACCTGTCGCTCTGTGCAGGCCACCCCTCCCCATGTTTTTGTTTCTGTTTAGGGGTGAACCCACCACTCCATGTAGGACATCCTTATTTGTTCAGATGCTAGATAGTTCAGAAGTTAGATGGTACTGTTTATTTTGCTTTTATCCTGTTGCTGTAAAGGGATCCACTGTGTTTGTCCCATGCCGTTTTGAATTCCATCACCGTGTTTGCCCTCACCACTTCCATCGGGAGGGCATTCCAAGCATCCACCACCCTTTCAGTGAAGAAATATTTCCTGACATTGCCTTTCAATTTACCACCTTGCAGCTTCATGTTATGCCCTCTAGTTTTACAGCTTCCCCGTCTTTGGAAGAGGTTTGTTTGTTCATCATTTCTCTAAGTATTTAAAGGTCTGAATCATATCTCCCCTGTCCCTCCTCTCCTCCAAAGTGTACATATTTAGGTCTTCAAGTCTCTCCTCATAAGGCTTCTGATGCAGGCTCCAAATCATTTTGGTCGCCTTTCTCTGAACAGTTTCCAGTCTTTTTACATCTTTTGCAAGATATGGCCTCCAAAACTGAACACAGTATTCCAAGTGAGGCCTCACCAGTGACTTGTACAGTGGCATAAGTACCTCTTCCTTTCTGCTGGTAATCCCTCTTTGAATGCAGCCCAACATCCTCCTGGCTTTTGCCACCGCCTTGTCGCACTGTTTTGCCACCTTGAGATCATCAGAGATAATCACACCAAGGTCTTTCTCCTGAACCATGCATACCAACCTCTCACCCCCTATTGTGTACTTTTCCCTTGGATTTCTGCTACCCAAGTGCATGACACTGCACTTTTTCACATTAAATCGTAGTTGCCAAGCATTAGACCAGTCTTCCAGCTTTTGTAGATCTTTCCTCATGTTATCCACTCCCTCTGGGGAGTCCACTCTGTTGCAAATTTTTGTGTCATCTGCAAAAAGACAGACCTTTCCATTCAGTCCTTCAGCAATATCACTCACAAATATATTGAACAGTGCTGGGCCCAGGACCGAACCCTGAGGCACCCCGCTAATCACCTTCCTCTCATCCGAGTGAGCTCCATGTACCATCACCCTCTGTTGTCTGTCAGTCAACCAATTTCTAATCCAGTTTACTATCTTGGGACCCATCCCCAAGCTACTGAGTTTATTGACAAGCCTCCTATGAGGAACAGTATCAAAGGCTTTGCTGAAATCCAGATAGATGACATCCATTGCATGCCCCAGATCTAGTTCCTTGGTCACCCAATCAAAGAACTCAATCAGATTTGTTTGGCAAGACCGTCCTTCGGTAAAACCATGTTGCCTGGGATCTTGCAACCTGTTGGTTTTGAGAAAGTTCACTATTCGCTCTTTCAGGAGCGCCTCCATTACTTTTCCTGCCACCGAGGTAAGGCTCACGGGCCTGTAATTTGACACTTCCTCCCTCTCACCACTTTTGTGTAGAGGTACAACATTAGAAGAAAAAACAGGGAGCACTGTTCTTGTAAAAGTTCAACAGGAGCCACAAGAAGCAAGAAGCCAAATGTAAGGACAATTCAAATCCAATTTATTGAAAAAGACCCCGACGCGTTTCGGCAGTCAATGCCTTCATCAGGGGGTAGTAGCTACAATATAAATATGAATAATACAAATCATAACAAATAAAAACATAAAAATCAAATAATTACCCATAACATTTAAAATATATTATAGTATTATATGAACAGAAAGAGGGACTGGTAAAACTATCATCCATATAGTTAAACAAAAACAAGTGTATGGAAACGCAGGACATAAAATACAATAAGAAGTGATAATAATTATAAACATATGAATATTGTGAGAAATAACAGAATAAACGCTTACGGACACTTATAATGAAATATAAGTAAAACTCTTAGGACAATGAACTAAAATTTGTATATATCAAAAGTATAATAAATAAATAAACATAGAGAAAATTATTGTACTTACATACAACCATGTTCATGGACTAGTAATATAATCTTAAGTTCAAGGTTGGGCGTGTTCTGTCTCACTATGTTAAAGAGACTGGATGTTGCCTAAATTAAACTACAAATATAATAACTAGAAGTAACGACAAGTAATGACACAAAACATAAATATGTTAAGAAAATCATAAAAAATTCAAATATGTATAGTGATTTAAGAGTATAGCTAGAGGTGAGTACCAAATATGGGCTAAAAAATCTATGTATGTAAATAGATACGGTTATGATGATGAATACAATCTTGCAGACACTTCTAAATTAAAAAATATAGTGGAGACTGAATACATAAAAATGATAATGTTCAAATAATATAAAATGTAAGGTAAATCAATATATGTCTAATAACTTATTATATTATTTTATCCATGTATATTAGCGCCCCTATTGTAAAAATATATAACGAAAAATGTGTGCAAATATTTTGAAGTAATGATGAAACACAGTGAATCACAGATTGAGAATCTACACCACATCATAAAGTCAAACTTGGGAAGCTATAGTTACTATTTCAATAATTAAGATTGCACAAACAAATGATACTATAGAACAGAATATTTTAAATTGTGCAATTACCTAACATCAAATAGTATGGATAGTGGACTTTATATGAGTATGAAGATAACATCAACTAATCTGAATAATGAACTAATGAGTGTGTTTATTTATGCCTACATCTTTGTATTAAAGGTTGAGACCGATAACCTATGAATTGGTGTCTCATATACAATTAACTGTAAAAAGGTAAAATACCATTATATAAAAGCTAATAATATATTTGTTACAATTGGCGTTAATCCGTCCTTTTGATTCTCAGGAATTGGCTGACCATGGGCTCTTCCATGGCCCCAGATGTGGCAAACCTCTATGTGGCTAACTTTGAAGCACAATACTTAACTATCCATCCCTATGCATCTAATGTCCTTTTATGGAAGAGATATATAGATGACATTCTGATTATTTGGGATGGTCCAGAAGATAAATTACAAGAATTTTTCTCATGGATTAATTCTCTGGATCCCCATCTACAATTTGAGGGTACCTTTAGTTCTGATAAGATTCCTTATCTTGACATCATGATTAAGAAGGATCATAGTGGCTTTGTCACAGAACTATATAGAAAGCCCACTGACCGCAATACTCTCCTCCATTATGATAGCTGTCACAATAGAGCATTCAAACAAAATTTACCGGTCAGCCAATTCCTGAGAATCAAAAGGACGGATTAACGCCAATTGTAACAAATATATTATTAGCTTTTATATAATGGTATTTTACCTTTTTACAGTTAATTGTATATGAGACACCAATTCATAGGTTATCGGTCTCAACCTTTAATACAAAGATGTAGGCATAAATAAACACACTCATTAGTTCATTATTCAGATTAGTTGATGTTATCTTCATACTCATATAAAGTCCACTATCCATACTATTTGATGTTAGGTAATTGCACAATTTAAAATATTCTGTTCTATAGTATCATTTGTTTGTGCAATCTTAATTATTGAAATAGTAACTATAGCTTCCCAAGTTTGACTTTATGATGTGGTGTAGATTCTCAATCTGTGATTCACTGTGTTTCATCATTACTTCAAAATATTTGCACACATTTTTTCGTTATATATTTTTACAATAGGGGCGCTAATATACATGGATAAAATAATATAATAAGTTATTAGACATATATTGATTTACCTTACATTTTATATTATTTGAACATTATCATTTTTATGTATTCAGTCTCCACTATATTTTTTAATTTAGAAGTGTCTGCAAGATTGTATTCATCATCATAACCGTATCTATTTACATACATAGATTTTTTAGCCCATATTTGGTACTCACCTCTAGCTATACTCTTAAATCACTATACATATTTGAATTTTTTATGATTTTCTTAACATATTTATGTTTTGTGTCATTACTTGTCGTTACTTCTAGTTATTATATTTGTAGTTTAATTTAGGCAACATCCAGTCTCTTTAACATAGTGAGACAGAACACGCCCAACCTTGAACTTAAGATTATATTACTAGTCCATGAACATGGTTGTATGTAAGTACAATAATTTTCTCTATGTTTATTTATTTATTATACTTTTGATATATACAAATTTTAGTTCATTGTCCTAAGAGTTTTACTTATATTTCATTATAAGTGTCCGTAAGCGTTTATTCTGTTATTTCTCACAATATTCATATGTTTATAATTATTATCACTTCTTATTGTATTTTATGTCCTGCGTTTCCATACACTTGTTTTTGTTTAACTATATGGATGATAGTTTTACCAGTCCCTCTTTCTGTTCATATAATACTATAATATATTTTAAATGTTATGGGTAATTATTTGATTTTTATGTTTTTATTTGTTATGATTTGTATTATTCATATTTATATTGTAGCTGCTACCCCCTGATGAAGGCATTGACTGCCGAAACGCGTCGGGGTCTTTTTCAATAAATTGGATTTGAATTGTCCTTACATTTGGCTTCTTGCTTCTTGTGGCTCCAGAGGTACAACATTAGCCATTCTCCAGTCCTGAGGAACCACTCCTGTTTCCAAGGATCTGTTGAAGACATCCTTTAACGGTCCTGCAAGAACCTCTCTGAGCTCTTTCAGTATCCTGGGATGTATCCCATCCGGTCCCATGGCTTTGTCCACTTTCAGTTTAGCAAATAGAACAAAAGTACATTTTTCTCCTTAATACCCTCACACCACATGGTCTGAATACAGAACGTGATTTCTCTGTTTTTTTTTTATAGAGAATCCCTTTTTGGTGAACAGTTTGTAATATTTGAATAGGTTTTAGTTCAGTTTGCTTTGTGTTTTTTATTTACAGTATGGTATTAATTTGGCTTTTTATATCTTTTTAATATATAATAATATTTTTACCTTTTTATCTTTATTTATGGTTCACTATTATATATTTTTTAATATATATATTTTTTTAGCATATATTTATTGGGTCCTCATTTGCATTTATTTATGTATTCATTTGGTTATTTATTCATTGATTCATTCATTGGGCTATTTATTCATTGATATATTACAATTTCTATCAAATTTAGGTGTATTGTTAGGTGCAAAACAATTTTTGTGGTCTTAGTAGGTGTAATAGTTAATAAAGTGTATAAGATTGATTGTCCACATGTTGTCATTTTTAGTTGTTTGTTCCCCTGCGTTCACGTATATATTTCCTTTTTGATGGCCCCTTTGGGGGTAGGTGGTTTCCACTCATTTGCGGTTTTTTGCCCTGTGAGTTTTTGCTGGCCGGTTGTTTGACATGAGCTCACCAGGTCCCTTTAATTTGTATATACTATGCCTACGAGTGTAAAGTTTTATGAGTCTCTCCCGGTGAGCGTTTGGAGGCGGTATTCTCCCCTATGGTCCCCAGGGTCAGGTCTATCCACGATACAGTTGCTTTATTATATAGTGCCAGTATCATCTTTTTCTTTTTTTTCATAGTTGGTTTAAAATGCACTCATTTTGGATCTTTTTCTTGCTCAAACGCATGAAAAATTTTCTCATTCAACATGAAGCCGCAGCACCGATGCTGTCTTCATAATTTTGGAATTATTAGTGTTCCAAAGATGTAAGATGTTCTTCTTTCTTTTTTAATTCGAAAGTTTTTTTACGTTTGTCTAATTTACATATTTAATCAGTGCGCTCAGTTGTAATTTTAAAGCTTACACGCATGCGCTAGCGTTTTTTGGTTAAGCAAGGTGCCGCTGAGCTACTGATGCCGGTTTTAAGGTTCTTGAATTAGCAGCGATTTCAGGATGTAAGTTGACATCACAATTTGTAAAATTTGTATTCTTAAGGTATATTAAAAGAATTCCTTTATACCATTAGTTATAAATGATTTTAACTAGAATGTTTTTTGCTGTTTTTTGTGAGTATAGATTTTCAGAGTTTGCAAAAGGCATGGTTCACGTTTTTTAAAAAATCCTAGGTGAGGATCCTGTATATGCGGGTTTCAAATTATAGAAGTACTTGCCATAGTATAAGTTAGTTTATTTTTTGAACAGTATGCACACTGATATTTTATTTTTTAGTTGTGACGTTATTTCTGTATACGATAATTTGTATGTTTTAATATGTTACTTCACGGGTTATCCAATGGCTTTATATGGGTATGTGGGTTTTTTTGATTATGGACAGTTTTTCAAATACTCCCTTAGTTTATACAGATCATGACAGTTAAAATTTTAATTATGGTTATGGTGTCTCAATGGTTGTATACCTTTTTACAAGAATATTTAGTTTATAAAATACAATACTACTACGATTTGATGGCACTTTTAAAGCACAATTAGTTTTAATGGTTTGAAGACAATAATAAATCCTTCTAGGCAGCCTTGTCTTTTTAAAATGTTTTTATTTGTCCCTTTCACAGTTTACAAGTATGGTTTCAATCCCAGTGCATACATTACACGCAATGGTATACCCCTCATATAGGGGATCAGGTAAACTCATTTCATTCCTGCTCCTTTTTCATCTTCCCCCTCCTTGAGTTTCTCCTGGTCGTTCACTTAATATTCTCCATCTGTTATTTATTGTTTTATTATCATTTTTTTGGTTCACAATGATGATTTTAAATGTCTTTATAGATTTCATTTAAGTAGTGCAGATAACATTAATCATGTTTCATTTGATTTGTTTTGTTTCACATTATGATTAATATACCATTGGTTTTTTGTTTATCACCAATATTTCACACACATCATGTACAATAAACTTTTTAGAGGGAGCTTTTTAACTATAATTTTTATTGATGTCTGAGGTTCCATTTATGGTTTTGAATATATTTGAGTGTGTTTTTATATTTTTTAATCTTTGATTTATATTTATAAGTTTTAGAATAATCTGCATGTTTTATTATTTAATGACTTATTTATTATTTCTTATCGTGTTCCTTATGATGTTATATGCAGTGTTATTAGTTTTATTGTGTTTAAGTGTTTGACTTTTGCTTTATTTTATTTTATTTTTATTTATAATGTGTTTTTAGTATAAGGTGAGTCAACCCCTGAGGAAGATTTTATTGAAATACGGCCTGTGTCGGGTCAGGTCTCTCCTTTTTTCATATATGGAACAATAAAGCTTTGGTGAGAACCTACACCTGGTTACGTCTCTTGTACTGTTTGCTGCATCCTACAGAAAGGCCAGCCTCAGGAGTCAACAGCTGAATGCCACACCAGATCCACACATATACTAACTTGGTAGACCTCCTTCAGAGCCGAGTACAGACCACAGCTGGAGAAAGCGCAGTTACTCACCTGTAACAGGTGTTCTCCAGGAACACAGGAAAAAGTCCTCACATATGGGCGATGTTGACAGAGCCCGAACAAAGTATTTCCCCAGCTTTCACCGAAAGCCTTTGAGAATGCTACTACACATGCATGGTCCCTTCCTGCCCAAGGGTGCCATCTTGGTCAGTCAGATGACATAGCAAAAGAGGACATAAAACAATGCAGGTAGGCAGCTCCAAGGGGAGGAGGGTGAGGACTGATTCCTGCTGCTCCCAGAGAACACCTGTTACAAGAAGTCAATCCTTACATATGGGACTCCCTAGCTCCAGGCTGCCAAGGACTGAACCACGACAGCACCAAAGGCACCCGAACAGGTAGCTGTGAGTTGCAGAAGGTGAGACCTGACAGAGAGACTCTGCAAAACCCTAGCATCCAGCGAGACTATCACTCCAGTAGCCTTAAACACAGAAGGGTCGGAGGGAAGGAGCTGCCTACACCCCGAAAATATTACTGAGTACTACTGCTCGTAGGCGAGGACAATGCAGTCCGCCACCCAAGTGGACAGTTAGAGTAGTTACTCACCTGTAACAGGTGTTCTCCAGGAGCAGCAGGAATCAGTCCTCACATATGGGTGTCATCGGCGCCGATGAAGCCCCAGCAGAGCATTTCCCCAGCTTTCTATGAAAGCCTTCGGGAATGCAGGCAAGCATGCGCGGTTCCCTTCCCGCCTAAAGGTGCTATCTTACCTCAGTCAAATGACATAGCTAAGAACAGCACACAAAAATGAAAAATAAACTAAGTACAACTGCAACTCCAAGGGGAGGAGGGAGGGTTGTGAGGACTGATTCCTGCTGCTCCTGGAGAACACCTGTTACAGGTGAGTAACTACTCTTTCTCCAGGACTAAGCAGGAAGTCAGTCCTCACATATGGGTGACTCCCAATCTCTGGGCTACCGAGGAACCCAGGCTGAACAAGAGTACTCCCTCTAGTCTCAGCAGCAAAGGCAGGCTTTTCAAGGACACAACCTCCACCGGTAGCCCAACAGAGGGCAGGAGTTGCCTAAACCTCAAAGAGATTCCGGAGTACTGCCTGGCCAAAAGCACTGTCCCTACGGGACTCCCTCTCCAGACAGTAATGGGCTGCAAAAGTCTGGCTTGAAGACCAAGTTGCAGCCCTGCAGATGTCTACCAAGGGCACAGAGCGGAGATGAGCCACTGAGGCAGCCATTGCCCTGACACGGTGGGCCGTAACCCGACCCTGCAAAGGAAGGTCAGCCGCCTTGTAAGCCCAGGTGATACAGTCAGCCACCCAGACTGACAAGGTACGCTTGGACACAGCCAACCCAACTTTATTAGGGTCAAAAGAAACGAAGAGCTGAGTAGCTCTTCTATGCCCCTGCGTATGGTCAAGGTAGAAGGATAAGGCCCTCCTACAGTCCAGGGTATGCAGGACGGCTTCAGCCTGGCTTGCATGAGGCCTAGGGAAGAATGTTGGAAGAACCACCTCCTGATTGAGGTGGAAAGAGGAGACAACCTTTGGGAGGAACTTTGGATGAGTCCTGAGGTCTACCCTGTTCCTATAAATCCTGGTGTAAGGCCTATCACAGACCAGGGCGTGAAGCTCACTCACTCGCCTAGCCGAGGTAAGGGCTATCAGGGAGAGTGTCTTCCAGGACAGGAAGCGTAGTGGACAAGTTGTCATCGGCTCAAAAGGTGGGCGAGTCAGTTGCTGCAAGACCACATTCAACTCCCACTCAGGGGCAGGAGGATGGATTGGAGGCTTGAACAAAAGCAAGCCCCTGAGAAAGCGGGACACCAAGGGGTGAACCGACAGAAAATGTCCTTCCACCAGTGAGTGGTGAGCTGCGAGAGCTGAGAGGTGGACCCGAACAGAACTGGACTTGAGTCCCTGATTGGACAAATGGAGTAAATACTGAAGCACTACTGGTACAGTACAGGAGAAAGGATCCTCTGTACGTAGCTGACACCACACAGAAAACCCTCTCCATTTGAGAGCATAGGTTTTCCTAGTGGACCGTTTCCTAGAGGCTAGGACAACCTCCTCAACTTCCTGAGGTAGGCCCCAGGGAGCCAAAACTACCCTTGCAGCCTCCAGGCCATCAAATTGAGAGCTTTGAGATTGGGGTGCAAAAGGGAACCCTGATCCTGAGAGAGAAGGTCGGGTTGCAATCCCAGAGGCAGGGGGGATCCACTGCCAACTGAAGCAGAAGTGGAAACCAAGGCTGTCTCGGCCATCTGGGAGCCACCAGCAGGACTGAGGCTTTGTCCTGAAGGATCTTGAACAGAGTTCGGGCCATGGGATTAGAAAATCATCTGCTGCTATCCACAGAGGATGCGGTTGCCTGGAGCAGAACTTTGGCAGCTGTTTGTTCAGTGGACTGGAAAACAGATCTATCCAAGGGAGACGCCATTTCAGGAAGATCTTCTGAACTACTAAGGGATGCAGCTGCCACTCGTGGGGCTGCAGAATCCTGCTCAACCAGGCGGCCAGGTAGTTTTCCTGGCCTGGAAGGTACACAGCCCTGAGGAGCATGTTGTGCTTTAGGGCAAAGGAACAAAGGTCTTGAGCATCCCGACAAAGGAGCCTGGACCCAGTCCCACCTTGTTTGTTCACATAAAACATGGCCACCTGGTTGTCTGTCTGAACCAGGACAGATTAATGAGCCAGGGCAGGAGAGAAAGCTTTGAGAGCTAGGCAAATAGCCCTGAGTTCCAGGAGATTGATCTGCTGTGCCGCCTCCCAAGGAGACCACAGGCCCTGGGTGCACTTGTCTAGAAATGAGCTCCCCAGCCCTGCAGGAAGGCGTCGGTGGTCAGTACCACCGTGTACCCAGGAATCTGAAAAGGCACTTCTTTTAGGAGATTGGGTGGCTGCAGCCACCAGCTGAGGGAGTTCAGAAATTGTCTGGACACCCTTATCCTGTCACTGAGGCTGCCTTTGGCCTGCGACCACTAAGTCCGAAGGCACCACTGTACAGGCCTCATATGGAGCCTGGCATTGGAGGTCACATGTACTGTCGAAGCCATGTGGCCTAGAAGCCTCAGGCAGAGTCTGGCGGAGACCAGCGACCTGTTGAGAAACTGGTTTGCCAAGGCTATCAATCGTTGTGCTCTGTCTTATGGCAAGAAAGCCTTTGCCAGGAGAGAGTCCAGCCTTGCTCCTATGAACTCCAAATTCTGGGAGGGGAGCAAAGTGGACTTTGCGAAGTTTATGACAAACCCTAGGCTTTGAAGAAGATCAATAGTTCTGAGGGTGGCTTGGCTGGCCTCCTGGCACGTCTGACCCCTGATGAGCCAGTCGTCCAGATAGGGGAAGACAAAGATTCCCTGATTCCTCAGGTAGGATGCCACCACTGCCAGGCATTTGGTAAAAACCCTGGGAGCGGAGGTCAGGCCAAAAGGCAGTACTCTGTACTGATAATGGTTTCCTCCCACAATGAACCTGAGGTACTTTCTGTGGTCTGGATGAATGAGGATGTGAGTGTATGCATCCTTTAGATCTAAGGAGCATAGCCAATCTCCCTGCTGGAGGTAGGGCAGAAGTGTTCCAATAGTAAGCATCTTGAACTTTTCTTTCTCTAGGAACTTGTTGAAGTTCCTGAGGTCCAGAATGGGTCGAAGGCCACCGGTTCTTTTGGGCACCAGGAAATACCTGGAGTAGAATCCGTGACCTTGCAAGTGGGGAGGCACAGGCTCCACCGCCCTGTCCACCAACAGACCTTGAAGCTCTTGCAGGAGAAGGTCTGTGTGCAGGGGAAGCCTTGGAGGCTCCTCTGGAAAGTATGGAGGCGGCAGTTGGTGAAAATGCAGTGCATATCCCCTGTGGACTATGTCCAACACCCAACTGTCCCGGTGATGAGGGGCCACTGGTGGGAAAAGAGGGCGAGGCGACCTCCTGTGCAGGGTTGGGAGAGCAGGGATGGAGAGGCTACGCTCAAGGAGTCAAAAACCCCCACCCTGCTGAGTGGGAGCAGGGGTCGGAGGCTTGGGGGTCCTCTGCCTATGGGGCCCATTACCCTGCCCCTTGGCTTGCTGACCCTGGGGTACAGCTTGGGCAGCCTAATATTGAGGGTACTGTTTGTAGGCAGCACCCTTCCTCAGGTAAAAGGGCTTTTTACCCGAGCCCTTCTTATTATGAGAAGGGGCAGAGGTCTTCCTAGACAGCCTTGTCCGTGTAAGGTGCTCTGTTTCGAGCTGGGCGGCATTCTCGGTCAAGGGCTTGCCAAAAAGGTTTTCACCTTGGCAAGGGACATCGACCAACTTGTCCTGAACCCATGGCTCGAGGTCCGATGACTGCAGCCATGCCTGCGTCCAGCCGCGATGCCGGTTGCCGCAACTCTGCATCGGGAGGAGTTGCGGCCATCTGACCATCTCCCTGCCCAATCGGGGCAGACACATGCGGATAAAGTTGCCGCGCCGGCAGGCGCTCTTCACAAGAACTTCTCCCGACACCATCTTCAGCTCTCCTCTCCGGAGGATCGAGCCTCCTGCATCGGGAGGAGCTGCGGCCATCTGATCATCTCCCTGCCCAATCGGGGCAGACACGTGCGGATAAAGTTGCCGCGCCGGCAGGCGCTCTTCACAAGGACTCCCCCCGACACCATCTTCAGCTCTCCTCTCCGGAGGATCGAGCCTCCTGCATCGGGAGGAGCTGCGGCCATCTGACCATCTCCCTGCCCAATCGGGGCAGACACGTGCAGATAAAGTTGCCGCGCCGGTAGGCGTGCCTGCGCCTGGCGGGCCCACGCTTGAGGGCCCTTTGGCGTGGCACGAAGGGCCACGGTTCTGTAACATCTCCTGATTGAGCCTGAACACCCGCTCATACTGATTCCAACATCTTTCATCTGAAAGAACAAGGTACTCATAACATGTTTCCATCCTGGATACTGCAATTTGCATTTCTGCTACCTTGTAACCAGTATTCCACAGCAATTCTGTAACGTTGTAACATATTCTCTTTCAGTAACTGACAGCTTCCTGCAGACCGCTTTCAGCAGGCCATTACCTGTAACCTGTCACTCAAAGTAATTTTGTAACGTTTTATCACTGTAGCCCTTGATAATTCTGCTACCTTGCAACTACTTCATATTTCCACAACATAGCTACTCCCTTTGCCTCTATCCGAACTCCCTATGAGGGCCTTCACTGCACCTCATATACTCATTCTGTAGTCTAGCCTTTATAGACTAACCCAAACAGATAGAAGCTTCCCCCAGTCCATAAGACCTGACTCAGCCCTTACTGAGCTACCATGGCTCTCTCTCCACTCAGCCTTACCCTATTCGTCCTCCTTGCAAATTCCATTCATAACTCCCTCGCCCTAGTAGGTAGATATGGCCATATCCCTACCATTCACTACCTGGGAAGGAAAAATCAGGGTAACCCTTTCCACTCAGCCACAGGTCTACCACACCAGTCCCGGCATTCACATCTCCTCTATGTAACACTCAATCGTCCCAAAAACATCAAAACAGCTCACCATCATGCGCTGAAATGTGCACTCAAACTCTCGGTCTGTCCGCAAGAAATGGCCCGTCATCTCTGACCTTATAACTGTACACAGCTTAGACCTCCTTATGGTGACTGAATCCTGGCTGTCTGATACTGATGCTGCTCTCATGAATCAGATTATCCCGCCTAATTTCTCTATTTACACCTGCCATAGAAGCAACCGTAAAGGTGGTGGGGTCTTTATTCTGGCTAAGACAGAACTAAAATTACAACTAATATCCTCCAAGAGCTCTACACACACTGACACTGTCTCCATTGCAAATAAATTTATCAACATAAACCTTATATACAGATCTCCTTCTGCGTCTTCAGACATCTCCACCTTCATTGACCTAGCTTGCAACCCCATCAATCCACGCAATCCCAATTGGTTACTGGGAGACTTCAACTTACCATCCCCCTACAAACAGATCAGGCAGTTGCCTTCCTGGATGCAATGCAAGCTCTTGAATTCGAATTGGTGACGGCCCCCACGCACCAGAAAGGAAGCCTACTCGACCTAATCTTCGCCCCCATCTCTGCAGTAAGACACAAGCCGGACCTCAACTTATCAATCACTCCTGTTCCTTGGTCCGACCATAACTTGATAACTTTCCAAATCCCCTCGCAGCATGACCTAACACCACACACTGCTGCCACAAATGCCGCAAACACCACACGCCCCAGACCTCTTGTCATAGATGAGTTCTCCAAAAATGTACTTCCGACCCTCCAACAAAAGTCATCCAACCTAGAGGAAGCAATCTTCAACTGGAACAGCACTTTGAAAGCCTTCGCCTATCCAACCTCCTCAGACAATTCGGGGCCTCACAAGAGCAAAAGTAAAAGACGGCAAGCTCCATGGTTTTCAGCAGAACTCCGCGTTTCCCTCATCACACTCAGGAAGCATGAAAGGAGGTGGAGACGCTCTCGCTCCCAAGTCCACAAAACAGCGTACCTTGAACACCTGAAGTCCCACCGTGAAACAATATACCGCAGAATGAGCGATTACCATGCCCAGCTCCTACTCCGCTCAATTAACAAACCCAGAGACCCATTCACCCTAGCAAGATCCCTAATTAAAGAACCATCCCCCACCCAACCGGAACCAATACCCCCTCAGTCATACGCTGACTTCCTCCATTCCAAGACCTGCACAGCAAATAAACTCCCAGCATCAACTGCGTCCACTCCCTGCCAAACACCCACCTTGCAACCACCACTCACAGAATTTTATCCACCTGCAGTGAAGAATATCCAAGACCTCATTGCTAGCATCAACACGTCCACAGCCCCGAATGACCCCTGCCCAGCTTACTGGATTAGAACACTTCGGGTGGAACTCAGCCCAATCTTGCTGAACATCAATCATTTGCAACAGGAGCATTCTTGCCACGCCTCAAACAAACCTCAATAAGAGCCATCTACAACAAAATCAGAACACTGAGACACCTCAAACCCATGCTACCCCCTAACTTCCCTAAGGACTTCTGCACCATCTTCCAGGCCCTCATACTACCACATTTCAACTATGCAAACGTAATTCTATATGGTCTATCAAAGAACACCCTCAACCCCCTTCAACTAGCTATGAACGCCGCTGCCCACGTCCTCTGTGGTCTATCCAGATCAGACCATATCACACCAATACTTAAAGATCTCCACTGGTTACCGATATACTGCAGGCTAACATACAAGATCCTGCTGATTACATTTAAGATTAACAACATAGCCCCCAATTCTCTCAAGAACCTTATTACACCAACTCCACAAATCAGATCTAGAAGGACAGCAACAGCCAACACATTGATCCTCCCTAAAGACTCCATAAAGTGCACCCAAACAACCAGGAGAAGAGCTTTTGCATACTATGCACCCAAATGCTGGAATGACCTCCCACCAGAAATAAGATCAAAGACCTCCTACAGTTTCGGAAAGCAATAAAGCACCATCTCTTTCTGCTACATTTTACTCAATCAGCTACCCCTCCCCACAGAAATCTCCCCCCCATCCCCCACAAGCACCTCACTCACAACATAACACTCATGCTTTAAGCAATCACACTCATGCATGTAGACACTTCACGTCTATTCACACCATGTAATATTTATTACTCCATGTCAACTTGTATATACTTACCATGTATTCTCTATCTACTCCGACCAAACTCAGCATGTATATAGTTACTCTGTATTTGTATCGTTTAAAGTTATCGCAACATATAAATAGTTTCCCTATTTGGTCCAAGTTCTAACTCCTGTTATAATATAAACTCAAACAGTCTTGACTGCACTGAGCTCTTGTTTTTGAATGTAAACCGCACTGATAACAAATAGCACGGTATATAAGAATTGTTAAATAAAATAAATAAATAAATAAAATAAACTCGGGCCGAAGCCTCGAAGCCATCGTAGGCGGCACAGGACATGAACTTCGAGCAGTCCCGAATCTCTGAGGACAAGGACTTGAATCTCTGCAAGGGTTCCCCGGAGAGTCCAGCAGAGAACCCGGCCAACTCTTTGGCCAGGTCCCGCAAGTACATGCCCATGTACAGCTGGTAAGACTGGACATGGCAAGCAAGCATCGAGCCCTGGAAGCACTATCTACCGACGCCATCGAGGTTCCGGGCCTCCCTGCCGGGGGGCACCGCAGAGTGCATCTTCTGGCTCTTCAAACGATGCATGGCCGATTCTGCAACCATGGAATGGTGTGGTAGCTGTGCCTTCTGAAAGCCAGGGCTCTTCCTGAGTTGATAGATCAAGTCGACTCGCTTGCTTAAAACTGGTACCGAGGCCGGTGCCTCCCACATCCTGAAGAGGAGCCATTCCAGCATCGGAGGAACCGGGACAGTAAAGGCCTCCTTCGGAGGAGAGTCATACTGCAGCGCCTCGAGCTCTTCAGCTGGAGGCTCTTCCTCTGGGTCCGTCGGAATAGCCAAGGCAGTGGCCATATCCCAGACGAACTCCAAGAACCGAGTATCCTCTGGAGGGGATCTACTCCGCGGCTCAGACTGCGGTGAGTCCGACGGGACGCACCGAGTCTTGAACGTATCAGGGGACTCCTCATCCTCCGTCTCCCAGGCGGACTCGTTCAACGAGGAGTCAGGGTCCGACCCCGCAGGGCCCTGGAGCACCCGCCCCGATGCCGGAGGCACTGGCGTTGACGCCCTCGGTCCCGAGCGGGAGGTCGAGGGAGACCGCGACCGAGGTAGACTTCAAGCCATGATGGAGTCGAGTAGCGGCTCGGTCTCCGGGGTTGACTTTGAAGTCGATGTCCCGGTGGTCGGGGCAGATGCGCCAGACAGGCTGGCCATCAGTGCCCGCTGCTGCTCCATGAAGGCAGACAGTCTGCTTTCCAAGGCTGTCATCCTGAGACTCAGCTCGGGAGATGCAGCAGCCACCGACTTGGGCACCGGCGGCGCCGGGCCAGACGTCGGCTCTCTGGGAGGAGAGTCCTCGAGGACTACGGGGCTTACGTGTCCAGCAGACTCCGGCTCCACGCGAGGAACTTTGGCAGGCTTCTCTTGTTCCACGGGCCTGGGGCGACAGTCGGGGGTCTTAGACCTGGCCCTCGAGGAGCCAGGGACCTCCTCCGACGATGCCCTCGCGAGCCGCTTCTTCCTCTTGCGTTCCCGGTCGGGGGACCCCCTGTCCGAGGAGCTCCGATGGTGCTCGAGATCCGAATCCCGAGATGTCGAGGCCTCAGACGAGGTCCGGGCCCGGCCGGAGGCTGAGTCAGAGAAAAGCCTTTCTTTCTGCTGCTGGCCACTTCGGAGTGCCTTGGAAGACATCTTCCCACATGGTCCACACGACTTAGGGTCGTGATCAGTACCGAGGCACCGAAGGCAGCAGTCGTGTGTGTCGGTGAGAGACATTAATTTCTTACACCGATCACACTTCTTGAAACCGCTGGAAGCCATCGGGGAAAAGAAAAGAGTCCCCGCGAGGTAAAAGGACCGGCCTTCCAGGGAAAAAGCAAAAAAGGGCGTGAACGCCAGCCACGAAGGGCAAAAAACGAAAAAGAAGAATCGGGCTCGATACCGGTGTACCGAACCCGGCGGGAGGGGAACCGGCGTCGAACCGGGAGAAAAAACAGCGAGGATCGCCGAAAAAAAATCAACTTTTATCCGGGATGACAGAACACACATCCGGTGGGCTTCTCGTAAAAAAAGAGACTGAAGTAAGATGGCACCTTTAGGTGGGAAGGGAACCGCGCATGCGTGCCTGCATTCCGAAAGGCTTTCATAGAAAGCTGGCGAAATGCTCCGCTGGGGCTTCATCGGCGCCGATGGCACCCATATCTGAGGACCGACTTCCTGCTTGGTCCTGGAGAATGCTTCGTTATCGGGAGCCCCAGTCTACTGGGGTCAAAGGACAATGTTGAGGAGCTTTGCAATGGGCTTGGGTCCTCTGCAGGACAGGACCCGCTTACAGTCTAGTGTATGCAATATGATCTCCTCCCTGCTGGCATGGGGCTGTAAATCCGAGGAGACGTGATGGCCACCAGCAAGACCACTTTCTAGGAGAGGTATCTCAAATGGCAGGTGGCCAGAGGCTCAAATGGCGGTCTAGTGAGTTGGGAGAGCACTAGAAATATTTTGATCTGCAGAAACCTGGTCATACCTGCGTCTCCTATTTTAGAAGCAAAGGTAACATTTAAAGTTATAGGGACCTTTGTACAGTAGGAGATAGAAAGAAGTTAATAGTTCAGTTTGACTATTTCTGCTTCCATTGCTTGAATTGTCTGCAAACCTGCTCACAGGGCGGGGCTGGTTGAATTGTCTTGCAGCCACCTGGTCGACCCTGGGCTTCACAGCTTCCAGAGCCTACACACAGCTAAGCTTTCTGCTTTGTATCTTTTACCTGTCTTGTTGGTTGTTGTTGCTGATATAAAATTTAACTGCTAGTTTTACATTCACTTCTGTGAATATTCTGACTACCTACATTCCTTGTGTAGCCCTTAAATCAGATATCTAAGTGTGCCCTCAGTTCATGTAAGGACACTTACGTTCCCGCCCACCCTACCCCTCACCCCACCCACCCCAGGGCTGCATTGCCTATATAGCAGTCATATACTTTGACATCTATCCTCTTAATTTGGTGTTACGTCCACCTTCTCTTCTCCTTCCAGGACCACGCATGTCTTGTATTATAATTGTGGTGCCTTTATTCTGAGAAGAATCATCTGGAACCTAAGAGCATGCCCTATATGCCTCAAGTTAGCTGCCATGCATAAAGAATTGACTCTATTAAGGGAAGAAGTAGCTGTAATGAAACACACCTCTTCTAGGATACAAACCAAAGTCCACCACCGCTCCCACAAAGAATCAAACATCCCAGGAACAAATGGCTCACAGTGGGCTCTGGTAGATTACGTCCTGTAACGCAGAAACACCCTGTACATCATGATATATCACTGCATAATGCCTTCTCTGTTTTGGTTAATGAGGATGCCCAATCCATGGAAACTGAAGGGCCCTTAAATGAGACAGTCAATGTCCAATCTCCTGATAAAGCACCAAATATGAAGAAAACTCAAGGAACAGAAAACTACTACTTGGTGATTCCATCATCAGAGGCACCAACTTGGGAACACAGTTCAAAGGAGAGAAGTTTGTCAAATGCCTCCCAGGCTCTTCAGCTAGCAGGAATACAAACAAAATTGTTGGTGTACTTAGCGCTGAAAGTGAGCACTCCAAAACTGATGATGTCATCCACTTGGGAACAAATGACCTGGCTAGAAAGAGTGCCACTACAGTTCAAAGAGACTTCCAAACTCTGGGAGAAACTAAAACCCATTGTTAACACTGTAGCATTCTCAGAAGTTCTACCTGTCCTTGGTAAGGGGGCAGAAAGGCTATGTCGCATAAACAGCTTTAACACATGGTTCCAGACCTGGTGCAAAGGAGGATTCAGATTTATAGGCGACTGGGGAAACAAATGGACCAACAAGAGACTATACAATTCAGAAAAAGTCTAAAACACCACCTCTTCTTAAGCTATTTTCCAATTTAATCTTTCACAAGGGAAATACTAACGCCGTATTCAGACCAAGACAATCCCAAATGTGACTAATGCGTATAGATTATTGTAGATAGTTATATAGTAGACATAGTTACCTTGTTATTCCCAAGTTCTAAACTCCTGTTACTTGTAAAATGCACTACAGTTTCCTGTATGTATATGTTTGTTTTTCATGTAAACCGCGCTGATGATAATAGTGCGGTATATAAGAGATGTTAAATAAATAAATAAATACTGTGCTGATGGACTACATCTCTCTGTCGCAGGGAAAAGAATCCTAAGTGAAAAATTCAGGCAGTATGTGGATATGCATTTAAACTAGAAAAAGGGGGGGTGACGGATGGGGAAGGTCAAGTTCAGGACGTCACTTCCTGCAAAAGCAGAACATCAGAAACAGCCACACTTTTAAACCACACATCAAAAGCAAGTGGGAAGAAGTGGACAGAACAAAATCAATGCAAAATACACGCAAGCCAGTTAAATGCTGGAAAGCAATGAGCACAAATGCTCGAAGCTTAGCCAACAAAGTTCCAGACCTGGAAGCCCTAATGGTGGAAATGGACTTGGACACTGTGGCCATTACAGAAACATGGTTTAATGAATCACATGATTTGGATATAGCCATAGCTGGCTATAATCTATTCAGAAGAGACAGAGAAAATGGAAAAGGAGGAGGAGTAGCCTTGAATGTCAAAAGCAATATTAAAGCTACTTGAAATGCAGGGGGCAGGGGGAAAAGAAGAAGCGCTCTGGATTGTGTTGGAAAGAGGAGATAGCACTGTCATCCATACTGCTGCTACAGACCTCCAACTCAAATCGAAGAGCTAGATAACGAATTGATTATAGATATTGCCAAGATAGCCACAAAGGGGGAAGCAATCATATTGGGTGGCTTTAATCTACCCAATGTGGACTGGATTACTCCTCCTGCAAATCTGGAAGGAAGAAAAAAAAATTGTGGATGCTTTCCAAGATGCGTTACTTAGACAAATGGTGATGGAACCAACCAGGGAAAGCTCAACGCTGGATTTAGTGCTCACCAACGGTAATAGCGTGTCGAATGTCTGGGTGGATGCCCCTGTGAGCAGCAGTGATTTGTGGTTTGAGATAAAAGCCAAGGTGCAGTCCAATCATAGCAAGCTCAAAGTCCTAAACTTCAAAAACACTGACTTCAGTAAAATGGCCAAGTACCTAAAGGAGGAGTTGGCAGGGTGGAAGGGATAAGGGAAGTGGAATTGTTATGGGCTAAACTAAGATGGCAATAAAAGGGGCAATAGATAAATATGTAAAAAAAAGTAAATAAAAACAAGAGAAGGAAACCTATTTGGATTTCCAAAGAAGTGACTGCTCAAGTAAAGGCAAAAAACACAGCTTTCACAAAATTCAAAAGCTTGCAAACAGAGGAACACAGAAATGAATACAGGATCAAACTCAAAGAGACAAAAAGAGAAATAAGGAAAGCAAAATCAAAGGCAGAAGAAAAGATGGCGAAAGATGTGAAATGTGGCAACAAAACTTTCTTCAGGTATTTATTTATTTATTTATTTTTATTTCTTATATACCGCGCTCTTTTAATCAGTGCGGTTTACAAATGAACAAAGTGAAAACACAATGACACAGTAAGCATTGGTTTTTTTACAATGAACAGGGAACATAAACTTGGCGGTAAAACAGGGTTAACTATATACAGAACAAGTGGTACGAATAGAGTAAAACTATGTACATGGCATTTTGGTTGATATAGGTATATTCGGGAAAGGAAGAAGATCAGAGGTGGAAATGCAGGACTCAGAAGTCCTGGGAACAGATTCGTGGAAAGTGACATTGAAAAAGCGAAATTGCTAAACAAATACTTCTGCTCTGTTTTGAATAAAGAAAATCCTGGAGAAGGACCACCTGTGACTCCCAAATATAAAAATGGGAATGAAGCAGATACCACACCATTCACAGAAGATGTGTTAGAACAACTTGCAAAACTGAAAGTGGACAAGGCCATGGGACTGGATAGGATACATCCCAGGATACTGAAAGAGCTCAGAGAGGTTCTTGCAGGGCCGTTAAGAGTAAATTAGACTTACCTGCTAATTGTTGTTCCTTAAGGAACTCTAGTCCAGTCCCGGAACCATAGAGTTTAGAACCTCCTCCAGCAGGTTTGGAGACTGAAACACGTCATCGCTTTGATGACCCCTGCATAAGTAGTCCAGGACCACCCCTTCCTCTCCAGTACCTATTGACAAAGCAGACTCAGCAGAGCAACAAATAAGTAGTTAAACAAGTAATCAAATAGACAGCCTAACAACTAACTTCCTACCACTGAGGCTTATGCACATTTTTTTTTTAAACTGTGGTAAAGCGTAGCCCTAGGGCTGACACCAAAACTCGAGAAACACGCATCCCAGAAAATTTGCCATGACTAACCCGCTGACTAAGCACTGCTGCGAAAGGGTTCCATTTGTTCTGCTACTGTGCACCATACCCAGAACCCCTTCATCAAAACTACCACTGTACGCACCAAACTTCAGGCTAGCCCGACCAAACACCGGGTGGGCTGCGGGACTGGACTATAGTTCCTTAAGGAACAACAATTAGCAGGCAAGTCTAATTTACTCTTCCTCTTCGTCCCTCTAGTCCAGTCCCAGAACCATAGAGGATGTAGCAAAGTAGTCAACATCAACGGGAGGGGCCTGCTAGGCCAGCCTGAAGTACTGCAGACCCAAAACACACATCATCCGCCGCATGCACATCAAGCCTATAGTGCTTAGCAAAGGAGTGCAACGACGACCAGGTAGCCGCCCTACAAATGTCCACGGCTGGCACCAGGCTAAACTCCGCCCAAGACGCCGCCTGAGCCCTAGTCGAATGAGCCCGGAGACCTTCCAGAACCTCTCTACCCTTCAAAATGTACGCAGCCACAATAGCCTCTTTCAACCATCTGGAAACAGAAGACTTCGCCGCCGCCTCCCCCTTTCACGGGCCTCCAAATGTCATGAACAACCTGTCCGACTTACGGAAGGATGCTGTCCTGCAGAGGTATCGCCGCAGTGCGTGATGCACGTCAAGGAGCCGCCAACCTGCTGTCCGCACCTACACCCTGTGCTCCAGAAAACACCCACAGAGACACTACCTGGTTAACATGAAACACCGAGACCACCTTGGGCAAGAATGCTGGCACTGTCCGCAGGACCACCTTATGATCGAAGAAGGAAAGATACGGCTCCTTACAGGACAAGGCTTGCAACTCCGAAATCCTACAAGCGGAACAAATCACTACGAGAAACACCGTCTTCAAAGTCAGATCCTTTACTGAAGCTCTAGCCAACGGCTCAAAGGGCTGCTTCACCAAGGCCTCCAACACCAAATTCAGGTCTCACGCGGGCACCGAACATCTAGCGGAGGCCACATGAGCAACACGGCCTGCAAAAATCTCCAAATGTCGCTATGCGCACCCAACAACTGACCCTGAATCTTGCCCCGGAAGCAAGAAATAGCTGCCAACTGCACTCGCAAAGAACTCGCTGCAAGACCCTTCTCCACACCATCTTGCAAAAAGGACAGGATCTGAGGGACTGACGCTCCTAACGGTCGCAGATTTCTCTCCGCACAGCAGCCTTCAAAAACGCGCCAGACCCGAACATACGCTAGCGAGGTAGAGCGTCTCTGAGCTCTCAACAAGATAGAAATGGCCGCTGAGGAGTACCCCCTTAGCCTTCATTCTCGCCCTCTCAATAGCCAAGCTGTGAGAATCGAGCCACCTGAGGCATCCGTAAAGGCCCCTGCAGCAGCAGATCCTCCTGCTGAGGGAGCCTCCACGGATCGTCCACCAGGAGTCTTACCAAATCTGCGTACCAAGGTGTCCTGGGCCAATTGGGCGCTATCAGGACCACTCGCCCTCGGTGCCGCTCTATGCGCTGCAACACCCAACCTATGAGAGCCCAAGGTGGAAATACATACAGCAGACCCTCGGCGGGCCACCTTTGCGCCAACGCATCGAGCCCCTCTGACATTCGCGCTCTCCGCCTGCTGTAAAATCTCACTGCCTTCGCCGACTTGAAGGATGCCATGAGATCCATGAGAGGAGGCCACCAACGCCTTACGAGGAGAGCAACCACTTCCGGGTGAAGAACCCACTCCCCCGGATCCACCCTGCGACAACTTAGAAAATCCGCTTCGACATTGTCCACTCCGGCCACATGCTGCGCTGACAGCCCCTTCAGATTCTGCTCAGCCCAGTCCAATAGCTGACTTGCTTCTTCCTCCAGTGCCGCACTTCCTGTGCCGCCTTGTCGATTGATGTAAGCTATCGTGGTTGCGTTGTCGGACAGGACCCTGACCGCCACCTCTCTCAACCACAGCTGGAATTCCCAAAGAGCCAAATAAACCGCCCTCATCTCCAGCCTGTTGATAGACTAAGCCGTCTCCTCCCGAGACCACTGTCCCTGGGCTAACCGCCCCTCGCAATGCGCTCCCCACCCCACCAGACTTACATCAGTCGTCAAAAGTCTCCAGGAGGGGGGGCTCCAGAGGCATGCCCGCCTTCAAACTGTCTCTCCATAACCACCACCGAAGCGCCACCCGCACCTCCGGAGGACAGACTAGGCGACGAGATAACACATCCGACTGATGAGACCATCGACGGAGGAGAGCTCTCTGCAACGGCCGCATGTGCGCTCTTGCCCACAGCACCACCTCGATCGAGGCCGCCATCGTTTCAAGCAACTGAAGGTACTGCCATGCCAGAAACCTCCCCACCTGCTTCCTCAATGCCCGAGCCCGGAGATCCAGGAGAAAAACCGAGCCCCGTCTCATCTCAAAGCGCGCCCCCAAATGCGCCCCCAAATACTCCAGACACTGAGAGGGGATCAGGCTGCTCTTCGCATGATTTTCCACCCAGCCCAGGCTTTCCAAAACCTGCACTACCCGAGCGGTGGCCCTGACACTCTCCTCCCTTGACTTCGCACGAATCAACCAATCGTCCAAATACGGGTGCACTAGTACACCTTCCTTTCGAAGAGCCGCTGCTACCACCACCATGATCTTGGTGAACACTCGAGGTGCTGTCGCTAGCCCAAAGGGCATTGCCTGGAACTGGAAATGACCCATGGGAAGCGCAAACCGCAGAAACGTCTGATGCTCTTGCCGAATAGGGATATGGAGATAAGCTTCCGTAAGGTCCAAAGACGTCAGGAACTCCCCCTCTCTGACTGCCGCAATCACGGAACACAACGTCTCCATGCGGAAATGAGTCACCCGGAGACAACGGTTTACCCGCTTTAAATCCAGAATCGGTCGAAACGTACCTTCCTTCTTTGGCACCATGAAGTAGATGGAGTATCGACCGCAACTGCATTGCTCCGCTGGAATGGGAACCACCGCCCTGAGCTGCTAAAGCCGTTGCAGCGTCTCCGCCACTGCGTGCACCTTGCGCGGAGACCTGCAAGGGGAGAGAACAAAGGAATCTAACACGGGCCGGTGGAGCTCCAGTGCATATCCCTCGCGAATCACCTCCCACACCCACCGGTCTGAAGTAAGATGGACCCAGGCAGGGTAAAACTCCCGCAACCTTCCTCCTACGGGCAACCCCCCTACCTGAGCCCGCCTCATCTCATTGTGACTTCTTAAGGGAAGAGGACTGAAAGGACGCAAAACATCTACCTGCCCCACAAAATCCTCGGAATCCCTGACCGCACCCGGGGAACCTCCCCCGCTGGGCTTGTCCAAACCGGGAGGACCGAAATCTATGAAAGTCGCGCTGAGCTCCTTTGAATCCCAAAGCATCCCGGCCTTGCTTGGGCTTATCCTCCGGCAGACGTCCCCCCTTGGATTCCCCCAAATCCTTTACCAACTTCTTCAAATCCTCTCCAAACAATAGATTTCCCCGAAATGGAAGCTTACTGAGCCGCGCCTTAGAGGACCCATCAGCCGCCCAGTTTCTCAACCACAAATAGCGTCACACCGCTACGACCGACGCCATGCTCTTTGCAAGTCCTCTGAGAAGGTCATAATGAATATCCACCAAGTAAGCGGTGCCTGACTCCAGACGCGACACCTCAGCTTCTTGCTCTCCCGACTGATCCTCCTGTAATCGTTGGGACCATCTCTGGCAGCCTCTTGCTACCCATGCCCCCGCTATCGAAGCCTGCATGGAAAGGGCACTAATATCAAATACTTGCTTTAACAAGGTACCTAATTTCCTGTCCTGCACGTCCTTCAACGCCGCGGCGCCTTCTACCGGGATCGTGGTCTTCTTTGTGACGGCTGAAACCGCCGCATCTACTTTCGGAGAAAGAAACAGCTCCCTATCCTGATCAGAAAGAGGATACAACTTCGCTACTGCTCTGGAACCCCTCAGGGACGACTCAGGCACGTCCCACTCCTCCTGGATCATAGATTTAAACACTCTATGCACGGGAATCACCCGCTGGGACGAGCGCACTGCCTGCAAAAGCGGATCCTCCAGAACCTCCACCACAGAAGGTTCCACTGACGGCATATTCAAGGTTACATAAGAACATAAGATATGCCATACTGGGTCAGACCAAGGTCCATCAAGCCCAGTATTCTGTTTCCAACAGTGGCCAATCTAGGTCATACGTACCTAGCAGTTTCCCCGAGGGACACAGGTTCCACAATGCTTGTATTGGTTCAAGCATTGATATCCTGGGTCCCTTCTTAATAATGGTTTATGGACCTTTCCTCCAGGAACTTGTCCAAACCTTTTTTAAACCCAGCTACACTAACAGCCTTTACTACATCCTCCGGTAACAAATTCCAGAGTTGATTACACGTTGAGTGAAAAAATATTTTCTTTTATTAGTCTTAAATAGTTTACCCTGTAGCTTCATTGCATGTCCCCTAGTCTTTCTATATTCTGATAAGGTAAACAATCGATCTACGTTTACCCGTTCCACTCTGTTCATTAATTTATAGACTTCTATCATATCTCCCCTCAGCCGTCTCTTTTCCAGGTTAAAGAGCCCCAACCTTTTTAGCCTTTCTTCATAGGAGTAACTTTCCATCCCCTTTACCATTTTGGTGGCTCTTCTCTGAACCTTTTCTAAAATCGCTATATCCTTTTTAAGATACAGCTGCTTGGAGACAAAGTACTGGAGAGGAAGGGGCGGTCCTGGACTACTTATGAAGGGGTCAAAGCGATGACGTGTTTCAGTCTCCAAAGCTGCCCGAGGAGGTTCTAAACTCTATGGTTCCGAGACTGGACTAGAGGGACGAAGAGGAAAGGATGTTTTCAACAGATCCTTGGAAACAGGAGAAGTTCCTCAGGACTGGAGAATGGATGATATGGTACCTCTACACAAAAGTGGTGACAGGGAAGCAGTGACAGGCCCGTGAGCCTTACCTCAGTGGCGGGAAAAGTAATGGAGGCGCTCCTGAAAGAGCGAATAGTGGACTTTCTCAAAACCAACAGGCTACAAGATCCGAGGCAACATGGTTTTACCGAAGGACGATCTTGCCAAACAAATCGGATTGAGTTCTTTGACTGGGTGGCCAGAGAACTAGATCAGGGGCATGCAATGGATGTCGTCTACCTGGATTTCAGCAAAGCCTTTGATACTGTTCCTCATAGGAGGCTTATCAATAAACTCAGTAGTTTGGGGATAGATCCCAAGGTGGTAAACTGGATCAGAAATTGGTTGACTGACAGACAGAAGGTGATGGTAAATGGAGCTCACTCAGATGAAAGAAAGGTGATTAGCGGGGTGCCCCAGGGTTTGGTCTTGGGCCCGGCACTGTTCAATGTATTTGTGAGTGATATTGCTGAAAAGACTGAATGGAAAAGTCTGTCTTTCTACAGATGACACAAAAATTTGCAACAGAGTCGACTCCCCCGAGGGAGTGGTTAACATGAGGAAAGATCTGCAAAAGCTGGAAGAATAGTCTAATGCTTGGCAATTAAGATTTAATGCAAAGAAGTGCAGTGTTATGCACTTGGGTAGCAGAAATCCAAGGGAATGTACGCGATAGGGGGCGAGAGGTTGGTGTGCACGGATCAGGAGAAAGACCTTGGTGTGATTATTTCTGTAGATCTCAAGGTGGCAAAACAATGCGACAAGGCAGTGGCAAAAGCCAGAAGGATGTTGGGCTGCATACAAAGAGGAATTACCAGCAGAAAAGCGTAGTTACTCACCTGTAACAGGTGTTCTCCAGGAGCAGCAGGAATCAGTCCTCACTTATGGGTGACGTCGGCGCCGACGGAGCCCTCGCGGAGCAATTTTCCCCAGCTTTCAAAGAAAGCCTTTGGGAATTGCAGCGCGCATGCGCGGTCGTCTTCCCGCCCGAGGGTGCCATCTTAGCCAGTCAGATGACATAGCTAAAAAAAGACAGCATAAAAATTTGCAAAAAGAACATAAGCAGACGATTGCAACTCCAAGGGGAGGAGGGAGGGTAGTGAGGACTGATTCCTGCTGCTCCTGGAGAACACCTGTTACAGGTGAGTAACTACGCTTTCTCCAGGACCAAGCAGGAAGTCAGTCCTCACTTATGGGACTCCCAAGCTCAAGGCTACCGGAGACCCTAAGCACAAAAATGAGCTCCCTCTAGCTCAGCAGCACAGAAGGATAGAATCTTCGCTGAATTATCACCCACCGGTAGCCCACATCCGGGATGGAGGGTAGGAGTTGCTCAGACCTCAAAGAGATTACGGAGGACTGCCTGTCCGAAAGCACTGTCCCTACGGGACTCCCTCTCGAGACAGTAATGGACCGCAAAAGTCTGGCTCGAAGACCAAGTAGCGGCCCGGCAGATGTCTGCCAGCGGAACAGAGCGGAGGTAAGCCACTGACGTAGCCTTTGCCCGAACGCAATGAGCCGTGACTCGACTTTCTAAGGAGAGTCCGGCTGCCCCATAAGCCCAAGAGATACAGTCCGCAACCCAGATGGACAGAGTACGCTTGGAGACCGGGAGCCCCAATTTATTGGGGTCAAAAGACACAAAAAGCTGAGCAGCTTTACGGTGCTCCCGCGTACGGTCAAGGTAGAAGTTCAAAGCCCTTCTAAAGTCCAGGGTATGCAGGACAGTTTCAGCTCGGCTGGAGTGTGGTCTGGGAAAGAAGGTTGGAAGTACCACCTCCTGATTGATGTGAAAAGGGGAGACCACTTTTGGGAGAAACTTTGGGTGAGTCCGCAGGACTACCCTATTCTTGTAGAACCTAGTGTAAGGGGGATCAGACACGAGGGCCTGCAATTCACTTACGCGTCTAGCGGAAGTGAGGGCTATCAAGAACAGTGTTTTCCAAGACAGAAAACGGAGAGAACAGGTAGCCATAGGTTCAAAAGGCGGACAGGTGATCCGCTGCAAAACCACATTCAGGTCCCAGTCAGGCGCTGGCGGGCGCAGAGGTGGTTTAAGTAGAAGGAGACCTCGGAGAAACCTCGCTACGAGAGGGTCGTTGGAGAGAGGTCTGCCGTCCACCGGCACATGATGTGCTGAAAGAGCACTGAGGTGAACTTTGACGGAGTTGGACTTAAGTCCCAGATTAGAGAGGTGCAGCAAGTACTGCAAGATCACCGACACCGGGCAGGAGAAGGGATCCTGAGACTGTTGGGTACACCAGACTGCAAAGCGACGCCATTTAAGGGCGTAGCATTTGCGGGTAGAAGGCCGACGCGAAGCCAAGACGACCTCCTCCACCTCCGCCGGCAGGAGAAGGGGAGCAAGGACTACCCTCTCAGCAGCCAGGCCATGAGGTTGAGAGACCTGAGGTTGGGGTGCAGTAGGGACCCCTGATCCTGAGTGAGGAGATCCGGTTGTACCCCCAGAGGGATGGGATCCTCCACCGCCAGTTGCAGCAGGAGCGGAAACCACGGCTGCCTGGGCCAGCGAGGGGCCACCAGGATCATGAAGGCTTTGTCTCGGAGAACCTTGAAAAGAGTCCGAGAGACTAGCGGGATGGGAGGGAAAGCGTACAGAAGGCTCCACGACCATGAGATCAGAAAGGCGTCCGCCGCAACCCGAAGGGGGTGTGGCTGACGAGAGCAGAAGCGAGGAAGCTGCCGGTTGTGAGGACTGGCAAAGAGATCCACCGTGGGGAGGCCCCACTTGAGGAAGAGCTTCTGAACTACCAAGGGATCCAGACGCCACTCGTGCGGCTGGAGGACCCTGCTGAGTTTGTCCGCAAGGCAATTTTCTTGGCCCGGGAGATAAACTGCCTTGAGGAGAATGCCGTGACTGACGGCCCAAGAGCAGAGCTTCTGTGCCTCCCGGCAGAGGAGGAAGAAGCCCGTGCCCCCCTGTTTGTTCACGTAGAACATGGCAACTTGATTGTCCGTCTGGACAAGGACGGACTGTTGGGAAGTCAGGTGGGAGAAGGCCTTGAGAGCTAGGCGGATCGCCCTGAGCTCCAGGAAGTTGATCTGCTGAGCAGACTCCCACGTGGTCCAGAGGCCCTGAGTACGTGCCTCTTGGCAATGTGCTCCCCAGCCCAGGAGGGATGCATCGGTGGTCAGCACCCGGGTCGGTTGAGGTGACTGGAAAGGCATTCCGAATATCAGGTTCGGCTGCCGGAGCCACCACCGGAGAGACGAGACCAGCGGCTCGGAGACGCGCACTAGGTCTGCTAGGCCGCCTGTGGCTTGTCGCCACTGCTGGCGGAGACACCATTGAGCAGACCGCATATTCAGGCGGGCATTGGGGGTCACATGGACGGTGGAAGCCATATGGCCGAGCAGTCTCAGGAAGCGCCTGGCGGAGACCAGGGGCTGGCTGCGAAAGCGGTCGGCTAGGTCCATGAGCCGTTGAGCCCTGTCGAGCGGTAGGTATGCTCGCGCCTGAGGAGTGTGCAGCCTCGCGCCGATGAACTCGAGATCCTGTGAGGGGAGCAAAGTGGACTTTGCGAAGTTTATAACAAAGCCCAAGTGCTGCAGAAGAGTCACCGTGCGGCACGTGGCGTTGGTGACCTCCTGAGCGGACGCTGCTCTGATGAGCCAGTCGTCGAGGTACGGAAAGACATAGAGGCCGTGAAGCCGGAGATGGGCCGCCACGACCGCGAGACATTTTGTGAAGACTCGCAGTGCGGAGGACAGGCCAAAGGGCAGTACTCTGTACTGGTAATGATTTCCTGCCACCACAAACCTTAGGTATTGGCGGTGGCTTGGGTGGATGAGGATGTGCGTGTAGGCATCCTTTAGATCCAAGGAGCATAGCCAATCTCCCTGCTGGAGGTAGGGCAGAAGGATTCCAAGGGTAAGCATTTTGAACTTCTCCCGCACAAGGAACTTGTTGAGGTTGCGCAAGTCCAGGATGGGTCTGAGGCCCCCTGTTCTCTTTGGTATCAGAAAATACCTGGAATAAAAGCCTTGACCTCTCAGGTGGTGGGCACCGGTTCCACCGCCTGTTCCTGCAGAAGACCTGCTAACTCCTGAAGGAGTAATTCCCTGTGCAGAGGGGGTCGCGGAGGTTCTCCCGGAAAATAGGAGGGAGGGACCTGATGGAAGTGGAGAAGATAGCCTTCTCGCACGACTTGAAGCACCCAGGCATCTGCGGTGATGCTGGACCACCTGTGGGCGAAGTGAACCAGCCGGCCTCCGGTGCTGGGAGGAACCAGCGGGGGGGGAGAGGCTATGCTTTGTGAGTCAAAAACCCCCACCCTGCTGAGCAGGGGCTGGTGGTGCAGGCTTGGGGGCTTGCTGCCTACGGGACCCGTTACCCCGTCCCTTGGCCTGCTGGCCCTGTTGGGGAGCTGCAGGGGCCTGATAATGGGGGTATTGTTTGTAGGCAGCCGCCTTCCTCGGGTAAAAGGACTTTTTCCCCGAGCCCTTCTTTTTCTGGGAAGGGGCGGAGGTCTTCCTAGAAAGCCTGGTCCTGGTGAGAGTCTCAGTCTCAATTTGTGCAGCCTTTTCCGCCATGGGCTTGCCAAAGAGGTTTTCGCCTCGGCAGGGGACATCGACCAACTTGTCCTGCACCCAGGGCTCAAGGTCTGACGACTGAAGCCAAGCCTGTCGGCGGGCACCGATGCCGGCTGCGGCCACTCGAGCCGATGCTTCAAAGCCATCATAGGCTGCTCGGGACATTAACTTTGAGCATTCCCGAATGCCAGTGGACAAGGCCAGGAACCTCCGCAAGGGTTCCTCGGACAAACCAGCGGAGAATCCGGCTAGCTCTTTAGCCAGATCCCGGAGATACATGCCCATGTATAGCTGGTAAGTCTGGACACGACATGCGAGCATAGAGCCCTGGAAACACTTCTTACCCAGGCCATCCAGGTTACGGGCCTCCCTGCCAGGAGGCACCGAGGAGTGCATCTTCTGGCTCTTAAGACGATGCATGGCCGATTCCACTACCATGGAATGGTGTGGTAGCTGTGCCTTTTGAAAGCCAGGGCTCTTGCGGACTCGATAGATAGAATCGACCCGCTTGCTCAGGACCGGCGAGGAGGCCGGACTCTCCCACATGCGGAAGAGTAGTCGTTCCAGCATAGGAGGAACCGGTACAGTAAAGTGTTCCCTCGCGGGAGAGTCATACTGGAGGGCGTCGAGCTCTTCGGCTCGAGGCTCCTCCTCGGGATCCGCAGGGAAGGCCAAAGCCTTGGCCATATCCCTAACGAAGTCCGAGAACCGGGCATCCTCCGGGGGGGACTGCTTCCGAGGCTCGGACTCCGGTGAGTCCGAGGGGACACACCGAGTCCGGAAAGAATCATGCGACTCTTCCTCTTCAGACTTCCAGACCGACTCCGACGAGGACTCGGTGGGGTCGGCCCGGGCAGGGCGCGGCGCCTGCCGCCCCGACGCCGAGGGAGTCGGCGTCGGCGACCTCGGTCCCGAACGGGAGGCCGAGGGTGACCTCGACCGAGGATCGACTCGAGTTCTCATCGACTCGAGGATCGGCTCGGTCTCCGGGGTCGACTTGGACGTCGACGTCCCGGCGGTCGGGGCAGCGGCGCCAGCAAGGCCAGCGAGCAGTGCCCGCTGCTGGTCCATGAAGGCAGACAGTCTGCTCTCCAAGGCCGTCAACCTGAGTCCGAGCTCAGGTGACCCAGCAGCCCCCGACTCGGGCCCCGACGGCGTCGGGTCCGACGTCGGCTGTCGCGGAGGCGAGTCCAGAAGGACTACAGGACTTACCCGAGCAGGCATCTCCGACTCCAGGCGAGGTCGCTTCGGGAGGTGTTCTTTCTCCAAGGACCCGGGGCGGCTATCGGGGCTATGCGACCTGGCCCTCGCGGAACCAGGAGCGTCCACCGACGCCGCCCTCGCGGGTTTCACCGTCCGACGATGGTCCCCGGAGGGAGAACCCCGGTCGGAGGAACTCCGGCGACGGTCCGAGCTGGAGCCTTTTGACGCGGAGGCCTCCGACGAGGTCCGGGTACGGCTGGGGTCAGCGAAGATTCGATCACGCTGATGCCGCCGACTTCTCAACGCTTTTGAGGACATTTTGCCGCAGGGCCCACAGATCAGTTCCTCATGATCCGGGCCCAGGCAGCGGAGGCAAAAGTCGTGTGTGTCAGTTAGTGACATATTTCGGTCACACTGACCACACCGCTTAAAGCCACTGGCAGCCATCGGGGGAAAAAGGGCCCCTGCGAGGTCAAAGGACCGGGCTGCCAGGGAAAAATCGAAAACGAAAGCTGACAAAGTCAGAAAAACCGAAAAAAAGTAAGAGGACTCGTGACCGGCGTCGCGAGTCCGGGCGGGAAAAACGATCGGCGTCGAACCGAAGGAAAAAGAATAAAATAATGAAGAAAAACGACTTTTTCGCGGGGACAAGACGGGGACGTCTGTAGGGCTCCGCGGAAAAAAGAAGACTGGCTAAGATGGCACCCTCGGGCGGGAAGACGACCGCGCATGCGCGCTGCAATTCCCAAAGGCTTTCTTTGAAAGCTGGGGAAAATTGCTCCGCGAGGGCTCCGTCGGCGCCGACGTCACCCATAAGTGAGGACTGACTTCCTGCTTGGTCCTGGAGAAAGAAGAGGTACTAATGCCACGGTTAAAGTCACTGGTGAGGCCTCACTTGGAATACTGTGTTCAGTTTTGGAGACCATATCTTGCAAAGGATGTAAAAAGACTGGAAACTGTTCAGAGGAAGGCGACCAAAATGATTTGGAACCTGTGTCAGAAGCCTTATGAGAAGGGACTTGAAAACCTAAATCTGTACACTTGGGAGGAGAGGAGGGATAAGGGAGATATGATTCAGACCTTTAACTACTTAAAGAGAAATAATGAACAAACAAACCTCTTCCAGAGATGGGGAAGGTATAAAACCAGAGGGCATAACATGAAGCTGCAAGGTGGTAAATTGAAAGGCAATGTCAGGAAATACTTTTTCACTGAAACGGTGGTGGATGTTTGGATTGCCCTCACAATGGAAGTGGTGGGGGAAAACACAGTGATGGAATTCAAAATGACATGGGACAGATGCAGTAAATCCCTTTACAGCAACGGGATAAAATCAAAATAAACAGAACCATCTAATTTCTCAACAAATAGGGTGTCCTACATGGAGCGGTGGGTTCACCCCTAAACAAAGACATGGGGAGGGGTAGCCTGCACAGAGTGGCAGGTGCACCTACTCCTGCCATCTTACTGGGCAGATTAGATGGACCATACTGGTCTTTATCTGCCATCATTTACTATGTTACTATGTATGCAATATGATCTCCTCCCTGCTGGCTTGGGGCTGTAAATCTGAGCAGACGTGATGGCCAGCAGCAAGGCCACTTTCTAGGAGAGGTATCTCAAATGGTAGGTGGCCAGAGTCTCGAATGGCAGTCTAGTGAGTTGGGAGAGCACTACATTAAGGTCCCATTCCGCCATCGGAGGGAAGAAAGGGAGCTTCGATAGCAAAAGGTCCCTCGGAGGAACCTGGAGATCAGGAGCTGGTTTGAGAGACATTTCCTCCTCTACAGGGTGATGGTGAGCAGCTATGGCACTCAGGTTCACCCTTCACTGAATTAGCTTGCAGGCTGGTGTGTGAAATTTGCAGTAAGTACTGTAGCACTAGTTGCAAGCGGCAGGAGAAAGGGTTCTCTCCTCTTTGCACTCCAGACAGAGAATCTAATCCATCTGAAAGTGTACGCTTGTCTGGTGGAGGGTTTTCGGGAGGCCAGGAGATTCTCCTCAACTTCCCCGGGAGATTGAAAGGAGCTAAGGCTACCCCTTTCAGCAGTCACGCCGTCAACGCTAGCGACCCCAGGATGGGGTGCAGGAGGGAGCCCTCCTTTTGGGACAGGAGGTCCGGATCCTGACCCAGCGAGACTGGGAGTGCCAGTGACAAGGAGAGCAGCAGAGGGAACAAGGGTTGTCGAGCCCATCTGGGGACAATCAGAATTACTGATGCCTGCTCGCTCTGGATGCTGAAGAGGGTCTTGGCCACCAACGGTGTCAGTGGAAAAGCATAGATGCCACCCTTGGACCACGGGATCAGGAAGGCATCCACTGCCACCCTCCCTGTGTGCGTCTGGCGTGAGAAGAACCGGGGCAGCTGCGTGTTGTCCAGGGAGGTGAATAGGTCCATCAAGATCTGCCCCAGAGGCGGAAGAGTCTTTGCGCTACCCGTGGGTTCAGATACCATTCGTGTGGGTGGAGGACTCTGCTGAGTTTGTCCGCTAAGCAACTGCCCTGACCTGTAAGGTAGACTGTTCGTATGAGCATTCCGTGGCATACTGCAAAGGAGAGGAGAGCCACCGCTTCCTGGCAGAGGGAGTACAAACCTATGCCCCCCTGCTTGTTCACATAAAACATGGCAACTTGGTTGTCAGTCTGATCAGCACAGGTTGATTGCACAGGTGGTGGTGGAATGTTCGCAAGGCCAGGGAGATGGCTCTGAGCTCCATGAGGCTGATCTGCAGGAGAGATGCCTCCTGTGACCAGCTGCCTTGAGCGCGGAAGTCTCCGCAGTGTGCCCCCCAACTCAGGAGGGAGGTGTCCATGGTCAGGACCCTCTGTGGTGCGGGATCCTGGAAGGGCATCCCTGCTTTAAGGTGTTGCAGGGACTGCCACCAGATGAGGGAGGCCACCAGTTGGCGGATGACCCTGACCCTGTCATGCAACCTGCCCGTAGCCTAAGTCCACTGGGAGCAGAGGCACCAATGGACTGCCCGCATGTGCAAGCAGGTTAGGAGCATGATGTGGAATGTGGAAACCATGTGGCCCAATAGGCAGCAAGCCGGTAAAAAACTGATGAGTCTGCACCTCTCCTGCCTGCTGCATAAGGCGATGTGCCCTTTCCTTTAGGAGGGAGGCCTTGAGCTATAATGTGTTCAACTGGGCACCTATGGACTCCAGGTTTTGGGCTGGAGAGAGGTGGGATTTGGGGTAGCTGACTATGAACCCTAGGTGCTGCAGGAGGCGGATTGTTCGCCCTGTGGCCTGGCTGGCCTCAGAGGTCGTGCTACCTCTGATGAGCCAGTCGTCCAGATAAGGGAAGATGAAGGCCCCTTATAGATGCATATGGGCAGCCATGACCGCCAGGCACTTTGTAAAGACCCTTGGCAAGGTGGCCAGTTCACATGGAAGCACCCTATACTGGGAGTGCTCTCCTCCCACCATGATCCTTAGGTATGGTCTGTGGGAGGGGTGAATCAGGATGTGGGTACATGCATCTTTTTGGTCTAAGGAGCACAGCCAATCTCCATGGTGGAGGTAGGGCAGCAGGGTTCTAAGGGAGAGCATCTTGAACCTCTCCCTCACCAAAAACTTGTTCAGGTTTTGTAGGTCTAGTATGGGCCCTGAGGCCCCCAGTTCTTTTGGGGACAAGGAAATACCTGGAATAGAAACCTTTTACCCACAAATGCCTGGGTACAGGCTCTACTGCCTTGTCTGTGAGCAACCCTGTGAGTTCTGAGAGGAGCAAGGTCTGGTGAAGGAGAGGCCACATTGGCTCGCCTGGGAAGAACTCTGGGGGTGTTTGCTAGAACCTGAGGAGATAGCCCTTCTTTACCACTTGTAGGACCTACTGGTCCATTGTGACCCCAGCCCCCCTGTGGGCTATGGAGAGTCTCCCGGGGGGTGGGGGAGAGGCCCTGCCTGTTGAGTCAAAAGCTCCCCCCAGGCTAGGTGGGAGCTGGTAGTTGAGGTTTCTGAGTCTTCAGCGTCCTCTGCCCATGACCCTGGTTCTTGGGCTAGGACCCTGTTGCTGTTGCCCTGAGTAGGGTGGGTAATGGCCCTGGTAAAAAAGGCCTTTTCCCCAGCTGTTTCTTCTGGGGAAGTGTCAAAGTTTTCCTCGAGAGCCTCTGGGTCATAACCTCTGCCTCTATCTCGGCCATCTTGCAGGGGACATCAAGCAATTTCTCTTGCACCCATTGCTCAAGGTCTGCAATCAGGCCTGGTGCTAGATCCTGTGCCCTAATGTCCACTGCTGCTACCTGGGCTGTGGATTAAAAGCCGTCATAGGTGGCACGGGATAGGAAGTTCGAGCAGTACTGGATCCCAGCTGTCAGGGCTTGGAACCTCTGGAGAGTTCCCCGGCGAGGCTTGCAGAGAAGCCTGCCAGTTCTTGGATGAGGCCCTTGAGGTACATATGCCTATGTACAATTCATAGGCCTGTATCCAACATGGATCTCTGGAAGCACTTCCACCAGAGGGTGTCGAGGGCTTGGGCCTCTCTACCCGGGGGGGGGGGGGGGGGGGGGGGGGGGAGGCGGAGGGGGCAATAGAAGAGTAGTAGTTCTGACTTTTCAGCTTTTGCATAGCGGACTCCACAACCATGGAATTGTGCAGAAGTTGGGACTTTTGGATACCCGGGCCCTTCTTGACGCGGTAGATGGTGTTGAGGTGTCAGCTGACCACTGGCACATAGGCAGGGTCTCCCACATCCTCAGGGGCAGACTTGAGGATGGGCTGTACTAGCACCGTGAGAGTCTCCTTTGGTGGGGGACTCATACTGGAGGATCTCCAAGTTCTTTGGTGCATGGGTCCTCCTCTGACTTGGTCGGGACCGAAAAGGCCCAAGCCATATCCCAGACAAAATCATAGAAGCCACATCCTCGGGGTGGGGGGATGGCGCTAGGGCTCCAAGGAATATGGCTCCAAAGGGACATCTTGGTGTCGAGAGGTCTCTGGAGAAGCCTCGACATCAGTCTCCCAATCAGAGCCGGAGGGTGTCCGAGGCTCAGGACTCCCATGCCTTGAGGTCAGCCCCGGGGTCCTCCAGTTGATCTCGGGTCGAACTCCTGGAAATTGGCCGGGGAGGACTGGACACCCAAGGATCGGGACCTAGATCTCAATTGGTGCAGAAGGCTCACCCAAGGACAGTGGCGCTCAGGGCCTGGCTCAACACCTGGGGACTCTCCCGCAGTCAGGGGCCTGGTTGTTAGGGAAGATGACCAAGGACATTAAAGACTTCAGTAAACAACGCTAAGCTTTCTTGTTCACTGACCACTTCAGAAAAGACATCTAGCCCTCTTCCTCAAGCCACAAACTCATACAACAAATTGTACCTATGTACAGATGTAAATAAGTTTGCTCCAGAGCATCTCCTGCATGTCTCTCCTATCCCACATTTATAACATGAGTTCTCTGTACTTGTTTTGAGTTTCAATGTAAACCGCTTTGATTCTAAGGTGGTATAAAAAAACCCCCTGTTAAATAAAATAAAATGATGCAGACAAACATGACTTCATCGCCTGCTGCAAGACTAGGATGGCAGAAATATTCTGCTCCAAGGCCGCCATTCTGGATTCAATGCCAGAAAGCTCTGCAGCTGTCGGCGTGGGCACCAGGGGCCTCGGGCCCAATGCCAGCACTCTTGCAAGTGCATTCTCGACAAGGACTAAGGCCTCGAGGAGCCTTGCATGGTCACTGCCAGCCAGGTCTTCTTAGAGACCTTAGGGGGGGCATTGCTCAGAGTCGCCTGAGCCCCACCACGGGACCTTACTGGGTTTCACCGGTGGAACCTCAACTGGTCTCGAGGATTTTTTCTTTTTCTTTCCAGGGTCTGGGGTCTTTACAGAGTTGCCACTGCAACGGGTCAGGGAAGCAGAGGCTGAGTTGAACCGTGGGAACATTCTCTCCTGCAACTCTAACCTTTTCTTGTTGATTTTCAGAGTCATGGCCTGGCACAGGTCGCAGGTGGTACAGTCATGGTCCAGGCAGAGGCAGCTAAGCAGCAGTCATGGGTGTCTGTAACAGACATGGCTTGACTGCAGTGGTCACACTTTTTGAACCCACAGGGGGACATGGTGGGTGACACCCAGCTGGGGTCGATGACCCCCCTGGGCAAATAAAATGGCACGAACACCAGTCGAACCCAAGGCTAGTCATAAAGAAGGGGGAGCAGAGAACAGCGCCAGCTCGAGGAGGGAAAAGGAACCAGTATGCAAACCAGAAAAAAATAAAATCTTTTAAGGATAATGTTTTGAAGATTTTTCCGGGAAAGATGGGACAGGTGTCTATTGGGCTCACAGAAAAAAGGAGACTAACCAAGATGTCACCCATGGGCAGGAAGGGGACCACACATAGCCCATGTTCCCTGTAAAATAGTTCTCTGTGTGCTGTGCTTTCCTGTCTAATCAATGTGTTTATACCTCAAAAATTTCCTGTCATGATTTGACAATTTCCAATCTGTAATCAAAACCGCTGCTGATCGCTGGAAGTAGCGGTATACAAATGTATACTAAATAAATAAATAAATAAAATACATGGTAGCATTCCCAAAGGCTTTTTGTGAAAGCTGGGGAAATGCTCCACACGGGTTCTATCGGCGTCGATGTCACCCATATGTGAGGACCGACTTCCTGCTTGTTCCTGGAGAATAACCCTTACATGCTAATCGCAACCTTTCATGAACAAAACAGTAAGCGAGATGAGAACCAGGTCCTCCAGGATAAATGGTCCCCTGCTGAAAAAGACCACAAGACAGAGACAACTGAAGAGGCAGCGCCTGCGGGAGCCACATCAGGTCTCTGAACTACACTCTCCTCAGCCAATCCAGTGCCATCAGAACAATCCTGCTCGGCTGGTATTCTATACACCAAATCACATGCCACAGAGGGTCCCATGGAGGAAAAGCGTAGTTACTCACCTGTAACAGGTGTTCTCCAGGGACAGCAAGAATCAGCCCTCATTTATGGGTGACATTGGCAGCGATGAAGCCCGCGCGGAGCAATTCCCCAGCTTCCAAAGAAAGCCTTTGGGATTGCTGCCACGCATGCATGGTCCTCTTCCCGCCCAAAGGTGACATCTTGCTCAGTCAGGTCCCAGAGCTAGAGCCCTACTAAGCAGATGGCAAGGGCAGGACAAAAATAGTGCAGTTCTTCAGGGGAGGTGGGAGAGTAGTGAGGACTGATTCCTGCTGTTCCTGGAGAACACCTGTTACAGGTGAGTAACTACGCTTTCTCCAGGAACAAGCAGGCAGTCAATCCTCATTTATGGGACTCCCCAGCTACAGGCTAACAAACCAATAAGCCAAAAATGCCTCAGTGAGGCCGTGAGCAGAAGCCAATGTCCAAAGGAAGCCCGAATCCTCGGGCCTTCAGGGCAAGCTCTCGGTAGCTACAAAAGAGGGGGGTCGGAGGACAGGAGCTGCTTTTACCCCGAATAAACTACGGAGTACAGCCTGGCCGAAGGCACTGTCCCGGCGAGACTCCCTCTCCAGGAAATAGTGCGAAGCAAAGGTGTTTGCTGAAGACCAGGTTGCATTCCGGCAGATGTCCATCAGAGGCACCGAGCGCAATGATGCCACAGACGCTGCCTTGGTACAGATGCTGTGTGCGGTGACCTGACGATCCAGCGGGGAGACTGCCTTTGCCTGGGCGAAGGCAATGCAGTCCGCCACCCAGATGGAGAGGATGCGCTTGGTGACTGCCAGCCCCAGGCAGTTGGGATTGTAGGCGTTGAAAAGCCGGTTGGACCTGCGTTGACCTTGGGTACGCTGAAGGTAGAAGGCGAGCGCCCTCTTGCAGTCGAGCATATGCAGGACATCCGAAGCCCAGTTGTTGTGAGGTCTTGGGAAGAAAGTCGGCAAGACCACCTCCTGACTAAGGTAGAAATCCGAGACAACCTTCGGTAGGAACTTGGGGTGGGTGCAAAGGACCACCCTGTTCCTGTAAAACCTGATGTAGGGGGCCTCAGCCATGAGGGCTTGATGTTCGTTGACTTGCCACGCCAAGGTCAGTGCCACCAGGAAAATCACCTTCCAGGAGAGGTGCCGCAGCAAACACATCGCCATCGGCTCGAAAGGCGGCCGTGTCAGCTGCATGAGCACTATGTTCAGGGCCCATTGCGCTGAAGGAGGCCAGATGGGGCGTTTGGAAAGCAGGAGGCCCTGCATGACGCGGGAGACCAGAGGCTGACCCGAGAGAGGCTTGTCCTTGACGGGCACGTAGTTGGCCAAGATGGCGCTTAGGTGAACCCTGACCAAGTTGGACTTCAGTCTCACTTGCAAAAGGTGGAGAAGGTACTGGAGAACCCAACGGGTGGAGCAGGAGAACGAGTCGATCTGGAGCTCAGAGCACCAGATGCCACTTCAGGGCATAGGTCCACCTCGTCGAGTCCTTCCTCGATGCAAGGAAGATGTCCTTGATCTCCACTGGGAGGTACAGTGAGCCTAAAAAGACCCGTTCAGTCGCCAGGCTGTCAGGGATAGCAAGACCAAGTTTGGATGAAGCACCCACCCCTTCTTCTTGCGTCAGCAGACCGGGGGCACTGCCCAGGGGAACCAGAGGCTCTGACGAGAGCCGGAGTAGAAGCAGAAACCAAGGTTGTCAAGGCCACAAAGGAGTCATGAGAATCACTGAGGCGTGGTCGTGCTGGATCTTGTGGAGGGTCCTCGCCAGGAGAGGAGTGGGAGGAAACACATACAGCAGCCTGGAGGTCCAGTCCAGGAGAAATGCATCCAGGGCCACGTTGCTCAGGTGTGGTGTCAGCCCGCAGAAGCGGGGGAGCTGCGAGTTCACCAGGCTGGCGAACAGGTCCATGGATGGAGTCCTCCAATGGCAGAACAAGTGAAGAATCACCAGTGGACTCAGGCGCCATTCGTAAGGGCAGAGAAGCCTGTGAGCCTGTCCACAAGGACATTGTCTTGGCCCAGGAGGTAGACAGCTTTTTTTTTTTTTTTTTTTTTTTAAATTTTTTATTTATAACATTATATGATATTACATCCAGGTAAAAATACACTTGAATGTAGGAAAACAATGGCTATTAGATGTATATCAGAAATGCAAAGATTAACAGACAGCTCTTAGGGTCATGCCCCGGTGCACTGAGAAGGAGCAGAGGAGGACTGCCTCCAGGCGGAGGAAGCAGGAGCCCATTCCCACCTCCTTGTTTATGTAGAACATTGTGACTTTTGTCGGTCTGCACGAGCTCTGACCTGCCCCCTCAGGTGGCGCTCGAAGACCTTCAAGGTCAGCTGGACCACCCGAAGCACTAGCAGGTTGATCTGCTTTAGAGATACCTTGGGTGACCACTGCCCCTGGATAAAGAGGTGGCTGCAGTGGCCTCCCCAGCCCAACAGCGAGGTGTCTGTCATCAAGCTGAGTTTGTGTGGACCAGTTTGGAAGGGCATGCCCTGAAGGAGGCTCTGGGGGTCCTGCCACCAGACTAGGGTCTCGACTAGGCTGTGAAACACCTGGACAGGGTCCCAGAGGCAGCCTGAGACCTGGGCCCATTGCCTCCTGAGGCACCAGTGGGCCGCTCGCATGTGCATGTGAGCATGGGGAACATGTACTATCGAGGCCATATGTCCCAGGAGGCACAGCATGGCCTGTGCCAAGATTCTGAGCCGGCCCTGGACATCGGCAGCCAGAGCGCCGAGCCAGTCAGTGCATGCTCGCAAGAGAAAAGCGGTAGCATGTTCTGTGTCGAGAAGAGCGCCAATGAACTCCAGGGTCCGCACTGGAGTGAGGTGAGTAGTTGATCAGTAAACAGAGGTGCTCGAGGAGGAGACTGTGCGCGGCACCGAGAGATTACCCTCCTCTGCTGAGGCGCCCTAGATGAGCCAATCGTCTAGGTAATGGTAGACAGATATGCCCTGTAGCTGGAGGTGGGCTGCGGCCGCCGCCAGGCACTTGGTGAAGACTCGGCATGGCAGACGCAAGCCCAAAGGGGAGCACTCTGTACAGGAAGTGCTCTCCCTGCACCCTGAAACACAGGTACTTCCTGTGCTTGGAGTGGACAAGAATGTTGGGCATAAGAGTCTCTGAGATCCAAGGAGCATAGTCAATTGCCCCACCAGAGCTAGGGCAGCAGGATGCCAAGGGATAGCATTTTGAACTTCACCCGCACCAGAAACTTGTTCAGGTTGCTGAGGTCAAGGATGGTGCGCAGGCCTCCCGCCCTCTTCAGAACGAGAAAGTACGAGGAATAAAATCCCTGACCCCGGAGGTGCGGCGGAACTCTCTCGACTGCTTATTGATCAAAATGATTGTTCAGCTCCTCCTGGCAAGCAAGCCTGGGGCGAAGGAAGCCGAATAGGCTCCACCGGGGAGAAGAGAGGAGGGAGTCTGTCTAGATGAAGACTATACCCATCCCGGATCACCTGCAAGACCTAGGTGTCCGATGTAATAGTCACCCATTCGGGGGCGAAAAGAGACAAGCGTCCTCCCACGGGTGGAAGCGTCCCCAGGGGGCGAGAGGCTACGCTTTCGGCGTCAAAACCCCAGGGCTGGCTGGGATAGCGCCGGTGGCTGGGTCTTGGGTCCCTTGGGTTTCCAGTGACCCTGAGCACCCCCTTTGCACTGAGCACTGGCCGTTGGCACAGGGGTAGGCAGATATGGTTGGTATCCCTGGTAGGGGAGCCCTTTCCTTTGGAAGAAAGACTTTTTAGCGTGCTGCTTCTTCTGTAGAAGTGAGGAGGTTTTGCGAGAGAGATAGGTGTGAGTCACAAACTCAGTCTCGATCTCGGCTGCCTTGTCCTCCCATGGGCTTGCCGAACAGCTGTTTGACGAGGCAGGGAACATCAAGGAGCTTCTCCTGGACCCACTGCTCTAGGTACGAAGACTGGAGCCACGTCTGGCATCGGGCTCTGATGCCAATCGCCGCTACATGGGTGGAAGACTCAAACCCATCATAAGCGGGGCGGGAAAGGTATTTTGTGCAGTCTGCAACCGACCTCAGGAAGGTCTGGAACCTGAGGAGATGTTCCCCACCTAGGCCCGTGGAAAAACTGCCGAGCTCCTTGGCAAGGTCGTGAAGAAACATACCCATATACAATTGGTATGCCTGGATGCGGCATGCTAGCATGGATCCCTGGTAAGCCTTGCGCCTGAGGGCATCAAGGGCACAGGATTCCCTACCAGGCGGGACCAAAGAGTGTGACTTCGGGCTCTTCTGTTTCTGCACTGCGGATTCGACCACCATGGAGGTGTGAGGAAGTTGAGTCTTCTGAAACCCTGGGCTGCACTGGACGCTCTACATGGCATCGCGTCTTCTACAGACAATAGGGACCGAGGCGGGTGCTTCCCACATGCAGAGAAGCAGCCGGGATAAGATAGATGATATCAGAACCGTAAGAGACTCCCTGGGCAGAGACTCGTACTGCAAGATGTCAAGTTCCTCTGCCCTTGGCTCCTCCTCTATCTGCGCCGGCAGGCTAAGGGCCCGAGCCATATTCCGCACAAACATCAGGGAAGTGGTGTCCTCTGGAGGCGAACGGCATTGGGTCAGAGGGGAGATCCCTGTGGACATGCGTCTCCAGGGAAGTGTCCCCATTCGATTCACAACCTGAGAAGTCCGAGGAGGATTCGGAATCAGGCTGATCCTGGCGCCGTGTGGCCGAGGCCCGCATGGAGCTGGAGGCACTGGCCCTGGAAGACCTCGCCCCCGAGGAACGGGACGGCGAGCAAGCCTGGGGCCCAGGACCCTCACAAGGCCCGTGGCTCTCAGGGGTTTCCAAGGCAGTTTTCAGGACCCCAGTCAGGTGACCCTTGGTCTCGAGGTGCAAGCCAGCCGTGCTGGGCAAAAGCGCCTGCTGGGCGGAGAGGAAGGCAGAAACGTTGCACTCCAGTGCCTGCAAAGGGGATTCCCACTTGGGAGTGGGTCCGTGCGACGCTGACGCTGGGGTTACCGGGTCTAGCATGGAGGAGGAGAGGGGGTTCCTTATTGGGATGACCCTCAGGAGACCGGACGCCATTGCCGGAGGCCTTCATGTCCGTACAAGGTACCTTTCGAGGCCGCTCCTTGTCCGACCCTCGGGTATTTGGGGTAGGGTAAGGGAAAAAGCGTGAGACCAATCGCGCTTATCCAGTGCCCGACAGCGACTTCAAGGTCTTTTTTGCGGGGGACCCTGCCAGCAGTGTATCGGTGGAGCGAGGTGCCACCAGGAATCCTGGGGCTGCCTTACAGAAAATGTCATCAGACTTCTGCTTGCGGCTTAGCAAGGTCTTAGCGGACATTTTCTTAAAAAGTGAGCAGAGCTCCGGGTTCTGGTCAGCCCTCAGACACCGTAGATAGCAGTCGTGGGTGTCCGTGAACAACATATTTTTGGAGCATCTGTCACATTTCTTAAAACGGGTGGCCATGGGGGCAAAAAGGGCCTCTGTGAGGTCAAAAACGCTCAAGGCCAGTGGTGGAAAACAAAAATGGCGTGAAAAGGGCCTGAAAGAAAAACACTAAGGGAAAACAAAAAGGATCCCCTAGCCCACTGCTAAAGCTGGGGCGAAGGGGAGAGCGGGAGAGGACTGGTCCAACTGGAAAAAAAGGGCCAAAAGGCCGTAGTAAAAAACAAAACAAAACACTTTTTCCGAGGGATGAGGGCGTGCGTTCGAAGGGCTCCGCAGAAAAAGGGAGACTGAGCAAGATGACACCTTTGGGCGGAAAGAGGACCACGCATGTGTGGCAGCAAACCCAAAGGCTTTCTTTGAAAGCTTCGGAATTGCTCCACACGGGCTCCATTGGTGCAGAACGTCACCCATAAGTGAGGGCTGACTTCCTGCTTGTTCCTGGAGAACACATATAGCAGGTACTGACTTGACCAAGATTGGATCAGAGCGATGACGGTTTCAGACCCTGTCTCCATGTGGTGATTGACAAAGTGGCACACTTGGCATCAGAGCGGGTTGCCGGCAGATCCCTCTTGGAGTGACTCCAGCGGCGCAGACACAACTGAAACATCTTCTGACTTAATTCCCACTCTTCTGAAATCAGAGTGTGCTGGCTAAGAAATCACAGTTACTTACCTGTAACAGGTGATCTCTGGGAACAGCAGGAATTGGTCTTCACATATGGGTATCGTCAGTACCGACGGAGCCTGCGCGGGAACACTACCCAGCGTCCATAAGGAAAGCTTTTGGGAGCATTCCACAGCGCCTGCGCGCTGCCTTCCCGCCTTTCCCAACCGTCTCTCTCCAGTTCGAGTTTTAAAGCTGAGACAAAGAGTAAGCTTACTGCTGATACACTTCGTCAGTTTCCCCCTTCTGCGTCTTTATTCCCCAGTGACTTTGCGTCACTCTCTGTTGATACCCAAGCCCATCTCTGGCATTCTTCTCCGTCTGCTGCCCTTAACGACATTGCCCCTCTTCGCACCCACTTACCTCCCCATCACTGCTCCCGGCACCCTTGGTTTCATTCCGGTCTTTTCCTGCACCTAAAATATCTTCGTAGGGCGGAACGCCTCTGGCGTAAGCATCCCTCTCCTTCTTCTCTCCACAATTTTCGCTCTTGTCATGATGATTACCGCATTCTCCTTCACTCTGCAAAGCGCGATTACTACTCTAAGCTTATTTCTTCCTCCTCTAACTCTTCTCGGCAACTCTACACTATTTTTCGTTCCCTTACTGCATCCCATTCTGCTTTCCCTCCCCTTCCTCCTCCTTCCTCTGCCTCCCCTGATCCCTCCTCCCTTGCCTCCTTTTTTGCTTCCGAAGTCCAGACTCTTCGTCAGTCCTTCCCTTCCTGTCCTCCCCCTCTTTCCCCCGTAGTAGGGTCCTTTCCGCTTTCTCCACCGCCCCCTTTATCTCCTCTCTCCTCTGTTCCTATCTTATCTCACTCCTGGTCCTCATTCGAGATGATTTCCCCAGCTGTCCTCCAAACTACTTTCTTCTCTATCCGAAAGACCACATGTCCTGCTGATCCCATTCCTTCCCGCTGGCTTCTGGAATCCTCTCTATCTCTTTCTCCTTATATTCTGTCCATCTTTAATGCTAGTTTATCCTCTGGTTTCTTTCCCACACCTTGGAAACACGCTATTGTTCGTCCTATTCTAAAATCCCGCACGTCTGACCCTACAGCACTTTCAAACTGGCACCCTGTTTCTAATCTCCCTTTTCTTTCTAAATTTCTTGAGAAACTTGTCTTTCTTCAGTTGTCTGCTCACCTTGAGGCTTCTCTTGCTCTTCACCCTCGGCAGTCTGGTTTTCGTCCTGGTCACAGTACAGAGTCTATTCTTCTTTCCCTTCTTAATGAGGTGCATGCTGCTCACGATCATGGTCTCTTTACTCTTGCTGTCTCTCTTGATCTTTCTGCAGCTTTCGATTTAGTGGATCACTGCACCCTTCTCGCCCGTCTTCAAGACGCTGGCCTCTCTGGGACTGTTCTTCACTGGTTTCGCACTTTTCTTTCCTGTCGCTCTTTTTCAGTGGTTTTTGGGTCCGCTTCCTCACCCTCCACTTCTCTTACCTGTGGTGTGCCTCAGGGATCTGTCCTTGCTCCTCTCCTTTTCAATGTCTTCCTGGCCCCTCTTGCACTTGTGGTCCAGCAGTTTGGTATCTCCGCGTACTATTATGCGGACGATATCACACTGCTGCACCACACTGACTCACATACACCCGATATTTCTCCTCTTAATCTCTGTCTTTCTGCTGTTGCTTCTTGGTTCACCTCTAATTTTCTTCAGGTTAATCCTACTAAGTCATTTGCCATCTGGTTTACCCTCGGAAGCCCTTCCCCCACCTGTGCTCCTTCCCTCTCTCCCCAGCCCATTCCTCTTGTCTCATCTCTTAGGTATCTTGGTGTTATTCTTGACTCCTCTCTTTCATTCAAAGAACACATCACTTCCATAGTTCAAAGTTCTTTTCTATCCCTTAAACAACTTCGGCCTGTGCGCCCTTTTCTCTCGCCCTCTGCTTTCGCTATCCTTATTCTCTCTTTTATAATCTCCCGACTCGATTACTGTAATGTTTCTCTAGCTGGCCTACCACAATCTCAACTCTCCCGTTTACAACGTGTTCAGAATGCAGCTGTCCGTCTTCTATCCTGTGCTTCCCGTTATGACCACATCACTCCCCTACTTTTGCACCATCACTGGTTACCGGTTTCTTTTCGTGTACAGTATAAGGTTCTCACGTTTGTGCACAGGGTGACTCACACAGGTACTCCTCTCTACCTTGCAGATCTTCTTCATTTCCGCACTCCCCATCGCTTGCTCCGTTCTATCCACGTTAATCGGTTGGCCCTTCCTTCTTCTCAAGCTCATCTGGAGTCTACACGCTCTTCGGCTTTCTATTTCTTGGGTCCTAGGCTTTGGAACTCACTCCCCCCCCCCCTTTGTGCAGAGCAATCATATCAACCTTTCAAACAACAACTAAAAACCCATTTGTTTTGTCTGGCGTTTGACCTCCCTCCCCCGTCTTTGTCGCCTTCTCCCTCCTCTTGTTGATGTTTTTCTTTTTATATTTTTGCTGTGTTTTCTATCCTTTGCTTCTTTTCTGTCCTTTTAAGATTTTAATTGGCGTTCTTTTTAACTTTTCTGACCGCCTGTATTGTATTTTATTTTTTAATTTGTAAACCGCCCAGATGCCATTGGTATGGGGCGGTATATAAAGTATTTTAATAAACATAGATAGAGAGATAAAACTCCTAGGGGAGGTGGGAGGGTTGTGAAGACTAATTCCTGCTGTTCCCAGAGATCACCTGTTACAGGTAAGTAACTGTGCTATCTCCAGGAACAAGCAGGAATGAGTCTTCACATATGGGGACTCCCCAGCTAGAGATGCCTGGGAGACCACCCAGATTGTGAGTCCCTAGAGGGCTCCATCTCCACTTATGAATCTCAAGCATCCAGTCAGGGATGGAGGGCAGGAGTTGATTAGGTATGGAACAGGTGCTTGAGAACAGCCTGACCAAACAAGGATCCAGGCGGGAATCTTTGTCCAAGCAGTAATGGGCTGTGAAGGTATGAACCAAGGCCCAGGTGGCTGCTCGACAGATTTGGTCGATGGACACAGTTTAGATGAGCCATAGAGGCTGCCATGGCCCTCACATTGTGAGCTGTGACATGGCCTTCAAGAGAACGATTCTTACTCTGGTAGGCGAAGGAAATACACTAAGCAATCCAATTGGACAGAGTTCTCTTAGAGACTGGAAGTTCTAAATGGGAAGGATCAAAACCAACAAAAAGTTGAGAGGACTTTCTATGTTGCCGTGTTCTTTGTAAATAGAAAGCAAGTGCCCTTTTGCAATCCAGGGTATGAAGACTCCTCTCTGCACTTGATGCATGAGATCCTGGAAAGAAGACGGGTAAATATACCTCCTGGTTCAGATGAAAGGTGAGACCACTTTAGGCATAAAGTGTGGATTAGTTCTGAGAACTACCTTGTCATGATGGAACCTTTTATAAGGAGGATTAGCCACTAGAGCTTGCAACTCACTGATACGGCGAGCTGAAGTGAGTGCAATAAGACAAAGAACCTTCCAGGAAAGGAATTTCAAGGAGGTAGTGGCTAAGGGTTCAAAGGGTGGCTTCATAAGCTGGCCAAGAACCAGATTTAAGTCCCATGCCACTGGGGGTGGTCTAATGGGAGGTTTGGTTAAAAGAAGGCCTCTCATGAATCTTGCTATAAGAGGATGAGAGGAAATAGGTTGTCCATTAAGAGGCTCCAGGGATGCTGCAATAGCACTCAAATGGACCGAGATTGAATTTGTTTTAAGGCCTGCATGGGATAAATGCAGCAAATAGTCCAGTAACGAATTCAAAGGTATTGCAGAAGGGTTAAGACCATTTTCTGCACACCAAATGGAAAACCTTTTACATTTAAAAGCATAAGAGCGTCTGGTAGAAGGCTTTCTGGAAGCATGAAGGATATCCTTCACTTGCTGAGAAAGGTGTAAATCTTGAAGGTCTAGGTCTTCAGCAACCAGGCCCCGAGATGAAGAGACTGAGGATTTGGATGCCACAGGGTTCCTCCTCCTCTTGGGAGAGGAGATCTGGAGCAGACCCCAGGTCCAGGGAGGGAGCTTGAGAGAGATGCAGAAGTAAAGGGTACCACACTTGGCATGGCCATTGTGGTGCTATGAGGATCATAGACCCCTTGTCTCTCTGAAGCTTGAACAGAGTCTTGGGGATTAGGGGAATAGGTGGAAAGGCATAGAGGAAATCTTGCCCCCAGTGAAGGAGGAAGGCATCCCTGGCCTGAACTCCCTGACATGGAATCCTGGAACAAAACTGGGGAAGTTTGGCATTCCACGGACTTGCAAATAGGTCTATGTCTGGGGTACCCCAAATCCGGAAGATACTGGCTACCTGGTCCCCATGGAGGGACCATTCGTGTGGAAGCAGAACTCGACTGAGTCTGTCTGCCCAAGAGTTTTGAACCCCTGGAAGATACACTGCCATGAGATGGATTTGATGCTCTCTGGCGAAAGCCCACAATTTCAGAGCTTCGCTGCAGAGTGACGGAGAGCCTGTCCCCCCCCCCCTGCTTGTTCACATAGAATATGGCTACCTGATTGTCCGTATGGATGAGGACTGTCTTGTAGCTGAGCAGGGTGTGAAATACTCTGAGAGCCAAGAAGATTGCTCTGAGCTCTAAGAGGTTGATATGAAGAGATGTCTCCTGTGGAGACAAGATGCCCTGAGTGTAGAGGTCTTGGAGATGTGGGAGATGTGGGAGGAGTGGCCTAGTGGTTAGGACAAGGTACTTCAGGCCGGAGGGCCAGGGGTTCAAGTCCTACCTGGGGACAGCAATCTCAGGCTGGAGGGACTGGGATTTCTAATCCTATCACTCCTTGTGGTCTTGGGCAAGCCACTTAACCCTCCATTGCCCATGTTCCCTGTAAGTATTAGCGTATGTGTGTCATATCCTCTCGTGTTAAATGTATCTCCCAATTGACCGCTTTGACCTGGTGAAAAGCGGGATATAAATACAGCTAAATAATAATAATAAAAATAATAAATAATGAGCTCCCCAACCCTTTGGAGAGGCATCTGTTGTAAGGGTTGCTTGGGGTAGCACCTGTTGAAAGGGGGATCCCAACAACAGATTTTGAGTGGACTTCCACCAGTGGAGGGACCAAAAGAGGCGACTGGAGATTGCTATTTTGTCTGACAGGCAACCTGATGCCTGGGTCCACTGGGAGGATAGAGTCCACTGAGCTGCCCTCATGTGAAGGCGAGCATAAGGAAACACATGCACTGTAGAAGCCATGGGGCCTAAGAGTTGCAACATCTCTCGAGCAGTTAAATGGGATTTTAACTGAATCTGGGAGGCTAACTGCACTAGGCGCAGGCAAAGGGCCTGGGGAAGATAGGCCCTTGCAGTTGTGGTATCCAGTAAGGCCCCTATGAACTCTAAAGACTGAGTAGGGGTGAGATGGGATTTTGAAATGTTGATTACCAATCCCAGATACTGAAGAACACGCCTTGTGCAGGCCAGGGAAGTCTGGGCCTCTGACTGGGATGGAGCTCGGATGAGCCAGTCGTCCAGATATGGGAATACGAATATCCCTAGAGTGCGTAAAAATGCAGCTACCACTGCCATGCATTTTGTGAGCACTCTTGGAGCAGAGGCCAGACCGAAAGGAAGCACTCTGTATTGGTAGTGCTTTCCTTGGTAAAGGAACCGAAGGAACCTTCTGTGTGTTAGATGGATGAGGACATGGGTGTACGCATCCTTGAGGTCTAGAGAACAAAGCCAGTCCTGACTCTGGAGGTATGGAAGGAGAGTACCAAGAGAAATCATCTTGAATTTCTCCTTGCATAGAAACTTGTTCAACTCTCTGAGATCTAGGATGGGTCTGTAGCCCCCTGTTTTCTTTGGGATGAGAAAATAGGGGGAGTAGAACCCTGAGCCCTGTTGAAGAAGGGGTACTTCTATTGCCCCTTGGGCAAGAAGGGTAGCAATCTCCTGACCTAGAAGGTCGAGAAGAGATGTTGGAGAGTTGAACTGTTTCACCATGGTGTGAGGAGGAATGTTTAAGAAATGTAGCTTGTATCCCTCACTTATAATGGAGAGGGTCCAGTGCTCTGCTGTGATTTGTTCCCATCTGGGAGCAAAGTGAGCTAAACTTCCTGGGATGGTGAGAGGCTCTGGATGTTCTAGAGCCAGAAATGCTAAGTTTTCTAGTGGAAAGTCAAAGGCCCTGAGGAGGCTGAGGCTGTTGGGCCGTAGCAGTCCTCGCAGCCTGAAGCTTAGCCTGTTTTGGTTGTTGCTGTCTCTTTGTAGCAAAATGACCCTGAGAAGAGGCATGAGCATAACCAGAAGAAAATTTCCCTTTTTTTGGGAAAGATCCTTTCTTGAATAACCTCTTCTTGAAAGGAGTAGTAGTAGACTTTGAAAGTCTATCTAAAGCAGAATTTTCAGCATCCATCTGGGTAGCTTTTGCTTGCCAATCCTTGCCAAACAGATTTTCCCCTGTACAGGGAAGGTTGCCCAGACCATCCTGTACCCAGGATTCCAAATCAGAGGCTTGTAACCAAGCTACTCTGCGTGCACCTATGGCAATAGCCGAAGCTCTACTGGCACCCTCAAAGGAGTCAAAGGCTGCACGATTGGAAAACTTGGATACATCCTGTGCATGTTTAAGCCAGGTAATATATTCTTCTCTCTTATCTTCTGACATAAAAGGAGATAAGGTGTGTAGATGGTCTGTAACCTCTTTCAGAAACATCCCCATATAGAGACTATAGGAGTTGATTCTGGCTACAAGCATACTAGCCTGGAAGATTTTCCTGCCAAAAGCATCTAAGGTTCTGCATTCTCTTTCTGGAGGAGCAGAGGAGTGTCTTTTTGTGCTCTTGATTTTTTTCATAGCAGACTACCACAATAGAATGGTGAGGAAGCTGAGTCTTATGAAATCCAGGACAAGAAGGAACACAATACATGGTGTCCAACCTACGAGAAAAGGGAGAGGTGGTAAGAAGAGCTTCCCATATACCTAACATGTGGTCATAAAGAATCTCATGTATTGGTAAAATGGCTGCCTCTTTAGGAGCCTTAGGATATTGAAGAATATCCAATTTTTTGACTCTGGGCTCAGTTTCAGAGGCTACTGTAATGGACAGGCCTCTGGCCACCTCCCTGATGAAGTCCTGGAAAGACAAGTCCTCAGGAGGAGACATTCTCCTTTTTGGAGAAGAGGGTTCCCGAGGACGAATCTCCGATGCTTCGATGGAAACCTCTGATGCATCAGATTCTTCAGAGGAATCGAAGTATAGACTATCTGGATGCTCTTGCAGAGCCCGATACGAGTACCAAGGGGTATCGACATCGGGAGTCATTGGTACCGAATCGGTACTAACAGGCATCACTGGATACCGTATCCCTGCTTTTGATGCTGACGTCGATGCAAGCGGTACTGGTATCGGAACCGGAGCTGGATCCGGAACCGGTATCAACGGGGTTTGTTGTACCGAGGGCGTCGCAGCTTGTATGAAGGCCGTAATGGCACGCTGCATGGTCAGAATATTCTGATCCATCGACGCCACCAATGTCTGGATGTCGGTACCGGGAACCGCCGGTACCCCAAAACATTGTAACAGGTGATCGGTCGAGGCCGTGCCATCGATGTCAACCTGTGACCCCATAGATAATGCTTTGAAAGCCGGAGCCTCTCGCCGGGGTAATTTTGCCAGTGTGGATTCCTCAATAGTAATGACGGGAACATCTCAATACTTAGAGGGAGATGTACCCTTTGAGGACCGACCGGACTTAAGTTTTGTTACGTGAGATCCATGGGATGAAGAAGCAGCCCTGGAAGATGTCGATGCCAAGGAAGCTGCATCGGAGAGAAACAGGGTACTGAGCTTGGCTGCCCGATTCTGTAACCCTCTTTTAGACATCATGGAGCTGGACTCATAATCCGCAATGGAATGGTCAAGACCTAAACATTTTAGACACCAGTCATGGGTGTCTGACAGAAATAGTGCCACTGCACTTTGTGCACTTTTTCTTTTCCATGAGGACAAAGACTGTAGGCCTAGGCCCACAGAAGAAAAAGCACTGAAACAGAAAAAGTTTTTTTGGGGTTTTTTTTGTAAAGAAAGAGAAAAAAAGACCGGCGGTACCGGTCCTCGAGAAGGCAGACACGCGACTAAAGAAAATAAGAAAATAAGAAATTCTTCAGCAGTGACAGGAAACATGACCTGCTGGCTCCGCGGAAAAGAAGAACTGGAGAGAGACGGTTGGCAAAGGCGGGAAGGCAGCGCGCAGGCGCTGTGGAATGCTCCCAAAAGCCTTCCTTTTGGACGCTGGGGAGCATTCCCGCGCAGGCTCCGTCGGTACCGACGATACCCATATGTGAAGACTCATTCCTGCTTGTTCCTGGAGATAATCCATTTCCACAGTATCCACCTCAGCAATGTGCAGAGCCGACAAACTAGGAGTTCTTCACCGCCCAGGCAAATAGGAGAGTTATTTTCAAGGCTACACTAACACACCTCATGCTGCCTCGCCAATTAACCTGCCACCACCGTGGTATTGCCAGAACACACTAGACACACCCACCCCTCAACTCGGGGCCGGAAACGCAGAAGACCCAATCTGATGGCCCTCACCTCAAGGCAATTGACGGACCACACCACCTACCTGAGGGTTCCAATGGTCTTGAACCACATGGCCTTGGGTAATGTGTTCCCCAGCATCTGTCATCAGAACATAAGATATGCCATACTGGGTCAGACCAAGGTCTATCAAGCCCAGTATCCTGTTTCCAACAGTGGCCAATCTAGGTCATACGTACCTAGCAGTTTCCCCAAAAGACACAGGTTCCGTAATCGTTGTACTGGGTCAAGCATTGATATCCTAGGTCCCTTCTTAATAATGGTTTATGGACCTTTCCTCCAGGAACTTGTCCAAACCTTTTTTAAACCCAGCTACACTAACAGCCTTTACTACATCCTCCGGTAACAAATTCCAGAGTTTGATTACATGTTGAGTGAAAAAATATTTTCTTTTATGAGTCTTAAATAGTTTACCCTGTAGCTTCATTGTATGTCCCCTAGTCTTGCTATATTCTGATTTACGTTTACCCGTTCCACTCCGTTCATTAATTTATAGACTTCTATCATATCTCCCCTCAGCCATCTCTTCTCCAGGTTAAAGAGCCCTAACCTTTTTAGCCTTTCTTTATAGGAGTATCCTTCCATCCCCTTTACCATTTTGGTGGCTCTTCTCTGAACCTTTTCTAATAACGCTATATCCTTTTTAAGATATGGCAAACAGAATTGCACACAATATTCAAGGTGCGGTCTCACCATGGAACGGTATAGAGGCATTATAATATCTTTTGTTTTATATTCCATTCCTTTCCTTATGATACCTAGCATTCTATTTGCTCTCCTGGCTGCCGCTGCACACTGGGCCGAGGCTTTTAACATGTTATCCACAATGACGCCTAAATCTTTTTCCTGGGTGGTGGTTCCTAATGTGGAACCTTGCATTGTGTAACCATAGTTTGGGTTGTTCTTCCCTAGGTGCATAACCTTGCACTTGTCCACATTAAATTTCATCTGCCATTTTGATGCCCAGTCTTCCAATTTATCAAGATCCTCTTGCAATTTTCCACAATCCTCTTGGGTTTTAACAACTTTAAATAATTTTGTGTCATCTGCAAATTTGATAACCTCACTCGTTATTCCACTTTCCAGGTCATTTATGAATATGTCAAAAAGCAGCGGACCCAGCACAGATCCCTGGGGTACACCACTATTCACCTTTCTCCATTGGAAAATTGGCCATTTAGCCCAACCCTCTGCTTTCTATCTTTTATCCAGTTCCTGATCCACAATAGTACACTGCCTCCTATCCCATGACTCTCTAGTTTTGCCAAAAGTCTCTGATGAGGGACCTTGTCAAAGGCTTTCTGAAAGTCCAGATACACTATATCAACCGACTCACCTTTGTCCACCTGTTTATTCACACTTTCTTTTTTTTTAAACTTTTATTTTCATTTTGCAACAAACAAAAGAAACAACACACCAAAAAAGACAAAACAAGCATACAATAAGGAAAAGTAAACCCATTACCCCCCACCCCGATGCTTCTTCTCTACCCGATTATATCAGCATGTGAGCGCTTCCAATTAACAGTGATTATACATCAAACGATCAAAAGAGTATCTACAATACAGCATGATCATGAGACAAAGATATATACAAAGTCAGACAGTCAAATGAGAGCATTTAGCAAAATGTACATAGTCATTGAGCAGCGTCCATTGAGACCAATGAGAAGGAGTCTGAACGGAGAAAGCGAACAGACGAGGGATTTGTTCATATTTACTGTAAAGACAGGCATGATTCCACCAGTCATTGGGGCTCAAATGGGAGCTAAGCTTCCAGTATTACTTAATTAGGGAAATACTTAATTAGGGAAATAGCAATGCTAAGCATAAAGTTCGAAAGGAGATAAGCCATTTTTGGGAGAGAGGGGATCCCCGCAACTAGGCGAAGTCCCACTATCCTCCAAGAAAGGGGCTCCTGAGAGTGCGAGATAGACTAAATACGACCCCAGACCCGACGCCAGTAATACTGTAGTGCGGGATATTCATGCATAACATGAGGCAATGAACCAATGGCCGCGGGACGTGTCCAGCAACCATTGCCCTGAGTAGTGTTCCATTTGTCTAATCTGTGAGAAGTGGAAAAACACCGGTGGGCTAGAAAGGAGAGGGTCTGAATGAGTGAGGCGGATCGGGAACCCGTATCCCTCTACTCCTGATAAGGCTCTATTGCTCCGAGATCGAAGTCACATGCAATTCTCTCTCCCATACTTTCTGCGCTATAGGGGTATCTCTAGGTATAGCATTACAGAAGGTTTAGTAAAATTGGATGCTACACCCGGTGAATTACCGAGAGGTCGGAAAGTCTCCAATCAACCTTATACAGAGAATGCCGATGGCGGGAGTACTCTAGTGGATCAAAGGCGATGCTGAAGTTGCACTGACCAGAGTCGGGAGTCTAAAGATTGCATAAGAGTAGTAAAGGCACCTAAAATGTCTAAAAGCATTGGTGGATAGTGGGAGTCTGATGGGAGAGTCATACCAGGGAGAAAGGTAAGAGGAATCGGTTCGCGAAGGCCCGCTTCTGTATCTAGCCACACAGGTCTGCTCGGTACTGGCTCTTCCAACCAACGAGCACCTTGTTTGAGAAGAAAAGATTGAGGGAACACTTGAGTAAATCGCCACCAAGTATTAATGGAGCATTGGCAGAGGCCGAGGCCAACTGCGCAATACTTGCATAGTAAGCAGGGTTGTCCACATTCGGGGCATAATGCAAATACACGTGAATTAACTATCTCCAACCTCAAGGTGTACACGGGCCCATCTACCCTTCTTGTCAGCGCTAATATCAGATACAGTAGCGTGCTAAGACTTCTTAACCAAAGTGGCTCTCCCGTACCATTTGAAACCGGTGGGAGAATAGGCAGCTACCATGTGAGGCTTAGCATTGAGTTTCAGTGTTTCAACAGAGTTTAAATGCGTTTCCTGAAGAAACACTAAATCAACATGCTCATGGCTAAGATAGCTAAGGATTTTCTTTCCGTTGAGTGGACCATTAATGCCTTTGACGGTGAATGATAAGATTTTACATAAGACCATACAGAAAAGTTAAAATTCTGAGCATGCTAGCACACATAATTTCACTGTGTCCCTCAAACTGACTGTATCTGGCTGTACACATGACATAGGAAAAATAAACTAATATAATACAATGAAGCGCCCCACATTAACAAAGAAAACCGCAGTACGGTAGAGGAGAAGCAAAACCCCAAAATTACTGGCGACCATGTGTCTGCGGGGAGAAACCCCAGAGAAGGCCTAAATTGAAAAAACACATAACCTGTAGGACGGTGCGTGCTCCGAATCCGACCGAGGCACACATCATGAAGGGATAGGAGACCAAAAAACAAAAGTCATATAGAGAAAGAAAGAAAGTCCAGGCTATTTCTGTGCTTGGCTATGACCGCCGCATCGGGCCCTTCAAAATGGCGGATAGAGCCGGCAAATAAGAGTCCAAACTTTGGGATTAGCGCATCTGCTCTGCTTCTTTGGAGTCTAAAAATGTTGATAGTAGATCAGGATCTTCGAACGTCCTGGTTTGGTTATGGAGAGTCACTCGGAGCTTCGCTGGATACAACAGGCCAAAGCGAGCCTGTAGCTGTTGAAGTCGAGGGCGAAAAGCAAGGAGTTTCTTCCGACGGTCAACGGTAGGCTTTGCCAAATCAGGAAAGAAGGAGACCTTACGACCTTCAAATTCCAAATGATGATTCGCTCGGGCAGCATGTAAAATTTGTTCCACTTGTTGATATCGTAGCAAGCTAAAGATAATAGGCCGGGGGGTCGTGCGGTTGAGCGCCATGTGAGCAGGAACACGGTGTGCACGATCGATTTCCAGTTCTTTATGAAAGGTGATCTTCAACAAGGAGGGAAGAGTTTTGAGCAAGAATTCTCTTATATCTCCTGCTTCCACCCCCTCCGGCACTCCGAGGAGCCTCACATTGTTGCGACGGGCTCGATTATTGCTATCTTCTAACTCCTGTTGAAGATTCTGTATCTGACGCTCAGCCTCGTCCAGTTTGCCCAAGCGCACCTCGTGCGAGTCGAGGACCCCCGCCATGTTGTCCTGCCGTAATGAAAGACTTTCAAGTCGGTCTTGGAGCACTCCAAAGTCTTCTCGCATGGCTCGAAGCGCTTCTCCATTGGACTGCACCAATTCCTTCACGCCGCGTATTTCTTCCAAAATCTCCAGGTGCATCTCGGGGTTTGCACGAAATGGAACCATCTTCTGTGGGGAGGACATCTCTGTTTTGGAGCGTTTTCCGTGAGAAGAAGAAGGAGACCCGAAGTCCAAGCGCGCTGGTTTATGGGCCGCCATTCCCCCCGAGGTGCCCCGGTCAGCTCGGAGCGAAATAGTAAATTTGTGTAGGTATTAAGTCAGGATTCTAAGTAGGCCTCTCGGGAGCTTCAACGCAAAGCGTCCTACCCGCTGGACATCAGGCTCCGCCCCCCCTGTTTATTCACACTTTCATAAAAGCATAACAGATTAGTAAGACAAGATCTTCCTTGTCTAAAGCCATGTTGGTTGTCTCCCATTAGGCCATGACTATCTACATGCTGAGTAATTTTATTCTTTATGATGGTTTCTACAATTTTTCCCGGTACTGACGTAAGGCTCACCGGTCTGTAGTTTCCCGGATCACCCCTGGAACCCTTTTTAAAAATTGGTGTTATATTGGCGATCCTCCAATCTTCAGGTATTAGAGTAGATTTTAATGATAGTTCACAGATTACTAATAGCAGGTCTGCAATCTCATATTTCAGTTCTTTCAACATCCTTGGATGTATACCATCCGGCCCAGGTGATTTGCTTCTCTTCAGTTTATCTAATAGTTGTAATACATCTTCCCGATGTATCGATATTTCCTTCAATTCTTCCACACCTTTAAATACCACTTCGGTCATGGGTAACATCCCTACATCTTCCTCAGTGAAAACCGAAGCAAAGAATTCATTCAGTCTCTCCGCTATCGCCTTACCTCTTAGTGCCCCTTTAACTCCTCTATCATCTAATGGACCAACTGACTCTCACAGGTTTTTTGCTACGAATGTACTTGAAAAAAATCTTTATTTCGCGTTTTTGCTTCCGCAGCAAGCTTCTTCTCAAATTCTCCCTTTGCCTGCTTTATCAATGCCTTGCATTTGACCTGCCAGTGCTTGTGCTGTTTCCAGGTTTCGTCGTTTGGCTCTTTTTTCCATTTCCTAAAAGATGCTTTTTTGGCAACAGCCGCCTCTCTGACCTCACCTTTAAACCATGCTGGCAGTTTTTTGGACTTCCCTCCACTTTTCTTAAAGCGTGGAATACAGCTGGTCTGGGCTTCCAAGATAGTATTTTTCAACAACACCCAAGCTTGATGTAAGTCTTTAACCTTTGCAGCTGCTCCTTTTAGTTTTTTTCTTAACTATTTTCCTCATTTTATCAGTCTCTCTTTCGAAAGTTAAAAGGTAGTACTGTGTATTTCCTTACTATCCCTCCTCCACTAATTAAATCAGAGGCGATCATGCTATGATCACTATTGCCAAGTGGTCCCAACACCCTTATCTCTTGCACTAGATATGGTGTTCCACTAAGGACTAGGTCTAATATGGCTTCCCCTCTGGTCGGTTCACGAACCAGCTGCTCCAAGAAGCAGTCATTTATTTCATCTAGGAACTTTATCTCCCTAGCATGTCCTGCCGTGACACTGGCCCAGTCGATACCGGGGTAATTGAAATCACCCATTATTAATACCGCGCTGTAACTTTTGTTAGCTTCCTTGATTTCTTTGAGCATTTCATCATCCATTTGTTCAATCTGGCCAGGCGGTCGATAGTACACCCCCACTGCTATCGTCTTCCCCTTTTTACATGGAATTTCAATCCATAGAGATTCTACAGCAAATTTTGTTTCCTGCAAAACTTTAATCCTTTGTAACTCAATGCCTTCTCTAACATAGAGCGCAACCCCTCCACCAATTTGATCAGTTCTATCATTACAATATAGTTTGTACCCAGGTATTAGAGTGTCCCACTGGTTGTCCTCCTTCCACCATGTTTCTGATATTCCAATCATATCTAACCTCTCATTTACTGCTATATATTCTAACTCTCCCATCTTATTTTTTAGACTTCTAACATTTGCATACAAGCATTTTAGAGACTATTTTATTCATATTAAGTTGGCTATTGGTAAACATGGGTAATTTGGGATCTTTAAGCTCTGTCTGCTCCATACTCGAGGGCATTTGGGCTACTTTACTCTTTTTTGGAACCTTTCTGCTTTTGGAAGTGTCCTTCAAGGATACATTCTTCCGAACCATCCCCTCTTGGGCGACTGTCGTCTTTCTCCTATTATCTAGTTTAAAAGCTGCTCTATCCCCTTTTTAAAGGTTAATGCCAGCAACCTGGTTCCATCCCGGTTAAGGTGAAGCCCATCCCTTCGGAAGAGCCCCTCCTTTCCCCAGAATGTTCCCCAGTTCCTAACAAATCCAAACCCCTCATCTCTGCACCATTGTCTCATCCACGTGTTGAGACTCCGGAGCTCTGCCTGCATTTTGGGCCCTGCACGTGGAACGGGAAGCATTTCGGAGAACGCTACCCTGGAAGTTCTGGATTTCAACTTCCTACCTGAAAGCCTAAATTTAGCCTCCAGAACCTCCCTACCACATTTTCCTATGTCATTGGTACCGACAGGTACCAAGACAGCAGACTCCTCCCCAGCACTATCTAAGACCTTATCTAGGTGGCGCGTGAGGTCCGCTACCTTCGCCCCAGGCAGGCATGTTACCAGGCGATCCTCACGTCCACCAGCCACCCAGCTATCTACATGCCTAATGATCGAATCACCAACTATAACGGCTGTCCTAACCCTTCCCTCATGGGCACATGGCCCTGGAGAAACGTCCTCGGTGCGAGAGGGTTTTACATCACCTGGAGGACAGGTCCTAGTTAAAGGATCACTTCCTGCCACACCAGGGTGATGCTCTCCTGTCACGTGACCTCTCTCCTCCATGGCAACAGGAATGCTGCCAGGCTGGAGGTGGGACTGCAGGACTATATCCCTGTAGGTGTCGTCTATGTACCTCTCTGTCTGTCTGATGTTTTCCAGGTCTGCTACTCTAGCCTCTAGAGAACGGACTTGTTCCCTGAGAGCAAAGAGCTCCTTGGACCTAGTGCACACTTAAGACCTCTCACCAACTGGGAGAAAATCATACATGTGACCCTCAATGCAAAAGACTGGAAAGCCCCTATCTCGCTGCTGGACTGCTGTCTGCATCTTAGTTTTTAGTTTTTGTCTAGATCTTTAAATTCTTTACTTACTAAGGGTTGCTATGGATATTTATACCAATAAAACTGTACCTAATACGTTTAATATACTTTGTTCACCTGAAGCTTAATTGATCTCAGGTCCTTAGTGTATGACTCATTTGGGTAATGAGCTTCACCTGAGAGCACCTCCTGTCTTTTAAGATGTGTAAGTACCTATAAAGCTACGATTATCCCAGGGGTGGGTGGGTGTGGGGTAGGAGGGAGGGAAATAACACTTATTAAAAGAGGGCTGCTACACAGTACCCTGTCCTGTGCTGCTGAGGTAATCTATATTCTTATTTGATTTAAATTATAGCTCTTTGCTGCTGCTAGGCTCTAACTTATTATGAAATTTAAACTACAAGCTCTCTGCTAGGTTCTAAATTTAACCAAAAAGTTCTCTTCTATGTTTTAAATTTAAACTAAAAGTACTTTGCTGATGCTGGGCCCTGAGTGACTATTACATTTAAGCTACAGCTCTCTGCTGGGTTCCAAATTTAACCAGAAAGCTCTCTTCTGTATTTTAAATTTAAACTAAAAGTACTTTGCTGATACTAGGCCCTGAGTGACTATTAATTTAAAACTACAAGCTCTCTGTTGTGTATGAAATGTACCAGCAAGTTCTCTTCTGTGTTTTAAATGTAAACGTAAACTGCTGCTACTAGGCCCTGACTGATTTAACAAAAAATAGTGGGTTCATAGATTAAATAGCTTTAATAGAAAGAATGCCTTTCAGAAAATCCCCATAAGTATATACTCACAATTGCAGATCTCTCTCCAGAAGTAACAGTTCCCTTTTCTAGTCTTTCAAGAAGAATCCATGAGCAATCATCCAGCAGCACACCCTTCCCTCAGAAGGCTGGGCTGCTGCCACCCCTTTAGGCTGGCTTTCACCATCATTGAGAGTGGGAACCTGAGCTTGAACCTCTGAGAATAGCTGGAGTAGTCTATGAGCACACATCCATGACACTATCTCAATCGTCGCCGACATCAATCCGAGGAGCTGAAGATCAACTTGGACTCTGGAAGCCTGCTGTGAACTTAACAGTGCCAGGCAATCCAACAGCCTCTGACTTTCTCCTCTTGCAGGAAGACACTGCACACGCGAGAATTGAAAAGGTGCTCCCAGGAACTTCAGGGACTGTGAATGCAACAACTGGCTATTTTCCCAGGTGATCACCCAGCTGAGGCTTATCAGAAATAACACCACTCAGGGAGCTAACAGAGATGTCTCTGAAGGAGAATGGGCTTGGAAGAGCCAGTAGTCCAAATATGGGTGCACACAAATCCCTAGGCACCATCCACCATGACCATGGAGAATGCCCTTGCAGCAGTGGACAGCCCAAATGGGAGGACGATGAACTGCAGAGGAGAGTCTAGCACAGCAAAATGCAAATACTTTGCTGATTTCTCAGATCAGGATATGACAATACGTCTCGGCCAAATCCCAGGATGTCAGGAACTCCCCTCAGCGCACAATCTGAATCATGGATTGCAAAGTTTCAATCCAGAAGTGAATGACATGCAAGTGCTACTTGACACACTGGAGGTCCAGAATGGGCCACAATGTTCCTTCTTTGTCGGCACCATGAAACAGATAGAATATTTGCTCCTGCCTCGATCACCCAGAGGAACAAGCATCACTGCCTTCAAGGGAGGTAACTTGTTCAGGGTGATCCGCACAGCGGTCCTGCCGTTCACAGACCTATAGGGGGAGATGAATAAAGCATCCGGGATTGGATCTGCATTCCAGGGCATAGCCATAGTGACTGGAGACTAGCACCCAATGATCCTTGGTGACCTGGGCCCCAAACAGAGGGAACAAAGAATGGGCCCCCAAAAACCTTCATTGCGCAGCCCGAGAGGGTCCTTCTCTGTATGGGACCAGGTCGCTCTGCCCAAGTGCTCCACAAAGAGACAGAGATTGAACCCAAAGTCCATAAGGGAAAGAAAGGTTCTCCAGGCCAGTAGTGATGGGATTCCCAAGACTCCCGAAAGTCCAACCAGCATTCTCACAAGGAAGGAGCGGAGGCTGACAGAAAGGAGCTCCTGCTCGCTACAAAGGCCCCTGAGGCCTGTCTCCAGAAAGCAGAACTATTTTGTCTCACCCAGGTTCTTTACCTGCTTCTCTAAATTGGACCCACAAGAAGCATTCTTCAAAGGCCAGATGCGCAACTGGGCTTTGGAAGAGGAGTCAGTTGCCCCTAGTCAAAGCCAAGCCAACACCCTGTGACCATCGACAGGGCACAATTATTTATTTATTTATTTATTTATTTTATTTATTTATTTAACATCTCTTATATACCGCACTATTGTCATCAGCGCGGTTTACATGAAACAAACATATACATACAGATAACTGTTATGCATTTTACAAATAACAGGGGTTATTGAACTTGGAATAAAGAAGGTAAGCTATAACAACTAGGAAAACTATCTACAGTAATCTATATGAATTGGTTACATTTGGTTATCATTTGAGGTAGTCGTGGTCAGGGAGTGTGGCATTAGTATTTTCCTTATGAACGATTAGATTGGAAAATAGCTTAGGAAGAGATGATGCTTTAGACTTTTTCTGAATTGTGTTAAGTTGGTTACAGCTCTCAATTCTGGTGGTAGGGCATTCCAGGCTGAAGGGGCGTGAATACTGAAGGCTCTCTTATTTGTTTCTTTAGTGTATCTGACAGCTTGTTTCGGGATAGTTAGTGTATTTATAGCTGCTGATCTTCTGGATCTATTGAGGGTCTGCAAGTGTATAAGGTTGGTGACCGTTGTTGGTGCTTGGTTGTTTAGGGCCTTGAATGTAGTGATCAGGATCTTGTAGTGGATTCTCGCGTTGGTTGGTAACCAGTGGAGTCTTTTTAGGATAGGAGTTATGTGATCTGTCTTTGATATTCCTTCAAGTACTCTGGCAGCGGTGTTCAACGCCAGTTGGAGAGGGTTCAATGTTGACTGAGGGAGACCATATAGAATTGCATTTGCGAAGTCGAGGTGAGGCATTACCAAGGCTTGGTAGACGGTTCTGAAGTCTGTGGGTTCCAGTAAGGGTCGTAAGTGACGCAGTGTGCGTATCTTATGGTATATTAGTTTCGTTATGTTTTTTATGTGGGTTTTCATATTGAGGCGTTGGTCAAGAGTGATACCTAGGTATCGTATTGTAGGTTTTACTGTTAATTCCTTGTCTTTTATCTTTAAGGTAGTAGGAGGTGTGAAATCTTGGTTCTTTGTGATAAACATCACATCGGTCTTGCTGTGGTTGATTCTCAGGTTCTGTGAGAGGAGCCAGTCTTCAACTGATTCGAAGCAATTCGTCAATGGTGTAAAATCAGGGTGGTTGATGGAGAATGGCATGTATAGGAGAATGTCATCTGCATATGCTAAACAGGTAACATTAAAGGAACGGATGAGGTCACAGATAGGTTGCATGTATATATTAAATAATAATGCTGACAGGGAGGATCCTTGTGGTACCCCTTGATCTTGGAGAAATGGTTCTGATGTTGTTTCTCCAATTCGTACTTGTTGCCAACGGTTCGTTAGATAGGATATGCACCAGTCAAGTGCGGCTCCAAGAATTCCTTTCTCCTTTAGGCGATCGATAAGTATTTGGTGGCTTACTGAATCGAAAGCAGCTGAGATGTCCATGAATATGAGGATGAATCCTTGGTGTATGTTATCTATTCCTGTGGTTAGTGTGTTGAATAAAGTGATGAGGAGGGTCTCCACTCCATGAGCTTCCCTAAAGCCATGTTGTGCAGGGTCAAGTGGGGCTTCGGTGTCTATGTGTTGTTGTATTTGACGTTGGACCACTTTCTCTATTATTTTAGCTAGGAGTGGGATGCTAGATATTGGCCTGTAGGACTCTACTTTTAGGGGGTCTAATTTACTGTTTTTCAATAGTGGTCTAATTGAGGTTTGTTTGAGGCATTGAGGAAAGGTTCCAGTTGAAAAGGATTGTTCAAGGATATCATGTATGAAGAAGCTTACTTCGTATCTAAGGTCTTTCACCCAGGCTGCTGGACATGGATCATTTGCTGCGGTGGTAGCATTTATTGATGCGATAGTGTTTTCAATTTCTTTGGTTGATAATGAGTTAAATTTGGTTAATGTGGTTGACTGTGATGGCATGTCTGTGTTTGTTGGCCCAATAGTGCAGATGTTGGATGTTTTTGTCATCTTTGACTTTAGATAGTTGGCATAGTCTTGCGGGTGTATTGTCTGAGTATGTTGAGGAGTTGGATCCTTTGCCATTGCTTTTACAATGTTGAAGAGATCATGATGTTTGTTCAATGATTGCTTCAGGAGATTAGTATGGAATTGTTTTCTTCGATCTGCTATTTCCTGACGATGCTTTTCTAGGTATTTTCAATAGACTGTGTAGGCTTCAGTAGAGCGTGATCGTCTCCAGCGCTTTTCCAGTCTACGAAGATGGAGGAGGGATGTTCTTAGCTCATTGGAATACCAAGCTACATGTGTGCGGTGGTTAGTCTTTCTTGTCATGTTTGATGGTTGAGAGTTGGCTCTGAGAGTTTGATTCCAGGTACTGATTAGACTGTCCAGATCAGGTTTAGAGGAGTGTAGAGTTGGGAGAAGGTTCTTGAGTACATCCTCTTTGTCGAAGGGGCGGAACCTCCTAGTTGTTGGCTTGGCACTAGTGGCTTTGGAGTTAGTGGGGTTGGCTGAGTTGGGGATTTGGAATAAAATGAGGCTGTGGTCAGACCATGGTACTGGTATTACGGAAAGATTGTAATTGTGACTGGTTGCTGTGGAAACTTGTGGAGCGAATATAAGATCGAGTGTATTTCCCATAGAATGAGTGGGAACTTTGACTATTTGGTTGTATCCAAGGTTGTCAATCGCTTCTATAAATGCTGCGGTTTGAGAGTCGTGTAGGGAGGGGAGGTTGAAATCTCCTAATATCCAATTAGATAGTCGTGGTTTTTCTGTGTTGCAGGCGCGGTCAACTATCGTTGGTAGATCATCAGCTGATGTTGTTGGAGCTCTATATACGAGGTTAATTGAGAGCTCATTGTTTGATATGTTTAGTATGTTTAGATGTGTTGAGCTGACACTATTGTCCATCTTAAATTGTAGTTGGTTTTTAGAGATAATGAGTACTCCACCTCCTCTTTGTTGGTTCCTATGGCATGTGTGGATTGAGAAGCCTGGGGGTAGCATCTGGTTGATAATGACATTATCAGAGTCAGATAGCCAAGTTTCTGTGATCATCAGAATGTCAAGGTTATATGTTGTTATGAGGTTGGGTATCAAAGGCCACTTTGTGCGAATGGATCTAATGTTGATAAGGGCGCAATGCAGAGGTGGCTGATACTGTTGTTTAGGTTGAGATTTTTTGGTAATGTGAAGAGCAACATGAAGTAGATGTGAGTGGTGGTTATAAGTAGGGCTTGTTTGGTTTGTTTGAGTTTTGTTTGACCATCTCTTCCAGTCATTACGTAATATTGGTATGTAGTTTTGGTTACCGTTAAAGGCGTTTGATTGACCGGCTAATGCGGTAAGGAGGTACGTAATGGTGAGGGTTACTAATGTGTGTATCCTTAGAGGGGACATTGTGTGTTCGAAGAATGGTATATTGCTGGCTGTAAATGCCTGGGGACTGTTGATGTTGGGATTTTATAGGTGAAACAGTGACGGAACCTTGTCTGTGGTGAAAATAGCAGTGTATCAGCAGTATATCTAGCTAATGGAACAGTAATTGCAGTTAAAGAGTACTGACAACAGTATATCTAGCTACTAGGAACAGTAATTGCAGTTAAAGAGTACTGACAACAGTATATCTAGCTACTGGGAACAGTATTTGAAGGTAGGGGTACTGACAACAGTATGTCTGGCTACTCAAAACAGTATTTGTAATTAAAGAGTACCGGCAACGGTAAATCTGGCTACTGACAGCAGTGTATGATATATATCTCATGGAATACTTAATGATTACTGACAACAGTATACATGACTTTAAACTGAATGAATGTGCAAGAATTCAGTTCAGGTTAGCTTGGTTCTGTGTAATATACTTGCTGCAATCAATGTAGGTCTCAGTTGAGAGAGGGAGCGAGCTCAACCCTAAGGGAGCTCCAGCTGCTTGATCTCCTGGCTGCCAGACATACCAAGTCATAACTGGTATCAGAAAGGATGGCTGTAGCAGACTCCAAATTAAGGGCCTGCTTTACATACTATCGTGGCAAAAAAGGAATACTTTTCCAAAATTATCAACAAATTTCCTTCCACAATCAAGTCAATATTTTCAGTAGTGTCTCAGCTCTCCATGCAGAACCAACTCCAATGGCATTTACCTTGGTCAGGTCCAACTACAGAAGAATTAGCAGATTACTTCCTGAAGAAGGTTCAGACCCTCAGAGGTATACTACCTTCCTTCCCTTCCTTACTACTGGCAGTCCTTGAGACTACTACATCATTACCATTACATACCTGGTCAAATTTTACCTGTGTGTCACTCCCTCAGTTAGTGTGGGTGTTGTAGTCCATTCATAAGACTATCTATCCATTGGACCAGATTCCCTCGACATGGCTTGGTGAGCTTAATCTTGGACTACTTATCAAAGCTTTTCTTCAGGCTCTGTACCAGAAGCCTGGAGAAAGGCTATACTTCAACCTCTTTTAAAGGAACAGCATAGAGACCATCACGACCCTCAAAATTACCGCCCAATCTCAAACTTCGATTTCAATGCCAAGATAACTGAAAAAATTGTCTTCCATCAGCTCACAGATCATGTGGACCAAGTTCAATTTTATACCCTAGACCAGGGATGGGCAATTGTTTTGGCTCGGGGGCCACTTTGAGAGGGCCGTGGTTAGCGGAGGGCCGCACCTTCTAAAACTGATCATATTCATTAGTTAACATTACATTTTATTTAATGCAAAGTATAAATTGCATATGGTCTATAGTCCATCTGCCATTTCTTGTCTCTCCTTTTTGCTTTCTTCATTTTCTTCCATCAGTCTTTTTTCAGTCCCAGTAACTCTCCCTAGTATCAGCCCCCTTTACAGCCTCCCCTCCCAGTACCAACCCCCTTACCTTTCCAATACCGCCACTGGTGTCTATTCTCTTCCAGTCCCCTTCCTTCCCCATTGTCCAGCCCTTCTAGTTAAAATACCATCACAGGTATCAGCGAACCTCCAGTCCCAGTGCCCCCTTCCAGCTCCCCCTCTCCCCTGTCCATCCGTCTTCCAGTGCCATCCCAAGGTGTCAGCTCCCTTCCAGCTTCCCCCATGTCTGCTCTGCTCCTTTCCAGGCCCCCCCTGTCTGCTCCCTTCCAGGCCCCCCCTTGTGTCTGCTCCCTTCCCTGCTCCCCTTGTCTGCTCCCTTCCCTCCTCACCTCACCGATTAATCAAATGAAAGCAGCCACAGGAACATTTCTCCGTTCCCGCGGCTCTGCTTTCAACTGCTGGGTCGCTGCCTTCAATCAGAGAAATGTTCCCGTTGCTGCTTTCATTTGATTTTACGGGTTGGCGGTTCTATCACAGGCAGTTTCTAGGGAGCGGAAAATAGTGCCGCCCCCTAGAAACTGCCGCCTGAGGCCACTGCCTAATGATAGAACCGCCCCTGCGCGGGCCACAGAAAACTCTGTGGCGGGCCACATGCCGCCCACGGGCCATAAATTGCCCACCCCTGCCCTAGACAATCAAGTGTTAGACCCGCATTACAGTTCAGAAACTGTGATAAGAGCAGTTCTTAAGGAAATCCACAGGTCACTATCATGGGAATTATACCCTTGCCATATCCGCAGCCTTCGACTGGACCATAATCTGCTTTCGGCCTACCTGTATGATGCGGGGGTCCGTGGTACAATTTTCTTATGGATTTGTTCATTCCTAAAAAATAGGTCTTTCCAGGTTTGTATTCAAGAAGATACCTCTACCCCCGGGACCTTTTATGTGGCATCCCAGAGTGTTCAATTTTATCTCCTCTATTATGGGAGTGGAGGAGTAGCCTGGTGGTTAGAACACTGGCTTGGTAACCAAGCAACCAGGGCTCAATTCCCGCTAGCACTCCTTGTGGCCTTGGGCAAGTCACTTAACCCTCCATTGCCTCGGAAGAAAGGCCTGGCAATCTACTTCCGGTGACACTGCCAAGAAAACCCAGGAGCTTCTGGGTCGCCAGGAGTCAGCACTGACTCGAAGGCACACATTGCATTGCATTGCATTATTCAATATCTTCCTTAACCTGCTGGTCACACAAATAGTGGAGGAGTGGCCTAGTGGTTGGGGCAAGGTACTTCAGGCCGGAAGGTCGGGGGTTCAAATCCCACTAGAGGACAGCAACCTTGGGCCGGAAGGACTGGGGTTTCTAGTCCCACAGGTGCTCCTTGTGGTCTTGGGCAAGCCACTTAACCCTCCATAGCCCATGTCCCCTGTAAAATAGTTATCTCCAAGTTATAATGCCCTGTTCAATGTAATTTCAGTTTGTTCAATGTAAACCGCACTGATGCAAAATAGCGCGGTATAAGAGAAAATAAATAAATAAAATAAATAAATAAAATACAGAGTTGAGGCACATCTTGCTATGTCTATGCCAACATCATTTTACTATCGTTCCCATCCAACAAGTATTCACTTGATGTGACTCCTATAAACAACCGACTAACCAGTATCTCCTCCTGGTTATGAGCAAATTAAGTTAAGCCCCACTAAATCCACAGCCATCTGGTTCACTGGTTCTGAATCCTGTCCTAAACAAGCCCCAGTTTTGGACGGTTTTCCTCTATCATTGCACACCTTCCTCAGATATCTTGGGATTTATTTATTTATTTAAACAGAAGTTAATATACTGCTTTTTTTTTAACTAGTCAAAGCAGTTTACATGGAACTTAGTTTTTACAAGGAACATATTTGTAACAAAATTGGAACTCATACAATAAACAGGGAATACAGAACAATGAACATTGTAAGGTTACCAACAAACAAAACTATATACAACAGATTGATGATTTAGCAGGAAAGTGGTCAGGTGGGTTTAAGGGGGTGGTGAGGGGAGCACAGTCATAGGGTTTCATGAGCCAAGTCAATAAGGTTGTTTGTTGTCAAAATGTGTTTCGAAGAGGTGTGTCTTGAGCTGTTTACGAAAAGCAGAGAAGAACCTGATGTTTATTTATTTATTTTATTTATTTACATTCTCTTATATACCGCGCTATTCTGCATCAGTGCGGATTTCTGTGGGTGGGGGCATATAGTGAAAACTATCTTGATCTTGTGGACTGCTTGCAGTTGCAAGTCTGTGGTGGGATGCATAGGAGATTCTGGGTATTTTTTTCTTCTTGGTCTGGTAGAGTTTGAGGTGTGAATTAGGTCTTGTAGCTGTTCAGCCGGAGGAGCTCAGGGTTTTATGGATGAGGATTAAGATCTTGTACTGTATTCTTGAATTGATGGGGAGCCAACGGAGGTATTTGAATATGGGTGTGATGTGGGTGTGCCGAGAGATGTGGAAGATGGTTCTTGAGACAGTGTTTTGAGCAAGTTGCAGAGGCAGTGTTGCGTATTTAGGTAGACCTTGATAAATGGAGTTACAGTAATCGAAGAGGGGTGTGATAGTGGCTTGGCAGACTGAATGGAATGTATCGGTGGATAGGAGGGGACGTAGGTTTCGGATGTTTTTTTAGTTTGTAATATACTGCTTTGGTGATGCTGTGAATTTGTTCCTTGAAGTTAAGCTGTTCATCGAGAATGATCCCTAGATACTTGGTATGGGAGCCGACTCGGCTATCAGAGTTGCCGAGTTAGATGTAAGCAGGAGGGGTGAAATTGGGGTCCTTGGTTACATGGAGGAGCTGTGTTTTGCTGAGATTAATGGAGAGGTTATGAAGTTGGAGCCAACTGATTGTTTCTGTGAGGCAGCTTGCTAGCATGGTGTAATCAGGAGTGGAGGTGGAGAATGGCGTGAAGATCATCAGGTCGTCGGCATATATAAGAAACTGGACTGGGAATTGCTGGAGTATGTCACATAGAGGCCGAATGTAAATATTGAAAAGTAGAGAGGAGAGAGAGGAGCCTTGTGGTACACCCTGGTTAAGGGTGAATGGAGTTGAGGCGTGTGTTTGAATCCTTGTCTGCTGAATGTGATTGTGAGATATGAGTGGAACCACTTGAGGGGGTGCTGTGAACTCCTATTTGGTGGAGTTTGATGAGTAGGAGCTGGTGGGATAGTGTCAAAGGCAGAGATGTTGTCTAGAAACAGCAGGAGGAAGCTTTGTTTGAGATGATGCCAGTGATGATTGAATTTAGTAGTGAGGTCACCAGAGTTTCAGTGCCATGATTGGGTCTGAAACCATGTTGCTGAGGGTTTAGCGGTGCATGAAAGTCTGTGTGACCTTGGAGTTGTGTCTGAACGTATTTTTCAATGATTTTAGAGATGAAGGGTATACTGGTCATAGGTTGGTAGGAGGATGGCAAGTATGGATCTAGATTTGTCTTCTTCAGAAGTTGTCTGACTGATGATTGCTTGAGGGAGGGAGGGAGGCAGGCAGGCAGAATACCTTGGTCGAGAGAGGAATGGACAATGTCTGTTATGAAAGGTAGGAATTGGTTCTGTGTGAATGAGCCAGGAGACCAGACAAGGGTCCAGTGGGGAGATGGTGGTGTTGAGACTGCTGACAATTTTGCTGAGTTGCTCATGCAGGAGAGTATTGAATGTGGTCCAGTGTTTAGCTTGATCAGGCATATCATTAGAGGCTGGGATGAAGAGGTTGAACGATAGTGTGTGGTCACATTTGGCTAGTAGGTGTGAGGCCATGTCTTGAGGATTGAGGGGAGTGATTCCAGTTGGATTGAGAGGGATCTTTGGTAAGCAATTTGACGATTTTGAAAAGTTCTCTTGGTTTAAGGAGCATGTGAGGAGGTTGTTGTAGTACTCGTTTGGCTTGGAAGGTGAGTTTGTGGTATGATTTAAGTTCCTGTAGGTACTGGGATTTAAGTTGTGGGTTTTTCTCTCTAGTCGTTCAAGTCGACGCAGGTTGCATGTTTGAACTTTTAATGCTGAGGAATACCAGGGAGCATGTGCTTGTTTGGTTCCAGTGGAGACTTTTGATGGTGCCATTGCGGTGGCGGAGATAGTTGAGTTCCATAAGCATACTTTAGCTTCAAGATCTTTTTGTGCTGGTAGGGAGATTAAAGCTGGGCTGTTTTTTTGGGTGAAGTCATGATCATTAAATGCAAGGAATTTCTGAGATGTTGGGGGGGGGGGGCTCTGAGATGCTATTCGTAGGCATGAATTGGGTATGCAGAAATAGATGTGATCAGACTAGGGGACTGGAGTAACTGACAGTGGTGAATAACCACTGGCGTTCAGGAGACAGTTTAAGAGGAAGATCATGTCTAGAATGCCACCTTTGGCATGGGTAGAGGTGGATATGGTCTGTGTGAGTTGGAGGTCTATCATGACTTCGAGGAAGGCTGATGAGTGGGTGGGTGAGGCAGACAGTAAATTTAAGTCACCCAGGAGTATGAGGTCTTTGTATGGGGCAGATTTTCCATAAGTCTTGTAGCAAGTTCTTCAGCATTGGCATGAGGGGATCTGTAGGTGAGGCAGATGGAGAGGTGACGGTTGGAGATTGTAATTAAGTCAAGGTTAGGGGAGGAGGCACGGCTTGATGTGTTAAAGTCAAGGTCCTTTCTTGTGAGTATGCATACTCGGCCTCCTCTACTGGATGTCCGGGGGGGGGGCAGTTATGGATGTTGTGGTTGGTTGTGTTGAGCTGGATGATTAGGACATTGAAATTCTCAGTGAACCATGTTTCGGTGATGCACAGGATGTCGATCTTGTTGTCCTGGATTCTGCCCTTGCCCTTACCCTCTCCCCACAGATGACAAGTAACAAAACTCACATTTCTGGCCCTGCGATGTTTCTGTAGCATATGCCCTTTTCTTGATAAACCCGTTCAGATGACCATACAGTGATTCAAAGACTTGATAACTAGCACTGCTTATCATGGCCTTCTGCAGTCTAATCCCAAATACCTCCAGTCTATTCAAAACACGGTTCTTCGTTTGCTCATTTATGCATGGAAAATTTGATCACATCACCCCACAGTTCATTCAATATCATTGGTTGCTCATAAATTCTCAGATTATGCTCAAAATGTTTACCCTCACTCATAAAATCCATGATGCTGTTCCTGATTTTCTATCCTCCATAGTACCCCTGTATGCTCCAGCTAGGTCTCTTTGCTCGTTCTATGACTTTCACCTGCACTTTCCCTCACCAGCAGTAGTTACGTACGCATACACCTGAAAATCAGTCCCCTCTGCTGCTGCTCCGGCACACTGAAATAGCCTGCCCGCTTATCTCCGCACTGAGCTAAATTTTCAGAGTTTAAAAAAAGCTCTAAAAACATTCCTTTTTACAACTGCCTGTAATATTGCTGCCTAGTTCATCCTGGGGTTGTCACCCTTGCTTTGGAACTGGTTGTAGTTCACTAATCAGTTTGTCTAATCAGTCTGCCTAATCTGCCTATCGTTTGCATTGGCTCCCCTCCCCCCATGTCTGTTTAGTGGATGTATGTTAGGTTGCTATGCTATCCTATTCTAATCATGGAGCTCCTTTCCTAAGTTTTTAAGTTATTATAACCACATAGATTGCTTTGCACTGTTGTGGTATATTATTGTTGTTGCTCTTAAGTGCCGTCAAGTTGGTGTCGACTCATGGCGATCCTCTGGATAGTTGTCCTAAATTGTGTTTGGTCTTCAGTCAGGCGGCTCATTGATGACAGACTGGCACCTGTAGCTGCTCTTTTTGTATCGATCCATCTCATTGCTGGCCTTCCTCTTTTGCGTTAACCTTCTACCTTGCCAAGCATGCTGTCTTTCTCTAATGATCTCTCTCTTCGCATGATGTGTCCAAAGTATGCAAGTCTAAGTCTTGTCATCTGAGCTTCTAACAAAACTTTAGGTTTGATCTCCTCTAGTACTGACTGGTTTGTTCTTTGGGCAGTCCATGGTATGCACAGTATTTGTCGCCAGCACCATAATTTAAAAGGCATCAATTTTCTTCCTGTCTTTCTTTTTATGGAGAGATGAGAGAATCTTGTCTAGGTCCTCCATAATCATTCTGCCAAGAGCAATCATTTCTTGATTGCTTGTTGCTTCTTTATTGATAGTCGATCCAAGTAGGTTAAAGTTGTCAACTATTTCAATTTCTTCTCCATCAAAGATGAACTTATTCATTTTGCCAGCTGTCAGGATCTTTGTCTTCTTAACATTAAGGTGCAGACCCATTTTAAGACTATATTCCTTGATCTTGAGAAGCAAATGTTTAAAATCGTATATTAAAAAACCATAATCATAACCATCCGGAGCCTGAAGCCATTGGGGTAGGGCTCGGAAAAGGTCAGGTCTGCATACACTGCCAACTGAAGAATAGCAGCTGCAGCAGCAAACTGGTTCTTCAGCACAAATCCACCTTTCAGTCTAGAATATCCTTGAAGACCAATCCGCCTTCCACAGGAACGGTGGTCAGACTGTGAACTGCCATGATCTGTGCATCCACCTTGGAAATATCAAGCCACACAGTGCATGCCTTCTCCGTGACAGCATACATCTTCTTATACACCCTTAGCAGAAGAGTTGGGAGAATCCCACTCTGAACAGACCCTTGAGCACCTCCGGGAATGGGAAGACTGTAGTGGATTTCTGAATGCCTTGCAGGAGTGGATGCATCTTCGGTTCCTGCTTCATGCCTGGAGCATCCGCCAAGCTCAAGCTGGATAAGACCATGGGATAAATGCCTTCAGTTCCTATCTCAAACAGACGGACAACATCGGCCTCCTCACAAACCTCTGAAGGCGAGAGGATTTCATCCATATCAAACATCTCAATCCAAGCCACAGACCAAATCTAAGACAGATCCCAGTTGATCCCCATATCCAAGGAAGCGTCCTTTGCCAGGGACACTAAGCCATCAATTGACGAGGGCTTCCACTCTCAACCAGCCCCTCACAATGCACTTGGGGGAAAACCTGAGACTGCAGGATCAGCACTTCCATGCCAGAATGACCACACCTGCTGTAAAAGTTAAAGAATCCTGGGTAGGACAATTCGACCTCCAGAGGCAATCCTCATGGAAATAACCCCCTGAACTAGGGGGCATAGTTGCCATTGATCCTCCAGAGAATGGGGAGAGGCCCACAGCACGGTCTCCGGAATCTCTGGCCAACTTAATATCCTTATGCATAGTACCATCCACTATCTCCTGCCCTGAGGCAGGCAAAGTCAGACTAATAGCATCCCCTGGCTGAAAGAGGGGAGTAAAGCACAATTACTTACCTGTAACAGGTGATCTCTGGGAACAGCAGGAATAAGTCTTCACATATGGGTATCGTCGGTACCGACGGAGCCTGCGTGGGAATTCTCCCCAACGTCCAATAAGAAAGCTTTTGGGAGCATCCCACAGCGCCTGCACGCTGCCTTTCAGCCTTTCCCAACCGCCTCTCTCCAGTTCGAGTTTTAAAGCTGAGACAAAGAGAGAGAGAGGAAAGGAAAGATAGATAGAGAGATACAACTCCTAGGGGAGGTGGGTGGGTTGTGAAGACTTATTCCTGCTGTTCCCAGAGATCACCTGTTACAGGTAAGTAACTGTGCTATCTCCAGGAACAAGCAGGAATGAGTCTTCACATATGGGGACTCCCTAGCTGCAGATGCCAGGGAGAAACCCAAGGTTGTGTGTCCTTGAAAAGGACTCTACCTCCCCCCCCATGGATCTCTGGGCAGGTGGGTAGGAGTTGATTAGGAATGGAACAGGTGTTTGAGGACAGCCTGACCAAACGAGGCATCCCGGCGGGAGTCCTTGTCCAAACAGTAATGGGCTGTGAAGGTATGAACCGAGGCCCAGGTGGCCGCTCGACAGATTTGGTTGATGGACACAGAGTTTAGATGAGACATTGAGGCTGCCATGGCTCTCACATTCTGAGCTGTGACATGGCCCTCCAGAGAAATGTTCCTACTCTGGTAGGTGAAAGAAATACACTGAGCAATCCAGTTGGACAGTGTTCTCTTAGAGACTGGAAGTCCTAGATGAGAAGGATCAAAAGCATCAAAGAGTCGAGAAGACTTCCTATGTTGCTGTGTTCTTTGTAAGTAAAAAGCGAGAGCTCTCTTACAATCCAAGGTATGAAGATTCCTCTCTGCACTTGATGCATGAGGTCCTGGAAAAAAGACAGGTAAATATACCTCTTGGTTCAGATGAAAAGGCGAGACCACTTTAGGCATAAAGTGTGGATTGGTCCTGAGGAGTGGAGGAGTAGCCTAGTGGTTTGGGCAAGGTACTTCGGGCCGGAAGGTCGGGGGTTCAAATCCCACTAGAGGACAACAACCTTGGGCCGGAAGGACTGGGGTTTCTAGTCCCACAGGTGCTCCTTGTGGTCTTGGGCAAGCCACTTAACCCTCCATAGCTCATGTTCCCTGTAAAATGGTTATCTCCAAGTTATAATACCCTGTTCAATGTAATTTCAGTTTGTTCAATGTAAACCACACTGATGCAGAATAGCGCAGTATATAAGAGAATATAAATAAATAATAAAATAATACCTTATCATGATGGAACCTTGTATAAGGTGGATTAGCCACGAAAGCTTGCAACTCACTGATGTGGCGTGCTGAGGTGACTGCAATGAGAAAACCAACTTTCCAAGAAAGATATTTCAAGGAGGTGGTGGCTAAAGGTTCAAAGGGTGGCTTCATAAGCTGGCCAAGAACCAGGTTTAAGTCCCATGCCACTGGGGGTGGTCTAATGGGAGGTTTGGTTAAAAGAAGGCCTCTCATGAATCTTGCTATAAGAGGATGAGAGGAAATAGGTTGTCCATTGAGAGGCTTGAGAGACGCTGCAATAGCACGCAAATGGACTCTTACTGAATTCGTTTTCAGACCTGCATGAGATAGATGCAGGAGATACTCTAGTAGAGAATTCAGAGGTATTGCAAAAGGGTTTAGACCTTTCCCTGAACACCAAATGGTAAAGCTCCTCCTCGCCTCCCCTGCCTGCCTATCAGCGGCCCATGATATCGGCACAAAAACCGCCGCTTCCGAGGCGTGTGGAGAGATCGGGAGCAGCAGCCATCTTCAGAGGGAGCAGGAGCTCCTCCTCGCCTCCCCTGCCTGCCTATCAAACGCCGCTTCCGAGGCGCGCCTGTGCCTGAGGGCCTCGCCAGAGGGCCCTTTGGCGTGGCCCTTAGGCGTAGGGCCGTGGCGTTTGTTGCTGTGGGTTGATCTGAAGACTTGGACTGGGCTGACTTGCTTCTATTGTGTGGTAACTCGCTGTTCCATGTTCCTCTCCTTCTCTTATTCTCTTTGACTGTCTGTGTCCTCTATTCTGTCCTATCATATAAATGGCATTCCTTTCCTTTTTATTACCTTGAATGATATAGCATTGTAAACCGCTCTAATGCCTTTGGCCTGAGCGGTATATCAAATTCTAAATAAACAAACATAGGAACGTCTAGTAGAAGGCTTCTGGCCAATGTGGTGCTATGAGGATCATGGTCCCTCGATCTCTCTGAAGCTTGAATAGTGTTTTGGGAATTAGGGGAATTGGTGGAAAGGCATAAAGGAAGTCTTGACCCCAGTGAAGGAGGAAGGCATCCTTGGCCTGAACTCCCTGACACGGGATTCTGGAACAGAACCGGGGAAGTTTGGCATTCCACGGACTTGCAAAGAGGTCTATGTTCGGGGTTCCCCAAATTCGAAAAATCCTGGCTACCTGGTCCATGTGGAAGGACCACTCGTGTGGAAGCAGAACTCGACTGATTCTGTCCGCCTAAGAGTTTTGAACGCCTGGAAGATATACTGCCAGAAGATGGATGTGATGCTCTCTGGCGAAGGCCCACAGTCGCAAAGCTTCGTTGCAAAGCGACAGAGAGCCAGTCCCGCCCTGCTTGTTTACACAGAACATGGCTACTTGGTTGTCTGTATGGATGAGGACTGCCCTGTAGCTGAGCAGGGAATGGAACACTCTGAGAGCTAAGAATATTGCTCTGAGTTCCAAGAGATTGATATGCAGAGAAGTCTGCTGTGGAGACCAGATGCCCTGGGTGGAGAGATCTTGCAGATGAGCTCCCCAACCCATTGGAGAAGCATCTGTTGTCAGAGTTGCTTGGGGTAGCGACTGCTGAAAAGGGGACCCCAGCAACAGATTTAGAGGGGACTTCCACCACTGGAGAGACCAAAATAGGCGACTGGAGTTTGCTATTTTGTCTGACAGGCAACCTGATGCCTGAGTCCATTGGGTGGACAAAGTCCATTGAACTGCCCTCATGTAAAGGCGAGCATATGGAACCACATGCATGGTGGATGCCATGTGGCCTAATAGTTGTAACATCTCTCGAGCAGTTAAATGGGACTTTAACTGTATTTGGGAGGCTAACTGCACCAAGCGTAGGCAACGGGCCTGAGGAAGATAGGCCCTTGCAGTTGTGGTATCCAACAAGGCCCCTTTAAACTCCAGAGACTGAGTAGGGGGTGAGATGGGATTTTGGGATATTTATTACCAGTCCCAAATACTGAAGGATACGCATTGTGCAGGTTAGACAAATCTGGGCATCTGACTGGGATGGAGCTCGAATGAGCCAGTCGTCCAGATATGGGAAAACAAATATTCCTAGGGTGCATAGAAATGCAGCTACTACTGCCATGCATTTCGTGAACACCCTTGGTGCAGAGGCCAAACCGAAAGGAAGCACCCTGTATTGGTAGTGCTTTCCTTGAAAAAGGAACCGAAGGAACCTTCTGTGTGTTTGATGGATGAGGACATGGGTGTACGCATCCTTGAGATCTAGAGAACAAAGCCAATCCTGACTCTGAAGGTATGGCATTAGAGTACCGAGAGAAATCATCTTGAATTTCTCTTTGAATAGAAACTTGTTCAATTCTCTGAGATCTAATATGGGTCTGTAGCCCCCTGTTTTCTTTGGAATAAGAAAATAAGGGGAGTAGAACACTGAGCCCTGTTGAAGAAGGGGTACTTCTTCTATTGTCCCTTGGGCAAGAAGGGTAGCAATCTTCTGACCCAGAAGGTTGAGGAGAGATTTTTGAGAATTGAACTGTTTCACCATGGTGTGGGGAGGAAGGTTTAAGAAATGAAGCTTGTACCCTTCCCTTATAATGTAGAGGGTCCATTGCTCTGCTGTGATTTGCTCCCATCTGGGAGCAAAGTAAGCTAACCTTCCTGGAATGGTGAGGGGCTCTGGTTCTTCCAGAGCCAGAAAGGCTAAGTTCTCTAGTTGCAAGTCAAAGGCCCTGAGGAGGCTGAGGCTGCTGGGCCGTGGGAGGCCTGGCAGCCTTTGACTTGGCTTGTTTAGGTGGTTGCTGATGCTTTGCAGCAAAACGACCTGCAGAAGATGCCTGCTGACCATAAACAGGATAATATCTTCCCTTTTTTTGAAAAAGGTGTCTTATAAGAACATAAGAACATAAGATATGCCATACTGGGTCAGACCAAGGTCCATCAAGCCCAGTATTCTATTTCCAACAGTGGCCAATCTAGGTCATACGTACCTAGCAGTTTCCCCCAAGGGACACAGGTTCCACAATGCTTGTATTGGTTTAAGCATTGATATCCTCGGTCCCTTCTTAATAATGGTTTATGGACCTTTCCTCCAGGAACTTGTCCAAACCTTTTTTAAACCCAGCTACACTAACAGCCTTTACTACATCCTCCGGTAACAAATTCCAGAGTTTGATTACACGTTGAGTGAAAAAATATTTTCTTTTATTAGTCTTAAATAGTTTACCCTGTAGCTTCATTGCATGTCCCCTAGTCTTTCTATATTCTGATAAGGTAAACAATCGATCTACGTTTACCCGTTCCACTCCGTTCATTAATTTATAGACTTCTATCATATCTCCCCTCAGCCGTCTCTTTTCCAGGTTAAAGAGCCCCAACCTTTTTAGTCTTTTTGAACAATCTTTTCTTAGCAGGAGCAGAGGTAGACTTTGAAAGTCGATCCAAAGCAGAGTTCTCAGCATCCGAGTGGCCTTTGCTTTCCAATCCTTGCCAAAAAGGTTTTCACCTGTACAAGGAAGATTTCCCAGTTCATCTTGGACCCAGAGTTCCAAATCAGAGGCTTGTAACCAAGCAATTCTGCGTGCACCTATGGCAATAGCCGAGGCTCTGCTTACACACTCAAAAGAGTCAAAGGCTGCACGGTTGGAAAATTTGGCAACATCTTGGGCATGTTTAAGCCAAGTGAGAAATTCCTGCCTTTTATCTTCTGAAATAAAAGGGGCTAAAGTCTGCAGATGATCTGTGACTTCTTTTAGAAACATCCCCATATAGAGACTATAGGAGTTGATTCTGGCAGCAAGCATATTAGCTTGGAAAACCCTTTGGCCAAAAGCATCAAGGGTCCTGCATTCACGTCCTGGAGGATTAGATGAGTGTCTCTTTGCACTCTTTATTTTCCTCATGGCAGACTCTACCACAATAGAGTGGTGAGGAAGCTGAGATTTATGAAAGCCAGGACAAGGAGGGACACGGTACATGGTGTCTAACCTACGAGAATGAGAAGTGGTAAGAGGAGTCTCCCACATGCTCAACATGAGATCATAGAGAATCTAATGAATAGGTAAGGTAGTTGCTTTTTTAGGCACTACCCTAATGAAGTCCTGAAAAGACAAGTCTTCTGGAGGAGACATTCTTCGTTCTGGAGAATCAGACTCCTGAGGAAGAAGTACCGTTGCCTCGACAGAAGCCTCCGGACTCATCAGAGTCTTCAGAGGAATTGAAGTATCGCCTGTCTGGATGCTCCTGTAAAGCCCGATACGCGTACCGAGTGGGATCGACATCGGGAGTAAGCGGTACCGGTTCGGTACCGATGGGCATCATCAGACAGGGTACCGCTGCAGTCGACACCGAAGCCGATGTCGATGCAATCGGTACCGGCACCGGAAACGATGCCGGTGCCGGAACCGGTAACGGAGATTGTTGCGGTACCGGAGGCATCGAAGCCTGCATAAACGCCGTTAGGGTGCGCTGCATGGACAGAATCTTCTGATCCATCAACGCCACCAGAGTCTGGATGTCGGTACCAGTGGAGGCCACCGGTACCCCAGAACACGGCAACAGGTGATCAGTCGAGGCTGAGCCATCGATGTCAACCTGTGACCCCATCGATGTCAACCTGTGACCCCATAGACAATGCTTTGGAAGCCAGAACTTCCCACCACGGTAATTTTGCCGGTGCGGAATCCTCGAGGAGAAGCTCGGAGGCATCTCGATGCTTAGAGGGAGATTTGCCCTTCGAGGACCGGCTAGATTTATGTTTGGTTACCTGAGATCCATGGGAGGAAGAAGCAGCCCTGGAAGACGTCAATGCCACCGAGGCTGCATCAGAAGCTGCTCGGTTCTGCCGACCTCTTTTAGACATCATGGTACAGGACACACAATCCGTGATGGAATGGTCAGGACCCAAACATTTTAGACACCAGTCATGGGTGTCGGTGACAGAAATAGTACCGCCACACTTCGTGCACTTTTTGAACCCAGAAGCGGGCTTCTCCATGAGGAGAAAATATGTTCAGGCCTAAGGCCCAAACCGAAAATGCACAGTTGAAGAAAGAAAAGTTTTTTGTTTTTTGTAAGAAAGAAAAGACCAGACCGGCGGTAGACGTCAAAGAAGGCAGACGCGACACAGAAAAATAAAGAAAAAAATAAAGAATTCTTCTGCGGTGACAGGAACACGACCTACCGGCTCCGCGGAAAAGAAGAACTGGAGAGAGGCAGTTGGGAAAGGCGGGAAGGCAGCGCGCAGGCGCTGTGGGATGCTCCCAAAAGCTTTCTTATTGGACGCTGGGGAGCGTTCCTGCGCAGGCTCCGTCGGAACCGACGATACCCATATGTGAAGACTCATTCCTGCTTGTTCCTGGAGATAACCTCTTTGTATAACTCAGAAGCAGCCATGCAAGAGCAGAGTCCGAAAGCCAGAATGGGGTGCCTCACTTGCCACAGCCAAACAATGTTTCCTAGAAGAAGACAAAGAATTAAAGCAAGTATCACAATAGTGGGTGCTAAGGTTGCGGTAACCCAGAAGGCACCCGTTCTTCTTGTTTAAGTTCTAAGTTGTACGCAGTGTATATAAGTTCACCCGTTCTCCATGTTTAAGTTCCCTGTTCTTTGTAATGTCAATGTTTACATTGTACAACTTTGGTTACCTGTAAACCGCGCAAATAGTGCGGTATAGAAGAAATACTAAATAAATAAATAAATAAATTTGTTAACTACGCTTTTATTGCAACATGCATTCCAGACACTAGGATAGGAATGCGCGCAGGGACCGTGTGACCACCAGGCACACAATTATAAGAATGCTACTAGCGGATGCAGAAAATGGAGGGAAACCTACACAAAGCACCAATGGCCACCAGCAGTCCACCACAAATTGTATCAGAAGCCCCCAACAATGACAATGAAGAGGTCAAGCCTTGGTGCTCATGCCCTGAGAGCACCAGGCAGATGATCCATGCCAGACTCAGGTCTATTGCCCTGAAACTGTTTCTCTGGCTTGGCAGCACTGTCACTGATCGGCAGATTCCTCAGAGCCTTCTGCAATCTTTGGAAGAGAGCAGGGACGACAGAGGAGGAAGGAAAGGGGCGATAAGATTGTGTGAGACTGCTGTATTTTTCCATTCTTCCAGATACTTCCAATTTTCTGGCTGCTCAATAGGCACTTATCCAGGGTAAGAGCGTGGAGATAAACCAGTTTTCCCTCCTCCTAAGGCTAATGAAATGACCAGTCTAGTAGAGTCTCCCACATCATGCTCAAGTGAAACAGACCCTTAAAATGATCTGTCGTGGGCGTTATTAATCTTTTCTTCCTAATTCTTAAGATTTTCTTCAGGGCAGAGAAAATCCATCCATCAGCTGGAGACAAAGAAATACTGAAGAGACCTTGGGAGATTGAGGCAAATAGATGCATAGGAGTGATGTCATTGAAAACTAGGCTTTTCATTGCTTCCTTGTCTCCACCAATCTACTGATAGAACACCTTAACCCATTTGTCTGGACTGGTCTAGCAAGACAATATGGAATTAAAGTTACCTTACACATGCATGGTTCTGTGCCATTCAAGAGTCGTAACTACATGTTACTTTATATGACGACTCTAATGTGTAAATAGTTTCTCCTATGTATTCCAAGTTTGCTACCCTGTTATTTGTAACTCTCCCTTGTTATCCAAGTTTGATGTCCGGTTAATTGTAAACTCAGACACATGTTATCCTGTCTGATTTTTCTGTTCCATGTAAACCGCGCTGATGCAGAATAGTGCGGTATATAAGAAATTGTAATAAATAAATAAATAAATTCCATGTGGCAAACAAGTGTCAACCCACACATGTATGTCCTGCAGTGTTCACAGGCAAGCTGCCTCTATATAAAGGCACTACAGCTTGCTTACTGCCCACAGAAACATCAGTACCATGCACACAGCATATAGAAAAAGGGAAGACCTTCAGGCACCTAAAGATAGAATCAGAAAGCAAAATCCATGCCAGAAATCGCGTAGTTACTCACCTGTAACAGGTGATCTCTGGGAACAGCAGGAATTTAGTCCTCACATATGGGTATCGTCGGTACCGACGGAGCCTGTGCGGGAACGCTCCCCAGCGTCCAATAGGAATGCTTTTGAGAGCATCCCTCAGCACATGTGCGCTGTCTTCCTGCCTTTCCAACTGTCCCTCTTCAGTTAAGTATGTAGCTGAGTGAAAGGATAGAGGGAGAAAGGATAGAGAGAGAGAGAGAGAGAGAACACCTAGGGGAGGTGGGTGGGTTGTGAGGACTAAATTCCTGCTGTTCCCAGAGATCACCTGTTGCAGGTGAGTAACTATGCTATTTCCAGAAATAAGCAGGAATGTAGTCCTCACATATGGGGACTCCCTTCTGAAGATGCCAGGGAGATAGCCCCAGGAAGGTGCCACCGTCGAAGGTGAGAATCCTTCCTCCCATGGATCTCTGGCATCCCACCAGGGTTGGTGGGTAGGAGTTGGCTTAGGTTTGAAAGAGATTTTGAAGAACAGCTTGGCCAAAGAAGGCATCCCGACGGGAGGCTTTATCTAGGCAGTAGTGGGCTGTGAAGGTGTGTACCGAAGCCCAGGTGGCTGCTTGACAAATGTAATCGATAGACACAGAGTGGAGATTAGCCATAGAAGCTGCCATGGCTCTCACATTATGCGCTGTGACATGGTCCTGAAGAGGAAGGCCCTTACTCTCATAAGCAAAGGATATGCATTGGGCAATCCATTTAGATTAAGTTCTTTTGGAGACTGGAAGTCCCAAATGACTAGGGTCAAAAGCTATAAAAAGTTGTGAGGACTTTCTATGTTGCTGTGTTCTTTGTATGTAAAAGGCCAAGGCCCTTTTACAATCCAGAGTATGAAGGTTTCTTTCTGCATTAGAGGCGTGAGGCCTCGGAAAAAATACAGGAAGGTAAATTGATTGATTTAAATGAAAAGGCATAAAATGTGGGTGAGTTCGAAGAACAACCTTATCATGATGAAACCTAGTATAAGGAGGACAAGCCACTAAAGCTTGCAATTCACTAATGCGACAAACAGAGGTGATTGCAATTAGGAAGATGACCCTCCAGGTCAAAAACTTAAGGACTGCAGTGGCTAAAGGCTCAAAAGGTGGCTTCATGAGCTGCCCGAGAACTAGATTTAGATCCCATGCCACCGGTGGTGGCTTGATGGGAGGTTTGGTTAATAGAAGGCCTCTCATAAATCTCGATAGGACTGGATGAGAAGAAATTGGTTGTCCATTTAGAGGCTTATAAGAAGCTGCAGTTGCACTAAGATGGACTCTTATCAAATTGGTCTTTAACCCAGAATTCAATAAGTGAAGGAGATACTCTAGTATCGATTCTAAGGGTATGATCAGGGGGTTTAATCCCCTCTTGGAGCACCATATAGTAAAATGTTTCCACTTGAAGGCATAAGATTTTCTTGTGGAAAGTTTCCTAGATGTCTGAAGGATATCTTTTACCTGCTGGGAGAGGTTGAAATCCTGGAGGTCTAAGCCTTCAGCAACCAGGCCGTGAGGTTCAGGGACTGGGGATTTGGGTGCCATAGCGCCCCGTTCACCTGGGAAAGGAGATCTGGAGCATGCCCTAACTCCAGAGGTGCTGTTTGAGAGAGATGCAGAAGCAGGGAATACCACATTTGGCGTGGCCATCATGGTGCTACAAGAATCATGCGACCCCTGTCTCTCTGAAGCTTGAAGAGTGTTTTGGGGATGAGGGGAATGGGTGGGAAGGCATAAAGGAAGTCTTGACCGGAGGAAGGCATCCCTTGCCTGACAATTGTGCGCCGGAATCCTGGAACAGAACCGGGGAAGTTTGGCATTCAGTGGACTTGCAAAGAGGTCTATGTCTGGAGTGCCCCAGAGATGAAATATCTTTGTCACCTGGTCTAGGTGGAGTGACCACTCGTGAGGTAGCAGTACTCGACTGAGTTTGTCTGCCCAAAGGTTTTGAATGCCTGGAAGATATACCACGAGAAAGTGAATTTGATGCTCTCTTGTGAGGGCCCATAGTCGTAAAGCTTTGTTGCATAATGACAGAGAGCCTGTCCCGCCCTGCTTGATCACATAGAAAGCACAGTTACTTACCTGTAACAGGTGATCTCTGGGAACAGCAGGAATAAGTCTTCACATATGGGTACGTCGGTACCGATGGAGCCTACGCGGGAACGCTCCCCAGCTTCCCAAAAAGGAAAGCTTTTGAGAGCATCCCACAGCGCCTGCGCACTGCCTTCCCGCCTTTCCTAACCATCTCTCCTCAGTTCGAGTTTAAAGCTGAGACAATAGAGAGAGAGAGGAAAGGAAAGATAGAAAAAGAGATACAACTCCTAGGGGAGGTAGGAGGGTTGTGAAGACTTATTCCTGCTGTTCCCAGAGATCACCTGTTACAGGTAAGTAACTGTGCTATCTCCAGGAACAAGCAGGAATGAGTCTTCAAATATGGGGACTCCCTAGCTAAGATGCCTGGGAGATCCCCAAGGATATGAGACCCTGGGTCTACTTCTTCCTATGGATCTCAGGCATCCATCCAGGGAAGGAGGGTAGGAGTTGTTTAAGAATGGAACAAGTGTTTGAGGACAGCCTGACCAAACAAGGCATCCCGGCGGGAGTCCTTGTCCAAGCAGTAATGGGCTGTGAAGGTATGAACCGAGGCCCAGGTGGCTGCTCGACAGATCTGGTCGATGGACATAGAATTTAGATGAGCCATAGAGGTGGCCATGGCCCTCACATTATGAGCTGTGACATGGCTCTCCAGAGAAAGGTTCTTACTCTGGTAGGCGAAAGAAATACAGAGCAATCCAATTGGACAGTGCTCTCTTGGAGACTGGAAGTCCCAGATGAGAAGGATCAAAAGCAACAAAAAGCTGGGAAGACTATGTTGCTGTGTCCTTTGTAAGTAAAAAGCAAGGGCTCTTTTACAATCCAGAGTATGAAGATTCTTTTCTGCATTGGATGCATGAGGAGCTGGAAAAAAGACAGGTAAATATACCTCTTGATTAAGATGAAAAGGTGAGACCACGTTAGGCATAAAGTGTGGATTTGTCCTAAGGACTACCTTATCATGATGAAACCTTGTATAAGGTGGATTAGCCACTAATGCCTGCAGTTCACTGATGCGGCGAGCTGAAGTGACTGCAATGAGGAAAATAACCTTCCAGGAAAGAAATTTCAAGGAGGTAGTGGCTAAGGGTTCAAAAGGTGGCTTCATAAGCTGACCAAGAACCAAATTTAAGTCCCATGCCACCGGAGGAGGCCTAATGGGAGGTTTAGTTAAAGTTAGGCCTCTCATGAATCTTGCAATGAGAGGATGAGAGGAAAAAGGTTGTCCATTGATGGGCTTAAGGGATGCTGCAATAGCACTCAAATGGACTCTTACTGAATTTGTTTTAAGGCCTGCATTGGAAAGATGCAGGAGGTAGTCTAACAGAGAATTTAAAGGTAGTGCTAGAGGGTCAAGACCCCTTTCAGCACACCAAATGAAAAACCTTTTCCATTTAAAAGCATAAGAACGCCTGGCGGAAGGTTTTCTGGAAGAATGGAGGATATCCTTCACTTGTTGAGAAAGATTCCAGTCTTGAAGGTCTAGGCCTTCAGTAACCAAGCTCTGAGGTGCAGGGACTTGGGGTTTGGGTGCCACAAAGTCCCTTCCTCCTGGGACAGAAGGTCTGGAGCAGCTCCCAAGTCCAAGGAGGGGGCTTGTGAGAGATGTAGAAGTAGAGGGTACCACACTTGGCGTGGCCAGCGTGGAGCTATGAGGATCACAGATCCTTGATCCCTCTGGAGTTTGAAAAGAGTCTTGGGAATCAAGGGAATGGGTGGAAATGCATAGAGGAAGCCCTGACCCCAATGAAGGAGGAAGGCATCCTTGGCCTGAACTCCCTGACACGGAATTCTGGAACAGAACCGGGGAAGTCTGGCATTCCACGGACTTGCAAAGAGGTCTATGTCTGGGGTTCTCCATTGTTGGAAGATTCTGAGTACCTGATCCATGTGCAGGGACCATTCGTGTGGAAGCAGAACTCGACTGAGTCTGTCTGCCCAAGAGTTTTGGACACCTGGGAGGTATACTGCCAGGAGTATGGATTTGATGCTCTCTGGCGAAGGCCCACAATCTTAAAGCTTCGTTGCAAAGCGACAGAGAGCCAGTTCCTCCTTGCTTGTTTATGTAAAACATGGCTACTTGACTGTCCGTATGAATGAGGACTGTCTTGTAGCTGAGGAGGGTATAAAAACAGCTAGAAAAACTGCTCGAAGCTCCAAGAGGTTGATATGAAGAGAGGTCTCCTGTGGAGACCAAGTGCCCTGAGTGGAGAGGTCTTGTAGATGAGCTCCCCAACCAGTTTGGGAGGCATCTGTTGTGAGGGTTGCCTGGGGCAACAACTGTTGGAAGGGGGACCCCAGCAACAGATTTTGGGTGGACATCCACCATTGGAGAGACCAAAAGAGACATTTGGAGGTTGCTATTTGGTCTGAGAGAGCTCCTGATGCTTGAGTCCACTGGGTGGACAAAGTCCATTGAGCTGCTCTCATGTGTAGGTGAGCATAGGGTACCACATGCACTGTGGATGCCATGTGGCCTAGCAGTTGTAGCATCTCCCGGGCAGTTAAATGGTTCTTTGACTGAACCTGGGAGGCTAACTGCACTAGACGGTGGCAACGGGCCTGAGGAAGGTAGGCCCTTGCAGTGGTAGTATCCAACCAGGCCCCTATGAACTCTAGGGACTGAGTAGGGGTGAGCTGAGACTTTGGGAGGTTTACCTCAAGTCCCAGATACTGCAGAATGCGTCTTGTGCGGTCCAGAGAAATCTGGGCCTCTGACTGAGATGGAGCTCAGATGAGCCAGTCATCCAGGTATGGGAAGACGAATATTCCCAGAGTGCATAGAAATGCAGCAACTACTGCCATGCATTTGGTGAACACTCTTGGAGCAGAGGCCAGACCGAAAGGAAGGACTCTGTATTGGAAATGTTTTCCTTGGAAAAGAAACCGTAGGAATTTTCTGTGAGAGGGATGGATGAGGACATGTGTGTACGCATCCTTGAGATCTAGAGAACAAAGCCAATCCTGACTTTGAAGGTATGGAAGGAGAGTGCCGAGAGAAAGCATCTTGAACTTCTCCTTGTACAGAAACTTGTTCAATTCTCAGAGATCTAAGATGGGCCTATATCCCCCCCCCCCGTCTTCTTCGGAATGAGAAAATAGGGGGAGTAGAACCCTGACCCTTGATGGAGAAGGGGAACTTCTTCTATTGCCCCTTGGGCAAGAAGGGTAGCTACCTCTTGACCTAGAAGGTCGAGAAGGGATGTGGGAGAATTGAAGTGTCTCACCATGGTGTGGGGAGGAAGGTCTGAGAAATGAAGCTTGTAGCCCTCTCTTACGATGGAGAGGGTCCACTACTCTGATGTTATTTGCTCCCTTCTGGGAGCAAAATGAACTAACCTTCCTGGAATGGCGAGAGGCTCTGGCTGCTTTAGAGCCAGAAAGGCTAAGTTCTCTAGCATCAAGTCAAAAACCCTGAGGTGGTTGGGCCTGCTGAGTTGCAGCAGCCCCTGTAGGCTTAGGCCTGGCTTGTTTAGGTTGCTGACGCTTAGTGGTAAAGCGACCTGTAGAAGATTGTTGGCCAGAAGTAGAAGGAAATCTGCCTTTTTAAAAGAAAGACTTTTTAAAAGGCTTTTTCTTGGCAGGAATGGAGGTTGACTTTTAAAGTCTATCCAGAGCAGAGTTTTCTGCATCCATTTGAGTGGCTTTTATTTGCCACTCTTTGCCAAACAGGTTTTCACCTGTACAGGGAAGATTTCCTAAGCCATCTTGAACCCAGGGTTCTAAATCAGAAGCCTGGAGCCAAGCAATTCTGCGAGCAGCTATGGCAATGCCTGAGGCTCTGCTGGCACCTTCAAAGGAGTCAAAAGCTGCCCTGTTGGAAAACTTTGAAATGTCTAGAGTATGCTTAAGCCAAATGAGGAATTCCTCCCATTTATCCTCTGGAAGAAAAGGGAGGAAAGTGTGCAGTTTTTGTGCCACTTCTTTTAGAAACATACCCATGTAAAGGCTATATCTTTATCTTTGATTCTGGCAATAAGCATACTGGCTTGGAAGATTTTCCTACCAAAGCATCCAAGGCCCTGCATTGTCTTCGTGGAGGAGCAGAAGAGTGTCTCTTTGTACTCTTTATCCTCTTCATAGCTGACTGCACCACAATGGAATGGTGAGAAAGTTGAGTTTTCTGAAATCCAGGACAAGGAGGGACACGATACATAGTGTCCAATCTGCGAGAATGAGGAGAGAGTGTGAGAGGAGTCTCCCATAGATCAATCATGTGTTCATAAAGAATCTCATGAATTGGTAAAGTGACTGCCTCTTTAGGAGCCCTAGAGTAGCCTAAAATGTCCAATTTTTTAGCTCTATTATTTATTTTATTATTTTATAACAGTTTCTTATATACCGCGCTATTTAGAATCAGCGCGATTTACATCATAACATAACGACCATAATGACAAGCTGTCAGGTTTTACATCGAACAGGAGTAAAAACTTGGATAACAGGGTTAACTATATACATAAGCTATTTACACTGCAGATAATACATGTAAGGGCCTTTCTAGATTGGGTCTAGGCTCTGATTCAGAAGTTACAGAAATAGAAAGTCCTTTAGCTACTTCTCTTATGAAGTCTTGAAAGGACAAGTCCTCTGGTGGAGACATTCTTCTTTTTGGAGAAGAAGGCTCTTCAGGAAGGGCTATGGATACTTCAGGAGACTCGTCTGATGTATCAGAATCATCAGAGGAATCAAAGCATCGCCTGTCAGGGTGCTCTTCCAACGCTTGGTACGCGTATCGAGCAGTATCGACATCGGGCGTCCCCGGTACCGGATGGGTATCGGTAAGCAGCCCTGGACAAGGAACCGTTGAAGCCGGTATCCTGGTCGATGTCGATGCAGTTGGTACTGGTATCGGCACTGGTACCGGTACCGACAATAGGGTTTGTTGCGATACCGTCGGCGTTGCAGCTTGAATGAAGGCCGAGATAGCCTGCTGCATGGACAGAACATTCTGATCCATCGACGCCATGAATGCCTGGAAGTCGGTACCGGGAGATTGTGCCGGTACCCCAGAGCATTCTAACAGGTGATCGGTCGAGGCCGTGCCATCGATGTCAACCTGCAACCCCATAGGAGGAGCTTTGGAAGCCGGAGCTTCCCGCCAGGGTTATTTTGCTGGCGCAGGATCCTCGAGGGCAAGCCCGGAGGCATCTCGATGCTTAGAGGGAGATCTACCCTTCGAGGACCTGCTAGGTGTATGTTTGGTTACCTGAGATCCATCAGGAGAAGAAGACCTGGAAGATGTCGATGCTACCGACGCTGCATCAGCAGGAAACAGCACATGGAGCTTAGCTGCTCGGTTCTGTAAACCCCGTTTAGACATTAGAGAGCAGGACGGACAATCCGGAATGGAGTGTTCAGGACCCAAACATTTAAGACACCATTCATGAGTATCTGTAACAGAAATAGTATCGCTACACTTAGTACATTTTTTGAACCCGGAGGCTGGTTTTTCCATGAGGGAAAATTTTCTTTTAGGCCCTGAGGCCTAGAAGCAAAATACACTAAGTGAGGAAAAAGTATAGATTTATTTATTTTTTTTAAAGAAAAGAAAGAAAAGACCGGTGGTACCGGTCTGGTGTCGGGGAAGGCAGACACGCGACCAAAGAAACAAAATAAAATAAAGAACTTCTTCAGCGGTGACAGGGCTCGACCTGCTGGCTCCGCGGCAAAGAAGAACTGAGGAGAGATGGTTAGGAACGGGGGGAAGGCAGCGCGCAGGCGCTGTGGGATGCTCCCAAAAGCTTTCCTTTTTGGGAAGCTGGGGAGCATTCCCGCGCAGGCTCCGTCGGTACCGACGTACCCATATGTGAAGACTCATTCCTGCTTGTTCCTGGAGATCATGGCTACCTGATTGTCCGTCTGGACTAGGACTGTCTTGTAACTGAGCTGGGAGTGGAACACTCGAAGAGCTAAATAAATTGCTCTTAATTCCAGGAGGTTTATGTGTAAACCAACCTCCTGTAGAGTCCAGGTGCCCTGGGTAGAGAGATTCAGGTGTGCTGCTCCCCAACCCACCTGTGATGCATCTGTTGTTAGGGTGGCCTGAAAGAGGGGTTGATAGAAAGGAGACCCCACTGTCAGATTTTCTATTGATTTCCACCACTGAAGGGACAAAATTAGTCGTTGAGAGATTGTTATTTTGTCCAACAAATGTGTCCACTGTGTGGAGAGGGTCCACTGAGCTGCTCGCCTGTGGAGGCGAGCATATGGGACTACATGAACTGTGGATGCCATGTGTCCCAGTAACTGCAGTAGCTCCAGAGCCATGAGGGAGGATTTGCCTGCTGCTTGGGAAGCTAGCTGCATTATGCGAAGACACTGGGCTTGTGGAAGGAAAGCCCTTGCCTGTCTGGTATCCAGACAGGCTCCTATGAATTCTAGGCATTGGGAAGGAACTAGTTGAGATTTCGGGGAGTTTATTACCAATCCCAAGTATTGGAGGATTCGCATTGTACGGGACAGTGCAGTGCTGGCCTCTGCAAATGTGGAGGCTCGAATGAGCCAGTCGTCTAAGTAAGGGAAGACGAAAATCCCCAGGGTTCGTAGAAATGCAGCTACTACTGCCATGCATTTTGTAAATACCCTTGGTGCTGAAGCCAGACCAAAAGGAAGAACCCTGTACTGGAAATGTCTTCCCCTGAAAAGGAAACGTAAACATTTCCTGTGATCTGGATGGATGAGAATGTGAGTGCATGCATCCTTTAAGTCGAGAGAGCAAAGCCAGTCCTGGCTTTGAAGGTATGGCAGAAGAGTTCCTAGAGAAATCATTTTGAATTTCTCTCGAAACAGATATCTGTTCAATTCTCTGAGGTCTAGAATGGGTCTGTGTCCCCCTGTTTTCTTTGGAATAAGAAAATAGGGGGAGTAGAACCCTGCTCCCTGTTGCAGAATGGGTACTTCCTCTATTGCCCCTTAGGTAAGAAGTGTGGAGACCTCGTGATCTAGCAGACTGTCTGCATAGGTTTGTGAATTCAATTGCTTTGCTTTAGAATTGTAGGTGGGGGCATACTGTGAAAATGAAGTTTGTACCCCTCTCCTACAATGGACAAAGTCCAATCTTCTGTTGTTATCTGAAGCCATCTGTTGACAAAATGGCATAACCTGTCTGGAATATTGGGGGGTTGGCGACCCCTCAGAGGCAGGAAGGCAAAGCTCTCTAGGAAGGAGTCAAAGCCCTTGAGGGGGCTGAAGCTGGAGAGCTGGTTGGGCTCTCGGGCCTTTTGGTTTCTTTTGCTGTCTAGTTTGTCCCTTTTGGGCAACCTGACCTGGAGTCTTACTCTGCTGGGTATAGGAAGGATAAAACTTCCTCTTTCTGCTAAAGAGTAGTTACTCACCAGTAACAGGTGTTCTCCAGGAGCAGCAGGAATCAGTCCTCACTTATGGGTGACATCAGCGCCGATGGAGCCCCCGTGAGGAGCATTTCCCCAGCTTTCTAAGAAAGCCTTTGGGAATACTGCACGCATGTGTGGTCCCCTTCCCGCCTAAAGGTGCCATCTTGCTCAGTCAAATGACATAGCTAAAAATCAGCACACAAAAATGTAAAAATAAACAATGTACAACTGCAACTCCCACGGGAGGAGGGACGGTTGTGAGGACTGATTCCTGCTGATCCTGGAGAACACCTGTTACAGGTGAGTAACTACTCTTTCTCCAGGACCAAGCAGGAAGTCAGTCCTCACTTATGGGACTCCCCAGCTTCAGGCTACCGGGGACCCAGAGCTGAAAAATGAGCTCCCTCTAGCCTCAGCATCAGAGAAAGGATTTCACTGAAACATACCTCCACCGGTAGCCCAACCAGAGGGCTGGAGGGTAGGAGTTGCCTAAACCTCAAAGAGATTCCGGAGCACTGCCTGACCGAAAGCACTGTCCCTACGGGACTCCCTCTCCAGGCAGTAATGGGCCGCAAAAGTCTGGCTTGAGGACCAAGTTGCAGCCCTGCAGATGTCTGCCAACGGTACAAAGCGGAGATGAGCTTCTGAGGCAGCCATTGCCCTGACATGGGGGGCCGTGACCCGACCCTGCAAAGGAAGGTCAGCCGCCCTGTAAGCCCAGGTGATACAGTCAGCCACCCAGATGGACAAGGTACGCTTGGACACAGGTACCCCCAAGTTATTGGGGTCAAAAGATACGAAGAGCTGAGTAGCCCTCCTATGCCCCTGCGTACACTCAAGGTAGAAGGATACGGCCCTCCTACAGTCCAGGGTATGCAGAACTGTCTCAGCCCGGCTGGTATGGGGCCTAGGGAAGAATGTTGGAAGAACCACCTCCTGGTTGAGATGGAAAGAGGAGACAACCTTGGGGAGGAACTTAGGACGAGTCCTAAGGACTACCCTGTTCCTATAGAAGCGAGTGTATGGCCTGTCAAAGACCAGGGCTTGAAGTTCACTAACTCGCCTGGCCGAGGTCAAGGCCACTAGGAATAGAGTCTTCCAGGATAGAAAGCGTAGAGGACATGCAGCCATTGGCTCAAAAGGTGGGCGAGTAAGTTGCTGCAAGACCACATTCAACTCCCACTCAGGGGCCGGTGGACGGAGAGGAGGCTTGAGCAATAGTAAGCCTCTGAGAAACCTGGACACCAAAGGGTGAACCGACAAAGAGTGTCCCTCCACCATTGAGTGGTGAGCTGCCAGAGCAGAGAGGTGGACCCGAACAGAATTGGACTTAAGGCCCTGACTGGACAAGTGCAGAAGGTATTGGAGCACTACTGACACGGCGCAGCCGAAAGGATCTTCCTTGCGTTGCTGAGACCACAAGGAGAACCTCTTCCACTTCAGGGCATATGTTTTCCTGGTGGATTGCTTTCTAGAGGCCAAGACCACCTCTTCCACTTCCTGAGGTAGGCCCCAGGGAGCCAAGACTATCCTTGCAGCCTCCATGCCATCAGATGGAGAGATTTGAGACTGGGATGCAGAAGGGAACCCTGATCCTAAGAGAGAAGGTCGGGTTGGAATCCCAGAGGCATGGGTGTCTCCACTGCCAGGTGAAGTAGCAGGGGGAACCAGGGCTGCCTCGGACACCAGGGAGCAACCAGAAGTACTGAGGCCTTGTCCCTGAGAATCTTGAACAAGGTTCGGGGCCACCAGAGGCGCGGGAGGAAACGCATACAGCAGGCCCTGGGACCAAGAAATCAGGAAGGCATCCGCCGCCACCCTTAGGGGATGCGGTTGCCTGGAACAAAACCTGGGCAGTTGGTGATTCAGGGGACTAGCAAAGAGATCCATGGATGGAAGTCCCCATTTCAGGAAAATCTGTTGAACCACCAAAGGGTGCAGCTGCCATTCGTGGGGCTGCAGAATTCTGCTTAAGCGGTCTGCCAGAAAGTTCTCCTGGCCAGGAAGATAAACAGCCCTCAGCAACATCTGGTGCCTGAGGGCAAAAGAGCAAGGGCCTGTGCTTCCAAGCATAGAGGCCTGGATCCAGTGCTGCCCTGCTTGTTCACATAGAACATGGCTACTTGGTTGTCCGTCTGAACTAGAACAGACTGGTGGGCCAAAGTGTGAGAAAAAGCCTTGAGGGCTAAGCGAATAGCCCGCAGCTCCAGTAGGTTGATCTGTTGCATGGCTTCCCATGGGGACCAGAGGCCTTGGGTGCAGCTGTCTTGACAGTGTGCACCCCAGCCCTGTAAGGAGGCATCGGTTGTCAACATCACTGTGGGGGCAGGCACCTGAAAAGGCACCCCCTGAAGCAAGTAGGGGGGGGGGTAGCCACCACTGAAGAGAATTCAGGAAGGGTTTTGACACCCTGACTGTCTGCTAGGCTCCCTGTGGCCTGCTTCCACTGAGCTCTGAGGCACCACTGTGCAGGCCTCATGTGGAGGCGGGCACTGGGGGGACACATGCACAGTCGATGCCATGTGTCCCAGGAGTTGCAGACAGAGCCTGGCAGGAACCCTTGGCAGACTGAGAAACCGGGATGCCAACTCCATGAGCCTTTGAGCTCTGTCCTCTGGCAAGTAAGCCCTTGCTTGCAGAGAGTCCAGCCGAGGTTCTGGGAGGGGAGCAAAGTGGACTTTGCGAAGTTTATGACAAAGCCTAGGTCTTGAAGGAGTGTGACAGTCCTGAAGGTGGCCTGCCTGGCCTCCTGGTAAGTCTGACCTCGGATGAGCCGGTCGTCCAGATAGGGGAAGACAAAAAACCCCTGAGTCCTCAAGTACGCCACCACCACAGCTAGGCACTTGGTAAAGACCCGTGGGGTGGAAGTTAGGCCAAAAGGCAGCACCCTGTACTGGTAATGGTTTCCTCCCACCACAAACCTGAGGTACTTTCTGTGGTCTGGATGAATGAGGATGCGAGTGTACACATCCTTTAGATCAAAGGAACATAGCCAGTCTCCCTGCTGGAGGGTAGGGCAGAAATGTTCCAAGAGTAAGCATCTTGAACTTCTCTTTCTCCAAGAACTTGTTGAGGTTCCTGAGGTCTAGGATAGGCCTTAGGCCTCCTGTTCTCTTTGGCACCAGAAAATACCTGGAGTAGAACCCGTGCCCCTGTAGGCGAGGAGGTACAGTCTCCACCACCTTGTCCAGAAGCAGACCCTGAAGTTCTTGGAGGAGGAGGTTGGTGTGCAGGAGAGGCCTCAGAGGCTCTCCTGGAAAGTAGACAGGAGGTAGCTGCTGGAAATGAAGCATATAACCCTGGTGAATGATGCTTAAGACCCAAGCATCCCCTGTAATGGGTGGCCCACCTGTGGGAAAACAGGGCTAAGCAACCTCCTGTGCAGGGATGGGGCAGCAGGGGCGGAAAGGCTATGCTTTGGGAGTCAAAAACCGCCTCCCTGCTGGGTAGGAGCAGGAGCCCGAGGCTTGGGGATCTTCTGCCTACGGGGCCCATGTCCCTGCCCCTTGGCCTGCTGCCCCTGTTGGGGAGCTGGGGAGGCCTGGTACTGAGGGAAAGGTTTGTAGGCAGGCACCTTTCTCGGGTAGAAGGACTTTTTACCCGAGCCCTTCTTTTTGAGAGAAGGGGCAGAAGTCTTTCTGGACAGCCTTGTCCTGGTCAGGTGCTCGGTTTCGAGATCAGCCGCCTGCTCGGCCATGGGTTTGCCAAAAAGGTTTTCACCTCGGCAAGGGACATCGACCAACTTGTCCTGTACCCAAGGCTCGAGGTCCGATGACTGCAGCCATGCCTGGTGTCGGGCCCCGATGCCGGCTGCCGCCACACGAGCCGAAGCCTTGAAGCCATCGTAGGCCGCTTGGGACATGAACTTGGAACAGTCCCAGATTCCTGAAGACAAAGACTGGAACCTCTGCAAAGGTTCCCCCGGAGAGGCCAGCAGAGAACCTAGCAAGCTCCTTTGCCAGGTCTCGGAGGTAGATGCCCATGTACAGCTGGTATGACTGGACACGGCAAGCAAGCATCGAGCCCTGGAAGCACTTTCTGCCGAAAGCATCCAGGTTCCGGGCCTCCCTGCCGGGGGCACCGTGGAGTGCATCTTCTGCTCTTCAGACGATGCATGGCCGATTCCACCACCATGGAATGGTGCAGCAGCTGCGCCGTTCCAGCATCGGAGGAACCGGAACAGTAAAGGCCTCCTTCGGAGGAGAGTCATACTGGAGGGCCTCGAGCTCCTCGGCTCGAGGTTCGTCCTTGGGGTGTGTGGGAATCACCAAGGCCTTGGCTATGTCCCACACGAACGCCGAGAACCGGGTGTCCTCCGGAGGGGACCTACTCCTGGGGCTCGGACTGCGGTGAGTCCGAAGGGACGCGGTGAGTCCGGAAGGTGTCAGGGGACTCCTCGTCCTCCGTCTCCCATGCTGACTCATCCGAAGAGGATTCGAGGGGCTCTGACCATGCAGGTCGAGGTGGCACCTGCCCCGACGCTGAAGGCACCGGCGTCGATGCCCTCGGTTCTGAGCGGGAGGTCGAGGGAGACCTTGACCGAGGACGACTTCGAGCCTTTATGATCTTGAGTATCGGCTCGGTCTCTGGGGTCGACTTCGACGTCGATGTCCCAGTGGTCGGGGCAGATGCACCAGCAAGGCTGGCCATCAGTACCCGCTGCTGCTCCATGAAGGCAGACAATCTGCACTCCAAGGCTGTCAACCTGAATCCAAGCTCAGGAGACTCAGCAGCCACCGACTAGGGCCCCGGCGGCACCGGGCCTGACGTCGGCTGCCTCGGAGGAGAGTCCACAAGGACTACAGGAATTACATGTCCGACAGTCTCCGGCTCTACATGAGGTACTTTGAATGGTTTCTCCTGCTCCAAAGGCCCGGGACGGTGGTCGGGGGTCTTAGACCTGGCCCTCGAGGAACCAGGGAGCTCTTCCACCGCCGCCCTCACGAGCCGTTTCTTCCTCTTGAATTCCCGGTCGGGGACCCTCTGTCCGAGGAACCCCGGCGATGCTCGGGATCAGACTCCCGAGACGTCGAGGCCTCAGACGAGGTACGGGCCCGGCCGGAGGCAGAATCCGAAAAAATCCTTTCCCTCTGGTGCTGACAGCTTCGAAGTGCCTTAGTGGACATTTTGCCACACGGGCCACAGATCATGGGATCATGATCTAGGCCAAGGCACCGAAGGCAGCAGTTGTGTGTGTCGGTGAGAGACATTAGTTTCTTGCACCGATCACACTTCTTGAAACCACTGGAAGCAATTGGGGAAAAAACGGCCCCCGCAAGGTCAAAAGACCGGCCTTCCAGGGAAAAACAGAAAAAAGGGCGCGAAAGCCAGCCACGAAGGGCAAAAAACGAAAAATAGAAAACAGGCTCGATACCTGTGTACCGAACCGGCGGGAAGGGGAACCGGCGTCAAACTCTGAGAAAAAGGCGAAGAAATCTTCAAAAAAACGTCAACTTGTCCGGGTGACTCAGACAGACGTCCGATGGGCTCCACGGAAAAAGAGAGACTGAGCAAGATGGCACCTTTAGGCAGGAAGGGGACCGCGCATGCGTGCAGTATTCCCAAAGACTTTCTTAGAAAGCTGGGGAAATGCTCCGCATGGGGGCTCCATTGGCGTCGATGTCACCCATAAGTGAGGGCTGACTTCCTGCTTGGTCCTGGAGAAAAGACGTATTTTTTATAAGGCTTCCTTTTGGCTGGAGTGGCTGTAGACTTTGACAATCTAAGGTAGAATTGTCAGCATCCAACTCGTTAGCCTTTTCCTGCCGAAGAGATTCTCCCCCGTGCAAGGAATGTTGCCTAACTTGTCCAGTACCCAAGTCTCCAAGTCTGATGCCTGTAGCCAGGCAATCCATCGTGCGCCAATGGCAATAGCAGAAGTTCTGCTGATGCATTCGAAGCAGTCAAAGGCTGCACGATTGACAAACTTGGAGACATCCTGAGCATGCTTAACTAGAGCAAGAAAATCTTGTCTCTTATCATCTGGGAGAAATGGGCTCATAAGTTCCAAGTCTCCTGTGATTTCTTTGAGGAACATTCCCATATATAGGATATATGAACTGATCCTAGCTGAAAGCATGGAAGCTTGAAAAGTCTTGCATCCAAAAGCATCCAGAGTCCTGCATTCACGGCCCGGAGGATTGTATGCATGCCTCTCTGCACTTTTCATCCTACGCATGGCTGATTCCACTACCATTGAATGGTGTGGCTGCTGAGTTTTCTGAAATCCAGGACATAGTGGAACTCAATACATAGTATCAAGTCTCCTAGAGTGAGGAGAAGTAGTCAGAGGTGTCTCCCACATTCTGAGCATCAAGCTATGCAGAATTTCATGGATAAGCAGAGTGGCTGCCTCCTTAGGAGCTTGAGGATATTGGAGGATTGAAAGGAACTCTGGCCATATCACGGATGAAATCCTGAAATGACATGTCCTCTGGAGGTGACATTCTGCGTTGTGGAGAAGAGGGATCTTCTAGGAGAAACCCTCTAGTGCCAGCAGAATTGTCAGAGTCTTCGGAATCAGAGAAATCGAAGTATTCCTGACCCCGATGCTCTTGCAAAGCACGAAGTCGGTACCGAGGTGACCCAGTACCGCTTTGTCAACTCCAGCCAGAGATGGCATGGGAAGAGTTCCCACCGGGGCCAGTACCGTCGGTGTCGGTACCGGCATCTGGACCGGTGTCAGTACCGGTGCCCTTGGGACCACCGGTACCGCAGCTGAAAGAAGAGCTGCGATACTGCGCTCGATAGCAAGAAACCTCTGGTCTATCGACCCTGCCGATGCCTGGGTGTCGGTACCGGTAAGAGCGGCCGGAACCCCCGAGCATGGCACAGGTAGTTCTTGCGAGGTTGAGGCCTCGAGAACATCCTGAAGCCCCATTGATGCTTTGGAAGCCAAAGTCCCCCGCCGGGGCTGTTCTGCCTGTGTGGTTCCCTCAAGGGCAATGCCAATAGCCTCTCGATGCTTAGCAGGAGGGCTACCCTTTGAGGACCGGCTTTTATGTTTAGCTACCTGAGATCCATGGGAGGAAGAAGAGGCCCTTGACGATGTCAATGCAATGGATCTGGCATCTGAAGAAAAGAGGGTACCGAGCTTTGCGGCCCGGTTCTGTCTTCCTCTTTTGGCCATCCCGATGCAGGAGAGACATTCAGTTGGAGAATGATCAGGTCCTAAATATTTTAGACACCAATCATGGGTGTCAGTGATGGAAATGGTACCGCCACACTTAGTACATTTTTTAAAACCAATAGTTGGCTTTTCCATGATTTAGGAAAATGGGGCCTAATGCCCAAAATGGCGCCTAGCACCAAAGAGGAAAGTTTCTGAAAATTAACAGTCTAAGTTTACGTTTTTTTTTTTTTTTTTTTTATAAGAAAAGAACTGGTGGTACCGGTAGGCATCGAGCGGTAGGCAAACACGACCACAAGAAATTAAAGACGGAATTTTCTGCGGTGACAGGGAATAGATCCTGTCGGCTCCGCGGAAAACGAAGAACTGAAGAGGGACAGTTGGAAAGGCGGGAAGGCAGCGCGCATGTGCTGAGGGATGCTCCCAAAAGCGTTCCTAATGGACGCTGGGGAGCATTCCCGCGCAGGTTCCGTTGGTACCGACGATACCCATATGTGAGGACTACATTCCTGCTTGTTCATGGAGATAGTATTGTATTGGACAATAATGGACAGAGGAAAAACACAAAACAAAACACACCACAAGTGCACATTGATATGGTAAAATGTAAAGTTTATCTACTTTTTTCCTCTTTTTCTTTTTAAATGCCCTGCCAGACCAATCCAGACAAGTGGATTATGTCCCCCGACAGTAGACTGAAATAGCAAAAAAGTTCTGAGCAGACTTCACTCCCCCTACAGTGGGCTGAGCAAAGCCTTTCACTCTTCAGCATACGTATGTAATAGCTTTTTAACTGGGGTTTTTAGCTATCAATGGCAACAGCAAAAAACAGTTTTGAATTTCTGAAACACATCAAAACCAAATCTGATGCACCTAAAAATCGCTCTGCTTGGTCAGTAACACAGTATGGAACTAATATCAAAAGAAAGGATAAGATTATCCTCAAAAAAACTTTAGAATGGGCAACCATGCATTTTCTGTTTTCTGAACTCATCAGTCTATAAATTTTTGTATGCTGGTGCTTCCCTGGGTGGATTCTGGACTGGTCTAGCAGAACAAAGGAAAGGAAATCCACAGGTATGTCTAAATTTCATCTTATTTATCGGCTATACCAAACCAGTAGAGACAAGTAGGATGTACCTAAAGCTCCACCTAGATTGGGCAGTAGAAGCCAAGATGGCTCTTAAGATTTGGAGCCCAAAATGGTGATAGGTAGACAAAGGTGAGTCTGTTGATACAGTGTTTTCTGAGAGACTCTTGGACAAATTAAAAAGTCATGGGATTGGAGGCATCGTACTACTGTGGGTCAGGAACTAGTTAAAAGATAGAAAGCAAAGAGTATGGCTAAATGGCGGCCAATTTTCTCAATGGAGAGAAATGAATACTGGAGCACCCCAGGGATCTGTGCTGGGCGAGGTGATAAAATTTGCAGATGAGACAAAATTATTAAAACGAAAGAGGATTGTGAAAAATTGCAAGACAACTTTGACAGTATGCCCATACATAGTTATGTATGCCCATATTAAATTTCATGGACAAGTTCAAAGTTATGACATAGGAAAGAACAAACCAAACTATGGTTACACGATGCAAGGTACTGCCTTAGAAATCACTGCTCAGGAAAAAGATTAAGGAGTTATCATGGATAACAGATTGAATCCCTTTGCCCAGTGTGCGGTTCGCCCATTCCTTTCTGAACACACTAAGACACTTATCCACTCTTTAGTCACCTCCTGCCTAGACTATTGTAATCTACTCCTGGTTCTCCCTCTGAATCATCTTTCTCCCCCCATTCAATCTATTCAACATTGCTGCACGGCTAATCTTCCACCAGCCTCGTCATGCTCATATTAACCCTCTTCTCAGATCACTTCATTGACTCCCTATCCATTTCCGCATCCAGTTCAAATTTCTCCTGCTGACTTATAAGTGCATTCAGTCTGAAGCTACTCACTACCTTTCCTCTCTTATCTCTCCCTACACCCCTCCTCAGGAACTCCACTCTTCTGGCAAATAGCAATAGAAAAGAAGGGCACAGATAGATTCTAACTCCAGACTTCGCTCCTTTCACCTTGCTCTTCCTTATGCCTGGAACTACCTGAGTCTTTACATTAGGCGCCTTCTCTGGCCCTTTTCAAATCCAGGCTGAAGAGTCACCTCTTCGCTGCCACTTTCATATCTTTACTCACCTGATCTCCTTTGTATTTCCTTACCATTCTCCCTAGATGTATCACATGTCTACAGCTATTCTGTTCTCTGCTGACTAGATTGTAAGCTCTAATGAGCAGGGATAGTCTTTCACATGTGTCTGTGCAGCACTGGTTAAGTCTTGTAGTACAAATGTTCAGTAGTAGTAGTGTATGCAAATCTCTCATAGGTCTATTCATTCTGGATCTTCTGAAAACCAAACTGACTGAGGAGCCACCGGCTTAGAGTAAGAACACAATGGAGCCAAGGTCTGTTTGACCACTACCTTCTGGAAAAAGATTAGGATTGTGCCTACAACATGTCCTGTGCCCTCAAGGGATTCAGTGGCCTTCTTGTACCTGTAAACACTTGGTGGTGTGGACCAAGGCAACTGCCTCCTTGACGCCTCTGGAAATTAATGCCTTGGAGACCACTGCATTATTTTTAGGACCAAATCATGGCCAAGAGGAACCCATCTACAAGGTAGACCTACAAATGAATGATAATGCAGACAGAACGGGGATACTACCCTCCAAAGGCAATCTTAAGAAGCAAGTATCCTAAAAGGGCCAGGAGGAAGAGAGGTCAGAGCCCTCAGAACTAAGCTCATCTTCCAAGAGGAAAATATCTCCTTTGAAAAAGCAGTGAGGCAGCTTCACTGATCGTGCCCCTTGAAACGAGTCAGAATCGTACTCTGCCTTCTAGAGAACAGCAGGTTCTGCATCCATCCTGTCTCTCATGGAGGAAGTACAGGGGAGCTAACAAAAGTTACAACACAGTAATAATGGGTGATTTCAATTACTCCAGTATTGACTGGGTCAGTGTCACAGGAGGACATGCTAGGGAGATAACGTTTCTAGATGAAATAGAGAATTGCTTCTTGGTTCATGAACTGACAAGGGGGGAAGCTATTTTGGACCTAGCTCTTAGTGGAATAAAGGATCTGGGGGTCACTTAGCAATAGTGAACATAGCATGATTGCATTTGATTTAATGAATGGAAGCAGGACAGCAAGAAAATCGGCAGTACTACCTTTTAACTTTCAAAAGGGAGACTATGACAAAATGAGGAAAATGAAGAAAATAAGAAAACAATAAAAAGGAGCAGCTGTAAAGGTTAAAAGTTTACATCAAGCATGGGCATTGTTTAAAAATACTATCTTGGAAGCACAGAACAGATGTATTCCACACTTTAGGAAAGTGGAAAGAAGGCCAAAAAACTGCCAGCATGGTTTAAAGGCGAGGTCGGAGATGCCAAAAAGCATTTTTCAAGAAATAGAAAAAAAAACGAAGAGTCAAATGACAACAATGGTAAACAGCATAAGCACTGGCAAGTTAGAATATGAAAAAATGCTCGCCATGGAAGCAAAAGCTAATAATGAAAAAATGTTTTCCCAAGTACATTCATAGCAAAAAACCTGATTTTGTCAGTTGGACCACTGGAAAATGGAGGGGTAAAAGCGGCACTAATGGAGGACAAGACCAAAGTGGAGAGACTGAATAAATTCATTGCTTCGATCTTAACTGAAGATGATGTAGGGAAGTTACCCATGCCTGAAAGGTGATTATATTGGAAGACTTGAAGGAAATATCCCTAAACCTGGAAGATATATTACAAGTATTTGATAAACTGAAGAGTAGTAAATTACCTGAACCAGATGGTATACATCCAAGTATGTTGAAAAAGAGTAGTTACTCACCTGTAACAGGTGTTCTCCAGGAGCAGCAGGAATCAGTCCTCACATATGGGTGACATCGACGTCGATGAAGCCCTTGCGGAGCATTTCCCCAGCTTTCCAAGAAAGCCTTTGGGAATGCAGGCACGCATGCGCGGTTCCCTTCCCGCCTAAAGGTGCCATCTTGCTCAGACAAATGACAAACCTAAAGACTCCTTATTGAAAAGATTGTCTCCAGTACAAGGAGTATTACTCAGTCTTTGTTGTGCCCATCTACTCAAGTTTGATGCCTGAAGCCAGGCTTTACGACGTGCTCCTATGGCTATAGCAGAAGTTCTGCTAACAGACTCAAAAGAGTCTAGGGAAGCACGAGAGAGAAACCAAGAGATATTTTGGCTATGATTAAGAAGTAAGGAATAGTCAGCAGCCTTGTGCTCTGATAGAAAAGGAGTCAAAAGAGATAATCTCTTTGTGATCTCCTGAAGAGATAGACTCATATAGAAAATATATGAGAGAATCCTTTTTGCCAGCATAGATGTTTGGAAGGTTTTACGTCTAAAGGCATCCAGAGTCCTAGATGCACGCCCTGGCGGGAAAGAAGAATGTGTCTTCTTGCTTTTTACTTTCCTCATTGCTGATTCCACTACAATGGAATGATGGGGAAGTTGGGGCTTTTGAAATCCTGGAGAGGGGGGCACCTGATCAGTTACAGAAGATCAGTTACTGTAGGAGGTGAAGAAACCTTTAAAGGTTTTTCCCAAATCTTCAGAAGAAGATTCTGCAGAGAGTGATGTAAAGGAAGCATTACAGTTTCCTTTCCTGCAGAAGAACTCTGAGAAGACCCATAGCCAGGGATAAGAATATTAAGGAAGGATGCCATATCAAGGAGAATTTTCTGAAAAGAAGGGTCTCCAATGGGAACCATTCCTGGACAGGCTAAATTTGTAAAGGTATCCTGGGCACCGGAGGATGTACCTGTCCGGTGCAGAACAGGATTTGTAATGGATGGACACTGGAACTGGCAAGTTATGAGTTGTCAGTAGTGCATCATCCATGCCAGGTATCGACTCCAAACTAGGTATCGAGAGGAGCGATGCAGGTGAAGAAAGCATGGAAGGAGCTGGTACTGATGATGTTGTAGGTACCGGCATCGATACCGATACCGGTGGTTGCGCCGGAATCAAAGGCGAAACCGACACCAAAGCATTCATCGAAGGCTGCTCAAGCGGTACCGAGGTAACTAAAAACTCTTGGTAAGTATCCTCGATACCGTGCATGCGGAATCGGTAAATATCGGTTCCGAGACGCGTCGGTACCCAATCTTCTAGACTAGAAATCGATTCTAGACTCGGCATCGAAGGAAGCGAGTCTATCGATGCATGTCTAGAGAGTACCGATGTCGGTGGTGGTATCAACGATACTGCCGATACTGGGAAGTCAATCTGGGACGTATCGATCGGTCCCGAAGGTACCGAAGACGCCAGATGACGATCCCTGGTGAAGAGTGGATCACTCAACACCAGTGCCGATGCCGGGGTATCGGTACCGCTCGAAGCGGATGCCACCACCGGGCATGGCAGGGATACAGGAAAGTCAACCTGGAGCATATTGATCAGTCCCGAAGGTACCGAGGACGCCGGAAGACAATCCCTAGTGAAGAGTAGATCACTCAACACCGGTGCTGATGCCGGGGTATCGGTACCGCTCGAAGTGGATGCCACCACCGAGCATGGCTCAGGCATGTTCTGTGAGGGGTGAGCCCCAGGAACAACCTGAAACCCCTGAAATGCTTTGGAGCCCGAAGACTCCCGCTGGGGTTTTAATGCCAATGGGGTCTTGAGGGCAAGGCCGGGGCCGTCTGCATGCTTGGCATGAGACCTACCACTCAAGAATTGGCTAGTCTTAACAGACTGTTTGTGGGTTACCTGATCCTGAAGAGAAGAAGAAACCGGTGCCCTCACCGGGGGAGGGAAAACGGTATCGAGGGAAATTCGAAAGAGGGAACTTCTTCTCACGGTATCGCAGCCTGAGTGCTCAGGAGAAAAGGGGTCAGGACCCAAACAGGTTAGACACCAGGCATTGGAGTCTAAAAAGAAAACTGTTTCCACAGTGGGAGCACTTTTTAGGGGAAGAAGGCTCCATGACTGTGAGGCCTTGCAGGCCCAAAAAATTTCAAAAACAGAAACTGAGGGAATTTTGTCCCCGAGTTAAGAAAAAGAAAAGAAAAAACCCACCGGCGGTACCGGTGGCGGCGGGAAAACAGCCGCGACCACAATAAAACAAGAAAATAAAGAATTTAAGAAAAAAAGTTTCTGCGGTGACAGGAGGACGTCCTGCCGGCTCCGCGGAAAAACGAAAACTGAGGAGAGACAGTCAGAAAGGCGGGAAGACAGTGCAGGCACTGTGGGATGCTCCCAAAAGCTTTCTGATTGGATGCTGGGGAGCATTCCCATGCAGGCTCCGTCGGTACCGACATACCCATATGTGAAGACTCATTCCTGCTTGTTCCTGGAGATAGAAATATTTCTGCATATCACTCTTGGATCTATCCCCTTTCACCCTCATCCCATGTCCCCTCGCAACAGAGCTTGCTTTCAATCGAAACAGACTCTCCTCCTGTGCATTTATGCCACGGAGTTATTTAAACATCTCAATCATATCACCTCTATCCCGCCTTTCCTCTAAGGTGTACATATTAAGATCCTTAAGTCTTTCCTCATATGCTTTATAAAGAAGACCACTAACCATTGGGGAGCGCATTGCTGAGTGCGAGCCGCAATGCGCTCCCCAACCGGAGAGACTGGCGTCTGTCATTACCAACACCCAGTGCGGAGTCTCTAAGGGAACCCCTCGAAGGAGACAAGACTGCGGGAGATGAGACTGCGGGGACGGAGCCACCAACGGAGGCCAAATCTCACCACTGGTAGTAGAGGCAACCGAAGCTGATAATCCTCTGGACACCATGCTCGAGGCGAGACCTGTGCTAGGAGACTGCAAACTTGAGAAGTTAACTTGAGGAATCGAGGCATTGACAAAAAGACCCAACCTAAGGCTGTCTCAAATCGAGCCCCCAAAAATTCGATCTCCTGGGACGACTGAAGACAACTCTTGTCGCGGTTGATTACCCAGCCGAGGCTTTCGAGAAAGGCAACAACCACTGAGACTGTGCTGCAAGCCTCGGGGAGAGAGTCTGCGCGAATGAGTCAGACGTCCAGATAAGGATGAACTCTGATGCCGCGGCTGCGTAAGGCCGCAGCTACTACCACCATTACCTTGGAGAAGGTTTGAGGCGCCGAAGCTAGACCGAAGGGCATCGTACGAAATTGGAAATGTTGACCGAGTACCGCGAATCGAATGAGTCGCTGATGCCCCTCTCGAATGGGAATGTGAAAGAATGCTTCTGCGAGATTGAAGGAAGCTAGAATTCCCCCTTGCGTACCGCTTGAATAACGGATCGCAGAGTCTCCATTCGAAAGTGTGGTACCCGCAGACTGCGATTGACACCTTTGAGATCCAAGATAGGACAAAAGGAGCAGTCTTCTTTTTTTTTTTTTTGGCACCACGAAATAGACAGAGTAACGGCCTAGTCCTCTTTCCAACGGTGGAACTGGACGAATGGCAGCTAAACGCTGGAGACTTTGAACGAATCAACATCCGCTGCCCATTGACACAGCCAGAGCCATCTCTGAGCTACTGTCACCGGTGCTACGGAGCGAGCTGACAGTCGCCAAGAGATCAGAGAAGGCCTCTGCCAGGAATGCAGCGATGGATTCTAAACGAGCCAACTCAGGATCACCTGGAAGCTGCTGAATCCATCGAAGGGAGGCCCGTGCTGCTAGACCTCTGCACACCCCTGCTTGAAGGGAAAGAGCGGACGACGAAAAACCAGTCTTTAGCAGACTCTCAACTTTTTTGGTCTGGCTGGTCGCGGAGTGCCGCTCTGCCCTCAGCCGGAATTGTGGTATGCTTGGTGACCCCAGTCACTAACGCATCAACTTTCGGGTATGTCAGCCAACGGTCCAAGTCAGAAGGAGACCAAGTGTATAACTGACCAATACAGCGTGCCGTACGTAGAGAGGACTCTGGAGAGTCCCACTCTCAAGATACCATATGCTTTAACTCGGCTGGAAAGGAAAAAGCTTTGGAAGGCTTACGAATGCCCTGTAAAATGGGATCCGGCTGCAACAGGGTTTGAGAACTCTGAGGATCAGGCGTGTCGGCTAGGCGCAGCGACTCCATCACCTGTGTGATTAGGGCCGGCAACTCCTCTTTCCGAAAAAGTCTGATATCTTGAGAGTCCTAGTGAACTGTCAGCGAAGAATCAGACGGAGAATATTCCCCATCTTCTTTCTCCAATGAGTCAGGGCTCACATCCGACGATTTAAAGTCTTCTGGAATATCCGTAGTGTCCCGCAAGCCACATGCAACGTTCCTGGAAGGACGTACTGCTTTAAGGTCTGAGGACTTTCGGGACCGCTTGAGAGACTCCACCATATCCTTGTCTGCTACCGGGCGGGTGCTGGAGGTATACCAAAAGACTCAGAATGCCACAGGTGCCATGCCTGGCAGAAGAGCGCAGGAACTCACTGTCAGCCAAGGCTTCCGTGGCTTCCAGAGGCTGTGGTAGCAAAATGGGAGCTGACTGAGTCCTTTCTGCAGGAAGATCCTCATTGGTCACACATACACAAACTCCCTTAATCCCCTAACCCAACAATGTAACCTCAAGACTTTCCCCCCCCCCCTCACACCTGAAGACAAAAACGAAAAAAGGAACTAAATTCCAGCACCTACACCAATTCCTGCCCCACACACCACACACACCACACACTGTAAATATTCATTTGTATAAAGTTTAATATGTTTGCTTTATTACCTATAAATGTTATATTTACTGTTTAATGTAAATAGTTGATTTCTATTGTTCTATGTTCTATGTAAACTGTATACAAACTGTGTACATGACTGTTAACTTGTTATATGTAAACCGCCCTTGATCTCTGGAAGGGGCGGTATAAAAGAAATAGTTAAATAAATAAATAAATAAATAAATAAAAAGGAGTTAAGGCGCTGATGTCCCCAGCTGGCAGCGAAGTGGGAATGGAGGAAGAAGATTCTCCTGGACGCAGCATGCAGGTGGAACACAAGCAATTTATTAACTCCTTTTTCTTATTATTACATATAATACAGCTGTGCAGAGAAACAGGCATTGCAGAGGCTTAAACCTTTTTTTCTTTTGTAAACAAAAATCAAGGTAGGCTTAGGGAAACAGAAGACTCTTCAAAGAAAAGGGATTTTGAAACTCCCTGTGCCTTCACAGCATGTTTAAATGTTTTGAAATGGCTGCCCAGAGCGGCTCCCTCCAAAACACACTGAAGAGAAATCCCTCCTGATTTTCAAAATCAGGAGCTTGTGTTGTATAGTTGATGTTAAATGTAAACCGCTCTGATCTAAAATAGAGCGGTATAGAAGAACTGTTAAATAAATAAATAAATAAAATGGCCGCCGGCACAGAAAAACTGCAAAATAAAAGTTTCCTAAGCTCTAAAAACCTTAAAAATGCAGCGAAATCGCTGGAGAAGAGGCAAGGAGTGCTGCTAGCAACTTAAAAATTCAAATCCTGATGAACCCTGAATCACCAGAAACAGAGGGGAGAAGGAAACTGTCAGTTATTCACTGTGCTGGTACAGAGGAGCTGAGTTCCCATGGAGGAGAAGAGAAAACTTTCAAAGTCAGTATAAGGTAATTACAGCGACTGAAAGGTAGGGAAATTAGAGTTTGATCCCTCTGCAGCCACTTAGACCCTCAAGGCAGGGGCTGGAAGGTGCTTCTGGAGAAAAAGGGAGCTGCACAGACAGTGAAATCAGGAGCTCAAACCCTGCTGTATTGCTGATTACAGAAAATACAGCTATTAAGGAGGGAAGCCTGGGAAACCCAGAGAAACACCTCTTGTGTGCTCTGGGTACATCCAGGAAATTAAAATGAAGAAAAGAAAATAGGAACTTCAAACCCCAGTTGAACAGACCCTGATGAAACCGGAAGTGAAGGAATCAGGTCAGAGATAGCCAGTCCCGATAGCACAGTTACTTACCTGTAACAGGTGATCTCTGGGAACAGCAGGAATAAGTCTTCACATATGGGTATTGTCAGTACCGACGGAGCCTGTGCGGGAACACTCCCCAGCTTCCCAAAAAGGAAAGCTTTTGGGAGCATCCCACAGCGCCTGTGCGCTGCCTTCCCGCCTTTCCTAACCGCCTCTCCCCAGTTCGAGTTTTAAAGCTGAGACAAAGAGAGAGAGAGAGAAAAGGAAAGATAGATAGAGAGATACAACTCCTAGGGGAGGTGGGTGGGTTGTGAAGACTTATTCCTGCTGTTCCCAAAGATCACCTGTTACAGGTAAGTAACTGTGCTATCTCCAGGAACAAGCAGGAATGAGTCTTCACATATGGTGACTCCCTAGCTAAAGATGCCTGGGAGATCCCCAAGGTTATGAGACCCTGGGAAGGGCTCTACCTCCTCCTATGGATCTCAGGCATCCATCCAGGGAAGGAGGATAGGAGTTGATCAAGAATGGAACAGGTGTTTGAGAACAGCCTGACCAAACAAGGCATCCCGGCGGGAGTCCTTGTCCAAGCAGTAATGGGCTGTGAAGGTATGAACCGAGGCCCAGGTGGCCGCTCGACAGATCTGGTCGATGGACACAGAATTTAGATGAACCACAGAGGCTGCCATGGCCCTCACATTATGAGCTGTGACATGGCTCTCCAGAGAAAGGTTCTTACTCTGGTAGGCGAAAGAAATACACTGAGCAATCCAATTGGACAGTGTCTTTTTAGAGACTGGAAGTCCCAAATGAGAGGGATCAAAAGCAACAAAGAGTTGGGAAGACTTTCTATGTTGCTGAGTTCTTTGTAAGTAAAAGGCAAGAGCTCTCTTACAATCCAGAGTATGAAGATTCCTCTCTGCACTTGATGCATGAGGAGCTGGAAAAAAGACAGGTAAATATACCTCTTGATTAAGATGAAAAGGTGAGACCACTTTAGGCATAAAGTGTGGATTGGTCCTAAGGACTACCTTATCATGATGGAACCTTGTATAAGGTGGATTAGCCACTAAGGCCTGCAGTTCACTGATGCGGCGAGCCGAGGTGACTGCAATGAGGAAAATAACCTTCCAGGAAAGAAATTTCAAGGAGGTGGTGGCTAAGGGTTCAAAAGGTGGCTTCATAAGCTGACCAAGAACCAGATTTAATTCCCATGCCACCGGAGGAGGCCAAATGGGAGGTTTAGTTAAAGTTAGGCCTCTCATGAATCTTGCAATAAGAGGATGAGAGGAAATAGGCTGTCCATTGATAGGCTTAAGGGATGCTGCAATAGCACTCAAATGGACCCTTACTGAATTCGTCTTAAGGCCTGCATTGGAAAGATGCAGGAGATATTCCAATAGAGAATTCAAAGGTAGTGCTAGAGGGTCAAGACCCTTTTCAGTACACCAAATGGAAAACCTTTTCCATTTAAAAGCATAGGAACGTCTAGTAGAAGGTTTTCTGGAAGCATGGAGGAGATCCTTCACTTGCTGAGAAAGATTCCAGCCTTGAAGGTCTAGGCCTTCAGTAACCAAGCTCTGAGGTGAAGGGACTTGGGGTTTGGGTGCCACAGAGTCCCCTCCTCTTGGGACAGAAGGTCTGGAGCAGCTCCCAAGTCCAGGGAGGGGGCTTGGGAGAGATGCAGAAGTAGAGGGTACCACACTTGGCGTGGCCAGCGTGGAGCTATGAGGATCATAGATCCTTGATCCCTCTGGAGTTTGAACAGAGTCTTGGGAATTAGGGGAATGGGTGGAAAGGCATACAGGAAGCCTTGACACCAGTGAAGGAGGAAGGCATCCTTGGCCTGAACTCCCTGACACGGAATTCTGGAACAGAACCGGGGAAGTTTGGCATTCCACGGACTTGCAAAGAGGTCTATGTCCGGGGTTCCCCATTCTTGGAAGATTCTGAGTACCTGATGCATGTGCAGGGACCATTCGTGTGGAAGCAGAACTCAACTGAGTCTGTCTGCCCAAGAGTTTTGAATTCCTGGGAAGTATACGGCCAGGAGATGGATTTAATGCTCTCTGGCGAAGGCCCACAATCTTAAAGCTTCGTTGCAAAGCGACAGAGAGTCAGTTCCTCCTTGCTTGTTTATGTAAAACATGGCTACTTGATTGTCCGTATGAACGAGGACTGTCTTGTAGCTGAGCAGTGTATGAAAGACCTTGAGAGCTAGAAAAACTGCTTGAAACTCCAAGTGGTTGATATGAAGAGAAGTCTCCTGTGGAGACCAAGTGCCCTGAGTGGAGAGGTCTTGTAGATGAGCTCCCCAACCTGTTTGGGAGGCATCTGTTGTGAGGGTTGCCTGGGGCAACAGCTGTTGGAAGGGGGACCCCAGCAACAGATTTTGGGTAGACATCCACCATTGGGGAGATCAAAAGAGACGTTTGGAGGTTGCTATTTGGTCAGAGAGCTCCTGATGCTTGAGTCCACTGGGTGGACAAAGTCCATTGAGGTGCTCTCATGTGTAGGCGAGCATAGGGTACCACATGCACTGTGGATGCCATGTGGCCTAGCAGTTGTAGCATCTCCCGGGCAGTTAAGTGGTTCTTTGACTGAATCTGGGAGGCTAACTGCACTAGACATTGGCAACGGGCCTGAGGAAGGTAGGCCCTTGCAGTGTTAGTATCTAAACAGGCCCCTATGAACTCTAGAGACTGAGTAGGGGTGAGCTGGGACTTTGGGAGGTTTACCACAAGTCCCAGATACTGCAGAATGCGCCTTGTGCAATCCAGGGAAGTCTGGGCCTCTGCCTGAGATGGAGCTCAGATGAGCCAGCCGTCCAGGTATGGGAATACAAATATTCCCAGAGTACGTAGAAATGCAGCTACTGTTGCCATGCATTTGGTGAACACTCTTGGAGCAGAGGCCAGACCAAAAGGAAGCACCCTGTATTGGTAATGTTTTCCTTGGAAAAGAAAAAGGAGGAACCTTCTGTGAGAAGGATGGATGAGGACATGTGTGTACGCATCCTTGAGATCTAGAGAACAAAGCCAATCCCTACTCTGAAGGTATGGAAGGAGAGTGCCCAGAGAAAGCATCTTGAATTTCTTCTTGCATAGAAATTTGTTCAATTCCCTGAGATCTAATATGGGTCTGTAGCCCCCTGTTTTCTTTGGGATCAGAAAATAGGGGGAGTAAAACCCTGACCCCTGTTGAAGAAGGGGAACTTCTTCTATTGCCCCTTGGACAAGAAGGGTAGCCACTTCCTGACCTAGAAGGTCGAGAAGAGATGTTGGAGAATTGAAGTGTCTCACCATGGTGTGGGGAGGAAGGTTTGAGAAATGAAGTTTGTAGCCCTCCCTTATGATGGAGAGGGTCCACTGCTCTGATGTAATTTGCTCCCATCTGGGAGCAAAATGAGCTAACCTTCCTGGAATGGTGAGAGGCTCTGGCTGTTTTAGAGCCAGAAAGGCTAAGTTCTCTAGCATCAAGTCAAAAACCCTGAGGAGGTTGGGTCTGCTGAGTTGCCTGGCCTGTTTAGGTTGCTGACGCTTAGTAGCAAAGCAACCTGTAGATGATTGTTGGCCAGTAGCAGAAGGGAATCTGCCCTTTTTGAAAAAAGACTTCTTGAAAGGTTTTTTCTTGGTAGGAATGGAGGTTGACTTTGAAAGTCTATCCAGAGCAGAATTTTCTGCATCCATTTGAGTGGCTTTTATTTGCCATTCTTTGCCAAACAGGTTTTCACCTGTACAGGGAAGATTTCCTAAGCCATCTTGGACCCAAGGTTCTAAATCAGAAGCTTGGAGCCAAGCAATTCTGCGAGCAGCTATGGCAATGGCCGAAGCTCTGCTGGCACCTTCAAAGGAGTCAAAGGCTGCACGGTTGGAAAACTTTGAAATGTCTCGAGTATGCTTAAGCCAAATAAGGAATTCTTCCCTTTTATCCTTTGGAAGAAAAGGGAGGAAAGTGTGCAGTTTATCTGCAACTTCTTTTAGAAACATACCCATGTAAAGACTATAGGAATTGATTCTGGCAATGAGCATACTGGCTTGGAAGATTTTCCTACCAAAAACATCCAAGGTCCTGCATTCTCTTCCTGGAGGGGCAGAGGAGTGTCTTTTTGCACTCTTTATCCTCTTCATAGCTGACTGCACCACAATAGAATGGTGAGGAAGCTGTGTTTTATGAATACCAGGACAAGGAGGGACACGGTATATAGTGTCCAATCTTCGAGAATGAGGAGAGATAGTGAGAGGAGTCTCCCATAAGTCAATCATGTGCTCATAAAGAATCTCATGAATTGGCAAGTTGACTGCCTCCTTAGGAGCCTTAGAATAACCCAAAATATCCAATTTTTTAGCTCTAGGCTCTGACTCAGAGGTTACTGAAATAGAAAGTCCTTTAGCTACTTCTCTTATGAAGTCCTGAAAGGAGAAGTCCTCTGGAGGAGACAAACTTCTCTTTGGAGAAGGCTCTTCAGGAAGGGCTATGGATACTTCAGGAGACTCCTCGGATGTATCAGAATCTTCAGAGGAATCAAAGTATCGCCTGTCAGGGTGTTCCTCTAAAGCTCGATACGCGTATCGAGCGGTATCGACATCGGGCGTCATCGGTACCGGTTTGGTACCGATGAGCATCCCTGGACAGGGAACCGCTGCAGTCGGCATCCTGGTCAATGTCGATGCAGTCGGTACCGGTACCGACACTGGTGCCAGTACCGGAGCCGATACAGACACCGACACTGGTGCCGGTACCGGAGCCGATACCGACAAAGGGTTTTGTCGTGGTATCAGCGGCGTCGCAGCTTGAATGAAGGCCGAGATAGCCTGCTGCATGGATAGAACATTCTGATCCATCGATGCCATGAATGCCTGGAATTCGGTACCGGAAGGTTAGCGTAGTTACTCACCTGTAACAGGTGTTCTCCAGGAGCAGCAGGAATCAGTCCTCACTTATGGGTGACGTCGGCGCCGACGGAGCCCTCACGGAGCAATTTTCCCCAGCTTTCAAAGAAAGCCTTTGGGAATTGCAGCGCGCATGCGCGGTCGTCTTCCCGCCCGAGGGTGCCATCTTAGCCAGTCAGATGACATAGCTAAAAAAGACAGCATAAAAATTTGCAAAAAAGAACATAAGCAGACGATTGCAACTCCAAGGGGAGGAGGGAGGGTAGTGAGGACTGATTCCTGCTGCTCCTGGAGAACACCTGTTACAGGTGAGTAACTACGCTTTCTCCAGGACCAAGCAGGAAGTCAGTCCTCACTTATGGGACTCCCAAGCTCAAGGCTACCGGAGACCCTAAGCACAAAAATGAGCTCCCTCTAGCTCAGCAGCACAGAAGGATAGAATCTTCGCTGAATTATCACCCACCGGTAGCCCACATCCGGGATGGAGGGTAGGAGTTGCTCAGACCTCAAAGAGATTACGGAGGACTGCCTGTCCGAAAGCACTGTCCCTACGGGACTCCCTCTCGAGACAGTAATGGACCGCAAAAGTCTGGCTCGAAGACCAAGTAGCGGCCCGGCAGATGTCTGCCAGCGGAACAGAGCGGAGGTAAGCCACTGACATGGCCTTTGCCCGAACGCAATGAGCCGTGACTCGACTTTCTAAGGAGAGTCCGGCTGCCCCATAAGCCCAAGAGATACAGTCCGCAACCCAGATGGACAGAGTACGCTTGGAGACCGGGAGCCCCAATTTATTGGGGTCAAAAGACACAAAAAGCTGAGCAGCTTTACGGTGCTCCCGCGTACGGTCAAGGTAGAAGTTCAATGCCCTTCTACAGTCCAGGGTATGGAGGACCGTTTCAGCTCGGCTGGAGTGTGGTCTGGGAAAGAAGGTTGGAAGTACCACCTCCTGATTGATGTGAAAAGGGGAGACCACTTTAGGCAGAAATTTTGGGTGAGTCCGTAGGACTACCCTATTCTTGTAGAACCTAGTGTAAGGGGGATCAGACACGAGGGCCTGCAATTCACTTACGCGCCTAGCGGAAGTGAGGGCTATCAAGAACAGTGTTTTCCAAGACAGAAAACGGAGAGAGAACAGGTAGCCATAGGTTCAAAAGGCGGACAGGTGATCCGCTGCAAAACCACATTCAGGTCCCAGTCAGGCGCTGGCGGGCGCAGAGGTGGTTTAAGTAGAAGGAGACCTCGGAGAAACCTCGCTACGAGAGGGTCATTGGAGAGAGGTCTGCCGTCCACTGGCACATGATGTGCTGAAAGAGCACTGAGGTGAACTTTGACGGAGTTGGACTTAAGTCCCAGATTAGAGAGGTGCAGCAAGTACTGCAAGATCACCGACACCGGGCAGGAGAAGGGATCCTGAGACTGTTGGGTACACCAGACTGCAAAGCGACGCCATTTAAGGGCGTAGCATTTGCGGGTAGAAGGCCGTCGCGAAGCTAAGACGACCTCCTCCACCTCCGCCGGCAGGAGAAGGGGAGCAAGGACTACCCTCTCAGCAGCCAGGCCATGAGGTTGAGAGACCTGAGGTTGGGGTGCAGAAGGGACCCCTGATCCTGAGTGAGGAGATCCGGTTGTACCCCCAGAGGGATTGGATCCTCCACCGCCAGTTGCAGCAGGAGCGGAAACCACGGCTGCCTGGGCCAGCGAGGGGCCACCAGGATCATGAAGGCTTTGTCTCGGAGAACCTTGAAAAGAGTCCGAGAGACCAGCGGGATGGGAGGGAAAGCGTACAGAAGGCTCCCCGACCACGAGATCAGAAAGGCGTCCGCCGCAACCCGAAGGGGGTGTGGCTGACGAGAGCAGAAGCGAGGAAGCTGCCGGTTGTGAGGACTGGCAAAGAGATCCACCGTGGGGAGACCCCACTTGAGGAAGAGCTTCTGAACTACCAAAGGATCCAGACGCCACTCGTGCGGCTGGAGGACCCTGCTGAGTTTGTCTGCAAGGCAATTTTCTTGGCCCGGGAGATAAACTGCCTTGAGGAGAACGCCGTGACTGACGGCCCAAGAGCAGAGCTTCTGTGCCTCCCGGCAGAGGAGGAAGGAGCCCGTGCCCCCCTGCTTGTTCACGTAGAACATGGCAACTTGATTGTCCGTCTGGACAAGGACGGACTGTTGGGAAGTCAGGTGGGAGAAGGCCTTGAGAGCGAGGCGGATCGCCCTGAGCTCCAGGAAGTTGATCTGCTGAGCAGACTCCCACGTGGTCCAGAGGCCCTGAGTACGTGCCTCTTGGCAATGTGCTCCCCAGCCCAGGAGGGATGCATCGGTGGTCAGCACCCGGGTCGGCTGAGGTGACTGGAAAGGCATTCCGAATATCAGGTTCGGCTGCCGGAGCCACCACCGGAGAGACGAGAGCAGCGGCTCGGAGACGCGCACTAGGTCTGCCAGGCCGCCTGTGGCTTGTCGCCACTGCTGGCGGAGACACCATTGAGCAGACCGCATGTTCAGGCGGGCATTGGGGGTCAGATGGACGGTGGAAGCCATATGGCCGAGCAGTCTCAGGAAGCGCCTGGCGGAGAACAGGGGCTGGCTGCGAAAGCGGTCGGCTAGGTCCATGAGCCGTTGAGCCCTGTCGAGCGGTAGGTACGCTCGTGCCCGAGGAGTGTGCAGCCTTGCGCCGATGAACTCGAGATCCTGTGAGGGGAGCAAAGTGGACTTTGCGAAGTTTATGACAAAGCCCAAGTGCTGCAGCAGAGTCACCGTGCGGCACGTGGCGTTGGTGACCTCTTGAGCGGACGCTGCTCTGATGAGCCAGTCGTCGAGGTACGGAAAGACATAGAGGCCGTGAAGCCGGAGATGGGCCGCCACGACCGCGAGACATTTTGTGAAGACTCGCGGTGCGGAGGATAGGCCAAAGGGCAGTACTCTGTACTGGTAATGATTTCCTGCCACCACAAACCTTAGGTATTGGCGGTGGCTTGGGTGGATGAGGATGTGCGTGTAGGCATCCTTTAGATCCAAGGAGCATAGCCAATCTCCCTGCTGGAGGTAGGGCAGAAGGATTCCAAGGGTAAGCATTTTGAACTTCTCCCGCACAAGGAACTTGTTGAGGTTGCGCAAGTCCAGGATGGGTCTGAGGCCCCCTGTTCTCTTTGGTATCAGAAAATACCTTGAATAAAAGCCTTGACCTCTCAGGTGGTGGGGCACCGGTTCCACCGCCTGTTCCTGCAGAAGACCTGCTAACTCCTGAAGGAGCAACTCCCTGTGCAGAGGGGGGCGCGAAGGTTCTCCCGGAAAATAGGAGGGAGGGACCTGATGGAAGTGGAGAAGGTAGCCTTCTCGCACGACCTGAAGTACCCAGGCATCTGCGGTGATGCTGGACCACCTGTGGGCGAAGTGAACCAGCCGGCCTCCGGTGCTGGGAGGAACCAGCGGGGGGGAGAGGCTATGCTGAGCGAGTCAAAAACCCCCACCCTGCTGAGCAGGGGCTGGTGGTGCAGGCTTGGGGGCTTGCTGCCTACGGGACCCGTTACCCCGTCCCTTGGCCTGCTGGCCCTGTTGGGGAGCTGCAGGGGCCTGATAATGGGGGTACTGTTTGTAGGCAGCCGCCTTCCTCGGGTAAAAGGACTTTTTTCCCGAGCCCTTCTTTTTCTGGGAAGGGGCGGAGGTCTTCCTAGAAAGCCTGGTCCTGGTGAGAGTCTCAGTCTCAATTTGTGCAGCCTTTTCCGCCATGGGCTTGCCAAAGAGGTTTTCGCCTCGGCAGGGGACATCGACCAACTTGTCCTGTACCCAGGGCTCAAGGTCCGACGACTGAAGCCAAGCCTGTCGGCGGGCACCGATGCCGGCTGCGGCCACTCTAGCCGAGGCCTCAAAGCCATCATAGGCTGCTCGGGACATGAACTTTGAGCATTCCCGAATGCCCGTGGACAAGGCTAGGAACCTCCGCAAGGGCTCCTCGGAGAGACCAGCGGAGAATCCGGCTAGCTCTTTAGCCAGATCCCGGAGATACATGCCCATGTAGAGCTGGTAAGTCTGGACACGACATGCGAGCATAGAGCCCTGGAAGCACTTCTTGCCAAGGCCATCCAGGTTACGGGCCTCCCTTCCAGGAGGCACCGAGGAGTGCATCTTCTGGCTCTTAAGACGATGCATGGCCGATTCCACTACCATGGAATGGTGTGGCAGCTGTGCCTTCTGAAAGCCAGGGCTCTTGCGGACCCGATAGATAGAATCGACCCGCTTGCTCAGGACCGGCGAGGAGGCCGGACTCTCCCACATGCGGAAGAGTAGTCGTTCCAGCATAGGAGGAACCGGCACAGTAAAGTGCTCCCTCGCGGGAGAGTCATACTGGAGGGCGTCGAGCTCTTCGGCTCGAGGCTCCTCCTCGGGATCCGCAGGGAAGGCCAAAGCCTTGGCCATATCCCTAACGAAGTCCGAGAACCGGGCATCCTCCGGGGGGGACTGCTTCCGAGGCTCGGACCCCGGTGAGTCCGATGGGACACACCGAGTCCGGAAAGAATCAGGTGACTCTTCCTCCTCAGACTCCCAGACCGACTCCGACGAGGACTCGGTGGGGTCGGCCCGGGCAGGGTGCGGCGCCAGCCGTCCCGACGTCGAGGGAGTCGGCGTCGGCGACCTCGGTCCCGACCGGGAGGCCGAGGGTGACCTCGACCGAGGATCGACTCGAGTTCTCATTGACTCGAGGATCGGCTCGGTCTCCGGGGTCGACTTGGACGTCGACGTCCCGGCGGTCGGGGCAGCGGCGCCAGCGAGGCCAGCGAGCAGTGCCCGCTGCTGGTCCATGAAGGCAGACAGTCTGCTCTCCAAGGCCGTCAACCTGAGTCCGAGCTCAGGTGACCCAGCAGCCCCCGACTCGGGCCCCGACGGCGTCGGGCCCGACGTCGGCTGTCGCGGAGGCGAGTCCAGAAGGACCACAGGACTTACCCGGGCAGGCATCTCCGACTCCAGGCGAGGTCGCTTCGGGATGTGTTCCTTCTCCAAGGACCCGGGGCGGCTGTCGGGGCTATGCGACCTGGCCCTCGCGGAACCAGGAGCGTCCACCGACGCCGCCCTCGCGGGTTTTTCCTTCCGACGATGGTCCCCGGAGGGAGAACCCCGGTCGGAGGAGCTCCGGCGACGGTCCGAGCTGGAGCCTTTCGACGCGGAGGCCTCCGACGAGGTCCGGGTACGGCTGGGGTCAGCGAAGATTCTCTCACGCTGATGCCGCCGACTCCTCAACGCCTTTGAGGACAGTTTGCTGCAGGGCCCACAGATCAGTTCCTCATGATCCTGGCCCAGGCAGCGGAGGCAAAAGTCGTGTGTGTCGGTTAGTGACATATTTCGGTCACACCGACCACACCGCTTAAACCCACTGGCAGCCATCGGGGGAAAAAGGGCCCCTGCGAGGTCAAAGGACCGGGCTGCCAGGGAAACCGAAAACGAAAGCTGACTAAGTCAGAAAAACCGAAAAAGTAAGCGGACTCGAGACCGGCGTCGCGAGTCCGGGCGGGAAAGCGATCGGCGTCGAACCGAAAGGAAAAAGAATAAAATAATGAAGAAAATCGACTTTTTCGCGGGGACAAGACGGGGACGTCTGTAGGGCTCCGCGGAAAAAAGAAGACTGGCTAAGATGGCACCCTCGGGCGGGAAGACGACGACCGCGCATGCGCGCTGCAATTCCCAAAGGCTTTCTTTGAAAGCTGGGGAAAATTGCTCCGCGAGGGCTCCGTCGGCGCCGACGTCACCCATAAGTGAGGACTGACTTCCTGCTTGGTCCTGGAGAAGCGCCGGTACCCCAGAGCATTCTAACAGGTGATCGGTCGAGGCCGTGCCATCGATGTCAACCTGTAACCCCATAGGAGGAGCTTTGGAAACCGGAGCTTCCCGCCGGGGTTGTTTTGCCAGAGCGGAATCCTCGAGGGCAAGCCCGGAGGCATCTCGATGCTTGGAAGGAGATCTACCCTTCAAGGACCGGCTGGATTTATGTTTGGTTACCTGAGATCCATGGGAGGAAGTAGAAGCCATGGAAGACGTCGATGCCACTGAAGCTGCATCGGAGGGAAACAGCACATGGAGCTTAGCTGCTCGGTTCTGTAAACCTCGTTTAGACATCAAGGAGCAGGACGGACATTCCGAAATGGAGTGGTCAGGACCCAAACATTTAAGACACCATTCATAGGTGTCGGTGATAGAAATAGTACAGCTACACTTAGTGCATTTTTTAAACCCGGAGGCTGATTTTTCCATGAGGAAATTTACTCGTGAGGCCTAAGGCCCAAAGAGGAAAAACACACTAATTGAGGGGAAAAAAATAATATATATATATTTTTTTTTTAAAGAAAAGAAAGAAAGACCGGCGGTACCGGTCCGACGTCGGGGAAGGCAGACGCGTGACCAAAGAAATAAAATAAAATAAAGAACTTCTTCAGCGGTGACAGGAACACGACCTGCTGGCTCCGCGGCAAAGAACTGGGGAGAGGTGGTTAGGAAAGGCGGGAAGTCAGCGCGCAGGCACAGTGGGATGCTCCCAAAAGCTTTCCTTTTTGGGAAGCTGGGGAGCGTTCCCGCACAGGCTCCGTCGGTACCGACGTACCCATATGTGAAGACTCATTCCTGCTTGTTCCTGGAGATGCAGCTGAAATAAACCCAGGGCAGCTGAGGCAAGTAAGAAAAACAGTTTACTTACAGTTTCTCTCAGAAATTGATACCTGATCCTCCTGCTGTCTAAGCTCTCGTGGCAAGGACTCAGCGCTGCTTAAAGAAAATTGGGAGCTCTACTGAAGCCAGGTTCAGGAGCTCCACAAGTTTATCTGGGGAATCAAGTTGCTGGGAAACCCAGAGTAACACCTCTTGTGAAATCTGGGTGCATCCAAGAGCCTCAAGATACAGAGAAACCAGATTTTAGGGAGGCCTTCGTCCAGCTAACAAGCCCTCATGGCCAGATGCTGGGGATTCTTCCTGTCAGCGAGCTCTACTGTGTCAGAAACAGGAGCTCAGCTGCAAACACCCTGGTGCACAGTGAAACTATACTGGCAGCAACAGGCAAGTGGAAATAGCAGTCCCCAAAGGGATTCCAAATAATTTTAAAGATTTTGAGGGAAAAACAACAAAAGCAACCAGATCTGCTGGAGACAGAGAAATACTGAGGGAGACCCCTAGGGGTAGAACCTGTCAGACGGCTGCCTGGGTGAGAATGTTCACAGTCTTGGCAAGTGCATATATCAAATATGATTTGCAAGGGATTGTGGGAAATGCAGTCCATTCACACCAGACACAGCTGCTCACAATAATTAGTGGTGCTTGAGTGTAAAGCCAATAAGATATTTATTTATGGGGTTATTTCTCCCAACACAGATATGCTTGGTAGCACATAAAACAGGATACTTGCTTTCAGTGTTAAACTTGGAAAAACAAAATCAGGAAAACAACATTTGAACTTGTCAGGCAATCAAAGCAAAAGAATAAAGACCTGGTTGGTAACAAACTGGTCTTTTCTGTAGGCTTTAGCTAATATTTTCTTAGCAGTGTATCAAACAACAAACAAAATCCACAAAGAAGGGAAAAACTGTTCTTTTCAGGTTAACTTCTTATATCTTCCCACATAGACTCAGAAGTGATTCCCTCAGAGCTCACAAGCAATTAGGTAAGGCTCAATTGCTAGCAGTTACCCAGCTGAAACCCCTTAGCTGGCTTGCTTTCTACTGCGTGGCTCATATCCTACTTCAGGAGCTTTTCTGAGTAGATTAAAGAACAAGTTTGTATTTCTTTGTGATGGTTGCTGTACTTTGTAACAGAAAATTACCAAAGGAGTTTAGACAGAGAGCAATCCATGTAAACACAGCCTTCATCTGCAACCTCTCCCCCTTCTTCAACAATCATGGGTTCAATATCATGGATTGGCACAGAGGAATTTCTCAATGGAGTACTCTCAGGACAATACTTGCTTCCCTGCTGTCTTTCAAGGGTATAGCTAGGGCACAGATCAGTGTTCATACCTGAGCTTCCATTGCTGTTAGAGTTCCTCTCTATATAGCCTGGCCAGTATGTAGTCCAGTTCTTATGTCCAGCCTTCCAATCCAGATCCCTGGACACTGGATCTCTCTTCACATACCTTCTGGCACGGGTCTTAGGGTCCCTTCCACGTGCAGCCGTCTCCCTCACAGGTACCGTCTGGAGATTCCTAGCCCTGCAGCACCATTCCTCTGGCTTTCCCCAGTCCAATGGTGTATGCTAGCCCTTGGAATGCCTTCCAGTATACGTACTGCTCTGGACTCCTTTAGACCGCCCAAAGGCTTTTCTCTTCTTTCTTCCAAAGTGTTTCTTGCCCTCTCTGTCTGTCCGGTTTGGCTTCTGCTTCTGATGATCCTCCAGATGAAACTGAGGATGAGGATAATTCTCTGTGGAATAAACTCTACCTTTATTCTGCTTAGATGAGTGCTCCACCTTAGCACAGCGCAGCTGTGCTGAATCAGGCCCTGCCCTTTGAGATGAGTGCTTGGGGATTACCTCATAGCCCTCCTGATTGAACACATGTTTCCCCACTTCAGCTCCTCTAATGGCTGTTGGAAACCTGGTGCATTCTGGGACTGGTAGTCTTTTATGGGAAAATTCTGTTTTCTTATTTCTACCAGAACTGACAGGTTGCTTGTTCAGAGTCACTTCACCTTTTCTATAGCTCCTTCCTGAGCTATGATAAGCTTCCTTATCACAAACCATATCACCAGAGTCCAGCCTGTCAGAGCTCTGGTAGAATTCTCTGTCTCCAAGATCTGCTGGCAGGGGGACACAACCCATTTGTCTGGACTGGTCTAGCAGTATGACTTGGAATGCAGATTTTGGTATCATCCGCAAAGAGACAAACCTTACCCGACAGCCCTTCCGCTATATCACTAACAAAGATGGAGAAAGTACTGCAGCAACAGCTGCACCAGGCAGGAGAATGGGTTAACCCCATGCTCCACACACCAAACTGAAAATCTGTACCATTTGAAGGTGTATGTTTTCCTGGTGGAAGTCTTACGAGAAGCCAGCAGCATCTCCTCCACTTTTTGAAAGGAGCTTGGGTTACCCTTTCAGCAGCCACGCTGTCAGTGACAGGGACCCCAGGTTGGGCTGCAAGAGAGTCCCTTTCCTGAGACAGGAGCCCTAGAGAGCTTTCCAATGGGATGGGAGTCTCCACTGATAGCCGGAGTAGTGGGAACCATGGCTGCCTAGGCCACTGAGGGGCTATCGGGATAAGTTAGGCCTTGTTGCGGAGGGTCCTGAATAACGTTTTGGCTATTAGTGGCAGCAATGTTCCAAGGGAGAGCATCTTGAACTTCTCCCTCACCAGAAATTTGCTCAGATTGCACAAGTCGAAGATGGGCCTTATGCCCCCTGTTCTTTTTGGCACGAGGAAGTACCTGGAGTAGAACTCCTTGTCCTTGAGGTGGTGGGGGTTCCACCGCTCTGTCCTAGAGAAGACCTGCGAGTTCCTTCAGTAGGTCCTGAGGAGAGTGAAATTTGGGCAACACATGGGTAATCCAGAGCCACCACCCTAAGTCTAGAGTCTGTAGAAAGTTTATGCTCAGGAGTGGGGGGAAGGGGGGAGGAGGATATGAAAAAAGAAAGATCAGGAAACCAGGAGTGAGGTCTGGAGCTCTTTCCTCCAAGGATGCAGGACTTTGACTTCTGGAGATGAAGGAACTTCTATCAAAACTTAAAATTAGCCATTCTAGTGGATGCAGCAGATGAAAAACCCTGACTTAATGTGACTGAACTTTCCTTTTCTGACTTGTCCTATGTAACTGGTTGACCAAATAAACGAGGACACTAAGAGGCCCTCTCTCCATGTAAACAGTCTGCAGCTACCATCCTATTCAATCAAGAGGAGGAGTGTGAAGCTGTCAGTGGCCCAGGAAAGGGCATCCAAGAACCACTGGGTGATAATCTCTAAAGGGAACCTATAGGAATGCTGCCATCAGGTGGAGGACCATGAGAAATCGCTCAAACTGTCACAGCAACATTTAGCTTCAGCTCTATGAATAGATGTACCATCTTCTGACTCCTTTCTGAAAGAGAAACACGGCTCCACATCTGCAGCTTGAATTAATCATTGATGTGGCCAGCCTAGTAATGAAAACTCCTGGCGCTGTCATGAAAGAAAATGCCAAGAACTTAGATGAGAAATGATTCGGGTGGGCCACCTTCCTGTGAAAAAATACAAAGGTATCTGATCAGAAATGTTCAGTCTACTACATAGCCAGATGTTTTCTAGAAACCAGTTATCTCTAAACTTGGTGGAAAATGGTTAACAAGGCTGAGTTTGCAGTGACTGCCACACTGAGACAGCTTCCAAGAACTTTGACTGTAAATCCTATCACTATCTGCCATTGAGGTGTCTGATGAAAAGAATTACTAACTGCCAACCATGTGAGATTCGCATGCCATGGGTTGGATCTGAAAGGTGCTTCCCTTCGCAAGAAGGTCAGACTATCCAACCTCTGCATATCATTACCCGGAAGGAGGACCATGTGGTAACATCTGCGAGTTATTAGACCCAGCACAGTAAAAGGGCTCAAACCATTGCATACTTAAACTGAAAACCTGATGACAAACTGGCCACGAGTGAGTCCTCTGCTGCGGTGTCAGAGGCTGGAGGCTCAACACTGCTTGAAGGAGATACATCTCAAGTCCCGCGACTACACTTGACCCCTAATGACTTGCTTAGGCAAAGCAATCTTCTAGTATGCTAGCTTCTAGGATGGTGCAAACAGCAGTACTGAAAGCAAAAAAAATAGGACTTGACAGCCACACAACTCATAAAACCATTAGCATAATATTAGCTTTCAAAACTTAGTCATATAGTGGAAAAGGGGGTCATAGTTGAAGATTTCTCTAAGATGCATATTTCCCTTGCATACAGTAGATCCTGCAAGATCTAAAGGAACAAATGGATCATGGAAAACAGCTACAGTGGAAAGAGTACATATCACCTAATACGTACAACAGCTTGGATGAAAAATGGAAAACCAGCACAAGGATTACGGTGCAGCTGGCATCAGAGGGGTGCAGGAGGGAGGAGCAACAACAGGAAAAAGAATAATATAGATTGTACACTAACCTGTTCCACCCCACACAGCTTCTCCACGGTCCCTTTGAAATGCTTCATGCAGTCTTCTGCCAGGTGCAGGTGTGTGGAATACTGCAGAGAGAATAAAAACAGAACATTATAGTACGTGCACTTTTTGCATCAGCTTTTTAACTTTGTACATTTTTTTGTAATTGTATTACGTTTTAGCATACCGGTAGTTTTCTTTAGAAATGCATTTAAATTGTGTATTTTGTCCTGTGATATTTTTATTTATGGCTCGCCTTAAGTGTGGTTGGAATGATGAGATGACCCAGAGCGGCAAGTGCCATATCAAAAATATGGCTTGCTTCCCCATTTTCAGCCATCACATCAAATCTGGGGTAATCCAAACCCTGGTTATTTCCATGTTCTCTTGCATCATGCAGCTCTCTCCCCTGTCAGCGGCTGGTGTGACAAAACACAGGGCCCCTGAGCCTGTGCTTTCAGCACTGCAGTTCTGAGTAGTGATAATTATTCCTTGGTGGGAGGGAGGCAAATTGGAAGCAGATCCTTAAAAGCCATGATTTAGAGAGAGGAAAACTATGATTTAGAGAGAGGAAATGGGAGATGGTTCTTTAAAGGCAGGGCAGCCCTTAAAACCTGGGACAGACTATATAACTCACAGTTCCCAGGACAACCAGGAGGCAGGGTGTGACTGAAGATCTCTCTTGGGAATATAACCAATTTGCCTTTGAGCACAAGGGAAGAAGCACACCTGAAGAAAAGTCCAGAGGAAAGAAACGCACACCTGGAAGGCCTTTAAACTGCTTGGCTGACCAGCCCAAGGAGCTAGCTTTGGACACAGAAATGGATTCCAAGTGTGGAGATAACATGCAGTGCCGAAGGAGGATGACATGAGTATGGTACACCAGGAATCAGGCTATTAAACGTCTATCAGTTTTACTTATTTATTCTGCTCTGGAATAAGCATAAAAAACTCCCAGAAAGAGAAAAAAACGTTTGCTTCCTAGAAAGGGTGAGAAGCAGTGCTTGTTTTTCTCTCCAAACCTCTGCACAAGTAGTACACACCAGCAAGAGAAGGGGAAAGGGAGAATATTACTTTCTAGGAGGAGAAACTGAAGCAAAGTGGAGGGCTTGCAGAGAAGTATGAGATCTGTTTGGAGGCAGCCTTGTCTTGTGTAAAGAAACTGCTTCAGAACAAAGCACTGGAATAGTTCATACAGGGCCACAGCTTGGAAGAGTTGCTTTAAGAAAGCGTAGTTACTTACCTGTAGCAGGTGTTCTCTGAGAACAGCAGGAATCTGTTCTCACACATGAGTGACATCGGCACCATCAGAGCCCATGTGGTAATCAAAGCAAGCCGTTGAGAGATCAACCATGCATGCATGGTCACCTTCCCGCCCAAGGGAGCCATTTTCTCTATTTATTTTTATTCTCTTATATACCGTGCTATTCTGCATCAGTGCGATTTACATTGAACAAACTGAAATTACATTGAACAGGGCATTATAACTTGGAGATAACTATTTTACAGGGAACATGGGCTATGGAGGGTTAAGTGGCTTGCCCAAGACCACAAGGAGCAACTGTGGGACTAGAAAGCCCAGTCCTTCCGGCCCAAGGTTGCTGTCCTCTAGTGGGATTTGAACCCCTGACCTTAAGTACCTTGCCCCAACCACTAGGCCACTCCTCCACTCCAGTAGAATGAACTAGCCTAATCAAGCAGAAAAGAAAAACAATTCCACGAGCCCAAAGGAGTGCAGTGAGAACTAATTCCTGCTGTTCCCGGATTACACCTGCTACAGGTGAGTATCTACGCTTTCTCTGGGAACAAGCAGGAAGTCAGTCCTCTTGCAAGCTCTGCTGGAAAGATGAATTTTGCTTGCTTCTTGTGAGTAAATTTGATGACTTTCTGTGATCCTGTCTCTCTCTCTATTTGTCATTGTTAGTGTGCTCTCACCTCATTGCCCCTTTTTTCTTTACATTGCTTTTCTCAGTCCTCTCGTGCTCCTCTCCATAACTAACTGGAACTTTCCTTCTACCGTCTGGCCTGTCTGTAGAGCCCTGGTTACATTTAATTCAATACCTATCCTAGCTCTGTTTCCATTGCTTTTCACTGTCTCTGCTCTAATTCTACCTGAGGGACTAACCCCCTCCCCCCTGCTGAGGTATTGTTTAGCCCATTTTTCCTGTCTTCCATGAGTGGTTAGCTCTGATGCCTCTCTGTCCTCTGGGAAGAGAAGTGCCCCTCTTGCAAGCTCTGCAGGAAAGGTGAATTTTGCTTGCTTCTTGTGAGTAAAAATTTGCTGGCTGTGAATCCTGTCTGTCTCTCTATATATATTTATTTGTCATTGTTAGTGCGCTCTCACACCTCATTGCCCCTTTTTTTCTTTGCACTTTTTTACTCAGCTTTTCTCAGCTGAATAACTTATACAATGCCCCCCCCCCCCAACCCACCCACACCGTGGCTCTAAGTCTTTCATAGCTGTCATCTGCTCATTACTTCACTTATTCATGGGTACACCTAATCCCCTGTGGGCTCTCTCCCACCTTTCTATTTCTTCTGGCCTCCTCTCCATCTCTGTTCAATGGCTCCTCATCACTGTCTTTTTCCTTCATACTCCCTAATTGTCTCCCCTCCTACCATCACCTTCACTCCTCCCCTCCTTATATCCCCTTTACCATCCTCACTTCCCCCTCCATTCTGTCTTCTACCCCGTCATCAGCTCTTGAGCTTCACCACTTTCTCCCTCTCATTCAGCTCTCTCCTCTCTCCTCAAGACAACCTCACCCTTGTTTCTGCCGTACTATCTCCTCTCTGCCCCGCACTCCAATACTCCTCCTCCTCCTCTCATTTGGAGATATCAACCCTAACTCTGGCCCCCCTAGATTTTTGTCACAATCTGAGAAGAGATCTTCATGCAACACTTCTAATCTTATTCATATCCCTCTCCTTTCCCCCTTCCTCTCAACCTTTTTCACGTGCCTTGTGGAACACACACTCCATCTCTAATAAACTTGCTTTTACTTATGACCTCTTCATCTCTAGTGCTCTTCATCTTCTTGCTCTGAGACCTGGCTCCTCCCAGAAGATATGGCATCTATCGCTGCTCTCTGTAATGGTGGCTATCAGATCTCCCACATGCCTCATCCCACTGGCAGTGGTGGTGGTGCTGGGCTTCTATGTTCTCCCTCCTGCCAATTCCAACCTGCCCCTGCTGCCTCGGTCTCACTCCTTTCCCTCCTTTGAAGTTCACTCCATCCGCCTTTTCACTCCACTACCTTTCTGGATTGCTGTTGTTTATCGACCTCCTGACAAGTCTACTTCTACCTTTATCACTGACTTGTGGCTCTCCTTTCTGGATTCCTCTTCCCCCACTATTATTCTCAGAGATTTTAACATTCATGTTGCTAACCCCTCTGATCCATATGCTTTAAAGCTCCTTTCCCTTACCTCTTCATTCAACCTTCAGCTTTGCTCTACTGCCCCCACTCACCAGCATGGCCACTGCCTTGACCTTGTATTTTTCTCTAATTGCTTACTCTCATTTGTACCTCAGTTCTTCCCTTATCTGACCATCACCTGCTAAGCTTCACTCTTCATTACCCGCCGCCTCAAACTCGTCCTGTCTCCTCCAAACTATTTAGAAATCTTCAAGCTATTGATCCTTTGGTTCTCTCTTTCTTCATCTTTTTCCTCCACTATGTCATCAGAGTCTGTTGTTGATGCAGTAGCTCTCACTCCTCCCATGCCACATTCTGTGAGGCATACTACACCCCAGCCCTGGCTTTCATTCACTATCTGCTATCTACATTCCTGTGCTCGTTCCCTTGCAGACTTTCTAAACTTCAAATTCATGCTTGTCTTTCCATTCAGCCATAGCACTTGCCAAACAAGACTATTATGTCCATATGACTAAATCTCACCTCTGACCCTCGCCGTCTTTAACTACTCAGCTCTCTCCTCAAGGTGCCTCTGCCTCCGATCCCTCCCTCCCTTTCTGCTCAAAGCCTGGCTGACTATTTTCATGACACAAGCCTCAAGATCACCCTCTAATTCCCCACAAAGTCAGCTACTTCCCCTCCTCCCCTTCTTCACTCCCATCTTTTCCCCTCTACCTCTGCTCCCTCTCTTCCTTTTCTGTGATCTCTGAAGAGGAAACTGCACACCTACATTCTTCCTCCAAACTCACTACCTGCTCCTCCCATCCTATACCTACCCGTCTCCTAAGCACCATCTCCTCCACTGTTGTCCCTTCCATCTCTCATATTCTCAACATATCCCTCTCCACTGCAACTGTTCCTACAGTCTTCAAGCATGCTGTAGTTACACCTCTCCTCAAGAAACCCTCACTTGACCCTATCTATCCTGCTAATTATCGACCCATCTCCCTTCTCCCCTTCATTTCTAAACTACTTGAACAGGCGGTTCACTGATGCTGCCTTGACTTACTCTCCTCTCAGGCCCTCCTGGATCCTTTACAATTTGGCTTTTGTCCTTTACACTCCACTGAAACACTTTTGCCGAAGTCTCCAGTGATTTGTTCGTGGCAAAATCCAAGGGCCTTTACTCTGTCCTCATCCTTCTTGACAATGTTGACTAACCTTCTCCTTGATACCCTGTCCTTGCTTGGTTTTAAGGACTCTGTACTATCCTAATTCTCCTCTTATTTCTCCCATCGCTCTTACATAAGAACATCAGATATGCCTTAGTGGGTCAGACCAAGGTCCATCAAGCCCAGTATCCCATTTCCAACAGTGGCCAATCTAAGTCACAACTACCTAGCAGTTTCCCCAAAAGACACAGGTTCCACAATGCTTGCATTGGGTCAAGCAGTGGATATTCTGGGTACCCCTTTAATAATGGTTTATGGACCTTTCCTCCAGGAACTTGTCCAAACCTTACATTAACAGCTTTTACTATATCCTCTGGTAGAAAATTCCAGAGTTTGATCATTTATTTTTTTATTATTTTATTTGGTTTTATACTGCACTATTCATGATCAGCACGGTTTACAATAGAACAACTTAATACATTGAACATGTTAACAAGATAATACAATTAACAAATTTATATTAACAGTAACAAGTAAGAATGGTGAACTATTTACAGTATAACAGAATTTAGAGAATGATATTGACAGAGTGGGCTTTACGTTACGTGGTCAAAAGCAAGATGGAATAGGTGAGTTCTGATTGCTTTGCGAAAGGTGGCCAGATCTGAAATGAGATGAAAAGGAGCAGGTAGGGAGTTTATTTATTTTATTTATTACAGTTGCTTATATACCGCACTATTCGGTATCAGCGCGGTTTACAGTATAACAAAGTGACCAATACACACATTCTGTTTGGTTTTACATCGAACAGGAATATAAACTTGGATAACAGGGGCTGAACTATATACATGAACTATTTACATGAAATATGCTATATACATGAGGTAAAATTCCTATAACATTGTTGAATTGCACAATAAATGATGAATCCGTTTTGAATACTTGAGACCTTGTGAGTATGGGCTGCAAATGAGCGGTGTTTCTTAGGTGGTGCTAACTAAATTCATCGCTGGTTGGGTAGTATTGGAGGAAGAGGTGATATTTGATTGCCTTCCTGAATTGGGTCAGGTCTGCTATAGCTCGAATGTCTGGTGGGAGTGCATTCCAACATTTGGGGACGTAAAGGCTGAAGGCCCTATTTGCTGTTGTATTATTGCATTTTGTCAAGGTCTTCGGGGTTGCTAATAAATTTAGGGCTGTTGACCTCCTAGCTCTGTTGGGGGGCACTGTATGGATGAGATCCGTAAGTGCTGTGGAGGAAAGGCGCTTGATTGCCTTGAATGAGAGGATTAATGTTTTGAAGATAATCCTTCCGTGTATAGGTAACCAATGAAGCTGTTTTAATATCGGAGTCACGTGGTCTCTTCTGGAGGCTCCATGAAGAATCCTTGCTGCAGCATTCATGGCCAGTGGTAGCGAGTTTAGTGTGGATTGCGGGAGACCTTGTAGGATGGAATTGGCAAAGTCAAAGTGCGGCAGGATCAGTGCTTGGTATATGGTCCGGAAATCATCTGGCTCCAGTAGGGAGCGCAGATGTCTGAGTGAACGGATTTTAAAATAGACCGCTTTGACAATGTTGCTTATATGACATTTCATGTCCAGATGTTGGTCTAAGGTGATCCCCAGGTATTTTATTGTTTCTTTGGTTTGTAATTCCGCTTCCTTTACCTTTATATGTGTCGGTGGGGTGAAGTCTGGGTCTCTAGCGATGAACAATACCTCCGTTTTCTTGTGCTGGATGCAGAGGTTTTGTGCCTGTAGCCAATCCGATATGGTATTGAAGCATTCTATAAGAGGTGTAAGGTCCATTTGAACGGTTGAAAAAGGCATATATAGTAGGATGTCGTCTGCATATATCAGACAGCTCACGTTAAATGATCTAATGATGTTGCAGATGGGCTGCATGTAAATGTTGAATAGTAAAGATGACAATGAGGATCCCTGCGGCACACCTTGTGTTTGATGGAATTGTTTCGACTCTTCTGCTCCAGATTTAACATATTGACATCGGCCATTTAGATAGGAACTGCACCAATTGAGCGCGGTATTACAAATTCCCTTTTCTTTCAGTCGCCCGAGGAGAATCTCATGATGAACCGAGTCAAAGGCTGCAGCGATGTCTAAAAAGATGAGCACAAAGCCTTGCCGGATGTTGTCAATGCCTGTGAAAATGTTATTGAATAAGAAGGTGAGAAGTGTCTCTACTCCATGGTACTCTCTAAACCCGTGTTGGCAATGATCCAAGGGCGCTGTGGAGTCTATATGATCCTGGATTTGCCTTTGGACCTCTTTCTCCAATATCTTTGCTAGTATAGGAATACTAGCTATTGGTCTGTACGATTCGGCTTGTTGTGGATCAAGTTTAGTGTTCTTCAGTAATGGCCTGATAGATGTTTGCTTGAGGGTTGTAGGGAAGGAACCAGTAGTAAAGGAATGTTTTGTCAATTTTGCGATGAATGGACTAAATTCCTTGCGTAGCTCCTTGATCCAAAAAGCCGGACAAGGGTCTGTTTGTGCTGTGGAGGTATTGAGGGAGGCTATTGTATCTTCAATGCTTTTTCTAGATGGTGCGGAAAACTTACTTAAAGGGGTTATGCCGGTATGGTCTTGGAGTGAGGCTGTTGATATTTTGTCGGTCTGTATGATCTTTGACTGGAGGTAGTCAGCGAATTTTTGTGGATGGATATCCACGTGTTGTTCAGGAGTTGGTTCTTTAGAAAGGGCTTGCACCAAGTTGAAAAGATCCCGTGGTTTGTTCAGAGATCTTTTCAAAGTGTCAGTGTGGTGCTGTTTCATTTTTATTGAGATCGCTTCCCTGTGCCTTGTTAGGTGGAGTTGGTAGGCTGTCAAATCTTGTGTGGAGAGTGATCGGTGCCATTTTTTCTCTAGTCTGCGTAGTTGTGTTAGAGAAGTTCTCAATTCTTGGGAGAACCAAGGGGCCGCATTTCTTATTCTCTTGGATGTGTTATTGCTTTGTGGACGTTGTGAGATAGCCTTGAGGTTGAGGTTCCATGCGGAGTTCCAAAATATAGGGGTGACGAAGGAGAAAGCGCTGTTATTAGCGAATTGGGAGCTTTTTCTAGCTATAAGTGGGATGGTAAGAGCGTTTGTCATACTTGATCTTTTTGCTCTGTTGTCAGGAGTCCAGTGTAGGAGATCTTCCAGGGAGGATGCAGATACATTTATTTATTTATTAACAATTCTTATATACCGCACTATTAGACATCAGCGCGGTTTACATTGAACAGAAAACATCCGACAATTTACATATGTCTGGTCATTACATTTAACAGGAGGTATAAACTTGGCAAATAGGGGAAAACTATATACAAAGGTGTGTTATCTGACAAGAGATATCATGGTTAACTATATACAAAGGTGGTGCAAATAATACATGGAACTGTTTGAATTTACATTGTGTAATTGGCCTGTTGCGATGGTCTGTCTGTTTGGCCACTCCTGCTATTCACCTGGGGGTTATGTTCTGAGCTGTCATTGAGATATTTAAGGAAGAGGAAATGTTTCAGTGACTTTCTGAACTGACTCAAATTTGGTACTGCTCTGATTTGTGCTGGTAAGGTGTTCCATAAAGTGGGGGCGCAGAGTCGGAAGGCTCTGTTGGCTGTTGATCTGGCACATCTTGTGGTGTCGTTTGGGATAGCTAGTGTGTTCATTTCTGCTGTTCTTCTTGGCCTGTTTGGTGCAAGTGGTAGTATGAGGTTGGAGAGAGAAGAAGAGGTGAGCCCCTTGGTCGCTTTAAATGTTAGCAGTACAGTCTTGAAACTGATCCTTGCTTGAATGGGAAGCCAGTGTAGCTGTTTTAGGAGTGGTGTCACGTGGTCTCTCCTAGATGCCCCGAGTACCCTCGCTGCACTATTCATGGCCAGTTGCAGGGGGTTCAGGGTGGACCGGGGGAGCCCTTGTAGAATAGAGTTTGCAAAGTCGAAATGGGGAAGTATAAGGGCTTGATAAATGGTACGGAAATCATCTGGTTCAAGTAGTGTGCGTAGGTGTCTGAGGGATCTAATTTTAAAGTAGATTGCCTTGACTGTGTTGGCTATGTGACTCTTCATGTCAAGGTTTTGGTCCAGTGTTACTCCAAGGTAACGTATTGCAGGTTTCACTTGGAGCTGGGCATCCTTTACATTAATACAACTAGGAGGGGTGAAGTTGGTGTTCCTTGAGACGAAAAGGACTTCCGTCTTTTTGTGTTGTATTCTCAGGTTTTGTGATAGGAGCCACTCTGCTACGGCGTCAAAGCAGTTAGTCAGCGGTGTGAGATCCAGGCAATCCAGAGATATTGGCATATATAGTAGCACATCATCTGCATATATCATGTAACTTACATTAAAGGATTTGATGATGTCGCAGAGGGGTTGAATATATATATTAAACATCAATGCAGATAAGGAGGATCCTTGGGGTACACCTTGGTTTTGTTGGAATGGTTCAGATGTATCCCCGTCAATTCGGATGTGCTGCCATCTGTCGGACAGGTAAGATTTGCACCATTCAAGTGCCGTTCCGCAGATGCCTTTTTCCCTTAACCGGCAGATGAGAATTTCATGGCATACCGAGTCAAAGGCCGCTGCTATATCTAGAAAGACAAGAGCGAATCCTTGGCGTATGTTATCCATACCTGAGATTATGTTGTTGAGGAGTGTTGTAAGTAGTGTTTCTACTCCATGTGACTCTCTGAAACCATGTTGAGCCGGATCAAGTGGAGCAGAGGTGTCTATATGATCCTGTAGTTGCCTGTGCACTACTTTCTCAATGATTTTTGCTAGCATAGGTATGCTAGATATGGGCCTATAAGATTCTACCTTCTGAGGATCAAGTTTGGTGTTCTTTAACAGTGGTCTTACAGAGGTCTGCTTGAGCGTAGTTGGGAATGAGCCGGTGGTGAAGGAATGGTTTAAAATCTTTGCTATAATTGATGATATGTCACAACGCAGGTCCTTTATCCAGTGTGCAGGGCAAGGGTCTGTGTGCGCAGTGGATGTATTTAGTGCTAGGATGGTATCTTCAATGGTTTTCTTTGAGGGAGTGGAGAAGGATGCCAGAGATACTGGGTAGTCTTGTTCATCAAGAGGTTCCGGTATTAATATTTTGTTAGTTTTGCACATTTTAGATTGCATATAAATTGCATAGTCCTGTGGGTGGATCATGCTGTGGTGCTCCGGGGTTGGTTCTTTGGCAAGTGTTTTAACTAAGTTAAACAGGTCATGAGGTTTATTCAATGACCGTTTCAGGGTGTCTGTGTGGTGTTGTCTGATTTTATCTGTGATGGTTCTACGATGCTCTGCCAGGTGTTGGATGTAAGCTGATTGGTCACTGCTGGTGCGTGATTTTCTCCATCGTTTTTCTACATGAAGAATTTTAAAAGTTATCAGGAGAGTTTTGTACTTGAGTTGATTGCTTATTGGGAGCCAGTGTAGATGAAATAGGAGAGGGGCTACATGTTCGTATCTAGAAGCTCCAAGATGGTTTGTGCCGCAGTATTCAATGCCAGTTGCAGAGGATGGAGAGTATATCCAGGAAGACCATGTAGGATGATATTAGAGGAGCGATAAGGGCTTGGAGGGCAGAATGGAAGTCTGTAGGCTCCAATAAAGATCAGAGATGACAGAAGGAACGTATTTTATGATAGACAGCTTTCGTGATATTGTTTATATGGGACTCCATGTTTAGGGAGTGGTTCAGGGGGATGCCCAGATATCTAACCTCATGATTAGACTTCAGATCAACATTCTTAACCTGTAGGGTTGTTGGGGGTAAGAATGTTGAGATTTTTGTGATAAAAAGGACTTCTGTCTTTTAATTGTTCACTTTCAGGTTGTGAGCGGCTAGCCAGTTGGAGACAGCATTAAAACAACTGATTACACATTGAGTGAAAAAAATTTCTCTTATTAGTCTTAAATAGGTTACACCCTGTAGTTTCATTGCATGCTCCCTAGTCTTTCTATATTTTAATGGCGTAAACAATCGATCTACGTTTACCCGTTCCACTCCATTCATTCATTTATAGACCTCTATCATATCTCCCCTCAGCAGTCTTTTCCATCTGTCCAAGAAAGGTCAACGGGTCTTCAGTAGTAGACTGGCTAATCTACTGAAGAGGGCTTTAAACTAGATTCGTTGAGGATGGGTGAAGAAAGCCCCCAGCTAAGTGAAAGCCCCCAGGTAGGTGATACATTAAATAACTTTATGAAAATGGGTAACAGGGGTAACATATGGAAAGCAGTGTGTATAAATGCCCGTTGCATGGGAAATAAGATCCCTGATGTTGAAGCTTTGGTGGGAGTGGCTGACTTGGATTTAGTGGCAGTTACAGAAACATGGTTCACAGAAAACCATGATTGGGATGTAACTATACCTGGCTATACTTTATTCAGAAAGGACAGGGTAGGAAGTAGGGGAGGAGTGGCACTATATGTAAAAACTACTCTTAAAGCTTTGGAATTACAGAGTTTAAAAGGGAGAGGGGAGGCATTGTGGGTTAAACTAGAAAGAGGGAAAGAGAAATCTATTTACATAGGTGTGATATACAGACCTCCCTCACAAGAGGAAGAGGTGAACAGAGAGTTAATTGAAGACATACCCAGCATTGCTAGGAAAAGGGAAGTGCTACTGATAGGATATTTCAATATGCCAGATGTTGATTGGAATGCAGTTCCAGACACAGCTTGACACTGCCTGGTATGCTTGAATTCATTCAAATAATCACTTGTATTAATATATGAATTTTCCAAAGCGGGTCTCAGACTGGGAGCTACAGCATAGACAACTGCCTTCTCTTGCTCCTGTTTTGCATCAATGACCCATTTTTTCCATTTTTATACTTCAATATGCCTTAATTCAAGTGAATCAAAATCCCAAAATGTTACAAAGCGTGACAAAACAGAATGAATAAAGTCAGGCTTATCTTAATATCATTATCTCGTCCCAACGCCAGACTCAGCGCTGCTACGTTTCACGAACCCGTGTCGTTTCTTCAGGGGCTCACTAGCCGACACCAAAAGCTGGTTTTGTTCTGGAAAAATAAAATTGCCATGCTTAAAAACTATTGCTTAAAAAATTGTTAATATACTGAAGATTAACATGTTGTTCCGCTTGATAAAATTATATAACAAGATCTCACTGCATGTGTTCACCGCAAACACGTTCACTACCAAGTATCAAAAAACGCCGCGCATGCGGCTTGCAGTGTTAAAAGGTGCGGGTATATACTGAGGACAATCACAATGTTCTAATGCAGTATGCTAATCAAACACAGAGATTCCAATCGATTTGTGTATTTAGCCCACTAGGGTTAACAGTTTGCAATACAAAAATCCATCGCTGTTCTCGGTATGTTAAAGTCTGATTTTCCCGAAGCCCCTCTGGTGACTCGTTCTATGCAAAAACAACGTAAATCACTAAAGTTATGATGGTAAGCAAGACAATGAGCTACCATAGGAGCTGTTATATTCTTGCATTTTAATCTACTACGATGCTCCACCAAACGAGTCTTGCTAATATCTACATGGGAGCCTTTGAGGCGGAATGGTTGAAGCGATCAGATCTGCATGAACAGGTCCGGTTCTGGTGCCGTTACACTGATGACATTTTTGTCATCTGGACAGGGTCTCTGGAATCACTTAATAATTTTGTTAGCTGGCTGAATACGCGAGAAAATTCAATTCGATTTACTAGCACTTCTAGTCAAACTTGTATCACATTTTTGGATGTCCAAGTTAGAAGAGGAGATACTGGATGGATAACCAATGTTTTTTGCAAACCGACGGATAGAAATGGTCTATTGCACTACGACAGTCTTCATCCACGTAAATTGAAGGACAGCCTCCCGTTCTCTCAGTTCCTCCGATATCGGAGGAACTGTTCAGACATTCAGGACTTTAAATTTCAAGCCAACAGTTTAAAACAAAAATTTCTGCGACGTGGATACCCGCTCAGGATAGTAGAAAAGGCCTATAAACGGGCACTGTATAACCATCGGGAATATTTATTAGAGTCTAAACCCCCCGGTGAGGAGGATACATCAATTAATTTAGTGACCCAATATTCCCCATACAGTCGTGATATACAGAACATTCTTAAGAAACACATGAATGTGCTTCATAGTATTCCAGAACTTCGAGAGAAACATACGGTGTGTCTGGACACGGAATAGGAATCTCAAAGAATTGTTATGCCCCACCGTTTCACAGTTTGGAGTAACAGCAGGTTTAGAAAGACCAGCAGGTCATTCTCGCTGTGGCGATTGCTCATTTTGTGAGCTCAATCAAGAGATTACATTTTTTGAACATCGGGGCAAAAGATACAGTTTGAAATACTCAACTAATTGTCAAACTACACAGGTAGTTTATGTGATCCAATGCCCCTGTCAGTTGCTATATATTGGGAAAACTCTACGTTCCTTCAAGACTCGTTTGGTGGAACATCGTAGTAGATTAAAATGCAAGAATTTAACAGCTCCTATGATAGCTTATTGTCTTGCTTACCATCATAACTTTAGTGATTTACGTTGTTTTTGCATAGAACGAGTCACCAGAGGGGCTTCGGGAAAATCTCCAGATCAGACTTTAACATACTGAGAACAGCGATGGATTTTTGTATTGCAAACTGTTAACCCTAGTGGGCTAAATACACCTATCGATTGGAATCTCTGTGTCTGATTAGCATACTGCATTAGAACATTGTGATTGTCCTCAGTATATACCACCACCTTTTAACACTGCAAGCCGCATGCGCGGCGTTTTTTGATACTTGGTAGTGAACGTGTTTGCGGTGAACACATGCGGTGAGATCTTGTTATATAATTTTATCAAGCGGAACAACATGTTAATCTTCAGTATATTAACAATTTTTTAAGCAATAGTTTTTAAGCATGGCAATTTTACTTTTCCAGAACAAAACCAGCTTTTGGTGTTGGCTAGTGAGCCCCTGAAGAAACGACACGGGTTCGTGAAACGTAGCAGCGCCGAGTCTGGCATTGGGACGAGATAATGATATTAAGATAAGCCTGACTTTATTCATTCTGTTTTGTCACGCTTTGTAACATTTTGGGATTATGATTCACTTGAATTAAGGCATATTGAAGTATAAAAATGGAAAAAATGGGTCATTGATGCAAAACAGGAGCAAGAGAAGGCAGTTGTCTATGCTGTAGCTCCCAGTCTGAGACCCGCTTTGGAAAATTCATATATTAATACAAGTCACTATTTGAATGAATTCAAGCATACCAGGCAGTGTCGAGCTGTGTCTGGAACTGCATTCCATGTTATTAGAGTAATTTATTTATTTTTTGGCTCAACTGTATAATTACTCATAAGTTTTTAGACCAAATAAGATTGTTTAGCACAAAGATGTTGATTGGCACATTCCTGCTGCAGTATCAACTAGAAGTAAGGAGATCCTGGATTCTCTACAGGGAGAACTATTCAGGCAATTGGTAACAGTCCCCACACGTGAAGGGGCCATACTGGACTTGGTGCTTACCAATGGTGAAAGTGTTTCCGATGTTGTAGTGGGAGATCATTTTGCATCCAGTGATCACCAGATGGTGTGGTTCAGTATTAGGACTAGGGCTGTTAGAATCCATTCAAAGGCAAGGATCTTAGATTTTAGGAAGACTAACTTTGCGAAGATGGGCCAATACCTCAGGGAGTCGTTAGTTGGATGGGAACAGCTGAGGGATGTAGAAAAACAGTGGGAAAAACTGAAAGGGGATATATTAAGGGCAACCAACCTTTTTGTTAAAATGGTAAATAAAGGTAAAAGGAAAAGGAGACCGCTATGGTTTTCGAAAGAAGTAGCTGAAAAAGTGAAGAAAAAGAGTGAGGCCTTCATGAAATACAAGAGATCACAGAGAGAGGAAGACAGGCATCTGTATTTGGAAAAACTTAGAGAAGCTAGCAAAGTAGTCAAGAAGGCAAAAATTCAAAAGGAGGAGGAAATAGCCAATGCAATAAAATGGGGGGATAAGACATTTTTCAGATATATTAGTGAGAAGAGGAAGGGCAAGAGTGGTATTGTCAGACTCAAGGGTGCAGGGGAGGAATATGTAGAAGCTGATAAGGATAAAGCGGAATTGCTTAAATATTTTTGTTCTGTGTTCACAGATGAAGAACCAGGAGCAGGACCTCAGAAAACACCCAGAAATAGGAACAGAAGCAAAGGACATCTTGAACAATTTTCAAAAGACTGTGTTCGTGAGAAACTATCTCAACTTAAAGTAGACAAAGAGAATACTGAGGGAACTTGGGGATGTTCTAGCAGCTCCACTGACTGACCTTTTCAATGCCTCGGAGTCGGGAGTGGATCCAAAGGACTGGAGAGAGGCTCATGTGGTGCCTTTACACAAAAGCGGAAGTAAGGATATAGTTGAAAACTACAGGCCGGTTAGTTTAACTTCGGTGATGAGTAAATTATTGGAAACGCTGCTGAAAGAGAAAATAGTGAGGTTTCTGGAGTCCAGCGGATTACCAGATCCAAGGCAGCATGGATTCACCAGAGGCAGGTCTTGTCAGACAAATCTGATTGATTTCTTTGACTGGGTGCCCAGGGAGTTGGACCGAGGGAGAGCCCTAGATCTGGTGTATTTAGATTTCAGTAAAGCCTTTGACACTGTTCCTCACAGGCGACTTATAAACAAACTGAGCTCCTTAGGGATGGACCCTAAAGTTACTGCTTGGGTTAGAAACTGGTTGGGTGGGAGGTGACAAAGAGTACAAGTAAATGGAGCTCACTCTGAGGAGAAGGATGTTACCAGTGGTGTGCCCCAGGGATCTGTCCTTGGTCCGATTCTTTTTAATATCTTTGTTAGTGATATAGCAAAAGGGCTTTCAGGTAAGGTTTGCCTCTTTGCGGATGATACCAAAATCTGCAATAGAGTACACACCCAGGAAGGGGTAGATAATATGAGGAGGGATCTAGCTAAGCTTGAAGAATGGTCTAGAATTTGGCAGCTGGGATTTAATGTTAAAAAATGTAAGGTCATGCATAGTATAGGGGGTGAAGTACTTTTGTCCACTAAAGAAGAGCGGGACCTAGGCGTGGTTGTGTCTGATGATCTTAATGTAGCTAAACAGCAAATTAAATGAATAAAAAGATTAAATACTAAAAAGTTGCTAAACAGGTAGAAAAGGCAACGGCAAAAGCTAGGAGGATGCTTGGGTGCATACGGAGAGGAATGGCTAGCAGAAAAAAGGAGGTGATAATGCCTCTGTATAAGCCTTTGGTGCGACCTCATTTGGAGTATAGTGTGCAATTCTGGAGACCGCACCTTCAAAAGGATGTGAACAGGATGGAGTCGGTGCAGAGGGTGGCTACTAAAATGATTAGTGGTCTTCATTATAAAGCATATGAGGACAGACTGAAGGATCTTAATATGTACACCTTAGAGGAAAGGCGGGATAGAGGTGATAAGATTGAGATGTTTAAATACCTCCGTGGCATAAATGTTCAGGGAGAGAGCCTCTTTCAATTGAAAGCAAGTTCTGCTATGAAGGGACATGGGAGAGGGTGAAGGGAGATAGATTCAGGAGTGATATGCGGAAATATTTCTTTACGGAAAGAGTAGTGGATGCGTGGAATAGTCTCTCAGTGGGGGTGGTAGAGATTAGGACAGTAACTGAATTCAAAAAAGCATGGGACACACACAGAGGATCTCTAAAGGTAAAAAAGGGACTGTTGTGGTTATGGAAGGACAGACTAGATAGGCCATGTGGTCTTTTTCTGTCGTCATATTTCTATGTTTTTAGCCTCTCTTCTTAGGGGTATCCTTCCATCCCCTTTACCATTTTGATGGCTCTTCTCTGTACTTTTTCTAATAACGTTCTATCATTTTAAGATATGGCGGCCAGAATTGCACACAATATTCAAGGTGCGGACGCTCATGGAACGATAGAGGCATTATAATATCCTTTGTTTTATTCTCCATTCCTTTCCTCATGATATCTAGCATTCTATTTGCTCTCTTGACCACCATTGCAAACTGGGCGGAGGGTTTTAACATGTTATCCATGACGACGCCTAAATCTTTTTCCTGGGTGGTGGTTCCTAATGTGGAACCTTGCATCGTTTAACCATAGTTTGGGTTGTTCTTTCCTAGGTGCATAACTATGAACTTGTCCACATTAAATTTCATCTGCCATTTGGATGCCCAGTCTTCCAATTTATCAAGATCCTCTTGCAATTTTCCACAATCCTCATGGGTTTTAACAACTTTAAATAGTTTTGTGTCATCTGCAAATTTGATAACTTCACTCATTCCCATTTCAAGGTCATTTATGAGAATGTTAAAAAGAAGCTGACCCAGCACACATCCCTGGGGTAAAGCATAGTTACTCACCTCTAACAGATGATCTCCGGGAACAGCAGGAATTTAGTACTCACATATGGGGTATCGTCGGTACCGACGGAGCCTGCGCGGGAACGCTCCCTAGCGTCCAATTAGAAAGCTTTTGGGAGCATCCTACAGCACCTGCATGCTACCTTCACGCCTTTCCCAACTGCCTCTCCCCAGTTGAGTTTTAAAGCTGAGACAAAGAGAGAGAGGGAAAGGAAAGAGATAGAGAGATACAACTCCTAGGGGAGGTGGGTGGGTTGTGAGGACTAAATTCCGGCTGTTCCCGGAGATCACCTGTTACAGGTGAGTAACTATAGTAAGCAAGAATGTAGTCATCACATATGGGGACTCCCTAGCTTTAGATGCCAGGGAGAGACCACAGAAGTTGTGTGTCCCTGAACAGGGCTCCACTTCACCCCATGGATCTCTGGCATCCTACCAGGGATGGTGGGTAGGAGTTGATTAGGTATGGAACAGGTGTTGGAGAACAGCCTGACCAAACAAGGCATCCCGGCAGGAGTCCTTGTCCAAGCAGTAATGGGCTGTAAAGGTATGAACCGAGGCCCAAGTGGCTGCTTGACAGATGTCGTCGATAGACAGAGTGTAGATGAGCCATTCAGGCTGCCATGGCTCTCACATAGTGAGCTGTTACATGGCCCTCCAGAGAAAGGTTCTTACTCTGATAGGCGAAGGAAATACACTGAGCAATCCAGTTAGACAGTGTTCTCTTGGAGACTGGAAGTCCCAAATACGAAGGATCAAAAGCAACAAAGAGTTGAGAGGACTATCTATGTTGCTGTGTTCTTTTTAAGTAAAAGGCTAAAGCTCTTTTACAGTCCAAGGTATGGAGGTATCTCTCTGCATTGAATGCACGAGGCCTTGGAAAAAACACAACTAGGTAGACCGCTTGGTTTAGATGAAAAAGGCAAGACCACCTTTGGCATAAAGTGTGGATGAGTCCTAAGGACTATCTTGTCATGATGGAACCTTGTATAAGGTGGATCAGCTACTTGCGCTTGCAACTCACTAATGCGGCGTGCTGATGTGAATGCAATGAGAAAGATAACCTTCCAAGAAAGGAATTTCAAGGAGGTAGTAGCTAAAGGTTCGAAAGATGGCTTCATGAGCTGCCCAAGAACCAGGTTTGAGTCCCATGCCACCGGTGGTGGCCTAATGGGAGGCTTAGTTAGAAGAAGGCCTCTTATAAATCTTGCTATAAGAGGATGAGAGGAAATAAGTTGTCCATTTAGAGGCTTAAAGGAAGTTGCAATAGCACTCAAATGGACTCTTACTGAATTATTTTTAAGACCTGCATTGGATAAATGAGGGAGATACTCCAGCAATGATTCCAGAGGTATCGCAAGGGGGTTAAGACCCTTTTGCGAACACCATATGGTAAACCTTTTCCACTTGAAAGCATAAGAGCGTCTTGTGGAAGGTTTCCTGGAAGCCAAAAGAATATCTTTGACTTGCTGACTGATATTAAGATCATGGAGATCTAGGCCTTCAGCAACCAAGCCCTGAGACGCCGAGACTGGGGATTGGGATGCTATAACATTCCGTCCTCCTGGGATAGGAGATCCGGAGCAGACCCTAATTGCAGGGAGGGAGCTTGAGAGAGCTGTAGAAGCAAAGGGTACCACACTTGCCGTGGCCAATGTGGAGCTATGAGAATCATATGGCCTCTGTCTCTCTGAAGCTTGAATAGGGTTTTGGGAATTAGGGGAATGGGTGGAAAGGCATACAGGAAGTCTTGACCCCAATGAAGGAGGAAAGCATCCCTGGCCTGATCCTTCTGAGCCGGAATTCTGGAACAGAACCTGGGAAGTTTGGCATTCCACGGACATGCAAAGAGGTCTATGTCCGGGGTTCCTCAAATTTGAAAAATCTTGGTTACCTGGTCTTCATGCAGAGACCATTCGTGTGGAAGCAGAACTCGACTGAGTCTGTCTGCCCAAGAGTTTTGTATGCCTGGAAGATACACTGCCAGGAGATGAATCTGATGCTCTTTGGCGAGGGCCCATAGTTGCAAAGCTTCGTTGCAAAGTGACAGAGAGCCTGTTCCCCCCTGCTTGTTCACATAGAACATGGCTACTTGATTGTCCGTATGAATGAGGACTGTCTTGCAGCTGAGCAGGGTGTGGAACACTTGCAGAGCAAGGAAGATTGCTCTGAGCTCCAAGAGATTGATATGTATTTGACTCTCCTGTGGAGACCAGGTCCCTTGGGTGGAGAGGTCTTGCAGATGAGCTCCCCAACCCACTGAAGAAGCATCTGTTGTGAGAGTTGCTTGGGGTAGGGGTTGTTGAAAAGGGGACCCCAGCAACAGGTTTTGAGTGGACTTCCAACACTGGAGGGACAGAATAAGGCGACTTGTGTTTGCTATTTTGTCTGACAGGCATCCTGATGCCTGGGTCCATTGAGTGGATAAAGTCCACTGAGCTGCCCTCATATGGAGGTGAGCATAGGGAACCACATGCACCATAGATGCCATGTGGCCTAGTAGTTGTAACATTTCTCGAGCAGTTAGATGAGGCTTTAGCACTGCTTGAGAAGTTAACTGTACCATGCGAAGGCAACGGGCCTGGGGGAGATAGGCCCTTGCCTTTCTGGTATCCAGCAAAGCTCCTATGAACTCTAAAGACTGAATGGGAGTTAGACTGGATTTTGGGATGTTTATTACCAGCCCTAAATACTGAAGGATACGCATTGTGCAAGATAGGGAAGTCCTGGCCTCTGACTCTGTTGGTGTTCGAATGAGCCAGTCGTCTAAGTAAGGGAAGACAAATATCCCTAGAGTGCGAAGAAATGCTGCTACTACAGCCATGCATTTCGTGAACACCCTTGGTGCTGAGCCCAGGCCAAAAGGAAGCACCCTGTATTGGTAGTGCTTTTGCTGAAAAAGGAACCGAAGGAACCTTCTGTGAATTGGATGGATGAGGACATGAGTGTACTCATCCTTGAGATCTAGAGAACAAAGCCAATCCTGACTCTGAAGGTATGGCAGCAGAGATCCGAGAGAAATCATCTTGAATTTCTCTTTGACAAGGAATTTGTTCAATTCTCTGAGGTCTATGATAGGTCTGTAACCCCCTGTTTTCTTTGGGATAAGAAAATAAGGGGAATAGAACCCTGTACCCTGCTGATGAATGGGTACTTCTATTGCCCCTTGGGCAAGAAGGATAGTGACTTCCTGACCTAACAGGTTGATGAGAGAGGTCGGAGAATTGAACTGCTTTACTATTGTGTGAGGGGGCATGCTTGAAAAATGAAGCTTGTACCCCCTCCTTTATTATGGAGAGTGTCCAATGCTCTGCTGTTATCTGCCCCCATCTGGGGTCAAAATGACAACCTTCCTGGAAGAAAAAAAATGGCGGTACCGGTGAAGCGTCGAGGAAGGCAGACGCAACCACAAAAAAGAAAGAAATAAAAATAATTCTTCTCCGGTGACAGGAACACGACCTGCTGGCTCCGCGGAAAAAGAACTGGAGAGAGGCAATTGGGAAAGGCGGGAAGGCAGCATGCAGACGCTGTGGGATGCTCCCAAAAGCTTTCTAATTGGATGCTTGGGAGCGTTCCCGCGCAGGCTCCGTCCGTACCGACGATACCCCATATGTGATGACTACATTCCTGCTTGTTCCTGGAGATTCCACTATTCACCTTTCTCCATTGGGAAAATTGGCAATTTAGCCCTCCCCTCTGCTTTCTATCTTTTAAACAGTGTTTGTTCTGGTGGCTCTTCTTTTGATGCTATCCCGCTCTAAATTGGTGTACCCCAAGGATCTGTCTTAAATCCACTCCTTTTCTCTCTCTATACCCTTGGTGCGCTCTTCTCTTCACATGGCTTTCAGTACCATCTTTACGCTGACTCCCCCCAGATTTACCTCTCTATGTCTGAAATATCTCCGGCAATCCACGACCTGGATCTCTGCCTGCCTTTCTGACATTGCTGCCTGATTGTCTCACCGCCGCTTGAAAGTGAACATGACCAAAACCAAGCTGCTTATTTTTCCCCCTAAAAGCTCATCTCCTCTTCCTCCTTTCTTAGTCTCTGTGGATAACTCTCTACTCTTCTCTGTTTCCTCATGGATTGTTTTGACTCCTCTCTCTGATCCACACAAATCCATCTGATAGCTAAGACCTGCCATTTCTCTCTCTATATCAACAACAAAATCTGCCCTTATCCACTCCTTTATCACCTCCTGTCTTGACTACTGTAACCTACTCCTTGTTGGTCTCCCTTTAAAACATCTCTCTCCTCTTTAATCTGTTCAACACTCTGCTGCAGGGTTAACTTTCCACCAGCCTCATCATGCCCATATTACCCCTCTTCTCAAATCACTTCATTGGCTCCCTATTCGTTTCTGCATCCATTTCCAACTTCTCCTGCTGACCTATAAGTCCATTCACTCTGCAGCTCCTCACTACCTTTCTTCTCTTATCTCTCCCTACATCCCCCTTCGGGAACTCCACTCTTATGGCAAATTGCTTCTGTCTGTGCCCTTCTCTTCTATTGTTAACTCCAGACTTCATTCCTTTCATCTTGCGACACCTTATACCTGGAACAAGCTACCTGAGTCCGTATGCCAGGCGCCTTCTCTGACCCTTTTCAAATCCAGACTGAAAACTCACCTTCATTGCTGCTCTCGGATCTTGACTCACCTGATCTCCTTGTGTGTCTTTACCATTCCCCCTAGATGTATCCCTGTCTACACATTCTGTGTTGTCTGTTTTGACTAGATTGTAAGCTCTGATGAGCAGGGACTGTCTTACATGTCTGTGTAGCGCTGCATGTGTCTTGTAACACTATACAAATGCTCAATAGTCGTAGTAGAAGTAGTAGTTCTCACACATGGGACTCCCCAGCTACAGGCTACCAAAAAGCCTAAAAAAAGTCACAGGCACCCCAAAAATCGAATTGTGAATGGCAGCTGAAATGCCAAAGAGCTTCAAGCATTGGGGTGCAACTCCAGCATCTGTGAGGGAAATAGACTTTCCGGTTTTCTGGACATACAGAAGGTTTGTATTAAAGGAGTTGCACTAGTCCAAAAGAGGTGCCAAAGAATTGCCTGGGCGAAGGAGCTGTCATGCTGGGCGGCCCCCTTGAGATAGTAGTGAGCTGCACGGAAGCTGCCATAGCCCAAATATTATGTGCCATCACATGATGCTCCAGAGAAAGACCAGTCTGTCGAAAGGCAAAGGAAATGCGGTCAGTCACCTAGGTAGAAAGGGTGCGCTTAGAGACTGCCATGCCAAGTTTGTTGTGGTCATAAGAAAAACAGCTGTGTGGAGCGCGATGAGCCTTCACCCAGTCAAGGTAGAAAGCCAAAGCCTGTTTACAGTCCAAGATATGAAGATAGGCTTCCACCCTGTGTGCGTGCGGCCTGGGAAAGGTGGGAAGAACCACTTCCTGACTGAGAAAGGAAGGGCGAAACCACCTTAGGGAGAAACTTGGGGTGTGTGTGGAAAACTGCCCTATTTCTATGAAACCTAGTGTAAGAGGCATGAGCCACCAGTACTTGCAGCTCGCTAACCCTGAGCGCTGAAGTGAAAGCCACTAGGAAGACGATCTTCCACAAAAGGTACTTGAGATGGCAGGAAGCCAATGGTTGAAAAGGAGGGTCAATGAGCTCACTCAGAAGCACATTTAAGTAGTATGCCGCCGCCGGCAGGCAAATAGGGGGCCTCAAGAACAAGAGGACCCGCATGAAGCAGACAATGAGAGGATGAACTGCCATACATGATGGTATGCCACTAGGGCGCTCAGATGCACCCTAATGGAAATGGACTTTAACTCAGCCCAGGAGAGGTGCAGAAGATACTGCAAGATCACCTGCACTGGACAAAAGAATTTTATTTATTCATTTAGCTGAGTTTATATACCGCTGTATCTACAAGTCAAAGCAGTTTAAATAAAACAAACAGACCCAAATGGGCTTAACGTGAAACAAAATTGGCTGAAACCTCTATCTGCACAGCAGACCGAAAACCTGCATCGTTTGAGGTGTATGCTCATCTGGCGAAAGCCTTGCGGGACGTGAGGAGGACATCCTCATAGAAACATAGAAACATGATGACAGAAAAAGACCACAAGGCCCATCTAGTCTGTCCTTCCATAACAACTACAACAGTCCACTTTTTACCTTTAGAGATCCTCTGTGTTGGTCCCATGCTTTTTTGAATTCAGTTACTGTCCTCAATGTGTCTAGGCAAGTGATGCTGAGAAAGGGCTATCCTCTCAGTATCCAACACCATCAGAGATAATGACTGGAGATTGGGTTGCAGGAGGGTGGTGCTGTTCTGGGAGATCAGAGCCGGGGCGAACTCAAAGGGAATGAATGGCGCCTGAGAAAGTCTGAGCAGCAGAGGGTTCCATGGCTGCCGAGGCCAGCGTGGGGCAATAAGGATCACTTTGGCCTCATCCATCTGGACCTTGAAGAGAGTCTTGGCCACCAAGGGCATGGGCAGGTAAGCATATAGCATGCCCTTGTCCCAGGGGAGAAGCAGCACATCGGCTGCAAGGCGGCTCTGCCAAGGTATCCTGGAGCAGAACAGTGGCAGCTGAGCATTGTGAGTGTTGGCAAAGAGGTTCACCGTAGGCGTGCCCCACTTCTGGAAGATGTCCCATGACACTGGCAGGTTGAGGGTCCACTCGTGATGCTGCAGCACTCTGAGCCAGTCCACCAGAACAATTTCCTGTCCAGGGAGGTAGATGGCCCAGAGGACATACCCCACCGGTTTACGAAGTTCCAGAGTCTGATCACTTCCCAGCAAAGGTGGTAAAACCCTGTGCCTCCCTATTTGTTGATGGAGAACATTGCCACTTGATTGTCCATTCGAACCAGGACAACCTGATTCACCACATAATGCTGAAACACTCGCAGGACATTTGTGACCGCTCTGAGTTTGAGAAGGCTGATCTGAAGCTGGCTCTCTTCCTGCTATCAGAGACCATGGGACTGAAGGCCATTCCAATGGGCTCCCCAGCTGAGCTTAGAGGCACCCGTGGTGATGATCTATTGATGTGGAGGAACCTGAAAAAGCAGTCTCAAAAGAAGATTGTACAACTGTTGCCACCAGTCAAGGGAAGGGAGAGGGGTGGGGTGACCCATACCCTGTCTGACAGGCGCCACATCCTCTGCTTCCACTGAGTACAGAGAGTCCACTGGGCCCAACGCATGTGGAGATAGGCTGAGGGAGTGACATGAACTGTTGAGGCCATGTGCCCCAGGAGCCAGAGCATCCAAAGAGCCAAGACAGTTGGTGAGGTTTGGACCTCCCCCACTAAGACAGACAGGCCCTTGCCCCAGTGGAGAAGAAGCACCGATGATGTGCTCTGGATGGATCGGAGGGAACGTCCCAAAGGAGGATGGTGTCAGAGACTCCTCATAGTCTCCCACGCCGACTCGGAGTCACATGAATCGGCAAGAGCCCCCCCAGTTGTTGGACCGGCATGGCGATGACTCCCGGTGTTGGATCTCCAGCGCTGCCGTGCCCAATGCAGCATCAGGACTGAAGTCTGTCACTGACAGCAGACACCAATTGAGCCTACCTCTTTAGGATCCTCAGGAAAGGTCCTAATTGAGGACAGCCCTGTGGCTGGCACAGATGACCCAGAGTGACTGAGCATCGGACCCTGCTGTGCCTCCAGGAATGCAGCAAAGCTGCGTTCCAAGGCCACCATCCTGGCCTCAATGCTGGACAGCTCCACAGCGACATGTGCTGGCATCGGGTCCCTGGCAGGGGAATCTCTGATAGTGATGACAGTTAAAATTTAATGTAAAGAAGTGAAGTCATGTACTTGGGATGCAGAAATCCAAAGGAATGGCATTCCATAGGAGGCGAGAGGTTGGTGTGCACAGACCAGGAGAGGGACCTCAGAGTGATAGTGTCTGAGGATCTAAGGTGGCAAAACAAACAATATGACAAGGCAGTAGCCAAAGTCAGAAGGATGCTGGGCTGCATACAAAGAGGTATAACCAGCAGAAAGCAGGTGGGTATTAATGGCCCTGTAGAAATCATTGGGGAGGCCTCATATGGAGTACTGTCTTCAGTTCTGGAGACTACATTTCACAAGGGATATAAAAAGACTTGAAATGGTTCAGAGGAAGGTGACCAAAATGATTTGGAGCTTGTGCCAGAAGTAGTATGAGAAAAGACTTGAAGACCTAAATATATGTACACTAGAGGAGAGAAGGGACAGAGGATATACGATACAGAACAATGGGCAAAACTGAAAGGGCATATTTTAAGGGCAATAAACCTTTTTGCTAGAAAGGTAAATAAATGTAAAAGGAAAAGGAGGCCACTATGGTTCTCAAAAGTAGCTGAAAAGGTGAAGAAAAAAAAAAAAAAAAAAAAGAGGGCCTTCATAAACATAGCAAATGACGGCAGATAAAGACCAGTATTGTCCATCTAGTTTGCCCAGTAAGATGGTATGAGTAGGTGCACCTGCCACTCTGTGCAGGCCACCCCTCCCCATGTCTTTGTTTAGGGGTGAACCCGCCGCTCCATGTAGGACACCCCTATTTGTTGAGAAATTAGACGTTTCAGTTTATTTTGATTTTATCCTGTTGCTGTAAAGGGATCCACTGTGTGTGTCCCATGCCATTTTGAATTCCGTCACTGTGTTTGCCACCACCACATTCATCAGGAGGGCATTCCAAGCATCCACCACCATTTCAGAGAAAAAGTATTTCCTGACATTGCCTTTCAATTTACCACCTTGCAGCTTCATGTTATGCTCTCTAGTTTTACAGCTTCCCCGTCTTTGGAAGAGGTGTGTTTGTTCATTATTTCAATTTAAGTATTTAAAGGTCTGAATCATATCCCCCCTATCTCTCCTCTCCTCCAAAGTGTACATATTTAGGTCTTCAAGTTTCTTCTCATAAGGCTTCTGACGCAGGCTCCAAATCATTTTGGTCACCTTCCTCTGAACAGTTTCCAGTCTTTTTACATCCTTTGCAAGATATGGTCTCCAAAACTGAACACCAGTGACTTATACAGTGGCATTAGTACCTCTTCCTTTCTGCTGGTAATTCCTCTTTGTATGCAGCCCAACATCCTCTTGGCTTTTGCCACCGCCTTGTCGCACTGTTTTGCCACCTTGAGATCTACAGAAATAATCACACCAAGGTCTTTCTCCTGGATCCGTGCACACCAACCTCTCGCCCCCTATTGCGTACATTTCCCTTGGATTTCTGCTACCCAAGTGCATGACACTGCACTTTTTTGTATTAAATATTAATTGCTAAGCATTAGACCATTCTTCCAGCTTTTGTAGATCTTTCCTCATGTTAATCACTCCCTCGGGGGAGTCCACTCTGTTGCAAATTTTCGTGTCATCTGCAAAAAGACAGACCTTTCCATTCAGTCTTTCAGCAATATCACTCACAAAGTACATAAAGTACATAAAACACATAAAGCACGTACATAAAGTACAAGAGAATCACAGAAAGGAAAACAAGCATCAATATTTGGAAACACTTAGAGAACTAATAAAATAGTCAGGAAAAGCGTAGTTACTCACCTGTAGTAGGTGTTACTCCAAGAACAGCAGGAATAAGTCATCACATATGGATGTCGTTACCAACAGAGTCCCATGCGGAATGCTCCCCAGCTTCCACCGGAAGCTTTGGGAAGTTGCACCGTGCATGCACACGTACCTTCCAGCCTGTGGCGCCATCTTCTCCAGTCAAATGTCAAAGCAATAGCCCAGAAAGCAATTCCACGGGGTGGTGGGAGGGTTGTGAGTACTTATTCCTGCTGTCTACAGAGAACTCCTGCTACAGGTGAGTAACTACACTTTCTCCATGGAGAAGCAGGAAGTCCTCATGTATGGGACTCCCAAGCTGCAGGCTATCGAAAACAGAGGAGGCAAAAGTCCAAAAGGGGCACCGAGTTGGAGAACAATAAAAGGTAGTCCCTCAAGGGACTCCACAGATTCAACATCCTCAGCATACAGCAGCACAGAGGTTCTTCTTACATTTGCAGGTAGCCTGGACGGACAGAAGGGCCTGTGGGAAGGAGTTGGATCTAAGACCCAAAGAGATGCCGGAGTATGGCCTGGCAAAAGTTGCTGTCCCATCGGCAATTCCCATCCAGACAGTAATGGGTTGTGAACAATGTGGACTGAAGACCACATAGCAGCCTTGCAGATTTCATCCATGGAGACCGAGCGCAGGTTAACAACTGACGCAGCCATGGCTTGGACATTGTGAACTGACATGACCATCAAGGTTCAGGCCTGCCTGGGAATATGCCAAGGAAAAGCGGTCAGCTAGCCACAAGGGATAGTGTGCGCTCAGAGACTGCAGCACCCATCTTACTGGGGTCAAAGGAGACAAACAAGCTGGGTAGACCATCAGTGGGCTTTTGTATGTTTGAGGTAGATGGTCAAGACACACTCACAGTCCAGCATGTGCAATGCTGCCTCACCCTGGATGGCAGGAAGCTTCGGGAAGAAAGCTGGCAGAACAATTAATTGGTTGAGGTATAATACGGAGACTATCTTCGGCAGGAAATGTGGGTACGTTTCCAAGACCACTCAATTCTGATAGAGGCAGGTGAGCTACCAAGGCCTAAAGATCACTGATACGGTGTGCCATGATCACCACCAGAAACAGGACCTTCCAGATCAAGTACCAAGTCCATAACATCACTGTAGTGATTGCCGTATCCATATTAAACATGAGAGGACATTAAAAGTTGTTAAAAGTTATGTTTTCCTCCCGTTTCTCCCCAAGTTAATGATTAACTCATGCAAAATTGTTTAATGTTTAAATGTTTAATATATAATTCTATTCACGCTGTTTCAATATATTGTTTTTAGTTCTATGTAAACCGCCTTGATTCACGAAAGGCGGTAATAAATACAAATAAAGTACTTCAGAAGGCAAGAGTCAACCAGCTCAAAAGGAGTCCACATGAGCTGAGCAAGGACCATGCTGAGATCCCAAGCCACTGTAGGGAGCTTGACAGGAGGCTTCAAGGGAAGCAAGCCCCACATGAAGTGAGCCACCAGAGCATGTTCAGAGACTGGCCTGCCCACAATGGTAGGCCCCATTTGCATTGAGGTGAACTCCGAGTTTGATTTCATGTTCAAGTCCAAGAGGTGAAAGGAGGTACTCCAGCAACTGATACACTGCACAGGAAAAGGGATCCAGCGCCCTTATCCACACACCAGGAGGCGAACCTCTGCCACCTGAATGTGTAAGCCCGGCATGTTGAGTCCTTGCATGATGTTCATAACATTCTCGGTGAAACTGAGCTCTGAAAGAACTATCCGCTCAGCATTCAGGCCGTGAGGGCTCCTAAGGGCAGCTATTATTCTTGCTGGATGAGTTGCAGCACCCAGATGTCCAAGGTGATAAGGGGCCACTGGTATGCAAAATGGATGAGCTGCCCCCTCCTATGTGAGGGGGAAACCCAATGGACAATGGTAGGTTGGCTATGCTCCTGAAAAAACAGTCAAAAGCCCACCCCCGGCTTGGGTTGTGGGGCAGGCTGGGCCTTTTGAAGCTTCTTCCTCCACTGTTGGGGGCAGGGCATGCTCCTTTGGATGGGCACTGGATAGTACCAGCATGGACGTGAGTAGAAAGCCTTTGTGCCCTGGTACTTCTTGCACCAGGGGTCAGCAGTCTTCCATGAGAACTGGGAGAGCATAATGTGCTCCTCCTCGCACTCACCCGGTTTTCTCCTCAACCCGTTTCCCGAAGAGATTCTCCCCTTGGCAGGGAACATGGGCCAGCTTATCCTGGATCCACTGTTCCATGTCAGAGGACTGGCTCCAAGCCAGCCACCAAGCACAGATTCCAACCACTGACACTCTGCAAGTGGACTTGAAGGCATCGTATGTGGGTCGCATTATGTACTTACATCAATCTTTGCCATGGCCTTTCCAGGCTCGGAAGGAGTCTAGGTAGTAAGCGGGAACATGGGAGGCAAAGTCTGCCGGGTCTAACATATACACCCATATACAGCTGGTACAAAAATATCCTGGCCACCAGCATCGAGCCTTGGTTGCATCTCCTTATGAAGGAATCCAGGGTTCCAGCCTCCCTCTCCCCTGGGAGCAGCATCGAGCCTTGGTTGCATCTCCTTATGAAGGAATCCAGGGTTCCAGCCTCCCTCTCCCCTGGGAGCACTGAGGAATGAGTCTTGGTGCTCTTCACAAGCGTCAAGGCCAATTCAACCACTTGTGTGGTAACTGGGGCTTCTCAAATTCCGGTGTCTTCTGGATACAGTACATCGAGTCCAGCTGCTGGCTGAAGGTGGGAACCATGAGGGAGTTCTTCCACAGCCTCAGCAGCAATCTCTAAAAGACATAGTGCACTGCACAGCCATGGTCTCTTTGGGAACTGAGCTCCTCTGCCCTTTAAGGGGATATTGAATGATTTTCAGAAGACTGAGAACTAGCTAAACTAAAAGTAGACAAAGCGATGGGGCCGGATGGAACGCAGTCTACTCTATCATTCCTGCCAATTCCAGCCCCTCTTCCTGAGTCTATCTAATTCATTTGTTTCCTTTGAGGTCCTTGCCATCTGCCCCTTTTCTCTAATACCTCTCCAGATAGCTGTCATTTATTGACCCCTCATCAAGTCCACCTCTGCCTTTCTTGCCGACTGAGCCCTGGCTCTCCTTTATCTGGATGCATTTTCACCTTCCCTTATTCTTAGGGATTTTGACATTCATGCTGATGACTCTTATGCCTTAAAGCTCCTTTCCCTAACCTTCTCATTCAACTTCCAGTTGTGCTCTACCACTCCTACTCACAAGCATGGCCACTACCTTGACCTAGTCTTCTCCTCCAACTGCTCACCCTCAAACATCTCCACCTCAGTTCTGTCCTTAACTGACCATCTGCTAACCTCCATCCTTAACTACCTCTCATCTTGGTCTCACACTATCTCCACCAACATCTTTAAAAAGTTTCACATTATCCCCTTCAGCTCTCTCCACTGCTGTCTTATCACCTATTAACTCTACTATTTCATCTGAGTCTGTTGATGGGGGAGTATTCTCCTGTAACACTCATCTGCTCTGGATGCACTTGCTCCTTCCTTTCCATGCTCTGTAAGGCATACCGTACCTCAACTCTGGCTATCCTTGAAAACCTACTACCTCTATGGTTACTATGCCCCGGTTACTATGCCTGCTCAGCTGAGTGCCTTTGGCTTAAATCACGTACCCTTGCCGACTGCCTACATTTAAAATTCATGCTAATCTCTTTCCAGTCAGCCACAGCATTCATCAAGCAAGAGTACTATATACATCTAACTCTTACCTCTGATCCTCGGAGTCAGAAATGCTCAACTCTCTCCTCAAGGTCCCTCCTCCCCCAATCCCTTCACTGCCCACACCTTGGCTGACTACTTCCATGACAAAGTCCAGAAGATTAGCCTTGAATTCTCTGCAGGGTTACCTCCACCTCATCTTCCCCCTCTTTAATCCCAAATCTTTCCCTCACTTTCAATCACCCTTTCTTCCTTTTCTGAATCACTGAGGAGGAAACTGAAAATCATTTCTCCTCCTTCAAAATGACTACCTGCTCCTCTGATCCCATTTCCACCCGATTACTAAGCTCTCTCTCTTCCACAATCATCCCTTCCATCTATTGTATCCTTAACATATCACTTTCCACTGCAACTGTTCCTGTGGCCTTCAAACATGCTGTGGTTAGACTGAGAAAGTGACATCACCAGACACAATGGCTGCCTGAGTGCTCAGATCTGGGGCCAACCCTGATTAAAGGCAAGTAAGAACACTCCAGAGATGCCAAAAGAAAGAAAGAACGGCATGACCTAAACTGTATCTGAAGTGAAGGGAGTGATGTCTACCCAGGAAAAACTGTAGACTTAGAGCAGTACGTATATGTAAAAGCGAGCAGCGGGGTAGTGGTGAGAATAAAATGGCGGCGAGCAGTGCACAACAACAAAAGTGAGCAGAAGGTGAAGAGAGGGAAATACAAAGTACTCTAGGCGAAACAAAAGAAGGCAGTCTACGGAGAGTTACTAGAGCCACGTTAATGGAATGGTTCAATGAGATAAAAACGGAAGTCCAGGCGGTTAATATTGAACTGGAAGAGTTAATGGGAAACCTGAAAGAGGAGACAGATGAGCTGACCCATCAAACGGGGGAACATGAAAACCGACTGGAAGCTTTGGAGGTACAAGAAGCCTTGGAAGGTATAATCAGTAAAGAGGAGGAGTGGAAGGAACAAATACAATATAAACGTCACCCCTCCGACAGAAATTATATATTTATTTATTTATTTACATTCTCTTATATACCGCGCTATTCTGCATCAGTGCGGTTTACATTGAACAAACTGAAATTACATTGAACAGGGCATTATAGCTTGGAGATAACTATTTTACAGGGAACATGGGCTATGGAGGGTTAAGTGGCTTGCCCAAGACCACAAGGAGCACCTGTGGGACTAGAAACCCCAGTCCTTCCGGCCCAAGGTTGCTGTCCTCTAGTGGGATTTGAACCCCCGACCTTCCAGCCTGAAGTATCTTGCCCCAACCACTAGGCCACTCCTCCACAAATTAACATTGGAAACATCCCCCTGCCAGTTAAGGAAGAGGTCAAATATCTAGGAGTCACACTTGACGGGACGTTCAGCCTTACTCAACACATAAAACAAACTGTTAAAACGATTTGCTTTAAAATAAGGACAATCCAACAGCTACGACCGATAATAGATAGCACAGACTTCAGAACTGTGGCCCAAACACTAATAACACCTCATCTAGACTATTGCAATGGTATTCTTCAAGGAACTTCTAAGAAAAGCCTACACATTCTACAATTAGCCCCGAAATGTAACAGCAAGGATCATTTACAAAGCAAAAGTAACAGACCACATATCTCCTATTCTCTACGCCCTGCACTGGCTTCCAATCTCATGCAGAATTACCTATAAATCACTAGTTACTACGTTCAAGATCTTTAATATAGCACCGTCCTTCCTGGCTACGCTTGTCCATACCCCACACAGGAAAGCAGGTCAAGAAGAAGAGTGAACCAACACATGTTGCTAGTTCCGGATACCATTCAAAAGATGAGGCAGAAGACAAGCAACACGGCTTTCTCGTTCTATGCACCCACTTTGTGGAACAGCCTCCCAGTTGAACTAAGAGAAATTAAAGACCTTCAATCATTTAGAAAGGAACTAAAAACCTATTTACTCAACACTATTACAACCTTCAACATGATGTTCAGAATTCACAGACCAGCACTGACCAACCACCATATTCTGATCCTACCTAGACAAAGCACACACCCACACCTCTTACACAGCTATTTTGCCATCTAGATCACCCAGCTTACAGATATATTTGATGCCACTTCTGTAAATAGTTATCTGATGTAATTGAATGTAATCTGAATGTAATTAGTTATAGGACGCGGCATCGCTTGCCACTAGTCCCATCTGTTCCATGTGTGATGGCGAAGATGGTCAGGTTCCCATGGAAATAGAGGGAATTCAGGAAATTTCCCCTAGGCAGAGGGAAAAGGAAAAAAAGGCTCATTTTAAAACTACAGCCAGCATTGAAAAAAAGAGTCAGTCAGAACTTGCTGAGCAGAAGCCACGCCCCAGTTCCATAATAGCTAAGGGTGGTGATACAACACAGCTGGGGGCGGGGTGGAAGGAGAGCAGCAAGTCACATGCTTATAAGCCCAAGAGGCCAGAGACAGGAAGTTCAGCTGGGAGAGCCGGTGCAAGTTCAGCAGGGTTGAGCTCGGCGTTGAGTTCAGCTGGGAGTTCGAGGAGTTCAGCTGAGAGGAAAAGAGCTGACAGAACTACAAGCTTCCCAGGAGAGGAAGGGAGACTGGCCCAAGTCTCAGGACAGGAAAGGAGGAGAGCTAATCCTATCACAGAGAAAGAATCTGGAAGGAAGCCTTACTCAGGTCAAGAGGTGTATTCCTGGAGGAGGAGGGGAGATAATCATGCTGCAGTTAACCTGAAACAATTTGACTTCAGCAAGAGCAGAGAGCCATTGCTGAGAGGACGTCACAAAGGTAAAGCTGATTGTCTTAACAAGCCAAAGTCTCAGGAAGACTTATTAGCAAGCCAGCTCTCTGTATTGAGCCAGGAGCCAGCTTATGAAAAAGCCTTTAACCGGGAAGGAGCAAATGTGTTAGAGTTGCTACAACGGTTATTACAGAACCAGGAAGTAATTAGCAAGGAAAAGTATTCTGTTCACCGAGAAGCAGCACAGCTGTGTGGTGATGAGGACTCAGACCTCTCCGGTTCCGTTTGTGAATCAATGGAACTTGGGGAAGATGTTCCATTAACTGATCCAGAGGAATGCATGGAGTGTGATTTGTCTCAGGTAGTCAAATGAAAAACTATCCTTTATATCTGCTGAAAAGAGGTACAGTTTGTTTGGCTTGCCTAACCTTTTATAGAGCCTGAGTGTTTTTATCAGAGTGTTTGCTAGAGGGAATGAGACACGCGTATGGCTAATGGTTGGAGTCTCATGTGCTCTGATTAAGAACCAGGAACAGCTCTGGATGTGTAAAAAGGAAAGGTTACATTCTAAGAAGAGTTTTTACATTGAACAAGTAAATGGACATTTATGTCTGAGCATTTTTGAGAAAAAGCCTTATATTTCAAGAGAAGGTTTTTCTGTTGCTGAAGAAAGCGAGTTTTTGTTTCATTACCTTGTATTCTTTGTTTACCCAAAGTGATTCATGTCATGCCAAGCTTCTTTGGAAGTTCTCTATGCCAAGGGAGGCTTAAATAAAAAAAATCCTGTTTTGCTTTCAATCTCGGCTCAAGCTTTTTTTGCTACACAACTACAGGTGCTTTGAACTACGACTCCCAGAAGCCCTTGCTTCGGGTAGTCATCTTTGAAAGTAATTATCACACCCCTAACGTCAGGCAGCCGCCTAGGCGGACTAGGGGGCGTGACACATGCTTAGAGTTAAATAGTTAATGATGTCCTTCAATTGTTCTTTGTAAAAATAATAGCCTGCTATTATTATCGTTTTGTTATTTGTTAACCACCTCTGATCTCTGGAAGAGGTGGTATAGAAAAAAATGTATAAATAAATAAAAATAAATAAAACTAAGAACTTGGAAAATAGATCTAGATGGAATAATCTTCATATAAAGGGAGTACCAGAGTCCTCTGAATTTAAAAATTGTCTTAAAGTAGCAGAAGTATTATGCAGAGACTCTAAGGAAGGGAGAGGAGGACGAAACCACGTAAGAAAGTGTAGTAACTCACCTGTAACAGGTTTTTCCAGGGACAGCAGGAATCAGTCCTCACTTATGGGGTGACATCGGCACCGACGGAGCCCGCACGGAGCAATTCCCCAGCTTTCAAAGAAAGCCTTTGGGATTGCTGCCATGAATGCGTGGTCCTCTTCCCACCCAAGGGTGCCATCTTGCTCAGTCAGGTCCCTTAGCTCGAGCCCGACCAAGCAGATGGCAAGGGAAGGACAAAAATACAGCAACTCACCAGGGGAGGCGGGAGGGTAGCAAGGACTGATTCCTGCTGATCCTGGAGAACACCTGTTACAGGTGAGTAACTACGCTTTCTCCAGGAACAAGCAGAAAGTCAGTCCTCACTTATGGGACTCCCTAGCTACAGGCTACCGAACCTGTAATCAAAACACGCCTCCGCGAGGCCGTAAGCAGAAGGAACAAAGCCCGAAGGAGCCAGAGCCCTTGGGTCCTCGGGGCGAAGTCCTCGGTAGCAGAGAAGAAGGGTCAGAGGGCAGGAGTTGCTTATACCCCGAGCAAGTTACGGAGCAGCCTGGCCGAAGGTGCAGGCCTGGCAGGACACCCTCTCCAGGCAGTAATGGGCAGCGAAGGTGTTCGTGGACAACCAGGTCTGTGCCTGGCAGATGTCCATCAGGGGCACAGAGTGCAGTGAGGCCACCGAGGCTGCTTTGGCTCAGACCCCATGAGCGGTGATTCGACAATCCAGAGGGATACCCGCCTTCGCATAAGCGAAAGCGATGCGGTCCACCACCCAAACCAAGAGTGCACGCTTGATGTCTGCTTGACCCAGTTTATTGGGATCGTAGGTCACAAAAAGCCTATCAGACTTGCGATGGGTCTGGGTAAGCTGCAAATAAAAGGCGAAGGCCCGTTTGCAGTCAAGGGTGTGCAGAGCTGTCAACGCCTGGTTGGCATGGGGCCACAGGACAAAAGTCGGCAGCACTCTCTCTTGGTTGAGATGGAAGTCCAAAACAACCTTAGGTAGGAACTTAGGGTGGGTACGGAGGACCACCCTGTTCCGATAGAACCTGGTGTAAGGGGCGCCAGACATGAAAGCCTGGAGCTCACTGACTCGACACACTGAGGTCAGCGCCACCAGGAAGGCCACCTTCCAGGACAAGTGCCAAAGCGAGCATGTCGCCATTGGCTCAAAGGGTGGACGGGTGAGCTGCGTGAGTAGCACATTTAAGTCCCATTCCGCCAGAGAACGGATGGGTGGCTTGGATAGCAGAAGACCCCGAATGAAGCAGGAAACTAATGGCTGCCCCAAGTGGGGTTTTCCCTCGACAGAGAGATGATTAGCAAAGATGGCGCTCAAATGAACTCTGACAGAGTTAGACTTCAGCCCTTCCCTGGAGAGGTGGAGGTGTTACTGGAGAACCCACCGAACAGGACACGAGAAGGGGTCGATCTGGCGTTCCGAGCACCAGACGGAGAAGAATTTCCACTTAAAGGCGTAAGCTCACCTAGTGGAGCCCTTCCTCGAGGCGGAGGACGACTTCCTCGACCTCCTCTGGAAGGTCCAGAGAGGCTAGGGAGACCCGTTCAGCCGCCAGGCCATGAGGGAAAGGGAGGTTAGGTTCGGGTGCAGCACCCGACCCACCTCCTGCATTAACAGATCCCTGGCAGAGCCCAGGGGAACCAGAGGCTCCGTCGACAGCCGGGGCAGGAGTGGGAACCAAGGTTGCCGAGGCCATGAGGGGGCCACGAGAATCAACTGCCAGCATGGTTTAAAGTTGAGGTCAGAGAGGCTGTTGTTGCCAAAAAAGCATCTTTCAGGAAATGGAAAAAAGAACCAAACGACGACGAAACCTGGAAACAGCACAAGCACTGGCAAGTCAAATGCAAGGCATTGATAAGGCAGGCAAAGGGAGAATTTGAGAAGAAGCTTGCTGCGGAAGCAAAAACGCGAAATAAAGACCTTTTCAAGTACATTCGTAGCAAAAAACCTGTGAGAGAGTCAGTTGGTCCATTAGATGATAAAGGGGTTAAAGGAGCACTAAGAGGCGAAAAGGCGATAGCGGAGAGACTGAATGAATTCTTTGCTTCGGTCTTTACTGAGGAAGATGTAGGGATGTTACCCATGACTGAAGTGGTATATAAAGGTGCGGAAGAATTGAAGGAAATATCGATACATCGGGAAGATGTATTACAACTATTAGATAAACTGAAGAGTAGCAAATCACCTGGGCCGGATGGTATACATCCAAGGGCATTGAAAGAACTGAAATATGAGATTGCAGAACTGCTATCAGTAATCTGTGAACTATCATTAAAATCATCTCTAATACCTGAAGATTGGAGGATCGCCAACGTAGCACCAATTTTTAAAAAGGGTTCCAGGGGTGATCCGGGAAACTACAGACAGGTGAGCCTAACGTCAGTACCGGGAAAAATGGTAGAAACCATCATAAAGAATAAAATTACTCAGCATGTAGATAGTCACAACCTAATGGGAGACAGACAACATGGCTTTAGACGAGGAAGATCTTGTCTTACTAATCTGTTATGTTTTTTTGAAGGTGTGAATAAACAGGTGGACAAAGGTGAGTCGGTTGATATTGTATATCTGGACTTTCAGAAAGCCTTTGACAAGATCCCTCATCAGAGACTTTTGGCAAAACTAAAGAGTCATGGGATAGGAGGCAGTGTACTATTGTGGATCAGGAACTGGTTAAAAGATAGAAAGCAGAGGGTAGGGCTAATTGGCCAATTTTCCCAATGGAGAAAGGTGAATAGTGGTGTACCCCAGGGATCTGTGCTGGGTCCGCTGCTTTTTGACATATTCATAAATGACCTGGAAAGTGGAATAACGAGTGAGGTTATCAAATTTGCAGATGACACAAAACTATTTAAAGTTGTTAAAACCCAAGAGGATTGTGAAAAATTGCAAGAGGATCTTGATAAATTGGAAGACTGGGCATCAAAATGGCAGATGAAATTTAATGTGGACAAGTGCAAGGTTATGCACCTAGGGAAGAACAACCCAAACTATGGTTACACGATGCAAGGTTCCACATTAGGAACCACCACCCAGGAAAAAGATTTAGGTGTCATTGTGGATACCATGTTAAAACCCTCGGCCCAGTCTGCAGCGGCGGCCAAGAGAGCAAATAGAATGCTAGGTATGATAAGGAAAGGAATGGAAAATAAAACAATAGAGATTATAATGCCTCTATATCGTTCCATGGTGAGACCGCACCTTGAATATTGTGTGCAATTCTGGTCGTCGTATCTTAAAAAGGATATAGCGATTTTAGAAAAGGTACAGAGAAGAGCCACCAAAATGGTAAAGGGGATGGAAGGATACTCCTATGAAGAAAGGCTAAAAAGGTTAGGGCTCTTTAACCTGGAAAAGAGACGGCTGAGGGGAGATATGATAGAAGTCTATAAATTAATGAACGGAGTGGAACGGGTAAACGTAATCGATGTTTACCTTATCAGAATATAGAAAGACTAGGGAACATGCAATGAAGCTACAGGGTAAACTATTTAAGACTAATAAAAGAAAATATTTTTTCACTCAACGTGTAATCAAACTCTGGAATTTGTTACCGGAGGATGTAGTAAAGGCTGTTAGTGTAGCTGGTTTAAAAAAGGTTTGGACAAGTTCCTGGAGGAAAGGTCCATAAACCATTATTAAGAAGTGACCGAAGATATCAATGCTTGACCCAGTACAAGCATTGTGGAACTTGTGTCTCTTGGGAAAACTGCTAGGTACATATGACCTAGATTGGCCACTGTTGAAAACAGAATACTGGGCTTGATGGACCTTGGTCTGACCCAGTATGGCATATCTTATGTTCTTAATGACGCTCTCGCCAAAGGCTCAAAAGGCGCTCGCACCAAAGCTTCCAGGACCAAATGCAAGTCCCACGTTGGAACCACCTGCCTACACGGAGGACGCAAAAGCACAACCGCCCTCAAAAAACGTTTGACATTGGGATGTCCACCTAGCGGTTGTCCCCTTATCTTACCTCTGAAATAGGACAGAGCCGCCAACTGTACCTTCAGAGAAGCCGCCGCCAATCCCTTCTCATAGCCTTCCTGCAAAAACGCCAGTACTTGAGGAATCAAAGCTTTCAAGGCCGTCACTTTGTTGACCACACACCACGCTTCGAATGCACGCCAAATACGAATATATGCTAAGGAAGTTGATCTCTTCCGAGCTTTCAACATGGCCACCACTGCCGCCGAATAAACTCTCGTTGTTAACCTTGCCCTTTCAATAGCCAAGCCATAAGTGAGAACCAATCCACCTGAGGCATCAGCAGAGGCGCCTGCATTAACAGGTCCTTCCGCACCGGCAGCTTCCAAGGCTCGGCCCCCAGAAGCCTGATCAGATCCGCATACCACGGCCATCTTGGCCAATCTGGCACAATTAAAATCATGCGCCCTCTGTGAAGTTCTATACGCTGTAGAATCTGCCCTATTAACACCCACAGCGGAAACACAGAGTAGGCGGTCCTCCAGCCACGGCTGAATTAAGGCATCCAGGCCTTCCGACATCCGTTCTCGCCATCTGCTGAAGAATCGACCGGCCTTTGCGTTTTGAAAGGTCGCCATGAGATCCATGACCGGTGGGCCCCACCGCCGTACCACCATTTCGAAAACCTGCGGATGAAAGGCCCACTCCCCCGGGTCTACTCTTACCCGACTCAGAAAATCGGCCTCCACATTTTCCACTCCTGCGACATGTGCCGCTGACAACGCCAACAGATGCAGCTCTGCCCACTTGAACAATTGATTGGCTTCGGCTTCCAGCGTTATACTGCTGGTGCCTCCCTGCCTGTTCATATAAGCCACTGCTGTCGCATTGTTGGAGAACACCCGCCCGGCTTTTCCATGAAGGCACTCCCGAAAAGCTCTTAACGGCAGAACTACTGCCCGCAACTCCAACCCATTGTTCGACCAGGCCTTCTCCCGAGCGGACCACATCCCCTGCGCGTACCTTCCTTGAACATGTGCTCCCCATGTGCTCCCCAACCTGAAAGGCTGGCATCTGTCGTCAGGGGAACCCAATCCAGCGCCACTAACTAGCGCCCTTTCTCCAAATTCTCCGTCCGCAACCACCATAGGAAAGAGAGACGCGTCACCGGCCGACAGGGTAACCTTTGAGAGAGACTGTCATTCTGGTGCGACCACCGTTTGAGTAATGCTCTTTGCAGCAGTCTGATGTGCGCCCTCGCACAGGGCACCACCTCGAGGGTCGCTGCCATTGTCCCTAAGACCTGAAGGTAGCGCCAGGCAGTAGGGAACCTGTTGTGGAGAAACTGGCGAACTTGGCGTCACAAACCTTTGGCCCGGTTTTGCGGCAGGAACACCTTTCCAACCCTCGTATCGAACCGAGCTCCCAGATACTCCAGGTTAAGAGATGGAGTCAACTTGCTTTTGGCCACATTGACTACCCAACCGAGGCTCTCCAAGAACGCCACCACTCTGACTGTGGCCGCTTCGCTCTCTTCTTTGGACTTCGCCCGAATCAACCAATCGTCCAGGTAAGGATGCACTAGAACTCCCTCCTTTCTTAACGCTGCCGCCACTACAACCATCACCTTGGTGAAAACTCGTGGTGCCGTCGCGAGACCAAACAGCCACGTTTGAAACTGAAAATGTCCCATCGGTACCGCGAACCTTAGAAACCTCTGATGTTCCTGACGGATGGAATTGTGCAGATAAGCCTCCGACAAATCGAGGGACATAAGAAACTCGCCCCTGCGCACCACTTCTATAACCGAACGTAACATCTCCATACGAAAATGAGGCACCTTGAGACAGAGATTTACGTGCTTGAGATGCAAAATCGGCCGATAGGTCCCTTCTTTCTTTGGTACTACGAAATAAATGGAGTAGCGACCACAGTCGCATTGGTCTGGCGGCACCGGCACCACCGCCTTGAGCGAGAGCAGACGGTCCAGGGTCTCTTGTACCGCTGCGTACTTGGACTGCGCTTTGCACGGGGATTGCATGAAAGAATCGGTCACTGGACGCTGAAACTCCAAGGCATAACCCTCTCGGATAACTTCCAGCACCCACTGATCAGACATGATCTGTGTCCAGGCAGGAAAAAACCTCCGCAGGCGACCCCCTATCGGCTCCTGCCCCGCCTGGACCTCCCTGGCTTCATTGTGACTTTCGGGAATTGGAAGAGGAAGAGGCCGCAAATCCTCTGCCTGCTCCTCTGAAGCACCGAAATCCCTGGCTACAAAAGGGAAATTGCCCCCTTTGCATATGCCCAAACCTACGGGAAAGAAAACGTCAAAAATCTCTGCTGTCCCCTAGCAGCTGGCCCCGAGCGACCTTGCTTCTGCCTATCCTCCGGGAGCCTACCACCTTTGGACTCCCCCAAATCCTTCACGAGCTTTTCCAGGTCCTCTCCAAACAGAAGCTTCCCTCTGAACGGAAGCTTACTAAGCCTAGATTTGGAAGACGTATCCCGCTGCCCAATTGTGTAACCACAGATACCTCCTGGCCGCCACCGCCGATGCCATGCTATTCGACAAGCTGCGAACGAGATCATAGAGAATGTCGGCTAGATAAGCGGCCCCTGTCTCTATCCTGGCCGCCTCAGCGGACGCCTCGACCACTTGGCCTGTCTGAAGACCCTGAGCCCAACGCAGGCAAGCCCTAGCTACCCAAGCTCCACAAATAGATGCTTGAAAGGACAGCGCATTAACATCAAAAACCTGTTTCAACAAGGTATCCAATTTCCTGTCCTGCGTGTCCTTCAGCGCAGCACTCCCCTCCACCGGAATAGTAGTTTTCTTTGTAACTGCCGAAACCGTGGCATCCACCTTGGGAGACTTAAACAACTCACGATCCTATTCCGCTAATGGGTAAAGCTGAGACATCACTATGGACCCCTTTAGTCCGGCCTCCGGCATATCCCATTCTCCTTGTATCATTTCCTTAATCACCCGGTGCACAGGAAAAACCTTCTGCAACTTACGAAAAGCCTGCAACAAAGGGTCCTCCAACTCAGTCTCCTCAGGCTGACTGATTGCTGGTATATTAAGCGCCTTAAGCGTTTCAGCTATGAGCGCCGGCAACTCATCTCTCCTAAAAATTCTAACCACTCGCGCCTGATCTTCCTGCTCAGTAATCTCTCCTTCCTCCAAGTCCTCTTCAAACTCTAAATTCTGTCCTGGATCCTCCGAATCAACGCCCTCTGAAGTCATGGACTGACCCGACCGATCCTTCCCAGACCAAACTCTCTTTGCAGGAATTCCCGGCCCTCCTGCGCTCAGGAGTCCCCGGCCGCTTTTCCCCCAAGTCCTGCTCTGCAGAACTTGATGTGGCTTGCAACTGCGCTCTCCCGAATGCCTGTTGAATCAGAGAGACAAACTGTGGTGAAAAAATTGCTGCCAAGCCCTCTGGGACTTGCACCGGTGACACCATATCCCCGTGCAGGGAAGATGGTCCAGCCACCAGTTCCAGAATGGGGTCCACCGAAGCCTTCAGCTCAGAGAGGTTTGATGTGCCCTCTTTGGGGCTCTCCCCCCCCCCCCTCTTCAAGTCCCTGCTTCCTTAAAGCAGCTTTTACAGACCCCCGTTTCGGAAACCACACCCCTTTTGGAACCACAAAGCAAACAGAGGGATTTTGAAGGCATACTGCCTGAACAGGAAAAACAGGAAACACCTTTCCCTCCTGTCCCTGAATCAGTTCCACCAATCATGGAGACATGATTCCCCTTTAAAGAAAGCTTACCAGCAAACCACTAAAGAGCTGAGTTTGTTTGTTTTTTTTTTAACCGGGAGGGCCCCCTCTCACGTTACCCACCTTTTCCGCCAAAACGAAACTTGAAATCGAGCCCTCCCTCACCAAAAACGAGGTCTCAAATACTCCGTCTCTACCCGGGAAAGGATTTCCCGCGCACGCGCGATTTCCATGAGGCGCAGCCTACCGCGGAGTGCACATGCGGCCCGAGAGCCCCGACACTGAAAGGAGCAGTCTTGACGACCCTGGCCCCTTACCTTGCTGCTGAAGCTGAAAGTTGCTGCGATACAGCCCCTCTGCGCTCAGCCGTGATCGCAGCTTCAGCGCCCTGTAAGAAGACCAGAATGCAGCACAGCCTGCTGAGTCCCGCTGGCATCAGACCTTCACGTTTAAACTTCAGGCCAGTACACGTCTCTTCTCCGATGTTACTCTGCCGGTTCCTCACCCATATTAGCGGGTTCGGGAACCAGAGATCAGCACACTCTCTCAGTATGTAGGTCTAGGTAGACTCCCCGGCAAGGCAAGGCAGGGGAAGGTGGGGTGTCAACAAGAAAGGGGGTTAAAAGCTGAAAATAAGCAGCTCAGCACAGCTTCTGACTAAATAAACCAAATGAACTACCCAAACCAAAACTTTAAGATCTTTAACATCAATTCTCCCACTGCTTAATTGCTCCTAAGTGAGCCCTATCTCTGGGCTCACCAGCCCTCCAGCTGCTTGGAGACTGAGAATACTGATATCAGGAGGCGGATCCTGGGTACTTATACCAGTGGTGTCAAGTAGTCACGTTTCTCAGTCTCCAAGCTGCTGGAGGAGGAGCAAGACCCCCAAAGGTTCAGGACTAGCCTGGAGGGACGCTAAGGAATTGAAATTTAAACGTAAAGGAAAACAACGGAATTAAAGGTACCAATTAAACTGCAAGCTAATCTAAAACTACTCTATTGCTCCCCAATTGTTCAAGTGAGCCCAGCACCTAGGCTCACTACATCCTCCTGCTGCATGGAGACTGGACACACTGGGGGCTAATGGGAGATACCAGCAGGATATATCCAGTGATGTCACGACTTTTACATGCCCAGTCTCCAAGCTGCAGGAGGTGGTGCACAACCCAGAGGTGGAGGACTAAACTGATGGCTTGGCCTTTAGGAGCATACTTATGATGAACAATACCCTGATAATTAAAGAAAATTGTGAGCATGACCTTGACCTTGCTCCTCACCTAACGGGCTTTCTTGGGTCTGGGAGAGTCTGGAGTCTTCCATTGTGAGGATTGAGCCTTAGTTTCCAGGTCATAATCATAAACCCATGATTCATCACCAGTAATAATCTTTTTGATCAAACCAGAGTCTTTTTCATCACATTCTAAAATTTCCTGGCTGCAGACAGATCTTTTTTTGTCAGGGGACAGGAGTTTCAGCACAAATTTTGCAGACACACATCTCATTCCCAAATCAGAATGGACTGTACCGACCCAAAACTGATATCCTCAGCAAGCTCCCTGATAGTCAAATCAACATATTGCGGCATGCATTGCTTCAACTGTCTTCATTTCTGCTCATGGATAGCCTTCCAGAACGTTAAGTCACAGTCAACACTTTGGCGTCCATGTACCAGTCAAACTCTAGCACAACTCATGCATTCATTGCCATGCATTTGCTTGTCATAAGTCTCTGCACAAATCTCCAAGTTTCTGACAGAATTTAATGCAAATTTGCTATTCAACTTTTTCACTCATCGTAATTCTGACATACTGCTTCTACCCAATACCAAATATCATGCAATTAAAAAAAGTACAGGTGTACTGCAGCCATGCTACACTCTGTACATGGACTGCACATAATTAGGTCATTGTATGCTTAATAGCATTGTGGTGTGACATATTGTTATACAGCTACACAACAAGTCTCAATACTTTTTGATCACACCTTGAAAGCATAAAAACATGAAAACAATTATGAAACCTAAGATCAAAAAAGGGGAACCCATAACTATTCTAAAGTCAGAACCTAAAAGTACTGAGTAAATAAATATGCCTTTGCCTTCTTGTGCGTAATTATTATTTTGTAAATCTTGTGTTGAAGAATTTCACAGCTCAGGGCCATAATAAGCAAAGGCAGAATGATGGGTAAGAGTTTATATTTATTTATTTATGCTTTTTTCTATACCGCTTTTTCCAAAGATCAAAGGCGGTTTACAGGTAACATTTAGTGAACATGGTTTTACATAAAACATCATATTTTCGTAACTATGTACAATTAACTTTTCGTAAATAGTAACATGGAACACTGTTACAAGAACTATATACAGACAGTAACATGAAACACTGTTACAGAACTATGTACAAATTAGCATTGGCTAATTTACACTAATTCTTCGTTAAATTAAATCTACTTTCTTTAGTGTAATGAATGTTGTGACTTTTTGATCTGTAGTTAAGGAGGATTGTTAAGGTTGTGTGGTGTGTTGGGTGGAGGGGATTCATTAAGGTTTGTGAAGTGTTCTCTAAATAGAAATGTCTTTAGTTCTTTCCGGAATATCTGAAGATCTTTTATTTTACGGAGGTCTAGTGGGAGATTATTCCATAGGGTAGGGGCTGCATAAGAGAAGGTTCTTGAGCTTGTGGGTTTTTTTGTTTTTCGGATGGATTTCTGTAATTCCAGTGAGTAGGTTGCATTTTGTCTGCGGGTTCTGATTTCTTTTGGAGTTTGAATCAGGGTGGTTAAATGTGAGGGTGAGATGTCGTTGATAATTTTAAATGTGGTTAAAAGTATTTTGTATGATATTCTACTATTTATGGGAAGCCAGTGTAGTTCGGCTAATACGGGGGTTATGTGGTCAGTGAGGCGGGCTTTTGCTGTTACTCGAGCACAGATGTTTTGAGCTCTTTGGAGTAAGTTGGTGCTTGTAAGAGGGAGGCCGATAAGTATGCTATTGCAATAGTCGAAGTGTGGAGTGATAAGTGTGCTGATGACTGATCTAAAGTCATGTGTGTCAAGTAGTGGTCTTAAATGTTGGGTGATCCTGAGTTTATAGAATATGGTTTTGACTGTTTGTTTTATGTGAGGAAGCATACTAAGTGTGTGGTCTATTATAATGCCTAGGTATTTTACTTCTTTTTTGACTGGGATTATTGTATCATTAATTGTTATAGTTTCCGGGAAGGTGGTGTCTGGTTTTCTTGATACGATCATTGCCTCAGTTTTTTTTAGGTTGATGCTGAGATTATTGTTTTCTAGCCAGGTATTTGCTTCACTGATACAGTCTAGTAATTTCTGGTATATGGGATTATTTGTGTTTATCGGTAAGGTGAGCATGATATCGTCTGCATATATGTAGTGGTTTACTTTATATTTCTTAAATATATTTGTAATGGGTTGAAGATACAGGTTGAAGAGAAGGGCAGATAATGCCGAGCCCTGTGGGATCCCTTGTCCTTGTGTGAAGGGTTCTGAGGTGTTTTGACCTAATTTAACGCGTATCGATCTGTTTGTGATGTATGATATGAACCATTGCAGAATTGTTCCTCCTATTCCTAGGTTTAGGAGTCTGTTAATGAGTGTGTTGTGGTGGACATTGTCAAAGGCTCCAGTTATATCAATGAATATGAGGATGTATCCTTGGTTGCATGTGTCAGTACCTTTGATGAGGTCATCCATAAGTGTTATTAGTAAGGTTTCGACTCCGTGGGATGGTCGGAAGCCGAATTGGTGTGAGTCAAGTGGAGCATGTGTGTCAATGAAGTCTTGTAGTTGGAGCTGTATGATCTTTTCTATTATTTTAGCAATAAACGGTATGCTGGCTATAGGTCTGTATGAGTTCGGGTCTTTAGGATTGAGTTTATTATTTTTTATTATTGGGCGTAAGGAGGTGAGTTTTAGGGTGTCTGGCATGATGCCTTGAGATAGTGATTGGTTTACTATATTTTGTATATGGATAGCTAGATCAGTTTTGGTGTTCTTTATCCATGATACGGGGCATGGATCTAAGGGGGAGGTAGTGGTGTTGATCATTGATATGACATTGAGGAGGTGTTTGTGATCAACGTTTTGGAAGGTTGTCCATATATTGCTTGTTTCTATGTCCATGAGCGTAGTTATGGTTGTGCTGGAAGATTTATTTCTTAGTTTGTTAGCAAAATGGGTTGCAAGGGTTTGTGCGCTTATTATTGTTTGTTCTGGTTCTGGTGTTTGGGTTTTTGTTAGTGTTTTTATAATTGAGAATAATTCTCTCGGGCGGTTGACTGCCATATTTATCATTTTTGTATGGTATTCTCTTTTAGATCTATTAATTGTGTCTTTGTATTTGTTGAGGAGACTTAGGTATTGATCTTTATTATTGCTTGTTTTATCTTTTCTCCACCGTTTTTCTTGTTTTCTTAGTTGCTTTTTTAGGTTAGAAAGGTCTTTATTATACCATTTTTTGACTGTTTTTTTATGAATTGTTTTTGATTAGCTTGTGTGGGAGTGGCTGCATCTTTTATTGTTGAGTTCCAATGGTCTATTAATGTGTTGAGTTCGGTCGAGTTATTTGTGAGGTTGGGCAATACAGTATCTAGGAAAGTATCTTTGTTAAAGTGAATAAAGCGGGATTTATGATGTGACAAAGTTATTTCAGTATTGTTGTTAGTTAGTGATTGTAAAGTGAAAGTTATTAAGTGGTGATCTGACCATGGTACTTCTGTAATAAGTGGTGAGGATTGCAGTTTGTGTTTATTAAATATTATGGGAATGAATACGAGGTCCAGTGCGTTTCCTTTTGTGTGAGTGGGAGACTGTATGATTTGGTTGTAACCCATTTCTTTCATGGCATCTATGAAGTTGGATGAGTGTTGTGGGTTGAGCGAGGGAAGGTTTAGGTCACCTAATATGATAAGTGGCTTGTTCTGCGGGGCTGTACAAGCGAGTTCTAGGATGGGGGTGAGATTATTGTGGTCAGCTGAGGGGGGTCTGTATATAAGGGATATTGCAAGGGTTTTATTCTCTATATTTATGATGTCCATACCATCTATGTTATTCACACTTGTTAGTGAGTATTTGAATTCTTTTTTAGTGATGATAAGGGCTCCACCTCCCCTTTTTGCTTCTCTGTGGCAGTTGAATAGGTCATATTGGTCTGTGTTGAGTTGATTTAGGAGGATTGAGTCTGTGGGTGAGAGCCATGTCTCAGTGATAAGAAGGATATCAGGTTTTTTATCGGTGATTATGTCATTAATTAGTGGTATTTTATTTCGTATTGATCTTGCATTTATAAGGATGAATTTACTGATGGTGTTTGAGTCAGGAGTTTTATTTGTAGATTTATCTTGTTGTAGATTTATTTGTATTAGTCTTGAATGTCTGGGAGTATTTGGTCGGTGAGTTTGGTTGTGTGTATATGGGTATGGTTGTGGTGTGTGTTTATGTGTGTTTTGAATGATGGGAATGGTATTGTATGGTGCGTGAATAGGTTTGTATGCATGGATGTTGTGAACTAAGTGAATGGTTAGTATGGTGATAAGCAGGTAAGATTGATACCTTGTGCGATCCATGTTTCTTCTGGATTGTGCTGTATTATGTGCTAACGTATAACAGTGCAAGATCATACAGTGTCTACGAATGAAGTTACCAGCAGTAGAAAATAGGTGTAGATCTACTGACAATAGAGATTATGTTGTAGGAATTGCTAGGTATTTGGAACAATTGCTATAAGTCAAAAAATAGTTGTGGGATAAGAGATAACAGTGAAGTTACTGACAATAGTGTTTATGTTGTAACAATCGCTAGGTGCTGTAAACAGTTGCTATAGATTAATAATGGTTGTCAGGTATGAGATAACGGTAAAAGGGCAATCATGTCAAAAATATCAGGTATGTGATAGCAGTGTGAGAAAAAAAACAGTTGTTAGGTATGCGATAACAGTAATAGGGCAAACCGTGGCTGTAAGTGGGTTTTCTGTTAGAAAACAGATTGTAACAGTAATTATAGTGTTACTGATAGCAGTAATTGTAGTGTTACTGACAACAGTAAGTTATAGTGTTACTGATAATATTACTGGGAACAAAAAACAAAACTTATAGTGTTACTGACAATAGTAATTATATTACTACTGACAACATTAAGTTATAGTACTACTGGCAACAGTAAGTTATAGTGTTACTGACAACAGTATTTGAGAAAAAAACAGTTGTTAGGTATGTGATAACAGTAATAGGGCAAACCAAACTAATGGCTGAACAGAACGAGTAGTTACTTACCTGTAACAGGTGTTCTCCAGGAGCAGCAGGAATCAGTCCTCACAAATGGGTGACGTCGGTGCAGAGGGAGCCCCCGTGCGGAGCATTTCCCCAGCTTTCAAGGAAAGCCTTTGGGAATGCAGCGCGCATGCACGGTCCCCTTCCCGCCCAAGGGTGCCATCTTGCTCAGTCTGATGACATAGCTAAAAGACAGCAAAAAACAAAATGAAATATATGACTGCAACTCCAGGGGAGGAGGGAGGATCATGAGGACTGATTCATGCTGCTCCTGGAGAACACCTGTTACAGGTGAGTAACTACTCTTTCTCCAGGACCAAGCAGGTCAGTCCTCACATATGGGATTCCCAGCTCTAGGCTACCAGTAACCCAAAGCTAAAAAAATTGCTCCCTCTCAAGAGCCTCAGCATCCATGATAAGAATATCCTTTGAGAGTGCCTCCGTACTGTAGCCCAACACAAGGGCTGGAGGGGTAGGAGTTGCCTAAACCTCAAAGAGATTACGGAGTACTGCCTGTCCGAAAGCACTGTCCCTTCAGGACTCTATCGAGGCAGTAGTGGGCTGCAAAAGTCTGGCCAAGTAGCGGCCCGGCAGATGTTATTAGAGTTATTAGAAAAGGTTCAGAGAAGAGCCACCAAAATGGTAAAGGGGATGGAAGGATACTCCTATGGTGAAAGGCTAAAAAGGTTAGGGCTCTTTAACCTGGAAAAGAGATGGCTGAGGGGAGATATGATAGAAGTCTATAAATTAATGAATGGAGTGGAACGGGTAAACGTAAATCGATTGTTTACGTTATCAGAATATAGAAAGACTAGGGGACATACAATGAAGCTACAGGGTATAAACTATTTAAGACTAATAAAAGAAAATATTTTTTCACTCAACGTGTAATCAAACTCTGGAATTTGTTACCGGAGGATGTAGTAAAGGCTGTTAGTGTAGCTGGGTTTAAAAAAGGTTTGGACAAGTTTCTGGAGGAAAGGTCCATAAACCATTATTAAGAAGGGACTCAGGATATCAATGCTTGATCCAGTACAAGCATTGCGGAACCTGTGTCTTTTGGGGAAACTGCTAGGTACGTATGACCTAGATTGGCCACTGTTGGAAACAGGATACTGGGCTTGATGGACCTTGGTCTGATCCAGTATGGCATATCTTATGTTCTTATGTTTGCCAAAGGAACAGAGCGGAGATGAGCTGACGCGGTTTTCGCCCTGACACGGTGGGCCATGACTCAACCCTGCGAGGGGAGGTCAGCTGCCTTGTATGTCCAGGTGATACAATCTGCTACCCAAGTGGACAACGTATGCTTGGAGACAGGTAACCCCAGTTTATTAGGGTCAAAGGAGACGAAGAGCTGAGTAGCCCTTCGATGCCCCCACATACTTTCTATGTAAAAGGACAACGCCCTCTTACAGTCCAGGGTATGCAAGACTGTTTCAGCCCGGCTGGTATGCGGCCTGGGAAAGAAGGTCGGAAGAACCACCTCCTGGTTGAGGAGGAAAGAGGAAACGACTTTTGGAAGGAACTTCGGGTGGGTCCATAAGACCACCCTGTTCCTATAGAACCGTGTGTACGGTCTATCAGAAACCAGAGCTTGTAGTTCACGCACACGTCTGGCCGAGGTAAGAGCTACCAGGAAGAGCACTTTCCAAGAAAGGAAGCGCAAATGGCAAGTAGCCATCGGCTCAAATGGTGGGCGAGTAAGTTGCTGCAAGACCATGTTCAAATCCCACTCAGTCGCCGGTGGACGACTTGAGAAGCAGCAGAACTCTGAGGAAGCGGGACACCAAGGGGTGAACCGACAAAGTATGTCCCTCCACCGGTGACTGGTGCGCTAATAGAGCACTGAGGTGGACCCGAAAAGAGTTAGACCCGAAAAGAGTTAGAGGCCTAGGTCTGACAGGTGAAGTAGATACTGCAGTACTACTGGCACAAGGCAGGAGAAAGGATCTTCATTGCGCTGAGCACACCATATTGTAAACCTACACCACTTGAGGGCATAGGACTTTCTGGTGGACTGCCTCCTAGAGGCCAAAACCACCTCTTCAACCTCTTTAGGTAGAAGCGAGCTAGCACTATCCTTTCAGCAGCCAGGCCATCAGATTGAGGGACCTGAGATTGGGGAGCAGAAGTGAACCCTGATCTTGAGACAGGATATCGTGTTGCAACCCCAGAGGGAAAGGAGTTTTCACCGCCAACTGTAGCAGAAGTGGAAACCACAGTTGCCTCGGCCATCTGGGGGCTACCAGAATCACCGAGGCCTTCTCCCGGAGAATCTTGAACATAGTTCGGGACACCAGGGGAGGGGAAGGGAAACGCATACAGATGGCCCGTAGACCAAGAGATCAGAAAAGCATCTGCTGCCATTCTCATGGGATGCGGCTGTTCGGAGCAAAACCTGGGTAGCTGGTTCAGTGGACTTGCAAATAGATCGGTGGATGGAAGTCCCCATCGTAGAAAGATCTGCTGAACCACCAATGGCTTTAACTGACATTCGTGGGGCTGGAGAATCCTGTTAACGTTCTGCTAAGAAGTTCTCCTGACCAGGTAGATAAACTGCTTTGAGAAACATGCCTTGTTTGACTGCAAAGGAGCAAAGGGCCTGCGCCTCCTGACATAGGAGCCTGGACCCTGTGCCCCCTTGCTTGTTCACATAGAACATTGCTACCTGATTGTCTGTCTGAAATAAGACAGACTGGTGAGAGAAGGCATGAGAAAAAGTCTGTAGAGCCAAGCGGATTGCTCACAGCTCCAAAAGACTGATTTGCTGTGTGGCCTCCTGAGGAGACCAGAGGCCTTAAGTGCACGTGTCCTGGCAATGTGCACCCCAGCCCTTCAAGGAAGCATCGGTCGTCAGCACCCTTGTGTGTGCTGGGGCCTGAAAAGGTACCCCCCCCCTGAGAAGGTTTGGGAGATGTAGCCACCACTGCAGGGAGTCCAAAAGTGGTTTGGACACCTTTACTCTGTCTCAGAGGTCGCCTGTTGCCTGCGCCCACTGAGCTCTGAGGCACCACTGAGCAGCCTGCATGTGCAGACGGGCATTCGGCGTCACATGCCATGTGGCCCAGGAGCCTCAGAAAGTGTCTGGCAGAGACCTGAGAATTGCTGTGGAACTGGTTGGCCAAGTCCATCAGTCTGTAGGCTCTGTCCTCGGGCAAGTAAGCTCTTGCCTGCAGGGTGCCTAATCTTGCCCCTATAAACTCTAGGTTCTGTGAGGGGAGCAAAGTGGACTTTGCGTAGTTTATGACAAAGCCCAGATGCTGAAGAAGAGAGACAGTCCGAAGAGTAGCTTGTCTGGCCTCCTGGATAGACTGGCCCCTGATGAGCCAGTTGTCCAGGTATGGAAAGACAAAAATTTCCTGATTCCTGAGATAGGCCGCCATCACCGCCAGGCATTTGGTGAAAACCCTGGAGGCGGAAGTAAGGCCAAAGGGAAATACCCTGTACTGAAAATGGTTTCCTCCCACCACAAACCTGAGATATTGTCGGTGGTCTGGATGAATGAGAATGTGAATATAAGCATCCTTGAGGTCTAAGGAGCAAAGCCAGTCTCCCTGCTGGAGGTAAGGCAGCAGTATCCCAAGGGTAAGCATCCTGAACTTTTCCCTCTCCAGAAGCCTGTTTAGGTTACACAAGTCTAGGATAGGCCAGAGGCCTCCGGTCCTTTTTGGTACCAGGAAGTACCTGGAGTAGAAGCCTTGCCCTTCCAGGTGGTGAGGCACCGGTTCCACCGCCTGTTCCTTTATAAGACTTGCCAACTCCTGAAGGAGAAGGTTTCTGTGCAGAGGGAGTCTTGGAGGCTTCCCTGGAAAGTAGGAGGGGGGTAGCTGGTGGAAGTGGAGCATGTAGCCCTTTTGGACTATGCTGAAGACCCAAGTATCCCCTGTGATGGCTGGCCACCTGTAGGCGTACAGGGTGAGCCGACCTCCTTTGCTGAGTGGAGCCAGCTGTGGAGAAGAGGCTATGTTGTGGGAGTCCAAACCCTGCTCCCTGCTGTGCAGGAGCCAGAGCTGGCGGCTTGGGGGTCTTCTGCCTACGGGGCCCCTTGGCCTGCTGGCCTTGTTGGGGAGTTGGAGAGGCCTGGTATTGAGGGTAGGATTTGTAGGCAGCACCCTTCCTCGGGAAAAAGGGCTTCTTTCCCGAGCCCTTCTTTTTCTGAGAAGGGGCAGAAGTCTTCCTGGATAGCCTTGTCCTGGTGAGAGTCTCAGTCTCGATTTCCGCAGCCTTTTCAGTCATGGGCTTACCGAAAAGGTTTTCACCTCAGCAGGGGACATCGACCAACCTGTCCTGCACCCATGACTCCAGGTCTGATGACTGTAGCCAGGCCTGACACTGTGCACCGATGCTGGCCACGGCTACCCAGGCTGAAGCCTCGAAGCCATCATAGGCTGCCCGAGAGATAAACTTCGAGCACTCTCGAATCCCTGTTGACAAAGCCTTGAACCTCTGCAAAGGTTCCTCGGAGAGGCCAGCTGAGAACCCGGCAATCTCCTTTGCCAGGTCTCGTAGGTACATGCACATGTACAGCTGGTAGGTATGGACACGGCAAGATAGCATAAAGCCCTGGAAGCACTTTATACCGAGGGCATCCAGGTTCCGGGCCTCCCGACCGGGGGCACCAAGGAGTGCATCTTCTGACTCTTCAGGTGGTGCATGGCCGATTCCACAACCATGGAGTTGTGCGGTAGCTGCGCCTTTTGGAACCCAAGGCTCTTACGGACTCAAAAAATGGAATCGACCCGTTTGCTAAGAACTGGCACCGAGGCCAGTGCCTCCCACATACGGAAGAGCAGCCATTCCAGCATTGGAGGAACCGGTACAGTAAAGGCTTCCTTCGGAGGAAAGTCATACTGGAGGGGCATCGAGCTCTTCGGCTCGAGGCTCCTCCTCGGCGTCCGCAGGGAAGGCCAAGGCTTTGGCCAAGTCCCTCATGAAGCCCAAGAACTGGGTATCCTCCGGGGGGGGGGGGGGGGGGGAATGGCTTTTAGGCTCGGACGCCAATGAGTCCAAAGGGATGTATTGGGTCCGGAAGGTGTCCGGGGACTCCTCGTCCTCTGTCTCCCACACCGACTCCTCCGAGGAGGAATCGAGCAGCTCCGGCAGTGTGGGCCTCAGTGCCACCCACCCTGATACCGAGGGTATCGGCGTCAATGACCTCGGCCCAGCAAGGGAGGTCGAGGGGGACCTTGACCGAGGATCAACTCGAGACTTCATTGACTTGAGGATCGGCTCTGTCTCCGGGGTCGACTTGGACATCAAGGTCCTGGTGGTCGGGGCAGATGCACTGGACAGACCAGCGATCAGCACCCGCTGCTGTTCAATGAAGGCAGCCAAGCTGCTCTCCAAGGCCGTCAACCTGAGACCAAGCTCAGGAGACTCAGCAGTCCCTGACTCGGGCCCCGACGGTGTTGGGCCCGATATCGGCTCCCCAGGAGGAGAGTCCATGAGGACAACTGCACTTATGTGACTAGGGGACTCTGGCTCCACACGAGGTAACTTGGACGGCCTCTCCGACTCCGAGAGCCCGGGGCGGCAGTCAGGGTTACGTGACCTGGCTCTCGAGGATCCAGGAGTCTCCACTGAGACCGCCCTCACAAGCTTCTTCTTCCTTCTGTACTCCCGGGTGGGAGACTCCCTCTCAGAGGAACCCCGACGGCGCTCGGGGTCAGACTCCTGAGATGTTGAGGCCTCTGATGAAGTCCGGGCCCAGCCGGATGCGGAGGCAACAGTCATGTGTGTCGGTGAGAGACATAAGCTTCTTGCACCGATCACACTTTTTGAACCCGCTGGCAGCCATGGGGGGGGAGGGGGGGGGGGAAGGGCCCCTGCAAGGTCAAAAGACCGGGCTGCCAGTGAAAACACAAAAAGAGCGCGAACGCTAGTCACGAAGGACAAAAATCGAAAATCAAAACTCCGGACTCGATATCGGTGTACTGAGCCCAGGCGGGAAGGGCAACTGGCGTCGAGCCGGAACAGAAAAAAGCCAAAATAGCCAAAAAAATCTACTTTTCCCGGGTGACATGAACTCACGTCCGTTGGGCTCCATGGAAAAAGAAAGACTGAGCAAGATGGCACCCTTGGGCGGAAGGGGACCACGCATGCGCGCTGCATTCCCAAAGGCTTTCCTTGGAAGCTGGGGAAATGCTCCACACGGGGGCTCCGTCGGCACCGACGTCACCCATATGTGAGGACAGACTTCCTGCTTGGTCCTGGAGAAATGGGGTTTTTCTACATAACGATGATATCACCAACTGCACCAAAGTAAATCATCAGAATGGACAGCATATCTCTTCTGTTTAGAACCATAACACCTTTGGGTCGAATCTCTTCTAAAAGCCAGAAAAATACAACTCATTATTAAGCAGAGAGACAGAACTCTAGGTATGGTCTGAGAAAAAGGGAAACCAGGGCTTAAATCTGGGCATTAAAATGGCAGAGGAAATTTAATGTGGACAAGTGCAAAGTTATGCACCTAGGGAAGAACAACCCAAACTATGGTTACACAATGCAAGGTTCCACATTAGGAACCACCACACAGGAAAAAGATTTAGGCGTCATTGTGGATAAAGAGTAGTTACTCACCTCTAACAGGTGTTCTCCAGGAGCCGCAGGAATCAGTCCTCACATATGGGTGTCATTGGCGCCGATGAAGCCCCAGCGGAGCATTTCCCCAGCTTTCTATGAAAGCCTTTGGGAATGCAGGCACGCATGCACGGTTCCCTTACCACCTAAAGGTGCCATCTTACCTCAGTCAAATGACATAGCTAAGAACAGCACACAAAAAATGAAAAATAAACTATGTACAACTGCAACTCCAAGGGAAGGAGGGAGGGTTGTGAGGACTGATTCCTTCTGCTCCTGGAGAACACATGTTACAGGTGAGTAACTACTCTTTCTCTAGGACCAAGCAGGAAGTCAGTCCTCACATATGGGTGACTCCCAAGCTCTGGGCTACCAAGGAACCCAGGCTGAACAAGAGACCTCCCTCTAGTCTCAGCAGCAAAGAAAGGCTTTTCAAGGACACAACCTCCACCGGTAGCCCAACAGAGGGCAGGAGTTGCCTAAACCTCAAAGAGATTCCGGAGTACTGCTTGGCCAAAAGCACTGTCCCTACGGGACTCCCTCTCCAGGCAGTAATGGGCCGCAAAAGTCTGGCTTGAAGACCAAGTTGCAGCCCTGCAGATGTCTACCAAGGGCACAGAGCGGAGATGAGCCACTGAGGCAGCCATTGCCCTGACACGGTGGGCCGTGACCCGACCCTGCAAAGGAAGGTCAGCCGCCTTGTAAGCCCAGGTGATACAGTCAGCCACCCAGATGGACAAGGTACGCTTGGACACAGCCAACCCCAACTTATTGGGGTCAAAGGATACAAAGAGCTTAGTAGCCCTTCTATGTTCTTGCGTACGGTCAAGGTAGTAAGATAAGGCCCTCCTACAGTCCAGGGTATGCAGGACTGCTTCAGCCTGGCTAGCACGAGGCCGAGGGAAGAACGTTGGAAGAACCACCTCCTGATTGAGGTGGAAAGAGGAGACAACCTTAGGGAGGAACTTTGGGTGAGTCCTGAGGACTACCCTGTTCCTGTAAATCCTGGTGTAAGGCCTGTCACAGACCAGAGCCTGAAGCTCACTTACTCGCCTAGCCGAGGTAAGGGCTATTAGGAAGAGTGTCTTCCAGGAGAGGAAGTGAAGTGGACAAGTAGCCATCGGCTCAAAAGGTGGGCGAGTCAGCTGCTGCAAGACCACATTCAGCTCCCACTCAGGGGCAGGACGACGGATGGGAGGCTTGAGCAAAAGCAAGCCCCTGAGAAAGCGGGACACCAAGGGGTGACCAGATAGAGACTGCTCCTCTACCAATGAGTAGTGAGCTGCTAGAGCTGAGAGGTGGACCTGAACAGAATTGGACTTAAGTCCCTGATTGGATAAGTGCAGCAAATACTGAAGCACCACTGGCACAGTACAGGAGAAAGGATCCTCTGTACGTAGGTGACACCACACAGAAAACCTCTTCCACTTGAGAGCATAGGTTTACCTCGTGGACTGTTTCCTAGAGGCTAGGACAACCTCCTCAACTTCCTGAGGTAGGCCCCAGGGAGCCAAAACTACTCTTGCAGCCTCCAGGCCATCAAATTGAGAGACCTGAGATTGGGGTGCAGAAGGGAACCCTGGTCCTGTGTGAGAAGGTTGGGTTGCAACCCCAGAGGCAGTGGAGGATCCACCGCCAGTTGAAGCAGAAGAGGAAAGCAAGGCTGTCTCGGCCAACTGGGAGCTACCAGCAGGACCGAGGCCTTGTCCTGGAGAATCTTGAATAGGGTTCGGGCCACCAAGGGTGTGGGAGGAAACGCATAGAGGAGGCCCTGAGACCAAGATATCACAAAAGCATCTGCTGCTATCCACAGAGGATGTGGTTGCCTGGAGCAGAACTTTCAAAAAGAAAATCCAAAAACTAACCAAGGATCCCCATGATGACCCACATACTAATTTTTGTCGGAGCGAATCAATTCAGTGTCCAGGAAAAGAAAACCTGAGACACTACCGTGATAGCTCCTTTTATTCTTAATTCATTAAGTATAAAAACAGTCCAAACTTAGCTGTTTTTCCAAAAGTGCCGCCAAAGCAGTTCCAAAGAACGACGTGGCTCACGTTTCGGGTTTACCCCAATATCCAAGAAACCCTGCTTCAGGTCAAACAGGTCACACTTCTTAAAACCACTGGAAGCCATCGGGGATAAAAAAAAGAAAAAGAGAGTCCCCGCGAGGTCAAAGGACCGGCCTTCCAGGGAAAAAGAGAAAAAAGGGCACGAACGCCAGCCACGAAGGGCAAAAAACGAAAAATAGGAATCGGGCTCGATACCGGTGTACCGAACCCGGCAGGAAGGGAACCGGCGTCGAACCGGTAGAAAGAGAGCAAAAAATCACTGAAAAATCTAATTTTAACCGGGAAAACTGGACACACGTCCGGTGGGCTTCACGGAAAAAAAGAGACTGAGGTAAGATGGCACCTTTAGGCGGGAAGGGAACTGCGCATGCGTGCCTGCATTCCCAAAGGCTTTCATAGAAAACTGGGGAAATGCTCCGCTGGGGCTTTATCGGCGCCGATGACACCCATATGTGAGAACTGATTAGATAAGATATGCCATACTGGGTCAGACCAAGGTCCATCAAGCCCAGTATCCTGTTTCCAACAGTGGCCAATCTAGGTCATACGTACCTAGCAGTTTCCCCAAAAGACACAGGTTCCGCAATGCTTGCACTGGGTCAAGCATTGATATCCTGGGTCCCTTCTTAATAATGGTTTATGGACCTTTCCTCCAGGAACTTGTCCAAACCTTTTTTAAACCTAGCTACACACTAACAGCCTTTACTACATCCTCCGGTAACAAATTCAAGAGTTTGATTACACGTTGAGTGAAAAAATATTTTCTTTTATTAGTCTTAAATAGTTTACCCTGTAGCTTCATTGCATGTCCCCTAGTCTTTCTATATTCTGATAACGTAAACAATCGATCTACGTTTACCCGTTCCACTCCCTTCATTAATTTATAGACTTCTATCATATCTCCCCTCAGCCGTCTCTTTTCCTGGTTAAAGAGCCCTAACCTTTTTAGCCTTTCTTCATAGGAGTATCCTTCCATCCCCTTTACCATTTTAGTGGCTCTTCTCTGAACCTTTTCTAATAACTATATCCTTTTTAAGATACAGCGACCAGAATTGCACACAGTATTCAAGGTGTGGTCTCACCATGGAACAATATAGAGGCTCCTGAGACCGCTGAGTCCCCAATCGGAGGACGCGAAGGAAACAGCCTCCCGCCGCTGCTGCGCTGCCCAATCGGGGCAGGCAGCCAGGATACTTAAGAGCAGGGCCCGCGCCTGAGGGCTTCGCCAGAGGGCCTTTTGGCATGGCCCTTAGGCGGTGGTCCCTAACACATAGTGCGACGCACCAACTCCGCACTAGGTCCTACACAACCAGAGCTCTTGACCAGCCCCACTCAGGCACTAGCTCCCTGCACAGGTCGAGCCCCACAATCCGCCCGAAGACCCCAAACAACTCTGGAACTGGACGGCAGGAAACCCCCAAACCTACTGGACAAATCAACGGCAGAATTCGACGGCAGTAGCCCTGCAAAGCTTGAGCTCCCAGCACAAGGTCGAGCTCTCTGAATCTCCTCTACCCAGCCGGCTCCAACGAACCCAGGTAACTTTATTCTCAAGCTCTGTGTCGTACCCCTCATAAGCCGCCCAGCATACCAAACTGAATCATGACACACGAACAATGCCCACTCCAATGTATCTGTACCATTTAACGCTTAGCACAGGATTGACTCTCCTTGTATAGCTATACCTGTTCGGTAGCAAACTTACCTAGCCCTACCTACTAGCAAAATTCACGCTGCATATAATCCTTTGCTAGCTCTAACCTTATATATACATATTTCTAATATATAAGCATAGCAACAGATTCTTACTGTATGTTTAACCTGTGCAAATGTAATGACCTAACTAATGTAAACAGGATGTTTTAGAGAGTTGAAATTTTCTGAACATTGCATCAAAAACGTACTAGGTGTGCTCCCATTTTAGATCCATAGAACAAAAAATGGATCCCTCTTACATCTCTGTTCTTGTGTTCCTTTGCCTAGCGTTAGCCACATGTATAGGAAACCCCATCCCGCACTACTACTCCCCATACGCATGGCAAACAATATTTGTATGCAACCCAATACTAGAACCTGCACTCACAATGCACAATACATACCTGCCCACACGCACGCATGTGACTATACAACCCAGTCAAAGGCCTAACAAAATTTCCAATAAAAAAACAGCGATCCCACCACAAATCCAAATTAAGAAAAGAAGGCCGTCCAAATGAAGCAAGAACCGCCAAACAAAAGTAAGAACTCGCAGTCTGCCTATACTACACAGTCCACCATCTCCATTATATTAATCAATGCCAGGTCAATAAGAAATAAAACCCACATAATACATGACCTCATCATGGATATAAAGCCTGATATTCTGTGCATCACCGAAACATGGATAACCGAAACAGACCCAGTAATCATCAATCAAATAAGCAAACCTGGATACACAACTTATAACTGTCCCCGTTCCAAGAAAAGGGGAGGAGGAGTTCTAATTATTGCCAAATCATCCTTATCTCTAACAAGCACACCACAAGGCGTCCTCAACGGCATTGACATACTCAAAATTGAAAATAGAACCATATCCATATGCCTTATATATAGGCCACCAACATCCCTACATGAATCCCTGGGGGCAGCTCTGGAAGTCATCTCGTCTACGGCTCTCATAAAGAACCAGATCATCCTGGGTGACCTAAATCTAGCCTCTAACCCCGCAGCGCAAGCAAACATCTTCCATGAAGCTATGGAGCAACTGGGTTATTTATTTTATTTATTTATTTAACAGTTCTTCTATACCGCTCTATACCGCTTCTATACCGCTCTCTGATGTGGGTTACGTGCAAATCATCCATGACGCAACCCACATCAAAGGCAACACATTAGACATGGTGTTTCTACCCACCAAGCATCTCAAGCTATTTATTTATTTTATTTATTTTATTTTATACATATTTATATACCGCATCTTCCAAAGTTCAGTTGCGGTTCACAGTGAACAACAATTAACAAATCAAGTTTGTTTTACAGAGAACGTCATAATATAGTAGAACATTTGTACAGGGTAACATTATATAATAGTCTAAAATGTGAAATAATACAGAACAGCATAAACTATATACAAATGTATATTTGTAAATATACATGGAAGTGAGAAGACAAAAGATGTGGGATCCTCAGAGATGTGTGCTATGTGAGTGGGTTGGAGAGATTTTGTTTGAGGCAGACAGATACCCTATTGAAAGCTAAACCGCGAATAACGCAAGTACCGTGGTCAGACCATCATTAAATTGAATTCTCCTTACTACTCCCCACAGGACCTGACCAGTCACAATCTGAACACACACATCAACGAAGGTGCTTCCAAATATTCAATAAGGAAGCTCTACTCGAATCCGTATCAGACCATATACGCTCGGATCTCTCAGACCTAGAGCATCTGGCAAACCTCTGGAACATAGGAATCGAGGCTACCTCAAAACCCACCTGGAGTCACCCAAGGAACCCAACCAAAACTAAGTCGGAACCATGGTACACCTCAACCCTACGGGAACTGAAGAAGGACCTGAGAAAACAAGAAAGAAAATGGAGAAAGCTCAAAACTGAGGAACGGAGGAAGGATTACCTCAGCCTCCTATCAACGTATAAGAATGAAGTCAACCAGGCAAAGAAAACGCACCATACAAACACACTCAATAAGGCCCTCAACAGGCCCAGGGAGCTTTTCGTGCTTGTCAAATCGCTCACCAAGGCTCCACATGACAGCAATCCCAGCGGATCCATAACAGCCCAACGGCTAGCAGATCATTATGCCAGCAAACTTAGTCCCACAGCGCCTTCCCTCCTCGCTCCTAAGCTAGATGTGGCTAACTCCCCACAAAAAATTAACACCAAGGGAAGACCGGACCAGGGCAAAAAATGGGCAACCTTCCAGAGAGTGGATGACCAGCAAATAAAAAACATCATTACCAACCTAAAAACCACAACCTCCCCTCTTAACCCCTGTCCAGCCGCCTGGATCAAGGCAACCAAGCAAGAGATGGCACAGCACATCTCCCACATAGTGAACCTTTCGCTAATGCAAGGTCTCATGCCATCGCTGCTTAAAAAATCTCTCATACGACCCATCCTGAAAAACAAAGCACTCAACAAGGATGACCCAACCTCCTACCGCCCAATTTCAAGCATATCTTTCCTCGCCAAGATTATCGAAAAGGCAGTTCAGCAGCAGCTGCAGGACCACATTGATGACACAAATGCCCTTGATATGCATCAATACGGGTTTCGGCAACATCACGGTGTAGAAACCCTCCTGCTAGCCCTAATGGACAACCTACTCAAAGGTCTAGAAGACAAAAGCAAGATGTATATGCTTATATTCATAGATATATCAGCTGCCTTCGACTCAGTGCATCACCCCACACTACTGGAGCGACTTGAGTCCATAGACATTTCAGGAACCCCACTAAAATGGTTCTCCTCCTACATAACCAACAGAATGCAGCAGGTTCAATTCGACAATGACAAAGCAGCCCCCTTCCCACAAACCCAAGGCATTCCACAAGGATCCGCCCTCTCCTCCCTCCTATTCAACTTATACCTACAAACAGTATGCAAGATTTTCCAGGACCACGAGATCAACTACCATGTATACGCAGATGACCTAATGCTCTATACGCAACTCGACGTAAATAACCCAAACCTCAACAAGCTTGAAAAATGCCTATTCGAGCTACAAACCTGGCTTCAACGCAATAACATGTCCATTAATCACAAGAAAACAGAAGCAATGTGTATCTCCAGGAAACTGGGCTTCGACATAAGAACATAAGAACATAAGGTGAAATTAGTCTTACCTGCTAATTGTAGTTCCTGGAGTGGACACAGTCTAGTCCCGAAACCTCTGAGTTCCGTATCTCATACAGCAGCTTGGAGACTGAGAAAACTCCTCTTTTTGATGGCATCACTGGTATATCCATTCCGGATCCGCCTCCTGTCACCAGTTACCTATTGACAAAGCAGACTCCCCGGAGCCACAAGTAAGAACCAACTAATCAAAAAATAGCAATTATCTAAAACGGTAGACCCAAGTGGCCAACCCAACAAGTATCGTTAAGAATAATCAGACCACTCCTGCATCCACAGACAGAAGTAAAGAGAGAGAGAGCAAGATAGATAAGAAAAAGCCCCGTAGAAAAACGGGTGAGGCAGAGGAGTAACAAGTATCCCCCGAAGAAACCACACAGGACGGCCAAAACTCTTACCGAACTTACCTGTGATCAGCCTCTGTTAGCTTCAGGCGCTGAAAACCACCGAAGGACTCGGGAGGGATACGGGACTAGACTGTGTCCACTCCAGGAACTACAATTAGCAGGTAAGACTAATTTCACCTTCCTGATCGTGTCCCCAGTCTATTCCCAAAACCTCTGGGTCAGTACCAGAGCAGTAAAAAGAAACTTTAGAGACGGGAGGGGCCCTGAAGCGCGGCCTGAAGCACAGCCGTTCCAAAACAGGTCTCACCCTGTCGCAGCACATCCAACCGATAGTGCTTGATAAAGGTATTCAAAGAGGACCAGGTCGCCGCCTTACAGATCTCAGCCGGCGCCACCGATCGCCTCTCCGCCCACGAGGCGGCCTGCACCCTGGTGGAATGCGCTTTCAACCCAGGCGGCACTGGCTTACCGCCCAGGAGGTAGGCCGTCGCAATTGCTTCTTTGATCCACCGAGAAATGGAAGCTTTCGATGCCGCTTCTCCCTTCCTCCGACCCGCGAACAGCACAAAAAGCCTCTCCGTCTTCCGAAACGATTCTGTCTGCTTGAGGTACTGCCGTAAGGCTCTACCAACATCCAGCCGATGCAACTGCGGAGCAGACTCCTGCTGACCCGCCCGAGGAAACACCGGCAAAGAAACATCCTGACTGACATGAAACGGAGAGACAACTTTCGGGAGAAATGCGGGCACCGTCCGCAACACTACCCGAGATGCATAAAAGGAGAGGTAGGGCGCCCTACAAGAGAACGCTTGGATCTCGGAGACCCTACGAGCGGAACAGATCGCTACCAGAAACACCACCTTCAGCGTAAGGTCCTTCAGAGTCACTCGCGCCAGAGGCTCAAAAGGCTCTCGCTCTAGAGCATGCAAGACGAGCGGCAGATGCCATCTGGGAACGATCACTCGGCACGGAGGCCGCAAGAGGGACACTGCTTTCAAGAAGCGCTTAATGTCTTTCTGAGACGCAAGTGCCTGCCCACCGACTCTGCCCCGGTAACACGCCAATGCGGCCACTTGTACTCTCAGAGAGGCCGCCGCCAGCCCTTTATCGAAACCATTCTGCAAAAAATCCAAAATCTGGGAAATGGAGGCTTTCAGAGCCGTGCAACCCCGGTCCGCGCACCAATCCTCAAAGACTCGCCACACCCTGACATAAGCCAAGGATGTCGACGTCCTGCGGGCCTTCAACATAGTAGCAATCACTGCTGCCGAGTACCCTCGGGCCCGCCCTCTCAAGAGCCAGGCCGTAAGCGAGAATCGTTCCAGATGAGGCATGCAGAGGGGCCCCTGGGTCAGGAGATCGGGACGGGTGGGGAGCCTCCATGGCTTCGCCACCAGCAGCCGCACCAAGTCCCCATACCAAGGCCGGCGCGGCCAATTCGGGGCAATGAGAATGACCTGCCCGCTGAACCTTTCTATCCGTTGGATCACCCTGCCGATGAGAACCCACGGCGGAAACACGTATAGAAGCTGTCCCAGGGGCCAGACCTGAATGAGAGCGTCGAGGCCTTCCGACATTCTCTCCCTGCGCCTGCTGAAAAAACGACTCGTCTTGGCAGAGTCGAAGGTCGCCATGAGGTCCATGACCGGCGTCCCCCATCTGCGGACGAGCATCTGGAAGACCTCGGGATGCAAAACCCACTCCCCCGGGTCCACCCGCACCCGGCTGAGGAAATCGGCCTGCACATTGTCCACTCCGGCCACGTGAGCTGCCGACAGATCCAGGAGATTTGCCTCCGCCCAGTCGCATAGGCCGCCAGCTTCCTCTTCCAGAGTCGCACTGGACGTTCCGCCCTGCTTGTTGACGTAGGCTACCGCGGTCGCGTTGTCGGAAAAGACCCGAACGGCCGTTCCCCCGAGGCTCGTGCGGAACGCCCGTAATGCGAGGAACACTGCTCGCAACTCCAACCTGTTGATCGACCATGACTGCTCCAGAGCAGTCCAACTCCCCTGGGCAAATTGACCTTGACAATGGGCTCCCCAACCGCTGAGACTGGCATCCGTCATCAGAGCTACCCACGGGGGAGTCTCCAGAGACTTTTCGTGCTGGAGCGAATCGGGATGCAGCCACCAGCGCAGGGCTAGGCGAACCTCCTCCGAGCAGGGCAGCCTCATGGCCAGAGGATCCCGCTGGTGCGACCAGCGGCGAAGGAGCGCCGCCCGCAAGGGACGCATGTGCGCCCTTGCCCACTGCACCGTCTCCAACGTTGCCACCATGGTCCCCAGCAACTGCAGGTAACGCCACGCCGAAGGTGCCTTGCACTCCAGAAACCCGCGAACGCGGCGGCGAAGGCTCTGCGCCCGCAGATCCGTCAGAAAGATCCGGCCAACTCGGGTGTCGAATCGCGCCCCCAGGTACTCCAGATCCTGTGACGGCACCAGCTGACTTTTGGACGCATTGGCAATCCAGCCGAGGCTCTCCAGGAAGGCCACCACTCGGGCCGTGGCCGAGACGCTTTCTGCGCGAGTTTTCGCCCTGATCAATCAGTCGTCCAGGTAGGGATGGACAAGGATCCCTTCCTTCCGTAAAGCCGCTGCCACCACCACCATAACTTTCGTGAAGACCCGAGGAGCCGTTGCCAGACCGAAGGGCAACGCGCGGAACTGAAAGTGACCAAAGGGAACAGCGAAACGGAGGAACCGGTGATGCTCGGAACGAATGGGACTGTGAAGGTACGCCTCCGCCAGATCCAAGGAAGTGAGAAACTCTCCTTTCTGCATTGCTACCGCCACCGAGCGCAGGGTTTCCATGTGGAAATGCGTCATCCGAAAACAGCGGTTCACCCCCTTGAGATCGAGGATCGGGCGAAATCCCCCGCCTTTCTTTTGCACGATGAAATAGATGGAGTATCGACCGCTGCCGCACTGGTCCGGAGGGACTGGCACAATCGCCCCGAGATCCAACAGCTTCTGTACCGTCTCTTGAAGGGCTGCGCGTTTGGCGAGTGACCGGCCCGGGGACTGCACGAAGGAGTCGCGCACCGGCTTTTGGAATTCGAGTGCGTAGCCCTCCCGAATGACTTCGAGCACCCACTGATCGGAAGTGATTTGGGTCCAGGCAGAATAAAACTCCTGCAAGCGCCCCCCCCCACGGGAACGACGGGCGCCTGGACCCCCCTCATCTCATTGTGTCTTCTTGGAGGCGAAGGAGGGCGCGGAGGCAGCTCCGAAGCCCCTGTCAGCTCCACGAAACCCTCGGAAGCATTGTCCCCTACCGGGAAAACATCCGCGTGGAAAAGAAGAGAATCTCTGGGAGCGGAAGCGGCGAAATTCGCGCTGCTGCCCCTTGCCGGGCTGATTCTGACGGCCTTGCTTAGGCCGGTCCTCTGGCAGCCTGCCCCCCTTAGACTCCCCGAGGTCCTTGACCAGTTTCTCCAAGTCCTCTCCAAAGAGCAGTCGCCCCTTAAAGGGTAGTTTGCTCAGGCGAGCTTTGGAGGAGGCATCAGCCGACCAATTGCGGAGCCATAGGTAACGCCGGGCCGCAACCGCCGAAGCCATGCTCTTAGATAAGCCGCGCATCAGGTCATATTGAATATCGGCCAAGTAGGCCGCCCCTGACTCCAGACGGGCCGCCTCCTGCGTCCCCTCGAGAGCTGACCCCGCACACATACGTTGGGACCAACGGAGACAGGCCCGGGCTACCCAAGCTCCATAGATAGCCGCCTGAAGGGAGAGGGCATTCACGTCAAAAACCTGTCGCAGGAGGACATCCAATTTCTTGTCCTGGGCATCCTTGAGAGCTGCGCTGCCCTCCACAGGGATAGTGGTCTTTTTGGTGACTGCCGAGACAGCCGCATCCACTTTGGGGGGCTTAAACACCTCCTTGTCCTTTTCGGACAAAGGATATAAGCGGCCCATAACCCGGGCACCCCGAAGAGGGGCCTCAGGAGTGCTCCACTCCTCCTGTATCATTTCGGTGAACACTCTATGGACCGGGAAGACCTTCTGACTACGTCTGAAGACCTGCAGCAAAGGATCCTCAAGAGCGTCTTCCTCCGCCGCCCCAGGGACCGGGATATTGAGCACCTTGAGCGACTCAGCAATAAGCGCCGGCAACTAATCCCTGCGAAAAACGCGGACCACTCTAGCCTGGTCCTCCTCCTCGGGAATCTCGCCCTCCTCTAGGTCCTCACCTTCCAGGCTGAGGACTTCATCATCTGACAGCGGAGCCTCGGAAGCCAAGGAAAGGTCTGCGACATCCCCTTCCCTCCGCGGCCTCTTAGCCCCGCGGGAGCAGGACTCCCCCTGACTTTGGGGAGCGGACCGCTTGAGAGGGCCTCCGATTGGCAGACCCCCGAGCGGCGTGGAACAGTCCTGCACTGAACGCTGCAGCAAGAGGAGAAAATCCGGCGAGAAAATGGAGGCGATTTGAGAAGGCCAGGCCACTGGGGAAGGGGGAATATCCGGGGCCGAGGAGGGCCCCGCAACCGGCTCTTCGTGCGTCCCCCCAGAAGCTGGCAAACCCGAGGGCTCAGAGGTTGAAAGAGAAATTCCTTCAGCTTGCATATCAGTGCCAGTAGCGTCTCTCAGGCAGGCCTTACAGACTCCAGCGTCTGTGACCTTCTTGGCCCCACACACCATGCACAGGGGTTTGGAGGGCATAATGCCACCCCCCTCCTCGTGCCGTATCCCCTTTGCACTGCACCCAATAAAGGCTGTCACAAGAGGTAGTGGGAAAAAGCAAATGGATGCCTTCTCTGTGTCTTTTTTTTTTTTTTTTTTTATTTATGTTTGGATTAGGACAGGCAGAATCAGAGAACAAGGGCGATTAAGGCCAAACAGAAGCCAGCACACTGATGGCCGAACTGTTCCGGCGAACGGCAACAGGCCGCGACAGTCCCGCTGACTGGAGCCGCAGAGTTCGAGGCCTGAGAAAACAAACGCGGCACACCCGTGCAGGCCGAAAAGCCTTTTCGCGCCAAAACTCGCACACCGCAGTAGCGGCGCTGACACAGGCACTCACCTCAGCGGATCACAAAAAGGGCTGCCGCTTCCGTTCTTAACTCAGCGGGACCGGAGGAGCTGCCCGTACTGCAACAGGGGAACAGCTGCCGGTCCCGCGCGAAGTCCGCAAGCCATACTATTGCAATGTACAAAGTTTCCCAAAGTTATAATCCCAGTTGAATTCTCCTGTTATATGTAAACTCACAACAGCCTGTTGCTTGTAATGAGTATTCTTGTTTAATGTGAACCGCGCTGATGAAAAAGAGTGCGGTATAGAAGAACTATAAATAAATAAAATAAAATAAATAAATACTGCAAGGTCTGCCAAAGAAAACCATAAATATTCTGCAAATGGCACAAAATGTTGCTGCCAGAATCATTATGCAAAAAGGCCTCTCTGACCACATTACACCTGTTCTAATTGAGCTACATTGGCTCCCCATTGCGGCCCGCATTCAATACAAAATGATAGTCACTACTTTCAAACTCATCCATAATGTTGTTGACTTTACAGGGGCTGAGCGTATTCTGAGTAAAGCTATGGGGAGCACTTGGGGCCATTTCAAGTGTGTCTCCTGACAAAGCTTAGACATTTGGGCTTTCAATGTACGATTCATTCGCTCAACTTTCCCTGAACTCTGGGGTCGGTATGCAGTGTGGAGCTTCCACTGTATCTGCAAAGCTTTTGCTAACTGCTGAGTAACTTATAGGGTGAGACTGCTTTCTTCTCGCCACTGATGATCGTATTCGTCATCTTGCTGGGCGTCTTCGAGTTGCGGGCAAGTATCTCTCCAATTGAGGGTTTCACCTAGCGAATTCAGCTCCCTCACACCTCAACAGCTAAATCTCCAACCGGCTACCATGTGAACTTTGTGCAAACTGTGACCTGAAAGACTTCAGAAAAAAGCTTAAGACGCACCTCTTCCAATCGCATTTCAATGTAACCTAGGCCCTGTACCCCACTGCCATCTGTCTCCCCTACGTGGGAAAACCACTTTACCCCATGTAATCGCTCAACGAGAAATGCATTCAGTCATGTGTAATTATGTATATAATGTATCCTGTGTGAAGCGTTAACATCAATCAACTGTACTCCGTAACCCTATGTTTGCTGTGTACTACCTCTCCCTACCCATTCGCAATGTATATATTTCTAATTACTGGCCGGTACAGCCACCCTTACCATGTATAGCAGCAACCGCTGCTGATCGCTGGAAGCAGCGGGATACAAATGTACACTAAATAAAATAAAAAATAAATAATGGACTGGTATTAGACCTCCAAAACCCATGGTACTTGAGTCGGTGGTCTGGGAGAGAGCCAAAATCTAAAACTTCAGTACCTGTGTGCTGGGAGGTGTTGTGGAGGAGGTTATCATCGGAGGTGAGCCTGCTGATGTGAGGTGTGTGAACTTTATGGTGGAGCTTCTGAAGGGCAGAATTGATGTCTGGCAGTTGAATCGGGATAGGTACTGTGCCGGCCATTAACATGCGGTGGTGACACGCAGGAGAGCTCCTGCATTCCAGCCTGATCGAGTGGGGTAGAGCTGCCTCAGGTGAATGCAATGGATCTCCAAGTGCTGTTTTGGAGACGCTGATTGCTGACTCTGATGTAAATTGATGCTGGCTCAGTGCTGTGATCCGCTTTTTTTCCTGCTGCCTGCTTGATGATCTGTATCCTGTTAAATACATCAGGGGGAGCCCTCTGCTGCTTTGTTTTATGCGGTGATCTGCAGTACTCTGTTAATAGTTACGGTACCACCGTTGTAAATAGTTAACCAGGATATCCTTTATCAGATAACCCTCATTGTATTTAGTTTCCCCTATTTCGACAAGTTATACTTCCTGTTAAATGTAATGACCAGACATATGTAAACTGTCGGATGTTTTTTGTTCAATGTAAACCGCGCTGATGTCTAATAGTGCGGTATATAAGAATTGTTAATAAATAATAATAATAATAATAATAATAGAGCACCATCTGGTGGACAGAGGGGGGAATTTCTTCATCAGACTTAAAAAAAATCTGGCTTTTCTGGCTGCTGTGCTGGTGATTCCTGCAAATTGTTCAGAGCTCTAAAAGAGTTTTGCACCACAGCCACATTGCTATGACCTGGACAGGTGTTGGAAAAAGGAGATATCACGCTACCAATTAAAGCTCTACTAAATGGCTGCAAAAACGGCGCGCAAGGGGCCACGCAGGGGAACTGAAGATGGCTGACCATGTGGTAGAGAGCGGTGGAGGTATGAATGGTGCAGGGATGGTGGAGGAGGTATCGGCGGCGGTGGTGGCTGCTTTGGAGAAAAAATTCCAGTATATCTCAGATACCTTGCAACAGGTGAGCCAAGCGATTACGGATATTGGGTCCAGAATTGACCAGGCAGAAAGCCGTATCTCTAATTTGGAGGATGTCCAAGAGACGCAGAGTGAGACAATAAAGAAGATGGAGGTATTAAACAGCAAGGAGAGAAAATTGATGACTTAGAGAACAGAGGCAGGAGGAAAAATCGTCGGTTTGTAGTGTGATGTAGAGACCCCTAAGGAGCCCATGGAGATAGAAAGGAGGATTCCACCTTTAAAACTGACAGGCAGCTAGAACACATGGCTCACTGTTTACAAAGAAAAGGTAAACAGAGAAAGTCAGGAGCTGAACTGACACGCCCAAGCTCTGACGCAGCAGCAAGCTTAGAGCTTGATCAATCACACCTGTTCAGGTTGAGGGCAGAGCCAAGCCCAGGGGAACAGAATTATAAAACCTTGTCATTATCTCCCAGGAGCAGATTAAGATTGAGATTTGGAATTGAGGGAGGAGAAGGAGAAGCAGGCTCGAGTACAGACTGGAGTGGTAATTGCAGTTCGGACAGCAGTTGGAGCCGTGGCAGCAGAGAAAGAGGAGTCCTGGAAAGCAAAGACAGGAGAGAGGAGAGAACTCCTGTAAGACGTGCTGGGAGAGGCTCAGATGCTCCAGAGAGTTGGATACCGGGTAAAGAAATTACCTACAGGTCTGGAAGAAAAGCCAGCAGATTAGGAGGGAAGGCATGCCCTGTGACCAGGAATGGGCTGGAACGGAGAGAGCAGGGAACCCTTCAGTCAGAAGGAAGCCTTCACAGTTTGCATAGGTGGGAGCCCAGCACAAAAGCATTTCCTTATAACTGCCAAGAATTAGAGGAGAGCCAAAGAAGAAACTCCCGAGCAAGAGGGAAGTTATCTGAAAGCCCATAGTAACAGTTTGCATACAAACGCTGTTAGTCCCGAAGCAGAAGATATGCAAATAGACTCTAATGTTGATGACGTAGCAGATATGCAGATGGATTGCACGCTGTGTTTGGCTGACAACATTGAGTCACTGTGTTAAAACCTTGAAGTGAAAAGTGCTGAGACACAGCAAAGAAAAATGAACTGTTTTGCTTAGCTACGAGAAGCAGTTTGTTTTCCTTTTTGTATTTGCAACGAGCACTGCATGTTTTTGGGACCAGAGAGTGAAGAAGCAATTACTTTAGTTATTGTATATAATCCTCATGCTAAATTCCTGGAAACCGTCCTATTTTTGTTCTGCACCAAAGTTCTATTTGTAAGGGGAATAAATCCTTGTCATTTTGCCTTAAACACTCGGACTACAATTGCTTCTTTATCAGAAAGCTTAAAAAGGGACTACAATTCCCACGAGGCTTTGCAAGAGCCACAGCTGTAGTCTCACTTTCTGCATAGAGAAATTATCATGGCAGACCAACCCTCTGCTCCCTAGGCGGAGGGCTGGCCATGTGGTGACAGTAGGTATTGCCAAAACAATTGCTGACAGAATTAAGGGGCTATCTAGAGACATGGCTGCCAAGGAATTTTAAGATAAATGTGGATACCGGACCCATTATCATCGAAAGGGCACAGACTGGGTCAATGGAAAGAGGGATCACGCCGGCCGCACGTGGTCATCGCACGCTTCTTGAACTTTGCTAAAAAAGAGGCCATATTGCGTGCGGCGAGGTTCCCGAGGGATAATGATGGTAATGGCCCTGGGCATGGTAGGGTGCTGGTCTTCCAGGATTATTCTGTGGCGGTAAGCCAGCGCAGGAGAGAGTACTCGGAGGTGTGTGGCCTGCTAATCAAAAAAGGTTTGAAATTTGCCTTAATGTATCCAGGCTGGCTGAGGGTGGAATATCAGAAGCAACAGCATTACTTTGCATCTCCGATGGCAGCTAGATCTTTTCTTAACAAGCTACCTGGAGAAGAACAGGGTCCTGAGTAGGACTCCTCTGGCTGCTAGAAACAGGACTAAATTGAGCTCTGAGTGATGAGAGTAGCGGAATGAAATGGAGTATGACTTCTCCTGGTGGGAGAGGCAATGATAATGCGCATACGACAGGCACGCAAATGAGGGTGATATCCCTCATATGGGACAGCGTCAAAGCTTGTTGGAGCACATTCAATATATTATGACTCAATGTTTGGAGGCTCAGCATGAGGCAAATACCAATTTGAACAAATGTGATATTTTGATGATGTCATATGTTAAAGCAAACTGTTTTGGATTTAGATTTAAATGTTAAGCATTCAATTTAAGCGTTAGATACCAAATGATCGAGGGGAGGGTGATGGGAAAAAGGGGAAAGTACTTTAAACTGTAATAGATCCAATTACCATACAGAAAAAAGTAGAGATTGTTTAACCTCAGGTGTACTAAGATGTATAGGGGGAGATTTCTATTTATTTTTTCTGTTTACTATATTGCTAAATGTTAACAGGGTGGGAGGGGTGATGGATGAGGTGGGGAACTCAGAGGAGTGGGGGGGGGAGGAGATACAGTTAGTGAGATAGGGGGAGAGGAAAAGAGGAGGGGGGGGGGACTTCGTGCATCAGTAATTTTCGAGGAGGGTTCCATAATGGAGCGGAGAAGAAAAGGGTGGATTGGGGGGAGGGGGGGGGGGATAAAGTTAAACTGCAAAAGTATATTCTGACCGGGGATAGACATTCCGCAACTGGGGGATAACAGTCCAGTGTCAGGGGGGGATAGGTTATCTGATGAGCTAGAAAGGCAAGTGGATTATGGGTGGGAAGAAGGGGGAGCAGACAAACGGGAGGGGCATATAAGATTTTGGGAGAGGAAATGAGAGCTTTGTCGGGGGGGGGGGGTGCGTCTTATTTGTGTGCTGGGATGGTTGATGTGCAATGTAGAGAGTATTCAACACTACAAGAATGAGTAAAGCAAAAAAATTACGAATAGTGTCCTGGAATGTGTGTGGCTTGGGGAGTCCCATAAAAAAATACAAAATATTGAAGGCACTGCAGGATAAGAGTGCGGATATCGCATTCTTACAAGAGACTAAAACTGCCTTGGAACACGGGAAGTTAAAAAGATGGTGGGTGGGGAGGTTCAAGGAGCATCCTCTGGGAAGAAAAAAGTGGGGGTAGCAATTCTGTTTCATAAACTGGATTTTGTGGTGGAAAAGAGTATTCCGGACCCGGGGGGGGGGGGGGGGGGGGGGTAAAATAGGGGTCATAGGTCAATTTGAAAACCCAAAAGTGGCCTTGATAAATGATTATGCGCCTAATGTGTAAAATATTAGTTTTTATGAGCAAATTTCTAAATGCATCACGGACTTTGGCCAGTTGCCTATACTAATGGGGGGGGGGGGCTTTAACTGTGTATTGGAGGAGTCTATGGAAAGGTCAGGGCTGGTGAGACGTACTGTGGACAAGAGAACGCAATGGCTTAATGGACTATGCAAGGGATATGGAGTTATTGGATTATTGGAGAGCTGCACAACCATTGGATCGTGACTACTCTCATATATCCAGAGTGCATAATACAAGATCAAGGATGGATTATTTGATAGGGCCCAAAGGATGGTTTGCCAGAGTTCTTCAAGCCGAAATTGGACCAATAACGATAATGGACCATGCAATGATTTGGATGGATTTGAGTTGGGGGTTCAGTACAAAGAGATTCCAATGGAGATATCCCCTGCAATTGGCTACGGATAGTGAATTTGGCCTATATATAAAAGCGCGATGGGAGGAATATGTGCAATAAAAATCATAGGGATAATCCCATCCTGTTCTGGGAAACGGTCAAGATGGTGTTGAGGGGGTACATTATTGGTTATGTTGCTGCTAAACGGAAGAGGGATAAACAATACCTTTTAAAACTAGAGATCTTTGTAAGGCTAGGAGGAGATATGTGGTTAATCCCACAACTGGGAATAAGAGGGTCATGATTAAATTACAGGCAGAGATTAATACAATATTTCAGAACAGGGCCACAAACTCTATATTGTTTTATAAATATCGGTAACAGATTTGGGAACAAATCAGGTAGGCTCTTATCTAGGCTAATTAAGGGAAGTAGGGGGCAGCAACAAATAGGCGCTATCCGGGATAAAGATGGTCAGATACATAGGATGCAAGATAGATTGGAGGAAACATTTCGACAATATCATCAGCAATTATACGAAGCAGAAGAGTCGGACGTAGATGAAAAGATGAACGCTTTCTTGGAAACGGTTAGTTTGCTGCATCTAGATGACCTGCAGAATACATCGCTTAATACACCAATAACAGTTACGGAGGTAATTAATATTATTAAGACAGTACAGACATGTCGGGCGACTGGACCGGACGGTTTTAAGGGGGAGTTCTGTAAATTAATGAGCAAATGGGTTGCACCGGATATGGTAGCGTAGTTTTCCGAACTGGTGGAGAAGAGGTTCCCCTATGAACAGAATCAGACTGTAAGTACAGTCATTCCCAAACCAGGCAGAAATCCTCTGTTACCGAGCAATTATCGGCCTATATCATTACTAAATGTGGAAACAAAAATTTTAGTGAAAATTATGGCGGAAAGATTGGCATCCTATTTGCCTAGTTTAATTCATGCAGATCAAGTAGGGTTTGTTCGGTGGAGGTACATTACAAAAAACATGCGGAGAGTCTTAGCAGCGATACGGGGGGCGAGAGGAGAGGGGAATATGCATTTGTTATTAGTTTTGACGCGGACAAGGCCTTCGACCGTGTGAATTGGGCATATATGTACCAAATATTAGAAAGATATGGAATAACAGGATTCTTTTTGGATGTGATACGCCTTTTATATTCAGATTTGCGAGAGAGGGTATTGGTTAATGGAGCACTGATGAGGAATTTCCCACTCCTCAGAGGAACACGACAGGGATGTCCGCTATCCCCTTTAATCTTTGTTTTGACATTAGAACCGTTGCTGGAACAAATACGGGGTCATAGCGGGCTGAAGGGTGCACAGTTTAAGGGTGAGGAATTTAGAATAGTGGCCTTTGCGGATGATATCCTGGTATACTTGTTAAATCCTAAAGAGACGTTGGCTGATCTGTTAGGAATAATTCTGGAATTTGGGGGATTCTCGGGATTAAAGCTTAACCTAGATAAATCGGAGGTAATGCCGCTATGTATAGAGGATTGGGCGGAATGGAAGGAGGACTTCCTGCTAAGATGGAGTACGGATTGTTTTAAATATCTAGGAATATGGTTGCCAGGAGACGTTTCTCAGATTTATTATATAAATATAAGGCCTTTAATAGCAGATACACAATCGAGGTTAGCAAGATGGCAATCACTCCCCTTATCTTTGGGTGGTCACATAGCATTATTTAAAATCTTTCCTAAATGGTTATAATGTTATGCAGACCCTGCCTATTCTGCTGAAACAGAGAGATTTGCGAGTGACAGATAAGGCGCTAAATAAGTTCCTTTGGAATGGTCGTAGACCGTGCATACGGTTTACGGTACTACAAGAATCTTGGGATAGAGGGGGGATGGGAGTCACTGAACTGAGACGATATAATCTTGCAAGTATATTGAGACACATCAAAGATTGGCTTTATGATACAGATGATTATACTCCATTGAGGGTGGAGAGTGGATTAGTAGAGCTGACTGGAAATTGTTATCATAATAAGTTAGAGCCTAGCAGCAGCAAAGAGCTATAATTTAAATCAAATCAAATATAGCTTAGCACAAAAGGTAAAACAGGGTCAGTACTCTTTGAGCAACAAATAAAGTCTTCTAGAGACCTTTACAAAGAGGCCTTCTACCTAGGGGGGGCAAGAGACCTGTGAAACTTTTTCAATAGGTGTTAACACCAGGTGGCAGGTCAAAAGGCCATTTTGAAAGACTCCTAGCCAAGCAAGGACTGTTAATCACCCAGGAAGTTGGTCACAGCTTACCTCAGCAGCACAGGCATAAATAGCTCAACCAGAGCTCTGTGATCCTCAGTCTTGAAAGACTAGAAAAAGGGACTGTTACTTCTGGAGAGAGATTTGCAATTGTGAGTATATACTTCTGGAATTTTTTGAAAGGAATTCTTTGTATTAAAGCTAATTAATCTGTGAACCCACTATTTTTTTGTTAAATCAGTCAGGGCCTAGTAGCAGCAGTTTAAGTTTAAATTTAAAATACAGAAGATAACTTTCTGGTTACATTTCATACCCAGCAGAGAGCTTGTAGTTTAAATTTAATAGTCACTCAGGGCCTAGCATCAGCAAAGTACTTTTAGTTTAAATTTAAAACACAGAAGAGAGCTTTCTGGTTAAATTTAGAACCCAGCAGAGAGCTTGTAGTTTAAATTTCATAATAAGTTAGAGCCTAGCAGCAGCAAAGAGCTATAATTTAAATCAAATCAGAATATAGCTTACCTCAGCAGCACAAGACAGGGTACTGTGTAGCAGCCCTCTTTTAATAAGTGTTATTTGAAGGATACTACCAAAAGAAAAGAGGTTGCAAAAAAGAGTAAAGTAGCCCAAATTTCCTAGAGTATGGAGCAGACAGAGCTTAAAGATCCCAAATTACCCATGTCTACCAAAAGCCAAACTAATATGAATAAAATACAGTCTCTAAAATGCTTGTATGCAAATGCTAGAAGTCTGAAAAATAAGATAGGAGAGTTAGAATATATAGCACTAAATGAAAGGTTAGATATGATTGGAATATCAGAGACATGGTGGAAGGAGGACAACCAGTGGGACACTGTGATACCTGGGTGTAAACTATATCGTAATGATAGAGTTGATCAAATTGGTGGAGGGGTTGCACTCTATGTTAGAGAAGGCATTGAGTCAGAAAGGATTAAAGTTTTGCAGGAGACAAAATCTGCTGTAGAATCTCTATGGATTGAAATTCCATGTAAAAAAGGGAAGGCGATGGCAGTGGGGGTGTACTATCGACCACCTGGCCAGAATGACCAAATGGATGATGAAATGCTCAAAGAAATCAAAGCAGCTAATAAAAGTTACAGCGCAGTAATAATGGGTGATTTCAATTATCCCAATATCGACTGGGTCAGTGTCACGACAGGACATGCTAGGGAGATAAAGTTCCTAGATGAAATAAATGACTGCTTCTTGGAGCAGCTGGTTCATGAACCAACCAGAGGGGAAGCCATATTAGACCTAGTCCTTAGTGGAACACCAGATCTAGTGCAAGAGATAAGGGTGATGGGGCCACTTGGCAATAGTGATCATAGCATGATCGCCTTTGATTTAATTAGAGAAGGAGGAATAGTAAGGAAATCCACAGTACTACCTTTTAACTTTCGAAAGGGAGACTATGATAAAATGAGGGAAATAGTTAAGAAAAACCTAAAAGGAGCAGTTGCAAAGGTTAAAGACTTACATCAAGCTTGGGTGTTGTTCAAAAATACTATCTTGGAAGCCCAGACTAGCTGTATTCCACGCTTTAAGGAAAGTGGAAGGAAGTCCAAAAAACTGCCAGCATGGTTTAAAGGTGAGGTCAGAGAGGCTGTTGCCAAAAAAGCATCTTTCAGGAAATGGGAAAAAGAGCCAAACGATGAAACCTGGAAACAGCACAAGCACTGGCAAGTTAGAGGGAGGAGTGGCTGAGTGTTTGGGACAGGTCACCTCAGGCCAGAAGGCCAGGGGTTAAATTCCCGCATGGGGACAAGTAACTTCAGACCGGAGGGACTGGGGTCTCTAATCCCATGGCCACTCCTTGTGGCCTTGGGCAAGCCACTTAACTCTCCATTGCCTCAGGTACACTTAGATTGCGAGCCTTTCGGGGACAAGGGAATAAAAAGTACCTGTTAGTATACATGTAAACCGCACTGATTCTAAATAGCACGGTATAATAAATAAATAAATAATTATAATGCTTCTATATCGTTCCATTGTGAGACTGCACCTTGAATATTGTGTGCAATTATGGTCGCCGTATCTTAAAAAGATATAGCGATTTTAGAAAAGGTTCAGAGAAGAGTCACCAAAATGGTAAAGGGGATGGAAGGATACTCCTATGAAGAAAGGCTAAAAAGGTTAGGGCTCTTTAACCTGGAAAAGAGACGGCTGAGGGGAGATATGATAGAAGTCTATAAATTAATAAACTGAGTGGAATGGGTAAACGTAGATCGATTGTATACGTTATCAGAATATAGAAAGACTAGGGGACATGCAATGAAGCTACAGGGTAAACTATTTAAGACTAATAAAAGAAAATACTTTTTCACTCAACGTGTAATCAAACTCTGGAATTTGTTACCGGAGGATGTAGTAAAGGCTGTTAGTGTAGCTGGGTTTAAAAAAGGTTTGGACAAGTTCCTGGAGGAAAGGTCCATAAACCATTATTAAGAAGGGACCCAGGATATCAATGCTTGACCCAGTACAAGCATTGTGGAACCTGTGTCTTTTGGGGAAACTGCTAGGTACGTATGACCTACATTGGCCACTGTTGGAAACAGGATACTGGGCTTGATGGACCTTGGTCTGAGCCAGTATGGCATATCTTATGTTCTTAACTGCGCAATCAAATTCTTATTGGGGTGACAATGGCCTGGAAGGTATTCTGTAAATTGGGGAACAAATCTAGGAGTGACCTCTTTCCTCTCAACTTGTTCGGAATGGCTCATTTAAGATGGGAGTAGAGAACCATATTTTAAGCGATGGGAGGAGAGGGGCCTATCCAGTATAGAGCAAGTGGTAGAGCGGGTGGTTGACCAGGAGGGAGTGCCCCTATCATTTGGGGAATTGCAAACCTGTTATGGATTGGAAGCAAAGCACCTGATACATTATTACCAGATGCGAAGCTATATTAAATCATTGCCTCAAGGTGACCTGCAGAGTAGGGTATGTTCACGAGTGGAAGAGGTGCTCCATTCGGGAGAGGAGGAAAGGATACGCATCTCTACATTACAAAAATGGAGTGGAGGAGTGGCCTAGTGGTTGGGGCAAGGTACTTCAGGCCGGAAGGTCGGGGGTTCAAATCCCACTGGAGGACAGCAACCTTGGCCGGAAGGACTGGGGTTTCTAGTCCCACAGGTGCTCCTTGTGGTCTTGGGCAAGCCACTTAACCCTCCATAGCCCATATTCCCTGTAAAATAGTTATCTCCAAGTTAATATGCCCAGTTCAATGTAATTTCAGTTTGTTCAATGTAAACAGCACTGAAGCAGAATAGCACGGTATATAAGAGAATGTAAATAAATAAATAAAAGGAAATAATGAATATGCAGGAAATGAAGAGGGAAATGGTGTTGGCAGAAATGTGGACGCGAGAACTGGGTGAAGCGATCGAGGAGCAGGATATTCAGGACGCCTTGGAAGGTATCCCAAGATCTACTTGCTGTGTAAAGGACAGAGCTATGCAAAAAAAAAAAAAAAAAAAAAGGGGGACTGTTGTAGCCCATTTCCTGTCCTAACCCCCCATCGCCCCATTTCCAGACAGCCCCCAGCCCCTTGCCAGTCTTAACACCCCCCCTTGCCAGTCTTAACCCCCCTCCTTGCCAGTCTTAACACCCCCCCCTTGCCAGTCTTAACACACCCCCTTGCCAGTCTTAACCCCCCTTGCCAGTCTTAACACCCCCCCTTGCCAGTCTTAACACCACCCCCCCCCCTTGCCAGTCTTAACACCACCCCCCCCCCCCCCGGGCTTATGGCAAAATTAAAAAAACAAACTGGCTCTGGCTGCTGCCGCTACCACCGCGGCAGCGGCAGAATGGAGTGTCCCGCGGGGCCTCCTCTTCTCCTTCAGCCCCTCTGCAAAGGCTTTGAGATTCGCGAAGGGAGAGCGTCTCCCTCGCGTCTCTGTGAAGCCCGCAGAGGCTAATGGGAAATTTCCCATCAGCCCCTCGCGTCTAAAGGGGCAGATGGGAAATTTCCCATTAGCCCCTGCGGGCTTCACAGAGACGCGAGGGAGACGCTCTCCCTTCGCGAATCTCAAAGCCTTTGCAGAGGGGCTGAAGGAGAAGAGGAGGCCCCGCGGGACACTCCATTCTGCCGCTGCTGCAGTAGTAGCGGCAGCGGCAGCAGCCAGAGCCAGGTTTTTTTTTTAAAGTCATTTTAAAAAAAAAGCAGAATGTTCTTTGCGCGGGGCACCCTGAAATGCGGGGCCCTGTGCAAAAAACATTCTTGCTCAATGGACGGGCCGGCCCTGAGAATACGCCTTGTGCGGTCCAGGGAAATCTGGGCTTCTGACTGAGATGGAGCTCGGATGAGCCAGTCGTCCAGATATGGGAATACGAAGATTCCCATGCCTCTTAGAAATGCGGCTACGACTGCCATGCATTTGGTGAATACTCTTGGAGCAGAGGCTAGACCGAAGGGAAGTACTCTGTATTGGAAATGTTTTCCCTGGAACAGAAAGCGAAGATATTTTCTGTGGGATGGATGGATGAGTATATGAGTGTACGCATCCTTGAGATCTAGAGAACAAAACCAATCCTGACTCTGAAGGTATGGAAGGAGAATGCCCAGAGAGAGCATTTTGAATTTCTCCTTGAATAGAAACTTGTTCAATTCTCTCAGATCTAGGATAGGTCTGAAGCCCCCTGTCTTCTTTGTTATGAGAAAATAAGGGGAGTAGAAACCTAACCCCTGTTGAGGAGGAGGAACCTCCTCTATTGCCCCTTGGGCAAGGAGAGAAGAGACTTCCTGACCCAACAGGGTCAGAAGAGATGGGGGAGAACTGAATTGCCTCACCATGGTATGGGGAGGAAGGCTGGAGAAATGAAGTTTGTAACCCTCCCTGATGATAGAGAGGGTCCATTGCTCTGATGTGACTTGTTCCCATCTGGGAGCCAAATGAGCTAGCCTTCCAGGAATGGTGAGGGGCTCTGGTTGTTCTAGAGCCAGAAACGGTAAGTTCTCTAGGGTGAAGTCAAAACCCCTGAGGGGGTTGAGCCTGCTGGGGTGCAGCAGACACTGCAGGCTTTGACTTTACTTGCTTAGATTGCTGACGCTTAGCAGCAAAGCGAGGCTGAGCAGATTGTTGGCCAGTATTTGTAGAAAATCTGGCCTTCTTGTAGTAAGGCCTTTTAAAAGGCTTCTTTTTGGCAGGAGTAAAAGTAGACTTAGAAAGTCTATCTAAAGTGGCATTTTCTGCGTCCATTTGAGCAGCTTTAATTTGCCAGTCCTCACCAAATAAGTTCTCACCTGTACAGGGCAGATTCCTGAGGCCATCTACAACCCAGGGTTCTAGGTCAGAAGCCTGGAGCCAAGCAAGACGTCGGGCTGCAATAGCAATTCCCGAAGCCCTGCCAGCAACCTCAAAGGAATGAAAGGCTGCCCTGTTGGAGAACTTGGAGACCTCTGAAAGTTGTGTCACCACAGAAAAGAAATCCGTCTTTTTATCCTCAGGGATAAAGGGGGCAAAATGCTGTACCTTCAGGGCAAGTTCTCTGAGAAACATGCCCATATAAAGGCTGTAAGAATTGATCCTGGCTATAAGCATACTAGCCTGGAAAATATTTCTACCAAAAGAGTCAAGGGTCTTACATTCTCGCCCTGGAGGGGTAGAAGAGTGACTTTTAGGACTCTTTATCTTCTTCATGGCAGACTTCACCACAATGGAGTGGTGAGGCAGCTGAGTTTTTTGAAACCCAGGAGAAGGAGGGACTTGATACATGGTGTCCAACTTACGGGAATGGGGAGACAGTGTTAGAGGAGTCTCCCACAAATCCATCAAGTGTTCTTGAAGGATTTCATGGATAGGCAGAGTAACTGCCTCTTTAGGAGCTTTAGAGTATCCTAAAATAATCAATTTTTTTATCTGGGTTCTTTTTCAGAAGATGTAGCAATAGAAAGTCCTTTAGCTACATCAACAATGAAGTCCTGAAAGGATAAATCCTCTGGAGGAGACATCCTCCTCTTTGGAGAAGAGGGCTCCTCAGGAAGATCAAGCTCAGCAGAGTCATCAGAGGAATTGAACTCATCAGAAGAATCTGCGTATTCTCTCTGTACTTGCAATGCACGATACGCGTACCGATCGATATCGACATCGGGCGTATCGGGCATGGGATCGGTATCGGGCGAAAGCCTGAATCCGGCATGCGGAACCGATCGACGCTTGGAAGTCTATGGTCTCGGATCCGGTGTGGATACCGGAACCCGAGTCGGTACCTTATTCCTGCTTGTTCCTGGAGATCTACTCTTTCTCCAGGACCAAGCAGGAAGTCAGTCCTCACATATGGGTGACTCCCTAGCTCTGGGCTACCGAGGAACCCAGGCTGAACAAGAGAACTCCCTCAAGTCTCAGCAGCAAAGAAAGGCTTTTCAAGGACACAACCTCCACCGGTAGCCCAACAGAAGGCAGGAGGGCAGGAGTTGCCTAAACCTCAAAGAGATTCCGGAGCACTGCCTGGCCAAAAGCACTGTCCCTACGGGACTCACTCTCCAGGCAGTAATGGGCCGCAAAAGTCTGGCTTGAAGACCAAGTTGCAGCCCTGCAGATGTCTACCAAGGGCACAGAGCGGAGATGAGCCACTGAGGCAGCCATTGCCCTAACACAATGGGCCGTGACCCTACCCTGCAAAGGAAGGTCAGCCGCCTTGTAAGCCCAGGTGATACAGTCAGCCATCCAGATGAACAAGGTACGCTTGGACACAGACAACCCCAACTTATTAGGGTTCAAAGGATACAAAGAGCTGAGTAGCCATTCTATGCCCCTGCGTACGGTCAAGGTAGAAGGATAAGGCCCTCCTACAGTCCAGGGTATGCAGGACTGCTTCAGCCTGGCTTGCATGAGGCCTAGGGAAGAATGTTGGAAGAACCACCTCTTGATTGAGATGGAAAGAGGAGACAACCTTTGGGAGGAACTTGGGAAGAGTCCTGAGGACTACCCTGTTCCTATAAATCCTGGTGTAAGGCCTATCACAGACCAGGGCCTGAAGCTCACTCACTCGCCTAGCCGAGGTAAGGGCTATCAGGAAGAGTGTCTTCCAGGAGAGGAAGCGTAGTGGACAAGTAGCCATCGGCTCAAAAGGTGGGCGAGTCAGTTGCTGCAAGACCACATTCAACTCCCACTCAGGGGCAGGAGGACAGATTGGAGGCTTCAGTAAAAGCAAGCCCCTGAGAAAGCGGGACACCAAGGGGTGACCTGACAGAGAATGTCCCTCCACCAGTGAGTGGTGAGCTGCTAGAGCTGAGAGGTGGACCCAAACAGAATTGGACTTAAGTCCCTGATTTGATAAGTGCAGTAAGGACCGAAGCACTACTGGCACTGTACAGGAGAAAGGATCCTCTGTACGTAGCTGACACCACACAGAAAACCTTTTCCATTTGAGAGCATAGGTTTTCCTAGTGGACTGTTTCCTAGAGGCTGACAACCTCCTCAACTTCCTGAGGCAGGCCCCAGGGAGCCAAGACTACCCTTGCAGCCTCCAGGCCATCAAATTGAGAGCTTTGAGATTGGGGTGCAGAAGGGAACCCTGCTCCTGAGACAGAAGGATGGGTTGCAACCCCAGAGGCAGTGGGGGATCCACCGCCAGTTGAAGCAGAAGAGGAAACCAAGGCTGTCTCGGCCACCTGGGAGCCACCAGCAGGACCGAGGCATTGTCCTGAAGAATTCTGAAAAGAGTTCGGGCCACCAAGGGCATGGGAGGAAACGCATACAGGAGGCCCTGAGGCCAGGACATCAGAAAAGCATCTGGTGCTATCCTCAAAGGATGCGGTTGCCTGGCGCAGAACTCGGGCAGTTGCTTGTTCAGTGGACTGGCAAAGAGATCGATCCAAGGGAGACCCGACGTCAGGAAGATCTTTTGAACGACCAAGGGACGCAGCTGCCACTCGTGGGGCTGTAGAATTCTGCTCAACCATTCGGCCAGGCAGTTCTCCTGGCCTGGGAGGTACACCGCCTTGAAAAGCATGTTGTGCTTTAGGGCAAAGGAACAAAGGTCCTGAGTCTCTCGAAAAAGGATGTGGGACCCAGTCCCACCCCGTTTGTTCACATAAAACATGGCTACCTGGTTGTCTGTTTGAATCAAGACCGAGCGGTGAGCCAGGGCTGGAAAAAAAGCTTTGAGAGCCAAGCAGATAGCCCGAAGTTCCAGAAGATTGATCTGTTGGGCTGCCTCCCAGGGAGACCAGAGGCCTTGGGTGCACTTGTCCAGACAATGAGCACCCCAGCCCTTTAGAGAGGCGTCGGTGGTGAGGACCACCGAGTATTCTGGCATTTGGAAGGGCATCCCCTTGAGTAAATTGGGTGGATGTAGCCCCCAGCTGAGGGAGGCTAAGAGGGGTTTGGACACCTTTATCTTGTATCGTAAGTTGTCTGTGGCTTGAGACCACTGAGTCTGAAGGCACCACTGTGCAGGCCTCATATGGAGCCTGGCATTGGGAGTCACATGTACCGTCGAAGCCATGTGTCACAGAAGCCTGAGGCAGAGTCTGGCAGAGACCAGGGACTTGTTCATTAACAGTTTTGCCACGTCCATCAGTCTTTGGGCCCTGTCTTCTGGCAAGAATGCCTTTGCCAGTTGAGAATCCAACCTTGCCCCTATGAACTCCAAGTTCTGGGAGGGGAGCAAAGTGGACTTTGCGAAGTTTATGACAAAACCCAAGTTTTGAAGCAGAGCAATGGTTCGGAGGGTGGCTGGTTTGGCCTCCAGGGACGTTTGACCCCTGATGAGCCAGTCGTCCAGATAGGGAAAGACAAAGATGCCTTGATTTCTCAGGTAGGCCGCCACAACTGCCAGGCACTTGGTAAAGACCCTAGGAGCGGAGGTCAGGCCAAAAGGTAGTACTCTGTACTGATAATGGTTTCCTTCCACAATGAACCTGAGCTACTTTCTGTGGTCTGGATGAATGAGAATGTGAGTGTATGTATCCTTTAGATCTAAGGAGCATAGCTAATCTCCCTGCTGGGTTCCAAGAGTAAGCATCTTGAACTTTTCTTTCTCTAGGAACTTGTTGAGGTTTCTGAGGTCCAGAATGGGTCGAAGGCCACCGGTTCTTTTGGGTACCAGGAAATACCTGCAGTAGAATCCGTGACCTTGCAAATGGGGAGGCACAGGCTCCACCGCCTTGTCCACCAACAGACCATGAAGCTCTTGTAGAAGGTGGTCTGTGTGCAGGGGAGGCCTTGGAGGCTCCCCTGGAAAATATGGCAGAGGCAGTTGGTGAAAATGGAGAGCATAGCCATTGTGGACTATGTCCAGCACCCAACTGTCCCCGGTGATAAGGGGCCACTGGTGGGCAAAGAGGGCGAGGCGACCTCCTGTGCAGGGTGGGGAGAGCAGTGGAAGAGAGGCTAAGCTCAAGGAGTCAAAACCCCCCACCCTGCTGAGTGGTAGCAGGGGCCTAAGGCTTGGGGGTCCTCTGCCTACAGGGCCCATTACCCTGGCCCTTGGCTTGCTGACCCTGGGGGGCAGCGTGGGCAGCCTAATACTGAGGGTACTGTTTGTAGGCAGTGCCCTTCCTTGGGTAAAAGGACTTTTTACCCGAGCCCTTCTTATGTGAAGGGGCAGAGGTCTTCCTCGACAGCCTTGTCCGGGTAAGGAGCTCCGTCTCGAGCTGAGCGGCCTTCTCGGCCATGGGTTTGCCAAAAAGGTTCTCACCTCGGCAGGGGACATCGACCAACTTGTCCTGAACCCATGGCTCAAGGTCCGATGACTGCAGCCACGCCTGGCGTCAAGCCGCAATGCCGGCAGCCGCTACTCGGGCCGAAGCCTCGAAGCCATCGTAGGCGGCGCAGGAAATGAACTTTGAGCATTCCTGAATCCCCGAGGACAAGGTCTGAAATCTCTGCAAGGGTTCCCCGGAGAGACCAGCAGAGAATCCGGCCAATTCTTTGGCCAGGTCCCGCAAGTACATGCCCATGTACAGCTGGTAAGACTGTACACGGCAAGCAAGCATCGACCCCTGGAAGCACTTCCTACCGACGCCATCGAGGTTGTGGGCCTCCCTGCTGGGGGGCACCGCGGAGTGCATCTTCTGGCTCTTCAGACGATGCATGGCCGATTCCACAACCATGGAATGGTGTGGTAGCTGTGCTTTCTGGAAACCAGGGCTTTTGCGGAGTCGATAAATGGAATCGACTCTCTTACTTAGAACCGGCGCCGAGGCCGGGGCCTCCCACATTCGGAAGAGGAGCCATTCCAGAATCGGAGGAACCAGGACAGTAAAGGCCTCCTTCAGAGGAGAGTCGTACTGTAGAACATCGAGCTCCTCGGCTCGAGGCTCTTCCTCGAGATCGGCAGGGATAGTCAAGGCAGCAGCCATATCCCGGACGAACTCCGAGAACCTAGTGTCCTCCGGAGGGGATCTACTCCGGGGATCAGACTGCGGTGAGTCCGACGGGACGCACTGAGTCTTAAAAGTATCAGGAGACTCCTCGTCCTCCGTCTCCCAGTCAGACTCGTTCGAGGAGAAGGCAGGGTCCGACCCCGCAGGGCCCCGAGGCACCTGCCCCGACGCCGGGGGCACCGGCGTGGACACCCTCGGTCCCGAACGGGAGGTCGAGGGAGACCTCAACCGAGGACGACTTCAAGCCACGAGGGTCTCGAGTATCGGCTTGGTCTCCGGGGTTGACTTCGAAGTTGACGTCCCGGTGGTCGGGGCAGATGCACCAGACAGGCTGGCCATCAGTGCCCACTGCTGCTCCATGAAGGCAGACAGTCTGCACTCCAAGGCTGTCATCCTGAGACTCAGCTCGGGAGACACAGCAGCCACCGTCTCGGGCCCCGGCGGCGCCGGGCCCGACATCGGCTCTCTGGGAGGAGAGTCCACGAGGACTACGGGGCTTACGTGTCCAGCAGACTCCGGCTCCACGCGAGAAACTTTTGCAGGCTTCTCTTGGTCCGCGGTCGGGGGTCTTAGACCTGGCCCTCGAGGGACCAGGGATCTCCTCCGATGCCGCCCTCGCAAGCCGCTTCTTCCTCTTACGTTCCCAGTCGGGGACCCCCTGTCCGAGGAGCTTCGACAGCGCTCGGGATCGGAATCCCGAGATGTCGAGGCCTCAGACGTGGTCCAGGCCCGGCCGGAGGCAGAGTCTGAGAAAAACCTTTCTTTCTGATGCTGTCGACTCTTTAGTGCCTTGGAAGACATCTTCCCACATGGCCCACAAGACTTGGGGTCGTGGTCAGGGCTGAGGCAACGAAGGCAGCAGTCTTGTGTGTCGGTGAGAGACAATTTTCTTACACCGATCACACTTTTTGAAACCACTGGAAGCCATCGGGGAAAAAATAGCCCCAGCGAGGTCAAAAGACCGGCCTTCCAGTGAAAAAATGAAAAAAGGGCGCTAACGCCAGCCACGAAGGGCAAAAACCGAAAAATGAAGAAAACGGGCTCGATACCGGTGTACCGAACCCGGTGGGAGGGGAACCGGCGTCGAACCAGAGAAAAATAGCTCAAGTCGCTGAAGAAAAAAATCACTTTTATCCGGGAGAACAGTTCACACGTCCGATGGGCTTTTCGGAAAAAAAGAGACTGAGGTAAGATGGCACCTTTAGGCGGGAAGGGAACCGCACATGCGTGCCAGCATTCCCAAAGGCTTTCATGGAAAGCTGGGGAAATGCTCCGCTGGGGCTTCATCGGCGCCGATGACACCCATATGTGAGGACTGACTTCCTGCTTGGTCCTGGAGAACCACATGTACGGTAGAGGCCATGTGGCCCAGGAGACATAGCATGGACCGAGCGGTGACCTGGTGAGTGCTTTGTACGCAAGCCGCCAGAGCTCAGAGGCGGGTGGAGCGATGTGCCGGCAAGAAGGTGATCGCCTGTTGAGTATCGAGGCACGCTCCAATGAACTCGAGAGCCTGCACTGGCTTGAGGTGAGCCTTTGGATAGTTGACAAAGAACCCCAAGCTCTACAATAGGAGGACAGTGCGCAACATCGCTGCCGAGCCTCCTTGGCCAAGGAGCCCGTAACAAGTCAGTCAAGGTAGGGAAAGACTGGTAAGCCCTGGCCATGACGGGTCACTTTGTGAAGACCCGTGGGGCAGATGCAAGGCCTAAGGGGAGCACCCTGTACTGGACATGCTCTCCCTGCACCCTGAAACGCAGATACTGCCTATGTTGGGGGTGGATTAAGATATGGGCGTAAGCATCCTTTAGATCTAAGGAACATAGCCAGTCACCCTGCCAGAGGAAGGGCAGCAGCACACCAAGAGACAACATCTTGAATTTCTCCCGTACCAGGAACTTGTTTAGCCTGCGGAGGTTGAGAATGGGCCGCAGACACCCCATCGTTTTCGGGACAAGGTAGTACCGGGAATAGAAGCCCCAACCTCGAAGGTGGGGAGGGACCTTCTCGACTGCCCGTTGGGTGAGGAGAGTGTGTAATTTCTGCTGTAGCAGAAGCTGGTGTGCAGGGAGTGGAGGCGGCTCCACTGGAGAGAAAGGAGGTGGAAGCCTGTTGAAGTGAAGGCGATAGCCGTCCCGGATGACTTGGAGGACCCAAGTGTCTGAGGTGATGGGAGCCCACGATGGGGAAAAGTGGGACAAGGCGTCCCCCCACTGGCTGCTGCATTGCCGGAAGGCGAGGGGCTATGCCGATAGCATCAAAACCCCTGAGTGGGTTGCGGGGGAGCCGGTGTTTGGCTTATGATACCCCTGGCCAAACTTTCCCTGTGCCAGAGTGGCCGGCGTGGGGGTAGCTGGATATGGGGAGTAACCCCGATACAGGAGACCCTTTCTAGGGAAGAAGGGCTTCTTGGTTGGCTACTTCTTCCGAGGCAGAATAGAAATTTTGCGGGAGAGACGAACTCCGTCTCAATTTCCGCAACCTTCTCCACTATCGGCTTGCCAAAGAGCTGCTCGCTGAGGCAGGGCACATCCAGGAGCTTCTCCTGCACCCATTTCTCCAAATCCGAGGAGTGGAGCTATGCCTGGCGGCGGGCCCCAATGCCCACGGCCGCCACCTGAGCCGATGTCTCTAAGCCATCAAAGGAGGCTCGAGAGAGGTACTTGGAGCAGTCAGTGGCGGACTTTAGCAGGGTGCGGAATCTGTCGAGGGGTTCACCTTCAAGGCCCGCGGAGAAACCCCTGAGTTCCTTGGCCAAATCGCACAGGAACATACCAATCTACAGTTGATATGCTTGGATGCGACAAGAGAGCATGGAATCTTGGTAGGCCTTGTGGCCCAGGGCATCAAGGGCTCTCGGCCGGGTGGTATCGACGAGTGCGATTTCGGGCTCTTTTGCTTCCTCATGGCCAATTCCACCACCATCAAGGTGTATGGGAGCTTGGTCTTTCGGAAGCCTGGTGCATCTTGTACATCGTGTCAAGGCGCTTGCTCACGATGAAGACCGAGGCTGGGGCTTCCCATATGCGGAGCAGCAGCCGAGACAGAATAGGCTGTAAAGGCACAGTGAGGGGCTCTCTGGGTGGGGACTCGTACTGAAGAATGTCGAGTTCCTCAGCGCGAGGGTCCTCTTCAGCCTGGGTGACCAGGTTAAGGGTCCGTGCCATATCTCGAATGAACACCAGGAAAGTGTCGTCTTTGGGTGGCGAACAACGCTGGAATGCAGGCGGCGAGGGGTCCAATGGAAGATCCCGGTGGGTACTGGTTTCCGGGGAGGTGTCCCCATTGGACTCCCAGTCAGAGAAGTCAGACGAGGAGTCGGAGCCAGGCAGATTGCCCTGTCCAATGGCCTGGTGCCGGAGGCCCTGGACGATCTCGCCTCCGAGGAATGGGAGGGCGAGCAAGACCGACATCGAAGACCCTCACAAGACCCATGGCTCTCAGGGGTTTTCCTGGATAGATTTTGGTGTCCCCACGCAAGGAACCCACTGTCTCTGGGCGCGAGTCAGCAAAGCTGACCATGAGTGTCTGCTGGGAAGCATTGAACGCAGAAATGCTGTGTTCTAGCGCCAGCATGCAGGACTCCCAAGCGGGCGTGGGGCCCTGCGACGCCAATGCCGGGGTCACCGGATCGGGCGTCGAGGAGGAGAGGGGGTCCTCACCGAGACAACCCTCAGGAGATCGGGTGCCTTCGCTGAAGGCCTCTGCTTCCATGTGGGGTACCTTGCAACACTGCTCCTTGCCCGACTCTCGGGAACTTTGAAGCGAGTTAAGCGACCGGACAAGGGAGCACTCGTGCTTGTCGGGAGCCCCGGGCGACTTCGAGGCCGCCTTCTTTTTGCACAGCTCCACCTCAGGGAACCCCCCTGGTCGGAGTGCTGCCAAGAGCGCAGGGCCGCAGGGGGGAACCCACCGGAGGAGAAATGACTGAGGGCACCACCAGGGACTCCGAGGCGGCCTTTCGTAAAATGTCTTCAGACTTCTGCTTACGACTGAGCAGGGCCTTAGAGGACATTTTTTTGCAGAGTGAACAGAGCTCTGGGTCATGGTCAGCTCCCAGGCACCGCAGACAAGTCATGAGTGTCCGTAAGCAACATGTTCCTAGAGCATCTATCGCATTTTTTGAATCCAGTGGCCATGGGGTCAAAAATGGCCCCTGCAAGGTCAAAGACCCACACGGCCAGCGGTTAGAGAAGAAAAAAGGGCGCGAAGCCCGTAATGAAAAAATGAGAAAAGATTATCCCCAATAGCTCTAAAAAAGTAGAGCAGGGGAAGAACGGGTAGTGAACCAGTGCAAACGGAAAAGAGAGAAGCCTATTAAGGAGAAAAAAATGAAACTTTTTCCGAGGGACGAAGACGTGCATCCGAAGGGCTCCACGGAAAAAGGGAGACTGAGCAAGATGGCTCCCTTGGGTGGGAAGAGGACCATGCATGTGTGGCAGCAATCCCAAAGGCTTTCTTTGAAAGCTGGGGAATTGCTCCACGCGGGCTCCTTCGGTGCCAACGACACCCCATAAGTGAGGACCGACTTCCTCCTTGTTCCTGGAGAAATACAGATAGACAGAGCACACTGGACCTTAGGGCCACAGAGATCCAACAGGCTGATATCATCTGCTTAAAGGATTATAGAGTGAAAGAAAAAATAGCGGCAAAAATGAGGAAGTGTGGAACATTTCAATGGCAAGAATATCCAGTTGCACTTTAAGTGGATTTATTTATGTGGGCATTACAGGGAGACGCAGAGCAATGGCACCCATTACTAAGGCTTGTAATGTTGCTATTACTCCATAGCTTGTGCTAGTGGAAATAAGCAGCCTGATTCCTTATTCAGTTAGTAAAATGGTGCTTGGGGAAAGCACTGCCTCCTGGGAGTTGAAGTTTTTTCACTATTTGAAATAAGGCGAGTTGTGGGCTCGAGGGTTCAGTCAAATAACAGGATTTTAATTCCCCTTCCCAAACGGTTTTACAAATGGAAAAATAAAGAACAAAGCCATACAACTTCTGGCATGAAATAATATAAGAAGATAACTCAAACAGCTTCTTATATCAGCATCACTTCTATTCTAAAACCTCTGGTGCTGTTTTCTTTAGCTGTTACTGGCAGCTCTCTCTCTCTCTGCACCTCAAACTTATTATACAGATTTTATCTTCTCAGACAGAGACAGTGTACAGTCCATTGACTCAATAGGCAGAAATTCTACAGATGGCTCAGTTTCCATCTGCTCATACTGATTCTCAGTTGGAAATGTCTGCAATTGCTCACAAGGTGATTCCAAGCACACACCTGATCCTTCAGCAATAGACTTTTCCCCGTAGCCTTCTGCTACACACGGCTTGTAATTGCCACAGTGTTCACCACATGGAAAGCCCCACCCTTCTGGGTCAATATCAGAGCACTTCTTAAAAATAGCTTTACTTTTATACCAGTCACTCAGCCTACCTCTTGGCTTCCTTATGAAGGATTCTTTCTGCTTTCCAGGATCAGCTACAGCTGTAAGCCTTGGAGTCTCTACGTGCCCAACAGACTGCCTTCTTGGTACATTCCCCTTATAGCTGCCTTTTCCCCACGGCACTAAACCAGGGCTGTTTGTACCTTGCTCCTTGGCACGGACTCTCTGCTCTTCTCCTGTGCTGAATTCTCCCTCTGAGTTGAAGGTTAGAGAATCCTCTGTTACCATGAATTCCTCTGTGTCTTCACTCTCAAGCAAATCCTCTGTTTCCCGTGACTGCTTTCCTCGTGGCTGTGCTCTCAGCTGGCTTTGCTGATCTGCCTTCCAATCTCTCCCTCCATCTGTCTGCTCCCTTCCTAATGAGCTTCTCTTAAATCTCTGGTTTTCTGGGTTTAACCTAACCACTCCCTGCAACAGGTGTTCAGCCTTAGCTTGTGATTGCTGAGCTGAACTGCAGCAGGGGCGTGTTTTCCTCTCCTCTAAACTGCTTTGTTTGTGGTTTCCCTGGAAACCAGGAACCATGTGCACTTGTTTACTTCCCTTCACTGAAGCTAAATCCTGCACTTTATCACTCTCTAAGGGCTCTGAGGAACTTTCTACACCACAGGCTCTTAGAGAAGTGTCGATAAGATACTGCTGGTTATACCCCTTTGGACTCATGTTTACATCAGGGGAGAAAACATGGAAGGTGCAAACAGTGGGGGAAGTTATGGCAGCGGTGAAGGAAGCAGGACTGCCAGACCGGACTGCTGCAGTGAGTCAGGATAGCACCCAAGGGAGCCCGGCAGAGGAAAGAAAAAGGAATACAGGCCAACAGATAAGAGGGCCAATGCAGAGCAAACGTACTGATACTCGAAGTACAAATCAAAAGGCAGCAAAACGGTGATGTGGACCAAAGAACCAAGACATCAAGCAATTTGGAAAGAAATAGGCTGTGGCAAGGCATATGAAACTTCGGAAAGAAACAGAGAAGTATGGTAGTTATGAAAAAGCGTAGTTACTCACCTGTAACAGGTGTTCTCCAGGAGCAGCAGGAATCAGTCCTCACATATGGGTGACGTCGGCGCCGACGGAGCCCTCGCGGAGCAATTTTCCCCAGCTTTCACAGAAAGCCTTTGGGAATTGCAGCGCGCATGCGCGGTCCCCTTCCCGCCCAAGGGTGCCATCTTAGCCAGTCAGATGACATAGCTAAAAGACAGCATAAAAATTTACAAAAAAACTAAAGCAGATAATTGCAACTCCAAGGGGAGGAGGGAGGGTTGTGAGGACTGATTCCTGCTGCTCCTGGAGAACACCTGTTACAGGTGAGTAACTACGCTTTCTCCAGGACCAAGCAGGAAGTCAGTCCTCACATATGGGACTCCCAAGCTTAAGGCTACCGGAGACCCTAAGCACAAAATGAGCTCCCTCTAGCTCAGCAGTACAGAAGGAAGGAATCTTCGCTGAATTATTACCCACCGGTAGCCCCCATCCGGGATGGAGGGTAGGAGTTGCTCAAACCTCAAAGAGATTTCGGAGGACTGCCTGTCCGAAAGCACTGTCCCTGCGGGACTCCCTCTCCAGGCAGTAATGGGCCGCAAAAGTCTGGCTCGAAGACCAAGTAGCGGCCCGGCAGATGTCTGCCAATGGAACAGAGCGGAGGTAAGCCACAGACGTAGCCTTCGCCCGAACACAATGAGCCGTGACCCGACTTTCTAAGGAGAGTCCGGCTGCCCCATAAGCCCAAGCGATACAGTCAGCAACCCAAATGGAGAGAGTACGCTTGGAGACCGGGAGCCCCAATTTATTGGGGTCAAAAGACACAAAAAGCTGAGCAGCTTTACGGTGCTCCCGCGTACGGTCAAGGTAGAAGGTCAATGCCCTTCTACAGTCCAGGGTATGCAGGACCATTTCAGCTCGGCTGGAGTGTGGCCTGGGAAAGAAGGTCGGAAGTACCACCTCCTGATTGATGTGAAAAGGGGAGACCACTTTTGGAAGAAATTTTGGGTGAGTCCGTAGGACTACCCTATTTTTGTAGAACCGAGTGTAAGGGGGATCAGACACGAGGGCCTGCAATTCACTTACGCGTCTAGCGGAAGTGAGGGCAATCAGGAATAAGGTTTTCCAAGAAAGAAAACGTAAAGAACAGGTAGCCATAGGTTCAAAAGGCGGACAGGTGATCCGCTGTAAAACCACATTCAGATCCCAGTCAGGTGCTGGAGGGCGCAGAGGTGGTTTAAGTAGAAGGAGACCTCGGAGAAACCTCGCCACGAGAGGGTCGCTGGAAAGAGGTCTGCCGTCCACCAGCACATGATGTGCGGAGAGAGCACTGAGGTGAACTTTGACGGAGTTGGACTTAAGTCCCAGATTAGAGAGGTATAGCAGGTACTGCAAGATCACCGACACCGAGCAGGAGAAGGGATCCTGAGACTGCCGGGCACACCAAGCGGAAAAACGACGCCATTTAAGGGCGTAGCATTTGCGAGTGGAAGGTCGCCGGGAAGCTAGGACGACCTCCTCTACCGCTGCCGGCAAGAGAAAAGGAGCAAGGACTACCCTTTCAGCCGCCAGGCCATCAGATGCAGAGATCTGAGGTTGGGGTGTAGTAGGGACCCCTGATCCTGAGTTAGGAGATCTGGTTGAAACCCTAGAGGGAACGGATCCTCCACTGCTAACTGCAGCAGGAGTGGAAACCAGGGCTGCCTGGGCCAGCGAGGAGCTATCAGGATCATGGATGCTTTGTCTCGGAGAACCTTGAAAAGAGTTCGGGAGATCAGCGGTATGGGAGGAAAGGCATACAGGAGGCTTTCCGACCATGAGAGCAGAAAAGCATCCGGCGCTACTCGAAGGGGATGCGGCTGCCGAGAGCAGAAGCGAGGAAGTTGCCGGTTGAGAGGACTGGCAAAGAGATCCATCGTGGGGAGGCCCCACTTCAGAAAAAGTTTCTGAACTATCAAGGGATCCAGGCGCCACTCGTGCGGCTGGAGGATCCTGCTGAGTTTGTCCGCTAGGCAATTTTCTTAGACTGGGAGATAAACTGCCTTGAGAAGAATGCCGTGGCTGACGGCCCAAGAGCAGAGCCTCTGTGCTTCTCGACAGAGAAGGAAGGAGCCCGTGCCTCCCTGTTTGTTCACGTAGAACATGGTGACTTGATTGTCCGTCTGGACAAGGACGGACTGGTGAGAAGTCAGGTGGGAGAAAGCCTTGAGAGCCAGACGGATTGCTCTGAGCTCCAGGAAGTTGATCTGCTGCGCAGACTCCCACATGGTCCAGAGACCTTGAGTACATGCCCCTTGGCAATGCGCTCCCCAGCCCAGGAGAGAAGCATCGGTCGTCAGCACCTGAGCCGGCGGAAGAGACTGAAAAGGCATTCCGAGCACCAGGTTTGGCTGATGAAGCCACCACTGTAGAGAAGAGGTCAGCGGGCCGGAGATGCGCACCAAGTCGGCTAGGCGGCCCGTGGCCTGTTGCCACTGCTTGCGAAGGCACCACTGAGCAGGCCGCATATTCAGGCGGGCATTGGGGGTCACGTGGACGGTGGAAGCCATATGGCCGAGTAGTCTCAGGAAGCGCCTGGCGGAGACCAGGGACTGGCTGCGAAAACGGCTGGCTAGGTCCATGAGCCGTTGAGCCCTGTCGAGAGGCAGGAAAGCTCGTGCCTGAAGAGTGTGCAACCTTGCGCCGATGAACTCGAGATCTTGCGAGGGGAGCAAAGTGGACTTTTCGAAGTTTATGACAAAGCCCAAGTACTGCAGAAGGGTCACAGTGCGGTGTGTGGCCTTTGTGACTTCTGGAGAGGACAATGCTTTGATGAGCCAGTCGTCCAGGTACGGAAAGACATAGAGGCCGTGAAGCCGGAGATAGGCCGCCACCACCGCGAGACATTTTGTGAAGACTCGAGGTGCGGAGGATAGGCCAAAGGGCAGTACTCTGTACTGGTAATGATTTCCGGCCACCACAAACCGTAGGTACTGACGGTGGCTTGGGTGGATGAGGATGTGCGTGTAGGCATCCTTTAGATCCAAGGAGCATAGCCAATCTCCCTGCTGGAGATAGGGCAGAAGGATTCCAAGGGTAAGCATCTTGAACTTCTCCCTGACGAGGAACTTGTTGAGGTTGCGCAAGTCCAGGATGGGTCTGAGGCCTCCTGTTCTTTTTGGTATTAGGAAATACCTGGAATAGAAGCCTTGACCCCTCAGGTGGTGGGGCACCGGTTCCACAGCCTGTTCCTGAAGAAGACTTGCTAACTCCTGAAGGAGTAAGTCCTTGTGCAGAGGGAGTCGTGGAGGTTCTCCCGGGAAATAGGAGGGAGGGACTTGGTGGAAGTGGAGAAGATAGCCGTCTCTCACTACCTGAAGCACCCAGGCATCTGAGGTGACGTTGGACCACCTGTGGGCAAAGTGAACCAGCCGGCCTCCTGTGCTGGGAGGAACCAGCTGAGGGGGAGAGGCTACGCTGATGAAGTCAAAAACCCCCACCCTGCTGAGCAGGGGCCGGTGGTGCAGGCTTGGGGGCTTGCTGCCTACGGGACCCGTTACCCCGTCCCTTGGCCTGCTGACCCTGTTGGGGAGCTGCGGAGGCCTGATATTGAGGGTAGTGTTTATAGGCAGTCGCCTTTCTCGGGTAAAAGGACTTCTTTCCCGAGCCCTTCTTCTTCTGAGAAGGGGCGGAGGTCTTTCTAGAAAGCCTAGTTCTGGTGAGGGTCTCCGTCTCGATTTGTGCAGCCTTTTCAGCCATGGGCTTGCCAAAAAGGTTCTCACCTCTGCAGGAGACATCGACCAACTTGTCCTGCACCCAAGGCTCAAGGTCAGACGACTGAAGCCAAGCCTGTCGGCGGGCACCGATGCCAGCTGCAGCCACTCGTGCCGATGCTTCAAAGCCATCATAGGCTGCTCGAAATATGAATTTGGAGCAGTCCCGAATACCAGTTGTCAAGGCTAGGAACCTCCGCAAAGGTTCCTCGGACAGACCAGCGGAGAATCCGGCTATCTCTTTAGCCAGGTCTCGGAGATACATGCCCATGTAGAGCTGGTAGGTCTGGACCCGACAAGCAAGCATAGAACCCTGGAAACACTTTTTACCGAGGCCATCCAGGTTGCGGGCCTCCCTGCCAGGAGGCACCGAGGAGTGCATCTTTTGGCTCTTAAGCCGATGCATGGCCGATTCCACCACCATGGAATGGTGTGGTAACTGTGCTTTTTGGAAGCCAGGGCTCTTGCGGACTCGATAAATGGAATCGACCCGCTTGCTTAATACCGGCGACGACGCCGGACTCTCCCACATGCGGAAGAGTAGTCGTTCCAGCATGGGAGGAACCGGTACAGTAAAGTGCTCCCTGGCGGGAGAATCATACTGAAGGGCGTCGAGCTCTTCGGCTCGAGGCTCCTCCTCGGGATCCGCAGGGAAGGCCAAAGCCTTGGCCATATCCCTGACGAAGTCCGAGAACCAGGCGTCCTCTGGAGGGGACTGTTTCCGAGGTTCGGATTTAGGCGAGTCCGAGGGGACACACCGAGTCTGAAACGAATCAGGTGACTCTTCCTCTTCAGACTCCCAGGCCGACTCCGAGGAGGAATCGGTGGGGTCGACTCGGGCGGGCGGAGGCGTCGGCCGCTCCGACGCCGAGGGAGTCGGCGTCGACGACCTCGGTCCCGAACGGGAGGCCGAGGGTGACCTCGACCGAGGATCGACTCGAGCCCGCATGGACTCGAGGATCGGCTCGGTCTCCGGGGTCGACTTAGACGTCGACGTCCCGGCGGTCGGGGCAGCGGCGCCAGCGAGGCTAGCGATCAGTGCCCGCTGCTGGTCCATGAAGGCAGATAGTCTGCTCTCCAAGGCCGTCAACCTGAGTCCGACCTCAGATGACCCAGCAGCCCCCGACTCGGGGCCCGACGTCGGACCCCTCGGAGGCGAGTCCAGGAGGACTACAGGACTTACCCGAGCAGGCAACTCCGACTCCAGACGAGGTCTCTTCGGGAGACGATCCTTCTCCAAAGACCCGGGACGGCTATCGGGGCTATGCGACCTGGCCCTCGCGGAACCAGGAGCGTCCACCGACGCCACCCTCGCGGGTTTCACCTTCCGATGATGGTCCCCGGAGGGAGAACCCCTGTCGGAGGAACTCCGGCGACGGTCAGAGCTGGAACCTCTCGACGCCGAGGCCTCCGACGAGGTCCGGGTACGGGATGGATCAGCGAAGATTCGTTCCCGCTGATGCCGCCGACTTCTTAACGCTTTGGAGGACATTTTGCTGCAGGCCCCACAGATCAGTTCCTCATGATCTGGGCCAAGACAGCGGAGACAATTATCATGTGTGTCAGTGAGTGACATATTTTTGTCACACTGAACACACCGCTTGAAACCACTGGCAGCCATCGGGGGAAAAAGGGCCCCTGCAAGGTCAAAGGACCGGGCTGCCAGCGAAAAACCGAAAACGAAACTGACAGAAAAATCAGAAAAACCGAAAAAATAACAGAAGGACTCGCAACGGCGTCGCAAGTCCGGGCAGGAAAGAGACCGGCATCGAACCGAAGAAAAAAGAGAGATAAATCACGAAAAATCAACTTTTTCAGCGGGGACAAGACGGGTACGTCAGTAGGGCTCCGCGGAAAAAAGACGACTGGCTAAGATGGCACCCTTGGGCGGGAAGGGGACCGCGCATGCGCGCTGCAATTCCCAAAGGCTTTCTGTGAAAGCTGGGGAAAATTGCTCCGCAAGGGCTCCGTCGGCGCCGACGTCACCCATATGTGAGGACTGACTTCCTGCTTGGTCCTGGAGAATGGACAAAGCCAGTGCTAAGACTCAACACACAAGGGACAAAGTTGAGGGTGGGTTAAGGGAGGAAGGAAAATGTTTAAAAGTTAAGCAGATGTATATGGAACTGTTGGGGTAAAATAAGTACACATTATTATGTTATAAGAGGATAAAGGGGTAGATGGTAGGAGGAGAGGGGGTAAGGGGAGAGATAGGATGGAAGGGAGGGGGAAAGGAGATAAGGGAGGGGGAAAGGAGATAAAGGAGGGGTGGAAGATCAGGGAAGGTGGAGGATGTACTACTCCACTTAACCTCTGGAACGAGAGGGGGAGAGAAGAAGGGATGGGAAGGGGGAGGCAAAGGCGGGGGAAAATGGAAGAGGGAAAATAAAGGGCAAGAGAGGTAGAATGCATTTCATAGTGGCTACAATTAATACCAAAGGACTGCAAACTTGGCAAAAAAGATGAACGTTGGAAAGGGAGGGGAACAGACAAAGCAGATATTTTATGTATACAAGAAACATTTAAAAGTGGGACAAGAGGGATTGTTATGAACTAAAACCTACCCAAGGATAATCCTAGCAGGACAATGAGCAAATCCCAAAAAGAGGGAGTGGGATTATTACCAAAATGCAGTAGTAGAGGAATGCAGGGAAAAAAGAGAGCAGTGGATAAGGGTAAGGCTGCGAATAGCAGGGGAAGAGGAATGGATAGTGAACATATATGGTCCCAAAACCCAACAAAGGGAGTACTATGAAAAAATAATGGAGCTGGAACAATTTGGAAAAGTTCCAGTCCTTATGGGAGGAGACTTTAATCTAACAAGTAACGCAAGACTGGACAACAGTGGGGGCGCCATATCAGGAGGGTGGAAAGAACAAAAGAGCCTATTAAAACTAAAGGAACACTTAGGTTTTGTGGACATATGGAGATGTAGACACCCAGGGGAAAGGAAATATAAATCAAACTCACATGTACACAGATCATATAGTCGGCTGGATATATGGGATAGCACAAAATAGATAGCAAGGACCATTCAGGCGGAACAGGAATCTATAACTTGGACAGATTGCCTTTCTGTTCCTTGAGAAGAGGAGTGCTTTCCAGAGCTCTCCCAAAAGGTGATTTCTGCTGAATTTGCTGCTCAACTGAGTTCTGTCTGTCTGTTTGTCTCCACATATTTATCTATTTGCCCTTATTGGTGGGTTCCCTTTCCTACTCCATTGTGTGTGCCCACAGTTCAGTAACAGCCTACTGGCCAGAGACACTTAGGTTCCCGCCCACCCTACCCCTCACCTCACTCACCCGAGGGGCTACACTGCCTATACAGTGGTCACATACGTGCCATCTGTCGTTCCTAACTTGGGTTAAAGCCCACATCTTCATCGTTTCTTCTTCTTCTTCCTCTTCTGGGACTGCTTAATCAACATGTCATGTATTCAGTGCAATAACTGTGGTACTTTCATTCAAAGACAAATCATTTGGAGCCTAAGAGCTTGTCCTATATGCCTAAAGTCAGCTGCCATGCATGAAGAACTGACTCTACTAAGGAAAGACCTAGCTGCCATGCATAAAGAAGTGTCTCTACTGAGGGAGGAACTGGCTGCAATGAAGCACACCTCTTCTAGGATACAAATTGAACAAAGTCCACCACCGCTCCCACAAAGAATCAAACATCACAGGAACAAATGGATCACAGTGGGTTCTGGTAGATTGCGACCTGTAATGCAGAGACATCCTATACATCAAGAGATATCCCTGCACAATGCCTTCTCTGCCTTGGCTAATGAGGATGCCCAATCCAAAGAAACTGAAGGGCCCTTAAATGAGTCAGACAATGCCCAATCTCCTGCTAAAGCACCAAATATGAAGAAAACCTCACCAAACAGAAAACTACTACTTGGAGATTCCATAATCAGAGGCACCAACTTGGGAACACAGTTCAAAGGAGAGAAGATAGTCATGTGCCTATCAGGCTCTTCAGCCAGCAGGAATACAAACTAAGTTGCTGAAATACTTAGCGCAAAAAGTGAACACTCCAAACCTGATGTTATTATCCACTTGAGCACAAATGACCTGGCTAGAAACAGTGCCTCTACAGCCCAAAAGGACTTCCAATCTCTGGGAGAGAAACTCAAGCCCATTGTTAACACTGTTGCATTCTGAGAAGTTCTGCCTGTTCTTGGTAAGGGGACAAAAAGGCTGCATCACATTAACAGCTTTAATACATGGCTCCAGACCTGGTGCAAATAAGGAGGATTCAGATTTATTGGCAACTGGGGCAACAGATGGACCAACAAGAGACTATACTGTGCTGATGGACTACATCTCTCTGTCACAGGGAAAAGAAACCTAAGTGAAAAATGCAGGCAGTATATGGATATGCATTTAAACTAGGAAAAGGGGGTGACAGATGTGGAAGGTCAACATCCACATGCCACCCCCTGCAAAAGCAGATCATCATCAGAAACAGCCACACTTTTAAACCACACATCAAAAACAAGTGGGAAGAAGTAGGCAGAACAAAATCAATGCAAAATACACACAAGCCAGGTAAATGCTGGAAAGCAATGAGCACAAATGCTCGAAGCTTAGCCAATAAAATTCCAGACCTGGAAGCCCTAATGGTGGAAACGGATTTGGACATCGTGGCCATTACAGAAACATGGTTTAGTGAATCGCATGATTGGGATATAGCCATAGCTGGCTATAATCTATTCAGAAGAGACAGAGAAAAAGGAAAAGGAGGAGTAGCCGCCTTGTATGTCAAAAGCAATATTGAAGCTACTGAAATACAGGGGACATGGGGAAAAGAAACAAAGAAACATAGAAACATGATGACAGAAAAAGACCACATGGCCTATCTAGTCTGTCCTTCCATAACAACAACTACAACAGTCCACTTTTTACCTTTAGAGATCCTCTGTGTTGGTCCCATGCTTTTTTGAATTCAGTTACTGTCCTCATCTCTACCACCTCCACTGGGAGACTATTCCATGGATCCACTACTCTTTCTGTAAAGAAATATTTCCGCATATCACTCCTGAATCTATCTCCCTTCACCCTAATCCCATGTCCCCTCGTAGCAGAACCTGCTTTCAATTGAAAGAGGCTCTCTCCCTGAACATTTATGCCACGGAGGTATTTAAACATCTCAATCATATCACCTCTATCCCGCCTTTCCTCTAAGGTGTACATATTAAGATCCTTAAGTCTATCCTCATATGCTTTATAATGAAGCCCATTAATCATTTTAGTAGCAACCCTCTGCACCGACTCCATCCTGTTCACATCCTTTTGAAGGTAAGGTCTCCAGAATTGCACACCATACTCCAAATGAGGTCGCACCAAAGACTTATACAGAGGCATTATCGCCTCCTTTTTTCTGCTAGCCATTCCTCTCCGTATGCACCCAAGCATCCTTCTAGCTTTTGCCGTCGCCTTTTCTACCTGTTTAGCTACTTTAAGATCATCAGACACAAACACGCCTAGGTCCCGCTCTTCTTTAGTAGACAAAAGTACTTCACCTCCTATACTGTATTGCTCCCTTGGATTGCTGCAGCCCAAATGCATGACCTTACATTTTTTAACATTAAATCCCAGCTGCCATATTCTAGACCATTCTTCAAGCTTAGCTAGATCCCTCCTCATGTTATCTACACCTTCCTGGGTGTCTACTCTATTGCAGATTTTGGTATCATCTGCAAAGACGCAAACCTTACCCGACAGCCCTTCTGCTATATCACTAACAAAGATATTAAAAAGAATCGGACCAAGGACAGATCCCTGGGGCACACCACTGGTAACATCCTTCTCCTCAGAGTGAGCTCTATTTACTTGTACTCTTTGTCGCCTCCCACCCAACCAATTTCTAACCCAAGCAGTAACTTTAGGGTCTATCCCTAGGGTGCTCAGTTTGTTTATAAGTCGCCTGTGAGGAACAGTGTCAAAGGCTTTACTAAAATCTAAATACACCACATCTAGAGCTCTCCCTCGGTCCAACTCCCTGGTCACCTAGTCAAAGAAATCAATCAGATTTGTCTGACAAGACCTGCCTCTGGTGAATCCATGCTGCCTCGGATCCTGTAATCCGCTGGACTCCAGAAACCTCACTATTTTCTCTTTCAGCAGCGTTTCCAATAATTTACTCACCACCGAAGTTAAACTAACCGGCCTGTAGTTTTCAACCACATCCTTATTTCCACTTTTGTGTAAAGGCACCACATGAGCCTCTCTCCAGTCCTTTGGCACCATTCCCGACTCCAACGAGGCATTGAAAAGGTCAGTCAGTGGAGCTGCTAGAACATCCCCAAGTTCCCTCAGTATTCTAGGGTGTATCCCATCCGGTCCCATCGCTTTGTCTACTTTAAGTTGAGCTAGTTTCTCACGAACACAGTCTTCTGAAAATTGTTCAAGATGTCCCTCGCTTCTGTTCTTATTTGAGGGTGTTTTCTGAGGTCCTGCTCCTGGTTCTTCATCTGTGAACAAAGAACAAAAATATTTGTTAAGAAATTCCGCTTTATCCTTATCAGCTTCTACATATTCCCCTCCTGCACCCTTGAGTCTGACAATACCACTTTTGCCCTTCCTCTTCTCACTAATATATCTGAAAAATGTCTTATCCCCCCATTTTATTGCATTGGCTATTTCCTCCTCCTTTTGAATCTTTGCCTTCTTGACTACTTTGCTAGCTTCTCTAAGTTTTTCCAAATACAGATGCCTGTCTTTCTCTCTCTGTGATCTCTTGTATTTCATGAAGGCCTCCCTCTTTTTCTTCACTTTTTCAGCTACTTCCTTCAAAAACCATAGCGGTCTCCTGTTCCTTTTGCCTTTATTTACCATTTTAACAAAAAGGATGGTTGCCCTTAAAATACCCCCTTTCAGTTTTGCCCACTGTTTTTCTACATCCCCCAGCTGTTCCCATCCCACTAACGACTCCCTGAGGTATTGGCCCATCTTCGCAAAGTTAGTCTTCCTAAAGTCTAAGATCCTCACCTTGGAATGGATTCTAACAGCCCTAGTCCTAATATTGAACCACACCATTTGGTGATCACTGGATGCAAAATGATCTCCCACTACAACATCAGAAATACTTTCACCATTGGTAAGCACCAAGTCCAGTATGGCCTCTTCACGTGTGGGGTCTGTTACCAATTGCCTGAATAGTTCTCCCTGTAGAGAATCCAGGATCTCCATACTTCTAGATGATACTGCAGCAGGAATGTGCCAATCAACATCTGGCATATTGAAATCTCCTATCAGTAGCACTTCCCCTTTCCTAGCAATGCTGCGTATGTCTTCAATTAACTCTCTGTCCACCTCTTCCTATTGTGAGGGAGGTCTGTATATCACACCAATGCAAATAGATTTCTCTTTCCCTCTTTCTAGTTTAACCCACAATGCCTCCTCTCTCCCTTTTAAGCTCTGTAATTCCAAAGCTTTAATAGTAGTTTTTACATATAGTGCCACTCCTCCTCCCCTTCTTCCTACCCTGTCCTTTCTGAATAAAGTATAGCCAGGTATAGTTACATCCCAGTCATGGTTTTCTGTGAACCATGTTTCTGTAACTGCCACTAACTCCAAGTCAGCCACTCCCACCAAAGCTTCACCTTCAGGGATCTTATTTCCCATGCTACGGGCATTTATACACACTGCTTTCCATATGTTACCCCTGTTACCCATTTCCATAAAGATATTTAATGTATCACTTACCTGGGGGCTTTCTTCACCCATCCCCAACGAATCTAGTTTAAAGCCCTCTTCAGTAGATTAGCCAGTCTACTACCGAAGATGCGTTGACCTTTCTTGGACAGATGGATGCCATCTCTGCTCTGCAACCCTTGGAACAGCATCCCATGGTCTAGGAAACCAAAACGCTCTCGATGACACCATCCATGCAGCCATGGATTCATCTCCAGGATGCGAGCCTCTCTGCCTTGGCCTTTACCCTCAACCAGGAAAGTTTATATCCAGGAAATTTTATATGCAGGACCTAAGGAATCCACAAATAGGGTGGGAAAACATAGAAACAGAAAAATGACAGAAAAAGACCACATGTCCCCTTTTTTTCCTTTAGAGATCCTGTGTTTGTCCCATACTTTTTTGAATTGAGATACTGTCCTCATCTCTACCACATCCACTGGGAGATTATTCCACGGATCCACCACTCATTCCATAAAGAAATTTCCGCATATCATTCCTGAATCTATCCCCTTTCACCCTCATCCCATGTCCCCTCGAAGCAGAACTTGCTTTCAATTGAAAGAGGCTCTCCCCCTGTGCATTTATGCCACAGAGGTATTTCAACATAATGCATAATGGTTCTTCAATTCCAGGGCTGTAGAAATTGGATTGGTGATTCTGCAGGCCCTGATGACTTGTGTCCAACCTTCATCATTCTGTAGGCACCCATCTTCTCTTCTGCTGGGGAGTTTGGTTGCTGCAAGAAACATCTCATCAATGTGCTTCTCACTGTCTTGAATGCTCCTCAGCCTCGCCACCTCCTCTATGAGTTCCTCCACTTGTTTCCTGAGAGCTTCAGCATGTAGGCACCATGCACATGGAACTGGTCCTTCAACTGGCATTGGGACCTCTGTCTGGATAGAGGCAGAAGCTGTAACGGGGGCAACTGCTTTAGCGATACGATTTTTCCCAGCCATTGTTCTGTTCGTGGAGCTTAGGTATCTGTTAAAGCAAAAGAGAGATCTACAAAAGTACCAGCCGGTTTCCCAGCTGTCCTTTCAGAGAAAAAGCAGTTAAATCTCTTTAATTATATTCAAAATGTGCTGTCAAGAGAGATGGGAAAGGGACATACCATGGCCCTGGGATGAGGCGAGATGGAAAAGAATGTATAAATATGGGCTAAACTTAGCAGGGGGGTACACATCTATTAGAGAACAGTCAAACTACGACTAGGAATGACATGGACACCGGTTAAATTACAGGTCATCTTCCATAACTGGTCTAGTGAATGCCAGAAAGGATGCGGAGGGCGCTGGGAACTACTACACTTGATATGGAGTTGCCCTAAGATACAAGAGCTGTGGAGAAAAGTGGAGGAATTGTATAAAGAAATCATGCACGTGCAGATATACCTAACGGCGAGAATGGTAGCATTAAATGAAGTGGGAGAGGGTAGGAACATAAGGGAGGTGATAAGCAAATTAGAACAAGTAAACAGCAAGGCTGTGGTAGGTACCTACAAAAATCATAATAAACAAGACTATCAAGCAACCTGGCAATGGGATTAAGAATGGAGGGAAAAAGGTATTCAGGAATGCATAGGAAGCACAAACTAAACAGAAGGCAAGGGTTTAGGATTGGAGAAGGAAGGGGGAGTGAGGGGAAGGGGAAGGGGGAGGGGATCAGATATGCAATGGAAAAGTGGTAGATAGAAAGGGGGAAGGAAGAGATTAAAAGGTAGTGGATTTGGACAGGAGGTACCATAAGAGGCGTCAAAATGTTTAATGTTAGGGAGAGGGGAGGTTTTGATTACCATATGGTGGAAGTTAAGGTATGTTTCTGTCAAGTTGAATGTGTTTAAAAATTTTATCAATGAACTATAAATTAAAAAAAAAACATGCTGTGGTTACACCACTCCTCAAAAAGCCTTCACTAGAGCCTACCTGAACTTGCAGTTATTGGTCTCTCTCCCCCCTTCCCTTTGCTTCAAAACTACTTAATCTATTGGTTCACCACAGCTGTCTTGACTTTCTTTCCTTTCAAGTCCTTTTAGACCAACTGCAATCTGGCTTTCGTTCTCTACATTACACAGAAACAGCTCTTGTCAAAGTCTCCAGCGACTTGTTCTTAACCAAATCCAAAGGCCTCTACTCTATTCTTATCCTTATTGACCTTTCTGCTGTCTTTGACACTGTTGATCACCAGCTTCTCCTCAATACCATCCTCACTTGGATTTAGGGGCTCCATTTTGTCCTGGTTTTCTTCTCTCTCCAATTGCACTTTTAGTGTATGTTCTGGTGGATCCTCCTCTACAGTCAACCTGCTTTCAGTTAGTGTACCTCAGAACTCTGTCTTTGGACCTCTCCTTTTCACTCTCTACACTCTGTCCCTAGAGACACTTATTTCCTCCCTGGTTTTTAGTACCATCTTTATGCTGACTCCCCCCAGATCTAACTTTCTGTGCCTAAAATTTGTCCAGTAATCCAGGCCTAGATCTCCGCCTGCTTATCCGACATTACTGCTTGAATATCTCACCGCCATCTGAAACTGAACATGGCCAAAACCGAGCTCCTTATTTTTCCCCTTAAACCCACCTTCCCCATTCCTCCCTTCTCTGTTTGTGGATAACACTATACTCCTCCCTGTTTCCTCAGCTCACAACCTTGGGGTCATTTTTGAATTTACTCTCAATTTCTCTGCACACTTCCAATAGATAGCTAAAACCTGTCACTTTTTTCTTTATAACATTAGAAAGGAAGGGATGAATTTTGCCAAACACACCACTAAGAACCTCATCCACTCACTAGTCACCTCTTGTCTTGACTATTGTAACATGTTCCTCTCTGGTCTCCCTCCGAATCATCTTTCTCCCCTTTAATCTGCTCAAAACTCAGCTGCATGGCTTATCTTCTGCCAATGCCACTATGCTCATGTAACCCCTATTCTCAAGTCACTTCACTAGATACGTATCCATTTCCACATCCAATTCAAACTTTTCCTACTTACCTACAAGTACATTATTCTGTGGCTCCTCACTACCTTTCCTCTATTATCTCACTCTACACTCCTCTTCAGGAACTCCCCTTTATAGCAACAGGATAAAATTAAAATAAACTTAACTATCTCTTATATCTCAACAAACAGAGGTGACCTATATGGAGTGGTGGGTACACACTTAAAGGCATGGGGAGGGGTGACTTGCACGGAGCGGCAGGTGCACCTACTCTTGCCACCTTGCTGGGCAGACTAAAGTGTCCATGGTGGTCCCTATCTGCTATCATATAGCACAGTTACTTACCTGTAACAGGTGATCTCTGGGAACAGCAGGAATAAGTCTTCACATATGGGTACGTCGGTACTGATGGAGTCTGCGCGGGAACACTCCCCAGCGTCAAATCAGAACGCTTTTGGAAGCATCCCAAGACGCCTGCGTGCTGCCTTCCTGCCTTTCCCAACTGCCTCTCCTCAGTTAAGTTTTAAAGCTGAGGCAAAGAGAGAGCGAGCAAGAAAGGGAAAGATAGAAATAGAGAAATGCAACTCCTAGGGAGGTGGGTGGGTTGTTAAGACTTATTCCTGCTGTTCCCAGAGATCACCTGTTACAGGTAAGTAACTGTGCTATCTCCAGGAACAAGCAGGAATGAGTCTTCACATATGGGGACTCCCAAGCTAAGATGCCTAGAGGAGTCCCAGAATGTTGCAAGTTTGAGAGCCATGCTAATCTACCGAACCCCCAGGCATTCCAGGGATGGAGGGTAGGAGTTGAGTTAAAAAGATGTGCTGTGGAACAGCTGGACCAAACAGGATGCCTAGATAGGCTCTGTGCAGGTGATATTTAGTGGTAATATTGAAGAGCAATAAACCAATATGGACCTCACCTGGTGGGATTGTAGAGGGGTATATATGGAGGTTCATGAGGATTTGTGAATATGAACCAACAGAATATCCCCAGGGGGTAACTCAATGTAAGAAGAGGTAAACAACTGTGCAAAACACAGGCTGAGGTATAACCCTTAGGGTGAGAGAAGCAATCCCAGTGGAACTGGGGTAGTTCAATGAGATAGGACTTATCGGAAAACGCGGAAGTCTCCATTGGATAAAACTGAAAACTCCCTTGACCTTAAGAGACCTAGTTCTTATAGGAGAGGGAGCTTCCAAGATCTCCATATCCGATAACAAGAAGGATAGGAGTTAGGAGGCCTTGTAGCCTCCCATTTTCTGAAGATTCAGAAAAAGTCCCTCGTAATGGATAAGGAAAGTATGTGGAGGGCTTCAGGTGTACCCAAACTGAAGGTCATGGTACAAAAACTCCTGAACTACTATAGGAAGTGGTTGATCATGGAGAACCCTAAGCATGCTGGGACAGCATGGAAAGGGATAGAAAGTATCTGTCGGTCCGTGGTGGAATATATACGAGGGTCATTTTTAAAGTAAGAACCGATTGCGCATCGTGTCCACGCGATCTGTCAAGTGACGTCCGTTCAAAGTCAGCCACTCTTGGCCATTCTCTCACTACGCCGCCATTACGTTTCACGTCTCTGCCAGTGTTGGTTGTATGGTTATACTGCTTCGTTTGTCGCCATGTCAATCAGTAATCCCTCCGATTGTGAAGTGCGCCCGGTTATCCAGTTTTAATGCAAAACAAGTTCGTCCAGCATTTTCGGCACCCATCTCGCACACATTTTTTGTAGTGCAGTTTGTCAGTAACAATGTGATAAACTACTGATCTTGAAACTTGTGGCAATGTCTGATGCAGCTCGTCTATAGTGAAGCACCTGTTTTGGCGAATTTCCTCATCAGCTTCTTGTGTCAGGTCTTCATTCATGACAGTAGGCCATCCAGATCGTTCATCATGAACATTTGTCCTTCCTTCCTTAAACATCATTCATTACACCTTCCCCATACACTTCAACAAGCTGCCGGTGAATTTCAGCTGGAGGAACTTGTTTTGCATTTAAAAAACGGATAACCGAGCGCACTTCACAATCGGAGGGATTACTGATTGACATGGCGACAAATGAAGCAGTATAACCATACAACCAACACTGGCAGAGACGTGAAACGTAATGGCGGCGTAGTGAGAGACTGGCCAAGAGTGGCTGACCCTGAACGGACATCACTTGACAGATCGCGCGGACACGATGCGCAATCGGTTCTTACTTTAAAAATGACCCATATATATATATATGTATAAGTATATATATATTTAACCACAAAGAGTATATAGACACATACCTACGCACTATCATATATTGTAATACATATCTATAGAGATAGGTAAATACAGATATATACATCACATATGTATATAGATATAGATATGGGCATAGACGTGCAGATGTCCATATACATGTAACATATACATATACATGTCCGCACATAGGGTATGTGGAGAAGATTTATCTAACAAGAAGGGAGGTACCTGCTTGAGAAGATATTCAGAGAATCCCTACTTCCTGGTTAAGGGTAGGAAGCGCAGGGAGTTCTCTCATTGGCAAGAGAAGTCTAGAGTCCTCTAAGAACTCTTGCCCCTGAAAAACCAGGAATGGAGACCTACCTGGAAAATGCAGAGGATGTTTTTAATCTGCAGACAGTGAGTCTGAATCCTTCCTTAACTCCAGCAGGTAGCTGGAGAAAAAGATGCCATAAAAATACCATATTTACCCTCAATGAGGGTAAAAAGGGGTATGGTGGATTCCTGTGCTCAACATGGATCATGCCATGAAGAATTGAGGATGGAAGGAAAAAACCAGACAGGGATGGTCTATACTGAAAGAAACAAACCATCTCTGGTGAAGGGGTACCCTGGAGATGTGAAGCAAACCAGGGAATTGGATAATTCTTTAGGTCTTCTCTTAATTAAAGGCCTGTGACCTTTATTTAAGAAGCCTTTAATGGAAATGGTAAGGGCAAGGAGAATCCAGTAAGCCTGACTAGGTAAAACCCTTCCTAACCATCTGACATTATGTGCTCTCTAACAAGGCCCCATAGTGTAGAGCTGCTCCGTAGAGATTCAGAGAGCATGTTGCAGGTTAATAGAAGAAAACGTGATGTTCAAGAGCCCGCAGGCAGCATGAACTACTTCGCCAAACCCAAGAATTGTGGAGGCTAAGGAGAGAAGGTAAGGTCTGCAACAATAGCCAGAAAAGGTTCTTAAACCGTCTGGGACTTAGTGGCAAGGCCAGAAACCATTGAAATTGGAGAACAAGCCCTGGTTGCTTGGACAGTAAGTCAGTGGTCTAAGCAGTAAGAGCCCCTGCAGTTCTAGGTATTGATAGGGCAGCAGAAGGTCCCAACGTTGGGAAAGAAATACAGACAGAAGTAGGAGAGGCAAGACTCCGCTACCGTCTGAGAAGCTGCCAGGAAAAATTAAGAATGCAAGGGGGAGACAACTCTGAAAGAAACTGTTAGGGGCTTAAGGAAAAGCCCTCAGTAAAGTGGTATCACTCTTACAGACCAAATGTCCTGGAAAGAGTGGCAGAGTTGAAAAGAAGACTTACTGTGGAGGAAATCCTTAATAAGTAGTAAGAGAGATGCTGATACAGGAGAAAAGTCAAAGGTAAGGGATGGTGACCTTATTGACAGCTGTTACTTCCCTGTGTAGTTCAGAGGACGAGGAGTAACTGTAGTACCTGTAAAGCATAATCATCTCAAGAAGCTCATTAAGCTAATAGTTAGAATGTGTCCTTGAGAGGGACATATGTAAATTTTAGGATGGAACCGATGTAGATGCTTGTAGAGGTAAGAAGCAAACTACAGGATCTAAACCTCAAGAGGAAAAAAGGATTCAGGGAAGAGTTTATCAGCAACCTTGCGGCTGCTGGGTTTGCTGAACCCGTTGAGGTTGTGGTTTCCTGAGCCTGGCTGGGTGGTTCCCCTGCCTAGAAACATCTGTATGATGGGTAGAAGATGGATAAAACCTTCTCCCATTAGGGGAACAAAGCTTAATAGTAGACTTTCTAAAAACTGGGATAGAGGAAAGCGTAGACAAGCCTCCGAAAGCAATAGTGTCAGTGGTAAACTGAGCACAGCCTGGAGTAAAGTCTCCTTATTAAAGAGATTTTCTCCAGTGCAAGGAGCATTTCCCAGTATATCTTGTACAGATTTGTCCAAGTCAAGCTTGGAGCCAGGCTCTACGTCGTGCTCCTATGGCTATAGCAGAAGTTCTGCTAACAGACTCGAAAGAGTCTAGGGAAGCACGAGTAAGGAACTTAGGAAATATTTTGAGCATGATTGACTAGCATAGAAAAATCTGCTCTTTTAGGCTCTTGGAGGAAAGGGGTCAAAAGTAATAAATCTTTTGTGACCTTCTCAAGAGATAATCCCATATAGAAAATATATGAAAGGATTCTTGCTGAAAGCATGGATGCCTGGAAAGTTTGACGTCCAAAGGCATCTAAAGTCTTAGCCTCACGACCTGGCGGATAAGAAGAGTGCTTCTTAGTACTCATAACACGCCTCATTGCTGATTCCACAACCAGAGAATGATGAGGGAGTCGAGGCTTTTGAAAACCTGGAGAAGGGGGCACCTTGTATAGAAGATCAGTTGCCCTAGAAGATGGGGATACCATTAAAGGAGTTTCCCACGTTCTAAATAGGAGATCCTGCAAGGTCTGATGCAAAGGAAACATAATGACTTCCTTTGGATTGCAGGGAATCTGTATAGGTTGTGGATCCCCTGGTGCAGGGACTTGACCAGGTAAGAAATGGCAAGTAACTTCGCCATATCAAGCGGAAAAGCTTGAAAAGAAATCTCCCCAGAGGGGAGTCCTCGAGGAAGAGGAGGAAGAACTAGATCTGTTGAAGAACTAGCTCTAGCAGCCACCTTGCTCATTCAGATTCTGTGGAATAGCAGATCTGGAGGGGTGGAGCATTGGATTATCTTTGAAAGATAGCTGTGGGTACCAATGAAAACCGGTACCACAACTGGTCGGTAGCAAGTCGTCCATGCTAGGGATCGATTCCAAACTCGGTATGGAAGGAAGCGAGCCGGCTAGCATGGGAGGTACCGACACCGATGTCAATACCGGTACCGGGATCGGTACCATCGGTGACACCGATATATGAAGATCAGTCTGTAATGGCACTATCGGTACCGTGGTAACTGAATGTGGCAGACCTTGATCATCGGTGGAATGTCTACGGTACCGTCTGAAGTCGGTACTGAGACGAGTCGGTACCCAGTCATCCAGACTAGAGATCGATTCTAGACTCGGTATCGAAAAAAGTGGGTCTATCGATGCATATCGGGAGGGTACCGACGTGGATACCAGCATCGGTACCGGGACCGATGTGGGAAGATTGGTCGTAGCGGCTCTAGCGGCACCGAAGATACCGAGAGAGCTCGACTGCGATCATCGGTGTGGAATGTTTCATCCAGCACCATTGCCGATGCCGGGGTACCGGCACCGCTCAAAGCGGATACCACAACTGGGCATGCCTCAGGCATGTTCACCGAGGTAAAAACCCCAGGAACAACCTGAAACCCCGTTAGTGCTTTGGAGACAGAAGCCTCCTGCCGGGGTTTTAAAGCCAAAATGTCCTCAGGGGCAAGCCAAAAGGCATCTCTATGAAGGACATGAGATCTACCACCCGAGGACTGGCTAGTCTTTACAGACTTTTGTTTGGTTATATGATCCTGAGAAAAAGACGACGAAGCTGGTACCCTCAGGACTGAGGGGAACGGCGTATCGAGTTGAGCTCGATGCTGAAAACTTCTTGCAGAAATAGAAGTGCAGGAGGGACAGTCCAGCGGATTGTGTTCAAGTCCCAAACATGGAAGGCACCAATTATGGGTGTCTAAAAGTAATTTGGTAGTGCCACAGTTAAAACACTTTCTAGTGGCTAGAATTTCCATGAGGGAAATGGAGAGGCCTAGCAGGCCGAAGCCTGTCAGGCACCAAATAGGAAAAAATTTCCTACAGAAGGAAATATCTGTAAAAGTTAAAAGAAAACAGCGGTACCGGTGCGTCGAGGGAAGGTAGATGCGACCACTGTTCCCTCTAAGCTGTGTGCGCGCACACACCTCGCCGAGCAAGCGCACATACTTTACAACACAGCGCACAAAAATTACAGTTCTGATTCTGATAGAAAACACCACAGATGTCTTAAAATTTAAAAGTTGTGATTGTAATTACTAGAAATTTTCCACTTCATTTAGTAATCGTCTATTTTCATTTAATTTGATTAAAATCAATGTGGTGTACATACTGTATTCTGATGTGTAGTCAAATTTTAAAGTATATAACTCCAAGTGTCGTTATGTGGCGCACAAAAATTTAACCTTCCTTCAAAAGCTGCACAGCTGATATTTTATGCGCGCACACAGCCTACAGAAAATTAGAGGGAACATTGGACGCGACCACAAGAAAAAACAAAAAATGAAGGAAGAATTTTCTGCGGTGACAGGACGACGTCCTTCCGGCTCCGCGGAAAAATGAAAACTGAAGAGAGGCAGTTGGGAAAGGCGGGAAGGCAGCACGCAGGCATGTTGGGATGCTTCTAAAAGCGTTCTGATTGGATGCTGGGGAGCGTTCCCGCGCAGACTCCGTCGGTACCGACGTACCCATATGTGAAGACTCATTCCTGCTTGTTCCTGGAGATACTATGTTACTCTGTAACCTCGCTTTTCTAGCAGATCCCTTTTATCTGTGCCCTTCTGTCACTGCCAACTCCAGACTTTATCCATTCCACCTTGCAGCTCCATATGCCCAGAATTACTCAAGTTGGTACATTGGGCTCCTTCTATGGCCCTATTCAAATCTAGGCTAAAAACCCACCTCTGAGGCTGCTTTTGGATCCTCATATCCCTGTCTTGTTCACTACTTTATGTATCTTACCATACTCTAGTCCCCAGTTTTACAATGTTTTTTCATCTTAATTAAATTGTAAGCTCTGATGAACAGGGATTGTGTCTTACATCTATAGGAAAAGCGCTGGGTACGCCTTGTAGCGCGCTATACAAATAGAAACACAGAAACATGACTGCAGAAAGACCACATGGCCTATCTAGTCTGCCCTTCCATATCAACTACAGTAGCCCCCTTTTTGCCTTTAGAGATCCTCTGTCTGTCCCATGCTTTTTTGAATTCAGATACTGTTCTCATGTCCACCACCTCCTCTGGGAGACAATTCCACGCATCAACCACTCTTTCCATAAAGAAATATTTCCGCATATTACACTCCTGAGTCTATCCCCATTCACCCTCATCCTATGTCCCCTCGTAGCAGAGCTTGCCTTCAATTTAGAGAAACCCTCCTGTGCATTTCCCTCCCCCGCTTCAAAGTTCTCCTTAAAACTCATCTTTTCTGCCAGGCCTTCGATCTCCCCTCTTCTACCGATGGCGCCACATCCCCCAGTCATGCCCCCCACCTTTCATATTTTCCCCTCATATTTTCATTTGCTCCTCTGCCCCTTCCCTGTCCCTTGTCACAATGTTCTTTCTCTGGACCCGTCTCTGTTCTCTATCTTTTTCTGTTTTGTCTATCCCTGTCCTGTCTATTGATGGCGTTCCTTTCTGACTTTATTTTTCAGTAGCCTCTATCTATTTTGTATTGTACACCGCCCTGACGCTCCAGCATGGGTGGTTTATCAAACTCTACTAATAAAGATAAAGATTTATGCCACGGAGGTATTTAAATGTCTATCACATCGCTATTTCGCCTTTCCTTTAAAGTATACATATTAAGATCTTTAAGTCTGTCCTCATATGCTTCATAATGAAGACCACTAACCATTTTAGTCGCCACCCTCTGCACTGACTCCAACCTGCCTATGTCCTTCTGAAGGTCCGCAGAATTGCACACAATACCTCAAATGAGGTCACACCAGAGACTTATACAGAGGCGTTATCACCTCCTTTTTTCTGCTGACCATTCCTCTCCCTATACACCCAAGCATTCTTCTGGCTTTCGCAGTCGCCTTTTGTACCTGTTTAGGTACTTTAAGATCGTCAGACTCAATTATGCCCAAGTCCCGCTCTTCTTTTTTGGACAGAAGTACCTCACCCCCTATACTGTACAGCTGCTCTGGAATTTTGCATCCTAAATGCATGACACTGGATTTTTTTAGCATTAAATTTCAGCTGCCATATTCTAGACCATTCTTCAAATTTAGCTAGATCCCTCCTCATGTTGTTGACACCTTCCTGTATGTCTACTCTATTGCAAATTTTGGTATAGTCTGCAAACAAGCAATCCTTACCAGACAGTCCTTCCGTAATATCACTAACAAATGATTAGTAATAGTAGTATTGAAGCAACTTCGGGAAGTTCTAAAGGCTCCACTGTCTGACCTTTTCAATGCTTCCTTAGAATTGTGAGTTGTCCCAAAGGACTGGAGAAAGGTGCATGCAGTCCCTTCACACAAAGGCGAAAGAAAAAATGAGGTTGAGAACTACGGGCCGGTTAATGGTATGGAGATGGTAAGCTCTGATACCGCTTGGATGATGCTGCTATGGGCCAGTCATCTAGGCAACAAAACAGTGTCCCATTCTGCGTGATTGTGCTGCTGATACTGCAAGACATTTTGTGAAAACTCTGGAAGCTGACAAAAGGTCAAATGCCAGTCATGATATATGAAAAGGTACTGTTTTGTGATTGGTATGTGCGAATAAGCATCCTTCAGATCCAGGGAGCCCAACCAATCGCTGTGATTCAACAGAGGCAGTATTGCCGCTAGGGATTTTATCTTTACATCAAGATTCAGCCTGCAAAGATTGAGAACATGTCTGAGACCGCTCATTTTCTTGGGCATGAGGTAAAAATCTTCAACAGAATCTGACATTTTTGATGTGCTAGTAACAACTTGATAGATTTGTTGTATAGTAGCTCTTTAATCTATTGTAGGATGTGCTTGTGTTCTAAGGGGTTTACAACAGAAACCGGCTGTTGGAGCCAAAGTTATTTTAGAAAATGTATTTTGTAACCATGCATCTTAAAAAGGATACAGCAAAATTAGAAAAGATTTAGAGAAGAGTCACTAAAATGGTAGAGGGTATGGAAGGATACCCTATGAGGAAAGGCTTAAAGAGTTAGAGCTTTTCAATTTGGAAAAGAGATGGCTGAAGAGATATATGATAGAGGTCTATAAATTAATGGTTGGAGTGGAACGGATAAGCAAAGATTGTTTATGCCATCAGAAAGTAGAAAGACTAGGGGACATGCAACAAAGCTACAGTGTAATCTGACTAATAAGAGAAAATAATTTTTCACTCAACATGTAATCAAACTCTGGAATTTGTTACTGAAGGATGTAGTAATAGCTGTTAGTGTAGCTGGGTTTATAAAAGGTTTCAACTAGTTTCTAGAGGAAAGGTCCATAAACTATTATTAAAGAGGACCAGAGAAATCCACTGTTTTGACCCAATACAAGCATTGTAGAACCTGTCTCCTTTGGGGAACTGCCAGGTACTTATGACTAGATTGGTCCACCGTTGGAAATAGGATACTGGGCTTGATGGACCTTAGTCTGACCCAGTATGGTATTGCTTATGTTCTTATGTGTGACAACAGAGCACCAATCTGTTGCCAAGAGTCTCTAAACAAGTATTCTTCCTCCTGCTGGAGAGTAGTCAATACTGAGGGTTCAGCTGCCCCTTGGGAGCCAGGAGGCAGCCTCCTTTGCGCACTTGGACACTTGACGATAGCTATATTTTTGAGCTGCTGCATGTGGTGTGACAAGCTTTGGATAGGGTCATGCAAAGCTTTTGAAGGAGTATTCTCCCTCCACAGTTTTCAGAGTTATTTCTTTCTAGTGATTTTTGGCATAGCGCTGCTCTTGTAGCTGCTCCCAGTCCTGTGGCTATGATAAGCTCTTGGAGGAAGAGCAGTTGTCATGAAACTCAGGAGTATGGAAGGTGTCAGGGGGCCCTGAAGCTCTGGAGAAGGCTGTGTTTGTTCAAAGGAGGACAGATCCTGGTAACTAGGTTGTCAGATGTCCAGAGTGGCAACTTGAAGTATTGCAGTGGTGTCTTGAATGAATTTGGACAATAGTTGGAACAGAGCCATATGGGAGGAGTCTCTGTATGTGCAGTCATAACCAGCACACTGGTGAAAGGAAGCTTGTCTGTACAGGGCTGTGTATACGGTCAGGGTACTTAATATCATATTACTAAAAGCCCTAAGAAAGAGTTAACACCACAGACATTCCAGAGCAGACATACTGAAATAACTAGGCTGAACTTTCGTAAAAAACAAAGACATTAGTCTTGCTATAAAAAAGATAGTGCAGGGAGAAGTTTGTTTCTCAGCCTCTCAATCTCGATTCAGAGATATCAAAACTGCAAGTGTTAAAATTATTGTCTCAAAAATTATGTCTGGGAATACATGTATGTCTCCTCATGATGACCTATGCTAATAAGAACTGACCTATTACGTAGAGATACAGAGATGCATGCTATGAATATACGTGATGCTTGACGTAGAACAATAAGGTGGAAATTATGCTGTGTAATAGAATATTTACCTATAAATAAAATGGCTGAAAGCTGTGATGGCAAAGTAAACAAGGTGCTAACTTGGTTTGCTCTCCCAAAGCTTTGGCTGTTTATTTTTAAATAATACAAGTGTGTTGTGTATTATTTACCGATTTACCTTGCTTGTTTTCCTTCTCATTGCTTTGTGTGTGGATATCCGTTACCCAAGAGCCCTGGTGAGTTACCGGTGAGAGGAGGTGCACAGTACACAAACAACTGGGAGGGAAGGTGAGAGGTTGGTGAACTTCGAGAGGAGGCAGGCAGTGAAGTCAGCATCAGAAGCATTTTTTGTCCTTTTTTGTGGTCAAAGCTGTGAGCAGAGGGGTCCTGTGTGCCTCCTCTTCTGTTTGTGTTTCAAGGGGAAGGGGGGTGCTGTAGTGTCTGAGTAGCTTTGCCAGAGTGTGGAAAGGCTGCCCTGGTTTGATCTTATTTATTTATTTTATTTATTTTATTACAGGCTCTTATATACCACTCTATTTAGCATCAGCGCGGTTCACAATATAACAGACCAGAACAACTAACTGTTTGGTTTTACAGAGAACAGGTCAGAGAACTTGGATAAAACATAGGGGAAGTCGTTAACTGAAACTATTTACATGAGTATTTACATGTATATGCACAACAGGATTTATCTTAGTTTGGTAATGTTCAACAAGCTAGTAATATTGGGGGAAAAGGTGAGATTTGAGTGCCTTTCTGAACAGAGATAGATCGGTGATAGCCCGAATCTCTGGAGGTAAGGTGTTCCAGCACTTAGGGGCATAGAAGCTGAAGGCCCTGTTAGATGTCACTAATAGGCATTTTGTTGCTGCTTTAGGAATTACTAGCACATTAGTTGATATTGTTCTCCTAGATCTATTGGGTGGAACGGCCTGAATGAGGTCTATTAGAGAGGAGGATGTGATGCTTTTAGTGGCCTTGAAAGTGAGTAATAATGTCTTGAACAATAGTCTGCCATGTATGGGGAGCCAGTGGAGTTGCTTTAAGATGGGTGTAACATGGTCCCTTCTTGAAGCCCCGTCGAGGACTCTAGCCGTGGTGTTCATGGCAAGTTGTAAAGGGTTTAAGGTGGAGTGTGGGAGGCCTTGAAGAATGGCATTGGCATAGTCAAGGTGTGGTAAGGTTAAGGCTTGAAATATAGTCCGGAAGTCATCAGGATCGAGCAGGGAGCGAAGATGGCGGAGTGTCCGGATCTTGAGGTAGATTGCTTTGACTACGTTGGATATATGTAGTTTCATATCTACCAAAGTGACCCCAAGGTAGCAGACTGTCTTTAAAGGCAGCGTTCTTGGCAGAAGGGCAGTCTGCCTGAACTGTTGCTGGCCTCTATGGGAACAAGAGAGGAACTCCTGTGAGGAGTGAGCTAGTGCCAGGAGGGAAACTGCCTCCTGGAGTGTGGCTATAGCAGTGATTTTCTTCAAAAACCCCTGCCAGAGCCTGTATAGAAGCCAGCAGGATTCTAACTGCTGCATCCATTGAAAGTAAGCTCGTCTTCACATCATGCTACTCTATCCTGAATGAGTGGAAAGTTGTGTTTCCAGCTGTACTCTCTCTCTGAGGTGCCGACCCCTGCAGATGCCAGTACCATTCATCCTGCTCTTGAAGAACTTCCGTCTACCTTGTGGGCAGTGCCGGGATCTAATGTCGGATGTCTTTCTATCCCGCCTGTGAGAATCACCGTGAAACCTGGAGTTCAGCTTCCTAGATTCAAGCAGTATCCGCTGCCAGCAGCTGTCATTGAAGGAATTTGTCCTGTGATTGGAGATCTTCAGAAACAAGGTGTCATTTATTGTACAACTTCATCATGTAAGACTCCAATTCTTCCTGTACTAAAGGCTGACGGTAAGACTTATAGATTTGTGCAAGACCTGCGAGCAGTAAATAATGTGATTTTGCCCATTTTTCCCTTGGTACCTAGTCCACATGATATCTGGACACAGATACCTTCAGGGACTACCTGGTTTTCTGTTGTAGATTTGAGTTCTGCTTATTTTTCAGTGAGAATTTGCAAAGGCAGCCAACTTTTTTATTTGCTTTCCATTTTGAAAACAAACAAAATATTTGGACCACTTTGTATCAAGGGTACACTGACAGTCCTGCATATTTTTGCAGGCCCTAAGAACTGCATTATTGGATGTAGAGCTCGACCATTCCTCTTTAGTTCAATATGTGGATGATTTGCTTTTATGTTCACCAAGTTATGAGATTTGTTTGTCAGATTCCTTGTCTCTATTAGCTCATATTGCTAATTTAGGTTTAAAGGTTAATTTGCCTAAACTGCAATTTGTATTTCAAAATGTTACTTTCCTGGGTGTTGTCCTAACACCATCTGGTCGTGCAATTACCTCTGCTAGATTGAAACCTATTCTGTCATTGCCTTTTTCCAGCGACACCAGTGTTATTGCATAGATTCCTGGGTTTATTAATTTTCTGTAAACAATGGCTAACAAATGTCTCAGACCTTACTGCTCCGCTTTCTGGTCTTACTGAAAAAGAAGGTCTCATTGTACCCACATTAGCACCGTGGTAAGTTTTTGTAAATATGAAGACTGCACTGGGAAATGCACCATGTTTATCTTTGATCCTTTACCTTTCAAATTGTATGTGGCTATTTCTGATTCCTCTGCTTCCTGTGTGCTTTTACAAGCTTTCCCAACTGGTTGCAAGCCAGGCTATTGTTAAATGTATCCCCCAATTGTGTTGTGACCGCTTTGATTGAAGGATAAGGCAGTATACAAAACTGTCTAAATAAATAAATAAATTTCTCAAAGCGAATTGATGCAGTGACTTTGGGACTCCCACTATGTCTACGTAGTTTGGTAGCAGTGGCTTTTGCAATTGAAACTTACTGATTTTCTGGTTCTACAGCGCCCTTTTATTCCATCTAACCAAGACTCAGCCTTTGTCCTCCACACGTTTTATTGACTCTGGAATTAATAATTTCTCCGCTTCATGTTTCAGTATGTACTACATCAATATGCAACCCTTCAACACTTGTGGAGGAGGATGGGTCTCATGATTGTTTCCAAACTATTTTGACATTTTCTCGAGCTAGATCTGAACTTTCCCCTGTACCTTTACCAGCCCCGGATATAACTTTGTTTGTGAATGGTTCTGATTTCAGAGACGAGATGGGCTATGCAGTCACAACAGTAAATGATGTAGTGGAATCAGCTTCTTTGCCGTTTGCCAGTGCACAGCTAGCAGAAGTGTTTGCAAAGGACAACCATTTTGCAGACCAAGAAGCACGGCAAGCTGCTCTTCGGGCATCAGTGTCACTGACATTGCTGTATTTGACACTGTCTAATATGATTTTGTTTTCCCTTTCATCTTTCTTGTAGCAATAGCAAGATACTTCCTTTGAAACCCAGACTCTGCGGACTTCGTGGGGTGCAACCTGTGATGCTCAGGGCTACTGGAAAGAGGATCATCTGCTTATTTGTCCTGACAGTCTTGTTTCTACTTGCCCTGTTCCTGCATCATAAGCATCACCGCTGTGACTATGAATTATGCCTTTGCTGTTCTCCGGTATCGCTTGAAGTTGGGTTTTTTTTTCTCTCTGTGGCACAGTTTGTCTGCACTGTTTCAAGACTGGCAGAGTAGGGTCAGCTAAGGGTCAGTTATCAGGTTTTCTGCCTTCCGGACTCTTTTTGATTTTGCAGCTTGATTTTGCAGATCTGCCCTGTGCCAGAGGAGGGAGGCGGTATTTGTTTGGTGGTCACTAGTCTATTCTCCGGATGGGTAGAAGCTTATCCCACTACCAGTATGACTGCCATCGAATTACTGCTCACTCCTGTTTGGGGTGTACCTTTTGTTCTTTCTTCTTATCTGGGTCTAGCCTTCGTTGCGAGTGTCTGGGAGGGTACTGGAAATTTGGTTTGGTATTAAGAGACAACTGCACACTCCTTATCATCCGTGTAGCTCTGGCCAGGTGGAACGGATGACTGGGACACTCAAAGGTCACTTGTGCACCATGACACAGGATTGGGCTATAGATTGGACAGAAGCCCCTCCTTTTGCCCTTATGGCAGTGCGTAATTCTCCCAGCCTGACACCATATGAAATAGTTACTGGACGTCCAGCTACTTCTCCACATGAATTGGCAGTTATCCTGGATCCTCAATTGTTGCACAGCGATATTTGGACCTATTGCTCACAATTGCACTCAGTCCTGTCTGTTTCCTCTTTATTGCAGGTGAATCCTCAACGAGATGTTCCGTCAGAATCATCATATCCAGAAGTGAAGTCACCAGATTGGGTCCTGATTAAGAATTTGCATCCAAAGACACCTCTGGCCCCCAAGTTCCTAGGTCCATTCCGTGTGCTCCTGGTGGGATACTCAGCTTGTAAAGTGGAAGGACACTCTCTTTGGATACATCTTACACAGTGTAAAAAGGCTCCTTCACAGGATCCAGAAGGTGGTTCCCTGCATCAGTGAATCAAAAGATTGCAACGCAGAGACTCATTGAACAGTGGTGATATTGCAGAAAAAGACTATCAGGATTTAAGTGCTTTTTTGAATGAACTAATCATGCAAAACACCTTCTTCCAGCATCTATACTGCTGCTTAGGTGGATAAAGTTAATTTGAATTAGTATTTTACTGATATATAAGCAATGACCTTTGGGCACTTAACACCTACTTTATGAAAAGTTTGAGAATTAGGGGTAGTTGTAGCTATAGTATACAGCTTTATCATATTAAGAAAAGTAGGTGTATTTTCATTTTGTTTTAGAACGTTTATTTTTGGAGTAATTATAGTTACAGATAATTTGAGGTTTGCTAAGAATGTTTCCTTATCTGGTCTTAGTTGTGCTGTGGCATGTTATTGTTAATGAAGCAGTACTGCATTTAGAATCTTGGGAAAGTTATGGGGAATATCCAAATATTTTTGAGTCACATTTACACTCAGTTACGAAACATTTTAATCTATCAAATCGTGCGGTTTGCTTTCCAACTGTGACAGCCACTCAGCATGGGTTTCTACCATGAGCTAGGCCTAAAGCCTTTAAAGAGTTTCGTGACATAGCTTAATCTAACTACTGTACAATGGTCACATACAAACACAGAACCTAGAGTAGTTAGCTCTACGCCTCTAAAGTCCCCTCCAAAATGTTTTATGGCTCAAAGTACAGGGAAAAAGGTAGGGGACACCCTGTGGAACATCTGTAGAATAGTAATGCTACATAATTCTTCTATTTGGTATAAGAAATCCCACGTAAGAAAATCCTATATTTCAGTAGTACAATTACTGCAAGTTCAAGGGAACCAAGTGCATGGGTTTCCCCTCGTTAGGGTATTACCATCCCTGGGAACGTAATTTATCTGTTGGAATTAAAGAAATGAACATTACTCAGTGGGTTTTGAATAATTGTACACAGAATATATCTTGTCCCCACAACCTGACAATTTGGGAAAATGGATTAGTGGCTTTAAAAGGAGATTTTGTGTGTGGTAATCTTGCATATACGGAATTTTTCAGAGGTTGGTCAGGTACTTGCTATGTTGCCCAGTTAGACATCCCGTGGCGCTTTTTACCTTACCAAAATATTACTTAATTATCAACCCTGAATAATTCTTAAAATGGCATAAAAAGGGATGTTTCCCCTCAGGATAAAGCCATAGCAGCTGCACAACAGCTGGTAGATTCTACAAGTCCTTTAACTAAATCTCAGATAGAGCACAGTTACTTACCTGTAACAGGTGATCTCTGGGAACAGCAGGAATTAGTCCTCACATATGGGTACGTCGGTACCGATGGAGCCTGCGCGGGAAAGCTCCCCAGCCTTTCAGATGAAAGGCTTTTGGGGCCTCCCACTGCACATGCGCGCTGCCTTCCCACCTTCCTGACCAGCTCTCCTCAGTTCGAGTTTAAAGCTGAGACAATAGAGAGAGAGGAAAGGAAGATAGATAGAGAGAGATACAACTCCATGGGGAGGTGGGTGTGTTGTGAGGACTAATTCCTGCTGTTCCCAGAGATCACCTGTTACAGGTAAGTAACTGTGCTATCTCCAGGAACAAGCAGGAATAAGTCCTCACATATGGGGACTCCCTAGCTAAGATGCCTGGGAGATCCCCCTCCAAGGGTAACCATCTTCGTATGGATCTCAGGCATCCATCCAGGGAAGGTGGGCAGGAGTTGTTTAAGTATGGAACAGGTGTTTGAGGACAGCCTGACCAAACAAGGCATCCCGGCGGGAGTCCTTGTCCAAGCAGTAATGGGCTGTGAAGGTATGAACCGAGGCCCAAGTGGCTGCTCGACAGATCTGATCTATGGACACAGAGTGAAGATGAGCCATAGAAGAGGCCATGGCTCTCACATTGTGAGCTGTGACATGGCCTTCCAGAGAAATGTTTTTACTCTGGTAAGCAAAAGAAATACACTGAGCAATCCAATTGGAAAGTGTACGTTTGGAGACTGGAAGTCCCAAATGAGAAGGATCAAAAGCCACGAAAAGTTGGGAAGACTTTCGATGTGGCTGAGTCCTGTTGAGGTAAAAGGCGAGAGCTCTTTTACAGTCAAGAGTATGGAGGTTCCTCTCTGCACTGGATGCATGAGGAGCCGGGAAAAAAACAGGTAGATATACCTCTTGATTAAGATGAAAAGGCGAGACCACTTTAGGCATAAAGTGGGGATTCGTCCCAAGGACCACCTTATCATGATGAAATCTGGTATAAGGTGGATTAGCCACCAAAGCCTGCAGTTCACTGATGCGGCGGGCCGAAGTGACTGCAATAAGGAAAAGAACCTTCCAGGAAAGAAATTTCAGGGAGGTAGATACCAACGGTTCAAAAGGTGGCTTCATAAGTTGACCCAAAACTAGATTCAAGTCCCATGCTACCGGAGGAGGTCGGATGGGAGGCCTAGTGAGGGTCAGGCCTCTCATGAATCTTGCAATAAGAGGATGAGAGGAGACAGGTTGTCCATTTATAGGTTTTAAGGATGATGCAATAGCACTTAAATGGACTCGTACTGAATTCGTCTTGAGGCCTGCATTGGAAAGATGCAGGAGGTAGTCCAGTAGAGAATTCAAAGGAAGTGCTAGAGGGTTAAGACCCTTGTGTGCACACCAAATGGAAAAACGTTTCCATTTGAAAGCATAGGAACGCCTGGTAGAGGGTTTCCTAGAGGCATGAAGGATATCTTTCACTGGTTGGGAAAGATTAAACTCATGAAGGCTTAAGCCTTCAGTAACCAAGCTCGGAGATGTAGGGACTTGGGGTTTGGATGCCACAAGGTCCCCTGCTCCTGAGACAGAAGGTCTGGTGCAGCTCCCAGGTCCAGAGAGGAGCCCTGGGAGAGCTGTAGAAGTAGAGGGAACCACACTTGGCGTGGCCAGCGTGGAGCAATGAGGATCATTGATCCGTGATCCCTCTGAAGTTTGAACAGAGTCTTGGGAATCAAAGGAATGGGTGGGAAAGCGTACAGGAATTCCTGATCCCAATGTAGGAGGAAGGCATCGTTGGCCTGAGCTCCCTGACACGGAGTCCTGGAACAGAACCGGGGAAGTTTGGCATTCCACGGACTTGCAAAGAGGTCTATGTCCGGGGTCCCCCATTCCTGAAAGATTCTGCGTATCTGGTCCATATGTAGGGACCATTCGTGTGGGAGCAGAACTCGACTGAGTCTGTCTGCCTGAGAGTTTTGAACTCCTGGAAGATATACTGCCAGAAGATGAATTTGATGCTCTCTGGCGAAGGCCCATAGTCTGAGAGCTTCGTTGCAAAGCGACAGAGAGCCCGTCCCTCCTTGTTTGTTGACATAGAACATGGCTACCTGATTGTCTGTCTGAACTAGGACAGTCAGGTTTACAAGGAGGGTGTGGAAGACTGAGGGCAAGGAAGATTGCTCGCAGTTCCAGAAGGTTGATGTGAAGGGTGGTCTCCTGAAGAGACCAGGTGCCCTGAGTGGAGAGGTGTTGAAGATGAGCTCCCCACCCTGTTTGGGAGGCATCTGTTGTGAGGGTTGCTTGGGGCAACGAAGGTTGGAAGGGAATCCCCAACAACAGATTTTTGGAGGATGTCCACCACTGGAGAGACCAAAACAGTGGTTTTGAGGTGAGTATCTGGTCTGAGAGAAGTCCTGATGCTTGGGACCACTGGGTGGCCAAAATCCATTGAGCTGCCCTCATATGAAGACAAGCGTAGGGCACCACATGGACCGTGGTGGCCATGTGTCCCAGAAGTTGCAGCATTTCCTTGGCTGACAAGTGACTTCTGGACTTAGCCTGGGAGGCCAAGCTTATTAGCCTTTGGCCTCGGACCAGAGGGAGGTAGGCCCTTGCAGTGGTGGAGTCCAATTGGGCTCCTATGAATTCCAGGGACTGAGTAGGGATGAGTTGGGACTTGGGAACATTTACCACAAGTCCTAGATATTGAAGAATACGCCTTGTGCGGTCCAGAGAAATCTGGGCTTCTGACTGAGATGGAGCTCGGATGAGCCAGTCGTCCAGATATGGGAAGACAAAGATTCCCATGCCTCTTAGAAATGCGGCTACGACTGCCATGCATTTTGTGAATACTCTTGGAGCAGAGGCGAGACCGAAGGGCAGTACTCTGTACTGGAAATGTTTTCCCTGGAACAGAAAGCGAAGATATTTTCTGTGGGATGGATGGATGAGTATATGAGTGTACGCATCCTTGAGATCTAGAGAACAAAGCCAATCCTGACTCTGAAGGTATGGAAGGAGAATGCCCAGAGAGCGCATTTTGAATTTCTCCTTGAATAGAAACTTGTTCAATTCTCTCAGATCTAGAATAGCTCTGAAGCCCCCTGTCTTCTTTGGTATGAGAAAATAAGGGGAGTAGAACCCTAACCCCTGTTGAGGAAGAGGAACCTCCTCTATTGCCCCTTGGGCAAGGAGAGAGGAGACTTCCTGACCCAACAGGGTCAGAAGAGATGGGGGAGAACTGAATTGCCTCACCATGGTATGGGGAGGAAGGCTGGAGAAATGAAGTTTGTAGCCCTCCCTGATAATAGAGAGGGTCCATTGCTCTGATGTTATTTGCTCCCATCTGGGAGCAAAGTGAGCTAACCTTCCAGGAATGGTGAGGGGATCTGGTTGTTCCAGAGCCAGAAAGGGTAAGTTCTCTAGGGGCAAGTCAAAACCCCTGAGGGGGTTGAACCTGCTGGGGTGTAGCAGACACAGCAGGTTTTGATTTCACTTGCTTAGATTGCTGACGCTTAGCAGCAAAGCGAGGCTGAGCAGATTGTTGGCCAGTATTTGTGGAAAATCTGGTCTTCTTATAGTAAGGCCTTTTAAAAGGCTTCTTTTTGGCAGGAGTAGAAGTAGACTTAGAAAGTCTATCTAAAGTGGCATTTTCTGCGTCCATTTGAGCAGCTTTAATTTGCCAGTCCTCGCCAAATAAGTTCTCACCTGTACAGGGCAGATTCCTGAGGCCATCTACAACCCAGGGTTCTAAGTCAGAAGCCTGGAGCCAGGCAAGACGTCGGGCTACAATAGCAATTCCCGAAGCCCTGCCAGCAACCTCAGAAGAATCAAAGGCTGCCCTGTTGGAGAACTTGGAGACCTCTGAAAGTTGTGTCACCACAGAAAAGAAGTCCGCCCTTTGATCTTCAGGGATAAAGGGGGCAAAATCCTGTACCTTTATGGCAAGTCGTCCAAGAAACATGCCCATATAAAGGCTATAAGAATTGATCCTGGCTATAAGCATACTAGCCTGGAACATCTTTCTACCAAAAGAGTCAAGGGTTTTACATTCTCGCCCTGGAGGGGTAGAAGAATGTCTCTTAGGACTCTTTATTTTCTTCATGGCAGACTTCACCACAATAGAGTGATGAGGAAGTTGAGTCTTCTGGAACCCAGGAGAAGGAGGGACCCTATACATCAGTGGTTCTCAACCTTTTTTGTACTGTGACCCCTTTTACCGTTGGTCAACTTGTGATGACCCCCAATGATAAAATCAAATGCGTCTCTCTTCCTTTACTGTTAACGCATTGTCGCTGTAATCATTTGTTGAATTATTAATATATTATAGGCCTTTGCAATATGTTTTTATTTATAAAACACTTATTTAAACCACAATAATTAATCACAACAAGTAACAATATTTGATTTCAAAATTATGATGATTTTGTAGTCAAATCACTAATATGAAATAAAATTATTTTTTCTACCTTTGTTGTCTGACCAATTTATTCTCTGATCATGCTGGTCCCGATCTGAGGCTTCTGCTTTCCTGTCTTCTCTTAGCTCTCTTTCTGTGGTATATGGTCCATCTGCCATTTCTTATCTCTTCTTTCGTTTTCTTCACTTCTTTCCATCAGCCTATTTCCAGTCCCAGTAACCCTCCCCAGTATCAGCCCCTTTCCAGTCCTCACTCCCAGTACCTTCCAATGTCAACTTGCATTCCCATGACTGCCACTGGTGTCCATTCCCTTCCAGTCCCCCTCCTTCCCCACTGACCAGTCCCTTCTAGTACAAATACCATGGCAGCCCCTCTCAGATCCACTCCCTTCCAGTTCCATTCTCCCATCCCCTTGTATCAGCCCACTTGTAGCCTTAGCCCCCAGTTTTCTTCCAGGGCCAGCAGCTCTATCCTCCCCTCCCCACAATCAGCCCATTCCCAGTCAAAGCCCCCCAATCAGCTCACTTCTAGTGCTAATCCCCCCTCAACCCCATTACCAGTGCTAGCCTCCCCTAATCAGCCCAATACCAATCCTACCCCCCCATCAGCTCATTACCAGTCCTAGCCTCCCCTAATCAGCTCATTTCCAGTGCTGGTCCCCCCCTCAACCCCATTACCAGTGCCAGGCTCCCATAATCAGCCCATTTCCAGTCCTAACCTCACCGATCAGTTCATTTCCAATGCTAGACCCCCATCAGTCCATTACCAGTCCTACCCCCCCCCCTTGATAAGTCCATTCCCAGTCCTAGCCTTCCCTAATCAACCCATTACCAGTCCTAGCCCCCCCCATCTGCCCATTACCAGTGCTAGCTCCCCCATCAGCCCATTATAATCCTAACCTGCACTGTCTCTCGCTTCTGTCCAGCATTTATCCCGTCTGTCCATTATGTCCCCCTGTCTCCCCCCTTTGTCCATTCCAGCCCCCTCCCTCCATGTCAGCCCCATCCTTCCATCTGTCCATGTCAGCCCCCCTCCCTCCATCCCTCCATCCATGTCAGCCCCCATCCTTCCATCTGTCCATGTCAGCCCTCCTCCCTCCATCCATCCATCCATATCAGCCCCCTTCCTCCCTCCCTCCCTCCATCCATGTCAGCCCCCATCCTTCCATCTGTCCATGTCAGCCCTCCTCCCTCCATCCATCCATGTCAGCCCCCTCCCTCCATATCAGCCCCCTTCCTCCCTCCCTTCCTCCCTCCATCCATGTCAGCCCCCATCCTTCCATCTGTCCATGTCAGCCCTCCTCCCTCCATCCATCCATGACAGACCCCCTCCCTCCATCCATATCAGCCCCCTTCCTCCCTCCCTCCCTCCATCCATGTCAGCCCCATCCTTCCATCTGTCCATGTCAGCCCTCCTCCCTCCATCCATCCATCCATATCAGCCCCCTTCCTTCCTCCCTCCATCCATGTCAGCCCCCATCCTTCCATCTGTCCATGTCAGCCCCCCTCCATCCCTCCATGTCAGCCCCCATCCTTCCATCTGTCCATGTCAGCCCCCCTCCATGTCAGCCCCCATCCTTCCATCTGTCCATGTTAGCCCCCTCCATCCATCCATATCAGCCCCCTTCCTCCCTCCCTCCATCCATGTCAGCCCCCATCCTTCCATCTGTCCATGTCAGCCCTCCTCCCTCCATCCCTCCATGTCAGCCCCCATCTTTCCATGTCCATGTCAGCCCCCCCCCCATCCCTCCATGTCAGCCCCCCTCTGCCGATGTCAGCCGTTTTGCAGGTTCCCTGCCCCCTCATCCCCTCTCCTCATGTCTGCCTCTCTTTTAATGCAGCCGCGGCTCCCTGCCTCTTAGGGAACCGCGGCTGTACCTGTAAAATCGTTGCGGAGCCCTTCCTGTCTCGACGGGCTCCGTGCAGCATTGTCCCGCCTCCAAAGGAAGTTGTTTGCCACTTCCTTTGGAGGCGGGACAATGCTGCACGGAGCCCGTCGAGACAGGAAGGGCTCCGCAACGATTTTACAGGTACAGCCGCGGTTCCCTATGAGGCAGGGAGCCGCGGCTGCAGAAGAAGGCAGTGAGTTTAAAGGAGTTTGCCGCTGCCGAGAAGCGGACTCGGCAGCGGCAGCAACTTCTGCGCGTTTTTTTTTAAACTTGGTGGAGGCTAAGCGACCCCCGCCAAATCCTGTGGCGACCCCCGTGGGGGTCGCGACCCACAGGTTGAGAACCGCTGCTATACATGGTGTCCAACCTAAGGGAATGGGGAGACAGTGTTAAAGGAGTCTCCCACAAATCCATCAAGTGTTCTTGAAGGATTTCATGGATAGGCAGAGTGACTGCTTCTTTAGGAGCTTTAGAGTATCCTAAAATAACCAATTTTTTTGATCTGGGTTCTTTTTCAGAGGATGTAGTATTAGAAAGTTCTTTAGCTACATCAAGAATGAAATCCTGAAAGGATAAATCCTCTGGAGGAGACAGCCTCCTCTTTGGAGAAGAGGGCTCCTCAGGAAGAACAAGTTCAGCAGAGTCATCAGAGGACTTGAATTCATCAGAAGAATCTGAGTATTCTCTCTGTGCTTTCAATGCACGATACGCATACCGATCGGTACCGACATCGGGCGTATCGTGCATGGGATCGTTATCGGGCGAAAGCCTGAATCCGGTATGCTGAACCGATCGACGCTTGGAAGTCGATGGTCTCGGTTCCGGTGTGGATACCGGAACCGGAGTCGATACCGATAGTATCGGTATCGAGGGCGTCGCAGCCTTAATGAAAGCCAAAACGGCCTGCTGCATGGTTTGGACAGTATTGCCCATAGACGCCACTACTGCCTGGATATCGGTACCGGTATGGGCCGGTACTCCAGAGCAGTCCAACAGGTGATCTGTCGAGGCCGTGCCATCGATGTCAACCTGTGACCCCATGGTTGCTTTTGGAGGCCGGAGCCTCCCGCCGGGGTTTTTTGGCCTGGGCAGAATCCTCGAACTCAGAATTGAGAGCCTCTCGATCTTTAGAAAGAGATTTGCTTTTAGAGGATTTGCCCACAGAAGTTTTGGTTACCTGAGATCCATCCGGAGAGGAAGACCTGGATGACTGTGATGCTTCTGAAGGAAACAGCACATGGAGCTTGTTGGCCCGGTTCTGCAAACCACGTTTAGACATCTGGGTGCAGGATGGGCAGTCCGGTATGGAGTTGTCAGGTCCCAAACATTTAAGACACCATTCATGGGTGTCTGTGACAGAAATGACAGCACTGCACTTGGTACACTTTTTAAAACCAGGGACTGGCTTCTCCATGAGGAGAATTTGTGTAGGCCTAAAGGCCTAACAAAAGTTACCAAGCTGTGCTGAAGAAAAATAAAAAAGGTTTTTTTTTTTTGTAAAAGAAAGAAAGACCGGCGGTACCGGTTTCGGTATGGGGAAGGCAGGCACGCGGTCTAAAGAAACAAACAAAATAAACAATTTCTTCAGCGGTGACAGGAACACGACCTGCTGGCTCCGCGGAAAAAGAGAAACTGAGGAGAGCTGGTCAGGAAGGCGGGAAGGCAGCGCGCATGTGCAGTGGGAGGCCCCAAAAGCTTTTCATCTGAAGAGCTGGGGAGCTTTCCCGCGCGGGCTCCGTCGGTACCGACGTACCCATATGTGAGGACTTATTCCTGCTTGTTCCTGGAGATATGTATTTACAAGGTGCAGTGGACACGGTGTCTGCTTATGCAGTCTAGAATCACATGGTTTTAGACTATCTCCTAGCGAAGGAAAATGGCATGTATGGATTATTTATTAATTATTATTGTTTGCTTGATGATGAAGGAAAAATAGCGAAAGGTCTACTAGATAAGGTTAGAAATCATACTTTTGTATCAAGTAGCAGTTATGTAAGTTCTTTTTCTGATTTTTTTGATTGTGTTTCCTCTGTTTGGAATTCATTATCTAGGCCGTTGCAAGGCATGTTAGCATCACTATTTGGCTTTTTAGGGATTATTATTTTAGGAGCATTAATTCTCTGTGTAATATCTGCTTGCTGTAAGAAATCAGTAGAGGCACTGACCCCTAAAAATGATGTTACAGATAGACCCCGAATCTAGTTACAATCCTTCTTTAATATCAATGTCTGAGTTTCCTTACCTTTAAAATGATTCTTTACAGAAACAGAGGAGGGACTGAAAGCTAGTCTGTACAGGGCTGTGTACATGGCCAGGATATTCAACAATATAGTACTAAGAAAGAGTTAATACCATTCAGAGCTTTGCACTCAGTAACATCTTTGAAAGACTCTGCTAGGATAATTAGGTGAAAGGTTCCAGATAAACACTAGTCCATGTTTATAAAAGATAAGTAAATGGCAAGTTGTCTCCCAGTCTCTCAGTCTTGGGTTAGAGATATCAAACTGTCAGTATTAGAATTAATTGGAATTAATTCCTACATAGTTATGTCTGAGAATATGTGTATGTCTCCTCGTGATGACCCATGCTAATAAGAACTGAACTATGATGGTATGGATATGTAATGTTAGACGTAGAACATTAAAATGAGAATTATGCTGTATAATCAAATATTTACCTATAAATAAAGTACCCTAAAGCTATGATGTCAGAGTAAACATAGGCAGAGGCCTAGCTTGCTCTCCCAAAGCTTTGGTTTGTTTTTATAATACAAGTGTGTTGTGTATTATTTACTGATTTACCAATTTACCTTCTCATTGTTTTGTGTGTGGATTTCTGTTATACCCAAGAGCCCTGCCTTGTTGTAGGTGAGGGGAGGTGCAGAGTACTTCTTCATCCATGTTCCTGTCACTCAACTCACTAGTCTCTGCAGGATCATAGTGCCGTGGGTAGCTGAGTGGTGATGTGGTTTTTTTTTTTGTTTGTTTTTTTAAAGTAGAGAGAGTGGCCATCCTAGACATGGTGAAAGACTTTAAAAACATGCATGGAAAAGCACAGAGGAGGGCCACAACTTCACTCAACAGAAGAAAAAAGACAGCCAACACTGTATTGCTCGATAAAGGATGAGCAGGAAGCAGCCACCCATGTGAGAAGTCTTTTAGCCTTCTTAACAGCTAGGGGAGAATTCTACACTCACTGGCTCATCAGATGCATTATCCTCCCTGTCTACAGAGAATCAGCAAAACCTGACTGTTCAAGCCAAAACTGGGCAGTTGGTCACCCTACTCCTGAGTACTAAGCACACCTGATAGGGCCTCGGCTCAAGCCCTGTTTGTTCATGCCTTAATGTGGCCTCAATTACTGTTCTTCTGAGCTAATAGAAAGAAAACAAAGCAGGTAATAAAATGGTTTCTGATAAGAAGAGATTAGCAGCCTCTGGCCAGCACTGTGGCAGTACAACTGCCATTCCAGGGCTGGCTCTGCTAAGGCACCTGAACCTACAGTCTAAGCTCATTTATTACCAATTATTACAAACTAGGAACAGGTTTCACCATGTCAGCAGCTCAGTGAATAATCAGTCGAGAAATCACATACGAGTTAAATACAAGATCTTAGAAATGAAAGGTCAGGCTAACCCCAAATGCTTATTTTTAGTCCCCTAGTCAGTCCTTACTTTATTTAGCTCCTTCTGGTACTGAGGCATCTTCTTCAGGATCTGAGATAAGTCCTTTATGTTGGCCTGAAAAGAAAATCAGAGGGGAAGAAAATGTACACAAATAATGACAGATCACTGCTCACAGACATCCCTCTCTATCCTGCTATAACTTCAATGGACAGCAACAAAAGAACATGGTGCTAAACAAATTGTATAAAGGCTATGTGATGTGAAGCAGCAGATACAAGATGGATTGCTGGAAACTATGAGGTCAATTAAAAGGAAAGACCGAGTGCCTAACTTAGGATCTTGACTCACCTGATCTCCTTTTCTTTCCCCTTGCTTTATCCCTGTCTACAACTTCTGTATTTGTCTTAATTAGATAGTAAGCTCTGATGAGCAGGGACTGTCTCTTACATGTCTGTGCAGCTCTGCGTACAACTTGTAGCACTATACAAATGTTCAGTAGTAGTAGTAGTAGTAAGTGTTCTTTCACTGAAGGTTTTTACATGCATTAAGTGGCTGAAGCACAAGTTAAGTGCCTCTAGCCCTTTTATTTTTGTGGGTGCAATGATACTTAGCGCACGATAACTTCATTAATGTGAATTTACCTTTAGTAAAGCATACTTCCTCACCTGTAACAGGTGTTCTCTAGAGACAGCGGGAATCAGTCCTCACATATGGGTAACATCGGCCTCAGAGCGCTGCGGAAGCATCTCCCCAGCTTTCAAAGAAAGCCTTTGGGAGATATCACCACACAAGAGTGGTCCCCTTCCCGCCCAAGGGTTTCATCTTGCTCAGTAAGATGGCAAAGCGAGAGCCGACAAAAGAAGATGGCAGAAATTGAACAGCAACTCCAAGAGGAGGAGGGAGAGTTGTGAGGACAGATTCCTGCTGTCCCTGGAGAACACCTGTTACAGGTGAATAACTATGCTTTCTCCTGGGAGAAGCAGGAAGTCAGTCCTCATAAACAGGACTCCCTAGCTACAGGCTACTGAGAACCTGTAGAAATATGGCCTAGCCAAGTGCAGCTGCAGGAGCATCTGAGGAGAGACTCTAAGGACCCCAGAGTCCATCTAGAACCATCACTCCGGTAGCCTGAACAAGAAGGGTCGTAGGGTAGGAGTTGCCTAAACCATGAACAGATTACAGAGTACGGCCTGGCCGAAGGCGCTATCCTGCTGGGACTCCCTCTCCAGGCAGTAATGAGCTGTAAAGGTGTGGACTGATAACCAAGTGGCAGCCCGGAACATATCTGCCATAGAGACAGAGCATAAGATTGCAAAAGGGGTCGCCATAGCCCTGACGTGTGCTGTGACCTGGTGCTCCAACGAGAGCCCAGCCTGATTGTGAAAAGCTGTGAGGCTTTGCAGTGGCCCTGGGTACATTGCAGGTATGACAGGGCCCTCATACAGTACAGAGTATGTAGGACGGCCACCACCTTGTCGGCATGGAGCTGTGGGAAGACAGTGGGAGCACCACTTCCCGACTGAGGTGGAACACGGACACCACCTTTGGAAGGAATTTAGGGTGGGTGTGAAGCATGACCCTGTTCTTGTAGAACCTGGTGGAGGGTTGTTCAGCCACTGAGGCCTGAAGTTTGCTGATTCTGTGGGCAGAGGTGAGCGCCACCAGGAAGATGACCTTCCAAGAAAGTGATATAAACAAATGTGATATTTGGGGGCTCGTGTCCAGGATTGTGTAATTGCTGGAGGAGATGCATCCTATTGAGTTCAACGGCCTCGTTTATCAGCAACGGGGGGGGGGGGAAGGGGGGGGCTCCAACAGTGTACTGACAGCAGAATCCCGAGACCATGAAGGAAAAAAAATCAAGAGACTCAGTGAAGCAGTCCAGGTATTAATCAGGTACAAATGTCTCAACCAAGTAATTCGGTGCACAGACCAAGGTAAGAAACAAGACTAAAGTATTGCCTTGGTGATTGTGTATTAAGACAGACTGTTGTGTGTATGAGACGGGTCCTAGACACCAAGTGAGTGCAGAGTCTCAATCCGCGGTTCTGACACATCCGCAAGGAGTGCAGCCGGAGAGAGACAAAGTGAAAAGCATATTGGTGAGACAGGTCTCAAAGGGTGTCCGGAATTCCAAAGGAAACTCGAGTAAGGATGGGGTCAGGGATAAGGACTCCGGGGACATTCTTCTAGACAGTCAATTAGGGAGGATGTTGGTATTAGATTAATGAACACACTAAGAATAAGGATAACAAGAGTATTCAGGATAAAGATAAAACTAAGAAGTGTTTTAAGGATGGGGGGGGGGTTGTTACATAGAAAAGAGAAAGCATAAAGCTAGCTGCAGTCTTCTGGCTGAAATTTGGCACAGACGAAGGGTGGTTATGTCAAATCCTTAACATATGTAAGTAGCGAAAAGATTAATTCAGCAAGTGTTTGCTACTGCCAAAAAGGAATAGCAGTGGTGCATGAAAATGGTCATTAAGCAGGGAATTCTTTTGAAGCCAGAGAAAAATAGATTAGCTGATGAGACTACTAAGGGAGCTGCCTTAGAGGTAGACTTAACCCCTATATACAATTTAACCCCAGAAATAGGGAGTCAGGCAGCAAATCCCCGTATCTTAAAAAGGATATAGCATTATTAGAAAAGGTAAAGAGAAGAGCCAACAAAATGGTAAAGGGGATGGAAGGATACTCCTATGAAGAGAAGCTAAAAAGGTTAGGGCTCTTCAACCTGGAAAAGAGACGGCTGAGGGGAGATATGATAGAAGTCGTATTTTTAGTAGACACAGGAGCTGCCCAGACATCCTTAAATTATATACCAGAGGGAATGAGATTAACAAATCAGAAGCTTACAGTCTCAGGAGTAAAAGGAGAGGGTTTTTCGGTCTCAATATTTGAGCCCACCCTGTTAAAAATGGATCATGAGGAGATAGAGGGACAGTTGTTTATATATCCCAGAAGCAGGGAGTAATATGTTAGGAAGGGATATGATTACACAGTTAAACTTAGAAATAAAGGTGAAAGACAGCCGTTTCTACAATGATTTGGCTGTCTTCACTGAAGAAGAGGAGAGTCAAATAGACCCTATAGTCTGGGCAAGGGAAGGAAATAGGGCAGGATTGAATATCCCGCCATTGAAAGTTGAACTGAACAAGGAAGGCGAAGTAGTGCGCCAAAAACAATATCCCATTTCGTTGGAAGGTCGTAAGGACCTCCAGCCAGTTATAAGAAGTTTGTTTAAAGATGCACTATTTAGAACCATGCATGTCCCCATTTAATACTCCCGCCTTGCCAGTAAGAAAACCAGATGGATCATATAGGTTAGTTCAGAATCTGAGAATGACCCAAATAGTACGGATAAGGCACCCAGTTGTACCAAACCTCTACACAATACCGAGTAAAATACCCCATGAGCATAAATGGTTTACTGTTATAGGTTTGAAGGATGCATCTTGGTCCTGTCCCCTGGACCCAAGTAGTAGGGACATATTTGCCTTTGAATGGGAAGACCCCGGATACTGGTCGGAAACAGTTCCGGTGGACAGTGCTACCCCAAGGGTTTACGGAATCACCTAATTTGTTTAGACAAGTGCTGGAACAGGTGTTAGAAAAATGTTCTACACCATCCGGCGTAACTCTTTTGCAATATGATCTTTTAATATCAGGGAAAAAGAAGACCCAAGCAAGTGAAGCCACCAAAGCTCTATTAGAGTTTCTGGGAAAACAAGGGTTCCGGGTTTCCAAGACTAAATTACAATTTGTAGAGAACAAAGTAAAATACAGCACAGTTACTTACCTGTAACAGGTGATCTCTGGGAACAGCAGGAATTAGTCCTCACATATGGGTACGTCGGAACCGACGGAGCCTGCGCGGGAAAGCTCCCCAGCTTTTCAGATGAAAAGCTTTTGGGGCTTCCCTCAGCGCATGCGCGCTGCCTTCCCGCCTTCCTGACCAGCTCTTCTCAGTTCGAGTTTATAGCTGAGACAATAGAGAGAGGAAAGGAAGGTAGATAGATAGAAGATACAACTCCTAGGGGAGGTGGGTGGGTTGTGAGGACTAATTCCTGCTGTTCCCAGAGATCACCTGTTACAGGTAAGTAACTGTGCTATCTCCAGGAACAAGCAGGAATAAGTCCTCACATATGGGGACTCCCTAGCTAAGATGCCTGGGAGATCCCCCTCCAAGGGTAAACCATCTTCGTATGGATCTCAGGCATCCATCCAGGGAAGGTGGGCAGGAGTTGTTTAAGTATGGAACAGGTGTTTGAGGACAGCCTGACCAAACAAGGCATCCCGGCGGGAGTCCTTGTCCAAACAGTAATGGGCTGTGAAGGTATGAACCGAGGCCCAAGTGGCTGCTCGACAGATCTGATCTATGGATACAGAGTGAAGATGAGCCATAGAAGTAGCCATGGCTCTCACATTGTGAGCTGTGACATGGCCCTCCAGAGAAATGTTTTGACTCTGGTAAGCAAAAGAAATACACTGAGCAATCCAATTGGAAAGTGTACGTTTGGAGACTGGAAGTCCCAAATGAGAAGGATCAAAAGCCACAAAAAGTTGGGAAGACTTTCGATGTGGCTGAGTCCTGTTGAGGTAAAAGGCAAGAGCTCTTTTTTGACTGTAAAAGTATGAAGGTTCCTCTCTGCACTGGATGCATGAGGAGCCGGGAAAAAAACAGGTAGATATACCTCTTGATTAAGATGAAAAGGCGAGACCACTTTAGGCATAAAGTGGGGATTCGTCCTAAGGACCACCTTATCATGATGAAATCTGGTATAAGGTGGATTAGCCACCAAAGCCTGCAGTTCACTGATGCGGCGAGCCGAAGTGACTGCAATAAGGAAAAGAACCTTCCAGGAAAGAAATTTCAGGGAGGTAGATTTTATTTTTTTATTTTATTTATTTATTTAACAGTTCTTCTATACCGCGCTTTTCAAATCAGTGCGGTTTACATTCAACGTCAACTATACAACACAGACATTCTGAGTTGTAAACTTTACAATAAACAGGGAAAACAACATGGGAACAACTGGGGAAACTATCTACATTGTATTTACACTATTATCTTTTTCAAGCAGGGTCTATCTACATCTTATTACTTTTGAAGGGTCGGTGGGTTAGCCTTTTTCATACTGAGTCTGATTGTTTAGGTGTGGTGCGTGATTGTCTGAGGGGCAGCATGTATGAATACTGAGGCTGGATTCAGGGTAGTATGTGGTGAACAGGTGGTGCTTTAATGCTTTCCTGAATTGGGTTAGGTGGGTGATGTTTCGTATATAGGTGGGGAGGGCATTCCACGCTCTAGGTGCATAAATTGTAAAGGCCCTATTTGTTGTTATTTTTGTGCATTTCGTTGTTGCCTTTGGGACCTTGAGGGTGTTTTGCGTCGTAGGTCTTCTGTTTCTGTTATGTGGTACTTTGTGTATCATCTCGCTGATAGCTGTGGGAGTCAAAGTGTTTAATGCTTTGAAGGTCAAGGTTAGGACTTTGTGGAGGATTCTTGCTTGAACCGGTAACCAATGGAGGTTCATCAGTACTGGCGTTATGTGCTCTCTCCGTGAGGCCCCTGTTAGTACTCTCGCAGCAGTGTTCATTGCGAGCTGGAGTGGTGCTAGTGCTGATTGGGGGAGACCGTGTAGGATTACGTTGGCGTAGTCAAAATGTGGTAATATTAATGCTTGATAGATTGATCGATAGTCGCTGAAATCTAGTAGTGGTCGGAGATGCTTTAAAGTCCTTATTTTCATGTATACTGTTTTTACTGTGTTTTTTATGTGGGTTTTCAGATCCAGGTGTTGGTCCAGAGTAATGCCAAGGTAGCGGATTGTTGATTTGGTTTCCAGTTCTGTGTCACCGATTTTTAAGGAGGGTGGAGGGGTGAAGTCCTGGTTCCTTGAGATGAAAAGGACATCTGTTTTGCTGTAGTTGATTCTTAAATTTTGTGTGTTGAGCCATTCTGCTACTGCCTCAAAACAGCTTGTTAGAGGGAAGAGGTCTGGATGGTTGGTCCTGAAAGGGATGTATAGCAGGATATCGTCTGCGTAGGCTAAACAGTTGACCTTGAATGAACGTGCTAGGGCGCATATGGGCTGCATGTAGATGTTAAACATCAATGCAGATAGAGAAGAACCTTGTGGCACGCCCTGGTTTTGCAAAAATGGTTCGGAGGTTGTGGAGCCAGACCTTACATGTTGCCATCTATTGGTCAAGTATGACTTGCACCACTCTAGGGCTGTCCCTTGAATTCCTTTTTCGCTGAGGCGTTGTATGAGGATCTCGTGGTTCACAGAATCGAAGGCCGCTGCAATGTCGAGGAAGATGAGAGCATATCCCTGGTGAATTTTGTCTGTTCCGGATACTAGGTTGTCAAGTAGGGTGGTGAGGAGGGTTTCCACCCCATGTGCTTCTCTGAACCCATGCTGGGAGGGGTCCAGTGGGGCTTCAGTATCAATATGCTGTTGAATTTGGCGCTGTACTAACTTTTCAATTACTTTGGCAAGCATGGCGATACTTGAAATTGGCCTGTATGATTCCACCTTCGTTGGGTCCATCTTGTTATTCTTCAGCAGTGGTCTGACTGATGTTTGTTTCAGGCTCTGTGGGAATGATCCAGTTGTGAGGGATTGGTTTATTAATTCGCTCAGATATTGGCTTAAGTCACATCGCAACTCCTTTATCCATAGGGCTGGGCATGGGTCGTTGGGTGCAGTAGTAGGGTTGATTGCAGCGATGGTGTCTTCAATCTCTCTGCGTGATATTTTGTCAAAATTGGCTAGTGGTGATGGTTGGGGTAAGTTATGCTGAAGGGTGTTGTTTGCGGAGCTCGAAGTTTCGCCAGCGTGGGTTACTCCTGGTTGTAGATAGTTGGTTGAGGTTGCGCCAGTCTGGATTATTTTTGTTTGTATGTAGTTAGAGTATGCTTGGGGTTGTGGCATATGTGATTGGTCTGTGGGAGGTTCTTTTATGAGGGATTTTACTATATTGAAGAGGTCGTGGGGTTTGTTTAACGATCGCTTCAGTATGTCGGAATGATATTGTTTCCGCTTCTTTGTTAATTCATCACGGTATGCTTTTAGGTGAGTGATGTAAGTACTTTGTGCTTCGGTAGAGCGAGTCTGACGCCATCTTCTCTCGAGCTTGCGCAGGCACTGGAGTGAAGTTCGGAGGTCCTTGGTATACCATGGTGCGTGTTCTCTTTTCTTTTTTGTTTTATGTGTGGGTGGTATGCATGCAATGGTCTTGAGGCTCTCGTCCCATGTGGACACCATCGTATCTAGGTCGTGTGGTATATTGTTGAGAAGTGGGAGGATCTTCCCTCGAATCTCTTCTTTCTCAAAGGGGCGGAAGTGCTTCAACGAGGTTTCGTGGACAGCGTTGGTTTTGTGGGAGATACCAACGGTTCAAAAGGTGGCTTCATAAGTTGACCCAAAACTAGATTCAAGTCCCATGCTACCGGAGGAGGTCGAATGGGAGGCTTAGTGAGGGTCAGGCCTCTCATGAATCTTGCAATAAGAGGATGAGAGGAGACAGGTTGTCCATTTATAGGTTTAAATGATGCTGCAATAGCACTTAAATGGACTCGTACTGAATTTGTCTTGAGGCCTGCATTGGAAAGATGCAGGAGATAGTCCAGTAGAGAATTCAAAGGAAGTGCTAGAGGGTCAAGACCCTGTTGAGCACACCAAATGGAAAAACGTTTCCATTTGAAAGCATAGGAACGCCTGGTAGAGGGTTTCCTAGAGGCATGAAGGATATCTTTCACTGGTTGAGAAAGATTAAACTCATGAAGGCTTAAGCCTTCAGTAACCAAGCTCGGAGATGTAGGGACTTGGGGTTTGGGTGCCACAAAGTCCCCTGCTCCTGAGACAGAAGGTCTGGTGTAGCTCCGAGGTCCAGGGAGGAGCCCTGGGAGAGCTGTAGAAGTAGAGGGAACCACACTTGGCGTGGCCAGCGTGGAGCGATGAGGATCATCGATCCGTTATCCCTCTGAAGTTTGAACAGAGTCTTGGGAATCAAAGGAATGGGTGGAAAAGCATACAGGAATTCCTGACCCCAATGCAGGAGAAAGGCATCGTTGGCCTGAGCTCCCTGACACGGAGTCCTGGAACAGAACCGGGGAAGTTTGGCATTCCACGGACTTGCAAAGAGGTCTATGTCCGGGGTCCCCCATTCCTGAAAGATTCTGTGTATCTGGTCCATATGCAGGGACCATTCGTGTGGGAGCAGAACTCGGCTGAGTCTGTCTGTCCGAGAGTTTTGAACTCTTGGAAGATATACTGCCAGAAGATGAATTTGATGCTCTCTGGCGAAGGCCCATAATCTGAGAGCTTCGTTGCAAAGCGACAGAGAGCCCGTCCCTCCTTGTTTGTTGACATAGAACATGGCTACCTGATTGTCTGTCTGGACTAGGACAGTCAGGTTGACAAGGAGGGTGTGGAAGACTGTGAGGGCAAGGAAGATTGCTCGCAGTTCCAGAAGGTTGATGTGAAGGGTGGTCTCCTGGGGAGACCAGGTGCCCTGAGTGGAGAGGTGTTGGAGATGAGCTCCCCACCCTGTTTGGGAGGCATCTGTTGTGAGGGTTGCTTGGGGCAACGAAGGTTGGAAGGGGGTCCCCAACAACAGATTTTTGGATGATGTCCACCAATGGAGACACCAAAACAGACGTTTTGAGGTGAGTACTTGGTCTGAGAGCAGTCCCGATGCTTGAGACCACTGGGTGGCCAAAGTCCATTGAGCTGCCCTCATATGAAGACGAGCGTAGGGCACCACATGGACCGTGGAGGCCATGTGTCCCAGAAGTTGCAGCATTTCCTTGGCTGACAAGTGACTTCTGGACTGAGCCTGGGAGGCCAAGCTTATTAGCCTTTGGCCTCGGACCAGAGGGAGGTAGGCCCTTGCAGTGGTGGAGTCCAATTGGGCCCCTATGAATTCCAGGGACTGAGTAGGGATGAGTTGGGACTTGGGAACGTTTACCACAAGTCCCAGATATTGAAGAATACGCCTTGTGCGGTTCAGGGAAATCTGGGCTTCTGACTGAGATGGAGCTCGGATGAGCCAGTCGTCCAGATATGGGAACACGAAGATTCCCATGCCTCTTAGAAATGCGGCTACGACTGCCATGCATTTGGTGAATACTCTTGGAGCAGAGGCTAGACCGAAGGGAAGTACTCTGTATTGGAAATGTTTTCCCTGGAACAGAAAGCGAAGATATTTTCTGTGGGATGGATGGATGAGTATATGAGTGTACGCATCCTTGAGATCTAGAGAACAAAGCCAATCCTGACTCTGAAGGTATGGAAGGAGAATGCCCAGAGAGAGCATTTTGAATTTCTCCTTGAATAGAAACTTGTTCAATTCTCTCAGATCTAGGATAGGTCTGAAGCCCCCTGTCTTCTTTGTTATGAGAAAATAAGGGGAGTAGAAACCTAACCCCTGTTGAGGAAGAGGAACCTCTTCTATTGCCCCTTGGGCAAGGAGAGAAGAGACTTCCTGACCCAACAGGGTCAGAAAAGATGGGGGAGAACTGGATTGCCTCACCATGGTATGGGGAGGAAGGCTGGAGAAATGAAGCTTGTAGCCCTCCCTGATAATAGAGAGGGTCCATTGCTCTGATGTGATTTGTTCCCATCTGGGAGCAAAATGAGCTAGCCTTCCAGGAATGGTGAGGGGCTCTGGTTGTTCTAGAGCCAGAAACGGTAAGTTCTCTAGGGGCAAGTCAAAACCCCTGAGGGGGTTGAGTCTGCTGGGGTGCAGCAGACACTGCAGGCTTTGACTTTACTTGCTTAGATTGCTGATGCTTAGCAGCAAAGCGAGGCTGAGCAGATTGTTGGCCAGTATTTGTAGAAAATCTGGCCTTCTTGTAGTAAGGCCTTTTAAAAGGCTTCTTTTTGGAAGGAGTAGAAGTAGACTTAGAAAGTCTATCTAAAGTGGCATTTTCTGCGTCCATTTGAGCAGCTTTAATTTGCCAGTCCTCACCAAATAAGTTCTCACCTGTACAGGGCAGATTCCTGAGGCCATCTACAACCCAGGGTTCTAAGTCAGAAGCCTGGAGCCAAGCAAGACGTCGGGCTGCAATAGCAATTCCCGAAGCCCTGCCAGCAACCTCAAAGGAATCAAAGGCTGCCCTGTTGGAAAACTTGGAGACCTCTGAAAGTTGTGTCACCACAGAAAAGAAATCCGCCTTTTTATCCTCAGGGATAAAGGGGGCAAAATGCTGTACCTTTAGGGCAAGTTCTCTGAGAAACATGCCCATATAAAGGCTGTAAGAATTGATCCTGGCTATAAGCATACTAGCCTGGAAAATCTTTCTACCAAAAGAGTCAAGGGTCTTACATTCTCGCCCTGGAGGGGTAGAAGAGTGTCTTCTAGGACTCTTTATCTTCTTCATGGCAGACTTCACCACAATGGAGTGGTGAGGCAGCTGAGTTTTTTGAAACCCAGGAGAAGGAGGGACCCGATACATGGTGTCCAACCTACGGGAATGGGGAGACAGTGTTAGAGGAGTCTCCCACAAATCCATCAAGTGTTCTTGAAGGATTTCATGGATAGGCAGAGTAACTGCCTCTTTAGGAACTTTAGAGTATCCTAAAATATCCAATTCTTTTGATCTGGGTTCTTTTTCAGAAGATGTAGCAATAGAAAGTCCTTTAGCTACATCAACAATGAAATCCTGAAAGGATAAATCCTCTGGAGGAGACATCCTCCTCTTTGGAGAAGCAGGCTCCTCAGGAAGATCAAGCTCAGCAGAGTCATCAGAGGAATTGAACTCATCAGAAGAATCTGAGTATTCTCTCTGTGCTTGTAATGCACGATACGCGTACCGATCGATATCAACATCGGGGGTATCGGGCATGGGATCGGTATCGGGCGAAAGCCTGAATCCGGCATGCGGAACCGATCGACGCTTGGAAGTCTATGGTCTCGGTTCCGGTGTGGATACCGGAACCCGAGTCGGTACCGATGGAATCGGTACCGAGGGCGTCGCAGCCTTAATGAAAGCCAGAACGGCCTGCTGCATGGTCTGGACAGTATTGCCCATAGACGCCACTGCTGCCTGGATGTCGGTACCGGTATGGGCCGGTACCCCAGAGCAGTCCAACAGGTGATCGGTCGAGGCCGTGCCATCGATGTCAACCTGTGACCCCATGGTTGCTTTGGAGGCCGGAGCCTCCCGCCGGGGTTTTTTGGCCTGGGCAGAATCCTCAAACTCAAGATTGAGAGCCTCTCGATCTTTTGAAAGAGATTTGCTTTTAGAGGATTTGCCCACAGAAAGTTTGGTTACCTGAGATCCATCCGGAGAGGAAGACCTGGATGACTGTGATGCTGGATTATCTGAAGCAAACAGCACATGGAACTTGTTGGCCCGGTTCTGCAAACCACGTTTAGACATCTGGGAGCAGGATGGGCAGTCCGGTATGGAGTGGTCAGGTCCCAAACATTTAAGACACCATTCATGGGTGTCTGTGACAGAAATGACAGCACTGCACTTGGTACACTTTTTAAAACCAGGGGCTGGCTTCTCCATGAGGAGAATTTGTGTAGGCCTAAAGGCCTAACAAAAGTTACCAAGCTGTGCTGAAGAAATAAAAAAGATTTTTTTTTTTTTTAGAAAGAAAGAAAGAGACCAGCGGTACCAGTTTCGGTATGGGGAAGGCAGGTATGCGGTCTAAAGAAACAAACAAAATTAACAATTTCTTCAGCGGTGACAGGAACACGACCTGCTGGCTCCGCGGAAAAAGAGAAACTGAGGAGAGCTGGTCAGGAAGGCGGGAAGGCAGTGCGCATGCGCTGTGGGAAGCCCCAAAAGCTTTTCATCTGAAAAGCTGGGGAGCTTTCCCGCGCAGGCTCCGTCGGTTCCGACGTACCCATATGTGAGGACTTATTCCTGCTTGTTCCTGGAGATCTCGGACATCTAATTAGTGAAGGAAAAAGGAGAATAGGTCCAGAATGAATAAAAGGGATTACAGATTTACCCCTACCTAGGACAAGGAGGGAATTAAAGAAGTTCCTAGGACTAACCGGGTATTGTAGATTATGGATAGACTCATATGCCCAAAAGACTAAGGGATTATATTCAAAATTGCTAGAAGAGCAACCTAACATTATAATTTGGAAAAAAGAAGAGAAAGAGTTGGTTAAGGATTTAAAACGGAGCTTGGTGGAAGCCCCGGTTTTGGCCTTACCCTCACTGGACAAACCCTTACATTTGTTTGTTACTGTAAATGGGGGAGTAGCCTTAGGGGTCCCTCACTCAAAAAAATTGGCAGGGAAGAGACAACCAGTAGCATATTTATCTAAAATCTTAGATTCAGTGTCAAGGGGATGGCCAGAATGTGTTTAAGCAGTAGCGGCAACAGCCCTATTGGTAGAAGAGAGTAGGAAATTGACATTCGGAGGGGCCCTGGTAGTAAGTACCCCACATCAAGTGAGAACCATCTTAACCCAGAGGGCTGGGAAGTGGCTCACTGATACACGAACCCTGAAATATGAAGCAATATTAATGGAAAAAGATGACCTAGTGTTGACCACAGATCAGTATTTAAACCCAGCTGCCTTCCTATGGAATGGAACGGGTAAACTTAGATCAATTGTTTACATCATCAGAATATAAAGAGACTAGGGGACATGCAATGAAGTTACAGGGTAACCTATTTAAGACTAATATGAGAAAATAAATATTTTTTTTCTCACTCAACGTGTAATCAAACTCTGGAATTTGTTACCAGAGGATGTAGTAAAAGATTTAGTGCAGCTGGGCTTAAAAAAAAGTTTGGACAAGTTAAAGGTCCATAAACCATTATTAAAAGGGACCTAGGATATCACTGCTTGACCCAATACAAGCATTAAGGAACCTATGTCTTTTGGGGAAACTGCTAGGTACTTATGACCTACTGTAGATTGGTCACTGTTGAAAACAAGATACTGGGCTTGATGGACCTCAGTCTGGCCCAGTATGGCATATCATATGTTCTTATGTTCTTATTTACTGAAAGGGAAAAATGAAAACTCGAAGATATAGGGGCAGTAGAAACTGAAAGGGGGGAATGGATTTTACCCGATGGCAGGCAGATAAACAAATAAGGAGATAAATTATGGCCATTCTACATCAAGAGTGGAATGGCTAAGAACACTGGATAGGGAACCCAGAGATCAGGGTTCAATTCCCACTAGCACTCCTTGCAGCCTTGGGCAAGTCACTTAACCCTCCATTGCCTCAGAAAAATCCAAGTTATCAACGTCCCTCTTTTAATGTACATTACCAAGTTTAAGTTTCAATGTAAACCGCTTTGATTGAAATGATAAAGCGGTATATAAAACCTGTTAAATAAGAGTCATTGGGGTGTATGGGAATATACACAGTAACCAAGCAAGTGCATGAGAGGTGTATAACCTGAAAGAAAATAAACAAAATGGTCCTTAGGAAACAACCGCAGGGAGGTAGAGACCCTGGTCTTCATCCATTCCAAAATATACAGATTGATTTTACTGAGTTGCCCTTGGTTGGGCGGGTGAAGTACCTTTTGGTAATAGTGGACCATTTGACGGGATGGGTGGAGGCATATCCCATGGTAGCTGCCACAGCAATAGGAGTAGCAAAGATAGTTTTGGAACAAATCATTCCAAGATATAGGATGATAGGTCACATTGACTCGGACCAGGGAAGTCATTTTACAGCCAAGGTATTGCAAAACATAATGGAAACTCTGGGAGTATCCTGGGATTTCCATACTCCATGGCATCCACCCTCCTCAGGGAGAGTGGAACGCATGAATCAGACTATAAAGAAGCAGTTAGCCAAATTGATGTTAGAAACAAAATTACCTTGGACTAAGTGTTTGCCCTTAGCATTGTTAAGAATCCAAACAGCCCCTCAGAAAGATTTAGGATTGGCCCCCTATGAAATGTTATTTGGATTACCCTATATGGGACAATTAAAGGAACCTCCCCAGTTTGAAACTAAAAATAAGTTTCTTAAAGAATATATACTTTGGATGCCCTCTTCTTTATCTGTTCTCAGGAATAAAGGATTGTTGGCACAAACACCCCCATTGGAGTTTGCAGTTCACGGTCTCAAACCAGGACAGTGAGTCTTGATAAAATCCTGGAAGGAGTCCAAATTGCAACCAGACTGGGAAGGCCCGTTCAGGTCTTACCGAGTACTGAGACTGCTGTAAGAACTGCGGAAAAAGGTTGGACTCATTATACATGAGTTAAAGGTCCGGTTAAAGCTCCTTCAGATGAACAATGGAAGAGCCAGGGAACCAATGACCCTCTGCGCCAGAAAATAACAAGGAGAAACTGAAGAACAGAAGAGGAGTTGGTTAAAAAGGACTAATAAAAATTATAACATGGACAAAGAAAAGTGGATTGTGTTGCTATGGTGGGGGGGGGGGGGGGAAACATTTACTCCGTTACGGGAAATGACATGGGATTTAGGATGGGGAAAGGGATGGACTGATGAACAAGCACGAACACAATGGGGAAGGATGTACTCTAACCGTACCAGAGGGAGAAGGACCAGTGAGCTTAGAATTTGATGCCTGCCAAGTGATAAGTTGTGACAGGGGATACTACGAAAAGTTGTGCGGAAATAGTCATAAGTATTTATTTATTTTTATTTTATTTAACATTTCTTATATACCGCCTTTCATGATATCAAGGCGGTTTACATTGAACAAACTGAAATTACATTGAACAGGGCATTATAACTTGGAGATAACTATTTTACAGGGAACATGGGCTATGGAGGGTTAAGTGGCTTGCCCAAGACCACAAGGAGCACCTGTGGGACTAGAAACCCCAGTCCTTCCGGCCCAAGGTTGGTGTCCTCTAGTGGGATTTGAACCCCCGACCCTCCGGCCTGAAGTACCTTGCCCCAACCACTAGGCTACTCCTCCACTCCACTCCCCTGGGAAGATTGAGGATAAGAATACCCCTCAAGAATCAGACTCAGGTCCCCACATCATTCCCCAGCATATCTTTTGAACCTAAGGACAATAACGTAGTCAAAATAGTGGAGACTAAAGATTTGAGGGACACTAGAGGTGGAAACGGGTTATGGGGATGTGAACGCCTCGGTGGAATGGGTTAAATATACCGTAGGAAGTCTCAACCGTAGCAATTGCTACGCATTTGCCTCCGGGAGGTCCATTGCACAGGTTGTGCCCTTATCCTTGAGGTGGGATACAGATCCTAATGGAGTAAGATGCCTCATATCTCTGAATCAGGAAAAAACAGCTTTGGGAAATGAAAGCTGCAAGATGTTGAATTTGCTCTTTCCCCCTGCAGACTTGGAGGTAAAAGTTCCCCCCACATTTTCAATAGTGTTTGGAAATCACTCCGCCTGTCTCACCAGGTGGGGGAAGAATTACACGAGGGAAGTGGGGGAACTGAACACCTGCGTTCTAAGCCTAAACCTGAAAAGGATGGAAGGAGAAGAGAAGAACTACTTCAACCTGGTAATCAATAGGGCTGACCTGTGGTGGGTACTGTGGAGGGCGGATGTTGAGACCAACATTGCCTACCCTATGGTCGGGAACATGTGCAATAGTTCAATTGGCAGTTCCTTTCACCTTGGCGTTCACAGAAAAGGACAAGGGGCAAATACAAAGGGAAAGGAGGAGTACCTTGGGAGCCTCATTTTTATTTATTATTTATTTATGTTTCTTTTATACCGCGCTATTTGAGATAAGTGCGGTTTACAAGTAACGCATTTGTCCAGTGTAGGCAGGGCCTCACTGCACGTACAGTAAACAGGTTCTTTATACAGGGTTAAACACAGGGTAACTATATACATTTTTGGCTGTAGCAGGCTGTTATGGGCTGCTCAGATTTGATTACATGCTAATATCGTCGATATTTACATTCTCTCTGGTAACAGTTCCTCATTGTCTACAGGTGGGGTCGGCTGTACACAGGGGGGAGAGTTTGGGTGGGACTATCGAAAGCAGGGGCTGGAGGCGAGTAAGGCGGTTGTGCTGGAGGTGCTGGCCTGGGTCATGAGTGTGACAGGCTGGGAGAAGTCATTTGGTTCGGTGTAGCACTGGAGGAACAGGTGGTGCTTCAGTGCCTTTCTAAACTGGGAAAGGTCATTGATGGCTCTAATGGACGGTGAAAGGGCCTTCCAACAGGAGGGGGCATAGAAGGCAAAGGATCTGTTTCTCGTGGCCTGAGAGCATCTGGTGATCGCCTTCGGGCGTATAGGGTATTGATGGCAGCTGATCTCCTTACTCTGTTCGGGGGGGGTGGTTCGGATAAGATCAGTGAGGGAGGAGGAGGAGCAGCACTTGTTGATGGCTTTGTAGGTCATCGTTAGAATCTTGAAGGATATCCTGCACTGTACCGGCAGCCAGTGCAGATGTTTCAGAACGGGGGTAATATGATCTCTTCTTGATGCACCGTGAAGGATTCTGGCTGCTGCATTCATAGCAAATACACAAAGGGACACAGGCTAACACTTGATGCTACACACGTTTAACCTAGACATACAAAGGGACATAGGCTAACTAACAATAACCTATATCCCAAAACTAAACTAATACTGTCGCAAACAAATATTCCACCCTGTATATAATTGCTTCTCCATCCCCTTAGTAATGTAAAAAGCTCAGATTGTACTTCCAAGTATAACTCCTGGAATGTAAATTGTACTGTATGTATATAGTTACCATGTTATCTGTAAAAAGTTCACAAATGTTCTATGTAATATGACTAGGTATGTATTTTTACAATACCTTGTAAACCACACTTGATCCATGGGAAAGTGCAGTACAGAAATGTTTGTTAAATAAATAAAATAAAAAATAAAATAAATAGCAAGTTGAAGAGGGTTAAGCGAGCTTTTCGGGAGGCCATGTAGTATTACATTGGCATAGTCGAAGTGTGGTATTACTAGCGCTTGATAGACTGTCCGGAAGTCTTCCGGCTCAAGCAGCTGTCGTAGGTGGCGGAGCGTCCGAATTTTGTGGTAGATCGCCTTTACCATATTACCTATCTGGGCTTTCATGTTGAGTTGTTGGTCCAGCATGACCCCTAAGTAACGTATTGTGGGTTTGCTGAGGAGTTCTGCATCACGTACTTTTAGTGTGGGGGGTGGGGTGAATGCAGGGTTTCTGGTGATGAAAAGGACCTCCGTCTTCTTGAAGTTTATTTTGAGCTTCTGTGTATGAAGCCAATCCGTGACGGCATCTTAGCAAGTGATCAGCGGAGAGAGGTCTGGATTCTCAGTCGAGATCTGCATGTATAGAGCACGTCATCAGCATAGACTAGGCAGTCGATGTTGAAGGATCTGATTATGTTACAAATGGGCTGCATGTACATATTGAACAATAGGGCTGAGAGTGAGGATCCTTGTGGTACGCCTTTCTCTTGAGGGAAAGGCGTGGAGATGGAGGGTCCAGAACGGACATGCTGCCATCTGTCCGTCAGGTATGATGCACACCAGGATAGTGCTGTGCCGTGTACACACTTCTCTATGAGGCATGCCAGGAGCAAATCGTGGCTGATGGAGTCAAAAGCAGCAGCAATGTCCATGAAGATCAGGGCAAATCCGCATTGTCAGACGGCTGCCTAGGGTGAGAACTTACACAATCTTGACGATGCATATATTCATATGATTCTTGCAAGGTATTGTGGGTAATGTAGTTCTTTCACTCCAAACACAGCTGAAGACAATAATTGAGTTGTGTAACCAGTGGTAAGGCCAATAAAATACTTCTTTTATTGATGGGGGATTAATTCACCCAGCACAAGTATGCTTGTTAGCATGAGGTTACTTGCTTGCAGTGTTTAAATGGATAACATAAAGTCACAAAGCAAATCAGAAAACAACCTTCACCTTGTCAGGCAATTAGCTAATGTTTTCTTAGCAAATAATTACCAAATCAAAAGGCACAAAGAAATGAATAAAACTTTGCTGGTTAGGTTAACTTCTGCTTATTTTCCACACAGAACCTGCAGTGATTCTCCCTTGCTCACACACACAATCAGGTGCAGCTTTAATTACTATCAATGGCCCAGCTAAAACCCTTTAGCTGGCTGGCTGCTACTGTGTGAACCCAAAATCCTGCTTTAGGAGCTGTTTGCAGTGAAATAAAGAACAAAGTTAGATTTCTTTGTGATGGCTGATGTGTTTGCTCACAGAAAGCTAGCAATAGCACTTGGATAGAAAACAGTCCATGTACTCAATATTTTCATCTGTGGTAATTCCCCCTTCATCAATCAGCATAGGGTCACTATCATACATTGGCACAGACGAGTCTTTCAATAAGGCACTATCATGAGAATGCTTATTCCCTTGCTGCCATTCACTATTATAGATAGGGTCTGGATCAGTGTTCATACCTGAGCCTCTCCTGCTATCATAATTCCTCTCTGAATAGCCTGGCCAGTATGTAATCCAGTTCTGATGTCCAGCCTTCCAATCTTGATCCCTGGACACTGGATCTTCTCTCACATACCTTCTGGCCTTGGTCTGAAAGTCCCTTCCACGTGCAGTCTTCTCTCTCCCAGGTAGCCACTGGTGATTCCTATCTCTGCCAATCCATTCCTCTGGCTGATTCCAGTCCAATGGGCTCTGCTGGCACTTGGAATACCTCCCAGTATGGGTACTGCCTTGGACTCTCTCAGACCTTCCAATGGCCTTTCTTCTCTTCCTTCCAGAGAGTTTCCTTCTCTCTCTATCCGCTTGGCTTGGCTTCTGCTTCTCGAGATGATGTTGGTGCTTGAGCTTGAAGCTGTTGCTGTGTCTGTAGCTGTTTCTGTTATCTGTGGAATAAGCTCTATTCTTATTCTGTCCTAATGTGTGCTCCTCCCTAACACAGCGCAGCTGTGTTGAATCAGGCCCTGCCCTTTGAGATGAGTGCTTAGGGATTACCTCATAGCTCTCTTGATTGCACACACGTTTTCTCACTTCAGCCCCTCTCATGACTGCTGGAAACCTGGTGCATTCTGGGACTGGTAGTCTTTTATGTGAAAACTCTGTTTTCTTACTGCTACCAGAACTGACAGGTTGCTTGTTCAGAGTCACATCATCTTTTCTATAGCTCCTACCTGAGCTATGATAAGCTTCCTTATCACAGCGTCTAATGTTGTCCAGAACTATAGTTAATGTGTTGGCTAGGGTGGTCAGCAGTGTCTCTATGCCATGTGCCTCCCGGAATCCATGCTGACAGGGGTCAAGGGGTGCGCTGGTCTCGATGTGGTGTTGCAGTTGGCGTTGGATGATCTTTTCGATAATTTTTGCTAAAAGTGGAATGCTTGAGATTGGCCTATAGGAGGTCCATCTTTGCAAGGTCCAATTTGCTGTTTTTTTAGTAGTGGTCGGATTGCTGTTTGTTTCAGGGTTCGGGGGAAGGTCTCGGTCGAGAATGAAAGTCCTATAAGTTTGGTCAGGAATGGGCTGAGGTCAGCACGCAGGGATTTTATCCAGAATGCTGGGCAGGGGTCATTGGGAGCTGTGGTAGTGTTTATATTTGTGATGATGTCTTGGATGTCTCCCTCGGTTGGGGCTGTGAAGGCAGTGATGTGTTGGGTATCCTTTGATGCTTGCGTCGGTGTGGGTGAAGGAGTCATCTGGGGTGCCTCTTATGGAATTTGGGGGTTTGTGGTTATACTGGACTGGCTTGATTTGGCTTGCAGGTAGTCTGCGTATTCCTGCGGATCCGGGTGGCTCGATTGCCCGTGGGAGGGCTCTTTTGCCAGGGTTTTTAACGGTGTTGAAAAGCTTGTGTGGTTTATTTAGGGAGTGTTGCAATAACTGCGTGAAATCGTTTCATTCCTGTTGAAACTGCTAAACGGTGTCTTCGTAATTGGGTAGTGTATGCTTCTTGGCTCTCCGTTGACTTGGTTCGGTGCCAACGTCTTTCAAGCTGTTTAAGGTGGAGGAGTGATTTCCGGAGCTCAGGAGAGTACCAAGGCGCGTTCCTTTTCCTGGTTGGTGCTTTGTTATTGGGGAGTGAGTGAACAACAGCGTCCAGACTTGAGTTCCATGTGGAAATCATGTCGTCGAGGCTCTGAACAGGCGGTCATGGAGAGGCCGTGCTCTATCCAGTATTTCCTCTCTGTTGAATGGATGGAAGCGCTTTGATGGTACTGCGTCAGGTTCACTAGCTGAGTTGGATTTGGAGGAGTCAGGGTGCATTGGCATCTTGTACCGTCCCCCGCAGGGCTTTTGTGTTTGGAGAGCGACCGTCCGGGGGACTGCACGAAGGAGTCTCGCACCTGTCTTTGGAACTCCAGCATGTAGCCCTCCCGAATGACTTTGAGAACCCATTGATCTGAAGTGATTTGGGCCCAGGCAGAATAAAACTCCTGCAAGCGCCCCCCTACGGGGGAACTAAGGGTGCCTGGGCCCCCCTCATCTCATTGTGCCTTCTTGGAGGAAAAAGAGGACGCGGAGGAAGCTCCGAAGCCCCTTCCTGCTCCTCGAAACCCACGGAAACCTTGCCCCCTACCGGGAAAACGACCGCGTGGAAAGGAATTGAATCTCTGGGAGCGGAAGCGACGAAATTCCCGCTGCTGCCCCTTGCCCAGCGGGTTCGGACGCCCTGGCTTAGGCTTGTCCTCTGGCAACCTGCCTCCCTTAGATTCACCGAGGTCCTTGACCAGCTTCTCCAAGTCCTCTCCAAAGAGCAGACGTCCTTTAAAGGGGAGCTTGCTCAAGCGAGCCTTGGAGGAGGCATCTGCCACCCAATTGCGGAGCCACAAATAACATCGAGCCGCAACCGCCGAAGCCATACTTTTAGATAATCCGCGCATCAGATCATATTGAATATCCGCCAAATAGGCCGCCCCTGATTCCAACCGGGCCGCCTCCTGCGCCCCATCATGACCTGGCCCCACACACATCTGCTGGGACCAAAGTAGGCAGGCCCTGGCCACCCAGGCTCCACAGATAGCCGCCTGGAGGGATAGGGCATTAACGTCAAACACTTGCCGTAAAAGCACATCCAACTTCTTGTCCTGAGCGTCCTTGAGGGCCGCGCTGCCCTCTACCGGGATAGTAGTCTTTTTAGTGACCGCCGAGACGGCAGCATCCACCTTAGGGGGCTTAAACGTCTCCTTGTCTTTGTCGGACAATGGATATAAGCGACCCATAACACGTGCACCCCGTAGCAGGGCTTCAGGGGTGTTCCACTCCTCATGTATCATTTCGTGTAACACCCTATGGACCAGAAAGACTTTCTGACTTCGTCGGAATACCTGCAGCAAAGGATCCCCCAGAGCGTTCTCCTCCACCGCTCCAGGGACCGGCATATTCAGCACCTTGAGCGACTCCGCGATGAGAGCCGGCAACTCTTCCCTCCGAAACACTCGCACTACTCTGGCTTGGTCCTCGTCCTCGGGAATCTCGCCTTCTTCTAGCTCCTCTTCCCCCAAACTGAGGACTTCGTCATCCGAAAGTGGAGCTTCGGAGGCCAAGGAAGGGTCCCCGAAGTCCCCCTCCCCACGAGTTCTCTTGACTCCGCGGAAGGGGACCTCCCCCTGACTCTGGGAAGCGGGCCGCTTGATAGGGCCTCCGCCTGTTGAACCTCCTAGCTGCGGGGTACTGCCTAGCACTGATTGCTACAGCAACAGGAGAAAATCTGGCGAGAAGATGGAGGCCATCTGAGGAGGCCAAGCCACCGGGGAATATCCGTGGCCGAGGAGGGCCCTGCAACCGGCTCCTCCTGCACCCCACCAGACGCCGGCAAAACCGAGGGCTCGGAGGCTGACAGAGAAGCTCTCTCACTCTCCATCTCTGTACCAGCAGCGTCCCTCAGGCAGGCCTTACAGACTCCTGCGTCTGTGACCTTCTTGGCCCCACACACAATACACAGGGGCTTGGAGGGCATAATGATTTTGCTGCCTTCAAACAAAGGACGTTTTAAAGGTAGTGCCCTGTTGAGCTATGCTTTTATATAAAATCGTATGTTTTTTTTTTTTGTTTTTTTTGTTTTTTTTAACGCAGCAAACCATAACAAGGCTTAGAAAAAGTAAAATAGGACAGCGCCCTGTCAGAAGAACTGCACCGGAGGACAGTCGAGTGCCCCGAAGGACACGCTGACTGCTGCCTCAGAGCCCAAAGGCCTGACGGAATGCAGTGCCCGCGTGCAGGCCGAGAGCCCCTTTCGCGCCAAAATCATGCTCTTTAGCGGCGCTGCCACATGCACTCACCTCCGACGGCGTAATTTAAGAATCCCCACGCCTGTGAAGCAGGTCCCAGCAGGCCAAGGAGCCCGATGCCGTCCTCCCCAACACCGCAGGACCGGAGGAAACTGCCCGGACTGCAACAGGGGAACAGTCTCCAGCCCAGCGTGAACGTTGCAAGCCGACCGGACGCGCTGGCAGGCAAGCCCTCTGCACAGCACCGGTACGACTCGGGTACACTATGTCTCCTTCTGCCCCCCCCCCTCCCCCACCTTCGAGAGTCCTGACAGAAGTGAAGGAAGCGGGAAGAAATAAACGGGCAAGAGCAAGGTCTGAAACTCTTAAAGATACAGACCCCCACCCCCCCCCCCGACAACACAACTTCCCATATGCTTATCCAGTGGTGTTTTTTTGTTTTTGCCAAATTAAAAGATCCTTAGAGTACTATTCCTAATTGTTTCTCCAGTGAGTCTGGAGCCCCGGGCTCACCATCTATCCAGCTGCTTGGAGACTGAGGTAACTGGTGACAGGAGGCGGATCCAGGATGGATATACCAGTGATGTCACAAAAACAGGAGTTTTCTCAGTCTCCAGGCTGCTGTATGAGATGGGGAACCCAGAGGTTTCGGGACTAGACTGGGGACACGATCAGGAACTTGTTAAATAAATAGTCAGCACCTAGACACCAGAGGCAGCAGTCGTACGTACTGGTGAGGGACATTTTTTTGCACACTGATCACACTTTTTGAACCCACTGGCCATTGGGGCAAAAAGGACCCCTGCGAGGTCGAAGATCCTTGACGTGGCCAGCGGAAAGAAAAAGGCACGAAACTGCGCTGGAAGAAAAAAAATGCCGGGGCAACTGCGCTTGGAGGCGGGGAAGGGACTGGTGCTAACCCGGAGAAAGAAATGTAGTTTTATACACCAAAAAAAAAAATCAACTTTTTCTGGGGAAACCAAGACAGATGACTGTTAGGCTCTGCGGAAAAAAGGAGACTTAGTAAGATGGCACCCCTTGGGCAGGAAGGGGACCATACATGCGTGGTGGCATCTCACAAAGGTTTTCTTTGAAAGCTGAGATGCTTCTGCTGGGCTCAGTCAGCGCTGACGTCACCCATATGTGAAAACTGACTTCCTGCTTGTTTCTGAAGAAAAGGGCCCTTTAATTAGCCAAGTTTTAGCTGTTAAGCTCATTTTCATCCAACTGTAGCCAGATAAACTTTCAGCTGAAAATAATCATGAATCTAGCTGAATAGAAATTACGATATTTCCTAGGCTATAAGTCACAGTTTTTTACTTGATGACCAGCAGATACAACCTATACAAAGGAGCGACATATATTAACTTTACATGGTAGTGAGTGAGGATGGCCTCTCTAATCACAGATATACTCTACGTCTGCACTCCAGTGGGGTTAATTGTTATCAAAGAGGCCGTTATTGGAGGCTTTAATCTCTTTAATCGATCTGACTGCTTTGCCTATAAAAACCCCAAAAGTTCTTACCTCCAGCAGTTGCTTTCAGACCCTTCGATCATGCACATCATTTTCAGCAGACTAGTATGTGTTTTGTACCATACTCTGTAACAGTTGAATAATGTCTAAAGTAATTATAGTCTAAAGTAATAGAGTATTTCGACAATTTCTTTTTAACCACCACAGAAATTAGTAAAATGGTGCCACAAAAACCACAAAACTCATACACAGTCAAATTCAAACTGAAAACTATTCAGCACGCAGAAGAATACGGTAACAGAGCCACCAAACAAAATTCCGGAATTATTGAAAAATTATTTAGAGACTGGAGGAAGGCACAATGGATAACTAACTTTAATGAAATCGAGCAAGGCGGCAAATCATGGCTACAAAGCATGGTGGCCTGAATTACACAGAAGCACATCTTCTTCAGTTCCCTGTAGGGCAGAGGGCACAAGGATGAGGACTATCTACTGCGCAGGTGCAGTTAAAGGTGGTTCATATTGTGAGGGAAATGAATATCAAGGGATTTTAGGCCAGTCATTCATGGTGCTACTGTTTTATAATAAGAAATAAATTAAATATTAGACAAAAAAGAACCATGTGTCAGCAGCTCCCAGCTGATTTCTTAGAGAAAGTACAGAATTTCAGGGAATTCATAAACAAAGAAATCAACACCTACACAGTAATACTGGACTTCACAATTAACATTGACACGGTTCCCTTAAATTTCGACATCCCATTAGGAAGAACGGATAATCAAAAATGAGTTAGAACAAATATTAGAACCACCGCACATGAAAATAGACACTTTACTGTGGGGTGCTCTCCTGCTGTGCAAGTCGAAAGAAGCTGCCACCTATGATTGTATTTAAAAGTAAGACAGTTCCACGTGAAACACTACTGCCCAATGTCGTCGTTGATGTTAATGAAAAAGAATGGATGGATGAGTGAGTGCATGATGGTGAAATAGCCGGAGTGCTGCTTTAGTAAATGGCCTGACAATTCTTTTTAAGAGACAAAAAACACTTCTTGTTATGGATAGCATGACAGCTTGTTTTACAAAAGACAAAAAAGAAAAGAAAATCCGAGAACACTGTTCTGGTTATCACACCTAGTGATATGACAAAAATGCTGCAACCAATGACATTTCCATCAACAGAAGATTCAAAGCTGTGTTGCGCGGTCTGTGGGGAAAACTGGATGTCTCACGGCAGAACAAAGCTTCATGGCTACTCGATGTATGTGCCATGTCACTTTTGTAGAAATGGCTAGGTGGGTGGCGACAGCTTGGTGGAGGGGTGTAAGCGATAAAATAATTAAATCTGGTTTTGTGAAGGCCGAAATATTAAAAAGTAACGATCATAGCAATGAGATGGTAATGAAGACAATGAGGACAAAGACGATGACACCAATGAAAACGAACTGGGTCCTGAAATTGCTGACCTATTTCACAGTTATACCGAAGCTGAAGACTAAACAACTGCTGAAAGTGATACCAATTAAATCAGATATAAAATGAACAGCTGTGCTTTCGCTTTAAGAGTTTTCTTAAAGTTTAGCATAGTTATTCACCTATAACAGGTGTTGTTCAGCGACAGCAGGAATCAGTCCTCATATATAGGCGATGTCGGCGCCAACTGAGCCCATGCGGATCCACTCCCAAGCTTTCGAAGAAAGCTTTTGGGAGCTACACCACTCATTCATGGTCACCTTCACACTCAAAACTGCCATCTTGCCTCAGTATACTATCATAAAATGCAAAAAAATCCCAAACAGTTTAAAGGAAAGGGGCACCCATAGAACAGCAACAAAAGAAACATATTCCCATAAACGGTCACACTGGCAACATTGAAAATGATAACTATAATTGTCAGATTGGTGGCTGGATGAGGAGCATGTCCATTTTAATCAATGATGCAGTAAAAACAGAAAAGCATGCACGTAGCTTATAGTTTTGTCCACGTTATGAATAGTCCAATCCTGTGTCAAAGACAATCACACACATCTGAGGAAAGAAAGATGAGGGGTGCAACACAGCACTGTGTTTCAGGTCTGAATCCATTCAAAAGACCCTGCATCAGGCCAAAACTTCCCCACTAAATTCCAAGAACCATGAAAGGACAAAATCCCAGCGAAGCCCATTAAAAAAGACAGACCATGTCTGACGTTACAACTACCCATTGATTACTGCTCAAAAAACACAGGAAGGTAAACTGACTGATTCAGGCGAAAAGGAGACACCACTTTTGGCATAAAATGTGGATGAGTCCCAAGGACTACCTTGTCATGGTGGAACCAGGTATGAGGAGGATCCACCGCTAAAGCCTGAAGCTCACTAATACGTCTAGCTGATGTGAGGGCAATGAGGAAGATGACCTTCCATGAAAAACTTTAGTGAGGTCATAGCCAAAGGTTCAAAGGGTGGTTTGAGAAGCTGCACTAGAACGACATTGAGATTCCAAGCCACCGGGGGAGGTTTAATGGGAGGCTTGGTGTGCAAAAGGCCTCTCATAAAGCAAGCTGCAAGCGATTGTGAGATGGGATGTCCATCCAAGAGATGAAGAGGGGCGGCAGTTGCATTGGGGTGAACTCTCAGAGTTGGTCTTGAGACCAGCTGAAGAGAGGAGGAGGAAATATTGGAGGAGTGCCTCCACCGGAGCCGAGAAGGGGTTAAAATCCTTCTGGGAACACCAGGTAGAGATCCTGCAATGCTATGCTTTCAGCAGCCAAGCTATGAGATGGAGACTGTGGATTGGGATGGAGCAGTATTCCTTCTTCCTGAGAGAGGAGATCGGGAGCAGATCCGAGCGGTAGAGGTGGAGTCTGAGACAGACAGATCAGGAGAGGAAACCATGGTTGACGTGGCCAGCACAGGGCTAGGAGGATCATGAAGCACTTGTCCACCTGAAGCTTGAGAAGCATCTTGGGAATGAGTGGAATAGGAGGGAAGGCATACAGGAGGACCTCGACTTCAGTGGAGGTGAAAAGCATCCACTTGCTGGTTGCCAGCTATGGGAGTCCTGGTACAGAAGCATAGGAGCTTTGCATTCTGCGGAATGGCAAACATATCTATTTCCTGAGTCTCCCAGGTCTGAAATATGTAGGAGGTTGTCTCCAGATGGAGAGACCATTCATGAGGAAGAAGGATCAGACTCAATTTGTCTGCCAAAACATTTTGCTTGAAGGTGTATTTGACGAGCAATGGCAAAGGATCAGAGATGAATAGCCTCCCTGCAGAAGGGGCCCAAGAGCCTGTTCCTCCATGTTTGTTCGCATAGAACATGGCAACCTGGTTGTCAGTCTGGATCAGGACTTTGTGAGATCATAGGTGATGCTGAAACACCCTGAGAATGCTGGAAATAGCATGAAGCTCTAGTAGATTTATCTGGAGCTGCGACTCCTGTTCTGTCCAGAGGCCCTGAGTGGAGAGAGAGAGCACCCAAATGTCCCCCCCCCCCACCCCAGTTTGGAGGCATCCGTCATCAGGGTGCATTAATGTGGAGGCTTCTGAAAAGGTGACCCGACGAGAAGATTTTTCTGGGGATCACCACCATTGGAGGGATGTGGAAAGAGGGGCAGTGACTAGGCAAGTGCCCTTGGGCTGTGTGCATATGTAGATAAGCATAAGGTACCACATGCATTGTTGAGGCCATATGACCTAGAAGCTGCAGCATTTCCAGGGCAGTCATATGGTCTGAGGAGCACATGGGATGCTAGCTGAATGAGACAAGAACAGGGTTGGGGTAGAAAAGCCCTTGACTATTGAGTCTCTAGGAGAGCTTGGGTGTCTGTACTGGAGATTTGCGCTACCGTCCCAGAGCATGGCACCAGCAGCTCTCCTGAGATGGAGGCCTCGGGAGCATCCTGGAACCCCTCAGTGGCTTTGGAGGACAGCTCCTCCCACCGAAGTTATTTGGTTAGCCAATCCACCTCCAGGGAAACGCACAAGGCATCTCGATGCTTAGAAAGATTTACCCTTTGGGCAATGGTCTGTCTTCAAAGAAGGCTTGTACTTCAATGTCCTCGATGTCATCTATGCGAAAGAAACTGCATCTGAGGCAAAGAATGTTCCTAACTTTGCAGCCTGGTTCTGCAGGTCCTCTGTCATCATCTTGCAAAGAGGACATTCTAAGTTCTGGTGGTCAGGCTGAGGCATTTCAGACACCAGTCATGAATGGCTGAGATAGTACTGCCACATTTAGAACATTTTTTAAAACCACTAGCTGGTTTCTTCCATAGTGTCAGTAGACAGAATGATAGGCTTATGGCCTAAAATGGCATTGATTCACCTGAAGAAAGTGTTCTTTCTTTTTTTTTTTTTTTACAGAAAGAAAGAAAGAAATAAAGAACCACCGATAACTAGACTCTGTTCCGGCGTTGACAGGAAAGCAGACGCTAACCACAAAAAACAAAACTAAAGAATTTTCTGCGGTGACAGGATTTGCTTCCTGCTGGCTCAACGGAAAATGAAGAACTGAGGAACCAGAGATGGAAAGGCGGGAAGGCAGCTACGCAGGTGCAGTGGGGTACTCCCAAAAGCTTTCCTATTGGACTCTGGGGAGCATTCCCACGCGAGCTCCATCGATGTTAACGTCACTCATGTGTGAAGACTACATTCCTGCTTGTTCCTGGAGAACCAGGCCTACCAAACAGCTCCTCCTGCCACCTTTCACGTTGCCTCCGGGTTTTGGCCGACTTGAGAAGGCAGAGCAGGCAGGAAGACCCGTCGTGGTCTGCCTGAGACACTTAATGCAGGTGGCTGTAGTGGTCCATATGGAACATAGTGCGATTGCACTTGCCACACTGCTTAAAACCGCTGGTTGAGGACATAACAGGGAAAATGAGACCCATGAGATCAAACTCAGATGTTTCTACCAGGCAGGCCGGAGGAGAAAAATCCTGCACACCAAAAGAAGAAAAATTCAAGAAAAAATACCCGAGCAAAAATCTAGACACTGAGGCTAAGACTCGGGCACTGAAGGTGATCGATTCGAACACTCGATGGAAAAAGGAAAAACGAGTAAAGGGTCAAAAAAACCTACTTTTACTGGGGTGCACAGATGGGATGTCTGCAAGACTCTGCAGAAAAAAAACAACAGACTGTGAGACAAAACGGCAGCTTTGAGCGGGAAGGTGACAGCGCATGTGCAGTGTAGCTCACAAAAGCTTTCTTTGAAAGCTGGGGCGTGGATACGCACGGGTTCCGTAGGCACAGACATCACCCATATGTGAGAACCGACTTCCTGCTTGTTCCTGGAGAAAGATAAATCTACACCTCCAATCCAGGCCGCAACATGTACAGCCAAGCGACTCATATACTAACTTTACCAAAAATAACCTTAATTTCAGCCCCTGCAACTTATACACAGGAGCGACTTATAACCTGGGAAATATGGTAGAATGCACATTCCAGCTTCCTAAACATAGTTGGCTTATTTAAGCATTCATGCTGGATTGCTCCATACAGAAAATGATGTAGTACACCGTTTCCGAAAAAGGTGTATTCTACACAGTGGGAACCTTCTACTTAAGGAACATCGAACTGCAGACATGTGAATAGCTCCACTTACTACACACTACTGCCCATAGACTAGTCATCTAGTTTAAGGCAGAGAGCAACAAAATATAACACCTTCACTTTAACTATCTAAAGAATGTTTGGACTTTCATTTCTGCATGCTGTAGGTAACAATGAGATTCAAGAGAAACTTGGACAAGTTCCTGGAGGAAAAGTCCATAAACAAATTATTAGCTAGATTGACTTGGGAAGCAGAATCCGGCCAGCTAAAGTCAGCCACCAAACAAAATTAGGTCTTTAAATCTAGCTGCCTATCCTAATACATTTTCAAAGTCATTAATATAGATGTTAAGAACTTACTGGTACTTAGCCAGCTAGATCCTTTTGAAAACTGACCTCTAAATTACCAGAGAATTGCTTCAGAACTGAATGTTTGACTGGAAAAGTATAACTCTGGTACTGTCGAAGGCAACTACACCGAGCTCATTATTTATGTCACCTGCTCAGTTCCAGCCCATATTGCCCACAAGCAACTCCTTTCCTGTAAGCCTCGGCTTTGTTATTGCTAACCTCTCTTCCTATTCGGGCACGCATTCCACACATTAACCACCGTGCTAAATTACTGCTTACAGAGTCTACATCCAGCTCCTTCCCTGCAGCTACTGCTCTTACCTTGTCAGTAGTCATCCTCTTACTCTCACAAAAGTTCTTCAGTAGCTCTGTGACTTTTCTGCCAGAGACAGGAGAGATGCAATACTTGTAAGAACACTCATTCTTTTCACCTTCTCTAGTGGAACATCATATGAGATCAGTCTTTTTTTTTAATCAAAGTACATGACATTTACAGAGTCATACCTGCCAAGAAAGAGTAGTTACTCACCTGTAACAGGTGTTCTCCAGGAGCAGCAGGAATCAGTCCTCACATATGGGTGACATCGACGTCGATGGAGCCCTTGCGGAGCATTTCCCCAGCTTTCTATGAAAGCCTTTGGGAATACTGCACGCATGCACGGTCCACTTCCCGCATAAAGGTGCCATCTTGCTCAGTCCAATGACATAGTTAAAAAACAGCACACAAAAATTCAAAATAAACTATGTACAACTGCAACTCCCAGGGGAGGAGGGAGGGTTGTGAGGACTGATTCCTGCTGCTCCTGGAGAACACCTGTTACAGATGAGTAACTACTCTTTCTCCAGGACCAAGCAGGAAGTTAGTCCTCACATATGGGTGACTCCCAAGCTCTGGGCTACCAAGGAACCCAGGCTAAACAAGAGAATTCCCTCTAGTCCCAGCATCAAAGAAAGGCTTTTCACTGACACAACCTCCACCGGTAGCCCAACGGAGGGCTGGAGGGCAGGAGTTGCCTAAACCTCAAAGAGATTCCGGAGTACTGCCTGGCCAAAAGCACTGTCCCTACGGGACTCCCTCTCCAGGCAGTAATGGGCCGCAAAGGTCTGGCTTGAGGACCAAGTTGCAGCCCTGCAGATGTCTACCAACGGTACAGAGCGGAGATGAGCTGAGGCTGCCATAGCCCTGACACGGTGGGCCGTGACCCGACCCTGCAAGGGAAGGTCAGCCACCCTGTAAGCCCAGGTGATACAGTCAGCCACTCATATGGACAAGGTATGCTTGGACACAGCTAACCCCAAATTATTAGGGTCAAAAGAGATGAAGAGCTGAGTAGCCCTTCTATGTCCCTGCGTACGGTCAAGGTAGAAGGATAAGGCCCTCCTACAGTCCAGGGTATGCAGAACCACTTCAGCCTGGCTTGCATGAGGCCTAGGGAAGAATGTTAGAAGAACCACCTCCTGGTTGAGGTGGAAAGAGGAGACAACTTTAGGGAGGAGGAACTTTGGATGAGTCCTAAGGACCACCCTGTTCCTATAGAAGCGGGTGTAAGGCTTCTCAAAGACCAGGGCCTGAAGCTCACTCACCCGTCTGGCCGAGGTTAAGGCTACTAGGAAGAGTGTCTTCCAGGAAAGGAAGCAGAGAGGACAAGTAGCCATCGGCTCAAAAGATGGGCGAGTCAGTTGCTGCAAGACCACATTCAACTCCCACTCCGGAGCTGGAGGACGGACAGGAGGCTTGAGCAAGAGCAAACCTCTGAGAAACCGGGACACCAAGGGGTGAACCGACAGAGTGTGTCCTTCCACCAGTGAGTGGTGAGCTGCTAGAGCTGAGAGGTGGACCCGAACAGAATTGGACTTAAGGCCCTGATTGGATAAGTGTAGCAGGTACTGAAGCACCACTGGTACAGCACAGGAGAAAGGATCCTCTGTACGCAGCTGACAGCACACAGAAAACCTCTTCCACTTCAGGGCATAGAATTTTCTAGTGGACCGCTTCCTAGAGGCCAGGACGACTTCTTCAACTTCAGGAGGTAGGCCCCAAGGAGCCAAAACTATCCTTCCAGGCCATCAAATTGAGAGATTTGAGATTGGGGTGCAGAAGAAACCCCTGGTCCTGAGAAAGAAGGTCGGGCTGCAACCCTAGAGGTAGTGGAGTGTCCACTGCTAGTTGAAGAAGAAGTGGGAACCAAGGTTGCCTCGGCCACCTGGGGGCTACCAGAAGGACCAAGGCCTGGTCCTTTAGAATCTTGAGCAGCGTTCGGGCCACCAGAGGCGTGGGAGGAAACGCATACAGGAGGCCCTGGGACCAGGAAATCAGAAAAGCATCTGCTGCTAGTCTCAGAGGATGTGGTTGCCTGGAGCAGAACTGTGGCAGCTGTCTGTTCAGGGGACTGGCAAAGAGATCTATGGATGGAAGTCCCCATCTCAGGAAGATCTTCTGAACTACCAAGGGATGGAGCTGCCATTCATGGGGCTGCAGAATCCTGCACAACCTGTCTGCCAGGTAATTTTCCTGGCCAGGGAGATAAACCGCCCTGAGCAACATGCAGTGCCTGAGCGCAAACAAGCAAAGGTCCTGCGCCTCCTGACAAAGGAGCCTGGACCCAGTGCCTCCCTGTTTGTTCACATAAAACATGGCTACCTGATTGTCTGTTTGCACTAAAACAGACTGGTTGGCCAAGGTTTGAGAGAAAGTCTTGAGGGCTAAGCGAATAGCCCGTAGTTCCAGTAGATTGATCTGCTGCTGGACCTCCCAGGGAGACCACAGGCCCTGGGTGCACTTGCCCAGTGTGCACCCCAGCCCTGCAGGGAGGCATCGGTGGTCAATACCACTGTGGACCCAGGTGGCTGAAAAGGCATCCCTTGCAGTAAGTTGGGGGGATGCAGCCACCAACATAGGGAGTGCAGGAATGGTCTGGACACCCTTACTCTGTCGCTGAGGTTACCTGTGGCCTGCGACCACTGATTCCTGAGACACCATTGCGCAGGTCTCATATGAAGCCTGGCATTGGGAGTCACATGTACTGTCAAAGCCATGTGGCCAAGAAGCCTCAGGCAGAGCCTGGCGGAGACCAGTGACCTGCTGAGAAACTGGTTTGCCAAGGTCATCAGTCTTTGGGCTCTGTCCTCTGGCAAGAAAGCTTTTGCCTGCAGAGAGTCTAGCCTTGCCCCTATGAACTCCAAGTTTTGGGAGGGGAGCAAAGTGGACTTTGCGAAGTTTATGACAAACCCCAGATGTTGGAGGAGAGAAATCGTTCGGAGGGTGGCTTGCCTGGCCTCCTGGCACGTCTGACCCCTGATGAGCCAGTCGTCCAGATAGGGGAAGACAAAGATACCCTGATTCCTTAAGTAGGCTGCCACCACTGCCAGGCATTTGGTGAAGACCCTGGGGGCGGAGGTGAGGCCAAATGGCAGCACTCTGTACTGATAATGGTTTCCTCCCACAATGAACCTTAGGTACTTTCTGTGGTCTGGATGAATGAGGATGTGAGTGTATGCATCTTTTAGATCTAAAGAGCATAGCCAATCTCCCTGCTGGAGGTAGGGCAGAAGTGTTCCAAGAGTAAGCATCTTGAACTTCTCCTTCTGTAAGAACTTGTTGAGATTTCTGAGGTCGAGAATAGGCCTGAGATCCCCTGTTCTCTTTGGTACTAGGAAGTACCTGGAGTAGAAACCGTGACCTTGGAGGTGGGGAGGCACAGGCTCCACCGCCTGGTCTCGTAACAGACCCTGAAGCTCCTGCAGGAGGAGGGCTGTATGGAGAGGAGGCCTTGGAGGCTCTCCTGGAAAATAGGGAGGAGGCAACTGATGAAAATGAAGCAGGTAGCCCTTGTGGACTATGTTTAAGACCCAGTTGTCCCCTGTAATGGGTGGCCACCGGTGGGCAAACAGGGCTAGTCGACCTCCTGGGCAGGGATGGGACAGCAGAGACGGAGAGGCTATGCCTTGGGAGTCAAAAACCCCCACCCTGCTGAGTGGGAGTGGGAGCAGGAGCCGGAGGCTTGGGGGCCTTCTGCCTACGGGGCCCATGTCCCTGCCCCTTGGCCTGCTGACCCTGTGGGGGAGCGGGGGAGGCCTGGTAAGATGGGAACTGTTTGTAGGCAGTCGCCTTCCTCGGGTAAAAGGGCTTTTTACCCGAGCTCTTCTTCTTGTGTGAAGGGGCAGAGGTCTTTCGAGACAGCCTTGTCCTCGTGAGGTGCTCGGTCTCAAGCTCAGAAGCCTTCTCGGCCATGGGCTTGCCAAAAAGGTTCTCACCTCGGCAAGGGACATCGACCAACTTGTCCTGAACCCATGGCTCGAGGTCCGATGACTGCAGCCGGTAACACGGGCCGAGGCCTCGAAGCCATCGTAGGCCACTCAGGACATGAACTTAGAGCATTCCCGGATCCCCGAAGACAAGGACTTGAACCTCTGCAAAGATTCCCCGGAGAGACCAGCAGAGAACCCGGCAAGCTCCTTTGCCAGGTCCCGCAAGTACATGCCCATGTACAGCTGGGTAAGACTGGACACGGCAAGCAAGAATCGAGCCCTGGAAGCACTTTCTACCAAACGCATCCAGATTCCGGGCCTCCCTGCCAGGGGGCACCGCGGAGTGCATCTTCTGACTTTTCAGATGATACATGGCCGATTCCACCACCATGAAATGGTGCGGTAGCTGCGCCTTTTGAAAACCAGGGCTCTTACAGAGTCAATAAATGGAATCGACCCGCCTGCTCAGAACCGGTGCCGAGGCCGGTGCCTCCCACATCCGAAAGAGGAGCCGTTCCAGCATCGGAGGAACCGGCACAGTAAAGGCCTCCTTCGGAGGAGAGTCATACTGAAGGGCCTCGAGCTCTTCGGCTCGAGGCTCCTCCTCGGAATCCGCCGGGATCGCCAAAGCAGTGGCCATATCCCTCACGAACTCCGAGAACCGGATATCCTCCGGAGGGGACCTACTCCAGGGCTCACACTGCGGTGTGTCCGATGGGACGCACCGAGTCTTGAAGGTATCGGGGGACTCCTCATCCTCCGTCTCCCAGTGGACTCGTCCGAAGAGGAGTCAGGCTCCGACCGCATGGGGCCCAGCAGCACCCGCCCCAACGCCGAAGGCACCAGCTTCGACGCCCTCGGTCCCGACCAGAAGGTTGAGGGTGACCGCGACCGACCTCAAGCCTTCCTGGTCTCGAGTATCGGCTCGGTCTCCGGGGTTGAATTCGATGTCCCGGTGGTCGGGGCCGAAACGCCAGCAAGGCTGGCCATCAACACCCGCTGCTGATCCATGAAGAAAGACAGTCTGCACTCCAAGGCTGTCAGCCTGAGACCCAGCTCAGGAGACTCAGCAGCCACTGACTCGGGCCCCAGCAGCGCCGGGCCCGATGTCAGCTCCCTGGGAGGAGAGTCCTCGAGGACAACAGGACTTACGTGTCCAGCAGACTCCGGCTCCACCCAAGGTACTTTTGACGGCTTCTCCTGTTCCACAGGTCCGGGACGGAGGTCAGGGGTCCGAGACCTAGCCCTCGAGGAGCCAGGGACCTCCTCCGACGACGCCCTCGCGAGCCGCTTCTTCCTCTTTCGCTCCCGCTCGTGGGACCCCCTCTCCGAGGAACCCCGATGATGCTCAGGGTCAGACTCCCGAGACATCGAGGCCTTAGACGAGGTCTGGGCCCGGCCGGAAGCTGAATCGGAGAAAAGCCTTTCCTTTTGGTGCTGACGACTTCGTAGTGCCTTAGTGGACATTTTCCAACATGGTCCACAGATCTTAGGATCATGATCAGGACCGAGGCACCGAAGGCAGCAGTCGTGTGTGTCGGTGAGAGGCATTAGTTTCTTGCACCGATCACACTTCTTAAAACCACTGGAAGCCATCGGGGAAAATAAAGAGTCCCCGTGAGGTCACAGGGCTGGCCTTCCAGGGAAAAGGGAAAAAAGGGCGCAAACGCCAGCCACGAAGGGCAAAAACTGAAAAAATAAGTTTGGGTTCGATACCGGTGTACCGAACCCGGCGAGAAGGGGAACCGGCGTCGAACCGAAGAAAAACCGCGAAGAAATCGCAAGGAATTGAAGAAAAAATCTAACTATTTTCCAGGTGAACTAGGACACACGTCCGGTGGGCTTCACGGAAAAAGAGAGACTGAGCAAGATGGCACCTTTAGGCGGGAAGGGGACCGCGCATGCGTGCAGTATTCCCAAAGGCTTTCATAGAAAGCTGGGGAAATGCTCCGCAAGGGCTCCATCGACGTTGATGTCACCCATATGTGAGGACTGACTTCCTGCTTGGTCCTGGAGAAAAGCATGGCGTTACCATATTTAGTTTAGAGCACTCTAGCATCACTTGCAAATGCACACTAGAGCAGTGGTTCTCAAACCAGTTCTTGGGACACACGTAGTCAGTCAGGTTTTCAGAACAGCCACAAGGAATATGCATGAGAGAGATTTGCATATACTGCCTCCACTGTATGCAAACCTCTCTCATTCATATTCATTGCGGCTATTCTGAAAACCTGACTGGCTAGGTGTGTCTCTAAGATGGTCATCATTATGTACTTTTGGTTCTACAGCTCTGGATTTCCACACAGACCTAAGTATCAAAATTCTGTAGACACCAGGGTCACAAAATATAGTGGAGAGTATAGTCAGAGCACCACCTTAGATAGTAAGGGTAGTAGGGACAGTTCATGGAGTAGTGGTGCCCTGAGCCAATTTGTGTTTTTGCACATGTCTTGGGGGCCAATCTTGAGGGTATGAACTATGCAGATGTCATAGCTCATACAGCAAGCATAACCCCACACCGGAATGAAGCTGGTGCTGTAGCTTAAACGCCATTGTTTACTCAGTTTTTAGACCTAAAGTCTTCCACACATTTAGATCCCAGAGCTCCCCCCTCCCTCTACACATATACCTACCATAAACGAGCATTTGCTTAGCTTCTGGTGCTGTTTGCCATGTTCTGTCTCCCTGTTTGTGTGCAAAAGGAGCAAGGTGAAGAAACACAGAGGGGAAAAAGGAAAACTAGATACAATAAGTGAAATGATTTTAATAGTTCTTCAATAAATACAGATAAAATCCAAAAGCTCATCAGTAAATACAGATAAAACCCAACAAGGCCATGTTTCAGCACATGCATATCTCAGGAGCATAAAACAAAATCAAAGCTGGTATGATAAAACAAATTATATGCAAGTATATTTCTGTATGAGTGGAGGAGTAGCCTAACAGAGCAACAGCTTAGTACCCAAGAGATCAGGATTTGATACCCATTGGCATTCCTTGTGACCTTAGGTGAGTCACTTTACCCTTCATTGCCTCAGAGGAAAAGGCCTGGCAATCAAATATTAAATAAATAAATCTACTTCTCTTTTTTTTTTTTTTTAGTGCCGTCAAGTCAATGCAGACTCCTGGCGACCCAGCAGTCCCTGGTTTTCTTGGCAAAGCTTCCGCCCTCATGTAAACAGGAAGTCGGCCATCATGGGGGTAGAAGCAGACAGCTCCACGACAACAAAATTTGCATGTAAGCGCCACAGGGCTGTTTCAATCCATTGCTGCCACTGTAGGTTACAGAGAGGCGTAACAGCAGCAGAGCTCACCCAGCGGGCTGGTGCTCTAGGCAACCGCCTAGTTTGCCTAATGGGAGCACCAGCCAAGGATCTGGTATATATTTAAAGCTGCATTTTTATTTATATGAACCTATTTTAATTAACAACTTATACAAGACATTGTTATTTACTATATATTCTATTTTATGTAACTTTACATAGTCCTACATATTAGCTTGTTTTGGTGTTGCAGGGTTTGTTTGGGGATTATTTTACAATTTTTTGTTCGATAATCCTGAACACTTTTGGCAGGAAGTCTTGAAGGACTAGAAGAGAAATCTGCAACTGTGAGTATATACTTCTGGTAATTTTCTAAAAGGAATTCTTTGTATTAAAGCTAATTAATCTGTGAACCCACTATTTTTTGTTAAATCAGTCAGGGCCTAGTAGCAGCAGTTTAAGTTTAAATATAAAACACAGAGGAGAACTTTCTGGTTACATTTCATACCCAGCAGAGAGCTTGAACTTTAAATTTAATAGTCACTCAGGGCTTGGCATCAGCAAAGTACTTTTAGCTTAAATTTAAAACACAGAAGAGAGCTTTCTGGTTAAATTTAGAACCCAGCAGAGAGCTTGTAGTTTAAATTTTATAAGAAGTTAGAGCCTAGCAGCAGCTAAGAGCTATAATTTAAATCAAATCAGAATTTAGCTTACCTCAGCAGCACAAGACAGGGTACTGTGTAGCAGCCCTCTTTTAATAAGTGTTATTTCCCCAGCTTTCACAGAAAGCCTTTGGGACTAACAGCACGCATGTGCGGTCCCCTTCCTGCCCAAGGGTGCCATCTTGCTCTGTCTGATGACATAGCTGAAAAACAGCAAAAAATAAAATAAATCATGACTGCAACTCCAAGGGGAGGAGGGAGGGTTGTGAGGACTGATTCCTGCTGCTCCTGGAGAACACCTTTCTCCAGGATCAAGCAGGAAGTCAGTCCTCACATATGGGACTCCCCAGCTTAAGGCTACCGGGGACCCAAAGCTGGAAAAATATGCTCCCTCAAGAGCCTCAGCATGTACGAAAAGAATCTTCTCTGAGAACGCCCCCAAATGGTAGCCCATCACTAGGGCCAGAGGGTAGGAGCTGCCTATACCTCAAAGAGATTATGCAGTACCGCCTGTCCGAAAGCACTGTCCCTGTGAAACTCTCTCTCTCGGCAGTAGTGGGCCACAAAGGTCTGGCTTGAAGACCAAGTAGCAGCCCTGCAGATGTTTACCAACGGAACAGAGCGGAAATGAGCCACTGACGCAGCCTTCACTGACACGGTGAGCCGTGACTCGACCCTGCAACGAGAGGCCGGCTGTCCAATACGCCCAAGCGATACAGTCTGCTACCCAAATGGACAGGGTATGCTTGGAGACAGATAACACCAACTTATTAGGGTCAAAAGAAACGAAGAGCTGAACAGCCCTTCGGTGCCCCCGCGTACGGTCAAGGTAGAAGGACAACGCCCTCCTACAGTCCAGGGTATGCAAGACCATCTCAGCCCGGCTGGCATGCGGCCTGGGAAAGAAAGTCAGAAGAACCACCTCCTGGTTGAGGTGGAAGGAGGAGACAACCTTAGGAAGGAACTTAGGGTGAGTCCATAAGACTACTCTGTTCCTATAGAACCTAGTGTATGGTGCATCTGACACCAAGGCTTGAAGCTTGCTCACTCGCCTTGCTGAGGTAAGTGCTACCAAAAACAACACTTTCCAGGAGAGAAAATGCAAGGGACAAGTAGCCATAGGCTCAAACGGTGGGCAAGTAAGCTGTTGCAAGACCACATTCAAATCCCACTCAGGGGCAGGTGGACAAACTGGAGGCTTAAGCAAAAGTAGGCCTCTGAGGAAGCGAGCCACCAAAGGGTGGCTTGAGAGAAACTGACCCTCCACCGGTGAATGGTGCACTGAAAGAGCACTGAGATGGACCCTGACAGAGTTAGATTTGAGGCCTAGGTTGTACAGGTGAAGCAAATATTGCAGCACCACTGGTACCAGGCAAGAGAAAGGATCCTCCTTGTGTTGAGCACACCAGGTGGAGAACCTCCGCCACTTAAGGGCATAAGACGTCCGAGTGGATTGCCTCCTAGAGGCCAAGACCACGTCCTCCACTTCCCTAGGCAGGAGGAAAGGTGCTAGAACTACCCTTTCATCAGCCAGGCCATCATATTGAGGGACTGGAGGTTGGGGTGTAAGAGATCCCCGCTCTTGAGACAAGAGATCTGGTTGCATCCCCAGAGGAAGAGGAGTGTCCACCGCTAGTTGCAGAAGAAGTGGGAACCAGGGTTGCCTTGGCCACCTGGGGGCCACCAGGATCACCGAGGCCTTGTCCCGGATCACTTTGAAAAGTGTCTTGGACACTAGAGGCGTGGCAGAAAACGCATATAGGAGGCCTGTAGACCATGGAATGAGAAAGGCATCCACTGCTACTCTGAGAGGATGCGGTTGCCTGGAGCAGAAACTGGGCAGTTGACGGTTCAGTGGACTGGCAAAGAGATCTATGGTGGGAAGACCCCATCTGAGGAAGATCTGTTGAACCACCAGAGGATTCAACTGCCATTAGTGTGGCTGCAGAATGCTGCTCAATCTGTCTGCCAGGTAATTCTCTTGTCCAGGGAGATAGACCGCCTTGAGAAGTATGCCATGACTGACTGCCCAGGAGCACAGGTCCTGTGCCTCCTGACAGAGAAGTCGGGACCCTGTGCCCCCCTGCTTGTTCACATAGAACATGGCAACTTGATTGTCCGTCTGCACTAAGACGGAGTGGCGAGAGAGGACATGAGAGAAAGTCCGGAGGGCTAGACGGATTGCTCTGAGCTCTAGGAAATTGATCTGCTGTGCGGACTCCCAAGGGGACCAGAGGCCCTGGGTGCATGCTCCTTGGCAATGTGCACCCCAACCTTGGAGAGAAGCATCGGTTGTCAGCACTTGAGAATGTTGAGGTGCTTGAAAAGGCACCCCTCTTAGCAGATTTAGAAGATGAAGCCACCACTGTAGAGAAGAAGCTAGTAGCTTGGACGCCCTCACTTTCTCCGTCAGGCCCTGTCCACTGGCAAAAAAGCCTTTGCCTGAAGGGTGTCCAGTCTTGCTCCTATGAACTCCATGTTCTGTGAGGGGTGAAAAGCAGACTCTGCGAAGTTTATGACAAACCCTAAATGCTGGAGAAGAGTGACAGTGTGGAGGGTGGCTTGATTGGTTCTCCTGTGGAGACTGACCCCAGATGAGCCAGTCGTCCAGGTATGGAAAGACAGAGTGTCCTTGAACCCTGAGAAAGGCCGCCACCACTGACAAGCATTTGGTGAAAACCCTGGGGGCGGAAGTTAGGCCAAAAGGGAGTACCCTGTACTGGAAATGGTTTCCTCCCACTACAAATCGTAGATATTGTCTGTGGTCTAGATGAATAAGGATGTGAGTATAAGCATCCTTTAGGTCTAAGGAGCATAGCCAATCTCCCTGCTGGAGGAAGGGCAGCAGGATTCCAAGGGTAAGCATCTTGAACTTTTCCCTCTCCGGGAACTTGAGATTCCGCAAGTCTAGAATGGGCCTGAGGCCTCCTATTCTTTCTAGTACTAGAAAGTACCTGGAATAGAAGCCTTGACCTCTCAGGTGGTGAGGCACCAGTTCCACCGCCTGTTCCTTCAGAAGACTTGCTAACTCCGGCAGGAGTAAGTCCCTGTGCAGAGGGAATCTGGGAGGCTCCCCTGGAAAGTAGGAGGGAGGTACCTGGTGGAAGTGGTGGAGATAGCCCTTCTGGACTATGCTTAGCACCCAGGTATCCCTTTGTTATGGCTGACCACCTGTGGGCATACAGGGTCAGCCGGCCTCCTGTGCTGGGAGGAACCAGCTGAGGAGGAGAGGCTATGCCACTGGAGTCAAAACCCCGCTCCCTGCTGTGCAGGAGCCGGAGCTGGTGGCTCGGGGGTTTTCTGCCTATGGGGCCAATGTCCCTGGCCCCTTGGCCTGCTGACCCTGCTGGGGAAATGTGGAGGCCTGAAAATGAGGGTATGATTTGTAGGCAGAGGACTTCCTCTGGTAAAAGGTCTTTTTTCCCCAAGCCCTTCTTCTTCTGAGAAGGGGCAGAGGTTTTCCTGGACAGCCGTGTCCAGGTGAGAGTCTCAGACTCGAGTTCCACAGCCTTTTCAGCCATGGGCTTGCCAAAGAGGTTTTCACCTCGGCAGGGGACATCGACCAACTTGTCCTGCACCCATGGCTTGAGGTCCGATGACTGTAGCCAAGTGTGCACCGACGCGGCTACATGGGCCGAAGCTTCGAAGCCATCATAGGCTGCTCGAGAGATAAACTTCAAGCACTCTCGGATCCCCGATGACAGGGACTTGAACCTCTGCAAAGGTTCCTCGGACAGACCAGCAGAGAACCCAGCAATCTCCTTTGCCAGGTCTCGAAGGCACATGCCCATGTACAGCTGGTAGGTCTGGACACGGCAAGCAAGCATAGAGCCCTGGAAGCACTTTCTACCGAGGGCATCCAGGTTCTGGGCCTCCCAGCCGGGAGGCACAGAGGAGTGCATCTTCTGACTCTTCAGATGATGCATGGCCGATTCCACAACCATGGAGTGGTGCGGTAGCTGTGCCTTTTGGAACCCGGGGCTCTTGCGGACTCGATAGATGGAATCGACCCGCTTGCTCAGAACCGGCATCGAGGCCGGCGCCTCCCACATGCGGAAGAGCAACCGTTCCAGCATCAGAGGAACCGGTACAGTAAAGGCCTCCTTGGGAGGAGAGTCATACTGCAGGGCCTTGAGCTCCTCGGCCCGAGGCTCCTCCTCGGGATCCGCAGGGAAGGCCAAGGCCTTGGCCATGTCCCGCACGAAATCCGAGAATCAGGTGTTCTCCGGAGGGGGGGGGACCGTCTCCGAGGTTTGGACTCCGGTGAGTCCGAAGGGACACACCAGGTCTGAAAGGTGTCCGGGGACTCCTCATCCTCCGTTTCCCAGCCTGACTCCTCGGAGGAGGAATCGAGTGGCTCCGGTCGGGCAGGCACCGATGCCATCCGCCCCAACATCGAGGGTACCGGCGTCGACAACCTCAGTCCCGATCGGGAGGCCGAGGGAGACCTTGGCCGAGGATCGACTCGAGAGCGCATGGACTCGAGGATCGGCTCGGCCTCCAGGGTCGACTTGGACGTCGATGTCCCGGTGGTCGGGGCAGATGCATCGGTGAGACCGGCGATCAGCACCCACTGCTGTTCCATGAAGGTAGCCAAGCTGCTCTCCAAGGCCGTCAACCTGAGTCCAAGCTCAGGAGACTCAGCAGCCCCCGACTCGGGTCCCGACGGCGTCGGGCCCAATGTCTGCTCCCCCGGAGGAGAGTCCACGAGGACTACAGCACTCGGTGACTCGGGGACTCAGTCTCCACACGAGATTGTTTAGCAGGCCTCTCCGACTCCGAAGACCCGGGACGGCGGTCGGGGCTATGCGACCTGGCCTTCGAGGAACCAAGTGCGTCCACCGACGCCGCACTCGCAGGTTTCTTCTTCCTGCAATGCTCCCACAAGGGAGACCCCCTCTCAGAGGATCCCCGGCGATGCTCGGGATCGGAATCCCGAGACCTCTGACGAAGTCCAGGCCCTGCCGGACAGAGAGTCAGAGAAGATTCTTTCCTTCTGGTGCTGCCGACTCCTCAACGCCTTCGAGGACATTTTCCCACACGGACCACAGATCATCGGGTCATGATAGGGTCTGAGGCAGAGGAGGCAACAGTCATGTGTGTCGGTGAGAGACATAAGTTTCTTACACCGATCACACTTTTTAAACCTGCTGGCAGCCATCGGGGGGAAAAAGGGCCCCTGCGAGGTCAAAAGAGAGGGCTGCCAGTGAAAAATAGAAAAATGGCGCAAACGCTAGTCACGAAGGACAAAAACCGAAAAAAGAAGTCCGGGCTCGATACCGGTGTACCGGCCCAAGGCGGGAAGGGGAAACCGGCGTCGAACCGAGAAAAAACACGAAAAAATCAACTTTTTCCACGGATGAACACGAACCACGTCCGTCGGGCTCCGCAGAAAAAAAGAAGACTGAGCAAGATGGTACCCTTGGGCGGGAAGGGGACCGCGCATGCGTGCTGGCAGTCCCAAAGGCTTTCTGTGAAAGCTGGGGAAATGTTCCGCAAGGGGGCTCAGTCAGCGCCGACGTCACCCATATGTGAGGGCTGACTTCCTGCTTGGTCCTAGAGAAATATTACTACTACTGAACATTTGTATAGCGCTACAAGATGTATGCAGTGCTGCACAGACACATGTAAAAGATGATCCCTGCTCTTCAGAGCTTACAATCTAGTCAAGACCGTAAACATAGCAGATGTAGACACAGAATACATCTAGGGGGAATGGTAAGGAAACACAACAGAAACCAGGTGAATTAAGATCCGAAAGCGGTAGTGAAGAGGTGAGTTTTCTGCCTAGATTTGAAAAGGGCCAGAGATGAAGCCTAACGTACAGACTCAGGTAGTTTGTTACAGGCATTAGGAGCAGCAAGATGAAACGAGTGAATTCTTGAGTTAGCATTAGAAGAGACAGGCAGAGAGAAGCAATCTGCCAGAAGAGCAGAGTTCCCGAGGAGGGGTGTAAGGAGAGATAAGAGGAAAGGTAGTGAGGAGCTGCAAAGTGAATGCATTTATAGGCAATATTTAAAGATTTGGTTCTACACAGAGAAATATACTTGCATATAATTTAAGTGCTTTATCATACTGATTATGTTTTTCAATTTTATTTTCAACCTTTGTTTTCTTTTATACTACTACTACTGAGCATTTATAAAGCGCTACCAGATGCACGCAGCGCTGTAGAAAAAAGACAATAGACAGTCCCTGCCCAAAAGAGCTTACAATCTAAAAAAACAAAACAAAGAAGGCAAAGGACGAGGAAAAATAAAGGCAAAGGAAGGATAACAGGAAAGCATATGTTGGGTTTTATTTGTATAATTGATGATTTTTTTTATTTTATCTGTATTTACTGAAGAGCTATTAACATCATTTTAATTATTTTGCTTGTTTTTCCTTTTTTCCTCTGTTTTTCTTTCACTTTACTCTTTTTGCATGTGATTACCTGCAAGTGTGAGTGCCTCTGATCTTTGGACTTGGGTCCCTATCTGTTTGTGCTTATGCAAACCTTGCACCATCCATCCTGAGCTCCCCTTACTGCTCCAGTGAGTCCAGTAGCAGTTCCCCAGTTAGCCCCAGTCAAAGCCAAGAGGAACAGCGCAAACAGTGCAGGGTACCAGTAGGCTCCTGAAGTGAAAATGTAAACCCAGCTCCGAATGACCATCTGCTTTTTATTGGCCACTTCCAATTATATTTTAGTCCCAGACAGTTTCAGCCATCCACTAAAATCACCATTACAGTTTAATTTAATGTCATTTGTAAAGTAAATCATACAGAGTATAATTATTCATTTACATGGAACATTCCCAAACTCATGACTCCTCCATGAATGGTTGCAGAGCAGAAGTAGAATATTCCATTTTACAATTCAACATACACACACAAAAAAAAATGATTCTCTTTTAAATTCTGGTGGCACATCAGCAACAATGCAAACTCCCAAGCTATCGCCAGCACCTCCAGCCTACCTTTTAGACCCACCAGTGGTCCATATTGTCATCCATGAACAGCATTTAGAAATTTAATCATCATCTGAAACCTGGCTAGATGAAAGTAGGGGATTTATTTTATTTAGCTGCATTTATATCCCATTTTTCACCAGGTCAAAGCGGTTGGGGGATACATTTAACACGAGGGGATATAAGACACATACACTAATACTTACAGGGAACATGGGCAATGGAGGGTTAAGTGGCTTGTCCAAGACCACAAGGAGCACCTGTGGGACTAGAAACCCCAGTCCTTCCAGCCCAAGGTTGCTGTCCTCTAGTGGGATTTGAACCACCAACCTGTGATACCTTGCCCCAACCACTAGGCCACTAGGGGGATTACAATTGTATGAACATCCAGTATTAACCAAAACCAGGGAGGTATGGAGGAGGGTATAAGTTCTGACTTGGGATACAAACTTTGCAGAGTCACTATCCATCTGAGTCATAATCCTTTTTAATCCAGCTAGGAGAAGAGAAATCAATCTGGCTGCTGAAGCTCTCATACCACCACCACATCAGCACAAGAACACCTCAAAATCTGACTGCAGAGGTGACAGCACAGTTACTTACCTGTAACAGGTGATCTCTGGGAACAGCAGGAATAAGTCTTCACATATGGGCATCGTCGGTACCGACGAAGCCTGCTCGGGAACGCTCCCCAGCGTCCAGAAAGAAAGCTTTTGGGAGCATCCCACAGCGCCTGCGCGCTGCCTTCCCGCCTTTCCCAACCGCCTCTCTCCAGTTCGAGTTTTAAGCTGAGACAAAGAGAGAGAGAGAGGAAAGGAAAGATAGATAGAGAGATACAACTCCTAGGGGAGGTGGGTGGGTTGTGAAGACTTATTCCTGCTGTTCCCAGAGATCACCTGTTACAGGTAAGTAACTGTGCTATCTCCAGGAACAAGCAGGAATGAGTCTTCCCATATGGGGACTCCCCAGCTAGAGATGCCAGGGAGATCTCCAAGGTTGTGAGTCCCTGAGAAAGGCTCTACCTGCCCCCATGGATCTCGGGCATCCAACCAGGGATGGGGGGTAGGAGCTGATTAGGTATGGAACAGGTGTTTGAGAACAGCCTGACCAAACAAGGCATCCCGGCAGGAGTCCTTGTCCAAGCAGTAATGGGCTGTAAAGGTATGAACCGAGGCCCAGGTGGCTGCTCGACAGATTTGGTCGATGGACACAGAGTTCAGATGAGCCATAGAGGCTGCCATGGCCCTCATATTGTGAGCTGTCACATGGCCCTCCAGAGAAAGGTTCTTACTCTGGTAGGCGAAAGAAATACACTGAGCAATCCAATTGGACAGAGTTCTCTTAGAGACTGGAAGTCCCAAATGAGAGGGATCAAAAGCAACAAAGAGTTGAGAGGACTTTCTATGTTGCTGTGTCCTTTGTAAGTAAAAAGCAAGCGCTCTCTTACAATCCAGGGTATGGAGATTCCTCTCTGCACTTGATGCATGAGGTCCTGGAAAAAAGACAGGTAAATACACCTCCTGGTTCAGATGAAAAGGTGAGACCACTTTAGGCATAAAGTGTGGATTAGTCCTGAGGACTACCTTGTCATGATGGAACCTTGTATAAGGAGGATTAGCCACCAAGGCTTGCAGCTCACTGATGCGGCGAGCTGAGGTGACTGCAATGAGAAAAATAACCTTCCAGGAAAGGAATTTCAAGGAGGTAGTGGCTAAGGGTTCAAAGGGTGGCTTCATAAGCTGGCCAAGAACCAAATTCAAGTCCCATGCCACTGGAGGTGGTCTAATGGGAGGTTTAGTTAAAAGAAGGCCTCTCATGAGTCTTGCAATAAGAGGATGAGAGGAAATAGGCTGTCCATTGAGAGGCTTTAGGGATGCTGCAATAGCACTCAAATGGACTCTTACTGAATTTGTTTTAAGGCCTGCATGGGATAAATGTAGCAAATACTCTAGTAAAGAATTTAGAGGTATTGCAAGAGGGTTAAGACCCTTCTGTGCATACCAAATGGTAAACCTTTTCCATTTAAAAGCATAGGAACGTCTAGTGGAAGGCTTTCTGGAAGCATGAAGGATATCCTTCACCTGCTGAGAAAGGTGCAAATCTTGCAGGTCTAGGCCTTTAGCAACCAGGCTCTGAGATGAAGAGACTGGGGATTTGGGTGCCACAACGTTCCCTCCTCCTGGTACAGGTGGTCTGGAGCAGATCCCAAGTCCAGGGAGGGAGCTTGAGAGAGATGCAGAAGTAGAGGGTACCACACCTGGCGTGGCCAATGTGGTTGTATAAGGATCATAGACCCCTTGTCTCTCTGAAGTTTGAACAGTGTCTTGGGAATTAGGGGAATGGGTGGAAAGGCATAGAGGAAGTCTTGCCCCCAATGAAGGAGGAAGGCATCCCTGGCCTGAACTCCCTGACACGGAATCCTGGAACAGAACCGGGGAAGTTTGGCATTCCACGGACTTGCAAACAGGTCTATGTCCAGGGTTCCCCAAATTCGGAAGATCCTGGCTTTCTGGTCCCCATGGAGGGACCATTCGTGTGGAAGCAGAACTCGACTGAGTCTGTCTGCCCAAGAGTTTTGAACCCCTGGAAGATACACTGCCATGAGATGAATTTGATGCTCTCTGGCGAAGGCCCACAATTTCAAAGCTTCGTTGCAAAGCGACAGAGAGTCAGTCCCGCCCTGCTTGTTCACGTAGGACATGGCTACTTGGTTGTCCATGTGGATGAGGACTGTCTTGTAGCTGAGCAGGGTGTGAAAGACTCAGAGCTAGAAGAATTGCTCTGAGCTCCAAGAGGTTGATATGTAGAGATGTCTCTTGTGGAGACCAGATGCCCTGGGTGGAGAGATCTTGTAGATGAGCTCCCCAACCCCTTGGAGAGGCATCTGTTGTAATGGTTGCTTGGGGAGCAACAGATTTTGAGTGGACTTCCACCACTGGAGAGACCAGAAGAGGCGACTGGAGGTTGCTATTTTGTCTGACAGGCACCCTGATGCCTGGGTCCATTGGGTGGACAGAGTCCACTGAGCTGCTCTCATGTGAAGGCGAGCATAAAGAACCACATGCACAGTGGATGCCCTGTGGCCTAACAGTTGTAACATTTCTCGAACATAAACAAAGAAAACGGAAGCCCTCATAGTAACAAAGGAGAAATTAGACCTTACCTGCTAATTGTCTTTCCTTGAGTACTCTCCGGGCCAGTCCAGGTACAGTTGTGTAGTCAATCCCTTCCAGCAGCTGAGGACTGAAAGCTCCAAGTTTTACTGACAGCTCCCTTAGCTCCCCCCCTACTGATAGGAAGTCAGTCACATATTTGCAAAGCAGCAAGCAACCATCGATACTAGCCAACGGAAAACTCAAAAAGAACAGGAACTCATTACTCAAAAAACAGCCCCGTATGAGTGCGGAAAAAAAAAACCCCACTCACCGAGTTTGAGAAACCTGATGGGGGCATTCAAAAAAACCCAGGGCAAGTAATACATAGAGGCATCACCTTATGCCTGTTTTCTCAGTCACGAAAACTGTTTTGTTTTTTTCCTTTTTCATGCCTTTGCATTTACTGTCCCATTGGGAAACCACCTTAGAGCCCCTCAAGAACTGAAGGACCCCCAATATCCTCTTCCAGGAAGAAGCGACCAGCACGCCACCGAAAAATAACTGACTGTGAAAAAACTCCGAAGCACCCAGAACAATACCACGGCTCACAGAATGGACGGGCGGGACCTGGACTGGCCCGGAGAGTACTCAAGGAAAGACGATTAGCAGGTAAGGTCTAATTTCTCCTTCCTCTTCGTCTCTCCGGGCCAGTCCAGGTACAGTTGGGCAGTACCAAAGCAGTACCTAAACTGGGAGGGAACCTGCGAGCCCCGCTACAACTGCCGAAGCACCAACCCTGGCATCCCCCCGGGCCATCACATCCAATCTGTAGTGCTTCGCGAAAGTATGCAAGGTAGACCAGGACGCCGCCCGACAGATATCCGCTGGCGGAGTGAAGGCCAACTCAGCCCAAGACGTCGCTTGAGCCCGCGTGGAATGAGCCTGAAGTTCCAGCAGAGGCGATCTGCCTTTTGCCCGATAAGCCCCCGCTATAGCCTGCTTCACCCAACGAGCAATGGACGCTTTGGAAGCCGCAGAACCCTTCCGCGGCCCCCCAAACAGAACGAACAAACAATCTGATTTTCGAAACGGGCTAGTTCTCCGCAAATACGCCCATAACACCCGACCCATATCCAACTGATGGAGAGCCGGATCCAACGCAGCACCCCTCCGAGAGCGAAAGGTGGGAAGCGAAACGGACTGATTCATGTGAAACCCCGAAACCACTTTCGGCAAAAACGAAGGCACAGGCCGTAAGACTACCTTCTCATCTGAAAAACACAGGTACGGTTCCCGACAAGATAGAGCTTGCAAATCCGACACCCTCCTAGCCGAACACAACACTACCAGAAAGGCTGTTTTCCAAGATAACTCGCACAAACCGACGGAGACGCCAGAGGCAAACGGCGGCTCAGTCAAGGCATCCAGCACCAAATTCAAATCCCACGGCGGCACTACCCGCCGAAGGGGTGGGCGGATTTGCTGAACCACTTTAAAGAACCTACGCACATCCGGATGACTAGAGAGTGTGCCCTCGCACCCTCCCTCGAAAACACGACAGAGCCGCAAGGTGCACCTTGAGGGTATTCAGGGCCAGACCCCTCTCCAGCCCGCCCTGCAGAAACGCCAGCACGTGCGGTAAATCGGCCGCCGCCGGCAGAACACCTCTGTCGTTCGCCCATGCCTCAAAAATGCGCCAAACGCGAATATACGCCAAAGAAGTCGACCGTCTCCTAGATTTCAGCATTGTCTCGATCAAGGCACCGGAATAACCTCGCCAACGCAACCGTCGCCTTTCAAGAGCCAGGCCGTAAGCAAGAATCGATCCACTCGAGGCATCAACACCGGCCCCTGACTCAAAAGATTGATCCGCTTGGGTAATCGCCAAGGAGGCTCCGCCAGGAGCCTGACCAGGTCGGCATAACAGGGACGCCTGGGCCAATCCGGCGCAATGAGAATCACTCTGCCGCTGTACCTGGAGATTCTGCGAATGACTCTCCCGATCAAGGGCCACGGAGGAAACACATACAGCAGCTGGCCCCTCGGCCAGGGCTGGGCCAGCCCGTCAAGACCTTCCGACATGCGCTCCCTGCGCCTGCTGAAGAACCGAGACGCCTTGGTATTGGCCTGGGTAGCCATGAGATTCATGACAGGTTGGCCCCAGCGAACCGTGAGCTCGTGAAAAACCGCCCAGTTGAGCTCCCATTTGCCGGGATCCAGGCGATGGCGACAGATAATCCGCCTGAACGTTGTCCTTCCCGGCCACATGAGCCACCGAGAGCGCCTCGAGATGCTGCTCTGCCCACTGGAGCAAGCATTGACTCTCCATCAGCAACTGCGGGCTGGCCGTGCCTCCCTGTTTGTTGATGTAGGCCACGATCACCAGGTTGTCGGAAAACACCCGTACCGCACGCCGCTCAATGAGATCCGCAAAGGCAAGAGCAGCCAACCATACTGCTCGGAGCTCCAAGCGATTGATGGACCAGGCGCTCTCCTCCGCCGACCAGGACCCCTGCGCCACTTGAGCCAGACAGTGAGCCCCCCAACCGGAAAGACTAGCATCCGTCGTGACCAAAACCCACTCCGGATCCCGAAGCGGTACTCCTACCTGAAGGTGCGCCGGAACTTGCCACCATTGCAGACCGACCCAAACCTCCTCGGGGCACACCAGGCGCTGCGACATGGGATGAACCTGAGGCGACCACCTGGAGAGTAAAGCCTGCTGCAGAGGACGCATGTGGGCTCTCGCCCATGGCACGAGATCCAACGCCGCGGCCATGGACCCCAACAACTGCAAGTACCTCCAAGATGTCGGAGCCGACAGACGTTTAAAAGCGGTCACTTGCGCCACAATCTTGCGCACCCTGTCCAGCGGTAGCCTCACCTCTCCATTCCTCGTGTCGAACAACGCACCGAGATAAGTGAGATTCTGCACCGGCAGAAGACGACTCTTCGCCCGGTTGATGACCCAACCGAGGTGCTCCAGAAACTGCACTACGCGCGCCGTCGCCACTGTCGACTCCTCCGGAGATGCAGCACGGAATCAGCCAATCGTCCAGGTAGGGATGTACCTGAATTCCCTCTCTGCGCAGAGCCGCCGCTACTACCACCATCACCTTGGTGAAGGTACGAGGTGCAGTGGCCAGACCGAACGGTAAGGCCTGAAACTGAAAATGCCCCATGGGGACCGCAAACCGAAGGAATCGCTGATGCTCCGAGCAAATGGGGATGTGCAGATATGCCTCTGTGAGATCTATAGAGGAAAGCCACTCCCCCAGCTGAACCGACCGAATCACGGACCGTAAGGTTTCCATCAGAAAATGCGGAACCCGTAAGCATTTGTTCACGTGCTTGAGATCGAGAATAGGCCGAAAGGAGCCCTCTTTCTTGGGTACCACAAAATAAATCGAGTTATCGACCTAACCCGCACTGGTCGAGAGGCACTGGCACCACCGCCCTCAGGAGGAGTAAGCGCTGAAGAGTGCTTGAGACAGCGTCCCGTTTGGACTGCGAAGCACAGGGGGAACGGACGAAGGCGTCCGATAGCGGAGTAGTGAACTCTAGCGCATAGCCATCGCGGATAATCTCGAGAACCCAGAGATCGGACGTGATGGCGGTCCAGGCAGGGAGAAACCCCTGCAAACGTCCTCCCACGGGAAACTCCACCTGGACCAGCCTCGCTTCATTGCGGTTTTTTAGCAGAGGCGTTTGGGGCGCTAAAGAACCCTCTACCAAAGCCGCGGGATCCACAAAAGGAATGACTCCTGGAGGGAAACCGCCCCCTCTGGTAAGGAGCAAAGCGAGACCCCCGGAAGCGACGGACCTCTCTGCCCTGCCCTCTCGGCAAGGAACCTGTCTTGGACCCCCGAGGACGATCTTCCGGCAGGCGACCCCCTTTGGAATCGCCCAAATCCTTAACAATCTTCTCCAAAGCTTCCCCAAAAAGGAGTTTTCCCTTGTAAGGGAGCTTACTGAGGCGGGCTTTCGAGGAGGCATCCGCTGCCCAATTGCGAAGCCAAAGAAACCGCCGAGCCGCAATAACGGAAGCCATAGATTTTGCGGAAATCCTAATCAAGTCATAGAAGGAGTCAGCGAGATACACAGCCGCAGACTCGAGCTTGGCACCATCTGGGGACTCTTCCTCCTGTTTCACCGGACTTGCGTCCCCCTGAATCCAGCGGATAGAGGCCCTAGACACATAGGCCCCACAGACGGAAGCCTGTAATGACAAAGCGCTAGCGTCAAACGCTTGCTTCAAAAGAGCCTCCAGCCGCCTATCCTGCAGATCTTTAAGAGCCGCACCCCCTTCTACAGGAATAGTGGTTTTCTTAGTGACCGCCAACACCAGAGCATCCACCTTAGGCATCTTTAGTAAGTCCTTCTCCTCCTGAGGAACAGGGTAGAGGCGCGCAATGGTCCGCCATCCCCTCAGACTAGCCTCCGGGCACTCCCATTCCGACTCAATCATCTGTTTAATCACTCTGTGAAATGGGAAACAACGCTGTTCTGGTTTAAAACCCTGCAGCAACGGATCTTCCAGAGGCTCTTGAGGGACCACTGGCAGCGCTATATTCAAGGCTGCGAGAGATTGCCCAATCAGAGCTCCCAACTCCTCTTTCCGAAATACCCGGAACACATGCGGATCCTCCGCAGGCCCCAATTCCCCTTCCTCCACATCTAAAGGCCAAGATTCAGGCACAGTCAGACAAAATTTCACCTTCCTCAGGAAGAAGGGAAGAAGAAAACTGAGCCTCCAAGGGGGCCGAGGCCAAGTCCCTTCGTGGACATGGTGCAGAGGTCCCTTCCCCGGGATCAGAGAACAAAGAATCCTTCAAATGAACAGGCTCCGGTGCCACCGAAGCCTGGCTCTCCACAGGCTGAGCAAGCTGCAAGGTATAGGCCTTGTGCAAAGCTAGGATAAAATCAGGGGAAAAAAAATTAGCCAAAGAGCCCTGCACTGCAGGAGAAGGAGAAAGGCCGGCATCCTCAGCCACTAACGATTTCGGGGACTTTGACTTCTTTTTACCCGAACGCTGCAAAAGCGCGGGAGAAGGCGGCTCTGAGGACAAAATGGTCGACGTTCCCGCCTTTATCGCCGGACCCTGAGACTTTTCCTTAGGCTGTTTTTCCTTAGGGGGATCCCCTGAGCCTGAGCCCTCCATAGCCCCGAACTACGAAAAACCAATATATTAAACAAACCGGACAGCCGGAAAAAGAACCCCGTGCGAGGAAGCAGGCGGCTACCGGAGAAAAACCTGCAAACCCCCGCCGGCTCAAACAAACAGTAAAAATCAAAGGAGGGCAGCACGCGGCAGGAGACCCGATTCAGCACCCCCGAATAATGGAAGACCCGCACAAGCTCTCACTTACCGTCCGCACCGACGGTGATGCTTACGGCTCCTGACACACGCTGCTAGCGGGCCGCGGAGACCAGGAAGAGCGTCGGGGAGAGGATACTGGGGCTCCCAGATCCTAAGTACCCCCGGGTACAGCGGCCAATTAAATGAAAGCAGGCTCTGCCTTCCAATCAGCACTCAATTAAGAAAAAACAGGCATAAGATCGCTGTACCTTCCTCAAATTATAAATTTCTGACAGGTGCCCGGTATGTGGAGAAAGAAGGGCTGCGCTTGCTGTAGTGCTCTGCTAAAGCCAGGGAGCAAGGCTTGTCTGAATATTTAAACTTCAGCTATTTAGAAAGAATCTCTCAACAATGCTGCCTAGAGTCCAATTCGTTTCTCCTGGGAGTCTGCCAGAGACACGTCCTATCCAGCTGCCGAGGACTGAAGACTGGCTTCCTATCAGTAGGGGGAGCTAAGGGAGCTGTCAGTAAAACGGAGCTTTCAGTCCTCAGCTGCTGGAAGGGATTGACTACCCAATTGTACCTGGACTGGCCCGGAGAGACGAAGAGGAAAGACCCAGATTTCACACCACCTACACACCTCAACATAGGACCCACACGCATTCAAATACAGCCACAAATAAGATATCCAGGCATTATCATTGACCAAGCTCTAACCCTCAAGCAACAAATTACCAAAACCACAGGCGAAAAGAGTGCAACGTCTCAGACCTCTCCTTGAACCTCAAGACTTCAGGATGGTGATGCAAGCTATGACATTCCCACATCTGGATTACTGCAACATAATCTACCATGGACCGCTTTGACCTGGTGAAAAGCGGGATATAAATGCAGCTAAATAAATAAATAAATGGACTACCAGCCAAACAGACCAACCCCCTCAGAACTGCATTGAACACCACAGCAAGAATCATCCAGAGAGTAAAGAAAAGCGACCACATCACTCCAATTCTAAGAGACCTACACATACTTCCCTTCAAAGCAAGAACTAAATAAAAAATCCATCCGACTCACCCACAAAGCCATCCACCAAGCACAGAACACCCAACTTCGCACCCTACTGACCCGTCCAGCCAACGGCAAAACAACTAGACAAGCCTCAAGCAACTACCTCACCGTCCCTCACAAAAGAACCAAATGCTCTCAACGGACATGCAACCGAGCCTTTGAACTTTATGCACCATCCCTATGGAACTCTCTACCAAGCCACCTCAGAAACAATGACGATCTCCTATCATTCAGAAAACAGCTAAAAACCATCCTATTCCAAGAATATTTCAAGACAACCCCCACCAAAAATGCACCAACCCCTGAACTCACCCATCTTGAACCTCTGAGCAACAACTGCTCTGTACTGTCCATGTCTAAAGTCTGTCTTATATCAAAATCATCAATGTTGCCTACCTGGTGATGGTCCCACCCTGATATTTAATTCTCCCCATCCTTACATGTAACACCACTTTGACCCGGTGAAAAGCGGGATATAAATACAGTTAATTAATTAAATAAATAAATAAATAAATAAACAAACAAACAAACAAACAGTTAAATGGGACTTTAACTGAATTTGTGAGGCTAACTGCACCAAGCGTAGGCAACGGGCCTGGGGAAGATAGGCCCTTGCAGTTGTGGTATCCACCAAGGCCCCAATGAACTCTAGTGACTGAGTAGGGGTGAGATGGGATTTTGGGATGTTTATTAGAAGTCCCAGATACTGAAGAACACGCCTTGTACGGGCTAGGGAAGTCTGGGCCTCTGACTGGGACGGAGCTCGGATGAGCCAGTCGTCCAGATATGGGAATACAAATATTCTTAGAGTGCGTAGAAATGCAGCTACTACTGCCATGCATTTTGTGAACACTCTTGGAACAGAGGCCAGACCAAAAGGAAGCACTCTGTATTGGTAGTGCTTTCCTTGATATAGGAACCGAAGGAACCTTCTGTGTGTTGGATGGATGAGGACATGGGTGTACGCATCCTTGAGATCTAGAGAACAAAGCCAATCCTGACTCTGAAGGTATGGAAGGAGAGCACCGAGAGAAATCTTGAATTTCTCCTTGCAAAGAAACTTGTTCAATTCTCTGAGATCTAGTATGGGTCTGTAGCCCCCTGTTTTCTTTAGGATAAGAAAATAGGGGGAGTAGAACCCTGAGCCCTGTTGAAGAAGGGGTACTTCTTCTATTGCCTTTGGGCAAGAAGGGTAGCAATCTCCTGACCCAGGTGGTCGAGGAGAGATGTTGGAGAATTGAACTGTCTCACCATGGTGTGAGGAGGAAGGTTTAAGAAATGAAGCTTGTACCCCTCCCTTATGATGGTCCATTGCTCTGACGTGACTTGCTCCCATCTGGGAGCAAAGCACAGTTACTTACCTGTAACAGGTGATCTCTGGGAACAGCAGGAATTAGTCCTCACATATGGGTACGTCGGCACCGACAGAGTCTGCGCGGGAACGCTCCCAGCTTCCCAAAAAGGAAAGCTTTAGAGAGCATCCCACAGCGCATGCACGCTGCCTTCCCGCCTTCCTGACCAACTCTCCTCAGTTTGAGTTTAAAGCTGAGACAATAGAGAGAGAGAGGAAAGGAAAGAGAGAGAGATACAACTCCTAGGGGAGGTGGGTGGGTTGTGAGGACTAATTCCTGCTGTTCCCAGAGATCACCTGTTACAGGTAAGTAACTGTGCTATCTCCAGGAACAAGCAGGAATGAGTCCTCACATATGGGGACTCCCTAGCTAAGATGCCTGGGAGATCCCCCAAGGGTATGAGACCCTGAAGGGTTCCTCGTCTTCCTATGGATCTCAGGCATCCATTCAGGGAAGGAGGGCAGGAGTTGTTCAAGAATGGAACAGGTGTCTGAGGACAGCCTGACCAAACAAGGCATCCCGGCGTGAGTCCTTGTCCAAACAGTAATGGGCAGTGAATGTATGAACCGAGGCCCAGGTGGCTGCTCGACAGATGTGATCGATGGACACAGAATGAAGATGAGTCATAGAGGTGGCCATGGCCCTCACATTGTGAGCTGTGACATGGCCCTCCAGAGAAAGGTTCTTACTCTGGTAAGCAAAAGAGATACACTGAGCAATCCAATTGGACAGTGTTCTTTTAGAGACTGGAAGTCCTAAATGGGAAGGATCAAAAGCAACAAAAAGCTGGGAAGACTATCTATGTTGCTGTGTCCTGTGCAGGTAAAAGGCAAGAGCTCTTTTACAATCTAGAGTATGAAGGTTTCTCTCTGCACTGGATGCATGAGGAGCTGGAAAAAAGACAGGTAAATATACCTCTTGATTAAGATGAAAAGGTGAGACCACTTTAGGCATAAAGTGGGGATTGGTCCTAAGGACTACCTTATCATGATGGAACCTTGTATAAGGTGGATTAGCCACTAAGGCCTGCAGTTCACTGATGCGGCGAGCCGAATTGATTGCAATAAGGAAAATAACCTTCCAGGAAAGAAATTTCAAGGAGGTAGTGGCTAACGGTTCAAAAGGTGGCTTCATAAGCTGACCAAGAACCAAGTTTAAATCCCATGCTACCAGAGGAGGTCGAATGGGAGGGTTAGTTAAAGTTATGCCTCTCATGAATCTTGCAATAAGAGGATGAGAGGAAATAGGTTGTCCATTGAGAGGCTTAAGGGATGCTGCAATAGCACTCAAATGGACCCTTACTGAATTCGTTTTGAGGCCTGCATTGGATAGATGCAGGAGATATTCCAAAAGAGAATTTAAGGGTAGTGCTAGAGGGTCAAGACCCTTTTCAGCACACCAAATGGAAAACCTTTTCCACTTAAAAGCATAGGAACGCCTAGTGGAAGGTTTTCTGGAAGCATAAAGGGTATCCTTCACTTGCTGAGAAAGATTGAAGTCTTGAAGGTCTAGGCCTTCAGTAACCAAGCTCTGAGGTGAAGGGACTTGGGGTTTGGGTGCCACAAAGTCCCCTCCTCTTGAGATAAAAGGTCTGGAGCAGCTCCCAAGTCCAGGGAGGGGGCTTGGGAGAGATGCAGAAGTAGAGGGTACCACACTTGGCGTGGCCAGTGTGGAGCTATGAGGATCAAAAATCCTTGATCCCTCTGAAGTTTGAACAGAGTCTTGGGAATTAAAGGAATGGGTGGAAAGGCATACAGGAAGTCCTGACCCCAATGAAGGAGGAAGGTATCCTTGGCCAGAGCTCCCTGACATGGAATTCTAGAACAGAACTGGGGAAGTTTGGCATTCCACGGAATTGCAAAGAGGTCTATGTCTGGGGTTCCCCATTCCTGGAAGGTTCTGAGTACCTGATCCATGTGCAGGGACCATTCGTGTGGAAGGAGAACTCGACTGAGTCTGTCTGCCCAAGAGTTTTGGATTCCTGGGAGGTATACTGCCAGGAGATGGATTTGAAGCTCTCTGGCGAAGGCCCATAATCTTAGAGCTTCGTTGCAAAGCGACAGAGAGCCAGTCCCTCCTTGTTTGTTTATGTAAAACATGGCTACTTGATTGTCCGTATGAATGAGGACTGTCTGGTAGCTGAGGAGGGTATGAAAGACCTTGAGAGCTAGAAAAACTGCTCGAAGCTCCAAGTGGTTGATATGAAGAGCGGTCTCCTGTGGGGACCAAGTGCCCTGAGTGGAGAGGTCTTGAAGATGGGCTCCCCAACCTGTTTGGGAGGCATCTGTTGTGAGGGTTGCTTGGGGCAAGAGTGGTTGGAAGGGGGACCCCAGCAACAGATTTTGAGAGGACATACACCATTGGAGAGACCAAAAGAGACATTTGGAGGTTGCTATTTGGTCGGAGAGAGCTCCTGATGCTTGAGTCCACTGTGTGGACAAAGTCCATTGAGCTGCTCTCAAGTGTAGGCAAGCATAGGGTACCACATGTACTGTGGAAGCCATGTGGCCTATTAGTTGTAGCATCTCCCGGGCAGTTAAGCGACTCTCTGACTGAACCTGGGAGGCTAACTGCACTAGACGTTGGCAACGAGCCTGAGGAAGGTAGGCCCTTGCAGTAGTGGTATCCAACCAGGCCCCTATGAATTCTAGGGATTGAGTAGGGGTGAGCTGAGACTTGGGGAGGTTTACCACAAGTCCCAGATACTGCAGAATGCGCCTTGTGCGGTTTAGGGAAATCTGGGCTTCTGACTGGGATGGAGCTCGGATGAGCCAGTCGTCCAGGTATGGGAAGACAAATATTCCCAGAGTGCGTAGAAATGCAGCAACTATTGCCATGCTTTTGGTGAACACTCTTGAAGCAGAGGCTAGACCGAAAGGAAGTAGATTTATAAAGTACAATGAAGAAGAATTTCTAGATCAAATAATTCCAAACCTCACCCTAACACCCACAAATCTTGAGGAATCTATCAAATCTTGGAACAAAACTATCTCCATGGCTGCAGAAAGAAAACCAGTCCCATCACCACATAAAAGCAATGACAATAAAACCGAAAAAAGGCATGCCCCATGGTTCAATATGACACTCAAAAAACTAAAAAGACAATTAAGAACCAATGAAAGGAAATGGAGACAAACCAAGACACCAACAAATTATGAGAAATACATAAATACCCTACATATTTATAAAGAAACAATAGACAGTACTAAGAGAAACTATTACTCTAACATAATCAATAATTCCATTAACCGACCAAGGGAATTGTTCAGCATAATAAAGAACCTAACAAATAAAACATACAACTCAGACGAAAGTTCCATAGATATTTCTCCACAAGAATTAGCACAATACTATATTAATAAAACAAAACTACAAATGACCCCCCCAATAACACACACTGAACTGACACACACTACACTAGATAACTGGTCCAACTTCATCCTAATTTCAAAAGCCACTCTCAAAACTACTATATCTAACATCAACACAACTACATCATATCTTGATCCATGCCCAGTGGACTGGATAAAAAAGACATTCTCAATACTCTCAGCTTTCATCCTGCCTATGGTCAATCTATCACTAGAAAAAGGATACTTACCCTCATCTCTCAAACATGTTCAAATACGACCAATACTTAAAAATAACACATTAGACAAACTATCACCAAAATCATACAGACCAATATCGAGTATTCCTTTCATGGCAAAACTTATAGAAAAAATAGTACAAACTCAACTACAGGAAAGCGTAGTTACTCACCTGTAACAGGTGTTCTCCAGGAGCAGCAGGAATCAGTCCTCACTTATGGGTGACGTCGGCGCCGACGGAGCCCTCGCGGAGCAATTTTCCCCAGCTTTCAAAGAAAGCCTTTGGGAATTGCAGCGCGCATGCGCGGTCGTCTTCCCGCCCGAGGGTGCCATCTTAGCCAGTCAGATGACATAGCTAAAAAAGACAGCATAAAAATTTGCAAAAAAAGAACATAAGCAGACGATTGCAACTCCAAGGGGAGGAGGGAGGGTAGTGAGGACTGATTCCTGCTGCTCCTGGAGAACACCTGTTACAGGTGAGTAACTACGCTTTCTCCAGGACCAAGCAGGAAGTCAGTCCTCACTTATGGGACTCCCAAGCTCAAGGCTACCGGAGACCCTAAGCACAAAAATGAGCTCCCTCTAGCTCAGCAGCACAGAAGGATAGAATCTTCGCTGAATTATCACCCACCGGTAGCCCACATCCGGGATGGAGGGTAGGAGTTGCTCAGACCTCAAAGAGATTACGGAGGACTGCCTGTCCGAAAGCACTGTCCCTACGGGACTCCCTCTCGAGACAGTAATGGACCGCAAAAGTCTGGCTCGAAGACCAAGTAGCGGCCCGGCAGATGTCTGCCAGCGGAACAGAGCGGAGGTAAGCCACTGACGTAGCCTTTTCCCGAACGCAATGAGCCGTGACTCGACTTTCTAAGGAGAGTCCGGCTGCCCCATAAGCCCAAGAGATACAGTCCGCAACCCAGATGGACAGAGTACGCTTGGAGACCGGGAGCCCCAATTTATTGGGGTCAAAAGACACAAAAAGCTGAGCAGCTTTACGGTGCTCCCGCGTACGGTCAAGGTAGAAGTTCAATGCCCTTCTACAGTCCAGGGTATGGAGGACCGTTTCAGCTCGGCTGGAGTGTGGTCTGGGAAAGAAGGTTGGAAGTACCACCTCCTGATTGATGTGAAAAGGGGAGACCACTTTAGGCAGAAATTTTGGGTGAGTCCGTAGGACTACCCTATTCTTGTAGAACCTAGTGTAAGGGGGATCAGACACGAGGGCCTGCAATTCACTTACGCGTCTAGCGGAAGTGAGGGCTATCAAGAACAGCGTTTTCCAAGACAGAAAACGGAGAGAACAGGTAGCCATAGGTTCAAAAGGCGGACAGGTGATCCGCTGCAAAACCACATTCAGGTCCCAGTCAGGCGCTGGCGGGCGCAGAGGTGGTTTAAGTAGAAGGAGACCTCGGAGAAACCTCGCTACGAGAGGATCGTTTGAGAGAGGTCTGCCGTCCACCGGCACATGATGTGCTGAAAGAGCACTGAGGTGAACTTTGACGGAATTGGACTTAAGTCCCAGATTAGAGAGGTGCAGCAAGTACTGCAAGACCACCGACACCGGGCAGGAGAAGGGATCCTGAGACTGCTGGGTACACCAGACTGCAAAGCGACGCCATTTAAGGGCGTAGCATTTGCGGGTAGAGGGCCGTCGCGAAGCCAAGACGACCTCCTCCACCTCCGCCGGCAGGAGAAGGGGAGCAAGGACTACCCTCTCAGCAGCCAGGCCATGAGGTTGAGAGACCTGAGGTTGGGGTGCAGAAGGGACCCCTGATCCTGAGTGAGGAGATCCGGTTGTACCCCCAGAGGGATGGGATCCTCCACCGCCAGTTGCAGCAGGAGCGGAAACCACGGCTGCCTGGGCCAGCGAGGGGCCACCAGGATCATGAAGGCTTTGTCTCGGAGAACCTTGAAAAGAGTCCGAGAGACCAGCGGGATGGGAGGGAAAGCGTACAGAAGGCTCCCCGACCACGAGATCAGAAAGGCGTCCGCCGCAACCCGAAGGGGGTGTGGCTGACGAGAGCAGAAGCGAGGAAGCTGCCGGTTGTGAGGACTGGCAAAGAGATCCACCGTGGGGAGACCCCACTTGAGGAAGAGCTTCTGAACTACCAAGGGATCCAGACGCCACTCGTGCGGCTGGAGGACCCTGCTGAGTTTGTCTGCAAGGCAATTTTCTTGGCCCGGGAGATAAACTGCCTTGAGGAGAATGCCGTGACTGACGGCCCAAGAGCAGAGCTTCTGTGCCTCCCGGCAGAGGAGGAAGGAGCCCGTGCCCCCCTGCTTGTTCACGTAGAACATGGCAACTTGATTGTCCGTCTGGACAAGGACGGACTGTTGGGAAGTCAGGTGGGAGAAGGCCTTGAGAGCTAGGCGGATCGCCCTGAGCTCCAGGAAGTTGATCTGCTGAGCAGACTCCCACGTGGTCCAGAGGCCCTGAGTACGTGCCTCTTGGCAATGTGCTCCCCAGCCCAGGAGGGATGCATCGGTGGTCAGCACCCGGGTCGGCTGAGGTGACTGGAAAGGCATTCCGAATATCAGGTTCGGCTGCCGGAGCCACCACCGGAGAGACGAGAGCAGCGGCTCGGAGACGCGCACTAGGTCTGCCAGGCCGCCTGTGGCTTGTCGCCACTGCTGGCGGAGACACCATTGAGCAGACCGCATGTTCAGGCGGGCATTGGGGGTCACATGGACGGTGGAAGCCATATGGCCGAGCAGTCTCAGGAAGCGCCTGGCGGAGACCAGGGGCTGGCTGCGAAAGCGGTCGGCTAGGTCCATGAGCCGTTGAGCCCTGTCGAGCGGTAGGTACGCTCGTGCCCGAGGAGTGTGCAGCCTTGCGCCGATGAACTCGAGATCCTGTGAGGGGAGCAAAGTGGACTTTGCGAAGTTTATGACAAAGCCCAAGTGCTGCAGCAGAGTCACCGTGCGGCACGTGGCGTTGGTGACCTCTTGAGCGGACGCTGCTCTGATGAGCCAGTCGTCGAGGTACGGAAAGACATAGAGGCCGTGAAGCCGGAGATGGGCCGCCACGACCGCGAGACATTTTGTGAAGACTCGCGGTGCGGAGGACAGGCCAAGGGCAGTACTCTGTACTGGTAATGATTTCCTGCCACCACAAACCTTAGGTATTGGCGGTGGCTTGGGTGGATGAGGATGTGCGTGTAGGCATCCTTTAGATCCAAGGAGCATAGCCAATCTCCCTGCTGGAGGTAGGGCAGAAGGATTCCAAGGGTAAGCATTTTGAACTTCTCCCGCACACGGAACTTGTTGAGGTTGCGCAAGTCCAGGATGGGTCTGAGGCCCCCTGTTCTCTTTGGTATCAGAAAATACCTTGAATAAAAGCCTTGACCTCTCAGGTGGTGGGGCACCGGTTCCACCGCCCGTTCCTGCAGAAGACCTGCTAACTCCTGAAGGAGCAACTCCCTGTGCAGAGGGGGGCGCGAAGGTTCTCCCGGAAAATAGGAGGGAGGGACCTGATGGAAGTGGAGAAGGTAGCCTTCTCGCACGACCTGAAGTACCCAGGCATCTGCGGTGATGCTGGACCACCTGTGGGCGAAGTGAACCAGCCGGCCTCCGGTGCTGGGAGGAACCAAAGGCTATGCTGAGCGAGTCAAAAACCCCCACCCTGCTGAGCAGGGGCTGGTGGTGCAGGCTTGGGGGCTTGCTGCCTACGGGACCCGTTACCCCGTCCCTTGGCCTGCTGGCCCTGTTGGGGAGCTGCAGGGGCCTGATAATGGGGGTACTGTTTGTAGGCAGCCGCCTTCCTCGGGTAAAAGGACTTTTTTCCCGAGCCCTTCTTTTTCTGGGAAGGGGGCGGAGGTCTTCCTAGAAAGCCTGGTCCTGGTGAGAGTCTCAGTCTCAATTTGTGCAGCCTTTTCAGCCATGGGCTTGCCAAAGAGGTTTTCGCCTCGGCAGGGGACATCGACCAACTTGTCCTGTACCCAGGGCTCAAGGTCCGACGACTGAAGCCAAGCCTGTCGGCGGGCACCGATGCCGGCTGCGGCCACTCTAGCCGAGGCCTCAAAGCCATCATAGGCTGCTCGGGACATGAACTTTGAGCATTCCCGAATGCCCGTGGACAAGGCTAGGAACCTCCGCAAGGGCTCCTCGGAGAGACCAGCGGAGAATCCGGCTAGCTCTTTAGCCAGATCCCGGAGATACATGCCCATGTAGAGCTGGTAAGTCTGGACACGACATGCGAGCATAGAGCCCTGGAAGCACTTCTTGCCAAGGCCATCCAGGTTACGGGCCTCCCTTCCAGGAGGCACCGAGGAGTGCATCTTCTGGCTCTTAAGACGATGCATGGCCGATTCCACTACCATGGAATGGTGTGGCAGCTGTGCCTTCTGAAAGCCAGGGCTCTTGCGGACCCGATAGATAGAATCGACCCGCTTGCTCAGGACCGGCGAGGAGGCCGGACTCTCCCACATGCGGAAGAGTAGTCGTTCCAGCATAGGAGGAACCGGCACAGTAAAGTGCTCCCTCGCGGGAGAGTCATACTGGAGGGCGTCGAGCTCTTCGGCTCGAGGCTCCTCCTCGGGATCCGCAGGGAAGGCCAAAGCCTTGGCCATATCCCTAACGAAGTCCGAGAACCGGGCATCCTCCGGGGGGGACTGCTTCCGAGGCTCGGACCCCGGTGAGTCCGATGGGACACACCGAGTCCGGAAAGAATCAGGTGACTCTTCCTCCTCAGACTCCCAGACCGACTCCGACGAGGACTCGGTGGGGTCGGCCCGGGCAGGGTGCGGCGCCAGCCGTCCCGACGTCGAGGGAGTCGGCGTCGGCGACCTCGGTCCCGAACGGGAGGCCGAGGGTGACCTCGACCGAGGATCGACTCGAGTTCTCATTGACTCGAGGATCGGCTCGGTCTCCGGGGTCGACTTGGACGTCGACGTCCCGGCGGTCGGGGCAGCGGCGGCAGCGGCGCCAGCGAGGCCAGCGAGCAGTGCCCGCTGCTGGTCCATGAAGGCAGACAGTCTGCTCTCCAAGGCCGTCAACCTGAGTCCGAGCTCAGGTGACCCAGCAGCCCCCGACTCGGGCCCCGACGGCGTCGGGCCCGACGTCGGCTGTCGCGGAGGCGAGTCCAGAAGGACCACAGGACTTACCCGGGCAGGCATCTCCTACTCCAGGCGAGGTCGCTTCGGGATGTGTTCCTTCTCCAAGGACCCGGGGCGGCTGTCGGGGCTATGCGACCTGGCCCTCGCGGAACCAGGAGCGTCCACCGACGCCGCCCTCGCGGGTTTTTCCTTCCGACGATGGTCCCCGGAGGGAGAACCCCGGTCGGAGGAGCTCCGGCGACGGTCCGAGCTGGAGCCTTTCGACGCGGAGGCCTCCGACGAGGTCCGGGTACGGCTGGGGTCAGCGAAGATTCTCTCACGCTGATGCCGCCGACTCCTCAACGCCTTTGAGGACAGTTTGCTGCAGGGCCCACAGATCAGTTCCTCATGATCCGGGCCCAGGCAGCGGAGGCAAAAGTCGTGTGTGTTGGTTAGTGACATATTTCGGTCACACCGACCACACCGCTTAAACCCACTGGCAGCCATCGGGGGAAAAAGGGCCCCTGCGAGGTCAAAGGACCGGGCTGCCAGGGAAACCGAAACCTGACTAAGTCAGAAAAAACGCAAAAAGTAAGCGGACTCGAGACCGGCGTCGCGAGTCCGGGCGGGAAAGCGATCGGCGTCGAACCGAAAGGAAAAAGAATAAAATAATGAAGAAAATCGACTTTTTCGCGGGGACAAGACGGGGACGTCTGTAGGGCTCCGCGGAAAAAAGAAGACTGGCTAAGATGGCACCCTCGGGCGGGAAGACGACCGCGCATGCGCGCTGCAATTCCCAAAGGCTTTCTTTGAAAGCTGGGGAAAATTGCTCCGCGAGGGCTCCGTCGGCGCCGACGTCACCCATAAGTGAGGACTGACTTCCTGCTTGGTCCTGGAGAATTCATTGATACATTGAACCTCCTTGACGAACACCAATATGGCTTCCGACCATCCCATGGGGTAGAATCACTACTAACAGTACTTTATGACACTCTACTAAGGGGAATTGATGACACTAAACAAGCATTTATCCTAGTATTCCTCGACATCTCTGCAGCATTTGACAGTGTCAATCACTTAACAATGCTAAACAGACTTCAACAAATTGGAATAACACCTACTGTTTATAACTGGTTCAAATCCTACCTATCAAACAGAACACAAACAGTAAGAATCCTCAACCAAACATCTACCACTTTCAATCAAACACAAGGCCTTCCACAGGGATCCGCGCTATCAGCACTACTATTTAATATTTACATACAACCAGTCTGTAGCATCTTTAAACATCATGACGTATATTATCATATTTACGCCGATGATATAATGTTCTACCTCCCATTTAAAATCCCGCACCCTCCACTACAACAAATAACAGAATGTTTTAAAGAACTAACAATATGGCTCAACGATCAGAACCTACACATCAATTTCTCAAAAACTGATGTACTATATATCACTAAAAATCAAACATATACACCTCCTAACACCATTATACTAGACAACCATGAGATCAACATAAAAAAAGAAATAAAATACCTAGGTGTGATACTCGACAATAAACTTAACATGGATTCACACATAAAAAATCTGACAAAAAACATACATTACAAACTCAAGACATTGAGACAATTAAGACCATTAATACACCTACAAGACTTCATAACTATAATTCAAGCCATCATAACCCCACACTTTGATTATGCAAATATAATCCTTAATGGCATCACAAAGCAAAATATGAAAAAGATACAACTAACCTAGAACATAGCAGCAAGGATAATAATGAATATAAAATCAACAGAACATATCACACCGATCCTGGCTGAACTTCATTGGCTACCCATTTACTGCAGAATAAAATATAAAATTATTTTAACCACATTTAAACTAATAAATAACTTAGCACCATCTGTACTCAATACACTCATTAACATAGAATCAGATAAACGATCACAAAGGAACAGAAACACTAACACTATAGCAGTTCCAAAAGATTACACAAAAGCAAGAAAACAAACCAACAAGAGGGCCTTTTCCCATTCGGCACCTTTTCTATGGAATACGCTGCCTGACAACATTCGCCAACTATCAGACTTAAAAGAATTTAGAAAAAAACTAAAAACCCACTTATTCTCTCTACACTACAATACACTACCTAATCAGAATACACAAAGAGACACAGGTTAGCAACCATACCACAATACTACAACACACACAAAATATATTTACCCATCACAATTTTGATGATATAATTTGTAAGTACCTATAATGTAAATACGTTCTAACTTTTTACCGTTCAAATATTATATTGTTACTTGTAAATAGTTCTACCTGTTCTATGTAAAACAACTAGGTATGTGCTTCCACATACCATATAATTTACTGTTCATTGTAAACCGCACTTGATACTTGGGAAAGTGCGGTATAGAAATAAGTGTTAAATATATAAATAAATAAGTACTCTGTATTGGTAGTGTTTTCCCTGGAACAGTAAACGTAGGAATTTTCTGTGAGATGGATGGATGAGTATGAGTGTACGCATCCTTGAGATCTAGAGAACAAAGCCAATCCTGACTCTGCAGGTATGGAAGGAGAGTGCCTAGAGAAAGCATCTTGAACTTCTCCTTGCACAGGAATTTGTTCAATTCTCTGAGATCTAGAGTGGGTCTGTATCCCCCTGTTTTCTTTGGAATGAGAAAATAGGGGGAGTAAAACCCTGACCCCTGTTGAAGAAGTGGAACTTCTTCTATGGCCCTCTGGGCAAGAAGGGAAGTCACTTCCTGATCCAGAAGGTCGAGGAATGTGGGAGAATTGAAGTGTCTCACCATGGTATAGGGAGGAAGGTCTGAGAAATGAAGTTTGTAGCCCTCTCTTATAATGGAGAGGGTCCACCGCTCTGATGTGATTTGCTCCCATCTGGGAGCAAAATGAGCTAACCTTCCTGGAATGGTGAGAGGCTCTGGTTGTTGTAGAGCCAGAAAGGTTAAGTTCTCTAGTATCAAGTCAAAAACCCTGAGGGGTTGGGACTGCTGGGTTGTAGCAGCCCCTGCAGGTTTAGGCCTGGCCTGTTTAGGTTGCTGACGCTTAGTAGCAAAGCGACCTGTAGAAGATTGTTGGCCAGTAGTGGAAGGAAATCTGCCCTTTTTGTAAAAAGTCTTCTTGAAAGATTTTTTCTTGGCTGGGGTGGAGGTAGACTTAGAAAGTCTATCTAGAGCAGCATTTTCTGCATCCATTTGAGTGGCTTTAATTTGCCACTCCTTGCCAAACAGATTTTCACATGTACAGGGCATATTTCCAAAGCCATCCTGGACCCAGGGTTCTAGATCAGAAGCCTGGAGCCAAGCAATTCTGCAAGCCGCTATAGCAATGCCTGAGGCTCTGCTGGCACCCTCAAAGGAGTCAAAGGCTGCCCTGTTGGAAAACTTTGAAATGTCTTGAGTATGCTTTAGCCAAAGAAGGAACTCATCCCTTCTATCCTCTGGAATAAAAGGGAGAAAGTTGCGCAGCTTTTGTGCAACTTCCTTCAGAAACATACCCATATAGAGGCTATATGAATTGATTCTGGCAATAAGCATGCTGGCTTGGAAGATTTTCCTACCAAAAGCATCCAGAGTCCTGCATTCTCTTCCTGGAGGAGTAGAAGAGTGTCTTTTGGTACTCTTTATCCTTTTCATAGATGACTGCACCACGATGGAGTGGTGAGGAAGCTGAGTTTTTTGAAAACCAGGAGAAGGAGGGACATGATACATGGTGTCCAATCGGCGAGAATGTGGAGAGAGGGTGAGAGGAATCTCGCATAAGTCAATCATGTGTTCTTGAAGAATTTCATGAATGGGCAAGGTGACTGCCTCTCTGGGAACCTTAGAGTATCCCAAAATATCTAATTTTTTTGCTCTAGGCTCTTTTTCAGAAGTTACTGAAATAGAGAGTCCTTTAGCCACTTCTATTATGAAGTTTTGAAAGGACAAATCCTCTGGAGGAGACATTCTCCTCTTTGAAGAAGAGGGCTCCTCAGGAAGGGTGATGGATACTTCAGGAGACTCATCCGATGAATCAGAATCATCAGAAGAATCGAAGTATCGTCTGTTCGATTCCAGGGATCGATAGGCGTATCGATCGGTATCGACATCGGGCGTCCCCGGTACCGGATCGGTACCGGGTATGAGCCCGGGACCGGGAACCGGTATCCTGGTCGATGTCGATGCCGTCATTACCGGTATCGAAGTTGGTACCGGTACCGGAGCCGGGACAACGGAAGTTATTGCGGTACCGTTGGCATCGCAGCCTTAATAAAAGCCATTATAGCTTGCTGCATGGATGTCGGTACCGGGAGATTGTGCCGGTACCCCAGAGCAGTCTAACAGGTGATCGGTCGAGGCCGTGCCATCGATGCCAAACTGTAACCCCATAGGAGGAGCTTTGGAAGCCGGAGCTTCCCGCCGGGGTTGTTTGGCTGGGGCAGGATCCTCAAGGTCAAGCCCGGAGGCATCTCAATGCTTAGAGGGAGATTTGCCCTTTGAGGACCTGCTAAAAGAATGTTTGGTTACCTGAGACCCATCAGGAGAGGAAGACCTGGAAGATGTCGATGCCAGTGCATCCGTGGGAAACAGCACATGGAGCTTGGCTGCTCGGTTCTATAGCCCTCGTTTAGACATCAGTGAGCAGGACTGGCAATCCGGAATGGAGTGGTCAGGCCCCAAACATTTAAGACACCATTCATGGGTATCTGTAACAGAAATTGTACCGCTACACTTGGTGCATTTTTTGAAACCGGAGGCTGGTTTTTCCATGAGGGAAAAATTTCTTATGGGCCTAGAGGCCTAATAAGAAAAACACACCAAGTGGGGAAAAAAAAAATATTTTTTTTTTTTAAAGAAAAGACCGGCGGTACCGGTCCGGCGTCGGGGAAGGCAGACACGCGGCCAAAGAAACAAATTAAAATAAAGAACTTCTTCAGCGGTGACAGGAACATAACCTGCTGGCTCCGCGGAAAAAGAAGAACTGAGGAGAGTTGGTCAGGAAGGCGGGAAGGCAGCGCGCATGCGCTGTGGGATGCTCCCAAAAGCTTTCCTTTTTGGGAAGCTGGGGAGCGTTCCCACGCAGGCTCCGTCGGTGCCGACGTACCCATATGTGAGGACTCATTCCTGCTTGTTCCTGGAGATAGTGGGCTAACCTTCCTGGAATGGTGAGAGGGTCTGGTTTTTCTAGACGTAAGTCAAAGGCCCTGAAGAGGCTGAGGCTGTTGGGCCATAGCAGTCCTTGCAGCCTTAGGCTTGGCTTGTTTAGGTTGTTGCTGACGCTTTGCAGCAAAACGACCTGCAGAAGATGCCTGCTGACCATAAACAGGATAATATTTCCCCTTTTTGGGAAAGAAAGCCTTTTTGAATAACCTTTTCCTAACAGGAGCAGAAGTAGACTTTGAAAGTCTATCTAAGGCAGAATTCTCAGCATCCATCTGCCTTTGCTTGCCAATCCTTGCCAAAAAGGTTTTCACCTGTACAAGGAAGATTTCCTAATCCATCCTGGACTCAGGGTTCCAAATCAGAAGCTTGTAACCAAGCAACTCTGCGTGCACCTATGGCAATAGCCGAGGCTCTGCTGGCACACTCAAAAGAGTCAAAGGCTGCACGGTTGGAAAATTTGGAAACATCCTGGGCATGTTTAAGCCAGGTGAGAAACTCCTCCCTTTTATCTTATGAGATAAAAGGAGATAAAGTTTGCAGATGATCTGTAACTTCCTTTAGAAACATCCCCATATAGAGACTATAGGAGCTGATTTTGGCAGCAAGCATATTGGCCTGGAAAATTCTCCGGCCAAAAGCATCGAAGGTTCTGCATTCTCCTCCTGGAGGATTAGATGAGTGTCTTTTTGCGCTCTATCTTCTTCATAGCAGACTCCACAACAATAGAGTGGTGAGGAAGCTGAGTCTTATGAAAGCCAGGACAAGGAGGAACACGGTACATGGTGTCCAACCTACGAGAATGAGGGGAGGTAGTGAGAGGTGTCTCCCATATGCCCAACATGTGATCATAAAGGATCTCATGAATTGGTAAGGTAGCTGCCTCTTTAGGAGCCTTAGGATATTGTAAAATATCCAATTTCTTGGCTCTAGGCTCTGATTCAGGGGCCACTGAAATGGAGAGGCCCCTGGCCACTTCCCTAATGAAGTCTTGAAAAGACAAGTCTTCTGGAGGAGACATTCTTCTTTTTGGAGAAGAGGGCTCCTGAGGATGGAGTACCGATGCTTCGACAGAAATCTCTGATTCATCAGAGTCTTCGGAGGAATCGAAGTATCGCCTGTCTGGATGCTCCTGCAGAGCCCGATACGCGTACCGAGTGGTATCGACATCGGGAGTGATCAGTACCGATTCGGTACCGATGGGCATCACAGAACAGGGTACCGCTGCAGTCGACACCGAAGCCGATGTCGATGCAATCGGTACCGGCACCGGAACCGATATTTTTGCCAGTGCTGGAACCGGTACCAACAACGGAGTTTGTTGCGGTACCGGAGGCGTCGCAGCTTGTATGAATGCCGTAATGGCACGCTGCATGGTCAGAATATTCTGATCCACGGACGCAACCAATGTCTGGATGTCGGTACCAGTGGAAACCACCGGTACCCCAGAACATGGCAACAGGTGATCGGTCGAGGCCGAGCCATCGATGTCAACCTGTGACCCCATAGATAAAGCTTTGGAAGCCGGAGCTTCCCGCCGGGGTAATTTTGCCGGTGCGGGATCCTCGAAAGCAAGCCCGGAGGCATCTCGATACTTAGAGGGAGATCTACCCTTCGAGGACCGGCTGGACTTATGTTTAGTTACCTGAGATCCATGGGAGGAAGAAGCAGCCCTGGAAGATGTCGATGCCACCGAAGCTGCATCAGAGGGAAAACAGGATACTGAGCTTGGCCGCTCGATTCTGTCGACCTCTTTTAGACATCAGGGAACAGGACTCACAATCGGTGATGGAGTGGTCAGGACCCAAACATTTTAGACAACAGTCATGGGTGTCAGTGATAGAAATAGTACCGCTGCACATCGTGCACTTTTTAAACCCAGAAGCGGGCTTTTCCATGAGGAAAATTTTTCTAGGCCTAAGGCCCAAAAAGAAAAAAACAATGCACAGAAGTGGGAAACGGTAGGGTTTTTGTTTGTTTTTTTTAAAGAAGAAAGAAGAAAAGACCGGTGGTACCGGTCCGACGTCGAAGAAGGCAGACGCGCGACCAAAGAAATAAAGAAAAATAAAGAACTTCTTCAGCGGTGACAGGAACACGACCTGCTGGCTCCGTGGAAAAGAAGAACTGGAGAGAGGCAGTTGGGAAAGGCGGGAAGGCAGCGCGCAGGCGCTGTGGGATGCTCCCAAAAGCTTTCTTTCTGGACGCTGGGGAGCGTTCCCATGCAGGCTCCGTCGGTACCGACGATAACCATATGGGAAGACTCATTCCTGCTTGTTCCTGGAGATCCTGAGTTTCTCTAGATTACTATCATGGGAGACTTTAAACTACAAACCAACCACAGACATGATGACATGCACAACACAAATTGTGCTGTTCCATGGACCGACCACTTTTATTGTGCCAAAGACTACTAAATATTTCCAGCATATGAATGTGGAATAGTCATTATTAGCTACTTGGGATGCCAATAAGACTTAGAATTTATTAGGTACATTTCAAAGCATTCTAGTATCCAGGAGATGGAACACTATCAAAGACTTTCTTAGAGGTTATCCATGCTACACTGAGCTTTCTGATTTTCTTAGCAGTAGCCACGAGTAGCTTACTCCATCGTTCCCCTTCTGTTTTACTGCCATGTTGTTGCAATCTATATGGTCACATATTCAGTTAGCATCTATCGCAGTGAATACCTGTATATTGTGTGGACAGACAAGTTAGAGTAGTTACTCACCTGTAACAGGTGTTCTCCAGGAGCAGCAGGAATCAGTCCTCACATATGGGAGTCATCGGTGCCGATGAAGCCCCAGCGGAGCATTTCCCCAGCTTTCTATGAAAGCCTTTGGGAATGCAGGCATGCATGCGCGGTTCCCTTCCCACCTAAAGGTGCCATCTTACCTCAGTCAAATGACATAGCTAAGAACAGCACACAAAAATGAAAAATAAACTATGTACAACTGCAACTCCCAGGGGAGGAGGGAAGGTTGAGGACTGATTCCTGCTGCTCCTGGAGAACACCTGTTACAGGTGAGTAACTACTCTTTCTCCAGGACCAAGCAGGAAGTCAGTCCTCACATATGGGTGACTCCCAAGCTCTGGGCTACCGAGGAACCCAGGCTGAAAAAGAGAACTCCCTCTAGTCCCAGCAGCAAAGAAAGGCTTTCCAAGGACACAACCTCCACCGGTAGCCCAACAGAGGGCAGGAGTTGCCTAAACCTCAAAGAGATTCTGCAGTACTGCCTGGCCAAAAGCACTGTCCCTACGGGACTCCCTCTCCAGGCAGTAATGGGCCGCAAAATTCTGGCTTGAAGACCAAGTTGCAGCCCTGCAGATGTCTACCAAGGGCACAGAGCAGAGATGAGCCACTGAGGCAGCCATTGCCCTGACACGGTGGGCCGTAACCCGACCCTGCAAAGGTCAGCCGCCTTATAAGCCCAGGTGATACAGTCAGCCACCCAGATGGACAAGGTACGCTTGGACACAGCCAACCCCAACTTATTGGGGTCAAAGGAGATGAAGAGCTGGGTAGCCCTTCTATGCCCCTGTGTACGGTCAAGGTAGAAGGATAAGGCCCTCCTACAGTCCAGGGTATGCAGGACTGCTTCAGCCTGGCTTGCATGAGGCCTAGGGAAGAATGTTGGAAGAACCACCTCCTGGTTGAGCTAGAAAGAGGAGACCACCTTAGGGAGGAACTTTGGATGAGTCCTGAGGACTACCCTGTTCCTGTAAATCCTGGTGTAAGGCCTGTCACAGACCAGAGCCTGAAGCTCACTTACTCGCCTAGCCGAGGTAAGGGCTATCAGGAAGAGTGTCTTCCAGGAGAGGAAGCGTAGTGGACAAGTAGCCATCGGCTCAAAAGGTGGGCGAGTCAGTTGCTGCAAAGACCACATTCAGCTCCCACTCAGGGGCAGGAGGACGGATGGGAGACTTGAGCAAAAGCAAGCCCCTAAGAAAGCGGGACACCAAGGGGTGACCAGACAGAGAATGTCCCTCCACCAGAGAGTGATGAGCTGCTAGAGCTGAGAGGTGGACCCGAACAGAATGGGATTTAAGTCCCTGATTGGACAAGTGCAGTATGTACTAAGGGACTACTGGTACAGTACAGGAGACAGGATCTTCTGTACGTAGCTGACACCACACAGAAAACCTTTTCCATTTGAGAGCATTGGTTTTCCTAGTGGACTGTTTCCTAGAGGCTAGGACAACTTCCTCAACATCCTGAGGCAGGCCCCAGGGAGCCAAAACTACCCTTGCAGCCTCCAGGCCATCAAATTGAGAGCTTTTAGATTGGGGTGCAGAAGGGAACCCTGCTCCTGCGAGAGAAGGTCGGGTTGCAACCCCAGAGGTAGTGGAGGATCCACTGCCAGTTGAAGCAGAAGAGGAAACCAAGGCTGTCTCGGCCACCTGGGAGCCACCAGCAGGACCGAGGTCTTCTCCTGAAGAATCCTGAAGAGAGTTTGGGCCACCAAGGGTGTGGAAGGAAACGCATAGAGAAGGCTCTGAGACCAGGATATCAGAAAAGCATCCACTGCTATCCGCAGAGAATGCGGTTGCCTGGAGCAGAACTTTGGCAGTTGCTTGTTCATTGGGCGGGCAAAGAGATCTATCAAAGGGAGACCCCATTTCAGGAAGATCTTCTGAACCACTGAAGGATGCAGCTGCGACTCGTGGGGCTGTAGTATTCTGCTTAATCTGTCTGCCAGGTAGTTGTCGTGGCCTGGACGGTACACAGCCTTGAGGAGCATGTTGTGCTTGAGCACAAAAGAACAAAGGTCCTGAGCCTCCAGACAAAGGATCCTGGACCCAGTTCCGCCCTGTTTGTTCACATAAAACATGGCAACTTGATTGTCTGTCTGAATCAGGACAGACTGGTGAGCCAGGGTAGGAGTGAAAGCTTTGAGTGCTAATCGAATAGCTCTGAGTTCGAGGAGATTGATCTGCTGTGCAGCTTCCCAGGGAGACCAGAGGCCCTGGGTGCACTTGCCCAGACAATGAGCTCCCCAGCCTTGCAGGGAGGCGTCTGTGGTCATCACTACTGTGTACCCTGGAATCTGAAAAGGTACCCCCTTCAGTAGATTGGGTGGGTGCAGCCACCAGTTGAGAGAGTGCAGAAATGGTCTGGACACCCTTATCCTGTCTCTGAGGCTGCCTGTGGCCTGTGACCACTGAGCCCGAAGGCACCACTGTGCAGACCTCATATGGAGCCAGGCATTGGGGGTCACATGTACTGTCGAAGCCATGTGGCCTAGAAGCCTCAGGCAGAGTCTGGCGGAGACCATAAGAACATAAGATATGCCATATTGGGTCAGACCAAGGTCCATCAAGCCCAGTATTCTGTTTCCAACAGTGGCCAATGTAGGTCATACGTACCTAGCAGTTTCCCCAAGGGACACAGGTTCCACAATGCTTGTATTGGTTCAAGCATTGATATCCTGGGTCCCTTCTTAATAATGGTTTATGGACCTTTCCTCCAGGAATTTGTCCAAACTTTTTAAACCCAGCTACACTAACAGCCTTTACTACATCCTCCGGTAACAAATTCCAGAGCTTGATTACACGTTGAGTGAAAAAATATTTTCTTTTATTAGTCTTAAATAGTTTACCCTGTAGCTTCATTGCATGTCCCCTAGTCTTTCTATACTCTGATAAGGTAAACAATCGATCTACGTTTACCCGTTCCACTCCGTTCATTAATTTATAGACTTCTATCATATCTCCCCTCAGCCGTCTCTTTTCCAGGTTAAAGAGCCCCAACCTTTTTAGCCTTTCTTCATAGGAGTATCCTTCCATCCCCTTTACCATTTTGGTGGCTCTTCTCTGAACCTTTTCTAAAATCGCTATATCCTTTTTAAGATATGGCGACCAGAATTGCACACAATATTCAAGGTGCGGTCTCACCATGGAACGATATAGAGGCATTATAATATCTTTTGTTTTATTTTCCATTCCTTTCCGTATCATAACTAGAATTCTATTTGCTCTCTTGGCCGCCGCTGCACACTGGGCCGAGGGTTTTAACATGGTATCCACAATGACGCCTAAATCTTTTTCCTGGGTGATGGTTCCTAATGTGGAACCTTGCATCGTGTAACCATAGTTTGGGTTGTTCTTCCCTAGGTGCATAACCTTGCACTTGTCCACATTAAATTTCATCTGCCATTTTGATGCCGAGTCTTCCAATTTATCAAGATCCTCTTGCAATTTTCCACAATCCTCTTGGGTTTTAACAACTTTAAATAGTTTTGTGTCATCTGCAAATTTGATAACGTCACTCGTTATTCCACTTTCCAGGTCATTTATGAATATGTCAAAAAGCAGCGGACCCAGCACAGTTCCCTGGGGTACACCACTATTCACCTTTCTCCATTGGGAAAATTGGCCATTTAGCCCTACCCTCTGCTTTCTATCTTTTATTCTTTATGATGGTTTCTACCATTTTTCCCGGTACTGATGTCAGGCTCACCGGTCTGTAGTTTCCCGGTCCCGGACCAGGGACCTGCTGAGAAACTGATTTGCCAAGGCCATCAACCTTTGGGCCCTGGCTGCTGGCAAGAAAGCCTTTGCCAAAAGAGAGTCCAGCCTTGCTCCTATGAACTCCAAGTTCTGGGTGGGGAGCAAAGTGGACTTTGCGAAGTTTATGACAAACCCCAGCCATTGGAGAAGAGCAAAAGTTCTGAGGGTGGCTTGTTTGGCCTCCTGGCATGTCTTAACCCTGATGAGCCAGTCGTCCAGATAGGGGAAGACAAAGATGCCCTGGTTTCTCAGGTAGGCCGCCACCACTGCTAGGCACTTTGTGAAGACTCTGGGGGCAGAGGTGAAGCCGAAAGGCAGCACTCTGTACTGATAATGGTTTCCTCCCACAATGAACCTGAGGAACTTTCTGTGGTCTGGATGAATGAGGATGTGAGTGTACGCATCCTTTAGATCTAAAGAGCATAGCCAATCTCCCTGCTGGAGGTAGGGCAGAAGTGTCCCAAGAGTAAGCATCTTGAACTTCTCCTTCACTAGGAACTTGTTGAGGTTCCTGAGGTCCAGAATGGGTCGAGGGCCACCGGTTCTTCTGGGCACCAGGAAATACCTGGAGTAGAAACCGTGACCTTGCAAGTGGGGAGGCACAGGCTCCACCGCCCAGTCCACCAACAGACCATGAAGCTCTTGTAGAAGGTCTGTGTGCAGGGGAGGCCTTGGAGGCTCCCCTGGAAAATATGGTGGAGGCAGTTGGTGAAAATGGAGGGCATAGCCCTTGTGGACTATCTCCAGCACCCAACTGTCCCCGGTGATAAGGGGCCACTGGTGGGCAAAGAGGGCAAGGCGACCTCCTGTGAAGGGTTGGGAGAGCAGTGGAGGAGAGGCTACGCTCAAGGAATCAAAACCCCCACCCTGCTGAGTGGTAGCAGGGGCCAGGAGGCTTGGGGGTCCTCTGCCTACGGGGCCCATTACCCTAGCCCTTGGCTTGCTGACCCTGGGGGGCAGCTTGGGCAGCCTGATATTGCGGGTACTGTTTGTAGGCAGTGCCCTTCCTCGGGTAAAAGGGCTTGTTACCCGAGCCCTTCTTTTTATGAGAAGGGGCAGAGGTCTTCCTTGACAGCCTTGTCCGAGTGAGGTGCTCAGATTCGAGCTGAGCGGCCTTCTCGGTCATGGGCTTGCCAAAAAGATTTTCACCTCGGCAAGGGACATCGACCAACTTGTCTTGAGCTCATGGCTCAAGGTCCGATGACTGCAGCCATGCCTGGCGTTGAGCCGCGATGCCGGCTGCCGCAACTCGGGCCGAAGCCTTGAAGCCATCATAGGCGGTGCGGGACATGAACTTCGAGCAGTCCCGAATCCCCGAGGACAAGGACTTAAATCTCTGCAAGGGTTCCCCGGAGAGACCAGCAGAGAACCCGGCCAATTCCTTGGCCAGATCTCGCAAGTACATGCCCACGTACAGTTGGTAAGACTGGACACGGCAAGCAAGCATCAAGCCCTGGAAGCACTTTCTCCTGACGCCATCGAGGTTCCGGGCCTCCCTGCCAGGGGGCACCGCGTAGTGGCTCTTCAGACGATGCATGGCCGATTCCACAACCATAGAATGGTGTGGTAGCTGTGCCTTTTGAAAACCAGGGCTCTTCCAGAGTCGATAGATCGAATCAACTCGCTTGCTGAGAACCGGCGCCGAGGCCGGTGCCTCCCACATACGGAAGAGGAGCCATTCCAGCATCGGGGGAACCGGAACAGTAAAGGCCTCCTTCGGAGGAGAGTCATACTGTAGGGCCTCGAGCTCTTCAGCTCGAGGCTCCTCCTCGGGGTCCACCAGAATAGCCAAGGCAGCGGCCATATCCCGAACGAACTCTGAGAACCGAGAATCCTCCAGGGAGGACCTACTCCGGGGCTCAGACTGCGGTGAGTCCGAAGGGACGCACCGAGTCTTGAAGGTATCAGGAGACTCCTCGTCCTCCGTCTCCCAAGCTGACTCGTCCGAGGAGGAGTCAGGGTTCGACCCCGCGGGGCCCTGGAACACCAGCGTCGACGCCCTCGGTCCCAAGGTCGACTCCGAGCCACGATGGACTCTAGTATCGGCTCTGTCTCCGGGGTCGACTTCGACGTCGATGTCCCGGTGTTCGGTGCAGATGCGCCAGACAGGCTGGCCATCAGTGCCCGCTGCTGCTCCATGAAGGCAGACAATCTGCTCTCCAAGGCTGTCATCCTGAGCCTCAGCTCGGGAGACGCAGCAGCCACCGACTCGGGCCCCGACGGCGCCGGGCCCGACGTCGGCTCTCTGGGAGGAGAGGCCTCGAGGACTACGGGGCTTACGTGTCCAGCAGACTCCGGTTCCACGCAAGGAACTTTTGCAGGCTTCTCGTGTTCCACGGGCCCGGGGCGACGGTCGGGGGTCTTAGACCTGGCCCTCGAGGAACCAGGAACCTCCTCCTCCGACGCCCTCGCGAGCTGCTTCTTCCTCTTGCGTTCCCGGTCAGGGGACCCCCTGTCCGAGGAGCTTCGACGGCGCTCGGGATCCGAATCCCGAGATGTCGAGGCCTCAGACGAGGTCCGGGCCCGGCCGGAGGCTGAGTCCGAGAAAAGCCTTTCTTTTTGCTGCTGGCGACTTCAGAGAGCCTTGGAAGACATCTTTCCACATGGCCCACATGACTTAGGGTCGTGGTCGGGGCCGAGGCACCAAAGGCAGCAGTCGTGTGTGTCGGTGAGAGACATCAGTTTCTTACACCGATCAAACTTTTTAAAGCCGCCGGAAGCCATCGGGGAAAAAAGAGTCCCCGCGAGGTCAAAGGACTGGCCTTCCAGGGAAAAATGGAAAAAAGGGTGCGAACGCCAGCCACGAAGGGCAAAAAACGAAAAAGAAGAATCGGGTTCGATACCGGTGTACCGAACCCGGCGGGAGGGGAACCGGCGTCAAACTGGGAGAAAAAAATAGCGAAAATCGCCGAAAAAATCTAATTTTAACCGGGAGAACAGGACACACGTCCGGTGGGCTTCACGGAAAAAAAGAGACTGAGGTAAGATGGCACCTTTAGGCTGGAAGGGAACCGCGCATGCGTGCCTGCATTTCCAAAGGCTTTCATAGAAAGCTGGGGAAATGCTCCGCTGGGGCTTCATCGGCGCCGATGACACCCATATGTGAGGACTGACTTCCTGCTTGGTCCTGGAGAAAATGGTCTAATTTTGGGAAAATAATACTTGAGCCTGCCTTTGGAAGAAGTGTTTTTCTTGTTAAATCAGGCTGCCTGATCAATTCATTTTTGCAGCTAGCCAGGTCTTGGTGAATGGATGTTAACTGAGTCAAATATTGGTCACCCCATTTATGTTTGAATGATTTTTTTTAATGCTTCCCCTCCTCTCCTTTTTTTTATTGGAGTTCTTTTCATTTCTTTTCGTTTTAGTTTTTGTACACTGCTCTGTTACCCCCAAGAAGGGCGGTCAATCAAACGAGAATAAACAAACATTCTACTTCTCAGTTGTACGCTACAAGGGTTTCACAAATTTCTCCAGAATTCTAATATGTCAGTTTTAGTTGCCATAGCAAAATTTTAAAGTAATGCCTAAAACCCTCATTTGAAGTTATCTCCCAAAGCCGAGGACATGTCCAAGACGCTCTTGGTGAGCAATTTGGTGAGATGTCCCAAAGATACAGTAATCTAGATGGACAATGTTTAATACCCAATGGTTGGTTGTTATAAAGAAGCAATGATTAGAGTTAAATTCTAGCCTTGCTCCTACTGTAACATCGGCCAGTACAAACACTGGGAAACTGGCCAGTGTCTCTTGGAGACAGTCAAAATTAGAGGTGAGGTTTTGACTAAGGGAGCAGGTTGTGATTTTTGGGATCTCTGCTGACAAGGATGTGAACAAGATCCTAGGACAATTAGGATACCAAGACTGCCTTTGTCCTCTGTTCTGGTACCTCCCAGATGAGGAGGTGGGGTCAGAAATGGGCCTGGAAAGGGTTTTAAGAGTACTGCTATGCTGCTTAATCAGAATTACAGCTTCTTGCACTATGGCACGGTACAGCACCTTAAAAGTCAGAAAGCTTCTCCTGGATATCATGCCTTAGGTCTGAGGCCTGGAGCTATGAGAGTTTCTGTGCACAAATACTTACTGAGGAGGTTCTCGATGCCATATCAAGCATACAAGTTGTTTGTATCATGCATTTACCACACTCCTTCCTTTTGCCCACTAGTCATTGGAGTCACTGCCCATAAAAAGCTGGTAGGATGCAATGTAGGAGGTAAGCAGTGTGTTCTGAAAGAACTTTCTTCAGAAAGATTCTAACGTCCAAATCTCTCTCCCCCGGACATTGAAGAGCAGATCTTAGAACCTTTGGCTCTTTTGAGAGCAGATTTGACCACCATGGCATGGTGAGGTAGCTGCAGCTTCTCGAATCCGGAAGCCTTCTGGACTAATTACTCCAAGTTGACGTTCTTGTATACAGGTTGTGCTGTGAGTGGGGGGGAGGGAAGAGATCTTCCAGTTCTCATCTATATGTTCTTCAGAATGTTGAAATACCAGCTGGGAAGTCATTGTCTCCAATGCTCTTCAATGCCTCCCCCCCCCCCACCGAGGCAGAACATGGGTCTGAAGAACCAGTTTCATTTCTTGCATAGATTTTGATTCAGTCAAAGTTGCTGCATCATGTCAAGCAAAGAAGCCTTCTATCCGCTTCTCCAGTCTTTTTATGAGATGTTTCTCAAAGGCTGCCATCATAAAGGCGGTGAGACTATAGCAGGAGTGCCCACGGATTGAATCTTTCAGCCCATTGGAGTCTGTTGCCTCTCCTCCAGCACCAAGCTGAGGCACCAAAGGCTTGTTTGGGCCTACTTAGGCAATGCATAAACAAAGAAAACATTAAAAAATGGCCAAAAAAAACATAAGGGACTAATGAAAATTAACAGTGCATGACAGCAACAGCAAGAAAAGGTTTTGGGAAAAGTTTGCTAATAAATGATAGAAGTACAAAATAAAGACTGGTGTGAGGAAACCATGAGACATGTCTTATCAGTTCCACAGAAAAAAATGAAACACCGAGATGGTCCCGCTTGATAGCAGGAAGTGGGAACAGGCATACAAGCACAGTAGAGTGCTTCCAAAAGTGTCTAGTAGAACCTAGAGCTGGTGAATTCCTTCCATGGTAGGCTCCATCAGTGGCATCATCCATACATGAGGACTCACTAACTTACTTGTCCATGTAGAAAAGAAAATTAGCGTCAGAGCAAGTTGGTATGTTGGTATATGTATTTAGCTAAAATCCTGGAGAAAAATGCACCATCAAACTAGAGGGGAAAGTATGCAGAGTATGCTTCAAGGAATTCTTTCCCTCTGTTTATTCATGTGTATGTTTGCACCTACAGCGCTGAGTAAACTGACTGCCAGTAAAACAGCAAATCAAGAATGGACTAACTTTTTCTGAACCAAAGTAGAGCATAGATTCTGTGGGTCCTAAACACAAATGGTCACATGCCTGACATCAAAATCCCTTCTGGGAGCTATGAGCTCCCCTTCAATCCTAAAGCTTTGGATACAGCTGTATTGAACATTTACACTGATCCCCAAAATCAAAGCAAACTTCAGTAGCTGCCCCTATCACCTGCAACCACAGTGCAAGCTTTCTTTGTACACCGAGAAGAAAGTCTTGTCACAGTGGTTCATAGAGTGATATCAAGGCTGGCCTGCTTTAAAGAGTAGTTACTCACCTGTAACAGGTGATCTCCGGGAACAGCAGGAATTTAGTCTTCACACATGGGTATCGTCAGCACCGACGGAGCCTGCACGGGAATGCTTCCCAGCATCCAACAGGAAAGCTTTTGGGAGCATCCCACTGCGCCTGCGTTACTGCCTTCCCACCTTTCCAACTCTCCCTCTTCAGTTGAGTTTATAGCTGAGAAAGGAGAGAGGGAGAGAGAGAGAGAACTCCTAGGGGAGGTGGGGGGGTTGTGAAGACTAAATTCCTGCTGTTCCCAGAGATCATCTGTTACAGGTGAGTAACTACGCTATCTCCAGGAACAAGCAGGAATGTAGTCTTTACACATGGGGACGCCCCAGCTAAGAGATGCCAGGGAGATGACCCCAGAAAAGCTGAGAAACCCAGGTTGAGAAGGGACATGCTTCCTCCCATGGATCTCTAGCATCGAAACCCAGGACAGCGGGTAGGAGTTGTTCTAAGTCTGAAAGGGATGCTGGAGAACAGCCTGGCAAAACGAGGCATCACGATGGGAGTCCTTGTCTAAGCAGTAGTGGGCTGCAAAGCCCATGTTCCCTGTAAAATAGTTATCTCCAAGTTATAATACCCTGTTCAATGTAATTTCAGTTTGTTCAATGTAAACCGCACTGATGCAGAATAGCGCGGTATATAAGAGAATGTAAATAAAAATAAATAAAAAATAAATGTACTGAAGCCCAAGTGGCTGCTCTACAGATGTCGTCAATGGGCACAGAGCAAAGGTTAGCCATAGAAGCTGCCATTGCTCTCACATTGTGAGTTGTGACATGACCTTTGAGAGAAAGTCCCTTACTCTCATATGCAAAGGATATGCAATTCGCAATCCATTTGAACAAAGTTTGCTTGGAAACTGTAGTCCAAGATGACTAGAATCAAAGGCAACAAAAAGCTGGGAAGACCTATGTTGCTTAGTTCTCTGAAGGTAAAAAGCCAAGGCTCTTTTACAATCTAGTGTGTGTATTGCATTGGAGGCATGAAGCCTAGGAAAAAATACAGGAAGGTAAACCGATTGGTTCAAATGAAAAGGCGATACCATCTTTGGCATAAAGTGAAGGTGAGTCCTAAGGATTACTTTATCATGGTGGAACCTTGTATAAGGAGGATCAGCTACTAAAGCTTGGAGCTCACTGATGCGTCTAGCAGAAGTGACAGCAATCAAGAAGATCACTTTCCAGGAACGAAACTTAAGAGATGTAGTGGCTAAGGGTTCGAAGGACTGTTTCATGAGCTGCCCAAAGACAAGATTCAAAGACCATGCCATGGGTGGTGGCTTAATGGGAGGTTTTATTAAAAGTAGACCTCTCATAAATCTTACTACAAGTGGATGAGAGGAAATAGGTTGTCCATCCGAGGGCTTGTGGAAAGCTGCAATGGCACTAAGATGGACTCTTACTGAATTGGTCTTAAGACCAGATGATGATAAATGGAGGAGATACTCCAGTAGTGCCTCCACTGGCACTGAAAAGGGATTAAATTCCTTTTTTTGAACACCAAATAGAGAACCTTTTCCACTTAAAAGCGTAGGCTCGCCTTGTGGAAGGTTTTCTTGAAGCCAAAAGGATATCCTTTACCTGTTGAGATAGGTTGATATCCTAGAATTCTAGGATCTCAGGAGCCACGTCCTGAGATGTAGAGACTGAGGATTCGGGTGCAATAGCATCCCGTTCTCCTGGGAAAGAAGATCTTGAGCACATCCCAACTCCAGAGGTTTGGCTCGAGAGAGACGTAGAAGCAGAGGATACCATGGTGGTTGTGGCCAGCGTGGGGCTATGAGGATCATATGGCCAGTCTCTTAAGCTTGAAGAGAGTTTTGGGAATGAGTGGAATGGGTGGGAAGGCATAGAGGAAGTCCTGACCCCAGTGGAGGTGAAAGGCATCCCTTGCCTGACAGTTCTGGCTGGCGTTCTGGAACAGAACCTGGGAAGTTTGGCATTCTGAGGACTTGCAAAGAGATCTATATCTGGAGTTCCCAAGATCTGAAAAATTTGAGCAATTTGTTCTGGATGAAGAGACCACTCGTGTGGCAGCAGTACTCAACTGAGTTTGTCTGCCAAGAGATTGTGTGTGCCTGGAAGATAGACCGCTAGAAGGTGGATTTGAAGATTTCTGGCAAAGGCCCAGAGGCGTGGAGCTTCATTGCACAAGGCTTGAGACCCCGTCCCACCCTGTTTGTTCACATAGAACATGGCTACTTGATTGTCTGTCTGTACCAGAACTATCCTGTAACTGAGGTGGGTTTGGAACACCTGAAGAGCATAAAAGATGGCTCCGAGTTCCAGGAGGTTTATGTGAAGACAAGCCTCTTGGTGGGTCCATAGACCCTGGGTGGAGAGATGGTCCAAGTGAGCCCCCCAGCCTGACTTGCACGCATCTGTTCTCAAGGTGGCTTGATGTAGTGGCTGCTGGAAGGGAAAGCCTACGAGAAGGTTGTCCAGCGATTGCCATCACCGGAGGGATGAAATGAGACGTGTTGAGTTTCTGATTTTGTCCAATAGGTGACCCAAGGCCTGTGTCCACTGAAAGAATAGGGTCCACTGAGCTGCCCGCATGTGAAGGCGAGCATAGGAGACCATATGGACAGTGGATGCCATATGCCCCAGCAGCTGAAGCATCTCTCGAGCAATTAGGAAAGTTTTCATAGCTGCATGAGAAGCCAGCTTGAGTATTTGAAGACAACGTGGCTGTGTCAGGAAAGCCTTTGACTGCCTTGTGTCGAGAAGAGCCCCTATGAACTCTAGGAACTGAGACAGGGTGAGATGAGATTTTGGTAGGTTTATGACCAGTCCCAAGTACTGCAGGATTTGTATCATGCAGGAGAGAGCGAAGCTGGCTTCTGGAGCTGTTGATGCTCGGATGAGCCAGTCGTCTAAATAAGGGAAGACGAATATCCCCAGAGTTCTCAGGAATATTGCTGCTAGAACTGCCATGCATTTTGTGAAGACTCTTGGGGCAGAAGCCAGTCCAAAGGGAATAACCTTGTACTAGTAATGTCTTCCTTGAAAAAGGAATCAAAGAAACCTCCAGTGATCTGTATGGATGAGAATATGCGCGTATGCATTCTTTAGCTCTAGAGAACATAGTCAATCCTGACTCTGAATGTAGGAAAGAAGTGTTCCGAGAGAGATCTTGAATTTTTCTCGGAACAGATACTTGCTCAACTCTGAGGTCCAGTATGGGCCTCTATCCCCCTGCTTTCTTTGGGATGAGGAAGTAGGGGGAGTAGAAACCCATGCCATGTTGGGATATGGGTACCTCTTCTATTGCTCCTTAAGTAGAGAGGTGACCTCCTGACAAGAGAGTGGTGGTAGGGCCCTGAGAATTGAACTGTCTTGTGATGGTGGGAGGGGGCATACTGTGAAAATGGAGTTTGTACCCCTCTGGTACAATGGCAGAGTCCAGTTTTCTGATGTTATTTGTTGCCATCTTCTGGCCAGGAAGAAACTGCCCAAATTCAAAATGGCCGCCGCAGTGTCTTACACAGTGCGCAGCAGCTCAGAGAGCAGAAAAATGGTGGGAAGGCGGAGGACAGCAGATTCAGCAGTCTCAAGCAGGCCTGGCAGTGTGGTGAGAAGGTAGCCTGTAACAGGGTAAAAACCACCACTGTAGGTATGGAGGAGGAGGGGGGAAGAGGAAGGAGAAGACTGAAATAACTCACTGCAATAGCATACTCACCTGTAAAAGATGTTCTCTGGGAACAGCAGGAATCAGTCCTCACATATGGGGTGATGTCGGCGCCGACATAGCCCCGCGTGGAGCATTTCCCCAGCTTTCAAAGGCAGGCCTATGGGATATGTTACCACGCATGTGTGGTCCCCTTCCTGCTCAAGGGTGCCATCTTGCTCAGTCAGATGACATAACTAGGACGGCAATAAAAAATAAAACAAGGAAGGGAGGCAACTCCCAGGGGAGGAGGGAGAGTTGTGAGGACTGATTCCTGATGTTCCCAGAGAACACCTGTTACAGGTCAGGAACAAGCAGGAAATCAGTCAGTCCTCACATATGGGACTCCCTAACTCCAGGCTGCCAAGGACCGAACCAAGACAGTACCAATGGCATCCAATCAGGTAGCCATGAGCTGAAGAAGGCGAGTTCCCACTGAGAGACTCTGCAAGACCCTAGCATCCAGTGGCATTATCACTCCGGTAAGAACACAAGATATGCCATACTGGGTCAGACCAGTAGCCTCAACACAGAAGGGTTGGAGGGCAGGAGTTGCCTACACCCCAAGAATAAGACAGAGTCCTGCCTAGCCAAGGAATTGTCCCTGCGGGACTCACTCTCCAGGCAGCAGTGAGCTGCAAATGTATGAATTGAAGATCATGTGGCGGCTTTGCAAATTTCCGTCACCAGTCCACCGACACGGCCATCACCCTCACACGATACGCTGTTTTCCAGTGTTCGAGGGAAAGGCCAGTTCACTTGTAGGCGAGGGCAATACAGTCTGCCATCAAAGTGGACAGAGTTTGTTTAGTCATGGGGAGCCCCGGTCTAGTAGGGGTCATAACACATGAAAAGCAGAGGAGCTTTCCGATGGGCCCAAGTCCATTGCAAGTAGACGGACAGGGCCCGCTTGCAATCTAGTGTAAGAGTAGTTACTCACCTGTAACAGGTGTTCTCCAGGAGCAGCAGGAATCAGTCCTCACATATGGGTGACATCGACACCGATGGAGCCCCTGTGGAGCATTTCCCCAGCTTTCCATGAAAGCCTTTGGACATGCATGCACGCATGCGGGGTTCCCTTCCCACCTAAAGGTGCCATCTTACCTCAGTCAAATGACATAGCTAAGAACAGCACAAAAAAAATGTAAAAATGAACTATGTACAACTGCAACTCCCAGGGGAGGAGGGAGGGTTGTGAGGACTGATTCCTGCTGCTCCTGGAGAACACCTGTTACAGGTAAGTAACTACTCTTTCTCCAGGACCAAGCAGGAAGTCAGTCCTCACATATGGGTGACTCCCTAGCTCTGGGCTACCAGGAACCCAGGATGAACAAGAGAACTCCCTCTAGTCTCAGCAGCAAACAAAGGCTTTCACTGACAGAACCTCCACCGGTAGCCCAACGGAGAGCAGGAGTTGCCTAAACCTCAAAGAGATTCCAGAGGACTGCCTGGCCAAAAACACTGTCCCTATGGGACTCCCTCTCCAGGCAGTAATGGGCTGCAAAAGTCTGGCTTGAAGACCAAGTTGCAGCCCTGCAGATGTCTACCAACGGTACAGAGCGGAGATGAGCCACTGAGCAGCCATTGCCTTGACACGATGGGCCGTGACCCGACCCTGCAAAGGAAGGTCAGCCACCCTGTAAGCCCAGGTGATACAGTCAGCCACCCAGGTGGACAAGGTACGCTTGGACACAGGTCACCCCAAATTATTAGGGTCAAAAGAAATGAAGAGCTGAGTAGCCCTTCTATGTCCCTGCGTACGGTCAAGGTAGAAGGATAAGGCCCTCCTACAGTCCAGGGTATGCAGAACTGCTTCAGCCTGGCTTGCATGATGCCTAGGGAAGAATGTCGGAAGAACTACCTCCTGGTTGAGGTGGAAAGAGGAGACAACCTTTGGGAGGAATTTTGGATGAGTCCTGAGGACTACCCTGTTCCCATAAAATCTGGTGTAAGGCCTGTCACAGACCAGGGCCTGAAGCTCACTCACTCGCCTGGCCGAGGTTAGGGCTACCAGTAAGAGTGTCTCCCAGGAAAGGAAGCGTAGAGGGCAAGGTACTTCAGGCCGGAAGGTCGGGGGTTCAAATCCCACTAGAGGACAGCAACCTTGGGCCGGAAGGACTGGGGTTTCTAGTCCCACAGATGCTCCTTGTGGTCTTGGGTAAGCCATTTAACCCTCCATTGCCCATGTTCCCTGTAAGTATTAGTGTATGTGTCTCATATCCCCATGTGTTAAATGTATCCCCCGATTGTGTTGTGACCGCTTTGATTGAAGGATAAGGCGGTATACAAATCTGTCTAAATAAATAAATAAATAAATAAATAAAGTAGCCATCGGCTCAAAAGGTGGGCGAGTAAGTTGCTGCAAGACCACATTCAGCTCCCACTCAGGAACAGGACGACGGATTGGAGGCTTGCGCAAAAGCAAGCCTCTGAGAAACTGGGACACCAAGGGGTGAACCAACAGAGAATGTCCCTCCACCAGCGAGTGGTGAGCTGCTAGAGCAGAGAGGTGGACCCGAACAGAATTGGACTTAAGTCCCTGATTTGATAAGTGCAGTAAGTACTGAAACACTACTGGTACATTACAGGAGAACGAATCCTCTGTACGTAGCTGACACCACACAGAAAACCTTTTCCATTTGAGAGCATAGGTTTTCCTAGTGGACTGTTTCCTAGAGGCTAGGACAACCTCTTCAACTTCCTGAGGCAGGCCCCAGGGAGCCAAAACTACCCTTGCAGCCTCCATGCCATCAAATTGAGGGCTTTGAGATTGGGGTGCAGAAGGGCACCCTGATTCTGAGAGAGAAGGTTGGGTTGCAACCCCAGAGGCAGAGGGGGATCCACTGCCAACTGAAGTAGAAGTGGAAACCAAGGCTGCCTGGGCCACCTGGGAACCACCAGCAGGACTGAGGCCTTGTCCTGAATAATTTTGAACAGAGTTCAGGCCACCAAGGGAGTGGGAGGAAACGCATACAGGAGGCCCTGAGACCAGGGAATCAGAAAAGCATCCGCTGCTATCCGCAGAGGATGCGGTCGCCAGGAGCAGAGGTTTGGCAGCTGTTTGTTCAGAGGACTGGCAAACAGGTCTATGGATGGAAGTCCCCATTTCAGGAAAATCTTTTGAACTACCAAAGGATGGAGCTGCCACTCGTGGGGCTGCAGAATCCTGCTCAACCTGTCCGCCAGGTAGTTCTCCTGGCCAGGTAGATACACTGCCCTGAGGAGCATGTTGTGTCTGAGAGCAAACAAGCAAAGGTCCTGTGCCTCCTGACAAAGGAGCCTGGACCCAGTTCCGCCCTGCTTGTTCACATAAAACATGGCTACCTGGTTGTCTGTTTGAACTAGGACAGACTGATGAGCCAGGGTTTGAGAAAATGTTGAGGGCTAACCGAATAGCCCTGAGTTCCAGGAGATTGATTTGCTGTGCGGCTTCCCAGGGAGACCACCGACTCTGGGTGCACTTGCCTAGACAATGAGCTCTCCAGCCTTGCAGAGAGGCATCCGTGGTCAACACCACTGTGAACCCACGACTCTGAAAAGGTACCCCCTTGTAGCAGATTGGGTGGATGCAGCCACCAGCTGAGGGAGTTCAGAAATTGTCTGGACACCCTTCTCCTGTCTCTGAGGCTGCCTGTGGCCTGTGACCACCGAGTCCGAAGGCACCACTGTGCAGGCCTCATATTTATTTATTTATTTATTTATGTTAGTTTCTTATATACTGCACTCTTTGAGATCAGCGCGGTTCACAGAGAACAAAAACAAAACCAGAACAGGCTGTTCGGTATTACATATAACAGGAGTAACAACTTGGAGCAACCTGGGAGAACTATTTACATGGAATATGCAATCTGTTAACTAGATAACATAATCGAACTATGTACATGATTTAGCATGGGTGTTGGGGCGAGAATGAAGAGAATGAAAAAATAAGTGGATGGATACGTGGTGGGACTGTTATATGGAGCCTGGCATTGGGGGTCACATGTACTGTCGAAGCCAGGTGGCCTAGAAGCCTCAGGCAGAGTCTGGCGGAGACCAGTGACCTGCTGAGAAACTGATTTGCTAAGTTGATCAGTCTTTGGGCTCTGTCTTCTGGCAAGAATGCCTTTGCAAGCAGAGTCCAACGTCGCCCCTATGAACTCCAAGTTCTGGGAGGGAAGCAAAGTGGACTTTGCGAAGTTTATGACGAACCCCAAGCTCTGAAGAAGAGCAATAGTTCTGAGAGTAGCTTGTTGGGCCTCCTGGCACGTCTGACCTCTTATGAGCCAGTCGTCGAGATATGGGAAGACAAAGACTCCCTGATTTCGCAGGTAGACCACTACCACCGCCAGGCAGTTGGTAAAGACCCTGGGAGCGGAGGTGAGGCCAAAAGGCAGTACTCTGTACTGATAATGGTTTCCTCCCACAATGAACTTGAGGTACTTTCTGTGGTCTGGATGAATGAGGATGTGAGTATACACATCCTTTAGATCTAAGGAGCATAGCCAATCTCCCTGCTGGAGGTAGGGAAGAAGTGTTCCAAGAGTAAGCATCTTGAACGTTTCCTTCTCCAGGAACTTGTTGAGCTTTCGGAGATCTAGAATAGGTCGAAGGCCACCGGTTTTTATGGGTACCAAGAAATACCTGGAGTAGAACCCTCGACTTTGCAATTGGGGAGGCACAGGCTCCACCGCCCTGTCCACCAACAGACCTTGGAGCTCCTGAAGGAGAAGATATGTGTGCAGGGGAGGCCTTGGAGGCTCCCCTGGGAAGTATGGAGGAGGCAGTTGTTGAAAATGCAGTGCATAGCCCCTGGGGACTATGTGTAACACCCAACTGTCTCTAGTGATGAGTGGCCACTGGTGGGCAAACAGGGTGAGGCGACCTCCTGTGCAGGGCTGGGAGGGCAGAACGGAGAGGCTATGCCTAAGGAGTCAAAAACCCCCACCCTGCTGAGTGGGAGCAGGGGCCGGAGGCTTGGGGGTCCTCTGCCTACGGGGCCCATTACCCTGCCCCTTGGTTTGCAGACCCTGAGGGGCAGCTTGGGCAGCCTGATATTGTGGGTACTGTTTGTAGGCAGTGCCCTTCCTCGGGTAAAAGGGCTTTTTACCCGAGCCCTTCTTCTTGTGAGAAGGGGCAGAAGTCTTTCTAGACAGCCTTGTCCTTGTGAGGTGTTCGGTCACGAGCTGTGCGGCCTTCTCGGTCATGGGCTTGCCAAAAAGGTTCTCACCTCGGCAAGGGACATCGACCAACTTGTCCTGAACCCATGGCTCCAGGTCCAATGACTGCAGCCATGCCTGGCGTCGGGCCACGATGCCGGCCGCCACAACACGGGCCGAAGCCTCGAAGCCATCGTAGGCAGCGCAGAACAAACTTGGAGCATTCCCGGATCCCCGAGGACAAGGGCTTGAATCTCTACAAGGGTTCCCCGGAGAGACCAGCAGAGAACCCGGCCAGCTCCTTGGCCAGGTCTCGCAAGTACATGCCCATGTACAGCTGGTAAGACTGGACACGGCAAGCAAGCATCGAGCCCTGGAAGCACTTACTACCAAAACCATCGAGGTTTCGGGCCTCCCTGCCGGGGGGCACCGCAGAGTGCATCTTCTGACTTTTTAGGCGATGCATGGTCGATTACACCACCATGGAATGGTGTGGTCGCTGCACCTTTTGAAAGCCAGGACTCTTCCGGAGTCGACAGATCAAATCGACCCGCTTGCTTCGAACCGGCGCCCAGGCCGGTGCCTCCCACATTCGGATGAGGAGCCGTTCCAGCATCAGAGGAACCGGGACAGTAAAGGCCTCCTTCGGAGGAGAGTCGTACTGCAGGGCCATAGCCCTGACGAACTCCGAGAACCGGGTATCCTCCAGAGGGGAAATACTCTGGGGTTCAGACTGCGGTGTGTCCGATGGGATGCACCGAGTCCTGAAGGTGTCGGGGGACTCCACGTCCTCCATCTCCCAAGTGGACTCGTCCGATGAGGAATCGGGGTCCGACCTCGCGGGGCCTGTGAACAGCCACCCCGAGGCCGGAGGCACCGGCGTCGACGCCCTCGGTCCTGAACGGGAGGTCGAGGGAGACCGCGACCGAGGTCAACCTCGAGCCTTCATGGTCTCGAGTATCAGCTCGGTCTCCGGGGTTGACTTAGGTGTTAATGTCCCGGTGGTCGGGGCAGATGCGCCAGACAGGCTGGCCATCAGTGCCCGCTGCTGTTCCATGAAGGCACACAGTCTGCTCTCCAAGGCTGTCAACCTGAGACCCAGCTCAGGAGACTCAGCAGTCTCCGACTCGGGCCCCGGCGGCGCCGGGCCCGACATCGGCTCTCTGGGAGGAGAGTCCACGAGGACTACAGGACTTACGTGTCCAGCAGATTCCGGCTCCACTTGAGGAACTTTGGAAGGTTTCTCCTGTTCCACAGGCCCGGGGCGACAGTCGGGGGTCTGAGACCTAGCACTCGAGGAGCCCGGGACCTCTTCAGACGATGCTCTCGCGAGTCTCTTCTTCCTCTTTCGATCCCGGTCGGGGGACCCCCTGTCCGAGGAGCCACGATGGTGCTCGTGATCCGATTCCTGAGATGTCAAGGCCTCAGACGAGGTCCAGGACCAGCTGGAGGCCGAGTCAGAAAAAAGCCTTTCCTTTTGGTGCCTTCGCGGTGCCTTGGAAGACATTTTCCCACATGGTCCACATGTCTTAAGGTCGTGATCAGGACTGAGGCACCGAAGGCAACAGTCGTGCGTGTAGGTGAGAGACATCAGCTTCTTGCACCGATCACACATATTAAAGCCACTGGAAGCCATCGGGGAAAAAAAAGAGTCCCCGCGAGGTCAAAGGACCGGCCTTCCAGGGAAAGCACAGTTATTTACCTGTAACAGGTGATCTCTGGGAACAGCAGGAATTAGTCCTCACATATGGGTACGTCGGTACCGACGGAGCCTGCGCGGGAACGCTCCCCCAGCTTCCCAAAAAAGGAAAGCTTTTGGGAGCATCCCACAGCACATGCGAGCTGCCTTCCCGCCTTTCCTGACCAACTCTCCTCAGTTCGAGTTTAAAGCTGAGACAATAGAGAGAGAGAGGAAAGGAAAGAGAGAAATACAACTCCTAGGGGAGGTGGATGGGTTGTGAGGACTAATTCCTGCTGTTCCCAGAGATCACCTGTTTCAGGTAAGTAACTGTGCTATCTCCAGGAACAAGCAGGAATGAGTCCTCACATATGGGGACTCCCTAGCTAAGAAGCCTGGGAGATCCCCAAGGGTATGAGACCCAGAAGGGTTCCTCGTCTTCCTATGGATCTCAGGCATCCATTCAGGGAAGGGGGGCAGGAGTTGTTCAAGAATGGAACAGGTGTCTGAGGACAGCCTGACCAAACAAGGCATCACGGCGGGAGTTCTTGTCCAAACAGTAATGGGCTGTGAAGGTATGAACCGAGGCCCAGGTGGCTGCTCGACAGATCTGATCGATGGACACAGAATGAAGATGAGCCATAGAGGTGGCCTTGGCCCTCACATTGTGAGCTGTGACATGGCCCTCCAGAGAAAGGTTCTTACTCTGGTAAGCAAAAGAGATACACTGAGCAATCCAATTGGACAGTGTTCTTTTAGAGACTGGAAGTCCTAAATGGGAAGGATCAAAAGCAACAAAAAGCTGGGAAGACTTTCTATGTTGCTGTGTCCTGTGCAGGTAAAAGGTAAGAGCTCTTTTACAATCTAGAGTATGAAGGTTCCTCTCTGCACTGGATGCATGAGGAGCTGGAAAAAAGACAGGTAAATATACCTCTTGATTAAGATGAAAAGGTGAGACCACTTTAAGCATAAAGTGGGGATTGGTCCTAAGGACTACCTTATCATGATGGAACCTTGTATAAGGTGGATTAGCCACTAAGGCCTGCAGTTTACTAATGCGGCGAGCAGAAGTGATTGCAACAAGGAAAATAACCTTCCAGGAAAGAAATTTCAAGGAGGTAGTGGCTAAGGGTTCAAAAGGTGGCTTCATAAGCTGACCAAGAACCAAGTTTAAAACCCATGCTACCGGAGGAGGTCGAATGGGAGGTTTAGTTAAAGTTAGGCCTCTCATGAATCTTGCAATAAGAGGATGAGAGGAAATAGGTTGTCCATTGAGAGGCTTAAGGGATGATGCAATAGCACCCAAATGGACCCTTACTGAATTCGTTTTGAGGCCTGCATTGGATAGATGCAGGAGTGGAGGAGTGGCCTAGTGGTTGGGGCAAGGTACTTCAGGCCGGAAGGTCGGGGGTTCAAATCCCACTAGAGGACAGCAACCTTGGGCCGGAAGGACTGGGGTTTCTAGTCCCACAGGTGCTCCTTGTGGTCTTGGGCAAGCCACTTAACCCTCCATAGCCCATGTTCCCTGTAAAATAGTTCTCTGTGTGCTGTGCTTTCCTGTCTAATCAATGTGTTTATACTTCAAATATTTCCTGTCATGATTTGACAATTTCCAATCTGTAATCAAAAAAAAAAAAACCGCTGCTGATTGCTGGAAGTAGCGGTATACAAATGTAAAAAAAATAAAAAAAAATAAATAATATTCCAAAAGAGAATTTAAAGGTAGTGCTAGAGGGTCAAAGACCCTTTTTCAGTACACCAAATGGAAAACCTTTTCCACTTAAAAGCATAGGAGCGCCTAGTGGAAGGTTTTCTGGAAGCATGAAGGATATCCTTCACTTGCTGAGAAAGATTGAAGTCTTGAAGGTCTAGGCATTCAGTAACCAAGCTCTTAGGTGAAAGGACTTGGGGTTTGGGTGCCACAAAGTCCCCTCCTCTTGATATAAAAGGTCTGGAGCAGCTCCCAAGTCCAGGGAGGGGGCTTGGGAGAGATGCAGAAGTAGAGGGTACCACACTTGGCGTGGCCAGAGTGGAGCTATGAGGATCATAGATCCTTGATCCCTCTGAAGTTTGAACAGAGTCTTGGGAATCAAAGGAATGGGTGGAAAGGCATACAGGAATTCTGGAACAGAACCGGGGAGGTTTGGCATTCCACGGAATTGCAAAGAGGTATATGTCCGGGGTTCCCCATTCCTGGAATATTCTGAGTAACTGATCCATGTGCAGGGACCATTCGTGTGGAAGCAGAACTCGACTGAGTCTGTCTGCCCAAGAGTTTTGGATTCCTGGGAGGTATACTGCCAGGAGATGGATTTGATGCTCTCTGGCGAAGGCCCATAATCTTAGAGCTTCGTTGCAAAGCGACAGAGAGCCAGTCCCTCCTTGTTTGCTTATGTAAAACATGGCTACATGATTGTCCGTATGAATGAGGACTGTCTGGTAGCTGAGGAGGGTATGAAAGACCTTGAGAGCTAGAAAAACTGCTCGAAGCTCCAAGTGGTTGATATGGAGAGCGGTCTCCTGTGGGGACCAAGTGCTCTAGTGGAGAGGTCTTGAAGATGGGCTCCCCAACCTGTTTGGGAGGCATCTGTTGTGAGGGTTGCTTGGGGCAAGAGTGGTTGGAAGGGGGACCCCAGCAACAGATTTTGAGTGGACATCCACCATTGGAGAGACCAAAAGAGATGCTTGGAGGTTGCTATTTGGTCTGAGAGAGCTCCTGATGCTTGAGTCCACTCTGTGGACAAAGTCCATTGAGCTGCTCTCATATGTAGGCGAGCATAGGGTACCACATGTACTGTGGAAGCCATGTGGCCTAGCAGTTGTAGCATCTCCCAGGCAGTTAAGTGACTCTGACTGAATGGAAGATGTGATCTGGACTGTCATACGCATATATTATGGTAACCTGCTGTTCCCTTTCTTCTCTTTGTCTTATCTTTTTGACTGTTTCTATCCTCTACTCTGTCCTATCTTACAAATGGCGTTCCTTTCATATTTTCTCAAATGATATATTATTGTAAACCGCTCTGATGCTTCGGCCTGAGCGGTATATCAAATTTAATAAACAAACATAAACCTGGGAGGCTAACTGCACTAGACGTTGGCAACGAGCCTGAGGAAGGTAGGCCCTTGCAGTAGTGGTATCCAACCAGGCCCCTATGAATTCTAGGGATTGAGTAGGGGGTGAGCTGAGACTTTGGGAGGTTTACCACAAGTCCCAGATACCGCAGAATGCGCCTTGTGCGGTTTAGGGAAATCTGGGCTTCTGACTGGGATGGAGCTCAGATGAGCCAGTCGTCCAGGTATGGGAAGACAAATATTCCCAGAGTGCGTAGAAATGCAGCAACTATTGCCATGCATTTGGTGAACACTCTTGGAGCAGAGGCTAGACCGAAAGGAAGTACTCTATTGGCAGTGTTTTCCCTGGAACAGAAAACGTAGGAATGTTCTGTGAGATGGATGGATGAGTATGAGTGTACGCATCCTTGAGATCTAGAGAACAAAGCCAATCCTGACTCTGCAGGTATGGAAGGAGAGTGCCTAGAGAAAGCATCTTGAACTTCTCCTTGCACAGGAATTTGTTCAATTCTCTGAGATTTAGAATGGGTCTGTATCCCCCTGTTTTCTTTGGAATGAGAAAATAGGGGGAGTAAAACCCTGACCCCTGTTCAAGAAGTGGAACTTCTTCTATGGCCCTCTGGGCCAGAAGGGAAGTCACTTCCTGATCCAGAAGGTCGAGGGATGTGGGAAAATTGAAGTGTCTCACCATGGTATAGGGAGCAAGGTCTGAGAAATGAGGTTTGTAGCCCTCTCTTATGATGGAGAGGGTCCACTGCTCTGATGTGATTTGCTCCCATCTGGGAGCAAAATGAGCTAACCTTCCTGGAATGGTGAGAGGCTCTGGTTGTTGAAGAGCCAGAAAGGTTAGGTTCTCTAGTATCAAGTCAAAAACCCTGAGGGGGTTGGGACTGCTAGGTTGTAGCAGCCCCTGCAGGTTTAGGCCTGGCCTGTTTAGGTTGCTGACGCGTAGTAGCAAAACGACCTGTAGAAGATTGTTGGCCAGTAGTGGAAGGAAATCTGCCCTTCTTGTAAAAAGACTTCTTGAAAGATTTTTTCTTGGCTGGGGTGGAGGTAGACTTAGAAAGTCTATCTAGAGCAGCATTTTCTGCATCCATTTGAGTGGCTTTAATTTGCCACTCCTTGCCAAACAGATTTTCACCTGTACAGGGCAGATTTCCCAAGCCATCCTGAACCCAGGGTTCTAGATCAGAAGCCTGGAGCCAAGCAATTCTGCGAGCAGCTATAGCAATGCCTGAGGCTCTGCTGGCACCTTCAAAGGAGTCAAAGGCTGCCCTGTTGGAAAACTTTGAAATGTCTTGAGTATGCTTTAGCCAAAGAAGGAACTCATCCCTTTTATCCTGTGGAATAAAAGGGAGAAAGTTGCGCAGCTTTTGTGCAACTTCCTTCAGAAACGTACCTATATACAAAGGCTATATGAATTGATTCTGGCAATAAGCATGCTGGCTTGGAAGATTCTCCTACCAAAAGCATCCAGAGTCCTGCATTCTCTTCCTGGAGGAGTAGAAGAGTGTCTTTTGGTACTCTTTATCCTTTTCATAGCTGACTGCACCACAATGGAGTGGTGAGGAAGCCGAGTTTTTTGAAAAACAGGAAAGGGAGGGACACGATACATGGTGTCCAAACGGCGAGAATGTGGAGAGAGGGTGAGAGGAGTCTCCCATAAGTCAATCATGTGCTCTTGAAGAATTTCATGAATGGGCAAGGTGACTGCCTCTCTGGGAACCTTAGAGTATCCCAAAATATCTAATTTTTTTGCTCTACGCTGTTTTTCAGAGGTTACTGAAATAGAGAGTCCTTTAGCCACTTCTATTATGAAGTCTTGAAAGGACAAATCCTCTGGAGGAGACATTCTCCTCTTTGGAGAAGAGGGCTCCTCAGGAAGGGTGATGGATACTTCAGGAGACTCATCCGATGAATCAGAATCATCAGAAGAATCGAAGTATCGTCTGTTCGATTCCAGGGATCGATAGGCGTATCGATCGGTACAGACATCGGGCGTCCCCGGTACCGGATCAGTACCGGGAAAGAGCCCGGGACCGGGAACCGGAACCGGTATTCTGGTCGATGTCAATGCCGTCGGCACCGGTATCGATGTTGGTACCGGTACCGAAGCCGGTACCGACAACGGGACTTGTGGCGGTACCGCTGGCGTCGCAGCCTTAATAAAAGCCATTATAGCTTGCTGCATGGATTGAACAGTATGATCCATGGACGCCACGACTGTCTGGATGTCGGTACCAGGAGATTGTGCCAGTACCCCAGAGCAGTCTAACAGGTGATCGGTCCAGGCCGTGCCGTCGATGTCAACCTGTAACCCCATAGGAGGAGCTTTGGAAGCCGGAGCTTCCCGCCGGGGCTGTTTGGCTGGGGCAGGATCCTCAAGGTCAAGCCCGGAGGCATCTCGATGCTTAGAGGGAGATTTGCCCTTTGAGTACCTGCTAAAAGAATGTTTGGTTACCTGAGACCCATCAGGAGAGGAAGACCTGGAAGATGTCGATGCATCCGTGGGAAACAGCACATGGAGCTTAGCTGCTCGGTTCTGTAGCCCTCGTTTAGACACCAGAAAGCAGGACTGGCAATCCGGAATGGAGTGGTCAGGCCCCAAACATTTAAGACACCATTCATGGGTATCTGTAACAGAAATTGTACCGCTACACTTAGTGCATTTTTTGAACCCGGAGGCTGGTTTTTCCATGAGGGAAACTTTACTTATGGGCCTGGAGGCCTAAGAAGAAAAACACACCAAGTGGGGAAAAAGAAATATAAATATATATATATATATATATATATATATATATATATAATTGTTTTTTTTTAAGAAAAGAAAAGAAAAGACCGGCTGAACCGGTCCGGCGTCGGGGAAGGCAGACACACGACCAAAGAAACAAATTAAAATAAAGAACTTCTTCAGCGGTGACCTGCTGGCTCTGCGGAAAAGAAGAACTGAGGAGAGTTGGTCAGGAAAGGCGGGAAGGCAGCGCGCATATGCTGGGGATGCTCCCAAAAGCTTTCCTTTTTTGGGAAGCTGGGGAGCGTTCCCGCGCAGGCTCCGTCGGTACCGACGTACCCATATGTGAGGACTCATTCCTGCTTGTTCCTGGAGATAAGAATAAAAGGGCGCGAATGCCAGCCACGAGGGCAAAAAACGAAAAAAGAAGATCGGGCTCGATACCGGTGTACCAAACCTGGCAGGAGGGGAACCGGTGTCGAACCGGAGAAGAAAAATAGCGAAGGATCGCCAAAAAATCAAACTATTTTCCGGGATGACTAGGACACACGTCCGGTGGGCTTCACGGAAAAAGAGAGACTGAGGCAAGATGATACCTTTAGGCGGGAAGGGAACTGCGCATGCGTGCATGCATTCCCAAAGGCTTTCATGGAAAGCTGGGGAAATGTTCCGCAGGGGCTCCATCGGTGTCGATGTCACCCATATGTGAGGACTGACTTCCTGCTTGGTCCTGAAGAATGAAGTATTAATTCCTCCCTGCCAGCGTGAGGCCATGGGAAGAAGGTGAGGAGGACCACCTCTTGGTTGAGGTGGAAAGGACACCGTCGGGAGGAATTTGGGGTGTACAACGGAGCACCACCCTGTTCTTATAGAATCTCGTATATGGTGGGTCCGCCACCATGGCCTGATGTTCGCTCACCCTTTGAGCGGACATGAGGGCCACCAGGAAGACCACTTTCCAAAAAGGTATCTCAGGTGGCAAGTGATTAAGGGCTCAAATAGCGGTTTAGTGAGATGGGAGAACACCACGTTGAGGTCCCATTCTGCTGCTGGGGGGTGGAGGGGGGGCTTGGACAACAGGAGGGTCCGGAGGAACCTAGAGAACAGGGGCTAGCTAGAGAGGGGTTTTCCCTGGATAGGGTGGTGGTGCGCGGCTATAGCGCTTAGATGTGCCCTCACTGAGTTGGATTTCAGCCCGGTGTGCGACAGGTGTAGCAGGTACTGAAGAACCAGTTGCAAATGACGGGAGAAGGGATTCTCCTCTTTCTCCACACACCGGACAGAGAACCTCCTCCACTTAAAGGCGTAGGTCTGCCTGGTGGAGGGTTTTTGAGAGGCCAGTAGGAACTCCTTGACTTTCCCTGGAAGGCTGAAAGGGGCCAGCAGTACCCTTTCAGCAGCCATGCTGTTAGTGCTAGCAACCACAGGTTGGGGTGCAGAAGAGAGCTCCTGGGACATGAGGTCCAAGGCCCAGCACAGTGGGACTGGGAGTGCCACTGAGATTGCAGCAGAGGGAATCAGGGTTGCTTAGGCCAACTGCTTGCGATCAGTAGGACTGATGTCCCCTCGCTCTGGACCTTGAAGAGGGTCTTGGCAACTGGGGGGGGGGGTCGGAGGGAACACATAGTAGAGCCTCTGAGCACAAGATTAGGAAGGCATCTGCCACCACTCTCCCCAAGTGTGGATGGCGCTAGCAGAAGCATGGTAGCTGCATGTTGTTCGGGGAGGCAAAAAGATCTATCACCGGCTTGCCTCAGAGGTAGAAGAGTTGCTTCGTTACCCTGGGGTTCAAGTGCCACTCGTGTGGGTGAAGGACTCTGTTCAGCCTGTCTGCTAAGCAGTTGTCCAGGCCTGGCAGGTATACTGCTCACAGTAACATGCTGTTCTGCACTGCGAAGGAGAGGTGGGCCACCACCTCCTAGCAGAGGGAGTATGAGCCCGTGCCCCCAGCTTGTTGATATAAAACATGGCTACCTGGTTGTCCGTCTGGATCAGCACAGGTCAGTGTCGCAGGTGGTGGCGGAATGCTTACAGGGCAAGGAAAATTGGCCTGAGTTCAATGAGATTGATCTGCAAGTCTGATTCCTCCTGGGACCAGCTGCCTTGTGTGCGGTGGTTCCCACAATGCACCCCCCAACCCAGGAGGGAGGCATCCGATGTCTGGGTCTGGTGCAGGTGCCTGGAAGGGCATTCCCACTTGGTGGTGGTGCAGGTTTTGCCTCAAGGTGAGGAATGCCGCCAGGTGACGGGTGACTGACTGTCCCGTAGTCTTCCATGGCTTGAGTCACTGTCCACCATTGGGTTGTCTGCATGTGTAGGCAGGCTAGCAGTGTGACATGAACTGTTGAGGCAATGTGGCAAATAGGCAGAAGCAGCTACCTCTCCTGCCAGTTGTATGAGGCTGTCTGCCCTTTCCCTTGGGAAGACTACCTTGACCTGTAGCATGTCCAACTGTACCCCTATGAACTTCAGACTTTAGGTTGGAGAGAGATGGGACTTGGAGTAGTTGATGACGAACCCCAGGTGCTGCAGCAGGAGGGCTGTACGCTCTGCAGCCTGCCTGACCTCTGAGGCCTATCATCCAGATAGGGGAAGACAAAAGCTCCTTGCAGATGCAAGTGAGCAGCTATAATTGCCAAGCACTTGGTAAAGACTCTTGGCAAGGAGGCCAGGCTGAAGGGCAGCACTCTATATTGGTAGTGCCCTCCTCCCACCACAAATCGTAGGTACTGCCTGTGGGAGGGGTGGATCACTATGTGAGAGTGTACGCATTCTTTAGGTCCCAGGAGCACAGCCAATCTGCCTGGTAGAGATGAGGCAGCTGTGCTCCAAGGGAGAACATCTTGAACTTCTCACTCACCAGAAACTCGTTCAAGTTTCACAGGTCTAGTATGGGCCTGAGGCCCCCTGTTGTTTTGGAAACAAGGTCTTTCCCCCACAGATGACTGGGAACAGTATGTTTAGGGTGCCCTTTGGAAGGCCTTGAAGAATAGCGTTGCAGTAGTCCAGGTGTGGGATGATAAGAGCTTGTGCCACTGTTCTGAAGTCGGAGTGGTCAATGATGTTGTGGAGTGGTTGAAGAACTTTTAATTTATGAAATATGGCCCGGTTTGTTGCCCGTAGGTGTTTTTCCATCTTCAGGTTGCTATCAAGTAGTACCCCTAGATACTTTATTTCGGGCTTGGTGTGGTAGATGTTGTTGTTGAGGGTGACGGTGGTGGGCGGGATGAAGTCCTTTTTCTTGGAGATGAACATCACCTCCGTTTTTTTGTGGTTTATTGACATGTTGTTCAGTTGTAACCAGGTCTGGAGCATGCTGAGGCATTCCTCGAGTTGGGTGTAGCTTGGTTGGTTTATGTCCAGCTGAGTATACAACATTAGATCGTCTGCGTATATATGATAGCTGATCTTATGCTTCTGTATGATTTCACATATCGGTTTAATGTATAAGCTGAATAGGAGGGAGGACAGAGCTGATCCCTGTGGAATTTATTTATTTATTTATTTATTTGAAAACTTTTATATACCGCCCCTTCCCAAGATCAGTGGCGGTTTACATAGAACATTGGTGAAATGCCTTGGGTTTGGAGGAATGCGTCAGCTTTCTCATCGTTGAACTGAACCTGTTGCATTCTATTTGATATATATGATGAGAACCATTTTAGCGGGGTCCCCGTTATACCTATGGAGGCGAGTCAGTTGATGAGGGTTTTGTGGTGCACTGTATCAAAAGCAGCAGATATGTCGATAAAGATGAGAATGAACATCTTGCTTCTGATTTCGAGGCCCTTAAGGAGGTTGTCAAGGAGTGCTATATCACCTCTAGCACCCATTAGTCTGAGATGACTTTGGCCCACTTGTGGGCAGAGTGCCAGACAGCCCCCTGTGGGCTGGTAAGTCTCTCCTCAGGGAGGGAAGGCCCTGCCCTGGGAGTCCGAAGCTCCCCCCCTGATTGAGCTGGAGCAGGGGTTTGGGACTTCTAAGCTCCTTGGACCTGCCTCTTAGGGTGAGAACCCTGTTGCTGGCCCGAGAAGAACTGGTATCGGTGACTCTTGGAAACACCCCTTTTTCCCTGGGAATAGGGGCCTTTTCCCTGAGGGTTACTTGCTGTGGAAGGAAGAGGTCTTCTTTGAGAGCCTCTGATGGGTCACCACTTCAGCTCCAATCTCAGTCGCCTTGTTGTCCATGGGTTTGCTGACAAGTTCTCACCAGTGCAGGGGACATCTAGCAGCTTGTCCTGGACCCACTGCTCGAGGTCCAAGGACTGTAGCCAGGCTTGGTGTCACCTCCGATACTGGCCACTGCTACTCGAGCCGCTGACTTGAATCCATCAAAGGCCACCTGGGAGGGGAACTTTGAGAAATCCTGGATCCCGGAGGTCAGGGCTTCAAACAGATTGATAGGTTCCCCGGCCAGTCCCGCCAAGAACCTGGACAACTCCTTCAAGTATATGCCTATATATAGCTCATAGGCCTGGAACGGACTCCCCAGCATCGAGCCCAGGTAGCACTTGCGCCCAAGGGCATTGAGGGCTCTAGCATCCCTGCCAAGCGAGGGCAGAAGATTAAGTTTTCTGGCTTTTGAGTTTTTGCATGGTTGACTCGACAACAACGGAGTTATGTGGGAGTTAGGGTTTGTGGAACCCCGGCCCCTTCCTGACATAGTATACGGCGTTGAGGCGTTGGCTGACCACCAGCACCGAAGCCAGGGTCTCTCACTTTCACAACAGTAGTCACTTAAGAATGCAGATGACGGGCACCGTGAGAGTTTCCTTGGGTAGAGACTCGAACTGGAAGATCTCCAGCTCCTCGGTGTGTGGGTCTTCCTCTGCCTCAGTTTGCACAGAGGGGGCTCTGGCCATATCCCTGACAAAGTCGTGGAAAGCTACATCCTCCGGATGAGAATGGCACCAGGGGAGACTGGTCCAATGGGACATCTCTGACATCTTAATCCTTATCATTGGTCTCCCACTCTGGGTTAAGGGGGGATGAAAAGTCAGAAACCTCATGACGTCTTGGCTCAAGGCCTGCTCCGAAGGGCCGAGGCCCTTAGGTCCAAGTTTTGGAAAATTGCCGGAAAGGATCGGATTCCCGAGAAACGGAACAGAGACCTTGACTGGGGCAGAGGGCTTACCCAAGGCCGATGGCGCTCTGAGCACGGCTTGATGACTGGGAAACCACTGCAGTCAGGGGCCTGGTCGTCGAGGCAGATGATGCGGATGAACCTGCCATCATTGCCTGTTGCATGGCCAGAATAGCAGTGCTGTTCTGCTCTATGGCTGCCATTCTGGTTTACAAGCCAGAAGGCTCCACAGCTTTCGAATGGGCACAGAGGATCTCTAGCCTAGTGCCAGCACTCTCAAGTGTGTCCTCGACAAGGCATCCTTCCTGAGGACTTTGGTGGGACATTTCTTGGAGTCACCAGAGTCCCTCCAGAAGGTCGTACCAGGTTTCTCCAGTAGAACCTTGGCAGACTTCAAGGATTTTTTCTTTTTACGCTCAAGATCCAAGGTTCGTTCTGAGGAGCTGCCGCCATGGGACTTTGAGGACACTTGGCCCTCTCGGAAAGTGCTGGGCTTGGAGCTCGGCGTCAGAGAGGCCGGTGTCAAGCAATGTTCTCTCTAATTTTCTGTAGGCTGTATGCGCATAAAATATCAGCTGTGCAGCTTTTGAAGGAAGGTTAAATTTTTGTGTGCCACATAACGACACTCTGAGTTATATACTTTAAAAGTTGACTACACGTCAGAATACAGTATGTACACCATATTGATAGCACTATAAAATATTGTAGAACTTGTGAAAACCGTAAATACACAACAACTTTTAAATTTTAAGATGAATGTGTTTTCTATCAGAATCAGAACCATAATTTTTGTGCGCTCTGTTGTAAAGTATGTGCACTCGCTCGGCGAGGTGTGCACGCGCGCACAGCTTAGAGGGAACAGTGGTGCCAAGTCGGACCTGGGGAACAGTTTCTCCTGCAACTTCGACCTCTTTTTATTGGTTTTTGGCATCGTGGCCTGGCACAGGTCGGAGGAGGTGCTATCATGATTTGGGGTCCCAGACAGCGTAGGCAGCAGTCATGGGTGTCTGTGACAGACATGGTTTGACTGCAGGGTCACATTTTTTGAACCCACCAAGGGACATGGTGGGGGGAAACACCTGGCCGGGGTCGCCGACCCCTGGGTGAAAAAGGGCACGAATGCCGGTCGAGGTGAGCCTCAATCAAAAAAAAAAAAAAAGAGGGAAAGGAGCCAAGAACAACGGCAGCTCAAGGCAGGAAGAGGAACCGGTACGCAAACCGGGAAAAGCTAATTATTTAAAGGATATAGCACGGATTTTTTCCGGGGATATTGGACTGACATCCATTGGGCTCTGAACTGGTCCTCCTGACAAGGATCTCCCTGCTCACACTAGCCTGGGTAGTCCATGGGAAACTTCAAGGGCAACACTTCCAGCAAATCAGGCTCCGAGCTCCCCTGGCAGAGATACTTAGCCCCTTAGAATGGCAGGCTGCCAGGAGGAAAGAAACAAATATCCATCATCTGCTGAAGACAGAGAAATACTGAGTGTGACACCTAGGGGAACCTCTCTATATGCCAGAGCCCACTTTTAAGAGAGATGTGGCCTAAATCTTCCTGGAAGAAGACCTAAGGAGGAGGAAACAGACTTGGTATATGGGACTAAGCAAGATATTACCAGGTAAAACAATTGAAACAAAAAGCTAAAAAATCTCAGCCTGTACTCATCCCTTTCCAAGGATAGCAACACCACCCCCAACCCCCCCCCCCCCCACTCAGGCTGCTGTAGCTGAATGGGTTTCATTATATATATTGTCACAGGGTGGACCTAGGGCAGCATGAGAGAATGCAGAGCAGTATGAATGATCAAGGAAAAAGTGACAGGATGAATGAAGGAATGCTTGACAGTTGCCAGGGACAACGAAAGCACACGTGCCCAGAGCCTGGAGAGACACACCCCGGGAGTAAGGCACGGGACTCTGCTTCACCTAATGAAGCGCAGCTGAAGAAAGGTGGAGTCAGAAAATACATAGATAAAATGGACTACCAAACATTCAGAGGTAGGCTACCTTGGCGTGACAGGCTACCTTGGAGAGAGAGGCTACCTTCGAGTGGGAAGCAAGCTTGGAGAGAGAGGCAAGCTTGGAGAGAGAGGCAAGCTTGGAGAGAGAGACAGCCTTGGAGAGAGAGGCGTTCTTACAGGCAATCTTGGAGAGAGGAGCCGAGTAGGCAATCCTGGAGAGAAGAATTGTGGAAAGAGTCCAGAGACCTGTGTGGTTCTGAGAGAAGGCAAGTGAAATATAAGAAAGCTGCAACAGCAGATACAGGGGCTAAAGAAGGGATATAAGGGATATCTGCCCTCTAAAAGAGAAGAGTCTTGGAGGCAGAAAAATACCCTTACAAAGCCTAGACATTCAGAGGCTGATAGCAAGTTTTCTCCTGTTTATAAAAGTATTAAAAGAAGGGAGTTTCACCTACCGAGAGAAGCAGAAGAAATCCCTTATTACAGTGAACTCTTAGCTCCAAGAGAAACGCCGTTACACAGTTTGCAATCGGGTACAGCTGAGCCAGGAGAGCTGAGGCAGACCCAGCAGGGAGCGTATCACAATTACTCAGCTAGCAGGCTAAACAGAGACCTGAGCTATCCACTGAAGTACCAGCGGGGGCAGGGTTCTAGAAAACAGCATACAGAGTTTGGTGACCTTCCCCAGGGAAGCAGTGCTACTCAGAGGAAGAGGAACTTCCTAACTAACGAGGCAAATCTGCCATACTTTTATTCCACATTAGAAGTGGGCAATGCAGATTCCTCCGGACCAGAATTGATGGAATATGAAGATTCTGGTACATTAGAAGATACAGAATTAATGGAATGTTCTCTTACTACAAAAGAACCTGAATACTCCTTAAGGTAAAGGTTTGTGTAACCTTAATTCCATAGGCAAGTAGCAAAGGCTACAAACTCTCTCTCTCTCCCTAGCCAAACAGACACAGTAGGCTGTTTGTTCTTTTCTTTTGTTTGACGTTATATGCTGAAGAAAGCTATTTGTGTTATCCATTTACTTTATGTTATAAGCCAAGTTAGGCTATTTATTTCTGTTGTTAAAGAAGAAAACCTCAAAGGGACGGGGAATAAAACCCTAAAAGAAAAAAAGGTTTATGTGTGATTTGTATAGATACAAGCACGGCACAACTACCACCCTCATGAGCCAAACCATACCAGCAGTCAAGGCTGGGGCGGATGAGGTGTGACAATATACACTATTGTTTCTTAGACCATCTGCCTGCATGCTGCATGGCATGGCATGGCCCCATGGACAAGTCCTATGAGGTACTTATATCATTCCCTTCCTTCTCAACAACACTGCACTGGAATATAGTCTACTATTCATTTCATCAGCTGGCTTGACTGCCAGAAAGCACAATAATGAAAAGCTCACTTGGAAACATCTGCAATATGCATGTGCCGTAGCTCCAACCAGAGCTCATCATCCTCGTCCAACAGCACCTGCTTCTCCCGTGAATCACCAATGCCTGTTGTTTCATAGCTATGGGGAACAGAAAAAACATTATGGACCAAATAAAGAAATAATATGCATGATAGTCTCTTCCAGGAGAAAAGCACATGGAAAAACTAAATGCTGGTTATCCTTTAATAGTATGGGAATGCAATACTAAGAAAAAACTTCACTACTAGTGCAGAGACAGCCTAACGCCTACAGTATAATCTAATCTGTGGCTCACCTCTTACCTGTAAATGTCTTGCTGAATGTCCAGCAGGTCATAGGCCATGGCTTGGAAGGTCAGCTCATGAAGCAATGGAGACACTGGATCGTAACTGCGGTCCAGGATCAGGAGCTGTGAGCGTGCTTTATCAGGACCCTGAGGAATTCGACAAAGGAAGACATAAGCAGCCTGATGCAGGGGGCTCAGTAAAGAAATCTAGTCAAACATTCAATAAGTTAGCAAAATTCCAAAGCATCTATCGAAACTAATTCTCCAATACTTGAAGGAAGGTCAATCTATCCCAAAATCAAAGCCATTATCTTTAGCCGTACATCCTTCCCATAAATCTAAGCCAAGAGAAGCTATTCATTCATTCTACCCAGTCCACCAAAAATCCAAGGCATAAGGATAAATCCATTCAATTCACCACTTGCAATCTGAGAAGTAGAAATTTTAACAACCCTTTGTTTCTATAAACCGTCTCCTCCTGAGCTGTATACTTTTAACTTCACCCATAGTATTTTGCACAACTAAAGTCTAGGGGTATTGACCAAGTATCTTCTGACCTTAATAAGGCTAGCTGGGGGAAAACATTAAGGTAGGCGGGCATGTTTCCAAAAGAAAACAAAAATCTGCACACCCCCTTCATAAAATGGTTCACAAAATGCCACCAGAAGCCATGAGACAGCCCTCTGGAGATGGGTTCATGCATGTTTAACTAGCCAAGAGATACCAGAGAGCTAGAGGGACACATAAGAAGCTCCCTAGAAGATCCTAGTACTTCCCTCTGGCTCTCAAAGTCACAATTGGAGATGCAAAAGTTGGATTCAGCACAAAGTATCTCTGTCTATTATGTAATAGTGTGACAATACGCTCTGGAAAGGTTTATAATGTAGAAACAAAGAAATGTGACGGCAGAAAAAGACTGACACTTATCCAGTCTGCCTTTCCATACCAACTACTACAGTCTCTATTTTCAATTTAACGAGCTTCTGTGTTGGTCCCATGCTTTCTTGAATTCAGAAACTGCTCTGGTCTTTACTACCGCCACTGGGAAAGTATTCCACGCATCTACCACTCTTTCCGTTAAGTCATATTTCCGCCTATTATTCCTAAGTCTATCCCCTTTCACCTTTATCCTATGCTTCCTCGATGCAGAGCTTTCTTTCATTTGAACAAGCCTCTCCTCCTTTGCATTAACGCCATGGAGGTATTTAAATGTGTCTTTCATATCTCTTCTCTCCCACCTTTCCTCCAAATTATACATATTGAGATCTTTAAGTCTGTCCCCATATGCCTTAGGATGAAGCCCATGGAGCATTTTGGTAGCCACTCTCTACACCGACCCTATCCTGTTTATATCCTTTTGAAGGTGTGGTCTCCAGAATTGCACATAACACTCCAAAAGAGGTTTCTCCAAAGAGGAACACATATCTAATAGTGTTCCTCTCAAGATCCCTAGCACTTAAATCCCTAGAGCTTTATAAAGAGAAAGCACAGTTACTTACCTGTAACAGGTGATCTCTGGGAACAGCAGGAATAAGTCTTCACATATGGGTACGTCGCTACCGACAGAGTCTGCACGGGAACGCTTCCCAGCGTCCAATCAGAAAGCTTTTGGAAGCATCCCAACACGCCTGCGTGCTACCTTCCCACCTTTCCCAACTGCCTCTCCTCGGTTAAGTTTTAAGCTGAGACAAAGAGAGAGAGAGCAAGGAAAGGAAAGATAGAGATAGAGAAATGCAACTCCTAGGGGAGGTGGGTGGGTTGTGAAGACTTATTCCTGCTGTTCCCAGAGATCACCTGTTACAGGTAAGTAACTATGCTATCTCCAGGAACAAGCAGGAATGAGTCTTCACATATGGGGACTCCCAAGCTGAGATGCCCAGAGGGAGTCGTAGCATGTTGCGAGTTTAGAAAGAGCCATGCTATACCTCAGGGCCTCAGGCATCCTGGGGATGGAGGGTAGGAGTTGAATACAGAAAAGGAGCTGTGGAACAGCTGGGTTAGAACAGGGCTTCTTAAGGGGGAAGACCCTGTATAGGGGCATTTAGCAGTAAAATATTGTGATATGGGCCTCCCTTGTTGGCATTGCAAAGGTCTACTGAGGTTCGTATGGATCTGTTAAAAGAGCCAGTGAAGAATCTCAAGGAGTACCTCACTGAGAAGTAGAGGTAAAACAAAGTAGAAAAAAACAAGTGGAGGGTAGTATAAGAGGTAGAGCTTCAGCGGAAGACGCAGAAGGTACTATTACAGAAAGCTTAAGCTGTTTTGGTCCAAAAACAGTACAAACTTAGGACCAAGAGAAAAATGAGTCTGACTCAACTGGACTGGTAATGGAATCAGTCCATGTAGGAGAGAAAGGGTATGGAGACCCTTGTATCTGATAAGAAAGTAAGGACAGACTTAGGAGCGCTAAGCTTTAGATTAACTGAAGCTCTGCAATGTCTTTCCTAAATGGGGTCAATTAGGAAAGAAAAAGGTACATGGAGAGCTTCAGCAGTACCTAACCCTGAAAGGTTATGGTAAGGAAAAAAATTGTTAATTACCACAGGAAGTGGTTATAAGTGTAGAACCCTAAGTACATAAGAACATAAGATATGCCATACTGGGTCAGACCAAGGTCCATCAAGCCCAGTATTCTGTTTCCAACAGTGGACAATCTAGGTCATATGTACCTAGCAGTTTCCCCAAGAGACACAAGTTCCACAATGCTTGTACTGGGTCAAGCATTGATATCTTCGGTCACTTCTTAATAATGGTTTATGGACCTTTCCTCCAGGAACTTGTCCAAACCTTTTTTAAACCCAGCTACACTAACAGCCTTTACTACATCCTCCGGTAACAAATTCCAGAGTTTGATTACACGTTGAGTGAAAAAATATTTTCTTTTATTAGTCTTAAATAGTTTACCCTGTAGCTTCATTGCATGTCCCCTAGTCTTTCTATATTCTGATAACGTAAACAATCAATCTACGTTTACCCGTTCCACTCGATTCATTAATTTATAGACTTCTATCATATCTCCCCTCAGCCGTCTCTTTTCCAGGTTAAAGAGCCCTAACCTTTTTAGCCTTTCTTCATAGGAGTATCCTTCCATCCAATTTACCACTTTGGTGGCTCTTCTCTGTACCTTTCCTAAAATCGCTATATCCTTTTTAAGATACAGCGACCAGAATTGCATACAATATTCAAGGTGCGGTATGACCATGGAACCATATAGAGGCATTATAATACCTTTTGTTTTATTTTCCATTCCTTTCCTTATCATACCTAGCATTCTATTTGCTCTCTTGGCCGCCGCTGCACACTGGGCCGAGGGTTTTAACATGGTATCCACAATGACGCCTAAATCTTTTTCCTGGGTGCTGGTTCCTAATGTGGAACCTTGCAACGTGTAACCATAGTTTGGGTTGTTCTTCTCTAGGTGCATAACCTTGCACTTGTCCACATTAAATTTCACCTGCCATTTTGATGCCCAGTATTCCAATTTATCAAGATCCTCTTGCAATTTTTCACAATCCTCTTGGGTTTTAACAACTTTAAATAGTTTTGTGTCATCTGCAAATTTGATAACCTCACTCGTTATTCCACTTTCCAGGTCATTTATGAATATGTCAAAAAGCAGAGGACCCAGCACAGATCCCTGGGGTACACCACTATTCACATTTCTCCATTGGGAAAATTGGCCATTTAGCCCTACCCTCTGCTTTCTATCTTTTAACCAGTTCCTGATCCACAATAGTACACTGCCTCCTATCCCATGACTCTTTAGTTTTGCCAAAAGTCTCTGATGAGGGACCTTGTCAAAGGCTTTCTGAAAGTCCAGATACATAATATCAACCGACTCACCTTTGTCCACCTGTTTATTCACTCCTTCAAAAAAACATAACAGATTAGTAAGACAAGATCTTCCTTGTCTAAAGCCATGTTGGCTGTCTCCCATTAGGTTGTGACTATCTACATGCTGAGTAATTTTATTCTTTATGATGGTTTCTACCATTTTTCCCGGTACTGACGTCAGGCTCACCGGACTGTAGTTTCCCGGATCACCCCTGGAACCATTTTTAAAAATTGGTGTTACATTGGCGATCCTCCAATCTTCAGGTATTAGAGATGATTTTAATGATAGTTCACAGATTACTGATAGCAGTTCTGCAATCTCATATTTCAGTTCTTTCAACACCCTTGGATGTATACCATCCTGCCCAGGTGATTTGCTACTCTTCAGTTTATCTAATAGTTGTAAGACATCTTCCCGCTGTATCGATATTTCCTTCAATTCTTCCGCACCTTTAAATACCACTTCAGTCATGGGTAACATCCCTACATCTTCCTCAGTAAAGACCGAAGCAAAGAATTCATTCAGTCTCTCCGCTATCGCCTTGTGGCCTCCTAGTGCTCCTTTAACCCCTTTATCATCTAATAGACCAACTGACTCTCTCACAGGTTTTTTGCTACGAATGTACTTGAAAAGGTCTTTATTTCGCGTTTTTGCTTCCGCAGCAAGCTTCTTTTCAAATTCTCTCTTTGCCTGCCTTATCAATGCCTTGCATTTGACTTGCCAGTGCTTGTGCTGTTTCCAGGTTTCGTCGTTTGGCTCTTTTTTCCATTTCCTGAAAGATGCTTTTTTGGCAGCAACAGCCTCTCTGACCTCACCTTTAAACCATGCTGACAGTTTTTTGGACTTCCTTCCACTTTTCTTAAAGCGTGGAATACAGCTGGTCTGGGCTTCCAAGATAGTATTTTTCAACAACACCCAAGCTTGATGTACGTCTAACCTTCGCAACTGCTCCTTTTAGTTTTTTCTTAACTGTTTTCCTCATTTTATCATAGTCTCCCTTTCGAAAGCTAAAAGGTAGTACTGTGGATTTCCTTACTATCCCTCCTCTACTAATTAAATCAAAGGCGATCATGCTATGATCACTATTGCCAAGTAGCCCCAACACCCTTATCTCTTGCACTAGATCTGGTGTTCCACTAAGGACTAGGTCTAATATGGCTTCCCCTCTGGTTGGTTCATGAACCAGCTGCTCCAAGAAGCAGTCATTTATTTCATCTAGGAACTTTATCTCCCTAGCATTTCCTGACGTGACACTGACCCAGTTGATACCGGGGTAATTGAAATCACCCATTATTATTACTGCACTGTAACTTTTGTTAGCTTCCTTGATTTCTTTGAGCATTTCATCATCCATTTGGTCATTCTGGCCAGGTGCTCGATAGTACACCCCCCACTGCCATTGCCTTCCCCCTTTCATATGGAATTTCAATCCATATAGATTCTACAGCAGATTTTGTTTCCTGCAAAACTTTAATCCTTTCTGAGTCAATGCCCTTTCTAACAGAGCGCAACCCCTCCACCAATTTGATCAGCTCTATTATTACGATATAGTTTGTACCCAGGTATCAGTGTCCCACTGGTTGTCCTCCTTCCACCATGTCTCTGATATTCCAATCATATTTAACCTTTCATTTAGTGCTATATATTCTAACTCTTCCATCTTATTTTTTAGACTTCTAGCATTTGCATACAAGCATTTTAGAGAATGTATTTTATTCATGTTAATTTGGCTATTGTTAGACATGGGTAAATTGGGATCTTTAAGCTCTGTCTGCTCCATACTTGAGGGCATTTGGGCTACTTTACTCTTTTGTGGTACCCCTCTGCTTTTGGTAGTATCCTTCAAGGATACATTCTTCCAAACCATCCACTCTTGGGCGACTGTCGGCTTTCCCCTAATATCTAGTTTAAAAGCTGCTCTATCTCCTTTTTAAAGGTTAATGGCAGCAGCCTGGTTCCATCCCGGTTAAGGTGAAGCCCATCCCTTCGGAAGAGCCCCTCCTTTCCCCAGAATGTTCCCCAGTTCTTAACAAATCCAAAACCCTCATCTCTGCACCATTGTCTCATCCACGCATTGAGACTCCGGAGCTCTGCCTGCCTTTTGGGTCCTGCGCGTGGAACAGGAAGCATTTCGGAGAATGCTACCCTGGAAGTTCTGGATTTCAACTTCCTACCTAAAAGCCTAAATTTTGCCTCCAGAACCTCCCTACCACATTTTCCTATGTCATTGGTACCTACATGTACAAAGACAGCAGACTCCTCCCCAGCACTATCTAAGACCTTATCTAGGTGGCGCGTGAGGTCCGCTACCTTCGCACCAGGCAGGCATGTTACCAGGCGATCCTCACGTCCACCAGCCACCCAGCTATCTACATGCCTAATGATCGAATCACCAACTCTAACGGCTGTCCTAACCCTTCCCTCATGGGCACAAGGCCCTGGAGAAACTTCCTCGGTGCGAGAGGGTTTTACATCACCTGGAGGACAGGTCCTAGTTACAGAATCACGTCCTGCCACACCAGGGTGATGCTCTCCTGTCACCTGACCTCTCTCCTCTATGGCAACAGGGGTGCTGCCAGACTGGAGGTGGGACTTCAGGACTATATCCCTGTAGGTCTCGTCTATGTACCTCTCTGTCTGTCTTATGCTTTCCAAGTCTGCTACTTTAGCCTCTAGAGAACGGACTTGTTCCCTGAGAGAAAAGAGCTCCTTGCACCTAGTGCACACGTAAGACCGCTCACCAACTGGGAGAAAATCATACATGTGACACTCAATGCAAAAAACTGGAAAGCCCTCATCCCGCTGCTGGACTGCTGTCTGCATCTTAGTTTTAAGTTTGTGTCTAGATCTTTAAGTTCTTACTTACTAAGGGTTGCTATGGGTATTTATACCAATAAAACTGTACCTAATACGTTTAATATACCTTGTTCACCTGAAGCTTAATCTCAGGTCATTAGTGTATGACTGATTTGGGTAATGAGCTTCACCTGAAAGCACCTCCTGTCTTTTAAGATGTGTAAGTACCTATAAAACTATGATTATCCCAGGGGAGGGTGGGTGTGGGGAGGGCTGCTACACAGTACCCTGTCTTGTGCTGCTGAGGTAAGCTAAATTCTGATTTGATTTAAATTATAGCTCTTAGCTGCTGCTAGGCTCTAACTTCTTATGAAATTTAAACTACAAGCTCTCTGCTGGGTATGAAATGTAACCAGAAAGCTCTCCTCTGTGTTTTAAATTCAAACTTTAATTGCTGCTACTAGGCCCTAACTGATCCAACAAAAAACAGTGGGTTCACAGATTAAGTAGCTTTAATACAAAGAATTCTTTTTAGAAAATTACCAGAAGTATATACTCACAGTTGCACATTTCTCTCCAGAAGTAACAGTCCCCCTTTCTAGTCTTCCTTCAAGTATGCTAGCAAAGCATTGATAGGGGTAGTGCCCATCTGTCAGGATCATATAGGAATGTAAGGATATCTGAACAGATAGATAGATATGTGGATACATATCTACCTAAAAAATAAATCTCACTAGATGTGTGTGTGTATATATATATATATATATATATATATATATATACACACACACACACACACATCTAAATATATACACATATAGGGGATATATGCATATATAGAGAGAGAGATATGTATGGGCAGAGGACACACAGATACAAATATATAGATATATATATGTAGGCATATAGACACATGTCTCCAGGTATGTGGATGGAGAGATGTCTATAGAACCAGATCCCCCCTAGGGATATGGGGAGAGAGAAAGATTCATCTGATAGCAAGAAGGTGGATACCTGCTTGAATAGATGCATAGAGAATCCTCTTTTCCTGGTTATGACTGGCAGAGTCAGAGAAATGGTCTCTCTGACAAGGAGTCGTCTAGATTCCTTTGAGAATTTGAGCTCTTGAATAACCAGGATGGCCTACGTGAAAAATGCAGAGGATAACTTCAGTCTGCAGGCAGGAAGTCCAGATCTCTCCAGAACTGCAGTATTGAGAATGGTTAGAGGACACCACTGGAGGAAGATACCATAGTGACCCGCCTATGAGGGCAAGATGGGTATCAGGCGTCCTTTAGCTGCCACTGAAAGAAAATTATCTCTGACGAGAAGACCAAAGGAGATATGGGCCAAACCAGGGAATTGGCCATTCTTTAGGTTTTCACGTGATGAAAGGCCTGAGCCTTATGTCTCAAAAGAGATTTAAGATGAGATGGAAAGGGTAGGGAATACTTACCAGTCATGAAACATGACTGGGGAAACCCCTCCTAACCATCTGAGGTTATCTGCGAGGCAAGATACTAATGCTCTCTAGCAAGGGCCCATAGTGCAAAGCTACTCTGTAGAGTTGCAGAGAGCATGCTGCAGGTTGGTTAGAAGAAAAAACTGGCTGTAGTTAAACTATTCTGTCAAGGACAAGGGAGAATAGGGTTTCCCAAACAAGACTGATAAGCTGTTTGGGGTTTAGCATCAAGGCTAGAAGGATTGCTAGTGGAGGGGAACCCCTGGTTGTGTAGTGAACAGAACCAGTGGCTTAACCATTAGGAATTGCTATATGTGCAGCAACTACCAGGACAGAGGAGGAAATTTCTTTTCCTTCTCCCTTTTTTAGATTGGGAAAAAAACAGACATAGTAGGATCTCCTATTGTCTGATGAGCTGCCCTAAGGTAACAAAAGGGGAGACAACTCCGGAAGGGAGAATCCCCCGGTAGAACAGGTAGAGGACCATAGGGGCTTACCATTGTAAAAGAGCCACTCTTACAAACCACAGGTTGTAGTAAGAGGGAGGTAAGACAGGTGAGAAGATACATGCCAGTACAGGGAAACAACTGTCTATTGATAGTTGTTACTTCTCTTTTCTCCAAGAGGAAGAGGAAAACCTATTAAGTATGGGCATGATCATCATAAGACACTTAGGGTTAAAGAAAAGATGTCTCATGAAGAGATATCTAGGAAGGTTAGAATAAATTTAGTGCAGATACTGCAAATGATTAGAAGCAGACTGCCACTCTAACCACCAACCAAGAGGGGCAATGATGATCTATTTGAAACCCTGCAACTGCTGGGTTTGTTGACCCTGTTGAGGTTGTGGATTCTTCCGACCAGGGCGATGTTTCCCCTGTTTGGGAACATCTGTATGATGGGCAGAAGATGGATGAAACTTTCTCCCCCTAGGGGAAGAAAGTTTGGCAGGACATTTCCTACCAACTGGGAAAGAGAAAGGCGTAGTACAGCCTCTGGAAACAGGAAAGTCAGTGGTTAACTGAGCAACCTGGAGTAAAGACTCCTTGTTAAAGAGATTTTCTCCAGTGGAAGGAGTATTTCCCAGTCTTTCTTGTCCCCATTTGTCCAAGTCTGAAGCCTGGAGCCAGGCTTTACGTCGTGCCCCTATAGCTATAGCAGAAGTCCTGCTAACAGACTCGAAGGAGTCTAGGGAAGCACGAATAAGGAACCTAGAGATATTTTGAGCATGACTAGCCAGTGAGGAATAGTCTGCACTTTTGGGCTCTTGAAGAAAAGGAGTCAAAAAAAGTAATTTCTTTGTGACCTTCTCAAGAGATAACCCCATATAGAAGATATATGAGAGACTTCTTGCTGAAAGCATGGATGCCTGGAAGGTTTGGCATCCAAAGGCATCTAAAGTCTTAGACTCACGACCTGGTGGATAAGAAGAGTGCGTGGATAAGAAGAGTGCTCGGATAAGAAGAGTGCTTTTTAGAACTCTTCACCCGCCTCATTTCTGATTCTACAACAATGGAATGATGAGGAAGTTGAGTCTTTTGAAACCCTGGAGAGGGGGGCACCTGATATAGAAGATCAGTTGCTCTAGAAGGTGGGGGTACCTTTAAAGGAGCTTCCCACATTCGTAGAAGGAGATCCTGCAAGTAATGATGCAAATGAAGCATGATGTTCTCCTTTGCTCTCCCAGGAATATACAGGGATCCTGTATTCCCTTGTGTAGGATCCTGTCCAGGAATAGAAATGGCAAGTGATTTTGCCATATCCAGGAGAAAAGCTTGAAAACAAGAATCCTCAGAGGGAAATTCTTTTGGATAGGCTAGATCTGTTGAAGAACTAGCGTTGGCACCGAAGGATCTATCCAACTTTACAGGAATAGAAGATCCTGAATGGTGAAGTATGGGATCCTTAGAGGATGGTCGCCGGTACCGCAGGAGGTCGGGACCAGCGACAGTCGGTAGCACATCGCCCATGCTAGGGATCGATTCCAAACTCGGTATCGAGGGAAGCGAGCCTGACAAGAGAAACATGGAAGGTACCGACAGCAATGGTAATGTGGATACCGGTACCAACTTCGGTACCGTATCCGATACCGGTGGATGAAAGCCAGCCGGTGACAACTCTAACAGTATCGAAGAAACCGAGGGTGCCAGACCTTGATCGGAACCGTGCCTTCAGTACCGTCTGGTGTCAGTGCCAAGGCGAGTCGGTATCCAGTCCTCCAGACTGCAGATCGATTCCAGACTTGGCATCGAAGGAAGCAAGTCTATCGATGCACATCTGGAGGGTACCGACGTCGGTACTAGTATCGGTACTGGGAGCGATACTGATACTGGAAGGTCGGTCTGTAGCGTATCCAACGGCCCCGTAGGTACAGAAGACGCCAGACGACGATCCTTGGTGAGGAATGTTTCATCCAACACCATTGCCAATGCCGGGGTATCAGTACCGCTTGAAGAGGATGCCACCACCGAGCATGGCTCAGGTATGTTCTGTGAGGGGTGAACCTCAGGAACAACCTGAAACCCCACAAGGGCTTTGGAGGCCGAAGTCTCCCACCGGGGTTTTGAAGCCAATGTGTTCGAGGGCAAGGCCAGAGGCATCTCTATGCTGTGCATGAGATCTGCCACTCGAGGACAGGCAGGTTACCTGATCCTGTGTAGAAGAGATGGTCGGTGCCCTAAAATTGGATGGGGACTGCGTATCAAGGGGAACTCGATGCTGAAAACTTCTTCCCACAATACTATTGCAGGAGGGAAACTCCTGAGGAAAATGGTCAGGACCCAAGCCGGTTAGACACCAATTGTGAGTGTCTGAAATTAAGTTTGTACCGCCACAGTTTGTACATTTCTTGAGGATAGTGGCTGGCGGTTCCAGGAAGTTAAGTGAATAGGCCTAGCAGGCCTAAAAAACCGTGAGGCACTAAGAAGGAAAAAGTATTCCTTAAAAAGGAAAAAAAATTTACAAGAAAGGAGAAAAGAAACACCGGCGGTACCGGTGGAGTCGGGGAAGGCAGCTGCGACCACATGAAAACCAAAAAATAAAAGTAGTATTTTTTGCGGTGACAGGAAGACGTCCTACCGGTTCGGCGGAAAAACGAAAACTGAGGAGAGGCAGTTGGGAAAGGCGGGAAGGCAGCACGCAGGCATGTTGGGATGCTTCCAAAAGCGTTCTGATTGGACGCTGGGAAGCGTTCCCGCGCAGACTCCATCGGTACCGACGTACCCATATGTGAAGACTCATTCCTGCTTGTTCCTGGAGATATTAGACTTACCTGCTAATTGTTGTTCCTTGAGGAACTCCAGTCCAGTCCCACACCTCTGGGTACTGTACCTCTTCCAACAGCTTGGAGGCTGAGTCTGTCATCTTTTTGATGACGCTAGTGTACATATGCAGCTGGCACCGCCCACCAGCCCCAGTACCTATTGACAAAGCAGACTCAGAGGAGTAACAAATAAGTAGTTAAACATGCAACAAACACTTCTATGTCTAAATAAACTAGTACTCCCTCCATCCTCTGGGAAGGATACCCCGTTCCCCACTCCAGGATGAAGAGGCCTACCTGTTGAGCGCCTGAGCAACTCCCACCAGCAGGAAGTGAGCAACCGAATCTTCTGGTCCGCCCCTCCCCTAAACATTGATTACACCTCCCTCCCAGGCTCCTCCTGGCCACTTCCTCCACCAAGGGAACCAGCTTCAGGACCGGGGTGTGCACAGATCATCACAAGAAGCACTCAGAGGGGGTTCCGGGACTGGACTGGAGTTCCTCAAGGAACAACAATTAGCAAGTAAGTCTAATTTCTCTTTCCTTATCGTCCCTCCAAGTCCAGTCCCGCACCTCTGGGATGTATCAGAGCAGTTAAAGTAACATGAGGGACCCGCACAACCAGCCTGAAGCACTGCCGATCCGAAACGAGCATCCCCCGCCGCCTGGACATCCAGGCGAAAATGTTCAGAAGTATGCCACCCTACAGATCTCCACTGGCGGAACTAAAGTATACTCTGTCCATGAGGCTGAATGAGCCCTTATGGAATGCAACTGCAACCCCGCCGGCACTGTTCGACCCTTCAAGATGTATGCCGACGTGACTGCCTCACTGATCCATCTGGAAATGGATGCTTAGCTGCTGCCTCACTTTTGCGCGACCTGCCAAACACAACCAACAGACGGTCCGATCTACGAAAGGACAATGCCCTTTTCACATACCTTTGCAGGACTCTTACCATCCAGGTGGCACAGCTGTGGAGTGCCATGGCCCATACCTGCTCTCGCCCACATTCCCGCTCACCAGAGCCAGTAAGGAAACGTATACTAAATAAATAAGGAAATGGCCTGATCTACATGAAATGCTGACAACACCTTGGCAAAAATGAAGGTACTGGGCACCAGACCACTTTCTCCTTGAAGAAAGAAAGGGGAATGGCTCCTGGCATGACAGGGTCCGAAACTCTGAAATCCTGCGTGCCGAGCAATTCCAGGAATACCATTTTCAGAGCCAAATCCTGCAGTAAAGCTTGACTCAATGGCTCAACGGGTTCCCCAGACAGCACCAGACTGAGATTCCAAGGCGGTACCACTGCCCTCTTTGGCAAATGGAGGTGGGTCACCACCCCTAGAAAGCTCAGCACGTCTGAGTGTGTACCCAACGGCACCCCGTGGACTTTCCCGCGATAACTGGAAAATCGCCGCCAGTTGCATCCTCAAGGAACTGGCAGCTAGTCCCTTATCAAAACCGGACTGCAAGCAAGCCAAGATGTCCGGGACGGAGGCAGTGGAAGGGCGCGGCTGCCTCCCTCTGCACCATGATTCAAAGATGAGTCCTACGCAGATGCACGACAGGTTCGTAGACCACCTCAGGGCCTGTAGCAAGGTCGCTATCCCTGAGCCCGATTATACTTTCTTCTTCAACCTCGCCCTATCATGAGCCATGCCGTAAGCAAGAATTAATCCATCTGGGGCATGCAAAGCGGCTCCTGCATCAAGAGGTCCTTCCGAACCAGAAGCCACCAGTGTCAATCCGCCAGTATCCGAATCAGGTCAGCATACCACGGGCACTTCAGCCAGTCTGGTGCCACCAGAATCACAAATCCCTGGAGCGCCTCTAGCCATTGCACTAACCGGCCTATGAGCGTCCACGAGGAAAAAAAGAGAAGACTCTCTTCGAGCCACTGCTGAATTAGAGCACCCAGGCCCTTGGATGTCTTTTCTTCTACTGAAAAACCATCAGGCCTTGGCCAACTCGAACATTGCCATTAGGTCCATGACCAGTGTGCCCCATCGGCGGACCACCTGCTTGAACACCTCCCAATTGAGCTGCCACTCTCCAGGGTCCATGCGCACTCGGCTGAGGTAGTCTGCTATCACGCTGTCAACTCCTGCTACGTGCGCCGCTGATAATGCCTGGAGACGAATCGCTGCCTATCCGAAAAGACCTTTGGCCTCCTCCTCCAGGGCTGCAATGCCCATGCCTCCTTGCCGGTTGATGTAAGTCACCAGGGTCACATTGTCTGAGAGGACTTGGACCACCTTCCCCTGCAAACATGGCTCAAAACGTTCAAGCGTCAAGGTCACCGCTTGCATCTCGAGCCTGTTGATCGACCACAGGGCCTCCTGCAGACTCTTGTCCCTGAACAAAGCGTCTTTCGAAATGGGCTTTCCAACCTGATAGGCTGGTCATCCGAGGAACCCACACCAGGGACTCCTTCCACATGCAGCCACCAATTGAGGGCTCTCCTGGTGCTCCGTGGGCAGGGGAGTACTTGGGACAGGGGTTAACTCTGATGGGCCCATCGATGGAGCAGAGCCCTCTACAGCAATTACATATGCGCCCTTGCCCATGGGACTAGCTCAAGAGTAGCCGCCATGGTCCCCAGAACCTGCAGATAATGTCATGCTGATGGTCTTGCCCTCTTCAGGACCTGCCGTATCAACTGTCATAGTTCCTGCGCCCGGCGAACTGGCAGGAAATTCCTGCCCGCGCAGGTATCAAAGCACGCTCTCAAATATTCTAGCTCCTGGGCCGGCTGTAACTGGCCCTTGGCCAGGTTGAACCCCAACCAAGACTTTGAAGGAACACTCCCACCTGCACTGTTACTCTTTTCACTATCGTCCCTGGACTTTGCCTGGATCAGCCAACTGTCTGGGTACAGGTGGAAGAGAACCCTTTCTTTGTGGAGAGCTGCCGCCATCACCACCATGACCTTGGTGAAGGTACGAGGGGTGGTTGCCAGACGGAAGGGCAACGCTCGAAACTGGAAATGACCCCTTGGCGCCGCAAAGCGGAGAAACTGTTGATGTTCTGGATGGAAGGGAAAGAGTAGTTACTCACCTGTAACAGGTGTTCTCCAGGAGCAGCAGGAATCAGTCCTCACATATGGGTGTCATCGGCGCCGATGAAGCCCCAGCGGAGCATTTTCCCAGCTTTCTATGAAAGCCTTTGGGAATGCAGGCACGCATGCGCGATTCCCTTCCCGCCTAAAGGTGCCATCTTACCTCAGTCAAATGACATAGCTAACAGCACACAAAAATGAAAATTAAACTATGTACAACTGCAACTCCAAGGGGAAGAGGGAGGGTTGTGAGGACTGATTCCTGCTGCTCCTGGAGAACACCTGTTACAGGTGAGTAACTACTCTTTCTCCAGGACCAAACAGGAAGTCAGTCCTCACATATTTTTTTATTTTTATTTATTTATTTTTATTTAGCAAGCATTTGTATACCGCTCCTTCCAGCGATCAGAAGCGGGTAAGATTACATGGAAAAAGCTGTCGAATCAAGACAGAATAATTTTGATTTGTACATAAAGATTCAAAAGGTTAGCACGTCATGCAGAAAATTATCTACTTCTAAGCTAAGGGGACATATGGGTGACTCCCCAGATCTGGGCTACCGAGGAACCCAGGCTGAACAAGAGAACTCCCTCTAGTCTCAGCAGCAAAGAAAGGCTTTTCAAGGAAACAACCTCCACCGGTAGCCCAACAGAGGGCAGGAGTTGCCTAAACCTCAAAGAGATTCCGGAGTACTGCCTGGCCAAAAGCACTGTCCCTACGGGACTCCCTCTCCAGGCAGTAATGGGCCGCAAACGTCTGGCTTGAAGACCAAGTTGCAGCCCTGCAGAAGTCTACCAAGGGCAGAGCGGAGATGAGCCACTGAGGCAGCCATTGCCCTGACACGATGGGCCGTGACCCTACCCTGCAAAGGAAGGTCAGCCGCCTTGTAAGCCCAGGTGATACAGTCAGCCACCCAGATGGACAAGGTACGCTTGGACACAGCCAACCCCAACTTATTGGTGTCAAAGGAGACGAAGAGCTGAGTAGCCCTTCTATGCCCCTGCGTATGGTCAAGGTAGAAGGATAAGGCCCTCCTACAGTCCAGGGTATGCAGGACTGCTTCAGCCTGGCTAGCATGAGGCCTAGGGAAGAATGTTGGAAGAACGACCTCCTGATTGAGGTGGAAAGAGGAGACAACCTTAGGGAGGAACTCTGGATGAGTCCTGAGGACTACCCTGTTCCTATAAATCCTGGTGTAAGGCCTGTCACAGACCAGGGCCTGAAGCTCACTTACTCGCCTAGCCGAGGTAAGGGCTATCAGGAAGAGTGTCTTCCAGGAGAGGAAAAGTAGTGGACAAGTAGCCATCGGCTCAAAAGGTGGGCGAGTCAGTTACTGCAAGACCACATTCAGCTCCCACTCAGGGGCAGGAGGATGGATGGAAGGCTTGAGTAAAAGCAAGCCCCTGAGAAAGCGAGACACCAAGGGGTGACCAGATAGAGATTGCCCCTCTACCAATGAGTGGTGAGCTGCTAGAACTGAGAGGTGGACCCGAACAGAATTGGACTAAAGTCCCTGATTGGATAAGTGCAGTAAGTACTGAAGAATTACTGGCACAGTACAGGAGAAAGGATCCTCTGTAAGTAGGTGACACCACACAGAAAACCTCTTCCACTTGAGAGCATAGGTTTTCCTAGTAGACTGTTTCCTAGAGGCTAGGACAACCTCCTCAACTTCCTAAGGTAGGCCGCAGGGAGCCAAAACTACCCTTGCAGCCTCCAGGCCATCAAATTGAGAGACCTGAGATTGGGGTGCAAAGGGAACCCTGGTCCTGTGTGAGAAGGTCGGGATACAACCCCAGAGGCAGTGGAGGATCTACCGCCAGTTGAAGCAGAAGAGGAAACCAAGGCTGTCTCGGCCACCTGGGAGCTATCAGCAGGACCGAGGCCTTGTCCTGGAGAATCTTGAATAGGGTTCGGGCCACCAACGGCGTGGGAGGAAACGCATAGAGGAGGCCCTGAGACCAAGATATCAGAAAAGCATCCGCTGCTATCCGCAGAGGATGTGGTTGCCTGGAGCAGAACTTTGGCAGTTGCTTGTTCATGGAGCTGGCAAAGAGATCCATCAAAAGGAGACCCCCATTTCAGGAAGATCTTCTGAACCAATGAAGGATGCAGCTGCCACTCGTGTGGCTGCAGTATCCTGCTTAACCTGTCTGCCAGGTAGTTGTCCTGGCCTGGAAAGTACACAGCCCTGAAGAGCATGTTGTGCTTCAGGGCAAAAGAACAAAGGTCCTGAGCTTCCCGACAAAGGATCCTGGACCCAGTTCCGCCCTGTTTGTTCACATAAAACATGGCAACCTGGTTGTCTGTCTGAATCAGGACAGACTGTTGAGCCAGGGTAGGAGTGAAAGCTTTGAGTGCTAATCGAATAGCTCTGAGTTCGAGGAGATTGATCTACTGTGCAGCTTCCCAGGGAGACCAGAGGCCCTGGGTGCACTTGCCCAGACAATGCGCTCCCCAGCCTTGCAGGAAGGCATCTGTTGTTAGCATCACTGTGAAACCTGGAATCTGAAAGGGCACCCCTTTCAGCAGATTGGGTGGGTGTAGTCACTAGTTGAGGGAGTGCAGAAATGGTCTGGACACCCTTATCCTGTCTCTGAGGCTGCCTGTGGCCTTTGACCACTGAGTCCGAAGGCACCACTGTGCAGGCCTCATATGGAGCCTGGCATTGGGAGTCACATGTACTGTCGAAGCCATGTGGCCTAGAAGCCGCAGGCAGAGTCTGGCGGAGACCAGGGACCTGCTGAGAAACTGACTTGCCAAGTCCATCAACCTTCGGGTTCTGTTTTCTGGCAAGAATGCCTTTGCCAGGAGAGAGTCCAACCTTGCCCCTATGAACTCCAGGTTCTGGGAAGGGAGCAAAGTGGACTTTGCGAAGTTTATGACAAACCCCAGGCGTTGCAGAAGAGCAATGGTCCTGAGGGTGGCTTGATTGGCCTCCTGACCTGTCTGACCCCTGATGAGCCAGTCGTCCAGACAGGGGAAGACAAAGATGCCCTGATTTCTCAGGTAGGCCGCCACCACTGCTAAGCACTTTGTAAAGACTCTGGGGGCGGAGGTGAGGCCGAAAGGCAGCACTCTGTACTGATAATGGTTTCCTCCCACGATGAACCTTAGGTACTTTCTGTGGTCTGGATGAATGAGGATGTGAGTGTATGCATCCTTTAGATCTAAGGAGCATAGCCAATCTCCCTGCTGGAGGTACGGCAAAAGGGTTCCAAGAGTAAGCATCTTGAACTTTTCTTTCACTAGGAACTTGTTGAGGTTCCTGAGGTCCAGAATGGGGTGAAGGCCACCAGTCCTTTTGGGCACCAGGAAATACCTGGAGTAGAATCCGTGACCATGCAAGTGGGGAGGCAAAGGCTCCACCTCCCTGTCCACCAACAGACCCTGAAGCTCCTGACGGAGAAGGTCTGTGTGCAGAGGAGGCTTTGGAGGCACCCCTGGAAAATATGGGGGTGGCAGTTGGTGGAAATGGAGGACATATCCCCCTCTGGATGATGTCCAGCACCCAACTGTCCCCGGTGATAAGGGGCCACTGGTGGGCAAAGAGGGCGAGACGACCTCCTGTGCAGGGATGGAGAGCAGTGGAGGAGAGGCTATGCTCAAGGAGTCAAAAGCCCCCACCCTGCTGAGTAGTAGCAGGGGCCGGAGGCTTGGGGGCCCTCTGCCTACGGGGCCCATTACCCTGGCCCTTGGCTTGTTGACCCTGGGGAGCAGCTTAGGCAGCCTGATATTGTGGATACTGTTGTAGGCAGTGCCCTTCCTCGGGTAAAAGGTCTTTTTACCCGAGCCCCTTTTTATGAGAAGGGGCAGAGGTCTTCCTCGACAGCCTTGTCGGGGTGAGGTGCTCGGTCTCGAGCTGAGCGGCCTTCTCCGTCATGGGCTTGCCAAACAGGTTTTCACCTCAGCAAGGGACATCGACCAATTTGTCCTGAATCCATGGCTCGAGGTCCGATGACTGCAGCCATGCCTGGCGTCGAGCCGCGATGCCGGCTGCTGCAACTCAGGCCGAAGCCTCGAAGCCATCGTAGGCGGCATGGGACATGAACTTCGAGCAGTCCGGAATCCCCAAGGACAAGGACTTAAATCTCTGCAAGGGTTCCCCGGAGAGACCAGCAGAGAATCCGGCCAACTCCTTGGCCAGATCCCGCAAGTACATGCCCATGTACAGCTGGTAAGACTGGACACGGCAAGCAAGCATCGAGACCTGAAAACGCTTTCTACCGACGCTATCTAGGTTTCGGGCCTCCCTGCCAGGAGGCACCGCGGAATGCATCTTCTGACTTTTCAGACGATGCATGGCTGATTCCACAACCATGGAATGGCGTGGTAGCTGTGCTTTCTGAAAACCAGGGCTCTTACGGAGCCGACAGATCGAATCGACTCGCTTGCTAAGAACCGGCGCCGAGGCCGGTGCCTCCCACATACGGGAGAGGATCCGTTCCAGCATCGGAGGAACCGGGACAGTAAAGTCCTCCTTCGGAGGAGAGTCATACTGCAGCGCCTCGAGCTCTTCAGCTCGAGGCTCTTCCTCGGGATCCGCCGGAATAGCCAAGGCAGTGGCCATATCCCAGACGAACTCCGAAAACCGGGTGTCCTCTGGAGGGGACCTACTCCGGGGCTCAGACTGCGGCAAGTCCGAAGGGACACACCGAGTCTTAAAGGTGTCAGTAGACTCCTCGTCCTCCGTCTCCCAAGCTGACTCATCCGAAGAAGAGTCGGGATCCAACCCCACGGAGCCCTGGAGCCCCCCCCCCCCCCGACGGCGGAAGCACTGGCGTCGACGTCCTCGGCCCCGAACGGGAGGTCGAGGGGGACCGCGACCGAGGTAGACTCCGAGCCACAATGGACTCGAGTATCGGCTCGGTCTCCGGGGTGGACTTTGATGTCGATGTCCTGGTGGTTGGGGCAGATGTGCCAGACAGGCTGGCCATCAGTGCCCGCTGCTGCTCCATGAAGGCAGACATTCTGCTCTCCAAGGATGTCATCCTGAGACTCAGCTCGGGAGACGCAGCAGCCACCGACTCGGGCCCCGGCGGCGGCGGTGCCGGGCCCGACATCGGCTCCCTGGGAGGAGAGTCCACGAGGACTATGGGGCTTACGTGTCAAGCAGACTCCGGCTCCACACGAGGAACTTTGGCAGGCTTCTCCGGTTCCACAGGCCCGGGGCGACGGTCAGGGGTCTTAGACCTGGCCCTCGAGGAGCCAGGGACCTCTTCCTATGACGCCCTTGTGAGCCGTTTCTTCCTCTTGCATTCCCGGTTGGGGGACCCCTTGTCCGAGGAGCTTCGATGGCACTCGGGATCGAAATCCCGAGATGTCGAGGCCTCAGACGAGGTCCGGGCCCGGCCGGAGGCCGAGTCCGAGAAAAGCCTTTCCTTTTGCTGCTGGCGACTTCGTAGTGCCTTGGAAGACATTTTTCCACAGGCCCCGCACGACTTAGGATCGTGGTCTGGGCCGAGGCACCGAAGGCAGCAGTTGTGTGTGTCGGTGAGAGACATTAGTTTCTTACACCGATCACACTTCTTAAAACCACTGGAAGCCATCGGGGAAAAAAAAAAAGAGTCCTCACGAGGTCAAAAGACCGGCCTTCCAGGGAAAAAGAGAAAAAAGGGCGCGAACGCCAGCCACGAAGGGCAAAAACCGAAAAAGAGGAATCGGGCTCGATACCGGTGTACCGAACCCAGCAGGAGGGGAACTGGCATCGAACCGAAAGAAAAAGAGCAAAAAATCACTGAAAAATCTAATTTTAACCAGGAAAAAGTGGATACACGTCCAGTGGGCTTCACAGAAAAAAAGAGACTGAGGTAAAGATGGCACCTTTATTTATTTATTTAACTGTATTTATATCCCGCTTTTCACCGGGTCAAAGCGGTGTAACACATAACAGGGGGGAGGGGAATCAATGGTTATAGGGTGGGGCCATCACCATGGGGCAACATTAATGATTTGGGATGGACATAGACATTTACAATCCTAGTTTCTAATCATGAGTTCTTGAAAAGGGGGTGGTGTTTCTGTTCAGAGATGGTCACAGAATAGGACCGTTTTCAGCTGTTTTTTGAAAGATGTGAGATCACCGTTGTTTCTGATGTGGTTCGGCAGAGAGTTCCAGAGAGATGGAGCATAGAGTTCAAAGGCTCTGTTGCAGGTCCGTTGAGTGGACTTGGTTCTTTTGTGGGGGACGGTGATGGAGTTATTGGAGGATTGTCTGGTTGTTTTTCCGTGGATCGGGCGAGGCAGTACGGTGTGAAGCGGGGTGTTCTGTGTTTGGTGGATGGTTTTGTGGATGAGTAGGATGGCTTTGTACTTGATTCTTGCTTCGATGGGAAGAATGTGTAGGTCTCTTAGGATTGGAGTGATGTGGTCCCATTTTTTCGCATTTTGAATAATCCTTGCTGTAGTATTTAAGGCAGTTCGGAGGGGGTTGGTTTGTGTGGCGGGTAGTCCATGGTAGATTATGTTACAGAAGTCCAGATGTGGGAGTGTCACAGCCTGCATTACTGTCCTGAAGTCCTGGGGTTCGAGGAGGGGTCGGAGACGTTGTACAGTTTTAGCTTTGTGGAATATAGTTCCGGTGGTCTTGTTGATTTGGTGCTTAAGGGTTAGAGCTTGGTCAATGATAATGCCCAGATATCTTATTTTTGGCTGTACCTGAATTTGGGTGGTTCCCATGCTGAGGTGGGTAGGTGGCTTGAAGTCTGGGTCTTTTGTTACTATAAGAGCTTCGTTTTTTTTTAATATTAATGGATAGGTTGTTCTCTTGTAGCCAGTTGGATACATTAGTGAAGCAGGCGGATAGCTGGTCATTTGCTGGGTTTGTGGTTGTAATTGGTGCGTAGAGCATTCTGTCGTCTGCGTATATGTGGAAGTTGATGTTGTGTGTGCGTATGACTGAGCAGAGTGGACGGAGGTAGATATTGAAGAGCATGGCTGATAATGTGGATCCTTGAGGTACTCCTTGATGTTGCTGGTAGGGGGACGAAGTTGAGGTGTTGGTGCGGATCAGTTGTTGTCGGTTGGTTAGATAGGACCTGAACCATTGGAGTACAGTATCTTTGATTCCAACTGTTTTGAGTCTGTGTATGAGGATGTCGTGGGAGATGGTGTCAAAGGCCGCTGATATATCTAGGAAGATCAGGATGTATCCGGAGTTTTTTTCTTGGGTTCCTATGATGAGGGTGTTCATCAGTGTGGTCATGAGGGTCTCGACTCCATGTAGTGGTCGGAAGCCGTGTTGCTGGGGGTCTAGTATATTGTTGATGTCCAGATGTTCTTGGAGTTGACGGACTACCTTCTCTATTATCTTGGCGGTGAGGGGGAGGCTTGCTACTGGTCTGTAGGAGGTGGGGTCTAGGTTGTGCTTTTTCAGGGTCGGTCGAATTATTGTGGTCTTGAGGGCGTCTGGCATGTGTCCTTGGAAAAAGGATTCGTTTATGATGTGGGTTAACGGTGTACTCAGGGCTTCTTTGGTTTTCTTTATCCAATCAGTAGGGCAGGGGTCCAGCAGGGAGGTGGTGGTGTTCAGGCAGGAGATGGTGGAGGATATTTCTTCTTTTGAGGTTGTCTCGAACGTATTCCAGTCTTTGTTTATAATGGTGCATGGATTCGTCTTGGTTGTTTCAGCATAGTGGTTGGAGCTTTGTGGTTGTTGAAGTTGTTTGTATTGCCGGGCTAGGAGATCAAGGGGGATATCTGGCAGCTGGTCAGAATTACTAGGTGCTTTTGTCAGTTTTTTGACAATTTGGAAAAGCTCTCGGGGTTTGTTTATGACTGTCGTGATGATTTTGGTGTGATAGTTTTTCTTCGCGTTGTCGGTTTCTGAGTGGTATGTAGAGAGTTCGTAGAGGTATTTCGTTTTGTCTTTTTCGGTTTTGGTTTTCCTCCATTTCCTTTCTGCTCGTCTAAGAATGGTCTTTAGTTTCCGGAGGGCGGGGGTGAACCATCGGGCTTTTGAGGAGGTGGGTTTGGTATTGGTTTTGTTTATAGTTGCGCTGGATGCTGAGGAGATTGTGGTGTTCCAGTTGTGGATTAGGTCATCAAGGTTGCTGGAGTTCGTGAGTAGTTTAGGCAGGGTTTGGGTTAGGAAGTCTTCTTTGTTGAATGCTTTGAATCTCCTTGTGTGTTGTCCGTTTCCTCTGTTATTTTTTGGTTGGTAGGTGTGAGCTATGTTGATGATGTAGTGGTCCGACCATGGCACTGGTGAGATTGACAGACATCTGTATGCAGAGGCGGTTTGGGAGTTTAGAAATATGAGGTCCAGTGTGTTTCCTTTTTCATGTGTTGGTTCGTTTATGATCTGTGTCAGGTCCATTGCTGTCATGGCGTTGATGGTTTCTACTTGTTTGTCTTGGAGTGATGGGAGGTTAAAGTCTCCTAGGATAATTTGATCTTTCGAAGGGTCAATGCTTTCGGAGATGAGGTGTAGTATCCTTGGTAGGTCGGTGGTTGCAGTGGGTGTGCGGTAGACCAGGCATATTGTGAGGTGTTTGTTAGTGAGGGTGAGGATGTCTGCTTCATTGGAGGTTTCCGAGGTGTGAATCCGTAGGTGGAGGTTGTCCTTTGCGATGATGGCTACGCCTCCGCCTTTGGCGTGTGTTCGGGAGCAATGTTGAAGGCTGTATCCATTCAGTGTTAGTTGGTTCATTATTACTGTGTCAGTGTCTGTTAGCCAGGTTTCTGTTATACACACTATGTCGATTTTCTTGGCTGTGATCAGGTCTTGGAGCATGTGGTATTTGTTCCTGAGCGTGTGTTTATGAGTGAGATGGAGAGGTGGTGGTGGTTTTTGGGGTTGGTGGTATGTGGCTGTGTGTGTGAGTGGTCGTGTGTGGTGTTGTGGATGTTTGTGGGTTGTGATGCTTGGGCAGAGGGGGTTAATGAGTGTGGCTGGGTGGGGGTAGAGTGTCAGGATGGGAGTTAGAAGGTAGGTAGGGGTTAAGAAGGGTGGCATGGTGTGCAAGAGTACCTGGGCTCTTGGAGTGGTGGGGTTTGTTCTTTGCGGTGTAGCTGATGTCGACGTTCTTCCAGTTCAGCGGTGGTTGTTGTATTCTGCTGCTTGCTGTGGTTGCTTCTTTGAGTTTGTTCTTTCGTCTTTTGGTTGCTGTGCACTTCAGTGCCGCGCCTAAGGGCCCTCTGGCGAGGCCCTCAGGCGTGGGTACGCCCGCAAGGCACGCCGCTTTTATGGAGGCGGGTGCCGCTCTTTTCAGCTCCCACTGCCCCGATTGGGCAGGAGCACCGGGAGGGTGGAAGTTCCCAGCAGCGGCTCCCTTCGGTGGCAAGGGACGCCGCTTTTATGGAGGCAGGTGCCGCTCTTTTCAGCTCCCACTGCCCCGATTGGGCAGAAGCACCAGGAGGGTGGAAGGTCCCAGCAGCGGCTCCCTTCGGTGGCAAGGGACGCTGCTTTTATGGAGGCGGGTGCCGCTCTTTTCAGCTCCCACTGCCCGATTGGGCAGGAGCACCGGGAGGGTGGAAGGTCCCGGCGGCGGACCTTTAGGCGGGAAGGGAACCACGCATGCGTGCCTGCATTCCCAAAGGCTTTCATAGAAAACTGGGGAAATGCTCCGCTGGGGCTTCATCGGCGCCAATGACACCCATATGTGAGGACTGACTTCCTGCTTGGTCCTGGAGAACATGCAGACGCCTCTGAGATAGAGAGTCACCAAAAATCTGTTTCCTACCGCCATTACTACTGTGAAAATGTGGTATCTGGAGACCATAGTTCATGCCCTCGAAGTTGAGAATTGGGCGAAAGGAACCTTCCTTTTGTACAAAACGAAACACATGAAGCATCGACCACAGACGTACTGATTCTCACGGAACCAGTTCCACAGCTCTCAGCTGCAGGAGACAAGTCAAGGTCTCTTCTACTGCTGCCAACACCGCTGCGCTAACTTTGGGCAATCAAAGGAGCTCATTCTTGCTCTGGCAGAGGGTATAGGCGTGTCATGGATTGCACCCCATTAAGGCCAACCTCTGGCAGATCCCACACATCCTGAATCATCTATCCTACTACTCCATGTACTGGTAAGACTTTCTGCGATTTCTGTACCGCCTGGAACAGCAGATCCTACAGCACCTCTTCCTCTGCCAGGAGGCTAGCAGGCATATTCAGGGCCTTGAGGGTCGCCAAGGTACACACAGAATGTGAGCCCTTTGGAGACGAGGAATTGTATCAATACCCGCTTGTAGTGATTGTAAACCGCCCTGATGGCCTTCGGCCTGGGTAGTATATTGAGAAATTGCATAAACATAAGCATAAAAATGAGCACTGGTAGCTCCTCCCGGCGGAAAACCCGGACAATTCTGGCCTGACCCTCCTGTTCTGGGCTCTCTCCTTCTTCCAACTCCTCCTGCAGATCTAACTCCATGTCAAGGTCTTCCCCATCCAGCCCCCCTGACAACGGCAATTGCTGCCAGTCCTCTAAGCCTCTAGCCCACTTAGACGCAACTGCTCCTGACTCATGCTCTTTTGCGTCCGACATCCTCTTAGCCCTGTGTTCCGGAACCGAGGAGCCACTTGGTAGGCAAAACGCCTTATGCAAAAGTAAGACAAACTCCGGTGAGAACTCCCCCGGGAGCCCTATCGCTCCCTGGGCTTGAGGAGTGGATGGTCCGGGCATCGTGCAGGGACCAGGGGCCGGATCCGTCGAAGGTAACATGGCACCCAACTCCCAGGGTCTCTTGCAACCAGGAGGGACTCTCCTGCCTCATCTCATAGTAACATAGTAAATGACGGCAGATAAAGACCAGTATGGTCCATCTAGTCTGCCCAGTAAGATGGCAAGAGTAGGTGCACCTGCCGCTCCGTGCAGGCCACCCCTCCCCATGTCTGTTTTAGGGGTGAACCCACCGCTCCGTGTAAGACACCCCTGTATGTTGAGAAATTAGTTAAGTTTATTTTGATTTTATCCTGTTGCTGTAAAGGGATCCACTGTGTCTGTCCCATGCCATTTTGAATTCTGTCACTGTATTTGCCCCCACCACTTCCATCGGGAGGGCATTCCAAGCATCCACCACCCTTTCAGTGAAAAAGTATTCCTGACATTGCCTTTCAATTTACCCCCTTGCAGCTTCATGTTATGCCCTCTAGTTTTACAGCTTCCCCATCTTTGGAGAGGTTTGTTTGTTCATTATTTCTCTAAGTGTTTAAAGGTCTGAATCAGCGGGTAAGACGCTTCGCGCTGAAGCTCCCGAGAGGCCTACTTAGAATCCTGACTTAATACCTATACAAACTTACTATTTCGCTCCGGGCTGACCGGGGTACCTCGGGGGGGATGGCGGCCCATAAACCAGCGCGCTTGGACTTCGGGTCTCCTTCTTCTTCTCACGGAAAACGCTCCAAAACAGAGGTGTCCTCCCCACAGAAGATGGCTCCATTTCGGGAAAACCCCGAAATGCACCTGGAGATTTTAGAGGAAATACGCGGCGTGAAAGAATTGGTGCAGTCCAATGGAGAAGCGCTTAGAGCCATGCGAGAAGACCTTGGAGTGCTCCAGGACCGGCTTGAAAGTCTCTCATTACGGCAGGACAATATGGCGGGGGTCCTCGACTCGCACGCGGTGCGCTTGGGCACACTGGACAAGGCTGAGCGCCAGATACAGAATCTTCAAAAGGAGTTAGAAGATAGCAATAATCGAGCCCGTCGCAACAATGTGAGGCTCATTGGAATACCGGAGGGGGTGGAAGCGGGAGATATGAGAGAATTCCTGCTCAAAACTCTTCCCTCCTTGCTGAAGATCACCTTTCATAAAGAACTGGAAATCGATCGTGCACACCGTGTTCCTACCCACATGGCGCTCAACCGAACAACCCCCCGGCCTATTATCTTTCGCTTGCTACGATATCAACAAGTGGAACAAATTTTAAATGCTGCTCGGGCGAACCATCATTTGGAATTTGAAGGTCACAAAGTCTCCTTCTTCCCTGACTTGGCAAAGCCTACCGTTGACCGACGGAAGAAACTCCTTGCTTTTCGCCCTCGACTTCAACAGCTACAGGCTCGCTTTGGCCTGTTGTATCCCGCGAAGCTCCGAGTGACTCTCCACAACCAAACCAGGACATTCGAAGATCCTGATCTACTATCAACATTTTTAGACTCCAAAGAAGCAGAGCAGATGCGCTAATCCAACGACTTGGACTTTTATTTGCCGGCTCTGTCCGCCATCTTGAAGGGCCCGATGCGGCGGTCATAGTCAAGCACAGAGACTACCTGGACTTTCTTTCTTCCTTTCTATGACTTTCTTGTTTTTTGGGTCTCCTATCCCTCCATGATGTGTGCCTCGGTCGGATTCGGAGCACGCACAGTCCTACAGGTTATGTATTTTTTCAATTTCGGCCTTCTCTGGGGCTTCTCCCCGCAGACACATGGTCGCCAGTAATTTTTGGGGTTCTGCTTCTTCTCTACCGCGCTGCGGTTTTTCTTTTTTAATGTGGGGCGCTTCATTGTATTATCTAAGCTTATTTTCTTTTATGCCATATGTACAGCCAGATACAGTCAATATGAGGGACATTGTGAAATTATGTGCGCTATCATGCTCAGAATTTTTAACTTGTCTGAATGGCCTTATGTAAAATCTTATCACTCAACGTAAAGGGCATTAATAGTCCAATCAAAAGAAAGAAAATCCTTAGCTATCTTAGCCATGAGCATGCTGATTTAGCGTTTCTTCAGGAAACGCACTTAAACTCTGCTGAAACACTGAAACTCAATGTTAAGCCTTACATGGTGGCTGCCTATTCTCCCGCCGTTTCCAAACGGTGCGGGGTAGCCATTCTGGTTAAGAAATCTTTGCAAGCTACTGTAATTGATACTAGCGCTGACAAGGAGGGTAGATGGGCCCGAGTACATCTTAAGGTTGGAGATAGTGAATTTACATGTATTTGCATTTATGCCCCGAATGTGGACAACCCTGCTTACTATGCAAGTATTGCGCAGTTGGCACAGGCCTCTGCCAATACTCCATTAATACTTGGTGGTGATTTTACTCAAGTGTTAGACCCTCTGATAGATAGACAGCCGCCTAGAACGAGTAGTCCACCCAAGAGTCTTGCTACCCTTACAGCTCTGATGCAAGATCTTGCGCTGGTAGATATATGGAGGCTGCTTCACCCCTCCGACTTAGAGTTCACTTTCTTTTCTGCCCCCCATCACTCCCAATCTAGAATAGATTTCTTTCTCATTTCCAAAGCAATGATTCCTCAAGTAGACACGACTAGGATTCATCCTCTCCATATTTCAGATCATGCTGCCATATCTTTATCATTACATGTCACTGCGCGGGACGATTCTCCCCGAGCTTGGTTTTTTGATAGATCCTTACTGGGTCAAAAAGATTTTCAGGTTGATATAAAGGCCGCTATCCAAGATTATTTTCATTTTAACTCACCCCATGACACAGCGAGCTGGGCTTGGTGGGAGGGTTTTAAAGCATCTATCCGCGCAACTATAACTAGCTATCAAATTCGGCAGGGGAAACAAAGAAAGCAGCAATTACTGATTCTAGAGCAGCAGATACAAGCTGGGGAGCGTCTTCTCACGTCCCGTACTGACCCATGTATTTTACTCCGTTTACAACGCTTGCGTTTTCAATACAATCAGCTTTTGTACACTGCTGCTGTTAAAAATATTGACTCACAACAAGGGCTATATTATCGGGAAAATAATCGTGCTGGCAAATTATTAGCAAATACCCTAAAAGGTCAAAAAAAAGCCAAGCGTGTTACCGCCCTCCGTAATCCGTCGGGGGGGGGCTTGGTCACTAAAGATACCGAAATCTTAGAACTCTTTCGTGATTTTTATACTCGGCTTTATCAATCTGAATGTGATTTTGAGCCAGATGTATTTGAACGCTTACTTTCAGGGGTACAAAGACCGACCCTATCTGACGAAGATAGAGTGGCCTTGGACACACCATTTACTGTCTCAGAAATTCATTCTGCTATCAAGAAATGTGCCTCAGGTCGAGCCGCAGGCCCAGACGGTCTCCCTGCTGAATTCTACAAAACCTTTCACGCCGACTTAGCTCCAGTTTTGAAACTTTATTTTTCTGCTCTGGCCGAGGAGGGTTCTCCTTCTGGGTCCTTTTCAATGGCAAATGTAGTAGTTTTTGAGAAAGAGGGGAGAGACCCGCAACTAACAGCTAATTATCGTCCAATTTCCCTCCTAAACGCGGACTATAAAATATTTGCCACCATTCTCTCTACCCGGCTCTCTGATAGGATGCCTACCTTAATACACCCAGATCAATGCGGTTTCATTCCTGGTAGATCAACTGCTGACAATGCTCGGACTCTATGCCATGTACTGACTACCGCAGTTAATCTTGATCGCCCATTTGTTGGTCTCTCACTTGATGCTGAGAAGGCCTTTGATCGCTTAGAGTGGCCCTTCCTGTTTGCAGTCCTCCGCTGGTACGGATTCGGGGAAGGTTTTCTCCGTTGTCTTCGCACCATGTACGCACAGCCTACAGCCAGTATATGTGCCAATGCTTTAAAGTCTCAGCCTTTTCCCCTTCAACGCGGCACTCGCCAGGGATGCCCACTGTCTCCACTTCTCTTCGATCTTGCACTCGAACCCTTGGCTTTACTAATCCGGCAATCGGAGGAGATTCATGGAGTCCCCTTCACCCATAGGGAAATCAAAATTTCAGCGTATGCTGATGACCTTATGCTTTTTGTCTCTATAGACTCAGTACCGGCTGTCCTAGAGCAAATTGGTAAATACTCACAACTGTCCGGTTATAAGATAAATTGGACCAAGTCGGTAGCCTTTCCATTAAATCCTTTGCTTCATCAGGCAGATATGCAACCCTTCCCCTTTTTATGGCAACCTCGTATGGTCAAATACCTTGGGGTTCACTATTGTTCTCCTTTGGAAGACACTATCTCCTTCAATGCCAAAGACTTAACCTCTAAAGTCCGGGCGCTTACTCACCGCTGGACTCCTTTAACACTTACCTGGTGGGGTCGCTTAGAAACCATAAAAATGATGATTGTTCCGAAAGTGAATTATATCTTAGAAATGTTGCCCTGTCTCTTACCTCGACGTATATATAAAGATATAGAGGGCCTTCTGACTAGATACTTGTGGCAAAACAAGACACCTAGGATAGCAAAACATAAGCTGCAAGCAGATAAGGAAAATGGGGGTGTCAGATTCCCTGATTTCCTGAAGTATCATCAATCTTTTCTTCTCAAACAAGGCGCTCGTTGGCTGGACGATCCAGTACCGAGTAGACCTGTGTGGCTAGACATAGAAGAGGACCTTTGCAAACCGATTCCTCTTACTTTTCTCCCTGGTATGACTCTCCCATCAGACTCCCACTTTCCACCAATGCTTTTAGACACCTTAGGTGCCTTTAATAATCTTATGCAATCTTTAGACTCCCGACTCTGTCCGTTAGACAAGCTCCCACTTTGGTACAATACTCGATTTCGAATACAAAATAAGCCGATGGCGTGGAGCCCCTGGTACACTAGGGGCATTTGGATTCCTAGTCAGTTGTTCCATGAAGGTCGCTGGAAAACTTTTAGTGAATTGCAAATTGAATTTGGTCTCCCAGCGAAACACTACTTTCAGTTGGTGCAACTTCAGCATTGCCTTCGGAGTGCTAAGGTGCTCCCGCCATCGGCCTCCCCTACACAAGGTTGGTTGGAGACTATCCGATCTATCGGTAATTCACCGGGTGTAGCATCCAATTTTTACACAACCTTATGTAATGCTATAACTAGAGATACCCCTATAGCGCAGAAAGCATGGGAGAGAGAATTGCATGTGACTTTGACCCCGGAGCAATGGAGCCTTGTCTGGAGTAGAGTGACACGGGTCTCCCGATCCGCCTCACTCACTCAGACACTCTTCTTTCTAGCCCACCGGTGTTTTTACACTCCTGACAGATTAGCCAAATGGAACACTACTCAGGGCAATAGCTGCTGGACATGTCATGCGGCCATTGGTTCACTACCTCATGTTATGTATGAATGTCCCGCACTACAGTATTACTGGCGTCGGGTCTGGGGTCGTATCCAGGCTATTTTGCATTTTCAAGAGCCCCTTTCTTGGAGGATAGTGGGACTTCGCTCAGCTGCGGGGATCCCCTCTCTTCCAAAAACGGCTTACTTCCTTTTGGACTTTATGCTTGGCATTGCTATTTCCCTAATCACGAAATACTGGAAAAATAGCTCTCATCTGAGCCCCAATGAATGGTGGAATCATGTCTGTCTCTACAGTAAATATGAACAAATACCTCGTATGTTTGCTTCCCCCATTCAGACTCCTCATCATCGGTCTAAATGGAAGATGCTCAATGACTATGTACATTCTGCTCAATGCTCTCATCTGACTGTCTAAATTTGTATATATCTTTGTCCCATGATTATTCTGTATCGCAGATACTCTTTTGATTGTTTTGATGTATAATCACTATTGTTTGGAAGCGTTCACATGCTGACATAATCAGCTAGAGAAGAAGCGTGGGGGTGGGGGGTAATTGGGTTTACTTTTCTTTATTGTATACTTGTTTTGTCTCCTTTGGTGTGTTGTTTCTTTTGTTTGTTGCAAAATGAAAATAAAAGTTTAAAAAAAAATAAAGGTCTGAATCATAACTCCCCTGTCCCTCCTCTCCTCCAGAGGGTACATATTTAGGTCTTCACTGGAGGAGAGGAGCTCCCATCTGCACAAGGTGATCCAAGGTATTGCAAATCGTCAGAGTTTTATGTTGACCTCTGCATGGAGACATTACGAGGGAGTCCAGCACGGGCCGCGCGAATTCTAGCCCATAACCCTCGCAGATAATCTCTAACACCCACTGGTCGGATGTGATGTGGGTCCTGGCAGGAAGAAACTGCCAAAGGCGCCCTCCTATCGGTGGTCTTCCCGCCGGGACCCGCCTCCTTTCATTGCGGCTTACGAGCCGCCGCTGCGGGGCCTGTTGAGAAACCTCTATTTGCTCCCCAAAACCCGCAAAATCCCTGATCTCGCAAAGCAAAGCATCCCTGCTAGGAACCCCCGAAACAAGTAGCCTGAAATCTCCATAAATCCTGAAACTGACCCCGAACGCTCTGTCCAGGCTTCCCCTGTTTCGGCCTATCCTCCAGAAGTCTGCCACCCTTTGACTCACCGAGGTCCCTTTACCAACTTGTCCAGGTCTTCCCCAAACAGTAACTTTCCTTTAAAGGTAGTTTACTGAGACAGGACTTAGACGAAGCATCGGCCGCCCAATTTCTCAACCACAGAGATCTGCGTGCGGCACCGCCGAAGCCATACTGTTAGCGAGTCCTCTAATCAAGTCGCAATGTACGTCAGTGAGATACGCTGAACCGGACTCTAGACGACCCAGCTCCTTGACCTCCTCCAGGTCTAAGAGCGCCGACTGGCATAGACGCTGGACCCAGCGAAGACACGCACGCACCACCCAAGCTCCACAAATGGAAGCTTGCAATGACATGGCATCCGCTTCAAATGACTGCTTCAGCAAGCCATCGACCTTACAGTCCTGTGCATCCTTTAAGGCCGCACTGCCTTCCACCGGTATCATCGTCTTCTTTGTAACCCGTCTTCTTTGTAACCGCCGACACCGCCGCATCAACTCGTGGAGAATGGAACTTCTCCTTATCGGCCAAGGGATAGAGCCTATTCATAGTCCTGATCCCTCTGAGACCCGCTTCCGGCTGATCCCACTCGTCTTGGATCATTTGGTCAACTACCCGATTAACTGGGAACACCACCTGAGTCTATCTCACAGCCTGAATAATAGGGTCTTCCACCTCTTCCTCATCGAAGGGAGCCTGCCCTGCTCCAGAAGATCGGCGGCAAGAAAAGAGCAAGCCAGCTACAAAAGACCTTGCTGCACACAAAAGAGCTCTTCGGGGGAAGCTGCTTTTTGGCTCCACCCCTCCAGCAGCGTGTCTCAGAGCATCTCTACCCAATCGGGGCACAGCTCTCCATTTAAAAGGAGAACGCCACAGGCGCACCCGCGCCTTGCGGGCCCGCGCCTGAGGGCCGCGCAAGAGGGCCCTTTGGCACGGCCCTTAGGCAAAGGCACCCCCAAGATCGTCACAGAAACATAACAGAAAAAACGACGCTGAGACTACACCTCCCTCTTGGTACAGCTGAGCTCCCTCGGGGTCGAGCTCGCGTACAATCAAGGAACTGACAATCCACCAACTCACAGTGGAAACGCAGAATACCAACTCCGAAGACGCCGAACTGCCTAAAGAGCTGAAACTCTGGGGCACGTAAGTCACACTCATTTGAGTGATTTTTAAACTATCAACACTGCTTCATTACTTATATGAATTAACTGCGCTCCTAACAATAATTGAATGTATAGTTCTGTTTAAATCATCTGATTGCAGCAGCACCACTCTCTACAGCTAGGATTATCCTCCTGCCTCTCATAAAAATACTAATTTAAAGGGTAGAAATTCATGTTTGGGACTAGAATCCAAGATCAGTGTTGGGCACTCTAGTGACTAGTTCCCTCTGGATACTGTTGTTAGCTTCCAGCGTTTACAGGCCATATTAGGTATTACCATGTTTGTCCAGATCGATACTGTAAACCCAGGGATATGCCAGTGTTGTTAACTACCATCGTTTATAGGCCATATTTGGTATTACCATGTTTGTCCAGATTGATACCTTAAACCCAGAGATATGCCAGTACTGATGCTATGTTAGAGCAATGTCATCTTTAGCTAGATAAGAACATAGGGACTTGGGATGTACCATAGTGGGTCAGACCAAGAGTTCATCAACAGATCCAGCTGCACACACACGAAACAGGCTCCCTCCACGGGACAGGCTCCCGCACCGCGACAAACCCAGCTCCACATCCACGGGACAGACCCCCGCAACAGGGCGAACACCACAGATCCGGCTCCACCTCCACGGGACAGGCTCCCTCCACGGGACAGGCTCCCGCACCGCGACAGATCCAGCGTCACATCCACGGGACAGGCCCCCGCACCAAGACGACCGCCACAGATCCAGCTCCACATCCACGGGACAGGCTCCCTCCACGGGACAGGCTCCCGCACCGCATCAGATCCAGCTCCACATCCAAGGGACAGGCTCCCTCCACGGGACAGGCTCCCGCACCGCAACAGATACAGCTTCACATCCAAGGGACAGGCTCCCTCCACGGGACAGGCCCCCGCACCAAGGCGACCAACACAGATCCAGCTCCACACACACGGGACAGGCTCCCTCCACGGGACAGGCTCCCGCACCAAGGCGTCCGCCACAGATCCAGCTCCACATCCACGGGACAGGCTCCCTCCACGGGACAGGCTCCCGCACCGCATCAGATCCAGCTCCACATCCAAGGGACAGGCTCCCTCCACGGGACAGGCTCCCGCACCACAACAGATACAGCTTCATATCCAAGGGACAGGCTCCCTCCACGGGACAGGCTCCCGCACCACAACAGATACAACTTCACATCCCCAGGACAAGCCCCTGCAACAAGTACAGCTCTCCTCAAAAAAGCAAACAACAGACGAAAACCTAAGGACACAGGCGTCGCCCTATCAGAACATCACAAGCTATCAACATGCACACCACATACTTCCTCCCACTATACCTACTAGTCACACAACTCCTCCCACCAACTACACACCCCCACTACCCCCAAACAAACACACCATGGTACCCACCAACTGCACTGCCATATCTCGGTCCACAACACACACACAAAGAGACACTCGCAACCTCCCAAACAAAGAGACAAAACAGACACAAATCAAACCCCAACACCGGCCCTAAGGAAGCACACGTCGCAACAACCTCTTCCACAAAGAAAACATCAATTGAGCTCATAAACGCCAGATCCATCTGCAACAAGATACACACTCTGGTAGACCACATTGAAGAGCGACAGCCAGACATAATATGCATCACAGAGACATGGCTCAACCCTACCGATAGTGTACTACTCAACCAACTAGTACCGAACAACTACTCAGCATACAACTGCCCACGCATCCACAAGCGTGGAGGAGGAGTCCTAATAATAGCAAAAACAGAACTCAAGTTCAAGACACTGAATCTCACAGATACAAAGCAGTGTAACACAATTAGCATCAAGAACAAGAATATTGCAATCTGCCTAACCTACAGAGCACCCCGTGCTCCACCCGACGAACTAGCCTTCATACTCGAAGAAGCCTGTGCCATAACGTCAAACAAACCAGCACTACTAATCGGAGACTTCAACCTCAAGTCCGCCAATACAAAAGATGCAGAGGCCTTCCTTCAGGCAATGTCATCACTTCAATTCACACAGATACCCTGCGTCAACTCCGTGCTATTCGGCCTTTTCTTTCCTTTTCTTCTCTGACCACACTTCTTCTTTCTCTTGTGGTTTCGCGTTTAGACTACTGTAATGCTTCTCTGGCCGGCCTCCCTCTTTCTCAGCTTCGTCGTCTTCAATTGGTTCACCATACTGCTGCTCGTCTTCTGACTAATTCTTCACGTACGGCTCATATCACTCCACTTCTTATTCGTTTACACTGGCTGCCTATCCCTTTCCGTATTCAATACAAAGTTCTGATCTTTGTTCACAAAGCTCTCCACACTGGTGTTCCCCTTTACCTCTCTGATCTGGTGCGTTTTCACTGTCCCTCTAGAACGCTTCGGTCGATTCACGCTAACCGCCTCTTTCTCCCACCTCCTTCTCGGGCTCACCTCGAATCAACACGCTCTTCTGCTTTTTTCTTTCTCGGCCCCCGCCTTTGGAACTCTCTTCCCTCAACTTTACGCATGGAGTCATCTTTTAAAACTTTTAAGGCCTCCCTCAAAACTCACCTCTTCTGTGTTGCTTTTGATGTTCCTTCCCCCCCTGCCCACAGTTGATTGCTCTGTTTCTCTATTCTTCCTTTTCTATCTTTGCTGTCTCTTTTATGAATAATTGGCGTTCTTTTCTGTTCTCTCAGTAGCCTGTTTTTTTTTTTTTTTTATTGTACACCGCTGTATGCCTTTTTGGTCATGGCGGTATAAAAAGTTTTATAATAAAGATAAAGATAGTCAATGCACCAACACACAGACTAGGATCATCCCCAGACCTCATCTTCGCATCAAACTACCTAACTTCAAGAGACCTAATCTCTACACCCACCATCACCCCAGTACCATGGTCTGACCATTACTTAATCGAGACAAATCTGCAATCACAAGAAGACTGGACAAGCGAAAGAGCGAACTTCCCACACACACAAAGACGATTCAAGTCCTTTGACAAGGACGAATTCATCCAGGACACAATACAACACTTGAACATTGACTCAGAGGACCTGGAGGAACAAGTTTCCAACTGGAACAATGTCCTAGCTAACGCCGCCAAACCATCCGTTGACAGGACCAAGAAACAACACCACAACAAGAGACAAAACAAACCATGGTACTCAGCAAAAATACGACAGGAAAAGAGGGAGCTCAGGAAAATTGAACGGAGATGGAGAAAAAACAAAACTACTTCCGACCAACATCTTTACCTAACAAAGCAAAAACAATACAATGAACACATCAACCAATCAAAGAGAGAATTCCACACAAACCTGATAAATTCTTCCATCAACAAACCCAGAGAACTTTTCGAAATAGTAAAAACCCTGACAAAAGAGCAAGCAGCAGAAAGAGAAATACAAGTGGATCCACAGATATTCGCCGACCACATCAAAGACAAATTTCACTCCACAGAGCGCTCAACACCCAGTAGAACCAACAGAACGAACGTCCACCCCAAAACCTGGGGCACATTCCACTCACCCTCAAAAGAGCAGATATCAGACATCATCTCCACAATCAACACAAGCACTGCTCCTACAGACCCTTGCCCAGTGTCATGGGTCAAAGCCACCAAAGCAAGCCTCATACCAAACATTCATAAAATGGTACACAACTCACTCACTCAAGGACTCATGCCACAGCAATTAAAGCTTGCCTCAGTAAGACCAATCACAAAGAAAACTTCTCTCGACAAAAAGGACCCAGCAGCATACCGACCAATCTCCAGCATACCCTTCCTCGCAAAAATAATCGAAAAGACGGTTCAACTACAACTTCAGGAACACATTGACGAACACGGAACTCTCGACGACAACCAACACGGATTTCGTCCCAACCATGGAGTCGAAACTCTCCTGATCTACCTCTTCGACAGCATCATAAGAATAATTGACGACATCAGGAATGGAATTATAATGATCTTCATCGACATCTCCTCAGCGTTCGACACAGTTGATCACAATATACTCCTGGAGAGACTGAAGAACACTGGTATACACGGTACCACTCTAAAATGGTTCCACTCGTACCTAACAGAAAGACAGCTACAGGTCAAGGTGGGACAGGACACCTCCCGGCCCATAAACGTCCAACAAGGAGTACCACAAGGATCCGCACTCTCAGCACTCCTTTTTAACATCTACATCCAACCAATATGCAACATTATGAAAGAGAACAACATCCAATACACAATATACGCAGACGATATAATGGTATACTCCCCGATATCAATCGAAAAACCCGGACTTCTCTAAGACAGCAGACTGCCTTACCCAAATGGCGAAGTGGTGCCAAAACAACAATCTAGCTATAAACTACAACAAGACTGAAGCTTTAATCATCACTCGAAACCAAAGCTTCACACACCCACCAAACATAAAGATACAAAGCACCACGATACCGATAAGATCGGAGGTGAGATACCTTGGGGTTACTCTGGACAGTAAACTCAACCTCAAACCACACATAGACAAAACAATCCAAAAAGCATATTACAGGATGCGAATCATCAGGAGACTGAAACCACTCCTCGCTCCAGAACACTTCCGTACAGTCTGTCAAGCACTGATAACCCCAATACTGGACTTCTGCAATCCGATATACCTCGGACTACCAAAACAAGCTCTCAAACCACTACAGCTGGCACAAAACACTGCAGCTCGAATCATATCCGGAGCCGCAAGGCAGGAGCACATCACACCTACACTAAAGGACTTACACTGGCTCCCAATCATTGCTCGCATCAGATACAAGACTATCATAAACCTATTTAAGATAAAAGAACACACATCAGCCAACAGCCTCCACCTGCTCATACAACCGGAAACCAGCGCACGTCCCAGAAGAAGTCAAACACGCAACCGAGTCAGCACCCCAAATGAGTACAAGCACACACGCAAGGACACAACAGACAGAGCTCTCTCCATGGCTGCTCCAACAATATGGAACAATCTACCGGACGATCTAAGGGCAACTCCAGACCTCAAAGACTTCAGAAAACAACTGAAAACCATGCTGTTCATAGAGCACTATGGTCACATCACATAACCTAAGAGAATGGATAACAGCACTCCAATCCTCCCAAACAACTGAATATATATAAAATATGATTCTAGCACCACTGTAAATAGCCCACCCTGTATATAGCTCAAACAAATCAAGCACCCAACACATCCCTCACACAACTAAGTTTTATCCTCACTGCATGTACAACACACACACTTTACCTGATTGCTTGCTGTGATACCACCTTGATTATTAAGATAAGGCGGTTTAGAAATACTGTTAAATAAATAAATAAATAAATAAATCTGCCGTCTGGGCAGCAAGATTCAACATCTGCAGAGATTCCGTAATCAACGCCAACAGTTCCTCCCTGCGAACGACCCATATAATTTTAGTCTGATCCTCGGGTTCAGGGATCTCCCCTTCTTCCAGATCCTCCATCCCCTCCTCGTGGTCCAAGTCGAGATCTTCGGTCTCCAGCCAATCGCCCACAGCAGGCGATAACTCCCAGATCCTCGCCCTCTTGGGCGCCACCTGACCCACGCTCTCCACTTCAGCAACCCCCGATTGCTGTGTGAGAGTTGGCAGGATCAAAAGGCCCCGGCACCTTAACCTGACGCCGCATGCAAAAGGCCTGGTGCATAATTAATACGAAGTCCGGGCAAAAATCACTGAGATTCGCGCTCGATCCCGGGCTCGGCAGGACACCTGACGGATCTGACGAAACCTCCAAGTCTGGTCCTGGTAATGAGGTCCTCCCCACCTCGGCCATCAGCCCTGTCGAAGTTGGCAGAACCTCAGGGGAGCCTTTCACCTCCATTTGCTGCTCCACACTGAAAGACAGCGTAGTACAAGCGTGGCAGACCCCGGAGTCAGCAGCAGTCCCCTCCGGGTGCCGCAGACTACACAATGCAGACGTGTAGCCATCATTCAACTGCACACCCCTGTTAGGTTGGTTGGTCTTTTTTTTGTTTGTTTATTTTTACTGTGGTTCCAATGAGCCCAGGCACCCCCCCCCCCCAGAGAGGCCCCCCCTCGGGCTACAGGTCTAAAATGAGAACGCCCCGAAACTCCCAGGGCAACTAAGAAAACTCAGAAAATAAAGAAAAGAAAATAAAGAAACTACAACTACAGCTAGGTAAGGGAAAGGACTGCTAAGCCCTTCTCCCCGAAAAGCAGGGCTGAGCAATGATCGCGGTCAACCCGGACTGGCAGCCACATGGCCGCTGGCAAACTGCTGAAGGAAAGTGTGCCAAACAGCACTGTGAAGAAACCCCGACCGCCAGCCCTGCACTGCGTTGCGGCCAAAGCTGTGCGCCAGGCCACTTGTAGTCTTACCTTGTCTGCTTATCTCGGCGGATCACCTGCACCTCGCGGCCCCCCCTGCTCACCCCGGAGCGTGCCGCAGGCAAAACAGCACCCTGCAGTGCTGGCCTCCGCTCGATCCATCACAGCCGCGAACCCTGCAGCCTCCGCGGGATCGGCGGGGAGAGAGAGTGCTTCTGCTTGAGAGCTCTCCCCCGAATAGTCAGGGGGGAGAGATCTGACCGCCCAAGAACAGAAAATTAACAGTGAGAGACAGGAACCGGGTCAGAAGGTAAAACTCTTTTCCCCCCTTTTTTTATTTTTAAATTTAAAGAAACAGTACCAAACTCAAAATCCTTTTCTTTTTTTTAAATGGAATCTAATTAACCTACGCTACCCTACACTACAGGCTCCTTATCTGTTCCTCTAGTGAGCCCAGACCTAGGCTCACGACATCCTCCTGCTGCATGGAAACTGGACACACTGGGGCTGATGGGAGAGACCAGTGATCTTACGATCTTACATGCCAAGTCTCCAAGCTGCAGGAGGAGGTTCACAACCCAGAGGTAGAGGACTGAACTGGAGGAACGATAAGGAATACGTCTTGAGCTGTATAATACAAGGAATGCTTAAGGATTAAGTGGAGTTCACACCCCTTGATACCGCCCTATACCAGGCACAGCGGTCTGGCCGGCATGGTGGGAAGAGCTGGGGGCACTCCCTAGGAACTCCCTCAATCTGTACCCGGGTATGTAACAGGATTCCCAGCACAGTGCACCTCCACAGGCTCAGGCACAGAGCACTAGAGTACTTGAACTAAAATAAAATAAAATCTAATTAACTGAAACGAAAAAAGAAACTGCAAATGACCCCCAAGGAAGAGGCTGTTCTGTCCTGCTTTATTCTCCGGTGGCTGCCTCTCCCAGGCACCCAAAACACAGCAGGGGGTTAAAGACATGCGGGCCTGAATAAGAAGAAATCGCGCCTAAATGCAGCGGGGGGAGTTTTCCACACTGCTGCAGGCTCCCAAACATGCGGCTGCAGGCCGCTCTGTCTCCTCATGTTCTGGCAGTTGCTAGAGGTTTCGGCCCCCGCCACTCTTACCTTGGACCCTCTTTGTCACATGGCTTTTCTACCCCTCGCACTCAGCCTTCCTTCCTGGCTTTGGCACTGAGGGGGGTGACTCGGAGCTGCCAGCTTTCACTCCTGTCAAGCAACTGCAGCCCCTGCAGCGGCTCCTCACCCGAAAACGGGTTCAGGAGCAGCCAGAAGTCTCAGACTGAGGAAGGCCCCCACAGAACCCTCCTATCCACGAAATCCTGGGGGCAGAGGGGGAAGAAGGAATATCCTCCCTTCAGACCTGTTCTGTTTTTTGTTTTTTTTACTTCTGCCTTTAAAAAACAAAGAAACCTGTACCTTAACAGGGGAAATAAAAGCAAACTAACTAATCCTTAGTTGTCCTTTCTGTGGGTCCAGCACCCTGGCTCACAACCTCCCCCTGCTGCTTGGAGGCAGAGCATACAGGGGCTGGTGGGCGGTGCCAGCTGCATATGTACACTAGCATTTATGTTTGTGTTTATGTTTATTTAAAACTTGTTATAGCGCCCATAAACGCTTCTGGGTGGTTTACAATCAAAAATTAAAAGCTGAAGATATATAGAAAAGAACGCCATTTAAAAATCAAAGCAGGACAGAGAGACAAGAAGCATAAGGAGAAAATAAGTAACTTGTGCATCAGCAAGGAGGGGGGGAAGGGGCGAGAAGGGAGGAGGGAGGAGGAAGATCGAATGCTAGACAGAAGAGGTGGGTTTTTAATTTAGCCTTGAAAGATTTAAATGATCAAAAAGATGACAGGCTCAGCCTCCAAGCTGCTGGAAGAGGTACACTACCCAAAGGTGCAGGACTGGGCTGGAGGGACGATAAGGAACATTACATATATCCCTAGCCTAGAATTACTGAATACTAGGATGCATTTGTAGGGCTTGTCCACTTTTATAAGAGATTACCTCTCCCATGCTGGGGTTGTCAGCTTTGAAGGCATTGAGTCTTGCTAGTACCATATGGGCCAGATTGGAGTTATCATCATGGCCTCTAAAAAAAAAAAAAACCACACAAAATAAAGAGACATAGGAGCAAAGTGAGAGAGCATAGTTACTCATCTGTAACAGGTGTTCTCCAGGGACAGCAGGAATCAGTCCTCACATATGGGTGACGTCGGCATCAACGGAGTCTGTGTGGAGCATTTCCCAGCTTTCAAAGAAAGCCTTTGGGAATGCTACTACGCAAGAGTGGTCCCCTTCCTGCCGATGGGTGCCGTCTCGCTCAGTCAGATGACAGCTTAGGCGAAAGACAAAAAGGTAAAGGAGGCAACGCCAAAGGGAGGAGGGAGGGTTGTGAGGACCGATTCCTGCTGTCCCTGGAGAGAACACATGTTACAAGTGAGTAACTTACGCTTTTCTCCAGGAACAAGCAGGAAGTCAGTCCTCACATATGGGACTTCCTAGCTCCAGGCTGCCAGGGCCCGAAACACGACAGCAGCAGCAGCAGCAACCCAAGGGAAGTCGTGAGTTGCAGAAGGTGAGCCTCTACCAAGAGACTTTACAAATCCAAGCATCCAGTATCACCATAACTCCGGTAGCCTGAACACTGAAGGGTTGGAGAGCAGGAGTTGTCTATATACTGAGAATGCTTCTGATCACTGCCTGGCCAAAGGCACTGTCCCTGCGGGATTCACTCAAGGCAGTAGTGGGCTGTGAACGTATGGACTGAAGACCACATGGTAGCCTTACAGATTTCTTGCACTGGCACTGCGCATAGTTTGGCCATCGATGTGGCCATAGTCCTCATGCGATAAGCAGTGATCCGGTGCTCCAGAGAGAACAGCTCGCTCATAAGCAAGGACAATGCAGTCTGCCACCCAGGTGGACAGCGTTCGCTTGGTCACAAGTAGCCCCATTCTGCAGGGGGTCATAGGAGACAAAAAAACTGAGGCAACTGATGGGCCTTGGTCCTCTGCATATAAAAGGACAGGGCCCTCCTGCAATCCAGGATATGCAAGATGACCTCCTCCCTGCCAGCATGTGGCCATGGGAAGAAGGTGGGGAGAACTACCTCCCAATTGAGGTGAAAAGCGGACATCATCTTTGGGAGGAATTTGGAGTGCGTAAGAAGCACCACCTGTTCGTATAGAACCTCGTATAGGGCGGGTCTGCCACCAGGGCCTGCAGCTTGCTTACTCTGCAAGCACACGTCAATGCCACCAAGAAAGCCACCTTCCAGGAGAGGTGTCTCAGGTGTCAGATGGCCAAAGGCTCGAATGGCAGCCTAGTGAGCTGGGAGAGCACCACATTGAGGTCCCATTCCACTGCCGGAGGGCGGAGAGGGGGCTTGGAGAGCAGGAGGCCCCTGAGGAATCTAGAGACCAAAGAGTGGCCTGAGAAGGGCTTCCCTCTATAGGATGATGGTTAGCAGCTATGGTGCTGAGATGCACCTTCACAGAGTTAGATTTAAAGCCCACGTGTGAAAGATGCAGCAAATATTGCAGCACGAGCTATAACTTATAAGAGAATGGGTTCTCATTCCTTAATGCACACCAGACGGAGAACATCCTCCACTTGAAGGTGTAAGTCCTTCTGGTGGATGGCTTCCATGAGGCCAGGAGGATCTCCTCAACCTCACCTGGGAGGTTGAAAGGGGCCAGCGTTACCCTTTCAGCAGCCATGCTGTCAGCATTAGGGAACCCAGGTATGGGTGTAAGCAAGGCACCCCCCTCCGAGTCCCAGCCCAGTGGTACTGGGGTTGCCACCGACAGGGAGAGCAGCAGGGGGAACCAGAGCTGTCTGGGCCACCTGGGTGCAATCAGGATTACTGAGGCGTGCTCACTCTGGATCTTGAAAAGGGATTTGGCTATCAGAGGCGTCGGTGGAAATGCATAAAGCAGGCCCTGTGACCAGATCATCAGGAAGGCGTCCGCCGCCACCCTCCTGCGGTGTGGCTGAGGAGAACAGAATTTGGGCAGCTGTGAGTTTGTCCAGGGAGGCGAACAGGTCCAGCCAGGGTCTTTCCCAGAGGCAGAAAAGCCTCCGGGTCACCTCTGAATCCAAGCATCACTTGTGAGGCCGAAAGACCCTGCTGAGGTTGTCCACCAGGCAGTTGTCCTGGCCCAGTAAGTACATAGCCCTTAGAAGGATATGGTTGCACACTGCAAAGGAGTGGAGAGCCACTGCCTCCTGACAGAGGGAGTAGGAGCCCATATACCCCTGCTTGTTCACACAGAACATGGCAACCTGGTTGTCTGTCTGTATGAGGATGAGAGGTCACTTAGGAGGTGACGGAAGGCCTGAAGGGCCAGGAAGATAGCCCCTGAGCTCGAGGAGATTGATTTGTAGGAGGGATTCCTCTGGAGACCAGGTGCCCTGGGTGCACTGGCCCTCGCAATGTGCGCCCCAGCCCACAAAGGAGGCATCTATCGTTAAGACCCTCTGAGGGGTCAGCGCCTGGAACGGCATCCCCACCCTGAGGTGATATAGGGACTGCCACCAGGTGAGGGAGGCCACCAGCTGGTGGGTGACCTTCACTCTCTCTCAGCCTGCCTGTTGCCTGTGTCCACTGGGAACAGAGGCACCACTGGACTGCCTGCATATGCAGGGAGGCCAGAAGCGTAATGTGAACTGACGAGGCCATGTGGCCTATTTGACGGAGCAGTAGATGAGCTGGCACCGAACTGGAGCTCTGCACATCCCTTCCCAGCTGCATCAGGTAGTGGGCTCTCTCCACAGGGACAAAGGCCCTGACCCGCAGAGTGTCCAGCTGGGCCCCTATGAATTCCAAGTCTTGGGCCGGGGAGAGGCTGAACTTGGAGTAGTTGATGAATCCCAATTGCTGCAGGGTGTGGATAGTGAGCCTTGTCGCCTGCCTGGCTTTGAGAAGTGTGCTGCCTCTAATGACCCAGTCATCCAGGTTAGGAAAGATGTGGGCCCCTTGGAGATGCATATGGGCGGCTACGACCTCCAGGCATTTTGAAAAGAGCCTTGGAGAGGAGGCAAGGCCGAGCGGCAGCACTCTGTACTAGTAGTGCTGCCCCACCCGCGCAAACGAATCTCAGGTAATGCCTGTGGGAGGGATGGATCAAGATGTGGGTAATAAGCATCCTTGAGATCCAAGAAGCAGAGCCAATCTTTCTGGCAGAGGTAGGACAGCAGTGTCCCATGGGAAAGCATCTTGAACTTTTCCCTCACCAGGAACTTGTTCCAGTTGCGCAGGTCCTGGATGGGCTAAAGGCTCCCTGTTCTTTTTGGGACAAGGAAATACCTTGAGTAGAAATCCTTTCTCCAGAGGTGATGTGATAACTGTTCCACCATCCTGTCCCTGAGCAAGCCTGCGAGTTCTGTGGCGAGAAAGGCCTGGTGGAGGAGAGGCTGTGGTGGCTCTCCATGAAGAAGTCTGAAGGGTTCTGTTGCAGATGGAGGGAATACCCCTCCTGCACCACCTGCAGAACCCACTGGTCTGTGGTGATGTTGGCCCCTCTGTGGGACTCCTGGGAGAGGGGAGGCCCAGCCCAGGGAGTCAGAAGCTACCCCCCAGTTGGGTGGGAAGCTGGTGTCTGGGGCTTGGAAGCCTTGGGCTTCTTGGGCCCATGCCCCTGGCCCTTTGGCTGTGCAGCCTGGTGAGGCTGCCCCAAGGAAGGTTGATAGTGGCCAGCCTGAGAGTAGCCCTTTTCCCCTGGGAAAAAGGGATTACCCCCCCCCCCCCCCGAGGATTTCTTTCCTTGGGAGAGCCGAGGTCTTTTTGGACAGCCTCTTCCTGGTCACCACCTTGGCCTCAATCTCCGCAGCCTTATCAGACATCGGTTTCCAGAACAGGTTCTCACCATTGCAGGGGACATCCAGGAGCTTTTCCTGTACCCACTGCTCCTGGTCCGAGGTCTGTAGCCATGGCCTGGCGCAGATGCCAGCAGCTGCAACCCTGGCCACAGACTCGAACCCATCGTAGGTGGCCCAGGAGAAGAATTTGGAACAGTTCCGTATGCCTGCTGCTAGGGACTGGAACCTTTGCAAAGGTTCCCCAAGAAAGGCCTGCAGAGAACCACGAGAGTTCCTGTATCAGGCACTTAAGGTATATTCCAATGTACAATTCGTATGCCTGTATTTGGCACCCGAGCATTGTGTCCTGATAGCACTTGCGCCCCATGGCATCGAGGGGCCGGGCCTCCCTGCCAGGGGGTGGGGAGACTTGACTCTTCAGTTTCTGCATGGAGGACTCAACCACTATTGAGTTGTGGAGGAGTTGTGGCTTATGGAACCCTGGGCCCTTCCAGCGCAATAGATAGCGGCCTGGCGCTGAATGACCACAGGCACCGAGGCCAGGGACTCCCACATCCAGAGGAGCAATCTCTCAAGGATGGGTGGAACCGACACCATGAGAGTCTCCTTGGGAGGGGACACATTGTAGGATCTCAAGCTCCTCTGTGCGCAGGTCCTCCTGCAACTCAGTCTGGATCGACAGAGCCTGAGCCATGTCACGAACGAAGTCAAGAAAGGCCACGTCCTCGGGTGGGGAATGGCGCTGAGGCTCCAGGGTAGACAGCTTGGAGGTTATATCCTGGTGTCGGGATGTCTCCAGGGAGGTCTCGTCCTTGGTCTCCCAGTTGGAGCCCGAGGGCGCGAGGAATCAGCCCCATGGGTGGCTCCCAGGAACCGGGCCCTGCCAGAGGACCAGGGATCGGACTCCTGGAAACTTGCTGGGGAGGACCGGAACCCCAAGGAGTGTGATCAAGACCTCGATCAACACCAGGGATTTACCTGAAGCCGGTAGCACTCGGTGCCAAGTTCAATGCCTGGAGGCTCCCCTGAGGCCAGAGTGTCCGGTGTTGGGGCAGATGATGCCAGGGGGTCTGACAACACCTGCTGCGAGAGCAAGATGGAGGAGAGGCTCTGCTCCATGGCAGCCATGCGGGACCGAAGGACCAATGGCTGTGCAGCACTCAACATGGACACCGAAGGCCTCTGTTCCGATACCGGGACTCCGGAGAGTGTGTCAGAGGAGAATTATAGGTTCACAGGTCCTGTTGCAGTCTCCACCAGCTAAGGACTCGTCTTGATACTTTCTGAGAGCGTTGCTCGGAGTCACCCGAGTCCTGTCGAGAGACCCTGCCAGGTTTGATCAGAGGCACCTCCTTTTTGGGAGGGTCCGGGACCACACCGGAGGAGCCGCCGCAGGACTCTGAGGACGCCCGGACCTCTTGCAAAGGGCCAGACCTTTGGAAAAGCTTCCCCTACAACTCAGACAACCTCCTATTGGTTTTAGGGGTCAAAGCCTGGTACCAGTCGCAGGTGGAACTGTCATGTTCTGAGCCCAGGCAGTGGATGCAGCAGTCGTGAGTATCAGTGACTGAGATAGGTTCAAGAAATGCAACCGCTGCAGTCAAAACTACCAGGACTTATGGTGAGAGCACACCTGGCCGGGGTCAAAGACCATGGGCGAAAAATGGCGCAAAGGCCAGTAGAGGTGGAACCTTGGGGAAACTCAGGGGGGGGGGAAAAAAAAAGAAAAGGAAGCTGAGATCAGCACCGGTGGTGCCCCCTTGAGGTGGGAAGGGAACCAGTAAGCAAACCGACAAAGGGAAAGAATTGAACTTCTTCTGGGAGAGTGGAGAACCACAGGCTCCGTGGAAAAAAGGAGACTAAGCAAGATGACACCCTTGGGCGGGAAGGGGACCGCACATGTGTGGTAGCATTCCCAAAGGCTTTCTTTGAAAGCTGGGGCAATGCTCCGCACAGGCTCCATCGGTGCAGACGTCACCCATATGTGAGGACTGACTTCCTGCTTGTTCCTGGAGAATCATAGTTATAAAGAGGCAGAGAAGAATATATGAGCTGCTTTCTGTAAACGGGGACTAATTCTGATAAAAGATGATAAAGCATTCACCATACACAGCAGGATAAATCAATAACTCTAGTGAATGACAGCCAATGGTGCTGAGAGACTATCACAGTTCAGAAAACCCCAAAATCTTGTGCAGGATTTCCCAGGAAGCTACAAGCTCATGAGTCCCTTTAGTCTATTCCAGAGCTTATGAAGCAACTCCATGGGATGGTGGGAGGGTATATATATTTGATTTCACCCACTCTTTATGGAAGAAAAAGATTGCACCTTCTCCATTGACAAACATGAAACAGACTACACTGGGAAGGACAATTAAACAGGCATTTTAAGAACATAAATGCCATATACTGGATCAGACCAAGGTCCATCAAGCCCAGTATCCTGTTTCCAACAGTGGTCAAGCCACATCACAAGCTACTGGCAGGTTCCTAAAAAGACAAGTTCCACAATGCTCATCCCGGGGGAAGCAGTGGATTTCCCAGGTCCTCTTTAATAATGGTTTATGGACCTTTCCTTCAAGAACTTGTCCAAATCTTTTTTTAAACACGGCTACACTAAAAGGTTTTACATCTTCCGGTAATGAATTCCAGAGTTTGATTATGCATTGAGTGAAAAAAATATTTTTTCTTAGTCTTAAAATGGGTCAAATTGTAACTTTATTGCATGTCCCCTAATCTTTCTACTTTTTGATGACATAAAACAACCTATCTACACTTACCCGTTCCATTCCATTCATTCATTTATAGACCTCTATCATATCTCCCCTCAGCCGTCTCTTTTCCAAGTTGAAAAGCCCTAACCTCATAGGAGTATCCTTCCATCCCCTTTACCATTTTTGTTGCTCTTCCTTTTCTAATTCTGCTATATCTTTAAGATATGGTGACCAGAACTGCTTGTCAAAGCACTGTCTCTCAGAAGAGAGAAGGTATGAACGAAAGACCATTCTGAAGATCCACATATTTCATCAGTTAGAAGGGCATAGAAATTGGCACCAGGTGCTACAATAGCTATTTTTTAGTGCGCTTTTTCAGTGTCCATTAACTGCACAAATTGCCAAGTGGTAGTGGTGCACTAGCCAGTTTAACAGAGTTTTTGGTTCTGCAATTCTTAACCTGTTAAGCTCATAAGATATGAAGCGGTGATTGGACTTATGAAGTCGTATTCTTTTCATATAACAGACCAGTGCTCTTTTATAGTTAAGGTGTGTAATACAATAGATTGACATATGTGAAACGCTGAAGCTATTTTTGACAGAATTTATGGTGTGTTTAGAGATTGTGGAAAAACAGTAGGTATGTAGGCCAATATTCAGAAAATGCTGAATCCCTGAGTTTAGGTAACTTAATTAGAAGCTCGATTTAGGAATTTATAATCATCCAGTTTGAAGCATCTAAAATTTATACTGCCTAATTCGGCACTTGAAATTATGAAAATCAGGAAGGTAGTGACATGGACCAGGATGATTGCCCTGAACTCCTAGAGGCCCACCACATCAATCGAGCACTTCCCTCCAAGTCCTGCTGCGCCTTTACCAGCGCAAGATTGACATGAGATGACCATGAAGAAGCCCTCTCCTACAGTGATAGTTCTGAGCAGACACTTAAGCACGTTAACATGGTAGAAGCAGCAAAGAGACGACAAAGCGGCAAAAGTAGATGCAGTCAAATACAGATACCTCATCCTGGTGTCAAAGGGAAGAGATCAGAAAATTTCAATTCCATACAATGCACAACCTAGCAATTTTTTCCTTTAGAGAAAAATAGGGAAACAAACTATCATATCACTAAGCAAATGGGTTCACTGCACTCTTAAGGTCTTAAGGGCCCACTCCAATATAATCTGCACATCTGCAGCAACACCACCGCTAGCTTCTAACTGGCTCTGGACATTGTAGTTACTACTTTGTGGCAGTCCTCAATTCCCCATTTCAGGAAAGCATAGTTACTCACCTGTAACAGGTGATCTCCAGGAACAGCAGGAATTTAGTCTTCACATAAGGGTATCGTAGGTACCGACGGAGCCTGCGCGGGAATGCTCCCCAGCGTCCAATACGAACGCTTTTGGGAGCATCCCTCAGCACATGCGCGCTGCCTTCCTGCCTTTCCAACTGTCTCTTTTTAGTTAAGTTTGTAGCTGAGTGAAAGGATAGAGGGAGAGAGGAAAGAGACAGAGAGATAGAGAGACAACTCCTAGGGGAGGTGGGTGGGTTGTGAAGACTATATTCCTGCTGTTCCTGGAGATCACCTGTTACAGGTGAGTAAGCATAGTTACTCACCAGTAACAGGTGATCTCCGGAAACAGCAGAAATATAGTCTTCACATATGGGTATCGTCGGCACTGACGGAGCCCGCGCGGGAACGCTCCCCAGCGTCCAATTAGAAAGCCTTTGGGAGCATCACACAGCGTCTGCGTGCTGCCTTCCCGCCTTTCCCAACTGCCTCTCTCCAGTTGAGTTTAAAGCTGAGACAAAGAGAGAGAGAGGGAAAGAGAAAGAGACAGAGATACAACTAGGGGAGGTGGGTGGGTTGTGAAGACTAAATTCCTGCTGTTCCCGGAGATCACCTGTTACATGTGAGTAACTGCTATCTCCAGGAACAAGCAGGAATGTAGTCTTCACATATGGGGACTGTGATAAGGAAGCTTATCATAGCTCAGGAAGGAGCTATAGTAAAGGTGAAGTGACTCTGAACAAGCAACCTGTCAGTTCTGGTAGAAATAAGAAAACAGAATTTTCCCATAAAAGACTACCAGTCCCAGAATGCACCAGGTTTCCAACAGCCATTAGAGGTGCTGAAGTGGGGAAACGTGTGTTCAATAAGGAGGGCTATGAGGTAATCCCTAAGCACTCATCTCAAAGGGCAGGGCCTGATTCAGCACAGCTGCGCTGTGCTAGGGTGGAGCACACATCTAAGCAGAATAAAGGTAGAGTTTATTCTACAGAGAATCATCCTCAGTATCATCTTCATGATCAACTTGGATATCCTCAGTTTCTTCATCATCTGGAGGATCATCAGAAGCAGAAGCCAGAGCGGACGGACAGAGAGGGCAAGAAACCCTTTGGAAGAAAGAAGAGAAAAGCCTTTGGGAGGTCTAAAGGAGTCCGGAGCAGTACGTATACTGGGAGGCATTCCAAGGGCCAGCATACACCATTGGACGGGGGAAAGCCAGAGGAATGGTACTGCAGAGTTAGGAATCTCCAGACGGTACCTGTGAGGGAGACGGCTGCACTTGGAAGGGACCCTAAGACCCGTGCCAGAAGGTATGTGAAGAGAGACCCAGTGTCCAGGGATCTGGATTGGAAGGCTGGACATAAGAACTGGACTACATACTGGCCAGGCTATTTAGAGAGGAACTCTAACAGCAATGGAAGCTCAGGTATGAACACTGATCTATGCCCTAGCTATACCCTTGAAAGACAGCAGGGAAACAAGTATTCTCCTGAGAGTGCTCCATTGAGAATTTCCTCTGTGCCAATCCATGAAATTGAACCCATGATTGTTGATGAAGGGGGAGAGGTTGCAAATGCAGGCTGTGAGTACATGGATTGCTCTCTGTCTAAACTCCTTTGGTGATTTGCTGTTACAAAGTACAACCGTCACAAAGAAATACCAACTTGTTCTTTAATCTACTCAGAAAAGCTCCTGAGTAGGATTTGAGCCAGGCAGTAGAAAGTAAGCCAGCTAAGGGGTTTCAGCTGGATAACTGCTAGCAATTGAGCCTTACCTAATTGCTTGTGAGCTCTGAGGGAATCACTTCTGAGTCTATGTGTGAAGATATAAGAAGTTAACCTGAAAAGAACAGTTTTCCCTTCTTTGTGGGTTTTGTTTGTTGATTACAGCACTGCTAAGAAAATATTAGCTAGAACTTACAGAAAAGACCTTTTTGTTACCAACCAGGTCTTTATTCTTTTGATTTGATTGCCTGACAAGTTCAGCTGTTTTCCTGGTTTTGTTTTTCTAAGTTTAACACTGAAAGCAAGTATCCTGTTTTATGTGCTACCAAGCATATCTGTGTTGGGAGAAATAACCCCATAAATAAATATCTTATTGGCTTTACACTCAAGCAAGCACAACTAATTATTGTGAACGGCTGTGTCTGGTGTGAATGGAATACATTTCCCACAATCCCTTGCAAAACATTAATATATGCCTTTGCCAAGACTGTGAACATTCTCACCCAGGCACCCGTCTGACAGGACTCCCTAGCTTTAGATGCCAGGGAGAGAACCCCAGAAGTAGTGTGTCCCTGTGAAAGGGCTCCACTTGCCCCCATGGATCTCTGGCATCCTACCAGGGATGGTGGGTAGGAGTTGATTAGGTATGGAACAGGTGTTTGAGAACAGCCTGACCAAACAAGGCAACCCGGCGGGAGTCCTTGTCAAAGCAGTAATTTATTTATTTATTTATTTGCATTTCTTATATACCGCACTATTTGCGATCAGCGCAGTTTACCTAGAACAAACAGTATCCGACAATATACAAAAAGTCAGGTCATTACATTGAACAGGAACAAGTAACTTGGACAACAGGGTAAACTATATACATATGCGATACATTAAGTAAGGTAAATTATGTACATGTACAAATGAGATTATTATTAGGTATTGGTCATACTTGGGGGTGCCCTAATAATGATGGCTGGGGTTCAGGGGAGTCAGTGAGGTATTTGATGAAGAGAAAGTGTTTTAAGGCCTTCCTGAACTGGCTCAAATTGGGGATTGCTCTGATGTATGGTGGTAGGGCGTTCCAGAGACTTGGGGCGCATAGTCTGAAGGCTCTATTCGATGTTGCTTTGGTGCATTTTGTCGTATCTCTCGGTATAACTAGGATGTTGGTTGCTGATGATCTCCTTAGCCTGTTGGGTGTGTGTGGATGAATGATGTCACTTAGTGAAGAGGAGGAGAGTCCCTTGGTGGCCTTGAATGTCATCACTAAGATCTTGAAACCTGATCCTGGCTTGGATGGGGAGCCAGTGAAGCTGCTTTAGGAGGGGTGTGATATGCTCTCTTCTCGAAGCTCCAAGGAGAATTCGCGCAGCACTATTCATGGCATCTTGTAGAGGGTTTAAAGAGGCCTGAGGGAGTCCTTGTAGGATGGTGTTTGCATAATCAAAATGTGGAATAATGAGGGCTTGATAGATGGTGCGGAAGTCGCTTGGTTCAAGTAATGGGCGTAAGTGTCTGAGGGATCTGATCTTAAAGTAGATCGCTCTGACGGTGTTGACTATGTGTTGCTTCATGTTGAGATTCTGATCCAGTCTGACTCCGAGATAGCGTATAGTTGATTTTACTTGCAACTCAGCATGGTTCAAGTAGTTGGGTGGTGTGAACTCTGGATTTCTGGAGATGAACAAGACCTCTGTTTTCTTGTGTTGGATGCGCAAATTCTGAGATAGGAGCCATTCGGATATTGTGTTGAAGCACATAGTCAGAGGGGTAAGGTCTGGGCAGTCCAGGGATATCGGCAGGTAAAGTAGGACATCGTCGGCGTATATCATGCAACTCACCTTGAACGATCTGATGATGTTACAGATGGGTTGGATATAAATGTTAAACAGAAGTGATGATAGGGAGGATCCTTGAGGAACTCCTTGACTTTGTAGGAATGGTTCGGATGTGGACCTGTTTGCTCGAACGTATTGCCATCTTCCAGACAGGTAGGATCTGCACCACTCAAGAGCTGTTCCACTGATGCCTTTTTCTCTCAGCCTACAAAGGAGAATTTCGTGGCAGACCGAGTCGAAGGCTGCCGCTATATCTAAAAAGTGTGAAACCTTGATGTATGTTGTCGATGCCCGAAATTATGGTGTTGAAAAGCGTTGTGAGAAGAGTTTCCACTCCGTGTGACTCTCTGAAACCATGTTGGGATGAATCTAGGGGGGCATAGGTATCGATATGGTCTTGTAGCTGTTTGTAGACTATCTTTTCAATGATTTTGGCGAGCATTGGGATGCTGGAAATGGGTCTGTATGACTCCACCTTTTGTGGGTCTAATTTGGAGTTCTTCAATAGAGGTCTGACGGACGTTTGTATGAGAGTAGAGGGGAAAGACCTAGTGCTAAAAAGATAGACCTATCGTATTGGCTAAGATTGGGGAGAGGTCACATCGCAAATCCGTTATCCAGAATGCTGGACAGGGGTCTGAGTATGCAGTGGAGGTATTTAGAGTTGCGATGGTGTCTTCTATAATTCTCTTTGAAGGTGTAACAAAGGTAGTTAGAGATGCTGAGGATTCTTGAGCGTTGGTGGGGTCTGGTATCTCCATTTTGTCGGACTTGCACTGTTTAGACTGCATAAAGATGGCATACTCCTGCGGGTGTATATTTCCAGGGTGCTCAGGGGTGGGCTCCTTAGCAAGGGATTTAACCAAGTTGAAGAGGTCGTGCGGTTTATTTAATGACCTTTCAGTAATGGGCTGAGAAGGTATGAACCGAGGCCCAAGTGGCTGCTAGACAGATGTCGTCGACAGACACGGAGTGCAGATGAGCCCTTGAAGCTGCCATGGCTCTCACATTGTGAGCGGTGACATTGCCTATCAGAGTAAGAATCTTCCTCTGGAAGGCCAACAAAATACACTGTGCAATCCAGTTGGACAGTGTTCTCTTGGAGACTGGAAGTCCCAAATGAGATGGATCAAAGGCAACAAAGAGTTGAGAGGACTTTCTATGTTGCTGTGTTCTTGGTAAATAAAAAGCTAAAGCTCTTTTACAGTCCAAATTATGAAGATTCCTTTCTGCATTTGATGCATGAGGCCTTGGAAAATACACAGGCAGGTATTTGGTTTGGTATTTAGGCTTGGTTTAGATGAAAAGGCGAAACCACCTTTGGCATAAAGTGTGGATGAGTCCTAAGGACTACCTTGTCACGATGGAACCTTGTATAAGGAGGATTTAGCACAGTTACTTACCTGTAACAGGTGATCTCTGGGAACAGCAGGAATTAGTCGTCACATATGGGTACATCGGAACCGACGGAGCCTGCGCGGGAAAGCTCCCCAGCTTCCCAGAAGGAAAGCTTTTGGGGCTTCCCACAGCACATGCGCGCTGCCTTCCCACCTTCCTGACCAACTCTCCTCAGTTCGAGTTTAAAGCTGAGACAATAGAGAGAGGAAAGGAAAGAGAGAGAGAGAGATACAACTCCTACGGGAGGTGGGTGGGTTGTGAGGACTAATTCCTGCTGTTCCCAGAGATCACCTGCTACAGGTAAGTAACTGTGCTATCTCCAGGAACAAGCAGGAATGAGTCCTCACATATGGGGACTACCTAGCTAAGATGCCGGGAGATCCCCCTTCAAGGGTTCCCTATCTTCCTATGGATCACAGGCATCCATTGAGGGAAGGTGGGCAGGAGTTGTTTAAGAATGGAACAGGTGTCTGAGGACAGCCTGACCAAACAAGGCATCCCGGCGGGAGTCCTTGTCCAAGCAGTAATGGGCTGTAAAGGTATGAACCGAGGCCCAAGTGGCTGCTCGACAGATCTGATCGATGGATACAGAATGAAGATGAGTCATAGAGGTGGCCATGGCTCTCACATTGTGAGCTGTGACATGGCCTTCCAGAGAAAGGTTCTTACTCTGGTAAGCAAAAGAAATGCACTGAGCAATCCAATTGGACAGTGTTCTTTTTGAGACTGGAAGTCCCAAGTGAGAAGGATCAAAAGCAACAAAAAGCTGAGAAGACTTTCGATGTTGCTGTGTTCTGTGGAGGTAAAAGGCAAGAGCTCTTTTACAATCTAGAGTATGTAGGTTCCTCTCTGCACTGGATGCATGAGGAGCTGGAAAAAAGACAGGTAGATATACCTCTTGATTAAGATGAAAAGGTGAGACCACTTTAGGCATAAAGTGAGGATTTGTCCTAAGGACTACCTTATCATGATGGAACCTTGTATAAGGTGGATTAGCCACTAAAGCCTGCAGTTCACTGATGTGGTGAGCAGAAGTGAGTGCAATAAGGAAAATAACCTTCCAGGAAAGAAATTTCAAAGAGATAGTGGCTAAGGGTTCAAAGGGTGGCTTCATAAGCTGACCAAGAATCAAGTTTATTTCCCATGCTACCGGAGGAGGCCGAATGGGAGGCTTAGTTAAAGTTAGGCCTCTCATAAATCTTGCAATAAGAGGATGAGAGGAAACAGGTTGTCCATTGATAGGCTTAAGAGATGCTGAGATAGCACTCAAATGGACCCGCACAGAATTCGTTTTGAGGCCTGCAATGGAGAGATGCAGGAGATATTCCAATAGAGAATTCAAAGGGAGTGCTCGAGGGTCAAGACTCTGCTGAGCACACCAAATGGAAAATCTTTTCCATTTAAAAGCGTAAGAACGCCTAGTAGAAGGTTTCCTAGAGGCATGGAGGATATCCTTCACTTGCTGCGAAAGATTGAAGTCTTGAAGGTCTAGGCCTTCAGCAACCAAGCTCTGAGGTGAAGGGACATGGGGTTTGGGTGCCACAAAGTCCCCTCCTCTTGAGACAGAAGGTCTGGAGCAGCTCCCAGGTCCAGGGAGGGGTCTTGGGAGAGATGTAGAAGTAGAGGGTACCACACTTGGCGGGGCCAGCGTGGAGCTATGAGGATCATAGATCCTTGATCCCTCTGAAGTTTGAACAGAGTCTTGGGAATCAAAGGAATGGGTGGAAAGGCATACAGGAAGCCCTGACCCCAGTGAAGGAGGAAGGCATCCTTTGCCTGAGCCCCCTGACATGGAATTCTGAAACAGAACTGGGGAAGTTTGGCATTCCACGGACTTGCAAATAGGTCTATGTCCGGGGTTCCCCATTCCTGAAAGATTCGGAGTACCTAATCCTTGTGCAGGGACCATTCGTGTGGAAGCAGAACTCGACTGAGTCTGTCTGCCCAAGAGTTTTGGATTCCTGGGAGTTATACTGCCAGGAGATGGATTTGATGCTCTCTGGCGAAGGCCCATAATCTTAGAGCTTCGTTGCAAAGCGACAGAGAGCCAGTCCCTCCTTGTTTGTTTATGTAGAACATGGCTACCTGATTGTCTGTGTGAATGAGGACTGTCTGGTAGCTGAGGAGGGAGTAAAAGACCTTGAGAGCTAGGAATACTCCTCGAAGTTCCAAGAGGTTGATATGAAGGGCGGGCTCCTGTGGAGACCAGATACCCTGAGTGGAGAGGTCTTGAAGATGAGCCCCCCAACCTGTTTGGGAGACATCTGTTGTAAGGGTTGCTTGGGGCAACTGTGGCTGGAAGGGAGCCCCCAACAACAGATTCTGAGTGGATATCCACCATTGGAGAGACCAAAAGAGACGTCTGGAGGTTGCTATTTGGTCTGAGAGAGCGCCTGATACTTGAGTCCACTGGGTGGACAAAGTCCATTGAGCTGCTCTCATATGTAGGCGAGCATATGGCACCACATGAACTGTGGATGCCATTTGGCCTAGCAGTTGTAACATCTCCCTGGCAGTCAAGTGGCTTCTGGACTGAGTTTGGTAGGCCAAGTGCACTAGACGGTGGCAACGGGCCTGAGGAAGATAGGCCCTTGCAGTGGTGATATCTAACCATGCCCCTATGAATTCTAGGGACTGAGTAGGGGTGAGTTGGGACTTTGGCAGATTGATGACAAGTCCCAGATACTGCAGTATGTGTCTGGTGTGATCCAGGGAAGTCTGAGCCTCGGACTGAGATGGAGCTCGGATGAGCCAGTCGTCCAGGTATGGGAAAACAAAAATCCCCAGGGTGCGTAGAAATGCAGCCACTATTGACATGCATTTGGTGAACACTCTTGGAGCAGAGGCTAGACCGAAGGGGAGTACTCTGTATTGGAAATGTTTTCCCTGGAACAGAAACCGTAGGAATTTTCTGTGGGATGGATGGATGAGAATATGTGTGTACACATCCTTTAGATCTAGAGAACAAAGCCAATCCTGACTGTAGGTATGGAAGGAGAGTACCTAGAGAGAGCATCTTGAATTTCTCCTTGCATAGAAATTTGTTCAATTCTCTCAGATCTAGAATGGGTCTGTACCCCCCTGTTTTCTTGGGAATGAGAAAATAAGGGGAGTAAAACCCTGACCCCTGTTGAAGAAGAGGAACCTCTTCTATTGCCCTTTGGGCAAGAAGGGTGGTCACCTCCTGACCCAACAGGGGCCAGGAGAGATGGGGGAGAATTGAAATGTCTCACCATGGTATGGGGAGGAAGGCTGGAGAAATGAAGTTTGTAGCCCTCTCTGATAATAGAGAGGGTCCACTGTTCTGATGTGATTTGCTCCCAACTTGGAGCAAAATGAGTTAACCTTCCTGGAATGGTGAGAGGCTCTGGTTGTTGCAGAGCCAGAAAGGTGAAGTTCTCTAGAATTAAGTCAAAAACCCTGATGGGGTTGGGACTGTTGGGCTGCAGCAGGTCCTGCAGGTTTTGCCCTGGCTTGTTTGGATTGCTGACGCTTAAAAGTGAAGCGAACTGTAGAAGATTGTTGGCCAGGATTTGTAGAAAATCTGGTCTTCTTATAGAGAGGCTTTTTAAAAGCCTTTTTCTTGGCAGGGGTAGAGGTAGACTTAGAAAGTCTATTTAACGCAGCATTTTCTGCGTCCATTTGAGTGGCTTTGATTTGCCACTCCTTACCAAACAGATTTTCACCTGTACAAGGCAGGTTTCCTAACCCATCTTGGACCCAGGGTTCTAGGTCAGAGGCGTGGAGCCAAGCAATTCTGCGAGCAGCTAAGGCAATGCCTGAAGCTCTGCTAGTACCTTCAAAGGAGTCAAAGGCAGCTCTATTGGAGAACTTTGAAACATCTTGGGTATGCTTTATCAAAAGAAGGAACTCCTCCTTTCTATCCTCTGGGATAAAGGGGAGAAAATGGCGTGTCTTTTGTGCAAGCTCCTTCAAAAACATGCCCATATAGAGGCTGTATGAATTGATTCTGGCTATAAGCATACTGGCTTGGAAGATTTTTCTACCAAAAGCATCTAAAGTCCTACATTCTCTTCCTGGAGGAGTAGAAGAGTGTCTTTTGGTACTCTTTATCCTTTTCATAGCTGACTGCACCACAATAGAGTGGTGAGGGAGCTGAGTTTTTTGAAAACCAGGAGAAGGAGGGACACGATACATGGTATCTAAATGACGTGAATGTGGGGATAGGGTGAGAGGAGTCTCCCATAAGTCCATCATGTGTTCTTGAAGAATTTCATGAATGGGCAAGGTGACTGCCTCCTTGGGAACCTTAGAGTATCCCAAAATGTCTAATTTCTTTGCTCTAGGTTCTTTTTCAGAGGTAACTGAAATAGAGAGACCTTTAGCTACTTCAAGGATGAAGTCCTGAAAGGACAAATCTTCTGGAGGAGACATTCTCCTTTTTGGAGAAGAGGGCTCTTCAGGAAGAGTAAGAGATACCTCAGCAGAGTCATCTGATGAGTCAGAATCATCAGAAGACTCGAAGTATCGTCGATTAGCTTCCAGGGATCGATAAGCGTACCGATCGGTATCCACATCGGGGGGTACCCGGAACCGGGTCGGTATCAGGAAAAACCCCGGAACCGGGAACTGGAACCGGTATCCTGGTTGATGTGGATGCCCTGGGTACCGGTATCGGTTGTGGTACCGGAACCGGCATCGGTACCGCTTGTTGCGGTACCGCGGGCGTCGCAGCTTTAATGAAAGCCATGATGGCCTGCTGCATGGACTGGACTGTATGATCCATGGAAGCCACGACTGTCTGGATGTCGGTACCGGAAGCTTGAGCCGGTACCCCAGAACAGTCCAACAGGTGATCGGTCGAGGCCGTGCCATCGATGTCAACCTGTAACCCCATAGGAGGAGCTTTGGAAGTCGGAGCTTCCCGCCGGGGTTGTTTGGCTGGGGCAGGGTCCTCAGGGTCAAGCCCAGGGGTATCTCGATACTTAGAGGGAGATTTGCCCTTTGAAGACCTGCCAGAAGAATGTTTGGTTACCTGAGATCCATCAGGAGAGGAAGACCTTGATGATGCCGATGCTGGAGTATCTGTAGAAAACAGCATATGAAACTTGGCTGCTCGGTTCTGCAAGCCACGTTTAGACATCAGAGAGCAGGATGGGCAATCAGGAATAGAGTGGTCACGCCCCAAACATTTAAGACACCATTCATGGGTGTCTGTAACCGAGATAGTACCGCTACACTTGGTGCATTTTTTTTAAACCAGAGTCTGGTTTTTTCATGAGGGAAAAATTTAGTAAAGGCCTAGAGGCCTAACTAGAAATACACCAAGTGGAGAAAAATAGATGTAAAATTTTTTATTTTTTTTTTAAAGTAAGAAAAAAGACCGGCGGTACCGGTCCGGAATCGGGGAAGGCAGATACGCGGCAAAGAAACAAATTAAAATAACAACTTCTTCAGCGGTGACAGGAACACGACCTGCTGGCTCCATGGAAAAAGAAGAACTGAGGAGAGCTGGTCAGGAAGGCGGGAAGGCAGCGCGCATGCGCTGTGGGAAGCCCCAAAAGCTTTCCTTCTGGGAAGCTTTCCCGCGCAGGCTCCGTCGGTTCAGACGTACCCATATGTGAGGACTCATTCCTGCTTGTTCCTGGAGATATTTATTTACGTTTCTTATATACTGCGCTATTAAGATCAGTGCGGTTTACAGCGAACAGAATAGTACAATGTAACAAAAACACATTGTGCTTACAATGAACAGGGTAATAACTTGAATGAGAACTATTTACAGGACATTTTACAAAGTTACAGAATATTCACCATTGAGTAGGATTGATGGCACCGGTTTAAGCCAGGGGAAGTGCTGATTATCCATTCTCTCGTTGGCTTAAAGTATTGGGGCAGATATGGAAGAGGGTCGGGGAGCCTATTACATGTTTCCCTGGGTTGCCTTCTGGGTAGTGTTTTTGTAATAGGTGGTATTTTATCGCTTTTCTGAATGGGGTAAGGCTCGTGATAGATCGAATTTCGGAGGGGAGGGCATTCCAGGCTGTGGGTGCATAGACCGAAAAGGCCCTATTGGATGTTACTTTTAGGCATTTTGTCATTATCTTAGGGCTTTCTAATGCATTCCACATTGCAGATCTTCTGTTCCTGCTGTCAGGCATGATGTTGATTAATTTACTGATGGGTGAGGGGGGCTGGTTCCTCAGTGCTTTGAATGTCATGACAAGTGCCTTGTAGTGGATTCGAGCTTGTAGGGGTAGCCAGTGGAGCTCCTTCATCACAGGCGTAATGTGTTCTGACCTTGACACACCTACAAGTACTCTAGCGGCCGATTCATGGCAAGTCGGAGTGGATTTAGAGTTGACTGTGGAAGCCCATGGAGGATGATGTTGGCGAAGTCCAAGTGTGGGATAACTAAGGCTTGAAATATAGTCCAGTAGTCAGTGAAGTCCAGGAGTGGTCGAAGAAGGCGTAAATGTTCCAATCTTATGGTATACAGCTTTTGCGACGTTTTTCACATGTGTTATGTCAAGTCGCTGATCTAGTGTGATGCCTAGATAGCGAATTGTGGTTTTAGTTTTGAGCTCGGCATTTTCGACTTGTAGTGCTGGCGGTGGGGTGAACTTCTGATTTCTCGTGATGAAGAGATAATCAGTTTTACTGTTATTAATTTGTAGGTTTTGGGTGAGAAGCCAGTCTGCAACTACTTCAAAGCATCTTGTAATGGGTGAGAAGTCAGGTCGGTCAGTCCTGAATGGGATGTATAGCAGGATGTCATCCGCATAGGCAAGGCAATGCACTTTTAAGGAACGGATCAAGGTGCAGATGGGCTGCATGTAAATGTTAAACAACAGTGCTGATAAGGATGATCCCTGGAGTACTCCTGTTTCTGAAGGAAAGGCTCCGAAGTCAAGGTAACCGTTTTAACTTGTTGCCATCTGTTGATCAGGTAAGATTTGCACCATTGTAGCACGGTGACTTGTATCCCTGCCACTAATGCCTGCAACTCACTGATGCGACGTGCTTATGTGATTGCAATGAGTAAGATAACTTTCCAGGAAAGTTATTTCAACGAGGTACTAGCCAAGGGTTCGAAAGGTGGCTTCATGAGCTGGCCAAGAACCAGGTTCAAGTCCCATGCCACCGATGGTGGCCTAATGGAAGGCTTAGTTAGAAGAAGGCCTCTCATAAATCTTGCTATAAGAGGATAGGAGGAAATTTAAAGGTTGCAATAGCTGCAATAGCACTCAAATGGACTCTTACTGAGTTAGTCTTAAGTCCTGTATTGGATAGATGAAGGAGATACTCCAGTAATGATTCCAGAGGTATCGCAAGGGGGCTAAGACCCTTCTGCGAGCACCATATGGAAAACCTTTTCCACTTGAAAGTATAAGAGCGTCTTGTGGAAGGTTTTCTGGAAGCACGAAGGATATCCTTTACTTGCTGAGAAAGGTTAAGATCATGAAGATCTAGGCCTTCAGCAACCAAGCCCTGAGATGCAGAGACTGGGGATTGGAATGCCATAACATTCCGTCCTCCTGAGACAGGAGATCTGGAGCAGACCCTAACTCCAAAGAGGGAGCTTGAGAGAGATGTAGAAGCAGAGGGTACCACATTTGCCGTGGCCAAAGTGGAGCTATGAGAATCATACGGCCTCTGTCTCTCTGAAGCTTGAACAGGGTTTTGGGAATTAGGGGAATGGGTGTGAAGGCATAAAGGAAGTCTTGATCCCAATAAAGGAGGAAAGCATCCCTGGCCTGAGAGCCCTGAGAAGGAATTCTGGAACAGAACCGGGGAAGTTTGGCATTCAACGGACTTGCAAAGAGGTCTATGTCCGGGGTTCCCCAAATTTGAAAAATCCTGGCTACCTGGTCTGCATGTAGACACAATTCATGTGGAAGCAGAACTCGACTGAGTCTGCCTGCCCAAGAGTTTTGTATGCCTGGAAGATACACTGCAAAGAGATGAATCTGATGCTCTCTGGCAAGGGCCCATAGTCGCAAAGCTTCGTTGCAAAGCGACAGAGTCTGTCCCTCCCTGCTTGTTCACGTAGAACATGGCTACTTGATTGTCCCTATGAATGAGGACCGTCTTGTAGCTGAGTAGGGTGTGGAACACTCGAAGAGCAAGGAAGATTGCTCTGAGCTCTACGAGATTGATGTATAGATGAGTCTCCTGTGGAGTCCAGGTGCCTTGGGTGGAGAGGTCTTGCAGATGAGCTCCCCAAACCATTGGTGAAGCATCTGTTGTGAGAGTTGCCAGGGGTAAAGGTTGTTGAAATGAGGACCCCACCAACAGGTTGTGTGTGGACTGCCACCATTGGAGGGACAAAATAAGGCGATTTGTGTTTGCTATTTTGTCTGACAGGCACCCTGATGCCTGGGTCCATTGAGTGGATAAAGTCCACTGGGCCGCTCTCATATGGAGGCGAGCATAAGGAAAGACATGCACGGTAGATGCCATGTGGCCTAGTAGTTGTAACATTTCTCGAGCAGTGAGATGAGGCTTTAGCACTGCTTGAGAAGATAATGGCACCATGCGAAGGCAACGGGTCTGGGGGAGATAAGCCCTCGCTTTCCTGGTATCCAGCAAAACTCCTATGAACTCTAGAGACTGAGTGGGAGTTAGGCTGGATTTTGGGATGTTTATGACCAGACCCAAATACTGAAGAATATGCATTGTGCAAGATAGAGAAATCCTGGCTTCTGACTCTGATGGGGCTCGAATGAGCCATTCGTCTAAGTAGGAAAAGACGAATACTCCTAGAGTGCGAAGAAATGCTGCTACCACAGCCATAAATTTCGTAAACACCCTTGGTGCTGAGGCCAAGCCAAAAGGAAGCACCCTGTATTGGTAGTGCTTTCCTTGAAAAAGGAACTGAAGGAACTTTGTGAGTTGGATGGATGAGAATATGAGTGTATGCATCCTTGAGATCTAGAGAACAAAGCCAATCCTGACTCTGAAGGTATGGCAGCAGAGTTCCCAGAGAAATCATCTTGAATTTCTCTTTGAACAGGAATTTGTTCAATTCTCTGAGGTCTAAAATAGGCCTGTGTCCCCCTGTTTTCTTTGGGATAAGGAAATAGGGGGAGTAAAGCACAGTTACTTACCTGTAACAGGTGATCTCTGGGAACAGCAGGAATAAGTCTTTACGTCGGTACCGACGGAGCCTGCACGGGAATGCTCCCCAGCACCCAATCAGAAAGCTTTTCGGAGCATCCCTCGTGCTTGCGCACTGCCTTCCCGCCTTTCCAACTGTCTCTCCTCAGTTGAGTTTCATAGCTGAGACAAAGGGAAAGAAGAGGAAAGGAAGATAGAGAAATACAACTCCTAGGGGAGGTGGGTGGGTTGTGAAGACTTATTCCTGCTGTTCCCAGAGATCACCTGTTACAGGTAAGTAACTGTGCTATCTCCAGGAACAAGCAGGAATGAATCTTCACATATGGGGACTCCCAAGCTAAGATGCCTGGAGCCCTAACATGTTGAAGATTGAAAACATGCTACACCTCATATGGCCAGGCATCCTAAGGATGGAGGGCAGGAGTTGAAAAGAGAGGAGCTGTAGAAAAACAGCTAACCTAAGAAAGGACTACCTACAAGGAGTCCTTGTATGTATGATCATTATCAAAAGATATAATGACATGAATAACCATCATAACATTGAAATGAACAATCACCATATGACGCTCACCTACTGGATTGCAGGAAGTAGAGAGGCTGATGGAGTCTACTGGGGATCCAGTAGAAGAGTGTTCAATGACCTCACTAGAGTGAAGGTGGAGGTCAACATCTGGAAGTGAGAGGTGACCCCAGGATTCAATTGGGGTAGCACAAACACGTCAGGTCTTCAGTGGGAAGCTTCATGGAAAGCTGAAAACTCTTTTGGCTACAGAAGTATTCAGAGGTAGGAGCAATAGAGGAAGACTGACCTATTTGTACAACAGACTTAGTCCTTGAGGGAGGAAAGGGTATGAGAAGAACCCCATACTCCCAAGAAAGGACAGAGGTTTAGGAATTGAAATTGAAATGCACTGAAGATCCACCATGTCTATCCTAACTAGTGAGAGGTAAGAAGACATTGGGGCATGGAGCTTCAGGGATACGTAAACCTAGGATACGGTAGGGCTGTCAGTACCACAGCAGTGGTTGTGTGCATAATATCCAAAACATACTGTGGAACAGTATGAAGCTGTGCAAACCCACTGTCAGAACTTACAGGAAGGTGAAAACCTTTGTGAGTAGAGACAGTCAGAGAGATAAGTATAGAAATACATATCTAGCTATAAAAAGTATCTGGACAGATACACACATACATAGATAGATAGATAGATAGCTATAATGAGATGTAAGGGCATAGCATATGCACACCTAGCTGACAGATACATCTACAGAGAGATAGATAGATAGATAGATAGATAGATAGATAGATAGATAGATAGATAGATTTTAAAGATAGATGCCTGCAACTAAGCAGACAGAGCTATGCATATCAGGACATTCACATGGAGATGTGAAAGGAGAAAAATTCATCTAAAAACAAGGAGGCGAAACCTACTTGAGAAGATATATAGAGAATTTGTTCCCCCAAGGATAATTGGAAAGGAATGCTATCCAGTGAATAACCAGGCTGGTTACGTGAAAAAACAGAGGATAATATCAGTCTGTAAATAGCTAGCCCGGAGTCCTGTGGAACTCCAGCATGGTAAAAGGACAGAAACACATAGAATGAGATACCAGGTGGACCTACGTGAGGGACAAGGAGGTATCAGGCGTTTTTCAGATTAATATGTGCTGTCCTTGAAGTATTAGGATACTATGAAGGCAAGCTGCAAGAAAAAAAAAAAGAAGATAGTAGGGTGTGGAGAACCCTCACAGTCATAAGGGGTGACTGAGGAAGCCTTTTTAAAAGCATGATGGATAGCCATTAGAGAAAACCTTATGCTCTCTAGCAAGGGCCCATAATAGAAAGCTTCTCAGTAGGATTGCAGAGAGCATTACCCAGGAGAACTGGGATGTAGAACTGGCTGACGGAGGAAACTGACAGCCCGTTCCACTACATTGCCAAACCCAGGATTGGAGATGGCAAAGGTAGGAGATAGTGTAAGAAGGCTGTAGTGAAAAAGATTATCCAAGAAAGATGTAGAAAAAAAACTGTCTTGGAATCACTACTAAGGAGTGGTGGAAGACAAGACTGGGACTTGTGAAAAAGTACCAGTAGTCAATTACTGAAAACTCCTGCATGGGCAGCTTCTGAATAGGACAACAGAGGGAGTCGGTCTGTGCCAATAGAGAGACAGACTGGACAAAGAGAACAAGCTGTCTCTGTCTACAGAGCTGCCCAGATAAAGGAGGGAGTTTACTCAGGAGAAGAAACTCTATAGTGAAAAGAAAAGACAAGAAGTCTCTCAATGGTATGGTACCACTCTTACAGGGGAAACCCTGAGGAAGAGGGTAGAGATAGAAGCTGAAGAAAGACTTACCATATGGTAAGTCCCTGGAAGGAAAAAAGTCATGCTGGTACAGAGAAACTATCATGTGATAGTTGCTAAAGCTCTCTTCTAGTCAGGAAGAGGTGGAAAACTCTGTAAGCTACAGACATGAATATCCTGACAGTTCAGCATATTAAAGAGAAAATGGATGTCCTGAGAATAGGAATCCCTGAGCAGAGTTTTGAATGGAAAAACTTCTGCTGAAAAGAGATTAACTGTAGTTATAAAAAGATTAATCAGAAACCTATGGTCACTGTGTTTATTCAGCCTGGCTAGAGTTTGGATTCTTCAGACCAGGGCGAGACTTCCCCTGCTTGGGAACATCCGAATGATGGGCAGGAGAAGAGGAAAACCTCTTTCTTTTAGGGAAAGAAGGTTTGGTAGGGCATTTCCTACCTGCTAAGGAAGGAGAGGGCTTAGGATGGCCCTCAGAAACAGGAAGGTCAGTGGAGCAATGAGCAACCTGACGTAAGGACTCCTTATTGAAAAGATTTTCTCCAGTACAAGGAGTATTACTCAGTCTTTGTTGTGCCCATCTACTCAAGTCTGATGCCTGAAGCCAGGCTTTACGACGTGCTCCTATGGCTATAGCAGAACTTCTGCTAACAGACTCAAAAGAGTCTAGGGAAGCACGAGAAAGAAACCAAGAGATATTTTGGCTATGACTAAGAAGTAAGGAATAATTGAAGGAAATATCGATACATCGGGAAGATGTCTTACAACTATCAGATAAACTGAAGAGTAGCAAATCACCTGGGTTGGATGGTATACATCCAAGGGTGTTGAAAGAACTGAAATATGAGATTGCAGAACTGCTATCAGTAATCTGTGAACTATCATTAAATCATCTCTAATACATGAAGATTGGCGGATCGCCAATGTAACACCAATTTTCAAAAAGGGTTCCAGTGGTGATCCGGGAAACTACAGACCGGTGAGCCTGACGTCAGTACCGGTAAAAATGGTAGAAACCATCATAAAGAATAAAATTACTCAGCATGTAGATAGTCACAACCTAATGGGAGACAGCCAACATGGCTTTAGACAAGGAAAATCTTGTCTTACTAATCTGTTATGTTTTTTTGAAGGAGTGAATAAACAGGTGGACAAAGGTGAGTCGGTTGATATTGTGTATCTGGACTTTCAGAAAGCCTTTGACAAGGTCCCTCATCAGAGACTTTTGGCAAAACTAAAGAGTCATGGGATAGGAGGCAGTGTACTATTGTGGATCAGGAACTGATTAAAAGATAGAAAGCAGAGGGTAGGGCTAAATGGCCAATTTTCCCAATGGAGAAAGGTGAATAGTGGTGTACTCCAGGGATCTGTGCTGGGTCCGCTGCTTTTTGACATATTCATAAATGACCTGGAAAGTGGAATAACGAGTGAGGTTATCAAATTTGCAGATGACACAAAACTATTTAAAGTTGTTAAAACCCAAGAGGATTGTGAAAATTGCAAGAGGATCTTGATAAATTGGAAGACTGGGCATCAAAATGGCAGATGAAATTTAATGTGGACAAGTGCAAGGTTATGCACCAAGGGAAGAACAACCCAAACTATGGTTACACGATGCAAGGTTCCACATTAGGAACCACCACCCAGGAAAGATTTAGGCGTCATTGTGGATACCATGTTAAAACCCTCGGCCCAGTGTGCAGCGGCGGCCAAGAGAACAAATAGAATGCTAGGTATGATAAGGAAAGGAATGGAAAATAAAACAAAAGATATTATAATGCCTCTATATCGTTCCATGGTGAGACCGCACCTTGAATATTGTGTGCAATTCTGGTTGCCGTATCTTATAAAGGATATAGCGATTTTAGAAAAGGTACAGAGAAGAGCCACCAAAACGGTAAAGGGGATGGAAGGATACTCCTATGAAGAAAGGCTAAAAAGGTTAGGGCTCTTTAACCTGGAAAAGAGACGGCTGAGGGGAAATATGATAGAAGTCTATAAATTAATGAACGGAGTGGAACGGGTAAACGTAGATCGATTGTTTACCTTATCAGAATATAGAAAGACTAGGGGACATTTATTTATTTATTTATTTAGTATACATTTGTATACCGCTACTTCCAGTGATCAGTACATGCAATGAAGCTACAGGGTAAACTATTTAAGACTAATAAAAGAAAATATTTTTTCACTCAACGTGTAATCAAACTCTGGACATGCAATGAAGCTACAGGGTAAACTATTTAAGACTAATAAAAGAAAATATTTTTTCACTCAACGTGTAATCAAACTCTGGAATTTGATACCGGAGGATGTAGTAAAGGCTGTTAGTGTAGCTGGGTTTAAAAAAGGTTTGGACAAGTTCCTGGAGGAAAGGTCCATAAACCATTAAGAAGTGACCGAAGATATCAATGCTTGACCCAGTACAAGCATTGTGGAATTTGTGTCTCTTGGGGAAACTGCTAGGTACATATGACCTAGACTGGCCACTGTTGGAAACAGAATACTGGGCTTGATGGACCTTGGTCTGACCCAGTATGGCATATCTTATGTTCTTAATAGTCTGCAGCCTTAGGCTCTGATAGAAATGGAGTCAAAAGAGATAATTTCTTTGTGATCTCCTGAAGGGATAGACTCATATAGAAAATATATGAGAGAATCCTTTCTGCCAGCATAGATGTTTGGAAGGTTTGACGTCTAAAGGCATCCAGTGTTCTAGAGGCACGTCCTGGCAGAAAAGAAGAATGTTTTTTCTTGCTTTTTACCTTCCTCATTGCTGATTCCACTACAATGGAATGATGGGGAAGTTGAGGCTTTTGAAATCCCGGAGAGGGGGGCACCTGATACAGAAGATCAGTTGCTGTAGGAGGTAAAGAAACCTTTAAAGGTTTTTCCCAAATCCTCAGAAGAAGATTCTGCAAAGAGTGATGTAAAGGAAGCATTACATTTTCGTTTCCTGCAGAAGAACCCCGAGAAGACTCATAGCCAGGGATAGGAATATTAAGGAAGGTTGCCATGTCAAGAAGAAATTTCTGAAAAGAAGGATCTCCAATGGGGATCATTCCTGGACAGGCTAAAGCTGAAAAGGTAGCCTGGGCACCGGAGGATGTACCTGTCCGGTGCAGAACAGAATTTGTAAAGGCTGGATACTGGAACTGGCAGTTATGATTTGAAACAGTCAGTAGTGCACTATCCATGTCAGGTATCAACTCCAAACTAGGTATAGAGAGAAGCGATCCGGGTGAAAAAAGCATGGAAGGAGCTGGTACCGGTATCGATACTGATACCGGTGGTTGCGCCGGAATCGAAGGCGGAACCGACACCAAAGCATTCATCGGAGGCTGCTCAAGTGGTACCGAGGTAACTAAAAACCTTTGGTGAGCATCCTCGGTACCGTGCATGCGGAATCGGTAAACATCGGTTCCGACACGCATCGGTACCCAGTCCTCTAGACTAGAAATCGATTCTAAACTCGGCATCGAAGGAAGCGAGTCTATCGATGCATGTCTAGAGGGTACCGACGTCGGTGGTGGTATCGGCGATACTGCCGATATTGGAAAGTCAATCTGGGGCGCATCGATCGGTCCCGAAGGTACCGAGGACGCCAGATGACTATCTCTGGTGAAGAGTGGATCACTCAACACCGATGCCGGTTATCGGTACCGCTCGAAGCTGATGCCACCACCGAGCATGGCTGAGATACAGGAAAGTCAACCTGGAACGTATCGATCAGTCCCGAAGGTACCGAGGACGCCGAATGACGATCCCTGGTGAAGAGTGGAGCACTCAACACCGGTGCCGATGCCAGGTTATCAGTACCGCTCGAAGCGGATGCCACCCCCGAGCATGGCTCAGGTATGTTCTGTGAGGGGTGAGCCCCAGGAACAACCTGAAACCCCTGAAATGCTTTGGAGCCCGAAGACTCACGCCGGGGTTTTAATGCCAATGTGGTCTTGAGGGCAAGGCCGGGGCCGTCAGCATGCTTGGCATGAGACCTACCACTCAAGTATTGGCTAGTCTTAACAGACTGTTTGTGGGTTACCTGATCCTGTAGAGAAGAAAAAAACGGTGCCCTCACCCGGGGAGGGAAAACGGTATCGAGGGAAACTCGAAAGAGGGAATCTCTTCTCATGGTTTCGAAGCCTGATTGTTCAGGGGAAAAAGGGTCAGGACCCAAACAGGTTAGACACCAGGCATTGGAGTCTAAAAAGAAAACTGTGTTTCCACAGTGGGAGCACTTCTTAGGAGAAGGCGGCTCCATGATGGAGAGGCCTTGCAGGCCCAAAAAATTTTTAAGACAGAAACTGGGGGAAAAACTGTCCCTGAGTTTAAGATAAAGAAAAGAAAAAACCCACCGGCGGTACCGGTGGCGGCGGAAAACAGCCGCGACCACAAGAAATAAAGCATTTAAGAAAAAAGTTTCTGCGGTGACAGGACGACGTCCTGCCGGCTCCGCGGAAAAATGAAAACTGAGGAGAGACAGTTGGAAAGGCGGGAAGGCAGTGCGCAGGCGCGAGGGATGCTCCCAAAAGCTTTCTGATTGGATGCTGGGGAGCATTCCCGTGCAGGCTCCATCGGTACCGACATACCCATATGTGAAGACTCATTCCTGCTTGTTCCTGGAGATAACCCTGTAACCTGTTGAGGAATGGGTATCTCTTCTATTGCCCCTTGGGCAAGAAGCATAGTGACCTCTTGATCTAACAGGTTGATGAGAGAGGTATGAGAATTGAACCATTGTGGGAGGGGGCATGCACAGAAAGTGAAGATTGTACCCCTCTTTTATAATGGAGAGAGTCCAATGTTTATTTATTTAACTGTATTTATATCCCGCCTTTCTCCAGGTCAAAGCGGTGCAACATTGAGAGGGGGGGTGGACAATAATCAACTTCTGGGGGTGGGGGCTATCACCGGGTGTCCAACATTAATGATTTTAACAAATAATTGGGACATAGACCTAGACATTGTGTTACTGTCTCTTAGAGCATATGTTCATGGGGGTGAACTAGGGGGGTTGGGAGGTGGTCAATGGTGGGTGCTTGTTTCTGGTCCGAGGTATTCCTGGAATAGGGCGGTTTTTAGTTGTTTCCTGAATGATGAGGGGTCTCTATTGCATCTGATGTGACTTGGTAGAGATTTCCAGAGGGTAGGTGCATATAGTTCGAAGGCTCTGTTGCAGGTCCGTTGGTTGCATTTGGTTCATTTATGGGGGATGGTGAGGGAGTTGTTGGAGGATTGTCTGGTCGTTCTGTTGTGGGCTGGTCGGGGTAGTAGTGTGCGGAGTTGGGAGCCGAGTCTGGTAGAGAGCTTTATGGGTAAGTAGGGCAGCTTTGTATTTGGTTCTTGCTTCAAGGGGGAGTATGTGTAGCTCCCTCAGGACAGGGGTGATGTGGTCTCGTTTTTTTGCTTTCTGGATAATCCTTGCTGTGGTATTTAAGGCAGTTCGGAGTGGGTTGGTGTGGGTGGCTGGTAGTCCGTGGTAGATTATATTGCAGTAGTCCAGGTGGGGGAGTGTCATGGCTTGCATCACTGTTCTGAAGTCCTGTGGTTCAAGGAGAGGTCTGAGGCGTTGTACTGTTTTGGCTTTGTGGAATATTGTTCCAGTGGTTTTTTTGATTTGTTGCTTGAGTGTGAGTGCTTGATCTATGATGATCCCTAGATACTTTATGTGCGGTTGTATTTATATTTGTGTGGTTCCAATGTTGAGATGCGAAGGGTGAAGTCTGGGTCCTTTGTTACTATAAGGGCTTCTGTTTTCTTTATGTTGGATAGGTTGTTCTTTTGCAGCCAGCTGGATACTTCTGTGAAGCATTCTGATAGGTGTTTATTTGTTGGGTTAGTGGTTGTGATTGGTGCATAGAGCATTATGTCATCTGCATAGATGTGAAGTTGATGTTGTGGGTGCGTATGATTGTGCAGAGTGATTGCAGATAGATGTTGAAGAGCATGGCAGATAGTGTGGATCCTTGGGGTACTCCTTGGTGTTGCTGGAAGGGGGGTGAGGTTGATATGTTTGTGCGGATGAGTTGTTGTCTATTGGTTAGGTAGGAACCATTGAAGTACAGTATCTTTGATGCCAATTGCTTGTAGTCTGTGTATGAGGATGTCGTGGGAGATGGTGTCGAAGGCTGCTAATATGTCTAGGAAGATCATGGCATATCCAGAGTGTTTGGTTTGAGTTCCTATGATGAGGGTGTTCAGTAATGTTGTCATAAGGGTCTCGACTCCGTGGAGTGGACGGAAGCCATGTTGTTGCGGGTCCAGTAGGTTGTTGGTATCTAAATGGTATGAGAATTGAACCATTGTGGGAGGGGGCATGCACACAAAGTGAAGATTGTACCCCTCTTTTATAATGGAGAGAGTCCAATGTTCTGCTGTTATCTGCCCCCATCTGGGGGCAAAGTGACACAACCTTCCTGGAATGGTGGAAGGCTCTGGTCCATTGAGAGCCAGGAAGGCTAAGTTCTCTACATGGAAGTCAAAGGCCTTGTGGAGGCTGAGACTGCTGAGACGGTTGAGGCTTAGCAGTCTTTGCTTTCCTTTGTTTAGGTGGTTGCTGACTCTTTCGGGCAGGTTGACCTGCAGAATGTCCCTGCTGGGAATAAGAGGGATAAAACCTCTTCTTTTTGGAGAAGAATGGTTTCTTGAAATATTTCTTCCTTGCAGGACAGCTGTGGCTTTGGATAATCTATCCAAAGTGGAGTTGTCAGCATCCAATTCATTGGCTTTCTCTTGCCAATTCTTGCCGAATAGATTCTCATCTGTTAAAGGCATATTGCCCAGTTTGTCCTGCACCCAGAGCTCCAAATCAGATGCCTGGAGCCAGGCAATTCTACATGCACTTATGGCAATGGCAGAGGTTCTGCTTATGCACTCAAAACAGTCAAAAGCTGCACTATTGACAAACTTAGAAACATCCTGGGCATGTTTAACCAGTGTGAGAAAATCCTGCCTCTTATCATCATCAGGAAGAAGAGGGCTCAAAACCTCTAAATCTCCTGTGACTTCCTTAAGTAACATTCCCATATATAAAATATAGCACAGTTACTTACCTGTAACAGGTGATCTCTGGGAACAGCAGGAATAAGTCTTCAAATATGGGTACGTCGGTACCGACGGAGCCTGCGTGGGAACGCTCCCCAGCTTCCCAAAAAGGAAAGCCTTTGGGAGCATCCCACAGCGCCTGAGCGCTGCCTTCCCGCCTTTCCTAACCGCCTCTCCTCAGTTTGAGTTTTAAAGCTGAGACAAAGAGAGAGAGAGGTGGGTGGGTTGAAGACTTATTCCTGCTGTTCCCAGAGATCACCTGTTACAGCTAAGTAACTGTGCTATCTTCAGGAACAAGCAGGAATGAGTCTTCACATATGGGGACTCCCTAGCTAAAGATGCCTGGGAGATCCCCAAGGTTATGAGACCCTGGGAAGGGCTCTACCTCCTCCTAAGGATCTCAGGCATCCATCCAGGGAAGGAGGGCAGGAGTTGATTAAGAATGGAACAGGTGTTTGAGAACAGCCTGACCAAACAAGGCATCCCGGCGGGAGTCCTTGTCCAAGCAGTAATGGGCTGTGAAGGTATGAACTGAGGCCCAGGTGGCCGCTCGACAGATCTGGTCGATGGACACAGAATTTAGATGAGCCATAGAGGCTGCCATGGCCCTCACATTATGAGCTGTGACATGGCTCTCCGGAGAAAGGTTTTTACTCTGGTAGGCGAAAGAAATACACTGAGCAATCCAATTGGACAGTGTCCTTTTAGAGACCGGAAGTCCCAAATGAGAGGGATCAAAAGCAACAAAGAGCTGGGAAGACTTTCTATGTTGCTGTGTCCTTTGTAAGTAAAAGGCAAGAGCTCCTTTACAATCCAGAGTATGACGATTCCTCTCTGCACTTGATGCATGAGGAGCTGGAAAAAAGACAGGTAAATATACCTCTTGATTAAGATGAAAAGGTGAGACCACTTTAGGCATAAAGTGTGGATAAGTCTTTATGAACACATGATTGATTTATGGGAGACTCCTCTCACTATCTCTCCTCATTCTCGAAGATTGGACACTATGTATCGTGTCCCTCCTTGTCCTGGTTTTCATAAAACACAGCTTCCTCACCATTCTATTGTGGTACAGTCAGCTATGAAGAGGATAAAGAGTGCAAAAAGACACTCCTCTGCCCCTCCAGGAAGAGAATGCAGAAGCTTGGATGCTTTTGGTAGGAAAATCTTCCAAGCCAGTATGCTCATTGCCAGAATCAACTCCTATAGTCTTTACATGGGTATGTTTCTAGAAGAAGTTGAAGATAAACTGCACACTTTCCTCCCTTTTCTTCCAGAGGATAAAAGGGAAGAATTCCTTATTTGGCTTAAGCATACTCAAGACATTTCAAAGTTTTCCAACCGTGCAGCCTTTGACTCCTTTGAAGGTGCCAGCATAGAAACTTGTTCAACTCTCTGAGATCTAGGATGGGTCTGTAGCCCCCTGTTTTCTTTGGGATGAGAAAATAGGGGGAGTAGAACCCTGAGCCCTGTTGAAGGGGTACTTCTTCTATTGCCCCTTGGGCAAGAAGGGTAGCAATCTCTTGACCTAGAAGGTCGAGAAGAGAAGTTGGAGAGTTGCACTGTTTCACCATGGTGTGAGGAGGAAGGTTTAAGAAATGTAGCTTGTATCCCTCCCTTATAATGGAGAGGGTCCAGTACTCTGCTGTGATTTGTTCCCATCTGGGAGCAAAGTGAGCTAACCTTCCTGGGATGGTGAGAGGCTCTGGATGTTCTAGAGCCAGAAAGGCTAAGTTTGCTAGTGGTAAGTTAAAGGCCCTGAGGAGGCTGAGGCTGTTGGGCCGTAGCAGTCCTCGCAGCCTGAGGCTTGGCCTTTTTTTGGTTGTTGCTGTCTCTTTGTAGCAAAACGACCCTGAGAAGAGGCCTGACCATAACCAGAAGAAAATTTCCCTTTTTTTGGGAAAGATCCTTTCTTGAATAACCTCTTCTTGAAAGGAGTAGTAGTAGACTTTGAGAGTCTATCTAAAGCAGAATTTTCAGCATCCATCTGGGTGGCTTTTGCTTACCAATCTTTGCCAAACAGGTTTTCCCCTGTACAGGGAAGGTTGCCCAGACCATCCTGTACCCAGGATTCCAAATCAGAGGCTTGTAACCAAGCTACTCTGCGTGCGCCTATGGCAATAGCCGAAGCTCTACTGGCACCCTCAAAGGAGTCAAAGGCTGCATGGTTGGAAAACTTGGATACATCCTGTGCATGTTTAAGCCAGGTAATATATTCTTCTCTCTTATCTTCTGACATAAAAGGAGATAAGGTGTGCATATGATCTGTAACTTCTTTTAGAAACATCCCCATATAGAGACTATAGGAGTTGATTCTAGCTACAAGCATACCGGCCTGGAAGATTTTCCTGCCAAAAGTATCTAAGGTTCCTCATTCTCTTCCAGGAGGAGCAGAGGAGCAGGAGTGTCTTTTTGTACTCTTGATTTTTTTCTTAGCAGACTCTACCACAATAGAGTGGTGAGGAAGCCGAGTCTTATGAAATCCAGGACAACGAGGAACACGATACATGGTGTCCAACCTACGAGAAAAAGGAGAGGTGGTAAGAGGAGTTTCCCATATACCTAACATGTGGTCATAAAGAATCTCATGTACTGGTAAAATGGCTGCCTCTTTAGGAGCCTTAGGATACTGAAGAATATCCAATTTTTTGGCTCTGGGCTCAGTTTCAGAGGCTACTGCAATGGACAGGCCTCTGGCCACCTCCCTGATGAAGTCCTGGAAAGACAAGTCCTCAGGAGGAGACTTTCTCCTTTTTGTAGAAGAGGGTTCCTGAGGACGGATCTCAGATGCTTCGATGGAAACCTCTGAAGCATCAGATTCTTCAGAGGAATCGAAGTATCGACTGTCTGGATGCTCTCGCAGAGCCCGATACGAGTACCGGGGGGTATCGACATCGGGAGTCATTGGTACCGAATCGGAACTAACAGGCATCACTGGATACCGTATCGCTGCTTTCGATGCTGATGCCGATGCAAGCAGTACTGGTATCGGAACCGGAGCTGGATCCGGAATCGACAACGGAGTTTGTTATTGTACCGTGGGCGTCGCAGCTTGTATGAAGGCCGTAATGGCACGCTGCATGGTCAGAATATTCTGATCCATCGACGCCACCAATGTCTGGATGTCGGTACCGGGAACCGCCGGTACCCCAGAACATTGTAACAGGTCATCGGTCGAGGCCGTGCCATCGATGTCAACCTGTGACCCCATAGATAATGCTTTGGAAGCCGGAGCCTCCCGCCGGGGTAATTTTGCTTGTGTGGATTCCTCTATAGTAATTTCGGGTACATCTCAATACTTAGAGGGAGATGTACCCTTTGAGGACCGACCGGACTTAAGTTTTGTTACCCGAGATCCATGGGATGAAGAAGCAGCCCTGGAAGACGTCGATGCCACAGAAGCTGCATCGGAGGGAAACAGGGTACTGAGCTCGGCTGTCCGATTCTGTAACCCTCTTTTAGACATCATGGAGCAGGACTCACAATCCGCGATGGAATGATCAGGACCTAAACATTTTAGACACCAGTCATGGGTGTCTGTGACAGAAATAGTGCCACTGCACTTCGTGCACTTTTTAAACCTGGAGGCGGGCTTTTCCATGAGGAAAAAGACTGTAGGCCAAGGGCCACAGAAGAAAATGCACTAAAGCAGAAAGAAAGGGGGGGTTTTTTGTTGTTTTTTTTTAAAGAAAGAAAAAAAGACCTGTGGTACCGGTCCTCGAGAAGGCAGACACGCGACTAAAGAAAAGAAGAATAAGAAAATAAGAAATTCTTCAGCGGTGACAGGAAACACGACCTGCTGGCTCCGCGGAAAAGAATTACTGGAGAGAGACGGTTGGGAAAGGCGGGAAAGGCAGTGCAAAGGCGCTGTGGAATGCTCCCAAAAGCTTTCATTTTGGACGCTGGGGAGCGTTCCCGCGCAGGCTCCGTCAGTACCGACGACACCCATATGTGAAGACTCAATCTCCAGCAGGAATGAGTCTTCACAAATGGGTATCGTCGGTACCGACGGAGCCTGCACGGGAACGCTCCCCAGCGTCCAAAATGAAAGCTTTTGGGAGCATTCCACAGTGCCTGCGCACTACCTTCCCGCCTTTCCCAACCGTCTCTCTCCAGTTCTTCTTTTCCGCGGAGCCAGCAGTTCGTGTTCCTGTCACCGCAGAAGTAGTTCTTTATTTTTCCTTTATTCTTTTGTGTCGCGTCTGCCTTCTTCGACATCGGACCGGTACCGCTGGTCTTTCTTTTCTTTCCTTCAAAAAAATTTAAAAAAAAAAAAAAAAACCACACTTTATCTCTTCTGTGCATTTTCAGTTTTTGGGCCCTAGGCCTAAAAATTTTTTCCTCATGGAGAAGCCCGCTTCTGGGTTTAAAAAATGCACAAAATGTGGCGGTACTATCTCTGTCACCGACACCCATTACTGGTGTCTAAAGTGTTTGGGACCTGACCATTCCATCACGGATTGTATGTCCTGTACCATGATGTCTAAGAGAGGTCGGCAGAACCGAGCAGCCAAGCTCAGTACCCTGTTTCCCTCTGATGCAGCTTCGGTAGCATCGACGTCTTCCAGGGCCTCCTCTTCCTCTCATGGATCTCAGATAACCAAGCATAAATCTGGCTGGCCCTCGAAGGGCAAATCTCCCTCCAAGCATAGAGATGCCTCCAGGCTTGCCCTCGAGGATTCCGCACCGGCAAAATTACCCCGGCGGGAAGCTCCGGCTTCCAAAGCATTATCTATGGGGTCACAGGTTGACATCGAGGGCTCGGCCTCGACAGATCACCTGTTGCTGTGTTCTGGGGTACCGGTGGCTCCCACTAGTACCGACATCCAGACTCTGGTGGCGTCAATGGATCAGAAGATTCTAACCATGCAGCGCACCTTAACAGCTTTCATACAGGCTGCGACGCCTCCGGTACCGCAACAATCCCCGTTGCTGGTACCGGCTCCGGTACTGGCATCGCTCCCGGTACCGGTACCGATTGCATCGACATCGGCTTCGGTGTCGACTGCAACGGTACCCTGTCCTATATGCCCATCGGTACCGAACCGGTACCGATTACTCCCGATGTCGATCCCACTCGATACGGTTATCGGGCTTTACAGGAGCATCCAGACAGGCGATACTTTGATTCCTCTGAGGACTCTGATGAGTCTGAGGGTTCTGTAGAAGCATCGATACTTTTTCCTCAGGAGTCTTCTTCACCTAAACGAAGAATGTCTCCTCCAGAAGACTTGATATTTCAAGACTTTTTTAGGGAAGTAGCTAGGGGCCTCTCTATCACAGTGGCCCCTGAGTCAGAATCCAGAACCCAGAGCCAAGGAGTTGGATATTTTACAATATCCTAAAACTCCGAAGGAGGCAGCTACTTTACCTGTTCATGAGATTCTGTATGATCTCATGTTGAGGATGTGGGAGACACCTCTCACCACCTCTCCTCATTCTCGCAGGTTAGACACCATGTATCGTGTCCCTCCTTGTCCTGGCTTCCACAAGACTCAGCTTCCTCACCACTCTATTGTGGTAGAGTCTGCCATGAAGAAGATAAAGAGTGCAAAAAGACACTCATCTAATCCTCCAGGGCGTGAATGCAGGACCCTGGATGCTTTTGGCCGAAGGGTTTTCCAAGCTGCTATGCTAGCTGCTAGGATCAATTCCTATAGTCTTTATATAGGAATGTTTCTAAAAGAAGTCAGAGATCACCTGCAGACTTTAACCCCTTTCATTTCAGAGGATAAAAGAGAGGAGTTTCTCACTTAGCTCAAACATGCCCAAGATGTCTCCAAATTTTCCAACCGTGCAGCCTTTGACTCTCTTGAGTGTGTAAGCAGAGCTTCGCCTATTGCCATAGGGGCACGCAGAATTGCTTGGCTACAAGCTTCTGATTTAGAGTACTGGGTCCAAGATCAATTGGGAAATCTCCCTTGTACAGGTGAAAACCTTTTTGGTAAGGATTGGCAAGCAAAGGCCACTCAGATGGATGCTGAAAACTCTGCTTTGGATCGACTTTCAAAGTCTACCTCTGCTCCTGTTAAGAAAAGATTGTTTAAAAAGACATCTTTTTCCAAAATGGAAGATACTATGCTGCTTATGGTCAGCAGGCATCTTCTGCAGGTCGTTTTGCTGCAAAGCATCAGCAACCACCTAAACAGGCCAAGTCAAAGGCAGCTAGACCTTCCATGGCCCAGCATCCTCAGCCTCCTCAGGGCCTTTGACTCGCTACTAGAGAACTTAGCCTTTCTAGCTCTGGAAGGACCAGAGCCCCTTACCATCCCAGGAAGGTTGACTTACTTTGCTCCCAGATGGGAGCAAATTACAGCAGAGCAATGGACACTCTCCATCATAAGGGAAGGGTACAAGCATCATTTCTTAAGCCTTCCCCCTCACACCATGGTTAAACAGTTCAATTCTCCAACATCTCTCCTCAACCTTCTAGGTCAGGAGATTGCCATCCTTCTTGCCCAAGGGGCAATAGAAGAAGTACCTCTTCTTCAACAAGGCACAGGGTTCTACTCCCCTTATTTTCTTATTCCAAAGAAAACAGGGGGCTACAGACCCATCTTAGCTCTCAGAGAATTTAACAGATTTCTATTCAAGGAGAAATTCAAGATGATTTCTCTCGGTGCTCTGCTTCCATACCTTCAGAGTCAGGACTGGCTTTGTTCTCTAGATCTCAAGGATGCGTACACCCATGTCCTCATCCATCCAACTCACAGAAGGTTCCTTCGGTTCCTTTTTCAAGGAAAGCACAACCAGTACAGGGTGCTTCCTTTTGGTCTGGCCTCTGCACCAAGGGTGTTCACGAAATGCATGGCAGTAGCAGCTGCATTTCTACGCACTCTAGGAATATTCGTCTTCCCATATCTGGACGACTGGCACATTCGAGCTCCATCTCAAGCAGAGGCCAAGACTTGTCTAACCAGCACAATGCGTGTCCTTCAGTATTTGGGACTAGTAATAAACATCCCAAAATCCAGTCTCACCCCTACTCAGTACCTCGAGTTTATAGGGGCTTTGTTGGTTACCACAACTGCAAGGGCCTATCTTCCTCAGGCCCATTGCCTACGCTTGGTGCAGTTAGCCTCCCAAATACAGTTAAAGCCCCTTTTAACTGCTCGAGAAATGTTACAACTCTTAGGCCACATGGCATCCACTGTGCATGTGGTTCCATATCCTCGCCTTCACATGAGGGCAGCTCAAGTAGCCATGTTCTATGTAAACAAGCAGGGAGGGACTGGCTCTGTCGCTTTGCAATGAAGCTTTGCGACAATGGGCCTTCGCCAGAGAGCATCAGATTCATCTTATGGCAGTATATCTTCCAGGCGTTCAAAACTCTTGGGCAGACAGACTCAGTCGAGTTCTGCTTCCACACGAATGGTCCCTCCACAGGGACCAGGTAGCCAGGATTTTTCGAATTTGGGGAACCCCGGACATAGACCTATTTGCATGTCCGTGGAATGCCAAACTTCCACGGTTCTGTTCCAGGATTCCGTGTCAGGGAGTTCAGGCCAAAGATGCCTTCCTCCTTCACTGGGGTCAAGACTTCCTTTATGCCTTTCCACCCATTCCCCTAATTCCCAAAACACTGTTCAAGCTTCAGAGAGACCGAGGTTCTATGATCCTCATAGCACCACATTGGCCACGCCAAGTATGGTACCCTCTACTTCTGCATCTCTCTCAAGCTCCATCCCTGGAATTGGGCTCTGCTCCAGATCTTCTCTCCCAGGAAGACGGAACATTGTGGCACCCAAACCCCCAGTCTCTCCATCTCAGGGCCTGGTTGCTGAAGGCCTAGACCTTCAACTTTTCCATCTCTCTCAGAAAGTCAGAGATATTATTCATGCTTCTAGAAAGCCTTCCACTAGACGTTCCTATGCTTTCAAGTGGAAAAGATTTACCATTTGGTGTTCAGAGAAGGGTCTTAACCCTCTTGCAATACCTTTGAATTCTTTACTAGAGTATCTTCTGCATCTTTCCCATGCAGGCCTCAAAACAAATTCGGTAAGAGTCCATTTGAGTGCTATTGCAGCATCCTTCAAGCCTCTCAATGGACAGCCTGTTTCCTCCCATCCTCTTATAGCAAGATTCATGAGAGGCCTTTTCTTAACTAAACCTCCCATTAGACCACCTCCAGTGGCATGGGACTTAAATCTGGTTCTTGGCCAGCTTATGAAGCCACCCTTTGAACCTTTAGCCACCACCTCCTTGAAATTTCTTTCTTGGAAGGTTATCTTTCTCATTGCAGTCACCTCAGCACGTCGCATCAGTGAGTTGCAAGCCTTGGTGGCTAATCCTCCTTATACAAGGTTCCATCATGATAAGGTAGTTCTCAGGACCAATCCACACTTTATGCCCAAAGTGGTCTCGCCTTTTCATCTGAACCAGGAGGTATACTTACCTGTCTTTTTTCCAGGACCTCATGCATCGAGTGCAGAGAGGCATCTTCATACTTTGGATTGTAAAAGAGCTCTCGCCTTTTACTTACAAAGAACACAGCAACAGAGAAAGTCTTCTCAACTCTTTGTTGCTTTTGATCCTTCCCATTTAGGACTTCCAGTTTCTAAGAGAACACTGTCCAACTGGATTGCTCAGTGTATTTCTTTCGCCTACCAGAGTAGGAACCTTTCTCTGGAAGGCCATGTCACAGATCACAATGTGAGGGCCATGGCAGCCTCAATGGCTCACCTAAACTCTGTGTCCATCGACCAAATCTGTCGAGCGGCCACCTGGGCCTCGGTTCATACCTTTACAGCCCATTACTGTTTGGACAAGGACTCCCGCCGGGATGCCTCGTTTGGTCAGGCTGTTCTCAAACACCTGCTCCATTCCTAATCAACTCCTACCCACCTACCCTGGTTGGACGCCAGAGATCCATGGGGGGAGGTGGAGCCCTTTTCAAGGACACAAAACTCTGGGGTCTCTCCCTGGCATCTGCAGCTAAGGCGTCCCCATATGTGAAGACTCATTCCTGCTTGTTCCTGGAGATAGCACAGTTACTTAGCTGTAACAGGTGATCTCTGGGAACAGCAGGAATAAGTCTTCACAACCCACCCACCTCCCCTAGGAGTTGTATCTCTCTATCTATCTTTCCTTCCCTCTCTCTATCTCTTTTTCTCAGCTTTAAAACTCAAACTGGAGAGGCGCGGTTGGGAAAGGCGGGATGGTAGCACGCAGGCCCTGTGGGATGCTCCCAAAAGCTTTCTTATTGGACCCTGGGGAGCGTTCCCGGGCAGGCTCCGTCAGTACCAACGATACCCATATGTGAAGACTTATTCCTGCTGTTCCCAGAGATCACCTGTTACAGGTAAGTAACTGTGCTTTTCTGGAAGCCAGGACACGGAGGTACTCGATACATGGTATCCAGTCTACGAGACTGAGGAGAGGTGGTAAGAGGTGTTTCCCATATTCTCATCATGAGATCATGTAGAAACATAGAAACATAGAAATATGATGACAGAAAAAGACCACATGGCCTATCTAGTCTATCCTTCCATATCAACAGTCCCCTTTTTACCTTTAGAGATCCTCTGTGTTTATCCCATGCTTTTTTGAATTCAGTTACTGTCCTCATCTCTACCACCTCCACTTGGAGACTATTCCACGGATCCACTACTCTTTCCGTAAAGAAATATTTCCGCATATCACTCCTAATTCTATCTCCCTTCACCCTCATCTAGGGTTGTCAACTGGCTCCAAATGCGCCCGACAGGCTTGTTCCAGTCCTGTGTTTACCCCATTGCATGCAGGGACTTGTAGTCTTGCTTTTTTTATGGAGTGTAATGGAGAAATCAGAACTACATATTCCTGTATGCAATGGAGTAAATCCAGGACTGGATCAAGCCTGTCGGGCGCATCTGGAGCCAGTTGGCAACCCTACCCTCATCCCATGTGCCCTCGTAGCAGAACTTGCTTTCAATTGAAAGAGGCTCTCTCCCTGAACATTTATGCCACGGAGGACTTTAATCATCTCAATCATATCACCTCTATCTCGCCTTTCCTCTAAGGTATACATATTAAGATCCTTCAGTCTGTCCTCATATGCTTTATAATGAAGGCCACTAAACATTTCAGTAGCCACCCTCTGCACCGACTCCATCCTGTTCACATCCTTTTGAAGGTGCGGTCTCCAGAATTGCACACTATACTCCAAATGAGGACGCACCAAAGACTTATACAGAGGCATTATCACCTCCTTTTTTCTGCTAGCCATTCCTCTCCGTATGCACCCAAGCATCCTTCTAGCTTTTGCTGTCGCCTTTTCTACCTGTTTAGCTACTTTAAGATCATCAGACACAACCACACCTAGGTCTCACTCTTCTTTAGTGGACAAAAGTACTTCACCCCCTATACCATATTGCTCCCTTGGATTGCTGCAGCCCAAATGCATGACCTTACATTTTTTAACATTAAATCCCAGCTGCCAAATTCTAGACCATTCTTCAAGCTCAGCTAGATCCCTCCTCATGTTATCTACACCTTTCAGGGTGTCTACTCTATTGCAAATTTTGGTATCATCCGCAAAGAGGCAAACCTTACCCGACAGCCCTTCCGCTATATCACTAACAAAGATGTTAAAAAGAATCGGACCAAGGACAGATCCCTGGAGCACACCACTGGTAACATCCTTCTTCTCAGAGTGAGCTCCATTTACTTGTACTTTTTGTCGCCTCTCACCCAACCAATTTCTAACCCAAGCAGTAACTTTAGGGTCCATCCCTAGGGTGCTCAGTTTGTTTATAAGTCGCCTGTGAGGAACAGTGTCAAAGGCTTTACTGAAATCTAAATACACCACATCTAGGGCTCTCCCTCGGTCCAACTCCCTGGTCACCCAATCAAAGAAATCAAACAGATTTGTCTGACAAGATCTGCCTCTGGTGAATCCATGCTGCCTCGGATCCTGTAATCTGCTGGACTCCAGAAACCTCACTATTTTCTCTTTCAGCAGCGTTTTCAATAATTTACTCACCACCGAAGTTAAACTAACCGGCCTGTAGTTTTCAACCACATCCTTACTTCCGTTTTTGTGTAAAGGTCAGTCAGATCTCATATAAGATCTCATGGATAGGCAAAGTAGCTGCCTCCTTAGGAGCCTTGGGATAATGCAGAATCTCCAACTCCTTTGCCCTGGGCTCTGTTTCAGGAGCCACAGTAATGGAAAGACCTCGAGCCACCTCCCTGATAAAGTCCTGAAAGGAGATATCTTCTGGAGGAGACATCCTGCATTTAGGAGAGGAAGGCTCCTCCGGGAGAAGTACTCCGGTACTGATGGAGCTGTCAGAATCCTCAGACTCAAAGTACCTTCTGTCCGGATGCTCTTGTAGAGCACGATACCCGTACCGATCGTAGTCGGTGCCAGGGGGGATCGGTACCGGTGTATCGGTAACGGAAGGGATAGCATGAATGGATGCCGGCAATGCAGACACCTATGTCGATGCTGCCGGAATCGGTGCCGGTATCGGTTGAACTGTCTGACGCGGTTCCGAGTGTGTCAATACCGCAAGGAGAGCCGCCAGACTGCGTTCAATAGCCAGGAACCCCTGGTCTATCGACGCTGCCAATGCTTGGGTATCGGTACCGGAGAAAGCAGCAGGTTCCCCAGAGCATGGCACCAGTAGCTCTGCGGAGCTCGAGGCCTCGAGAACATCCTGGAGCCCCAATAATGCTTTGGAAGCTGAAGCCTCCCGCCGGGACAATTTTGCCGGTACAGAACCCTCAAGGGCAACGCCAGAGGCATCTTGATGCTTGGAAGGAGATATACCCTTTGAGGACCGGCCAGACTTATGTTATGTTTAGTTACCTGAGATCCATGGGAGGAAAACTAAGCCCTGGAAGATGTCGATGCCACAGAGGCTGCAGCGGAGGGAAAAAGGGTGCTGAGCTTAGCAGCTTGGTTTTGTCGACCCCTCTTGGACATCATGGCACAGGCCATACACTCCGAAATGGAATGGTCAGGACTTAAACATTTAAGACACCACTCATGGGTGTCGGTGACGGAGATGGTACCGCCACACTTGGTGCACTTCTTGAAACCTGAAGCGGGTTTTTCCATAGTAAAGGAAATTTTGGGCTTAAGGCCCAAAATGGAGCATGCACCTGAGGAAGGAAAGTTTGGAAAATACTACATATAATTTTTTTTTTTTAAAGAAAAAACCGGCGGTACCGGTATAGCGTCGAGGAAAGGCAGATGCAACCACAAAAAAGAATAGGGAAAAGTTTCTGCGGTGACAGGAACAACCTCCTGCTGGCTCCGCGGAAAACAAAGAAATGGAGAGAGGCAGTTGGGAAAGGCGGGAAGGCAGCACGCAGGCGCTGTAGGATGCTCCCAAAGGCTTTCTAATTGGACGCTGGGGAGCGTTCCCGCGCGCGCTCGCCAGGGAGATTGCCCCAGAAAGCTGCCACCTATAGTGAGGTGGGTCATGCTTCCTCTCATGGATCTCTGGCATCCCACCAGGGTTGGTAGGTAGGAGTTGAATTAAGTCTGAAAGAAATGTTGAACAACAGCCTGGCCAAACAAGGCATCCCGACAGGAGTCTTTATCTAGGCAGCAGTGGGCTGTAAAGGTGTGTACTGAAGCTCAAGTGGCTGCTCGACAGATGTCGTAGATAGACACAGAGTTAAGGTTAGCCAAAGAGCAGGGGTCTCAAACTCAAATTGCTTTGAGGGCCAAATGAGGACTTGTAAAGTAACCCGCGGGTCGCATAAGACGCGGGGCCTCATTTGCATAAATATTTGCATAATATTACCATACAAAGCGCAGACGTTAATGATGCACATTTCCCAGAACTGACATATTCCAGTTAATAAATTCAAAATAGATATTTTTCTACCTTTTGTGCATTTTTTTCAGTTGCAATTGTTCCAGCCACTTTCTTCTGGTTTCTTCGTGTCTTCTGCTAACTCTCCATCGTCTGCTGTCTATTTGTCCTTTCTCTCTTCTAGTTTTTTTTCCATTCTCTCTCTACATCTGTTTTCATATACTAATCTTTCTCCTTTTGCTCCTTCCTCATTCCTATTTCATCCACTCAAATTTTACCCCTCCATCCTCAATCACCACTTACTCTCCCAATACCCAGCCAATTGTAGATTTTTCTTCCCTCCCACACAAAATATTTTCCCCTCTCCATTTCACTTTCCCAGCCCCATCCCATTCTAATCCTCCCCCAACATCAGCTCCCTTCTAGTTCCAGCCCCACCCAGCATCCGCTCCCTTCTAGTCCCCACAACAGCCCATTTCCAGTCCTATGCTAGCCCCACCATCAGCCCATTTCCTGTCCTAGCTCCCCACCACTAAGCCCATTTCCAGTCCTAGCAAACCCCCCCAGTCCATTACCATTTCTAGCCCCCCCCATAGCCCATTACCAGTCCTAACCCCCCCCCTGCCATTAGCCCACTTCCACTCCTAACCCCCCATTACCCCACTTTAGTCTTAGCCCCTCCATAGCTCATTTCCAGTCCTAACTCCCCCCCCCCATCAGCCCACCTCCAGTCCTTCCTAACCCCCATCAGCCAATTTCCAGTCCTAACCACCCCCCCAATCAGCCCAAGTAAATAAAATTAAAAAAAAATAAAAAATCCTAGCTTCTGCTGTTGCCACCGTGGCAGCGGCAGAATCAACTATCAATTAAAAAAAAAAAAACTGGCTTCTGCTGCTGCAGCCGTGGCAGCAGCAGAATCAGCTGTCCTGCGGCCCCTTCCCCTCTGCCCGGAAGAGCCTTGAGTCTGCTCCATCAGCGGCAGGCTTTTCAAGCCGCGAAGAGAGTATTTCCCTCTCGCGCGGCTTGAAAAGTGAATAGGCTTAACCCACGCTAAAGGGAAATACTCTCTTCGCGGCTTGAAAAGCCCGCCGCTGATGGAGCAGACTCAGGGCTCTTCCGGACAGAGGGGAAGGGGCCGCGGGACAGCTGATTCTGCTGCTGCTGCCACGGCTGCAGCAGCAGAAGCAAGTTGGTTGTTTTTTTTTTAAATTGACAGTTGATTCTGCCGCTGCCACGGTGGCAGCAGCAGAAGCCAGGGTTTTTTGGGGTTTTTTTGTTTCCCTCCGTCGCGGGCCGCACAAAGCTCTCTTGCGGGCCGCATGTTTAAGACCCCGGCCATAGAGGCTGCCATGGCTCTCACATTATGAGCTGTGACATGGCCTTGTAGAGGAAGACCCTTACCTCTTATAAGTAAAGGATATGCATTGTGCAATCCATTTAGATAAAGTTCTTTTGGAAACGAAGTCCCAAATGACTAGAATCAAAAGCAATAAAAAGTTGAGAAGACTTTCTATGCTGCTGTGTTCTAAGTAAAAAGTCAAAGCTCTTTTACAGTCCAAGGTATGAAGGCTCCTTTCTGCATTGGAGGTATGAGGCCTCGGAAAGAATACAGGAAGGTAAATCGATTGATTTAAATGGAAAGTTGAAACCACCTTTGGCATAAAGTGTGGATTAGTTTTAAGAACAACCTTATCATGGTGAGGATCAGCCACTAAAGCCTGCAATTCACTAATGTGACGTGCAGAGGTGATTGCGATTAGGAAGATGATCTTCCAGGACAAAAACGTTAGGGATGTAGTGGCTAAAGGTTCAAAGGGCGGTTTCATGAGCTGCCCAAGAAAGGTTCAAATCCCATGCCACTGGTGGTGGTCTAATGGGAGGTTTTGTTAATAGAAGACCTCTCATAAATCTTGCTATGAGTGAATGAGAGGAGATAGATTATCCATTTAGAGGCTTATAAGAACCTTCAATAGCACTAAGATGGACTCTTATTGAATTGATCTTTAGGCCATAATTTGATAAATGAAGGAGGTACTCTAGTACCGACTCCAAAGGTATCACAAGGGGGTTTAGTCCCTTTTGAGAACACCATATAGTAAACCTTTTCCACTTAAAGGCGTAACAGCATCTTGTGGAAGGTTTTCTAGAAGCCTGAAGGATATCCTTTACCTGCTGGGAAAGGTTGAGACCCTGAAGGTCAAGGCTTTCAGCAACCAGGCCCTGAGATGCAGGGACTGGGGATTTGGGTACCATAGCATTCCATTCTCCTGGGAGAGAAGATCCGGAGCACACCCTAACTCTAGAAGTGCAGCTTTTAGAGAGATGTAGAAGCAGAGGATACCACGTTTGTCATGGCCAGTGTGGCGCTATGAGGATCATACAACCTCTGTCTCTCTGAAGTTGAAGAGTGTTTTGGGGATGAGGGGAATGGGTGGGAAAGCATAGAGGAAGTCCTGACCCCAGTGAAGGAGGAAGGCGTCCCTTGCCTGACAATTTCGAGCCGGAATTCTGTAACAGAACCGGGGAAGTTTGGCATTCAGTGGACTTGCAAAGAGGTCTATGTCTGGGGTTCCCCAGATCTGAAATATCTTGGCCACCTGGTCTAGGTGGAGAGACCATTCGTGAGGCAACAATACTCGGCTGAGTTTGTCTTCCCAAAGGTTCTGAATGCCTGGAAGATATACCACGAGAAGGTGAATTTGATGCTCTCTGGCGAGGGCCCATAGTCATAAAGCTTCGCTGCATAATGACAGAGAGCCTGTTCCGCCCTGCTTCTTCACGTAGAACATGGCTACTCTGGTACCGGCAGAGACAGAGTCATCGGAATCGGAAGATTCGAAATCTCTCTGATCCCGATGTTCATGTAGAGAACGGTACCGGTATCGATCGAAGTCGGTACAGAGTTGGTCCGGTACAGATCTGTCAATGCCAGAAAAAGTCAGCATGGGAAGAATTCCCACCGAGGCCGGTACTGTTGGTGCTGGTACCGGCATCGATACCGGTGCCAGTACTGGTGCCTGTTGAACCGTCGGTAACGGTTTCAACGGTACTGCAGCTGTAAGGAGAGCTGCAAGACTGCATTCGATAGCGAGGAATCTCTGGTCTATTGATGCTGCCGATGCTTGGGTGTTGGTACTGGAAGAAGCGGCCGGGACCCCTGAGCATGGCACCAGTAGCTCTGCCGAGGTGGAGGCCTCGAGAACATCCTGGAGCCCCATTAGTGCTTTGGCGGCCGAAGTCTCCCGTCGGAGCTGTTTTGCCGGTGTAGTTTCTTCACGGGCAATGCCAATGGCTTCTCGATGCTTAGAAGAAGATCTACCCTTTGAGGACCAGCTCTTATGTTTAGTTACCTGAGATCCATGGGAGGAAGACGAGGCTCTCGAAGATGTCGATGCAACGGACATCGCATCTGAAGAAAAGAAGGTACCGAGCTTTGCAGCCCTGTTCTGCCTGCCTCTGTTAGTCATCCCCACACAAGAGAAACACTCCGATGGAGAATGGTCAGGGCCTAAACATTTGAGACACCAATCATGGGTGTCGGTGATGGAGATAGTACTGCCACACTTAGTGCTTTTTTTTTTTTTAAACCACTAGCTGGTTTTTCCATGTTTGAGGAAAATGGGGCCTAATACCAAAGGAAAAACATTTCTGAAAAGAAACACTTCAGCATAATATATATATATATATATATATATATATTTTTTTTTTTTTTTTTTTTTTTTTTTAAAGAAAAGGGAACCGGCGGTACCGGTAGGCATCGAGCAGAGACAGGCGCAACCGCAAGAAACAAGTTTAAAGAAGTAATTTTATGTGGTGACAGGGTATGTGACCTGTCAGCTCTGCGGAAAACTGAAAAGGGACAGTTGGAAAGGCGGGAAGGCAGCGCGCATGTCCTGAGGGATGCTCCCAAAAGCGTTCCTATTGGACGCTGAGGAGTGTTCCCACGCAGGCTCCGTTGGAACTGATGATACCCATATGTGAAGATTACATTCCTACTTGTTCCTGGAGATTGCCTTGAAATCAAAGTTTTTTTTCTACAGGATCTATTCTCCATGTTTACCATCCTGTTCCGTCTCCCTTTTGCTTCATGCTACTACTATTACTAGTCATTTGTATAGCAATACAAGGTGTAAGCAGCGCTGTACATATAGATTTAAGACAGTCCCCGCTCCTCAAGCTTACAATCTAATCACAATGAAAAAACATCGCAAAATGGGGGACAAGGGTAGGGCAAGATACACAAGTAGTGTGCAAGAGAATGAGGAGCATCAGGACTTGACCTGCCTGGACTTGAATAGGGCCAGAGAAGAAGTCGGCACACCAACTCAGGTAGTTTGTTCCAGGAATATGGAGTAGCAAGGTGGAATCGACGAAGTCTGGAGTTCGCAATGGCAGAGAAGAGTGCAGATACAAGGGATCTGTCAGAGCAGTAGAGTTCAAGGAGGAGTGAAGATTGAGATGAGAGGAAAGGAAATGAGGAGCTGCAGAATGCATGCGCTTGTAGGTAAGTAGGAGAAGTTTGAACTGGATGAGGAAATGGCTAGGGAGCCAGTGACATGACTTGAGAAGAAGGGTTACATAAGCATAGTAACAATGACAGAAGATAAACCGTGCAGGAGTTTTGAACAGCTTAAAGGGGAGAAAGATGATTTAGAGGGAGACCAGTGAGAAGCAGGTTACAATAGTCAAGAAAGAAGGTGACTAGTGAATAGATGAGGATCTTAGTAGTGTGTAGAAGGGAAGGGATGAATTTTGCTAATGTTATAGAGAAAGAAGGGACATGTTTTAGCTATCTGTTGGATGTGTGCAGAGAAAGAGTAAAGTCAAAGATGACCCCAGGGCTGCAAACTGAGGAAACAGGGATGACTGTAGTGTTACCCACAGAAATAGAGAAGGGAGGAAGGGGGAGGTGGGTTTAGGGGAAAACATAAGGAGCTCAGTTTTGATCATGATCAGTTTCAAACAGCAGGGAGCCATCCAGATAGCAATGTCTGATAAGGAGGCAGAGATCTGGGCCTGGATTCCTGGAGAGATTTCAGGCACAGAAAGGTTGATCTGAGAGTCATCAGCATAAAGATCGCACTGAAAACCATATAAGCAAGCAAATCAGACACTGGGCATTCCAGCGCAGCTGTGGTTTATGCTTACTCCTAGAGCCCCTCTTCTGCTTTGGAGGGTTGGTCTTCCTGCCAGGGCTGTTTAGCAAGCTGGTCAGCATCGGATGCACCTCCCAGTGAATCTCGATGTAGGAACTTATGTTTTGACTTTGAAGAGACCCGAGAACCAAGAAAGGAGGCCCAGTTCTTTAGGCCTCATTTAGTCATTTGCTGGAACAAAAGATATTCCTTTGGTAGATGGTCTGGGCCCCAAACATTTTAAGCACCAATCATGTTTATGTCATGAGATAGCACCCAAAGCATTTCGTACTTTTTAAACCCACTGGAGTGTTTTTCCATCGTGGGAAGACAAAATAGGCTGAGGCCTAAATTAGCAGTGAAACCACTAATAAGAAAGGAAGAAAAAATAAAGAAAAAAGTAAGAAAATGACAGGGCCAGTATCCAGAAAGTTAACGGTGTCGACAACAAGGCAGAGCACAGATAAAAACAAAAAAAAAAAATGTATTTTGGCAGCGAAAGGAAGAAAACAATCTGCTAGCTCTGAAGAAACCAATAACTGAGGAGAGGATGTGGGAAGGCGGGAAGGCAGACGTGCAGGCACAGTGGTGTGCTCCCTACAGCTTTCCAATTGGACCCATACGTGAAGACTGCATTCCTGTTTGCTCCTGGAGATAACACTTTGTTCTGAGTTCAAGAGAACGATGCAGAAACTCTCCTAGGGGCCCAGCACTAAAGCTCTAGCAAAGAGTTTCCTAATGGAAGTCTAACAGAGAAGTTTTGCTCAGTAAATGCTATATGCAAACAGCATCCAAATAAGCTGTGTGGAAAAAGTCCCCAATGAACAAGAGCGAGCAAGCCAGCCACATACACACAGGGCTCTGCAGTAGCAGCAACATCCTGCACAGAAAACAAACTGCATTCAAACACAAGTGTACATGTCAAGCTATCTAGCGCACACAAACATTATACAGTGTAGTAATTCTGCTTAGTAGATTGGCTAATCTACCGAAGAGGGCTTTAAACTAGATTCGTTGGGGATGGGTGAAGAAAGCCCCCAGGTAAGTGAAAGCCCCCAGGTAAGTGAAAGCCCCCAGGTAGGTGATACCGTATTTTCCGGCGTATAAGACGACTTTCTAAGCCCTGAAAATATGCTCAAAAGTCGGAGGTCGTCTTATACGCTGGTACACGTTCTGCGACGTGGCTCTGTCTCGCTTTGGCAGGGCCGGATTTACCGATAGCCAGCTACGCCGTGGCGTAGGGCCCACAGCTGGCAAGGGCCCACAAAAAGCTGCCGCCGCGGCAGCATGGACTGTCCCGCGGGGCCCCCTCTGCTGAATCCCTCCCTCCCTCCGCGACGGATGAGCCCCTCCGTGCCGGCTTTGAGAGGCGCGAAGGGAGAGTGTCTCCCTCACGTCTCTGTTAAGCCCGCAGGGGCTGATGGGTTCCCATCAGCCCCTGCGGGCTTAACAGAGACGCGAGGGAGACACACTCCCTTCGCGCCTCTCAAAGCCAGCACGGAGGGGCTCATCCGTCGCGGAGGGAGGGAGGAATTCAGCAGAGGGGGCCCCGCAGGACAGTCCATGCTGCGGCAGCAGCCAGCTTTTTATTTTTTTTATTATTTGTTACTTGCGCCGATGGGGGGGGGGCTGGGACTGTAAATGGGCTGGGGGGGTTGACTGGAGGTGGGCTGATGGGGTTAGGACTGGTAATGGGCTGTGGGCTGATGGGGGTTTAGGACTGGTAATGGGCTGTGGGCTGATGGGGGGTTACGACTGGTAATGGGCTTTGGGCTGATGGGGGCTGTCTGGTAATGGTCTATGGGGCGGTTAGGACAGATAATGGGCTGATGGGGAGGGGTTAGGACTTGAGGTGGGCTGATGGGGTTAGGACTGGTAATGGGCTGTGGGCTGATGGGGGGGTTAGGACTGGCAATGGGCTATGGGGGGCTGAATGGAAATGGGTTGATGGGGTTAGGACAGGTAATGGGTTATAGGGGGGGGCTTAAACTGAAAATGGGGTGATGGGGGGTTAGGACTGGAAGTGGGTTGATGGGGGGGCTAGGACTGGTATTGTGTTGGGGGGTTGCTAGGACTGGAAATGGGCTGATGGGTGGCTAGGACTAGAAATGGGCTGATGGGTGGCTAGGACTAGAAATGGGCTGATGCAGGGACTAGAAGGGAATGGATGCTGGGTGAGGCTGGAACTAGAAGGGAGCTGATGTTGGGGGAGGATTAGAATGGGATGGGGCTGGAAGAGTAAAATGGAGAAGGGAAAAATATTTTGTGTGGGAGGGATAAAAAATCTACAATTGGCCGAGTATTGGGAGAGTAAGTGGGGATTGAGGATGGAGGGGTAAAATTTGAGTGGATGAAATAGCAATGAGGAAAGAGCAAAAGGAGAAATATTAGTATGTTAAAGCAGATGTAGAAAGAGAATGGAAAAAAACTAGAAGAGAGAAGAAAGGACAAATGGACAGCAGACGATGGAGAGTTAGCAGAAGACACGAAGAAACCAGAAGAAAGTGGCTGGAGCAATTGCAGCTGAAAAAAAATGCACAAAAGGTAGAAAAATATCTCTTTATTTTGAATTTATTAATTGGAATATGTCAGCTCTGGTAAATGTGCATCATTAACGTCTGCGCTTTGTTTAGTACAAGAGCAAATTAATGTATAGTTTTATTTCTACAGTGTTGTACATTCCAAGTTTGGCTTTTGGGATTCCCAGTTTAATTATGATGTCAGGGCCAACAGCGCGCAGCTGATCCGGAGTGCTCGTTTTTCTCTTTTCTGGGGGCCCACAATTTTTGTTGGCGTAGGGCCTCACTCAAGGTAAATCCAGCCCTGTGTGTACCGGTACTTCTTATCGATAGCATATGATCCTTGGTGAAGCGGCTGGCGGCTGCTATCTCCTTTCACAAGAATTATAGTTCTGGAGAACTTCAGATCTATATTAAATACCGCCTGCTTGTCACAGTTTGAATCAAATCTGATGTTTTGGGGTTTTTTTTTGGTGTGCGCTGGAAGAGGGGTAGTCTTATATGGCGAGTATAGGCCAAACCCTATATTTTAACAGGAAAAGTAGGGGGTCGTCTTATACGCCCAGTCTTCTTATATGCCGGAAAATACGGTACATTAAATAACTTTATGGAAATGGGTAACAGGGGTAACATATGGAAAGCAGTGTGTATAAATGCCCGTAGCATGGGAAATAAGATTCCTGATGTTGAAGCTTTGGTGGGAGTGGCTGACTTGGATTTAGTGGCAGTTACAGAAACATGGTTCACAGAGAACCATGATTGGGATGTAACTATACCTGGCTATACTTTATTCAGAAAGGACAGGGTAGGAAGTAGGGGAGGAGGAGTGGCACTATATGTAAAAACTACTATTAAAGCTTTGAAATTACACAGCTTAAAAGGGAGAGGGGAGGCATTGTGGGTTAAACTAGAAAGAGGGAAAGAGAAATCTATTTACATTGGTGTGATATACAGATCTCCCTCACAAGAGGAAGAGGTGGACAGAATTAATTGAAGACATGTGCAGCATTGCTAGGAAAGGGGAAGTGCTACTGATAGGAGATTTCAATATGCCAGATGTTGATTGGCACATTCCTGCTGCAGTATCTAGAAGTAAGGAGATCCTGGATTCTCTACAGGGAGAACTATTCAGGCAATTGGTAACAGACCCCACACGTGAAGGGGCCATACCGGACTTGGTGCTTACCAATGGTGAAAGTGTTTCTGATGTTATAGTGAGATCATTTTGCATCCAGTGATCACCAGATGGTGTGGTTCAGTCTTAGGACTAGGGCTGTTAGAATCCATTCAAAGGTGAGGATCTTAGACTTTAGGAAGACTAACTTTGCCAAGATGGGCCAATACCTCAGGGAATCGTTAGTTGGATGGGAACAGCTGAGGGATGTAGAGAAACAGTGGGAAAAACTGAAAGGGGATATTTTAAGGGCAACCAACCTTTTTGTTAAAATGGTAAATAAAGGCAAAAGGAAAAGGAGACCGCTATGGTTTTCGAAAGAAGTAGCTGAAAAAGTGAAGAAAAAGAGGGAGGCCTTCATGAAATACAAGAGATCGCAGAGAGAGGAAGACAGGCATCTGTATTTGGAAAAACTTAGAGAAGCTAGCAAAGTAGTCAAGGCGGCAAAAATTCAAAAGGAGGAGGAAATAGCCAATGCAATAAAATGGGGGGATAAGACATTTTTCAGATATATTAGTGAGAAGAGGAAGGGCAAAAGTGGTATTGTCAGACTCAAGGGTACAGGGGAGGAAAGAGTAGTTACTCACCTGTAACAAGTGTTCTCCAGGAGCAGCAGGAATCAGTCCTCACATATGGGTGACGTCAGCGCCGACGGAGCCCTCGCGGAGCAATTTCCCCAGCTTTCAAAGAAAGCCTTTGGGAATTGCAGTGCGCATGCGCGGTCCCCTTCTCGCCCAAGGGTGCCATCTTGCTCAGTCTGATGACATAGCTAAAAGAGAGCAAAAAATTTAGCAAAAACGAAATGATAGGACTGCAACTCCAAGGGGAGGAGGGAGGGTTGTGAGGACTGATTCCTGCTGCTCCTGGAGAACACCTGTTACAGGTGAGTAACTACTCTTTCTCCAGGACCAAGCAGGAAGTCAGTCCTCACATATGGGACTCCCTAGCTTAAGGCTACCGGAGACCTCAAGCGGAAAAATGAGCTCCCTCTAGCTCAATAGCACAGAAGGAAGGAACCGTCTCTGAAAACGCCCCCGACCAGTAGCCCAACATCAGGGCCGGAGGATAGGAGTTGCCTAAACCTCAAAGAGATTATGGAGGACTGCCTGACCGAAAGCACTGTCCCTGCGGGACTCCCTCTCCAGGCAGTAATGGGCCGCAAAAGTCTGTCTTGAAGACCAAGTAGCGGCTCGGCAGATGTCTGACAACGGAACAGAGCGGAGATGAGCCACTGACGCAGCCTTCGCCCTAACACTATGAGCCGTGACACGACTCTCCAACGAGAGGCCGGCTGCCCCATAAGCCCAAGCGATACAGTCAGCAACCCATATGGACAAAGTACGCTTGGAGACAGGTAGCCCCAACTTATTGCGGTCAAAAGAAACGAAGAGCTAAACAGCCCTCCTATGCTCCCGCGTACGGTAAAGGTAGAAGGACAAGGCCCTCCTACAGTCCAGGGTATGCAGGACCATCTCAGCCCGGCTGGAGTGCGGCCTGGGAAAGAAGGTTGGAAGAACCACCACCTGGTTGAGATGAAAAGGAGAAACCACTTTAGGAAGAAACTTAGGGTGAGTCCGTAAGACTACCCTATTCCTGTAGAACCTAGTATAAGGAGGATCAGACACTAGGGCCTGCAGTTCACTAACGCACCTAGCAGAGGTAAGGGCTACCAAAAATAAGGTTTTCCAGGAAAAAAACTAAGAGGGCAGGTAGCCATAGGTTCAAAGGGCAGACAGGTAATCCGCTGCAAGACCACATTCAGATCCCATTCAGGAGCTGGTGGGCACAAAGGAGGCTTAAGGAGAAGGAGGCCTCGGAGAAAACGAGCCACCAAAGGGTGGTTGGAAAGAGGCCTGCCATCCACCGGTGCATGATGTGCAGAGAGAGCACTGAGGTGGACTCTGACAGAGTTGGACTTAAGGCCCAGATTGGAGAAGTAAAGCAAATATTGCAAGACCACTGGCACAAAGCAGGAGAAGGGATTCTCAGACCGCTGAGCACACCACACGGAGAACCTACGCCACTTAAGAGCGTAGGACTTCCGGGTGGAGGGCCGCCAGGAGGCCAAGACGACCTCTTCCACCTCACAAGGCAGCAAGAGGGGAGCAAGGACTACCCTTTCAGCAGCCAGGCCATCAGATGAAGGGACCGGAGGTTGGGGTGTAGGAGAGTCCCCTGATCCTGTGACAGGAGATCGGGTTGAAACCCCAGAGGAAGAGGAGTGTCCACCGCCAGCTGCATTAGAAGCGGGAACCAGGGTTGTCTCGGCCACCGGAGAGCTACTAGGATCATCGAGGCTCTGTCTCTGAGAACTTTGAAGAGCGTCCGAGACACCAGTGGCATGGGAGGAAAGGCATACAAGAGGCCTGTGGACCATGGAATCAGGAAAGCATCCGCCGCCACTCAGAGGATGCGGTTGTCGAGAGCAGAATTTGGGAAGCTGCAGGTTCAGGGGACTGGCAAATAGATCCATGGTGGGGAGGCCCCACTTGAGAAAGATCTGCTGAACCACCAACGGATCCAATCTCCACTCGTGAGGTTGGAGGATCCTGCTCAGCCTGTCTGCCAGGTAATTTTCTTGACCTGGGAGATAGACAGCTTTGAGCAGGATGCCGTGAAGGACGGCCCAAGAGCACAGTCTCCGTGCCTCCTGACAGAGAAGGAAGGAGCCTGTACCTCCTTGTTTGTTCACGTAGAACATTGCAACTTGATTGTCCGTCTGGACCAGCACAGACTGGTGAAAAGTGAGGTGGGAGAAGGCTCTCAGAGCTAGGTGGATGGCTCTGAGCTCCAGGAAGTTTATCTGCTGAGCAGACTCCCAGGGAGTCCAGAGGCCTTGAGTACATGTCCCTTGGCAATGTGCTCCCCAACCTAGGAGAGAAGCATCGGTTGTCAGCACCTGAGAAGGCGGAGGAGATAGAAAATCCACTCCCAGCACCAGGTTTGGTAGATGAAGCCACCACCGCAGAGAAGAGATCAGCAGGTTGGATACCTGAACTGAGTCCGCCAGGCTCCCGGTGGCCTGATGCCATTGAGTGCAAAGGCACCATTGAGCAGGTCGCATGTTCAGGCGGGCATTGGGGGTTACATGGACCGTGGAAGCCATATGGCCGAGCAGTCTCAGAAATTGCCTGGCAGAGACCAGGGAATTGCTGCGAAAGTGACTGGCTAGATCCATGAGCCTGTGTGCGCTGTCTAGAGGCAGGAAGGCCCGCGCCTGAATAGTGTTCAACCTTGCGCCGATGAATTCGAGATTTTGAGAGGGGAGCAAAGTGGACTTTGCGAAGTTTATGACAAATCCCAAGTGCTGGAGTAGAGTCACAGTGCGATGAGTGGCCTGAGAGGCCTCTTGGGAAGACATAGAAACATAGAAACATGATGACAGAAAAAGACCCCAAGGCCCATCTAGTCTGTCCTTCCATAACAACAACTACAACAGTCCACTTTCTACCTTTAGAGATCCTCTGTGTTGGTCCCATGCTTTTTTGAATTCAGTTACTGTCCTCATCTCTACCACCTCCACTGGGAGACTATTCCACGGATCCACTACTCTTTCTGTAAAGAAATATTTCCGCATATCACTCCTGAATCTATCTCCCTTCACCCTCAGCCCATGTCCCCGCGTAGCAGAACTTGCTTTCAATTGAAAGGCTTTCTCCCTGAACATTTATGCCATGGAGGTATTTAAACATCTCAATCATATCACCTCTATCCCGCCTTTCCTCTAAGGTATACATATTAAGATCCTTAAGTCTGTCCTCATATGCTTTATAATGAAGTCCATTAATCATTTTAGTAGCAACCCTCTGCACCGACTCCATCCTGTTCACATCCTTTTGAAGGTGCGGTCTCCAGAATTGTACACCATACTCCAAATGAGGTCGCACCAAAGACTTATACAGAGGTATTATCACCTCCTTTTTTCTGCTAGCCATTCCTCTCCGTATGCACCCAAGCATCCTTCTAGCTTTTGCCGTCGCCTTTTCTACCTGTTTAGCTACTTTAAGATCATCAGACACAACCACGCCTAGGTCCCGCTCTTCTTTAGTGGACAAAAGTACTTCACCTCCTATACTGTATTGCTCCCTTGGATTGCTGCAGCCCAAATGCATGACCTTAAATTTTTTAACATTAAATCCCAGCTGCCAAATTCTAGACCATTCTTCAAGCTTAGCTAGATCCCTCCTCATGTTATCTACACCTTCCTGGGTGTCTACTCTATTACAGATTTTGGTATCATCCGCAAAGAGGCAAACCTTACCCGACAGCCCTTCCGCTATATCACTAACAAAGATGTTAAAAAGAATCGGACCAAGGACAGATCCCTGGGGCACACCACTGGTAACATCCTTCTCCTCAGAGTGAGCTCCATTTACTTGTACTCTTTGTCGCCTCCCACCCAACCAATTTCTAACCCAAGCAGTAACTTTAGGGTCCATCCCTAGGGTGCTCAGTTTGTTTATAAGTCGCCTGTGAGGAACAGTGTCAAAGGCTTTACTGAAATCTAAATACACCACATCTAGAGCTCTCCCTCGGTCCAACTCTCTGGTCACCCAGTCAAAGAAATCGATCAGATTTGTCTGACAAGACCTGCCTCTGGTGAATCCATGCTGCCTCGGATCCTGTAATCCGCCGGACTCCAGAAACCTCACTATTTTCTCTTTCAGCAGCGTTTCCAATAATTTACTCACCACCGAAGTTAAACTATCCGGCCTGTAGTTTTCAACCACATCCTTACTTCCGCTTTTGTGTAAAGGCACCACATGAGCCTCTCTCCAGTCCTTTGGCACCACTCCTGACTCCAACGAGGCATTGAAAAGGTCAGTCAGTGTAGTTGCTAGAACGTCCCCAAGTTCCCTCAGTATTCTAGGGTGTATCCCATCCGGTCCCATCGCTTTGTCTACTTTAAGTTGAGCTAGTTTCTCACGAACACAGTCTTCTGAAAATTGTTCAAGATGTCCCTCGCTTCTGTTCTTATTTGTGGGTGTTTTCTGAGGTCCTGCTCCTGGTTCTCTGATGAGCCAGTCGTCCAGGTATGGAAATACAAAGAGGCCTTGAAGTCTTAGACAGGCCGCCACCACTGCTAGGCATTTGGTGAACACCCTGGGGGTGGAAGATAGGCCAAAGGGCAGTACTCTGTACTGGTAATGATTTCCTCCCACAACAAACCTGAGATATTGTCTGTGGTCTGGATGAATAAGGATGTGAGTATAGGCATCCTTTAGATCTAAAGAACATAGCCAGTCTCCCTGCTGGAGGTAGGGCAGCAGGATTCCAAGGGTAAGCATCTTGAACTTTTCCCTGGCCAGGAACTTGAGGTTTCGCAAGTCCAGGATGGGTCTGAGGCCTCCTGTTCGTTTTGGTATCAGAAAGTACCAGGAATAAAAGCCTTGACCTCTCAGGTGGTGGGGCACCGGTTCCACAGCCTGTTCCTGAAGAAGACTTGCCAACTCCTGAAGGAGTAAGTCCCTGTGCAGAGGGAGTCTTGGAGGCTCCCCTGGAAAGTAGGAGGGAGGTACCTGGTGAAAGTGAAGAAGATAGCCTTTTTGAACTATATGAAGAACCCAGGTATCTGATGTGATGGCCGACCACCTGTGGGCAAAGTGGACCAGCCGGCCTCCTGTGCTGAGAGAAACCAGCAGAGGGGAAGAAGCTATGCTGATGGAGTCAGAAACCCCCACTCTGCTGAGCAGGGGCCGGTGTTGTGGGCTTCGGGGCCTGCTGCCTACAGGACCCATTACCCCGTCCCTTGGCCTGCTGACCCTGTTGGGGAGCTGCTGAGGCCTGATAATGAGGGTAGTGTTTATAGGCAGCCGCCTTCCTCGGGTAAAAGAGCTTTTTCCCCGAGCCCTTCTTCTGAGAAGGGGCAGAGGTTTTTCTGGACAGCCGAGTCCTGGTCAGAGTCTCGGTCTCGATCTGTGCAGTCTTTTCAGCCATGGGCTTGCCAAAGAGGTTTTCACCTCTGCAGGGGACATCGACCAACTTGTCCTGTACCCATGGCTCGAGGTCGGATGACTGAAGCCAAGCCTGTCGGCGGGCACCGATGCCGGCTCCGGCTACTCGAGCCGATGCTTCGAACCCATCGTAGGCTGCCCGAGAGATAAACATCGAGCACTCTTGAATGCCAGTGGACAAGGCCTGGATCCTCTGCAAAGGTTTCTCGGAGAGACCAGCAGAGAACCCGGCAATTTCTTTTGCCAGGTCCCGGAGATACATGCCCATATAGAGCTGGTAGGTCTGGACTCGACAAGCAAGCATAGAGCCCTGGAAGCACTTCCTACCGAGGGCATCCAGGTTCTGGGCCTCCCAGCCAGGAGGCACCGAGGAGTGCATCTTCTGACTCTTGAGTCGATGCATGGCCGATTCCACCACCATGGAATGGTGTGGTAGTTGTGCATTTTGGAACCCGGGGCTCTTGCGGACTCGATAAATGGAATCAACCCACTTGCTTTACACCAGCGCCGACGCCGGGCTCTCCCACATGCGGAAGAGAAGTCGCTCCAGCATCAGAGGAACCGGTATAGTAAAGGCCTCCTTTGGGGGAGAGTCATACTGGAGGGCATCGAGCTCTTCGGCTCGAGGCTCCTCCTCGGGATCCGCGGGGAATACCAAGGCCTTGGCCATATCCCGCACGAAGTCCGAAAACCGGGTGTCCTTTGGGGGGACAGTCTCCGAGGTTCGGACTCGGGTGAGTCCGATGGGACGCACAGAGTCCGAAAAGTACCAGGTGACTCTTCATCCTCCGTTTCCCAGGCTGACTCCTCGGAGAAGGAATCGAGCGGCTCCGGTCGGGTGGGCACTGATGCCCTCCGCCCCGACGCCAAGGGTGTCGGCGTCGACGACCTCGGTCCCGAACGGGAGGCCAAGGGAGACCGCGACCGAGGATCAACTCGAACTCGCATGGACTCGAGGATCGACTCGGTCTCCGGGGTCGACTTGGATGTCGACGTCCCGGTGGCCGGGGCAGATGCACCGGCGAGGCCAGCGATCAATGCCCGCTGCTGGTCCATGAAGGCAGCCAAACTGCTCTTCAAGGCCGTCAACCTGAGTCCGAGCTCAGGAGACCCAGCAGCCCCCGACTCGGGCACCAACGGCGTCGGCTCCTTCGGAGATGAGTCCATGAGGACTACAGTACTCACGTGTCTAGAAGACTCCATCTCGAGACGAGGATGTTTCGAAGGCCTCTCCAACTCCGAGGACCCGGGACGGCTATCGGGGCTATGCGACCTGGCCCTCGAGGAACCAGGAGCGTCCACCGACGACGCCCTCGCGGGTTTCTTCTTCCGATGATGTTCCCGGGCAGGAGACCCCCGCTCAGAGGAACTCCGACGATGCTCAGGACCGGAGTCCCGGGACGTCGAAGCCTCTGACGAGGTCCAGGCCCGGCCGGATGCGGAGTCAGAGAAGATTCTTTTTGTTGTTGCCGACTCCTCAACGCTTTAGAGGACATCTTGCCACACGGACCACAGATCATCGGGTCATGACCGGGTCCGAGGCAGCGGAGGCAGCAGTCGTGCGCGTCGGTAAGAGACATAAGTTTCTTAGACCGATCACACTTTTTAAACCCGCTGGCAGCCATCGGGGGAAAAAGGGCCCCTGCGAGGTCAAAAGACAGGGCTGCCAGTGAAAAAAGAAAAAATGACGCGAACGCTAGTCACGAAGGACAAAAACCAAATTATGAACGGACTCGATACCGGTGTATCGGGTCCGGGCGGGAAAAGGATCCGGCGTCGAACCAAGAAAAGAAAAACAAATAAAATCAACTTTTTCAGCGGCGATCACAAACAGCGTCTGTAGAGCTCTGCGGAAAAAAGAAGACTGAGCAAGATGGCAACCTTGGGCGGGAAGGGGACCGCGCATGCGCGCTGCAATTCCCAAAGGCTTTCTTTGAAAGCTGGGGAAATTGCTCCGCGAGGGCTCAGTCGGCGCCGACGTCACCCATATGTGAGGACTGACTTCCTGCTTGGTCCTGGAGAATATGTCGAAGCTGATAAGGATAAAGCGGAATTGCTTAACAAATATTTTTGTTCTGTGTTCACAGATGAAGAACCAGGAGCAGGCCCTCAGAAAACACCCACAAATAGGAACAGAAGCAAAGGACATCTTGAACAATTTTCAAAAGACTGTGTTCGTGAGACACTATCTCAACTTAAAGTAGACAAAGCGATGGGACCTGATGGGATACACCTGAGAATACTGAGTGAACTTGGGGACGTTCTAGCAGCTCCACTGACTGACCTTTTCAATGCCTCGTTGGAGTCCGGAGTGGTGCCAAAGGACTGGAGAGAGGCTCATGTGGTGCCTTTACACAAAAGCGGAAGTAAGGATGTGGTTGAAAACTACAGGCCGGTTAGTTTAACTTCGGTGGTGAGTAAATTATTGTTAACGCTGCTGAAAGAGAAAATAGTGAGGTTTCTGGAGTCCAGCGGATTACAGGATCCGAGGCAGCATGGATTCACCAGAGGCAGGTCTTGTCAGACAAATCTGATTGATTTTTTTGACTGGGTGACCAGGGAGTTGGACCGAGGGAGAGCTCTAGATGTGGTGTATTTAGATTTCCGTAAAGCCTTTGACACTGTTCCTCACAGGCGACTTATAAACAAACTGAGCACCCTAGGGATGGACCCTAAAGTTACTGCTTGGGTTAGAAATTGGTTGGGTGAGAGGCGACAAAAAGTACAAGTAAATGGAGCTCACTCTGAGAAGAAGGATGTTACCAGTGGTGTGCTCCAGGGATCTGTCCTTGGTCCTATTCTTTTTAACATCTTTGTTAGTGATATAGCGGAAGGGCTGCCGGGTAAGGTTTGCCTCTTTGCGGATGATACCAAAATTTGCAATAGAGTAGACACCCTGAAAGGTGTAGATAACATGAGAAGAGATCTAGCTAAGCTTGAAGAATGGTCTAGAATTTGGCAGCTGGGATTTAATGTTAAAAAATGTAAGGTCATGCATTTGGGCTGCAGCAATGCAAGGGAGCAATATAGTATAGGGGGTGACGTACTTTTCTCCACTAAAGAAGAGAGACCTAGGCGTGGTTGTGTCTGATGATCTTAAAGTAGCTAAACAGGTAGAAAAGGCGACAGCAAAAGCTAGAAGGATGCTTGGGTGCATACGGAGAGGAATGGCTAGCAGAAAAAAGGAGGTGATAATGCCTCTGTATAAGTCTTTGGTGCGACCTCATTTGGAGTGTAGTGTGAAATTCTGGAGACCGCACCTTCAAAAGGATGTGAACAGGATGGAGTCGGTGCAGAGGGTGGCTACTAAAATGTTTAGTGGTCTTCATTATAAAGCATATGAGGACAGACTGAAGGATCTTAATATGTACACCTTAGAGGAAAGGAGGGATAGAGGTGATATGATTGAGATGTTTAAATACCACCATGGCATAAATGTTCAGGGAGAGAGCCTCTTTCAATTGAAAGCAAGTTCTGCTACGAGGGCACATGGGATGAGGGTGAAGGGAGATAGATTCAGGAGTGATATGCGGAAATATTTCTTTACGGAAAGAGTAGTGGATCCGTGGAATAGTCTCCCAGTGGAGGTGGTAGAGATGAGGACAGTAACTGAATTCAAAAAAGCATGGGACAAACACAGAGGATCTCTAAAGGTAAAAAGGGGACTGCTGTAGTTATGGAAGGACAGACTAGATAGGCCATGTGGTTTTTTTCTGTCGTCATATTTCTATGTTTCTAAAATATCAGTATTCATAACCAGAGATTATTCTACACAAAATAATGCTGCATTCCAGTACAGATAGCATTCCAGCACATGCATACGACATTGTTTCAGCACACTCCCTCTGCCGTTTTCTCTCACTATTGCCTTCAGCAAAGCCAGATAAAAGTTGCAGCTGCTATATGCTCAAGAAACAGGCATAAATTCGTCACCAGCACTGACCGCAGACCTATGAACTCCACTTTCCACTGACATCTCCTCGGGTCATGTTCAAATAGCGTTTAGCTCAACCTTCTGGTCTTCTGCATATTTCTCTGCATCTGCGTTGCATAGCTAATTGCTTTATTGCCATCCATTGAAATAGATTCAAATACATTTGTGCTGTTGTCTACTCAAGGCATTGTGCACAGTAAACTCATGTGCGAAACTTGTTGTTGCACTGATAGTGCATAAAATTATGAACTAAAACAGAGCTAATCTGCACAAAACCTAGCACATGTTTTCGCATTGGCCTGCAAGTAAGCCAGTCCATATTAGTGCCATCAGATAGTGTCACACACTAGAGGGGCTGATTTCATTCTGCTTATTGATGGAGAACTCACTTTCTATTTGGAGAACTCATGGAATAACGGTATTTCCAGAGGGAGAGATTCTCCTTCCACATAGGGAAGAAAGGTAATATATTCCCCTACCAAGAAGAAAGCCTGTATGTGTAGCAGATGACAGAATTCTTTCCAAGGTAAAGACTTTCTATCTGTAATAGATAGATGTCTTTCCCTTCAGAAGAATTGCACTATCTGTAGTATGCGGGAGTTTTCCTATAGAGAGGGACTCACTTTCTGTAGCGGACAGCTGGATATTCTTTTAGGGTATCACAAAGAGTAGCAATCTGCTCTGCCAGGCTCTCCATCAGCTTGTTCTTCTCTACACTCCGATAAGGACTGAAGATGTTGTGGAATGCTTGCGGAGCATCCAGGGAATAAACCTGAGGGAAAACAAGAAAGAAGAGCATCAGTTAGAATAAAAGGTGCTGTTGTGGGAAGAGTTAAGAATAGTCAGAGATGTTCAAGGTTCCAAAAATCACTAGGAATGTGCATCATCCATGGTAAGGACATGGCAAACAGCCTATTACTGTGCTGCATCATACACCTGAAATTTGTGATAACTTACTGATAAAGCAATATTGCTTTCCTACCAGAACAGGTCTCCAAAGAGAATAGGACTGCTTAAAAATGGGCAACATTTCACACCAATGTAGACTAAGGCCAGAGTAAAATTTACAAGCTATAAAGTTTTGTGCTTTATGGAGCATATGTGGCAGCTCTCACATCGACGCTGTTGTGCAGGGACACGGCCACCTCAATTCTTTATTTACAGTTATGACAAGAAGGCAATTCCTAGGAGAGAGGGATTCATCAGCAAATAGTATGACGCGATAACCCTGACCCCCCACTGAAATTCCCCTAATATCCTGACTAAGCCTGACCCTTGCTGCTGGGTTTCCATTGTGATCGCAAATAGGAGAGGCAACAACGGGCACCTCTGCTTCATACCCTGTCCCAAGGGAAAGAACGACAAGTAACGCCCATTGACCTTAACACAAACATGAGGGTTGCGGTATAGGGCACACACCCTCTCCAAGAAACCGTCCCCAAAGCCCATCTTTTCAAGCACATGGAACAAAGTCCCAGCAGACATAGTCAAATGCTTTGTCAGTGTCAAGTGATACTAAATGTTGACTCCTGTCTGCATTTAGCTAACCAGATAAAACTGAGAATTTTGCGAATATGATCAACAGCCTGCCTCCCAGGCATGAAGCCAGCCTGATCCTCATGGATCAAGGTCAGAACTACTTTATTCAATCTCGTGGCTAGAATCTTGGTGAGTAGCTTCACATCTATATGTAATAATGAAATCGGCCAATAAGACTTACATGCCTGCAGATCTTTCCCTTCCTTGCGGAATAAGTTTCTGCCAATACCCCCCTTCCCTAGGTAGATTAAATAGCTGCATTAGCTGTTCTTGCAACGAGCTTTCCAGCTTCTTGTAAAAAGGGCCATGAGACCATCCATCACCACAGACAGCTTAACCCCGCCTACTCAACCCTATACACATTCAAGTTACCCACATCTGAAGTCTCCTCTACACCCCAAAGATACCCTAAGAGACGTTATCAGAGTCAAAAACGAAGCTAGACAGAATAAGCTGACCTGCTACATAAACATTTCCCAACCAATAGACACCCCCCCCCCCACCACAGGTGTTCCGTGCCTTCACCAGGCCACTGGCCTAACATTTAATTCAGATCGCCCATATTTTAGGCTAAAGTAGCAAAAGAGAGCATCTCTGAGCAAAAAGAAAGATGATCCCAACTAGAAAGTCGATTTAAATCTGTTCATCTAATTCCCAGCCATTGCCACCTCCTCCAGATTGCCTCCGCAGGCATCTCTTGCCATGGGACAACCTTCCACCACTTAGGATGCTCTTTTGAGTCATTTTGTCTATTCTGGGCTCCACAGTTCCAGCCCCGATAGTTCAGCCACCAAGAGGATGCAAACCACTTCATCGAAATACGAAATAAAGATTGTGTGTCCGAGCTCTCATTCTCTTCCCCCGGATCTTGAAAGTTAAGCCAAAAGGGAAGGTCCAGCCATACCAGATGCCCTCCTCACATAGTTTAAGCAATGCATCACACATGTTCCATCTTTTCTGTAGAGTCGCCTGTGCCAGATCCGCATAAAGCTTCCACAGTATTAGATTCCCAAGGGAAAGATCCTTGAGCACATGCCAGGGCTGCCACCAGCTCTTTCACTTCAAAATCATGAAAACATGCAAAGATGTCCCTAGAGTTATTATGAAGCATCCCCGGCCATCCCAAAATTCTGTAGGCCTGGTCTATCTGTAAATCCAAGTTTTCATGGGGTACTCTAGCATGCTGCATTAGTGCTTGGGTCACTTTTTGCACAACAGCTTTACAATCATTGAAGGAGTCCTCCTTTGTAAGGTCACGGAACCTCGGATTGTTGCAACGGGACCTGTTCTCTAGGTCCTTGACTTTATCCTCCAGTTCCTCTCTAATGATTGCACTTTAATTTTCCAGGGTACTCATGACCTCCGCCTGGTCTTCAATATGCTCCTCCACCTTTATTTTATGTATTTAACATTTCTTATATACCGCCTTTCATGATATCAAGGCGGTTTAAAATGAACAAACTGAAATTACATTGAACAGGGCATTAAAACTTGGAGATAACTATTCTACAGGGAACATGGGCAATGGAGGGTTAAGTGGCTTGCCCCAGACCACCTCTGGGACTAGAAACCCCAGTCCTTCTGACCTACGGTTGCTGTCCTCTAGTAGGATTTGAACCCCCAACCTTCCAGTCTGAGGTACCTTGCCCCAACCACTAGGCCACTCCTCCCTCTGCTGCTCTATCTCCCTTTAAAAAGGAAATAGAGCAGCTTTTAAACTAGAAGAATGTATCCCCTTGAAGGATACTACCAAAAGCAGAGGTTCCAAAAAAGGGTAAAATAGCCCAAATGCCCTTGAGTACGAAGCAGACAGAGCTTAAAGATCCCAAATTACGTATGCCTACCGATAGCGAAATTAATATGAATAAAATACAGTCTCTAAAATGCTTGTATGCAAATGCTAGAAGTCTAAAAAAATAAGATGGGAGAGTTAGAATATATAGCACTAAATGAGAGGTTAGATACGATTGGAATCTCAGAGACATGGTGGAAGGAAGACAACCAGTGGGACAATGTGATACCTGGGTACAAACTATATCGTAATGAAAGAGCTGATCGAATTGGTGGAGGGGTTGCGCTCTATGTTAAAGAGGACATTGAGTCAGAAAGGATTAAAGTTTTGCAGGAAACACAATTTGCTGTAGAATCTCTATGGATTGAAATTCCATGTAAAAAGGGGAAGGCGATGGCAGTCGGAGTGTACTATCGACCGCCTGGCCAGAATGAACAAATGGATGATGAAATGCTCAAAGAAATCAAGGAAGCTAACAAAATTTACAGCACAGTAATAATAATGGGTGATTTCAATTATCCCGGTATCAACTGGGTCAGTGTCACGGCAGGACATGCTAGGGAGATAAAGTTCCTAGATGAAATAAATGACTGCTTCTTGGAGCAGCTGGTTCATGAACCGACCGGAGGGGAAGCCATGTTTGACCTGGTCTTTAGTGGAACACCAGATCTGGTGCAAGAGATAAGGTTGTTGGGGCTACTTGGTAATAGTGATCACATCATGATCGCGTTTGATCTAATTAATGGAGGAGGGATGGTAAGGAAATCCACAGTACTACCTTTTAACTTTCGAAAGGAAGACTGATAAAATGAGGAAAATAGTTAAGAAAAAACTAAAAACGAGCAGTTGCAAAGGTTAAAGACTTACATCAAGCTTGGGTGTTGTTGAAAAATACTATCTTGGAAGCCCAGACCAGCTATATTCCACGCTTTAAGAAAAGTGGAAGGTAGTCCAAAAAACTGCCAGCATGGTTTAAAGGTGAGGTCAGAGAGGCTGTTGTTGCCAAAAAAGCATCTTTCAGAAAATGGAAAAAAGAGCCAAACGACAAAGCCTGGAAACAGCACAAGAACTGGCAAGTTAAATGCAAGGCATTGATAAGGCAAAGGGAGAATTTAAGAAGAAGCTTGCTGCGGAAGCAAAACGCGCAATAAAGACTTTTTCAAGTACATTCGTAGCAAAAAACCTGTGAGAGTCAGTTGGTCCATTAGATGATAGAGGGGTTAAAAGGGCACTAAGAGACAACAAGGCGATAAGGGAGAGACTGAATGAATTCTTTGCTTCGGTCTTTACTGAGGAAGATGTAGGGATGTTAACCATGACTGAAGTGGTATTTAAGGTGCGGAAGAATTGAAGGAAATGTTGATACATCGGAAAGATGTATTACAACTATTAGATAAAACTGAAGAGTAGCAAGTCACCAAGGCCGGATGATATACATCAAAGGGTGTTGAAAGAACCGAAATATGAGACTGAAGACTGCTATTAGTAATCTGTGAACTATCATTAAAATCATCTGTAATACCTGAAGATTGGAGGATGGCGAACGTACCACCAATTTTTTAAAAGGATTCCAGGGGTGATCCGGGAAACTATAGACCGGTGAGCCTGACGTCTGTACCGGGAAAAATGGTAGAAACCATCATAAAGAACAAAATTGCTGAACATGTAGATAGTCATGGCTTAATGGGAGACAGCCAACATGGCTTTAGACAAGGAAGATCTTGTCTTACTAATCTGTTATGTTTTTTTGAAGGTGTGAATAAACGGGTAGACAAAGGTGAGTCAGTTCATATATTGTATTTGGACTTTCAGAAAGCCTCTGACAAGATCCCTCATCAGAGACTTTTGGCAAAACTAGAGTCTCATGGGATAGGAGGAAGTGTACTACTGTGCATCAGGAACTGGTTAACAGGAAGAAAGCAGAGGCTAGGGGCTAAATGGCCAATTTTCCCCAATGGAGAAAGGAACAGTGGTGTACCCCAGGGATCTGTGCTGGGTCCTCTGCTTTTTAACATATTCATAAATGACCTGGAAAAGGGAACAACGAGTGAGGTTATCAAATTTGCAGATGACACAAAATTATTTAAAGTTGTTAAAACCTAAAGAGAACTGTGGAGAATTGCAAGAGGATCTTCATAAATTGGAAGACTGGGCATCAAAATGGCAGATGAAATTTAATGTGAACAAGTGCAAAGTTATGCACCTAGGGAAGAACAAACCAAACTATGGTTACACGATATAAGGTTCCACATTAGAAACCACCAACCAGGAAAAAGATTTAGGCATCATTGTGGATACCATGTTAAAACCCTCGGCCCAGTGTGCAGCGTCGGCCAAGAGAGCAAATAGGATGCTAGGTATCATACGGAAAGGAATGGAAAATAAAATAAAAGATATAATGCCTCTATATTGTTCCATGGTGAGACCGCACCTTGAATATTGTGTGCAATTCTTGTCGCCGTATCTTAAAAAGGATATAGCGTTATTAGAAAAGGTACAGAGAAGAGCCACCAAAATGGTAAAAGTGATGGAAGGATACCCCTATGAAGAAAGGCTAAAAAGGTTAGGGCTCTTTAACCTGGAAAAGAAACGGCTAAGATAGAAGTCTATAAATTAATGAATGGAGTGGAACGGGTAAATGTAGATCGATTGTTTACGTTATCAGAATATAGAAAGACTAGGGGACATGCAATGAAGTTAGAGGGTAACCTATTTAAGACTAATAAAGCACAGTTACTTACCTGTAACAGGTGATCTCTGGGAACAGCAGGAATTAGTCATCACATATGGGTACGTCGGTACCGACGGAGCCTGCGCGGGAAAGCTCCCCAGCTTTTCAGATGAAAAGCTTTTGGGGCCTCCCACTGCACATGCGCGCTGCCTTCCCGCCTTCCTGACCAGCTCTCCTCAGTTCGAGTTTAAAGCTGAGACAATAGAGAGAGGACAGGAAGATAGATAGATAGAGAGACAACTCCTAGGGGAGGTGGGTGGGTTGTGATGACTAATTCCTGCTGTTGCCAGAGATCACCTGTTAAAGGTAAGTAACTGTGCTATCTCCAGGAACAAGCAAGAATAAGTCATCACATATGGGGACTCCCTAGCTAAGATGCCTGGGAGATCCCCCTCCAAGGGTAACCATCTTCGTATGGATCTCAGGCATCCATCCAGGGAAGGTGGGCAGGAGTTGTTTAAGTATGGAACAGGTGTTTGAGGACAGCCTGACCAAACAAGGCATCCCGGCGGGAGTCCTTGTCCAAGCAGAAATGGGCTGTGAAGGTATGAACCGAGGCCCAAGTGGCTGCTCGACAGATCTGATCTATGGACACAGAGTGAAGATGAGCCATAGAAGTGGCCATGGCTCTCACATTGTGAGCTGTGACATGGCCTTCCAGAGAAATATTCTTACTCTGGTAAGCAAAGGAAATACACTGAGCAATCCAATTGGAAAGTGTACGTTTGGTGACTGGAAGTCCAAAATGAGAAGGATCAAAAGCCACGAAAAGTTGCGAAGACTTTCGATGTGGCTGAGTCCTATTGAGGTAAAAGGCGAGATCTCTTTTACAGTCAAGAGTATGAGGGTTCCTCTCTGCACTGGATGCATGAGGAGCCGGAAAAAAGACAGGTAGATATACCTCTTGATTAAGATGAAAAGGCGAGACCACTTTGGGCATAAAGTGGGGATTCGTCCTAAGGACCACCTTATCATGATGAAATCTGGTATAAGGTGGATTAGCCACCAAAGCCTGCAGTTCACTGATGCGGCGAGCCGAAGTGACTGCAATAAGGAAAAGGACCTTCCAGGAAAGAAATTTCAGGGAGGTAGATACCAACGGTTCAAAAGGTGGCTTCATAAGTTGACCCAGAACTAGGTTCAAGTCCCATGCTACCGGAGGAGGTCGGATGGGAGGCTTAGTGAGGGTCAGGCCTGTCATGAATCTGGCAATAAGAGGATGAGAGGAAACAGGTTGTCCATTTATGGGTTTCAAGGATGCTGCAATAGCACTTAAATGGACTCGTACTGAATTCGTCTTGAGGCCTGCATTGGAGAGATGCAGGAGATAGTCCAGTAGAGAATTCAAAGGGAGTGCTAGAGGGTCAAGACCCTGTTGAGCACACCAAATGGAAAAACGTTTCCATTTGAAGGCATAGGAACGCCTGGTAGAGGGTTTCCTAGAGGCATAAAGGATATCTTTCACTGGTTGAGAAAGATTAAATTCTTGAAGGCTTAAGCCTTCAGTAACCAAGCTCGGAGATGCAGGGACTTGGGGTTTGGGTGCCACAAAGTCCCCTGCTCCTGAGACAGAAGGTCTGGAGCAGCTCCCAGATCCAGGGAGGAGCCCTGGGAGAGCTGCAGAAGTAGAGGGAACCACACTTGGCGAGGCCAGCGTGGAGCAATGAGGATCATTGATCCGTGATCCCTCTGAAGTTTGAACAGAGTCTTGGGAATCAAAGGAATGGGTGGAAAGGCATAGAGGAATTCCTGACCCCAATGCAGGAGAAAGGCATCGTTGGCCTGAGCTCCCTGACACGGAGTTCTGGAACAGAACCGGGGAAGTTTGGCATTCCAGGGACTTGCAAAAAGGTCTATGTCCGGGATCCCCCATTCCTGAAAGATTCTGTGGATCTGATCCATATGTAGGGACCATTCGTGTGGGTGCAGAACTCGACTGAGTCGGTCTGCCCAAGAGTTTTGAACTCCTGGAAGATATACTGCCAGAAGATGAATTTGATGCTCTCTGGCGAAGGCCCATAATCTGAGAGCTTCGTTGCAAAGCGCCAGAGAGCCCGTCCCTCCTTGCTTGTTCACATAGAACATGGCTACCTGATTGTCGGTCTGAACTAGGACAGTCAGGTTGGCAAGGAGGGTGTGGAAAACTGTGAGGGCAAGGAAGATTGCTCGCAGTTCCAGAAGGTTGATATGAAGGGTGGTCTCCTGAGGAGACCAGGTGCCCTGAGTGGAGAGGTTTTGAAGATGAGCTCCCCACCCTGTTTGGGAGGCATCTGTTGTGAGGGTTGCTTGGGGCAACGAGGGTTGGAAGGGGGTCCCCAACAACAGATTTTTGGAGGATGTCCACCACTGGAGAGACCAAAACAGACGTTTTGAGGTGAGTGCTTGGTCCGAGAGCAGTCCCGATGCTTGAGACCACTGGGTGGCTAAAGTCCATTGAGCTGCTCTCATATGGAGACGAGCATAGGGCACCACATGGACCGTGGAGGCCATGTGGCCCAGAAGTTGCAGCAGTTCCCTGGCTGTCAAGTGACTTCTGGACTGAGCCTGGGAGGCCAAGCTTATTAGCCTTTGGCCTCGGACCAGAGGGAGGTAGGCCCTTGCAGTGGTGGAATCCAATTGGGCCCCTATGAATTCCAGGGATTGAGTAGGGATGAGTTGGGACTTGGGAACGTTTATCACAAGTCCCAGATATTGAAGAATACGCCTTGTGCGGTCCAGAGAAATCTGGGCTTCTGACTGAGTTGGTGCTCGGATGAGCCAGTCGTCCAGATATGGAAAGACAAAGATTCCCATGCCTCTTAGAAATGCGGCTACGACTGCCATGCATTTTGTGAATACTCTTGGAGCAGAGGCTAGACCGAAGGGTAGTACTCTGTACTGGAAATGTTTTCCCTGGAACAGAAAGCGAAGATATTTTCTGTGGGATGGATGGATGAGTATATGGGTATACGCATCCTTGAGATCTAGAGAACAAAACCAATCCTGACTCTGAAGGTATGGAAGGAGAATGCCCAGAGAGAGCATTTTGAATTTCTCCTTGAATAGAAACTTGTTCAATTCTCTCAGATCTAGGATAGGTCTGAAGCCCCCTGTCTTCTTTGGTATGAGAAAATAAGGGGAGTAGAACCCTAACCCCTGTTGAGCAAGAGGAACCTCCTCTATTGCCCCTTGGGCAAGGAGAGAGGAGACTTCCTGACCCAACAGGGTCAGAAGAGAGGGGGGAGAACTGAAGCGCCTCACCATAGTATGGGGAGGAAGGCTGGAGAAATGAAGTTTGTAACCCTCCCTGATGATAGAGAGGGTCCATTGCTCTGATGTTATTTGCCCCCATCTGGGAGCAAAATGAGCTAACCTTCCAGGAATGGTGAGGGGCTCTGGTTGTTCTAGAGCCAGAAACGGTAAGTTCTCTAGGGGCAAGTCAAAACCCCTGAGGGGGTTGAGCCTGCTGAGGTGTAGCTGACACTGCAGGCTTGGACTTTAGTTGCTTGGATTGCTGACGCTTAGCAGCAAAACGAGGCTGAGCAGACTGCTGGCCAGTATTTGAGGAAAATCTGGCCTTTTTATAGAAAGGCCTTTTAAAAGACTTCTTTTTGGCAGGTGTAGAAGTAGACTTTGAAAGTCTATCTAGAGTGGCATTTTCTGCATCGAGTTGAGCAGCTTTAATTTGCCAGTCCTCACCAAATAAGTTCTCTCCTGTACAGGGCAGATTCCTTAAGCTATCCATGACCCAGGGTTCTAGGTCAGAAGCTTGGAGCCAAGCAAGGCGTCGGGCTGCAATGGCAATTCCCGAAGCCCTACCAGCGACCTCAAAGGAATCAAAGGCTGCCCTGTTGGAGAACTTGGAGACCTCTGAAAGTTGTGTCACCATAGAAAAGAAGTCCGCCCTTTTATCCTCAGGGATAAAGGGGGCAAAATTCTGTACCTTTAGGGCCAGTTTCCCAAGGAACATGCCCATATAAAGGCTGTAAGAATTTATCCTGGCTATAAGCATACTAGCCTGGAAAATCTTTCTACCAAAAGAGTCCAGGGTTTTACATTCTCGCCCAGGAGGGGTAGAAGAATGTCTTTTAGGACTCTATTTTCTTCATGGCAGACTTCATCACAATGGAGTGGTGAGGCAGCTGAGTTTTTTGAAACCCAGGAGAAGGAGGGACCCTGTACATGGTGTCCAACCTACGGGAATGGGGAGACAGTGTTAAAGGAGTCTCCCACAAATCCATCAACTGTTCTTGAAGGATTTCATGGATGGGCAGAGTGACTGCCTCTTTAGGAGCTTTTGAGTATCCTAAAATATCCAGCTTTTTTGATCTGGGTTCTTTTTCAGAAGATGTAGCCACAGAAAGTTCTTTGGCTACATCAACAAAGAAATCCTGAAAGGATAAATCTTCTGGGGGAGACATCCTTTTCTTAGGAGAAGAGGGCTCCTCAGGAAAAAGAAGCTCAGCAGAGTCATCAGAGGAATTGAATTCATCAGAAGAATCTGAGTATTCCCTCTGTGCTTTTAATGCTCGATACGCATACCGGTCGATATCGACATCGGGCGTATCGGGCATGGGATCGGTATCGGGCAAAAGCCTGGATCCCGTATGGGGAACCGATCGACGGTTGGACGTCGATGGTCTCGGTTCCGGTCTGGATACCGGAACCGGAATCGGTACCGAGGGCGTCGCAGCATTAATGAAAGCTAGGATAGCCTGCTGCATGGTCTGGACAGTATTGCCCATAGACGCCACAACTGCCTGGATGTCGGTACCGGAGTGACCCGGTACCCCAGAGCAGTCCAACAGGTGATCGGTCGAGGCCGTGCCATCGATGTCAACCTGTGACCCCATGGTAGCTTTGGAGGCCGGAGCCTCCCGCCGGGGTTTTTTGGCCTGGGCAGAATCCTCGAACTCAGAACTGAGAGCCTCTCGATCTTTAGAAAGAGATTTGCTTTTAGAGGATTTGCCCACCGGAGGTTTGGTTACCTGACATCCATCCGGAGAGGAAGACCTTGACGACTGTGATGCTTCTGAAGGAAACAGCACATGGAACTTGTTGGCCCGGTTCTGCAGTCCACGTTTAGACATCTGGGAGCAGGATGGGCAGTCCGGTATGGAATGGTCAGGTCCCAAACATTTAAGACACCATTCATGGGTGTCTGTGACAGAAATAACAGCACTGCACTTGGTACATTTTTTAAAACCAGGAGCTGGCTTCTCCATGAGGAGAAATTGTGTAGGCCTGAAAGCCTAACAATGTACCCAGCTGTGCTGAAGTAAAGAAAAAAGATATATATATTTTCTTTTTTTTTTTAAGAAAGAAAGAAAGAAAGACCGGTGGTACCGGTTTCGGTATGGGGAAGGCAGGTACGCGGTCTAAAGAAACAAACAAAAGTAATAAATTCTTCAGCGGTGACAGGAACACGACCTGCTGGCTCCGCGGAAAAAGAAGAACTGAGGAGAGCTGGTCAGGAAGGCGGGAAGGCAGCGCGCATGTGCAGTGGGAGGCCCCAAAAGCTTTTCATCTGAAAAGCTGGGGAGCTTTCCCACGCAGGCTCCGTCGGTACCGACGTACCCATATGTGATGACTTATTCCTGCTTGTTCCTGGAGATAAGAACATATTTTTTCACTCAACGTGTAATCAAACTCTGGAATTTGTTATCGGAGGATGTAGTAAAGACTGTTAGTGTAGCTGGGTTTAAAAAAGGTTTGGACAAGTTCCTGGAGGAAAGGTCCATAAACCATTATTAAGAAGGGACTCAGGATATCAATGCTTGTTCTCAATACAAGCATTGTGGAACCTGTGTCTTTTGGAGAAACTGCTAGGTACGTATGACCTAGATTGGCCACTGTTGGAAACAGGATACTGGGCTTGATGGGCCTTGGTCTGACCCAGTATGGCATCTCTTATGTTCTTACCTCATCCACCCGTTTGCCCAAGTCTCCCAGTTACGAGCATAGGCCTTCTATGCCCTCCACCACTTCAACACGCACCCGTGATAAATCCAGTTTTAAATTCCTTAAACCGGGCACACACTTCCTCTTGGAAGGCCCTATGGCAGTCCATCCCCATTGCAGACATTTTTGCTTAAGGCTCTGCACTGTCCACATTTGACATTTTCAGGCTGGAGATTCCCACCATTTTGTCTTGCTGTTTGCACCGTGGGAACACGCGTATAAGCAAGGTATTTTAAATCCATTTTTTCTGCCCGCTGCCATCTCAATGATATCAGTACGTCTCTGCTGTGGGACAATCAACACCGAGGGAGGCAGAAGTCGGGTTTGTAAGCTTATTTCAGCGTGGGCTGTCAGATGTGAAAGCTCAATCGGCCATCTTGCTCGGTGACATCACCAACTCTCTCCCTCTGCCATCTCTTTTGAGCTTCAGGAAGGTTTTTGAAATCAGAGGTACTGGAGAATAAGCATACAGAACACCTTCTCCCCCCCCCCCCCCACCCCAGTGAGGAAGGAAAGCATCAGACACTAATCTGCTGTGTGATCTTACTCTGGAGCAAATGATCCACCTGGGCATTCTGCGGGGTGGTGAAAAGATCTATTGAGGGAGTGTGCCTCTCTCGAAAGATGCAGGCCTTAACTCTCCTGTCCCGTGTTCACTCATGCAGCTGGAGGGCTCAACTCAGTCTGTGTGTCAGAGTATTTTGCTCGCCTGGCAGATACATGGCACTCGAGTCCATCCCATGCACAATGACTAATTACCACAACCTGACTGCTTACCAACACAGGAGATACGAACCTGTTCCTCCCTGCTTGATGTAAAACATGGCGACTTGATTGTCTGTCTCAACCAGAACAATTTGATTGGCCAGTCTTATCTTGTAAAACCTTCAGAATGTTTGATACTGCTCTTAGTTCTAAGAAGTTGATTTGATGAAGACTCTTGGATGAACCAATTGCCTTGGGTATGCAACCCATCAAGATGAGTTCCCCACCCCAGCTTGGATATGTCTGTCATCAGAATCTTCTGGGGTGGAGCAATTTGAAAATGAAGATCTTTGAGCAAATTGTGGATTGTCCACCAATGTAATGACTGAACAAGAGGAGCAGTGACACAGACTATCCTTGAGTCGACCCATGGCTTGTGTCCTTTGAGTCCTCAGAGTCCACTGAGCCTGCCTCATTTGGAGGCATGCCAAAGGTGTGCCATATGCAATGGAGACCATGTGGCCTAGCACAGTCAATATCGTATGAGCTGTTACCTGCTGACTCAATAGTGTCCCTGCACAAGTGCTGTCAATCTAAGAAATCTGTTGTGCGGCACAAAGGCTCTCGCTGAGTTGTGTCAAGCAGGGTTCCTATGAACGCCAAGTGTTCGGTGGGTTGCAGGTGGGACTTTGGGTAATTAACAATGAAGCCTAGTAGTTCCAACACCCAAATGGTCAATCTTGTTGATTCTTTGACTCCCTTCAGAGTGGAACTTTTGATCAAACAATTGTCCAGATACGGGAAGACAAACGCTCCCAGCATCCGCAGCTGAGCAGCTACTACTGTACGGCATTTTGTGAAGACTGTGATAAGGAAGCTTATCATAGCTCAGGAAGGAGCTATAGAAAAGGTGAAGTGACTCTGAACAAGCAACCTGTCAGTTCTGGAAGAAATAAGAAAACAGAATTTTCCCATAAAGGACTACCAATCCCAGAATGCACCAGGTTTCCAACAGCCATTAGAGGAGCTGAAGTGGGGAAACGTGTGTTCAATCAGGAGGGCTATGAGGTAATCCCTAAGCACTCATCTCAAAGGGCAGGGCCTGATTCAGCACAGCTGCGCTGTGCTAGGGTGGAGCACTCATCAAAGCAGAATAAAGGTAGAGTTTATTCTACAGAGAATTATCATCATCATCTTCATGATCTTGGACAGCTTCATCATCTGGAGGATCATCAGAAGCAGAAGCCAGTGCGGACGGACAGAGAGGGCAAGAAACCCTTTGGAAGAAAGAAGAGAAAAGCCTTTGGGAGGTCTAGAGGAGTCCGGAGCAGTACGTATACTGGGAGGCATTCCAAGGGCCAGCATACACCATTGGACTGGGGGAAGCCAGAGGAATGGTGCTGCAGAGCTAGGAATCTCCAGACAGTACCTGTGAGGGAGACAGTTGCACTTGGAAGGGACCCTAAGACCCGTGCCAGAAGGTATGTAAAGAGAGACCCAGGGTCCAGGGATCTGGATTGGAAGGCTGGACATAAGAACTGGACTACATACTGGCCAGGCTATATAGAGAGGAACTCTAACAGCAATGGAAGCTCAGGTATGAACACTGATCTATGCCCTAGCTATACCCTTGAAAGACAGCAGGGAAGCAAGTATTGTCCTGAGAGTGCTCCATTGAGAAATTCCTCTGTGCCAATCCATGATATTGAACCCATGATTGTTGAAGAAGGGGGATAGGTTGCAGATGAAGGCTGTGTTTACATGGATTGCTCTCTGTCTAAACTCCTGTGGTAATTTTCTGTTACAAAGTACTACAGCCAACACAAAGAAATACAAACTTGTTCTTTAATCTACTCAGAAAAGCTCCTGAAGTACGATTTGAGCCACGCAGTAGAAAGCAAGCCAGCTAAGGGTTTTCAGCTGGGTAACTGCTAGCAATTGAGCCTTACCTAATTGCTTGTGAGCTCTGAGGGAATCACTTCTGAATCTATGTGTAACCTGAAAAGAACAGTTTTTCCCTTCTTTGTGGGTTTTGCTTGTTTGAAACACTGCTAAGAAAATATTAGCTAAAGCCTACAGAAAAGATCAGTTTGTTACCAACCAGGTCTTTATTCTTTTGCTTTGATTGCCTGACAAGTTCAGCTGTTGTTTTTCCTGATTTTGTTTTTCTAAGTTAAACACTGAAAGCAAGTATCCTATTTTATGTGCTACCAAGCATATCTGTGTTGGGAGAAATAACCCCATAAATAAATATCTTATTGGCTTTACACTCAAGCACAACTAATTATTGTGAGCAGCTGTGTCTGGTGTGAATGGACTGCATTTCCCACAATCCCTTGCAAATCATATTGATATATGCACTTGCCAAGACTGTGAACATTCTCACCCAGGCAGCCGTCTGACAAGACCCATGAGTCTGAGGTTATGAGAAGCCCACTTGTGAGCAAACAGAGTGAGCTCTCCTCCAACTGGATGGTTCCCATTTGCAGTTGTTTGAAGAGTGGCTATGCTCCATAGGAATCACTAAAAACCCCACAAATAGTTTTGGCTGTGGAGCTGGTTGGGCCTTCTAGGGCCTTTTTTTTGCCACCATTGCTGGCGAAGGACCTGCTTGGGGGCTGGGAGGTCTGGGGAGCAGGTTAGTAGGACAACTTCTGGCCTCCGCCATGGTAGCTCCTCTGGTGTAAGGCATGCTCAGAGGTATGCATGGAGAGCCCAGTGAGAGTGACATGTTGCTTCACTATGTGGCCAACATTTTCTTCGACCTATTCACCAAAGAGATTCTCTCCCTAGCACAGGACATCCGCCAGCTTGCTCTACATGGACTGCTATAGGTCCGATGACTGCAGTCAGGAGCGTCTATGGACGCCAATGCCTATAGCACTATTCCTAGATGCAGTTTCAAAAATGTCAGAGGTGGCCCATATAAAAATAAATTTAGAACAATCTTTGCCTTGGGCCATCAAGGCATGATATTGCTCCAATTTCTTAGGGGGCATAGCTTGGGCCAGGTCACTATGTCACACATGATGTACTTCAAGAACAAGCCCATGTAGAGCTGGTAAGAAGCCACACAGGCAAAAAGCAAGGAACTCCGAAAACACACTCACTTCAAAAGAGTCCCATGTCCAAAACTCCCTCCCTGGGAATGCCGAGGAATGAGTCTTAGTACTCAAGACCTCTTTAGGGTGGATTCGACCACCAAGGAATGATGAGAAAGCTGAGGCTTCTCGAAAGAGGGAGCCTTTCTGAACTCAATACATAGAGTCAAGTCTTCCACTACTGGGAGGTACGGGAGGGGGGTTGCCATAACCCTCTGCAGGATGCAGGTGCATAGGCACTGTCAACAGCTCCTTAGGGGTTGAGGAGTACTGTAGGATCTTCAATTCCTCTGCCCTGGGTTCGCCATCAATCTCCAAATAAAACAAAAAGGGCCTTGGCTATATCCCTCACAAACTCTTGGAAGGTCATGTCCTCTGAAGGAGACTTGTGCCACTCATGAGGTGGAGGAGGAGTCTGAAGAAAGCTCTGAGGACCTCCCTCCGACAAGTTCTCTGATTTCTCATCATTGACCAAGCTTCTGAGTCAGATTCAGAGAGGAAGTCAAAGTACTTCCAAGTCTCTGCCTGGATCTCCCTTGTGCTTCAAGGGATCGGGAGCAAAGGCGTACCAATGCCCTTGTAGGTTTCGAGGGTGCACTGCACTCAGAGATGCTAGAGGAGGATACCAGTCAAGCAGGCACCGGTGTCTAGGTCCTTCGATGCCTTAATGTCGACGTCTCTCCCACAGGCAGTGTGTGAATCTCCAAAACAGCTGCACGGTGGCCAAAGTGGATGCAATGTTGAGACACTGCAATGCATTCCCTTGCGTGCTTGCAGAAGGTGCTTCTTTATAACTGCCGATTCCAAAGGCTGCAGGGCCTGAGCAACATTGACCGATATACTTGGTATGTATAGAAGGGTTATCAGTGGCTGAGTCTTAAGTGTCTGTGCCCTCCGATGTCCTGTAGGATGAGCTCGCCTCCCTTCATGGCACCTTTGAGGGGCACTCATGCAGACTTCATCGCTCTTGAAACACTGCCGCAAAGGGCTCCAACATCGATACACCAGTCTTAACCCTATGTTCAGCATGGTCACCCTTAGACATCGAAGACGAGGCCAAATCCTTTCTAGGCTTTGGGTGGAGCTTGATCATGGAGGCTCTCTACAAAGGCTTCACAGCCCCGTGGTTAACAGAATTTGAGTTTAAGGAATTTGAAAGGGGATTTCTTTGGTCAGATTTCATTTAACCAGTCATCAAGAAAGATAGTCCCTGCTGGGTGACTTAGATGGTATGTATCTCATTAACCAAGTGGCTTACAGCCAACAGAAAGAGTAGTTACTCACCTGTAACAGGTGTTCTCCAGGAGCAGCAGGAATCAGTCCTCACATATGGGTGATTTCGGCGCCGACGGAGCCCTCGTGCGGAGCATTTCCCCAGCTTTCAAAGAAAGCCTTTGGGAATTGCAGCGTGCATGCGCGGTCCCCTTCCCGCCCAAGGTGCCATCTTGCTCAGTCTGATGACATAGCTAAAAGACAGCAAAAAAGTAGCAAAATAAATCATATGACTGCAACTCCAAGGGGAGGAGGGAGGGTTGTGAGGACTGATTCCTGCTGCTCCTGGAGAACACCTGTTACAGGTGAGTTAACTTCTCTTTCTCCAGGACCAAGCAGGAAGTCAGTCCTCACATATGGGACTCCCTAGCTTAAGGCTACCGGAGACCCCAAGCGGAAAAAATGAGCTCCCTCTAGCTCGTCAGTACGTAAGGAAAGAATCTTCTCTGAGAACGCCCCCGACCAGTAGCCCAACACCAGGGCCGGAGGGTAGAAGTTGCCTAAACCCCAAAGAGATTATGGAGTACTGCCTGTCCGAAAGCACTGTCCCTGCGGGACTCCCTCTCAAGGCAGTAATGGGCCGCAAAAGTCTGGCTTCAAGTAGCAGCCCGGCAGATGCCTGCCAACGGAACAGAGCGGAGATGAGCCACTGACGCAGCCTTTGCCCTGACACGATGAGCCGTGACTCGACCCTCCAACGAGAGGCCGGCTGCCCCATAAACCCAGGTGATACAGTCAGCGACCCATATGGACAAAGAACGCTTGGAGACAGGGAGCCCCAACTTATTGGGGTCAAAAGAAACGAAGAGCTGAACAGCCCTCCGGTGCTTCCGCGTACGGTCGAGGTAGAAGGATAACGCCCTCCTACAGTCCAGGGTATGCAGGACCATCTCGGCCTGGGAAAGAAGGTCGGAAGAACCACCTCCTGATTGAGGTGAAAAGGGGATACAACCTTAGGAAGAAACTTCGGGTGAGTCCGGAAGACCACCCTATTCCGGTAGAACCTAGTGTAAGGAGGATCAGACACTAGCACCTGAAGCTCACTCACTCGCCTAGCAGACGTAAGAGCTACCAGAAACAAGGTTTTCCAGGAGAGAAAAAGGAGAGGGCAGGTAGCCATAGGTTCAAAGGGCGGACAAGTAATCCGCTGTAAGACCACATTCAGATCCCACTCAGGGGCTGGTGGACGCAAAGGAGGCTTAAGCAGAAGGAGGCCTCTGAGAAAACGAGCCACCAAAGAGTGGTTGGAAAGTGGCCTTCCGTCCACTGGCGAGTGGTGTGCTGAGAGAGCACTGAGGTGAACCCTGACAGAGCTGGACTTAAGTCCTAGATTGGAGAGGTAAAGCAAATCCCCAGTTCACCCAGTTTATCTTCCCTGTTATCTGTAAACCTAGATCAGTCATGTATTGACAGGTATATTGTTGTTCAATGTAAACCGCACTGATGATGAATAGTGCGGTATATAAAAAATGTTAAATAAATAAATTAAATAAATAAATAAATATTGCAATACTACCGCTACCAAGCACGAGAAGGGATTCTCGCTGTGCTGAGCACACCATGCGGAGAATCTACGCCACTTAAGAGCGTAGGACTTCCTGGTGGATGGCCGCCTAGAGGCTAAGACTACATTTTCCACCTCACGAGGCAGTAGTAGGGGAGCCAGGACTACCCTTTCAGCAGCCAGGCCATCAGATGAAGGGACTGGAGGTTGTGGTGCAAGAGAGTCCCCTGATCCTGAGACAGCAGATCGTGCTGAAACCCCAGAGGGAGAGGAGTGTCCACCGCTAGTTGCAGCAGAAGCGGAAACCACGGTTGCCTCGGCCACCTGGGGGCTATCAGGATCATTGGGGCCCCGTCCTTGCGGACTTTGAACAGTGTTCTGGACACTAGTGGCATGGGAGGAAACGCATAAAGCAGGCCTGTGGACCACGAGATGAGAAACACATCCGCCGCTACTCTGAGAGGATGCGGTTGTCTGGAGCAGAATCTCGGGAGTTGCCGGTTCAGAGGGCTGGCGAAGAGATCCATGGTGGGGAGGCCCCACCTGAGAAAGATCTGCTGAACCACCAACGGGTTCAATCTCCATTCGTGTGGTTGCAGGATCCTGCTCAGTCTGTCCGCCAGGTAATTTTCTTGACCTGGGAGGTGGACAGCCTTGAGGAGGATCCCGTGATTGACTGCCCAAGAGCAGTCGTCGTGCCTCCTGACATAGAAAGAAGGAGCCTGTGCCTCCTTGTTTGTTCACCTAGAACATGGCAACTTGATTGTCCGTCTGGATTAGTACAGACTGGTGAGAGACGAGATGGGAGAAGGCTCTCAGAGCTAGGCGTATCGCCCGTAGCTCCAAGACGTTTATCTGTTGAGCAGCCTCCCAAGGGGTCCAGAGACCCTAAGTATATGTCCCTTGGTAATGTGCTCCCCAACCCAGAAGAGAAGCATCTGTGGTCAGCACTTGAGAATGCGGAGGGGATTGAAAAACCACTCCGAGTACCAGATTCGGAAGATGAAGCCACCATTGGAGAGAGGAGACTAGCAGGTCGGATATCCTTACTGAGTCCGCTAGGCTCCCTGTGGCCTGATGCCACTGAGTGCGAAGGCTCCACTGAGCAGGCCGCATGTGCAGGCGGGCAGTGGGGGTGACATGAATCGTGGAGACCAGGGAATTGCTGTGAAACTGCCGGGCCAGATCAATCAGCCTGTGGGCCCTGTCCATTGGCAGAAAAGCCTTTGCCTGAAGAGGGTCCAGCCTTGCTCCTATGAATTCGAAGTTCTGAGACGGGAGCAAAGTGGACTTTGCGAAGTTTATGACAAATCCCAAGTGCTGAAGCAGAGCCACAGTGCAAAGGGTGGCTTGATTGGCCTCCTGGGAAGACTGGCCCCTTATGAGCCAGTTGTCCAGGTACGGAAAGACAAAAAGACCTTGAAGCCGTAGGTAGGCCGCCACCACTGCCAGGCACTTGGTGAACACCCTGGGAGCGGAGGTCAGGCCAAAGGGCAGTACTCTGTAGTGATAGTGGGTTTCCTCCCACAACAAATCTGAGATATTGTCAGTGGTCTGGATGAATAAGGATGTGAGTATAAGCATCCTTTAGATCCAAGGAGCATAGCCAATCTCCCTGCTGGAGGTACGGGCAGCAGGATTCCAAGGGTAAGCATCTTGAACTTTTCCCTCTCCAGGAACTTGTTAAGGTTGCGCAAGTCTAGGATGGGTCTGAGGCCTCCTGTTCTTTTTGGTACCAGAAAGTACCTGGAATAAAAGCCGTGACCTCTCAGCTGGTGGGGCACTGGTTCCACAGCCTGTTCCTTTAGTAGACTTGCTAACTCCTGAAGGAGTAGGTCCCTGTGCAGAGGGAGTCTTGGAGGCTCCCCTGGAAAATAGGAGGGAGGCACCTGGTGATAATGGAAAAGATAGCCCTTTTGGGCTATATGAAGTACCCAGGTATCTGATGTGACGGCTGACCACCTGTGGGCAAAGTGGGCCAGCCGGCCTCTTGTGCTGAGAGAAGCCAGTTGAGAAGAGACTATGAACATAAGAACATAAGATATGCCATACTGGGTCAGACCAAGGTCCTTTCTGAGTCAAAACCCCCCACCCTGCTGAGCAGGGGCCGGTGTTGGTGGCTTGGGGGCCTTCTGCCTACGGGGCCCATGACCCTGCCCCTTGGCCTGCTGTCCCTGTTGGGGAGCTACAGAGGCCTGATAATGAGGGTATTGTTTATAAGCAGATGACTTCCTCGGGTAAAAGGTCTTTTTTCCCGAGCCCTTCTTCTTCTGAGAAGGGGCAGAGGTCTTTCTGGACAGCCTAGTCCTGGTCAGAGTCTCGGTCTCAAGTTCTGCAGCCTTTTCAGCCATGGGCTTGCCAAAGAGGTTTTCACCTCGGCAGGGGACATCGACCAACTTGTCCTGTACCCATGGCTTGAAGTCGGATGACTGTAGCCAAGCCTGTCGGCGGGCACCGATGCCGGCCCCGGCTACTCAGGCCAAAGCCTCGAAGCCATCGTAGGCTGCTCGAGAGATAAACGTCGAGCACTCTCGAATACCGGTGGACAAGGCCTGGAACCTCTGCAAAGGTTCCTCGGAGAGACCAGCAGAGAACCCGGCAATCTCCTTTGCCAGGTCTCGGAGATACATGCCCATGTAGAGCTGGTATGTCTGGACACGGCAAGCAAGCATAGAGCCCTGGAAGCACTTCTTACCGAGGGCATCCAGGTTTCGGGCCTCCCGGCCGGGAGGCACCAAGGAGTGCATCTTCTGACTTTTCAGTCGATGCACGGTCGATTCCATAACCATGGAGTGGTGCGGTAATTGTGCCTTTTGGAACCCGGGGCTCTTTCGGACTCGACAGATGGAATCGACCCGCTTGCTTAGCACCGGCGTCGAGGCCGGGGTCTCCCACATGCGGAAGAGCAGCCACTCCAGCATCGGAGGAACCTGTACAGTAAAGGCCTCCTTCGGGGGAGAGTCATACTGGAGGGCCTCGAGCTCCTCGGCTCGAGATTCCTCCTCGGGATCCGCGGGGAAGGTCAAGGCCTTGGCCATATCCCGCACTTAGTCCAAGAACCGGGTATCCTCCGGTGGGAGTAGAAACATAGAAACATAGAAATATGACGACAGAAAAAGACCACATGGCCTATCTAGTCTGTCCTTCCATAACAACTACAACAGTCCACTTTTTGCCTTTAGAGATCCTCTGTGTTGGTCCCATGCTTTCTTGAATTCAGTTACTGTCCTCATCTCTACCACCTCCACTGGGAGACTATTCCATGGATCCACTACTCTTTCCGTAAAGAAATATTTCCGCATATCACTCCTGAATCTATCTCCCTTCACCCTCATCCCATGTCCCCTTGTAGCAGAACTTGCCCTCAATTGAAAGAGGCTCTCTCCCTGGACATTTATGCCACGGAGGTATTTAAACATCTCAATCATATCACCTCTGTCCCGCCTTTCCTCTAAGGTGTACATATTAAGATCCTTAAGTCTGTCCTCATATGCTTTATAATGAAGCCCATTAATCATTTTGGTAGCAACCCTCTGCACCGACTCCATCCTGTTCACATCCTTTTGAAGGTGCGGTCTCCAGAATTGCACACCATACTCCAAATGAGGTCGCACCAAAGACTTATACAGAGGCATTATCACCTCCTTTTTTCTGCTAGCCATTCCTCTCCGTATGCACCCAAGCATCCTTCTAGCTTTTGCTGTCGCCTTTTCCACCTGTTTAGCTACTTTAAGATCATCAGACACAACCACGCCTAGGTCCCGCTCTTCTTTAGTGGACAAAAGTACTTCACCTCCTATACTGTATTGCTCCCTTGGATTGCTGCAGCCCAAATGCATGACCTTACATTTTTTAACATTAAATCCCAGCTGCCAAATTCTAGACCATTCTTCAAGCTTAGTTAGATCCCTCCTCATGTTATCTACCCCTTCCTGGATGTCTACTCTATTGCAGATTTTGGTATCATCCGCAAAGAGGCAAACCTTACCCGACAGCCCTTCCGCTATATCACTAACAAAGATGTTAAAAAAGAATCGGACCAAGGACAGATCCCTGGGGCACACCACTGGTAACATCCTTCTCCTCAGAGTGAGCTCCATTTACTTGTACTCTTTGTCGCCTCCCACCCAACCAATTTCTAACCCAAGCAGTAACTTTAGGGTCCATCCCTAGGGTGCTCAGTTTGTTTATAAGTCGCCTGTGAGGAACAGTGTCAAAGGCTTTACGGAAATCTAAATACACCACATCTAGAGCTCTCCCTCGGTCCAACTCCCTGGTCACCCAGTCAAAAAAATCAGATTTGTCTGACAAGACCTGCCTCTGGTGAATCCATGCTGCCTCGGATCCTGTAATCCGCTGGACTCCAGAAACCTCACTATTTTCTCTTTCAGCAGCGTTTCCAATAATTTACTCACCACCGAAGTTAAACTAACCGGCCTGTAGTTTTCAACCACATCCTTACTTCCGCTTTTGTGTAAAGGCAGCACATGAGCCTCTCTCCAGTCCTTTGGCACCACTCCCGACTCCAAAGAGGCATTGAAAAGGTCAGTCAGTGGAGCTGCTAGAACGTCCCCAAGTTCCCTCAGTATTCTAGGGTGTATCCCATCCGGTCCCATCGCTTTGTCTACTTTAAGTTGAGCTAGTTTCTCACGAACACAGTCTTCTGAAAATTGTTCAAGATGTCCCTCGCTTCTGTTCTTATTTGTGGGTGTTTTCTGAGGTCCTGCTCCTGGTTCTTCATCTGTGAACACAGAACAAAAATATTTGTTAAGCAATTCCGCTTTATCCTTATCAGCTTCTACATATTCCCCCCCTGCACCCTTAAGTCTGACAATACCACTTTTGCCCTTCCTCTTCTCACTAATATATCTGAAAAATGTCTTATCCCCCCATTTTATTGCATTGGCTATTTCCTCCTCCTTTTGAATCTTTGCCTTCTTGACTACTTTGCTAGCTTCTCTAAGTTTTTCCAAATACAGATTCCTGTCTTCCTCTCTCTGTGATCTCTTGTATTTCATGAAGGCCTCCCTCTTTTTCTTCACTTTTTCAGCTACTTCCTTCGAAAACCATAGCGGTCTCCTGTTCCTTTTGCCTTTATTTACCCTTTTAACAAAAAGGTTGGTTGCCCTTAAAATACCCCCTTTCAGTTTTGCCCACTGTTTTTCTACATCCCCCAGCTGTTCCCATCCCACTAACGACTCCCTGAGGTATTGGCCCATCTTCGCAAAGTTAGTCTTCCTAAAGTCTAAGATCCTCACCTTGGAATGGATTCTAACAGCCCTAGTCCTAATACTGAACCACACCATCTGGTGATCACTGGATGCAAAATGATCTCCCACTACAACATCAGAAACACTTTCACCATTGGTAAGCACCAAGTCCAGTATGGCCCCTTCACGTGTGGGGTCTGTTACCAATTGCCTGAATAGTTCTCCCTGTAGAGAATCCAGGATCTCCTTACTTCTAGATGATACTGCAGCAGGAATGTGCCAAACAACATCTGGCATATTGAAATCTCCTATCAGTATTACTTCCCCTTTCCTAGCAATGCTGCGTATGTCTTCAATTAACTCTCTGTCCACCTCTTCCTCTTGTGAGGGAGGTCTGTATATCACTCCAATGCAAATAGATTTCTCTTTCCCCCTTTCTAGTTTAACCCACAATGCCTCCTCTCTCCCTTTTAAGCTCTGTAATTCCAAAGCTTTAATAGTAGTTTTTACATATAGTGCCACTCCTCCTCCTCTTCTTCCTACCCTGTCCTTCCTGAATAAAGTATAGCCAGGTATAGTTACATCCCAGTCATTGTTTTCTGTGAACCATGTTTCTGTAACTGCTACTAAATCCAAGTCAGCCACTCCCACCAAAGCTTCAACCTCAGGGATCTTATTTCCCATGCTACGGGCATTAATACACACTGCTTTCCATATGTTACCCCTGTTACCCATTTCCATAAAGGTATTTAATGTTTCACCTACCTGGGGGCTTTCACTTACCTGGGGGCTTTCTTCACCCATCCCCAAGGAATCTAGTTTAAAGCCCTCTTCAGTAGATTAGCCAGTCTATTACCAAAGATGCGTTGACCTCTCTTGGACAGATGGATGCCATCTCTGCTTTGCAACCCTTGGAAAAGCATCCCATGGTCTAGGAAACCAAAACGCTCTCGATGACACCATCCACGCAGCCATGCATTTGTCTCCAGGATGCGAGCGTCTCTGCCTTGGCCTTTACCCTCAACAGGGAGGATTGAAGAGAACACCACCTGTGCACCTAGCTGCTTCACCCTCTGTCCCAGAGCCATGAAGTCACTTTGGATACGTTCCGAGGTATACCTGGCAGTATCATTTGTTCCAACATGGATTAGCAACATTGGGTAATAGTCTGTGGGCTTGATGAGTCTCGGCAAACTCTCCGTAACATCTTGGATTTTGGCACCAGGCAGACAGCATACCTCTCTGGACATCAAGTCTGGTCGGCAGATGGACGCCTCAGTACCCCTCAGAAGAGAGTCTCCAACCACCACCACCCTTCGTTTCTTTCTGGTGACTGATTCCGCAACTTTGGGGTACTTGAACTCTGGTTCTTCCCTTTCCAGGGATGCTTTCACCTCCTGCACTTCCAGGGCTGCATAATGGTTCTTCAATTCAAGGGATGGAGAAGTTGGATTGGTGATTTTGCAGGCCCTGGTGACTTGTGTCCAACCATCGACATTCTGTGGGCACCCATCTTCTCCGTTGCTGGAGAGCCTGGTTGCTGCAAGTAGCATCTCATCAATGTACTTCTCACTGTCTTGAATGCTCCTCAGCCTCGCCACCTCCTCTCTGAGTTCCTCCACCTCTTTCCTCAGAGCTTCAGCATGCAGGCACCCTGCACATGGAACCGGTCCTTCAACCGGCATTAGGACCTCTGTCTGGACCGAGGCAGAAGCTGTAACGGGGGCAACAGCTTTAGCAATACGATTTTTCCCAGCCATTGTTCTTTTCGTGGAGCTTAGGTATCTGTTAGAGCAAAAGAGAGAGATCTACCAAGTACCAGCTGGTTTCACAGCTGTCCTTTTAGAGAAAAAGCAGTTAAAACTCTTTAATTACATACAAATGTGCTGGTCCAATTCACTGTGATTTGTGAAAGGGGAGGCGCCCTATAAAGCAAGGCTGTTCACTAGGGGTGGGTGGGTGTTGGGGTGGGAACTAACACCTGATGAGGCGTTAGCAGCTTCTAAAGCTGAGGAGGTCACTGGAGTCAGCAACCTACTGTGCTCAATTAAAGTTCCCCTACAACAGCAAAAATGAAGTAACCTTGCTTTTAAAAATATACAAAAAACCCTTTTAAGAGCTCCCAGTCAGAGAGCTAGCAATGTAATAAAAAACAAACAAACCAAACAAAGAAACCCTCAAAGCCTTACTTACTGTTTGATGTGTGGAGCCCTGGTTAGAAAAGCCTCAAAGGGGCAGGGCACAGGAGCCTTTTTATGCAGGCTTCAACTGCACTCAGGAAACAGGCCCACTAACTCCTGATGAGGCGTTAGCAGCTTCTAAAGCTGAGGAGGTCACTGGAGTCAGCAACCTACTGTGCTCAATTAAAGTTCCCCTACAACAGCAAAAATGAAGTAACCTTGCTTTTAAAAATATACAAAAAACCCTTTTAAGAGCTCTCAGTCAGAGAGCAAGCAATGTAATAAAAAAAAAAAAAACCAAACCAAACAAAGAAACCCTCAAAGCCTTACTTACTGTTTGATGTGTGGAGCCCTGGTTAGAAAAGCCTCAGTCTCCGAGGTTCGGACTCCGTCGAGTCCGATGGGACACACCGAGTCCGATAAGTGTCGGGTGACTCTTCGTCCTCCGTCTCCCAGCCAGACTCCTCGGAGGAGGAATCGAGTGGCTCCTGTCGGGCGGGCACCGATGCCATCCGCCCCGACGCCGAGGGTACCGGCGTCGACGACCTCGGTCCCGAACGGGAGGCCGAGGGAGACCGTGGCCGAGGATCGACTCGAGCCCGCATGGACTCGAGGATCGGCTCAGACGTCGAGGTCCCGGTGGTCGGGGCAGATGCACCGGTGAGACCGGCGATCAATGCCCACTGCTGTTCCATGAAGGCAGCGAGGCTGCTCTCCAAGGCCGTCAACCTGTTCGAGCTCAGGAGACCCAGCAGCCCCCGACTCGGGCCCCGACGGCACCGGGCCCGATGTCGGCTCCCCTGGAGGAGGAGAGTCCACGAGGACTACAGCACTTACGTGTCCAGGAGACTCCATCTCGATACAAGGATTCTTGGCAGGCCTCTCCGACTCCGAAGACCCAGGACGGCTATCGGGGCTATGCGACCTGGCCCTCGAGGAACTAGGAGCGTCCACCAACGCTGCCCTCGCGGGTTTCTTCTTCCTGCGATGTTCCCGCGAAGGAGACCCCTGCTCAGAGGAACCCCGACGCGGAGTCAGAGAAGATCCTATCCTTTTGGTGCTGCCGACTCCTCAACGCCTTCGAGGACATTTTGCCACACGGACCACAGATCATCGGGTCATGATCGGGTCCGAGGCAGCAGTCATGTGTGTCGGTAAGAGACATAAGTTTCTTACACCGATCACACTTTTTAAACCCGCTGGTAGCCATCGGGGGAAAAAGGGCCCCACGAGGTCAAAAGACCGGGCTGCCAGTGAAAAAGAAAAATGGCGCAAACGCTAGTCACAAAGGACAAAAACCGAAAAGGAAAGAGTGGACTCGATACCGGCGTATCGGCCCAAGGCGGGAAAAGGATCCGGCGTCGAACCGAAGGAGAAAGACAAAAAAATAGGGAAATCAACTTTTTCCTTGGGGAAAAACGAACTACGTCCGTCGGGCTCCGCAGAAAAAAGAAGACCGAGCAAGATGGCAACCTTGGGCTGGAATGGGACCGCGCATGCCCGCTGCAATTCCCAAAGGCTTTCTTTGAAAGCTGGGGAAATGCTCTGCACGAGGGCTCCGTCGGCGCCGACGACACCCATATGTGAGGACTGACTTCCTGCTTGGTTCTGGAGAAATATCTGATCCACTAGGCTGGTCTCATGTTGGAGACATGCCAGGGGAGTAATAACTGTTAATGCTATGAAGCCCAACAATCTCAGACATTCCATACTGACATCAGCTGACTCTTTTTCTATGGCATATGCTGAAGTGTTAATGCATTCTTGCCAATGAAAGGCTTTGCCCGAGTCATATCTAGCAGAACTTCTATGAATTTCAATTGAAATGACAAGCTTAAGTGGTATTTATGGTAACTTACAAAATCTGGATGCTTATGCTTATTGATTCTTTGGCACCATCAGGATATGTATATGCACAACCAGCCTTCAGTCCACATACACTTCCCAATGTGCATAGGCACAATGCAATTACCATTTACTAGAGCAAGATGCCTGTTCAAGGCATCCTTAGAAGCAAAGGAGTAAAGGATAATGCCTCTCACTTTCTACTCAATTACCTCCTAGAGGGGAAGCCTAGAAGTGGGAACATAAGGTAGTTACTCACCTGTAGCAGGTGTTCTCCGTGGACAGCAGCAATTAGTCCTCACGTATGGGTGACGTCCGTGATGGAGCCCCTAAGCAGAAATGCTCCCCAGCTTCTATTGGAAGCTTTCAGGAGGCTCCACTGTGCCTGCACGCCTCCATCCTGCCTGCTGCCGCAGTGCCATCTGTTATCAATCTGATAACATAGCTGTAGCAGAAGACAACTCCTGGGGGGCGCTCGTGAGTCCAACGAGATGGCCACGATTCTGTGAGGCTCCTCAGCCTCATCCTCCAATCTCCTCGTATCCTAAGAAACATGTGCACTGATTACATAAAAAAATGCTTCAAATAATAGCGCTGAGACAGTCTATTGGGCTGATGCACTGGACCTTTCCTCCTCCGTTTAGATGACTTTAAAACAGCTTCCAAAATATCCGATGTCCTACGGAGCTGTGTGGGTATCGGAGCACTAAACAGCACAAGCAGCTTCTCTACAATGACCTGCCTCTTTACTTGATCGGGAACCCGTTTGGATGCCTCTCCCCCCGCCCCCCCCCTCCGGCTGGCTATCATTCACAGAGCTACACAATCTTGTCTCTTTGCCTACTAACTCCTGCTGCAAAGAGTTATAAGGGGAAGTACTAACTAGGCACAGTGTGACTGCAACTGACCATCAATGAAACTAAAGATAAACGGGTGAATGGAGTTTGCTGACATGAGTGCCTGCCTCCGGATGAACGACGAAGTGCTCTCGACCCTCCCGATGTCTGTTTTGAGTGCTTAATGTGATTGTGTCATACAAGTGAGATGCCATTACAGCCATACCTGTGGAACGCAAGAGAGGGCTCCAGCTTCAGCAGGAAAACCGTTGTGAGGCTCCTCTGGAACGCATAGAGGGGCTGACGTAGTAAGACGCCTTGCCGGCAGACGTGGCAAGGCAAGCCGATGGCAGCCGATAGCTGAAACGCATCGGTGGAATGCATCAGATGACAGGTAAGATGGCTGACAACATTTAAAGAGCCCTGGTTTAAAGAGTGCTGGTTTTTGATGCTTTGGATCGGCTCTCGTGGCTACACTGATCAGAAAAGTTATTAAGATAAGACTTCAAGGAGCAGGCTAATGTTATAACTATCTTTCTGGTTTGATGCAGCAGAGCATCTTCACCTCATTTCTGTTAAATGAAGCTGGATTCTCAGTGCCTTGACTAACTTCACTGTTATATGCCTTAGCTATTTAGAGCACTGCAGGCAAATTATTTCATGACAAATCAAGATCCCATTTCTACTTCTGTTAATATATGTGGGCTTTCGGATCTCCAAAAAGGCTCGTGCTGTTGACTCTTGCCCCAAAGATTGGGAGTGAGATTAAGGAATCGGAGGATAACTATCGGAAACCATAAGCACCTTTAAAGTCCTGGAGTAACCTCAGTAAGGTCTGGTCACAATTCCTTTATCAGATTTGCAACTTCTCTTCTCAAAGAGCAAGATCTGACTCGTGTTCTGTGGTGCTTTATCTTTATGCTGATAGCACGTGTCAGGTGAGGTTCTCCCCAGCCTTTGTGGATCCCTGGAGGCACCGGGAAGTCTTGCAGTACCGAGAGAAACGGATGATAAGTCCGTAACAAGAACTGTTGGCAAGCATTGTGCAAGTATCGAATTTGTGACAGAAGAGTTGGGCCAGAGAGCATTAGGATGGCCACTCCAAAATCCTATGCGTCATCTCTAAGTTCGCTAGATCTTCGGACAACGAGTTCCTCACCAACAGAGGGTGTTACCAACTCCAAAATTAATTCTTCGGGGCCTCAATCTCCAGTTATGAAAGCTGACTTTTTGGAAATTCTAAAGGGGCTTAAACTCTTCCAGCAGGATTTCTCTAAGGCGGTGAGTGATATCCGGGCAGATCTCAAATCACTGGATGACAGGGTCACACAAAACGAGATCAATATAGGGGAGCAAAATTTATTTATTTTTTATACTGCGCTCTTTAGAATCAGTGCGGTTTACATGCATACTAACAGGTACTTTTTATTCCCTTGTCCCTGAAGGGTTCACAATCTAAGTGTACCTGAGGCAATGGAGGGTTATAAGTGGCTTGCCCAAGGCCACAAGGAGTGGCCATGGGACTAGAGACCCCAGTCCCTCCGGCCTGAGGTTGCTTGTCCCCATGCGGGAATTGAACCCCAGCTTTCTGGCCTGAGGTAACCTGTCCCAATCACTGAGCCACTCCTCCCTCAAATTGATTTGATTGTGGCTTTCCAGTCCAAAATTAAAAAAATCGGACCAGCTCACAAAAGATCTCAAGGAGAGACAAGACGAATTGGAAATTCACCAAAGAAAATAATATCAGAGTGTTTGGGCTTCCCGAACAAAATGGAGAACGAGAGAACACCATAGCTCTAATGCAGGAACGTTTTGCCTTTTGCGTGCCAAATGCTCCTAACCCGGTTCGCCTGCAAAGGGCTCACCGAAGTTACGGAGCTCGAAGGTCTTCTAGCACACAACCACGAGCAATAATCTCTTGTTTCAGCTTCTTTGAAGATAAAGTTGCTTTAACGAGAAGTCTTAGGGGCAAACGAGTGGTGGTTTTTAAAGGCCAAGAGATCTAGATATATCAAGACCTATCTCAATATACTTTGGAGCGGCATAGAAGTTTCAAGCCTTTAACTCAAGCGCTGCAGAAGTCTGCAACTCCCTACTGGTGGGGCTTTCCCTTTCCCTTAATGTTTGATTGGAACAACTGCGCACAAAAAATTTTTGATCTGTCAACGGTGATAGAGGTTTTGGAGCTGATACAACATGGGGACAGGAACCTGCGTCAGAGAAGTACAAATGGAGAGTGGGAGACATCCTTGCCGAAGAGACGCAAAGTTCAAGGTCCTGCAAGACGTCCAGCTCAGATCAAGAACCAACTCATCAGAATGAGATAGACATTTCAGCTCCTACTTAAGTTTTTTCTGTTTGTCATTTTCATATTAGGACTTGCAGCTGGGGTAGTTTACCTCTTCTAGTAATGGCCTGGGGGGTTTACCCTACCACTACTGAATGGGTGTTCGATGCTGTTTTGACGGAACTGAGGGGCGGGGAGGGCCAGTCTTGGAGTAGGTGTGGAGAAAGGGAGGCTACGGGGAGGAGGTTTCCAGAGGCAAAGCAATGGAAGAATAGAGAAGCATTTTTCTTAGGAATGTTTGTACTTAGATTACTGGGATAGGGGATGGCAGAGAGGCGGGGATATTTGTATAAACCTGTACACAGTGCTCTCTCTAGTGACACTAGTAGTGTCGCGATCTTTGGGATGTTTATATGTGTGGTTTACTTCCTGCTTATATAGGAATGTTGGGAGGGAGGGATGGGCGGGGTAGGTCAGGGTGGGGAGGGGACGGTGGGGATTTCTGACCCCTGCAGTAGACAACTAATTCTGAGAATTTGGGATATTCTTCTTTTTTAGCAGAGCTATTTGGGATGGATGGATGGCAGATAGTGGGAGATGGATATTGTTCTAAGTATAGGGAATGTTGTCAAGTGGCTTCACTCAATGATTCGGAAAGGTTAGGGCACTTTCCTGGAATGTGCATGGACTAAATAATCCCTGCAAGCGTAGGAGGGTTCTGGACCAGCTGTACAGGGAGAAAGCTGAGAATTTTTCTCCAGGAAACCCATTTTCCCTGCAAGATCACTGCAATTCTGCTAGACGCAGATTCCCACAAATATATCTGGCTAATTTCTCCTCAGGAAGAGAGGGGTTGCTATTTTACTTTCTCCTACTTGTCCCTTTCAGCTCATAGATCAAGTCATAGATCAAGAGGGTCGCTTTCTAATTTTGGTTGGTTCTATACATGGGATAACTTTGACTTTAGTGAATGTTTATCTTCCCCCTGCTTCGGTAGGGAGCTCTTTGTTGGATCTGTCTGAGGCTCTCCAAAGGTTTTGTCAAGGGGAATTGCTGGTTGGAGGGGATTTTAATTGTGTGCGTTATGAGCTGGATCATTCTGGGACTCGAGCCTCCAGGATCACTCCGATTAAAGTACTGGAGAATTGGATTTCACATTTTGATTTATGTGATGTTTGTAGACACCTCCATACCTCAGAAAAGGACTACACCTTTTATTCTAGGGTACATAACTGTTATTCTCGTATTGATATGTGGTTTGTATCATGCTCAGGGATTTCATGGATGACCCAGGCAGCCAATGGAACCATGGGTCCATCAGATCACGTGATTACTACTATCGGTATCTCATTAGGAGAAACAAACCCCACATTGTTGGTCCTTACCTCGAAGATTATTGCTCAACCAGGAGTTTGCTTCCAAAGTTAGGAAAGGCTGGATGGAGTTTTTGGCATTTTATGATACCTCTGATATATCCAGAGCTCTTTTGTGGGAGGTGGGGGAAGGCCGTTTTACAGGGGCAACTCATCTCGTTATCAAGTGCCTTCAAAAGGAAGTTGGAGGCTAGACAGAAGGAACTGTGGTGAGATATTGCTGATTTGGAAAAAATCCACAGACACAGTGGAGGTTGTAAGGTGTGGAAAGTGTTGACTGGCCGTAGGGGGGAGTAGCAGGCTCTTGAGTCCGAACAAGTTGCTACGCTTCTCTTGCGGACTAAACAGCGATTTTATGAAAAGGGTAATAAGGCAGGGAAGAAGCTATTGTGGCAATTGAAACGTCAACGGCAATATCATAAAATAGCAGCAACCAAATCCCCACAGGGTCAGGTCTCGCATGGCTCCAAAGACATAACAATTTTTGCGAAATTCTATGAGCAGTTATATACTAGCGAGACATTGGCAGGAGTTAGATATTCGTGATTGCTTGCGGGAGGCCTCTCTCCCACAGCTTTCATCAGAAGGAAGGGAACACTTGGATCGTACCTTTATCCTTCTGGAGGTCCTGCAAGTAATGAGGAACTTAAAATCTGCAAAGGTGGCAGGGCCTGATTTCTTGCTGGCTGAGCTGTATAAGGTGTTACTGGATTTATTTGCCCCTACTCTGCTGACAGTTTTTAATGAGATTTTTTCCAAGAAAACGCTTCTGGCATCCTTCTTTCAGGCGACCACTGTAGTAATCCCCAAAGCATATAAAAGATCCACTGCAGTGTTCTAACTATTGACCGATATTCTTTGCTGAACTTAGATTACAAAATTTTCACCACGGTATTAGCTAATCGTTTAGCTACCTTAATTCTGGACATTGTGCACCCAAATCAAACGGGATTTATAAAAAATAGATATGGTTTTGAAAATGTGCGAAGGTTGGTTAATGTGTTATAGGGACTTAGATCTAAAGCAGGGTCTTATGGAATCCTATCACTAGACGCTGAGAAAGCTTTTGATAAACTAGAATGGTCTTATCTTTTACAGGTCCACCAAGAGTTCGGCTTCGGGGTCTCCTTTTGCACGTGGATTGCTTCTTTATATGCTAACCCTCAAGCCTCGGTTTCCATAAATGGTTTCAGTTCTCCACTCTTTTTATTAGGTAGAGGCACCAGACAAGGATGCCCACTCTCTCCTTTATTATTTGCCCTTGCGATGGAACCATTAGCTGTTCATATTAGGTTAAGAGCTGAGGAATTTGGTATCCATCTCGGGTCTGATTGGCACTCTATCTCGTTGTATGCGGATGACACGCTAATTTATCTTAGCAATCCTTCCAAGTCTCTTCCTATAGTGGTAACCATCTTAGATCGCTTCTCGCGTATATCTGGAATCACGGTAAATATGCAGAAGTCAACATTACTTAACTGCATATCCCGATTTTCAAATAGATTACTGTTTAGTGGAGGGAGTGTTTCCGATGGTGGAACACTTTCGTTACCCGAGTATTATAATACATAGGAGATAGTTCAAATTATACAACTGCGATATATCTTCCCCTCCCTTAAGACACTTAGACGCGATATGGAATGCTGGGGATCTTGTTCGGTCTCCTGATTAGGACAGATAAATGCTTATAAGATGTTGGTATTACCCAAGCTGCTTTTTCATTTTATGCAATTACTAATTTATCTTCCTAGAGCTTTCTTTAAAAATCTACGGCAGGCGTTGTTGCGCTTTCTGTGGAAAGGAAACCATTCCTTAAAATTAGTTGGCAGATTCTTACGCTACCAAAATGGTCTGGGGGGCTAGGGCTTTCTGATCCTGAGCTGTTGCATTTGTTTATGATATCTATTGCTCTGGAGAATTAATGCTGAAGCAGACTGGGCTTCCCTGGAAAAGGATTGGTTGAAGCCGATTCAGTTAGAAGCGGTGCCTTTCCTTAGTGAATCACGGGAGGTGGCAAAGATCCGGGCACACCCCTTCATCGGGCCTTGGCGGAGGATTTGTCGTCAGTTCGGAATACATACATCTCACTCACCTTATATAATTTTAGGGGTTATAGGGTTTGTTATAAGCATGAAAAAAAGGACTGGATTCAGAACTTTCCTCAACAAGAATCTCTTCTTTGTATGAAGGATCACATCCTTTGCCTAAGAGACAATTGGAGGAGCGCTTAGGTTTTCCTCTTTCCCAGTTTCAGTTTCTTCTGTTACATCATTGCTTGGACACCCAGTTCTCAGAGTCAGATTTGGTAAGAAGCCCTAGACATTGGGAATACGATCTCTTTGAATCCTGACTGCCCGTCTTCATTGCACAGTTGTGCCGTAATCTGGCTGAAGATTTATCTGTGCTCTCTACTTTGAAGCTCCCTCAGAGGAGATGGGAGGCGACTTTACCGGGGAAAGAACATGATTTCTGGTTAGAGGTTTACCAATACTCACATTCATGTTCTATTTCGCTGGGGTTAATTCATACTCAACTGAGAATTTTATATGGGTTGTCAATAACGCCGCAGCATCTTTATCACTGGAAAAGAGCTGATGAACCTCTCTGTTGGCGGCTGTGTGGCCGTCGGGGAGAATGATCACATGTGGTGATATTGTCCTCGTATCCAAAGCTAGTGGAGGATGGTGTGGGAACATCTCACTGGTTATTTACAGGTAACTTTCCCTGTGACATGGAGATTTGTTTGCTGGGGGTACTTCCTGATTCAGCTGGTAGTCCCCCTCTCCGGAGGTTGGCTCACTCACTCTTACTAGCGGCCAGATCGGTAATAGTTCGTTTCTCGAAGCGCAGCACAGCACTGTATTTCTTAGAGTGGTGCTCTAAGTGTTGGGAAATTTATCGGTTGGAAAAAATTACAGCTTCTGTACGTGGATTTCCCTTCCAGGGAGAGGATATTTGGAGATTAGTGCTGCAAGATGATGTCAGGATAAAGAGTAGTTACTCACCTGTAACAGGTGTTCTCCAGGAGCAGCAAGAATCAGTCCTCACATATGGGTGACATCGACGTCGAAGCCCTTACGGAGCATTTCCCCAGCTTTCCATGAAAGCCTTTAGGAATGCAGGCATGCATGCGCGGTTCCCTTCCCGCCTAAAGGTGCCATCTTACCTCAGTCAAATGACATAGCTAAGAACAGCAAACAAAAATGTAAGACAAACTATGTACAACTGCAACTCCAAGGGGAGGAGGGAGGATTGTGAGGACTGATTCCTGCTGCTCCTGGAGAACACCTGTTACAGGTGAGTAACTACTCTTTCTCCAGGACCAAGCAGGAAGTCAGTCCTCACATATGGGTGAATCCCTAGCTCTGGGCTACCAGGAACCCAGGCTGAACAAGAGAACTCCCTCTAGTCCCAGCATCAAAGAAAGGCTTTTCACTGACACAACCTCCACCGGTAGCCCAACAGAGGGCAGGAGTTGCCTAAACCTCAAAGAGATTCCGGAATACTGCCTGGCCAAAAGCACTGTCCCTACGGGACTCCCTTTCCAGACAGTAGTGGGACGTAAAAGTCTGGCTTGAAGACCAAGTTGCAGCCCTGAGGATGTCTACCAACGGTACAGAGCGGAGATGAGCCACTGAGGCAGCCATTGCCCTGACATGATGGGCCGTGAACCGACCCTGCAAAAGAAGGTCAGCCGCCTTGAAAGCCCAGGTGATACAGTCAGCCACCCAGATGGACAAGGTACGCTAGGACACAGCTAACCCCAAATTAGCTAGTTACAGCACAGTAATAATAATGGGTGATTTAAATTACCCCGGTATCGACTGGGTCAGTGTCACGGCAGGACATGCTAGGGAGATAAAGTTCCTAGATGAAATAAATGACTGCTTCTTGGAGCAGCTGGTTCATGAACCGACCAGAGGGGAAGCCATATTAGACCTAGTTCTTAGTGGAGCACCAGATCTAGTGCAAGAGATAAGGTTGTTGGGGCCACTTGGCAATAGTGATCATAGCATGATCACCTTTGATTTAATTAGTGGAGGAGGGATAGTAAGGAAATCCACAGTACTACCTTTTAACTTTCGAAAGGGAGACTATGATAAAATGAGGAAAACAGTTAAGAAAAAACTAAAAGGAGCAGTTGCAAAGGTTAAAGACGTACATCAGGCTTGGCTGTTGTTGAAAAATACTATCTTGGAAGCCCAGACCAGCTGTATTCCACGCTTTAAGAAAAGTGGAAGGAAGTCCAAAAAACTGCCAGCATGGTTTAAAGGTGAGGTCAGAGAGGCTGTTGCCAAAAAAGCATCTTTCAGGAAATGGAAAAAAGAGCCAAACAACGAAACCTGGGAACAGCACAAGCACTGGCAAGTCAAATGCAAGGCATTGATAAGGAAGGCAAAGGGAGAATTTGAGAAGAAGCTTGATGCAGAAACATAAACGCGAAGTAAAGACCTTTTCAAGTACATTCGTAGCAAAAAACCTGTGAGTCAGTTGGTCCATTAGATGATAAAGGGGTTAAAGGAGCACTAAGAGGCGACAAGGCGATAGCGGAGAGATTGAATGAATTCTTTGCTTCAGTCTTTACTGAGGAAGATGTAGGGATGTTGCCCATGACTGAAGTGGTATTTAAAGGTGCGGAAGAATTGAAGGAAATATCGATACATCGGGAAGATGTATTACAACTATTAGATAAACTGAAGAGTAGCAAATCACCTGGGCAGGATGGTATATATCCAAGGGTATTGAAAGAACTGAAATATGAGATTGCAGACCAGCTATTAGTAATCTGTGAACTATCATTAAAATCATCTCTAATACCTGAAGATTGGAGGATCGCCAATGTAACACCAATTTTTAAAAAGGGTTCCGGGGTGATCAGGGAAACTACAAACCGGTGAGCCCGACATCAGTACCGAGAAAAATGGTAAAAAACATCATAATGAATAAAATTACTCAGCATGTAGATAGTCATGTCCTAATGGGAGACAGCCAACATGGCTTTAGACAAGGGAGATCTTGTGTTACTAATCTGTTATGTTTTTTTGAAGGAATGAATAATCAGGTGGACAAAGGTGAGTCGGTTGATATTGTGTATCTGGACTTTCAGAAAGCCTTTGACAAGGTCCCTCATCAGAGACTTTTGGCAAAACTAAAGAGTCATGGGATAGGAGGCAGTGTACTATTGTGGATCAGGAACTGGTTAAAAGATAGAAAGCAGAGGGTAGGGCTAAATGGCCAATTTTCCCAATGGAGAAAGGTGAATAGTGGTGTACTCCAGGGATCTGTGCTGGGTCCGCTGCTTTTTGACATATTCATAAATGGCCTGGAAAGTGGAACGAGTGAGGTTATCAAATTTGCAGATGACACAAAACTATTTAAAGTTCTTAAAACCCAAGATGATTGTGGAAAATTGCAAGAGGATCTTGATAAATTGGAAGACTGGGCATCAAAATGGCAGATGAAATTTAATGTGGACAAGTGCAAGGTTATGCACCTAGGGAAGAACAACCCAAACTATGGTTACACGATGCAAGGTTCAACATTAGGAACCACCACCCAGGAAAAAGATTTAGGCGTCATTGTGGATACCATGTTAAAACCCTCGGCCCAGTGTGCAGCAGCGGCCAAGAGAGCAAATAGAATGCTAGGTATGATAAGGAAAGGAATGGAAAATAAAACAAAAGATATTATAATGCCTCTATATCGTTCCATGGTGAGACCGCACCTTGAATATTGTGTGCAATTCTGGTCGCCGTATCTTAAAGGATATAGCGATTTTAGAAAAGGTTCAGAGAAGAGCCACCAAAATGGTAAAGGGGATGGAAGGATACTCCTATGAAGAAAGGCTAAAAAGGTTAGGGCTCTTTAACCTGGAAAAGAGACGGCTGAGGGGAGATATGATAGAGTCTATAAATTAATGAACGGAGTGGAACAGGTAAACGTAGATCGATTGTTTACCTTATCAGAATATAGAAAGACTAGGGGACATGTAATGAAGCTACAGGGTAAACTATTTAAGACTAATAAAAGAAAATATTTTTTCACTCAACGTGTACTCAAACTCTGGAATTTGTTACCGGAGGATGTAGTAAAGGCTGTTAGTGTAGCTGGGTTTAAAAAAGATTTGGACAAGTTCCTGGAGGAAAGGTCCATAAACCATTATTAAGAAGGGACCCAGGATATCAATGCTTGAACCAATACAAGCATTGCGGAACATGTGTCCCTTGGGGAAACTGCTAGGTACATATGACCTAGATTGGCCACTGTTGGAAACATAATACTGGGCTTGATGGACCTTGGTCTGACCCAGTATGGCATATCTTATGTTCTTATTTTCTTATTAGGGTCAAAAGATACGAAGAGCTGAGTAGCCCTTCTGTGCCCTTGCGTACGGTCAAGGTAGAAGGATAAGGCCCTCCTACTGTCCAGGGTATGCAGAACTGCTTCAGCCTGGCTCACATGAGGCCTAGAGAAGAAAGTTGGAAGAACCACCTCCTGGTTGAGGTGGAAAGAGGAGACAACTTTTGGGAGGAACTTTGGATGAGTCCTAAGGACTACCCTGTTCCCATAGAAGCGAGTGTAAGGCCTGTCACAGACTAGGGCCTGAAGCTCACTCACTCGCCTGGCCAAGGTAAGGGGTACCAAAAAGAGTGTCTTCCAGGACAGGAAGCATAGAGGGCAAGTAGCCTTCAGCTCAAAAGGTGGGCGAGTCAATTGTTGCAAGACCACATTCAACTCCCACTCAGGGGCAGGAGGACGGATTGGAGGCTTGAGTAAAAGCAAGCCTCTGAGAAAGCGGGACACCAAGGGGTAAACCGACAGAGAATGTCCTTCCACCAGTGAGTGGTGAGCTGCTAGAGCCGAGAGGTGGACCCGAACAGAATTGGACTTGAGTCCCTGATTTAATAAGTGCAGTAAGTACTGAAGCACTACTGGTACAGTACAGGAGAAAGGATCCTCTGTACGTAACTGACACCACACGGAAAACCTTTTTCATTTGAGAGCATAGGTTTTCCTAGTGGACTGTTTCCTAGAGGCTAGGACAACCTCTTCAACTTCTGGAGGTAGGCCCCAGGGAGCCAAAACTACCCTTGCAGCCTCCATGCCATTAAATTGAGAGCTTTAAGGTTGGGTGCAGAAGAGAACCCTGATCCTGAGACAGAAGGTCAGGTTGCAACCCTAGAGGCAGTGGGGGATCCACTGCCAGCTGAAGCAAAAGTGGAAACCAAGGCTGTCTCGGCCACCTGGGAGCCACCAGCAGGACCGAGGCTTTGTCCTTGAGAATTTTGAACAGAGTTCGGGCCACCAGAGGCATGGGAGGGAACGCATACAGGAGGCCCTGAGACCAGGAAATCAGAAAAGCATCTGCTGCTATCCGCAGAGGGTGCGGTTGCCTGGAGCAGATGTTTGGCAGCTGTTTGTTCAGAGGACTGGCAAACAGATCCATGGATGGACATCCCCATTTCAGGAAAATCTTTTGAACTACCAAGGGATGGAGCTGCCACTCGTGGGGCTGCAGAATCCTGCTCAACCTGTCCGCCAAATAGTTTTCCTGGCCAGGTAGATATACTGCCTTGAGGAGCATGTTGTGTCTGAGAGCAAACAAGCAAAGGTCCTGTGCCTCCTGACAAAGGAGCCTGGACCCAGTTCCGCCCTGCTTGTTCACATAGAACATGTCTACCTGGTTGTCTGTTTGAACTAGGACAGACTGATGGGCCAGGGTTTGAGAAAAAGTCCTGAGGGCTAACCGAATAGCCCTGAGTTCCAGGAGATTGATTTGCTGTGCGGCTTCCCAGGGAGACCACAGACCCTGGGTGCAACTTGCCTAGACAATGAGCCCCCCAGCCTTTCAGGAAGGCATCCATGGTCAAGACCACTGTGAACCCAGGACTCTGAAAAGGTACCCCTTTTAGCAGATTGGATGGGTGCAGCCACCAGCTGAGGGAGTTCAGAAATCGTCTCTAAGGCTGCCTGTGGCCTGTGACCACTGAGTCCGAAGGCACCACTGTGCAAGCCGCATATGGAGCCTGGCATTGGGGGTGACATGCACTGTCAAAGCCATGTGGCCCAGAAGCCTCAGGCGGAGTCTGGCGGAGACCAGTGAACTGCTGAGAAACTGGTTTGCTAAGTTGATCAGTCTTTGGGCTCTGTCTCTTGGCAAGAATGCTTTTGCAAGCAGAGAGTCTAACCTCGCCCCTATGAACTCCAAGTTCTGGGAGGGGAACAAAGTGGACTTTGCGAAGTTTATGACGAACCCCAAGATCTGAAGAAGAGCAATAGTTCTGAGAGTAGCTTGCTCTGCCTCTTGGAATGTCTGGCCTCTTATGAGCCAGTCGTCCAGATATGGGAAGACAAAGACTCCCTGATTTCGCAGGTAGGCCGCCACCACCGCCAGGCACTTGGTAAAGACCCTGGGAGCGGAGGTGAGGCCAAAAGGCAGTACTCTGTACTGATAATGATTTCCTCCCACAATGAACCTGAGGTACCTTCTGTGGTCTGGATGAATGAGGATGTGAGTGTACGCATCCTTTAGATCTAAGGAGCATAGCCAATCTCCCTGCTGGATGTAGGGCAGAAGGGTTCCAAGAGTAAGCATCTTGAACTTTTCCTTCTCCAGGAACTTGAGGTTTCAGAGATCTAGAATAGGTCGAAGGCCACCAGTTCTTTTGGGTACCAGGAAATAGCTGAAGTAGAACCCTCGACCGTGCTTATTATCAGGAATTGATAACATCCGCCAAGGGTTCGTCCTTGTTTTTCTTGATATCGCAGCCGCTTTTGATTCTGTTAGCCATGAACGCCTCCTTGAGCGTCTCAAAGGGAAGGGAATTACTGATAAAGCACTTGAGTGGTGTAGATCCTACCTTTCTGACAGATGGCAACAAGTACGATCCAACGATACTTCATCTGATCAGTTTCATCAAAAACAAGGGGTCCCTCAAGGCTCATCCCTTTCCGCCCTTATGTTTAATATATACATGCAGCCTATCTGTAACCTGATTCGATCCTTTAGAGTTAACTGCATGATATACGCGGATGATGTACTTTTATATTTTCCTTTTACAACTGATAACCCTGATCTCAATCCATTAACTAACTGCATAAATGAAGTATCCAACTGGCTACAATCCCAAAATCTAAGGATCCAACACAAGAAAACGGAGGTGTTATTTATTACACGTAACCAAAATTTCACTGCTCCATCCTTTTTGAAAGTGAATGATGCTAACCTCCAGACCAAGACCACCATCAGATACCTCGGTGTCACTTTAGATCAGAAATTAGATATGAAAGCACATATTAGTAATATTGTAAGAGCGGTATATCACAAAATACGCTCCCTTAGACACCTTCGATCCTTGCTAGAGCCAGACGATTTTAGAACCATCTATCAGGCGCTAATAATACCTCATTTTGATTATGCGAACTCAATTTTACAAGGTCTTCCACAAACCACCTTACACCCACTTCAAATGGCTATGAATGCTGCAGCTAGAGTCCTTCATGGAGCTTCCCGGAAAGACCATATCTCACCTATTCTAAAACATCTTCATTGGCTCCCAATTCAAAGTAGACTCACTTTCAAAATTTTACTAATTACATTCAAAACCTTCAAAGAACTCTCATCTTCATCAATATCAGACATGATCCAAACACCACCCCTCAATAGAGACAGAAGGTCAGTTACACTCAATACTCTGTTAGTCCCTAAATCAATATCACAGTGTACCAAAACTACTTCAGACAGGGCCTTTTTATTCTGTGCACCAAGGTGTTGGAATAGCCTTCCTCAAAACATCCGAGCAATACCAGACCTTTTGCAGTTTCGCAAAGCCTTGAAACACTACCTCTTCCTTTTATCTTATCCAGTAAACAATAAAGACATCTCAACCAACCCACAGACCTTCCACTCATACACATACAATACAGATACCCCACAGACCACATACACACAAAACTGAAGCCATGATATTATGACTATGTTTATTAATTATTTACCCTGTTATCCGAGTTATATTCTCCTGTTTTCTGTAAACACAAAGTACTGTTGAATTGTGTATCTCACTGTTTTTTGTGAACCGCGCTGATGCTTAATAGTGCGGTATATAAGAGTCTATAAATAAATAAATAAGTGGGGAGGCACAGGCTCCACCGCCCTGTCCACCAACAGACCTTGAAGCTCTTGAAGGAGAAGATCTGTATGCAGGGGAGGCCTTGGAGGCTCCTCTGGGAAGTATGGAGGCGGCGGCAGCTGTTGGAAGTGCAGTGCATAGCCCTTTTGGACTATGCTTAACACCCAACTGTCTCCAGTGATGAGTGGCCACTGGTGGGCAAACAGGGTGAGGTGACCTCCTGTGCAGGGTTGGGAGAGCAGGGACGGAGTGGCTATGCCTAAGGAGTCAAAAAACCCCACCCTGCTGAATGGGAGCAGGGGCCGGAGGCTTGGGGGTCCTCTGCCTACGGGGCCCATTACCCTGCCCCTTGGCTTGCTGACCCTGAGGGGCAGCTTGGGTAGCCTGATATTGTGGGTACTGTTTGTAGGCAGTGCCCTTCCTCGGGTAAAAGGACTTTTTACCCGAGCCCTTCTTCTTGTGAGAAGGGGCAGAAGTTTTTCTAGACAGCCTTGTCCGTGTGAGGTGCTCGGTCTCGAGCTGTGCGGCCTTCTTGGTCATGGGCTTGCCAAAAAGGTTCTCACCTCGGCAAGGGACATCGACCAACTTGTCCTGAACCCATGGCTCGAGGTCCGATGACTGCAGCCATTCCTGGCGTCGAGCCGCTATGCCAGCTGCCGCAACATGGGCCGAAGCCTCGAAGCCATCGTAGGCAGCGCGGGACATAAACTTAGAGCATTCCCGGATCCCCGAGGACAAGGACTTGAACCTCTGCAAGGGTTCCCCGGAGAGACCAGCAGAGAACCCGGCCAGGTCTCGCAAGTACATGCCCATGTACAGCTGGTAAGACTGAACACGGCAAGCAAGCATCGAGCCCTGGAAGCACTTTCTACCAAAACCATCGAGGTTTCTGGCCTCCCTGCCAGGGGGCACCGCGGAGTCCATCTTCTGACTTTTCAGGCGATGCATGGCCGATTCCACCACTATGGAATGGTGTGGTAGCTGCGCTTTCCGAAAGCCAGGACTCTTCCGGAGTCGATAGATCGAATCGACCTGCTTGCTTAAAACCGGCGCCGAGGCCGGTGCCTCCCACATACGGAACGGCATCGGAGGAACCGGGACAGTAAAGGCCTCCTTCGGAGGAGAGTCGTACTGCAGGGCCTCGAGCTCCTTGGCTCGAAGCTCCTCCTCGTGGTCCGCAGGGATAGCCAAGGCAGTGGCCATATCCCAAACGAACTCCGAGAACCGGGTATCCTCCAGAGGGGATCTACTCCGGGGTTCAGACTGCGGTGAGTCCGATAGGACGCACCGAGTCTTGAAGATGTCGGGGGACTCCTCATCCTCCGTCTCCCATGCGGACTCATCCGATGAGGAATCGGGGTCCGACCTCGCGGGGCCTGCGAGCACCCGCCCCGACGCCAAAGTCACCAGCATCGATTCCCTTGGTCCCGAATGGGAGGTCGAGGGAGACCGTGACCGAGGTCGACCTCGAGCCTTCATGGTCTCGAATAACGGCTCGGTCTCCGGTGTCGACTTCGATGTCGATGTCCCGGTGGTCGGGGCAGATGCGCCAGACAGGCTGGCCATCAGTGCCCGCTGCTGTTCCATGAAGGCAGACAGTCTTTTAATTTTGCCGGTGCGGAATCCTCGAGGGCAAGCCCGGAGGCATCTCGATGCTTGGAGGGAGATCTGCCCTTCGAGGACCGGCCAGATTTATGCTTGGTTACCTGAGATCCATGGGAGGAAGAGGCAGCTCTGGAAGACGTCAATGCTACCGAAGCTGCATCAGAGGGAAACAGGGTACTGAGCTTGGCTGCTCGGTTCTGCCGACTTCTCTTAGACATCATGGTACAGGACATACAATCCGTGATGGAATGGTCAGGTCCCAAACACTTTAGACACCAGTCATGGGTGTTGGTGACAGAAATACTACCGCCACATTTTGTGCATTTTTTAAACCCAGAAGCGGGCTTCTCCATGAGGAAAAAATTTTTAGGCCTAGGGCCCAAAAACTGAAAATGCACAGAAGAAATAAAACGTTTTTTGTTTTGGTTTTTTTTTGATAGAAAGAAAAGAAAGACCAGCGGTACCGTCCGACGTCTAAGAAGGCAGACGCGACACAAAATAAAGGAAAAATAAAGAACTTCTTCTGCGGTGACAGGAACACAACCTGCTGGCTCCGCGGAAAAGAAGAACTGGAGAAAGGCGGTTGGGAAAGGTGGGAAGGCCGCACGCAGGCGCTGTGGGATGCTCCCAAAAACTTTCTTATTTGACGCTGGGGAGCATTCCCACGCAGGCTCCATCGGTACCGACGATACCCATTATGTGAAGACTCATTCCTGCTTGTTCCTGGAGATGATGAATATCCCTAGAGTGCGGAGAAATGCTGCTACCACAGCCATGCATTTCGTGAACACCCTTGGTGCTGAGGCCAGGCCAAAAGGAAGCACCCTGTATTGCTAGTGCTTTCCTTGAAAAAGGAACCGAAGGAACCTTCTGTGAGTTGCATGGATAAGAACATGGGTGTACGCATCCTTGAGATCTCGAGAAAGCCAATCCCGACTCTGAAGGTATGGCAGCAGAGTTCCGAGAGAAATCATCTTGAATTTCTCTTTGAGAAGGAATTTGTTCAATTCTCTGAGGTCCAAGATAGGTTTGTATCCCCCTGTTTTCTTTGGGATAAGGAAATAGGGGGAGTAAAACCCTGTACCCTGTTGATGGATGGGTACTTCTTCTATTGCCCCTTGGGCAAGAAGCATAATGACCTCCTGACCTAACAGGTTGATGAGAGAGGTCAGAGAATTGAACTGCCTTATCATCGTGGGAGGGGGCATGCTCGAAAAATGAAGCTTGTACCCCTCTTTTATGATGGAGTGTGTCCAATGCTCTGCTGTTATCTGCTTCCATCTGGGGGCAAAGTGACATAACCTTCCTGGAATGGTGGAAGGCTCTGGTCCAATGAGAGCCAGGAAGGCTAAGTTCTCTAGCTGAAAGTCAAAGGCCTTGTGGAGGCTGAGACTGCTGGGACAGCTGAGGCTTAGCAGTCTTTGCTTTTCTTTGTTTGGGTGGTTGCTGACCTTTCCTGACAAGCTGACCTGCAGAACATCCCTGCTGAGAATAAGCAGGATAATATCTTTTCTTTTTAGAAAAGAATGGTTTCTTGAAATGTTTCTTTCTTGCAGGATCAGCTGTGGACTTGGATAATCTATCCAAGATGGAGTTGTCAGCATCCAACTCATTGGCCTTTTCCTGCCAATCTTTACCAAACAGGTTCTCACCAGTACAAGGAATATTTCCCAGTTTGTCTTGTACCCAGAGCTCCAGATCAGATGGCTGGAACCAAGCAATTCAACGTGCAGCTATGGCAATGGCAGAGGTTCTGCTTATGCACTCAAAACAGTCAAAAGCTTCACTGTTGACAATTTAGAAACATCTTGGGCATGTTTGACCAATATGAGAAAATCCTGCCTTCTATCCTCAGGAAGAAGAGGACTCAAAGCCTCTAAATCACCTGTGACCTCCTTCAGGAACATTCCCATATATAGACTATAGGAACTGATCCTGGCAGAAAGCATGGAAGCTTGGAAGACATGACGTCCAAAAGCATCCAAAGTTCTGCACTCACGTCCTGGAGGATTAGAGGCATGCCTCTTTGCACTCTTGATCCTTCTCATAGCTGATTCCACTACAATAGAGTGGTGAGGAAGCTGAGATTTCTGGAAACCAGGACAAGGAGGGACTCGATACGGAGTATCCAGTCTACGAGAATGAGGAGAGGTGGTAAGAGGTATCTCCCACATTCTTAACATAAGATCATGCAAGATCTCATGGATGTGCAAGGTAGCTGCCTCCTTAGGAGTTTTAGGATATTGTAAAATTTCAACTCCTTTGCTCTGGGCTCTGTTTCAGGGGCCACAGTAATGGACAGACTCTGAGCCACCTCCCTGATGAAATCCTGAAAGGAAATGTCCTCTGGAGGAGACATCCTGCATTTAGGGGAGGAAGGCTCCTCCGGGAGAAGTATTCCCGCATCAACAGAACTGTCAGAATCCTCAGATTCCTCTGAGGACTCGAAGTACCTTCTGTCGGGATGCTCTTGAACAGCCCAATACCCGTACTGACTGAAGCCGGTGCCGACAGGAACCAGTACCGGTGTAATGGTACCGGAAGGTATCACATGACTGGGTGCCGGCAATGCAGACGTCGATGTCGATACTACCAGTACCAATACCGGTGCTGGAGTCGGTGCCAGTACCAGTTAAACTGTCTGACATAGTTCCGAGGGAGTCGATGCTGCAAGGAGAGCCGGCAGACTGCGTTCAATAGCCAGGACCCTCTGGTCTATCGATGCTGCTGATGCCTGGATGTCGGTACCGGAGAAGATCGCCGGTACCCCAGAGCATGGCACCAGTAGTTCTGTCGAGGTCGAGGCCTCGAGAACATCCTAGAACCCCGATAATGCTTTGGAAGCCGAAGCCTCCCGCCGGGGCAGTTTTGCCGGTGCAGGATCCTCAAGGGCAACGCCAGAGGCATCTCGATGCTTAGAAGGAGATCTACCCTTTGAGGACCGGCTAGACTTATGTTTAGTTACCTGAGATCCACGGGAGGAAGACGAAGCCCTGGAAGACGTCAATGCCACCGAAGCTGCATCATAGTAACATAGTAAAGGACGGCAGATAAAGACCAGCATGGTCCATCTAGTCTGCCCAGCAAGATGGCAAGAGTAGGTGCACCTGTCGCTCTGTGCAGGCCACCCCTCCCCATGTCTTCGTTTAGGGGTAAACCCACCACTCCATGTAGGACACCCCTGTTTGTTGAGACGTTAGATGGTTCAGAAGTTAGAAGGTACAGTTTATCTTGTTTTTATCCTAATGCTGTAAAGGGATCCACTGTATTTGTCCCATGCCTTTTTGAATTCTGTCACCGTGTTTGCCCCCACCACTTCCATCGGGAGGGCATTCCAAGTATCCACCATCCTTTCAGTGAAAAAATATTTCCTGACATCGCCTTTCAATTTACCACCTTGCAGCTTCATGTTATGCCCTCTAGTTTTACAGCTTCCCCGTCTTTGGAAGAGGTTTGTTTGTTCATCATTTCTCTTTAAGTATTTAAAGGTCTGAATCATATCTCTCCCCTGTCCCTCCTCTCCTCCAAAGTGTACATATTTAGGTCTTCAAGTCTCTTCTCATAAGGCTTCTGACTCAGGCTCCAAATCATTTTGGTCGCTTTCCTCTGAACAGTTTCCAGTCTTTTTACATCTTTTGCAAGATACGGTCTCCAAAAGTGAACACAGTATTCCAAGTGAGGCCTCACCAGTAACTTATACAGTGGCATAAGTACCTCTTCCTTTCTGCTGGTAATCCCTCTTTGTATGCAGCCTAACATCCACCTGGCTTTTGCCACCACCTTGTCGCACTGTTTTGCCACCTTGATATCATCAGAGATAATCACACCAAGGTCTTTCTCCTGAACCGTGCATAACAACCTCTCGCCCCCTATCGCATACATTTCCCTTTGATTTCTGCTACCCAAGTGCATGACACTGCACTTTTTCGCATTAAATCGTAGTTGCCAAGCATTAGACCAGTCTTCCAGCTTTTGCAGATCTTTCCTCATGTTAACCACTCCCTCGGGGGAGTCCACTCTGTTGCAAATTTTTGTGTCGTCTGCAAAAAGACAGACTTTTCCATTCAGTCCTTCAGCAATATCACTCACAAATACATTGAACAGTGCCGGGCACAGGACCAAACCCTGGGGCACCCCGCTAATCACCTTCCTCTCATCCAAGTGAGCTCCATGTACAATCACCTTCTGCAGTCTGTCAGTCAACCAGTTTCTAATCCAGTTTACCATCTTGGGACCCATCCCCAAGCTACTGAGTTTGTTGACAAGCCTCCTATGAGGAACAGTATCAAAGGCTTTGCTGAAATCCAGGTAGATGACATCCATCGCATGCCCCTAATCTAGTTCCTTGGTTACCCAGTCAAAGAACTCAGATTTGTTTGGCAAGACCATCCTTCGGTAAAACCATGTTGCCTCGGATCTTGCATCCTGTTGGTTTTGAGAAAGTTCACTATTCGCCCTTTCAGGAGCGCCTCCATTACTTTTCCCGCCACCGAGGTAAGGCTCACGGACCTGTAGTTTGACACTTCTTCCCTGTCACCACTTTTGTGTAGAGGTACGACAGCAGCCATTCTCCAGTCCTGAGGAATCTCTCCTGTTTCCAAGGATCTGTTGAAGACATCCTTTAACGGTCCTGCAAGAACCTCTGAGCTCTTTCAGTATCCTGGGATGTATCCTATCCGGTCCCATGGCTTTGTCCACTTTCAGTTTAGCAAGTTGTTCTAACACCTCGCCTTCTGTGAATGGTGTGGTATCTACTTCATTCACATTTTTATATTTGGGAGTCACAGCTGGTCCATCTCCAGGATGTTCTTTAGTAAAAACAGAGCAGAAGTATTTAAGCAATTTTGCTTTTTCAGTGTCACTTTACACGAGTCCTTTCCCAGCACTTTTGAGTCCTACAATTCCAACTCTGATCTTCTTCCTTTCCCGAATATACCTGAAGGAGGTTTTGTTGCTACCCTTAACGTCTTTAGCCATCCTTTCCTCTGCCTTTGATTTTGCTTTCCTTATTACTCTTTTAGACTCTGAGTTGGATGCTGTATTCATTTCTATGTTCTTCTGTTTGCAAGCTTTTGAATTTTGCGAAAGTTGTGTTTTTTGCCTTTGAGCAGCCACCTCTTTGGAAAACCAAATAGGTTTCCTTCTCCTCTTGTTTTTATTTACTTTTCTTACATATTTATCTGTTGCCCCTTTTATTGCCTTCTTTAGTTTAGCCCACTGCAATTCCACTTCCTTTATCTCCTTCCACCCCGTCATCTCCTCATTTAAGTACTCTGCCATTTTATTGAAGTCAGTGTATTTGAAGTTTAGGACTTTGAGCTTGCTATGATTGGCCTGTACAATGGCTTTTATCTCAAACCACACCGTGTGATGGTCGCTGTTGCTCACAGGTTCATTCACGCAGACATTCGACACACTATCACCGTTGGTGAGTACTACATCCAGCGTTCAGCTTTCCCTGGTTGGTTCCATCACCATTTGTCTAAATAATGCATCTTGGAGAGCATCCACAATTTTTTTGCTTCTTTCCAGATGTGCAGGAGTAATCCAATCCACATCAGGTAGATTAAAGTCACCCAATATGATCGCTTCCCCCTTTGTTGCTATCTTGGCAATATCTTTAATCAATTCGTTATCTCTCTCTTCAATTTGAGTCGGAGGTCTGTAGACTACAGCAATATTGATGACAATGCCATCTCCTCTTTCCAATGCAATCCAGAGCACTTCTTTTCCCCATGTCCCCTGCATTTCAGTAGCTTTAATATTGCTTTTGACATACAAGGCTACTCCTCCTCCTTTTCCATTTTCTCTGTCTCTTCTGAATAGATTATAGCCAGCTATGGCTATATCCCAATCGTGCAATTCATTAAACCATGTTTCTGTAATGGCCACAATGTCCAAATTCGTTTCCACCATTAGGGCTTCCAGGTCTGGAATTTTGTTGGCTAAGCTTCGAGCATTTGTGCTCATTGCTTTCCAGCATTTTCCTGGCTTGTGTGTATTTTGCATTGATTTTGTTCTGCCTACTTCTTCCCACATGTTTTTGATGTGTGGTTTAAAAGTGTGGCTGTTTCTGATGGTGTTCTGCTTTTGCTGGAGGTGGCATGCAGATGTTGACCTTCCACATCCGTCACCCCCTCTTCCTAGTTTAAATGCATATCCACATACTGCCTGAAATTTTCACTTAGGATTCTTTTCCCTGCGACAGAGAGATGTAGTCCATCAGCACAGTATAGTCTCTTGTTGGTCCATCTGTTGTCCCAGTTACCAATAAATCTGAATCCTTCTTGTTTGCACCAGGTCTGGAGCCATGTATTAAAGCTGTTAATGCGATGCAGCCTTTTTGTCCCCTTACCAAGAACAGGTAGAACATCTGAGAATGCAACAGTGTTAACAACGCGCTTGAGTTTCTCTCCCAGGGATTGGAAGTCTTTTTGGGCTGTGGAGGCACTGTTCCTAGCCAGGTCGTTTGTGCCTAAGTGGATAATAACATCAAGTTTGGAGTGTTCACTTTTTGCACTAAGTAATTCAACAACTTGGTTTGTATTGCTGTTGGCTGAAGAGCCTGGTAAGCACATGACTATCTTCTCTCCTTTGAACTGTGTTCCCAACTTGGTGCCTCTGATAATGGTGCATCAGAGGGAAACAGGGTACTGAGCTTAGCAGCTCGGTTCTGTCGACCTCTCTTGGACATCATGGCACAGGCCATACATTCCGAGATGGAATGGTCAGGACCTAAACATTTCAGACACCACTCATGGGTGTCGGTGACGGAGATGTTACCGCCACACTTGGTGCACTTTTTAAAACCCGAAGAGGGTTTTTCCATTGTGGAAAAAATCTTGGGCCTAAGGCCCAAAATGGCGCGTGCACCTGGAAAAAATGGGAAAAAAAGTACTAAGAATTTTTTTTTTTTAAAGAAAAGAAAGAAAGAAAGAAAGAAAAAAACGGCGGTATCGGTAAAGCGTCGAGGAAGGCAGACGCAACCACAAAAAAAGAAGGAAAAGGAAAATTTTCTGCGGTGACAGGAACACGACCTGCTGGCTCCACGGAAAACGAAGAACTGGAGAGAGGCAGTTGGGAAAGGCAGGAAGGCAGCACGCAGGCGCTGTGGGATGCTCCCAAAAGCTTTCTAATTGGACGCTGGGGAGCGTTCCCACGCAGGCTCCGTCAGTACCGACGATACCCATATGTGATGACTACATTCCTGCTTGTTCCTGGAGATCACTGTAATGGCAAGTGCCTTTGCCATATCACGCACAAAAATGTGAAAAGACATGTCCTCAGGAGGGGACATTCTGCGTTGAGGAGAAGGAGTTGAATCTTGTAAAAGTTCAGCTCTGGTACCGGTGGAGTCATCTGAATCGGAAGACTCAAAGGGATGAAGCACCGGGTTCTCCTTTAAAAGATGTCTTTGGTACCGCTCGAGGTCAGTACCGAAGCGAGTCGGTACCTGATCCTCCATGCTTGAGAGTGATTCTAAACTCAGCATCCGGGGAAGTAAGCCTGCCGAAGCAGGTACTGAGGGTACCGGTACCGACAGCGATACCGGTGCCTATGGAACGGTCTGCAGCGACTTTAGCGGTACCGAAGTAGCCAAAAGATTCGCTAGACTGCGTTCAATGGCAAGGAGTCTTTTATCCATCACCATTTCTGATGCCGGGGTGTCGGTGCCGATCGAAGCGGCCACAACCCCCGAGCATGGAACAGGAATGTCCATCAAGGCCAAAGCCTCATGAACATCCTGGAGCCCGATAATGCTTTGGAGCCCATGACTCCCGCCGGGGCTGCTTTGCCGGTGCAGGATCCTCGAGGGCAATGCCAGAGGCATCTCGATATTTAGGAGATCTACCTCTTGAGGACCGGCTAGACTTAGATTTATGTTTAGTTACCTGAGATCCCTGGGAAGAAGTAGAGGCCCTGGAGGACACTGATGCTACTGACATCGTGTCCGATGCAAACAGGGCACCAAGTTGATTTGCTCGATTCTGAAGACTTTTTTTAGTCAGCTTCCTGCAGGAAAGACACTCCACTGGGCAATGGTCAGAACCTAAACATTTAAGACACCAGTCGTGGTTGTCTGTGACAGAAACTGTGCTGCCACACTTTGAACATTTTTTGAAACCAGTAGCTGGTTTTTCCATGTTGAAAAGTAGAGAGGCCTAGTGGCCAAAATGGCGCCAAGCACCAAGCAGGGGAAAAACCCCTGACTGAAAAACACAAGTTCTGTGTGGGTTTTCTGTTTTGTTTTTTATTAAGAAAAAAGAAAGAAAAAAACACCAGTGGAACTGGTGGGCGAACTAAGGCAGGCGCGACCACAAAAAATAAGAAATAAAAGTAGAATTTTCTACGGTGACAGGGTTCACATCCTGTCGGCTCCGCAGAAAACGAAGAACTGAAGAGAGGGAGGTAGATGGGTGGGAAGGCAGCACGCATGCGTGGATGCACGCTCCCAAAAGCGTTCCTATTGGACGCTGTGGAGCATTCCCGCGCGGGCTCCATCGGTGCCGACGATACCCATATGTGAAGACTCATTCCTGCTTGTTCCTGGAGATTCCAGGAAACTACAGACCAGTGAGCCTGACATCAGTACTGGGAGAAATAGTAGAAACCATTATAAAGAACAAAATTACTGAAGATGTAAATAGTCATGACTTAATGGGAGTCAGCCAACATGGCTTTAGCCCAGATAGGTCTTGTCTTGCTATCTGTTATGCTCTTTTGAAGCTCTGAATAAACAGGTAGACAAAGGTGAGCCGGTTGATATAGTGTATCTGGATTTTCACACAGCCTTTGACAAGGTACCTCATATGAGAGACTCTTGGTGAAATTTAAGTTATGGGGTAAGAGGCAATGTACTACTGTGGATCAGGAACTGGTTAAAGATATAAGGCAGAGAGAGTAGGGCTAAATGGCCAATTTTCCCAATGGAGAAAGGTGAATGGTAGAGTACCCCAGGGATCCGTGCTGGGTCCGCTGCTTTTTAACATATTCATAAATAACCTGGAAATGAGAACACGTGAAGTAATTAAATTTGCAGATGAAACAAAATCATTCAAAGTTGTTAAAACATAAGAGGATTGTGAAAAATTTCAAAAGGACTTTGATAAATTGGAAGACTAAATTTCATCAGCCATTTGAACATCCGGTGTGAACAAGTGCAGTTAAGTACCTAAGAAAGAACCACCTAAACTATGGTTACACAATGCAAGGTTCCACTTAAGGAACTACCACCCAGGAAAAATATTTAGACGTCATGGATAACATGTTGAAACCCTCCACCCAGTGTGCAGCAGCAGCAGCGGCCAAGAAAGCAAATAGAATGCTAGCAATCACAATGGAGAATAAAACCAAGGATATTATAATGCATCTGTATTGTTCCATGGTGTGACTGCACCTTGAATATTGTGTGCAATTCTGGTCACCGTATCTTATGTTTATGTTTATGTTTATTAAATGTGATATACCGCTCAGGCCGAAGCATCAGAGCGGTTTACAATAATATATCATTTGAGAAAATATGAAAGGAACGCCATTTGTAAGATAGGAGTAGAGGATAGAAACAGTCAAAAAGATAAGACAAAGAGAAGAAAGGGAACAGCAGGTTACCATAATATATGCGTATGACAGTCCAGATTACATCTTCCATGTTAACTTCAGGGCAAACGCCATGGTCCAACGCCTAAGGGCCACGCCAAAGGTCATAAGCCCAGTATCCTGTTTCCAACAGTGGCCAATCTAGGTCATACGAACCTAGCAGTTTCCCCAAAAGACAGGTTCCGCAATGCTTGTACTGGGTCAAGCATTGATATCCTTGGTCCCTTCTTAATAATGGTTTATGGACCTTTCCTCCAGGAACTTGTCCAAACCTTTTTTAAACCTAGCTACACTAACAGCCTTTACTACATCCTCCGGTAACAAATTCCAGAGTTTGATTACACGCTGAGTGAAACAATATTTTCTTTTATTAGTCTTAAATAGTTTACCCTGTACCTTCATTGCATGTCCCCTAGTCTTTCTATATTCTGATAATGTAAACAATCGATCTACGTTTACCCGTTCCACTCCGTTCATTAATTTATAGACTTCTATCATATCTCCCCTCAGCCGTCTTTTCCAGGTTAAAGAGCCCTAACCTTTTTAGCCTTTCTTCATTGGAGTATCCTTCCATCCCCTTTACCATTTTGGTGGCTCTTCTCTGAACCTTTTCTAATAACTATATCCTTTTTAAGATAAGGCGACCAGAATTGCACACAATATTCAAGGTGTGGTCTCACCATGGAACGATATAGAGGCATTATATCATCTTTTGTTTTATTTTCCATTCCTTTCCTTATGATACCTAGCATTCTATTTGCTCTCTTGGCTGCCGCTGCACACTGGGCCAAGGGTTTTAACATGTTATCCACGATGACGCCTAAATCTTTTTCCTGGGTGGTGGTTCCTAATGTGGAACCTTGCATTGTGTAACCATAGTTTGGGTTGTTCTTTCCTAGGTGCATAACTTTGCACTTGTCCACATTAAATTTCATCTGCCATTTTGATGCCCAGTCTTCTAATTTATCAAGATCCTCTTGTAATATTCCACAATCCTCTTGGGTTTTAGCAACTTTAAATAGTTTTGTGTCATCTACAAATTTGATAACCTCACTCGTTATTCCACTTTCCAGGTAATTTATGAATATGTCAAAAAGCAGCGGACTCAGCACAGATCCCTGGGGTACACCACTATTCACCTTTCTCCATTGGGAAAATTGGTCATTTAGCCCAACCCTCTGCTTTCTATCTCTTAACCAGTTCTTGATCCACAGTAATACACTGCCTCCTATCCCATGACTCTTTAGTTTTGCCAAAGGTCTCTGATGAGGGACCTTGTCAAAGGCTTTCTGAAAATCCAGATACACTATATCAACCGACTCACCTTTGTCCACCTGTTTATTCACATTTTCATAAAACCTTGGTCTGGCCCAGTATGGCATATCTTATGTTCTTTAACTATACACGGGTATCAGCGGCTTGGTGGACTGTCTATGCCCCTCCAATGTTTTGCAGAATGAGCTCTCCTCCCTTTAGGACAGCTTTGAGGGGTACTCTCGTGGACCTTCATCACTCTTGATGGTCACAGATGTCGGATGCACCAAAGTCTTCACTCCGTGTTTGGTTCAATCACCCCTCTGTGTCGCCGAAGCCGAATCCTTCCTTTTCTTCTGGTGGAGATATATCAATGATCGATGCTCCGGGGCTTTACAGGTGCTCAGCTCCAACTGTGCTCGAGAACTCCTAGATGTCAATGCACTGCCACCATCCCGATTTAGTCTTTGAAGCCATGGAGACCGGTGCAGTCTTTGCAGATGATGCTGGTTCTGACTTGTCCATGCCAAAAAAGTGATTTGTGCTGCCTCTCTTGACTTTTGGGGTCTCTTCTTGTCATATGCCAACACAAATTACAAGAGGGCTGATGATTGGGTCTCAGGCACTGGAGGCACCAGCCATGTGATCTGTGGCAGATATGGTTCACTGGGCACACTTTTTGAACCCAATGGCAGGTTTCTGGGACATGTCTGGGAAAATAGCCACAGCAAAATTAGCTCGATGCTAAAGCAAGGCCCAACCAGAGAACTGGTGCCTAAGGGAGCAGAGGTGCCACGGAAGAACTAAAAATAAACGATTGAGGGAGTCAAAAACTTAAAAGGAAAAAGAACTGCGCTGGCAGGTGAAGGGCAAAAACCTTGAGGGCAGAAACTCCTGTAGGAGCAAAGGAAGTTTACCAAGTGGAGAATGTTTCAGGAACACATCCATGGGGCTCCACAGATAACGAAAGACTGATCCAAGATGGTGCTGTGGCAGCAAGTGGGAAAGAGGCGCGTCAGGCCCCTTCTCTAGTCCTATTCAAATCCATGCTAAAAGCCCACCTCTCTGAAGCCACTTTTGGATCCCGATGCTCCTCACTCTTGTCCCCTGCTTATGTTTCTCTTACCATACTCTAGTACCCAGTTTCACTATGTGTTTTGTCTTCATTAGATTGTAAGGGACTGTGTGTCTTACATCTATATGTACAGCGTTGTGTACACCTTGTAGCGCTATATAAATGATTAGTAGTCGGCACAGTGGAGCCTCTCAAATGCTTCCAATAGAAGCTGGTGAGCATTCCCATGTAGGGGCTCCAGAGATGCAGTCTTACCTGATCCACCACTTCTTTGACCTCATCTCCCTTGTAGAATAAGTCACCAAGCTTTTCCTAAGTGCTAATGCCCAAAGCCATAAGTTAACAATTTCCATGGCAGAAGTTCTCAATCCCATTTGAAAACACCGTAGGCCAATCTAGCCTAGTGCTTTCTGTACTTCCTGTCCTTATTCACAAGTGTTCTAAGTTAATCAAATTTCTCTTATTTCTTCTATGCACGCAAACCTTTCCATTAGTAGCTCAGATTGAGAAACTTTAAAATAACCTTTACTTTCCCAGTAAACCTTTCTCCTGAAGTGGACCAAGGGTGCAAACATCTCTTCCAGAGGGTAGCAAGGAGTGGGTCCTGATCTGCTTAGCCTTCTTGAGGGTAGCTCTGACTAATAACCAGCATGATCTCTCACATCCAGGAACCATCTCTTCTGATTTGCTACATGAAATTTACCTTCTTTGTTTGCAGGTAGAGGGGGGGTCTCCTACGTTCTCATCTGTCTCTCCTTCATGATATTATGGATGAGCACTTTCATGAGTTTCTTTGGATGGTGTACTGCAAGTTGAGAAACTAGAGGACATCCAGCGTATGTGCCCCAAGTTCCTTTCTCCAAAAAGGACTCATGCGGATGCTTCTTTGCCTTTGGTGACACTTGGCATTCCCTGATGCTCGGAAAGTACTGGAATTGGAGTGGAGAAGTGGCCTAGTGGTTGGGGCAAGGTACTTCAGGCCAGGTGGTCGGGGGTTCAAATCCCACTAAAGGACAGCAACCTTGGGCCGGAAGGACTGGGGTTTCTAGTCCCACAGGTGCTCCTTGTGGTCTTGGGTAAGCCACTTAACCCTCCATAGCCCATGTTCCCTGTAAAATAGATATCTCCAAGTTATAATGCCCTGTTCAATGTAATTTCAGTTTGTTCAATGTAAACCGCACTGATGCAGAATAGCGCGGTATATAAGAGAATGTAAGTAAATAAATAAATAAAAATTTCTCAATGCCTTTGGATGGGATTTGGATGATGGATGGCCTCTACTGATGCGCAATCTCAAAGGGTGATTAATGCACTACTGGATTTCAACACATCCACAGCATCTGGCGTAATCCATAGATATTTGGGATCAAGTTCTTTTGGGATCATTCTGTTCAAAGTTCAAAGTAACAATTCAATCTGTTATTGTTAATTGTAACCCACACTGACTTGAAGAATGGTAATATAGAAGAATAGCCAAATAATTGCATGTGATCACAATGCACTTGAGGAGGACTCTGAGGGGCTAAAGAGCCTATCCTTGCAACCCTGATGGCCATTCTCCAATTCCTCAACTTCCTTCCTAAGTGTGAATGTATCCATCCACAGAGACATTATGGATGCACAAATGCTAACAGGAAGGTGTACAAGTACATGCCATAAATAGAGTCCAAAAAGGTTTCCAGATTGGAGAAAACACAGTTACTTACCTGTAACAGGTGATCTCTGGGAACAGCAGGAATTAGTCCTCACATATGGGTACGTCGGAACCGACGGAGCCTGCGCGGGAAAGCTCCCCAGCTTTTCAGATGAAAAGCTTTTGGGGCTTCCCACAGCGCATGCGTGCTGCCTTCCCGCCTTCCTGACCAGCTCTCCTCAGTTCGAGTTTATAGCTGAGACAATAGAGAGAGGAAAGGAAGATAGATAGAAGATACAACTCCTAGGGGAGGTGGGTGGGTTGTGAGGACTAATTCCTGCTGTTCGCAGAGATCACCTGTTACAGGTAAGTAACTGTGCTATCTCCAGGAACAAGCAGCAATAAGTCCTCACATATGGGGACTCCCTAGCTAAGATGCCTGGGAGATCCCCCTCCAAGGGTAAACCATCTTCGTATGGATCTCAGGCATCCATCCAGGGAAGGTGGGCAGGAGTTGTTTAAGTATAGAACAGGTGTTTGAGGACAGCCTGACCAAACAAGGCATCCCGGCGGGAGTCCTTGTCCAAACAGTAATGGGCTGTGAAGGTATGAACCGAGGCCCAAGTGGCTGCTCGACAGATCTGATCTATGGATACAGAGTGAAGATGAGCCATAGAAGTAGCCATGGCTCTCACATTGTGAGCTGTGACATGGCCCTCCAGAGAAATGTTTTGACTCTGGTAAGCAAAAGAAATACACTGAGCAATCCAATTGGAAAGTGTACGTTTGGAGACTGGAAGTCCCAAATAAGAAGGATCAAAAGCCACAAAAAGTTGGGAAGACTTTCGCTGTGGCTGAGTCCTGTTGAGGTAAAAGGCGAGAGCCCTTTTACAGTCAAGAGTATGAAGGTTCCTCTCTGCACTGGATGCATGAGGAGCCGGGAAAAAAACAGGTAGATATACCTCTTGATTAAGATGAAAAGGCGAGACCACTTTAGGCATAAAGTGGGGATTCGTCCTAAGGACCACCTTATCATGATGAAATCTGGTTTAAGGTGGATTAGCCACCAAAGCCTGCAGTTCACTGATGCGGCGAGCCAAAGTGACTGCAATAAGGAAAAGAACCTTCCAAGGAAGAAATTTCAGGGAGGTAGATACCAACGGTTCAAAAGGTGGCTTCATAAGTTGACCCAGAACTAGATTCAAGTCCCATGCTACCGGAGGAGGTCGGATGGGAGGCTTAGTGAGGGTCAGGCCTCTCATGAATCTTGCAATAAGAGGATGAGAGGAGACAGGTTGTCCATTTATAGGTTAAGGATGCTGCAATAGCACTTAAATGGACTCGTACTGAATTCGTCTTGAGGCCTGCATTGGAAAGATGCAGGAGATAGTCCAGTAGAGAATTCAAAGGAAGTGCTAGAGGGTCAAGACTCTGTTGAGCACACCAAATGGAAAAACGTTTCCATTTGAAAGCATAGGAACGCCTGGTAGAGGGTTTCCTAGAGGCATGAAGGATATCTTTCACTGGTTGAGAAAGATTGAACTCATGAAGGCTTAAGCCTTCAGTAACCAAGCTCGGAGATATAGGAACTTGGGGTTTGGGTGCCACAAAGTCCCCTTCTCCAGAGACAGAAGGTCTGGTGTAGCTCCCAGGTCCAGGGAGGAGCCCTGGGAGAGCTGTAGAAGTAGAGGGAACCACACTTGGCGTGGCCAGCGTGGAGCGATGAGGATCATCGATCCGTGATCCCTCTGAAGTTTGAACAGAGTCTTGGGAATCAATGGAATGGGTGGAAAAACATACAGGAATTCCTGACCCCAATGCAGGAGAAAGGCATCGTTGGCCTGAGCTCCCTGACACGGAGTCCTGGAACAGAACCGGGGAAGTTTGGCATTCCACGGACTTGCAAAGAGGTCTATGTCCGGGGTCCCCCATTCCTGAAAGATTCTGCGTATCTGGTCCATATGCAGGGACCATTCGTGTGGGAGCAGAACACGGCTGAGTCTGTCTGCCCGAGAGGTTTGAACTCCTGGAAGATATACTGCCAGAAGATGAATTTGATGCTCTCTGGCGAAGGCCCATAATCTGAGAGCTTCGTTGCAAAGCGACAGAGAGCCCGTCCCTCCTTGTTTGTTGACACAGAACATGGCTACCTGATTGTCTGTCTGGACTAGGACAGTCAGGTTGACAAGGAGGGTGTGGAAGACTGTGAGGGCAAGGAAGATTGCTCGCAGTTCCAGAAGGTTGATGTGAAGGGTGGTCTCTTGGGGAGACCAGGTGCCCTGAGTGGAGAGGTGTTGGAGATGAGCTCCCCACCCTGTTTGTGAGGCATCTGTTGTGAGCGTTGCTTGGGGCAACGAAGGTTGGAAGGGGGTCCCCAACAACAGATTTTTGGATGATGTCCACCACTGGAGAGACCAAAACAGACGTTTTGAGGTGAGTACTTGGTCTGAGAGCAGTCCCGATGCTTGAGACCACTGGGTGGCCAAAGTCCATTGAGCTGCCCTCATATGGAGACGAGCGTAGGGCACCACATGGACCATGGAGGCCAGGTGGCCCAGAAGTTGCAGCATTTCCTTGGCTGACAAGTGACTTCTGGACTGAGCCTGGGAGGCCAAGCTTATTAGCCTTTGGCCTCGGACCAGAGGGAGGTAGGCCCTTGCAGTGGTGGAGTCCAATTGGGCCCCTATGAATTCCAGGGACTGAGTAGGGATGAGTTGGGACTTGGGAACGTTTACCACAAGTCCCAGATATTGAAGAATACGCCTTGTGCAGTCCAGGGAAATCTGGGCTTCTGACTGAGATGGAGCTCGGATGAGCCAGTCGTCCAGATATGGGAACACGAAGATTCCCATGCCTCTTAGAAATGCGGCTACGACTGCCATGCATTTGGTGAACACTCTTGGAGCAGAGGCGAGACCGAAGGGAAGTACTCTGTATTGGAAATGTTTTCCCTGGAACAGAAAGCGAAGATATTTTCTGTGGGATGGATGGATGAGTATATGAGTGTACGCATCCTTGAGATCTAGAGAACAAAGCCAATCCTGACTCTGAAGGTATGGAAGGAGAATGCCCAGAGAGAGCATTTTGAATTTCTCCTTGAATAGAAACTTGTTCAATTCTCTCAGATCTAGAATAGGTCTGAAGCCCCCTGTCTTCTTTGTTATGAGAAAATAAGGGGAGTAGAAACCTAACCCCTGTTGAGGAAGAGGAACCTCTTCTATTGCCCCTTGGGCAAGGAGAGAAGAGACTTCCTGACCCAACAGGGTCAGAAGAGATGGGGGAGAACTGAATTGCCTCACCATGGTATGGGGAGGAAGGCTAGAGAAATGAAGCTTGTAGCCCTCCCTGATAATAGAGAGGGGGTCCATTGCTCTGATGTGATTTGTTCCCATCTGGGAGCAAAATGAGCTAGCCTTCCAGGAATGGTGAGGGGCTCTGGTTGTTATAGAGCCAGAAACGGTAAGTTCTCTAGGGGCAAGTCAAAACCCCTGAGGGGGTTGAGCCTGCTGGGGTGCAGCAGACACTGCAGGCTTTGACTTTACTTGCTTAGACTGCTGACGCTTAGCAGCAAAGCGAGGCTGAGCAGATTGTTGGCCAGTATTTGTAGAAAATCTGGCCTTCTTGTAGTAAGGCCTTTTAAAAGGCTTCTTTTTGGCAGGAGTAGAAGTAGACTTAGAAAGTCTATCTAAAGTGGCATTTTCTGCGTCCATTTGAGCAGCTTTAATTTGCCAGTCCTCACCAAATAAGTTCTCACCTGTACAGGGCAGATTCCTGAGGCCATCTACAACCCAGGGTTCTAGATCAGAAGCCTGGAGCCAAGCAAGACGTCGGGCTGCAATAGCAATTCCCGAAGCCCTGCCAGCAACCTCAAAGGAATCAAAGGCTGCCCTGTTGGAGAACTTGGAGACCTCTGAAAGTTGTGTCACCACAGAAAAGAAATCCGCCTTTTTATCCTCAGGGGTAAAGGGGGCAAAATGCTGTACCTTTAGGGCAAGTTCTCTGAGAAACATGCCCATATAAAGGCTGTAAGAATTGATCCTGACTATAAGCATACTAGCCTGGAAAATCTTTCTACCAAAAGAGTCAAGGGTCTTACATTCTCGCCCTGGAGGGGTAGAAGAGTGTCTTTTAGGACTCTTTATCTTCATGGCAGACTTCACCACAATGGAGTGGTGAGGCAGCTGAGTTTTTTGAAACCCAAGAGAAGGAGGGACCCGATACATGGTGTCCAACCTATGGGAATGGGGAGACAGCGTTAGAGGAGTCTCCCACAAATCCATCAAGTGTTCTTGAAGGATTTCATGGATAGGCAGAGTAACTGCCTCTTTAGGAGCTTTAGAGTATCCTAAAATATCCAATTTTTTTGATCTGGGTTCTTTTTCAGAAGATGTAGCAATAGAAAGTCCTTTAGCTACATCAACAATGAAATCCTGAAAGGATAAATCCTCTGGAGGAGACATCCTCCTCTTTGGAGAAGAGGGCTCCTCAGGAAGATCAAGCTCAGCAAAGTCATCAGAGGAATTGAACTCATCAGAAGAATCTGAGTATTCTCTCTGTGCTTGCAATGCACGATACGCATACCGATCGATATCGACATCGGGCGTATCGGGCATGGGATCGGTATCGGGCGAAAGCCTGAATCCGGCATGCGGAACCGATCGACGCTTGGAAGTCGATGGTCTCGGTTCCGGTGTGGATACCGGAACCCGAGTCGGTACCGAGGGCGTCGCAGCCTTAATGAAAGCCAGAACGGCCTGCTGCATGGTCTGGACAGTATTGCCCATAGACGCCACTGCTGCCTGGATGTCGGTACCGGTATGGGCCGGTACCCCAGAGCAGTCCAACAGGTGATCAGTCGAGGCCGTGCCATCGATGTCAACCTGTGACCCCATGGTTGCTTTGGAGGCCGGAGCCTCCCGCCGGGGTTTTTTGGCCTGGGCAGAATCCTCGAACTCAAGATTGAGAGCCTCTTGATCTTTTGAAAGAGATTTGCTTTTAGAGGATTTGCCCACAGAAAGTTTGGTTACCTGAGATCCATCCGGAGAGGAAGACCTGGATGACTGTGATGCTGGATTATCTGAAGCAAACAGCACATGGAACTTGTTGGCCCGGTTCTGCAAACCACGTTTAGACATCTGGGAGCAGGATGGGCAGTCTGGTATGGAGTGGTCAGGTCCCAAACATTTAAGACACCATTCATGGGTGTCTGTGACAGAAATGACAGCACTGCACTTGGTACACTTTTTAAAACCAGGGGCTGGCTTCTCCATGAGGAGAATTTGTGTAGGCCTAAAGGCCTAACAAAAGTTACCAAGCTGTGCTGAAGAAAAATAAAAAAGATTTTTTTTAATTTTTTTTTTTAAAGAAAGAGAGAGAGACCGGCGGTACCGGTTTCGGTATGGGGAAGGCAGGTACGCGGTCTAAAGAAACAAACAAAATTAACAATTTCTTCAGCGGTGACAGGAACACGACCTGCTGGCTCCGCGGAAAAAGAGAAACTGAGGAGAGCTGGTCAGGAAGGCGGGAAGGCAGCGCGCACGCGCTGTGGGAAGCCCCAAAAGCTTTTCATCTGAAAAGCTGGGGAGCTTTCCCGCGCAGGCTCCGTCGGTTCCGACGTACCCATATGTGAGGACTTATTCCTGCTTGTTCCTGGAGATACAGCAACTTCCACACCATTCTGTGGTTGTCTAATACCCTCTCTAAAGAGTGATACCAGCAGGGGGAGATGCTCAGACTTCAGATTCTCTCAGGAGAAAATATTTCCAGAATGCTATTCTCTTCCCTCACTGCTTCTTATAAACTCTTCATAGGCCAATATACAGTACAAAATATTTCCTGTACGATTGAATAGTACATAGTGCATCGGGTTGCTTGATTTCACTGTAGCTACTTTTTCGTTGATATCCCAGAAACGTAGGCCTCCTTCCACTAGCAGCTTCAAGAAGGGTAGCCGTAGCAGCAAACTAGACATCCATATACTATGCTTGTTGCATCTCAGGCCCAACGACAGCATCCTTAGCTAAACTACCAGCCACAGGATGATACCTAGAGACTGTATGATTTGATAACACCAAACCCAATTCTACGGCATTGCATTGAGCCAAAGCCATTCCACGGCATTACATTTCAACAGTCTCTCACCAATTTTCCTGTTGAACTCCTCCTCAAATATTGCTGATGCCAATGTTTTATTTATTTTATAGGGTTTTTTTATACCACTATCATTTCAGTCAAAGCGGTTTACATTGTAACTTAAACTTGATAATGTACATTAAAACAGGGACATTGATAACATGGATTTTTCTGAGACAATAGAGGGTTAAGTGATTTGCCCAAGGCCACAAGGAGTGATAGTAGAAATCAAACACTAGTCTCTTGGTTCGCAAGCCATTGCTCTAACCATTAGGCTACTCCTTCACTCTACAGTTGAAGACACTGCCGTAGACGAGCCACTCCTGAGGTCCTTTTAAGACTGGTGCGGCCTCTCTAACAATGAAGTTGAGCAAACCTCTGTCCAGTGGTGCTTGGAGAATACTGTGGCTGCAAGTACCTCTGTGTTCTTGATATTAATGCTTCTAGGCCTTCACTTGACATCAAGTGCCTTCATACCGACAAAGAAAAGGATGAATTCTTTATCTTATTTAGCCAGGAACTGATCAATGTATGTTTCAGGAGGCCCCTATTGATGCTTGACTGATGGAGATCAATGCCCACTCTGCATCTGGTGTAGCTCCTGGACCCAAGGACATGCCTCCCAATGCTGATGGACCAGACTTAGCAACACCAAAGATCTTTTTCATGTTGCTCTTCATGGCCATGAATCACTTAGTCATTTATGACCAGAAATGGAACAGTGGGGAAGGGGATGTTCATGATCAGGTGTGAGGCATTGGAAGCACCAGTTTGGGTACATGTCCCATAAAAGACAGTCACTGTGAAATCAAACTCCTCAATTTTGAGTATACAGGAGCACAAAATCTAAGCAAAAACAATTTAACAAAGAGAGGGCACACATATTACCAGCTCTGAGAAAAAGACGACTGAGGAGGTTCCATGTAATGATGTCAAGCAGCAAATCGGGTCCATGTACGTTGGCGCCTCTCAAAGGATTCCAGAAATGTTTTTTAAGCTTATGAGACTTGCTCATATGGGCTTTGTCAGATGACTTCACCCAGCTGTGAACGTCTGCTATCTTGCTTGTCCTCTGAGAACTCACTATTATCTCATGTCACAGTACCAACCCCAGCTGTCACTGACTTGTGAGCTCAGGCGTCCTGTTCTGCTTTCATCATGAGGCTTAGTGGTTGGGGCAGGTTACCTCAGGCTGGAGGGCCAGGGGTTCAAATCCCACTAGAAGGCAGCAACCTTGGGCCGGAAGAACTGGGGTTTCTAGTCTCATAGGTGCTCCTTGTGGCCTTGGGCAAGCCACTTAACCCTCCATTGCCTCAGGTACAAAAGAGAGACTGTGAGCCCTTTGAGGACAAGGGAAAAATATATATACAGTACCTGAATGTACACCGCCTTCACTGGTAGAAAAAGCAGTATATAAGCCTAGTTAAATAAAATAAATCATAATAGGCTATACACACACCAAATCTCTTAGTAACTACAATCCTGTGCTCATCCACAGGCACATCACACAGGATATGAGAAATGTCATACTAGAGACTTGTAAGGAAAGCGCTCCATGTCACCAGACCTGAAACTCATAGGGAACGAGATCCATACTGCCACTCTATAACTACCTACCTGAGACTCGAAGGGAAGAAATGCCACGTTGATCTCCTTCAAGGTCTTGATAGCCTTTGTCACCCGTGCTTTTCCAATCTCTCTGAAAAGTGAATCTGGACATGCTGCAGCAAAGTTGCAAGAAGCAGATAATGTAAAACTGATATTAAAAAAAATGTCCATATGTCAGCAATAGGCAAGGAAATCTACAATAGCTACACAAGTAGTCTCAATCTACTTACTAAATGGCAAACAATTTGATCTGCAAAAACTAGCACTACACCAGCTGTAGCCTGCACCTGACTTGGTAGTTTTAATACAGAATAATTGGACATGAGCACACAACTTTCCTGATACTTAGAAGTAATGTTTTCAGAGTGGATGGAGACAAAGTGGCTAAGCCAGAATGTGATAAAATGCGAATACTGTTCAGAATGCTTTATCTTTCTTGTGATAGAGCAGTTTGTATGTGTATGCAAGTAAAGCTTGCATTGCTGCTGTCCATGGTTTAATTGTTCTATATTAGGAAAGGGTATGTGGGAAGCTTGTGCTGTTGCTGCCAGTACAGCTGCTTTTTGGTGGTGGGCCAGTGCTTCCTATCAGTTTTGTCTACCATCAACCAACTGAAGCAGAGACAGAACTGAATTAGCTCACAGAATTACAGGACAATTCTTCCTGACTCCTGCAAAAGACTGAGTGTTAGGCCAACTTGAAGATTACAACTTTAGAGTAATGTAGGCATCCTGTTTGCTGACCATTATTTCCATGTTTCAATAGGAAGATAGATAAGTGACCACAGGGGGAAAAAAAAAAGATAGGTGGGACAAATAGAAATGATATATATAGCCAGAGGACAGAATCATGGTAATTTTTCATCTCCTGAATATTTATCTAAAAGTATGATGTAATACAGTGCCTACTGCACTGCTTCATGCACCAAAACTCCTTCTCTAATGACTTTGCCATGCACCAGATACTCACTGTCAGTGAAGAAGACATGTGCTGCTTTGTACGTGAAGGTTGGAGTGTCCTTGAAATCACTGATAAGAGCCCGTACAGACTAGAGAAACAGAGGGAAAGACAAAAAGTTACAGATCAATAGAGCATAGATAGAGTTGAAACATATACAAGTGCTGTTCTCCTATGCTGGAACATCAGCACTTATGCAGACATTGCAAGTTAACCCTATATTCAAGCTGCTTCCAAAGAAACATGTTCCAACCTGTGCTGGCAGATAATGAGAAAAGACATAGCCATGTTGACAATGGGTGTTTTGCACCATTTTTCCTATTTTATTTTTGTGATGAAAAAAAGACAAGGGCATTAAGAGAACTGAAATTTAATGTCATATCTTAAGAGATTCCTTAAGACAAACAAACCAAACCTATTGTTTTTGTGCTTTTTTTTTTTTTTACTGCCACAAAGTTCTCTGACATAAGCTGGGATGCCTGACCCTTCATGCTCCGACAAACTATACCAGGCACCAGTGATCTGTATCAATAACTGACATGTGCTTAGAGCACCATCTGTACTTTTTGAAACTACAAAGGACATCCATGGAAACATGGCCAAAGTGAAATTTTAAAAAACTTGATGTTTAAAACAATCCAGGCACCATTCAAAGCAGCTGAGGATGCTCAAAATTTTTGAAGAAATGTATAAGAAACTGAAACTCTATGCAGGAAGACTAGGGTAGGAGCACTACTGAGGTGACATAATGCAGAATTATGGGACAGTGTTACTTCACAGAGAAGAAAAGGAAAGACACTGGCTCAGATGCATCCGAAGGTCTCCACTTAGACACCAAAGTCCTCCCTTGATGTATGAGCCAATTGGTCTCCTGCATTTCTCAGTCTCCTTTCCTTCCTTTTGTTTCCCATATTACCTATACTCATCATTACTCTGTAACCTAGGCCGCTTCATCTGGGAACAGCAGAAATAAGTCTTCACATATGGGTACGTCGGTACCGACGGAGTCTGCGCGGGAACGCTTCCCAGCGTCCAATCAAAGAGCTTTTGAAAGCATCCCACCACACCTGCGTGCTGCCTTCCTGCCTTTCCCAACTGCCTCTCCTCAGTTAAGTTTTAAAGCTGAGACAGAGAGAGAGAGAGAGAGGAAAGGAAAGATAGATAGAGATACAACTCCTGGGGAGGTGGGTGGGTTGTGAAGACTTATTCCTGCTGTTCCCAGAGATCACCTGTTACAGGTAAGTAACTGTGCTATCTCCAGGAACAAGCAGGAATGAGTCTTCACATATGGGGACTCCCAAGCTGAGATGCCTGGAGTCCCAGCATGTCATAGGTTGGAACATGCTATCCCCCACAACACCAGGCATCCTGAGGATGGAGGGTAGGAGTTGAAAAAAGAAGGGTGCTATGGAACAGCTAACCTAGCATAGGACTGCAGACAAGAAGTCCATGTGTGGATGATAATTATCATCAATGATATTGAAAGAAATATTGCGATATGGACCTCCCCTAACAGGATTACACAGCAGTAAGGAGGTTCATGGGATCTACTGGGGAACCCAGTAGAGGAACCTCAAGGAGGACCTCACTGAGAAGTGGAGGTAATAAACCTGTAGGAAAAAACAGTGGAGGTCAGACTCCTGAAAGGTAAAAGGGGACCCCAGTAATAACAGGGGTAGTACAAAAACGGTGGGCCTTCAGCGGAAGGCTTTATAATAAAAGCTAAACTCTTTTGGAAACAGAGTGGCTCACCCTTGGGAGCAAAAAGAGAAGGCTGACCTATTTGGACAAACAGGCACAGTCCTTGTGGGAGGAAAAGGTATGGAAACCCCTTGTATCCCAAAAGAAAGGACAAACGCCTGAGGCGATAGAGCCTGTGATTAACTGAAGATCCGCACTGTCCCTCCTAACTGGAGTCAGCTAGGAGAGATACTGGAACATGGAGAGCTTTAGAGGTACCTAAACCTTAAGGTTATAGTGGAAGTTGTTAACTACCACAGAAGTGGTTGTGCGTGTAGAACACAAAACATGCTGGATAGCATAAGTATGGGTAAAGCCCATCTGTCAGTATCATATAGCTGTATGAGTCTAGACAGTCAGGTAGATAAATATGCAGAATACATATCTACCGATAATAAAATAGACAGATATATATATAGATAGATAGATAGACAGACATATACATTGGGTTAAAACAGCAAAATCCGAACTAGCCCCTTACATTTTGAAATTGGTAAATCAATCCCTACTTCAAGGCTTAATGCCAGATGACTTTCAAATACTCAGCAATTCGCCCTTTACTAAAAAATAAAACCCTTTACAGCTCTGACCCCTCATCATACCGTCCCATCGCCAGCATACCTTTCTTAGCCAAAATCATTGAAAAGGTAGCTCAAATACAACTTCAAGATCATATTGATACCAACTTCCCTTTAGATGAGTACCAGTATGGCTTTCGCTCATATCACGGAGTGGAAACCTTACTCATATCCCTTTTTGATTCACTTATCCGAGGTATGGATAATTTAAAACAGACCTTCTTGCTCATATTCCTTGACATTTCCTCAGCCTTTGACAGTGTTGATCATAATACGCTTTTATCCAGACTATCCCAACTAGGTTTAAAAGATACCACCCTTAACTGGTTTAAGTCCTACATTTCTAATCGTTTCCAATATGTCCATTTAGACCATTCCCCTTCACTTCCATTCCCACAAGAACGTGGCATCCCACAAGGATCCTCACTATCAGCATTACTTTTTAACCTTTACATACAACCTATTTGTGCAATCTTCCAACGCCACAATCTAAAATATTTTATCTATGCAGACGACATCATGCTATTCGCCCCTTTGGACATAGCTAATCTTAACTTAAACAGAATAGCCACCTGCCTCCTTGAAGCTGAACAATGGCTCCAGTCAGTCCATATGGATATCAACTTCAAAAAGACTGAAGCACTCTTCGTAACCAGAAACACCACCTTCACCCCTCCAACTACCATCAACCTTATGAACTCTTCCTGTCAAATCTGAAATTAAATACCTTGGAGTTACACTAGACAAAACTCTAAGCATGACTAACCACGTAAAACAGACTGCCAAAACTATATTTTTTCAAACTGAGAACCATACAGCAACTCAGACCCCTCATTGACACCAACGATTTCAGAACAGTTGTCCAGGCTCTCATTATGCCACATTTAGACTTCTGCAATGGCATACTCCAAGGAACATCTAAAAGGAATCTTCACATCCTTCAAAGAGCTCAAAATGTCACTGCTCGAATCATTGTGAAAGCCAAAATATTCGATCACATCTCTCCCATCCTATATGCTCTCCACTGGCTTCCTATCTATTGTACGATTCAATATAAAACACTTGTCACCACTTTTAAACTCATTAATGACTTAGCCCCTTCACAGTTGGCATCTCTACTCCAGACTCCATCAGAAAACAGAATTAGAAGAAGAACCAATCTCAACATGCTACTAATTCCCCTGGCCGTGAGAAAATCAAAACAAATAACCACCAACACTGCTTTTTCATATTATGCACCCAGCCAATGGAATAAACTGCCATTAAAACTAAGAGAGATCAAGGACCTTACCACTTTCAGGAAGGAACTTAAAACCTACCTATTTAGTCAACACTACAGCAACCTACAACCTGAAATCAAATCTACTACACAAGAATATACAACTAACCAAACACAAATCTATCCCACCTAATTCTAAACCTCATGTAATTTCCCAACACCGTACTTATGACCACAAATAACTTATTATAAATAGTTTTGTCAATCATGTAAATAATCTACACCTTGGTTTATTGTAACTTAGTTTTATGTTCCTTTATATTCTTATGTTAACAACCTACACATTGTTTTCATTGTAACCTAGTTCTTATGTAATTCAGTTCTTATGTTCACTTTAATGTTCAATGTAACGCAATACTGCACTGTTTGCTATATTGTTGATTAAAGTTCCTTGTAAACCGCCCCTGATCTCTGGAAGGGGCGGTATAAAAAAGCACACAAATAAATAAATAAATATAAGAATATATCTATAGTGAGATATGAAGGGGCATAAAATACACGCAAATGATAGACATCTGTAAGATGTATGCTATAGATATGAATATATAGGCCTCTATATGGGTGTCTGCAATGAAGCAGACAGAGATATGCCTACAGAACGCTATTCACATAGGAAATGTGGAGAGGAAAGATTCATCTAACAAGAAGGTGGAACCTACTTGAGAAGATATATAGAGAATCTATTCCCACTGGTTATGAACTACAGGGATGCTAGCTAGTGAAATAGCCAGGACAGTTACGTGAAAAGCAGAGGATGATATCAGTCTGCAGCCAGCAAGTCCCGAGTATTCCAGAACTCTAGCATGGTAAGTGAACAGAAGACGCATAAAAAGGAGATACCATGCTGACCTACTTAAGGGCAAAAAGGTATCATGCGTTCTTACCATGAGGACGAGCTGCAAGGAGAAAAGCATATTCCCGATTGGAAATACTATGGACCAAAGCAGCTTTCACGTAAGAGAAGGCCTATGTCCTTTATATTAAAAAGGAGATAGTGAAAAAAGGGAGAACCTTTCTAGTCATGGGAGACATGACTGAAAAAGCCTTTTCCAACCATCTAGGATAGCTGTTGGAGAAAAAACCCTCATGCTCTATAGCAAGGGCCCATAGTGGAGAGCTTCTCTGTAGAATTGCAGAGAGCATGATGCAGGAGAATGAGGAGATAGAACTGGCAGCTGGAGAGCCAGTAGCTATGTCAAGTATGCTGCCAAACACAGGGGAATGGAGATGGCAGAAAGAGAAGACCATCCAACAAACCTGTAGTGAAATAATTTCCAAGACAGATGACAGCACTGACTTGGAGCCACTACTAAGAACAGACAGAATGTTAGTGGAGGACAAATCTGGTTGCTGGTGGACAAGAACCAGTGGTCCAAACAATAAGGCTCCTGCATAGGCAGCTGCTTGCCAGACAGCAGAAATAATCTTACTGTTTAAAAATAGAAAGAACAGACAGAACAGGAGTAGAAAACTTTGGACATGTCTGATGAACTGCCTCAAAGCAAGATTGAAAAAGAGGAGTCAACTCAGAGAGGAAAACTCCGCAATGGAAAAGTAACAAAACTGGAGAGGCTGAAGAAAAAGCCCTCCAATGAAGCAATACCGCTCTTACAGAGGAAAAGCTTAGGTAAGAGGGTAAGGAGAATGGAGCTGAAGAAGACTTACAAACTAGTAAGTCTATAGAAAGGAAAAAAGACATGCTGGCACAGGAAACTATTATTTGATAGTGGTTAGGCCTCTTTCCCTAGCAGGAATTAGAGGAGAACCCTGTGACCTATAGGCATGAACATCCTGACAGCTCATAGAACATAGAAAAAATGGATGTCTTTTGGGAAGAGATCCATGTCTAGGGTTTAGAATGAAAGCAGTGGATTGCCTCTATTGAGAAGAAGCAACTGCAGATTCTAACCCCAAGAGTCAAAAGCACCTGATGATTGATCAGAAACCCTGTGGTTGCTGGGTTTGCTGAGCCTGGTAAGAGGTTGAATTCTGCAGACCAGGATGATGATTCCCTTGTTTGGGAACATCTGTATGATGGGCAGATAATGCATAAAACCTTCTTCGCCTATGGGAAGAAAGTTTGGCAGGACATTTCCTACCTACTGGGACAGAAGAAGGTGCAGAACAGCCCCTAGGAACAGGTAAGTCAGTGGACAACTGAGTAACCTGACGTAAAGACTCCTTGTTGAAAAGATTGTCTCCAGTGCAAGAAGTATGTCCCAGTCTTTGTTGTGCCCATTTGTCCAAGTCTGAAGCTTGGAGCCAGGCTCTACGTCGTGCCCCTTGTCACACCTCCTTAGCCCCAGCGGTGACTCCTGGTATTATAAGGCTTCTGAGGTGGGTAGTTGTGTCGTGCTTCTTTATATGAATCACACAGTCAGATTTACTTTATCAAATTAAGGGTTTTATTCCCCGTCCCAAAAGGTATGTCTTCATCCAAGGAACATAAATTAAGAGCTTACTCTGCTCAAACAAAAGTAATCAAAACAACAACAAAAACAGCTTCCTTCAGCATGTATTCTTTAACTAAACTTAAAGAAAACAGTTTTAAATGTCCATCTGTGTTTAGAGAGAGATATCAGCACTTTCTATATTTGTATCCTGGTATATTACACAGATTCTGTTACCTCAACGAAAACTCAGGTTCAGACAGGGCATATGAACATTCCATTAATGTTGGGTCTGGTAAGGCTCCTGAATCCTCATATTCCATAGGCTCAGACCCATTGCTATCTTCTGCCTTTCCTTCAAACGCTGAATAAAAGTCTAGCAGGTTTCCCTTATCAAAGAGGAAGTTCTTCCGTCCCTGCACAGCACTGCTTCTCTGGGGAGTATCAGAAAGTTCTGCAAGCTGCTTTCTAGAGCTTTGCCCCCTCTGGTGCTTCAATGCACTGCTACGGTCTTCAGCTACCCTGTAATTGGTAGAGTATCCCTGCCGGGTCTGCCTGAGCTGTTTGGAGTCAGCTGTGTCTAATTGCCACTGGTGTAACGGAGGTTCTCTTGGAGCTGAAAGTTTACAACAAGGGATTTGTTCAGCCTTCCCAGGTAAATAAAACTTTCTTTCCTTAACCTTTTTATAAGCAGGAGGGAAGTTACTAACAGGTTCTGTATAAGAGGGATTTCTATGGTTATTTCTATATCTACAAGGCTCTTCTCTTTCTTTCAATAAATAGCCTTTGTATCTGCTTTCTGCTTCTGTGTCTACAGCTGCAGTCTTCTCATACCTTGTTGGCTTTTCCCAGGCATTCACACTGTCAGGGTGTTGCCTTCCCTCTGAACCATACTGGCCTCTGAATTCCCCTCCAGAGTTCTTTCCTCTCTCTGCAAGGTTCCTCTCTCCAATACTTCCTTCCTTTCCAAGGTTCTCTCTCTCTCCAATGTTCTCCTTTCCAGGGTTCTCTCTCTCTCCAATGTTCCCCTTTCCAGGGTTCTCTCTCTCTCCAATGTTCCCCTTTCCAGGGTTCTCTCTCTCTCCAATGTTCCCTTCTCCAAGGTTCTCTCTCTCTCCAATGTTCCCTTCTCCAAGGTTCTCTCTCTCTCCAATGTTCCCTTCTTCTAACTGTTTGAGAGTTTCTTTTATGTACGTCATCCCTGACTCCACCTTTTCTCTGTTGCCTCCTATTGGTTGAGGCAAATTCCCTTCCTGGGTGGGTTTCTACTGGGTCTGAACAGCTGTGCCTAGGTTGTCCTTGGCAACTGTCAAGCTTTTCTCCCTTCAACCTGTCACTTTCACTGAAATCATTCACACGGTTTTGCTCTGTTTCTAGCTGATCCCGATCCACCCTATGACACCCTATACTTATAGCAGAGGTCCTGCTAACAGACTCAAAAGAGTCTAGGGAAGCACGAGTAAGAAACCAAGAGATATTCTGAAGATGCTTAAGCAGTAAAGAATAGCCTGCACTCTTGGACTCTGGAAGGGAAAGAGTCAAAAGATGTAATTGCTTTGTGACCTCCTCAAGAGAGAGACTCATATAAAAAATATATGAGAGAATTCTTGCAGAAAGCATAGATGTCTGGAAGGTTTGACGTCCAAAGGCATCTAGTGTCTTAGACTCACGACCTGGCAGATAAGAAGAGTGCTTTTTCTTACTCTTTATCCGCCTCATTGCTGATTCTACTACTATGGAATGATGAGGAAGTTGAGTCTTTTGAAACCCTGGAGAGGGGGGCACCTGATATAAGAGATCAGTTGCTCTGGAAGGTGGGGGTACCCTTAAAGGTGTTTCCCACATTCCTAGAAGGAGATCCTGCAAGGAATGATGCAAAGGAAGCATTATGCTCTCCTTTGCTTTGGTAGGAACAGAGCCTTGTACAGGATCATGTCCCGGGATAGGAATGGCAAGAGATCTAGGAGGAAACTCTGAAAAGAGGGATCTCCAACGGGAATCTCCTTTGGACAGGTTAGATCTGAAAAACTAGCCTGAGCACCGAAAGAGCTATCCAAATATATAGGAATAGAAGATCCTGCACGGTGCAGTGTAGAATCCTTAAGGGATGGTCGCCGGTACTGGCTGTCAGGAGCAGCGACCGTCAGTACCACATCGTCCATGCCAGGTATCGAATCCAAGCTTGGTATAGAAGGGAGCGATCCTGTTGAAAAAAGCATGGCAGGAGTTGGCCACGATGCTACTGTGGATACCAGTACCGATGGCAATACCGGTACCGATGTCGGAGCCGAGCCCGACACAGACATCGGAGCAGCCATCGGTGAAAGTTCAATCGGTACCGAGGTAACCGAAAACCTCCGGCCGCTATCCTCGGTACCGAGCCTCCAGTATCGATCGGTGTCGGTACCAAAGCGTGTTGGTACCCAGTCTTCCAGACTAGAGATTGATTCCAAACTTGGCATCGAGGGCAAAGAGCCTGATGAGCGAAGCATGGAAGGCACCGACCGCAAGGGTAATGTGGACATCGGTACCGAGTTCGGTACCGTGTCTGATACCAGTGGATGAAGGTCAACCAGTGGCAACTAGAACATAAGCCCAGTATTCTGTTTCCAAAAGTGGCCAATCTAGGTCATACGTACCTAGCAGTTTACCCAAGAGACACAGGTTCCACAATGCCTGTATTGGTTCAAGCATTGATATCCTGGGTCCCTTCTTAATAATGGTTTATGGACCTTTCCTCCAGGAACTTGTCCAAACCTTTTTTAAACCCAGCTACATTAACAGCCTTTACTACATCCTCCGGTAACAAATTCCAGAGTTTGATTACACGTTGAGTGAAAAAATATTTTCTTTTTATTAGTCTTAAATAGTTTACCCTGTAGCTTCATTGCATGTCCCCTAGTCTTTCTATATTCTGATAAGGTAAACAATCGATCTATGTTTACCCGTTCCACTCCATTCATTAATTTATAGACTTCTATCATATCTCCCCTCAGCCGTCTCTTTTCCAGTTTAAAGAGCCCCAACCTTTTTAGCCTTTCATAGGAGTATCCTTCCATCCCCTTTACCATTTTGGTGGCTCTTCTCTGAACCTTTTCTAAAATCGCTATATCCTTTTTAAGATACGGCAACCAGAATTGCACACAATATTCAAGGTGCGGTTTCACCATGGAACGATATAGAGGCATTATAATATCTTTTGTTTTATTTTCCATTCCTTTCCTTATCATACCTAGCATTCTATTTGCTCTCTTGGCCGCCGCTGCACACTGGGCCGAGGGTTTTAACATGGTATCCACAATGACGCCTAAATCTTTTTCCTGGGTGGTGGTTCCTAATGTGGAACCTTGCATCGTGTAACCATAGTTTGGGTTGTTCTTCCCTAGGTGCATAACCTTGCACTGCAACACATTAAATTTCATCTGCCATTTTGATGCCCAGTCTTCCAATTTATCAAGATCCTCTTGCAATTTTCCACAATCCTCCTGGGTTTTAACAACTTTAAATAGTTTTGTGTCATCTGCAAATTTGATAACCTCACTCGTTATTCCACTTTCCAGATCATTTATGAATATGTCAAAAAGCAGCGGACCCAGCACAGATCCCTGGGGTACACCACTATTCACCTTTCTCCATTGGGAAAATTGGCCATTTAGCCCTACCCTCTGCTTTCTATCTTTTAACCAGTTCCTGATCCACAATAGTACACTGCCTCCTATCCCATGACTCTTTAGTTTTGCCAAAAGTCTCTCATGAGGGACCTTGTCAAAGGCTTTCTGAAAGTCCAGATACACAATATCAACCAACTCACCTTTGTCCACCTGTTTATTCACTCCTTCAAAAAAACATAACAGACTAGTAAGACAAGATCTTCTTTGTCTAAAGCCATGTTGGCTGTCTCCCATTAGGTCGTGACCATCTACATGCTGAGTAATTTTATTCTTTATGATGGTTTCTACAATTTTTCCCGGTACTAATGTCAGGCTCACCGGTCTGTAGTTTCCCGGATCACCCCTCGAACCCTTTTTAAAAATTGGTGTTACATTGGCAATCCTCCAATCCTCAGGTATTAGAGATGATTTTAATGATAGTTCAGAGATTACTGATAGCAGGTCTGCAATCTCAAATTTCAGTTCTTTCAACACCCTTGGATGTATACCATCCGGCCCAGGTGATTTGCTACTCTTCAGTTTATCTAATAGTTGTAAGACATCTTCCCGATGTATCGATATTTCCTTCAATTCTTCCACACCTTTAAATACCACTTCAGTCATGGGTAACATCCCTACATCTTCCTCAGTAAAGACCGAAGCAAAGAATTCATTCAGTCTCTCCGCTATCGCCTTGTCGCCTCTTAGTGCTCCTTTAACCCCTTTATCATCTAATGGACCAACTGACTCTCTCACAGGTTTTTTGCTACGAATGTACTTGAAAAGGTCTTTATTTCGCGTTTCTGCTTCCGCAACAAGCTTCTTCTCAAATTCTCTCTTTGCCTGCCTTATCAATGCCTTGCATTTGACTTGCCAGTGCTTGTGCTGTTTCCAGGTTTCATCATTTGGCTCTTTTTTCCATTTCCTGAAAGATGCTTTTTTGGCAACAGCCTCTCTGACCTCACCTTTAAACCATGCTGGCAGTTTTTTGGACTTCCTTCCACTTTCCTTAAAGCGTGGAATACAGCTGGTCAGGGCTTCCAAGATAGTATTTTTCAACTACACCCAAGCTTGATGTACGTCTTTAACCTTTGCAACTGCTCCTTTTAGTTTTTTCTTAACTGTTTTCCTCATTTTATCATAGTCTCCCTTTCGAAAGTTAAAGGGTAGTACTGTGGATTTCCTTACTATCCATCCTCCACTAATTAAATCAAAGGTGATCATGCTATGATCACTATTGCCAAGTGGCCCCAACACCCTTATCTCTTGCACTACATCTGGTGTTCCACTAAGGACTAGGTCTAATATTGCTTCCCCTCTGGTCGGTTCATGAACCAGCTGCTCCAAGAAGCAGTCATTTATTTCATCTAGGAACTTTATCTCCCTAGCATGTCCTGTTGTGACATTGACCCAGTCGATGCCGGGGTAATCGAAATCACCCATTATTATTACTGCACTGTAACGTTTGCTAGCTTCCTTGATTTCTTTGAGCATTTCATCATCTATTTGTTCATTCTGGCCAGGCGGACGATAGTACACCCCCACTGCCATCGCCTTCCCCTTTTTACATGGAATTTCAATCCATAGAGATTCTACAGCAAATTTTGTTTCTTGCAAAACTTTAATCCTTTCTGACTCAATGCCCTCTCTAACATAGAGCGCAACCCCTCCACCAATTTGATCAGCTCTATCATTACGATATAGTTTGTACCCAGGTATCACAGTGTCCCACTGGTTGTCCTCCTTCCACCATGTCTCTGATATTCCACTCATATCTAACCTCTCGTTTAGTGCTATATATTCTAACTCTCCCATCTTGTTTTGTAGACTTGTAGCATTTGCATACAAGCATTTTAGAGACTGTATTTATTCATATCAATTTGGCTATTGGTAGACATGGGTAATTTGGGATCTTTAAGCTCTGTCTGCTCCATACTCGAGGGCATTTGGGCTACTTTACTCTTTTTTGGAACCTCTCTGCTTTTTGTAGTATCCTTCAAGGATACATTCTTCCGAACCATGCGCTCTTGGGCGACTGTCGGCTTTCCCCTATTATCTAGTTTAAAAGCTGCTCTATCTCCTTTTTAAAGGTTAATGCCAGCAGCCTGGTTCCATCCCGGTTAAGGTGAAGCCCATCCCTTCGGAAGAGCCCCTCCTTTCCCCAGAATGTTCCCCAGTTCCTAACAAATCCAAACCCCTCATCTCTGCACCATTGTCTCATCCACGCATTGAGACTCCGGAGCTCTGCCTGCCTTTTGGGTCCTGCGCGTGGAACGGGAATTATTTCGGAGAACGCTACCCTGGAAGTTCTGGATTTCAACTTCCTACCTAAAAGCCTAAATTTAGCTTCCAGAACCTCCCTACCCCATTTTCCTATGTCATTGGTACCGACATGTACCAAGACAGCAGACTCCTCCCCAGCACTATCTAAGACCTTATCTAGGTGGCGTGTGAGGTCCGCTACCTTCGCACCAGGCAGGCATGTTACCAGGCGATCCTCACGTCCACCAGCCACCCAGCTATCTACATGCCTAATGATCGAATCACCAACTATAACTGCTGTCCTAACCCTTCCCTCATGGGCACTTGGCCCTGGAGAAATCTCCTCGGTGCGAAAGGGGTTTACATCACCTGGAGGACAGGTCCTAGTTACAGGATCACTTCCTGCCTGGAGCCTAGCATCACCTGGGGCCTAGCATCACCAGGATCACTTCCTGCCTGGGGCCTAGCATCACCTGGAGGTGGGACTTCAGGACTATATCCCTGTAGGTCTCGTCTATGTACCTCTCTGTCTGTCTTATGTTTTACAAGTCTGCTACCAGGGCTGTGGAGTCGGTAGATAAATGTTCCGACTCCGACTCCTCAGTTTTTTGTACTTCCGACTCAGACTCCCCGACTCCGACTCCTCTGTATTAATATGTGAATGTATTGACTTGGGTGGGTGGCATTGCAGTAACTATTCTGGCCACATCAGTAACGATCTCTGGATAAACAAGGATGGCTTCTTCAACAGTAAGTTTTGATGAGCGATCATACTTTTCAACTTCTTCTAGTGCTTTATAAAACTCCTGTTGGAATTTTTTTATTTGGACATTTACTGGTTCTGTAACGCTTATGCAACGTCGCTTTCGTTTAGCAACTTCTATTTTGTTTAAGAAGGAATCAAAGTCTAATTCTTCATTTGAAGAAGATGATCCTGAGTTATCACTATTGCTTAAAAGAAGAACTTCATTCTGTGGAGGTATTTCAGGTCGTAATCCCTTCATGCGAACTGCTACATCATAGAGGGCCTTTTTCCCAGTAGCAGTCTGTTCACTGTTCAACAAAATTCGGCTCATTGGGTCGACATAAATAGCCACTAACAAGATTTCATTTTCCAGCAAAAGACTCTCTCTTTTCATCATTGAAGATGCAATGCCCTCAGCTATTAACCCTCCATTTTTGTTCAGGCGATATAACAGGCTCTTCCATTCCAAGAAGAATTTACCCGGGGTTAGATCGTCACATTGCAACCTCTTGGTGACAGTGAAGGGGTGAAAAAGAAGGTTCTCCAGCTCTTTTGTTTGTGTCCACTGGCTTTCAGTTAATGCAAGATTTTCATTGTCCATTTCTTCTATGAAGTCTTTAAGTTCAAGCAAACGCTTCACCATTAAATAAGTGCTTCCCCAGCGAGTTGTTTGATCTAAAATGGCTCCTTTTCCTGCACGTCTTTTCAAAATTGCATCTGTTTTCGGGGCCCGGAGTCGGAGTCGGAGCATTGTTTGCCGACTCCGACTCCAGGTACCCAAAATTTCCTCCGACTCCGACTCCACGACTCCGACTCCACAGCCCTGTCTGCTACTCTAGCCTCTAGAGAACAGACTCGTTCCCTGAGAGCAGAGAGCTCCTTGCACCTAGTGCACACGTAAGACCTCTCACCAGCTGGGAGAAAATCATACATGTGACACTCAATGCAAAAGACTGGAAAGCCCACATCCCGCTGCTGGACTGCTATCTGCATCTTAGTTTTAAGTTTGTGTTTAGATCTTTAAGTTCTTTATGTACTAAAGGGTGTTATGGATATTTATACCACTAAAACTGTACCTAAGAAGTTTAATATACCTTGTTCACCTGAAGCTTAATTAATCTCAGGTCCTTAGTGTATGACTGATTTGGGTAATGAGCTTCACCTGAGAGCACCTCCTGTCTTTTAAGTTGTGCAAGTACTTATAAAGCTGTGATTATCCCAGGGGAGGGTGGGTGTGGGGAGGGAGGGAGGGAGGGATATAACACTTATTAAAAGAGGGCTGCAACACAGTACCCTGTCCTGTGCTGCTGAGGTAAGCTATATTCTTATTTGATTTAAATTATAGCTCTTTGCTGCTGCTAGGCTCTAACCTATTATGAAATTTAAACTACAAGCTCTCTGCTGGATTCTAAATTTAACCAGAAAGCTCTCTTCTGTGTTTTAATTTGAAACTAAAAGTACTTTGCTGATGCTAGGCCTTAACCTATTATGAAAATTTAAACTACAAGCTCTCTGCTGGATTCTAAATTTAACCAGAAAGCTCTCTTCTGTGTTTTAATTTGAAAGTAAAAGTACTTTGCTGATGCTAGGCCCTGAGTGACTATGAAATTTAAACTACAGCTCTCTACTGGGTATGAAAGGTAACCAGAAAGCTCTCTTCTGTGTTTTAATTTAAAACTAAAAGTACTTTGCTGATGCTGGGCCCTGAGTGACTATGAAATTTAAACTACAGCTCTCTACTGGGTATGAAAGGTAACCAGAAAGTTCTCTTCTGTGTTTTAAATTGAATCTTAAACTGTTGCTACTAGGCCCTGACTGATTTAACAAAAAAATAGTGGGTTCACAGATTAATTAGCTTTAAAAGAAAAAAAATTCCTTTCAGAAAAATTCCCAGAAGTATATACTCACAATTTCAGATTTCTCTCCAGAAGTAACAGCCCCCCTTTCTAGTCCTTCAACTCAAACGGCCTCGGAGGAACCGAGAGTTGCGGATCCGAATCATCGGAAAAGAGCCTTCGGTACTGCCGAGCCCCGGTACCAAGGCGAGTCGGTACCCAGTCCTCCAGACTGGAGATCGATTCTAGACTCGGCATCGAAGGAAGTGAGGCTATCGATGCACATCTGGAGGGTACCGACGTCGGTGGTAGTATCAGTGCTGGTACCGATAATGGAAAGTCAGTCTGGAGAGTATTCATCGGTCCTGAAGGCACTGAGGACGCCAGATGACCATCGCTGGTGAGGAGTGTTTCATCCAACACCAGTGCCGATGCCGGGGTATCGGTACCGCTCGAAGCGGATGCCACCACCGGACACGGCTCAGGTATGTTATGTGAGGGGTGAACCCCAGAAACAACCTAAAACCCCTCAAACGCTTTGGAGACCGAAGACTCCTGCCGGGGTTTTGAAGCCAGTGGGCCGTCGAGGGCAACGCCGGAGCCGTCTACATGCTGTGCATGAGACCTACCACTCGAGGGGCTGGCTAGTCTTAACAGACTGTTTGTGGGTTACCTGATCCTGTGTAGAAGAAGAAAGGGACGGTGCCCTGAAGTTGGAGGGAAACCGTGTATCGAGGGAACCTCGATGTTGAAAACCTCTTCTCACCAAACTGTTGCCTAAAGGCTCCGGAGGAAAAAGGTCAGGACCCAAGCAGGTTAGACACCGACTTAGAGGGTCTAAAAATAAAGTTGTACCGCCACAGTTTGAACATTTCTTGGAGAAAGTGGCTGGCGGTTCCATGAAGGAAAAAGAAGAGGCCTAAAAGGCCTGATAAACTGCAAGACACTATGAAGAAAAAATATCCCTTGAAAAAGGAGATTTTACAAGAAAAGAAAAGAAAAACACCGGCGGTACCGGTGGCGTCGGGGAAGACAGCCGCGACCACAAGAAAACTAAAGAAATAAAATAAGAATTTTCTGGGGTGAAAGGACGACATCCTGCCGGCTCTGCGGAAAACAAAAACTGAGGAGAGGCAGTTGGGAAAGGCGGGAAGGCAGCATGCAGGCGTGGTGGGATGCTTCCAAAAGCTCTTTGATTGGACGCTGGGAAGCGTTCCCACGCAGACTCCATCGGTACCGACGTACCCATATGTGAAGACTCATTCCTGCTTGTCCCTGGAGATATTTTTTTTTAATTTTTGAGTTTTATATACCATTTTCTTAATATAATCAAGGCAGTTTACATATAACTGAACTTAAAACAGTTTACATACATTAGGGACAAAGCAGCAGCAAAGCAAACAAAACAAGCATAATTATACTCAAACTTATTTACAAATGCAGGGAAGATATTTGCATTGATATAAAATAAACAGTTTTAAACAGTGTTAAGTAGGCCTATTTACAGTTGCAGCTGGAGTGTTGTATGTATGTGTTTTATGGACTGTTGTAAGTTACTAAATGGGTAACATTAAGAATAATGGGGCTTGCATTAAACATGCACTGAAAGCATAGTTACTCTCACCTGTAACAGATGATCTCCAGGAACAACAGGAATTTAGTCTTCACATATGGGTATCGTCGGTACCGACGGAGCCTGCGCAGGAATGCTCCCCAGCGTCCAATTGGAAAGCTTTTGGGAGCATCCCACAGCGCCTGCGTGCTGCCTTCCTGCCTTTCCCAACTGTCCCTCTCCAGTTGAGTTTAAAGCTGAGACAAAAGAGGGAAAGAGAAAGAGAGAGAGAGATACAACTCCTAGGGGAGGTCGGTGGGTTGTGAAGACTAAATTCCTGCTGTTCCCAGAGATCACCCATTACAGGTTAGTAACTATGCTATCTCTAGGAACAAGCAGGAATGTAGTCTTCACATATGGGGGGACTCCCTAGCTGCAGATGCCAGGGAGAAGGCCCCAGAAATTGTATACCCTTCTGAAAGGGCTCCACTTCCCCTCATGGATCTCTGGCATCCTACCAGGGATGGTGGGTAGGAGTTGATTAAGTATGAGACAGGTGTTGAAGAACAGCCTGACCAAACAAGGTACCCCAGCAGGAGTCCTTGTATAAGCAGTAATGGGCTGTGAAGGTATGAACCGAAGCACAAGTAGCTGCTCAACAGATGTCGTCGATAGACACAGAGTGAAGATGAGCCATAGAGGCTGCCATGGCTCTCACATTGTGAGCTGTGACATGGCCTTCAAGAGGAAGGTTTTTGCTCTCATAGGCAAAAGATATACACTGTGCCATCCAACAGGACAGTGTTCTTTTGGAGACGAAGTCCCAAATGACTAGGATCAAAAGCAACAAAGAGTTGAGAGGACTTTCTATGTTGCAGTGTCCTTTGTAAGTAAAAGTCCAAAGCTCTTTTGTAGTCCAAAGTATGGAGATTCCTTTCTGCATTTGAGGCATGAGGCCTTGGAAAGAATACAGGAAGGTAAACCGCTTGGTTTAAATGAAAAGGTGACACCACCTTTGGCATAAAGTGTGGATGAGTCCTAAGGACTACCTTATCATGATGGAACCTTGTATAAAGGAGGATCAGCCACCAACGCTTGCAATTCACTGATGAGACGTGCTGATATGATTGCAATGAGAAAGATGACCTTCCAGGAAAGGAATTTCAAAGAGGTAGTGGCTAATGGTTCAAAGAGGGGTTTCATGAGTTGCCCAAGAACCAGATTTAAGTCCCATGCCACCAGTGGTGGCTTAATGGGAGGCTTAGTTAAAAGAAGGCCTCTCATAAATCTCGCTATGAGAGGATGAGACGAAATAAGTTGTCCATTTAGAGGCTTGAAAGAAGCTGCAATAGCACTCAAATGGACTCACTGAATTGGTCTTAAGCCCTGCATTTGATAAATGAAGGAGATACTCCAGTAATGATTCCAGAGGTATCGCAAGATCCTTCTGCGAGCACCATACGGTAAACCTTTTCCACTTAAATGCATAGGACCATCTTGTGGAAAGCTTCCTGGAAGCATAAAGGATATCCTTTACCTGCTGGAAAAGGTTAAGACTGTGAAGGTCTAGGCTTTCAGCAACCAGGCCTTGAGATGCAGAGACTGGGGATTGGGATGCCACAGCATCCCGTCCTCTTGAGAAAGGAGATCTGGAGCAGATCCTAACTCCAGAGGCGGAGCTTGAGAGAGATGCAGGAGCAGAGGGTACCACATTTGCCGTTGCCAACGTGGAGCTATGAGAATCATATGGACCTCTGTCTCTCTGAAGTTTGAACAGGGTTTTGGGAATTAGGGGAATGGGTGGAAAGGCATACAGGAAGCCCTGACCCCAATGGAGGAGGAAAGCATCCCTGGACTGACAACCCTGGGCCGGAATTCTGGAACAGAACTGGGGAAGTTTGGCATTCAGCGGACTTGCAGAGGTCTATGTCCGGGGTTCCCCAAATTTGAAAAGTTTTGGCCACCTGGTCTGCATGGAGACACCATTCGTGTGGAAGCAGAACGCGACCGAGTCCGTCTGCCCAAGAGTTTTGAATGCCAGGAAGATACACCGCAAGGAGATGAATCTGATGCTCTCTGGCGAGGGCCCATAGTCGCAAAGTTTCGTTGCAGAGCGACAGAGAGCCTGTTCCGCCCTGCTTGTTCACATAGAACATGGCTACTTGATTGTCATGGCTACTTGACAAACCACCCATCTGGGCAGCAGCAGAATGGGATAGTGTTGACGGCGGAGGATCACATTTCTGTGACAACGACAACACCACCAAACTTAAACTGCGCGGAAGGAAGGCCCGGCAATCTACTTCTGTATCTTGCCATGAAAACCCAATGGATAGTTACAACAAAACAAATTGTGCTATGGTGCTGGAAGATGAGACTCCCAGGTCGGAAGGCATTCAACTAGCTACTGGGGAAGAGCTGAAGACTTTTCAGAGTAAAGCCAGCATTTATGATGTGGTTGGATCAAAGCCCTCGGGAAGTCTGACTGCTGATGTAGCTGTGCATGAAATGAGAGTCAGAAGCTGTAAAGATATCTTACACATTGGAACATGGAACGTACGAAGCATGAACCAAGGGAAGTTGGAGGTGGTCAAGAATGAAATGGAACGTGTACAACTTGATCTGTTGGGTGTCAGCGAACTGAAATGGACTGGCATCGGGCACTTTGCATCAGATGATCACATGGTCTACTATGCTGGAAATGAAAGACAAAGAAGAAATGGCGTTGCATTTATAATAAAGAAGAAACTTGCAAGAACTGTAATGAAATACAATGCAGTCAGCGAACGCTTAATCTCTATTCGTCTACGAGGATTGCCTATCAACACAACTATAATTCAAGTATATGCCCCAACAACAGCTGCAGAAGAGAATGAAATTGAAGAGTTCTATGAACAAGTACAAGCTGAAATTGACAGAACATGCAAACAGGATATCCTGATAGTCATGGGTGACTGGAACGCAAAAGTAGTTGGAAAATATGGACTTGGCAACAGAAATGAAGCTGGAGAAAGATTGATAGAATTCTGCAAGACCAATGATCTATTCATCTCAAACACCTTCTTCCAGCAACACAAGCGGCGACTGTACACATGGACTTTACCCAATGGATTGTATAAAAATCAAATTGACTACATCTGTGGAAGTCAACGATGGAAAAGCTCTGTAACATCAACAAAGACAAAACCTGGAGCTGACTGTGGTACAGATCATCAACTACTAGTATGCAAACTCAAGCTAAAGTTGAAAAAGAGCAAACCACTCATGAATGCACCAAAATATGACCTTGAGAATATACCACTGGAATTTAAAGACTGCCTGCAAAATCGATTTGCTGCTTTAGATACAAATGACAGAACTCCGGAAGAGTTATGGAATGACATCAAGAAGGTTGTGCTGGAAGAAAGCGAGAAGTCTCTACAAAAGGTGAAAAAGCAAAAACGGCCAAAATGGATGACGGAAGAAACTCTGAAAATTGCCCAGAAACGCAGAGAAGCTAAAGCCAAAGGAGAAAGAAAGACAATTGCAGAACTCAACAGAGATTTCCAACGTGCAGCAAGACAGGACAAGGAAAAGTACTACAATGACACTTGCAAGGAAATAGAAGCAGAAACTATTAGAGGAAGAACAAGATCGGCTTTCCTAAAGCTGCGAGAGTTAAAGAAAATGTTCCAGCCTCGAATTGGAATGTTACAAGATGCTCAAGGTTCTATGTTGAATGATGCTGAGAAGATCAAGAAAAGGTGGAAGGAGTATACAGAGTTTTTAGATGATAAAGATCAAGTGGACCAACAGCCTTTTCAACCTATACCTTATGATCAGGAACCATTGGTGATGAAAGAAGAAGTTGAAGCAGCATTGAAAGCCTTATCAAAGAACAAAGCACCAGGCATTGATAGCATTCCCATAGAAGTAATGCAGCAATCTGATGCAACTGTTACCGAACTTACACGGCTCTGCCAAGAAATATGGACAACAACATCATGGCCAACTGACTGGAAAAGATCTGTGTTTATACCAATACTAAAGAAAGGTGATCCAACTGACTGTGGAAATTATCGCACAATCGCTCTGATCCCACATGCCAGCAAGATTCTACTGAAGATTATTCAAAAGAGACAACAGCCATACCTAGAACAAGAACTACCTGAAGTGCAAGCAGGGTTCAGGAAAGGGCGAGGAACGAGAGACATCATTGCGGATGTGAGATGGATCCTTGAAAAGACTAAAGAATACCAAAAGGATATCTATTTGTGCTTTATCGACTATAGCAAGGCTTTTGACTGTGTAAACCATGAGAAACTCTGGACCACATTAAGAAGAATGGGTATACCAGAACACCTGATCGTTCTCTTGCACAATCTGTACATTGATCAAGAAGCAACAGTTCGAACGGAACAAGGAGAAACAGAATGGTTTAAAATAAGCAAAGGTGTAAGACAAGGCTGCATACTTTCCCCCTACCTGTTTAATTTATATGCAGAACAAATCATCAGAGAAGCAGGACTGTATGAAGACAACAGAGGTGTGAAGATTGGTGGAAGACTCATCAACAATCTTCGCTATGCTGATGATACCACATTACTGGCTGAAAGTGAAGATGATCTGAAACATTTGCTTCTCACAATCAAAGAACATAGTCTCAAAATGGGCCTGCACCTTAATGTAAAGAAGACAAAGATCATGACAACTGGCATAATTAACAGGTTCATCGTTGAAGGAGAAGAAATTGAAATCGTGAACAACTTTAACCTACTTGGATCAACTATCAATAAAGAAGCAACAAGCAGTCAAGAAATCAGACGACGCATTGCTCTTGGCAGAATGGCTATGAAAGACCTAGATAAGATTCTCAAGAGCAGAGATGTCTCTCTCCATACAAAGATTCGACTTGTTCAAGCCATGGTATTTTCAATAACATCATATGGATGTGAAAGCTGGACAGTGAAAAAGACAGACAGGAAGAAAATTGATGCCTTTGAATTATGGTGCTGGCGGCGACTACTGTGTATACCATGGACTGCCCGAAGAACAAACCAGTCGGTACTAGAGGAGATCAAACCTAAGCTTTCTTTAGAAGCTCAGATGACAAGACTTCGACTTTCATACTTCGGACACATCATGCGAAGAGAGAGATCATTAGAGAAAGACATCATGCTTGGCAAGATAGAAGGTCAACGCAAAAGAGGAAGGCCAGCAATGAGATGGATCGCTACAATAACAGCAGCTACGGGTACCAGTCTGTCAACAATGAGCCGCCTGACTGAAGACCGAACACAATTTAGGATAGCTATCCAGAGGGTCGCCATGAGTCGACTACGACTCGACGGCACTTAACAACAACAACAACTTGATTGTCTGTTTGAACTAGGACTCTCTTGTAGCTGAGCTGGGTGTGGAATACTCGAAGAGCAAGGAAGATTGCTCCGAGTTCCTGGAGATTGATGTGGAGATAGGCCTCCTGTGGAGTCCAGGTACCCTACATAGAGAGGCCTTGCAGGTGGGCTTCCCAACCCACCTGTGAAACATCTGTTAGAGTGGCTTGGAGTGGGGGTTGCTGAAAAGGAGACCCCACCAAAAGGTTTTGGGATGACTGCCACCATTGGAGGGATAAAATAAGGCGATCTGAGTTTGCTATTTTGCCTGACATGCAACCTGACGCCCGAGTCCACTGAGTGGATAAAATCCACTGGGCTGCCCTCATATGGAGGCGAGCATAAGGAACCACATGCACAGTGGATGCCATGTGGCCTAGCAACTGTAACATTTCCCAAGCAGTGAGGTGAGGCTTTAACACTGCTTCGGAAGCTAACTGCACAATGCGAAGGCAGCGGGGCTGTGGAAGGAAGGCCCTTGTCTGTCTAGTATCCAGCAGAGCTCCTATAAACTCTAGGGATTGAGTGGGAGCAAGGTTCGATTTTGGGAAGTTTAGCACAGTTACTTACCTTAACAGGTGATCTCTGGGAACAGCAGGAATAAGTCTTCATATATGGGGTACGTCGGTACCGACGGAGCCTGCGCAGAAACGCTCCCCAGCGTCCAAAAAGAAAGCTTTTGTGAGCATCCCACACGCATGCACGCTGCCTTCCCGCCCATTCACTTCCCTCTCATCAGTTGGGTTTGTAGCTGAGACCAAAGGAGGGAAGTAGACAAATTAGAGAGAGAGAGAGAGAGAGAATCAACTCCTAGGGTAGGTGGGTGGGTTGTGAAGACTTATTCCTGCTGTTCCCAGAGATCATCTGTTACAGGTAAGTAACTGTGCTATCTCCAGGAACAAGCAGGAATGAGTCTTCACATATGGGGACTCCCAAGCTAGAGATGCCTGAAGGAGGTCCCAGCATGTTGCAAATCTAGTCGATGGGCCATGCTATTTCCCAGAACCCGAGGCATCCAAGGGATGGAGGGTAGGAGTTGAAGTAAGAAGGGTGTGCTGTGGAACAGCTTGACTAAACAAGGCGTCTAAAGGGGAGTCCTTGTGTAGATCAGAAATGTTAGTGAAAATTGGATTCCAATTTTCTAATGTGGACCTTAGTCAAAAATATTGCGAAAGTATTTGTTGAGACTAATGGTCTGGTGCTAGAAACCAGTACATTATCCTCAAAGAAAATACCTTACTGTGAAGTAGAGGAAATAAATTTCGCAATACAGGCAGAGGTCAGAAGCCTAAATGGCTAGAACTCATCCCAGAGAAAAAAACTGGGAGAGTTTAATGGGGTTGGACTTTGGATGAGAAGCTAAAGCTTCTGTAGGCCAACGTTTGAAGCTCTTTGCCCTTGGAGCAGAAAAGGGCTCTAGGAAAAAGAGGAGATAAATCTGACTGGTTTGCAGAAAAAGGATGAGTCTTTGAGACCCCTCTATCCAAATGAAAGAAAGAAAGAAAGAAATATTTGTAGTAGGTGGTGTAGCCTCCAATTTCTTGAAGATCAGCAATGTCTTCCCTAAGTGATGTCACTTAGGATGACTTTACATAGAGAGCTTGAGATGTAACGTAACCGGAGAGGTTACAGTAAAAGAAGGTAGTTTGTGATTACCATAGAAATTGGTTGTCCATTTAAAACCCTATAGCATGCTGGAACAGCATTAATATGGACAGTAACAAATCTTTCAGAGTGAGATATGTGACTCACTTAACAAGGAGTAAGACCTGCTTGGAAATATGGATAGAGAGCCCCTTACTGGTTACACGTGGAAGAACCATAAAGAAGGTTACATGGAAACCAGTGGAATTTTCCTAGTCAGAATGATAGGTCTAGATCTCTTTACAATTCTAGACTTTGAATAACCAGAAATGGAGATCTACGTGAAGGGGTGCAGAGAAAACCTTAGTCTTAAGACAAGTCTGGATCCTTCTATAACTTCAGTGTGGAGAGAAAGACGCAATAAAGCACAGTTACTTACCTCACATATGGGTACGTCGGAACCGACGGAGCCTGCGAGGGAAAGCTCCCCAGCTTCCCACAAAGGAAGCTTTTGGGGCCTCCCACTGCACATGCACGCTGCCTTCCCGCCTTCCTGACCAGCTCTCCTCAGTTCGAGTTTATAGCTGAGACAATAGAGAGAGGAAAGGAAGATAGATAGAAGATACAACTCCTAGGGGAAGTGGGTGGGTTGTGAGGACTAATTTCTGCTGTTCCCAGAGATCACCTGTTACAGGTAAGTAACTGTGCTATCTCCAGGAACAAGCAGGAATAAGTCCTCACATATGGGGACTAGAGTATGAAGGTTCCTTTCTGCACTGGATGCATGAGGAGCCGGAAAAAAGACAGGTAGATATACCTCTTGATTAAGATGAAAAGGCGAGACCACTTTAGGCATAAAGTGGGGATTCGTCCTAAGAACCACCTTATAACGATGAAATCTGGTATAGGGTGGATTAGCCACCAAAGCCTGCAGTTCACTGATGCGGCGGGCCGAAGTGACTGCAATAAGGAAAAGAACCTTCCAGGAAAGAAATTTCAGGGAGGTAGAAACCAACGGTTCAAAAGGTGGCTTCATAAGCTGACCCAGAACTAGGTTCAAGTCCCATGCTACCGGAGGAGGTCGGATGGGAGGCTTAGTGAGGGTCAGGCCTCTCATGAATCTGGCAATAAGAGGATGAGAGGAAACAGGTTGTCCATTTATGGGTTTTAGAGATGCTGCAATAGCACTTAAATGGACTCGTACTGAATTCGTCTTGAGGCCTGCATTGGAGAGATGCAGGAGATAGTCCAGTAGAGAATTCAAAGGAAGTGCTAGAGGGTCAAGACCCTGTTGAGCACACCAAATGGAAAAACGTTTCCATTTGAAAGCATAGGAACGCCTGGTAGAGGGTTTCCTAGAGGCACTGGTTGAGAAAGATTAAACTCTTGAAGGCTTATATACTGCCAGAAGATGAATTCGATGCTCTCTGGCGAAGGCCCATAATCTGAGAGCTTCGTTGCAAAGCGCCAGAGAGCCCGTCCCTCCTTGCTTGTTCACATAGAACATGGCTACCTGATTGTCTGTCTGAACTAGGACAGTCAGGTTGGCAAGGAGGGTGTGGAAGACTGTGAGGGCAAGGAAGATTGCTCGCAGTTCCAGAAGGTTGATGTGAAGGGTGGTCTCCTGGGGAGACCAGGTGCCCTGGGTGGAGAGGTGTTGAAGATGAGCTCCCCACCCTGTTTGGGAGGCATCTGTTGTGAGGGTTGCTTGGGGCAACGAGGGTTGGAAGGGGGTCTCCAACAACAGATTTTTGGAGGATGTCCACCACTGGAGAGACCAAAACAGACGTTTTGAGGTGAGGACTTGGTCCGAGAGCAGTCCCGATGCTTGAGACCACTGGGTGGCCAAAGTCCATTGAGCTGCTCTCATATGGAGACGAGCATAGGGCACCACATAGACCGTGGAGGCCATGTGGCCCAGAAGTTGCAGCAGTTCTCTGGCTGTCAAGTGGCTTCTGGACTGAGCCTGGGAGGCCAAGCTTATGAGCCTTTGGCCTCGGACCAGAGGGAGGTAGGCCCTTGCAGTGGTGGAGTCCAGTTGGGCCCCTATGAATTCCAGGGACTGAGTAGGGATGAGGTGGGACTTGGGAACTTTACCACAAGTCCCAGATATTGAAGAATACACCTTGTGCGGTCTAGAGAAAACTGGGCTTCTGACTGAGATGGTGCTCGGATGAGCCAGTCGTCCAGATATGGGAAGACAAAGATTCCCATGCCTCTTAGAAATGCGGCTATGACTGCCATGCATTTTGTGAATACACTTGGAGCAGAGGCGAGACCGAAGGGTAGTACTCTGTACTGGAAATGTTTTCCCTGGAACAGAAAGCGAAGATATTTTCTGTGGGATGGATGGATGAGTATATGGGTATACGCATCCTTGAGATCTAGAGAACAAAGCCAATCCTGACTCTGAAGGTATGGAAGGAGAATGCCCAGAGAGAGCATTTTGAATTTCTCCTTGAACAGAAACTTGTTCAATTCTCTCAGATCTAGGATAGGTCTGAAGCCCCCTGTCTTCTTTGGTATGAGAAAATAAGGGGAGTAGAACCCTAACCCCCGTTGAGGAGGAGGAACCTCCTCTATTGCCCCTTGGGCAAGGAGAGAAGAAACTTCCTGACCCAACAGGGGCAGAAGAGATGGGGGAGGGCTGAATTGCCTCACCATAGTATGGGGAGGAAGGTTGGAGAAATGAAGTTTGTAGCCCTCCCTGATGATGGAGAGGGTCCATTGCTCTGATGTTATTTGCTCCCATCTGGGAGCAAAGTGAGTTAACCTTCCGGGAATGGTAAGGGGCTCTGGTTGTTTTAGAGCCAGAAACGGTAAGTTCTCTAGGGGCAAGTCAAAACCCCTGAGGGGGTTGAGCCTGCTGGGGTGCAGCTGACACTGCAGGCTTGGACTTTACTTGCTTAGATTGCTGACGCTTAGCAGCAAAGCGAGGCTGAGCAGACTGCTGGCCAGTATTAGAGGAAAATCTGGCCTTCTTATAGAAAGGCCTTTTAAAAGACTTCTTTTTGGCAGGAGTAGAAGTAGACTTAGAAAGTCTATCTAGAGTGGCATTTTCTGCATCCATTTGAGCAGCTTTAATTTGCCAGTCCTCACCAAATAAGTTCTCTCTTGTACAGGGCAGATTCCTTAAGCCATCCATGACCCAGGGTTCTAGGTCAGAAGCCTGGAGCCAAGCAAGGCGGCGGGCTGCAATGGCAATTCCCGAAGCCCTACCAGCGACCTCAAAGGAATCAAAGGCTGCCCTGTTGGAGAACTTTGAGACCTCTGAAAGTTGTGTCACCATAGAAAAGAAGTCCGCCCTTTTATCCTCAGGGATAAAGGGGGCAAAATTCTGTACCTTTAGGGCAATTTTTCCAAGGAACATGCCCATATAAAGGCTGTAAGAATTTATCCTGGCTATAAGCATACTAGCCTGGAAAATCTTTCTACCAAAAGAGTCAAGGGTTTTACATTCTCGCCCAGGAGGGGTAGAAGAATGTCTTTTAGGACTCTATTTTCTTCATGGCAGACTTCACCACAATGGAGTGGTGAGGCAGCTGAGTTTTTTGAAACCCAGGAGAAGGAGGGACCCGGTACATGGTGTCCAACCTACGGGAATGGGGAGACAGTGTTAAAGGAGTCTCCCACAAATCCATCAACTGTTCTTGAAGGATTTCATGGATGGGCAGAGTGACTGCCTCTTTAGGAGCTTTAGAGTATCCTAAAATATCCAACTTTTTTGATCTGGGTTCTTTTTCAGAAGATGTAGCAACAGAAAGTTCTTTAGCTACATCAACAATGAAATCCTGAAAGGATAAATCCTCTGGGGGAGACATCCTCCTTTTAGGAGAAGAGGGCTCCTCAGGAAGAACAAGCTCAGCAGAGTCATCAGAGGAATTGAATTCATCAGAAGAATCTGAGTATTCCCTCTGTGCTTTTAATGCTCGATACGCATACCGTTCGGTATCGACATCGGGCGTATCGGGCATGGGATCGGTATCGGGCGAAAGCCTGAATCCGGCATGCGGAACCGATCGACGCTTGGATGTCGATGGTCTCCTTTCCGGTCTGGATACCGGAACCAGAGGGCGTCGCAGCCTTAATGAAAGCCAAAACGGCCTGCTGCATGGTCTGGACAGTATTGCCCATAGACGCCACTGCTGCCTGGATGTCGGTACCGGTATGGACCGGTACCCCAGAGCAGTCCAACAGGTGATAGGTCGAGGCCGTGCCATCGATGTCAACCTGTGACCCCATGGTTGTTTTGGAGGCCGGAGCCTCCCGCCGGGGTTTTTTCGCCTGGGCAGAATCCTCAAACTCAAGATTGAGAGCCTCTCGATCTTTAGAAAGAGATTTGCTTTTAGAGGATTTGCCCACAGGAGTTTTGGTTACCTGAGATCCATCCGGAGAGGAAGACCTGGATGACTGTGATGCTTCTGAAGGAAACAGCACATGGAACTTGTTGGCCCGGTTCTGCAATCCACGTTTAGACATCTGGGAGCAGGATGGGCAGTCCGGTATGGAATGGTCAGGTCCCAAACATTTAAGACACCATTCATGGGTGTCTGTGACAGAAATAACAGCACTGCACTTGGTACATTTCTTAAAACCAGGAACTGGCTTCTCCATGAGGAGAATTTGTGTAGGCCTGAAGGCCTAACAAAGTACCCAGCTGTGCTGAAGTAAAAGAAAAAGATTGTTGTTTTTTTTTGAAAAAGAAAGAAAGAGAGACCGGCGGTACCGGTTTCAGTATGGGGAAGGCAGGTACGCGGTCTAAAGAAACAAACAAAAGTAACAAATTCTTCAGCGGTGACAGGAACACGACCTGCTGGCTCCGCGGAAAAAGAAGAACTGAGGAGAGCTGGTCAGGAAGGCGGGAAGGCAGCGTGCATGTGCAGTGGGAGGCCCCAAAAGCTTTTCATCTGAAGAGCTGGGGAGCTTTCCCGCGCGGGCTCCGTCGGTACCGACGTACCCATATGTGATTTTTATTTATTTATTTTATTACAATCTCTTATATACCGCGCTATTTGGCATCAGCGCGGTTCACATTATAACACAACGACCATAACAACATGCTGTTTGGTTTTACATCGAACAGGTGATCAAACTTGGATAACAGGGGTAACTATATACATGAGATATTTACATGGTGAGGAGTAACTTGTATAACAGGGGTCAAATATGATATACATGAGATATTTACATGGTAATGAGTAAAATTATCATAGTGAACGTGGGTCATCTCTTCAGAGGGATGTCTAGGTGTCATTGGTGGTTGGGTAGTATTGGAGGAAAAGATGGTATTTGAGTGCCTTCCTGAACTGCGATAGGTCGGCAATAGCCCTAATGTCAGGGGGTAGAGCATTCCAGCATTTAGGTACATAGTAACTGAACGCCCTGTTTGTGGTTGATATGTTGCACTTTGACGATTCCTTTGGTAATACTAGTTGGTTTATGGTTATTGCTCTTCTAGATCTGTTGGGGGGCAACATGTGAATAAGATCTGTGAGTGAAAGGGATGAAGTACCTTTGATTGCCTTGAATGCTAGGAGTAGGGTTTTAAAGATGATTCTCCCATGGATAGGTAACCAGTGAAGATGCTTGAGAATGGGGGTCACGTGGTCGGTTCTGGCGGCTCCGTGTAGGACCCTTGCTGCAGCATTCATGGCCAGCTGTAATGGGGCTAGTGTGGATTGAGGGAGCCCTTGTAAGATGGCGTTTGCAAAGTCGAAGTGAGGCAGGATTAGTGCTTGGTATATGGTCCGGAAGTCATCTGGGTCCAGTAGGGAGCGCAGATGTCTGAGTGTGCGGATTTTGTAGTATACAGCTTTGACAATGTTGTTTATGTGGTGTTTCATGTTCAGGCGTTGGTCCAACGTAACTCCAAGGTATCTTATTGTTTCTTTGGTTAGTAAGTCCGCTTCCTTAACACTGACATGGGATGGAGGAGTAAAATCGGGGTCTCTGGAGATGAAAAGAACCTCCGTCTTTTTATGTTGAATGCGTAGATTCTGTGATTGGAGCCACGTTGAGACAGCATTGAAACAGTCTATTAGTGGTGCTAGGTCCATTTTGGGCTAGGTCCATTTGGGCTGTGATGACTTATTCCTGCTTGTTCCTGGAGATAGGGGGCAAAATGCCGTACTTTTAGAGCAAGTTCTCTTAGAAACATGCCCATATAAAGACTGTATGAATTGATCCTGGCTATAAGCATACTAGCCTGGAAGATTTTCCTACCAAAAGAGTCTAGGGTCTTACATTCTCGCCCTGGAGGGGTAGAAGAGTGCCTTTTGGTACTCTTTATCTTTTTCATTGCAGACTTCACCACAATGGAATGGTGAGGCAGCTGAGTTTTTTGAAACCCAGGAGAAGGAGGGACCCAGTACATGGTGTCCAACCTACGAGAATGAGGAGACAACGTTAGAGGAGCCTCCCATAATTCCATCAAGTGTTCTTGAAGGATTTCATGGATAGGCAGGGTGACTGCCTCTTTAGGAACCTTAGGGTATCCTAAAATATCCAATTTTTTTGATCTAGGTTCTTTTTCAGAGGATGTAGTAATAGAAAGTCCTTTAGCTACTTCTATAATGAAGTCTTGAAAGGACAAATCCTCTGGTGGAGACATTCTCCTCTTTGGAGAAGAAGGCTCTTCAGGAAGAACAAGAGACAGCTCGTCAGAGTCATCAGAAGAAGCATAATCCTCTGAAGAATCAGAGTATCCTCTATTTGCTTCCAACGCACGATATGCATACCGATCGGTATCGACATCAGGCGTACCGGGTATGGGATCGGTATCGGGCGAAAACCCGGATCCGGCATGCGGAACCGATCTGCGTTTGGAAGACGATGGCCTCGGTTCTGGTATGGAAGACGGTACCGGAACCGGACCCAGAACCGCTAGAGGCGGTACCGAGGGCGTCACAGCCTTAATGAAAGCCAGAATGGCCTGCTGCATGGTCTGAACAGTATTGTCCATAGACGCCACTGCTGCCTGGATATCGGTACCGGCAGGGGCCGGTATCCCAGAGCAGTCTAACAGGTGATCGGTCGAGGCAGTGCCATCGATGTCAACCTGTAACCCCATAGATGGTGCTTTGGAAGCCAGAGCTTCCCGCCGGGGTTGTGTGGCTGGGGCAGGGTCCTCCGACTCAAGATTGAGGGCCTCTCGATGCTTTGAAGGAGATTTGCCTTTTGAGGACCTGCCCGAAGGTGGTTTGGTTACCTGAGATCCATCCGGAGAGGAAGACCTGGATGACTGCGATGCTGGATTATCTGAAGCAAACAGCACATGGAATTTGTTAGCCCGGTTCTCCAAACCACGTTTAGACATCTGGGAGCAGGATGGGCAGTCCGGAATGGAGTGGTCAGGCCCTAAACATTTAAGACACCAATCATGGGTGTCTGTAACAGAAATAACAGCACTACACTTGGTACACTTCTTAAAACCAGGGGCTGGTTTCTCCATGAGGAGAATTTGAGTAGGCCTGAGGCCTAAGAGAAGCCACCAAGTAGTGCTAAAATAAAAGTTCTTTTTTTTTTTTTTTTGAAGAAAAGAAAAGAGACCGGCGGTACCGGTTTCGGTATGGGGAAGGCAGGTACGCGATCTAAAGAAACAAACTAAAATAAGAATTTCTTCAGCGGTGACAGGAACACGACCTGCTGGCTCCGTGGAAAAAGAGAAACTGAGGAGAGCTGGTCAGGAAGGCGGGAAGGCAGCGCGCATGTGCAGTGGGAGGCCCCAAAAGCTTCCTTTCTGGGAAGCTGGGAAGTTTTCCCGCGCAGGCTCCGTCGGTTCCGACGTACCCATATGTGAGGACTTATTCCTGCTTGTTCCTGGAGATAAGGGAATACCATGTTTGCCCATCTATGAGGGCAATATGAGTATAATGCATTCTTTGTTCAGCATAAGCTCCAATGAAGTATTGGGAATTAGAAGGAATGCACTAGACAAGGACAGACTGCAGTGAAAAGAAATGCATCCCTGTTGGAAGAGTTTCACTGGAGATGTGGAACAACTCAGGGAATTATGCAATTCTTTATGCTTTCACGTGATCCAAGCCCTGGTTCAGTTTCTCTAAAAGGAAATTTTAAGGAAGTTGGTAAAAGTAGGAAAAAAACGGTCATGTGGGAGCATGACTGGGCAAGCCTTTCAACCATCTGGAAGTTACCCACCAGGAATGGCTCTGACGCTCTCTGGCAAAGGCCCATAGTTGCAGAGCTTTTTGTAGAATTGCAGAGAGCATGTTATAGGTTGCCCAGGTGAGATCTGGTTGTTTAATTACCAGTGTGCAACCTAATCTATTCTGTGGAAGCCAAAGAATTGAGATGGCTAAGAATAGCAGACAGGCTGGTTGCCTGCAATGATAAATTGTCCAAGTAGGTTAGGAACTTCTCTTGGAATTATGTGTTATTAAGGCAGCAGAAGAAGATAGGTCCTATAGATGGGAAAAGGACCGACAGACAGAATTAGAAGTGATAAACTCTCAATTATGGTCTGATAAGCTGTCTTAAAAGAAATATTTGAAAGATTGCAGAGGGGAGAAACTCTGTATGGAAATTACTTACTGGAGTAGGTATTAAGGACAATCCTATGGCTTAAAAGGTAAGCACTCCAGTCAAATAGTATCACTCTTAGATTGAAAATCTCAACTAAGAGGGATAGAAAGTAATACAGAGTTTATTTATTTATTTATTTAGACAGTTTTGTATACCACCTTATCCTTCAATCAAAGCGGTCACAACACAATTGGGGGATACATTTAACACGCGGGGATATGAGACACATACACCAATACTTACAGGGAACATGGGCAATGGAGAGTTAAGTGGCTTGCCCAAGACCACAAGGAGCATCTGTGGGACTAGAAACCCCAGTCCTTCCGGCCCAAAGTTGCTGTCCTCTAATGGGATTTGAACCCCCGACCTTCCGGCCTGAAGTACCTTGGCCCAACCACTAAGCTACTCCTCCCTCCAGAGTTGGGAAGACTTACAATTTGGTAAGTCTCTGAAAAGGGTAAAGCTCCCCTGCAGTCAAAAGTATAAGATATCCTCGTACAGGACAACTGCCAAGGTGAATGGCATAGCATATCTTGTAAGTAGTTGTATCTCCTCTGTTTACTTTAAAAGGAGAGGAGAAACTTGTTACCTGTAGGGCATGATTATCCTCAATAGCTTTAAGAGCTGAAAGGATGGATTGCCCTTGGCAAGAGATTCATGCCTAAAGTGGAGGATTAAGACAGTGTATCACTGACCTCTCAATAAGGATGAGAAGAACTGTAAATGCTTCTGTAATTAAGAAGTAGTGGTTCTGAAACTCAACAGGAAAAAAGATTTAATGAAATAAAAAAAAAATCAGAAACCCTGCAACTGCTGAGTTTGCTGAGCCTGTTGAGACTTTGGTTTTCTTAGCCTGGTATGATGTTGCCCTTCTTTGGAAACATCTGCATGATGGGTAGAAGAGGAATAAAACTTTTTCCCCTTAGGGGAATAACGTTTGTTAGGAGATTTTTTACTAGCTGTGGTAGAGGAAAGTTTAGACAATCCTCTGAAAGCAACAATATCAGTGTTTAACTGATTAGCTTGAAATAAAGCATCCTTGTTAAAGATATTTTCACCAGTACAAGGAGTATTTCCCAGCTTTTCTTGTACCCATTTGTCCAAGTCTGAAGCTTGGAGCCAGGCCATGCGTCGTGCTCCTATGGCTATAGCAGAAGTTCTGCTAATAGACTCAAAACAGTCCAGGGAAGCACGATTATGGAATTTAGAGACATTTTGAGCATGACTGATTAGTATGAAAAAGTCTGCTCTTTTATGTTCTTGAAGAAAAGGGTTCAAAAACTAAGTTCTTTGTGACCTCTTCAAGAGATAATCCCATATAGAAAATATATGAGATAATTCTTGCTGAAAGCATGGATGCCTGGAAACATCGACGTCTTATCCGCCAGGTCGCGAGTCTAAAGTTCTAGACTCACGACCTGGCGGATAAGAGTGCTTCTTTGCACTTTTAATATGCCTCATTGCTGATTCTACAACAATAGAATGATGAGGAAGTTGAGTCTTTTGAAAACCTGGAGAAGGCGGCACCTTGTACGTGGAGTCAAGTGTCTTAGAATGTGGTAATACTGTTAAAGGAGTTTCCCACATCCTTAAAAGTAGATCTTGTAAGATCTGATGCAAAGGAAGCATGATGACCTCGTTTGGAATCCAGGGGGATTGCAGGATCTCTGAATCCCCTGGCAAGAATTCTTTACCAAGTATAGAAATGGCAAGTAACTTTGGCATATCAAGCAGAAAAGCTTGAAAAGATACCTCCCCTGAGGAGGACCCTCTAAAATGAGGGGTAAAGGCTAGACTTGTTGAAGATTCAGCCTTGGTACCGATGGATACATCCCAGTCATTGGGATCGGAAGACCTGAAAGGATGAAGCATTGGATTTTCCTTAAAGCGATGTCTTCTGTACCACCCGAGGTCGGTACCGAGACGAGTCGGTACCAAATCATCCATGCTAGAGATCGATCCCAGACTCGGCATCGAAGGAAGCGAGTCTGTCGAAGTAAGCATGGACGGTACCGACACTGATGCCAATGTCGATACCGGTACCGAAGCCGATACCGATACTGGAGGATCGGCCTACAGCAACTCTAGCGGTACCGAAGTAGCCGAGAGCGCTAGACTGCGATCATCATTGAGGAGTGTTTCATCCATCACCATAGCTGATGCCGGGGTGTCGGTACCGCTCGAAGCGGCCACAACCACCAAGCATGGCCCAGGTATGTTCATCGAGGTAAGAACCCCGGGAACAACCTGAAGCCCCATTAATGCTTTGGAGTCCGAAGACTCCCGCCGGGGCTTTATTGCCAAAATGTCCGAGGGCAAGGCCAGAGCCATCTCGATACTGGGAAGGAGATCTACCACTTGAGGACTGGCTAGTCTTTACAGACTTTTGTTTGGTTACCTGATCCTGTGGAGATATTTTAGCTGGTGACATCCAGTGCGATGTGAACCAGGTATCGCGTTGTGCTCGATTCTGAAGACTTCTTCTGTTTGAGCTCCAGCAGGAAAGACACTCCAGTGGGCAATGGTCAGGACTCAAACATTTTACACACCAAGTATGTGTGTCTGAAAATATATCTGTACCGCCACACTTTGAGCATTTCTTAAGGGTAGTGGCTGGCTTTTCCATAATGGAAAGCTAGAGGCCTAGTGGCCTAGAAACCATCAGACACTAAACAGGAAAAATTTCTGAAGAAAAGAAGAAATTCTTTTAGAAAAAAGAAAGAAAAGCACTGGCGGTACCGGTGGCGTCGAGGGAGGGCAGAAGCGACCACAAAAAACTAAAAATAAAAAGAAGAATTTTCTGCGGTGACAGGAATACGTCCTGCCGGATCCGCGGAAAACAGAAAACTGATGAGAGGGAAGTAAATGGGCGGGAAGGCAGCGCGCATGCGTGTGGGATGCTCCCAAAAGCTTTCTTTTTGGACGCTGGGGAGCGTTCCCGCGCAGGCTCCGTCGGTACCGACGTACCCCATATGTGAAGACTCATTCCTGCTTGTTCCTGGAGATATGACAAGTCCCAAATACTGAAGGATGCGCATTGTGCGAGAGAGAGCAACCCTGGCCTCTGGCTCTGAAGGGGCTCGAATGAGCCAGTCATCTAAGTAAGGACTAGAAAGGAGCCAGTCATCTAAGTAAGGACTAGAAAGGGGGACTGTTACTTCTGGAGAGAAATCTGCAACTGTGAGTATATACTTCTGGTAATTTTCTAAAAAGAATTCTTTGTATTAAAGCTACTTAATCTGTGAACCCACTGTTTTTTGTTGGATCAGTTAGGGCCTAGTAGCAGCAATTAAAGTTTGAATTTAAAACACAGAGGAGAGCTTTCTGGTTACATTTCATACCCAGCAGAGAGCTTGTAGTTTAAATTTAATAGTCACTCAGGGCCAAGTAACAGCAAAGTACTTTTAGTTTAAATTTAACACACTGAAGAGAGCTTTCTGGTTAAATTTAGTACTGTGATAAGGAAGCTTATCATAGCTCAGGAAGGAGCTATAGAAAAGGTGAAGTGACTCTGAACAAGCAACCTGTCAGATCTGGTAGAAATAAGAAAACAGAATATTTCCATAAAAGACTACCAGTCCCAGAATGCACCAGGTTTCCAACAGCCATTAGAGGAGCTGAAGTGGGGAAATGTGTGTTCAATCAGGAGGGCTATGAGGTAATCACCAAGCACTCATCTCAAAGGGCAGGGCCTGATTCAGCAAAGCTGCGCTGTGTTAGGGTGCAGCACTCATCTAAGCAGAATAAAGGTAGAGTTTATTCTACAGAGAATCATCTTCATGATCAACTTGGATATCCTCAGTTTCTTCATCATCTGGAGGATCATCAGAAGCAGAAGCCAGAGCGGACGAACAGAGAGGGCAAGAAACCCTTTGGAAGAAAGAAGAGAAAAGCCTTTGGGAGGTTTAAAGGAGTCCGGAGCAGTACGTATACTGGGAGGCATTCCAAGGGCCAGCATACACCATTGGACTGGGGAAAGCCAGAGGAATGGTGCTGCAGAGCTAGGAATCTCCAGACGGTACCTGTGAGGGAGACGTCTGCACTTGGAAGGGACCCTAAGACCCGTGCCAGAAGGCATGTGAAGAGGGACCCAGTGTCCAGGGATAGGGATCTGGATTGGAAGGCTGGACATAAGAACTGGAACACATACTGGCCAGGCTATTTAGAGAGGAACTCTAACAGCAATGGAAGCTCAGGTATGAACACTGATCTATGCCCTAGCTATACCCTTGAAAGACAGCAGGGAAACAAGTATTCTCCTGAAAGTGCTCCATTGAGAAATTCCTCTGTGCCAATCCATGATATTGAACCCATGATTGTTGAAGAAGGGGGAGGGGTTGCAGATGCAGGCTGTGAATATATGGATTGCTCTCTGTCTAAACTACTTTGGTGATTTTCTGTTACAAAATACAACCATCACAAAGAAATACAAACTTGTTCTTTAAATCTACTCAGAAAAGCTCCTGAGTAGGATTTGAGCCAGGCAGTAGAAAGTAAGCCAGCTAAGGGGTTTCAGCTGGATAACTGCTAGCAATTGAGCCTTACCTAATTGCTTGTGAGCTCTAAGGGAATCACTTCTGAGTCTAGGTGTGAAGATATAAGAAGTTAACCTGAAAAGAACAGTTTTTCCCTACTTTGTGGGTTTTGCTTGTTGTTTAAAGCACTGCTAAGAAAATATTAGCTAGAGCCTACAGAAAAGACCAGCTTGTTACCAACCAGGTCTTTATTCTTTTGCTTTGATTGCCTGACAAGTTCAGCTGTTGTTTTCCTGATTTTGGTTTTTCTAAGTTTAACAATGAAAGCAAGTATCCTGTTTTATGTGCTACCAAGCATATCTGTGTTGGGAGAAATAACCCCATAAATAAATATCTTATTGGCTTTACACTCAAGCAAGCACAACTAATTATTGTGAACAGCTGTGTCTGGTGTGAATGGACTACATTTCCCACAATCCCTTGCAAAACATATTAATATATGCCTTTGCCAAGACTGTGAACATTCTCACCCAGGCACCCGTCTGACAGTACCCAGCAGAGAGCTTGTAGTTTAAATTTCATAAGAGGTTAGAGCCTAGCAGCAGCTAAGAGCTATAATTTAAATCAAATCAGAATTTAGCTTACCTCAGCACCACAAGACAGGGTACTGTGTAGCAACTCTCTTTTAATAAGTGCTATTTCCCTCCCTCCCTCCCCACAACCAACCTCCCCTGGGATAATCATAGCTTTATAGGTACTTCCACATCTTAAAAGACAGGAGGTGCTTTCAGGTGAAGCTCATTACCCAAATCAGTCATACACTAAGGACCTGAGATTAATTAAGCTTCAGGTGAACAAGGTATATTAAACGTATTAGGTACAGTTTTATTGGTATAAATACCCATAGCAACCCCTAGTAAGTAAGAACTTAAAGATCTAGACACAAACTTAAAACTAAGATGCAGACAGCAGTCCAGCAGCGGGATGGGGGCTTTCCAGTCTTTTGCATTGAGTGTCACATGTATGATTTTCTCCCAGTTGGTGAGAGGTCTTACGTGCACTAGGTGAAAGGAGCTCTTTTCTCTCAGGGAACAAGTCCGTTCTCTAGAGGCTAAAGTAGCAGACTTGGAAAACATAAGACAGAGAGGTACATAGAAGAGACCTACAGGGATATAGTCCTGAAGTCCCACCTCCAGTCTGGCAGCACCCCTGTTGCCATGGAGGAGAGAGGTCACGTGACAGGAGAGCATCACCCTGGTGTGGCAGGAAGTGATCCTGTAACTAGGACCTGTCCTCCAGGTGATGTAGAACCCTCTCGCACCGAGGAAGTTTCTCCAGGGCCATGTGCCCATGAGGGAAGGGTTAGGACAGCCGTTATAGTTGGTGATTCCATCATTAGGCATGTAGATAGCTGGGTGGCTGGTGGACGTGAGGATCGCCTGGTAACATGCCTGCCTGGTGCGAAGGTAGCGGACCTCACGCGTCACCTAGATAAGGTCTTAGATAGTGCTGGGGAGGAGTCTGCTGTCTTGGTACATGTCGGTACCAATGACATAGGAAAATGTGGTAGGGAGGTTCTGGAGGCAAAATTTAGGCTTTTAGGTAGGAAGTTGAAATCCTGAACTTTCAGGGTAGCATTCTCCGAAATGCTTCCTGTTCCACGCGCAGGACCCAAAAGGCAGGCAGAGCTTCGGAGTCTCAATGCGTGGATGAGACAATGGTGCAGAGATGAGGGTTTTGGATTTGTTAGGAACTGGGGAACATTCTGGGGAAAGGAGGGGCTCTTCCGAAGGGATGGGCTTCACCTTAACCGGGATGGAACCAGGCTGCTGGCATTAACCTTTAAAAAGGAGATAGAGCAGCTTTTAAACTATATATTAGGGGAAAGCCGACAGTCGCCCAAGAGCGGATGGTTCGGAAGAATGTATCCTTGAAGGATACTACCAAAAGCAGAGAGGTTCCACAAAAGAGTAAAGTAGCCCAAATGCCCTCAAGTATGGAGCAGACAGAGCTTAAAGATCCCAATTTACCCATGTCTAACAATAGCCAAATTAACATGAATAAAATACATTCTCTAAAATGCTTGTATACAAATGCTAGAAGTCTAAAGAATAAGATGGGAGAGTCAGAATATATAGCACTAAATGAAAGGTTAGATATGATTGGACTATCAGAGACATGGTGGAAGGAGGACAACCAGTGGGACACTGTGATACCTAGGTACAAACTATATCGTAATGATAGAGCTGATCAAATTGGTGGAGGGGTTGTGCTCTATGTTAGAGAGGGCATTGACTCAGAAAGGATTAAAGTTTTGCAGGACAAAATCTGCTGTAGAATCTATATGGATTGAAATTCCATATAAAAGGGGGAAGGCGATGGCAGTGGGGGTGTACTATCGAGCACCTCGCCAGAATGACCAAATGGATGATGAAATGCTCAAAGAAATCAAGGAAGCTAACAAAAGTTACAGCGCAGTAATAATAATGGGTGATTTCAATTACCCCGGTATCAACTGGGTCAGTGTCACGTCAGGACATGCTAGGGAGATAAAGTTCCTAGATGAAAAAAATGACTGCTTCTTGGAGCAGCTGGTTCATGAACCGACCAGAGGGGAAGCCATATTAGACCTAGTCCTTAGTGGAACACCAGATCTAGTGCAAGAGATAAGGGTGTTGGGGCCACTTGGCAATAGTGATCATAGCATGATCGCCTTTGATTTAATTAGTGGAGGAGGGATAGTAAGGAAATCCACAGTACTACCTTTTAACTTTCGAAAGGGAGACTATGATAAAATGAGGAAAAAAGTTAAGAAAAAACTAAAAGGAGCAGTTGCGAAGGTTAAAGACGTACATCAAGCTTGGGTGTTGTTGAAAAATACTATCTTGGAAGCCCAGACCAGCTGTATTCCACGCTTAAGAAAAGTGGAGGGAAGTCCAAAAAACTGCCAGCATGGTTTAAAGGTGAGGTCAGGGAGGCTGTTGTTGCCAAAAAAGCATCTTTCAGGAAATGGAAAAAAGAGCCAAACGACGAAACCTGGAAACAGCACAAGCACTGGCAAGTCAAATGCAAGGCATTGATAAGGCAGGCAAAGAGAGAATTTGAGAAGAAGCTTGCTGCGGAATGCGAAATAAAGACTTTTTCAAGTACATTCGTAGCAAAAAACCTGTGAGAGAGTCAGTTGGTCCATTAGATGATAAAGGGGTTAAAGGAACACTAAGAGGCAACAAGGCGATAGCGGAGAGACTGAATGAATTCTTTGCTTCAGTCTTTACTGAGGAAGATGTAGGGATGTTACCCATGACTGAAGTGGTATTTAAAGGTGCGGAAGAATTGAAGGAAATATCGATACATCGGGAAGATGTATAACAATTATTAGATAAACTGAAGAGTAGCAAATCACCTGGGCCGGATGGTATACATCCAAGGGTGTTGAAAGAACTGAAATATGAGATTGCAGAACTGCTATCAGTAATCTGTGAACTATCATTAAAATCATCTCTAATACCTGAAGATTGGAGGATCGCCAATGTAACACCAATTTTTAAAAAGGGTTCCAGGGGTGATCCGGGAAACTACAGACCGGTGAGCCTGACGTCAGTACCGGGAAAAATGGTAGAAACCATCATAAAGAATAAAATTACTCAGCATGTAGATAGTCACAACCTAATGGGAGACAGACAACATGGCTTTAGACAAGGAAGATCGTGTCTTACTAATCTGTTATGTTTTTTTGAAGGAGTGAATAAACAGGTGGACAAAGGTGAGTTGGTTGATATTGTGTATCTGGACTTTCAGAAAGCCTTTGACAAGGTCCGTCATCAGAGACTTTTGGCAAAACTAAAGAGTCATGGGATAGGAGGCAGTGCACTATTATGGATCAGGAACTGGTTAAAAGACAGAAAGCAGAGGGTAGGGCTAAATGGCCAATTTTCCCAATGGAGAAAGGTGAAGAGTGGTGTACCCCAGGGATCTGTGCTGGGTCCGCTGCTTTTTGACATATTCATAAATGACCTGGAAAGTGGAATAACGAGTGAGGTTATCAAATTTGCAGATGACACAAAACTATTTAAAGTTGTTAAAACCCAAGAGGATTGTGAAAAACTGCAAGAGGATCTTGATAAATTGGAAGACTGGGCATCAAAATGGCAGATGAAATTTAATGTGGAGAAGTGCAAGGTTATGCACCTAGGGAAGAACAACCCAAACTATGCCTACACGATGCAAGGTTCCACATTAGGAACCACCACCCAGGAAAAAGATTTAGGCGTCATTGTGGATACCATGTTAAAACCCTCGGCCCAGTGTGCAGCAGCGGCCAAGAGAGCAAATAGAATGCTTGGTATGATAAGGAAAGGAATGGAAAATAAAACAAAAGATATTATAATGCCTCTATATCGTTCCATGGTGAGACCGCACCTTGAATATTGTGTTTAATTCTGGTCGCCGTATCTTAAAAAGGATATAGCGATTTTAGAAAAGGTACAGAGAAGAACCACCAAAATGGTAAAGGGGATGGAAGGATACTCCTATGAAGAAAGGCTAAAAAGGTTAGGGCTCTTTAACCTGGAAAAGAGACGGCTGAGGGGAGATATGATAGAAGTCTATAAATTAATAAACGGAGTGGAACGTATAAACGTAGATCGATTGTTTACCTTATCAGAATATAGAAAGACTAGGGGACATGCAATGAAGCTACAGGGTAAACTATTTAAGACTAATAAAAGAAAATATTTTTTCACTCAACGTGTAATCAAACTCTGGAATTTGTTACCGGAGGATGTAGTAAAGGCTGTTAGTGTAGCTGGGTTTAAAAAAGGTTTGGACAAGGTTCCTGGAGGAAAGGTCCATAAACCATTATTAAGAAGTGACCGAAGATATCAATATGCTTGACCCAGTACAAGCATTGTGGAACTTGTGTCTCTTGGGGAAACTGCTAGGTACATATGACCTAGATTGGCCACTGTTGGAAACAGAATACTGGGCTTGATGGACCTTGGTCTGACCCAGTATGGCATATCTTATGTTCTTATGTTCTAAGGGAAGACTAATATTCCCAGGGTGCGGAGAAATGCTGCCACCACAGCCATGCATTTTGTGAACAACCTTGGCGCGGAGGCCAGGCCAAAAGGAAGAACCCTGTATTGGTAGTACTTCCCTTGAAACAGAAAGCCAAGGAACTTTCGGTGAGTTGGATGGATGAGAACATGTGTACACACATCCTTGAGATCTAGAGAACAAAGCCAATCCTGATTCTGAAGGTATGGCAGCAGAGTTCCTAGAGAAATCATTTTGAACCTCTCTTAGAACAGGAATCTGTTCAATTCTCTGAGGTCTAAAATGGGTCTGTGTCCTCCTGTTTTCTTTGGAATAAAGAAATAGGGCGAGTAAAACCCTGTACCCCATGGGGGAATGGGTACCTCTTCTATTGCCCCTTGGGCAAGGAGCACAGTGACCTCTTGACCTAACCGGTCATTGAGAGAGGTCTGAGAATTGAACTGTCTTACCATAGTAGGAGGGGGCATGCTGAGGAAATTAAGCTTGTACCCCTCTCTTACAATAGACAGAATCCAATTTTCTGTTGTTATCTGACCCCATCTGGGGGCAGAATGACATAACCTTCCTGGGATGGTGGAGGGTTCTGGGCCGTTCAGGGCCAGGAAGGCAAAGTTCTCTAGATAAGAGTCAAAGCCCCTGTGGAGGCTGAGTCTGCTGACCGGTTGAGGCTTAGCTGCTTTTGCCTTTCTTTGCCTAGGTTGTTGCTGCTGTCCCTTATGGGCAGAATGACCTAAACGATGTCCCTGCTGGGTATAGGAGGGATAAAACTTTTTCTTTTTGCTGAAGAATGGTTTCTTAGAGGATCTTTTCCTCGCAGGATCAGCTGTAGATTTAGAAAATCTATCCAAAGTGATATTGTCAGCATCTATCTCATTAGCTTTTTCCTGCCAATTCTTGCCAAAGAGGTTCTCTCCTGTGCAAGGAATAGTTCCCAATTTGTCCTGTACCCAGATTTCCAAGTAAGATGTCTGGAGCCAGGCAATCCTATGGCAATAGCAGAGCTTCTGCTTATGCATTCAAAGCAGTCAACGGCTGCACGATTCACAAACTTGGAAACATCCTGAGCATGTTTGACAAGAGTGAGATAATCTTGCCTTTTATCATCAGGAAGGAGAGGGCTCATAAGTTCTAAATATATAAGTTCTAAATATATACCATTCACGATACCCAACCTACCGCTACAACTCCTATCGGACTGCTATAATGAAATCACAACATGGCTAAAAACACAAAACCTCCACATAAACCACTCTAAAACCGAAGTTCTAATTGTGACCAAGAACAAAACATACATCCCCCCAACACACATAAGACTTCAAAACCAAGAAATTAAAATAAAAAATGAAATAAGATATCTAGGCGTTATACTAGATACACACCTTACGATGGAAACACACATCAGCAATACTATAAAGAAAATTTATTTCAAACTCAAAACACTCAAACAACTTCGTCCGCTAGTATTTACACAAGATTTTATCAACATAATCCAGGCAACAATAACTCCACATTTTGATTTTGCCAATCTAATTCTAATAGGCATATCAAAACAAAACATCAAACGATTGCAATTAGTGCAAAATGCAGCTGCAAGAATCATATTGAAAATTAACTCACTCCAACACATATCACCAGTACTAGCCTCCCTTCACTGGCTACCAATTCAAAGCAGAATAATCTACAAAGCAATAATAACAATATTTAAGGCCTTAAATGATATGGCCCCAACAATGCTATGTAACTTAATACATAAAGAACCGTCCAAGCCAACACACAGAAAAGGTCAATTAAACAGACTAAAGATCCCGAAAAATTATACAAGAGCCCATAAGGCAACTAATAACAGAGCCTTCTCTCACATAGCCCCAATAATCTGGAATTCCCTCCCAGAGGAACTACGAACACTTACGGAAATCATGGAACTCCGTAAAAAATTGAAAACTTATCTGTTCACCAAACACTATAACATAGATAACTCAACACCCACTTTAGACAAAGGTTAAACAGGAATATGTCTACATTAAGCAAAAGCCCCTATCATACACAGATAACACATACATACGATGACCTCACAGCCTATGCCCATTCACTTCCATGTATATGCTTATGTGTATGTATATGTGTATATATACATATGTATGTATGTGTGTATATATGCGTGTATGTGTATATATATATATATACATATATATAAAACTGTATATAGTTTAATCTGTTCTATATTATCTCAAATTGTTAAGACTGTATATGCTATATATAATATGATGTTCCTTGTAAATATGTTCTGTTATAATATGACGTTCCCTGTAAAACAAACTTGCTTTGTTAATTGTTGTTCACTGTAAACCGCAACTGAACTTTGGAAGATGCGGTATATAAATGTATGTATAAATAAAATAAATAAATAAATCTCCTGTGACCTCTAAGGAACATTCCCATATACAAGATATAGGAACTGATCCTAGCAGACAGCATGGAAGCCTGGAAGGATAGACGTCCAAAGGTGTCAAGAGTCCTACACTCACGTCCTGGAGGATTAGATGCATGCCTTTTTGCACTCTATCAGTCTCATGACTGATTCCACCACCATGGAATGATGTGATAATTGAGTCTTCTGAAACCCAGGACAAGGAAGAACTCGGTACATGGTGTCGAGTCTTCGAGAGTGAGGAGATGTGGTTAGAGGTGTTTCCCACATCCTTAACATAAGATCATGCAAGATCTCATGAATAGGTAAGGTAACTGCCTCCTTGGGAGCTTTAGGGTATTGTAGAATTTCTAATTCCTTTGCCCTAGGCTCTTTTTCAGGAGCCACTATGATGGAAAGACCTCGGGCCACATCTCGGATAAAATCCTGAAAGGACATAGCCTCTGGTGGAGATATCCTACGCTGAGGAGAAGAGGAATCCTCAGGAAAAGGTACTCTGGTATCGGCAGAGCTTTCAGAGTCTTCAGACTCATCTGAGGATTCAAAGTATCTCCGATCCAGGTGATCGTGCAATGCACGGTACTGGTACCGGTACATTTCGAAGTCGGCATCGGAGTGGTCTGGTACCGACTTGTCGATGCCGGATAGAGACACATGACTCGGTCTCTGTAGAATACCTGCCGATGTCGATGCAGTCGGTGCCGGTACCGGTTGAATTGTCTGAAGAGGTTTCAGGGGCATTGAGGCCGTGAGAAGAGCCGCCAGACTGCATTCAATAGCCAAGAATCTCTGGTCTATCGACGCTGCCGATGCTTGGGTATCGGTGCCGGATGAAGCGACCGGAACCCCAGAGCATGGCACCAGTAGTTCTACCGAGGTTGAAGCCTGAGAACATCCTGGAGCTCTGTTAGTGCTTTGGAAGTCGAAGCCTCCCGCCGGGGCAATTTTGCCGGTGAAAGTCCCTCAAGGGCAACGCCAGAGGCATCTCGATGTTTAGGAGCAGATCTACCCTTTGAGGACCGGCTAGATTTATGTTTAGTTACCTGAGATCCATGGGAGGAAGACGAAGCCCTGGAAGACGTCGATGCCACGGAGGCTGCATCGGAGGGAAAAAGGGTGCTAAGTTTAGCAGCTCAGTTTTGCCGGACCCTCTTCGACATCATCCCACAGGCAACACACTCCGAAATAGAGTGGTCAGGACCTAAACATTTGAGGCACCACTCATGGGTGTCTGTGACGGAGATGGTACCGCCACACTTAGAACACTTTTTAAAACCCGAAGTGGGTTTTTTCCATTCTGAAGGAAAAAGTTGGGCCTAGTGCCCAAAATGGCGTGTGGCACCTGAGGAGAAAATTACTGGAAAGACTTCCAGAAAGAAAGATTTTTTTTTTTTTTTAAAGAACCACCAGCAGTACCGGTGTAGCATCGAGGGAAGGCAGACGCGACCACAAAAAAGAAGGAGGAAAGAATTTTTTTTGCAGTGACAGGATGTGCAACCTGTCGGCTCCGCGGAAAACGAAGAACTGGAGAGGGACAGTTGGGAAAGACGGGAAGGCAGCACGCAGGCGCTGTGGGATGCTCCCAAAAGCTTTCCTATTGGACGCTGGGGAGCGTTCCCGCGCAGGCTTCGTCTGTACCGACGATACCCTGATGTGAAGACTACATTCCTGCTTGTTCCTGGAGATTCACATTAACTCAAGTTAGTAAATGAGGCCTTAGATTCTAAGGCATCTTAGAAAAGATGTATCTGTTGTCCCTGTATGTAATTCATCTCAGCTAAGCTTTGTAAAGGAAACCAATCAAATCTAAAATACCGATATCATAGCAGATATGGAATGGTGGGAAGTGGGAAACACTAGAGAGGGTAAAAGAAAGAGCTAAGAGTGGAAGATAGATGGGAAAGAGATGGGGATGAATGCTATAGTGAAAAATGGAGAAAAGTTTGTGAATGAAGAGATAATGAAGGGAAGTCGGACAGTGAGGAGAGTTAAGAGGGGAGATGGAAATATCAGCCAGGCAAAAGAGTGCAAATAAAAAAAAGATGAGTGTAAGAATTTGAATGAGGATGAGGAAGAGAAGTACTCAAAAGAAGGAAAAAAAACGCTCATTTTTAAATTAGTTGCAAGAACCTTTTAAAAGTATAAAATAAATATGATATAGGTACTATTCAGCTGTTCATTTAAAATGTTTTCAAGTATTTATTTATTTATTTATTTGCATCTCTTATATACCGCGCTATTACAATCAGTGCGGTTTACAGTGGAACAGAACATAAAACAATGTAGCAGTTACATTGGGTTTACAATAAAACATGGGATACAAACTTGGAAAAACAGGGGATAAACTATGTACAGTGTTATAGAAGTGGAGGATTAAAGATCAAATGAGGGCATGGTTAAGGGTTGTAATGTAAAGAGTGGATATGTAACAGGAGGGGTATAAGTGTGTACTTAATGAGCAGCACTATTCTATTTTTGATCTTTATGCAATATCAGCATTGCAGTTGGATTACTCCAGTGCTATTTTCCTGGGTTTACCCAAGAAGCGGCTAAGAAAGTACAAATGATCCAAAACGCAGTGGCTCATTTAGGATTGGAGGCAATCCCTTTCCAATGTCAAAAGAGCGCACATGCTGCCAGTGGCTATCATGATTTGTTTTAAGGCGCCTTCCTCTAATGGGTCCTCAAAAACCAAAAGAGAAGCAAAGGCCAGTCTCTTACTTGAGTTTTCAGCTGCAATCCAGAGGAAGAATGTGTCAGCCAGAGTAGGGCGTTTTGCACAACAGAGCTAATAAATAGAGTTAGGCGTCTCTTGAAATCTTCAGGATAATATTTAAACAGGATTATGTAGAAAGGGACTTATAGGGGGGACTGTGGTCTCATGGAGAAAGTCATGAGTGAAAGCAACTTAAAAAGTGCTGTCAGTGTTACAAGGGATGTTTATGTATAAGTAAGACTGTCAAAAGGTGGTATCTTGCAAGGGAACGAGATAAGCTTATATTTGTAGAAAGCTCTGTATGCTTAGACCAGACCAATTATGTTTATGAACAACTTGATATATGAAGTAATATTGTTAGGAGAACAATTAAACAAAAAAAAAACTTATTCTCAAAGGAAGTTTGCCATGACTAGAACTTGACTAATATGTTTATGCATAGTTTTGCTTGCAATGTGTAGATATTGTTAAAGATTAAAGTAAAAGCATGACAGAGTGATTAGAACTGTACAATGTGGCATTTATTCCTAATAAAAGAAGGAGCTGTGGCCAAGCTGAGGCTGTTACAGGTGACCACTCGAGTTTGTAGATCTGTAATTTTCATCCCTAAAGCTTTAGCTGTTATCATTAAGATATAATTCTGTGTGAGTTGCATTTTCATTTCACCAACTTACTTCTGGGATGAGAGATAGAAAACGAAGGCCCAAGAAAGGATTCCAGTGATTGTTGTCTCCCAGTTAGGAATTTGCTTCAGGTAAGATGGAGAAATTAGACTTACCTGCTAATTGGCTTTCCTTGGAGCACTTCAGTCCAGTCCCACACTTCTGGGTAGTGTAGCTCTTCTGGCAGCTTGGAGACTGAGAATGTCATCTTTTGATGACACCAGTGTACTTATGAAGTTGGCACCGCCCACCAGCCCCAGTATCCTATTGACAAAGCAGACTCACAGGAGCAACAAATAAGTAATCAAACAGGAATAAACAATTTTAAAACTAACCAACCTCGCGCACCCTCCCACTAAAGAAGGGATTCCCCATTCTGCCCCCAGAATGAGGCGGCTTACCTGTGGAGTACATGGGCACCGATGTCCAGCCTTGAGCAAGAGACAGTTCTCCTGGTTCACCTCTAACACCTTCCCCCCCCCCTCCCCCCCAAAAAAATATTCCCTGGCGCCCCTGGGTGAACTCTCCCAACACAGGAACCCGCTTCAGGGCCCAGTTGCAAACCAAATAATCATAACAAAGGGGAGGGATCCAGGACTGTACTGGAGTTCCTTGAGGAAAGCCAATTAGCAGGTAAGCCTAATTTCTCCTTCATTATTGTCCCTCTAGTCCAAGCATTTCTGGGATGTAAAAGAGCAGTTGAATTAACGGGAATGACCTGCAAGATCGGCCTGAGGCACTGCCGAACCAAAACAAGCATCTCTTGCCACCTAAAAATCCAAGCAGTAATGCTTAGAAAACGTATGAAGTGAAGACTATGTTGCTGTTCTACAGATTTTTACCAGTGGCACTTAACTATACTCCGACCACGAGGCTGCCTGAGCCCTCGTGAAATATGCACACAAACCCACTGGCACCAACTTTCCCTTCAAAATCTACGCAGATGCAATCGCTTCCCTGATCAATCTGGAAATGGAGGCTTTAGCCGCTGCCTTTCCTTTGCACGGCCCTCCAAAGAACACAACAGATGCTCCAATTTCTGAAAGACACTGCCCTCTTAACCATCCATTGCTCAGAAAAATCCAAGTTATCAATGTCCCTGTTTAATGTACGTTTACCAAGTTTAAGTTACAATGTAAATTTAAATACATATGTTTTTGTTGATCTTATGTAAATAGTTTATGGAATGGTTCTACAAATAGAGTATCCCAGTTATCCAAGTTCTTAAACTGTTATCTGTAAACTCATACTTGTTAAATGTACTGAGATGTTTTTGTTCCATGTAAACCGCGCTGATGCCAAATAGTGCGGTATAAAAGAAACTTTAAATAAATAAATAAATAAAATAAAAAAACGCTTTGATTGAAATGATAAAGCGGTATAAAAAAAACTGCTAAATAAATAATGCTGCAGGATCTTGCAAACATCTAAGAGGTGCAACTGTGGATCCATGGACTCGACCCCCGCGGTTGCCAGGGCTGGTAGAGAAGCCACCGTATTCAAATGAAAGTCAGATGCCACCTCAGGCAAAAAGGAAGGCACTGACGGCAGGACCACCTCCTCCTTTGAGAAAGAAAGGAATGGCTCCTGGGAAGACAAGGCCTGAAGCTCCAAAATCCTGTGTGCCAAGCATATCGCCAGAAGAAACAGTCTTAAGGGTCAGATCCTTCAATGATGCCCAGCTCAGCGGCTCAAAGGGCTCTCTGGATAGTGTCACTAACACCAAATTGAGATCCATGGCAGGAGCACAGACCTCCGCAAAGGGCAAAGTCGGGCCACCGCCTTCAGGAATTACACTACATCCGGGTGAGTACCCAACGCTACCCCTTGGACCCTTCCACAATAAAAAGGAGATCATCGCCAGTTGCAAACCCTCAATTCTCGAAACCAGTCTGTAAGAACGCTAGGATGTCCGGTATGGATGCCGTGGATGGGTGAGACTGCCTGTCTCCACACCACGCTTCAAAGATGTGCCAAACCCAGATGTATGCCAGACAGGTTGACCTCTTCCATGCCTTCAGCAGGGTTGCGATCACTGAACCTCAGTAACATTTCTTCCTCAACTGCACCCTTTCAAGAACAATGCTGTAAGAGAACCGATCCACCTGAGGCATATGGATTGGCCCCTGCATCAAGAGATCTTGTCAGTCCGGAAGCTGCCATGGCCAATCTGCCAGGAGCGGTACCAGGTCGGCATACCATGAGCATCTTGGCCAATCTGGGACTATCAGAATGACCAAACCCCGGTGAGCCTCAATCTTCTGCACGACTCTGCCTTTGAGGGCCCTTGGAGGAAAAACAAAGCTCCCCCTCCACGGGCCACCTTTGCACCAGGGCATCTAGCCCTTCTGACATCCTTTCTCTGCGCCTGCTGAAAAACCGTTTTGCCTTGGCGGACACCGTCGCCATCAGGTCCATCAGTGGTATGTCCCATCGGCTCACCACCTCCTGGAAGAGCATCCACTCGCCAGGGTCCACTTGCACACGGCTTAGGTGATCTGCCATCACGTTGTCAACTTCTGCTATGTATGCCACAGATAATGCCTGGAGATGACACTGCCCAACCTAGTTGTGCTTCGGCCTCTTCCACTATGCACTGCCTGTGCCTCCCTGGTGGTTGATGTAGGCTACCGTGGTTGCATTGTCCGAGAGGACCCGTACCACATTCTCTTACAACCATGTCTCAAAGTTCTGGAGCGTCTGGGCTACCGCCCACATCTCCAGCCTGCTGATCGCCCAAAGTGCCTCCTGCAGGTTCCAGCACCCCTGCACAATGTGTCCTTCGAAATGAGCCCCCCCGCCTGACAGACTGGCATCAATCATCAGAGGGATCCACTGTGCCCCTCTCTAGATTCCCTGGGCAAAGCTACCATCTGAGCGCTTTCCTGGCCACCAACAGACAGGGATGTTTCTGGGACAAGGGCTGGCTCTGATGGGACCACCGGCGGAACAGAGCCCTCTGCAATGGTCGCATGTGCGCCCATGCCCATGGAATGAATTCTAGAGTGGCTGCTATGGTCCCTAATATCTGCAGATAATACCAGGCCATCAGTTCAGACTTTTTCAGAAACTGGCGCAGCAATCGCCACAGACCTGCACCCAATTTCTCAGCAGGTAAACTCTTCCTAAGCAGGTGTCGAAGCATTAACCAGGTACTCCATCTCCTGATACGGAACCAAATGGCTCTTGGCCTCGTTGACCACCCAACTGAGATTTTGCAGCAACTACACCACTCATACTGCTGCACGTAAGCTCTCTCGACTTTGCACAAATCAGCCAGTCTATGACCTTGGTGAAGATACGTGGGACCGCTGCTAGTCCAAACAGCAATGCCTGAAACTGGAAGTGGCCCATAGATACTGCAAAGCACAGAAACTGCTATTGTTGTGGTCGGATGGGAATGTGCAGATATGCCTCTGTGAGACAGAGATGTCAGATACTTCCCTTACCGCCACTATAATGGACTGCAAGGTCTCCATGTGAAAATGTGGAATCCGCAGACAGAGGTTCACGTGCTTGAGATTGAGACTCGGCCAAAAGGAGCTCTCCTTTTTGGGCACCATGAAATAAATGGAATACCGACCACATCCATACTGGTCTTGAGGGACCGGCACCACGGCCCTTAGTTGCAGAAGCCATGTCACGGTGTCCTTTACTGCTGTGGCCTTGCCACGAGCTTTGCAGGGGGACTACCAACTCAAGGGCATAGCCCTTCCAGATGACTCTAGGACCCAATGGTCAGAAGTGATCTGGACCCAGGAAGAGTAAAACTCCTACAGCTGATCTCCCAAGGGCTGCACCACCACCTGGGCACCCCTTGCTTCATTGGGTTTTCTTGAGTCCCAAGGAGGCTCCAAAGCCTCTGCCTGCCCCCCCATAAACCTCAAAACCCATGTCCCCTGGAGGAGAGCGCCACCTCTGGTATGGGGCAAAGCGGGACAAACGAAAACGCTTTATTTCCCGCTGCTGGGTCCAAGCCAGAGGTGGACTGCAGGTCTGCTTCTGCTTATTCTCAGGCAGACGTCCCCTTTTTGATTCTCTTAAGTCCCAGAGGTTTCCCCTTAAAAGGGAGCTTGCTGTGGCAGGACTTGGAGTAACTGTCTACTGCCCAGTTTTGCAGTCAAAGGTAACAGCGGGCCGCCACCACCGAGGCCATACTTTCTGAGAGTCCTCTAATGAGATCATAGTGGGCATCCACGAGATAGGCAGCTCCCGATTCCAACTTGGCTGCCTCTCCCAAAGGATCTGTCACCGGCTCTCCCAGCTGCTGAAGACGTTGCGACCAGTGGAGACAGGCCCCTACTGTGATAGGCATGGCCTAGTATGTAGCAGAGCTAGGTCTGAAGCCCTTTTTCCTGCTTTAAAATGTTATTGCTGATTTTGGAAAATTACAGAATGCTGTTAGCTAGCTGTTAGAAAGAAATACCGTTCTATTCTAGTTTGATAACATGTTCTGTTCTCCTGGAGATAAGAGAATTAAATACTTTCTTACTGTTTATTGTTTATTTATTTATTTATTTAACTATTTCTTTTATACCGCCCCTTCCAGAGATCAAGGGCGGTTTACATATAACAGATTAACAGTCTTGTACACAGTTTGTATACATTTTTACATAGAACAGTAGAAATCAACTATTTACATTGAACAGTAAATATAAACTTTGTAGGTATTTTAACAAAAACATCTTGAAGGTATTAAAGCAAACATATCAAACTTTGTACAAAAGTATATTTACATCATGTAGTGTGTGTGGTGTATGGGGTAGAAATTGGTGTAGGTGCTAGAATTTAGTTCCTTTTATTTTTTGTCATCTTTGGGGCGTGTGTGGGGGGGACAGGCTTGTGGTTACATTGTTGGGGTTAAGGGAGTTTGTGCATGAGTGCCCACATTTGTAGTAGAGCTGGCTTTAGGGGAGTAGGGGATTTCGAAGTGTTCAGTGAACAGGTAGGTCTTTAATTCTTTTCTGAATTGGATGAGGTCTCTTATGGTGCGAAGTTCAATAGGGAGGTCGTTCCAGAGTGTAGGAGCAGTGAATGAGAATGCTCTAGAGCTAGTGGTATTCTTGGTTTTACAGATGGCTTTTGGTATAATAAGGGAGTGGGCTGCGTTTTGTCTGAGGGTCCTTGTCGATGTTGGAGATTGCAGTAATGTGGTTAAGTGTGATGGGGCTATGTCGTTTATGAGTTTATAGGTTGTTAGGATAATTTTGTATTTGATTCGGCTGTTTATAGGGAGCCAGTGGAGTTCCAGCAGTATTGGGGTTACGTGGTCTGTTAGGCGAGCTTTAGCAATTACTTTTGCACAGATGTTTTGTGCTCTTTGTAGAAGGTATGTGCTTTTTTGAGGGAGGCCTATTAGGAGACTATTGCAATAGTCGAAGTGAGGGGTGATTAGTGTACTTACTACGGATCTAAAGTCTTGTGTTTCAAGGAGTGGCCTTAGGTGCTGAATAGTTTTGAGTTTGTAGAAAATGGTTTTTACTGTTTGTTATATGTGTGGCAACATGGATAGGGTGTGGTCTATTATTACTCCTAAGTATTTTACCTGTTTTCTGACAGGTATGGAAGTTTTGTTGATTGTGATTGTTTCCGGGAAAGTGTTCTCAGTCATAGAAGATCTTGTTACAAACATTGCCTCAGTTTTTTTGAGATTTATGCTGAGATAGTTCGTTTCCATCCAGGAGGAGGTCTCAGCCATGCATTTGGATAGAGAGTCATATGTATGGTTTTTAGTGGTTATGGGGATAGCTAGCATGATGTCATCAGCATATATAAAATGGTTAATCCTGTGTTTTTTAAATATGTTTGTTATCGGTTGCAGATACAAGTTAAATAGGAGGGCTGAAAGGGCTGATCCTTGGGGTATTCCCTGACCTTGGGGGAATGTTTCTGATGTTTGTTGATCAATTTGGACGCGTATTAATCTATGTGAGATGTAGGATTTGAACCAGTTAAGAACAATCCCGCCTATTCCTAGGTTTTCTAATCTGTTGATCAGTGTCTGGTGATTAATGTTATCAAAGGCAGCAGAGATATCTATAAATAGGAGTAAGAAGCCTTGTTGTTTGTCATCTGTGCCCTTGATGAGGAAGTCCATAAGGGTGATTAGGAGGGTTTCTACTCCGTGGAAAGGGCGGAAACCAAATTGGTGTGAGTCGAGTGGTTTGTGTTCATCAATGTGTTCCTGTAACTGAATTTGAATTGTTTTCTCTATTATTTTAGCTATGAATGGAATGCTGGCTATGGGTCTGTATGAGTTTGGGTCCTTTGAGTCGAGCTTATTATTCTTTATTATTGGTCGGAGTGTTGTGAGTTTTAGGGCATCAGGCATGATGCCCTGTGAAAGGGATTGGTTAACTATGTGTTGTAGATTTACCGCTAGTTCATCTTTACAACACTTAATCCATGAAACGGGGCATGGGTCGAGTGGGGAGGTGGTGGTGTTTATCATTGTTATGATTTTGAGAAGTTGCTTTTGTTCTACCAACTGGAAGCTTGTCCATTCATGTGTGGTTTTCGTGTTTGATAATAGCGGGGTTGGGGTAGAGGTCTTGTTTTTTAGTTTTTCTGCAAAATGTTTTGCTAGAGTTTGTATGTTTATTGCTTGTTGTTTAGGTTCGGTGTTACTAGTTTTGGTTAATGTTTTTACTATCGCAAATAACTCCCTAGGGCGGTTGATGGATGAGTTTATTACTTTTGAGTGGTAGTCTCTTTTTGATTTGTTAATTGCGTTTTTGTATTCTATGAGTAGGAGCATGTATTGTGATTTGTTTTCATCAGATTTTAGTTTTCTCCATCTCTTTTCTTGTTTCCTTAGTTGTTTTTTTAGTTTTGTCAGCTCTTTCGTGAACCATTTTTCTGTCTTTTTTGTTTGTTTATGTAAGACTTGTGTGTGGGCAGCTGCTTTTTGAATAGTAAGATTCCAATGTGCTATGGTTGAGTTGATGTCTGGTGATCTTGTGTCTAGTTTGGGTAGTACTTTGTCGAGGAATGTGTCTTTGTCAAAGCGTATGAAGCGTGATGTATGTGGGGTTGTGCTCCCATTGTTTTTTGGGACTTGTGCTGGTAACTGGATTGTGATTAAATGGTGGTCTGACCAGGGTACTTCGGTTATACTCGGGGTGGAATGTAGTGAGTGACTGTAGAGTGTGGTTGGGAGGAAAATTACGTCAAGTATGTTACCTTTTTTGTGTGTAGGAGCGTGTATTATCTGTGTGAACCCCATTTGTGACATAGCATCTATGAAGTTATCTGATTGTGAATGGTTCAGTGATGGAAGGTTCAAGTCACCAAGAAGTATAAGTGGTTTGCTTCGTGATGCTGTGCATGCGAGTTCTAGGATAGGGGTGAGGTTTTTCTGATCGGATGAAGGGGGTCTGTAGATGAGGGTGAGAGCCATGGTTTTATTTTCTATGTTAACAATGTCCATTCCATCTATATTTAGGTTTGTTAGGGTGAATTTTAGGTCATTTTTGGTGAGAATCAGTACACCCCCTCCTCTTTTTATATTCCGTTGGCAATTGAATATGTCATATTGATTTGTGGTAAGTTGGTTTAGTAGTATAGTGTCTGAGGGTGAGAGCCATGTTTCAGTAATACAGATAATGTCAGGGGATGTATCTTTAATTATGTCATTAATTATTGGTATTTTGTTTCTTATGGATCGGATGTTTATTAGGATGAGTTGTAATTTAGTGTTTGTATTGTCATTTTGGTCAATTTTATCACTTATGGGTTGGTGGTTTATTTGGATGAGACGGTGCTGGCGTTTGTGTGAGGTGTGGTGCGAATGGTGGTTGTGAGAGTTTGAGTATGTAGAGCTATATATTGGGTTTTGGTACTGATTGTATGTGATTGGAAGATTATTATAAGGGTTCCGGTTATACTTGTGGATGATTGGGATGTTTTTGTATGGACTTTGATTGGTTTTGTAAGTGTATATGTGTTGAGTTAGGAGGGTTATTAAGAAGAGAGTGAAAAGGAGATTTATAATCTTGGTAGGAGATATTGTTTCCATTATGAGGTAGAGGGTAGAGTGGGAGGGGAGTAGTTGGGGGGAGGGAGATTATTACTGGTAACAGTATCTCGAGTTAACAGTGCGGAGTGGGTATTTACTACTGTCAACAGTATCTTACAGTAATTAAAACTGGCAATGGTAACTCACTATAATTACTACTGGCAACAGTATCTCAGAGTATCAGTGCAAGAAGGGGTAGTTACCACTGGCAGCATTGGGAAAATACTACTGGCAACAGTATCTCACAATAATTAATACTGGTAATAGTATTTCACAATAATTACTACTGGCAACAGTATCTCAGATTAGCAGTGCAAGATGAGGTAATTACCACTGGTAGCAGTGGGAAAATACTACTGACAATATTATCTGACAAAGATCACTACTGGCGACAGTATCTCACAATAATTATTATTGGCTGTGATATCTCACAATAATTACTACTGGCAACAGTATCTCACAATAATTATTATTGGCTGTGATATCTCACAATAATTACTACTGGCAACAGTATCTCACAATAATTATTATTGGCTGTGCTATCCCACAATAATTACTACTGGTAATAGTATCTCAGAATAGCAGTGCAAGAAGAGATAATTATCACTGGCAGCAGTGGGAAAATACTACTAGCAACAGTATCTCACGATAATTACTACTGGGAATGGTATCTCACAATAAAGGTGTAGGAGGGTAATTATTACTGGCTATATAATATTGAAGTTAATATCTAACTACATTTAATATAGGCTTTAAGGGAGTGATTTTGTTTTGTTTTTTTTGGTTATTGTATACTTGCTGTGAGATTACATTTCTTATATGCCTCCATCAGGCCTCAACATACGGCCACTCAAGAAGAATCATGAAAATCCATGCAGGCAGCCCCGAATGGGTGAATATTGCTGGGTGCTGTTATCCTACTGCCGGAGGCTCTATCCCCGACTGGGGAGAGCTGTTAATGATGGCAAGGGTTCTTCTGATGCTCCTTCTCTCGGTCCTCGCCTAAGGGCCACGCCAAAGGGCCCTCTGGCGAGGCCCTCAGGCGCGGGCCCGCCGGCGCGGGCGCGCCCGACGGCGTGCTGCCTTTAAAGGCTGGATCTTTGTCCCGATTGGGCCTCGTGGGCTGCAGGCTCCTCCTGCCGGCGATGGCTCGATCCCCAGGGAAGGGGAGAGCTGTTGCTGGTGGCGGGGCTCGAAGGGACGGCTCCCGACGGCGTGTTTAGATGTCTGATGTCTGTTTCAGTAGAATGCCGCGCCACTGTATCTTTGCTGATTGTGCACTGACCTTGTAATTAGGATGAAAATATAGTAGAGAAGCGGAACAGTGTAAGAATATTTTGTCTAGCGTTTTGATTGTTTAGTATTTTGTTTGGCCTTGCTTTGTTTTGCTTTTGTTAAGAATGCTTCTGATATGCCTTCCACTATCTTTGTGGCTACCTGACCTTGCAGAAGTAGCAAAATATACTGTAGTAGAAGTATTATGTTTAGTGTTATGTCTAGTTGCTGACCCGTGGCTAGTAAACCCAAGCAGGGGGAGCGAGTCCTGGGCCCGGTCAGAGATGTCTATTGGATGAGAGTAAGTGGGCCACTGTGGCCAATGAGGAGTTTTGCCTGTATTAGACTGGAGAAGAAAAGTATATAAACTGTCATTTTTCTGAGCTCTGTGCTCAGACCATTTTGAATGCTACTGCAATCTGAGCCTGTGCACATTAAACCGGCTTGAATCTTTGCCTGACTCCGGGTATTATTTATTGCATTCTTATCAGCTACTACACTACTACTACTACTATTTAGCGCCACGCACGCAGCCATGCACAGCTAGCCTACAAGAGGTAGCCAACATATAAAAGACAGTCCCTGCCTGTCAGAGTCATGCTCATCGGAGCTTACATCTAGTTAGAACAGTACAGAGCATTAGTCAGTTCGGCACAAGGTATGGTGTGGTACAGTATGGATTATAGTTTGGTCATAAATGTTGACGGGGGTTAGGGTAAGATGAGGATGGAAGTTAGGATCTGAATGCAACGGTGAAGAGGTGGGTCTTCAACCTGGATTTGAAGAGGGCCAGGGAGGATGCCTGGCGCAGAGACGCAGGTAGGCTGTTCCAGGCGTATGGTGCAGCAAGGTGAAAGGAACGCAGTCGGGAGTTTGCGGTGCGGGTGAAAGGCACTGATAGAAGTAATTTGCCAGCGGAGCGCAAATTTCAAGAGGGGACATAGGGAGAGGTAAGAGGTATTGAGGGGGCCATAGAGTGAATGCATTTATAGGTCAGTAGGAGAAGCTTGAATTGGATGCGGAATTGGACAGGGAGCCAGTGAAGTGACTTGAGGAGCGGAGTAATGTGGGCATGGCGAGGCTGGCAGAAGATTAGTCGAGCAGCGTGATTTTGTATAGATTAAAGGGGAAGGAGGTGGCTCATGGGGAGACCAGCAAGGAGTAGGTTGCAGTAATCGAGGCGAGAGGAGATTAAGGAGTGGATAAGGGTTTTGGTAGTGTGTTCAGAGAGGAGGGGCGGATTTTGCTGATGTTGTAGAGAAAGAAGCATCAGGTCTTAGCTACAAAGCTGGATATGAGCAGAGGAGAGAGGTGTCAAAGATAATCCCTGGATTGCGGGCCGAGGGAACAGAAAGTATAGCAGACCCATCCACATGGACTGAGAGAGGGGGAAGTGGGGGGGAGGAGTTGGGTGGAAAGACAAGGCGTTCAGTCTTGGCCATGTTCAGTTTTAATCGGCGATGAGTCATCCAGGCAGCAATGTCTGAAAGACAGGCAGAGATCTTGGACTGGACTGCTAGAGAAATATTAGGTGTAGAGAGAGGTAGATTTGGGAGTCATCGGCACAGAGATGGTACTGAAAGCCATGGGAGGAGATAAGCGTGCCAAGGCCTTGGGTATAGAGAGAAAAGAGGAGGGGGCCCAAGACAGACCCCTGGGGTACACCTCTACATAGAGCGGGGTAGGGGAGGAGGAGAGGCCACCAGAGCATACACTGAATGAGCGATGGGAGAGGTAGGAGGAGAACCAGGATAGTACAGAATCCTTGAAGCCAAGCAAGGAGAGGGTGGTGAGGAGAAGGTTGTGGTCAATGGTGTCAAAGGCAGCAGAAAGGTCAAGAAGGATGAGGATAGAACAGAGGCCCTGAGATTCAGCCAGGAACAGGTCGCTGGAGACTTTTGTGAGTGCTGTTTCAGTGGAGTGTAGGGGACGGAAGCCAGATTGTAGTGGGTCCAAGAGAGCCTAGGAGGTGAGGAAGTTGAGACAGCAACGGTGGACTGCTCATTCTAATAGTTTGGATATGAAGGGAAGGAGGGAGATGGGTTGATAGTTAGAAGGGCATGTGGGATCAAGTGAGGGTTTCTTGAGGAAAGGTGTGGCAACAGCATGTTTGAAGTCAACCGGGACAGTTGCAGGCCCCGACTACCCAGGCCCCACAAATGGAAGTCTGCAGAGAGAGGCATTGATAACAAAGGCCTGCTTTAACAACTTCCTGTCCTGGATATCCTGGAGCGCCGTGCTACCTTCTACCAGGATCGTAGTCTTTTTGGTAACTGCTGAAACCACCGTATCTGCCTTGAGAGCAAAGCAACTCGCGTTCCTGTTCCAGCAATGAGTACAGGTGCGATATGGCCTGCATTCCCCTAAGGCCAGCCTCCATCAGCTCCCACTCGTCCTGGATCATTTATTTGTCCACTCTGTGCACAGGGAAAGAGTAGTTACTCACCTGTAACAGGTGTTCTCCAGGAGCAGCAGGAATCAGTCCTCACATATGGGCGCCCCCGTGCGGAGCATTACCCCAGCTTTCAAAGAAAGCCTTTGGGAATGCAGCGTGCATGCGCGGTCCCCTTCCCGCCCCAAGGGTGCCATCTTGCTCAGTCTGATGACATAGCTAAAAGACAGCAAAAAAGCAAAATAAATCATATGACTGCAACTGCAAGGGGAGGAGGGAGGATCGTGAGGACTGATTCCTGCTGCTCCTGGAGAACACCTGTTACAGGTGAGTAACTACTCTTTCTCCAGGACCAAGCAGGAAGTCAGTCCTCACATATGGGACTCCCCAGCTTAAGGCTACCAGGGACCCAAGCTGAAAAATGAGCTCCCTCTAGAGCCCCAGCATGTATGAAAAGAATCTTCTCTGATATCGCCCCTGTATGGTAGCCCAACACCAGGGCCGGAGGGTAAGAGTTGCCTATACCTCAAAGAGATTACGGAGTACCGCCTGTCCAAAAGCACTGTCCCTGCAGGACTCCCTCTCGAGGCAGTAGTGGGCCGCAAAAGTCTGGCTTGAAGACCAAGTAGCGGCCCTGCAGATGTCTGCCAATGGAACAGAGCAGAGATGAGCCACTGACGCAGCCTTTGCACTAACACGGTGGGCCGTAACTCGACCCTGCAAAAAGAGGCCAGCTGCCCTGTAAGCCCAGATGATACAGTCGGCTACCCAGATAGACAAAGTACGCTTGGAGACAGGTATCCCCAACTTATTAGTGTCAAAAGAGATGAAGAGCGGAACAGATACACACCTTAGTATGAACACCCACATAAGAAACACTACGAAGAAAATATATTTTAAGTACTAAAACAACTACGCCCACTGGTCCACCTGCATGACTTCCTGAGCATCATTCAAGCCATTATCACACCGCATTTTGACTTTGCCAACCTCTCTCTACTAGGCACAACTAACCAAAACATCAAAAGGCTCCAACTGGCCCAAAATGCTGCAGCCAGAACCATAATGAAGGTACACCCATTTGAGCACATATCACCCTATCTAGCCGAACTACACTGGCTCCCTATTCAATGCAGAATAAACTATAAATTAATAACCACCTTTAAAGCTTTAAATAACACTGCCCCAGCTACTCTAAACAAACTACTCACTAAAGACACACCCCAATCTGCTCAGAGAAGAGGCAACGCCAATAAAGCACAGTTACTTAACTGTAAGAGGTGATCTCTGGGAACAGCAGGAATTAGTCCTCACATATGGGTACGTCGGTACCGACGGAGCCTGCGCGGGAAAGCACCCCAGCTTCCCAGAAAGGAAGCTTTTGGGGCCCCATACTGCACATGCACGCTGCCTTCCCGCCTTCCTGACCAGCTCTCCTCAGTTCGAGTTTAAAGCTGAGACAAAAGAGAGAGGAAAGGAAGATAGATAGAAGATACAACTCCTAGGGGAGGTGGGTGGGTTGTGAGGACTAATTCCTGCTGTTCCCAGAGATCACCTGTTACAGGTAAGTAAATGTGCTATCTCCAGGAACAAGCAGGAATAAGTCCTCACATATGGGGACTCCCTAGCTAAGATGCCTGGGAGATCCCCCTCCAAGGGTTCACCATCTTCGTATGGATCTCAGGCATCCATCCTGGGAAGGTGGGCAGGAGTTGTTCAAGTATGGAACAGGTGTTTGAGGACAGCCTGACCAAAAAGGCATCCCGGCGGGAGTCCTTGTCCAAACAGTAATGGGCTGTGAAGGTATGAACCGAGGCCCAGGTGGCTGCTCGACAGATCTGATCTATGGATACAGAGTGAAGATGAGCCATAGAAGTGGCCATGGATCTCACATTGTCAGCTGTGACATGGCCTTCCAGAGGAATGTTTTTACTCTGGTAAGCAAAAGAGATACACTGAGCAATCCAATTGGAAAGTGTACGTTTTGAGACTGGAAGTCCCAAATGAGAAGGATCAAAAGCCACAAAAAGTTGGGAAGACTTTCGATGTGGCTGAGTCCTGTTGAGGTAAAAGGCAAGAGCTCTTTTACAATCTAGAGTATGAAGGTTCCTCTCTGCACTAGATGCATGAGGAGCTGGAAAAAAGACAGGTAGATATACCTCTTGATTAAGATGAAAAGGCGAGACCACTTTGGGCATAAAGTGGGGATTCGTCCTAAGGACCACCTTATCATGATGAAACCTAGTATAAGGTGGATTAGCCACTAAAGCCTGCAGTTCACTGATGCGGCGAGCCGAAGTGACTGCAATAAGGAAAAGGACCTTCCAGGAAAGAAATTTCAAGGAGGCAGAGACTAACGGCTCTAAAGGTGGCTTCATAAGCTGACCTAGAACGAGGTTCAAATCCCATGCTACCGGAGGAGGTCGGATGGGAGGTTTAGTCAGAGTCAGGCCTCTCATAAACCTTGCAACAAGAGGATGAGAGGAGACAGGTTGTCCATTGATAGGTTTTAAGGATGCTGCAATAGCACTCAAATGGACTCTTACTGAATTAGTTTTAAGGCCTGCATTGGAGAGATGCAGGAGATAGTCCAGTAGAGAATTCAAAGGAAGTGCTAGAGGGTCAAGACCCTGCTGAGCACACCAAATGGAAAAGCGTTTCCATTTGAAAGCATAGGAACGTCTCGTTGAGGGTTTCCTAGAGGCATGAAGGATATCTTTCACTGCTTGAGAAAGATTAAAGTCATGAAGGCTTAGGCCTTCAGTAACCAAGCTCTGAGGTGTAGGGACTTGGGGTTTGGGTGCCACAAAGTCCCTTCCTCCTGAGACAGAAGGTCTGGCGCAGCTCCCAGGTCCAGGGAGGGTCCCTGGGAGAGATGCAGAAGAAGAGGGAACCACACTTGGCGTGGCCAGCGTGGAGCTATGAGGATCATAGACCCATGATCCCTCTGAAGTTTGAACAGAGTCTTGGGAATCAAAGGAATGGGTGGAAAGGCATACAGGAATTCCTGACCCCAATGCAGGAGAAAGGCATCGTTGGCCTGAGCTCCCTGACACGGAGTCATGGAACAGAACCGGGGAAGTTTGGCATTGCACGGACTTGCAAAGAGGTCTATGTCCGGGGTCCCCCATTCCTGAAAGATTCTGCGTATGTGGTCCATATGTAGGGACCATTCGTGTGGAAGCAGAACTCGACTGAGTCTGTCTGCCCAAGAGTTTTGAACCCCTGGAAGATATACTGCCAGAAGATGAATTTGATGCTCTCTGTGAAGGCCCATAATCTGAGAGCTTCGTTGCAAAGCGACAGAGAGCCCGTTCCTCCTTGTTTGTTGACGTAGAACATGGCCACCTGAATGTCTGTCTGGACTAGGACAGTCAGGTTGACCAGGAGGGTATGGAGGACTGTGAGGGCAAGGAAGATTGCTCGCAGTTCCAGAAGGTTGATATGAAGGGTGGTCTCCTGTGGAGACCAAGTGCCCTGAGTGGAGAGGTGTTGGAGATGAGCTCCCCACTATGTTTGGGAGGCATCTGTTGTAAGGGTTGCTTGGGGCAACCAAGGTTGGAAGGGGGCCCCCATCAACAGATTTTTGGTGGATATCCACCACTGGAGAGACCAAAACAAACGTTTTGAGGTGAGTATTTGGTCTGAGAGCATTCCCGATGCTTGAGACCACTGGGTGGCCAAAGTCCATTGAGTTGCCCTCATATGGAGACGAGCGTAGGGCACCACGTGGACCGTGGAGGCCATGTGGCCCAGAAGTTGCAGCAGTTCTCTGGCTGACAAGTGACTTCTAGACTGAGCTTGGGAGGCCAAGCACACCAGCAGTTGGCCTCGGACCTGAGGGAGGTAGGCCCTTGCAGTGGTGGTGTCCAAGCGGGCCCCTATGAACTCCAGGGACTGAGTAGGGATGAGTTGGGACTTGGGAAGGTTTACCACAAGTCCCAGATATTGAAGAAGACGCCTTGTGCGGTCCAAGGAAATCTAGGCTTCTGACTGAGATGGAGCTCGGATGAGCCAGTCGTCCAGATATGGGAATACAAAAATTCCCAGGCCTCTTAGAAATGCGGCTATGACTGCCATGCATTTGGTGAACACTCTTGGAGCAGAGGCTAGACCGAAGGGGAGTACTCTGTACTGGAAATGTTTTCCCTGGAACAGAAATCGAAGATATTTTCTGTGGGATGGATGGATGAGTATATGTGTGTACGCATCCTTGAGATCTAGAGAACAAAGCCAATCCTGACTCTGAAGGTATGGAAGGAGAATGCCCAGAGAAAGCATTTTGAATTTCTCCTTGTATAGAAATTTGTTCAATTCTCTCAGATCTAGGATAGGTCTGAATCCCCCTGTCTTCTTTGTTATGAGAAAATAAGGGGAGTAGAAACCTGACCCTTGTTGAGGAAGAGGAACCTCTTCTATTGCCCCTTGGGCAAGAAGGGAAGAAACCTCCTGACCCAACAGGGCCAGGAGAGATGGGGGAGAATTGAATTGCCTCACCATGTGATGAGGAGGAAGGCTGGAAAAATGAAGTTTGTAGCCCTCTCTGATGATAGAGAGGGTCCACTGCTCTGATGTAATTTGTCCCCATCTGAGAGCAAAGTGAGCTAACCTTCTGGGTAAGGTGAGGGGCTCTGGTTGTTCTAGAGCCAGAAAGGTTAAGTTCTCTAGGGGCAAGTCAAAACCCCTGAGGGGGTTGAGCTTGCTGGGGTGTAGCAGACGCTGCAGGCTTTGACCTTGCCTGTTTAGGTTGCTGACGCTTAGCAGCAAAGCGAGGCTGAGAAGATTGTTGGCCAGTATTTGTGGAAAATAAGGCCTCTTGAAAGACTTTTTCTTGGCAGGAGTAGAGGTAGACTTAGAAAGTCTATCTAAAGTAGCATTTTCTGCATCCATTTGAGTGGCTTTAATTTGCCACTCTTCACCAAATAAGTTCTCACCTGTACAGGGCAGATTCCTTAAGCCATCTAGGACCCAGGGCTCTAGGTCAGAAGCCTGGAGCCAAGCCAGACGTCGGGCTGCAATGGCAATGCCCGAAGCTCTAGCAGCACCCTCAAAGGAATCAAAAGCTGCTCTGTTGGAGAACTTAGAGACATCTAGGAGCTGTGATCTCCAGGAACAAGCAGGAATAAGTCCTCACATATGGGGTACGTCGGTACCGACGGAGCCCGTGCGGGAAAGCTCCCCAGCTTCTTAGAATAGAAGCTTTTGGGACCTCCCACTGCACATGCGCACTGCCTTCCCGCCTTCCTGAACAGCTCTCCTCAGTTTCTCTTTTTCCGCGGAGCCAGCAGGTCGTGTTCCTGTCACCGCTGAAGAAATTGTTATTTTATTTGTTTCTTTAGACCGCGTACCTGCCTTCCCCATACCGATACCGGTATCGCCGGTCTTTTCTTTCTTTCTTTAAAAAATTATAATTCTTTTTTCTTATTTTTTAGCTTTTTGGTCACTTCAGAGAGGCCTCTCGGCCTACTCAATTTCTCCTCATGGAGAAGCCAGCCCCTGGATTTAAGAAGTGTACCAAATGTAATGCTGTTATTTCAGTCACAGACACCCATGAATGGTGTCTGAAATGTTTGGGGCCTGACCATTCCATACCGGACTGCCCATCTTGCTCCCACATGTCTAAACGTGGGCTGCAGAACCGGGCCAACAAATTCCATGTGCTGTTTGCTTCAGAGAATACAGCATCACAGTCATCCAGGTCTTCTTCTCCGGATGGATCTCAGGTAACCAAACCTTCTGTGGGCAAGTCCTCAAAGAGCAAATCTCCTTCAAAGCATCGAGAGGCTCTTAGCTTAGAACTTGAGGACTCTGCCCCAGCCAAACAACCCCGGCGGGAAGTCCAACTTCCAAAAACGCCAATTCAGGGGTCTCAGGTTGATATCGATGCTACGGCCTCGACAGATCACCTGTTAGCCTGCTCTGGGGTACCGGGTCACTCCGGTACCGACATCCAGGCAGCTATGGCGTCCATGGGCGATACTGTACAGTCCATGCAGCAGGCCGTCATGGCTTTCATTAAAGCTGCAACGCCATCGGTTCCGCTTTCAGCGGTTCCGGGCCCGATACCGGTATCGTCCGCCATGCCGGTATCGAGGCCGTCCACCTCTAAACGCAAGTCGGTACCGTATGGGCTTTCGCTCCATACCGGTTCCATACCCGATACGCCCGATATCGATACCGATCGGTACGCGTATCGTGCGTTAGAGGAAAGCACCGATTCCTCTGAGGATTTTCACTCCTCTGATGATTCTGCTGAGTTTTCACTCAACTTACCTGAGGAGCCCTCTTCTCCTAAAAGGAGAATGTCCCCTCCAGAGGATTTGTCCTTCCAGGACTTTGTTTTAGATATGGCTACAGCCCTTTCTATTACCACATCCTCTGAAAAGGAACCCAGATCCAAAAAACTGGATATTTTGGGATACTCAAAGGCCCCTAAGGAGGCAGTTACCCTGCCTATCCATGAAATCCTTCAAGAACAACTGATGGATTTCTGGGAAAATCCTTTGACTTTGTCTCCTTATTCCCGTAGGTTGGACACCATGTATAGGGTCCCTCCTTCTCCTGGTTTCCAAAAGACTCAATTGCCCCACCACTCTATTGTGGTGAAGTCTGCAATGAAGAAGATTAGGAGTACCAAAAGGCACTCTTCCACCCCTCCAGGACGGGAATGTAAGACTTTGGACTCTTTTGGTAGGAAAATTTTCCAGGCTAGTATGCTTATAGCCAGGATTAATTCCTACAGTCTCTATATGGGCATGTTCCTGGAGGAACTTGCCAAAAAGGTGCGGCATTTTGCCCCCTTTATCCCTGAGGATAAAAAGCAGGGATTCCTTTCCCTAGTGAAACAACTCTTAGAGGTTTCTAAGTTCTCTAATAGGGCAGCATATGATTCCTTTGAGGGAGCCAGTAGGGCTTCGGGCATTGCTATTGCAGCCCGACGTCTTGCTTGGCTCCAGGCCTCTGATCTGGAACCTTGGGTTCTAGATGGCTTACGGAATCTGCCCTGTACAGGTGAGAACTTATTTGGGGAAGAGTGGCAAATCAAAGCCACCCAGATGGATGCTGAAAATGCCACCTTGGAAAGACTTTCAAAGTCCACTTCAATTCCTACTAAGAAAAAGTCTTTTAAAAGGCCTTACTATAAGAAGGCCAGAGTTGCTTCAAATACTGGCCAGCAGTCTTCTCAACCTCGCTATACTGCTAAGCGTCAGCAATCCAAACAAGCACGAGCTAAGCCTGCAGCAGCTACTGTAGCTCAGCAGGCTCCAACCCCTCAGGGGTTTTGACTTGCTCCTAGGGAACTTGCCACTTCTGGTTCTAACACAACCAGAACCTCTCACCATACCCGGAAGGTTGGTTCACTTTGCTCCCAGATGGGAACAAATCACAACAGAACAATGGACCCTCTCTATCATTCGAGAGGGTTACAAACTTCATTTCTCCAGCCTTCCTCCCCATCATATGGTGAGACCATTCAATTCTCCCCCATCTCTCCTAACCCTGTTGGGTCAAGAGGTTTCCTCTCTTCTTGCCCAAGGGGCCATAGAAGAGGTTCCTCTTCCTCAACAAGGGTCCGGTTTCTACTCCCCTTATTTTCTCATTCCAAAGAAGACAGGGGGATTCAGACCAATCCTAGATCTGAGAGAATTGAACAAATTTCTCTTCAAGGAGAAATTCAAAATGCTGTCTCTCGGCATTCTCCTTCCTTACCTCCAGGGTCAGGACTGGCTTTGTTCTCTAGACCTACAGGATGCGTATACACATATACTCATCCATCCATCCCACAGAAAGTATCTTCGCTTTCTGTTTCAGGGAAAACATTTCCAATACAGAGTACTCCCCTTCGGTCTAGCCTCTGCTCCAAGAGTATTCACAAAATGCATGGCAGTCGTAGCCGCATTTCTAAGAGGCATGGGAATCTTTGTCTTCCCATATCTGGACGACTGGCTCATCCGAGCTCCAACTCAGTCACAGGCCCAGATTTCCCTGGACCACACAAGGAGCCTTTTGCAGTATCTGGGACTGGTAGTAAACCTTCCCAAGTCCCAACTCATCCCTACTCAATCTCTAGAATTCATAGGGGCCCAGTTGGACACCATCACTGCAAGGGCCTACCTTCCACATGTTCGAGGCCAGCGCCTCCTGAGTTTGGCCTCCCAAGCTCAGTCCAGCACTCACTTGACAGCCAGGGAAATGCTACGCCTACTGGGTCATATGGCCTCCACAGTGCATGTGGTGCCCTATGCTCGTCTTCATATGAGAGCAGCTCAATGGACCCTGGCCACTCAGTGGACTCAGGCGTCAGGAGCGCTCTCAGACCAAATACAAACCTCCGATCGTCTGTTTTGGTCCCTCCACTGGTGGACTTCCACCAAGAATCTGTTGTTGGGGGCTCCATTTCAACCATTGCTACCCCAAGCAACCCTCACAACAGATGCCTCCCAAACAGGGTGGGGAGCCCATCTGCAAACTCTCTCCACTCAGGGCACTTGGTCTCTACAGGAGACCACCCTTCATATCAATCTTCTGGAACTGCGAGCAATTTACCTTGCCCTCAAGGTCTTCCACTCCCTCCTAGCCAACCTCACTGTCCTAGTTCAGACGGACAATCAGGTGGCCATGTTTTACATAAACAAACAAGGAGGGACGGGCTCTCTGTCGCTTTGCAACGAAGCTCTAAGACTATGGGCCTTCGCCAGAGAGCATCAGATTCACCTGCTAGCAGTGTATCTCCCAGGAGTTCAAAACTCTCGGGCAGACAGGCTCAGTCGAGTTCTGCTGCCACACGAATGGTCCCTACATTTGGACCAAATAAACCGAATCTTTCAGGAATGGGGGACCCCGGACATAGACCTCTTTGCAAGTCCGTGGAATGCCAAACTTCCCCGGTTCTGTTCCAGAACTCCGTGTCAGGGAGCTCAGGCTACGGACGCCTTTCTCCTGAATTGGAGTCAGGCATTCCTATATGCCTTTCCACCCATTCCTTTGATTCCCAAGACTCTGTTCAAACTCCAGAGGGATCATGGAACTATGATCCTCATAGCTCCACGCTGGCCACGCCAAGTGTGGTTCCCTCTACTTCTACAGCTCTCCCAGGGATCCTACTTGGATCTGGGAGCTGCGCCAGACCTCCTGTCTCAGGAGGAGGGGACTTTGTGGCACCCAAACCCCAAATCCCTTCACCTCAGTGCTTGGTTACTGAAGGCTTAAGCCTTCAAGACTTTCATCTTTCCCAACCAGTGAAAGATATCCTTTCTGCCTCTAGGAAACCCTCTACCAGGCGTTCCTATGCTTTCAAATGGAAACGTTTTTCCATTTGGTGTGCTCAGCAGGGTCTTGACCCTCTGGCACTTCCTTTGAATTCTCTTCTTGATTATCTCCTGCATCTATCCAATGCAGGCCTCAAGACGAATTCGGTAAGAGTCCATTTAAGTGCTATTGCAGCATCCTTGCAACATATAAATGGACAACCTATCTCCTCTCATCCTCTTGTTGCAAGATTCATGAGAGGCCTGACTCTCACTAAACCTCCCATCAGACCACCCCCGGTCGCATGGGATTTGAATCTAGTGCTCGGTCAACTTATGAAGCCACCTTTTGAGCCAATGTTTTCCACCTCCTTGAAATTTCTTTCCTGGAAGGTCATCTTCCTCATTGCAGTCACTTCGGCTCGCCGCATCAGTGAGCTGCAGGCTTTAGTGGCTAATCCACCTTACACAAGATTTCATCATGATAAGGTGGTCCTTAGGACGAATCCCCACTTTATGCCTAAAGTGGTCTCGCCTTTTCATCTTAATCAAGAGGTATATCTACCTGTCTTTTTTCCAGCTCCTCATGCATCCAATGCAGAGAGGAACCTTCATACTCTGGATTGTAAAAGAGCTCTCGCTTTTTACCTTAATAGGACTCAGCCACATCGAAAGTCTTCTCAACTTTTTGTGGCCTTTGATCCTTCCCATTTGGGACTTCCAGTCTCCAAGCGTACACTTTCCAATTGGATTGCTCAGTGTATTTCTTTTGCTTACCAGAGCAAAAACATTTCTCTGGAAGGCCATGTCACTGCTCACAATGTGAGGGCCATGGCAACTTCTATGGCTCATCTGCACTCTGTTTCCATAGATCAGATCTGTCGAGCCGCTACCTGGGCCTCGGTTCATACCTTCACAGCCCATTACTGTTTGGACAAGGACTCCCGCCGGGATGCCTTGTTTGGCCAGGCTGTCCTCAAGCACCTGTTCCATTCCTAAACAACTCCTGCCCACCTTCCCAGAATGGATGCCTGAGATCCATACGAAGATGGCGAACCTTTACAGGGGATCCCATGCATCTAAGCTAGGGAGTCCCCATATGTGAGGACTTATTCCTGCTTGTTCCTGGAGATAGCACAGTTACTTACCTGTAACAGGTGATCTCTGGGAACAGCAGGAATTAGTCCTCACAACCCACCCACCTCCCCTAGGAGTTGTATCTTTTATCTATCTATCTTCCTGTCCTCTCTCTGTTGACTCAGCTATAAACTCGAAACTGAGGAGAGCTGTTCAGGAAGGCGGGAAGGCAGTGCGCATGTGCAGTGGGAGGTCCCAAAAGCTTCTATTCTAAGAAGCTGGGGAGCTTTCCCGCACGGGCTCCGTCGGTACCGACGTACCCCATATGTGAGGACTAATTCCTGCTGTTCCCAGAGATCACCTGTTACAGGTAAGTAACTGTGCTTTACCACAGAAAAAAACTCCTCCCTTCTATCCTCAGGGATAAAGGGGGCAAAATGCCGTACCCTCAGGGCAAGTTCCCTTAGAAACATGCCCATATAAAGGCTGTAAGAATTGATCCTGGCTATAAGCATACTAGCCTGGAAGATTTTCCTGCCAAACGAGTCTAGGGTCTTACATTCTCGCCCTGGAGGGGTAGAAGAGTGCCTCTTGGTACTCTATCTTCTTCATTGCAGACTTCACCACAATAGAGTGGTGAGGCAGCTGAGTTTTTGAAACCCAGGAGAAGGAGGGACCCGGTACATGGTGTCCAACCTGCGAGAATAAGGAGACAATGTTAGAGGAGCCTCCCATAAGTCCATCTAGTGTTCTTGAAGGATTTCATGGATAGGCAGGGTGACTGCCTCTTTAGGAGACTTGGAGTATCCTAAAATATCCAATTTTTTTGATCTAGGTTCCTTTTCAGATGATGTAGTAATAGAAAGTCCTTTAGCTACTTCTATAATGAAGTCTTGAAAGGACAAATCCTCTGGTGAAGACATTCTCCTTGGTGGAGAAGAAGGCTCTTCAGGAAGATCAAGGGATAGCTCAGCAGATTCATCAGAGGAGTCAAAATCTTCAGAAGAATCAGAGTATCCTCTATTTGCTTCCAATGCATGGTACGCATACCGCTCGGTATCGACATCGGGCGTACCGGGCATGGGATCGGTATCGGGGAAAACCCCGGATCCGGCATGCGGAACCGATCTGCGCTTGGAAGTCGATGGCCTCGGTTCCGGTATGGAGGACGGTACCGGAACCAGACCCGGTACCGCTGGATGCGGTACCGAAGGCGTCGCAGCTTTAATGAAAGCCATAATGGCCTGCTGCATGGCCTGAACAGTATTGTCCATGGATGCCACTGCTGCCTGGATGTCGGTACCGGTATGGGCCGGTATGCCAGAGCAGTCTAACAGGTGATCTGTCGAGGCCGTGCCATCGATGTCAACCTGTAACCCCATAGTTGAGGCTTTGGAAGCCGGAGCTTCCCGCCGGGGTTGTTTGGCTGGGGCAGGGTCCTCCAACTCAAAATTGAGGGCCTCTCGATGCTTTGAAGGAGATTTGCCTTTTGAGGACCTGCCCGAGGAAGGTTTGATTACCTGAGATCCATCCGGAGAGGAAGACCTGGATGACTGTGATGCTGGATTATCTGAAGCAAACAGCACATGGAATTTGTTGGCCCGGTTCTGCAACCCACGTTTAGACATCTGGGAGCAGGATGGGCAGTCCGGAATGGAGTGGTCAGGTCCCAAACATTTAAGACACCATTCATGGGTGTCTGTAACAGAAATGACAGCACTACACTTGGTACACTTCTTAAAACCAGGAGCTGGCTTCTCCATGAGGAGAATTTGTGTAGGCCTGAGGGCCTAACTGAAGTGACCAAGCTGTGCAAAAATAAAAGATTTTTTTTTTTTTTTTGTAAAGAAAGAAAGAGAGAGACCTGCGGTACCAGTTTCGGTATGGGAAGGCAGGTACGCGGTCTAAAGAAACAAAGTAAAACAAGAATTTCTTCAGCGGTGACAGGAACACGACCTGCTGGCTCCGTGGAAAAAGAGAAACTGAGGAGAGCTGGTCAGGAAGGCGGGAAGGCAGCGCGCATGTGCAGTGGGAGGCCCCAAAAGCTTCCTTTCTGGGAAGCTGGGGAGCTTTCCCGCGCAGGCTCCGTCGGTACCGACGTACCCATATGTGAGGACTTATTCCTGCTTGTTCCTGGAGATAATAAGGATTCCAAAGGAGTTCACAAGGACTAAAAAAACAACAAATAAAAAAGCGTTCTCTCATGCAGCCCCTATACTCTGGAACTCCCTACCTGATGAAATCAGAGCATTAACCGATCTTAAAGATCTACGCAAAACATTAAAAACTCACCTCTTCATCTCCCACTACGGTCCACTTGCGAATTCTCAACACCAAAATGAGAAAGGATAATACATAACACATTGAGCTTAACACCACAATGTCCCATGAAATTATGACCTCAAAAAACTGTCCACGATGTTGTTTATAAATAACTGCCTTTCTCATTGAAATCCATTCTTGCTGACTGTACATAGTTGACTGTACATAGTTCGCCAAAGTTTAATTGTTAAAGTTAAGATGTACATAATTTCATGCGTTTAATGTAAAAACAGATATGTTATCCTGTTTCCTTGACTGTTATATGTAAACCGCACCTGATTACTGGAAGGTTGCGGTATATAAAAGATTGTTAAATAAATAAATAAAATAAACAGCCCTTCAGTGTCCCCCGCGTACGGTCAAGGTAGCAGGACAACGCCCTCCTACAGTCCAGGGTATGCAAGACCATCTCAGCCCGGCTGGCATGAGGCCTGGGAAAGAAAGTTGGAAGAACCATCTCCTGATTGAGGTGGAAGGGGGGAAAAACCTTTGGAAGGAACTTAGGGCGAGTCCATAAGACTACTCTGTTCCTACAGAACCTAGTGCATGGTGCATCTGACACCAGGGCTTGAAGCTCACTCACTCGCCTTGTTGAGGTAAGAGCTACCAAAAATGACGCTTTCCAGGAGAGAAAGCACAAAGGACAAGTAGCCATAGGCTCAAATGGTGGGCAAGAAAGCTGTTGCAAGACCACATTTAAATCCCACTCAGGGGCAGACGGACAAACTGGAGGCTTAAGCAAAAGCAGGCCTCTGAGGAAGCAAGCCACCAAAGGGTGGCTTGAGAGAGAATGACCCTCCACCTGTGAGTGGTGCGCTGAAACAGCACTGAGATGAACTCTAACAGAATTGGATTTAAGACCTAAGTTGGACAGGTGAAGCAAATATTGCAGCACCACTGGTACCAGGCATGAGAAAGGATCCTCGTTGTGTTGAGCACACCAGGTGGAGAATCTACACCACTTAAGGGCATAAGACTTCCGGGTGGACTGCCTCCTAGAGGCCAAGACCACGTCCTCCACTTCCCTAGGCAGCAGTAAGGGTGCTAGAACTACCCTTTCCGCAGCCAGGCCATAAGATTGAGGGACTGGAGGTTGGGGTGTAAGAGAGATCTCCGCTCCTGAGACAGGAGATCGGGTTGCATCCCCAGAGGAAGGGGAGTGTCAACCGCTAGTTGGAAAAAAAGTGGAAACCACGGTTGCCTTGGCCATCTGGGGGCCACCGGGATCACTGAGGCCTTGTCCCGGACCACTTTGAACAGTGTCTTGGGCACTAGAGGCGTGGGAGGAAACGCATACAGGAGGCCTGTAGACCACGGAATGAGAAACACATCCGCTGCTAATCTGAGAGGATGTGGTTATCTGGAGCAGAACCTGGGCAGCTGACTGTTCAGTGGACTGGCAAAGAGATCTATGGTTGGAAGACCCCATCTTAGGAAGATCTGTTGAACCACCAGAGGATTCAACTGCCATTCGTGTGGCTGTAGGATCCAGCTCAATCTGTCTGCCAGGTAGGAGATAGACCGCCTTGAGAAGTATGCCATGATTGACTGCCCAGGAGCACAGGGTCTGTGCTTCCTGACAGAGAAGTCAGGACCCCGTGCCCCCCTGTTTGTTCACACAGAACATAGCAACTTGATTGTCTGTCTGAACTAAGACGGACTGGTGAGAGAGGACATGAGAGAAAGTCCTCAGGGCTAAGCGGATATCTTTCAGTTCTAAGAGACTGATCTGCTGTGTGGCCTCCCAAGGAGACCACAGGCCTTGAGTGCATGCTCCCTGGCAATGTGCACCCCAACCTTGAAGAGAAGCATCAGTTGTCAGCAGTTGAGAGTGTGGAGGTGCCTGAAAAGACACCCCTTGCACCAGATTCGGAAGATGAAGCCACCACTGTAGAGAAGACTCTAGTAGCGTAGACACATCACCTTGTCCTTCAGATTTCCTGTGGCCTGGTGCCACTGAGTCCGGAGGCCCCACTGAGCTGGCCTCATGTGTAGCCAGGCATTTGGAGTTACATGGACCATGGAAGCCATGTGGCCTAAGAGTCTCAGGAAATGTCTGGCGAAGACCAGAGAAATCTTCCTGCGTCTTCCGCACTTGTCTGGAGCAGTGGGTCTTTCTAGTGCCTCAGCATCTGCCAGGAGGGTAATGGGTATATTAACTCTTTCGCGTCCACATAATTGTTTTGTAACTGAAATTTTTTTGAGCTAAATGATGCAGAATATAAAGTTTTTGGAAAAACTTTTCTCTAACAATATTTACTGTTGCCATATGACAACTATGATCCTGAATGGCTTAAAATTAAAAACAGTCTTGGCATCAGTTTCATTTACTGCTGGGTGTGATCGTTTAAATTACATTTTTTTTTTCAGATGTCAAGCACAGATGATGTTAAGTGCCGCCTCTGGATAGCTATTCTAAATTGTGTTCGGTCTTGAGTCAGGTGGCTCTTTGTTGACAGACTAGTACCCGTAGCTGCTGTTATTGTATCGATCCATCTCATTGCTGGCCTTCCTCTTTTGCGCTGACCTTCTATCTTGCCAAGCATGATGTCTTTCTCTAATGATCTCTCTCTTCGCATGATGTGTCCAAAGTATGAAAGTCGAAGTCTTGTCATCTGAGCTTCTAAAGAAAGCTTAGGTTTGATCTCCTCTAGTACCGACTGGTTTGTTCTTCGGCCAGTCCATGGTATACATAGTATTTGCTGCAAGCACCATAATTCAAAGGCATCAATTTTCTTCCTGTCTATCTTTTTCACTGTCCAGCTTTCACATCCATATGATGTTATTGAAAATACCATGGTTTGAACAAGTTGAATCTTTGTATGGAGACAGACATCTCTGCTCTTGAGAATCTTATCTAGGTCTTTCATAGCCATTCTGCCAAGAGCAATGCATCGTCTGATTTCTTGACTGCTTGTTGCTTCTTTATTGATAGCTGATCCAAGTAGGTTAAAGTTGTTCACGATTTCAATTTCTTCTCCTTCAACGATGAACCTGTTGATTATGCCAGTTGTCATGATCTTTGTCTTCTTAACATTAAGGTGCAGGCCCATTTTGAGACTATATTCTTTGATTGTGAGTAGCAAATGTTTCAGATCATCTTCACTTTCAGCCAGTAATGTAGTATCATCAGCATAGCGAAGCTTGTTGATGAGTCTTCCACCAATCTTCACACCTCTTGTCTTCATACAATCCTGCTTCTTTGATGATTTGTTCTGCATATAAATTAAACAGGTAGGGGGAAAGTTTGCAGCCTTGTCTTACACCTTTGCTTATTTTAAACCATTCTGTTTCTCCTTGTTCCGTTCGAACTGTTGCTTCTTGATCAATGTACAGATTGTGCAAGAGTACGATCAGCTGTTCTGGTATTCCCCATGCTTCTTAATGTGGCCCAGAGTTTCTCATGGTTTACACAGTCAAAAGCCTTGCTATAGTCGATAAAGCACAAAGAGATATCCTTTTGGTATTCTTTAGTCTTTTCAAGGATCCATCTCACATCCGCAATGATGCCTCTCGTTCCTCGCCCTTTCCTGAACCCTGCTTGCACTTCAGGTAGTTCTTGTTCCAGGTATGGTTGTAGTCTCTTTTGAATAATCTTTTGTAGAATCTTGCTGGCATGTGGGATCAGAGCGATTGTGCGATAATTTCCACAGTCAGTAGGATCACCTTTCTTTAGTATTGGTATAAACAGATCTTTTCCAGTCAGTTGGCCATGATGATGTCTTCCATATTTCTTGGCAGAGCCTTGTAAGTACGGTAACAGCTGCATCAGATTGCAGTAATACTTCTATGGGAATGCTATCAAGGCCTGGTGCTTTGTTCTTTGATAAGGCTTTCAATGCTGCTTTAACTTCTTCTTTCATCACCAATGGCTCCCGATCATAAGGTACGGGTTGAAACGGCTGTTGGTCCACTTGATCTTTATCATATGGAAACTCTGTATATTCCTTCCACCTTTTCTTGATCTTCTCAGAATCATTCAAGATAGAACCTTGAGTATCTTGTAACATTCCAATTCGAGGCTGGAACTTTTTCTTGAACTCTCGTAGCTTTAGGAAAGCCGATCTTGTTCTTCCTCTAATAGTTTCTGCTTCTATTTCCTTGCATGCATCGTCGTAGTACTTTTCCTTGTCCTGTCTTGCTGCACGTTGGAAATCTCTGTTGAGTTCTGTTATTGTCTCTTTCTCCTCTGGTTTTAGCTTCTCTGTGTTTCTGGGCAATTTTCAGAGTTTCTTCCGTCATCCATTTTGGCCGTTTTTGCTTTTTCACCTTTGTAGAGACTTCTCGCTTTCTTCTAACACAACTTGTCATTCCATAACTCTTTTGGAGCTCTGTCATTTGTATCTAAAGCAGCAAATAGATTTTGCAGGCAGTCTTTAAATTCCAGTGGTATATTCTCAAGGTCATATTTTGCTACATTCATGAGTGATTTGCTCTTTTTCAATTTTAGCTTGAGTTCGCATACTAGTAGTTGATGATCTGTACCACAGTCAGCTCCAGGTTTTGTCTTTGTTGATATTATAGAACTTTTCCATCGTTGACTTCCACAGATGTAGTCAATTTGATTTTTATACAATCCATTGGGTGAAGTCCATGTGTACAGTCGCCGCTTGTGTTGATGGAAGAAGGTGTTTGAGATGAATAGATCGTTGGTCTTGCAGAATTCTATCAGTCTTTCTCCAGCTTCATTTCTGTTACCAAGTCCATATTTTCCAACTACTTTGCCTTCTTTGTTGCCAACCTTTGTGTTCCAGTCACCCATGACTATCAGGATATCCTGTTTGCATGTTCTGTCAATTTCAGTTTGTACTTGTTCATAGAACTCTTCAATTTCATTCTCTTCTGCAGCTGTTGTTGGGGCATATATTTGAATTATAGTTGTGTTGATAGGCATTCCTTGTAGACGAATAGAGATTAAGCTGCGCATGAAATGAGAGTCAGAAGCTGTAAAGCATAGTTACTCACCTGTAACAGGTGTTCTCCAGGAGCAGCAGGAATCAGTCCTCACTTATGGGTGACGTCGACGCCGACGGAGCCCTCGCGGAGCAATTTCCCCAGCTTTCAAAGAAAGCCTTTGGGAATTGCAGCGCGCATGCGCGGTTCCCTTCCCGCCCAAGGGTGCCATCTTGCTCAGTCGGATGACATAGCGAAAGACAGCAAAAAGTTAGCAAAACAATGAGAAGAATGACTGCAACTCCAAGGGGAGGAGGGAGGGTAGTGAGGACTGATTCCTGCTGCTCCTGGAGAACACCTGTTACAGGTGAGTAACTACGCTTTCTCCAGGACAAAGCAGGAAGTCAGTCCTCACTTATGGGACTCCCCAGCTTAAGGCTACCGGAGGCCTCAAGCCGAAAAAATGAGCTCCCTCGAGCTCGGCAGTACAGAAAGAAAGAACTTCTCTGAACACGCCCCCGGCCGGTAGCCCAACATCCGGGCCGGCGGGAGGAGTTGCCTAAACCTCAAAGAGATTGCGGAGGACCGCCTGTCCGAAGGCACTGTCCCTACGGGACTCCCTCTCGAGGCAATAATGCGCTGCAAAGGTCTGGCTAGAAGACCAGGTAGCGGCCCGGCAGATGTCTGCCAACGGAACAGAGCGGAGGTGAGCTACGGACGCAGCCTTCGCCCTAACACGGTGAGCCGTGACCCGACTCTCCAACGAGAGGCCGGCTGCCTCATAAGCCCAGGCAATACAGTCCGCCACCCAGATGGACAGAGTACGCTTGGAGACGGGCATACCCAACTTGTTGGGGTCGAAGGAAACGAAGAGCTGAACAGCCTTCCTATGCCCCCGCGTACGGTCAAGATAGAAGGATAAGGCCCTCCTACAGTCCAGGGTGTGCAAAACCGTCTCAGCGCGGCTGGTATGAGGCCGGGGAAAGAAGGTGGGAAGAACCACCTCCTGGTTCATGTGAAAAGGAGAAACGACTTTCGGCAGAAACTTAGGGCGAGTCCGCAGGACCACCCTATTAGGGTAAAACCTGGTGTAAGGAGGCTCCGACACCAGGGCCTGCAACTCACCAACGCGCCTAGCGGAGGTCAGGGCCACCAGGAAGAATGTCTTCCAAGAAAGGAAACGCAGAGGGCAGGTAGCCATAGGCTCAAAGGGCGGACAGGTAATCCGCTGCAAGACCACATTCAGGTCCCAGTCCGGGGCTGGTGGGCGCAAGGGAGGCTTGAGTAGGAGAAGCCCACGAAGGAAACGGCTCACCAAGGGGTGCGCTGACAAAGGCCTGCCCTCCACCGGGAGGTGATGTGCGGAAAGAGCACTAAGGTGGACTCTGACAGAGTTGGACTTAAGGCCCAGGTTGGAAAGGTAGAGCAAGTACTGCAGGACTACCTGCACCAAACAGGAGAAAGGGTCTTCGGACCGCCGAGTACACCACACGGAGAAGCGACGCCACTTGAAGGCGTAAGACGTCCGGGTGGACGGCCGACGAGAGGCTAAGACGACCTCCTCCACCTCGCGAGGCAGGCGGAGGGAGGCCAGGACTACCCTTTCAGCAGCCAAGCCTCCAAATGGAGGGCCCGGAGGTTGGGGTGCAAGAGAGTTCCCCGATCCTGAGTCAGGAGGTCGGGCTGAAACCCCAGAGGGAGAGGTGTGTCCACCGCTAACTGCAGAAGAAGTGGAAACCAGGGCTGCCTCGGCCACCTGGGGGCCACCAGGATCACCGAGGCCCCGTCCCGAAGGATCTTGAAGAGCGTCCGGGAGATCAGTGGCGTGGGAGGAAAGGCGTAAAGGAGGCCTTGAGACCACGGAATGAGGAAGGCATCCGCCGCTGCACGGAGCGGGTGCGGATGCCGGGAGCAGAACCCGGGAAGCTGCCGGTTGAGGGGACTGGCAAAGAGGTCCATGGTGGGGAGGCCCCACCGGAGGAAGAGCTTTTGGACGACTAACGGGTCCAAGCGCCACTCGTGTGGCTGCAGGACTCTGCTCAGTTTGTCGGCCAGGCGGTTGTCCTGGCCGGGCAAGTAAACAGCTTTGAGGAGAACGCCGTGATCGACGGCCCAGTAGCACAGGCGCTGAGCCTCCCGACAGAGGAGGCGTGAGCCCGTGCCCCCCTGTTTGTTCACATAGAACATGGCGACCTGATTGTCCGTCTGAACCAGCACCGGACGGTGAGATGTCAGATGGGAGAAGGCGCGCAGGGCAAGGCGGATGGCCCGGAGCTCCAAGAAGTTGATCTGCTGTGCAGACTCCCAGGGGGTCCACAGACCCTGAGTGCGCGATCCCTGGCAGTGCGCTCCCCAACCCAGGAGAGAAGCGTCCGAGGTCAGCACTAGGGCAGGAGGAGGAGGCTGAAATGCCATCCCGAGGAGAAGGTTGGGCAGATGCAGCCACCATTTCAGAGAGGAGGCCAGACGGTCGGAGACCGGGACTAAGTCCCCAAGGCTCCCCGTGGCCTGATGCCACTGAGTGCGAAGGCCCCATTGAGCGGGCCTCATGTGCAAGCGGGCGTTGGGGGTAACATGGACCGTGGAGGCCATGTGGCCCAGCAATCGCAGGAAGCACCTGGCGGAGACCCGGGTCCGGCCGCGGAACTGGCCAGCCAGCGTCATGAGTCGGGCGGCTCTGTCCAGAGGGAGGAAGGCACGAGCCTGGAGGGTGTCCAACCTCGCCCCGATGAATTCCAAGTTCTGGGACGGGAGCAAAGTGGACTTTGCGAAGTTTATGATGAAGCCCAAGTGCTGTAGAAGAACTACAGTGTGGCGCGTGGCCTGGGCGACCTCCACGGAGGAGGGGGCCCTGACGAGCCAATCGTCTAGATAAGGAAACACGAAAAGGCCCTGAAGCCGGAGGTGAGCAGCCACCACGGCGAGGCATTTGGTGAACACGCGGGGAGCGGAGGACAGTCCGAAAGGTAGCACCCTGTACTGGTAATGGAGTCCTCCCACCACAAACCGCAGGTACTGCCTGTGGTCGGGGTGAATAAGGATGTGCGTGTAGGCATCCTTTAGATCCAAAGAGCATAGCCAATCTCCCTGCTGGAGGTAGGGCAGCAAGATTCCAAGTGTGAGCATCTTTAACTTCTCCCTCTGCAGGAACCGGTTGAGGTTGCGCAGGTCCAGGATGGGTCGGAGACCTCCCGTCCTCTTCCGGACCAGGAAGTACCGGGAGTAAAACCCCTGACCCCTCAGATGGTGGGGGACCGGCTCCACGGCCCGATCCCGGACGAGACCGGCCAGCTCCTGCAGGAGCAAGTCCCTGTGGAGAGGGGGCCTCGGAGGCTCCCCCGGAAAGTAGGAGGGAGGGACCTGGTGAAAATGCAGAAGGTAGCCGTTCTTGACCACCTGAAGCACCCAGGAATCCGAGGTGATGGCTGACCACCTGTGGGCAAAGTGGGCCAGCCGGCCGCCCGTGCTGAGGGAAGCTAGCGGAGGGGGAGAGGCTATGCTGATCCAGTCAAAAACCCCCACCCTGCGGGGCAGGGGCCGGTGTAGGGGGCTTGGGAGCTCTCTGCCTACGGGACCCATTGCCCTGTCCCTTAGCCTGCTGGCCCTGTTGGGGAGCAGCCGAGGCTTGATACTGAGGGTGTTGATGTTTGTAGGCAGACACCTTCCTCGGGTAAAAGGACTTTTTCCCCGAGCCCTTCTTCTTCTGCAAAGGGGCAGAGGTCTTTCTAGAGAGACGGGTCCGGGTAAGGGTCTCGGTCTCGATCTGAGCAGCCTTCTCATCCATGGGCTTGCCGAAGAGGTTATCACCTCTACGAGGGACATCGACCAATTTGTCCTGTACCCACGGCTCGAGGTCCGAGGACTGAAGCCAGGCCTGCCGACGGGCACCGATGCCGGCTGCGGCTACCCGAGCCGACGCCTCGAAGCCATCGTAAGCTGCACGAGACAGGAACTTCGAGCACTCTCGAATACCCGAGAACAACGCCTGGAACTTCTGCAAGGGTTCCTCGGAGAGACCAGCAGAGAACCCGGCGATTTCCTTCGCCAGGTCTCGGAGGTACATGCCCATGTATAGCTGGTACGTCTGGACTCGGCAAGCAAGCATAGAGCCCTGGAAGCACTTCCTACCGAGGGCATCCAGGTTCCGAGCCTCCCTGCCGGGAGGCACCGAGGAGTGCATCTTCTGACTCTTGAGTCAATGCATGGCCGACTCCACCACCATGGAATGGTGCGGTAGCTGTGCCTTCTGGAACCCGGGGCTCTTGCGGACTCGATAGATGGAATCGACCCGCCTGCTAAGTACCGGCGCCGACGCCGGGCTCTCCCACATGCGGAAGAGAAGCCGCTCCAGCATCGGAGGAACCGGAACAGTAAAGGCCTCCTTCGGGGGAGAGTCATACTGGAGGGCCTCGAGCTCCTCGGCTCGAGGCTCCTCCTCGGGATCTGCGGGGAAGGCCAAGGCCTTGGCCATATCCCGCACGAAGTCCGAGAACCGGGTGTCCTCCGGGGGAGACCGTCTCCGAGGCTCCGAATCGGGTGAGTCCGAGGGAACGCACCGGGTACCGAAGGAACCGGGGGACTCATCCTCCTCCGAGTCCCAGCCGGACTCCGCGGAGGAGGAATCGAGGGGCTCCGGGAGGGCGGCCGCCCGCGCTCCGCGCCCCGACGCCGAGGGAGTCGGCGTCGACGACCTCGGTCCCGAGCGGGAAGCCGAGGGGGACCGCGACCGAGGATCGACTCGAGCTCGCATGGACTCGAGGATCGACTCGGTCTCCGGGGTCGACTTCGACGTCGAGGCCCCGGTGGTCCGGGCGGATGCGCCAGCGAGGCTGGTCATCAACGCCCGCTGCTGGTCCAAGAAGGCAGCCAAACTGCGCTCCAAGGCCGTCATCCGGGAGCCAAGCTCCGGAGACCCAGCAGCCTCCGACCCAGGCCCCGACGGCGTCGGACCCGGCGTCGGCTCGGACGGAGGCGAGTCCAGAAGGACAACAGTACTCACCGAATCGACGGTCTCCGCGGCGAGGCGAGGAAGCTTTGCAGGTCTCTCCGCCCCCGGGGAACCGGGGCGGGCAACGGGGCTATGCGACCTGGCCCTCGAGGAACCAGGAGCGTCCACCGATGCCGCCCTCGCGGTTTTCTTCTTCCGGCGGTGTTCCCTGGAGGGGGACCCCCTCTCAGAGGAGCTGCGACGGTGCTCGGGGCCAGAGTCCCGAGGTGTCGAGGTCTCCGACGAGGTCCGGGCCCGGCCGGACGCGGAGTCTGAGAAGAACTTATCTTTCTGCGCCTGCCGACTCCTCAATGCCTTCGAGGACATCTTGCCACACGGACCACAGATCATCGGGTTATGATCGGGTCCGAGGCAGCGGAGGCAGCAGTCGTGTGTGTCGGTGAGAGACATAAGATGCTTACACCGATCACACTTTTTAAACCCGCTGGCAGCCATCGGGGGAAAAAGGGCCCCGGCGAGGTCAAAAGACCGGGCTGCCAGTAAAAAAGAAAAACGTGGCGGGACGCCAGTCACTAAGGACAAAAACCGAAAAATAGAGTAAGGACTCGATACCGGAGTACCGAGTCCGGACGGGAAAGGAATCGGCTTCGAGCCGGAGAAAAAACAACTTAAATAAACCAAAATAATCAACTTTTTCAGCGGCGAACACAGAGTACGTCTGCAGGGCTCCGCGGAAAAAAGAAGACTGAGCAAGATGGCACCCTTGGGCGGGAAGGGAACCGCGCATGCGCGCTGCAATTCCCAAAGGCTTTCTTTGAAAGCTGGGGAAATTGCTCCGCGAGGGCTCCGTCGGCGTCGACGTCACCCATAAGTGAGGACTGACTTCCTGCTTGGTCCTGGAGAAAGATGTCTTACGCATTGGAACATGGAACGTATGAAGCATGAACCAAGGGAAGTTGGAGGTGGTCAAGAATGAAATGGAATGTGCACAACTTGATCTGTTGGGTGTCAGCGAACTGAAATGGATCGGCATCGGACACTTTGCATCAGATGATCACATGCTCTGTGTGCCTTCGAGTCAGTCCTGACTCCTTGCGACCCAGAGGCTCCTGGGTTTTCTTGGCAGTGTCACCGGAAGTAGATTGTACTGGAAATGAAAGACGAAGAAGAAATGGTGTTGCATTTATAATAAAGAAGAAACTTGCAAGAACTGTAATGAAATACAATGCAGTCAGCGAACTCTTAATCTCTATTCGTCTACAAGGAATGCCTATCAACACAAGCACAGATACACATCACATTTCGCACACAGTGTGCGGATTTTTTAGAAATATAGAATCTGGTGAAAACTTTGGGGGAAAATTTGAAGATTGCCATATGGCAACAACTATGAAAGGGTTAAGGGCCTCTCCATGATCAGCGCTGGCAACTCCTCCCAGTGGAACACCCGTAAAATCCACACCTGCTCCGAGATCTCTCCCTCTTCTAATTCATCACATCCAAATTTAACTCTATGTACAGGTCCTCCCTGTTCGGTTCTTGAGACAAGGGAGACCTTTCTTGCCACTCCTCCGAGGGCTTAGCCCTCTTTAAAATCGCTGCCAGCATTCCACACTCTCATGTCCGCTGTCCTCTTTGTGCCCTGCTCCAGCGCCAAGGAGCAGCCCGACGACTGCTGCTGGCGCATGTGCAAAATGCTTTATGTAGAAGCAGGACGAATTCCGGTGAAAGGTTACCCAGGATAGCTGTCTCTCCCAGACCTCTAGATATAGGTGGTTTGGGATGGATCGGGGAACCGGACACCAGCTTTAGTGGCAGAGGCGCAGAGCCCGCTGAGTCCCAAGTCTCCTGACCCGGCAAGGGACTCCTGTCCTTTCTTATCCTCTAGGTCTTGCTCTATAGACATGGCCTCTTGCGCGCAACCATGGCAAATGCCTGCGTCTGAAACAGTCCACTGACTGGCCCCGCATAGCAGGCATGATGGTATGTCCGTGGACTGGCCCATTTATACCCCCCCCCCCCCCCCCCGGTTGCAAAAGCAGACCAGCTAAACCAAAATGAATCAAAAAAGAAAAACAAAAGAAACCAAAGAAATACATTAAATTTAAAGAAGACCTCAATGCTTCTGCCTTCTCCCACCATTCTGTTTAGGGAGAGAAGTGTAGGCTTTCCCCCCCTCCCATGGAGGGTCTCTGCCAGTGAAAAACCCAGCGGAAAGCTATCAGTAAATAGAGGGCAGTCTACTTATTGGCAGATCTGTTTTCCTACGCAGCTGACAGAACTGCGAGCCACGCGGTTTCCGCATGCTCTCAAGCGAGGATCTCCCTACACTCCCTCACTGTCACACACTGGCAGTCAACACAAATACACCCACACAGCCATGACTTGCATCCATTTACCTGCTGTCCCCTTTTTGTGCCTCGGGCTGTCTGTTCACTTCATCTCCCCGCCTCGCGCTCAGCCACCAAGTACCGGCTTCACCGAGTGAGAGACCGGGATGCTGGCTGCAGCTCTGTTTGTGCATGCGTGGCGGCTCCTCACCCAGTAACCGGTTTGGGAGTCGTCAGTAGCCTGGGCAGTACTGAAGCCCTCGAGACCCCCCCCCCCCCCAAACACTTGCTCTCTCTCTCCTTCCTTCTCCTTTACTTTTTCCCTTTTTTTTTTTTTTTTGAAGCTTTAAAAAAAATAAAATAAACCAGCCAAGGAAGGAAGACTAAGAAAATTAAGAGTAGTTACTCACCTGTAACAGGTGTTCTCCAGGAGCAGCAGAAATCAGTCCTCACATATGGGTGACATCGGCGCCGATGGAGCCCCCGTGCGGAGCATTTCCCCAGCTTTCTAAGAAAGCCTTTGGGAATACTGCACGCATGCACGGTCCCCTTCCCGCCTAAAGGTGCCATCTTGCTCAGACAAATGACATAGCTAAAAAACAGCACACAAAAATGTAAAAATGAACTACGTACAACTGCAACTCACAGGAGAGGAGGGAGGATTGTGAGGACTGATTCCTGCTGCTCCCGGAGAACACCTGTTACAGGTGAGTAACTACTCTTTCTCCAGGACCAAGCAGGAAGTCAGTCCTCACATATGGGACTCCCCAGCTTCAGGCTACCGGGGACCCAGAGCTGAAAAAATGAGCTCACTCTAGCCGCAGCATCAGAGAAAGGATTTCACTGAAACATACCCCCACCGGTAGCCCAACCAGAGGGCTGGAGGGTAGGAGTTGTCTAAACCTCGAAGAGATTCCGGAGCAATGCCTGACCAAAAGCACTGTCCCTACGGGACTCCCTCTCCAGGCAGTAGTGGGCCGCAAAAGTCGGGCTTGAGGACCAAGTTGCAGCCCTGCAGATGTCTGCCAATGGTACAGAGCGGAGATGAGCTACTGAGGCAGCCATTGCCCTGACACGGTGGGCCGTGACCCGACCCTGCAAAGGAAGGTCAGCTGCCCTGTAAGCCCAGGTGATACAGTCAGCCACCCAGATGGACAAGGTACGCTTGGACACAGGTACCCCCAAGTTATTGGGGTCAAAAGATACGAAGAGCTGAGTAGCCCTCCTATGCCCCTGCGTACACTCAAGGTAGAAGGATAAGGCCCTCCTACACTCCAGGGTATGCAGGACTGTCTCAGCCCGGCTGGCATGGGGCCTAGGGAAGAATGTTGGAAGAACCACCTCCAGGCTGAGATGGAAAGAGGAGACAACCTTGGGGAGGAACTTAGGATGAGTCCAAAGGACTACCCTGTTCCTACAGAAGCGAGGGTAGGGTCTGTCACAGACCAGGGCTGAAGTTCACTCACTCGCCTGGCCGAGGTCAAGGCCACTAGGAATAGAGTCTTCCAGGATAGGAAGCATAGAGGACATGTAGCCATTGGTTCAAAAGGTGGGCGAGTAAGTTGCTGCAAGACCACATTCAATTCCCACTCAGGGGCTGGTGGACAGAGAGGAGGCTTGAGCAATAGTAAGCCTCTGAGAAACCTGGACACCAAGGGGTGAACCTACAAAGAGTGTCCCTCCACCATTGAGTGGTGAGCTGCCAGAGCAGAGAGGTGAACCTGAAAAGAATTGGACTTAAGGCCCTGATTGGACAAGTGCAGAAGGTACTGGAGCACTACTGACACGGAGCAGCCGAAAGGATCTTCATTGCGTTGCTGACACCACACGGAGAACCTCCTCCACTTCAGGGTATATGATTTCCTGGTGGATTGCTTTCTAGAGGCCAAGACCACCTCTTCTACCTCCTGAGGCAGGCCCCAGGGAGTCAAGACTACCCTTGCAGCCTCCATGCCATCAGATTGAGAGATTTGAGATTGGGGTGGCAGAAGGGAACCCTGATTCTGAGAGTGAAGGTCGGGTTGGAACCCCAGAGGCAGTAGTGTCTCCACTGCCAGTTGAAGCAGCAGTGGGAACCAGGGCTGCCTCAGCCACTTGGGAGCAACCAGAAGTACCGAGGCCTTGTCCCTGAGAATCTTGAACAAGGTTCGGGCCACCAGAGGCGTGGGAGGAAACGCATACAGCAGGCCCTGGGACCAAGAAATCAGGAAGACATCCGCCGCCACCCTTAGGGGATGCGGTTGCCAGGAACAAAACCTGGGCAGTTGGTGATTCAGGGGACTGGCAAAGAGATCCATGGATGGAAGTCCCCATTTCAGGAAAATCTGTTGAACCACCAAAGGGTGCAGCTGCCATTCATGGGGCTGCAGAATTCTGCTTAATCGGTCTGCCAGAAAGTTCTCCTGGCCAGGAAGATAAACAGCCCTCAGCAACATCTGCTGCCTGAGGGCAAAAGAGCAAAGGGCCTGTGCTTCCAGGCATAGAGGCCTGGATCCAGTGCCGCCCTGCTTGTTCACATAGAACATGGATACTTGGTTGTCCGTCTGAACTAGAACAGACTGGTGAGCCAAAGTGTGAGAAAAAGCCTTGAGGGCTAAACAAATACCCCGCAGTTCTAGTAGGTTGATCAGTTGCGTGGCTTCCCATGGAGACCAGAGGCCTTGAGTGCAGCTCTCTTGACAGTGTGCACCCCAGCCCTGTAAAGAGGCATCGGTCGTCAACACCACTGTGGGGACAGGCAATTGAAATGGCACCCCCTGAAGCAAGTTGGGGGGTGTAGCCACCACTGAAGAGAATTCAGGAAGGGTTTTGACACCCTGACTTTGTCTGCTAGGCTCCCTGTGGCTTCCTTCCACTGAGTTCTGAGGCACCACTGTGCAGGCCTCATGTGGAGCCGGGCATTGGGGGTCACATGTACAGTCGATGCCATGTGTCCTAGGAGCTGCAGACAGAGCCTGGCAGGAACCCTTGGCAGGCTGAGAAACCGGGATGCCAACTCCATGAGCCTTTGAGCTCTGTCCTCTGGCAAGTAAGCCCTTGCTTGCAGAGAGTCCAGCCGTGCTCCTATGAACTCTAGGTTCTGGGAGGGGAGCAAAGTGGACTTTGCGAAGTTTATGACAAAGCCTAGGTCTTGAAGGAGTGTGACAGTCCTGAAGGTGGCCTGCCTGGCCTCCTAGTAAGTCTGACCTCAGATGAGCCAGTTGTCCAGATAGGGGAAGACAAAAACCCCTTGAGTCCTCAAGTAGGCCGCCACCACAGCTAGGCACTTTGCAAAGACCCGTGGGGCGGAAGTTAGGCCAAAAGGCAGCACTCTGTACTGGTAATGGTTTCCTCCCACCATGAACCTGAGGTACTTTCTGTGGTCTGGATGAATGAGGATGTGAGTTTACGCATCCTTTAGATCTAAGGAGCATAGCCAATCTCCCTGCTGGAGGTAGGGCAGAAGTGTTCCAAGAGTAAGCATCTTGAACTTCTTTTTCTCCAAGAACTTGTTGAGGTTCTTGAGGCCTAGGATAGGCCTTAGGCCCCCGGTTATCTTTGGCACCAGAAAATGCCTGGAGTAGAAACCGTGCCCCTGTAGGCGAGGAGGTACAGGCTCCACCGCCTTGTCCAGAAGCAGACAATGAAGTTCTTGGAGGAGGAGGTTGGTGTGCAGGAGAGGCCTCAAAGGCTCTCCTGGAAAGTAGACAGGAGGTAACTGTTGGAAATGAAGCATATAGCCCTGGTGGATTATGCTTAATACCCAAGCATCCCCTGTAATGGGTGGCCACCTGTAGGCAAACAGGGCGAAGCAACCTCCTGTGCAGGAATGGGGCAGCAGAGGCGGAGAGGCTATGCTGTGGGAGTCAAAAAAACCCTCCCTGCTGGGTAGGAGCAGGAGCCGGAGGCTTGAGGGTCTTCTGTCTAAGGGGCCCATGTCCTTGCCCCTTGGCCTGCTGCCCCTGGTACTTAGGGAAAGGTTTGTAGGCAAACACCTTTCTCAGGTAGAAGGGCTTTTTACCCGAGCCCTTCTTTTTGTGAGAAGGGCAGAAGTCTTTCTGGACAGCTTTGTCCTAGTCAGGTGCTCGGTTTCGAGCTCAGCCGCCTTCTCGGCCATGGGCTTGCCAAAAAGGTTTTCACTCCGGCAAGGGACATCGACCAACTTGTCCTGCACCCAGGGCTCGAGGTCCGATGACTGCAGCCATGCCTGGCGTCGGGCTCCGATGCCGGCTGCCGCCACACAAGCCGAAGCCTCGAAGCCATCGTAGGCCGCTCGAGACATGAACTTGGAAGTGTCCCGGATTCCTGAAGACAGAGACTGGAACCTCTGTAAAGGTTCCCCGGGAGAGGCCAGCAGAGAACCCAGCAAGCTCTTTCGCCAGGTCTCGTAGGTACATGCCCATGTACAGCTGGTATGACTGGACACAGCAAGCAAGCATCGAGCCCTGGAAGCACTTTCTGCCGAAAGCATCCAGGTTCCGGGCCTCCCTGCCGGGGGCACTGCAGAGTGCATCTTCTGGCTCTTCAGACAATGCATGGCCGATTCCACCACCATGGAATGGTGTGACAGCTGCGCCTTTTGGAAGCCAGGGCTCTTACGGAGTCGATAAATGGAATCGACCCGCTTGCTTAAGGCCGGTGCCTCCCACATCCAGAAGAGGAGCCGTTCCAGCATTGGAGGAACCGGAACAGTAAAGGCCTTCTTCAGAGGAGAGTCATACTGGAAGGCCTCGAGCTCTTCGGCTCGAGGCTCCTCCTCGGGGTCCGCGGGAATCGCCAATGCCTTGGCCATGTCCCGCATGAACTCCGAGAACCGGGTGTCCTCCGGAGGGGAGCTACTCCAGGGCTCGGACTGCGGTGAGTTCGAAGGGACGCACTGAGTCTAGAAGGTGTCGGGGGACTCCTCGTCCTCTGTCTCCCACGCTGACTCATCTGAAGAGGAGTCGAGGGGCTCCGACCGCACGGGTCGAGGTGGCACCCGCCCCGATGCCGAAGGCACCAGCGTCGAGGCCCTCGGTTCCGAGCGGGAGGTCGAGGGGGGACCTTGACCGAGGACGACTTCGAGCCTTCATGGTCTCGTGTATCGGCTCAGTCTCTGGGGTCGACTTCGATGTCCCGGTGGTCGGGGCAGATGCACCAGCGAGGCTGGCCATCAGTACCCGCTGCTGAACCATGAAGGCAGAATCTGCACACCAAGGCTGTCAGCCTGAGTCCAAGCTCAGGAGACTCAGCAGCCGACTCGTGCCACGGCGGCACCGGGCCCGACGTCGGCTCCCTCGGAGGAGAATCCACAAGGACTACAGGGACTTACGTGTCCGACGGTCTCTGGCTCTACACGAGGTACTTTGGACAGCTTCTCCTGTTCCAAAGGCCCGGGACGGCGGTCGGGGGTCTTAGACCTGACCATCGAGGAACCAGGGACCTCTTCCGACACCGCCCTCACGAGCCGCTTCTTCCTCTTGCGTTCCCGGTCAGGGGACCCCCTGTCCGAGGAACCCCGGCGATGCTCAGGATCAGACTCCTGAGATGTCAAGGCCTCAGATGAGGTCCGGGCCCGGCTGGAGGCAGAACCTGAGAAAATCCTTTCCTTCTGGTGCTGACGGCTTCGAAGTGCCTTGGTGTACATTTTGCCACATGGGCCACAGATCATGGGATCATGATCTGGGCCGAGGCACCGAAGGCAGCAGTCGTGTGTGTCGGTGAGACACATTAGTTTCTTGCACCGATCACACTTCTTGAAACCACTGGAAGCCATCGGGGAAAAAAGAGCCCCCGTGAGGTCAAAGGACCGGCCTTCCAGGGAAAAACAGAAAAAAGGGCGCGAACGCCAGCAATGAAGGGCAAAAACTGAAAAACAGAAAAACAGAAAACAGGCTCGATACCGGTGTACCGTACCCGGCGGGAAGGGGAACCGCGTCAAACTCGGAGAAAAAGACGAAGAAATCTTTGAAAAAACGTCAACTTTTCTGGGTGACTTGGACAGACATCTGATGGCTCCACGGAAAAAGAGAGACTGAGCAATATGGCACCTTTAGGCGGGAAGGGGACCGCGCATGCGTGCAGTATTCCCAAAAGCTTTCTTAGAAAGCTGGGGAAAAGCTCCGCACAGGGGCTCCAACGGCACCGATGTCACCCATATGTGAGGGCTGACTTCCTGCTTGGTCCTGGAAAAAAGAAAGTTAAGCTAAACTAAGCTCCTTAGTTGTCCCTTCAGTGGGTCCAGCACTCTAGCTCACTACCTCCCTCCAGCTGCTTGGAGACTGAGCATACTGGAGCTGGTGGGTGGTGCCAGCTTTGTAAGTACACTGGTGTCATCAAAAGTCTCCAAGCTCCTGGAAGTAGTACACTACCCAGCAGTGCGGGGCGGAACTGGAGGGATGATAAGGAATATACTTACTGGCAGCTGGTGAATGTATTACTCTACTAACCACACATTTTCCAGCAGCTATATGGCTAGTGTTGGCCCAAAAAACCCTCCAATTGGTCCAACACTATATCTACAGTGGAGGGATTGAGAGAGGATGGAGCGAAGGTGGTGCCAGCAAATTATCCAGATAGCAACAATAATCAGCCGCTATTCAGATAAGCTATATGTTTAGTTGAGAACTGCTGAACAGTACTTCTAAATTAAACAGAAAGTGAAATATTACATGCATATTCCGTACTGCAGATTATAAGTGCCATTTTAGAAAGGATGCCCAAATGCAATCTGGGATGTCAAGGGCAGAATGTGAAGAATGTCCCCTCTGACGTTGACGCCTATGCTAGTGTCAATATAAAACAATGGAGTGGCGAGGTTGCATATGGGGGACGTCCAGAGGCATGGCAAAAAGAAAACATGAGCCTCCATTCACCATCAATGTTCGCTGACAAATTGTAAAATAAAGGGGATATGAGTGCACCTCCTTATCCACACCCTTCATAGCCTTGCCGGACAAAAAGAGCACTTTTCAGATTTTTATTTATTTATTTATTTAACGCTCTTATATACCGCACTTTTATCATCAGTGCGGTTTACAGTAAACTTAAAATACTCACCGATGGCAACAGGCTGTCGTGAGTTTACATATAACAGGAAGTCTAACAGGATACAACATAGGGTAAAACTTTGTACATATAATTAACTATATACAATGGTATTCATCTTGTTATTCAGATGCCTATTCGTTCACTGAGCAGCTATACCCTTTCACGCAGCTCGGTACATCGGGACATTTTTGTAATCGCGAGAGGTTGTCCAAGTTCATGGGAACGCACTGTCATGCCTCCACTGCACCCCTGCTCTGACTTGGCCATCCATAGACAAGATTTCTATTTATTTATTTGTTTTAATTTATTTGGCAACTTTTCTATACTGTCCCTTCCAGAGATCAGGGGCGGTTTACAGAGAACAGCACATCAAAAACCATTACACTGAACATATTTATAATACAGGAACTATATACAATAAACAATTAAAAAATAGAAACTATTTACAATCAAATAGCTTATCTCCGGGGATATGTCTGTGCTTTGGATATCTCCATGCCCATCTTCAGATGTCTAAAGCACAAACAGGCCTATATGAGTAGCAGCTCTAAAGCAAAGTTACTTACCTGTAACAGGTGATCTCTGGGAACAGCAGGAATAAGTCTTCACATATGGGTATCATCGGTACCGATGGAGCCTGCGCGGGAACGCTCCCCAGAATCCAAAAGGAAAGCTTTTGGGAGCATCCCACAGCGCCTGCGCGCTGCCTTCCCGCCTTTCCCAACCGCCTCTCTCCAGTTCGAGTTTTAAGCTGAGACAGAGAGAGAGAGAAAGGAAAGGAAAGATAGATAGAGAGATACAACTCCTAGGGGAGGTGGGTGGGTTGTGAAGACTTATACCTGCTGTTCCCAGAGATCACCTGTTACAGGTAAGTAACTGTGCTATCTCCAGGAACAAGCAGGAATGAGTCTTCACATATGGGGGACTCCCCAGCTAGAGATGCCAGGGAGATCCCCAAGGTTGTGAATCCCTGGGAAGGGCTATACCTTCCCCTATGGATCTCGAGCATCCAACCAGGGATGGGGGGTAGGAGTTGATTAGGTATGGAACAGGTGTCTGAGAACAGCCTGACCAAACAAGGCATCCCGGCGGGAGTCCTTGTCCAAGCAATAATGGGCTGTAAAGGTATGAACTGAGGCCCAGTTGGCTGCTCGACAGATTTGATCGATGGACACAGAATTTAGATGAGCCATAGAGGCTGCCATGGCCCTCACATTGTGAGCTGTGGCATTGCCCCCCAGAGAAAGGTTCTTACTCTGGTAGGCGAAAGAAATACACTGAGCAATCCAATTGGACAGAGTTCTCTTAGAGATTGGAAGTCCTAAATGAGAGGGATCAAAAGCAACAAAGAGTTGAGAGGACTTTCAATGTTGCTGTGTCCTTTGTAGGTAAAAAGCGAGCACTCTCTTACAATCCGGGGGATGGAGATTCCTCTCTGCACTTGATGCATGAGGTCCTGGAAAAAAGACAGGTAAATAGACCTCCTGGTTCAGATGAAAAGGTGAGACCACTTTAGGCATAAAGTGCGGATGGGTCCTGAGGACTACCTTGTCATGATGGAACCTTGTATAAGGAGGATTAGCCACCAAGGCTTGCAGCTCACTGATGCGGCGAGCTGAAGTGACTGCAATGAGAAAAATAACCTTCCAGGAAAGGAATTTCAAGGAGGTAGTGGTTAAGGGTTTGAAGAGTGGCTGCATAAGCTGGCCAAGAAACAGATTCAAGTCCCATGCCACTGGAGGAGGTCTGATGGGAGGTTTAGTCAAAAGAAGGCCTCTCATGAATCTTGCTATAAGAGGATGAGAGGAAATAGGCTGTCCATTGAGAGGTTTAAGGGATGCTGCAATAGCACTCAAATGGACTCTTACTGAATTCATTTTAAGGCCTGCAAGGGATAAATGCAGCAAATACTCTAATAAAGAATTCAGAGGTATTGCAAGAGGGTTAAGACCCTTCTCTGCACACCAAATGGTAAACCTTTTCCATTTAAAAGCATAAGAATGTCTAGTGGAAGGCTTTCTGGAAGCATGAAGGATATCCTTCACTTGCTGAGAGAGATGAAAATCTTGAAGGTCTAGGCCTTCAGCAACCAGGCTCTGAGGTGAAGAGATTGGGGATTTGGGTGCCACAACGTTCCCTCCTCCTGGGACAGGAGGTCTGGAGCAGATCCCAAGTCCAGGGAGGGAGCTTGAGAGAGATGCAGAAGTAGAGGGTACCACACTTGGCGTGGCCAATGTGGTGCTATGAGGATCATAGACCCCTTGTCTCTCTGAAGTTTGAACATTGTCTTGGGAATTAGGGGAATGGGTGGAAAGGCATAAAGGAAGTCTTGCCCCCAATGGAGGAGGAAGGCATCCCTGGCCTGAACTCCTTGACACGGAATTCTGGAACAGAACCGGGGAAGTTTGGCATTCCACGGACTTGCAAACAAGTCTATGTCAGGGGTTCCCCAAATTCGAAAGATCCTGGCTATCTGGTCCCCATGGAGGGACCATTCGTCTGGAAGCAGAACTCGACTGAGTCTGTCTGCCCAAGAGTTTTGAACCCCTGGAAGATACACTGCCATGAGATGGATTTGATGCTCTCTGGCGAAGGCACACAATCTCAGAGCTTCGTTGCTAAGTGACAGAGAGCCAGTCCCCCCCCCCCCCCCTGCTTGTTCACGTAGAACATGGCTACTTCGTTGTCCGTATGAATGAGGACCGTCTTGTAGCTGAGCAGGGTGTGGAAGACTCAGAGCCAGAAAGATTGCTCTGAGCTCTAAGAGGTTGATATGCAGAGATGTCTCCTGTGGAGACCAGATGCCTTGGGTGGAGAGATCTTGTAGATGAGCTCCCCAACCCTTTGGAGAGGCATCTGTTGTAAGGGTTGCTTGGGGTAACACCTGTTGAAAAGGGGACCCCAGCAACAGATTTTGAGTGGACTTCCACCACTGGAGAGAGCAAAAAAGGCGACTGGAGGTTGCTATTTTGTCTGACAGGCACCCTGATGCCTGGGTCCACTGGGTGGACAGAGTCCATTGAGCTGCTCTCATGTGAAGGCGAGCATAAGGAACTATATGAACAAACTAACGTTTGTTCATTATGTTTCACTGTTCCATGTAAACCGCGCTGATACTAAATAGTGCGGTATATAAGAAACTAAAATAAAATAAAATAAATAAATATGCACAGGGGATGCCATGTGGCCTAACAGTTGTAAGATCTCTCGAGCAGTTAAATGGGATTTTAACTGAATCTGTGAGGCTAACTGTACCAAGCGTAGGCAACGGGCCTGGGGAAGATAGGCCCTTGCAGTTGTGGTATCTAGCAAGGCCCCTATGAACTCTAGAGATTGAGTAGGGGTGAGATGGGATTTTGGAATGTTTATTACAAGTCCCAGATACTGAAGGATACGCTTTGTGCAGGCCAGGGAAGCCTGTGCCTCTGACTGGGATGGAGCTCGGATGAGCCAGTCGTCCAGATATGGGAATACAAATATCCCTAGAGTGCGTAGAAATGCAGCAACTACTGCCATGCATTTTGTGAACACCTTTGGTGCAGAGGCCAGACCGAAGAGAAGCACTCTGTATTGATAGTGCTTTCCTTGGAAAAGGAACCGAAGGAACCTTCTGTGTGTTGGATGGATGAGGACATGGGTGTACACATCCTTGAGATCTAGAGAACAAAGCCAGTCCTGACTCTGGAGGTATGGAAGGAGAGTACCGAGAGAAGTCATCTTGAATTTCTCCTTGCATAGAAACTTGCTCAATTCTCTGAGATCTAACATGGGTCTGTAGCCCCCTGTTTTCTTTGGGATGAGAAAGTAGGGGGAGTAGAACCCTGAGCCCTGTTGAAGAAGGGGTACTTCTTCTATTGCCCCTTGGGATAGAAGGGTAGCAATTTCCTGACCCAGAAGGTCGAGGAGAGATGTTGGAGAATTGAACTGTCTCACCATGGTGTGAGGGGGAAGGTTTAGGAAATGAAGCTTGTACCCCTCCCTTATGATGGAGAGGGTCCATTGCTCTGCTGTGATTTGTTACCACCTGGGAGCAAAGTGAGCTAACCTTCCTGGAATGGTGAGAGGCTCTGCATGTTCTAGAGCCAGAAAGGCTAAGTTCTCTAATTGTAAGTCAAAGGCCCTGAGGAGGCTGAGGCTGTTGGTCTGTAGCAGTCCTAGCAGCCTTAGGCTTGGCCTGTTTCAGTTGTTGCTGTCTCTTTGTAGCAAAACGACCTGCAGAAGAGGCCTGCTGACCATAAGCAGAATAGTATCTGCCTTTTTTGGGAAAAAATCCCTTTTTTGAACAACCTTTTCTTAAAAGGAGCAGAAGTAGACTTTGAAAGTCTATCTAAAGCAGAATTTTCAGCATCCATCTGGGTGGCCTTTGCTTGCCAATCTTTGCCAAAAAGGTTTTCACCTGTACAAGGAAGGTTACCTAGGCCATCTTGAACCCAGGGTTCCAAATCAGAAGCTTGTAACCAAGCTGTAGTTTAAATTTCATAGTCACTCAGGGCCTAGCATCAGCAAAGTACTTTAGTTTCAAATTAAAACACAGAAGAGAGCTTTCTGGTTAAATTTAGAATCCAGCAAAGAGCTTGTAGTTTAAATTTCATAATAGGTTAGAACCTAGCAGCAGCAAAGAGCTATAATTTAAATCAAATCAGAATATAGCTTACCTCAGCAGCACAGGACAGGGTATTGTGTAGCAGCCCTTTTTTTAATAAGTGTTATATGGTAAAGGGGATGGAAGGCTACTCCTATGAAGAGAGGCTAAAAAGGTTGGGGCTCTTTAACCTGGAAAAGAGACGGCTGAGGGGAGATATGATAGAAGTCTATAAATTAATGAACGGAGTGGAACGGGTAAACGTAGATCGATTGTTTACCTTATCAGAATATAGAAAGACTAGGGGACATGCAATGAAGCTACAGGGTAAACAAAGATGACAAAAATAAAAGGAACTAAATTCCAGCACCTACGCCAATCTCTACCCCATACACCACACACACTACACGATGTAAATATACTTTTGTACAAAGTTTGATATGTTTGCTTTAATACCTACAAAGATTTTGCTTTAATACCTTCAAGTTGTTTTTTGTTACAATACCTACAAAGTTTATACTTACTGTTCATTGTAAATAGTTGATTTCTACTGTTCTATGTAAAATGTATACAAATTGTGTACAAGACTGTTAATCTGTTATATGTAAACCGCCCTTGATCTCTGGAAGGGGCGGTATAAAAGAAATAGTTAAATAAATAAATAAAAATAAATAAATAAACTATTTAAGACTAATAAAAGAAAATATTTTTTCACTCAACGTGTAATCAAACTCTGGAATTTGTTACCGGAGGATGTAGTAAAGGCTGTTAGTGTAGCTGGGTTTAAAAAAGGTTTCGACAAGTTCCTGAAGGAAAGATCCATAAACCATTATTAAGAAGTGACCGAAGATATCAATGCTTGACCCAGTACAAGCATTGTGGAACTTGTGTCTCTTGGGGAAACTGCTAGGTACATATGACCTAGATTGGCCACTGTTGGAAACAGAATACTGGGCTTGATGGACCTTGGTCTGACCCAGTATGGCATATCTTATGTTCTTATGTAAGCCTCAGCCGTCACAGCAGTCTCAGCCTCTCAAGGCCTTTGACTTTCAGCTAGAGAACTTAGCCTTCCTGGCTTTCGGGGGACCAGAGCCTTCCACCATTCCAGGAAGGTTATGTCACTTTGCCCCCAGATGGGGGCAGATAACAGCAGAGCATTGGACACTCTCCATCATAAAGGAGGGGTACAAGCTTCATTTTTCAAGTATGCCCCCTCACACAATAGTAAGGCAGTTCAATTCTCCGACCTCTCTCATCAACTTGTTAGGGCAGGAGGTCGCTTTTCTTCTTGCCCAAGGGGCAATAGAAGAAGTACCCATTCATCACAAGGGTACAGGGTTCTACTCCCCTTATTTCCTTATTCCAAAGAAAAAAGGGGGATACAGACCTATCTTAGACCTCAGAGAATTGAACAAATTCCTTGTCAAAGAGAAATTCAAGATTTCTCTCAGATCTCTGCTGCCATAACTTCAGAGTCGGGATTTGCTTTGTTCTGTAGATCTCAAGGATGCGTACACCCATGTCCTCATCCGTCCAACCCACAGAAGGTTCCTTCGGTTCCTTTTTCAAGGAAAGCACTACCAATACAGGGTGCTTACTTTTGGCCTGGCCTCAGCACCAAGGGTGTTCACGAAATGCATGGCTGTGGTAGCAGCATATCTCCAGGAACAAGCAGGAATGAGTCTTCACATATGGGTATCGTCGGTACCGACGGAGCCTGCGCTGGAATGCTCCCCAGCGTCCAAAAGGAAAGCTTTTGGGAGCATCCCACAGCGCCTGCGCACTGCCTTCCCGCCTTTCCTAACCGCCTCTCTCCAGTTCTTCTTTTCCGCGGAGCCAGCAGGTCGTGTTCCTGTCACCGCTGAAGAATTTCTTTATTTTATTTTATTTCTTTGGTCGCGCGTCTGCCTTCTCGACGCTGGACCGGTACCGCCGGTCTTTTCTTTCTCTATTATAAAAAAAACAAACAAACAAAAAAACAACACTTTTTCTCACTTCAGTGCATTTTCTTCTTTGGCCTTAGGCCTAGGAAATTTTTCCTTATGGAAAAGCCCGCCTCTGGGTTTAAAAAATGCACGAAGTGCAGCGGCACTATTTCTGTCACCGACACCCATGAATGGTGTCTAAAATGTTTAGGTCCTTATCACTCCATTACGGATTGTGAGTCCTGTTCCATGATGTCTAAAAGAGGTCTACAGAATCGAGCAGCCAAGCTCAGTACTCTGTTTCCCTCGGATGCAGCTTCGGTTGTATCGACGTCTTCCAGGGCTGCTTCTTCCTCACATGGATCTCAGGTAACCAAACAAGTCCAGCTGGTCCTCGAAGGGTAAATCTCCCTCCAGGTATCGAGATGCCTCTGGGCTTGCTCTCGAGGAATCCGCACCGGCAAAATTACCCCGGCGCAAGGCTCTGGCTTCCAAAGCTTTATCTATGGGGTCACAGGTTGACATCGATGGCTCGGCCTCGACCGATCACCTGTTGCCATGTTCTGGGGTACCGGTGGTTCCCACTGGTACCGACATCCAGACATTGGTGGTGTCGATGGATCAGAATATTCTGACCATGCAGCGTGCCATCACGGCATTCATACAAGCTGCGACGCCTTCGGTACCACAACAATCTCCGTTGCCGGTACCGACTCTGGCACCGGTACCGATATCGATTGCATCGACATCCGCTTCGGTGTCGACTGCAGCGGTACACTGTTCTGTGATGTCCATCGGTACCGATCACTCCCGATGTCGATACCACCCGGTACGCGTATCGGTCTCTGCAGGAGCATCCAGACAGGCGATACTTCGATTCCTCTGAAGACTCTGATGAATCAGATGAATCAGATGAATCAGAGATCTCTGTCGAAGCATCGGTGATCCATCCTCAGGAGCCCTCTTCTCCAAAAAGGAGAATGTCTCCTCCAGAAGATTTGTCTTTTCAGAACTTCATTAGGGAAGTGGCCAGGGGCCTTTCCAGCTCAGTGGCCCCTGAGACAGAGCCTAGAGCCAAAAAAATAGATATTTTACAATATCCTAAGGCTCCTAAAGAGGCAGCCACTTTACCAATATATGAGATTCTTTATGATCACATGTTGGGCATATGGGAGACTCCTCTCACCACTTCCCCTCATTCTCGCAGGTTGGACACCATGTATCGTGTTCCTCCTTGTCCTGGCTTCCATAAGACTCGGCTTCCTCACCACTCCATTGTGGTGGAGTCTGCTATGAAAAAGATAGAGTACAAAAAGGCACTTTTCTGCTCCTCCAGGAAGAGAATGCAGAACCTTAGATGCCTTTGGCAGGAGAACTTTCCAGGCCAGTATGCTTGTTGCCAGAATCAACTCCTATAGTCTCTATATGGGGTTGTTTCTTAAAGAAGTTACAGATCACCTGCAAACTTTATCTCCTTTTATTTCAGAAGATAAAAGGGAATAGTTCCTCCCCTGGCTCAAACATGCCCAGGATGTTTCCAAGTTTTCCAACCGTGCAGCCTTTGACTCTTTTGAAGGTGCCAGCAGAGCCTCGACTATTGCCATAGGTGCACGTAGAGTTGCTTGGTTACAGGCTTCTGATTTGGAACCCTGGGTTCAAGATGGCCTAGGTAACCTTCCTTGTACAGGTGAAAACCTTTTTGGCAAAGATTGGCAAGCAAAGGCCACCCAGATGGATGCTGAAAATTCTGCTTTAGATAGACTTTCAAAGTCTACTTCTGCTCCTTTTAAGAAAAGGTTGTTCAAAAAGGGATTTTTTTCCCAAAAAAGGCAGATACTATTCTGCTTATGGTCAGCAGGCCTCTTCTGCAGGTCGTTTTGCTACAAAGAGACAGCAACAACCGAAACAGGCCAAGCCTAAGGCTGCTAGGACTGCTACAGACCAACAGCCTCAGCCTCCTCAAGGCCTTTGACTTACAATTAGAGAACTTAGCCTTTCTGGCTCTAGAACATGCAGAGCCTCTCACCATTCCAGGAAGGTTAGCTCACTTTGCTCCCAGGTGGGAACAAATCACAGCAGAGCAATGGACCCTCTCCATCATAAGGGAGGGGTACAAGCTTCATTTCCTAAACCTTCCCCCTCACACCATGGTGAGACAGTTCAATTCTCCAACATCTCTCCTCAACCTTCTGGGTCAGGAAATTGCTACCCTTCTATCCCAAGGGGCAATAGAAGAAGTACCCCTTCTTCAGCAGGGCTCAGGGTTCTACTCCCCCTACTTTCTCATCCCAAAGAAAACAGGGGGCTACAGACCCATATTAGATCTCAGAGAATTGAGCAAGTTTCTATGCAAAGAGAAATTCAAGATGACTTCTCTCGGTACTCTCCTTCCATACCTCCAGAGTCAGGACTGGCTTTGTTCTCTAGATCTCAAGGATATGTACACCCATGTCCTCATCCATCCAACACACAGAAGGTTCCTTCGGTTCCTTTTCCAAGGAAAGCACTATCAATACAGAGTGCTTCTCTTCGGTCTGGCCTCTGCACCAAAGGTGTTCACAAAATGCATGGCAGTAGTTGCTGCATTTCTACGCACTCTAGGGATATTTGTATTCCCATATCTGGACGACTGGCTCATCTGAGCTCCATACCAGTCAGAGGCACAGGCTTCCCTGGCCTGCACAAAGCGTATCCTTCAGTATCTGGGACTTGTAATAAACATTCCAAAATCCCATCTCACCCCTACTCAATCTCTAGAGTTCATAGGGGCCTTGCTAGATACCACAACTGCAAGGGCCTATCTTCCCCAGGCCCGTTGCCTACGCTTGGTACAGTTAGCCTCACAGATTCAGTTAAAATCCCATTTAACTGCTCGAGAGATCTTACAACTGTTAGGCCACATGGCTGCACATTTGGCAAATTTAGAAACATCTTGGGCATGTTTGACCAAAGTGAGAAAATCCTGACTTCTATCCTCAGGAAGAATAGGACTTAAAGCTTCTAAACCATCTGTGACCTCCTTCAGGAACATTCCCATGTAGAGACTATAGGAACTGATCCTGGCAGAAAGCATGGAAGCTTGGAAGACCCGACGTCCAAAAGCATCCAGGGTTCTACACTCACGTCCTGGAGGATTAGAGGCATGCCTCTTTGCACTCTTGATCCTTCTCATAGCTGATTCCACTACAATAGAGTGGTGAGGAAGCTGAGTCTTTTGGAAACCAGGACAAGGAGGGACTCGATACATAGTATCCCGTCTGCGAGAATGAGGAGAGGTGGTAAGAGGTGTCTCCCACATCCTTAACATGAGATCATATAAAATCTCATGGATGGGTAAGGTAGCTGCCGCCTCAGGAGTTTTGGGATATTGTAGAATTTCCAACTCCTTGGTCCTTGGCTCTGTTTTAGGGGCCACAGTAATGGACAGACCCCGAGCCACCTCCCTGATAAAATCCTGGAAGGAAATATCCTCTGGAGGGGACATCCTGCGCTTAGGGGAGGAGGGCTCCTCTGGGAGAAGCATTCCTGCATCGACAGAACTGTCAGAATCCTCAGATTTATTTATTTATTTATTTATTTATTATTTATTTAACAGCTCTTATATACCGCACTATTTTTATCAGCGCGGTTTACAAATAACAAAGAATACTCAGATCAGCGAAGACTGATTGGGTTTACATTAAAACAGGGGATAGAACTTGGGGAACATGGGAATTTTCATAATAACATAAGTCCAAACGAGTTGAAATAAAATAAACAGATTATTCTGAGGACTCGAAGTACCATCTGTCCGGATGCTCTTGAAGAGCCCGATACCCGTACCGACCGAAGTCAGTACCGGGAGTAACTGGTACCGGGGTATCGTACCGGAGGGCATCGGATGACTAGGTACCGGCAAAGCAGACACCGATGCCGATGTCAATGCTGTCGATGCCGGTACCAGCCGAATTGTCTGTCGCGGTTCCGAGGGCATCGATGTCACAAGGAGAGCCACCAGACTACGCTCAATAGCCAGAAATCTCTGGCCTATCGACGCTGCCGATGCCTGGATGTCAGTACCAGAGAAGACCGCCGGTACCCCAGAGCATGGCACCAGTAGTTCTGCCGAGGTCGAGGCCTCGAGAACATCCTGGATCCTCGATAATGCTTTGGAAGCCGAAACCTCCCGCCAGGGCAATTTTGCTGGTGCAGAATCCTCAAGGGCAACGCCAGAGGCATCTTGATGCTTAGAAGGAGATCTACCCTTTGAGGACCAGCTGGACTTATGTTTAGTTACCTGAAATCCACGGGAGGAAGAGGAAGCCCTGGAAGACGTCAATGCCACCAAAGCTGCATCAGAGGGAAATAGGGTACTGAGCTTAGCAGCTCAGTTCTACCGACCTCTTTTAGACATCATGGCACAGGACATACAATCCGTGATGAAGTGGTCAGGACCTAAACATTTTAGCAACCATTCATGGGTGTCAGTGACGGAAATGGTACCGCCACACTTGGTGCACTTTTTGAAACCTGAGGCAGCTTTCTCCATTGTAAGAAAGTTTTTGGGCCTAAGGCCCAAAAAGGCACGTGCACCTGAAGAAAATTGGAAAAAAAGTAGAAATTTTTTTTTTTTTTTTAAAAACAGAAAAGAAGAAGAAAAAACCGGCGGTACCGGTAAAGCGTCGAAGAAGGCAGACACGACCACAAAAAAAGAAAGAATTCTTCTGCGGTGACAGGAACAACGACCTGCTGGCTCCGCGGAAAAAGAAGAACTGGAGAGAGGCAGTTGGGAAAGGCGGAAAGGCAGCACGCAGGCACTGTGGGATGCTCCCATAAGTTTTCTAATTGGACGCTGGGGAGCGTTCCCGCGCAGGCTCCGTCGGTACCGACAATACCCATATAGCGTAGTTACTCACCTGTAACAGGTGTTCTCCAGGAGCAGCAGGAATCAGTCCTCACATATGGGTGACATCGGCGCCGACGGAGCCCTCGCGGAGCAATTTTCCCCAGCTTTCACAGAAAGCCTTTGGGAATTGCAGCGCGCATGCGCGGTCCCCTTCCCGCCCAAGGGTGCCATCTTAGCCAGTCAGATGACATAGCTAAAAGACAGCATAAAAATGTACAAAAAAACTAAAGCAGATAATTGCAACTCCAAGGGGAGGAGGGAGGGTTGTGAGGACTGATTCCTGCTGCTCCTGGAGAACACCTGTTACAGGTGAGTAACTACGCTTTCTCCAGGACCAAGCAGGAAGTCAGTCCTCACATATGGGACTCCCAAGCTTAAGGCTACCGGAGACCCTAAGCACAAAATGAGCTCCCTCTAGCTCATCAGTACAGAAGGAATCTTCGCTGAATTATTACCCACCGGTAGCCCCCATCCGGGATGGAGGGTAGGAGTTGCTCAAACCTCGAAGAGATTTCGGAGGACTGCCTGTCCGAAAGCACTGTCCCTGCGGGACTCCCGCTCCAGGCAGTAATGGGCCGCAAAAGTCTGGCTCGAAGACCAAGTAGCGGCCCGGCAGATGTCTGCCAATGGAACAGAGTGGAGGTAAGCCACAGACGTAGCCTTCGCCCGAACACAATGAGCCGTGACCCGACTTTCTAAGGAGAGTCCGGCTGCCCCATAAGCCCAAGCGATACAGTCAGCAACCCAAATGGAGAGAGTACGCTTGGAGACCGGGAGCCCCAATTTATTGGGGTCAAAAGACACAAAAAGCTGAGCAGCTTTACGGTGCTCCCGCGTACGGTCAAGGTAGAAGGTCAATGCCCTTCTACAGTCCAGGGTATGCAGGACCATTTCAGTTCGGCTGGAGTGTGGCCTGGGAAAGAAGGTCGGAAGTACCACCTCCTGATTGATGTGAAAAGGGGAGACCACTTTTGGAAGAAATTTTGGGTGAGTCCGTAGGACTACCCTATTTTTGTAGAACCGAGTGTAAGGGGGATCAGACACGAGGGCCTGCAATTCACTTACGCGTCTAGCGGAAGTGAGGGCAATCAGGAATAAGGTTTTCCAAGAAAGAAAACGTAAAGAACAGGTAGCCAGAGGTTCAAAAGGCGGACAGGTGATCCGCTGTAAAACCACATTCAGATCCCAGTCAGGTGCTGGAGGGCGCAGTGGTGGTTTAAGTAGAAGGAGACCTCGGAGAAACCTCGCCACGAGAGGGTCGCTGGAAAGAGGTCTGCCGTCCACCGGCACATGATGTGCAGAGAGAGCACTGAGGTGAACCTTGACGGAGTTGGACTTAAGTCCCAGATTAGAGAGGTACTGCAAGATCACCGACACCGAGCAGGAGAAGGGATCCTGAGACTGCTGGGCACACCAAGCGGAAAAACGACGCCATTTAAGGGCGTAGCATTTGCGGGTGGAAGGTCGCCGGGAAGCTAGGATGACCTCCTCTACCGCTGCCGGCAAGAGAAAAGGAGCAAGGACTACCCTTTCAGCCGCCAGGCCATCAGATGCAGAGATCTGAGGTTGGGGTGTAGTAGGGACCCCTGATCCTGAGTTAGGAGATCTGGTTGAATCCCCAGAGGGAACGGATCCTCCACCGCTAACTGCAGCAGGAGTGGAAACCACGGCTGCCTGGGCCAGCGAGGAGCTATCAGGATCATGGAAGCTTTGTCTCGGAGAACCTTGAAAAGAGTTCGGGAGACCAGCGGTATGGGAGGAAAGGCATACAGAAGGCTTTCCGACCATGAGAGCAGAAAAGCATCCGGCGCTACTCGAAGGGGATGCGGCTGCCGAGAGCAGAAGCGAGGAAGTTGCCGGTTGAGAGGACTGGCAAAGAGATCCATCGTGGGGAGGCCCCATTTCAGAAAAAGTTTCTGAACTATCAAGGGATCCAGGCGCCACTCGTGCGGCTGGAGGATCCTGCTGAGTTTGTCCGCCAGGCAATTTTCTTGGCCTGGGAGATAAACTGCCTTGAGAAGAATGCCGTGGCTGACGGCCCAAGAGCAGAGCCTCTGTGCTTCTCAACAGAGAAGGAAGGAGCCCGTGCCTCCCTGTTTGTTCACATAGAACATGGCGACTTGATTGTCCGTCTGGACAAGGACGGACTGGTGAGAAGTCAGGTGGGAGAAAGCCTTGAGAGCCAGACGGATTGCTCTGAGCTCCAGGAAGTTGATCTGCTGCGCAGACTCCCACGTGGTCCAGAGACCTTGAATACATGCCCCTTGGCAATGCGCTCCCCAGCCCAGGAGAGAAGCATCGGTCGTCAGCACCTGAGCCGGCGGAGGAGACTGAAAAGGCATTCCGAGCACCAGGTTTGGCTGATGAAGCCACCACTGTAGAGAAGAGGTCAGCGGGCCGGAGATGCGCACCAAGTCGGCTAGGCGGCCCGTGGCCTGTTGCCACTGCTTGCGAAGGCACCACTGAGCAGGCCGCATATTCAGGCGGGCATTGGGGGTCACGTGGACCGTGGAAGCCATATGGCCGAGTAGTCTCAGGAAGTGCCTGGCGGAGACCAGGGACTGGCTGCGAAAACGGCTGGCTAGGTCCATGAGCCGTTGAGCCCTGTCGAAAGGCAGGAAAGCTTGTGCCTGAAGAGTGTGCAACCTTGCGCCGATGAACTCGAGATCTTGCGAGGGGAGCAAAGTGGACTTTTCGAAGTTTATGACAAAGCCCAAGTACTGCAGAAGGGTCACAGTGCGGTGTGTGGCCTTTGTGACTTCTGGAGAGGACGATGCTCTGATGAGCCAGTCGTCCAGGTACGGAAAGACATAGAGGCCGTGAAGCCGGAGACAGGCCGCCACCACCGCGAGACATTTTGTGAAGACTCGAGGTGCGGAGGATAGGGCAAAGGGCAGTACTCTGTACTGGTAATGATTTCCTGCCACCACAAACCGTAGGTACTGACGGTGGCTTGGGTGGATGAGGATGTGCGTGTAGGCATCCTTTAGATCCAAGGAGCATAGCCTATCTCCCTGCTTGAGGTAGGGCAGAAGGATTCCAAGGGTAAGCATCTTGAACTTCTCCCTGACGAGGAACTTGTTGAGGTTGCGCAAGTCCAGGATGGGTCTGAGGCCTCCTGTTCTTTTTGGTATTAGGAAATACCTGGAATAGAAGCCTTGACCCCTCAGGTGGTGGGGCACCGGTTCCACAGCCTGTTCCTGAAGAAGACTTGCTAACTCCTGAAGGAGTAAGTCCTTGTGCAGAGGGAGTCGTGGAGGTTCTCCCGGGAAATAGGAGGGAGGGACTTGGTGGAAGTGGAGAAGATAGCCGTCTCTCACTACCTGAAGCACCCAGGCATCTGAGGTGACATTGGACCACCCGTGGGCAAAGTGAACCAGCCGGCCTCCCGTGCTGGGAGGAACCAGCTGAGGGGGAGAGGCTACGCTGATGAAGTCAAAAACCCCCACCCTGCTGAGCAGGGGCCGGTGGTGCAGGCTTGGGGGCTTGCTGCCTACGGGACCTGTTACCCCATCCCCTGGCCTGCTGACCCTGTTGGGGAGCTGCGGAGGCCTGATAGTGAGGGTAGTGTTTATAGGAAGTCGCCTTTCTCGGGTAAAAGGACTTCTTTCCCGAGCCCTTCTTCTTCTGGGAAGGGGCGGAGGTCTTTCTAGAAAGCCTAGTTCTGGTGAGGGTCTCCGTCTCGATTTGTGCAGCCTTTTCAGCCATGGGCTTGCCAAAGAGGTTCTCACCTCTGCAGGGGACATCGACCAACTTGTCCTGCACCCAAGGCTCAAGGTCAGACGACTGAAGCCAAGCCTGTCGGCGGGCACCGATGCCGGCTGCGGCCACTCGTGCCGATGCTTCAAAGCCATCATAGGCTGCTCGAGATATGAATTTGGAGCAGTCCCGAATACCAGTTGTCAAGGCTAGGAACCTCCGCAAAGGTTCCTCGGACAGACCAGCGGAGAATCCGGCTATCTCTTTAGCCAGGTCTCGGAGATACATGCCCATGTAGAGCTGGGTAGGTCTGGACCCGACAAGCAAGCATAGAACCCTGGAAACACTTTTTACCGAGGCCATCCAGGTTGCGGGCCTCCCTGCCAGGAGGCACCGAGGAGTGCATCTTTTGGCTCTTAAGCCGATGCATGGCCGATTCCACCACCATGGAATGGTGCGGTAACTGTGCTTTTTGGAAGCCAGGGCTCTTGCGGACTCGATAAATGGAATCGACCCGCTTGCTTAATACCGGCGACGACGCCGGGCTCTCCCACATGCGGAAGAGTAGTCGTTCCAGCATGGGAGGAACCGGTACATTACAGTGCTCCCTGGCGGGAGAATCATACTGAAGGGCGTCGAGCTCTTCGGCTCGAGGCTCCTCCTCGGGATCCACAGGGAAGGCCAAAGCCTTGGCCATATCCCTGACGAAGTCCGAGAACCGGGCGTCCTCCGGAGGGGACTGTTTCCGAGGTTCGGACTCAGGCGAGTCCGAGGGGACACACCGAGTCCGAAACGAATCAGGTGACTCTTCCTCTTCAGACTCCCAGGCCGACTCCGAGGAGGAATCAGTGGGGTCGACTCGGGCGGGTGGAGGCGTCGGCCGCCCCGACGCCGAGGGAGTCGGCGTCGACGCCCTCGGTCCCGAACGGGAGGCCGAGGGTGACCTCGACCGAGGATCGACTCGAGCCCGCATGGACTCGAGGATCGGCTCGGTCTCCGGGGTCAACTTAGACGTCAACGTCCCGGCGGTCGGGGCAGCGGCGCCAGCGAGGCTAGCGATCAGTGCCCGCTGCTGGTCCATGAAGGCAGAGAGTCTGCTCTCCAAGGCCGTCAACCTGAGTCCGACCTCAGGTGACCCAGCAGCCCCCGACTCGGGCCCCGACGGCATCGGGCCCGACATCGGACCCCTCGGAGGCGAGTCCAGGAGGACTACAGGACTTACCCGAGCAGGCAACTCCGACTCCAGACGAGGTCTCTTCGGGAGATGATCCTTCTCCAAAGACCCGGGACGGCTATCGGGGCTATGCGACCTGGCCCTCGCGGAACCAGGAGCGTCCACCGACGCCGCCCTCGTGGGTTTCACCTTCCGATGATGGTCCCCGGAGGGAGAACCCCTGTCGGAGGAACTCCGGCGACGGTCAGAGCTGGAACCTCTCGACGCCGAGGCCTCCGACGAGGTACGGGTACGGGATGGATCAGCGAAGATTCGTTCCCGCTGATGCCGCCGACTCCTTAACGCTTTGGAGGACATTTTGCTGCAGGCCCCACAGATCAGTTCCTCATGATCCGGGCCAAGACAGCGGAGACAATTATCATGTGTGTCAGTGAGTGACATATTTCTGTCACACTGAACACACCGCTTGAAACCACTGGCAGCCATCGGGGGAAAAAGGGCCCCTGCAAGGTCAAAGGACCGGGCTGCCAGCGAAAAACCGAAAACGAAACTGACAGAAAAATCAGAAAAACCGAAAAATAACAGAAGGACTCGCAACGGCGTCGCGAGTCCGGGCAGGAAAGAGACCGGCGTCGAACCGAAGAAAAAAGAGAGATAAATCACGAAAAATCAACTTTTTCAGCGGGGACAAGACGGGTACGTCAGTAGGGCTCCGCGGAAAAAAGAAGACTGGCTAAGATGGCACCCTTGGGCGGGAAGGGGACCGCGCATGCGCGCTGCAATTCCCAAAGGCTTTCTGTGAAAGCTGGGGAAAATTGCTCCGCGAGGGCTCCGTCGGCGCCGACGTCACCCATATGTGAGGACTGACTTCCTGCTTGGTCCTGGAGAAGTGATGACTACATTCCTGCTTGTTCCTGGAGATAAGTATTTCCACAAATTACTCCTGAGTCTCTCTAATTTCACCTTCATCCTATGTCCCCTTATTGCAGAGCTTACTTTCAGCTGAAAGAGACTCTTCTCCTGTGCATTTATGCCGTGGAAGTATTTAAACGTCTATCATATCTCCCCTCTCCCGTCTTTCTTCCAAAGTCTATCTATTAAGATTATTAAGTCTGTCCCCATAAGCCTTATGATGAAGCCCACTGACCATTTTGGTAGCTACCCTCTGCACCAAGTCTATTCTGTTTATATTCTTCTGAAGATGTGGTCTCCAGAATTATATACAACACTCTAAATTAGGTCTCAAAGAGCTGCATTCAGGTTGTTGCTGTGTGCCATAGTTACTTCCCTGTCCCTGGAAGGCTCACAATCTAAGTTTGTACCTTAGGCAACAGAGGGTTAAGTGACTTGCCCAAGGCCACAAGAATCATCAGTGGAATTTGAACCCTGGCTTCCATGTTCCAGCTTGCTGCTCTAGCACTAAGCTTACTGACTGCTTTAGCTGTCACTGTCACACTGCTGTTCAACTTTTCAACCCTGGTTTCTAGTTTGGTCATGGTTGCTCCATGACAAGAGATAGTGCCCCACTGCAGCTGCTGTCTTCTCTCCCCAATTGCCATTTGTTCTCTGACTGTTGATTTCGCTGGGGGAAGACAAGGGATGGGGCTATTGTATCAATTATATGTTAAGTACTTACTTATAGTAGATTGTGTATTGTAGATATGGAATCAAGTTAACACAAATGGCGTGCAGCACCCAGCTTAAACACAGTTACAGAAAAAGTAAAAATATCTGCCATCTCTTGGTGCAAGAATTGCTGCTATATTTGCCTACCTGTTCTCCGTCTCTCAGGCTGCCGCATGCTGCTGCTGCTGCAGCACAATACTGAGCCTGCCTACCCTGTGCCAACAATGAGGTGACTGTATAACAATGCTCCTACCTTCTCAGTGGGTGTGATCAAGTATATAGCCTCCATGCTGGGGATTGGCTCTCGCCGCTTGTTGACATCTTCGACAACTAGGATAAGAGAATCAAAAATAAGGAAGAAAAACTTCAGCAGTCAAGAGTGAAGCATTGCAACACCATGCGAGTGTGTACCTGTGACATGATCAGCATTCAGCACAGAAGGTGGGGGTGAGGAACAGGGGAACAGCAGAACTTACTGTGACAGTTCAGCTGTATTATACACACAGGTATACAGTAGGCTGTATAAAATGGAAGAAATAGCAGTCAAAGGTCAAAACCACACTTGTTCAATGTAATTTAAGCTTTACATATTTTTAAATACCTGGAAAAAGGACCATCATTCACAATAATGGAAGTGCAGGCACCTAAGGTAGTCAGACTCATATACTGTTTCTAAACTATGACCCACATCATTTGGTCCTTATTTCATAATATTTAATGCAATACAATGTACTTGAATATACCAACTGTGCTCTAATGAAAACTGATACCACTTATCTCTTTTTGGGATAAAATGTCTCAAACAAAAGGATTCTCCTAAGTTCCAAGTCAGTTAGATCAATCAACATTAAAGGTCCAAAATCTTCCACAGACTCTCCCTCCATTCCAAGCACATCAGGTCAGTCTAAAAAACTCCCAAATTTTAAAGGTTCAAATAAAAAAAAAAAAGCTCCCAGCACAGTGTTTTGAATAGGCAACTCTAAGTCAGAGGGAAAATATGATGTGTTCTGCTTCTCCAGCAGCTGGTCCAATCGACAAGAAAAGACGAGGCTTCTATGAAGTAAAGGAACCCTGTATATTTTCAACAACATCATATGGATGTGAAAGCTGGACAGTGAAAAAGACACAGGAAGAAAATTGATGCCTTTGCATTATGGTGCTGGCAGCAAATACTGTGTATACCATGGACTGCCCGAAGAACAAACTAGTCAGTACTAGAGGAAATCAAACCTAAGCTTTCTTTAGAAGCTCAGATGACAAGACTTCGACTTTCATACTTTGGACACATCATGCGAAGAGAGAGATCACTAGAGAAAGACATCGTGCTTGGCAACATAGAAGGTCAATGCAAAAGAGGAAGGCCAGCAATGAGATGGATCGATACAACAGCAGCAGCTACGGGTACCAGTCTGTCAACAATGAGCCGCCTGACTGAAGACCAAACAATTTAGGATAGCTATCCAGAGGGTCGCCATGAGTCGACTCCGACTCGACGGCACTTAACATTTTCCCCTGCCACATGCCTACTTGGAAACACAGCCTATGTTTGGAGGGGGGTTTTTTTGAATCTTTACAATCTGGGAGATTTTTGAACTTCAATATTGACTGACTTGATGGATATGAAATTGAGTAATAAAATAAGAACAAAATTATGTGGGTCCTAGTCTGGAAAGTGCGAGTATGAGTGCCTACAGCACTGACATTTCCATTTAATATAACAGATGGTTCTCATACTGTATTTTATCTTGTCATATTTAACAAGTATGGATGAACTTTGGCTGTTCTTTCTTCCAGTTTATACAGCTTATATCTGGAACCTTTGTCTAAGCAGAATTGGATTTTTATTTCAGCCAGAGGATGGATCTTTGTTTTGATTGAATAAAATGGAAGTCATACTGAATGGATCTCTCAGCCTGTGGCCTACTTCTAACCAGATAGCAAAACATAACCTCAATCCTTGGAATTCAGCTGCAAATAAGGAAGCACAGACACAGAGTTATATAAAACAGTATAACTTAAGTTTAAATGAGAAGATCCTGCACAGTGCAGTGTGGAATGTTTAAAGGATGGTCGCCGGTAATGGCTGTCAGGAGCAGAGACCGTCATTTCCACATTGTCCATGCCAGGTATCGACTCCAAGCTAGGCATAGAAGGGAGTGATCCTGTTGAAAAAAGCATGGTAGAACTTGGCTACGATGCTACTGTGGCTACCGGTATCGATGCCGATACCGATGTCGGAGTCGAGCCCGACAAAGACATCGGAGCAGTCATTGGTGACAGTTCAATCGGTACTGAGGTAACTGAAAACCTCCGGGTGCTAACCTCAGTACCGAGCCACTGGTATCAATCGGTGTCGGTACCAAAAGTAGAGAGCGATTCTAAACTCGGCATTGACAAGCGAAGCACGGAAGGCACCGACCGTAAGGGTAATGGAGACATTGGTACTGATTTCGGTACCGTGTCTGATACTGGTGAATGAAGGTCAGCTTGTGGCAATTCAATCGGCCTCGGGGGAACCGAGAGTTGTGGATCTGAATCATCGGAACCGAGCCTTAGGTACCACCGAGAACCAGTACCAAGGCGAGTCGGTACCCAATCCTCCAGACTGGAGATAGATTCCAGACTTGGCATCGAAGGAAGCGAGGCTATCGATGCACGTCTGGAGGGTACCGATGTCGGTGGCAGTATCGGTGCTGATACCGATACTGAAAAGTCAGTCTGGAGTGTATCCACCAGTCACGAAGGCACCGAGGACGCCAGATGACTATCTCTGGTATGGAGTGTTTCATCCAACACCAGTGCCAATGTCGGGGTATCGGTACCGCTCGAAGCGGATGCCACCACCGGACACGGCGCAGGTATGTTCTGTGAGGGGTGAACCCCAGGAACAACCTGAAACCCCTTATACGCTTTGGAGACCGAAGACTCCCGCCGGGGTTTTGAAGCCAATGGGCCCTCGAGGGCAAGGCCGGAGCCATCTACATGCTCTGCATGAGACCTACCACTCGAGGGCTGGCTAGTCTTAACAGATTGTTTGTGGGTTACTGATCCTATGTAGAGGAAGAAAGGGATGGTGCCCCGAAGCTGGAGGGAAACCGTGTATCGAGGGAACCTCGATATTGAGAACTTCTTCTCCCTAAACTGTTATCAGGACTCAAGCAGGTTAGACACCGACTTCGAGGGTCTAAAAATAAAGTTGTACCGCCACAGTTTGAACATTTCTCGGAGAAAGTGGCTGTCGGTTCCATGAAGGAAAAAGAAGAGGCCTAAAATGCCTAAGACACTATGAAGAAAAAATATTTCCCTGAAGGAAGATTTTACAAGAAAAGAAAAAAAAGAAAACACCGGCGGTACCGGTGGCGTCGGGAGACAGCCACAACCACAAGAAAAACTAAGAAATAAAAACAAGAATTTTCTGCGGTGACGGGACGTCCTGCCGGCTCCGCGGAAAACGAAAACTGAGGAGAGGCAGTTGGGAAAGGCGGGAAGGCAGCACGCAGGCGTTGTGGGATGTTTCCAAAAGCTCTTTGATTGGACGCTGGGAAGCGTTCCCACGCAGACTCCGTCAGTACCGACGTACCCATATGTGAAGACTCATTCCTGCTTGTTCCTGGAGATTAAAAGATTCTGTTTGCATTCTAGTCTGTCTGACTTGTCTTCCTTCTGTGGGTGTGAGAGAGAGCTGTTATTAGCTGCATTTGGGCTATTTCACTATATAGTCTAACTCTCCCATCTTATTTTTTTAGACTTCTAGCATTTGCATACAAGCATTTTAGAGGCTATTTTATTCATATTAATCTGGCTATTGGTAGGCATGGTTAATTTGGAATCTTTAAGCTCTGTCTACACCATACTCAAGGGCATTTTGGCTACTTTACTGTTTTTTGGAACCTCTCTACTTTTGGAAGTATCCTTTAAGGATACATTCTTCCGAACCATCCGCTCTTGGGCGACAGTCGGCTTTCCCCTATTACCTAGTTTAAAAACTGCTCTCTCTCCTTTTTAAAGGTTAATGCCAGCAGTCCAGCCCGGTTAAGGTGAAGCCCATCCCTTCGGAAGAGCCCCTCCTTTTCCCAGAATGTTCCCCAGTTCCTAACAAATCCAAAACCCTCATCCTTGCACCATCGTCTCATCCACGCATTGAGACTCCGGAGCTCTGCCTGCCTTTTGGGTCCTGCACGTGGAACGGGAATCATTTCAGAGAACGCTACCCTGGAAGTTCTGGATTTCCACTTCCTACCTAAAAGCCTAAATTTAGCCTCCAGAACCTCCCTACCACCTTTTCCTATGTCATTGGTACCAACATGCACCAACAGACTCCTCCCCAGCACTATTTAAGACCTTATCTAGGTAGCGAGTGAGGTCCGCTACCTTCACAGCAGGCAGGCATGTTACCAAGTGATCCTCACATCCACCAACCATCCAGCTATCTACATGCCTAATGATGGAATCACCAACTATAACAGCTGTCCTAACCCTTCCCTCATGGGCACATGGTCCTTGGAGAAACATCCTCGGTGCAAGAGGGCTTTACATCACCTGGAGGACAGGTCCTAGGTACAGGATCACTTCCTGCCACACGAGGGTGATGTTCTCCTGTCAGGCGACCTCTCTCCTCCATGGCAACAGGGACGCTGCCAGACTGGAGGTGGGACTTCAGGACTATATCCCTGTAGGTCTCGTCTATGTACCTCTCTGTCTTATGTCTTCCAAGTCTGCTACTGTAGCCTCTAGAGAACAGACTTGTTCCCTGAAAGCAAAGAGCTCCTTGCACCTAGTGCACACATAAGACCTCTCACCAACTGGGAGAAAATCATACATGTGACACTCAATGCAAAAGACTGGAAAGCCTCCATCTCGCTGCTGGACTGTCTGCATCTTAGTCTTAAGCTTGTGTTTAGATCCTTAAGTTCTTTTCTTACTAAAGGTTGCTGTGGATGCTTATACTAATAAAAGTGTATCTAATAATTTAATATACCTTGTTCACCTGAAGCTTAATTAATCACAGGTCCCTAATGTATGACTGATTTGGATAAAGAGCTGCACCTGAGACAGCACAGTTACTTATCTGTAACAGGTGATCTCTGGGAACAGCAGGAATTAGTCCTCACATATGGGTACGTCGGAACCACTGTTCCCTCTAAGCTGTGCGCGTGTGCGCGCGCACACACCTCGCCGAGCATGCGCACATACTTTACAACAGAGCGCACAAAAATTACGGTTCTGACTCTGATAGAAAACAACACAGACATCTTAAAATTTAAAAGTTGTTATGTATTTACAGTTTTCACAAGTTCTACAACATTTTCTAGTGCAATCAATGTGGTGTACTTCTGTTTTCTGATGTGTAGTCAAATTTTAAAGTATATAACTCCGAGTGTCGTTATGTGGCGCATAAAAATTTAACCTTCCTTCAAAAGCTGCACAGCTGATATTTTATGCGCACACAGCCTACAGAAAATTAGAGGGAACATTGGTCGGAACTGACAGAGCCTGCGCGGGAAAGCTCCCCAGCTTCCCAGAAGGAAAGCTTTTGGGGCTTCCCACAGCGCATGCACGCTGCCTTCCCGCCTTCCTGACCAACTCTCCTCAGTTCGAGTTTAAAGCTGAGACAATAGAGAGAGGAAAGGAAAGAGAGAGAGAGAGATACAACTCCCAGGGGAGGTGGGTGGGTTGTGAGGACTAATTCCTGCTGTTCCCAGAGATCACCTGTTAGTAAGTAACTGTGCTATCTCCAGGAACAAGCAGGAATGAGTCCTCACATATGGGGACTCCCTAGCTAAGATGCCGGGGAGATCCCCCTTCAAGGGTTCCCTATCTTCCTATGGATCTAAGGCATCCATTGAGGGAAGGTGGGCAGGAGTTGTTTAAGAATGGAACAGGTGTCTGAGGACAGCCTGACCAAACAAGGCATCCCGGCGGGAGTCCTTGTCCAAGCAGTAATGGGCTGTAAAGGTATGAACCGAGGCCCAAGTGGCTGCTCGACAGATCTGATCGATGGATACAGAATGAAGATGAGCCATAGAGGTGGCCATGGCTCTCACATTGTGAGCTGTGACATGGCCTTCCAGAGAAAGGTTCTTACTCTGGTAAGCAAAAAAAATACACTGAGCAATCCAATTGGACAGTGTTCTTTTTGAGACTGGAAGTCCCAAGTGAGAAGGATCAAAAGCAACAAAAAGCTGAGAAGACTTTCAATGTTGCTGTGTCCTGTGGAGGTAAAAGGCAAGAGCTCTTTTACAATCTAGAGTATGTAGGTTCCTCTCTGCACTGGATGCATGAGGAGCTGGAAAAAAGACAGATAGATATACCTCTTGATTAAGATGAAAAGGTGAGACCACTTTAGGCATAAAGTGAGGATTTGTCCTAAGGACTACCTTATCATGATGGAACCTTGTATAAGGTGGATTAGCCACTAAAGCCTGCAGTTCACTGATGTGGCGAGCAGAAGTGAGTTCAATAAGGAAAATAACCTTCCAGGAAAGAAATTTCAAGGAGGTAGTGGCTAAGGGTTCAAAGGGTGGCTTCATAAGCTGACCAAGAATCAAGTTTATTTCCCATGCTACCGGAGGAGGCCGAATGGGAGGCTTAGTTAAAGTTAGGCCTCTCATAAATCTTGCAATAAGAGGATGAGAGGAAACAGGTTGTCCATTGATAGGCTTAAGAGATGCTGAGATAGCACTCAAATGGACCCGCACAGAATTCGTTTTGAAGCCTGCATTGGAGAGATGCAGGAGATATTCCAATAGAGAATTCAAAGGGAGTGCTCGAGGGTCAAGACTCTGCTGAGCACACCAAACGGAAAATCTTTTCCATTTAAAGGCGTAAGAACGCCTAGTAGAAGGTTTCCTAGAGGCATGGAGGATATCCTTTACTTGCTGCGAAAGACTGAAATCTTGAAGATCTAGGCCTTCAGCAACCAAGCTCTGAGGTGAAGGGACTTGGGGTTTGGGTGCCACAAAGTCCCCTCCTCTTGAGACAGAAGGTCTGGAGCAGCTCCCAGGTCCAGGGAGGGGTCTTGGGAGAGATGTAGAAGTAGAGGGTACCACACTTGGCGGGGCCAGCGTGGAGCTATGAGGATCATAGATCCTTGATCCCTCTGAAGTTTGAACAGAGTCTTGGGAATCAAAGGAATGGGTGGAAAGGCATACAGGAAGCCCTGACCCCAGTGAAGGAGGAAGGCATCCTTGGAACAGAACCGGGGAAGTTTGGCATTCCACGGAGTTGCAAAGAGGTCTATGTCCGGGGTTCCCCATTCCTGAAAGATTCCGAGGACCTGATCTTTGTGCAGGGACCATTTGTGTGGAAGCAGAACTCGACTGAGTCTGTCTGCCCAAGAGTTTTGAATTCCTGGGAGATATACTGCCAGGAGATGGATTTGATGCTGTCTGGCGAAGGCCCATAATCTTAAGAGCTTCGTTGCAAAGCGACAGAGAGCCAGTCCCTCCTTGTTTGTTTATGTAGAACATGGCTACCTGATTGTCTGTGTGAATGAGGACTGTCTGGTAGCTGAGGAGGGAGTAAAAGACCTTGAGAGCTAGGAATACTGCTCGAAGTTCCAAGAGATTGATATGAAGGGCGGTCTCCTGTGGAGACCAGATGCCCTGAGTGGAGAGGTCTTGAAGATGAGCCCCCCAACCTGTTTGGGAGGCATCTGTTGTAAGGGTTGCTTGGGGCAACTGTGGCTGAAAGGGGGCCCCCAACAACAGATTTTGAGTGGATATCCACCATTGGAGAGACCAAAAGAAACGTTTGGAGGTTGCTATTTGGTCTGAGAGAGCTCCTGATTCTTGAGTCCACTGGGTGGACAAAGTCCATTGAGCTGCTCTCATATGTAGGCGAGCAAATGGCACCACATGAACTGTGGATGCCATGTGGCCTAACAGTTGTAGCATCTCCCTGGCAGTCAAGTGGCTTCTGGACTGAGTTTGGGAGGCCAAGTGCACTAGACGGTGGCAACGGGCCTGAGGAAGATAGGCTCTTGCAGTGGTAGTATCTAGCCAGGCCCCTATGAACTCTAGGGACTGAGTAGGGGTGAGTTGAGACTTTGGCAGATTGATGACAAGTCCCAGATACTGCAGTATGCATCTGGTGTGGTCCAGGGAAGTCTGAGCCTCGGACTGAGATGGAGCTCGGATGAGCCAGTCGTCCAGGTATGGGAAAACAAAAATCCCCAGGGTGCGTAGAAATGCAGCCACTATTGACATGCATTTGGTGAACACTCTTGGAGCAGAGGCTAGACCGAAGGGGAGTACTCTGTATTGGAAATGTTTTCCCTGGAACAGAAACCGTAGGAATTTTCTGTGGGATGGATGGATGAGTATATGTGTGTACGCATCCTTTAGATCTAGAGACAAAGCCAATCCTGACTCTGTAGATATGGAAGGAGAGTACCTAGAGACAGCATCTTGAATTTCTCCTTGCATAGAAATTTGTTCAGTTCTCTCAGATCTAGAATGGGTCTGTACCCCCCCCCCCCCCTGTTTTCTTGGGAATGAGAAAATAAGGGGAGTAAAACCCTGACCCCTGTTGAAGAAGAGGAACCTCTTCTATTGCCCTTTGGGCAAGAAGGGTGGTCACCTCCTGACCCAACAGGGGCAGGAGAGATGGGGGAGAACTGAAATGTCTCACCATTGGTATGGGGAGGAAGGCTGGAGAAATGCAGTTTGTAGCCCTCTCTGATGATAGAGAGGGTCCACTGTTCTAATGTGATTTGCTCCCATCTTGGAGCAAAATGAGTTAACCTTCCTGGAATGGTGAGAGGCTCTGGTGGTTGCAGAGCCAGAAAGGTGAAGTTCTCTAGAATTAAGTCAAAAACCCTGAGGGGGTTGGGACTGCTGGGCTGCAGCAGGTCCTGCAGGTTTTGCCATGGCTTGTTTGGATTGGTGATGCTTAGGAGTAAAGCGAACTGTAGAAGATTGTTGGCCAGGATTTGTAGAAAACCTGGTCTTCTTATAGTAAGGCTTTTTGAAAGTCTTTTTCTTGGCAGGGGTAGAGGTAGACTTAGAAAGTCTATCTAACGCAGCATTTTCTGCGTCCATTTGTGTGGCTTCAATTTGCCACTCCTTACCAAACAGATTTTCACCTGTACAGGGCAGGTTTCCTAACCCATCTTGGACCCAGGGTTCTAGGTCAGAGGCCTGGAGCCAAGCAATTCTGCGAGCAGCTAAGGCAATGCCTGAAGCTCTGCTAGCACCTTCAAAGGAGTCAAAGGCAGCTCTATTGGAGAACTTTGAAACATCTTGGGTATGCTTTAGCAAAAGAAGGAACTCCTCCTTCCTATCCTCTGGGATAAAGGGGAGAAAATGGCGTATCTTTTGTGCAAGCTCCTTCAAAAACATGCCCATATAGAGGCTGTATGAATTGATTCTGGCTATAAGCATACTGGCTTGGAAGATTTTTCTACCAAAAGCATCCAAAGTCCTACATTCTCTTCCTGGAGGAGTAGAAGAGTGTCTTTTGGTACTCTTTATCCTTTTCATAGCTAACTGCACACAATAAAGTGGTGAGGGAGCTGAGTTTTTTGAAAACCAGGAGAAGGAGGGACATGATACATAGTATCCAAACGACGAGAATGTGGAGATAGGGTGAGAGGAGTCTCCCATAAGTCCATCATGTGTTCTTGAAGAATTTCATGAATGGGCAAGGTGACTGCCTCCTTGGGAACCTTAGAGTATCCCAGAATGTCTAATTTCTTTGCTCTAGGTTCTTTTTCAGAGGTAATAAATAGAGCGACCCTTAGCTACTTCAAGGATGAAGTCCTGAAAGGACAAATCTTCTGGAGGAGACATTCTACTTTTTGGAGAAGAGGGCTCTTCAGGAAGAGTAAGAGATACTTCGGCAGAGTCATCTGACGAGTCAGAATCATCAGAAGACTCGAAGTATCGTCGATTAGCTTCCAGGGATCGATAAGTGTACCGATCGGTATCCACATCGGGGGTACCCGGAACCGGGTCGGTATCGGGAAAAACCCCGGAACCGGAACCGGTATCCTGGTTGATGTGGATGCCCTGGGTACCGGTATCGGTTGTGGTATCGGAACCGGCATCGGTACCGCTTGTTGCGGTACCGAGGGCGTTGCAGCTTTAATAAAAGCCATGATGGCCTGCTGCATGGACTGGACAGGTGATTGGTCGAGGCCGTGCCATTGATGTCAACCTGTAACCCCATAGGAGGAGCTTTGGAAGCCGGAGCTTCCCGCCGGGGTTGTTTGGCTGGGGCAGGGTCCTCAGGGTCAAGCCCAGGGGTATCTCGATACTTAGAGGGAGATTTGCCCTTTGAGGATCTGCCAGAAGAATGTTTGGTTACCTGAGATCCATCTGGAGAGGAAGACCTTGATGATGCCGATGCTGGAGTATCTGTAGAAAACAGCATATGAAACTTGGCTGCTCGGTTCTGCAAGCCACGTTTAGACATCAGAGAGCAGGATGGGCAATCCGGAATGGAGTGGTCAGGCCCCAAACATTTAAGACACCATTCATGGGTGTCTGTAACCGAGATAGTACCGCTACACTTGGTGCATTTTTTTTAAAACCAGAGGCTGGTTTTTCCATGAGGGAAAAATTTAGTAAAGGCCTAGAGGCCTAACTAGAAATAAACCAAATGGGGAAAAATAGATGTAAACTTTTTTTTTTTTTTTTTAAAGTAAGAAAAAAGACCGGCGGTACTGGTCCGGAATTGGGGAAGGCAGATACGCGGCCAAAGAAACAAATTAAAATAACAACTTCTTCAGCGGCGACAGGAACACGACCTGCTGGCTCCGCGGAAAAAGAAGAACTGAGGAGAGTTGGTCAGGAAGGCGGGAAGGCAGCACGCATGCGCTGTGGGAAGCCCCAAAAGCTTTCCTTCTGGGAAGCTGGGGAGCTTTCCCGCGCAGGCTCCGTCGGTTCAGACGTACCCATATGTGAGGACTCATTCCTGCTTGTTCCTGGAGATCAGCTCCTTTCCTTTAAGATGTGTAAGTACCTATAAAGCTACGATTATCCCAGGGATGGGAGGGTGTTGGGGAAAAGGGAGGAAAATAAGACTTATTAAAAGAGGGCCTCGACACAGTACCCCGTCCTGTGCTTCTAAGGTAAGCTGTGACCAACGTCCTGGGTGATTAACAGTCCTTGCTTGGATAGGAGTCTTTCAAAATGGCATTTTGACCTGCCACCTGGCTTTAACACCTATTGAAAAAATTTTACAGGTCTCTTGCCCCCTAGGTAGAAGGCCTCTTTGTAAAGGTCTCTAGAAGACTATTTATTGCTCAAAGAATACTGATCATGTTTTGCCTTTTATGCTAAGTTATAGCCTGATTTGATTTAAATTAAAGCTCTTTGCTGCTGCTAGGCTCTGACCTAGTATGAAATTTAAACTAGAAGCTCTCGGCTGGGTTTTAAATTTAACCAGAAAGCTCTTTTGTGTTTTAAACTGCTGCTACTAGGCCCTGACTGATTTAACAAATACACTGGGTTCACAGATTAGTCAGCTTTAATCCAAAGAATTCCCTTCAGAAAAATTCCCATAAGTATATACTCACTATTGCAGATCTCTCTCCAGAAGCAGCAGTCCCCTTTTGTAGTCCTTATCCTGGGACCCCAGTATGGTTAGGCGAGTTCTTGGTTCCCCAAGGACAGTCCACTTTTTAGTGAAACAAGGTTCTGCATCCTACTAATTTATTTATTTAGCTATATTTATATTCCGCTTTTCACCAGGTCAAAGCAGTCAATTGGGGGATACATTTAACACGAGGGGATATGACACACATACGTTAATACTTACAGGGAACATGGGCAATGGAGGGTTAAGTGGCTTGCTCAAGGCCACAAGGAGTGCCTATAGGACTAGAAATCCCAGTCACTCCGGCCTGAGATTGCTGTCCCCAGGTGGGACTTGAAGCCCTCCGGCCTGAAGTACCTTGTCCTAACCACTAGACCACTCCTCTCCTGCCCCTGCCAAGAGGGTTCTTGGGAGAATTACCCCCTCTGTCTGGGAGGAAATCCCAGGAAATGTTCATAGTCTAAGCAAATGTCCTGACCCAGAGTCCCACCCTTTCAGCCTTTCTGGTCTCCTATCACCAGCAAACACTCAGAGAGTGATCAAAATAATTATTCAGACCTGCACGTGGTCCTCCCTCTCATACTATGACCTCCTGGCAGCAGGTTCTTAATGGTCTTTAAGTAAAATGAGGAATGGGTAAACCTTACAGCTAGGCTATTAGCTTACAGTTATCTAGCCCCTGACCTTGTTCAAAATGGGGGCCTGCCGGTCTTCCCATAATGGGACATACACACTGTCACAATTTCCTTGTTTTAGTAGTCACTATATTTTTTATACAGGCTTCATTTTTCAGCCTGGTTTCGTTTACAAAACATTCACACTTTTATTTTATTTTTTCATTTATTAACCACACTAATTGTTTTGATGTGCGTGCATATAGTCCCTGGAGGTTTTGATTCCCTTTTACCTTTATTCTTTAGGTTCTTTAAGATCGTCATTATCTTTTTAGGATTTATTTTTTATATACCATTGTTTTGCAGTCTTGTTTTTCACTTTTGGTTTACGAGGTTCTTTTTTTTTTTTTTGTATTTAAGTTTTTATTATCAACATTTCCAAAACAAACCAAATACAGGTATCATTGGCATGGCCACTTCAATATAAGAAAAACATACATCCACAATTGACCTCGACCGTCCGAGTCACTAACTATTATACATTCAATATTATATAGTGGTCGGGACCCCTCACTATGCCCAACACCTAGTCTTTTAATAGATGTCCCTCATAAATCGTTTATTTATACCAGGGCTCCAGTCCTTTGTTTGGCTTAATTCTATTAATCATCATACGCTAATCGGGACTACGTAGGTAACTGAATGAATACATAGTCAAACTGTGTACCATCACCCCCAGACCTCCAGGTATGTATTATGTAAACACAAATGCCTAGATAGGTCCTCATGGTACCACTCCTCCACTGTTTTAGAGCCCGCGTAGTTAGCAGAGCCCAGGTGCGCAGCCCCCCTACCCTTTGTCCCATGCCCCATCAATCCAACCCTCCGATAGACCCCCTCATGCTATAAACCCCCCCCACTCCCCTACCATCCTTCCCCCCCATTCCTACCCACCCCCCCACTATAGCTTAACCCCAAGAGCCCACCCCCTTACCCCCCCACCCGTGTACCCCCCCTTCCCCCCTCCCACCCTTGCTCCCCCCTCTACTCGTCCTCCCCCCCCCCCTGTCCCCTCCCAACCCCAGAACACCTCCCAAGACTCCCCACTGTTCCTCATACTTAGCTATGGTCTGCTTACGCGCCGCCGTCAGTTTTTCCATCAACACGGTATGCCGCAATCGCTGTTCAAACTGCGCCATCCCGGGTACCTCCTGCTGCCGCCAGGCCGCTGCTATTTCGCACCGGGCTGCACTCAGGCAGGCCATCACCATCTTACCCCCCCTATTCCCCTGCCCTTCCTCCCACAGATTCAATAAACAAGTAGTAGGGGCTACCGGAACCGCCACCCCTAACTGTTGTAAGATCCAACCTACTATCCACCTCCAATATTCTTGGACTTTCGGACACTGCCACCAAACATGCCAAAAAGTCCCCACCGCCCCACAACCCCTCCAACACTGTGGCGAGACCCCCGCAAACATTTTATTCAGTCGACTCGGGGTATAGTACCACCTCATCAACACCTTATAGCCATTTTCTTTGGCCCTACTGGACAGCAGCCCCCTCCTCAGTTGATCCCACACCCGCTTCCACTCCACCGCTGTTACCACACGCCCTAAGTCCCCCTCCCACTCCTTCATGTACCTATGGTGCCCCCCAGAACTCCCTCCTACCACTTTGTACAACTCCGATATCATACCTTTCGCTCCTCGCTTCCCAAACCACAACACTTCCAAACCTGTGAGCTCCCTACCCCACCCCTCTTTTCCCACCTTCTTCCCTAAAAACGATCGTACTTGTAGATACGCATATCGATCTTTATCCTCAAGCTGGAATTCCTCTTTGAGCACGTCAAAGCTCTTCATTTCCCCCTCCTCTAGACACTGATAACTACAAGTTAAGCCTTTCCGTGTCCACTCATCGAACCGTCCCCCATCCCACCCCGGTTTAAACGCCTGAGTACTCCTCCAAGGTGTTAAAAAGGAGTAACCCCCCCGTCGCATTCCCCCCTCCTTGCCCCACAAACCGTCCCATATCTTTACCCCTTGTCGCATCGCTGGAGACCCCTCACCCAAGGACCTCCTCCCTCCTATATCTGCCCATAACCATGCCGTCAGATGACCCCCCCGTACTCTTCCCGCCTCTAATGACACCCAAGGCTTCTCTTCCCCTCCCCCTCGCCAATTTAAAACATGCACTAGTTGAGCCGCTCGATAATAAGCTAGCAGATTCGGTACCCCCAACCCCCCCTCTGCCCTAGGGGCGTACATCACTGCCCGGGACACCCGAGGTGGTTTCCTCTTCCAGATATAGTTGAATACCCGCCGCTGTAGCACTCTCATCGCCCCTTCCGGTATTGCTACCGGCAATGCCTGAAAACAATACAGTAATCTAGGCAAGATGTTCATTTTGACTGCGGCGATCCGCCCCAGCCAAGAGATCTCAAGTCCCATCCACCCTTCTAAGTCCCTCCCAATCGTGTGTAGCAATCTGGGATAGTTGGCCTGATACAGAGACTCGTACCGATCCGTAATGCGGACTCCCAGGTACCCCAGGGACCCACTGACCCAACGTAAAGGGAACCTGCATTGCAGACTCTCCTCGACCTCTTCCGCCAGTTGCACCTTCAAAACCTCCGTTTTATCAACATTCATCTTAAAACCTGATACCGCCCCGTATCGGTCCACCTCCCCCATTACCTCCGGCAAGGAGACAGCTGGGTCACCCAGATACAGCAGTATGTCATCAGCATACAAGGATATTTTATGCATCTGCCCCCCTCTACTCAGGCCAAGAATCCGATCATTCCCCCGAATCCTTTCGGCAAGGGGCTCCACCGCTATGGCAAAGAGGAGTGGAGACAGCGGGCACCCTTGTCGAGTACCCCGGCCTAATGCAAAATCCCGGGAATACAACCCATTGACCTTAATTCTAGCCCTAGGCCCCCTGTACAACGCCCTTATCCATCCTAGGAGGTTCACCCCACACCCCATACGTTCCAAGACCCGCAGCAAAAAGGCCCAATGCACTCTGTCAAATGCCTTCTCGGCATCAACAGACATCAAGATCATATCCTCCTTCCCCTCCCGCGCCTCCCAGACAACTCCAATCGCACGCTGGATGTTGTCCGCTGCCTGGCGCCCTGGAATAAAACCTGCTTGATCCCCCTTTATTAACCCTGGTAACCATTCAGCCAACCTCCCCGCCACCACCTTTGCCAACAGTTTGGTGTCAACATTTAGCAATGATATCGGCCTATAAGAACTACATTTCCCCGGATCCTTCCCGGGCTTCAATAGCACCGTTATCCCAGCAGTCAGCATTTCCCTAGACAGCTCCCCCCCTTCCATTAGCACCCCATTGAACACCCGTCGTATAATCCCTTTTAACTCCACCCAAAAAACCTTATAGAAATGCCCCGTCAATCCATCCAACCCGGGGGATTTCCCCCCCACCAGTCCCTTCACCGCCCGCGCAATTTCATCCTCTCTAATTTCGGCCTCCAGTATCTCTACCGCCTCCTCGGGCAATACCGGGAGCGACAACCCCTCTAAATAGGCCTCAATTTCATCCTCTGTCCCACCCTCCATCCCTCTGTAGAGGTCTATGTAATAGTCTCTGAATCTCTCCCGTATATCAGCATCCTCCCAACACCGCCGCCCATCCGGGCCTTCGATGTACCCAATAGTGGCCACCCCTTTCCTCCGCCTCAAACGCCGTGCTAGTAGACGCCCCGCCTTGTCACCGAATTCATAATGTGTCTGTTGGACCCTCTGTAAGAGAAAAGCCACTTTCTCCAACTGCAGGTTCTTCAGCGCATCCCGTGCCTGTTCCATCTCCTTTCTATCTGCCTCCGCCCCCGTCCTCTGGAACCCCTCCTCCTTCTCCCCCACCACCTTCCTCAGTTCATCCTCCCTCTGTTCCCTTTCCCGCTTTTTCTTTGCACCCCACATTATGAATCGCCCCCTTACTACGGCTTTCAGCCCTTCCCACACCATAACATCCCTCACCTCCCCGTTATCATTAAAGCCCAAGTATTCCTTAATACTACCCCGTATGTCCTCCACCACTCTCCTATCTCGTAGAAGACTGTCATTCAGTCGCCAAAAAGCCCCCCCATGCCTCCTACGGTTCTGGATGTGAACTTCCACGCCCTTGTGATCCGCCCAACCTATTTGCACTACCCCCCCTCCCTTTACTGCGGACATCCAGGACTGATCCAGCAAGAACATGTCTATCCTGCTCCAACTGGCATGTGGAGCCGAATAGAAGGTATACCCCCCGGCCTGCGGGTTCATCACTCGCCACATATCCAGCAAATTAAACCTTTTCATAAGCCCCTTCAACCCCCGTCTATTCTGTCGCCCAGTATCACCCCCCCCCTGTCGGCTTCCTGTCCAGCTTTGGCTCCAACACCACATTAAAATCCCCTCCCACCAACACCTTCCCATCCCCCGCTTTCTCGATTAAAGACCCCACCTCCCTCCAGAATCCCCCCTGTGGCCCATTGGGACCATACACAGCCACCACCACAATATCCTCCCCCCCCCCCCACTTCCCTGAAATCCCCACCACCCTACCCTCCTTATCTTTAAACGAGCTCCCCACCTGTATCCCACACCCTCCCCTGATCAGGATGGCCACCCCACCTTTCCTTCCCCCTTCCTTATCACAGGAGTAGAATTGATCAGGAAACTGTCGGTGCCTCATCCGCCCGACATCTCCTACCCGGAGATGAGTCTCCTGTATAAGGACAACATCCCACTGATTCCTGACCACTTCCCGGAAAAACAAACTACGTTTCGTGGGCGAATTCAACCCACGAACATTAATGGTACCGACACGCAGCATCCCGAATCCCACCCCACCTCCTCCCACCTATCCCCCATGGTGTTCCATTCCCCAACCTCCCTAGCCCCCTCCCAACCCCTCCCCCCAGCCCCCCTACCCCTCGATCATTCCCCCTTCCCCCTCCCTCTATCCAACCAACTCTTCCCATCCTCCCAGTTCTGACGTCCGATCCCCCCACTATGCCCCCCTCACCAGCATCCCACCTATACCCTCCACTCCCTTCCCCCCCCTTATCCCTCCCCCCTCCCCCCTCCACCACCCTCCCTCCCCCCTCCCACCTTCAGACATCCCCTCCACTATAGGCCCTACAAGTCCAGTGTTCATATTTCAAATATACAGAAGCTCTAACGCTCCATTCCTGAGCTCAATAAACATAATTATGAGTATCCAGATCATGCTCTCCAACTGGCATGTTCATGATTCCAGCTCCTTAGATGCCTGCGGCCTCTCCTCCGAAAGACGTTTCAGACGCTTCCCTCGCTCTCCCACACGCTGCCACTGGGAGCTGGATGGTATCCGCTGTTTGCTTTTCCCGCCTTCGGACGTGCGCTGCTGCTCACTCTGACCCACTGCTGGCAATCCCTCACAGCCCGCTTCTTTTAACAGCGCCCAGGCCTCTGCTGCAGTTCTCACTTTGCGGTTCACGCCGTTTACTGAAATCAAAACCCCAAAGGGGAACAGCCAACGATAGCGATGCTGCTTCCCCCTCAGATAGGCAGTCACATCTTTCATAGCACGGCGCTTCTCCAGGGTCCCCTTGGATAAATCATTAAACATTTCTATTTCGGCACCTTCCCAGGCCACTCTGCCAAACTTCCGAGCTACACCGAGGATCTTTTCTTTCATCTGGAAGCTACTAAAACAAGCTATAATGTCCCGGGTTTGTTTCTCCCTTCGGGGCCCCAAACTCCGGTGAGCCCTCTCCACACTTATCTGCTCAGGAGACACTCCCGACACTTCTCCCAGATGAAGCACATGGCTGCAGAGCCGCTGCACCACTTCCACACAGTCTGTGGGGCCCTTCTCCTCCGGCACCCCTCTAATACGTAAATTGCTGCGGCGTGCACGATCCTCCATCTCCTCTATCTTCTCCTGCACCTCCTCATGCTGGGCCTGGAGCTTACCCTGCATCACTCCTAGGCCGCGCAGCTCCCCCTCACAGTCCTCCACGTGGTGCTCCAATTCTTCCACCCGGCCTCCAAGACTGCTCATCTCCTCCTGTATCGCCTGGAGGGTTGCCCGCATCTCCTTTCGCAGCGCTTTGATCTCCCCCTTCATATCAATCTTAAATTCCTGCAACCATCTCCGCAGCGGCAATTCATCCTCCGCATCAGTGCCGCCTTCCTCCTCGGACGCGCTGCCAGCATCTCCCGCTCCCTCCACCACCGACTCCTTAGCCGCTGCCACCATCAGCTCCTTGCGGACATAGGGCGATTGAAAACCCTCCAACTTCTTCCGTGCCGCCATCGCCGACCTGGATGCACTCAGTCTATCCACTGTTACCGGTGGGGGCTCACTAGAAATTCACTTTATTGGGGATCCGAACGGAGCTCGGCTTTCAGGCTGCCATTAGCTCCGTGACGTCACCGGAAGTCACGAGGTTCTTTTTTTAAAATATTGTCATTATTGTTCTCATCTCATATATTCTTATTTTCTTAATTTATTTATTTATTTATCTGTATTTATATCCCGCTTTTCACCGGGTCAAAGCGGTTATGTTATGTAATTAGTTTTCTTTAAGGGTTCTTGCACCCCTGATGAAGGCCAGTTACCGAAACACGGCCCATGTAGGGTACAACCTTTTTAGACACCAATAAAATTTTGACTTCCACATCTTGCCTTCTATGGTTTCTCGCCTCTTTCCACATCTGACCCTCAATCTTTGCAGGTGTGCACTGCTTCTCTTTTGGACTCTGCTCTAAGCATGACATGTTCTCCTCATAGAAGCATGTTTTAGTCTTTGATGACGAGATGGGGACCCTTCTTCTCAAAAAGTGATAAGACAGAAAAGAACAAAGAAGGGAGGAAGTCGTGCATCAAATTGAGACGAGTATAAAACGACTACATGCACGTTTCCTCCTTACTGGACCATGTATGGCAATGATGATACCTAGGGGCCTAAGAATGAACAAAGCCCCTGGGATGTTTCAAAATAATGAAAGTTTTGTTAGAGACTGGAATGCCATACTCAAATACTCATTATATCTTATGATCTTACTGGATCAATATTTCCAGGAAACAAGCAGAATGCACAAGAAATGAAGTATTGAAGAAACTAGACACTTTAAAGGAAAAGATTCCAGATTCAAAGCATTGTTTGTTGACAACAGAAAATTGGAAAGTTTTAAAAAAGAAACAAAAGACAGTAAACTTTTCAAATTTAGATGAGACAAAAGGGACTATAAAAGGAGGTTCTGTATATATCCATGGAACAAAAAGAAAACTGGTTTCTAAGAAATACCTAGACAATAGATTATTTTTTTCCACCAAACGACAGGCTTTACAAGATCGATCTAAGAAAAGAGAAGAATTGCCAATAGAACAGATTAGAAAGAGGAGTATAAAACTATCAAGTGACTAAATAGGCCCTCCAGCTCCTCTCTTTTCCATAGAAAGAGAAGTTACAGACTGTTTTTCAGATGGATCTTCTGTGGAAAGGCGGGGTTTACCACCACTGACGACAATACCCCTGGAAATTTGCAGTGTGAATTTCCCACACGGGGCGGGGGTCAACTGAGGGGAGACACAGCCCCCTCACATCTACGGTGAACATCGTATCGCGAATGACTGCCGAGTCATCAACCTGTCTAATATCGTGTTAAGCCAAATTGAACTTGATGTCCTGAATAAAGGACCAACTTTTGTTCCTACGCACAAATATGATACTTTTTAAACCCTTGTTGACTTGTATAAATTTTTCAGAAGACTCAAAATAATGGATTTCTTTTCAGGAAAGTAAGATATATATGGAGATTTTTCAATCATTCGTAAGAGACCGAAATGGATTCCACCAGATAACACCAACCCAATTATCTCTACATTCGAGAAAGTAGTGTTAAAACATGTCACCGAAACAGAAAGAAAAAAGAACACGTTTTATAACATGTCAAAAGCAGAAAAGCAAGCATTAGACTCCCTGTGCAGGGTTTTTTTGGTAGCCTGGATGGACAGAAGGGCCTTGGGGGGATGGAGTCATGTCAGGACTCCCCATCTAGATAGTAGTGAGATGTGAATGTGTAGACAGAAGATCATGTTGCAGCCCTGCAGATCTCTTCCATGAAGACCAAGCGCAACCTGGCCAGACAGAGCCATGGCTCCGACACTGTGAGCTGTGACATGACTATCAAGGCTCAGGCCAGCCTGGGCATAAGCGAAAGAGATGCAGTCTACCAGCCAAATTTAAAGAGTACATTTGGAAATGGTAGTCCCTAGCTTGCTGGGGTCAAAAGAGATGAACAGCTGGATGGACCTTTCATGGAACTTCATCCACTCTAGGTAGAAAGCCAAGGCTCGCTTGCAGTCCAGCATGCACAGCACCACTTCCCCTCTATGGGCATGAGGCCACAGAAAGAAAGTTGGCAAAACGACTAAGATGGAAAGCAAATACCACCTTTAGGAGGAACAGTATGAATGCACAGGACCACTATTATGATGGAACCTGGTGTACAGTGGATGAGCCACTAGAACCTGGCGCTCACTAACACAGCTGGGAGGCTTGAGGACCAGGAAAGTACCTGGCCACCCCCTCCCCCCTCGATACACATCCAATCCTTGTCGCAGGAAGTGTCTTGAGAGTCTGGTGAGGGTGATGTGCTGCTTCTCTATGACACCAGCTTTCTCCTACACCTACTATCTGAAGAGGTTCTCTCCCCTGCACAGCATGTCCACAAGCTTATTTTGCACAGACTGCTCCAGGTCAGCAGGTGAACCAGCAGGCTTCAATATCCACAGCCATCGCACTAGAGACTGAGATGTCATACGTCACTCCGACCAGGAACTTCGAGCAGTCATGGTCCAGAGTACAGTACAATAATGCTCCAGTTTCTCCAGAGGGAACAGGCACAAATGAGTGACATTACACATGTCCTCCTTCAGGAACATGCTCATGTAGAACTGGTAAGAGTGTACTCTAGCCAAGAGCAAGCCTTAACCATATCCCTAATGAAGTTCTGGAAGGATATGTCCTCCAGAGGATACTTATGTCGTTCGTGCAGAAGAGAGCGGTCTGATGGAAGTTCAAGGAACCTGCTCTCTGCCAGGTTCTCAGATTCCACATCGGTCACCCAGCCATCAGAGTCAAACTCCAAGACAAAGTCCAAGTACCAACGAGACTCTGCCCAGAGCTCCCTACAGCACTGAGGGGAGTAGGAACATCTGGTTGATGACAATGCCCCAGGCACCAAAGGATGAGCCAGCTGTTTCTCCAGCATCGATGAGATGCAGGCCTCCTGAAGGTATTCCTCCATGGTAGCTGAATCTGAAGGCCTTGGGGCCAGAACAGCTTCAGCCAATGTCTCCGGCATCTCCGGTGTACTGACATGGCCTCGATTGTCGGGAGACTGTCAGTGCCCCTCCAAAATTCGGGAGATCAATTCCTGTCTCTGGGGCACCATGGCAGGCTGTTCACAGCCATCACTCTGAACACTGCCATTGGGAAGGGCTCAGATGCCAATGCACAAGGGGCATCGCTCAGTGCTCGGAAGGGTCCCTCTTCGATTACAATGGAGCGGAAGTTGAGTCCTCCTTTGATTCCAGGTGAAGACAGACCAATGCACTGGGGCCTACGGGCACTCAGCAGCGACTGAGCCCAGGAACCTCTCGATGTCTATGCACCTTTGAAGGATCCTAGAGGAGCCACGGAGACCAATGCTGGTGCAGAAGACTCCGAATCAGACCTCTGGCCAAAGGAGGATATTCTCTGCTTCTCTCAACCCTTCAAGTCTGTCCAAGGATATTATAATACCTCTGTATTGCTCCATGGTGAGACCGCACCTTGAATATTGTGTGCAATTCTGATCACCATATCTTAAAAAAGGATATAGCACAATTAGAAAAGGCAGAGAGAAGAATCACCAAAATGATAGAGGATGGAAAGATACCCCTATGAGGAAAGGCTTAAAAGGTTAGGGTTCTTTGACTTGGAAAAAAAGACAGCTGAGGAAAGATATGATAGAAGTCTATAAAATAATGAATGGAGTAGAACAGGTATACGTAAAATTGGTTGTTTACTCCTTCAGAAAGTAGAAAGGCTGTGGGACAGGCAATTAAGCTATAAACACATTTAAGACAAAATTAGAGAAAACATTTTTCACTCAATACATAAAACTCTGGAATTTGTTACCACAGGATCTAGTAAAAGCTGTTCGTGTAACTGGGCTTAAGAGATTTGGACAAGTTTTTGGAGGAAAAATCCATAAACCATTATTAAAGAGGACTAGGGAAATCCTCTGCTTGCCCTGGGATAAACAGCATTGTATTTGTTTACTTTTTTGGGAACCTGAAAGGTACTTGCGACCAGATTGGTCGCTGTTGGAAATAGGATACTGGGCTTGATGTACCCTAATCCAGTATAGCATACCAAATATGTTCTTATAAATATCACAGGGATCCAAATTTAAAGGTTCCAAATGTTATTAAATTTAAAAAAAGTTAGCAACAGTCACATCCTTAGAAGTTATAGAAACAGGACTCTGACCTAAAGCCCTTTACTGTTGCAAAGAACTCGTGAGGCTGACTAACTGTAATTGAAATTTTCTCTGTGAAAATTCCCTTTCGGCCCTGTTGAACACAGACTGTTACACCATAAGCTGAGATCAATATCACTTTTTATCTATATTCAACAGAGATCCTCACCATCTACAGCCTTGCACATATATTTTTTCCTGCTTGAGATTAGCTGAAAACTATGTTGCAGCAAGACGTTTTACATGGTGAATCTTACTAAAAGGAGTTACATGACCAACTGTAGCATGAAGTGAGTTATACCAAGAATCAAGCACTGAATCAAGGTCCTGCACTGCAATATTACAAAACCCTAGGGAATAATCTTCACCACCAGTACCTCTCACATGTGGTGTCCCCCAGGGAAATGTGCTTGCCCCTCTAATGTCTTCCTGGCTCCCCTCACTTTACAAATTCAAGAGTCTGGCTTGTCTGCATACTATTATGCTGACGACATTATTGTGCACCACACTTCCCCTGTAGCCCCAGATCTCACTCCACTCAACTCCTGCCTCTCACTGGTTGTCAATTGGCTCACATCCAATTTCCTGCACCTTAATTCTTCAAAGGTTTCTGCCATCTGATTCACTTTTGGTGGCCCCATCCACTCTTTAGCCCCTCTGGTTTCTTGAGTCACTTCACTTCATTATCTTGGGGTCACGATGGACTCGGCCCTTTCTTTTCATGATCACATTTCTCTACTGGTGCATTATCTCTCTCCTCTCTTGGGCAGATTAGAGCCCTACGCCCCTTTCTGGACCCACGCTTCTTTCCCTGGCTGTGTCACTTCTCTATTACTGTAACTCTGTTCTTGCTGGTCTTCCGCTGTCACAGCTTCGCAGTCTACAACTCATTCAAAATACCACTGCTCGGATCATCTCACATGCAACCCGCTTTGATCATATCACACATCTTCTCATTGGTTTCCAATGGCTCCCTGTACAATTTTGAATCCGTTACAAGATACCAATCTCTGTGCACAAGGCCATTTATTCACAAACTCCCCAGTATTTAACCAATCTCCTTCACTTCCATAACCTCTGCTCAGCTCACATTAACCGTTTTCAGTTACCATCTCCAAATAACGCTCATCTTGAATCCACTCGTCATTCTGCCTTTTTCTTGGGCCCTTCCCTCTGGAATTCCCTCCCAACTGCTCTTCAACTAGAACCTTCTTTTACCAAGTTTAAGTCTCTGCTCAAAACCCACCTGTTTCTCTCTGCCTTTGACTTGCCAGCTACCACCTCGTAACCCTCTTTTGCTGCTCTACCATTTTCTGTCTGTGTGAATGACTGTCTTCTGTCCTATCAACCAATGTAGTTCCTTTCCTTCTTTGACCGCTGGCCCTCTGTTAAAATATTTAGATATTGTAAACTGCTCTGATGTCACAAAGAAATTAATCATCCACTTCGAGTTAGTGCTGCAGCATGTGTCTATACACTCTTATACCAAATATACAGGTCTCAGCTCAAAGGGAAACTTGGCCAAAAAAATGACCGATAGTATTCCCATAATAACATCAATGACCTGATTCATACATTTAAAGTGACTCAGTGCATAGATCCCATTTCTTTTGCCCACACGAAGCTACTTCTTCTACTTTACTTGATCTTCTTTTCTCTTAGTCATTTAAAAAATCTTAATGTCCAAAATTCAAAGTGAAATCGGTGTGGTTAAATCAGAGTGGCTAAAGCTCTAAAGTAATACAAGTTTGGAAATTGTTGTTTGAAAGAGTTGCAAACTTGTATTACTTTAGAGCTTTAGCCACTCTGATTTAACCACACCGATTTCACTTTGAATTTTGGACATTAAGATTTTTTAAATGACTAAGAGAAAAGAGGATCAAGTAAAGTTGAAGAAGTAGCTTCGTGTGGGCAAAAGAAATGGGATCTATGCACTGAGTCACTTTAAATGTATGAATCAGGTCATTGATGTTATTATGGGAATACTATCGGTCATTTTTTTGGCCAAGTTTCCCTTTGAGCTGAGACCTGTATATTTGGTATAAGAGTGTATAGACACATGCTGCAGCACTAACTCGAAGTGGATGATTAATTTCTTAAACAAGACCGGAGATATATTTGGAGTGTAGATTGTTGGATTATTTATTTTACACACTCTAGGATATAATACCCCTGTTATTACTGATGTCACAAAGGGCAGTATAAAAAGTGTACAAATAAAGATAAAGATAAATCCATGTTGGTTTATTAATGCTGAAATTGACTGACTGAAGCAGCTATCAGTCAATGTAAGGTGGAGACTTACAACTAGAGAGACCATAAAATAACCACAACACACTATTTGAAATGAGGTTAAATAACTAATGCATGACTAATTGAATTATTAAATCACAAATTCAGGATGGAACCCCCTGAAATGAGGGGTTGACACAGAGCTCCAAGTTAAAGCTCAGCACAAGGTTTCATAATACAATTCTAATGCAAAGGTTTTGCTCGCCAATGCTATAAGCAAACAGCATGCACGTTAGTTTTGCGTAAAAAGTCTACACTAAACAAGGGGAGTGAGCACAAAGAAAATGTCATTTGTATGAATGTGCTGGAATAATATCTGTTGAAAAGGGACCCACCACCCCCTCTCTAAAATATTCCTCTCTTCGGGGGTCAACACCACAATTTTACTTGGGGGTTTGGAATTTGATTTTATACATGTAGCAGCAGATAAGCATGCAATAAATAAATCCAGGAGTCTTTTCAAGGATCCAAGCCAGTTTAATGTGCACATGGCTCAAGCAATAAGCAATTTCAAAATGGCTGAGCAATGGCTTCTAGTAAAACAACAACTTTTATAGCTTTCTTGTCCATTCTAAGCATAGGCAAACTTTTCATTGGTCCCAGTACCCCTCTCACCCATCTATTGGTCCCGGTACTGATATGGCTACCCAATCGGGACTCTGGTCTGGGCCCAGCACCTGGTTGCCCCCCTTCTAGTCCCAATTACAATGGTCAGTGTCTCCAACTTGTTACTTCTCTCCTCCAAGGTCGCTGAGCTTGTTAAAACATATGGGAAGCAGGGCACTGTAACCTTGCTTTTTGCAGAGTTAATTAATTCCATAGAAGCTGTGCTCTCTTATCAGTACCAATTAGAGCTGTTTTCTGTCTTTTATAAGTTTCGTTTCTGCTTAGCTATGTTCAGTTAAACTGAGTTAAGTTTCAATTCTATGGTGTCATCATTCAGGGGGGTTTTCATTCCTCTGGGCCTAACTACAGGCTTCAGTTACAGGTCAAGCTGCTCAGGCCTGTCTGCTTAGTTCAATTAGCATGGATCATAGGCCGTCGCCTACCACATTATACCACCGCTCATGATGGTCAATGCTAGGCATCTAACTGCACTGGTAACTTGAAGCTATTAATCTACTCTGACAAAGGGAAAAAGACACAGCAAAAGCAAGAAACGTAATCTTGAAGACCTAGAAAGGTTGGAAAAACAACAAATAGACTGCTAAGAGCCAGCAATGTGGAATCAAAAATATATACAGTACTCAGTGCCAGCTAGCAGATTAGTTATCCCCAAATCTGCCTAAGAACTTTAAGATAGAAGAAAAGCACAATAGCAAAGAAGCAGGGTCATTGAAGGTCACATGCTCAACATCTCGGACATATGAAAACAAACTAAGAGGAGCAGTGGTGCCATAGGAACTTTTGCACAAAGTAAAGATTTTAAGCCTTTCTACAAAGCCAAGCACAGCCACAAAAATGAGTAGCTGCCTGTCTTTGAATTAGTTTTCAAAAAATGGAAAATAAATTCTACCAGGATCACACACCAGTTTCTCTGAAATTTGCTTCTAGGCTTCTCGAGTTAAAAGATAGAGGAGGAGGAAGATTTCCCTTTTAACTATTCTGAATAGGGATGGGAGATAATCCAAGGTCTGATCCAATATACACTAATACTTTCCATAATAAAAATTCAAACTTTTGAAAAGAGTGGCAAATTACTGGAAAGCTTAGTTACTCACCTGTAACAGTTCTCCAGAGACAGCAGGAATCAGTCCACAAAACATGGGTGATGTTGGCATCGTCAGAACCCACGTGGATTCACTTCCCAGCTTTCAAAGAAAGCTTTTGGGAGTTAAACTGCGCATGCGCGGTCACCTTCCCGCCCAAGGGTGCCATCTTACCTCGGTATGACGACATAGCTCAAGCAAGCAGAAAAAAAGAAAAACTCCACAGGAAGGAGGAAAGGTTGTGAGGACTGATTCCTGCTGTCCCCAAGATCACACGTTGAAGGTGAATAAGTATGCATTCTCCAGGAACAAGCAGGAAATCATCTTCCTATAGGAGACTCCCAGGCTACAGGCTACCAAAAACACCTGTGGGAGCCACGGGCAATCCAAAATGCTAACCGTGAAGGGCAGCAAGGAGTGATGCAGCCCCAACATTGACGATGGAATCACCTCTCCAGTAGCCTGGACACAAAGGGCTGGAGGGAAGGAGTTGCACTATTCCCCCAAAGAGGTGTCAAAGTACTGCCTGACCGAAGGCGCTATTGTGCCATGAGCTCTCCTCCAAGTAGTAACACGCTGCAAAGATATGGACCGAAGACCAAGTGGTGGCCAGGCAGATGTCCTGCAGGGGGACCGAGGGCAGGTGAGCCACAGAGGCCACCATGGTGCACACATTATGCACAGTAACATGACACTCCAGAGCGTCCAGCCTGCTCATAGGTGAAAGAGATGCAGTCCACCACCTAGGCAGACAGGGTACACTTAAGAGACTGCAACCGCAAGCCTCTTGATGTCATAGGAGACTAAAAGTTGTGACAAGTAGCAATGGGCCTTTGGAGGTATAAGGTCAGTGCCCTCTTGCAATCCAGGGTGTGTGGCAAGACCTTCGCTTCGGAAGAGTGAGGCCTAGGGAAAATGGTGGGAAGGATCACTTCCTGTTTCATGTGAAAAGCAGACACCAGCTTAGGCAGCAATTTCAGGTGAGTCCGGAGAATGAACCTGTTCTTGTGGAACTTGGTGTAGGGGACATGAGCTACTAATGCCTGCAGCTCACTGACTCTTCTGGGTAAAGTGAGCGCTATCAGGAACACTACTTTTCATGACAAGAACTTGAGATGGCATGTAATCAGAGGCTCAAAAGGGGGAGCCATCAGCTTACCAAGAACAACATTCAGGTTCCATGCCATTGGCGAAGGGCAGATGGATGGCCATGAGAGGAGAAGCCCCCTCATAAAATGGCCCACAAGGGGATGCACAAAAACAGACTGGCCGTCGATGAAGAGGTGATGTGCTGCCAGGGGTCTCAGGTGCACCCTGACAGAGCTAGACTTTAGACCAGTTCGGAAGAGGTGCAGAGGGTATTGCAGGATGTCCTGCACCGAGCAAGAGAAAGGGTTGAGATTCCTGTCTGTGCACTAGACTGAGAATCTATGTCATTTGAAGGAATATGCGTGCCGTGTTGAGTCCTTGCACAATGCCAGTAGGACATTCTACACATCCCTGAGAAGTAGAAGTGCACTAAGGCTAGCCATTCAACATCCATGCTGTCAAGGCGAGGGATTGGAGGATGGAATAGAGAAGGGTCCCGTCCAGCGAGAGCAAGTCCAGGGCCTGGCTCAGGGGTATTGGGGCCACCCAGGACAGCTGCAGGAGCAGAGGGAACCACGGCTGCTTGGACCACCAAGGAACAATGAGAATTACCATGGCCCATTCTAAATAAACCTTGAGCGAGGTCTTCGGAACCAGGGGAGTAGATGGAGTTAACACCTGAAGGGCGTTTGTCATAGCTCTGAGTTCCAGGAGGTTGATCTGGAGGGCACTTTCCTCCCACGTCCAGGTGCCCTGCAACTGGAGACCGTCACAGTGGGCTCCCCAACAGAGCTTGGAAGCACCCGTGGCCAGAACACCTTGGGCCGATGTGACCTCAAAGAGTAGACCGGCCATGATATTCTGTCAGCTCTGCCACCAGGCTAGAGAAGCCACCAGAGGCTGGGTGATCTGGACCTGATCCTCCAGCTAGCCTGTGGCCTGAGCCCATTGAGAGCTGAGAGTCCACTAGGCCTTTCGCATCCATGCACAGGCCTATGGCGTTACATGAAACATCAAAGCCAAATGCCCCAACAGGCGCAGGAGGTGGTGGGTGGAACCCGATAAGCAACCCTGTACCTCTTTTGCTAGGGTCGTACACTCCCTGTCTAGCAGGACGACTCCTCTGGCCTGGGTAGAAAAGTTCTTATGACCTCCAGGCACTGGGTCGGTAGGAGATGAGACTTTGGGAAGTTGATCACGAACCCCAGATGCTGTAGCACCCTAATGGTGTGGTGGGCCATGTGACATTCCTCCTCTGGCAAGGAGACCTTTAGGAGCCAGTCGTCTAGATAGAGGAAGACAAAGGCTTCAAAGTCAAGTGGATGTGAGCAGCAACTACTGCCAGGCATTTGGTGAACATCCAGGGAGCAGAGGAGAGGCCAAAGGGGAGCACCATCTACTGGCAGTGGCAGCCTCCAATGACGACGCAGAGGTGCTGACAGTGCTGGGGACGGATCAGGATGTGGGGATAGGCATCTCTGAGATCCAAGGAGCGCAGTCAATTTCCCTGCTGAGGTACGGCAGCAATTTTCCAAAGGATAGCATCTTGAACTTTTCCTTGACCAGAAAACAGTTCAGCTCCTGCAGATACAGGATGAGCCAATATCCTCCTGTCTTTTTTTGGATGAGAAAGTACTGGGAGTATTACCCCACACAGAGCCGCTGAGGGATTGGCTCTATTGTCCAATCCTCAAATTCCTTCTAAAGGAGCTCTCTGTGCAGGGGTGTACTATCGACCGCCTGGCCAGAATGAACAAATGGATGATGAAACGCTCAAAGAAATCAAGGAAGCTAACAAAAGCTACAGCACAGTAATAATAATGGGTGATTTCAATTACCCCGGTATCAAGTGGGTCAGTATCACGGCAGGACATGCTAGGGAGATAAAGTTTCCAGATGAAATAAATGACTGCTTCTTGGAGCAGCTGGTTCATGAACCGACCAGAGGGGAAGCAATATTAGACCTAGTCCTTAGTGGAACACCAGATGTAGTGAAAGAGATAAGGTTGTTGGGGCCACTTGGCAATAGTGATCACAGCATGATAGCCTTTGATTTAATTAGTGGAGGAGGGATAGTAAGGAAATCTACAGTACTACCTTTTAACTTTCAAAAGGGAGACTATGATAAAATGAGGAAAACAGTTAAGAAAAAACTAAAAGGAGCAGTTGCAAAGGTTAAAGACTTACATCAAACCTGGGTGTTGAAAAATACTATCCTGAAAGCCCAAGCCAGTTTTATTCCACGCTTTCAGAAAAGTGGAAGGAAATTAAAAAAAACTGCCAGCATGGTTTAAAGGTGAGGTCAGAGAGGCTCCTGTTCCCAAAAAAAACATCTTTCAGGAAATGGAAAAAAGAGCCAAAAGACGAAAACTGGAAACAGCACAAGCAATGGCAAGTCAAATGCAAGACATTGATAAAGCAGGCAAAGGGAGAATTTGAGAAGAAGCTTGCTGCAGAAGCAAAAAACGCGAAATAAAGATTTTTTCAAGTACATTCGCAGCAAAAAACTTGTTAGAGTGTCAGTTGGTCCATTAGATGATAGAGGAGTTAAAGGGGCACTAAGAGGCAACAAGGCGATAGCGGAGAGACTAAATGAATTCTTTGCTTCGGTCTTTACTGAGGAAGATATAGGGATGTTACCCATGACTGAAGTGGTATTTAAAGGTGTGGAAGAATTGAAGGAAATATCGATACATCGGGAAGATGTATTACAACTATAAGATAAACTGAAGAGTAGCAAATCACCAAGGCCGGATGGTAAACATCCAAGGGTGTTGAAAGAACTGAAATATGAGATTGCAGACGTGCTATTAGTAATCTGTGAACTATCATTAAAATCATCTCTAATACCTGAAGATTGGAGGATCGCCAATATAACACCAATTTTTAAAAAGGGTTCCAGGGGTGATCCGGGAAACTACAGGCCGGTGAGTCAGTACCAGGAAAAATGGTAGAAACCATCATAAAGAATAAAATTACTCAGCATTTAGATAGCCATGGCCTAATGGGAGACAGCCAACATGGCTTTAGACAAGGAAGAATTTGTCTTACTAATCTGTTATGTTTTTTTGAAGGTCTGAATAAACAGGTGGACAAAGGTGAGTCGGTTGATATAGTGTATCTGGACTTTCAGAAAGCCTTTGACAAGGTCCGCCATCAGAGACTTTTGGCAAAACTAAAGAGTCATTGGATAGGAGGTAGTGTACTACTGTGGATCAGGAACTGGTTTAAAGATAGAAAGCAGAGGGTTGGGCTAAATGGCCAATTTTCCCAATGGAGAAAGGTGAATAGTGGTGTACCCCAGGGATCTGTGCTGGGTCCGCTGCTTTAACATATTCATAAATGACCTGGAAAGTGGAACAACAAGTGAGGTTATCAAATTTGCAGATGACACAAAACTATTTAAAGTTGTTAAAACCCAACAGGATTGTGGAAAATTACAAGAGGATCTTGATAAATTGGAAGACTGGGCATCAAAATGGCAGATGAAATTTAATGTGGACAAGTGCAAAGTTATGCACCTAGGAAAGAACAACCCAAACTATGGTTACATGATGCAAGGTTCCACTTTAGGAACCACCACCCAGGAAAAAGATTTAGGCGTCATTGTGGATAACATGTTAAAACCCTCGGCCCAGTGTGCAGCGGCGGCCAAGAGAGCAAATAGAATGCTAGGTATCATAAGGAAAGGAATGGAAAATAAAACAAAAGATATTATAATGCCTCTATCGTTCCATGGTGAGACCGCACATTGAATATTGTGTGCAATTCTGGTAGCCGTATCTTAAAAAGGATATAGCGTTATTAGAAAAGGTTCAGAGAAGAGCCACCAAAATGGTAAAGGGGATGGAAGGATAGTCCTATGAAGAAAGGCTAAAAAGGTTAGGGCTCTTTAACCTGGAAAAGAGACGGCTGAGGGGAGATATGATAGCAGTCTATAAATTAATGAACAGAGTGGAACGGGTAAACGTAGATCGATTGTTTACCTTATCAGAATATAGAAAGACTAGTGGACATGCAATGAAGCTATAGGGTAAACTATTTAAGACTAATAAAAGAAAGCATAGTTACTCACCTGTAACAGGTGATCTCCGGGAACAGCAGGAATTTAGTCCTCACATATGGGTATTGTCGGTACCGACGGAGCCTGTGCGGGAACGCTCCCCAGCGTCCAATCAGAAAGCTTTTGGGAGCATCCCACAGCGCCTGCGTGCTGCCTTCCCGCCTTTCCCAACTGCCTCTATCCAGTTGAGTTTTAAAGCTGAGACAAAGAGAGAGAGAGAGGGAACTCCTAGGGGAGGTTGGTGGGTTGTGAGGACTAAATTCCTGTTGTTCCTGGAGATCACCTGCTACAGGTGAGTAACTATGCTATCTCCAGGAAAGCGTAGTTACTCACCTGTAACAGGTGTTCTCCAGGAGCAGCAGGAATCAGTCCTCACTTATGGGTGACGTCGGCGCCGACGGAGCCCTCGCGGAGCAATTTTCCCCAGCTTTCAAAGAAAGCCTTTGGGAATTGCAGCACGCATGCGCGGTCGTCTTCCCGCCCGAAGGTGCCATCTTAGCCAGTCAGATGACATAGCTAAAAAGACAGCATAAAAATTTGCAAAAAGAACATAAGCAGACGATTGCAACTCCAAGGGGAGGAGGGAGGGTAGTGAGGACTGATTCCTGCTGCTCCTGGAGAACACCAGTTACAGGTGAGTAACTACGCTTTCTCCAGGACCAAGCAGGAAGTCAGTCCTCACTTATGGGACTCCCAAGCTCAAGGCTACCGGAGACCCTAAGCACAAAAATGAGCTCCCTCTAGCTCAGCAGCACAGAAGGATAGAATCTTCGCTGAATTATCACCCACCGGTAGCCCACATCCGGGATGGAGGGTAGGAGTTGCTCAGACCTCAAAGAGATTACGGAGGACTGCCTGTCCGAAAGCACTGTCCCTGCGGGACTCCCTCTCGAGACAGTAATGGACCGCAAACGTCTGGCTCGAAGACCAAGTAGCGGCCCGGCAGATGTCTGCCAGCGGAACAGAGCGGAGGTAAGCCACTGACGTAGCCTTTGCCCGAACGCAATGAGCCGTGACTCGACCTTCCAAGGAGAGTCCGGCTGCCCCATAAGCCCAAGAGATACAGTCCGCAACCCAGATGGACAGAGTACGCTTGGAGACCGGGAGCCCCAATTTATTGGGGTCAAAAGACACAAAAAGCTGAGCAGCTTTACGGTGCTCCCGCGTACGGTCAAGGTAGAAGTTCAGAGCCCTTCTACAGTCCAGGGTATGGAGGACCGTTTCAGCTCGGCTGGAGTGTGGTCTGGGAAAGAAGGTTGGAAGTACCACCTCCTGATTGATGTGAAAAGGGGAGACCACTTTTGGAAGAAATTTTGGGTGAGTCCGTAGGACTACCCTATTTTTGTAGAACCGAGTGTAAGGGGGATCAGACACGAGGGCCTGCAATTCACTTACGCGTCTAGCGGAAGTGAGGGCTATCAAGAACAGTGTTTTCCAAGACAGAAAACGGAGAGAACAGGTAGCCATAGGTTCAAAAGGCGGACAGGTGATCCGCTGCAACACCACATTCAGGTCCCAGTCAGGCGCTGGCGGGCGCAGAGGTGGTTTAAGTAGAAGGAGACCTCGGAGAAACCTCGCTACGAGAGGGTCATTGGAGAGAGGTCTGCCGTCCACCGGCACATGATGTGCTGAAAGAGCACTGAGGTGAACTTTGACGGAGTTGGACTTAAGTCCCAGATCAGAGAGGTGCAGCAAGTACTGCAAGATCACCGACACCGGGCAGGAGAAGGGATCCTGAGACTGTTGGGTACACCAGACCGCAAAGCGACGCCATTTAAGGGCGTAGCATTTGCGGGTAGAAGGCCGTCGCGAAGCCAAGACGACCTCCTCCACCTCCGCCGGCAGGAGAAGGGGAGCAAGGACTACCCTCTCAGCAGCCAGGCCATGAGGTTGAGAGACCTGAGGTTGGGGTGCAGGAGGGACCCCTGATCCTGAGTGAGGAGATCCGGTTGTACCCCCAGAGGGATTGGATCCTCCACCGCCAGTTGCAGCAGGAGCGGAAACCACGGCTGCCTGGGCCAGCGAGGGGCCACCAGGATCATGAAGGCTTTGTCTCGGAGAACCTTGAAAAGAGTCCGAGAGACTAGCGGGATGGGAGGGAACGCATACAGAAGGCTCCCCGACCATGAGATCAGAAAGGCGTCCGCCGCAACCCGAAGGGGGTGTGGCAGACGAGAGCAGAAGCGAGGAAGCTGCCGGTTGCGAGGACTGGCAAAGAGATCCATCGTGGGGAGGCCCCACTTGAGGAAGAGCTTCTGAACTACCAAGGGATCCAGACGCCACTCGTGCGGCTGGAGGACCCTGCTGAGTTTGTCCGCAAGGCAATTGTCTCGGCCCGGGAGATAAACTGCCTTGAGGAGAATGCCGTGACTGACGGCCCAAGAGCAGAGCTCCTGAGCCTCCCGGCAGAGGAGAAAGGAGCCCGTGCCCCCCTGTTTGTTCACGTAGAACATGGCAACTTGATTGTCCGTCTGGACAAGGACGGACTGTTGGGAAGTCAGGTGGGAGAAGGCCTTGAGAGCTAGGCGGATCGCCCGGAGCTCCAGGAAGTTGATCTGCTGAGCAGACTCCCACGTGGTCCAGAGGCCCTGAGTACGCGCCTCTTGGCAATGCGCTCCCCAGCCCAGGAGGGATGCATCGGTGGTCAGCACCCGGGTCGGCTGAGGTGACTGGAAGGGCATACCGAATGTCAGGTTCGGCTGCCGGAGCCACCACCGGAGAGACGAGATCAGCGGCTCGGAAACGCGCACTAGGTCTGCGAGGCCGCCCGTGGCCTGTCGCCACTGCCGGCGGAGACACCATTGAGCAGACCGCATATTCAGGCGGGCATTGGGGGTCACATGGACAGTGGAAAGCCATATGGCCGAGCAGTCTCAGGAAGCGCCTGGCGGAGACCAGGGGCTGGCTGCGAAAGCGGTCGGCTAGGTCCATGAGCCGCTGAGCCCTGTCGAGCGGTAGATACGCTCGCGCCTGAGGAGTGTGCAGCCTTGCGCCGATGAACTCGAGATCCTGTGAGGGGAGCAAAGTGGACTTTGCGAAGTTTATGACAAAGCCCAAGTGCTGCAGCAGAGCCACCGTGCGGCACGTGGCGTTGGTGACCTCCTGAGCGGACGCTGCTCTGATGAGCCAGTCGTCGAGGTACGGAAAGACATAGAGGCCGTGATGCCGGAGATGGGCCGCCACGACCGCGAGACATTTTGTGAAGACTCGCGGTGCGGAGGACAGGCCAAAGGGCAGTACTCTGTACTGGTAATGATTTCCCGCCACCACAAACCTTAGGTATTGGCGGTGGCTTGGGTGGATGAGGATGTGCGTGTAGGCATCCTTTAGATCCAAGGAGCATAGCCAATCTCCCTGCTGGAGGTAGGGCAGAAGGATTCCAAGGGTAAGCATTTTGAACTTCTCCCGCACAAGGAACTTGTTGAGGTTGCGCAAGTCCAGGATGGGTCTGAGGCCCCCTGTTCTCTTTGGTATCAGAAAATACCTTGAATAGAAGCCTTGACCTCTCAGGTGGTGTGGCACCGGTTCCACCGCCTGATCCTGCAGAAGACCTGCTAACTCCTGAAGGAGCAACTCCCTGTGCAGAGGGGGGCGCGGAGGCTCTCCCGGAAAATAGGAGGGAGGGACCTGATGGAAGTGGAGAAGGTAGCCTTCTCACACGACCTGAAGCACCCAGGCATCTGCGGTGATGCTGGACCACCTGTGGGCGAAGTGAACCAGCCGGCCTCCGGTGCTGGGGGGGAACCAGCGGGGGGGGAGAGGCTATGCTGAGCGAGTCAAAAACCCCCACCCTGCTGAGCAGGGGCTGGTGGTGCAGGCTTGGGGGCTTGCTGCCTACGGGACCCGTTACCCCGTCCCTTGGCCTGCTGGCCCTGTTGGGGAGCTGCAGGGGCCTGATAATGGGGGTATTGTTTGTAGGCAGCCGCCTTCCTCGGGTAAAAGGACTTTTTCCCCGAGCCCTTCTTTTTCTGGGAAGGGGCGGAGGTCTTCCTAGAAAGCCTGGTCCTGGTGAGAGTCTCAGTCTCAATTTGTGCAGCCTTTTCCGCCATGGGCTTGCCAAAGAGGTTTTCGCCTCGGCAGGGGACATCGACCAACTTGTCCTGTACCCAGGGCTCAAGGTCAGACGACTGAAGCCAAGCCTGTCGGCGGGCACCGATGCCGGCTGCGGCCACTCGAGCCGAGGCTTCAAAGCCATCATAGGCTGCTCGGGACATGAACTTTGAGCATTCCCGAATGCCCGTGGACAAGGCTAGGAACCTCCGCAAGGGCTCCTCGGAGAGACCAGCGGAGAATCCGGCTAGCTCTTTAGCCAGATCCCGGAGATACATGCCCATGTATAGCTGGTAAGTCTGGACACGACATGCGAGCATAGAGCCCTGGAAGCACTTCTTGCCAAGGCCATCCAGGTTACGGGCCTCCCTTCCAGGAGGCACCGAGGAGTGCATCTTCTGGCTCTTAAGACGATGCATGGCCGATTCCACTACCATGGAATGGTGTGGCAGCTGCGCCTTTTGAAAGCCAGGGCTCTTGCAGACCCGATAGATAGAATCGACCCGCTTGCTCAGGACCGGCGAGGAGGCCGGACTCTCCCACATGCGGAAGAGTAGTCGTTCCAGCATAGGAGGAACCGGCACAGTAAAGTGTTCCCTCGCGGGAGAGTCATACTGGAGGGCGTCGAGCTCTTCGGCTCGAGGCTCCTCCTCGGGATCCGCAGGGAAGGCCAAAGCCTTGGCCATATCCCTAACGAAGTCCGAGAACCGGGCATCCTCCGGGGGGGACTGCTTCCGAGGCTCGGACTCCGGTGAGTCCGAGGGGACACACCGAGTCCGGAAAGAATCAGGTGACTCTTCCTCCTCAGACTCCCAGACCGACTCCGACGAGGACTCGGTGGGGTCGGCCCGGGCAGGGTGCGGCGCCAGCCGCCCCGACGCCGAGGGAGTCGGCGTCGGCGACCTCGGTCCCGAACGGGAGGCCGAGGGCGACCTCGACCGAGGATCGACTCGAGTTCTCATCGACTCGAGGATCGGCTCGGTCTCCGGGGTCGACTTGGACGTCGACGTCCCGGCGGTCGGGGCAGCGACGCCAGCGAAGCCAGCGAGCAGTGCCCTCTGCTGGTCCATGAAGGCAGACAGTCTGCTCTCCAAGGCCGTCAACCTGAGTCCGAGCTCAGGTGACCCAGCAGCCCCCGACTCGACGTCGGGGCCCGACGTCGGCTGTCGCGGAGGCGAGTCCAGAAGGACCACAGGACTTACCCGGGCAGGCATCTCCGACTCCAGGCGAGGTCGCTTCGGGATGTGTTCCTTCTCCAAGGACCCGGGGCGGCTGTCGGGGCTATGCGACCTGGCCCTCGCGGAGCCAGGAGCGTCCACCGACGCCGCCCTCGCGGGTTTTTCCTTCCGACGATGGTCCCCGGAGGGAGAACCCCGGTCGGAGGAGCTCCGGCGACGGTCCGAGCTGGAGCCTTTCGACACGGAGGCCTCCGACGAGGTCCGGGTACGGCTGGGGTCAGCGAAGATTCTCTCACGCTGATGCCGCCGACTTCTCAACGCCTTTGAGGACAGTTTGCTGCAGGGCCCACAGATCAGTTCCTCGTGATCCGGGCCCAGGCAGCGGAGGCAAAAGTCGTGTGTGTCGGTTAGTGACATATTTCGGTCACACCGACCACACCGCTTAAACCCACTGGCAGACATCGGGGGAAAAAGGGCCCCTGCGAGGTCAAAGGGCCGGGCTGCCAGGGAAAACGAAAACGAAAGCTGACTAAGTCAGAAAAACCGAAAAAAAGTAAGAGGACTCGAGACCGGCGTCGCGAGTCCGGGCGGGAAAACGATCGGCGTCGAACCGAAAGAAAAAAGGATAAAATAAAGAAGAAAATCAACTTTTTCGCGGGGACAAGACGGGGACGTCTGTAGGGCTCCGCGGAAAAAAGAAGACTGGCTAAGATGGCACCTTCGGGCGGGAAGACGACCGCGCATGCGCGCTGCAATTCCCAAAGGCTTTCTTTGAAAGCTGGGGAAAATTGCTCCGCGAGGGCTCCGTCGGCGCCGACGTCACCCATAAGTGAGGACTGACTTCCTGCTTGGTCCTGGAGAACAAGCAGGAATGTAGTCATCACATATGGGGACTCCCTAGCTTTAGGTACCAGGGAGAGACCCCAGAAGTTGTGTGTCCCTGAAGAGGGCTCCACTTCCCCCCATGGATCTCTGGCATCCTACCAGGGTAGGAGTTGATTACGTATGGAACAGGTGTTTGAGAACAGCCTGACCAAACAAGGCATCCCGGTGGGAGTCCTTGTCCAAGCAGTAATGGGATGTAAAGGTATGAACTGAGGCCCAAGTGGCTGCTCGACAGATATCATCAATAGACACAGAGTGCAGATGAGCCATTGAGGCTGCCATGGCTCTCACATTGTGAGCTGTGACATGGCCCTCCAGAGAAAGGTTCTTACACTGACAGGCGAAGGAAATACACTGAGCAATCCAGTTAGACAGTGTTCTCTTGGAGACTGGAAGTACCAAATGAGAAGGATCAAAAGCAACAAAGAGTTGAGAGGACTTTCTATGTTGCTGTGTTCTTTGTAAGTAAAAAGCTAAAGCTTTTTTACAGTCCAAGGTATGAAGATTCCTCTCTGCATTTGATGCATGAGGCCCTGGAAAAAACACAGGTAGGTAGATCGCTTGGTTCAGATGAAAAGGCGAGACCACCTTTGGCATAAAGTGTGGATGAGTCCTAAGGACTACCTTGTCATGATGGAACCTTGTATAAGGTGGATTAGCTACTAGCGCTTGCAACTCACTAATGTGGCGTGCTGATGTGATTGCAATGAGAAAGATAACCTTCCAAGAAAGGAATTTCAAGGAGGTGGTAGCTAAAGTTTCGAAAGGTGGCTTCATGAGCTGCCCGAGAACCAGGTTTAAGTCCCATGCCACCGGTGGTGGCCTAATGGGAGACTTAGTTAGAAGAAGGCCTCTCATAAATCTTGCTATAAGAGGATGATAGGAAATAGGCTGTCCATTTAGAGGCTTAAGGGAAGCTGCAATAGCACTCAAATGGACTCTCACTGAATTTGTCTTAAGGCCTGCATTAGATAAATGAAGGAGATACTCCAGCAAAGATTCCAGAGGTATCGCAAGAGGGTTAAGACCCTTTTCCGAACACCAAACAGTAAACCTTTTCCACTTGAAAGCATAAGAGCGTCTAGTGGAAGGTTTTCTGGAAGCATAAAGAACATCTTTCACTTGCTGAGAAAGATTATGAACTTGGAGATCTATGCCTTCAGCAACCAAGCCGTGAGATGCAGAGACTGGGGATTGGGATGCCATAACATTCCGTCCTCCTGAGATAGGAGATCAGGAGCAGACCCTAACTCCAGGGAGGGAGCTTGAGATAGATGTAGAAGCAGAGGGTACCACACTGGCCAATGTGGTGCTATCAGAATCATATGGCCTCTGTCTCTCTGAAGCTTGAACAGGGTTTTGGGAATTAGGGGAATGGGTGGAAAGGCATACAGGAAGTCTTGACCCCAGTAAAGGAGGAATGCATCCCTGGCTTGAGCCCCCTGAGCCGGAGTTCTGAACAGAATCGGGGAAGTTTGGCATTCCACAGACTTGCAAAGAGGTCTATGTCCGGGGTTCCCCAAAGTTGAAATATCCTGGTCACCTGGTCTGCATGCAAAGACCACTCGTGCGGAAGCAGAACTCGACTGAATCTGTCCGCCCAAGAGTTTTGAATGCCTGGAAGATACACTGCCAGAAAATGAATTTGATGCTCTCTGGTGAGGGCCCATAGTCACAAAGCTTCATTGCAAAGCGTCAGAGAGCCCGTTCCCCCTTGCTTGTCCACATAGAACATGGCTACTTGATTGTCTGTATGAATGAGGACCGTCTTGTAGCTGAGCAGGGAGTGGAACACTCGCAGAGCAACAAAGATTGCTCTGAGTTCCAAGAGATTGATATGTAGACAACTCTCTTGTGGAGGCCAGGTGCCCTGGGTGGAGAGGTCTTGCAGATGAGCTCCCCAACCCACTGGAGAAGCATCTGTTGTGAGAGTTGCTTGGGGTAAGTGTTGCTGAAAGGGGGACCCCAGCAACAGGTTTTGAGTGGACTTCCACCACTGGAGGGACAAAATGAGGCGACTTGTGTTTGCTATTTGCTAGGGGAGGAGGACTCCTCTGGAAGAAGCATCGCTGCATTGACAGAACTTTCAGAATCCTCAGATTCTTCTGAGGAGTCTAAGTATCAACCAAGGTCGGTACCGGGAATAACCGGTACCAGAGAATCGGTACCGGAGGGCATCGGAGGACAGGGTACCGGCAGACCAGACACTGATGCCGATGCTATCGGTACCGGTACCGATGCCCATGTCGGTTCCAGTGCCGGTACCGATGCCTCTGTCGGTTCCAGTGCCGGTACCGGTGGAGTTGTCTGTCGCGGTACCAAGGGCATCGATGCCACAAGGAGAGCTGCCAGACTGCGTTCCATAGCCAGAACTCTCTGGTCTATCGACGCCGTCAATGCCTGGATGTCGGTACCGGAGGAGACCGCCGGTACCTCAGAGCATGGCACCAGGAGATCTGTCGAGGCCGAGCCATCGAGAACATCCTGGAACCCCGATAATGCTTTGGAAGCCGAAGCCTCCCGCCGGGGTAATTTTGCCGGTGCAGAATCCTCGAGGGCAACGCCAGAGGCATCTCGATGCTTAGGAGATCTACCCTTCGAGGACCGGCTGGATTTATGTTTAGTTACCTGAGAACCACGGGAGGAAGAAGCAGCCCTGGAAGACGTCGATGCCACTGAAGCTGCATCAGAGGGAAACAGAATACTGAGCTTGGCAGCTCGGTTCTGCTGACCACTTTTAGACATCATGGCACAGGACACACAATCCGTGATGGAGTGGTCAGGACCTAAACATTTTAAACATCATTCATGGGTGTCGGTGACGGATATGGTACCACCACAATTGGTGCACTTTTTAAAACCTGAGGCAGGTTTTTCCATGTTAAGGAAAAATTTTTGGGCCTAAGGCCCAAAAAGGCGCATGCACCTGAAGAAGGGGACAAAAGATATTTTTTTTTTTTTACAGAAATAAGAAAAGAAAGACCGGCGGTACCGGTAGAGCATCGAAGAAGGCAGAAGCGACCACAAAAAGAAAGAAAGAAAAAAGGAATTCTTCTGCAGTGACACGAACACGACCTGCTGGCTCCGCGGAAAAAGAAGAACTGGAGAGAGGCAGTTGGGAAAGGTGGGAAGGCAGCACGCAGGCGCTGTGGGATGCTCCCAAAAGCTTTCTGATTGGACGCTGGGGAGCATTCCTGCGCAGTAGGGTGGTCCCACTGCCATAGGGGAGAAAATAAAAGTAGGAATTCCTTTGCTCCCTGGCCTGATTCTGGTTCCATTTATGTAGAAAACAATGTGTGCAAAGTTTGAAGCCAATCAAATAATATGTAGGGGTGGCTCAAGGTCCCTATCAGGCCCCTGGATCCCCCCCCCCCCCCAGGGTTCGTCAGACCACTGGGTATTATCCGCTCATAGACGGGGGTATCATGCTTGCCAAGCACTCAATGTGGTCCAGATGCTAGTAAGGACTTTGACGATGTGGGGAACATCTTACGGTGTTGCGAGACGACACCCAGAAGGAACTGGAGTTGCTCTTCTTTTGTGGTGTGTCGGCCGTTGAACTCCTCAATGAGTTTGACCCCTCGCTCAGCCACATCGTTGATCACTGGAAGATTTTTTACTTTCTTCAGACCGTCTTTGAATGATGCATTCTCTTCCCAGTCTTCTGGGTCTGCATTAAGAAAATCACTGTTGATGTCGAGGTGTTTCAGGAAACAGATTGACTTGCGAGTTGCAAAAGATTCAAGTGGTGGAATCATGGAACTTTTCAATTCGACCCGCTTTGGGGGATCTTCGTCTTAGTCATCATCCTCATCGCTTTCATCTGATTCTGCCGGGATCATGGCCGACACTATGGCCCACTTTATCGGTGCTGAAACAGCTTCATCGAACAGTGACAGTGCCACAAGCTCCTCTGACACATACCACAGATGCTGTTGCAGTTTGTCTCTGGCCGCTCTTCCAACACGGTCATTGTGGTAAGAGTGTAGTTTCTTCAGCATCTCCAAATCTGTTTGAGGAGCAACTGCCAATCATACAAGAAAACTCACTCCACTAAAACACTTGTTTCTGAATAAATACACACTGTGCTTGTTTACATTCAAATCCTGTAAATACATAACAAGGACAAGAGGCGGCAAGGTCTCAGCAATACGGGCAGAAGCAAATGTGATCGAGGCGCAAGCCAAGATCTTGTTGCTAAACATAAGCCCATTAACATCAAGGACCACAAGCCACCGCCGTCCCCCTATCTTTGTATTTTTCTTTTTTTCTTTAAAACAATTTTCAAAAGCAAGCAGCGGGCAAACACAACTGGAACCACTTAGCTTAATAAGAGCATAAGAGTGGTCCGCCGCCTGCTACCCCGACGTCCCCATGGCGCTCACGAACGTTTCGCGATAAACATCGCTGCATCAGGAGAAATACTACAAAAGAAAACACAAACACAAAACTATGATTTAAGAAGAACCAGAAACAACCACCCCAACAAGTCACAAACCCTAACTATTAAAAACAAAAAATGCTGCTTACTTGACAGAACGGCCACAACAGCGCTTCAACATCGCTCACAAAAACGCCGCGCATGCTCACAACCACGCGTGTGTGTTGACGCCGCAGATATTCAATTAAGGAAAGTCGATGGAGCTCAGAATGAACAATGCGCTTCTGAATGGCAGCCAGCTTATCCCAAGTAGCAGCCTCTCCCGATACCCCTGGCTCATCCAAGCCAAAAGGGGTTGGTTCAACACACAAACTAGAGATGTGATCGCTGGAAAAACTAAAAATCTCCTGGAAGGATGTTTTCCACACTCCAATATTTTGACCAAGCAGTTGAGGAGCAACTGCAGCATCAGGGGCAGAAAACCAGGCTTCCACATAAATCAGGATGGAGAAAATGCTCACATCACGAACACAGGACTCCTCCCGTTGGGTAAGATCTTTGAGTTGTCCTCGGAACATCCAAATCTTGAGACAGTACAAGACTTTTGCCATCCATCTGGCATGATGGAAAGCTCCGGGTTTCTTGAAATTGAAACTAGGACGATTCCCTCCAAGGCAGACAATCGTTAACTCCAAGAATTCCAGGTAATCATCTCGGTGATTGCCCTGTGCCAACTTGGATTCCGCAAACTTCATGATGCGATCCCTGTCAGGTTGCAGCACCTCCAAGTCTTTTCCAGTTTGATAGTTGGACTTGTCAAGGGAGCCCCAATTCTTTTGGAACCGGTGAAAGAGTTGGACATCGGGACCCGATGAAGCTCCAGAGCATGTAGAGAATACCACACCAAGAATTATTTCGGAAATGTGATGGCAGCATGCCAAATGAAGGACTGTGCGACGGAGTCTCTGTTCTAGAAGAATGCATGCCCCTGATCGACGTCCCGTGTTCGATGCAGTTGTATCAAAGCAGAAGCCTGCAACCTTTTCATCCAAACACCATTCCTGTAACAGTTCATAAACTGCTGCAGCTTGATTCTCGCCCGTTCCTGATGTCAGTTTTGGTACACCAAGAAGTTGTGTTTCTCCAGTGGAGACAGCCGTAATCAAAACTGGAAGGCGGTCAACGGATGTGGTTGAACAGAGGAGAGATGGCAATAACTTGCTATCCCAATGCACAATGCATGTTTTGCCTTCGGCTTTGAATGCATTGTGCAGGTCCGTCCATTGTTGCTGACGGTGCTTTTTCTCTATGGCGCTTGACGCTGGAGCAGCTGATATTGAGCTCCCCAGCATAATGTCCCAGACTTCTGGCGGTTTCAGCTACCACAAACAGAGCACTGCGATCCATTGTCCCTGTCCGATAAAGGGCTGCTGTAAGCTCTGGGGTCCAGACATTGTTAGGTCGAAACTGCTTCGTTTATGGAGTTGCTTTCTTCTGTCCGTTATCTGAATCCACAGATGTCGACGAGTCTTCACCTGACTCTGCTGAGGAAGAAGATCCTTCCAGCTGAACTTGGCTTGTAGTTGCCTCGGCTTCGGCAACATGTTTTTGTCTGCGCCTTTTCAGTTCTTCTCGCTGTTGCGATCTTGCTTCCGTGTTGGCCAGTTTCTTGTCCATCGCGCACATTGAGCCGCGGCGCCCTGGTTCTCATTGCGCTAAGAATTCTTTGTCTTCTTGAATATGAATTAAAGACATTGCATTGGCATGCGCCACATCAAATAGGTTTTTCATTGCAACCTGGAATTCTTTTTGTTTCACTCCTCTCCCTTTGTTTTTCTTCAAAAGTTTCAACTGATTGAACAATTTCTTTACTTTTTCTTGAATTTTGTCATTTCTTTGAACAGGAAGCCTGGCCTTTTCCCAGTAAGCTTCTACTTCACTTGTTACAATAGATGCACTTTTACTAACGCCTTTGTTTAATGTCATATGGTGATGTAAAAATACACTTAACACTTGCTCCTTGCTGGGGGGCTTGGCCCCCAGAATTGTGGTGGACATTTCTTCAATGAGATAAAAACCACGTTTTTTCGCCATCTGAAAAGAATAAAGATACAAAGATAATAGTACAATGTCTTTGCCACCTCTCAGAGACGAGATTAGTTCAAATATGATGCAATCAAATGTAACCAGCGTGGAACTGAGTGGATGATACAAGATGATGCAACATTTCGTCATCTGCTCCCAGGGGGAAATCTCAAGACTTGAGCCACCCCTAAATATTATTTGATTGGCTTCAAACTTTGTACACAGTGTTTTCTACGTAAATGGAACCAGAATCAGGCCAGGGAGCAAAGGAATTCAGGAATTCATTTTTATGGACCACCCTACTGCGCAGGCTCCGTCAGTACCGACGATACCCATATGTGATGACTACATTCCTGCTTGTTCCTGGAGATAATATTTTTTCACTCAACGTGTAATCAAACTCTGGAATTTGTTACCGGAGGATGTAGTAAAGGCTGTTAGTGTAGCTGGGTTTAAAAAAGGTTTGGACAAGTTCCTGGAGGAAAGGTCCATAAACCATTAAGAAGGGACTCAGGATATCAATGCTTGACCCAGTACAAGCATTGTGGAAAACTGTGTCTTTTGGGGAAACTGCTAGGTATATATGACCTAGATTGGCCACGGTTGGAAACAGAATACTGGGCTTGATGGACCTTGGTCTGACCCAGTATGGCATATCTTATGTTATGTTCTTATCAAAGGATGTTCCCCTGGAAATGCAGGTGGTTACCTTCCTGCACCACCCAAGCATTGGTAGTGATGCCAGGCCAAAATGTGAGCGAAGAGAACCAGATGTCCTCCCATGTGCCTTGGGCCCTGGCCCTTGGGGTAGGGGGAGATAGGCTATGCCCAAAGAGTCAAAAGCTCAGCTTACAGGGGAGCAATGCCCCTTGTCCTTAGTTTGCTGACCCTGCTGGGCAGCCTGATAGGCTTACAGAAAATACCCCCAATTTCTAGCCTCTCTTGCCGCCTTCGGGTGGAAGGTCTTTTTTCCCCACCAAAGCCTTCCAGCAGGAAGGGTCAGTGGTCTTCCAGGACAGTCTAGTCCTGGTCATCAACTCAGATTCCAACTCAGCTGCGTTGTCAGACATGGGTTCGCCAAAGAGGTCCTCTCCTCAACAGGTACATGCCCATGTACAGCTGGTAAGCCTGGATGTGGGACAAAGAGCATCGAGCCCTGGTAGCACTTTCTGCCAAGCATGTTCATGATACGGGCCTCCCTAACAGGGGGCACCAAGGAGTGCATCTTCTGACTTTATTCAATGAATGGCAGACCACCACCACCATGGAGTTCTGAAGCAGCAGTGTCTTCTGAAAGATGGGGTTCTTGCCAACTCTATACTGGGAATGTAGTTGCTGGCTCACTATTAGCACTATCACTAGGCTCTCACATATCCTGAACAGCAAACACTCCAGAAGGGGGGGAATCTGCACCATCAGTGCCTCCCTCGGAGGAGTCTCGAATTGGAGGATCATCCTCTGGCTCCGCCACAAAGGCCAGGGCCTTCGATATCCCCTGGACAAACTCAAGAAATACAGGGTCCTCAGGAGGGGGGACCTCCAGTGCTCCTGAGGGGAGGACGGTTCAGAGAGGACATCCCTGTGTAACATGCTGTCAGGTGACTCGTTGTCAGTCTCCCAACCTGAGTCGGACGAGACTTCGAAGCCCAGACAGTCATCGGAGCGATGAGCCACTGGCACTGATGGAGAGGTGTGCCCGACGCGTTCACCCCAAAGTACTCAGGGGCGAATCATGCCTCGAATGGGAGGCTGACCGACCTGGCTTCAAGCGAACAAATTCTTCTAGCATAGGCTGGATGTACTCCGGGGAGGTCCTCACAGCGGAGGGTCCCATTGTCTGGCCAAACGACCTGGAGGCTCCAGTAATCGGGCCCCACTGCGCCTCAAGGAAGGCAGTCAGGTTGCGTTCCAAGGCCATCGTTCTGGCTTTGATGCCAGTAGGCTCCGCAGTGACCGGTTCAGGCTTCAAAGGTATCTGCTACCTCAAAGAGGAATCACCAATGGTGATTGCACCAGAGGACCGAGCCCGATCCCCTAACATGGTGGGAGTCTCCTCCTGTCGGGGCAGTATTGAAGGCCGGTCCAGGCTATACCCCTCAAGTCAAGGACTCAGAGGCCAGTAACAGATGTCTTGCCCCCAGGCTCCGGGATTGGACTTTGACTTTAACAATCTCCTGGACCCAGGGGGCAGGTTCGCCAAGGATGACCCCTAGTCCGAGGCTCTGCAACCTCAGGGTTTGGAACAAGCAAGTGCGCATGACACCAAGTTGTCTGACGCAGTCTGAGGGCAGCGATTCCATACTCTATGCTGGCACCGTGGCAGAAGCCTTCAAGCCAAAAAAGCTCCCCTGCTGCTTTTCACAATTCTTCTGGCTCTTGCTGGACATCTGCAGGTAGAGCAGGAAAGTAGAGTAGTCATGATCCACACTGAAGCACATGATACAACAACTGTGGCGGCCCATTATGGACATGGTACAAGTGCATTTATCACATTGCTTAAATCCACTAACCGAAGACATAGAAGGGAAGACTGCAACCATATGATAAAACTCAGACGTCTCAGTCAGGGAGGGTGCGAGAAAATACCTGTGCACTGTAAATGAAAAGGACTCAAGAAAAACAAAATGCCGAGACAAAAGCAAAATCGGTGGGCAATAAGGTGAATGGAACCCAACTGGAATTAATTACTGGAGGATGTAATAAAACCTGTTAGCTGGGTTTAAAAAAAAAAAAAAAAAGATTTGGACAAATTCCTTGAAGAAAGATCCATAAATCATTAAGGGGACCCAGCAAATCCACTGCTTGTCCCAATACAAGCATTGTGGAACCTGTGTCTTCATGGACCTTGGTCTGATCCAGTATGGCATGCCATATGTTCGTACAAAGCACAGTTACTCACCTGTAACAGGTGATCTCCGGGAACAGCAGGAATTTAGTCCTCACATATGGGTATCGTCGGTACCGACAGAGCCTGTGCGGGAATGCTCCCCAGCGTCCAATTAGGAAGCTTTTGGGAGCATCCCACAGCGCCTGCATGCTGCCTTCCCACCTTTCCCAACTGCCTCTCTCCAGTTGTTTAAAGCTGAGACAAAAAGAGAGAGAGAGGGAGAGAGAGAGATACAACTCCTAGGGGAGGTGGGTGGCTTGTGAGGAATAAAATTCCTGTTGTTCCCGGAGATCACCTGTTACAGGTAACTATGCTATCTCCAGGAACAAGCAGGAAAGCACAGTTACTTGCCTGTAACAGGTGATCTCTGGGAACAGCAGGAATAAGTCTTCACATATGGGTATCGTCGGTACCGACAGAGCCTGCGTGGGAACACTCCCCAGGGTCCAATCAGAAAGATTTTGGGAGCATCCCACAGCGCCTGCGCGCTGCCTTCCCACCTTTCCCAACCGCCTCTCTCCAGTTCGAGTTTTAAAGCTGAGACAGTGAGAGAGAGGAGAGGAAAGGAAAGATAGATAGAGAGATACAACTCCTAGGGGAGGTGAGTGGGTTGTGAAGACTTATTCCTGCTGTTCCCAGAGATCACCTGTTACAGGTAAGTAACTGTGCTATCTCCAGGAACAAGCAGGAATGAGTCTTCACATAAGGGGACTCCCTAGCTGCAGATACCAGGGAGAAACCCCAGGTTGTGTGTCCTTGAAAAGGATTCTACCTCCCCCCATGGATCTCTGGCATCCGACCAAGGTAGGTGGGTAGGAGTTGATTAGGAATGGAACAGGTGTTTGAGGACAACCTGACCAAACGAGGCATCCCGGCGGGAGTCCTTGTCCAAACAGTAATGGGCTGTGAAGGTATGAACCGAGGCCCAGGTGGCCGCTCAACAGATTTGGTCGATGGACACAGAGTTTAAATGAGCCATTGAGGCTGCCATGGCTCTCACATTGTGAGCTGTGACATGGCCCTCTAGAGAAATGTTCCTACTCTGGTAGGCGAAAGAAATACACTGAGCAATCCAGTTGGACAGTGTTCTCTTAGAGACAGGAAGTCCTAGATGAGAAGGATCAAAAGCAACAAAGAGTTGAGAAGACTTCCTATGTTGCTGTGTTCTTTGTAAGTAAAGCACAGTTACTTACCTGTAACAGGTGATCTCTGGGAACAGCAGGAATTAGTCATCACATATGGGTACGTCGGCACCGACGGAGCCCGCGCGGGAAAGCTCCCCAGCTTTTCAGATTAAAAGCCTTTGGGGCCTCCCACTGCACATGCGCGCTGCCTTCCCGCCTTCCTGACCAGCTCTCGTCAGTTCGATTTTAAAGCTGAGACAATAGAGAGAGAGGACAGGAAGATAGATAGATAGAGATACAACTCCTAGGGGAGGTGGGTGGGTTGTGATGACTAATTCCTGCTGTTCCCAGAGATCACCTGTTACAGGTAAGTAACTGTGCTATCTCCAGGAACAAGCAGGAATAAGTCATCACATATGGGGACTCCCTAGCTAAGATGCCTGGGAGATCCCCCTCCAAGGGTAAACCATCTTCGCATGGATCTCAGGCATCCATCCAGGGAAGGTGGGCAGGAGTTGTTTAAGTATGGAACAGGTGTTTGAGGACAGCCTGACCAAACAAGGCATCCCGGCGGGAGTCCTTGTCCAAGCAGTAATGGGCTGTGAAGGTATGAACCGAGGCCCAAGTGGCTGCTCGACAGATCTGATCTATGGACACAGAGTGAAGATGAGCCATAGAAGTGGCCATGGCTCTCACATTGTGAGCTGTGACATGGCCCTCCATAGAAATGTTCTTACTCTGGTAAGCAAAAGAAATACACTGAGCGATCCAATTGGAAAGTGTACGCTTGGTGACTGGAAGTCCCAAATGAGAAGGATCAAAAGCCACGAAAAGTTGGGAAGACTTTCGATGTGGCTGAATCCTGTTGAGGTAAAAGGCAAGAGCTCTTTTACAATCCAGAGTATGAAGGTTCCTCTCTGCACTGGATGCATGAGGAGCCGGGAAAAAGACAGGTAGATATACCTCCTGATTAAGATGAAAAGGCGAGACCACTTTGGGCATAAAGTGGGGATTCGTCCTAAGGACCACCTTATCATGATGAAACCTAGTATAAGGTGGATGAGCCACTAAAGCCTGCAGTTCACTGATGCGGCGAGCCGAAGTGACTGCAATAAGGAAAACAACCTTCCAGGAAAGAAATTTGAAGGAGGTAGAGTCCAAGGGCTCAAAAGGTGGCTTCATAAGCTGACCTAGAACTAGGTTCAAATCCCATGCTACCGGAGGAGGTCGGATGGGAGGTTTAGTTAGAGTCAGGCCTCTCATGAAACGTGAAACAAGAGGATGAGAGGAGAAATGTTGTCCATTTATAGGTTTTAAGGACGCTGCAATAGCACTCAAATGGACCCTTACTGAATTCGTCTTAAGGCCTGCATTTGAAAGATGCAGGAGATAGTCCAAGAGGGAATTCAAAGGAAGTGCTAGAGGGTCAAGACCCTGCTGAGCACACCAAATGGAAAAACGTTTCCATTTGAAAGCATAAGAACGCCTCGTGGAAGGTTTCCTAGAGGCATGAAGGATATCGGTCACAGGTTGAGAAAGATTAAAGTCTTGAAGACTTAGGCCTTCAGTAACCAAGCTCTGAGATGTAGGGATTTGGGGTTTGGGTGCCACAAAGTCCCCTCCTCCTGAGACAGAAGGTCTGGCGCAGCTCCCAGGTCCAGGGAGGATCCCTGGGAGAGATGCAGAAGTAGAGGGAACCACACCTGGCGTGGCCAGCGGGGAGCTATGAGGATCATAGTCCCGTGATCCCTCTGGAGCTTGAACAGAGTCTTGGATATTAGAGGAATGGGTGGAAAGGCATAGAGGAATTCCTGACCCCAATGCAGGAGGAAGGCATCGTGGGCCTGAGCTCCCTGACACGAAGTTCTGGAACAGAACCGGGGAAGTTTGGCATTCCACGGACTTGCAAAGAGGTCTATGTCCGGGGTCCCCCATTCCTGAAAGATTCTGCGTATCTGGTCCATATGTAGGGACCATTCGTGTGGAAGCAGAACTCGACTGAGTCTGTCTGCACGAGAGTTTTGAACTCCTGGAAGATACACTGCAAGAAGGTGAATTTGATGCTCTCTGGCGAAGGCCCATATTCTGAGAGCTTCGTTGCAAAGCGACAGAGAGCCTGTCCCTCCTTGTTTGTTTATATAGAACATGGCTACCTGATTGTCTGTCTGAACTAGGACAGTCAGGTTGACAAGGAGGGTATAGAAAACCTTGAGGGCAAGGTAAATTGCTCGCAGTTCCAGGAGGTTGATATGAAGGGTGGCCTCCTGTGGAGACCAAGTACCCTGAGTGGAGAGGTTCTGAAGATGAGCTCCCCACCCTGTCTGGGAGGCATCTGTTGTGAGGGTTGCTTGGGGCAATAAAGGTTGGAAGGGGGGCCCCCAACAACAGATTCTTGGTGGATGTCCACCATTGGAGGGACCAAAATAGACGGCTTGAGGTGAGTATTTGGTCGGAGAGCGCTCCAGATGCTTGAGTCCACTGGGTGGCCAAGGTCCATTGAGCTGCCCTCATATGCAGACGAGCGTAGGGCACCACATGTACCGTGGAGGCCATGTGGCCCAGAAGTCGCAGCATTTCCCGGGCTGTCAAATGACTGCTGGACTGAGCTTGGGAGGCCAAACTCAGCAGGCGTTGGGCCCTGACCTGAGGCAGGTAGGCCCTTGCAGTATTGGTGTCTAACTGGGCCCCTATGAACTCGAGAGACTGAGTAGGGATTAGTTGAGACTTGGGAAGGTTTACTACCAGTCCTAGATACTGCAGAAGACGCCTTGTGCGGTCCAGGGAAATTTGGGCCTGGGACTGAGAGGGAGCTCGGATGAGCCAGTTGTCCAGGTATGGGAATATGAAAATTCCCAGGCCTCTTAGAAAGGCAGCTACGACTGCCATGCATTTGGTGAACACTCTTGGAGCAGAGGCTAGACCGAAGGGGAGTACTCTGTACTGGAAATGTTTTCCCTGAAACAGAAATCGAAGGTATTTTCTGTGGGATGGGTGGATGAGTATGTGTGTATACGCATCCTTTAGATCTAGAGAACAAAGCCAATCCTGACTCTGAAGGTATGGAAGGAGAATGCCCAGAGAAAGCATTTTGAATTTCTCCTTGAAAAGAAATTTGTTCAATTCTCTCAGATCCAGAATTGGTCTGAAGCCCTCTGTCTTCTTTGGTATTAGAAAATAAGGGGAGTAGAATCCCGTCCCCTGTTGAAGAAGAGGGACCTCCTCTATTGCCCCCTGGGCAAGGAGGGAGGAGACTTCCTGACCCAAGAGGGCCAGGAGAGATGGGGGAGAATTGAACTGCCTCACCATAGTATAAGGAGGAAGGTCGGAAAAATGGAGTTTGTAACCCTCTCTGATGATAGAGAGGGTCCATTGCTCTGATGTAATTTGCTCCCATCTGGGAGCAAAGTGAGCTAACCTTCCGGGTATGGTGAGGGGCTCTGGTTGTTCTAGAGCCAGAAAAGTTAAGTTCTCTAGGGGCAAGTCAAAACCCCTGAGGGGGTGGAGCCTGCTGAGGCGTAGCAGACGCCGCAGGCTTTGACCTTGCCTGTTTAGGTTGCTGACGTTTAGCAGCAAAACGAGGCTGAGAGGATTGTTGGCCAGTATTTGTAGAAAATCTGGACTTCTTGTAATAAGGCCTCTTAAAAGACTTCTTCTTGGCAGGAGTGGAGGTAGACTTAGAAAGTCTATCTAAGGTGGCATTTTCTGCATCCATTTGAGTGGCCTTAATTTGCCACTCCTCACCAAATAAGTTCTCACCTGTACAGGGCAGATTTCGTAAGCCATCTAGGACCCAAGGTTCTAGATCAGAAGCCTGGAGCCAAGCAAGACGTCGGGCTGCTATAGCAATGCCCGAAGCCCTACCAGCACCCTCAAAGGAATCAAAAGCTGCCCTGTTGGAGAACTTTGAAATATCCAAAAGGTGTTTCACTAAGGAAATGAACTGCTCCCTCTTATCCTCAGGGATAAAGGGGGCAAAATGCCGAACTTTAAGAGCGATTTCACTGAGAAACATGCCCATGTAAAGACTATAGGAATTAATCCTGGCTATAAGCATAGTAGCCTGGAAAATTTTCCTGCCAAAAGAGTCTAGAGTCTTACATTCTTGCCCTGGAGGAGTAGAAGAGTGCCTTTTGGTACTCTTTATCTTCTTCATTGCAGACTTCACCACAATAGAATGGTGAGGCAAACTGGGTTTTTTGGAAACCAGGAGAAGGGGGGACACGGTACATGGTGTCCAACCTGCGAGAAGAAGGAGACAATGTTAGAGGAGCCTCCCATAAGTCCATCAAGTGTTCTTGAAGGATTTCATGGATAGGCAGGGTGACTGCCTCTTTAGGAGACTTAGAGTATCCTAAAATATCCAGTTTCTTTGATCTGGGTTCCTTTTCAGAGGATGAAGCAATAGAAAGACCTTTAGCCATTTCTATGATGAAGTCCTGAAAGGACAAATCCTCTGGTGGAGACATTCTCCTGTTAGGAGAAGAAGGCTCCTCAGGAAGATCAAGGGAGAACTCATCAGAATCATCAGAGGAGTTAAAATCCTCTGAAGAAGCAGAGTATCCTCTATGTGCTTCCAACGCACGATACGCATACCGTTCGGTATCGACATCGGGCGTACCGGGTATGGGATCGGTACCGGGCAAAAGCCCGGATCCGGCATGCGGAACCGATCTGCGTTTGGAAGACGATGGCCTCGGTTCCGGTATGGAAGCCATTACCGGAACCGGACCCGGTACCGCTGGCTGCGGTACCGAGGGCGTAGCAGCATTAATAAAAGCCAGAATGGCCTGCTGCATGACTTGGACAGTAGTGCCCATAGACGCCACTGCTGCCTGGATGTCGGTACCGGTATGGGCCGGTACCCCAGAGCAGCACAACAGGTGAGCTGTCGAGGCCGCGCCATCGATGTCAACCTGTGACCCCATGATTGCTTTGGAGGCCGGAACCTCCCGCCGGGGTTTTTTGGCCTGGGCAGAATCCTCGAACTCAGAATTGAGAGCCTCTCGATCTTTAGAAAGAGATTTGCTTTTAGAGGATTTGCCCACTGGAGTTTTGGTTACCTGAGATCCATTCGGAGAGGAAGACCTGGATGACTGTGATGCTTCTGAAGGAAACAGCACATGGAACTTGTTGGCCCGGTTCTGCAATCCACGTTTCGACATCTGGGAGCAGGATGGCCAGTCCGGTATGGAATGGTCAGGTCCTAAACATTTAAGACACCATTCATGGGTGTCTGTAAGAGGAATGACAGCACTGCACTTGGTACACTTTTTAAAACCAGGAACTGGCTTCTCCATGAGGAGAATTTGTGTAGGCCTGAAGGCCTGACAAAGTACCAAGCCATGCTGAAGAAAAGAAAAATATATATTTTTTTTTTAAAAGAAAGAAAGAGAGACCGGCAGTACCGGTTTCAGAATGGGGAAGGCAGGTACGCGGTCTAAAGAAAACAATAAAATTAACAATTTCTTCAGCGGTGACAGGAACACGACCTGCTGGCTCCGCGGAAAAAAAGAAACTGACGAGAGCTGGTCAGGAAGGCGGGAAGGCAGCGCGCATGTGCAGTGGGAGGCCCCAAAGGCTTTTAATCTGAAAAGCTGGGGAGCTTTCCCGCGCGGGCTCCGTCGGTGCCGACGTACCCATATGTGATGACTTATTCCTGCTTGTTCCTGGAGATAAAGCGAGAGCTCTCTTACAATCCAAGGTATGAAGATTCCTCTCTGCACTTGATGCATGAGGTCCTGGAAAAGAGACAGGTAAATATACCTCTTGGTTCAGATGAAAAGGCGAGACCACTTTAGGCATAAAGTGTGGATTGGTCCTGAGGACTACCTTATCATGATGGAACCTTGTATAAGGTGGATTAGTCACCAAAGCTTGCAACACACTGATGCGGGGTGCTGAAGTGACTGCAGTGAGAAAAAGAACTTTCCAAGAAAGATATTTCAAGGAGGTTGTGGCTAAAGGTTCAAAGGGTGGCTTCATAAGCTGGCCAAGAACCAGGTTTAAGTCCCATGCCACTGGAGGTGGTCTAATGGGAGGTTTAGTTAAAAGAAGGCCTCTCATGAATCTTGCTATAAGAGGGTGAGAGGAAATAGGTTGTCCATTGAGAGGCTTGAGGGACACTGCAATAACACTCAAAGGGACTCTAGTAGAGAATTCAGAGGTATTGCAAGAGAGTTTAGACCCTTCTCTAAACACCAAATGGTAAATCTTTTCCATTTGAAAGCATAGGAACGTCTAGTAGAAGGCTTTCTAGAGGCATAAATAACATCTCTGACCTGCTGAGAGAGATGAAAATCTTGAAGGTCTAGGCCCTCAGCAAACAAGCCCTGAGATGGAGCGACTGGGGGTTTGGGTGCCACAACGTTCCCTCTTCCTGGGACAGAAGTTCTGGTGCAGAGCCCAAGTCCAGGGAAGGAGCTTGAGAGAGATGCAGAAGTAGAGGGTACCACACTTGGCGTGGCCAATGTGGTGCTATGAGGATCATGGTCCCTCGATCTCTCTGAAGCTTGAATAGTATTTTGGGAATTAGGGGAATTGGTGGAAAGGCATAAAGGTAGTCTTGACCCCAGTGAAGGAGGAAGGCATCCTTGGCCTGAACTCCCTGACATGGAATTCTGGAACAGAACCGGGTAAGTTTGGCATTCCACGGACTTGCAAAGAGGTCTATGTCCGGGGTTCCCCAAATTCGAAAAATCCTGACTACCTGGTCCATGTGGAGGGACCACTCGTGTGGAAGCAGAACTCGACTGAGTCTGTCCGCCCAAGAGTTTTGAACGCCTGGAAGATATACTGCCAGAAGATGGATGTGATGCTCTCTGGCAAAGGCCAACAGTCGCAAAGCTTCGTTGCAAAGCGACAGAGAGCCAGTCCCGCCCTGCTTGTTTACATAGAACATGGCTACTTGGTTATCCATATGGACGAGGACTGTCCTGTAGCTGAGCAGGGAATGGAACACTCAGAGCTAAGAAAATTGCTCTGAGTTCCAAGAGATTGATATGCAGAGAAGTCTCCTGTGGAGACCAGATGCCCTGGGTGGAGAGATCCTGCAGATGAGCTCCCCAACCCATTGGAGAAGCATCTGTTGTCAGAGTTGCTTGGGGTAGCGACTGCTGAAAAGGGGACCCCAGCAACAGATTTGGAGGGGACTTCCACCACTGGAGAGACCAAAATAGGTGACTGGAGTTTGCTATTTTGTCTGACAGGCAACCTGATGCCTGAATCCATTGGGTGGACAAAGTCCATTGAGCTGCCCTCATGTGAAGGCGAGCATATGGAACCACATGCACGGTGGATGCCATGTGGCCTAATAGTTGTAACATCTCTCGAGCAGTTAAATGGGACTTTAACTGTATTTGGGAGTCTAACTGCACCAAGCGTAGGCAACGGGCCTGAGGAAGATAGGCCCTTGCAGTTGTGGTATCCAGCAAGGCACCTATAAACTCCAGAGACTGAGTAGGGGTGAGATGGGATTTTGGGATATTTATTACCAGTCCCAAATACTGAAGGATACGCATTGTGCAGGTTAGACAAATCTGGGCCTCTGACTGGGATGGAGCTCAATAAGCCAGTCGTCCAGATATGGGAAAACGAATATTCCTAGGGTGAGTAGAAATGCAGCTACTACTGCCATGCATTTCGTGAACACCCTTGGTGCAGAGGCCAGACCGAAAGGAAGCACCATGTATTGGTAGTGCTTTCCTTGAACAAGGAACCGAAGGAACCTTCTGTGTATTGGATGGATGAGGACATGGGTGTACGCATCCTTGAGATCTAGAGAACAAAGCCAATCCTGACTCTGAAGGTATGGCAGCAGAGTACCGGGAGAAATCATCTTGAATTTCTCTTTAAAAAGAAACGTGTTCAATTCTCTGAGATCTAATATGGGTCTGTAGCCCCCTGTTTTCTTTGGAATAAGAAAATAAGGGGAGTAGAACCCTGAGCCCTGTTGAAGAAGGGGTACTTCTTCTATTGCCCCTTGGGCAAGAAGGGTAGCAATCTCCTGACCCAGAAGGTTGAGGAGAGATGTTGAAGAATTGAACTGTTTCACCATGGTATGGGGAGGAAGGTTTAAGAAATGAAGCTTGTACCCTTCCCTTAGAATGGAGAGGGTCCATTGCTCTGCTGTGATTTGCTCCCATCTGGGAGCAAAGTAAGCCAACCTTCCTGGAATGGTGAGGGGCTCTGGTTCTTCCAGAGACAGAAAGGATAAGTTCTCTAGTTGCAAGTCAAAGGCCCTGAGGAGGGTGAGGCTGCTGGGCCATGGGAGGCCTGGCAGCCTTTGACTTGGCCTGTTTAGGTGGTTGCTGACGCTTTGCAGCAAAACGACCTGCAGAAGATGCCTGCTGACCATAAGCAGGATAATATCTTCCCTTTTTTGAAAAAGGTGTCTTTTTGAACAATCTTTTCTTAGCAGGAGCAGAGGTAGACTTTGAAAGTCGATCTAAAGCAGAGTTCTCAGCATCCATCTGAGTGGCCTTTGCTTTCCAATCCCTGCCAAAAAGGTTTTCACCTGTACAAGGAAGATTTCCCAGTTCATCTTGGACCCAGAGTTCCAAATCAGAGGCTTGTAACCAAGCAATTCTGCGTGCACCTATGGCAATAGCCGAGGCTCTGCTTACACACTCAAAAGAGTCAAAGGCTGCACGGTTGGAAAATTTGGAAACATCTTGGGCATGTTTAAGCCAAGTGAGAAATTCCTGACTTTTATCTTCTGAAATAAAAGGGGCTGAAGTCTGCAGATGATCTGTGACTTCTTTTAGAAACATCCCCATATAGAGACTATAGGAGTTGATTCTGGCAGCAAGCATATTAGCTTGGAAAACCCTTCGGCCAAAAACATCAAGGGTCCTGCATTCACGTCCTGGAGGATTAGATGAGTGTCTCTTTGCACTCTTTATTTTCCTCATGGCAGACCCTACCACAATAGAGTGGTGAGGAAGCTGAGACTTATGAAAGCCAGGACAAGGCGGGACACGGTACATGGTGTCTAATCTACGAGAATGAGGATAGGTGGTAAGAGGAGTCTCCCACATGCTCAACATGAGATCATAGAGAATCTCATGAACAGGCAAAGTAGCTTCTTCTTTAGGAGCCTTAGGATATTGCAAAATATCTAATTGCTTGGCTCTAGGCTCTGACTCAGGGGCCACTGTAATGGAGAGGCCCCTAGCCACTTCCTTAATGAAGTCCTGAAAAGACAAGTCTTCTGGAGGAGACATTCTTCTTTTTGGAGAATCAGACTCCTGAGGAAGAAGTACCGGTGCTTCGACAGAAGCCTCCGACTCAGAGTCTTCGGAAGAATCGAAGTATCACTTGTCTGGATGCTCCTGTAAAGCCCGATACGCGTACCGAGTGGGATCGACATCGGGAGTAAGCGGTACCGGTTCGGTACCGATGGGCATCATTGGACAGCGTACCGCTGCAGTCGACACCGAAGCCGATGTCGATGCAATCGGTACCGGCACCGGAAAGGATGCGGGTGCCAGAGCCGGCAACGGAGATTGTTGCGGTACCGGAGGCATCGAAGCCTGCATAAACGTCGTTAGGGTGCGTTGTATGGACAGAATCTTCTGATCCATCGACGCCACCAGAGTCTGGATGTCGGTACTAGTGGAGGCCACCGGTACCCCAGAACACGGCAACAGGTGATCGGTCATAAGAACATAAGATATACCATACTGGGTCAGACCAAGGTCCATCAAGCCCAGTATTCTGTTTCCAACAGTGGCCAATCTAGGCCATATGTACCTAGCAGTTTCCCCAAGAGACACAAGTTCCACAATGCTTGTACTGGGTCAAGCATTGATATCTTCGGTTACGTCTTAATAATGGTTTATGGACCTTTCCTCCAGGAACTTGTCCAAACCTTTTTTAAACCCAGCTACACTAACAGCCTTTACTACATCCTCCGGTAACAAATTCCAGAGTTTGATTACACGTTGAGTGAAAAAATATTTTCTTTTATTAGTCTTAAATAGTTTACCCTGTAGCTTCATTGCATGTCCCCTAGTCTTTCTATATTCTGATAAGGTAAACAATCGATCTACGTTTACTCGTTACACTCCGTTCATTAATTTATAGACTTCTATCATATCTCCCCTCAGCCGTCTCTTTTCCAGGTTAAAGAGCCCTAACCTTTTTAGCCTTTCTTCATAGGAGTATCCTTCCATCCCCTTTACCATTTTGGTGGCTCTTCTCTGTACCTTTTCTAAAATCGCTATATCCTTTTTAGGATACGGCGACCAGAATTGCACACAATATTCAAGGTGCGGTCTCACCATGGAACGATATAGATGCATTATGATATCTTTTGTTTTATTTTCCATTCCTTTCCTTATCATACCTAGCATTCTATTTGCTCTCTTGGCCGCCGCTGCGCACTGGGCCGAGGGTTTTAACATGCTATCCACAATGACACCTAAATCTTTTTCTTGGGTGGTGGTTCCTAATGTGGAACCTTGCATCGTGTAACCATAGTTTGGGTTGTTCTTCCCTAGGTGCATAACCTTGCACTTCAACACATTAAATTTCATCTGCCATTTTGATGCCCAGTCTTCCAATTTATCAAGATCCTCTTGCAATTTTTCACAATCTTCTTGGGTTTTAACAACTTTAAATAGTTTTGTGTCATCTGCAAATTTGATAACCTCACTCGTTATTCCACTTTCCAGGTCATTTATGAATATGTCAAAAAGCAGCGGACCCAGCACAGATCCCTGGGGTACACCACTATTCACCTTTCTCCATTGGGAAAATTGGCCATTTAGCCCTACCCTCTGCTTTCTATCTTTTAACCAGTTCCTGATCCACAATAGTACACTGCCTCCTATCCCATGACTCTTTAGTTCTGCCAAAAGTCTCTGATGAGGGACCTTGTCAAAAGCCTTCTGAAAGTCCAGATACACAATATCAACTGACTCACCTTTGTCCACCTGTTTATTAACTCCTTCAAAAAAACATAACAGATTAGTAAGACAAGATCTTCCTTGTCTAAAGCCATGTTGGCTGTCTCCCATTAGGTTGTGACTATCAACATGCTGAGTAATTTTATTCTTTATGATGGTTTCTACCATTTTTCCCGGTACTGATGTCAGGCTCACCGGTCTGTAGTTTCCCGGATCACCCCTGGAACCCTTTTAAAAATTGGTGTTACATTGGCGATCCTCCAATCTTCAGGTATTAGAGATGATTTTAATGATAGTTCACAGATTATTAATAGCAGGTCTGCAATCTCATATTTCAGTTCTTTCAACACCCTTGGATGTATACCATCCGGCCCAGGTGATTTGCTACTCTTATCTAATAGTTGTAATACATCTTCCCGATGTATCGATATTTCCTTCAATTCTTCCGCACCTTTAAATACCACGTCAGTCAACCTGTGACCCCATAGACAATGCTATGGAAGCCGGAACTTCCCACCGGGGTAATTTTGCCGGTGCAGAATCCTCGAGGACAAGCCCGGAGGCATCTCGATGCTTAGAAGGAGATTTGCCCTTTGAGGACCGGCTAAATTTATGTTTGGTTACCTGAGATCCATGGGAGGAAGAAGCATCCCTGGAAGACGTCAATGCCACCGAGGCTGCATCAGAGGGAAACAGGGTACTGAGCATGGCTGCTCGGTTCTGCCGACCTCTTTTAGACATCATGGTACAGGACACAATCTGTGATGGAATGGTCAGGACCCAAACATTTTAGACACCAGTCATGGGTGTCGATGACAGAAATAGTACCGCCACATTTCGTGCACTTTTTGAACCCGGAAGCGGGCTTCTCCATGAGGAGAAAATATGTTCAGGCCTAAGGCCCAAACCGAAAATGCACAGTTGAAGAAAGAAAAGTTTGGGGGGGTTTTTTGTTTTTTTAAGAAAGAAAAGAAAAGACCGGCGGTACCGGTCTGTCGTCTAAGAAGGCAGACGCGACACAGAAAAATAAAGAAAAAAAATAAAGAATTCTTCTGCGGTGACAGGAACACGACCTGCTGGCTCCGCGGAAAAGAAGAACTGGAGAGAGGCGGTTGGGAAAGGCGGGAAGGCAGCGCGCAGGCACTGTGGGATGCTCCCAAAAGCTTACTTATTAGACGCTGGGGAGCATTCCCGCGCAGGCTCCGTCAGTACCGACGATACCCATATGTGAAGACTCATTCCTGCTTGTTCCTGGAGATTGTAGTCTTCACATATGGGAACTCCCTAGCTTTACATGCCCGGGAGAGACCCCAGAAGTTGTGTGCCCCTGTGAAAGGGCTCCACTTCCCCCCATGGATCTCTGGCATCCACTTCCCCCCATGGATCTCTGGCATCCAACCAGGAATGGTGGGTAGGAGTTGATTACGTATGGAACAGCCTGACCAAACAAGGCATCCCGGCGGGAGTCCTTGTCCAAGCAGTAATGGGCTGTGAAGATATGAACCGAGGCCCAGGTGGCTGCTCAACAGATGTCATTGATAGACACAGAGTGCAGATGAGCCATTGAAGCTGCCATGGTTCTCACATTGTGAGCTGTGACATGGCCCTCCAGAGAAAGATTCTTGCTCTGATAGGCAAAGGAAATACACTGAGCAATCCAGCTGGACAGTGTTCTCTTGGAGACTGGAAGTCCCAAATGAGAAGGATCAAAAGCAACAAAGAGTTGAGAGGCCTTCCTATGTTGCTGTGTTCTTTGTAAGTAAAAAGCTAAAGCTCTTTTACAGTCCAAAGAATGAAGATTTCTTTCTGCATTAGATGCATGAGGCCTTGGAAAAAACACAGGCAGGTAGACCGCCTGGTTTAGTGGAAAGGCGAGACCACCTTTGGCATAAAGTGTGGATGAGTCCTAAGGACTACCTTGTCATGATGGAACCTTGTATAAGGTGGATCAGCTATGAGTGCCTGCAACTCATTGATGCAACGTGCTGATGTGATTGCAATGAGAAAGATAACTTTCCAAGAAAGAAATTTCAATGAGGCAGTAGCTAAGGGTTCGAAAGGTGGCTTCATAAGCTGACCAAGAACCAGGTTTAAGTCCCATGCCACAGGTGGTGGGCTTAATGGGAGGCTTAGTTAAAAGGCCTCTCATAAATCTTGCTACAAGAGGATGGGAGGAAATAGGTTGTCCATTTAGAGGCTTGAAAGAAGCTGCAATAGCACTCAAATGGACTCTTACAGAGTTAGTCTTAAGTCCTGCATTGGATAAATGAAGGAGATGCTCTAGTAATGATTCCAAAGGTATCGCAAGGGGGTTAAGACCCTTCTGCGAGCACCATATGGTAAACCTTTTCCACTTGGAAGCATTAGAGCGCCTTGTGGAAGGCTTCCTGGAAGCATAAAAGATATCCTTTACTTGCTGAGGGAGGTTAAGATCATGAACATCTAGGCCTTCAGCAACCAAGCCCTGAGATGTAGAGAGTGGGGATTGGGATGCCATAACATTCCGTCCTCCTGAGACAGGAGATCTGGAGCAGACCTTAACTCCGGGGAAGGAGCTTGAGAGAAATGTAGAAGCAGAGTGTACTACACTTGCCGTGGCCAATGTGGAGCTATGAGAATCATACGGCCTCTGTCTCTCTGAAGCTTGAACAGGGTTTTGGGAATTAGGGGAATGGGTGGAAAGGCATACAGGAAGTCTTGACCCCTGTAGAGGAGGTAAGAATCCCTGGCCTGAGAGCCCTGAGCCAGAATTCTGGAACGGGGGAAGTTTGGCATTCCACAGACTTGCAAAGAGGTCTATGTCCGGGGTTCCCCAAATTTGAAAAATGTTTGCCACCTGGTCTACATGCAGAGACCACTCGTGTGGAAGCAGAACTCGACTGAGTATGTCCGCCCAAGAGTTTTGTATGCCTGGAAGATACACTGCCAGGAGATGAATCTGATGCTCTCTGGCGAGGGCCCATAGTCGCAAAGCTTCGTTGCAAAGTGACAAAGAGCCTGTTCCCCCCTGCTTGTTCACATAGAACATGGCTACTTGATTGTCCGTTTGAATGAGGACTGTCTTGTAGCTGAGCAGGGTGTGGAACACTCAAAGAGCACAGAAGATTGCTCTGAGTTCCAAGAGATTGATATGTAGATGAGTCTCCTGTGGAGTCCAGGTGCCTTGGGTGGAGAGGTCATGTAGATGAGCTCCCAAACCCAACAGAGAAGCATCTGTTGTGAGAGTTGCCTGGGGTAAGGGTTGTTGAAATGGGGACCCCAGCAACAGGTTTTGAGTGGACTGCCACCATTGGAGGGACAAAATAAGGCGACTTGTGTTTGCTATTTTGTCTGACAGACGTCCTGATGCCTGGGTCCATTGAGTGGATAAAGTCCACTGGGCTGCTCTCATATGGAGGAGAGCATAAGGAACCACATGCACGGTGGATGCCATGTGGCCTAGTAGTTTTAACATCTCTCGAGCAGTGAGATGAGGTTTTAGCACTGCTTGAGAAGCTAACTGCACCATGCGAAGGCAACGGGCCTGAGGGAGGTAGGCCCTTGCCTTTCTGGTATCCAGCAAAGCCCCTATGAACTCTAAAGACTGAGTGGGAGTTAGAGTGGACTTTGGGATTTTTATAACCAGACCCGAATACTGAATGATACGCATTGTGCAAGATAGAGAAGTCCTGGCCTTTGACTCTGATGGGGTTCGAATGAGCCAGTCGTCTAAGTAGGGGAAGACAAACATTCCTAGATTGCGAAGAAATGCTACTACCATAGCCCTGCATATCGTAAACACCCTTGGTGCTGAGGCCAAGCCAAAAAGAAGCACCCTGTACTGGTAGTGCTTTCCTTGAAAAAGGAACTGAAGGAACTTTCTGTGAGTTGGATGGATGAGAACATGAGTGTACACACCCTTGATATATTTATTTATTTATTTATTTATTACATTTTCTTTTATACCGCGCTATTTAAGATCAGTGCGGTTTACAATAAACATTGAACTACACATCTCAATTTGGTGATTTGTGCTTACAATGAACATTTAACAAACTCGGGTATACAATGAACAAGTTTCTTAACAAGGAGAACAAGGAGAACAATAACTATATACAGGCCAGTTAATGTAACTATTTACATGGATACGTGCACAGCACGAGCATCTCAGGGTAAGTTAAGTATGGAGGCGGTTAAGGTGTGGTTGCAGGTGTTCAGACTAGGAGTGTAAGATGCGAGGGCTTGAGGAGTTACCATGAGGTGTGGAAGTAGGTGACTGAGGAGGGGGGGCTGCAGTATCGTAGTGAAGGAGAAAAAGGTGATGTTTCAGTTCCTTCTTGAATTGGGAGAGATCGCTGATGGTTCTGATAGGCGCCGGAAGTGCGTTCCAGCACGATGGTGCAAAAAAGGCAAATGCTCTAGATCTAGTAGCTTGAGAGCACTTAGTACATGCCTTAGGTAGGATGAGGGTGTTTGCAGCATTCGATCTCCTTAGCCGGTTAGGAGGTGTGATGGATACTAGGTCAGTGATGGCAGTAGCTGGGAATTTCTTGATGGCTTTATGGGTCATTGTTAGAACCTTGTAGGAGATCCTGGCCTGTATGGGCAGCCAGTGTAACTGTTTCAGTATTGGGGTGATGTGGGATCTTCTGGAGGCTCCATGCAGGATTCTTGCAGCAGAATTCATAGCCAGTTGTAAGGGGTTGGTCGTGCTCCTTGGTAGGCCGTGTAATATCGCATTAGCATAGTCAAAATGGGGCATTATTAGGGCCTGAAAAACAGTTCGGAAGTCTTCCAGTTCTAACAGCTGACGAAGATGGCAAAGGGACCGGATTTTGTGATAGACAGCTTTTGTTATGTTATTGATGTGAGCCTTCATATTAAGCTGCTGATCAAGTATAACTCCGAGGTATCTTACTGTAGTCTTGCATGAGAGTTCTGCGTCCCGAACTTTGATGGATAGAGGTGGGATAAAAGTCGGGTTCCTGGTGACGAAGAGGGCTTCAGTCTTTTTGAAGTTTAATTTAAGCCTTTGTGCGTTTATCCAGTCGGTGACTGCATCAAAGCATTTGATTAGAGGGGAGAGGTCAAGATGCTCAGTCGAGATTGGCATGTACATCAAGACATCGTCGGCATAGACAAGGCAGTTGATGTTAAATGATTGGATAAGGTCACAGATGGGTTGCATGTAAATATTGAATAGTAAGGCCGATAAGGAGGAGCCTTGCAGGACACCTTTAGTTTGCAGGAAGGGGTCAGAGGTGGATGGCCCAGAACGTACATGTTGCCAACGGTCGGTGAGGTAAGACGCGCACCATGATAGAGCTGAGCCGTGAACTCCCTTATCTCTAAGGCGTTGAAGGAGAACTTCGTGGTCCACTGTATCAAAGGCAGCGGCAATGTCCATGAATATTAGAACAAAGCCTTGTCTGAAGTTATCCAGCCCTATGGAAAGGGTGTTGAAAAGGGTTGTCAGCAGCGTTTCCACACCATGTGCTTCACGGAATCCATGCTGGCAGGGATGAAGGGGTGCGTTGGAATCAATATGATCCTGTAATTGACGTTGTGTAATCTTTTCAATAATCTTCGAAAGGAGAGGTATGCTGGAGATAGGCCTGTAGGAATCCATCGATGAGGGGTCCAGCTTACTGTTCTTTAGGAGAGGTCGAATCGCAGTCTGTTTCAGGCTACAGGGGAATGTTCCAGTAGAGAAGGATACTTCTATGATCTTGGATAAGAATGGGCTTAGCTCAGCACGTAATGATTTTATCCAGGGAGCTGGACATGGATCAGCGGGTGCTGTAGTGGTATTTATATTTAATATGGTGTCTTGGATGACTCTGTTGGTTGGGGTAGAGAAGGATGTGAGGTTGTGTTGGGTTTCACTTAAGCGATGATCAACTGAAGGATGAAAGTTGAAAATGGGTGGAGTAGTTGAGATTAGAGGCTTAGTAGGTTGAGCAAGCTGGTTACTTTTGTTGCGTAGGTAGTTGGCATATTCCTGGGGGTCTGGGTGGAACGAGTTCCCCTGAGATGGTTCCTTTGCTAGGGATTTTACAATTTGGAAGAGCTCGTGAGGTTTGTTCAGGGAGCGTTGTAGTCTATTTGCATGATATTGTTTCATACTTGCTGCAACAGCTAAACAATGTTTTCCTAATTGTGCTGTGAATGCTTCGTGGCTCGCGGTTGTCCTAGATCGTCTCCAGTGCCTCTCAAGTTGTCTGAGATGAAGCAGCGATTTGCGTAGTTCTTGGGAGTACCAAGGAGCATTCTTCTTCTTATGTGAAGCTTTGTATGTTGGAGGTCTATGGATTACTGCATCTAGGTTTGAGTTCCAGGAGTCGACCATGTCGTCGAGGCCTTGTTCAGGTAGGTCAAGTAGGATCTGAGCCTTCATTAAAAAATCCTCTCTATCAAAAGGATGAAAGCGCTTAAATTGTTCTGGAGTAGGATAATCATCAGTTTTAGCTTTGACAGGTATATCAGAGGTTGGTATCTGGAATCGTATCAGAAGATGATCTGACCAAGGGACTGGGCTAACATTTAGAAGAGGCTTGTGCCCATGAGGGAAGGCTAGCTGCGGTGCAAAGATCAAATCTAGCATGTTCCCTTTTATATGGGTATTGGAATCGACGAGTTGAACGTAGCCTAGCTCACTGAGGGCATCATTAAAGGCATTGGTATGACTGTCTTGAATGGATGGGAGGTTGAAATCTCCTAAAACCCAGTTCATGGTGTGAAGATTTGTGGTGTTGCAAGTAAGATCGATTATTGTGGCTAAGTCATCTGGAGATGATGAAGGTGCTCTATATAGCAAGTTGATGGTTATTTGTTTGTTTGTGATAGTAATGGAGTCAAGGGACGAGGTGCTGCTTGAGGCAGCAATCTGAAATTTGAGATCAGCTTTTGTTAGAATAAGTACTCCTCCACCACGATGGTCGGTCCTGTGGCATGAGTGAACTGAAAAGTTGGGAGGGACACTCTGGTGAAGAATCACGGAGTCGGAAGCAGACAACCATGTTTCGGTAATACATAAGATATCAAGATTATGATCCGAAAGCATATCCGTTAATGCTGGCCATTTCTTCCTTATGGATCGCGCGTTTATTAGTGCACATTTAAGGTCAGAGGGAGAGTGGGGTTGTCCACGCCGAGTTAGGTTATGCTGCTGTAGGCTCACATAGATAACATGTGGGCCTGGTATGCTTCGAGGTGTCTCAGTTTGATATTTGGTATAGTCAGGGAATCTTCTCCAGGATCTTCGGAGGACAGGTATTGAATTATGAGGTACGTTAAAGGCTAAAGTGTCGAAGGTAAGGACTATTAAAATAAAACAGATGAGGATTGAGAATGGGTATGTGGGTACACAGTGAGATAACATGTTGAATGGTATGGCTAGTAAACACAATAACGATATTGGCTAGGGAGAGTAACAGACAGGTATGTTCAGCCTAACCAGCTAAGCTATAGAATGGAATGGTGAGGTAGTCAGTAAAGTCAGAATGGTTCAAAGTTAAAACTAGTAGCTTATTAGCAGCTTAGATCAGGTTATGCAAAACATCAGTATATACAGTGTATTACTAAAACATTAGCTTGATAGATGTGAAGGGAAGTGGTAAGATACACTGACACTATGTTACAAACTTGGTTGCTGGAACTCTGGGCTTCAAGGATTCAGGATCTTAGCGCGGCAAGACCATGCTCTGGCAGTGTTCTAATTTTCCTTGTTCGGAGGAAGCTGGTGGCTGTTATTCAAATTATCTTAGGCCTCCCTCATGCCTTCGCCTAAGGCCCTCAGGCGCGGGCCAGCAGAGGCACGGGCATGCCTGATGGCGCGAAGTTCAAACAGTCCAGGTGCGCCCGGATAGGGCGGAAGATCTGCGACCCTCTACTCTCCTGCAGGAGGCTCTATCCCGAGCCGAGGAGAGTTTTTTGCGGCCGGAGTTCTGACTTGTTCGTGGCTGTTTGGGCGGTATGTCTGTTGGAGCGCGACCTCCGTCAAAGGCCTCCGCCTAAGGGCCACGCCAAAGGGCCCTCTGGCGAGGCCCGCCAGGCGCGGGCGCGCCCGATGGCGCGAAGATTAAGTCCTCGTCGGTGAGCCCGGATTGGGCAATATCTGCAGGCAGCCCCTCACGCCGCTTGTGGCTCGATCCCCGGGAAGGGGAGAGCTGCTGGTGGTGTCGGGGGTTGCAGGGGGATGGCGCCCGATGGCGCGAAGATTAAGTCCTCGTCGGTGAGCCCGGATTGGGCAATATCTGCAGGCAGCCCCTCACGCCGCTTGTGGCTCGATCCCCGGGAACAAAGAGAACAAAGCCAATCCTGACTCTGAAGGTATGGCAGCAGAGTTCCTAGAGAAATCATCTTGAATTTCTCTTTGAACAGGAATTTGTTCAATTCTCTGAGGTCCAAAATAGGTCTGTATCCCCCTGTTTTCTTTGGGATAAGGAAATAGGGGGAATAAAACCCTGTACCCTGTTGATGAATGGGTACTTCTTCAATTGCTCCTTGGGCAAGAAGCATAGTGACCTCTTTATCTAACAGATTGATGAGAGAGGTCTGAGAATTGAACTGTCTTACCATTGTGGGAGGGGGTATGCACAGAAAGTGCAGCTTGTACCCCTCTCTTATAATGGAGTGTCCAATGCTCTGCTGTTATCTGCTCCTACCTGGGGGGCAAATTGACATAACCTTCCTGGAATGGTGGAAGGCTCTGGTCCAGAGGGCCAGGAAGGCTAGGTTCTCTAGATGAAAGTCAAAGGCCTTGTGGAGGCTGAGACTGCTGAAATGGTGGAGGCTTAGCAGTCTTTGCTTTCCTTTGTTTAGGTGGTTGCTGACCCTTTCGGGCAGGCTGACCTGTAGAACGTCCCTGCTGGGAATAAGAGGGATAAAAACCTCTTCTTTTTGGAGAAGAAAGAAATCTTTCAAGAAGCCTCTCGCAGGATCAGCTGTGGCTTTGGATAGCCTATCCAAAGTGGAGTTGTCAGCATCTAATTCATTGGCTTTTTCTTGCCAATTTTTGCCAAATAGATTCTCACCTGTACAAGGGGTATTGCCCAGTTTGTCCTGTACCCAGAGCTCCAAATCGGATGCCTGGAGCCAGGCAATTCTACGTGCACCTACGGCAATGGTAGAGGTTCTGCTTATGCACTCAAAACAGTCAAAAGCTGCATGGTTGACAAACTTAGAAACATCCTAGGCATGTTTGACCAGTGTGAGAAAATCCTGCCTTCTATCCTCAGGAAGAAGAGGGCTCAAAACCTCTAAATCACCTGTGACTTCTTTAAGGAACATTCCCATATATAAAATATAGGAACTGATCCTGGCTGAAAGCATGGAAGCCTGGAAAGTACAACGTCCGAAGGCATCCAAAGTTCTACACTCACGTCCTGGCCGCTTTGCACTCCTGATCCTTCTCATTGCTGATTCCACTACAATAGAGTGGTGAGGAAGCTGAGTTTTCTGGAATCCAGGACAAGGAGGGGACTCGATACATAGGATCCAGTCTGCGAGAGTGAGGAGAATTGGTGAGAGGTGTCTCCCACATTCTCAACATGAGATCATGTAAGATCTCATGGACAGGCAAGGTAGCTGCCTCCTTAGCTTTGGGATATTGTAAAATCTCCAACTCCTTAGCTTTGGGCTCCTTTTCAGGAGTCACAGTAATGGACAAACCACGAGCCACTTCCCTGATGAAGTCCTTAAAGGATATATCTTTTGGAGGAGACATCCTTCGTTTAAGAGAGGAAGGCTTCTCCGGGAGAAGTATTCCGGTACCGACAGAGCTGTCAGAATCCTCAGAGTCCTCTGAGGATTCGAAGTACCTTCTGTCCGGATGCTCTTGAAAAGCCCGATACCCGTACCAACCGAAGTCAGTACCAGGGGGAAATCGGTACCGGGGTATCGGTACTGAAAGGCATCGCCTGACTGGGTGCCAGCAAAGCCGACACTGATGTCGATGCTATCGGTACTGGAACCAATACCAGTACCGGCATCGGTGCCGGTTAAACTGTCTGACGCGGTTCCAAGGGCGTCAATGCCGCAAGGAGAGCCGCCAGACTACGTTCAATAGCCAGGAACCTCTGGTCTGTCGACGCTGCCGATGCCTGGATATCGGTACCGGAAGTAGCCGGTACCCCAGAGCATAGCACCAGTAGTTCTGCCGAGGTCGAGGCCTCGAGAATGTCCTGGAGCCCCGATAATGCTTTGGAAGCTGAAGCCTCCTGCCGGGGCAATTTTGCAGGTACAGAACCCTCAAGGGCAACGCCAGAGGCATCTCGATACTTAGAAGGAGATCTACTCTTTGAGGACCGGCTGGACTTATGTTTAGTTACTTGAGATCCATGGGAGGAAGACGAAGCCCTGGAAGACGTCGATGCCACCGAAGCTGCATCAGAGGGAAAAAGGGCGCTGAGCTTGGCAGCTCGGTTTTGTCGACCCCTCTTGGACATCATGGCACAAGACATCATGGCACTCTGAGATGGAGTGGTCAGGACTTAAACATTTAAGACACCACTTGTGGGTGTCAGTGACGGAGATGGTACCGCCACACTTGGTGCACTTTTTAAAACCCGAGGCGGGTTTCTCCATGCTGGAGGAAATTTTGGGCCTAAGGCCCAAAATGGCACGTGCACCTGGACAAGAAAAGTTAGGAAAAAAAGATTTATTTATTTTTTAAAAAAAGAACGAACCAACCAAAGGCGGTACCGGTAAAGCGTCGAGGAAGGCAGACGCCACCTCAAAAAGAATTATAAGGAAAAAAATTTTCTGCAGTGACAGGAACACGACCTGCTGGCTCCGTGGAAAACGAAGAACTGGAGAGAGGCAGCTGGGGAAGGCAGCACGCAGGCACTGTGGGATGCTCCCAAAAGCTTCTTAATTGAACACCTGGGAGTGTTCCCGCACAGGTTCCGTTGGTACCGACGATACCCATATGTGAGGACTATATTCCTGCTTGTTCCTGGAGATAACGCTAATTTGAAGGTTTAGAAAAATCAACTTTTACTTGGGATGACAGACAAGATGTCTTCAGGGCTCTGCGGAAAAAAGACGACCAAGGTAAGATGGCACCTTTGGGCAGGAAGAAGGTGACCCATGCATGCATGGTTGAACTCCCAAAGGCTCTCTTTGAAAGCTGGGGAATCCGCGCGGGTTCCATTGATGCCATCACCCAGATCGTAAACAGATATAAGGATATGTAACATTAGGAATTAATTTAATAAGCAACTTGAGTGTGTGTAAGAGCAGAGTTTTATATGCTCAAATAGGCATAGCAGGGGTGGAATTAGTATTTATTCATGCATGTATGTTTTAAAATACATGCATACGTGCCAATTCTTACCTGGCACATACATGCATAAAGCACAATTACTTACCTGTAACAGGTGATCTCTGGGAACAGCAGGAATAAGTCTTCACATATGGGTACGTCAGTACCAACAGAGCCTGCGCGGGAACGCTCCCCAGCATCCAAAAAGAAAGATTTTGGGAGCATCCCACACGCATGCACGCTGCCTTCCCGCCCATTCACTTCCCTCTCATCAGTTGGGTTTGTAGCTGAGACCGAAGGAGGGAAGTAAGAGAGAGAGAGAGAGAGAGAGAGAGAGAGTACAACTCCTAGGGGAGGTGGGTGGGTTGTGAAGACATTCCTGCTGTTCCCAGAGATCACCTGTTACAGGTAAGTAACTGTGCTATCTCCAGGAACAAGCAGGAATGAGTCTTCACATATGGGGACTCCCAAGCTAGAGATGCCTAGAGGAGGTCCCAACATGTTGCAAATCTAATTGATGGGCCATGCTATTTCCCAGAACCTCAGGCATCCAAGGGAGTTGAGTAAAAAAGGGTGTGCTGTGGAACAGCTCGACTAAACAAGGCATCTAGAGGGGAGTCCTTGTGTAGACCATAGTTGTTAGCAAATATTGAATTCCAATTTTCTAATGTGGACCTTACTCAAAAGTATTGCGAAAGTGTCTATTGAGGCTAATATGGGTCTGCTGCTAAGAGACAGCAGATTATCCTCAAAGAAATTACCTCACTGTGAAGAAGAGAAAATAAATTTTGCAGTACAGGCAGAGGTCAGAAGCCTTAATGGCTAGAACTAATCCCAGAAGAAAAACTGGGGGAGTTTAAAGAGGTTGGACTTTGGAGGAAAAGCTAAAGCTTCTGCAGGCCAAAGTTTAAAGCATTTTGTCCTTGGAGCAGAATAAGGCTCTAGGAAAGAGGAGATAAATCTGACTGGTTTGGACGAAAAGGTAGAAATACCCCTTGCAGAAAAAGAATGGGTCTTTAAGACCCCTTTATCCAAACGAAAGAAAAAAACATTTGTAGTAGGCGGTGTAGCCTCCAATTTCTTGAAGATCAGTAATGTCTTCCCTAAGTGATGTCACTTAGGATAATGACTTTACATGGAGCTTCAGATGTAACTTAACTGGAAAGGTTACAGTAAAAGAAGGTATTTTCTAATTACCATAGAAATTGGTTGTCCATTTAAACTCGTATGGTATGCTGGAACAGCATCAATATGGACAGTCAGAAATCTTTCAAAGTCATATATATATATATATTGTGGCAAAGTCAACCATTTTGAGCATGGGGGAGGTGAACAGCATAAGGAATTCACCTTAATCAAAGGGCCTCTGTTGGGGGGGTCAAAAGGCCAGAGCCACAGTTCAAAGGCAGAAAAAACCCAGCTGGAACAAGTTCCAGGAAATGCTTGACAGTGTAAGAGGGATAGATTGCAAGTATGAGGACAAAACCCCTCACTCTAATAACTGCACTGATTATTCTGATGTCAGAAGGCAGGGGGATCACCAACACCTGGGAGAGAAAGAGGTGGGGCTGGATCCCAGTGAGTATAAACCTTGATTAAACTATGGAGAGAGCAGCTGGAGCAGGAGTGATTGGAGAAGGAGCAGAGGAAGCAGCAGAGGACAGACTTCAGAGCAGCAAGGACAATGGAATGCTGGAGAAGCCAGAGCAGGTGCTAACTTCTGGAGACAGGCTGAGCTACCCATTGCTGAGAAAGGTGATTTCCCTGATTCACGTTTGCAACAAAGGTGGGAACCTGAAAGGAGAGAAGCTTTCAGGCCACCAGAGAGGTTGTCAGCTGGGCACTCTGATCAAGTGGGTGAGTCAGAACCTATGCAATTGGGAGAAGCAATGTCAGAGCTAGGGGCAGAAGAGGATATGTTGATGGATTGTTCTTTATGCCAAGCTCTAGACTTGAAGGGTTGAAAAGAGCCAACCTGGAAAGAACTGTTCCTCTTGCTGAAGTAACCTCAGAGCTAAGCAGTGAGAGAGCAAATTCCTGTGTGTTTTGAAAGGAGGAATTTACTGCAGCATAAGCTAGGGAAGTAAGGCTGTGATTCATGCTTCTGTGTCAGCTGTGTTGAAACTCTACAACGGAGAGAAAGTTAATTGACTGCTAGAAGTGTTTGTGCTTTGCTCCTTTCTTATATGAAAAAGCCTGCTATAAGAGTCTTGAGGACACTGTGAATGCTTATTTCATAACCTAAGTTTGGTTCTTCACCTGGAAGTGCAGCCTAGAGAAAATTATGGCTGAGTGAAGATAAATTTGCCATAGAAGAAGTAAAGTTTGTTTTTCTATTGCTCTGATTGACAAAGGACAATAAGAAAAGTGGCATCTTCTTATATATGAAAAGGCTAAGCTTCTGCAGTGAAGAGGACTTTAAAAGCCAATGCCGAGTTCTGTTTGTTTTGCCACCCACTTGCTGAACCTTAAGCAAAAATCTTATGAGTTAAAATTCTGTAAATGGTGCCAGGAACCTGATCTGTCCTATTGTGTTCAAAATAAATTCTTTTTCTGTCATAAGCCTTACCCCTTGGTTTAACACGACTACAATCCTTCTACTTAAAGCATAAATATAACAGCTGACAGACGTAGGTTCTCAACCACCACGCCCTCAACAACTAGAAGACTAGTGGTTTTGGCGTTGTGCTTGTGACTATATATATCTATATATATATATATATATATATATATATATATATATATATAAAGAGAGAGAGAGAGATATTCACTTAATAACAAGAAGGGGTAAGACCTGCTTGAGAATATGGATAGAGAATCTCTTTCTGGTTATAAGTGGAGAGCCATGGAGGAGGTTTCATGCAAACCAGTGGAATGCTCTTACTTATAAGGAGAGGTCTAGATTTTTTTTAAATTCTAGCCTTTGAATAACCAGGAATGGAGACCTACGTGAAGGGGTGCAGAGGAGATCCTTAGTCTTAAGACAGCAAGTCTGGATCCTTCTATAACTTCAATGTAGTAGCCGGAGAAGAAGACGCAATATAAGGGGATACTATGTTTACCCCTCTATGAGGGCAATTTGAGTATCATGCGTTCTTTGCTCAGTATAAGCTTCAATGAAGTTTTGGGAATTAGAAGGAAAACAGTAGACAAGGACCAACTGCAGTGAAAAAGAATGCATCCCTGTTGTAAGAGTTCCACTGGAGATGTGGAACAACCCAGGGAATTGAGCAATTCTTTATGGTTTCACGTGGTCTAAGCCCTGGTTCCTTTTCCTTAAAAGGAAATTTTAAGGAAGATGGTAAGAGTAGGAAAAAACCAGTCATGTAGGAGCATGACTGGGCAAAGCCTTTTTAACCATCTAGAAGCTACCTACTAGGAATGGCTCTGACGCTCTCTAGCAAAGGCCCATAGTTGCAGAGCTTTTTGTATAATTGCAGAGAGCATGTTGTAGGTTGCTTAGGCGAGATCTGGCTGTTTAATTGCCAGTGTGCAACCTAATCTATTCTGTTGGAGCCAAAAAGAATTGAAGATGGCTAAGAATAGTAGACAGGCCGGTGGCCTGCAATGATAAATTGTCCAAGTGGGTTGTGGAACCTCTCTTGGAATTATCTGTTATTAAGGCAACAGAAAAAGTTAGGTCCTATAGATTGGAAAAGGACCGACAGACATAATTAGGAGTGGTAAAACTCAATTACTGTCTGATAAGCTGTCTTAAAAGAATATTTGAGAAGATTGTAAAGGGGAAGAAAACTCTGTATGGAAACCAGTTACTGGAGTAGGTATTGAAGAAAACCTATGGGCTCAAAAGTAAGCCCTCCAGTTGAATAGTATCACTCTTAGAGACTAAATGTCCCGACTAAGAGGGATAGAAGTAATAGAGTTGAGAAGACTTACAATTTGGTAAGTCCCTGAAAAGGTGAAGCCCCCTTGCAGTCCAAAACTAAGATATCCTCGTACAGGAAAACTGTCAAGGTGAAGGACATAGCCTACCTTGTTGTTAGTTGTTACTCCTCTTTTTTTCTTCAAAAAGGAGAGGAGAACCCTGTTACCTGTAGGACATGATTGTCCTCCATAGCTCTTGGCGCTAAGAGAATGGATTTCTCTTGTGGCAAGAGATTCATGCCTAACGTCAAGGATTGAGTCAGTGTATCACTGATATCTCAGTAAGGATGAGATGAACTGTAGATGCTTCTTTTGATAAGGAGTAGGTTACTGGTTCTAAACCTCAAACAGGAAAAAGAGATTTAATGAATAAAATATCAGAAACCCTGCGACTGCTGGGTTTGCTGAGCCTGTTGAGGTTTTGATTTTCTTAGCCTGTTTGATGTTGCCCTTCTTTGGAAACATCTACATGATGGGTAGAAGATGGATAAAACTTTTTCCCCTTAGGGGGATAAAGTTTAAGAGATTTTTTAGTAGCTGGGATAGAGGAAAGTTTTGACAATCCTCTGAAAGCAACAATATCAGTGTTTAACTGATTAGCTTGGAATAAAGTATCCTTGTTAAAGAGATTTTCACCAGTACAAGGAGTATTTCCCAGCCTTTCTTATACCCATTTGTCCAAGTCTGAAGCTTGGAGACAGGCCATGCGTCATGCCCCTATGGCTATAGCAGAAGTTCTGCTAATAGACTCAAAACAATACAGGGAAGCACGATTAAGGAACTTAAAGACATTTTGAGCATGACTGACTAATAAGAAATAGTCTGCTCTTTTATGTTCTTGAAGAAAAGGGTTCAAAAGCTTTAAGTTCTCTGTGACCTCTTCAAGAAATAATCCCATATAGAAAATATATGAGATAATTCTTGCTGAAAGCATGGATGCCTGGAAGCAGACGTCCAAAGGCATCTAAAGTCCTAGACTCACGACCTGGCGGATAAGAGGAGTGCTTCTTTGCACTCTTAATACGCCTCATTGCTGATTTTACTATAATAGAATGATGAGGGAAGTTGAGTCTTTTGAAAACCTGGAGAAGGTGGCACCTTGTACATAGTGTCAAGTGTCTTAGAATGTGGAGATACCGTTAAAGGAGTTTCCCACATTCTTAATAGTAGATCCTGTAAGATCTGATGCAAAGGAAGCTTGATTCCCTCCTTTGGAATCCAGGGGGATTGCAGAGTCTCTGAATCTCCTGTAATGGATTCTTCACCAGGTAAAGAAATGGCAAGTAACTTTGCCATATCAAGCAGAAAAGCTTGAAAAGAAATCTCCCCTGAAGAGGTCCCCTGAAGAGGACCCCCTAAAAGGAGGGGTAAAGGCTAGAATTGTTGAGAATTCAGCCTTGGTACGAATGGATTCATCCCAGTCATCAAGATCAGAAGACTTGAAAGGATGAAGTATCAGATTTTCTTTAAAGCAATGTCTTCGGTACCGGCCGAGGTCAGTACCGAGACGAGTTGGTATCGAATCCTCAATGCTAGAGAGCGATTTCAGGCTTGGCATCAAAGGAAGCGAGTCTGTCAAAGCAAGCATGGATGGTACCGACACCGGTGCCACCGTCGATACCGGTACCGGTACCGAAGCCGATATCGATACCGATACTCAAGGAAAAGTCTGCAGCAACTCTAGCGGTACCGAAGTAGCTGAGAGCGCTAGACTACGTTCATCGGTGAGGAGTGTTTCATCCACCACCATAGCCGAAGCCAGGGTGTCGGTATCACTCGAAGCGGCCACAACCACCAAACATGGCCCAGGTATGTTCATCGAGGTAAGAACCCCGGGAACAACCTGAAGCCCCGTTAATGCTTTGGAGCCTGAAAACTCCCGTCGGGGCTTTATTGCCAAAATGTCCTCGAGAGCAACGCCAGAGGCATCTCGATGCTTAGAAAGATCTACCACTCGAGGACTGGCTAGTCTTTACAGACTTTTGTTTGGTTACCTGATCCTGTGAAAAAGAAGATATTCTGGCTGGTGACATCGAGTCTGATGTGAACCGGGTATCGAGTTGTGCTCGATCCTGAAGACTTCTTCTGTATGAGCTCCAGCAGGAGAGACACTCCAGTGGGCAATGGTCAGGACCTAAACATTTTAGACACCAAGTATGAGTGTCTAAAAATATATCTGTACCGCCACACTGAGCATTTCTTAAGGATAGTGGCCGGCTTTTCCATACTGGAAGGATAGAGGCCTAGTGGCCTAGAAACCATCAGGCACTAAACAGGAAAAGCACAGTTACTTACCTGTAACAGGTGATCTCTGGGAACAGCAGGAATAAGTCTTCACATATGGGTACATCGGTACCGACGGAGCCTGCGCGGGAACGCTCCCCAGCGTCCAATCAGAAAGCTTTTGGGAGCATCCCTCAGCGCCTGCATGCTGCCTTCCCGCCTTTCCAACTGTCTCTCCTCAGTAGTTTCATAGTTGAGACAAAGGGAGAGAAAGAGGAAAGGAAGATAGATAGAGAGATACAACTCTAGGGGAGGTGGGTGGGTTGTGAAGACTTATTCCTGCTGTTCCCAGAGATCACCTGTTACAGGTAAGTAACTGTGCTATCTCCAGGAACAAGCAGGAATGAGTCTTCACATATGGGGACTCCCTAGCTGTAGATGCCAGGGGGAGATCCCATAAAATGCGTGTCCCTGGGACAGGACTGCACTTCCCACACATGGATCTCTGGCATCCCATGAGTGATGGTGGGTAGGAGTTGAAAAGAGAGGAGCTGTAGGAAAAACAGCTAACCTAAGGACTACCAGAGAGGAGTCCTTGGTATGTATGATAATTACCATTAAAAATATTGAATGAGCAAGCACAATATGGAGCTTACCTACTGGATTGCAGGAAGTAGAGAGGCTGGAGATTCAGTAGAGGAATCCTCAAGGTGACCTCACAGCAGTGAATGTGAAGGTCCAAATCTGGAATTGGCAGGTGACCCAGGTGTCAACTGGGGTAGTATAAAAACGGCAGGTCTTCAGTGGAAAGCTTTATGGGAAAAAGCTGAACACTCTTATCTACAGAGTCATTAACATTCAGGAGTAAAAGTGGAAGACTGACCGATTTGGACAACTAGCCCAGCCCTGGAGGGAAGAAGGGGTATGGAAAAAAACCCGTATTCCCAAGGAGGACAGATGTGTGAAGGGCTGAAACCTTAGAGCTACAGGGGGATCTACGCTGTCCTTCCTAGCTGAGAGATAGGAAAGATATTGAAGCATGGTGCTTCAGGGATAGCGAGACCTAGAGTAAAGTGGGAGCTGTCAGTACCACAGTAGTGGTTGTGTGCATAATACCCCCGACATACTGAGGGACAGTATGAACATATGCGAGTCTACTGTCTAGAACCTCTAGGAAGGTAAAAACCTTTATAGCATAGACAGTTAGGGAGATAAGTATGTAATACCTATCTACTTATAATGAAGCATCTCGACATATATATATATATGTGTAGGGGCATAACATATGCACACACAGCTATAGACATATGTATCTATAGAAGTATATAGAGATATATACATACATGAATATGTATGTCTGAAGATACATGTCTGCAACTAAGCAGATAGAGATATGCCCATAAGAACATTCACATGAGAGATGTGAAGGAGAAAGATTCATCTAATAACAAGAAGGTGGAACCTACTTGAGAAGATATATAGAGAATCTATTCCTCCTGGCTAAGATGGTGCAGGACTGCTATCTAATGAAATAAACCAGGATAGTTGCGTGAAAAAACAGAGGATAATATCAGTCTGTAAACAGCAAGTCCTGAGTTTTGCAGAACTCTGACATGGTAAATGGACAGAAAACGCATAGGAGGAGATACCAGTTGGACCCACTGGAGGGACACCAGGGGTATTCATGCGTTACTGTGTGTTAAGTGCCGTCGAGTCGGAGTCGACTCATGGCGACCCTCTGGATAGCTATCCTAAATTGTGTTCGGTCTTCAGTCAGGCGACTCATTGACGACAGACTGGTACCCGTAGCTGCTGTTATTGTAGCAATCCATCTCATTGCTGGCCTTCCTCTTTTGCGTTGACCTTCTATCTTGCCAAGAATGTCTTTCTCTAATGATCTCTCTCTTCGCATGATGTGTCCGAAGTATGAAAGTCGAAGTCTTGTCATCTGAGCTTCTAAAGAAAGCTTAGGTTTGATCTCCTCTAGTACCGACTGGTTTGTTCTTCGGGCCGTCCATGGTATACACAGTATTCGCCGCCAGCACCATAATTCAAAGGCATCAATTTTCTTCCTGTCTGTCTTTTTCACTGTCCAGCTTTCACATCCATATGATGTTATTGAAAATACCATGGCTTGAACAAGTCGAACCTTTGTATGGAGAGAGACATCTCTGCTCTTGAGAATCTTATCTAGGTCTTTCATAGCCATTCTGCCAAGAGCAATGCGTCGTCTGATTTCTTGACTGCTTGTAGCTTCTTTATTGATAGTTGATCCAAGTAGGTTAAAGTTGTTCACGATTTCAATTTCTTCTCCTTCAACGATGAACCTGTTGATTATGCCAGTTGTCATGATCTTTGTCTTCTTTACATTAAGGTGCAGGCCCATTTTGAGACTATGTTCTTTGATTGTGAGAAGCAAATGTTTCAGATCATCTTCGCTTTCAGCCAGTAATGTGGTATCATCAGCATAGCGAAGGTTGTTGTTGAGTCTTCCACCAATCTTCACACCTCTGTTGTCTTCATACAGTACTGCTTCTCTGATGATTTGTTCTGCATATAAATTAAACAGGTAGGGGGAAAGTATGCAGCCTTGTCTTACACCTTTGCTTATTTTAAACCATTCTGTTTCTCCTTGTTCCGTTCGAACTGTTGCTTCTTGATCAATGTACAGATTACGCAAGAGAACGATCAGGTGTTCTGGTATACCCATGCTTCTTAATGTGGCCCAGAGTTTCTCATGGTTTACACAGTCAAAAGCCTTGCTATAGTCGATAAAGCACAAATAGATATCCTTTTGGTATTCTTTAGTCTTTTCAAGGATCCATCTCACATCCGCAATGATGTCTCTCGTTCCTCGCCCTTTCCTGAACCCTGCTTGCACTTCAGGTAGTTCTTGTTCTAGGTATGGCTGTATTCTCTTTTGAATAATCTTCAGTAGAATCTTGCTGGCATGTGGGATCAGACCGATTGTGCGATAATTTCCACAGTCAGTTGGATCACCTTTCTTTAGTATTGGTATAAACACAGATCTTTTCCAGTCAGTTGGCCATGATGTTGTCTTCCAAATTTCTTGGCAGAGCCTTGTAAGTACGGTAACAGCTGCATCAGATTGCTGCAATACTTCTATGGGAATGCTATCAATGCCTGGTGCTTTGTTCTTTGATAAGGCTTTCAATGCTGCTTCAACTTCTTCTTTCATCACCAATGGTTCCTGATCATAAGGTATAGGTTGAAACGGCTGTTGGTCCACTTGATCTTTATCATATAAAAACTCTGTATATTCCTTCCACCTTTTCTTGATCTTCTCAGCATCATTCATTTATTTATTTTATTTATTTCAATTTTTTATATACCGCGCTATTTACAATCAGCGCGGTTTACAGAGAACCAAAGACCAGAACAACAGGCTGTTCGGTATTACATAAAACAGGAAAATAAATTTGGATAAGATAAACATGGATAATATGGGGGTAAAACTATATACATTGAACTATATACATAGAATATTGATCTGCTAATTCGATCACATGAGAGAAGTATTTATGTAATATTATCAATAATGTTTGGAAAAGGAGGGGATTCTGTTAAGTTTGTGGTGAATATTATGTGGGGTAGTATTTGATGAATAAGTTATGTTTGAGGGCCTTTCTGAATTGGACTATGCCGGTTATGGCACGAATTCGGGTGGTAGGGAATTCCAATGTTTTGGTGCGCAAAACATGAAGGCTCTGTTCGCTGTTGCTTGGCTACAGGTTGTTATGGCCTTCGGCATCATTAGGGTGTTTGTCGCTATTTTTCTTCTGGTTCTAGTTGGAGGTAAAAATTGTGTGAGATCAGTTAGAGAGTTTGCAGATAAACCATGTATGGCCTTGTATGTGAGAATTAGGGTTTGAATATGATTCTGCCTTGTATCGGGAGCCAGTGAAGATGTTTGAGAATTGGTGTCACGTGACTACTCCTGGATACTCCTTGTAGAACCCTTGCAGCAGTGTTCATGGCAAGTTGAAGAGAACTTAGGGTGGATTGTGGGAGACCTTGTAGAATTGAATTAGAACCTTGAGCATCTTGTAACATTCCAATTCGAGGCTGGAACTTTTTCTTTAACTCTCGCAGCTTTAGGAAAGCCGATCTTGTTCTTCCTCTAATAGTTTCTGCTTCTATTTCCTTGCAAGTGTCATTGTAGTACTTTTCCTTGTCCTGTCTTGCTGCACGTTGGAAATCTCTGTTGAGTTCTGCGATTGTCTTTCTTTCTCCTTTGGCTTTAGCTTCTCTGCGTTTCTAGGCAATTTTCAGAGTTTCTTCCGTCATCCATTTTGGCCGTTTTTGCTTTTTCACCTTTTGTAGAGACTTCTCGCTTTCTTCCAGCACAACCTTCTTGATGTCATTCCATAACTCTTCCGGAGCTCTGTCATTTGTATCTAAAGCAGCAAATCGATTTTGCAGGCAGTCTTTAAATTCCAGTGGTATATTCTCAAGGTTATATTTTGGTGCATTCATGAGTGGTTTGCTCTTTTTCAACTTTAGCTTGAGTTTGCATACTAGTAGTTGATGATCTGTACCACAGTCAGCTCCAGGTTTTGTCTTTGTTGATGTTACAGAGCTTTTCCATCGTTGACTTCCACAGATGTAGTCAATTTGATTTTTATACAATCCATTGGGTGAAGTCCATGTGTACAGTCGTCGCTTGTGTTGCTGGAAGAAGGTGTTTGAGATGAATAGATCATTGGTCTTGCAGAATTCTATCAATCTTTCTCCAGCTTCATTTCTGTTGCCAAGTCCATATTTTCCAACTACTTTGCCTTCTTCTTTGTTGCCAACTTTTGCGTTCCAGTCACCCATGACTATCAGGATATCCTGTTTGCATGTTCTGTCAATTTCAGCTTGTACTTGTTCATAGAACTCTTCAATTTCATTCTCTTCTGCAGCTGTTGTTGGGGCATATACTTGAATTATAGTTGTGTTGATAGGCAATCCTCGTAGACGAATAGAGGTTAAGCGTTCGCTGACTGCATTGTATTTCATTACAGTTCTTGCAAGTTTCTTCTTTATTATAAATGCAACGCCATTTCTTCTTTGTCTTTCATTTCCAGCATAGTAGACCATGTGATCATCTGATGCAAAGTGCCCGATGCCGGTCCATTTCAGTTCGCTGACACCCAACAGATAAAGTTGTACACGTTCCATTTCATTCTTGACCACCTCCAACTTCCCTTGGTTCATGCTTCGTACGTTCCATGTTCCAATGTGTAAGACATCTTTACAGCTTCTGACTCTCATTTCATGCGCAGCTACATCAGCAGTCAGACTTCCCGAGGGCTTTGATCCAACCACATCATAAATGCTGGCTTTACTCTGAAAAGTCTTCAGCTCTTCCCCAGTAGCTAGTTGAGTGCCTTCCGACCTGGGAGTCTCATCTTCCAGCACTATAGCACAATTTGTTTTGTTGTAACTATCCATTGGGTTTTCATGGCAAGATACAGAAGTAGATTGCTGGGCCTTCCTTCCGCGCAGTTTAAGTTTGGTGTTGTTGCCGTTGTCACAGAAATGTGATCCTCCGCCGTCAACACTATCCCATTCTGCTGCTGCCCAGATGGGTGGTTTGTCTTGGTCTGGCACCTCAGCTGAGACCTGTCCATCTTGGGAGACCCTGCCAGTAGTTAAACTACCGATAGTTTAGCTCTCAGCATCACTGATGCACGCAAGCCCTCACAGCACGACAAGCTGCAAACCAAGTGAGAGCATGCGTTACTAGAAGAATATGTGCTGTCCATAAAGGAGTAGGATACCATGAGGACAAGCTGCAAGGAAAAAAGAACATATTCCTGCAGGATTAGAAAACTCTTTGGACATTCATGCAGAAAAGGCTTATATCCTGTATTATAACAGGAGATAACAGGGTGTGGAGAACCCTCACAGTCATGGGAAATGACTGAGGAGCCTTTCCCAACCATATAGAATTGTCATCATAGACAAAACCTCATGCTCTCTAGCAAGGGCCCATAGTAGAAAGCTTCTCTGAAGACTGCAGAGAGCATTATGCAGGAGAATCAGGAAAAAAAGCTGGCTGTAGGTCATCTCTGCTGCCAAATCCAAGAAAGTGGAGATGGCCCGAAAAAAAATAGTGTGAAAAACCCGAAGTGATTACGATTATCCAAGATAGATGAAAGTACTATCTTGGAATCACTACTAAGGCCAGACAGAGAGTAGTAGAAGACAGACTGGAAACTTGTGGAAAAGTACCAGTAGTCCAATCACTGGAACTCCTGCATGGGCAGCTGCTGAATGAGACAGCAGAGAGAATCGTCCTGTGTAAAACAGAGAGAACAGACAAAAGGAGAAGAGAAATTCCTGTCCCTGTCTGAAGAGCTGCCCAGAGAAAAAAAAAGGTAATTTATTCAAGGGAAAAAACTCTACACTGGAAAGAAGGCTAGAGAAGCCCTGAAGTGATATGATACCACTCATTCAGGGGGAACCCTGGATGAGAGGGTAGAGAAAACAGGAGCTGAAGGGTGGTCTGCGAAAGGAAAAAATTCATATTGGGACAGAAAAACTGTCATGTGATAGTTGTTAACTTCTCCTCTTGGTAGGAAGAAGAGGAGAAACCTGTGACCCATAGACATGAATATCCTGACAGCTCAGCATATGTAGGAGGAAAAGGATGTCCTGAAGAAAGGAATCCATGTGTAGAGTTTTGAAGGAAAAAACAGTGAAAAAACTTCTGCTAAGAAGTTGTTAACTGTAGGTGTAACCTTTAGGAACCTATGACTGCTGGGTTTCGTCAGCCTGGCTAGAGTTTGGATTCTTCAGACCAGGGCGAGGTTTCCCCTGCTTGGGAACACCTGTATAATGGGCAGGAGAAGAGTGAAACCTTCTTTTCCTAGGGAAAGAAGGTTTGGTAGGACATTTCCTACCTACTGGGGAAGGAGAAGGCTTAGGACAGCCCCCAGAAACAGGGAAGTCAGTGGAACAATGAGCAACCTGACGTAAAGACTCCCTATTGAAGAGACTTTCTCCAATACAAGGAGTATTACCCAGTCTTTGTTGTGCCCATCTGTTCAAGTCTGAAGCCTGGAGCCAGGCTCTACGTCGTGCTCCTATGGCTATAGCAGAGGTTCTGCTAACATCCTGTAAATGGAAATATGTAAATAGTTCGAAATATGTAATAGTTCATTTGTTATAGAACAAATTATTTACCATACATAGTTCAATCATGTTTAATGTATTTAGCAAATTTGTACCTAGTTAACTAATGTTTCATGTAAAACAGATCTGTTACTCTGTTCATTTTTCATTCATTGTAAACCGCACCTGATCTGTGGAAGGTAGCGGTATATAAGCAACTGTTAAATAAATAAAATAAAAGAGTCTAGAGAAGCACGAGAAAGAAACCAAGAGATATTTTGGCTATGACTAAGAAGTAAGGAATAGTCTGCAGCCTTGGGCTCTGATAGAAAAGGAGTCAAGAGAGATAATTTCTTTGTGACCTCCTGGAGAGATAGACTCAAATAAAAATATAAGAGATTATCCTTGTTGCCAGCATAGATGTTTGGATGGTTTGACGTCCAAAGGCATCAAGTGTTCTAGATTCACGACCTGGTGGATAAGAAGAATGCTTCTTCTTGCTTTTTATCTTCCTCATTGCTGATTCCACTACAATGGAATAATGGGGAAGTTGAGTCTTTTGAAACCCTGGAGAGGGGGGCACCTGATACAGATCATCAGTTACTGTAGAAGGTGGAGGAAACCCTTAAAAGGTGTTTCCCAGATTTTCAGAAGAAGATCCTGCAAAGAATGATGCAAAGGAAGCATTATATTTTCCTTTTCCGCAGGAGAGCCTTGAGTGGGATCACAGCCAGGGATAGGAATAGAAAGGAATGTTGCCATGTCAAGGAGAAATTTCTGAAAAGAAGGATCTCCAATGGGAACCATCCCTGGATAGGCTAAAGTTGAAGTAGTAGCCTGGGCACCGGAGGAAGTACTGGTCCGGTGCAGAAAAAGAGCCCCACTAGATGGATACTGGTACTGGCAATTACAACTTGAGACAGTCAGTACTGCATCGTCCATGCCAGGTATCGACTCCAAACTAGGTATAGAAAGGAGCAATCCTGGAGAAAAAGGCATGGAAGTGGCTGGTCCCGATGTTACTGTAGGAACCGGCATCGATACCGATACCGGTGTCTGTGCTGGAATCGAAGGCGATACCGCCATCAAAGCAGTCATCGGAGGCTGCTCAAGCGGTACCGAGGCAACCAAAAACCCTTGGTGAGTATCCTCGGTACTGCGCATCCGGAATCGATAAGCGTCGGTTCCGAGACGCGACGGTACCCAGGATTCCAGACTCAGCATCGAAGGAAGCGAGTCTATCGATGCATGTCTTGAGGGTACCGACGTCGGTGGTCGTATCGGCGATGCTGCCGATACTGGAAAGTCAATCTGAAACGTATCGATCGGTCCCGAAGGCACCGAGAACGCCAGATGACGATCCCTGGCGAAGAGTGGATCACTTAACACCAGTGCCGATGCCGGGGTATCAGTACCGCTCGAAGCGGATGCCACCACCGAGCATGGCTCAGGTATGTTCTGTGAGGGGTGAGCCCCAGGAACAACCTGAAACCCCTGAAAGGCTTTGGAGCCCGAAGACTCCCGCCGGGGTTTTGAAGCCAATAGGGTCTTGAGGGCAAGGCCGGAGCCATCATCATGCTTGGCATGAGACTTACCACTCAAGGATTGGCTAGTCTTAACAGACTGTTCAGGGGTTACCTGATCCTGTAGAGAAGAATTGGTCAGTGCCCTGACACTGGAAGGAAACTCAGTATCGAGGGAAACTCGAAATGAAAAATGTCTTCTCATAAGATTGTAGCCTAATGGCTCCGGAGGAAAAGAGTCAGGATCCAAACAGGTTAGACACCAGCTATTGGAGTCTAAAAAGAAAACTGTATTTCCACAGTTAAGACACTTCTTAGGAGAAGGCTCCATGATGGAGAGGCCTTACAGGCCTAAAAATTTAAGACAGAAACTGAGGGAAAAACTCTCCCCAAGTTTGAGAAAAAGAAAAGAAAAAACCCACCGGCGGTACCGGTGGAGGCGGGAAAAACAGCCGCGACCACAAGAAAAAAGAGAATTAAAGAAAAAATTTTCTGCGGTGACAGGACGTCCTGCCGGCTCCGCGGAAAAACGAAAACTGAGGAGAGACAGTTGGAAAGGCAGGAAGACAGCACGCAGGCACTGAGGGATGTTCCCAAAAGCTTTCTGATTGGACGTTGGGGAGCGTTCCAGCGCAGGCTCCGTCGGTACCGACATACCCATATGTGAAGACTCATTCCTGCTTGTTCCTGGAGATAAATTTCATAGAGAAAAGACGACATTTTTTTTGTAAAAGAAAGAAAAGCACCAGCAGTACCGGTGGCGTCGAGGGAAGGCAGAAGTGACCACAAGAAAGTAAAAATAAAAAGAAGAATTTTCTGCAGTGACAGGAATACGTCCTGCCGGCTCCGCGGAAAACGGAAAACTGATGAGAGGGAAGTGAATGGGCGGGAAGGCAGCGCGCATGCGTGTGGGATGCTCCCAAAGCTTTCTTTTTGGACAGTGGGGAGCGTTCCCACGCAGGCTCCATCGGTACCGACGTACCCATATGTGAAGACTCCTTCCTGCTTGTTCCTGGAGATAGTTACTTCTCCCCCAGAGAACATGTAACTTTCTGGGGCAGTTTTCCAGTGTTCTTTTAATATATATATTTTAATATATATATATATATAAAGGTATATCTGTTATAACATTAGCATCTCATTGTGAACATAAGAACGTAAGATATGCCATAATGGGTAAGACCAAGGTCCATCAAGCCCAGTATCCTGTTTCCAACAGTGGCCAATCTAGGTCATACGTACCTAGCAGTTTCCCCAAGAGACACAGGTTCCACAATGCTTGTACTGGGTCAAGCATCGATATCCTGGGTCCCTTCTTAATAATGGTTTATGGACCTTTCCTCCAGGAACTTGTCCAAACCTTTTTTAAACCCAGCTACACTAACAGCCTTTACTACATCCTCCGGTAACAAATTCCAGAGTTTGATTACACGTTGAGTGAAAAAATATTTTCTTTTATTAGTCTTAAATGTCCTAGTCTTTCCATATTCTGATAACGTAAACAATCGATCTACGTTTACCCGTTCCACTCCATTCATTAATTTATAGACTTCTATCATATCTCCCCTCAGCCGTCTCTTTTCCAGGTTAAAGAGCCCTAACTTTTTTAGCCTTTCTTCATAGGAGTATCCTTCCATCCCCTTTACCATTTTGGTGGCTCTTCTCTGAACCTTTTCTAATAACGCTATATCCTTTTTAAGATACAGCAACCAGAATTGCACACAATATTCAAGGTGCAGTCTTACCATGGAACGATATAGAGGTATTATATCTTTTGTTTTACTTTCCATTCCTTTCCTTATGATACCTAGCATTCTCTTTGCTCTCTTGGCCACCGCTGCACACTGGGCCAAGGGTTTTAACATGTTATCCACAATGATGCCTAAATCTTTTTCCTGGGTGGTGGTTCCTAATGTGGAACCTTGCATCGTGTAACCATAGTTTGGGTTGTTCTTTCCTAGGTGCATAGCTTTGCACTTGTCCACATTAAATTTCATCTGCCATTTTGATGCCCAGTCTTCCAATTTATCAAGATTCTCTTGCAATTTTCCACAATCCTCTTGGGTTTTAACAACTTTAAATAGTTTTGTCTCATCTGCAAATTTGATAACCTCACTCATTATTCCCTTTTCCAGGTCATTTATGAATATGTCAAAAAGCAGCGGACCCAGAACAGATCCCTGGGGTATACCACTATTCACCTTTCTCCATTGGGAAAATTGGCCATTTAGCCCTACCCTCTGCTTTCTATCTTTTAACCCAGTTCCTGATCCACAATAGTACACTGCCTCCTATCCCATGACTCTTTGTGATGTCATGCTTCAAGTGATCTTAGTTATGAAGCAATGACAGTACCCCAGATGCCACCTGACTAATAAGCTCAGGAAGAGGGCTGTAGGGAGGAGCTTCTGGTTTTCTAAATGCCAGTCCTTCAGATTTGCCAACAGGTCAGATTTTCAGAACATTCACAAAGAATGTTCTTTCAGGTACTTTTTAAACATGTTAGTTCAGTACAGTAAGCTGCAGATCTTGCATATCCTGAAAACCTGACCTCTCCAAGTATTTTAAGAAAAAAGATGGAAGCCATTCTGTATACAAAGTGGGCAAGCCGATCAGCAGCGCTCAGAAGGGTTATGTCTTTAATAACCAGCAAACCAGCAGACAAGTAATGTATAGGCTATAGTTTCCAATAATACTGCTTTCTCCTCTACTCTGCCGATAACATGGAGGCCTGAAAACATCGACGACCGAAGGCATCGAGAGTTCCCGCCTCCTGGCCCAGAGGATTTGAGGAATGTGTCTTGGCACTTTTAATTTGATGCATTGCCGATTCCACTACCATTAAATGGTGTGGTAACTGTCTTCTGGAAACTGGGACACTGCGGTACCCGGTACATGGTATCGAGCCTCCGAGAATGTGGAGAGACAGTTAAGGGTGTTTCCCACATCCTAAGCATGAGGTCATGCAATATCCAATGAAGAAGGGGGGCTGCTGGATACTGAAGAATTTCCAGTTCTTCAGCTCTCGGTTCCTTCTCAGAGGTCACCGTAATGGAGAGGCCCCGAGAAACGTCCCGTATAAAGCCTTGAAAAGACATGTCCTCCGGAAGAGACAGATGGCATTGTGGGGAAGGAGAAGGATCTTCTGGAAGGGCCTCCATTTCCCTGGTACCAATGGATTCATTGGACAAGTCTGAATCGGAGGACTTGAAGTATCCCGGCTCGGCCCGTCGACAGTACCTATCAAAATTGGCATCGGAATGCCTCGATACCAGACCCTGTCAGACGGCTGCCTGGGTGAGAATCTTCACAGTCTTGGCAAGTGCATATATCTATATGATTTGCAAGGGATTGTGGGCAATGCAGTTCATTCACACCAGACACAGCTGCTCACAATAATTAGTTGTGCTTTTGGTAAAGCCAAAAAGATATTTATTTATGGGGTTATTTCTCCCAACACAGATATGCTTGGTAGCACATAAATCAGGTTACTTGCTTTCAGTGTTAAACTTGAAAAAACAAAATCAGGAAAACAACATTTTAACTTATCAGGCAATCAAAGCAAAAGAAATAAGACCTGGTTGATAAAAAACTGGTCTTTTCTGTAGGCTTAGCTAATATTTTCTTAGCATGTATCAAACAACAAACCAAAAGCCACAAAGAAAGAAAAAAACCTGTTCTTTTCAGGTAAACTTCTTATATCTTCAGAAGTGATTCTCTCAGTGCTCACAAGCAATTAGGTAAGGCTCAATTGCTAGCAGTTATCCAGCTGAAACCCCTTAGCTGACTTGCTTTCTACTGCGTGGCTAGAAATCCTACACAGGAGCTTTTCTGAGTAGATTAAAGAACAAGTTTGTATTTCTTTGTGATGGTTGCTGTACTTTATAACAGAAAATCACCAAAGGAGTTTAGACAGAGAGCAGTCCATGTAAACAGATTCTTCATCTGCTATCACCCCCTCTTCTTCAACAAGCATGGGTTCAATATCATGGATGGGCACAGATGAATCTCCCAATGGAGCACTTTCAGGAGAATACTTGTTTCCCTGTTTTTCAAGGTTATAGCTAGGGCATAGATCAGTGTTCATACCTGAGCTTCCATTGCTGTTAGAGTTCCTCTCTATATAGCCTGGCCAGTATGTAGTCCAGTTCTTATGTCCAGCCTTCCAATCCAGATCCCTGGACACTGGATCTCTCTTCACATACCTTCTGGCACGGGTCTTAGGGTCCCTTCCACGTGCAGCCGTCTCCCTCACAGGTACCGTCTGGAGATTCCTAGCTCTGCAGCACCATTCCTCTGGCTTTCCCCAGTCCAATGGTGTATGCTGGCCCTTGGAATGCCTCCCACTATACGTACTGCTCTGGACTCTTCTAGACCTCTCAAAGGCTTTTCTCCTCTTTCTTCCAAAGGGTTTCTTTCCCTCTCTGTCCATCCGGTTTGGCTTCTGCTTCTGATGATCCTTCAGATGAAACTGAGAATATGCAAGCTGATCATGAAGATGATGATGATCCTGAGGATACTTCTCTGTAGAATAAACTCTACCTTTATTCTGCTTAGATGAATGCTCCTCCCTAACACAGCGCAGCTGTGCTGAATCAGGCCCTGCCCTTTGAGATGAGTGCTTAGGGATTACCTCATAGCCCTCCTGATTGAACACACGTTTCCCCACTTCAGCTCCTCTAATGGCTGTTGGAAACCTGGTGCATTCTGGGACCGGTAGTCTTTCATGGGAAAATTCTGTTTTCTTATTTCTACCAGAACTGACAGGTTGCTTGTTCAGAGTCACTTCACCTTTTCTATAGCTCCTTCCTGAGCTATGATAAGCTTCCTTATCACAACCCTCGATGCCGGACACTGATTCTAGGGCTGGAATGGGTGGTAGCATGGAGAACAGCACAATGGTCGATGCAGATACATGCGGTACCGGTGTTGGTAACGATGGCTGTGGAACCAATTGCAGAGGCTTTAGTGGTAACGAAGCTGCTAGCAAGGTTGCTAAACTCCGCTCAATGGCCAGGATACGCTGATCCATGGAGCCAGCTGATGCCTGTTTATTGGTACTCAAACAACAGGCCACGACCACAGAGCATGGCACCAAGAGCTCTCTTGAGGTGGCGGCCTTGGGAGCATCTTGGGACCCTGTTAATGCTTTGGAGGCAAGGACCTCCCGCCAGGGCTGTTTGGCCAGTGTACTCCCCTCCAGGGCAACGCCTAAGGCATCTCGATGCTTAGAAGGAGATCTACCCTTGGAAGACCAGCCAGCCTTTGAGGAAGACCTGGGTTTCGATACCTGAGATCCGTGGGAGGAAGATGAAACCCTCGACGACGTCGATGCAAGCGACATTGCATCGGAGGCAGAGAGGCTGCAGAATTTCGCAGCTGTATTCTGCAGACCCCTCTGTCATCTTCCTGCAGAAAGCGTAGTTACTCACCTGTAACAGGTGATCTCCAGGAACAGCAGGAATTTAGTCCTCACATATGGGGGTATCGTCGGTACCAACGGAGCCTGTGTGGGAACGAAAATGGTACCGCCACACTTAGTACTTTTTTTTTTTTTAAACCACTAGTTGGCTTTTCCATGTTTTAGGAAGGTGGGGCCTAGTGCCCAAAATGGCGCCTAGCACCAAAGAGAAAAGTTTCTGAAAAGAAACAGTCTAAAGCCTAAGGTTTATGGGGTTCTTTTGAAAAGAAAAGAACCGGCCGTACCGGTAGGCATCGTGTGGTAGGCAAACGCGACCACAAGAAAAATTTAAAGACAATTTTCTGCGGTGACAGGGAATAGATCCTGTCGGCTCCGCGGAAAACGAAGAACTGAAGAGGGACAGTTGGAAAGGCGGGAAAGGCAGCGCACATGTGCTGAGGGATGCTCCCAAAAGTGTTCCTATTGGACGCTGGGGAGTGTTCCCGTGCAGGCTCCGTCGGTACCGACGATACCCCATATGTGAGGACTACATTCCTGCTTGTTCCTGGAGATAAGGCATTCCGACGGCAGATGGTCTGGTCCCAAACATTTGAGACAACAGTCATGGGTGTCGGTAGCAGAGATAGTACTGCTACATTTGGAACACTTTTTGAAACCATTAGTTGGTTTATCAATCTTAAAGGAAAAAGGGGCCTAAGGCCCAAAATGGCACCTAAGCACCTGGAGGGCAAAGTACCCTCAGTGAAAAAACAGAAGTAGGCTTTTTTTTTTTTTTTTTAAAGAAATAGAAATGGAAAAACAGAAGAAACACAGAAGATGCCGGTGCTAGCAACGAGAAGGCAGACGTGACCACAAAAGTAGTAAATTTTCTGCGGTGACAGGAATTGCTCCCTGTCAGCCCCGTGGAAAACAAAAAACTGAGGAGGGAGAGTTGGAAAGGTGGGAAGGCAGCTACGCAGGCGCAGTGAGATGCTCCCAAAAGCTGGGAAGCGTTCCCACGCGGGCTCCGTCAGTGCTGACGTCACCCATATGTGAAGACTACATTCCTGCATGTTCCTGGAGATGCTTACTACCTGTTCCTCTGATCGTATCCCCTCCCACCTCCTTAACTCCATCTCCTCTGTCACGCTTTCCATCACACACATTCTCTATCATTCTCCACTGCTACCTTTCAAGCAGCCTTCAGGAATGCTCTGGTCCCACCTCTCCTCAAGAAATCTTCACTTGATCCTATTTGTCCATCTAATTATTGACCCATCTCCCTTCATTTCCACAATTCTTGAATGTGCAAGTCTCTGCTGTTGCCTTGAATTTCTTTCAACTCAAGCCCTCCTTGATCCACTGCAGTCTGGCTTTCGTCCTTTACATTCTACTGAAATGGCCCTTGCCAAAGTCTCCAGCGACTTGTTCCTGGCTAAATCCAAAGGCCTTTACTCAGTCCTCATTCTTCTTGACCTTTCTGCTGCTTTTGACAGTGTTGACCACCACCCTTCTCCTCGATAAATTGTCCTCACTTGGTTTCAGGGGCTATGTATTGTCCTGGCTCCCTTCCCCTCTCCCCCAGCGCTCTTTCAGTGTCTGTTCTGGTGGTTCTTCCTCTACTGCTATCCCTCTCTCTCAGCTGATGTACCCCAAGGGTTTGTTCTAGGTGCTCTCCTTTTCTCTCTCTATAATCAGTCACTTGGTGCTCTCATCTCTTCCCATAGTTTCCAATATTATTTTTATGCTAATTCTCCACAAATCTATCTAGAGGGAGGAGTGGCTCAGTGGTCAGGACAGGTTACCTCAGGCCAGAGGGCTAGGAGTTCAGTTCCCACATAGAGACAAGTAACCTCAGGTTGGAGGTCTCTAGTCCCATGGCCACTCCTTGTGGCCTTGGGCAAGTCACTTAACCCTCTCCATTGCCTCAGATACGCTTAGATTGTGAGTCCTTCGGGGATGAGGAAATGAAAAGTGCCTGTTAGCATTCGTTTGTAAACTACTCTGATACACAGGGTAAAGGGCAGTATATCAAGTGCCTAAACCATAAACCATCTATCTTCACCTGATATTTCTCCTACACTGCAAGCCCATATATTTGCCTGCCTATCCAACATTGCTGCCTGGATGTCTCATCGCCATTTGAAATTGAACATGACCAAAGCTGAACTCTGTCGATAGTGTTCTTCTGCTTCCTCAGCCTATAAGCGCCTCCCTCTCCTCCTCCACACATATCCAACAGATGGCTATAACATGTCATCATTTCTCTCTATAATGTTTACAAAAATTTGCCCTTTCCTTTTTGAACACACTACTAAAACACCTGTCCACTTTTTAATCACCTCTCACTTAGGTTACCGCAACCTCCTCCTTGCTGGTCTCCCCTTCCGAGTCATCTTTCTCTCCTTCAGTCTGTTCAATACTCTGCTGTGCGGCTAATCTTGCACCAGTCCCATTATACTCATATATAGCGTAGTTACTCACCTGTAACAGGTGTTCTCCAGGAGCAGCAGGAATCAGTCCTCACATATGGGTGACGTCGGCGCCGACGGAGCCCTCGCGGAACAATTTTCCCCAGCTTTCAAAGAAAGCTTTTGGGAATTGCAGCGCGCATGCGCGGTCGCCTTCCCGCCCAAGGGTGCCATCTTAGCCAGTCTGATGACATAGCTAAAAGACAGCATAAAATGTGTAAAAAACTATACGCAGATAAGTGCAACTCCACGGGGAGGAGGGAGGGTTGTGAGGACTGATTCCTGCTGCTCCTGGAGAACACCTGTTACAGGTGAGTAACTACGCTTTCTCCAGGACCAAGCAGGAAGTCAGTCCTCACATATGGGACTCCCAAGCTCAAGGCTACCGGAGACCCTAAGCACAAAAATGAGCTCCCTCTAGCTCAGCGGCACAGAAGGAAGGAATCTTCACTGAATTAACACCCACCGGTAGCCCCCATCCGGGATGGAGGGTAGGAGTTGCTCAAACCTCGAAGAGATTTCGGAGGACTGCCTGTCCGAAAGCACTGTCCCTACGGGACTCCCTCTCGAGACAGTAATGGACCGCAAAAGTCTGGCTCGAAGACCAGGTAGCGGCCCGGCAGATGTCTGCCAGCGGAACAGAGCGGAGGTAAGCCACTGACGCAGCCTTCGCCCGAACACAATGAGCCGTGACCCGACTCTCTAGGGAGAGTCCGGCTGCCTCATAAGCCCAAGCGATACAGTCAGCGACCCAGATGGACAGAGTACGCTTGGAGACCGGGAGCCCCAATTTATTGGGGTCAAAAGACACAAAGAGCTGAGCAGCTTTCCGGTGCTCCCGCGTACGGTCAAGGTAGAAGTTCAACGCCCTTCTACAGTCCAGGGTATGCAGGACTCGTTCAGCTCGGCTGGAGTGAGGCCTGGGAAAGAAGGTTGGAAGTACCACCTCCTGATTCATGTGAAAAGGGGAGACAACCTTTGGAAGAAATTTCGGGTGAGTCCGTAGGACTACCCTATTCTTGTAGATCCGAGTGTAAGAGGGATCAGACACGAGGGCCTGCAATTCACTTACGCGCCTAGCGGAAGTGAGGGCTATCAGGAATAAGGTTTTCCAAGAGAGAAAACGTAACGAACAGGTAGCCATTGGCTCAAAAGGCGGACAGGTAATCCGCTGTAACACCACATTCAGATCCCAGTCTGGCGCCGGAGGGCGCAGAGGCGGCTTAAGTAGAAGAAGACCTCGTAGGAACCGCGCCACGAGGGGGTCGCTGGAAAGAGGTCTGCCACCCACCGGCACGTGATGTGCTGAAAGAGCACTAAGGTGGACTTTGACAGAGTTGGACTTGAGTCCCAGATTAGAGAGGTAGAGCAAGTACTGCAAGACCACCGACACCGGGCAGGAGAAGGGATCCTGAGACTGCTGGGCACACCAGACGGAGAAGCGGCGCCATTTAAGGGCGTAGCATTTGCGGGTCGAAGGTCTCCGAGAAGCTAGGACGACCTCCTCCACCTCCGCCGGCAGTAGAAGGGGAGCAAGAACTACCCTTTCAGCAGCCAGGCCATTAGATTGAGAGATCTGAGGTTGGGGTGCAGCAGAGACCCCTGATCCTGTGTGAGGAGATCCGGCTGAAACCCCAGAGGGAACGGATCCTCCACCGCCAACTGGAGCAGGAGTGGAAACCACGGCTGTCTGGGCCAGCGAGGGGCCACCAGGATCATGGAAGCTTTGTCTCGGAGAACCTTGAAAAGAGTCCGAGAGACTAGCGGGGTGGGAGGAAACGCATACAGGAGGCTCCCGACCAAGAGATCAGAAACGCATCCGCCGCCATTCGGCGGGGATGCGGCTGACGAGAGCAGAAGCGAGGGAGTTGCCGGTTGAGAGGACTGGCAAACAGGTCCACAGTGGGGAGTCCCCACATCAGAAAAAGTTTCTGGACTACCAGGGGATCCAGACGCCACTCGTGCGGCTGGAGCAGCCTGCTGAGTTTGTCCGCCAGGCAATTTTCCTGGCCTGGGAGATAAACTGCCTTGAGAAGGATGCCGTGATTGACGGCCCAAGAGCAGAGCTTCTGAGCTTCTCGGCACAGAAGGAAGGAGCCTGTGCCCCCCTGTTTGTTCACGTAGAACATGGCCACTTGATTGTCCGTCTGGACAAGGACGGATTGGTGAGCAGTCAGGTGGGAGAAAGCTTTGAGCGCCAGGCGGATTGCTCTGAGCTCCAAGAAGTTGATCTGTTGAGCAGATTCCCATTCGGACCAGAGACCCTGAGTACAGGCCCCTTGGCAATGTGCTCCCCAACCCAGGAGTGAGGCATCGGTCGTCAGCACCCGAGCCTGCTGAGGAGGCTGGAAAGGCATTCCGAGCACGAGGTTCGGCCGATGAAGCCACCACTGCAGGGACGATGCCATCGGCTCGGAGACGCGCACTAAGTCGGCCAGACCGCCGGTGGCTTGTTTCCACCGCTTGCGAAGGCACCACTGAGCAGGCCGCATATTCAGGCGGGCATTGGGGGTCACGTGGACAGTGGAAGCCATATGGCCGAGGAGTCTCAGGAAGCGCCTGGCGGAGACCAGGGAATGGCTGCGAAAGCGGCCGGCGAGGTCCACGAGCCGCTGAGCCCTGTCGAGCGGCAGGAAAGCTCGTGCCTGAGGAGTGTGCAGCCTTGCGCCGATGAACTCGAGATCCTGTGAGGGGAGCAGAGTGGACTTTGCGAAGTTTATGACAAAGCCTAGGTACTGCAGGAGAGTCACCGTGCGCTGAGAGGCGATGGTGACCTCCTGGGAGGACGCTGCTCTGATGAGCCAGTCGTCTAGGTACGGAAAGACGAAGAGGCCGTGAAGCCGGAGATAGGCCGCCACCACCGCGAGGCATTTTGTGAAGACTCGCGGCGCGGAGGACGGGCCAAAGGGTAGCACCCTGTACTGATAATGGTGCCCGGCCACCACAAACCTTAGGTACTGGCGGTGGCTGGGGTGGATGAGGATGTGCGTGTAGGCATCCTTTAGATCCAAGGAGCATAGCCAATCTCCCTGCTGGAGGTAGGGCAGAAGGATTCCAAGGGTAAGCATCTTGAACTTCTCCCGCACAAGGAACCTGTTGAGGTTGCGCAGGTCCAGGATGGGTCTGAGGCCCCCAGTCCTTTTCAGTACTAGGAAATACCGGGAATAGAAGCCCTGACCGCGCAGGTGGTGGGGCACCGGTTCCACCGCCCGATCCCGAAGGAGACCCTCCAACTCCTGAAGGAGTAGGTCCCTGTGCAGGGGAAGCCGTGGAGGTTCCCCCGGGAAATAGGGGGGAGGGACCTGGTGGAAGTGTAGGAGGTATCCATCTCTTACGACTTGAAGTACCCAGGCATCTGACGTGATGCTGGGCCACCTGTGGGCGAAGTGAACCAGGCGGCCTCCGGTGCTGGGAGGAGCCTGCCGAGGGGGAGAGGCTATGCTGAAGTAGTCAAAAACCCCCACCCTGCTGAGCAGGGGCCGGTGGTGCAGGCTTGGGGGCCTGCTGCCTACGGGACCCGTTACCCCGTCCCTTGGCCTGCTGACCCTGTTGGGGAGCTGCGGAGGCCTGATATGGGGGGTAGTGTTTATAGGCAGCCGCCTTCCTCGGGTAAAAGGCCTTCTTTCCCGAGTCCTTCTTTTTCTGGGAAGGGGCGGAGGTCTTCCTAGAAAGTCGCGTCCTGGTGAGGGTCTCCGTCTCGAGTTGCGCAGCCTTCTCAGCCATGGGCTTGCCAAAGAGGTTCTCACCTCTGCAGGGGACATCGACCAACTTGTCCTGTACCCAAGGCTCAAGGTCAGAGGACTGAAGCCAAGCTTGTCGGCGGGCAGCGATGCCAGCTGCGGCCACACAAGCCGATGCTTCGAAGCCATCATAGGCTGCTCGGGACATGAATTTGGAGCAATCCCGAATACCAGTCGTTAAGGCCAGGAATCTCCGCAAAGGTTCCTCGGACAGCCCAGCGGAGAACCCGGCTAATTCTTTAGCCAGGTCTCGGAGGTACATGCCCATGTACAGCTGGTAGGTCTGGACACGACAAGCGAGCATAGAGCCCTGGAAACACTTCTTGCCAATGCCATCCAGGGTACGGGCCTCCCTGCCAGGGGGCACCGAAGAGTGCATCTTTTGGCTCTTAATCCTGTGCATGGCCGATTCCACTACCATGGAATGGTGTGGCAGCTGTGCTTTCTGGAACCCGGGGCTCTTGCGGACGCGATAGATGGAATCGACCAGCTTGCTCAAAACCGGCGAGGAGGCCGGACTCTCCCACATGCGGAAGAGTAGTCGTTCCAGCATGGGAGGAACCGGTACAGTAAAGTGCTCCCGGGCGGGAGAGTCATACTGGAGGGCGTCGAGCTCCTCGGCCTGAGGCTCCTCCTCAGGATCCGCAGGGAAGGCCAAAGCTTTGGCCATGTCCCTGACGAAATCCGAGAACCGGGCATCCTCCGGTGGGGACAGCTTCCGAGGCTCGGACTCAGGTGAGTCCGAGGGGACACACCGAGTCCGGAAGGAATCAGGTGACTCCTCCTCTTCCGACTCCCAGGCCGACTCCAAAGAGGAATCGGTGGGGTCGACTCGGGCGGGCGGCGGCGCCGGCCGCCCCGACGCCGATGGAGTCGGCGTCGACGACCTCAGTCCCGAACGGGAGGCCGAGGGTGACCTCGACCGAGGATCGACTCGAGCCCGCAGGGACTCGAGGATCGGCTCGGTCTCCGGGGTCGACTTAGACGTCGACGTCCCGGCGGTCGGGGCAGCGGCGCCAGCCAGGCTGGCGATCAGTGCCCGCTGCTGGTCCATGAAGGCAGAGAGTCTGCACTCCAAGGCCGTCAGCCTGAGTCCGACCTCAGGTGACCCAGCAGACCCCGACTCGGGCCCCGACGGCGTCAGGCCCGACGTCGGACCTCTCGGAGGCGAGTCCAGCAGGACCACAGGACTTACCCGGGCAGGAATCTCCGACTCTAGGCGAGGTCGCTTCGAGAGGTGCTCCGTCTCCAACGGGCCGGGACGGCTATCGGGGCTATGCGACCTGGCCCTCGCGGAGCCAGGAGCGCCCACCGACGCCGCCCTCGCGGCCTTGTCCTTCCGTCGATGGTCCCCGGAGGGAGAACCCCTGTCGGAGGAACTTCGGCGACGGTCAGAGCTGGAGCCTCTGGACGCCGAAGCCTCCAACGAGGTCCGGGTGCGGCTGGGGTCGACGAAGATCCTATCCCGCTGATGCCGCCGACTTCTCAACGCTTTGGAGGACATTTTGCCACAGGGTCCACAGATCATTTCATCATGATCCGGGCCCAGGCAACGGAGGCAATTATCATGTGAGTCAGTGAGTGACATATTTCTGTCACACTGACCACAGCGTTCGAAACCACTGGCAGCCATCGGGGGAAAAAGGGCCCCTGCGAGGTCAAATGACCGGGCTGCCAGCGAAAAAACTCGAAAACGAAACTGACCGAAAATCAGAAAACCGAAAAGAAAAGGAAGGACTCGCAACGGCGTCGCGAGTCCCGGCGGGAAAACGACCGGCGTCGAACCCGAAGGAAAAAAACACGAAAACTCAAGAAAATCAACTTTTTTGCGGGGACAAGACGGGGACGTCTGTAGGGCTCCGCGGAAAAAAGAAGACTGGCTAAGATGGCACCCTTGGGCGGGAAGGCGACCGCGCATGCGCGCTGCAATTCCCAAAAGCTTTCTTTGAAAGCTGGGGAAAATTGTTCCGCGAGGGCTCCGTCGGCGCCGACGTCACCCATATGTGAGGACTGACTTCCTGCTTGGTCCTGGAGAAAACCCCTCTTCTCAAATCACTTCACTGGCTCCCCTTCCATTTACGTATCCAATTCTAACTTCTCCTTCTTACATATAAATGCATTCATTCTACTGCCTCTTATTACCTTTCCTCCCTCCTCTCTCCCTACAACCCTCCTCGTGAACTGCTCTTCTGGCTTCTTCCCTCTATGCCTCTCTTCCACTGCCAACTCCAGACTTTGATCTTTTCATCTTGCTGCTCCTTATGCCTTGAACAAACTACCTGTATCTTTACATCAGGTTTCATCTTTCCCACTTTTCAAATCTATGCTACAGGCTCTCCTCCTTCTGGCCACTTTTGAATCTTAATCTTTTGTTCTCCGTCTCCTTACCCTTTCCTATTGTACCCTCATTCTCATCTATTATACTGTCTGTCTTGATTAGATTGTAAGCTCTGCTGAGGAGAGTCTAATATGTGACGTGACCACCTTGATTGAAGGATAAGGTGGCATACAAATCTGTCTAAATAAATAAATGTGTGTCCGTAAGTGCTGAGCATGCCTTGTTAGTAGTAGTAGTAGTAGTAGTAGTAGTAGTAGTAGTATAGGATGGAATTTCCCAGCTTTAATTCTTTTAGTCAAACACGTCTGGCTTCCAAGATTTCCATTTTTAATTTGAGATATTTTGCAAGCATTTGATTTGAGAAAATTGTTCATTTGCACAGTTTGGGTGCCTTGACATCCAGACTGTGAGGCTACAAAACAGGTTTAATAGGCCTATGCAGAAAACTAGTGCGGCCTTTAAGCACAGATACCACCACTTTTAGGCACACAATGTTAATGAAACTGTAGAAATGGACATGTGCGTAAACAGCAATGGAAAAACTGACGCACAATTAACACCAAGAGTATTTAAATGCATTTAAATTACAGGCAAATGAGCAGCACATAATACATTGATATGCAAATATTGGCTGCGCCCAATACAGAGAAACGCATAGAGGATTTCACAACCAGCCATAGTGCCAATATCTCTAAGCCTGGGTTAGAGGTGGCTGAAACATCTAGCGCATGCCCCTGACAGTATTTTGATGGCATCAGGTGCTTTCACCAATGGCTGGATCATCTTCCCCTCAGATGATCCAGGCAACAGGGAAAGTCCCCAATGCCATCAAAATACTATTGGGGGCCACTGCCCCTGATAAAGCAAATCCTGATGGCCCAGCAGCCCCGATCCCCCCACCCGCCAAAGTAAAAATAATGCTTGGTGGCCCAGCGGTCCCAAACCCACCACCCCCTCTCAATACCTTCAGAAACGAAGAGTGCTGCCCACACGCTCCCACTCTTGCCCTGCCATCCTGAAAAATGTCAGCGCCTGGTCCCACATGGTGCATTCTGGGATGCAGTAGTCCAGGTCAGACTGCTATATAGATGGCAGTCTGACTCTGCACGGGTGCATCCTAGGATGCATCGTGTGGGATCGGATGCTGCCATTTTTCAAGATGGCAGTGCTCCCATTTGTTTCTGAAGGTACTAGGAAGAGGTTGGGGGGGAACATTGGGCTATCAAGGATTATTTTACTTGTGCTAGGGGGGGGAGAAAAATCAGGGCCGCTGAACCACCAGGAAGTCGTTTTCTGTAAAGGGCACCAGCCTCTGACAGTATTTTGTTGGCATGGGGAGCTTTTCCCGATGCCTGGGTCATCAGAGTTACATTTCCCCTCAGATGATCCAGGCATCAGAGAAAGCCCCTGATGTCATCAAAATACTGTTGTGGCTCCTATGCAAGTTAGCCACACGGTGCCAGTTTCTCTGGGAGAGCATGCCAAACTTGCACTGATTTCTTGTGCACATGTGTTTGGCTTGCTCTCCCAGTTTAAACTGTGAGCAAAATGGCAGTGTTAACGGGTGGCTCATTTGCATGCAAACCCCTTTTCTCCATGCCCAAGTTGAAATCGCATGCTATCTGTGTGCTGCAAATAGATGTAAAAAGCTGATAGAGCGCGACTTCAGTGATGGCTTTCTGCATCAGCCTGTAAATTTGGGAATCACTATCATGTGAGTACACAGACGTTTCAGAGAAAGTAAGACTCACAGAGCAAGAGCAAGAAAAAAAAAAAAAAAAAAAAGCAGCCACCCTTCCCCCCCCCCCCCCCCCACCCCACACACATTTCGTCCTCACTCGGAAAGGCAAGTATCTCAGGAATACTCACTTGTGATGCCCTCAGCAAGTATGTCTGACATCTTGCAGCAGGATGAGAGGATCCTCATGCTGAAATGGTCCATGATCAGCACCTAGGAATACAGAGTAATCAAAGAGGTAGTCAAGATGAAGAAAATATAAGATGAAACAGGATTGGTATGCCACATCCTACTGGAGATTTAGCCTCTAGAAGTAATCTTCCTAAATTTACTTGTCCACTCTATCATGCCTCCTGAAGGTGTGGACAGAATTCCAAGCAGCTACTTTACAAAAATTATTTCAATGAAGAACATGCTTTTGCAGCAAAATCTCAGAGCATTTCTGGAATGTGCAGAAGGGATACCAGCTTCAAAGTTGTAGTTTGATGAAACACTCTTAAAACCTAAGCAATAGTCAAAAATTAAAAGATCATAGTCAATACAGGGTCTGGCAAAGCCTCACAGCCGGCAAATGGCTTTACAGGAAAGATTTCAATCAGGCAATTAAGCTTTGTCCACAAAGCCTTCTCAGTGTCAGAGCCAAAGATTCTCAAGAGATGCAGTAAAACGCTAATCACCTAAAAGGTGACATTATCTGGTAAGTAAAATGTCTGGACTGGTCTAGCATAACTCCAGGAAAGGACAAGCGGGTTGAGTTCCCCTACCAGCAGATGTGGGAAGACAGAAAACAATAAAAACGTCCTGTGACATTATCACTGCTATACTACTGATGCAGTTAGGGGCACACTTCAGTATTCATCCCCCATGATCCCTTGACCACACAGGACCTCAATGAAGATAATGAAGGAAAGATCATACAGAACTATGTGCAATGACTATGCACTGGAAAGTCTTTGGAAGATGGTCTTCCAGGAAGGTTATAAACCCGCAGGGCCAAATTGCAGAGTAAAACCGCAGAGCACAACCTGAATTGGTCTCGCAGGATCTAGGAAAGGACATTACCTGTTAAGTAAAATGTTATCTTCCAGTTCATCCTGATAGACCAGACCGGACAAGTGGAAAGTACCAAAGTCATGACTTCACTAGGTGGGAAGATGTCATGGCAACCTTCAAAAGTTCTGCACCGAAGACTGTGTCCACCCTAGTGTGGACATCCCAAGCGGTAATGCTTAACAAAAAAGTGTAGAGATGTCTGTCGCTATCCTGCAATTGTCAATATGAGTGACAGAGCTACACTCTGCCCAAGATGAGGCCTGCGCCAGGACTAATCCGCTCGCAAGATCTCTGGGACCATTCGGTACCGCAACAGATAAGCAGAGGCCACCACCTCAGGGTAGCCTTAGTGGATGCCTCTCTGAAGAGGACCAGAACTTGTCTGACTGCCGGAAGGAGTTGGCGAGTTTAGATTCCTAAGGAGTACCCTTCTGATGTCGGCCAGGTGAAGGACCCATTACTCCCACTGGCACTGTTCCAAAGAAAAAGGAGGAAACAAACCATTTGATTAACAAAGGCAGATGGTGCCTTTGACAAAAAGGAAGGGACCGGCTAAAAGGATACGGCCTCCTCTAAAAAAAAAGACAAATGTGGTTCTCTGCATGAGAGCCAGCAGCTCCAAGATATGGCACGCTGAGCATAATCTAAGAGATGGTCTCAAGGGCCAAATACTTAAATGTGGCCCAGTTTTAAGTTCTCAAAAGGTTCAGACATTAATCCAAAGATGGAACAACAGACTGCAGGGGACAATGCATGTGTATGGCCCCCTGAAGGAAGTGGGAAAACATCTGGGTGCAAGTCCATAACGCAACCCGCCACCGGCCCTCTAAAACGTGACAAAGCTGCAACTTGAATCTTCAAAGAACTAGGGGTCAGTCTCTCATCAAAGCTAATCTGAAGGTAGGTAAGCAAAGAGGAAAAAAATCCACCTTCCTGAGAGCTACATGACACTTGTAACACCAGTGCTCAGACATCAGATGGCAACGCAGATAGAACTACACTTTGCTTTCAAGAGCAGGGATACCACAGCCGAGTTATATCCCTTACATGCTAGGCATCACCTCAAAAACCAAACCATGAAAAGGGAGCCAAGACGTCCAACAGGACCGGCCCCAGACATAACAGCCATCGGCCTTGCAGAAGGTGCAAGGGCAGTCCTCTCAGAAGCCACATCAGATCCACGAACCAGGGCCGCCATGGCCCATCCAGTGCCAACAGAATTACTAGGCCCAGATGGTGCTCTATGTGGCAAAGCACATGCCTTAAGAGACCATGGAGGAAACCCAAGGCTAAACCAGGGTGATGCCCTCAAAGCCGACCTCCTTGCAGAAACTGAAGAATCTGTGCACCTTGGCAATGGCCCGCGTCACCATCAGATCCATCCACTGTCTAGAATCCATTGGCATGTCAAAAGGGCTGCCACTTTCCGGAATTTAGGAGCAATGACAGATAATTTGCCTCCGCATGGTCAACGTTGACATTGTACAGCACAAAGAGGGCCAGCAGATTTCATTCCACTCAAAAGAACAAGAGGACCATCTCCAGGACCACTCCTACACTATGTACCACCCACCTCTTGACATACACCACCGCTGCGGGATTGAGAAGATCCAGACCACTTGGCCCCAGACTAGGGGGACGAAAATGCATGAGGGCCAAGCGAACGGGTCATACCTTGAGGAAATACAATTGGCTATTTTCCATCTCTCACAGTCAGAGGCTAATCTCAAACCAGCAAACTTCGTTACGAGGCATGTATTTTGCCAAAAAGCCATGCCTCTTCCTTACTGCTCCAACAGCCTTGAGCAATCTGCTCCTCACAATGGGTCTCCCAGACAGATCATGGCTCCTCTTATCATCAACGACAGCCAGAGGGATTTGTCCAGTGGCATGCCGTTCTTTATATTGCCGGGCTGACACTAAATGTAAATTAGCCCTTAAAACAAATATATTTTTCTACTTTAGTAGATAATTCGCATAATTTGGCCTCAAACCTGTAACCTTCAGGTCCTCTTCCAAGATGAGCTATTAGGTCTTTTTAGTCACCACTATCAAAATCCAAAAGCCAGAAGTAGTTCCTGACCTTGGGAGCTCGCTGCCACCAAAAGGCCACTAGCTGAGACAACAGCTTTGCCCCTCTCTCTGTAGGCAAGAGGGCCCTGCCTGCATGAGAGTCAAATAGGGCTGGAAATACTCCAGTGACAGAGGATCCAAGCTGATTCCTGCTGCAGTTAAATCACCCAGCCAAGGCTCTCCAGAAACTGCACCATTCTGGCTGACAATCTACCTGACTGCTTCCTACTGAGACCTGGCCGGAATAAGACAGCCATCAAGATAAGGGTGCACACATAGCTGTTGAACCTCCCGAATGAGAATGTGAACAAAAATGTTTTGCCAGTTCCAGTGATGAGAAAAACTCCCCACACCAAACCACCTGGATGACTAACCCCATCATCTCCATGCAGAAGAGAAATTTTCAGGTTGACACTTATGCCTTTCAGATCATGGCTTAGTCTGAAGGAGCCATCCTTCTTGCCCCCAAAAAAGCAGAAAGAATATCAGCCTTTGCATCTTTAGGCAGGAGATACAGCACAATGGCCTGGAGACAAGGCAGTCTTTCCAGGTTAGCTTAGATGGCAGCCTTTTTGGATCCAGAACCACATAGAACCACAAAGGTGTCCGAAATAGGTTCTCTGCACTCCAGAATGTAGCCATGCTGAATAAGAACATATAAGAACATAAGATATGCCATACTGGGTCAGACCAAGGTCCATCAAGCCCAGTATTCTGTTTCCAACAGTGGCCAATCTAGGTCATACGTACCTAGCATAGCAGTTTCCCCAAGGGACACAGGTTCCACAATGCTTGTATTGGTTCAAGCATTGATATCCTGGGTCCCTTCTTAATAATGGTTTATGGACCTTTCCTCCAGGAACTTGTCCAAACCTTTTTTAAACCCAGCTACACTAACAGCCTTTACTACATCCTCCGGTAACAAATTCCAGAGTTTGATTACACGTTGAGTGAAAAAATATTTTCTTTTATTAGTCTTAAATAGTTTACCCTGTAGCTTCATTGCATGTCCCCTAGTCTTTCTATATTCTGATAAGGTAAACAATCGATCTACGTTTACCCGTTCCACTCCGTTCATTAATTTATAGACTTCTATCATATCTCCCCTCAGCCGTCTCTTTTCCAGGTTAAAGAGCCCCAACCTTTTTAGCCTTTCTTCATAGGAGTAGCCTTCCATCCCCTTTACCATTTTGGTGGCTCTTCTCTGAACCTTTTCTAAAATTGCTATATCCTTTTTAAGATATGGCGACCAGAATTGCACACAATATTCAAGGTGCAGTCTCACCATGGAACGATATAGAGGCATTATAATATCTTTTGTTTTATTTTCCATTCCTTTCCTTATCATACCTAGCATTCTATTTGCTCTCTTGGCCGCCGCTGCACACTGGGCCGAGGGTTTTAACATGGTATCCACAAGGACGCCTAAATCTTTTTCTTGGGTGGTGGTTCCTAATGTGGAACCTTGCATCGTGTAACCATAGTTTGGGTTGTTCTTCCCTAGGTGCATAACCTTGCACTTCTCCACATTAAATTTCATCTGCCATTTTGATGCCCAGTCTTCCAATTTATCAAGATCCTCTTGCAATTTTCCACAATCCTCCTGGGTTTTAACAACTTTAAATAGTTTTGTGTCATCAGCAAATTTGATAACCTCACTCGTTATTCCACTTTCCAGGTCATTTATGAATATGTCAAAAAGCAGCGGACCCAGCACAGATCCCTGGGGTACACCACTATTCACCTTTCTCCATTGGGAAAATTGGCCATTTAGCCCTACCCTCTGCTTTCTATCTTTTAACCAGTTCCTGATCCACAGTAGTACACTGCCTCCTATCCCATGACTCTTTAGTTTTGCCAAAAGTCTCTCATGAGGGACCTTGTCAAAGGCTTTCTGAAAGTCCAGATACACAATATCAACCGACTCACCTTTGTCCACCTGTTTATTCACTCCTTCAAAAAAACATAACAGATTAGTAAGACAAGATCTTCCTTGTCTAAAGCCATGTTGGCTGTCTCCCATTAGGTCATGACTATCTATATGCTGAGTAATTTTATTCTTTATGATGGTTTCTACCATTTTTCCCGGTACTGATGTCAGGCTCACCGGTCTGTAGTTTCCCGGATCACCCCTCGAACCCTTTTTAAAAATTGGTGTTACATTGGCGATCCTCCAATCCTCAGGTATTAGAGATGATTTTAATGATAGTTCACAGATTACTGATAGCAGGTCTGCAATCTCAAATTTCAGTTCTTTCAACACCCTTGGATGTATACCATCCGGCCCAGGTGATTTGCTACTCTTCAGTTTATCTAATAGTTGTAGGGACATCTTCCCGATGTATCGATATTTCCTTCAATTCTTCCACACCTTTAAATACCACTTCAGTCGTGGGTAACATCCCTACATCTTCCTCAGTAAAGACCGAAGCAAAGAATTCATTCAGTCTCTCCGCTATCGCCTTGTCGCCTCTTAGTGCTCCTTTAACCCCTTTATCATCTAATGGACCAACTGACTCTCTCACGGGTTTTTTGCTACGAATGTACTTGAAAAGGTCTTTATTTCGCGTTTTTGCTTCCGCAGCAAGCTTCTTCTCAAATTCTCTCTTTGCCTGCCTTATCAATGCCTTGCATTTGACTTGCCAGTGCTTGTGCTGTTTCCAGGTTTCATCATTTGGCTCTTTTTTCCATTTCTTGAAAGATGCTTTTTTGGCAACAACAGCCTCTCTGACCTCACCTTTAAACCATGCTGGCAGTTTTTTGGACTTCCTTCCACTTTTCTTAAAGCGTGGAATACAGCTGGTCTGGGCTTCCAAGATAGTATTTTTCAACAACACCCAAGCTTGATGTACGTCTTTAACCTTTGCAACTGCTCCTTTTAGTTTTTTCTTAACTGTTTTCCTCATTCTATCATAGTCTCCCTTTCGAAAGTTAAAGGGTAGTACTGTGGATTTCCTTACTATCCCTCCTCCACTAATTAAATCAAAGGCGATCATGCTATGATCACTATTGCCAAGTGGCCCCAACACCCTTATCTCTTGCACTACATCTGGTGTTCCACTAAGGACTAGGTCTAATATTGCTTCCCCTCTGGTCGGTTCATGAACCAGCTGCTCCAAGAAGCAGTCATTTATTTCATCTAGGAACTTTATCTCCCTAGCATGTCCTGTTGTGACACTGACCCAGTCGATGCCGGGGTAATTGAAATCACCCATTATTATTACTGCACTGTAACTTTTGCTAGCTTCCTTGATTTCTTTGAGCATTTCATCATCCATTTGTTCATTCTGGCCAGGCGGACGATAGTACACCCCCACTGCCATCGCCTTCCCCTTTTTACATGGAATTTCAATCCATAGAGATTCTACAGCAAATTTTGTTTCTTGCAAAACTTTAATCCTTTCTGACTCAATGCCCTCTCTAACATAGAGCGCAACCCCTCCACCAATTTGATCAGCTCTATCATTTCGATATAGTTTGTACCCAGGTATCACAGTGTCCCACTGGTTGTCCTCCTTCCACCATGTCTCTGATATTCCAATCATATCTAACCTCTCGTTTAGTGCTATATATTCTAACTCTCCCATCTTGTTTGTAGACTTCTAGCATTTGCATACAAGCATTTTAGAGACTGTATTTTATTCATATTAATTTGGCTATTGGTAGACATGGGTAATTTGGGATCTTTAAGTTCTGTCTGCTCCATACTCGAGGGCATTTGGGCTACTTTACTCTTTTTTGGAACCTCTCTGCTTTTTGTAGTATCCTTCAAGGATACATTCTTCCGAACCATGCGCTCTTGGGCGACTGTCGGCTTTCCCCTATTATCTAGTTTAAAAGCTGCTCTATCTCCTTTTTAAAGGTTAATGCCAGCAGCCTGGTTCCATCCCGGTTAAGGTGAAGCCCATCCCTTCGGAAGAGCCCCTCCTTTCCCCAGAATGTTCCCCAGTTCCTAACAAATCCGAACCCCTCATCTCTGCACCATTGTCTCATCCACGCATTGAGACTCCGGAGCTCTGCCTGCCTATTGGGTCCTGCGCGTGGAACGGGAAGCATTTCGGAGAACGCTACCCTGGAAGTTCTGGATTTCAACTTCCTACCTAAAAGCCTAAATTTAGCTTCCAGAACCTCCCTACCACATTTTCCTATGTCATTGGTACCAACATGTACCAAGACAGCAGACTCCTCCCCAGCACTATCTAAGACCTTATCTTGATATTCATTACCCAGTGATCGGTAGTAAAACAGGCCCACTTTTGGTGAAAGAGGCAGATGGCCATCCATTGGAGGCAACCTCGGATGGGCCACCATCCCACCACTGCGCTGGATTGGAGGGGTTACTTCTGGAGGAGGAAAGTTACAGGATCCACAGGCTCTGAGAATGGAGAATGGACAATCTGAGCTTGAGAGCTGGGAGAGTGTAAAAGATGACTTCTCTGGATAGTATTGTTGAGAGTCTGAGGCCCTGAGGGACCCCATATCGAGGACAAGGAAAGCGAGAAGATGCAAATGAAGACAAAACTGCCCATATCCAAGACCCACTGGGCTTATCCTCCAGGAGACAAGGTTTGGACTCTCCCAACTCCTTAACCAAATAAGAGCTTCCCTTTAAGGCAAGAGTAGATCACTGGGACTTAAAGAATGTATCTGCCATCCAATGGTGTAACCATAGTCAAGGTATCTTTGGCTGCTAGATGAACCAGGCATACCTAGTGTCTGCTAAGAACATTGCTGCCAATTCCATAAGGGCTCATGTGTTGTCCTCAGGGAGCAACTGTAATAAACATAACTTTTTGCACAATAACAGACTCCTCAGTGAAGCAAAGAGTTAATTTAATCACATCACATTACATTCTTGCAAGAAAGGATGAAATGCTTGACTAAACTTTCACACCTATCCTCTGTTTCACGGTTCTTTTATAGTACACTATGTCCTCTCCCCCTTCCAGCATGTCTATAACTCATTGGTTAATACTTCCGCACCTGTGTCAGGCTACGTGTTACTAGCCACGTAGTCTCTCTTCCCAGGATGCAGACATACAGCAAAGGAAGTCATAAAATCATTACATACTACACTATGTCCTCTCCCTCTTCCAGCATGTCTATAACTCATTGGTTAATACTGTCTCACTCCACTTGTTTGTACTGCCACACCTGCGACAGGCTACATATTACTAGCTGAAAGCATGTATATGAATAGGGGATACCATACACTATTAGAATGACTAAAACTGAGAAAGAGTTAATTCTGTTCAGAACCTTGCTTAGAAATATTCTCTAGTAGGTGGAAGTGTACATGTCCTGAAATAATAAAAGGGCACGTTGTACCCCAGCCTCTCTGTCTCAGGGATACCAGATAGCAGTGCCTCTCTGTCTCAAGGATACCAGATAGCAGTCTCAGGGTTATTAACTAAAATACTTTCAGGGTTAGTGATTAGTAATTAGCAGATATCAAGATATCAAGGTTAGAAAATATCAAGTTGTCAGCAGTTAACAAATATGTCAATTAGGTCACTCTATATTATGGAATCCAGTATGTTTCCTCATAATGGCCATGTAACAGTAAACAATTATGTCTCGGACTCCATTTATGGCTCCACATTGACCCACACCAAATAAGTTGAACTACAATATAATAAACATACATGACGTATAATGACATTAAGTAAAATTATGCTGTATCATCTAAAAAGCCTTATAAATAAAGTGAACCATGGCTGAGAAGTTAGAGTAAACAGGGAGAACGTGTGTCTCTCAGTTTCCTCTCCACAAGGCCTTGGTGTATTTTTCTACAGAACCGTGTGTATTTATTGTGTATTTGATAACCTTCCCAGTGTTTGTGAATGTAGTTCTTTATAGCTTCAAGAGCCCTGTGAGGTTACTGGTGAGGGGAGAGTCAAGTAAGCTCTTCACTAGCCATGTACTCTCTCCTTTCAGGATGCAGACATACAACAAAGGGAGTCAGAAAGTCATTGCATACAAAGTTATATTACAGAGTGGTGAATGAATGGAATACAAGAATTATATTACATTGTAAAAATAACATATCACATTTGTTTATAGCACAACTGTAGCCACTGAAGGAGAACACGAGCCTTCAAACCTCCACAAACTGCCGCCTGGCACCTTATGATCCAACTGGTCCTTGAAACTGTCTCCACCCTCTATCGAATAGCACACCTGGTGACTATGGCAACATGCACATACACCTTAGGAAAAATGCAGCCACTTATCCAAATCATCCAGGGGAAGGGGCAAAGCTTGTTCATAGCCCTTCAAAGGGGAATCTGTCAAGTTCTATTCCATTTGGACATTACTCTTAAGAATCTCCAGGAAGGGAAAGGCCTTAGAATGACTGCAAACGTCCTGCAAAACAGGGTGCCCTTGTGACTTCTCTTCCGCAACAGAGATATTAGACAGCTTCTAGGGAGATGGTCAGTGTTGCAGACTCATCTCTTTGAAATGGACAATAACTGATTCCTCCTCTTCTTCAGGTAGGAAGATCTCACCCACCTCAGATTTGGCCTCCTCTCCCAAGCTGCAGGAACCAGATCTAGGGAATCACCTTGAGTCTTCCGACCCCATTCGTTAATGAGATCTTTTCCATGGAGAAGCGAAGGCCAGGTTCTGACTATTCTTTGCCATGTGGAGGATGGCCAGGAGGATTGAGAGGCCTAACCCCAGATGCCCAGCCAATAGACCATGCTTGCTGGAGAAAAGAAAAGAATTCTGGAGAATAAGGACCAACCCAATGGCTCCATGTCACTTCTTGATTCCCCACTGGAGGGGATTGGTCTTGCTATTATAGGCCCTTTGACTCCTTCCCCTGCAACTGTCTACACCAAAGGTGTCTTCAGAGAGGTGTCTTTGCTGGTAGGCTCAAGGGATCCACTCCTGAAGGGTCTCTGGAGTCCTAAGTACAGTCCACCCAGCTTTTTGCCACAGGCCAGGAAGTATTTCTTTGGAAATGAAATGCAAATGTTCAAGGTAGAGGCCTATTAAGTAGTGCACTAACAATATTTAGCTGTTCATGCAGTCCAAGCCTGCCAAGCATACAAGGCGTGAACAACTTCCATGTGCAGAGACTGAACAGTTCAGGCACACACTGTGGCTGTACAAAGATTCTACATGTAGTTGCGATACAGCTCTGCACACAGAACCAACATGCAGTGTACGCTTAGCTAACATGCACAGCCAACATGAGCATGTGGAGACAGACTCAAAGCATGTGTGACTGTGGTTCAATTCTAAGGCTAGCACCAAGATGGTCACAACCCCCACAGCACTGGCTGCAAGAGTACAGGCACTAGAACAAACAAGAAGGTACTCGCTCACAGGAGTTCAGGACAGGCAGGCCCTACTGGGCTCCAGGCCACTCCCCTGCTGTCTAGAGCTCCAGGTACATAACTTCCTTGAGCTTCTTGAACCAAACCATTCTGGGGAAGCTGGGGACAGAGGCTGTGCAGTGAAGAATCTGGATCCAGTAGAAATCCTGGCTGCTCAACTGGTTTATTAATACTGATGGGAAGTTGAGCCTTCCCCTCCCCCCTCCCAAACAGGAAAATTCAGGGGAGTACCAAAGATATGACCTGGAGACATTCACATAGAGCTCTTCTGGGTCCACAGTGCTCTTTAGGACTCAAATAATTTTCAGAGCTTCAGACCTGCATGTACCATCTGCTGGAAACCAAGAAATACTGAAGTGTGCCCCTATCCTTCCATCAGCAGCAGTTATATTGTCTTTTCTGGTGTTTTCTCTCTCTTTACATCTGCTGATAGGGAAACACAACCCACTTGTCTGGACTGGTCTAGAAGGATGAACTGGAATCTTTTCTCACAGAGGAGAGCTTCTTCTCTGAAGGTGGCTATTTTTTGGCTTGCTATTAAAATTCCTCTAGAATATATGGAGGCACAATGGTGGCAATGCTATACGTTGCCATGGGCTAAATTCCTGAATTGATTCCTGGAGTGGGTATTATACACCCCCCTAGAGGGGGAGGGAAGTTGTGATAATTAGTAAGAACAAATTCGTGATGCATGGCAGGACTACTGTTCAATGAATAATTAGACTAAAACATTAACAAGGGTCTACCCCAGTTATTTATTTATTTATTTTGTTTAACAAACACTTATATACCGCACCTTCCCATGGATCAGGTGCGGTTTACAAAGAACAATTGTATGAACCGGCAAAACAATAGTAAGTACATGTTCATCTTACAGTTGGCAGCGAACAAAAGCTCATGTCAAGAATGGTTCCATTAACAGCCTAACATAAGAACATAAGATTTGCCATCCTGGATCCATTGAGCCCAGTATCCTGTTTCCAACAGTGGCCAATTCAAGTCACAGGTACCTGGTAGGATCCCAAAAGGTAGACTGATCCCATGCTGCTTATCCCAGGGATAAGTAGTAGATTTCCCCGACTCAACTTTAATAATGGAGTATGGACTTTTCCTATAAGAACTTGTTCAAGTCTTTTTTTTTTTCTAGCCCATCAATGCTCAACAGCGTTTACTACATCTTCCAGGAACAAATTCCAGAGCTTAATTACAAGTCAAGTAATACAATTTTTTTTTTATGATTACTCTTAGAAATAACTACTGAGTAGCTAGACATTGCAGGTACTCTCGTCTTTGCACTTTCGAAGGAATAAAACAACCAGATTCATGTTGAACTGTTGCACGCCCCTCATTACACCCAGGACAGAAGCTCTGGCTGTGCCGCTCTATCCCTCCCCCACACCGAGCTGCACTACCATCCCCCACTGCTGCTAATTCTGGGGGCAGGGCTGGGGGCAGCAGGCCATGTGCTTCGGCATACATGCCCTGAAACATCTGACCCCTCCGACAACTTCATTTGGTCAGAAGAGGCAGGCGTAGTAAAAGGGTAGCAGAGGTAAGGGGCCAATCTAGGTCACAAGTTCCTAACAGTTTCCACAAAAGACACAGTTTCCACAATGCTTGTATTGGGATAAGCAGTGGATTTCCAGGGTCCCCTTTAATAATAGTTTATGGACCTTTCCTCTAGGAACTTGTCCAAACTTTTTTAAACCCTGCTACACTAACAGCTTTTAATACATCCTCCGGTAATGAATTACAGAATTTGATTACACGTTGAGTGCAAAATATTTTCTCTTATTAGTCTTAAATAGGTTCCACTGTAGCTTCATTACAGTCCCCTAGCCTTTCTATATTTTGATGGGGTAAACTATCTACACTTACCCATTCCACTCCATTCATTAATTTATAGACCTAAAGTACACTACGTCGTCGCCATTAATAATACAGATCTACCTTATGGAACTCAGAGCAACTACTGACCTGAAGGACTTCAGGAAGATGCTAAAAATACATATATTACAGAAATGTTATGAGATAAATTGTTAATCTCCCTCATACCCAAACGACTCATTGTAATTAGCTCACAATTGGACTACAAGTGGAGGAGTGGCCTAGTGGTTGGGGCAAGGTACTACAGGCGGGAAGGTCGGTGGTTCAAATCCCACTAGAGGACAGCAACCTTGGGCCGGAAGGACTGGGGTTTCTAGTCCCGCAGGTGCTCCTTGTGGTCTTGGGCAAGCCACTTAACCCTCCATTGCCCATGTTCCCTGTAAGTATTAGTGTATGTCTCACATATCCCCTCGTGTTAAATGTATCCCCCAACCGCTTTGACCTGGTGAAAAGCGGGATATAAATGCAGCTAAATAAAATAAATAAATAAATAAAAATAAATAAAACAAGTGCAGTCCCAAGTTTATTGTTCATTGTAAGTAGCAACTCGAACTGTTATATATAGTTGATCTTGTTTACTGTAAACTGCATTTGATCTCTGGGAAAGTGTAGTTATTCACCTGTAGCAGGTGATCTCCGAGAACAGCAGGAATTTAGTCTTCACATATGGGTATCGTCGGAGCCTGCGCGGGAACGCTCCCCAGCATCCAATAGGAACGCTTTTGGGAGCATCCCTCAGCACATGCGCACTGCCTTCCCGCCTTTCCAACTGTCCCTCTTCAATTAAGTTTGTAGCCGAGTGAAAGGATAGAGGGAGAGAGGAAAGAGACAAAGATAGAGAGACAACTCCTAGGGGAGGTGGGTGGGTTGTGAAGACTAAATTCCTGCTGTTCCCGGAGATCACCTGTTACTGGTGAGTAACTATGCTATCTCCAGGAACAAGCAGGAATGTAGTATTCACATATGGGGACTCCCTAGCTGAAGATGCCAGGGAGATAGCCCAAGAAGGTGCCACCCTAGAAAGGTAGGCATCCTTCCTCCCATGGATCTCTGGCATTCCACCAGGGTTGGTGGGTAGGAGTTGAATTAGGTCTGAAAGAGATTTTGAAGAACAGCTTGGACAAAGGCGGCATCCCGACGGAAGGCTTTATCCAGGCAGTAGTGGGCTGTGAAGGTGTGCACCGAAGCCCAGGTGACTGCTCGACAAATGTCATCGATAGACACAGAGTGGAGATTAGCCATGGAAGTTGCCATGGCTCTCACGTTACGAGCTGTGACATGGCCTAGAAGAGGAAGACCCTTAATCTCATAAGCAAAGGATATGCATTGGGCAATCCATTTAGATAAAGTTCTTTTGGAGACGATGCAAGGTTCCACATTAGGAACCACCACCCAAGAAAAAGATTTAGGCGTCCTTGTGGATACCATGTTAAAACCCTCGGCCCAGTGTGCAGCGGCGGCCAAGAGAGCAAATAGAATGCTAGGTATGATAAGGAAAGGAATGGAAAATAAAACAAAAGATATTATAATGCCTCTATATCGTTCCATGGTGAGACCGCACCTTGAATATTGTGTGCAATTCTGGTCGCCATATCTTAAAAAGGATATAGCAATTTTAGAAAAGGTTCAGAGAAGAGCCACCAAAATGGTAAAGGGGATGGAAGGCTACTCCTATGAAGAAAGGCTAAAAAGGTTGGGGCTCTTTAACCTGGAAAAGAGACGGCTGAGGGGAGATATGATAGAAGTCTATAAATTAATGAATGGAGTGGAACGGGTAAACGTAGATCGATTGTTTACCTTATCAGAATATAGAAAGACTAGGGGACATGCAATGAAGCTACAGGGTAAACTATTTAAGACTAATAAAAGAAAATATTTTTTCACTCAACGTGTAATCAAACTCTGGAATTTGTTACCGGAGGATGTAGTAAAGGCTGTTAGTGTAGCTGGGTTTAAAAAAGGTTTGGACAAGTTCCTGGAGGAAAGGTCCATAAACCATTATTAAGAAGGTACCCAGGATATCAATGCTTGAACCAATACAAGCATTGTGGAACCTGTGTCCCTTGGGGAAACTGCTAGGTACGTATGACCTAGATTGGCCACTGTTGGAAACAGAATACTGGGCTTGATGGACCTTGGTCTGACCCAGTATGGCATATCTTATGTTCTTATGTTCTTAAGTCCCAAATGACTAGAGTCAAAAGCTGTAAAAAGTTGCGAGGACTTTCTATGTTGCTGTGTTCTCTGTAGGTAAAAGGCTAAGGCTCTTTTACAATCCAAAGTATGAAGGTCTCTTTCTGCATTAGAGGTGTGAGGCTTCGGAAAAAATACAGGAAGATAAATTGATTGATTTAAATGAACAGGCGAAACCACCTTTGCCATTAAGTGTGGATGAGTTCTAAGAACAACCTTATCATGGTGAAAACTAATGTGACGTGCAAAGGTGATTGCAATTAGGAAGATGACCTTCCAGGTCAAAAACCTAAGGGTTGTAGAAGCTAAATACTCAAAAGGTGACTTCATGAGCTGCCCGAGAACTAGATTTAGATCCCATGTCACCGGTGGTGGTTTAATGGGAAGTTTGGTTAATAGAAGACCTCTCATAAATCTGGATATAGCATAGTTACTCACCTGTAACAGGTGATCTCCGGGAACAGCAGGAATTTAGTCTTCACATATGGGTATCGTCGGTACCGACGGAGCCTGCGTGGGAATGCTCCCCAGTGTCCAATTAGAAAGCTTTTGGGAGCATCCCACAGCACATGCGTGCTGCCTTCCCACCTTTCCCAACTGCCTCTCTCCAGTTGAGTTTAAAGCTGAGACAAAGAGAGAGAGAGGGAAAGAGAAAGAGACAGATAGCAATGATATTGAAGGAATATTGCAATAGGGACCTCCCCTAACAGGATTACATAGCAGTAAGGAGGTTCATGGGATCTACTGGGGAACCCAGTAGAGGAACCTCAAGGATGACCTCACTGTGAAGTGGAGGTAATAAACCTGTAGGAAAAAAGAGTGGAGGTCAGATTCCTGAAAGGCAAGAGGGAACTCCGGTGAGAACTGGGGTAGTACCAAAAACGGTGGGCCTTTAGCAGAAGGCTTTATGATAAAAGCCGAGCTCTTTTGGCGACAGAGTGGCTCACCCTTGGAAGCAAAAAGAGAAGGCCGACCGGATTGTACAAACAGGCACAGTCCTTGTGGGAGGAAAAGGTATGGAAACCCCTTGTATCCCAAAAGAAAGGACAAACGCCTGAGGCGTTAGAGCCTGTGATTAGCTGAAGATCCGCAATGTCTCTCCTAACCGTGGTCAGCTAGGAGAGATACTGAAACATGGAGAGCTTCAGAGGTACCTGAACCTTAAGGTTATGGTGGAAGTTGTTAACTACCACAAATGTGGCTGTGAGTGTGGAACCCCAAACATGCTAGATAGCATAGGTATGGGTAAAGTCCATCTGTCAGAATCATATAGCTATATGAGCCTGGACAGTCAGGTAGATAAATGCAGGATAGCTATCTACCCATAGTGAATATCTCAACAGATAGATATATGAGAATATATCTATAGTGAGATACGAAGGGCATAAAATACACACAAAGATAAACATAGGCATCTGTAAGATGTATGCTACAGATATGAATATATAGGCCTCTATATAGGTGTCTGCAATGAAGCAGACAGAGATATGCCTACAGAACGGTATTCACATAGGAAAATGTGAAGAGGAAAGATTAATCTAACAACAAGAAGGTGGAACCTACTTGAGAAGATATATAGAGAATCTGTTCCCACTGGTTATGAGCTACAGGGATGCTAGGTAGTGAAATAACCAGGACGGTTATGTGAAAAGCAGAGGATGATATAAGTCTGCAGCCAGCAAGTCCCGAGTATTCTAGAACTCTAGCATGGTAAGTGAACAGGAGACGCATAAAAATGAGATACCATGCTGACCTGCTTAAGGGCAAAGAGGTATCATGCATTCTTACCATCAGGACGAGCTGCAAGGAGAAAAGCATATGTCCTGTATATTAAAAAGGAGATCCTTTCTAGTCATGGGAGACATGACTGAAAAAGCCATTTCCAGCCAACTAGGACAGTTGTTGGAGAAAAAAAAACCATGCTCTCTAGCAAGGGCCCATAGTGGAGAGCTTCTCTGTAGGATTGCAGAGAGCATGATGCAGGAGAATGAGGAGATAGAACTGGCTACTGGAGAGCCAGTACCTATGTCAACTATGCTGCCAAACCAAGGGGAATGGAGATGGCAGAAAGAGAAGACAATCCAACAAGCTTGTAGTGAAAAAGTTCCCAAGACAGATGACAGCACTGACTTGGAGCCACTACTAAGACCAGACAGAATGTTAGTGGAGAACAAAGCTGGTTGCTGGTGGACAAGAACCAGTGGTCCAAACATTAAGGCTCCTGCATTGGCAGCTGCTTGCCAGACAGCAGAAAGAATGGTACTGTTTAAAAACAGGAAGAACAGACAGAACAGGAGGAGAAAACTCTGGACATGTCTGATGAACTGCTTCAAAGCAAGATTGAAAAAGAAGAGTCAACTCAGAGAAGAGAACTCCGCACTGGAAAAGTAACAAAACTAGAGAGGCTGAAGAAAAGCCCTCCAGTGAAGCAATACCGCTCTTACAGCTTGGTAAGAAAGTAAAAAGAATGGAGCTGAAGACGACTTACAAAGTAGTGAGTCTATAGAAAGGAAAAAAGACATGCTGGCACAGGAACTATCATTTGATAGTGGTTAGACCTCTTTCCCTAGCAGGAAGAAGAGGAGAACTCTGTGCCCTATAGGCATGAACATCCTGACAGCTCATAGAACATAGAAAAAATGGATGTTTTTTGGGAAGAGATCCATGTCTAGGGTTTAGAATGAGAGCAGTGGAGTGCCTCTATTGAGAAGAAGCAATTGCGGATTCTAACCCCCAGAGTCACAAGCATCTGATGAAAATTGATCAGAAACCCTGCAGTTGCTGGGTTTGCTGAGCCTGGTGAGAGGTTGAATTCTACAGACCAGGACGATGTTTCCCCTGTTTGGGAACATCCGCATGATGGGTAAATAATGCATAAAACCCTCTTCTCCTATGGGAAGAAGGTTTGGCAGGACATTTCCTACCTACTGGGACAGAAGAAGGTGCAGAACAGCCCTTAGGAACAGGTAAGTCAGTGGACAACTGAGTAACCGGACGTAAAGACTCCTTGAAGAAAAGATTGTCTCCAGTACAAGGAGTATGTCCCAGTCTTTGCTGTGCCCATTTGTCTAAGTCTGAAGCCAGGCTCTACGTCGTGCCCCTATAGATATAGCAGGAATCCTGCTAGCAGACTCAAAAGTCTAGGGAAGCACGAGTAAGAAAGGAAGAGATACTCTGGAGATGCTTAAGCAGTGAAGAATAGTCTGCACTCATGGACTCTGGAAGAGAAGGAGTCAAAAGATGTAATTGCTTTGTGACCTCCTCAAGAGACAGACTCATAAAAAATATATGAGAGAATTCTTGTAGAAAGCATAGATGTCTGGAAGGTTTGACATCCAAAGGCATCTAGTGTCTTAGACTCACGACCTGGCGGATAAGAAGAGTGCTTTTTCTTACTCTTTATCCGCCTCATTGCTGATTCCACTACTATGGAATGATGAGGAAGTTTAGTCTTTTGAAACCCTGGAGAGGGGGGCACCTGATATAGGAGATCGGTTGCTCTAGAACAGGGGTCTCAAACTCAAATTGCTTTGAGGGCCAAATGAGGACTTGTAAAGTAACCCGGGGGCCGCACAAGACGCAGGCCTAATTTGCATAAGGGACCTCATTTGCATAAATATTTGCATAATGTTACCATAAACTAACTTTTAGTAAACATGCCTCTTAATGAGCGTATGGATAAAGAAAGACTAAAAGATTTCTACATTACTATAATCCAGTGCCAACCGCCAGGCACATTAGGAACTACTACAAACACTACCCATTTAGAACCCATAGCAAACCCACCGTATCGTAACAGCACTACCAGGACTCACAAAGCACCATACCCTAACTATCAAAAGGCAACACTGCAAATATTAAACCAATACATTTCAGAGAATAACAATACATGACCTACTGGGGAAAGAGAACAAGTGGCAATGTCAAATAGGAATTACATAAACAGAATACCTCAGCTCAGTTACACATGCAGAACATACACCATCACCAAACAAGGAATCAAAATTTAGAAACAGGAAGACAATAATTAAACTGGGAACCCCAAAAGCCAAACTTGGAATGTACAACAACACTGTAGAAATAAAACTATAAATTAATTTCCTCTTGTATTAAATAAAGCACAGACGTTAATGATGCACATTTCCCAGAGCTGACATATTCCAGTTAATTCAAAATAAAGAGATATTTTTATACCTTTTGTGCATTTTTTTTTTCAGTTGCAATTGTGCCAGCCACTTTCTTCTGGTTTCTTGGTGTCTTCTGCTAACTCTCCATGGTCTGCTGTCCATTTGTACTTTCTTCTCTCTTCTAGTTTTTTTTCCTTTCTCTCTCTGCATCTGCTTTAACATACTAATCTTTTTCCTTTTGCTCTTTCCTCATTCCTATTTCATCCACTCAAATTTTACCCCTCCATTCTCAATCCACACTTACTCACCCAGTACCTGGCCAATTGTAGATTTTTCTTCCCTCCCACACAAAATATTTTTCCCCTCTCCATTTTACTCTCCCAGCCCTATCCCATTCTAATCCTCCCCCAACATCAGCTCCCTTGTAGTTTCAGCCCCACCCAGCATCTGCTCCCTTCTAGTCCCCGCATCATCAGCCCATTCCAGTCCTATTCTAGCCCCACCATCAGCCCATTTCCTGTCCTTGCTCCCCCCAACTAAGCCCATTTCCAGTCCTAGCTCCCTCCCCTCACAGCCCATTTCCTTTCTAAGCCCCCTCCCCATCAGCCCATTTCCATTCCAAGCCCCCCTCCCCATCAGCCCATTTCCATTCCAAGCCCCCTTCCACTCAGCCCATTTCCATTCCAAAACCCCGTCCCCATCAGTTATTTGCAGTTCAAGCCCCCCCTTCTACTCAGCCCATTTCCAGTCCTAGCAACCCCCCCAGTCCATTACCAGTTCTAGCCCCCCCATAGCCCATTACCAGTCCTAAGCCCCCCAACAGCCCACTTCCAGTCCTAACCCTCCCATCACCCCATTTTCATTCTTAGCCCCCCCATCACCCCATTTTTAGTCTTAGCCCCCCCCAATCAGACCACCTCCAGTCCTAACCCCATCTGCCCATTTCCAGTCCTCGCCCCCCCATAGCCCATTACCATTCCTAAGCCCCCCAACAGCCCACTTCCAGTCCTAACCCTCCCATCACCCCATTTTCATTCTTAGCCCCCCCCATAACCCCATTTTTAGTCAGCCCCCCCCAATCAGACCACCTCCAGTCCTAACCCCATCTGCCCATTTCCAGTCCTAGCCCCACCATAGCCCATTACCATTCCTAAGCCCCCCAACAGCCCACTTCCAGTCCTAACCCTCCCAGCACCCCATCTTCATTTTTAGCCCCCCACCATAACCCCATTTTTTGTATTTTCCCCCCCCCAATCAGACCACCTCCAGTCCTAACCCCATCTGCCCATTTCCAGTCCTAAACCCCCCCCCCCCCATCAGGCCAAGTAAATAAACTAAAAACAAAACCCTGTCTGCTGCTGCTGCTGCTGCCGCCGTGGTAGCAGCACAATCAGCTGTTCGCGGTCCCTTCTCCTATGCCCGGAAGAGCCCCGAGCCTGCTCCTTTAGCGGTGAGCTTGTCAAGCCGCGCGAGAGGGAAATATTCTCTTTGCATCTTGAAAAGCCCGCCGCTAAAGGAGCAGACTCGGGGCTCTTCCGGGCTGAGGAGAAGGGACCGCGAACAGCTGATTGTGCTGCTACCACGGCGGCAGCAGCAGCAGAAGACAGGGTTTGTGTTTTTTTTTTTTCCTCCGTCGCGGGCCGCACAAAGTTCGGTTGCGGGCCGCATGCGGCCCGCGGGCCGCGTGTTTGAGACCCCGGCTCTAGAAAGTGGGGGTATCCTTAAGAACATAAGAACATAAGATATGCCATACTGGGTCAGACCAAGGTCCATCAAGCCCAGTATTCTGTTTCCAACAGTGGCCAATCTTGGTCATACGTACCTAGCAGTTTCCCCAAGGGACACAGGTTCCACAATGCTTGTATTGGTTCAAGCATTGATATCCTGGGTCCCTTCTTAGTAATGGTTTATGGACCTTTCCTCCAGGAACTTGTCCAAACCTTTTTTAAACACAGCTACACTAACAGCCTTTACTACATCCTCCGGTAACAAATTCCAGAGTTTGATTACACGTTGAGTGAAAAAATATTTTCTTTTATTAGTCTTAAATAGTTTACCCTGTAGCTTCATTGCATGTCCCCTAGTCTTTCTATATTCTGATAAGGTAAACAATCGATCTACGTTTACCCGTTCCACTCCGTTCATTAATTTATAGACTTCTATCATATCTCCCCTCAGCCATCTCTTTTCCAGGTTAAAGAGCCCCAACCTTTTTAGCCTCTCTTCATAGGAGTAGCCTTCCATCCCCTTTACCATTTTGGTGGCTCTTCTCTGAACCTTTTCTAAAATCGCTATATCCTTTTTAAGATACGGCGACCAGAATTGCACACAATATTCAAGGTGCGGTCTCACCATCGAACGATATAGAGGCATTATAATATCTTTTTTTTAATTTTCCATTCCTTTCCTTATCATACCTAGCATTCTATTTGCTCTCTTGGCCGCCGCTGCACACTGGGCTGAGGGTTTTAACATGGTATCCACAATGACGCCTAAATATTTTTCCTGGGTGGTGGTTCCTAATGTGGAACCTTGCATCGTGTAACCATAGTTTGGGTTGTTCTTCCCTAGGTGCATAACCTTGCACTTCTCCACATTAAATTTCATCTGCCATTTTGATGCCCAGTCTTCCAATTTATCAAGATCCTCTTGCAATTTTTCACAATCCTCCTGGGTTTTAACAACTTTAAATAGTTTTGTGTCATCTGCAAATTTGATAACCTCACTCGTTATTCCACTTTCCAGGTCATTTATGAATATGTCAGAAAGCAGCGGACCCAGCACAGATCCCTGGGGTACACCACTATTCACCTTTCTCCATTGGGAAAATTGGCCATTTAGCCCTACCCTCTGTTTCTATCTTTTAACCAGTTCCTGATCCACAATAGTACACTGCCTCCTATCCCAAGACTCTTTAGTTTTGCCAAAAGTCTCTCATGAGGGACCTTGTCAAAGGCTTTCTGAAAGTCCAGATACACAATATTAACCGACTCACCTCTGTCCACCTGTTTATTCACTCCTTCAAAAAAACATAACAGATTAGTAAGACAAGATCTTCCTTGTCTAAAGCCATGTTGGCTGTCTCCCATTAGGTTGTGACTATCTACATGCTGAGTAATTTTATTCTTTATGATGGTTTCTACCATTTTTCCCGGTACTGATGTCAGGCTCACCGGTCTGTAGTTTCCCGGATCACCCCTCGAACCCTTTTTAAAAATTGGTGTTACATTGGCGATCCTCCAATCCTCAGGTATTAGAGATGATTTTACTGATAGTTCACAGATTACTGATAGCAGGTCTGCAATCTCAAATTTCAGTTCTTTCAACACCCTTGGATGTATACCATCCGGCCCAGGTGATTTGCTACAGTTTATCTAATAGTTGTAAGACATCTTCCCGATGTATCGGTATTTCCTTCAATTCTTCCACACCTTTAAATACCACTTCAGTCATGGGTAACATCCCTACATCTTCCTCAGTAAAGACCGAAGCAAAGAATTCATTCAGTCTCTCCGCTATCGCCTTGTCGCCTCTTAGTGCTCCTTTAACCCCTTTATCATCTAATGGACCAACTGACTCTCTCACAGGTTTTTTGCTACGAATGTACTTGAAGGTACATTAAAGGTGCTTCCCACAGACCTAGCAGGAGATCCTGCAAGGAATGATGCAAAGGAAGCATTATGTTCTTCTTTGCATTGGAAGGAACAGAGCCTTGTGCAGGAACATGTCCAGGAATAGGAATAGCAAGTGATCTTGCTATTTCCAGGAGAAAACTCTGAAAAGAGGGATCTCCAACGGGAATCTCCTTTGGACAGGTTAGATCAGAAGAGGTAGCTCGAGCACCGAAGGATCTATTCAAAAATATAGGAATAGAAGGTCCTGCATGGTACAGGGTGGTATCCTTAAAGGATGATTGCTGGTACTGGCTGTCAGGAGCAGCATCCGTCAGTACCTCATCGTCCATGCCAGGTATCGACTCCAAGCCTGGTATTGAAGAGAGCGATCCTGTTGAAAGAAGCAGGGCAGTAGCTGACCACGATGCTACTGTGGATACCGGTAGCGATGCCGACACCGGTACCGATGTCGGAGCCGAAGGAGACACAGACATCGGAGTAGCCATCAATGATAGCTCAAACGGTACCGAGGAAATCAAAGACCTCCGGCAGCCATCCTCGGTACCAAGCCTGTGGTACCGATAGATGTCGGTACCCATGCGTGCTGGTACCCAGTCTTCCAGACTAGAGATCGATTGCAAACTCGGTATCGAGGGCAATAAGCCTGATGAACAAAGCATCGCAGGAACCGACCGCAAAGGTAATGTGGATATCGGTACCAAGTTCGGTACCATGTCTGATACCGGTGGATGAAGGCCAACCGGTGGCAACTCAAACGGCATCGCAGGAACCGAGAGTTGCAGATCCGAATCATCGGAACCGAGCCTTTGGTACCGAGGGGAGCCGGTACCAAGGCGAATCGGTACCCAATCCTCCAGACTGGAATCGATTCCAGACTCGGCATCGAAGGAAGCAAGTATATCGATGCACGTCTGGAGGGTACTGACGTCGGTGGTCGTATTGGCACCGGTACCGATACCGGAAAGTCAGCCTGGGGAATAGCCACCGGACCCGAAGGTACCGAGGATGCCAGATGACGATCCCTGGTGAGGAGTGTTTCATCCAACACCAGTACCAGAGCCGTGTTATCGGTACCGCTCGAAGCGGATGCCACCACCGGCCACGGCTCAGGTATGTTCTGTGGGGGGTGAACCCCAGGAACAACCTGAAACCCCTCATACACTTTGGAGACCGAAGACTCACGCCGGGGTTTTAAAGCCAGTGGGACCTCGAGGGCAAGGCCGAAGCCGTCTACATGCTGTGCATGAGACCTACCACTCGAGGACTGGCTAGTCTTAACAGACTATTTGTGGGTTACCTGATCCTGTGTAGAAGGAGGACGATGCCCTGAAGTTGGAGGGGAACCGGGTATCGAGGAAATCTCGATGTTGAAATCTTCTTCTCACCAAACTGTTGCCCAAAGGCTCCGGAGGAAAAAGGTCAGGCCCCAAACAGGTTAGACAGTGGCTTTGAGGGTCTAAAAATAAAGTTGTACCGCCACAGTCTGAACATTTCCTGGAGAAAGTGGTCGGCAGTTCCATGAAGGAAAAAGAAGAGGCCTAAAGGCCTGAGACACTATGAAGAAAAAATAGTCCTTGAAAAAGGAAAATTTCACAAGAAAAGAAAACACCGGCGGTACCGGTAGCGTCGGGGAGACAGCCGCGACCACACGAAAAAGAAAGAAATAAAACAAAATTTTCTGCAGTGACAGGAGGACGTCCTGCCGACTCCGCAGAAAAACGAAAACTGAGGAGAGGCAGTTGGGAAAGGCGGGAAGGCAGCACGCAGGCGTGGTGGGATGCTTCCAAAAGCTCTTTGATTGGACGCTGGGAAGTGTTCCCGCGCAGACTCCGTCGGTACCGACGTACCCATATGTGAAGACTCATTCCTGCTTGATCCTGGAGATAAATGAGATAACATGCTGACCTGCTTTAGGGCAAAAGGTATCATGCGTTCTTACCATGAGGACGAGCTGCAAGGAGAAAAAGCATATTCCCGATTGGAAATACTATGGACCAAAGCAGGGAATTGGCAACTCCTTAAGCTTTCACGTAAGAGAAGGCCTATGTCCTTTATATTAAAAAGGAGATAGTGAAAAAAGGGAGAACTAATTTATAGAGCTCCATCAGCCACTCCAGATGACCTACCAACTATAATAAACCTAGCGTCCAGCATCCAGCTTCCAAATAAACCGAATTGGATCTTAGGGGACATCAATCTGCCATCATTACAAGACAATCAATCAGCCGCACTCATAGAAGCAATAGAGATCATGGGATACTCACAAGTAGCGCAGGAACCTACTCACGTGAAGGGTAACATACTAGACCTTATATTCGCCCCTCAGGCAGTGTGCGACCAACCACAAACCATCATGCTATCAGTAACAGCAGTCCCATGGTCTGATCATAAGCTCATCACCTTTCAGATGCCTATTCACGACAATCAACCAAAGATCAAAGTCGATCCAAACAAAACCTCTAGCCCAGCCGCCAGAAGTTTCCATCCGTTCAATAGAGAACGCATCCTAGCCGCAACCTTTCCACTCATCGATGAGACTTCCCTAAACCTAGATGAGCTGATCACCACCTGGAACAGCAAACTCAGTTCGATCGCGATCTCCAACAAACAAGACCCCGAAGAAAAGAGAGTCAGCCCCATGGTTCACAGCCGACCTGAGAGCATCGCTAATCCTCCTAAGGAGGCTTGAGAAGCGCTGGAGGAAGTCACGCACCAGCAGTGACCAGACAGCATACACCCAACAGCTAGCTGCCCACCGCAAAGCCATCACAGATAAGATGAGACACCACACAGATACCCTGAGACAGTCATTAAATAAACCGCATGACCTGTTTAACCTAGTCAAAGCTCTTGCTAAAGAACCAACCCCTGAGCACCAGTGCAATATCCACCCTCAGGATTTTGCAGTCTACATGCAATCCAAAATGTGCAAGACCGACAAAATACTAATACCGGTCCCCCCTGATGATCAAGAGTGCCCAGCATCGCTAACATCCTTCTCTACTCCATCAAAAAAACTTATCGAAGACACCATCTTATCCCTTACTACCACCACCGCACACACAGATCCTTGTCCGGTATTCTGGATAAAAGATCTGCGAAGTGACCTCTCTCCAATTATAGCCAATATCATAAACCGATCCTTTAACACTGGGTCTTTCCCCATCTACTCTCAAGCAGACTTCTGTCAGACCTCTATTAAAAAACACCAAGTCAGACCCCCAGAAGGTAGAGTCTTACAGGCCTATATCTAGTATACCTATGCTCGCAAAGATTATTGAAAAAGTAGTGCATAGGCAATTACAGGATCATATTGACTCTGCTGCCCCACTAGATCCATGCCAACATGGATTCAGAGAGTCACATGGAGTGGAAACACTACTCACCACTCTTTTCAACAATATAATTGCCGGCGTTGACAACATCCGACAGGGGTTCTCACTCATTTTCCTAGATATAGCATCAGCCTTCGACTCAGTATGCCATGAGATTCTTCTTATCCGGCTAAGAGACAAAGATATCTCGGAGACCTGGGCACATGAGTTCTTGGAAGCAGAGGAGGCCACAGACATAGCCCAGGATTACGTTGAAGCTGACTGGTCGAAGGAGTTCATCCCCGAGGTGACAGACCCCACGGCAGCAGCGTCCCCAGCACAGTGGGCAGAAGAGTATCTGGAACAGTCGCAGGAGAAGCTCTGGCTGGGGGGCCTTGAGGAGGAGAGAGCAGAGAAGTGGTATGAGGAATACCAGCCTGAGGATGAACTGCAGAAAACAGCTAATGATTTTCTCTCCAAGGTTGAGGACCCCAAGCTGTCAAAATCAGAGTTTCTGAAGTTTGTGCGGCAGATTGGAGATGGACAGGTGACAGCAAAGGTCAGAGAACCAGAGCAAGCAGAGACGTGGGCGGAAGAGTTCCTACAGCAGCAGAGCTCTCCCGAAGTCTGGGTGGATGAATTAACAAGCGGGGGCAATGCAACGATGGATTCTGATTTCGAGAATGCCAAAGCTTCAGTCGAGTCAGATGTGGATTTCTGGGACAAGCTACAAGCTGAATGGGAGGAGATGGCCAAGCGCGATGCTGAGGTTCACCCCTGGCTCTCCGATTATGATGATCTCACAGCCGCCTCCTTTGATAAGGGCTATAAGTTTGAGGAGGAGAATCTCATGAGGAACCACCCCCATGCATTTGAGGAGGGTCTGAAACGGCTGCAGGAGGGGGATCTGCCTAATGCGGTCCTGCTCTTCGAGGCTGCTGTACAGCAGAAGCCTGACCATATGGAGGCCTGGCAGTACTTGGGTACCACACAGGCAGAAAATTAGCAGGAACTTCTGGCTATCAGCGCCTTGCGATGCTGCCTGGAACTGAAGCCCGACAACCTCACCATGCTGATGGCTCTCGCTGTCAGTTTCACCAATAAGTCACTACAGAAGCAGGCATGTGAGACACTACAGGACTGGCTGAAATACAACCCCAGCTATGCCCATCTGCTGAAAGAGAAGGCAGCCCCTACTGACCCTGCATCCCAGAAGAAAGCCTTTGGGTCCTTACTGACAGACTCTCTCTTCATGGAAGTAAAGGAACTGTTTCTACAGGCTGTGCACATCGATCCAAACACCATTGATCCGGATGTACAGTGTGGTCTTGGTGTCTTATTCAATCTCAGTGGCGAGTATGAGAAGGCTGTAGACTGCTTTCAGGCTGCTCTCAGTGCCAGGCCTGACGATTATCTGCTCTGGAATAAGCTGGGAGCCACACTAGCCAATGGGAATAGGAGTGAAGAAGCGGTGGAGGCTTATCGCCGAGCTTTGGAACTACAGCCGGGCTACATCCGCTCCCGCTACAATCTGGGAATAAGCTGCATAAACTTGCGAGCGCACAGGGAAGCTATTGAACACTTCCTGGAAGCCCTGAACATGCAGCGTAAAAGCCGAGGTCCGTGGGGGGAACATGGTGCCACCTCAGAGAATATCTGGAGCACCCTGCGCATGGCCCTCTCCATGCTGGGCCAGAGTGAGCTGTATGCTGCGGCCAACACGCGTGATCTTCCAACACTTCTCAGCGCTTTTGGCCTCCAGCAATGACTCCCGGGCTCCCTTCCCTGCGAGTGCAACAGCACGGCAGAGAGAGAGGGGAACAGGACATAATGACCACATACCATGCTGAGCTCAGCCCTCCCTACCACACAAGAGTGCTAGAAAGCTTAAAGGAGGTTGAGCCAGGCCTGTGGACTTGTAGGAACTTGTGTGCCAGCATGTGGGGGCTGTCGGGTCCTTGCTGCTCTGCTCAGGGTGAAATGTGGGAGGACCTCTAGTGGCTGCTGTGTGCACTGCACTGGCTTCCTGGAAAGAGCTCTTAGCCGCCCCTCAGTGGAGATTTCTGAGTGGGGGAGGGGGGGCTGCTCTGAGTGGTTTCTTGGTCTGCAAGGAAGGATACTTTTCTGATTTATGTAATGATTGGCCAATGCACTTTACAATCTTTCTTATTTTTTTAATTTAGCACATTGGTTTGCCTCCCCACTCTGTCATTTGGCTCTTATCAGGGGAATTGGGGGAAGGGGTCATTCATGCATCTTACTTTGGAGTTGGTTCTCGTAAGGGAGCTATCACACATGGTCTCTTCCCCTCCTTCCTTTCTTGCAGTGTTGTACTCTGGAGAGGTAAGGAGGCTTTGCCTTCCAGAAGAAACCCCCCACCCTCCCCCATCTCTAGTATGTGTATGTGTGAGGACAGCAAGGAAGGGGTGAAAGCGTTCAGGTGCTCTGGAATGAAGGGCTAAGTGAAACCCCTTTGAGGCTTCCTGCTGCCTCCAGAAGTCTGGAACATGGGTTGTGCAGGGGTGGGGGGGGGGGTCGAGGGAAGGCTGAAGCCCTGATTGGGGAGGGACCTTGAATTTTGTTGCTGTTCTCCAATTCTGCTATTGCATTGGGGAGAGGTTAAGAGCAGAGTCCTACGGTGGGGTGGGAGGGAAGGGTTTCCTTCATCACTTCATTATCTGCTTTTCTGCAGTCACCCGAGAAATCTGTTATTTGAACACACACTGCTGCGTCTGCCCTGTACTGTGTCATCTTCACTCAGTGATCATGCTGCCAGGTCTTCAGTCTGAGGCGGGGAGGGAATGATTATAGTAACTGCAAGAGAAGCTGGGGTTTCACTAACAGCGTAGGGGGAAAGGTGTCCCTATGACTGAGAGTGCAGGGCATACAGGTGTCTCTTATGAACAGCGCTCGAATGGTGCAAATCCTACTTGTCCGGTAGATGGCAGCATGTACGAGCAGACGGGGCTATATCGGAACCTTTCCAACAAGGTCGAGTGCCGCAAGGATCCTCTCTATCATCCTTGATGTTTAAACATATACATCCAACCCATCTGCAACATCATTAGATCTTTCAATGTCAGTTGTATGATATATGCTGATGATGTCCTGTTATATATGCCAGTATCCTTGGATAAACTGGACCTCGCCCCTCTGACCAACTGCTTCAATGCCATATCGGAGTGGCTACTCTCACAGAATCTGCAAATTCAGCACAGGAAGACGGAGGTTCTTTTCATATCGAGGAATCTGAACTTCATACCACCCAATTGTGTGAAAGTAAATGATGCCGAACTACAAGTAAAAAACGCTATACGATACATTGGAGTGACTCTGGATCAAAACCTGGACATGAAGCACATAGCCAACACCGTAAGAGCAATCTATTTCAAGATCAGATCCCTCAGACACCTACGCCCGTTACTCGATCCAGATGATTTCTGTACCATTTACCAAGCACTGATCATTCCCCATTTCGATTACGCAAACTCCATACTACAAGGGTTCCCCCAATCCACTTTGAACCCCCTGCAACTTGCTATGAACAGTGCAGCAAGGGTGCTTTTCGGGGCATCCAGGAGAGACCATGTAACACCCCTCCTGAAACAGTTACACTGGCTCCCCATACAAGCCAGGATTATTTTTAAGACATTGCTGATGACCTTCAAAGCTGGCAAGGGGCTCTCCTCCTCCTCCCTATCTGAACTCATCCAACCAATCGCACCTAACAGACCAAGAAGAACCGCAGAGTCAAACATGCTAACAATCCCGAAAGAAATGACAAGATGCACCTCAACAGCTAGCAGGGCCTTCAGACTCTGTGCCCCAAGACTGTGGAACACCTTACCGGCATACATCAGGGCAATCCCCAATCTGAGCCAGTTCAGGAAGGCCCTTAAACATTTCCTCGTCACCAAATACTTCACAGACAACACCGAACCTCATCCCCACTTAAATAGCGAGAACATCAGCAACAGTGGCAATTAGGCAGGCAAGCCCTCTCAATATGTCCCCCTAACACTGTAAACCACCAGTCTCCTTTTCTTGCGACACTCTTCATGTAAATAGTTTCCCCTGTTTTCCAGGTTCTACTTCCTGTTAATTGTAAGACCAGACATATGTAATTTAGTCGGATGTTTCTGTTCCATGTAAACCGCGCTGATGTCAAATAGTGTGGTACATAAGAAATGTTAATAAATAAATAGATAAATAAATAGAACCTTTCTAGTCATGGGAGACATGACTGAAAAAGCACAGTTACTTACCTGTAACAGGTGATCTCTGGGAACAGCAGGAATAAGTCTTCACATATGGGTACGTCGGTACCGACAGAGCCTGCGCGGGAACGCTCCCAGGGGTCCAATCAGAAAGCTTTTGGGAGCATCCCTCAGCACCTGCGTGCTGCCTTCCCGCCTTTCCAACTGTCTCTCCTCAGTTGAGTTTCATAGCCGAGACAAAGGCAGAGAAAGAAGAAAGAAAGATAGAGAGAGAGAGACAACTCCTAGGGGAGGTGGGTGGGTTGTGAAGACTTATTCCTGCTGTTCCCAGACATCACCTGTGTTAAGTAACTGTGCTATCTCCAGGAACAAGCAGGAATGAGTCTTCACATATGGGGACTCCCTAGCTGTAGATGCCAGGGGGAGATCCCATAAAATGCGTGTCCCTGGAACAAGACTGCACTTCCCACGCATGGATCTCTGGCATCCCATGAGGGATGGTGGGTAGGAGTTGAAAAGAGGAGCTGTAGGAAAAAACAGCTAACCTAAGGACTACAAGGGAGGAGTCCTTGGTATGTATGATAAGTAACATTAACAATATTGAATAAGCAATCACAATATGGACGTTACCTACTGGATTGCAGGAAGTAGAAAGCTTGATGGAGTCTACTGGAGATGCAGTAGAGGAATCCTCAAGGTGACCCCATGGCAGTGAAGGTGAAGGTCCAAACTTGGAATTGGCAGGTGACCCAGGCGTCAACTGGGGTAGTATAAAACGGCAGGTCTTCAGTGGAAAGCTTTGTGGAAAAAAGCTGAAAACTCTTTTAGCTACAGAGGTATTAAGTAAAAGAGGAAGACTGACCGATTTGGACAACCAGCCCAGTCCTGGAGGGAAGAAGGGGTATGGAAAAAAAGCCCGTATTCCCAAGGAGGACAGTTGTGTTAAGGGCTGAAACCTCAAACTACTGAAGATATACGCTGTCTTTCCTAGCTGGTGAGAGATAGGAAAGAGATTGAAGCATGGTGCTTCAATGATAGCGAGAGCTAGAGCAAAGTGGGAGCTGTTAGTACCACAGTAGTGGTTGTGTGCATAATACCCCCGACCTACTTAGGGACAGTATGAACATATGCAAGCCTACTGTCTGGAACTTATAGGAAGGTAAAATCCTTATAGCATAGACAGTTAGGGAGATAAGTATGTACATACATATCTACTTATAAGGAGCATCTCGAAAGATACACAATATATATATATCTTTCGAGGGATACATATATATAGGGATACATATATAGATAGATAGATAGATAGATAGATAGATAGATAGATAGATAGATAGATAGATAGATAGATAGATAGATAGATAGATAGATAGATAGATAGATAGGGGCATAACATATGCACACACAGCTCAGACATAGGTATCTATAGAAGCATATAGAGATATATACATACATGAACCTGTATGTTTGAGGATACATGTCTGCAGCTAAGCAGATAGAGATATGCCCATAAGAACATTCACATGGGAGATGTGAAGGAAAAAGATTCGTCTAAGAACAAGAAGGTAGAACCTACTTAAGAAAATATATAGAGAATCTATTCCTCCTGAGTAAGATGGTGCAGGAATGCTATCCAGTGAAAAAACCCGGATGGTTGCGTGAAAAACAGAGGATAATATCAGTCTGTAAACAGCAAGTCCTGAGTCTTGAACAGCTCTGACATGGTAAATGGACAGAAAAACACATAGGAGGAGATACCAGATTGACCCATTGGAGGGGCAGTAGGGGAATCATGCGTTGCTAATAGAATATGTGCTGTCCAAAAAGGAATAGGATACCATGAGGACTAGCTGCAAGGAAAAAAAAATATATTCCCGCAGGATTGGAAAACTCTTTGGATATTCACGCAGAAAGGCTTATATCCTGTGTTATAACAGGGGATAACAGGGTGTGGAGAAGCCTCACAGTCGTGGAGAATGACTAAGGAGCCTTTCCCAACCATATAGAATAGTCATTAAAGACAAAAGCCCACGCTCTCTAGCAAGGCCCATAGTGGAAAGCTTCTCTGAAGATTGCAGAGAGCATTATGCAGGGGAATTAGGAAATAGAACTGACTGTAGGTCAGCTGTGCTGCCAAATCCAAGAAAGTGGAGATGGCAAGAAAAGAAGATAGTGTGAGCAGCCTGAAGTGATTAGGATTATCCAAGATAGAGGAAGCACTATCGTGGAATCACTACTAAGGCCAGGCAGAAAGTAGTGGAAGACAGAACTGGAAACTTATGGAAAAGATACCAGTTGCCTAATCACTGGAACTCCTGCATGGGCAGCTGCTGAATGAGACAGCAGAGAGAATTTCCCTGTGTAAAACAGAGAGAACAGACAAGGAGAGGAGAAAATCCTGTTCCTGTCTGATGAGCTGCCCAGAGAAAAGAAGGGATTTTATGAAGGGACAAAACTCTACACTGTAATGAAAGGCTAGAGAAGCCGAGCAGTGATATGATACCACTCATTCAGGGGGAATCCTGGATAAGAGGGTAGAAGCTGAAGGGTGACTTACCGTATGGTAAGTCTGCGGAAGGAAAAAATGTTCATGTTGGGACAGAAAACTATCATGGAATAGTTGATAAGTTCTCTTCTTGGAGGAGAAACCTGTGACCCATAGACATGAATGTCCTGACAGCTCAGCATATCTAGGAAGAAAAGTAAGGAATCCATGTGTAGAGTTTTGAAGGAAAAAACAGTGAATAAACTTCTGCTAAAAAGAAGTTAACTGTACGATGTAACCTCCAGGAACCTATGGTTGCTGGGTTTGTTCAGCCTGGGTAGAGTTTGGATTCTTCAGGCTAGGGCGAGGTTTCCCCTGCTTGGAAACATCTGTAGAATGGGCAGGAGAAGAGTGAAACCTTCTTTTCCTAGGAAAAGAGGGTTTGGTAGGACATTTCCTACCTACTGGGGAAGGAGAAGGCTTAGGATAGCTCCCAGAAACAGGGAAGTCAGCGGAGCAATGAGCAACCTGACGCAAAGCCTCCTTATTGAAGAGATTTTCTCCAGTACAAGGAGTATTACCCAGTCTTTGTTGTGCCCATCTGTTCAAGTCTGAAGCCTGGAGCCTGGAGCCAGGCTCTACGCCGTGCTCCTATGGCTATAGCAGAGGTTCTGCTAACAGGCTCAAAAGAGTCTAGAGAAGCACGAGAAAGAAACCAAGAGATATTTTGGCTATGACTAAGAAGTAAGGAATAGTCTGCAGCCTTGGGTTCTGATAGAAAAGGAGTTAAAATGAGATAATTTCTTTGTGATCTCCTGGAGAGATAGACTCATATAAAAAATATAAGAGATAATCCTTGTTGCCAGCATAGATGTTTGGAAGGTTTGACATCCAAAGGCATCAAGTGCTCTAGATGCACGACCTGGCGGATAAGAAGAATGCTTCTTCTTGCTTTTTACCTTCCTCATTGCTGATTCCACTACAATGGAATGATGGGGAAGTTGAGCCTTTTGAAACCCTGGAGAGGGGGGCACCTGATACAGATCATTAGTTGCAGTAGAAGGTGAGGAAACCCTTAAAGGTGTTTCCCATATGGTCAGAAGAAGATCCTGCAAGGAATGATGTAAAGGAAGCATTATATTTTCCTTTTCCGCAGGAGAGTCTTGGGCCGGATCATAGCCAGGGATAGGAATAGCAAGGAATGTTGCTATGTCAAGGAGAAAATTCTGAAAAGAAGGATCTCCAATGGGAACCATCCCTGGATAGGGTAAAATTGAAGTAGTAGCCTGGACACCGGAGGAGGTACTGGTCCGGTGCAGAAAAAAAAGAGCCCCACTAGATGGATACCGGTACTGGCAGTTACGACTTGAGACAGTCAGTACTGCATCGTCCATGCCAGGTATCGACTCCAAACTAGGTATAGAAAGGAGCGATCCTGGTGAAAAAGGCATGGAAGTGGTTGGTCCCGATGTTACTGCAGGAACTGGCATCGATACCGATACCGGTAGCTGTGCCGGAATCGGAGGCGATAACGCCATCGAAGCAGTCATCGGAGGTTGTTCAAGCGGTACCGAAGTAACCAAAAACCCTTGGTGAGTATCATCAGCATCGGAACCGATAAGCATCGGTGCCGAGACGTGTCGGTACCCAGTCTTCTAGACTAGATATCGATTCCAGACTCAGCATCGAAGGGAGCGAGTCTATAGATGCTTGTCTAGCGGGTACCGACGTCGGTGGTGGTATCTGCAATGCCGCCGATACTGGAAAGTCAATCTGGGACGCATTGATCGGTCCCGAAGGTACCGAGGACGCCAGATGACGATCCCTGGCGAAGAATGAACTACTCAACACCGGTGCCGATGCCGGGGTATCGGTACCGCTCGAAGCGGATGCCACCACCGAGCATGGCTCAGATACTGGAAAGTCAATCTGGGACGTATCGATCGGTCCCGAAGGTACCGAGGATGCCAGATGACGATCCTTGGCGAAGAGTGGATCACTCGACACCAGTGCCGATGCCGGGGAATCGGTACCGCTCAAAGCGGATGCCACCACCGAGCATGGCTCAGGTATGTTCTGTGAGGGGTGAGCCCCAGGAACAACCTGAAACCCCTGAAAGGCTTTGGAGACCGAAGACTCCCGCCGGGGTTTTGAAGCCAATAGGGTCTTGAGGGCAAGGCCGGAGCCGTCATCATGCTGGGCATGAGACCTACCACTCAAGGATTGGCTAGTCTTAACAAACTGTTTGTGGGTTACCTGATCCTGTAGAGAAGAATTGGTCGGTGCCCTGACACTGGAAGGGAACACGGTATCGAGGGAAACTCGAAATAGAAAATCTCTTCTCATAAAATTGTGGCCTAATGGCTCCGGAGGAAAAGGGTCAGGGCCCAAACAGGTTAGACACCAGTTATTGGAGTCTAAAAAGAAAAAGCGTAGTTACTCACCTGTAACAGGTGTTCTCCAGGAGCAGCAGGAATCAGTCCTCACTTATGGGTGACGTCGGCGCCGACGGAGCCCTCGCGGAGCAAGTTTCCCCAGCTTTCAAAGAAAGCCTTTGGGAATTGCAGCGCGCATGCGCGGTCGTCTTCCCGCCCGAGGGTGCCATCTTAGCCAGTCAGATGACATAGCTAAAAAAGACTGCTTATGTTCTTTTTGCAAATTTTTATGCTGACGATTGCAACTCCAAGGGGAGGAGGGAGGGTAGTGAGGACTGATTCCTGCTGCTCCTGGAGAACACCTGTTACAGGTGAGTAACTACGCTTTCTCCAGGACCAAGCAGGAAGTCAGTCCTCACATATGGGACTCCCAAGCTCAAGGCTACCGGAGACCCTAAGCACAAAAATGAGCTCCCTCTAGCTCAGCAGCACAGAAGGATAGAATCTTCGCTGAATTATCACCCACCGGTAGCCCACATCCGGGATGGAGGGTAGGAGTTGCTCAGACCTCAAAGAGATTACGGAGGACTGCCTGTCCGAAAGCACTGTCCCTACGGGACTCCCTCTCGAGACAGTAATGGACCGCAAAAGTCTGGCTCGAAGACCAAGTAGCGGCCCGGCAGATGTCTGCCAGCGGAACAGAGCGGAGGTAAGCCACTGACGTAGCCTTTGCCCGAACGCAATGAGCCGTGACTCGGCTTTCTAAGGAGAGTCCGGCTGCCCCATAAGCCCAAGAGATACAGTCCGCAACCCAGATGGACAGAGTACGCTTGGAGACCGGGAGCCCCAATTTATTGGGGTCAAAAGACACAAAAAGCTGAGCAGCTTTACGGTGCTCCCGCGTACGGTCAAGGTAGAAGTTCAATGCCCTTCTACAGTCCAGGGTATGGAGGACCGTTTCAGCTCGGCTGGAGTGTGGTCTGGGAAAGAAGGTTGGAAGTACCACCTCCTGATTGATGTGAAAAGGGGAGACCACTTTAGGCAGAAATTTTGGGTGAGTCCGTAGGACTACCCTATTCTTGTAGAACCTAGTGTAAGGGGGATCAGACACGAGGGCCTGCAATTCACTTACGCGTCTAGCGGAAGTGAGGGCTATCAAGAACAGTGTTTTCCAAGACAGAAAACGGAGAGAACAGGTAGCCATAGGTTCAAAAGGCGGACAGGTGATCCGCTGCAAAACCACATTCAGGTCCCAGTCAGGCGCTGGCGGGCGCAGAGGTGGTTTAAGTAGAAGGAGACCTCGGAGAAACCTCGCTACGAGAGGGTCGTTGGAGAGAGGTCTGCCGTCCACCGGCACATGATGTGCTGAAAGAGCACTGAGGTGAACTTTGACGGAGTTGGACTTAAGTCCCAGATTAGAGAGGTGCAGCAAGTACTGCAAGATCACCGACACCGGGCAGGAGAAGGGATCCTGAGACTGTTGGGTACACCAGACTGCAAAGCGACGCCATTTAAGGGCGTAGCATTTGCGGGTAGAAGGCCGTCGCGAAGCCAAGACGACCTCCTCCACCTCCGCCGGCAGGAGAAGGGGAGCAAGGACTACCCTCTCAGCAGCCAGGCCATGAGGTTGAGAGACCTGAGGTTGGGGTGCAGTAGGGACCCCTGATCCTGAGTGAGGAGATCCGGTTGTACCCCCAGAGGGATTGGATCCTCCACCGCCAGTTGCAGCAGGAGCGGAAACCACGGCTGCCTGGGCCAGCGAGGGGCCACCAGGATCATGAAGGCTTTGTCTCGGAGAACCTTGAAAAGAGTCCCACAGACTAGCGGGATGGGAGGGAAAGCGTACAGAAGGCTCCCCGACCATGATATCAGAAAGGCGTCCGCCGCAACCCGAAGGGGGTGTGGCTGACGAGAGCAGAAGCGAGGAAGCTGCCGGTTGTGAGGACTGGCAAAGAGATCCACCGTGGGGAGACCCCACTTGAGGAAGAGCTTCTGGACTACCAAGGGATCCAGACGCCACTCGTGCGGCTGAAGGACCCTGCTGAGTTTGTCCGCAAGGCAATTTTCTTGGCCCGGGAGATAAAGTGCCTTGAGGAGAATGCCGTGACTGACGGCCCAAGAGCAGAGCTTCTGTGCCTCCCGGCAGAGGAGGAAGGAGCCCGTGCCCCCCTGTTTGTTCACGTAGAACATGGCAACTTGATTGTCCGTCTGGACAAGGACGGACTGTTGGGAAGTCAGGTGGGAGAAGGCCTTGAGAGCTAGGCGGATCGCCCTGAGCTCCAGGAAGTTGATCTGCTGAGCAGACTCCCACGTGGTCCAGAGGCCCTGAGTACGTGCCTCTTGGCAATGTGCTCCCCAGCCCAGGAGGGATGCATCGGTGGTCAGCACCCGGGTCGGTTGAGGTGACTGGAAAGGCATTCCGAATATCAGGTTCGGCTGCCGGAGCCACCACCGGAGAGACGAGACCAGCGGCTCGGAGACGCGCACTAGGTCTGCTAGGCCGCCTGTGGCTTGTCGCCACTGCTGGCGGAGACACCATTGAGCAGACCGCATATTCAGGCGGGCATTGGGGGTCACATGGACGGTGGAAGCCATATGGCCGAGCAGTCTCAGGAAGCGCCTGGCGGAGACCAGGGGCTGGCTGCGAAAACGGTCGGCTAGGTCCATGAGCCGTTGAGCCCTGTCGAGCGGTAGGTATGCTCGCGCCTGAGGAGTGTGCAGCCTCGCGCCGATGAACTCGAGATCCTGTGAGGGGAGCAAAGTGGACTTTGCGAAGTTTATAACAAAGCCCAAGTGCTGCAGAAGAGTCACCGTGCGGCACGTGGCGTTGGTGACCTCCTGAGCGGACGCTGCTCTGATGAGCCAGTCGTCGAGGTACGGAAAGACATAGAGGCCGTGAAGCCGGAGATGGGCCGCCACGACCGCGAGACATTTTGTGAAGACTCGCGGTGCGGAGGACAGGCCAAAGGGCAGTACTCTGTACTGGTAATGATTTCCTGCCACCACAAACCTTAGGTATTGGCGGTGGCTTGGGTGGATGAGGATGTGCGTGTAGGCATCCTTTAGATCCAAGGAGCATAGCCAATCTCCCTGCTGGAGGTAGGGCAGAAGGATTCCAAGGGTAAGCATTTTGAACTTCTCCCGCACAAGGAACTTGTTGAGGTTGCGCAAGTCCAGGATGGGTCTGAGGCCCCCTGTTCTCTTTGGTATCAGAAAATACCTGGAATAAAAGCCTTGACCTCTCAGGTGGTGGGGCACCGGTTCCACCGCCTGTTCCTGCAGAAGACCTGCTAACTCCTGAAGGAGTAATTCCCTGTGCAGAGGGGGTCGCGGAGGTTCTCCCGGAAAATAGGAGGGAGGGACCTGATGGAAGTGGAGAAGATAGCCTTCTCGCACGACTTGAAGCACCCAGGCATCTGCGGTGATGCTGGACCACCTGTGGGCGAAGTGAACCAGCCGGCCTCCGGTGCTGGGAGGAACCAGCGGGGGGGGAGAGGCTATGCTTTGTGAGTCAAAAACCCCCACCCTGCTGAGCAGGGGCTGGTGGTGCAGGCTTGGGGGCTTGCTGCCTACGGGACCCATTACCCCGTCCCTTGGCCTGCTGGCCCTGTTGGGGAGCTGCAGGGGCCTGATAATGGGGGTATTGTTTGTAGGCAGCCGCCTTCCTCGGGTAAAAGGACTTTTTCCCCGAGCCCTTCTTTTTCTGGGAAGGGGCGGAGGTCTTCCTAGAAAGCCTGGTCCTGGTGAGAGTCTCAGTCTCAATTTGTGCAGCCTTTTCCGCCATGGGCTTGCCAAAGAGGTTTTCGCCTCGGCAGGGGACATCGACCAACTTGTCCTGCACCCAGGGCTCAAGGTCTGACGACTGAAGCCAAGCCTGTCGGCGGGCACCGATGCCGGCTGCGGCCACTCGAGCCGATGCTTCAAAGCCATCATAGGCTGCTCGGGACATGAACTTTGAGCATTCCCGAATGCCAGTGGACAAGGCCAGGAACCTCCGCAAGGGTTCCTCGGACAAACCAGCGGAGAATCCGGCTAGCTCTTTAGCCAGATCCCGGAGATACATGCCCATGTATAGCTGGTAAGTCTGGACACGACATGCGAGCATAGAGCCCTGGAAACACTTCTTACCAAGGCCATCCAGGTTACGGGCCTCCCTGCCAGGAGGCACCGAGGAGTGCATCTTCTGGCTCTTAAGACGATGCATGGCCGATTCCACTACCATGGAATGGTGTGGTAGCTGTGCCTTTTGAAAGCCAGGGCTCTTGCGGACTCGATAGATAGAATCGACCCGCTTGCTCAGGACCGGCGAGGAGGCCGGACTCTCCCACATGCGGAAGAGTAGTCGTTCCAGCATAGGAGGAACCGGTACAGTAAAGTGTTCCCTCGCGGGAGAGTCATACTGGAGGGCGTCGAGCTCTTCGGCTCGAGGCTCCTCCTCGGGATCCGCAGGGAAGGCCAAAGCCTTGGCCATATCTCTAACGAAGTCCGAGAACCGGGCATCCTCCGGGGGGGGCTGCTTCCGAGGCTCGGACTCCGGTGAGTCCGAGGGGACACACCGAGTCCGGAAAGAATCAGGCGACTCTTCCTCTTCAGACTCCCAGACCGACTCCGACGAGGACTCGGTGGGGTCGGCCCGGGCAGGGCGCGGCGCCTGCCGCCCCGACGCCGAGGGAGTCGGCGTCGGCGACCTCGGTCCCGAACGGGAGGCCGAGGGTGACCTCGACCGAGGATCGACTCGAGTTCTCATCGACTCGAGGATCGGCTCGGTCTCCGAGGTCGACTTGGACGTCGACGTCCCGGTGGTCGGGGCAGCGGCGCCAGCGAGGCCAGCGAGCAGTGCCCGCTGCTGGTCCATGAAGGCAGACAGTCTGCTCTCCAAGGCCGTCAACCTGAGTCCGAGCTCAGGTGACCCAGCAGCCCCCGACTCGGGCCCCGACGGCGTCGGGCCCGACGTCGGCTGTCGCGGAGGCGAGTCCAGAAGGACTACAGGACTTACCCGAGCAGGCATCTCCGACTCCAGGCGAGGTCGCTTCGGGAGGTGTTCCTTCTCCAAGGACCCGGGGCGGCTATCGGGGCTATGCGACCTGGCCCTCGCGGAACCAGGAGCGTCCACCGACGCCGCCCTCGCGGGTTTTCACCGTCCGACGATGGTCCCCGGAGGGAGAACCCCGGTCGGAGGAACTCCGGCGACGGTCCGAGCTGGAGCCTTTTGACGCGGAGGCCTCCGACGAGGTCCGGGTACGGCTGGGGTCAGCGAAGATTCGATCACGCTGATGCCGCTGACTTCTCAACGCTTTTGAGGACATTTTGCCGCAGGGCCCACAGATCAGTTCCTCATGATCCGGGCCCAGGCAGCGGAGGCAAAAGTCGTGTGTGTCAGTTAGTGACATATTTCGGTCACACTGACCACACCGCTTAAAGCCACTGGCAGCCATCGGGGGAAAAAGGGCCCCTGCGAGGTCAAAGGACCGGGCTGCCAGGGAAAAATCGAAAACGAAAGCTGACAAAGTCAGAAAAACCGAAAAAAGTAAGAGGACTCGTGACCGGCGTCGCGAGTCCGGGCGGGAAAAAGATCGGCGTCGAACCGAAGGAAAAAGAATAAAATAATGAAGAAAATCGACTTTTTCGCGGGGACAAGACGGGGACGTCTGTAGGGCTCCGCGGAAAAAAGAAGACTGGCTAAGATGGCACCCTCGGGCGGGAAGACGACCGCGCATGCGCGCTGCAATTCCCAAAGGCTTTCTTTGAAAGCTGGGGAAAATTGCTCCGCGAGGGCTCCGTCGGCGCCGACGTCACCCATAAGTGAGGACTGACTTCCTGCTTGGTCCTGGAGAACTGTATTTCCACAGTTAAGGCACTTCTTAGGAGAAGGCGGCTCCATGATGGAGAGGCCTTACATGCCCAAAAATTTAAGACAGAAACTGAGGGAAAAACTCTCCCTGAGTTTGAGAAAAGAAAAAACCCTACCGGCGGTACCGGTGGAGGTGGGAAAAACAACCGCGACCACAAGAAAACAAAGGATTAAAGAATTAAAAAAGACATTTTCTGCGGTGACAGGAGTACGTCCTGCCAGCTCCGCGGAAAAACGAAAACTGAGGAGAGACAGTTGGAAAGGCGGGAAGGCAGCACGCAGGCGCTGAGGGATGCTCCCAAAAGCTTTCTGATTGGATGCTGGGGAGCATTCCCGCGCAGGCTTCGGCGGTACCGACATACCCATATGTAAAGACTCATTCCTGCTTGTTCGTGGAGATAGCCTTTTCAAACCATCTAGGATAGCTGTTGGAGAAAAAAACCCATGCTCTCTAGCAAGGGCCCTTAGTGGAGAGCTTCTCTGTAGAATTGCAGAGAGCATGATGCAGGAGAATGAGGAGATAGAACTGGCTGCTGGAGAGCCAGTACCTTTGTCAACTATGCTGCCAAACCCAGGGGAATGGAGATGGTAGAAAGAGAAGACAATCTAACAAGCCTGTAGTGAGATAATTTCCAAGACAGATGACAGCACTGACTTGGAACCACTACTAAGACTAGACAGAATGTTAGTGGAGGACAAATCTGGTTGCTGGTGGACAAGAAACAGTGGTCCAAACATTAAGGCTCCTGCATAGGCAGCTGCTTGCCAGACAGCAGAAAGAATCTTACCGTTTAAAAACAGACAGAACAGGAGTAGAAAACTCTGGACATGTCTGATGAACTGCCTCAAAGCAAGATTGAAAAAGAGGAGTCAACTCAGAGGAAAACTCCACACTGGAAAAGTGACAAAACTAGAGAGGCTGAAGAAAAAGCCCTCCAGTGAAGCAATACCGCTCTTACAGAGGAAAAGCTTGGTAAGAGGGTAAAGAGAATGGAGCTGTAGAAGACTTACAAAGTTGTAAGTCTATGGAAAGGAAAAAAGACATGCTGGCACAGGAAACTATCGTTTGATAGTGGTTAGACCTCTTTCCATAGCAGGAAGAAGAGGAGAACCCTGTGACCTATAGGCATGAACATCCTGACAGCTCATAGAACATAGAAAAAAATGGATGTCTTTTGGGAAGAGATCCATGTCTAGGGTTTAGAATGAAAGCAGTGGATTGCCTCTATTGAGAAGCAGCAACTGCAGATTCTAACCCCCAGAGTCACAAGCATCTGATGAAGATTGATCAGAAACCCTGCGGTTGCTGGGTTTGCTGAGCCTGGTGAGAGGTTGAATTCTGCAGACCAGGATGATGCTTCCCTTGTTTGGGAACATCTGTATGATGGGCAGATGATGCATTAAACCTTCTTCTCCTATGGGAAGAAGGTTTGGCAGGATATTTCCTACCTACTGGGACAGAAGAAGGTGCAGAACAGCCCCTAGGAACAGGTAAGTCAGTGGACAACTGAGTAACCTGACGTAAAGACTCCTTGTTGAAAAGATTGTCTCTAGTGCAAGCAGTATGTCCCAGTCTTTGCTGTGCCCATTTGTCCAAGTCTGAAGCTTGGAGCCAGGCTCTACGTCATGCCCCTATAGTTATAGCAGAAGTCCTGCTAACAGACTCAAAAGAGTCTAGGGAAGCACGAGTAAGAAACCAAGAGAGATTCTGAAGATGCTTAAGCACTCGGACTCTGGAAGGGAAGGAGTCAAAAGATGTAATTGCTTTGTGACCTCCTCAAGAGAGAGACTCATAAAAAATATGAGAAAATTCTTGCAGAAAGCATAGATGTCTGGAAGGTTTGACGTCCAAAGGCATCTAGTGTCTTAGACTCACGACCTGGCGGATAATAAGAGTGCTTTTTCTTACTCTTTACCCGCCTCACTGCTGATTCCACTACTATGGAATGATGAGGAAGTTGAGTCTTTTGAAACCCTGGAGAGGGGGGCACCTGATATAAGGGATCAGTTGCTCTGGAAGGTGGGGGTACCTTTAAAGGTGCTTCCCACATTCCTAAAAGGAGATCCTGCAAGGAATGATGCGAAGGAAGCATTATGTTCTCCTTTGCTTTGGTAGAAACAGAGCCTTGTGCAGGATCATGTCCCGGGATAGGAATGGCAAGAGATCTTGCTATATCCAGGAGGAAACTCTGAAAAGAGGGATCTCCAACAGGAATCTCCTTTGGACAGGTTAGATCTGAAGAACTAGCCTGAGCACCGAAAGAGCTATCCAAATATACAGGAATAGAAGATCCTGCACGGTGCAGTGTGGAATCCTTAAGGGATGGTCGCCGGTACTGGCTGTCAGGAGCAGCGACCGTCAGTACCACATCGTCCATGCCAGGTATCGACTCCAAGCTTGGTATAGAAGGGAGCGATCCTGTTGAAAAAAGCATGGCAGGAGTTGGCCACGATGCTACTGTGGATACCGGTACAGATGGCAATACCGGTACCGATGTCGGAGCCGAGCCCGACAGAGACATCGGAGCAGCCATCGGTGACAGTTCAATCGGTACCAAGGTAACCGAAACACTCCGGCCGCTATCCTCGGTACCAAGCCTCCGGTGTCAATCGGTGTCGGTACCAAAGCGTGTTGGTACCCAGTCTTCCAGACTAAAGATCGATTCCAAACTCGGCATCGAGGGCAAAGAGCCTGATGAGTGAAGCATGAAAGGCACCGACCGCAAGGGTAATGAGGACATCGGTACCGACTTCGGTACCGTGTCTGATACCGGTGGATGAAGGCCAACCAGTGGCAACTCAAACGGCCTCGGAGGAACCGAGAGTTGCGTGTCCAAATCATCGGAACAGAGCCTTCGGTACCGCTGGGAGCCGGTACCAAGGCGAGTCGGTACCCAGTCCTCCAGACTGGAGATCGATTCCAGATTCGGCATCGAAGGAAGCGAGGCTATCGATGCACGTCTGGAGGGTACCGACGTCGGTGGTAGTATTGGTGTTGGTACCGATAATAGAAAGTCAGTCTGGAGGGTATCCACCGGTCCCGAAGGCACCAAGGACGCCAGATGACCATCTCTGGTGAGGAGTGTTTTATCCAACACCAGTGCCTATGCCAGGGTATCGGTACCGCTCGAAGCGGATGCCACCACCGGACACGGCTCAGGTATGTTCTGTGGGGGGTGAACCCCAGGAACAACCTGAAACCCCTCATACACTTTGGAGACCGAAGACTCACGCCGGGGATTTGAAGCCAGTGGGCCCTCGAGGGCAAGGCCGGAGCCGTCTACATGCTGTGCATGAGACCTACCACTCGAGGGCTGGCTAGTCTTAACAGACTGTTTGTGGGTTACCTGATCCTGTGTAGAAGAAGAAAGGGATGGTGCCCTGAAGTTGGAGGGAAACCGTGTATCGAGGGAACCTCATAGTAACATAGTGACGGCAGATAATGACCAGCATGGTCCATCTAGTCTGCCCAGCAAGATGGCAAGAGTAGGTGCACCTGTTGCTCAGTGCAGGCCACCCCTCCATGTTTTTGTTTTTGTTTTGGGGTTAACCCACCACTCCATGTAGGACACCCTTATTTGTTAAGACACTAGATAGTTCAGAAGTTAGATGGTACCGTTTATTTTGCTTTTATCCTGTTGCAGTAAAGGTATCCACTGTGTTTGTCCCATGCCGTTTTGAATTCCATCAACATGTTTGCCCCCACCACTTCCATCGGGAGGGCATTCCAAGCATCCACCACCCTTTCAGTGAAGAAATATTTCCTGACATTGCCTTTCAATTTACCACCTTGCAGCTTCATGTTATGCCCTCTAGTTTTACAGCTTCCCCGTCTTTGGAGGAGCTTTGTTTGTTCATCATTTCTCTTTAAGTATTTAAAGGTCTGAATCATATCTCCCCTGTCCCTCCTCTCCTCCAAAGTGTACATATTTAGGTCTTCAAGTCTCTTCTCATAAGGTTTCTGACGCAGGCTCCAAATCATTTTGGTCGTCTTTCTCTGAACAGTTTCCAGTCTTTTTACATCTTTTGCGAGATATGGTCTCCAAAACTGAACACAGTATTCCAAGTGAGGCCTCACCAGTGACTTGTACATGGCATAAGTACCTCTTCCTTTCTGCTGGTAATCCCTCTTTGTATGCAGCCCAACATCCTCCTGGCTTTTGCCACCGCCTTGTCTCACTGTTTTGCCACCTTGAGATCAGAGATAATCACAGCAAGGTCTTTCTCCTGAACCGTGCATACCAACCTCTCACCCCCTATCGTGTACTTTTCCCTTGGATTTCTCCTACCCAAGTGCATGACACTGCACTTTTTCACATTAAATCATAGTTGCCAAGCATTAGACCAATCTTCCAGCTTTTGTAGATCTTTCCTCATGTTAACCACTCCCTCGGGGGAGTCCACTCTGTTGCAAATTGTTGTGTCATCTGCAAAAAGACAGACTTTTCCATTCAATCCTTCAGCAATATCACTCACAAATATATTGAACCGTGCCGGGCCCAGGACCGAACCCTGAAGCACCCCGCTAATCACCTTCCTCTCATCCGAGTGAGCTCCATGTACATCACCTTCTGTTGTCTGCCAGTCAACCAATTTCTAATCCAGTTTACTATCTTGGGACCCATCCCCAAGCTACTGAGTTTATTGACAAGCCTCCTATGAGGAACAGTATCAAAGGCTTTGCTGAAATCCAGATAGATGACATCCATTGCATGCCCCTCGATGTTGAAAACCTCTTCTCACCAAACTGTTGCCTAAAGGCTCCGGAGGAGAAAGGTCAGGACCTAAGCAGATTAGACACCGACTTTGAGGGTCTAAAAATAAAGTTGTACCGCCAGAGTTTGAACATTTCTTGGAGAAAGTGGCTGTTGGTTCCATGGAGAAAAAGAAGAGGCCTAAAAGGCCTGAGAAACCGTGAGACACTATGAAGGAAAAATATCCCTTGAAAAAGGAAGATTTCACAAGAAAAGAAAAGAAAACACTGGCGGTACCGGTGGCGTCGGGGAAGACAGCCGCAACCACAAGAAAACTAAAGAAATAAAACAAGAATTTTCTGTGGTGACAGGAGGAAGTCCTGCCAGCTCCGCGGAAAACGAAAACTGAGGCGGCGCAGTTGGGAAAGGCGGGAAGGCAGCACGCAGGCATGGTGGGATGCTTCCAAAAGCTCTTTGATTGGACGCTGGGAAGCGTTCCCGCGCAGACTCCGTCGGTACCAACGTACCCATATGTGAAGACTCATTCCTGCTTGTTCCTGGAAATAGAGAGATACAACTCCTAGGGGAGGTGGGTGGGTTGTGAAGACTAAATTCCTGCTGTTCCCGGAGATCACCTGTTACAGGTGAGTAACTATGCTATCTCCAGGAACAAGCAGGAATGTAGCCTTCACATATGGGGACTCCCTAGCTTTAGATGCCAGGGAGAGACCCCAGAAGTTGTGTGTCCCTGTGAAAAGTGCTCCACCTCCCCCCATAGATCTCTGTCATCCAACCAGGGATGGTGGGTAGGAGTTGATTAGGTATGGAACAGGTGTTGGAGAACAGCCTGACCAAACAAGGCGTCCCGGTGGGAGTCCTTGTCTAAGCAGTAATGGGCTGTGAAGGTATGAACCGAGGCCCAGGTGGCTGCTCAACAGATGTCGTCGATAGACACAGAGTGCAGATAAGCCATTGAAGCTGCCATGGCTCTCACATTGTGAGCTGTGACATGGCCCTCCAGAGGAAGATTCTTACTCTGATAGGCAAAGGAAATACACTGAGCAATCCAGCTGGAGAGTGTTCTCCTGGAAGTCCCAAATGAGAAGGATCAAAAGCAACAAAGAGTTGAGAGGACTTTCTATAAGAACATAAGAACATAAGACATGCCATACTGGGTCAGACCGAGGTCCATCAAGCCCAGTATCCTGTTTCCAACAGTGGCCAATCTAGGTCATACGTACCTAGCAGTTTCCCCAAAAGACACAAGTTCCACAATGCTTGTACTGGGTCAAGCATTGATATCCTGGGTCCCTTTTTAATAGTGGTTTATGGACCTTTCCTCCAGGAACTTGTCCAAACCTTTTTTAAACCCAGCTATACTATCAGCCCTTACCACATCCTCCGGTAACAGATTCCAGAGTTTGATTACACGTTGAGTGAAAAAATATTTTCTCTTATTTGTCTTAAATAGTTTACCCTGTAGCTTCATTACATGTCCCCTAGTCTTTCTATATTCTGATAGCGTAAACAATTGATCCACGTTTATCTGTTCCACTCCATTCATTAATTTATAGACCTCTATCATATCTCCCCTCAGCCGTCTCTTTTCCAGGCTAAAGAGCCCTAACCTTTTTAGCCTCTCTTCATAGGAGTAGCCTTCCATCCCCTTCACCAATTTGGTGGCTCTTCTCTGTACTTTTTCTAATAACGCTATGTCCTTTTTAAGATACGGTGACCAGAATTGCACACAATATTCAAGGTGCGGTCGTACCATGGAGCGATACAGAGGCATTATAATATCCTTTGTTTTATTCTCCATCCCTTTCCTTATGATACCTAGCATTCTGTTTGCTTTCTTGGCCGCCGCTGCACACTGGGTGGAGGGTTTTAACATGTTATCCACGATGACTCCTAAATCTTTTTCCTGGGTGGTGGCTTCTAATGTGGAGCCTTGCATCGAGTAACTATAGTGTGGGTTGTTCTTTCCTAGGTGCATGACTTTGCACTTGTCCACATTAAATTTCATTTGCCATTTGGATGCCCAGTCTTCCAATTTATCCAGGTCCTTCTGCAGTTTTCCACTTTCCTCTTGGGTTTTAACAGCTTTAAACAGTTTTGTGTCATCTGCAAATTTGATAACCTCACTCGTTATTCCCTTTTCCAGGTCATTTATGAATATGTCAAAAAGCAGCGGACCCAGTACAGATCCCTGGGGTACTCCACTATTCACCTTTTTCCATTGGGAATATTGGCCATTTAGCCCTACTCTCTGCTTTCTATCTTTTAACCAGTTCCCGATCCACAATAGTACACTGCCTCCTATCCCATGACTTTTTAGCTTTGCCAAAAGTCTCTGATGGGGGACCTTGTCAAAAGCTTTCTGAAAATCCAGATACACTATATCAACCGACTCACCTTTGTCTACCTGTTTATGCACACCTTCAAAAAAACATATCAGATTAGTAAGACAAGATCTTCCTTGTCTAAAGCCATGTTGGCTGTCTCCCATTAGGCCATGACTATCTACATGCTGCGTAATTTTGTTCTTTATGATGGTTTCTACCATTTTCCCTGGTACTGACGTCAGGCTCACCGGTCTGTAATTTCCCGGGTCACCCCTGGAACCATTTTTAAAAATTGGTGTTACGTTGGCGACCCTCCAATCTTCAGGTATTACAGATGATTTTAATGAAAGTTCACAGATTACCAATAGCAGGTCTGCAATCTCATATTTCAGTTCTTTCAACACTCTGGGATGTATACCATCCGGTCCAGGTGATTTGCTACTATTCAGTTTATCAAATAGTTGTAATATATCTTCCCGGTGTAGCGATATTTCTCTCAATTCCTCTGCAGTATCACCTTTAAATACCACTTCAGTCTTGGGTAACATCCCTACATCTTCCTCAGTAAAGACCGAAGCAAAGAATTCATTCAGTCTCTCCGCTATAGCCTTGTCTCCTCTTACTGCCCCTTTTACCCCTCTATCATCTAACGGTCCAATTGACTCTCTCACAGGCCTTTTGCTACGAATGTACTTGAAAAAGTCTTTATTTCGTGTTTTTGCTTCCGCAGCAAGTTTCTTTTCAAATTCCCGCTTTGCCTGCCTTATCAATGCTTTGCATTTAACTTGCCAGTGCTTGTGCTGTTTCCAGTTTTCATCATTTGGCTCTTTTTTCCATTTCCTGAAGGTTGCTTTTTTGGCAGCAACAGCCTCTCTGACCTCACCTTTAAACCATGCTGGCAGTTTTTTGGACTTTCTCCCACTCTTCTTAATGCGTGGAATACAGCTGGTCTGGGCTTCGAGGATAGTAGTTTTAAATAACGCCCAAGCTTGCTGTAAGTCTTTAACCTTTGGAACCGCTCCTTTTAGTTGTTTCCTAACTATATTCCTCATTCTATCATAGTCTCCCTTTTGAAAGTTAAAAGGTAGTACTGTGGATTTCTTTACTATTTGTTCTCCAATAATTAAATCAAACATGATCATATTATGGTCACTATTGCCAAGTGGTCCCAACACCCTTATTTCTTGCACCAGATCTGGCGTTCCACTAAGGACTAGGTCCAGTATGGCTTCCCTTCTGGTCGGTTCATGAACCAGCTGCTCCAAGAAGCAGTCATTTATTCCATCTAGAAACTTTATCTCTTTAGTTTGTCCTGCCGTGACACTGACCCAGTCGATACCGGGGTAATTGAAATCACCCATTATTACTACTCTGTTGTGACTTTTGTTAGCTTCTGTGATTTCTTTGAGCATTTCATCATCCATTTGTTCATTCTGGCCAGGCGGTCGATAGTACACCCCCACTGCCATCACCTTCCCCTTCATAAGTGGAATTTCAATCCATAGAGATTCTACAGCAAATTTTGTTCCCTGCAAAACTTTAATCCTTTCTGACTCAATGCCCTCTCTAACATAGAGCGCAACCCCTCCACCAATTTGATCAGCTCTATCATTACGATATAGTTTGTATCCAGGTATCACAGTGTCCCACTGGTTATCCTCCTTCCACCATGTCTCTGAGAGTGCAATCATATCTAACCTCTCATTTAGTGCCATATATTCTAACTCTCCCATCTTATTGTTTAGACTTCTAGCATTGGCATACAAGCATTTTAGAGACTGTATTTTATTCATATTAATCTGGCTATTGGTAGGCATGGGTAATTTGGAATCTTTATTCTCTGTCTGCTCCTTACTCAAGGGCATTTCGGCTACTATACTCCCTTTTGGAACCTCATTGCTTTTGGTAGTATCCTTCAAGGATACCTTCGTCCGAACCATGCGCTCCTGGGTGACTGTCGGCTTTCCCCTAATTTCTAGTTTAAAAGCTTCTCTATCTCCTTTTTAAAGGTTAATGCCAGCAGTCTGGTCCCATCCTGATTAAGGTGAAGCCCATCCCTTCGGAAGAGCCCCCCCTTTCCCCAGAATGTTCCCCAGTTCCTAACAAATCCAAAACCCTCATCCTTGCACCATTGTCTCATCCACGCATTGAGACTCCGGAGCTCTGCCTGTCTTTTGGGTCCTGCACGTGGAACAGGAAGCATTTCGGAGAATGCTATCCTGGAAGTTCTGGATTTCAACTTCCTACCTAAAAGCTTAAATTTAGCCTCCAGAACTTCCCTACCACATTTTCCTATGTCATTGGTACCAACATGTACCAAGACAGCAGACTCCTCCCCAGCACTATCTACGATCCTATCTAGGCATGTTACCAGGCGATCCTCACGTCCACCAGCCACCCAGCTATCTACATTCCTAATGATTGAATCACCAACTATAACAGCTGTCCTGACCCTCCCCTCATGGGCACGTGGCCCTGGAGAAACGTCCTCGGTGCAAGAGGGTTTTACATCACCTGGAGGACAGGTCCTAGTTACAGGATCACTTCCTGCCACACCAGGGTGATGCTCTCCTGTCATGTGACCTCTCTCCTCCATGGCAGCAGGGATGCTGCCAGACTGGAGGTGGGACTTCAGGACTATATCCCTGTAGGTCACGTCCATGTACATCTCTGTCTTTCTTATGTCTTCCAGGTCTGCTACTCTAGCTTCTAGAGAACGGACTCGCTCCCTGAGAGCAAAGAGTTCTTTGCACTTAGTGCATACGTAAGACCTCTCACCAACTGGGAGAAAATCATACATGCGACACTCAATGCAAAAGACCGGAGAACCCCCATCTCGTTGCTGGACTTCTGTCTGCATCTTAGTTTAAAGCTTGTGTTTAGGTCTTTTAAATTCTGTATATAGTAAGGATTGGTGTAGATGCTTATACCAATAAAAGTGTATCTAATACACCTTGTATACCTGAAGCTTAATTAATTAAGCTCAGATCCTCCGTGTATGACTGATGTGGATAACGAGCTGCACCTGAGAGCAGCCCCTTTCTTCTAAGATGTGCAAGTACCTATAAAGGTACAATTAGCCAAGGGGTGGGTGGGTGCTGGGGAGGGAGGGAGGGAGAAAAGTCCTACTAAAGAGGGCAGTTACAAGGTACCCTGTCCTGAACCCTCAGCAGGAAGGAGGGGGGTACCACATAAAGCCCAGTTAGTTGAGAGAGGCAAGGTAAGTTACAGCTGAGAAGGGTAAGAGAAAGTTTAAAAGGTAAACCTCTACAGCAATGGAGTGGGTAAGGAACCCAACTATGGACAGATAGAGAGCTATGTGGAGACAAACAGATGCTGCTGTGTTCTTTGCAAGTAAAAGGCTAAAGCTCTTTTACAGTCCAAAGTATGAAGATTCCTTTCTGCATTTGATGCATGAGGCCTTGGAAAAAAAAACAGGCAGGTAGACCGCTTGGTTTAGATGAAAAGGCGAGACCACCTTTCGCATAAAGTGTGGATAAGTCCTAAGGACTACCTTGTCATGATGAAACCTTGTATAAGGTGGATCAGACACTAGTGCCTGCAACTCACTGATGCGACGTACTGATGTGATTGCCATGAGGAAGATAACCTTCCAAGAAAGGAATTTCAATGGGGTAGTAGCTAAGGGTTCAAAAGGTGGCTTCATGGGCTGACCAAGAACCAGGTTTAAGTCCCATGCCACTGGTGGTGGCCTAATGGGAGGCTTAGTTAGAAGAAGGCCTCTCATACATCTTGCTATAAGAGGATGGGGGGAAATAGGTTGTCCATTTAGAGGCTTGAAAGAAGCTGCAATGGCACTTAAATGGACTCTTACTGAGTTAGTCTTAAGTCCTGCATTGGATAAATGAAGGAGATACTCCAGTAATGATTCCAGAGGTATCACAAGGGGGCTAAGACCCTTCTGCGAGCACCATATGGTAAACCTTTTCCACTTGAAAGCATAAGAGCGTCTTGTGGAAGGTTTTCTGGAAGCATAAAAGATATCCTTTACTTGCTGAGAAAGGTTAAGATCATGAAGATCTAGGCCTTCAGCAACCAGGCCCTGAGATGCAGAGACTGGGGATTGGGATGCCATAACATTCCGTCCTCCTGAGACAGGAGATCTGGAACAGACCCCAACTCCAGAGAGGGAGCTTGAGAGAGATGTAGAAGCAGAGGGTACTACACTTGCCGTGACCAATGTGGAGCTATGAGAATCATACAGCCTCTGTCTCTCTGAAGCTTGAACAGGGTTTTGGGAATTAGAGGAACGGGTGGAAAGGCATAAAGGAAGTCTTAACCCCAATGAAGGAGGAAAGCATCCCTAGCCTGAGAGCCCTGAGCCGGAATTCTGGAACAGAACTGGGGAAGTTTGGCATTCAACAGACTTGCAAAGGGGTCTATGTCCGGGGTTCCCCAAATTTGAAAAATCTTGGTCACCTGGTCTGCATGTAGAGACCATTCGTGTCGAAGCAGAACTCGACTGAGTCTGTCTGCCCAAGAGTTTTGTATGCCTGGAAGATACACTGCTAGGAGATGAATCTGATGCTGTCTGGCGAGAGCCCATAGTCGCAAAGCTTCGTTGCAAAGCGACAGAGAGCTTGTTCCCCCCTGCTTGTTCACGTAGAACATGGCTACTTGGTTGTCCGTATGAATGAGGACTGTCTTGTAGCTTAGCAGGGTGTGAAACACTCAAAGAGCAAGGAAGATTGCTCTGAGCTCTAAGAGATTGATGTGTAGATGAGTCTCCTGTGGAGTCCAGGTGCCTTGGGTGGAGAGGTCTTGCAAATGAGCTCCCCAACCCATTGGTGAAGCATCTGTTGTGAGAGTTGCCTGGGGAAAAGGTTGTTGAAATGGGGACCCCACCAACAGGTTTTGAGTGGACTGCCACCCAATGTTCCCTCTAAGTTTCTGTAGGCTGTGTGCACATAAAATATCAGCTGTGCAGCTTTTGAAGGAAGGTTAAATTTTTGTGCGCCACATAACGACACTCGGAGTTATATACTTTAAAATTTGACTACACGTCAGAATACAGTATATACACCACATTGATTGCACTAGAAAATATTGCAGAACTTGTGAAAACTGTTAATACACAACAACTTTTAATTTTTAAGACGTCTGTGTTGTTTTCTATCAGAATCAGAACCGTAATTTTTGTGCGCTCTGTTGTAAAGTATGTGCGCTCACTCGGCAAGGTGTGTGCGCGCGCACACGCGCACAGCTTAGAGGGAACAGTGCTGCCACCATTGGAGGGACAAAATAAGGCGAATTGTGTTTGCTATTTTTTATGACAGGCACCTTGATGCCTGGGTCCATTGAGTGGATAAAGTCCACTGAGCTGCTCTCATATGGAGACAAGCATAAGGAACCATATGCACGGTAGATGCCATGTGGCCCAGTAGTTTTAACATTTCTCGAGCAGTGAGATGAGGCTTTAGTACTGCTTGAGAAGCTAACTGCACCATGCGAAGGCAACGGGCCTGAGAGAGATAGGCCCTTGCTTTCCTGGTATTCAGAGACTGAGTGGGAGTTAGGCTGGATTTTGGGATGTTTATAACCAGACCCAAATACTGAAGGATACGCATTGTGCAAGATAGAGAAATCCTGGCCTCTGACTCTGATGGGGCTCGAATGAACCAGTCGTCTAAGTAGGGGGAAGACAAACATTCCTAGAGTGCGAAGAAATGCTGCTACCACAGCCCTGCATTTCGTAAACACCCTTGATGCTGAGGCCAGGCCAAAAGGAAGCACCCTTTACTGGTAGTGCTTTCCTTGAAAAAGGAACTGAAGGAACTTTCTGTGAGTTGGATGGATGAGAAAATGAGTGTACGCATCCTTGAGATCTAGAGAACAAAGCCAATCCTGACTCTGAAGGTATGGCAGCAGAGTTCCTAGAGAAATCATCTTGAATTTCCCTTTGAACAGGAATTTGTTCAGTTCTCTGAGGTCCAAAATAGGCCTGTGTCCCCCTGTTTTCTTTGGGATAAGGAAATAGGGGGAGTAAAACCCTGTTCCCTGTTGAGTAACGGGTACCTCTTCTATTGCCCCTTGGGCAAGAAGCATAGTGACCTCTTCATCTAACCTCTTGATCCTCTTGATGAGAGAGGTCTGGGAATTGAACTGTCTTACCATTGTGGGAGGGGGCATGCACAAAAAGTGAAGCTTGTATCCCTCTTTTATAATGGAAAGAGTCCAATGTTCTGCTGTTATCTGCCCCCATCTGGAGGCAAAGTGACATAACCTTCCTGGAATGGTGGAAGGCTCTGGTTCGTTGAGAGCCAGGAAGGCTAAGTTCTCTAGATGGAAGTCGAAGGCCTTGTGGAGGCTGAGACTGCTGAGACGGTTGAGGCTTAGCAGTCTTTGCTTTCCTTTGGTTAGGTGGTTGCTGACTCTTTCGGGCAGACTGACCTGCAGAACATCCCTGCAGGGAATAAGAGGGATAAAACCTCTTCTTTTTGGAGAAGAATGGTTTCTTGAAAGATTCCTTCCTTGCAGGATCAACTGTGGCTTTGGATAATCTATGCAAGTTGGAGTTGTCAGCATCCAACTTATTGGCTTTCTTTTGCCAATTTTTACCAAATAAATTCTCACCTGTACAAGGGATATTGCCCAGTTTGTCCTGCACCCAAAGCTCCAAATCGGATGCCTGGAGCCAGGCAATTCTATGTGCACCTATGGCAATGGCAGAGGTTCTGCTTATGCACTCAAAACAGTTAAAAGCTGCACGGTTGACAAACTTAGAAACATCCTGGGCATGTTTAACCAGTGTGAGAAAATCCTGCCTCTTATCAGGGAGAAGAGGACTCAAAACCTCTAAATCTCCTGTGACTTCTTTAAGGAAAATTTCCATATACAAAATATAGGAACTGATCCTGGCAGAAAGCATGGAAGCCTGGAAAGTACGACGTCCAAAGGCATCCAAATGTTCGACACTGACGTCCTGGAGGATTACAGGCACACCTCTTTGCACTTCTGATTCTTCTCATCACTGATTCCACTACAATAGAGTGGTGAGGAAGCTGAGTTTTCTGGAAACCAGGACACAGAGGTACTCGATACATGGTATCCAGTCTACGAGAGTGAGGAGAGGTGGTACGAGGTGTCTCCCACATTCTCAACATGAGATCATGCAAGATCTTATGGATAGGCAAACTAGCTGCCTCCTTAGGAGCCTTGGGATATTGTAAAATCTCCAATTCCTTTGCCCTGGGCTCTGTTTCAGGAGCCACAGTAATGGACAGACCACGAGCCACCTCCCTGATGAAATCCTGAAAGGAGATATCTTCTGGAGGAGACATCCTGCGTTTAGGAGAGGAAGGCTTCTCTGGGAGAAGTATTCCGGTACCGACGGAACTGTCAGAATCCTCAGATTCCTCCGAGGATTCAAAGTACCTTCTGTCCGGATGCTCTTATAGAGCCCGATACACATACCGATAGAAGTTGGTGCTGGGGGGAATCGGTACCGGTATATCGGTACCGGAAGGCCTAGCATGACTAGGTGCCGGCAATGCAGACACCAATGTCGATGCCGATGCTGTCGGTACCGGAATCGGTGCCGGTTGAACTGTCTGAAGTGGTTCCAAGGGTGTCGATGCCGCAAGGAAAGCTGCCAGACTGCGCTCAATAACCAGGAATCTCTGGTCTATCAACGCTGCCGATGCCTGGGTATCGGTACCGGAGAATGCAGCCGGTACCCCAGAGCATGGCACTAGTAGTTCTGCCGAGGTTGAGGCCTCGAAAACATCCTGGAGCCCAGATAATGCTTTTGAAGCAGAAGCCTCCCGCCGGGGCAATTTTGCTGGTACAGAACCCTCAAGGGCAACGCCAGAGGCATCTCGATGCTTGGAAGGAGATCTACCCTTTGAGGACCGGCCAGACTTGTATTTAGTTACCTGAGATCCATGGGAGGAAAACGAAGCCCTGGAAGATGTCGATGCCACAGAGGCTGCATCGGAGGGAAACAGGGTGCTGAGCTTAGCAGCTCGGATTTGTCGACCACTCTTGGACATCATGGCACAAGCCATACACTCTGAAATGGAGTGGTCAGGACCTAAACATTTAATACACCACTCATGGGTGTCGGTGATGGAGATGGTACCCCAAAATATAACCCCAAATATAACAATCTGAATGCATGAACGAGACCGCCTCTTGGTTTGAAGCCAACCACCTCAGCATCAACTTCAAAAAACCAGAAGCAACGTTTATAACGAGAAAACCCATCCCTGACAATACATACCCAACATCAATCACAACAAACAAAACCACCATACCTATCAAGAAAGAGGTAAAATATCTAGGAATAATTGACCACACACTTACCATGATCCCCCACATAAAACAGACAGTAAAAACAATATTCTACAAACTCAAAACACCTAAGACCCCTCCTTGACACACATGACTTCAGATCAGTAGTCAGTACACTCATCACCCCTCATTTCGACTACAGCAAGAGTCTCCTAATTGGTCTCCCGCTAAAAAATACCAACTTATTGCAAAGAGCCCAAAACATATGTGCTAAATTAATCATTAAAGCCAATTTAACAGACCATGTGACCCCAATACTGTTAGAACTGCATTGGCTCCCTATTAACAGCCGAATAAAGTATAAAATCCTACTAACAACCTTCAAACTCCTCAATGACATCTCACCTTCACACCTATCTACTCTACTACATACCCCATTAGTTACAAGAACATGCAGACAAAACGCTACGCACTCCCTCACCATAGAAACAACTATCAGAAAGATGAAGTCAACAACAAGCGCCAGGGCCTTCTCCTTTGCCGCCCCCACACTGTGGAACAAACTCCATTAGCACTCCACTTAACGAAAGACCTTCATCAATTCAGAAGAGATCTCAAAACCTACCTCTTCACGAATCACCTCGAGATCCCCCACCAGCAGAGCACCCCCCCCAGCAATCACAAAACCCCACCTGCATGACACAAGATATAACGAATGACTAACACCACCAGACCTCTTACTAATAACCCCATTTATTTTTACTGCAAACGCCTTAAACAAACTGTTACTGATGACCTTTTGTGTATAGTTTTCGTAAATAGTTGCAAATAGTTGTACTACTGTTCCATGTAGTTCTGCTGTACATAGTTCATACACCGTTCCATGTAAAGTATACCCATGTATACATAATTGTTACTTGTTCAATGTAAACCGCCCTTGATCTCTGGAAGGGGCGGTATAGAAGAAACTGATAAATAAATAAAATAAATGGTACCGCCACACTTGGTGCACTTCTTGAAACCCGAAGCGGGTTTTTCCATGGTAAGGAAATTTTGGTCCTAAGGCCCAAAATGGCACGTGCACCTGAGGAGGAAAAGTTAAGAAAAAATAACTATATATATATATATTTTTTAAAATAAAGAAAGAACCGGTGGTACCGGTATAGCGTCGAGGAAGGCAGACACGACCACAAAAAAGGAGAATAGAAAAAATTTTCTGCGGTGACAGGAACGCCTGCTGGCTCCACGGAAAACGAAGAACTGGAGAGAGGCAGTTGGGAAAGACGAAAAGGCAGCACGCAGGCACTGTGGGATGCTCCCAAAAGCTTTCTAATTGGACGCTGGGGAGCATTCCCGCGCAGGCTCCGTCGGTACCGATGATACCCATATGTGAAGACTACATTCCTGCTTGTTCCTGGAGATGAGTGGATGAGAGGAAATTGGTTGTCCATTCAGAGGCTTATAAGAAGCTGCAATTGCACTAAGATGGACTCTTACCGAATTGGTCTTTAGACCAGAATTCGATAAATGAAGGAGATACTCTAGTATCGATTCTAAAGGTATGACAAGGGGGTTTAATCCCTTCTTGGAGCACCATAGAGCAAAACGTTTCCACTTGAAGGCATAAGAACTTCTTGTGGAAAGTTTTCTAGAAGCCTGAAGGATATCCTTTACCTGTTGGGACAGGTTGAAATCCTGAAGGTCTAAGCCTTCAGCAACCAGGCCGTGAGATACAGGGACTGGGGGCTCAGGTGCCATAGCGTCCCGTCGTCTTGGGAAAGGAGATCTGGAACATGCCCTAACTCCAGAAGTGTAGCTTGATAAAGATGCAGAAGCAGGGGATACCACGCTTGGCGTGGCCATCGTGGCGCTATGAGAATCATACAACCCCTGTCTCTCTGAAGCTTGAAGAGTGTTTTGGGGATGAGGGGAATGGAAGGGAAGGCATAAAGGAAGTCCTGACCCCAATGAAGGAGGAAGGCATCCCTTGCCTGACAATTGTGAGCCGGAATCCCAAAACAGAACGGGGGAAGTTTGGCATTCAGTGGACTTGCAAAGAGGTCTATGTCTGGAGTGCCTCAGAGATGTAAACTCCAGTAAATGGAGCTCACTCTGAGGAGAAGGATGTTACCAGTGGTGTGCCCCAGGGATCTGTCCTTGGTCCGATTCTTTTTAACATCTTTGTTAGTTTTATAGCGGAAGGGCTGTCGGGTAAAGTTTGCCTCTTTGCGGATGATACCTAAATCTGCAATAGAGTAGACACCCAGGAAGGTGGAGATAACATGAGGAGGGATCTAGCTAAGCTTGAAGAATGGTCTAGAATTTGGCAGCTGAGATTTAATGTTAAAAAATGTAAGGTCATGCATTTGGGCTCCAGCAACCCAAGGGAGCAATATAGTATAGGGGGTGAAGTACTTTTGTCCACTAAAGAAGGGCGGGACCTAGGCGTGGTTGTGTCTGATGATCTTAAAGTCGCTAAACACGTAGAAAAGGCGACGGCAAAAGCTAAAAGGATGCTTGGGTGCATACAGAGAAGAATGGCTAGCAGAAAAACGGAGGTGATAATGCCTTTCGTGCGACCTCATTTGGAGTATAGTGTGCAATTCTGGAGACCGCACCTTCAAAAGGATGTGAACAGGATGGAGTCGGTGCAGAGAGTGGCTACTAAAATGATTAGTGGTCTTCATTATAAAGCATATGAGGAAAGACTGAAGGATCTTAATATGTACACCTTAGAGGAAAGGCGGGATAGAGGTGATATGATTGAGATGTTTAAATACCTCCATGGCATAAATGTTCAGGGAGAGAGCCTCTTTCAATTGAAAGCAAGTTCTCTTACGAGGGGACATGGGATGAGGATGAAGGGAGATAGAATTAGGAGTGATATGCGGAAATATTTCTTTACAGAAAGAGTAGTGGATCCGTGGAATAGTCTCCCAGTGGAGGTGGCAGAGATGAGGACAGTAACTGAATTCAAAAAAGCATGGGACAAACACAGAGGATCTCTAAAGGTAAAAGGGGGACTGTTGTAGTTGTTGATATGGAAAGACAGACTAGATAGGCCGTGTGGTCTTTTTCTGTCATCATGTTTCTATGAAATATCTTTGCCTCCTGGTCTAGGTGGAGCAACCACTCATGAGGCAGCAGTACTTGACTGAGTTTGTCTGCCCAAAGGTTTTGAATGCCTGGAAGATATACCACTATAAGGTGAATTTGATACTCTCTGGCGAAAGCCCACAGTCGTAAAGCTTTGTTGCATAGCGACAGAGAGCCTGTTCCGCCCTGCTTGTTCACATAGAACATGGCTACTTGATTGTCCGTCTGGACTAGGACTGTCTTGTAGCTGAGCTGAGCGTGGAATACTTGATGAGCTAAATAGATTGCTCTTAATTCCAGGAGGTTTATGTGTAGACCAGCCTCCTGTGGAGACCAGGTGCCCTGTGTAGAGAGATGATTCAGGTGTGCTCCCCAACCCACCTGTGATGCATCTGTTAGGGTGGCCTGAAAGAGGGGCTGATGAAAAGGAGACCCCACTGTCAGATTTTCTGGTGATTACCAACATTGGAGGTACAAAATTAGTCGTTGAGAGTTTATTATTTTGTCTGATAAGTGGCCTGTGTCCACTGTGTGGATATTTATTTATTTATTTATTACAGTTTCTTATATACCGCGCTATTTAGAATCAGCGCGGTTTACATCATAACAAAACGACCATAACGACAAACTGTCAGGTTTTACATTGAACAGGAGTACAAACTTGGATAACTGGGTTAACTATATACATAATTATATATATAATTATGTATAATTATGTAGATAGTTATCCTCAGTTTACACCCAGTTTATCCTCCCTGTTATCTGTAAACCTAGATCAGTCATGTATTGACAGGTATGTTGTTGTTCAATGTAAACCGCACTGATGATGAATAGTGCGGTATATAAAAAATGTTAAATAAATAAATAAAATAAAATAATCTATCTACACTGCAGTGTGAGGGCATTTCTAGATTGGGTCATTTCTTGGAGGGGATATCTAGTTCAGTTGCTGTCTGGGAAATATTGGCAGAAAAGGTATGTTTTGAGAGCCTTCCTGAACTGATATAGATTGGTAATGGCTCTAATGTTGGGGGGTAGGGTGTTCCAGCATTTTGGGACATAAAAACTGAATGCCCTGTTTGTGGTGTTCGTGTTGGACTTTGTCGAAGCCTTTGGTATAGCTAGCAAGTTTACAGCTGATGTTCTTCTTGATCTGTTGGGGGGGACCATGTGGATTAGATTTGTGAGTGAGAGGGATGAAGTGCCTTTGATTGCCTTAAATGCTAATAAAAGGCATTTGAAGGTGATTCTCCCGTGAATTGGTAGCCAGTGCAGCTGTTTGAGAATAGGAGTCATGTGGTCGTTTCTGGATGCACCGTAGAGGACCCTAGCTGCGGCATTCATGGCCATCTGTAAGGGGGTTAGTGTGGATTGGGGGAGACCTTGTAAGATGGCATTTGCAAAGTCAAAATGCGGCAGGATCAGCGCTTGATATATGGTACGGAAATCGTCTGGGTCCAGCAGGGAGCGTAGGTGTTTGAGGGAGCGGATTTTGAAGTAGATGGCTTTGACTACTACTACAGTTGCTGGGACATATGGCATCCACAGTTCATGTAGTCCCATATGCTTGCCTCCACATGCGAGCAGCTCAGTGGATAGGGTCCATTGAGCTGCTCGCATGTGGAGGCAAGCATATGGGACTACATGAACTGTGGATGCCATATGTCCCAGCAACTGTAGTAGCTCCCGAGCAGTTAGGGAGGATTTCCCTGCTGCTTGAGAAGCTAGTTGCATTATGCGAAGACACCGGGCCTGTGGAAGGAAAGCCTTTGCCTGTCTTATCTAGACATGCCCCTATGAATTCCAGGCATTGGGAAGGAACAAGTTGGGATTTTGGGAAGTTTATTACCAACCTCAAGTATTGGAGGATTCGCATTGTGCGACAGTGCAGTGCTGGCCTCTGCAACTGTAGGGGCTCGAATGAGCCAGTCGTCTAAGTAAGGGAAGATGAATATCCCCAGGGTTCACAGAAATGCAGCTACTACTGCCATGCATTTCGTGAATACTCTTGGTGCTGAAGCCAGACCACAGGGAAGAACCCTGTACTGGAAATGTTCTCCCTTGAAAAGGAATCGTAAGCATTTCCTGTGATCTGGATGGATCAGAATTTGAGTGTATGCATCCTTTAAGTCTAGAGAGCAAAGCCAATTCTGGCTTTGAAGGTATTGCAGAAGAGTTTCTAGAGAAATCATTTTGAACTTCTCTCGGAACAGGTATTTGTCAATTCTCTGAGGTCTAGAGTCTGTCTCCTCCTGTTTTCTTTGGAATAAGAAAATAGGGGGAGTAGAACCCTGCACCCCGTTGAAGAATGGGTACCTCTTCTATTGCCCCTTGGGCAAAAGGTGCTGAGACCTCGTGATCTAGCAGATTGTCTGGGGAGGTTTGAGAATTGAATTGCCTGAGAATTGTAGGAGGGGGCATGCTGTGAAAATGAAGCTTGTACCCCTCTCCTACAATGGACAGAGTCCAATCTTCTGCTGTTATCTGATGCCATCTGCTGGCAAAGTGGCATAACCTGCCTGGGATATTGGGGGTTTGGGGACCCCTCAGAGGCAGGAAGGCTAAGCTCTCTAGGAAGGAGCCAAAGACCTTAAGGGGGGTGAACCTGCGGAGCTAGTTGGGCTCTCGGGCCTTTTGGCTTCTTTTGTTGAAAGAGAGTTTTTTATAAGGCTTCTTTTTGGCTGGAGTGGCTGTAGATTTTGACAATCTATCTAGAGTGGTATTGTCAGCATCTAACTTTAGCCTTTTCCTGCCAGTTCTTGCCAAAGAGATTCTCTCCCGTGCAAAGAATGTTGCCTAATTTGTCCTGTACCCAAGTCTCCAAGTCTGATGCCTGAAGACAGGCAATCTGTCGTGCCCCAATGGCAATAGCAGAGGTTCTGCTGATGCATTCAAAGCAGTCAAAGGCTGCATGATTAATAAACTTGAAGACATCTTGAGCATGCTTAAAGTCTTGTCTCTTGTCAACTGGGAAAAATGGGCTCATTTCCTGTAACTTCTTTAAGGAACATTCCCATATATAGTATATATGAACTTATCCTAGCTGAAAGCATGGAAGCCTGAAAGGTTCGGCGCCCAAAAGCATCCAGAGTCCTGCATTCATGACCTGGGGGATTGGATGCATGCCTCTTTGCACTTTTCATCCTACGCATGGCTGACTCCACCACCACTGAATGGTGTGGCAGCTGAGTCTTTTGAAATCCAGGACATGGCGGAACTTGGTACATAGTTTCAAGTCTCCTAGAATGAGGAGATGTAGTCAGAGGCGTCTCCCACATTCTGAGCATCAAGTTATGCAGAATTTCATGGATGGGCAGAGTAGCTGCTTCCTTTGGAGCTTTAGGATATTGGAGAATTTCCAATTCCTTTGCTCTGTGTTCCTCTTCAGGAGCTACCATGATTGAAAGGCCCTTAGCCATATCACGAATAAAATCCTGAAAAGACATGTCCTCTGGAGGTGACATTCTGCGTTGAGGAGAAGAGGGATCTTCCAGGCAGGGCCGGATTTACCTTGAGTGAGGCCCTACGCCAACAAAAATTGTGGGCCCCCAGCAGGGGCGGCCCAAGGGGGGTGAGGGGCCTCATTTCCATAGGGGCCTCATTTGCATAAATATTTGCATAATGTTACCATATACTAGCTGGACAGTGAAAAAGATAGACAGGAAGAAAATTGATGCCTTTGAATTATGGTGCTGGCGGTGAATACTGTGTATACCATGGACTGCCCGAAGAACAAACCAGTCGGTACTAGATGAGATCAAACCTAAGCTTTCTTTAGAAGCTCAGATGACAAGACTTCGACTTTCATACTTTGGACACATCATGCGAAGAGAGAGATCATTAGAGAAAGACATTATGCTTGGCAAGATAGAAGGTCAACGCAATAGAGGAAGGCCAGCAATGAGATGGATCAATACAATAACAGCAGCTACGGGTACCAGTCTATCAACAATGAGCCGCCTGACTGAAGACCGAACACAATTTAGGATAGCTATCCAGAAGGTCGCCATGAGTCGACTCCGACTCGACGGCACTTAACAACAACAACAACAACCACCATATACTAACTTTTAGTAAACGTGCCTCTTAATGAGTGTATGGATAAAGAAAGACTAAAAGATTTCTACATTACTATAATCCAGTGCCAACTGCCAGACACATTAGGAACTACTACAAACACTGCCCATTTAGAACCCATTACTGAATGTGGGCTTTCTCTATTGAGCTTCTATTCAAAAACATATAATAGGACAAGCCTAAACTCAAATTATAACTTGTGGAATAATGTTGTGAAACACAGTGTCAGGCCTTGAGGTCTCAGTTTAAAACATCGCAGCAATCCGTTGGATTTTGTTGTAAAAGTTTCTTAATGAAACTTCAGCTGCTGTTTACATCAATGACCTTTAGTCAATGCCTTCTTCTCTGTCTCACACCAGAAAAAACTATTCTCATATTATCCTTTTTTTCTTTTTAGTTTATACTTTTTGTTTTTTGCTTTTTTCTTAAAAAACTTTAATGAGCGATGTTGCTCTCATAATCAACTTTCTTAAACAAGCTGAAAAAGATCAGTATAATTGATTCTACTATAATTTCACTATATGTCACTCATAATTCTCTGCACTTTTGCAAGGTTGCAAAAACAAAAACGTAGAATCACACCGGTGATACTTCCTAAAGTCGTAACTCTCCGTTGCTGTCCATTAAACACTGAACATAATCAGCACTTATCTTGCAAACGCCCCAAGCTTGTTCCTTTCTTTCAGCGCTGTCGCCAACGTTTCCTTTCTTTATGGCGCTGCACAGTCCAACGGATGATATCTTAATTCAACAATATCGGAAGTATCACACAGCTTCTTATAAATCCCAACGCCGTTAATCTAAGGCGCCCAAGCGTTTCGTTATGGCAAGTTCTTCAGGGGAATGTATGTCTCCCATACTGACCTACAAAAACATTGCAAATTGTAAGGAACTCTATCAAATTCCACTTTAGTATGAAGGAAGGATTAAAAAGTAGAGAAATCATCCTTTACCCATAAAAGTTGCCGTTGCTCTTAATCTGCCACAGAGGACTGTGTATTCTCGTCTCTCTGCCGGTTGTTCTAAGACGCCGCGCATGCGGCTTCAATGAGTTACCCAGATTTTAAAGGGCTCCTCTTAACTCCTCCCCTTGGGGGAGGGTACCATCACTCCTCATTCTCAATTCACAGACCGGAACAGTGCTTTAAACATGGCTTCCTATGAACATAGGGACCAATCAATGGATGCATTCAAGCCATTCGGTATAACAGTATTAAGTTGAAAAATCCAACGCTGTTCCCTTCGCGTTAAGGACTGATCCGCTGTACTGCCGCCCCTGCCCGTGAAGATTTGATCAAGGGCAAAGCACTCCAATTGGTCAAAGCTATGATTTTCCGTTAGACAATGTTGAACTATGGGTGCTGCCGTAACCCCTCGATTTAATCTACTACGGTGTTCAGCTAAATGGAGTCTTAATGCACGTGTTGTTTTTCCCACGTACATTAGTCCACAGGGACAGCGTATTCCATAAATGTGGAGGAGTGGCCTAGTGGTTGGGGCAAGGTACTTCGGGCCGGAAGGTCAGGGGTTCAAATCCCACTGGAGGACAGCAACCTTGGGCCGGAAGGACTGGGGTTTCTAGTCCCACAGGTGCTCCTTGTGGTCTTGGGCAAGCCACTTAACCCTCCATAGCCCATGTTCTCTGTGTGCTGTGCTTTCCTGTCTAATCAATGTGTTTATACCTCAAATATTTCCTGTCATGATTTGACAATTTCCAATCTGTAATCAAAACCGCTGCTGATCGCTGGAAGTAGCGGTATACAAATGTATACTAAATAAATAAATAAATAAAAATAAATCACATAGGTCGACTGATATGTAGTGGTGCTATGTATAGAATAATGTGTTCCCCGATATTCAAACTCATTCACTTCCAGATTTACAACACATAGACTACAGTTTCCACAACGTTTATGTCCCGGAGCCTGGACTGGAGATTCCCTTATGACTTGACTTGGAATTCTCAAGGGACTCAGCTGTACAGCGGATCAGTCCTTAACGCGAAGGGAACAGCGTTGGATTTTTCAACTTCATACTGTTATACCGAATGGCTTGAATGCATCCATTGATTGGTCCCTATGTTCATAGGAAGCCATGTTTAAAGCGCTGTTCCGGTCTGTGAATTGAGAATGAGGAGTGATGGTACCCTCCCCCAAGGGGAGAAGTTAAGAGGAGCCCTTTAAAATCTGGGTAACTCATTGAAGCCGCATGCGCGGCGTCTTCGAACAACCGGCGGAGAGACGAGAATACACAGTCCTCTGTGGCAGATTAAGAGCAAAGGCAACTTTTATGGGTAAAGGATGATTTCTCTACTTTTTAATCCTTCCTTCATACTAAAGTGGAATTTGATAGAGTTCCTTACAATTTGCAATGTTTTTGTAGGTCAGTATGGGAGACATACATTCCCCTGAAGAACTTGCCATAACGAAATGCTTGGGCGCCTTAGATTAACGGCGTTGGTATTTATAAGAAACTGTGTGATACTTCCGATATTGTTGAATTAAGATATCATCCGTTGGACTGTGCAGCGCCATAAAGAAAGGAAACGTTGGCGACAGCGCTGAAAGAAAGGAACAAGCTTGGGGCGTTTGCAAGATAAGTGCTGATTATGTTCAGTGTTTAATGGACAGCAACGGAGAGTTACGACTTTAGGAAGTATCACCGGTGTGATTCTACGTTTTTGTTTTTGCAACCTTGCAAAAGTGCAGAGAATTATGAGTGACATATAGTGAAATTATAGTAGAATCAATTATACTGATCTTTTTCAGCTTGTTTAAGAAAGTTGATTATGAGAGCAACATCGCTCATTAAAGTTTTTTTAAGAAAAAAGCAAAAAACAAAAAGTATAAACTAAAAAGAAAAAAAGGATAATATGAGAATAGTTTTTTCTGGTGTGAGACAGAGAAGAAGGCATTGACTAAAGGTCATTGATGTAAACAGCAGCTGAAGTTTCATTAAGAAACTTTTACAACAAAATCCAACGGATTGCTGCGATGTTTTAAACTGAGACCTCAAGGCCTGACACTGTGTTTCACAACATTATTCCACAAGTTATAATTTGAGTTTAGGCTTGTCCTATTATACATTTAGAACCCATAGCAAACCCGCCGTATCCTAACAGCACTACCAGGACTCACAAAGCACCATACTCTACCAATCAAAAGGCAACACTGCAAATATTAAACCAATACATTTCAGAGAATAACAATACATGACCTACTGGGGAAAGAGAACAAGTGGCAATGTCAAATAGGAATTATATAAACAGAACACCTCAGCTCAGTTACACATGCAGAACACAGACCATCACCAAACAAGTAATCACAATTTAGAAACAGGAAGACAATAATTAAACTGGGAATCCCAAAAGCCAAACTTGGAATGTACAACACTGTAGAAATAAAACTATAGATTAATTTGCTCTTGTACTAAACAAAGCGCAGACGTTAATGATGCACATTTACCAGAGCTGACATATTCCAATTAATAAATTCAAAATAAAGAGATTTTTCTACCTTTTGTGCATTTTTTTTCAGCTGCAATTGCTCCAGCCACTTTCTTCTGGTTTCTTCATGTCTTCTGCTAACTCTCCATCGTCTGCTGTGCATTTGTCCTTTCTTCTCTCTTCTAGTTTTTTTCCATTCTCTCTCTACATCTGCTTTAACATACTAATCTTTCTCCTTTTGCTCTTTCCTCATTGCTATTTCATCCACTCAAATTTTACCCCTCCATCCTCAATCCCCACTTACTCTCCCAATACCCGGCCAATTGTAGATTTTTTATCCCTCCCACACAAAATATTTTTCCCTTCTCCATTTTACTCTTCCAGCCCCATCCCATTCTAATCCTCCCCCAACATCAGCTCCCTTCTAGTTCCAGCCTCACCCAGCATCCATTCCCTTCTAGTCCCTGCATCAGCCCATTTCCAGTCCTAGCCACCCATCAGCCCATTTCCAGTCCTAGCAACCCCCCAACCCAATACCAGTCCTAGCCCCCCCCATCAACCCACTTCCAGTCCTAACCCCCCATCACCCCATTTTCAGTTTAAGCCCCCCTATAACCCATTACCAGTCCTAACCCCCCATCAGCCCACTTCCAGTCCTAACCCCATTAGCCCACCTCCAGTCTTAACCCCCCAGCCCATTTCCAGTCCTAGCCCCCCCATAGCCCATTACCAGACAGCCCCCATCAGCCCACAGCCCATTATCAGTCTTAACCCCCCCCCATAGCCCATTACCAGTTCTAACCCCCCCCAACAGCCCACAGCCCATTACCAGTCCTAACCCCATCAGCCCACCTCCAGTCTTAACCCCCCCAGCCCATTATCAGTCTTAACCCCCCCCAAAGCCCATTACCAGTTCTAACCCCCCCAACAGCCCACAGCCCATTATCAGTCCTAACCCCATCAGCCCACCTCCAGTTTTAAACCCCCCAGCCCATTTCCAGTCCTAGCCCCCCCATAGCCCATTACCAGACAGCCCCCATCAGCCCACAGCCCATTATCAGTCTTAACCCCCCCCCACCCTAGACCAATACCAGTCCTAACCCCCCCAGCCCATTTCCAGTCCTACCCCCCCCCCCCCATCGGCCATCAGCCCCTGCGGGCTTAACAGAGACGTGAGGGAGACACTCTCCCTTCGCGCCTCTCAAAGCCGGCACGGAGGGGCTCAGCCGGGGATTCGGCAGGGCAGAGGGGGCCCCGTGGGACCGTCCATGTTGCCGCGGGACCGTCCATGCTACCGCGGCAGCTTTTTGTGGGCCCTTGCCAGCTGTGGGCCCTACGCCATGGCGTACATGGCGTATAGGTAAATCCGGCCCTGCTTCCAGGAGAAACCCTCTGGTACCAGCAGAATTGTCAGAGTCTTCGGAATCGGAGAATTCAAAGTATTCCTGACCACGATGCTCATGCAAAGCACGGTCCCGGTATCGATCAAAGTCGGTACCGAGTTGATCCGGTACCGATCTGTCGATTCCAGCCAAAGATAGCATGGGAAGAATTCCCACCGGGGCCGGTACCATCGGTACCGGCATCTGTGTCTGTACCGGTGTAGGTACCGGCATCGGTATCGATGTTGGTACCGGTGCCCGTTGAACCATGGGTGTCAACGGTACCGCAGCTGTGAGCAGAGCTGCAATGCTGCGTTCGATAGCGAGGAACCTCTGGTCTATCGACGCTGCCGATTCCTGGGTGTCGGTACTGGTGAAAATGGCCGGGACCCCTGAGTATGGCATAGGTAGTTCTTGCGAGGTCGCGGCCTTGAGAACATCCTAAAGCCCCATTGATGCTTTGGAAGCCGAAGCCTCCCGCCGGGGCTGTTTTGCCGGTGTGGTTCCCTCAAGGGCAATGCCAATGGCCTCTCGATGCTTAGCAGGAGAGCTGCCCTTTGAGGACCAGCTTTTATGTTTAGTTACCCGAGATCCATGGGAGGAAGAGGAGGCCCTTGACGATGTCGATGCAATGGATCTGGCATCCGAAGAAAAGAGGGTACCGACCTTTGCAGCCCGGTTCTGTCATCCCCTTTTGGTCATCCCCATACAGGAGAGACATTCAGATAGAGAATGTTCAGGCCCTAAACATTTAAGACACCAATCATGGGTGTCAGTGACGGAAATGGTACTGCCACACTTAGTACATTTTTTGAAACCACTAGTTGGTTTTTCCATGTTTCAAGAATACGGGGCCTAATGCCCAAAATGGCGCCTAGCACCTTAAAAGAAAAGTTTCTGAAGAGAAACATTTCAAGTTTTGGGGTTTTTTTTGTTTTTTTAAAGAAAAGAACCGGCGGTACCGGTAGGCGTCGTGCGGGGGGCAAACGCGACCACAAGAAAACAATTTTATGTTCAAATCTGTTTTATTCAATTTCCACAAGCAACACCCAGAAGTAATGCAGCCAGTCAATTACAAAAGTAAAGAAAGTATACATACCAAGATACATTTGAAACAATCCCTCTTAGAAGATGGGGGGAGAACAAGTACCCAGAGCCCCAAGATATCATCATAATATGTAACAAACAACTAAATACATCAGATGCGCCGTAGCACGAGACTGGAAAATGGCACCCCCCTTGTCTGACAGAGCAGATGGGCACTCCCGGTAGATTGATAGTAATAGTCAAGATCACAAATTCCTCCACCCTCTAACCCCCATCAACTAACCACACATCCAACAGAGCAAACAGAGAACAGACTCAGTATAGATAGTATCCCAAAATGTCCCCCAATCCCCTTACTCCACCCCCCCCCCAAAATAGGATACAGCAATCCAAATACAACCATGACAGGCCCAGGGTGAGCTCTTCTCCCGGGCCTGCCCTCAGACAGAAGTAGAACAGGCAGCACCTCTCTCAGTCATTCCCAAACATGCACACCCTCCCTATCCCGACCATCCCACCCCCCCCAACCCCCCAAGAACACCTCCCCCCCATCCCCAAATCACTGCCAACATCTACCAGACCAGGTTTGCAGATAAGAAAGGAATGTCCAAAAAATCCGTCCTAAACTTCAGATCCCACCCATGACCCTACTACACACTCGGGGAGGCAGGAGAGAAAGATGGGATCCCCAACCATCCAAGAACCTCTGCCAACGCCTCGGGTGCCCACCAGCATATATCCTTTCCATGAGCAACATCCCATGGAGTTTCACTCTCCAAATACCATAGGCGGGGCCTCTTGCATACAGCCACTGCTGTAACACAGTCATACACTGGTCAACAAAGTTTTACAAAAGTCATGTTACTGAAATAAAAATAGTCATTTCTTATCAATTTTTATATGCTGAACACGAATATGATAGTGAAATTGCAAAGTTGGCTCTAGTTTTTTTGTAATCTACAAGAATTAATGTTTACATCACGAAATGCATGTCAATAGTAAACATATAATAGGCCTTCGGTTAATACCTGTAAAAAACCAAGTCATAGACTACTTCTTAGATTTTTCGCCTGTCTCTTGTACAGCTGTTGGAGAGCTTCTCTGGGGAGTGTCCAGCAGTAGTCAGCCAGCATTGTAGTGGACCATTTTCCCTGGTATCTTTGCTCCATCGTTGCGATATCCTGGTGAAAACATTTGCCCTGTTCGTCACTAACCATTCCACAGTTGTCAGGAAAGAAATTGAGATGGGAATCAAGGAAATGGATCTTTAGAGACATATTGCAGCCAAGTTTCTGATACTGCATCAGCATGTCTTCTCCTACTTCCTTGTAGTTTTATGCCCTAACATTCCCAAGAAAGTTTTTTTACACTAGGCGAAAAGCATTCCATGCTTGTTTCGCATCACCCTGCAGCAAGTTGATGAACTGGTCATCTTTGAAGAGCTCTTGAATCTGAGGACCCATAAAAACTCCCTCTTTAATCTTTGCTTCGCTGAGTCAAGGGAATTTTTCATGCAGGTATCAGAAAGCTGGCAAAGTGCGCTCCATGGCTTTCATGAAGTTTTTCATCAAACCTAGTTTGATGTGAAGGGGTGGTAGCAGGATTTTGTGAGCCTCAACCAGAGCTGGGTGCTGGATATTCTTCTCTCCAACTGTTACATTTTGTCTGCGATTCCATTCCTTCCGCAAGTAGTGCCAATCCCTTGCTTGGCTATCCCACTCACATAAGAAACGCATGTATTTTATATATCCCTGCTGCAGTCCCATTAAAAGGGCAACTACCTTCAAGTCACCACAGAGGTGCCAGCTGTACTTGTTATAGTTATCGTATGTCTCTTTCATGTGGACAGCATGCACTACTGGAATAGATGGAAGACGATTTCCATTGTTCAAAAGCACAGCCTTCACATTCAGTTTTGAAGAGTCTATAAATAGTCTCCAGTCTTGTGGGTCATGAGTGATTTTTAAGGCATTCATGAGGCTTTCAATATCGGACAGAATACCAGATTACTTTCCTTTCTGAAGAAAGGCTCCAACGATGGTGGCGCTTTCGATATGGAGTAATATTGACATCTTCTAGAAGATTCCATTGTTGGAGTCTTGATCCTAGCAATTCTGCCTTGTTCTTGGATAACAAATCACAAACCAGGTCATTTAGTTCTTCCTGTGGTGGTCTGTGTGGAGTTGATAATGCATCCCAGTGAAAATCTTGGTCACTGCATGCTGACGGACCAGGAGAAGAACAGGTCGGCTCACCCTTGTCCTCATCAGATGAATCAAGAGAATATTTTGATGGAGGTTCTGGAATGGGAAGTCCCTCACCATGTGGAACTGGTCTCAATGCAGATGGAATGTTTGGGTAGACTATGCTCGACTTCTTTTGCTTCGTTATTCCGCTAGAAAGAGGAGGAACCAAACAGAAGTAACACTCATTTATGTGGTTGCTTGGCTCTCTCCACACCATGTGGACTGCAAACAGTATTGATGGTCTTTTGCAATTCAAGCACAGTGAAAGCTGTGTTGTACATGTAGCGCAGCATATATGTGGGGCCCAAGGCTTGTCTTGGTAACCATCTTGCATCCGAAGTAAAGATGATATGCCTTCTTCATTTGAAAAGTGATGATACTTTTCTTCTGGTTGGCAAATCGTTCCATGGTGAGACCGCACCTTGAATATTGTGTGCAATTCTGGTCACCGTATCTTAAAAAGGATATAGCGATTTTAGAAAAGGTTCAGAGAAGAACCACCAAAATGGTAAAGGGGATGGAAGGATACTCCTATGAAGAAAGGCTAAAAAGGTTGCGGCTCTTTAACCTGGAAAAGAGACGGCTGAAGGGAGATATGATAGAAGTCTATAAATTAGTGAACGGAGTGGAACGGGTAAACGTAGATCGATTGTTTACCTTATCAGAATATAGAAAGACTAGGGGACATGCAATGAAGCTACAGGGTAAACTATTTAAGACTAATATAAGAAAATATTTTTTCACTCAACGTGTAATCAAACTCTGGAATTTGTTACCGGAGGATGTAGTAAAGGCTGTTAGTGTAGCTGGGTTTAAAAAAGGTTTGGACAAGTTCCTGGAGGAAAGGTCCATAAACCATTATTAAGAAGGGACCCAGGATATCAATGCTTGACCCTTGTACAAGCATTGCGGAACCTGTGTCTTTTGGGGAAACTGCTAGGTACGTATGACCTAGATTGGCCACCGTTGGAAACAGAATACTGGGCTTGATGGACCTTGGTCTGACCCAGTATGGCAGGAGTGGAGTGGAGAAGTGGAGTGGAGAAGTGGCCTAGTGGTTGGGGCAAGGTACTTCAGGCCAGAAGGTCGGGGGTTCAAATCCCACTAGAGGACAGCAACCTCGGGCCGGAAGGACTGGGGTTTCTAGTCCCACAGGTGCTCCTTGTGGTCTTGGGCAAGCCACTTAACCCTCCATAGCCCATGTTCCCTGTAAAATAGTTATTTCCAAGTTATAATGCCCTGTTCAATGTAATTTCAGTTTGCTCAATGTAAATTGCACTGATGCAGAATAGCGCGGTATATAAGAGAATGTAAATAAATAAATAAATAAAAAATATCTTATGTTCTTATGTTCATACGCGCAAGCATCAACACCAAGCGTAGCACTACTGGTCCCAGGTCACCCTTCCACGTATCATCCCACACATTAACACCACATTGCCAGCACTCAAGGGTAGGGGTTGTTGCACACATTTAACCAAGTGGGCCACCACCTTCCCCCAAAAGACCTGAACCTGCGAGCATTTCCAAAACATATGCCCCAACATGGCCCGGGGCTCTTCACATCGAGGACAACCAGGGGTGGCAGCAAGTCCCGCCCTCCACGCCCGATGGGGTGCAAAATGTAAACGGCGCAGTATTTTAAACTGAGCATCCTGATGCAGCACCAGCACGCTCAACTCAGGAATGGCTACCAAGCCTCGGAGCAACCCGTCCGCTGTTACCTCTTCCCCCAAATCCCGAGCCCAAGCGTTCGCCAGCTCATCCACAGCGAGCGGTCCCACGAACTCCCAAAGCATTTTGTGAAGCCATGAGACTCTCACCGCTTGATCTGCCCCCCAGAGCGCCACCTCTAAGTCAGAACGGACCTCCCCTTGCAAAGCTGCACTGGGGACACCACGAAGATAGCTGCGAATTTGCATGTAGGGGAAAACATCCCACGATCTCAAAGGATACTGCCGGCAAAGCAGGGAAAAATCCTCCACCACCCCGGCCTGCGTTACTACCTGTTCCAGGTTCTCTATCCCCATCTGTGCCCACCGCTCAAACTGAGTCCCATCCAGACCCGGTAGGAAGTCAGCATTGCCCCGTATAGGGAGATAGGGGGAATAGCGCACCAAGAGCCGACGTCCATCGCAAAAAGACCTCCATGCCTTCTGCACGGGGTCCAATATCACCGCACGGAGATCACGGTTTATACCCCTAACCTTATGGGCATGGAGAAGATACCACGGATGAAAGGGTCTAACCGCCTCCCGAAACAATCCCAGGGGTGAGAAGTCCTCGAGATCCCAGAGCCAATCTCGCACAAAGCGCAATAGGCAGGCTATGTTGTATTTCCGAATGTCCGGGAGGCCCAGGCCACCTAATGATCTGGGCTGCCGCAAGACCTCTAATCTCACCCTGGGCTTCCGCCCCTGCCAAATTAATCGGTTGAGGAGAACATTCAATTGCCGAAGGTCAGAGCATTGTAAGAACATCGGGAGAAGCTGGAGCATATATAGGATCTTAGGAAACATTGCCATCTTATACAATGCAACACGGCCCCCCAGTGATATCAGTAAGTCTCGCCATTTATCCACCTTAGTCGATACGGCTGTCACTAATTTAGAAACGTTGAGATGATAAAGATCTTTCAAGTTCGCCGGCAGATAGCTACCCAAGTATTTGAAATGTCCCGCAGCCCACTTCAAAGAAAATTCGCCCAGCCAACCCTGCTGCGCTGCAGAACCTAACACCATTGCTTCAGACTTGTCCAGGTTCAGACGGAACCCCGAGGGTATTCCATACTCCCTGTTAAGTTGCAGCAAGTGGGGCAGCCCCTCCCGAGGACTACCCAGATGTACAAGTAAATCATCGGCGAATGCTGCAACTCTAACTTCTTCCCTCCCCACAGAAACACCCCGAAACCCCTTGGCATTCCGAATCTGGATCAGCAAGGGCTCCAACGTCAAAACGAATAAGAGCGGAGACAGGGGACAGCCCTGATGAGTGCCCTTCTGAATGTTAAAAGCTGCTGTCATACTGCCATTCACCATAAGAGACCCCCTTGTGGTTCAGCATATAATAAGCAGACCACATCCACAAAAAAACCTGAAATCCCCATCGCCTCCAGAACCTGGTACATGAATCCCCAGTTGACCCTATCGAACGCTTTCTCAGCGTCAAAACTTATAAGGAGAGAGCCGTGCTCAGCCAGCTGCCCTGTGCACATCGAAAGCAAGATCCGTTGTACGCTAAAGGCCGCATGACGGCCCCGCACGAAGCCCACTTGATCCCGATGTATCAAATCCGGCAAGAATCGTGCTAACCGATCTGCCATGACTTTGGCTAAAAGCTTAATATCCACATTTAGAAGCGAAATAGGATGATACGAGCCGGGCAAAAGCGGATCTCTCCCAGGCTTTGGCAATATTGTAATCAACGCCTTATTGGCCTCAAAGGGGAACCTCCCCAACTTAATCAATTCCTCATAATACCCCACCAGGGGCACCACTACCACATCACCCATGGCCTTGTAGAACTCACTCCGATAGCCATCAACCCCAGGGGCCCTGCCCAACTTTAAATTCTTGATCCCCTCCTGCACCTCCCGCCCCGTTAGTGGCTGGTTAAGAGCCTGCAGGCCCTCCTCACTGAGCTTCGGCAAAAGACAACCCTTGAGAAAGTCCCGGCCCGCTGTTTCCTGAACCCCTTCACCCGCATAAAGCTGTCGAAAAAAATCAGTGAAAACCGCCTCAATATCCGCTGCTCCCCGCCTAAGGGTCCCATCGGCATGCCGAATTGCACCAATGGTTCTCGTCCCCCCTTCAGGCCACACCAGAGAAGACAACATTCTACCTGCCTTATTCCCATGTTGATATAGCTTGTAGCGATAATACAACAGTGATTTTTGCGCCCTCCGATGAAGCAGCATCTCCAGCTCCGTCTGAATCTCCCGCAACTTATGCTGATTCACCGCAGTCCGGCATCCAGCCACCAATCTCCGCGCTTTCTCCAGATCCTTTTCTAAGCGAAAGATCTGCTGATTCAACCGCTTACGCCGCAAACTAGTGTAACTAATATCATCACCTCATGACGGCCTTGCCAGCCTCCCAGAATAGGGCTGAGGAGATTCCAGGCTGATCATTAAGGGCCGCATAGTCCCTCCACGATCCCTGAGAAACCGCTTGAACTGTACGTCTCCACTAAGTTTCAGTGGGTAGCGCCAGAGCCGACCCCGGCCAGGATTACAATCTTGTATCTCCAAGATTACCATCGCATGGTCCGAAAGAACGGAGGGACCCACCTCCGCACACTGAATCCAGCTAAATAGTGAATCCGAAATCAAAAAATAATCAATTTGAGACCAGGAGCCATGCGCCCTAGACAGATGAGTGTATTCCCGGTCGCCCGGGTGTAAGACCCGCCAGATATCCAGAAGTTTGTGCCCCTCACACAACCCCCACAAACGCCGTCGGGTCCTCTGATTCCGATCCCCAGCTGGCCCAGAGCGATCCAAACACGCATCCAGCACTTCGTTAAAGTCACCCCCGAGTATAACCTGATATCCAGCAGTGTCCGCCAGGATCCTGGTAAGAGCCTGAAAAAACGGGGCCTCAAACACATTAGGTGCATAGACTGAGCAGAGAGCCACTTTCAAACCTGCCAGCAATCCCCACACACAAACATACCTGCCTTCGGAGTCAATATCTACTCTTTCTTCAACCCAGCTCACCGACCTGGTGATTAATATGGCCACACCCCGTTTCTTCCCTACCGCCGGGGATCCATAAACCTTAGTTATATGACCTTTACATAACTTCTCATGCTCCGCAGCGGACTGATGTGTTTCCTGTAGCATAATCACCCCAAGCTGTTTGCATTTCAATTGCTGGAGCACTTTATATCGCTTTATCGGGGAGCCTAGACCACAGATATTCCAAGAGGCTCTCTTAGTACCAACACTCATTGCTTACTGTATCCAGAAGCCGCCAAGAAACACAAAACCAATGCTCCATGTGGCAGAAACCCCCCCCAGCCTAGGGTCCCCCCACCATCCACAACAAGATCCCTGAATACTCTTATGCCCACCACACAAACATTCAAAACAGCCATCCAACATCCCTAGCAAACCCAGCACACCAGATACACACCCCTCCCACCCTCCCACCCTAGTCCAACCCCTACCCTTCCCCCCACCCCAGCTAACCATAGTCCCCCCCAGCCCCAACAAACCCCCACACACCCCCCCCCCCGCCTGACATCCCAAACCTGCACCAACCAGCAGCCCTCCTGCACCACTGGCCACTTCACGACTTCCGAATCATGCAGAGCCCCCCCACCTCCCCCGAGGCATTCATGACTCCACCCACGCCCTCCCAGGCGCTACAAGGGCCCCACTGCATGCTCACTCCCCCCTCCCTGCTGTCCATTCCAACGACCCTTTACAGATATGATAAACAAAGCCCAATGGGTCACAATACATTAACTCCCAACCACTGACCGCCAAGGTATTATAAGTGCAAAGCATACAATAGGACATGTATATACAACTGTGCACAAGCTCCATTCCTCTTTCCACCCACCCTCCCTCCAACATAGGCACAAATACAACAGGGTAATCAGACTCCCATCAAGCTGAAGAGGTGGTAACATACGCGCCCAAGTCATCGGGAGCCCATAGCCTAGACAATAATATATGCCATAGTGAGAGAGAATGGCTCCGGCCCCTACAAACCAGGCGGCGCAGTCTTAGTGGGCCCTCTCTGGGTACCCAAATATTCACCGCCTCAGGCCAGAGGAAGCACGCACAGCAGCCCAGCATCCAATCACCTCATTGCAATAGCTGCTGTGAGTACTATCCCCCGAACTCCATGCTGAGTACTGCCACAGCACAGCCCGGCTGGCCAGTTCCCAGTAATAGGCATACAAATTACATACAGTACTATGGGGAAAGCAACTGTCCCTTCACGAGCTTACACAGATCAATAACCAGAAGACACATGAAGGAAAACTGAAAATAACAAAAATAACCAAGCAGACAATAAACCAGATAAAATTTAGAACAAAATGAGAGAGAAAAAAAACCAAGAAAGATGGTGAAAAGGGGGAGTTATAACCAATGAGAAAAAAAACCCCTTTAAAAGAAGGAAGAGAAAGGAAGAGGGAGGGAAAAGGGGAGAAGTAATCCCTCCAGGGCCATACGCGCCCATGAACAGCACAGTCACCACCATCAAAAACAGATAGGGCTGGGTTCAGAGTTCCCCAATTAACAGTTCGCGAATGGTAGCAGGGGTATTTGCGAGCAGCTCAACTCGGGGAGGCCTCCTCATTCAGCCTAGGCAATTACAGTAGTCCATCGCTGCATCCGGCATCGTAAATGTCCGTCGGCCTCCTTCGCAGTTGACGTGCAGGGTCGCTGGATATGCCATAGTGAAGCACAGTCCCCGCTCCACCAGTCGACCACAGACTTCCTTAAAAGCTTGGCGGCGCAGCAAAACCCGGCAGAATAGTCCTGGAAGATCAGAATCTTGCAGGCTTCACCCCCCCGAGTGTCGCTTCTGCCGCGAGGCTCGCAAGACTCCCTCCTTCTGCGTAGCATTCAGAAAACGTGCAATCACCCCATGGGCCTGTTATCTCCAGGCCTGTGTGGCCCCAACCGATGTGCTCTCTCCAAAACTATGGCACCTAACTCTGCTTCCAGAGGTAAGTATGCAGACAGCCACCGCTCCAAGTATTGCCGAAGATCCTTTTTCCTGCACCGATTCCTCTATCCCGATAAAGCGGAGGTTGTTTCGCCAACTCCGATTTTCGAGATCCTCCAATTTCTCCTCGTGCCTTGCCAGGGCCTCCTCTAGCTTTTTAATTCAGGCCTCATCCTGCACGCGCGTGTCCTCGAGGGAGCTGATACGATGCTCCACTTGCTCCTTCCGGCTGGTAAAGGCACTGACTGCCTGAGCCACCTCGGTGATTTGTGATGCTAAGCCTCCCAGGCAGTCCTCCAAGGCCTCCACTACCGCCTTCGAGACCTCTGCCACCATCGTCGGCGCAGCCACCAGCAGCTTCCCGTCAGGAGCTCCGTCAGCCATCTTGGTTTCTCCTCCTCTAGGCCTCTCTCGCCAGGGAGTTTTTGTTGCCATGGGGTCGCCATCCCCCGAGGATCACAAAACCAGGCGCCCCCAGCAAAGGTTGCTGTTCTCCCCCACTCCGGTAAAGTTCAGAGGCTAAAAAACAAGGTAAATGGCCGGGGGGAAGGGAGTGGGCTCCGGAGCTAAGAAGGAGACGTCCTACTCAGCCCACCATGTCACCAGAAGTTCAAGAAAACAATTTTAAAGACAAATTTTCTGCAGTGACAGGGTATGGGTCCTGCCGGCTCCGCGGAAAACGAACTGAAGAGGGACAGTTGGAAAGGCGAAGGCAGCGCGCATGTGATGAGGGATGCTCCCAAAAGCGTTCCTATTGGACGCTGGAGAGCGTTCCCGCGCAGGCTTCATTGGTACAGACAATACCCATATGTAAAGACTACATTCCTGCTTGTTCCTGGAGATAAGGCAGTGTATATATACAGTAAATGCTAATAAATAAATTTTCCCTTCCAACCCATTCTAACTAATCTAACATCATAATTGATGAGTCAATCTAGATAGGAAGACTGACAACAGTGGGATTGGAGGCAGCTGGAGTAGAGAGGAAGTGCAGTGATTGAGAACAGTATTATCTGTTTGCTTTCCCCACCCCCAAACTGCTAGGATTAAAAGCTAGAAAAAAACGAAACATCTCAACAGCGACAAACTGTTTGAGAAAAGAAAAATATCCTTCTGTAAAAAGCTTCAAACACAATCGATTTAACCAGTAATTTAATAAAAAATACCCCCCCCCCCCCTTTTAAGGAATCTCAGGCAGGGCACTTTTTGTAAAGGCTAAGAAAATTACAGCAGCCTGAAATGCACCTCTCTGAATGGTAAAGGCTGCATTTCTTTGACTTAAAGGAGTGGTGATAGAATTCATCAAGTCGGCGCGATGGCCTAAGTGTATCAGTTAAATGTAGGCTGCCAGCAGTGTGATATACTATCAAGCTGAGATAAACCCTCTATTGAATTAAGACAAAATTCCAATTATACATCACATATGTGGCCAATACCCTAAAGGTGTCAGGTTCCTCAAATGTTTTTTTATGAACCTATGGTCTCAGTTCAAAATTTTTAGCAACGTAGGGTAACTCGCCCCAAAGCTGCAAACTCCAATAACATCAACGACCATAATCTAGGTTCACATTTTGGTTCTAAAATTTTCTTAGCCAGACGTTTGAAAATACGAATTTAAATCAGAACTTATCTTAAATATTTTAAATCTTCGTGTCTTCTTCACAATGCAAACATTAAACGTGCTGTGGTTTCTCAATAATTTGATACCATTGAGAAATTATTATTGAGAAACCACAGCACGTTTAATGTTTGCATTGTGAAGAAGACACAAAGATTTAAAATATTTAACATAAGTTCTGGGGGAGGCCTGCGATTTTTGCTGAGGGAGGGAGGGAGGGAGGGTGGATGGATGGATGGATGCTGGGGGGGGCCTGCGATTTTTGCTGAGGGAGGGAGGGTGGATGGATGGATGGATGCTGGGGGGGGCCTGCGATTTTTGCTGAGAGAGGGAGGGTGGATGGATGGATGGATGCTGGGGGAGGCCTGCGATTTTTGCTGAAGGAGGGAGGGTGGATGGATGCTGGGGGGGGGCCTGTGATTTTTCTGAGGGAGGGTGGATGGATGGATGGATGCTGGGGGAGGCCTGCGATTTTTGCTGAGGGAGGGAGGGAGGGTGGATGGATGGATGGATGCTGGGGGGGGGGGCCTGCGATTTTTGCTGAGGGAGGGAGGGTGGGTGGATGGATGGATGGATGCGGGGGGGGGCCTGCAATTTTTGCTGAGGGAGGGAGGGAGGGAGGGTGGATGGATGGATGCTGGGGGGGGCCTGCGATTTTTGCTGAGAGAGGGAGGGTGGGTGGATGGATGGATGCTGGGGGAGGCCTGCGATTTTTGTTGAGGGAGGGAGGGAGGGTGGATGCTGGGGGGGGGGGGGCCTGTGATTTTTCTGAGGGAGGGTGGATGGATGGATGGATGCTGGGGGGGGGGGCCTGCGATTTTTGCTGAGGGAGGGAGGGTGGGTGGATGGATGGATGCTGGGGGGGGGGCCTGCGATTTTTGCTGAGGGAGGGAGGGTGGATGGATGGATGCTGGGGGGGGCCTGCGATTTTTGCTGAGGGAGGGAGGGTGGGTGGATGGATGGATGCTGGGGGAGGCCTGCGATTTTTGTTGAGGGAGGGCGGGAGTGAGGCTGGATGGATGGATGCTGGGGGGGGGGCCTGCGATTTTTGCTGAGGGAGGGAGGGTGGATGGATGGATGCTGGGGGGGGCCTGCGATTTTTGCTGAGGGAGGGAGGGTGGGTGGATGGATGGATGCTGGGGGAGGCCTGCGATTTTTGGTGAGGGAGGGAGGGAGGGTGGGTGGATGGATGGATGCTGGGGGGGGGCCTGCGATTTTGCTGAGGGAGGGAGGGAGGGAGGGTGGATGGATGGATGCTGGGGGGGGCCTGCGATTTTTGCTGAGGGAGGGAGGGTGGGTGGATGGATGGATGCTGGGGGAGGCCTGCGATTTTTGTTGAGGGAGGGAGGGAGGGTGGATGGATGGATGGATGCTGGGGGGGCCTGCAATTTTTGCTGAGGGAGGGAGGGTGGGTGGATGGATGGATGGATGCTGGGGGGGGGGCCTGCGATTTTTGCTGAGGGAGGGAGGGTGGATGGATGCTGGGGGGGAGCCTGCGATTTTTGCTGAGGGAAGGAGGGTGGGAGGGTGGATGGATGGATGCTGGGGGGGGCCTGCGATTTTTGTTGAGGGAGGGAGGGAGGTTGGATGGGTGGATGGATGGATGGATGCTGGGGGGGGGGCCTGCGATTTTTGCTGAGGGAGGGAGGGTGGATGGATGGATGCTGGGGGGGCCTGCGATTTTTGCTGAGAGAGGGAGGGTGGCGGGATGGATGGATGCTGGGGGAGGCCTGCGATTTTTGTTGAGGGAGGGAGGGAGGGTGGATGGATGGATGGATGCTGGGGGGGGGGGCCAGCGATTTTTGCTGAGGGAGGGAGGGTGGATGGATGGATGCTGGGGGGGGCCTGCGATTTTTGTTGAGGGAGGGAGGGAGGGTGGATGGATGGATGGATGGATGCTGGGGGGGGCCTGCAATTTTTGCTGAGGTAGGGAGGGAGGTAGGGTGGATGGATGGATGCTGGGGGGGCCTGCGATTTTTTCTGAGAGACGGAGGGTGGATGGATGGATGGATGCTGGGGGGGGCCTGCGATTTTTGCTGAGGTTCTAAACCAGTTCTAAATGTGCTGTGGGGCTGAGGGGTTTAGAGCTGGTAATGTGCTGTGGGCTGGGGGGGGGGTCAGAACCATTACCAGTTCTGAACCCCCCAGCCCCACAGCACATTACCAGTGCTAAACCCAGTTATTAATGTGGTGTGGGGGTGGGGGGTTTAGAGCTGGTAATGTGCTGGGGGCGGGGGGGGGGTCAGAACCATTACCAGTTCTGAACCCCCCAGCCCCACAGCACATTACCAGTTCTAAACCCAGTTCTAAACCAGTTCTAAATGTGCTGTGGGGCTGGGGTTTTTTTTAGAGCTGGTAATGTGCTGTGGGGCTGGGGGGGGGGGTCAGAACTGGTAATGTGCTGTGGGGCTGGGGGTTTTTTAGAGCCGGTAATGTGCTGTGGGGCTGGGGGGGGGGTCAGAACTGGTAATGGTTCTGACCCCCCCTCCCCCCAGCCCCACAGCACATTACCAGCTCTAAAAAAACCCCAGCCCCACAGCACATTACCAGTGTGCTGTGGGCTGGGGGGTTTAGAACTGGTAATGTGCTGTGGGCTGGGGGGCACATTGCTTCTAATATTATTTTAACACACGCCTCTTTTTTCCAGACCACTGTTTCATCGGAAGGGCAGAGATTCAATTGTGATTGCAATCCTAATTTATAATGAAGAGATTACAATCAGAAAAGTCTGGATGCAAGGACAATGGAGATAGCAGTAAAAAGAGAAAAATCGCGAGCGAAACAGAATTATTCAAGAAAAATGGGAGGAGTTATATTTTTTCACTGAGATCAACCATACAATTCAATGTCTCATTTGTCAACAAACATTAGCTGTTCCGAAGGAGTATAACGTGCGTAGGCACTACGAAACAAAACACCATGAGAAGTATGACGCGTACGTTGGCAAAGTTAGAGAAGACAAAGTTACAAAACTTAAATCAGCATTATGGAAACAAAGACGTTTATTTACCACTATTAATCAGTCCAACGAAGATTCAGTAAGAGCAAGTTTTGTTATAAGTGAACTTATTGCAAAGTCTTCACGGCCCTTTACAGAAGGTTTGTTCATAAAAGAATGTCTTTTAAAGGCAAGTGACATTTTATGTCCTGACAAAAAGAAACTGTTTGAAAGCTTAAGCTTGTCACCCAATACAGTTGCCACCAGGATTACAGAATTAGCAGATAATGTGGAGAAACAATTAATTGAAGTGGCTAAGGACTTTGAAGCATTTTCAATTGCTCTCGACGAAAGTACAGATGTGTCTGATACCGCACAATGTGCTGTATTCATCAGAGGTGTAGACTGCAATTTAAATCTGACAGAAGAATTCCTAGAATTAATACCATTGAAGGGTACTACAACTGGACATGATTTGTTTCAATCCCTGAAAAAATGCATAGAGAAATATTGCTTACCATGGGAAAAATTTGTATCTTTGGCCACAGACGGTGCACCGTCAATGTGCTCTCAAAATGTAGGTGTAGTTGGATTGTTGAAAAACAAATTAAACAGTCTTGAAACAGTAGGAATCAACTTCACTAGTATACACTGCATTTTGCATCAAGAAGCTCTTTGTAGTAAAAGTCTACAAATGAAAGAAGTAATGGATGTAGTTGTTAAAACAATCAATTTTATACGTTCTCGGGGGCTGAATCACAGGCAGTTCATCTCATTTCTTGCAGATATGGACTCCGAGTATGGTGAACTTCTTTATCACACTGAAGTTAGATGGCTAAGTCGCGGAAATGTTTTGAAGCGTTTCTTTGCACTTAGAGATGAAATCGCTTCATTCATGATGATGAAAAATAGGGCAGTTCCTTTGCTAACTGATTCTATTTTTCAATGCAACCTTGCTTTTCTAACTGATATTATGGATCACTTGAATGGATTGAACTTGAAGCTTCAAGGTAAAAAACAGATTATCACACAGATGTATGACAATGTGAAATCGTTCAAAGTTAAACTACGTTTATGGATGAAGCAGGTGGGTGAGGGCAATTTGGTCCATTTCCCAACCCTGAATTCTTTACAAAAAGTTGAACCCAAATGCCTGAAAGAATATAGAGATTTGTTGTCTAACTTACTTCAACAGTTTGATGTGCGCTTTGAAGACTTTAAGATACTGGAGCCACAATTTCAACTTTTTTCAACGCCGTTTGCTGTAGAAGTTGATAATGTTGCAGAGGAATTGCAAATGGAGTTGGAGGAACTTCAGTGTGATACTATCTTGAAGCAAAAATATGTAGAATCAGGGATTCCCGAATTCTACACGTTTCTTCCACGAGACAGGTTTCCGAGGTTACACTCTGCTACAGCAAGGATTCTTGCAATGTTTGGAAGTACATATGTATGTGAACAATTTTTCTCATCCATGAAGATTAACAAGTCTGTGCTAAGGTCACGGCTCACTGATGAACATTTGCAAGCAACACTGAGATTGCTTTTTTCTAATAAATTAAAGCCTAATATCGACGTCCTTGTTGATGCAAAACGCTGCCAGCTAAGTAGCCAGAAAAAAACTGACTGAAACATAAAACTTACATAATTATTCACGTTACACATTATAATAAATGGATTAAAATAATAAGTTTGTAAAGCGCTATGTTCTTATGTTGACTTTAATTGAGGGGGGGGGCTCAGGGATGCTTGATACTGCGGTGGGGGAGGCAGCAGCAAGTTTCGATTTTTTAAAATGTACCTGGACTGCATGAAAAAAAAACTAGAAGAGAGAAGAAAGGACAAATGGACAGCAGACGATGGAGAGTTAGCAGAAGACACGAAGAAACCATAAGAAAGTGGCCGGAACAATTGCAACCGAAAAAAAAATGCACAAAAGGTAGGAAAATATCTCTTTATTTTGAGTTTATTAACTGGAATATGTCAGCTCTGGGAAATGTGCATCATTAATGTCTGTGCTTTAGTACAAGAAATTAATTTATAGTTGTATTTCTACAGTGCTGAGGTATTCTGTGTAATTCCTATTTGACATTGCTACTTGTTCTCTTTTCCCAGTAGGTCATGTATTCTCTGAAATGTATTTTTGCAGTGTTGCCTTTTGATAGGTAGGGTCTGGTTCTTTGTGAGTCCTGGTAGTGCTGTTATGATACGGGGGGTTTGCTATGGGTTCTAAATGGGCAGTGTTAGTAGTAGTTCCTAATGTGCCTGGCGGTTGGCACTGGATTATAGTAATATAGAAATTTTCTAGTCTTTCTTTATCCATGCACTCATTATGCAACATTATGCAAATGTTTATGCAAATATTTATGCGAATGAGGCCCCTTATGCAAATGAGCCCCCGTGTCTTATGCGGCCCCCGGGTTACTTTAGAAGTCCTCATTCGGCCCTCAAAGCAATTTGAGTTTGAGACCCCTGTTCTAGAGAATCAAAGGAAATATCTTGTGCTATCTAGTGAGATTCCAGACAGCAAACAAGCCTATCTGCAATCATATCCTGCTCTCCTGGAGGAATGTTGCTAGAAGATCATCATTGCAGAAGAGATAAAATCCTTTAGCTCCCCATCCTAAAATGTAAAACATCTGGATATTAATATCAATAACTCCTGAAGTCAATAGAGCAAACGGAGGCCGTCAAATCAGGTTCGCACACATTGCCTTTGGAGCAGGGGTTTTCAGGTTTCAGAATCATCACAATGAATATGTACAAGATCGATCTGCATCCAATAAATGGGTGGAGAACCTAGTCTTTTTATTCTTATTTGGGAAGACAACAGCTGAGGGAACTAAGCCCACTGAAATTTTAGTGTCCAACACAGAGGCACCTGAACAGTAGTTATTATGTGGCCAAGCAACAGCATGAGGGACTAGAAATATGACAGCAGACAAAGATTATATGGTCTATCCAGTCTACCCTTCCATACCAACTACTACAGTCTTTTTTTCCTTTAGAGATCTTCTGTGTTTCTCCCATGCTTTCTTGAATTCAGATGGGGGGGGGGGGTCATTCCAGAACACAAAATAGGGGTCTGTGCGTGCGGTGGGGACACATATGCCAAAAACATCCAACTGTATTCTGAAACACTGCTGTACACGGCGCTAGCATAGGGATTTCAGAACATGCTCAGGAAGGGCGAAACAAAGGCATGGTTAGCCATAGACACACAAACCATATTCAGAAAAGGCCCATGCACATATTAAGTATTTCCCAGAAATGTCTGCCATTCCTGCCAAAACGTGGAATAAGTCCAGGACTTAGAAAAAATTCTGCTCGTCTCTGCAATGCGTCTCATATTGAAGAATGGTTGTGACAAGTATGTTTTGAATGGTGTGACTGCAGTCTGGAAAAACACAAGAAGCAGTTTTAAGGTACAGAGAGCAGAGGTGAAGAAATGGTGTAAGGTATAGATATATATATATTAATAATTACCGTTACAGAAATATTAAGAGCAATACTGTTTATTCTGGCTACGCTTAAATGTGCTGTTTGTGCTAAAGAAGCCAATGTAGGGAACCTAACAAATCCCATGTTCTGAAAACAGGACTGCTGATGTTGGGATAGTGTGGGCACTAGCAGGGAAAGCACAGTTACTTACCCGTAACAGGTGATCTCTGGGAACAGCAGGAATAAGTCTTCACATATGGGTACGTCGGTACCGACGGAGCCTGCGCGGGAACGCTCCCCAGCTTCCCAAAAAGGAAAGCTTTTGGGAGCATCCCATTGCGCCTGCGCACTGCCTTCCCGCCTTTCCTGACCAGCTCTCCTCAGTTCGAGTTTAAAGCTGAGACAATAGAGAGAGAGAGGAAAGGAAAGACAGAAAAGAGGTACAACTCCTAGGGGAGGTGGGAGGGTTGTTCCCAGAGATCACCTGTTACAGGTAAGTAACTGTGCTATCTCCAGGAACAAGCAGGAATGAGTCTTCACATATGGGGACTCCCTAGCTAAGATGCCTGGGAGATCCCCAAGGATATGAGACCCTGGGAAGGGTCCTACGTCCTCCTATGGATCTCAGGCATCCATCCAGGGAAGGAGGGTAGGAGTTGTTTAAGAATGGAACAGGTGTTTGAGGACAGCCTGACCAAACAAGGCATCCCGGCGGGAGTCCTTGTCCAAGCAGTAATGGGCTGTGAAGGTATGAACCGAGGCCCAGGTGGCTGCTCGACAGATCTGGTCGATGGACACAGAGTTTAGATGAGCCATAGAGGTGGCCATGGCCCTCACATTATGAGCTGTGACATGGCTCTCCAGAGAAAGGTTCTTACTCTGGTAGGCGAAAGAAATACACTGAGCAATCCAATTGGACAGTGTTCTCTTAGAGACTGGAAGTCCTAAATGAGAAGGATGAAAAGCAACAAAAAGCTGGGAAGACTTTCTATGTTGCTGTGTCCTTTGTAAGTAAAAAGCAAGAGCTCTTTTACAATCCAGAGTATGAAGACTCTTCTCTGCACTGGATGCATGAGGAGCTGGAAAAAAGACAGGTAAATATACCTCCTGATTAAGATGGAAAGGTGAGACCACTTTAGGCATAAAGTGTGGATTTGTCCTAAGGACCACCTTGTCATGATGGAACCTTGTATAAGGTGGATTAGCCACTAAGGCCTGCAGTTCACTGATGCGGCGAGCTGAAGTGACTGCAATGAGGAAAATAACATTCCAGGAAAGAAACTTCAAGGAGGTAGTGGCTAAGGGTTCAAAAGGTGGCTTCATAAGCTGACCAAGAAACAACTTTAAGTCCCATGCCACCGGAGGAGGCCTAATGGGAGGTTTAGTTAAAGTTAGGCCTCTCATGAATCTTGCAATGAGAAGATGAGAGGAAATAGGTTGTCCATTGATGGGCTTAAGGGATGCTGCAATAGCACTCAAATGGACTCTTACTGAATTTGTCTTAAGTCCTGCATCAGAAAGATGCAGGAGATAGTCTAACAGAGAATTTAAAGGTAGTTCTAGAGGGTCAAGCCCCTTTTCAGCACACCAAATGGAAAATCTTTTCCATTTAAAAGCATAGGAACGCCTGGTGGAAGGTTTTCTGGAAGCATGGAGAATATCCTTCACTTGCTGAGAAAGATTCAAGCTCTGAAGGTCTAGGCCCTTCAGTAACCAAGCTCTGAGGTGAAGGGACTTGGGGTTTGGGTGCCACAAAGTCCCTTCCTCCTGAGACAGAAGCTCTGGAGCAGCTCCCAAATCCAGGGAGGGGGCTTGGGAGAGATGCAGAAGTAGAGGGTACCACACTTGGCGTGGCCAGTGTGGAGCTATGAGGATCATAAATCCTTGATCCCTCTGGAGTTTGAACAGAGTCTTGGGAATCAAGGGAATGGGTGGAAAGGCATACAGAAAGCCCTGACCCCAATGAAGGAGGAAGGCATCCTTGGCCTGAGCTCCCTGACACGGAATTCTGGAACAGAACCGGGGAAGTTTGGCATTCCACAGACTTGCAAAGAGGTCTATGTCCGGGATTCCCCATTCTTGGAAGATTCTGAGTACCTGATCCATGTGCAGGGACCATTTGTGTGGAAGCAGAACTCGACAGTGTCTGCCCAAGAGTTTTGGACTCCTGGGAGGTATACTGCCAGGAGATGGATTTGATGCTCTCTGGCAAAGGCCCACAATTTTAGAGCTTCATTGCAAAGAGACAGAGAGCCAGTTCCTCCTTGTTTATATAAAACATAGCTTCTTGATTGTCCGTATGAATGAGGACTGTCTTGTAGCTGAGGAGGGTATGGAAGACCTTGAGAGCTAGAAAAATTGCTCGAAGCTCCAAGTGGTTGATATGAAGAGAGGTCTCCTGAGGGGACCAAGTGCCTTGAGTGGAGAGGTCCTGTAGATGAGCTCCCCAACCTGTTTGGGAGGAATCTGTTGTGAGGGTTGCTTGGGGCAACAACTGTTGGAAGGGGGGACCCCAGCAACAGATTTTGAGTGGACATCCACCATTGGAGAGACCAAAAAAGACGTTTGGAGGTTGCTATTTGGTCTGAGAGAGCTCCTGATGCTTGAGTCCACTGGGTGGACAAGGTCCATTGAGCTGCTCTCATGTGTAGGCGAGCATAGGGTACCACATGTAGTGTGGAAGCCATGTGGCCTAGCGGGGAGTTAAGTGGCTCTTTGACTGAATCTGGGAGGCTAACTGCACTAGACGCTGGCAACGGGCCTGGGGAAGGTAGGCCCTTGCAGTGGTGGTATCCAACCAGGCCCCTATGAATTCTAGGGAACGAGTACGGGTGAGCTGAGACTTTGGGAGGTTTACCACAAGTCCCAGATACTGCAGAATGCGCCTTGTGCGGTCCAAGGAAATCTGGGCCTCTGACTGAGATGGGGCTCGGATGAGCCAGTCGTCCAGGTATGGGAAGACAAATATTCCCAGAGTGCGTAGAAATGCAGCAACTACTGCCATGCATTTGGTGAACACTCTTGGGGCAGAGGCCAGACTGAAAGGAAGCACTTTGTATTGGTAATGTTTTCCTTGGAAAAGAAAACGTAGGAATCTTCTGTGAGATGGATGGATGAGGACATGTGTGTACGCATCCTTGAGATCTAGAGAACAAAGCCAATCCTGACTTTGAAGGTATGGAAGGAGAGTGCCCAGAGAAAGCATCTTGAACTTCTCCTTGCATAGAAATTTGTTCAATTCCCTGAGATCTAAGATGGGTCTGTATCCCCCTGTTTTCTTTGGAATGAGAAAATAGGGGGAGTAGAACCCTGACCCTCGTTGAAGAAGAGGGACTTCTTCTATTGCCCCTTGGGCAAGGGTAGTCACTTCCTGACCTAAAAGGTCAAGAAGAGATGTGGGGGAATTGAAATGTCTCACCATGGTGTGGGAAGGAAGGTCTGAGAAATGAAGCTTGTAGCCCTCTCTTATGATGGAGAGGGTCCACTACTCTGATGTGATTTGCTCCCATCTGGGAGCAAAATGAGCTAACCTTCCTGGAATGGTGAGAGGTTCTGGCTGTTTTAAAGCCAGAAAGGCTAAGTTCTCTAGCATCAAGTCAAAAACCCTGAGGAGGATGGGACTGCTGGGTTGCAGCAGCCCCTGTAGACTTAGGCCTGGCCTGCTTAGGTTGCTGACGCTTAGCGGTAAAGCGACCTGTAGAAGATTGTTGGCCAGAAGTGGAAGGAAACCTGCCCTTTTTGAAAAAAGACTTTTTAAAAGTCTTTTTCTTGGCAGGAATGGAGGTAGACTTTGAAAGTCTATCCAGAGCAGAATTCTCTGCATCCATTTGAGTGGCTTTTACTTGCCACTCTTTGCCAAATAGATTTTCACCTGTACAGGGCAGATTTCCTAAGCCATCTTGAACCCAGGGTTCTAAATCAGAAGCCTGGAGCCAAGCAATTCTGCGAGCAGCTATGGCAATGCCTGAGGCTCTACTGGCACCTTCAAAGGAATCAAAGGCTGCCCTGTTGGAAAACTTGGAGATGTCTTGAGTATGCTTAAGCCACATGCAGAATTTTTCCCTTTCATCCTATGGAATAAAAGGGAGGAAAGTGTGCAGCTTTTCTGCCACTTCTTTTAGAAACATACCCATGTAGAGGCTATATGAGTTGACTCTGGCAATAAGCATACTGGCCTGGAAGATTTTCCTACCAAAAGCATCCAAGGTCCTGCATTCTCTTCCTGGAGGAGCAGAAGAGTGTCTCTTTGTACTCTTTACCCTCTTCATAGCTGACTGCACCACAATGGAATGGTGAGGAAGCTGAGTTTTTTGAAATCCAGGACAGGGAGGGACACGGTACATAGTGTCCAACCTGCGAGAATGAGGAGAGAGAGTGAGAGGAGTCTCCCATAAATCAATCATGTGTTCATAAAGAATCTCATGAATTGGTAAGGTGACTGCCTCTCTAGGAGCCTTAGGGTATCCTAAAATATCCAATGTATTTTGCTCTAGGCTCTGATTCAGAGGTTACTGAGATAGAAAGTCCTTTAGCTACTTCTCTTATGAAGTCTTGAAAGGACAAGTCCTCTGGAGAAGAAGGCTCTTCAGGAAGGGCTATGGATACTTCAGGAGATTCATCTGATGAATCAAACACAAGAGCAATCAAAGTACCGCCTGTCAGGGTGCTCTTCCAGCGCTCGGTACGCGTATCGAGCGGTATCGGTATCGAGCGGTATCGACATCGGGCGTCCTCGGAACCGGATCGGTACCGAGAAATAGCCCTGGACAAGGAACCGCTGCAGCCGGTATCCTGGTCGATGTCAATGCGGTCGGTACCGGTATCGGCGCTGGTGCCGGTACCGGAGCCGATACAGACAACGGAGCTTGTTGTGGTACCGTCGGCATCACAGCTTGAATGAAGGCTGTAATAGCCCGCTGCATGGACAGAACATTCTGATCCATCGACGCCATGAATGCCTGGAGTTCGGTACTGGAAGATTGTGCCAGTACCCCAGAGCATTCTAATAGGTGATCGGTCGAGGCCGTGTCATCGATGTCAACCTGTAACCCCATAGGAGGAGCTTTGGAAGCCGGAGCTTCCCGCCGGGGTTGTTTGGCTGGGGCAGGATCCTCGAGGGCAAGCCCGGAGGCATCTCGATGCTTAGAGGGAGATCTACCCTTCGAGGACCTGCTAGACTTATGTTTGGTTACCTGAGATCCATCAGGAGAAGAAGACCAGGAAGAGGTCGATGGTACTGACGCTGCATCAGCGGGAAACAGCACATGGAGCTTAGCTGCTCGGTTCTGTAAACCCTGTTTAGACATTAGAGAGCAGGATGGACAATCCGGAATGGAGTGTTCAGGACCCAAACATTTAATGCACCATTCATGGGTATCTGTAACAGAAATGGTACCGCTACACTTAGTGCATTTCTTGAACACGGAGGCTGGTTTTTCCATGAGGGAAATTTTCTCTTGGGCCCTGAGGCCTAGAAGAAAAAGTAGACTAAGTGAGGAAAAGTATAGATTTTTTTTTTTTTTAAAAGAAAGAAAAGACCGGCAGTACCGGTCCGGAGTCGGGGAAGGCAGACACGCAACCAAAGAAATAAAATAAAATAAAGAACTTCTTCAGCAGTGACAGGGCTCGACCTGCTGGCTCCATGGCAAAGAAGAACTGAGGAGAGCTGGTCAGGAAAGGCGGGAAGGCAGCGCGCAGGCACAGTGGGATGCTCCCAAAAGCTTTCCTTTCCCGCACAGGCTCCGTCGGTACCGACGTACCCATATGTGAAGACTCATTCCTGCTTGTTCCTGGAGATAGGATTCTTACTTGGGTGAGAAACAGAGATCATATTTTCAGTCCTGGTACCCCCACGCTATTATGTTATGTCATAGCTGTCATGTATAGGTTTAGGGCATCTTTTTGGCAGAAATATGTTTTTGTGACAAAGGGAGAATGTGTGTGTGTGTGTGTGTGTGGTTTGAGGGGTGCACGGGAGGATCTAGTGTGTTCATCTGCAATTCAGGGGTGACAGGAAAGCCTGGCCAGTACCTGGACCGTATGGATGACCGCAGTGTCACCAGGTGCCACAGTCATCGGGTAGTCAAAATCAGAGAGGGTATGCTATAGCTAAATGTCAACCAGACATCAGCTGTGCCAGGGACTGGGAGACATGACTGATGATGTGCAAACATTCCCTGGATTGTACTATGCAGCCTACACCCCTACCCAATCCAGGATCTATGAGAGCTATGAGAGTGGTGATAAATCTGCAATTTGGCTACTTGATGTAATGGCACAGGGATTTATTTATTTATTTATGTACAAATTTGTATCCCGCTGCTTCCAGTGATCAGCAGCGGTTTCTATACAAGGTAAGGTTGGTTGTACTGGCCAGTAATTAGGGGTATGTACAATGCGATTAGAGAGGAGGGTAGCACACATCAAAAGCGTTTCAGATTTACAGTTGATTGAGGTTAGGCCATCACACAAGGTACTTAAATACATATTTACAGTTTACACAAGGTACTTATATACATCGTTACACATGCCAGACTGCTATGGCTTCACATAGGATCATTATAAACATATTTACATATACCTGAATGAATTTCATGCGGTTAAATTGAAATGCGATTGGAAGAGGTGTGTTTTAAGTTTTTTTCTGAAATCTTTCAGATCACAGATCGCACGCAGTTCACTTGGTAACCGGTTCCAGAGTGCAGGAGCTATAAATGAGAAAGCCCTGTTGCTGGTACATAAATTAGCCTTTCTGAAGGACTTCGGGAGACAGAGGGTATTTAGGTTTGTTGCTCTTCTGCTTCTGTTGTTGGGTAGATTGGATAGTAGGCTATTGAGATGTGAGGGTGCAACATTCTGGATGAGTTTGAATGTAGTGACTAGCAATTTGTATTGAATGCGGGCCGTGATGGGGAGCCAATGCAGCTCAATTAGGACTGGTGTAATGTGGTCAGATAGCCTTTTTTGCATAATGACTCTGGCAGCAACATGCCCATGCCCACACAGGGAAGCAATGCCACAAAGCAGACTGTGGAAAGGCAGACAGGGTTGCCCCACAGATGATAGATGTATACAGGCTGACATACACCACGATGGGGCAGGTGTAGCTGCTGTGAGAAATGCCAGTACCCAGAAAGGTGGGCCCCAGATGCAATAGCCAGAAGGCCCTAATACTATTACTCCTGATCATTTGTATAGCGCTACAAGGCATATGCAGTACTGCACAGACACAAGTAAAAGATGGTCCCTGCTCAGCAAAGCTCACGATCTAGTTAAGACAAACAACAACTGTGGACAGGATACATTCAGAGGGAAAGAGTAGTTACTCACCTGTAACAAGTGTTCTCCAGGACCGAGCAGGAATCAGTCCTCACATATGGGTGATGTCGGCGCCGACGGAGCCCTCATGCGGAGCATTTCCCCAGCTTTCAAAGAAAGCCTTTGGGAATGCAGCCACGCATGCGCAGTCCCCTTCCCGCCCAAAGGTGCCATCTTGCTCAGTCAAATGACATAGCTAAAAGACAGCAAAAAAAGAAAATGAACTACATACAACTGCAACTCCAAGGGGAGGAGGGAGTGTCGTGAGGACAGATTCCTGCTGCTCCTGGAGAACACCTGTTACAGGTGAGTAACTACTCTTTCGCCAGGACCAAGCAGGAAGTCAGTCCTCACATATGGGTGACTCCCTAACTCTGGGCTACCAGGAACCCAGGCTGAAAAATAGAGCTCCCTCTAGAGCCTCAGCAACAGTGACAGAATCTTCTCTGAGACCACACCCAACACCAGGGCCGGAGGGTAGGAGTTGCCTAAACCTCAAAGAGATTACGGAGTACTGCTTGCCCGAAAGCACTGTCCCTACGGGCCTCCCTCTCGAGGCAGCAGTGGTCTGCAAAAGTCTGGCTTGAAGACCAAGTAGCGGCCCGGCAGATGTCTGCCAACGGAAGTGAGCTACTGATGCGGCCTTCGCCCTGACCCGGTGGGCGTGACACGACCCTCCAGGGAGAGGCCGGCTGCCCTGTACGCCCAGGCGATACAGTCTGCCACCCAGATGGACAACATACGCTTAGTTACAGGCAACCCCAATCTATTAGGGTCAAAGGAAATGAAGAGCTGAGAAGCCCTTCTATGCCCCTGCGTATGTTCTAGGTAAAAGGACAGCGCCCTTCTACAATCCAGGGTATACAAGACAGTTTCTGCCCTACTGGCGTGCGGCCTGGGAAAGAACGTCAGAAGTACCACCTCCTGGTTGAGGTGGAAGGAGGACACTACCTTGGGAAGGAACTTAGGATGAGTCCGCAAGACTACCCTGTTCTTATAGAACCTGGTATACGGCCTATCCAAAACCAGGGCCTGAAGTTCACTCACACACCTGGCTGAGGTGAATGCCACAAGGAACACCTTCCAGGAGAGGAAACAAATGGCAGGTTGCCATTGGCTCAAAAGGTGGGGGAGTCAGCTGTTGCAAGACCACACTGAGATCCCACTCAGTGGCCAGTGGACGAATAGGAGGCTTAAGCAGAAGCAGGCCTCTGAGAAAACGAGGCACCAGAGGGTGGCCCGAGAGGGATTGTCCATCCACCGGCGAGTGGTGAGCTGAGAGGGCACTGAGGTGAACCCAGACAGAGTTGGACGAAGTCCCAGGTTGGAAAGGTGGAGCAGATATTGCAACACCACCTGGACCGAGCAGGAGAAGGGGTCCTCTTGCTGTTGAGAACACCAAGTAGAGAACCTATGCCACTTCAGAGCACAGGCCTTCCTAGTGGAATGCTTTCTGGAGGCCAGCACCACCTCTTCAACCTCTCTTGATAATAGCAAGAGAGCAAGGACTAGCCTTTCAGCAGCCAGGCCATCAAATTGAGGGATTTGAGGTGGGGATGCAAGAGGGACCCCTGATCCTGAGTCAGAAGGTCGGGTTGCAACCCCAGAGGAAGTGGAGTATCCACTGCCAACTGCAGAAGAAGAGGGAACCACGGCTGCCTGGGCCACCTGGGGGCTATCAGGATCACCGTGGCTCGGTCCTGCTGGATCTTGAACAGAGTCCGGGCCACCAGAGGTGTGGGAGGAAAAGCATACAGCAGGCTCTCTGACCAGGGGATCAGGAACGCATCTGGCGCTGTCCGCGAGGGATGCGGTTGCCTGGAACAGAACCTGGGTAGTTGCCTGTTCAGCGGACTGGCAAAAAGATCCATGGTCGGAAGTCCCCACTTCAGAAAGATCTGCTGAACCACCAGAGGATCCAACTGCCACTCGTGAGGCTGCAGGAGTCTGCTTAGCCTGTCCGCCAGGTAGTTTTCCTGGCCTGGGAGGTAGACCGCCCTGAGGGTCATGCACTGATTGACAGCCCAGGAGCAGAGAGCTTGTGCTTCCAGGCACAGAAGTCTGGATCCTGTGCCTCCCTGCTTGTTGACGTAGAACATAGCCACCTGGTTGTCCGTCTGAATTAGGACACACTGGTGAGACAGGATCTGAGAGAAAGTCCGTAAGGCCAGTCAAATGGCCTGCAATTCCAACAGGTTGATCTGCTGGGCGGCCTCCCACGGAGACCACAGGCTGTGTGTGCAGACCCCTTGGCAGTGTGCCCCCCAGCCCTGCAGGGCAGCATCGGTCGTCAGTACCTGAGAGTGTGGGGAGGCCTGGAAAGGAAGACCCCTGACCAGATTAAGGAGATGCCTCCACCAGCGTAAGGAGTACACCAAGAGTTTGGACACCCTTATTCTGTCTGACAACTTCCCTGTGGCCTGCAACCACTGTGCCTTGAGGTGCCACTGAACCGGCCTCATGTGCAGCCAGGCATGCGGTATGACATGCACTGTGGAAGCCATGTGACCTAAGAGCCGGAGGAAGTGTCTGGCCGAGACCAGAGAGTTTGTCTGAAACTGGCCGGCCAACTTTATCAGCCTGTGAGCTCTGTCCGCAGGCATCATACAGACCATAGACAACCACAAACAAGGAACTCTAATGATCTTCATAGACATCTCAGCTGCGTTCGACACAGTGGACCACAGAATCCTCCTAACCAGACTACAGAATATTGGAATAACCGGCGACATACTAAATTGGTTCAACTCGTATCTAACAGACAGACAGTTCAAAGTCAAGATTGGAACCAAAACCTCACAACCCGCAAAGATCAAGCAAGGGGTACCACAAGGATCCGCACTATCCTCACTACTATTCAACCTATACATCCAATCAATCTGCGACATCATGACAGCCCACAAAATAGACTACACAATCTATGCAGATGACATCATGATTTACACGCCAATCAACCTCGACAACCCCGACTACACCAAGATAACAAATTGTCTCGACAGCATGTCCACCTGGCTCATGCACAACAACCTAGCCATAAACTACAACAAGACAGAAGCACTCATCACACGAAACACCAACTTCAGCCCCCCACCATTCATCAAAACCAACAACACGACAATACCACTAAAGAACGAAGTGAAATACCTCGGAACAACACTTGACAAAGAGTTGAACCTACAATCACACATCAGAAGAACCACCAGAAATGCATACTACAAAATGAGAATAATTAGATGCCTCAAGCCTCTACTCTCACATGAACACTTCCGCACAGTCTGCCAAGCGCTCATAACCCCCATACTCTATTTCTGCAACCCGATCTACAACGGAATGCCGAAACAATCACTCAAACCGCTTCAAATGGCTCAAAACACAGCAGCCAGAATAATCACCAGTTCTCCAACACAAGCCCACATCACCCCCATCCTAAAAGACCTCCACTGGCTCCCAATCAGCTACCGCATCAAATACAAGATATTAAACATATTCAGAATCAGACACAAGAGCTCAGCACTCAGCCTCCAAGCCCTCATACTCCCTGACACCAGCAACAGACCGAGAAGAAAAACCACAGCAGACACACTCAGCACCCCAAGCAACTACACAAAAGCATGCAAATCCACCGCACAAAGAGCACTATCACTGGCGGCTCCAACAATATGGAACGCACTCCCACACGACCTACAATCAACTGAAGATCTGAAGGACTTTCCAAAGCTCCTAAAGACTGTACTCTTCACCGAGCACTATGGCCCAAGCGCATAGCCAGAATCTACAGACTTGGACCAATCTTGGATTCAATTAAAGCTCAATCACAACCAGCGACGGACCCAGCAAACCCATGTATATAACTGTAAAAAGCACACACTGTAAATAGCTCACTCTAATCAGCACACCCGCACCCATGCATCCTCACTGTACATAACCTCACCTGACACACACAACATTGCTAATGATCGTTTGATGTGTTCACCGCCTTGATTGAAGGATAAGGCGGGATAGAAATATCCTTAAATAAATAAATAAATAAATAGGCCTTTGCATGGCTGGAGTGGAGTAGCCGCCTAGTGGTTAGAACACTGGCTTGGTAACCAAGCAACCAGGGTTCGATTCCCACTAGCACTCCTTGTGGCCTTGGGCAAGTCACTTAACCCTCCATTGCCTCGGAAGAAAGGCCTGGCAATCTACTTCGGTTGACACTGCCAAGAAAACCCAGGAGCTTCTGGGTCGCCAGGAGTCAGGACTGACTCGAAGGCACACATTGCATTATTTTTGCATGGCTGGTATCCAATCTTGCCCCTATGAACTCCACGTCCTGTGAGGGGACTAGTGGACTTGGGGAAGTTTATGACGAACCCCAGGTGCTGAAGCAGGGATATGGTTCTGAAGGTGGCCTGCCTGGCCTCTTGTGGAGACTGGCCCCTGATAAACCAGTCGTCCAGGTAAGGGAACACAAAGATCCCCTGGTTCCTGAGGTAGGCCGCAACCACCGCCAGGCATTTTGTGAAAACCCTGGGGGCAGAGGTGAGGCCAAAAGGAAGCACTCTGTACTTAAAGTGCGACTTGGATGGATGACGATGCGAGTATAAGCATCCTTCAGGCCTAAGGAGCATAGCCAATCTCCCTGCTGGAGGTAGGGCAGTAAGATTCCAAGGGTAAGCATCTTCAACTTTTCCCTGTCCAGAAACTTGTTCAGATTTCTCAGGTCCAGGATGGGTCTGAGGCCTCCTGTTCTTTTTGGTACCAGGAAGTACCTCGAGTAGAAGCCTTGCCCTTCCAGGTGGTGAGGCACCAGTTCCACCGCCTGGTCCCTTAACAGACCTTCCAACTCCTGAAGGAGTAAGTTTCTGTGCAGAGGGGGTCTTGGAGGCTCCCCTGGAAAGTAGGAGGGGGGTATCTGGGTGAAGTGGAGCAGATAGCACCCACATGTTCCCTGTGATGGCTGGCCACCTGCCTGCATACAGGGTCAGCCGACCTCCTGTGCCCTGGAGAGGAGGAGGCGGCTATGCTGGCATAGTCAAAAAAAACCTCCCTGCTGAGCAGGAGCCAGAGTAGGAAGCTTGGGGGCCTTCTGCCTACGGGGCCCATGACCCTGCCGCTTGGCATGCTGTCCCTGTTGGGGAGCTACAGAGGCCTGGTAATGAGGGTAGGTTTTATAGGCAGTGGTCTTCCTCAGGTAAAGGGTCTTTTTCCCCGAGCCCTTCTTCTGAGAAGGGGCAGAGGTTTATCTGGACAGCCTCGTCCGCGTAAGAGTCTCAGTCTCGAGTTCTGCAGCCTTTTCTGCCATGGGCTTGCCAAAGAGGTTTTTGCCTCAGCCAACTTGTCCTGAACACATGGCTCAAGGTCCGAGGATTGTAGCCAGGCCTGGCGCGTGCACTGATGCTGGCCCCTGCTACCCGGGCCGAAGCCTCAAATCCATCGTAGGCTGCTTGAGATATAAACTTAGAAACATAGAAACATAGAAATATGACAGAAAAAGACCACATGGCCTATCTAGTCTGTCCTTCCATAACAACTACAACAGTCCACTTTTTGCCTTTAGAGATCCTCTGTGTTGGTCCCATGCTTTCTTGAATTCAGTTACTGTCCTCATCTCTACCACCTCCACTGGGAGACTATTCCACGGATCCACTACTCTTTCCGTAAAGAAATATTTCCGCATATCACTCCTGAATCTATCTCCCTTCACCCTCATCCCATGTCCCCTCGTAGCAGAACTTGCTTTCAATTGAAAGAGGCTCTCTCCCTGAACATTTATGCCACGGAGGTATTTAAACATCTCAATCATATCACCTCTATCCCGCCTTTCCTCTAAGGTGTACATATTAAGATCCTTAAGTCTGTCCTCATATGCTTTATAATGAAGCCCATTAATCATTTTGGTAGCAACCCTCTGCACCGACTCCATCCTGTTCACATCCTTTTGAAGGTGCGGTCTCCAGAATTGCACACCATACTCCAAATGAGGTCGCACCAAAGACTTATACAGAGGCATTATCACCTCCTTTTTTCTGCTAGCCATTCCTCTCCGTATGCACCCAAGCATCCTTCTAGCTTTTGCTGTCGCCTTTTCCACCTGTTTAGCTACTTTAAGATCATCAGACACAACCACGCCTAGGTCCCGCTCTTCTTTAGTGGACAAAAGTACTTCACCTCCTATACTGTATTGCTCCCTTGGATTGCTGCAGCCCAAATGCATGACCTTACATTTTTTTTTTTTTTTTTTTTATTGAATTTTCAATGCTTTACATCCAATGAATATACATAATAAAGAAACAAGTGATATCAACAAATATTTACACACACATTTCAAAAAAAGAAACAATACAAACATATCACTTCTCCACCCACAATAAGGAGAGAACAGCTGAGGAAGAGAACCGGGATAAAAATTATAAGGCAACAACCACCCAATTTACCACATATCATAAACCACATTATACAATAAACAGCACTCAAGCTTGTAGAGAAGCTAACAAAGATTCCAAAAGAGAAGGATCAAAATATTCATAGCTACTTCCTTGAATAGTAACGAAGCATTTGCAAGGAAAACGTAAACGGAAAGTACCCCCTGCAGCCAACACCTTAGTTTTTAGCTGCAGGAAACACTTCCTACGAACTTGTGTCTGTCTGGAGACGTCCGGGAAAATAGAGATCTTTTGGCCATAAAAAAGGAAATCTTTTTTCGGAAAAAAAGCCTTCAATATAGAAGACTTATCAGAAAAATGGGCCAAAGTAACCACCAAAGTGGCACGAGAGGAGATGGGAGTCTGAGAATGTTCCAAAAATTCTGTTAAATCTAAAGAAATTCCCTCCTCCTGACGTGACACTCCAATTTCCCCAGAAGTCGCCGGAACTGCCAAGTAAAATGTCCTATCTAACATAAGAGTGTCAGCATTGGGGAGCAACAATATTTCCTTACAATATTGACGAAATAACAATACAGATGTCAATAAACGTGTCTTAGGAAAATTCAAAATTCGCAGATTTTTTGCCCGAAAGGCGTTATCCAGTACCTCTAATTGCTGATGAAACATTAAGGTATCCTTAGAAATTAACATATTAGCAGACTGTAAAGAGGCCACCTGCGTATCCAACCGATCAGAACGCTGAACCAGTTGGTTAACAGAGGCCTCAACCTTTTGAAGTTTAGTGGAAACCTGTCGTGAGAACACAGCCGTTTGATTCATAAATTGAGATAACATTGAATTTGTTGCAGTAACCTGTTTCCAAATGTCCACAAGAGTGACCGCATCCACATTTTCAATTTGAGGAACAATAGTTGCATCAATACCAGAAATCGGAAGGATAGGAATTAATGAAAGTACCTCATGCGTAGGAGAAGGAAGAGAAACAGGGAAATTTTCTTCCTCCTCAGAAGATGAAGACGTCCGTTCAGAAGAAGATGATGTTTCTCGAGAAGCTTGAGAAGATCCAGGATTGGGTGGAGGAGTCCTTTCGATGGAACTTAAAGTTATGCCCGAGCCAGGCGACGGAGAGCATTGAGCTGAGGGAGGAACCTGTGAAAGAACTACCACATGGTGATCCATAGGTCCAGTAACAGCTAAAGGCGTAGATGTAATGGTAGCAGTTTGTTGACCAATTTGATTTCCCTGATGCTTTTTGCTCTTACGCTTCGCGTGGCCACGTGGCATATCAAAGCGACAAGGGCATGAGCCCCAAATTGGCACCAAGGCACCAAATGGCACCGAAGGGGCACCAAAGGGGCGTTCCCCCTTTGGTCACGCCCCCTTCGGGCGCGCAACCGCGGGCCGCGACCGCGGCCGCAAAGGCAGCCGACGTTGAAATACGCTGCCAGGAGCAGCCGGGGCAGTCGGGAGATTCTGCTGCAGCCAATCAGATGGGTAGAGCTGCCTCACCGCACCGGTCTCAATACACAGCTGACTCACACCTCACACAGGCAGCCGACGTTGAAATACGCTGCCAGGAGCAGCCGGGGCAGTCGGGAGATTCTGCTGCAGCCAATCAGATGGGTAGAGCTGCCTCACCGCACCGGTCTCAATACACAGCTGACTCACACCTCACACAGGCAGCCGACGTTGAAATACGCTGCCAGGAGCAGCCGGGGCAGTCGGGAGATTCTGCTGCAGCCAATCAGATGGGTAGAGCTGCCTCACCGCACCGGTCTCAATACACAGCTAACTCACACCTCACACAGGCAGCCGACGTTGAAATACGCTGCCAGGAGCAGCCGGGGCAGTCGGGAGATTCTGCTGCAGCCAATCAGATGGGTAGAGCTGCCTCACCGCACCGGTCTCAATACACAGCTGACTCACACCTCACACAGGCAGCCGACGTTGAAATACGCTGCCAGGAGCAGCCGGGGCAGTCGGGAGATTCTGCTGCAGCCAATCAGATGGGTAGAGCTGCCTCACCGCACCGGTCTCAATACACAGCTGACTCACACCTCACACAGGCAGCCGACGTTGAAATACGCTGCCAGGAGCAGCCGGGGCAGTCGGGAGATTCTGCTGCAGCCAATCAGATGGGTAGAGCTGCCTCACCGCACCGGTCTCAATACACAGCTGACTCACACCTCACACAGGCAGCCGACGTTGAAATACGCTGCCAGGAGCAGCCGGGGCAGTCGGGAGATTCTGCTGCAGCCAATCAGATGGGTAGAGCTGCCTCACCGCACCGGTCTCAATACACAGCTGACTCACACCTCACACAGGCAGCCGACGTTGAAATACGCTGCCAGGAGCAGCCGGGGCAGTCGGGAGATTCTGCTGCAGCCAATCAGATGGGTAGAGCTGCCTCACCGCACCGGTCTCAATACACAGCTGACTCACACCTCACACAGGCAGCCGACGTTGAAATACGCTGCCAGGAGCAGCCGGGGCAGTCGGGAGATTCTGCTGCAGCCAATCAGATGGGTAGAGCTGCCTCACCGCACCGGTCTCAATACACAGCTGACTCACCGACCTTACATTTTTTAACATTAAATCCCAGCTGCCAAATTCTAGACCATTCTTCAAGCTTAGCTAGATCCCTCCTCATGTTATCTACCCCTTCCTGGGTGTCTACTCTATTGCAGATTTTGGTATCATCCGCAAAGAGGCAAACCTTACCCGACAGCCCTTCCGCTATATCACTAACAAAGATGTTAAAAAGAATACCAGAAGACAAGGCCTTGAACCTCTGCAAAGGTTCCTCGGACAAACCAGCAGAGAACCCGGCAATCTCCTTTGCCAGGTCCCAAAGGTACATGCCCATGTACAGCTGGTAGGTCTGGACAAGGCAAGCAAGCATAGAGCCATGGAAGCACTTTCTACCGAGGGAATCCAGGTTCCGGGCCTCCCTGCCGGGGGGGCACCGAGGAGTGCATCTTCTGACTGACTCTTCAGTCGATGCATGGCCAATTCCACAACCATGGAATGGTGCGGTAGCTGTGCCTTTTGGAACCCAGGGCTCTTGCGGACTCGATAGATGGAATCGACCCGCTTGCTTAGAACCGGCATCGAGGCCGGCGCTTCCCACATGCGGAAGAGCAACCGCTCCAGCATTGGAGGAACCGGGACAGTAAAGGCCTCTTGGGAGGAGAGTCATACTGCAGAGTCTCGAGCTCCTCGGTTCGAGGCTCCTCCTCTGGATCTGCCGGGAATGCCAGTGCTTTGGCCATGTCCCACACAAAATCCGAGAACCTAGTATCCTCCGGGGGGGGGGGACCTTGTCCGGGTTCGGATCCCGGTGAGTTCGAAGGGACACACCAAGTCTGGAAGGTGTCAGGAGACTCCTCCTCCTCCATCTCCCACGCCGATTCCTCCGAGGAGGTATCGAGCGGCTCCAAGTAGGCGGGCACCAACGTCATCCACCCCAACGCCAAGGGAACCGGCGTTGACGACCTCGGTCCCGAACTGGAGGCCGAGGGTGATCGCAGCCGAGGATCGACTCGAGTTCGCATGGTCTCGAGGATCGGCTCGGCCTCCGGGGTCGACTTGGACGTCGATGTCCCGGTGGTCGGGACAGATGCGCCGGTGAGATCGGCGATCAGCACCCGCTGCTGCTCCATGAAGGCAGACAATCTGCTCTCCAAGGCTGTCAACCTGAGTCCGAGCTCAGGAGACCCAGCAGCCTCCGACTCAGGTCCCGACAGCGTCGGGCCAGACGTCTGCTCCCCCGGAGGAGAGTCCACGAGGACAACAATACTCACGTGACTCGGGGCCTCCGACTCCACACAAGGATGCTTTGCAGGCCTCTCCGACTCCGAAGACCCGGGACGGCGATCGGGGCTATGCGACCTGGCCCTAGAGCCAAGAACGTCCACCGACGCTGCCCTCGCGGGTTTCTTCTTCCTTCGGTGCTCCCTCGAGGGGGACTCCCTCTCAGAGGAGCCCCGATGATGCTCGGGGTCAGACTCCCGAGACGTCGAGGCCTTTAACGAAGTCCGGACCCGTCCCGAGGCAGACTCGGAGAAGATCCTCTCACGCTGGTGCTGACGGCTCCGCAATGCCTTGGAAGACATTTTGCCACAGGGGCTACAGACCGTAGAATCATGGTCTGGCCCCAGGCACCGGAGGCAGCAGTCGTGTGTGTCGGTGAGAGACATCAGTTTCTTACACTGATCAGACTTCTTAAAGCCACTGGCAACCACTGGGGGAAAAAGGGCCCCTGCAAGATCAAAAAATTGGGCTGCCAGGGAAAAGAAAATAGGCGCAAATGCAGTCTTTAAGGGCAAAAACCGAAAACAGGGATCCGGGCTCGGCAATGGTGTACCGAGTCCAGGCGGGAAAAGAACCGACGTCGAACCGAAGAAAAATACTCGACCCAATGCAGAAGATCAACTTTTTCCACGGGTGACAAGGAGAGGCGTCCGTAGGGCTCAGCAGAAAAAAGGAGACTGAGCAAGATGGCACCTTTGGGCGGGAAAGGGACCGTGCATGCGTGCCTGCATTCCCAAAGGCTTTCTTTGAAAGCTGGGGAAATGCTCTGCATGGGGGCTCCGTCGGCGCCGACGTCACCCATATGTGAGGGCTGACTTCCTGCTTGGTCCTGGAGAATTTAAGGAAACTCAAGGGAGTTTAGGTGGCTCAGATCCAACTGCAACAACGAAAAGGTGAGTTTTCAGCCTGGATTTGAGAGGGGCCAGAGAAGAAGCCTGATGTACAGAGTCAGGTAGTTTGTTCCAGGCATAAGGAGCAGCAAGGTGAAAGGAGCAAAGTATGAATTTGGCAGTAGAAGAGAAAGGCACAGAAAGAAGCAATCTGATAGAAGAGCAGAGTTCCTCGGGAGAGGTGTAGTGAGAGATAATAGGGGTATGGTAAAGCGGAGCTGAATAACAGGCACGAAAAAGACATACATTTGTTGCACAGCAATATTATGCATCCTTTGGGGAACTGCAAATTTAGTTCCAGATTCTGTGCACTTGGTAAGGGTCCAACCCTAGCAGTTGAAAGCATGTTTGTAGAGATGACCAGGGCAGGGATCATTGGGCCTGGTTCCTAATGTGCTGACATACACGTTCATATTTGGGTACACTGGGCTTACCTAGCACTTTTCAGGGCATGAAGAGGATTGGTATATGGTCTGGGTTGTAGCAGCTGTCATTTCTCACCGTTATTTATGTTCAGTGCGCATCAGCAAACAATGGTCTGTGATGAGCAGCTTAGGAGATACACGTATTTCCCAAGTATGGCGTCCGTTGGTACGTCGCAGGGATGGGCAGTATCCGAAATGTGTAAATTTTCAGAATACGGTGGGTGCGGGGACATTTACAAGGTTTACTTGTGTCCACTAATATTGACGGGGACGTATTTCTCCATTAGATTGCATGGCCCATGCCTACACCCATGTGTGGGCTGTGCATAGAATGCATGCATGGGCTGGCTTAACAGCGTTTGCTTGTAATGCGCCAAACATGTCTATCTCCCCGATTCCAGACCAGAGGGCACGTCCGGACCTGCAGATGCAGAATATGGCTCAAAGGTGGCCAGTTTTTAATTTAGATGCATCCGTGGGCCGGACGTGCATGTTATGGGATTGGGCTCATACTGTCCTTGTCTCTGTTTGCTTTTCTCTGATCAGAGAAGGGCTGTACTTTTACAGAGCTCTGCTAGTGAGTGGATATTTGCCTCCTGGGACATCTTACTGTGAGTTCTAGCTGTTTATTTAATTATTTACTGTTTGTCTGTTTGTTTAATTATTTATTGTTTGTCTTAGTGGTGTGCTAGTTCAGCCTTCTCAGCTGTACTTACCTTGCCTCTCTCAACTAACTGGGCTTTGTGTGGTAGCCATTTTGAATTAAATCTCTCTCCCCAGAACCTGCTGTTTGTTAAACTTTTTTCCTGTCCTTGCCTGCCTGAGTGAATCCTCCCCCTTCCCACCCCTCCCCCTGAGGTATTGTGTAGCCTTCTTCCTGTTTTCTCCACGTGTGCATAGTCTGTTTTATTTTGCTTTTCTCTGATCAGAGAAGGGCTGTACTTTTACAGAGCTCTGCTAGTGAGTGGATATTTGCCTCCTGGGACATCTTACTGTGAGTTCTAGCTGTTTATTTAATTATTTACTGTTTGTCTAACTGTCTGTTTGTTTAATTATTTATTGTTTGTCTTAGTGGTGTGCTAGTTCAGCCTTCTCAGCTGTACTTACCTTGCCTCTCTCAACTAACTGGGCTTTGTGTGGTACCCCCATCGCCCTGCTGAGGGTTCAGGACAGGGTACCTTGTTAACTGCCCTCTTTAATAGGACTTATCTCCCTCCCTCCCCAGCACCCACCCACCCCTGGGGTAATTGTAGTTTTATAGGTACTTGCACATCTTAGAGGAAAGGGGCTGCTCTCAGGTGCAGCTCTTAATCCAAATCAGTCATACACAGAGGACCTGAGATTAATTAAGCTTCAGGTACACAGGGTGTATTAGGGGTATTAGATACACTTTTATTAGTATAAGCATCTACACCAATCCTTATTATATACCGAATTTAAAAGACCTAAACACAAGCTTTAAACTAAGATGCAGACAGAGGTCCAGCAACGAGATGGGGGTTCTCCGGTCTTTTGCATTGAGTGTCACATGTATGATTTTCTCCCAGTTGGTGAGAGGTCCTACATATGCACTAAGTGCAGGGAGCTCTTTGCTCTCAGGGAACGAGTCCGTTCTCTAGAGGCTAGAGTAGCAGACCTGGAAGACATAAGAAAGACAGAGAAGTACATGGACGAGACCTACAGGGATATAGTCCTGAAGTCCCACCTCCAGTCTGGCAGCATCCCTGTTGCCATGGAGGAGAGAAGTCACGTGACAGAAGAGCATCACCCTGGTGTGGCAGGAAGTGATCCTGTAACTAGGACCTGTCCTCCAGGTGATGTAAAACCCTCTCGCACCGAGGACGTTTCTCCAGGGCCATGTCCCCATGAGGGGAGGGTCAGGACAGCTGTTATAGTTGGTGATTCAATCATTAGGAATGTAGATAGCTGGGTGGCTGGTGGACGTGAGGATCGCCTGGTAACATGCCTGCCTGGTGCGAAGGTAGCAGATCTCACGCACCGCCTAGATAGGATCATAGATAGTGCTGGGGGGGAGTCTGCTGTCTTGGTACATGTTGGTACCAATGACATAGGAAAATGTGGTAGGGAAGTTCTGGAGGCTAAATTTAAGCTTTTAGGTAGGAAGTTGAAATCCAGAACTTCCAGGATAGCGTTCTCTGAAATGCTTCCTGTTCCACGTGCAGGACCCAAAAGACAGGCAGAGCTCCGGAGTCTCAATGCGTGGATGAGACAATGGTGCAAGGATGAGGGTTTTGGATTTGTTAGGAACTGGGGAACATTCTGGGGAAAGGGGGGGCTCTTCCGAAGGGATGGGCTTCACCTTAATCAGGATGGGACCAGACTGCTGGCATTAACCTTTAAAAAAGAGATAGAGAAGCTTTTAAACTAGAAAATAGGGGAAAGCCGACAGTCACCCAAGAGCGCATGGTTCGGACAAAGGTATCCTTGAAGGATACTACCAAAGCAGTGAGGTTCCAAAAGGGAGTATAGTAGCCCAAATGCCCTTGAGTAAGGAGCAGACAGAGCATAAAGATTCCCAATTACCCATGCCTACCAATAGCCAGATTAATATTAATAAAATACAGTCTCTAAAATGCTTGTATGCCAATGCTAGAAGTCTAAACAATAAGATGGGAGAATTAGAATATATAGCACTAAATGAGAGGTTAGATATGATTGCACTCTCAGAGACATGGTGGAAGGAGGATAACCAGTGGGACACTGTGATACCTGGATACAAACTATATCATAATGATAGAGCTGAACAAATTGGTGGAGGGGTTGCGCTCTATGTTAGAGAGGGCATTGAGTCAGAAAGGATTAAAGTTTTGCAGGGAACAAAATTTGCTGTAGAATCTCTATGGATTGAAATTCCATTTATGAAGGGGAAGGTGATGGCAGTGGGAGTATACTATCGACCGCCTGGCCAGAATGAACAAATGGATGATGAAATGCTCAAAGAAATCAAGGAAGCTAACAAAAGCCACAACAGAGTAGTAATAATGGGTGATTTCAATTACCCCGGTATCGACTGGGACAGTGTCACAGCAGGACAAGCTAAAGAGATAAAGTTTCTAGATGAAATAAATGACTGCTTCTTGGAGCAGCTGATTCATGAACCAACCAGAGGGGAAGCCATACTGGACCTAGTCCTTAGTGGAACGCCAGATCTAGTGCAAGAAATAAGGGTGTTGGGACCACTTGGCAATAGTGATCATAGTATGATCATGTTTGATTTAATCAGTGGAGGACAGATAGTAAAGGAATCCACAGTACTACCTTTTAACTTTCAAAAGGGAGACTATGATAGAATGAGGAATATAGTTCGGAAAAAAACTAAAAGGAGCGGTTCCAAAGGTTAAAGACGTACAGTAAGCTTGGGTGTTATTTAAAAATACTATCCTCGAAGCCCAGACCAGCTGTATTCCACGCATTAAGAAAAGTGGAAGAAAGTCCAAAAAACTGCCAGCATGGTTTAAAGGTGAGGTCAGAGAGGCTGTTGCTGCCAAAAGAGCAACCTTCAGGAAATGGAAAAAAGAGCCAAATGATGAAAACTGGAAACAGCACAAGCACTGGCAAGTTAAATGCAAAGCATTGATAAGGCAGGCAAAGCGGGAATTTGAGAAGAAACTTGCTACGGAAGCAAAAACACGAAATAAAGACTTTTTCAAGTACATTCGTAGCAAAAGGCCTGTGAGAGAGTCAATTGGACCATTAGATGATAGAGGGGTAAAAGGGGCAGTAAGAGGAGACAAGGCTATAGCAGAGAGACTGAATGAATTCTTTGCTTCGGTCTTTACTGAGGAAGATGTAGGGATGTTACCCAAGACTGAAGTGGTATTTAAAGGTGATACTGCAGAGGAATTGCGAGAAATATCGCTACACCGGGAAGATATATTACAACTATTTGATAAACTGAATAGTAGCAAATCACCTGGACCGGATGGTATACATCCCAGAGTGTTGAAAGAACTGAAATATGAGATTGCAGACCTGCTATTGGTAATCTGTGAACTTTCATTAAAATCATCTGTAATACCTGAAGATTGGAGGGTCGCCAACGTAACACCAATTTTTAAAAAGGGTTCCAGGGGTGACCCGGGAAATTACAGACCGGTGAGCCTGACGTCAGTACCAGGGAAAATGGTAGAAACCATCATAAAGAACAAAATTACACAGCATGTAGATAGTCATGGCCTAATGGGAGACAGCCAACATGGCTTTAGACAAGGAAGATCTTGTCTTACTAATCTGATGTTTTTTTGAAGGTGTGCATAAACAGGTAGACAAAGGTGAGTCGGTTGATATAGTGTATCTGGACTTTCAGAAAGCTTTTGACAAGGTCCCCCATCAGAGACTTTTGGCAAAGCTAAAAAGTCATGGGATTGGAGGCAGTGTACTATTGTGGATAGGGAACTGGTTAAAAGATAGAAAGCAGAGGGTAGGGCTAAATGGCCAATATTCCCAATGGAAAAAGGTGAATAGTGGAGTACCCCAGGGATCTGTACTGGGTCCGCTACTTTTTGACATATTCATAAATGACCTGGAAAAGGGAATAACTAGTGAGGTTATCAAATTTGCAGATGACACAAAACTGTTTAAAGTTGTTAAAACCCAAGAGGATTGTGGAAAACTGCAGGAGGATCTGGATAAATTGGAAGACTGGGCATCCAAATGGCAGATGAAATTTAATGTGGACAAGTGCAAAGTTATGCACCTAGGAAAGAACAACCCACACTATAGTTACACGATGCAAGGCTCCACATTAGAAACCACCACCCAGGAAAAAGATTTAGGAGTCATCGTGGATAACATGTTAAAACCCTCCGCCCAGTGTGCAGCGGCGGCCAAGAAAGCAAATAGAATGCTAGGTATTATAAGGAAAGGGATGGAGAATAAAACAAAGGATATTATAATGCCTCTGTATCGCTCCATGGTACGACCGCACCTTGAATATTGTGTGCAATTCTAGTCACCGTATCTTAAAAAGGACATAGAGTTATTAGAAAAAGTACAGAGAAGAGCCACCAAATTGGTGAAGGGGATGGAAGGCTACTCCTATGAAGAGAGGCTAAAAAGGTTAGGGCTCTTTAACCTGGAAAAGAGACGGCTGAGGGGAGATATGATAGAAGTCTATAAATTAATGAATGGAGTGGAACGGATAAACGTGGATCCATTGTTTACGCTATCAGAATATAGAAGGACTAGGGGACATGTAATGAAGCTACGGGGTAAACTATTTAAGACAAATAAGAGAAAATATTTCTTCACTCAACGTGTAATCAAACTCTGGAATCTGTTACCGGAGGATGTAGTAAGGGCTGTTAGTATAGCTGGGTTTAAAAAAGGTTTGGACAAGTTCCTGGAGGAAAGGTCCATAAACCACTATTAAAAAGGGACCCAGGATATCAATGCTTGACCTAGTACAAGCACTGCAGAACCTGTGTCTTTTGGGGAAACTGCTAGGTACGTATGACCTAGATTGGCCACTGTTGGAAACAGGATACTGGGCTTGATGGACCTCGGTCTGACCCAGTATGGCATTTCTTATGTTCTTATGTTCTATTACTTCAACTGGGAGACTATTCCATGTATCTACCACTTTCTGTGAAGAAATATTTCCACATATGAGTACATAAGAACATAAGATATGCCATACTAGATCAGACCAAGTATCTACTTTACAAGAGCAGCCAATCCAGGTCAGGATCCCAAAATGGTACAGATTTCATGTTGTTTATCCCAGGGTAAGCAGTGGATTTCCCTGGTCCTCTTTAGTAATGGTTTATGGACGTTTCAACCAGAAACTTGTCTAGACGTCTTTAAAACCCAGCTACACTAACAGCTTTTACTACATCCTCTGGTAATGAATTCCCGAGTTTGATTACGCATGGAATGAAAAAAATATATATTTTCTCCTATTAGTCTTAAATGGGCTACAATGTAATTTCACTGTGTGTCACCTAGTTATTCTATGTTTTGAAGGGGTAAACAACCTATGTTCACTCGTTCCATTCTATTTTGTTATTTTATAGATTTCTATCATACCTCCTCCCCTCAGCCATCTATTGTCCAAGTTGAAAAGTCAAAACCTTTTAAGTCTTTCCTCAAGCGTATTCTTTCATCCCCCTCATTTTGATGGCTTTACTCTGTACGTTTTCTAAATCTCCTGCATCATTTTTAGGATATGGCAACCAGAATGGCACACAATATTCAAGGTGCAGTCGGACCATGAAATGATAGAAGCACTATGTCATCCCTGGTTTTATTTACTTATTTAACAAGCTTTTTATATACTGCCCCTTCCTGAGATCAAGGGTGGTTTACATGAAACATCAGAGCAACGTTTACATTAAACTTTGAAACTATGTACATTTAACTTGTTACAACTATATACAATAAACTAGTTATATCTATATACAATAATCTGTGTTAAGTATAGTTGCATACATTTGTATCGTGAGGTGTAATTATTTTATGGATTTCGTATTGCCACATATGTTTTATAATATTTTAGATGTCTTGGGAATTTAGTGATATTGTTTGGATCACCAAAATGATAAATGAAAAGAAATGCCTTTAAGTCCCTACAGAATTGCAGGAGATCTTTGTTGCTCTTAAGTCATTGGGAAGCGAGTTCCACAATATTGGGGCAATGTAAGAGAAGGCTCGAGAACTAGCACATTGTTTTGTGTTGCAGATATGGGAGGGGATTTTATAGGTGTTTTGGGAACAGTTTCTTCTTATACTTGAAGGGTTAGGTGTTGTGAGGCGGGCAGATAGTGGGGTTGTGGCAATGTTATGGTGCTTAAATATAATCATTAGGTATTTGTTATCTTCTAAAAATCGTTATCTGAGCCTTTGGATTGTTCTTAATTTAAAGTAGATATTTTTTGTAACTGTTTTTATGTGTTGGGTCATGTTTAGAGTTTTATCTAGAATTATGCCCAAGTATTTTACTTCTTCCTTGACTTTTAGTTCTGTCTCCTGTATGAGCATTTTATTGGGGGGGGGGGGGGTGAAGTTTGGATTTCTTGAGATAAAGAGGACTTCAGGTTTTTTAAGATTGATTTTGAGGTTATGGGTATTAAGCCATTCTGGAATTTGGGTCATGCACGTTATTTGGGAGTAATCTAGGTTTGCAGTATGTATCGGAGGTACATTATGTCATCCGCATAGAGATGATAGTTAATGTTGTGTGATTTGAAAATGTTGCAAATTGGATGAATGTAAATATTGAACAGTAGTGCGGATAGTGATGAGCCTTGGGGGGATACCCTGTTTGAGAGAAGATTGAGGAAGAGTGTTGGCCTATTACCTGCTGCGTTCGGTTTGTTAGATAAGATGTAACCATTGTATGGCTATTCCTTGTAGTCCAATTTATTTTAGCTTGTCTATTAAGAGATTGTGATTTATGCTATCAAATGCTGCTGCTATGTCTATAAAAATTAGTATAAAAGCCCATTTACTAGAGTCTAGGTCACATAGCTTGTCTAGTAATGACAGCGTCTAGTAATGACAGCATAAGTGTTGAGACACTATTTGAGGTCTAAACCTGTGTTGATTCTCATCCAGTGGTGCATTTGGTGTAATGAAATCGTGTAGTTGCAATTGTACGTTTCCTATAACCTTTGTTAGGAATGGTAAGCTTGATATTGGGCAATATGAATTGGATACGTTTTTGTCAGATGATGCAGCTTTTAGTATGGGGCAGATTGTAGCCTGTTTTAATGCAGAAGGCATGTATCCTTGTTTCAATGAGGAGTTTACTATCTCTTTAGTTGCTTGCAACCAGCTGACCGGGCAGGGGTCACTGGGAGAGGTAGTAGTGTTTATACTAGTTATTATATTTGAGATGTTTGTTGTCTATAGTATAGAATGTTGACCATGCTGTATTGATATGTGGATTTGAGTTTGTGGTCTGGGAGATGGGTGGGACCATAGGATTCTCATTGTGGGTTAGTGGGTTGAGTTTGCTTATATAATAATTTTCTATAATTTGTGGATGTAGTGTTATGTTATCATCATCCTTGGGGGGTGTTCTCATTAGGGATTTCACTATGGAAAATAGTTCCCTTGGTCTGTTAAGTGATTTTTTGATTAATGTAGTATGATATTCTCTTTTTCTATTGCTTATGGTTTCTTTATACTGCTTTAATGTTTGCATATATTGTCGGTTGTCATTTTCCAATTTTGTACGTCTTCATTTGTGTTCTATATTCCTTAATTTTTGTTTCAATTTTTTTAGATCCGTTGTCTACCCTTTATTTGTGTTTCTGTGAGGGTTTGGAGATATGGCTGCTTTTGGCTAGGGCTGTGTTCCAGTTTTGTATGATGTCATCTAGGTTAGTGAGTGAGCTGTCAATATTCGGTAGGGTATTGTCTAGGAAAGATTCTTTGTCAAATGTGTTGAATTTAGTGTACATTGGCTTTTATCAGGCATATTTCTAATAGGTAGTGTAAGTATTGCAAAGTTTAAGAGGAAATGGTCTGTCCATGGTAGTGGGGTGGTTATTGGTGGGGAGTAGTCAATGTCTTGGATGGTATCTGTTTAGAGGAATATGAGATCTAGTGCATTGCCTTTGTTGTGTGTAGGGCTTTGAACTACTTGATTAAGGCCATGTCTGCCATTGCATTTAAGAAATGTGTAGAGTATGTGTTATTTAGTGAGGGGATTCCTAGTAATCTAGTAATCCTAGTAATCTATTTGCTTTCTTGGCCGCTGCTGCATACTGGGCAGAGCTTTTCAATATATTATCCACGATGATGCCTAAATCCCTTTCCTGGATGGTGATGCCCAATGTGGAACCCTGCATTATGTTACTCTAGTTTGTGTTGTACTTTCCTAAGTGCATAACTTTGCACTTGTCCACAATAAATTCCATCTGCCATTTGGATGTCCAGTCTTCCAATATATCAAAGCCCAGGACGACGGTGAGGGTGAGGGTGGGGCATGTAGGTTGCTGGGGGGGTGGGGCCCTCTTTCCGCCCTTTCCGCTTCTGGTGCATCTATCACCTGTGGCTTTCGGTTGGGCTTTAGTGGTGTTAGTCCGGTGCATGTCAGCTGTTGGGTGGTTTGGGGAGGGGTGGGGGTGGGGTGGGGGGTAGGACAGTTGGGGACGGTGGGGAGGTCCTTGGGGTCTGGGGGGTGGGTGGGGGGGCAGGGGGGTGGTTTTAACAAGGTAGTGTATGTTTTCTCCTGCTCCCTGTGTTAGGGGAGTAGCTGGCGGACCCCTCTGCAAGGGAGTGGACCGGTGGGGGGCCCGGGTGGGGGGAAGGGCGGGGCTGGGCAGGGGTGTGGGGGGAGGGTTTATGCATTTCTGGTTTATACATTCCATGCTTATGCTGTTCTTTGTTGTACAGTTGCAGAGTGTTATTGTTGTACCCATGTTTCTGATGTTATGGTATGGTATGTGGAATAAGGACAATAAAAATGATTTTCTTAAACAAGCATCTGGAATATAGTTCTGAAGTCGTCTGGGGCTAGTAGAGGTCTTAGGTGCCTTAATGTCAGTATTTTATTGTAGATGGACTTGGTGGTATTCTTTATGTGTTTTTTGAAGTTGAGCTGTTGGTCGATTGTGACACCCAGGTATCGTATCAGATTTACATGGTAGCTCTGCATCTCGCACCTTCAAGATAGTGGGGGGAGAAAAGTTCTTGTTCTTGGTTATGAATAGGACCTCAGTTTTCTTAAAGTTTATGCGTAGATTCTGGGATAAGAGCCAGTCAGTGATTGCATTGAAGCACTCTATTAGTGGGGAGAGGTCAGGGTGCATAATTTTGATTGGGGTGATCATCAAGACATCGTCTGCATAGATCAGGCTGGATACATTAAATGAGCGGATGATATCACAAATAGGATGCATATATATGTTGAAAAGTAAAGTAGACAGGGAGGAGCCTTGGGGTACTCCCTGCTGTTGATGGAATGGTTCAAATGTTAAGGATCCTATCCGAACATGTTGCCAATGGTCAGCTAGATAGGATTAACACCATTCCCAGGCCAAACCCTGAATTCCCTTTTCTTGGAGGTGGGAGAGGAGTTGCTCATGGTTCACAGAATCAAATGCAGCAGCAATGTCAAGGAAAATGAGTACAAACTCATTTTCAATTCTGTCGATACCTCTGGATAAGGTGTTGATAAGTGCAATGAGTAGAGTCTCTACACCATGGGATTCTCTGAAACCATGCTGGCATGGATCAAGAGGGGCCGATATGTCAATGTGTTACTGCAGCTGCATTTGAACCACCTTCCCAATAAGTTTGGCTAGAAGGGATATGCTTGAGATCGGGCGATATGCGCCTGTCCTTGTCGGGTCAAGTTTGTTGTTTTTCACGAGAGGGCGTATAGACGTTTAAGAGTTGCTGGGAATGTTCCTGCTATGAAAGAGAGCTTCATGATGTAGGATAGAGTTGGGCTGAGTTCTGCACGCATTGTTTTGATCCAGTAAGCAGGACATGGGTCATTTGGGGCTGTGGTGGTGTTAATATCAGCAATAAGGTCGGCAATGTATTTCTCTGCTGGAGGGATGAAGTTTGTTAGCAGTGACTGTACTTGGGGAATGTGACTTGGTGCCACGTTTGTTTTAAGGATTTTAGATTGGAGGTACTCGGCATAGGGCTGAGGCTGAATTGATACTGTCTGATTGGCGGAAGGTGCCTTGGTTAAGGATTTAGCAATGCTAAAGAGGTCGCGTGGTTTATTTATCGAGCAGAGGAGCAGCTCCGTATGGTGTTCTCTCATTTTTTCAGATATTTTCTCATGGTGTTGCTTTAAGGTGTTTTCATAAGTCATTTGGTCCAATATGGAACGAGATTGATGCCATTTTCTTTCGTGCTTTCTTAGAAGCTGAAGAGATGATCGTAATTCAGCAGAGAACCAAGGGGCTGGTTTTCTGTTTCTTGGTGATTTGGAGGAGGTTGGTGATTTATTTGAAGAAGGAAACTGCGAACAAGAATTCAGAGTGGTATTCCATCTGTTGGTCATATCATCGAGGCTTTGAGCAGGTTGACGGCGTGCTGGAAGGGCGTTGTTGATGAACTCATCCCTGTCCAGGGATTTGAAGCCGATTGTCATTCCTGATAAGGCTGTATTTGTTTGGCTGGTAGGGATTTGATTTTGTTGGTAAGGGATTTGGGAGGAGATTAAGTTGTGGTCTGACCATGGGACAGGAGTAAATGAAAGGTTGATATTGAGGCTTGATTCTGACTGGGGGGCAAAAATGAGGTCAAGAGCGTTTCCCCTTGAGGTGTGTAGCAGAGTTCACCATCTGTGTATAACTGAGATCAGTCATAGCATCGAGGAAGGTGTTAGCGTAGATGGGTTGTAGGGAAGCAAGGTTAAAGTTGCCGATCAACCAGTTAGGTTTACGTGGGCTTTCAGGGTTGCAAGCCAAGTCTATTATGTTAGAGAGACCTTCTGGGGCGGAAGTAGGGGCTCTGTAGAGGAGATTTATAATGATGTGCTTACTGGCTACAGACACTATGTCCATGTGCCCGAGACTCGTAGAGGATAGTAGCTGGAACTGGAGATTAGTTCTTGCTAGAATGAAGACTCCACCTCCTTTCCAGTTGGTTCTGTGACATGTGTGTATTGAATAGTCTGGAGGGATGAGTTGATTTATGACTGTGTCTGTGTCTGACAGCCAGGATTCTGTGACCATAAGGATATCTAAGTTCAACGCAATCACTGACTGGCTCTTATCCCACAGATATTGTGGAGTTCCATTTCTCTATGCTTAGGTCAAGGGTGTCAACATGCCTGCTGGAGTTGTGGAATGATTTTGTCTATGAATGAGTCTTTATTGAAGGCTCTATAATGCCTGATTATTCTCATCTTCCTTGTGTTGGGTGGGGTTATTCAGGGTCAGGGTGAATTCTATCATCTGACCAAGGGACTGGTGTGATTGTTGGTGTTGTGGCCTTGCTCTGTTCTACCAAGTTCATTGGAATAAAGACTATATCCAGAGTTGTGCCATGCTGGTGCGTTGGGGCGTTGATTGTCTGGCTATATTTTAATGACTCCATAGCTTTTAAGAATGTTGCGGCTTCCTTGGTGGGTGTGGAGGTCAGGTTGTAGTCTCCTAATACAATGAGGGGTTTATGTTTTGTGTTATGTGCACATATTGCTTTAAGTACCGTGGAGATATGTTCAGTTGTGGCTCCAGGAGGCCTGTAGGTGAGGGAGGCGCTGAAGTACTTGTTAGCTATGATGATTGTGTTGGATTCAATCATATTAGTGGTAGAGATTGTTTTGAATCTATATTCCTTTCTGGCCAGTATTAGCACACCTCCTCCTCTTTTGTTCTCCGATGCAATTGAATGCTGAGTAGCCTGTAGGGGTTATTTGGTTTAAAATTACCTGGTCTGAGTCATCTAGCCAGGTCTCGGTGATGCAAATTATATCCAGTTTTTTTGTTGAGGATAGTGTTCGGTTTGTTACTGATTGATCTTGCATTTAGTAAAGCACACCTAATGTTGGCTGTTATCATTTCCATCAACATAACCACGTTGCACACAACCCATACTGCAACAATGTATCTGTATATAATTAATACTGTTAAATGTAGCTTTTGTAAACCATCATACCACAAAAATGTATCTTATATAGTTAGCAATTGTTAAATATAGCATTTTTACTCCATTTAATCCTCCAAGTTTTAATACCCTGTTCTATGTAAAACCTGGTTGCTGTAATTGTTTTATGTAAACCGCTTTGAATTAATAAGGCGGTATAGAATACCTGTTAAATAAATAAGTTTCCAGTCCTATTCCAGCACCCCCCTTCAGCCATTTCCAGTCCAAGCTCCCCCACATCAGTCCATTTCCAATTCTAGCCCCCCCATCAACCATTTCCAGTCCTATCCTAGACCCCCTCCCCCTCCCCAAAGAGCCTCATGCCTGTGAGCAGCTTCAGAGGGAGCCAGGAAAGCCCACCCAAGGCCCCGGCTCACCTCTGCACAGCCGCCAGCATGAAGAGCGGCAGCTATGTTCTAGTGAAGCATGATAAAAGCTGGGAGAGTTTATTTATTTATTTATTTTTATTTTATTTATTATACATTTTGTATACCGCTACTTCCAGCGATCAGCAGTGGTTTGATTACAGATTGGAAATTGTCAAATCATGACAGGAAATTTTTGAGGTATAAACACATTGATTAGACAGGAAAGCACAGCACACAGAACTATTTTACAGGGAAGATGGGCTATGGAGGGTTAAGTGGCTTGCCCAAGACCACAAGGAGCACCTGTGGGACTAGAAACCCCAGTCCTTCCGGCCCAAGGTTGCTGTCCTCTAGTGGGATTTGAACCCCCGACCTTCTGGCCCGAAGTACCTTGCCCCAACCACTAGGCCACTCCTCCACTCCCAGCTTCACAAGAACACAGCTGCCAGCATGAGGGAAAACATTGCTCTTCACGCTGCTGGCTGTGCGGAAGTGAGCTGGGGCCTCAGGCGAGACCAAATCATACTCTTGTAGTTGCAACACAGTAGAGGCTACCGCCTCCGAATAACCTCTACGCCTCAGCCGCTGCCTTTCAAGAGCCAAGCCGTAAGCAAGAAGCAGTCCACCTGCGGCATAAGAACGGGGCCCTGATGCAGGAGATTGCACCGATTTGGCAGCCTCCAAGGACTGTCCACCAAGAGACTCACCAGATCGGCATACCACGGCCGCCTTGGCCAATCCGGTGCTATGAGAATCACTGTCCCGTGGTGAGCTGCTATCCTGCGTAGAACCTGGCCGATCATGAGCCATGGAGGAAACACATAGAGAAGGCCCTTGGCTGGTCACGGCTGCACCAGACCGTCCAAGCCCTCCGACATGTGTTCCCTGCCTCTGCTGAAAAAGCGAGACGCTTTGGCATTGCAGTAAGTAGCCATAAGATCCATCACTGCACAATCTCCAACAAGATGAAAAGAAACAAATAGCTGTTTGTCAAATGTAAATAGTTAAAGGATAATCGCTTTTGTACATATGAATGATACCTACTGGAGGGCTATACCTAGACCCTGCGATGTGTGCTGTGTATTACCCCTCTTCTTTCTATCTATGCCCCAATCTTCCTGTCTTGATTTTGTGACATATCCCAAAGACTTTAATCAAACCGCTTCTGATCGCTGGAAGTAGCGGTATATAAGTGTTTGCTAAATAAATAAATAAATCTCGTGAAACATGGCGACATTTAATTCCCATTCACCGGGATCCACCACAAGTCGGCTGAGAAAATCTGCTTGCACATTGTCCTTCCCCGCTACATGAGCCACTGACAAGGCTAAGAGATGGACTTCCGCCCACAACAGCAACTGTTGGCTCTCCACTAACAATACTGCACTGCCCGTGCCTCCCTGCCGATTGATATAAGACACCGTGACCGCATTGTCAGAGAAAACTCGCACCGCCTTGTTCTCCAGTAGCGACTGGAACTCTTGCAACGCCAGCTGTACCGCTCTCAGCTCGAGCAGATTGATAGAGCACGCGGTCATTTCTAAGGGCCAGTGGCCTTGCGCTATGTAAGCCATACAATGAGCCCCCCAGCCGGAGAGACTGGCATCCGTGGTAAGCAACACCCACTCCCGCAGCATCCCTGCTCGAAGATGAGTGGGATTCAGCCACCACTGAAGACTGTCGCGGACCTCCGCCTGGCAAACCAACCTTCAGCTTAACGGATGCTCCTGAGGAGACCAATGGGATAGGAGGGAGCTCTGAAGCGGTCGCATGTGAGCTCTGGCCCACGGCAACAAGTCTAAGGCTGCCGCCATGGACCCCAGAAGCTGTAAGTACCTCCAGGCCGTCGGAGCCTTGATGCGCAAGGTGGCGGACACCTGACTCAAGATCTTCTGCACCCTGGTCTCTGGAAGAAAACTGCTCCTACCGCAGTGTCGAAGAGAGCTCCTAGGTATAGCAACTGCTGCACTGGTTCCAACTGACTCTTGGCCCAATTTACTACCCATTTTCTAGACTCTCTAGAAAATGGACCACCCGCGAGGTGGCCACTTCCGACTGTCACCGAGCGAGCCCGAATTAGCCAATTGTCCAAATAAGGATGCACTAAAACGCCTTCACGCCGCAGCCACCACCACCATCACCTTTGTGAAGGTGCGCAGCGCCGTCACCAGACCGAACGGCAATGTCCGGAACTGGAAATGCCCCATGGGCACCGCAAAACGCAAGAACCATTGATGTTCTGGCCGGACGGGGATGTGTAAATATGCTTCCGTTAAATCTATAGACGTTAACACCTCGCCTGGCCTGACGGACCTTATCACCGACTGCAGTGTCTCCATTCGAAAATGAGGCACTCGCAAACAGCGATTCACATGCTTGAGATCCAAAATCGGCCGAAAAGAGCCCTACTTTTTGGGCACCACGAAATACATCGAGTATTGACCTAATCCGCACTGCTCCGACGGGACCGGAACGACCGCATGAAGCCGAAGCAAGCGTTGAAGCGTATCGTTTATCGCTTTTGTCTTTACTGATGAAGCCCCTGGAGACACCACGAAGGCCCCAACCAGTGGTTGTGCGAACTCCAAGACATAACCTTTTTGGATGATCTCCAGCACCCACCGGTTCGTTGTTATAGTGGTCCAAACGGAGTGGAACTGTTGTAAGCGTCCTCCCAGGGGAACCTCTGTCTGGACCACCCTCGCTTCATTGGGGCTTTTTAGAGGAGCTCGGCTGGGGACTCCCATATCCCCTTCCGAACCCGCATGCTCCCCGAAAGGACTGCCCCCGTGCCACAAACCTGCCTCTCTGATACGGAGTAAAGCACAGTTACTTACCTGTAACAGGTGATCTCTGGGAACAGCAGGAATAAGTCTTCACATATGGGTACGTCGGTACCGACGGAGCCTGCACGGGAATGCTCCCCAGCATCCAATCAGAAAGCTTTTGGGAGCATCCCTCGCGCCTGCGCACTGCCTTCCCGCCTTTTCCACTGCCTCTCCTCAGTTGAGTTTCATAGCTGAGACAAAAGGAGAGAAAGAGGAAAGGAAGATAGATAGATAGATACAACTCCTAGGGGAGGTGGGTGGGTTGTGAAGACTTATTCCTGCTGTTCCCAGAGATCACCTATTACAGGTAAGTAACTGTGCTATCTCCAGGAACAAGCAGGAATGAGTCTTCACATATGGGGACTCCCTAGCTATAGATGCCAGGGAGAGATCCCATAAAATGCATGCCCCTGGATCAGGACTGCAGTTTCCACACATGGATCTCAGGCATCCCATGAGGGATGGAGGGTAGGAGTTGAAAGAAGAGGTAGCTGTAAGGAAAAAACAGCAAAGCTAAGGACTACAGGGGAGGAGTCTTTGGTATGTATGATAAGTATCATTAAAATGTTTAATGAACAATCACAAAATGGATCTTACCTACTGAGTTGTAGGAAGTAGAGAGCGTGATGGAGTCTACTGGAGAAGCAGTAGAGGATCCTCAAGGTGACCTCACAGCAGGGAGGGTGAAGGTCGAAATCTGAGGTTGGCAGGTGACCCAAGTGTCAACTGGGGTAGTAGAAGAATGGCAGGTCTTCAGTGGAAAGCTTTATGGAAAAAGCTGAAAACTCCTTTAGCTATAGAGATATTAACATTGAGGAGTTAAAAAGGAAGACTGACCGATTTGGACAAGTAGCCCAGTCCTGGAGGGAAGAAGGGGTATGGAAAAAGAACCCGCCTTCCCAAGGAGGACAGATGTGTGAAGGGCTGAAACCTCAGAACTACTGAAGATCTACACAGTCTTTCCTAGCTGGTGAGAGATAGGAAAGATATTGAAGCATGCTGCTTCAGGGATAACGAGACCTAGAGTAAAGTGGAAGCTGTTAGTACCACAGTAGTGGTTGTGTGCATAACAGCCCCCACATACCAAGGGACAGTATGAAGATATGCTGGTCCATTGTCTGGAACCTTTAAGAAGGTAAAAACCTTTATAGCATAGACAGCTAGTGAGAGAATATGTAATACATATCGACCCATAAAAAGCCTCAAGAGATACATATATATATATATATATACACATATATATACACACACACATACACATACACATATATGTATATATGTAAGATGTATATATGTAAGATATATATATATATATATAGGGGCATAACCAATGCACACACAGCTTACAGACATCTGTATGTATAGAAATATACAGGGATATAGACATACATGAATATTGAAGTCTGAAGGTACATGTCTGCAACTAAGCCCCATAAGAACATTCACATGAGAGATGTGAAGGAGAAAGATTCATCTAATAACAAGAAGGTAGAACCTACTTGAAAAGATATATAGAAAATCTATTCTTTCGGGCTAAGAGGGTGCAGGAATGCTATCCAGTAAAATAACCCGGATGGTTGCGTGAAAAAACAGAGGATAATATCAGTCTGTGGAGAACAAGTCGTGAGTTCTGTAGAACTCTGACATGGTAAATGGACAGGAAACGCATAGAAGGAGATACCAGGATGACCCATTGGGGGGACACAGGGGTATCATGCGTTACTAGTGGAAAATGTGCTGTCCATGAGGAATAGGATAGCACAAGGTCAAGCTGTAAGGAAAAGAACATTCCTACAGGATTGGTAAAGTCCTTGGACATTCACGCAGAAAAAGCTTATATCCTGCATTATAAACAGGAGAGAAGAGGGTGTGGAGAACCCTCACAGTCATGGAAAATGACTGATAAGCCTTTTCTACTATATAGAATAGCCATCAGAGACAAAGTTCAATGATCTCTAGCAAGGGCCCATAGTAGAAAGCTTCTCTAAAGATTGCAGAGAGCATTATGCAGGAGAATTAGGAGATAAAACTGACAGTAGGTCAGCTGTGTTGCCACATCCAAGGAATGGAGATGGCCAGAAAGAAGGTAATGTGAGAAGTCTGAAGTGAGTAGAGTTATCCAAGATAGAAGAGGACTGTCTTGGAATCACTACTAAGGCTAGACAAAAGTAGTGGAAGACAGACTGGAAACTTGTGGGAAGTACCAGTAGTTCAATCACTAGAACTCCTGCATGAACAGCAGCTGAAAGAGACAGCAGAGAGAATCTTTGTGTGTAAAACAGAGAGAACAGACAAAGGGAGAGGAATTCCTGTCCCTGTCTGACAGCTGTCCAGAGAATGCCCTAACGCCCGTCCCCCCCTCAAGGAGGCTTCAGGGCATTCCCACTTCGACCACCATCTGTTTAATTACTCTGTGGACCGGGAAACACCTCTGCTCTGTCCGAAAACCTTGAAGCAGCAGATCCTCCAGGGGTTCCGCTGGAACTGAGGGCAAGGTCAAACTGAGAGCTGCAAGAGCCTGCGAAATGAGCGTCCCTAGCTCCTCCTTTTGAAATGATCCTAATGTTTTCAGAGTATCTCCTGCTCCCAGCCCTCTCTCTTCTAATGCCTCTGGCCATAGGTCAACCTCAGGCTCAGAAGGGAGCTCTTCCTCCTCCGGCTCCTGAGGTCCCAGGCTCTGTGGGCCACCAATTTCAGGCTCTGCCCCCATGGCCAAACACTTCTTAGAGGGCCTCTCTTCTGGGTCCCTTTCCGCTCTGCCTTTCTGAGCCCCTTCCGTGAGGCCAAACAAATCCTCTGGGATCTGCCCCTGCTGCTGCTTCAGGCAATATGCTTTATGCAGTGCCAGAATAAAATCTGGCGAAAATAAAGATAATGGCTCCGGAGACTCTAATCTAGGGACAGAGTCCACCCCTAATGGTGGAGCAGCCTTCTTAGCTCTAACTTTCTTTTTACCGGCTTTTCATGAAGAACGGGAGAAACGGACGCGCCACCTAAAATGGCCACCGTTCCCACCTTCTCTGAAGAGGATTGCATTTTTAAAGCTGAATCTTGGGCTGTCGAGCTGTCCTCCATCTCCCTAACTAACCACTGCCACTTAAATCCCCGAACACAAAAGCAGCAGAAACCGTGCTCAGCTAATTCCCGATGGCTCCCGCAGTGCGTGCATGCTGCTGACGCCGGCAGCATGCGATCTGACCCACACCCCACTTGCCCCGGCTTCCCAACGGTCGCGGCCCTCGCGAACAAGAAAAAGAATCAACCGGCTCACCGCACTAGCTTTGTGCTACGCCTATCTGCCCCCGCCTGTTACCGCTGCTAGTGGTAGGGTAAGCAGAAGCTCCGGAGATCGAAGGCCAGACTCTGGGGCTCCCAGGCCGTACCTCGACTCTCCCCCACGGATCTAGCCAGCGAGGCAGGCTCTGCCTCTACTGCCTCAGCTTAGACACTATCAGGCAGCCGGCCCCGTGTTTTCTTTTCAAGTAATAGTGCAATTCAATCTCCAACCCTACTAGGGTCAGAGAGGGGAATTCTTGCTAGTGCAGATCCAGATCGCCACTCCTAAGAGCCAGTCAGGAACACATCCTTCACGCTGCTGAGGACTGAAAGACCGGCTCTCTAGCACAAGGGGGAGCTGGGTAGGCTAGCAGCAAGTCTTTGAAGAGGTCAGTCCTCAGCTGCTGAAGGAGGCTGACTACCTCCTACTGTTCCTGGACTGGCCCAGAGACACGAAAAGGAATGGTTATTACACTGGCTTGATAACCAAGAGACCAGGGTTCAGTTCCCATTAGCACTCCTTGTGGTCTTGGACAAATCACTTAGCCTTCCATTGTCTCAGAAAAATCCAAGTTATCAATGTCCCTGTTTAATGTACATTACAAAGTTTAAGTTACAATGTAAACCACTTTGACTGAAATGATCAAGCGGGTATAAAAGAAAACCTGTTAAAGAAAATAAAAATAAATCTATCACACACTTCCAGGTGGAAAAGGTTATTTCTGCAACCTTTTTCCATATGAAAAAGCTCTTCCAGAGGCTTTGTACTTTGAGACATAGGTCAAGTATCTGAGGGGAAACCTGTTGACGGTTCTTCGTTTTACCAGTTTGATAAGTCACCCAGTGAGTGCACTCAGATAAAAGTGAGTCACTCACTGAAAGTAAGCCTCAGGAGTAAGCTGGTGTAGAAATACTCTGTTTGGCAAATAGGGAAAGAGTCAATTAGTAAAAATGCCCCATAGTGAAAAGAGGGTCTGATCCTGGAAAAATAACTAAATGTTAGAGTCATATGTGCTTTGGCATATCTGTAATGAAATTTTCTTTACTAACTCTCAAAAGCATTTCTTCATATCAAAGCCAGTCATGGAACTATTTCACCTAAAGACCAAGTTAAGTATTGTCAGACTCCAGAGAAGTGCTCACACCACATCATGGTACCAAATTCATCAGTGCCAAATGCAGTTTCTGCACAGAGTGCATTGCTACATGCATTTTCTCCCACACCAAGCACTGTGTGTTTTAGCTCAGAGGTGAAATTTCACTTACTGTTAATTTCCTTTCCTAGAATACTGTTAGATCATTCCAGACAAACGGGTTGTGTCCCCCTGCCAGCAGATCCTGGAGACAGAGAACTCTACCAGAGCTCTAATAGGCTGATCCCGGATGATGCTGCTGAGATGAGACTGTACCTCAAGGGGTCTCCCTCAGTATCGTCCACAAGCTGAACTACATGAAAATTAAACTACATACAGCCAGTCAACTGACCCGGCCTCAACTATGTACAAGGTGCTGAAAGCATTCCCAGAAACTGAAGGCCGCCAAGAAGGACAAAGGGACTAGAGGCTCACTTGCCAGGCCTCCGCAAGGAAAAAACAAAAGCAAAAGATAACGGCGGCTCTGCTGCACCAGCAGGACTGAGACTGACAGCAAGGTGGGTCCTGGACTGGTCTAGCAGTATTCTAGGAAAGGAAATTAACGGTAAGTTAAATTTCACCTTCCAATTCATACTGCTAGACCAGTCCAGACAAACGGGCAGTACCCAAGCTACCGACCTCTAGGGTGGGTCCAAAGCCGCCGAAAGCACTGACACGCCAAAACTCATCTCCTGCCGAGCGTGGACGCCCAATCAATAGTGACGGACAAAAGTCGATAGCGACAACCAAGTCGCCGCCTGGCAGATGTCGAGGGGTTCCACATGGGAACGTTCGGCCCAAGACGTCGCCTGCGCCCGCGTGGAGTGTGCTCGGAGCCCTACAGGCACCGACTTGCGCTGAAGAATATAGGCTGCTTCAATAGCCCCTCTTAGCCACCTGGTGATAGTAGCCTTAGAGGCTGCAAACCCTCGACGGGAGCCCGCCCTCATTTCTTTGGAAACCCCCGGACTCTTCGTGCCCCCTTGGCGGTTGAGATACACCACCGTCGTGGCATTGTCGGAGAGAACACGAACTGCTTGCCGATGTACGAGAGGCAGGAACCTTTGCAAGGCTAGGCGAACTGCTCTCACCTTGAGGCGATTGATGAACCAGCGGGCCTCCTGAGGCGACCAGATCCCCTGTGCTGCATGTGTGCCGCAAAGCGCTCCCCACCCGGAGAGGCTGGTGTCCGTCGTCAGAAGCAGCCAACGTGGAGACTCCAACGGAACCCCCTGTAGAAGGTTGCGTGCCCTGAGCCACCATCAAAGGTCGAGCCGGACCTACGGCGAGTGTCAAACCGAGCCCCGAGAAACTCAAGGACCTGAGATGGCTGGAGGCAGCTCTTGGAGTGATTGATCACCCACCCCAGGCCCTCCAGAAAGGCCACTACGCGGTCTACCGTCTCGCGAGCCTCTGCCAGAGAGACCGCCCGAATCAGCCAATCGTCCAAGTAAGGATGAACTCTGATCCCCTGCTTGCGTAAAGCTGCAGCCACCACCACCATTATCTTGGAAAATGTCCATGGCGCCGAGGCCAAGCCAAAAGGCATGGCTTGGAACTGAAAATGCCGGCCTAGAACCACAAAGCAGAGGAACCGCTGATGCTCCATACGGATGGGAATATGAAAGTACGCCTCCGCAAGATCGAGCGATGCCAGGAACTCGCCCCTGTGTACCGCCTGGATCACGGAACGCAACGTCTCCATCCGAAAATGAGGAACAAGAAGGCTGCGGTTTACCCCCTTGAGATCTAGAATAGGCCGAAAGGAACCATCCTTCTTGGGCACCACGAAATAAATGGAGTACAGACCCGTCCTTTCTTCGAGAGGCGGGACGGGACGTATGGCGTTCAAAAGAAGCAGGCGTTCGAGTGTTGTCTGGACGATGCGGCGCTTCTCGGGAGATCCCGCCGGAGAGACTAGGAAGGCCTCGGAGATCGGGCGAGAGCACTCGAGGGAATAACCCCGAGAGATGCTGTCGAGAACCCAAAGATCAGAGGTAATTCGCACCCACGCCTGAAAAAACAATGCCAGCCGACCCCCTACGGGCGGCACAGACCGGAGTGGACCTAGCGCCCCGTCAGCAGGAGGAGCTCGCGGTCCCCGAGAACTCTCCTCCTGCCGAGTAGAAGTCGGAGCCGGCCCCCCAAAAGGACTGACTTCCTCTTCCAGAGCGATTAGGCTGAGTCGGAGGCTTGGAGGAGTGATACCTCCTAAAGTCCCTGCTCCTGGAGAAACGGCGAAAAGATTGTGCCCGCGAAGACCGGTGAGCCGAAGCTCACGGCGTATCCTCCGGCAAGCGTTGGGGCTTAATCTCCCCAAGATCCTTTACAAGCTTGTCCAGCTCCTCGCCAAACAGAAGCTTACCCTTGAACGGCAGCTTAGAGAGCCTGGACTTGGAAACGGCATCCACCGCCCATTGACGGAGCCACAGCCAACGCCTCACCACCGTTACGGCTGCCACCGATGGAGCTGAAAAGGCGCAACAGATCATAAAAAGTATCTGCCAAAAAGGCCGTGGCAGACTCCAAATGCCCGGAGAGGAATCTTCAGGCAAGCGCTGGATCCAGCGCAACAGTGCTCAGGCCGTTAGCCCCCCCGCATACTGCCACCTGCAGAGCCATGGAGGACGCGGAGAAAGCCGTCCTCAACAAGTTCTCCACCTTCCGATCCTGTGGGTCCTTGAGAGCCGCTCCTCCCTCCACAGGGATGGTAGCATGCTTAGTCACTCGGGAAACCAAGGCATCAGGTACACGAGCCACTGCTCCAGAAGCTCTGGCGGCCAAACATATAACTGCCCTAGGCGACAAGCATTTCGCAAGGGCGTGTCCGGAAAGTCCCATTCCCGGGACACCATTTGCTGTAATTCCATAGGGAAAGGAAAAGCCTTAGAGGGCTTGCGAATGCCCAGCAAGAAGGGATCTGCCTGAGATTGAGCCTGAGAGGCTGGAGGCTCTGCCAGCGCCGAAAGAGGGAGAGCTTCCGTCACTTGACCGATGAGGGCGGACAATTCTTCTTTGCGAAACAGCCGGATATCCTGTGACTCCTCCGGCCCCGGAATAGAAGAATCCGATGCAGAATACTCCCCATCCTCGTGCCCAGAGAGGTCCTCGGACTCTCCCGCGGAAGACACCTCCTCGTCAGGGTCACGATCATCCTGCACAAGCAAGTGTAATGCCTTAGATGCACCCTTGCGAGCTACAGCACCCTTAGAATGCTTACGGCCAGCTGGAGCACCCAGGCGCTCAGGTGTCTTTGGCTGAAGCCCCACCGAGGGAGCCGACGATTCAGCACGCAACAAAGCCCATGCCTGGCAGAAAAGATGGAGAAGTTGGTCCTCGGAAGGAGAGCCAGGCGCCAAGGAACTCAGGGCAGCCAGAGAGACCCCCATAGGGGCTCCCTGCAAAGCCGCCACAGAAAAGGGAGGTAACGGACCCTCTACTGCAGTTAAGTCAGGAATCGTAGCTTCCTGAGTGGCCAGCAACACTGAAGACTCCCCGGGGTGCGCCAAACAGGATGTGCATTGCTGATTTTGCAGCTCCTTCTGCTTCCTGTTACACACAATGCATCTAAGCCCAGAAGAAGGCATTGTGTGTGAAAAAGAACTATTTTAAATCTTATTCTCTGGAGCACTCCTCTTTCTATAGTACAATCCTAGTAAAAACCCCCCTTAAGAGACAAGAAGGAACAGAGGCACATACAGCAGGGCAGAGCTGAGCTTCCCGCCAAAAATCGGAGCTCCGTGGAAATTCAAAATGGCCGCCGAACAAATAAAAGTTAAAGGTCAAAAAAGCAGCGAATTTTTGAAAAAAGGCAAAAACCAGTCCCCTAGGCCAGGAATGACCCCTATGCCAAAAATGGGACAATTCTGAAAACGCAAAAATTCGGCGGATTTGGACCCCTCAGGAGCTTCAGCATGCATTAAACAAAGGAAAGCTGTACTCACAGATGCTGGCCAGTGCAGGGATTCCAAGGGCAGGATCAGGAAAACCACATCTGATGCCAAGCGAGCACTAACGCAGAGGTAACCCTCGAGTGTTAGTGAGCCCTTCTTCCAGCCAAGGCTGCCCTCATGGCTAGCTGCTGGGAATACCTTCAGTCAGGTGCTATACAGGTGCTCAGCTGAAACACCCTGCAAATAGAGGGGATCACTCTCAAAGTAGAGGAGCCCCCGAGCTTCGTCCTGAAATAGGGAAATTAATCCTTTCTCCAAAGGAGCAAAACAAAAAAGCTACCAGATCTGCTGGAAACAGAGAAATACTGAGGGAGACCCCTTGGGGTACAGTCTCATCTCAGCAGCATCATCAGGGATCAGCCTATTAGAGCTCTGGTAGAGTTCTCTGTCTCCAGGATCTGCTGGCAGGGGGACACAACCTGTTTGTCTGGACTGGTCTAGCACTATGAATTGGAAAGCCCTTTCACAAGACCTCTGTGCTGAGAGTATAAACAGCGCATTGGCAGCTTTTGCACACTGACTCCGGCACGAAGATGCATGGCATTTCAAGAGTATGCTTTATCTTCTTGAAGGAGCTACTCCTTCTGAGAGCTGCCTCCTCTGAATCCTACTACCTGGAATTGAATGGCATTTTGCTTTAGAATGAGCTTACACCAACTTCTCACCTCTTCTGACATTTTTGCAAGGAGGATGCAGCAATAATCCAGACAGGAGACGACTAAGAGTGGGTAAGTATCTTAGTGGTGTGTGTGTGTAGAAAAGGAGGCGGCAAATTTTGCTAACGTTGTAGAGAAAAACAGAAATCAAAATTTTTTTGACTTGGAGACTAGAGAGTTGGACCGAGGGAGGAGTCCTACGTGTGTACTTACATTTTAGTAAAACCTTTGACATGGTTCCACACAGGCAGCTTATAAATAAAAGTAAGCACCCTAGGGATGAACCCTAAAGTCACTGATTGGGTTAGAAACTGATTGAGTGGGAGGCGACAAAGGGTACAGGTAAATGGAGCTCACTGTGAGAAGGATGTTACCAGTGGTGCGTCACAGGAATTTGTCCTTGGTCCAATAATGAATTTGCAGAAGGGCTGTCAGGTAAGATTTGCCTCTTTGCAGATAATACCAAAATCTGCAATACAGTGGACACCCAGGAAGGAGTAGATAACCTGAGGAGGGATCTAACTAAGTTTGAAGAATAGTTGAGAATTTGGCAGCTGAGATTTAACGCTAAAAAAATTCAGGGCCATGCATTTGGACAGCAAAAATCCAAGAGTGTGGTACACAGCATAAGGGGTGAAGTACTTCCGTCCACTTAAGAAAAGCAGGGCCTCGATGCGATTGTTTATGATAATCTTAAGGTGGCTAAACAGATCGAAAAGGCGACAGCAAAAGCCAGAAGGATGCTTGGGTGCATAGGAAGAGGAACGGACAGCAGGAAGGAGGTGATAGTGCCTCTGTATAAATCTTTGGCGAGACCTCAATTGGAGTATTGTGAATGATTCTGGAGACCACATCTTCGAAAGGATATAAACAGGATGGAGTCTGTGCAGAGGGTGGCTAACAAAAGGATCAGTGGGCTTTGTCACAAGGCATATTGAGATTTTTAAGTCTGCCCCATATGTATACTTTGGAGGAAAGGAGGGAGGGGCGATATGATAGAGACGTTTGAATACCTCCATGGCATAAATGCACAGGAAGAGAACCTCTTTCAATTGAAAGAAAGCTCTGCATCAATGGGGCATAGAATGAAGGTGAAGGGGGACAGACTCAGAAGTAATATGCTGAAATATTTCTTTAAGGAAAGGGTGGTAGCTGCATGGCACTGTCTCAAAGTGGAGGTGTGGTAAAGACAAGGACTATATTTGAATTCAAGAAAGCATGAGAAAGCAAAAGATCTCTAAAGGGAAAAAAAAACAAACAAAAAAAAAAAGACTATAGTAGTTCATATGGAAGGACAGACTGGATAGGCCGTATGGTCTTTATCTGCCATCTTGTTTCTAAATCTGTAAACTTACCAATAAGGAGAGTGCTTATGAGATCACAATTTTGGAATGAAAATTTTTTTCTTCTTTGTAAAGAGGTGGTCAGAGAAATTCTGAGAAAAAGTGAGAGAAAAAACCACCACCCACTTTTGTAAATGGTGTACTAAGAAGAGAACCAAAAGCATTCAAGCAACAGTATAAACAAAAACAGAATGAATGACTGAGGCGGCATAAGGTTTTTCTGAACTCTTGAGAAGTTCTTGTCAGTGCTGTCAATCGAACATCTATATGTGTGGCTAATTCTTCCTACTTGTCGATATATAGGACCCAAAAAAACATACATAAAATTAATATATGGAGGCAAATAATTAGATACAGACACTTTCTTCAGGATCACCCAAACACTTTGATGACACTCCAGCAACAAAACAATACCCCAGGCGATTCAATGGCATGAGGTGAGAACTGCCGAGTAGCTCAGCCAGGACAAAGATGCATTATTGCAGAAAAGCAGCCTAAAACACCATGGTCTTGATAAGTATGCAGAAGTGCCCTTAGTACCAAGCAGTCAACTCTGATATGGCATGGCAGTTAAAACCTAAAATCAGAAGCCCTAGGGTATAACTGATGAACACCCCCAAGTATGAAACAAATGGGGGTTTTTTTCGGATACACACCTTGTGCTGTTTTTCCTCTCTCCTTGCCTGCCTTGGGTCTTCTACTCTGTTTCTGTGCTAAAGACTCCTCCAATGCACAAATATATGCCACCCCACCAGGAAAAAATAAAAAAGGTACTGATCAATGGCATCAATAACCACCAATTGTCATTGCCTTCAAAAGGACCCCTAATTAGTTGGAAAACACACACTTGAATTTACAAACACACACCCAGACAGGGCCGCAGGACTGGAGGTGCCCTAGGTAAGCCCTCCCTCCTCCCTGCCTCCACTACCCCTCTCTGAGGCCCACAACAGCAGCAAATGCCCCTGAATCACAACAGAGCCCTAGCAGAGGGTAAAGTGCTACATTGGTGTTTCAGAGGCAATTGCTGCTGCCATCGGCCCCGGAGAGGGGCACCAGCAGCGGCAATGGATGTGAGGGTACCCCCCCTCCCAAGAGAGCTGGCGCTCTAGGCTACCACGTAGTTCACCTAATTGTCACATCAGCCCTGCACTTAAGAACAGAAACCCTAGGTATATTTATTCACCATTACTGCTAATGAAACTGGAGGGCTGGGGGAGGGTTTGGGATTCTGCCCCATAGCTGACAAACCCTGCCCTTGCAGCAAGACCCTTTAGCATCAGATTGATAAATCCACTACGCAACAGTTTGTACTCCCCAGTGGATCTTGCTGCATGCACTGGGATCACCTACATTTCAAAAGTAAAAATATTTTTAAAACAGCTTCCACAGATTAGACCACCGCAATAACTGCAGGGAAAGAAGCCTATGATCCAGAAAGAGAAGACCTGAGAATTCAGTATCCCCCTTGCAACAGATCTCTTCTACCACACTCCTCCAACACAGCTGAACATCAGTAACATTTAATAACAAACAGGTATATGTAAATCTTGCTATACTTCTTTCACATCTTGTGCAGTATCAAACACAAGAGCTAAGGAAATGATAGGCACATCATGTCATTTCTATAAATTAATCAGAATAATTCTGGATTCAGGGAACTGCTGGTTTTCTTTCAGTCTAACAATGTATGTAATGAACATATGGAAGCAGCATACTGCATGGCCTCCTCCTCCTCCCCGACAGCAGGGGAACCATGGTTGCATTGTATCACTCCCAAGAGAGCAGGGCCCAGCCTACCCACCAACATTCCCTAGAGATGAGAGAGATGATGAACAATCATATCACTCTGCACGAGAGCCTGAAAAATGCATATTGCCACATCCTCCTCCCCTCCACAAAGTCCCCGAGAGATGAGGAAGAAACAGTGTTTCTCAAGCTGCTCCTGGTTTACAGGATACCCACAACGAATATACATGAGACAGATATGCATGCACCGCCTCCACTGTATGCAGATTTGTTTCAGGATATCCACAATGAATATGCATAACCACCAGACAGGCTAGGACCAGCTTGAGAAAACACTGGCTTTCCACAAGACAGAAAACAGGGCTTGTATTACTTTCTGCTGCAAGAGTTATCTTGATAGTGTTTCCTGCAAGCTTCAGCACATGGTTCTGACACTATACTATCTATGATTCACTCAGTGATAAATTAAGCTCTAGTCCCAATGCTTTGCCCAATTCACAGATCTTTTATTATGCTCAGGAGTAATAGTCATAAAAAGTCACAATCCTCATCATCTGGCAGTCACCACACACTACCTCTCCTTAGTCCTTCACATCAGATTCTCTTCTAAAAGACCATCATACAAAGCCTCTCCCTTAATTCTTCATCAAGGGCTCATCAAGAAACCATTACACAAGACCCCACTGCTTATGCCTTTTCAATTTGTTCTCACCAGAGAGCCATCATGTACATCCCTTCCTTCGCATTTAGCATGCATCCAAACTGACCAAGGTTTACTGCAATTATAGCTCTCTAAGTCCTTTGCTTACCTTCCACTCGCCATCCTTCTTCACACTCTTGACCACACCATTCAGGATTTCTAGATAACAGAAGGGAAAAAAAACAGCTTTAAACATTTAAGCCACAAAGTTTGTAATTAAGACATTTTTTAAAAATCCAAGTTAACAATTTAGTTTGCTGAAAATTATTTTGGTAAAGCAGACCAGAACTGCATAAACTGCCCAGAATTTGATCCATTATAAACACTGATGCACCCCTAACACAAGCATAAGAAGCAACCCTGACACTGATCTCATGTTGTTGCTCTTGTAAAGTGCCATCGAGTCCATGTCAACTCCTGGTGACCCTCTGGCTAGTTGACCTAAACTATGTTTGGTCTTCAGCCAAGCGGCTCATTGTTGATGGATTGATACAATAGCAGCTATGGATACCACTCTCTCTCATTGCCGGCCTTCCTCTAACGGTAATCTTCTACCTTTCCCAAGTATTAAGTCTTGTCATCTGAGCTTCTAAGGAAACTTAGGTTTCATCTCCTCTAGTACTGACTGGTTTGTTCTTTGGGCAGTCCACGGTATACACAGTATTCATCGCAAGCACCATAATTCAAAGACATCAATTTTCTTCCTGTCTATATTTTTCACTTTCCAACTTTCACATCCATATGACACTGAAAATACCATGGCCTGGACAAGTCAAATCTATGCATGGAAAGAGACATCTCTGCTCTTGAGGATCTTGTGTAGGTCCTTCATAGCCATTCTACCAAGAGCAATACATTGTTGGATTTCTTGACTGCTAGTCCTTTCTTTATTGATTGCTGATCCAAGTAAGTTAAAGCTGTCAACTTTCAATTTCTTCTCCAGCAATGATGAACATTGATTTTGCCAGTTGTTGGAATCTTTTGTCTTCTTAACATTAAGGTGCAGACTCATAAGACTGTATTCCTTGATCTTGAGAAGCAAAATGTTCCAAATCGTCTTCACTTTCATCCAGTAATGTGGTATCAGCATTGCAAAGATTGTTGAGTTGTCTTCCAATCTTCACACCTCAGTTGTCTTCATACAGTTCTCTGATGATTTGTTCTGCATGTAAATTAAACAGGTAGGGGGAAGTATACAGCCTTGTTTTACATCTTTGCTGATTTTAAACTGTTCTGTTTCTCCCTGTTCCATACAAACTAGCTTGTTATCTTGCACAACCTTTACAAACAGGTGTGCTGGTACACCCATGCTTCTTAACATGGCCCAGTGTCTTTCATGATTTACACAGACAAAAGCCTTGTTGTAGTCAACACATACGGATATCATTTTTGCATTCTTTTGTCTTTTCAAGAATCCATCTCACATCCGCGATGTCTCTCGTTCCTTGCCCTTTCCTGAACCCTGCTTGCACTTCAGGCAGTTCTCGTTCGAGGTATGGTTGTAGTGTCTACTGAATGATCTTGAGTAGAATCTTGCTGGGATGTGGGATCAGAGCGATTGTGCAATAATTTCCAAAGTCAGTCGGGTCACCTTTCTTCAATATTGGTATAAGCACAGATCTTTTCCGGTCAGTTGGCCATGAATTTGTCTTCCAAACTTCCTGGCAGAGCCTTGTAAGTATGGTAACAGCTTCATCTGATTGCTGTAATACTTCAAAAGGAATGCAATCAATGCCTGGTACTTTGTTCTTTGCTAAGGTTTTCAATGCTGCTTCGACTTCTTTCATCGCCAATGGTTCCTGATCATAAGGTACAGCTTGAAATGGCTGTTGGTCCACTTGATCTTTATCATATAAAAACTCTGTATATGCTTTTCCACCTTTTCTTGATCGTCTCAGCTTCATGCAACTCGGATCCTTGAGCATCTTGTAGCATTCCAATTTGAGACTGAAATTTTTCTTTAACTCTCGTAGCTTTTGAAAAGGATCTTGTCCTTCCTCTAATAGCTTCTGATTCTATTTCCTTGCATGTGCCATTGTAGTACTTTTCCTTGTCCTGTCTTCCTGCACGTTGAAAATCTCTGTTAAGTTCTGTGATTGCCTCTCTTTCTCCTCTGACTTTAGCTTCTCTGCTATTCTGGACAATTTTCAGAGTTTCTTCAGTCATCCATTTTGGCCATTTCTGCTTTTTCACCTTATGTAGAAACGTCTTGCTTTCTTTCAACATAACCTTCTTGATGACATCCCATAACTGCTCTAGAACTCTGTCATTTGTATCTAAAAGCAGCAAATCAATTTTTCAGGCAGTCTAAACTCCAGTGAAGATTTTCAAGGTCATATTTTGCTACATTCATGAGTGGCTTGCTCTTTTTCAACTTTAGCTTGAGTGTTTGCATACTAGTAGTTGGTGATCTGTATCACAGTCAAAGACAAAACCTGGAGCTATCAAGCTTTTCCATCATTGTGTTTCACAGATGTAGTCAATTTGATTTCTGTACAATACATTGGGTGAAGTCCACGTGTACAGTCAGCACTTGGGTTGCTGGAAGGTGGTGTTTGAGATGAAGAGATCATTGGTCTTGCAGAATTCTATCAATCTTGCTCCAGCTTTGTTTGCTGCCAAGTCCATATTTTCCGACCGCTTTGCCTTCTTTGCTGCCAACTTTTGGGTTCCAGTCACATAAGAACATAAGATATGCCATACTGGATCAGATCAAGGTCCATCATGCCCAGTATCCTGTTTCCAACAGTGGCCAATCTAGGTCACAAGTACCAGCCGTTTCCCCAAAGAGACACAGGTTCCATAATGCTTGTATTGGGTCAAACAGTGGATATTCTGGGTCCCCTTTAATAATGGTTATTTATTTATTTATTTATTTATTTATTTATTTTCATTTCTTATATACCGCACTATTTGCGATCAGCGCGGTTTACATAAAACAAGAAGGTAACCGACAATGAACAAAAGTCAGGTCATTACATTGAACAGGAACAAGTAACTTGGAAAACAGGGTAAACTATATACATATGCATAACCATGAATGGGTAACTATATACATGTCAGAGGGAGTTATTGGGTATTGGACATGCTTAGTGGCTGGGGTTCGGGCAGTAAGTGAGATGCTTGATAAAGAGGAAATGTTTTAAGGCCTTTCTGAACTGGCTCAGGTTAGGGATCGCTCTGATGTGTGGTGGTAGGGAGTTCCAGAGACTTGGGGCGTATAGTCTAAAGGCTCTGTTCGATGTTGCTTTGGAGCATTTTGTAGTGTCTCTCGGTATCACTAGCATGTTAGCTACTGAGGTTCTTCTTAGCCTGTTGGGTATGGGTGGTTGGATGAGGTCACATAGTGAGGAGGCGGAGAGTCCCTTGATGGCCTTGAATGTCATCACTAGGGTTTTGAAACTTAGCCTGGCTTGAATGGGGAGCCAGTGAAGCTGTCTCAGGAGGGGTGTGATATGCTCTATTCTTGGTGTGCCGAGGAGAATCCGCGCTGCACTGTTCATGGCAAGTTGCAGGGGCTGTAAGGTGGCCTGAGGGAGTCCTTGCAGGATGGCGTTTGAGTAGTCCAAATGGGGGATGATGAGGGCTTGATAAATGGTGCGGAAGTCGCTTGGTTCAAGTAGGGGGCGTAAGTGTCTAAGAGATTTAATCTTGAAGTAAATCGCTCTTACAGTGTTGGTTATGTGTTGCTTCATGTTGAGGTTCTGATCCAATGTTACTCCGAGGTAACGAATAGCTGATTTTACTTGTAATTCAGCGTTGTCCACTTCTAGGTAGCTGGGTGGTGTAAACTCAGGATTTCTGGAGATGAATAAGACCTCCGTCTTCTTGTGTTGGATGTGCAGATTCTGAGAGAGGAGCCATTCGGATATGGTGTTGAAGCACTCAGTCAAGGGGGTAAGGTCTGGGCAATCCAGGGATATTGGAAGGTACAGTAAGACATCGTCTGCGTATATCATACAACTCACATTGAATGATCTGATAATATTACAGATGGGTTGGATATAGATGTTAAACATAAGTGATGTTTTGCAGGTTGTCGTTCTTTGAGGGCTTGTGTACATTAGTGATGTTGAGAGCTAAGCTTAGCTTAGCTACTGGCAGGGTCTCCCAAGATAGACTTGTCTTAGTCTGGCACCTCAGCTGAGACCTATCACCCATCTGGGCAGCAGCAGAATGGGACGGTGTTGTAAGCGGAGGATCATATTTCTGTGACAAATGCAACACTAGAATTAACTGCGCAAAAGAAAGGCTTGGCAAATCTACTTCTGCTTCTTGCCACGAAAACCCAATGGATAGTCACAAAATAAATTGCACTATAGTGCTGGAAGATGAGACCCCCCCCAGTTTGGAAGCCACTCAAATAGCTACTGGGGATGAGCTGAAGCCTCTCAGAGTAAAGTCAGCATTTAAGATGTGGTTGGATCTGCTGATGCAGCTGCGCATGAAAAGAGAATCAGAAGTTGCAAAGATGTCTTACATATTGGGACATGGAACGTACAAAGCATGAACCAAGAGACTAATGGAAGTTGGAGGTGGTCAAGAATGAAATTAAACATGTACAACTCTATCTGTTGGGTGTCAGTGAACTAAAATGGAATGGCTTTGGGCACTTTGCATCTGATGACCATATGGTCTGCTATGCTGGAAATGAAAGACAAAGAAGAAATGGTGTTGCATTTATAACTAAGAAGAAATTTGCAAGAACTGTAATGAAATACAATGCAGTCAGTGAACGCTTAATTTATATTCGTCTACGAGGAAAGCCCATCAACACTACTACAATTCAGGTATATGCCCCAACAACAGCTGCAGAAGAGGAAGACGTTGAGTTCTATGAACAAGTACAACTGAAATTGAGCAGCTAAGCCCAAATATTACCCTGCCATATCAAACGACTAATGCCTTATAGGACCTGCTATGGACAGAGGAAGGAAATTCTTGTAAACCAACATAGCTAGGCCCCTTTTTTTTTTTTTTTTTTAACAACCTTTGAAGGCCTACTGAAAAAGTTTAATCCATACTCTGCAGCTGGGTTAAATTTTTGCACATTTCAGGAAATTGCACCCATCCTATGCACTCTGTTCTAATAGTGATTTTCTGTCTGCTATGTTCACTTACTAACTACCATTTGATAGGAATATGTAGTCAGAAGTTGGGATCCCGAGAGTTTTGGGCACGGCCGGGAAAGGATGTATAGGACTCCAAAAATCAAGCTCCGGCCACCTCCAATGAAATCAAAGCAGATCAGCCAAAATTACCCGAACTGCTGTTATAGCTTTGCAAAAGCTACCAGGCCCCGCTGCACCCCGCTTTCCTTCCCCCCTTATCCTGAGGGATTCACCGTTGCAGGAGGCGTTGCTCACCCCCTGCCAGCCTGCTACGTCTGCCAGGGAGCCGAAGAGCGAAATAGAGAGCAGAACTCCTGGAAGTAAACAAATAGCGTCCAGCTCGTGGGGTTCAGGGCACCAAAAGCCCCCGAATAAATCAACCGTGTTCGCTCAAAATGAACAAGGCTCTCTCTCACTAGAGAGTTTCTTTTTCTTTTTGAAATCCTGCTCTAGAAATAGTTGAGAACTTCCGGGGAAGGGCAAGATAAGTGATCCCCCCTTAAGCTAGGAAACACCCAGGCACCTTGCAAATCAAGGTCTTAGAGGTTGCTGCCTGTGTGAATCTAAGGAGTAACAATTTCGTATTTTACACACACACACACACACACACACCCCCCCCAGGGATGGGGGCCCTGAATACTATATGTAAAGCATGAGCAGCTGTGGCTGTTAGGGCAACAGAGACCAACATACGATACAGAAGTTAAGAGCTGCAATCTTGGTTATATAAACAGGAGTTGCAGCATTACAGAGAATAAGCAATCAAACTGCTGCATACACACAGTCAGAGAAAGGCCCCATTGAGTGCATCCACTGCCCTCTGGTGGCCATAGACCTTAGCCCAGGCACTCCTTGATTGACAGGTAACTGCTATATACTTCTTTATATCCTAAGGATTCCTAAACCTGTCCCTGTGAAACAAAGGCCTTTGGGCCTGTCCTCCCTTACAAATACCAGTTAGGGCTCTGCTCTGGAACCTAAAACTGGCAATTTGCCTAACATCCTGGGACTTAACAGATGCTCCTCAGAGACATGATTAGAAGGGAAACAACATGTGGAATCAATGCCACAACTGCTGTCCTATAAACTAAGAACAAACTCAAAAATAAAGAGGTCTGACAACAGTCCCCTGAAAGCTGAGGAATCCCCACGAGCTTCAAAAAACCTACCAACAAAAGAAACAAACACTAGGCCCAAAAAACTAGCTATTCTGCCTGTTGTCTTCCTCACACAGGCATCTCACTGCAACTTGCCATGCGCTCCAAACAACCAGAGAGAAAATGGCCCCAAAAAAGGAGGCCTCAGCAGACCGACAGAGCCCGAAGGCCTTACCTGCAGGGCAGAAAGCCACACTGCCTGCTCCTACCACCTTGAAGTGCTCCAATCCTCAAACCGCGCTGATGCGCCTGGCAGCTGCGGCGAGGACCACTCAGCCGGTTCCACAGTGTAAAATTAAATCCCGATGTAAGTACACACATAGGGCTCTACCTCGGTCCAACTCTCCCTGACACCCCACCCCAGTCAAAAAAATTAGATTTGTCGGTTTCTCTCTCTCTAACATTAGCAAAATTCCTTCCTTTCTGAACACACCACTAAAACATTTATCCACTCTCTAGTCACCTCCCGTCTAGATTATTGCAACCTCCTCCTTGCTGGTCTCCCTCCAAGTCATCTCTCTCCCCTTCGATCTGTTCAGAATATAGCTGCACAGCTGAACTTCCACCTGGTTGCCATGGCAGAAAGACAGGTACTGAGAGGGGGAGAGGTCAGAGGGGGAACAACAACTGGTGTGTTGGACAAGAAAGATATCATCAGCATTAATAGTGAGCTGTGATGCCGTGTTGTTGGGCTAGGAGGGTGAGGGGAATCCAAAAAAAAAAAACAATGAATAAAAGGGGGACCAAGACTGAACCTTGGGGAACACGCAAGTGGAATATAATCTAGAAGAAGTGAAGCCAATGCTATCAGAGATAGTATTGGCCGTACATGGAAAGAACAAAACCAGCTGAGGACAATATCGCAAAGACCAAGGAAAGCGACAGTCTACAAAATCAAAGGCTGAGGAAAGCTCAAAGAAAACCGTCACCAAGATATCACCACAGTCATGAGCCCCGTGCAAATAATTCAGAAGAGACAGAACATCAGTTTTGGTGCTGTGCCCAAAAGGGAAGCCAGAATGGCAGGGATGAAGAGCGTCAATAGAGACCAAGAAAGAAGAAAGCTGCAAGACGACAAGTTTCACCAGGAGCTTTGAGAGAAAAAGGAATGGTAGAGATAGGATGATAATTTGCTTGAACTGCGTGATCACGGGAGGAACACACTTTAAAAGCCAGACTGATAACATGCCTCCTGGAAAGGGTGAAAGTGCCAGAAAAACGATCATCGAACATGGATAAGATTAGTGGTAAGAGGACAATAGAAGGGGTAGGGAGCCAAGCTGATGGAATCAGATCAGAGAGGAAGGTGGTTTTCCAGGAGGATGTGATGATCTTGAGAAATTCTATAGGAGGAAATTACAAAGAAAGAAGACCAGAGGTGAACCAGGGGAAGGTTCGATAGAGTGTTTCAATGAGAGGGCAGGAGAGATTGGGACAGGGGAATCAGGAGGGAAGGAAAAGGGACAAGAGGCTGGAGGGTCAGAGGAGAGGGGAAGGGGACAATTAGGGAAAACTGAGCAGAGGGCACTGATCTTGTTGGAAAAATGGTCAGCCAATAAATGTATAGCAGGAGGGGCAGAAGTGGTGAGATGGAGAGAGAGGGGGAGGTGTGGATGGCAGTGAGAGCATGACCAAGACAGAGTAAAGCTTCCGGAAAGACGAAATAAAATTAGAATAGTAGGTTCTCAGATAGTCATGGCTTAATGGGAGACAGCCAACATGGCTTTAGACAAGGAAGATCTTCTCTTACTAATCTGTTGTGTTTTTCAGAAAATGTAAATAAAAACAGGTAGACAAAGGTGAGTCGGTTGATATAGCACAGTTACTTACCTGTAACAGGTGATGTCTGGGAACAGCAGGAATAAGTCTTCACATATGGTTACGTCGGTACCGACGGAGCCTGCGCGGGAACGCTCCCCAGCTTCCCAAAAAAGGAAAGCTTTTGAGAGCATCCCACAGCGCCTGCGCGCTGCCTTCCCGCCTTTCCTATCCATCTCTCCTCAGTTCGAGTTTAAAGCTGAGACAATAGAGAGAGAGAGGAAAGGAAAGATAGAAAAAGAGATACAACTCCTAGGGGAGGTGGGAGGGTTGTGAAGACTTATTCCTGCTGTCCCCAGAGATCACCTGTTACAGGTAAGTAACTGTGCTATCTCCAGGAAAAAGCAGGAATGAGTCTTCACATATGGGGACTCCCTAGCTAAGATGCCTGGGAGATTCCCAAGGATATGAGACCCTGGGTCTACGTCCTCCTATGGATCTCAGGCATCCATTCAGGGAAGGAGGGTAGGAGTTGTTTAAGAATGGAACAGGTGTTTGAGAACAGCCTGACCAAACAAGGCATCCCGGCGGGAATCCTTGTCCAAGCAGTAATCGGCTGTGAAGGTATGAACAGAGGCCCAGGTGGCTGCTCGACAGATTTGGTCGATGGACACAGAATTTAGATGAGCCATAGAGGCTGCCATGGCCCTCACATTATGAGCTGTGACATGGCTCTCCAGAGAAAGGTTCTTACTCTGGTAGGCGAAAGAAATACACTGAGCAATCCAATTGGACAGTGTCCTTTTAGAGACTGGAAGTCCTAAATGAGAGGGATCAAAAGCAACAAAGAGTTGGGAAGACTTTCTATGTTGCTGTGTCCTGTGTAAGTAAAAGGCAAGAGCTCTTTTACAGTCCACAGTATGAAGGTTCCTCTCTGCACTTGATGCATGAGGAGCTGGAAAAAAGACAGGTAAATATACCTCTTGATTAAGATGAAAAGGTGAGACCACTTTAAGCATAAAGTGTGGATTGGTCCTAAGGACTACCTTATCATGATGGAACCTTGCATAAGGTGGATTAGCCACTAAAGCCTGCAGTTCACTGATGCGGCGAGCTGAGGTGACTGCAATGAGGAAAATAACCTTCCAGGAAAGGAATTTCAAGGAGGTGGTGGCTAAGGGTTCAAAAGGTGGCTTCATAAGCTGACCAAGAACCAGGTTCAAATCCCATGGCACTGGAGGAGGCCTAATGGGAGGTTTAGTTAAAGTTAGGCCTCTCATGAATCTTGCAATTAGAGGATGAGAGGAAACAGGTTGTCCATTGATGGGCTTAAGGGACGCTGCAATAGCACTCAAATGGACTCTTACTGAATTCGTCTTGAGGCCTGCACTGGAAAGATGCAGGAGGTATTCCAATAGAGAATTCAGAGGTAGTGCTAAAGGGTCAAGACCCTTTTCAGTACACCAAATGGAAAACCTTTTCCGTTTAAAAGCATAAGAACGTCTAGTAGAAGGTTTTCTGGAAGCATGGAGAATGTCCTTCACTTGCTGAGAAAGATTCCAGCCTTGAAGGTCTAGGCCTTCAGTAACCAAGCTCTGAGGTGAAGGGACTTGGGGTTTGGGTGCCACAGAGTCCCCTCTTCCTGAGACAGAAGGTCTGGAGCAGCTCCTAAGTCCAGGGAGGGAGCTTGGGAGAGATGCAGAAGTAGAGGGTACCACACTTGGCGTGGCCAGCATGGAGCTATGAGGATCATAGATCCCTGATCCCTCTGGAGTTTGAACAGAGTCTTGGGAATTAATGGAATGGGTGGAAAGGCATATAGGAAGCCTTGACCCCCGTGAAGGAGGAAGGCATCCTTGGCCTGAACTCCCTGACACGGAATTCTGGAACAGAACCGGGGAAGTTTGGCATTCCACGGACTTGCGAAGAGGTCTATGTCCGGGGTTCCCCACTCTTGGAAGATTCTGAACACCTGGTCCATGTGCAGGGACCATTCGTGTGGAAGCAGAACGCGACTGAGTCTGTCTGCCCAAGAGTTTTGGACTCCTGGGAGGTATACAGCCAGGAGATGGATATGATGCTCTCTGGCGAAGGCCCACAATCTTAGAGCTTTGTTGCAAAGCGACAGAGCGCCAGTTCCTCCTTGTTTGTTTATGTAAAACATGGCTACTTGATTGTCCGTATGAATGAGGACTGTCTTGTAGCTGAGGAGGGTATGAAAGACCTTGAGAGCTAGGAAAACTGCTCGAAGCTCCAAGTGGTTGATATGAAGAGAGGTCTACTGTGGGGACCAAGTGCCATGAGTGGAGAGGTCGTGTAGATGAGCTCCCCAACCAGTTTGGGAGGCACCTTTTGTGAGAGTTGCTTGAGGCAACAACTGTTGGAAGGGGGATCTCAGCAACAGATTTTGAGTGGACATCCACCATTGGAGAGACCAAAAGAGACGTTTGGAGGTTGCTATTTGGTCTGAGAGAGCTCCTGATGCTTGAGTCCACTGGGTGGACAAAGTCCATTGAGCTGCTCTCATGTGTAGGCGAGCATAGGGTACTACATGTACTGTGGAAGCCATGTGGCCTAGCAGTTGCAGCATCTCCCTGGCAGTTAAGTGGCTTCTTGACTGAATCTGGGAGGCTAACTGCACTAGACATTGGCAACGGGCCTGGGGAAGGTAGGCCCTTGCAGTAGTGGTATCCAACCAAGCCCCTATGAACTCTAGGAACCGAGTAGGGGTGAGCTGAGACTTTGGGAGGTTTACCACTAGTCCCAGATACAGCAGAATGAGCATTGTGCGGTCCAGGGAAATTTGGGCCTCTGACTGAGATGGAGCTCGGATGAGCCAATCGTCCAGGTATGGGAAGACAAATATTCCCAGAGTGCGTAGAAATGCAGCAACTAATGCCATGCATTTGGTGAACACTCTTGGAGCAGAGGCCAGACCAAAAGGGAGTACCCTGTATTGGTAATGTTTTCCTTGGAAAAGAAACTGTAGGAATCTCCTGTGAGATGGATGGATGAGGACATGTGTGTACGCATCCTTGAGATCTACAGAACAAAGCCAATCCTGACTCAGGAGGTATGGAAGGAGAGTGCCTAGAGAAAGCATCTTGAACTTCTCCTTGCATAGAAATTTGTTCAATTCTCTGAGATCTAAGATGGGCCTGTATCCCCCTGTCTTCTTTGGAATGAGAAAATAGGGGGAGTAGAACCCTGACCCTTGATGAAGAAGGGGAACTTCTTCTATTGCCCCTTGGGCAAGAAGGGTGGCTATCTCTTGACCTAGAAGGTCGAGAAGAGATGTGGGAGAATTGAAGTGTCTCACCATGGTGTGGGGAGGAAGGTCTGAGAAATGAAGCTTGTAGCCCTCTCTTATGATGGAGAGGGTCCACTGCTCTGATGTTATTTGCTCCCATCTGGGAGCAAAATGAGCTAACCTTCCAGGAATGGCGAGAGTCTCTGGTTCCTTTAGAGCCAGAAAGGCTAAGTTCTCTAGGATCAAGTCAAAAACCCTGAGGAGGTTGAGTCTGCTGAGTTGCAGCAGCCCCTGTAGGCTTAGGCCTGGCCTGTTTAGGTTGCTGACGCTTGGTGGTAAAGCGACCTGAAGAAGATTGTTGGCCAGAAGTAGAAGGAAATCTGCCCTTTTTAAAGAAAGACTTTTTAAAAGGCTTTTTCTTGGCAGGAATGGAGGTTGACTTTGAAAGTCTATCCAGAGCAGAGTTTTCTGCATCCATTTGAGTGGCTTTTATTTGCCACTCCTTGCCAAATAGGAAATCTTCCCTGTACAGGTGAAAACCTAAGCCATCTTGAACCCAGCGTTCTAAATCAGAAGCCTGGAGCCAAGCAATTCTGCGAGCAGCTATGGCAATGCCTGAGGCTCTGCTGGCACCTTCAAAGGAGTCAAACGCCGCCCTGTTGGAAATCTTTGAAATGTCTTGAGTATGTTTAAGCCAAATGAGGAATTCCTCCCTTTTATCCTCTAGAAGAAAAGGGAGGAAAGCGTGCAGTTTTGGTGCCACTTCTTTTAGAAACATACCCATGTAAAGGCTATATGAGTTGATTCTGGCAATAAGCATACTGGCTTGGAAGATTTTCCTACCAAAAGCATCCAAGGTCCTGCATTCTCTTCCTGGAGGAGCAGAAGAGTGTCTCTTTGTACTCTTTATCCTCTTCATAGCTGACTGCACCACAATGGAATGGTGAGGAAGCTGAGTTTTCTGAAATCCAGGACAAGGAGGGACACGATACATAGTGTCCAATCTGCGAGAATGAGGAGAGAGAGTGAGAGGAGTCTCCCATAGATCAATCATGTGTTCATAAAGAATCTCATGAATTGGTAAAGTGACTGCCTCTTTAGGAGCCCTAGAGTAGCCTAAAATATCCAATTTTTTAGCTCTAGGCTCTGATTCAGAAGTTACTGAAATAGTCCTTTAGCCACTTCTCTTATGAAGTCTTGAAAGGATAAGTCTTCTGGTGGAGACATTCTTCTTTTTGGAGAAGGCGGCTCTTCAGGAAGGGCTATGGATACTTCAGGAGACTCGTCTGATATATCGGAATCATCAGAGGAAACAAAGTATCGCCTGTCAGGGTGCTCTTCCAACGCTCGGTACGCATATCGAGCAGTATCGACATCGGGCATCCCCGGTACCGGATGGGTACCAGTAAGCAGCCCTGGACAAGGAACCGTTGAAGCCGGTATCCTGGTCGATGTCGATGCAGTCGGTACCGGTATCGGCGCTGGGGCCGGTACCGACAACAGGGTTTGTTGCGGTACCGTCGGCGTCGCAGCTTGAATGAAGGCCGAGATAGCCCGTTGCATGGACAGAACATTCTGATCCATCGACGCCATGAATGCCTGGAAGTCGGTACCGAGAGATAGTGCCGGTACCCCAGAGCATTCTAACAGGTGATCGGTCGAGGCCGTGCCATCGATGTCAACCTGTAACCCCATAGGAGGAGCTTTAGAAGCCAGAGCTTCCCGCCGGGGTTGTTCAGGATCCTCGAGGGCAAGCCCGGAGGCATCTCGATGCTTAGAGGGAGATCTACCCTTCGAGGACCTGCTAGGTGTATGTTTGGTTACCTGAGATCCATCAGGAGAAGAAGACCTGGAAGATGTCGATGCTACCGACGCTGCATCAGCAGGAAACAGCACATGGAGCTTAGCTGCTCGGTTCTGTAAACCCCGTTTAGACATTAGAGAGCAGGATGGACAATCCGGAATGGAGTGTTCAGGACCCAAACATTTAATACACCATTCATGGGTATTTGTAACAGAAATAGTACTGCTACACTTAGTACATTTTTTGAACCCGGAGGCTGGTTTTTCCATGAGGGAAAATTTTCTTTTAGGCCCTGAGGCCTAGAAGCAAAATACACTAAGTGAGGAAAAAGAATAGATTTTTTATTTATTTTTTTTTTAAAGAAAAGAAAGAAAAGACCGGCGGTACTGGTCCAGAGTCGGGGAAGGCAGACACGCGACCAAAGAAACAAAATAAAGAACTTCTTCAGCAGTGACAGGGCTTGACCTGCTGGCTCCGCGGCAAAGAAGAACTGAGGTGAGACGGTTAGGAAAGGCGGGAAGGCAGTGTGCAGGCGCTGTGGGATGCTCCCAAAAGCTTTCCTTTTTGGGAAGCTGGGGAGCGTTCCCGCGCAGGCTCCGTCGGTACCGACGTACCCATATGTGAAGACTCATTCCTGCTTGTTCCTGGAGATAGTGTATCTGAACTTTCAGAAAGCCTTTAACAAGGTCCCTCAGACTTCTGGCAAAACTAAAAAGTCATGGGATAGGAGGCTATTGTGGATCAGGAACTGGTTAAAAGATAGAAAGCAGAGGGTAGGGCTAAATGGCCAATTTTTCCAGTGGAGAAAGGTGAATAATGGAGTACCCCAGGGATCTGTGCTGGGTCTGCTGCTTTTTAACATTCATAAATGACCTGGAAATGGAACAACGAGTGAGGTTATCAAATTTGCAGATGACACAAAACTATTTAAAGTTGTTAAAACCCATGAGGATTGTGGAAAATTGCAAGAGGATTTTGATAAATTGGAAGACCAGGCATCCAAATGGCAGATGAAATTTAATGTGGACAAGTAAAAGGTTATGCACCTAGGAAAGAAAAACCCAAACTATGGTTACATGATACAAGGTTCCACATTAGGAACCATCACCCAGGAAAAAGATTTAAGCGTTATCGTGGATAACATGTTAAAATCCTCCACTCAGTGTGCAGCGGTGGCCAAGACAGCAAACAGATTGCTAGGTACCATAAGGAAAGGAATGGAAAATAAAACAAAGCATATTATAATGCCTCTATCGTTCCACCGTGTGACCGCAATTCTGATTGCCGTATCTTAAAAAGGATATAGTGTTAATAGGAAAGATACAGAGAAGAGCCACCAAAATGGTAAAGGGGGTGGAAGGATACCCCTATGAAGAGAAGCTAAAAAGGTTAGGGTTCTTCAACCTGGAAAAGACGGCTGAGGGGAGATATGATAGGTCTATAAATTAATGAATGGAGTGGAACGGGTAACGCAGATCGACTGTTTACGTCATCAGAATATAGAAAGACTATGGGACATGCAATGAAGCTACAGGATAACCTATTTAAGACTAATGTGTGAAAAAATATTTTCTCTTAACGTGCAATCAAGCTCTGGAATTTGTTACCAGAAGATGTAGTAAAAGCTGTAAGTGTAGCTGGGTTTAAAAAAAGGTATGGACAACTTTTTGACCCAATACACGCATTGTGGAACCTGTGTCTTTTGGGGAAACTGCTAGGTACTTATGACCTAGATTGGCCACTGTTGGAAACAGGATACTGGGCTTTGTGGACCTTGGTCTGACCCAGTATATGGCATATCTTATGTTCTATTTGCAGCATGGATCATTGAACGATATTGGGAATGATGATCCTTGAATAGTTTGAGGAAGGCAGAGGAGGGGGGTGCTTGTGTCACAGACACTCTGCCCGGCGCAGATGGCGATGCTGAAGGCCATGGTGGATCCAGGGGTGGAGGCACCTGGGCTGGTGAAGGCAGAGGCGGGCCACAACATCAACAGCATAAGACAAATGGAGGACCACGGTTCAGCCTGGGTATTAACAGGTAGAACAGTGAAATAAAACGGGGAAAGAGAAGAAAAGAGGCCAAGAGAAATGTTTCCAAAGAGCGGGATGAGAGATCACAGCTAAGGTTAAGAGGAGAGCGACGAGTGGTAAAGGAGCCCATGAGTGGGAGAAAGTAGCATGTGAAAAAGAATGCAAAAGTGATCAGAATTTGGGAGGGGTAAGGAGGAGAAGGTGGAGAAGGCAGAGTGACGACAGATCAAGGGTATGACTAGCTGTGAGAGTCAGGAAGGGGGCTAGTTGAAGCAGCAAGATTTCAAACAACATTTACGACACAAGCCTGTCACGAAACCGCTGGGATGGAGAGAGGTGCGCACTGAAATTGCCTAGGATCACAAGATAAGGAAATAGGAGAGAGGTTTCAGGAAGTTTGCGACAGGGCATCCCATAAATCAGGATGAAGAGAAAGAGGAGCATAAATCACAGATAAAGTGGAGAGGAGGGTTTCCATTGAGAAGGACAACAAGAGACTCTGGGTAGCTGACGGTAGGGGCAGGGGGTATTGAAACTGTACGGAACCAGGGGGGGGGCCAATCCGTTGGCCAGGCAGATTGCCATCCCTCCTCTTCCATGCAAGAGGGGAAAACAGATGAAACCTTACATACACCTCTCACACCTCATGCAGATTATACTCATACCTGGCACAAAATTCTCAGATTCTTCTTACAAATAAAAACCTTTATTCCTTATACATCACAGAAACAAGCATCTAGGTAGCGCAACTAAAACTAACTAAATACAAAGTACACTTGGAAAACTCCTTCCCCCTCCACTTACAGCTATAAAGTAATTAAAGATATTTCCTTTCCATAGACAGATCCTAGCACAGTGAAAAAGAAAGATATATGACAGTGTGAGATTCCTATCTGCACTCAAAGATAGACTTTCACACAGACACATACTATTCTCTCATTAGCAGGCATACGGTAGGAACCTGCAATCCACCCTCCTCCGAAAATGGGTTGCAAGTTCCCAATATTTTAAAAGTTCTGTCCCGTTATATAGCACAGTTATTTACCTGTAACAGGTGATCTCTGGGAACAGCAGGAATATGTCTTCACATATGGGTACGTCGGTACCGACGGAGCCTGCGCGGGAACGCTCCCCAGCGTCCAAAAGGAAAGCTTTTGGGAGCATCCCACAGCACCTGCGCGCTGCCTTCCCGCCTTTCCTAACCGCCTCTCTCCAGTTCGAGTTTTAAAGCTGAGACTAAGAGAGAGAGAGGAAAGGAAAGATAGATAGAGAGATACAACTCTTAGGGGAGGTGGGTGGGTTGTGAAGACTTATTCCTGCTGTTCCCAGAGATCACCTGTTACAGGTAAGTAACTGTGCTATCTCCAGGAACAAGCAGGAATGAGTCTTCACATATGGGGACTCCCAGCTAGAGATGCCTGGGAGATCACCCAGGTTGTGAGTCCCTGGGAAGGGCTCTACCTCCACCTATGAATCTCAGGCATCCAGTCAGGGATGGAGAGTAGGAGTTGATTAGGTATGGAACAGGTGTTTGAGGACAGACTGACCACACAAGGCATCCTGGCGGGAGTCCTTGTCCAAGCAGTAATGGGCTGTAAAGGTATGAACCGAGGCCAGGTGGCCGCTCGACAGATTTGGTCGATGGACACAGAGTTTAGATGAGCCATAGAGGCTGCCATGGCTCTCACATTGTGAGCTGTGACATGGCCCTCCAGAGAAAGGTTCTTACTCTGGTAGGCGAAAGAAATACATTGAGCAATCCAGTTGGACAGAGTTCTCTTAGAGACTGGGAGTCCTAAATGAGAGGGATCAAAAGTAACAAAAAGTTGAGAGGACTTTCTATGTTGCTGTGTCCTTTGTAAGTACAAAGCAAGTGCTCTTTTACAATCCAGGGTATGAAGATTCCTCTCTGCAGTTGATGCGCGAGGTCCTGGAAAAAAGACAGGTAAATACACCTCCTGGTTCAGATGAAAAGGTGAGACCACTTTAGGCATAAAGTGTGGATTAGTTCTGAGGACTACCTTGTCATGATGGAACCCTGTATAAGGAGGATTAGCCACTAAGGCTTGCAACTCACTGATACGGCGAGCTGAGGTGACTGCAATGAGAAAAATAACCTTCCAGGAAAGGAATTTCAAGGAGGTAGTGGCTAAAGGTTCAAAGGGTGGCTTCATAAGCTGGCCAAAACCAGATTCAAGTCCCATGCCACTGGAGGTGGTCTAATGGGAGGTTTAGTCAAAAGAAGGCCTCTCATGAATCTTGCTATCAGCGGATGAGAGGAAATAGGATGTCCATTGACAGGCTTAAGGGATGCTGCAATAGCACTCAAATGGACTCTTACTGAATTCGTTTTAAGGCCTGCATGGGATAAATGCAGCAAATACTCTAGTAAAGAATTCAGAGGTATTGCAAGAGGGTTAAAACCCTTCCCTGCACACCAAATGGTAAACCTTTTTCCATTTAAAAGCATAGGAACATCTGGTGGAAAGCTTTCTGGAAGCATGAAGGATATCCTTCACTTGCTGAGAAAGGTGTAAATCCTGAAGGTCTAAGCCTTCAGCAACCAGGCCCTGAGATAAAGAGACTGGGGATTTGGGTGCCACAACGTTCCCTCCTCTTGGGAGAGGAGATCTGCAGCAGACCCAAGTCCAGGGAGGGAGCTTGAGAGAGAGATGTAGAAGTAGAGGGTACCACACTTGGCGTAGCCAACGCAATGCTATAAGGATCATAGACCCCCTGTCTCTCTGAAGCTTGAACAGTGTCTTGGGAATGAGGGGAATAGGTCGAAAGGCATAGAGGAAGCATTGCCCCCAATGAAGGAGGAAGGCATCCCTGGCCTGAACTCCCTGACACGGAATCCTGGAACAGAACCGGGGAAGTTTGGCATTCCACGGACTTGCAAACAGGTCTATGTCTAGGGTTCCCCAAATTTGAAAGATCCTGGCTATCTGGTCCCCATGGAGGGACCATTCGTGTGGAAGCAGAACTCGACTGAGTATGCCCAAGAGTTTTGAACCCCTGGAAGATACACTGCCATGAGATGGATTTGATGCTCTCTGGCGAAGGCCCACAATCTCAGAGCTTCGTTGCAAAGCGACAGAGAGCCAGTCCCCCCCTGCTTGTTCACGTAGAACATGGCTACTTGGTTGTCCGTGTGGATGAGGACTGTCTTGCAGCTGAGCAAGGTGTGGAAGACTGAGAGCTAGAAAAATTGCTCTGAGCTCTAAGAGGTTGATGTGTAGAGATGTCTCCTGTGGAGACCAGATGCCTTGGGTGGAGAGATCTTGTAGATGAGCTCCCCAACCCTTTGGAGAGGCATCTGTGGTAAGGGTGGCTTGGGGTGACACCTGTTGAAAGGGGGACCCCAGCAACAGATTTTGAGTGGACTTCCACCAATGGAGCGAGGAAAAGAGGCGACTGGAGGTCGCTATCTTGTCTGACAGGCACCCTGATGCCTGGGTCCATTGGGTGGACAAAGTCCATTGAGCTGCTCTCATGTGAAGGCGAGCTTAAGGAACCACATGCACGGTGGATGACATGTGGCCTAACAGTTGGAACATCTCTCGAGCAGTTAAATGGGATTTTAACTGAATCTGTGAGGCCAACTGCACCAAGCGTAGGCAACAGGCCTGGGGGAGATAGGCCCTTGCAGTTGTGGTATCCAGCAAGGCCCCTATGAACTCTAGAGATTGAGTAGGGGTGAGATGGGATTTTAGAATGTTTATTACCAGTCCCAGATACTGAAGAACACGCCTTGTGCAGGCCAGGGAAGCCTGGGCCTCTGACTGGGATGGAGCTCGGATGAGCCAGTCCAGATATGGGAATACGAATATCCCTAGAGTGCGTAGAAATGCAGCTACTATTGCCATGCATTTGGTGAACACTCTTGGTGCAGAGGCCAGACCGAAAGGAAGCACTTTGCATTGGTAGTGCTTTCCTTGGTAAAGAAACCGAAGGAACCTTCTGTGTGTTGGATGGATGAGGACATGGGTGTACGCATCCTTGAGATCTAGAGAACAAAGCCAGTCCTGACTCTGGAGATATGGAAGGAGAGTTCCGAGAGAAGCCATCTTGAATTTCTCCTTGCATAGAAACTTGTTCAATTCTCTGAGATCTAAGATGGGTCTGTAACCCCCTGTTTTCTTTGGAATGAGAAAATAGGGGGAGTAGAACCCTGAGCCCTGTTGAAGAAGGGGTACTTCTTCTATTGCCCCTTGGGCAAGCAGGGTGGCAATATCTTGACCAAGAAGGTTGAGGAGAGATGTTGGAGAATTGAACTGTTTCACCATAGTGTGAGGAGGAAGGTTTAAGAAGTGAAGCTTGTACCCGTCTCTTATGATAGAGAGGGTCCACTGCTCTGCTGTTATTTGTTCCCATCTGGGAGCAAAACGAGCTAACCTTCTTGGGATGGTGAGAGGCTCTGGATGTTCTAGAGCCAGAAAGGCTAAGTTCTCTAGTGGTAAGTCAAAGGCCCTGAGGAGGCTGAGGCTGTTGGGCCGTAGCAGTCCTCGCAGCCTTAGGCTTGGCCTGTTTTGATTGTTGTTGCCTCTTTGTAGCAAAACGACCTGCAGAAGAGGCCTGACCATAAACGGAAGAATATTTCCCTTTTTTTGGGAAAAATCCTTTTTTGAACAATCGCTTTTTAAAAGGAGCAGAAGTAGACTTTGAAAGTCTATCTAAAGCAGAATTTTCAGCATCCATTTGGTTGACCTTTGCCTGCCAATCTTTGCCAAACAGGTTTTCACCTGTACAAGGAAGGTTACCTAGTCCATCCTGAACCCAGGATTCCAAATCAGAGGCTTGTAACCAAGCAACTCTGCGTGCACCTATGGCAATAGCCGATGCTCTACTGGCACCTTCAAAAGAGTCAAAGGCTGCACGGTTGGAAAACTTGGAAATATCCTGGGCATGTTTAAGCCAGGTGAGAAACTCTTCTCTTATGTTCTGACATAAAAGGAGATAAGGTTTGCAGATGATCTGTAACTTCCTTTAGAAACATCCCCATATAGAGACTATAGGAGTTGATTCTGGCTATAAGCATACTGGCCTGGAAAATTCTCCTGCCAAAGGCATCTAAGGTTCTGCATTCTCTTCCTGGAGGAGTAGAAGAGTGCCTCTTTGTACTCTTGATCTTTTTCATAGCAGACTCCACCACAATGAAGTGGTGAGGAAGCTGAGTCTTATGAAAACCAGGACAAGGAGGAACACGATACATGGTGTCCAACCTACGAGAATGAGGGGAGGTGGTAAGAGGAGTCTCCCATATGCCCAACATGTGATCATAGAGAATCTCATGTATTGGTAAAGTGGCTGCCTCCTTGGGAGCCTTAGGATATTGTAAAATATCTAATTTTTTGGCTCTAGGCTCTGTCTCAGAGGCCACTGAGATGGAAAGGCCCCTGGCCACCTCCCTGATAAAGTCTTGAAAAGACAAGTCCTCTGGAGGAGACATTCTCCTTTTTGGAGAAGGCGGCTCCTGAGGAAGGATCCCCGATGCTTCGATAGAGGCCTCTGATTCATCAGAGTCCTCAGAGGAATCGAAGTATCGCCTGTCTGGATGCTCTCGCAGAGCCCGATACGCATACCGGGGGGTACTGACATCGGGAGTACTCGGTACCGGATCGGTACCGATGGGCATCACAGGATAGTGTACCGCTGCCGTCGATGTCGATGCAATCTGTACCGACAGCGGAACCAGTATCGGGTCCGGTACTGGAATCGGTACCGACAATGGAGTTTGTTGCGGTACCGGTGTCGCAGCTTGTATTTATTTATTTATTTATTTCAACTTCTTATATACCGCACTCTTTGACATCAGCGCGGTTTACAAATAACAGAAAGAAACCAGAACAACAGGCTGTTTGGTATTACATATAACAGGAGTATCAACTTGGATAACATGGGAGAACTATCTACATGGAGTATATAATCTAATAGCTAGATAACATGCTCGAACTATTTACATAAAATTAGCAGGAATGTTTGGAACAAGAGAGATACTGTGGATTGTATTAGGGTGAGGCTGTTATGTTACGGTTCACATGGGGTAATATTTGATGAAAAGGTGCAGTATGAATGCCGTGATGGCACGCTGCATGGTCAGAATATTCTGATCCATCGACGCCACCAATGTCTGGATGTCAGTACCGGTGTGAATCGCTGGTACCCCAGAACATTCTAACAGGTGATCGGTCGAGGCCGAGCCATTGATGTCAACCTGTGACCCCATAAAGCAAGCTTTGGAAGCCGGAGCCTCCCGCCGGGGTAATTTTGCCGATGTGGATTCCTCGAGAGCAAGCCCGGGGGCATCTCGATATTTAGAGGGAGATGTACTCTTCGAGGACCGGCCAGATCTGAGATCCATGGGAAGAAGAAGCAGCCCTAGAAAACGTCGATGCCACAGAAGCTGCATCAGAGGAAAACAGGGTACTGAGCTTGGCTGCTCGATTCTGTAAACCTCTTTTAGACATCATGGAACAGGACTCACAGTCCGCAATGGAATGGTCAGGACCTAAACCATTTAAGACACCAGTCGTGGGTGTCTGTGACAGAAATAGTGCTACTGCACTTCGTGCACTTTTTGAACCCGGAGGCGGGCTTTTCCATGAGGAAAAATTTTCTGCAGGCCTAAGGCAACAGAAAGAAAAATGCACTGAAGTAGAAAAGAGTAGGGTTTTTTTGTTTGTTTGTTTGTTTTAAGAAAGAAAGAAAAAAACGGCGGTACCGGTCCGGAGTCGAGAAGGCAGACACGCGACTACAGAAATAAAAGAAAAAATAAGAAATTCTTCAGCGGTGACAGGAAACACGACCTGCTGGCTCCGCGGAAAAAGAAGAACTGGAGAGAGGCGGTTAGGAAAGGCGGGAAGGCAGCGCGCAGGCACTATGGGATGCTCCCAAAAGCTTTCCTTTTGGACGCTGGGGAGCATTCCCGCGCAGGCTCCGTCGGTACCAACGTACCCATATGTGAAGACTCGTTCCTGCTTGTTCCTGGAGATAGGGTTTTTTTCCCCAAATAGTCCCTTTGTTTTCGATTCCAGGCATCTGGATTTCCTCTCTCATTTCTTTCTTTCATCTGTCATATCTGCACTCAGACCTGTGACCCTTTATGGCCTTGTGTATAAACATGTGCTCAGGCCTTTTTCAGATTTATTCCATGTTATTTTGACCTATTTCCCACCTATTCAACTTTCCACCTTGTCTGTTTTTCCATCCCCTATTTTTAAGAAACATAGAAAATATACATCTTATTAGTGCTCTGGTATTCTGACAGTTTCCACACTAGGCCTCCGTAGGCCCCATGTCAAACTGACATAACCATACTAAATGATGTCTTCTCTCTCCTGTGCTCTATAAATAAGTGTGTTTTTTCTCACATGGTATCACCTACTACCCACAGCATCCCACAACGCACATTCAGTACCATGCCAGCAATTTGGACATATTTTAGATATTCTTTGTGTTAACTTTTTCCCTTCTGGCTCTCACAAAACAGAGGGAGGAGCGGAGGATGACTGCCACTCCCCCACTGGAACGACCAAGCCTTGGGGTGGAAAAGCGTAGTTACTCACCTGTAACAGGTGTTCTCCAGGAGCAGCAGGAATCAGTCCTCACTTATGGGTGACGTCGGCGCCGACGGAGCCCTCGCGGAGCAATTTTCCCCAGCTTTCAAAGAAAGCCTTTGGGAATTGCAGCGCGCATGCGCGGTCGTCTTCCCGCCCGAGGGTGCCATCTTAGCCAGTCAGATGACATAGCTAAAAAAGACAGCATAAAAATTTGCAAAAAGAACATAAGCAGACGATTGCAACTCCAAGGGGAGGAGGGAGGGTAGTGAGGACTGATTCCTGCTGCTCCTGGAGAACACCTGTTACAGGTGAGTAACTACGCTTTCTCCAGGACCAAGCAGGAAGTCAGTCCTCACTTATGGGACTCCCAAGCTCAAGGCTACCGGAGACCCTAAGCACAAAAATGAGCTCCCTCTAGCTCAGCAGCACAGAAGGATAGAATCTTCGCTGAATGATCACCCACCGGTAGCCCACATCCGGGATGGAGGGTAGGAGTTGCTCAGACCTCAAAGAGATTACGGAGGACTGCCTGTCCGAAAGCACTGTCCCTACGGGACTCCCTCTCGAGACAGTAATGGACCGCAAAAGTCTGGCTCGAAGACCAAGTAGCGGCCCGGCAGATGTCTGCCAGCGGAACAGAGCGGAGGTAAGCCACTGACGTGGCCTTTGCCCGAACGCAATGAGCCGTGACTCGTCTTTCTAAGGAGAGTCCGGCTGCCCCATAAGCCCAAGAGATACAGTCCGCAACCCAGATGGACAGAGTACGCTTGGAGACCGGGAGCCCCAATCTATTGGGGTCAAAAGACACAAAAAGCTGAGCAGCTTTACGGTGCTCCCGCGTACGGTCAAGGTAGAAGTTCAGAGCCCTTCTACAGTCCAGGGTATGGAGGACCGTCTCAGCTCGGCTGGAGTGTGGTCTGGGAAAGAAGGTTGGAAGTACCACCTCCTGATTGATGTGAAAAGGGGAGACCACTTTAGGCAGAAATTTCGGATGAGTCCGTAGGACCACCCTATTCTTGTAGAACCTAGTGTAAGGGGGATCAGACACGAGGGCCTGCAATTCACTTACGCGTCTAGCGGAAGTGAGGGCTATCAAGAACAGTGTTTTCCAAGACAGAAAACGGAGAGAACAGGTAGCCATAGGTTCAAAAGGCGGACAGGTGATCCGCTGCAAAACCACATTCAGGTCCCAGTCAGGCGCTGGCGGGCGCAGAGGTGGTTTAAGTAGAAGGAGACCTCGGAGAAACCTCGCTACGAGAGGGTTGTTGGAGAGAGGTCTGCCGTCCACCGGCACATGATGTGCTGACAGAGCACTGAGGTGAACCTTGACGGAGTTGGACTTAAGTCCCAGATTAGAGAGGTGCAGCAAGTACTGCAAGATCACCGACACCGGGCAGGAGAAGGGATCCTGAGACTGTTGGGTACACCAGACTGCAAAGCGACGCCATTTAAGGGCGTAGCATTTGCGGGTAGAAGGCCGTCGCGAAGCCAAGACGACCTCCTCCACCTCCGCCGGCAGGAGAAGGGGAGCAAGGACTACCCTCTCAGCAGCCAGGCCATGAGGTTGAGAGACCTGAGGTTGGGGTGCAGGAGGGACCCCTGATCCTGAGTGAGGAGATCCGGTTGTACCCCCAGAGGGATTGGATCCTCCACCGCCAGTTGCAGCAGGAGCGGAAACCACGGCTGCCTGGGCCAGCGAGGGGCCACCAGGATCATGAAGGCTTTGTCTCGGAGAACCTTGAAAAGAGTCCCACAGACTAGCGGGATGGGAGGGAAAGCGTACAGAAGGCTCCCCGACCATGATATCAGAAAGGCGTCCGCCGCAACCCGAAGGGGGTGTGGCTGACGAGAGCAGAAGCGAGGAAGCTGCCGGTTGTGAGGACTGGCAAAGAGATCCACCGTGGGGAGACCCCACTTGAGGAAGAGCTTCTGGACTACCAAGGGATCCAGACGCCACTCGTGCGGCTGAAGGACCCTGCTGAGTTTGTCTGCAAGGCAATTTTCCTGGCCCGGGAGATAAACTGCCTTGAGGAGAATGCCGTGACTGACGGCCCAAGAGCAGAGCTTCTGTGCCTTCCGGCAGAGGAGGAAGGAGCCCGTGCCCCCCTGTTTGTTCACGTAGAACATGGCAACTTGATTGTCCGTCTGGACAAGGACGGACTGTTGGAAAGTCAGGTGGGAGAAGGCCTTGAGAACTAGGCGGATCGCCCTGAGCTCCAGGAAGTTGATCTGCTGAGCAGACTCCCACGTGGTCCAGAGGCCCTGAGTACGTGCCTCTTGGCAATGTGCTCCCCAGCCCAGGAGGGATGCATCGGTGGTCAGCACCCGGGTCGGCTGAGGTGACTGGAAAGGCATTCCGAATATCAGGTTCGGCTGCCGGAGCCACCACCGGAGAGACGAGATCAGCGGCTCGGAGACGCGCACTAGGTCTGCTAGGCCGCCCGTGGCTTGTCGCCACTGCTGGCGGAGACACCATTGAGCAGACCGCATATTCAGGCGGGCATTGGGGGTCACATGGACGGTGGAAGCCATATGGCCGAGCAGTCTCAGGAAGCGCCTGGCGGAGACCAGGGGCTGGCTGCGAAAGCAGTCGGCTAGGTCCATGAGCCGTTGAGCCCTGTCGAGCGGTAGGTATGCTCGCGCCTGAGGAGTGTGCAGCCTTGCGCCGATGAACTCGAGATCCTGTGAGGGGAGCAAAGTGGACTTTGCGAAGTTTATGACAAAGCCCAAGTGCTGCAGCAGAGTCACCGTGCGGCAGGTGGCGTTGGTGACCTCCTGAGCGGACGCTGCTCTGATGAGCCAGTCGTCGAGGTACGGAAAGACAGAGGCCGTGAAGCCGGAGATGGGCCGCCACGACCGCGAGACATTTTGTGAAGACTTGCGGTGCGGAGGACAGGCCAAAGGGCAGTACTCTGTACTGGTAATGATTTCCTGCCACCACAAACCTTAGGTATTGGCGGTGGCTTGGGTGGATGAGGATGTGCGTGTAGGCATCCTTTAGATCCAAGGAGCATAGCCAATCTCCCTGCTGGAGGTAGGGCAGAAGGATTCCAAGGGTAAGCATTTTGAACTTCTCCCGAACAAGGAACTTGTTGAGGTTGCGCAAGTCCAGGATGGGTCTGAGGCCCCCTGTTCTCTTTGGTATCAGAAAATACCTCGAGTAAAAGCCTCGACCTCTCAGGTGGTGTGGCACCGGTTCCACCGCCTGTTCCTGCAGAAGACCTGCTAACTCCTGAAGGAGCAACTCCCTGTGCAGAGGGGGTCGCGGAGGTTCTCCCGGAAAATAGGAGGGAGGGACCTGATGGAAGTGGAGAAGATAGCCTTCTCGCACGACCTGAAGCACCCAGGCATCTGCGGTGATGCTGGACCACCTGTGGGCGAAGTGAACCAGCCGGCCTCCAGTGCTGGGAGGAACCAGCGGGGGGGAGAGGCTATGCTTAGTGAGTCAAAAACCCCCACCCTGCTGAGCAGGGGCTGGTGGTGCAGGCTTGGGGGCTTGCTGCCTACGGGACCCGTTACCCCGTCCCTTGGCCTGCTGGCCCTGTTGGGGAGCTGCAGGGGCCTGATAATGGGGGTATTGTTTGTAGGCAGCCGCCTTCCTCGGGTAAAAGGACTTTTTCCCCGAGCCCTTCTTTTTCTGGGAAGGGGCGGAGGTCTTTCTAGAAAGCCTGGTCCTGGTGAGAGTCTCAGTCTCAATCTGCGCAGCCTTTTCCGCCATGGGCTTGCCAAAGAGGTTTTCGCCTCGGCAGGGGACATCGACCAACTTGTCCTGCACCCAGGGTTCAAGGTCTGACGACTGAAGCCAAGCCTGTCGGCGGGCACCGATGCCGGCTGCGGCCACACGAGCCGAAGCTTCAAAGCCATCATAGGCTGCTCGGGACATGAACTTCGAGCATTCCCGAATGCCAGTGGACAAGGCTAGGAACCTCCGCAAGGGTTCCTCGGACAGACCAGCGGAGAATCCGGCTAGCTCTTTAGCCAGATCCCGGAGATACATGCCCATGTATAGCTGGTAAGTCTGGACACGACATGCGAGCATAGAGCCCTGGAAGCACTTCTTGCCCAGGCCATCCAGGTTACGGGCCTCCCTTCCAGGAGGCACCGAGGAGTGCATCTTCTGGCTCTTAAGACGATGCATGGCCGATTCCACTACCATGGAATGGTGTGGCAGCTGTGCCTTTTGAAAGCCAGGGCTCTTGCGGACCCGATAGATAGAATCGACCCGCTTGCTCAGGACCGGCGAGGAGGCCGGACTCTCCCACATGCGGAAGAGTAGTCGTTCCAGCATAGGAGGAACCGGCACAGTAAAGTGTTCCCTCGCGGGAGAGTCATACTGGAGGGCGTCGAGCTCTTCGGCTCGAGGCTCCTCCTCGGGATCCGCAGGGAAGGCCAAAGCCTTGGCCATATCCCTAACGAAGTCCGAGAACCGGGCATCCTCCGGGGGGGACTGCTTCCGAGGCTCGGACTCCGGTGAGTCCGATGGGACACACCGAGTCCAGAAAGAATCAGGTGACTCTTCCTCCTCAGGCTCCCAGACCGACTCCGACGAGGACTCGGTGGGGTCGGCCCGGACAGGGTGCGGCGCCAGCCGCCCCGACGCCGAGGGAGTCGGCGTCGGCGACCTCGGTCCCGAACGGGAGGCCGAGGGTGACCTCGACCGAGGATCGACTCGAGTTCTCATCGACTCGAGGATCGGCTCGGTCTCCGGGGTCGACTTGGACGTCGACGTCCCGGCGGTCGGGGCAGCGGCGCCAGCGAAGCCAGCGAGCAGTGCCCTCTGCTGGTCCATGAAGGCAGACAGTCTGCTCTCCAAGGCCGTCAACCTGAGTCCGAGCTCAGGCGACCCAGCAGCCCCCGACTCGGGCCCCGACGGCGTCGGGCCCGACGTCGGCTGTCGCGGAGGCGAGTCCAGAAGGACCACAGGACTTACCCGGGCAGGCATCTCCGACTCCAGGCGAGGTCGCTTCGGGATGTGTTCCTTCTCCAAGGACCCGGGGCGGCTGTCGGGGCTATGCGACCTGGCCCTCGCGGAACCAGGAGCGTCCACCGACGCCGCCCTCGCGGGTTTCACCTTCCGACTATGGTCCCCGGAGGGAGAACCCCGGTCGGAGGAGCTCCGGCGACGGTCCGAGCTGGAGCCTTTCGACGCGGAGGCCTCCGACGAGGTCCGGGTACGGCTGGGGTCAGCGAAGATTCTCTCACGCTGATGCCGCCGACTTCTCAATGCCTTTGAGGACAATTTGCTGCAGGGCCCACAGATCAGTTCCTCATGATCAGGGCCCAGGCAGCGGAGGCAAAAGTCGTGTGTGTCGGTTAGTGACATATTTCGGTCACACCGACCACACCGCTTAAAGCCACTGGCAGCCATCGGGGGAAAAAGGGCCCCTGCGAGGTCAAAGGACTGGGCTGCCAGGGAAAACGAAAACGAAAGCTGACTAAGTCAGAAAAACCGAAAAAAGTAAGAGGACTCGTGACCGGCGTCGCGAGTCCGGGCGGGAAAACCATCGGCGTCGAACCGAAGGAAAAAAGGATAAAATAAAGAAGAAAATCAACTTTTTCGCGGGGACAAGACGGGGACGTCTGTAGGGCTCCGCGGAAAAAAGAAGACTGGCTAAGATGGCACCCTCGGGCGGGAAGACGACCGCGCATGCGCGCTGCAATTCCCAAAGGCTTTCTTTGAAAGCTGGGGAAAATTGCTCCGCGAGGGCTCCGTCGGCGCCGACGTCACCCATAAGTGAGGACTGACTTCCTGCTTGGTCCTGGAGAAAGACTGAGTAACTAGTGCGGAGGCACCGGAGGAGGAAGTGCTCGTCCCCCTCCCTCAGTAAGAAATAGAAGGTCAAGAGACTGCATAACCAAAGGTTCTGAATGGGGAGGGTTTTGGACCAAAGCGAGCAAGAAGCACAACACAAAGCTGACCGGCAGCAGATGAGGGCTTAAGGAGGGGGCAAGAGGAGCTGACAGGGCAGACACTGAGATTTTCCGTAACACAGGTAGAGCCAGAGTATACAGAACTGGAGCATGCCAGCCCCAGTGAATTGGAATGGGCAGCATTAGGAGAGCAAGAAAGAGGCCACAGAAAGAGAAGGTGAGAGCCCAGTGCCAGCGAAGGCAGTGTAATGCGGATGGGTATGAACAGGTCCAGTGAGTAAGACAGCGATAAGGGAGCCACCCCCAGAGTCGCACCAAAGAGCTTGCCCAAGGAGCAAATCGGGCTCCTTGGACACACTCCTTCAGTGCGTACCACCATGGCACAAAACGCCACAGAGGTCTTGTTCTTATAGGCACCCAGGGTTACCTTTGATTGGCTTATGGGTGGAAGACTTGAAATGCAAACTGGAAGTGGAATGGCTGGAACACAGAAGTGCACAAACAATTGAAACCAGTGAAAGAAGGCAGGTAAGCAGCAGGCAGGCAAGTTGTGGATCATAGAGGTTATACAATAGTAAATAAAGAGTTAAAAGTTAGTTACTTAGGGATTATAATCATAATTACGATTTATTATAAAAACAATATATAATTTTAGATGTCCCATTATATGTGATTGCCAAAGGAAAATTCATTATGAATCTGCATGACTTCAGGATACCTTATTGAATCTTACTGAAACTGAATGTGTAACAGTAATAACACTTCTTGCTCAAGATGGTCCATTTAATGAAACTGCCTTAAAGCAACTGACTGATTGTAGCATATGATTGTATTTTAGTAGTGAATGCACTGAATTCAAGTATCAGCGATTATAGAAATACCAGAGGTAAGGAAAAAATAAAAAATGACTTATACCAAATAAGCTTTACAAAAAAAATTAATCATGAATCCATCAACATGAGTCTTAAGTCCATGACTGGAATATAAAGCATACCATGAAGCAATTTGAACTCTATTTAGTACAGAAACACCATTTTGTGCATATTTTTGAGCGAGCGCTGCTGGTAATATAAAATTGATAAGATGTAATTCATGCAAGTTTATTATGAGAATTGGGATATTACATCTTACAAGAATATAAATAAAAAGGGTTTATTCACTCTAATATGAAAAAAATAGACCCTTACACATTTTTGATGCTTAAGTCAAGTTTTCCATATTCAAATGTTTTATGCTGTAGGCCAGACCTTGACAAATTTTGTTTGGAATTAAGAGCCAGGCTAAAATCTTAGGAGCTGTAACTCCCCATTCTCCACAGACATTCCTCCATTTGCAAATTCCTACATGCCTGAGGAGGATTCTAAGAGAAATGATAAAGCGTGTCTTATGGTAGCAGGGGCTGAATGAAGCTTCTTTAGACAAATATATAAGCAAGTATCATGTGTGTGTGCGAGGCACGTGGACGCAGAGGAGGGGTGCATGTGTGTGCTAATGTGTGTATGGTGTCTGTTGTGCAGAGGTGAGGTGGTTACATGCATGTGTCATCCAGAGGTGGAGTGATTGTTCATGTGTGCGCTGTGTAGGTGAGGTGCTTGTGTGTGGGGGGGGGGGGGGGTCGGGCAGAGGGGGAATACACCTTATGATATATACACACATTGTCCTTTTGTAGCCTCCAAGTCTAGCACTCTTCCCTCTCCCCTTCGCCTCCCCACTCTTTCCCCTAGCACTCCCAACCTCTGCCTCCATTCCCCCCATCCTCCTTCCTTTTTTGTCAAGTTATTGCCCTTTTACATTTTTTGCTGCCACACTTCTGCCCCCTCTCCAGTCTAACCTCTTTTTTTTCTACAGGGCCCTGACCCAGCTGTCCTCTGCCCACAGAGGATGAATCCCTGCAGGCAGACTGCTGCTTTCGAGACCATGATAGCAGCCTTCCCCATCCTGTACTGCCCACCGAATCTGATCTCCTGCAGGCAGACAGAAAAGGACTTTGCCACGATCACAGCTTGATTCTCTTCTTCTGCCCATGGGGGATGAGATTCCCACAGGCAGACTGCTGCCTTCGGGACTACAAGTGCTGCCTTCCGCTCCTGCTGTATCCAGGGGAAATTGGACCCCGCAGGTAGAAAAAAAAAAAAAAAAAAGGAGTCTTCTGCCCAGGGACGGTTCTACCATGAGGCCAACTGAGGCGCAGGAAAGCAGAGGCAGGCCAGAAGCAGCAAAATCTAAAATTAAACGGAGCTGGAGAGTTTTGCATTGAGTGCGCATTCCTTGGAGAGCAGGTAAGCGCTGCTTTAAGTTCCGAACTCACACTGCAGGCAGGCCTGAGCCTGCCCAGCCTCCCACAGACACTGCTGTAGCTCATGCACTTCCAGGCCCACCCTCCCCAGTCTGGTCTTACACGCGACTTCACTCTTCTGTCACTGCCCGCAGATCATCCTCCAGCCACACCACCTGCTGCTGTCTGTCCTGGATAAGCCGGTCCTGCTCCATAGAGAGCTGCAGCAGTCCAATTTTTCTCCCAGCTCAGCCGCTCCAGCTGGTCGCAGAGCTCTTCCATCTCACCTCGCCGCCACCACCATAATGCCTAAATCCTTTTTCTGGGTGGTGTTCCTAATGTGGATCTTGCATCATCTTAACAGTAGTTTGGGTTTTTCTTTCCTAGGTGCATAACTTTGCACTTGTCCTCATTAAATTCCATCTGCCATTTGGACGCCAAGTCTCCCAATTTATCAAGGTCCTCTTACAATTTTTCACAATCGCCTTGAGCTTTAACAACTTTTCAACAAATTTTGTGTCATCTGCAAATTTGATCACCTCACTCATTATTCCCATTTCCAGGTCACTTATGAATATGTTAAAAAGCAGTGAACCCCGCACAGATCCCTGAGGTACTCCTCTATTAACCTTCCTCCATTTAGAAAATTGGCCATTTAGCCCTACACATAGCTATAGACAGGAGGATAAGGGAGCCAGGATCTAAAAACAGGAAATGCAATTTTAATCAGTATTACAGTAAGTACTACAATGCTTTGAGAAACATTGTTCTTTCTAGTGCTTGTAAAAATTTTATCAAACTAAAGAGACATTTGCAATGTGGACAATTTAATAATATACAACATTGTTACAACAACTGAAAGAATTTCAATTAAAGTTGAATCAGGAAGTTTATTCCTTGAAATGGTATATTGTCTATTAACCTCTATGATTTACCTAATTAAATGCCCTTGTGACTATTACTAAAACAGACATAACTATGGTGAAATTTGACCTTATCTGCTGATTTCCTCTCCTTGAACCCTGCTAGACTAGACTAGACCAGACCAGACAAGTGGGTTATGCTCATCAACCAGTAAACGGAGGCAGAGAACAGTTTCAGTGATATTACCACTATAAGGACTGGTGTAGCCCTAGAATTTGCCAGTCTATTGTTGATAATGCTGAAGATATTCCCAGCACTAAAAATCTGGTATCAACATACGACCACCAACCTTCAACAGAGAACTGATAAGGAAGCTAGGCTCAACGTTTGGCTTCAATAAATTTGAGAATAGATATCTCCCATCACAAAAGGAAAAAATGAGAGACAGTCAAACGACTGCATTCTTCTGTATTAGTACCTGAACTGGTCCAGCAGGACCCCATACACAATAAAGAGTGCCAGACCCAAATATTGCTAGATAGATGGACATTCTACATGCCCTGAGAAGCATCGCAACCACTAGCAGAAGAGCACTTATGAACTAATTTATGCTCTCAAAGACCAGCCAAAATGGATCTAGATGTATTATTTATTTATTTACATTCTCTTATATACCGCGCTATTCTGCATCAGTGCGGTTTACATTGAACAAACTGAAATTACATTGAACAGGGCATTATAACTTGGAAATAACTATTTTACAGGGAACATGGGCTATGGAGGGTTAAGTGGCTTGCCCAAGACCACAAGGAGCACCTGTGGGACTAGAAACCCCAGTCCTTCCGGCCCAAGATTGCTGTCCTCTAGTGGGATTTGAACCCCCGACCTTCCGGCCTGAAGTACCTTGCCCCAACCACTAGGCCACTCCTCCACTCCAAGATCCATCATAAGTGCTGCACTTACCAGAGGAAAGCAGAAAGACAATGCTCTCTAACCAGGATCCTGAGCAAGTCAAAGTTCCACAACCTGCAGGACCAAACTGAAGCCACAAAAATCATCCAGAACAAATGTTGTTGTTAAGTACCGTCGAGTTGGAGTCGACTCATGGCGACCCTCTGGATAGCTATCTTAAATTGTGTTCAGTCTTGAGTCAGGCGGCTCATTGTTGACAGACTGGTACCCGTAGCTGCTGTTATTGTATCAATCCATCTCATTGCTGGCCTTCCTCTTTTGTGCTGACCTATCTTGCCAAGCATGATGTCTTTCTCTAATGATCTCTCTCTTCGCATGCTGTGTCCAAAGTATGAAAGTCGAAGTCTTGTCATCTGAGCTTCTAAAGAAAGCTTAGGTTTGATCTCCTCTAGTACCGACTGGTTTGTTCTTCGGGCAGTCCATGTTATACACAGTATTCGCCGCCAGCACCATAATTCAAAGGTACCAATTTTCTTCCTGTCTGTCTTTTTCACTGTCCAGCTTTCACATCCATATGATGTTATTGAAAATACCATGGCTTGAACTAGTCAAATCTTTGTATGGAGAGAGACATCTCTGCTCTTGAGAATCTTATCTAGGTCTTTCATAGCCATTCTGCCAAGAGCAATGCGTCGTCTGATTTCTGGACTGCTTGTTGCTTCTTTATTGATAGTTGATCCAAGTATGTTAAAGTTGTTCACGATTTCAATTTCTTCTCCTTCAACGATGAACCTATTATTATGCCAGTTGTCATGATCTTTGTCTTCTTTACATTAAGGTTGTCAAGCCCCAGCCCTCTGCCTAAGGCATAGAGGGATAGGGTTGCCATTAACTTCTCTTATAAAAGGTTGAATAAACTATTTTTCTCCAGTGAAGCATGCTGGGAGTTGTAGTTTTGGCCTTCTAAGATGACGTGTAGTCATGAAACCGAAAGTAAAGGCAAAATGACAAAATTTATTCCCCAAACGCAAACAAAGTCCATGTACACTAACAGGATACTTCTCCATTCATTCGCTCAAGATTTACAGCTTAGGCTGGATGAGCTTCACAGTCATTAATTATATGCAGCTGCTTATCAATATAACGGATAAAGAAAACACAGCTTCTTCATTCAACAAAGTAAAAATATCTTCTTTTTACCTTTGTCTTCATTAAGCATTCAGAAGTATATGCAACAGGTATCCTCCCATTAAAAAGAGCAAGTTCCTACCTTCAGTTCAGGCTAGGTTTCATTACTCTACTTTTCAGGAGACCTTATCTTTTCAGCTATTCTTTAGCAAAAGGGACTCAATGCTAACAGCTTGACATAGAGAACAGTCCATGAGTACTTCTGGAGGCAATAAATCCTGCTCAATAGCCTCAACCTGCATTTCCTCTGCCTCCGGTAATGCAGTGCCCTGCTCTGAGCTTTTAATGTATGTCTCAGGGTATACTCTCTCTGAGGATCCCTGTGTCTCTCTTGAGAACAGCTCCACCCAGTAAGGATAAATTGTACCCGAAGTTGTGGTCACTTCTCCCTGGCTGTGTTCACCAGTCTCCCTCCAGCTTCTGGGAAACAGTCCCTGGTTCACTTCCCTGAGTTCCTTCCTGGAGCTCTGCCACAACTCCCTGTTCCAGGCTTGGCTCCTTTGACTCCTGTGCTGAATCCTGGACTCCCACCTCTGAACTCTGAACCTTCTGATCAGGAACTGGGGTTTGAAGCCTTCTCTGCTCTCTCCTTCCATGCTCTCTCTCTCCGGGCTCTCCTCCTCCTCCTCCTCCTCCAGGCGCTCTCCCCCGGGTTCTCCTCCTCCGGGCTCTCCTCCCTGCTTTCTCTCTAGCCAAGGTTTATATCCCTGCTTCCCAGGCAGTGTCTCTCCCTCTCGGGACAGGTGTTTGCAATTATCTTCCAAGCCTGCAACTACGTCAGCAGAGCTTGGGTGTGGCAGCCTAGGTTTTGTTTCTCTCTGCTTGCTTTCTTTAGGCAAAAGCTGAAACCTGTGCACTGCAGGGATGTCACTTTTCTTAAAAGCAAAATCATTAGTTTCTCCTATTTCCATAGGCTCACTACAAGCTAGGGGTACTACTTGATAGCAACCTGAGGATGGAAAAACACCTACGGGCAACAAACCGGGCCATATGTCATAAATTAAAAGTTCTTCAACCACTCCGCTACATCATCGACCACTCCGACTTCAGAACAGTGGCACAAGCTCTTATCATTCCACACCTGGACTACTGCAACGCTATTTTTCAAGGCCTTCCAAAGGGCACCCTAAACATACTGCAAATGGCCCAAAACGTCTCTGCCAGGATCATTATGAAAAAAGGCATCTCTGATCACATCACTCATCGAACTCCATTGGCTCCCCATTACTGCCCGCATCTTATACAAAATACTAGTAACCACTTTCAAGCTCGTTCACAACATAGCCCCATCATACCTCAACAATCTAATCGCCATCCAGTCATCCAATAGATGCAGAAGAACAATAACTCAAAACACCCTCAGCGTCCCAAACAGCATAAGAACGGTCAAAGTAGAAACAAGCCGCAGAGCTTTCTCTTACGTTGCACCACTGCTTTGGAATCAGCTGCGTCACGACATACGACTAATAAGCGACTTAAAAGACTTTAGAAAAAACCTCAAAACACACCTCTTTCAGTCCCATTATAGGCTGACCTAACAAATAACCTTTGCCCTAAAATGGTCCCAACATTTTGACAAGGGCATCACCAATTGATCTGTCATATTGTATATGTGTATATACATAGCACACCCCCACCCACGCATCCTAATGTATATGTATATAAGTAAGCAAACCCGCACACAATTAATCAAATGTAAATCAAATGACCCTGCATTGTGTTATTTCAAATCAAATCTTTAACCAATCAAAATGTAAATCTTACAAATTACTGTACTGTACAGTGCAACCTGATCTGTAAAGTAAACCGCTGCTGATCGTAGGAAGTAGCGGTATACAAGTATCTACTAAATAAATAAAATAAAAATAAGCTTCCTTATTACAAGGTGCAGGCCCATTTTGAGACTATGTTCTTTGATTGTGAGAAGCAAATGTTTCAGATCATCTTCACTTTCAGCCAGTAATGTGGTATCATCAGCATAGCGAAGGTTGCTGATGAGTCTTCCACCAATCTTCACACCTCTGTTGTCTTTATACAATCCTGCTTCTCTGATGATTTGTTCTGCATATAAATTAAACAAGTAGGGGGAAAGTATGCAGCCTTGTCTTACACCTTTGCTTATTTTAAACCATTCTGTTTCTCCTTGTTCCATTCGAACTGCTGCTTCTTGATCAATGTACAGATTGTGCAAGAGTACGATCAGGTGTTCTGGTATACCCATGCTTCTTAATGTGGCCCAGAGTTTCTCATGGTTTACACAGTCAAAAGCCTTGCTATAGTCGATAAAGCACAAATAGATATCCTTTTGGTATTCTTTAGTCTTTTCAAGGATCCATCTCACATCCGCAATGTCGTCTCTCGTTCCTCGCCCTTTCCTGAACCCTGCTTGCACTTCAGGTAGTTCTTGTTCCAGGTATGGTTGTAGTCTCTTTTGAATAATCTTCAGTAGAATCTTGCTGGCATGTGGGATCAGAGCGATTGTGCGATAATTTCCAGTCAGTTGGATCACCTTTTAGTATTGGTATAAACACAGATCTTTTCCAGTCAGTTAAGAACATAAGAACATAAGAAATGCCATACTGGGTCAGACCGAGGTCCATCAAGCCCAGTATCCTGTTTCCAACAGTGGCCAATCTAGGTCATACGTACCTAGCAGTTTCCCCAAAAGACACAGGTTCTGCAGTGCTTGTACTAGGCCAAGCATTGATATCCTGGATCCCTTTTTAATAGTGGTTTATGGACCTTTCCTCCAGGAACTTGTCCAAACCTTTTTTAAACCCAGCTATACTAACATCCCTTACTACATCCTCCGGTAACAGATTCCAGAGTTTGATTACACGTTGAGTGAAGAAATATTTTCTCCTATTTGTCTTAAATAGTTTACCCTGTAGCTTCATTACATGCCCCCTAGTCCTTCTATATTCTGATAGCGTAAACAATTTATCCACGTTTATCCGTTCCACTCCATTCATTAATTTATACACCTCTATCATATCTCCCCTCAGCCGCCTCTTTTCTAGGTTAAAGAGCCCTAACCTTTTTAGCCTCTCTTCATAGGAGTAGCCTTCCATCCCCTTCACCAATTTGGTGGCTCTTCTCTGTACTTTTTCTAATAACTCTATGTCCTTTTTAAGATACGGTGACCAGAATTGCACACAATATTCAAGGTGCGGTCGTACCATGGAGCGATACAGAGGCATTATAATATCCTTTGTTTTATTCTCCATCCCTTTCCTTATGATACCTAGCATTCTATTTGCTTTCTTGGCCGCCGCTGCACACTGGGCGGAGGGTTTTAACATGTTATCCACGATGACTCCTAAATCTTTTTCCTGGGTGGTGGTTTCTGATGTGGAGCCTTGCATCGTGTAACTATAGTGTGGGTTGTTCTTTCCTAGGTGCATAACTTTGCACTTGTCCACATTAAATTTCATCTGCCATTTGGATGCCCAGTCTTCCAATTTATCCAGATCCTCCTGCAGTTTTTCACAATCCTCTTGGGTTTTAACAACTTTAAACAGTTTTGTGTCATCTGCAAATTTGATAACCTCACTAGTTATTCCCTTTTCCAGGTCATTTATGAATATGTCAAAAAGTAGCAGACCCAGTACAGATCCATGGGGTACTCCACTATTCACCTTTTTCCATTGGGAATATTGGCCATTTAGCCCTACCCTCTGCTTTCTATCTTTTAACCAGTTCCCGATCCACAATAGTACACTGCCTCCTATCCCATGACTTTTTAGCTTCGCCAAAAGTCTCTGATGGGGGACCTTGTCAAAAGCTTTCTGAAAGTCCAGATACACTATATCAACCGACTCACCTTTGTCTACCTGTTTATGCACACCTTCAAAAAAACAGATCAGATTAGTAAGACAAGATCTTCCTTGTCTAAAGCCATGTTGGCTGTCTCCCATTAGGCCATGACTATCTACATGCTGTGTAATTTTGTTCTTTATGATGGCTTCTACCATTTTCCCTGGTACTGACGTCAGGCTCACCGGTCTGTAATTTCCCGGGTCACCCCTGGAACCCTTTTTAAAAATTGGTGTTACGTTGGCGACCCTCCAATCTTCAGGTATTACAGATGATTTTAATGAAAGTTCACAGATTACCAATAACAGGTCTGCAATCTCATATTTCAGTTCTTTCAACACTCTGGGATGTATACCATCCGGTCCAGGTGATTTGCTATTATTCAGTTTATCAAATAGTTGTAATATATCTTCCCGGTGTAGCGATATTTCTCTCAATTCCTCTGCAGTATCACCTTTAAATACCACTTCAGTCTTGGGTAACACCCCATCATCTTCCTCAGTAAAGACCGAAGCAAAGAATTCATTCAGTCTCTCTGCTATAGCCTTGTCTCCTCTTACTGCCCCTTTTACCCCTCTATCATCTAATGGTCCAATTGACTCTCTCACAGGCCTTTTGCTACGAATGTACTTGAAAAAGTCTTTATTTCGTGTGTTTTTGCTTCCGTAGCAAGTTTCTTCTCAAATTCCCGCTTTGCCTGCCTTATCAATGCTTTGCATTTAACTTGCCAGTGCTTGTGCTGTTTCCAGTTTTCATCATTTGGCTCTTTTTTCCATTTTCTGAAGGTTGCTCTTTTGGCAGCAACAGCCTCTCTGACCTCACCTTTAAACCATGCTGGCAGTTTTTTGGACTTTCTTCCACTTTTCTTAATGCGTGGAATACAGCTGGTCTGGGCTTCGAGGATAGTATTTTTAAATAACACCCAAGCTTGCTGTAAGTTTTTAACCTTTGGAACCGCTCCTTTTAGTTTTTTCCGAACTATATTCCTCATTCTATCATAGTCACCCTTTTGAAAGTTAAAAGGTAGTACTGTGGATTCCTTTACTATCTGTCCTCCACTGATTAAATCAAACATGATCATACTATGATCACTATTGCCAAGTGGTCCCAACACCCTTATTTCTTGCACCAGATCTGGCGTTCCACTAAGGACTAGGTCCAGTATGGCTTCCCCTCTGGTCGGTTCATGAACCAGCTGCTCCAAGAAGGAGTCATTTATTTCATCTAGAAACTTTATCTCTTTAGCTTGTCCTGCTGTGACACTGTCCCAGTCGATACCAGGGTAATTGAAATCACCCATTATTACTACTTTGTTGTGGCTTTTGTTAGCTTCCTTGATTTCTTTGAGCATTTCATCATCCATTTGTTCATTCTGGCCAGGTGGTCGATAGTATACTCCCACTGCCATCACCTTCCCCTTCATAAATGGAATTTCAATCCATAGAGATTCTACAGCATATTTTGTTCCCTGCAAAACTTTAATCCTTTCTGACTCAATGCCCTCTCTAACATAGAGCGCAACCCCTCCACCAATTTGTTCAGCTCTATCATTACGATATAGTTTGTATCCAGGTATCACAGTGTCCCACTGGTTATCCTCCTTCCACCATGTCTCTGAGAGTGCAATCATATCTAACCTCTCATTTAATGCTATATATTCTAATTCTCCCATCTTATTGTTTAGACTTCTAGCATTGGCATACAAGCATTTTAGAGACTGTATTTTATTAATATTAATCTGGCTATTGGTAGGCATGGGTAATTGGGAATCTTTATGCTCTGTCTGCTCCTTACTCAAGGGCATTTGGGCTACTATACTCCCTTTTGGAACCTCACTGCTTTTGGTAGTATCCTTCAAGGATACCTTTGTCCGAACCATGCGCTCCTGGGTGACTGTCGGCTTTCCCCTATTTTCTAGTTTAAAAGCTTCTCTATCTCTTTTTAAAGGTTAATGCCAGCAGTCTGGTCCCATCCTGATTAAGGTGAAGCCCATCCCTTCGGAAGAGCCCCCCCTTTCCCCAGAATGTTCCCCAGTTCCTAACAAATCCAAAACCCTCATCCTTGCACCATTGTCTCATCCACGCATTGAGACTCCGGAGCTCTGCCTGTCTTTTGGGTCCTGCACGTGGAACAGGAAGCATTTCGGAGAACGCTATCCTGGAAGTTCTGGATTTCAACTTCCTCCCTAAAAGCTTAAATTTAGCCTCCAGAACTTCCCTACCACATTTTCCTATGTCATTGGTACCAACATGTACCAAGACAGCAGACTCCCCCCCAGCACTATCTATGATCCTATCTAGGCGGTGCGTGAGATCTGCTACCTTCGCACCAGGCAGGCATGTTACCAGGCGATCCTCACGTCCACCAGCCACCCAGCTATCTACATTCCTAATGATTGAATCACCAACTATAACAGCTGTCCTGACCCTCCCCTCATGGGGACATGGCCCTGGAGAAACGTCCTCGGTGCGAGAGGGTTTTACATCACCTGGAGGACAGGTCCTAGTTACAGGATCACTTCCTGCCACACCAGGGTGATGCTCTCCTGTCACGTGACCTCTCTCCTCCATGGCAACAGGGATGCTGCCAGACTGGAGGTGGGACTTCAGGACTATATCCCTGTAGGTCTCGTCCATGTACTTCTCTGTCTTTCTTATGTCTTCCAGGTCTGCTACTCTAGCCTCTAGAGAACGGACTCGTTCCCTGAGAGCAAAGAGCTCCCTGCACTTAGTGCATATGTAGGACCTCTCGCCAACTGGGAGAAAATCATACATGTGACACTCAATGCAAAAGACTGGAGAACCCCCATCTCGTTGCTGGACCTCTGTCTGCATCTTAGTTTAAAGCTTGTGTTTAGGTCTTTTAAATCGGTATATAATAAGGATTGGTGTAGATGCTTATACTAATAAAAGTGTATCTAATACCCCTAATACACCCTGTGTACCTGAAGCTTAATTAATCACAGGTCCTCTGTGTATGACTGATTTGGATTAAGAGCTGCACCTGAGAGCAGCCCCTTTCCTCTAAGATGTGCAAGTACCTATAAAACTACAATTACCCCAGGGGTGGGTGGGTGCTGGGGAGGGAGGGGGGGAGATAAGTCCTATTAAAGAGGGCAGTTACAAGGTACCCTGTCCTGAACCCTCAGCAGGGGGATGGGGGTACCACACAAAGCCCAGTTAGTTGAGAGAGGCAAGGTAAGTACAGCTGAGAAGGCTGAACTTGCACACCACTAAGACAAACACTAAATAATTAAACAAACAACAGTTAGACAAACAGTAAATAATTAAATAAACAGCTAGAACTCACAGTAAGATGTCCCAGGAGGCAAAAATCCACTCACTAGCAGAGCTCTGTAAAAGTTCAGCCTTTCTCTGATCAGAGAAAAGCAAAGTTGGCCATGATGTTGTCTTCCATATTTCTTGGAAGAGCTTTTAAGTACGGTAACAGCTGCATCAGATTGCTGTAATACTTCTATGGGAATGCTATCAATGCCTGGTGCTTTGTTCTTTGATAAGGCTTTCAAAGCTGCTTTAACTTCTTCTTTCATCACCAATGGCTCCCGATCATAAGGTACAGGTTGAAACGGCTGTTGGTCCACTTGATCTTTATCATATAAAAACTCTGTATATTCCTTCCACCTTTTCTTGATCTTCTCAGCATCATTCAACATAGAACCTTGAGCATCTTGTAACATTCCAGTTCGAGGCTGGAACTTTTTCTTTAACTCTCGTAGCTTTAGGAAAGCCGATCTTGTTCTTCCTCTAATAGTTTCTGCTTCTATTTCCTTGCATGTGTCGTTGTAGTACTTTTCCTTGTCCTGTCTTGCTGCACACATTGGAAATTTCTGTTGAGTTCTGTTACTGTCTTTCTTTCTCCTCTGACTTTAGCTTCTCTGCGTTTCTGGGCAATTTTCAGAGTTGCTTCTGTCATCCATTTTGGCCGTTTTTGCTTTTTCACCTTTTGTAGAGACTTCTCGCTTTCTTCCAACACAACCTTCTTGATGTCATTCCATAACTCTTCTGGAGCTCTGTCTTCTGGAGCTCGACCATTTCAGAATCTGCTTGATATACAGACCACCTGATCATAAATCAGAAAACATGGACGCCCTAATCGAACTACTTAGCTCATCCACTGACCTAAATCCAATAATAATGTTAGGTGACTTTAACCTCCCATCTCTAGCCCCCGCACACTCAACCCTCTTCCTTGAATCTATATCCGACATAGGCTTCTACCAAATCATTAAAACAAAAACTCATAATTAAGGAGGAACCCTTGACCTCATCTTTCTCCCAGAACTATTCCACAAACTCTTTAACCAGGATTCACTGCAGTGCACACCTATCCCATGGTCAGACCACCACCTGATTAAGTTCAACCTCATATACACTGATACAAATAAAGTCAGCCCACAAAAAACTCCACCCCCCAGATTTAAAAATTTTAATGCGGAAGATTTCCTCAATCTAACAATTCCCCACCTCTCTTCATCACCTTCCAACCTTGACGAGGCTATTGCAACCTGGCATAAATCAATCACTAATGCGGCTGCATATAAACAGCCAAACAAGAACAACCACCGACCCAGAAATGGCAATGCCCCTTGGTTCAACAATACCTTAAAAGCAATGAAAACACCACTCAGGAAAATCGAATTAAAATGGCGCAAAACTAAATCTACATCATGCTACGAAATATATCATACCCACCTCAAAAATTACAAAGAGGCTACTGACAGCACAAAGAAAAACTTCCATTCAGCTATTCTAACCAAATCTATTAACAGACCAAGAGAACTATTCTCCATCGTCCAAAACTTAACTAAGAACACATACAACTCTAGCTACGAAGTTAACGATATATCCGCTCAAACCTTAGCAAATCATTATATAAATAAATCAAAAATATATACATTCTCACCAATTACACAAGCCATCTCTCACCAACATCTATCAGATGACTGGAATGAATTCTACCCCATAACTAAAGAAACACTCAAGAATATTATGTCAAACCTAAACACTACAACTTCTCACCTAGATCCCTGCCCTATAACCTGGATAAAGAATACCCTTCCAACATTATCCCCCTTCATTCTACCTTTAATTAATCTCTCATTAAATCAAGGCTACCTGCCACCCATCCTAAAACATGCACAAATTCGACCAATACTAAAAACCAATACCCTGGACAAAACATCACCGAATTCATACAGACCTATTTCAAGTATACCTTTCATGGCTAAACTCATAGAAAAAGTAGTTCAAACTCAAACACAGGAACACATCGACACCTCAGCTCCCCTCAATGACCAGCAATATGGCTTTCGCCCCGGTCATGGAGTAAATACACTCTTAACAGTACTCCTTGACACCCTTGTAAGAGGAATTGACAGTCCCAGAAAAGGATTTTTACTTCTTTTCCTGGACATATCTGCAGCATTTGACAGTGTACACCATACTGTAATGCTCAACAGGCTCAGACAAATAGGTGCTAATTCAACAGTACATAAATGGTTCACTTCATATCTATCTAACAGAACTCAAACTGTCAGGATCGGCACCCAAACCTCTAACACATACAAACAGGAAATTGGCCTCCCTCAAGGATCTGCCCTCTCTGCTCTCCTTTTTAATATCTATATACAACCAATTTGCAACATCTTTAAAAAATTCAAAATCCCCTTCCATATATATGCAGATGATATCATGATGTACATTCCATTCACGATCCCTACACTTCCACTACAATTATTAACTGTTTCAATGAATTAACAACTTGGCTATAAGACCACAACCTTCATATTAACCATTCCAAAACTGACATTGATTGTAACAAAAAACAAATCGTACACTCCCCCTACTCACATCACACTTCAGAAACATGATATTAACATAAAAAACGAGATAAAATACCTAGGGGTGACCTTAGACACACACCTCAGTATGAACACCCACATGACACACTACAAAAAAAATATACTTTAAGCTCAAAGTACTAAAACAATTACGCCCACTGGTCCACCTGCATGACTTCTTGAGCATAATACAAGCCATTATTACACCGCACTTCGACTTTGCCAACCTCACTCTACTAGGCACAACTAATCAAAACATCAAAAGGCTCCAACTTGCCCAAAATGCTGCAGCTAGAACCATAATGAAGGTACACCCATTTGAGCACATATCACCCTATTTAGCTAAACTACACTGGGCTCCCAATTCAATGCAGAATAAACTATAAATTAATAACCACCTTCAAAGCTTTAAATACTGCCCCAGCTACACTAAACAAACTCCTCACTAAAGACACACCCCAAACTGCTCACAGAAGATAGAACACTAATAAAATAAGGATTCCAAAAGAGTTCACAAAGTCTAAAAAAACAACAAATAAAAAAGCATTTTCCCATGCAGCCCCAATACTCTGGAACTCCTTACCCGAAGAAATAAGAGCCTTAACTGATCTTAAAGAACTACGTAAAACATTAAAAACTCACTTGTTTAGCTCCCACTACAGTCCACTTGCGAATTCCCAATACCAAAATGAAAAGAGATAATATATAACACTTTGAGCATAATCCTATGATGACCCATGAAAATATGACCATTATACACAGTTTACGATGCTTGTAAATAGCTACCCTTGTTTAATTCAACATCTGTTGATTGTACATAGTTCTCTAAAGTTTAATTGTTAACGTTAAGATGTACATAATTCAAACGATGTTTAATGTAAAAACAGATATGTTACACTGTTTCTTTACCTGTTTTCTGTAAACCGCACCTGATCTTCGGAAAGTAGCGGTATATAAGCGACTGTTAAATAAATAAATAAAAATTTGTATCTAAAGCAGCAAATCGATTTTGCAGTCTAAATTCCAGTGGTATATTCTCAAGGTCATATTTTGCTGCATTCATGAGTGGTTTGCTCTTTTTCAACTTTAGCTTGAGTTTGCATACTAGTAGTTGATGATCTGTACCACAGTCAGCTCCAGGTTTTGTCTTTGTTGATGTTATAGAGCTTTTCCATCGTTGACTTCCACAGATGTAGTCAATTTGATTTTTACACAATCCATTGGGTGAAGTCCATGTGTACAGTCGCCGCTTGTGTTGATGGAAGAAGGTGTTTGAGATGAATAGGTCATTGGTCTTACAGAATTCTATCAGTCTTTCTCCAGCTTCATTTCTGTTGCCAAGTCCATATCTTCCAACTACTTTGCCTTCTTTGTTGCCAACGTTTGCGTTCCAGTCACCCATGACTATCAGGATATCCTGTTTGCATGTTCTGTCAATTTCAGCTTGTACTTGTTCATGGAACTCTTCAATTTCATTCTCTTCTGCAGCTGTTGTTGGGGCATATACTTGAATTATAGTTGTGTTGATAGGCATTCCTCGTAGACGAATAGAGATTAAGCGTTCGCCGACTACATTGTATTTCATTACAATTCTTGCAAGTTTCTTCTTTATTATAAATGCAACACCATTTCTTCTTTGTCTTTCATTTCCAGCATAGTAGGACCATGTGATCATCTGATGCAAAGTGCCCGATGCCAGTCCATTTCAGTTCACCGACACCCAGCAGATCAAGTTGTACACATTCCATTTCATTCTTGACCACCTCCAACTTCCCTTGGTTCATGCTTCGTACGTTCCATGTTCCAATGTGTAAGACATCTTTACAGCTTCTGACTCATTTCATGCGCAGCTGCATCAGCAGTCAGACGTCCCGAGGGCTTTGATCCAACCACATCATAAATGCTGGCATTACTCTGAAAAGTCTTCAGCTCTTCCCCAGTAGCTAGTTGAGTGCCTTCCGACCTGGGGGTCTCATCTTCCAGCACTATAGCACAATTTGTTTTGTTGTAACTATCCATTGGGTTTTCATGGCAAGATACAGAAATAGATTGGCGGGCCTTTCTTCCGCGCAGTTTAAGTTTGGTGTTGTTGCCGTCGTCACAGAAATGTGATCCTCTGCCATCAACACTACCCCATTCTGCTGCTGCCCAGATGGGTTGTTATAGAACAATTACAACAAATGATAGGCAATAGGAAATCCTGTGAAGCACCCAAACTATAAGCAGCCATGGGAGAAAAAACTAAACAAAAACAGTGAACTATGAGGCCACAACCGTATGAGAGCATCTATGCCCTTCATGCTACTACTAATCATTTGTATAGTGCTACAAGGCGTACACAGCGCTGTACAGAGACATGTAAGAGACAGTCCCTGCTCATAAGAACTTAAAATCTAGTCATGATAGACAACACAAGCGAAGACGAGGATATATCTAGGGAACAGTCTCAAAGAATAGAGTTGTTAGCCTGGGTTTGAACAAGGTCACAGATGGAGCCTGATGTAGCAACTCAGGTAGTGCCAAGGACAGGCATGTCAGTCAAAGAAGAGTACACATTTCAACTTGACATCAGATCATAAACCAGGGACCCCCAGCAAACCACTATCCGACTGAACACTTTGTCCTCTAGCTCCCATTCTCCCAGATCCAAATGACACTGGCTGAGGTAGCTGCTTGTACTTGGCATCCCTGGAAATGTGAACTGTTGATAGAGCACCTAGTAGAGTCTCTACTCACCAGTGAAGTAAGACTACCTCTACCATACTGTTTGTGTTCCTTGGCAACAGACATAAGCCACCACTGTGGAATTATCAAATATGTTTCAAACTGCCCACCCTTCCAACAGGCTGACAGGCTAGACATTCCACCAGAAGGTAATGGTTCAAGAGGCTTCTTGATTCGACCACTGGCCCTGTGCTCCCTCAGCCTAAGTCCATTTCCCAGAATAAATGCCCTGGGGATTGCAGACACACGAGCTCTTCCTTGACCGCAGCGGATGGCTGTAACTCCCACAAAGTAATGGCTGTTGCCATGGGCATGGCCAGATTAAGGCAATGGCAAACCAGGCAAAGGCCTACAACACAAATGTAAGAGGGTCTGTTGGATACATTCAGGATCCAGAAGACGAATTGCCCGATTTCTGCTTTTACAGCAACAAATACAGCAGTTAAATTATTGTGCTATGCACAACCACAGATCATGTAATTCCACTGCCACTCTGTTAGAGCAAGCACACTTTGATAAACTGCCTATACATGTTACAACTTATGAACTCCAGGAGGCAGCTCTCTTTGGCACGATGCAAGTAGTACAGCAAACATCAGCAGTAAACTTGAGAGACTGAGATTATATTCAGCATATCCTGGGCTTAGGCGTGAGGTTCATGACTATCATGGTATGTACAGAGTATTTGACAAAAATCTTTATTAGGAAACCACCCTGTCAACCTGGCCAATTTGCTTATTCCTTAGACCTCAACACAGACCTTAACAGCCAATGAATTAAACATGACGGCTGTGTCTGCTGCAAGAGTAATCTAGAATTTAGCTACCAGATGACTCTTGGCTATCAGCCCCTCATATTTGGAACTGGGCTGCTTAGAGTAAAACCAATAGCACCTATTCTCTGTTTAGGGAGAAATTTAAAAATAGTAATTACACTTACCTGGTAATTGTAGTTCCTTGAGAGACGACAGCTTAGTCCTCGACGTATGGGTAGTGCACCTCCTCCTGCAGCATGAAGACTGGACCAATCAGATTTCAACTCCTCTGGAACCATCACACCAGGGAACTCTGTAACTCCAGTGAACTACTGTCAAAGCAAACTCAAACACGTAGCTAACCTTTAATAAGGTCCCTCTAACAAGTGATATAATCTAGCATTTTCAAAAATTTTTTTTTTTGTACAAATTGCAGCCAAAGCCACCAGTAATAGGGACGGAAAGTCCCGCCCCTGCCACCACAGAAACAGAGAGTGAGCAGAAAGGGAAAAAAACATTGGAGAGAAAGGAAAGAAAACAAAGGAACGCACTCACCTGGGAATACTGATCTCTGAACCCAAGGCGTGCCGCGCTAAAAGAAATGAAACAGGGAGAGGCAGGAGGACTAAGCTGTCGTCTCTCAAGGAACTACAATTACCAGGTAAGTGTAATTACTATTTCCTTATCGTTCCTCCAGCTTAGTCCTCGACGTATGGGATGTATCAAAGCAGCCTAACGGGCGGGATTTTGCCAGCCAGCACACAGAACCGCGGAACCAAAACCGGCATCGCTCGCCGCCAAAACATCAAGCCGATAATGTTTACTGAAAGTGTGCAAAGACGACCACGTGGCCGCCTTACAGATATCTGCAGGCGAAACCAAACTGAATTCCGCCCAGGACGCTGCTTGCGCTCTCGTAGAATGAGCAAGCAACCCAATAGGCGGAACTCGACCGTGCAAAAGATAAGCCGAGGCAATTGCCTCTTTAATCCAGCGAGCTATAGAGGCCTTCGCTGCCGCTTCCCCTTTGCGAGGGCCTCCAAACAGCACAAACAAGCGGTCTGATTTACGAAAATCACTAGTAACTTTCAAATAGCGTTGCAAAACCCTCTTGAGGTCCAACCGACTCAGTCCGCGATCAGAAGCACGCCCCTCCGACTCCGAAAATACCGGAAGGGAGACGACCTGGTTCAAGTGGAAAGGAGAAGCCACCTTAGGTAAGAAGGAAGGCACAGTTCGCAAAACCACTTTTTGAGCCGAGAAAGACAGGAAAGGCTCCCTGCAAGAAAGAGCCTGGAGCTCGGAAATACGGCGTGCCGAACAAATCGCCACTAGAAACACCGTTTTAAGAGTCAAATCCTTTACCGAACTACGAGAAAGAGGCTCAAAAGGTGCTGCACTGAGAGTCCGCAATACCAAATTAAGATCCCATGAGGGCACCGAGACTCTGCGAGCAGGACGCAATCTAGAAACAGCTCGCAAGAAACGAACGACATCAGCATGAGCCCCTAAAGACACGCCCTGAACCTTTCCGCGATAACACGACAGTGCCGCCAATTGTACACGTAAAGAACTGGCGGCGAGACCTTTAGCAAACCCGTCTTGTAAGAAATCCAGAATGACGGGAAGAGAGTCCGTAGCCGCGCGGATCTGATGCAGAGAACACCAGTCCTCAAAAATACGCCAAACCCGTACATAGGCCAGCGAAGTGGAGCGTTTGCGCGCTTGTAACAGGGTCGCCACGACCGACCGGGAATAACCGCGTTTTCTCAGCCGAGCCCTTTCAATAGCCAGGCCGTAAGAGAGAATCTCCCCACTTGAGGCATGCGAAGGGGACCTTCACACAACAGATCCGGGACCACGGGAAGCCGCCACGGAGAACCGTCTACCAACCGCATCAGATCCGCATACCAAGGCCGACGAGGCCAATCCGGCGCAATCAAAAGCACCCGACCCCGGTGAGCCTCAATACGCTGGATCACGCGCCCCAGCAGGGGCCACGGAGGAAACACGTAGAGGAGACCCATGGAGGGCCAAATCTGCAAGAGAGCATCCAAACCTTCGGACATCGGTTCCCGCCGTCGACTGTAAAATCGAGCTGCCTTCGCTGAGCGGAACGTTGCCATCAAGTCCATGACGGGTTGGCCCCAACGCCGAACCAGCTGCGCAAACACCCTGGGATGGAGGTCCCATTCGCCGGGATCCACCTGAACTCTGCTGAGAAAGTCCGCCGTCACGTTGTCTTTTCCGGCGATGTGTGCCGCGGAGAAGGCTGGCAGCCGGGGCTCTACCCACTCGAACAACGTCCGAGTCTCCGCTTCCAGACCGACGCTTCCGGTTCCGCCCTGCCGATTGATGTAGGCCACCGTCGCCGCATTGTCGGAGAGAACCCGAACCGCCCGAGACGATATCCGGGTCTCGAAGTGCTGTAATGCCAACCGAACGGCTCGAAGTTCCAAGCGATTGATCGACCAAGTGCTCTCCTCCGGAGACCAGAGCCCCTGAGCGAACTGGCCCTCGAAGTGAGCGCCCCAGCCCGTCAGACAAGCATCCGTTAAGAGAGGAACCCAGTCCGGCTGCTCCAATGGCATCCCCACTCGAAGCCTGACTGGACTCAACCACCAACGTAGATCTCTCCGAACAACCACCGGGCAAGGCAGACGTTTGCTCAGGGAATCGGACTGGTTGGACCAGCGACGGAGTAAAGCTCGCTGAAGTGAACGCATGTGATAGCGCGCCCAAGGTACCACCTCCAGGGAAGCTGCCATCGTCCCCAGTAACTGCAGGTAGTGCCAGGCTGACAGAGTTGGAGACTGTCGGAATTTCCGCACCAGAGACTGAAGCGCCAAGATCCTGCTGTCGGGAAGCGAAACCAACCCCCCGCACGTGTCGAACTGTACTCCCAAATATTCGAGAAGTTGCGTCGGAACCAAATGGCTCTTGTGGGGGTTGACCACCCAGCTGAGAGACTGCAAGAGCGCTACTACCTTTGCCGTCGCCGCCAAGCTTTCTGCGCGAGACTTTCCGCGAATCAACCAATCGTCCAGATAGGGATGAACGAGTACGCCGTCTTTGCGCAAGGCTGCTGCTACTACCACCATAATTTTGGTGAAGACTCGCGGCGCGGTCGCTAGACCGAAGGGTAAAGCCTGGAACTGGAAATGACCCCACGGCAGCGCGAAGCGGAGATACTTCTGTTGGTCCTCTCGAATAGGGATATGGAGATAAGCCTCCGAGAGGTCGAGAGATGTGAGAAACTCGCCCCGGCGGACGGCGACTATCACGGACCGTAGGGTTTCCATCCGAAAGTGGGGAATCCGCAGACAACGATTCACCCCTTTGAGATCCAAAATGGGGCGAAGATCGCCACCCTTCTTTGGCACCACGAAATAGATGGAGTACCTTCCCAGACCATATTCCGCTTGCGGCACGGGAATAACCGCTCCCAGTTGGAGAAGACGATCGAGCGTTTGCCGTACCTGAAGGGTCTTTCGGACACCGCGACAGGGGAACGCTACAAAAGAATCGAGCACGGGACGGGCTAAATCGAGAACATACCCGTCTCGTATGATGTCTAAAACCCACTGATCGGAAGTAATTTGGGTCCAAGCGGAGAGAAAACGTCGAAGACGCCCTCCGATCACCGGGAGCTCCACCTGGACCCGCTGCCCTTCATTGGGGCTTGCGAGCGGCCGGAGATCCAGCCGCCGAGAATCCTCGGCTGGCTCCTCGAAAGCCGCGAAAACCCGACGCTCGGGAGGTATATCTGCCACGCTGGAAGCCCCCATAACGGGACGACCGAAACCTACGAAAGTCCCGAAACTGCCCCCGAGCGACTGGAAGCGACCTACCCTGCTTGGGTCTATCTTCCGGCAGGCGACCGCCCTTGGATTCTCCCAGATCTTTGACCAACTTATCCAAATCCTCGCCAAAGAGCAGTCTACCTTTAAAGGGTAATTTGCCTAAACGGGACTTTGAAGAGCCATCGGCCGCCCAATTCTTTAACCAAAGGGCCCTGCGGGACGCCACCACGGAAGCCATGCTATTGGAGAGAGCTCTGATGAGATCATACTGGACATCCGCCAAATACGCCGTACCAGATTCCAAGCGGTGAATCTCCGTCAACATGTCGGACTCCAAGGAAGGAGTCTGCAAAAACCGCTGAACCCAGCGTAAGCAGGCACGGGCAACCCAAGCCCCGCAAACGGAAGCTTGTAAAGCAATTGCATCTGCCTCAAAGGCTTGCTTTAACAGGCCGTCCATTTTCCGGTCCTGCGGCTCCTGTAAAGCCGCACTCCCTTCCACCGGAATGGTGGTCTTTTTAGTCACCGCCGACACGGCTGCATCGACCTTAGGAGACCGGAAACGCTCAAGATCAGTGTCTGATAAAGGATAAAGCCGACGCATGATCTTCACCCCCTTGAGCCCCGATTCAGGAGTGTCCCACTCGGCCTGAATCATCTGGTCAATAACCTTGTGAATGGGAAAAACCACATTAGTTTGCCGTACCGCCTGAATAATGGGGTCTGCCCCGTCCGCCTCCTCCACCGCAGCAGAAGGGGCCAACCCCAGAGTCTGAAGCGCTTCCGAAACAAGAGCCGGGAGCTCCTCACGGCGGAACACGCGAATAATCTTGGCCTGATCCTCCGGCTCCGGAAGTTCGCCCTCTTCCAAGCCGTCTGCATCCAACTCCTGGTCGAACTTGGGTTCATCACCTTCAGGCCACTCAGTCTCCGAGGGAAAAGTTTCGTGCAGCCGTGGCCGCTTGGGAGCCCTGCTGTCGGACAACGGAGGCTCCCCTGAAGAGGATTGGGCAGATACCCCCTGCGCTGAGAGGGGCGCAGCTCCCATAACCTGGCGCCTACGGCAGAACGCCTGGTGCAGGAGCAAAACAAAATCGGGAGAAAAGTCCTCCAAGGGCAAGGTGCCTCCAAGGCTCGACTGCCCCCCAGACGCTAAGCCACCGGTAGAAGGAAGCCCCGAGGGCCCCTCCAGAGGAGACTCCAAATCCCCTACTACGGCAGCAGCCTGCGCCGGCGCAGCTAAGGAACTTTCTAGGCGTTGCTCCATGCTGCGAGACAGCGAGGCACAGCGTGGGCACACTCCGGTCTCCGCGTCTGCGCCTCGCCGGGATCCACAAATGAGGCAAAGAGATCCCCGTCATGGAAACCCTTGCGCTGTGGGCAGCGTGGACTACTGAAGAAGAAGGACCGGCTTACTGACCCAGAAGAACCATGCGGGAACTGGGCAGTAGCCAGCAATAGAAAGCCTGTGAAGGGAGGAGAGGAGAATGTCACTCCTTTACTCAGCTAGGATCAGCTAAGGCTTTCGGCAGAGCAGACCCCTAACGGTGGCTTTCTTTTTTTTTTTTTTTTTTTTATACAATACACACAAGTGTACCCGAGGGCAGGCCCACCGAGGAGACCACAACCGCCCCGCAAAGAAAGGGGAAAGAACACCCTGAATTACTTCCCCCCCCTCCATAACCGCGAGACCTTTTGCTGCCCGAGGTAAAGCACCGAAACAAAAACAGTCCCGAAATTAACAGAACTGAAAGGAATCAACAAAAAACCATTAAAGGAGCTAAAAGAAACAAAAGAAAACAAATAAGGAAGAAAATCTACCGCGGGGCACAGGGAAGAAAAAAGCCGCGATTCAGAAAAAAATGGCTGCGGCCGTCAGGCAATTTGGCGCGCTTTTTCCCCCCGCCGAAAAAAATAGCCCGAGGGGAATCCCAAGCAGTACCTTGCGCCCCCTGATCACCGTGACTCCGGGGGCCCCCCGAATGAACTATACTAGCCCTGAGGGATCCCAGAACAGTTGGGGAGATCACAGAACGGAGCTCAGTAGCAGTTCTGATCCCCCACAGCTGTTAGTACTCACCGGCACCTGTGCACAGATTCAGCAAACCTCCGAAGAGGAGCTGCAGTATAGTCGCCGCAGGAGCTCTGCCCCGAAGATCCCTGGGGCAGAGATCCAATATACTCAAGGCAGACAGACTAAGAAAAACAGTAGCGGCAAAGACTAGGCAGGATAGGGACCTTCCTCAGGCCCCCCCCCCCCCCACGGAGTGCCGTGAAAATAAGAGTAAAATTTAAAGGGACAGGCACCTTACACTAATAAAATGAAAAGAAGCCTTAATAGGACCAAAATGAAAGACACAAAAGGTTAGCTAGGGAAAAAAGCAATTAACTATTGAACTAGTGAGCCCAGCTAGGCTCACTAACGTCTTCCTGCTGCATGAAGACTGGACACACTGGAGTTACAGAGTTCCCTGGTGTGATGGTTCCAGAGGAGTTGAAATCTGATTGGTCCAGTCTTCATGCTGCAGGAGGAGGTGCACTACCCATACGTCGAGGACTAAGCTGGAGGAACGATAAGGAACTTGTCTTTTTCAGCAAGCATTTCGCCACTGTACTGGACTACTGTTGTTAAGTGATGCTATCTGTCTGTCAATTGTGACATTGCTTATCGGTTCTAACTTTAAACTGTACTTTAGAATGCACTATCAGTTATTTTTCAGAAAGCCTTTCACAAGGTCCATCATGTGAGACTCTTGGCAAAATTAAAAAGTCATGGGATTGGAAGCAGTATAGTATTGTGGATCAGGAACTGATTAAAAGATAGAAAGCAGAGAATAGGACTAGATGGCCAATTTTCTCAATAGAGAAAAGTGAATAGTGGAGTACCCCAGGAATCTGTGCTGGGCCTGCTGCTTTTTAACATTCATAAATGATCTGCAAATAGGAACAACGAGTTAGGTGATCAAATGCAGATGACAATTATTAAAAGTTGTTAAAACGCAAGAGGCTTGCCAAAGGACCATGAAAAATTGGACAACAGGATATTCAAATGGCAGATTAAATTTAATGTGGACAACTGCAAAGTTATGCACCTAGGAAAAAGCAACCAAAACTATAGTTACACGATGCAAGATACCAACTTAGAAACCAAACTCAAGGAAAAGAATGTAGGCCATCACTGTGGATAATATGTTGAAACCCTCTGCCCAGTGTGCAGCAGCAGCCAAGAAAGCAAATAGAATGCTAGGAATCATAAGGAAATGAATGGAAAATAAAACAAAGGATATTATAATGCCTCTGTATTGTTCCATGGTGCTACCGCACCTTGAATATTGTGTGCAATTCTGGTCACTGTATCTTAAAAAGGATATAGCTAAATTAAAAAAGGTACAAAGAAGAGCAACCAAAATGGTGAAGGGAATGGAAGGATACCCCTATGAGGAGAGGCTTAAAGGGTTCGGGCTCTTCAACTTGGAAAAGAGATGGCAGAAAGGGGATATGATAGCGGTCTATAAATTAATGAATGGAGTGGAATGGGTAAATGTAGACCAGTTTATGCCATCAAAATGTAGAAAGACTAGAGAACACACAATGAAGCTACAAAGCAACCCATTTAAAACTAATAAGAGAAAATATTTTTTTTACTCAACGCGTAATCAAACTCTGGAATTTGTTTCTGGAGGATGCAGTAAAAGCTATCATCACTGCATCTGGGGTTAAAAAAAAGGTTTGGACATGTTCCTGGAGGAAAAGTCCATAAACCATTATTGAAAGGACCCAGGAACCCACTGTTTTAGATAGTTTTGTATACTGCTTGCCGGAACCTGTGTGCCTCTTTGGGAACCTGCCAGGTACTTAAAGTAGACAAAGCGATGGGACCGGATGGGATACACCCTAGAATACTGAGGGAATTTGGGGACGTTCTAGCAGCTCCACTGACTGACCTTTTCAATGCCTCGGAGTCAGGAGTGGTGCCAAAGGACTGGAGAGAGGCTCATGGGGTGACTTTACACAAAAGCGAAAGTAAGGATGTGGTTGAAACTACAGGCCAGTTAGTTTAACTTCGGTGGTGAGTAAATTATTGGAAACGCTGCTGAAAGAGAAAATAGTGAGGTTTCTGGAGTCCAGCGGATTACAGGATACAAGGCAGCATGGATTCACCAGAGGCAGGTCTTGTCAGACAAATCTGATTGATTTCTTTGACTGGGTGACCAGGGAGTTGGACCGAGGGAGAGCCCTAGATGTGGTGTATTTAGATTTCAGTAAAGCTTTTGACACCGTTCCTCACAGGCGACTTATAAACAAACTGAGTATCCTAGGGATGGACCCTAAAGTTACTGCTTCGGTTAGAAATTGGTTGGGTAGGAGGCTACAAAGAGTACAGGTAAATGGAGCCCACTCTGAGAAGGATGTTACCAGTGGTGTGCCCCAGGGATCTGTCCTTGGTCCGATTCTTTTTAACACCTTTGTTAGTGATATAGCAGAAGAGCTGTCGGGTAAGGGTTGCCTCTTTGCGGATGATACCAAAATCTGCAATAGACACCAGGAAGGTGTAGATAACATGAGGAGGTATCTAGCTAAACTTGAAGAATGGTCTAGAATTTGGCAGCTGGGATTTAATGTTAAAAAATGTAAGGTCATGCATTTGGGCTGCAGCAATCCAAGGGAACAATATAGTATAGGGGGTGAAGTACTTTTCTCCACTAAAGAAGAGCGGGACCTAGGCGTGTGTCTGATGATCTTAAAGTAGCTAAACAGGTAGAAAAGGCAACGGCAAAAGCTAGAAGGATGCTTGGATGCATACAGAGGAGAATGGCTAGCAGAAAAAAGGAAGTGATAGTGCCTCTGTATAAGTCTTTGGTGTGACCTCATTTGGAGTATAGTGTGCAATTCTGGAGACCACACCTTCAAAAGGATAAACAAGATGGAGTCAGTACAGAGGGTGACTATGTTTATGTTTATTAAAACTTTATATACCGCCCATAAACTGTTAGTATCTGGGCGGTTTACATACTTTAAAAAATAACAAGGGGGAGCTGCGAAAAAGAAAAAGAAAAGGAACGCCATAAAATCCTTAAAGGACAGATAGGGATAGGGTCAAAAGGATAGAAGGGGAAAAGATGACAACATGGGGGAGGAAAGAAAAACACAACTAACATGTCAGGGTGAAGGGTATAGCGGGGGGGGATAGAGAGCAGGAACAGGTTACAAAAAACAGAGGAGGAAAGGGGGATAGGAAGCTAACACAACAACGGAGTGAAGGGGAGAGGGGTTAGGCTGGGAAGGGGAGGTTGAAAGCAGAACAGAAAAGGTGAGTTTTTAGTTTAGTTTTAAAGGAGACATATGAGGTCTCTAAACGGAGTGAGTGGGGGAGTGAGTTCCAGAGTCTAGGGCCAAGGAAAAAGAAGGCTGAGGACTGAGTGGATTCCAGGTGGGCTTGGGAAGGGGGGAGAAGAAACATACCGTTAGCGTGAATAGAGCGGAGGGAACGGTGCGGGGTATGTAGGTGAACCTGGTCGGCGAGGTACAAGGGAATACCGGAGTGGATCACCCTATGCACAAAAATGAGGACTTTAAACTGAATACGAAAAACAATGCGAAGCCAATGGAGGTGTATTAGAAGGGGGTGACATGGTCAAAACGTGAAGCGTGGGTTAGAACACGAATGGCGGAGTTTTGAACAAGTTGAAGACGAAGAAGTTGGGATTGAGGGATGTCGGCAAGACAGACATTGCAATAATCAAGACGAGACATAACAAGGAATATAAGAAGGGTGGTCATAGAAGAGGAAGTGAGAAAAGGACGTACAGCGCAAAGTTGTTTTAAGGTGAAAAAAAGAGTGCTGAATGACTGAGGAGATATGTTCTTTAAAAGAAAGAGAAGAATCAAGAATTACACCTAGATACCGTAAAGAGGAGACAGTGGGAATAGGTGCAGAGGAAAAGAGAGGGGTGAGGGGAGGAAGAGTGTTACCGAAGGTGAACCAGATAGCGGAGGTTTTAGAGAGATTGATGTGAAGGAAGTTGGAAGAGAGCCAGGAAGCAACAGAAGAGAGACAGGGGTTGAAGGCAGTAATATCTGGTGCAGAATCGGTGTGACAGAGAAGAAAGATATCATGGTTAGTGGTCTTCATTATAAAACATATGAGGAAGAGACAAAGATCTTAATATGTACAGTACACCTTAGAGGAAAGGCGGGATAGAGGTGATATGATTGAGATATTTAAATACCTCTGTGGCATAAATGTACAGGGGGAGAGCCTCTTTCAATTGAAAGCAAGTTCTGCTACGAAGGGACATGAGATGAGGGTGAAGGGGGGATAGATTCAGGAGTGATAAGAGGAAATATTTCTTTACGGAAAGAGTGGTGGATCTGTGGAATAGTCTCCCAGTGGAGGTGGTAGAGATGAGGACAGTATCTGAATTCAAAAAAGCATGGGACAAACACAGGAGGATCTCTAAAGGAAAAGAGGGGACTGTTGTAGTTGTTGATATGGAAGGACAGACTAGATAGAAATATGATGACAGAAAAAGACCACATGGCCTATGTTTCTACTTGTGATCTGGATTGGCCACTGTTGGAAACAGGTTACTGGACTTGATGGACCTTGGTCTAGCCCAGTAAAGTATCTCTTATGTTCTGCAATATTGCCTACTTGAGCTTTTATCTGTGCCTTGCTTGTTTTTAGTATTGGCTTGTAAATCCCTCTGATTCATTCAGAACAGTATATGCATAAGGTGCACATACTTTATCATTCACTTTCCTTGAATCCTGCTAAACCAGTCCAGACAAATGCATTATGCTCCCTTGCCAGCAGGAGGAAGCAGACTTTAGCAACTTTCAGTGATGTCATCACTTGACATATTTTCTGGTGCAGTAGCAAGAGAATCCAAGCTGTAAGTAAGATGGGAAGCAATGCGTAATAGTGGTTCGTGACACTCTCTGAAGGGATACAGAGGTGTCCATTTGCTGCGCAGACAATGTCCAGAGAGATGTGCTGTCTGCCAGATGCCAAAATCCAAAATGTTACGGAGAGTTTCTTGAGACTCATCAAGCCTACTATTATCCGATGATGCTCAACCATGTCGGCACAAATGATACTGCTAGGTATCCTTCCGAGAATACCAAGAGGGACTTCAGGGCTCTGAGAAAGAAGTAGCATATAGATCATCATCTGCACACCTCTTCAATCCTCCCTATTGACGGTAGAGGCAGAAAAACTCACATCTTGGAGATGGCTGCATGGATAGTGGCAGAGACAGTTTTGGTTTCCTGGACCATGGGATGATTTTCTAAAGGCTGCTTATCCAAGAACAGTCAGTTTCTTCCACAGTAGACTGGCTAACCTACTAAAGGAGACTTTAAACTAGATTCTTTGGGATGGGTGAAGAAAGCCCCCAGCTAAGTAAAGCATTTAATACCTCTGTAGTAATGGGTAAAAGGGGCAACAACTAGAAAGCAATGTTCATGGATGCCTGTAGTATGGGAAATAAGATATCAGATGCTGAAGTTTTAATGGAAGAGATTGACTTGAATTTAGTGACTGTTATAGAGCCATGGCTCATGAACAACCATGACTGGGAGGTAATTATACCAGTCTATACTTTATTCAGGAAGCACGGGGTAGGAAAAAGGGGAGGAGTGGCACTATATTAAAAAAAATTATATTTTATTTATTTTTATATAATCTTGTTTACAAGGATCAATGCGGTTTACAGAACACAGAACTTCAACATTACATGTAACAGTTTTAAATGGAACAATTAACATTATAACATGGATGGAACTAGGGATAACAGAACAGTGTAACTATATTAAAGTTACAGAATTACAGAGCATACAAGGGAAGGAGAGGGCACTGTGGGTTAAACGAGAAAGAGGGCATGGGGAACCTACTTGCATTGATGCGATATACAGATCTCCTTTGCTTTAAATTGAAGACATTCACAGTACTGCCATGAAAGGAGAAGCGATACAGATGCACAACTTCAATATTCCAGATGTTGACTGGCACACATCCCTGCTGCAGGGTCATCTAGAAGTGAAATGATCCTGGATTCTCTACAGAGAGAATTACTGCACCAACTGATAACAGAATCCACACGTGAAGGAGCCATACTGGACCTTGTGTTTACTAATGGGGAAAGTGTTTCTGATGTTATAATGGGCGATCATCTCGCATCCAGTGATCACCAGATGGTGTGATTCAGTATTGGGGCTAGGGCTGATAAAGTCCATTCAAAAGGCGAGGTCCTAGACTTTAGGGAAACTAACTTTGCCAAGATGGGATAATAGCCCAAGGAGTCGTCAGTGGGATGTAGAAAGCAATAGGCAAACCTTAAAATGGATATTTTAAGGGCAACAATCTTTTTTGTTAGGAAAAAGGAGGCCACTGTGGCTCTCGAAAGCAGCAGCTGAGAAGATGAAGAAAGGAGAGTGGCCTTCATGAAATACAAGAGATCACAGAAAGAGGGAGACAAGCATCAATATTTGGAAAAAAAGAAGCTGAAAAAGTAGTCAGAAAAGTGAAGATACAAATGAAAGAAAAAAATAGCCAATGCAGTAAAATGGGAGAAAGACACTTTTCAATACGTTAGAGGAGGACGTGCAAAAAGTGGTATTGTCAGACTCAAGGGTGAAGAGATGGCCTAAAAGAACGTAAGAGATGCCATACTGGATCAGACAAAGGGTCCATTAAGTCTAGTATCCCATTTTCAACAGCTGCCAATCCAGGTCAGAAGTGCCTGCCCGGTTCCCCAAAAGGTGCACAAATTCCATGCCACTTATCCTGGAGTAAGCAGTGTATTTCCCTTGTCCTCTTTAATAATGATTTATGGACTTTCCCTCCAGGAATCTGTCCAAACATCTTTTAAATGCAGCTAAACTAACAGCTTTTACTACATCCTCTGGTGACAAATTCTAGAGTTTGATTATGTGTTGAGTAAAAATATTTTCTCCAATTAATTTTATATGGGCTAAATTGTAGCTTCATTGGGTGTCCCCTAGTCTCTTTACTTTTTGAAAGAGTCAGCAACCGATTTATGTTTACATGTTCCATGCCATTCAATATTTTAAAGAACCTCTATCATATGACCCCTCAGCTGTCTTTTTGTCAAGTTGAACAGCCCTATCTTGGAAGCCCAGAACAGATATATTCCACACTTGGATTAGGTGGAAGGCAGTCTAATGATAGCCACCATGGCTTAAAGGTGAAGTCATAGAGGCTGTTTATAGCAAAGAGAAAATCCTTCAGAAAATAGAAAAAAAAAAAAAGAGCAAAATGATGAAAACAGAACACAGACATAAGTACTGTACTGGCAAGTTAAATGAGAATTACACATACCTGGTAATTGTAGTTCCTTGAGTGACGACAGCTCAGTCCTCTACTTCTGGGTTGTCAACCTCCTCCTGCAGCCTGGAGACTGGTACGTCAAATTCATGACATCACTGGATATAGCCTGCTGCTCTGTCTCTCCTCCTCCAGTGTAAACTATTAACAAAGCAGACTCAAAGGAGCAACAAATAAGTAGCAACAAATGTCAACCGCACCTAAACTAGGATAACTAACACAGGATAACGACCGGCACAGAAGGCGTCTGATGCCCTGAACTGTCCCCGAAATATCATACACTGACTCCTATCGAACAAATGAATGAACTTACCTGTAGATTCTGACCAGGCGGCGTCCGGCTGCCTCCCCTTTGAAAAACCACTGGGTGGGAATGAGGACTGAACTGTCGTCACTCAAGGAACTACAATTACCAGGTATGTGTAATTCTCATTTCCTTATCGTTCCTCCAGTTCAGTCCTCTACTTCTGGGATGTACCAGAGCAGTAACTATCGGGAGGGCCCCTTCCAGCCGGAACGCAGAACCGCCGCTCCAAAGCAAGCATCATTGGCCGCTGCAACATCCAAACGATAATGCTTACTGAAGGTATGCAAGGACGACCACGTCGCTGCCCTGCAAATCTCACTCGGTGGCACCAGACCATGCTCCGCCCACAACGCCGCTTGCGCCCTGGCTGAATGAGCTCTCAAACCGTCCGGCACCTTACGACCGTGCAACCAATAAGCAGAAGCTATCGTTTCCTTAATCCAACGGGCGATGGAAGCCTTAGACGCCGCCTCGCCTTTACGCCTGCCCCCAAATAATAGGAACAGCCGATCCGATTTACGAAAAGGTTTAGTAGACTTCAAGTACTGCCTCAAAGCCCTCTTAACATCTAAGAGATGGAAACGGCGATCCTCAGCGTCACCCGTCATAGAACCCAGAACGGGCAAGCACACCGACTGACTCAAATGAAAGGGAGAAACCACCTTAGGTAAGAATGACGGCACGGGCCGCAGGAGAACTTTTTCTTTAGAAAAGGACAAAAATGGTTCTCTAGAAGATAACGCTTGCAACTCCGAAATACGACGCGCAGAACAGATTGCTACCAAAAACACCACTTTGAGCGTGAGGTCCTTCAGCGACGCAGAACGCAAAGGCTCAAAGGGCGGCTTTACTAACGCCGACAACACCAGATTAAGATCCCAAGACGGAACCTGGATCTTACAGACAGGGCGAATTCTGGACACCGCCCGCAGAAAACGGATGACATCCGCGTGCGCCCCTAACGCCAAACCCTGAACCTTGCCGCGAAAGCAGGCCAGCGCCGCCAGCTGAACCCGCAACGAACTGGCCGCCAAACCTTTATCAAAACCATCTTGCAGAAAATTCAATAGTACTGGCACGGCGGCAGTAGCCGCTCGAATCTGATGCCTCTAACACCAATCTTCAAAAATACGCCAAATCCTCACATACGCCAAAGAAGTAGAACATTTCTGCACCTTCAGCAGCGTAGAAATCACCGCCGGCGAATAGCCTTTTTTCTTCAACCGAGCCCTTTTAATGGCCATACCGTACTCGAGAATCGATCCACTTGGGCATGAATAGTGGACCCTGATGCAACAGATCCGATCGAGCTGGAAGCCGCCAGGGTCGGCCGTCGAGAAGCCGCATCAGATCCTCGTACCACGGACGCCTTGGCCAGTCGGGCGCTACCAGAAGCACCTTTCCCTGAAACGCCTCTATCCTTTGCACCACTCGCCCTATCAGCGCCCACGGAGGGAAAATGTACAGAAGACCCGACGTTGGCCAGTGCTGCAACAGCGCATCTATGCCCTCGGACATTCGTTCTCTTCTCCTGCTGTAAAACCGCGGAACCTTGGCCGACTGAAAGGTCGCCATCAAGTCCATCACGGGCGTCTCCCAACGCCGTTCGATCTGCGCAAAGACTTCGGGATGCAGTTCCCACTCCCCTGCATCTACCCGTACCCTGCTGAGGAAATCCGCCGTCACGTTGTCTTTTCCCGCAATGTGCGCCGCCGACAGTGCTGTCAATCGACACTCCACCCAAGCAAACAGCAAATCCGACTCCTCTTCCATCGCTGCACTTCCCGTGCCTCCCTGGCGATTGATGTAAGCAACCGTCACCGAATTGTCTGACAGAATCCGAACGGCACACCCCAGCACCAGCTGCTCGAACGCCTCCAGGGCTCTTGCTACCGCGTGCAACTCTAACTGATTGATCGACCAAGTCGCCTCCAGAGGGGACCAGTAACCCTGTGCAAACTGTCCTCCGCAGTGGGCTCCCCAGCCCGAGAGACTTGCATCTGTCATCACTGGTATCCATGCCGGGTGTTCGAGAGGCATGCCGGCCGCTAAGGAAGACGGGCGTAACCACCACTGAAGCAACCGACGCACCATGAGGGGGCAAGGCAACCACTTGCTCAGGGAATCCACTTGATGTGACCAACGCCTTAGCAACGCTCTCTGAAGCGGGCGCATATGCACTTTGGCCCAAGGCACTGCCTCCAGAGTTGCAGTCATCGCGCCGAGCACGCGCAGGTAAAACCACGCCGTTGGAGCAGGCGTGACTCGGAAAGAGCGGACCAAGCTTCGCAGAGTGTGCCCGCTTGCTTGGTAGAAAGACTAGCGCTCTGCAGGTGTCGAACCGCACTCCTAGATACTCGAGAACCCGAACCGGCTGTAGATGGCTTTTGCTCGATTGACCACCCAACCAAAGCCTTGCAAAAACTCGACCACCCTGCTGGTTACCCGCCGATTCTCGGCCTCTGACTTCGCTCGTATCAACCAGTCGTCTAGATACGGATGCACCAGTATGCCTTCCTTCCGCAGCGCCGCCGCCGCCACCACCATAATCTTGGTGAAGGTGTGCGGCGCCGTGGCCAGGCCGAAGGGTAATGCCCAGAACTGATAGTGCCCCCACGGTAAGGCGAACCTTAACAGTCTCTGATGAGCCTCCCGAATGGGAATATGCAGATAAGCCTCCGTGAGATCCAAGGACGTCAGAAACTCTCCTTGACGGACCGCGACGATCACCGACCGCAACGTCTCCATACAAAAGTGAGGCACTCTGAGACACTGATTTACACCCTTGGGATCTAGAATAGGACGCAGCGATCTGCCTTTCTTGGGCACCACGAAATAGATGGAGTACCGACCCAAGCCGTATTCCTGCCTCGGAACCTCCACAACCGCCCCCAAGCGCAGTAGACGGTCTAAAGTTTCACAGACCGCTAGAGCCTTCTTTTGCCCTCGGCAAGGAGACATCACAAAGGAATCTCGCACGGGCCTTGCCAGCTCCAGGGCATAACCGTGCTGAATGATCTCCAGTACCCACTGCTCGGAGGTGATGCGGGTCCAAGCGGACAAACTCCTGAAGCCTCCCACCGATAGGAGAGTCCGCCACCGGGACCCACCTCATCTCATTGTGACTTGCGGGCTGCTGACAGGGAGCCTGAGGCGAAACCCCTAGTTGCCCCACGAAATCCCCGGAATCCCTGTCCGCGGGAAGTAAACCTGCCCCTCTGAGAGGCGCCATACCGCGACGTCCGAAATCTCCGAAAGTCACAAAATTGACCACGAAAAGTCCGACTGGGCCTTCCCTGCTTTGGCTTGTCCTCCGGCAATCTACCCGCCTTGGACTCACCCAGGTCCTTGACCAACTTATCCAAATCATTACCGAAAAGCAACTTTCCTTTGAATGGCAACTTCCCGAGCCTGGCCTTAGACGAACCGTCCACCGCCCAATTACGCAACCACACCGACCTGCGAGCTGCTACCACTGATGCTGTACTATTCGCCAGCGCTCTGATCAAATCATAGTGCACATTCGCCAAGTACGCCGCCCCGGACTCCAGACGCCCCAACTCCTTAAGCTCTTCCGAGTCCAAGTTAGGAGAGTGACGCAACCGCTGAACCCAACGCAAGCACGCTCGCACCACCCAAGCTCCACAGATAGACGCCTGCAGGGATAAAGAATCAGCCTCAAATGTCTGTTTCAGAAGCCCGTCAACTCTACGGTCCTGCGCATCCTTCAAAGCTGCGCTCCCTTCCACTGGGATGGTAGTCTTTTTGGTTACTGCGGACACAACAGCATCCACCCATGGTGTCCTGAATCTCTCTTTATCCTTCTCGGCTAGGGGATAGAGCCTATTCATTGTGCGCACACCACGGAGACCAGCATCGGGCTGGTTCCATTCGTCCTGGATCATCTTATCAACCACCTTGTGCACCGGAAACACAACCTGAGACTGCCGCACTGCCTGGATAACAGGGTCTTCCACCTCATCTTCCGCCGGCGCCGTCAACTTCAACATCTGTAACGACTCTGTAATCAATGCTGGAAGCTCTTCTCTACGAAAGACCCCAATGATCTTAGACTGATCCTCAGGTTCCATAATCTCGCCTTCTTCCAGATCCTGCGCACCCTCGGCATGTTCCCCAACATCTTCCTCGAACTCCGGCCAATCGCTCTCCTCTGCTAAAGAATCTCAAGCTCTAGGCCGCTTAGGGACCGAGAGCCCTTCGCCGCCCTCATGCAGCCCCGCCAACTGCGAGCCCGAGCCCGCAAGCGTCGCCTTTCCAGCTATCTTCCCCTGTCGCCGTAGACAAAAAGCTTTATGGAGCATTAAAATGAACTCTGGGCAAAGCTCCATTGGGTCCCCCGACCATGACCCTGAAACCCCTGCCGCGGACCCATCAAGCTCTCCTGCAACAACTTCCTCTCCGGGAAGTTGGATAGACTCTGCAATAGCCTCAGGCTGTTCAACCGACGGCCCTGCGGACTCCTTAACCTCCATCTGCTGTTCTATGTTTATGTTTATGTTTATTTGAATTTGATATACCGCTCAGGCCAAAGCATTAGAGCAGTTTACAATAATATATCATTTGTGGAAATATGAAAGGAACGCCATTTGTAAGATAGGACAGAGTAGAGGACAGAAACAGACAAAAAGATAGGCAAAGAAAAGAAAGGGAACAGCAGGTTACCATAATATATGCGTATGACAATCCAGGCCACATATTCAATGCTCATTTCAGGACAAAAGCCACGGGCCAACGCCTAAGGGCCACGCCAAAGGGCCCTCTGGTGAGGCCCTCAGGCGCGGGCCCGCAAGGCGTGGGCGCGCCGGTGGAATGGCAGTTTATTTATTTATTTATTTATTTGTAGTTCTTCTATACCGCACTCTTTTTCATCAGCGCAGTTTACATTAAACAGGAATACTCATTTCAATCAACAGACTGTGGTGAGTTTACATATAACAGGAAATATACAACTGGGATTATAACTTAGGGAAACTATGTACATATTTGTAGCATGTATAGAACCTATATACACGGGATAGAGTTTCTTTTCATCATCTTGAGTAAGTAGGGCGGTTACACTTTGTCTGTAAATGTTAGAGGGTTGATGATGTGCTTTGGAAATGTAGAATGAAGAGGTGATGCTTTATGGCTTTTCTAAATTGCTTGAGGTCAGTAATAGCTCTAATGTTGGGGGGTAGGTTGTTCCAACATTTGGGTGTGTAGTACGCGAAAGCCCTGTCTGTTGTTGATCGTTTGTATTTTGTGGCCTCATGTGGTGTAGCTAGGGTATTTGCCGCTGCTGACCTCCTAGATCTGATGTTGGGAGTGCGATGGAGGAGTTTCAAAATTGATGACGGAGCTATAGTATTTATCGCTTTAAAGGTCAAGATAAGGGCTTTATATGTTATTCTGCAGTATATAGGGAGCCAGTGAAGCTCCATTAGGATGGGTGTTATGTGTTCGCTCTTTGAAGCACCGTATAATACCCGGGCTGCGGCATTCATGGCTAGTTGTAATGTATTTAGGGAGTTCTTTGGGAGACCATGGAGTATTATATTCGCATAGTCGAAGTGGGGTGTGACTATGGCTTGGAATATAGTTCTGAAGCTGTCTGGGTCAAGCATATTTTTCAGATGGCGTAGGGTCCTTATCTTGAAATAAATGGTTTTCACAGTGCGGTTGATATGTTCTTTAAAATCTAGGCTATGGTCCAGTATCACTCCAAGGTATCTTATGGAGGGCTTGATTGGGAGGTGTGCGTTTTGTACTCTTAGGGTCTCCGGGGGTGAGAATTCTCTGTTTTTCGTGACAATCAGTACTTCAGTTTTTTTGTAGTTTATTCGCATATTCTGCGTGAGTAACCAGTCTGCTATTGCATTAAAGCAATCTACTAAAGATGTGTAATCTGGGAGCTTGACATTGAATGGAGTGAATAGTAGCACATCATCTGCACAGATCAGCGAGGAAATGCCAAAGGATCGAGTGATATCGCACAGGGGCTGCATGTAAATGTTAAATAGGAGTGCAGATAGGGATGAGCCTTGTGGAACTCCTTGTTTTAGCTGGAAAGGTTCTGATGTGCCTGTAATAGTCCGGACGTGTTGCAAGCGATCTTCCAGGTATGATTTGCACCATTTCCATGCTAGACCGTGGATTCCCTTGTCATATAGGCGGGTTAGTAGTATTTCATGGTCAACCGAGTCAAATGCTGCAGATATGTCGAGGAATATTAGTGCGAAGCCCTTGTTAATGTCGTCTAGTCCACTGATGAGTGTGTTGGTTAATGTGGTCAACAGTGTCTCTACTCCGTGAGCTTCCCTAAATCCGTGCTGACTGGGATCAAGGTTACTTTCTCAATTATTTTGGATAGCAGCAGTATACTAGCAGTATACTAGCAGTATACTAGCTATCGGGCGGTATGAGTCTTCTTTTGTTGGGTCTAGTTGATTGTTCTTTAGCAGCGGTCTTATGGAGGTCTGCTTTAGTGCCGATGGAAAGGTGCCTGTTGAGAAGGACATCTTTATTATTTCTGCTATGACAGGACTAAAGTCGGATCGCATAGCTCTTATCCAGTGTGCTGGGCAGGGGTCATTAGGTGCTGTGGTAGTATTCATTTTGACGATAATGTCTTCAACGCATTTTGCAGAGGGAGGGGAAAGTTGAAGGAGTGGAGAGGAGAGCTGAAAGAGAGGGAAATTTTGTCCTTGTTGCTGGAGTGGACTTTGGGATGAAGAGGTGTGTGATGTCGGAGGACTTTGGGGTGAAGAGGTTGTTGTTCTGATAGCTTTAGATTGTATAAAATTGGCATACTTCTGAGGGTGTATGGGTTCTTGTTGAGGTGGAGCAGGTTCTTTGGTTAATGACTTTACTATATCGAAGAGCTCCCGGGGTTTGTTTAGGGAGCGGTTGAGGAGTTCGGAGTGGTAGGTTTTTCTTGTGTCCCATATTGTTTCACGATAGGATTGAAGGTGGGTTAAATATATTTGTTGATCTGTTGGGTTGTGAGATTTACGCCATTTTCTTTCGAGGTTCCTCAATAGTGTACGAGACTTCCTAAGTTCCTGAGAGAACCATGGTGCAGATGGTCTATTGACTACATTATTCTTCGTTGTTGGGTTTTTGCAGGCTGGTGGCAGAGTGGCGTATTGGTTGATGGTTTCATTCCATGTAGAAACTATGTCGATGTTGGAGGACGGTTGTTTGAGTATTGGAAGTATGTTTTTCTTAATTTCTTCTTCGTTGAGCGGTCTGAAGCGAGTGGTGTTTGTTGATAATCGTTATGTTGTATTCTTGGATGGACACGGGCGGTTTAAAAGCCGATGGAATGGGCAGGCTCTGTGGAGGGAGGTGGAGCTACGGTAGATGACATCGATGCACAGCCGCGGCATATCCCAGACTCCGCCACTGTGCCCCTGCGGGTACCACAGATCACACACTGTGGTCTCCCCGCCATCCAATTCTACTTCCCCTACTACTAAAAGTAATGGGAAAGAGCAAGGAATGAAGGAAAGCCTGTTCGCCACCTATGAAGTCCCCAGTAGCGCTGGGAAGCTGTACCAGGCAGAGAATGCCTGCAGGAAAAAAAATGTAAGGCAGGTCACCGCGAGAGAGGAACTCACCCTCCCTCCCCCGCGTTGCAGGCAGGACCGCGGGAAAGCCAAAGCGCTCCCAAAAATGCTTTAAAACTGAAAAGAAAAGAAAAGAGAACTAAATAAATATAAAACCGAGCGCTAAAAGAAATAAAGAAAGACGCTTACCGGCACAGCGTGCTCAGACTAGGCATGCACCCGGCTTCCCGGAGCTCTTAAAATGGCTGTCGGCAAAACAGCAAAGAAAGAAAAAGGTGCCAAAACTGTCCGGCCAAGTCTGTCATGCAGGCATCAGCGCCAGAGATTTCACTCCTTTCCCCCCTGCCACCGCAGACTGTCCGCGGTGAAAGTCCTACCGGGACAGTCTGCCGAATCGCCGAAGCCTGCCCGTGTCCCCGACACCACGCTAAGCGGGGGAAAGGCAGGCAGAAGAGCAGACTGTTCACCTGCCCTCCGGAACCGCGCTCAAACTGCCTAGCGGTCCGGCAGGGTGCAGAGCTGCACGAGAGGGCTCTCCCCCGTAACGTCTGGGAGGAGAGGACCTCTGACCACTAGCCAGCTACGCGTGGTCGTTAGAAATGCTGACTAAGCTTTTTCGTGGTGACAGGCAGGGAGCAGAAAGGCCATTAAGAAAATTGAATATCTAGGCATAAAATATGTTTTTTTTTTGTTTTTTTTTTAAAAAACAAAACAAGTCAGAATGAAAGGAAAAAAAAACCAAACTATCCTAAGTCTAACTCTCCTTATCTGTTACTCCAGTGAGCCCTCTCCTGGGCTCACCACGTCCTCAGACTGCATGGAGACTGGTAACACTGGAGGAGGAGAGACAGAGCAGCAGGCTATATCCAGTGATGTCATGAATTTGACGTACCAGTCTCCAGGCTGCAGGAGGAGGTTGACAACCCAGAAGTAGAGGACTGAACTGGAGGAACGATAAGGAAATGGTGTATACTGCTTTGAGAAAAGATATGAAAGCGGAGAAAATTAAAGAAGATAAATAACATACAGCCTATCCAGTCTACCCATCTCCAAGAACTATTACGTTCTACAATCCCATCTCTCAGAGATCCTATTTGTCCCAAGCTTCTTCAAATTCAGATACATTTCTCATCTCCACCACCTCCACTCAGCAGCTGTTCCACACCATCCACCACCCTTTCCATAAAAAAGTATTTGCCGAGTCTATCCCTTTTCACCTTTATCCTATGACCCCTCACTCCAGAACTCCAACTGGAAGAAAGCTACCACCTGTGCATTCATACCACAGAGCTATTTAAACGTCTCTAACATAACGCCTTTCTCTCACCTTTCCTCCAAGGTATATATGAGATCTTTAAATATCTCCCCATAAGCCTTATCATGAAAATCACTAACTATTTAAGTAGCTGCGCCCTCTGGAATGACTCCACCCCATTTGTTTTCTTTTGAAGGTGCAACTTCCAGCACTATACACAGTATTCCAAAGATCTCACTAGAGATTTGTATAAAAGGCACCATCACCTCCTTTTTCCTGCTGGCCATTCCTGTCCCTATGCACAAAAGCATCTTTCTGGCTTTTGTTGTGGCCTTTTCTACACGTTTTGCCACCAAGACCATCCAATACAGTTATCCCGAGGTTCCACTCTTCTTTTGTGCACAAAATAGTAATTAGATCTTACCTGCTAATTAGTGTTCCTGAAGGAACGACAGTCCAGTCCCTTTACTTCTGGGTTACGCAACCCTTCCAGCAGCTTGGAGGCTGAGCCCAACCTTTTTGGGGATGGAGTGGTATAAATACCACTGGGACCACCCACCAACTCCAGTATTCAAATGAAAAAGCAGACATAACTAACTTCCAACAGTAACTCCCCTAACATAAAACCTCAAATAACTATTAAACAATTATATATATATATTTTTTTAATATATGATTTAAGAGAAGGAAAAGGAGGAAGGTCAGTAGGCGGAGGGGGATGGCTGAGTCTGCCCGAGCCGGCTTTCTCCTGCCCCTCTTCTTGCCGAACCGGCCCTACGCTCGGTCCGATGCTCTTCAATGAACAATAGGCCTTAACGTACGCCGGACCCGGGTGGGATCAGGGACTGGACTGTCGTTCCTTCAGGAACACTAATTAGCAGGTAAGATCTAATTACTATTTCCTTATCGTCACTCCAGTCCAGTCCCTTTACTTCTGGGATGTACCAGAGCAGTTCAATCTTGGGTGGGATCCGGCATACCGGACCGAAGAACCGCTAGACCAAACCGAGAATCCGCTGCACTCTGCACGTCCAGTCTGTAGTGTTTGGTAAAGGTATGTAGCGAGGACCAAGTCGCTGCCCTACAAATATCCAGCAGGGAACAAGGCTGAATTCTGCCCAAGAGGTAGCCTGTGCTCGGGTGGAGTGGGCCCGCAGACCCACTGGCACCTGCTTTCCCTTCAGGATGTAGGCGAAGGCAATCGTCTCTCTGATCCACCTGGAGATAGAGGCCTTGGCCGCTGCTGCCTCCCCTTTGTGTGGACCCCCGAACTGAATGAAAAGCCGGTCGGACTTTCGGAAGGGCGCAGTGCGAGAGAGGTAACGTTTCAAGATCCTCTGGACGTCTAGGAGACGAAGTTTGCTATCCCTACCTTCATGCCCGTCGGCCGAGAAGGCCGGAAGGGTAACTGTCTGGTTCACATGAAAGGGAGAGAACTTTGGGCAAGAAGGAAGGAACCATGCGCAGAACCACTTTGTCCTTGAGGAATGACAGAAAGGGGGGCTGAGAAGACAGCACCTGTAACTCTGAAACCCTCCTGGCCGAACAGATGGCTACCAGAAAAACTGTCTTTAGGGTTAAATCCTTTAAGGAGGCCCTCTTTACTGGCTCGAAGGGTTCACCGATCAATGCACTTAGCACTAGGTTAAGATCCCAAGGGGGGGGATGACTGACCTCCGCTGAGGACGCAGTCGTCTAACCGCTCTTAGGAACCTGGAGACGTCATAGTGTGCCCCTAGGGGTTTGCCACGGACCTTGCCCCTATAGCAGGCGATCGCAGCCAGTTGGACCCGTAAGGAGCTGTGAGCCAGCCCCTTGTCAAATCCTGCTTGCAAGAATTCCAGGACCTCCGGGACTGAGGCCGCTAGGGGTTTCCGACGGTGTTCTGCACACCAGGCTTTGAAGATGCGCCAAACCCTTACATAGGATAGACAGGTCGAGCGCTTCTTAGCATTCAACAGCGTCGAGATTACCGCTCCTGAGTAGCCTCGTTTTAGGAGCCGTGCCCTTTCAATAGCCAGGCCGTAAGCGAGAATCGATCCACGTGAGGCATCCGGACCGGACCTTGCCTCAGCAGGTCCCTTTTGCAAGGGAGCCGCCAAGGTTGGTCGACGGTCATCCTCACCAGATCCGCATACCAGGGGCGGCGAGGCCAATCCGGGGCTATGAGGATCACCAATCCTTGATGGGACTCCACCCGCTGGAGGACTTTTCCGATCAAGACCCAAGGAGGGAATACATAGAGAAGACCCTCCGAAGGCCACTTTTGGGACAGGGCATCTAAGCCCTCGGACACTCTTTCCTTTCGCCGGCTGAAGAATCTGTCCACCTTGGCTGAAGAGAACCGTGCCATGAGGTCCATGACTGGAAGACCCCATCGGGCTACTATCTGGTTGAAGGTCTCCTGTTCTAATTCCCACTCTCCGTGGTCTATCTTGTACCTGCTGAGGAAATAGGCTGTGACGTTGTCTTCGCCCGCTACGTGCTGGGTTGAAAGTGCTTGTAGCCGGGCCTCGGCCCACTGGAAAAGGGCACCCGCCTCCTTCTCCAATGCAGGACTGCTGGTGCCTCCTTGGTGGTTGATGTAGGCCACCGCGGTGACATTGTCGGAGAGAACGTGAATTGCTCTTCCTTGCACTAAGGTCTTGAACGCCTTGAGTGCCAGGGTGACGGCCCGCAACTCCAGTCTGTTGATGGGCCATTGCGCTTCCAGCTGTGTCCAGCTGCCCTGGACGAACTGGTCCTTGCAATGCGCTCCCCAGCCTGACAGGCTGGCATCCGTCGTCAATAGTAACCACTGAGGCAGATCGAGAGGCATCCCGCGGTCCAGATTCTTTGGGCATCTCCACCAGTGGAGAGCCTGTTTGGTCCGCGGAGCGCAAGGTAACTGCATTGACAAAGGCTGGAGCTGGGGTGACCATCGACGTAATAGAGCCCGCTGCAACGGCCGCATGTGAGCCCTGGCCCATGGTACTACCTCTATCGCCGCCGCCATTGTTCCCAGCACCTGAAGATAATGCCACGCTGAGGGATTTTGTCTGCCTAGAAACTGCGTGACTAGGAGTCTTAGCTCCCTTGATCTTGAGCGCGACAGGAATACTCTGCTCCTGTTGGTGTCGAATCTTGCCCCGAGGTACACGAGTTCCTGCGAGGGGGCCATCCTGCTCTTTGCACGGTTGATGACCCACCCCAACTCCTCCAGAACTCGGATCACTCTGGTCGTCGCCGACTGACTTTCCTCTTCCGACTTTGCCCGGATCAGCCAATCGTCTAGGTAAGGGTGTACTAATATTCCCTCCTTCCGGAGGAATGCCGCTACTACCACCATCACCTTGGTGAACGTCCTGGGAGCCGTGGCTAGGCCGAAGGGTAGAGCCTGGAATTGAAAATGACCTCTTGACACTGCGAATCTCAGGAACTGTTGATGTGCCTTCCTGACCGGGATATGCAAGTAGGCTTCTGTCAAATCGAGGGACGTTAGGAACTCCCCGCCCCTCACGGCTGCTATGAACGTAGGGTCTCCATCCGGAAATGCGGTACCCTGAGGCAGCGGTTGACCTGTTTTAGGTCCAGGATCGGTCGAAAGGACCCTTCCTTTTTTGGTACTACGAAGTAAATCGAGTATCGACCAGCACCGAACTGGTTTGGTGGTATTGGGACCACGGCCCCTAGCGCTATTAGTCGAGTGAGGGTTGTCTCTATCGCCGCCCTCTTTGAAGAAGAACCGCAGGGAGACTGAACAAATGCTGGAGGTATTTGTTTTGTAAATTCGAGAGCATAGCCTTCTTTGATCACCTCTAGGACCCATTGATTGGACGTGACACGGGACCAGGCGTGAAGAAACAGTCTTAGGCGTCCGCCCACCGGCCGTCCTTCCTCCTGGACCCCCGTCCCCTCATTGTTGTTTCCTAGGTCCCGAGGAGGAGGAGGATGCCCCAAAACCTCGACCTGCTCCTCGAAACCCTCTGAAACCTTGGCCCTTCGAGGGAAAATGGCCCCTGGGAAAGGAGCTTGACCTGGCTGGGCGAAACCTCCGCAAGTCTCTCAGTTGGGTACGCACTGGAGCTAGAGGGCGCCCTTGTTTTGGTCTATCTTCCGGGAGCCTGCCTCCCTTAGACTCACCCAGGTCCTTGACTAACTTCTCTAAATCCTCCCCAAATAACAGTTTCCCCTTAAAAGGGAGTCGACTCAGGCGTGCCTTCGAAGAAGGATCAGCTGCCCAATTCCGTAGCCACAGATAACGTCTAGCCGCCACCACCGAGGCCATGTTCTTGGCTAGGCTTCTGATGAGGTCATACTGACTGTCCGCCAAGTAGGCTGCTCCGGATTCCACCCTAGCCGAGTTGGCCTGTATTTCGCCCGTCGAGTCCTCTGCCTGGAGCGGTTGTGCCCACCTTAAACAGGCCCGAGCCACCCAAGCTCCTGACACGGAGGCCTGCAAGGCGAGAGCGCTTACATCAAAGGCTTGTTTCAGGAGCGTATCCAACTTCCTGTCTTGTGCATCTTTTAAGGCCGAGCTGCCCTCGACCGGGATAGTCGTCTTCTTAGTCACCGCTGACACTGCTGCATCCACCCTGGGAGATTTCAGCAGCTCTTTATCCGCCTCTGGAAGAGGGTATAGGCGACTCATGGCCCGGACTCCCCTTAAGCTTGATTCAGGTTGGTCCCACTCTTCCTGGATCATCTGGCGCACGACTCTGTGGACCGGGAAAACCTTCTGGGATCTCCTAATGGCCTGGATTAAAGGGTCCTCTAGAGCCTCTTCCTGTGTTGGTAAGTCTGAGGCCACATTGAGAACTTTTAGGGACTCATTAATTAAGGCCGGGAGCTCCTCCCTACGAAAGACTCTAACTATCCGTGATTGATCTTCTTCCGGGATCTCCCCCTCTTCAAGCTCCTCCTCTTCCTCGTCCAGGTCCTTAATAGAGCCATCCTCCTCCGGAGTACCCTGAGATAGGGACGCTAGAGGTTCCTCCCCACCAAGCTGTGGGCACTTAGAAGGGATACCGGAATCCGGAATGGATGCCCCGAGGGATCTAGCTGCTTTGTCTTCAGCTGGTGGAGCAACCCCTTCTGCCCCTAAGCCCTGTTTACGCAGGCAGTAGGCTTTGTGAAGTAAGAGGATGAAATCAGGGGAGAAAAATTCTCCCGCCTCCCCTGCCCTGGGGGGGGGGGGGGGGGGAGGATGGCGGAAGAGGAGGCGGAGGCAGATCCGAGGGGAAACTGGGATCCCCCTTCCCCTTCTAGAGGGTCTCCTGACTCCTGTGAAAGCTGTGTCATGGTCAAGTTGATTTCCTGCTCTACTGAGGCGGCAGCTGCGGCACAGCTCCTGCAGACTCCTGCCTCTGCTGAGGTGCCCCTGCGAGTGCCACAGGAAGGGCAGCGAGGCTTGGACGCCATGACTTAGTGCTGGGGCTTTCCAGAGTGAGCTCCCAAGCAAAGGCTAAATTTCCTCCTGAGAAAAAACTAAGAGCCCCTTAGTTTGTAGCTAAAGACAGCTTAAATCAGGTTGAAGATCAATGAGTTAAATGGAAACCAATTTTGAATTAAAATAAAATAAGTAAACAAAATAGCTAAAACAAAATAAAATACAATCGCTAATAAACAACAAACTGCAGCAAGGCAGAGTACTTGCGATTATGTTTCTGTCGCTGGATAGCACCGATTCAGCAATTAGCACCCGCCGGCTCTACACGTGGTAGGCCTCGCCACGTGGAGCCTGGACGGGGGACCGCAAGACCGCTCTCCGGGATGGTGGATCACAATCCGGAACGCAGTTCTGAGTCGGGGGACCGCTCTCCCAAAGAAGATCGCCGTTGAAAGATGCCCCGCTGTCCAACGGGAGACCCGGAACTCGCCTCCACGTCCTCCTGCTCCGGGACGGGTCCGGCAGCGGGAATGTGCCTGTGGCATTGCCTCAAGCGCTCAGCCACCAGGGGGGCTTCGGCGCGAGGCAGAACCAGCTTGGGTAAAGCAGGGCAGGAGCCAGCCGAGATCGCCGCCAAGGCAGGGCTCCTTACTGCAGCCTGCGAGAGAAAAAACCACCCCCGAAGTCCTTGCCGACCCGGGGACGGGGGGGGGGGGGGGGAGCGAGCAGGCAGGGAATTAAAGGTGCAGGCCTGAGAAAGAAAAATAACACTGAAATAAAGTAAAGCAAAGAAATAAAAGGAGAAATTCTAAGTAAACCTAAGTAAATAATCTAAATAAAGGAAAGACTCCAGTAAGCCCTAGGCTTACGGAACCCTCCAGCTGCTTGGAGGCTGAGAATACTGGCGTTGGTGGGTGGTCCCAGCGGTATTTATACCACTCCATCCCCAAAAAGGTTGGGCTCAGCCTCCAAGCTGCTGGATGGGTTGCGTAACCCAGAAGTAAAGGGACTGGACTGGAGTGACGATAAGGAATGTATTTCACCATCCAGGGCCGCACTAAGACATAAATATACCCTGCGCAACTTGCACATCTGGCACGCGCCCCCCCCCCCCTATTACAGGTTTGTCATTTGCCCCATGCATCTCCCTATCTTACCCCCACAGCCAGCTGGCTCTCCCCCACGCTGCCCGCCCTTGCCCATCCACCACCAATCTTAGTGCTGCCTTGTCAGTAACGGCAGCACAGACATCCAATTGAAGAAATAAAAACACCACACCCAGGTATTTCTGACTCTGCACTTTCATGCAGGTCTGATCCCTCCCTCCTCTGATGTATACTAGCATCAGAGAAGAGAGGAACCAGACCAGCCATTCAATCGCAGGTCTTTGCAACTCCACACTTGAATGCCTGGTCTGGTCCTGTCCATCCTTCCTCTGACACGAGCATACGTCAGAGGAAGGGAGGGATCAGGTCAACATGCAAGGACAGAGTCAGAAAGATCCATGGGTTTTTTTCCAATTGGATGTCGCTGTTGCCACCGTTGCTAACAAGGCAATATTAAAAGCAGCAGTGGTGGGGCAAGGACCAGCAACGCGGGGGGGGGGGGGGAGAGGGGGGCAGCCAAGGCCGCAGCCCCAAATGTGCCCTTATTTCTTTTTGCCCTGTGGCTGCACCGCTTGCACGGGGATAGGTATGGCACTGTCAGCACCTATACTGTACTGCTCCCTTGGCGTTTTGCAGTCCAAATATATGACAAAGCATGTTTTAGCATCAAAATCTTAGCTGTTAAATTCTCAACCAGTTATTCTTCAAGCTTTGCTAGATCCTTCCACATGTTAATTAAATCTGAAAACAGGGAAGGTGTGGATATCATCCACAGAAGTTAATACTGGTAATCTATTAAATTTATACAAATGGGGAAAGCATGCAGAACATGGCCCATGGGAATTCTAACCCCTCTGCACAAAAATATGCCTGTGTTTTCTGTGTGTGCAGTGCATGTGAAGTTTGTGTGTGTGCACGCACATGTGTTGGAAAATCTGCATGGGGCATGCTGAGATAGCTGCGGGGATAATTTTGTAGGGCATGTGCAGTTTGTGGGATGGTGAGGAAGCTTGAGGGGTCAGTTTGCAGGGCAGCGAGGCAGTTGCAGAGGTTAGATTTTAGGGGTAAGGTGAAGGATTGTAGGTCAGTTGTGAGAGGTAGCTTTATACCAGAGGTGTCCAAACCTGTCCTGGAGGGCCACAATCCTGCCAGGTTTTGGGATAGCCCTAATGAATATGCATGAGATATATATGCATTAGAGATATCCTGCCAACCTGACTGGTTTGTGGCCCTCCAGGACTGGATTTGGAGACCCCTGCTTTACACCTCTGTCATTTAAGATGGTGAGTGGGCAAGGTACAGATGTCCTAGACATCAAAAGGGTAGCTAGAATGTGTCACATTCATCCTCGATTCTCACCACCACCAAAAAGATGTCTAATGGACAATATTTTGGTGGTGGTGAGAAGTGAGGAGGAATGTGACAAATTCTATCTAACCTTTTTGATGTCTTGGACATCTGCACCTTGCCCACTCACAATCTTAAATGACAGAGGTGTAAGGCAGGGGTCTCCAAATCCAGTCCTGGAGGGCCACAAACCAATCAGGTTGGCAGGATATCTCTAATGCATATATATTCATGCATATTCATTAGGGCTATCCCAAAACCTGGCAGGATTGTGGCCCTCCAGGACAGGTTTGGACACCTCTGCTTTATACGGTGGGGCAGTTGCACGGAGCAGTTATGGAGTAGGACAATTTGAACAAGTGTAGTAGTTTTTGGAGTAACGGAACAATTTGCGCTGTTGCAGTGGGGTAGTTGTAGAATTAAGAATTCTGTGGGGTCTGTTGCCTGAGCTTTATCTCTGGTCTAGTATTTGGATTCCGCTGTTCTTGCTCCTTTTCTCTAGGGCTCGCTGCCCTCGTCCCCTTCTCCCCCATTTTGCTCTTGCCTATCCTATTTCTATGGTGCTGCCCTGTTGTGGCCCCTTTTTTTGCTTCTCATATTTGAGTTCAGTTCTCCAGACTGACTTCTCCCTTCCCCCCCCCCCCTTCCTTCCTTTTCCCTTTCTCCCTCTTCCTTTCCAGTCCCTTCCCCTCCACTCGGCTCCCCCATCTTGCAGAAGAGCATGTAGATGCAGGGTGTCCCACACTATGTGCGTTCAATTGTGCTTTATTTTTCACATTATGATGTGGGAAAATCAGAGAAGCACATTGTCGTATTATTGCTTTGGTTTGTTGGAATATTGTAATCATTGGCTGTTGTGTAATCCTTGCACAGCGATTGTAAAAAAAAAAAAAAAAAAAAAAAGGATTTCGGGGTGGGATAGCTGGCAGATAAGAACATAAATGCCATACTGGGTCAGACCAAGGTCCATCAAGCCAAGTATTTTCTTTCCAAAAGTGGCCAACCTAGGTCACAAGTACCTGGCAGTTTCCCAAAAAGGCACACAAGTTCCACAATGCAGTGATTTCCCAGGTCCTCTTTAATGATGGTTTATGGACTTTTAATCCAGGAACGTGCCCTTTTGTAAACCCAGCTACACTAACAGCTTTTACTACATCCTCCGATAACAAAATCCACAGTTTAATAATAATAAAACACTTATATAGCACCGCAACATACGAAGCGCTGTACAAACACACAAGAGACAGTCCCTGCTCATCAGAGCTCACAATCTAATAAGACAGAATACAAAATAAGTTACAAAATACAAACAACAAAATTTACAGGACAAAGTAAACAAAGGTTGATGGAGAGATCAAGATAGGGCAAGACAGGAACGAAAAGCAGTAGTGAAGAGGTGGGATTTGAGTCTGGACTTGAAAATGGGCAGGGAGGACGCCTGGCGCACAGAGATAGGAAGACTATTCCAAGCAAAGGGTGCTGCCAGTTGGAAGGAGCGAAGTCTGGACTTGGCAGTACGAGTAAAGGGCACAGATAAATGAAGACTATTAGAAGAGCGAAGTAACCGAGAGGAGATGGAAGGAGAGAAGTGACGAAAGGTACTGGGGGGCAGAAGAGTGAATACATTTATAGGTTAGGAGGAGAAGTTTAAATTGGATACGGAGACGGATGGGAAGCCAATGAAGAGAGATGAGGAGAGGAACGATATGGGAAAAAGCGAGATGCGGAGTGTTGAATTGACTGAAGAGGAAAGAGGTGGCTTGCAGGGAGACTGGCAAGGAGAAGGTTACAATAACCAATATGGCTGCAATTCCTGTCCTATGGAGCTTGAGGCATCCTGCCCCCCCGTCTCCATGGGCACTGCTGCTAGGAATGTTTCTAACCTTCTCCATTGCTCTTCTTCCACCCCTTTACTGCCCTCCGTCACAGCCGTTACCTTCCTGCAACTGGCTCTACTGAATTGCCGATCCTTACGTTCTAAAACTCCCCTAATTCAGGATCTTATTTTACAACATGCAGTAGATGCTTTGTTTCTAACAAACATGGCTTAAGGAGGGCGAGGAGCCCCTTCTGAACCGCTGTCTCCCCCCCCCCAGTTATTCCGCTCTCTCCACCTGTTGTCGTGGTTGGAGTGGCAAGGGGGGTTGCCGTGCTCTATCGCTCCTCACTGGCTCTTCAAGAAATACCCTCCCCTGCACTTCACTGTCCTGAGTCCCCCCTCCTATACACTTCCTTCTCATCTATGCTCCTCCCTCCCTTCCCGACCCACGCTGGGACTCGCTTGTCCTGACTCTCTCTGAACTTTCCCTTATCCATCAACAACTTTTGATCCTAGGCGATTTTAATCTCCATGTAGACTCCCCTTCCTCCTCTCGTGATTCTGCTTTTCTCTCTCTTCTCTCTGATCTCTCTTTTGCCAACATGTCCATGCTCCTACGCATTCTGCTGGTCACTCTTTGGATCTGGTCATATCTCATTCCTCTTCCCGCTTAACTCCCTCGTCTCTTCATACCTTGACCATTCCCTGGTCAGATCACCTCTGCCTATTTTTCTCTATTCCCTTATCTTCCCCTTCCTCCACCCAGCATGCAGCTCCCCCTTCTCCTCGTCTGGTTTGCCGAATCACTCCCACTACTCTTGCTCAATTCCCCTCTTCTGACTCTATTTCCCCCCCCCCCCCCGACTTCCATCACCTCTCACTTTGGGGCCCATGCAGAAAGCTGTCGCTCAAGTCATGCACTATGAGATCAGCACAGACATGCAGAAAGGAGCACATATGTAAATGAGATATGCACAAAATGTCAGCGTTAATCCGGGAGAGCAAGCCAAACACACGCACACAGAAATCACAAGTCTGGCATGCTGTTCTAGAGAAACAGGGTCATCTGAGGGGAAGTTTGACACTGCCTCCGATGATCCAGGCAGCAGGGAAAGCCCCTGATGCCATCAAAATTCTGTTGGGTGTGGGGATTTGTGTTGGGGGCACCATTCCCAACAGAAAACAAATTCCCAGCAGCCCCTATCCCTGCCTGCTCAATAGCAAAAACCCTGGTGGCTTAGCAACCCTGATCCCACCAACCCACCCAATAACCAAAAAATAAAAAAAAGACCCGGTGGCCCCCGAACCCTCCATCCCCCTCCTGGGACCTTGAAGCTGGAGCATTTCTAAGGTGTTCCCAACCCTTATGCCACCATCTTGAAAAATGGCGGCACCTAGTCCCACATGGTGCATCCTGGGATGCATCGGGAGGGGGGAGGGAAGGATGTCAAACTGCCATATAAAGATAGAAAATGGCTTACCTTTGAGATGGCAGCGCAGGAGCAGAAGAGCGTGGGCAATGCTCCTGCTCCAAGGTACCAAGTGGGGAGGTTTGGGGCCAAAGGGCTTGTTTGTTTGTTGGTGGGTGGCATCAGGACCACTGGGCAACCAAGGATTTTTTCTTTGAGAGAGAGAGTTGGGAGGGGAGGGGAAAAATTGGGGCCGCTGGGTTACTAAGGATTCGTTTTCCCTGCATGCGCAAGACATTTAAGCCACTTCAGACCAGGCAGAGATATTGACGCCTCGGCTGGTTATGTAATCCTCTAAATGTTTCCTGCATAGGGCGCATTTTAATAGCAAAAGCTCATTTCCTGCATAGGGCACATTTTAATAGCCAAAGCTCATTTCCTGCATCGGGCGCATTTTAATAGGCAAAGCTCATTTGTATATAAATTTCAATACACTTGCATTACTGTGCATGCATACTTTTTCTTTATTGCTTATGCTCACTGGGTCAGTGTCACGTCAGGACATGCTAGGGAGATAAAGTTCCTAGATGAAATAAATGACTGCTTCTTGGAGCAGCTGGTTCATGAACCGACCAGAGGGGAAGCCATATTAGACCTAGTCCTTAGTGGAACACCAGATCTAGTGCAAGAGATAAGGTTGTTGGGGCCACTTGCCAATAGTGATCATAGCATGATTGCCTTTGATTTAATTAGTGGAGGAGGGATAGTAAGGAAATCCACAGTACTACCTTTTAACTTTCGAAAAGGAGACTATGATAAAATGAGGAAAACAGTTAAGAAAAAACTAAAAGGAGCAGTTGCAAAGGTTAAAGACATACATCAGGCTTGGCTGTTGATGAAAAATACTATCTTGGAAGCCCAGACCAGCTGTATTCCACGCTTTAAGAAAAGTGGAAGGAAGTCCAAAAAACTGCCAGCATGGTTTAAAGGTGAGGTCAGAGAGTTTGTTGTTGCCAAAAAAGCATCTTTCAGGAAATGGAAAAAAGAGCCAAATGACGAAACCTGGAAACGGCACAAGCACTGGCAAGTCAAATGCAAGGCATTGATAAGGCAGGCAAAGGGAGAATTTGAGAAGAAGCTTGCTGCGGAAGCAAAAACGCAAAGTAAAGACCTTTTCAAGTACATTCGTAGCAAAAAACCTGTGAGAGAGTCAGTTCGTCCATTAGATGATAAAGGGGTTAAAGGGGCAGTAAGAGGAGACAAGGCTATAGCAGAAAGACTGAATGAATTCTTTGCTTTGGTCTTTACTGAGGAAGATGTAGGGATGTTACCCAAGACTGAAGTGGTATTTAAAGGTGATACTGCAGAGGAATTGAGAGAAATATCGCTACACCGGGAAGATATTACAACTATTTGATAAACTGAATAGTAGCAAATCACCTGGACCGGATGGTATACATCCCAGAGTGTTGAAAGAACTGAAATATGAGATTGCAGACCTGCTATTGGTAATCTGTGAACTTTCATTAAAATCATCTGTAATACCTGAAGATTGGAGGGTCGCCAACGTAACACCAATTTTTAAAAAGGGTTCCAGGGGTGACCCGGGAAATTACAGACCGGTGAGCCCGACGTCAGTACCAGGGAAAATGGTAGAAACCATCACAAAGAACAAAATTACACAGCATGTAGATAGTCATGGCCTAATGGGAGACAGCCAACATGGCTTTAGACAAGGAAGATCTTGTCTTACTAATCTGATATGTTTTTTTGAAGGTGTGCATAAACAGGTGGACAAAGGTGAGTCAGTTGATATTGTGTATCTGGACTTTCAGAAAGCCTTTGACAAGGTCCCCCATCAGAGACTTTTGACGAAGCTAAAAAAGTCATGGGATAGGAGGCAGTGCACTATTGTGGATCGGGAACTGGTTAAAAGATAGAAAGCAGAGGGTAGGGCTAAATGGCCAATATTCCCAATGGAAAAAGGTGAATAGTGGAGTACCCCAGGGATCTGTACTGGGTCCGCTACTTTTTGACATATTCATAAATGACCTGGAAAAGGGAATAACTAGTGAGGTTATCAAATTTGCAGATGACACAAAACTGTTTAAAGTTGTTAAAACCCAAGAGGATTGTAGAAAACTGCAGGAGGATCTGGATAAATTGGAAGACTGGGCATCCAAATGGCAGATGAAATTTAATGTGGACAAGTGCAAAGTTATGCACCTAGGAAAGAACAACCCACACTATTGTTACACGATGCAAGGCTCCACATTAGAAACCACCACCCAGGAAAGAGATTTAGGAGTCATCGTGGATAGCATGTTAAAACCCTCCGCCCAGTGTGCAGCGGCGGCCAAGAAAGCAAATAGAATGCTAGGTATCATAAGGAAAGGGATGGAGAATAAAACAAAGGATATTATAATGCCTTTGTATCGCTCCATGGTACGACCGCACCTTGAATATTGTGTGCAATTCTGGTCACCGTATCTTAAAAAGGACATAGCGTTATTAGAAAAGGTACAGAGACGAACCACCAAATTGGTGAAGGGGATGGAAGGCTACTCCTATGAAGAGAGGCTAAAAAGGTTAGGGCTCTTTAACCTGGAAAAGAGACGGCTGAGGGGAGATATGATAGAGGTCTATAAATTAATGAATGGAGTGGAACGGATAAACATGGATCAATTGTTTACACTATCAGAATATAGAAAGACTAGGGGACATGTAATGAAGCTACAGGGTAAACTATTTAAGACAAATAAGAGAAAAAAAATTTTCACTCAACATGTAAATCAATCTCTGGAATCTGTTACCGGAGGATGTAGTAAGGGCTGTTAGTATAGCTGGGTTTAAAAAAAGGTTTGGACAAGTTCCTGGAGGAAAGGTCCATAAACCACTATTAAAAAGGGACCCAGGATATCAATGCTTAACCCAGTACAAGCATTGTGGAACCTGTATCTTTTGGGGATATTGCTAGGTACGTATGACCTAGATTGGTCACTGTTGGAAACAGGATACTGGGCTTGATGGACCTTGGTCTGACCCAGTATGGCATATCTTATGTTCAATCTCTTTTCTGCATTTGGCGTGTTCAAACTTGTGCTTATAAGTTGCGTTATCCGAGCACAAAAGGACACGTTAGTCTTTCTGCATTGGCCCATTTGTAAGTCTTTTTCACCATTTCTCCACATGACAAGTTTCATCCCATATCATTAACCCCAACAACATACCCAGCAAGAAAAGGGAAAGCCAGTCCAACCTGTCCTGCCCCGAATAAACTATAGCCTATATATAGATTATAGGGAGGAGGAGTGGTCTAGTGGTTAGGACAAGGTACTTCAGGCCGGAGGTTCAAGTCCCACCTGGGGACAGCAATCTCAGGCCGGAGGGACTGGGATTTCTAGTCCTATAGGCACTCCTTGTGGTCTTGGGCAAGCCACTTAACCCTCCATTGCCCTTGTTCCCTGTAAGTATTAACGTATGTGTGTCATATCCCCTCGTGTTAAATGTATCCCCCAATTGACCGCTTTGACCCGGTGAAAAGCGGAATATAATCTAAATAAATAAATAGCCGGAAAGTATAGGCATCAGTGTAAATAAACTGTAGAAAGTTACCCCAGTTATATCCAAGTTTTAATCCCTGTTCACTGTAAATGCAATGCGGTCCGACTGCATGGTATAAGGGTTCTGTTGAATGTACACCGCACTGATAAGGAATAGCGCGGTATAGAAGAGAAGTTAAATAAATAATTAAATTTTCAGAGTTATTTTGACCACAGACATTTTGAGACCCCTTTTATATAATTCTTTTCATTTTCCACTGAGTTAGAGAGAATAGGGAAAAGCATGCATGGCTCGTGGAATTCTTCCCAACCCTTCTGCATTCATGTGTGTGTACACAAATCTCTTTATTTTGTGCTCGAGTGTGCATTTTGTTGGCTGTTATCTTGCATGTGTTTCTATGTCAGTGAATGTTTGTATTTGCATGTGTCTCTCTGCATTTGGGAGCATATCTGTATCAGTATTGATTCTCTGTGTGTCTGCGATTGGGAGAAAAGAGGAAGATAACTGTTTGAAACATGCAATACCATAATTGCTGCATTACTGTTGATCAGTATTTGCATGTTTCAGCTTTGGAAGTGCTTTTCCCATAGAAGTGCAATGGGGGAGGAGGATAAGGGGGGACTTCATTTCTCTTCCATCTTCCTCCCGATGCAGAAAGTTCATTTCTACAGCACAGGAACTTCATCTGGCTCACCTCTCTTTTGTGACTAGAGGAGCATTCTAGTGTGCTACCACCCCCCCCCCACCCCCCAAGTCTTCCCATTAGCTGGATCCTATCCACAAGTCTCTGCTAATTGCACTGGAAACAGGCATGGCAGGCTCAAACACATGGTAAGGACTGGAAAGCTGCAAACAGACAGGCTGATGCAGAAACGCTAGCGCGCATACAACTACTGCCAACCAGGGATGCAGAAAAAAGATTGGCGCACACATTATCTGTGCAGAAAGAAATGCACATACAACAGTGTCACGCATATTCAAATAAAACCCAAATGAGATGCATGTATTGAAATGAGATGCTAATGAAGTCATCGCCTGATGCAGAGAAGTAGAGAATTAAATGGCAGATCGCAAAGCTCTTTAGCACTGTTGTCCATACACCTAGTCTGAAGTGACGTAAAATTCTTGCATGTCTAGGAAAATAAAAAAGAGCGAGTTTTGATGTGCGGTGAAGTTATTTCGGCGTTTAAGCAAAACATTTGGCATGCAAGAAAAAAAATGTTTTTTGCTTCTTACCCTTTAATGGCTTTGCTTTTTGTATGGGCTAGAGCTGCATATGAAAGAAATGGAGAGAACAAGAGACCCAGAGAATGCAGGGGACCAAGGTGGGAAGAAGAGAATGAGGAGGTAACTACATTATCCTCAGCCCTTGACACTCTTGCCCCTCCCACCCCACGTCCTGTCAAACGATCTACTCCCCAACCCTGGCTTTCACCCACAATCCGTTACTTACACATCTGCGCCAGTTCTGCCAAACAAGCCTGGTCCAAATCCCGCTCCCCAGAAGATATTCTACACTTTAAAAGAAGCCGCCGCCGGCGGGAAAGCCTCTCCACCATCTTCTTCCCCTGATCGGGGAAAGCAACGCCGCCAGGCCATCCGGCCTGCTTGTGAAGCCCCTCCAGCCCAGTCGGGGCTGTGCGAGAGGGAGGAGCAGCAGCGGACCGCATAAAAGAAGCCGCCGCCGGCGGGAAAGCCTCTCCACCATCTTCTTCCCCTGATCGGGGAAAGCAACGCCGCCAGGCCATCCGGCCTGCTTGTGAAGCCCCTCCAGCCCAGTCGGGGCTGTGCGAGGGGGAGGAGCAGCAGCGGACCGCATAAAAGAAGCCGCCGCCGGCGGGAAAGCCTCTCCACCATCTTCTTCCCCTGATCGGGGAAAGCAACGCCGCCAGGCCATCCGGCCTGCTTGTGAAGCCCCTCCAGCCCAGTCGGGGCTGTGCGAGGGGGAGGAGCAGCAGCGGACCGCATAAAAGAAGCCGCCGCCGGCGGGAAAGCCTCTCCACCATCTTCTTCCCCTGATCGGGGAAAGCAACGCCGCCAGGCCATCCGGCCTGCTTGTGAAGCTGTGTACATGACTGTTAATTTGTTATATGTAAACCGCCCTTGATCTCTGGAAGGGGCGGTATAAAAGAAATAGTTAAATAAATAAATAAATAAATAAATAAATAAATAAATTCATGCTTGGCTCCTTCTAGTCAGCCTTAGCACTTGCCTAACAAGATGACTTCAGCCATCTGACTAATTCCCTTGCCTCTGATCCTCGCCGTCTCTTTAAACACCCTCAATTCTCTCCACAAGGTCCCCCTGCCCCTGATCCCACCCTCCCTTTCTGCCCAAACCCTAGCCGACTACTTCCACGACAAAATCCTCAAAATTACCCTCCAATTCCCTACCTCATCTACCCCCTCCTCCCCATTTCTCTTCCCCCATCCATACCCCCCGCCACCCTCTCCTCCTTCCCTCCGATCTCTGAAGAAACCACACTCCTCCTTTCCTCCTCCAAACCTACCACCTGTTCTTCAGACCCTATCCCCACCCATCTCCTACGTTCCATCTCCCTCACCATTGTCCCCTCCTTCACTCATATCCTCAACCTTTCATTCTCCACTGTAACTGTCCCCGCTGACTTCAAACATGCTGTTGTCACACCCCTCCTCAAGAAACCCTTACTTGGGTCGGTAGTTAGAAGGACATGTGGGATCATCTCCCTCCTTCCCTTCATATCCAAACTATTAGAATGAGCAGTCCACCGTCGCTGCCTCGACTTCCTCACCTCCCAGGCCCTCCTGGACCCACTTCAATCCGGCTTGCGTCCTCTACACTCCACTGAAACGGCACTCACAAAAGTCACAAACGACCTGTTCCTGGCTAAATCCAATTGCCTCTACTCCATCCTCATCCTTCTTGACCTTTCTGCTGCCTTTGACACCGTTGACCACGACCTTCTCCTCATCACCCTCTCCTTGCTTGGCTTCAAGGATTCCGCACTATCCTGGTTCTCCTCCTACCTCTCTCATTGCTCATTCAGTGTATGCTCTGGTGGCTCCTCCTCCTCCCCTACCCCACTCTATGTAGGTGTACCCCAGGGATCTGTCTTGGGCCCCCCTCCTCTTCTCTCTTTATACCCAAGGATTTGGCAAGCTTATCTCCTCCTATGGCTTTCAGTACCATCTCTATGCCGATGACTCCCAAATCTACCTCTCTACACCTGATATTTCTCCGGCAACCCAGTCCAAGATCTCTACCTGTCTTTCGGACATCGCTGCCTGGATGTCTCATTGCCGATTAAAATTGAACATGGCCAAAACTGAACTCCTTGTCTTTCCTCCTAATTCCTCCCCCCCCCCCCAACTTCCCCCTCTCTCAATCCATATGGATGGATCTACTATCCTTCCTGCTCCCTCGGCCCGCAATCTAGGGGTTCTCTTTGACACCTCTCTCTCCTTTTCCGCTCATATCCAGCTTGTAGCTAAGACCTGCCGCTTCTTTCTCTAAAACATAAGCAAAATCCACCCCTTCCTCTCTGAACACACTACCAAAACGCTTATCCACTCCTTAATCTCCTCTCGCCTCGATTACTGCAACCTACTCCTCGCTGGTCTTCCCGTGAGCCACCTCCTTCCCCTCCAATCTATACAAAATCACACTGCTCAACTAATCTTCTGCCAACCTCGCCATGCCCACATTACTCCTCTTCTCAAGTCGCTTAAATGGCTCCCTGTCCAGTTCCGCATCCAATTCAAGCTTCTCCTGCTAACCCATATATGCATCCACTCTATGGCCCCTCAATACCTCTTATCTCTCAGTACGTCCCCTCTCTTAATCTGCGCTCTGCTAACAAATTACTTCTATCAATGCCTTTCACCCAAACCACGAACTCCCGACTGCGCTTTCACCTTGCTGCACCTTACGCCTGGAACAGCGTAACTGTGTGTGCACCAGGCATCCTCCTTGACCCTCTTCAAATCCAGGTTGAAGACCCACCTCTTCACCATTGCATTCAGATCCTGACTCCTTCATCCTACCCTAACCCCCGTCATCGTTTATGACCAAACTACACCACACCGTACCATGTGCAGAATTGACTAATGCTCTATACTGTTGACTAATGTACTGTTCTAACTAGATTGTAAGCTCCGATGAGCATGACTGACGGGCAGGGACTGTCTCTTGTATGTTGGCTACCTCTTGTAGGTTAGCTGTGCAGCACTGTGTGCGTAGCGCTTTACAAGTGCTGAATAGTAGTAGTAGGTGGTGGTACAGGCTCAGCCCCTCATCATGAGGCTCTACAGAGCGAGCCTATTTTGAATAAGGGCAGCACTGCATGGACTACCAGAGACCATTGGGGCTTAAAGTATTTAATCGAAAAATCCATTCTTGCTCTCGACGTAACAATGTTGAATCCCTTGATTTTCCTTTCATACCTCTGATAATATGATCAATGCAAAAGCATTTTAATGCTGTAAACGGATGCTGTTCTTTCAGACAATGAGATACTATTGGAGCCTGAATGACTTTACAATTTAACCTGCTGCGGTGTTCACCCATCCTAACCCGGAATTCACGGACAGTTTTCCCTACATATAACAATGAACACGGGCAAACAATGCCATATACTACATATGTGGAGTTACATGTCGTCCGATTTCTAATGGGATAAATTCTTCCTGCATGGGTAAACTGTTGTAACTCCCATGTTATGTCACAGATAGAGCATGTGCCACATTTGTAGTGACCTGGCACTTCCAATGGTTGTTGGAGGGGAAGCGTCCGCAAAACAGTAGGGCTTAAGATTTCTTTAAAATTGTTATGGCGTTGCCATACACATTGAACTACTTGATTTTCCAACCCCGGAATGGTATGAAGATTATTATTGTGTTTTTTCAGTATCCGCTGAATTGCATGACTAAATGGAGAATATTTTGTCACTAAATGTATCTTCCCTTCTGGGGTTGCTGATTTTACCTTAGGGTGAAATAATAGCTCTCGATCCAGGTACATGGCTCGTTTATAAGCTTTTCTCACTGTATATCGGGGATATCCTCGAGATAGAAATTTTTCTTTGAGTGACTTGGCTTGTTGTTTGTAGTCACTTAAGTTTGAACAATTTCTACGGAAACGTAAAAATTGGGAGAAAGGAAGACTATCCTTAAGACCCCTTGGGTGGGCACTGGTGTAGTGAAGCAGACTGTTACGATCGGTAGGCTTCTGAAATACTGTGGTGCGCCAATGATCGACTTCCTTGAAAATGCGCACGTCCAGGTATGTGATTGTAAACGGATCTGATACATGGGTGAATTGGATGTGAATATCACGATTGTTCAGCCATTGTACAAATTCATGTAAAAGTTGATCTGTGCCTTGCCAGATCAGAAACACGTCGTCGATGTAGCGAAGCCAAAGTTTAATGTTTGCTGAATACAGTGAAGAAGTTGACAGCCACTGTTGCTCAAATTTTGCCATATACAAGTTGGCTATTGACGGGGCGCACGTTGCACCCATGGCTACTCCCGCTATTTGCAAAAAAAGTGTATGTTCAAACTGAAAATAATTTCGAAATAGCACCAGTTTTAGCAGATCCGTAAGGAAATGCTGTTGATGTTCAGTTAAATCACCTCTAGTATGTAAAACTTCTGTTACTATTTCAAAAGCTGCTCTTTGAGGTATACTTGTGTAGAGCGCTGATACGTCTAAAGTAACTAAAAGTATGTTAGAAACTTGAGTCAATTGACTATTATTAGATAAGGTCTGTAAAAAATGTGTGGTGTCTTTGACATAAGATGGAACTCCTGGGATGAGAGGGCGTAGATAGGAGTCTATGTATACTGAAAGTGGTTCCAAAACTGACCGCTTAGTTGATACTATGGGTCTTCCCGGGGTGTGTGTGTGAGGCTTTTATGTACTTTAGGCACTAGATACAGTTTTGCTATTTCTGGTTTTTGTTCATTAAGAAACCGCCATTCTTTTCGAGAAATTATTTTAAATTCTTTAGCTCGTAACGTTGTGTCTTTGATAATTTTTTGCAATTCTTGTGTAGGATCTGCTTCTAGTTTTTGATAAGTTGCATTGTCAGCTAATTGTCTAAATGCTTCTTGCAAGTATTGTTGACGATGCAGCACCACCACACTTCCCCCCTTATCGGCCCGTTTTATGACCAAATCATCCTGAGATCGAAGTTCCCTTAATACTATCTTTTCTTCTTTCGAAAGAGTATCGTGTTTCCATCTTTTTCGCTGGTGAATGAGCTGAGTGACCTCATTTAAAACTACTTCTTTATACACGGATATTGCTGGGGGCTGTGGACTGGGTAGTAACCAATCGGATTTTAATGGGAGCGCTATCCGATTTATAACGCGTGGCTGTTCAATGAAAGCTGTATTGGTGGCAAAATAGGCTTTTAATACTAATTTTCGAAGTAATTTCATGAAATCCACATGGAATTGAAATTCATTAAACCCAATAGAGGGTATGTAAGACAGATCCTTTGCTAACAGATTTAACTGTGAATGAGAAAGTTCTATCCCTGAGATATTTATTACCGGTGAAGGATTAACTATTGGTTTTTTTGGCGGGCCGATGTCCTTCAAGGTAGCGTTTCTTTCTGCTCTTTTTGATCTTGTCTTTGCCAGCATCTAAAAAATCTTCCCTAGATCTTTTACTTTTGGAACCACTTTCAGTATACATAGACTCCTATCTACGCCCTCTCATCCCAGGAGTTCCATCTTATGTCAAAGACACCACACATTTTTTACAGACCTTATCTAATAATAGTCAATTGACTCAAGTTTCTAATATACTTTTAGTTACTTTAGACGTATCAGCGCTCTACACAAGTATACCTCAAAGAGCAGCTTTTGAAATAGTAACAGAAGTTTTATATACTAGAGGTGATTTAACTGAACATCAACAGCATTTCCTTACGGATCTGCTAAAACTGGTGCTATTTCGAAATTATTTTCAGTTTGAACATACACTTTTTTTGCAAATAGCGGGAGTAGCCATGGGTGCAACGTGCGCCCCGTCAATAGCCAACTTGTATATGGCAAAATTTGAGCAACAGTGGCTGTCAACTTCTTCACTGTATTCAGCAAACATTAAACTTTGGCTTCGCTACATTGACGACGTGTTTCTGATCTGGCAAGGCACAGATCAACTTTTACATGAATTTGTACAATGGCTGAACAATCGTGATATTCACATCCAATTCACCCATGTATCAGATCAGTTTACCATCACATACCTGGACGTGCGCATTTTCAAGGAAGTCGATCATTGGCGCACCACAGTATTTCAGAAGCCTACCGATCGTAACAGTCTGCTTCACTACACCAGTGCCCACCCAAGGGGTCTTAAGGATAGTCTTCCTTTCTCCCAATTTTTACGTTTCCGTAGAAATTGTTCAAACTTAAGTGACTACAAACAAGCCAAGTCACTCAAAGAAAAATTTCTATCTCGAGGATATCCCCGATATACAGTGAGAAAAGCTTTTATAAACGAGCCATGTACCTGGATCGAGAGCTATTATTTCACCCTAAGGTAAAATCAGCAACCCCAGAAGGGAAGATACATTTAGTGACAAAATATTCTCCATTTAGTCATGCAATTCAGCGGATACTGAAAAAACACAATAATATTCTTCATACCATTCCGGGGTTGGAAAATCAAGTAGTTCAATGTGTATTTTTTAAACCTGGATAATGTTTTTAATGTAAACCGCTCAGATGCCTATGGCGTTGGGCGGTATATCAAGTTTTATTAAACATAAACATAAACATATGGCAACGCCATAACAATTTTAAAGAAATCTTAAGCCCTACTGTTTTGCGGACGCTTCCCCTCCAACAACCAATGGAAGTGCTAGGTCACTACAAATGTGGCACATGCTCTATCTGTGACATAACATGGGAGTTACAACAGTTTACCCATGCGGGAAGAATTTATCCCATTAGAAATCGGACGACATGTAACTCCACATATGTAGTATATGGCATTGTTTGCCCGTGTTCATTGTTATATGTAGGGAAAACTGTCCGTGAATTCCGGGTTAGGATGGGTGAACACCGTAGCAGGTTAAATTGTAAAGTCATTCAGGCTCCAATAGTATCTCATTGTCTGAAAGAACAGCATCCGTTTACAGCATTAAAATGCTTTTGCATTGATCATATTATCAGAGGTATGAAAGGAAAATCAAGGGATTCAACATTGTTACGTCGAGAGCAAGAATGGATTTTTCGATTAAATACTTTAAGCCCCAATGGCCTTAACACCTCCATAGAATGGGGAGCATGTTCAGATAAATAATATTTATAGTAAGTTAGTCTATAAATTGGTTAAAAAAGTGGAGCTCGATCCATTTTTAGACAGCTTGACAGCAATAAGCTCCGAGAAGTGACAATAATTTTCTTGGACTACCAGAGGCATGTTGTGCGCAACTCCCATTTATACATAAGAGCCATGTGATGTCCTCCCCATGCATATACCTCTGTGCCAGCATCAGCATGTGAACCTATGCACATGCACGTAGGCACAGCCAACAGCATATCATTTGTCTGTGTGTCAGCCCTTTCCTCCCCATTTTACATCAAAGTTTTGTGCATACATCATTTGCATACACACCCTTTGCTGCATATCAATGTATAACTTTTGCGTTCACAACTAGCAGCATGTAACAAACACTAGCTTTTTGCAACGATCTGAGATTTTTTAAACTCTGAAAAATGTTCAGACATTAGCCATCTTCAAACTTGCTGATATTAAAAGTAAAAATCAGTTGAAACCTGAAAAAAAATTAAAAAGCAAACAGATGTCAACCCTAACCTCCCGAGTACTGAGCACATCTCACAGGGCTCCCTTAAAACTTTGGACCACATATGTTCCTAATTTGCCAATGCTGCAATCTCGCCCTGTCCATGGCACACATATTAGGTGGCAATACACATACAACCAAAAAAAAACCCACAATACAATTCACTCAGAGGGTTAATAGCAAAGAAAACAGCAAACAAAATGAAATATACCCCTGAAAAACTTAAAATGCAGTACATCATACCTAGGAAATTATTCATAATCCATGCATGGTGCACATCTGTGTCTATCTCCTATGTTCTGCGTGCGAATTGCATTTGTTGTATCTTAGGGAGTAACTAAAGGCAGTGGAGTAGTGTGCATGATGATAGGATAGTTGCAAGGGTTAGTTTTGGGGGGAGGTGCAATTTGTAGGGTAAAGAGGCAGTGGTGGGGGGGGGGGCAAAATGCAGGATGATGTTTATGGGTTTAGGGGCAGTGTGAAAAAAAAATTTCCTATGGTACAGAAACTCGAGCTCCTTCTCCATAGAATTATATCAAGCCCTTTGGGGAGAGAGGGGGGAGGTGGGTCTTATTTCTCTGGAAACATCGGGTCTAATTTGGCCCATTTTTTTCTTCATTTTCTTCACACACCAAGTTTCATCCCATTCCACTGCATTTTCAGAGAGTTAATTCTGTCACTAAAGGACAGACATTTTCAATCCCTTATGTATAACTTTTCCCTTTAGTTGGGTTGGAAAAAAAATTCAGCATTATTCCTTTCTTCAGATCACAGAAGGAAATATTAAAAACTTATTTACCACATCTTCAAAGAGTACACTTTAAACATGACTGGAAACATCAGATTGCCTGTAGAAACTATCAGCAATGATTTTGCTTCATCTCCATTATGAAATGTTACTTTCTACTGTCCAAAGAAAAGGTGATTAGCTGGCAGCACATATGCAACTTCTCTCTGCCTTGAGAAGTGCATGGGCCACTCCAGCTCTGCTTGGTAACAGGAAGGAAGAAGAGAGCAATTCAATGATGACGTAGAGCAACAGCAGTGAGAAAACATGGACCAGTGCTTAGAAAGAATACTCACCTGTAACAGGTGTTCTCCAGGAGCAGCAGGAATCAGTCCTCACATATGGATGACGTCGGCGCCGACGGAGCCCCCGTGAGGAGCATTTCCCCAGCTTTCAAATAAAGTCTTTGGGAATGCAGCGAGCCTGCGCAGTCCCCTTCCCACCCAAGGGTGCCATCCTGCTCAGTCTGATGACATAGCTAAAAGACAGCAAAAAAAAACAAAATAAAGTATATGACTGCAACTCCAGGGGAGGAGAGAGGGTCGTGAGAACTGATTCCTGCTGCTCCTGGAGAACACCTGTTACAGGTGAGTAACTACTCTTTCTCCAGGACCAAGCAGGAAGTCAGTCCTCACATATGGGACTCCCCAGCTCTAGGCTACCGGGAACCCAAAGCTGAAAAAATGGCTCCCTCTGCCGAGCCTCAGCATCCGTGATAAGAATATCCTCTGAGAACGCCCCCATACAGTAGCCCAACACAAGGGCCGGAGGGTAGGAGTTGCCTAAACCTCAAAGAGATTACGAAAGCACTGTCCCTTCGGGACTCTCTCTTGAGGCAGTAGTGGGCTGGAAAAGTCTGGCTTGAAGACCAAGTAGCAGCCCGGCAGATATCTGCCAACGGAACAGAGTGGAGATGAGCTACTGACGCGGCTTTCACCCTGACACGGTGGGTTGTGACACGACCCTGCAAGGGGAGGTCGGCTGCCTTGTACACCCAGGCGATACAATCTGCTACCCAAGTGGACAGCATATGCTTGGAGACAGGTAACCCCAATTTATTAGGATCAAAGGAGACGAAGAGCTGAGAAGCCCTTCGATGTCCCTGCGTACATTCTATGTAAAAGGACAATGCCCCCTTACAGTCCAGGGTATGCAAGACCGTTTCAGCCCGGCTGGTATGCGGCCTGGGAAAGAAGGCCAGAAGAACCACCTCCTGGTTGAGGTTGAAAGAGGAGACAACTTTTGAAAGGAACTTAGGATGGGTCCGTAGGACCACCCTGCTCCTATAGAACCGTGTGTACTGTCTATCAGAAACCAGAGCTTGTAGTTCACTCACACATCTGGCCGAGGTAAGAGCTACCAGGAAGAGCGCCTTCCAAGAAAGGAAGCGTAAATGGCAAGTAGCCATCGGCTCAAACGGTGGGCGAATAAGTTGCTGCAAGACCATGTTCAAATCCCACTCAGTGGCTGGTAGACGAAGTGGAGGATTGAGAAGAAGCAGGCCTCTGATGAAGCGGGATACAAAGGGGTGGACGGACAGAGACTGACCCTCCACAGGTGAGTGGTGTGCTCATAGAGCACTAAGGTGGACCCAAACAGAGTTGGACTTAAGGCCTAGGTCTGACAGGTGAAGTAGGTATTGTAGTACTACTGGCACAAGACAGGAGAAAGGATCGTCATTGCGCTGAGCACACCATATTGAGAACCTACGCCACTTGAGGGCATAGGACTTTCTGGTGGACTACCTCCTAGAGGCCAAGACCACCTCCTCAACTTGCCTAGGTAGAAGTAAGGGAGCTAGCACTATCCTTTCAGCAGCCAGGCCATCAGATTAAGGGATCTGAGATTGGGGTGCAGAAGGGAACCCTGATCCTGAGATAGGAGATCGGGTTGCAACCCCAGAGGGAATGGAGTTTCCACCGCCAACTGCAGAAGAAGTGGAAACCACGGTTGCCTCGGCCATCTGGGGGCTACCAGAATCACCGAGGCCTTGTCCCGTAGAATCTTGAACAGAGTTCGGGCCACCAGGGGTATGGGAGGAAACGCATACAGGAGGCCCGTAGACCAAGAGATCAGAAACGCATCTGCTGCCATTCTCAGGGGATGCGATTGGAGCAAAACCTGGGCAGTTGACGGTTCAGTGGACTTGTAAAGAGATCGATTGATGAAGTCCCCATCGTAGAAAGATCTGCTGGACCACCAGTGGATTTAATTGCCATTCGTGAGGCTGGAGAATCCTGCTTAGTTTGTCTGCCAAGAGGTTCTCCTGACCAGGTAGGTAAACTGCTTTGAGAAACATGCCATGTTTGACTGCAAAGGAGCAAAGGGCCTGCACCTCCTGACATAGGAGTCTGGACCCTGTGCCCCCTTGCTTGTTCATATAGAACATTGCTACCTGATTGTCTGTCTGAACTAAGACAAACTGGTGAGGGAGGGCATGAGAAAAAGTCTGGAGAACCAAGCGGATTGCTCGCAGCTCCAACAGATTGATCTGCTGTGTGGCCTCCCGAGGAGACCGGAGGCCTTGAGTGCACGTGCCCTGGCAATGTGCATCCCAGCCCTTTAAAGGAAGCATCGGTCACCAGCACCCTTGTGTGTGCCGGGGCCTGAAAAGGCACGCCCCTGAGAAGGTTTGGGAGATGTAGCCACCACTGCAAGGAGTCCAAAAGTGGTTTGGACACCTTTACTCTGTCTCGAAGGTCGCCTGTGGCCTGCGCCCACTGAGCTCTAAGGCACCACTGAGCAGCACGCATTCGGAGTCACATGTACTGTGGATGCCATGTGGCCCAGGAGCCGCAGGAAGTGCCTGGCAGAGATCTGAGAATTGCTTTGGAACTGGTTGGCCAAGTCCATCAGTCTGTGGGCCCTGTCCTCGGGCAAGTAAGCTTTTGCCTGCAGGGTGTCTAATCTTGCCCCTATAAACTCTAGGTTCTGTGAGGGGAGCAAAGTGGATTTTGTGTAGTTTATGACAAAGCCCAGATGCTGAAGACGAAAGACAGTGCGAAGGGTGGCTTGTCTGGCCTCCTGGAGAGACTGGCCCCTGATGAGCCAGTCGTCCAGGTATGGGAAGATGAAAATTCCCCGATTCCTGAGATAGGCCGCCACCACCACCGCCGCCAGGCATTTGGTGAAAACCCTGGGGGGGGGGGGGGGGTTAGGCCAAAGGGAAGTACTCTTTACTGAAAATGGTTTCCTCCCACCACAAATCTGAGATATTGTCTGTGGTCTGGATGGATGAGGATGTGAGTACAAGCATCCTTTAGATCTAAGGAGCATAGCCAATCTCCCTGCTGGAGGTGGGGCAGCAGTATCCCAAGGGTAAGCATCTTGAACTTTTCCCTCTCCAGAAACTTAAGTTTCGCAAGTCTAGGATAGGCCAGAGGCCTCCTGTCCTTTTTGGTACCAGGAAGTATCTGGAGTAGAAACCTTGCCCTTCCAGGTAGTGGGGCACCGGTTCTACCGCCTGTTCCCTTAGAAGACTTGCCAACTCCTGAAGGAGGAGGTTTCTGTGCAGAGGGAGTCTTGGAGGCTCCCCTGGAAAGTAGTTGTGGGGTATCTGGTGGAAGTGGAACAACTAGCCCTTCTGGACTATGCTCAGTACCCAGATATCCCCTGTGATGGCTGGCCACCTGTAGGCGTACAGGGTCAGCCGACCTCCTGTGCTGACTGGAGCCAGCTGTGGAGAAGAGGCTATGCTGTGGGAGTCAAAACCCCGCTCCCTGCTGTGCAAGAGCCAGAGCTGGCGGTTTGGGGTCTTCTGCCTACGGGGCCCATGCCCCTGCCCCTTGGCCTGCTGGCCCTGTTGTGGAGCTGGAGAGGCCTGGTATTGAGGGTAGATTTGTAGGCAGCACACTTCCTTGGGAAAAGGAGCTTCTTTCCCCGAGCCCTTCTTTTTCTGAGAAGGGGCAGAAGTCTTTCTGGACAGCCTTGTCCTGGTGAGAGTCTCAGTCTCCATTTCCACAGCCTTTTCAGTCATGGGCTTACCGAAAAAGTTTTCACCTCAGCAGGGGACCTCAACCAACTAGTCCTGCACCCATGACTCCAGGTCTGATGACTGTAGCCAGGCCCGACGGCGTGCACCGATGCCAGTCACGGCTACCCGGGCCAAAGCCTCGAAGCCATCATAGGCTGCTCAAGAGATAAACTTTGAGCACTCTCGAATCCCTGTTGACAAAGCCTTGAACCTCTGCAAAGGTTCCTCGGAGAGGCCAGCTGAGAACCCGGCAATCTCCTTCGCCAGGTCTCGTAGGTACATGCCCATGTACAGCTGGTAGGTCTGGACGTGGCAAGATAGCATAGAGCCCTGGAAGCACTTTCTACTGAGGGCATCCAGGTTCTGGGCCTCCCAGCCGGGGGGGCACCAAGGAGTGCATCTTCTGACGGTGCATGACCGATTCCACAACCATGGAGTGGTGTGGTAGCTATGCCTTTTGGAACCCAGGGCTCTTATGGACTCGATAAATGGAATCGACGCGTTTGCTAAGAACCGGCGTCGAGGCCGGTGCCTCCCACATACGGAAGAGCAGCCATTCCAGCATCGGAGGAACCGGTACAATAAAGGCTTCCTTCAGAGGAACATCATACTGGAGGGCATAGAGCTCCTCGGCTCAAGGCTCCTCCTCAGCATCCGCAAGGAAGGCCAAGACTTGGCCATATCCCTCACGAAGTCCGAGAACTGGGTATCCTCTGGAGGGGACCGTCTCCGAGGCTCGGACTCCAGTGAGTCCGAAGGGACACACCAGGTCCGGAAGGTGTCCGGGGACTCCTCGTCCTCCGTCTCCCACTCAGACTCCTCCGAGGAGGAATTGAGCGGCTCCGGCCGTGTGGGCCTTGGTGCCACCCGCCCCGGCATCGACAACCTCGGCCCCACACGGGAGGTCGAGGGGGACCTTGACCGAGGATCAACTCGAGAATCGGCTCGGTCTCCGGGGTCAACTTAGATGCCGAGGTCCTGGTGGTCAGGGCAGATGCACTGGTCAGATCAGCGATCAGCACCCGCTGCTGTTCCATGAAGGCAGCTAAGCTGCTCTCCAAGGCCGTCAACCTGAGTCCAAGCTCAGGAGACTTAGAAGCCCCCGACTCAGGCCCCGACAGCATCGGGCCCGACATCGGCTCCCCCAGAGGAGAGTCCACGAGGACAACTGCACTTACGTGACTCGGGGACTCCGGCTCCGCACGAGGTAGCTTGGAAGGCCTCTCCGACTCCGAGAGCCCGGGGCAGCGGTCAGGGCTAGGCGACCTGGCCCTCAAGGAACCAGGAGCCTCCACCGACGCTGCCCTCACGAGCTTTTTCTTCCTTCTGTGCTCCCAGATGGGAGACTCCCTTTCAGAGAAATCCCGACAGTGCTCAGGGTCAGACTCCCGAGATGTAGAGGTCTCTGACGAAGTCCAGGCCCGGCCGGACGCGGAGTCAGAGAAAATTCTCTCAAGTTGATGCTGATGGCTCCAAAGCGCCTTTGACGACATTTTGCTCCACAGGCCAGCGGGTCATGGTCGGGCCCAAGGCATCGGAGGCAGCAGTCATGTGTGTCAATGAGAGACATAAGTTTCTTGCACCAATCACACTTTTTGAACCCACTGGCAGCCATCGGGGGGAAAAGGGCCCCTGCAAAGTCAAAAGACCAGGCTGCCAGTGAAACACACAAAATGAGCGCGAACGCTAGTCACAAAGGACAAAAACCGAAAATCAAAACTCCGGACTCGATACCGGTGTACCGAGCCCAGATGGGAAGGGGAACCGGCGTCCAACCAGATAAGACAACGCGAAAATCACAGAAAAAAAATCAACTTTTTCCGGGTGACACGAACTCAAGTCCGTCGGGCTCCACGGAAAAAGAAAGACTGAGTAAGATGGCTCCTTTGGGCGGGAAGGGGACCACGCAGGCGCGCTGCATTCCCAAAGGCTTTCTTTGAAAGATGGGGGAAATGCTCTGCACAGGGGCTCTGTTGGCGCCGATGTCACCCATATGTGAGGACTGACTTCCTGCTTGGTCCTGGAGAACAAAGAAGCCAGGCACAGAAAACATGTACAGGGCACTGCAGGGACGTGCCTATTTCTGAAGAAAAACTCATTTCTGGGACATGGCAGCAGTGGCATATAAGGGAAGCACCGATGGGGGTGAAGCATAAGAAGCGGGGGGGGGGAGGGAACAAGGCCCATAGGAGTAATTACCAATGAGAACAAAATCAGTGTGACTGTCACATCTCTCCCACATATTTTAACTTCAGGCTTCAATGATGTTATCTTCTTAGAAACCTCTGGGCTTATATTTAGCCTGCTGCAGTCAACGTTCTTTTTAAGCACCAGTCACCATAGGTAAAAGAATAATCTGGATAGCAGCTGCTGCTGAATACTGAGACTTTGTAGTCAGCATTATAGCAGATAATGGTGATATGCAACCGCTATCTGGATGGCCCAACTCACAGACTTAGGATGGGTAAAAAGCTGTCCTTAGTTATGTGGACACTCATCCAATTAGGTTGAAAAATCACCACCATCTGGATAAGTTCTGGCTCTTCCCCAGCTCCACCCACAGACCGCCCCAGCACTATCTGGATAGTGCCATGGTAGTGATGGAAAATATTCAGTGGTACTAGCCAGATAGAATATTCAGCTCAGCAGCCTCCATGTTAGCTGTTGGGGGCATGACCAGTGTGTTCCTGGCAGTTAGGGCATGACCGAGTATCTTAACATGTGGTACACTTAATGCAAATGCTTCTAATGACATCAATAGAAGTGTTGCTAAGTCCACTCATGATAACTTGTCATATTACCACTGCATGTGCAACAACTGTCCTCATGCTAGTGGCAATGTGCTTGCCGTGCCCACATTCTGCCCATTCCCCAACCCATCACACAATGACCCATTACTGTGGGCTTTAACACATGGCTATTGGCATGTTCCCACATAAGTGCCCCTGGGTTACCAGTCGTCATGCATTAAAATACATGTTAATCAATAACCAGGCTTTAGTAAAAGGACCCCCTTAAGTCCTTTTGAATACTGAGCCCCTCAACTAAGAATCATTTACCTCCACAGATGTAAGAAAAAGATTTTAAGAAGTCATTGTTGTTCTGACATCAATTCTTCACAACCTCACATGTTAGAAAATAAATTACACATAAGAGATTGAGACACTGTCTTGAAGCAAAATAACTAAGAAGGTTAACGGAATATGGCCAAGTTTGGCCTGCAGAGAAACAGTAAAGACGCACCAAGTTTGAAAATGGCCAAATGCATTTTTATAGGTAAAGCAGTTCTAACTTCTGCAGCACAGAAGTTTTGATAAAGCAAAACATAGCAGTAAGGTCAAGACTAGTTTTCACTGCCTCTTCATTCTTCTCCACTCTCCCCGTCACAGACACTTCGGTAACGCACAGCTTAACCCAAATAAATCAATTAGAAATCCAAATATGCGCTTATTTACATTTTATAAAAATAAAAGCTTAAGTTGTGGGATAGATGTGTCAAGTCTTGGTGTTTTCACTTACAGCTGCCTTGGGGCAGGTATAAATATCGGTGCCTAGATTTTTCAAAAATGCACATAAAAATAAATAGTTTATAATTTGCGCACAAAAATTTGCATCCGACCCATGTTCTCCTCATGTGCATGCCCACAGTGAAATTAAATACTAATGGCAACCAGCTTTAGTATGATGTAGAGGTCCATTAACATACAAAAGTTACTGAAAATATGCGATTTACGTGCCGTGATTTGTGCAGGTTCATGTGGCTCTTTATAAAAAGTTACCACTGGACAGTTCCATTCAAGTTGTTTCTCCTCTCTTTTCCAGAAAAGAGACAACACAAGAATACACAGAGAGTAGAGGAGCTGTAAACAAATCTTTCCCCACTTCTGTTTCTAACTGATCTCCAAAGTTTTCAATACTACTGTATTGGCCCTCTTGCTCGTTTGTAATATGGCAAAACTAAAGGCGCATGCAAGAAGTCCCACAAACCCAATCCGTTTAGAAAACGGAGATACACCTGCAGCTTAGCCAAACTGCCGACGCCGGTGCGCGCGCAGAGAGACAGCGCGCGCGCACCTGTCAGCCCCGAGCGACAGAGAGGAAGCAAGGTCCCACCCGCCGACGGACGCCCCGCCGAAGCCACCGGGCAGTTCTTAGAAATGATTATCCCAGCGTTCACTCACTTTCGCCCACCAGCGCCTTCAAACCTCCCGGCGCCATCTTCCTCCTCTGCCCGCACCTCGCGCTTCCTGGTTTCAGCGCGAGGAGAATGGACGTCGCACTCCGTTCCGCGACGTCACTCCAGCCACCCCTCACGCTTCCTGGTTCAGCGCTAGGAGATCGTTCGTCGCCCTCCGTTCACCTTGATTGACACGAAGAAGAAAGGGGCGGGGCCGCGAGGAGCGGAGTAAAGTCATAAGCAGGATTCTTTGCTTGCTTTCCGCACATTGCATGTTTGCATAAGTATTATGGCCAATGTTGCTCTTTTCCCCTCTCTAGCCAAACGCTTGAGCATAGGCATAGGAACAGGTCTCTGGTTATTGATTAAACACAGATGACATTGTGGCAGCAGAGCGCAGACAAACCAATGATACCAGGAGTCTGTTCAGAAGGTCCAAATCATTTATTTGTGCACAAGTCTCAAGAAAGACAATTTCAAAATGGCTGAGCGATGTTCTCTGGCAAAACAACAACTTTCATAGACTTTTGCATAGACTTTCATTGGTCCCGGTAACCTCCCGTACCCCTTCTATTGGTCCCGGTACTGATATGATTATCCAATTATGTTCTTTGAGTGGGCTCAGCACCTGCTTTGCCCCCCTCCTAGTCCCAATTACAATGGCCAGTTCATCAACTTGTTACTTTCATACTTCCAAGGCCACTCAGCTAGTTTGTACGTGTAGGGAAGCAGGGCTCTATAACTTCTCTGTCAGCAATTTTAAACATATTTTTCTGTATTTTTCCATCAGTTCTGCTTGTCTAAGCTAATTCAATACTTTTCACTAAGTTCTTAAATCTACAGCAGCATATTGGGGGATGTGTAACTCCTATGGGCCTCTCCACAGGCTTCATTTACAGGTCAAGCTAGTTGGGCCTGCTTGCTTATGTCAGACACCGTGAATCACAGGCCTACACCTGCCACAACATCAAGATAAACGAGATAACTGTAGCAGCGAAGTGCAGACAATGAATAAATCCAGGAGTCAATTTACAGGGTCCAAGTCAATTTATTGTGCACAAGGCCCAGTTAGTCAAGCTTCAAAAAGGACTGAGCAAAGTTCTTACAGAAACATTAATTTATACATTTCTTTTCAGTTTGATACATGCAGACTTTCTATTGGCCCCAACGCCCCCTGCATCTGTCCAATCGGAGATCCCTCCTGGGCCTAGCACCCAGCTCCCTCCCTTAGGACCATTCTAACAATGGCACAGTTTCTAGGTTTGGATACTTCTCTACTGCAAGGTCGTTTCTGGCTCTAGGAATGCAAGTATTGAAACATTTCTATCTTCAGAACACAAGAGAATAATGAAAGATTTATGAATTCATATAAAACTTCTTATTAAGCAGTTTAAAACAGTTTTCTCATTTTTCACAGATGTTTGGTTCTTTCTAGCTATGATGGGGGTTGGAATCAGGGCCTAGCTTACAGGCCTTTCATATTTGCAGGCTGTCGTAGGCCATAGCCTGCCACATTCCCCCCCTTTGATTATTCCCACCCGCAAATGAGAAAGGGTGAGAATTAAATCATATATTATACTGGTGTAACAGCACCACCTTGGGGTATAGGGTAATATTGCCACATAGCTAATATTCCTGATCGTGTAACCGGTCTAGTCCCGGACCTCTGGGTTCCCTATCTCAACCAGCAGCTTTGGAGACAGAAACTCCTCCTTTTTATGATGTCACAGGTATATCTCCCCGGTATCCATCTCCTGCCTTCAGTTACCTCAGTCTCCAAGCAGCTGGATAGATAGGAGCCCGCGCAGTCGGGCTCACTGGAGAAATTGTTTTTACCTCTTTGATTTTATTTCCTTATTTTTACCTCCTTCTTGGGGTTTTTCTTTCTTAGAGAGAGCTTCTGCCTTATTGAACTGTGCCTTTTAATTTGCCTGCAGGCTGCTCTCTCTCTCTCTTTTCCCTTTTTCCCCCTCTTTCTTTAGCCCCCCTCCCCTCCTGTTCCCCTCCCCTCCCCCGAGTTTTTCTGACTTTCTCAGTAGGCCTCAGACTCTGCTCGCTCCCTGGGATCCCCCCCGGCCCGGACAGCTGCCGTTTGGGGGTGAGATCCGGGGGTCGGCCTAGCCAGCGCCACACAGAGGTCTGCCTGTTAGTGCGCTGACAGGCCCTCCCGTTAGCAGACCAGCTCCGAGGTGTGTGTGCAGCTTCCGGCGTGTCTTCACCACGCGCGGTGAACGGAGCGGTCCCAGCCCGGTGTGTGTGCTGCAGGCACCTTCCCCTCAGCTGCCCGGAGGTAAGCGGCACGTTTTTCTGGGCGCGGGGGTGGTGATTAGCTTTTGGCGCCAAAGGAGTGAGCTGCGGGCCTGACCACGTGGCGTCTCAGCGTTGGAGTGACGCTGCTGCGACTGGCGGCTTTTGTTCTGGGCAGGCTCTCCGTGCCGATTCGGGGTGTCTTGTATGCCTGGTTCGTGCAGGATACGTTTATTCTTTGGATTGCTGTTTTTTTTTTCTCTGCGCTGTTGGTGTAAGTAAAAAATAAAAATAAATAATAAATAAATAAATAAAACAGACACTACGGGGGCCCTTTTCCTGCCTTTCTCCTGGAGCGTGTGTAGGTCTTGGGTGGGGAGGGGCTTTCCAGACAAGTTATTTTTCTCACTCTTTTACCATGCCTTCTAAGCCTCTCTGCTTAGTCTGTGGCATGAAGAAGGGGTCTCCTTCCGGGGTGTGTAAGGCCTTGCCAAGGGATTCCGATGTCCTGGACCCTCCCGGTGTTGCTTCGACGGATGGTCCAGGCGCACCATCAGAGGGCTCTAGCGTGCCACTTCCTGAGTTACCCCTGGGGGATCCTGTGGCGGGCCCCTCCTCGGCCCTGGTCACGTCTTCTCCTCCTCCTGCGTTCCCCGCAGATTTGTCTGCCATTTTCTCCAAGACATTTGTAGCACTCCTTCAGCAGTCTTTCTTGGCATTCGCTCAGCAGGGCAAGGGCCCGGAGGTTTTGACTGGGGTTAAGAGGGCCGCGTCTCCGGCTCCGGCTGTGGGCCCTGCCAGTAGCGCCAAGAAGCCGCATCTGGAGGGTCTGCTGGCGGACTGTTCAGTGTCTTCGGAGGGACCACTGTCTGATGGTGAGGTCCCAGATTTTGACGCTGAGGAGGATCTGGAAGAGGGCGAGCTAGCTGAGAGGGAAGACCAAGCGCGAGTCGTGCACGTCTTCCGCAGGGAGGAGCTTCCTGCTTTGATACTAGAGGCCCTCAAGACTTGTGATAAGGAAGCTTATCATAGTTCAGGAAGGAGCTATAGTAGAGGTGAATTGGCTCTGAACAAGCAACCTGTCTTTTCTGGTAGAAATAATAAAACAGAATGTTTCCATAAAAGACTACCAGTCCCAGAATGCACCAGGTTTCCAACAGCCACTAGAAGAGCTGAAGTGGGGAAACGTGTGTTCAATCAGGAGAGCTATGAAGTAATCCCCAAGCACTCATCTCCAAGGTCAGGGCTTGATTCAGCACAGCTGCACTGTGCTAGGGTGGAGCATCCCTCTAAACAGGTTAAAAGTAAAGATTATTCTACACAGAATCATCATCTTGATCAGCTGGAGCCACAGCAGAGGCAGCAGAAGCCAGAGCTGACGGACAGAGAGAGCAAGAAACACTTTGGAAGAAAGAAGAGAAAAGCATCTTGGAGGTCTAGAGGAGTCCATAGCAGTACGTGTGCTGGGAGTAATTCCAGAGGCAGGCATACTCCATTGGACTGGAGGAAACCAGAGGAGTGGGGTTGCAGTGCCAGGAATCCCCGGACGGCACCTGTGAGGGAGACGGCTGCATTGGGAAGGGACCCTAAGACCAGTGCAAGAAGGTATGTGAAGAGAGACCCAGTGTCCAGGGATCTTGATTGGAAGGCTGGACATAAAAACTGGACTACATACTGGCCAGGATATTTGGAGAGGAACCCTAACTGCAATGGAAGCTCAGGTATGAACACTGATCTATGCCCTAGCTATTCACTTGGAAGTCAGCAGGGAAACAAGTATTGTTCTGAGAGTGCTCCATTAAGAAATTCCTCTGTGCCAATCCATGATATTGATTCTATGATAGTTGAAGAAGAAGGAGACATTGTAAATGAACAGTGTGAATACATGGATTGCTCTCTGTCTAAACTTCTGTGGTAATATATTTTCACAAAATACAACAACCATCACAAAGAAATATAAACTTGTTCTTTAATCTACTCAGAAAAGCTTCTGAGTAGGATTTGAGCCACGTGTAGAAAATAAACCAGCCAAGAGGATTGCAGCTGGTTAATTGTTAGCAATTGAGCCTTGCCTAATTGCCTGTGAGCTCTGAAGGGACACTTCTGGGTATGTGTGTAGCTGGGTTTAAAAAAGGTTTGGACAAGTTCCTGGAGGAAAGGTCCATAAACCATTATTAAGAAGGGACCCAGGATATCAATGCTTGAACCAATACAAGCATTGTGGAACCTGTGTCCCTTGGGGAAACTGCTAGGTACGTATGACCTAGATTGGCCACTGTTGGAAACAGAATACTGGGCTTGATGGACCTTGGTCTGACCCAGTATGGCATATCTTATGTTCTTATGTTCTTTTCCTTTTGCATCACACTTCCTCTTCCTATCCTGACATCACCCCATTAAATAACTGTCTTTCCTTGGTATCCTCCTGGTTATCTTCCAACTGTCTTGTTCTTAACGTCTCCAAGACTGCTGCTATCTGGTTTCCTCACACCTCTGCTTGTCCCTCTCTTACTCCTTCCTTTTCTGGCTCCTCTATTTCTTTAGTACCTAAGCTTCGTTATTTAGGTGTTCTGCTTGATAGCACCCTTACATTTGCTGATCATATCTCCCAGGTTTCTCGTCGTTCCTTCATTTGTCTCCGAACCATTCGTACTGTCCGTCCATTCTTATCCTCTCAAGCTCTGATCACTCTCCTTCTCTCACTCGTCATTACTAGACTTGATTTTTGCAATTCCATATTCATTGGTATCCCTCAGTATCAGCGTCAACGATTACAACTTCTACAGAACACAGCGGCCCGGATGATTACCCATGCTTCCCCCCGCAATCATATCACTCCCATCCTGCAACAGCTTCATTGGCTCCCGGTAAAATTTCGGTCACAATTCAAGATCCTTACACTTGTTCATCGTGCAATGTATTCCCACAGACCTCAATATTTAGCCGACCTGTTAACATTTCACACACCCACCCGGAGTCTTCGCTCTATTCATATCAACCGTTTACACCTCCCCTCCCCCTCACAAGCACATCTACAGGTCACCAGACAGTCAGCCTTCTTCTACGTCGGCCCCTCCCTGTGGAACTCCCTGCCCATTGCCTTAAGATTGGAAGAGTCTTATCCCAAATTTCGTTCCCTACTAAAGACCCACCTTTTCTCCACTGCTTTCAACCTCCCCCTATACCCTTCACTCTCCTTCCCCTCTACTTTATGAGTCTCATTACCCTCTTCTTGATCTCTCTCTTTCCTGTCTCTATTGTTTGTATTTCCTTTCTTTCTTTCTCTTTCTTTTTTTTTTGAATTGTAAACCGCCCCGGTGTAATGGGGGGCGGTATATCAAATGCTTGATAAACAATAAACAATAAACGATAAACAATGTACAAGAAGTTATCCTTAAAAAAAGAACAGTTTTTCCTTACTTTGTGGGTTTTGGTTTGTTTTTGAAGCACTGCTAAAAAGATATTAGCAGGAGCCTACAGAAAGACCTGTCTGTTCCCATCCAGGTCTTTATTGATTGATTTGATTGCTTAAAAAGTTCAGTTGTTGTTTTTCCTGATTTGTTTTTCTAAATATAATACTGAAAGCAAGTATCCTTTTTGTGCTACCAAGTACATCTGTGTTGGGAGAAATAACCCATAAATAAAATATATTTTATTTGCTTTACACTCGAGCAAGCACAACTAATTTATTGTGAACGGCTGATTCTGGTATGAATGGACTACATTTCCCACAATCCTTTGCAAGTCATATTAATATTTGCCTTTGCCAAGACTGTGGACATTCTCACCCAGCGCCCCCGTTTACAGACTTTAAATATGCCGGTTCCAGGGACAGCGGAAGATGACACCCTAGAGGATCCCCTGCTTCAGGTTTATAGGAAGACTCAGAAGGTGTTCCCGGTTCATAGGGTGTTCAGTGAGATGATCCAGGAGGAGTGGAACCTGCCTGAATCGCCTTTGAGAGGTGCCAGGGTCATGAGCCGCCTTTATCCTTTGTCAGATCAGGATAAGGAGGTGTTTAAGTCACCCAAGGTGGATGCCGCTGTCTCGGCAGTCACCAAGAAGACTACTATCCTGGTAGAAGGCAGTACGGCTCTCAAGGATGCTTAGGATAGGAAGTTAGATGTGTTGCTGCGGCAGGTTTTTGATGTGAATGCGCTGTCCCTGCAAGCGGCTATCTGCGGTGCCTGGGTCGCTAGGGCCTGTCTTCGCTGGTCTCAGCGGCTTCAGGAGAGCTCGGACGATGCTGGATCCGGCGAGGCGACTAAGCTGGAGTATGGCGCGGCATACTTAGCCGACATTCAGTATGATCTCATGCGGGGTTTAGCCAAGAGCATGGCGTCCACAGTAGCGGCTCGTCGGTACCTGTGGCTTCGCAACTGGGCTGCAGATAGTGCCTCCAAGGCTAGATTGAGCAGGCTTCCTTTCAAGGGTCGCCTATTGTTTGGGGAGGACTTGGAGAAGCTGGTTAAAGACTTAGGAGAATCTAAAGGGGGCAAGTTGCCAGAGGACAAGCCTAGGCCTAGCAGACAGTTTTCGGCTGGAAGGGGACAGCAGCGCGAATTTCGACGTTTTAGGTCCCCTAGATTCGGTTCTGCTCAGAGAGGCCGTTTCTCTAGCAGAGGTCAGCCCTTTCGGGGGTTTCGAGGCGCGGGAAGAGGCTTTGGTTCGTCGGCCTCTTCCTCCTCCTTCGCTACCAAAAAGCCACAATGAGATAAGGGGGGCCCAGGCACCCGTACTCCCTGTAGGGGGGCGGTTGCAGGAGTTTCACGCTGCCTGGGCCCGAGTCACTTCAGATCAGTGGGTGTTGGAAGTTGTGCGAGACGGGTACGCTCTGGAATTCCTGCGGCTGGTGCGGGAGTCCTTCGTGCTCTCCCCCGGAAAGTCATCCGCCAAGCGTGAGGCATTGCGAGCGACGGTCCGGAGGCTTCTAGAGCTCAGGGCGATTGTGCCCGTGCCGCCCGACCAACGCGGCGCCGGTCACTACTCGATTTACTTCGTCGTCCCCAAGAAGGACGGGGGCATTCGTCTGATCTTGGATCTCAAGGGCATAAATCGCTGTCTCCGCGTTTCCCATTTCCATATGGAAACCTTGCGGTCGGTCATCGTAGCAGTGCAGAGTGGGGAGTTTCTCACCTCGCTGGACTTATCGGAGGCGTATTTGCACATTCCCGTCCGACAGGAGCATCACAAATTTCTCCGGTTCGCAGTCCCCTTCGGTCATTTTCAGTTTCGAGCGTTGCCTTTCGGCTTAGCGACTGCGCTGCGGACCTTCACCAATGTGATGGTCGTGGTGGTGGCAGCCCTCAGAAAGGAGGGGATCTTGGTGCACCTGTACCTGGACGACTGGCTGGTTCGAGCGAAATCCAGGTCGGAGAGTGTCTCAGCCACGGCTCGCGTAGTAGCCTTTCTGGAGGAGCTGGGTTGGGTTGTCAATCGGTCAAAGAGTCACTTGGTTCCCTCTCAGATTTTGGAGTATCTGGGAGCTCGCTTCGATACCAAGATCGGAAAGGTGTTTCTGACGGCGGAAATTGGTGACCTGGTTTCTTCAGTACAAGGCGCCTTCGGCGTGGCATTATCTTCAATTGCTGGGCACTATGGCGGCGACCATCAAGACGGTTCCCTGGGCGAGGGCTCACATGAGGCCTCTACAGAGAGCATTGCTTCTCCGCTGGTCGCATCAGCAGGACTCCCTGTCCAAGAGGTTGCCCTGTCCGGTGGATACTCGGCGGTCCCTGCAATGGTGGTTGCTTCCCGAGTCCCTGGTGACGGGGAGGGAGCTGACTACCCCGGCCTGGGTGCCCGTGATGACGGACGCCAGCCTCTTGGGCTGGGGCGCTCATTGCTCCGGAGCGTTTGCACAGGGACAATGGTCGAGTCAGGAAGCAGCGTGGTCTATCAACAGGCTGGAGTTGCGGGCGGTGACGCTAGCGTTGCAGGCGTTCCATCCACTGGTTCAAGGCAAGGCGGTCCACGTGTTTTCCGACAATGCCGCGGTGGTGTCTTATGTCAACAGACAGGGCGGCACCGGCAGTACGAGACTGGAGCTCGAGGCCGCAGTCCTGTGCGAATGGGCCGAGGTTCACCTTCTGGACCTGTCAGCCGCACATGTCGCCGGAGTGGAAAATGTGCAGGCGGACTTCCTCAGTCGGGTTCGGGTGGATCTGGGGGAATGGGTCCTCCATCCCGAAGTCTTCGACATGATAGTGCGCCGGTCATGGATCTCATGGCGACCTTTGCCTTGGCGAAGGCCAGCCGCTTTTACAGCAGGCGACGCGAAAGGATGTCAGAGGGCTTGGACGCGCTCGTGCAGCCTTGGCCCAGGGAACAGTTGCTGTATGTGTTTCCCCCGTGGGTCCTCGTAGGCAGAGTTCTGCAGCGGATCGAACAGTACCGGGGTCAGGTCGTCCTGATCGCCCCGGATTGGCCTCGGCGGCCGTGGTACAGGGATCTGATGCGGTTGGTAGTAGCGAAGCCTTGGCGGCTCCCGTCTCATCCGGATCTTCTCGCACAGGGTCCTCTCTTCATGCCTCGCTTACGGCCTGGCTCTTGAAAGGGCGTGGCTGAGGGCCAGAGGTTACTCCTCGGCGGTTGTTTCTACCCTTTTGCAAGCCCGGAAAAGTTCTACCTCGCTAGCGTATGTCCGTGTCTGGCGGGTTTTCGAAACCTGGTGTCTGGACAGGAAGTTCGAGGCTTTGCGAGCTTCCATTCCGCAGATCCTGAATTTTCTGCAGGATGGGTTTGCTAAGGGTTTGGCGGCGTCGTCGTTGCGCATTCAGGTGGTGGCCTTGTCCTGTTATTGTGGTAAAGTAGGGGGCTGGCCACTCGGTTGCCATGCTGATGTCAAGCGATTCTTGCGGGCGGGATCCTTACTTCGCCCGCCGGCGCAGCCATTCGTTCCAAAGTGGCATCTCCCATCCGTTTTATCCGCGCTGGAGCACGAGCCTTTTGAGCCTCTATCGAGGGCGTTGCTCAAGGACCTTACCTTAAAAGTTGTGTTTCTGGTGGCCATCTGCTCGGCTCGGAGGATTTCCGAGTTGTAGGCGCTTTCTTGTCGGGAGCCTTATCTCGTATTTTTCCCGTCGAAAGTGGTTTTGCGAACTGTGCCGGCCTTCCTTCCTAAGGTGGTCTCGCCTTTTCATGTGAAGCAGGAAATTTCCCTTCCGGTCTTTTCACATTCTGCAGGTTCTTCGGGTTCGCGAGGGTTGCGCTTGCTGGATGCTCGGAGGACGCTTAAGAAGTATCTTCAGCGTACGGACAGTTTTCGCAAATCCGACAGGCTTTTTGTCCTTTTTGCGGGGCCCAGGAAAGGGGAAGCGGCGTCGAAAGGGTCCATCGCGAGGTGGGTCAAGCAGGCTATTGCCTCGGCCTATATCTCGAGCGGTCGACCGGTCCCAGATGGCCTGCGAGCTCATTCCACTAGGGCACAGGCTTCGTCTTGGGCTGAAGTGCGTCTGGTGTCTCCGGTGGAGATTTGTAAAGCGGCGACATGGTCGTCCCTGAACTCTTTTGTGAAGCACTACCGTCTGGATGTGCAGAGGGCGGAGGAGACCGTTTTTGGTTCAGCTGTACTTCAGGCTGGTCTCCCGGGGCCCTCCCAGTTTTAAATCTTTCACTGCTCTGGTACTTACCCAGAGGTCCGGGACTAGACCGGTTACACGATCAGGAAGGGGAAATTAGACTTACCTGCTGATTGTTTGTTCCTGGAGTGTAGCCGGTCTAGTCCCGTATCCCTCCTTAGGGTTGCACTTTTTCCAGTGCCTGTAGTACTGCAGTCATTACAGATAAGCGTGTCTCTTCAGTGTTTTCTATAGCGGGTTGTTCTCTCTTTTGGAGTAGGGAGAAGCCTGCGTCAGTTTAAGTCACGGTTTCTGTCATACGTTTTGGGGGTGGCGGGGGGATGATCTTTGTTGCATCTTTTTGCTTCTCTCTCCGGTGAGTCTGCTTTGTCAATAGGTTACTGAAGGCAGGAGATGGATACCGGGGAGATATACCTGTGACATCATAAAAAGGAGGAATTTCTCAGTCTCCAAAGCTGCTGGATGAGATAGGGAACCCAGAGGTCCGGGACTAGACCGGCTACACTCCAGGAACAACAATTAGCAGGTAAGTCTAATTTCCCCTTTTCGTAGCTGCCTTCCGTTCTACAGTATTATCAATAACTGAGGTTATCATGCGTAAGCAAAGGGGTAAGAAACATGGGAGCAACAAGCATACAGCTAATATAATAATACAATGAATACAAGGGTCTTCAGACCACCTAACCATGAAAACGCTGAACCAAACCACCCATCGAGCTTCAGGCCATGCCAGGTCTGAACAGGCACATATGCTTGTGTGCGCATTTGAGTAGCTATATCTTCAACAACGTGTCCATTATTATCAATCTGCAAACAACAGTTGGTTAAATTCAATTTTCCACACTCTCCACCTTCAGCTGCTAACAAATAATCTAGAGCTAAACGATTCTGATAAATAGCTGTGCGCATTTGTGTACTTTGCTTAGCCAAAAGAGTTAGTTCTTTGCTAGTTTCATTGGTTATTATTTCAACAACAGCTTGTAAGCGTATAATACGATTTATCATATACATAGAGGAGTACGATATCCCCATGTCCCATCTTGCTCCCAAGTAGCAGGTCCATAGTATGAAATGATTCTCTCAGGTGGCCACTCCTCATCATTCCATTTGTCCCATTGGCCTATTTTCAAGACCCCTCGTTTCTGTCGACTCCTGTACACAGGAAAACCCAGTTGTTCTCCATGGGACAAAGGAAAAAGGAAGGTCGTATGGTTCCCAATGCACATGCTCCTCCCCAGTGATGAGGAAGCCTAGCATATGCTCGGGTTCCACAGATCCAGTACAGTCCAGATGGTGCTTGCCAGGTATTATAAGATGCTAGATTAGTCCAGATGCTGGCAAGATTAGGGAAACGGACTAAAGGGTTGGAGGGCTCTGGAGCATTGATTCCTGACCACCAGGACGTCTTCTTCGTGGTACTGTTGTAGAACTTCTGATTAAGACAGACCAGCTGTCCAACCTCCATGTTAAACTGTGGTCCAGAGCGAGCAAAACATAAGTTACCAACAATGGGGTGGGCCAGTACCCACTCACTAGTAGTGTTATGTAAAGCAGTCTGATTATAAGGGATAGAATAGTTCACTTCTTGTGCCTCCCAGGGCCATTGGTCTCCCATCTTAGTTCCTCCACAGAAGAGGCAGTCCGAAATGTGGAGACTAGATGCTACTGCCGCAGCAAGCTCAAGGAACAAGTTTTGGGAGGCATGAGGAATCTCAAACTCTGCTTTCATGGCCTCATAAAAAGAGTGATGTATTCGATAAGGTGCAGATACATGAGTCTTAGTATTCAGCTCCTATACCTCCTCCTGCTATTCGTAACCCAAATCTATACCCCTGCTTCCCCTGGCTGGGGTTAAGTATGATGAGCCGCACCAGGTTACAGGCACCTTTCTTACATTTCTTAGGCTCCGGCAATGATCATTTTTCCAAGATGGCCACTTGTTGATCTCCATCTCGTCCCATAGGCGCACCAGTCCAAGTAGCATAATACACGCATTCCCACTTGGGACAGTAGTAAGCATCTTTAAATGATGTGCTGTAGACGGTTGGGGAAGATTTTCCAGTACACTTTCCCCATCCGTATGCTCCTTCACGACACACATATTTATCATCATAGTAGTAGGCTTGCTCCCAATATCCACACTTGTGATAGGCATTTCTGTTTATCACATCACAAGCGTCAAAACTCAAGGTAACATGCTTTGTGGGATCAGGGAGCTGTCGTGTGGCATTTATGAGGGCTCCATCCTCATCATTTCATCGTATCTCAAGTACATAATAGGAGGGATTCTGCTGGGGGTAATAACAAGTCTTACTTTTCCCCTTCGTACAGATATTTAACTCTGTACCATTGTACACACACCGGCTAACTATACCAGTGCAAGTATAGTAGGAATGATAAAGTAAAGTCTGAGTGACCTTTAGTCCAGTTCAGGTGGTAGTTATACAAGCTGCACAAGGGGGTAAGGCAAAAGTCTTTTCCAGGAATCCCAGGACCATTACTCCCATAAGGCAATAGTGGAGGAACATTGTGATTACAGTCTTTAGAGGTCAACTGAAATGTTGGGTACGATGAACTTGTAGGGTCTTTTCTTCTTCTTCTCTGCTTCGATTGCCACCCTTGCGTGACAGGAGTAGGATTGTAGATTCTGAAGACTCTTACAACACCGGTTGTCTCCGCAATGTGAGTCGCAATGGAGTCTCAGGGTCATTTACTGAAGTCCATTGACCAGGTTCAAGAGCAGCTGCTGGCTTGTGATGCTGCAGCAGTGCTAGGAGCTATAGAACCAGATGGTGACCCGGTGGAAGGTCCGGGTACTGCAGCTAAAAGCAAGATTTTCCCTTCTCAGCACAAGATTCACATAGATAATCAGCCAACACAACTCACCTCGGGGGAGGGGAGAAGCAGAGTTGCTGATTGGGCACGCCCTAGCTGGAGGCGGGCTCCCCAGAGCAGAAGCAGCTTGTTAAACCGGAAGAAGGAAGAAGGAGTGAGAAGGAGTTGGAGATTCAGTTGGAGACTGAGAGAAGGAACCAACCGAGGAGGTGGAAGAAAATACAGGAATCAGATGAAGCAGGTGTGTGCTTTAGAGATGAAGTAGCCTTGAATGCCAGAGCCTTTGATTGTGAAGGAGAAACGTTCCCCAGCTGCAATTCCAGGAGAACACGTGTAAAGCCAAGAAGCAGGTACCAGGGAGACTCAGTGCACAGCAGAACCTTCTGGGAGAAGGAGAAGGGCGTGGCACTGAGAGACCCAAGGGTAAAGCCTAGGCTTTTGGAACAGAGAGCTGATCAATGGAATGAATGGCAGACGGCTGACAAACATCCAGGAATTCCTCAGCACAAGGTACAGGGTAGTTTTAATACTGATAACAGCTTTTATGAGAAGCCAGACTGTGTGAATGCATATTTCAAACCCCAGGGAAAGCCCAGGTTTTATGAGAGCAGTTGGCTGCAACCAGAAGCTTATTCAGTTAAACCCTGTTTGTCTCCCCAAACTGCTGACAAGATTAACAAGCAAGCTAGCTATAAGGACATAGCAGATATATTTGCCAGAGACATTTGCCAGAAGGTTTCAGGAAGCTCTAAGTTTGATTTGCTGCCCACAAATGTTTCACCTGCAAATGAACTGGTTTACCCAGCACTTGATAACAGAGACAAGTGGGGGAGGGGTAACTCCACTGCAGTGAATGAGCAGAGTAACCAGGCTGAAGCACTCCTGAGAGACTTTAAAGCGTTCCTAGAGAAACGTAATATTCCTGGACCTAGGATAGTTGAACCAGTACAGAGTCCAGAAGCACCAGTACCATTGGCTCATTCCTTACAGATGCAGGATTTGAGTCAGCCAATGGACTGCTCGACGTGCCTTGTAGATAAGAAATAGTCAAGCAAAGCTTGTGTGGTCATTCATTATAAAGTGATAAAGTGTACACTGTCAAAGTTCCTTACCTGAAGAGCTTATGAGAAAGTTATAAGAATAAGCTAAAGCAGAAGTTGGAAACAGTGCCTGAACTTTATTGTTTGCCTGTGGTTTAAGTGTTTTCAAGTACAGCTCACATGACTGGAATGTGAGGTGCTGTGAAAAAATGAAATTAGATCTTACCTGCTAATTATCTTTCCTTGAATATTCTCCGGGCCAGTCCAGGGAAGGTTAGGTTGTCAATCCCCTTCAGCAGCTGAGGATATGAAGACATCAAGTTTTCTTGAGCCGTGAAGCCACTCCCCCTGAGGTCAACTGCCAGTCTTCTTTATGACAAAGCAGCATACTAATATTGAACTGAAATAAAACATAACATCAACTCTTATAAACTGAATATATTCTATAGTCCTACAGAAACAGAGGAATGTATAATCTTCCGTTTCATAAAATTTATAATTAAATTTTTTTTTTTTTTAAATAAACGATTAGCTATCTATACAAAGATAAAAGCATAGAAGCCCCGATACTTTCTCTTCCTCTTCCTCTTCACACTAAAAGGGTGGGGCCCTGGACTGGCCCGGAGAATATTCAAGGAAAGATAATTAGCAGGTAAGATCTAATTTCATTTTCCTTTCCATTTCTCCGGGCCAGTCCAGGGAAGGTTAGGGCAATACCAGAGCAGTTCCTAAACTCGGGAGGGACCGGCCAACCCTGCAATAAGAGCTGACGCGCCCACTCTTGCATCTTCCCTGGCATGAACATCCAAGCGGTAATGTTTTGAAAACGTATGCAGCGAAGACCACGTCGCTGCTCTACAAATATCTACCGGAGGCACAAAAGCAAATTCCGCCCAGGAGGTTGCTTGAGCCCTAGTAGAATGTGCTTTTAAGCCAACCGGTGGAGACTTTCCCACAGCTTGGTAAGCTGCTGTAATAGCACATCGTACCCAACGAGCAATTGTTGACTTTGAAGCTGGATGCCCCTTTCTGGGCCCAGCATACTGAACAAATAGTCTATCCGTCTTACGAAAGGGTTTGGAAATTTTAAGGTAATTCTTTAATACACGACCGAGATCTAATTTCTTGAGAGCTCGATCGATCGGAGAATTTGATAAATTCGAAAAAGTAGGTAACACCACCGACTGATTAATATGAAAAACAGAAAGTACTTTCGGTAAAAAACTTGGGACTGTGCGAAGCACCACCCGTTCAGGCAGAAATTGCAAATAAGGCTCTTGACAAGACAAAGCCTGCAAATCCGAAATTCTCCTAGCCGAACACAAAGCTACTAAAAACGCTGTCTTCCATGAACATTCTCGTGGAGATTGCGAAGAAATAGCAGCCAATGATGAACTTGATAAAGCCTCTAGAACAATATTCAAATCCCACGGAGGCACAATCTTACGTAATGGAGGCCGAAGAATTTTTGCCGCCTTAAAAAATCTTTGAACATCTGGATGAAACGATAATCTACGATTTTGAACCAATCCCCTAAAACATGATAATGCGGCTACTTGAACCTTAAGAGTATTAACCGCTAAACCTTTATCTAAGCCTTCTTGAAGAAACAAGAGCAATTGTGGTAAAGAAGCTACCCGTGGAAGAACATTCTGTTGTTTATACCAATGTTCGAATAACCTCCATACTCGGACATAAGCAAGAGATGTTCTCGGCCTCCTAGAATTAAGCAATGTAGCTACCACAGAACTTGCATAACCTTTACGTGTTAAACGAGCCCTCTCAAGAGCCAAGCCGTAAGCAAGAAGCGATCCACTTGTGGCATGAGAACGGGTCCTTGAAATAATAGATTGATCCTGACCGGCAGACGCCAAGGAGGCGCTATTAGAAGCCGCTTTAGATCCGCATACCAAGGACGGCAAGGCCAATCTGGTGCAATCAGAATCACGGAACCTCGGTGTCCCGCTATGCGTTGAAGAATACGATTCACCATTGGCCACGGAGGAAAAACATACAAAAGTACGTTCTCCGGCCAAGGTTGAACTAGAGCATCGAGACCCTCTGACATGCGTTCCCTTCGTCTGCTGAAAAATCGGCTTGTTTTGGCATTGCTGAAAGTTGCCATTAGATCCATAACCGGTTGACCCCATTTTAAGGTCAACTCGTGAAAAACCGCCACATTTAATTCCCATTCTCCTGGGTCTAAAATGTTGCGACTGAGATAATCTGCCTGAATATTCTCTCTGCCCGCTACGTGAGTCGCTGATAACGCCAGAAGATGGCCCTCCGCCCAAGCCATTAACTTCTGACATTCGCTTAGAAGAGAAGACCTTTTCGTCCCTCCTTGCCGATTGATATATGCTACCGTGACAAGATTGTCCGAGAACAAACGGACCGCCTTTCCCGTGAGAAGACGTTCGAAGTGCAGAAGAGCCAATCGAGCTGCACGCAACTCCAACATGTTGATCGACCATAAGGTCTCCTCCTGAGACCAAAAACCTTGAACCACTTGAGTTTGACAATGCGCTCCCCAGCCTGTTAAACTGGCATCGGTGGTGACTAAAATCCATGTGGGCTCCTGCAAAGGAATGCCTGCTGACAGATGTACAGGGTCCGACCACCACTCCAGACTCTTTCTTACTACTTCTGGGCAACATAGACATTGAGACAGCGGGTGAAGCTGCGGAGACCAACGGGAAAGCAGAGCCTGTTGCAACGGTCTCATGTGCGCTCTGGCCCATGGAACCAGATCCAAAGCTGCCGCCATGGATCCTAAAAGTTGCAAGTACATCCAGGCCGATGGAGCCTGGACTTTTAAAAACATCTTCACCTGCTGTAATATTTTGTTTATTCTGACTTCCGTCAAGAAAGCTGCTCCTCGAACAGTGTCGAATAAGGCCCCTAGATAAGTCAGTTGCTGAACCGGCCGCAATTGACTCTTTGCCTGATTTATGACCCAACCCAGTTGTTCCAAAAGTTGAACAACTCGAGCCGTTGCTACTTCTGAAGCCAAATGAGAATCTGCTCTGATCAACCAATCGTCGAGGTAAGGATGGACTCTGATGCCCTCTTTTCTCAGAGCAGCCGCTACCACTACCATGAGTTTTGTGAAAATCCGCGGAGCCGTGGCAAGGCCAAAGGGTAGTGCTTGAAACTGGAAATGACCCATTGGAAGTGCAAAACGTAAAAACTTTTGATGAGAAAGCCTTATTGGAATGTGAAGATAAGCCTCCATAAGATCTATTGACGAGAGGAATTCCCCTGGGCGCACTGCTCGAAGTACCGTGCGCAGAGTCTCCATGCGAAAATGAGGCACCCGCAAAGCACGGTTGACGCCCCTGAGATCGAGTACTGGGCGAAAAGAATCCTCTTTCTTCGGAACGACGAAATAGATCGAGTATCGACCTTGACCGTACTGGTCTTGCGGCACAGGTATTATAGCCTGTAGGCGTAATAGATGAAAAATCGTCCCCATTATCGCTTTTTCCTTTGACCCTGGAGCACAGGGAGACAGGACGAAAGCTGGAGACAAGGGGAAAGCGAAATCTAGTGCATACCCTTTTTGAACTATCTCCAACACCCATTTGTCTGTGGTGATTTCGGTCCAGGCTTTTAAAAACCTCTGTAGACGGCCTCCTACAGGAACAAATGCCTGGACCAGGAGACCTTCATTGTGGCTTTTTGGATGTGTTTTGAGAAGACGGGAAGTAAGATCTACCGTAGCCTCTTGCTCCACGAAAGGACTGACCACGAAATCTCGCACGACCTCTGGAATAAGGAACAACTCGTGCCCCTCGAAATCTCCTAAAATCTCGTCCGGCACCTCGAGAACCTCCTACACCACGAGCGGGCCTTTGCCTATCTTCAGGTAAACGACCCCCTTTAGAATCATTTAAATCTTTTACAATTTTGTCAAGTGCTTCTCCAAAAAGCAATCTCCCTTTGTATGGTAATTTGCTAAGACGCGATTTAGAAGACACATCTGCTGCCCAGTTACGCAGCCACAAGAAACGTCTAGCCGCAATCAGCGCTGCCATTGACTTAGCAGCAATCCGGAGCAGATCATAAAAGGCATCTGCCATATAAGCAGCAGCCGATTCTAACTTAGCGATTTCTGCTCCCCGCAACAACTCTGGATTCCCAGATATATCTCCTTGAAGCCACCGAATGGATGCTCTAGACACATATGCCCCACAAACAGCGGCTTGTAGGGCTAAAGCAGAAGAATCAAATGATTGCTTAAGAAAGACTTCTAACTTTCTATCTTGCAAATCCTTAAGAGCAGCTGTTCCCTCAACTGGAATAGTAGTTTTCTTTGTTACCGCTGCCACTATTGCATCCACCTTAGGCATTTTTAATAAATCCTTTTCTTCCTGCGGTAAAGGATACAGGCGGGATAAAGCACGGCTACCACGAAGCGTAGCTTCTGGACATTCCCATTCGGACTCAATCATTTGCCTTATGACCCGGTGCATTGGGAAGGAGCGCTGTTTCGCTTTGAACCCTTGCAATAAAGGATCCTCTAAAGTATCCTGAGATTCAGCTGGAAGCAATAGATTTAATGCAGATAAAGAATGGGAAATGAGAGCTGAAAGCTCCTCTTTCCGAAAAACCCGAAACATATTGGGGTCCTCACCAGGAGCAATTTCACCGTCTTCCAGCTCTTCACAAGGCACATCCAAACCTGAAACAGAAAGAACTTCTGTTTCCTCTTGAGCTAAAGCTACAGGGAGCTGAGAAGCGAAAAGATCCAAAGGATCCTTAATGATCTCTTTAATCTGAGAAGTACCTTCCCCAGGGTCCTCAGAAATAGGAAGATCTACAGGAAGTGAAGAAGAGCCTTTACCCATCTCTGTAGAAACAGAACCATCAGATCTTGCTAAAAAAGCTTTGTGCATAGCTAAAATAAAATCCGGAGAAAAGAAAGATAATATATCTTCTTTTACCTCTGGCATAGGTTCCTTAGTCTTCTCCTGCCTTAAAACACTCTTAGAAGACTTGCCTTTTTTCTTAGTAGGTCGTTGCTTATCAGATTGTAAAACAACGGGAGAATTCAAAATGGCCGATACACCGGCTTTCTCAGCGTTAAACAAGTGTTTATCCGTTTCTTCCGTGTCAGAGCAAAGATCAGCACTGCGCTGATTTGAAAACCGCCGATCTGCACACCTCAGATTCTGTTTCCTTTGTGTGCTGCGGCAGAGTCCAAAACAAAACAAGAACCCCCTATAAAAATCGCGATGATCCAGAAAACCTGTGACCATCGGGGACACTGCAAACCTGCATGATTTTTCAAAGTTTGAACCGCTGCTAGCGGAACACTTAGAAAGCAATGAATTTTAAATGCAGAGGAAAAGCTGGGGCTCCCAGATTAACTGCACTCTTCTTAAAAAGGACGGAACACTTCAGGCAGGCTCTGCCATAGTCCGTAATTAACAGCAATGTCTATCTCCCTGCTAGGAAAAGAACATTGATCAATAGCAATGTTTGTCTCCCTGCTAGGAAGAGAACATTGATTAAAAACAATGTAAGTCTCCCTGCTAGGAAGAATACAATTGAATAAAATCTTTAAGAAATTTAAAGTAGGACTATAAAACAAATCAGCTCTGCCAGAGCCAATTAAATTAACATAAATAAATAAAACCAACTTCAAAAACCTAAAGGAGAGAGCTAATAACGATCCTTTTCAGCTGCTGAGGAATGAAAGACTGGCAGTTGACCTCAGGGGGAGTGGCTTCACGGCTCAAGAAAACTTGATGTCTTCATATCCTCAGCTGCTGAAGGGGATTGACAACCTAACCTTCCCTGGACTGGCCCGGAGAAATGGAAAGGAAGGACAGTTTTGAAATACAGTGTTGGAAAAGCCTATCTGTTCTTTGTTCTTGTTTTGGCTGTAAAAATACATTTCCTTTACGCCTGTTCCAATTCCACCACGGAGCGGGAGAAATAAATCCTTATAAAATAAATATTCTTTATACCTGCCTTGTCACTCAATCACCGCAACTACAATTTAACCTCAAGGCACACCCCTCCTTAAACCCTCAAGGTCAAGGGGCGGGTGCATGGCTATAAAGTGGCGTAGTATTTAGGATTCGGCGCAGGCGCAAAAGGAGCCACAGCAGGAGCGGCAGAAGAATTCTTCCACTGGACCCCGGCCGAAGAGCTGACGAGCCCAGCAGAGGGAGAAGGTCTGCAGAACGGCTACAGGAGCCTATCCTGAAGTGCTTGAGATACACCTCGGCCAGGTAAAGGGTATCCACCCGGGTTGTGAAGGATACCAGGGCAAGGGGTGTCCCTAGTGGTAACTGGGGAAAGCAAAGAAAAAAAATTTTTTTTTTCTAGGAAACCCAGAGAAATTAGTGTTGGGATACCGCACTTGGGTCTGTGTTTTTGTTTCCCTTGCAGAGTCCCGAGATGGCGATGGATCCTAAGGAAATTTTCACTTGGATGGCGACGCAGCTGGAGCGCCAGGCTGACCTTGCATTAGACGCACAGCAGAGGGCCACTGCAACCCTAAAAGAGCAACAGCAACCCCTACTGACTTTGTTGGAGGAGTGCTTGCAGGAGAAAAAGCGAGCCGCTGTACCAGCACCAGATACAGGTTTTCTTGTGACTAACAATATGCAGCCTGTTAGTACAGGGACTTTGTTCAACTTTGGACAACTTACCAGTCAGGACGATGTGGACGATTACCTAGAAAGCTTTGAGAGGGTAGCTCGTCTCAGCTTATGGCCGAAAGAGCATTGGGCCTTAAGGCTGGCCGCATCACTCACCAGAGAAGCAATGGCAGCATACCGTGCCATGCCCGCTGAGTTAGCTGGTAGTTACGAAGACGTGCAAAGGGCGATAAGGGAGAGATTGGGTCTCACTCCACTGATCTATCGCTCTCGCTTGAGGAGCGTGAGACTCAGGCAGAGCGAAACCCCAAAGTCCTTATGCCATAGGATAAGAGGTTTACTTAATAAGTGGCTGACTCCAGAGGTGAGATCAGTAGACTCCATTTTGGATGAGCTAGTGTTAGAGCAATATATGGAGGCTCTACCGTCAGAAATCCGTGCCTTCCTGATCCTGCAAAATTGCAAGTCTCCCCAGGAAGCGGTTGCTCTCTCTGAGAGATATGTGGAGGCAGAGTTGACTGCCCAGAGAGGTAGCACCCCTTCCTGTGACTGGAGCCCAAAGGGATCAGAAAGGACACGGAGGGTGCAAGAAGATCCAGTGAGCATGTGCATGCCTTTCAGGAAAAATGGTGTATGTAACTTGAAATGTTATAAATGTGGACAGGTAGGACATGTACAGAAGTATTGTCATGTAAAAACTGCTCTAATTGCGGATAGCTATACAGAGGATAGACCAGGATTTATTCTAGCTGTGTCTGTACAAGGGATCACCACACAAGCTTTACTAGACTCAGGAGCAGAGCTGAGTATGATCTCTGAGGAGTTCTGGAAAGCCATAGAAGCCCGACAGGCCCCAGAATTAATCTCTCCTGTTGAGGCAGTAAAGATCAGGTGTGTTCATGCTACTCTCCTGATTGCTGTCCTCATTGCCTGCTGATACCCTTTGTTTGTGCATCCCGACGCTGTGCCTGACCCTGTGCTCTGTCTGTTGTTTCTCCAGGTACCTGCCCACTGACCCTTGATTGGTTGCTTCTCCTGCACCCGGAACACCCGGAAGTGACGCGGTCGCGCTTCGCGCGTCCGCGCTCCTCTGTGTACCAGGCAGCATTGCCTACTTAAACAACTCCGGTGCGGTCCTCCGCGCCGCGGAGGAGCGCGCCCAAGGAGCAGGTCCTGCTCCTTGGGCAAGCTCCTTGGGGCGAGTCCGGGGGCGAATATCCAGAGTCCTTTCACTCCACTTCCTCTGCCTACTGCATGTGGTCCTGTTCCAGTTACCTCCCCTTCCACTTGCGGTTCCTGTCTGTTCTCCTCCCACATTATCACGGTAAGTGCTTCTCTGTACCCAGCTTCACTTCTCTACTCCTGTGCCTCCTTCTCCATTGTACTATGGCTGCTATCCCGGTCCACTGGGGCTGGCGTCCTGCCCCCCCTGTCTCCTTCAGCTCTGGTTCATTTGTTCGTTCACCTCTCAACCTGCTTCCCTGCTCTTCCCATTCTGTCCCAGTCCCTTCTCCTCCAACACTCCTACTGCTTCAGCTTGCCCTGCTTAACTGCCGTTCCCTTCGTTCAAAGACCACTCTAGTTCAGGATCTCACCTCCCAGCACACCCCTGACCTCTTTTTTTCTCACTGAAACCTGGCTAAGGGACAGCGAAGAACCCCTCTTGAAACGCTGCCTAGCACCGGGCTATTCTGCTTTCTCTGTCTCCCGTCGGGGGAGAAGTGGTGGAGGGATTGCTGTCCTCTATCGCTCCTCACTCCCTCTCCATGAACAAACGTCATCTGCCCTACATTACCCCGAATCCCTACTTCTCCGTCTGGCCTCTTCCCCTCCGCTCCACTTTCTTCTTGCCTATGCCCCGCCGTCTCTTTCTGCCCCTGCTTGGGACTCCCTCCTTTCAACTATATCTGAAATCTCCCTTCTATTTCCCCAGCTCCTTATCCTTGGGGATTTCAATATCCATGCCACCTCTCCCTCCTCCTCCTCCCGTGATCATGCTTTTCTCTCACTTCTAGCAGATCTTTCCTTCCAACAACTCGTTTCCTTTCCCACCCATTCCGCTGGACATACTCTTGATCTCTTCATCTCTCCCTTGGCCTCCCCCTTTACCCTCTCCTCCTTCTCCTCCCTATCCCTCCCTTGGACCGACCACTATTGTCTCTTTTCCTCTCTCTCACTCCCCCTACTTTCTTCCCCCGCTCTCCCTCCCACTACCCCTTCCCTCCCCCCCTGTTCTTACCCGTCGCATTACCTTGGATACCCTTCATCAGTTCCCTCCGCCTGACACCTTCTTCCTGTTAATGCCCAGGTTCGTGCCTGGAATGACAGTCTCTCTTCTGCTCTTGATAACATAGCTCCCTTTCAATCACGTCCGACTCCCCGCCACCCCCGCCGACACCCCTGGTTCCATCCTGGACTTTCTCTCCACCGTAGATACCTTCGTCGAGCTGAAAGGCTATGGCGAAAGCACCCCTCCCCCTCCTCTCTGGACCATTTCCGAACCTCTCACCACCACTACCGCACCCTCCTCCACGCGGCAAAACAGGACTACTTTTCTACCCTTATCTCAACATCTGCCAACTCTTCTCGCCAGCTCTACTCCGTTCTTCATTCTTTGTCCACTCCTCGTTCCTTCTCCTCACCTTCCCCCCCTCCTGTCTCCCCTGACCCAGCTATTTTGGCTACTTTCTTCTCTTCTGTCTCCCTTCGTCTCTCCTTCCCCTCCTGTCCTCCTCCCCTTTCCCCTCCTCCACTCAATCCCTTACCCACTCCTCCCCCTTCTCCCACTCTGCCCTCTTCTCAGTGTGTCCCCCCCTTTTCCCACCGATGGTCCTCCTTCGAGCCCATTTCAGCCTCTACTCTTTCTATGGTCTTTCATTCCGTTCGCAAAACCTCGTATCCTTCTGATCCCATTCCCTCCCGTTGGTTGTTAGATCCTTCTCTGGCTCTTTCCCCTTATCTTCTCTCCATCATTAATAACAGCCTATCCACCGGTGTTTTCCCCACTCCCTGGAAGCACGCTATCATCCGCCCCATCTTGAAAAAGAGCTCCCTTGATCCATCCTCCCCTTCTAATTGGCATCCTATTTCCAACCTTCCTTTCCCCTCCAAGCTCCTCGAAAAACTTGTCTTCTCCCAGCTATCCTCACATCTTGAAGTTTCACTTACCCTGCACCCTCTCCAATCTGGTTTCCGCCCCGGCTATAGCACTGAAACTGTTCTCCTTTCCCTCCTTAATGAGCTTCACTCTGCCCACGACCGTGGTCTTCTCACTATTGCCGTTTCACTTGATCTCTCTGCTGCGTTTGACCTTGTTGACCACCGCACCCTCCTCTCACGCCTATCTGATGCGGGTCTCTCTGGCACTGTCCTCCACTGGTTTCAGTCCTTTCTCTCAGGTCGTTCTTTTTGTGTGTCCACTGGTCCCCTTTCCTCACCATCCACTCCCCTTCCCTGTGGTGTCCCGCAGGGATCTGTTCTCGCCCCCCTTCTGTTCAATGTCTTTCTAGCCCCTCTTGCTCTCTTAGTACAACAACAGGGTATATCTGCACATTGCTATGCCGATGACATTTTCCTACTCCATCATACAAACTCTGCCTCCCCTGACATTTCACCTCTCAACAACTGTCTCTCCACTGTGGCTTCTTGGCTCTCCTCTAATTTTCTGCACGTTAATCTCTCCAAGACTTCAGCTATATGGTTCACTTCTGGCAGTCCCATCCCTTCTCTTCTCCCTGTGCTTTCCTCCTCTCCTATCCCTCTTGTCTCATCCTTACGATACCTAGGCGTTACCCTTGATTCCTCCCTGTCTTTCAAAGCCCATATTTCCTCTGTCGTCCAACGTTGCTTCTCTACTTTGCGTCAACTTTGTTCCGTTCGCCCTTTTCTCTCTTTCTTGTCTATGACCACCCTCCTTCTCTCACTCATTGTCACCCGTCTCGACTATTGCAATGCTTCCCTGGCCGGTCTTCCCCAGTCCCAATTGCAACGCCTTCATCACACTGCAGCCCACATTCTCACCTGCTCTTCTCGCTTCGATCATGTCACTCCCCTCCTCATATGCCTGCACTGGCTTCCTGTTCCCTTCCGTATTCAATATAAGGTCCTCACTTTTGTTCACAAATCTATTCACTCCGGTACTCCACTCTATCTCGCAGACCAGATCCACCTCCACACTCCCCACCGCTCTCTTCGTTCTATTCATGCTAACCGTCTACTCCTACCTTCCCCCTCATAGGCTCACCTTGAATCCACCCGCTCCTCTGCCTTTTACTTCCTTGGACCCCGCCTCTGGAATTCGCTTCCCCCGGACCTCCGCCTGGAACTTTCCACAAAAACCTTTAAAACCCGTTTGAAGACCTACCTTTTTTGTCTCGCATTTGATCTTCCCCCACCTCCCTCCCCACCCCCTCCCCTCCATTGATTTCTCTTTTTTAAGTTCCTATTTCTGTCACCTTACCCCTCTCTCTAGCCCTCTCCTTCTCTTCTAATCTATCCTATCATACATTTGGCGTTCTTTTCCTCTTCTTCCTTGCAGCTGTTTTGCACATTGTACACCACTCTGACGCAATTTGCCTGAGCGGTATATTAAATACCCAATAAAGATAAAGATAAAGAATGTCCTCATACTCTGTGTACAATCTGCACGTAGCAGGCTTAGGTGTCCCAAGGACCATCCCATTAGCAGTTGTTCCACGCCTTCCACATGCTGTTATTCTAGGCAGGAACTGGCCTCAGTTCTATAGGGAAATAAAAAGAGAATTGCAAGAGAAAAGTGCAATGGTCTCTACGAGAGCCCAGACCGCAGCCCTAGAGAGCCAAGAGAATACATCAGAGGATCCTGGTGAAATCCTTCCCTCTGATGATGCCTTAGTGACCACTCCTGACCCCAAAGTAAAGAGGGGTAAGGCAGAAAAGCGTAAGGAGCAACAGTCACGCTCTAGGAATAAGGCCGAAGTACAGGCAGGGCAAGAGCTTCCATGGGTACCTGAGGAGCTGATGAGTAAGTTCCCCACGTTTCCAAAGGAACAGCAGGCGGACCCTGCTCTCACTCATGCATTTAAGTGGGCTCAGGACCCTAAGGATACATTGCCTAGATTTCTCCTCACGTCAGGTATACTCTATAGGGAGAGTAGAAATCCTTTCACAGGAGACAGCCGAAAACAGCTAGTAGTACCGACTACTTTTAAGAATATTGTGCTATGGTTAGCACATGACCACCCGGTAGGGGGACATAAGGGCAGTCAAGGGACCCTCGACCAGATTTTAGCTAGGTTTTACTGGCCCGGTGTTTTTAAAGAAACGACCCGGTTCTGTGAGGCCTGCCCCACTTGCCAACTTGTCTCCGCGACCCATCCCAAGGATGTTCCCATGATACCATCTCCGGTGATCAAAGACCCACTCCATAGGATAGGGGTAGACATAGTGGGACCGCTGATTAAAACGCCTAGAGGGTTTCGTTACATTCTAGTGGTAGTGGACCTTGCTACACGATTCCCGTGGGCCATGCCACTCCGCTCTACTTCTGCAAGAGTGATAGCTAATGAGCTTATTAAATTATTCTGCAAAGTAGGTTTCCCTAGGGAAGTCCTCACTGATAGGGGGAGCAACTTCCTCTCGAAATACCTCATGCAAGTCTGGGATGCCTTCGGGATCCAGCACATCAAGACAGCAGCATACCATCCTCAGACAAATGGTCTAGTCGAAAGACAGAACCAGACGCTCAAGAGAATGCTACGAAGAAGTCTGGAGGCTGAGATGGACCAGTGGGATGTGATGCTCCCTTTTGTTCTCTACACCTGTAGAGAGAGAAAACAAGCCTCATTGGGAACGGCGCCATACGAGTTGTTGTATGGTAGGTCTCCTCGAGGAATCCTGGACATTCTGAAGGAACAGTGGGTGGAACCGGACACCCAGGAGGTAGAAGTTCCAGATTTCCTAAGAGACTTAAGGAAGCGGCTACGCCGAACCTCACAGGTGGCAGTAGAAAACCTGCAGCGTAGTCAGCACAAGCAAAAGTCCAATTACGATAGGAATACCAAACAGCGTCAACTAGCGATAGGAGAGAAGGTGATAATAATGGTGGCAGGGACTGAACCGAAATTAGAGAGCCACTGGAAAGGCCCCTGTCGGATTGTATGTCCTGTAGGACCCGTCTCATATCTAGTGGAGAATAAAAAGGGTCGCAGGCAAGTCTACCACATCAATGTCCTAAAGCCATGGCATGATAGGGTAGCCTTGGCCCAGGTAGCCACAGTAGTCTCTCCGAAGCAAGTACATGCAGTACAACCCTCTAACCCAGAATCCATAAGATGTATCACGTGCTGTCCGGATTCTCCTAAACCAGCCCGTGATATCTTAAGGGGGGGGATCTGTGATGCTGCAGCAGTGCTAGGAGCTATAGAACCAGATGGTGACCTGGTGGAAGGTCCGGGTACTGCAGCTAAAAGCAAGATTTTCCCTTCTCAGCACAAGATTCACATAGATAATCAGCCAACACAACTCACCTCGGGGGAGGGGAGAAGCAGAGTTGCTGATTGGGCACGCCCTAGCTGGAGGCGGGCTCCCCAGAGCAGAAGCAGCTTGTTAAACCGGAAGAAGGAAGAAGGAGTGAGAAGGAGTTGGAGATTCAGTTGGAGACTGAGAGAAGGAACCAACCAAGGAGGTGGAAGAAAATACAGGAATCAGATGAAGCAGGTGTGTGCTTTAGAGATGAAGTAGCCTTGAAAGCCAGAGCCTTTGATTGTGAAGGAGAAACGTTCCCCAGCTGCAATTCCAGGAGAACACGTGTAAAGCCAAGAAGCAGGTACCAGGGAGACTCAGTGCACAGCAGAACCTTCTGGGAGAAGGAGAAGGGCGTGGCACTGAGAGACCCAAGGGTAAAGCCTAGGCTTTTGGAACAGAGAGCTGATCAATGGAATGAATGGCAGGCGGCTGACAAACATCCATGAATTCCTCAGCACAAGGTACAGGGTAGTTTTAATACTGATAACAGCTTTTATGAGAAGCCAGACTGTGTGAATGCATATTTCAAACCCCAGGGAAAGCCCAGGTTTTATGAGAGCAGTTGGCTGCAACCAGAAGCTTATTCAGTTAAACCCTGTTTGTCTCCCCAAACTGCTGACAAGATTAACAAGCAAGCTAGCTATAAGGACATAGCAGATATATTTGCCAGAAGGTTTCAGGAAGCTCTAAGTTTGATTTGCTGCCCACAAATGTTTCACCTGCAAATGAACTGGTTTACCCAGCACTTGATAACAAAGACAAGTGGGGGAGGGGTAACTCCACTGCAGTGAATGAGCAGAGTAACCAGGCTGAAGCACTCCTGAGAGACTTTAAAGCGTTCCTAGAGAAACGTAATATTCCTGGACCTAGGATAGTTGAACCAGTACAGAGTCCAGAAGCACCAGTACCATTGGCTCATTCCTTACAGATGCAGGATTTGAGTCAGCCAATGGACTGCTCGACGTGCCTTGTAGATAAGAAATAGTCAAGCAAAGCTTGTGTGGTCATTCATTATAAAGTGATAAAGTGTACACTGTCAAAGTTCCTTACCTGAAGAGCTTATGAGAAAGATATAAGAATAAGCTAAAGCAGAAGTTGGAAACAGTGCCTGAACTTTATTGTTTGCCTGTGGTTTAAGTGTTTTCAAGTACAGCTCACATGACTGGAATGTGAGGTGCTGTGAAAAGGACAGTTTTGAAATACAGTGTTGGAAAAGCCTATCTGTTCTTTGTTCTTGTTTTGGCTGTAAAAATACATTTCCTTTACGCCTGTTCCAATTCCACCACGGAGCGGGAGAAATAAATCCTTTATAAAATAAATATTCTTTATACCTGCCTTGTCACTCAATCACCGCAACTACAATTTAACCTCAAGGCACACCCCTCCTTAAACCCTCAAGGTCAAGGGGTGGGTGCATGGCTATAGGCTTCACTCGACTGTGATGGATCCAGGGTTCGAATTCTGCAACTTTTACTGCAGTTGGGTTTGACAAGATGACAACATAAGGTCCCTTCCAATGCAGCGCCAGCGGGGTCTTTCTCCACTCTTTGATCCACTCCTGGCTTGAAGGGATGCAGAGGCTCTGTTAGGTTAATAGGCAATCGATCTTGCACCCAGATATGAAGACTCTGCAAAACAGAACCTAAAGCCAATAGTTCTTGTCTAGTTATTTCAGATCCAATTTGTCTCATATCTCCTTTTATCCCCTGTACAATGGGTGGGGGTCGCCCATACAAAATCTCAAAAGGGGAAACTCCTAAAGACTTAGTTGGAGCAGAGCGTATCCTAAGAAGGGCTATAGGGCCACTTTAGGTGTGTTTCTTAATTTAATTTAATTAACAGTTTCTTATATACCGCACCTTCCAGAGATCAGGTGCGGTTTACATGGAACAACAATATAACAGGTCAACATCTGTTAATACAGAGAACATCTTAAAACAACTTATATTACATTACATGGAACAGCCTTAAACCATAACTAACTTAAAATACATTACTTGAAACATAATGAACTGTTTACTTGGAACAGAGAGAGAATTATATACAGCTGTGAATGAGACATGGTTGAGACGTCATATGTAAGCATTTGGGTTTCAAATCCTATGTCATGACCAATTTGACTTATGAGGACAGGCATTATATTATCCGTTTTCTAGTTGGGTGGGTGTGTTTGACAAAGATCCGTAGTGTGAAGTGAACAGGTGTGTTTTGAGTTTTTTGCGGAATTCGATGATCTCTGAGAGAGATCTAATTTCATCTGGAAGGGCATTCCATAGAATGGGGGCTGCATGTGAGAATGCTTTATTGTTTGTCGTTTTTCTGGCTTTTATAAATTCCTTCGGAGTCTTTAGTTTGTTTGTGTGATCTCTCCTGTGTTGGGATTTGGCAGGTTCTTTAGTGATTAGGTTGAATAGGGTAGGTGGAGCCATGTTGTTTAGAGTTTTGAAGGTAGTTATTAGGGATTTATATATTATTCGGCTTTGTTTCTTGACAAAGCGTGGTCAACTGAGATTTCAGGGTTCTATTCATACGTTCTACTTTCCCTGAACTCTGGGGTCTGTAGGCAGTGTGCAGCTTCCATTGTATCTGTAGAGCTCTAGCTAACTGTTGAGTCACTTGGGACACAAATGAGGGTCCATTATCTGATCCTATAGTCAATGGTATTCCAAATCGAGGAATAATCTCATGGAGCAGCACTCTAGTGACTTCTCGAGCTTTCTCAGTTCGGGTGGAACAGGCTTCTACCCACCCAGAAAATGTGCAAACTAGAACTAACAGGTAGTGATATCTGTTTGCTTGTGGCATTTCAGTAAAATCCACCTGAATATCACTCATAGGGGCCACCCCTACTGACTGAACTCTTGGGGGTGGAATGGGACCTTGCTTAGCATTATTCTTGGCACATGTCAAACATTGCTGTGCCACTGAAGCGGACAGGGGTCCTAATAGTGAGATACAGAAATGGGGCCTTAGGGCTCTCTCCATGGCCGTTTTCCCATAATGTGTGGCCTGATGAAAAGCATGAACAAAGGCTGGCCCTAATGCTTCTGGAATGACTGTGGGACCTGGAGGTGAGCTAACCTCTGGAGGTGAGCTACCTTTTTCTGTCAGGACCCCTCCCTCCTTTTCACAAAAATAATCTAACTCTCTTGTAGTGTATCAGGGAGCCTATGAGCTAAGGGGCACAGGGAATAAAGCTGCTTGCATCGGAGTATCTTGGGTCACAGCTCGACCAGTCGTAGCTGCTTTTCGGGCTGTGGCATCAGCAAACCTGTTCCCTCAGGTAACTTCTCCTGCTCCTGCCTGATGACCTCGACAGTGCATGACTGCAACTTGCTTAGGGGCCCATACTGCTTCTAATAATATCAATATCTCGGGCCCATACCTAATGGACTTGCCCCCTGAGGTGATCAACCCTCGTTCTTTATACAAGGCTCCATGTGCGTGTGTACACATTTAAGCAGAGTCCTTCTCCTAATGTCAGTGCTCTAGTGAGAGCTATCAGTTCAGCTTTCTGTGCTGAAGTTCCTGGGGCCAGAGCTGAGGACTCAACTACCAGATCAAGGGTCACCACTGCATATCCGGCACAACAATGTCCATTGATGACAAGGCTGCGTCCATCTACAAAGAAAGTCCGTTCAGGGTCCTCAAGAGGGACATCAGTCAAATCAGGGCGACTTGAAAATACAGTGTCCATAGTTTCTAGACAATCATGATCAAGGGGCCCAGGACCAATTGGGAATAACGTAGCAGGATTCAGGGCTTGACTGACCTTTAACTGTATCTGGGGGTTTTCGCACAGCATACTCTGATATTTCAACATTCGTGAATTCGTTAGCCAGAAACTTCCTTTGTGTTCCATGAGGGTTAGCCAGAAACTTCCTTTGTGTTCCATGAGGGTCAGGACAGAATGTGGCACAGTAACTTGAAGATTCTGTCCCAGAGTGAGCTTGTCTGCTTCGCTCACTAAAAGGGCTGTTGCTGCAACAGCTCTCAAACAAAGGGGCCAACCTCTTGCTACCACATCCAACTGTTTTGACAAGTAGGCTACTGGCCGTTGCCAAGATCCAAGAGATTGAGTCAGTACCCCCAACGCATTTCCTTGTGACTCATGGACGTAGAGATGGAAAGGTTTCTGGACATCTGGGTGACCCAGAGCTGGTGATGACATCAGAGCGCTTTTCAGAGATTGGAATGCTGCATCCTGTTCAGGTCCCCACTCCAGTGGAGACTTTTCCTTTCCTTTGGTAGCTTGATATGATACAATGGTTTTGCTAGCAGAGCAAAATTGGGGATCCATATGCGACAGTATCCTGCGGCCCCCGGGAAGGCTCTTACTTGCCTCCTGGTGGTTGGAGTGGGAATACTGCATACAGCTTCTTTGCATTCAGGTCCCAAGCGTCGAATTCCACTGGACAACTGGAACCCTAGATATTTGACTTTAGTTTGACATAGTTGCGCCTTGGCTCTTGAGACTTTGTATCCAGCCTCATTCAGAAGGTACAGGAGTTCACTGGTGGCTTGTAGACATTCACTTTCTGAATTGGTGGCTATGAACAGGTCATCTGCATACTGAAGGAAAACCCTTTGTCCTGGGTTCACTGAGTAACTTGAAAGATCTTGATTCAGGGCAGCACTGAAGAGAGTGGGTGAATTCTTGAATCCTTGAGGTAATCGAGTCCAAGTAAGCTGGCCCCGCTTCCCTGTTGTGGGGTCTTGCCATTCAAAAGCAAATAAAAGTTGACTGGTGGGGGCCAGGCGTATGCAGAAAAAGGCATCTTTTAGGTCCAGGACGGTGAAATGTGTAGCCTCAGCTGGGATCAGTCCCAAGAGAGTATAAGGATTTGGTACCACTGGGTGTATAGTTTCAACTGCATCATTTACCCGCTTTAAATCTTGTACTGGGCAGTAGTCCCCTGTCCCAGGTTTCTTGACTGGGAGAAGAGGGGTGTTCCAAGGTGACTGGCACTCCTTGAGAAGTCCATACTTCAACAGTTTCATCAGATGGCAGTGAATTCCTTCAATGGCTGGTCGGGGAAGAGGATACTGCTTCACATGCACTGGTTCCGCTCCTGGCTTGAGGGTGACAATGACAGGGGCTATGTTCTTCGCTAGGCCAGTTGGATTATCTTCTGCCCATACTTCAGGCGGGGCTATAAGGTTGGTAGGTATAAGGGAACTGGTTGACTTGATTGGAGGTGCACTATAGAACCGCCATTCTTCTTCTCGGGGAACAGTTAGCACCATCAATCCAGCAGGCTTTGTCAGTCATCTGCATTTCTCCCCCTTCAGCAAAGGATATTTGTGCCTGAAGCTTAGCGAGCATATCTCGGCCCAAAAGTGGAATAGGGCACTCAGGCACAAGAACTGGTGCGTTATTTTCTGTCCCCCTAGTTCACACATACGGTTCTGCAGGAATGGCTTGGTGGCCCTGTTCCCAGTGGCCCCAACAATGGTGACAGATCGAGAGGAAAGAGGAGCCACTGGCTTTGCCACCACTGAATGTTCTGCTCCTGTATCTACCATAAAGTCCATATATTGGTCCCCTACTTTCAAACTGACCATAGGCTCCTGGGGACCCAGGGTGAACTTGGAGCCCGGTCTGGCCTAGTCTTCATCCACTTCATCCATCTCATAGCCCGTTGCTACTGCCACTCCCTCAATGGCCTCTTCTCTCTCTTGCTGGAACTGTGCTCGGTTCACTCCTCCACGACTCCGAAATCGGCCTCCTGTTCTCCAGGGACTCCCTCCTCCCCTCCTGGGGGTGGAGTCAAGATGCGGGCATTCACTTCTCCAATGTCCTTCTTCTCTACAATGGGCGCACTGATTCGCACCCAAAGGAGGCCTGCTACTTCCGCGGCCTCTTCCACGTTCTCTGGTCCTTTGGTTAGGAAAACCTCCTCCACGTCGTTCAACTAAAGGGGCAGCAAGAAGATCTGCTTTCTTCTTCATTTTATGTTCACTTTCTCTGTCACGTTTATTTTCACATTTCACAAACACTTTCTGAGCAACTTCCATTAACTGTGCTGTATTCATGCCCGCAAATCCATCCAGTTTCTGTAATTTCCGTTTTATTGGGACGATGTATTACAACTATTAGATAAGCTGAAGAGTAGCAAATCATCTGGGCCGGATGGTATACATCCAAGGGTGTTGAAAGAACTGAAATACGAGATTGCAGGCCTGCTATTAGTAATCTGTGAACTATCATTAAAATCATCTCTAATACCTGAAGATTGGAGGATCGCCAATGTAACACCAATTTTTAAAAAGGGTTCCAGGGGTGATCCGGGAAACTACAGACCGGTGAGCCTGACATCAGTACCGGGAAAAATGATAGAAACCACCATAAAGAATAAAATTACTCAGCATGTAGATAGTCATGACCTAATGGGAGACAGCCAACATGGCTTTAGACAAGGAAGATCTTGTCTTACTAATCTGTTATGTTTTTTTGAAGGAGTGAATAATCAGGTGGACAAAGGTGAGTCGGTTGATATTGTGTATCTGGACTTTCAGAAAGCCTTTGACAAGGTCCCTCATGAGAGACCTTTGGCAAAACTAAAGAGTCATGGGATAGGAGACAGTGTACTATTATGGATCAGGAACTGGTTAAAAGATAGAAAGCAGAGGGTAGGGCTAAATGGCCAATTTTCCCAATGGAGAAAGGTGAATAGTGGTGTACCCCAGGGATCTGTGCTGGGTCCGCTGCTTTTTGACATATTCATAAATGACCTGGAAAGTGGAATAATGAGTGAGGTTATCAAATTTGCAGATGACACAAAACTATTTAAAGTTGTTAAAACCCAAGAGGATTGTGGAAAATTGCAAGAGGATCTTGATAAATTGGAAGACTGGGCATCAAAATGGCAGATGAAATTTAATGTGGACAAGTGCAAGATTATGCACCTAGGGAAGAACAACCCAAACTATGGTTACACGATGCAAGGTTCCACATTAGGAACCACCACCCAGGAAAAAGATGTAGGCATCATTGTGGATACCATGTTAAAACCCTTGGCCCAGTGTGCAGCAGCGGCCAAGAGAGCAAATAGAATGCTAGGTATGATAAGGAAAGGAATGGAAAATAAAACAAAAGATATTATAATGCCTCTATATCGTTCCATGGTGAGACCGCACCTTGAATACTGTGTGCAATTCTGGTCGCCGTATCTTAAAAAGGATATAGCGTTATTAGAAAAGGTTCAGAGAAGAGCCACCAAAATGGTAAAGGGGATGGAAGGATAAGGATACTCCTATGAAGAAAGGCTAAAAAGGTTAGGGCTCTTTAACCTGGAAAAGAGACGGCTGAGGGGAGATATGATAGAAGTCTATAAATGAATGAATGGAGTGGAACGGGTAAACGTAGATCGATTGTTTACCTTATCAGAATATAGAAAGACTAGGGGACATGCAATGAAGCTACAGGGTAAACTATTTAAGACTAATAAAAGAAAATATTTTTTCACTCAACGTGTAATCAAAATCTGGAATTTGTTACCGGAGGATGTAGTAAAGGCTGTTAGTGTAGCTGGGCTTAAAAAAGGTTTGGACAAGTTCCTGGAGGAAAGGTCCATAAACCATTATTAAGAAGGGACCCAGGATATCAATTCTTGAACCAATACAAGCATTGTGGAACCTGTGTCCCTTGGGGAAACTGCTAGGTACATATGACCTAGATTGGCCACTGTTGGAAACAGAATACTGGGCTTGATGGACCTTGGTCTGACCCAGTATGGCATATCTTATATTCTTATGTTCTTATGTCTCTCAGGGACTGACTGACAAATGCTGCATTTACCATGCGCAAATTCTCCTGAGCAGCGGGATCGTATGGGATATATAGTCTACAGGCTTTGGACAACCGCTCATAAAAGACCGCTGGGCTCTCATCTGAACCTTGGATAACTTCAGATACCTTCCCAATATTCATGGCCCTCTGACTTCCCTTCCTCAGGCCCTGCAGCAAGGCCTGGCAAAATCGCGTTAGGTCCCCCCCTGTCATCATTTGGGTCCCATCTAGGATCTTCATTTGGGAAAGCTGCGGCGGCTGCTTGTGGGAGATTCAGATACCCCGCCCCCACGGGATTCTCTTCTAACCAGCAGAGGGCTGCTTGCACAATTCGCGCTCGCTCCTCAGTAGTGAAGAGAGTGGACAGGAGCTGGCAACAATCGGCCCAGGTAGGCTGATGGGTTTGCATTATGCTAGACATTAACTTTGTCAATTCCTGGGGCTTTGATGTATAGGATGCATAATGCGTTTTCCAGTTTAATAAGTCAGTAGTGGAAAAAGGCACGTAGACTAGACTGGTTGGTCCTGGTGCCATCTGGCCCTGTTCATTTAGGATAGGTACACCAGGCACTTGACGTAATGGCATTAGGCGCCCTGCTTTCTCCTTCTTCTTCAGAGTTACACTTCTTAAATCATACGGCTCCCGGGTATAAGCTTCTTTGGTGGGTGACCCTGAACTGGCAGGAGAGCCTCCGCTTTCAGTATCGTCGGATGACCCTGGTCCCCCCGACGTATTTGGGCCAGACTCGGGGCTATCACTCGGCAAAGTAGGCTTCTTTGGCTGCTGCAGCGGTAATTGCTGGGGTACCTCATCAAGTTCAGCTTCAGGTAGCGGAGTTGGGGGAACTAACCTTTGTGGGTACTGGGGTAAACGGGCCAGGATCTCTGGGGACTCTGAGGCGGAATACACAGGCGGCTTCTCCTCCTCAACCTTCCGGGTCCCCCTAGTGGTTGCTACTAATATTCTACACTGTTCCTCATAGCAGCGCTTCATCTATTAGGGCTGCCTTTTGCAAGCATTCAACCAGGAATCTATGTAGGGGAACTGGTCAGGGTGCGCTTTTTGTACAAGCTGATGAACACGGGAAACTATTCCCACATCAAAGGTTCCCCCACGGGGCCATGAAGTAGCTAGCACAGGCCACTCCCTATCACATAGCATTCTTAATCTAGACGGAGACATTCTTATGCCGTAGTCTCCTGAAAATCCTTTACGGAAATTCTTGATCATACATTCCAATGGAGTTTGCGTGGACTCCGTCCCTCCCATAATCTAATTGTAATGGCATACACGTAATGACATACAAGACGTGCAAGCCACTTAACCCTCCATAGCCCATGTTCCCTGTAAGTATTAGTGTATGTGTCTCATATCCCCGCGTGTTAAATGTATCCCCCAATTGTGTTGTGACCGCTTTGATTGAAGGATAAGGCAGTATACAAAAACTGACTAAATAAATAAGTACAAGACAACAAACAGCAAGGGTAGGTAGTATGGCTGTAGGTAAGGGGTCCGTACAGTCCACAGAACACTGAGGGGAACAAACACCACACGCTTCCTCCTTTTCGCGACCTGGGCGCGGTCACCCAGCCAGGAACTGCGCTACTCAGGAGTCCGCTCTCACTCGGTCTGTGTTTCAAGACCTCTCAATCACGCAGGCAATCATACCATCACAAGAAATTATTTTTCAAATGCCCAAGGTTTTCTGACTAACTGACTATTCCCAACCAAAGGGTCGGTGGCTTCGGCTTCCGCTAACCCTTATGCGGAGTGTACTAGGACCGCCCTTATGAGAGGTGATCAAGCTCTCTTGTCTCGCGCACTCATGCGAGACTTTCCCAGTTAGTCTATACCAAATCAGTCTCGCGCACTCAAGCAAGACTTTCCCCAGGCTTCACTGACTATTAAACAAGAAAATGTCTACTCACCGGATCCAGTTCCCGATACCAAACCAGTTCTTGGGTTGGATCCTGGACTCCCCTCGGGTTTGGAGGTGTTGGCCGGCTGGACCCAGTGGCCCGCCGAGGCAAGGCGGAACCCTCTCCGATACAAAAGGACCGGTGGCGCCTGAGGTTTCCCCTGTGGTCGGACAGACACGGTTCCAACCGGGCCAAACCTGGAGGCGAATTGCGTGGAATATTCGCTTGAATACCATTCACTACTCGCACATTCCCGGCCAATGCACCAAGAATATGTAGCAGCGAAGTGCAGACAATGAATAAATCCAGGAGTCAATTTACAGGGTCCAAGCCAATTTATTGTGCACAAAGCCCAGTTAGTCAAGCTTCAAAAAGGACTGAACAAAGTTCTTACAGAAACATATTCATTTATACATTTCTTTTCAGTTTGATACATACAGACTTTCTATTGGCCCCAACGCCCCCTGCATCTGTCCAATCGGAGATCCCTCCTGGGCCTAGCACCCAGCTCCCTCCCTTAGGACCATTCTAACAATGGCACAGTTTCTAATTTTGGATACTCCTCTACTGCAAGGTCGTTTCTGGCTCTAGGAATGCAAGTATTGAAACATTTCTATCTTCAGAACACAAGAGAATAATGAAAGATTTATGAATTCATATAAGACTTCTTATTAAGCAGTTTAAAACAGTTTTCTCATTTTTCACAGATTTTTGGTTCTTTCTAGCTATGATGGGGGCTGGAATCAGGGCCTAGCTTACAGGCCTTTCATATTTGCAGGCTATCGTAGGCCATAGCCTGCCACAATAACGAGGGCTTTTTTTTGAGGGGGTACTTGGTGGAACTACCAGCACCATTTTTATTGCATAAAATCGTTCATAGCTCATATATTAATAAAAGAGTCCTGCATATGAGTACCGGCACCTTTCTTTCCTAGGAAAAAAAACATTAAAGGTAACCCTAATTGAATCTACTTATACACCTAAAAGTGAAGGGATGCAAATAAATTTGATATAGTAATAAAACAAGACATTATCCTATAAAGCTGCTGGATCGTGAGCTAACTAACTTAAGAAAATAAAGGGCCAGCCCATCCACTAGGCAAGCTAAACAGCCGTCTAGGACAGCCAGCCTGGGTGGGCAGCGGTACGGATGGACGATGGCAGCAGCAGCGGCACGCATGGGCTCCCCCCCCCAAGCTACCCCCCAATTCCATTGGGGGGTAGGCAGGCAGCGGCAATATTTCCAAAAGCTGCCTGTTTTGGAAATACTGCCACTGCCTGCCTCCCCCTTCCAAGATGGAATCAGCAACAGCTGGGCGAGGGAGACAGTGGCGGCAGCAACAACTGGGGGGGGGGGGGGGATGGCGAGGCCGGGGTTTCTGCCTAGTGTAGCAGAAACCCTTGGGCCAGCCCTGGTCTTTCTATAAATTAATGAATGGAGTGGAATGAGTAAATATAGAATGATTTTTATGGCATTAAAAAGTAGAAAGACTAGGGGGCATGCAATGAAGCGCCAGTATAAAATAAAAGAAAATATTTTTTCACTCAACGTGTGTAGTAAAAGCTGTTAGTGTAACTCGGTTTAAAAAAGGTTTGGACAAGTTCCTGGAGGGAAGGTCAATAAACCATTATTAATGAGAACCTGGGAATTCCACGTGTTTGCCTCAATACAAGCATTGTGGAACAGTGGATCCCTTTACAGCAACAGGATAAAAACAAAATAAACTGAAACATATAACTTCTGAACCATCTAATGTCTCAACAAATAGGAGTGTCCTACATGGAGTGGTGGGTTCACCCCTAAACAAAGACATGGGGAGGGATGGCCTGCACCTACTCTTGCCATCTTGCTGGGCAGACTAGATGGACCATGCTGGTCTTTATCTGCCGTCATCTACTATGTTACCTGTGTGTCTTTTTGGGGAACTGCCAGGTACTTGTGACCTGGATTGGCCACTGTTGGAAACAGAATACTGGGTTTGATGGACCTTGATTTGACCCAGTATGGCATTTCTTATGTTCACTTCTGTCTGTCTGGGACGCAATTCGGGGTAGACTGCTGATGACTGTTGGTGTCCTGACATTTTCTGTACATGTTAGTAGCATTTTTACCTAATGTGTGCCTAGCGGTCACGTGGTCCTAACACACATTCTGCCCAAGTGGCTCCAACGTACGTTCCTTCCCTTGCTCCTGTAATGCACATTGCATCAAAGAGCACAGTTAACGCACACTGCAGTAAAAGCGCAGCTACCGTGCGCTTTTGGGCTGCTATGGCGTTAGCACACACTGTTGTGATACTTGCTTTAACTCTATGTCTTCCTTTTTGTCCCTCTAGTCCAGTCCCAGAACCATTAAGTTTAGAATCTCCTCCAGCAGCTTTGGAGACTGAAACACGTCATCGCTTTGATGACACCTGCATAAATAGGCAAGGACTGCCCCTCTCCTCCAGTACTTTCAGTCTCCAAGCAGCTGGAGAAGGTTCTGAGCCTGGGACTGGGCTCACTCAGCACAAATAAGCAGAGCTAGATATTTAACTTTTAAATTTAATGTATAGATTTGTTGTTTTAGAGTGAGATCAGGTTTTAATTTGGGTTTTTTGGTCTTACAGGAAAGGTGCTGCTGCTGGAGGTGTCCCTTTTTGGTAGCTAGCAGGGGCTTCTTCTCAGTTCTTCCTCCCTCCCCCCTCAGTTTCTTTCCCCGCTAATCTAACGAGCATCAGGGGACTTACCGTGCACCTTTGCCTCCCTGCTCCCGAACACGCTTGAACGGGTGAGGAGCAGGTAGCAGGCTCCGCCCGCAGCACCGAGGAAGAAGAGGAAGCAGGCGCTATCAGGCAGTGTTTGAAGCGCCGGAGCCGAAGCCGCGGTCTGGCTGAACTCCGACACTGGTTGGGCCTCCTCACTTCCCCTTTGATCGGCAGCGGTGAGTCCGTTCAAGCGGCTTGCCACATGGTGTAGCTTTGAGCAGGGGAGAGAGTAGGATTAGAGACCACGATCGTACGCAGTCTCGGAAAGCGAACATCTAGGCCGGCCGCATCATTTCGCATGGGAAGCGCAGCGGCAGCCATTTTGAACGCCGCAAATTAAGAAGACTCTTAATTTGGGGGTCTGGAGGCTTATAAGGGCTCGGTTTGAATTTGGTTAGGCGGGACAGGACTTATCTGAGGGGGTGCATGTGTGGCAAAAAAAAAAAGAGTGAACGGTTGAGTGAGTGCTTGACTCGGGCTTCTGAGGAAGTGCAGCTTTACCTTACAGGGTAGTATGCCAGCTAAGCCTCGCTGTTTAGTCTGTGGCATGAGGCGCGGCGCAGTATTAGAGTCGGGGAGTGTGTAGAGCCTGCGCTCACGAGGTGGCCGTCATGGAAAGACCGCTGGATGTGGCAACCAGAGATCAGTTGGCGGTTCCTCATGAAGAAGGGGAGGGCCTGCCCTCTCCATTGGTCCCTGCGGAACCGGTAGTGGGGTTGTCCTCTGGGGAAGGATCAACTCCACCGCTGGCAGTGGGCCAGGCAGGGAGGTCTTCAGGTATTCCGCTGGGCTTCTTCTCCCTCATGCAGCAGGCATTTGCCCTGTTGCAGCCCGCGATGGCGGCGCCTTCTCAGGTCCTGCGAGGGCAGAAGTGGCTCGGGTCTTCGGGGCGCTCGGAAGAGGAGGCTGCCCCGGCTAAAAAGTGTAAGGGGGCATGAGAGGAGAGTCCAGCATCTCCGCTCGGGGAGGATCTAGGAGCGGGTGACAGGGATGTAGAGGACATCTCGGAGGATGAGTTGGAAGAGGGTGAGTTGCCTGACTCAGAGCAACAGAATTGAATAGTCAGGGTGTTTAGACACGAGGAGCTTCCAGCTCTGATTACCGAGACTCTCAAGACGCTGAACATGCCCTCAGTGGGGCCATCATCGGAAGAAACTTTGGAGGATCCGCTGTTGCAGGCAGTGCGGATGTCCCAGCGAGTATTTCCCGTTTATAGGGTATTAAGGAATATGATTCAGGAGGAATGGGATTTGCCGGAGTCTGCCCTGAGAGGTTCTAGGGCAATAGCTCGGCTGTATCCCCTATCCGACCAAGATAGGGAGCTTTTTCGCTCTCCTAAGGTAGATGCGGCAGTGTCGGCAGTTACGAAGAAGACTACGATTCCAGTAGAGGGTGCCGCGGCATTGAAGGATTTGCAGGACAGGAAACTTGATACCTTGTTGAAACAGGTGTTTGATATTTGCACCCTATCCATGCAGGCCTCAATAGCGGGGGCGTGGGTGGCGAGAGGCTGCCTGAGATGATCCCAACGTTTACAGGGGGATCAGTTGGGAGAGCAGGTGGATGAAGTAGCGTGGCTAGAATCAGGAACCGCTTATTTAGTGGACATTCATTATGACCTCATCCGGGGGCTGGCAAAGAGTATGGCTTCTGTAGTGGTGGCACGGCATGGCAGTATCTGTGGTTGAGAAACTGGTCGGCTGACGGTTCGTCTAAGGCTCGTCTCAGCAAACTTCCGTTTAGGGGGAAGCTATTGTTTGGAGAAGATTTGGATAAGTTGGTTAAGGATCTCGGAGAGTCCAAGGGGGGATGTTTGCCTGAAGATAAGCCTAAGCAGGGCCGGATTGCTACGGGGCCCAGGGGGGCTCAGAGAGTTTCGTAGGTTTCGGTCCTCTCGCTTTGGCAAGGCGCAGCGCGGAAGGTTTCCAGTGCAAGGCCAGGGATTTTGAGGATTTCGGGGGGCGGGCAGAGGTTTTGTGCCCTTTCAGTCCTCAAGCATTAAAAAGGCACAATGAAATGAGGTGGGCTCAGGTGGGGGTGGTGCCCGTGGGAGGACGGTTGCGGGAGTTTTACCCTGCCTGGGTCCACATTACGTCAGACCAGTGGGTGCTAGAGGTCATTCGAGAGGGCTATGCACTAGAGCTACATCGGCCCGTCTTAGATTCCTTTGTCCATTCACCTTGCAGAGCCCCGCACAAGGTCCGAGCGATTTCGGAGACTCTGCAGCGGCTGCTGCAGCTCAGGGCAGTGGTGCTCGTCCCATCAGACCAGTGCGGGTGCGGTCGATACTCTATCTATTTTGTGGTACCAAAGAAGGAAGGCACCTTTCGGCCGATTCTAGATTTAAAGAGGGTAAATCGGTGTCTTCGGGTGACCCACTTCCATATGGAGATGTTGCGTTCCGTGATTGCGGCAGTCAGGGAGGGAGAATTCCTGACGTTGTTGGACCTCACGGAAGCTTATCTGCATATCCCCGTTCGGCAGGAGCATCAAAGGTTTCTGCGGTTTGCTGTTCCCATGGGGCATTTTCAGTTTTAGGCTATGCCCTTTTGGCTAGCGACGGCACCTCGAACGTTCACCAAGATCATGGTGGTGGTGGTGGCAGTGCTCCGCAAGGAAGGGGTGCTGGTGCACCCGTACTTGGACGATTGGTTGATTCGAGCAAAGTCAAGGGACGAGAGTGCCTCGGCCACCACCCGGGTGGTACAGGTGTTGGAAAGCCTGGGCTGGGTGGTCAACTTTGCAAAGAGCAGGCTGGTTCCCTCGCAGTCCCTGGAATATTTGGGGGCGCATTTCGAGACGAAGCAAGGAGCAGTGTTTCTCCTGGATCAGCGAGCACACGGTTTGCGAGAGCTCATGAGGAAATTTCTATCCCAGCAGGCGCCGACGGCGTGGCAGTATCTACAATTGCTCAGGACTATGGCAGCCACGATCGAGGTGGTGCCATGGGCCAGAGCTCACATGCGAGCATTGCAGAGGGCTCTGCTCAGGCGATGGTCACATCAGACGGATGCGCTATCTCATCAGCTCGTCTGTCCGCCGGACGTACAGCAGGAGCTTCTCTGGTGGTTGCGAATGGAAAATTTGAAAGTGGACGTGCCCCTGGAGCCTCCATCCTGGAGACTTTTTACGACGGATGCAAGTCTAGTGGGATGGGGAGCACATTGTGAAGGGAGAATGGCCCAGGGACGGTGGTCTCTGGTAGAGAGGGAATGTTCCATCAACAGATTGGAGATGAGGGCAGTGTATTTGGCCCTCCTGGAGTTTGTTGTGGTTGAGACAGGCGGCGGTAAGGGTGCTGTCCGACAATGCTATAACAGTAGCCTACATCAATCGGCAAGGCGGCACAAGACGTGTGGCATTGGAGGCAGAGACGAGTCAGTTGTTGGATTGGGCCGAGCAGAATCTGAAGGGCCTGTCGGCGCAACACGTGGCTTGATTGGACAGTGTCGAAGCAGGTTTTCTAAGTTGCCGCAGAGTGGACCCGGGGGAGTGGATGCTTCACCCGGACGTGTTTGCTCTAGTAGTACGATGCTGGGGGCCTCCGCTCATGGATCTAATGACGACCTTCGAGTCAGCAAAGGCAGCAAGGTTTTACAGCAGAAGGCAAGAACAGATGTCATAGAGTCTCGATGCGTTGGAATAAAGGTGGCCAGTGGAGGGTCTCCTCTATGTGTTCCCGCCTTGGGCTCTCATAGGCTGAGTACTTAAGCGCATAGAGAGGCACCAGGGCCTGGTGGTTCTGGTGGCGCCCGACTGGCCCAGAAGACCTTGGTATGTGGATGTGGTGCGGCTACTAGTGGACAGACCGTGGAGGCTGCCACAGCAGGAGGACCTGTTGCTTCAAGGCCCATTACGTATGCCCCAGGTGAATCGATTCTCGCTAACGGCATGGCTCTTGAGAGGGCTAGGATGAAAGCCAAGGGTTATTCCTCGGCAGTCATTTCTACTTTGTTGAAGGCGCGGAGACGATCCACTTCGTTGGCGTATATTCGGGTCTGGCGCAGTTTTGAAGCCTGGTGTGCAGAGCGGAAACTGCAACCCTTAGGGGCATCGGTTTCACAGATTCTTTCATTTTTGCAAGATAGGGTGGAGAAGGGTCTTGCGGCTAGTTCTTTGCGAGTGCAGTTGGCAGCGATTTCCTGTTACCGGGGTAGGATACACGGTCAGCTGTTAGGGGCGCACGGATACATTAGAAGATTTTTGCCGGCCGTGTTGCTCATGCGGCCTCTGCGTAGATGTTCGGTTCCGGCGTGGGATCTGAACTTGGTGTTGGAGGCTTTGGTCAGAGAACCATTTGAGCCGTTAGGCAAGGCCTCGCTAAAAGATTTGACATTGAAGACAGTCTTTCTAGTAGCTATTTGTTCCGCTCGTAGAATTTCGGAGTTGAAGGCTTTGTCCTGTAAGGAGCCCTATCTTTCTTTCTTCGATCAGAAAGTGGTGTTGCATACAGTACCGGCATTCTTACCTAAGGTGTTGTTGATGTTTCTTGTTAACCAGGTGGTGTCACTTCCGGTGTTTTTGGAAGAGCAGAGGGAAAAGTCGGAAGGCAGATTGCATCTTCTTGATGTTCGTCGCGTGCTCAGGAGATACCTCCGCGGGACGGCGTCCTTCCGTAGGTCGGACAGGTTGTTTGTGTCATTTGGAGATCTGTGGAAGGGGGAGGTGGCAGCAAAGTCATCCATTGCCAGATGGTTGAAGGAGACGATTGCGACTGCGTACATCTTGAAAGGTAAAATGGTACCGGAGGGCCTCCGAGCTCATTCGACTAGGGCGCAAGCAGCGTCTTGGATGGAGTTCAGTTTCGTGTCGGCCGCGGACACTTGTAGGGCGGCGACTTGGTCGTCGTTACATTCCTTTGCTAGGCATTATAAGCTCGATGTGCAGGCGGCTGGAGATGTGCGGTTTGGATCGGCGGTACTTCAGGCTGGGCTTGCAGGGCCCTCCCGTTGATATTTACTGCTCTGCTACATCCTTAATGGTTCCGGGACTGGACTAGAAGGACAAAAAGGAAGATGAAATTAGACTTACCTGCTAATTGTTGTTCCTTAAGGAACTCTAGTCCAGTCCCGGATCCCACCCGGTATTTTTGGGGGTTATCAGCCTGAAGTTAGTGAAGTTGGTGATTTTTTTTTCGGGGGGAAGGGTTCTCGGTGGAGCTCAGAGGGAAAGAGCAGAGGGAATCCTATCGCAGCAGTGCTTGGCTAGCTCTGGGGGTATTGCATGTCTCTAGTGGGACGTATTTTACCTTTTTATAATGGTGCCTTATTAAAGGTACGCTTTCACGCAATAGTAAAAAAACCAAACAAATAGTTTCTCTCGTTAGAGTGGTTAGTATTTTTGGCTACCTATTTAATTACTCATTTAACTACTTATTTGTTGCTCTGCTGAGTCTGCTTTGTCAATAGGTACTGGAGGAGAGGAGCAGTCCTTGCCTATTTAAGCAGGGGTCATCAAAGCGATGACATGTTTCAGTCTCCAAAGCTGCTGGAGGAGATTCTAAACTCAATGGTTCCGGGACTGGACTAGAGTTCCTTAAGTAACAACAATTAGCAAGTAAGTTTAATTTGATCATCTTCCAAGAAACATTGTTTGACCTGTGGCAAGCGAGGTACCTCATCTCCGGATTTTGGACTCTGCTGTTCTTGCATGGCAACTTCTGAGTCATCCCTGGAGGACCTGCTCCCCCTCTTTCAGCCAGGGGATGTGATTAGTCCAGCTTTGCCTGCCTTAGGAGGTGAAGGATGGCAGTATAGGTAAGGATATCCAGCTGGCCGGAGGATCCAGCAACTGTGCTGTGAGCCACTTATCATCCTCTAGGGCAGTGGTTCTCAACCTTTTGTGTACCGTGACCCCTTTTACCATTGGTCAACTTGTGGTGACCCCCAATGATAAAATCAAATGCGTCTCTATTCCTTTACCGTTAACGCATTGTCACTGTAATCATTTGTTGAATTACTAATATATTATAGGCCTTTGCAATATGTTTTTATTTATAAAATTAACTTATTTAAACCACAATAATTAATCACAATAACAAGTAGAAACATGATGACAGAAAAAGACCACAAGGCCCATCTAGTCTGTCCTTCCATAACTACAACAGTCCACTTTTTACCTTTAGAGATCCCCTGTGTTGGTCCCATGCTTTTTTGAATTCAGTTACTGTCCTCATCTCTACCACCTCCACTGGGAGACTATTCCACGGATCCACTACTCTTTCCGTAAAGAAATATTTCCGCATATCACTCCTGAATCTATCTCCCTTCACCCTCATCCCATGTCCCCTCGTCGCAGAACTTGCTTTCAATTGAAAGAGGCTCTCTCCCTGAACATTTATGCCGCGGAGGTATTTAAACATCTCAATCATATCACCTCTATCCCGCCTTTCCTCTAAGGTGTACATATTAAGATCCTTTATTCTGTCCTCATATGCTTTATAATGAAGCCCATTAATCATTTTAGTAGCAACCCTCTGCACCGACTCCATCCTGTTCACATCCTTTTGAAGGTGCGGTCTCCAGAATTGCACACCATACTCCAAATGTGGTCGCACCAAAGACTTATACAGAGGCATTATCACCTCCTTTTTTCTGCTAGCCATTCCTCTCCGTATGCACCCAAGCATCCTTCTAGCTTTTGCCGTCGCCTTTTCTACCTGTTTAGCTACTTTAAGATCATCAGACACAACCACGCCTAGGTCCCGCTCTTCTTTAGTGGACAAAAGTACTACACCTCCTATACTGTATTGCTCCCTTGGATTGCTGCAGCCCAAATGCATGACCTTACATTTTTTAACATTAAATCCCAGCTGCCAAATTCTAGACCATTCTTCAAGCTTAGCTAGATCCCTCCTCATATTATCTACACCTTCCTGGGTGTCTACTCTATTGCAGATTTTGGTATCATCCGCAAAGAGGCAAACCTTACCCGACAGCCCTTCCGCTATATCACTAACAAAGATGTTAAAAAGAATCGGACCAAGGACAGATCCCTGGGGCACACCACTGGTAACATCCTTCTCCTCAGAGTGAGCTCCATTTACTTGTACTCTTTGTCGCCTCCCACCCAACCAATTTCTAACCCAAGCAGTAACTTTAGGGTCCATCCCTAGGGTGCTCAGTTTGTTTATAAGTCGCCTGTGAGGAACAGTGTCGAAGGCTTTACTGAAATCTAAATACACCACATCTAGAGCTCTCCCTCGGTCCAACTCCCTGGTCACCCAGTCAAAGAAATCAATCAGATTTGTCTGACAAGACCTGCCTCTGGTGAATCCATGCTGCCTTGGATCCTGTAATCCGCCGGACTCTAGAAACCTTACTATTTGCTCTTTCAGCAGCGTTTCCAATAATTTACTCACCACCGAAGTTAAACTAACCGGCCTGTAGTTTTCAGCCACATCCTTACTTCCGCTTTTGTGTAAAGGCACCACATGAGCCTCTCTCCAGTCCTTTGGCACCACTCCTGACTCCAACGAGGCATTGAAAAGGTCAGTCAGTGGAGTTGCTAGAACGTCCCCAAGTTCCCTCAGTATTCTAGGGTGTATCCAATCCGGTCCCATCGCTTTGTCTACTTTAAGTTGAGCTAGTTTCTCACGAACACAGTCTTCTGAAAATTGTTCAAGATGTCCCTCGCTTCTGTTCTTATTTGTGGGTGTTTTCTGAGGTCCTGCTCCTGGTTCTTCATCTGTGAACACAGAACAAAAATATTTGTTAAGCAATTCCGCTTTATCCTTATCAGCTTCTACATATTCCCCCCCTGCACCCTTGAGTCTGACAATACCACTTTTGCCCTTCCTCTTCTCACTAATATATCTGAAAAATGTCTTATCCCCCCATTTTATTGCATTGGCTATTTCCTCCTCCTTTTGAATTTTTGCCTTCTTGACTACTTTGCTAGCTTCTCTAAGTTTTTCCAAATACAGATGCCTGTCTTCCTCTCTCTGTGATCTCTTGTATTTCATGAAGGCCTCCCTCTTTTTCTTCACTTTTTCAGCTACTACTTTCGAAAACCATAGCGGTCTCCTGTTCCTTTTGCCTTTATTTACCATTTTAACAAAAAGGTTGGTTGCCTTTAAAATACCCCCTTTCAGTTTTGCCCACTGTTTTTCTACATCCCCCAGTGGTTCCCATCCCACTAACGACTCCCTGAGGTATTGGCCCATCTTTGCAAAGTTAGTCTTCCTAAAGTCTAAGATCTTCACCTTGGAATGGATTCTAACAGCCCTAGTCCTAATACTGAACCACACCATCTGGGATCACTGGATGCAAAATGATCTCCCACTACAACATCAGAAACACTTTCACCATTGGTAAGCACCAAGTCCAGTATGGCCCCTTCACGTGTGGGGTCTGTTACCAATTGCCTGACTAGTTCTCTCTGTAGAGAATCCAGGATCTCCTTACTTCTAGATGATACTGCAGCAGGAATGTGCCAATCAACATCTGGCATATTGAAATCTCCTAGCAGTAGCACTTCCCCTTTCCTAGCAATGCTGCGTATGTCTTCAATTAACTCTCTGTCCACCTCTTCCTCTTGAAATGGAGGTCTGTATATCACACCAATGCAAATAGATTTCTCTTTCCCTCTTTCTAGTTTAACCCACAATGCCTCCTCTCTCCCTTTTAAGCTCTGTAATTCCAAAGCTTTAATAGTAGTTTTTACATATAGTGCCACTCCTCCTCCCCTTCTTCCTACCCTGTCCTTTCTGAATAAAGTATAGCCAGGTATAGTTTCATCCCAGTCATGGTTTTCTGTGAACCATGTTTCTGTAACTGCCACTAAATCCAAGTCAGCCACTCCCACCAAAGCTTTAACTTCAGAGATCTTATTTCCCATGCTACGGGCATTAATACACACTGCTTTCCATATGTTACCCCTGTTACCCATTTCCATAAAGGTATTTAATGTATCACTTACCTGGGGGCTTTCACTTACCTGGGGCCTTTCTTCACCCATCCCCAACGAATCTAGTTTAAAGCCCTCTTCAGTAGATTAGCCAGTCTACTACCAAAGATGCGTTGACCTTTCTTGGACAGATGGATGCCATCTCTGCTCTGCAACCCTTGGAACAGCATCCCATGGTCTAGGAAACCAAAACGCTCTCGAAGACACCATCTACGCAGCCATGCATTAATCTCCAGGATGCAAGCCTCTCTGCCTTGGCCTTTACCCTCAACAGGGAGGATTGAAGAGAACACCACCTGTGCACCTACCTGCTTCACCCTCTGTCCCAGAGCCATGAAGTCACTTTTGATACATTCCGAGGTATACCTGGCAGTATCATTTGTTCCAGCATGGATTAGCAACATTGGGTAATAGTCTCGGCAAACTCTCCGTAACATTTTGGATCTTGGCACCAGGCAGACAGCATACCTCTCTGGACATCAAGTCTGGTCGGCAGTAACAATATTTGATTTCAAAGTTATGATGATTTTCTAGTCAAATCACTAATATGAAATAAAATTATTTTTTCTACCTTTGTTGTCTGACCAATTTATTCTCTGATCATACTGGTCCCGATCTGAGGCTTCTGCTTTCCTGTCTTCTCTTAGCTCTCTTTCTGTGGTCTATGGTCCATCTGCCATTTCTTATCTCTTCTTTTGTTTTCTTCACTTCTTTCCATCAGCCTATTTCCAGTCCCAGTAACCATCCCCAGTATCAGCCCCTTTCCATTCCTCACTCTCAGTGCCTTCCAATGTCAACTTGCATGGACTGCCACTGGTGTCCATTCCCTTCCAGTCCCCCTCCTTCCCCACTGAGCAGTCCCTTCTAGGATAAATACCATGGCAGCCCCTCTCAGATTCACTCTCTTCCAGTTCCATTCTCCCATCCCCTCGTATTAACCCATTTGTAGCCTTAGCGCCCAGTTTTCTTCCAGGGCCAGCAGCTCTATCCTCCCCTCCCCACAATCAGCCCATTCTCAGTCGAAGCCCCCCAATCAGCTTGCTTCCAGTGCTAGTCTCCCCTCAACCCCATTACCAGTGCTAGCCTCCCCTAATCAGCTCAATACCAGTCCTACCCTCCATCATCTCATTACCAGTCCTAGCCTCCCCTAATCGGCTCACAGTGCTAGTCCCTCCTCAACCCCATTACCAGTGCTAGCCTCCCCTAATCAGCTCATTTCCAGTCCTAACCTCCCCGATCAGCTCATTTCCAATGCTAGCCCCCCATCAGTCCATTACCAGTCCTACCCCCCTATCAGCACATTACCAGTCCCAACCCCCCTTGATCAGTCCATTCCCAGTCCTAGCCTTCCCTAATCAACCCATTACCTTCCCTAATCAACCCAATACCCCCTCCCATCTGCCCATTATAATCATAACCCGCACTGTCTCTCCCCTCTGTCCAGCATTTATCCCCGTCTGTCCAGTATGTCCCCCTGTCTCTTCCCTTTGTCCATGTCAGCCCCCCTCCCTCCCTCCATCCATCCATCAATGTCAGCCACCCCTCCCTCTCTCCATCTGTCCATGTCAGCCCTCCCCTCCCTCTCTCCGTCCATGTCAGCCCCCCTCTCTCCATGTCAGCCCCCCTCTGTCTGTCAGCCCTCCTTCTCTCCATGTCAGCCCCCCTCTGTCTGTCAGCCCTCCCTCCCTCCATGTTAGCCCCCCTGTCCATGTCAGCCCCCTCCCTCCCTCCCTCCATCCATCCATTCCTCCATGTCAGTCCCCCCTCTGTCCATGTCAGCCCTCCCTCCATGTCAGCCCTCCCCTCCTTCCCTCCCTCTCTCCCTCCGTCCATGTTAGTCCCCCTCTCTCCATGTCAGCCCCCTCCCTCCATCCATACATCCCTCCATGTCAGCCCCCTCCCTCCCTCCCTCCATGTCAGCCCCCTCTGTCCATGTCAGCCCCCTCCCTCCCTCCCCCCAACCATCCATGCATCCATGTCAGCCCCCTCCCTCCCTCCATATCAGCACCCCTGTCCATGTCATCCCCCCTCCCTCCATCCATCCCTCCATGTCAGCCCCCTCCCTCCCTCCCTCCCTCCCTCATATTAGCCCCGTTGCAGTTTCCCTGCCCCCTCCTCCCCTCTCCGTGTCTGCCTGCTACTGCCTGTTCTAATGCAGGCGCGGCTCCCTGTCTCTTAGGGAACCGCGGCTGTGCCCGTGAAACCGTTGCGGAGCCATCCCGTCTCTTGATGGGCTCCGTGCAGCATTGTCCCGCCTCCAAAGGAAGTGGCAAACAACTTCCTTTGGAGGCGGGACAATGCTGCACGGAGCCCATCGAGAGACTCGACGGCTCCGCAATGGTTTCACAAGCTCACCGCAGTTCCCTAAGAGACAGGGAGCCGCGGCTGCATTAGAAGGGAGGCGGTGAGTTTGCCGCTGCCAAGAAGCAAACTTGGCAGCAGCAGGAACGTGCATTTTTTTTTTTTTTAACGGCGGAGTAAGGCAACCCCTACTAAATCCTGTGGCGACCCCCGTGGGGATCATGACCCACAGGTTGAGAACCGCTGCTCTAGGGGGTTTGTGGCAGCTGTGCCCCCTGGTGTTGGTGAATCATTTCTGAGAGGAGAGCTTCTGAATTCTGAATTGTCCTTGCTGAAATTCTTTCCTTTTCGAAGCTGGCCTTGTCCTTCTAGTATGAAAATTCAGACCCCGTGGCCTCTGGGTGCCCTCTGGGCGCAGACTCATGCAGGGCAGGTGGAAAGTGGAAGCCCTGTTTGCTTGCCTTTAACCAAACATCACCAGCATGGGGTGTCCCTTGGAGATGGGGTAACAGTTGGGAGCTGTCCGAGATTTTGACTGTGATTCGGATTCAGATGGCTCGATACTGAGCTCTGATGTGGATGTAGAAGTACTCTCGCCTTCAGAAGATCGTGAGGAGGCCGATGTGATTTGCCTATTCTAGAAGGAGGAGCTAACGGTGTTGATTGTCAGGGTCTCATCCACCTTGAACTTGCAGATTCTTCTGGCACAGAGTATGAGCCATAGGTACACCAGCTCCTTCAAAGGATGCAAAAATCCACTACTGTCTTTCCATTTCCAGATGTAATCAAGAATATGATCCAGTCAGAGTGGGACTCTCCCAACTCTTTCCCTAAAGGGTTAAGGATGTGTAAGACGATCTCCACTCTCCTGAAGGAGGAGTGCATTGAGGGGTTTGGCATTCCCAAGGTGTATGTGCAGGTCATGGCATTTACCAGATGGACCACTGTTCCTGTGGAAGGCAGGCGCGGCTCCCTGTCTCTTAGCCTTAAAGGATTTTCTAGATTGTAAGGTGGATTTGTGGTTGAGGAGCCAGTTTCGCCATGGTGGTGGCTATTCTGCAGCTGATAGTATGTAGCAGCCTGACGTCTCAAACCCTGTTTCAGTAGATTCAGTCTCTTCCGCCTGATGATACTATCCCTCTTTTGGAGTCAGCTACTGCCTTCCTTTCTGATGCCATGTATGACCTGGCATGTTTGGTGGCCACGGATGGTGCCCTGACAAGGGTATCACAGTGTTGGATTTGGCTTCAGCACTGGACAGCGGACACATCTTCCAAAGACTGGTTGGCCCAACTGGTTTTTAAGGGGAAGCTTCTGTTTGGAGCCAATTTGAGAAGTCAATGAAGGACCTGGATGAGACAAAATCTGTAGCTTTCCGGAAGACGAGTCCAAGGGGCCTGTGAAGTGGGCTGATGCCCTTTCTTGTCAGCCTCCGCCCATCCACTGAGGGTGCGGTGGCTGGATTCCTGGGAGTCTCAGGACTCTCGTCATTACCAATCTGGAAAACCTTTCTTCCCCCTCTGCCTCTGGGCTTTGGGCTCATTCTTGGTCATTTCATTGAGCACATGGGCCCAGGAACTCAGTCCCCTTTAGAGGGGGACACTCCCAGGCTGCACATTGAAGGATTGGGGGCCCCTTCCCTGGTTCCTTAGTTGGAGGCTGGCTTTGCCTTTTCTTTCAGGAATGGGCACAGGTTACCAAGGATCACAGAGTGCTAGAGTTTGGCTGTGTCCTGAATTTTATTTATTTTGCTATTTTTCTATACTGCTGTATATACACATCTAAGCGGTTTACATTATAAACAACACAACTCAACAGTGCTTCACATGGAATGATAAACAAAATAGCAAGAACAAGCTATAGAAACTAGTTAACTAAGTAACTGATAACCTTACAGAGGGGTATAGTGCACTAAGTTCACAGATGGGAGGTAGGGGGATAGGAGAGTGGGAAATGAAGGAGAGGGATTGGTAAGGTGAGCTGAGAATGCATAGTTCTCAGCCGGCACACTCTGGATCCTGGAGAGTGGGAATTGAGTCAGGAGGAGTCTCTGACGATCTCAAAGTAGCCACTACTACCACTACTAATTAGCAGGTAAGGTCTAATTTCTCCTGTCTACATCTCTCCAGGCCAGTCCAGGTATGTATGGGAAGTAACAAAGCAGATGAATGCATGGCTGCATGGATGGTGTCATTGAGAGCGTTTTGGTTTCCTGGACCATCGGATGATGTTCCAAGGGTTGCAGAGCAGAGATGGCATCCATCTGTCCAAGAAAGATCGACGCGTCTTCAGTAGTCAACTGGCTAATCTATTGAAGAGAGCTTTAAACTAGATTCGTTGAGGATGGGTGAAGAAAGACCCCAGGTAAGTGAAAGACCCCAGGTAAGTGATACATTAAATATCTTTATGGAAATGAAAAAAAGGGGTAACATATTGAAAGCAGTGTGTATAAATGCCCGTAGCATGGGAAAAGATCCCTGATGTTGAAGTTTTGGTGGGAGTGGCCGACTTGGATTTAGTGGCAGTTACAGAAACATAGTTCACAGAAAACCATGACTGGGATGTAATTATACCAGGCTATACTTTATTCAGAAAGGACAGGGTAGGAAGAAAGGGAGGAGGAGTGGCACTATATGTAAAAAAATAATATTAAAGCTTTGGAATTACAAAGCTTAAAAGGGAAAGAGGAGGCATTGTGGGTTAAACTAGAAAGAGGGAAAGAGAAATCTATTTGCATTGGCGTGATATACAGATCTCCCTCACAAGAGGAAGAAGTGGACATAGTTAATTGAAGACATACGCAGCATTGCTAGGAAAGGGGCAGTGCTACTGAAAGGGGATTTCAATATGCCAGATGTTGCTTGGCACATTCCTCTGCAGTATCATCTAGAAATAATGAGATCCTGGATTCTCTACAGGGAGAATTATTCAGGCAATTGGTAACAGACCCCACACGTGAAGGGGCCATACTGGACTTGGTGCTTACCAATGGTGAAAGTGTTTCTGATGTTATAGTGGGAGATCATGTTGCATCCAGTGATCACCAGATGGTGTGGTTCAGTATTAGGACTAGGGCTGTTAGAATCCATTCAAAAGTGAGGGTCTTAGACTTTAGTAAAACTAACTTTGCCAAGATGAGCCAATACCTCAGGGAGTCGTTAGCTGGATGGGAACAGCTGGGGGATGTAGATAAACAGTGGGCAAAACTGAAAGAGGATATTTTAAGGGCAACCAACCTTTTTGTTAAAATGGTAAATAAAGGTAAAAGGAAAAGGAGGCCACTATGGCTTTCGAAAGAAGTAGCTGAAAAGGTGAAGAAAAAGAGGGAGGCCTTCATGAAATTCAAGAGATCACAGAGAGAGGAAGACAGGCATCTATATTTAGAAAAGCTTAGAGAAGCTAACAAAGTAGTCAGGAAAGCAAAGATTCAAAAAGAGGAGGAAATAGCCAATGCAATAAAATGGGGGGATAAGACATTTTTCAGATATGTTAGTGAGAAGAGGAAGGGAAAAAGTGGTATTGTCAGACTCAAGGGTGAAGGGGAGGAATATGTAGAAGCTAATGAGGATAAAGCGGAATTGCTTAACAAATATTTCTGTTCTGTGTTCACAGATGAAGAACCAGGAACAGGAACTCAGAAAACACCCACAAACAGGAACAGAAATGAGGGGCATCTTGAACAATTTTCAGAAGACTGTGTTTGTGAGAACCTATCTCAACTTAAGTAGACAAAGCGATGGGACCGGATGGGATACACCCTAAAATACTGAGGGAACTTTCAAACGTTCTAGCAGCTCCACTGACTGATCATTTCAATTCCTCGTTGGAGTCGGGAGTGGTGCCAAAGGACTGGAGAGAGGCTCATGTGGTTCCTTTACACAAAAGTGGAAGTAAGGATGTGGTTGAAAACTACATGCAATAAAATGGGAGGATAAGACATTTTTCAGATATGTTAATGAGAAGAGAATGGGCAAAAGTGGGAGGAACATTTAGAAGCTGATGAGGATAAAGTGGAATTGCTTAATAAATATTTCTGTTCTGTATTCACAGATGAAGAACCAGGAGCAGGACCTCAGAAAACACCCACAAACAGGAGCAGAAGCGAGGGGCATCTTGAACAATTTTCAGAAGACTGTGTTCGTGAGAAGCTAGGTAAACTTAAAGTAGACAAAGTGATGGGACCAGATGGGATACACCCTAGAATACTGAGGGAACTACGGGACATTCTAGCAGCTCCACTGACTGACCTTTTCAATGCTTCATTGAATTGGGAATGGTGCCAAAGGACTGGAGAGAGGCACACGTGGTCCCTTTACACAAAAGCAGAAGTAAGGATATGGTTGAAAACTACAGGCGAGTTAGTTTAACTTTGGTGGTGAGTAAATTATTGGAAGCACTGCTGAAAGAGAAAATAGTGAGGTTTCTGGAGTCCAGCAGATTACAGGATCCGAGGCAGCATGGATTCACCAGTGGCAGGTCTTGTCAGACAAATCTGATTGATTTCTTTGACTGGTTGACCAGGGAGTTGGACTGAGGGAGATCCCTAGATGTGGTGTATTTAGATTTCAGTAAAGCCTTTTACACCGTTCCTCACAGGTGACTTATAAACAAACTGAGCACCCTAGGGATGGACCCTAAAGTTACTGCTTGGGTTAGAAATTGGTTGAGTGGGAGGTGACAAAGAGTACAGGTAAATGGAGCTCACTCTGAGGAGAAGGAAGTTACCAGTGGTGTGCCCCAGGGATTTGTCGTTGGTCTGATTCTTTTTAACATCTTTGTTAGTGATATAGCAGAAGGGCTGTCGTGTAAGGTTTGCCTTTTTGCAGATGATACCAAAATCTCCAATAGAGTAGACACCCAGGAAGGTGTAGATAACTTGAGGAGGGATCTAGCTAAGCTTGAAGAATGGTCTAGAATTTGGCAGATGGGATTTAATGTTAAAAAATGTAATGTCATGCATTTGGGCTGCAGCAATCCAAGGGAGCAATATAGTATAGGGGGTGAAGTACTTTTCTCCACTAAAGAAGAGCAGGACCAAGGCATGGTTGTGTCTGATGATCTTAAAGTAGCTAAACAGGTATAAAAGGCGACAGCAAAAGCTAGAAGGATGCTTGGGTGCATACGGAGAGGAATGGCTAGCAGAAAAAAGGAGGTGATAGTGCCTCTGTATAAGTCTTTGGTGCGACCTCATTTGGAGTATTGTGTGCAATTCTGGAGACCGTACCTTCAAAAGGATATTGTAATCATCTGAATATGTAATCTTCTGCTTTAGTCTCCGCTTGGTCCTGGGTTCATTTCACTTCACAGACGCAGGAGGGCTTATAATAAGACAACCCAACAGGTGTGGCTTGGAGAAAGATTTTTATGTAAAAATAGGCTTTAGGTATTGAACAGAGGTATATAGTGATTGTTACAGAGCTGTTTCAGTGTGCATCAATGAATCTGTGTGTGTATGTGTGAAGTGTGAGGGAGATAGGCCCGAACATGTGGCCCAGAGCCTCATGGAGAGAGAGAGAGAGAGAGAGAGGGGGGGGAGGGGTGAAGGGAATTGATTATCCGAGCCTCCTGTCCTTCATGTCCACTGGATGGTGAGAGAGAGAGAGAAGCAGGAAGTGTGCTGTCCTTTATAGTGCCTCTCCAGCACTTCCCCTTGAGGTCTGCTATTGTCTTTGGCCACTCCCTTTGAGGTCTGCCCTTCTTGATTTAGCAAGGAGGGGCTGCAGACAGGTCCTAGAGACTGACATCACCAGGGGGTCAGAGTTTAATCTCATCTTGTAAACTGTCCTATTACCTTTGGGGACTGAAGTCACCAGAGTCCACAGCTGCATAAAATGTATGCTGACATCTCCCACACCTTTTTTATTTTTATTTATTATTTGTGCCTGGAAATGGTGGAAGCAAACCTGTGGTACCTGTCCCAGCTGCCATTACCTGATAGTAGGCAGCTTGACTAATACCTCCTGTATTAAATACCTTGCTGTGTCCAGCAAGTCCCCTATCCTGCACAGTACTGTCTCTAGTACTGTCTCTAGTGTTCTAGAGATAAACAAGTCTCCTTATGAGTCCAAACCTCGTGTCTTAGGTAGAGCAGCCACTACTGGGGAGGGGGGGGGACCCAATATGCCACTTACGTGCCCGTCTTAGAGAGAGTGAACAGTGCATAAGGTCTGCAGGAATTTTTAAGGAGGCTAAAACCAAACGGTACCAGGATGCTATGAGTGAGGATAGGAAGCAATACTAGACTGCAGCTGACTCTGGTATTCAGTGTAATAGGAAATGCCGAATTAGCCAAATTAGCAGGCCAAATTAACCTGGATGTAGGGGTGGATGCTGGAGAAGTTCAGTGTAACTACCTTAAAATGTTGTTGTTCTGTATGACATGCGCTGCAAGGAAATGTACATTTTTTTCATCTTACAGCACAGGAAAATGACGATAATGCATAGCAATATTTGTACAGCAGTTAAAATAATAATAGGGTGAATAAAAACATTAAAGACATGATCAGCAGTAGGTGAGTAACCGAATAACAGTTCCCACACAGACACATGAGCATCTTGTAGCAAGTGTCCAACAATTTGTTGAATGTGTCCATTCTCATAAGCGATGGTGTGATTCACTTCAGTGGATGTTGTTTTAAGGTGATCAGTATAGGCATGGAGTTCTGTAAAGTTGAGCAGTTTATGCAGTGTCTCTTCTCCCATGCCAAGTGGTAATGGATGCACAGCATATGAGATAAAGTCTGGAATGTCCATAGAGTCATTGGTAACCAGCGGTGTGGAATAAGTTGTCCCCTTAATGGTGAGGGAGACCAGTGGTGTATGACTTGTCACCAAGCCTCGTAGGGAGAGACTCAGTGAGTGCCCTAGGCTATCGCCTAGGGTGTTTTGAGTCACCTTGTTGCTACTTCTTTTTAAGACAGAGAGTCAGACAGTCAAGGTGATAAAGTAAAGTGGGGTTTATTCCCGTTCCCCGGCGAATATCAATGCTTGGAATACAAAAATGCAGAACTTAAACAAAACACAGCTTGAGCATATTTCTTCTCTCTTGTTCCTTGCACAGAGAGGTCTAACGCAAAGAGGTTATTTCATCATTCAGACAAATTGTACAATCCATTGGCTCCTGGTCAGTGTAATTATTACTGCTTGTGTCTTGGGTTATACTTGGCTGGTAGCTGACGCAGCCAGGCTCACTCATATAACAAGTGCTAGCTTCACTGGTCGGGGGAGGGTAAACTTTCCCTTCTCCCAGGCACTGCTCTAGCTCGGGATTGTAAAAACCTCTTCTGTAATCAGTTCTTTTGTAGCCAGTCTCTCTTGGCTCTCTCACTAGGAAGTTGGAACCCTTTCCCAGGTTAAAACCTTGCTGCCAATAAGGACTATAAAAACACCCAGTTTCACTTCCTTCCCCAATGTAAGGTTTTATCTTCTTTACCTTATCTAGGTTGCAGGCATCAGCTGTGGGGTTTTTCTCTCGTGGCAAAGTTCTAGCCTCGTGTAGCAAGTTCCTCCGAGGTTTGTAAAAACTCTCGGGGTTAGTGTTCCACTTCCTGCCTTCCAGGAAATCCTCCTGGGGACTGTCTTGCCAGTGGTACGCTTCTCTAACGCTCCCTGGTAATTGCCTGGAGCTTTCTCTGAGAGCATTTGGTCCTCCCAGACCTTCAATGCTTTCCCTGGGATTAAAACTTCTCCTGGAGCTTTGGAACCCTCTCTGCTTCCGTGACTTGCCTGATTGATGCTGAAACTCTAGCTGCATCGGAGTGTCACCTTCCCCTGCAGAGTCCTGCTTACTTGCTCTCAGGTATTTGTTCTGTCTCCCAGACTTTCTCTCGTAGTTGCTCTCAGCCTTGTTCCTGAAGTTGTTCTCAGCACTGTTCTTAGAGCTGTTCTTAGAGCGGTCCTTAGAGCTGTTCTGACTTCCTGGTTCTAACCAGGTCCCTTTGTACCTCCCCTCTCTGCACGTAACGTCTGCTCCTGGGGACAGGTGCTGGTAATTAGAATCCTGGATTCTAACTGCGTCACTGCTGCAGACAGGAAAGTTCCGTTCTAACCCTTTCTTTCCTACCTGTGCTGATGGCACCGGGTGCTCAGCCCTTTTCAGCCATGCTGGATCTCTCTGCCTAGCCCAGTTTGAGGTGAGTTCTGTACTTTCACTAACCTCCATTGGCTCCACTGTATCACAGACTGCACCAGGTATTGTTTGGTAAATAGTTTGAACTGTACAACAAAGTGTTCTTGGGAAGGCGAATGTCATGCATTCTGGGAGCAATCGAAAAGGAAACATTCTGGGGAAAGAACAGATGAAAACAAAAGTGTCCAGCTCCAAGGTAATACAAACTGTGTGAGGTAGTCAGGGAATATGAGAGCTTAACAGTCAGGGAGCAAGAGGAAGAATTGTTCCAGCAGGAGGTGTCAGCCTCTTTAAACTGGTGAGGTTGACACTTGAACTGAAATGTAGTCTGCTCGTACAAACTGGGGTCCATCGGCTTGAATGAAGTCCAGGTGTCATCCAGTGGCTGCACCCATGTGAGATGGTCCACAGGATACATAAGCATATTATCAAACTGCACCCCAATATTAACAACAGGATAAATAACTGTGTGTTGTCCTGAGCATGGGATCAAAGTACAGATAGAGCAGCCTTGTGGTGAACAAATGGGAACACTAACTGTCCACCAATCAAGGCGAGCTATAGCAAATTCCGGTATTTTGGTACTAGCCATATGAATGAGAGATGGTGGCCAGTGTCCTAACTTAGCAGTGATCAGAATTGAGCCCAGGAAATATTCTTTCCCAATCTATATTCTGCATGTGCTAAGGTAACAATTTTTTGTTCTATAATGGGAGATATAAGAGCAAAGGTATCTACAACTACAATGGACAGTTTAGAGGAAGCTTCATTAATAATATGTTATGAGGTAAAACCATCAGCAGCATGATGAGCAGTAGAGCCCATTTTATTACGGAGCACCTCTATATCAATTACATTAAGGGCACCCAGTGCAGTCCCTGTGCCACCTAAAATTGTATCAATTAATTCACGCTTGTGTCGAAATTGCTTAGCTCTGGGTGTTACTGACTGCATATCAAACCAAGTATTGAGCATTTGTATGTGGTTGGTAACAAACTGAGAGCAATTTGGATATTTGTGAGTAACTAGAAACAATTTGGGAAATAGATGCCAAGTAAGAAAATGGTATTCACAATATTACACGATTGAACCACCCCTCACAAGGCAGGAACTACAAATCTATCTATGATACAACCCTCTTTATGTAAATAGTGTATAAAGTTCACCTGTTATCCAAGTTAGAATTCCATGTTTTATGTAAGTTCAATGTCTGAATGTTCTACATTGTACAAACCTGTTCATTGTAAACCGCGCTGATGCCGAATAGTGCGGTATAGAAAAACTTGAAATAAATAAATAAATAATAAATTCTACATCATATAAAACATCGTGTGGTGCATCATATTTAATCTGAAAGGGATGTCCTTCCTGAAATGGGTGGATATCAGAAAGGTAGAGTACAGGAGGAGCAGAAGTGGTGGGAGGGGTGGGATGAGGGGTGGTAGGTAAACAAGATACATCCAAAAGGAATGAAGTCTCAGTGATGTGCTGTTGATCACTCAAAACCCATGTATAAGTTATTTTCCAGGTACCTCTGTCCTGACAGGAAATATTGTACAAAATCAAAGCAGGGGGACCTAGAAAGTAACGTTCTGGGCGTGCCCTCAATTCTTGTGTCCTTTCTAGAGAAGTGGAAACTGGTGGCTCCCACTGTACTTGAGTGATGTTTAATGAATAGAACACTGGCTTGTCCTGTACCGAACAGAAACTCAGGATGACCAGATCCTTTCCTTCCGGGAAAGGTGGGGGTATTTCTTGGTAGCGATACACTCCACCTGTGGAATTAGCCCAGCCAATCGTGCATATTCGGATGATAGTTCCTGTAATGAGACTTGAGTAGAAGAGAGCAGATACAAGAACAACAGGAAACCGAGACATAATAAAACTAACTAGTTTCATTCTACTAGGGAGTAAACTAATGCTCCCCACTTATACTATGTAACAACAAAACAAAACAAAAAATAAATAATTTCTACTACTTATTTACATAACTATTAAACACATGTACAGCAGGAGTAACTAGTTACCGTCCTTAAGCGACTTTTGTTCAGAAAGCAGCTGTCCGTGCTGTCTTCAGGTGGTATCTGAAAACAAAGACTGATAAAACACGTATTACCCATATGGTTTTAACTGGGTGATGTGTTTCCAGTACTGCTGGTTGTCAGGCATTAGGATCTGGTATAGGCTTGGGCCTAAGGTATCAGTAACTAAGTACGGTCCCTCCCACTTTGCAGTTCCAAAGGGGAGGTTTGGTCTAGGTCTCAGAATCATCACTTTACTCCCAACCTTGAGGGGCCTTAAATCAGAACCTTTTGCATGTACCTCCTGCAAATAATCTCTAGCTTTTTCTGTGTTAGCACAGAGGTCTGAATTTCTTTTAGATGTTCTTGCAGGGATTTCATCCACTCATTGGTGAGAATTACGGTCTGGTCCTCTGGAAGAAAAGGACTCAGCATATTTTCCCACCGTTGCATTGGCCTTCCCATTAAGGCTTCATAGGGTGCAAAACCTGTGGATTTACAGACATTAGCTCTGATACGCATAAGGACTAAAGGGAGCACCAGATCCAAATTTTTTCCCGGTCAGATTAAGCATAGGGCTGAGGTGGGCCTTAATTGTTTGATTCATCCTTTCTACCTGCCCTGCTGCCTGTGGATGGTACGGAATGTGGAGTTGTTGTTCTATGCCTAGAAAATTAAACAATTCCTTGATCAGCTGAGAAACAAATGCAGGACCATTATCAGAATCAATTGTTTTAGGAATGCCCCAGCGTGTAAAAAATTGCATAGTTAGGACTTCTGCAGTGGTTCTAGCAGTTTGATCTAGGACAGGGAATGCTTCTACCCAATGAGAAAAGGAATCAACAACAGTCAGTAAAAATCTATTCTTCCTAGCAGTCAATGGGAGAGGGCCCACATGATCTATTTGCAATATCTCAAATGGGCCACGAGGAGGTGCTCTCATTAACTGTCCCCTTCTCTTTTTAGGTTGCCTGCCAAATGAAGCACAGATTACACAGGAGGAAACATGATCCTGTATATCATGTTTCATTTCTGGCCACCATACCAACCTATTAAGGATAGTCTGCATTTCTTCTGCCTTAGGGTGTCCCATAGGACCTGCACCATGGACCCATTGCATCCATTCTTTACCTCGAGCTCTAGGGATAGCTATAACCAAGCCTTCCTCTCTTTTTGCACATAGAATGTCTTTCTCTATAGCGAGTGTGAGAAAGGGTGTGTGCTGTGTCGCCCCCAGCTGGCCAGGTTGATAACCAACACCAGGTGAGGTCGCCTTTTTCTTTAAAACAAGTTTCCCAAGATGGCTGCCAGGAGGGCTGCTGGGAATTATAGTCCCATTTTAAAGTAAGGAGTTGTGAACCAGTGATTTAGGCAATAGACAGAGAAATTTATTAATCGTATTCAGGGAATCCTTTACACGCAGGATGGGAAATGGAAAAACCAAAATACAGGCTTTTGCTTCACAGCCACAAATTCAAAAGAAAAACAAACAGAACTTTGCTTTGTTCACAATTACAACTTCTTTCCAAAACTTTTATCTTCTTTAAAGGTTGCTCTCTTCATAGGAACCAAACTCTTGTATCAAACAATTCTTCAAATGTTCCTTGAGCATTTAATAGCAGCTTCTAACTTTATAAGTTGAGCTTAGCACTCAGCAGCTTTATCACCTACTTGTGACGTCTTCAGAAATCAGGCTTCTCTCTCTAAACAGGCATTCATTCAATGGCTTTCTGTTTTAACATTCTTCCCTGTCAGAAGCTTGGCATACAGCACATTGCATTTCAATAGAGCTGCATTCATCATCAGCAATTTCCATATCTTCAATACTCTCTGTATCACATACATTCAATGGCAGCTGGGATGAGAGCTGGCTATTCTCTTTCTCTATCAAGTCACTTAACCTTTTAAGTAAGGCTTGTTTCTGCAGCAGCTCTTCAGCTACCTGGGCTACTGGATACTTAGCTAAACGGTTCCCCTTTATCCTGGGACACTGCTTATGATTAGAATCAGCTTGTAAATCTAAAGCTAATTCTTCTAAGCTTTTATTAGCTATGAATTGAGGAAGACACACTTGCCTGGAGCCAGCGGGGTTTAGTATCTCTCTCTGTCCTGTGAGCCAGCCATGCTGTCTTCTGTTTGTAGCAACTCCGTCTGATTGCAACAGCGTTTCATTCCTTGTTCTCTCAGCTGTTTTTAGCAATCTCTCATCCGTTCTCACACTTTGCTTCCAGTGTTTCCTCCACACTTTCTTTCATTCCTTGCCAGCACTCTCTCACTTGCTCCTTCACTGAGACCATGCCTGAGACCTTGTCCTCCGTGTCTCTCTTGTCCAAGTCTCACCCTGGCTTCCTGGGCTCTGTTTGCTCCCCTTGCTCCGTTCCCCCTTGAGTTTCTAAAACTCAGGTTTTTCAACTGTTCCTCTTCCTGTGCCACACCTTGCTCCCAGCACATGTGACCAGGGTCTGGCTTCCCTCTGACGTGCTGCTGTGGGTGGGGCTTAGGAATGACTAACTTGTGAGTCATAGACTCTTGGTTGCTAGGGAAACCTCTGACACATTCAGAATTAAAGGTAGAGGTTCTATTTCCCTGTGCATTTCTGTGTGTAGTGGTGCTTTCCTCACCACATATTCCCCTTCTTAAGATATTACGGGCTGGGGTTACGCTAAAATCACAGCACGTAATTCTCCGATCATGTCCTTTGTTGCTTTGACTTCCTTGCCTACTCTGGGTACGGGTGACCACCTGCCCTTGAGCCACTCGTTCCTGCCAGGGTTTAAGCAAGTTTATATGGAACAACTGCCTGTGCCCCCGTCTGGTCTGTACTAGATAGGTCGCCGGGCCTACTTGCTTAACCACCCGGAAGGGACCTTTCCACTGGCTCTCAAACTTTGGAGCCGTTCCTGCTACCATCACTAGAACCTTTTCTCCCAGCTCTAGCTGGCGTGGTTTGGTATTACGGTCGTAATACACCTTTTGTCGGTGTTGGCTGTCCCTTAAATTGTTTTCTGCCAACTGTGAGGCCCGCGTTAAGCGTCCTCTCAAATCCTTAAGAAACTGGGGTACTTCAGTTTCCTGCTCTCCTGGCTCCACCCACTGCTCCCTCAAAATGTTTAGTATGCCCCTGGGACTCCTACCATACATGAGCTCGTAGGGGGAAGTTCCTAGCGATGCCTGAATTCTCTCCCGACAGGCATAGAGGGCGAAGGGAAGCATCGTGTCCCATTCAGTCATCTTTCCTTCCAACCCCCTCCTCAACAAGCTCTTTAAGGTTTGATTGGTCCTCTCCACTAGCCCATTTGTCTGTGGGTGATAAGCCGCAGTTCTAATATGTTTGATGCCGAAGGCATCCCAAACTTGAGCCAAATATCGCGACATAAAATTGGTGCCGCGGTCCGACAACACTTCCTTGGGGAACCCAACCTCACAAAATAGTTTAACTAATTCGGCTGCCACTGTGCGAGCCGAAATATTACGGAGGGGAATCGCCCAGGGGAACCTGGTGGCATGATCCACCATCACCAAAAGGTATTGAAATCCCCGTGGCGTCTTTATCAGGGGCCCCACAATATCGATAGCTATCCGGTGTATCGGGACAGGTACCACCGGTACGGGAATCAGGGGGACCTCCGCGGGCCTAATTGCAGTGACCTTCTGACAGGCTGGACAGGCCTCACAGAACCTGGTCACTTCCCTATAGACTCCGGGCCAATAAAATCGGGCCAGCACCTGATCTAAAGTACCCTGAATGCCCTTATGAGCCCCCACCGGATGATCGTGGGCTAACCTCAGGACCAAAGTCCTAAAGGTATTCGGGACCACCAATTGCTTCCGAGCAGCCCCTGTAAAGGGATCCCGGCTTTCCCGATATAGGATGCCTCCGTCAATTTGGAATCTGGGCAATATCTCCCGCTCCTCTCTAGCAAACTTAAAAGCATTAACCAGAGCAGGGTCTGCCTCTTGTTCTTTTGCAAAAGAGGGGAATTTTGCCATTAATTCCTCCGGAACCCAAGGTAAATCTATACCTGCTAAGACCTCCTCTCTATTTTGTGAGCGCATTTGCCTCTCACGGCGCTTCTCCCCCTTAGATTTTTTTACTTTGTCCTGAGGAACATTGACTAAATCGTCATGAGAGGGCAGCACCTCTGTCTCCCCCTCTATGGACTCTTCCCTTTGGGCCTGTTGGGCTTGGGACTGGGCTCGCGTAGAGACTAAGCCTTTCTTCTCACCCAACCCTTGTTGCACACCCCGCTGAAACTGGGGCCAGTCCCTCCCAAGGACTACCTCCTGGGGTAATCTGGGAACAACAGCGACCGGGACCTCCCTCTCTATGCCCATACCCTCTATGCGGACGCAGTAAACTGGATATGTACACGCCGTTCCGTGAACGCACCTTATGTTTACGTGGCCCATGGGTATCTGAGGTGTTTTTGATCCTGGGGCTGTTAACCTCCTCCATAATCGTTTAGAAAGCATTGATTGATCCGATCCGGAATCAAGCAGTGCTTTGACTGGTATGCCCTGTACTATCACTTCTAGTAAAAACCCTTCCCCTTTCTTACTAGGGTCACTCAACACTAAAGCTGTTTTCGTCTGGCATTCACGCATCAAATGTTGTTCACTCCCACACCGGTAACATGCACGCTTCCCAGGCATCCTTCTGTTGGAGGGAACACAAACATTCTTTACATCCTTGCTGCCATCATTCAACCTAGCTATAGAGAGTTTAGTACAAGCTGCAGACCTATCCTTCGTTAACAATTCAGCCTCTAGGAATCGCTCTGTCAATGAAATAGCATCTTGGGTATTTTTACAGCCTTGTAACATTAAGAAACTTTGTATCTTTTCTGGTACTGCTGCACAATATTGTTCCAGAACGAGCTCATCAATCAGTGTTGCCACTGACTTATGTTCTGGTTCTAGCCATTTAACGACCAGCGTTTTTAATCGATGGTAAAGCGCTCGTGGTGTCTCTTCCACGCGCATTTTAGCATTTCGTAGCTGTCATCTATAGACCATCGGAGTTAGGCCAAGCCTATCCTTTATAGCCTTTTTGACCTCCAAATAGTCATTAGCCAACCCAGCAGGAACGGTCTGGTAGGCTGCCAATGCCTCACCGGTAAGTGAGACAGCCAACCTTACCGCCCACTGTTCAGGTGGCCACCTGGCCATTTGTGCCACTTTCTCAAACGCATCTAAATATGCATCCACACTTTCCCCATCTTTTAGTGGCCCAAAACTAAGGGTCTCTTTGGACCCGAGTCCAAAGGTGTAAGCTAGTCCCGGTAAGAAACCTGTGGCAACTGGATCCGGCTCTGGTGGCTTCTTACACTCCTTCACCCAGGCCTCCATAAGTTCCACCAGCGGTTTTTGCTGGGCCTGCATCCAATGTTCCCTCTAATTTTCTGTAGGCTGTGTGCGCATAAAATATCAGCTGTGCAGCTTTTGAAGGACGGTTAAATTTTTGTGCGCCACATGACGACACTCGGAGTTATATACTTTAAAATTTGACTAAATGTCAGAATACAGTATGTACACCACATTGATTGCACTAGAAAACATTGTAGAACTTGTGAAAACCATAAATACATAACAGCTTTTAAATTTTAAGACGTCTGTGTTGTTTTCTATCAGAATCAGAACCGTTATTTTTGTGCGCTCTGTTGTAAAGTATGTGCGCTCGCTTGGCGAGGTGTGTGCGCGCGCACACGCGCACAGCTTAGAGGGAACAGTGCCTGCATCTGCCGTGCCGCTTGCTCCTGGAGCTGTAAGGACAATTCTCTCTGCCTTTTGAGTTCCGCCGCAGCCCATGCGAGGATGTCTTGCGTCTCCATTGTCGTTGCTTCTCCTGTAAAAATGACAAAACAGAACACCCAAGTGCGGTACCCCCAACACTAGGTATGTCCTTCCCTCTACCTGCTGCTACTACCGCCCCCACCCAGTACCGGTATCCTTTAACTTCCCCAGTTAAATACCAAGTACCTGGTACTAGTGGTGCGTCTCACTCAGCAACAGTGTAGGACCTTGGCAGGTCTTCGGACTCTCCGGTTTTGCAGAAGTCTGGACCCCTGTCTCAGCAGCTGGCAACTTCCTCCGGCGTCCGCCTGTCGAATTCTGGAATCCGTTGAGCTCTCGTTCTTCTGGTGCGCAGCCTTCTTCCACTCGCAATCCACTAGAACGGTGCCCCTCTGTGGTGTGTTCCAATCCACATCCGAACAACTACGCCACTCTGTCGCCCCCAGCTGGCCAGGTTGATAACCAACACCAGGTGAGGTCGCCTTTTTCTTTAAAACAAGTTTCCCAAGATGGCTGCCAGGAGGGCTGCTGGGAATTATAGTCCCATTTTAAAGTAAGGAGTTGTGAACCAGTGATTTAGGCAATAGACAGAGAAATTTATTAATCGTATTCAGGGAATCCTTTACACGCAGGATGGGAAATGGAAAAACCAAAATACAGGCTTTTGCTTCACAGCCACAAATTCAAAAGAAAAACAAACAGAACTTTGCTTTGTTCACAATTACAACTTCTTTCCAAAACTTTTATCTTCTTTAAAGGTTGCTCTCTTCATAGGAACCAAACTCTTGTATCAAACAATTCTTCAAATGTTCCTTGAGCATTTAATAGCAGCTTCTAACTTTATAAGTTGAGCTTAGCACTCAGCAGCTTTATCACCTACTTGTGACGTCTTCAGAAATCAGGCTTCTCTCTCTAAACAGGCATTCATTCAATGGCTTTCTGTTTTAACATTCTTCCCTGTCAGAAGCTTGGCATACAGCACATTGCATTTCAATAGAGCTGCATTCATCATCAGCAATTTCCATATCTTCAATACTCTCTGTATCACATACATTCAATGGCAGCTGGGATGAGAGCTGGCTATTCTCTTTCTCTATCAAGTCACTTAACCTTTTAAGTAAGGCTTGTTTCTGCAGCAGCTCTTCAGCTACCTGGGCTACTGGATACTTAGCTAAACGGTTCCCCTTTATCCTGGGACACTGCTTATGATTAGAATCAGCTTGTAAATCTAAAGCTAATTCTTCTAAGCTTTTATTAGCTATGAATTGAGGAAGACACACTTGCCTGGAGCCAGCGGGGTTTAGTATCTCTCTCTGTCCTGTGAGCCAGCCATGCTGTCTTCTGTTTGTAGCAACTCCGTCTGATTGCAACAGCGTTTCATTCCTTGTTCTCTCAGCTGTTTTTAGCAATCTCTCATCCGTTCTCACACTTCTGCTTCCAGTGTTTCCTCCACACTTTCTTTCATTCCTTGCCAGCACTCTCTCACTTGCTCCTTCACTGAGACCATGCCTGAGACCTTGTCCTCCGTGTCTCTCTTGTCCAAGTCTCACCCTGGCTTCCTGGGCTCTGTTTGCTCCCCTTGCTCCGTTCCCCCTTGAGTTTCTAAAACTCAGGTTTTTCAACTGTTCCTCTTCCTGTGCCACACCTTGCTCCCAGCACATGTGACCAGGGTCTGGCTTCCCTCTGACGTGCTGCTGTGGGCGGGGCTTAGGAATGACTAACTTGTGAGTCATAGACTCTTGGTTGCTAGGGAAACCTCTGACACATTCAGAATTAAAGGTAGAGGTTCTATTTCCCTGTGCATTTCTGTGCGTAGTGGTGCTTTCCTCACCACAGCTGGTATAGGTTATCTGGGGCGTCCTGCACAAGCTTCCTTAAATTGGAAAGCTCAGGGTCCTTTGTCTGCAGTGCTACAAAGTAATCTGGTGGTATTATCTGATCGTAATCTGTGGAACGTGTAGCAATAGCAACCATGCGTGTCTGCTCATACCAGGGCCATATGAGGCCTACATGGCATGCTTCCTTGGCTAGTGAGTCTGCTAATGTGTTTCCTTTCACTAAAGGGCCTTTCTTCCTATGTGCCTTTACTTTAACTAAATGTACTCTCTGAAACTTCTCACTCAGTTCTTATGCCATAGTCCACAGTGATGAATTTTTCACTGTGGACCCATCTGTAGATTTAAATTCATTTGCCAGCCACCAGGGTAACAGGGCAATGGCACTTTTAAAGACATAATCAGAATCTAAAATGATTTGTATCTCTGGGTGTGAATCCTGATATTGTTGCATACAAGCTACAAAAGCAGCCAGCTCACATTACTGTGCTGACGCTGACCCACAGGAATAATGTCTTTGCAGTACCACTTGGTTACTTGGGTCCAATTGTGCAATTGCAAAACCTGCTAGTCGCCTGCCTCCTTCACATTGGCTACTACCATCAATATATACTGTAGGAAGGAAAGGTGAAATTTTGTCTAGTCCTAGTTCCCTAAAGATCATGTGATTAGGGGCACTGGGTGAGGACTGACAGTCATGAGGTTGCCCCTCCAGCAAGATTCCAGCCACTTGCACGTTAGGTTCTTTCAACAATTCAAACTTTACATTCTGTGCTTGCAACATGAGAGTCCACTGGACTATTCTCTCAGTCCTGATCTTGCTACATGCTAACTTTCCTTCTACAATGAATTTGAGGGGGGTGTGATGGCTGCATATGTATGTGGTTTGAGCACCAATGATGTATGTAAATTTCTGCATAGCAGCATAGGAAGCCAGTACATGTTTTTCACAGTTTCCCATTTTGAGTTCAGGAGAAGTGAGAACTCTGGAACAGAAAGCGATAGGGCGATCTACTCCTCCTAAGCGTTGTGTTAGAGCTGCACCTACACTGTTCTCTCCAACTACAGGGTACAGGAAAAAATGTTGTGTGTGATCTGGGTGTGCAAGAACAGGAGCAGAAGTCAGAATGTGTTTTAATTTAGTTATAGCTTCGGTATGTTCTTCCTTCCAGACATAATTTTTACTTTTTAGCAGGGAGCAAAGTGGAGCTGCCACTTCAGCATAATTGTGCATGAAGTCACGACAGAAACCAGTGAGCCCTAGAAATGACTGGAGTGATTTCTGATCTGTAGGAAGTGGAAGTTTCTGTATCAGCTCTATCCTCTGAGAATCTACAGATTTACTATCCTAGCCAATAGTAACCCCTAAAAAGGAAACCTGTGATTTGCACAGTTGAGCCTTGGCAGGATTGACTTTAAGACCAGCTTGTAAGAGGGCTTTTAAAACTTCTCTTACGTGATTCCAGTGTACGGCTTCATTCTCAGACTGAATCAGAATGTCATCTACATACTGAATTATATTATCTCTGCAAGACAATAGTGATAGGGCTTCCTGCATGTATTTATGAAATATTGAGGGGGAATCCTTATATCCCTGTGGAAGCACAGTCCATGCATATTGTTTATTCAGCCACTGAAAGGCTGTTTTGTACTGGCATTCAAGGGCCAGTGGCAGACTCCAAAACCCATTGGATATGTCTAAAACAGAGAAAATTTTACATGTGGGATTCAGTTTAGAGATCATTTCAGGGTATGAGGCTACAACGGGCACTACAGATTTTGAAACTTGATTCAGGGCACGGAAGTCCATAGTGAGCCTGAAGGAACCCCCCCGGTTTAACTATCGACCAGGCTGGTGAATTGCATGTGGAAGAAATAGGTCTAATCAGACCCCTCTCCTCCAGTATCTTCACAATTTTAGTCACTGGTTCTATAGCCTGATGAGGTACTGGGTATTGCTTCTGTGGTAGAGGATCCTCACCTTCCAACAGTATTTCTGTGTGCATTTTCCCACAATCTAACTTGTCTTGAGCCCAGACTGGAATATCAGCCACCTCTGAAGGAATTACACACAGATCATACTGTTGAGCTGCCTTGCTGCACTGAGTTGCTAACTGCATGGGAATGCAGGGCCGGCCCCGTCCATTGAGCGAGGTTTTTTGCACAGGGCCCCGCGTTTCAGGGGGCCCCGCGCAAAAAACATTCTGATCCTAAAGTAAAATAAAATAATTAAAAAAAAAGCTGTCTTCTCCTGCTGCCGGGGCCGCCGCGGCAGAATCGAGTGTGCCGCGTGGCCCCCCCTGCCCAGCACAGCCTGCTCTCCCCCTCTATCCGCTCTCTCGTTCAGCTCAAAGTCACACGCGCCGGCTTTCAGAGCGCGAGGGAAGAGTTTCTCCCTCGCTGCTCTGTTAAGTCCGCGGGGGCTGATGGGAAGTTCCCATCAGCCCCCGCGGGCTTAACAGAGCCGCGAAAGGGAAACTCTTCCCTCGCGCTCTGAAAGCCGGCGCGTGTGACTTTGAGCTGAACGAGAGAGCGGATAGAGGGGGAGAGCAGGTTGTGCTGGGCAGGGGGGGCCCCGCGGCACACTCGATTCTGCCGCGGCGGCCCCGGCAGCGGGAGAAGACAGCTTTAAAAAAAAAATTTCCCTCGGCTGGGCTGGGCTGGGGGGTTAGGCGTGCTGATGGGCTGGGGGGGAGGTGAGGAGTGCTGAGGGGCTGGGGGGGGGTAGGAGTGCTGATGGACTGGGGGGGTTAGGAGTGGGGTTAGGAGTGCTGATGGGCTGGGGGGATTAGGAGTGCTGATGGGCTGGGGGGGTTAGGAGTGCTGATGGGCTATGGGGGGGCTGGGTGGGTTAGGAGTGATGATGGGCTGGGGGGGTTATTTCTGATGGACTATGGGGGTGCTGGGGGTGGTTAGGAGTGCTGATGGGCTATGGGGGGGCTGGGGGGGTTAGGAGTGGTGATGGGCTGGGGGGGTTAGGAGTGCTGATGGGCTATGGGGGTGGCTATGGGGGGTTAGGAGTGGTGATGGGCTGGGGGATTAGGAGTGGTGATGGGCTATGGGGGGGCTGGGGGGTTAGGAGTGGTGATGGGCTATAGGGGGCTGGGGGGGTTAGGAGTGGTGATGGGCTATAGGGGGGCTGGGGGGTTAGGAGTGGTGATGGGCTATAGGGGGCTGGGGGGTTAGGAGTGGTGATGGGCTATGGGGGGGCTGGGGGGGCTGGGGGGGGGGTTAGGAGTGCTGATGGGCTATGGGGGGGCTGGGGGGGTTAGGAGTGGTGATGGGCTGGGGGGGTTAGGAGTGGTGATGGGCTATGGTACAGTTTATATGGACTGCTCTCTATCCAAATGCTATTGATAACTTTCTGTGAGAAAGCACATCAGCCATCACAAAGAAACATAACTTTGTTCTTTATTCCACCAAAAACAGCTCTTAAAGCAGGATTTGGGCTCACACAGTATCAGCCAGCCAGCTAAAGGGTTTCAGCTGGACAATTGATAGTAATTAAAGCTGCACCTAATTGTGTGTGTGAGCAGGGAGAGAATCACTGCTGGATCTGTGTGGAAAATAAGCAGAAGTTAACCTAACAAGCAAAGTTCATTTATTTCTTTGTGCCTTTTCATTTGGTAATTATTTGCTAAGAAAAACATTAGCTAATTGCCTGACAAGTTGAAAGTTGTTTTCCTGATTTGATTTGTGACTTTATGTTATTAATTTAAACACTGCAAGCAAGTAACCTCATTTATATGCTACCAAGCATACTTGTGCTGGGTGAATTAAACCCCATCAATAAAAGAAGTATTTTATTGGCTTTACCACTGGTTTCACAACTAAATTATTGTCTTCAGCTGTGTTTGGAGTGAATGAACTACATTACCCACAATACCTTGCAAGAATCATATGAATATATGCATCGTCAAGATTGTGTAAGGTTCTCACCCTAGGCAGCCGTCTGACAAATTTCATAAATTTCCATATTTTTCTGATCTGCAGTGGGAGAAGCTCTGTTAGTAAAACTAATTCCAGCCCCTGTGTCAATCAAAGCTAATTTATCCTGACCCCATACTCTACTGATAACATTGGGGCGTGCACAAGAGTCCAGTATCAAGGGTGTTACAAGCCTTAAATTGTGTCCTGGGCCTGTATCCATTTCATCATCCAGAGACTCTGGAATTGAGTCCTCTGCTGATATAAAGGAGGCAGGCTGGGCTATGAAGGCTTGAGACATTTTGATATCTGAACTCAAGAGGTCAGGACACCCCTATGCACTAGCCTTGTGTTTGTCCTGAGCTGCTTGTAAATCCTGTTTTAATTTATCTAGTTCTATCTGCAGTATGTGTTTGTATTGTTCCCCTTTAGATTTCTCCTTTTCTAGCCCATCTCTCTGTGCTTTGAGTTCCTGAAAAGGAATGTAACCTGAGGAGTTTCTAAAAGTACCTCTGAATGTGCTCTCCAAGGTGTGTGTCCTCTGTGTTTCTTGTGTACTGAGAGGATCCCTCGGCTTGCCACTTAGGTGTGTGTCCTCTGTCTGTGTTTCTTATGTACTGAGAGGATTCTTCGGCCTGCCATTTCCGTTCTTCTGATATTGTAATGACCTGCGAGGGCTGGGTCTTCCAAACAGACCCAATTCTGAGCATTAAAGTATCAAAAGGGGTTGCTTCAGGGTCTTCAGAAAATAACAGAAGGTGTTTTGTAATCTCAGGGGATAGCAATTCTAATAAAAATTCCTTATGCATGCTCTCCCCATAATCTTCTGCCTTGGGCCAGGACTCCAGCTCATTAAGAACTGCTTTTAAAATCCAGGCTCAACTTCCGGTGGCATGGTGAGCTGAGTAGACATGTCTGTCTCGGCTCCGGAGCCCGCGCCCTCCCCCCTACCGAATACATGCGCTAATTCTTCTACTTTTGTGCCATCGCGGGGGAGACGTTGTGTGGAAACTCGGAGGACCCATTAAATCTCTTCTCTGCTCTGAATCTGGTGTATGGCCACGAAAATCCCCCGCAGAACCAGGGCACGCGGTGGGGACGACAAAATGGCCGAAGGTAGCCAAGAACCCCCAAGAGCTTTAGAAGCTCCGGCGCTGGTGGCGGAAGTGTCAAGAGCGGTGGTGGGAGCCCTGGAGGAGAGATTGGGGGGTCTATCTACCCAGATGAAAGAGGTGATCCAGGCAGTAGCTGATTTCACGAAGCGAATCGAACATACCGAGAGTCGGATAGGCTCCCTGGAGGATCAGCATGTACAGGACGTTGCCCGAATTCATTGCCTGGAGGAGACAATAGCCCAACATCAAGAAAAACTGGAGGATCTTGAAAACCGCAGTCGCAGAAACAATCTGCGGTTTATTGGAGTCGAGGAAACCATTGCGGAGCGGGACTTGAGAAGGCACCTGGAGCACTGGATTAGTACCACCCTGTCCTTACCAGACGATATCGGGCGCATAGTGCTGGAGCGCGCCCATAGACTGGGACCTTCCCGGGCAGATGATCGTCGGCCGAGGGCTGTGATTGCCCGATTTCTAAACTCTATGCAAAAAGACGAGGTGCTGCGGGCCTCTCGGCAGTTGAGGAGAAAGGAAGCCTCTGCCACTTCGGTCCTGGTCTTCCAGGATTATTCCACCGGCGTCTCTCTTAGGCGTAAAGCCTACAAGGACATATGCAGCAAACTCGTAGAACGAGGGATTCGCTTTGTGCTAGCCTACCCAGCGGTCCTGCGCGTTTTCAGTGATAAAGGGAACCGCGTGTTTAACACCCCCGACGAAGCCCGGGACTTTTGCAATAGTCTGGGATGAAGATCCGGTGAGACTACAATAATCTTATGACTACTACAGCTACAGTATGCTCTCATTTTAAGTATTGCATGGATAATTTAATTCACTTACTGGTTTGTCTGGGCCTGGGGGCCCGCGCCCTGTTGACTTAGCTGGAGGACGAGGAGCATCGCACTAAGGCCTCCCGGGAGTTTCCTAATTTCTACCACTCTGCCGTGCAACCGACTTTGATGCCTTCTTGGTGCCCGGGAATGTGGAGGAGGTCGAATTTGCTCCATTAACTTGCCCAGGACATACCGTGTTACTTTGTACCCAGGCCCTGCTACTGCTACTTCCATGTCTACTTCGAGCTGGATACAATTGACTACAAGTTGCTATTGTTCATTGCTTTACACTGTTACCTGTTTTCAATTAATGGTGAGGCTGGGGACCCTTTCTGAATGTTTGGACATGTTGGGAATTAGGGGAAGTTTGGTATATTCGCAGCGGAAGAAGGGGCCTGATCTTTCAATCAGCTCTGGAAAACTGTAATCTGTCACAGGTCCAGGGGAGAAGAGGGGAGGGATTTCTGGTATTTGGCGCTCGGCAGGGGAGCTCGTGGGAGATGGGCAGGGGGGGGGGGGGAGGGTGGTGCCGCCACGATAAGTGGAGGGTGTTGGCGGATCACTGACCCACCCTGTAACTATTACCGATAGTGCTATTGATGTTGCTAATGCTATTGATCTTGACATCGGCACCCCCCTGATATTATTATTACTGTTTATCTGCTTATTGTTCTCATGCATGGCTATTGCTTCTTGGTTGTCTGTACCTGTTGGAGTGTATAGGCTAAGCATGTAATAATGTGGAGAATGTGTGGAAGAGATCCTTAAATGCTCTGTTGTTTTGTGTTTTGACCATGTTAAGGCATACATGAGCCCCTAGGAATGTACCACTGCATGTGGAAGTACGCTGGTGGGTGAGCCTGGGGGACCAGTCTGTTGTCACCCCATAGATGGGGGCGTTGGGTGGTGAGGGGGACACTATGTGGATCTCTCGGTACCCACCGCTGCTCATTCTTCATAATTGCCGGGTAAGTGGAGGGAGGGGGTGAGGGGGCGGGTGGGGAAGATGCTTACGTTCAATGGGCAGGCTGCCCCACGGCCTGACTTTCGGGCTCTCCCATTTTTTCTACACGATTTGTGTATTCCACTTTCTGTCCGGTCTTTGAGACAGCAGGACATGGGAAGGCGCTTTGAATGGATGGCCCCGCACAACCTGACTCCCCGCTGGGAAGGAATAAATACTTTGCCCTATGTAAGTGGCAATGGGGTGGAGGATGAGTAGGGGGAATAGGGATGGCACTGAATAGGTGGGGAGGGGCGGGGGACCAACATGCTAAAGAAGTCTCGGTGGGACCAGTCCAGGCTGGTGAAAGGTTGAAAGGTGGGATTATGGGGTGGGAGGGAGAGGGTTGGTGGGGGGGGGGTTAAGGGGTGGTGCTAGGGGAGGGGGGAGGGGGGAATTTGGATCAGCCGAAGGGGGAGGAACTCAGTGTGCACATTTAGGCTATATCAGATGGAGAGTGAGGAGGGAGTGGAATCTACAGGGGGGGGCTCTTGGCTGGGGGGGCCCCTTCTTTATAAGTTGTTGGATGAGTACGTATAGGCTTTCTGACCTTTCAAACTCTTATGGCTGACATTACTCGAATAATTTCGTGGAATGTCTGTGGGCTGGGCTCCCCGGTGAAGCGTTCCAAGGTCTTGCAGCATTTGAGGCGCCATCGTGCGGATATTAGTTTACTGCAGGAGACGCATCAAACCGGGGCGGAACACCAAAAGCTGGGCTTAGGACTTAAGGCTCATGTTTATGGGGCTCCAGCAGTGGGGAAGAAACGGGGTGTGGTTGTTCTTGTAGCCAAGTCCCTTCCCTGGGAGGAAGAAAAGTCTGTTACTGACCCACAGGGTAGGTATGTCGGTGTGTGGGGACGTTTAGCTGGGAAGAAGGTGTTCCTTTGCTCTGCATATGGCCCCAATGCTTATGAGGCCTCCTTTTTTCAAGGCCTCTCTCGATTGTTGGCGGACTCTACGGGATATGAGGCCATCGTAGGCGGTGATTTTAATGTTACCATGGAAAGCGACCTCGACAGATCCAATCCCTTGGCATATGGGAACCCGCGGGCGCGACGTAGACTTAGGGGCCTTTGTGACGCGTATGATCTTCTCGACATTTGGAGGGTGCTGCACCCTGGCGATAAGGATTACACCCATCTGTCTCGAGCGCATGGCACCTGGTCGCGGATTGATTTTTTTTAATGGCAGAATCCCTTTTCGGGAGGGTCTCCCAGGCCACTATTGGCCCTCTCGCTATTTCAGATCATGCTATGGTGATACTGGATCTCCGAGGGAATCGCCCCCCTGCTGGTAAGGTGTGGCGATACCCCCTGGAGCTTTGCGGTGACGCGCGCTTTGAATCCTTCCTGAGGGAGCGCTGGAAGGAGTATGAAATGTTAAATGCCTCATCGGAAATCTCTCCCGCGCTTTTCTGGGAGGCCGGCAAAGCGGTACTTCGGGGAGATATTATTAGTTATCAGAGCCACCGGCGCCGGCAAATGAATCAAAGAATCATTGGGTTGGAAAGGGAATTGGGCCGTCTGCGCCGGGCGGCAGCGGGCTCTCATAGGGGGGCGCACACACAAAGAGTGAAAGACATACAAGCAGAATTGGAGGCGCTACTCTATCAGCGAGCGTATAAATCCTTGTTATACTACCGTTATAAACTTTACCGATTTGGTAACAAGGCCGGTAAGCTGATGTCATCACTGTTGAAACCCCCTGGTGGCTCTCGGCAAATAGGGGCCATAAGACAACCTGATGGAAATGTTACCCGTGATTCTGCCAAAATTGAAAAGGTTTTCATTAATTTCTTTCAGCAATTATACGCCCATGAGGAGGCTGATGTCGCAGTGGGACGCTCCTTCCTCGAGGGTTGTGGGCTTCCTAAGTTGACGGAAGAGCATTTGGGGGCTCTCAATTTGCCCCTATCGGGCCAGGAGGTTCAAACAGCCATCCGACACCTTAAAAATGGGCGAGCCCCGGGGGTCGACGGTTTTCGAAGTGAATTTTATAAAACCTTGAGTGATGCTATTGTTGTGCCTCTTATTGGCTACTTTGAAGATCTTGTGAGCCACGGGAAGTTCCCGTTCGAACCCAATAAAGCCTTGATTACTATACTGCCCAAACCAGGGCGGGATCCACTTTTGCCGGGGTCTTATCGCCCCATTTCTTTATTGAATGTTGACATCAAACTTTTGGCCAAGATTATGGCGGACCGACTATCGCCCATACTACCCTCCCTCGTACATAAAGATCAGGCCGGGTTTGTCAGGGGGCGACAGGTAGCCTATAATTTACAGCGGATTCTACTATCCATCAGTGCCGGCCGATTGGCTGGGGAGGCATCGTTACTTATTAGTTTCGACGCCGAGAAGGCGTTCGACCGTGTTAACTGGGTCTTTATGCATCAGACGTTAGAGTTGATGGGATTCGCTGGCCTCTTTGTCGACGTGGTAAAACTGTTATATGCAGAACCTTTAGGGGCCATTATGGTCAATGGAGTTATGTCCCCTACCTTTGCCATTCAAAAAGGGACCCGACAGGGCTGCCCGCTGTCGCCTTTGCTTTTCGTGCTCTCGCTGGAGCCCCTGCTTTTGCGAATTCGAGCTGCCCCCCAATTTAGGGGCATCCGAGTTGGAAATGCGGAATTTAGGATCGCCGCTTTTGCGGACGACTTACTTGTGCATCTGGGGGACCCGCACAGGGGCTTGCCTCATCTGTTGCGGCTTATTCAGGAATACGGGATACCCTCCGGCCTGCGCCTCAACTTAGACAAGTCCGAGGCATTATATCTATCACCTGAAGGGCAAGCAGGCTGGCGGGGACCGTTTCCTCTACGATGGGCGGCCGGCCATTTTAAATACCTGGGCGTCTACTTACCGGCGCGATTGGAGGATCTCTATCAGTTAAATGTTAACAAAATCTTAGGTGAAATATCCAATTGTGTAGACCGCTGGAAGGATTTACCTTTGTCGTTGGGGGGCAGGGCTGCCTTATGTAAGATGTCCCTCCTTCCCAAAATCCTTTATCCCCTTCAGACCCTCCCACTGCTTATTAGAAGGGTGGACCTTCGGCAACTGGAACGGTGTCTCAACCGATTCTTATGGCGGGACCGCAGACCTCGGGTTCGCTTGGCAATATTACAACAACCTAGATCCTTAGGGGGAATGGGTTTTCCTGATGTTCGGCGGTACAATATGGCTTGTCTATTACGATATGTTCGAGATTGGCTGTGGGACCTCTCTGATTGGACCCCGAGGGAGCAGTTCGTGACACTGCTAGCGCCTCTTCATCCTCGGTACCTTCTGCATGCCCGTGCCCTTCGAGAGGTTGCACCGATTCTTCGTGACATTTTTTTGGTCCCATTTCGGAGGGCGTGGCAGTTCTTTTGTGAGGGGCGCCGGATTTCGGCCTCCTGCACGCCGTACCTTCCTCTGCGGGGTAACGCGGATTTTGCAGCTGGCATCGGACGGACCCGTTTCCAAACCTGGGAAGACTTGGGCTTGGTGAATCTCGAGCATGTGTTAACTCCAGAGGGTTCACTGGTGCCGTTTGACGAACTTCGGCGCCGGTACCCACTGGGACTCTGGGATATGTTCCAGTATACGCAACTCCGCAGTTACCTTCGCACAATCCCGGAAGACGCATTGCGAGGAACAATCAGTTCAGAACTTGAGTTGGCTCTTCTGGGGGGGGCCTTGAAAACCCGCGTGTCGGTACTCTATCAAGTGTTGTGGGAAGGGGTACTGCCTGATGCTCTTGACACACTGGCGGCGGCCTGGACGGAGGACTTAGGTGAACATATTGGAGAAGAACCATTGCTGGCAGGACTGGCGGCCATTCCGACGGTGAGTACCCAGGTTCTGCACCGGGACACCCAATATCGTCTTATGCGTCGCCTGTACTTTGCCCCAGTTCGGGCATGGAAAGCCAAACTTACGGTGAGCCATTGCTGCCCCAGGTGTGGGGCCGCTGGGGCGACGCTGGGACACATGTTCTGGCGCTGCCCCAAGGTCCAGGCGTTTTGGGAGAGGGTGGTATCACATCTCGGTCGTTGCGTGCCGCATATGGATCCTCTTGCCGCACGCCACTTGGTATTGGATCTATGGGAAGATACCTGGGGGACTTCTATAGGGGGCTGGGAACTGCGTTGGCTGCGTCTGGTGTTGATGGCTGCACGAATGACTATTTTGCAGCAATGGTTAGATGTCAGGGGTCCACTATATGGGATGTGGCGAGTTCGACTTCATAGGATCCTTCTTATGGAACGATTAGCGGCGGCTGGCAACGAGCGCCATTGGGCCCGTTTCCTCCGGGGTTGGGGGCCCCACCTACAGCTATTACCGGCTGGCACCCGACGCCGAGTCTTGGGGGGTTCCTGAGTCCGCAGTTTCTACAGGCGGCCACTCTAATCCTCCATTCTAATTTTCCACTTTGCAGTTGGGGGGGAGGAGGGGGGAGGGGACTAGACCTGGGATGCCTCATACGGGGGGGTCGCTCTAGTATTTATTCTACTCTCTATTTCTACTTGGGCCCAGCCAGACTGCCCGACGACTGGAGGTCTTGATACTGAGGGGCTTTCCGCTTTTGGTTCCTCTCCTTTCTCTTCTCCTTTTTTCTCCTTTTTTGTTTTTTCTTGTCCGTTCCTTTTTTGCCCGTCTTTCTTTCTCTCATTTGCCCTCTTTTTATTGCTTCCTGTGCACACTAGATAGGGTTCACGTTGGGAGGGGTGGGAGGGGGGTGGTAAAACATTAGGATGGGGGTCATTGCTAGTTTACTATGAAAGGAGACGGATCTGGGAGAGGAGCACACCCTGGATCTGTCCACCGTATTTTGTGATTGTTATAGGGAGGGGGTAGGGGGGGGGGAGAGAACAGTATGTTTAGCAATAGTAGCAACAATTTTTTCTTTCTTTTTCCGGTATTAGTTGTACTTATGGCACCCTTCTGGCTCATTAATACGTTGCATTCATTTGCACCTTTATGGTTGATTTGTGATGCGAATGTCTACTGTTTCACTGTTTCTGTATGCCGAGTTGTTGGTGCTGATTGTGTTTTGTTTTTTATTGTTCCAATGTTTTACTGGATGGCCACTGTCTTGGTCTTTGTATTGCTTTTGCTCATAATAATAAAAAAAAGTTTTGAACATAAAAAAAAAAAAATCCAGGCTCTATATGCAAACTGTTCCAGTGTATCATTTGGTAAAGGTGAAATAATTTTAAATACTTGCATTGGGGAACAGTGAAATAGTTTCTCAGTACCCCTTTTAACCAACTGGTATGGGTGAGTTAGTGAGCCAACTTTATAATAGTGTGGGCCCAGAGCCAAATGCATAAGTCTATCAAAGTCTGATTGTTTTCTTCTGTATTTCCCTAGACCCCAGTGAATCAGAATATCAATCGCCCATTTAACCCACTGATTTACATTAAGAGGCATAGTGCCAATTTTCTCAACTATTTTTTCTATATCTCTATCTTTTAAATTTTCCTGCCACATTACTTTAACTAGATCCTGATTATTGCTGGGATCTGGCTGAGATAAACTATCAGAATTTCCCTGCTGTGATTCATCTGTGTTCTTCCCATTCCTAAGTCCAACTATGCATACTTCTGTATTCTTTTGTTGCTGATAAGGTGTCTCATAGGCATAGGGGGCTGAGGGAGGGGTGGGCGTATATTTAGTCTTTTGTTTCTCAAGAGTTGGTATGCATGGGTCATAGGCATAAGGTGCTGAGGGAGGGGTGGGTGTTGGCTTTCTTGCAGAGGCCAATTGATCTTTAACGTGCCTCAATTCAAGTTTAAGTGCTTCTAATTGTTCACTAATAGTTATAAAAGAATTTGTGGCTTGTATCACTTGAGTTCTTTGTATAGAGATGGAAATTTGTGCCTCCTCAAGGTCTTTGGTCAATTGGGTACACTGAGAAGTCAGTTCAGAGTTTTCTTGTCTCATGTTAATGAGGCCCCTGCACATGCCTTGGATGAAAAGGCATTTTCTTTTATTTGTTTTCTTTTTGAATTCTTGATCATGGTTTAACATTTGTTTTTGAATATTATACCATGATGAGTCAGGGAATTCCCCTTCAAATGGACCTCCTTTTCTGTTACAATATGAAATTAAACTTTCTTTAAGTTCTTTAAAATCAAAGGCTTCCATATTTGATACTGCAGAAAGGCTGTAGTTGGACTATCTCAAATGTGTAACCTTAGAAGGAGGAATGCTAACTTAAAAAGTGCTTCTCACCTATTTAAAAGGGTGGAAGTTTTAGGGTGAAGTTATAGTAAGAAGGTTGTTAGTGGATTAACAGAATTGTATCAATTGCAGCCAGCTTTAAGCCTGCTCTCATTAAGATAGTTACTGACAGGAGACAGAGAAATAAGTTAAAAGGGAGAGAGATTAACAGAATTGTCAGATATTCCTGCTCACACCAAGATATATACTGACAGGAGAGAGAAATAAAAGTCAAACAGACAGGAGGTAAATTAGTGTTACCAGGAAAGATGTATATTGTATTCTATGAGGGAATATTTAACTGTGTAACTCTGTATTTTCTTAGCAGCTTAAATACTATAGAAAAATCTGTATCAAGCCTATACATAAAAATAAGACAATTGCAAGCCACTCTGTGTAATGTCCTTAAAATTCTAGATTCTTACAGAGTCTTTTGACAATAAAAATCTCACCTTGTCTAACCCACAAAACAAAATTGTAAATGGTCACATGGACTTTCGATTCTGTCTCACTCTGTCTGAAATCTACTTAATGTATTATACAAAATTATTACTTACCCAACTGGAGATCTGCTGTGAAATCCGAGAGACGAGTCCCCATATGTAACACAGGTACACTAAAAAAATTTTTTTTAAACTGCCTCTAATGTTTCGATTGATTTTTACGTTTTTTGGTGCGCTGAATCCAAATCTGGTTACCAATTTGCTCCATCATGTACAGATTTTTGGCTACATTGAGTTAGCAGTTTGAGGTGAACGTTTCAGATTGAGTGCGATCGAGATAAAAGTTTCTTGGATGAATTCTTTATACTAATTGTTTAGTAGTTATTCAAATAAGAATAAAGAAAATTGTAACAAGGCAGCACATAAGAATAGAGTAATGTCAACAAAACACACTGTGATGGTAGCAAAATTGTCTGCATTTAAAACAGCCACATACATGTGCACAAACATTGAGCATATAAGAGCGAGGTTAGACACAAAGCAAAGCAAAGAAATGTGCAAAAAATGTTGTACAGGTATGTATGTAAGAATAGAAAACGCAAACCGCACCATTGCAATACATGAAGACAAACACCCAATGGTGTGAAAATAAAATTCTAATAAATGAGATCCGACACTGTGATAATAACTAGCAAATTTTTATTTCAAAGTTTAGTAAAAACACGATATTTGTCAACACAGTTTAGATTTTAAAGTCATTCTTGGGTCAATCAATCTCCTGGTGGGCCTGTTTCTTCTTTCCCCGAATGCTTCTCTTGGTGCGCTGCTCGGCGTATTTTTCATCTGGGGTTTCCCGCAGCAGCAACCAGCAGAAATCAGCCATCATAGTGGTGTTCCATCTTCCTTGGTACCTTCGCTCTGCGTCCTTGATGTCCTGGTGAAACCTTTCACCTTGTTCTTCACTGTACGCCCCCAAGTTTTCGGGAAAGTAGTTCACATGGGAGTGCAAGAAATGGACTTTCAGGCTCATGTTACAACCTTGTTCTTTGAAGGCATTGAGCATCCTGGCAACAATATCCTTATAGTTCTCATCCCGCCTGTTCCCCAAGAATTTGAGAACAACATCCTTGAAGGAATCCCAGGCTTCATTTTCCTTCTCAGACATCGTTTCAGCGAATGCTCCATCTGAAATGAGTTTCCTTATATCAGGGCCAACAAACACTCCTTCCTTTAGCTTTGCTTCAGAAAGTCGGGGGAACTTTGAGCAAAGGTACCGAAAGCACTCACCATCTTTTGGAAGGGACTTGATGAATTGCTTAATGAGACCCAACTTAATGTGGAGAGGTGGTAATAGAATTTTATCACGAGGTACCAAGCTATCATGAAGAACATTTTTCTCACCGGGTCTCAAATACTCCCGAATTGGCCAGTCTTTTTTCCCCCAGTGTAGGTCGCGGGCCCGGCTATCCCACAAGCAAAGGAAGCAGGGATATTTGGTGAAACCGGATTGCTGCCCTAATAGCATGGATAGAATTTTAAAGTCTCCACAAATCATCCACTTATGCTCATCATAATGAATCTTCTGAAGAATCAGGGCCAAATTCTCGTATTTTTCTTGGAGAATAACAGAGTGAGCAATAGGAACTGAAGCGAATGTGTTGCCATTATGAAGAAGAACACCTTTTATGCTGTCTTTTGACGAATCAATGAACAGCCGCCATTCAGCAGGATCATACTTGAGTTTAAACTTTTCCATCACTCCGTATATATCGTTGCAAAATACCAAATCTTCCTCTTTGCTGAAATACTTCAAAAATTGTGTCTCGCGGTTGCGGTACCAATAAAAAGTTGTTCCTGGTGACAATAGATTTTTCTGTTTAAGCTGAGAACCTAGCAGTTGGGCAGCATCTTTTGGGAGTCCTAAATCCCGGACTAAATCATTCAATTCAGCTTGAGAGAAAAGTTCAGGTTTCGGATCTGGTTCAGTTTCAAACTCGGAAGTACTGGACTCATCGAGAAAAGCCATCTGATGAGTCTCATCATGATCAGAACCGTCCACACAAATATGATCCAAAGATTTTGGTGGTTCAGGCACAGGTACTTCGTTGCTATGAGGCATAGGCCTAATTGCTGAGGGAAGGTTGGGGTAACTTATTACATTCTTATTTTTTAAGTTGTATCCCTTCACAATGCAAGAGCAAAAATAGCAGTCACTGCTGTGGTCTCTTTGTTCACGCCACATCATAGGTATTCCGAAACGAAATGCTTGTTTTTTACCTTTCATCCATAAGCGTAGATCTTCCTCACATGTCTTGCACACTTTGTGAGGAGCCCACGGTTTGTCTTGATCGCCTAACTTCAAACCGAAATAAGCAAAATATACTTTTTTAATAAATGCAGAAATGTTCCTCTGCCGCTTTTTCACGGTATATTCTCCACAAATAAAACAAAAGCTGTCCGGAGAGTTGACGCAACCTCTGGCTCTGTGAGCCATCACAAATACACAGCACTGCAAACTACAACTGTAGTGAACCACTTCGGAATAAAGCTGGATTACGACTGAGCAAACAAAAGGTAATAATGAACTTGCAAGAAACTGAAATTTGACAGGAACGTTCATGTCGCAACCACCGTGTTTGAGCGAGCGAATGATGCGAGGCGAACAGGAAAGAACATGCGCCAGCGCGAGTACTGGATTTACCCCCCGCCTCCCAATTGTCCTGTTAATGTATAAAATGAATACAAAACACTCTAAAATATCATGAGGGAGTGTTTCTAGTTAGTTAACCATTACAACCTCTATTTTGGGCCAAGAAAATAAACTGCAGTCGGCTAAAAAGAAATTATGTGAACATTCCTTATATAGGTAAGAAATCTAATTTTGCAAGAAAACGTGACGTGATGGAACATTTTGGCTATTTTTCCTGGATTCAGCACCCCAAAATCTATAGGAATCAGTTGCAAAACTGGAGGCAGTTTTTTGGTAGTGTATCTGTGTAATCATCTGAATATGTAATCTTCTGCTTTAGTCTCTGCTTGGTCCTGGGTTCATTTCACTTCACAGACGCAGGAGGGCTTATAATAAGACAACCGAACAGGTGTGGCTTGGAGAAAGGTTTTTATGTAAAAATAGGCTTAATACATAGGTATTGAACAGAGGTATATAGTGATTGTTACAGAGCTGTTTCAGTGTGCATCAATGAATCTGTGTGTGCATGTGTGAAGTGTGAGGGAGATAGGCCCGAACATGTGGCCCAGAGCCTCATGGAGAGAGAGAGGGGGGGGGGAGGGGTGAAGGGAATTGATTATCCGAGCCTCCTGTCCTTCATGTCCACTGGATGGTGAGAGAGAGAGAGAAGCAGGAAGTGTGCTGTCCTTTATAGTGCCTCTCCAGCACTTCCCCTTGAGGTCTGCTATTGTCTTTGGCCACTCCCTTTGAGGTCTGCCCTTCTTGATTTAGCAAGGAGGGGCTGCAGACAGGTCCTAGAGACTGACATCACCAGGGGGTCAGAGTTTAATCTCATCTTGTAAACTGTCCTATTACCTTTGGGGACTGAAGTCACCAGAGTCCACAGCTGCATGAAATGTATGCTGACAGATATAAACAGGATGGAGTCAGTACAGAGGGTGGCTACTAAAATAGTTAGTGGTCTTCATTATAAAGCATATGAAGATAGACTTAAGGATCTTAATATGTACACCTTAGAGGAAAGGTGGGATAGAGGTGTTATGATTGAGATATTTAAATACCACCGTGGAGTGGAGGAGTAGCCTAGTGGTTAGAACACTGGCTTGGTAACCAAGCAACCAGGGTTCAATTCCCACTAGCACTCCTTGTGGCCCTGGGCAAGTCACTTAACTCTCCACTGCCTCGGAAGAAAGGCCTGGCAATCTACTTCCGGTGACACTGCCAAGAAAACCCAGGAGCTTCTGGGTCGCCAGGAGTCAGGACTGACTCGAAGGCACACATTGCATTGCATTGTGGCATAAATGCACAGGGGGAGAGCCTCTTTCGATTGAAAACAAGTTCTGCTACAAGGGGACATGGGTTGAGGGTGAAAGGGGATAGATTCAGGAGTGATATGCAGAAATATTTCTTTATGGAAAGAGTGATAGATCTGTGGAATAGTCTCCCAGTGGAGGTAGTAGAGATGAGGACAGTATCTGAATTAAAAAAAGCATGGGACAAATACAGAGGATCACTAAAGGAAAAAAAGGGGATTTTTGTAGTTATCAATATGGAAAGACAGACTAAATTGGCCATGTGGTCTTTTTCTGTCGTCATTTTTCTACATTTCTATGTTTCTATGAGAGGCACCCGCAATTCTGGCTTGAAGCACTGAAGCCCCAAATCTCGCATCTCCAGCTGCCTGCACATTCAACCGATAATGTCTCGCGAAAGTATGGAGAGAGGACCAGGTCGCTGCCCTGCAAATCTCCACTGGCAGCACCAGAGTGCATTCTGCCCACCAAGTAGCCTGAGCTTGTGTCGAGTGCGTCTTGAGCCCTTGGGATGGCAGCTTGCCGCATGGTATGTAGCCACTCCTTTGGCCTGTTTCAACCAATGAGGAAGAGAGGCTTTGGAGACCACCTCTCCCTTATGAGGGCCACCAAAGAGATAATCAGACCATCACATTGATGCTGTTACTTTCAGATACCATCTTAGCACTCTGCACAAGTCTAACAAATGCAGCAGGCACTCTTCCCCCGAATTTCCCTGCTTGGAAAACACCAGCAAGGAAACCACTTGATTCAGGTGAAAACTAAAAACTCCCTTCAGCAGGAAAGATGGTACCGGTTGCAAAACCACTTTCTGCTTAGAGGGAATCAAAAAGGGCTCTCAGCAGGAAAGTGCCTGAAGCTCCAGAATGCGACGTGCCGTACAGATCACTACTAAGAAAACTGCCTTCAAGGTAAGGTCCCGCAATGACGCTGTAACCAGTGGCTCAAAAGGCACCTCCGTCAAGGCTCCCCACATCTAATTCAGATCCCACAGGGGTATCAATGGAAGCCTGGGAAAATGCACCTGTTTGACCACCCTGAGAAACCTCATGACATTGGGGTGCGACACCAAGAACTGTCCTTGCACTCGGTCCCAATAACATGAAAGAGCACCACCCTCACCTTTAAGGAGTTAGGTGTCAGCCCTTTATTCATTCCGTCCAGCAAGAAGCGCAAGATAGCTGGTAATAAACAGGCCAAGGGCTGAATGCTCCGAGACCTACACCAGTCTTCACATATCCACCATACTGTGACATAAGCCACCGTGTTGGACCTCTTTCGAGTTTTCAACAACATAGCTATGACTTCGGTGGAATAACCCCTCCACCTTAACCTTGCCCGCTTAAGAGCCAGGCCATAAGCGAAAATCGTTCCAACTGAGGCATTAGAACGATCCCTGGTACAATAGATTGATCCTGTCTGGCAATCAACCAGAGGCACAATGAACATCCATGTGAGATCCGCATAGCATGGTCTGTGGGGCCAATCTGGCGCTATGAGGATCACTGGGCCTTTGTGCCCCTCTATCTTCCATAGCAATCACCCGATCATTGCCCATGGCGGGAATATGTACAGGATTCCTATGTCGGCCAAGCCTGAGCCATCGCATCAATGCATTCCAACATTTGCTCCCTGCGCCGACTGAAGAAATGGCTCGCCTTGGAGTTGCCCAATGTGACCATGAGGTCCATGACGGGCTGTCCCTATAACTGAACAAGGTCGTGAAACACTGCTGCATTAAGCTCTCACTCGCCAACCGGTGTCGACTGAGGAAGTTTGCCTGAACATTTTCTTTTCCCGCTACAAGAGTTGCTGACAATGCCGTGAGGTGCTCCTCCTCCCAGTGTAAGAGAGTCTGACTCTCCTCCAGGAAGGCCATACTACCCGTGCCCCCTGCCTGTTGACGTATGCCACTGTTGTTGCATTGTTGGAAGACATCTGGATTGCCCTCTGCATCACATCTGGTTGAAAAGCCTGCAGAACTAGAAACACGCTCTCATCTCCAGTTGGTTGATGGACCAGGCGCTCTTCTTCGCCGTCCACTTCCCTAGTGTCACCTGCAACTGACAGTGCACCCCCAACCTATGAGACTAGCATCCATCGTGACCAGGACCCATTGAGGTTGTTCCAACAGCACACCTGCCACTAGATGACTCTGCTGTAGCCACCAGCCCTCTGGGCACGGCAGTGCTGCGACGTTGTGTGGCAAAGGGGCAACCAGCACATCAGTAGCACGTGCTGCAGTGGCTGCATGTGAGCTCATGCCCATGGCACTAAGTCTAATGCTGCCACCATGGAATCGAGGATCTGCAGATACGACCAGGCTGCTGGCTGCGACATCTTTAGGAACCGCCGTATCTGCTCTTCCAACTTCTGCACGCATTCTGCTGGCAAAGAGATAATCCTTGCCTTGGTGCTGAACTAAGATTCCAGGTAGACCAATCGCTGGATGGGTTGCAACTGGCTTTTGTCCTTATTGACCACTCATCCCAGACTCTGCAGAAAATCAACCACTCGGCTCGTAACCGACAGTGACTCAGCTTCCAACTTTGCTCAGATGAGCCGGTCGTCCAAATACGGATGCACCAGTATGCCCTCTTTTCACAATGTTGCGGCAACCACTACCATGACCTTTGTGAATATCCGGTGGGCCGAAGCGAGGCCATCGGCACTGAAAAATAGAGAAACTGTTGATGTTCTGGCCTTATTGGAATATGTAGATATGCCTCTGTGAGGTCCAGAACTGTCAAAAACTCTCCTGTCCTAACTGCAAGAATGACGGATTCTAAGGTTTCCATTCAGAAATGTGGCACTTCCAAAGCTTGATTTATGTGCTTGAGGTCCAGGATGGGCCAAAATGACTCCTCCTTCTTGGGAACCACAAAATATATGGAATACCGGCCCCTGCCATATTCTCCTGATGACACCGGCGCTACCGCTTCCAAATGGATCAGACGCTTCAATGTCTCCTGGACCGCCTGTGTCTTCTGTTGACCTCCGCATTGCAAACGAACGAAGGCCTTGGAAAAGGGGTGTGCAAATTCCAGCACAAACCCCTCCCGAATTAGCTCCAATACCCACTAATTGAAGGTGATGTGAACCCAGGAAGGGTAAAACTGATGTAACCGTCCCCCTACCCCTACCTCCACCTGGGCGCCCGTGGCTTCACTGGGGCCTTTTGCTCAGGTCTGACAGGGCTGAATAATAATCCTGACTTGCCCCTCTAAAACCCCGAAAGGACTGCCCTTGTGGAACATAACATCCTCGCTGCTACACTGTGAACCGTGTCGCTCTAGGCCTCCAAAAATCTCTGGCCTGTCCTCGTTGGGGTGTCAATTCTTTCAGCACCTTAAGTCTGTCCTCCAGCAAGTAACCCCCTTTGGAGTCCCCTAAATCCTTAACAATCTTCTCAGGTGCGTCTCCAAACAACAACTTGCCCTTGTAGGGCAGCTTGCTAAGCCAGGCTTTGGATGGAGTGTCTACTGACCAGTTACACAGCCAAAGGAATCTGCGGCCTGCTATACTAGATACCATAGTCTTTGAAGACAGCCGTACGGTATCATAGAAGGCGTCTGCCAGAAATGCCACACTGACTCCAGCCGTGAACTCTCCAACAGCTCCTGACCCTGCAGTCCTAAATTGATGAACCCCTGGATCCATCTAATGGATGCTCTTCATATATAGGCCTCACAAATGGAGGCCTGCAGGGTCATGGTTGTAGTGTCAAATGCCTGTTTCAACAACGTTTTCATTTTCCAGTCCTGAAGGTCCCTGAGTGCTGCGCCCCCCCCCCCTTCAACCAGAGTAGTGATGTTTTTGGTTACAGCCAAAACCAAAGCATCCATATTAGTCATCTTCAAGAGGTCTCGATCCTCCTGTGGGATAGGGTAGAGCTGTGCCATTGAATGACTACCTGTTAAGGTTGCCTCCGGATGTTCCCATTACGCATTAATCTTGTGGATTATCCGATGGACCAGGAAACAAGCCCCTTAAACCCTTGCAACAAAGGGTCCTCTTGGGGTTCCTCTGCCAGAGTCAGAGGAGGCACCATGTTCAAGGCCGCCAGTGAATGATTAATAAAAATTGCCAGCTCCTCTTTCCAGAAAACTCTAAAAAACATTAGGGTCCTCCCCAGAGGGAATCTCCCTGTCTTCTAGCTCTTGGCCGGTGCAATCCCCCTAGAGGTCCAAGGGGCCCTCCCCAGCTCCTTAGAAGCCCGAGAATGTAGTGAGTCTTATCCTTATCAGGGATCCGGCTTACTTCGACACTTTTTCTCCCCAGGAGCCCTGTCAGCTGCGTCTTTGACTGGCATGGAATCCCCTGCTAAGGAAGAATGAACCTGAGACGGGCCAACCAAATTTGCTGTCTGCTGCTTTTTCAGACAGTAGGCCTTATGAACCGTGGATTACAAAGGAAGAATATATTTTATTTTATTGATCAACTCCAGCCATTGGCCCGACACAGGCCGTGTTTTATTGAGCCTTCCTCAGGGGCTAAAATAGCTAAAAATGCGAATATAAAAACACACAATAAGAAATAAATAATTAAACACTCAAATGTGAATATCTAGGACCAAGACGCAAACATCAATAACATGTACTAACATATAAATGGTGGATAAAACTTACACCTACCACATACATGATTGAATCGGAGAACCAAATAAATATAAATATTAAACAAATAGATAAGTAAAATCATTAAGAATATAGAATACATCAAATCATAATTAAATATAATAATGATACATAAAACATGTTAAAAACATATTGTAAAAAATATATTAGGAAACTAACTCACTCACTAAGGGTGTGACAAAAAAACATATGGGACAACCATACCTGTATATGTATATTCAATGTCCGGATAAACCTATATCAACATAAGGTGAAAAAAAGGAAGACAAGAGGAACGGTGAAAAAAGTATACAGAACCAACAAATTGGAGGCAAACGGTGAAGTATGTGGCCACAAATATCTCATAGGAACTAGGATCCAAGGGGAATATTAACATAAAAACAAAAAACACACTAAGGGGCATGTTTACTAAACCGTCTTAATGTGTGCTCTGCAACGTTATTGCGCGATAAGGTACCTTATCGCGCAATTATGGCGCTTTATCAGATGCACAGGTACCTTAGCGCGCGATAACGCGTGCAGCGGCGCAAACGAGCGCTGAAGGCGGGGAAAGGCTCCTGGAGGGCGGAGGAAGGCTCCCCAGGGGCAGAGAGAGAGAGGGTCAATGGGTGGAGAGTGGGAGGGGAGAGGCTCCACGCACACTAACGCTGTGAAATCCGAGGCTCAAAACTAACGCCAGTTAAACCCTGGCGTTAGAGCAGATTTAAAGAGAAAAGAAACCATTTCCGTCAGTAATGTATAGCAAAACCAGGGAAACCTACAAAAAGTGATGTGTGATACATGTGCACAGAACAAAAGGGCAAATAAACATTGAAAATGAACAGAAGAAAATGTAAAAAAAACATAACCAAGCTGGGCAATAGTGATATCAATGGGAAACATCAAAAAATACTCCCAAGAAAGCTCCAAAAAACAGAAATGAATTTTGGAAGGGTCTATGCTCCGTCCCCATACAACGTGAATGAGCTCACAGTGAAATTGCGCTGAGCAGGGTTTCCGACTCCATTGGCCAGGTTTCCTATGGCGTGCACATGTTCCACAACAGCAGGGCAGGCATGTTGGAACGGGCAACTGGACAGATGCTGGAAAAGGGGACACAGAGGGCTGCAGGCGGCACATGCTGTGGTGCAGCTGGGCCACAGTGCGGACTAGGGTGATACCTAGCTGGCCCATAGGAATGCTGAAACAGTAGAGCAGACAGACAGCAACTGCTGAGGGCCCAACATGGGCACGAGTGTGCTCCCCACATTGTCACAGGGGATAGTACCCAGCAGGTATCCCCAAGGGCATGGAACATTGGCATGCGGTGCTGGGGGGAAGCGTGGACAGCTATGCAGGCACCCCTACCCCAGAACCCGCACCATAGGCAGCCGCCTACCCGCACACTGGATGGCCTGAGACTGCACACCACCAGCACCACCAGCAGAAGGGCATGTCAGGATTGGGGCGGACAGGTATTAGTGGTGGAGGGGGCAGTGGCTGCTGCCCACAGCAGACCGTGGCCTAGCCCTGTTCAGGTGGGTGCCGTGCACTGCAACAGACAGGCTCTGTCTGACAAACAATCATGGTATCTCCAGAGACTGCACTGTCTCTTTGGCCACAGTGTGGTGCAGTACACGCAGACAGTGTATTCAGAAGCAGAAGGTCACAGGTTCAAGTCCCAGCTGTGGCTCCTGCCAACCCAGTCCCCAAATTTTACCCACTACTAAACCGTGGTAGTAAAGACGAACCTTTATTGCAGAGAACATAAGCATGCATCAAATGCCTATATTTTACCCTACAGAGCACAGACACCATAAACATGCGCATTACCTAGAGCAGAGTCCCCCAAATGCAGTCCTGGAGGGCCACAAATCATTCAGGTTTTATGCTTTCTCCAATATAAGGACATGTCAGCATGGTGGCGCAGGGGTACTGGTGGTGGAGGGGGCAGTGGCTGCTGCCCACAGCAGACCGTGGCCTAGCCCTGTTCAGGTGGGTGCCGTGCACTGTAACAGACAGGCTCTGTCTGACAAACAGCCATGGTATCTCCAGGGACTGCACTGTCTCCATGGCCACAGTGTGGTGCAGTACACACAGACAGTGTGTTCAGGAGCAGAAGGTCACAGGTTAAAGTCCAAGCTGTGGCTCCTGCCAACCCAGTGCCCATATCTTACCCACTACTAAACCATGGTAGTAAAGACGAACCTTTATTGCAGAGAACATAAACATGCGTCAAACACCTATATTTTACCCTACAGAGCACAGACACCATAAACATGCGCATTACCTAGAGCAGAGTCCCCCAAATGCAGTCCTGGAGGGCCACAAATCATTCAGGTTTTATGCTGTCTCTAATAAAGATACCTGTGCTGCATTTCCATGTGCCACCCCCATGGTATGCAGATGTATCTCATGCATATTCATTAGGGACAGCATGAAAACCTGAACAGTGTTTGGCCTACCAGGACTGGAGTTGGGAACCTCTGCCCTAGAGCAGTGGCCAACAGGAGCAGACATGACTGGGAAATAAAAACAGACACAGGTGTGGCTGCAAGGACTACCTATCACACACTGGCACTAATGGTGACCTACAGCATAGCCTATCTCAGCTAAGTCTGGTGCTGTGGACATGGTGCTGGGCGCCCCCACCTCACCCTCAGGGTGAGCACAGTACCCGCAGAAATGTAATGGTCTATAGCTACTCTGTGCCAGTAACACACATGGTCAGTTCCCCCTCCCAGGCTGAGGTGCTGTGAGGGTGAATACCCCATCGTGTGATCATCTGTAGACTGCTGATCTGCATGTGCAGTGCATCATGGGTACGGGTGGGTTAACCCTATCCTGGTAACCACAGCAGACAGTTTGTGTGGTGACTTGAAGTCCTTCAGTAGCCAGCCAGGGGACTTGTTAGCAGCAATAGAGATGTAGCCCACTGGCCTGTAGATCTGGAAGTCATGGGTTTGATCCCACAGTGGGGTTATTTGTATAAGGCTGTCTAAGGCATATTCTGTTTTTTAATTTACATTAGTGCTGTCAGAAAAAACACCATCACAGTGCTGTAATCTTAAGGTGCCTCATAAGGTGCCCCATAAAGTGCCACACAAGGTTCCCTATAAGGCGATTCATAAAGCGCCCTAGAAGGTGCCTTATAAGGCATCCTATAGGGGACATTATAGGTTGGCTCAGCGGACAGGGCACTCTATAATGTGTCCCATGGAGTGTCTAATAGGGTGCCTTAACAGGCATCCTAGGGTATGGCACTGTGAGGGTGTGTTTGCTGGAAGCACTAATGTAGACCAAAGAATAAAATGCTGCACACAGCACTGCCTAAATGTAAAGGGTAATGCCTCAGACAGCTTTATAGATTTGGCACACTGGGGGAATCAAACCCATGACCCTTGTACCATCAGTCTTTGTATTAACCATCGTGCTACACCTCTGCTGCTCTACATGCATGGCAGCGCGCCTACATAAGAACATATGACATGCCATACTGGGTCAGACCGAGGTCCATCAAGCCCAGTATCCTGTTTCCAACAGTGGCCAATCTAGGTCATACGTACCTAGCAATATCCCCAAAAGACACAGGTTCCACAATGTTTGTACTGGGTCAAGCATTGATATCCTGGGTCCCTTTTTAATAGTGGTTTATGGACCTTTCCTCCAGGATCTTGTCCAAACCTTTTTTAAACCCAGCTATACTAACAGCCTTTACTATATCCTCCGGTAACAGATTCCAGAGTTTGATTACACGTTGAGTGAAAAAATATTTTCTCTTATTTGTCTTAAATAGTTTACCCTGTAGCTCCATTACATGTCCCCTAGTCTTTCTATATTCTGATAGCGTAAACAATTGATCTACGTTTACCCGTTCCACTCCGTTCATTAATTTATAGACCTCTATCATATCTCCCCTCAGCCGTCTCTTTTCCAGGTTAAAGAGCCCTAATCTTTTTAGCCTCTCTTCATAGGAGTAGCCTTCCATCCCCTTCACCAATTTGGTGGCTCTTCTCTGTACTTTTTCTAATAACTCTATGTCCTTTTTAAGATACGGTGACCAGAATTGCACACAATATTCAAGGTGCGGTCGTACCATGGAGCGATACAGAGGCATTATAATATCCTTTGTTTTATTCTCCATTCCTTTCCTTATGATACCTAGCATTTGTCACAGAGCAGACTCATTAGTGACCCCTATGGAGACAGAGGATAGTGCAATTCAGGGAAATAACGTTTGGGGAAAGCACATGGTGGAAAGTTGCCATGGGCAACGTAAGTGAAAGCATGCATATGAGTATGGGATACACTACACTATTAGAATGATTAATACTGAGAAAGAGTTAATTCTGTTCAGAACCATGCTTAGAAATAAAACCTCATATATTAGCTAAACTAGGTGAAGGTTTACATAAATAAAGAAAGGGCACGTTGTACCCCAGCCTCTCTGTCTCAGAGATACCAGATAGCAGAGCCTCTCTGTCTCAGAGTTGTTAGCTAAAATACATTCAGGGTTAGTAATTAGCAGATATCAAGATATCAAGGTTAGAAAATATCAAGTTGTCAGCAGTGAACAAATATGTCAATTAGGTCACTCCATATTGTGGAATCCAGTATGTTTCCTTATAATGGCCATGTAACAGTAAACAATTATGTCTTGGACCCCATTTATGGCTCCACATTGACCCACACTGAATAAGTTGACCTACAATATGATAAACATACATGATGTATAATGGTAAAGTGAAATTATGCTGTATCATCTAAAAAAGCCTTATAAATAAAGTGAACCATGGCTAAGACGTTAGAGTAAACAGGGAGAACGTGTGTCTCTCAGTTTCCTCTCCCCAGGGCCTTGGTGTATTTTTCTATAGAACTGTGTGTATTTATTGTGTATTTGATAACCTTTCCAGTGTTTGTGAATGTAGTTCTTTATAGCTTCAAGAGCCCAGTGAGGTTACTGGTGAGGGGAGAGTCCTGTAAGCTCTTCAGTTGGTGCCGCGACTCATCTATAGATTTCTGCATTCCTGACAAGGAGGGAAGGTGTTTGTGAGTATTATCTGGTGCCAGCAATGAGCAATCTGTTAGGTGAACAGGAGTTGACTCAGTTGTGTGAATGGCATGTTGAAGCTATGAGTTTAGCTCTTCAGATAGGTAGCCCTTCTTATTGTATGCGTGAACAATATGGACCTAGGGCTACGCATTATATTGTGCATTGGCATGCGGTGACAAATGATAATGTGCTGTTTCAGTTTCCTTTGGAAGGAACGTTTTCTGTAGATAAACTGTGTTATCTGAAATGTGCTTTGCAAGCTGAGCACAGAATTTGCAATGCTTGTGAAGGGCTAGTGTTTAATTGGTGGCAGCAAATGGCACATAAAGTGAAGAATTAATTGTTTGGTTTAGTGAATGTTGATAAGACGAGTGAACCACAGGAGATAAAGGTTGGTAATATCTGTAAAGTCCCAGCCATTTTTTCTCCAGAGTATGATGATGTAATTGAAGCTGGAAGTGTTCCAGGTGTATTTCCGTCGTCTTCCCCTGTCTGTTCTGAGAATTATGTAGTTTCTGAAGGGAAGATAGTCACTCGTTTAGCGAAATTAAAATATGAGGTAAAGGATAAGTTAAGAATATTAGGAAATACACAAATCACGGATTTTGGGACTTGCAAGGTGTCCCAGCTTAGAGAAATGAATGACCTTCTTAGTCATGAAACGGAATGTACAGTACGTATCATAGAGTCCTTAAAGGGAACAGTGAGAAATGTAAATAATATTTCTGCTACAAAGGAATTAGGTATTTCTAGTAAACTTGTTGATGATATTGAAAAGGGTCTGAATAAGCATTTTATGACCTATAGAGAGAAATGTATTCAATTACATAGTGCTATAAGTTTTCTTCAAACTCTTTTGCGTCAGTATAATAGTTTGTCCTACTTGGGCTGCTTTAGATAATTTGCTTAGAACTGCGTTCTATAACCCAGCTGATTTTTATTCAGTTTGTGATATACCTTGTGATAGATTCCCAGGAGAAACCTCAAAGTGATAATTTTTGTTTTAAGTGGTTAAAAAAAATGATTTTCTGTTAAAATCACTTACAGTAGTAGTAGTGCACTTATAGCAAACCTGTGAAAAGGACTGGTTGAGATTAAACATCTTTAAAGCAGGATTCATTAATTATTTTTATAAATGTTTAATCCCATGAGTAAAGGTATTTTTTACAGCTTTAATAATAGGTTGGCCAGTTGCTGTAAGTCTGAAGAACAGTTGCTGTAAATTTGAAGAATGCTGCTGTAAGTCTGAAAAAGTGCCTGGTGCAGTGAGCTGACATTTGATGTGAAATGACTGAACTGCTCAAGCTGCCGATTGCTCAACCTCCCAAGAGCAAGGGGAGGGGTAAGATTGGGGCGCGAGAAAAGAATCTTCAGCGAGACTGTTCTGATAAGCTTGTCATTGAACTTTGCAAGCAGAAACTGTCTCTGGAGTTTGAGCAGGGGGATGGTCCGAGGGATGCTTTCTCTGCTACTGTCCAGCTATATTCTTTGCAGATGTCACAGCCATTCACCCTGATCTCAGAAGACTTATCTTTGCTCTGTGGGCTGCACACGGGTCCAATGTCACACACTGGCAGTTGTGTTTTTTTCCTCTGATATGCCATTTTCTACAGATGAAGTGCAGATGCCAGCATCGTTACCTTGAAAAACTTTCATCTACAGTGCTGGGATGAGATATCGGATGCCTTTCATCCTGCCTGAACGGGTCGGCATGAGACCTGAAGTTTCGTTTCTGTCAGCTGCGTCCGTTGCCAGCAGCCGCTGGTGGAGAAAGTTGGTCTGTATTTGCAGATCTCCAGACACGTGTATCCTGAAACTTCGTTAACTCTTTTTGTGCTACAAGAGAGACATCTCCGCTTTTGTGACAAGAGAGACTGTCTCTGGGTGGCTGTACGGTAAGATGCTGATAAGCAGTACATAATGTGATTTTGCCAATTTTTCCCTGAACTGTTGTGGATTCGCAATTTGCTTATGACTTGGCAAAGAAAATAAAATGCAGTTTTGTTTTTAGTTAGTCTTGCATATTTGCATCGGCCCTAGAACCTGCATTATCTGATGAAGACACTCAACCATTTCTTTTTAGTTTATTATGTGAATAATTTGTTTCTAATGTAAATTGAAGTATATATATTACTGGCCAGATTTCTTTGTTATATTGCTAAGCTATTGTTAAGGGCTAAATCTGTTTAAACTGCGGTGTATTGTAAACATGTAACTTTCTGGGAATTGTCCTAACACTCTCTGATCTGCTAGAGTGAAACCTCTTTTTTGAAAGCGCTGATGTTACTGTGCGAGTTTTCAAATTCATTAATTTTCTGTGGAGCCTCTCTGTCCTTCCGTTATCGCAGTTGAAGGTTTATTCTGGGAAGAATGCCATGCTTATTGTAAACTATTCAAATTGTTTATCTCTGTGTTCTTGTAAATTTTCGCAACTGGCTGTAAGCCTGTGAACTTTTATTCAAAGTGAGTTAATGAAGTAACTTATGCTATGATTGATTTGATGCCATGATTTTCCTGTTTTTTCTTTCGCCAGCACGCGTCACGATTTTTGAAATCCATGGGACCTCATTTGGTGAAAAGACTCTTTTCTGATATCTGTGTCACAGATGTCGCCGTATGTAGCACTGTTCAAGATGACTTTATTTTCTCTTTTATCTCTTTTTGAAGATACTTCTTTCGAAACCCAGTGTTGGACTTCGTGTAGCTGGGAAACGACTCATCTGTTTATTTACCCTGTTCGTCCTTTGTTTCTGCCTGTTTTTTTTTTTTTCTCTGCAGCGGAAGTTTATCGCTGTGGTTCTGCATCTTGTTTTGTTTTGTTTTTGAACCTGTGTTCCGAATTGACATTGTAGGGATAGTTGAGGGATTCATTTTCTTGTATTTTGATTTTGCACCCTGATTTTATTTATTATTATTATTATTATTATTATTTATTTAACAGCTTTTATATACCGCGCTATTTGTTATCAGTGCGGTTTACATACAACAAGGGTGCACAGTCAGAAAACTGTTCTGTGCTTACATTGTAACAGGAGTTTAAACTTGGACAGTACATTGTAACAGGAGCATAAACTTGGAGTAACAGAGAAACTATAAACATATGTACAAAATATAATTAGATTTGGTTTGTATATACAGTAAGTCTAAAGCGGGCTCAAGATACTTGTGACAGGATGCAGTTTGTAGACATTGGTGGGTGGGTGGGTAGAGGTGGGGTAGATGCTTGAGCAAAGTGAAGTAGGAAAATGTGGTGTTTGATTGCCTTACGGAACTGCATAAGGCCTTTGATGGATCTAATTTCAGGTGGAAGTTCGTTCCAACATTTTGGGGCATAGAAGGCGAATGTTCTTTTCTTGGTCGTCTGTGTGCACTTGATGGATTCTTTGGGGATGATCAAGGTATTGTCGGTTACTGATCGTCTGAGTCTGTTTTTCGGGGTGAGGGTGATAAGGTCACTGAGTGTTGTGGGGGCTAGGTTGTTAATGATCTTGAAGGTGATGAGAAGGATTTTGTATGTTAACCTGCAGTGAATTGGAAGCCAGTGGAGTTCCTTGAGTATCGGGGTAATATGGTCTGATCTTGTTAAACCACATAGAACACGCGCAGCCGCATTCATGGCGAGTTGCAGCGGATTAAGGGTGTTCTTGGGGAGTCCATAAAGGGCCACATTTGCGTAATCAAAATGTGGAAGAATGAGGGCCTGGAAGATGGTCCTGAAGTCATTGTGGGGTAACATGGGCCTGAGGTGCCTTAGTGTTCTAATTTTGTTGTAAACAGCTCTGGTGGTGTTTCGTATGTGCTCCTTAAAGTCGAAATGCTGGTCAAGAGTAATCCCTAAGTAGCGAATGGAAGGTTTACTAGGGAGTTCAGCATCTCTTACTTTTAAGGAGGATGGAGGTGAGAAATCTTTGTTCCTTGAAATGAAGAGAACTTCCGTCTTCTTGAAATTTATGCGGAGATTTTGGGATAGTAACCAGTCAGTAATGGCGTTGAAACAATTGATAAGGATGGAGAAGTCTGGTTGTTTGATTTTGAATGGTGTAAATAGCAGGACGTCGTCTGCATAGATTAGAGTGGAGATATTGAAGGAGCGAATGATGTCACATATCGGCTGCATGTAGACATTGAACAGCAGTGCGGACAGGGAGGAGCCCTGCGGAACACCTTGGAGTTGGCGAAAAGGCGTGGAAGTGGTGGAACCAACCCTGACATGCTGCCAACGATCTGATAGATAAGACCTACACCATTCCCAGGCGAGGCCACGGATGCCCTTCTCCTGGAGACGAGTGAGAAGTTGATTGTGGTTAACGGAGTCAAAGGCAGCGGAGATATCTAGGAAAATGAGAGCGAATCCATTTTCAACCTTGTCTAGTCCTCTGTTCAAGGTGTTGGTTAGGGTGGTAAGGAGAGTTTCTACACCGTGAGACTCCCTGAATCCGTGTTGAGAGGAGTCGAGAGGTGCCACCTCATCGATGTGGTGTTGAATCTGCTGCTGAACAACCTTCTCTATTATCTTGGACAGTATAGGTATACTGGAGATTGGTCGGTAGGAGTCAGTTTTTAGTGGGTCAAGTCTGTTATTCTTCAGAAGTGGTCTTATTGATGTTTGTTTGAGGAAAGTGGGGAAACAGCCTGTTTTAAATGAGAGTTTAATGATGTTGATTAGAATTGAGCTAAGTTCAACTCGCAGAGTTCTGATCCAGTATGCTGGGCAGGGATCACTTGGAGCTGTAGAAGTGTTGATGATGGCGATGAGGTCTTGGATGTTTTGGTATCTCTTCTGTATCAGAGGAGGGAGGGTGTCCCTAATAGGGCACTATAGGGTGTCCCTAATAGGGCACTATGATACAGCCTCCGATTGAATAAAGTTTTAGCCCTTATGGCAGAGTGTGTGTTTTCCCCGGACACTATTTTGACATACTTAATGAATGCCTTGGCAGTTATCCCGGACACCAGGTGTTGCGCAGCGCTATCTTAACTTATTGTGTACGAATGCATCTTCAGCCCTGTTTGTGTTTTTGTATTGCAAGTGACTTCCTAACGAGATGGCAAGTACTTTATATCTGGGATCCGCAGAATTGTTTTAGCAGACGTGAAGTCACCAGATTGGGTCCTGCTTAAGACTGCATCCGAAGACACTCCTGGCTCCGGAGTTCCTGATCCATGTCGTGTGTTCCTTGATGGGATATTCAGCTTGTAAAGTGAGAAGATATTTTCAACGAATGCATCTCACAAGCCCAGCAAGTGGCTTCTTGTGTCGGTGAATCAAGAGTTGCAAGGACTAGCAGTCAAGAAATCTGACAACATATTGCTCTTAGAAGAATGGCTATGAAGGACCTAGACAAGATTCTCAAGAGCGGAGATGTCTCTCTCCATACATACAAGAGACAGGAAGACAAGAGTTGCAATGCAGAGACTTATTTGGACAATAGTGATATTGAAGAAAAGGACTTTTATGATTCAAAGTATTTTCTGAAAGAATAACAGTGACATTAAGTGAATTCTAAACAGTTCTAACAGTGAATAAGTGAATTCTAAATGGACTATTCATGCAAAATACTTTTATATAGCATTTAAAATGTTTTTTTTATGAATTTATAGTAAGACCTAGAAGGATGAGGATAGTTTAGATTAGTATTTTCCTGATATGTATGTAATGACCTTTAGGTACTGAACCTCTACTTAATAAAGTATTTGGGAAGTAGAGGGCCAGTATAGCAATAGTATATCTCCTCATCATTTTAAGAAGAGTATTAAGAATAGGTATATTTTTAGTTTGTCTTAGAATATTTTTGAGAATATTTTTATTGCTGTTATACATATTGGCTATGCATATTTTATAATCTGGTCCTAGATGTGCTATTGCAATTTATTAGTGAAGCAGTATTGTATTCAGAATCATGAGGATGTTAGAAGGAATATCCAAATATTTTTGAGGCACACTTACACTTACATTTGATGGGAAAAATATATTAAGTTATCAAAGTTTGTTGCTTGTCTTCCAACAGTGACAGCTCCTCAGCATGGAAGTTTACCAAGAGTTAGGCCTGAGATCTTTGAGGAGTTTTGTGACATATAGTCATATACAAACACATATATGAACACAGAACCTAGAATACTTAAAGCTATAGGTATGAAGATCCTATGTACAAGTTCCTATATTTCAGTAATCTATAAGTAATGTCAGTCATTGGGAACCAAGTGTGTAGTTTAGCTACCCCTTTTTGGATGCCTCTAGTTCAGATCTAGGCATACCTAACCAGAGTTAAAATGAAATAATTTAATGGTCATGCCTCAGAGGGTTTTTGAGTAATTATATATAGAATATATCTTGTCCCCAGTGAGCTTCTGAATCTCACATCATAAGCAGTTAAGCATTTTTGCTGCGGCTCATTGTATTTGTTTTGCAAGCCTGACGTTGCTGTTATTTGCCTATTTAGTTTTTGTGGTTTGATAAAAGTAGAGTATCTTTTGCATGTCTGTTCAGCTCCTTCAATCTTTTGTTCTCCTGCTGTAGTTTTTGTAGGCTTGCCCCACGACAGCCATGTTTCTTTTTCTTATTGCAAGAAGAGTTACAGATGTTTCTTCAAGTTGTCCACGTTGTTTTTGCATCGTCAATTTTGAACTGTGCATTTTGGGTTTTTCATGTGCAGAATGATCACATGTACTTTGAGGTTCTTGCATGTTTTTCTAAAACTATGAATTTTTCTCTCTGCACTTCTAATTCTCTTTCTTAACCTCTTAAAACACTGGCTTACTGTTTGGTATATTGTGAAACATAGTCTTCTGGTATTTTAGTTTTGTTGTGCTGTTTTTGTAATCTTCGATTTGAGAATTGATATTTTGGTTAGTATTTTTGTAGTGCAGTTTCCCAGAGGTTGGTTAGGTGCTTGATGTATAGCCCTGGTGGATACCCCATAGTGAATTGAACTATATTAATTTGTCCTCAATCCTGAACAAATCTTTAAGAAGAAAATGGGATGTTTCCCCTCAGAATAAAGTCATAGTGGCTACTCTGTTGTTTCTTTTTAGGCAATTAGTGTGTATTGCAAGGTCTAGTAAACATGGTGTCAGCTTATGCAGTCAGGAACTGAATGATTTTTAGATTTTCTCCTAGCAAAGGAAAATGCTGTATGCAGAGTACTAGTTGATTTTTGTTGTAGTATGCTTGATACTAATGGAATAATAGTGAAAGGCCAATTAGATGAAGTCAGGAACCGTATTTTAGTTTCAAGTGAGAGTTATGTAAATTTCCTTTTCAGCTCTCACTGACTCTTGTTCCTTCATTTTGGAATTCAATATTCAGGCTGTTTGCAAGGCCTGTTAGCATTTTTGTTAGCATTTTTGTTTGGTATTTTGGTATGTTTATTATGGTATGTTTCATTGTAGAAGTATTACTTCTCTATGTAACTGACAGTTGTTTCTCTATGTTAGCATTGGTTTTTTCCACCACTACACCTTTCACAGCTTTCTGAATCAGAAGTCAGTAGGATCACTGACCACTGCAATAATGTTATGGCTTAGCCCAGAATCCAGTTGTATTTCCACTTCAATGGCAATATATGAGTTTCCTTATTTTAGAAATGATTCTTTCCAGAATCAGAGGAGGGACTGAAAGCATGTATATGAGTATGGGATACACTACACTATTAGAATGATTAATACTGAGAAAGAGTTAATTCTGTTCAGAACCATGCTTAGAAATAAAACCTCATATATTAGCTAAACTAGGTGAAGGTTTACATAAATAAAGAAAGGGCACGTTGTACCCCAGCCTCTCTGTCTCAGAGATACCAGATAGCAGAGCCTCTCTGTCTCAGAGTTGTTAGCTAAAATACATTCAGGGTTAGTAATTAGCAGATATCAAGATATCAAGGTTAGAAAATATCAAGTTGTCAGCAGTGAACAAATATGTCAATTAGGTCACTCCATATTGTGGAATCCAGTATGTTTCCTTATAATGGCCATGTAACAGTAAACAATTATGTCTTGGACCCCATTTATGGCTCCACATTGACCCACACTGAATAAGTTGACCTACAATATGATAAACATACATGACGTATAATGGTAAAGTGAAATTATGCTGTATCATCTAAAAAAGCCTTATAAATAAAGTGAACCATGGCTAAGACGTTAGAGTAAACAGGGAGAACGTGTGTCTCTCAGTTTCCTCTCCCCAGGGCCTTGGTGTATTTTTCTATAGAACTGTGTGTATTTATTGTGTATTTATTGTGTATTTGATAACCTTTCCAGTGTTTGTGAATGTAGTTCTTTATAGCTTCAAGAGCCCAGTGAGGTTACTGGTGAGGGGAGAGTCCTGTAAGCTCTTCAGTAAGCAAGTGAGGTCACGAGCTAGGGAGACACACCCAGCCAATAGGGAAGCCAGGAGGTTCTCACCTGACTCTAATCAGCTGGGGAGTGGTGCAGCTAGGAAATACCTAGATAAACTCAGCTCACAAGCAGTTAGGCAGAGCCAAGATAAGAACAGGACTAAGTTCAGAACCCAGAGAAGGAACTGGATGCATGAGGAGGACGAGAGAAGCTGTGAAGAGAGCGTGTCTAATTACCACATTGGAAGTTTGAACGGAGGTCTGAGTGAGTCCGAGGAATGCTTGAATGAAAGGTACAGACAGCTTGACACAGAAAGTGAGAGTGAATGTAACAGCCCAGATTGGAGCAGAGACAGAAGAAAAAAGGTACAAGCCAGGAAGTTTTATTCCGGTCCAAAAAAGGGGAGTTCAGAGCTTGGAGATAAGGGACAGTTTGTGGAAGTCCAGAAGCCCTCCAAAGCCAGCCTAAGGGGAGCAGAGAAACTCCAGTACCCTTATAATAAACTAAGGAAAGGCTTGTTACCTGCCGAAGTAGAACACTCTGAAAGGTACGTGAGACACAGAGTTTCAGAAGGGCTGCCGTCAGAAGTTCCAGCTGGCTCCAGGTTCCTAAACAGAGCAGAGCTCAGAGCAGGAGTAATTCCTCCTAATAGATGGGCAAGGGAATTCTTTAGCCTGCCAAACAGAGATCAACAGAGGGGAGGCTCCTACTACCAAAACTCCAGCAGTAATTGTGGTAACAACAAACAGTTTTCCCTTAGTGAAAAAGAACTACGTCACAGCCAGGACAGACTGTTTGCTAAGCCCACACAGGGAGAAAGTAAAGAGGTATTAATTCCTATTGAGGAGCCGATGCAATGCGAAGCCTCTGTGATTGAAGAGAATATTGAAGAAATGGATTGTAGCCTTTCTCTGGCAGATAATATAAGCTCCCTAAGATAGAGAAGAATAAGCAGCCTGACAAGGTGAAGCAAAGGCCTTATTCTGGGTGGCTACAGGTCTGTGTTTAAAATATATTTCTGTTGTTTAGAAGCTGAAAGAAAGCCATTTTTGCGTTATAGTTTTCTTTCTGTTATACCCAAGAAGGGTTATGTTTTGTTTTTGTACATATTGAAATATCCTAATTGGGAAAGGGAAATAAAGCCCTGTTTACCTTATATCGGTTGTCCACAACTATTTTTGGTAACTGGCAGCAGCTACAACTACCAGGAGGCCAGTTACACTGAGGCCCAGTGCAATACCTGATCTCACCAGTAGGTGCACCAAGAGGGCTCACGACATAATGTCGTAGTGTTTTAGGATTTTTTTTGGAGTACCACGTGACTTCTTCTGGAAGATAAAGAGAAGAAGCAAAGAGAAAAACATCGCTGGAGGAACAAGTGACCTTGCAGAAGCACTACCTGGAGGAGAATTTCGCTGGCAGGTCGGCCAGAAAAGAAAAGCCAAGAAACTTTCTCACACGCTGGAATCTACCAGAAAACTCAGGTAACGGTGACCTGGGTGGGTAAGGTAGAAGGACAACGTGAGAAAGGGGGCGCTATTCCTAGGCAGGAAGTGTGCAAAAAGAAGTGCCGCACTTGGTGTGCTTGTTTTCTTTTCTTTGCAGGTGTTCAGCTCCAGAGAGATGGATCCACAGGACGTACAGCAATGGATGCAAGCGCAGTGGGACAGACATAAGAACATAAGAACATAAGACATGCCATACTGGGTCAGACCGAGGTCCATCAAGCCCAGTATCCTGTTTCCAACAGTGGCCAATCTAGGTCCTACACACCTAGCAATATCCCCAAAAGACCACAGGTTCCACAATGCTTGTACTGGGTCAAGCATTGATATCCTGGGTCCCTTTTTAATAGTGGTTTATGGACCTTTCCTCCAGGAACTTGTCCAAACCTTTTTTAAACCCAGCTATACTAACAGCCCTTACTACATCCTCCGGTAACAGATTCCAGAGTTTGATTACACGTTGAGTGAAAAAATATTTTCTCTTATTTGTCTTAAATAGTTTACCCTGTAGTTTCATTACATGTCCCCTAGTCTTTCTATATTCTGCTAGCGTAAACAATTGATCCACGTTTATCCGTTCCACTCCATTCATTAATTTATAGACCTCTATCATATCCCCTCTCAGCCGTCTCTTTTCCAGGTTAAAGAGCCCTAACCTTTTTAGCCTCTCTTCATAGGAGTAGCCTTCCATCCCCTTCACCAATTTGGTGGCTCTTCTCTGTACTTTTTCTAATAACGCTATGTCCTTTTTAAGATACGGTGACCAGAATTGCACACAATATTCAAGGTGCGGTCGTACCATGGAGCGATACAGAGGCATTATAATATCCTTTGTTTTATTCTCCATCCCTTTCTTTATGATACCTAGCATTCTATTTGCTTTCTTGGCCTCCGCTGCACACTGGGCGGAGGGTTTTAACATGTTATCCACGATGACTCCTAAGTCCTTTTCCTGGGTGGTGGTTTCTAATGTGGAGCCTTGCATCGTGTAACTATAGTGTGGGTTGTTCTTTCCTAGGTGCATAACTTTGCATTTGTCCACATTAAATTTCATCTGCCATTTGGATGCCCAGTCTTCCAATTTATCCAGATCCTCCTGCAGCTTTCCACAATCCTCTTGGGTTTTAACAACTTTAAACAGTTTTGTGTCATCTGCAAATTTGATAACCTGACTAGTTATTCCCTTTTCCAGGTCATCTATGAATATGTCAAAAAGTAGCGGACCCAGTACAGATCCCTGGGGTACTCCACTATTCACTTTTTTCCATTGGGAATATTGGCCATTTAGCCCTACCCTCTGCTTTCTATCTTTTAACCAGTTCCCGATCCACAATAGTACACTGCCTCCAATCCCATGACTTTTTAGTTTTGCCAAAAGTCTCTGATGGGGGACCTTGTCAAAAGCTTTTTGGAAGTCCAGATACACTATATCAACTGACTCACCTTTGTCTACCTGTTTATGCACACCTTCAAAGAAACATATCAGATTAGTAAGACAAGATCTTCCTTGTCTAAAGCCATGTTGGCTGTCTCCCATTAGGCCATGACTATCTACATGTTGTGTAATTTTGTTCTTTATGATGGTTTCTACCATTTTCCCCGGTACTGATGTCAGGCTCACCGGTCTGTAATTTCCCGGGTCACCCCTGGAACCTTTTTTAAAAATTGGTGTTACGTTGGCGACCCTTCAATCTTCAGGTAGTACAGATGATTTTAATGAAAGTTCACAGATTACCAATAGCAGGTCCGCGATCTCATATTTCAGTTCTTTCAACACTCTGGGATGTATACCATCCGGTCCAGGTGATTTGCTACTATTCAGTTTATCAAATAGTTGTAATATATCTTCCCGGTGTAGTGATATTTCTCTCAATTCCTCTGCAGTATCACCTTTAAGTACCACTTCAGTCATGGGTAACATCCCTACATCTTCCTCAGTAAAGACCGAAGCAAAGAATTCATTCAGTCTCTCTGCTATAGCCTTGTCTCCTCTTACTGCCCCTTTTACCCCTCTATCATCTAACGGTCCAATTGACTCTCTCACAGGCCTTTTGCTACGAATGTACTTGAAAAAGTCTTTATTTCGTGTTTTTGCTTCCTTAGCAAGTTTCTTCTCAAATTCCCGCTTTGCCTGCCTTATCAATGCTTTGCATTTAACTTGCCAGTGCTTGTGATATTTCCAGTTTTCATCATTTGGCTCTTTTTTCCATTTCCTGAAGGTTGCTTTTTTGGCAGCAACAGCCTCTCTGACCTCACCTTTAAACCACGCTGGCAGTTTTTTGGACTTTCTTCCACTCTTCTTAATGCGTGGAATACAGCTGGTCTGGGCTTCGAGGATAGTATTTTTAAATAACACCCAAGCTTGCTGTAAGTCTTTAACCTTTGGAACCGCTCCTTTTAGTTTTTTCCTAACTATATTCCTCATTCTATCATAGTCTCCCTTTTGAAAGTTAAAAGGTAATACTGTGGATTCCTTTACTATCTGTCCTCCACTAATTAAATCAAACATGATCATACTATGATCACTATTGCCAAGTGGTCCCAACACCCTTATTTCTTGCACCAGATCTGGCGTTCCACTAAGGATTAGGTCCAGTATGGCTTCCCCTCTGGTCGGTTCATGAACCAGCTGCTCCAAGAAGCAGTCATTTATTCCATCTAGAAACTTTATCTCTTTAGCTTGTCCTGCCGTGACACTGACCCAGTCAATACCGGGGTAATTGAAATCACCCATTATTACTACTCTGTTGTGACTTTTGTTAGCTTCCTTGATTTCTTTGAGCATTTCATCATCCATTTGTTCATTCTGGCCAGGCGGTCGATAGTATACTCCCACTGCAGCGCTTATGCAGCAGCGCTTATGCAGCAGATACAAGGACAGTACATGGACGCTATGAGGGAGCAGCAGCGACCTTTGATGGAAGCGTTGGAGGTTCTTGTCAGGAAGCCGCAGGACAATGACACAGCAAACGTGCCAGCAATGCCGCAAGTAGCATTGAACAATTGTTCTAATTTGTCTGTGAGACAGCTCACCCAGTATGACGATTTAGACGATTATATAGAATCTTTTGAGAGAATTGCAGAAACCCTCAAATGGCCATCAGAGCAGTGGGCCATGCGATTTGCTATGACCTTAACTGGAGAGGCTCTGTCAGCATTTAAGGGAATGCCTGCTGCTTTAGCCACTAATTATGTGGAGATTAAAAAAGCCATAAGGGATAGGCTAGGCCTTACGCCCAGGCATTACAAGCACCTATTCAGGGAGGCGAAAATACAGAATAAGGAGACTCCCAGAGCCTTCTACCAAAGGTTGAAAAGCCTTGCATATAAGTGGCTCAACCCCGAAGGGAGGTCTGTAGAATCTCTTATGAATGATATCATAATGGAGCAGTTTATGTATTCTGTATCACCGGAGTTAAGGACCTTCCTCACATTACAGGATTGCCGTGATCTCGTGGAGGCAGCCAATTTGGCAGAGGTATACTATGAGGCCAAAAGAGCTGACGTCTCTAGAGTGGGCGAGGTAAAAATACATGGCAATGAAAATCCTGGTAAAATGAGGAAGGGTGATAGAGTTGTAATGTATAAGAGTGATAAGCCTGATGATAATGTTGATAAAGTGGCTGGAGATAGAAAATGTTATAGGTGTGGGAAGGCAGGCCACCACCAGAGAAATTGTAGGGTGAAAACTGTCTTGGTAACAGGGGATGACGGACAAATCCCGGAGGAATTTCTCCAGATGGTTCAGGTGGAGGGGGTAGAGGCCATGGCGTTACTTGATTCGGGAGCCGACCAGAGTATGGTTTCTCAAAGACTGTGGGAAACCATCGAGAGCCAGCCGTCGGCGGCCCCGAATCAAGTAGCGGGCCAGGTACGCATACGCTGTGTCCATGGAGAGGCTTCCCATTATCCCTTGCATGAAGTAAACATAAAGGGTTTTGGGGTCTCTCGGAAAATATTAATAGCGGTAGTACCCAAATTACCCTATGCTGTTGTCCTCGGGAGGGATTGGGCACCCTTCTGCCATGAAATGGAGAGAGGTCTCCAGGAAGTACTAGCCCCTACACCCACACGCTGCCAGCCTGTAGAGGTAGAAGTAGGAGCTGAGGCCTTAGCGGCTAGCATTCCTAGTCCTCTGTTTGGGAAGACTCGTAAAGCAGACTCCCAAAAGCAGCCCCCACTCAAGGCAGCAGTGCCTGATAAGCCAAAATTCGTACTGCAATTTTGTAAAAATAATACTCAGGCTAAAGGACCAGCAAGGGCTACCGCGGCAGCCACGGGATATGATCTTTTTAGCATAGAAGACGCCCTTGTTATGAAAGGAGGACAAGCTCTGGTAGACACCGGGATCTAAATAAAAATCCCGGAGGGATGTTATGGGCGCATCGCACCCCGGTCAGGGCTAGCTGTAAAACACTCGCTAGATGTAGGAGCAGGTGTCATCGACCCTGATTATCGGGGTCCCCTAAAAGTCCTACTATTTAATTTCGGAAGTAAGGACTTTAAAATACATGCAGGTGACCGTATCGCACAATTGATTTGCGAGCGGGTGGGGTTCCCCTTGGTGGAGGAAGTACCCTCACTGCCACCGACGAAACGGGGGGCGGGGGGATTCGGCTCCACAGGAGAAAGGGAGGTTAAAAACCTAACTGCCTTAGGTGAGGAAAGAAGTGAGGAGGATCTGGGCCCACAGATTGAGGGCTGGGAAAAACAACCTACCCCGAGGATAGGGACCGAGCTGTTGCCCCAGCAGCAAAAAGAATTGATGCAGATGTTGGGAAAATTCAAAGATGTGCTAACAACTCGGCCAGGTGAGACCCACCTCGTAGCCCATGAAATTATCACAGTGCCTGGACGAGTAATTCGGCAGAGGCCATATAGAATGCCAGAGACTCGCAAACAAGAAGTAATCAAACAAGTAAAAGAAATGCTGGCCACTGGCATAATTGAAGAATCGCGTAGCCCGTGGTCCAGTCCAATCGTACTTGTGCCGAAACCCAATGGAACCTTACGGTTCTGCATTGACTTTAGACAAGTCAATGAAATTTCACAATTTGATGCATATCCCATGCCACGTATAGACGATCTTCTGGATCGCCTAGGACAAGCCAAATATCTGACCACCCTCGACCTCAGTAAGGGATATTGGCAGATTCCCTTAACACGGGAATCTAAGCCCAAGACAGCGTTTAGCACGCCAATTGGGTTATTCCAGTTCAAAAGGATGCCCTTTGGCTTACATGGGGCGGCCGCCACATGCCAGCGGTTGGTGGACCACGTTTTGCGGCCTCACCATGAATACTTCCTAGCTTATATGGACGACGTAGTCATATATAGCACGTCTTGGGTGCAACATCTGGCTAGGGTGGAAGCGGTGCTGAGAGCACTACGGAGGGCTGGCCTCACCCTCAACCCAGAAAAATGTTTGTTTGCCACAGAAGAGGCCAAATATTTAGGCCATATGATAGGTAGAGGGTTGGTAAAGGGGCTAAAGCAAGCAAAATAGAAAGCGTCAGGGATTTCCCTAGACCTACCACGAAAAAACAGGTCCGGAGCTTTCTGGGGTTACTCGGCTACTATCGCCGATTCATACCCCGCTTTGCGGAGGAAAGCATGGTTTTCACTGCCATGTTAAAGAAGAATGCACCTAACCATGTACAGTGGACCCCAGAGGCGGAAACAGCATTTGAGGCTTTAAAGGGGAAGCTCTGTAGCACCCCGGTGCTGCGGGGTATAGATTTTAATCTGCCGTTCATAGTCCAAACGGATGCGTCGGACATGGGACTAGGGGCAGTGATGTCCCAAGTTTTTGAAGGGGTCGAGCATCCGGTAGCTTATCTCAGCAGGCAGCTCTCCAAGGCAGAAAAAAATGATGCCACGATTGAGCGTGAATGCCTGGCGATAAAATGGGCCATTGAAGCGCTCCGTTTTTATCTCACGGGTCGGAAGTTTTTACTTGTAACGGATCATGCCCCATTAAAGTGGCTCCACCAAATGAGAAATAATAACGCGAGATTAACAAGGTGGCACCTAGCGCTGCAAGCTTTTAATTTCACTGTTCAGCATAGAGCAGGGAAAACACACGGCAATGCGGATGCACTATCACGTATTACGTGCTGTCCGTCTGAGACTGAGGCAGCCCGTAATATTTTAAGGGGGGGAATCTGTCACAGAGCAGACTCATTAGTGACCCCTATGGAGACAGAGGATAGTGCAATTCAGGGAAATAATAACGTTTGGGGAAAGCACATGGTGGAAAGTTGCCATGGGCAACGTAAGCAAGTGAGGTCACGAGCTAGGGAGACACACCCAGCCAATAGGGAAGCCAGGAGGTTCTCACCTGACTCTAATCAGCTGGGGAGTGGTGCATCTAGGAAATACCTAGATAAACTCAGCTCACAAGCAGTTAAGCAGAGCCAAGATAAGAACAGTTCAAGTCCTACATATCAAACAGACTAATACGCGTACAAATTGACCAAGAAGCATCAGAACCATTCCCCCAAGGCCAAGGAATACCCCAAGGATCAGCCCTCTCCGCCCTCCTATTTAACCTGTATCTACAACCAATAACAAACATATTTAAAAAACACAGGATTAACCACTTTATATACGCCGACGACATCATGCTCGCTATCCCTATAACCGCTAAAAACCCCTCATATGACACACTATCAGAATGTATGACTGAGACCTCCTCCTGGTTAGAATCTAGCTACCTCAGCATCAACCTCAAAAAAACGGAAGCAATGTTCGTAACAAGGTCATCAACCACAGAGAACACCTTCCCAGAAACAATCACAATTAACAGAACATCCATACCTGTTAGAAAAGAAGTAAAATATTTAGGTGTGATAATAGATCACACACTCACCATGCTACCACACATAAAACAAACCGTAAAAACCATCTACTACAAACTAAAAACTATTCAGCACCTAAGGCCACTCCTAGAAACTCAAGATTTTAGATCTGTAGTAAATACACTAATCACCCCCCACTTTGACTACTGCAACAGTCTATTAATAGGCCTCCCTCAAAAAAGCACATACCTTCTTCAAAGAGCTCAGAACATCTGTGCAAAAGTAATAGCTAAAGCACGTCTAACAGACCACGTAACCCCAATACTGCTAGAACTACACTGGCTCCCAATCAATAGCCGAATCAGATACAAAACTATCCTAACAACCTTTAAACTCATAAAAGACATAGCCCCCTCACACCTATCCACACTACTGCAATCACCAAACAAAACTAGATCACACAGACAAAACGAAGCCCACTCCCTTATCACACCAAAAGCCTTCAGGAAGACAAAGAAAACCACTAGCTCCAGAGAATTCACATTCACTGCCCCTACACTCTGGAATGACCTCCCAATAGACCTTCGCGTCATAAATGACCTCTATCAGTTCAGGAAAGAGCTAAAAACTTACCTCTTTACTGAACACTTTGAAATCCCATATACCCCCAAAACACCTCCATAACCATGGTATTACACACACAAACCCCCTTGCTCAAAACTAAACAACTCACCCCCCCCCCGTCTGAAACCCCATACACACCCCCGATTTACGTCATAAAAGGAAATAAATTCCAAAATATACACAAAACACAACCACTGTAAATATCCAATGTAAATAATTTAATGGTTGTTTGTATTACTAATACATCTTGAAGTTGAAGTTTTGTTCAATGTAAATAGTTAAACTTAACCGTTCATTGTAAATAGTTGAATCTGATTGTTCAATGTAAATGTATACATCGGTGTACAATTGTTAAAATGTTCCTTGTAAACCGCCCTTGATCGCTGGAAGGGGCGGTATAGAAAAAATATAGATAAATAAATAAATAAATAAAATAAAACAGGACTAAGTTCAGAACCCAGAGAAGGAACTGGATGCATGAGGAGGACGAGAGAAGCTGTGAAGAGAGCGTGTCTAATTACCACATTGTAAGTTTGAACGGAGGTCTGAGTGAGTCCGAGGAATGCTTGAATGAAAGGTACAGACAGCTTGACACAGAAAGTGAGAGTGAATGTAACAGCCCAGATTGGAGCAGAGACAGAAGAAAAAAGGTACAAGCCAGGAAGTTTTATTCCGGTCCAAAAAAGGGGAGTTCAGAGCTTGGAGATAAGGGACAGTTTGTGGAAGTCCAGAAGCCCTCCAAAGCCAGCCTAAGGGGAGTAGAGAAACTCCAGTACCCTTATAATAAACTAAGGAAAGGCTTGTTACCTGCCGAAGTAGAACACTCTGAAAGGTATGTGAGACACAGAGTTTCAGAAGGGCTGCCGTCAGAAGTTCCAGCTGGCTCCAGGTTCCTAAACAGAGCAGAGCTCAGAGCAGGAGTAATTCCTCCTAATAGATGGGCAAGGGAATTCTTTAGCCTGCCAAACAGAGATCAACAGAGGGGAGGCTCCTACTACCAAAACTCCAGCAGTAATTGTGGTAACAACAAACAGTTTTCCCTTAATGAAAAAGAACTACGTCACAGCCAGGACAGACTGTTTGCTAAGCCCACACAGGGAGAACGTAAAGAGGTATTAATTCCTATTGAGGAGCCGATGCAATGCGAAGCCTCTGTGATTGAAGAGAATATTGAAGAAATGGATTGTAGCCTTTCTCTGGCAGATAATATAAGCTCCCTAAGATAGAGAAGAATAAGCAGCCTGACAAGGTGAAGCAAAGGCCTTATTCTGGGTGGCTACAGGTCTGTGTTTAAAATATATTTCTGTTGTTTAGAAGCTGAAAGAAAGCCATTTCTGCGTTATAGTTTTCTTTCTGTTTTACCCAAGAAGGGTTATGTTTTGTTTTTGTACATATTGAAATATCCTAATTGGGAAAGGGAAATAAAGCCCTGTTTACCTTATATCGGTTGTCCACAACTATTTTTGGTAACTGGCAGCAGCTACAACTACCAGGAGGCCAGTTACACTGAGGCCCAGTGCAATACCTGATCTCACCAGTAGGTGCCCCAAGAGGGCTCACGACACATTCTATTTGCTTTCTTGGCCGCCGCTGCACACTGGGCGGAGGGTCTTAACATGTTATCCACAATGACTCCTAAATCTTTTCCTGGGTGGTGGTTTCTAATGTGGAGCCTTGCATCGTGTAACTATAGTGTAGGTTGTTCTTTCCTAGGTGCATAACTTTGCACTTGTCCACATTAAATTTCATCTGCCATTTGGATGCCCAGTCTTCCAATTTATCCAGATCCTCCTGCAGTTTTCCACAATCCTCTTGGGTTTTAACAACTTTAAACAGTTTTGTGTCATCTGCAAATTTGATAACCTCACTAGTTATTCCCTTTTCCAGGTCATTTATGAATATGTCAAAAAGTAGCGGACCCAGTACAGATCCCTGGGGTACTCCACTATTCACCTTTTTCCATTGGGAATATTGGCCATTTAGCCCTACCCTCTGCTTTCTATCTTTTAACCAGTTCCCGATCCACAATAGTACACTGCCTCCTATCCCATGACTTTTTAGCTTCGCCAAAAGTCTCTGATGGGGGACCTTGTCAAAAGCTTTCTGAAAGTCCAGATACACTATATCAACCGACTCACCTTTGTCTACCTGTTTATGCACACCTTCAAAAAAACATATCAGATTAGTAAGACAAGATCTTCCTTGTCTAAAGCCATGTTGGCTGTCTCCCATTAGGCCATGACTATCTACATGCTGTGTAATTTTGTTCTTTGTGATGGTTTCTACCATTTTCCCTGGTACTGACGTCGGGCTCACCGGTCTGTAATTTCCCGGGTCACCCCTGGAACCCTTTTTAAAAATTTGGTGTTACGTTGGCGACCCTCCAATCTTCAGGTATTACAGATGATTTTAATGAAAGTTCACCGATTACCAATAGCAGGTCTGCAATCTCATATTTCAGTTCTTTCAACACTCTGGGATGTATACCATCCGATCCAGGTGATTTGCTAGTATTCAGTTTATCAAATAGTTGTAATATATCTTCCCGGTGTAGCGATATTTCTCTCAATTCCTCTGCAGTATCACCTTTAAATACCACTTCGGTCTTGGGTAACATCCCTACATCTTCCTCAGTAAAGACCAAAGCAAAGAATTCATTCAGTCTCTCTGCTATAGCCTTGTCTCCTCTTACTGCCCCTTTTACCCCTCTATCATCTAATGGTCCAATTGACTCTCTCACAGGCCTTTTGCTACGAATGTACTTGAAAAAGTCTTTATTTCGTGTTTTTGCTTCTGTAGCAAGTTTCTTCTCAAATTCCCGCTTTGCCTGCCTTATCAATGCTTTGCATTTAACTTGCCAGTGCTTGTGCTGTTTCCAGTTTTCATCATTTGGCTCTTTTTTCCATTTCCTGAAGGTTGCTTTTTTGGCAGCAACAGCCTCTCTGACCTCACCTTTAAACCATGCTGGCAGTTTTTTGGACTTTCTTCCACTTTTCGTAATGTGTGGAATACAGCTGGTCTGGGCTTCGAGGACAGTATTTTTAAATAACACCCAAGCTTGCTGTAAGTCTTTAACCTTTGGAACCGCTCCTTTTAGTTTTTTCCTAACTATATTCCTCATTCTATCATAGTCTCCCTTTTGAAAGTTAAAAGGTAGTACTGTGGATTCCTTTACTATCTGTCCTCCACTAATTAAATCAAACATCATCATACTATGATCACTATTGACAAGTGGTCCCAACACCCTTATTTCTTGCACCAGATCTGGCGTTCCACTAAGGACTAGGTCCAGTATGGCTTCCCCTTTGGTTGGTTCATGAACCAGCTGCTCCAAGAAGCAGTCATTTATTCCATCTAGAAACTTTATCTCTTTAGCTTGTCCTGCTGTGACACTGACCCAGTCGATACCGGGGTAATTGAAATCACCCATTATTACTACTCTGTTGTGACTTTTGTTAGCTTCCTTGATTTCTTTCAGCATTTCATCATCCATTTGTTCATTCTGGCCAGGCGGTCGATAGTATACTCCCACTGCCATAACCTTCCCCTTCATAAATGGAATTTCAATCCATAGAGATTCTACAGCAAATTTTGTTCCCTGCAAAACTTTAATCCTTTCTGACTCAATGCCCTCTCTAACATAGAGCGCAACCCCTCCACCAATTTGATCAGCTCTATCATTACGATATAGTTTGTATCCAGGTATCACAGTGTCCCACTGGTTATCCTCCTTCCACCATGTCTCTGAGAGTGCAATCATATCTAACCTCTCATTTAGTGCTATATATTCTAACTCTCCCATCTTATTGTTTAGACTTCTAGCATTGGCATACAAGCATTTTAGAGACTGTATTTTATTAATATTAATCTGGCTATTGGTAGGCATGGGTAATTTGGAATCTTTATGCTCTGTCTGCTCCTTACTCAAGGGCATTTGGGCTACTATACTCCCTTTTGGAACCTCACTGCTTTTGGTAGTATCCTTCAAGGATACTTTTGTCTGAACCATGCGCTCCTGGGTGACTGTCGGCTTTCCCCTATTTTCTAGTTTAAAAGCTTCTCTATCTCTTTTTTAAAGGTTAATGCCAGCAGTCTGGTCCCATCCTGATTAAGGTGAAGCCTATCCCTTCGGAAGGGCCCCCCCCTTTCCCCAGAATGTTCCCCAGTTCCTAACAAATCCAAAACCCTCATCCTTGCACCATTGTCTCATCCACGCATTGAGACTCCGGAGCTCTGCCTGTCTTTTGGGTCCTGCACGTGGAACAGGAAGCATTTCGGAGAATGCTATCCTGGAAGTTCTGGATTTCAACTTCCTACCTAAAAGCTTAAATTTAGCCTCGAGAACTTCCCTACCACATTTTCCTATGTCATTGGTACCAACATGTACCAAGACAGCAGACTCCTCCCCAGCACTATCTATGATCCTATCTAGGTGGTGCGTGAGGTCCGCTACGTTTGCACCAGGCAGGCATGTTACCAGGCGATCCTCACGTCCACCAGCCACCCAGCTATCTACATTCCTAATGATTGAATCACCAACTATAACAGCTGTCCTGACCCTCCCCTCATGGGGACATGGCCCTGGAGAAACATCCTCGGTGCGAGAGGGTTTTACATCAGGGTTTTACAGGGAGGAGGAGTAGCCTAGTGGTTGGGGCAAGGTACTTCAGGCCGGAAGGTCGGAGGTTCAAATCCCACTAGAGGACAGCAACCTTGGGCCGGAAGGACTGGGGTTTCTAGTCCTACAGATGCTCCTTGTGGTCTTGGGCAAGCCACTTAACCCTCCATTGCCCATGTTCCCAGTAAGTATTAGTGTATGTGTCTCATATCCCTGCGTGTTAAATGTATCCCCCAATTGTGTTGTGACCGCTTTGATTGAAGGATAAGGCGGTATACAAAACTGTCTAAATAAATAAATAAATAAATCACCTGGAAGACAAGTCCTAGTTACAGGATCACTTCCTGCCCCACCAGGGTGATGCTCTCCTGTCACGTGACCTCTCTCCTCCATGGCAACAGGGATGCTGCCAGACTGGAGGTGGGACTTCAGGACTATATCCCTGTAGGTCTCGTCCATGTTGTCCGCCAGGGTGCTCGGACAAATCTCCCCTGAGGTGGATACAATAATCAATCAGGCGACACTCTGCTTATTCCATAATAAAATAATTTATTTGGGCAAAAACAAAAAGTAAGAAAGTTACAAGCAAAGCTACAAACAGTCTGCCTGATGCGGACAGAGTTCTCTGGCTCTGAATAATAGTGAAAGAGAAGGCTGTCCCGCCCACACTCGGCCGTTACCTCTGTTATATACTCCTCTGCAGCAAATAGTTCCAGAACATTCTGCATATATTTGCAGGCTCTACCCTGGGACCCTCCCCATTATCAGGTTTCTGTCTTTGTTTCTGTCTTGAGGCCCTTCACTCAGTATCATATAACTAAATGTGCTATAGGCCGTTCCCTGCTGGGCTGCTCGGTCCCCGCCCTGCATCTTCTTCTTTGTTTCACTGTAGTTTCGCTTGGGTGATTTTCGCTTCAAGCACAAGTTAGAATCTTCAAGGCTCTGCAAACTTTTTCATCAACCTTATATTAGGCTGGCATCTGCTCCATTCTGTAAGTCCATTCTCTGCACACTCCTGTTCAGAGTCTGGTATCCTACATGTTTCAGCAGGGATTATACATGTTGTCCAATCACAGCCCACATGCAGTTCTTCTGTGCCATTTAGAAGTTAGTCAGCTCTTTGGGATAGGATCATAACTTTCAACATCATTATCAAAGTAAGCCAAATTAAGTAAGCCAAATTAGTCCTTAAACCCGTCCTTAACCCCTACATTCGCCACTTTTTATTTTTTCTTTTCTGTCAGGTTGGAAAGATGGAGGGCATCCAGTGAAATTTGGCTACGGGGCATGAATTACGATTTGTGACAGAGGGTACATTAAAAGGCAACAGCTCATACTGATCTCTAGAAATGGTATACATGGTTTTAGTGGACTGCAGCAGCATTGTCTAACAACAAGCTAATAAGAGAGAGAACACGCAGCAGACAATAATGGCAAAAATTGCAATGGTTAACAAAGATATGAAGAGAGCCTTGAGGCCACCATAACCCTCCTGTCTCTGCCTGCGTTATTCTGCATAAATTCTTAGGTCATTTTCAGGCTTTCTGCAAAGCCCTTTCTAGGGGCCTCCTATGTTTATGCAGCTGGATCTGCTTATTAAGGCCTGCCTATCTATGCAATCAATCATAATCAATCATAGCCCCCTGCCTCTTCCTGTGTTGTTCCATCCGCAAGCACTAATTGAAACCTTCAGGGCTAGAGTATTAGTTGAATTCCTGGCTTGACCTGTTTGACCCTAGGCTTATATCTTTGGACACTTCACTTCTGTCCAGGGTATAGCTTTAGGCTTTATAACAGTAAGCCACATTGAATTCTTCCTTGCTGCCCACATGTTTTGTGCCCACCATATGTTGCTATGTTTGCTTTAAACACACAAGAGTGCAGTTATAAGGCAGATATATATATATGCATTCATAAGGCAAACATATTAAGCAGATCTGAGCCGCTTATCTTCATTCCCCACTAAGGGATCATTGAGGGGCAGCTTCTGCTACTGTTCTCGAAATACAACATACATGGTATTGGTGCTTTGCATTATCATTTTCTTACAGCATCCTAATAAAACAGAAAAATACAGCATGCAATAATACTGAACACATCAAATATTCAACAAAGTAATGAAGAAAGCTTTGAAAATGTCACAGCAAAACTTGAACAGGTGTGGGTATTGCAATTGCTGTAGCCCAAATGGCTTGTAGATTTCAGTTATTTTCTAAGAAGATGATAATAAAAGGATGACAACACAATCAGTCCCAAAAGTTCCCAATCAGTCTAATAGTACTTTTCCTATTTTCAAATAATTTGGTCTTCACTTTTCACTGAAGTTTAAGTGTAAGTTCGTTTTTTCTCAAAAGTAGAATCTCCCATTCTCATAGGTGGATATCTTGGCCCTTTTTCAATGTGACACACTGATGCAGATAGGGACTCCCTCACACATTTCTGCGGTGTGTAGTTCGGATTTCTCGGGATGGTCTGCTCCATCTGGACTCTGGCCAATTCCCTCTGCTGAAATCTCTGGATTTCAATTGGTGACATAGTTCCAGGTCCCATTCAGAAGAGCAGCATCCAATATCAAATGAAAAGACTAAAATATTCTAGATTAGATTTTACATCGAGACAATGCAATGTGATAAACATCATTTCATCCATATTTACTTAAGATCATAACTATCTCATATGGTATCAACTGTGTCTCTCAGTTTGATAAACTTCTTATCTCTCCATCACTGAAGATTCATTTGCTGGCAGGAAATACTCCACCATACTCTTGACTGATCTTTACATATTAATAGATTAGACAAGTTGCAAGCACATATTCTGCAAGTTTGGCAAGTTTCAGAATTACTCCAATTTTTATTTGTGAAAATTTGTCATCAAATCATCTCTCTTTTTTTTTTTTTTTACCCCTGCATGTCTGGCCAGGACAAACAAAGGCAAAATGAGGCAAAAAGCATCTGGAAGTACCACATGGCCAGTGTGGATGTTCCAAAGCATATCAGGGTGCAAAATGCACCTAGCCTGTCTTCAGGTGTCTATTTCCAATTGTTGAATATGTGTTGGGGCTTAAATGACTTCCTGAATTAAAGATTCTGGAGACAGCATAGTTGAATAAAATTTGCTTACATGTTCATTAGGCAAATATGTCACTTTAAATAACCTTCATCAGTTTAATGTCCATTAGAGTACCACCTCTTAATTGGCATGCTAAGAACATCAAACAATTGTTAGAAACTTAGTATTGTGGTAAACAAATAGTATATAGAAAATATAAATTTGAATTCTTCTTCATAAATATATCAGCATGAGTAAACAGTGTCCTTTTTTCTCTCCAACTTAATTGGTATGGTTCAAAAATGGACATATGTGCTCATTCAAAATAGCAATTGTCTTAAACAATCTGAATAAAGTCCCTACAGTATAAAAATATTATTGTAACATTTTATAACGGCAGGACAAATCATGACTTTTAACATGACAGCCACATGTCTCTCTCTCACGTATGACTAGAATCTATTGTATATACTGTTCTCAGTGAAAGTGCTGAACAAGGCAAAATAATTATTCTGAGTCTTTCATTACACTAATACTTTTGCATGTCAAGGGAGACTTCAAGTCAGTGTTCGGGCTAGCTTCACCTTACCGACATGCTATCTCAAGAAGTGCAAATGGACAACAGAACTAGACAGACATTCTTTCTTTCTTTTCTTTTCTTTTGTTAAACAAACTTCTGTATCACTAATTAGTGACTTTCTGCAGTTCTAGAGCAAGAGATGCACTGCAAATCTTTTTCTGAAATATTAAACTCTTTGGCTCTTGTTCAGTTGGAAAGTTCAATTATTGCTGCTATGTGCATTACTTATATAAAATCCCTATTAACTTTTTAATTTTTCTTGATAGCATAGATAATGAAAACAGTAAACTAAAACATTTAGCAGCCTTTTCTGAGTACTTGTAACTATAAACTATTTTTTCTTGTTTTTCTACCAGTCAGATCACTGCACACAATAGCTAGCAGTTCAGAATAAAACACTGTCAGTTATCTGTGCGGTCTGTTTCTAAGATTCATTTCAGTGTACAATACATTCCGATCCCAATCCATTGGCTCAGAAAATCCATTCCATGTTACAATACAAACTCATACAGACAGGAGGAAAAGCACTAGCTGTCTCAGCACATCAATAGCTACAGCAGACCCTGGAAGATTTTTCGTTATTTTCAATGTTCCAAAGAAGACAGGAAAGACTTGGAAGAATGGAGACAGATAAACAAACACCACTTGTCACTTGCGTTCAAGGGACTCCGGGCCAACGGTTTTACCCTCTCCAGAGACTGGGGCGTCTTACAAACACATGAATATTGTGGAAGAAAATAAAAGAGACACTCTAACATTTACAGAGACACTCTAACAGTTTTTCCTACACATCAAAGCAACATTAATAACATAAAAATACATGTGCACATGTGTAAATTTGGTACTCACCCGCCAATCAAACCTGGGTAAATCTCCTGTTCTTGTTTGTAGTCTTTGCGCGATATCCAAATCTCTCTCTCGTTCCTACCAGAACGGCATCCAACTTTGTTCATTTTAGAACGGTATCCTAATCCCCTATATGTAATTTTTTTATATATATATATATATAGATATAGGAGGTATACTCATCCCTGATATAAAGCCAAAATCAGGGGTATCCCAAGACAATTTAGAAAATTTTTAGGAATCTCATCCAAACTTTTTTTTCTCTCGTTCATCTCAGAACGGTATCCAAATCTCTCTCTCTTCTCTCACAACAAAATTCTCATCCCCTGAACCGGTAGGAGGTATCCCCTCCTCTATTTAATTAGTGAAGCAATAGGGGGTATCCTCATCCCTGATGTACAGCCAATATCAGAGGAATACGGGACAATTTAGAATAAACGTTTTAGGAGTATTAAATACTTGGAGTATTAAACACTCAAGTCCCTGTTCGGGCGCCAATTGTCCGCCAGGGTGCTCGGACAAATCTCCCCTGAGGTGGATACAATAATCAATCAGGCGACACTCTGCTTATTCCATAATAAAATAATTTATTTGGGCAAAAACAAAAAGTAAGAAAGTTACAAGCAAAGCTACAAACAGTCTGCCTGATGCGGACAGAGTTCTCTGGCTCTGAATAATAGTGAAAGAGAAGGCTGTCCCGCCCACACTCGGCCGTTACCTCTGTTATATACTCCTCTGCAGCAAATAGTTCCAGAACATTCTGCATATATTTGCAGGCTCTACCCTGGGACCCTCCCCATTATCAGGTTTCTGTCTTTGTTTCTGTCTTGAGGCCCTTCACTCAGTATCATATAACTAAATGTGCTGTAGGCCGTTCCCTGCTGGGCTGCTCGGTCCCCGCCCTGCATCTTCTTCTTTGTTTCACTGTAGTTTCGCTTGGGTGATTTTCGCTTCAAGCACAAGTTAGAATCTTCAAGGCTCTGCAAACTTTTTCATCAACCTTATATTAGGCTGGCATCTGCTCCATTCTGTAAGTCCATTCTCTGCACACTCCTGTTCAGAGTCTGGTATCCTACATGTTTCAGCAGGGATTATACATGTTGTCAATCACAGCCCACATGCAGTTCTTCTGTGCCATTTAGAAGTTAGTCAGCTCTTTGGGATAGGATCATAACTTTCAACATCATTATCAAAGTAAGCCAAATTAAGTAAGCCAAATTAGTCCTTAAACCCGTCCTTAACCCCTACAATGTACTTCTCTGTCTTTCTTATGTCTTCCATGTCTGCTACTCTAGCCTCTAGAGAACGGACTCGTTCCCTGAGAGCAAAGAGCTCCTTGCACTTAGTGCATACGTAAGACCTCTCACCAACTGGGAGAAAATCATACATGTGAAACTCAATGCAAAAGACCGGAGAACCCCCATCTCGTTGCTGGACCTCTGTCTGCATCTTAGTTTAAAGCTTGTATTTAGGTCTTTTAAATTCTGTATATAATAAAGATTGGTGTAGATGCTTATACTAATAAAAGTGTATCTAATACCCCTAATACACCCTGTGTACCTGAAGCCTAATTAATTAATCTCAGGTCCTCCGTGTATGACTGATTTGGATAAAGAGCTGCACGTGAGAGCAGCCCCTTTCCTCTAAGATGTGCAAGTACCTATAAAACTACAATTACTCCAGGGGTGGGTGGGTGCTGGGGAGGGAGGGAGGGAGAGAAGTCCTATTAAAGAGGGCAGTTACAAGGTACCCTGTCCTGAACCCTCTGCAGGGGGGAGGGGGGTACCACACAAAGCCCAGTTAGTTGAGAGAGGCAAGGTAAGTACAGCAGAGAAGGCTGAACTAGCACACCACTAAGACAAACAATAAATAATTAAATAAACAGTTAGACAAACAATAAATAATTAAATAAACAGCTAGAACTCACAGCAAGGTGTCAGAGGAGGCAAATATCCACTCTCTAGCAGAACTCTGTAAAAGCACTGCTCCTCTCTGATCAGAGAAAAGCAAGCCAAGACAGAGTATGCACACGTGGAGGAAACAGGAAGAAGGCTACACAATACCTCAGTGGGGGGGGGGGGGGGGGGGGGGGAAGATTCGCGCAGGCAGGCTAGGACAGGAAAAAAGTTTAACACACAGCAGGTTCTAGGGAGAGAGATTTGATTTAAAATGAACAGTTAACCTGGCTACCACACAAAGCCCAGTTAGTTGAGAGAGGCAAGGTAAGTACAGCAGAGAAGGCTGAACTAGTACACCACTAAGACAAACAATAAATAATTAAATAAACAGTTAGACAAACAATAAATAATTAAATAAACAGCTAGAACTCACAGCAAGGTGCCAGAGGAGGCAAATATCCACTCTCTAGCAGAGCTCTGTAAAAGCACTGCTCCTCTCTGATCAGAGAAAAGCAACATGCGTTAGCCTGGCACGGCTCCCTCAATGGCGCAATAATGTGTACGGTGATAATACGCGATTGCCATGTTTAGACCATAGGACCCATTATTTTTATTGCATCCTACACATTATGGCTGGCCGGACATTAACACGGTGTACTACACATACCCCCTTGTGTAACAGTTTATGTTGCTATGTGAAAAGGCATAGCACACAGGTTAAGACAATGCCCTCACAGCTAGTGGTGATGTGTTCGAGACCCCAGTGTGCTAACACCAAGATAAATGCATCATAATTAAACTGTGTTCAGACACATCACTGGAATGTGTGTTGGCAGCCTTGATCTTCATTATATTCTGATTGCGCCATCAGTTCCTGTATACCAGCCATGGCACAAGCATGTTGCTAGTGCGCTGTAATGACAGGTGTGGTGCTGCATGGAACGATGCTACACATGTTGTGGCACATGCATGTGTGTGTGCGTGAGCAAGGCAGTGCAGAAAATGGCTACCTGCTCCAGGAAGCCAGCCTTTACCAGCCAGGAGCTGAGGCACCTTGCAGGGTTTATCTGCACTAGGCAGAGCAGCTCTTTCCAGGCTCCTCAAGGTGTCAGGACCTGGCACGTGTGCGTAGGGCCTGGGACCGCGTCACCAGGCGCTATAACCATATGGCCAAATACCCACGTGAGGTAATGTGTGGGGGCAGGTCAATATATGCATATACATATCCATTGTGTATTATAGGTGTGCATGCTGCTGTGTGTAGTCATTCCTACCAATGTATGTTTATTAGTTACACCCACGTGATATACCGCCTAGGTATCATATCAAAGTGGCTTGTCCCATCCCCAGGAGGCTAAGGACATGATTACAGAGCTGAAGATGCCATCCTGGTGTCATGGCAGCTGCTGTTGTTGATGTGTTAAAAGAAACGTTAACCCAAGGAGCTCCTAGATCTGCCTAAAGAGGTTTGGGAAACATCATGCTGACGTGGTAGTTTCTAAGGTTGCAGGGTCACACATCTGTCCTACCCCAAGGGGTCCTGAGACGTGATCCAAATGCTCACTCACTCACCCTGGTAACATGGCTGTGAGAGGGGTTTCAGTTTAAAACATCCTCCCTATCCCCAGGAGTCCCGAGAGCCCATCAAAGTGGGTTCTCAGTCACCCTGGTGATATACTTTATGCCGTTGTTGCTGTTTTCTAATTCCCCCTACCCCCAGGAGTACTGAGACCTGCTGAAAGTGTCCTGTCAGTCACCCTGGTGATATGGTGTATGTTGCTGATGATGTGTGCTAAGGCACCCTACCCCCAGGAGGCCTGAGACCTGAGTGCAAAGGTGAGTATGGCATCTGGATATTGTGTTAGGTGATTCCGGGTTGGGACACACAGTGGCCTAATTCCCCGGAGGCCCAGACCCCAGTACACATGTCTGTTATGGCTCATGATTGTATGGTAGGTGCAGCAGGGTATGTGCTGTAAACCCTCACACCCCCAGGACCCATGAGACCTGCTTACAAAGGTCTGAGACAAATCCATATATCTATGATGTGTATGCAGTTTCAGGTCACACATCTAACCAATCCCCAGGAGCCCCATAAATGATCGCAGAGAAACATCATAGATGCTGGTGTGAGGGTACAATACCTCACACTACCCACACCACAGATATCAAAACGTAGCGGCCCAAAACCATCCCATACCCATCACCGTTCAACATCCAAGTATATATATATCAATGTTCATTATATGGTGTTAATCACACAATACTGCACATACGATCTCAGTAACCATGGGCCTACAACACGCATACAACAGACTAAACTGTCATAATGCACAAGCCCTTATAATATCACTGCCCTTCCGTGCAGACCCTGACAAGCCCCCAAATCCCTGAGACAGCACTTAACTGTCAGAAACATGCTTTGTGTCTCAACGGGTGGCCATCCTGTTAACCCCTCCCCAATGCCACAACCCACAGCTGAAAGGCGTTCTGCATGCATCCTCGGACCATCAGGGGAAGAGGAAGGACCTGTCCAAAATACACAAGCAATGAGGAACAACAGCACAAGCCAGCTCACCCAACTCAGACCCCGCACTCACCCCTATTCAAAGTTAGTAAGGCAAACAGACAGTGGATTGTGGACGTCATGTTGGTTATATGTTGTGAACACACATGCACAGCCACACATGCAGGTGGCACTGGTACCGTTAGTAGAAGAAGCACTGAGCAGAGGAGTAGGAGCAGCACGATGCTGCACACAGAGATGTGTGATATGTGTTTGCCACCCACCAGAGATATATGGTCCTTAACCCTTGCATTGTCTTTCCCCCCTAGGTGGAGGACCTACGGAAAAAGGGCCGTGAGATGCGGCTCAAATGCCCTGCCATGTTGGAGAGGCTGCGAAGGCGGGCAATCCCAGCATGTGGCGGTGAGTGACCTCAACAGCTCTGTAGATAATGTCACAGTGGCACACCAGCCTCTGTGTTGCCTAACTATTTACATGTGTTATGTGACTCACATACTAGTGTGCTAATGACTGTCATCCCCCACAGAGGCGGACCATGCTGGTGAGGGGACAGCACTGTCAGCGCGCCCTGTGAGGAGGCCCACTCGCCTACGCACAGCGGAGGAGGAGGAGGAGGCGGAGGAGGAGTAGGAGGAGGGGTCGGAGGAGGAGGAGGAGCAGGAGGAGGAAAAGGAGGGGGCATTGGAGGTGGCGGCGGCTATGGAGAAGGGGGAGGAGGGGGAGGAGGCAGCAGAGGCCCTTGAGGCTTATGAGGGCAATGGGGGACTGGATAGGGTGGAGGGTGGGGTGGGAGGGGAGGGTGAGTGTGTGTGTGTCATGTCGGGGGGGGAGGAGGAGGAGGGGAGTGTGGAGTGTGCTGAGGGTGTGTGGGAGGTGCCGGGGGGAGGGGGTGGGGGAGGGGGAGGCGTTTGCTGTTCAGGGTGGGGAGGGAGGCATGGAACCCAGGACAGCACAGGACACTGTGGGTCCCTGCCAGCCCCCGCATGTGTGCAGGAACGGTGCCTGTGTGGGTGTTGCTACGCCACCCCTTGCCACAGACAGGGGCCACGCACATGCCACCACATACACACCTGGCACCATGTGTGTATGTGGTGGTAGGTGCGTCCAGGACCTGTCTGTGGCAACAGACGGCATGGTGCACCGACTCGGGGCCCTGGAACGCACCGTGCGGGTGCTGGCAGGTACTGTTCAGTGGGTGGCTGTCGAGATGCAGTGTGTGGTGGGTAGAGACGCTGCATCTCAACAGCCATCCACTGATGGGCATCGCAGGAGCATTTGATGGCCCCTGTGGCGCCCACACATGTGCCCCGTGCTGTCCTGTGTTCCGGGAACCGACGGCACAGCTGGGCACCCACAGTGTGCATTGGCAAATGTTGTCAGGTGGACACTAGGCCTGATGGACCGTGTTCCACAGTATGGCATATGTTATGCCAAATGTGTTGATGTACATTTTGTCATGTACCTGTTGTACATACTGTTTAAATACATTTTGGATACAAAAGCACAATGGTCATTTCTCTCCCTTACACACAGACTGTGTACGTAAGCATGGCACATGTGTGTAGATCAGTATGTGTATGCAAGGTAGACATGTGTGTCATACATGGACTGTCTCCACACGCAGTTGTGGGGGCTGGCCATGTGCGTAGGCGTATGAGTCCACGGTTGACACTGAGATGTGGCAATGTGTAGCATGTCCCAGAATACCTAGGCACGTGCATGCTGTGTGCAATGTGTGGGAAACATAACTGGTGCACCATGCTGGTGTGCCAGTAGCGGAACCTGCAAATAGCTATGTCTGTGCTCGGAGGTTAAGATGTGCTGCTGAACCCAGGAGCTGCTCAGGGGGATGGCTTTTGAGGGCGGCCCAGGACAATGCATGTCACAGGGATGGGCGGTGGGTGACTATAAGTGCATGCACGAATGAGCAGCCGACCTACGTAAGCCATCCCTGTCTGTCTGTGCCGCATGTAAGTCTATGAGGGAGGGCAGCCACGTGTGTGACCAATGTTGGGGGGGTATCAGGGGTGTGAGACGGCAACAGATCCCAGCACCAGACATGTAGCACCATGACATTTGCCATGTGCAACAGGGGAGGGTGGGGATCCCCCGATGCTGAGGTCCTGGGGCTGGGACCTGACACAGTCCATGACACACAGGGCATGTTATGACCTCTGAGTGCAGATAACTGGCAGTACAGCTACCCCACCACTGAGGGGCATGGGTACGGGTCACGTGGCCAAGGAGACAACATGCGGTGCAGGCTACATAGGGGACCACAGTCCCAACAATTTGAAACAAACACACAGGATGTACAGGTACAAGATTGTTTATTAAACATCCTCACATCCTTCATGGACGCCCACGCTGCCCACGACGCCCACGGGCCAACCCACCCCTCTGTGGTGGCTCTGGTGCTGCTGCCTCCGGTGGCGGTGCTGCCGCAGGCTGCTGCATCAGGGCCGGTCTGTTCTCCAGGGCACCCGCAATTCTGAGGAGTGCCCCTGCAGTTATCTCATTTGTGGTCCTAATTTGCTGAAGCAAGGTGTATTTGCAGGAGAGCCTGGCGAGTGCCTGTGGGTGGGACACAAGGTGATATGTGAGATACCTCTCCAGTAGCCAAATGTCACACATACACATGTCACGCATAATCCACCAGATCAGTCTGCGGAACATTCATGCATGCCACAGCTAGCAATGCATGTCCAGGGTTAGACCTGTGTGTCCCATGAGCCATCCACATGCCTGAAAGGGGTCATGATGAGTGGTCATGGGAATCACAGAGCTCACACTTGGCAGTGTGGCAGGTTGATCTGTTAAAGCCTGTTCTGCACACTGGTTGTCTGAGATAGGTCAGATGACGTGAGGGGTCATTGCACACACATACATATATCTGTGGTTCCCTGCTCTCTACAATGCTGGTGCACATTGCAGATCATGTTGACAGACTATGCTGCATAACAATACCCATGGAGGGGTGTATGTCGGGCAGGGTGTCTGGGTGGACTGTTATCAGTGTTTCCTGCTGTCTGAGCACCTGGGGTATTTGGCCATGCACAGTATGTGTGTCTCTGAGCCCCTCAAACATGCTGACACCTGACAAAACATCCAACAGGAGGGTGGCAGACACCTGGCACATAACACCCCTCCCTCAACATTATAATCAATCTGCTATGTTGTCAACATCCATTCCCCTTGTGGATGTTGCCAACACACCTATGGGGATTGGTGTGTATGATGTTACCCACCTTCGGCATTGCGCCGTGCTGAGGCACTGTGGGCCCTCAGCTCCACAAGTATCATGGACATGGTTGTGGGTGTTGCGTGTGATGAGCCTGGCGCCTGCCTGGGGTGGTGGTTGTCCTCCATTTCAGCAGCCGCTCCAGCCTATGCGTTGCTGCCATCATCCCCCAATATGTCACTTTCAGCAGTGGCTGTGTCCTGTGCCTCGGGCACCTCATAGATTTCTGGTGTCTATTCCCCCATCACTTGTATTGTCTCCTGATACTGTGGCCTCTGGTTCCTCCCCATCCTGAGGCGCTGCCACATCCTCCTCCTGCTCCGGTGCATCCATGAGAGTGTAGTCACCTGGTATGTGGTAAAGCATACACAGCACTGATAGGTTTGCACACTCCAACTATGTACACATGTGTAGTACATTCACCCCATGATCAATGTGTGCTTGGGGGTGCTCTGTACAGGTGCTGCATAGCTACCACTACAGCTTCAGCTACCAGTATTTGGCATGTATAGGGCAGTACCAAGCACACGCATCACTGTGTACGTTATCTCACCAAAAGACAATCCCTGTTCAGCGGTGCTTAGCTTAGACACAGACATGACAATAACAGGTCTGGGAGGCGGTTTGTAGCAGAGGTGCAGCGACATGTGCAGGGTAGACATAAAAAAGGATGGTGTTAAAGAAACATGTGGTTGGAGGGGAAAAACATGCAAGGTAAAAGGGGTGGAATGGGGGACAGTACACTCATGAGCCAATGGCAGAGGGTGGGAGATGATCTAGGAGACCAGGTATGAGGGGGTGCTATTAAGATGCCTGACGCATATCCAAGGGCGTTTATGCGTTGGGAGCAGCAAGGTGTGAGTTGGGTACCTACCTGCCTAGGGATGTGCAGTGTCCAGTGCCTCTGGTAGTCCACACAGGTAGGTGGGCCCTAGCTGCTCCGCCAACTCCTGCTCCAGGGGTGTTAGGGAGGGTGCAAAGGGGCCTCCCCCACCAGTGCCCATGGCATGTTGCTACTCTGCCACCATGTGTGCATGCACACCCCGCTTTATGTCACTAAACCTCTTTCTGAGGCTGTCCAGGTCTCTGTTTGGGCCCCCTGCCTGTGCAACGGCCTCCTGCACCTCCTCCCACACCTGGGTGTGTGTTGCAACAGTGGTGCTGTTGCTCAGACGGTCGTATAGGACCTCATAATGCTCGAGGACACTTGCCAGCAGGATGTGGTTCTCCTGCTGGATGAATCTCACAGCCCTCCTCCGCTGCACAGCTGGCACCAGTATGCGCCTGCGTTTTGCACTGAGAGGACCCTGTGTGGGCTGGGCCGATGTGCCTGCATCCGCCACCACACGCCCAACACTCCCTGCCATATCTGTGTCCTCCCCAACCGGTGGCCCCCCTCCCCCTCCCTCTCCACTCCTGTCCTGTCCTGTCGCTCCATCTCCCTGCCCTCTGTGCCCTCTCCCTCCCTGTCACACATTCCTGCTCTTGGCCTTCTCAGCTCCACCTCACACCTCCCTCCTCTCCCTGCTGTCTGCTCTTCACCTCACCTCCTTTCTCACTCACCTGCTCCTTGCCTCCCCTCCTCTCTGTTTCCCCTGCTCTGCCTCACACCTCTCCTCCACAAACAAGCCTCTACCACTCTCAACCGCAACACACTAGCTCTGCTACTCTTCACTAAACACCTGCTTCTCTCACTTACCAACACCACACACTTTAATTCGTTCAGGAGGGCGGTCAGAATTGTTTCCACACTGTGGCCTTGGTGGAAACCAGATTGTCGACACATCAGCAGAGAGGTTCCAATAAAGACAAAGGTAGCCCAAATGCCCTTGAGTACAAAGCAGACAGAGCTTAAAGATTCCAAATTACCCCTGCCTACCGATAACCAGATTAATATAAATAAAATAGTCTCTAAAATGCTTGTATGCAAAAGCTAGACGTCTAAAAATTAAGATGGGAGAGTTAGAATATATAGCACTAAATGATTGGTATCTCAGAGACATGGTGAAAGGAGGGCAACCAGTGGGACACTGTGATACCTGGGTAAAAACTATATCATAATGATAGAGTTGATCAAATTGGTGGAGGGGTTGCACTTTATGTTAGAGAGAGCATTGAGTCACATTGAGCATTGAGAAGAAGCATGCTGCGGAAGCAAAAACGCGAAATAAAGATATTTTTTTCAAGTACATTCATAGCAAAAAACCTGTGAGAGAGTCAGTTGGTCCATTAGATGATAGAGGAGTTAAAGGGGCACTAAGAGGTGACAAGGCGATAGCGGAGAGACTGAATTCTTTGCTTCGGTCTCTACTGAGGAAGATGTAGGGATGTTACCCATGACTGAAGTGGTATTTAAAGGTGCGGAAGAATTGAAGGAAATATCGATACATCGGGAAGATGTATTACAACTATTAGATAAACTGAAGAGTAGCAAATCACCTGGGCCAGATGGTATACATCCAAGGATGTTGAAAGAACTGAACTATGAGATTGCAGACCTGCTATTAGTAATTTGTGAACTATCATTAAAATTATCTCTAATACCTGAAGATTGGAGGATTGCCAATGTAACACCAATTTTTAAAAAGGGTTCCAGGGGTGATCGGGGAAACTACAGACTGGTGAGCCTCACGTCAGTACCGGGAAAAATGGTAGAAACTATCATAAAGAATAAAATTACTCAGCATGTAGATAGTCATGGCCTAATGGGAGACAGCCAACATGGCTTTAGACAAGGAAGATCTTGTCTTACTAATCTGTTATGTTTTTTCGAAAGGGTGAATAAACAGGTGGACAAAGGTGAGTCGGTTGATATAGTGTATCTAGACTTTCAGAAAGCCTTTGACAAGGTCCCTCATCAGAGACTTTTGGCAAAACTAAAGAGTCATGGGATAGGAGGCAGTATACTACTGTGGATCAGGAACTGGTTAAAAGACAGAAAGCAGAGGGTTGGGCTAAATGGCCAATTTTCCCAATGGAGAAAGGTGAATAGTGGTGTACCCCAGGGATCTGTGCTGGGTCCGCTGCTTTTTGACTTATTCATAAATGACCTGGAAAGAGGAATAACGAGTGTTATTGCTTGACCCAGTACAAGCATTGTGGAACTTGTGTCTCTTGGGGAAACTGCTAGGTACATGTGACCTAGATTGGCCACTGTTGGAAACAGAATACTGGGCTTGATGGACCTTGGTCTGACCCAGTATGGCATATCTTATGTTCTTATGAGGTTATCAAATTTGCAGATGACACAACTATTTAAAGTTGTTAAAACCCAAGAGGATTTGTCGTGAAGTGCAGGGTTCAGAATCAAGGGAGGCAGAGGATTCACTACAAAGTGAAACCAGAACTGTCAGTTCTGAAACAAGCATGGAGGGTTGGCATGGAAACCCTAAACAAAGAACGTCACAAAGTGCTAGGGAACGCCCATCCCCTGAGCTAGCTCCTGCCTCATCAGGGAAGTGGGAACACCTGGTGGGAGGTGTGGCTCAGCACAACGGAGAAAGAAACTTAGATAAAAACCCTTTAGTTAAATATAGGGAAGACACAGACACAGACACAGGCACAGGAGGAGAAGGCAGCACAGCAAGCGTGGAGAAAGTTGAAAGGGAGAAAAGCAGAGAAAGATAGATACTCCGAGGGCAGCCAAGGTCTGTGGCTGAGAGAAGGGAAAAGGGAAAGAAACCCCAATTCCACTCGGAGGAACTTCTCAGAGGAAGAGAGCTGTGGAAGACATTCAAGTCCAGTTCACAGGGAGCAGTGCTCAACTACTAAAAGCACTGGGGATTTTTATTGCTCAAGAAGCAAAGACGTTTATTCTGGGAACCAGAAAAGACAACCACGCTGTGCTCACGACAGGCAGCCTGCAGGTAAAGCTTGTTTCCCTGATACAAAGCTTTTATCAGAGAGGAGAGAAACGTTTTACCTACCATTTGGTAGCCAAGGGAGATTCCTGGGGGAAAGCAGTTCTAAAGGCAGACACAGAATTCCCTGTAGCCAAACAGAAGGGGGAAACGTATATCCTTTTAATTACAGAGGGCTGTGTGCACAGGAATCCAAACACCCAGACTCACAGAGCAGGTTGGGGGAAGGGAACCCTGTGATTGGAACGGAGAGGTTTGCATGGCAAGCAGAAGAACCCTCTCTAAGAGACCTTAAGGAAGAAGGTGATTCTATGCAGTGGGACCCTTATCAACCCCCTGAGTCCGAAGTGTTTATGGACTGCTCTTATATGGTGGCAGACAATGTGCAGTCCCTTTGTTAATAATACTGGATTTTGTTAAAGAAAGAAAAACAGCCAAAAGGAGTATTTTGGAGGGAAACTGTTTTATTCTTTTTGGTTCCGTAACAGCTGAAGATAAGCATTATTTAAGTTGCCTATTTTTGGTTTCTTTGTAAATATATTCTTTGTTCATGGTCATCAGTATCCAACCCCGGGAGGGGCAATAAATCCTAATAACCTGAACCACTCGTGCACAACTTGGACTCATTCTTAATACTGTAGGACTACGTTACCCAGGAGGCCTTTCTAAACCTCCATTTAAAGTTCGCAGTATAAGAAACACAACTACCCACTTGCCTTGCCCACGCTAAATGCCACTGGGAGGGTGAGTGGTGACAGATTGTGGAAAATTGCAAGAGGATCTTGATAAATTGGAAGACTGGGCATTAAAATGGCAGATGAAATTTTAATGTGGACAAGTGCAAAGTTATGCACCTAGGGAAGAACAACCCAAACTATGGTTACACAATGCAAGGTTCCACATTAGGAACCACCACCCAGGAAAAAGATTTAAGCGTCATTGTGGACAACATGTTAAAACCCTCGGCCCAGTGTGCAGCGGCAGCCAAGAGAGCAAATAGAATGCTAGGTATAATAAGGAAAGGAATGGAAAATAAAACGAAAGATATTATAATGCCTCTATATCGTTCATTGGTGAGACCGCACCTTGAATATTGTGTGCAATTCTGGTTGCCGTATCTTAAAAATGATATAGCGTTATTAGAAAAGGTTCAGAGAAGAGCCACCAAAATGGTAAAGGGGATACTCCTATGAAGAAAGGCTAAAAAGGTTAGGGCTCTTTAACCTGGAAAAGAGATGGCTGAGGGGAGATATGATAGAAGTCTATAAATTAATGAACGGAGTGGAACGGGTAAACATAGATCGATTGTTTACGTTATCAGAATATAGAAAGACTAGGGGACATACAATGAAGCTACAGGGTAAAGGATACTCCTATGAAGAAAGGCTAAAAAGGTTAGGGCTCTTTAACCTGGAAAAGAGACGGCTGAGGGGAGATATGATAGAAGTCTATAAATTAATGAACGGAGTGGAACGGGTAAACGTAGATCAATTGTTGACGTTATCAGAATATAGAAAGACTAGGGGACATACAATGAAGCTACAGGGTAAACTATTTAAGACTAATAAGAGAAAATATTTTTTCACTCAACGTGTAATCAAACTCTGGAATTTGTTACCGGAGGATGTAGTAAAGGCTGTTAGTGTAGCTGGGTTTAAAAAAGGTTTGGACAAGTTCCTGGAGGAAAGGTCCATAAACCATTATTAAGAAAGGACCCAGGATATCAATGCTTGACCCTTGTACAAGCATTGCGGAACCTGTGTCTTTTGGGGAAACTGCTAGGTACGTATGACCTAGATTGGCCACTGTTGGAAAAGGATACTGGGCTTGATGAACCTTGGTCTGACCCAGTATGGCATATCTTATGTTCTTATGATTAAAGTTCTACAGGGAACAAAATTCGCTGTAGAATCTCTATGGACTGAAATTCCATATAAAAAGAGGAAGGCGATGGCAGTGGGGGTGTACTATCGACTGCCTGGCCAGAATGAACAAATGGATGATGAAATGCTCAAAGAAATAAGGGAAGCTAACAAAAGTTACAGAACGATAATTGGTGATTTCAATTACCCTTGTATTGACTGGGTCATTGTCACGGCAAGACATGCTAGGGAGATAAAGTTTCTAGATTGTGGGTTGTGGGAGGGGCCAAGCAGCAGCAAAAGAGCAGCCGCCGCCAGGCGGGAAAGATCCCTTCAGCAAACAGCCATCTTCGGCTCCCCCGGTCGGGGTAGAGCTCTGAGCAGGCCTTCCAGTTAAGCCGCTCAGCCCTCCAACCCAATCGGGGTTGTGGGAGGGGCCAAGCAGCAGCAAAAGAGCAGCCGCCGCCGGCGGGAAAGATCCCTTCAGCAAACAGCCATCTTCGGCTCCCCCGGTCGGGGTAGAGCTCTGAGCAGGCCTTCCAGTTAAGCCGCTCAGCCCTCCAACCCAATCGGGGTTGTGGGAGGGGCCAAGCAGCAGCAAAAGAGCAGCCGCCGCCGGCGGGAAAGATCCCTTCAGCAAACAGCCATCTTCGGCTCCCCCGGTCGGGGTAGAGCTCTGAGCAGGCCTTCCAGTTAAGCCGCTCAGCCCTCCAACCCAATCGGGGTTGTGGGAGGGGCCAAGCAGCAGCAAAAGAGCAGCCGCCGCCGGCGGGAAAGATCCCTTCAGCAAACAGCCATCTTCGGCTCCCCCGGTCGGGGTAGAGCTCTGAGCAGGCCTTCCAGTTAAGCCGCTCAGCCCTCCAACCCAATCGGGGTTGTGGGAGGGGCCAAGCAGCAGCAAAAGAGCAGCCGCCGCCAGGCGGGCCCGCGCCTGTCGGGCCCGCGCCTGAGGGCCTCGCCAGAGGGCCCTTTGGCACGGCCCTTAGGCAAAGGTCCTCTCAAAGGAACCCAGGACTCATCCAAGAATTCCACAGCTTCACCACCATTCTACTACAGGACCACCCTGCATTCTCCAGCATATCCCGGTCTAGTTGCACAGCAAGTATACACTATCCATAAGACTGAATTAACCTCTTCTCTAGACTCAATATAACCACCTTCATTGTCTTTGATAGTACACTCTCTTGGGGCGCTGTGCATACGCTACATATCTGTTACAGTTTGTTACAGTTGCCTGTATTGCCTGACTTGTTACAGTTGCCTGTATTTGTAATATTTCACTATAACCGCCTTTGCTACAGCCGCTTGCATTGTACTATACCATCTGTTACAGTTGCCTGTACTATACCATCTGTTACAGTTGCCTGCATTGTACTATACCATCTGTTACAGTTGCCTGCATTGTACTATAACATTTATTACAGTTGCCTGTATTGTACTATATTGTACTATAACTGCCACCTGATATAGTTACCGTTTTTGCACTATTACTGACTGTGCTACAATTGTTACAGTTTTTTACAATTCCCTGCATTGTACCATAACAGCTTCTATTCATTTCCTAATCAGTTGTAAACAATATTAACCAGACACATAATTCTATCAACATCTAATACCTCCTTGACAAGAAGCCAAAATGTATCTTCACCTCTTCACTCTTTTTAGTTTTTACCTTCTCACAGACTGGCTCGGGACCTCCTCAGCCTACTCTTCTTCCACCTCTCATATCCCCATCCTCAAAAACTACGGAAAGAAATGGTCAAGTAACTCGTACCATTATCCAGCTAGGGAAGCTCGAATACGGCACTCCCACTTGATTCACATTGCATTACTCCAAACCAGTAACCCAAAGCAACAAGACTCCCCGCCTTCCAAAAGCTTAAAATGTGCCCTTATAAACGCTCGTTCGATAAAAAAAAAATGGCCTGTAATCCAAGATATAGTTACACTTCACAACCTGGACGCACTCTTGATCACTGAAACCTGGCTATCAAAAGAAGATAATGTCCTTATTAACCAACTCATTCCACCAAACTTTTCCATACACACAACCCACAGAGAGAATAAGAAGGGAGGAGGAGCACTCATCCTCACCAAGTCTGAACTTCTTTTCAATACAACTAACTCCTACAGCTCAGACAATCTGGAAATAATCACCATAATGAACAAACAATGCTCCATCAACCTGATTTACAGAACCCCCTCAAGCTCCCCGGACAACCTACCCACCATTTTAGATATTGCTGCCAATACCAGCAACATTAACACTCCAAACTGGATAATGGGGGATCTCAATCTCCCATCACTACAGCAACATCAGTCCTCTGCATTCCTCAATGCCATCGAAACTCTTGGATATCAACAACTAATCTTGGAGCCCACTCACATTAAAGGAAACATCCTTGACATGGTCTTCGCGCCACAATCGGCTTCTGCACAAAACAGCAACATTATAAAATCTATCAATGATGTACCATGGTCAGACCATAAACTAATAACCCTACAAATTCCTTTGGACAACACTCATTCCTTAAACAACAGAAACCTTGACAACACACTAAGAGTCCCACACTTTCGGCCCTTCAATAAGGATGTCATAATGACAAATACCCAACCACTCCTCAGCAATACAACACTCAACCTGGAAGAAGCAATTGAAGCCTGGAATAACAGCCTCAATTCCATTGCTATGCTACCACACAAAAACACATCAAGGAAAAGACCCTCAGCTCCATGGTTCTCTCCCGATCTGCGATCTTCTCTTATGCACCTCAGAAGACTCGAAAAACGCTGGCGCCGATCACTGGCCATTGATGATCGTACAGCCTACAATCTCTATTTAGCAACTCACTGTGAAGCAATCACAAACAAAAGGAAGCAGTATCACACAGAGATGCTCAAAAGATCACTAAACAAACCTCGTGATTTGTTCAACCTAGTAAAATCATTATCTAATGAACCATCTTCAGAACAAAAATGTGATATTCACCCACAAGAATTTGCTGATTACTTGCAATCTAAACTCCTACAAACCGATGAGCTACAGAATACAGTTATTCAAGAATCAACTTGCCAAAACACCTTGTCTTCACTTTCTACACCCTCAGCTAAACAAATTGAAGACACAATCTCCTCACTCAATACCTCCACCGCTCAAACCGATCCTTGCCCAGCCTTCTGGATAAAGGACCTTAGAAGTGTATTCAGCCCATTCATTGCAAGAATCATGAACCTCTCATTCTCAACTGGATCATTCCCATCTGCTCTAAAGCTCACATCCATCAGACCATTATTAAAAAATTCCAAATTAGACCCTAAAAGGGCTGACTCATACAGGCCTATCGCTAGCATTCCCCTCCTAGCAAAAATTTTTGAAAAAGAGGTTCAACGCCAAATTCAAGACCACATAGACTCCACAGCTCCTCTAGACGACTTTCAACATGGCTTCAGAGAACATCATGGAGTTGAAACACTCCTCACCACCCTCCTCAATAACATACTCACCAGTATAGACAACATCCGCCAAGGCGTCGTGCTAATCTTCTTAGATATAGCAGCAGCGTTTGATTCGGTAAATCACGAGATACTCATTACACGATTGAAGGAAAAAGGCATCGGTAGTTCAGCGCTAGGATGGTGCAAATCTTACCTGGACACCAGAATGCAATATGTAAAATCTGCAACAGGAGAATCAAATCTTTTCCACCAAAAACAAGGAGTACCGCAAGGGTCATCTCTTTCATCTCTCATGTTTAACATCTACATGCAGCCCATCTGCAATATCATCAGATCTTTCAACGTGAAAGGTATGATATATGCAGATGACATCCTACTTTATATGCCATTTTCGACAATTCAATTAGATCTACTGCCCATAATAAACTGCTTCAATGCCGTATCAGAATGGCTCCTCTCACAGAACCTCCGCATCCAACATAAGAAAACTGAGGTTCTCTTTGTTACAAGAGACCCTAACTTCATTCCACCAGCACAAATAAGTGTCAAAGGAGCTGATCTATCTACCAAGGAAGCTATAAGATACCTTGGAGTCACGCTGGACCACCATCTCAATATGAAGTCACACGTTAACAATATAACAAAGGCTGTGTACTTCAAGATACGCACACTCAGGCATCTACGCTCATTACTGGACCCAGACGATTTTAGAACCATCTTCCAAGCACTTATCCTACCACATTTCGATTTCGCCAATTCAATTCTACAAGGTCTCCCACAATCCACCCTAAGTTCTCTTCAACTTGCCATGAACACTGCTGCAAGGGTTCTACAAGGAACATCCAGGAGTGATCACGTGACACCAATTCTCAAATATCTTCACTGGCTCCCGATACAAGGCAGGATCATATTCAAAACCCTAATTCTCACATACAAGGCCATACATGGTTTGTCTGCAAACTCTCTAACTGATCTCACACAAGTTCTACCTACAACTAGAGCCAGAAGAAAAATAGCGACAAACACCCTAATTATGCCGAAGGCCATAACATTCTGTAGCCAAGCAACAGCGAACAGAGCCTTCATGTTTTGCGCCCCAAAACATTGGAACTCCCTACCACCTGAGATTCGTGCCATAACCGGCATAGTCCAATTCAGAAAGGCCCTCAAACATAACCTATTCATCAAATACTACCCTACATAAAGTGCTTAATATTTACCACAAATTTAACAGAATTCCCGCCTTTTCCAAATATTATTAATAATATTACATAATTACTTCTCTCATGTGATCGAATTAGCAGATTAATATTCTATGTATATAGTTCAATGTATATATTTTTACCCCCATATTATCCATGTTTATCTTATCCAAATTTATTTTCCTATTTTATGTAATACCGAGCAGCCTGTTGTTCTGGTCTTTGGTTCTCTGTAAACCGCGCTGATTGTAAATAGCGCGGTATATAAAAAATATAAATAAATAAAATAAATAAAAAATAGATGAAATAAATGACTGTTTCTTGGAGCAGCTGGTTCATGAACTGAGCAGAGGGGAAGCCATTTTGGACTTAGTCCTTAGTGGAACACCAGATCTGGTGCAAGAGATAAGGGTGCTAGGGCCACTTGGCAATAGTGATCATAGCATGATCGTGTTTGATTTAATTAATGGAGGAAGAATGGTAAGGAAATCCACATTACTACCTTTTAACTTTCGAAAGGGAGACTATGATAAAATGAGGAAAATAGTTAAGAAAAAACTAAAAGGAGCAGTTGCAAAGGTTAAAGACTTACATCAAGCATGGGTATTGTTTAAAAATACTATCTTGGAAGCCCAGACCAGCTGTATTCCATGCTTTAAAAAAAGTGGAAGGAAGCCCAAAAAACTGCCAGCATAGTTTAAAGGTGAAGTCAGAGAGTTTGTTGCCAAAAAAGCATTTTTGAGGAAATGGAAAAGAGCCAAATGACAAACTAGAAACAGCACAAGCACTGGCTACTTAAATGCAAGGCATTAATAAAGCAGGCAAAGAGAGAATTTGAGAAGAAACTTGCTGTGGAAGCAAAAATGCATAATAAAGACTTTTTCAAGCACATTCGTAGCAAAAAATCTGTGAGAGTCAGCTGGACTATTAGATGAAAGAGGGGTAAAAGGGACAGTAAGAGGGGACAAGGCAATAGCAAAGAGACCGAATGAATATTTTGCTTCGGTCTTCACTGAAGAAGATGTAGGGATGTTAACCCATGACTGAAATGGTATCTAAAGATGATGCTGCAGAAGAATTGAAAGAAATATCGCTACACCGGGAAGATGTATTACAACTATTTGATAAACTGAAGAGTAACAAATCACCTGGACCGGATGTTATACATCCAAGGGTGTTGAAAGAACTGAAATATGAGATTGCAGACCTGCTATTAGTAATCTGTGAACTATCATTAAAATCATCTGTAATAACTGAAGATTGGAGGATCGCCAATGTAATGCCAATTTTTAAAAAGGGTTCCAGGGGTGATCCAGGAAACTACAGACCAGTGAACCTGATATTAGTACCGGGAAAAATGGTAGAAACCATCATAAACAACAAAATTACTCAGCATGTAGATAATCATGGCTTAAGGGGAGACAGCCAACATGGCTTTAGACAAGGAAGATCTTGTCTTACTAATTTGTTATGTTTTTTTGAAGGTGTGAATAAACAGGTAGACAAAGGTGAGTCGGTTGATATAGTGTATCTGGACTTTCAGAAAGCCTTTGAGGTCCCTCATCAGAGACCTTTGGCAAAACTAAAGTCATGGGATAGGAGGTGATATACTATTGTGGATCAGAAACTGGTTACAAGGGGGCGAGAGGTTGGTGTGCACGGATCAGGGGAGAGACCTTGGTGTGATTATTTCTGAAGATTTCAAGGTGGCAAAACAGTGCGACAAGTCGGTGGCAAAAGCCAGAAGGATGTTGGGCTGCATACAAAAAGGAATTACCAGCAGAAAGGAAGAGGTACTTATACCACTGTACAAGTCACTGGTGAGGCCTCACTTGGAATACTGTGCTCAGTTTTGGAGACCATATCTTCCAAAGGATGTAAAAAGACTGGAAACTGTTCAGAGGAAGGCAGCCAAAATGATTTGGAGCCTGCGTCAGAAGCCTTATGAGAACAGACTTGAAGACCTAAACATGTACACTTTGGAGGAGAGGAGGGACAGGGGAGATATGATTTAGATCTTTAAATACTTAAAGGGAAATAATGAACAAACAAACCTCTTCCAAAGATGGGGAAGCTGTAAAACTAGAGGGCATACGGAAAGGGTGGTGGATGCTTGGAAAGCCCTCCCGATGGAAGTGGTGGGGGCAAACACAGTGACAGAATTCTAAATGACATGGGACAGACACAGTGGATCCCTTTACAGCAAAAGGATAAAATAAAAATAAACTGAACCATCTAATTTCTCAACAAATAGGGGTGTCCTAAATGGAGTGGTGGGTTCAACCCTAAACAAAGACATGGGGAGGGGCAGCCTGCACGGAGCGGCAGGTGCACCTACTCTTGCCATCATACTGGGCAGACTAGATGGACCATACTGGTCTTTATCTGCCGTCATTTACTATGTTACTATGTAAGATAGAAAGTAGAGAGTAGGGCTAAATGGCCAATTTTCCCAATGGAAAAAGTTGAATAGTGGAGTACCCCAGGGTTCTGTGCTGGGTCCGCTGCTTTTTAACATATTCATAAATGACCTGTAAAAGGGAATAATGAGTGAGTTTATGATATTTGCAGATGACACAAAACTACTTAAAGTTCTTAAAACCCAAGAGGATTGTGGAAAATTGCAAGAGGATAAATTGGAAGACTGGGAATCCAAAATGGCAGATGAAATTTAATGTGGACAAGTGCAAAGTTATGCACCAAGGAAAGAACAACCCAAACTATGGTTACACAATGCAAGGTTCCACATTGGGAACCACCACCCAGGAAAACAATTTAGGCGTCATCGTGGATAACATGTGCAGTGTGCAGCGGCAGCCAAGAAAGCAAATAGAATGCTAGGTATCATAAGGAAAGGAATGGAAAATAAAACAAAAGATATTATGCCTCTGTATCGTTCCATGGTGTGACTGCATCTTGAATATTGTGTGCAATTCTGGTCATCATATCTTAAAAGAGATATAGCGTTATTAGAAAAGGTACAGAGAAGAGCCACCAAAATGGTAAAGGGGATGGAAGGATACTCCTATGAAGAGAGGCTAAAAAGGTTAGGGCTCTTCAAACTGGAAAAGAGAAGGCTGAGGGAAGATATGATAGAGGTCTATAAATTAATGAACGGAGTGGAACGGGTAAACGTAGATCGATTATTTACGTCATCAGAATTTAAAAAGACTAGGGGACATGCAATGAAGCTACAGGGTAACCTATTTAAGACTAATAAGAGAAAATATTTTTTCACTCAACGTGTAATCAAACTCTGGAATTTTTTACCGGAGGATGTAGTAAAAGCTTTTAGTGTAGCTGGGTTTAAAAAAGGTTTGGACAAGTTCCTGGAGGAAAGGTCCATAAGCCATTATTAAAAGGGACATAGGATATCACAGCTTGACCCAATTCAAGCACTGAGGAACCTATGTCTTTTGGGGAGACTGCTAGGTACTGTGATAAGGAAGCTTATCATAGCTCAGGTAGGAGCTATAGAAAAGATGATGTGACTCTGAACAAGCAACCTGTCAGTTCTGGTAGAAGTAAGAAAACAGAATTTTCACATAAAAGACTACCAGTCCCAGAATGCACCAGGTTTCCAGCAGCCATGAGAGGAGCTGAAGTGAGAAAACGTGTGTGCAATCAAGAGGGCTATGAGGTAATCCCTAAGCACTCATCTGAAAGGGCAGGGCATGATTCAGCACAGCTGCGCTGTATTAAGGAGGAGCACTCATTAAGACAGAATAAGAATAGAGCTTATTCTACAGATAACAAGCATCACCTCCACAAGCATCAGCTTCACAAGCATCACCTCCAGGATCATCACCTCCAGAAGCAGGAGCTGAATGATCATCTTCAGGATCACTTTGGATATCAGGAGAAGCAGAAGCCAAACCAAAGGGATAGAGAAGGAAAGAAACCCTCTGGAAGGAAGAGAAGAAAGGCCATTGAGAGGTCTAGAAGAGTCCAAGGCAGTACGTATACTGGGAGGTATTCCAAGAGCCAGCATAGACCATTGGACTGGGGTCAGCCAGAGGAATGGTGCTGCAGAGATAGGAATCACCAGTGGCTACCTGTGAGAGAGACGGCTGCACGTGGAAGGGACTCTAAGACCTATGCCAGAAGGTATGTGAGGAGAGATCCAGTGTCCAGGGATCAAGATTGGAAGGCTGGGCATAAGAACTGGACTACATACTGGCCAGGCTATACAGGGAGGAACTATGGCAGCAAGGGAAGCTCAGGTATGAACACTGATCCAGACCCTAGCTATAACGGTGAAAGACAGCAGGGGAATAAGCATTCTCTTGAAAGTGCTCTATTGAAAGATTCATCTGTGCCAATTTATGATATTGACCCTCTGCTTGTTGATGAAGGGGGAATAATATCAGATGAAGGTACAGTTTATATGGACTGCTCTCTATCCAAATGCTATTGATAACTTTCTGTGAGAAAACACATCAGCCATCACAAAGAAACATAACTTTGTTCTTTATTCCACTAAGAACAGCTCTTAAAGCAGGATTTGGGCTCACACAGTATCAGCCAGCCAGATAAAGGGTTTCAGCTGGACAACTGATAGCAATTGAGCTGCACCTAATTATTTGTGAGCAAGGAGAGAATCACTGCTAGATCTGTGTGGAAAATAATCAGAAGTTAACCTAACAAGAATAGTTTATTTCTTTCTTTGTGGCTTTTCATGTGTTAGTTATATGCTAAGAAAACATTAGCTAATTGCCTGACAAGTTTGAAGGTTGTTTTCCTGATTTGATTTTTGACTTTATGTTATCAAGTTAAACACTGCAAGCAAGTAACCTAATTTATATGTTACCAAGCATACTTGTGCTGGGAGAAATAACCCCAACAATAAAAGAAGTATTTTATTGGCTTTACCACTGGTGCACAACTAAATTATTGTCTGCAGCTGTGTTTGGAGTGAATGACCTACATTACCCACCTACATTACCTTGCAAGAATCATATAAATATATGCATCGTCAAGACTGTGAAGGTTCTCACCCCAGGCAGCCGTCTGACAGTACTTATAACCTAGATTGGGCACTGTTGGAAACAGGATACTGGGCTTGATGGACCTTGGTCTGACCCAGTATGGCATATCTTATGTTCTTACTAACTCCCTCGCCATCTCTTTACAACTCTCAACTCTCTCCTCAAGTTGGCTCCGCCTCCGACCTCTACATCCCTTTCTGCCCAAACCCTGGCTGACTACTTCCATAACAAAATCCACAAGATCACAGTCCAATTCCCCATGAGGTCAGCTATTTCCCTCCTCCCCCTCTTCACTCCCAACTCCGCCCCCCCCCCACCCCACTCTACCTCCACTATCCTTTCTTCCTTTTCTATGGTTTCTGAGGGGGAAATTACTCACCTTCATTCCTCATCCAAACTCACTACCTTCTCCTCTGATCCTATTCCCACCTGTCTCCTTAGTACATATCCTCAATTGTAGTCCCTTCCATCTCTGATATTCTCAACCTTTCGCTCTCCACTGCAATTTTCCCTCCAGCCTTCAAGCATGCTGTGGTCATTCCTCTCCTCAAGAAACCCTCACTAGACTCTACATGTCCTTTTCACTATTGACCCATCTCTCTCCTCCCCTTCATTTCTAATCTATTTGAATATTTTATTTACATTTCTTATATACTGCGCTATTAAGATCAGTGCCGTTTACAGCGAACAGAACAATAGTACAATGTAACAAAAACACATTGTGCTTACAATGAACAGGGTAATAACTTGGATGAGAACTATTTACAGGACATTTTACAAAGTTACAGAATATGCAGTTCACTGCCGTTACCTCAAGTTTTGATCCTCTCAAACCTTTCTGGATCCTCTACAATCTGTTTTTTGTCCTTTACATTCTACAGAAACGCTTATTGCCAAAGTCTCCAGTGACCTGTTCCTGGTAAAATCCAAGGGCCTTTACTCAATCCTCATCCTTCTTGACCTTTCTGCTGCTTTTGACACTGACCACAATCTTCTGCTTCATACCTTGTCCTCACTTGGTTTTAAGGGCTCTGTGCTTTCCTGGTTCTTCTCTCTCCCATCGCTCTTGCAGTGTTAGATCTGGTGGATCCTCCTCTACTGCTATCCTGCTCTCAGTTGGTGTACCCCCAAAGATCTTGCTTGGGTCCACTCATTTTCTCTCTCTATACCCAGTCCCTTGGTGCACTCATCTCTTCCCATGGATTTCAGTACCATCTCTATGCTGATGACTCCCAAATCTACCTCTCTACACCTGAAATCTCTCTGGCAATCCAGGCCAGGATCTCTGCCTGCCTCTCTGACATAACTGCTTGGATGTCTCACTGACGCCTGAAATTGAACATGACCAAAACTGAGTTTGTTCTTTTTCCTCCTAAAGCCTCTCTCTCCTTCCTCCTTTCTCAGTCTCTGTGGATTCCTCCCTGTCTCTTTAGCTAGTAACCTTGGGATCGTCTTTGACTCCTCTCTCTCCTTCTCCACACACATCCGATAGCTAAAACTTGCCATTTCTTTCTCTACAACATCAAAAAAATTCACTCCTTCCTTTCTGAACACACTATTAAGACACTTATCCACTCCTTATTCACCCCTCTCTAGAGTATTGTAACCTACTCTTGCTGATCTCCTTCTGAATCATCTCTCTCACCTCCAATCTTTTCAACACTGTGCTGCACAGCTAATCTTCCACCAGCCTCATGCTTATATTACCCCTCTTCTCATGTCACTTCATTGGCTCCTTATCTGTTTCCGCATCCAGTTCAAACTTCTCCTGCTGACCTATAAGTGCATTCACTCTGCAGCTCCTCACTACCTTTCCTCTCTTATCTCTCCCAACACTCCTCCTCGGGAACTCCACTCTCTGGCAAATCGCTTCTACCTGTGTCCTTCTTTTCTATTGCCATCTCCAGACTTCGCTCTTTTCACCTTGCTGCTCTTTATGCCTGGAACAAACTACCTGAGTCTGTACATTAGGCGCCTTCTCTGGCCCTTCTCAAAATCAGGCTGAAAACTCACCCCTTTGCTGCTGCTTTTGGATCTTGACTCACCTGGTCTCCTTTGTGTTTCTTTACCATTCCCCTCTTGTTTTATTCCTGTCCATACCTTCTGTGTTGTCTGTCTTGACTAGATTGTAAGCTCTGATGAGCAGGGACTGTCTCTTACATGTGTCTGTGCAGTGCTGTGTACTTCTTTTAGTGTTATACAAATGTTCAGTAGAAGTAATGATAGTAGTAGCAGTTTCATTTTGAATCACTGTTCTGAGCCAAGCGGCAGTCCTTCCACTATAAACTCCTGCAAAGGTTTAACTTAGCAGTTATCTTGTGGCAGGAAGCAAAGGTTTGCAGTTTAACTAGTGAGGTCAGCTTCATATTTGCTTCCGGCTGAAAACAAACTGAATGTAGACACAAGGGAATATAATCTATAAAAATATTTTTTAAAAGAGCTGTGATGTCCATGAAGACAGAGAGAGAGAGAGAGAGATTTATTGTGAGGCAGAAAAGGACTGGAGCTGCTGTGATAATAAAACAGATAATTTTACAGGAGTTTACGGTGTAAGTAATGAAGTCCTGCTTTTTCAAAGCCAGTGCATACAGCTTCCTGTTTCCTTACTCCTCTAAGAATATCTCTCTAACTAGATCCTTCCTCAGTGCAAATATAACCCTAGATAGCCTGTCATTTGTGAGTACAGTGGTCATGTTTTGCTTATCAGTAAAATGTTTTATGATATTGAAGCAGTTCGTCAGGACAATGGAATTATTGGAGCTAGTGTTCTGTGTGTCTACAACAAAGAGAGAATCAACCTAAGGTAGGACCCTGAAAGTTTGTTTTTACCCTTGCTCCCACATGAAGTGAGGGAGGGGCTCAGCCATCCTTTACCCTCAGTGTAATGGGTCCTTACACACAGAGGTACCCAGATGTTACTACTAATACTGCTACTTATTATTTGTATAGCGCTACAAGGCATACGTAGCAGTATACTTAAACACTTGAGACAGTCCCTGCTCACAGAGCTTACAATATATTCAAGACAGACAGTGGGATAGAGGAGTTCTTGAGGGAAATCATTAAAAGATACTACACAGCTGTTCAGAAGGAGAATAAGAGGGTTTAGCCTGGATTTGAATAGGACTAGAGATGTAGCCTGCTGTACTGACTCAGATAATCTATTGCAGACATACCATGCAGAAAGGCCAAATGATCAAAGTCTAGAGTTGGCAGTAGAAGAGAAGGGCACAGAAAAGAGTGATTTGCCTGATGAGGGGAGCTCCGAAGATAAGAGGAGAGGTAATGGGGCCTGCAGTGAATGCACTTGTAGGTCAGTATTAGAATGTGGAAACAGATAAGGAGCCAGTGAAGTGACATGAGAAGAAGGGTTATAATTATCTGAGCGTAGCAACACTGGCAGAAGTTTAGCTGTGCAGCTGAGTAAAGGGGGAGAGAGAGAATTCTGTGGGAGATCAGTGAGGAACAGTTTGCAATAGTCTGGACAGGAGGTAGTGAGAAAGTTGATAGGGTCTTGGTAGTATTTATTTATATTCTCTTATATACTGTGCTATTCTGCATCAGTGTGGTTTACATTGAACAAACTGAAATTACATTGAACAGGGCATTATAACTTGGAGATAACTATTTTACAGGGAACATGGGCTATGGAGAGTTAAGTGGCTTGTCCAAGACCACAAGGGGCACCTGTGGGACTAGAAACCCCAGTCCTTCCGGCCCAAGGTTGCTGTCCTCTAGTGGGATTTGAACCCCTGACCTTCTGGCCTGAAGTACCTTGCCCCAACCACTAGGCTACTCCTCCACTCCAGTATGTTCCAAAAGGAAGGGATGAATCTTGATGATGTTGAAGAACTGATAATGGGTTTTAGCTATATGTTAGATATGTGCAGAGAAAGAGAAAAGAGTCAAAGATGACTCCAAGGTCACAAGCCAAGGGAAAAAGGGGGATGACAGTGTTATGCACAGAAATAGAGCAGAGGGAAGGGGATAGTAAGTCTAGGGGGAAAGATAAAAAACCTCCATCTTGGCTATGTTCAGTTTCAGATGGTGGAGGACATCCAGGCAGTAATATCAGACAAACAGGACAGATTTCTGGTGTAGAGAGGTAAATCTGAGAGTCATTAGTATAAAGATGATACTGAAAACCACGGGAGGAGATCAGGGCACCAATGCAATGAGTAGAGAGAGAAGATATAGCTGTGATACCTGCTATTCTCATTGATGGTAGGTCTTCATTATGTAGAAAGGAATGAGATAGCTTAACCAGTGGTTCTAGTAGGCTATTTTTTAAATCGCTATAATTTTAATGTAAGTTCTGGTGCTGTATCCAGTTTTAATGGATGTAGTACTTGCATTGTGCCAAAGAGAGCTTCTTTCTGGAGTTCATAAGATGTAACAGGTATGGGTAGTCAAGATGTGCTTGGAAATTCTTCTTTATCAAGCCTATAGCTCCCCATATGATGGGAAATATTTCTGTATCTTTCTGCCACATTTTCTTGGTCTCTGATTGCATTTCTTGGATCTTCTACCTCTCCATGCGATTTACAGAATAATCACTTTGAACAGACACTTTTATTATCAATGCCGTTCTAGTGTTTTTTCCTTTACCACTATGTTGGGTTTCCATGTGTCCAGTTTCTTATCCGTCAGAATGGGAGTATCCCAGGTGACCATGACCTCTTCATTCTTTGTAATTTTCTTAGGGTCATGATCACAGTACTTTTCAGGAACAGTGATGTTGTAGTGTTTACAGAGTTTCTAAAGTGTGAGGCATGCTACTTTGTTGTGCCCTTCCTCCTTTCTCTATCACTGTTGACAACACTTTTCTTCTTCCTTTTTCCTCGGCCCATAATCTTGGGGTCATCTTTGACTCCTCCCTTTCCTTCTCCACACATATTTAACATATAGCTAAGACCTGTGTTTTTTTTCTCTATAACGTTAACAAACTTTGTCCCTTCCTCTCTGAACACACTGTTAAGGCTTTTGTCCACTCTTTGGTCACCTCCCATTTTGACTATTGCAACCTCTTCCTTGCTGGTCTCCCTCAGTGTCATTTTTCTCCTTTTCACTCTATCCAGAACTCTTCTGCATGGCTAATCTTCCACCAGCCCCGATACACTTATATACCCCCTCTTCTAAAATCACTTCACTGGCTCCCCGTCCATTTCCATATCCAATTCAAATTTCTCCTTCTAACATTCACTCTACTGCCCGTCATTACCTTTCTTCTCTTCTCTATCCTTACACCTCTCCTCATGAACTCCGCTCCTCCTCTGGCTTTCTTCTCTCTGTGCCCCTTTCTTCTTTTGCAAACTCCAGATTTTGATCTTTTCACCTTGTTGCTCCTTATGTATAGAACAAACTTCCCCTATCTTTACATCAAGTCTCTTCTCTCCCCCTCTTCAACTCCATTTGGAACCTAATCCCTTGTTCTCCTTCTCTCCTTCCTTATTTGAACCCTCTTGTTTCTCTTGTATTGTTCTGTCTGTCTTGATTAAATTGTAAACTCTTCGAGCAGGGACTATCTTCTTTTTTAATGCTTGCTGTAAATCATCTTGTCAGTAATCCGCTGTCCTTGGCCACAGCTATCAATCTTTAACCCTTTGGTTTCAGTTCACCTCTCCATAACCATTCATGTGTCTGTTCTTGATCGACAAAGGGTTCCTATAATAACAGATTTTGGACGTTTACTTTCATATTTCATCACTTTTTGTGTATATGGATCCAATGATGCTGTTAGGTAGGACTAGAGAGGCCTATGATAATAGCTCTGTAAACATGGCAGCGTGGAGGAGTAGCCTAGTGGTTAGAGCAACAGGCCACTACCTCAGAAATCTGGGTTCATTTCCCACTGGCACTCTTGGTCAAGTCACTTTACCCTTCATTGCTTTGGAAGAAAAGGCCTGACAATCTATTTCCAGTTATACCTTGCCCAGAAATCCCAAGGGTTACTGGGAGTCAGCATTGACTTGGGCACTTAAAAAAAAGGTGTAATCAATCTCTATGAGGCCTAGCCTTCCTTCAGCTCTAGCAATGTGTAGTCATGGCATTCACTGATTCTTGTAAATTACTTCATGGGCATGGAGGAGAGTTTTTCTTGTTTGCACATCTAGTTTTTCAATATCTTTAAGAGGCCAGTCTGCAATCCCAAAGCTTATTCCATGATTTTAAGGCACTTTTCATTAATGATTTTAATCTCCTATAGTATTTTTTTTATATTTATAATCTTTATTGGTATTCACAGTAACAATCAAGCATTCAAATGAATGATAACAGAAAAATATGGGAATTTCACAAGAAACTGCATATATAGATACATATATAAAGAAATTAACATAACATATTCTATCCCAAACATTAGTCCACAATAAGTGAAGGGGGGGGGGGGTGGCTACAAGAAATCAATGACCCCAATTTACAATCCCAACATGAGAGTAAAACAGAGCCTCAAAAGGAAAAAAGAAAACCTGTTATTAGCAGGATAAGACTTACGCATCAGCCGTAATGGGACCAAACACCACCCTGGCCTCTTCCCTTGCCCCTAAAAAATCATAGAGTTGCTGAGGTTCAAAAACCAGGTAATTCTTACCTAAGTAAGAAATATAAGATCTAGAAGGATATTTTAACACAAAACTTGCACCCAAGGAGGTGGTCCTAGCACGATAGGCTAGGAATTCCTTCCTCCTTAATTGGGTGACCCGAGAGAGATCAGGAAATAAGCGTACATTTGAACGAAGGAACTTCTCATTTATATTTTTGAAAAAAGACTGAAGAATCAATGACTTATCAGCCTCTAGAGCAAGAGTCACAAGCTTAGTGGTTCTTTCAATGATCACGTCCAGCGAACTTTCAAGGAATCCAGTCAAGTCCCCAATTTCACTCGCTGATGCCTACAAGTTGTTTCCCCAAACTCCAGAAGTGTTGACCATCAAATACTGGGCTCTAGTCACTGGGGGCAAGTGCTCAGCTGGAATTTTTAGCACTTCCCCAAAGTACTTCCACACCATTTCCAAAGGGGACAAGAGTGGAGACTTTGGAAAATTCAACAGACGGAGATTATTTTGTCGTGCAAGATGTTCAAGATGCTCAGTTTTTCGTGTCAGCACTACCCTTTCTTTCATCAGAGCCGCATGCTCCTCTTGAAGGTGACTGACATCCTCCTTCACCTTTAACAAAGAACCTGCTTGCAACTCCTGATTCTTAGAGACCTCCAATTTTAAAAACTGATATCTCAGTACTTACAGAACCCACAACAGTAGATAGAGTAGTGGTCAATGCAGTGATGGCGTCCCACAGCGCGTCCAATGTGATTACCGCTGGCTTCTCTATCCCCCGACTCACAGGAAGGAGTCTTCCTCCAAGCTCCAGCAGCCTCAGATTTACCGCATGAGGAAACGGCTCAGATATGACGCCGACCTCAAGCTGCCTCTCCCCTCCGGAAGGTAGGGCAATCCCTTGCGTCACTTGCTCCTCACCACCGGGCTGCAGAGTACTCACCCAAAGATCCAGCAAAGAAAGAAAGTAGACGCCATCGGGAGTTGTCACACTTGATGGCTGCATCAGGGGCGCCCGCTGATCCGGAGAAAGACTTACCCCAGATGCGCCCAGCAAAGACGACCCAGACAACTGCTCTTCCCATCATGCTGGTGAAGACGCCACTCCGGACCCCACAGCTGTGAACCCGCACAGTTCCAAAGTCCTCCGGCCAAAAGCAGAAAACTGCGGGGGAGCTCCGGGTAAGCTCGCTTGCTTCCTTTTCCTCCACCCCATCGCCAACAGAGCTGAGGTGTGCCGTCAACCAGGAACGTGGAGCTATTGCGGTGAAGCCGCCAAGAGCCAACTTCCTGCCGCCATCTTGCCCCTCTCCCTGTCCATTCTCCCTATAGTATTTTTTACAGATTTTTTTCTCTCAGTAACTTCAAGATATTTATATACGCCTTCCTCTTCAAGATTCTTGATGTTACAAACCTCAACCAGGATGATGTTTTCCGTTTTGCTCAATTTTCCTCTAAAGAAAGTTGACTTAGCTAGGCCAAAAGTCATCCTGATGTCATCAGAAAAGCTTATCACTACGGAGTTGTGCTGATAATTGTTGGTCACTGGAACTGGGCCATGTTTTAATGGTAGAGAGCTAACACAGATTTAGCCAGGGAAAGTCTTGTCTTATTAATTTGTCATATTTTTTGAAGGTGTGAATAAACAGGTAGAAAGGTGATATAGTATATCTGGATTTTCAGAAAGTCTTTGATAAGGTCCCTCATGAGAAACTTTTGGTGAAATTAAAAAGTCATGGGATAGGAGGCAGTGTACTATTGTGAATCAGGAACTGGTTAAAAGATAGAAAGGGCTAAATGGCCAATTTTTCTCAATGGAGAAAGGTAAATAGTGGAGTATTGCAGGGATTTGTGCTGGGCCCAGTGCTTTTTAACATATTTATAAATGACCTGGAAATTGGAATAATGAGTGAGGTGATCAAATTTGCAGATGACACAAAATTATTCAAAGTTGTTGAAACCCATGAGGATTGTGAAAAATTGAAAGAGAATGTTGATAAATTGGAAGACTGGGCATCTAAATGGCAGATGAAATTTAATGTGGACAAGTGCAAAGTTATGTATCTAGCAAAGAATAACCCATACTTTGATTACACGATGCAAGGTACCACCTTAGAAACCACCGAGGAACAAGATTTAGGTGTCATCATGGATAATACGTTGAAACCCTCAGAATAAAACTAAGGATAGTATAATGCCTCTGTACCATTCCATGGTGCTACCACACCTTGAACATTGTGTGTAATTCTGGTAGCTGTATCTTAAAAAGGATATAGCAAAATTAGAAAAGGTGCAGAGAAGAGCCACCAAAATGGTAACGGGGATGGAAAGATACCCCTATGAGGAAAGGCTTAAAAAGTTAGGGCTCTTCAATTTGGAAAGAGATGGCTAAGGGGAGATATGATAGAGATCTATAAATTAATGCATGGAGTAGAATGGGTAAATGTAGATTGGTTGTTTACTCCATTAAAAAGTAGATTGACAAGAGGACACGTAATGAAGCTAAAATGTAACCCATTTAAGATTAATAAGAGAAAATATTTTTTCACTCAACGTGTAATCAAACTCTGGATGATGTAATAAAAGCTGTTAGTGTAGATGGGTTTAAAAAAGGTTTGGACAAGTTCCTGGCGGAAAGGTCCATAAAGCATTATTAAAGAGGATCCGAGAAATCCACTGCTTACCCTGGGGACAAGCATTGTGGAATCTACTGTATGTACCTCTTTTGGAACCTGTCAGGTACTTTTTACCTGGATTGGCCATTGCTGGAAACACTGTTGGAAACTTGGTCTGACCCAGTATGGCATTTCGTATGTTCTTATGTTCTAGCAGGATGATAAGGAAACCTTGTTTTGAAGTGGGGCATTTTATTGGTGTTCATCGTTTAAAACCTAAAATCAGAACACAGCTTGAATATTGTGTGCAATTCTGGTCATCATATCTTCAAAATGATATAGCAGAATTGGAAAAGGTACAGAGTGGAGTGACCAACATGGTAAAGGGGATGGAAGGATATCCCTATTACTACTTCTACTGAATTATTTGTGTAGTGCTACAAGGCATACGCAGTGCTGTACAGACACATGTAAAAGATAGACCCTGAGCTTACAGTCTAGTTAAAAGAGAGAATACAATAGCCGAAGACAAGGATATATCAAAGGGAATGATAAGGAAAGACATAGGAGACTATGTGGATCAGGATCCAAAAGCTGCCTCAGAGGTGAGTTTTCAGCCTGGATTTGAAAGGGCCAGAGATAAAGCCTGATGTACAGATTCAGGTAGTTTATTTCAAGCATAAGGAACAGCAAGGTGTGTGACGCTCTAGCAATGCCAGAAGCCATGGAAACAGATGGTGACCCGGTGGAAGGTCCGGGTACTGCAGCTAAAAGCAAGATATTCCCTTCTCAGCACAAGATGGACATAGCTGATCAGCTAACACAACTCACCTCGGGGGAGGGGAGAAGCAGAGTTGCTGATTGGGCACGCCCTAGCAGGAGGCGGGCTCCCCAGAGCAGAAGCAGCTTGTTAAACAGGAAGAAGGAAGACAGAATCAGTTGGAGACTGAGAGAAGGAACCAATCGAGGAGGTGGAAGGAAATACAGGAAACAGATGAAGCAGGTGTGTGCTTTAGAGACGGAGTAGCCTGGGATGCCAGAGCCTGTGATTTTGAAGGAGAAACGTTCCCCAGCTGCAATTCCAGGAGAACGCGTGTAAAGCCAAGAAGCAGGTACCAGGGAGACTCAGTGCATAGGAGAACCTTCTGGGAGCAAGAGAAGGGCGAGGCACTGAGAGACCCAACGGTAAAGCCTACGCTTTTGGAACAGAGAGCTGACCAATGGAATGAATAGCAGACTGCTGAAAAACATTCAGGCATTCCTCAACACAAGGTACAGGGTATTTTTAATACTGATAACAGCTTTTATGAGAAGCCAGACTGTGTGAGTGCATATTTTAAAACCCACGGTAAACCCAGGTTTTATGAGGGCAGTTGGCTGCAACCAGAAGCTTATTCAGATAAACCCTGTTTTTCTCCTCATAGTGCTGACAAGATTAACAAGCAAGCTAGCTACAAGGACATAGCAGATATATTTGCCAGAGACATATGCCAGAAGACTTTAGGAGGTTCTAAGTTTGAATTGCTGCCTAAAAATCCTTCACCTGAAAATGAACTGACTTACCCAGCACTTGCTGACAGAGACAAGTGGAGGAGGGGTAACTCCAGTGCAGTGAATGAGCATAGTAAGAGAGACGGCATTGTTGATTTGCCTGAAGCAAAACCCTCAAGCTTTTACTCACCCCAGGAAGGAGCTAATTCCCCGCCTAGCCCATATAGTAAGCAGGCTGAAGCACTCCTGAGAGACTTTAAAGCTTTCCTAGAGAAACGTAATATTCCTGGACAGAAAGTAGTTGAACCAATACAGAGTCCAGAAGCACCAGTACCATTGGTTCATCCCTTACCGATGCAGGATTTGAATCAGCCAATGGATTGCTCGACGTGTCTTATAGACAAAGAATAGTCAAGCAAAGCTTGTGTGGTCATTCGTTATAATGTGATGAAGTGCATACTGTTTAAGTTCCTTACCTGAAGAGCTTATGAAAGAGATAAGAATAAGCTGAAGCATAAGTTGGATACAGTGCATGAACTTTATAGTTTGCTCATTGTTTAAGTGATTTCAAGTACAGCTCACATGACAGGAATGTGAAGTTCTGTGTTAAAGGACAGTTTGAACACAGTGTTGGAAAAAGCCTATTTTTCTTTGTTCTTGTTTTGGCTACAAAAGTGTATTCCTTACGCCTGTTCCATTCCACCAGGGAGTGGGAGAAATAAATCCTTATAAATAAATAAATATTCTTTATACCTGCCTTGTCATTCGACCACCACAACTACAACTTAACCTCAAGGCACACCCCTCCTTAAACCCTCAAGGTTAAGGGGCGGGTATAGGCTATAGGTGGAAGGATTGAAGTCTGGAGTTGGCAGTAGAAGAGAAGGGCACAGATTGAAATAATTCTCAGGGCCTAGTATCAGCAAAGTACTTTTAGTTTAAATTTAAAACACAGAAGAGAACTTTCTGGATAACTTTGGAACCCAGCAGAGAGCTTGTGGTTTTAAATTTAATAGTCACTCGGGGCCTAGTTTCAGCAAAGTACTTTTAGTTTAACTTTAAAACACAGAAGAGAGCTTTCTGGTTAAATTTAGAACCCAGCAGAGAGCTTGTAGTTTAAATTTCATAAGTCAGAGCCTAACAGCAGCAGCAGCAGCAAAGAGCTGTAATTTAAATCAAATCAGAATATAACTTAGCATAAAAGGCAAAACAGGGTCAGTACTCTGTGAGCAACAAATAAAGTCTTCTAGAGACCTTTACTGTAGCAGATAAACAAGTGAAGAAAGAAACACCCAAGGAGTCTTAGAAGGAAACAACGGTTTAATGTGCAGAGACCCAGAGAATAGTTTTTCCAAATTCTGGGCCCCCACCAGAGGGCTCAGAGATTATATAGACCTTATCAGGTTATTACAGCATTTCTTCATGATTGGTCACTTTATTACAGTATAGTCCTGATTGGAGAAAGTCTACTGTACTCTTATCTCTAGCGAAGCAGAGGAAGAAAAGTTATCTCAAGCAAGCAGAGAAAGCAGCAGGACAAAGTAATAGGGGAGGGACAAGTATGTACCAGGGTATGACTTCACCAAGAGGGGTGTATCCTTTTCACTTAACCTTTCCAGCTCTTAGCCCTGCCTGGATTTCTACCTCATTCCCCACGTAGGTCTTGAATAGAGCGTTCAATGGAAACACTCTCATTATTGAGATTAAAACACATACCCTCAAATTCCTCACAGTCATGATTTAACCATAGGAACAGAAAATCAATGGTCATCCTATTCTGCAGAATCACCGTCCGCAGACCGGACATCTCATGATTCATAGTGGCTAGGATGGTTGAGGTAAGATTAATGGATTTGGCCAAGGAACAAGCAATACGGCTTACTTCCATAGCGTTGTGCAAAACTAACCCAGGTACTCCTACAATGGATATTGCCAGTCCTTGAACTGTCTGATCACTATAAGGTTCCACATTAGTTACAGGTAGGAGGCATAGGTTTTGATCAAGGATAGCGCGAGTGGGAACAAACCTTACTAGGGGTATGAGAGAAGGCAGCAGTAGTAAGTCTGCCAAAAGTGCAAGGGTCCCCAGTAGCGTTTATGGGAACATAAGTGTAAGCAGTTTTATCACATAACAAAAGCCATCCTAAGGGAAGATACATTTCTGAGTAAGCATAAGATACCTTCGTAATAGACTTGCATGATAATATGGTATTAGACACATTAAAAACCCCTTTAGTTGCATTTACAAAAATAAAGCAATCTGTAGCTTTAAGCGTGGAGACATCCTGCAAGGAGAAAGGGGCCTTGTTAAAATAGGCTGAGGTAGGACGAGTAACAGCAATGAAGTAGAAAAATGTAGAAAAGGTTAGCTTTGGTTGTTTGCAATTCAGATTATGCATTACAGTAAACGTTTGCATTTCACACAAAGTAGTGGGTACAGCAATAAGGCATGTTGATAAAAAAAAAACTCCAGGCTATGATGAACTGCGTACTGTGATAAGGAGAGTGCAGCCCAGCCAGGGAAAAGTGAAAAAAGGAAGAATTTTTCCTCTTGGCGGGGGATGGGCACACAGGATCACATAGTCCACAGCAGGAATCTGGAGAGAAACCTAGAGGGCAGACCTAGCTGGAAGTCACGCCCACACTCCAGGTCAGCCACAGACAGGAGTGGGAGGTACAGAGGGGCGGAGCCAGGAAGGGAGTTGCCCTGCTCAGGGTTTGAAAGGGAGCAAACAAACACTAGAGATAGACACGGTTGGAGGCCTGGTGCAAGTGCTGGTTGGAGGCCTGGTTCAAGGCCTGGTTCGTGTGCTGGTTGGAGAGCTGATTCAGGAGTTGGTTCAAGTGCTGGTTGGAAGCATGGTGAGGAGCATGATTGGAGATACAGTTCCAGTTGCGGTGGCAGTTGTTGTCGGAGTTGCAGTCCAGGCTTAAGTGGGAGTTGCAGCTCAGGTTCCAGTCCTGGTTCCAGAAGGTACAGAGGGAACAGCCCTGTAGCCAAAAGGAGCAGCAGGAAAAGGAACCGCTATAAAGACAGCCAGAGAAGATACAAAGGAAGCCACCATACTCAGCGCAGTAGCCACCAAGGATATAGGGAAGGTTCCAGGGAGAGAACCACCTACCCGAGCAAGAGAGTGGGAAAGTGTTACCACAGGTCTCTGCCCTACGCTGAGGCAGAGGGAGTCCTGACTGGACAAAGCTCTAACCAGGAGAATACTGTACAAGAAGCCCAAGGTAGGAGAAGGGAGGCAGCAAGGCCTTCTAAGTATGTTTATTCTTCTGACTCTGATGAAACTGTTATACCACAGATAACACAGCACAAAAAGAAATGTGGTACCAGGAAGGTTAAGCAAGAGCAACCCATAGGAGACCTGCCTAGAGCAGGGAAAGCAAGAAAGTGGGAGAGGTTGTTTAACCTGTTAAAAAGTCTAAAGCAGAAAGTTCCTGAGCGATACCTAGCAGAACCCTGCTACAGCTCAGTGGAGAGTATGGACATTGAAGCCAAGGAGGCTGAGGTAAATTCAAATGTATCAGAGATGGAATGCGATGCCTGCACTAAGGTAAATTAGTGCGAGCCAGAAACACTTGATATTTGAATTCACTGTTGTTTTACTTTGGACAGTTGTTACTGGAGAAGTTTCCATTATTTTCTTTTGTCTGGAGAGCACATGTGTTTGAGAGAAATTGTATCCACTTACCTGAAAGGAAGCTGAATAAATTCCTGTGCGCTTTATAAACCACTCGGCCTCCTCATTCCTTACACAACTACAACCCTAGGAAATAGAAGAGGTGATCACACGTCCCTACTAGGCGGCCGCCTGGTAGGGGCGCGAGCGTCACAGTACACAAGTCCGAAGTATTCAAAGCAGTCCCGGCAAGTAGTGTTACTACATTTATAGTTCCTGAGGCCAACAAGGGAAGGCCCCACATGAATGCCAAAACAAAAGTCAGCATGAGCAGGTGCATACTGACCATGGAGCTTATGTCCCACTAACAGTATCTGAAGATGACTCCTCAAGCTTCTGCCGTGCACAGACTAGCCAGCTTCCAGTATGCAGCTAGCACAGGGCTCCGTCATCTGCCAGTTCCCTGGTTCTCCGCAGCATGAGGCGTAAGAGATCCTGAGAATGTTCGTGCGCTATCCACTTATCATCCAAGTCAGGAGCAGCTTTCTTAAGACGAGTATGATGAATCCACGGGGTAACCTCTGCGACCTTGACTGCAGTTGGTGTGGCTAGGAGAACTGTGTAAGGACCTCTCCAGGTAGAGCACAGTGGTTCACATTTCCATTCCTTAATCCACACACGATCTTCCGGCTGGTGGGGATGGAGCAGCTCTGACAAAGAGATAGGCAGTCGCTCTTGTATCCACCTGTTTAAAGACTGAAAAACAGATCCAAATGCCAGTAGGTGTTGTCTCGTAAGTTCATTACCTATCTGCTCTAGGTCTCCCTTAAGGCCCTGAACAATAGGTGGTGGTCGACCATACAGTACTTCATAAAGGGATATTCCCAAGGTCCGAGTTGGGGAGGACCGGACCCAGAGAAGGGCTATTGGCAAAGCCTGATCCAACTTAAGATGAGCTTCCTGACAGAGTTTAGACAACTGGAGCTTCAGAGTTTGGTTCATCCTTTCCACTTTTCCCGAACTCTGTGGGCGGTAAGCAGTGTGAAGTTTCCAGGTGATCTGGAGGGCCTTAGAAAGGTCTTGAAGGCACTTAGCAACACATGCAGGGCCATTATCTGACCGTATAGTAAGAGGTAGGCCAAATCTGGGAATGATCTCTTTCAGCAGGGCCCTGGTAACTTCTCGGGCTGTCTCTGTTCTACAGGGGTAGGCCTCAACCCATTCTGAAAATGTACATACTATCACCAGCAGATATTGATAACCCCTTACTTGGGGTAACTCAGTGAAATCAACTACAATATTCTCCAAAGGGGCAGCACCAACTGCCTGTATGGAAACTGGGAGTAGAGGCCCTGAAGGGATAATTGGAATAAAGAGATAATCAGCTCAGATCTGCTTTATATGTTTGCCTTATGATTGCATATATATCTGCCTTATAACTGCACTCTGGCCTGTTTGAAACAGACACAGCAACATATGGTTGGCACAAAGCAGGTGGGCAACAGGAAAAGAGTACATGCAGCTTATGACTGTTATAAAGCCTAAAAAAAGCTATACTTTGGACAGAAGTGTCCAAGGATATAAGCCTAGGTTCAAACAGGTCAAGCCAGGAATTCAACTAATGCTCTTGCCCTGAAGGTTTCAATTGGTGCCAGCAGATGGAAAAACACAGGAGGAGGCAGAGGGCTATGATTGATTGCATAGATAGGCAAGCCTTGATCAGCAGATCTAGCTGCATAACCATAGAAGGCCCTGGGAAAGAGTTTTGCATTTGCTGAAACTATTTAGAATTTGAAGCAGAGAGGTATATATAAGACAGCAATTTTAGAGGGTCGGGGGCAGTTTTTTTCTCCCCTTGCAGAGAGAAGGCTGCCCCACTGTCCCTCAGACAGGCACTTGCTATCTGCATCTATAACCATTTGTTTGCTGCGCCAAATAAAAAGTTTCTTTGTAGCTGAGCAACTGTCGTCTGAACTGTTTATTGGTAATTGGGGAAGCTTTGTAGGTGGACCCGGCCTACAGCCCTTGGCGGGGGTTATTCCTGGCACATTGGAGACAGTGACACGCTGCAGCTGCCATCAAGGCAGACAGATAGGGGACATAGAAGTAAGACTGTAGGATGGTGTGCATGGAGGTCTTGCCTAAGTGGGTGGTCTCATGAAATCGTCGGACAAAAGCAGGTGCTAGACTCTCAGGGATAACATATCGGGGTGGATCTCCCAATAATCACAACCATCCAGCAGTAGTGAGAGTAGTCCCTTCCTGAGTGAAGAAATCCATCTCTTTCCTGGTATAACGTGAGTCTCACTCTGACATAGGAATTGGAAACAGGGGGGCTTGAACACTTACTGGGACTGTTCCATGCTGGGCTGCTAACCTGGCCTCCCTATCTGCCCTGCGGTTACCCTGGATGATCAGAGTGTCTCCTCATTGGTGTGCCTTGCAGTGAACAACAGCCACTGCTTCTGGTGCCCACACAGCCTCTAGTAACTCCAAAATCTCCCTCCCATACTTTATAGATTTCCCGCTTGAATTTATGAGTCCCTTCTCTCTATAGAGGGCCCAATGGGCATGGAGTGTAGTGAATGCATACTTAGAATCATTGAAAATGTTTGACTTCAGACCTGCAGCTAACTGGAGGGCTCGAGTAAGGGCGATGAGTTCAGCTTTCTGGGTGGAAGTCCCTAAGGGTAAGGGCTCAGCTTCCACAACAACCCCAGGAGTGACCACAGCATATCCGGCCTTCCGCTGTCCATCTTCCACGAAACTGCTGCCATCAGTAAAGTATTGAACATCAGGAGAGGTCAGCATTACATCCTTCAAATCCGGACGACTGGAGTACACTTCATTCATAACCTGGATACAATCATGTTCAGGTAGTCCAGGTGCTACAGGGAGTAGAGTAGCAGGATTGAGTGTTTTCACTATCTCCAAGTGAACCCGAGGATCTGCACACAGCATGCTCTGGTACTTTGTCATTCGCTCATTGGTAAACCAATAATTGCCTTTGTACTCCATCAGTGTCAGTACTGCATGCGGCACTTTAACATACAGTTCTTGCCCAAGGGACAATTTATCAGCCTCTGTTGCCAAGAGAGCTGTTGCTGCTACTGCGCGGAGACAAGAAGGCCACCCTCTTGCTACTGGATCCAGCTGTTTGGACAGATAAGCCACCGGTCATTGCCAGGAACCTAGGCTCTGAGTGAGGACACCAACTGCCATCCCCCTTTCTTCATGGACGGACAGATGGAATGGTTTTTCCACGTCGGGCGGTCCTAGACTGGGGGCTGATAGCAAAGCCTTCTTCATATTCTGAAAGGCCTCCTTTTGGTCCGGACCCCAGTCGAAAGGATCTCGTTCTCCCCCTGTTGTAGCTGCATACAGGGGCTTTGCCAACACAGCATAGTTGGGTATCCAGATTTGACAAAAACCGGCAGCCACTAAGAAGCCTCTTAACTGCCTGCGATTTTGTGGCTCAGGAATAGAACAAACGGCCTCCCTCCGCTCAGAGCCCAATCTTCGAAGGCCTTGGGCAACATGGAATCCCAAGTATCTGACTTCAGTCTGGCACAATTGGGCCTTACTTCGGGACACCCGATAGCTAGACATCCAAAGTAGGTGTAGAAGTTCTGAAGTAGCGGTTAGACATTCTTCCCGGGAAACAGCAGCAATGAGTAAATCATCCACGTATTGTAGCAACACGCGTTGAGAAGAGCAAGCCTTGAACTGACGCAAATCTTGACTAAGTGCATCCCCGAACAGCGTGGGGGAGTTTTTGAATCCTTGGGGTAACCGTGTCCATGTCAATTGACCCTTACTGTCAGTAATAGGGTCTTCCCATTCAAATGCAAACAGTGGCTGGCTAGGAGTGGCCAATCTCAAGCAGAAAAAGGCATCCTTTAAGTCCAGAACAGTGAAGCAGGTTGCTTGTGCAGGAATCAAACTCAGTAAATTGTAAGGGTTTGGCACAACAGGATGGATGGTAACAACAGCTTCATTGACCTTCCATAGGTCCTGTACAGTTCTGTAATCATTAGTACCTGGTTTTTGAACAGGCAGCAAAGGGGTATTCCAAGGTGATTGGCATGGTTTCAGGAGTCCAAATTCGAGTAATCGCTGGAGATGTTTATGAATGCCCTCAACAGCTCTTCGGGGCAGGGAGTATTGCTTAACATGGATGGGACAGGCGTTTGGTTTTAGTTCCACTATAATAGGCGGAATATTCAGGGCAAGGCTGGGAGGATTACCTTCTGCCCATACCCCAGGGTAGTTTTGCAGTTCTGATGGGAGGGGTTGTTGCTGATCAGCTTGGGAGTACAGCCGCCACTCTTCTTCCCTCAGAATCTGTAGAGAAAATAATCCTGATATTGGCGGCCCCAAAAGCATTTTAGCCTCTCCTGTGGGGGTAAAGGAGATACAGGCATGTAGCTTTGATAGGAGATCCCGGCCCAGAAGTGGTACCGGACACTCGGGCATGTACAGAAATTGATGGGCGATTTGCTGTCCGCTTACTTCGCAGACTCGGGTATGGAGAAAGGGCCGGACTGCCCAGTTTCCGGTTGCCCCCACCACTGTGACAGTCTTTTCGGAAGCACTTGCTAGTGGTTGGGACACAATGGAATGCTCTGCCCCAGTATCAACCATAAATGGTATTTGCTGGTCCCCGATTTTGATTGTGACCATGGGCTCATGGGGACCGAGAAGAATCTGCGAGCCCGGTCTGTCCTATTCATGATCATCCTGGTTCTGGTCCACAGCAGTCAATCCAATGAATCCCGCTAGATCCTCACACTCGTCGCCGGCGTCCTCAGCTGGTCTCCGAGTATATCTTCCTCCTTCAACTCGCCCTCGGAAAGCTGGTCGACCACGGTTTCCTCTTCCTGCATCATTTCGGCCGCCTTTGTTGGGACAATCATTTTTCCAGTGGCCCATTTCTCTACATTAGACACATTGATCTCGTTCCAATGGTCTTCGCTCCATCAATTCGCGCCGGGTTCCTCTACCCCGACCTCGGCCCCCTCGGTTCCCATGTTGACTTTCCTTGTCCTTTCTCAACTAGCACCACTGCTAACAGCTTTCTTTTTCATCTCTCGTTCACACTCACGCTTCATCTCCTGATCTCTGTTCACAAATACTTTCATAGCAACTTCCATCAGCTGGATTATATTCATTCCAGCAAAACCTTCAAGCTTCTGAAGTTTCCTTCGAATGTCCCCCTGTGATTGTCCCACAAACGCTGTATTCACCATCCGCTGGTTTTCAAGTGCTTCGGGATCAAATGGAGTGTAAACACGGAAAGATTCAGAGTCTTTCATAAAACTGGCCAGGGCTCTCATCAGGGGTTTGCAGGACCTCAGATATTTTCCCCACATTCATTGCTTTCTGGCCCCCTTTTTTAAGGCTTTCCAGAAGAGCCCGATGATAGCGATCCAGGGCAAGGCGGCCTGTATCACTGTTTGCAGCCCAGTGGGGTTCTAGGTCAGGAAAGTCTCTCAGTGCTGCTTTCTGGGGATCCTGTTCACCTGGAGGGTTCTCTTCTAACCATTTCATGGCTGACCGAGTCACCCGGTATCTCTCTTCGGTACTGAGAATGGTTAAAAGGAGCTGACGGCAGTCTGCCCAAGTTGGACGATGGGTCTGAATAATAGACGAAAACAAATCTATCATAGCTTGAGGTTTATCAGTATAGGATGGATAATGAGTTTTCCAGATCAACAAGTCAGTTGTAGAAAAGGTACATACACAAGTTGGGGGGCCTTCCACAAGTTCTCCCTGGGCATTAAAGGCAGCTGGTCCTTAAACCTCTTGTAGGGGTAGGTGGAGACTAACTTCTGGAGTCTGTTTGTTAACACGTATTGTGCGGTGATCTCTCCTGAAGTCACAGTGCTCTAGTACGGGGGGGGGGGGGAGGGAGGGTGTACGAACGTGGAACTGACCTTCTTCAGATCTGGGACTCAGGGAACTTTCTGAAGTGCTGGGCAGGTCTGTATCTGAAATTGGCATTTGTATGCTTCCCTCACTGCTCTTCTGTCAGAGAATGTAGTATCTGTTGAGAGGGGTGGGGGAGAACTAGCTGAATTCCTTGCTGAGACTGCCGACCTAGCTGAAGTCACAGAAATATGCCTGGGAGGAGGGAAAGGGGGGAATTCTTCTGTCTCTGGCTTCTGTACTAAAACGGGCAATTGTGATTTTAATTTAGGCTGCATTTCCTGTGGGCTATGAGACAAAAGTATGTGGCAGTTTCCCTCATGACATCTCCTGAGCCATTTAGGTCTCTGCCGACAAACATCCAGCCAGGAATCAATATAAGGGAATTGATCAGGATGTTTAGCTATCACAACTTGGTGCACTCGGCTAACCAAGTCATAATCAAAGGTTCCTTCAGGGGGCCAACCAATATTAAATTTGGGCCACTCCCTCTGACAATATTTCGTTAACAGGGCGGGAGTCATACAAACACAATAATCTGCAGAGAATCCCTTCCTGAAATGCTTTACCATACACTCTAAGGGGCTGCATTTCGTCTCTGATCCCCCCATATCTTCCAGGCTTTGAAAACACAGAGGGAAAGGAATGCAGACAGCCAGGAATCCGGCTGCTCTAGTCTCAAGAAGGGTAACTAACAAAATGGCGCTTTCGCCACACCCCAACAAAATGGCGCTTTTGCCATTTTTCCCCAACCTGGGCGCGGTCGCCTGGCCAGGAACTGCACTAATCAGGAGTCTATTCTCACTGCACAAGCCTCTGCTTGTGCCAAACACATAAATCAAGCACAGACAGCCTCTGAATTCCCTAGAAAACAGTCTAACTATTAGGAACGCGGTTTCCCCCAGCTCAGCTCAGGGTACTGGGGCAATTCCCTCGAGAGGTGATCAAGTTCTCCTTCTCCCCGTAGGAAGGACTGATTTTTCTGAACTGCAGATAGAGACAGACCCCCGTTATCATTTACCCCACTCAGATGTCCTCCGGAGTTGAATGGGTTGTTATCTAGACCCCAGAGCGGGTTTGTAGGTGTCTGACGGAGAAAGCCAGCGGCAGAGGAGAATCAGGAAACAATACTTTCCAGAACAACTGGTCTGGGGGCGCCTTGTATTCCCCCCTGTGTTCACCACCAGCCCGGCTCAAACCGATTGAACCTAAAGGTAGCAAGATAACCTTTTCTTTCTTATCTCGCTGTCTCAGCCGGTCAGGGAACCAAAAATGTAGCAGATAAACGAGTGAAGAAAGAAACACCCAAGGAGTCTTAGAAGGAAACAACGGTTTAATGTGCAGAGAACCAGAGAAAATAGTTTTTCGAAATTCTGGGCCCCCACCAGAGGGTTCAGAGATTATATAGACCTCTTATCAGGTTATTACAGCATTTCTTCATGATTGGTCACTTTATTACAGTATAGTCCCGATTGGAGAAAGTCTACTGTACTCTCATCTCTAGTGAAGCCGAGGAAGAGAAGTTATCTCTAGCAAGCAGAGAGAGCAGTAGGACAAAGGAATAGGGGAGGGACAAGCATGTATCAGGGTATGACTTCACCAAGAGGGGTGTATCCTTTTCACTTAACCCTTCCAGCTCTCAGCCCTGCCTGGATTTCTACCTCATTACAAAGAGGACTTCTACCTAGGGGGCGAGAGACCTGTGAAACTTTTTCAATAGGCATTAAAACCAGATGGCAGATCAAAAGGCCATTTTGAAAGACTCCTTCTATCCAAGCAAGGACTGTTAATCACCCAGGAGGTTGGTCACAGCTTACCTCAGCAGCACAGGCATAAATAGCTTAACCAGAGCTCTGTGATCCTCAGTCTTGAAGGACTAGAAAAAGGGACTGCTACTGTAGCAGCGAAGTGCATACGATGAATAAAACTAGGAGTCAATTGCAGGTTCCAAGCCAATTTATTGTGCACAGGCTCAGACAGGAGTGCATCCAAAAAGGATTGAGCAATGTAGTACAGGAGCAAATTCCTTATATAAAATTTTTACAATTTGATACAGGCAAACTTTCTATTGGTCCCAACGCCCCTTGCACCTGTCCAATTGGGGACCCTCTTTGGGCCTAGCTCCCTGTTCCTCCCCTTCTCAGGCTATTCTAACAAAGGCATAGTCTTAGATATTGATACATTTCTATTCAAGGACATTTCTAGCTCAGAGAATGCAAGACCAGTTCTATCATTAGCATAAAGGAATTATACAAACTTTTCAAAAGCAGTTTAAAGCAGTTTAAGGCAGTTTCTCAGACTCTGGTTCTTCTCAGCACTACTCCCAGGTGGGGGTTAGGATCTAGGCCTAGTTTACAGGCCATAGCCTACCACATTCCCCTCTTTGATTATTCTCACCCCTAGCAAAAGAGGGTGAGAATGAAATCACATAACGTTTCTTTAAACTGATGCTGCTTCACGGGGTATAGCTTGGTACTTCCACATGGCCAGTACCCTAGCTGCTGTTTTTCACTCGACTGTACGTTCAATGACTGAAGTTACCATACGGAAGCAGAGGGGCGGGAAACATGGAAGGAGTAAACACACAGTGATCATGAGTAGACCTGCAAACATAATAGTCTTCAATCCCCCTAGCCTTGAAAATAGGTTTCCAAACCATCCATTCAGCTCCAGTCCATTCCAAATCTGAACTGGTACATGTGCTTGTCTAAGCATATGGTCAGCTAATTCTTCGACAACCTGACCCTGATCATCAATCTGCAAACAGCAGTCGGTAAGATTAAACTTTCCACATACCCCACTTTCAGATGCTAATAAATAGTCAAGTGCTAACAGGTTCTGGTAAATAGCAGTGCACATCTGAGTACTTTGTTTTGCCAAGAGGGTTAGTGCCTTACTTGTCTCATTAGTTATAATTTCTACAATAGCTTGCAAGCGTATAATATGATTCAACATATAAACAGGAGTGCGGTATCCCCAGGTCCCATCTTGTGCCCAAGTGGCTGGTCCATAATATGTGATAATTCTCTCAGGTGGCCATTCATCACCTTCCTACTTATCCCATTGACCTATTTTCAAAGCATTCCGCTTCTGTCGACCATTGTATATGGGGAAGCCTGTTCTCCTTGGAAATGGGAATAAGGAAGAAAGAGGGTCGTATTGTACCCAGGACACATGCCCCTCCCCAGTTGTTAGGGAGTTGGGCATACTCTCGGGTTCCACAGATCCAATAGAGCCCTGGAGTGGCCTCCTAGGTATTGGGTGAGGCGAGATTGGTCCATATCTTAGCAAGATTGGAGAAGATGGTTAAAGGGTTGGAAGGTTCATTAGCATTCACACCTGACCACCAGGATGTTTTCTTAGTTGTAGTATTGTAAAACCGTTGGCTGAGACAGACCAGCTGTCCTACCTGTATGGTGAACTGTGGTCCTGTTCGGACAAAACAGACGGCCAACAATGGTGTTGGCCAATACTCATTCACTAGTGGTCTTATTCAGGACAGTCTGGTTATATTTATTTATTATTTTATTTATTTATTACAATTTCTTCTATACCGCACTATTCAGCATCAGCGCGGTTTACATGGAACATAACAATCAGACAGGGTACATAAGTCTGAGTTTACAATTAACAGGAGAACCAACTTGGATAACAAAAAGTAACTATTTACACAACAGTGTCATATAAAGACATAGAAAGAGAGAGATTTAATGGTCAAGGACTCCTTGCATGGTGTGGTCGCCTGGCTGACAGGGTGTGGTGGAACAGTTGTAAGTATTTGAATAGGGATGTGATTCATTGTTCTCTGGGAAGTATTTGAGGAAAAGGAAGTGTTTAAGGGCCTTCCTAAACTGGGTTAGGTTAGTGATTGCCCTGATGTTTGTTGGTAATGAGTTCCAGGATCTTGGGGCGCAGAGTCTGAAGGCCCTGTTTGCAGTTTGTGAGGTGCATCTTGTTAATTCTCTCGGCATAGCTAGCATATTTATCGCTGTGGATCTGTGGATCTATATGGGATGGAGTAGTTTAATTCCCTTGCCTCCCAGGGCCATTGGTCTCCCATCTTAGTTCCCCCGCAGAAGAAACAATTAGAGATGCGGAGACTGGAAGCTCCAGCTCCAGCTAGTTCAATAAATAAATTCTGCATGGTCTGAGGAATCTCTATCTTTGTCTGCATGGTTTCATAGAAGGTATGGTGTATTTGAAAAGGTGAAGAAATGCGGGTCTTGGTGTTAAGCTGTATATACACATAGGTTCCAGGGTCTACTCCACTTCCTGCTATTTGTAAGCCAAATCGGAACCCTTGTTTCCACTGACTAGGGTCGAACACAAGGAGCCTTAAGGGGTTACAAGTACCTTTCTGACACTTACGGGGTTCCAGCAATGGTAGTCTCTCTAACTTGGCTCTGCGATTATCTCGCTCTCTCCCCTGAGGCCCTTCAGACCAGGTGGCATAGTATACACATTCCCATTTGGGACAGAAGTATGCACCTGCAGAGGCTTTAGTATAAATAGATGGGGAGTTTACCCTGGTGCATATTCCCCAATTGTATGCTCCTTCGGGACACATATATTGTGATGATGAAGGCAGTTCAGAGGCTATGGAATGCCAGGAGAATGAACTCTGTGCCTTTAAGAGTGAGAGCATTCAGGGTTTCCCCAGCAACCGAGAACCTTTGACTCATAGCACAGTCACCATTAAGCCCCGCCCACTTCAGCACGTCAGGGCTGGAGTGAAGCCTAGCAGCTCCCACGTGTGCTGGGAAAGAGGCGTGGTCCCTGAGAGGGAGCAGTTTAAAACTCCTGTGTTTGGAAAGTCAGAGAGACGAGGAGAAGGACCGTAAAGTGAAGGAGGAAGACAAGGAGGTACGAGAAGTGCTGGGCTCAAGCTCAAAGACAAGCAGGTGGACCTGCTTGGAACCGGTCCAAGGCAGTCTCAGCAGAAAGGAAGTTTGCTACAACGGAGAGAAGTGTCTGCAGAGAGAAAGCAGCATTGCTCTGGCAAGGAAAGAGGAGAGCTACTAAATGGCCCTGAACTAAGGCAAGTGTGTCTTCCAGAATTCCTGCCTGAAAGAAAGTTAAGAGAATTAGTTCCTGATAGAAGGAATAATTATAATAACCAGCTAAGCTTTAGCAGTAGAAACAATAGCTTGTCTGCAGGTCAGCACTCCCAGCTCTCTGAAGAAATAGAGCAGAAAAAGGTTCTATTAGAGAGATTGAATGAAATGCTCCAGAAACAAACTAGTCAGCTCTACAGCCAGGTACCCTCTGAAGAATGTTGTGAGGATGCCATTGAGGAAATGGATATAGGAAGCTGCTATGAAGACTATGAAGATAGCCCCGATGAGATGCAGTGTTCTTATTGTAAAGCTAATGAATTAGAAGTGTGTTAAGCTTAAAACCTGTTTGAATGAGTGAATGCCATAGTAAGGAACTTACCTGATTGAAGGACGCAGCACAGAGAACAGCTGAACGTTGTTAATCCAGCTATTGCTCTGCAAGGCCTGAAACTGAAGGGAAAGCTCAATGGACATTTTTAAAGCTGTTTCTATTAAAGGAGCTGTGAGGTAAACACTCCCATAGAAGTTAATGTGCCCATGAGAAGCTTTATAATCTGGGCTTTGAAAGCAAGTTCCTAAGAAGCTATCTATTGCTGATACCAATAATCCTGTGCATACTTTTGTAAAAGTTATACCTTTGCTTTGGAGAAGAATCCCATTATTGTTTATTCAGCCTGTTACTTGTGAATATGATGGAAACCCCAGAACACAACAAATAAATATTTCTCTGTTTTGCCTGACCACTTGTCTGCACAACTACTTTTGCCTAATAAGGATAAGTGAAACTACATATCCCAGCAGCCCTCCTGGCAGCCATATTGGGAGGACTTATTCTAGGGCAGCAAGGCGACTCCATCCTGGTGCCCAGCTATATGCCCAGCCAGGTGGGGGCGACAATATTTATCATCTTGGTAATAACTTTGCTCTTGGCCAACAGATCCACAGCTATAATAGCCATTTCGGTTAATGGCATCACAAGAATCAAAGTAAAGAGGGGCAGGTTTCGTGGGATCTGAGAGCTGTCGGGTAGCATTTAGGAGGGTTCCATCCTCATTGTTCCTTCGTAACTCTAGAACATGATAAGAGGGGTTCTGCCGGGGATTAAAGCAGGTCCTAATCTTCCCTTTTGTACAGATACTTAATTCTGTACCATTATACACACATTTGCTAACTAAACCTGTACAAGTGTAGTAGTAAAGTCTGAGTAATCCTTGTCCCGGTTCGGGCAGTAGTTATGCAAGCCGCACAGGGAGGTATGGCAAGTGCCACTCTAAGGGGTCCCAGGGTTACTGCTAAAATAATGCAAAAGCAGAAGCACATCATGGGTACAGTAGTTGAATGAACTCATTTGAATGTTGCGGCTTCTTCACTTAAATTCTCTTATTTCCACAGCTTCCACCGTACGTAGACCTGTCAGCTTCCGGTTGGTGACAGGAGTAGGGTTGTAGATTCCTCAAGCTTCTGCCGTATGTAGACCTGCCAGCTTCCGGTAGGTGGCAGGAGTAGGGCTGTGGACTCTTACAGCAGTGGTTGTCGCCGCAGCATGAGTCACAATGGCGATTTCGGATTGTTTGTTGAAGTCCAGTGACAAAGTTCAGTAGATGCCGCTGGCTTTACTCGACTGTGATGAATCCAAGGTTCTAATTCTGCAACCTTAACTGCTGTAGGGGTTGATAGTATGACGGCATAAGGTCTTTCCAATGAGGTGCTAACAGTGTCTTCCTCCACTCTTTGACCCACACCGAGGCTCCAGGCTTAAAGGGATGCAGTGGCTCAGTCAGATTAATGGGCAACTGGTCTTGTACCCATGCATGAAGACTGTAAAACAGAACCTAGAGCCAATAGTTCTTGTCTAGTGATTTCAGACCCAATCTGACTCATATCTCCTTTTATCCCTTGGACTATGGGCAGAGGGCGCCCATACAGGATCTCAAAAGGGGAAACTCCTGATGACTTGGTGGGGGCTGAACGTATCCTTCACAAGCCCATTTGGAGCAGACCCGACATTCAGCTTTTTTCTTCCTCGGACCTTTATTATGGAATATGTTACCAGCTCCCCTCCGGTTAGAACCATCATATCCTCAGTTTAAATCATTACTTAAGACTCATCTGTTTCAGAAAGCATTTGACCTTTCCCCTGAGACCCCTCCCTGATTGTTCTGTCTTGGTCTTTGTCCTGTCATAAGCCTCTATTTGCCTTCCCCTTGTCTTTATAGTCTGTGTTGCCCGGTTGGGCTGTATTTGTATTATGATTTGATAGTAGTTGAGATGTCTCTATTCTATCCTGTTCCCTCCTTTCCTGTTTATTACTGGCATTCCTTTTCTTGGTTTGCAGTGCTTAGCCTGTCTTTTTTATTGCACACCGTTTAATGTTCCCACAATAGCGGTTTATCAAATGTTGAATATTTATTTATTTATTTATTTATTTATTTAACAGTTCTTCTATACCGCTCTATTCTAGATCAGAGCGGTTTACATCCAACATCAACCATACAACACAGGAACCCTGAGTTGCATTTACAATAAACAGGAGATCAACTTGGAAGTAACTGGGGGGAACTATGTACATTGTATAACATATCTACATCTTATTTACACTGGGGGTCCTGATTCCATTTCAGTGGGTATCTTCTGATCGATCAGTTGATTATCCTTTTTCATGCTGAGTCTGATTGTTTAATTGCAATGAGTGATTGTCTGAGGGGGCATATGTATGATTACTAGGGCTGGATTCAGGGTAGTATGTGGTGAATAGGTGCTGCTTTAGTGCCTTCCTGAAGTCAATTAGGTGAGTGATGTTTCGAATAGAGGTGGGGAGCGCGTTCCATGCTCTGGGTGCGTAAATCGTAAAGGCCCTATTTGTCGTTGCTTTTGTGCATTTTGTTATTACTTTTGGGACCTCTAGTGTGTTTTGCATCATGGGTCTTCTGTTTCTGTTCTGTGGTACTTTATGTATCATCTTGCTGAGGGATGTGGAGGTCAGGGTGTTTGCGGCTTTGAAAGTTAAGGTTAGAACTTTGTGGCGGATTCTTGCTTGAACTGGTAGCCAATGGAGGTTCATCAGTACTGGCGTTATGTGCTCTCTCCGTGAAGCCCCTGTTAGTACTCTTGCCGCAGTGTTCATTGCAAGCTGGAGAGGAGCCAGTGTTGCTTGAGGGAGACCGTGTAGAATTACGTTGGCATAGTCGAAATGTGGTAATATTAATGCCTGATAGATCGAACGGTAGTCGCTGAAGTCAAGCAGCGGTCGGAGATGTTTTAGGGTCCTTATTTTCATGTATACTGTTTTTACTGTGTTTCTTATGTGGGTTTTCAGATCCAGTTGTTGATCCAGTGTAACGCCAAGGTAGCGGATTGTGGGTTTGGTTTTCAGCTCTGTGTTGCCGACCTTTAAAGAGAGTGGAGGGGTGAAGTCCTGGTTTCTTGAGATGAAAAGGACATCTGTTTTACTGTAGTTGATTCTCATGTTTTGTGTGCTGAACCATTCTGCTGTTGCCTCAAAACATCTTGTTAGCGGGGAGATGTCTGGATGGTTGGTCCTGAATGGGATGTATAGTAGGATGTCATCTGCGTAGGCTAGACAGTTGACCTTGAATGAACGTGCTAGGGCACATATGGGCTGCATGTAGATGTTAAACATCAATGCAGATAGTGACGAGCCCTGTGGTACACCCTGGTTCTGTAAAAATGGTTCAGAGGTTGTGGAGCCTGACCTTACATGTTGCCATCTATTAGTCAGGTATGACTTGCACCACTTTAGGGCTGTTCCCTGAATTCCTTTCTCGCTGAGACGTTGTATGAGGATCTCATGGTTCACCGAGTCGAAAGCCGCTGCAATGTCGAGGAATATGAGGGCGAATCCTTGATGCATTTTGTCAGTTCCAGAGACTAGATGGTCAAATAGGTTGGTGAGGAGGGTTTCAACCCCATGTGCTTCTCTGAACCCATGCTGGGAAGGATCCAGTGGGGCTTCAGTATCAATATGCTGTTGGATTTGGCGCTGTACTAACTTTTCGATTATTTTGGCAAGCATAGGGATACTTGAAATTGGTCTGTATGATTCCACTTTCGTTGGGTCCATCTTGTTATTTTTGAGCAGTGGTCTGATTGATGTTTGTTTCAGACTTTGTGGAAATGATCCGGATGTAAGAGATTGGTTTATTAATTTGCTCAGATATTGGCTTAAGTCACATCGTAACTCTTTTATCCATAAAGCAGGGCATGGGTCATTGGGTGCAGTAGTGGGGTTGATTGCAGCGATCGTGTCTTCAACCTCTCTGCGTGATATTTTTCAAAGTCGGATAGTGATCCTGAGGAGGGCTATAGGAAGAACCTGTGGCCACTTCAGGTGAGCTTCCTGACAGAGTTTAGACAGCTGGGACTTCAGGGTGCGATTCATATGTTCTACCTTCCCTGAGCTTTGGGTTCTGTAAGCTGTATGTAATTTCCACTGCACTTGCAGAGCTTGGGCTAACTGCTGAGTCACTTGAGATACAAATGAGGGCCCATTATCTGACCCTATAGCTAATGGTATTCCAAACCGGGGGATGATTTCATGGAGCAGAACTTTGGTGACTTCCTGGCTTTCTCAGTTCTGGTGGGGAAAGCTTCCACCCACCCAGAGAATGTACAAACCAAGACCAACAGGTAATGATATCCATTTACACGTGGCATTTCTGTGAAGTCCACCTGGATATTTCCCATGGGGGTAACTCCTACTGATTGAGCTCTTGGGGGCATTGTTCTTTGCACAGATCAAACATCTACGGGCTACTGAGGCTGATATGGGTCCTAGTAATGAAATACAGAAATGGGGTCTGAGAGCTTTCTCCACTGCAGTTTTTCCATAGTGCGTGGCCTGATGAAAAGCATGGACAAAGGCAGGACCCAGGGCTTCAGGGATTACAGTTGGACCGGGAGGTGAGCCACTGGCCGGTGGTGGTAGCACTATCCATCCAGTCTCTGATAACACTCCCCCTTCTTTTTGACAATAATAATCTAACTCTTTGGAGGTGTACCGGTGGGTCCATGCACTGAGGGGCACTGGGAATATAGCTGCCTGGACTGTACTAGGGGCAGGTACGGGCTCAGTTGTAGCCGCTTTTCGGGTAGAAACGTCTGCAAATCTATTTCCCCGTGAAACTTCCCCTTCCCCTGCCTGATGACTTCGACAGTGCATTACTGCGACTTGTTTGGGGGCCCACACAGCTTCCAATAATGTCAATATCTCAGGGCCATACTTGATGGACTTGCCTCCTGAAGTTATCAACCCTCGTTCCTTGTACAGGGCCCCATGAGCATGTAATGTTGTAACGGCGTACTTTGAATCTGTGTACACATTCAAGCGGAGCCCCGTCCCTATTATCAGTGTCCTGGTGAGGGCTATCAGTTCAGCCTTCTGTGCTGAGGTTCCCGGGGCCAGAGCTGAAGATTCAACCACCATGTCCAGGGTCACTACTGCATAGCCAGCACGACGTTGTCCGTTGATGACAAGACTACTTCCATCCACAAAGAAAGTTCGTTCAAGGTCATTCAATGGGACATCAGTTAGATCAGGGCGACTTGAGAATACAGTGTCCATTATTTCCAAGCAATCATGATCAGGGGGGCCTGGACCAATTGGCAACAGCGTGGCTGGGTTCAAAGCTTGACTGACGATCAACTGCAATCGGGGATTCTCGCACAACATACTCCCAAAGCATTTCCACTTGACTCATGGACATAGAGACGAAATGGTTTCTGTACATCTGGCAGGCCCAAAGCTGGTGATGACATCAAGGCTGCCTTCAACGATCGGAATGCCACATCCTGTTCTGAGCCCCACTCCAGGGGAGATCGCTCCATTCCTTTGGTGGCCTGATACAATGGCTTTGCCACCAGCGCCAAATTGGGTATCCATATTCGACAATAGCCTGCAGCTCCCAGAAAAGCCCTCACCTGCTTTCTGGTGGTTGGGGTAGGGATGCGACACACTGCTTCCTTACGCTCTGGTCCCAATCTCCGAATCCCTTTGGACAGATGGAATCCCAGATATTTAACCTCAGTTTGGCATAACTGCGCCTTGGCTCTTGAGACCTTGTATTCGGCTTCATTCAGGAGGTGCAAGAGATCACCGGTGGCATGCACGCATTCATTTTTGGAGTTTGTGGCTACTAGCAGGTCATCCACATACTCTAGAAGGACTCTCTTCCCTGGAGTCACAGAATAACTTGAAAGATCCTGATTGAGGGCAGCACTGAAGAGGGTAGGTGAGTTATTGAATCCTTGGGGTAATCGAGTCCAGGTGAGTTGACCTCGCCTCCCTGTGATGGGGTCTTCCCATTCAAACGCGAACAAAAGTTGACTGGTTGGTGCTAAACGTATACAGAAGAAAGCATCCTTTAAATCCAAGACGGTGAAGTGTAGCCTCAGCGGGGATCAGTCCCAGGAGAGTATAAGGGTTTGGTACTACTGGATGTATGGTTACAACTGCATTATTTACTCGTCTCAAGTCCTGCACTGGGTGTTAGTCACCTGTCCCAGGCTTCTTGACTGGGAGGAGGGGGTTATTCCAGGGCGATTGACACTCCCTGAGAAGTCCATACTTCAATAATTTCATTAAATGACAGTGAATTCCTTCAATCGCCGGTCGCGGAAGCGGGTATTGTCTCACGTGCACTGGGTTCCACTCCTGGTTTGAGGGTGACAAGAACAGGGACTACATTCTTCGCTAGGCCGGGAGGATTATCCTCCGCCCATACCTCAGGTGGAGCTAAGATTCTGGTGGGTATACGGGGACTGGCTGCCTTGATCGGAGATGCACTATAGAACCGCCATTCTTCTTCCCGGGGGACAGTTAACACCATCAGGCCAGCAGATTTTGAGTTTAAAGTCATTTCCATTCCTCCCCCTTCAACAAAGAATATCTGCGCCTGGAGCTTAGCGAGCATATCTCGGTCCAAGAGGGAGATTGGGCATTCAGGCATATACAGGAACTGGTGTGTTACTTTCTGTCCCCCTAATTCACAGGTGTGGTTCTGCAAGAAAGGTTTAGTGGCTCTGGTTCCAGTAGCGCCGACAATAGTGATGGATTGAGAAGACAAAGGGGCCACCGGTTTTGCCACTACCGAATGTTCGGCCCCCGCATCCACCATAAAGTCCATATATTGGTCCCCTATCTTCAAACTGACCATAGGCTCCTGGGGACCTAGAGGAAACTTGGAGTCCGGTCTGGCCTAGTCTTCATCCATATTGTAGCTCTCCTCGGCTGCCATTCCCTCTATAGCTTCTTCTTCTTGTTGGAACAGTGTGCGATGCACTCCTCCCCGACTCTGGAATCGTCCCCTTGCTCTCCGTGTGCTCCCTCCTCCCCTCCGGGAGGCGGAGTCAAAGTTCGGGCATTCATTTTTCCAATGTCCTTCTTCTCTACAGTGGGCACACTGATTTGCGCCTAATGGGGGCCGACCATTTCCTCGGCCCCTTCCATGTCCTCGGACCCTTTAGTTAGAGAAACTTCCTCCTCGTCGTTCAACTAAAGCTGCAGCAAGGAAATCAGCTTTCTTCTTCATTTTACGTTCACTTTCCTTCTGACGTTCTTGATCACGATTCACAAACACTTTCTGAGCAACTTCCATTAACTGGGCTACATTCATGCACGCAAATCCTTCCAACTTCTGCAGTTTCTGTTTTATGTCTCCCTGGGACTGACTCACAAAGGCTGCATTTACCATACGCAAATTTTCCTGGGCCGCTGGATCATATGGGGTATAAAGTCTGTAAGCTTCAAATAAGCGTTCATAAAAGGCCGCTGGGCTCTCGTCTGGATGCTGGATGACTTCTGATACCTTTTCGATATTCATGGCCTTCTGGCTTCCTTTCTTCAGGCCTTGCAGTAGGGCCTGGTGGAACCGAGTGAGGGCCGCCGCCCCATTCACATCGTTCGGATCCCATTCAGGATCGTCATTTGGAAAACACGCGGCGGCTGCTTGCTGGGGATTTAGGCCTCCTTCTACAGGGTTTTCTTCTAACCATCGGGTGGACGCTTGCACAATCCGTGCTCGTTCTTCAGTAGTGAAGAGGGTAGACAGGAGCTGGCGGCAATCAGACCAGGTAGGCTGATGGGTCTGCATAATACTAGACATTGGTTAATTCTTGGGGCTTTTCAGTATAGGATGCACAATGCGTTTTCCAGTTCAATAAATCTGTGGTAGAGAAGAGCACATAAACGAGACAGGCTGGCCCCACCACAATCTGGTCCTGTTCATTAAGGATAGGCAGCCCTGGGACCTGGCGCAATGGCATAACATGACCATCCTTCTGACTTGCTGTTGTACTTCTTAGAGCGTAATGTAGTCTGGCTTGTTGGAATTCGGCTCCCCTGCTTTGGTCCTTGGCAGTAAGTGACCCTGAACTAGCAAATGAATCCCTGCTTGAAGTGTCATCAGACTGCGGTCCTCCCGAGGCACTCTGGACAGAGCTGGGGCTCCCGGTTAGGAGGGGGTGCGCCTCCTCCTGTTGTGGAGGTGGTTGGTGGACTAGGGGTAAATCAGCAGGAGGGGGTCCCCCTGTACCAGGCTCTTCCCGGGGTGGTGGCGGAGCTAAGGGGACTGGCCTATAGAGGAACTGGGGCGAATGGGTCAGAATATCTGGAGATTCCGGGTCAGAATAAATGGGCAGCTTCTCTTCTCCCGACTTCTGGGCCCCCCTTGTGGTCGCTACCAATATCCTACACTGTTCCTCGTGGCAACGCTTTATCCAGGAGGGCTCCTTTTCACAAATACTTAACCAGGAATCTATATAGGGGAACTGGTCAGGGTGTTCTTTACGTACAATCTGGTGAACTAGGGATATAATTCTAACATCAAAAGTACCACCAGGGGGCCACACGGTGACCAGCACCGGCCACTCCCTATCACAGAGTATTTCTAATCGGGACGGAGACATTTTTATTCCATAGTCTCCGTCAAATCCCTTCTTGAAATTCTTGATCATACACTTCAGCGGAGTTTGCGTGGACTCCGACCATCCCATAATGATGTACACAACAACAGATAGTAGGGGCGGGTAGTCGGGCTGCAGGTAAGGGGTCCGTACCGCCCTAGGAACAAATAGGTAGACAAACACCGAACGCTTCCTCCTTTTTGCAACTTGGGCATGGTCACCCGGCCAGGAACTTTGCTACTCAGGAGTCCGCACTCGCTTGTGGTCTGTGTTTCAAGACCTCTCATTCACACACACAACCAAATATGCTAGCAACGTTTTCCCAAATTCCCAGGCCTACCTTACTAACCAACAGCAGTGGTTTCGGTCTCGCACATACTCATGCAAGACGTACCCGGACTGCTGATTAATCAAGGGCAGTGGTTTCGGCCTCGCGCATACTCATGCAAGGCGTACTTGGACTTGCCCTGAGGTGATCAGGCTCTCGGTACCGTATTCCCATACCAATTTTCCAACCTATCTATCTGAGTAGCAAAGAAATTTCTACTCACCGGATCTGGTACCCGACACAGAACCAGTTCTTGGGTTAAATCCTGGACTCCCCTCAGGTTCAGAGTTGTTGGCCGGCCGGACCCAGTAGCCCGCCGAGGCAAGACGGAACCCTCTCCGATACAAGAGGACCAGTGGCACCTGAGGTTTCCCCTGCGGTCGGACGGACACAGTTCCAATCGGGCCAAACCTTGAGGCAGTAATACGTGGTATACTCACTTAAATACCATTCACCACTTGCACATTCCCGGCCAATGCACCAAGAATATGTAGCAGTGAAGTGCATACAATGAATAAAACCAGGAGTCAATTGCAGGTTCCAAGCCAATTTATTGTGCACAGGCTCAGACAGGAGTGCATCCAAAAAGGACTGAGCAATGGTATACAGAAGCAAATTCCTTATATACAATTTTTACAGTTTGATACAGGCAAACTTTCTATTGGTCCCAACGCCCCTTGCACCTGTCCAATCGGGGACCCTCTCTGGGCCTAGCTCCCTGTTCCCCCCTTCTCAGGCTATTCTAACAAAGGCATAGTCTTAGATATTGATACATTTCTACTTCAAGGACATTTCTAGCTCAGAGAATGCAAGACCAGTTCTATCATCAGCATAAAGGAATTATACAAACTTTTCAAAAGCAGTTTAAAGCATTTTAAGGCAGTTTCTCAGACTCTGGTTCCTCTCAGCACTACTCCCAGGTGGGGGTTAGGATCTAGGCCTAGTTTACAGGCCATAGCCTACCACACTACTTCTGGAGAGAGATCTGCAATTGTGAGTATATACTTCTGGGAATTTTCTGAAAGTTCTTCTTTGTACTAAAGCTAATTAATTTGTGATCCCATTGTTTTTTATTAAATCAGTCAGGGCCTAGTAGCAGCATTTTAAGTTTAAATTTAAAACACAGAAGAGAACTTTCTGGTTACATTCCATACCCAGCAGAGAGCTTGTAGTTTAAATTAAATAGTCACTTGGGGCCTAGTTTCAGCAAAGTACTTTTAGTTTAACTTTAAAATACAGAAGAGAGCTTTCTGGTTAAATTTAGAACCCAGCAGAGAGCTTGTAGTTTAAATTTCATAATAAGTCAGAGCCTAGCAGCAGCAAAGAGCTGTAATTTAAATCAAATCAGAATATAACTTAGCATAAAAGGCAAAACAGGGTCAGTACTCTGTGAACAACAAAAAGTCTTCTAGAGACCTTTACAAAGAGGCCTTCTACCTAGGGGGCAAGAGACCGGTGAAACTTTTTCAATAGATGTTAACACTAGGTGGCAGGTCAAAAGGCCATTTTGAAAGACTCCTTCTATCCAAGCAAGGACTGTTAATCACCCAGGAAGTTGGTCACAGCTTATCTCAGAAGCACAGGACAGGGTACTGTGTAACAGCCCTCTTTTAATAAGTGTTATTTCCCTTAGGGGCACTAAGAGGCAACAAGGCGATAGTGGAGAGACTGAATGAATTCTTTGCTTCAATCTTTACTGAGGAAGATGTAGGGATGTTACCCATGACTGAAGTGGTATTTAAGGGTGCGGAAGAATTGAAGGAAATATCAATACATCGGGAAGATGTATTACAACTATTAGATAAACTGAAGAGTAGCAAATCACCTGGGCCGGATGGTATACATCCAAGGGTGTTGAAAGAACTGAAATATGAGATTGCAGACCTGCTATTAGTAATTAGTGAATTTTTATTAAAATCATCTGTAATAACTGAAGATTGGAGGATTGCCAATGTAACGCCAATTTTTAAAAAAGGGCTCCAGGGGTGATCCAGGAAACTACAGACCGGTGAGGCTGACGTCAGTACTGGGAAATATGGTAGAAACCATCATAAAGAAAAAAATTACTCAGCATGTAGATAGTCATGGCCTAATGGGAGACAGCCAACATGGCTTTAGACAAGGAAGATCTTGTCTTACTAATCTGTTATGTTTTTTTGAAGGTGTGAATAAACAGGTGGACAAAGGTGAGTCGGTTGATATAGTGTATCTGGACTTTCAGAAAGCCTTTGACAAGGTCCCTCATCAGAGACTTTTGGCATAACTAAAGAGTAATGGGATAGAAGGCAGTGTACTATTGTGGATCAGGAACTGGTTAAAAGATAGAAAGCAGAGGGTAGGGCTAAATGGCCAATTTTCCCAATGGAGAGAGGTGAATAGTGGTGTACCCCAGGGATCTGTGCTGGGTCCGCTACTTTTTGACATATTCATAAATGACCTGGAAAATGGAATAACAAGTGAGGTTATCAAATTTGCAGATGACACAAAACTATTTAAAGTTGTTAAAACCCAAGAGGATTGTGGAAAATTGCAAGAGGCTCTTGATAAATTGGAAGACTGGGCATCAAAATGGCAGATGAAATTTAATGTGGACAAGTGCAAAGTTATGCACCTAGGGAAGAACAACCCCAACTATGGTTACACGATGCAATGTTCCACATTAGGAGCCACCACACAGGAGAAAGATTTAGGCTTCATTGTGGATAACATGTTAAAACCATCGGCCCAGTGTGCAGCGGTTGCCAAGAGAGCAAATAGAATGCTAGGTATCATAAGGAAAGTGATGGAAAATAAAACAAGATATTATAATGCCTCTATATCGTTCCATGGTGAGACCGCACCTTGAATATTGTGTGCAGTTCTGGTCGCTGTATCTTAAAAAGGCTATAGTGTTATTAGAAAAGTTTCAGAGAAGAGCTACCAAAATGGTAAAGGGGATGGAAGGATACTCCTATGAAGAAAGGCTAAAAAGGTTAGGGCTCTTTAACCTGGAAAAGAGACGGCTGAGGGGAGATATGATAGAAGTCTATAAATTAATGAACAGAGTGGAACGGGTAAACGTAGATCGATTGTTTACGTTATCAGAATATAGAAAGACTAGGGGACATGCAATGAAGCTACAGGGTAAACTATTTAAGACTAATAAAAGAAAATATTGTTTCACTCAACGTGTAATCAAACTGTGGAATTTGTTACCGGAAGATGTAGTAAAGGCTGTTAGTGTAGCTGGGTTTAAAAAAGGTTTCGACAAGTTCCTGGAGGAAAGGTCTATAAACCATTAGTAAGAAGGGACCCAGGATATCAATGCTTGACCCAGTACAAGCATTGTGGAACCTGTGTCTTTTGGGGAAACTGCTAGGTACGTATGACCTAGATTGGCCACTGTTGGAAACAGGACACTGGGCTTGATGGACCTTGGTCTGACCCAGTATGGCATATCTTATGTTCTTATCTGTCAGAAGAGCAGAGTTCCCGAGGAAGGGCATAGGAAGAGAACCGAAGAAAGGTATTGAGGAGCAGCAGAATGAGTGCACTTATAGGTCAGTAGGAGAAATTTGACCTAGATATGGAAACAGATAGGGAGCCAATGAAATGACTTGACCAAAGGGATTATATGAGCATATTGAGGCTGAAAGAAGATTAGTCACGCAACTGAGTTTTAAACAGATTGAAGGCAAAAGATGATTCAGAGGGAGAGCAGCAAGGAGGAGGTTTCAAAGTCTTGACGGAAGGTGACTGAAGTGGATAAGTGTCTTAATAGTGAGTTCAGAAACTAAAGAGTGAATTTTGCTGATGTTATAGATAAAGAAATGACAGATTTTGGCTATCAGTTGGATATATCTGGGGAAGGAGAGGGAGGAGTCAAAGATGACTGCAAGCCTGCGAGCCGAGGAAACAGGGAGAAGTAGAGCATTATCCACGAAGATTGAGAATGGAGGAAGGGGGGAGGTGGATTTAGGGGGAAAAAAGAATCTCGGTTTTGGCCATGTTCATTTTCAAACAGCAGAGATCCGGGCCTGGATTGCGGGTGAGATTTTGGGTGTAGAGAGAAATCTGAGAGTCATCAGCGTAAAGATGGTACCAAAAAACATGGGGGGAGGTGTACCAAGGGACTGGGTATAGAGAGAGAAAAGGAGTGGAGCCAAGATAGACTCTTGGGGTACACCAACTGAGAGTGGGATAGCAGTAGAGGAGGATCCACCAGAACATAAACATAACAAATACTAAAGGTGAAGTGGGAGAAATGAGAGAACCAGGATAGCGCAGCGCCCTTAAAACCAGACAAGCACAAGGTATCAAAGAGGCGATGATGGTCAACAATGTCAAGAAAGATAAGGGTTGAGTAAAGGCCCTTGAATTTTGCCATCTGTAAAAGAAAACAAACAGACTATGCTGCCTCCAGGTTAGAATCACTCACTTCAGCAAGAGGTTCGTCAGGAAGGAACTTACTGGGATGACACGGTCTAAGCTGATTAATGTGGACCCATTTAAGGGAGCCTTCCCTCTCAGTACTGGACTTCATTCGAATTTGATAAGCAACAGGGGAGGCTTTATCCACAATAGGAAATGGACCGTTCCAGCTAGGTAGAAATTTACAGTCTTTGACCTTATTCTTACCAAAATTGTAGTAGAATACCTTATCGCCAATCTGGTATTCTTTAGAGGTAGTCCTCAAATCATAGTAGGCCTTCCTACCCCTAGCAGCAGTGTCCAAATTCTTTTGGGCAAAGGCAAAGGCACTTTGCAAGTGTTGTCTTAAATGGGCAACATATTCATGAGCAGTTGTAGCAGCAGCGAGATTCACATCATTAGTCCTGTAAAGAAGATGAAGGGGTAAAACCATGTCCCTACCTGTCATCATCTCAAAAGGGGACACACCAGTAGCACGATGACGTGTGGCTCTGATAGCCATCAGGACCAAGGGCAGTTTGATGTCCCAGTCCTTCCCAGAGGAAGAAACATACTTTTTCAAGATACTGATGATAGTTTTGTTTGCTCTCTCCACCTGTCCAGAGGATTGTGGACGATAAGCAATGTGGACTTTGGCCTTCACACCTAGTACCTTCCACAGATGCTTGATGACTTGTCCCGTGAAGTGGGAACCCTGGTCGGATTCCACTCGCATGGGGCGGCCCCACCTGCTGAAAACATGGTTTAACAACAAGGTGGCCGTGGTCTCGGCAGTACAGTTGGGTGCTGGGATGCACTCGACCCACTTAGTAAATAAGCAGGTAACTGTCAACATATATTTGTTGCCTCGAGAGGATCGGGGCACGGGGCCGATCCAATCAATCTGGAGATCAGACCAAGGCATGGTCAGACCTCTGTTTCTCAAAGGTGCTCTATGAGAAGGAGCTGCAGGTTGAAATCTGCAACAGGTCAGACAACCTTTAGTATACAATTGAACATCTTGGTACATGTGGGGCCAGTAGGCCACTTGTTTCAACGTTTCATAGGTTATTCGGTCACCTCTATGACCAGCACAAGGTTCATCATGAGCGTGCTGTAACATAACTCCACGGAAGGCCCGAGGTACCACCCATTGCACAATACCATGCTTACTCGTCCGTATCAACAGATCTTTCTGGAGTTGGAACATGTCCTTGGAGATGTAGAGGATCCTCAGTTCCTCATTGTCCTGACAATCCTCCAGAGTTAATGGGTGTTCCTGGGGGTTCTGCAGAAAAAGGTAGAAACGTCCAAGAGTAGGATCTTGTTTCTGGGCTTGCACGAGGTCGAGATCTGTGCTCTCGCCACACCATTGAACCACAGGGGGCATGGTGGGTAATTGGGCTTGTCGCCGGGTAACTGCCGTCACCATTTGAAGCCCATTGGTCTCGGGAGCCTCCAACTGCCAGAGGTCTCCAGAGACAGCACCCTCCTTGGCAAGCAGATCAGCTAGATCATTTCCAATCTTGTCAGGATTATCAACATGGGAATGACCTTTCACTTTCTTCCAGTAGATGGTCATGTCATTTTCATGAGCTACCTTGTCCAAGGCCAGAATCAATCCAGCATGTTTGACAGGTTTCCCTTTGGAATTCAGCATATTGTTAGCTTTCCAAATGGGTAAGTGGGAAACAAAATTCTGTCTGACGTAGTCTGAATCAGTACAGATGGTTAGGGTGTGAACCCCTCCCTGAGCAGCAGACTGGAGAGGTGCCAGGGCTGCAGCTAGCTCTGCATACTGATTAGTCTTGGTACCCAGACGGTACTTGAAGGGTTCACAAGGGTGGTTCTAGTTCCAAACCACACCTATACCTGCTACCAGTTCATGGTCAGGCTCTCGACGGTAAGCACAACCGTCCACATACACCTTGGGGTAGCCTTTACAGAGGTTCTCATCATAAGGACGATGACGAGAAGGCTCAGGCGTACATGACTCCATATCGGTGTCTAAATTACCCACTAGAGGTTCTCTGGCAGTGCAATCGTGCAATTCAGCCAGGCCCTGTGCAGCGGCATCCTTGCGGTTTTGAGCATACCTGACCTCCAGGGGCCAGCCCTGAAGTGCTAAGGTCCAGGAGACAATGCGACTGTTTGACACTTGTCCCGATTTAATCCGTTCACTGCCTAGGAACTTGATGGGTTGGTGATGAGTCTCAACAACCAACCTCTCACCTTGGATATAACTGCGGAAATATTGGAGGGCCCAGACTGTGGACAACAAGGATTTCTCACAGTCAGAGTATTTCTTCTCCACTTCCGTTAAAGCTTTGCTGGCATAGGCAATAACTTTCCTATCTGTATCATGCATCTGGTACAGAACAGCACTCATAGAGTGATCGGTGAAACCTAGTTCCACGAAGAATTCTCTGCCACTCTCTGGATAGGCAAGACAGGGAGCTCGACTCAAAGCTGCCTTCAACTCTTCTAGAGCTGCCTCTTGGTCGGGATTCCATACCCAAGGTTCATCTCTTTTGAGGAGCTTGACCAGGGGTTGGGAAATATCCGCATATTGATCCACAAATTGGCGTGAATAATTGCAAATGCCCAAGAATGAGCGCAGCTCACTCACGTTGGTCGGACGTTTGAGTTGTTGCAAGGCCGCAATTCTCTTCCTTTGAGGCCGCAGTCCCTCAGCAGAAACTTCGTAACCCAAATAATTGAGGGATTTCCGGCACCATTGGCCCTTTGACAAGGACAGCTTTGCTCCCGCAGCTTTCAGTAGCTGGAAAACATGCTCTATTTCTTGCAAATGGTCAGTGAAACTGGTGCTCTTCACCAGAATGTCGTCTACATAGACGAGGGTGCCTCTTGTCTCAGCATCAGGCAAAGCCTTATGCAGGAAAATATTGAAGTCTGCTGGGGCATTCAAATAACCAAACGGTGTCTGATTCCAAGTATATTGTCGCCTACCGAAGGTAAAAGCCAGCTTATGCTGATCGTCGGGATGGACAGGTATAGTCCAAAATCCTGAGGCCAGATCCAGGCTTGTAAAGTACCTTGCACCCTTGATGGTGGCTAAGTTCTGTTCCAGATGTGCCATAGGCCATCTGGATAGAGGTACCTTTTTATTAAGCTGGCGATAGTCCAAAGCTAAGCGCCAGCTAGAGTCCTTCTTGATGACAGGCCACAGTGGGGCATTGTAAGTACTGTTGCATTGACGTATAATTCCCTTTTGTTCCAGGGAATTAATGATTTCCTGAACAGATTCATAGGAGGCCAATGGGATTTTATACTGCCTCACAAAGACGGGTTTACTGTTTGGATCCGTAGGAATACGGGTGTTATGTAGATCGGTGAGACCACAGTCATAGGTGTCAGTGGCAAATAGGTCCTTGTGACGGTACAGCAGTTCTTTTAATTGGGCCTTTTCTGACTCATCAGTGCAGGCGTCTGCTTCAGCAAGTTTTCCCGCAACCATTTCATCAAATCCCAGAACAGGATTGTTTGAGGGTATTTCAACCTTCTCCTCAATCTCATCTTGGAGAGAGGAGACCTGGATGGCTTGGACAGCATGAGGCTCCCCCCCCTGGTGGGTGAGGGAACTAACAGCCTCTTCGAGTTTACTTGACAAAATCAGATGGTCAGACTCGAGGTCCACCTGTGAGGTCACAGCACTATGTGGCCAGACAAACTGTAAGGTGAGGAGGCCTCGGGGTGAGGATCGTACACATGTAGGGGTTCCCCCCCCTTCACAGATGTTCCAGGAAACAGGGGCTTCCCCAATAATCTGGAGACTCAATTCCACACTTAGGAATGATTCTCCCACAAGGAATCCCAGAGGTTCGCCTTTCACAAGGTGAATGTGATCTGGGTTTGGATTGGTGAGCAATAAGTGTAAGGAGGGAGCTGTGACCTCCATGCAGGGTATGGGACCCATGGCTAGGCCCAGCTCCTCAAAACGTGAATTTGGACTGAAGAAGACCAAGTTGTCTGAGATCACTTGTCCTCGGGTCACCTGTATCGGCAGGGGACAATCCTGTACCCTCCCAGGTATGTGGATGTCTTCTGCACTGACCACTTCACAGACATGAGGAATAGTCTGACCAACCCGTAGGGATGGGCGGGCACCAGAGAAATCCACCGGATCTCCTTCCATCCTACTCCAGAGGATGTTGTTCACGAAATCCACATAAGTTCCCATTCGAACAAGGCAATCTGAGCCTAAGGAGAGGGGCACCTCAAGTCCTCTGATGATGGAGAAGGTGTGCCGAAAACCTTTGACCCCAACTTGCAAGGGGAGATTGCAGTAGCCCATTAATGTCTTGAGCCCTTCCCCAGGCACTTGGAACGAAGTTTTCGCTCCCATTACCCAATCAAGGGTAAGCTGTTGTTTGAGCCGATGGAAAAGAGACTCACTGATGAGGGAGTGGTCACAGTGGGGTAATAGGTAGGCCCTTTCCTTTTGGGACCTGCCCACCTGCACAGATATAAAGGGACCTGTCTCAGCCGAGAATATGTCCGTCAGTCTCCTAGGGTGATCTAGGCAGGGATGGGATGGAGGAGGGGTTTGCACCTCACAACCTTCCACAGGTTCCTTCAGGAATATCTGCAGGCAGTCAGTATCAAGGACAATGTTAGCTACTGAACCCACTGCAATTGCAACCACGTCGCTGATGCCCTGATCCTCATCTCCAGCCCTTTCATACTGGAGCTGAAGGATGTGGGGATCTGCTGACCTCTGGAAATTAATCCTGATGGACTTGTTTGTGCGTTCCACTGAACAAGGACCACTGACTCTGCTGTCATGTTTTACCCTAGCATAAGGTATGGGATGTGTGACCTGTGTCCAGATCACTTCCTGGACGTAGTCCAGAATGGGGCGTAACCGTTTCAGGAGCTCATTGCCAATCAGGAATTCTTCCCCAGGGCACTTAGTAATGATTACAGGATGTTTCACCTGTAATTTTCCAATTTGGAGGTTAAGCCAGACCAGCCCCATAGACTCTATGGGCTGATTCCCATAAGCTGCGAGTGACAAATCACTGGGTGTGACGTGTAGGGTCCTCTGACTCCCCAAGGAAGCAGTGAGTCTATCAAAGAGACTCGAGGTAATCAGGGTAGCCTCAGAGGCTGAATCTATCAGGCCCTCACAGAGAAAAGCCTGCTGAATTGTAACAGGAACAGTGTACCTCTGTCTTTTTGGCTTGAGTTTACCCAGAAAGTACTTGTGCTTCCTGATGGTGTCAAAGGCTGGACCCTCGCTGTCCATGGCAGGACTGTCACTCTGTGTCCATGGGGTGGCATCTCCGGCTTGCTGCACCTGTGGAATAGTGACCTGTGGGACAGAAACAAAGTCGGTTAGTCAGTCAGACGCCTTAGAAGGGGAAGAGGAGTCAACCAGTTCCTCCTCCGGCTTTTGAGGTTTTGCTCGGGGCTTAGGAGGTGCACTACTAGCAGGAGCCTCCTGTGAGGAGCTGAATGCAATGCTAGCCTTCATCATATCTGTCAGCTCGCTTATTCTCTTCTCCAGTTCCAGGAATTTGTCAAAACCGGGTTTTCTCTTCCAGTTCCGGTTCTGTGGAGTGAAACGCTGATTCCCAGCGCGCTGCTTAGACCCAGATGACTGGTTATTCTGGGGTGGCCTGGGAGGATTCTGTGAAACAGAAGGAGAAGAGTTATTTTCTAACGAAAGAGTGGATTTTACAGCACTAACACACTGTTTTGGCTCTCTGGCCTTGTTGGGAGCCCTTACTGAGCTGCCGGTATTGGTTGCTCTCATGTTGGAAACAGCTTCCCAAATCCACTCAGCATGTTCTATCACACGTGACAGGGGTTCGTGACGCTTGTCAGACATATAGGGCTTGATAGATGGAAGGAGCAACTGACAGTAAAGATTACGAAACTCCTGATGGTGTTCTATAGTTTCCCAGGAAGGGTCACTCTGAAAGAAAGTCTGCCTAAGTCTGTAAGCAAACTCTCTGGGAGTTTCATTTTCCCTATGAGTCATACTAAATGCTGCCTGCTTTGCAGCAATATCATCAGGGTATGGGCCATAATGTTTCTTTAGTGCCTGTTCAAAAATGACAATGTCCTTCTTTTCATCATCTGCCATGGCCCGAATAAATTGCTGGCAAGGCACATCAAAAGACCATGGAAGATACAAAACCATGTCCTCCCCCCTGGTAATGTTCAGAGCCCGAAAGGCATCTTTGACTGCAGCTAAATGTTCATTTATGGTGGCATGACCAGTTTTTCTCAAAAGGAGTGACCATGCTCCGCAAGGTCTTGATAATTTGTAATTGTGCGACAGATGCCCCGTCATTTGTGTGTTTCCCTTGCAGGACACGGGAGCATAAGGCATTTTGCGTCCCTTCAGCTCCCTCTGGTGGTCGCTGCTGGTAAAGTTTGCCATCACCAGGGAGACTTCTCACCCCCCCCCCTCCACCTCTCCCTGTATGGGGAGGGGTCGAGAGTAGGGTGTTTCACACCGCCCAGTTTCTCTCCTGTGCTCATGCGTTGATGGGAGAGAACTGACTCTGTTCTGGAAAAGCTGCCGTTCTACACTGGGCAGGGTTTCCAGTGGCAACCTGTCGTCATCTACCCTCTGGTACTTCGAGAAGCCGAGAGGGCTGAAATTCTCCCTGTACTCTGTCTCATTACTTTGAGAAGTGGACATGCACGCTAATTCAAAACAGTCAGCTCTTAACTGCTGGATTTCTAGGTTAACTCTCTGCACTGCCTGCCCACATTCCTGACGTGCAGCAGCAAGCTGTCTCTCGAGACCAGCCGATTGCTGTTTCACTGCAATCAGAGCAGTCTCTGTCTCAGTTAACTGAGCCATCAGAACTCTCTCTCGCTGCTCAAAAAGAGAAGCGAAATCTGTTAGTCTCCTGGTCCGGGCGGCCAGTTCAGAGCTACAAACAGTCAGAAAGTGCACTTCTGTTTGATCTAAAGCATTCCGCTGCCTGAGAGCGGAAACCTGATCCAGCCAGCCTTCTGTGTGAACCATCGTAAATCTATAGCTGAGACAGGCTGTAAAAACAGACACAGGGCACGGCTAGAGAATTCTCTAAGGCAGAGAGCCTGTAATCTGGGTTCTGTCGTCTGTCTCACAGACTATGCTCTCTGGTTTCAAAAACCATAGCATAAACAGAAAGATTACACAAATTCTGAAACGTGTAGCACATTCAGAAAGACTCATCCCTTGGAAGAGACCCCATATGTCGGGTATATTCGTAGCACAAAAATAAGTTAGACTCTCTGTTGTTGTCTAGGGGAGATAGCTACCAATATACAGCCCCAAGGTTCGGAAGTTATTCTGGTAATGAGCCACGAAAGAATTCTGGTCTGCAGATATATATATTAGACTTTATTATAGGCAACCCAGTAGAAAAATATACACACACATATAGCAATTTGTTATGGTACAGATATACAATTAGACAACGTAAGAATTACAGATAAGTAACCAGACGTCACTGATTCGCTCTGCACTTAGGGAAAGTAAGAAATATATTGCTAACCCCTTTGCCCTTCCAGGAGGAGAGAGATAAGCTAGTACCTTAGCTCCGTTGGCACTCAGAAGCAGCTTCTTGCTGGTGCGGGCTCTAGCCTCGTCAGGTGAGCCGCAGTAAGTCCGAACCGGAGGGATCAGTGAAAGTCTTATCTCAGACCTGTGGAGGACGGCCTAGCCCACACGTAGGCGAAAGGCTCAGGAATCAGGTACGCAGTGCACAGCAGCAGGACCGGTGCTGAAGTCTATGTCCAGGTGGGGAGAAAACCCCCCAACTCCTTCTCTCACCGCTACTTAGAACTTAGAACTTTTCCAGCGCAGAATGCAGAATTCTGTGTGAGAATCCTCCGTCATAGGTCCGATGATTGGTTGGCAGCAGGCAGTCTGAGGTGTTCTCAGCGAATCAGAAGGTAGATGATGCGCAGCGTCTTGCAAACAAAGGAGCCATGGTAAAAGTCAGGCAGAAGCAACAGTATGTCACTTCTGGGCATGTACAAGTGTCCAAGGCCAGCCACAGACAATAGCCTCTGTATGCAGGCACACGTAGAAACGCTGATCCAGCAGTTGCTGGGAAGTCAGGCTGTTTGTAGCTGAACACAGCAAAAGTGAAGTGAAGAATCCATCTTGTTTGGTGCAGTTTGGTTCAGGCCTGAGTGGCTGAGCAGGCCAGAGATTTGCATGTAGAATTGCAGGGGTACCAGCCCTAAAGAACAGGTCACTGGAGACTTTGGCAAGAGTCGTTTCAGTAGAATGTAAAGGACAAAAGTCATATTGCAATGGATCCAAAAGAGCTTGAGAGGAGAGGAAGTCAAGGCAATGATGGTGAACCTCATATTCAAGTAGTTTAGAAATGAAGGGGAGGAGGGAGATGGATCGATAATTAGAAAGACAGGTAGGATCTAATGAGGTTTTCTTGAGGAGAGGTGTAACTACAATCATCTTGAAGCCTGAAGGAACAGTTGCAGTGGAAACTGATAGGTCGAGAATATGAGATAGAAGAGATGACAGTGGAGGAGATGGAACTTAGGAGATGGATGGGAATAGGATCAGGTAGTGAGTTTGTAGGAGGAAAGATGTGTGGTTTCCTCCTCAGAGATCTTAGAAAAGGAAGAAAGGATGGCAGAGGTTGAGGGAAAGAGGGGATGGGGCAGACTTCATGAGGAATTTGAGTGTAATCTTGTAGACATTGTCATGGAAATAGTCAGTCAAAGTTTGGAAAGACAGGGAAGAAGGAGTCGGAGGTGGAGGCACCTTGAGGAGAGAGTTGTAAAAAGACGGTGAGGGTCAGAGGCAGGAGAGTTAGGCTAAAAAGGTTAGGACTCTTAATCTTGGAAAAGAAACGACTGAGGGGAAGATATGAGAGAGGCCTATAAATTAATGAATGGAGTGGAATGGGTAAACATAGATCAATTGTTTACTCCTTCAAAAGATAGAAGATTAGGGGACACACAATGAAGCTACAATATGGAACATTTAAGACTAATCAGAGAAAATATCTTTTCTCTCAGCACGTAATCAAACTCTGGAATTCGTTAGTGTAGGATGTAGTAAAAGCTATTAGTGTAGCTGGGTTCAAAACAGGTTTGGATGAGTTCCTAGAAGAAAAGTATATAAACCATTGCTAAAAAAGACTGGGGAAATCCACTCCTTACCCCTGGGACAAGCAAATTGGACTGTGTCTACCTTTGGGAATCTGACAGGTTCGAAACCGGATACTGGGCTTGATGGACCCTTGGTCTGAACCAGTATGGCATCTCTTATGTTCAGAACTCTTATTTATATGACACCATCCCCACTACACACACACATGTGCACTTATGGTATTTTGCTACTGCCTGCTGTTTGTGTGCTCATTCAGTACGTGCTCCCTCGACCAAGTCTTCCTATTTTAATATAAAGTTCTTGCAATTGCTGCCAGCTCCTTTCATCAACCTACAGCAGTCCCATCACACTTCCCTCCATCCCTGTCCCATTTCTCTCCTTCTCCCCTAGGACAGACACTCACTAGCTCCACTGGCTTTCTACAGGATTTGCCCAGTTAGGGTTGCCAACTTTTTCACCGAGAAAAACCCGACAACTTTGGCTCGCCATGCTCCACCCATTCTCCTTCCCTAGTCCCACCCCTGCCCTGCCCCCAGCCCCACCCACAAAAATTACCGAGGATACGTGTAGGCTAACTTCCTTTGTCAGATAATAATTAAACTGGGAACCCCAAAATCCAAACATGAAATGTACAACACTGGAGAAATAAAACTATAAAGTAATTTCCTCTTGCACTAAACAAAAACGCAAAGATGTTAGCAATACACACTTCCCAGACCAGACATATTCCAGTTAATAAATTCAAAATAAAAAGTATTTTTCTACCTTCTGTTTGGGCATTTCATTTTTCAGTTGCAATTGCTCCAGTCACTTTCTTCTGGTTTCTTCGTGTCTTCTCCGAGCTATCCATTTGTCCTTTCTTCTCTTTTAGATGTTTTCCATTCTCTCTCTATATCTGCTTTAACATACTGATTGTTTCCCTTTTGCTCTTTCCCCCAATTCTTTCCTTATCCTTTATCATCCATTTAAATTTCACTCTTCCATTCTCAAGCCCCTCTTACTCTCCCAATACCCGACCCATCATAGACTTTTCTTCCACACAAAATATTTTTCCCCTCTCCATTCTCATTCCCCATCCATTCTAGTCCTCCCCCAAAATCAGTTCCCTTATAGTTCTAGACCCACCCAGCATCCACTCCCTTCTAGTCCCATTCTCCCATGCCCCACATCAGCCCATTTCCAGTCCTATTCCAGCTCTTCATAAGCCCATTTCCAGTGCTAGCCCTCACATCACAGGCCATTTCCAGTCCTAGCCCCTGCCCCCCAAACACAGCCCATTTACAGTCCAAGTCCCCCATCACAGCCTATTTCCAGTCCTAGGCCCCCCACCATCACAGCCCATTTGCAGTCCTAGCCCCCCCCCCACCATCACAGCCCATTTGCAGTCCTAGCCCCCCCCACCATCACAGCCCATTTGCAGTCCTAGCTCCCCTAATCACAGCCTATTTCCAGTCCAAGTTCCCCCTCCCTCCACCATAGCCCATTTCCAGTCCACGTTCCCCCCCCCCATAGCCCTTTTCCAGTCAATGTCCCCCCCCCATCACAACCCATTTCCAGTCCATGTCCCCCCCCCCCCCATAGCCCTTTTACAGTCCACGTCCCCCCCCCAACACAGCCCATTTCCAGTCCAAGTCCCCCCCATAGCCCTTTTCCAGTACAGGTCCCCCCCCCATCACAGCCCATTTGTAGTCCCCCTCCTCCCGTGCAGCTGCTGCTCCTGCTTCTTACTGAGCAGCAGCTGCAATAAAGTTAATTTAAAGTAAGGAAACCTGTGAGAAACCCTCAGCTCCTATGAAACTCCTTCTGCAGGGTCCCTGGCTGAAAAGGAAGTGACATCAGAGGGGCGGACACTGCAGAAGGAGTTTCATAGGGCCGGAAGGCCCCTCACAGGATTCCTTACTTTTAAATTAACTTTATTGCAACCGCTGCTCTGTAAGAAGCAGCAGCAGCGGCTGCAAGGGGGGGCCAGGACTGTGATCGCAATCGCGATCGCAAGCACAAAGCCGGTTTTCTGCTCTGGCCGCTCCCGATCTCGCAGCCAGAACAAAAAACCGGCTTTTCAATGGCCGGTTTCGGTTCTCTGCCGGCAGCCAGCCCCGACCACAGGAAAACCGGCCAGGCCAGCTGAAAACCGTCTGGTTGGCAACCCTATGCCCAGTACCCATTACAGAACTCATCCACCCCCTACCCCACCTGGCACAGAACAGTCACTTGCACAGCACAGGAAGTTCTTTCTAGTTCAGGCCCTTCTTTCCTGTGACTAGAGTTGCTTTCCATAGCTGCTGCCCTCATTGTCATCCCATTAGCTGGATCCCATCTACAGTCTCTGATGCTCTTCCGGTCCAGGTTGATTGTCTTGCTGGTGCCATTTAAGCAAGAGGAAGGACTGGAGAGCTGCAGATTGAGTTCTAAGCTCTGGATAATGTTCAGACATTTCAGCCATCCTTCCAGCTTCTAGACATTTAAAGCAAAAATCTGTTCAGTCCTGAAAAACCAAGACAATTAGCAAGCCAAGCCTCCTAAATCCTGAAAGAGACCCTCTAAAAATTTGGGCCCTGGGTATGTGCTTAGCTTGCTTATGCTTTAATCTGGCCCTGAGAACCGACTTTCATACTAAAAATTAACAAACCACTAAGACTAGAATTCTGAAAGAACTTGAAAATGAAATGACATACTTATTACTATAATCTGTTATCCTTCATTAAGATCAGCAATAGCAGCTGAGATATGGAGGGTAGCCAGTGTTATAAAAGGGAAGGCTCCAGAGGTGATTTAGAAAACTATAGGACAATGAGCTTGTCATTGCCAAGCAAAATGTAGAAGTTATTCTGAAAAATAAAATTATTGCCCATGTTAGTAACATAGTGCTCTCACATGGTTTGCAGCTTGTCGTGCTGTGAGGGCTTTCGTGCATCAGTGATGCTGAGAGCTAAACTATCGGTAGTTTAACTACTGGCAGGGTCTCCCAAGATGGACAGGTCTCATCTGAAGTGCCAGACCAAAACAAACCACCCATCTGAGCAGCAGCAGAATGGGATAGTGTTGGCAGTGGAGGATCACATATCTGTGACAACGGCAACAACACCAAACTTAAACTGCGCGGAAGAAAGGCCCGGCAATCTACTTCTGTATCTTGCCATGAAAACCCAATGAATAGTTACAAAAAACAAATTGTGCTATAGTGCTGGAAGATGAGACCCCCAGGTCAGAAGGCACTCAAGTAGCTACTGGGGAAGAGCTGAAGACTTTTCAGAGTAAAGCCAGCATTTATGATGTGGTTGGATCAAAGCCCTCGGGAAGTCTGACTGCTGATGTAGCTGCGCATGAAATGAGAGTCAGAAGCTGTAAAGATGTCTTACGCATTGGAACATGGAACGTACGAAGCATGAACCAAGGGAAGTTGGAGGTGGTCAAGAATGAAATGGAACGTGTACAACTTGATCTATTGGGTGTCAGCGAACTGAAATGGACTGGCATGGGGCACTTTGCATCAGATGATCACATGGTCTACTATGTTGGAAATGAAAGACAAAGAAGAAATGGTGTTGCATTTATATTAAAGAAGAAACTTGCAAGAACTGTAATGAAATACAATGCAGTCAGCGAATGCTTAATCTCTGTTCGTCTAAGAGGAATGCCTATCAACACAAATATAATTCAAGTATATGCCCCAACAACAGCTGCAGAAGAGAATGAAATTGAAGAGTTCTATGAACAAGTACAAGCTGAAATTGACAGAACATGCAATCAGGATATCCTGATAGTCATGGGTGACTGGAATTCAAAAGTTGGCAACAAAGAAGAAGGCAAAGTAGTTGGAAAATATGGACTGTGATAAGGAAGCTTATCATAGTTCAGGAAGGAGCTATAGTAGAGGTGAAGTGACTCTGAACAAGCAACCTGTCTGTTCTGGTAGAAATAATAAAACAGAATGTTTCCATAAAAGACTACCAGTCCCAGAATGCACCAGGTTTTCAACAGCCATTAGAAGAGCTGAAGTGGGGAAACGTGTGTTCAATCAGGAGGGCTATGAGGTAATCCCCAAGCACTCATCTCCAAGGGCAAGGCTTGATTCAGCACAGCTGCGCTGTGCTAGGGTGGAGCATTCATCTAAGCAGGATAAAAGAAAAGCTTATTCTACAGAGAATCATGAGAGGGATGTTCATCTGAATCAGAATGATCTTCTTGAGGAGAGGCATGATCATCTGGATCAGAAGCACCTTGTTCATCCTGATCATCATCAGAAGAGGCCAGAGCTGACGGACAGAGAGAGAAACACTTTGGAAGAAAGAAGAGAAAAGCATTTGGAAAGTCTAAAGGAGTCCAGAGCAGTACGTATACTGGGAGGCATTCCAGAGGCAAGCATACACCATTGGACTGGGGAAAGCCAGAGGAGTGGGGCTGCAGAGCCAGGAATCCCCAGACGGCACCTGTGAGGGAGATGGCTGCACTTGGAAGGGACCCTAAGACCAGTGCCAGAAGGTATGTGAAGAGAGATCCAGTGTCCAGGGATCTTGATTGGAAGGCTGGACGTAAGAACTGGATTACATACTGGCCAGGATATTTAGAGAAGAACTCTAACAGCAATAGAAGCTCAGGTATGAACACTGATCTATGCCCTAGTTTTTCATTGGGAAGACAGCAGGGAAACAAGTATTGTCTTGAGAGTGCTCCATTGAGAAATTCCTCTGTGCCAATCCATGACATGGAATCTATGATAGAAGAGGGAGATGTTGAAGTAATAGAAAGTAAACCAGCCAAGAGGGTTTCAGCTGGTAATTGTTAGCAATTGAGCCTGGCCTAATTGCCAGTGAGCTCTGAAGGGACACTTATGAGTGTGTGTGAAGATACAAGAGGTGATCCCTGAAAAAGAACAGTTTTTTCCTACTTTGTGGGCTTTTGTTTGTTCTTTGAAGCACTGCTAAGATATTAGCAGGTGCCTACAGAAAAGACCTTTTGGTTCCCATCCAGGTCTTTATGCTTTGATTTGATTGCTTAACAAGTTCAGATGTTGTTTTTCCTTATTTTGTTTTCTAAGCATGATACTGAAAGCAAGTATTCCTTTTTTATGTGCTACCAAGTATATCTGTGTTGGGAGAAATAACCCCATAAATAAAATATCTTCTTGGCTTTACCCTTGAGCAAGCACAACTAATTTATTGTGAATGGCTGAATCTGGTATGAATGGACTACATTTCCCACAATCCTTTGCAAGTCATATTAATATTTGCCTTTGCCAAGACTGTGGACATTCTCACCCAGTGCCCCCGTTGACAGGACTTGACAACAGAAATGAAGCTGGAGAAAGACTGATAGAATTCTGCAAGACCAATGATCTATTCATCTCAAACACCTTCTTCTAGCAACTCAAGCGACGACTGTACACATGGACTTCACCCAATGGATTATATAAAAATCAAATTGACTACATCTGTGGAAGTCAACGATGGAAAAGCTCTGTAACATCAACAAAGACAAAACCTGGAGCTGACTGTGGTACAGATCATCAACTACTAGTATGCAAACTCAAGCTAAAGTTGAAAAAGAGCAAACCACTCATTAATGCAGCAAAATATGACCTTGAGAATATACCACTGGAATTTAAAGACTGCCTGCAAAATCGATTTGCTGCTTTAGATACAAATGACAGAGCTCCGGAAGAGTTATGGAATGACATCAAGAAGGTTGTGTTGGAAGAAAGCGAGAAGTCTGTACAAAAGGTGAAAAAGCAAAAATGGCCAAAATGGATGACGGAAGAAACTCTGAAAATTGCCCAGAAACGCAGAGAAGCTAAAGCCAGAGGAGAAAGAAAGACAATCGCGGAACTCAACAGAGATTTCCAACGTGCAGCAAGACAGGACAAGGAAAAGTACTACAACGACGCATGCAAGGAAATAGAAGCAGAAACTATTAGAGGAAGAACAAGATCGGCTTTCCTAAAGCTACGAGAGTTAAAGAAAAAGTTCCAGCCTTGAATTGGAATGTTACAAGATGCTCAAGGTTCTATGTTGAATAATGCTGAGAAGATCAAGAGAAGGTGGAAGGAATATACAGAGTTTTTATATGATAAAGATCAAGTGGACCAACAGCCGTTTCAACCTGTACCTTATGATCGGGAACCATTGGTGATGAAAGAAGAAGTTGAAGCAGCATTGAAAGCCTTATCAAAGAACAAAGCACCAGGCATTGATAACATTCCATAGAAGTATTGCAGCAATCTGATGCAGCTGTTACCGTACTTACAAGGCTCTGCCAAGAAATATGGAAGACAACATGGCCAACTGACTGGAAAAGATCTGTGTTTATACCAATACTAAAGAAAGGTGATCCAACTGACTGTGGAAATTATCGCACAATTGCTCTGATCCCACATACCAGCAAGATTCTACTGAAGATTATTCAAAAGAGACTACAACCATACCTGGAACAAGAACTACCTGAAGTGCAAGCAGGGTTCAGGAAAGGGCGAGGAACGAGAGACATCACTGCGGATGTGAGATGGATCCTTGAAAAGACTAAAGAATACCAAAAGGATATCTATTTGTGCTTTATCGACTATAGCAAGGCTTTTGACTTTGTAAACCATGAGAAACTCTGGGCCACATAAGAAGCATGGGTATACCAGAACACCTGATCGTTCTCTTGCGCAATCTGTACATTGATCAAGAAGCAACAGTTCGAACGGAACAAGGAGAAACAGAATGGTTTAAAATAAGCAAAGGTGTAAGACAAGGCTGCATACTTTCCCCCTACCTGTTTAATTTATATGCAGAACAAATCATCAGAGAAGCAGGACTGTATGAAGACAACAGAGGTGTGAAGATTGGTGGAAGACTCATCAACAACCTTCGCTATGCTGATGATACCACATTATTTAATTTATTTATTTAACAGTTCTTATACACTGCACTATTTGTTATCAGTGCGGTTTACATAAAACAGAGTTTTACTCGGATATTTAGGACATGTCTTGAGTTTACAAATAACAGGGAACGTAACATGGGCTTACAACTGGGGGTAAACTATGTACAATCCAACAGAAACATGATTGCAAATTCTATTTACGTTATGGTAACACATGTGTAGACTATATGGTTGCATTAACTGTTCAATGGGAAGTGTGATTGGTTTGTCAACATTACTGGCTGAAAGTGAAGATGATCTGAAACATTTGCTTCTCACAATCAAACAACATAGTCTGTCAGACGGCTGCCTGGGGTGAGAACCTTCACAGTCTTGACGATGCATATATTTATATGATTCTTGCAAGGTATTGTGGGTAATGTAGTTCATTCACTCCAAACACAGCTGCAAACAATAATTTAGTTGTGCACCAGTGGTAAAGCCAATAAAATACTTCTTTTATTGTTGGGGTTATTTCTCCCAGCACAAGTATGCTTGGTAGCATATAAATTAGGTTACTTGCTTGCAGTGTTTAACTTGATAACATAAAGTCAAAAATCAAATCAGGAAAACAACCTTCAACTTGTCAGGCAATTAGCTAATGTTTTCTTAGCATATAACTACCAAATGAAAAGCCACAAAGAAATAAATAAACTGTTCTTGTTAGGTTAACTTCTGATTATTTTCCACACAGATCCAGCAGTGATTCTCTCCTTGCTCACAACAATTAGGTGCAGCTCAATTGCTATCAGTTGTCCAGCTGAAACCCTTTATCTGGCTGGCTGATACTGTGTGAGCCCAAATCCTGCTTTAAGAGCTGTTCTTAGTGGAATAAAGAACAAAGTTATGTTTCTTTGTGATGGCTGATGTGCTTTCTCACAGAAAGTTATCAATAGCATTTGGATAGAGAGCAGTCCATATAAACTGTACCTTCATCTGATATTATTCCCCCTTCATCAACAAGCATAGGGTCACTATCATAAATTGGCACAGATTTATTTATTTATTTATTTATTTAACAAGTTTTTTATACCGCCTTTTCCTTCAATCAAAGCGGTCACAAGAAATACAAGGTATAAACAAGGGAAACAAACAGTATAGACATGACAACATATGGTAATGTAGGAAAAATAACAAGGGTTAACAAAATAGTGGATTATTTATAAAATATATACAATAGATGATATCTTAGTCATTTGTTGATCCATAGTGCTCAATAAAAAGTAAAGTTTTTAATTGCTTACGAAAGTCACTTAAAACATCAATTGCACGTAAATCAGGGGGGAGAGAGTTCCAAATCAAAGGGGCAGCCAAAGAAATTGCTCGTTGTGATGTACATTTGCGTGATTTAGCGAAGTTTCTTGGGGTATTGAGGGTGTTTGAGGTGGATAATCTTCTAGGTCTGTTGCTGGTATCACGGGATAAGAGGGCATGGAGGCTGGTTGCAGAACTGTTGTGCTTCATTTTGAAGATGTTTATGATTAACTTATACTTTATGCGAAGGGTTATAGGGAGCCAGTAGAGATCTTTAAGGATGGGGGTAATGTGGTCATGATTAGTGGAACCGTTAATTAATCTGGCTGCTGTATTCTGTGCCATTTAAAGAGGTTTGAGAGCATGTTTTCACAGCCCATTGTAGATAGGGTTGCAAAAATCCAGAATGGGGGTAATAAGTGCCTGGCAGACTGTACGAAAGTGTTCATTAGAGATAAGAGGCTTGAGGCGTCTAATTATTTTAATTTGGTAATAAGCGCTTTTAACAGTTTTCTTTATGTGAGATCGCAGGTCTAGCTTCTTATCGAGGGTTACCCCGAGGTATCTTACTTCATCCTTAATTGGAATCTCAGTACTGTTGCATGTGATGTACGGTGGGGGATTAAAGTTGGTGTTTCTAGTGACAATAAGTGCATCAAAAGAATGCTTATTCCCCTGCTGTCTTTCACTGTTATAGCTAGGGTCTGGATCAGTGTTCATACCTGAGCTTCCCTTGCTGCCATAGTTCCTCCCTGTATAGCCTGGCCAGTATGTAGTCCAGTTCTTATGTCCAGCCTTCCAATCTTGATCCCTGGACACTGGATCTCTCGTCACATACCTTCTGGCATAGGTCTTAGAGTCCCTTCCACGTGCAGCTGTCTCTCTCACAGGTAGCCACTGGTGATTCCTATCTCTGCAGCACCATTCCTCTGGCTGACCCCAGTCCAATGGTCTATGCTGGCTCTTGGAATACCTCCCAGTATAGGTACTGCCTTGGACTCTTCTAGACCTCTCAATGGCCTTTCTTCTCTTCCTTCCAGAGGGTTTCTTTCCTTCTCTATCCGTTTTGTTTGGCTTCTGCTTCTCCTGATATCCAAAGTGATCATGAAGATGATGAAGCTGCTCCTCTTGCTTGTGATCTGTAAAATAAACTCTATTCTTATTCTGTCTTGATGAGGGCTCCTCCCTAATACAGCGCAGCTGTGCTGAATCATGCCCTGCCCTTTGAGATGAGTGCTTAGGGATTACCTCATAGCCCTCTTGATTGAACACACATTTTCTCACTTCAGCTCCTCTCATGGCTGCTGGAAACCTGGTGCATTCTGGGACTGGTAGTCTTTTATGAGAAAATTCTGTTTTCTTATTTCTACCAGAACTGACAGGTTGCTTGTTCAGAGTCACATCATCTTTTCTATAGCTCCTTCCTGAGCTATGATAAGCTTCCTTATCACAAGTCTCAAAATGGGCCTGCACCTTAATGTAAAGAAGACAAAGATCATGACAACTGGCATAATCGGTTCATCGTTGAAGGAGAAGAAATTGAAATTGTGAACAACTTTAACCTACTTGGATCAACTATCAATAAAGAAGCAACAAGCAGTCAAGAAATCAGACGACGCATTGCTCTTGGCAGAATGGCTATGAAAGACCTAGATAAGATTCTCAAGAGCAGAGATGTCTCTCTCCATACAAAGATTCAACTTGTTCAAGCCATGGTATTTTCAATAACATCATATGGATGTGAAAACTGGACAGTGAAAAAGACAGACAGGAAGAAAATTGATGCCTTTGAATTATGGTGCTGGTGGTGAATACTGTGTATACCATGGACTGCCCGAAGAACAAACCAGTCAGTACTAGAGGAGATCAAACCTAAGCTTTCTTTGGAAGCTCAGATGACAAGACTTTGACTTTCATACTTTGGACACATCATGCGAAGAGAGAGATCATTAGAGAAAAACATCATGCTTGGCAAGATAGAAGGTCAACGCAAAAGAGGAAGGCCAGCAATGAGATGGATCGCTACAATAACAGCAGCTATGGGTACCAGTCTGTCAATAATGAGCCGCCTGACTCAAGATCGAACACAATTTAGGATAGCTATCCAGAGGGTCGCCATGAGTCGACTCCGACTTGATGGCATTTAACAACAACAACAACATTAACATAGTGAAATGAAGTGGCATTTTAGAAGGGATGTCTAAGAAAAATCTGGGTCATGCAGAGCAGATCGTCCAAAAACCAGGGGAGTGGCAGCAGTACCTTCTGAAATTGCTCTGACTCCACTCCGAAAAATGGAGGTCTCTGTAACTAGTCATGGAGGCAGGACACGTGCGATATGCAAGGGTGGGTATGTTTACAGGGGTAGGCCATTTCACAAACACAGACATCCCTGAATTGCACGGTCGCAAAGCCACATACTTGGACGTGATGACAGGGATATTTCAGAAGGGGGGTGACTTTACTGAGACTTGCATGTCCTGGCCTGCCATTTCAGATACTCTGACGTGCAGCAGAAGGCCAGTAATATATTTGGAGTTTACATTTTCGCTCAGGTAACAATATCTGTGGTGATGCAAGTGTATTATGCGCTTTCTCCTGGAAGAGTTGCATCCGTGAAATGAGCACTTTTTCAACATATTGTGGTCAGGAGCAGGTATAGGGATGGATGCTTACCAACCAGGGTCAGATATGCTTGTACTGTTCTGAAATCGCACATCCCTTGCTCCGCCCAGAGTCCGCCGTCTTACTAATCTGTTATGTTTTTTTGAAAGTCTTCAGTCTTGAAGGACTAGAAAAGGGTACTGTTACTTCTGGAGAGAGATCTGCAATTGTGAGTATATACTTCTGGGAATTTTCTGAAAGGAATTCTTTCTATTAAAGCTAATCTGTGAACCCACTATTTTTTATTAAATCAGTCAGGGCCTAGTAGCAGCAGTTTAAGTTTAAACTTAAAACACAGAAGAGAACTTTCTGGTTACATTTCATACCCAGCAGAGAGCTTGTAGTTTAAAATTAATAGTCACTCAGGGCCTAGCATCAGCAAAGTACTTGAGTTTAAATTTAAAACACAGAAGAGAGCTTTCTGGTTAAATTTAGAACCCAGCAGAGAGCTTGAAGTTTAAATTTCATAGTAAGTTAAAGCCTAGCAGCAGCAAAGAGCTATGATTTAAATCAAATCAGAATATAGCTTACCTCAGCAGCACGACAGCCCTCTTTTAATAAGTGTTATTTCCCTCCCTCCCTCCCTCCCTCCCCAACACCAACCCACCCCTGGGATAATCGTAGCTTTATAGGTACTTACACATCTTAAAAGACAGGAGGTGCTCTCAGGTGAAGCTCGTTACCCAAATCATTCATACACCGAGGACCTGAGATTAATTAAGCTTCAGGTGAACAAGGTATATTAAACGTATTCGGTACAGTTTTGTTAGTATAAATATCCATAGCAACCCTTAGTAAGTAAAGAACTTAAAGATCTAAACACAAACTTAAAACTAAGATGCAGACAGCAGTCCAGCAACGAGATGGGGGCTTTCCAGTCTTTTGCATTGAGTGTCACATGTATGATTTTCTCCCAGTCGGTGAGAGGTCTTACGTGTGCACTAGGTGCAAGGAGCTCTTTGCTCTCAGGGAACGAGTCCGTTCTCTAGAGGCTAGAGTAGCAGACTTGGAAAACATAAGAAAGAGAGGTACATAGACGAGACCTTATTAAAAGTCCTGTCCTGTGCTGCTGAAGTAAGCTATATACTTATTTGATTTTAAATTTTAAATTATAGCTCTTTGTTGCTGCTAGGCTCTAACTTATTATGAAATTTAAACTACAAGCTCTCTGCTGGGTTCTAAATTTAACCAGAAAGCTCTCTTCTGTGTTTTTAAATTTAAACTAAAAGTACTTTGCTGATACTAGGCCCTGAGTGACTATTAATTTACACAGAAACATGATGACAGAAAAAGACCACATGGCCTATCTAGTCTGTCCTTCCATAACAACTACAACAGTCCACTTTTTACCTTTAGAGATCCTCTGTGTAGGTCCCATGCTTTTTTGAATTCAGTTACTGTCCTCATCTCTACCACCTCCACTGGGAGACTATTCCATGGATCCACTACTCTTTCTGTAAAGAAATATTTCCGCATATCACTCCTGAATCTATCTCCCTTCACCCTCATCCCATGTCCCCTCGTAGGAGAACTTGCTTTCAATTGAAAGAGGCTCTCTCCCTGAACATTTATGTCATGGAGGTATTTAAACATCTCAATCATATCACCTCTAACCCGCCTTTCCTCTAAGGTGTACATATTGTCGCGCACCCCCTTGGTGGCCAGTGGTCGCAAGGGCAGGTGGGACATAAAATTTTATTGTTATGATAGGAGAGTCCTTTAAGAACCAAGTGGAACTTGGTCCTAGTGGTTTTAGCTCCAATCTTTAAAGAAATCCATGAAAGCAGAGTGGTGGGAAGAAAAAGGCATTTATTCCCTTTACGCATGGGTTCAAAATTGGGTTACAACTCAAAGCAAATGTCCTTAAATTCAGGAATGAAAAACTCGGTGTTTAAGGAAAAACTGTTAAACTTCACAGTATTAGCAGTGCTCAAAAACAGCTTCCAGCTTGAAACCACATTTTCATTATTCTTCTGCTTAGCAAATTAAAGACACTCTGAAGACAATACAAGCAGTTCATAAGTCTAGCAAAGACTCTATGCTGCTGGAAACACAGAGAGTGCAATCCATCTCTTCCTCTGATAAATGTTCAACCAGTTCCACTTGCATCGGCTCTGGAGAAGATATGTCTAACTCTGTGTCATCAGTTTCTTGGATAATACGTTCTGGAGGTTTATATATCTCCTGAAGCGCTTGCCAGTGTCTTGGGCCTAGCCTGGGGTGTTGGCCACGTGCTATATTAGGATTAGCTATGCTTTCTCTTCTCAAAGGTTTTACACTACCTTCCAAAGAACTTTTAAAACGTAAAGCTTTCTTCATAGGAATGTAATTAGCATACCGTGTACTGCAGCAGCATGAAGACAAGAGGTTTTCTCCTTTTGTTTGCTTCCCACACTCAGAAGCTTGGTGCCAATCTTTTCTTTGAAAGTTTGGTTTACCTTTCAGCCTTGGAATCAATTCCCCTGGTAAGCGCCTGCTTCTGCATAAGCCCAATTCCTGGCTTCCCTGCTCAGCCTGGCTCTGCTTTCCCAGCTGATTCTCCTTTGGTTCCTGCTTGCAATCAGTGTAGTGCTTTCGCCTCTGCCAGCAAACAGCTTTCTCTCCAGCTTGACCCGGTCCTTCCTTAGCCTGAGCCGGTCCTTCTTTAGCTCCTGGTGGTTCTCTCCTAGCTTGAGCTGGTTCTCCTCTAGCTCCTGGTGGTCTCTTTCCAGTCTTCCTCACTCTCCTTTATAAAGCACTCCTGCCTTTGAGGAATGTGAACTGTTTGTCAGGTGCTCTTGACCAGCTGGGCGTGGCCCTTCAGTCTCTCTGAACGTAGTCCTGCTCCCTCTAGCTGGTCCCTGTGAATATTGCACCTTGTGCACATCTTTTCCTTTCTGACAAACAGCTTCTTTTTTTTTCATCTTGGCTTTCATCAGCCCTTGCTGCATGACAATATTAAGATCCTTAAGTCTGTCCTCATATGCTTTATAATGAAGCCAATTAATCATTTTAGTAGCCACCCTCTGCACCGACTCCATCCTGTTCACATCCTTTTGAAGGTGCGGTCTCCAGAATTGCACACCATACTCCAAATGAGGTCGCACCAAAGACTTATACAGAGGCATTATCACCTCCTTTTTTCTGCTAGCCATTCCTCTCTGTATGCACCCAAGCATCCTTCTAGCTTTTGCCATCGCCTTTTCTACCTGTTTAGCTACTTTAAGACCATCAGACACAACCACGCCTAGGTCCCGCTCTTCTTTAGTGGACAAAAGTACTTCACCTCCTATACTGTATTGCTCCCTTGGATTGCTGCAGCCCAAATGCATGACCTTACATTTTTTAACATTAAATCCCAGCTGCCAAATTCTAGACCATTCTTCAAGCTTAGCTAGATCCCTCCTCATGTTATCTACACCTTCCTGGCTGTCTACTCTATTGCAGATTTTGGTATCATCTGCAAAGAGGCAAACCTTACCTGACAGCCCTTCCGCTATATCACTAACAAAGATGTTAAAAAGAATCGGACCAAGGACAGATCCCTGGGGCACACCACTGGTAACATCCTTCTCCTTAGAGTGAGCTCCATTTACTTGTACTCTGTCGCCTCCCACCCAACCACTTTCTAACCCAAGCAGTAACTTTAGGGTCCATCCCTAGAGTGCTCAGTTTGTTTATAAGTCGCCTGTGAGGAACAGTGTCAAAGGCTTTACTGAAATCTAAATACACCACATCTGGAGCTCTCCCTCAATCCAACTCCCTGGTCACCCAGTCAAAGAAATCAATTTAAACTACAAGCTCTCTGCTGGGTATGATATGTAACCAGAAAGTTCTCTTCTGTGTTTTAAAGTTAAACTTAAACTGCTGCTACTAGGCCCTGACTGATTTAACAAAAAATAGTGGGTTCACAGATTAATTAGCTTTAATACAAAGAATTCCTTACAGAAAATTCCCAGAAGTATATACTCACAATTGCAGATCTCTCTCCAGAAGTAACAGTTGTAATGGGGAAGATCCGTCCCTTGCCATGCAGTCAGAGGAAACTGAGGAAAGTACGTCAGATTCTGACAGCCAAGAAAAGCACATGGCTACAGGTTGCCAGGGGAGATGTAAACAAACCCAGCCATGAGTGCAGCAGCCCCGCCCAAGATGCAAACCATCCCCGTGCCCTGAGTGTAACAGGATTCACCTGGGTGGGGGAGGAATGAAGTCCTAAGGCTGATAAAAAGCACTTATTAGAAAGCAGTGAGAGGTCTGGAGTAGGAGTTGGAAGCAGTTCTGGAAGGAGAACTGAAACGGGAACTGGAAGGAGAGCTGTTAGAAGGACTGATAGCAGAGAGGCTGAGAGTGATTTAAGCAGCCCTGAGAACCGACCAGGAAAAGCTTCAGCTGTAAAGGTACAGAGAACTCAAATCCAAAGACTACAGGAAAGCTAGTCTTAGTTAAAGCCTGGTGTTGAAGGTAACTGGAGAGAAAAGCCACGCAGAAAGTCAGTTTGGGTGTGCCCAGAAGCTCCGGTGAGAGGAAGGTACAAATCTCTAGACTCTGCTGATATTGAAGAAGCACTGCCAAGTAAACTTTACAGGCAAAAGCCAGAAAGTGGTTTCTGTAAAAGGAACAGGGAGGAAACAAAGAATACCAGTTTTCTCTGGGATAGTAAAGCTCTCCGGGACTCTCTTAAAGGTAAAGAGAACTGTTTTAAATCCCTGTGTGAATGTGTTCCCATGTATCCAGTGGGGGAAGGGCTGGAAGATATGCAAGTTGAATCCATAGAGGAATGTATAATTGATGAGCCCATGGATTGTACACTGACTATAGCATATACCGTAGAATCACTTTGCTGAGTTGGATGTATAAAGCTGTAGGAACAGCATTGAGAAGCAAAGTGAGCATTGCTGCCTTTGAAAAGAAATGTTTATTGATTCCTGTGTTAAAGGACTGTATAGTGAAAGCTGGAAGAAAAAGGAGTTATTTTTCTTCAGTTCCTAATTTACTTTTCTTTGTACCAGACGCATGGTTATTTTGTCCTAAGTTCTTTGTGCTTACCAAACCCCAGGATGGGGGAATAAAACCTCATTTTTGACCTTACCACTTTTGTTACTTCTATTCCTCTGCTTGGGGAGTGTTTGGGACTTCATTACCAAGAGGGTGTGTACTACTACGCCTGCACTACCCCCACTTCCTGGCTCAGGATAGTCACCAGCCTGACCCTCTCTGCGTGCCCTAGGACCCAGGGTAGGCCACTGGTGACACAGTCCCCTTTTGTAGTCCTGCAAGACTGAAGATCACAGAGCTCTGGTTGAGCTATTTATGCCTGTGCTGCTGAGGTAAGCTGTGACTAACTTCTTGGATGATTAACAGTCCTTGCTTGGATAGAAGGAGTCTTTCAAAATGGCCTTTTGTCCTGCCACCTGGTCTTAACACCTATTGAAAAAATTTCACAGGTCTCTTGCCCCCTAGGTAGAAGGCCTCTTTGTAAAGGTCTCTAGAAGACTTTATTTGCTTTTCAAAGAGTACTGACCCTGTTTTGCCTTTTGTGCTAATCTATATTCTTATTTAAATTATAGCTCTTTGCTGCTGCTAGGCTCTAACTTATTATGAAATTTAAACTACAAGCTCTCTGCTGGGTTCTAAATTTAACCAGAAAGCTCTCTTCTGTGTTTTAAATTTAAACTAAAAGTACTTTGCTGATGCTAGGCCCTGAGTGACTATTAAATTTAAACTACAAGCTCTCTGCTGGGTATGATATGTAACCAGAAAGTTCTCTTCTGTGTTTTAAATTTAAACTTAAACTGCTGCTACTAGGCCCTGACTGATTTAACAAAAAATAGTGGGTTCACAGATTAATTAGCTTTAATACAAAGACTTCCTTACAGAAAATTCCCAGAAGTATATACTCACAATTGAAGATCTCTCTCCAGAAGTAACAGTCTCCTTTTGTAGTCCTGCAAGATTCAAAAAATCTCTAGATCCTCCCCATAACAAAATGATGTCATCAATATATTGATACCATTTTAAAATATAAGGTGAATATATGGAAGGATATACCCATCTACTCTCAAAGGAATGCATATACAAATTAGCTAAAGAAGGTGCAAAGGTAGCTCCTTTTCTGTGAATCGGGTTGCATTCCACAAGTTCCGGTAGTGGGTATTGATTGATATACCACATACAACTGTGGACACTTTCTTTTTAGTAGTGTTTGTGTGTTTTAGTAGTGAAAGATCCTAAAAAGTACTTTTATGGGTCAATAGTATTGAATTTGGGTAAAATTGGAATAAAAGATTTATGTGAAAATATTTTAAGACTTTAGACCTATGATGTCAGTGTCCGCCATTTCCCTATGGTGACAAGTTTCGCCATATGTAGAGGTAAGGCTATCCTGAGGTCTTTGTATGCCATATTTAATTGTTGTAGAATTAATTTGAGTAGACAGGGTTAATATAATAGAGGATTAAGGCAATGTATGGTAGTTACTAAGGGCGTTTGTTGGATTGTGAGTTATAGTTTTCCCTTACGCAGTTATATTTATTGGTTTATGCGCAAAATTAACCCATTTGGAGAAACTGCCCAGAGACGTCTATATACCCGGCTTGAAAAATGGCTCTGGGGTTTATCTTCATTCTTTTTACATTCAAGTGCCCATTTCAGATGTTCAGCTCACGAAGAGAGCTTCTGAAATGCCCTCCCAAGTAAATAATGCCAGATAAAGACCTGCACTGTCCATCTAGTCTGCCCAGAATACTGCTCTTTATTTTTTGAAGTGTAAAAGTTATTTAAGTTTGCTTTGATTACGCCCTCTGCTAAAAATGGGCCCTCTGTGTCAGTCCAATGCCTTTTTGAATTCCATCACTGTTTTTGTACCCACCATTTCCAATGGAAGGGCATTCCAGGCATCCACCACTCTTTCCATTACGAAGTATTTCATGATGTTGCTTTTGAGTTTACTTCCTTTCAGCTTCATTTCATGTCCTCTAGTTTTACAGCTTCTCCTTCTTTGAAAAAGGTTTGTTTGTTCATTAACATATACCTCTAACTCATTTTACAGATGAATGGACAGAATTCCAACCCCTATCTAACATGGCACTCAAGAACATCATAACAAACATAAATACAACCACCTCACCCCTTGACCCTTGTCCAGTAACATGGATAAAAAGCTCCTTACCTACCCTCTCACAATTCATCCTCCCCATAGTAAATCTTTCGCTAAAAACGGGGTACTTACCCCCTTCTTTAAAACACGCACAGATTCGCCCAATAATAAAAAATCCTACCCTTGACAAAGCATCACCCAAATCCTACAGACCCATATCAAGCATCCCGTTCATGGCTAAATTAATAGAAAAAACAGTACAAATTCAAACCCAAGAATACATTGACAGTTCAGCCCCCTTTGATGATCAACAGTATGGGTTTCGCCCCCATCACGGGGTGGAGTCACTACTAACAGTCCTAATCGACACCCTAGTAAGAGGCATTGATAATTCAAAACAGGCATTCCTACTTATATTCATTGACATCTCCGCAGCCTTTGACAGTGTCCACCACTCAACAATGATTGACAAACTAAGACAAATTGGAATAAAATCTACAGTCCTTAACTGGTTCTCATCTTACCTAAGTGATCGAACCCAAACGGTACGAATTGGTAACCTCGCTTCAAAAACTTACAACCAAGAACTAGGCCTCCCCCAGGGCTCTGCACTGTCAGCGCTACTATTTAATATCTACTTAAAACACATCTGTCAAATATTTAAAAAATTCAATGTTTTTTACCACCTTTATGCGGACGACATAATGATGTATGTCCCATTCACAATTCCTAATATTCCAACACTTCTAATAAATACCTGCCTTAACGAGATAACTAACTGGCTAAATGAAAAAACACCTATACATAAATCACACTAAAACAGAAGCCTTAATAGTAACTAAGAATACAACTTTCACCCCCCCAACATACATCACATTACAAAATAATGATATCAAAATAAATACCGAAATACGTTACTTAGGCGTAATAATAGACAAACACCTAACTATGGAAACCCACATAAGGAATATAACAAAAAAAGTTTATTTCAAACTTAAAGTATTAAAACAACTCCGCCCCCTACTGCACCTAAAGGATTTTCAACGTATAATTCAAGCAATAATAACCCCCCATTTTGACTTCGCGAACCTAACACTAATAGGCGTAACAAAACAAAACCTAAAAAAACTCCAACTAGCCCAAAACGCAGCAGCCAGGATTATAATGAATGCCCCACCATTTCAACATATAACACCTATATTACAAAATCTACACTGGCTCCCGATGCAATGCCGAATACAATATAAAACCCTCCTAACTACATACAAAGCCCTAAATAATATAGCACCTCCTACACTAAACAAACTTATCAATAAAGAACCCAATCTTAATCTTCAAAGGAGAGACCAAATAAACAAACTAAAAACACCAAAGGAATTTATAAAGGCTAAAAAATCAACAAACATGAAAGCATTCTCCCATGCTGCCCCCATAATTTGGAACAACATTCCATCTGAACTAAGATCCTTACCTCAAATCATGGAGTTTAGAAAAAAACTCAAAACACATTTATTCTCAACATACTACGGTCCTTTAACGAATTCACCTTTTCAACAAGAAAAAGGATAGTCTCACCAGCCAACCTTATCAATCCCTGATCTGGAACAAGTACCAAAAACACAAAACGATGCTTGAATTATACATACCTTGTATATAATTAATCCTGTTCATTGTATATAGTTACAACTGTTAATTGTAAGTTTTGAGTTGAATCTTTGTAGCTTCTCATTGTTATATGTAAAAACAGCATTGCCTTGTTTACTGTTGTTCAATGTAAACCGCAACTGATCATTGGAAGGTGCGGTATATAAAAACTTGTTAATTAAATTAAATTAAATTAATACCCTTTACGTATTTAAACACTTTATCATATCCCTGCTGTCCCTCCTCTTCTCTAGTGTATACATATTTAAGTCAAATCTTTTCTCATACGTCTTCTGGTGAAGATCTCATATTTTGGTTGCCTTCCCCTGAACGGTTTCAAAGCTTTCTACGTCCTTTGCAAATTGTGGTCTTTAAAACTGAACACAATATTCCAAGTGAAGCCTCATCCAATGACTTGTACAGGAGCATTAATAAATCTTTTCTTCTTATGTCTCTCTGTATGCAGTCTAGCATCCTTCTGACTTTGGCCACCGCGTTGCCATACCTATCACCCTAAGATCTCTCTCCTGGTCCGTGCACATCTGCCTTTCACCCCCATTGCATATTGTTCATTTGTATTTCTACATCACAAGTGCATCACTCTGCACTTCTTTGCATTAAATTTTAACTTCACGTTGATAGATATGGTGCAGAGCCTCCTCCCGCTCAGAGGCTCCTGCCCAATCGAGGCAGTGGGAGGGCAGCATAAAAGAGCTTTGGCAGCAGAGGACACCCCTAACCGGCAGCCATCGTCGGCAGCTCCCCCAATCGGGGTTGAAGCGCCTGAGTGGGAACAGCAGCTTCCTCCTCCCGCTCAGAGGCTCCTGCCCAATCAGGGCAGTGGGAGGGCAGCATAAAAGAACTTTGGCATCAAGTGCACCCGCGCCTGGTGGGCATGCGCCTGAGGGCCTCGCCAGAGGGCCCTTTGGCATGGCCCTTAGGTGGGGCACAGAGACAGCACACCGAAGCCAACAGGACAACAGGCTCATCCAGCTTTCGAACAAAAGAATACAAGGAAAAAGCGACGAAACAAGTGCCCACCACCCGTTCTCACCTAGACCTATACAAAGCTAATCCAAGGTCAGTAAAGCCACAGTCACGCATCCCAATTACCAATATCTCATGGCCTACCTTGCCATCCTACACACTATAGCACCATACACACAAGGCACTAGTCCCAACACGCAGACCCCATTGCTCCACCTTTTGCCTGTTGTCACCACTCACCCTCCCAGAGGCATTTAGCATGGGCAGAGCAAGTGGGTAGTTGTGTTTCTTCTACCGTGAACTTAAAATGGAGGTTTAGAAAGGCCTCCTGGGTAATGTAGTCCACCAGTAATAAGAATGAGTCCAAGTTGTGCACGAGTGGTTTTAGGTAATTGGGATTTATTGCCCCTCCCGGGGTTGGATGTTGATGACCAAGAACAAAGAATATTTACAAAGAAACTATACTCCTGGTGTTAACAAAAATAGGCAACTTAAATAATGCTTATCTTCAGCTGTTACAAAAACCAAAAAGAATAAACAGTTTCCCTCCAAAATACTTCTTTTGGCTGTTTTTCTTTCTTCAGTAAAATCCAGTATAATTAGCACAGAGACTGCACATTATCTGCCACCATATAAGAGCAGTCCATAAATAATTCGGACTCCGGGGGTTGATATGGGTCCCACTGCATGAGATCACTTTCTTCCTTAAAGTCCCCTAGAGAGGGTTCTTCTGCCTTCCAGGCAAACCGCTCCGTTTCAATCCCAGGGTTCCCTTCCCCCAACCTGCTCTGTGAGTCTAGGTGTTTGCTCTCCTGTGCACACAGCCCTCTGTAATTAAAAGGACATACGTTTCCCTTTTCAGTTTGGCAACAGGGAATTCTTTGTCTGCTTCTAGCACTGCTTTCTCCCAGGAATCTCCTTTGGCTACCACATGGTAAGTGAAACTCTTCTCTCCCTTCTGATATATACTTAGTATCAGGAAAATAAACTTTACCTGGAGTCTGCCTGTTGTGAGCACAGCGTGGTTGTCTTTTCTGACTTCCAGAATAAGTGTCCTTGCTTCTTGAGCAATAAAAGTCCCCAGTGCCTTTTGTATTTAAGCACTGCTCCCTGTGAATTGGACTTGAATGTCCTCCACAGCTTTCTTCCTCTGAGAAATACCTCCGAGTAGGATTTGGATTTCTTTCCCTCTTTCCTTCTTTCAGCCACAGACCTTGGCTTCCCTCGGGGCATATATACTTCTCTGCTTTCCTCCTTCTTTCCACGCTTGCTGTGTCCGTCTCTCTATCTGAGCCTGAGACTCTCTCCGTCACTCTCTCTCTGCTTCTGCCTGTTACTCTGTCTCTATATTTAACTAAAGGGTTTTTATCTAAATTCCTTTCTTCGTTGTGCTGAGCCACACCTCCCCCCAGGTGTTCACACTTCCCTGATGAGGCGGAGCTAGCTCAGGGGATGGGCGTTCCCTAGCCCTCTGTGACGTACTCTGTTTATGGTTTCCATGCCAACCCTCCATGCTTGATTCAGAACTGACAGTTCTGGTTTCATTTTGTAGTGAAACCTCTGTTTCCCTTGGTTCTGAACCCTGCACTTCACGACACTGTCCAACATACACAACTGCACTCCCTCATGGGCCCCAACATACTAAGCTAACAGCCCGCAAGACACACAAGACCTTACGTACAGCACCCACACATACCGCACGCAGCACACATGCCAACCCAAATCATAGCGTCTGCTATCAGACTTGCACTACTGAATGCTAGATCGGTCAGAAACAAACCAAATACTATCCATGACCTGATACTGGACAATAAACTTGACATAAGGAGTGGAGGAGTGGCCTAGTGGTAGGGGCAAGGTACTTCAGGCCAGAAGGTCGGGGGTTCAAATCCCATTAGAGGACAGCAACCTTGGGCCGGAAGGACTGGGGTTTCTAGTTCCACAGGTGCTCCTTGTGGTCTTGGGCAAGCCACTTAACCCTCCATAGCCCATGTTCCCTGTAAAATTGTTATCTCCAAGTTATAATGCCCTGTTCAATGTAATTTCAGTTTGTTCAATGTAAACTGCACTGATGCAGAATAGCGCGGTATATAAGAGAATGTAAATAAATAAATAATTTACATCAAGGAGACCTGGCTTGATGACACTGACCAGATTATTTTAAACCAAATTACCCCATCAGACCTCTTGGCCTACAACTGCATCAGAACACATGGGAGAGGAGGAGGAACCCTGATCTTAGCCAGAAAGGACTACAGATTCAAAGTGACCTCTATCAGCAATGCAACCGAGTCTAACTCAATCAACATATCAAACAAATACCTCAGCATCTGTCTCACCTACAGACCACCTAGTACTACAACCGAGCATCTCTCCACAGTGCTAGAAGCAATATGCGCACAGAGCAGAGAGCACAAACCTCTCATTGCACTAGGTGACTATAACCTAACCTCCACCTCTACCAAAGAAGCTACAGCATTCCTCAAGGCCACAGAATCGCTAAATTACTGACAGATAATTGATTCTCCAACACACCAACATGGTACTACTCCATACCTGGTCTTTATTCCAACACAAATGGTACAACAGGGCAAAATCACAGCCCCAGCAATCACTCCGGTCCCATGGTCAGACCATCATGTAGTCACCTTTGCCTTTACTCTGGATAACCCTATTCAGCTCAAGGAGGATGAGAACAAAGGCAGACGATTCAGAGCATTCAACAAAGACTGCTTCTTAGGGAAGGTAACTGCACTACTGCAGCAGGAGCACGACTCCACCAATACCCTCGACATTGCTATAGAGAAATGGAACTGCATAATAACTGAGGCAGCAGCAGCTCCAGGTAGAGAAACATCGGAGGCGCACAGGAGATCCGCCCCCTGGTACTCAAATGATATCCGGGATGCAAATCGTGCACACCGAAAACTAGAAAGGAAATGGAGGCGAGATAAGTCACAGGGCTCCAGGACACATAAGATATAAGAACATAAGATATGCCATACTGGGTCAGACCAAGGTCCATCAAGTCCAGTATTCTGTTTCCAACAGTGGCCAATCTAGGTCATACGTACCTAGCAGTTTCCCCAAGAGACACAGGTTCCACAATGCTTGTATTGGTTCAAGCATTGATATCCTGGGTCCCTTCTTAATAATGGTTTATGGACCTTTCCTCCAGGAACTTGTCCAAACCTTTTTTAAACCCAGCTACACTAACAGCCTTTACTACATCCTCCGATAACAAATTCCAGAGTTTGATTACACGTTGAGTGAAAAAATATTTTCTTTTATTAGTCTTAAATAGTTTACCCTGTAGCTTCATTGCATGTCCCCTAGCCTTTCTATATTCTGATAAGGTAAACAATCGATCTACGTTTACCCGTTCCACTCTGTTCATTAATTTATAGAATTCTATCTTCACCCCTCAGTCGTCTCTTTTCCAGGTTAAAGAGCCCTAACCTTTTTAGCCTTTCTTCATAGGAGTATCCTTCCATCCCCTTTACCATTTTGGTGGCTCTTCTCTGAACCTTTTCTAAAATCGCTATATCCTTTTTAAGATACGGCGACCAGAACTGCACACAATATTCAAGGTGCAGTCTCACCATGGAACGATATAGAGGCATTATAATATCTTTTGTTTTATTTTCCATTCCTTTCCTTATGATACCTAGCATTCTATTTGCTCTCTTGGCCGCCGCTGCACACTGGGCCGAGGGTTTTAACATGTTATCCACAATGACGCCTAAATCTTTTTCCTGGGTGGTGGTTCCTAATGTGGAACCTTGCATCGTGTAACCATAGTTTGGGTTGTTCTTCCCTAGGTGCATAACCTTGCACTTGTCCACATTAAATTTCATCTGCCATTTTGATGCCCAGTCTTCCAATTTATCAAGATCCTCTTGCAATTTTCTACAATCCTCTTGGGTTTTAACAACTTTAAATAGTTGTGTCATCTGCAAATTTGATAACCTCACTCGTTATTCCACTTTCCAGGTCATTTATGAATATGTCATGTTGACTCTATACCCCGCTGGGGTCTGGAAGCCCACCACAAAATACCTGGGTTCTTTTATATCCCTATTACTGTTCAACAGGAAGAAAAGACACGACACACAATTAATTAATTAATTAATCAATCTATTGAGCTCTATAGGGAAGAGACACATGGAGTCTAATCTGACATATCCATCAAGCCTCTTCAGAGATTGTCCGACAGGGCTCTGACTTTTATTGGGAGATATCAGCTGACTCCTCTCACTTGGTTTGCAGCTTGTCGTGCTGTGAGGGCTTGCGTGCATCGGTGATGCTGAGAGCTAAACTATCGGTAGTTTAACTACTGGCAGGGTCTCCCAAGATGGACAGGTCTCAGCTGAGGTGCCAGACGAAGACAAACCACCCATCTGGGCAGCAGCAGAATGGGATAGTGTTGATGGCGGAGGATCACATTTCTGTGACAACGGCAACAACACCAAACTTAAACTGCGCAGAAGGAAGGCCCGGCAATCTACTTCTGTATCTTGCCATGAAAACCCAATGGATAGTTACAACAAAACAAACTGTGCTATGGTGCTGGAAGATGAGACTCCCAGGTCGGAAGGCACTCAACTAGCTACTGGGGAAGAGCTGAAGACTATTCAGAGTAAAGCCAGCATTTATGATGTGGTTGGATCAAAGCCCTCGGGAAGTCTGACTGCTGATGTAGCTGCGCATGAAATGAGAGTCAGAAGCTGTAAAGATGACTTACACATTGGAACATGGAACGTACGAAGCATGAACCAAGGGAAGTTGGAGGTGGTCAAGAATGAAATGGAACGTGTACAACTTGATCTGTTGGGTGTCAGCGAACTGAAATGGACTGGCATGGGGCACTTTGCATCAGATGATCACATGGTCTACTATGCTGGAAATGAAAGACAAAGAAGAAATGGTGTTGCATTTATAATAAAGAAGAAACTTGCAAGAACTGTAATGAAATACAATGCAGTCAGCGAACGCTTAATCTCTATTCGTCTACGAGGATTGCCTATCAACACAACTATAATTCAAGTATATGCCCCAACAACAGCTGCAGAAGAGAATGAAATTGAAGAGTTCTATGAACAAGTACAAGCTGAAATTGACAGAACATGCAAACAGGATATCCTGATAGTCATGGGTGACTGGAACGCAAAAGTTGGCAACAAAGAAGAAGGCAAAGTAGTTGGAAAATATGGACTTGGCAACAGAAATGAAGCTGGAGAAAGATTGATAGAACTCTGCAAGACCAATGATCTATTCATCTCAAACACCTTCTTCCAGCAACACAAGCGGCGACTGTACACATGGACTTCACCCAATGGATGGTATAAAAATCAAATTGACTACATCTGTGGAAGTCAACGATGGAAAAGCTCTGTAACATCAACAAAGACAAAACCTGGAGCTGACTGTGGTACAGATCATCAACTACTAGTATGCAAACTCAAGCTAAAGTTGAAAAAGAGCAAACCACTCATGAATGCAGCAAAATATGACCTTGAGAATATACCACTGGAATTTAAAGACTGCCTGCAAAATCGATTTGCTGTTTTAGATACAAATGACAGAGCTCCGGAAGAGTTATGGAATGACATCAAGAAGGTTGTGCTGGAAGAAAGCGAGAAGTCTCTACAAAAGGTGAAAAAGCAAAAACGGCCAAAATGGATGACGGAAGAAACTCTGAAAATTGCCCAGAAACGCAGAGAAGCTAAAGCAAAAGGAGAAAGAAAGACAATCGCAGAACTCAACAGAGATTTCCAACGTGCAGCAAGACAGGACAAGGAAAAGTACTACAATGACACTTGCAAGGAAATAGAAGCAGAAACTATTAGAGGAAGAACAAGATCGGCTTTCCTAAAGCTGCGAGAGTTAAAGAAAAAGTTCCAGCCTCGAATTGGAATGTTACAAGATGCTCAAGGTTCTATGTTGAATGATGCTGAGAAGATCAAGAAAAGGTGGAAGGAATATACAGAGTTCTTATATGATAAAGATCAAGTGGACCAACAGCCGTTTCAACCTATACCTTATGATCAGGAACCATTGGTGATGAAAGAAGAAGTTGAAGCAGCATTAAAAGCCTTATCAAAGAACAAAGCACCAGGCATTGATAGCATTCCCATAGAAGTATTGCAGCAATCTGATGCAGCTGTTACTGTACTTACAAGGCTCTGCCAAGAAATATGGAAGACAACATCATGGCCAACTGACTGGAAAAGATCTGTGTTTATACCAATACTAAAGAAAGGTGATCCAACTGACTGTGGAAATTATCGCACAATCGCTCTGATCCCACATGCCAGCAAGATTCTATTGAAGATTATTCAAAAGAGACTACAGCCATACCTAGAACAAGAACTACCTGAAGTGCAAGCAGGGTTCAGGAAAGGCCGAGGAACAAGAGACATCATTGCGGATGTGAGATGGATCCTTGAAAAGACTAAAGAATACCAAAAGGATATCTATTTGTGCTTTATCGACTATAGCAAGGCTTTTGACTGTGTAAACCATGAGAAACTCTGGGCCACATTAAGAAGCATGGGTATACCAGAACACCTGATCGTTCTCTTGCGCAATCTGTACATTGATCAAGAAGCAACAGTTCGAACGGAACAAGGAGAAACAGAATGGTTTAAAATAAGCAAAGGTGTAAGACAAGGCTGCATACTTTCCCCTTACCTGTTTAATTTATATGCAGAACAAATCATCAGAGAAGCAGGACTCTATGAAGACAACAGAGGTGTGAAGATTGGTGGAAGACTCATCAACAACCTTCGCTATGCTGATGATACCACATTACTGGCTGAAAGTGAAGATGATCTGAAACATTTGCTTCTCACAATCAAAGAAAATAGTCTCAAAATGGGCCTGCACCTTAATGTAAAGAAGACAAAGATCATGACAACTGGCATAATCAACAGGTTCATCGTTGAAGGAGAAGAAATTGAAATCGTGAACAACTTTAACCTACTTGGATCAACTATCAATAAAGAAGCAACAAGCAGTCAAGAAATCAGACGACGCATTGCTCTTGGCAGAATGGCTATGAGAGACCTAGATAAGATTCTCAAGAGCAGAGATGTCTCTCTCCATACAAAGATTCGACTTGTTCAAGCCATGGTATTTTCAATAACATCATATGGATGTGAAAGCTGGACAGTGAAAAAGACAGACAGGAAGAAAATTGATGCCTTTGAATTATGGTGCTGGCGGCGAATACTGTGTATACCATGGACTGCCCGAAGAACAAACCAGTCGGTACTAGAGGAGATCAAACCTAAGCTTTCTTTAGAAGCTCAGATGACAAGACTTCGACTTTCATACTTCGGACACATCATGCGAAGAGAGAGATCATTAGAGAAAGACATCATGCTTGGCAAGATAGAAGGTCAACGCAAAAGAGGAAGGCCAGCAATGAGATGGATCTCTACAATAACAGCAGCTACGGGCACCAGTCTATCAACAATGAGCCGCCTGACTGAAGACCGAACACACTTTAGGATAGCTATCCAGAGGGTCGCCATGAGTCGACTCCGACTCGACGGCACTTAACAACAACAACAACATCAGCTGACTCAGTTAATCTTTAATTACATCCGGTACTTTCCAAATTCCACGTGTACATTATTCTTGCTAACATAGACAACATTATTAATAAAAAAGCAGAAGTTATATTTCATGACTATATTCACTGAATTCAGTAGGTGTCGCTGTTATTTCATTTTATTAGTAAAGCTAATTAGTTACTTATTGTATTTGCTGACTTCTAAGCTATATCCGTTATATTTACTAAGTGAATTGCAGCCAATTTCACAAGAGCAGTGCAACCTGACCTAGTAACTGTTCTAGCCTATCTGCTTGCAGGATGAGCACCCTCACCCTCTGTTCTATTTAATTAAGGAACTACAATCTGACCTAATATCTCTTGTTACACAAACTCTATTTGCTAATACCACATGTTCCAGTTGCTAAATTTCAATGTCCTAACTAAAAGCAGAACTATCTTTTAAAGAGATAGTTTCAAATGTACTTCAGACCTATATTTTCTAAGCTTACAGTGAGCTGGGTTTTTATAATCCAGTTTCATGTATGTTTTCATGTATAGCTGATTTTGGTTCTATTCCAATAGATATAATTGATCCTGATCGGCTGTCTGTCTCTGAATCTGACAGCTCTAAGTCTGCGTATCCTGGATAGGTCATAGGTGTATAAGTCTGTCTGTCTGCAGCTGTTTCTTCAACCTCACTGATTATATCCAATTTACATTTGGGGCCTAGTAGAGGTATTCTTCGTCTACAGTCCTCTCTTTGGTTCTGCCCAGAACCACATTCTTCATAAAAGGGCATTTCCCGGAGCAAGTCTCCAGTACTAGGAACACTTCTTAATTTCAAAACTGCAAGAGTATTTGTAGTTTTGGACAAGTATGTAGTACAACACTTCATAAAACCAGCAAAACCAATTCCTAAAAGTAGGAGGGCTACTAGGAAACCAAACAGGCCTGTCAGTATCGCTTTTATTGGACCTGACAAGCCACTCCACATGTTATCAAACCAGGGCCAGACAGAATCAGAAGTTCCTTCTATATTATCTTTAGAGAAGTGAGTTTCTTTCCTTACCTGTTCTAAGATACCTGTGACCACCTTACTTTGTGAACTAATGAACGTACAGCAGTGTTCTCTTATGACGTTACAAACTCCGCCTTCTTTGGCTAGCAAATAGTCTAGGGCCATCCTATTCTGTGCAGAGTAGGCAGTCAATTTATCTACAGTACCTTGCATGACTGTAATAGCATCAGTCAAATCTTGGGCTGTTACTTCAATTAAAGCATAAATTCACAATAATTGTTCACCATAATGTTGTGTAGGACATATGGCACCAAAGGTACTTAGCCACACTGTTCCCACAAAGGTGCTTACTTCTTGTTGGGTTAGCATAGTAGTATCCTCTAGTAATTTTCTTGCTGCACGTATATCAGCACTAGAGTCATCTGTTGCTCTGCGCTGACGACTTGAGGGCGTCCCTAGTAAAGTCTCATAAGGGACCAGTTTCCATGGTAAGTCAAGAGTAGCTATGTAACAATTGCCAGACCAATCAGCAGGCAATCGAACATAAGCTAAAGTTCCACACACAAAATAGTGACCTACCAAGGCAAGTAGTCCATCAGGCCAAATTTTAAAATCTTTAGGTTTTGTGATTAGAACTTCAGTTCCAGGCCCCATATTTCTTAACCATGGGTGATAATATCCTAAATAGGGATACACATAGTTGTCAACATACCCAGATGACAAACCATCTTTGCTATTCTGCAATCTATACTTCCCATATGCTGGGAACCCATCCTGATCATAATACTGCAATTCATACTGATCAAGACGAGTCTTGGGGTCAGGAATGACATTGACTACCTTTAAATTTGAAAGGATTTGTACAGAGCTTGCTGTAGTGGATTCTAACACTAAATGAACATGGTTGTTAGTCATGACAGTCTGACACTTAGACAAAGGGGTTTCACCCACAGGATATGTTCCTTTTCTCTGGAAACAGATAGGATGGTCAGCCATTGGCTGAGGGCTGATAATTCTTGGAGCAGGAGTTACTCCTTCTGGCCATGTTATAGTAAGATTAAACAAAGTTTCATTCATAGATAATTCCTTCAGCTCGTGCAAGGACAGAGGTCGAGGTCTAGGCAGAAATCCAAACTGTGTAGCTGCTGGGTGAGGCAAGCAGACTGCACAGCTGGAAATGTTAAATCGCTGAATTAAGGAGTAGATGTGAGAATGAAATACATTATAGAAGGTACCATGTTTTGCCCAAGGAGCATGTGGATCATACTCAGGAACTGTATGGTCAGGAACTGTATGAGCCGGAACTACAGGAGGGGGAGTAGTGACAAACCCCAATTCCTGAAGCATCTTATCTATTATTGCCTGTTGTTTAGGGGGCATTGTTGGCTTTTCTGATAATTTTCTTATCAATTCATCTATGCGTCCGATACTGCCAAAAGAGCTGACAGACACCAAATCCAGAAAAACAAAAACAATGCCAATGCTACAGCTAATATGCATATTAATCAATTATCAATAACCAACTCTGGATTACGTTGTGATTGTTCAACAACTTCACAGTCACTTTCTTGATTAAGTGGAGATGACCCTGGAGGAAATGAGTCCAGTCCTATTTCAATTAATTCTTCAGGAGGTGGTCTAGGTGGAAGTTGTCTTGTCCAGGGGACGGAGCTTTCTTGCACTGGTCCAGATGTATCCACGCTTTTCGCCCCTTCACCTTCAATGCCGAATATCCCACCAGCAACACTTGGAACGGTCCCAGAAACTTCGCTGCTAGAGCTGACTTTGGTGCTGGATCCTTGATGAGTACCCAGTCTCCTGGGTCCACGTCTGGGGTTGATTGTGACTGAGCTCCCTGCTTTGTAAGCTGCAAAAAGGAAGGAGATACCAGCATTCGGTACAAATATTTACAATAAGATAACAAATCGCTGCGCAATAATTGGGGATCTGGTAATTGATCTGGTGGAATTATCACATGTGCTGGGGTGGTTGCTGGACGTCCTGTCACAATTTCATAAGGGGTAAGCCCTTGTCGAGTTCTCTGAGGAGAATTACAGACTGAGAACAAAGCAAACGGCAAAGCTTCCACCCAATCTTGACTCCAATCATGAGTCAAAGACCGGAGAAGCGCCTTCAACGTCCGATTCATCCGTTCCACCTGGCCAGAGCTTTGTGGATGATACGGAGGATGAAGTTGCTGGTGAAGGCCAAAAAATGCAGTTATGCCTTTCCAGACTTCAGCCGTAAATGCAGGACCCTGATCAGAAGACAAAACCAAAGGTACACCCCACAAAGGAATAAACTGAGTAAGCAAGCATTTCAAAACAGTAGCAGCAGACAAAGAGTTTGTTGGATAGGCCTCAGGCCATCCAGAATATAAGCAAGTAAAAACCAAAAGATGTTTCCTTCCCCCCTTGGCACAAGGCAGATCAGTAAAGTCCATTTGCAAGAAGAGGAAGGGTCCCCTAGGCCTGGGCAAGGACGGAGAAGGTGATGCACGCAAAGTGCTCCCAGATCTTCCTGCTTGCAAACATGGGAGACAAGAAACACACACAGCATGAGCAGCAGAAGCAAATGTAGGATTATGCCATAATTGAGCAAAAGCTTTTGTCATAGCTAAAACACTTAAATGCAACTTATGATGCAAGAACAAGGCAACAGGATATAACAACGATTTAGGACAAATAATCAAATTGTCCTTTAACCAAAGTCCAGTACCATCAGGCGATGCTCCCAAAGAGAGCCAGTCCTGTTTCTCGGTGAAGTCAGCTGAGTCCTGATGAGAACGCATCAAGTCCAGAGATAATGAGCCAGAAGTAGAAGCTGCAGGTGAATGAAGAGTTAATAAAAGGTGTGATGGAACCGCAGGTCCTGCTGCTGCAACTTTAGCAGCTTGGTCTACAAACTGATTGCCTTGTGACACCACAGTACCATTAAGATCATGTCCTTTACATTTCAAGACAGCTACTTGAGCTGGCTTAAGTACTGCAGTGAGCAGACGTTCAATATAGCGGGCATGTTTGATGGGCTTATGTGCAGCAGTCAAGAACCCCCGTTGAGCCCAAATATTTCCAAAGTCCCACAGTACCCCGATTGCGTAACTACTGCCACTATGGATATTAACAACCAAATGCGTAGACATTTCCAAGGCCCGAATGAGAGCGAATACTTCTGCCAATTGGGCACTTGCAAATGGCAACGCTCCTGCTTCTATTACAGAATCAACAGTAGTTACAGCATACCCCACAAGTAAATTCCCATGTTCATCACGGAAGGCAGAACCATCAGTAAATAGAACCCAGTCTGGGTTTAACAAAGGTACAGCAGACAAATCAGGCCTAGCCTTTGAATAGGCTGTTACAGAAGAGAGACAATCATGAGTTCCATCTGGGTCTGACAAATGGGATAATGGCTCTAAAGAAGCCAAAATTTGAGCTGGTTGTAACAAAGAAACTTCATGTAAAGTTACATGTGCTTGAGAGATAGCCAAATCAAATAACAGTAGCCAAGAACTGGATAAAGGTTGAGTCTTAGCTAGATGCAATAACCTAGCTACTGAATGAGATGTATATACATGTAATTCGTGTTGGAGAACAAGGAAGTCAGTAGTCTGTATTGCAAATACCACAGCAGCTAAAGATTGAAAACATGGCGGCATGCCAGAAACAACAGGATCAAAAGTTTGAGAGAAATAGCCTAAAGGCTTAAGTCCAGAAGGAAAGCGTTGTGCCAGAACACATACCGCAGCCTTAGTGGATGTGGCTACATAAAGGCGGAAAGGCAAGTTATAGTCTGGAAATGAGAGACAAGGTGATGTCAGTAGTGCTTGCCGCAAAGAGTGGAAAGACTTGTGCTGGACTTCAGTAGGAACTATAATACCCTCTGGAGCGTCACGGCCAAGCAGGGCATAGAGTGGAGCAGCAAGTTCAGCAAAATCAGGTATCCACTGGCGACAGAACACTAGAAGGCCTAGAAAGCGGCGTATCAGAGGTATAGTAGCAGGAAAAGGCATTGACATAATAGGTCCAATTCTCTGAGCAGTGATAGAGCGGCCAGCAGAAGAAAGGCATACACCCAGAAAGATTACTTGTGGTACAGAAAATTGCAATTTTGATTGATTCACTTTCAATCCCAAATGAGAGATATGTACAAGAGCTAACATAGTATTAGTAATGCACGCATCATAACAAGGAGAACAAATAAGTAAGTCATCTACATACTGAATCAGCACAGATTTGTCCAACGCCAAGTCTTGTAAAGCAGCTTTTAGGGCCTGCGAAAAGTAAGCAGGACTTTCCGTGTAGCCTTGAGACAGGGTAGTCCAGGTATACTGGCGCCCTTCAAACGTGAATGCCCGTAAGTACCTCGACTCCTCCCCCACAGCTATGGAGTAGTAGGCGGAGCTTAAATCTATAACTGAGAAGTGGGTGGAGTCACATGGTATGCGAGTCCAAATATCATGAGGGTTGGGCACAAGTGGAAAAATCGGCAGGACAATACGATTGATTGCTCTCAAATCTTGCACAAATCTGTAGGACTTACCATCAGCCTTCAACACAGGTAAGATAGGAGTATTGCAAGGAGAAGAAGTGGGTACCAACACACCCTGAGACAGCAGATTTTCAATTACTGGCCGTATTCCAGCCACCGACGCTGCAGGCAATGGATATTGACGCACATAGGGTAGTGGAGCTCCTGGTTGTACTTCAATCTTGACTGGAGGAATATTGAGATGTCCAATATCATCACCTGGTACTGCCCACAGGGTGGAAGGAAGGGTGTCCAATGGTGGAGTAGTCGCAACAGCCGGTGTCACAGCTATAGGCTGTTGTACTTGCAGGGGACACAAGGTACATGTCAAAGTGCCAGTTTCCCAGCTTATAACAGTCTTGTTTCTGGACAAAAAATCTCGTCCAAGCAAGTTGACAGGCAAAGTAGGGCCTACCAGGAAATCTGTATGATACAATTTTCCCTCCACTATAATTGGCACATCAGATAATTCTTGATGCATTATAGTCTTTCCTTCAATTCCTTCGCAAGGTACCTTAGGAGCTGTAGGTAATGCTTCGAATAGAGGAGGAGGTAACTGGGATAGTGCTATGGCAGATGTAGAGGCACCTGTGTCTAATAGAAAAAGCAATTCATACCCCAGGACAGTAGCATGTATTTCCCCCTGTGTGTTGGGACACACAACCAAGCCTAGTCAGTCCTCACTATAGTCCACATCAGTCTCTGCATAGTATTGGGTCATCACTGAAGGCTGGTTAGGGGCAGACACAGGGTATGAGACAGATGGATATCTAGCAGCATTCTGTCGCATCCCAGATTGGGGAAAATTACCCCTTGGCTTAGTACAATCTCTAATCAGGTGGCCCACTTGCCCACAACCATAACAGGCACGATCCCCTTGCTGTCCTCCCATATTGCCACGCCCTCTTCCTCTGAAGGGTACCATACCTCTTCCACCTCTTGCTCTCCCACGTCCCCGAAAGCGGGATTCATAACTTGCTACTTGTAAATTTAAAAGTTTTTGACGTTGACGATCAAGTTTACCTTTGTCAGCTTCCTTCTGCTTCAAGATTCGCTTCTCTGCATGTAAGGCAGCTTCCAGGATCTCTTGTGCAGACTTAGTAGACCATCCAAGCAAAGCATTTTCAAGAATATCTTTTATTTCAGGTTGCAGTCCATTCACAAAAATAGAAGCAAAACCCTCCATCTCAGCATTCTAAGGAGAAAAATCTCTGAACGCTAGGCAGCAGCGAGTGTGATACTGGGCCACAGTCTCACCCCCACACTGCTTTACATCCAAGAGTTTGGACAGATCCCTGACTGGGGTACACTTCTTTTCTATTGCCTTTAACAAATTATCCCTATGACCCCTAAATGCATCCATTTGAACAGCATCAGTAGCATTAATAACTGGATCTGCGCAGGGCCACACCCATGCTTGAATATCTAGCAGTTGAGGGTGGGTGACTGCCCTTAACTCTATAGGATTCAGAAAAACTACTTTCAATAAATTTTGTAAATCTACCCATGAAGGGTCATAAGTAGTTATTAGCTGTCGCCAATAATCTACAAACTGACCAGGCTTCTCCCTTGGATCAGGGCATGATCGAGCTAAGCTAAAAATTTCAGCTGGGGACCAATTTGTTGCCAAGGTAACCAAACCTCCATCTCCTCTCGGGAAAGCCCGAAACGGAGCCAACAAATCACCTTTACTTTGTTCCTTATTTTGTTTGTCTAAAGCTAATGATTCACCCAATTCCAAAGTTAAACACTGTAAACTTTGACAATTAGAATTCAATGGAGCCTTGGTCCAATATTCAATCCCCTTGGCAACAGCTGACATTGCCTCGATTACAATTTCCTTACGTTTACTGAGAGGCAACAAACTTAAAGTATGCTGTTTTACCTGCACATCTAATGCTTCAAACACAGTTGTAATTAGTTCAATTAATGTACGAGCTTTATTCACAAGATAATCATGATACTGTGTTAACTGCTCCACAGTATTTAAGCCCTTAAGGTGACTTGCTTCAATGCCAATTAACTGCTCAAGTTCTATAATATCCTTAGTCAATTGCTGAGCTCTAGTCGTCCGAGGTTTATAATCTATAGGGGTAGAGGCACAGAATTCACCACCCCCAACTGCACCCCTTAAAGAATCATCAGAAGGTGATACAACTACACTGGACATGTCAGTTTTAACAGGGGTAGAGATACCAGACTTGTCATCCAGTGAGATCGGGGGCGCCACCCGATCCCGCCTGGCAATCACAGCCGGTACATTATTTCTAGACAGAGAAATAGCCAGTGCATTGACCTCTTCTTCATAAGCCGGAGGAGCAGACGCTAAAGTGCAAGGTTCACAGTTATGTACATTTTCAATTTTACCACTATCAGTTTCTTTTTGCTTAGTTAAAACACATATTTGCTCTTCCATTCGATACACCTGGTCTCTGACCTGCTTAATTGTAGAATCACTAGTATGTTTACTCTTCTCTGCAGCTCTGGAGCACCAAAAGTTATAAGTAATCCATTCATGGCTATTGGCAGGAATATTCTCATTTAATGCTAGCACAGATTGTAAATACTTCAATTTGGACTCATGAAACGTTCCACCCAAGGGGAACTGTAATTTAGAATTACCAGCAGTTACTGAATGCCACTTAGATATATAATCTAACGAGGAATCCCCAAATTGTTTCCTCATATCATAATTGGCACTCCCTTTCTTTAAAGCTATCACCCGAGCTTTCTCATCCCAATCCTCTAACTGAGATCTCTTCTTCTTTTCAGCTATCTTAGCTGTATTATTTCCCATGGTAATTACACTTCACACAGATATCTGTCAATACTAATATACTCACTCACAGCTTGTGTATTTAAGTGTCCTGTTGAAAAGTAAAGGAATCCGAGTCACGGCAAAAATCTGTTGACTCTATACCCCGCTGGGGTCTGGAAGCCCACCACAAAATACCTGGGTTCTTTTATATCCCTATTACTGTTCAACAGGAAGAAAAGACACGACACACAATTAATTAATTAATTAATCAATCTATTGAGCTCTATAGGGAAGAGACACATGGAGTCTAATCTTACATATCCATCAAGCCTCTTCATAGATTGTCCGACAGGGCTCTGACTTTTATTGGGAGATATCAGCTGACTCAGTTAATCTTTAATTACATCCGGTACTTTCCAAATTCCACGTGTACATTATTCTTGCTAACATAGACAACATTATTAATAAAAAAGCAGAAGTTATATTTCATGACTATATTCACTGAATTCAGTAGGTGTCGCTGTTATTTCATTTTATTAGTAAAGCTAATTAGTTACTTATTGTATTTGCTGACTTCTAAGCTATATCCGTTATATTTACTAAGTGAATTGCAGCCAATTTCACAAGAGCAGTGCAACCTGACCTAGTAACTGTTCTAGCCTATCCGCTTGAAGGATGAGCACCCTCACCCTCTGTTCTATTTAATTAAGGAACTACAATCTGACCTAATATCTCTTGTTACACAAACTCTATTTGCTAATACCACATGTTCCAGTTGCTAAATTTCAATGTCCTAACTAAAAGCAGAACTATCTTTTAAAGAGATAGTTTCAAATGTACTTCAGACCTATATTTTCTAAGCTTACAGTGAGCTGGGTTTTTATAATCCAGTTTCATGTATGTTTTCATGTATAGCTGATTTTGGTTCTATTCCAAAAGATATAATTGATCCTGATCGGCTGTCTGTCTCTGAATCTGACAGCTCTAAGTCTGCGTATCCTGGATAGGTCATAGGTGTATAAGTCTGTCTGTCTGCAGCTGTTTCTTCAACCTCACTGATTATATCCAATTTACATTTGGGGCCTAGTAGAGGTATTCCTCGTCTACATGTCAAAAAGCAGCGGACCCAGCACAGATCCCTGGGGTACACACTATTCACCTTTCTTCATTGGGAAAATTGGCCATTTAGCCCTACCCTCTACTTTCTATCTTTTAACCAGTTCCTGATCCACAATAGTACACTGCCTCCTATCCCATGACTCTTTAGTTTTGCCAAAAGTCTGATGAGGGACCTTGTCAAAGGCTTTCTGAAAGTCCAGATACACAATATCAACCGACTCATCTTTGTCCACCTGATTATTCACTCCTTCAAAAAAACATAACAGATTAGTAAGACAAGATCTTCCTTGTCTAAAGCCATGTTGGCTATCTCCCATTAGGTCATGGCTATCTACATGCTGAGTAATTTTATTCTTTATGATGGTTTCTACCATTTTTCACGGTACTGATGTCAGGCTCACCGGTCTGTAGTTTCCCGGATCACCCCTGGAACCCTTTTTAAAAATTGGTGTTACATTGGCGATCCTCCAATCTTCAGGTATTAGAGATGATTTTAATGATAGTTCACAGATTACTAATAGCAGGTCTGCAATCTCATATTTCAGTTCTTTCAACACCCTTGGATGTATACCATCCGGCCCAGGTGATTTGCTACTCTGCAGTTTATCTAATAGTTGTAATACATCTTCCCGATGTATCGATATTTCCTTCAATTCTTCCGCACCTTTAAATACCACTTCAGTCATGGGTAACATCCCTACATCTTCCTCAGTAAAGACTGAAGCAAAGAATTCATTCAATCTCTGCGCTATCGCCTTGTCGCCTCTTAGTGCTCCTTTAACCCCTTTATCATCTAATGGACCAACTGACTCTCACAGGTTTTTTGCTACGAATGTACTTGAAAAGCTCTTTACTTCGCGTCTTTGCTTCCGCAGCAAGCTTCTTCTCAAATTCTCCCTTTGCCTGCCTTATCAATGCCTTGCATTTGACTTGCCAGTGCTTGTGCTGTTTCCAGGTTTCATCGTTTGGCTCTTTTTTCCATTTCCTGAAAGATGCTTTTTTGGCAACAACCGCCTCTCTGACCTCACCTTTAAACCATGCTGGCAGTTTTTTGGACTTCCTTCCACTTTTCTTAAAGCGTGGAATACAGCTGGTCTGGGCTTCCAAGATAGTATTTTTCAACATCAGCCAAGCCTGATGTACGTCTTTAACCTTTGCAACTGCTCCTTTTAGTTTTTTCTTAACTATTTTCCTCATTTTATCATAGTCTCCCTATCGAAAGTTAAAAGGTAGTACTGTGGAGTTCCTTACTATCCCTCATCCACTAATTAAATCAAAGGCGATCATGCTATGATCACTATTGCCAAGTGGCCCCAACAACCTTATCTCTTGCACTAGATCTGGTGTTCCACTAAGGACTAGGTCTAATATGACTTCCCCTCTGGTCGGTTCATGAACTAGCTGCTCCAAGAAGCAGTCATTTATTTCATCTAGGAACTTTATCTCCCTAGCATGTCCTGACGTGACACTGACCCAGTCGATACCGGGGTAGTTGAAATCAACCATTATTATTACTGCACTGTAACTTTTGTTAGCTTCCTTGATTTCTTTGAGCATTTCATCATCCATTTGGTCATTCTGGCAAGGCGCTCAATAGTACACCCCCACTGCCATTGCCTTCCCCCTTTTACATGGAATTTCAATCCATATAGATTCTACAGCAGATTTTGTTTCCTGCAAAACTTTAATCCTTTCTGACTCAATGCCCTCTCTAACATAGAGAGCAACCCCTCCACCAATTTGATCAGCTCTATCATTACGATATAGTTTGTACCCAGGTATCACAGTGTCCCACTGGTTGTCCTCCTTCCACCATGTCTCTGATATTCCAATCATATCTAACCTTTCATTTAGTGCTATATATTCTAACTCTCCCATCTTATTTTTTAGACTTCTAGCATTTGCATACAAGCATTTTAGAGAATGTATTTTATTCATATTAACTTGGCTATTGTTAGACATGGGTAATTTGGGATCTTTAAGCTCAGTCTGCTCCATACTTGAGGGCATTTGGGCTACTTTACTCTTTTGTGGAATCTCTCTGCTTTTGGTAGTATCCTTCAAAGATACATTCTTCCGAACCATCCGCTCTTGGGCGACTGTCGGCTTTCCCCTAATATCTAGTTTAAAAGCTTCTCTATCTCTTTTTCAAAGGTTAATGACAGCAGCCTGGTTCCATCCCGGTTAAGGTGAAGCCCATCTCTTCGGAAGAGCCCCTCCTTTCCCCAGAATGTTCCCCAGTTCCTAACAAATCCAAAACCCTCATCTCTGCACCATTGTCTCATCCACGCATTGAGACTCCGGAGCTCTGCCTGTCTTTTGGGTCCTGCGCGTTGTGATAAGGAAGCTTATCATAGTTCAGGAAGGAGCTATAGTAGAGGTGAAGTGACTCTGAACAAGCAACCTGTCCTGGTAGAAATAAGAAAACAGAATATTTCCATAAAAGACTACCATTCCCAGAATGCACCAGGTTTCCAACAGCCATTAGAAGAGCTGAAGTGGGGAAACGTGTGTTCAACCAGGAGGGCTATGAGGTAATCCCCAAGCACTCATCTCCAAGGGCAGGGCTTGATTCAGCACAGCTGCGCTGTGCTAGGGTGGAGCATTCATCTAAGCAGAATAAAAGAAAAGCTTATTCTACAGAGAATCATCTTGAGGATCTGCATCTTCTTCATCATCCTGAGGATCACCAGAAGCAGAAGCCAGAGCGGACGGACAGAGAGAGCAAGAAACACTTTGGAAGAAAGAAGAGAAAAGCATTTGGGAGGTCTAAAGGAGTCCATAGCAGTACGTATACTGGGAGGCATTCCAGAGGCAAGCATACACCATTGGACGGGGGAAAGCCCGAGGAGTGGTGCTGCAGAGCCAGGAATCCCCGGACGGCACCTGTGAGGGAGACGGCTGCACTTGGAAGGGACCCTAAGACCAGTGCCAGAAGGTATGTGAAGAGAGATCCAGTGTCCAGGGATCTTGATAGGAAGGCTGGACATAAAAACTGGACTACATACTGGCCAGGCTATTTAGAGAGGAACTCTAACAGCAATGGAAGCTCAGGTATGAACACTGATCTATGCCCTAGCTTTTCACTTGGAAGACAGCAGGGAAACAAGTATTGTCCTGAGAGTGCTCCATTGAGAAATTCCTCTGTGCCAATCCATGATATTGAACCCATGATAGTTGAAGAAGGGGGAGATGTTGTAAATGAGGTCTGTGAATACATGGATTGCTCTCTGTCTAAACGTCTGTGGTAATATGCTGTTACAAAATACAACAACCATCACAAAGAAATATAAACTTGTTCTTTTATCTACTCAGAAAAGCTTCTGAGTAGGATTTGAGCCACGCAGTAGAAAGTAAGCCAGCCAAGGGGTTTCAGCTGGGTAATTGCTAGCAATTGAGCCTTGCCTAATTGCCTGTGAGCTCTGAAGGGACACTTCTGAGTCTGTGTGTGAAGATACAAGAAGTTAACCCTGAAAAGAACACTGAAAGCAAGTATCCTTATTTATGTGCTACCAAGTATATCTGTTTTGGGAGAAATAACCCCATAAATAAAATATCTTCATTGCTTTACACTCGAGCAAGCACAACTATTTTATTGTGAACAGCTGAGTCTGGTATGAATGGACTACATTTCCCACAATCCTTTGCAAGTCATATTAATATTTGCCTTTGCCAAGACTGTGGACATTCTCACCCAGCGCCCCCGTTTACAGCGTGGAACAGGAAGCATTTTGGAGAACGCTACCCTGGAAGTTCTGGATTTCAACTTCCTACCTAAAGCCTAAATTTAGCCTCCAAGAACCTCCTTACCACATTTTCCTATGTCATTGGTACCGACATGTACCAAGACAGCAGACTCCTCCCCAGCACTATCTAAGACCTTATCTAGGTGGCGCGTGAGGTCCGCTACCTTTGCACCAGGCAGACATGTTACCAGGCGATCCTCACGTCCACCAGCCAACCAGCTATCTACATGCTTAATGATCGAATCACCAACTATAACGGCTGTCCTAACTCTTCCCTCATGGGCACATGGTCCTGGAGAAACTTCCTCGGTGCGAGAGGGTTTTACATCACCTGGAGGACAGGTCCTAGTTACAGCATCACTTCCTGCCACACCAGGGTGATGCTCTCCTGTCATGTGACCTCTCTCCTCCATGGCAACAGGGATGCTGCCAGACTGGAGGTGGGACTTCAGGACTATATCCCTGTAGGTCTCGTCTATGTACTTCTCTGTCTGTCTTATGCTTTCCAAGTCTGCTACTTTAGCCTCTAGAGAACGGACTCGTTCCCTGAGAGCAGAGAGCTCCTTGCACCTAGTGCACACGTAAGACCTCTCACCAACTGGGAGAAAATCATACATGTGACACTCAATGCAAAAGACTGGAAAGCCCCCATCCCGCTGCTGGACTGCTGTCTGCATCTTAGTTTTAAGTTTGTGTTTAGATCTAAGTTCTTTACTTACTAAGGGTTGCTATGGATAGTTATACTAATAAAACTGTACCTAATACGTGTAATATACCTTGTTCACCTGAAGCTTAACTAATCTCAGGTCCTTAGTGTATGACTGATTTGGGTAATGAGCTTCACCTGAGAACACTTCCTGTCTTTTAAGATGTGTAAGTACCTAAAAAGCTACAATTATCCCAGAGGTGGGTGGGTGTAGGGAGGGAGGGAGGGAAATAACACTTATTAAAAGAGGGCTGCTACACAGTACCCTGTCTTGTGCTGCTGAGGTAAGCTATATTCTGATTTGATTTAAATTATAGCTCTTAGCTGCTGCTAGGCTCTAACTTCTTATGAAATTTAAACTACAAGCTCTCTGCTGGGTTCCAGATGTAACCAGAAAGCTCTCTTCTGTGCTTTAAATTTAAACTAAAAGTACTTTGCTGTTACTAGGCCCTGAGTGACTATTAAATTTAGACTACAAGCTCTATGCTGGGTTCCAAATGTAACCAGAAAGTTCTCCTCTGTGTTTTATATTTAAACTTAAACTGCTGCTACTAGGCCCTGACTGATTTAACAAAAAATAGTGGGTTCACAGATTAATTAGCTTTAATACAAAGAATTCCTTTTAGAAAAATTACCAGAAGTATATACTCACAGTTGCAGATCTCTCTCCAGAAGTAACAGTCCCTTCTTCTAGTCCTTCAAGACAGAGGATCACAGAGCTCTGGTTGAGCTATTTATTCCACAATACAGACTCAAGCAGGTGGAATACAACATGATCAATGAGCACAAGCAACAGCAGCACACCAACCTTATCATGAGGTCAGCCAACAAACCGAGGGAACTATTCGCCATTGTACAGAAGCTCACCAAAGACTCCACGCAGCACTGCACCCACCATAAGAACATAAGAACATAAGAAATGCCATACTGGGTCAGACCGAGGTCCATCAAGCCCAGTATCCTGTTTCCAACAGTGGCCAATCTAGGTCATACGTACCTAGCAGTTTCCCCAAAAGACACAGGTTCTGCAGTGCTTGTACTAGGCCAAGCATTGATATCCTGGGTCCCTTTTTAATAGTGGTTTATGGACCTTTCCTCCAGGAACTTGTCCAAACCTTTTTTAAACCCAGCTATACTAACAGCCCTTACTACATCCTCCGGTAACAGATTCCAGAGTTTGATTACACGTTGAGAGAAGAAATATTTTCTCCTATTTGTCTTAAATAGTTTACCCTGTAGCTTCATTACATGCCCCCTAGTCCTTCTATATTCTGATAGCGTAAACAATTTATCCACGTTTATCCGTTCCACTCCATTCATTAATTTATACACCTCTATCATATCTCCCCTCAGCCGCCTCTTTTCTAGGTTAAAGAGCCCTAACCTTTTTAGCCTCTCTTCATAGGAGTAGCCTTCCATCCCCTTCACCAATTTGGTGGCTCTTCTCTGTACTTTTTCTAATAACTCTATGTCCTTTTTAAGATACGGTGACCAGAATTGCACACAATATTCAAGGTGCGGTCGTACCATGGAGCGATACAGAGGCATTATAATATCCTTTGTTTTATTCTCCATCCCTTTCCTTAGGATACCTAGCATTCTATTTGCTTTCTTGGCCGCCGCTGCACACTGGGCGGAGGGTTTTAACATGTTATCCACGATGACTCCTAAATCTTTTTCCTGGGTGGTGGTTTCTAATGTGGAGCCTTGCATCTTGTAACTATAGTGTGGGTTGTTCTTTCCTAGGTGCATAACTTTGCACTTGTCCACATTAAATTTCATCTGCCATTTGGATGCCCAGTCTTCCAATTTATCCAGATCCTCCTGCAGTTTTCCACAATCCTCTTGGGTTTTAACAACTTTAAACAGTTTTGTGTCATCTGCAAATTTGATTACCTCACTAGTTATTCCCTTTTCCAGGTCATTTATGAATATGTCAAAAAGTAGCGGACCCAGTACAGATCCCTGGGGTACTCCACTATTCACCTTTTTCCATTGGGAATATTGGCCATTTAGCCCTACCCTCTGCTTTCTATCTTTTAACCAGTTCCCGATCCACAATAGTACACTGCCTCCTATCCCATGACTTTTTAGCTTCGCCAAAAGTCTCTGATGGGGGACCTTGTCAAAAGCTTTCTGAAAGTCCAGATACACTATATCAACCGACTCACCTTTGTCTACCTGTTTATGCACACCTTCAAAAAAACAGATCAGATTAGTAAGACAAGATCTGCCTTGTCTAAAGCCATGTTGGCTGTCTCCCATTAGGCCATGACTATCTACATGCTGTGTAATTTTGTTCTTTATGATGGCTTCTACCATTTTCCCTGGTACTGACGTCAGGCTCACCGGTCTGTAATTTCCCGGGTCACCCCTGGAACCCTTTTTAAAAATTGGTGTTACGTTGGCGACCCTCCAATCTTCAGGTATTACAGATGATTTTAATGAAAGTTCACAGATTACCAATAACAGGTCTGCAATCTCATATTTCAGTTCTTTCAACACTCTGGGATGATTCTGGACCCTCAAGAATTTGCAGATTACATGAAGTCAAAGTACACCCCACAGACACCTCTCTCCTCCCGACACACAACCCTGGAAGGCCTGAACATCAGAACCCTGGGAAGAATTTAGCATACCATCACCACAGCAAATAGAAGACATGGTGAATCACCTTAACACAATGACCTCCCCATCCGACCCATGACTAGTGGCCTGGATAAAAGCCACTAAGAACCAACTAGCCCGCTACCTCCACAATATCGTCAGGGAAACTCACCAGCAAGGACACATGCCACAAGCTCTGAAGCAAGCCACGATACTCAAGGGAGCCACGCTGAGCTCCTCTGAACCAAAATCCTACCACCCCATCTCCAGCTTACCATTCCTTGCAAAAATCATTGAAAAAACAGTGCAAAGACAACTTCAGGACCATATAGATTTGAATTCCCCACTGGACACCCACGAGCATGGATTTAAACTGCAGCATAATGTGGAAACCCTGCTCACCTCCCTCTTCAACAACCTCCTAAAGGGCATAGATAACACACGGAAAGGATTCTTACTAGTATTCATGGACATCTCTGCAGCCTTTGACACTGTGTCTCACACCATAATGTTGCAACGCCTACAGCAAATCAGAATAAGTAAGAACACCCTAAAATGGTTCACCTCGTACCTAGAAGACCAGACACAAGTCAAATGTGACCAAAAGAAATCACTACAGTTCCCAGTCAAGCAAGAAATATCACAGGGTTCAGCACTATCATCCATTCTCTTTAACATATACATTCAACCCATATGCAGCATCATTAAACGCCACAAACTATTTTACCACCTATATGCAGATGATATTATGGTATACGCACTGAAGAAAACCCCGTGATCTGGCCACAATACCACGGCTCTTTCGGTCTCTGGTCCCTCAAGCAGTGAGAAACAGGCAGAGAATAACACAGAACACAATCACACACAAAGTTCTACTTTCTTTGAGCTCAGAGGGAAAACAACAGACAGCCTGTGGACACACAGCACAGTTCCACATCTGCCGGATTCAAATTCTTCCTCCTGAAAAGCTCTTTTTATTAAAGAAAAAGGGGAAGTAACAGTCATTTATTATAAATGTGAAATAACACAAGGTGTCGCCAAAGTTCTTTTTACAGAGTAAGAGCTGATTACAGTGTATTAGATGAAATTTACTTGATTATGACAAAATTATTTATAATTGCAAAGTTGCAAAAATTATGTTGTCAGCATTGACTGTACAATGAACTATGGTTGCGCAGTTCATAGCCTATTTATTTATTTATTTTTATTTATTTAACAATTCTTATTTACCGCACTATTTGTTATCAGTGCGGTTTACATTTAACAAAGAGTTTTCAGATCAGAGAAGACTGATTGAATTTACATTATAACAGGGAATAAAACTTGGAGAACATGGGAAACTATTTACATATTGACATATATCAGGATGGCTGAGGAATACATGAAACTATATACATAGAGATATGGCATAATAGTTGAAACTTGATCTGAAAGCACGTAGGATGCTTCAGGACTGACAAGTGAGTGCTTAGGGCTTGAGCGTTATGTTGTGTAGGAGACTTTAGTAGGGGGAGGGGGTGGTTTCTTAGAATCGGGGTGGCAGCTTGGTCAAAAATGGAGCAGGAAGAGGTGGTGTTTTATAGCTTTCCGGAATTGTAGAAGGTCTCGGATCGCTCTGATTTCTGGGGGGAGGTCGTTCCAACATTTTGGTGCATAGTAGGCAAAGGTTCTTCTCTTGGTTGTTTGGGAGCATTTTATGGAGTCTTTGGGAATAGTCAAAGTGTTGTCTGTTGTTGTCCTTCTGGTTCTAGTTTTTGGAGTAGGTGTGATAAGTTCCTTGAGAGAATTAGGGGCAATGTTGTTGATAATCTTGAATGTTATTAGCAGAATCTTATATGTTAGCCTGGAGTATATCGGTAACCAATGGAGATCCTTGAGTATTGGTGTGATGTGGTCTGACCTGGCTAGACCACAGAGGACACGTGCAGCGGCATTCATGGCTTGTTGGAGAGGATTGAGAGTATTCTTTGGTAGGCCGTACAAGATTAAGTTTGCATAATCTAAATGTGGTAGTATGAGGGCCTGGAAGATGGTTCGGAAGTCGTCAGCAGGTAGCATAGGTTTGAGATGTCTCAGTGTTCTAATTTTGTTGTAGATGGACCTGGTGATGTTTTTTATATGTTCCTTGAAATCCAGGTGCTGGTCAAGGGTAATGCCGAGGTAGCGTATGGCATTACGGCTTGGAAGCTCCGCATCTCTTACTCTTAGGATGGGGGGGGAGAGAAGTTTTTGTTCCTTGATATGAAAAGTACCTCCATTTTCTTGAAATTAATGTGGAGGTTTTGGGTAGTTAGTGTCCCCCGCAGCCCCCTCTGGTGGCGGCGTAGTGTTTCCACCGAAGAGCTAGGGAGCGCACAAGATTAGGGGTATTGGGGTTGGCCCGGTGCGAGGGTCAAAGGTAGCGGTCCTTTGTGCCGACCTCGTTACCAACTTCCCAAAACAGTAACTTCACACCAAAATGGAGGGAAAAAGAAAAAGGCTTTATTTCTCCTTTACGCAAAAATGGTTCAAAACATACGGCTTGGAAAGCAACAGGATTGTATCAGGTTCAATGCATACAAAAACGGTCAAAGTAACAACTGTTAATCTTCACAGTAACTTAAAGTAAAATGAATCCTGCATTCACTTTATACATTCTTTGAACTCCAAACAGACTATAGCTTCACTACTGTACAATATGTACATTCCATGGGTTCTTCAGCCTCCTCACCCCCAGATTCCACTGGCATCCATTCCATATCAGATGGCTCTGAGTCTGAAGCTTCGGTAGGGCTGAGTTCTGGCTTTTTAAAAGCGTGCCATACAGTTTTCCAGTGCTTGTTTGTTAGCTTAGGGCGTCGGTTTCTGGCTACAGGATAGAACAATGGCTGTTCATCCGCTATAGTTTTAAAAGCTCTCTTGTCATCACATTTAATACTGGCAGTTTTCTTCTTAGGGAAATTATCTGTTAATCTCTGCTTATAAGTATCATTGTTATACAGATAAACTCCTTTCCTCTGCCTTTCTTCTATGCTAGGCCTAAACAAACAATCACAAGAAGTGGCTGCTTTACCTTTGAGCTTTCTTCTGTCTTTTCCAAGGAAGGCTTGAGGCCTAGTCTGGTTATCTTCCAACTCTTGCTGGCCCAAGTATTCCCACAGTGTCTCTCTTTCCTTAGTGTATGGAGAAACCCCTCTGAGGCAAGGCTGCAGCTGTTGCCATTGGCCTTTGCTTCCACTCCTGTGGCTGTTGTCTGGTGGCCGCGCCCTTTCAGCTTCTCCCTGTTCACCAGGCCTCTGAGTTCTCCACTTTTCTCTCCGGTTACTTCTATAGATATCTCTCTGAGTACCTTTCTCTCCTTGGATATCTTTTCCAGCTGGATATCTTTCTCCTGGATATCTTTTCACTGGAGGCCTTTCTTCCACGTCATTCCTCGCATGTCTTTCGCTCAGGCTGTGTCTTAGCCCTTCTCCCTGGATAGGGCTCTCTCTCAAGCTGGATGTTGGAGCATCTCTTTCCTTGACTGCCCTTCTTGATTCAGGCCTGCCTCTGCTTAAATCGAAACTGACTGGGCCTAAGTCCTGCCCATAGAGGCGTGGTTCTTCTGAATCTATGCTGGCTCTCCTGCTCCCTCTATGTGGACCTTCAGGATATTGCATCTGAAACCTGTTTTTTTCTAAATTTAAAACTTTTTTTCCTTCTGCAAGAGGGTCCGCTGCATCACATTAGCCAGTCTGTAATTGCGTTTGTTAACGCAAGCATAAAGAGTAAACATGTTCCAAACTATTTTAAAAACAGTTACACAGAACTCATGATCATGATATCCTATTCTATTTAAGAGGAAGTAGGTGAAAGGCCAAACTTCTAAACACATTCTGCATCAAGAAATTCATCTATCTTCAATTGCATATTGGGGATTCTGGTATCCCGTTACCTGTCCAATTCTACAGTCCTCCCTGTGATTCTATAAAAAATCATTACAAAAGAGCGGTAGCTGAAACATGTCCAATTCCAGAATAAATCTTCTATAGTGGGCTTCATTTTGCAGATATTCCTTCAGAGTCCTAGGCACATCTGGTCCATAGGTGAGCTCCATCTTGTTCATTGGCAGAAATCGTTATACAAAATCATGTGACATTGTTTGCCTTTGCTTAGCCTCAATAAAAATGTGTACAGAGAGCAAGACTTTACCAATTATTCTTGTAAGCACTACCTCTTCTAGTAGTGGCCAACTGCTTCTCATAGATCTAGCAATAATTCAGAAATTAGTCCCTCATATCATGACACCAGTCATCACTCCAGATTCTTCATCAGCATCCTTTCTCACCATGGGCTGTGCAATGCACATCTTAGATAGAGCTTTTTCAGTGACTGTCTACCCAGGCTTCAATGCTGCGCATACATGAGTAGTTCCGCTGGAATCGCTGATCTTTATCAGGAATCTTCATATTCAGTAGCATTTCATTCAGTCGTTTTCCTCTTCGGCCCATAGGATTCAGTGCATACAATATATAATTTGTAAAAATCCTACTCTCCACTACAGCATCTCTCTTTATTCCATACAATTGCAAACAAGCACAATTATTCATTGACAGTCTTAAATTGTTGAACAGAAGTATATTATCTATGGTTAATTACAATACATCAATTGCTAGCACTAAATTATTACATAGCTAGCCTCTAACATACTTATTATTTTCATCTACATTCCTAAACTTATTCTGTCTACTTGCCAAATCAAATGTTAACATGTGGCCTAATAGACACATTTCTTTTTCCTGTCAGGGACACAATTGTACATATTCATATCACTAATTATATTTGTGATGTACTCTCCAGCTATAACAATATACAAGGTATAGTCAATCTGGTTATTCAAGGGGTAACAAACATTAAAACATAACTAGCAGTTTATGACAAATTAAACTCATTTCAATTGTTTGTCAACAATTAGGAAGGCTGTCTTATCTTAGGTGATGGTTCAACTCGCATTACTTTAAACATTATCAGTAATATACCCTTTTTCTTTTTATGTTATTATTATTTTTTTTAATACCACTTCCCCACTAGTCACAGCAGTTCACATTGCAACTAAAACTTGGTACAGCACATTAAACAGGAACATTGATAACTTGAAATTTTTCTTTGTAAGGCAATGAGAGGTTAGGTGACTTATCCAAGGTCACAAGGAGTGCTAGTACTCTAGTCATTAGACTACTTCTCTATTTCATTTTAATTCACATAGACATCTACGCTCGCAAAGGAAGGAACATTTACATAAGGGTGTATACATTCATAAACTATAAAACTTTTTTAACACCAAATTTGAACCAGTTAGAAAGTCAATTACCACTTCTTAATGGCTTAACAGTTCTATCTGTGTTACACTGTTTTCAGAACAAAAAGCATAGTAGTAAAGTATCAGCACATAGAGCTCCCCATGCAAGAAGCCTGAGACAAAATCAATATTGATGATCAAATGAGCAAATAAGAGCTCTAGAAAGAGCAAACACTTCAGCTGGTTGAGCACTAGCAAATAACAAGCAGCCGACTGCACAGAATCAACTCTTATAATTGCATCAATTTTCCTTATTCATTGCGCAAAGCAGAACCATCAGTACATAGTGAGGTCAAACAGTAACAATCTAGAGCTGGAAGAAAGCTGGTTTTTCCAAGTGTAAACGATATGAAAACTGAATGAGAGGCATGTTATAGTACTAGAAAATCAGTAATTTGGACTGCAAAGACTACTGCTGCCAGAAACTGAAAGCATGGAGGCATTCCTGTTACAACAGGGCAACAAAAGTCTGAAAAATAGCCCAGTGGCTTAAGTCCAGTGGGAAATTTCTGAGCAAAAACACAAACAGCAGCAATAGAAGAGGTAGCATATTATTCCAAGGTGAGGATCTTAGACTTTAGGAAGACTAACTTTGCGAAGATGGGCCAATACCTCAGGGAGTCGTTAGTGGGATGGGAACAGCTGGGGGATGTAGAAAAACAGTGGGCAAAACTGAAAGGGGGTATTTTAAGGGCAACCAACCTTTTTGTTAAAATGGTAAATAAAGGCAAAAGGAAAAGGAGACCGCTATGGTTTTCGAAGGAAGTAGCTGAAAAAGTGAAGAAAAAGAGGGAGGCCTTCATGAAATACAAGAGATCACAGAGAGAGGAAGACAGGCATTTTTTTTTTGTCAAAACTTAGAGAAGCTAGCAAAATAGTCAAGAAGGCAAAGATTCAAAAGGAGGAGGAAATAGCCAATGCAATAAAATGGGGGGATAAGACATTTTTCAGATATATTAGTGAGAATAGGAAGGGCAAAAGTGGTATTGTCAGACTCAAGTGTGCAGGGGGGGAATATGTAGAAGCTGATAAGGATAAAGCGGAATTGCATAACAAATATTTTTGTTCTGTGTTCACAGATGAAGAACCAGGAGCAGGACCTCAGAAAACACCCACAAATAGGAACAGAAGCGAGGGACAACTTGAACAATTTTCAGAAGACTGTGTTCGTGAGAAACTAGCTCAACCTAAAGTAGACAAAGCGATGGGACCGGATGGGATACACCCTAGAATACTGAGGGAACTTGGAGACATTCTAGCAACTCCACTGACTGACCTTTTCAATGCCTCGTTGGAGTTGGGAGTGGTGCCAAAGGACTGGAGAGAGGCTCATGTGGTGCCTTTCCACAAAAGCGGAAGTAAGGATGTGGTTGATAACTACAGGCCGGTTAGTTTAACTTCAGTGGTGAGTAAATTATTGGAAACGCTGCTGAGAGAGAAAATAGTGAGGTTTCTGGAGTCCAGCGGATTACAGGATCCGAGGCAGCATGGATTCACCAGAGGCAGGTCTTGTCAGACAAATCTGATTGATTTCTTTGACTGGGTGACCAGGGAGTTGGACCGAGGGACAGCTCTAGATGTGGTGTATTTAGATTTCAGTAAAGCCTTTGACACTGTTCCTCACAGGCGACTTATAAACAAACTGAGCACCCTAGGGATGGACCCTAAAGTTACTGCTTGGGTTAGAAATTGGTTGGGTGGGGGGCGACAAAGAGTACAAGTAAATGGAGCTCACTCTGAGGAGAAGGATGTTACCAGTTTAATTTATTTAATTTATTTAACAAGTTTTTTATACCGCCTTTTCCTTCAATCAAAGCGGTCACAAGAAATACAAGGTATAAACAAGGGAAACAAACAGTATAGACATAGCGGAAGGGCTGTCGGGTAAGGTTTGCCTCTTTGCAGATTATACCAAAATCTGCAATAGAGTAGACACCCAGGAAGGTGTAGATAACATGAGGAGGGATCTAGCTAAGCTTGAAGAATGGTCTAGAATTTGGCAGCTGGGATTTAATGTTAAAAAATGTAAGGTCATGCATTTGGGCTGCAGCAATCCAAGGGAACAATATAGTATAGGAGGTGAAGTACTTTTGTCCACTAAAGAAGAGCGGGACCTAGGTGTGGTTGTGTCTGATGATCTTAAAGTAGCTAAACAGGTAGAAAAGGCAACGGCAAAAGCTAGAAGGATGCTTGGGTGCATACGGAGAGGAATGGCTAGCAGAAAAAAGGAGGTGATAATGCCTCTGTATAAGTCTTTGGTGCGACCTCATTTGGAGTATAGTGTGCAATTCTGGAGACCGCACCTTCAAAAGGATGTGAACAGGATGGAGTCGGTGCAGAGGGAGGCTACTAAAATGATTAGTGGGCTTCATTATAAAGCATATGAGGACAGACTTAAGGATCTTAATATTGTGGTAAGGAGAGTGTAGCACAGCCCTGGGAAATAGAGGAAAAAGGAACTTTTGCTTCTTTAAGGGGGATGGGCTCACCTAAACACATGTGCAAAAGTAAAAGCAGTGAAAGAAACCACGCTTGCAGAGCTAGGCTGAAGCCACACCCAGACTCCATGGCAACTCTAAGTAAGGATAAGGGACACCTGTGGGTGGAGCCAGAAGGGAGGCACACTGCCCAGCATTTAAGGTTAAGCAAACAGAAAGTGATAGGGCCGGTAGAACTGTTAGAAGCCTTGGAGGTGTTGGAAGCTACGGGAGCAGCTTGAGAAGCAGCAGCTGGGGAAAGGCCAGAGGATAGGCCGAGTACTTTCCTTCTAGGAGAGAGAGGGGCAGAAGGCTGGCTGTAAGAAAGCTAGAACAGGAAGGCTCAGCTTCTTCTGAAGAAAGACAAATCTTCAGGTTGAGAAAGCCCAGGAAAGCTGGAAGAAAATCCTGCAGTGATTCCCTGAGCAGCTCTGATTCAGAGGACGCTACCTCCAACAGAGGTCACGGCTGTGAAACTCCCACAGTTAAGCTCCAAGGTAGGAGAGGAAAGTTGGAAAGAGTTAATGCTTGTAACTCTGACTCAGATACTGAAGAGATAGTTATACCTGCTAGCACGCAGAACAGGAAGAAGGGTTTTGTAGATAAAGCCAAGCAAACAAAGCCTGTTAATGTTTTACCCAGAGAAAGAAAGGCAGTTCAATGGGAGAAACTGTTTAAGCTGTTAAGAGATATAAACCTTAAAGTACCTGAACGCATTCAAGTTCCACAATCAGGCAGTGCAGAGGAAGAAATGGAACTGGATTATAAGGAAGATGACCCTGATTCCACTTGCTCTGAAATGGAATGTGCTCTGTGTTACTGCTGATTGAAAGAAGTAAAATACTAGGAAGAGTCTCAGGAAGCAGTTCTCAGGTTCATCATAGCTGAAAGCTTTGGAAAGAGAGAAAAGAAATCTTAGTCTAAAAGTTGCAAAGCTCTGTCTGCTGAAGAGAAGTAGATGATGTAATTGAGTTTCTGTGCTGACCAGCTGAGAAGTGTTTTAAACGGAAGCAGCTAAAGGGAGCTGACAGAATTACTGAATTCCGTTGTGTGCTTTATCTGCAAATAAAGCTGTTTCTGAGATGAGAAATTTCCTAATGAAAGAAGTGGAGACATTTACTTGTAAATAATACCACTGAAATGCACTATTTGTAAAGAACTTTATTTGGGAGAAAATATCCTTGTTTTCTGTTGCTGAGTTTGGAATCTTCTACAAAGGACTGTTACTAAACTGCACCAAATTAAAAATCAATAAAAATTCCTGTGTTGCTTTAAAACCACTTGGACTGCTTTTATACACAACTACACGTTTAAAGCTAAAAGATACAAGATGGGAGCCCGTCTTCACTAGGCAACCGCCTGGTGGAGGCGCGCCCGCCACAATATGTACACCTTAGAGGAAAGGCGGGATAGAGGTGATATGATTGAGATGTTTAAATACCTCCGTGGCATAAATGTTCAGGGAGAGAGCCTCTTTCAATTGAAAGCAAGTTCTGCTACGAGGGGACATGGGATGAGGGTGAAGGGAGATAGATTCAGGAGTGATATGCGGAAATATTTCTTTACGGAAAGAGTAGTGGATCCATGAATAGTCTCCCAGTGGAGGTGGTAGAGATGAGGACAGTAACTGAATTCAAAAAAGCATGGGACCAACACAGAGGATCTCTAAAGGTAAAAAGTGAACTGTTGTAGTTGTTGTTATGGAAGGACAGACTAGATAGGCCATGTGGTCTTTTTCTGTCATCATGTTTCTATGTTTCTATTAAATCACATTTGCAATTAACAACATCAGTTCTGCAGAGGTCTTTCCATAATAACTAAAACATACACGACATGAAAATTTAAGATCACTCCTCCAATCGACTCCTGCAGATTAGTTTAAAAGAGACTAGGAGAAATATCAGCATTTTTTTCTGCAGACATTGTTACTCATACACTATCATAGTTGTAATTTTCAACCAGTCTGCTATCACAAAAGAAAAATAAAACATTATACATATATTTACCATACTGTTTAATTACTTAATTCACTTGTTTGAAAGTAATTGTATCATTCACTTTTTCCCTTTAAGTAAACAAACTTGCTTGACTTAACTTGACAAGCAATTCAATTTTGTTTTGTTTTTTTCCAGTTAAGTTACTAACTTCTATCTTTCCTTTAAACACTTAGGAGTATGTTTACTAAACCGCGCACACGTGCGCGGCGCACAGTAGCGTACGCTAATGATGCACTTAAGTGCTTTAAGTGCCCTGCACGCGTGCGCGTCACACTAATGGGTCCGCGCACATGTGCGGTGCGCTGATGTGCGATAGAGGCGGGGAAAGGCGTACGGAGGGCGGAGGAAGGCCCCCGAGGGCAGAGGAAGGCCCCCGAGGGGCGGAGAGACGGGGTCAATGGGTGGAAAGTAGGAGGGGAGAGGCTCCCCGCACAGAAGCGGGGCCGAATATACAAGTGAAATACAAGTGCATTTAAAGGGAAGAGAAACCATTTCCGTCAGCAATGTAGAGCAAAACCGGGGAAACCTATAAAACGTGAGCAGTGTGATACATGTGCACAGAACAAAATTGCAAATACAAATTGAAAATGACCACAACAAAATTCTAATAAATTATAATCTAGCTGGGCAACATTGATATCAATGGGCAACAATAAAAAACACTCCCAGGAAAGCCCCCAAAAAAAAGAAATGATTTTTGGAAGGGTCTACGCTCCGTAGACCCTTCCAAAACTCATTTCGTGTTTTTGGAGTTTTCCTGGGAGTGTTATTAATGCTGCCCATTGATATCAATGTTGCCCAGTGTGGTTATGTGTTTTTTTCCCCATTTTTTCAAGGTGAATTTGAGGTTTATCTGCCCTTTTGTCCCCATGTAAGGTGTATGAGCCCACAATAAATTGTGCAGAGCAGGGTTTCTGACTCGTCAGGCCAGGTTTCCTATCTCCGGGGACTGCACTGTCTTTGTGGCCACAGTGTGGTGCAACGGACACAGCCAGTGCCTGTAGGACCAGAGTGTCACAGGTTCAAATCCCAGTTGGGGCTCCTGCCAACTCAGTCCCCATAGTTTTATCCACCACTAAACAGTGATAGTAAAGACACTCCTGTATTGCAGAGAACATAAGCATGGTTCAAACACCCATATTTTACCCTACACCGCACACAAACCATAACAATGGGTATTACCTACAGCCGAGTACCCCAAATTCAGTCCTGGAGTGCCACAACTCAATCAGCTCATATGTTTTTTCCCGGATAAGGACATTTCTGCATGTTGGCGGAAGGGTACAGGTGGTGGAGGGGGCAGTGGCTGCAAGCCACAGCAGACAGTGGCCCAGGCCTGTGCAGGCTGGAACCGTCCACCGCAACAGACAGGCTCTGTTGGATGTACAGTCATGGACTCCCCAGGGAATGCAGCATATCTGTGGCAACACAGTGGTGCAGTGCACATAGACAGTGTGTGCACGAACAGAAGGTCATAGGTTCAAAGGCCAGCTGGGGCTACTGCCAATTCTGTCCACATATTTTTCCCACAACTAAACCGTGATAGTAAGGACAAACCTTTATTGCTGAGAACATACGCATGGTTAATACGCCTATATTTTACCACACCAAACACAGGCACCATAAACAGGCGCATTACCTAGAGCAGAGACTCCCAAATGCATTCCTGGAGGGCCCCACACCATTCAGGTTCCATGCTGCCTCTACTAAAGATGCCTGTGCTGCATATCTATGCACCACCCCCATGGTGTGCAGATGTAGCTCATGCATATTTATGAGGGACAGCATGAAAACCCGAACAGTGTTTGGAACACCAGAACTGGAGTTGGGAAACTCTGCCGTAAAGCAGCAGCCAACAGGGCCAGACACACCCACACACACCCCCACAGGCCCCATTGGCCAATGCCTCCTGGAGAGGCAGGACGTTGGGCCCTGCCTGTATCTCCCAATACTAGCACTTGCATACCTTAGCAATGCCATCCTACACCTGGGTATATGGTACACAGCTATCAAACGTTTCCTATGATAACTGGCAGATATCAATTCCTACGTTAAGCACAGTTTGCTCATTGAGCTCCACCATAACTATCATTCTGATGTCTGCGGTGTGTGCTGCAGGTCTGGTCTCTGACAGTGTTTACCACCCTGGGGAGTGACCCCCAACAGTATTGCGTACCATATCCATGCCTGTACTGTGCCCAGGACTGGTGTGGTGGGTATGGCTGCTTAACTCCTCTATAGTAGCACAATGCTGGCATAGGTGTGGGGGTGGCTGTCTGTCTCTCCAGTGTGTGGTGGCTGAAAACACCTTCCACAGCCCACACTGCCAGCAATGTTGCCAGTATTGGGCTGCCAATGTGCATAATGAGGAGCAAGGTACCATGGGTATAGGCTGGACAGGGTGGTCTGGCCAGGGTGCATCTGCACAGGGCATAGGGCACTGACTGGGACATTCTAGTGCCCGGCCACCACCTACACAGACAGGGTGACCTCAGTATGTCCTGCTGAGAGATCACTCTCACCCTGACTGTGCAGTGACCACAGCATGGCTAGGCACCCCCATAGTGCTATATAGTATTTTTCTCATGTGATAGATATGGGTTTCCTTTTGGGGCCCAGTCACTGATTTATCTGCTTGCTGTGTATGCTGACATCTAGGTTCTGGGTGCATGCATCTCCATTGGAAACATGCACTATGGACAAACTAGCAGACTGTGTGCAGCTGGTATGTGTCTTGATGGAGCGGCTTGCAGGGTGCAGCGGCTGATGGTGTGCTGCAGGAGAATATCAGATAGTGGTGGGGTGCAGCTTAGCATATACAGGCCTAATGTCTGTCTGGTATTGTGCTATGGATGTGTACTGAGCTATTGTGGGGTGTCTGTGCCTCAACAGGACTGGGGTTGATATTCTCCTCTACTGCCACCTTTGCAGGGAGGTACAATGTGGATTTATTATTTATTTATTTATTTATTTATTTATTATTTATTTATTACAGTTTTTTATATACCGCGCTATTTACAATCAGCGCGGTTCACAGATAACCAAAGACCAGAACAACAGGCTGCTCGGTTTTACATAAAACAGGACGATAAACTTGGATTCGATAAACTTGAATAATATGGGGGTAAAACTATATACATAGAATGTTGGTCTGTTAATTTTGATAACATGAAAGGGATTTATGAGATCTATTGATAGGAGACCCTGTTTGCCACCCTCAGCCCTGGAGAGGAGGGGGGGGGGGGTGGTGGAACATAGCCCACCAAGGGGTCCATAGGGGCTACACCTCATTGAAACAGACAGAGATATGCAAGGTGTTTCTGCAGAAACTACGTATCTGAAACATTAACACTGCTTTGGACCTCTGGCATGGTCTCATTCAGCCATGGAAGGTGTTGTGGACCTGGCCCTGGCCGCCTCATCGCATACTCAGGGTGAGCACAGTACCCACACAATGTGACGGTGTGTAGCTACTCTGTGCTAGTAAAACACACAGTCAGTACCCCCTACCAGGCCAGGTTCTGTGTGGGTGCACATGGTCAGTTCCCCCTACCAGGCCGCGGTGCTGTGGAGGTGCATTCCCCATCTTGTGTTCATCTGTGGACAGCTGATTTGCATGTGCAGTGCATCATGGGTACGGGTGGGCTAACCCTATCCTGGTGACCACAGCAGACTGTCTGTGTGGTAGCGTGCAGGCTCTCTGCAGCCAGCCAGGGGCTTGCTAGCAGCTGTAGAGCTGTAGCCCAATGGTTACTTCACTGCCTGTGATGCCAGAGGTCATGGGTTCAAACCCACAGTGGGGTTATTTGATAGGGTTGTTCAATGCATCATCTTTTTTTAATGTACATATTTTGATGCCAGCAAAACCACCCTCAGTGTACTGTACCCATAAGGTGCCTCTGAGGGCACTTTATAGGGTGCCCTATAGGGCACCTTATGGTTTCCATCCATATAAGGTGCACTATACATTATCCTGTGACGCAACTTATAGGGTGCCCTATAGGGGACATTTTAGGGTGCTGTGGCGGACAGTGCACTTTATAATGTGCCCTATGGCGTGCCTTATAGGGTGCCTTATACGGCACCTTCAATTACAGCATGTGAGGGCGTGTTTGCTGCCAGCAATTCATAACATACAAATAAGGTGCTGCAGGACAAAATATGTACATTGCAAAGCTGATGCCACAGCCAGCCTTACGTATTGGGCACCCTGGGGGGCAAGCTCATGACCCCTGTATCAGCAGTCAGTGTCTTAACCATTGTGCTGTGGTTCTGTTCCTTGCTTGCACATCAGTGTGCCGCCTTATGCCGCCTAATATTTATATGCCTCCAAAAACATTTGCGCACCGCCTTATGCCCATCAGCGCGCCGCCTTATGCTGCCCATTATTTATATGCCTTCTAAAATAATGCCTCAGCCAGCTGACTTTATTGGGCACTGTGGGGATTGAACCCTTGATCCCTGCACCATTGGTCAGTGTCTTAACCATTGTGCTGTGGTTCTGTTCCTGTGCTTGCACAGTAGCGCGCTGCCTTATGCCGCACAATATTAAAATGCCTCCTAAATCAATAGCCCATCAGCGCGCCGCCTTATGCCGCACAATATTAGACTAGCTCCTAAAGTAACGCCTCAACCAGCTGTCTTCATGGGGCACTGTGGGGGATCGAACCCCTGATCCCTGCACCATTGGTCAGTGTCTTCACCATTGTGCTGTGGCTCTGCTCTCCTGCTTGCACATCAGCGCGCCACTTATGCCTCCCGCGCCGCCATCTCATGCGCTAACGTGCGGGGCGCACATGGGCGCCGCGCACCTTAGCGCATCTGTCAATCACGGCTTTTCTTTTTCAGCGCGAACCGCCCACTCCTTATATGGCACCCGCACTCTACCACGGCCCGCACATTACCGGGGTTTTAGTAAACATACCCCTTAATTTTTCTTAACCTTTGTCACATCACACAAATCCACACAATTTATCAAATATCTAAATACATCAAAGCATGGAAGATCTTCCCATTCATTCACATCAATTACAACTAAAAATACAATTTGGAGAATATATCATCAATCATTTTTCCCAAAGTATCCAGAGACATAAGAAGCACCGAGGAGTAGTGTTTCTAATAATATTTTTCAGCATTTGCATTATTACACATAGAATGGAATCAGTAGATAAATTCTCATAATCCAAAATAAGTTCAGATCCATGACCTAGAAAACAAAACTTATTTACTATATATATACAAGTAAGAGAAATAGTTAATCACATTTGGAGTTTTTTTTTAAACTTCCCCAATAAGGCTTATGGTTAGTCTAACAAAAGAAAATCTTACCACGGTTGCTCAAGACTTTCTTCCTGCTAATACTGCAGTCATGCCAAGCTGTTATCTGTGCTGGAAACCTCCAAATTATTACTGCAGTAAAAAACAAAACTTATACTGCACAGCACACGTCCCTAACCACTAAATTAGAGAAAACAAACTTCACACTACAATTATGACATGAAAATTAGTCCTTCAAAACTTTGTTTGCTTTATGAAAAAATAGAATTAATCAATGTCAACGGCCAACATGAGGGCGCTATCACCAAACCTGCGCCTCATTTCATAATTTGGGCTTCCTTTTTCTGCCCTATATCACGAGCTTTTTTTTGCCTCATTCATCTAACAGAGTACTCTTTAGTTGTACCGGCATTATTGCCCACACGACAGAAAGACCTGCCTTGTTAATATAATACCCACGACAGAAAAACTGCTCGCATCCTGGAGACTTGTCTGCTATTTGCAACTGCTGAAGAACACAGTGATCCGAGAACGGCACCAACTGAAGAAAACCCTGTGATCTGGCCACAATACCATGGCTCTTTCTGTCTCTGCTCCCTCAAGCAGTGAGAAACAGGCAGAGAGTAACACAGAACACAATCACACACAAAGTTCTACTTTCTTTGAGCTCAGAGGGAAAACAACAGACGGCTTGTGGACACACAGCACAGTTCCACGTCTGCCGGATTCAAATTCTTCCTCCTGAAAAGCTCTTTTTATTAAAGAAAAAGGGGAAGTAACAGTCATTTATTATAAACGTGAAATAACACAAGGTGTCGCCAAAGTTCTTTTTACAGAGTAAGAGCTGATTACAGTGTATTAGATGAAATTTACTTGATTATGACAAAATTATTTATAATTGCAAAGTTGCAAAAATTATGTTGTGTCAGCATTGACTGTACAATGAACTATGGTTGCACAGTTCATAGCCTATGTTTACTCTTTATGCTTGCGTTAACAATGTTCCAAACTATTTTAAAAACAGTTACACAGAACTCATGATCATGATATCCTATCCTATTTAAGAGGAAGTAGGTGAAAGGCCAAACTTCTAAACACATTCTGCATCAAGAAATTCATCCATCTTCAATTGCATATTGGGGATTCTGGTATTCCTTTACCTGTCCATTTCTACACGTCCCAGTCAACCTACAGTCACCCGACATGACAACAGTGACAAAATGCATTGAAGACATGATCTCCTGGCTCACTGATAACAACCTTACAGTCAACTTTGACAAAACAGAGGCCATGTTTATCACCAGAGATTCCACCTTCATTCCACCACAAACAGTCAAAATCTTGGACAAAGGACCAGGTAAGGTACCTGGGCATTAGCTTAGAGATCTGAACCTAAAATCACACATTGCTAATACTGCGGCAAGACCTTATCACCGACTAAGAATTATCAAGAAGCTCAAACCATCCTTACCCAGGACCACTTCGGCACAGTCTGCCAAGCAGTCATCACTCCACTGCTTGACTATGGAAACTCATTATACCAAGGCCTCCCCCAGAAGACTATCCACCCACTTCAAATGGTGCAAAACACTTCAGCACACATCATCACGGGCACTGGAAGATTGAACCACATCACCCCAGTCCTACAACAGCTACATTGGCTCCCAATAATCGCCAGGGCCAAATTCAAAACAATCGTGAACATCTCCAAAATTTTCCACCACTGCTCCGCGGATGCACTACAGGATATAATAGCCAAAGACAACAGCAGCAGACCCAGAAGGACCAACAGTGTCAACAAGATAAGCACACCAGCAGGTTATCACAGAACTAAACAAGCAATGTCTAAGAGAGCACCCTCACTGCTAGCCCCTGCAATGTGGAACTCCCTTCCTATGGAATTAAGGGCACTGAGCAACTCTAAAGACTTCCGTAGGGCACTGAAAACCTTGCTCTTTACTGAGTCCTACACGCAAGCACCATAAGTTGCTATACTTATATCACCCACTTGGCCCAACACCTACCTACAAAACCTGATCCCTTCCACCCTACACATCTAGACACATTGACAACATTCACCAAGTATCTGTCCTCATCTTCTAGGACATCGCAGCGGCCTTCGACTCGGTGAACCACGAGATACTAATAAAACGCCTCGAAGAAAAAGGGATACAAGGCACAGTACTGAACTGGTGCAAATCATACCTGTCCAACAGATGGCAACAAGTAAGGACTGGCTCCATGACCTCCGAACCATTTCTACAGAAACAAGGTGTGCCGCAGGGATCCTCACTATCTGCATTGATGTTTAACATTTATATGCAGCCCATCTGTGCCTTGATCCGAGCGTTCAACGTCAACTGTCTTGCCTATACGGACGATATCCTGCTATACATCCCATTTACGATTGACTAGCCAGATTTTTCTCCAATAATAAGATGCTTTGAAGCAGTAGCAGACTGGCTCCTCCTGCAAAACCTACGGATCAACCACAGCAAAACGGATGTCCTCTTCATCACGAGGAACCAGGATTTTACCCCACCACCTTCATTACAAGTCAACATTGCCGAACTGAAAACTAAAACCTCAATTCGGGCATTACACTCGACCAATGGCTGGACATGAAAACTCATATAGGAAACACTGTAAAAGCAGTATACAATAAAATACGAACATTACGACACCTACGACCACTGCTTGACCTCGCCGACTACCGAACAATCTACCAAGCCTTAGTCATTCCACACCTGGATTTCGCCAATGTAATTCTTCAAGGACTCCCACAGGCAACGCTAAGTCCGCTCCAGCTCGCGATGAACTCAGCCGCAAGAGTTCTAGTAGGAGTAGCAAGGATGGACCACATAACGCCAGTCTTGATGAAACTCCACTGGTTACCTGTACAGGCTAGAATACACTACAAGATTCTAGTCCTGACCTTCAAAGCACTAAATAATCAGCCCCCCACGCTGTCGTGAGTGCTACCCTGATGGTTAGTAGAGGTCAGGGCAGGTCAGACACAAAAATTATAAAGTTGAGATTGGCAAGTATTCCAAAGGCCCAATTGACTATTGGTCCTAGTAGTTTCCTTGATACCAATCTTCAATGAAAACAACTGCTCAGAGTGGTGGGAAAAATAAAGGTTTTTTATTTCCCTTCTTCGCAATGGTTCAAATGATTGGGATACAACTATAAAGCAAAATGTCCTTATTTCAGGTGAGGAAAAGAAAAACTCAGGTTTAAAGCAAAAACTATTACTTTCACAGGACTGGTGCTATTTACACAAAACAAGAATGTTCAATTCAGCAAGTCACACAGCTCACAAGCCTGGCAAGGATTCTAGGCTTCCTGTAACACAGTATGTACAATCCATTTCTGGATCTGAAACATCCCCTGCCAGTTCCACTTGCATTGGCTCATCTTCTGAAGCCTCTGAATCTGTGTCCCTGGTTTCAGGTAAAATATATTCAGGCTTTTTATACAGTTCCTGTATCACTTCCCAATGTTCTGGGCTAAGCCTAGGGCGTTGGCTATGTGCTGTTTTATACTGAAAAGATTCCTCTTTATTCAGAGGTTTTATAGCAGCTCTATATAAACATTTTTCATTCAGAACTTTTTTCTTAGGTAAACAGTTTTCATACCTTGTATCACAGGAACCAGCAGACAAATGGTTTTCTTCTACTGCCTGTCTTCTCCATACAGCAGCTTTCTGAAATCTTTTTCCAGGAAAGTATGGTTTACCTTGTGAGGTTGGAGTCCCTTCTCCAAGTGAAGGTCTGGGCCTGTACCGGCTTAGCTTCTGGCTTGCCTGTGCAGCACGGCTTAGGTTCTCCAGCTGTCTCTCGTTTGACTTTAGACTACAGTTGCAGCAATGCTTTCGCCTCTCTGGACAAACAGCTCTCACTCTTGTTTGAGCTGAGACCTTCCCAGGTCCTTCATCAGCTCCAGGGAAATCATCTTCCACTCGAGGTGGTTTGCTAGCGGTAGAGTAATCAGGTTTCCATTCTAACCTCTTTCTCTCTGTGCTGCAAGTGATCCTTCCCTTGCTTCTGCTGGACTTGCCTCCTTGGCCTGCTTCTCTTTCTCCACTGCTGCTCTTCTCTCTCTCCTTCCTGCCGACCTCCTTGCCGACCTGTCTCCTGCTGAATTGTCTCCAGTCTTCCACACTCTCCTTAAGAAGCACTCCTGCCTTCGAGGATTGGAAGCTGGCTGGCATTACCTCATTACCAGCGGGGCGTGGCTCCTCAGTCTCTCTGAAGTCGCTCTGGCTCCCTCTAGCTGGTTCCTCCGAATAATGCAGCTTGTGCACGTCTTTTTCTCCGTTTAAAACATTTTCTTTTCTTTCAAGAGGATCTGCTGCATGACAACGCCCATCAGCAAGCTGATTCACAGATTACTGCATAATAGAAACAGAAGATCCACAACGATGAACAAATTAGAGGTCCCTAAAGCAATGTCAAAATGCACAAAGACAACGGCCAATAGAACCTTCGCGATATACACGCCCAGAGCCTGGAATGCCCTCCCCACAGATATTAGAACCATCACGAACCTGGTCCAATTCAGAAAAGTGCTGAAACATCATTTGTTCTTACATTACTACCCTGAAACTAATCCAGGAAAGCAAATAATAAGCACTCCATCTACCCACTCAAACCGCTCCAACTTACATAACCAGTAAGAAAACGGTTAGCCAGCGTGATTTCCCCCACCACTCAAATTTTCTAGATCTAGGAATGTATGCACCAATGTATATGAAATGTAAATAGTTTTTCCCCAGTTATACCCGTTTTTCTTCCCCTGTTCATTGTAAATACAATGCAGCTTGCTGCACTGTAGTATGTTATGTTTTGAATGTACACCGCACTGATCTAAATAGCACAGTATAGAAGAAAAGTTCAATAAATAAATAAATAATCATTCTGTATTTACATTTGTGAGCCCTACCCTATCTGTTGAATGCTGTAACCACTTTGATTGAAGGATAAGGTGGTATATAAAACTGTCTAAATAAAATAAATAAATAAATAAATAAACAAACATGTATTTCACAAAGTGGGGTCAAAGGGAAGTGCAGCATAAAATTCACCAGCTATGGTTGGTGAATAGCTGTGCATCTCTTAGGGGGAGAGAATATAGTTCCCTCCCCAGGTTTTGCTGGTTACCTTCACATGGTGATCCCATTGTACAAACTCTATTCTGAATCCCAGCTAGGCGACACTACAATTGAAGTATGGTAGAAAGAAAAAGAAAAATACATACTGGCTGCACGCCAGTCAGGCTAAAAAGGTGCCCACCTGTAGCTTCCACATTAGGGCTAACAATGGTGGTGGCGATAGTACAGACACTGCAGATCCAGGTATCATCTCTGCCATGGATAAAGACCATGTTGAGCATGTTCATGGACCTACTGTGGCAGGAGATAAACCACAGAAATTAATGATAAAGTTAAAAGGATAAACTACAGTTAAGTGGACCTCTGCAGATAAAGGGGAGATAAAGCATAGTTACTCACCTGTAACAGGTGATCTCCGGGAACAGCAGGAATTGAGTCTTCACATATGGGTGACGTCGGCACCGATGGGGCCCACGCGGGAACGCTCCCCAGCATCCTATAGGAAAGCCTTTGGGAACATCCCACTGGCCTGCGCTGCTGCCTTCCCACCTTTCCAACTCTCCCTCCTCAGTTGGGTTTGTAGTTGAGAGAGAAGGAGAGAGAAAGAGAGAGAGAGAGAGACACAACTCCTAGGAGAGGAGGGTGGGTTGTGAAGACTCAATTCCTGCTGTTCCCGGAGATCACCTGTTACAGGTGACTAACTACGCTATCTCCAGAAACAAGCAGGAATATAGTCTTCACATATGGGACTTCCTAGCTTGGAGATGGCAGGGAGATGACCCCAGAGAGAGCAGTGAAACACAGGCTGAAGTGGGTCATGTTTCCTCCCAAGGATCTCTGGTATCGAACCCGGGACGGGGGGTAGGAGTTGTTCTAAGTCTGAAAGAGATACTGGAGAACAGCCTGGCCAAACGAGGCATCCCGACGGGAGTCCAAGCAATAGTGGGCCGCAAAGGTGTGGACAGAGGACCAGGTTGCTGCTTTGCAGACTTCATCAATCGCCACTGAGCGTAGGTTTGCCATAGAGGCAGCCATTGCTTGCACATTGTGTGCTGTGACATGACCTTCAAGAGAAAGTCCTTTACTCTCATAGGTAAAAGATATATAGTCTGCAATCCACTTGAAGAGTGTTCTCTTGGAAACTGGTAGACCTAGGTGACTGGAATCAAACGCAACAAAAAGCTGTGAAGCCTTTCTGTGCTGCCTAGTTCTCTGAAGATAAAAGGCCAAAGCATGCATGCAATCCAGAGTATGTAGATTCCTTTCTGCGTTAGAGGCATGAGACCTAGGGAAGAAAACAGAAAGGTAAACCGACTGGTTCAAATAAAAAGGCGAAACCGCCTTTGGCATAAAGTGAGGATGAGTCCTAAGGACTACCTTATCATGGTGGAACCATGTATAAGGAGGTTCAGCCACTAAAGCTTGGAGCTCACTGATGCGACTTGCAGAAGTGAGGGCAATTAGGAAGATGACTTTCCAAGAAATACATTTCAGGGATGTAGTTGCTAGGGATTCAAAGGGAGGCTTCATCAGCTGCCCAAGGACAAGATTGAGATTCCATGCCACAGGTGGTGGCTTGATGGGAGGCTTAGTTAAGAGTAGACCTCTCATAAAGCGCGCTTCAAGCAGCTGAGAGGAGACAAGTTGTCCATCAAAGGGCATATGAAAAGCTGCAATGGCACTGAGGTGGTCTCTCACCGAATTCGTTTTAAGTCCAGAGGATGAAAGGTGGAGGAGATACTGACGTAACACCTCTACTGGAATGGAAAAGGGATTAAGTTCCTTCTTTGAACACCAGATTGAGAACCTTCTCCATTTAAAAGTCTAAGCACGCCTTGTGGAAAGTTTCCTGGAGGCCAAAAGGATATCTTTAACCTGTTGAGAGAGGTTGATATCCTGGAGTTCTATGCTCTCAGCAGCCATGCCATCAGGTGCAAAGACTGAGAGTTTGGGTGCAGAAGCGTCCCATTCTCCTGGGATACGAGATCTGGAGCACATGCCAACTCCAGAGGTTTGGCTTGAGAGAGACATAGAAACAGTATATACCATGTCTGTCATGTCCAGCATGGGGCTATAAAGATCATATAGCCCCTGTCTTTCTGAAGCTTGAACAGAGTCTTGGGAATGAGGGGAATGGGTGGGTAGGCATATAGGAAGTCCTGACCCCAGTGGAGGTGGAAAGCATCCATCGCCTGACTGTTCTGAGCAGGAATTCTGGAACAGAAGTGGGGAAGTTTGTCATTCTGAGGATTTGCAAACAGATCTATATCTGGGGTTCCCCAGATTTGAAAGATTCGAGTTATTTGCTCTGAATGGAGAGACCATTCATGTGGCAATAGTAGTTGACTGAGTTTGTCTGCCAGGAGATTCTGCTTGCCAGGGAGATACACCACTAGTAGGTGTAGAGGACCATAGGTGTAGGGCTTCATTGAACAATGCCTGAGAACCTGTTCCACCCTGCTTGTTCACATAGAACATGGCTACCTGATTGTCCATCTGGACTAGAATTGTTTTGGAGCATAGGTAGTCCTGGAATACTCTGAGAGCATTGAAGATGGCTCTGAGTTCTAGCAGGTTTATGTAAAGCTGAGCCTCCTGCTGAGTCCAAAGACCCTGAGTGGAGAGATTGTCCAGATGAAGTCCCCAACCCAATTTGGATACATCCGTCATCAGGTTGGACTAGTTGGTGGCTTCTGAAAAGATGACCCTACGAGTAGGTTTTCTGGTGATTACCACCATTGGAGGTATGAAATGAGGCGTGCAGAGTTCCTGATTTTGTCCCCCAGACGACCCGATGCTTGAGTCCACTGCGAGCTAGGGTCCACTGAGCTGGACGCATGTGTAGGCGAGCATAGGGAACCACATGTACAGTGGAAGCCATATGACTGAGCAACTGAAGCATTTCTCGAGCAGTTAGGGAAGTCTTCATAGCTGTTTGAGAAGCTAGTTGAACTATTCGAGCACAGCGTACCTGTGGCAGATAAGCCCTTGACTGCTGCATGTCTAGAAGAGCCCCCATGAACTCTAAGGTTTGAGAAGGGGTGAGTTGGGATTTTGGAAGATTTATTACAAACCCCAAATGTTGAAGAACCTGCATTGTAGAGGAGAGAGCAGAGTTGGCCTCTCGAGCTGACGATGCTCCGATGAGCCAGTCGTCTAAGTAGGGGAAGACAATCATAATATTGAGTCTTCGAGAATGTGGAGACACCATTAAAGGTGTTTCCCACATCCTAAGCATGAGGTCATGCAATATCCGATGAATGGGTAAGGTAGCAGCCTCCTTAGGGGCTGCCAGATACTGAAGAATTTCAAGTTCTTCAGCTCTCGGTTCCTTCTAGGAGGTCACTGTAATAGAGAGGCCCCAAGCCAAATCCCGTTTAAAGCCTTGAAAAGACATGTCCTCCGGAGGAGACATCCGGCATTGTGGGGAAGGAGAAGGATCTTCCGGAAGAGCCTCTCCGGTACCGATCAATTCATCGGAAGAATCGGAATCAGAAGACTCAAAGTATCGACGGGCCAGGTGCTCCCGCCTGGCCCGTCAATGGTACCGATTGAAATCGGCATTGGAATGCCTTGGTACTGGACCCTCGATGCCAGACACTGACTCCAGGGCCGGCATGGGTGGTAGTGTGGAGTTTGGCACAATGGTCGATGCTGGTACCGATGGCTGCGGAACCAATTGCAGAGGCTTTAGTGGTACTGAAGCCGCCAGCAATGTTGCAAGACTCCTTTCAATGGCTATGATACGTTGATCCATGGAGCTAGCCGATGCTTGGGTATCGGTATCTGAACAGTGGCCACGATCCCAGAACATGGCATCAAGAGCTCTCCAGAGGTGGACGCCTCGGGAACATCTTGGGACCCCGATAATGTTTTGGAGGCAAGGACCTCCCGCCGGGGCTGTTTGGCCGATGTATTCTCCTCTAGGGCAACGCTTAAAGCATCTCGATGCTTAGAAGGAGATCTACCCTTTGAGGATCGACTAGTCTTCGAAGAAGACTTGGGTTTCGTTACCCGAGATCCACGGGAGGAAGATGAAGCCCTGGACGACGTTGATGCAATGGACATTGCATCCGAGGCAAAGAGGGTGCCAACTTTCACAGCTCTATTCTGCAGGCCCTTCTTTATCATCTTTCTTCAGAGGAGACATTCTGATGGTGAATGGTTTGGTCCCAAACATTTAAGACACCAGTCATGGGTGTTGGTAGCAGAAATAGTACTGCCTCATTTGGAACACTTTTTGAAATCACTAGTTGGTTTCTCCATTTTCAGGAACAAAGGGGCCTAAGGCCCAAAATGGCGCCTAAGCACCTAGAAGGCAAATACCCTCAAAGAAAACTTTAGTTTTATTTTTTTAAAGAAAATAGAAGAAAGAAGAGATACCGATGATCAGTGCCAATGTCACCCATATTGGAAGACTACATTCCTGCTTGTTCCTAGAGATTCTACTGCTACTTATATGCTACAACGCCTATATTTTAATCAAGAGGGTATACTAAGAGAATCCGCCCAAAACTAGAAGAAAGAGGAAAATTGCCACAATAAAAACTGAAAAAAGCAATGGATGCAAATTTAAGATATTTAATTTCACAGATCAAAATAAAGAAGTATGTGAATGATAACACTTGGAATCAACTAAGGGCTTTCATGGCAAAAGAAATACAGGGAGGAGGAGGAGACCTAGGACAGAACCAGAAGAAAGGAATACACAGAAAAGAAAGAGCATTTGAGGGGGAGATGGAGCTTTGAGATCTGGAACTGCAGGGGTATGAGATGAATAAAGGACAGATTGACAAATCAACTGAAGAGGAAGAAAGGGAGGAGAGAGACCCAGAGGTGGAGGAATTCAAGACAACTCCTAGTCCACATGGAAAAAGATGAATATGCTGGGTTCCAAGCAAGGGAAAGATTACCCAAGTTAAATTAAACACAAGTATGATAATTAAGATGAACAAGGCCATTTCCTGTATAAAGGGATCATTTATTGATATCACTAAAATAAATCAAATACAATATTGTGCAGCTAAAATTATTACTGCAAGAATGTTGTAGTTAAGTGCGGTCAAGTCGGTGTCGACTCCTGGTGACCCTCTGGATAATTGACCTAAACTTTGTTTGGTCTTCAGCCAAGCGGCTCATTGTCAATAGAGTGGTATCCATAGCTGCTGTTATTGTATCGATCCATCTCATTGCCGGCCTTCCTCCCTTACAGTGACCTGCTACCTTGCCAAGCATTATGTCTTTCTCCAATGATCTCTTTCTTCACATGATGTGTCTAAAATAAGAAAGTCAGTCTTGTCATTTGAGTTTCTAAGGAAAGCTTAGGTTTGATATCCTCTAGTACTGACTGGTTTGTTCTTCTGGCAGTCCATGATATACACAGTATTCGTCGCCAGCACCATAATTTAAAGGCATCAATTTTCTTCCTGTCTATCTTTTTGGCTGTCCAACTTTCGCATCCATATGACATTATTGAAAATACCATGGCCTGGACAAGTCAAATCTTTGTATGAGACATCTCTGCTATTGAGAATCTTGTCTAGGTCCTTCATAGTCATTCTACCAAGAGCAATACATCATCAGAGTTCTTGACCTCTAGTCCTTTCTTTATTGATTGTTCATCCAAGTAAGTTAAAGCTGTCAACTCTTTCAATTTCTTCTCCATCAATGATGAACTTATTGATTTTGCCAGTTGTCAGGATCTTTGTCTTCTTAACGTTAAGGTGCAGACCCATTTTAAGACTACATTCCTTGATCTTTAGAAGCAAATGTTTCAAATCGTCTTCACTTTCAGCTAGTTATGTGGTATCATCAGCATAGTGAAAGTTGTTGATGAGTCTTTCACCAATCTTCACACCTCAGTTGTCTTCATACATGATTATGATTATGATTATCCCTCATGATTATGTCTTAGGGTCTGCAGCTGTATTCCAAGGTCTTCCTTATCTGTGCTGTGGGCCTACATTCCTTGGGGCCCACTTATGGTCTTCTATTTCCCGGCACAGATTGCATTCATTCTTCAGGGCTAGAGAATTTTCTTTTAATTATTTTTCTGTTAATTATTTCCTGACTTGTCCTGTATTTGCTTTCTGGGCCTAACACCGCATATTCCTATGCAGAGTAAGGTTTCTTCCAGACTGTACTAGGCCACAGACACCTTCTTGTTCCTGGATAGCCCAAATGCTCTGTCTTCTTGTGCCATTCATACAGGGTGCTCGTGCAAGCCACAGGTGGCAGGATTATAGTCACAAACAGCACATAAGGCAAAACCTATTCCTAAGCCAGAATATCCCAACATTCTCCAATTTTTCTTTTTCTTTTCTCTTGTGTATGGGCAAAGATAGGGAACCCCATACTATGGGCCATGGACGACAACCAGTTGCGACAGAGAGGTATCATTCAAGAGACAGCAACTCATACTGATCCCTAGATACAATATACAGGGTTTGAGCAAAAGACTTAATCAATGTACATACAAATGCAATCAGGAAAGGAAATGCGCAACACATAATAACAGCACAGGCGATAAACGGTAGCATGGAAATTAAAATGTCCCGTAACCCACCCAAAGCAGAGAAAAAAGAACCAAACCAACCACCCAGATTAAACCCATCCCAAGTTTGCACACGAACATGAGCAATCTTTTTCATACGGTCAGTAATTTCAGTAATAAGACGGCTATGATCATCTATTTGTAAGCAACAATTGGTCAAATTAAACTTTCCACAAACGCCACCTTCAGCAGCAAGCAAATAATCTAAAGCTAAGCGATTCTGATAAATGGCAGTGCAAACTAATAAATGGCAGTACACATTTGAGTATGTTGTTTGGCAAGCAATGTAAGCACTTTGCTAGTTTCATTTGTAATAATCTCAACAATAAATGTCCAAGTAAAAGTTCAGTTCAAGGCAGGGTTTGATTGAGAACTTCTGTGGAGATGTGGGTTGTGTTGTGAACACGCAGAAGTGAAGCTAAATGTCCATCAGGATGAAGGAACTCAATAAGTAGCACAAGCACGAGGAAGCATAGGGAAGCTCATGGAGTAGGATTGACAGCAAACATCTGAGTCGTGGAACAGTGAAACAGCATGGAAGGAAAATTATTCAATCAGGCATGACAGCTAGGGACGGCTTTCTTTCAGATGGCTGACGTGTATCCAGGTGTCTGCATCATGCAATTGAGCAGCAAAAGGGGAAGTGACAATAGTGAGCTGGATACAGACGATCAGCAATTTCTTGGAACGCGATCCGAAGCCCTACAAGGTAAATCGCAGAGGCTCTGGTCTAACCTCTCCAGTGTAATTAGCCAAATCAAATAGACAATGTGGGAATCACTTATTCAAAAGTAGCCTTAAAGAGGTAAGCCTAAAGCATGGCTTAGAAAAAGAGCAGAAATAGGTCCTGATGCACTAGCTTCCAGGCAGAAAAACAAAATGTATGGAGTTGGAAGGAAGAAAAAAAGGGAGAAAAGCAAGAGATAAAAAGGCCTAACATCAAAGATAAGGATTAAGTACAACAGCAGTGAAACCCTGATATTCCTGGGCACATGATAGCATTAAAACATAATACATCAGCCACTCACCACTCTCCAGAGAGAGAGAGCAGAAGGGGAGAACATACAATACTGTTTGTACTATTCTAAAATTGCAAACCAGTCCAAAAAATCACACAAAAGTCAGCATTATGCAGTTGCAGTAGGGGTCGCTGTTGTCCACAGGCACAGCCAACATCACTGAAGAGCCAGTTCATTTTTTCGTGCTGCATCGGATCTTAAATAACTTCTTATCAGAATGTCTTTCACTCACTCCACTAATCCATTTGCCTGAAGTCTATAAGCACAAACAAAAGAATGTCGTACCCCCCCCCCCCTGCTTCTTGGATTGCTGCAATCCCACTTCACCCCTCACAACACTTTTTATGTATATCATACCAATGTATCCTTATTTGGCACAGCTGCTAAAACAATTGTTAAAAGTAGTATTGTGGGAAACAAATGGTCAACAAGCATAGCAGTGTGAATAAACAGTGTCTGTCCCACTAACGCAGCACAGAGCTTAACAATGCAAAGTAATTAACTTGAATCTTACAGTTCGGGGAAACAGTCAAATCAGAATCCCGACTTTCAAAGCAGCTGAAGAAAAGACAGAGCAGTTGTAAACACTAAGGGGCATGTTTACTAAACTCCAAAATTGTGCGGGGCCCCGTTAGTGTGCCTGTGCCATATAAGGAGTGGGCGGGTCAGGCAGAAAAAAGGAAAAACAACGTGGAGAAAGCGACCATACGTGTGCGCTGCGCGCAACTGTGCGGGTGCAAGTAGTGTGTGGGAAGGCTAAGTGGCGCGCTGCTGGGCACATAAAGGAACAGAGCCGTAGTATAACAGTGAAGACACTGACCACTGGTGCAGGGATGAGGGTTTCGATCCCCCACAGTGCCCAGTGAACAAGGCTCCCAGAGTAATTATTTTAGGAGGCATATAAATAATGGGCAGCAGGAGGTGGCGCGCAGATTGCAGAAGGCGTCGCGCTAATGTTTCACGAGCGATCTGAATAGTGTGCGGCATAAGGCGGCGCGCTGATGAGGATGTTCAAGAACAGAGCCACAGCACAATGGTGAAGACACTGACCACTGGTGCAGGGATCAGGGTTTCGATCCCCCACAGTGCCCAGTGAACAAGGCTCCCAGAGTAATTATTTTAGGAGGCATATAAATAATGGGCAGCAGAAGGTGGCGCACAGATTGCAGAAGGCGTCGCGCTAATGTTTCACGAGCGATCTGAATAGTGTGCGGCATAAGGCGGCGCGCTGATGAGGATGTTCAAGAACAGAGCCACAGCACGATGGTGAAGACACTGACCACTGGTGCAGGGATCAGGCCTTCGATCCCCCACAGTGCCCAGTGAATAAGGCTCCCAGAGTAATTATTTTAGGAGGCATATAAATAATGGGCAGCAGAAGGTGGCACGCAGATTGCAGAAGGCGTCGCGCTAATGTTTCACGAGCGATCTGAATAGTGTGCGGCATAAGGCGGCGCGCTGATGAGGACGTTCAAGAACAGAGCCACAGCACAATGGAGAAGACACTGACCACTGGTGCAGGGATCAGGCCTTCGATCCCCCACAGTGCCCAGTGAACAAGGCTCCCAGAGTAATTATTTTAGGAGGCATATAAATAATGGGCAGCAGAAGGTGGCGCGCAGATTGCAGAAGGCGTCACGCAAATGTTTCACGAGCGATCTGAATAGTGTGCGGCTTAAGGCGGCGCGCTGATGAGGACGTTCAAGAACAGAGCCACAGCACAATGGTGAAGACACTACCCACTGGTGCAGGGATCAGGCCTTCGATCCCCCACAGTGCCCAGTGAACAAGGTTGGCTGAGTCGTTATTCTAGGAGCCATATATATATATAATGGGCGTCATAAGGCAGGGCGGCCATGTTTATGGAGGCAGTGTAATATTGGGAGGCATTAGGCGGCTCGCTGATGTACAAACACAGTAACAGAACCACAGCACAATGGTTGAGACACTGGCCAATGGTGCAGCGATCAGGGGTGGAATCCTTGGCTGTGCACAACGAGAAAAGTCTGGGTGAGGCATTATCTGTTATGGGTAATATTGCCCTAGGAGGCACATGACTTTTTGGCCTACATAGGTTTTTGGAGGCATAAGGCGTTGCGCTGATATCTAAGCACAGGAACAGAGCCACAACAGAATGGTAACACACACATCAATGGTGCTGGCATCATGGCTTCAATCCCCCGCTGTGCCCAATTAATAAGGCTGGCTGAGCCATTACCTGTTATGAGGAACAGTGATCTCGGAGGCATGTTACATTTTTTTGTAATTACTAATGCTAGCAAATGCACTATCAAAGCACTGTAATATAAGGTGATGCATAAGGCACCCTACAAGGTACCTTAGAGGTCACATTTGAAGGTGCACTGTCCACCAAGGGACCCCACAATGTTGCATACAGGGCGCTTTACAGGGTGCCGTATGAGGCAAGGCAAGGTCCAAGCACTGTCTGTGCTGGCATCACTGTGCATTGTAACACATGGAAACCTTAAGTAGGTGAGCAGACATGCAAGAAGGAACAGCAGTGTAGCACAATGGTTAGGACAGTGACTGATGGTGCAGGGGTCATGGTTTTAAATGAGCAGTGACTAAGGTTGGCTTATTTACATCTGTTTTCGGAATGCAACTGTACAGCAATCTGTGCTGCCATCTAAACAGAAGCCCACCCTAGTGCCATAGAGTATTTCACCTTATAAGGTGCACAAGAATGCACATCATAAACAACCACGTCATCAAAGGCGAGTTATAATGTTCGTCAGCGGCTATGTAGAAATGTTGGCAACTCCCAGGGCACCATAGTAGGTCCACCATAAACGGACTGAATCGAAGATGTGACATAAGATGCCCCAACGATGTATAGGTCAACCCAAAAACCTTTCCAAAGAGCACTAAGAGCCCCCAATGTGAAGGGCAGCAGAGGTATGTGCCAAACACACATGTAACCCAAACACTGCACAGAGCTGAAAGGAAAGACAATGCATAAGTAAAAGAACCACATAGATCACAGGTGTTGTATGACAAAAATCAGCCCAAGGCCATGTGGCAGCTACAGAAATGGACAAACATATTGGGGCTAGCTGTAGCTATGTACAGAGTGATGGTAATGTACCATGCTATAATGACAGTGTGCGACATAGGATGGGAAGATGTGTCCAGCAGAGGAGGCTGACATGGCAGGATAGGTGAAATATCAGGATGACAGTGGAGTAGCAGTGCTATCCAGAGCACACACACGAGAGGCAACCATGGAGAGATGAAATGCAGGAAGCAGTAGGAGTGCAGGACATGGTGTAGCAGCATGCACATCAGGGTAGGATGGCACAACAGCTGGCAGACAGAAGATGGACAGAAGCATGGCTCACAACTCAGATGAGGGTACAATGTGCTCACAGCACAAATCTGCCAACATATGACCGTAAAACACATGGAAACCACATCTGCAGGACAAGCATACACATCCAAGAGAACAGAGAGAAATTACACCTATGACCACTACCACAAATGCAAATGGACCAACCGGTAGGACACACCACCAACGTGAGCGCATTAGCAAAGGCTGCATACAGAAATAGTCCAGGCCATCACACAAGACGCATGCTGGTTGTAAGGACAGGCAAACCCCCAAGAAGAACCATGAACAAATGCACATGCAGATCTGCTGTGTACAGATCAGATCCCACTCTGTATTTGGGAACAGGGACACATGCACACACACACAATGAGATGTTATGCAGTGGATACAGCATGCAAAAGAGGAAAGAAACCAAACCACAAGGACAGCAGAGGATGCTTGGTGGACCTGGGTAGCAATCTCGGACAGGACAGGAGAGAACTCAACATGAAAACAGGTGTACCACACACCAGCTGAACCTCAGCACTACCAAACCCCCAGGTGCACTGCAATGTAAACACCATTACGAAAGAGACCTATGTAACAGATAATATCTGATGGCTAGGCAGCACAGAGTGCACACCTTGCTGTGTACTGACGAGAGACAAGGGTGTGTGTAGAGGTGATGAACCTGCTGTTAACTAGTGGTCCAGGTAGCATACCTGAGGATATAAACCCCAAAAAAAGTGTGGATCCAACCTGCAAACCACTGAGTTATATCACATGCCCCCAACCACACCCACAGACAACACAGTGAGCACAAGGCAGACATAATAGTCCAAAGGGAGGGTCTATATGGGAACCTGTAATACCCAGTGATGTGCCAAATGGCAGACACATACGCAGCTGCCATCGTACAAGGATGTGAGCACAGGTAGGCCATGGACATGACCAGCAAATCAGTAGACACAAGTGTAAATGTGCTCAAAGAGTGGAGGAGTAGGCCAGTGTTCACAAAACTGTCTTGCACACAAAACAACCAGGCCTCATTTCACACCAGGACGCCATGTGGCCTTGGGCAAGTCACTGCAGGGACAGTGTCAAGGAAACCCTGGAGTCTCAGGGTCAAAAGGAGTCATGAGTGATTCAAAGGCACCCATTGTATTGCATGTTTGTCACCATGATCAAGCAGCAAAAGAGACAAATGTCTGTCAAAAACATATATTTATTTTGGTCACCCCTCACAGATACTGTAGACACTGCAATCATACTATCAAGGTGAGTCCCTCCCTGGTGAAAGATGGAAACACATTTAGCAGGTTAAAAACTCACATGTTACATAAACGTCACTGCCTTGAGCACAAATGAATGGCACGAGATATAATGCTGCATCAGGTGCATGCTATGCACTGGGTAGCAGGCCCACACACCCCACCTGCTGCTGCATGCCTCAAATGTGTGACCCACATATGAGTGCATGTAGACTGTAGGCGTTGCATGATTAGGAACCCAAACACATCACCTGTCCCCCCAAACATAGCCATCACGCAACACAGGAGGCCCTCAAATGAAAAAAACATATGCTGCCGAAATGTTGTAAAGTGACAAACACATTCTGAAAGTAATGCCCCACCTCCCACATAATGGCTGATCCGCACATCAGAAATGCTACAATGTACACCCCAAATATCATCAAAAGCAGAATGACCATATGCTAACAGGTAGCAGAGACACATGAACTCAGAGATAATACAAACCAAACAACCTGCAGAACGCTGCAGACATAACACCATGCAGGAGGTCCCCTTGCCTTGTCTGGTGGGTACACAGTGTTTGGACACATAGCATGGTACATGGAATGCAGAAGTGTAGGAGGACAATGGACACCCACATTGACACACACCAAATATAATGGGTCAATGAGAGTGTCGTTACCGCAGGGGACAAACATGACTGTTGTCACCACTCACCCTCCCAGAGGCATTTAGCATGGGCAAGGCGAGTGGGTAGTTGTGCTTCTTATACTGTGAACTTTAAATGGAGGTTTGGAAAGGACTCCAGGGTAACGTAGTCCTACAGTAGTAAGAATGAGTCCAAGTTGTGCACGAGTGATTCAGGTTATTAGGATTTATTGCCCCTCCCGGGGTTGGATATTGATGACCATGTACAAAGAATATATTTACAAAGAAACCATACTCCTGGTGCGAACAAAAATAGGCAACTTAAATAATGCTTATCTTCAGCTGTTACGGAACCAAAAAGAATAAAACAGTTTCTTTCTCCGTTGTGCTGAGCCACACCTCCCACCAGGTGTTCCCACTTCCCTGATGAGGCGGAGCTAGCTCAGGGGATGGGCGTTCCCTAGCACTCTGTGACGTTCTTTGTTTAGGGTTTCCATGCCAACCCTCCATGCTTGTTTCAGAACTGACAGTTCTGGTTTCACTTTGCAGTGAATCCTCTGCCTCCCTCGGTTCTGAACCCTGTACTTCACGACATATCCCCCGCCTTAAAATATTACATACTGCCGCACCTTCCGGACAGTACGTAATACCAATGTGGGATCTGCTGTGCTGTTCCATGTACACCATACTGGCAGTGGCAACTCTCTCTTTCCAGGGTTTTAAAAGGTTCAGGTGATACACCTGCCTGCGACCCTTTGCGTTTTCTATCCTATATGAAACTGGCCCTACTTTCTCTACGACCGTACACGGTCCCCTCCAATGGGCTTCGAATTTTTGGCCTGGATTTGCCACCTGGATAATTACCTTATCCCCTACATTTAATGTCCGGGGCTGTTTGCCCCTGTCGTAGTACTGCTTTTGCTTTTGTTTACTCGCTTGCAGATTTTCCATTGCGGCCTTTGCCGTTCTCTCTAAACGTTGCCTCAGACCCTTTAAGAACCGCGGTATTTCTATTTCAGAAATGTCTGGTTCTACCCATTGCTCATGTAGTATATCTAATATCCCTCTAGGGGATCTCCCAAACATAAGCTCATAGGGTGAGGCCTTTAGAGAAGATTGCACGCGTTCTCTGCATGCATATTTATTTATTTATTTATTTAACAGTATTTCTAAACCGCCTTATCTTAATAATCAAGGTGGTATCACAGCAAGCAATCAGGTAAAGTGTGTGTGTTGTACATGCAGTGAGGATAAAACTTAGTTGTGTAAGGGATGTGTTGGGTGCTTGATTTGTTTGAGCTATTTACAGGGTGGGCTATTTACAGTGGTGCTAGAATCATATTTTATATATATTCAGTTGTTTGGGAGGATTGGAGTGCTGTTATCCATTCTCTTAGGTTATGTGATGTGACCATAGTGCTCTATGAACAGCATGGTTTTCAGTTGTTTTCTGAAGTCTTTGAGGTCTGGAGTTGCCCTTAGATCGTCCGGTAGATTGTTCCATATTGTTGGAGCAGCCATGGAGAGAGCTCTGTCTGTTGTGTCCTTGCGTGTGTGCTTGTACTCATTTGGGGTGCTGACTCGGTTGCGTGTTTGACTTCTTCTGGGACGTGCGCTGGTTTCCGGTTGTATGAGCAGGTGGAGGCTGTTGGCTGATGTGTGTTCTTTTATCTTAAATAGGTTTATGATAGTCTTGTATCTGATGCGAGCAATGATTGGGAGCCAGTGTAAGTCCTTTAGTGTAGGTGTGATGTGCTCCTGCCTTGCGGCTCCGGATATGATTCGAGCTGCAGTGTTTTGTGCCAGCTGTAGTGGTTTGAGAGCTTGTTTTGGTAGTCCGAGGTATATCGGATTGCAGAAGTCCAGTATTGGGGTTATCAGTGCTTGACAGACTGTACGGAAGTGTTCTGGAGCGAGGAGTGGTTTCAGTCTCCTGATGATTCGCATCCTGTAATATGCTTTTTGGATTGTTTTGTCTATGTGTGGTTTGAGGTTGAGTTTACTGTCCAGAGTAACCCCAAGGTATCTCACCTCCGATCTTATCGGTATCGTGGTGCTTTGTATCTTTATGTTTGGTGGGTGTGTGAAGCTTTGGTTTCGAGTGATGATTAAAGCTTCAGTCTTGTTGTAGTTTATAGCTAGATTGTTGTTTTGGCACCACTTCGCCATTTGGGTAAGGCAGTCTGCTATCTTAGAGAAGTCCGGGTTTTCGATTGATATCGGGGAGTATACCATTATATCGTCTGCGTATATTGTGTATTGGATGTTGTTCTCTTTCATAATGTTGCATATTGGTTGGATGTAGATGTTAAAAAGGAGTGCTGAGAGTGCGGATCCTTGTGGTACTCCTTGTTGGACGTTTATGGGCCGGGAGGTGTCCTGTCCCACCTTGACCTGTAGCTGTCTTTCTGTTAGGTACGAGTGGAACCATTTTAGAGTGGTACCGTGTATACCAGTGCTCTTCAGTCTCTCCAGGAGTATATTGTGATCAACTGTGTCGAACGCTGAGGAGATGTCGATGAAGATCATTATAATTCCATTCCTGATGTCGTCAATTATTCTTATGATGCTGTCGAAGAGGTAGATCAGGAGAGTTTCGACTCCATGGTTGGGACGAAATCCGTGTTGGTTGTCGTCGAGAGTTCCGTGTTCGTCAATGTGTTCCTGAAGTTGTAGTTGAACCGTCTTTTCGATTATTTTTGCGAGGAAGGGTATGCTGGAGATTGGTCGGTATGCTGCTGGGTCCTTTTTGTCGAGAGAAGTTTTCTTTGTGATTGATCTTACTGAGGCAAGCTTTAATTGCTGTGGCATGAGTCCTTGAGTGAGTGAGTTGTGTACCATTTTATGAATGTTTGGTATGAGGCTTGCTTTGGTGGCTTTGACCCATGACACTGGGCAAGGGTCTGTAGGAGCAGTGCTTGTGTTGATTGTGGAGATGATGTCTGATATCTGCTCTTTTGAGGGTGAGTGGAATGTGCCCCAGGTTTTGGGGTGGACGTTCGTTCTGTTGGTTCTACTGGGTGTTGTGCGCTCTGTGGAGTGAAATTTGTCTTTGATGTGGTCGGCGAATATCTGTGGATCCACTTGTATTTCTCTTTCTGCTGCTTGCTCTTTTGTCAGGGTTTTTACTATTTCGAAAAGTTCTCTGGGTTTGTTGATGGAAGAATTTATCAGGTTTGTGTGGAATTCTCTCTTTGATTGGTTGATGTGTTCATTGTATTGTTTTTGCTTTGTTAGGTAAAGATGTTGGTCGGAAGTAGTTTTTGTTTTTTCTCCATCTCCGTTCAATTTTCCTGAGCTCCCTCTTTTCCTGTCGTATTTTTGCTGAGTACCATGGTTTGTTTTGTCTCTTGTTGTGGTGTTGTTTCTTGGTCCTGTCAACGGATGGTTTGGCGGCGTTAGCTAGGACATTGTTCCAGTTGGAAACTTGTTCCTCCAGTTCCTCTGAGTCAATGTTCAAGTGTTGTATTGTGTCCTGGATGAATTCGTCCTTGTCAAAGGACTTGAATCGTCTTTGTGTGTGTGGGAAGTTCGCTCTTTCGCTTGTGCAGTCTTCTTGTGATTGCAGATTCGTCTCGATTAAGTAATGGTCAGACCATGGTACTGGGGTGATGGTGGGTGTAGAGATTAGGTCTCTTGAGGTTAGGTAGTTTGATGCGAAGATGAGGTCTGGGGATGATCCTAGTCTGTGTGTTGGTGCATTGACTATCTGTGTGAATTGAAGTGATGACATTGCCTGAAGGAAGGCCTCTGCATCTTTTGTATTGGCGGACTTGAGGTTGAAGTCTCCGATTAGTAGTGCTGGTTTGTTGTTTGACGTTATGGCACAGGCTTCTTCGAGTATGAAGGCTAGTTCGTCGGGTGGAGCACGGGGTGCTCTGTAGGTTAGGCAGATTGCAATATTCTTGTTCTTGATGCTAATTGTGTTACACTGCTTTGTATCTGTGAGGTTCAGTGTCTTGAACTTGAGTTCTGTTTTTGCTATTATTAGGACTCCTCCTCCACGCTTGTGGATGTGTGGGCAGTTGTATGCTGAGTAGTTGTTCGGTACTAGTTGGTTGAGTAGTACACTGTCGGTAGGGTTGAGCCATGTCTCTGTGATGCATATTATGTCGGGCTGTCGCTCTTCTATGTGGTCTACCAGAGTGTGTATCTTGTTGCAGATGGATCTGGCGTTTATGAGCTCAATTGATGTTTTCTTTGTGGAACAGGTTGTTGCGACGTGTGCTTCCTTAGGGCCGGTGTTGGGGTTTGATTTGTGTCTGTTTTGTCTCTTTGTTTGGGAGGTTGCGAGTGTCTCTTTGTGTGTGTGTTGTGGACCGAGATATGGCAGTGCAGTTGGTGTGTACCATGGTGTGTTTGTTTGGGGGTAGTGGGGGTGTGTAGTTGGTGGGAGGAGTTGTGTGACTAGTAGGTATAGTGGGAGGAAGTATGTGGTGTGCATGTTGGTAGCTTGTGATGTTCTGATAGGGTGACGCCTGTGTCCTTAGGTTTTCGTCTGTTGTTTGCTTTTTTGAGGAGAGCTGTACTTGTTGCAGGGGCTTGTCCTGGGGATGTGAAGTTGTATCTGTTGCGGTGCGGGAGCCTGTCCCGTGGAGGGAGCCTGTCCCTTGGATGTGAAGCTGTATCTGTTGCGGTGCGTGAGCCTGTCCCGTGGTGGGAGCCTGTCCCTTGGATGTGGAGCTGGATCTGATGCGGTGCGGGAGCCTGTCCCGTGGAGGGAGCCTGTCCCGTGGATGTGGAGCTGGATCTGTGGCGGACGCCTTGGTGCGGGAGCCTGTCCCGTGGAGGGAGCCTGTCCCGTGGGTGTGGAGCTGGATCTGTGTTGGTCGCCTTGGTGCGGGGGCCTGTCCCGTGGATGTGGAGCTGGGTCTGTCGCGGTGCGGGAGCCTGTCCCGTGGGGGGAGCCTGTCCCATGGATGTGGAGCTGGATCTGTGGCGGTCGTCTTGGTGCGGGGGCCTGTCCCGTGGATGTGACGCTGGATCTGTCGCGGTGCGGGAGCCTGTCCCGTGGAGGGAGCCTGTCCCGTGGAGGTGGAGCCGGATCTGTGGTGGTCGCCCTGGTGCGGGGGTCTGTCCCGTGGATGTGGAGCTGGGTTTGTCGCGGTGCGGGAGCCTGTCCCGTGGAGGGAGCCTGTTTCGTGTATGTGGAGCTGGATCTGTTGATGAACTCTTGGTCTGACCCACTATGGTACATCCCAAGTCCCTATGTTCTTATCTAGCTAAAGATGACATTGCTCTAACATAGCATCAGCACTGGCATATCTCTGGGTTTAAGGTATCAATCTGGACAAACATGGTAATACCAAATATGGCCTATAAACGATGGTAGTTAACAACACTGGCATATCCCTGGGTTTACAGTATCGATCTGGACAAACATGGTAATACCTAATATGGCCTGTAAACGCTGGAAGCTAACAACAGTATCCAGAGGGAACTAGTCACTAGAGTGCCCAACACTGATCTTGGATTCTAGTCCCAAACATGAATTTCTACCCTTTAAATTAGTATTTTTATGAGAGGCAGGAGGATAATCCTAGCTGTAGAGAGTGGTGCTGCTGCAATCAGATGATTTAAACAGAACTATACATTCAATTATTGTTAGGAGTGCAGTTAATTCATATACGTTTTGACCAGTCGAGTGTTATTGTCTGTTTTAGTATGAATGAAGCAGTGTTGATAGTTTAAAAATCACTCAAATGAGTGTGACTTACGTGCCCCAAAGTTTCAGCTCATTAGTCAGTTCGGCGTCTTCGGAGTTGGTATTCTGCGTTTCCACCTGTTCTTGGGGGATAGTTATTGGTGGAATACGGTGTTGGCGAGCTCTTACCCTTTCCTGGGGAGCTCCAGCCTCTGTTGGGTTGTGTGACCTTTTCTGATCTTAGCGCTTCTCCCTTGTTGCGCCTCCGGTATCTTATGTCGCGCCAAATGGCCACCGCCTAATAGCCTGAATGCGGCGTTGGTCCACCTTTTGTTGAGGTGTGCAGAGTGATGCCGGAGGCGTTGTATTTTTTGGGTTCGCTGAGTCCAGGGGGGGTTCGGCTGCTAGGTTTGCGGTGTCAGCGAGCTCACACCCATTTCTGGGGGCTCAAGCTAAGGGTGATTGCGAACCTGTTGTCATTGACGTATGGGCCTTCCCGCTGTATAGTCCTTCCGTGGAATGGGCCACACTAATGGCCACCGCCTAAGGGCCACGCCAAAGGGCCCTCTGGCGAGGCCCTCAGGCGCGGGCCCGCCAGGCGCGGGCGCCCTGTAGGGACGCCGCTATTTAAGGCCCTCTAAGAGCTCAGCTCCTCCTCTCCCACTGCCCCGATATGGGCAGGAGCACCTCCCACTGCCCCGATTGGGCAGGAGCGGAGCTAGTGAGCAGCCGGGTGATTCTGCTGGAAGCGGCTCCCTCGGTGTAGGGACGCCGCTATTTAAGGCCCTCTAAGAGCTCAGCTCCTCCTCTCCCACTGCCCCGATATGGGCAGGAGCACCTCCCACTGCCCCGATTGGGCAGGAGCGGAGCTAGTGAGCAGCCGGGTGATTCTGCTGGAAGCGGCTCCCTCGGTGTAGGGACGCCGCTATTTAAGGCCCTCTAAGAGCTCAGCTCCTCCTCTCCCACTGCCCCGATATGGGCAGGAGCACCTCCCACTGCCCCGATTGGGCAGGAGCGGAGCTAGTGAGCAGCCGGGTGATTCTGCTGGAAGCGGCTCCCTCGGTGTAGGGACGCCGCTATTTAAGGCCCTCTAAGAGCTCAGCTCCTCCTCTCCCACTGCCCCGATATGGGCAGGAGCACCTCCCACTGCCCCGATTGGGCAGGAGCGGAGCTAGTGAGCAGCCGGGTGATTCTGCTGGAAGCGGCTCCCTCGGTGTAGGGACGCCGCTATTTAAGGCCCTCTAAGAGCTCAGCTCCTCCTCTCCCACTGCCCCGATATGGGCAGGAGCACCTCCCACTGCCCCGATTGGGCAGGAGCGGAGCTAGAGAGCAGCCGGGTGATTCTGCTGGAAGCGGCTCCCTCGGTGTAGGGACGCCGCTATTTAAGGCCCTCTAAGAGCTCAGCTCCTCCTCTCCCACTGCCACGATATGGGCAGGAGCACCTCCCACTGCCCCGATTGGGCAGGAGCGGAGCTAGTGAGCAGCCGGGTGATTCTGCTGGAAGCGGCTCCCTCGGTGTAGGGACGCCGCTATTTAAGGCCCTCTAAGAGCTCAGCTCCTCCTCTCCCACTGCCCCGATATGGGCAGGAGCACCTCCCACTGCCCCGATTGGGCAGGAGCGGAGCTAGTGAGCAGCCGGGTGATTCTGCTGGAAGCGGCTCCCTCGGTGTAGGGACGCCGCTATTTAAGGCCCTCTAAGAGTTCAGCTCCTCCTCTCCCACTGCCCCGATATGGGCAGGAGCACCTCCCACTGCCCCGATTGGGCAGGAGCGGAGCTAGTGAGCAGCCGGGTGATTCTGCTGGAAGCGGCTCCACTCTGACCATTGTAGCATATAGAACGAATGGGAGCAAGGTATCCCATTCTGCTATCTCCCCTTTTCTCAACCCTCTCCTCAGCATCTGCTTAATGGTCTGATTAGTACGTTCTACTAGACCATTTGTTTGGGGGTGGTAAGCCGAAGTCCGTATGTGTTTTATCCCAAAAGCCTCCCATACGGTGGACAGATGCTTAGATAAAAAGTTGCTGCCCTGGTCTGTAAGTACCTCTCTGGGGAACCCTACCATGCAGAATAGTTTGACCAGCTCCTGGGCTATAATCCTCGCAGAGGTGTTCCTTAGGGGAATAGCCCAGGGAAACCGGGTGGCATGGTCGACTATCACGAGTAGGTACTGAAAACCCCTGGGTGTACGTGTCATAGGGCCTACCATATCTATGCCTATTCGGCTCATAGGTACGGCTATGGTGGGAGTAAGCACCAAAGGTACAGCTTTTGGCCTTAACGCTGATACCCTTTGACATGGAGCACACGACTCGCAATACTGCTTAGTCTCCTTGAACACCCCAGGCCAGTAAAAGCGACCTAATATTTGGTCCAGGGTGCCTTGGATACCTTTGTGGCTTCCTATAGGGTGGTCGTGCGTGAGACGCAAGACTGTGGCTTTGAACGTCGTTGGCACTACAAGCTGCTTCCTTACTGCCTCAGAGTAAGGGTCTACACTTTCCCTATATAGGATGCCATTGTCCATGAAGAACCTAGGTAATGTGGGCCTAATCTCCTGGGCCCATTCGAAGGCTCTCTTGAGCGCTGGGTCGGCCCGCTGCTCAGCAGGAAAGGAGGGAAATTTATTCACTAACTCGGCGGGTACCCAGGGTAGGCTTGCGCCCGCCTCCAACTCTGCTCTGCCCCGGGATCTAGATTGCCTCTCATGGCGTCTCTTTGCCTTGGCCTTTCTCCCTTGCGCAGCAGGTTCACTCACTAGGTCCTCATGGGTAGGAAGAATATCTGCTTCTTCTTCCCCTGGTTCCTCCTCTTGGGGCACTAGTCCTTCCCCAGGTTCTCCCCTGTCCCCAGTTGATGTCTCTCCCATCCCTGAGGTCCCGGCTTGTGATCTGGTCGAGACCAAGCCGGTTCGGGTGTTCAAACCTGCCACTAGTCCCTCATAAAAGGGTACCCAATCCCTGCCTAAAATAAGGTCTTGGGGTAGTGCGGGAAGTATAGCTAAGGGCATTACTTGCTTGAACTTTAGTGCAGTTACCAAGAGATTCCGGCGAGGGTAAAATGCAAACGTACCGTGTATGCACTTCACTCTGACCTGGTTTTCTGCTTGACTCGGGGGCGACGAACAGCGCCCCTCGATGGCCTCCCAGAGTGTGCGGGAAATCATACTCTGGTCGGCCCCCGAGTCAAGCAGGGCCAAGGTGTCCACCCCTTCCACCTGTGCATGTGATAGAAATTTACCCTGAACTGGTTCATCCACCCCAGACATCAGGACAGTTCTTTTGGTGCATTCCCTTTTAAAATGCCCCACTTTCCCACACAGATAACATTTACCCTTGGGTGTAAACACATTCGCTCTGGGCACAAAAACACTCTCATCATTCCCATTCCTAACATTCACAGTAGTCATTGTATATTTTCCACCATAGGGAACCTTTCCCTTTTTAACATCGCACAAACCTGCAGCTTGCAGTATGCTGCATTCCGAGGGGTGAGCTATTTGGGCCTCCAGAAACCGGTCCGCCAAATTAGCTGCTTCCTCGGTGGTCTTGCAATCCTGCAAGGTGAGGTACATCCTCATTTCTCTAGGTACAGCCTGTACAAATTGTTCTAAAATTACTGTATCTAATACATTTTCCATCGTCTTAGTTTCTGGACTTAGCCATTTCCAAGCCAGATTTTTCAGACGTTGTTGTAACGCCTTTGGAGTTTCTTGAGGCTTCAGGCGGGCTTCCCTGAATAGCCTCCTATAATGTGAGGTTGTCAGCCCCAACCTGTCTTTTACCGCTCTTTTTATTTCCATATAGTTGCCTGCAAGAGCGGCTGGCATGGCTTTGTAGGCTGACAGGGCTTCGCCTGTCAGCGAAACTGCAAAGCGCGTAGCCCATTGACTATCAGGCCATTTTAACGCCTGCCCAATACGCTCAAACGCATCTATAAAATCGTCAATGTTATCGGTTGGACTCAATTGTCCTAAAGAGAATGCATGACTTGCGTTCATTGGGGGTCCTGGTATAACCATAGGATTCTCCATCCGTGGTTCTCGGCGTTCTGTTAGGAGTGCTGTCACAGCGTCCAGCAGCGGCTTCTGCTGCTCTCTCATGAGTGTAGCGTTTTCCTCCTGGATGTGCTTGGCAAGTTCCATCTGTAGGTCCCATTGCTTTCGCATCCACGCTATCACGTCCTGGGCCTCCATCTCGCGTCAGCACCTGCAATAAAAGAGACAGAAAAAAAAACCCAAGTGCGGCTCCCTTTTCAGGTTTTTTTTTTTTTTTTTCAACCCCACAGCGCCCCCTTTTCCTGATATCCTCCCTCACTTATGCCCAGGTGCTATTACCTGAGGCTTCGTGTAGAGGTCTGCATTCAGGAAAAGAAGCTGTGCCTTGTCTTTATCTCTCTTGCAGCCTTCTGGTAGCCCACTTGCTTGTGCAGGAGTCCTGGTGCCGTAGTTTCCTGTGGTGTCCTTCATTCAAGGTCAAGCATCCGAAAAACTACGCCAGATATGTCACCACTCACCCTCCCAGAGGCATTTAGCATGGGCAAGGCGAGTGGGTAGTTGTGCTTCTTATACTGTGAACTTTAAATGGAGGTTTGGAAAGGCCTCCTGGGTAACGTAGTCCTACAGTAGTAAGAATGAGTCCAAGTTGTGTACGAGTGATTCAGGTTATTAGGATTTATTGCCCCTCCCGGGGTTGGATATTGATGACCATGAACAAAGAATATATTTACAAAGAAACCATACTCCTGGTGCGAACAAAAATAGGCAACTTAAATAATGCTTATCTTCAGCTGTTACGGAACCAAAAAGAATAAAACAGTTTCTTTCTCCGTTGTGCTGAGCCACACCTCCCACCAGGTGTTCCCACTTCCCTGATGAGGCAGGAGCTAGCTCAGGGGATGGGCGTTCCCTAGCACTCTGTGACGTTCTTTGTTTAGGGTTTCCATGCCAACCCTCCATGCTTGTTTCAGAACTGACAGTTCTGGTTTCACTTTGCAGTGAATCCTCTGCCTCCCTCGGTTCTGAACCCTGTACTTCACGACACTGTGCAGACGTGCAATGCAAGGTGTGGACATACATGCAGAGTGTCACGTCTGTACAGGAAACAAACACAATAACCAGCATGTTAATATGCAAATGATGGACAAACATCTTACAGTGAACCACACAGAGGCCATAGGTCCACATGCTGTGTTTCACAAACATAGTCAGTCATAAGCACGAGCACCATCCGCACAACAACATGATACAGTGATGCCACACATGCATGTAAACACCCTTGCCCACTCCAAACAGCAATCAAGGATGGTGGTGGCCATGAAAGTGTGGTTGTGTCAAAACCTGCAGAATGTCCAGGTGGAGGGTAGGTGGACATAGACAATAGGACCGTTCCATCTGTATCCCTATGCCACACACATGGCTGTATGCTGTTGTTGAAACAAGCAGATGAGCATATCCTGTGTGCCATGTCACACACATGGCCAAATCCAATACACTAACCAACTGGGGAGGAATGCCCAAAATACATTGACAATGTCAGTCCCTGATGCGCAAAGCGTCCCAAAAGCAACGTGTCTCGGCAATCAAACAGATCAGTTCAAAACTCCCCATGCAAACCTGCGCATGCATAGTAATGTGGCACATTCCACAGTCCATGAAAGTTCATCTGTGTCCCTGCAAGCAGCAGGACTCTCAGCCACAGCATGGCACAAACTGTGTGCTGTACAGGTCTGTCATGGGCAAACCAGCAGTCCAAGAGCAATAATGTCCATCTCAGGCCTGTGTTCCACTCTCAGAGGTCAAACATCCAATGGCAGGTTTCTCCAGAAACAATGACATGTTGGTCTGTCCCACAACAGGTGTTGGATGGCGAGCCAAGATGCACTTGAGGAAATGGGTCCGTTATGTCCTCTGCCCTGTGTCAGGAGAGGATAAGTATGGTATTGTCAGACACCTTGCATAAACAGTACAAATTGCCAAAAGTCACAACGCACAAAACACAGAATACAGGGATGCAAAGGCAAACATTACAGGATATGAACATCAAATAAGACGCATATTATAGCCATCAGTATATTTCACTGCAGACACGGGTGTCACATGGATTTAGGCATCATTGTAGATACCATGTTAAAACCCTCGGCCCAGTGTGCAGCGGCGGCCAAGAGAGCAAATAGAATGCTAGGTATGATAAGGAAAGGAATGGAAAATAAAACAAAAGATATTATAATGCCTCTATATCGTTCCTTGGTGAGACCGCACCTTGAATATTGTGTGCAATTCTGGTCGCCGTATCTTAAAAAGGATATTGCGATTTTAGAAAAGGTTCAGAGAAGAGCCACCAAAATGGTAAAGGGGATGGAAGGATACTCCTATGAAGAAAGGCTAAAAAGGTTAGGGCTCTTTAAACTGGAAAAGAGACGGCTGAGGGGAGATATGATAGAAGTCTATAAATTAATGAACGGAATGGAACGGGTAAACGTAGATCGATTGTTTACGTTATCAGAATATAGAAAGACTAGGGGACATGCAATGAAGCTACAGGGTAAACTATTTAAGACCAATAAAAGAAAATATTTTTTCACTCAACGTGTAATCAAACTCTGGAATTTGTTACCGGAGGATGTAGTAAAGGCTGTTAGTGTAGCTGGGTTTAAAAAAGGTTTGGACAAGTTCCTGGAGGAAAGGTCCATAAACCATTATTAAGAAGTGACCGAAAATATCAATGCTTGACCCAGTACAAGCATTTTGGAACTTGTGTCTCTTGGGGAAACTGCTAGGTACATATGGCCTAGATTGGCCACTGTTGGAAACAGAATACTGGGCTTGATGGACCTTGGTCTCACCCAGTATGGCATATCTTATGTTCTTATGTTCTTATGGTTATGTTCAATTTCGGCCCACACAGCCATCTCAGAGCTACACACTATATGCATCTGTTTGTGTCAACAGAGATGCAACATGACATGTCCATGAGATTAACAGAAACTCAACAACAGGTACAGCCAGATGCCATCCCCAAATAACAAAGGTGCAACATACCCTGTGCATGCATCATGTGTATGTCCGAAGTCCTTCAGCTACTCCATAGCGACATCGGGTCACAGTGAAGGGAGGCAATGTCAGCCAAACATGTCGAATCACCATGTGAATTCACCGTTGATGCATCTCCACATTATGCCTATATATGAGAGAAAGCAACGTTGCTCAACACTCGTCCCTCAAAACACAAGACACAGTTCTGCTCACAGCTCACAACACATGTTGACCATGATGACAAGGTAAACAGCACTATGGTAGAGGTAGCACACCCAATACTGCCCCCCAGGTGCCCACACCCCTCACAGCACATGATAATGTACCATGTCTGGACACTGCATCACCACACAGTCAACCCATAAACACACACCCACACAGTATGCTTAGGTCAGCGGGACAGCTGTGATACATGGCCTGTATGTGCACAAGTGGCAATTTGTGCACATAACGGCACAGTGACATGCATTGATACCCTGTTGATGGCTGATCTAACTATGTTGGGGGAGGCAGCAAGTGTAGGATCCCCCAAACAAGATAAACCCTACACACACATGCAGCTCTGCTGTAAATATGTTAGAAAAGGTGTTGCAGTTGACATACTGTACAGAAACACATGGGGATATGTGTGCCGACAGCAAGATATGGGTGAGGGAGGCTTAAGGAAGATAAGTGAACAACCACAGCTGCCTAATATGACACATAACAGGCGACATGTTGTCCCCCTGACCTCAGGCACATACAATGTAGCTGTAGATCCACCTACCCTGGACCACAGCATCTTGGCTGATGTACCGTCACGTGCCAATGCTACACACAAACAGCATCCTCATGATGTATGTCCTGTGGAGTGGAAAACAACCGATAAAAAACAATTTGTCATGTTCCAGCAGTGAAACCCACACAGCACCTCCCTGTCCCCAGCTGTCAGACACCACAACATGACCTACCTACTGACTGTGCACTCTCACACTCTACTAATATCCCACATGGGAGAGTCAACATGTAGTTGTCTGATGGTAAATAAAGGTCCCCCCAATTCCTCTTTCGCCTCCCTTCCCTCTCTGTTGTTCCACACACTGGTCTAAAGAGGTGTCTGCACCCACCATGCTTTGGCCGCATCCCAAGGTCACACTATTAGTCTGTGTCACCCATGTTGACACCAATACCCCCTCTCCGGGTGTAGTGGTCCCGTAATGTTGTCTGTTACCCCAGTGTAGATAGCTGTGACACCTGGAAATATGCATGAACACCTCCTGTATCGACTATGCAAATGAATATTCTGCAGTGTAAATCTCCGAAACCAAAGAATACTGAGAGTTGTGTGCTTATGATGTGCAGAGATACATGGTCATGTCAGCAGCATGTTGGCCAAACCACACCCCCATGTCTGTTTGTCACCTGCCCATGATGGCTGGATGTCATCCCACTGTGTGACAGTAAGAATGTGAAACCATGGTTAGGCTACATGTGCACCTGCCCCAAATAACTCTCAGCTAGGTCTGTGTGTGTATGTAGACATAAGATCCCTCACTAGGGTCCACAAGGTATTTGTGGATGTGGACTGTGCTAACCTGCCCTACACACCGCATGTACCTCAGCCATTAGGCATATGTTGAGATAGTATCACCTACATATGTCATGCTTCTAATGTAAAAGTGCAAAACACATCAACCACCCACACATGCAGCGTCACAGTTGGCTACTGTAATTGACCCTTTGGTGATCTGACCCGCTGCACCTCTGTATGTGTGTAGATGTGAAATAGTGCAATGAATGACTATTTTCCCCAAAAAAAAGGAACAATGATATGGACCCCTGGCTGCACACTGCACATGTCCACATGCTTCACCATATCCATGTCTGTTCTACGTGATGAGGTATACCTTATGGCACAATGTGGGGTTGCAGCAACACACGTCATAATTAAGGAATCCCATCATGGCAACGTAGTCATGCGCATGTGTACTGTGCTATGTCTGACATGTGGCACCACACCTAAGAAACGGACAGACATAGCCAGCTCACATGAGCAGAACACCCACACAAACACCTACAAATTGTACCAGATAAACAAAAATCCCACAGGGGAGCTCTCCACACACATGGGCCTCCCTACCACAGTGCAGCCCGTACCATATGCCTGACACCGTGCTCTACACACCCAATAAGACCACATAACTGTGTTGGCACCGCAGCTCCCATCACAACCAGCCACTAATTTGTACTGTGACCCCCAAAAGCTCATAAAGGTGTATCAACACCCACACACACACTACACCAACAGCTGCTGTTGTGCCCTGTCCACATTGTTGGTTAGACACTCATGGCTATATGTCACCATTGGATGCTCACTGTAATGACAATGCAGTGTTGCATCTGAATGCTAGATGGTCAGGAACATCACCCTTTATAACCATCACACGCACACAACAGCACATATATGTGGGAATACATGCAATACATACCAGTGAATATCTCTGCAATCAACCTCCGCCTGACCGCTGTTCCCGCCTGTGTGTCACCACTGGAACGTACAGGGGGGCACGGTGGATCCTCCTCCAGATCCTCATTAATCTCTGCTGGAATATCATGCCTGAGAGCAATGTTGTGCAGGATGCAACAGGCTACGATTATCTCTGCAACAGTCAGTGGCTTATATTGTAAGGCCCCACCTGTCCTATCCAGACACCTGAAGCGACTTTTCAACACGCCAAAGGTGCGCTCTATGACAGAGCGGCTGGAAGCGTGGGCCTCATTGTACCTCCGCTCTGCACGTGTCCGTGGCTGACGCACAGGGGTCAGCAGACAGGGACGACACCCATACCCTGCATCACCTGCAGAAAGAAACGTTGCATGTGAATGCATGAGCGCATGCTACCACAAATTGACACAGGTATAGACGTGAGGAACAAATGCAGAACACATCCTGACAGGAGGATATGACATCACAAATATGCATTTGACCAAATAAGACCTATGGTGATAGAAATGGAACACATGGCCTATGGATTCTGTACAGACATGCCAAACAACACAACAGTCCCATTGTTACATCTACAGATCCTCTATGTGTGGCACATGCGTATTGTTATGCAGTTATTGTTCTCACCTCTACCACCACCAATGTTCGCCTAAACCACCAACACCCGGAAAACATGTTAAACGTATATGTCTGCAAAGCACACACCACAATAAGGTGGTGGGAGGCAATGTAGGCGCACAACCAGAACATGTATGCCATGGACGGCTGACAAGATCAACACAATATCACCTCTACCCGCCGTGTCCTCAAAGGTCTACATATCTACATAGAGAAGTCTGACGCCATATGCTGTTGACTGCTGACCACCAACCATCTTAGTAGACACCCTGTGCACTGTCCCCATCATGTTCCCATCCTTCTTAAGCTGCGGTCCACAGAATTGCACACTGTAGCCCACATGAGCCTTCAAATATCACATCTACTGAGTCTGACTACTTTCCTGTGTATGTGCTACCAATACCTCTCTGTATGCCCACAAGTTGCCCCCTTGCCCTTGCTGTCACCTCTCCCCAATGCTGAGCCACATAAGGATAATCACATACAATGACGCCTAAGTACCGCACATCTGCAGTGGCCCAAGGTAATGCAAACCCTAGACTTGGATTCCCCCCTGTTATGGCACAGACCAAATGCATCAGCATACCTCAGCAAACATATACTCCCAGTTGCAAAGGTCAGGAACATCCATCATACGTATCTGACCCCACCCCCCCCCATGTAATCTACTGATGAATGTAGTGATGTATTTATGTACATTCTCTTCTGTACCGCGCTATTCTGCATCAGTGCGGTTTACATTGAACTAACGTAAATTACATTGAGCATGGCATTATAACTTGGAGATAACTATTTTACAGGGAACATGGGCCATGGAGGGTTAAGTGGCTTGCCCAAGACCACAAGAAGCACCTGTGGGACCAGAAACCTCTTTCCTTCCGGACCAAGGTTGCTGTCCTCCAGTGGAATGTGAACCCCCGACCTTCCGGCCTGACGTACCTTGCCCCAACCACTAGGCCACTCCTGCACTAACAACCCCAGTACTGAGTGAGTGTGTGCCCCTCACACACACATGACAAGCGTTAGGTGTATGGATTGTTAATTACATATATGTTACAGGACATAACACAGGTATAATCAAAATCAATGCCTGCAGAGGTGGGTGGGAAGGGAACCCAACCCCAACCCCCCCCTGTGGGCACATGAAATGCACACACACTAGTAGCAATCCACAACCAGGACACACATCTGCACAAGTGCATAGTTCGTTCAACACCATCAGCATGGTGTTGTCTGATATTGTTCCAATCCTGATGTTACATGTCTAATCATGCTCCCTGTAACTCAACGTCTACACTCCGCCAACAATGTAAACCCCTAACAGTCCTCTGTCTTCTGAACGTGAGTTCAGTTTCCAAATGCACAGAGAACACATAGCGCACTATATGAGAGATGTTACGGAAAGACATACATATATGCATTAGTACATAATATAACATGAAATACTCACCCAGCAATACACAGTCCCCATACTGTCCCTCCTCAAATTGCCTGAATAGTGTTGAGCGATGCAGGATGTAGGAGTCATGGGTGGACCCTGCAAACTGTGGGACCACATTCAGAATATGCAGATTAGCATCACATACAACCTGAACATTCAGGGAATGGTAGTGTTTGCGGTTGCAGAACACCACCTCCCTGTCTCTGGGCGGGACCAGGGCAACATGTTTGCAATCAATAGCTTCCATCACGTGTGGTATCCCGTCTAATGCCTCAAAGGCCTGGTTCAGGGTCCCCCACTGTTGCCTATTGTGGGGAAGGCCTATGTAATTCCCTGCCCGGCTGACCATGGCACGCAGTACCTGGTGGAGACAGCGTGAGAAGGTGGGGCGGCTCATGCCACCCACTGCGGCCACAGATGACTGGAAACAGCCAGAGACAAAGAAATGTAAGGCAGCAAGGAGCTTGACAACCTGGTATGGCATTTGACCGATCAGTCAGGGGCTCGAGGTCAGGTCTTAGATCCTCATAGAGCCCCCTAATAGCCCCCGTGCTCAGTCGGTAGAGGGAGATGACCTGGTCCTCACGCATGCCCTGGAGCTGGGTCCTGGGCCTGTAGAGGCGAGGCTGCTGAGCCTGCACCTCAGCACGCCATCTGCGCCGTCCACGCACAGCACCTCTCCGGACCGCCTCCACAGCTGCAGGTCTGAGTTGCTGTGGGTCTACACCCATGCCCTGTGCCGCAGCCCCATGGACACCATCTCCCCTGTCCGGCAACCGCAGCATCCGCCCATGTCTCCGGGCACATGCAACAACAAATATCTCCGTCATAAACCCCTCCCGTGTGGCTACACAAACACAAACACACACACACACCCCCCCCAAACAGTGGACACCTTACAAACCACACCAGACAATAGACATACAATAAAACACACTACAAACAACACACACAATCTAATGCACAACATCAGCCTTGCTTTCTCAGTGTCTCCCAAACAACACACGCCGCGCCTACAAAACACCCCTCAATGTTGACCAATAATGCCGCATGTTTTATACAGGTCAATGGATTTCCGTACATGGCGCATGCCCAGTTGTGCGCTTGCGCTGCTTGTGCGTGACACCAATGTGCGACTGTTTGCGCATGTGCAACACGTTACGCATGGGCGTGTCTGTGCGTGGCGCGCATGTGCAACTGTTAGCGGATGTGCATGTGTATGTGTGCGGCGCGCATGTGCAAATAGCTGCACATGTACGTTTGTCTGTGCGCGGCGCGCATGTGCATCTGGTTATGCATGAGCGTATGCGTTGCTTGTGCGTGCAGATGCACACACAAATGCACATGCGCTAACAGTTGCACATGCGCGCCGCTCACACACACACACACATCCACAAATGCACGCCCATGCGCATTTGCATTTACGCGCCGTGCACAAGCAGAGCCGTTGCACACGCAGCGCCGTCGCACAATGGCGCATGCGCAATGTAACTAACGTAGAAAAAACTATAAAGCACCCTACACGCCTGGTACACGTTGAGGGTGGTTTGAGAAGTGATAGTTGGCGAGAGATAGGTTGGTGAGTGATAGTTTGGTGAGGGCGTATTGTAGCTGGTGTGGCGTTGCTGTAGTCATTTGTTTATTGTAGTCATTTCAGTAGTCAAGTGTTTATTGTGGTCATTTGTCTCTGTATTGGTGTGTGTACTGTGCCGTTTATTGTGTTGTGTTGGTTGTTTTGTGTTCAGGGCTGTTTTGTCTATGTTGTGCTTGGTGTTGGAGAGGGAGAAGGGGTGAGGTGAGGAGGGGTGTGGGGAGAGGAGAGGTGAGAGGAGGGTGATGGAGAGGCAGAGTGAGAGCGATAGGGAGAGGGAGAGGGAGAGAGAGAGGGATAGAGAGAGGGGGAGAGGGAGGGAGAGAGAGAGGGGGAGGGGAAGGGAGGGAGTGAGGGGGAGAGGGATGGAGAGAGAGAGGGACAGAGAGAGGGATGGAGGGAGGGTGAGGGAGGGTGAGTGTGAGGGGGTGGGGGGGGGGTGGGGGAGGTGGGCCCACCAGCCCCTCTGGAGGCTGAGCCTGCAGCAGGGCCATCAGCAAGGGCCCAGCCTGCACCCAGCAAACACACTGGGAAAAGGAAACGAGTCCCTGTGCCGGAGACCCAGAGGAGGAGGGCCACACGGTTCTCTGATGCAGAGAACCACAACCTCCTAGCGATGGTCTTAGAGCACTACGAGGTGCTGTTTGGGAGTCTGAGCTCGCGCACAACTATAGCAGGACGGAATGCGGTGTGGGAGGAGGTCCGCAGAGGAGTTGCTGAGGTAGGGGACCCCCTGAGAGACATAGAGAGCCTGAAAAAGAGGTTCTCTGACATAAAAAGAGGGGTGCGCCAGCACCTGTCTGCTGAGGAACAGCATGCTAGGGGCACAGGTGGCGGGGGTCCCCTACCAGCCATGCTCACGCCCCTGGAGCAGCAGCTTGCTGAAAGGCTGGGGCCAGTATATACATATGGCCTTCCTGCGGCCCTGGATACAGCACATCGGCATGCAGGTTCGTATGTCACGCACATCCTTTACCTCGCAAGACCATCCGGAAATCACCATTGTGCACATAGCAGACATTTGCAAATGCACTCCCATAACTCTCTCCACAGGCCCATCATGTACCTATGCTGGTGTCAGATGTGTGTGCTGTACCCCTGCACACCCTGTTGTGTCAAACACAAACACACACGCACACCCCAAAGGTGACATCAAGCCAATACCAAGACGTGGGAAACCCAGGAGGACACCGAAATATTTGTGTCACAGACATATGTCACGTACACAACATAGGCTGGTTTTTGCTGGCAGCCGCAGGGGCAAAAAGGGGCCCTATAAGGTGCTACACCTCCTCAAACATACATGTAATCCTACACCATGGCCACAAACGTTACACAGCGTGTGACAGGGATGGTTCCCCTACACTATGGCCCATTTGGAGAATGCAGATATGGCAGGTGTAGAGGTAATGCACATCACAACACGCGTTCCATCCTGAACTCTGCTATCCCCCCCTTCACCTCACAGTTACATCTGTACACGGTCAGGCATATGCGGACATATGTGAGTGTTGTGAAGGACGGAGATAGCACAGTGAATGACGGGAGGAGTGGTTGGAATAGCATGGTATCTACGCATGGCATCACGGCAGGCCCCAAATGCAGCATAGTGTATGGAAACCCTCCCTATCACATGCGTTTGACAATGACGTGTTAAGGTGTACGAATACACGTATGTTCATGGGATAGGCGCAGATGTGTCATCCACCTTCTGCCCCTGTGGAAGGCAGCGAAACCTGGCCTGTGTTGGGGCAATGACATATGTCTTTATGTAAATATGTTGTGGACCCTCAGAGCTGCACACCTCTGTGTATTGGCTTGTGTCACCATGTTCCCTTGCCATGTCCCAGGGACACATACAACATGTGTCCCTCATCCCATCAGTCCCCCAAACTGTCCCAAACATGTCAACGTGTACCAGCCCCTTACCTACCCCCACAACAGTGCTTCTCATCCCCTGTCATATTGCAGTGGCCTGTGAGAGGTGCATGTTTATGTGACATACTATACGCACAGTGCTGCATGTGCTGTCAATGGGCCCAAGATGATTTACAGTAGCAGTTCGCTGTATTGTGGGTCAGTGACAAACACATGTAGGACCATGATGACAGTATGTCCCAGGGAAAAATGTCCTGCTCAAAGGCATGCACACTCAAACAGGGGCTAGAAGAAACAGGTGTAAGTGTTGGAAATGAGCAGCCCTGTGTGGACATATGTTGGCCACATGGGGTGAGAGATGGGATGTGGACGACATGCACAATGCGAGCAGAAACAGACGCATGAGAAGCACACAAGGTGTGCATGCCAAAAGCACACACCTGTTCCCCCAGTACAGGTACATGGTGTTGATAGACAGGTATGTGAGTGTGTAGGGGGCCCTGTATGTACCACACATGCAGGGTCCCCACACCATCAGGTATGTGTTGTCGCAAGCACACACGTATACATAGCTGTAGTGTGTAAACATATGTGTGTTATATGTGTTTGCCCACAATACAGGTGACTACAGTACCATGCTGCCACATGAGGCGGAGGTAGAGGAGGAGGAGGAGGAAGAGGAGGGGGGTGATATGGAAGCCCCTCACATCCTGGAGGATGCTGAGGCTCTGTGTTCGGGGGCAAGCCCGTGTTACAGGGAGAGGCCGCTGGAGCCACAGACGCGCAGGCACCCACCAATGATGTCTGCTCAGCCAGGTGCCGGACCACCACCAGGGCAGCATGATGTGGGCGAGGATGTCCTCATCGCAGAGCTGAGAGCCCATGCTACATCTTCCCGGGAAGATGCAGAAGGTGGGTGATAGCCAATGTTGCCTCCAATGTTCTGTATGATGTGTGCACATTAGATATCAGCTGTGCATCGTATGGCAGGAATGTTAATGTGTTGAACTCCACAGGGCGATCCTCGAGGTTATCCAACTTAACAGTGGACTACACGTCAGTATACAGTATGTGCATCACATTGCTTGCAGTGGAAAGTATGTCTGAACCTGTGTAACCCGAAATACACAGAAACCTATACATGTGAACACGTATTTGTTGAGGTTGATCAAACTAACCTAACGTTTCTTGGTGGGCTATGTCATACAGTACGTATGTTTGCTTGGCAAGGTGTGTGCGCACACACATGTGCACAGCTGAGAGGGAACAGTGGTGACAACTGACCGTCACAAACACAACACACAAACCACAAATCTCTGTTTGGGGTGTGTCTGTGCTGGATGTGACAACATACCTTCCACAGCTATGACATGTGTGTCTCCGTTTGACGGTACACCTTTGCCATACAAAATGTGTGTGACGTATGTTAGCTGATGTTACTGTGACACACACCATAACAGCCTGGGGTGAGTTCACACCTACGGCTGCAGACATACTAGGAATGCAGTTTAAGGTGCATCATGTTCTAGGGCAATACCTCATTAATAGCATAGCACTGGGAAGAATGAGCCTCATCACAGTAGTCCAGCCGTCTGGCAGTAGCAAATCATGACAACTGTCCCCTAGGCCATGGGTAGTCCGCGATGACATACACATAGCCAATAAATGTATGTCATGCAACATCACACAGACCCCAGCCCCTACAGTCTGCATCACCAGGTGTCAAACAATCCTAAACTATCAACCTATCAGTCAAGATGTCTTCATACACACATATACCAGGAGATACAGACAGGACAGGGTCTACGATCATGTACCCATGGTATGGGGGGGAACAGGTCCCTGTAGACCGCGTGTATGTCCACACCTGGGGTAGGCTGTGTGACATACAGACAGAGCTCTTAACATGTCCCCTTCATGTATATGTGACAATGAGGTGTACATTTGCATGGTTTGTGACTCAAACAACAGATCATACAAGGTCTATGTTGCCCCCTGCTGTGTTTTGAATGAATGGACACCTCACAGGTGACACCCCTGCTGCCAAACACAACCAGGAATGCCCCCCCTAGCTCTGTCAGCACTCCTCCCTAAGGCTTACCACCTGCTGTTGCATGCTCATCATAACCCTGTCTTTGCCATGTTGCGGTCTGTCACCCTGTGCCTCACCATCTGGTCCTACGCATGCTCGTTGGGGAGCCTCCACTTGTTAACCACGGTGTACATGCACTGTTATGTGACCCCTGTTCTTTTACCCTGGGTGTATGTGAACCCATCAGCCGTCTGACACTTGCGGCAGTAGTGGACCTGCCCACGTAAGGGTTCAGATCCTGCTGATCCCACACCATCCCTCACAGTCAATAGCGTTGCACCTGTCCATGCTGTGTGTAACCCCCCAACTGTGGTCGCACCTGGTCTGGCTGTTCACAACCTACCTCTCTCCATCAATGCCTATCCCCAGGTCTGGTTGATGTTAATCGCACACGCCCCACCCACGTACACAATGGAGATTTGTTTGCCATCTGTCCACAAGCCTATTGCTAAATCTCCAGTACGTTGGGGGGGGGGGGGGTGTGCGCAGCCTGTGTATCCCTGGGTTTGCCTCACACATCACCTGACTGAACCATGTCCTGTGTGTGGCTATGACATACACTTCCATGACAATGGGGTTTCCTAACCATATCAACGTGCCTGGTCAAGTTTTGACAATCACACTGACAATCATGTGTTATATGTGTCACCTTGTTGTGTGTGAACATTGATTCCTGAAGTGGTATCTCACGCAACACCCTTTGTTCCCCCCACAGGCATTCGTCAGGAATTGGCAGCTCTGAGGCACTCAGTGGATGCCGCTATACAGGAGATTGGCCACCTACGGCAGGATATCAGGGCCATGCCCTTTCTGAGAATGTGTGTGGCCCACGAGGGCGTACTTGCTGCACTGGAGCGATTGGCACCACCACCACCACCACCACCACCGCCTCCACCACAGGCACCAGCAGAGGGGGAGGGTTGAGCACAAGGGGGGGGGGGGTTCGAGGTGCCAGACCTGGCCGGCCACGCCGTCGCCCCTAACTGTGGAAATAAATATGTTGGAGAACATAACTGCAATGTGTCATTCCAATGTGTGTCCGTATCCATGTTTTGTCCATGACCATCTGACCTGCACCCCGGTCCGTTGCTGGTGGGTGGTCACACTGTCATGTATTACTGCACAGATGCTATCACATGCCATTTCTGACCTGCACAGTGTGTGTTCACTGCCCCTTGGCTGCAGCAGCCTGGTTTACACATACCCCCCAATTGCACCTGGGGGCCTGCTCCGAGGTTACACCGCCAATACTCAGATCCATGACCATTTCCATCCCCTCATACACCTCACATTGGGTGCATATGTGTGCCCATTGCCCCTGTCTTTAACACTGGTTACATGCCGGTCCTGCCACCCCCATGGCATGCATGTGTCACAGACAGACATGATTGGCATGCGTATATCCATTGCTGCAGTCCACTAACACATCTTGTTACAGACGAGCCATCCCTGTGACATGGATGTGTCCGCGACACCATTACTATGCAACCTCTCATGTGCCTACCCTGGTCCCATGCCCACACACACATGTTCAGGCCACATGACTGCATGTGGCGCTGTTCAACGTATGCTACCCATGTGTACGTGTCCTGCCTAGGCAGGTCCATACACATATCCCATGCTTGCAGCCTGTCAGTGGGTAAGGACAACACATGGGCCCAGTGTCTATCTTTATAAACTTTTTATTAATTCTTGGAAAAACATTGGGGCAACATGCCCAAACATTACATACCCCTGCGTAATTCCCGCACTGACTCCTGTGACGCCGTTCAGCAGATGGTCAACGACGGCTGAGCTGCTCCATCGCATTGGCCACCTGCTGAACGGCTGCCGTCAGACAACGGCAGGTGTGCAGCAGGAGACGGACGTCCCTCTGCACGCCATCCACTGCCTCCATCACATCATGTATGCACCTGCCAGCACACAAACACACACTGGGCATGGTTTGTGTGCTGGCATGTGCACACACGACGTGTGGGGCAATGGATGGTGCACCAAGAGGACGCCTCGCATCCTCTGCACACACCTGCAGGGTCTGACGGGAGGCCACTGTGCCCTGTGCTGGTCTGTGGTCCTCCCCCCCCCTGCTCCCCTCCTCTCCCCCCCATCCAGTACCCTCCCACCGTCATCTGCGTCCCCCACCCCCACATGGCTCACCTGCCCCCCCACACCTGCCCCCCTCCCCCACATCCGCCCTTGCATCCCCATTGTTCGCGTGTGTGGCTTGGCGGGGCTGGTCGAGGGGTTGCTCCTGCTCCTCCACCCCCTCCTCATCCTCCTTCTCCTCATCGTCCACAATTACGACATCCTCGTCCTCCTGCTCCCGTCCACGGTGTCTGGTGGGGCGCATGAGCGGGTAGTGTGCCGCTCGTTCCCTGTCAACGTTGTCATCACCCTCTGTGGAGACATACACACATTACAACACCCTCATGTGTGACACATAACACATGTACATATGCAGCCAACACACAAGCTGTTGTGGCAACATGTCACCTGAACGTGACATGCATGTGTGGCATTACTCACCATCAGGGCGTGGCTCCGGCCCTCTCTGGTACAGCTCCAGGAACCCAGGGTGGAACTGGTGGAGCTCACGCCCCTTCTTCCTCAAATCCTCCACCTGTGGATATGCAGACAATGGTTGCTGTCAGCAATGACGGCTCATCTCTGGGGTGTGGACAACAGAACCCTAACCCTGTGTGAGCAGCACCATGATGATGCCTTTTCGCTGTGGTGTGTGTCATGCAGTCTAGTGTTACCCACCTGTACCAGCTTGTCTCTGTGAGATGTGGCCATAGGTAGTCCCATGTTTTTGTGTCAGCCTAGGGTGTGTAACCGCCACAGGTACACGTATCCCTCAAACTGCATCTGTGATGTCCATCTGCAAACACGTGTGTCATCCCTAGTGGATGGGCAGGTGTGTGACCTGACTCTGCATGCACATCTGGGTACATGTCTCAGTTACAGACCTTATCCATTGTCTCGCATAGCTGGTGTGGGTGAGGTGTTAATGACGCACATCCACATCTGCCCCTACCATATCGTCAGGATACATCAACAGTGTGTGTGGTGAGCTGGGGTCATAATGCACTGTGAGAGATGTGTTGCCTGCCCAACATAACGTACTAACATATCTGACTGACCTACCCTCTGTTTCACTCAGGTCTCACGCCCCCTGGGGTTTGCATGTGCTACGACACATCGTCTGCAACATACAGCAGAGCAGCAGGGTGACTGCCAGGGGAACATACACAGGTATCAGGAACGCCTGGGGATGATAAGCATGGATTCAACAGTTATGACACACTCAGCCATATCACCAGGGTGACTCAGAGCCCACTATGGTGGGCCCTCAGGACTCATGGGGATAGGGTGACCTGATTAAACAATAAAGGCACACTCCACCATATCACCAGGGTGACTCAGAGCCCACTATGGTGGGCCCTCAGGACTCCTGGTGATAGGGTGACCTGATTAAACAATAAAGGAACACTCCACCATATCACCAGGGTGACTCAGAGCCCACTATGGTGGGCCCTCAGGACTCCTGGGGATAGGGTGACCTGATTAAACAATAAAGGCACACTCCACCATATCACCAGGGTGACTCAGAGCCCAATATGGTGGGCCCTCAGGACTCCTGGGGATAGGGTGACCTGATTAAACAATAAAGGCACACTCCACCATATCACCAGGGTGACTCAGAGCCCACTATGGTGGGCCCTCAGGACTCCTGGGGATAGGGTGCTGTAATCAAACTGTTCAGGCACACTCCACCATATCACCAGGGTGACTCAGAGCCCACTATGGTGGGCCCTCAGGACTCCTGGGGATAGGGTGACCTGATTAAACAATAAAGGCACACTCCACCATATCACCAGCGTGACTCAGAGCCCACTATGGTGGGCCCTCAGGACTCCTGGGGATAGGGTGCTGTAATCAAACTGTTCAGGCACACTCCACCATATCACCAGGGTGACTCAGAGCCCACTATGGTGGGCCCTCAGGACTCCTGGGGATAGGGTGACCTGATTAAACAATAAAGGCACACTCCGCTATATCACCAGGGTGACTCAGAGCCCACTAAGGTGGGCCCTCAGGACTCCTGGGGATAGGGTGCTGTAATCAAACTGTTCAGGCACACTCCACCATATCACCAGGGTGACTCAGAGCCCACTATGGTGGGCCCTCAGGACTCCTGGGGATAGGGTGACCTGATTAAACAATAAAGGCACACTCCACCATATCACCAGGGTGACTCAGAGCCCACTATGGTGGGCCCTCAGGACTCCTGGGGATAGGGTGCTGTAATCAAACTGTTCAGGCACACTCCACCATATCACCAGGGTGACTCTGAACCCACTATGATGGGCTCTCAGGACTCCTGGGGATAGGGAGGATGTGTTGGGGAACATTGGTACACAAACCCATATCACCAGGGTGACTCACACACCATGTGATGCACGTTGCACAGTCCCTGATGGTGGCCCCTATGTTTTAGCTTGTAAATGCAAATCACAGCGTCAGTCCATGATGTTTCTGGTAGCTCCTTAGATCTATGGACTATCTGTGTCACAGTGTGCTGTAGCACATCTACAGCAGCAGCAGCTGCCATGACCCCAGGGTGGCATCATGCCCTCGGTGACCAGATGCAACATCACCGGGGTATAGGACAAACCACTCAGATGTGCTACATACACTATATGGGATGTGGTTTAACCTTCTGCACTTTAATAATATACACTACCTACACACAGCAGATTTGAAAGCTGCAATCACTACCTGTCCGTGTATGTGGTTAGCATGACCAGTGGCCATACACTTACCTCCCGTGGGTTGTCCGCCTCACGATTGAAGCGTCTGGTGAGTTGCTCCCAGGCCCTCATCACCTTGCTCATGTCCTTTCTCCGGGAGGCCCCAGGGAAAAGCCTGTCCATCCTGGGACCAATCAGGGAACCCAGGTGGCATAGCTCCCTGTGGGTGAAGGCAGGCTTTCTGCTGCGTGTTGCCATTTTTCAGTATGGGCATCGGTACGCGCGGACACATGCAACGCTACTTCCGCACATGCGCAGATCGGTTCGTGCAACGGCGCGCCGCATGGCTGCACGTCAGAGATAAGCGCGTCGTGCCGCGCCGTGGCGCGCCGCATGGCTGCGCGAGATAACAATTTACATACTGACATCCTTCTGCCGCACAGGTTATGGTGTCAACAAAGGTATGTTTGACAATCTTGGCAAAAACACAGAGCACCTATGTGTTTGTCGTGTACAAAGGATCATTTATCTTGTTATGTATTTTTCATTTTTTTAACCTGTGGGTTTGAACCTCTGGATACATATCCAAAGAGTCATAGTTCAGTGTCTGATGATGTGTGCTATGTGTGTCACATAGTAGGTAACGCCATTACACATACAACAGGGGGTGCTGACTGACCATCAACGTCACCTATCAGTCACCCTGGTGATACGGGGTTGTGTGTGCCACTGGGGTATGTTCGCTGGGGCATCTCGATGTGTGTCCAGCAATGATGTGGATGTTGCCTTAGGGGGGGAGGTGGGTACTTCATATCTGACCATTGGACATGCACATTCGGTTGCCTGGTAGCCATTATGCGGCAATGTGGCTCGGCATGTCACCTTAATGCACGTTATCCTTTCTTATGTGTGATAACATGCCGCCCTGGTGGCAGAGGTGTGGCACAATGGTTCAGACATGGACTGCTTAGCCGGGGGTCATGAGTTCAACCCTCCAGTGGGGTTCTGGATTACCTGTCGCATGTATCACACATTATTGGACAGCAGTGCCAACTTGGGCATTGTGTTTTTAAAGTACATCAGTGCTGTGTTAGGCACACATCTTCTTATGTTACAGGAGTGTTACCTGCAGCAGTCTCCATTCTACATTACAGCGGTACTACCAGGAGAAACACCTTCACAGTGCTATATGTGTCATGTGCAGTGCAGCATTGTTACTAATGGATCAATGCAACCCTCATTGCCACAACACACAGTCTGCAGGGTTGCCTCTCTAGCCAGACATGCTTCTTTTCTCATCTCTTGAGCTGTGGCCCACACATTTCATTGTTGCCTGTGGAGCCAGAGGTAGTGATTTGCTGTCCACACTATGGTTAATCGTGAGTGCATGCAATACCAGGTGTTGTGATGTTAATTAGTGGTGGCAGCTATACGACCCTCAGAGTCCTGTAATCTTCAGGTGCCCCCTAAACAACCTTATCATGCATGTTGAGGTTACAGAGCTGTGCTGTTTTGTCTGGTGCCAGTGGTACATGACATTACACACATACTGCCCCAAGCAGCACCCATGTGACATGTAAAATGATATTCGCGATGTTACAATGAGATGTTCAAGTATCTCTACTTTGTGTAATGTGAACTCTACTGATGCTGACAGGTGCAGTATATGGCCCAATGTATGTATCCAAAATACTTTTCACTGAGACAGCACAATAAGTATTTGAACCACCAACCTGTTGCTTCACAGGCATTGCATTCACCAGTGGGCTACAGCTCTGGAGCTGTGAACAGATGTCTGGCTGGCTGCAATATAACTTATGCTGTGTGTTTGCTGTGGTTAATAGGGTCGGGTTAGTCCACTCACACCCATGATGGAGTGGAGGAGTGGCCTAGTGGTTGGGGCAAGGTACTTCAGGCCAGAAGGTCGGGGGTTCAAATCCCACTAGAGGACAGCAACCTTGGGCCGGAAGGACTGGGGTTTCTAGTCCCACAGGTGCTCCTTGTGGTCTTGGGCAAGCCACTTAACCCTCCATAGCCCACGTTCCCTGTAAATAGTTATTTCCAAGTTATAATGCCCTGTTCAATGTAAGTTCAGTTTGTTCAATGTAAACCGCACTGATGCAGAATAGCGCGGTATATAAGAGAAAATAAATAAATAAATGCAAACAAGCATTCTACAGATAGTCAGGAGATGGGGTAGACACCCCCACAGCACCTAGGCCTAATAGTGGTTATAGACCCTCCGTGTTGCAGGTATAGAGTGTTGACAGACAGTCACAGTGTGTGTGGCGTGTGCTCACCCTGAGGATGAGGTGGGACGCACAGCACCTGTCCTAGCTGAGATGGCCTATACGTCAGATGCACATGTCTGCTGATGTCTGATAGGTTGTCCCATCAGACACACCTACGGTACACCTTTGACCATCTGTATCTCCCAGTCACATCTGGCCCTTGTGGGCTACAATACTCACAGAATAGTGCATATCCTGTGTGTGTGCCCTGCCCACATTATCTATATGCAGTGTGTGTGTGAGGACAGCAGCTCTTTGAACCCATAGGCGGTGTGTATCACACCACCAAACCTGCTCTGTGGAACCCAGGTTCCCCCAACATCTGCTCAAAACACTCTCTATCCCAGCAATGGTGGTAGCAGCAAACAGCGCCATCAAGCCCATAACGGCTGCAGTATGGACAACCTACATGGCACTCTCTACCGGTCTGTACCCATCCATATTTCAGTGGCCGACAGAAAGTCGGTCCTTAGACCCCCAACTCCCACACCACCATCTGACATTTTCCAGCAGCAGGCACTGTGAGTCGCCTGCTACTGAACGCTGCAAGGTGTTCCAGGCATACACATGCTAACTGCAGCCAGGCCACTGGCCAGTCCATAGTGCATGCTACTGGAGGACATGTGTGCACCGATAACTGTGACGGGAGCACACCCACCACGCAGTTAACTCAGTGATTGGGCCCCATAAATACAGAACCCAGATACATTACATGAGAGAACTACAATAGGGCACTATGGTGGAACCTGGCCATGCCGTGGTCACTGCTCGGTCAGGGTGAGAGTAACCTCCCAGCAGGACATGCTCTTGACACCATGTCTGTGGAGATGGTGGGCAGGCACCACAATGTCTCAGCCATTCACCTGTGGCCTGTGCAGATGCATCCTGCTAATGCCGCCCTGTCTGTTGTATACCCACAATACTTTGCTCCTCATTATGCACATTGGCAGGCCTATACTGGCAACAGTGCTATCAGAGTGGGGTGCAGAGGGTTTTGGCAGCCACCACAAACTGGATAGACAAACACACTCCCCACACCTAGGGGAGCATTGAGCAGATGTGGAGGGATTTGGCAGCCCTGGCCACCGCACCCGTAATGGGCACAGTGCCGCCATGTCAATGTTAAGTTTTACTGTTGGTGTCATTATCCACGGTGGTGGACTCTGTCAGACCCATGACCTGTCACACATTACCCATACATCTGAGACGTAGTTATGCTACAGCTCAATGAGCGGATTGTGCTTAACGTAGCCATTTCTATCTGACAGTGATGATCACACGCTTTTGAGATCTGTGTACCGTATCCCCATGTGTAGTGTGGGATTGCTAATGTATGCACATACTAGTGTTGGGAGGTGCACACAGGGCCCAACATCCTGCCTCTGCATTAGTCTTTGGATGATGTAGCCTGCAGGTGCAGGTGTTTCTGCCCCTGTTGGCTGCTGCTCTGGAGCAGAGGTTCCCATATCCAGTCCAGGTGGGGCAAACACTGGTCGGATTTTCATGTTGTCCCTGATGAATATGCCTATGATACATCTCCATACCATGGGGGCGTTAACATAACTTGCAGCACAAGCATTTTGTTTGGACACATCGTCCAACCTGTGTGATTTGGGACACTCCATGATTGCATTTTGGGGACTCTGCTGTAGGTGCTGCATATGTTTCTGTGCTGTTTGCTGTTTAAGGTACAGTATTATTTTCCAAAAATGCATATGTCCTCAGCAGGGAAGGTTCAGTCTTTAATACCATGTTTCCTTCATGGGTTATATGTGTGGACTGGGATGGTGGTAGCCCCAGCTGGGATTTGAACCTGTGACCTTCTGTTCTTGCACACACTGTCTGTGTGCATTGCACCATCGTGTAGCCACAGATTGGCTGCATTCCCTGGGACGTCCATGACTGCACATCCGACAGGGCCTGTCTGTTACAGTGGACGGTGGCAGCCTGCACATGGCTTGGTCACTGTCTGCTGTGGCTAACAGCCAATGCCTCCGCCACCACCTGTACCCTTCCGCCAACATGATGGCATGTCCTTATCTTGGGGACGCATGTGACCTGCTTGAGTTGTGACACTCCAGGACTGCATTCGAGGGACTCGCCTGTCGGTGATGCCCATTGTAATGGTGTGTGTGCGGTGTGGGGTAAAATATGGGTGTTTGAGACACGCTTATGTTCTCTGCAATATAGAAGTGTCTTTACTATCTCTGTTTAATGGTGGGTAAAATATGGGGACTGGGTTGGCAGGAGCCCCAGCTGGGATTTGAACCTGTGACTCTCTCGTCCTGTAGGTACTGGCTCTGTCTGCTGCACCACACTGTGGCCACAGAGACAGTGCTGTCCCTGGGGATGGAAAACCTGGCCGGCGGAATCCTAAACCCTGCTCTGCACATTTGTACTGTGGGCTCATTCACCTTGTCTGGGGGAAAACGTGCAAATACACCCCACAAATGACCGTGAAAAGAGGAGGAAAAATATAACCAAGCTGGGCAACAGTGGTATTAATGGGCGACCATAGAAAACACTCCCAGCAAAGCTCCCAAAAACGGACATGATTTTTGGAAGGGTCTCTGCTCCGTAGACCCTTCCAAAAATCATTTCTTTTTTTGGGGCTTTCCTGGGAGTGTTTTTTATTGTTGCCCATTAATATCACTGTTGCCCAGCTGGATTATACTTTTTTAGAATTTTGTTGTGGTCTTTTTCAATTTATATTTGCTATTTTGTTCTGTGCACATGTATCACACTGCTCACGTTTTGCAGGTTTCCCCGGTTTTGCTGTACATTGCAGACGGAAATGGTTTCTCCTCCCTTTAAATGCCCTCTACTGCGAGTGTTTCACTCACGGTAGCTTTTACATGGAAATTCGGCCCCGATAATGTGCGGGGAGCCTCTCTCCTCCTCTTCCCCGCCCATTAACACCATCTCTCCGCCCCTCAGGAGCCTTCCTCCGCCCTCCGTTAGCCTTTCCACGCCTCTATCGGACATTTGCGGGCCCGTACTTGTGCGGGGCCCGTTAGTGTGCCGCGCACGTGTGCGGGGGTTCGTCGCATGTTTGCGGGGTGCTTAAGAGCACTTAAGTGCTGCTTTTAGTGCGCTATTGTGCGGTGCGCAAATTAGCGGTTTTTAGTAAACATGCCCCTAAGAGTTAAAATAAAACGTTGTTTGAGAATGTTAAATCCTAAATAAATATAATTACAGCTATTTTGGTTGTTCCTGTAATTTATGAACAATAATTATGTCCTCTATGAGGTGCTTGCCATAAAATATCCCTTTTTAACTATAATTTTAATTTTTTTTTTTCAATAGCACATGCAGTCAGAACCAAATATATACATATATATTTCAAAGATAAAATCCAAACACGATTAACTTCTTATTCACTCAGGATTTAAATCATTCTCAAGTTGCAATCTGGTAACTACTGGCTCAGAATGTCCCATTGTTCTGTCAGGGCTCTTAACCTCTACCTTGAAGGTCAAAGGAAAAATGGAAGTAGTTTCCTTAATTTTTCTATCATTCTTGTTTGTATCAGTCAGATTTTAGTAAAGAACTCTAAGCAGCTCTATTCCGGGGACCATAAAAGCTAATTAAGAAGGCATAAATTTGGGTGAGTGTTATAAACCAGGCACTTCCAGAAGAGAAACGGCCGCACCGGTCTATTCTGCTTAGAAAGCAAAGGAACGTTTGAATCAAAAGGTGCATTTATCATAGCTGTTATTGTTCTTCCATTTCTAATAATTTTTTTTATGGAATATTTACTTGCTTCCAAAACTTGCTGGACTTAACCTGGCAAGCCATCCAATTTGGTTTTGTTTCATTTTTCCAGTTAAGTTAACCAACTTCAGTCCTTCCTTTAAGCACTTAATCTTTCTTAATCTCTATCACATTACACACAAATCCACACAGTTTATCAAATATCTAAATATATCAAAGCATGGAAGATCTTCCCATTCATTCATAACAATTATAACTATCACACAGAATGGAATCAGGTCATTAATTTTTTGCTAAACAGTTTTTTGTCTCGGCTGCAGACATTTCCGTCATCAATTTGATCTTGAATTTGTAAAGTAATTCATTTATCTACCTATAATCAGTTAAAAAGATACCTAGAAAGCTATGATAACTAGAAAGCTAATTACAGAAGAATAATACTTTACCGAAAAAGTTCTGAACTGCATCTCCTGTCACACTTTGATTGAATGAATCCTTTATTTAAACAAACAGGAGAGACTGATCCCTTGGCAGCTCCTCTCTCTCTCTCTCTCTCTCTCTCTAGCTGAAACAAGCACCCATCTTATCCTGCTGCAAATAACCAGCCATTGCGCAGACAACTGGCCATCTGTCATCAGGTGACATATAGGGGCAGTTATCCATTAAACACAGCCAGGACACTGGCCAGATGGCTGGCAATGTTCAAGGAAAACATCACTCACACTCCCGTGGCTTCAGAAGTCCAGAACTCCAGAATTACAATTTATGTGTACAGTGTTATGTAACAAGACTAGTTCTTTTCAATTGATCTAATTGTCGCCCTCTCTGGTCTGTGAGCATCCCAGATAAGGAGAATTTTCCCATTTTTTTTATTAGAACAATCTGTTAAGGGCTTCAACAGGGGGTTCTGTCTAATGAGGCAATCTATGGGATTAGGGCCAGACTCAGCTCCTTTTCTTACTATCTACCTCTCATTAGATTTGGTATTTTGTTTTTCTGTCGCAAACATTCTCCTAAACTGTCCCGCTTCCTAAAATCTGTAAACCTGGTGTTTTCACTGTTTGGGGACACTGTAATTACAGGCAAGATCCTGTTAATAACTTCGCTTTTACCGATATAAAAAAAATCGAACCTCTTTATTTGCAGAGGAGTTGGTAAATTCGCTGGTAACTTCGCCTATTTTACTTTTTTTTTTCTGTGTTTGTTGTTACAAAACCTCTTTATGTACAGAGGGACGAAGTTACAAAATCCAGGATTTATACAACCACTCAATCCTTACACTTCGTCCAAACCTGGCCATCCCTCTCGCGAGAACATGGAAATGCAGATAAGGACATACAGGCGCTTCATACTGAAATGTACGTACAGTCTCACGCATACACCAAGCAATCCCGGAGAAAATAAAGACCTAATGTCAGGGCAAAAACTTTCTGTCCCTAATATTTACAACTAGGTACAAAACACTCTAAGATTCTCTACATAGCAACACACTATATAAAAGCCATATATACAGGTGTGAATTCACTACTCACCCACCGGTTGAAACGGGCAAGTCTTCTGTCCTTGCTGGGTAGACAGGAAAGCAATATGCACCACTGAAGTTTTCATAGGATCCCAAAGCTGTCATTCGCCCTGTTTTCTCTTCGTCCAGGGATACGGTTCCTGTTTTCTCGTCATCCAGGTAGACGGGGACCTGTTTTCTCTTCGTCCAGGGATACGGTTCCTGTTTTCTCGTCGTCCAGGTAGACGGGGACCTGTTTTCTCTTCGTCCAGGTAGACGGTACACTCTCTGACCCAAAAAAATGAGCCAGAAAAAATGCTGGGCAAATTAGAATTTAGGAGTTTTTTTTTTAAAAAGTAAAAACTCGGGAGGCCTGTTCGGGCGCCAATTTGTAGGCGGGTTCTTACCTACAAAAGCATCCTTATTATTTACCAAGATTGCCTAGGCACATGGGACCCATGCACCAGGGGAAAAACCAAAAAAAAAAGAAGAACTCAGATCACAGTTTCTTGTCAGCAAAAAATCTCTTTATTTAAACAAGCAAACTCCATAAGCACAGGAACAAGGTCTGTCTTAGGGATCTGAGGGCAAGCAACATTCTCCCTCCCATCGGGGAGAGAGAAGGCCGCAGCAGCGAGCTCTGTAGCTTGCTCTCTTATATATCCTTCTCTGTAGCAACTCCTGCACTGAGTCTTGTTCCATGTGCACAAATCTGCTATACTTCCTACAAAAAGTTGTAAAGCCGTCTGCACAGTTTTGAACCATCTGCAAAAATCTGCTAGCACTGCTTGCAAAAATTAGAGTACCGCTTGCAGAAGCTTGCAAAAGCTCTCCAGGTAGAACCCCCTCCCTCATGATTATGTCTTAGGGTCTGCAGCTATATTCCAAGGTCTTCCTTATCTGTGCTGTGGACCGCATCCCTCTTGCATTCCTTGGGGCCCACTTATGGTCTTCTATTTCCCGGCACTGATTGCATTCATTCTTCAGGGCTAGAGAATTTTCTTTTAATTATTTTTCTGTTAATTATTTCCTGGCTTGGCCTGTATTTGCTTTCTGGGCCTAACACCACATATTCCTATGCAGAGTAAGGTTTCTTCCAGACTGTACTAGACCACAGACACCTTCTTGTTCCTGGATAGCCCAGATGCGCTGTCTTCTTGTGCCATTCATACAGGGTGCTCATGCAAGCCACAGGCGGCAGGATTATAGTCACAAACAGCACATAAGGCAAAACCTATTCCTAAACCAGAATATCCCAACAGTAACAACAAAAGAACTGGAAAGCAGGTTAAAATGAGCCCTAAACTGGAAGAGCCCTGACCCAGATGGAGTGACCAACCTTTAGCTCACACAGTTAACATCACTGCACCAGGATCTGGCAAACTACAAAAAAGCAATTGATCAAGCAGTCAAACTTAACACTGCAATGGCTTATAACAGTAAGAACATTTCTCCTTCCAAAGGGGGACCCGAGTAAAATTCCCAGAAATTACAGACCAATTACTTGTCTACCTACAATCTATAAGTTGTTCACTGCAATAGATGCAGACAGAATATATGATCATATCAAATCTAATAACATCATGGCAATAAAGCACAAGAGCAATCTGAACCCTACAACCAAGAACAAGGCCTACCACAAGGCTCCACCCTCTCTGCCCTTATGTTTAACATTTATCTCCAGCCCATCTGCTCAATTTTCAAAAAATTCCAAGTAAACTATCATATTTACGTGGATGATATTATGATATATTCCCATTCAAAATCTCTAATCCGACAATTCAACAAATCACAGATTACTTCACAGAGGTAGCAGAATGGCTTTCATCTCACAACCTCAGGATCAATTTCAGAAAAAAGTGAAGCTCTTTCTATAACAAGGAATCAAAGTTTCACCCTCCAACCTCTATCATGATTCAAGATACAAACATATCTGTCAAAAACAAGGTAAAATACCTTGGAGTTATTCTAGACCGCACACTCAACATGTCTTCATATATAAAACAAACAACAAGAAAGATATTCTATACACTCAGAATGTTAAAACAGCTTCGCCCACTCCTCCACCCCCATGATCTTAAATCAGTCATAAACGTGATTACACCTCACTTCGATTTCTGCAACACCACACTACAAGGACTACCTAAACAAACCTCAAGGCAGCTCCAGATAGCACAATATGTTGCAGCTAAGATCACATCAAACGCCGACTTAACAGTGTGGCAGGCTATGGCCTAGCATGGTCTGCTACTATTTAAGGCCTGTAAGTTAGGCCTGGATCCTAACTCCCATTATAGCTAGAAAAGAACCCAAAATCTGTGAAAAATGAGAAAATTGTTTTAAACTGCTTAATAAGAAGTTTTACATAAATTCATAAGTCTTTCATTATTCTCTTCTGTGCAAAAGAAAGAAATGTTTCAATATATGCATTCCTGAAGCTAGGGATAACCTTGCAGTAGAGAAGTATCAAAACCAAGAACTGCACCATTGTTAGAACAATCCTAAGGGAGGGGGCTGGTTGCTAGGCCCCGGAGGGATTTCTAATTGAACAGGTGCAGGGGGCGTTGGAGCCAATAGGAAGTTTGCATGTATCAAGATGGAACCAATAGAAAGTTCTCATGTATCAAACTGAAAAAGAGGTATAAATGGTTATGTCTCTGTAAAAGCTTTGCTCAGTTCCTTTTGAAGCTTTGACTGACTGGGCCTGTGCACAATAAACTGGCTTTCTTTATCTTTATCTTTATCTTTATTCAACAGATTTGATATACCGCCTAATACCGGGGTGTTAAGGCGGTGTACAATAAAAACAAAATAATACTGCTTAAAGGAAAAAGAAAAGAACGCCAATATGTGGATAGAAAAGAGAAAGAAAGAAACAGAGAGAGAAAGGGTCGAACAGAACAACATGCAGGACAACAGAAGATAAACGGTAAATCAAAGAACAGACAACAGGACAAGACAAAACGACCTAGTGTACGGTGGGATGGGGGGGGGAGGGAAGAAAGTAAGGTAAAAAGGGATGGGGAGCGAATGATGGAAAGTGTGAGACAGGGGCACACTGGTGGGAGGTATGATGAACTAACTGGGAGGAGCCGGGGGAAAGGGAAGGTCAAAGGCCTGACAGAAAAGATAGGTCTTAAGGAGAGCTTTGAAACGGGAGAAAGATAATTCAGTACGTATGGGATGTGGGAGAGAGTTCCACAGGGCGGGGCCTACAAAGAAAAAAGCGGCGTGACGGGTCGATTCAAGGTGGGCCTGGGTAGGGGATGGCAAGAAAAGACAATTCCCGTGTGCAGAGCGGAGCAGACGGGGGGTAGGCTGAAGGAAAATGAGATCGAATAGATACTGCGGGGTGTTAGTATAAAGGGCCCTGTGAGTAGTGATGAAGAGCTTGTAAACATAACGGACCTTGACGGGAAGCCAGTGAAGGGAAAGAAGGCAGGGAGTGATATGATCCCGGTGGGATGAGAAAGTAAGAAGGCGAGCAGCAGTGTTCTGGACCAATTGTAACCTATCGAGTTGGTACTGAGGGAGGCCTGCAAGAAGGGAATTACAATAATCAAGCCGAGTGATCACCAAGGTAAGGACCAGGGTTGTGAGCGAAGCAAGTGGGAGTAGGGAGCGAACGGCCCGAATCCTACGAAGATGATAGAATGAACTGCGCACGACCCCAGAGATGTGATGGTGAAAGGAAAGAGCAAAATCCAGGGTAACGCCAAGATAGCGAAGGGTGGGAACTAAAGGGATAGACGATTGAGACATGGACGGTGCCAAGGTGGGGGAAGGGGCGCCAAAGGTGAACCAAATAGCTGCAGATTTAGAAGGATTGACGATGAGAAAATTATCACGGAACCAATCAGCAACAGAAGTAAGACAATCATTGAGAGGTGAAAGATCTGGGGCCAGGGAAGATGTATGGTGGACCAGGAGAATATCATCAGCAAAAAAATAAGCAGACAGACCAGATTGCTGTATGAGAAGAGCAAGGGGAGCCAAGAAGATATTGAACAGAAGCGGTGTGAGAATAGAACCTTGTGGGACACCGCAGTGCAGGGGAAGAGAAGTAGAAGAAGTAGAGCCTAAGTGAACTGCAAAAGAACGAGAGGAAAGAAAAGACCGGAACCATTGATACACTGAGCCCTGTATTCCAAGATCAGATAGGCAGGAGAGAAGAGTGCGGTGGTCGATGACGTCAAAGGCTGCGGAAAGGTCTAAGGAGACAGCCATGGCAATGTCACCCCTATCGTGGGACCGGTGCAACTCAAAGGCTTGGATCTTTGAACAGACTCCTGGTTTTATTTATTGCATGCTTATCAGCTGCTACATATTCTTGGTGTGTTGGGCCAGAATGTGCGAGCGGGGGATGGTATGCAAGTGAATATACCACGACTTCTCGCCTCAAAGGTTTGGTCCGGTTGGAACCATGTCTGTCCGACCGCAGGGGAACTTCTCAGGCGCCGCCGATCCCTTTGTATCGGAGAGGGTTCCGCCTTGCCTCGGCAGGCCACTGGGTCCAGCTGGCTAACACCTCAGAACCCGAGGGGAGTCCAGGGTCCAACCCAAGAACTGGTTTGGTATCAGGAACTGAATCCGGTGAGTAGATATTTTCTTGTTTAAAAGTCAGTGCAGCCTGGGGAAAAAGTCTTGCATGAGTATGCGCAAGACTGATTTGGTATAGACTAACTGGGAAAATCTCACATGAGTATGTGCGAGACAAGAGAGCCCGATCACCTCTCATAAGGGCGGTCCTAGTACGCTCCGCATAAGTGAAAGTGGAAGCCGAAGCCATCGATCCTTCTTGTTTGAAATAGTCAGTTAGTCAGAAAAACCTGGGCACTTGAAAAATGATTTCTTGTTAAAATATGATTGCTTGTGTGAGTGAGAGGTCTTGAAATACAGGCCGAGCGAGAGCGGACTCCTGAGTAGCGCAGTTCCTGGCCAGGCGACTGTGCCCAGGTCGCAAAAAGGAGGAAGCGTTTGGTGTTTGTCTGTCCTTACTGTGTATCTGATTTTTGTTATCTGTTGAAACCGCGAGTTTCCCTTCTGGTATAAATGTGAGATTGTTCTGTTGGGTAATTTGTGGAACAGTTTACCGATTAAGAAATAGTATTAAGCAGAAAAGAAGACAGAAGGAAACAAACTCAGTTGTCACTTTTTCAGTAAAGAAGCTGTCTCATGCATTCCAGTTTTTTTCCTTTCGCACAGCATAAAGCTGGCTAGTGGAGAGAGAAGGGGTGTGTCTGAAGAAAGGAATGTGCAGTGTCTTTTTAACCCTGTGAAGGCTTAATCTCAACACTTTGCAGCTGGGTTAATTTGTGCTTATTTCAGGAAAATTGTACCTGTTTTATTCAATATGTTTTAATAGTGATGTTCCTTCTGCTATGGTCATGTATTATATATCATTTAATAAGAATGTTTAGTCAGGATTGTGGATCCCGACAGTTTGGGGCTTAGCCTGGAAAGGGTTAAGTTCTTATTAACCCCTTTTGAGTTCCTGTACTTGTACGGACCAAGTGAGAAGAATTTTTGTAGGGCTACAGGTATAATGCATTTGTGGGCTTAGCTTTGTTTTGTGTTATTTATGTTCAAATCTTCAGTAAAGCACTGTAATGGTTTAAATAGGCAATGATAGAAAAATTCAGGAAACTGCTTTTGTTTTCCCTTTGTCCTACGAAGTAGAGGTTAAGAACCCTGACAGGACTATGAAGCATCCCGAGCCAGTAGTACCAGATCGCGACTTGAAAGTGATTTAAATCCTGAGTGAATAAGGAGTTCATTGTGCTTGAATTCTAGTTCCTGATATACTGCGGCAAGCACCTCATAGAAGACATACTTATTGTTAATAAAAATAAAATAGGAAGAAAAAAAAGGTGTATATGTATTCTAGATATCCACCCAATTTATGAAAAAAGTATTTGGAATGTCTTTTGAATATCTGCTTCCCAAAACTGTAAGATTTAATACTTTAAATCTTACAGTTTTGGGAAGCAGATATTCAAAAGACATTCCAAATACTTTTTTCATAAATTGGGTGGATATCTAGAATACATATACACCTTTTTTTTCTTCCTATTTTATTTTTATTAACAATAAGTATGTCTTCTATGAGGTGCTTGCCGCAGTATATCAGGAACTAGAATTCAAGCACAATGAACTCCTTATTCACTCAGGATTTAAATCACTTTCAAGTCGCGATCTGGTACTACTGGCTCGGGATGCTTCATAGTTTCTTTAAAAGAGACATGCTGATTACGGCTGGCAGTTAGTTTTCATGCCAAGTAATTTTATTCCAGTCATACGTAACAGATATGTGGCCGTCATGTTAGGAGCTATAGTTCTTTTTGTTGGGATTGTTGTTATAACATGTTGCAAAATAATAGTTTTATATTTTAAGGACTTTATCTAAATTGTACTTATTTAGAATGAGCACACATCCATTATGCTTAGTCCACAGGAAAATGCAGCCTGACTGGTGTGTGTGTGGGGGGGGGGGGGGGGGAGGGGGGGGTCAGAGTCCATGCAGATTTTGTTGAAATGTATGACTAGGAATTTTAGCAAGGATTTTGCTGAAGACTACAGACTTAAAATGTCTCTGTCCCTATTAGAAATGCTCTGTGGAAGGGGTGGCCAGTGTTAGCTACTTCATGGCCCCGTAGTTTCCTGTGTTTATCAGATTGTACAGCGAATGTTCCCTGATCAGTTCCCCTACATAGAATTCCTGGTTAAATGTTTGAGAAAAAAAAAAAAGCCCTCCTGGATAGAGCGTTGCTATGAGCAACAGTGTAGGAGATTAGTAGCAAACACAAGGGAGGGGGGCCCAGAAGTCTGGAGGAAAAAAAAACACAAAAACCTGCCCGTTTATTATCTTTATAGGCCAGTTCCCTCAGCTCTGCCACCACCCTGGGCAGAGCCTGGGGCAGGGGGGGGGGGGATACCTCCCTGCAAATGTCACCAGCCACCTCCGCAGCAGAAGGACATACACCCCCTCTTGACTGAAAGCCCTGGCACAGTTTAAAGTACTCAGAGTAGGCCACAGTCCACCAATGACACTACAAGCAGGGATTCATTTGCCAGTTCAGGGTCACTCACAGCCAGTGCCCGCGAACATGAAGTGGAACCCAGACAGTCCCGATTGCTGTATGCCTTCAGAAGTACAACTACCAGTAAAAGGGAGGGTCACGTTATCTCATTGCACTAGGTCCAGGGCCAGGTTTGCACTAACCAGCTGACCAGCTTTGTTTCTGCCACTGATTTGCTGAACTGAAAGCTGAATTATGCTTTCCTACACTGAGGAACCTTAGGATTTGATTGAACTAATGAACAGTATTATGTAGACCCATCAGCCTTGATGGCCCCAAGTGGGATCCAAATAGCGCAGGCAGCCCTCACTATATACCCCATGCAATCCAGCAGCCCAGGAGAATTTGCGTTTTTGTCAGTCAGTCCCAGAAAGATATAAAACAGAAATTGTAGAAACTGGATGGATTTGCGGGCATGAATACAACACAGTTAACGGAAGTTGTTCAGAAAGTTTGTGAATTGTGGAAATAAATGTGACAGAGAAAGTGAATGTAAGATAAGGAAGAAAACAGATCTTCTTGCTGATACTTTAGTTGAATGATGTGGAGGAGGTTTTCCTAATCGAAGGAGCAGAGGAAGTGAAAGGGGTCGTGAAAATGATCGGCTCCCACTAGGTGCGAATCAGTGCGCCCATTGCAGAGAAGAAGGACATTAGAGAAGTGAATGCCCGTATCTTGACTCCACCCCCAGGAGGGGAGAAGGGAGTACTTGATTTTAGAAAGAATAAACCGAGCACAGTGTTCCAGCAAGAGAGGGAATCAGCTATAGAGTGAGTGGCAGCCAAAGAGGGCTACAGCATGGATGAAGACTAGGCCAGACCGGACTCCAAGTTTCCCTTGGTCCCCAGGAGCCTATGGTCAGTCTGAAAATAGGGGACCAATATATGGACTTTATGGGGGATACAGGAGCACAATACTAAAGCCAGTAGCTCCTTTGTTTTCTCGATGCATCATCATTGTCAGAGCTACTGGGGCTAAGGCCACAAAGCCTCTCCTGCAGAACCACATGTGTGAACTAGGGGGACAGAAAATAACGCACCAGTTCCTGTATATGCCTGAGTGCCCTATTCCACTTTTGGGCCGAGATCTGCTTGCAAAGCTCCAGGCACAAATATCCTTTGCTGAAGGGGGAGAAATGCAAATGACTGTGAACCCAAAGCCTGCTGGATTGATGGTGCTGACTGTTCCCCGAGAAGAAGAGTAGCAGTTCTATAGTGCATCTCCAATCAAGCCAGCTAGTTCCTTTATACCCACCAACCTTATAGCCCCACCTGGAGTATGGGCAGAAGATAATCCACCTGGCCTAGTGAAAAACATAGCCCCTGTCATTGTCACCCTCAAGCCAGGAGCGGAACCAGTGCATGTGAAGCAGTATTCTTTTCCCCGACCAGCTAATGAAACTATTGAAGTATGGACTTCTCAAGGAGTGCCAGTCACCTTGGAATACCCCCCTTCTCCCAGTTAAGAAACCTGGGACAGGGGATTACCGCCCAGTACAAGATCTGAGGCGAGTGGATGATGCAGCTGAAACTATACACCCAGTGGTACCAAATCCTTATATTCTCTTGGGACTGATGCCCGCTGAGGCTACTCATTTTACCATCTTGGACCTGAAAGATGCCTTTTTCTGTGTACGCCTAGCCCCCACCAGTCAACTTTTGTTTGCTTTTGAATGGCAAGACCCCACAACAGGAAGGCAGGACCAACTCACCTGGACTAGATTACTTCAAGGATTCAAGAATTCACCTACTCTCTTCAGTGCTATTTTAAATCAAGATCTTTCAAGCTACTATGTGAACCCAGGAGAAAGGGTTCTTCTCCAGTATGTGGACAACTTGCTCATAGCCACCATCTCAGAAAGTGAATGTCTATAAGCCACCAGTGAACTCTTGCACCTTTTTAATGAGGCTGGATACAAAGTCTCAAGAGCCAAGGCATAATTATGTCAAACAAGTTAAATACCTAGGATTCCAGTTGTCCAGCAGAATTAGACGCCTGGGACCAGAACGCAAAGAAGTTGTATGCAGTATTCCTACTCTAACCACCAGGAGGCAAGTGAGAGCCTTCTTGGGTGCTGCAGAGTACTGTCGTATATGGATCCTGTGATAAGGAAGCTTATCATAGTTCAGGAAGGAGCTATAGTAGAGGTGAAGTGACTCTGAACAAGCAACCTGTCTGTTCTGGTAGAAATAAGAAAACAGAATATTTCCATAAAAGACTACCAGTCCCAGAATGCACCAGGTTTCCAACAGCCATTAGAGGAGCTGAAGTGGGGAAACGTGTGTTCAATCAGGAGGGCTATGAGGTAATCCCCAAGCACTCATCTCGAAGGGCAGGGTTTGATTCAGCACAGCTGCGCTGTGCTAGGGTGGAGCATTCATCTAAGCAGAATAAAAGCAAAGCTTATTCTACAGAGAATCATCTTCATTATCTGGAGGATCAGCATCATCTTCATCATCTTGGGGATCTTCCTTGTCCTGAGGATCATCAGAAACAGAAGCCAGAGCGGACGGACAGAGAGAGCAAGAAACACTTTGGAAGAAAGAAAAGAAAAGCATTTGGGAGGGCTAAAGGAGTCCATAGCAGTACGTATACTGGGAGGCATTCCAGAGGCAAGCATACCCCATTGGACTGGGGAAAGCCAGAGGAGTGGTGCTGCAGAGCCAGGAATCCCCGGACGACACCTGTGAGGGAGACGGCTGCACTTGGAAGGGACCCTAAGACCAGTACCAGAAGGTATGTGAAGAGAGATCCAGTGTCCAGGGATCTTGATTGGAAGGCTGGACATAAAAACTGGACTACATACTGGCCAGGCTATTTAGAGAGGAACTCTAACAGCAATGGAAGCTCAGGTATGAACACTGATCTATGCCCTAGCTTTTCACTGGGAAGACAGCAGGGAAACAAGTATTGTCCTGAGAGTGCTCCATTGAGAAATTCCTCTGTGCCAATCCATGATATTGAACCCATGATATTTGAAGCAGGGGGAGATGTTGTAAATGAGGACTTTGAATACATGGATTGCTCTCTGTCTAAACTTCTGTGGTAAAATGCTGTTACAAAATACAACAACCATCACAAAGAAATATAAACTTGTTCTTTGATCTACTCAGAAAAGCTTCTGAGTAGGATTTGAGCCACGCAGTAGAAAGTAAGCCAGCCAAGGGGTTTCAGCTGGGTAATTGCTAGCAATTGAGCCTTGTCTAATTGCCTGTGAGCTCTGATGGGACACTTCTGAGTCTGTGTGTGAAGATACAAGAAGTTAACCCTGAAAAGAACAGTTTTTCCCTACTTTGTGGGTTTTGTTTGTTATTTGAAGCACTGCTAAGAAGATATTAGCAGAAGCCTACAGAAAAGACCTTTCTGTTTCCATCAAGGTCTTTATTCTTTGATTTGATTGCCTAACAAGTTCAGCTGTTGTTTTTCCTGATTTGTTTTTCTAAGTATAACACTGAAAGCAAGTATCCTGTTTTATGTGCTACCAAGTATATCTGTGTTGGGAGAAATAACCCCATAAATAAAATATCTTCTTTGCTTTACCCTCGTGCAAGCACAACTAATTTATTGTGAACGGCTGAGTCTGGTATGAATGGACTACATTTACCACAATCCTTTGCAAGTCATATTAATATTTGCCTTTGCCAAGACTGTGGACATTCTCACCCAGCGCCCCCGTTTACAGATGGCATAGTTTTTCGGATTGCTTTTGCGCAAAGGATTTACATGCTAAGGATTACAACTGAAGTCTGAAGAAAAAAGAAAGTTCAAGTTAAAAAACTGGAAAAAAAGATTTTTCCTTAACTGCACTTTGGAGAAAAGAGGTGGCTGATCCAGGTAGCTGTCCCAGGAGGAAAAGACCCTGTGCAGAGCTGGATTCATCACTGGCATAAGGTAATAAGTACCTGGGCATGTCTTGTGGTGGATGGGAGTAAGGCACAGGGGTAATTGAAAAAAAACAAAAGAAAAAAAACACCTGTTTGGAAGGTGGTGCACTGTGTTTTTTTTTCCTCTTTTGTTTTCTTGTAGGGATCAAGATGGATCCAAGGGAACTGGCTGAATGGATGGCAGCCCAGTTTAGCAGGCAACAGGAGCTAGCGCAGCAGGCTCAGGACACTGCTATGAAAGCCTTAATGGACCAGCAAAAGCCAGTGCTTGATCTGGTGAAAGCCCTAGTTAATCTGCAGAACCAAAGTGGACCAGATGCAAGACCAGCAGTAAATACTGGTATACCACATGTGGACAGTGTGGGACTCAATCAGGGAATTGGGGCATTTAGTTTTGGGAAGCTAACTCCAGATGATAATGTTGATGATTTCCTAGAATCTTTTGAGAGAGTGGCACAAGCATTAGCATGGCCAGAGACCCAGTGGGCAGTAAGGCTGGCGGCCTCATTAACTGGAGAGGCACTTGCAGCTTATAGAGCAGTGCCAGCAGCTCAGGCTTTGAATTATAAGGATGTAAAGGCTGCTATTAGAGATTGCCTAGGGTTGTTTATTTCAGAGTATAGGCGAATGTTTAGAGCTACTGCATTAAGAGTGGGTGAAACACCCAGGGCTCTGAGTCAGAGAATCAGAGGATTAGCTGTAAAATGGTTGGAGCCTGAGGGAAAGACGGTGGAAATGTTATTAGACATTATTATGCTTGAACAATTTATGTCTGCTGTGCCTAAAGATTTGCACACTTTCCTTATACAGCAAAATTGCCAAAATCTTGGAGAGGCAACCATGCTAGCAGAGAGATTCTTGGAAGCCACGCAGGCTTGCCATAGAATGGGTGGCCCTCTGAAGATTGGTGCTGAGGCAAGCTGTGCTGTATCAGAAAAGAAAATGGTTAAAAATGTTTCTGAAAGTAATTGTACTGTGCCAGCCCAGATGACACAGTGGAGTAAAAAGAAATGTTTCAAATGTGGAAAATGGGGACATTTAGAAAAGGGATGTCAGACACACACTAGCTTAATGGGTGTTGATTTAAAACAGCCCAAAGAAGGATTTCTTTTGATGGTTGATGTGCAGGGAATTACCACAAATGCTCTGTTAGACTCTGGGGTAGACCAGAGTATGCTGTCAAAAAGGCTTTGGAAGAGGATAGAGGCCCAAGAAGGATTTGTGCCTAGAACACCTAAAAGCCAAGTTCACATCAGATGCATTCATGGTGCTGCAACATCATATCCCACCTATAGGCTAATGGTTAAGTGCCTGGGGAAACAAGAGGAAGTTCTGTTAGCAGTGGTGCCTAGGCTACCATTTGATTTGGTTCTAGGAAGAGACTGGCCAAGATTTAAGCAGGGACTAGTGAAAGGGCTAGGAAAGAAGGAGGGAGAAGGAATAATGGAAATAGCTCCCGGGCCTTTCTTTGGAAGTCCTCAGTCCCTAGCTAAAAAGATGGCTAAGCTTCCAGAAGGCCAAACTATAGGTAATAAGAGGGGCCTTGTATCCACCCGCTCGCAGGCTAAGGTAGAGAGCCAGAAGGAGGAGGGGGAGCAGGCAGAGTTATTAGGAGACTTACCCTCTCATGATGATTTAATAACTCCACCATCTGGGAAAGTAAGAAAGTTGAAAACACAAAAGCGTCGTGAGAGACTTTGCAGAGCACAGAGTAGGGCTGACATGTTAGCAGGTCAAAGTTTACCCTGGGTGCCAGCTGAGTTAGTGGCAGAGTTTCCCAACTTTCCACAAGAACAGCGAGCTGATCAAGCTCTCACCCGAGCTTTTAAGTATGCTCAGGAGGTCAGGGAGGAGTTGCCCAGATTCAGACTAGATAATGAAATATTATATAGAGAGAGTCAGGACCCCAGAAATGGGACCATACGTAAACAATTGGTGGTACCCACAACTTTCAAAGGACTAGTACTTAGATTAGCACATGATCATCCAGTTGGAGGTCATAAAGGGATGCAAGGAACGCTGGATCAAATACTTGTGCGTTTTTACTGGCCAGGTATTTTCAAAGAAACTGCCCAGTTTTGTGCTGCATGTTCAGCGTGTCAGCGAGTTACAGCAGCTCACCCACCGGTGGTGCCTTTGATTCCCATGCCAATTATCACAGACCCAATTGGTCGCATTACCATGGATATTGTAGGCCCTTTAGTCAAAACGCCCCGAGGTTTCCAATACATCCTAGTTATGGTAGATCAGGCAACAAGGTTTCCCTGGGCCATACCATTGAGGAATGTTTCTGCAAAAACAATAGCTTTAGAGCTAGTCAAATTGTTTTGCGAAGTGGGATTCCCAAGAGAGGTGTTGACTGACCGAGGGTCCAATTTTGTATCCAAATATTTGGCCCAGGTCTGGGATGCCTTTGGCATTCATCACGTGAAAACCTCAGCCTACCATCCACAATCAAACGGTTTGGTGGAGAGATTCAACCAAACTCTCAAACAAATGTTGAGAAGGGGGTTAGCAGGAGAGGTAAAAGAATGGGATATGTTATTGCCCTTTGCCTTATATGCCTGCAGGGAAAGAATTCATGTGTCCCTAGGTGTAACTCCATATGAATTGATGTATGGTAGGGCTCCAGGGGGTTTGTTAGATATTTTGAGGGAACAATGGATTGATCCTGAACCAGGAAGTCAGGAGGTGCCACAGTTTCTACGTGACTTGAGAGCACGTTTGAAAAGGACATCGCAGGTTGCTGAGAAGAACCTGCAGGACAGTCAAGTGCGCCAGAAAGGGTGGTATGATAGGAAGGCCAAAAGCCGCCAATTAAGCATTGGTGAAAAGGTTTTGGTTCAAGTAGCAGGTACCGCTCCAAAATTTGAAGTACAGTGGAAAGGGCCATGGAAGGTTGTTAGACAAGTGAGCCCAGTATCTTATATGGTAGAAAATGCAAGAGGGTGTAGACAGACCTACCATATTAATGTACTTAAGTCTTGGAAGGAGAGGCCTGTAAATAATAATGCCCCTGAAGCCAGTCAGGAAGTAGGTGAGCTTCAAAAAGATAATACTCTCGTAGGTATTACGGACTGTAGGAAAGAAGTTTCACCAGTTACACCAGTCCGTAATAATTTAAGCAGGGGTGTATGTGATAAGGAAGCTTATCATAGTTCAGGAAGGAGCTATAGTAGAGGTGAAGTGACTCTGAACAAGCAACCTGTCTGTTCTGGTAGAAATAAGAAAACAGAATATTTCCATAAAAGACTACCAGTCCCAGAATGCACCAGGTTTCCAACAGCCATTAGAGGAGCTGAAGTGGGGAAACGTGTGTTCAATCAGGAGGGCTATGAGGTAATCCCCAAGCACTCATCTCGAAGGGCAGGGCTTGATTCAGCACAGCTGTGCTGTGCTAGGGTGGAGCATTCATCTAAGCAGAATAAAAGCAAAGCTTATTCTACAGAGAATCATCTTCATTATCTGGAGGATCAGCATCATCTTCATCATCTTGAGGATCTTCCTTGTCCTGAGGATCATCAGAAATAGAAGCCAGAGCGGACGGACAGAGAGAGCAAGAAACACTTTGGAAGAAAGAAGAGAAAAGCATTTGGGAGGGCTAAAGGAGTCCATAGCAGTACGTATACTGGGAGGCATTCCAGAGGCAAGCATACCCCATTGGACTGGGGAAAGCCAGAGGAGTGGTGCTGCAGAGCCAGGAATCCCCGGACGACACCTGTGAGGGAGACGGCTGCACTTGGAAGGGACCCTAAGACCAGTACCAGAAGGTATGTGAAGAGAGATCCAGTGTCCAGGGATCTTGATTGGAAGGCTGGACATAAAAACTGGACTACATACTGGCCAGGCTATTTAGAGAGGAACTCTAACAGCAATGGAAGCTCAGGTATGAACACTGATCTATGCCCTAGCTTTTCACTGGGAAGACAGCAGGGAAACAAGTATTGTCCTGAGAGTGCTCCATTGAGAAATTCCTCTGTGCCAATCCATGATATTGAACCCATGATAGTTGAAGAAGGGGGAGATGTTGTAAATGAGGACTTTGAATACATGGACTGCTCTCTGTCTAAACTTCTGTGGTAAAATGCTGTTACAAAATATAACAACCATCACAAAGAAATATAAACTTGTTCTTTGATCTACTCAGAAAAGCTTCTGAGTAGGATTTGAGCCACGCAGTAGAAAGTAAGCCAGCCAAGGGGTTTCAGCTGGGTAATTGCTAGCAATTGAGCCTTGCCTAATTGCCTGTGAGCTCTGATGGGACACTTCTGAGTCTGTGTGTGAAGATACAAGAAGTTAACCCTGAAAAGAACAGTTTTTCCCTACTTTGTGGGTTTTGTTTGTTATTTGAAGCACTGCTAAGAAGATATTAGCAGAAGCCTACAGAAAAGACCTTTCTGTTTCCATCAAGGTCTTTATTCTTTGATTTGATTGCCTAACAAGTTCAGCTGTTGTTTTTCCTGATTTGTTTTTCTAAGTATAACACTGAAAGCAAGTATCCTGTTTTATGTGCTACCAAGTATATCTGTGTTGGGAGAAATAACCCCATAAATAAAATATCTTCTTTGCTTTACCCTCGTGCAAGCACAACTAATTTATTGTGAACGGCTGAGTCTGGTATGAATGGACTACATTTACCACAATCCTTTGCAAGTCATATTAATATTTGCCTTTGCCAAGACTGTGGACATTCTCACCCAGCGCCCCCGTTTACAATCCCCAATTTTGCGCTGCTAGCAAAACCATTGTATCAAGCTACCAAAGGAATGGAAAAGTCTCCATTGGAATAGGGACTTGAACAGGATGCAGCCTTTTGATCTTTGAAAACCGCTCTGATGTTATCACCAGCTCTGGGTCTACCAGATGTCCAGAAAACCTTTCAGTCTCTATGTTCATGAGTCACAAGGAAATGTTCTAGGAGTGTTGACTCAATCTCATTGGATCTTGGCAACGACCAGTAGCCTATTTGTCAAAACAATCGGATGTAATTGCAAAAGGCTGGCCCCCTTGTTTGAGAGCTGTTGCAGCTACAGCTCTCCTAGTGAGCAATCTTCAAGTTACTTTACCACACTCTGTTCTAACCATTATGAAACACAAAGGAAACTTCTAGCTAATTCACGAATGTTGAGGTATCAGAGTATGCTGTGTGAAAACCCCCAAATACAATTGAAGGTCAGTGAAGCTCTGAATCCTGCTACGTTGTTACCAGTTGGTCTTGATCCCCCTGATCATGACTGTTTAGAAACTATGGACACTATATTCTCAAGTCACCCTGATTTGATTGATGTTCCTTTGGAGAACCCTGGACGGACTTTCTTTGTAGATGGAAGCAGTCTTGTCATCATTAATGGACATTGTTGTGCCAGATATGCAGTAGTGACCCTTGATCTGGTAGTTGAGTCCTCAGCCCTGGCCCCAGGAACTTCAGCACAGAAAGCTGAGCTGATAGCTCTTACTAGAGCACTGACAATAGGAAAAGGGGCTCTGTCTAAATGTGTACCCAGATTCCAAGTATGCCCTTACAACCTTTCATGCACAGGGGGCCCTGTACAAAGAATGAGGGTGGATAACCTCAGGAAGCAAGTCTATTAAGTATGGCCCCGAGATATTGATATTATCAGATGCATACTGCCTACAGATTTCAGAATTTAGGAAAAGTAGAATGTATGAATAGAACCCTGAAATCTCAGTTGTCCAAATTTTGCCAAGAAGTTCACCTGAAGTGGCCCCAGGTTCTTCCTATAGCCCTTCTTAGGATATACTTAGCCCCTGCTAAGTCTTTAGGAGTTTCCCCTTTTGAGATTCTGTATGGGCGACCCCCGCCTATTGTATAGGAAATAAAGGGAGATATGGAACAGATTAGATCTGAAATTACTAGACAAGAACTATTGGTTTTAAGTTCTGTTTTGCAGAGTCTTCATACGTGGGTACAAGACCAGCTGCTCATCCATCTAACAGAACCCCTCCATCCTCTCAAGCCTGGAGTCTCGGTGTGGATCAAAGAGTGGAGAAAGACACCGTTGACACCGCATTGGAAGGGACCTTGTGTTGTCATCTTGTTAACCCCAACAGCAGTTAAATTTGCAGAACTCGAACCCTGGATTCATCACAGTTGAATAAAGTCAGCAGCCATTGATAGCAATGTAGAAAGGAAGGCAGCTACAAAGATATTAGCTATGTGGCAATATTATCCTATACCCCACGATGATGCTATTACACCTTGCCACGCACCCGCTCCTGGGACCTTGGGGTTTCAGGAGGGGGTGTCCTTGGATGCCCTTCAGGGTTGAGGTTGTAGTTGTGTGTGCTCAAGTAGTAAGGCAGGCAAAGAAAATTTCTTTGATGAGGTTTATTCCCGCATTGCAGTTCAAGTGCAAACAGATGCAAATAAAGTATAATAGCACAAAACAAGCGTGAGAAACCAAAACAAGGTATTGCACTGCTAGGCTAAATGTCCATTATCTTCTGTGATCACATTCAGTTGTCATGTGACCCTTTTCTAATTGAAGAAACAAACTTTGGCAAACAGCAATGCTCCTGGTATGCAAACAATTATGCTTTAACTTGTTCCCTTCTGATAATCCTCTCAGCCTAGGAATCAATACAGCAACTTCTGTCCTATTGCTTCATATAACTTTGTACAGTATTTCAATTAAATGTCCTTCTCAATGACACACGCTGAGCAGTCTATTGGCATGTCTGGTTCTGTGAACGGTAGAGAAGAAACTAAGGGCATTTCCTCTTCACAACTTTTTGTGGGCTGTGCTACATTAGAGGAAGAAACTGCCCTGCTTTCAAGGAACTCTTTGAAGTCTTTAAGAAGCAATTCAGCCTGGTTCTTCCTGGGCTAAGCTGATAATTTCTTCCTCCTTCAGGTAACTGTTTGTTTAAACTGCTTATCTCTTGATAATTAGCAATGCTGCTTTTACTAGGACAACAATTCCACCTGTTAGGATTATCCTTCCCCCACTTATCACTAAACCTTAGTGCTGGGTTAAAAGCTTCAGTTGTGAGAGGAGAGTTTTTCAACAGAGAGTTAAAACTAGAACCGTCAGACTTCTCTTGGCCCACGTCTCTATAATAGGAGTCAGCTGTTCTCTTACCATAGGTTTCTGCTAGCTTATGAATATAGCCTAGGCTGCTTAAATGCTTTTCAGACTGCAACCAATTGCTACCATGTGGTCTGACTTTGTCCTGGCTCTTAACGTTAGCCTTTATTTATTTATTTTATTTATTTAATACACACTTATATACCGCTACTTCCAGCGATCAGCAGCGGTTTGATTTCATCTTTGGGGGTTGTCAATCAAGACTGGGAGGAGGGGAATAGTATATACATTAGATCTGAGGGTATATCACAGCACACAGCATACATTAGATCTGAGGGTATATCACAACCCACAGGGATAATGTCTTCGGGAATGTACTACACATTTTTACATTTATACATACATATTTACATATTTATACATATAGCAGTTTCAAAAGCGTAACATTATCTGATTGCTTTGCTACGGCTCTAGCGGAATTAGAGAGTCATAGTTGATTGTAGTGACTCTTGAATAGGTGAGTTTTTAGCTCCTTCCTGAAAATGGTAATGTCCTTGATTAAACGGAGCTCAAATGGGAGTTGATTCCAGGTAGTTGGGGCAGAGAATGAGAAAGCTCTGCGACTCGTACTTGTTTTTACAGTTCTGATGTTGGTGGGAACTTGCAGGGTGCCCGAATTGGTGATTCTCCTGTCCCTATTTGTAGGTTGCGTGCTGATAAGTGAGGAAAGGAATGAGGGGGCTATGTTATTGATAAGTTTGAACGTGGTTACCAGCATCTTGTATTGTATCCTGGCTGCAATTGGAAGCCAATGTAGCTCAATTAAAATGGGAGTAATGTGTTCAGCAATGCTTGTTCCCATTATGATCCTGGCTGTAACATTTTGGGCCATCTGAAGGATATTTAGTGATTTTTTAGGCAGACCTTGTAAGATGGCATTACAGTAGTCTAGGTGTGGCATAATGAGTGCTTGTGCAACAGACCGAAAATCACAGGGCTCTATTATTTTCCTTAGAGGTTGTATCACTCTAAGTTTATGAAAGATGGCCTTGTTTGTTTTACGTAGGTGTGTATCCATTTTTAGGTTGCAGTCGAGTGTGACTCCTAGATATTTGATTTCATTTTTCGTGTTGTACGTGTTGTTACATAGGGTGATAGTAGGGGGGGGGGCTTGAAGTTCAGTTTACTGGATATATACATGATTTCTGTTTTCTTGTGGTTAATTGTCATGTTGTTTCTCTGTAGCCATCTTAACATCTCGTCCAGGCAGGTTTCGAGCTGCGTATAATTAGGGTCCGAGGTATCCAATTGTGTGTAAAGCATAATATCATCAGCATAAATGTGGTAGTTGATGTTATGCCTTTTGAAAATGTCACAGAGGGGTTGCATGTATATGTTGAACAGTAGTGCCGAGAGCGCCGAACCCTGGGGTATGCCCTGTGTTTGAGAGAATGCTTCAGCTTTTTCACCATTGAATTGTACTTGTGGCCTTCTGTTCGTTATGTAGGAGGAGAACCATTTGAGGGGGGTTCCCACAATTCCTATAGATTCCAGTTTGGCTTCCCAATGTTAAACCATTTGAGGGGGGTTCCCACAATTCCTATAGATTCCAGTCTGGCTTCCCAATGTTAAACTTGCTAGCTGTTTCATACCCACTATGTACCTTGTGCTGTGGCTTTCTCCAGGGTAAGAACATAAGAACATAAGATATGCCATACTGGGTCAGACCAAGGTCCATCAAGCCCAGTATTCTGTTTCCAACAGTGGCCAATCTAGGTCATACGTACCTAGCAGTTTCCCCAAGGGACACAGGTTCCACAATGCTTGTATTGGTTCAAGCATTGATATCCTGGGTCCCTTCTTAATAATGGTCTATGGACCTTTCCTCCAGGAACTTGTCCAAACCTTTTTTAAACCCAGCTACACTAACAGCCTTTACTACATCCTCCGGTAACAAATTCCAGAGTTTGATTACACGTTGAGTGAAAAAATATTTTCTTTTATTAGTCTTAAATAGTTTACCCTGTAGCTTCATTGCATGTCCCCTAGTCTTTCTATATTCTGATAAGGTAAACAATCGATCTACGTTTACCCGTTCCACTCCGTTCATTAATTTATAGACTTCTATCATATCTCCCCTCAGACGTCTCTTTTCCAGGTTAAAGAGCCCCAACCTTTTTAGCCTTTCTTCATAGGAGTAGCCTTCCATCCCCTTTACCATTTTGGTGGCTCTTCTCTGAACCTTTTCTAAAATTGCTATATCCTTTTTAAGATACGGCGACCAGAATTGCACACAATATTCAAGGTGCGGTCTCACCATGGAACGATATAGAGGCATTATAATATCTTTTGTTTTATTTTCCATTCCTTTCTTTATCATACCTAGCATTCTATTTGCTCTCTTGGCTGCCGCTGCACACTGGGCCGAGGGTTTTAACATGGTATCCACAATGACGCCTAAATCTTTTTCCTGGGTGGTGGTTCCTAATGTGGAACCTTGCATCGTGTAACCATAGTTTGGGTTGTTCTTCCCTAGGTGCATAACCTTGCACTTCTCCACATTAAATTTCATCTGCCATTTTGATGCCCAGTCTTCCAATTTATCAAGATCCTCTTGCAATTTTCCACAATCCTCCTGGGTTTTAACAACTTTAAATAGTTTTGTGTCATCAGCAAATTTGATAACCTCACTCGTTATTCCACTTTCCAGGTCATTTATGAATATGTCAAAAAGCAGCGGACCCAGCACAGATCCCTGGGGTACACCACTATTCACCTTTCTCCATTGGGAAAATTGGCCATTTAGCCCTACCCTCTGCTTTCTATCTTTTAACCAGTTCCTGATCCACAGTAGTACACTGCCTCCTATCCCATGACTCTTTAGTTTTGCCAAAAGTCTCTCATGAGGGACCTTGTCAAAGGCTTTCTGAAAGTCCAGATACACAATATCAACTGACTCACCTTTGTCCACCTGTTTATTCACTTCTTCAAAAAAACATAACAGATTAGTAAGACAAGATCTTCCTTGTCTAAAGCCATGTTGGCTGTCTCCCATTAGGTCATGACTATCTACATGCTGAGTAATTTTATTCTTTATGATGGTTTCTACCATTTTTCCCGGTACTGATGTCAGGCTCACCGGTCTGTAGTTTCCCGGATCACCCCTCGAACCCTTTTTAAAAATTGGTGTTACATTGGCGATCCTCCAATCCTCAGGTATTAGAGATGATTTTAATGATAGTTCACAGATTACTGATAGCAGGTCTGCAATCTCAAATTTCAGTTCTTTCAACACCCTTGGATGTATACCATCCGGCCCAGGTGATTTGTCTGTCCCTCTGCCTTTGGTTCCAAGGTTCTGCTTGGTCTTTCAGAAGCCTGTGCTGTAGCCGTGGATCTCTCAGTGCTCCTGAATCCTTCTGGTCACAGAAGATTCTTCCTGCCTCTGAGTCTCCCAGGCACCTGCTCCGTGAGTCCAATCCTCTCCTTAGTGGATCACAGCTGCTTAACTGCTCTCTCTCCAATCCTTCTCCTTCTCCTTCTCCGTCGTTGTCCAACTCTAGATCTGTCTCTCTCTGTTTCTGTGTGCTTAACAAGCTGCCTGTGTACTGCACTGCCCGCCTCCTGCTTGGGCGTGCCCAATCAGGGACTTGGCTTCTCTCCTTCCTTAAGGTGAGGTGTGGTTCCTGATTAGTTCTGTGTTTTTTTCTCTCTGAAGAGAAAATCCTGCATTCTCTTGCAGTACCGGTTCTCTCCACCGGATCACTACCTGTTTCCATAGCTTCTTGAGAGGCTTCTACGTCACAACCTGTATAATGTGTTAATTGACTAATGAGTGATTTAATTCTCACCCTTTCTCACTTGCGGGTGAGAATAATCAAAGGGGGGAATGTGGCAGGCTATGGCCTAGCATGGTCTGCTACTATGAAAGGCCTGTAAGTTAGGCCTGGATCCTAACTCCCATTATAGCTAGAAAACAACCAAAAATCTGTGAAAAATGAGAAAATTGTTTTAAACTGCTTAATAAGAAGTTTTACATGAATTCATAAGTCTTTCATTATTCTCTTCTGTGCAAAAGAAAGAAATGTTTCAATATATGCATTCCTGAAGCTAGGGATAACCTTGCAGTAGAGAAGTATCAAAACCAAGAACTGCACCATTGTTAGAACAATCCTAAGGGAGGGGGCTGGTTGCTAGGCCCCGGAGGGATTTCTAATTGGACAGGTGCAGGGGGCGTTGGAGCCAATAGGAAGTTTGCATGTATCAAGATGGAACCAATAGAAAGTTCTCATGTATCAAACTGAAAAAGAGGTATAAATGGTTATGTCTCTATAAATCTTTGCTCAGTTCCTTTTGAAGCTTTGACTGACTGGGCCTGTGCACAATAAACTGGCTTGGATCTTTGAACAGACTCCTGGTTTTATTTATTGCATGCTTATCAGCTGCTACAACAGAACATAGCATCTCAATATTATACAATCTGCACTGGCTCCCAATCCAAAGCCGCATACACTATAAATTACTTGTAACCATATTTAAACTAATCAAAGACATCGCCCCATCATTTCTATCCACTCTCATTGCCAAAGATAATAGCGTAATAAAAATAAACTTAGAACACCATTAGAATTCTGGAAAACTATAAAAATAACAAACAGAGCATTCTCTCATTTCTCCCCTATCCTCTGGAAAATCTTCCAGGCAACCTAAAAGATATAAATGACCTCTCCATCTCCACATTCCACAAATAAATCAAAACCCATCTGTTTATTCAACACTTCTGAAACCGAATTGAACCTAACAATACTGACCCCACCCACCCATCACATAATTTTATTTATTTTATTTATTATTTAACATCTCTTATATACCGCACTATTGTCATCAGCGCGGTTTACATGAAACAAACATATACATACAGATAACTGTTATGCATTTTACAAATAACAGGGGTTATTGAACTTGGAATAAAGAAGGTAATCTATAACAACTAGGAAAACTATCTACAGTAATCTATATGAATTGGTTACATTTGGTTATCATTTGAGGTAGTCGTGGTCAGGGAGTGTGGCATTAGTATTTTCCTTATGAACGATTAGATTGGAAAATAGCTTAGGAAGAGATGATGCTTTAGACTTTTTCTGAATTGTGTTAAGTTGGTTACAGCTCTCAATTCTGGTGGTAGGGCATTCCAGGCTGAAGGGGCGTGGATACTGAAGGCTCTCTTATTTGTTTCCTTAGTGTATCTGACAGCTTGTTTCGGGATAGTTAGTGTATTTATAGCTGCTGACCTTCTGGATCTATTGAGGGTCTGCAAGTGTATAAGGTTGGTGACAGTTGTTGGTGCTTGGTTGTTTAGGGCCTTGAATGTGGTGATCAGGATCTTGTAATGGATTCTCGCGTTGGTTGGTAACCAGTGGAGCCTTTTTAGGATAGGAGTTATGTGATCAGTCTTTGATATTCCTTCAAGTACTCTGGCAGCGGTGTTCATCGCCAGTTGGAGGGGGTTCAATGTTGACTGAGGGAGACCATATAGAATTGCATTTGCGAAGTCGAGGTGAGGCATTACCAAGGCTTGGTAGACGGTTCTGAAGTCTGTGGGTTCCAGTAAGGGTCGTAAGTGACGTAGTGTGCGTATCTATTGGTATATTAGTTTCGTTATGTTCTTTATGTGGGTTTTCATATTGAGGCGCTGGTCAAGAGTGATACCTAGGTATCGTATTGTAGGTTTTACTGTTAATTCCTTGTCTTTTATCTTTAAGGTAGTAGGAGGTGTGAAGTCTCGGTTCTTTGTGATAAACATCACATCGGTCTTGCTGTGGTTAATTCTCAGGTTCTGGGAGAGGAGCCAGTCTTCAACTGATTCGAAGCAGTTCGTCAATGAACTATGTCACAGAGCAGACTCTCTAGAGCCCCCTGAGGAGCTAAAAAATACTACTCCTCAAGTAAACACTGACGTAGGGAGAGAGCACATGACACAAGGGTATCAGAAGGAGTATAAGGGAATGAGGTCACAAGCCAGGAATTATCACCCAGCCAGTAGGGAGGCAAGGAAGGTCCCACCTGACCCCAATAGGCTAGGGTGTGGTGCAGCTGGGGATTACGTAAATAATCAGCACAGCTCACAAGGGGAGCTACGGGGGAAGGCAGAGAGAGCTGAAGGAGCTAGGAGAGGAGCTGAGGAACCTCAGAGACGAAGGAGATATCCAGACTGGGAAGGATACAGATATCCCAGGTCTCCACAGCAAGGCAGGCACTGGCTGAATGAAAGTCTGAGTGAGTCTGATGAACATTTAAGTGAAATAAGCAAGCAGCTGAATTCAGACAGGGACAGTGTATGCAGCAGCCTTGATAGAAGCTATGCCTTAAGACACAAGCAACAAGCTAGGAAAAGCTACTCTGAACCAGATAGGAGAAATGCTAAGCTGATCTATGAGAGGCATTTGTATGAAAGACAAAAGCCTTATAATGCTAATTTAAGGAAAGCAGGAAAGCTCCAGAATCTGGGTTACAAACAGAATAGGGAACAAAGCTTGTTACCTTTGGGAGAGAATCCTTCAGAGGAATATAGTTGGCACAAGCCTTCACAGAAACTGCCGTTGGAGACAACAGCTGTTTACAAAGCTCCTGTTAAAACAAAACCCCGTGCAAAGGTTCCACTCTCTGATAGCTGGGCAGCTGACTGCTTTACTCTGCCTAATTACCAGAGGCAGAGGAAAGGCTCCTGGCTAAGCAACTCAAGAGAATACGGTAAAGCCAAACAGATACCTGCTATAGAAAGACAAGTACGTCACAAGCTGGAAAGTTTGTTAAGCAAGTTACCTCAGAAGAGAAGTAACGAAGCCTCTGTATCTGACAGTGTTCCCATGCAATGTGAGCCTTATGAAATTGAGGACAACGCTGAATTGCCTGTTGAACAAATGGACTGTAGTTTTATAATAGCTGACCATATAGAGTCTCTCAGATAGAAGGCTGAACTATTCCTGAGAAGCCTTCATCTGGAAAGCTGACAAGCTGTATTTCTGTTTCATTCCTATTTTTGTTTGCTGAAAGGTAAAGCTATTTTTGTTATAGTTCTTTTGTTTACCCGAGAAGGGTTATGTTTATTTGACTGTTATACTTTTGGAAAAGAATCCTACGGGACGGGGAATAAAACCCAGTTAAACCGATTTCGGTGTCACAACTTCTTTACATACTGGCAAGGACTATAAGTATTGAAAAGGCCAGTAGTTTACACCCGGGTGCAGTACCAACTGTGACCATCAGGAGGCGCTGCACAGCAAAGGGGTGACAACTAACAACACATAAGTGAACTACGACATGCTCCCCTCACCAAAAGGCAACCCCAGGAGAGCACACTAACACAGAACCAACCTAAAAACTATATTAGAACTAATCATGACTTGTTCCAGATATTTATATAGTTCATCTGCTAATTGTTGATAGCTACTTGTTCACTGCTAATGTACATAGTTAATTGTTCTATGTAGTTGAATTTGTACCGTTTATTGTACAATCCAAAGGTTGTTCATTGTAAACTGTATTTGATCTGCTGGAAAATGTGGTTTAAAAATTTCTAATAAATAAAGAGGGGAGCATGTTCTTTTTTAATTTAATATTTATAAATTGAAACATATTTTCCAAGCATAAACACTTGTACATGAAATAGGGCATGAAAGAAAAAAATAACAAATCCATATAGAAAGAGAGGAAAACAAAAATAGTATTTAAATGCCCTTAACCCTTTAGCCCAACAACAGTGAGGACCAAAAGAAAGGAAAATATCATGATATCTAACAAATATTTTTATTTATTTTTTTTATTTATTTAACTATTTCTTTTATACCGCCCCTTCCAGAGATCAAGGGCGGTTTACATATAACAGATTAACAGTCTTGTACACAATTTGTATACATTTTACATAGAACAGTAGAAATCAACTATTTACATTGAACAGTAAGTATAAACTTTGTAGGTATTGTAACAAAAAACAAGCAAACATATCAAACTTTGTACAAAAGTATATTTACATCGTGTAGTGTGTGTGGTGTATGGGGTAGAGATTGGCGTAGGTGCTGGAATTTAGTTCCTTTTATTTTTGTCATCTTTGGGGCGTGTGTGTGTGGCCTAATCTGCAGACTTTATTATCAAAAAGCTGCTCAACTATCCTGTAGGGAGTAACAGTGAAATGGAAACTGATGAAGGCAGCCAGTTGCAGATTGTAGCCTCACAAGGCACTTGCAAGGAAATTTAAGAAAAAATCATCCTCCCACCTGAAGCACTGCCAGCTTAGAAGAAGGGACTCCCTCCGTCTCCTTTGGGTTTTCCAGGCCAGATCTAGATATATTCAAACTAACAGCCCTTTAAAGGGCATGGAGCACTTCTTAAAATAAAGAGTATTTCACGATCAGATGGTAAAACTAATGTTATCAACATTGTAGAAGAAACAACAGTTTCAGAATCACTAGATTCAAGTATGTTGGAAATATTTAAAATATCCATATGTTGCAGCTCAAGAAGAGAGGACTGCTGAGACCACTGTTCCCTCTAAGCTGTGCACGTGTGCGCGCGCTGTGATGCAGCAGACCAGCGGGGAACAGAAGAAAATATTTTAAACACGAAAAAAGGCATGCACAAGCTGCAGTATTTTCAGGAACCTGATAGGGGGAGCAAGAGGGACCTCCGGAAGACTGAGGATCCACGCCCCACAGGGTGTGCCCTAAGGCCAGCCAGCCTCCAATCCAGGAAGGCAGGAACTCCTTTTAAAGGAAGTCTGGAAGACTGGAAAAAGGGAAGTGGCGGTAAGAGGAGAAGTGGCAGTAAAAGCGAAAGTGGCGGTAGCAGCAGGGAAGGCAGAGAAGCTACAGAGCCTGCAGAAGCCGGAGGAGCGGCGGGAGCTGCAGAGGTGGCAGAGACTGCAGAAGCTACAGACGCTGCTGGAGTGCTGGAAGGAGGAACAGGCCAGAGAGACCTGAAAGGACGGAGAGTACAGAAGGATCCAGGAGATCTGGGAACGCGAAAACAGTACTGTGACTGCTGTGTGAAGTCATCCGAAGGACGGGGGAAAAACCCAAGCCATAGTGCAGGAGCAAGGCAGAGTCTCAGCAGGAGTAGGCCTCAAACCTCACTCCAAGGAGAGAAGCCGGAGTTGCAAGGTAACCCATACTTGGTTGGGAACAGCCTTCAGAGAGCTAGCCTATGGAGAGGACAAGAAACAGAAGGTCCCTGTTCATGTAACACTTCTCATGATATAAGGTATGAAAAGCTTTTATCAAATGAGAGACTTTTGAATAAGCAATGTTTGCAGGAAGCTAACATAAAACCTGTGAAGAGGGAAGAATATTCCCACTGTAGAACTGCTCATGACCGACGCCCCACTCTGAGCCCAAGGCACTGGGAGGTCATACAGCGTTTGTGTGAAAAGCCCCATTGTAGGTTGCCCAGAACCACGGACTCTGTTTCAGAGGCCTATGACCAGGAACCGATGAAAGTGGAATTGGTAGAATCCCTTTCAGATGAGGAAATGGATTGTAGTTATTGTACCAGTGGAAGCTTGGAATCCCTGCCTAGTATATGAGCAGTAAACTTGTGAAATAGGAAATGTTTTTGTATCACCTCCATGAAGAGAACAGTTTTTGCTTTGAACCGGAGCTTTACTTTTTCTAACCCGATGTACGGACATTTCTTTTGTTGTTTGGGACTGATCCTTTGAACCTTTGCAAGACAAGGGAAATAAAGCCTTATTTTCCCTCCACTTGGAAACCTGTGTTCTTTGGGTATTTGGTAATAAGGACGCTACCAAGGTTATACACCCCTGGGCCCTGAGAAAATACATACCAATCCCAACTTTATCTTTATTTGTGTCCGACCTGCCTTGGCGCCTATTGACCACCAGTGTCGTGTGGCGTTGCGACAGCGCACACACCTCGCCAAGTGAGCGCACATACTTTACAACAGAGCGCACAAAAATTACAGTTCTGATTCAGATAGAAAACAACACAGACATCTTAAAATTTTAAAGTTGTGATTGTAATTACTAGAAATTTTCCGCTTCATTTAGTAATCATATATTTTCATTTAATTTGATTAAAATCAATGTGGTATACATACTGTATTCTGACGTATAGTCAAATTTTAAAGTATATAACTCCGAGTGTCGTTATGTGGTGCACAAAAATTTAACCTTCCTTCAAAAGCTGCACAGCTGATATTTTAAGCGCACACAACCTACAGAAAATTAGAGGGAACATTGGCTGAGACCCAACTTTTTTCTGAGGTGGAACATAATACTCCTTAGATAATGAGAGTTGGGATTCTGGAGGAACCCCAAGTACTTTTACCAAATACTGCTTAAGCACATCCCTAGCCAATACTAAAGGTGAACATGGAAAGTGAACCAGGCAAAGATTCATAGAGTGAACTAGTTTCTCCAACAGTTCAGTTTTGAATGTGATAGTAAAAAGATCTTTTGCCACTAAAGAGTAATAACTTTCATGCGTTTGAACCTCTGCTTACAAATTCGCTATGGTCTCAAAGTATTAGAATGAACCTGAATAACAATCATATTAGTCTGTTACATAAGAACATAAGAACATAAGATATGCCATACTGGGTCAGACCAAGGTCCATCAAGCCCAGTATCCTGTTTCCAACAGTGGCCAATCTAGGTCGTAGGTACCTAGCAGTTTCCCCAAAAGACACAAGTTCCGCAATGCTTGTACTGGGTCAAGCATTGATATCCTGGGTCCCTTCTTAATAATGGTTTATGGACCTTTCCTCCAGGAACTTGTCCAAACCTTTTTTAAACCCAGCTACACTAACAGCCTTTACTACATCCTCCGGTAACAAATTCCAGAGTTTGATTACACGTTGAGTGAAAAAATATTTTCTTTTATTAGTCTTAAATAGTTTACCCTGTAGCTTCATTGCATGTCCCCTAGTCTTTCTATATTCTGATAATGTAAACAATCGATCTACGTTTACTCGTTCCACTCCGTTCATTAATTTATAGACTTCTATCATATCTCCCCTCACCTGTCTCTTTTCCAGGTTAAAGAGCCCTAACTTTTTTAGCCTTTCTTCATAGGAGTATCCTTCCATCCCCTTTACCATTTTGGTGGCTCTTCTCTGAACCTTTTCTAATAACACTATATCCTTTTTAAGATACGGCGACCAGAATTGCACACAATATTCAAGGTGCGGTCTCACCATGGAACGGTATAGAGGCATTATAATATCTTTTGTTTTATTTTCCATTCCTTTCCTTATCATACCTAGCATTCTATTTGCTCTCTTGGCTGCCGCTGCACACTGGGCCGAGGGTTTTAACATGTTATCAACAATGACGCCTAAATCTTTTTCCTGGGTGGTGGTTCCTAATGTGGAACCTTGCATTGTGTAACCATAGTTTGGGTTGTTCTTCCCTAGGTGCATAACTTTGCACTTGTCCACATTAAATTTCATCTGCCATTTCGATGCCCAGTCTTCCAATTTATCAAGATCCTCTTGCAATTTTCCGCAATCCTCTTGGGTTTTAACAACTTTAAATAGTTTTGTGTCATCTGCAAATTTGATAACCTCATTCGTTATTCCTCTTTCCAGGTCATTTATGAATATGTCAAAAAGCTGCGGACCCAGCACAGATCCCTGGGGTACACCACTATTCACCTTTCTCCATTGGGAAAATTGGCCTTTTAGCCCTACCCTCTGCTTTCTATCTTTTAACCAGTTCCTGATCCACAGTAGTACACTGCCTCCTATCCCATCCGGCCCAGGTGATTTGCTACTCTTCAGTTTATCTTATAGTTGTAATACATCGTCCCGATGTATCGATATTTCCTTCTATTCTTCTGCACCTTTAAATACCACTTCAGTCATGGGTAACATCCCTACATCTTCCTCAGTAAAGACCAAAGCAAAGAATTCATTCAGTCTCTCCGCTATCGCCTTGTCGCCTCTTAGTGCCCCTTTAACTCCTCTATCATCTAATGGACCAACTGAGTCTCTCACAAGTTTTTTGCTACGAATGTACTTGAAAAAAAATCTTTATTTCGCGTTTTTGCTTCTGCAGCAAGCTTCTTCTCAAATTCTCCCTTTGCCTGCTTTATCAATGCCTTGCATTTGACTTGCCAGTGCTTGTGCTGTTTCCAGGTTTCGTCGTTTGGCTCTTTTATCCACTTCCTGAAAGATGCTTTTTTGGCAACAACAGCCTCTCTGACCTCACCTTTAAACCATGCTGGCAGTTTTTTGGACTTCCTTCCACTTTTCTTAAAGCGTGGAATACAGCTGGTCTGGGCTTCCAAGATAGTATTTTTCAACAACACCCAAGCTTGATGTAAGTTTTTAACCTTTGCAACTGAGCCATTTCATTTTTTCTTAACTATTTTCCTCATTTTATCATAGTCTCCCTTTCGAAAGTTAAAAGGTAGTACTGTGGATTTCCTTACTATCCCTCCTCCACTAATTAAATCAAAGGCGATCATGCTATGATAACTATTGCCAAGTGGCCCCAACAGCCTTATCTCTTGCACTAGATCTGGTGTTCCACTAAGTACTAGGTCTAATATGGATTCCCCTCTGGTCGGTTCATGAACCAGCTGCTCCAAGAAGCAGTCATTTATGTCATCTAGGAACTTTACCTCCCTAGCATGTCCTGCCGTGACACTGACCCAGTCGATACCGGGGCAATTGAAATCACCCATTATTACTACTCTGCTGTGACTTTTGTTAGCTTCCTTGATTTCTTTGAGCATTTCATCATCCATTTGTTTATTCTGGCCAGGCGGTTGATAGTACATCCCCACTGCCATCGCCTTCCCCTTTTTACATGGAATTTCAATCCATAGAGATTCTACAGCAAATTTAGTTTCCTGCAAAACTTTAATCCTTTCTGACTCAATGCCCTCTCTAACATATTGCGCAACCCCTCCACCAATTTGATCAGCTCTATCATTATGATATAGTTTGTACCCCGGTATCACAGTGTCCCACTGGTTGTCCTCCTTCCACCATGTCTTTGATATTCCGATCATATCTAACCTCTCATTTAGTGCTATATATTCTAACTCTCCTATCTTATTTTTTAGACTTCTAGCATTTGCATACAAGCATTTTAGAGACTGTATTTTATTCATATTAATTTGGCTAATTGTAGACGGTAATTTGGGATCTTTAAGCTCTGTCTCCTCCATACTCAAGGGCATCTGGGCTACTTTAATCTTTTTTGGAACCTCTCTGCTGTTGGTAGTATCCTTCAAGGATATATTCTTCCGAACCATCCGCTCTTGGGCGACTGTCGGCTTTGCCCTATTATCTAGTTTAAAAGCTGCTCTATCTCCTTTTTAAAGGTTAATGCCAGCAGCCTGGTTCCATCCCGGTTAAGGTGAAGCCCATCCCTTCGGAAGAGCCCCTTCTTTCCCCAGAATATTCCCCAGTTCCTAACAAATCCAAAACCCTCATCTCTGCACCATTGTCTCATCCACGCATTGAGACTCCGGAGCTCTGCCTGCCTTTTGGGTCCTGCACGTGGAATGGGAAGCATTTTGGAGAACACTATCCTGGAAGTTCTGGATTTCAACTTCCTACCTAAAAGCCTAAATTTAGCCTCCAGAACCTCCCTACCACATTTTCCTATGTCATTTGTACCGACATGCACCAAGACAGCAGACTCCTCCCCAGCACTATCTAAGACCTTATCTAGGTGGCGCGTGAGGTCCGCTACCTTCGCACCAGGCAGGCATGTTACCAGGTGATCCTCACGTCCACCAGTCACCCAGCTATCTACATGCCTAATGATCGAATCACCAACTATAATGGCTGTCCTAACCCATCCCTCATGGGCACATGGTCCTGGAGAAACCTCCTTGGTGCGAGAGGGTTTTACATCACCTGGAGGACAGGTCCTAGTTACAGGATCCCTTCCTGCCACACCAGGGTGATGCTCTCCTGTCATGTGACTTCTCTCCTCCATGGCAACAGGGATGCTGCCAGACTGGAGGTGGGACTTCAGGACTATATCCCTGTAGGTCTCGTCTATGTACCTCTCTGTCTTTCTTATATTTTCCAAGTCTGCTACTCTAGCCTCTAGAGAACGGACTCGTTCCCTGATAGCAAAGAGCTCCTTGCACCTAGTGCACACGTAAGACCTGTCACCAACTGGGAGAAAATCATACATGTGACACTCAATGCAAAAGACTGGAAAGCCCCATCTTGCTGCTGGACTGCTGTCTGCATCTTAGTTTTACATTTTTGTTTATATCTTTAAGTTCTTTACTTACTAAGGGTTGGTATGAATATTTATACTAATAAAACTGTACCTAATATGCTTAATATACTTTGTTCACCTGAAGCTTAATTAATCTCAGGTCCTTAGTGTATGACTGATTTGGGTAACGAGCTTCACCTGAGAGCACCTCCTGTCTTTTAAGATGTGTAAGTACCTATAAAGCTACAATTATCCCAGGGGTGGGTGGGTGTGAGGAGGGAGGGAGGGAGGGAAATAACACTTATTAAAAGAGGGCTGCTACACAGTACCCTGTCCTGTGCTGCTGAGGTAAGCTATATTCTTATTTGACTTAAATTATAGCTCTTTGCTGCTGCTAGGCTCTAATTTATGAAATTTAAACTACAAGCTCTCTGCTGGGTTCTAAATTTAACCAGAAAGCTCTCTTCTATGTTTTAAATTTAAACTAAAAGTACTTTGCTGATGCTAGGCCCTGAGTGACTAGTAAATTTAAACTACAGCTCTCTGCTGGGTTCCAAAGTTGACCAGAAAGCTCTCTTCTGTGTTTTAAATTTAAACTAAAAGTACTTTGCTGATACTAGGCCCTGAGTGACTATTAAATTAAAACTACAAGCTCTGTATGAAATGTAACCACAAAGTTCTCTTCTGTGTTTTAAATGTAAACTTAAAACTGCTGCTACTAGAACCTGACTGATTTAACAAAAAATAGTGGGTTCACAGATTAAATAGCTTTAATAGAAAGAATTCCTTTCAGAAAATTCCCAGAAGTATATACTCACAATTGCAGATCTCTCTCCAGAAGTAACAGTCCCCTTTTCTAGTCTTTCAAGACTGAGGATCACAGAGCTCTGGTTGAGCTATTTATGCCTGTGCTGCTGAGGTAAGCTGTGACCAACTTCCTGGATGATTAACAGTCCTTGATTGGATAGAAGGAGTCTTTCAAAATGGCCTTTTGAAGTGCCACCTGGTGTTAACACCTATTGAAAACGTTTCACAGGTCTCTTACCCCCTAGGTAGAAGGCCTCTTTGTAAAGGTCTCTAGAAGACTTTTATTTGCTGCTCAAAGAGTACTGACCCTGTTTTGCCTTTTGTGCTAATCTATATTCTTTTTCAATTTAAATTATAGCTCTTTGTTGCTGCTAGGCTCTAACTTATTATGAAATTTAAACTACATGCTCTCTGCTGGGTTCTAAATTTAACCAGAAAGCTCTCTTCTGTGTTTTAAATTTAAACTAAAAGTACTTTTGTAGCAGCTGATAAGCATGCAATAAATAATACCAGGAGTTAGTTCAAAGATGCAAGCCAATTTATTGTGCACAGGCTCAAACGGACACCTTTTGTGTCTGAAAAGAATGAGCAACCAAGTACAGCAGCAGATTCATTATATAAAATTTCACAGCTTGATACAGGAAACCTTTCTATTGGTCCCAACGCCCCCTGCACCTGTCCAATCGGGGACCCTCTCTGGGCCTAGCACCCTGTTCCCCCTTCCCAGGCTATTCTAACAATGGTACAGTTTCTAGGTATTGATACAATTCTACTGCAAGGTCATTAGGCTCAGAGAATGTGAGAATGCAGAACACTGGAATATATCTATCATCAGCATGGAAGAAATGAATAGAGGATTCATACAAACTTATCAAAAGCAGTTTAAAGCGGATTCTCAAACTTCTACTGACTTTGGTCTTTCTCAGCATTTATTATTTCCAAGTGGGGGTGGGGAACTCAAGTCTAGTTAACAGGCCTCTCATACGTTTTCAGGCTATTATAGGCCATAGCCTACCACATTCCCCACTTTGATTATTCTCACCCGCAAGAGAGAAAGGGTGAGAATTAAATCACATATTATACTTGCGTAAAAGCATCATTATGGGGTATAGGGTAATATTGCCACATAGCTAATACATTTTTGCAGCTGTCTTCCGTTCTATAGTGCTATCAATGGCTGCTGGCTTTACTCGACTGTGATGAATCCAGGGTTCGAGTTCTGTAGCTTTAACTGCTGTTGGAGTTGATAAGATAACAACATAAGGTCCCTTCCAATGTGGTACCAACGGTGTCTTTCTCCACTCTTTGATCCACACCGAGACTCCAGGCTTGAGAGGATGCCGGGGTTCTGTTAGATGGATGGGCAGCTGATCTTGTACCCATGTATGAAGACTCTGCAAAACAGAACTTAAAGCCAATAGTTCTTGTCTAGTAATTTCATATCCAATCTGTTTCATATCTCCTTTTATTCCTTGTACAATAGGCGGGGGTTGCCCATACAGAATCTCAAAAGGGGAAACTCCTAAAGACTTAGTAGGGGCTAAGCATATCCTAAGAAGGGCTATAGGAAGAACCTGGGGCCACTTCAGGTGAACTTCTTGACAAAGTTTAGACAACTGAGATTTCAGGGTTCTATTCATACATTCTACTTTTCCTAAATTCTGAGGTCTGTAGGCAGTATGCATCTGATAATGTCAATATCTCAGGGCCATACTTAATGGACTAGCCTCCTGAGGTTATCAACCCCCATTCTTTGTACAGAGCCCCATGTGCATGCAAAGTTGTGAAGGCATACTTGGAATCTGTGTATACATTTAGATGGAGCCCTTTTCCTATTATCAGTGCTCTAGTGAGAGCTATCAGTTCAGCTTTCTGTGCTGAAGTCCCCGGGGCCAGAGCTGAGGACTCAACTACCAGATCAAGGGTCACCACTGCATACCCGGCACAACGATGCCCATTGATGACGAGACTGCTTCCATCAACAAAGAAAGTCCGTTCAGGGTCCTCCAAAGGGACATCAGTCAGATCCGGGCGACTTGAGAATACAATGTCCATAATTTCTAAACAGTCATGATCAGGGGGGCCAGGACTAATTGGGAGCAACGTAGCAGGATTCAAAGCTTGACTGACCATCAATTGTAGCTGGAGATTCACACACAGCATACTCTGATACTTCAATATTCGTGAATTTGTGAGCCAGAAACTTCCTTTGTGCTCCATAAGGGTCAGAACAGAGTGTGGTACAGTATCATGCAGCGAGGGCTGATGAGAGCCCAGTTGAGAGAAAAAAAAGGTGTTTTTCACAGAGAAAAAGACTTGCAATATTCCCAGGAACCAGCTAGAGGGAGCAAGAGTGTCTTCAGGGAGACTGAAGAGCCACGCCCAGCTGGTCATGAGGAAATGCCAACCAGCTTCCAATCCTCAAAGGCAGGAGGGCTTCATAAGGGGAGTGTGGAAGACTGGAAGAGAGGAAGGAGAAGAGGCAGCACAGGCAACAGATGAAGCAACAGCAGAAGCAGCAGCCCTAGCAGAAGCAAGGGGAGAATCACTGGCAGCACCGAGAGAGAGAGGTGGAAGTGGAAACCTGACTACTCTAGTGCTAGAGGATTCCCAGGAGGGAGAGGTGATTTCCCAGGAGCTGAGGAAGGACCTAAGGAGGTGTCAGCTCAAGCCAAACCGAGAGCGGTTTGCCCCAGAGGCAAAAGCACTGCTGTAACTGCAACCCTAAGCCAAACAAGAATCAGCTGGAGAGGCCAAGCCACACTGAGTCAGAAAGCCAGAAGCTGGGCTTGTACAGAGGCAGGCCTTCACCAGGAGAAGGAAGTCAAAGGCTACAGGGTAAGCCTAACTTTCATAGAAAAGGAATTCACCAAGCTGCTGCCTGGGAAAAGCAGGCAGTGGAAGAAAGCCGGTTACTTGAGGATTGCTGCCATAGAAGGTATGAGAAATGTATGCCTGATAAGAAAGCTGTGAATGGTAAAAGCTATGATAAACCTGCTATAAAGCCTCTAAGGAAAGAGGGTACTTTAAAGCCTAATACAGCACGTGGCCGATGCCCTAGGCTAGGCCAAGGACCTTGGGAACTGCTACAGAAAATATACAAAACCCCTGAATGTGTTTTACAAGAAACCAGGGATATAGAATCAGAGCTTTCTGATATCGAGCCAATGCAAGTGGAACTGGCAGGAGATTTATCCGACCATGAGATGGACTGTACACTTTGTATTTCAGAAAGTTTAGAGTCACTGCCAGACTTGTGATTGGGTGAATTGCCAGCAGAGCATTCGGTATTTGTTTGAGCACCTCCATTCCTGTGACATATAACAGTTTTTGCTTTAAAACCCTGAGTTTGTTTTCTACCTGAGTTAAGGACATTTGCTTTAAAGTTGTAACCCACTATTTAGAACCACTGCGAAAAGGGAAATAAAAGCCTTATTAATTCCCACCACTCAGCTTGATCGTTTCATTGAAGATTGGAGCTAAAGCAACTACAAGGACCAAGAGCCATTTGGGCCTTTAGAAGACTCTCCAATCTTAACCTTATATTTTTGTGTCGCACCTGCCCTGGCGTCCACTGGCCACCAGGGAAGTGTTGCTGACATAAATGGCATAGTTGTTGGATGTTTTATTGGGTGCTTACAACTGCAAAAGAAAGAAAAATAAACTCCTAGTTTAAAAAAATAAAACCCGGAGTGGAGCTATGAAAAACTGGATTGGAAAAGTAAAACCCGGAATGGATTAGCTGGAGACTGGATCGGAGGGTGAAAATCCTGAAGGAGGACACCTGGACCAGTGAGCTGAAAATCCTGTTGCTGACACCAGAGGCGGAGAGCTGCAAAGTGGGACGGCAACGATTATTCCAAAGCTGATACAACACGGATGTCAGGTAAAATGTAAATAAGCCTGATCTGTGTTGGATAGCATAGGAAAGGGGGGAAAAAAAAGGAAGAAAAAAAAAGGAGCTCATTTGTTAGTGGAGCCACACTTGTTTTTTTTCTAGTGTTCTCTTTTTACAGATGCAGCATGGAGCAAAAGGAGCTTTGCGCGTGGATGGCGCTACAGTTTGACAGACAAGCTGAGTTTGCGCGGCAAAACCAAGCGCAAGCCCTCCAGGCTTTGCAAGCACAACAACAGCCGGTCCTGCAGGTCATGGAAACCTGGTTGGCTCAGCAGCGGGAGGAGCTGGCAAAGGCCAACACAGAGAAGCTACAGGAGGCTGGACCAGGCAATCCAAGGGATGGACATTGGACATGCAATGACCTAACTGTAGGAAAGTTAAGCCCTACTGATGATGTGGATGACTTTTTAGATTCCTTTACTAGAATTGCATGTTCCGCTAATTGGCCACCCGAGCAATGGGCCATTCGCCTTGCAGCGTCCCTCACGGGGGAAGCGCTCTCTGCGTACAGGGCAATGCCACCTGCTCTTGCTAATAATTACGAGGAAGTAGTTAGTGCTATTAGGGATCGACTAGGCCTTACACCTTTATTGTACAATAAGATGTTTAGAGCCACTTCATTCAGGGCAGATGAAACGCCTAAAGGCCCTTGGCCATAGAATACGCGGTCTAGTGACCAAATGGCTAAAGCCTGAGGGGAAGACAGTAGATACACTAATGGATGAGATAATACTTGAACAATATATGTCTGCAATGCCAAACAGAGTGCAGAACTTTCTCATTCTGCAGAATTGCCATACCACTGCTGACGCAATAGCTCTCACTGAGCGGTATTTGGAAGCAGAGATGGTCACCCATCCAAAGGTGGGGACTTCCAAATTGGCAGTCGGTATGGAGGCGCAGAGGTTAGAAAGCGTCTCACGACCTCTACATAGTGGTTTAAAAAGTTCTAATGTGTTGGCAAAAGAAATGACTAAAAGATGTTTCGCATGTGGAAAGAAAGGGCATTTAAAACAAGAATGTTATTCACGTACTGCTCTTGTTGGAGAAAAACCAAAAGCAATCCGTGAAGGTTTTGTCTTGAATGTGAAAATTCAAGGGGTAAATGCAAAAACACTTTTAGACTCTGGAGCTGACCAAACTATGATTTCGCAAAAATTATGGTCTGTGGTCAGGGATCAGGGCGTGGCAGGTCCAGATCAGCTAGAGGGTAATGTTAAAATAAAATGTATACACGGTGCGGCTACCCGCTATCCCGTGTACAAATTGTGGGTTAAAGGTCTAGGCATTGAAAAAGAAATGTTAATAGCCGTTGTACCTAAGTTACCCCAAGAGCTGGTACTGGGCCGTGATTGGCCACAGTTCAGGAGAGGTCTAAAAGAGGGCTTGTCTCCACAAGAAGCTCTAGTTTCCACTTGTATTCACCCTAAGGATACTGCAATTCCTAGCCCGCTATGGGCAAAGCCAAAGAAACCCCCCCTTAAAGGACAAGTAGACCCACCAAAGAAGTTTGTGTTAAAATTTTGCAAAACTTTAGAAAAAGCTCACAGTCCTCAACGGGCATCTGCACAAGCGGCGGGCTATGACCTGTATAGCGCCGAGGACCAGGTTGTCCCGAAACATGGACGTATGCTAATTAGTACTGATCTCCAGGTGGAGTTGCCCCAAGGGTGCTATGGGCGTATAGCACCACGGTCCGGACTCGCTGCCAAACACTGCATTGATGTGGCTGCCGGAGTAGTCGATCCGGATTATAGAGGCATTCTTAAAGTCCTTTTATGCAACTGTTCAGATGAAGACTTTGATGTCAAAGTGGGGGATAGGATAGCACAATTGATTTGTGAACGGGTGGGATTCCCAACCCTTGAAGAGGTCGCCATGGTAACCCCAATGAGCCGGGGAACGGGAGGTTTCAGCTCCACAGGGAAGAGGGACATGGAAGGCTTGATGGCTATGGGGAATGACCCCCCAGAGGAAGATCTTGGCCCACGGCTAGACGAGTGTAAAGATTGCCCTACACCAAGGATCAGTGAGGAGCTCTCCTTAAAGCAAAAACAGGATTTGACCCAACTCCTGGAGGACTTTAAGGACGTGCTAACTCCTATACCAGGAGAGACAGCCTTGGTGGCACACGAGATATTCACCCCGCCTGGAAAAATTGTGCAGCAACGGCCGTACCAATTGCTGGAGGCCAAATGGCAGGAAGTTATTGACCAAGTGCAGGAGATGCTCCAAATGAACATCATCGAGGAATCGCATAGTCCATGGTGCAGCCCGGTAGTACTAGTACCTAAGCCCGACGGTACTATGCGATTCTGCGTAGACTTCCGCCAAGTGAACGCAGTGTCCACTTTCGACGCGTACCCGATGCCTCGTATCGAGGAGTTATTAGACAGGCTCGGACAGGCAAAATTTCTCACAACGCTAGACATGACCAAGGGATATTGGCAGGTGCCTCTAACACGTGATGCTAAACCCAAAACTGCCTTCAGCACACTACTGGGCCTGTTCCAGTTCCGAAGAATGCCCTTCGGGCTACACGGGGCGGCTGCAACATGCCAGCGCCTGATGGATATTATTCTCCGACCATATCAGAATTTCACAACAACCTACATGGATGATGTGGTGATCCACAGTACCACGTGGGAAGAGCATCTTCACCAAGTTGGAACAGTCCTGGAAGCCATGAGGAGAGCGGGATTAACATTGAATCCGAAGAAGTGCACATTCGCTGCCAAGGAAGTTAAATACTTGGGTCACCTTATGGGATGTGGCACAGTGCGCCCACTACTGGACAAAGTGGAAAGCGTGAAGAAATTTCCCGTACCGCAAAATAAGAAACAACTGAGAAGTTTTATTGGCCTCATCGGCTACTATTGCCGCTTCATACCACACTTTGCGGAAAAGAGCGCTATTTTTATTGAAATGTTAAAAAAGAATGCGCCAAACGCAATACCATGGTCAGCGGAAGCGGAGGAAGCCTTTCAGACCTTAAAGGAGAAATTATGTTGAGCCCCCATATTGCGAGGCGTAGATTTCAGACAAACCTTTCTATTACAAACCGATGCATCGGAGACGGGTTTGGGTGCTGTTCTCTCGCAGGTACAAGAAGGCGCAGAACACCCTATTATGTTCCTCAGTAGGAAGCTGTCACCTGCGGAGAAGAAGTATGCAACTATAGAAAGGGAATGTCTCGCAATCAAATGGGCCATCGAAGCCTTAAAGTTCTATTTGACAGGGAGGAAATTTGTCCTCATTACGGACCATGCCCCTCTAAAATGGTTAAGCAGTATGAAGAATGATAATAACCGCCTAACTAGGTGGTAGATGGCTTTACAACCGTATGATTTTAGAGTGGAGCATAGAGCAGGGAAGCTGCATTTTAATGCTGACGCAATGTCTCGTATTACGTGCAGCGCGGAAGAGGCTTCCCCAGCCCGTAATATTTTAAGAAGGGGGATGTGTCATGCAGCGAGGGCTGATGAGAGCCCAGTTGAGAGAAAAAAAGGTGCTTTTCACAGAGAAAAAGACTTGCAATATTCCCAGGAACCAGCTAGAGGGAGCAAGAGTGTCTTCAGGGAGACTGAAGAGCCACGCCCAGCTGGTCATGAAGAAATGCCAACCAGCTTCCAATCCTCAAAGGCAGGAGGGCTTCGTAAGGGGAGTGTGGAAGACTGGAAGTGAGGAAGGAGAAGAGGCGGCACAGGCAACAGACGAAGCAGCAGCAGAAGCAGCAGCCCTAGCAGAAGCAAGGGGAGAATCACTGGCAGCACCGAGAGAGAGAGGTGGAAGTGGAAACCTGACTACTCTAGTGCTAGAGGATTCCCAGGAGGGAGAGGTGATTTCCCAGGAGTTGAGAAAGGACCTAAGGAGGTGTCAGCTCAAGCCAAACCGAGAGCGGTTTGCCCCAGAGGCAAAAGCACTGCTGTAACTGCAACCCTAAGCCAAACAAGAATCAGCTGGAGAAGCCAAGCCACACTGAGCCAGAAAGCCAGAAGCTGGGCTTGTACAGAGAGACAGGCCTTCACCAGGAGAAGGAAGTCAAAGGCTACAGGGTAAGCCTAACTTTCATAAAAAAGGAATTCACCAAGCTGCTGCCTGGGAAAAGCAGGCAGTGGAAGAAAGCCAGTTACTTGAGGATTGCTGCCATACAAGGTATGAGAAATATATGCCTGATAAGAAAGCTGTGAATGGTAAAAGCTATGATAAAGCTGCTATAAAGCCTCTAAGGAAAGAGGGTACTTTAAAGCCTAATACAGCACGAGGCCGATGCCCTAGTCTAGGCCAAGGACATTGGTTATATCTGACCAATTGTTGTATTGTTTCAATGTAAACCGCACTGATGACAAATAGCGCGGTATATAAGAAAATTAAATAAATAAAATAAAATTGGGAACTGCTACAGAAAATATACAAAACGCCTGAATGTGTTTTACAAGAAACCAGGGATATAGAATCAGAGCTTTCTGATATCGAGCCAATGCAAGTGGAACTGGCAGAAGATTTATCTGACCATGAGATGGACTGTACACTTTGTATTTCAGAAAGTTTAGAGTCACTGCCAGACTTGTGATTGGGTGAATTGCCAGCAGAGCATTCGGTATTTGTTTGAGCACCTCCATTCCTGTGATGTATAACAGTTTTTGCTTTAAAACCCTGAGTTTGTTTTCTACCTGAGTTAAGGACATTTGCTTTAAAGTTGTAACCCACTATTTAGAACCACTGTGAAAAGGGAAATAAAAGCCTTATTAATTCCCACCACTCAGCTTGATCGTTTCATTGAAGATTGAAGCTAAAGCAACTACAAGGACCAAGAGCCATTTGGGCCTTTAGAAGACTCTCCAATCTTAACCTTATATTTTTGTGTCGCACCTGCCCTGGCGTCCACTGGCCACCAGGGAAGTGTTGCTGACAACAGTAACTTGAAGATTTTGTCCCAGAGTGAGCTTGTCTACTTCGCTCACTAGGAGGGCTGTGGCTGCAACAGCTCTCAAACAATGGGGTTAGCCTTTTGCAACTGTATCCAACTATTTTGACAAATAGGCTACTGGCCATTGCCAAGATCCAAGAGATTGAGTCAGCACTCCTACAGCATTTCCTTGTGACTCATGAACATAGAGGCGGAAAGGTTTCTGGACATCTAGTAAACCCAGAGCTGGTGATGACATCAGAGCGGCTTTTAGAGATTGAAATGCTGCATCCTGTTCAGGTCCCCACTCCAATGGAGACTTTTCCATTCCTTTGGTAGCTTGATACAAGGGTTTTGCCAGCAGAGCGAAATTGGGGATCCATATACGACAGTACCCTGCAGCCCCCAAGAAGGCTCTCACTTGCCTCCTGGTGGTTGGAGTAGGAATACTGCATACAGCTTCTTTGCGTTCCGGTCCCAAGCGTTGGATTCCGCTGGACAATTGGAATCCTAGATATTTAACTTCAGTTTGACATAATTGCGCCTTGGCTCTTGAGACTTTGTATCCAGCCTCATTTAGAAGGTGCAAGAGTTCACTGGTGGCTTGTAGACATTTACTTTCCAAATTGGTGGCTATCAGCAGGTCATCCACATACTGGAGAAGAACCCTTTTTCCTGGATCCAGGGTGTAACTTGAGAGATCTTGATTTAGAGCAGAACAGAAGAGGGTAGGTGAATTCTTGAATCCTTGGGGTAATCGAGTCCAGGTAAGTTGACCCCGCCTCCCTGTTGTGGGGTCTTGCCATTCAAAAGTGAACAAAAGTTGACTGGTGGGGGCTAGGCATATGCAGAAGAAGGCATCTTTCAGATCCAGGATGGTGAAATGAGTAGCTTTGGCGGGGATCAGTCCCAAGAGAGTATAAGGATTTGGTACCATTGGGTGTATAGTTTCAGCTGCATAATTTACCTGCCTCAGATCTTGTACTGGGCAGTAATCCCCTGTCCCAGGTTTCTTGGCTGGGAGAAGGGGGGCATTCCAAGGTGACTGGCACTCCTTGAGAAGTCCATACTTCAGCAGTTTCATCAGATGGCAGTGGATACCTTCAATGGCTGGTCGAGGAAGAGGATACTGCTTCACATGCACTGGTTCGGCTCCTGGCTTGAGGGCGACAATGACAGAGGCTATGTTCTTCGCTAGGCCAGGTGGATTATCTTCTGCCCATACTTCAGGCAGAGCCAAAAGATTGGTGGGTATACAGGAAATAGCTGGCTTGGTTGGAGATACATTATAGAATCACCATTCTTCTTCCCGGGGGACAGTCAGCACCATCAATCCAGCAGGCTTTGAGTTTACAGTCATTTGCATTTCTCCCCCTTCAGCAAAGGATATCTGCGCCTGGAGCTTAGCAAGCACATCTCGGCCCTAAAGTGGAATAGGGCACTCAGGCATATACAGGAACTGGTGCGTTATTTTCTGCCCCCCTAGTTCACACATGAGGTTCTGCAGGAATGGCTTGGTGGCCCTAGCCACTGAAAATAGGAAAAGGCTTAGTGGCCCTAGCCCCAGTAGCTCTGACAATGGTGATGCATCGAGAAGACAAAGGGGCTACTGGCTTTGCCACCACTGAGTGTTCTGCTCCTGTATCCACCATAAAGTCCATATATTGGTCCCCTATTTTCAAACTGAGCATAGGCTCCTGGGGACCCAGGGTGAACTTGGAGCCCGGTCTGGCCTAGTCTTCATCCATGTCATAGCCCGTTGTACTGCCACTCCCTCAATAGCTTCTTCCCTCTCTCTCTGGAACTGTGCTCGGTTCATTCCTCCACAACTCTGAAATCGGCCTCCTGTTCTCCAAGTGCTCCCTCCTCCCCTCCGGGGGGTGGAGTCAAGATGCGGGCATTCACTTTTCCAATGTCCTTCTTCTCTGCAATGGGCGCATTGATTCACACCCAGTGGGGGCCGATCATTTCTACGACCCCTTCCACGTCCTCTGCTCCTTTGATTAGGAAAACCTCCTCCATGTCGTTCAACTAAAGCGGCAGCAAGAAGATCTGCTTTCTTCTTCATTTTACGTTCACTTTCTCGGTTACGTTCATTTTCACGATTCACAAACACTTTCTGAGCAACTTCCATTAACTGGGCTGTATTCATGCCCGCAAATCCATCCAGTTTCTGTAATTTTCGTCTTATATCTCTCTGGGACTGACTGACAAAGGCTGCATTTACCATACACAAATTCTCCTGGGCTGCTGGATCGTATGGGGTATACAATCTATAGGCTTCAGACAACTGCTCATAAAAGGCCGCTGGGCTCTCATCCGGACCCTGGATAGCTTATGATACCTTCCCGATATTCATAGCTTTCTGGCCTCCCTTTTTCAGGCCCTTTTCATTCAGGATAAGTATACCAGGTACTTGACGCAATGGCATAAGGTTACCATCCCCTTTGACTTGCTGTTGTACTTCTGAAAGTATAAGGTGGTCTGGGTTGTTGAAATTCTGCTCCCCGGCTTTGGCTGTCTGCAGTAAGTGACCCCCAACTGGCAAATGAATCCCTGCTGGCAGTGTCACCTGTGGACTGTGGCCCACTTGGAGTACTTTGAACTGAGCCGGGGCTTCCGGTCAAGAGGGGGTGCGCGTCCTCCTGCTGCGGAGGTGGCTGGTGAACTACTTGGGGTACATCTGCAGGGAGGTGTCCCCCCCCCCTGCCCCAGGCTCTGCCCGGGGTGGTGGCAGAGCTGAGGGGACTGGCCTATAAAGATACTGGGACAGACAGAGTGGAATGTCTGGAGATTCTGGGGCAGAATAAATGGGCAGCTTTTTTTTTTTTCCCTTCACAAACACTTAACCAGGAATCTATATAGGGGAATTGATCAGGGAACATTTTCTGTACAACCTGATAAACACAGGAAACTATACTAATATCAAAGGTGCCCTCACGGGGCCATGAAGTGACCAACACTGGCCACTCCCTTTCACAGAGCATTCCTAATAGGGACGGAGACATTTTAATTCCGTAGTCTCCAGCAAATCCCTTGCTAAAATTCCTAGTCATACATTTTAACAGAATCTGCGTGGACTCCGACCTCCCTCCCCCATGATGACGTACTTGACAACAGACAGAGGGGGCGGGCATTCAGGCTGCATTTTCCTGAGGACTATGAGTCAGAACTATGCAACAATATTCCTCTGGGTGCACTTAATAAAAAACTTATTACTGCTGTCTAGACAAAGGGTAGGCAGAAAACATAAGCTTAGATTGGTTGTAATAAGCATAATGGATGTGTGTGCTCATTCTAAATAGGAACAATTTAGATAAAGTCCTTAAAATATAAAACTATTATTTTGCAACATATTATAACAACAATCCCAATAGAAAGAACTATGGCTCCTAACATGACGGCCACATATCTGTTACATATGACTAGAGTAAAAATACTTGGCATGAAACTAACTGCCAGCCGTCGTCAGTACTAAGCTGAATAATACAAAGGAATTACTTTAAATCTTACAGTTTAAAAAGCATATATTTAAAGGACATGAAACGGATACTTTTTCTTAAAGTGGGTGGAATGCATATACTCCCCTTTTCTTTTCTTTTTTTTTAAACAATAAGTATGTCCTCTATGAGGTGCTTGCCACAGTATATAAAATCTCGTTTTTACTTTTAATTTTGCTAAATAGCATACACAGTCAAAACCAAATATATATATATTGTCATGAGCCCTCTATCATCATCAAGCCTAGGCCCCTCCCAGAGCCTTGCTTGGCCCTCTGGGATATGTAGTCAAAGAATCAGTTGTGGCATCGAGGTAAGGCTCAAAAGGTTTTATTCCCCTTCCAAGAGGTTTCTTTTTGGGTGAGCAAAACAAAAGCATATACAGCCCCACTTGGGCAAAAACAAAGTAAGAATGAGAACAAAAATTGCTTATTTTCAGCTTTAAACAGGTAAAGGAAAAAGTATTCAAAACAGTTCTTTCCAGCTTACAAAGATCATTTCCTTTGTGGCTTTCAAGCTTGGCAATTCAATTTGTTTATCTCAGAGACAGCACATTGTCAGAGACCGTGAGCGTGCAATCCATGTAATCACTATTTACATTATTCCCCTGCACCTCACATTGCATCTCTTCGGGCTCTTCTGTTAAGGACTCATCCCTTGCAGCATATGGTACGTTGCTGAACAGTCTCCCCCTGCTATTCAGGAAGTTTCTTTCCTTCTGGGTGAGAATGCTGGCTAAGCTGCTACCGTATTCCTTGGAGTGTTTACCCTGGGAGCCTCTCAAATGCGGTGGGAGATAGAGGAAATTCTTAGTTTCACTTTTCCCTCTACTAGAAACATTAGGGCTAGCTTTAAACAGTCTTTGACTCAAGCTGTGCTCAGCTGCTACAGATGCCGGAGTAAAATCCCGTAAAAACTTCTCCTGGCTCCTGTCTTTGAAACCTCTAGACACAGGCTTATGCTCAGGTATAAAAGCTTTACTCTTTTTCTGCCACTTATTTGTATAAAAACTTTCTTCAGGCTTCCTCCAGCTAACTTCACAATTATATGTTTGTTTACCTTTCTGATAGCTTCTGCTGGGCTTTGACGCTTTCAGAGTTCTGCTCCCAGCTCCCTTCCAATTAGAGTTTCTCTGATTGTATCTTTGGCTTTCAGCCTCACAGCTGCTTGCTCCCGTGCTCCAACCGGGTTCTATTCCATTCCTGCTGTGTCCTGCGTATATCTTCTCTCTCTCACCTTCACTCTCTCTCACTTTCACTCCTGCTCCCACGCTCACTCCATCTCTTGTTTGGATTCTCAAGCTGGCTCTGTCTCTCAAACAGGCTCTGCTTCTCACACGGGCTCTCTTGCCCACGCTGGCTCTGTCTCTCAAACAGGCTCCGTTCACACTGGCTCTCTCCACACTGGCTCTCTTGCCCACGCTGGCTCTGCTTCTGTCGCTGGACCTGCCTCTCTCTAACTCCATGTGCACTGAGCTTTTCTATGTGCGTGTCAGCTCCACCCACTCCCAGCTGGCTTTCATTGGTTCCTAATTTCCTGGCCTTTCTGCTGCTTGGGCGTGTTTCCTTTGCACGTGAGCTGTTTTGTTTAGGTTGCCTATGGCAACATCCTACCCTGTGTTCCTCTGAACTGTCATAATCTGTCCTACTTCCTGCATTTCTGCTGGTTTTCAAGGGCTCCATTAAAGCTACTCCGTGACAGATTCCCCCCCTTAAAATATTACGGGCTGCCGCCACACCTGGCGGACAGCACGTAATCCACTTCTGGGTACTACTGTGCCGCTCCTTATAGACCAAATTGGCAGTGGCCGACCTTTCCTTCCAAGGCTTGAGTACGTTGAGGTGGTATACCTGCCTACGTCCTCTCTCATTCTCAATGAGGTAGGAAACGGGCCCAACCCTTTTGACTACTGTATTCGGCCCTTTCCAGTGGGATTCGAATTTAGGACCTGGGTCCGCTACTTGGACCATAACCATATCCCCCTCTGCCAATTGCCTGGGCTTTGTGCCCCTATCGTAGTAGTGTTTCTGACGTAGCTGACTACTCTTCAAATTCTCCAATGAGGCTTTGAACGTTTTCTCCAAACGCATCCTCAAGTCTTTTAAAAATTGAGGTACCCCTACCTCTGGTATGTCGGGCTCTACCCATTCCTCCTGTAATATGTCCAAAATACCCCTCGGGGCCCTACCAAATAGGAGTTCAAATGGGGACGCCCCCAAGGATGCCTGTATTCGCTCCCTGCATGCATACATAACGAATGGGAGTAAGGTCTCCCATTCTTGCATTTCCCCTTTCCGTAAACCCCTCCTTAACAGGTGTTTTATTGACTGGTTCATGCGCTCCACCAGCCCGTTCGACTAGGGGTGCTACGCCGCAGTCTTAATATGGTGTATGCCAAATGCCTCCCAAACTCTAGCTAAATACCTCGATGTAAAGTTGCTCCCCTGATCAGACAATATTTCTTGGGGAAACCCCACTTCACAAAATAGCTTAACTAGTTCTTGTGTTATCATCTTGGCGGATGTGTTCCTAAGGGGAATAGCCCACGGGAACCGTGTGGCGTGGTCCACGACCACTAAGATATACTGAAAGCCTCGTGGTGTTCTAATTAAAGGACCCACAATGTCCATCCCCATGCGCCGGATTGGCACCGATATGGTGGGCAAAGGCACCATGGGTACAGCCTTTGGTCTCGCCACTGAGACCCTCTGGCAGGTGGGACACGACTCGCAGTATTGCTTGGTCTCCTTATAAACTCCTGGCCAGTAGAATCGCGCAAGTATTTGGTCAAGTGTTCCTTGAACACCTTTATGGCTACCTATCGGGTGGTCATGTGCCAGGCGTAAAACAATGGACCTAAAAGTCACTGTCACCACCAGTTGCTTTCTCACCGCATCCGTATAGGGATCTATACTTTCCCTATATAGAATGTTTCCGTCTAACAGGAATCGGGGAAGTACATGCCTATCCTCTTGGGCCCATTCAAACGCTCTTTTGAGCGACTGGTCTGCCCTCTGTTCCATGGGAAAGGATGGGAATTTTTGCACTAGGGCTGCGGGTACCCACAGTAACCCCTCTCCTGCCTCTAGCTCTGCCCTCCCCCGGGTTCTCTTATATCTCTCCTGGCGCTTCGTGGCCTTTGTCTTTCTATCTTTCTTAGCTGGAGCTTGAATTAGCTCATCATGGTTAGGAAGTATATTTTCCTCATTATCTTCTACCCCTTCCTCAGGGAATCCTTCAGCCTCCTCCCTCTCAGGCTCCTCTGTTCTCTCTACAGAAGGTTCTCTCTCCTTTGAGGTTCCGGCCTGTGACTGGGTTGAGACTAGGCTCGTCCTAACATCTAAACCCTCTCTCAAACCTCCTCTAAATGGAGGCCAATCTCGCCCAAGGATAAGCTCTTGTGACAGTTTTGGGACCACTGCCACTTGTATTTCCTTCTCTGTTCCCATACCTCTTACATGTACTTTGTGTAGGGGATAGTGAGAGTGTGTGCCATGCACGCATTTTATTCGTACCTGTTTTTCTACTCGATTCAGAGCTGACGAGCGAGGCGGTTCCATGGCCTCCCAAAACTCCTGAGACACCATGCTTTGCTCAGCCCCCGAATCAAGTAGTGCCAACGCATCTACTCCATTTACCATAACTTGGAGAAAGAGGCCCTTCGGGACTGGTTTTCCTGCTTCAGAGATGAGGACTGTACGTGCCTTACAATCTCGCTGGAAGTGACCTGTCCTTCCACAGCCATAACATTTTCCTTTAACAGGATATGAGACATCATTATTAGCATTATCATATTTGTACACATTAGACATTTTCACTCTATCAAACTGTGTCACGCTACCAGGATTTGCCATACCAGCCACCTTTAAAATCCCAATACCTGAGGTATCAGCCCTTTTTGCCTCATAAAATCTATCGGCCATATTGGCTGCCTCCTCCATGCTGTGGCAATCCTGTAGGGTAAGATATGTCTTCAATTCTGGGGATACCGCTTGTAAAAATTGTTCTAAAACAATTTCATCCAAAATGGACTCAAGTGACCTTCTCTCTGGGGTAAGCCATTTGTACGCCAGACTCTTAAGCCTCTGGTACAGAGCTCTAGGAGTTTCCTTAGGGTTAATCTTTGCTTCCCTAAACATACATTTATAGTGCCTAGGGGTAAGACCTAACCTGTCTTTCACCGCTTTCTTTATTTCTACATAATCTGCGGTGAGACTAGCCGGCATGGCCTTAAATGCGGATAGAGCCTCTCCTGTAAGTGTCATGGTGAATCTAATCGCCCATTGCTCTATCGGCCATTTAAGGGTCTCCGCTATTCTCTTGAAAGCATCGATATAGTCGTCTAAATTGTCCTGTTGTGTCAACTGTCCTAATGAAACTGCATTGCAACTGTCCATTCCTGCTTGAGGAAACATATGGAAGCCTGTTCCTCCTGTTGTCTGCGACTTCTTCAAGAGGGCTTCCATAGTCTCTAGCAGAGGCCGTTGCTGCTCCTTCAGTATCTCTGCTTGCCGTGTTTGGAGTTGGTGGACAAGCTCCACCTGCTTATCCCATTGTGTTTGCATCCACATCATTACGTCGTGTGGCTCCAAGTCTCCTCTGGATTCTGCTGGACCTGTGGATAAAAGAAAAAGAAAGACCCACCAAGTGCGGTACTTTTCTTTTAAAATCCCTCACTGTGAGCAACAGTACCCCTTTCTCACTTTATCCTACCCCTTTCACCCAGGCTACTTTTACCTCAGGTTTCAGGTAGATTTCAGCATGTGAGAAAGGTCTTTTCCACCTCCCTGGCCGACCTGCCAGCGAAGGTTCCGCTCACCAGTGCTCTTTGTAACAGCAGTCTTCCGGCTATCTTCTCTTTACTTTGCCTTCCTTTCTTCTTCAAAAATCACTCCCCCCAAAAATATCCTCAATTCTACGCCATCTGTCATGAGCCCCCTTATATCATCATCAAGCCTAGGCCCCTCCCAGAGCCTTGCTTGGCCCTCTGGGATATGTAGTCAAAGAATCAGTTGTGGCACCGAGGTAAGGCTCAAAAGGTTTTATTCCCCTTCCAAGAGGTTTCTTTTTGGGTGAGCAAAACAAAAGCATATACAGCCCCACTTGGGCAAAAACAAAGTAAGAATGAGAACAAAAATTGCTTATTTTCAGCTTTAAACAGGTAAAGGAAAAAGTATTCAAAACAGTTCTTTCCAGCATACAAAGATCATTTCCTTTGTGGCTTTCAAGCTTGGCAATTCAATTTGTTTATCTCAGAGACAGCACATTGTCAGAGACCGTGAGCGTGCAATCCATGTAATCACTATTTACATTATTCCCCTGCACCTCACATTGCATCTCTTCGGGCTCTTCTGTTAAGGACTCATCCCTTGCAGCATATGGTACGTTGCTGAACAGTCTCCCCCTGCTATTCAGGAAGTCTCTTTCCTTCTGGGTGAGAATGCTGGCTAAGCTGCTACCGTATTCCTTGGAGTGTTTACCCTGGGAGCCTCTCAAATGCGGTGGGAGATAGAGGAAATTCTTAGTTTCACTTTTCCCTCTACTAGAAACATTAGGGCTAGCTTTAAACAGTCTTTGACTCAAGCTGTGCTCAGCTGCTACAGACGCCGGAGTAAAATCCCGTAAAAACATCTCCTGGCTCCTGTCTTTGAAACCTCTAGACACAGGCTTATGCTCAGGTATAAAAGCTTTACTCTTTTTCTGCCACTTATTTGTATAAAAACTTTCTTCAGGCTTCCTCCAGCTAACTTCACAATTATATGTTTGTTTACCTTTCTGATAGCTTCTGCTGGGCTTTGACGCTTTCAGAGTTCTGCTCCCAGCTCCCTTCCAATTAGAGTTTCTCTGATTGTATCTTTGGCTTTCAGCCTCACAGCTGCTTGCTCCTGTGCTCCAACCGGGTTCTATTCCATTCCTGCTGTGTCCTGCGTGTATCTTCTCTCTCTCACCTTCACTCTCACTCTCACTTTCACTCCTGCTCCCACGCTCACTCCATCTCTTGTTTGGATTCTCAAGCTGGCTCTGTCTCTCAAACAGGCTCTGCTTCTCACACGGGCTCTCTTGCCCACGCTGGCTCTGTCTCTCAAACAGGCTCCGTTCACACTGGCTCTCTCCACACTGGCTCTCTTGCCCACGCTGGCTCTGCTTCTGTCGCTGGACCTGCCTCTCTCTAACTCCATGTGCACTGAGCTTTTCTATGTGCGTGTCAGCTCCACCCACTCCCAGCTGGCTTTCATTGGCTCCTAATTTCCTGGCCTTTCTGCTGCTTGGGTGTGTTTCTTTTGCACGTGAGCTGTTTTGTTTAGGTTGCCTATGGCAACATCCTACCCCGTGTTCCTCTGAACTGTCATAATCTGTCCTACTTCCTGCATTTCTGCTGGTTTTCAAGGGGTCCATTAAAGCTACTCCGTGACAATATATATATCAGGAATTAAAATTCAAGCACGATTAACTCCTCATTCACTCAGGATTTAAATCACTTTCAAATCGCGATCTGGTTACTACTGGCTCGGGATGCTTCATAGTCCTGACAGGGCTCTTAACCTCTACTTCGAAGGTCAAAGGAAAAACAAAAGCAGTTTCCTTAATTTCTCTATCATTTCTGTTTGGACCATAAAAGACAAGTAGGGCTGAGATATAACAAGAACAGTTGAGGAGCTCGAAAGGGGTTAATAAGAACTTAACCCTTTCCAGGCTGAGCCCAAAACTGTCGGGATCCAAAATTCTGACTAAATATTCCTACCAAATGATATATAATACATGACCATAGCAGAAGGAACATCACTATTAGAGCATATTGAATAAGACAGGATAAGACAGGTACAATTTTCCTGAAATAAGCACAAATTAACCCAGCTGCAGAATGTGGATTAAAAATTGAAAATAAGCCTTCAAAGGGTTAATGGATACTAAACATTCCTTTCTACAGACTGTGTGAAAACCACACCCCTTCTCTCTCTGCTTGCTAGAGACTCAGGCTGTGCTGGAAAAAAACCTGAAATCAGTGAGACAGCTGTCTTTGTACTTAGAAGTGACTCCTGAGTTGTTGGTTTTTTCCTCTTCTTTCTTCTTTTCTCAGTACTATTCCTTAATCGGTAAACTGTTTCACAAATTACCCAACAGAATAATCTTACATTATACCAGAAGGGAAACCCGCGGTTTCAACAGATAACAAAAATCAGATACAAACAACAGACAGTAAGGGCGGGTAGTATGGCTGCAGGTGTCCGTGCAGCCCACAGAACAATAGGGAGACAAACACCAAACGCTTCCTCCTTTTCGCGACCTGGGCGCGGTCGCCCGGCCAGGAACTGCGCTACTCAGGAGTCCGCTCTCACTTGGTCTGTATTACAAGACCTCTCAGTCACACAGACAATCATGCCAGCAACAAGAAATTATTTTTCAAATGCCCAAGGTTTTACTGACTAACTCAACCAAAGGGTCGGTGGCTTCTGCTCCGCTAGCCCTTATGCGAAGCGTACTAGGACCGCCCTTATGAGAGGTGATCAAGCTCTCTCATCTTGCACACTTATGCAAGACTTTCCCAGTTAGTCTGTACCAAAATTAGTCTCGCATACTCATGCAAGGCTTTCCCCAGGCTTCATTGACTATCAAACAAGAAAATGTACAAAATTAGTCTCGTGCACTCATGCAAGACTTTCCCCAGGCCTCACTGACTATCAAACAGGAAAATGTCTACTCACCGGATCCGGTTCCCGATACCAAACCAGTTCATGGGTTGGATCCTGGACTCCTCTCAGGTTCGGAGGTGTTGGCCAGCCAGAACCAGCAACCTGCAGAGGCAAGGAGGAGCCCTCTCCGATACAAGAGGACCGGTGGTGCCAGAGGCTCTCCTGCGATCAGTCAGGTGCGGCTCCAGCCGGACCAAACCTGGAGGCGAAATTACGTGGTATATTCACTTGAATACCATCCACTACTCGCACATTTGCGGCCAACGCACCAGAATATGTAGCAGCTGATAAGCATGCAATAAATAATACCAGGAGTCAGTTCAAAGATCCAAGCCAGTTTATTGTGCACAGGCTCAAACTGACACCTTTTGTGTCTGAAAAGAATGAGCAACCAAATACAGCAGCAGATTCATTATATACAACCTTTCTATTGGTCCCAACGCCCCCTGCACCTGTCCAATCGGGGACCCTCTCTGGGCCTAGCACCCTGTTCCTCCTTCCCAGGCTATTCTAACAATGGTACAGTTTCTAGGTATTGATACAATTCTACTGCAAGGTCATTAGGCTCAGAGAATGTGAGAATGCAGAACACTGGAATATATATATCATCAACATGGAAGAAATGAATAGAGGATTCATACAAACTTATCAAAAGCAGTTTAAAGCGGATTCTCAAACTTCTACTGACTTTGGTCTTTCTCAGCATTTATTATTTCCAAGTGGGGAACTCAGACCTAGTTTACAGGCCTCTCAAACGTTTTCAGGCTATTATAGGCCATAGCCTACCACACTTTGCTGATGCTAGGCCCTGAGTGACTAGTAAATTTAAACTACAGCTCTCTGCTGGGTTCCAAATTTAACCAGAAAGCTCTCTTCTGTGTTTTAAATTTAAACTAAAAGTACTTTGCTGATACTAGGCCCTGAGTGACTATTAAATTAAAACTACAAGCTCTCTGCTGGGTATGAAATGTAACCAGAAAGTTCTCTTCTGTGTTTTAAATGTAAACTTAAACTGCTGCTACTAGGCCCTGACTGATTTAACAAAAAATAGTGGGTTCACAGATTAAATAGCTTTAATAGAAAGAATTCCTTTCAGAAAATTCCCATAAGTTGTGACGCCATGGCCGGTCCTAGGCGGTTGCCTAGACCCGGGGTAGCGTTGTGTTGTGGTAAATAAGGACACTGTAGTCGTGGTCCAAATGAAATTAAAGTTGGGTTTTATTCCCCTTCCCTTTAGGATGTTGCAGAATAAGGGACAACATAAAGAACGGTTGATTTCACCAGGGTAAAGGATATTAAACCAAGAATAATAATAATGCTTCCTTTCAGCAATACAGTCCAGTACTTCTCACTGAGCAAGAATAATAATAATGCTTCTTTTCAGCAGCACAGTCCAGTACTTTTCACTGTGCAAATAGTTTCTTTCTTGCTCTCTCTTTTAACAAAGACTCTCCCAATCATCAGGCACGTGTACAGCACATTCCATTTGTACAGGGATATTTTCTGTGCTATTGCACTCCCCTTGCCTAGGGCTATAACCTGTTTCTGTATAAGAACATGGAGCCCCTATGAAGCTGCTCACTGTGTCTTGCTTTGGGTAAACCTCAGTTGCCACCCGTGGGAGCTGCTTTCGTGGGTCCCGGATATCAGGAGCTGTTCTGGGGATTTCTTCCCATGGCTTGGACAAATAAGAGCTCCCTTGTTGGTTGTATGCCTGGCTTCTATCCCCGAGATTCCCTTTTCTCCCCTTAGTAAAAACAGGGTACTTATCTTTTCCTCTGGGGAAGATGAGCTCCAACCCCTCTGCTTCCAGCCAAGGCTTTCTCTCTGCCTTGTAGCTTGCTCTTCTGAGGGAAGCCTGGTTACGATGCCTGGCTGAGGGCAACTCACTTCCTGCTCCCAGTGTGCTCCTCTGTACGTGACCTCTGCCTCCTGTTAACTGAGCAGTTTGCCTTGGTATGAGGACCTCTCTGGCTGGGAAGACCTTGCTGCAGCTTTGCTTATCCCACCTGGATTGGTCAGCCTGCCTCTCTCCAGCCCTGGTCCTACAAGGTACCGTGTCTTCTTGCAATTGCTTGGGATTTCCACTCTCACCTTCTCTCCCAGCCTGCCTGAAACATCAGTCAGAGTTCCTTTGGTCTCTGCTCTCCACCTGGCATTCAAGCTCTGGCCTCACCCCTAATTCAGGCTCCAGCTTCCACTGCCAATGTTCATCCTACTGCTTCCAATTCTCTTTCTCATTTCCAAGCTTCTGCTCAAGCTCTGCCTTCTCCTCTTCCTCCTGCCCATCCTCCGGCCCAACCTCCAGCCCAACCTCCTTCTGTGAGATTTCCCACCTGCTTTTATCTCTCAGCTCACCTAACGTGGAACGTGAGTCTGAGTCCAGGTGGGGCTGATTGGCACTCTCAATTCTCACTGCGTCACACAAACTCTGTGGAATGTTTGCTTTCCCCTTTCCTGCCTCTCTGCACTGTGAATGCTGCAACTGCCCCTGAGGCTGCAAGGTAAGCTCTTCTTCCATTTTATTCCTTAATATTTCAGGGTCTGTGTTTTCTAACTCCTGACAGGTAAGCCCTTCCTTCACATTGTCCTTTAATGTTTCAGGCTTAATGTTATCTGGCTCCTGACAAGTAAGCTCTTCCTTTATATTGTTCCTTTGTAGCAGCAGATAAGCATGCAATAAATAAATCCAGGAGTCTTTTCAAGGATCCAAGCCAGTTTAATGTGCACATGGCTCAAGCAATAAGCAATTTCAAAATGGCTGAGCAATGGCTTCTAGTAAAACAACAACTTTTATAGCTTTCTTGTCCATTCTAAGCATAGGCAAACTTTTCATTGGTCCCAGTACCCCTCTCACCCATCTATTGGTCCCGGTACTGATATGGCTACCCAATCGGGACTCTGGTCTGGGCCCAGCACCTGGTTGCCCCCCTTCTAGTCCCAATTACAATGGTCAGTGTCTCTAACTTGTTACTTCTCTCCTCCAAGGTCGCTGAGCTTGTTAAAACATATGGGAAGCAGGGCACTGTAACCTTGCTTTTTGCAGAGTTAATTAATTCCATAGAAGCTGTGCTCTCTTATCAGTACCAATTAGAGCTGTTTTCTGTCTTTTATAAGTTTCGTTTCTGCTTAGCTATGTTCAGTTAAACTGAGTTAAGTTTCAATTCTATGGTGTCATCATTCAGGGGGGTTTTCATTCCTCTGGGCCTAACTACAGGCTTCAGTTACAGGTCAAGCTGCTCAGGCCTGTCTGCTTAGTTCAATTAGCATGGATCATAGGCCGTCGCCTACCACATTCCCCCCTTTGATTATTCTCACCCGCATGTTAATAAGGTGTGAGAATCAAATCACATAATACTAGGTAAAGGTATCACTCTGTGGTATAGGGTAGTAAGTTCACATAGCTAGCATCTTTGTAGCTGTCTTACGCTCTACAGTGTTATTAATAACTGAAGTTATCATTTGCAAGCAAAATGGCAAGAAACAAGGGAGCAACAGGCAGATAGTCAAAGTCCATAGTTTGGCAAGAGTGGGAAAAAGAACTAAAGGATTAGAAGGTTCGGTTGCATCTTTGTTGTGCTGTCGTAAAGCTTCTGATTTAGACAGACCAGCTGTCCATCCTTCGTAGTAGATTGTGGTCCAGTCCGAACAAAACACAAACTGTCAACAATGGGGTGGGCCAATACCCACTCACTAGTAGTATTATGTAAATCAGTCTGATTGTATAGGATAGAATAGTTCAGTTCTTGCGTCTCCCAGGGCCACTGATCTCCCATCTTAGTTCCTCCACAATAGAAACAGTCAGAAGTGTGGAGACTAGATGCTATTGCTCCAGTAAGTTCAAGAAACAAGTTCTGGTGGTGGTATGAGGAATTGCAACGGTGGCTTGCATAGCCTTGTAGAAAGTCAAAATCTAGAACAACTTTTGGATTGGAGAGTATACCAATGCAAGTATAGGAAGAATGATAAAACAAGGTCTGAGTGACCTTCGGTCCAGTTCATGTTGTACTTATACAGGCTGCCCAGGGAGATAAGGCAAAAGTCATTTCAAAGCACTCCAAGGCTGCTATCACGATGAAACAGTAGAGAATCATGATGAAAGTTCTCTGAAGAATTAGTGCAAGTCTTTGAAAAACCAGTGCAATCTGTTGATAATTCTTGACCACGAAGTCTTCTTCTTCTTTACTGTACGTTGACCTGTTTTGCTCTCAGTAGCATGCAACAGGTGTAGCGTTGATTGTAGATCCTCAAGCTTCCACTGTACATGACCTTACCAGCTTTTTGGCAGGAGTAGGGCTGTAGATTCCAAAGTATCACTGTCCTCTGGGATGTCTCAATTTCTTAAAATATCATAGCATAGTCTCTTAGGCTATTATTGCTTCCTTAGAGCAGTTCACTCTTTAGGAGATCAAAACAGTCTTTTCAGAGTATTTAAACACAGTCTCTTAGAAGATTCAATTTCTTAACACAACACAGTCTCTTTCTGATGATTGCAGGTTTTTTCAGATGCGAGGCTTACCTTCAGATAAACAAACAGTCTTGAAATAGTGCAGTTTCTGAGGGACCAATAAGTCTTAGGTCCGTGGTTGTTGTTGTAGGGTGAGGTGCAATGGAGTCTCAGGATGCTGTACAGTAGTCCAGTGATCAGGTTCAAGAGCAGCTGCTGGCTTCACTTGATTATGATGGGTCCAAGGATCAAATTCTGCGACTTTTACTGCAGTTGGAGTTGACAGGATGACGACATAGGGTCCTCTCCAATGCAGGGCTAACAGTATCTTTCTCCACTCTTTGATCCACACCGAGACTCCAGGCTTGAAAGGATGCAGGGGTGCAGGCAAATTGATGAGTAATCGATTTTGTACTCAGGTATGAAGACTCCTGCAAAACAGAACTTAAAACCAATAGTTCATGTCTAATAATTTCAGATCCTATCTGTCTCATATCTCCTTTTATTTCCTATACAATAGGCAGGGGTTGCCCATACAGAATCTCAAAAAGGGAGACTCCTATAGACTTAGCAGGGGCTAAGTATATCCTAAGAAGGGCTATGGGAAGAACCTGGGGCCACTTCAGGTAAACCTCTTGGCAAAGTTTAGACAACTGAGATTTCAGGGTTCTATTCATACATTCTACTTTTCCTAAATTCTGAGATCTATAGGCAGTATGTATCTATTAATATCGATATCTTGGGCTATACTTAATGGACTTGCTTCCTAAGGTTATCCACCCTCATTCTTTGTACAGGGCCCCATATGCATGCAAGGTTGTAAGGGTATACTTGAAATCTGGGTACACATTTAGACAGGGCTCTTTTCCTATTGTTAGTGCTCTAGTGAGGACTATCAGTTCAGCTTTCTGTGGTGAAGTTTCTGGGGCCAGGGCTGAGGACTCAACTACCAAATCAGGGGTCACCACTGCATATCTAGCACAACAATGTCCATTGATGATGAAACTGCCTTCAGCCACAAAGAAAGTCTGTTCAGGGTTCTCCAGAGGGACATCAGTCAAATCCAGGTGGCTTGAGAATACAGTGTCCATAATTTCTAAACAGTCATGATCAGGGGATCAAGACCAACTGATAACAACATAGCAGGATTGAAAGCTTGACTGACCCTTCAGTTGTATCTGGGGTTTTCACACAACATACTCTAATATTTCAACATTCATAGATTTGTTAGCTAGTAATTTCCTTTGTATTTCATATTGGTTAGAACAGAGTGTGGTACAGTAACTTGAAGATTCTGTCTCAAAGTGAGCTTGTCAGCTTTGCTCACTAGGAGGGCTGTAGCTTGCAACAGCTCTCAAATAAGGGGCCAGCCTTTTGCAACTACATCCAATTGTTTGACAAATAGGCTACTGGTTGTTGCCAAGGTCCAAGAGATTGAGTCAACACTCCTAGAACATTTCCTTGCGACTCATGAACATAGAGACTGTAAGGTTTTTCTGGACATCTGGTAGACCCAGAATTGGTGACAACATCAGAGTTTTTTTTTCAAAGATCAAAAGGCTGCATCCTGTTCAAGTCCCCATTCCTCTGGAGACTTTTCCATTCCTTTGATAGCTTGATACAATGTGATACAATGGTTTTTTTTCTAGCAGCGCAAAATTGGGGATCCATATACAACAGTACCCTGTGGCACCCAAGAAGGCTCTCACTTGCCTCCTGGTGGTTGGAGTAGGAATACTGCATACAGCTGCTTTGCGTTCTGGTAAGGGTTCCAGGCGTCAAATTCCGCTGGACAACTGGAATCCTAGGTATTTAACTTGTTTGACATAATTATGCTTTGGCTCTTGAGACTTTGTATCCAGCCTCATTAAAAAGGTGCAAGAGTTCACTGGTGGCTGGTGGACATTCACTTTCTGAGTTGGTGGTAATCTTGTCTAGGTGAGTTGGCCCTACCTCCTTGTAGTGGGGTCTTGGGCTAAGCGTATACAGAAAAAAACATCTTTTTAAGTCCAGAATGATGAAATGTATAGCTTCAGCAGAGATCAGCTCCAAGAGAATATAAGGATTTTGGTACCACTGGTTGTATAGTTTCAGCTGCATCATTCATTCTTTCTTAGATCCTGCACTGGGCGGTAATCACCTGTCCCAGGCTTCTTGACTGGCTTGAGGGTGACAATGGCAGGGGCTATGTTCTTCGCTAGGCCAGGTGGATTATCTTCTGCCCATCCTCCAGGTAGGGCTATGAGGTTGGTAAGTGTACAGCTTGTTGCTTTGGATGCAGGTGAATAGAACCGCCATTCTTCTTCTTGGGGACAGTTAACACCATCAGGCCAGCAGATTTTGAGTTTCATTTTTTTCTTCCTTCAACAGAGGATATCTGTGCTTGAAGCTTTGCAAGCAGGTCTCGGCCCAAAAATGGAATAGGGCATTCAGGCATATACAGGAACTGGTACATTATTATTATTATTTTTTTCTAGTTCACACATGTGGTTCTGCAGAAAAGGCTTTGCGAGAAAAACACAGGGGCTACTGGCTTTAGTATTCTGCTCCTGTATCCCCCATAAAAGTCCATATATTGGTCCCCTATTTTTCAGACTGACTCCTGGGGACCCAGGGAAACTGGAGAGTCCGGTCTGGCCTAGTCTTCATCCATGCTGTAGCCCTCTCAGGCTGCCACTCACGCTATAGCTGCTCCACTCTCGTGCTGAAACACTGTGCTTGGTTTATTGTTTTATGACTTTGCAATCAAGTACTCCCTCGGGAGTCAAGATACGGGCATTCACTTCTCTAATGTCCTTCTTTTTCTATAATGGGCGCACTCACACCCAGTTTTCACATCCGCTGCTCCTTCGATTAGGAAAAGCTCCACATCATCCAACTAAAATATCATTCACTTTCTCTGTTACATTTATTTTCACAATTCACACACCCTCTGATTAACTTTCATTTAACCATTATGCCCGCAAATTCATCCAGTTCTTTGCAATTTCCGTTCATTAGTTCAATCAAGTCCTAAAACTTCTCAGTGTATAATGCAGTTTTTTTTCAGTTCTAAACAAGTCTGGTCAGCTGACTTTCACTTCTAGTCCGGAGGGGGTGGACATTCCCCTGTTGCAGAGGTGGCTAGCAAACTACTTGGGAATCTGTAGTCCCCCCCCCCCTCTCCTGGATTCTGTTTCTCCTAGCAATGCTCTATCCAGGAGGTTGATTTTTTTTTTTTTTTTAAAAGGATCCACTTCTCTGCTGTGGGCACATTAGTTCACGCCCACCGGGGGGGTGACATCATCGGTGGAATGGGCTCCATCCCCCCCTTAAGCACTCTAAACGGAGCTACTTACAGAGAGAGAGAGAGAGACGAGACAGGATACCTAGAGATTCTGGGGCAAAATCCTGATTGGGACAGAGACATTTCATAATCTTCAGTAAATCCCTTACTGAAATTCTTGATCATACTTGAAAAGACACTTATTATTTCTGTAAACATAGGGCAGGCAGGAAACACTTAGATTGAGCACATACATCCATTATGCTTCTTATAGAGAGAACTATAGCTATCTGTCAGCATGTCTCTGCAAAAGAAATTATTTTTTTTAGTTCAGGAAGCAAATATTTAAAAGACATTCCGGATATTTTTCATAAAATACAGTACACCTTTCCCTTTTTTTTTTTAAATACAGAAAAGCTAACTGATTTGTTCATTAGTAACCAGCACAGAGGGGAAGCATGCATTCAAATGACTTATACTCATTCATAAAAAGATAAACTTTGTTTTTAAAACTTTTGGTTAAACAGAGCTAGTGAAACCAGAGAAAAAACTAATTATAAATTCATCACGCTTCGATTAAATGAAGAGACTTTTCAAATCGGCAGTCCCTTTTCATTCCTAGGAGAAATTTCCTGCAGTCTCCAGCTGTCTCTCCAGAACCTTTTTTTTTTTTTTTTTTTAAGGATATGTGGAAGCCACACCCCTCTGCTCGCGGGGAAACAATTGAACTGTGCTCATAAAAAGAGACTTCTCATTCACATGGACAGAGATGCCAGAAAAAAACAATTTAAATCAATGTTAAGTCGTGATCTAATTACTTTGTAGATCAAAGGAAAAACAAAAACAGTTCTTTATCATTTCCTATTTGAATCATAAAACACAGGGCAAAGCTAAGCCCACAAATATATTATACCTATCTGACCGGAATAACTAATCTTACCCTACACACTATAACTGAACTAAACCCGTCACCTCCTGGATAGTTCTGCAAAGTAACAGCAATATAACAGGCTCAATTGACTTAGAAATGCAGACAGAGCAGAGAATATAACTAAAAACTGTTTGCGGAGCTCTGATGATTAATACAACCTTCAAAACTAAAATTCTGACTAAATATTCTTATTGAATGGTACACAATACATGACCACAGCAGGAGGAACATTACTATCAGAACAAAGTGAATAAAAACAGGTAGAAACAGGTATAATTGTCCTGATTAGTCCAGCAGCAGATCGTTGAAAAACATGCCTGCATAGGGTTAAACAGCACCAAACATTCTCCTGCACAGACACGCCCCCTGTCAGCTTTTTCACTGTGCTAAAACCAACTGGGTGAGACCAGCTTTTTGATTTCTAAAAATGACCGTAGGTGTTTTGGGTCTTCATTCTGCTCTATTAATACAATTTCTTAACCAGTGAACTGTCACAAAGTACTCAACATAATAATCTCACATTTATAACAGAAGGGAAACTCGTGGTTTCAACAGATAACAAAAATCAAATACACAGGACGGACAATACATCAAACGCTTCATCCGTTTCGCGACCTAGACGCAGTCACCCGACTAGGAACTGCGCTAGTCCAGAGTCCACTCTGCTTGGTCCGTGCTGCCAGACCTCTCATTCACACTTCATTCACATAATCATGCTAGCAACGTATCTTAGAATGCATTCCTTTCTATCTATTCTGACTAGTCTTTTTCCCAATTACAAAAAGGATGAGGGTTTCACCCGGCGAATTCCCATGCGGGGTTACTCGGCCCTTCCTTGAGAGCTCTCTTACCAATTCCCAATATCTCGAGATTACAAATTCCAAGTTCCACTGGCAGTACTGCTCTTTCTATTTCTGTCTAGACATACCAAAAACCCAGTCCTGTCTGCTCTGACCAGGCTGAATCATGATTCTCTATAACAACTGTACCTAGCGAATACTCATGCAAGGATTTTCAAACAAAGACTTAAGTCTTACCAAAGTTTGCAAACTGCAGTTCTAACTCATCTGTCTAGACAGGTTTTCAAAACTATACTTACCAGATCTGGTTCCCAAGCTTCTGAGTTGGATCCTGGACTCCCCCGGGTCGGAAGTGTTAGCCAGCTGGACTCAGTGCCTGCCGAGGCCAGGCAGAACTCCCTCCGATACAAGAGGATCGGTGGGCCCAGGGAGATTCCCCTGCGTCGGATTGGCATGGTTCCAACTGGACCAAACCTCAAGGCGAATTACGTGGATTTATTCACTTGAACACTATCCATCACTCGCACTTCTCGGCCAACGCACCAAGAATGTAGCAGCAGATAAGCATGCAATAAATAAATCCAGGAGTCTTTTCAAGGATCCAAGCCAGTTTAATGTGCACATGGCTCAAGCAATAAGCAATTTCAAAATGGCTGAGCAATGGCTTCTAGTAAAACAACAACTTTTATAGCTTTCTTGTCCATTCTAAGCATAGGCAAACTTTTCATTGGTCCCAGTACCCCTCTCACCCATCTATTGGTCCCGGTACTGATATGGCTACCCAATCGGGACTCTGGTCTGGGCCCAGCACCTGGTTGCCCCCCTTCTAGTCCCAATTACAATGGTCAGTGTCTCTAACTTGTTACTTCTCTCCTCCAAGGTCGCTGAGCTTGTTAAAACATATGGGAAGCAGGGCACTGTAACCTTGCTTTTTGCAGAGTTAATTAATTCCATAGAAGCTGTGCTCTCTTATCAGTACCAATTAGAGCTGTTTTCTGTCTTTTATAAGTTTCGTTTCTGCTTAGCTATGTTCAGTTAAACTGAGTTAAGTTTCAATTCTATGGTGTCATCATTCAGGGGGGTTTTCATTCCTCTGGGCCTAACTACAGGCTTCAGTTACAGGTCAAGCTGCTCAGGCCTGTCTGCTTAGTTCAATTAGCATGGATCATAGGCCGTCGCCTACCACACCTTAATGTTTCAGGCTTAGTGCTGTCTAGCTACTGACAAGTAAGCTCTTCCTCTGCACTAGCCTTTAATATTTCAGGTTTTGTGCTGTCTACCTCATGACAAAGTATATACTCACAATTGCAGATCTCTCTCCAGAAGTAACAGTCCCCTTTTTCTAGTCCTTCAAGTACATCACCCAATGTAGATATTGCAGTCCATATCGATTCCAGTGAGAAAGTCACAGGTTGCTACAAAGAAAACGAAAAAGGAAAATCCAATCTTGATGCCTCTGTAATTCCAGAGGAAGAAGGCAGCCCTTCTGTCACACTAGCTTGTGGAGCCTTCATCTCCTCACCCTCCAGATGCTCCGTTATGCTCCCTGCCTGAAGCCAAAACAGAGATCTCAGTCATCGGCTTAGATGCCGGGCTTGACCCGGATGCACTTCATCTGGGACAGCATCACGGCCAAATGTGGGATCGGCTGATCCAGAGGCACCAGGGCAAGGTAATCTGGCAGACAAAGTGTGTGTGTGTGTGTGGGGGGGTGGGGGGGGGAGCCGCAGCCCTGGTGACAGATCACATCCCAAGGAGAATGCCGAGCTATCCAGCCCTGGTATCAAAGCAATCGGGAAAATGCCGGTATGCACCTACAGACTCACCAGACAGGCTAAAAGGCATTCATGGGACCAGGTACAGAGATAAGCAGACCGGTTAATGTTAAATAAGGCCATCATGGCCAATGCTAAGTAAAGCAGAAATCTCAATATAGCATGGATTGATTATAAGAACGTTTTTGAGAGCGTCCCATACTATTGGATAATAAAGTGCCGTGAGATATATAAGATAAATCCTGGTTTGATAGAGTACATTAAGCTCACCGTGGCAATGTAGCAAACCATGCTATTTTTGAAGTATGAAGATGGTCAGTACATCATTCCTAACACCAAGATACAGCGAGGAATATTTCAGGGAGATTCCCTATCACCACTTCTGTTTTGTATGATACTTAATCCAATGAGTACTCTCATCAGCTCTTTGGGATATGGATTTAGCCTGAATCCTAAAGAAGGTGGTAACATCCCATTTACAATTTGTAGACAATCTGAAGCTCTCCAGTTCCAGTGACCAACAATTAACAGAGCAACTCTGTGTAGTGAAAAGCTTTTCTGATGACATCAGGATGACTTTGACCTAGGCAAATGTGCTAAAACAACTTATTTTTTAGAGGAAAACTGAGCAAAATGGAAAACATCTCCCTGGCTGAGGGCTGTGGCATATATAAGTATCTTGGAGTAGAGGAAGGAACAACACTCAAGCAGAAATTACTGAGAGAAAAGATTAGTAAAGAATATTATAGAAGATTAAAATCATTATTGAAAAGTAACGTAACATCACAGAACAAGATACAAACCATCAATCAGTTGGCAATTCCTGTACTCTCATACAACTTTGGGATTGTGGACTGGCCTCTTAAAGATCTTGAAAAACTGAATGTGCCAATAAGAAAACTCCTCCATGCTCATGAAGTAATTTACAAGATTCAGACTGTACACTGCCAGAGCTGCAGGAGGGCTAGGACTCAGAGATTGATTACACCTACAGAGCTACTATCATAGGCCTTCAGGCAGTATGGGGTTCCATCCAACCAGGAACCAGTTTGGATCGATCCTGCCACTGAAGGAGCCGAGTGGGTGGCAGCACAGCATGCGATTGCGTTGCCAGCGCCAAACGCTCAGCCTGCTGGCAGCCACTGCAGGACAGAAACTCCCTGGTGGCCTAGTGGCCTGATCCCCCCACCTACCAGTGGTTTGATAGCATCGGGGACTTCCCCTCCTGCTGCAGTCCCATGATGCCATCAAATCACTGGCGACTGGGGGGATTCCCACCAGTGCAGTGCCGGTATTAGGACGCTGTTTTCGGACCTGATCCGTGGCAGAAACTGTTTCACATGAACTAGGCCAAACCAGCCACATTCTACCTCTGCCTCCAGGTCTACATAACAGCATCACTGGATCCAAATATGCAAAAAGTGATGAGATATGAAAGTAAACATCCAGAATCTATCTCCAATGTCAACTTGGACAAGCGTTCCAACAATTAGAAGGAATGAGCAAGAATCCACAAGCACACACAGGAAAGGAAGCAACAGAATTTAAAAACTCTTCAAAGAATTACGTAGATCAGCAAACAAGTGACAAATGCACAAATACAGTAGGAAATACAAAGTGTTTCTACAGGAATCCTTTGTTGATCAAGAACGGACACATAAATGGTTAAAGATAGATTAACAGAAACCAAAGGATGAGAGATTGATAGTAGCAGCCCAGGACAGTGGATTATGGACAAGATGGTTTACAGCAGTGGTTCTCAGCCTAGTCCTCTGGGACCCCCAGGCCAATCAGGTTTTCAGGATATCCACAGTGAATATGCATGAGATAGATCTGCATGCACTGCTTCCACTGGTTTACAGCGAACATTGAAAAAACTGGCAAAACAGACATATGTCGGTTCTGTAAGAGACACCTGGAAACAGTGACTCACCTTCCTGAGCGTCCCTCCAGTCTAGTCCCGGAATCCTAGGGGGGTTGTCAACCTCATCCAGCAGCTTTGGAGACTGAGAAACGTCATGGCTGTGATGTCACTGGTATATAAGCCCCGGTAGCTCCTTTTCTCACCAGTTATCAGTCTCCAAAGTAGCTGGTGAGGTGGTGAGCCCAGGGATTCCAGGGCTCAACTGAGGAACAATTAAGCAGATTAGGTTTTCACATAGTTAGGGTTTGTTCAGGAGAATACCTTAAAAAATTATTTAGCCTTATTTGAAATTATTTGAAATTCTTTAATTTCTGGAAGGCACTTATTTCTGACCGTCGGTTGCTCTGAGGTCCTCGGGTCCCTTTCCCCTTGTTATTTTCATTCCTCTGCCCGCGGGGGTGAACTAGGAGCCGCAGTCTGCCTGGCTGTGTGCTGGGGGAGAGGATCCGCTGTTGCTTACCCGGTCTGGACCAGGAGACGGGAGGCAGTAAGCTGTTGTGCTCAGCGCGCAGAGGGCCTGCCTGCATGCGCTTGGAGCCGAGCTGCCCGTTTAGTGCTGTGCCGGGAGTTGCTTTCACTGAGGCGATTTCTGCAGTCCGGGGGCTTCCGGGGGCAGGAGAGCTTCCATTGCGGAGAATCAGCGGTTTGTCATTCATCGTGAGGTAAGAAGCTGCTTTCAGCGGCGTTTTCATTTTATTCCGGGGCAGGCTGCACCGCATGTAATTTGAGCGGGAAAACCGCTTCTTTCCATTGGGGGGACTTCAGAGGCCCATAGACGCCTTCAGCAGCGGCGTTTTTGTCAGTTTCCTTCAGATCTGGATCGGGGGGAACAAATTGGACCGTGGTGTCTCTAATATAAAAAAAAAACCATAACACAACTTTAAAGACACACATCATTATTTGTCTTTTGGGACACGGTATGCCTGCCAAGCAGCTCTGTCTGTTATGTGGAGCCAGGAAGAGTTCTGTGTCTCCGGAGGGAGTATGTAGGGGCTGTACTCAGGAGGCAGGAACTGCGGATCTTCCGCCGGAGGGGGTAGGTGCCGAGAAGGGGGGTTCCCTAGAGATGCTGGAGCCCATTATTGCCCCTCTGCCGACTCCTGAGTCACTGCCCAGTACTTCGGGGGTGCAGGATCCTCCACTGTCGCAACTGCCTTCTTCTGGAGCTTTGGCGGCTATATTTTCAGCTGATTTTTTGTCATTGCTTCAGAAGACGGTGAGTAGTCCTCAAGGGGGTCCAGTGGCAGGGCCTTCAGGAGAGGGGCTTAGTGGTAAGCGATCGGGTTCCCCCTTCGTGCCCGAGGTTGCGGGAGGGCTGCTGAAGAGGGCCAGGATTGAGAGGGATCGCTCGGAGCAGTCTGTCCTGTCAGAGGACATTCATGCAGAGGACGCCCTTCTGGATGACGGGCTGGAGGAGGATCTTGAGGAAGGTGAGATTAAGGATCAGGAGGATCAGGCTAGAGTAGTCAGAGTTTTCCGGCGGGAGGAGTTGCCGGCTCTTATAGTGGAATCTCTTAAGACTCTAAACATGCCAGCAGGGGGTCCGACTGAGGAGACGGCCTTGGAGGATCCCTTACTGCAGGCTCTGCGTAAGACTCAGAGGGCTTTTCCGGTGCACCGAGTATTTAAAGAGATGATTCAGGAAGAATGGGATATGCCCGAGGCCGCGCTAAAGGGATCTAGGGTGATGTCCCGTCTCTACCCCTTGCTGGATCAGGATAGGGAACTCTTTAAGGCGCTGAAGGTGGACGCTGCCGTGTCGGCGGTGACTAAGAAAACTACCATCCCAGTGGAAGGAGCGGCGGCGCTCAAGGATGCGCAGGATCGTAAGTTAGAGGCCTTGCTGAAGCAAGTTTTTGAAGCAAATGCGTTATCCCTGCAAGCTTCTATATGTGGAGCTTGGGTGGCTCGAGCCTGTTTGCGGTAGGCGCAGCGCATTCAGGCGGACGGCTCGGTGGAGGAGACCGAGGAGGCGTCCAGGTTGGAGTCCGGCGCGGCGTATCTGGCTGATATTCATTATGATCTCATCCGCGGCTTAGCGAAGAGTATGGCTTCGGTAGTAGCAGGTAGGAGGTGTCTGTGGCTGCGGAATTGGGCAGCGGATAGTTCGTCAAAGGCAAGGTTGAGTAAACTTCCTTTCCGTGGCAAGTTGCTATTTGGTGAGGATTTGGAGAAATTGGTGAAGGACTTAGGAGATTCCAAGGACGGTAGGTTGCCGGAGGATAAGCAAAAGCAGGGATGGTCTGGACCCGGTCTGCGAGGGCAGCAGCAGGATTTTTGACGTTTTCGAAACCCGAGGTTTAGTCAGGGACAGCGAGGACGTTTTCCTTCACGCGGGCAAGGTTTTCGGGGGTTTCGAGGGGCAAGCAGGGGTTTCACACCCGCTGCCTCTTCCTCCACTTTCAGAAAAACACAATGAAGTCAGGGGGGTCCAGGTGGGGCTGGTTCCCGTAGGAGGTCGTTTGCGGGAAATTTACCCTGCCTGGGCCCGACTCACTTCTGACCGGTGGGTGTTGGAGGTGATTCGAGAGGGTTATGCATTGGAGTTGCAGCGACCGGTGCGCGATTCTTTCATTCAGTCCCCGTGCAAGGCGAGCGCGAAGCTCCAGGCAGTGCAGGAAACGGTACAGCGGCTTTTGGATCTCAGGGCGGTGGTACCGGTTCCTGCCGACCAGTTAGGCAGCAGTCGATACTCAATTTATTTTGTGGTGTCAAAGAAAGAAGGCTCTTGGCGCCCCATTCTAGACCTCAAGAAGGTAAATCGCTGTCTTCGCGTATCGCATTTTCGAATGGAAACCCTCAGGTCGGTTATTGTAGCAGTCCAAAAGGGGGAGTTTTTGACATCATTAGACCTGTCAGAGGCCTACCTTCACATTCCAATAAGGAGGGAACATCAGAGATTCCTCAGGTTTGCTGTGCCTATGGGGCATTACCAGTTTCAAGCTCTTCCCTTTGGTCTGGCAACGGCGCCTCGCACATTTACCAAGGTAATGGTGGTAGTGGCAGCGGCTCTGCGAAAGGACGGTGTCAAGGTGCATCTGTATCTGGACGACTGGTTGATACGGGCCAAGTCCCGAGTGGAGAGTGTGGCTGCTACGGACAAGGTGGTGTCGTTGCTTCAGAGCCTCGGTTGGGTGGTCAACCTAGCGAAGAGCAAGTTGGAACCGTCTCAGAACCTGGAATATCTCGGGGCCCGTTTTGACACGAGGGTTGGCCGCGTCTTTCTCCCTCAGCAGCGCGGGCTCGTGCTTCGGCAGTTGATCACTTGATTTCTCATCATGCGCTGTCCCACCGCATGGGAGTATCTTCAGGTGTTAGGGACCATGGCGGCGACGCTGGAGTTGGTACCGTGGGCGCGGGCCCACATGAGACCGTTACAGCAGGCATTGTTGAGAAGGTGGTCGCATCAGAGGGATCCCCTGTCTCGGAGGTTGGTCTGTCCGCCGCAGACTCGTTAAGCCCTGCGTTGGTGGTTGCTTCCGGGGAACTTGGAGCAAGGCATGTCGTTGGAAGCTCCGGCCTGGATACCGCTGACCACAGATGCCAGTCTTCAGGGCTGGGGCGCCCATTGCCAGGGTCGGATTGCCCAAGGGGAGCGGTCAGTCCACGAAAAGGCTTGGTCAATCAACAGGTTGGAGTTGAGAGCAGTAACATTAGCGCTAAGAGAGTTTCGCCCATATCTTCAAAGGCAGGCCGTTCGCGTATTCTCGGACAACGCGACGGCGGTGGCTTACATAAATCAGCAGGGGGGCACCAGCAGTGTAGTGCTGGAGTCCGAGGCAGACCTTTTGTTCGAATGTGCAGAGAAAAATCTGGTAGCAGTGTCGGCAGCGCACGTCGCGGGGGTGGACAATGTGCAAGCCGATTTCCTGAGTCGCATGAGGGTAGCCCCAGGGGAATGGGTTCTACATCCGGACATTTTCACGATGCTGTTGCAGCGCTGGGGGACGCCAGTCATGGATCTTATGGCGACTGTTCAGTCGGCAAAGGTCAGTCGGTTCTTCAGCAGGAGAAGGGAGAGAATGTCCGAGGGGCTAGATGCCCTGGTTCAAGAGTGGCCGCAAGAGCGTCTTCTGTACGTGTTTCCTCCATGGGTATGAATCGGGAGAGTAGTACAGCGCATCGAACGTCACAAGGGCCGAGTGCTCCTCATTGCTCCGGATTGGCCTCGGCGACCGTGGTACGCGGACTTGGTTCGACTCTTGATAGCGGCTCCCTGGAGACTGCCAGTGCGGATGGACCTGTTGTCTCAGGGGCCTCTGTTCATGCCTCAAGTGGATCGATTCTCGCTTACGGTCTGGCTCTTGAGCGGGCGTGGTTAAAGTCCAGGGGGTATTCGGGGGCCGTGATAATGACCCTTCTGAAGGTGAGACGGAGATCTACTTCTCTGGCGTATGTTAGAGTGTGGCGTATTTTTGAAGCATGGTGTGTGGAAAGGAATGTGGTTCCTTTAAAAGCATCAATCCCACAAGTGTTGGATTTTTTGCAGGACGGATTTCAAAAGGGCTTAGCTGCCGCTTCGTTGCGGGTTCAGTTGGCGGCTATGCCTGTTACAGAGGTAAGGTGCAAGGTCATTCCCTGGGTACTCATGCAGATGTAAAGCGGTTTTTGCGGGCGGCGGTGTTGTTGAGGCCGCCACGTAGGCGTATCGTACCATCCTGGGATTTGCCGTTGGTATTGGAGGCGTTATGGAGAGCACCGTTTGAGCCCTTGGCGATGTCGACGCTGAAAGTTCTGACCCTAAAGGTAGTTTTTCTGGTGGCTATTGTGTCGGCGAGGCGAGTGTCGGAGTTGCATGCGTTGTCTTGTAGAAAGCCCTTCCTATCCTTCTCGGATTCTAAAGTGGTGTTGAGGACAGTGCCATCCTTTTTGCCCAAGGTAGTTTCGCGTTTCATGTAAACCAGATGGTATCATTGCCAGTTTTCACAGCTAAGCAAAAAGGTCGCGTGGCGGATCAACTGCATTGTTTGGATGTTAAACGGGCTTTAAAGGAGTATATCGCTCAGACAGCTAGTTTTCGGAAGTCGGACAGATTGTTCGTTCTGTTTGCGGGAGCTAGGCGCGGAGAAGCGGCATCTAAGGGCTCGATTGCTCAGTGGTTAAAAGAAGCGATATCGTCGGCATATCTTTTGCGAGGTCGTCAGGTGCTGCCCGATTGAGGGCTCATTCCACTCGGGCACAAGCTACCTCTTGGGCGGAGTGTAGCCTGGTTCCAGTGGAAGACATATGTAGAGCAGCGACGTAGTCTTCCTCTCACTCTTTTGTCAAGCATTACCGTCTGGATGTGCAGGCGGAAAGAGATACCCGGTTTGGTGCGGCAGTACTTCAGGCAGGGCTAGCAGAGCCCTCCCGTTGATTGTTTTCACTGCTCTGTTACATCCCCTAGGATTCCGGGACTAGACTGGAGGAACGCTCAGGAAGGTTAAATTAGACTTACCTGCTAATTGTAGTTCCTGTAGGAACTCCAGTCTAGTCCCGGGTCCCGCCCAGAGTGAAGGCTGCTAGAGGGCCTGAAGCGGAGCTGTGGTTACAGGTAAGCAAGTTTGTGGTTACCGCTGGGGGTTTAGTGGTACCTGGGGCGGTTACAGTAGGGGATCGTTGGGGTCCCGGCATGCTCGAGGTGGGGGGGCGGAGGACCTCATGGCACGGTTGGTTGGTATCATTTATGTAAATAGTTGGATCCTTGATCCGTCATAGTTAGCATGGCAAGTTTGCCTTATTATTGCTCTATATCTACTTACTTGTTGCTCCGGTGAGTCTGCTTTGTCAGTAGGTAACTGGTGAGAAGAGGAGCTACCGGGGCTTATATACCAGTGACATCACAGCCATGAAGTTTCTCAGTCTCCAAAGCTGCTGGATGAGGTTGACAACCCCACTAGGATTCCGGGACTAGACTGGAGTTCCTACAGGAACTACAATTAGCAGGTAAGTCTAATTTAACCTTATAGCAGGCTGTGAAGTTCTGATGGTGGAAACTTTCTATATAGAAAAGTACACAAAGTAGCACACCTCATTCACTGGAAACTCTGTAAACACTACAACATCACTGTGCCTGAAAAGCACTGGGATTATGCCCTAAGAGAATAACAGAGAACGAAGAGGTTATGATCACCTGTGATATTCCCATTCCGACAGATAAGAAACTGGATGTGAGGAAACCTGACAGGGTGATAAAAGAGAAAAACACCAGAATGGAATTAATAATCGAGGTGTCTGTTCCGAGTGATTATTCTGTGAATTGCGTGGAGAGGTAGAAGATCCTGAAGTAGCAAGAAAAGCAGTCAGATCAAGAAAATGTGACAGAAAGATACACTAAGAAAGGCAATAAGAGGGGAAAAAGCCATAGGGGAGAGACTGAATGAATTATTTGCTTCAGTCTTTACTGAGGAAGATGTAGGGATGTTATACATGAATGAAATGGTATTTAAAGGCGATACTGCAGAAGAATTGAAAGAAATATAGATAAACCGGGAAGATGTATTACAACTATTTGATAAACTGAAGAGTAGCAAATCACTTGGACTGGATGGTATACATCCAAGGGTGTTGAAAGAACTGAAATATGAGATTGCAGACCTAGTATTAGTAATCTGTGAACTATCATTAAAATCATCTGTAATACCTCAAGATTGGAGGATGGCCAATGTAACACCAATTTTTAAAAAGGGTTCCAGGGGTGATCCAGGAAACCACAGACTAGTGAGCCTGACATCAGTACCGGGAAAAATGGTAGAAACCATTATAAAGAACAAAATTACTGAACATGTAGCTAGTCATGGCTTAATGAGAGACAGCTAATATGGCTTTAGCCAAGGAAGGTCTTATCTTACTTATCTGTTATGTTTTTTTTGAAGGTGTGAATAAAGAGGTAGACAAAGATGAGTCGGTTGATATAGTGTATCTGGATTTTCTGTAAGCCTTTGACAAGGTCCCTCATGAGAGACTTTTGGCAAAATTAAAAAGTCATGGGATAGGAGGCAGTGTACTATTGTGGATCAGGAACTGGGTAAAAGATAGGGTAGGGCTAAATGGCCAATTTTCCTAATGGAGAAAGGCGAATAGTGAAGTACCCCAGTGATCTGTGCGGGGTTCGCTGCTTTTTAACATTTGTAAATTACTTGGAAATGGGAATAACGAGTGAGGTAAACAAAATTTGCAGATGACACTAAATTATTCAAAGTTGTTAAAGCCCAAGAGAATTGTGAAAAATTGCAGGAGGACCTTGATAAATTGGAAGACTGGGCATCCAAATGGCAGATGAAATTTAATGTGGAAAAGTGCAAATTTATGTACCTAAGAAAGAACAACCCAAGCTATGGTTACACGATGCAAGGTTCCACATTAGGAACCACCACCGCAGAATAAAACAAAGGATATTATAATGCCTCTGTATCATTCTATGGTGCGACTGCATCTTGAATATTGTGTGCAATTCTGGTCACTGTATCTTAAAAAGGATATAGTGTTATTAGAAAAGGTACAGAGAAAAGCCACCAAAATAGTAAATGGGATGGAAGAATACCCCTATGAAGAGAACCTAAAAAGGTTAGGGCTCTTCAACCTGGAAAAGAGATGGCTGAGGGGAGATATGATAAAGGTCTATAAATTAATGAATGGAGTGGAACGGATAAACGTAGATTGATTGTTTATGCCATCAAAATATAGAAAGACTAGGGGACATGCAATGAAGCTACAGTGTAACCTATTTAGGACTAATAAGAGAAAAACAGCGAGACTGGCAAACTGCCTGCACCGCGATTGGCTCTTCAAGTAGTTTGCATCACACGGTACAGGAAGTTTGCTAATCTCGCTGTTTCAAGTCTTGGTGAGATTAGCAAACTTCCTTCAACGTGCAGCTCAAACTATATGCAAAGCCAGTAGCGGTGAAAGAATAAACAACACTAAGACATTAAGTGATGATTGGGGAGGGGGAAAAGAGAGAAAAATTGGATGATGGCTGAGGGAGGGGGCAAGAGAAAGAGACAGACATCAGGTGATGGCTGAGGGAGGGGACGAGAGAGAATGAGAAAACAGATATTGGTTGATATCTGGAGGGGGCAAGAGAGAGAGACATCAGGTGATTGCTGAGAATGGGCAAGAGAGAGAAACATCAGGTGATGTTTTGAGGGGACAAGAAAAAGACACTAGCTGATGGCTTGGGGGGAAGTTATGAGAGAGAGAGAGACTGGTTAATGGCTGAGGGAGCTATGAGAGTGGGACAATGGGTGATGGCTGGGAGGGGGGGCTATGAGAGAGTTGTTTCATTTATTGTGCTTCACGTATTACCAAGTTACCAAGCCATGGTGTTATGTGAAGCAAAAAGGGAAGTTGACTCTGTTGCAATCGATATGCTGCTGACGACATATTCATTGGGGTTGGAAGGAGGCAGAGGAGGAAAAGGGTCTACTGCCTTCTGTTGGCACTATGTAACTGTACATTAAGATCAAATTTTTCAAACTTTTTTTCCCCCATAGAAAATAGGAAAACTGTAAATCAGGCTCTTAAAAACCAAAATTTCAATATATACCTTTTCGGGGGGTGGGGGAGGGGCAATGCGGCCACGGCCATGACAGTCGGCTCTTAAATGTTTAAGCTTGCTCCTAGATTGCAAGTGATTTTGTCAAGGCCTGGGATAAGGATCAGCCAGCTGATATTCTTCATCTGGATTTCCAGAAGGCATTTGACAGAATTCCCGATGAAAGACTATTGAGGAAACTAGCAAGTCATGGGATAGGAGGTAATGTCCTTTGGAGTGGTATCAAAAAATAGGAAAAAGAGTAGACACAAATGATCAGTTTTAGCAGTGAAGGAAGGTAAATAGCAGATCTGTGCCAAGATCACTTCTTTTCAACATATTTATAAATGACAAGTTCCTGGAGGAAAGGTCCATAAACCATTATTAAAAGGGACCCAGGATATCATTGCTTCACCCAATACAAGCATTGAGGAACCTGTGTCATTTGGGGAGACTGCTAGGTACTTATGACCTAGATTGGAAACAGGATACTGGGCTCAATTGATGGACCTAGGTCTGACCCAGTATGGCATATCTTATGTTCTTATGATCTGGAAAAAAGGAGTGAAATGATCAGATTTGCAGATGACATGAAATTATTCAAGATTGTTAAATCATGAATATATTGTGAAGAGCAACAGGAGGACCTTGAGAGAATGGTGGGGCTGGGTATCTAAATGGTATATGAAACTTATACAAAGTGATACATATAGGGAAAATAATTCTAAATAGAGATACACAATACTGGGTTCTACATTAGAAGTCACCTACCAGAAAAAGGATCTTGGAGTACTTGTGGACAATACATTGAATCCTCAGCTCAGTATACAACAGTAGTTGAACCCCCCCCCCCCCCTGAATGTTAGGAATTAAGAATATAAGATGAAGTATACTGGGCCAAACTAAAGGTCTACTGAGCCCAGTATTGCGTCTCTGAAATTGGCTAATCCAGGCCACAAGTATCCAGCGGTATCACTCCGAGTAAATCCATTTCTTGTTACTTATGCCCAGGAATAAATGGTAGTTTTGTCAAATCTGCCTGGCTAATGATGGTTTATGGACTTTTTCTCCAGAAACCTATCTTAGTCCTTTTTAAACCCACTTGAGCCTTCAGATGTACATGGGTCTTTCCTATGGGGAAATTTTTCTTTTAATTGGGCCTATTTCCGACTTGCTTCAATATCTTTTTTTTCCCCACATTGTCTCCTTCTGAAGTGGCCAATAAAAGGACAGAAATGGCTAGGAATGTGCTTACATGGCACCTCGAGGAGCTGTTGATGGCTGAGCTCAATAAATTCAAGACCAGCTTGGCAGACATTCCTCTGAAGAAAAGTTATTCTAACATCCCGAGAAGTAAGACTGAAAAAGCTGATGCCACAGAGACAGCACGGCTGATGATACAGTATTATGGAGAGGAATATGCTTTCGAAGTGGCCGTGAATATACTGCATGAAATTAACAAGAAGGATCTAGCCTTCAAACTCAGAGATGCCATAAGCCGTAAGTAGACCAACAGCATTTATTTGTTCTCAACCATGATAATGAAATGATGGTGAAATGTTTCAAATTTCTTAGTTTCCAAAGTTTTCCAAATCTTGGAAGCGATCCTTATAATGTTCTTCATCTAGTGTCATGAACTGATAAGCTAATGAACATGCATACCATGAAATGACTGCATAATACTGCAGAGCACCTTCCTCTGGTGAAATATGGCACTGCATTTTTCACTCTGAAGGTCTCCTCAGATTATGAACAGTTCTTCCAGTGGTGGTCTTGATTGAACAATTTCACTATAGCTAGAAATAATGCAAAACTATGTATATTTCCAACAATGATTTTCCTCTGAAGGCCTCTTGCAACTCAACTTTCAAAAGCACAGTCACTCAGTTGCAGTCAGTCTTCATCCCGACTCCTTGTCAGAAAGTGTATGGTTTACCTCCTACCTTTGACAAGGCCCCTCATCAGAGACTTTTGGCAAAACTAAAGAGTCATGGGATAGGAGGCAGTGTACTATTGTGGATCAGGAACTGGTTAAAAGATAGAAAACAGAGGGTAGGGCTAAATAGCCAATTTTCCCAATGGAGAAAGGTGAATAGTGATGTACCCCAGGGATCTGTGCTGGGTCCGCTGCTTTTTGACATATTCATAAATGACCTGGAAAAGGGAATAACGAGTGAGGTTATCAAATTTGCAGATGACACAAAACTATTTAAAGTTGTTAAAACCCAAGAGGATTGTGGAAAATTGCAAGAGGATCTTGATAAATTGGAAGACTGGGCATCAAAATGGCAGATGAAATTTAATGTGGATAAGTGCAAAGTTATATACTTAGGGAAGAACAACCCAAATTATGGTTACACGATGCAAGATTCCACATTAGGAACCACCACCCAGGAAAAAGATTTAGGCCTTATTGTGGATAACATGTTAAAACCCTCGGCCCAGTATGCAGCGGCGGCCAAGAGAGCAAATAGAATGCTAGGTATCATAAAGAAAGGAATGGAAAATAAAACAAAGGATATTATAATGCCTCTATATCGTTTCATGGTGAGACCGCACCTTGAATATTGTGTGCAATTCTGGTCGCCATATCTTAAAAAGGATATAGCGTTATTAGAAAAGGTTCAGAGAAGAGCCACCAAAATGGTAAAGGGGATGGAAGGATACTCCTATGAAGAAAGGCTAAAAAGGTTAGGGCTCTTTAACCTGGAAAGAGATGGCTGAGGGGAGATATGATAGAAGTATATAAATTAATGAACGGAGTGTAACGGGTAAACGTAGATCGATTGTTTACGTTATCAGAATATAGAAAGACTAGGGGACATGCAATGAAGCTACAGGGTAAACTATTTAAGACTAATAAAAGAAAATATTTTTTCATTCAACGTGTAATTAAACTCTGGAATTTGTTACCGAAGGATGTGGTCTTGGGCAAGCCACTTAACCCTCTATTGCCCATGTTCCCTGTAAGTATTAGTGTATGTGTCTCATATCCCCTCGTGTTAAATGTATCCCCCAATTGTGTTGTGACCACTTTGATTGAAGGATAAGGTGGTATTGTGGCGCTGCAGCCTCTAGGCAATCGCCTATAAGGAGCAGCTTGCCAACTGTTCTTTGTTAAACTAGCTTATTTCCAGAGCATATGCTGCTGGGACCTTTTTTGTAGTTGTGGTTAATAAGTAGTCCGAGTAGTTTAGGCAGTTCACAGGAAATTTATTTATTTTATCTTGTTTCATCAAACTTAGCAAAGTAAACTTCTCTTTGGAACATGAACCAGGTATAACAGAAATAGTGATGAGTAACTCAAATAGCTTCCTTCAGCAAACTTGAAATCAATGCTTTAAACAGTGCTTAGCAAATCAAACTTGTAATCCTTTTCTTTTCTTTCAGGATTCACAAACATTCAGAGCATTTAAACACAGTTCTGAATTCTTACTTTTAAACCAGCAATTCAGCTTTTCTTCTTATTAAACATAGGCTGTTGAGCAATCCATTATAGAATCTGAGTCATGGTCTAATTCAGATAATTCTGTTTCCATATCTTCTATTCCATCCTGAAACAGCTCTGGGTTTTTATCAGCATCACCTGGCTTCAGTTGTTGCATTAATTTAAACACTTTATCCCAGGGATTTCTTTTTCTCCTCACAAGGTTTCTATATGCATTGCAGGGGTTTGTATCTCTAGGCAAAACACTCACATGACTCTGCTGTCTCTGTTGGCTTCTATGCACAGGCTTCCTTTCAGGCTTTACAGAAGAATAAATCTCCCCTTCAGAATCCTCAGCAACCTCACTGCTGTCTGAGCTGTATTCTACAATTCTCCCAGAGTTCTGGCTCCTACCTTTACAAGGGCTTGCAAACTCTGTACAGCTGTACCTGGTAGAAGAACTGCCGTTAGAATCCTTTCTGTGCTGAGGGTCAGACCTGCTCTGCCATTCCCCTGGCTTTGGCTTCTGAACTCTCTGCCGTGATTCCAGTGTTTGCTCAGTCCAGGACTCCTTTCTGGACTCTGCTTCACCCTCTGCTTCTGTCAATCCTTCCCGTGCTCCCCGTACTTCCTGTCCTCCTCGTGCTTCTCCTTCTCGTGCTCCCCGTACTTCCTGTCCTCCTCGTGCTAACTCTCTTTGCTTCTGAGAGCTTAAATCTTTGAGTGTGAGAGGCGTTTCCCTAGCTCTTCCCCCCACGTGTTTCTCATTTGCATTTTGTGTTGCCATGGAGGCAGGGTGTGGTCTGTACTCAGCTCTCTGAATCATGTGGCTTTTCTCTCTGTGTTGATTTAACTGATTGCCTGCCTGAGCCATGCTTTGACTCAGAAGAAAAAGTTTTAAAAGCAACCCTTTTTCTATGCCTGTCAGTGTCCTCATTACCACAGTATACATAACTGTCTAAATAAATAAATGTAGTAAGGCTGTTAGTGTAGCTGGGTTTAAAACAGGTTTGGACAAGTTCCTGGAGGAAAGGTCCATAAACCATTATTCCTTGTCGTTCCTCCAGTTCAGTCCTCTACATCTGGGTTGTGCTACTCCTCCTGCAGCTTGGAGACTGGACATCACTGGATATAGTCTGCTGTCAGTTCCCATAAGCCCCAGTGTGTCCAGTCTTCACGCAGCAGGAGGATGTAGTGAGCCTAGAGTGCTGGGCTCACTGGAAGGACAGATAAGAAGCGCTAGCATAGTGTAGATTAGTTTGATGGGAGTGAATTTTTTGTTTCCTTTATATTCGCTATTTATTTACATTCATTTGGTTAGAGGGAAGTGTCTCTTTAAGAGCACAGCTGCTCCTGTGGTTAAGTTTGTTCCAGCTGCCATTTTCTGCCGGCCCTCTTTCAGCGGGGCTTTGGGGAGAGTAATTTCGTTACCCCTCAGATCTCTCCTACTAGACAGGATGGAGGAGAGCTCTGTACAGGAGCAGGGGCACTTTCTCCATGGGGTTCTTCAGAGCGGGGATCTGCCCGGCAGCGTCAGTGCTCTGACAGGAGGCTCACCGGCAGTTTCCTCACAGGCTCAGCATCAGAGGAACTGTGTGCGCTGGAGCCTCGTCAAAGAGGGGTAAGATTATTTTAAAATTCTTTTACAGCTGTTTAAGGATTTCGGCAGCGCCGTGCACTTCAAGGGACTGTGTTTGAGTGGCGGTTTCGCCGGCATCAGTGCTAGCTGATTTTTGGCGCCTTTTTTTCCAGTCAGCTTGGTGCGGCAGCCATTTTGTAGGCTCAGAGACCGCATGGATCCGGCTCCGGGGTGATCCCCTGGTCCCGGGCTCGCCCGACGTGAGTGGCTCCATTTTCGGAGCGTTGGAGGAGCAGTACACTTCTTTTTGTTTTTTGGCTTAGGCCTCGACGTCCCTGCTAATTTCCAGGATCTTCAGGCACTGTGAGGGCATAGAAGGGGCTCTGAGGAGAAGGTATTTGAGTCCCTTGTATTTCGTCCAGCGCCTTGCCAGAACCGGGGGGGGATCACGGTTCTTGGCAGATTGTGAGCTCTCTGACCCAGAACAGGGGTATTAAAAAAAATATATATATATAGGGATATAGAGCAATTTCTCTGGGTCTCTTTGCAGAGCTGCTACCTTATGGCATCACGGCCACAGTGCGTGGTGTGTGGAACGCGCAGGGGGACCGTGGCAGAGTCGGGGATCTGCAGAGGCTGTGCCGCGGTGTCCATGGATGTGGAACAACAGATGGAGACAAAGGCCAGTTCTGATGGGTTGCTTATGTCGTTACCTCCGGTTGGGGAGGGCATGGCGGCTTCTACCTCAAGGGGTGCGCAGGACACTATCGAGGGACTGCAGGGGCAGAGTCCAGTGTTAGAGGCGAGCTCACAGATGGAGGATTTTTGCCCGGATTTTGTATTACTCATGCATCAGGCCTTTTGCTTGCAGAGGCAGGGAAAGCTGCCGGATCCTGCGTCCTTTGAAGCAGATGCGTTGTCCTTGCAGATTTCCTTTTGCAGAGCCTGGGTGGCAAGGGCATGCCTCTGATGGTCTCAACGGTTGCGGCAGTCTTCTCAGTTGGATTCTGAGGGGGCGGCTGAGCTGGATAGGCTGGAATCCAGTTCGGCTTACCTGGCAGATGTGCATTATGACCCGATTCGAGCACTAGCTAATAGCATGGCCTCGCTGGTGGCGGTGCGCCATTCTCTTTGGTTGAGGAATTGGGCGGCTGATAGTTCTTCAAAGTCGCGTCTCAGCAAGCTTCCCTTTAAGGGTAGGTTGTTGTTTGGAGACAACCTGGATAAGTTAGTAAAGGAGTTAGGGGAGTCTAAATGGGGTAGACTTCCGGAAGATAAACCGAAGTCTGGAAGGTCCTCTTCAGCCTTTCGCGGGTCGTTTAGGGATAGCAGAAAATTCTGAGGCTCATGGCTGGGCAGCTTTCAGAGGGGCAAGTTTGCCCCCAGAACCCAGGGGTCTCGCGGTTTCCGAGGAGCAGGTAGAGGTTTCTCGGCGCCTACCTCCCAGTCCTCCCGCAAATCACAATGAAGGTTTGCGGGTCCTGACGGAAAGACAACCTATTGGCGGAAGACTTGCCAAATTTCTTTCCGCCTGGACCCGGATAACAACTGACCGGTGGGTCTTGAAGATTGTTCAAAGAGGCTATGCTCTAGAATTGGCAAGACCCATCCAGGATTCCTTCGTCATGTCCCCTTGCAGAAATTTGCAGAAGGCTTGGGCGATTCGTGGAACCCTCGACCGGCTACTGCGTCTGGGGTCGGTCGTTCCGGTTCCTCTGTCAGAATACGGTATGGGTCGATACTCAATCTATTTCATTGTACCAAAGAAGGACGGTACTATGCGCCCTATCTTAGATCTCAAGGGCGTGAATCGGTGTTTGTGAGTCTCGCATTTTCGGATGGAAACTCTGCGGTCTGTAATAGTCGCAGTCCGCAAAGGGGAGTATTTGACGTCCCTGGACCTCACAGAAGCTTATCTGCATATCCCGATCAGAGCAGATCATCAAAAGTACCTGTGGTTCGCCCTGCCGTGGGGCCATTACCAGTTCCAAGCATTGCCCTTTGGGCTCGCAATGGTGCCGTGCATTTTTACCAAGGTGATGGTGGTGGTGGCGGCGGCGTTGAGAAAGGAGGGAGTTTTGGTTCATCCCTACCTTGATGACTGGCTCATCCATGCGAAGTCGGAGGCCGAAAGTGTGCGGGCAACCGCCAAAGTAGTGAGTTTTCTGGAAGTCTCGGTTGGGTGATCAACTTAGCCAAGAGTCGATTGGTGCCATCGCAGGATCTCGAGTACCTGGGAGTGCAGTTCGACACGCAGAACTGCCTCGAGTTCCTTCCTCAGTGCCGTGCTCAGGGACTTCAGAACCTGGTTTGCAGATTCAGGGCTGCGTCGGCCCCAACGGCTTGGGAGTATCTGCGAGTTCTGGGCACGATGGCGGCGACGCTGGAGGCTGTTCCCTGGGCCAGATTCCATATGTGGCCTCTCCAGCGGGCGCTCCTTCGATGGTGGTCCCATCAGAGCGACTCGTTGAGCAAGCACCTCCCTTGTCCGTTCTCGGTCAGGTGCTCCCTGCGGTGGTGGCTACGACCCGAGGCTCTTCAAGCGGGAATGCCCCTGGAGCAGCCGGTTTGGCTTCCCCTTCTGACAGATGTGAGTCTAGCGGGGTGGGGAGCCCACTGCGGAGATCTCTTTGCGCAGGGCACCTGGTCGGGCCAGGAGACAGAGTGGTCAATCAACAGACTGGAATTGAGAGCGGTTCAGTTAGCTCTGCAGTCCTTCGAGTCGACGGTGACAGGGCAAACTGTGAGAGTAATGTCGGACAACTCCGCGGCGGTGGCCTACATCAATTGAAGGGTGGGACTGGCAGCGCGGCCATGGAAAAAGAGGCAGAGCTGCTGTTCTCCTGGGTAGAGGACCGGCTGCCGGTTCTGTCGGTGGCACACATTGCGGGAAAGGACAATGTGACAGCGGATTTTCTCAGCAGGGTGCAGGTGGACGCTGGAGAGTGGGAGCTGCACCCGGAGATGTTTGCGTTGATAGTGCGCAAATGGGGTCCACCGATCATGGATCTCATGGCAACTTTTCGGTCGGCAAAGGCGAGTCGGTTTTTCAGCCGGAGGCGAGAAAGAATGTCGGAAGGCCTCGACGCCCTCTGCCCCTGCTTTTGGAGTGCCGCCCTTTTGCTGATGAGCTAACTCAGCTTCCATGTAGCGTTCAGTCAAAAGGGTTGCCTCTCCCGTGCTCTGGCAGTTTTGCTGAATCAGAAAGGATTGTATCTCATTTGGCACCGCAGCCATAAACTGCTCTAATATTACCATATCCACCACCATATCTATAGTTTTCCCCTCTGGAGCCAGCCACTTTAAGGCTAAACCACAAATTCTCTGGCTTAAGGCCTTAGGCGTTTCTCCGGCCTTCAGGGCCGTGGCTCTAAACATGCGGTGATACATTTTTGTTAACCCTAAGCGGTCTCTAATTGCATTTTTCACTGCATTATAGTCCATAGCCTGCGCTGCTGGCATAGCTCTATATGCGGCTAGTGCTTCTCCTGTTAAGGAGGTTGCTAATCGCACTGCCCACTGGCTAGCTGGCCATCCTACAGCTTGAGCCACCCTCTCAAATGACTCCAAAAAGTCATCTATGTCATCCTCAGGGGAAAGCTTTCCAAAATTAAATGCCCCACTGTTGTGTGAGTCTACCAGACTGTCCATTTGAGGCATAGATGGTCCTGCTGGTGCCGGTATTCCTCCGCTTCCTTGTCTCTGGAGTGTAATAAGGGCTTCCACTAAGTCCAGGACAGGCTTTTGCTGCTCCTTCATGGCTGCAATCGCACTCTCCTGCGCCAGCTGTGCCAACTCCTGCTGGCGTTGAAATTGAGTAGCCATCCATTGTACCAGCTCTTTTGGATCCATGCCTTGGGATACCTGTAAGAGAAAAGAAAAACACCAAGGGTGGCACCACTCAACAACCTTTTATGCTCCCTCTTTTTTTTTCCAATCTGGTCCAGCCCACGTCTTGGTACCCTTTACCTTATTCAGGCGTTGACTCTCGCTTCAAAAGGTGTCCTTTTCCTGGTGCTCCAACCTGGACCACTCCCTCTTTTGGCCGACTCTGCCAGCGATGTCCTGCTGCTGCTTCCACCAACCTTCGGACTGTAAAATCCTTGCGGCTGTATATCCTGATATGGAAAATCCGGTATATCCTGAAGGGTAAAAATCCGTACAACTCCGCCACTGTCACGCCCTCACCACTCGCCTAGAGGGGCGTGGTTGCATGAGGAACTTTCCCCTTTCAGTCTTAACTTACTAATTCCCCACAATGTTTTCTGGGAAATGTAGTTTAATTGCACTATATATGGGCTTCATGTAGAAAGCTGTAGTCGGGCTCCTTGGGTAAGGCAATGACAGAAATTTATTGAGCACAAATAAGGTTCATAAATACCACATTCAGGCATACTTCTCCAGGCTTCTTCAAAGTACAACAGGTTATAAGCAAAACAAAACCCAAAACCAAAGTGCAGCTTAAAGTATTCTTCAGCTGAGAAAAACATAGCCTTTTAACAGCAAGGCTACCAGCTTCCTTTAGCCTTCTGGTTAAAGCACAAAACACAAAACAGGCTTTCTTCTGTGTTAGTTTGCCTTCTTTTCCAGTCTCAAACCTTTCCAGGCTGTTTTCCAATTTACAAGCAAAAACAAAAGCTCCAAACAGGAACAAACTTTCAACGTGCAAGCAAAGTTCTATTCAGGTTTTCTCAGGAAAAATTCAAGAGTAAAAAGAAAGCTTTTTCCTCACAGTTAATTTGGCTTCTTGCTGTCTCACTTCACAGGTAGCAGGTGGCTAACAAGCACAATTCACAACTCCAGCTTGTTCTTACGTCTTAGTAAAACGTCCCCTCTTTACCACGTGGGAATTTACAATCCATCTACCTGCTTCTTATGGTTGGCTTTCTCTAAGGGCTGGCTTTCCTTCAACACTTCTGTGGCTAAGGCTTGGCACAAAGAGCAATCCATGAGGGCGTCTTCCTCATTCAGCTCAGCATCAGGCTCTCCAAGCTGCATAGACTCTGACTCTCCTTCTGGCTCACCGGGCTCGGTTAACAGCCTCTCGTTAGAGCTGAGAGCGTCTCCTGCTCCTCTGCATTGCCCAGCATAAGTCAGGCTTCTCCTGCTCTGCTCAGCATTAATAAGGCTTCTTAGGCTCGTACCTGTGCCTCGGCTTGTATCAGCTTCTCTCTCTCTTTCTCCTCTTCTTGCCTTTGCCTCTGCCCTTGCTTCTAGCGTTCCTTCCACCCTCTCTCTTTCTCCTTTACTATAATCTAGCATAGGCTTATATCTCCAGGGTACTAGCCCCACCTCCTCTCTTCCCAGGTGATGGAGATCACTCTGCTTTCTGGCACCTGAGTAATCAGGGAGCTTACTGATGTAAGGGTCTTGGACCTTAGGTTTGTATTCACTCTCCCTTATTTCACTAGGGGAAACATGAAACCTGTTCCAGCTGGGGGTTTTCTGGTTCCTAGGTGAGGTTGTGGTTTTGTTACCCTGACCTTGCAAAAGGGGCCCTTTTACTAGGGTGAACGCTTTGCCTTTTTCCCTTTCCCCTAGGTCAGGGGTCTGCAACCTTTAAGACATAAAGAGCCACTTGGACCCGTTTCCGAAGGGAAAAAAAAACTGGGAGCCGCAAAACCATTGCGACATTTAAAACCCCAAAAGCCAAACTTAGAATGTACAACACTGTAGAAATAAAACTATAAATTGATTTCCTCTTGTATTAAATAAAGTGCAGACGTTAAAGATGCACATTTCCAAGAGCTGACATATTTCAGTTAATAAATTCAAAATAAAGAGATATTTTTCTACCTTTTGTGCATTTTTGTTCAGTTGCAATTGTTCCAGCCACTTTCTTCTGGTTTCTTCGTGTCTTCTGCTAACGCTCCATTGTCTGCTGTCCATTTGTCCTTTCTTCTTTCCTAGTTTTTTTCCATTCTCTCTACATCTGCTTTAACATACTAATCATTCTCCTTTTGCTCTTTCCTCATTCCTATTTCATCCACTCAAATTTTACCCCTCCATCCTCAATCCCCACTTACTCTCCCAATACCCGGCCAATTGTAGATTTTTCTTCCCTCCCACACAAAATATATTTCCCCTCTCCATTTCACTCTCCCAGCCCCATCCCATTCTAATCGTCCCCCAACATCAACTCCCTTCTAGCTCCTGCTCCACCCAGCATCCGCTCCCTTCTAGTCCCCGCATCATCAGCCCATTTCCAGTCCTAGCTCCCTCCCCTCACAGCCCATTTCCTTTCCAAGCCCCCCTCCCCATCAGCCCATTTCCATTCCAAGACCCTATCCCCATCAGCTATTTGCAGTTCAAGCTCCCCCTTCTACTCGGCCCATTTCCAGTCATAGCCCCCCCCCCTCATCAGCCCATTTCCTTTCCAAGCCCCCCTCCCCATCAGCCCATTTCCATTCCAAGCCCCCTTCCACTCAGCCCATTTCCATTCCAAGACCCTGTCCCCATCAGCTATTTGCAGTTCAAGCTCCCCCTTCTACTCGGCCCATTTCCAGTCGTAGCCCCCCCCTCATCAGCCCATTTCCTTTCCAAGCCCCCCTCCCCATCAGCCCATTTCCATTCCAAGCCCCCTTCCACTCAGCCCATTTCCATTCCAAGACCCTGTCCCCATCAGCTATTTGCAGTTCAAGCTCCCCCTTCTACTCGGCCCATTTCCAGTCATAGCCCCCCCCCCATCAGCCCATTTGCTTTCCCACCCCCCCTCCCCATCAGCCCATTTCCATTCCAAGCCCCCCTCCCCATCAGCCCATTTCCATTCCAAGACCCTGTCCCCATCAGCTATTTGCAGTTCAAGCTCCCCCTTCTACTCGGCCCATTTCCAGTCGTAGCCCCCCCCCTTCATCAGCCCCGGCAGGCTTAACAGAGCCGCGAGAGGGAAATACTACTCTCTTCGCGGCCCTGAAAGCTGCCGCTGATGGAGCTCAGAAGATGCTTTGCCGGGCAGATGGGAAGGGGCCGTGGGACAGTTGATTCTGCCGCTGCCACGCAGCGGCAGCAGCAGCAGAAGCCGGGGTTTTTTTTTTTTTTGGCCTCTGCATCGCGGGCCGCGTGTTTGAGACCCCTGCCTTAGCACCACTAAAATTTAATTACATAGAGTCTAGGGAGGAGGAGCGGGCAGTGTGCTCCGGAGCCGCGGCAAAGGTGAAAAAGAGCCGCATGCGGCTCCGGAGCCGCAGGTTGCTGACCCCTGCCCTAGGTCAGGATAGGCTTCCTTACCACAGCGCATTTTTGAGGACTGTTGTTCGCGTAGACAGATTCAGGTGGCCACGTCCTCAGTTTCTGTGGTGTTCTTACAAGATGGCCTTGACAAAGGGCTGGCGGCCAGTTCTTTGAGAGTGCAGTTAGCGTCGCTGTCCTGCTTTAGGGGCAAGGTATAGGGTACGCCCTTGGGATCCCATCCGGAGGTCTCACGTTTCTTGAAGGCGGCAGCTCAGATTCGACCGGCTCGTCGTATTTTTGTGCCACCGTGGGATCTTAATGTGGTGTTAAGGGTGCTGGTGAAGGAGCCCTTCGAACCTTTACGCCAGGCCAGAATTAAAGATTTGACCTTAAAGACAGTGTTTTTAGTAGCCATTTGTTCAGCGCACCGCATCTCAGAACTGCAGGCGCTATCTTGTAGGGATCCGTTTCTTCAGTTCTCCAATGAAAAGGTAGTTTTAAGACCAGTGCCGTCTTTTCTCCCTAAGGTCGTTTCCCTCTTTCATCTGAATCAAACTATGTCGCTTCCGGTGCTGCGTCCGGATGAAGAGTCATCGTCGAATCGTGGCTTGCGTTTTTTGGACGTCAGGCACTTGCTGTGTCAATATTTGAAAGTCCTGGCGCAATCCTTTCGAAAGACTGGTCGTCTGTTTGTTCTGTTCAGGGGGCTTCGCAAGGGCAACGCAGCAGTGAAAATGTCCATTTCTTGATGGATTAAGGAGACAATCGCTTTAGCTTATCTGCTTCTTGGAGCAGCTGGTTCATGAACCGACCAGAGGGGAAGCCATAATAGACCTAGTCCTTAGTGGAACACCAGATCTAGTGCAAGAGATAAGGGTGTTGGGGCCACTTGGCAATAGTGATCATAGCATGATCGCCTTTGATTTAATTAGTGGAGGAGGGATAGTAAGGAAATCCACAGTACTACCTTTTAACTTTCGAAAGGGAGACTATGATAAAATGAGGAAAACAGTTAAGAAAAAACTAAAAGGAGCAGTTGCAAAGGTTAAAGACATACAGCAAGCTTGGGTGTTGTTGAAATATACTATCTTGGAAGCCCAGACCAGCTGTATTCCACGCTTTAAGAAAAGTGGAAGGAAGTCCAAAAAACTGCCAGCATGGTTTAAAGGTGAGGTCAGAGAGGCTGTTGTTGCCAAAAAAGCATCTTTCAGGAAATGGAAAAAAGAGCCAAACGACGAAACCTGGAAACAGCACAAGCACTGGCAAGTCAAATGCAAGGCATTGATAAGGCAGGCAAAGAGAGAATTTGAGAAGAAGCTTGCTGCGGAAGCAAAAACACGAAACAAAGACCTTTTCAAGTACATTCGTAGCAAAAAACCTGTGAGAGTCAGTTGGTCCATTAGATGATAAAGGGGTTAAAGGAGCACTAAGAGGCGACAAGGCGATAGCGGAGAGACTGAATGAATTCTTTGCTTCGGTCTTTACTGAGGAAGATGTAGGGATGTTACCCATGACGGAAGTGGTATTTAAAGGTGCGGAAGAATGGAAGGAAATATCGATACATCGGGAAGATGTCTTACAACTATTAGATAAACTGAAGAGTAGCAAATCACCTGGGCCGGATGGTATACATCCAAGGGTGTTGAAAGAACTGAAATATGAGATTGCAGACCTGCTATTAGTAATCTGTGAACTATCATAAAATCATCTCTAATACCTGAAGATTGGAAGATCGCCAATGTAACACCAATTTTTAAAAAGGGTTCCAGGGGTGATCCGGGAAACTACAGACCAGTGAGCCTGACGTCAGTACTGGGAAAAATGGTAGAAACCATCATAAAGAATAAAATTACTCAGCATGTAGATAGTCACGACCTAATGGGAGACAGCCAACATGGCTTTAGACAAGGAAGATCTTGTCTTACTAATCTGTTATGTTTTTTTGAAGGAGTGAATAAACAGGTGGACAAAGGTGAGTCGGTTGATATTGTGTATCTGGACTTTCAGAAAGCCTTTGACAAGGTCCCTCATCAGAGACTTTTGGCAAAACTAAAGAGTCATGGGATAGGAGGCAGTGTACTACTGTGGATCTGGAACTGGTTAAAAGATAGAAAGCAGAGGGTAGGGCTAAATGGCCAATTTTCCCAATGGAGAAAGGTGAATAGTGGTGTGCCCCAGGGATCTGTGCTGGGTCCGCTGCTTTTTGACATATTCATAAATGACCTGGAAAGTGGAATAACGAGTGAGGTTATCAAATTTGCAGATGACACAAAACTATTTAAAGTTGTTAAAACCCAAGAGCATTTTGAAAAATTGCAAGAGGATCTTGATAAATTGGAAGACTGGGCATCAAAATGGCAGATGAAATTTAATGTGGACAAGTGCAAGCTTATGCACCTAGGGAAGAACAACCCAAACTATGGTTACACGATGCAAGGATCCACATTAGGAACCACCACCCAGGAAAAAGATTTAGGCGTCATTGTGGATAAGAACATAAGAACATAAGAAATGCCATACTGGGTCAGACCGAGGTCCATCAAGCCCAGTATCCTGTTTCCAACAGTGGCCAATCTAGGTCATACGTACCTAGCAGTTTCCCCAAAAGACACAGGTTCTGCAGTGCTTGTACTAGGCCAAGCATTGATATCCTGGGTCCCTTTTTAATAGTGGTTTATGGACCTTTCCTCCAGGAACTTGTCCAAACCTTTTTTAAACCCAGCTATACTAACAGCCCTTACTACATCCTCCGGTAACAGATTCCAGAGTTTGATTACACGTTGAGAGAAGAAATATTTTCTCCTATTTGTCTTAAATAGTTTACCCTGTAGCTTCATTACATGCCCCCTAGTCCTTCTATATTCTGATAGCGTAAACAATTTATCCACGTTTATCCGTTCCACTCCATTCATTAATTTATACACCTCTATCATATCTCCCCTCAGCCGCCTCTTTTCTAGGTTAAAGAGCCCTAACCTTTTTAGCCTCTCTTCATAGGAGTAGCCTTCCATCCCCTTCACCAATTTGGTGGCTCTTCTCTGTACTTTTTCTAATAACTCTATGTCCTTTTTAAGATACGGTGACCAGAATTGCACACAATATTCAAGGTGCGGTCGTACCATGGAGCGATACAGAGGCATTATAATATCCTTTGTTTTATTCTCCATCCCTTTCCTTATGATACCTAGCATTCTATTTGCTTTCTTGGCCGCCGCTGCACACTGGGCGGAGGGTTTTAACATGTTATCCACGATGACTCCTAAATCTTTTTCCTGGGTGGTGGTTTCTAATGTGGAGCCTTGCATCTTGTAACTATAGTGTGGGTTGTTCTTTCCTAGGTGCATAACTTTGCACTTGTCCACATTAAATTTCATCTGCCATTTGGATGCCCAGTCTTCCAATTTATCCAGATCCTCCTGCAGTTTTCCACAATCCTCTTGGGTTTTAACAACTTTAAACAGTTTTGTGTCATCTGCAAATTTGATTACCTCACTAGTTATTCCCTTTTCCAGGTCATTTATGAATATGTCAAAAAGTAGCGGACCCAGTACAGATCCCTGGGGTACTCCACTATTCACCTTTTTCCATTGGGAATATTGGCCATTTAGCCCTACCCTCTGCTTTCTATCTTTTAACCAGTTCCCGATCCACAATAGTACACTGCCTCCTATCCCATGACTTTTTAGCTTCGCCAAAAGTCTCTGATGGGGGACCTTGTCAAAAGCTTTCTGAAAGTCCAGATACACTATATCAACCGACTCACCTTTGTCTACCTGTTTATGCACACCTTCAAAAAAACAGATCAGATTAGTAAGACAAGATCTTCCTTGTCTAAAGCCATGTTGGCTGTCTCCCATTAGGCCATGACTATCTACATGCTGTGTAATTTTGTTCTTTATGATGGCTTCTACCATTTTCCCTGGTACTGACGTCAGGCTCACCGGTCTGTAATTTCCCGGGTCACCCCTGGAACCCTTTTTAAAAATTGTTGTTACGTTGGCGACCCTCCAATCTTCAGGTATTACAGATGATTTTAATGAAAGTTCACAGATTACCAATAACAGGTCTGCAATCTCATATTTCAGTTCTTTCAACACTCTGGGATGTATACCATCCGGTCCAGGTGATTTGCTACTACTATTCAGTTTATCAAATAGTTGTAATATATCTTCCCGGTGTAGCGATATTTCTCTCAATTCCTCTGCAGTATCACCTTTAAATACCACTTCAGTCTTGGGTAACACCCCTACATCTTCCTCAGTAAAGACCGAAGCAAAGAATTCATTCAGTCTCTCTGCTATAGCCTTGTCTCCTCTTACTGCCCCTTTTACCCCTCTATCATCTAATGGTCCAATTGACTCTCTCACAGGCCTTTTGCTACGAATGTACTTGAAAAAGTCTTTATTTCGTGTTTTTGCTTCCGTAGCAAGTTTCTTCTCAAATTCCCGCTTTGCCTGCCTTATCAATGCTTTGCATTTAACTTGCCAGTGCTTGTGCTGTTTCCAGTTTTCATCATTTGGCTCTTTTTTCCATTTTCTGAAGGTTGCTCTTTTGGCAGCAACAGCCTCTCTGACCTCACCTTTAAACCATGCTGGCAGTTTTTTGGACTTTCTTCTTCCACTTTTCTTAATGCGTGGAATACAGCTGGTCTGGGCTTCGAGGATAGTATTTTTAAATAACACCCAAGCTTGCTGTAAGTCTTTAACCTTTGGAACCGCTCCTTTTAGTTTTTTCCGAACTATATTCCTCATTCTATCATAGTCACCATGTTAAATCCCTCGGCCCAGTGTGCAGCGGCATCCAAGAGAGCAAATAGAATGCTAGGTATGATAAGGAAAGGAATGGAAAATAAAACAAAAGATATTATAATGCCTCTATATCGTTCCATGGTGAGACCGCACCTTGAATATTGTGTGCAATTCTGGTCGCTGTATCTTAAAAAGGATATAGCAATTTTAGAAAAGGTTCAGAGAAGAGCCACCAAAATGGTAAAGGGGATGGAAGGATACTCCTATGAAGAAAGGCTAAAAAGGTTAGGGCTCTTTAACCTGGAAAAGAGACAGCTGAGGGGAGATATGATAGAAGTCTATAAATTAATGAACGGAGTGGAACGGGTAAACGTAGATCGATTGTTTACGTTATCAGGATATAGAAAGACTAGTGGACATGCAATGAAGCTACAGGGTAAACTATTTAAGACCAATAAAAGAAAATATTTTTTCACTCAACGTGTAATCAAACTCTGGAATTTGTTACCGGAGGATGTAGTTGAGGCTGTTAGTGTAGCTGGGTTTTAAAAAGGTTTCGACAAGTTCCTGGAGGAAAGGTCCATAAACCATTATTAAGAAGTGACCGAAGATATCAATGCTTAACCCAGTACTAGCATTGTGGAACTTGTGTCTCTTGGGGAAACTGCTAGGTACATATGACCTAGATTGGCCACTGTTGGAAACAGAATACTGGGCTTGATGGACCTTGGTCTGACCCAGTATGGCATATCTTATGTTCTTATGTTGCAGGGGCGCTTGGCGCCGGCAGGGTTGTGGGCGCACTCTGTCAGAGCGCAGGCCACCTCTTGGGCGGAACACAGTTTGGTTCCACCAGCAGATATTTGTAGAGCGGCGACGTGGTCGTCGCTTCATACTTTTAGTAAGCACTATCGTTTGGATGTTTTGGCAGCGGGAGACGCCTCCTTTGGTTCGGCGATTTTGAGAGCCGGATTTGGGGGTGCCTCCCTATGATTACTGCTCTGTTACATTCCAGATGTAGAGGACTGAACTGGAGGAACAACAAGGAAATGATAATTACACTTACCTGGTAATTGTAGTTCCTTTAGTGACGACAGTTCAGCCCTCATTCCCACCCACTGGGGTATCTGGTTCGATTTGATTACAGGTAAGCGCAAAGTATTTCAAGTAAGTGATACTGTCTCTTGATTCCGTTCTGCTTCCTTTTCGCTGCTATCTGGAGAGGGCAGTTGGAAGCGGTATGGAACAAACTTGACTGTTTTAAAGTTAAGGTGTATAATGGTGGTTTTAAATGTTAGCTACTTATTTGTTGTTCTGTTGAGTATGCTTTGTCAATAGTTCACTGGGGCTTATGGGAACTGACAGCAGACTATATCCAGTGATGTCATTAGTTTGACATGTCCAGTCTCCAAGCTGCAGGAGGAGGAGCACAACCCAGATGTAGAGGACTGAACTGTCGTCACTAAAGGAACTACAATTACCAGTTAAGTGTAATTATCATTTAAGAAGGGATCCAGGATATCAATGCTTGACCCAGTACAAGCACTGTGGAACCTTTGTCTTTTGGGGAAACTGCTAGGTACATTTGACCTAGATTGGCCACTGTTGGAAACAGGATACTGGGCTTGATGGACCTTTGTCTGACCCGGTATGGCATATCTTATGTTCTCACAGACAGACAGCTCCAAGTCAAATGCGGCCCCCATCACTTCCCAACCATTCATAGAAACATAGAAATATGACGACAGAAAAAGACCAAATGGCCTATCTAGTCTGTCCTTCCATATCAACAACTACAACAGTCCCCTTTTTTCCTTTAGAGATCCTCTGTGTTTGTCCCATGCTTTTTTGAATTCAGTTACTGTCCTCATCTCTACCACCTCCACTGGGAGACTATTCCATGGATCCACCACTCTTTCCGTAAAGAAATATTTCCACAAATCACTCCTGAATCTATTCCCCTTCATCCTCATACCATGTCCCCTCGTAGCAGAACTTGCTTTCAATTGAAAGAGGCTGTCCCCCTGAACATTTATGCCACGGAGGTATTTAAACATCTCAATCATATCACCTCTATCCCGCCTTTCCTCTAAGGTGTACATATTGTGACGGCGCGCCCCACTGTGTCTAGGCGGTTGCCTAGTGGGGAGCGCCGGTCATCACTCTTCTTTATGTAGTTGTGGTTTTGCTTTGTCAGCAACCCGAATGGAAGAGGAACACAGGACAATTTGTTATTTAAATTGCTTTTATTTCTTTCTTTCTGGAACCAACTTTTGGCAAGTGACCTTGCTGAGGCAAATGACCTTGATAAGGCAAACAATATCTCCAACTGAAAATACAGGATATTTCTCCCTTTAGACTTCTCAGCAATATTTCTTCAAGCAGTTACTTCACTCTTGATCACTCTTTTCAGCTTCTTTCATTTACAAAGCAGTGTAACACTTTTTAAATGCACAGTTTTCCAAAAACTTCTGTAAGACAGTTTTTGACCTTTACTCTCAGCTGCTGCAGATTAGGATCTCTCCTGTGCTGCCTCCTGGTTTAAAATGCTAGCCCTGTTAAGCCTGGCTTCTTCAGAGATACAATTGGCTGCTTTAAACAATGAGGTTCATATGACTTCTTATCTGCTTTTCAGCTTGGCACATAACACCAGCACAGATATCTTCTTAACCTGTTACTCACAGCTTCTTATAAAAGTATTAAACACGGCTTATACAAATCCCACACTCCATGGATTCCGCAGAGGATATTGGAGAGTCTGAGTATGGGTCTACCTCCATTTCATCTGGGGTACTATAACACTCAGGGCTTGGGGTACGTTCTGGAATGTTATACTTCACTTCTTTTAAAAGCTTAAGAAGCTTCCCCCATCTTAACTTCTGGCTTCCCCTTTTTACCGGGTCAAAAGCTCTTGCCCTTCTTCCTCTGAGACACTCCTGTTCAGGACACACACAAGTTGCTTTACTGGCAGAAACCCTCTTCCCAACTGGTTTTCTGTACTGCCTAATCACAGACTCAGGACTTGAGCTGTTACTCTCAGAATCAGTCATATACTCCTAATGCTTTCCCCAGCTCCACTCATGCCCACAACCTTTGCACTTGCCTTGGGATTTATGGCTGGTCCCCTTTGAACCTCCAGGCCCCACAGCTTTATACTGCTGTTTCTTCCCTTGGTTCTTCTGGACTCTTGGCCTCTCCTCCTTGCTTTTAGCATGCAGTTTCCCTTGAGCACGTCCTCTCTCTGTGTTCCTGCTTGTGTCTCTCTCTTTCCTCGTGTCTCTGCCTTCCAGTTCTCCTGCTTCTGCTGAGGCTGAGCCTCTCAGCTCTCCTGCTTCTACCGAGGCTGCTGAGACTGGGTCACTTCCTGAGTGACGCAGCTTATATTTCCTGTAGCTTGTTTCCTTTCCTGGCCCCACCCTCTCTCTGCCTGCAGGAGCTCTAGAGGCTGGGTGTGGCTTCAAGCTATCCCTATTAGTGTGTATTCTAGCCTCTTTCCCTGCCTGGGAGCTATGCTGTAGTGAGCCCTTCCCCCGCTCATGAGAAAAACAACTCTTTTTCCCTAGTTTTAAAAGGCTCAGCTACCTGCGCATCACCACAATATTAAGATCCTTAAGTCTGTCCTCATATGCTTTATAATGAAGACCACTAACCATTTTAGTAGCCACCCTCTGCACCGACTCCATCCTGTTCACATCCTTTTGAAGGTGCGGTCTCCAGAATTGCACAGCACACTATACTCCAAATGAGGTCTCACCAAAGACTTATACAGAGGCACCATCACCTCCTTTTTTCTGCTAGCCATTCTTCTCCGTATGCACCCAAGCATCCTTCTAGCTTTTACCGTCGCCTTTTCTACCTGTTTAGCTACTTTAAGATCATCAGACACAACCACGCCCAAGTCCCGCTCTTCTTTAGTGGACAAAAGTACTTCACCCCCTATACTATATTGCTCCCTTGGATTGCTGCAGCCCAAATGCATGACCTTACATTTTTTAACATTAAATCTCAGCTGCCAGATTCTAAACCATTCTTCAAGCTTAGCTAGATCCCTCCTCATGTTATCTACACCTTCCTGGGTGTCTACTCTATTGCAGATTTTGGTATCATCCGCAAAAAGGCAAACCTTACCCGACAGCCCTTCTGCTATATCACTAACAAAGATGTTAAAAAGAATCGGACCAAGGACAGATCCCTGGGGCACACCACTGGTAACATCCTTCTCCTCAGAGTGAGCTCCATTTACCTGTACTCTTTGTCGCCTCCCACCCAACCAATTTCTAACCCAAGCAGTAACTTTAGGGTCCATCCCTAGGGTGCTCAGTTTGTTTATAAGTCGCCTGTGAGGAACAGTGTCAAAGGCTTTACTGAAATCTAAATACACCACATCTAGGGCTCTCCCTCAGTCCAACTCCCTGGTCATCCAGTCAAAGAAATCAATCAGATTTGTCTGACAAGACCTGCCTCTGGTGAATTCATGCTGCATCGGATCCAAGCATTTCAGAGACTGTATTTTATTAATATTAATCTGGCTATTGGTAGGCATGGGTAATTTGGAATATTTACGCTCTGTCTGCACCATATTCAAGGGCATTTGTGCTACTTTACTCTTTTTTGGAACCTCATTGTTTTCGGTAGTATCCTTCAAGGATACCTTCTTTCGAACCATGCGCTCTTGGGCGACTGTCGGCTTTCCCCTATTTTCTAGTTTAAAAGCTTCTCTATCTCCTTTTTAAAGGTTAATGCCAGCAGTCTGGTTCCATCCTGGTTAAGGTGAAGCCCATCCCTTCGGAAGAGCCCCTCCTTTCCCCAGAATGTTCCCCAGTTCCTAACAAATCCAAAACCCTCACCCTTGCACCATTATCTCATCCACGCATTGAGACTCCGGAGCTCTGCCTGCCTTTTGGGTCCTGCACGTGGAACAGGAAGCATTTCAGAGAACGCTACCTTGGAAGTTCTGGATTTCAACTTCCTACCTAAAAGCTTAAATTTAGCCTCCAGAACTTCCCTACCACATTTTCCTATGTCATTGGTACCGACATGTACCAAGACAGCAGACTCCTCCCCAGCACTATCTAAGATCCTATCTAGGTGGTGCGTGAGGTCCGCTACCTTCACACCAGGCAGGCATGTTACTAGGCGATCCTCATGTCCACCAGCCACACAGCTATCTACATGCCTAATGATCGAATCACCAACTATAACAGCTGTCCTAACCCTCCCCTCATGGGCACATGGCCCTGGAGAAACGTCCTCGGTGCAAGAAGGTTTTACATCACCTGGAGGACAGGTCCTAGTTACAGGATCACGTCCTGCCACACCAGGGTGATGCTCTCCTGTCACGTGACCTCTCTCCTCCATGGCAACTGGGATGCTGCCAGACTGGAGGTGGGACTTCAGGACTATATCCCTGTAGGTCTCGTCCATGTACCTCTCTGTCTTTCTTATGTCTTCCAGGTCTGCTACTTTAGCCTCTAGAGCAGTGGTTCTCAACCTTTTTTGTACCGTGACCCCTTTTACCGTTGGTCAACTTGTGGTGACCCCCAATGATAAAATCAAATGCGTCTCTCTTCCTTTACCGTTAACGCATTGTCGCTGTAATCATTTGTTGAATTATTAATATTATAGGCCTTTGCAATATGTTTTTATTTATAAAATACTTATTTAAATAATCAAAAACAACAAGTAACAATATTTGATTTCAAAATTATGATGATTTTGTAGTCAAATCACTAATATGAAATAAAATTATTTTTTCTACCTTTGTTGTCTGACCAATTTATTCTCTGATCATGCTGGTCCCGATCTGAGGCTTCTGCTTTCCTGTCTTCTCTTAGCTCTCTTTCTGTGGTCTATGGTCCATCTGCCAGTTCTTATCTCTTTTGTTTTCTTCACTTCTTTCCATCAGCCTATTTCCAGTCCCAGTAACCCTCCCCAGTATCAGCCCCTTTCCAGTCCTCACTCCCAGTACCTTCCAATGTCAACTTGCATTCCCATGACTGCCACTGGTGTCCATTCCCTTCCAGTCCCCCTCCTTCCCCACTGATCAGTCCCTTCTAGTACAAATACCATGGCAGCCCCTCTCAGATCCACTCCCTTTCAGTTCCATGCTCCCATCCCCTTGTATCAGCCCACTTGTAGCCTTAGCCCCCAGTTTTCTTCCAGGGTCAGCAGCTCTATCCTCCCCTCCCCACAATCAGCCCATTCCCAGTCAAAGCCCCCTAATCAGCTCACTTCTAGTGCTAATCCCCCTCAACCCCATTACCAGTCCTACCCCCCCCCCCCTAATCAGCCCAATACCAGTCCTACCCCCCATCAGCTCATTTCCAGTGCTAGTCCCCCCCTCAACCCCATTACCAGTGCTAGGCTCCCCTAATCAGCCCATTTCCAGTCCTAACCTCACTGATCAGCTCATTTCCAATGCTAGACCCCCATCAGTCCATTACCAGTCCTACCCCCCCTTGATAAGTCCATTCCCAGTCCTAGCCTTCCCTAATCAACCCATTACCATTCGTAGCCCCCCCATCTGCCCATTACCAGTGCTAGCACCCCCATCAGCCCATTATAATCCTAACCCGCACTGTCTCTCGCCTCTGTCCAGCATTTATCCCGTCTGTCCAGTATGTCCCCATGTCTCTCCCCTTTGTCCATGCCAGCCTACTCCCTCCATGTCAGCCCCCCTCCCTCCATCCATCCATCCATCCATCCATATCAGCCCCCATCCCTCCCTCCATGTCAGGCCCCTCCTTCCATCCGTCCATGTCAGCCCCCCTCCCTCCATCCATCCCTCCATGTCAGCCCCCCTCCCTCCATCCATCCCTCCATTTCAGCCCCCATCCTTCCCTCCCTCCATGTCAGCCCCCCCTCCCTCCCTCCCTCCATCCATCCATATCAGCCCCCATCCCTCCCTCCCTCCCTGTCAGCCCCCTCCCTCCCTCCCTCCCTCCATCCATATCAGCCCCCATCCCTCCCTCCCTGTCAGTCCCCTCCCTCCCTCCGTCAGCCCCCATCCTTCCATCCGTCCATGTCAGCCCCCCTCCCTCCATCCATCCCTCCATGTCAGCCCCCTCCCTCCATCCATCCCTCCATGTCAGCCCCCATCCTTCCATCCCTCCATGTCAGCCCCCCCCCCCTCCCTCCCTCCCCCCCTCCATCCATATCAGCCCCCATCCCTCCCTCCCTCCCTGTCAGCCCCCTCCCTCCCTCCCTCCATATCAGCCCCCATCCCTCCCTCCCTCCCTGTCAGTCCCCTCCCTCCCTCCGTCTGCCCCCATCCTTCCATCCGTCCATGTCAGCCCCCCTCCATGTCAGCCCCCATCCTTCCATCCGTCCATGTCAGCCCCCCTCCCTCCCTCCCTCCATCCATATCAGCCCCCATCCCTCCCTCCCTCCCTCCATCCATCCATATCAGCCCCCATCCCTTCCTCCCTCCCTGTCAGCCCCCTCCCTCCCTCCCTCCCTCCATCCATCCATATCAGCCCCCATCCCTCCCTCCCTCCCTCCCTGTCAGTCCCCTCCCTCCCTCCCTCCGTCAGCCCCCATCCTTCCATCCGTCCATGTCAGCCCCCCTCCCTCCATCCATCCCTCCATGTCAGCCCCCATCCTTCCATCCGTCCATGTCAGCCCCCTCCCTCCCTCCTCCCTCCATCCATCCATCCATATCAGCCCCCATCCCTCCCTCCCTCCCTCCCTCCATATCAGCCCCCATCCCTCCCTCCCTCCCTGTCAGCCCCCTCCCTGTCAGCCCCCATCCTTCCATCTGTCCATGTCAGCCCCCTCCCTCCATCCATCCATCCATATCAGCCCCCTCCCTCCCTCCATGTCAGCCCCATCCTTCCATCTGTCCATGTCAGCCCCCCTCCCTCCCTCCCTCCCTCCCTCCCTCCATGTCAGCCCCATCCTTCCATCTGTCCATGTCAGCCCCCTCCCTCCTCCATCCATATCAGCCCCCTCCCTCCATGTCAGCCCCCATCCTTCCATCTGTCCATGTCAAGCCCCCTCCCTCCCTCCCTCCCTCCATGTCAGCCCCATCCTTCCATCTGTCCATGTCAGCCCCCCTCCCTCCATGTCAGCCCCCCTCTGTCGATGTCAGCCGTGTTGCAGGTTGTCTGCCTCCCTTCGAATGCAGCCGCGGCTCTCTGCCTCTTAGGGAACCGCGGCTGTACCTGTAAAATCATTGCGGAGCCCTTCCGGTCTCGCTGGGCTCCATGCAGCATGGGCCCGCCTCCAAAGCAAGTTGTTGACCACTTCCTTTGGAGGCGGGACAATGCTGCACGGAGCCCGTCGAGACAGGAAGGGCTCCGCAACGATTTTACAAGTACAGCCGCGGTTCCCTAAGAGGCAGGGAGCCGCGGCTGCAGAAGAAGGCGGTGAGTTTGCCGGAGTTTGCTGCTGCCGCCGAGAAGCGGACTCGGCAGCAACTTGTGCACATCTTAATTTTTTTTTTTAAACTTGGTGGAGGCTAAGCGACCCCCGCTAAATCCTGTGGCGACCCCCGTTGGGGTCGCGACCCACAGGTTGAGAACCGCTGCTCTAGAGAAAGGACTTGTTCCCTGAGAACAAAGAGCTCCTTGCACTTAGTGCATACATAAGACCTCTCACCAACTGGGAGAAAATCATACATATGACACTCATTGCAAAAGACTGGAAAGCCCCCATCTCGCTGCTGGACTGTTGCCTACATCTTAGTTTAAAGCTTGTGTTTAGGTCATAAAATTCTGTATTCTCTAAGAGTTGGTGTAGGTGCTTATACTAATAAAAGTGTATCTAATTCCTCTAATATATCTTGTTCACCTGAAGCTTAATTAATCTGAGGTCCTCAATGTATGACTGATTTGGATAAAGAGCTGCACCTGAGAGCAGCCCCTTTCCTCTAAGATGTGTAAGTACCTATAAAGCTACAATTACCCCAGGGGCGGGTGGGTGTTGGGGAGGGAAATAAGACGTATTAAAAGAAGAGGGCTGTTACAAGGTACCCTGTCCTATACCCTCAGCAGGGGGGGAGGAGGGGGGTAGTCCCTCAGGTAGGCTAGAGCAGGAAAAAAAAAGTTTAAAACGCAGCAGGTTCTGGGGACAGAACAGGGAGAGAGAATTAATTTAAAGTAACAGTTAACCTGGCTACCACACAAAAGCCAGTTAGTTGAGAGAGGCAAGGTAAGTTATACAGCTGAGAAGCTGAAGTGCAAAACTAAAGGGAACAGGGAGGTGAAGTAGTATACCAATAAGACAACAATAAATAAATAATCAAGTAGACAGCTAGAACTCACAGCAAAGTTGTCACAGGAGTTAAATATCCACCTCTCTAGCAGAGCACTGTGAGGGCACTGCTCTTCTCAGAGCAGAGAGAGGCAAACAGAACTATTCACACGTGTGAAGAGGAGACAGGAAGAAGGCTATACAATACCTCAGCAGGGGGTAGTCCCTTAGGTAGGCTAGAGCAGGAAAAAAAAGTTTAAAACGCAGCAGGTTCTGGGGACAGAGCAGGGAGAGAGATTTAATTTAAAGTAACAGTTAACTTGGCTACCACACAAAAGCCAGTTAGTTGACAGAGGCATGGTAAGCTGCTATACAGCTGAGAAGCTGAAGTGCAAAACTAAAGGGAACAGGGAGGTGAAGTAGCACACCAATAAGACAACAATAAATAAATAAATAAACGTAGATCGATTGTTTATGTTATCAGAATATAGAAAGACTAGGGTACATGCAATGAAGCTACAGGGTAAACTATTTAAGAGAAATAAGAGAAAATATTTTTTCACTGAATGTGTAAGCAAACTCTGGAATTTGTTACCGGAGGATGTAGTAAAGGCTGTTAGTGTAGCTGGGTTTACAAAAGGTTTGGACGAGTTCCTGGAGGAAAGGTCCATAAACCATTATTAAAAAGGGACCCAGGATATCAATGCTTCCCCTATACAAGCATTGTGGAACCTTTGTCTTTTGGGGATACTGCTAGGTATGTATGACCTAGATTGGCTACTGTTGGAAACAGGATACTGGGCTTGATGGACCTTGGTCTGACCCAGTATGGCATATCTTATGTTCTTATGTTCTTAAACTGGAGTCTGACTTTACTTTAGAGCTTCAACGACGGGTGGCTGATCTCGTGAGAACTGCGGAAATGGGGGATTTTTAGACTTCTAAATAATGTTGATTTTTAATAGAAAACCACAAGAGAGTGCCGATCACTTATTTTTTGCCTAAAATACATAAGGAAACTAAGCAGCCTCTGGGCTACCCCATTGTATCTACTTGGGGATTGGTGCTGGAGCATTATTCTCATTTCATAGATATTTTGTTAGACCCTCGAGTAAGTGAAATCAGCTCTTATATTCAAGATGCAGCTCATTTATTGCAAATTCTGAATGAGACTACTGAACTGCAAGCCATTACTTTTTTGGCGACAATGGATATTGTGGCTTTATATACGCATATCCCTCAGTCAGTAACCCTAGATATCCTTATGGAGATGCTTCAGCACTGTCATACTAAGTGGTCTGTTCTAATGGAATTTTGTTAACAACATGCTGAATTAGTCCCATTTCACAATTCTTTTTCATTTGAAAGTGCTATGCGTGCCACAATGGCCCCATCTGTGGCTTCTTTATATGTGGCTCTGAGGATCGTTATATCTATGGCTCTCAGTTTTTGCCTCTATGGTATTTAGGCTTCATCATGGATAATATGTTAAAACCCTCTGCTCAGCTTTCAGCAGCGGCCAAGAGAGCAAATAGAATGCTAGGTATCATAAGGAAAGGAATGGAAAATAAAACAAAGGATATTATAATGCTTCTGCATCGTTCCATGGTGCGACTGCACCTTGAATATTGTGTGCAATTCTGGTCGCCGTATCTTAAAAAGGATATAACATTATTAGAAAAGGTACAGGGAAGAGCCACCAAAATGGTAAAGGGGATGGAAGGATACCCCTATGAAGAGAGGCTAAAAAGGTTAGGGCTCTTCATCCTGGAAGAGAGACGGCGGAGGGGAGATATGATAGAGGTCTATAAATTAATGAATGAACGGGTAAACGTAGATCGATTGTTTACGCCATCAAAATATAGAAAGACTAGAGGACATGCAATGAAACTATAGCGTAACCTATTTAATACTAATAAGAGAAAATATTTTTTCACTCAATATGTAATCAAACTCTGGAATTTGTTACCGGAGGATGTAATAAAAGCTGTTAGTGTAGCTGGGTTTAAAAAAGGTTTGGACAAGTTTTCTGGAGGAAAGGTTCATAAACCATTATTAAAAGGGACCCAGGATATCACTGCTTGACCCAGTACAAGCACTGTGGAACCTGTGTCTTTTGGGGAGGCTGCTAGGTACTTATGTCCTAGATTGGCCACTGTTGGAAACAGGATGCTGGGCTTGATGGACCTTGGTCTGACCCGGTATGGCATATATTATGTTCTTCGAGGGGAGGACTGGAAAAGGGAGCTGATATTGGAGAGGTTTACTAGAACTGGAAATAGGCTGATGGATAGAAGTGAAGAAAACAAAAGAAGAGACAAGAAATGTTCTGCAAAAGAACAAAGCAAATGCTGAGGGTCAACGTGGTCTTGCAATTTTTGCACTGTCTTCTTGATGATCTTTGTGGCGAAAGGGAGGCTTGTGATGGGTCAGTAGGAAGCAGGTCCAAAAGGTCAAGGGTGGGGCAGATGTGGGTGTCTGTTCAACACTCTGCTGCGCGGCTAATCTTCCGCCAGCCTTGTCATGCCCATATTACTCCTCTTCTCAAGTCACTTCATTGGCTCCCTATCCTTTTCCGCATCCAGTTCTAACTTCTCCTGCTGACCTATAAATGCATTCGCTCTGCAGCTCCTCTCTACCTTTCTTCTCTTATCTCTCCTTACAACCCCCCTCGGGAACTCCGCTCTTCTAGCAAACTACTTTTATCTGTGCCCTTCTCTTCTATTGCTAACTCTAGACTTCGTTCCTTTCACCTTGCTGCACCTTACGCCTGGAACAAACTATCAGTGTCTATATGCCAGGCACCTTCTCAGACCCTCTTCAAATCCAGGCTGAAAACTCACCTCTTCGCTGCTGCTTTTGGATCTTGACTCACCTGATCTCCTTTTTCTTTTCCTTTCCCCCTTGATTTATCCCTGCCTACACCTTCTGAGTTGTCTGTCTTGACTAGATTGTAAGCTCTGATGAGCAGGAACTGTCTCTTAAATGTCTGTGCAGTGCTGCGTATGACTTGTAGCGCTATACAAATGCTCAGTAGTAGTAGTGTCTTGAGGCAGGAGGACATCAGGCCCTATTGTAGAGATGCTTTGCTGGCATTGATCCAGCTGATGGGGCATTGATCAAGTGGGAAGGTGGTCGTGTTGAGCATTATGATGGTTTCAATCTTCTCTTTGCTGACAGTGTCAAATGTGGACCAGGGGTTAGGGGGGAGTATGGTGGTGGGATGAAATGGGTGGAATTTGGGATTTGGGTGGAATTATTTGTAGTTGGCAGCAAGTTGATGTGGGATGATGTTTGTGAGCTGATCTCGGGTTGTGGGTATCTTAGTTGCTTGACTAGGTCAAATAGTTTGTGTGGACAGTTGATGGCTGTGCTGAGTAGTTTGGTGTGGTAGTTCCTTCTTGCATCATCAATTGTGGCATGGTAGATGTTTAGTCTTTCCATGTAGCTTGCCCTTTCGGTGTGGTTTTCCTCCATCGTCTCTCTAATCTCCGGGGGTGGGACAAAGCTGCACGGGGTCCTTCATGGAGACAGGAAGGCTCTGCATAGGCTTCGCTTTTATTTAAACTGCAGATCACCAGCACAGCCATGGTTCTCTAAGAGGCAGGAACCGCGGTTGCAGGAAAAGGAGAGAGTGAGCTTGCCGCTGCCAAGACGTGGACTCGGCAGCGGCAGCAACTTGTGCACTTGGGTTTTTTTTTTTTACTTTTGAAGGCGAAGTGAGGCAGCTGTTTTGGGAGCATGTTTTGCTGCCCTAAAAACGTTGCCACCTGAGGCAGCCACCTCTCTCCGCCCCTGCCTAAACCCATGGCAGTCCAGCTTCCGTGCAGGACACAGCACCAAGTCTTGAAGGACTAGAAAAAGGGACTGTTACTTCTGGAGAGAGATCTGCAACTGTGAGTATATACTTCTGGTAATTTTCTAAAAGGAATTATTTGTATTAAAGCTAATTAATCTGTGAACCCACTATTTTTGTTAAATCAGTCAGGGCCTAGTAGCAGCAGTTTAAGTTTAAATTTAAAACACAGAGGAGAACTTTCTGGTTACATTTCATACCCAGCAGAGAGCTTGTAGTTTACATTTAATAGTCACTCAGGGCCTAGCATCAGAAAAGTACTTTTAGTTTTAAAACACAGAGCAGAACTTTCTGGTTACATTTCATACCCAGCAGAGAGCTTGTAGTTTAAATGTAATAGTCACTCAGGGCCTAGTAGCAGCAAAGTACTTTTAGCTTAAATTTAAAACACAGAAGAGAGCTTTCTGCTTAAATTTAGAACCCAGCAGAGAGCTTGTAGTTTAAATTTCATAAGAAGTTAGAGCCTAGCAGCAGCTAAGAGCTATAATTTAAATCAAATCAGAATTTAGCTTAGCACAAAAGGCAAAAGAGGGTCTTTACTCTTTGAGCAACAAATAAAGTCTTCTAGAGACCTTTACAAAGAGGCCTTCTACCTAGGGGGCAAGAGACCTGTGAAACCTTTTCAATAGGTGATAACACCAGGTGGCAGATCAAAAGGCCATTTTGAAAGACTCCTCCTATCCAAGCAAGGACTGTTAATTACCCAGGAGGTTGGTCACAGCTTACTTCAGCAGCACAGACATAAATAGCTCAACCAGAGCTCTGTGATCCTTTGTCTTGAAGGACTAGAAAAAGGGACTGTTCCTTCTGGAGAGAAATCTGCAACTGTGAGTATATACTTCTGGTAATTTTCTAAAAGGAATTCTTTGTATTAAAGCTAATTAATCTGTGAACCCACTATTTTTGTTAAATCAGTCAGGGCCTAGTAGCAGCAGTTTAAGTTTAAATTTAAAACACAAAGCAGAACCTTCTGGTTACATTTCATACCCAGCAGAGAGCTTGTAGTTTAAATTTCATAAGAAGTTGGAGCCTAGCAGCAGCTAAGAACTATAATTTAAATCAAATCAGAATATAGCTTACCTCAGCAGCACAAGACAGGGTACTGTGTAGCAGCCCTCTTTTAATAAGTGTTATTTCCCTCCCTCCCTACCCACACCTGGGATAAATCGTAGCTTTATAGGTACTTACACATCTTACAAGACAGGAGGTGCTCTCAGGTTAAGCTCAATACCCAAATCAGTCATACACTAAGGACCTGAGATTAGTTAAGCTTCAGGTGAACAAGGTATATTACACGTATTAGGTACAGTTTTATTAGTATAAATATCCATAGCAACCCTTAGTAAGTAAAGAACTTAGATCTAAACACAAACTTAAAACTAAGATGCAGACAGCAGTCCAGCAGCGGGATGGGGGCTTTCCAGTCTTTTGCATTGAGTTTCACATGTATGATTTTCTCCCTGTTGGTGAGAGGTCTTACGTGTGCACTAGGTGCAAGGAGCTCTTTGCTCTCAGGGAACCAGTCCGTTCTCTAGAGGCTAAAGTAGCAGACTTGGAAAGCATAAGACAGACAGAGAGGTACATAGACGAAACCTACAGGGATATAGTCCCGAAGTCCCACCTCCAGTCTGGCAGCATCCCTGTTGCCATGGAGGAGAGAGGTCACGTGACAGGAGAGCATCACCCTGGTGTGGCAGGGAGTGATCCTGTAACTAGGACCTGTCCTCCAGGTGATGTAAAACCCTCTCGCACCGAGGAAGTTTCTCCAGGGCCATGTGCCCATGAGGGAAGGGTTAGGATAGCCGTTATAGTTGGGGATTCGATCATTAGGCATGTAGATAGCTGGGTGGCTGGTGGACATGAGGATCGCCTGGTAACATGCCTGCCTGGTGCGAAGGTAGCGGACCTCACACGCCACCTAGATAAGGTCTTAGATAGTGCTGGGGAGGAGTCTGCTGTCTTGGTACATGTCGGTACCAATGACATAGGAAAATGTGGTAGGGAGGTTCTGAAGGCTAAATTTAGGCTTTTAGGTAGGAAGTTGAAATCCAGAACTTCCAGGGTAGCATTCTCCGAAATGCTTCCTGTTCCACGCGGAGGACCCAAAAGGCAAGCAGAGCTCCGGAGTCTCAATGCGTGGATGAGACAATGGTGCAGAGATGAGGGTTTTGGATTTGTTAGGAACTGGGGATCATTCTGGGGAAAGGAGGGGCTCTTCCGAAGGGATGGGCTTCACCTTAACCGGGATGGAACCAGGCTGCTGGCATTAACCTTTAAAAAAGGAGATAGAGCAGCTTTTAAACTAGATATTAGGTAAAAGCCGACAGGCGCCCAAGAGCGGATGGTTCGGAAGAATGTATCTTTGAAGGATACTACCAAAAGCAGAGAGGTTCCACAAAAGATTAAAGTAGCCTAAATGCCCTCAAGAATGGAGCAGACAGAGCTTAAAGATCCTAAATTACCCATGTCTAACAATAGCCAAATTAATATGAATAAAATACATTCTCTAAAATGCTTGCATACAAATGCTAGAAGTGTAAAAAATAAGATGGGAGAGTTAGAATATATAGCACTAAATGAAAGGTTAGATATGATTGGAATATCAGAGACATGGTGGAAGGAGGACAACCAGTGGGACACTGTGATACCTTGGTACAAACTATATCGTAATGATAGAGCTGATCAAATTGGTGGAGGGGTTGCTCTCTATGTTAGAGAGGGCATTGAGTCAGAAAGGATTAAAGTTCTGCAGGAAACAAAATCTGCTGTAGAATCTATATGGATTGAAATTCCATGTAAAAGGGGGAAGGCAATGGCAGTAGGGGTGTACTATCGAGCGCCTGGCCAGAATGACCAAATGGATGATGAAATGCTCAAAGAAATCAAGGAAGCTAACAAAAGTTACAGCACAGTAATAATAATGGGTGATTTCAACTACCCCGGTATCGACTGGGTCAGTGTCATGTCAGGACATGCTAGGGAGATAAAGTTCCTAGATGAAATAAATGACTGCTTCTTGGAGCAGCTGGTTCATTAACTGACCAGAGGGGGAGCCCTATTAGACCTAATCCTTAGTGGAACACCAGATCTATTACGAGAGATAAGGTTGTTGGGGCCACTTGGCAATAATGATCATAGCATGATCGCCTTTGATTTAATTAGTGGAGGAGGGATAGTAAGGAAATCCACAGTACTACCTTTTAACTTTCGAAAAGGAGACTATGATAAAATGAGGAAAACAGTTAAGAAAAAACTAAAAGGAGCAGTTGCAAAGGTTAAAGACGTACATCAGGCTTGGCTGTTGTTGAAAAATACTATCTTGGAAGCCCAGACCAGCTGTATTCCACGCTTTAAGAAAAGTGGAAGGAAGTCCAAAAAACTGCCAGCATGGTTTAAAGGTGAGGTCAGAGAGGCTGTTGTTGCCAAAAAAGCATCTTTCAGGAAATGGAAAAAAGAGCCAAACGACGAAACCTGGAAACAGCACAAGCACTGGCAAGTCAAATGCAAGGTATTGATAAGGCAGGCAAAGGGAGAATTTGAGAAGAAGCTTGCTGCGGAAGCAAAAACGCAAAGTAAAGACCTTTTCAAGTACATTCGTAGCAAAAAACCTGTAAGAGAGTCAGTTGGTCCATTAGATGATAAAGGGGTTAAAGGAGCACTAAGAGGCGACAAGGCGATAGCGGATAGACTGAATGTATTCTTTGCTTCAGTCTTTACTGAGGAAGATGTAGGGATGTTACCCATGACTGAAGTGGTATTTAAAGGTGCGGAAGAATTGAAGGAAATATCGATACATCGGGAAGATGTATTACAACTATTAGATAAACTGAAGAGCAGCAAATCACCTGGGCCGGATGGTATACATCCAAGGGTGTTGAAAGAACTGAAATACGAGACTGCAGACCTGCTATTAGTAATCTTTGAACTATCATTAAAATCATCTCTAATACCTGAAGATTGGAGGATCGCCAATGTAACACCAATTTTTAAAAAGGGTTCCAGGGGTGATCTGGGAAACTACAGACCGGTGAGCCTGACATCAATACCGGGAAAAATGGTAGAAGCCATCATAAAGAATAAAATTACTCAGCATGTAGATAGTCATGACCTAATGGGAGACAGCCAACATGGCTTTAGACAAGGAAGATCTTGTCTTACTAATCTGTTATGTTTTTTTTGAAGGAGTGAATAATCAGGTGGACAAAGGTGAGTCGGTTGATATTGTGTATCTGGACTTTCAGAAAGCCTTTGACGAGGTCCCTCATGAGAGACTTTTGGCAAAACTAAAGAGTCATGGGATAGGAGGCAGTGTACTATTGTGGATCAGGAACTGGTTAAAGATAGAAAGCGGAGGTTAGGGCTAAATGGCCAATTTTCCCAATGGAGAAAGGTGAATAGTGGTGTACCCCAGGGATCTGTGCTGGGCCCGCTGCTTTTTGACATATTCATAAATGACCTGGAAAGTGGAACAACGAGTGAGGTTATCAAATTTGCAGATGACACAAAACAATTTAAAGTTGTTAAAACCCAAGAGGATTGTGGAAAATTGCAAGAGGATCTTGATAAATTGGAAGACTGGGCATCAAAATGGCAGATGAAATTTAATGTGGACAAGTGCAAGGTTATGCACCTAGGGAAGAACAACCCAAACTATGGTTACACGATGCAAGGTTCCACATTAGGAACTACCACCCAGGAAAAAGATTTAGGCGTCATTGTGGATACCATGTTAAAACTCTCGGCCCAGTGTGCAGCAGCGGCCAAGAGAGCAAATAGAATGCTAGGTATGATAAGGAAAGGAATGGAAAATAAAACAAAAGATATTATAGTGCCTCTATATCGTTCCATGGTGAGACCGCTCCTTGAATATTGTGTGTAATTCTGGTCGCTGTATCTTAAAAAGGATATAGCGATTTTAGAAAAGGTTCAGAGAAGAGCCACCAAAATGGTAAAGGGGATGGAAGGATACTCCTATGAAGAAAGGCTAAAAAGGTTAGGGCTCTTTAACCTGGAAAAGAGACGGCTGAGGGGAGATATGATAGAAGTCTATAAATTAATGAACGGAGTGGAACGGGTAAACGTAGATCGATTGTTTACCTTATCAGAATATAGAAAGACTAGGGGACATGCAATGAAGCTACAGGGTAAACTATTTAAGACTAATAAAAGAAAATATTTTTTCACTCAACATGTAATCAAACTCTGGAATTTGTTACCAGAGGATGTAGTAAAGGCTGTTAGTGTAGTTGGGTTTAAAAAAGGTTTGGACAAGTTCCAGGAGGAAAGGTCCATAAACCATTATTAGGAAGGGACCCAGGATATCAATGCTTGACCCAATACAAGCATTGTGGAACCTGTGTCCTTTGGGGAAACTGCTAGGTACATATGACCTAGATTGGCCACTGTTGGAAACAGAATACTGGGCTTGATGGACCTTGGTCTGACCCAGTATGGCATATCTTATGTTATTATGTTCTTAATTATCATGGTCCTTTTGAGTGACATTCACGGTACTCTTGATTCTGGTAACTCTTTGGATCTTTCTTGTGTTTTGATCTCATTAATCATTATCCTCTGTTCTCTCATTTGCACTCTTGGTATATGTGGTAAAATTCATCAATTGTTCTAATCCATTTTGTCAAATCATTCCTTTGTCATTCAAATCACTAGTATATCCTCAGAGGTTCAAGTCTTGCCCCCGCTCTTTTTAAGGTTTTCCTGGGTGCCCTGCTTACCCTGGTTCACACTACCAGAATTGCTATTTATGTTTAGACAGGTGACATTTTTCTCATTTCTTCTATTGACAGCATTACCCCAGATCTTACTCTCATGAATCATTGTCTGACCATGGTCTCAGACTATTCACGACACAACCATCTGCAACTCAGTCCAGGCATATTTACTGCTACTATCTAGGCGCAACCTGTGACATTAACCTCTTTTTTTCAGGTACTTAAGTGTCTTGCTTGATACTAACTTCTCTTTCACCCAGCATATTAATCAGGTAATCACTTCCTCATTCAACTCGTTGTGCCATTTCCAGGCAATCCATCCCTTTCTCGAGACCTCTGCACAAATTATTGCTATTCTCGGTACAGTAATCTCCAGATTTGACTATTGTAATTCCGCCTATGCCAGTTTGTCAAGTCTCAGAAGGCTCCAAACAGTTCAAACCACTAATATTTGTATACTCTCATAAGTCCATAAATATGATCGTGTCACTCCACTTTTTATCCAGTATCATTGGCCTCCACTTAACTTTTGTATTCAATTTAAAGTTCTTTGGACCTTCAAGGCTCTGCATCACATAACTCCAGATTATTTGTCAGCCCTGGTTATACCCTACTGTCCAGCAATTCATGGAAATCGACTTTGTTTATCTTCTCCAGTCTGAGCACAGTATGAATCTACAAAGTGCTGCACCTTTTTCTTTCTTGCCCCCGTGCTCTGGAATGCCTTACTACTACTACTACTACTGAGCATTTGTATAGTGTGACAAGACATACGCAGCGCTGCACAGACATGTAAGAGACAGTCCCTGCTCATCAGAACTTACAATCTGGTCAAGACAGACAACACAGTAGGCGTAGGCATGGGATACATCTAGGGGGGGTGGTAAGGAAACACAAGGAGATCAGGTGAGTCAAGATCGAAAGCGACAGCGAAGAGTTGAGTTTTCAGCCTGGATTTGAAAAGGGCCAGAGAAGGTGCCTGATGTACAGATTCAGGTTGTTTGTTCCAGGCATAAGGGGCAGCAAGGTAAAAGGAGTGAAGTCTGGAGTTAGCAATAGAAGAGAAGGGCACAGATAGAAGGTCAGATAACCGTCATCTGATCTTTGCTTTCCGACATCATTGAAATGTTTTAAGGCAGAATTAAAAACTCATCATTCAGACAAACCTTTGAACTCCCAGGATAGGTTAGCCTAATCATTGATATGCCACGTGTTTTCCACGCCTGGAAAGAGAACACTAAGGGGTATGTTTACTAAACCGGGCTAACGGTTAACCCGGGCTATCTGCAACTAGGTCCCATTGAATAATATGGGACCTAGTTGCAGATAGCCCGGGTTTACTGTTAGCCCGGTTTAGTAAACATACCCCTAAGTACACCTGTCCCTCTAGAATGATTATCCTGCTGTTTGTTTCTTTTCTTCTATTTTGTCTTTCTTTCTGTCTGCTGTCCTATTAATTGATTGGGGTTCTTTTCACCTTCACAGCTTTTATTTTGGTTTTGTAAACTGCTTTGTATAGCTAGGAAAAGGCAGTATAGAAAGTTAATTAAACCATAACCATAACCTTTGTATAAGTCGCTGGTGCGACCTCATTTGAAGTACTGTGTGCAATTCTGCAGAGTACACCTTGAAAGGATATAAGAAGGTTGGAGTCAATGCAGAGAGTGGCTACCAAAATGGTCAGTGGACTTTATTATAAGGCACATGGGGACATATTAAAGATCTCAATATGTATACTTTGGAGGAAAGGCGGGAGAGAGGAGATATGATGGAGACACAGGAGGAAAGCCTCTTTCAATTGAAAGCAAGCTCTGCAATGAGGGGACATAGGATGAAGGTGAAGGGGATAAACTCAGGAGTAATATGCGGAAATATTCTTTATGGAAAGAGTGGTAGATGCGTGCAACAGTCTACCAGTGAAGATAGTAGAGATCAGGGCAGTATTGAATTCAAGAAAGCATGGGACAAACATAGAGGATCTCTAAAGGAAAAAAAAGGAGTATAGTAGTTGGTATGGAAGGGCTGACTGGATAGGCCGTATGGTCTTTTTCTGCCGTCTTGTTTCTATATGTCTAGGGGAATGATAAGGAAACACATAGTTGGAGAGAAGGAAACTAAGCGGATCAGGAGAAAGCCTCTTGATTTTATCATAGCTTAAAAAGCAAACTCGGTCCCATCCATAAACAGCCAGAGCAGTATGGCCACACTGTTGTTCGATGTGTATGTACAACAGCTACAATAAATTATTTTTATTTATTTATTTATCTATTTCTTCTATACCGCCCCTTCCAGAGATCAAGGGCGGTTTACATGTAACAGCTAACAATTGTATACTTAAGTATACTTTATTTTATTATTATTATTATTATTATTATACATTTGTATACCGCTACTTCCAGCGATCAGCAGCGGTTTTGATTACAGATTGGAAATTGTCAAATCATGACAGGAAATTTTTTGAGGTATAAACACATTGATTAGACAGGAAAGCACAGCACACAGAAAACTATTTTACAGGGAACATGGGCTATGGAGGGTTAAGTGGCTTGCCCAAGACCACAAGGAGCACCTGTGGGACTAGAAACCCCAGTCCTTCCGGCCCAAGGTTGCTGTCCTCTAGTGGGATTTGAACCCCCGACCTTGCGGCCCGAAGTACCTTGCCCCAACCACTAGGCCACTCCTCCACTCCACTTTACATAGAACGGTGTTTGTAACTATGTACAGGTAACATTACAAGGAACAATAATAACAGAACTAATTACAGGGAACTATTTACAATGAGCAGAGATCAACGTTATGTATACGACATTTTGAATGGTAAGAATGTTAGTAGTGAGAGGTCTGACTGAGTTAGTCATTCATTATTTCATGAGCTTTGTGGGTAAGTTTTTTGTGATTGCTGGGAGGTGGTTCCCTGGTGGTAGGGGATGTCAAAGTGGTCAGAGAAGAGGTAAGTTTTGAGTTCTTTTTTGAATTGGAGGAGGTCTTTTATCAAGCGAAGGGATATTGGTAGTTCGTTCCAGAGAGTGGGGGCAGTGAAGGAGAAGGCTCTAGAGCTTGTGGGTTTTTTTTGTTCTTCTGATTGTTGTTTGTATGTTGAGAGAGTGAGTTTCATTTTGTCTGCACGATCTTGTTTTTGATGGGGCGTGAAGTAGGGTGGATAAGTGTGAAGGGGAGATGTCATTAAGGAGTTTGAATGTTGTTAGTAGAATTTTATATTTTATTCGGCTATTTATAGGGAGCCAATGTAATTCTAACAGTATTGGGGTCACGTGGTCAGTTAGTCGAGCTTTTGAAATTACCTTGGCACATATGTTCTGGGCTCTTTGTAGCAGATATATATTCTTTAGTAGAAGCCCAACTAGGAGACTATTACAATAGTCGAAGTGGGGGGTGATGAGTGTACTGACTACTGATCTGAAGTCATGTGTGTCAAGGAGGGGTCTTAGGTGCTGTATTGTCTTAAGTTTATAGAATATTGTTTTCACTGTCTGTTTTATGTGAGGGAGCATGGTGAGGGCGTGGTCTATTATTACTCCTAGGTATTTTACTTCTTTTTTAACAGGTATAGTTGTTTTGTTTATTGTGATTGTTGTTGGGTAGGTGTCATCATCAACTGGTTTTCTTGATACGAACATTGCTTCCGTTTTTTTAAAGTTGATGCTAAGATAGTTGGTTTCAAACCAAGAGGCGGTCTTGTTCATGCATTCGGATAGGATGTCATATTTGGGGCTCTTAGAGTTAATGGGGATAGCGAGCATGATGTCGTCAGCGTATATAAAATGGTTGATTTTGTGTTTTTTAAATATACTTGTAATGGGTTGTAGGTACAAGTTGAAGAGGAGGGCGGAGAGGGCTGAGCCTTGGGGGATTCCCTGTCCCTGGGGGAATGTTTTGGATGTGTCCTGGCCTATTTGAACACGTATTAATCTGTTTGGTATGTATGACTTGAACCATTCAAGAACTGTCCCTCCTATTCCTAAGTTTTCTAGTCTATTGATCAGTATGTTGTGGTTGATGCTGTCAAATGCAGCGGATATATCTAAGAACATAAGAACATAAGAAATGCCATACTGGGTCAGACCGAGGTCCATCAAGCCCAGTATCCTGTTTCCAACAGTGGCCAATCTAGGTCATACGTACTGTCACGCCCCGTCGTCCGCCTAGGCAGTTGCCTGACGTCGGATAAGGTGTGATAATCACTTTCAATAGACTACCCAGTGCAAAGGCTCCTGAGAGTCGTAGTCTTAAAGCACCTGTAGTTGTAGCTAAATAAAGCTGGAGCCGAGTTGAAAGCAAACAGGAATATTTTTTTATTTTTAAGCCTCCCTTGGCATAGAGAACTTCAAAAAAAATGAAGCTTGGCAACACATGAAAAACTTGAAGCAACAAAACACAAGATAAGCAAATCAAAACAGCTTTCTTCAGCATTAAAGAAAAATCCTTCTTCTGACAAATAAGGCTTTTTCTCTCAGAATGCTCAAACACAAATGTTCCTTTCTTTTTCAAGGTAACTTCAAAACTCTTCTCAAGAAATAAACCTTCACTTTGTATAAACTTTCCAGAGCTTGTTCCTGGTTCTTAATTAGAGCACCTTGAGACTTTTAAAACGTTTCGTCTCATTCAGCATAGCACACTCTAATTAAAACTCTTCTAGCTCTTAAACGCTTTAGGTAATTCAAAAACCACTGTACCTTTCTGTAGCAGATATGAAAGACAGTTCTTTACTGGACTATCTGTGACAAATCACACTCCATACAAATCTCTGGCTCAATTAATGGAATCTCTTCTTCCAACTCCATTGCTTCACATATTGAACCGGAGCTGACTGAGACGTCATCAGCAGACACCTGTGCTCCTGCTCGTGGCACAAAATCTTTCTGCTTTTCAATTACTTCCTGGTTCTGTAATAAACTCTGCAGTATCTCTAACACTTTAGCTCTCTCCTGGTTAAAGACTTTTCCACTTGCTGGCTTCTGACTCAAAGCATGCAGCTTGTTGGATATTATGTCTTCCTGAGATTTAGCTTTGTTAAGATAGTCAGTTTTACCTTTGAGACGTCCTCTCATGCATGGCTCTCTGCTCCTGCTGAAGCCATAGGGTTTCAGGATATCTGCAGCCTGACTGTCTCCCCTCCAGGAATAAGGCTCCTGACCTGAATAAGGTTTCTCTTCAGCCTGTTCCTCTGAGAATGGGGTTAGTCTCCCTTCCTCTCCTGGGAAGTATGTAATGCTGGAAGCTCTTTTCCTTATAGCTGCACTCCTAGAGCTATCCTCTACATTCAACGCTGAGTTCCTCACTGAACTCTCCGGTGAACTTCTCGGTGAACTTCCTCCCGGTGAACTCTCCTGTGCTGAACTTTCCACTGAGCTTCCTTCCCGTGAACTCTCCTGTGCTGAGCTCCTTGCTGAACTAACTTTCTCTGCCCTCATGGGTTTATAAGCATGTGACTTGCTGCTCTCCTTCCACCCCGCCCCCAGCTGAGTTGCATCAACCCCCTTAGCTAATCTGGACCTGGGGCGTGGCTTCTGCCCAGCAAGTTCTGACAGACTATTTTTTTCAATGCTGACTTTGGTTTTAAAGTGAGCCTTTCTTTCTTTTTCCCTCTGCCTAGGGGAAATGCCCTGTATTCCCTCTATTTCTATGGGAACCTGACAGTCTTCGCCATCACAGTACCTAGCAGTTTCCCCAAAAGACACAGGTTCTGCAGTGCTTGTACAATATTGTATCTATAAAGAGTAGTAGGAAGCCTTGGTTGGTGTCATCTGTGCCTCTGATGAGAAGATCCATCAGTGCAATAAGTAGAGTTTCAACTCCATGGAAGGGACGGAATCCGAATTGGTGTGAATCAAGAGGTTTGTGCTCATCAATGTGGTCTTGTAATTGCAGTTGTATGGTTTTTTCTATTATTTTAGCAATAAAAGGTATGCTGGCTATGGGCCTGTATGAATTTGGGTCTTTTGGGTCGAGTTTATTGTTTTTTATGATGGGCGAATCGAAGTAAGTTTTAAAGCATTAGGCATGATGCCTTGTGAAAGTGATTGGTTAATTATGTAGTGAATGTTTTCAGCAAGGTCTTCTTTTGTGGATTTGATCCATGATACAGGGCATGGGTCAAGCGGGGAGGTAGTGGTATTGATCATTGTTATAATTTTGAGGAGGTGTTTTTGTTCGACCAATTGAAAGGTTGTCTATTTGTTGTTGATTTTCGTATTTGATTGTAGTATTGTAGATGGAATAAGGGGTTTTCTCTTTAGTTTCTCGGCAAAATGTGTTGCTAGAGTTTGTACACTTGTAGTGGATTGTTTGGGTTCTGAGTTTTGTGTTTTTGTCAATGTTTTCACAATCGCGAATAGTTCTCTCGGTCAATTGATGGTTAAATTTATTACTTTGGAATGGTAGTCTCTTTTTGATTTGTTAATTGCATTCTTATAATCATTGAGTATGCTTACGTACTTGGTTTTGTCTTCGTTTGATTTTGTTTTTCTCCATCTTTTTTCTTGTTTCCTCAGTTGTGTTTGTAAGTTAGCAAGGTCTTTTGTGAACCATTTTTCAGATTTTTTCATTTGTTTATATGTGAGTCTTGTGGGGGCGGCTGCTTCCTGGATTATTAGATTCCAATGATCTATAGTGGAGTTGATGTCTGGTAGGTTTGAGGTGAGTTTGGGCAGTACCTTTTCGAGAAATGTATTCTTATCGAAGTGGGTGAAACGTGAGTGGTGTGGTGTTATGTTTGTAGTTATTGAGGGTGTTTGTGCTAAGATGTGGAATGTTATCAAATGGTGGTCAGACCATGGTACTTCCGTTATTATTGGGGGGGGGTTGTAGTTGGTGGTTATTAAAGGGGGTAGGGAGGAATGTGAGATCTAATGAGTTGCCCTTCGTGTGAGTGGGGTCGTGGATTATCTGATTATATCCCATTTGTGTCATTGAGTCCATGAAGTTATCTGCTTGGGATTGGTTTAGCGATGGGAGGTTCTGAACACCTAGAATTATGAGTGGTTTGCTTTGAGATGCTGTGCATGTGATTTCAAGGATGGGGGAGAAGTTTTTATGATCAGCTGATGGAGGTCTGTAGATGAGGGCGAATGCAAGGGTTTTACTTTCAATATTGATGAGGTCCATGCCATCAACATTGTTTGAGTTTGTTAAAGTGTATTGTAGGTCTTTTTTTAGTGAGTATGAGAGCACCACCTCCTCTTTTCATGTCTCGGTGGCAGTTGAATACATCATATTGTGATGTAGTTAGTTGGTTTAATAGGATTGAGTCTGTGGGTGCAAGCCATGTCTCAGTAATAAACATAATGTCTGGTTTTTTATCTCTTATCATGTCAATGACGATTGGTATCTTGTTTCGTATGGAGCGAATGTTTATTAGGATGAGTTTTAATTTAGTACTTGTGCTGGGGGAGTCATTTACGTTGCCATGATGTTGAGGATTTATCTGAATTAGTCTAGGATAGTGTCTGTGGGAGTTGTAGCGTGGGTATTGATTAAAAGTGTGGGTGTAGACTTCCGGTTTAGCCACGGAGGGGGAACGACGTGAGTAGGCGAGCTCCGTCCCCGCACCCAGAACGGAGGGGTATTAACGGATCCCCGCAACCCCCTTTACAGGAAAAATGCCCAAGGTGGTGAGAGTGAAGCCGGGCTCCACTATTAAAGAGCTATACGCGGCGAAAACTGGGAGCGGGAAAGCGGCAGTGGCGAGCCCAGGCGCGAAACCGGCCCCGGCCTCTCCAAACAGCATGGACGCGACAGCTGGAGGGGAGAGTGCTGATTTGCCTCAGGTGGATGCGGCAGCTATCCTTCGCGAAATCCGCGAGTCCAAGGACGAGATTGTGGATCGGGTCTGTGGCCGGCTGGAGGAAAAGTTTACCGCACTTGGGCAGCGGCTGGAGGAGGTCGAAAACCGCGTGAGTCAAGCTGAGGATGCCCAGGCCTCCACAGACCGCGTGGTGCGGTCCTTGCAACAACAAGTTAGTTGGCTGCATGCCAAAACAGAAGACATGGAAAATAGAGATCGGCGCTCTAATTTGAGAGTCTTTGGGGTGCCTGAGGGCGTAGAAGGGGACAATGCTATTGCATTTATGCAAGATTTGTTGCTTACTTGTTTTCCGGATCCCCCCTCGTTGCCACAGTATGAGATTGAACGGGCACACAGGGAGCTGCGGCCTAAACCGGCGAATGGAGAAAAGCCACGTGCTCTCTTGGTAAAATTGCTGCGGTTTCAGGATCGGGAACATGTGATCCGGGCAGCTCGGAAGTCCAAGAGTGTACAATACAAAACTTGGAAAGTGTATGTCTTCCCAGACCTTGCCTCGGAGACGGTGAAGCGACGCAAGGACTTGTTGCGGCTGCGAGATCAGATGGCGCAGCGAGGAGTGCACATTGCGATATGGTACCGGCGCGGATAACGATGCTGGTTAATGGAGTGCGCAGATTCTTCGCATCTAAGGAGCTATTGGAGAAATACTTACAGAGTCGGAAGAGCCCGCCACGTGCTCCTGTGGGAAGTGATCAGGGAGCGGAGCGGGCGACCAGGAGTGGCGGAGCCGATGACCGGGGGAGCTCGGGAGAGTGAGGCCTTACATACAAGGACTTTGGATGGACTTTCAGGGGGGATAACTGTTGGATATGCTGTGTTGGGGAGGGGGTGGAGGGTGGCGGGGAGAGGGAAAAGGATTGTGGTAGTAGGGTGCGGGGGGCGGGAGGGGAGTGCATTGTGATGGATGTAGGGTGGCTAATGGAGGTCGATACTACACAAAATTGTGAGGGGCGAGGGGGAGGTGATTGGTGTGAAGGAGAGTGTGTGATGGGCTGCGTGTGTGCTGGGGGAGTGCTGCAGGACATATGGGTACGATACCAGGGGAATGGGGGGTCATAAGATTGCCTCATTTAATGTGAGGGGAATACACAGCCCTATTAAACGTAAACGGATCCTCACACTGCTGGCGAGCCACCGGGTAGATGTGGCCCTGCTGCAGGAGACCCACCTGGTGGAGACGGAGCAGGTTAAGCTGCAGGCCCAGGGGTTTGAGCAACTGTATGGTGCGCCTTACACCTCGAAGAAAAGAGGGGTAGTGATTTTGGTGCATAAACGGATGAAATTTGTGCCCTATGCCTCTGGGGGGGATAAGATGGGTAGGGTGGTATGGGTAGTGGGGAGAGTGGACCAGCAGGAGGTGTCCTTCTTGAACCTGTATGCACCCAACGGGCCGAAAGGTACATTCTTCCGAAAGGCTCTGCGGGAATTTGAACAGCAGGCCCGGGGGGTGATAGGAGGGGACATGAACTGTGTGGTGGGGCCAGAAGATCGATCTAACTATCAGCGGGGGAAGCACCGGCGGGAGGGGCGGGAGTTGAGACAGTGCTTGGTGGATTGGGGCCTGGTTGATATCTGGCGCTGGGAGAACCCGGGGACCCGCGGTTACACTTGTTTCACCTCACGCTTGGGGTGCTATTCCCGAATAGATATGTTTTTGGGGTGTAGGGGACAGTTGGGGGCTTTGGGGAATGTGCAATTACACCCGGTCCTTCTATCGGACCATGGATTGGTCACGGGGGAGTGGACCCCGGGAGGGGGAGGGGGGAACCCTTTGGGGGGTTGGAGGGGGAATATCTCCCTGATTCAGTCGGAGGAGGGGCAGGCAGGCCTGAAGAAGGCCTGGCGGGAATTTTTGACTTGGAATGATAACGGGGAGGTCTCGGATGCCACACTGTGGGATAGTGGGAAGGCATATCTGCGGGGACTGCTGGTGCAGCTAGGGAGCCGGCGAAAACGGGAGAGGGAGGCGCAGCGGCAGGAGTGGCTGCGGGAGTTGGCGTTGGCTCAAGGGGAGCACAGTAAGACGGGGTCCCGGGTGGCGGGGGAGAGGGCGGCCCAGTTGCGTGCGCGGGTGAACAGATTAGACGTGGAGGGCTTAGAACGGATAATGAGGGCGACCAAACGGAATTTTATGGAAGGGGGAAACAGGGCGGGAAAGCTTCTCGCGCGGCAGCTCCGACGTAAGCGGGAGAGCCGGGTGGTGGCGGTAGTTCGGGATGAGAAAGGGGGAAGAGTGGCGGAGAGTAGGGAAATTTGTGGGGTTTTCTGCCGTTTCTATGAACAGCTGTATACGGGGCAAGCAGAGGTCACCCCGGAGCGGAATCGGGATTATTTGGAGAGGCTTCCAGTCCCGCAACTTAGCCTGGAGCAGGCCGAGTGGCTGGGGCGGCCGATTGAGGTGGCGGAGGTACAGAGGGAGATCCGGCGACTTCCTAGGGGGAAGGCGGTCGGAGAGGATGGATACCCTGCGGAATTTTATCAGGTCCTGCGGGTGGAGATGGCGCCGTTTCTGGCAAGGTTGTTCACCGGATTGATGCGGGGCGAGCGTCTACCGGGGTCAATGACGTAGGCGAATGTGGTGGTTCTTCCCAAGGAGGGGCGAGACCCGGAACGTTGTGAGAATTATCGCCCCATTGCCCTGATTAACTGTGATGCCAAACTATACGCGCGGGTATTGGCGGGGCGCTTGGAGGGGATTCTTCCGGACTTGATTCATCCCGACCAGATGGGGTTTATCAAGGGTCGGGCCATCGCTGATAATGTGCGGCGGGCAGTGGGGCTGCTCCACTATATACAGGAACGACGCCTCCCAGCAGTGTGTGTGACCTTGGATGCCGAGAAGGCTTTTGATCGGGTGGAGTGGGAGTTTTTGTTCGCCATGATGGACAAGATGGGGCTGGGGGAAGGGTATGTATGTGGGGTGCGGGCGCTGTATCGGCACCCACAGGCCCGGATTTTGGTGAACGGACAGGGGTCGGATTGGTTTGCTCTCCATCGGGGGACGCGACAGGGGTGCCCTCTCTCCCCACTACTTTTTGCGATCGCCATTGAGGCGCTGGCTATCCGGATCCGGGCTCGGACGGAGATACAGCCTGTTTCGGTGGGTGCGGGGAAGCATAAGATTCTGCTGTACGCCGACGACACATTATTATTTATGGCAAACCCGGTGGGGTTTCTCCCGGCGCTGGTGGAGGAGTTGGAACTGTTCGCGGTGGTATCGGGATTTAAGGTTAACATGGCTAAAACGGAGGCGTTGGCTCTTGGTGGTTTTCGGCGGGAGGACTGTCGGGATTTTCCCTTCAAATGGGCGCCTGGGCACTTTAAATACTTGGGAGTCCAGCTGCCGGCGGACCCTGGTCGCCTATTTGAACTCAATTATCAACCGCTGGGGGGTAAGATTAGTAGTCTGTTGGCGGGGTGGAAAGACCTGCAACTGAGTTGGGTGGGGAGGGTAGAAGCTTTCAAGATGAGTGTCCTCCCCAAGTTTCTCTATTAGTTTGTGCAGTTGCCAGTGTGGATTCCGGGGGGGATGCTCCAGAAGTGGGAGGGAATGATTCATAGATTTATTTGGAAGGGCCGGAAGGCTACGATTCGGCCCAGCCAACTCCATCTGGCCAAAGACTGCGGGGGGGGTCCGACTGCCATCGTTGCGGTGGTATCACCGGGCAGGCATTTTGAAGGCGTGGAGGGCTCACTACCGGAGGGGGGGAGAAGCAGCGTGGGTGGGTCTGGAAACTACTGTGATGGAGGCACCCTCACTGAACCAATGGTTAGGTAGTTCGGCAGGCTTGACTGTGGGGAGTCGGGGGAGGGGGCATCCCTTCTTGGGGGCGATGTGGAAACTCTATCAGCAGGGGGAAGGGCAGAAGTGGTTCCCCAGCCCCGTTTCGGCCTGGACCAGGGTAGGGGATATTTTCTCCTTTGGAGGGGCAGCTTGGCTGCAGGATACGATTGTCAAACTGGGGGATTGTCTGGTGCAAGGGGAGGTAGGGTCCCATAGGGAGCTGGAACGTAAGGCGCGGAGTCCCATTCCCTTTTATCAATACTTTCAGGTTCGTCACTTTCTGCAGACGGGTGCGAATCTTCGTTGGATTCGTCGCCCGAGTACTGCCATGGAAGACACGCTGTTCCGTGGGAATAAGGATCAAGGCATAGTCGCTAAGATCTATAGGGTGTTGTTGGAAGAGGCGGCGGAGATGGAGGAGGGAGCCGTGGGGGGGGCATCGGAGGAGGTGGCATCTGTGGGTGGGGGAGGAATGGGAAGAGGCACAGTGGCAGCGGATTTATAGGTCGATTTATAAGACCACGGGGATTGCTTCGTGGCGGCAAACCCAATTGCAAATATTACATGGGGCATATATTACTCCGAGCCGACTGGCTTGGCGGAGAGGGCTGAGCTTGGGGTTGTGTTGGCGGGGATGTGGTGAGCGGGGAGACTTCCTCCACATGTGGTGGGGCTGCCGGGTTATTCGAGAATTCTGGCAGGCGGTGAGGGGGGGGGGGGGTTGCTCCGGGGGTGTGGGGACTCTGCCTTAGGGAGGGGAGGGGGGTTGGAGGGGGGTCCCCGGGTTTGGGTGCTGGGGGGTGCCCCTCTGGTGGTGGGGGGTAGATGGACCCACCTGCGGGAGGCTAAGATGCTTCTAGCAGCGCGGCTGGCAATTACCTGGCGCTGGAAATGGGAGAAGGGGCCGAGCGTGGAGGATTGGTGGAGTAAGGTGGAGGAGATGATTCAGTTTGACAAACTGACTTATCGGTTGAGGGGGCGGGAATGGGAATTCCATAAAATCTGGGATCCGTACCTGCAGAATCCCTTGGGAAGTACTGGAAGGATGGGATAAGGGGAGGTGGTTTAGCATGCTCAGCGCACACAAAGCACACACAAAGCACACGCAAAGCACACGATTCACATTCACACACTGTATCAGGTTCGGGGGCAATATGATTGGATTAATTTTAATTGTTGTATAAATGTTATCTAGTTCTGTTGGTTGTTTAGGGATTGTTGGTTTCCCTGATTTGTTCTGTTTTTTCTCTATTTTAGCGTTGTGGTTTGAGGCTGTTGGTGGGGGACAGCGATGTGGCCCCGTCCCCCAGGGGCTGATAGCCGGGGGGGGGGGGGGGGGTACTGGGAAGGCAGATGTATCTGTTAGTATTGTGTGATGATTTTACCCTGCCTTTCACATGCTTAATAAAAACAAAGTTTCAAAAAAAAAAAAAAGTGTGGGTGTATATTGGGGCGTGTGCTAGGATTCGGTTAGGGTTATGAATGACGGGGATGCTATTATATGGGATGTGGTTGGTTTTGTATGTGTATGAGTGTTGTATCAGGAGAGCTGCTACTAGGAGAGGAAGGGGAAGGCTTTTAAATTTTATGGAGGCCATTTTGTATTTTAGTGAGGTGATTGAGTGTAGGAGAGACCTATGTGGAAGAGGGCTGGTAGATGTAAGGTTAGGTATTGTATGGTAGTATCAGGTGGGTACAAATATACTTGGTACAATTTAAATGGTACAATGTCTATGCAGTTCTAGAATATAGGTTGGAACACAATTTCTATGCAGTTCTAGGATATAGGTTGGAACACAATTTCTATGCAGTTCTAGTATATGCAGTTCTAGGATATAGGTTGTAAGGTAGATTTTTCAGGTATACTTCTAGTCAAATAAATTAAATTGGGTAAGTGAGTTTAAGTATAAGATTGAAACAGTACGGTTCATTGTGTGATTTTAGGCATTTCTAAGCAAGCAACTAATTATTGTAGTGTTGAGTGGATACAGAGTTCAACGGTACAATTCTTATTGCAATTTGAGGTAGCTCTAAGCGAGTGAATAGTTATAATGTAGCGTTAGGTGGATACAAAGTAGACGATACAATTCTTATTGCAATTACAAGCAGTTCTAAGCATGCAGGTGATTATATAGCATATAATTGTGCTAGTCTGATGTGGTGGTCTTACAATAGTACTTTAAGGTATAACTATAATTATAACCAAGGACAATATGCACATGAAATTAATTACAGCTGTACTGCTTCCTTTCCAGTTTCTTCAGAAAGAAGCAAGGAGAGTGTGCCCACGATGGGTGTAGGAATGACAGCAAGGCTCTGTATTTCAAAACAACTAAGGAATCAGGTGACTGTAAAAGGTCAGTGACATAATGGCTGGTGACCCCGATACCCTTCTCTCTTCTTCAATTGAAACCTCCTCAGTCCAGATAGTGTTGATGTGCGCTGTGCTTCTTGGCAAGTCTGCTTCCACTTCCTCCAGAATGACGAATATGCTGGTAGCATTGTTATTTGTATTTACCCAGCATCCCTCACTGCCCATCTCTGCCAGGGCAATCATCCTCATGCCTTGAATGACAAAAAAGCAAAGAGGCCATTGAAGATGGTCAGGAGGGGGAATTCGCCCAAAGCACATGCACAGAAAGAAAGGAGACCTCACCATACACCCTGAGGGGAAAAACTATTCCCCTTACATATGCAGAGAGGAGAAACCCCAGGAGGACACCATATCACAACAAGGTTAAGTGTAAGGGAATGGAGGCTCTGATTTTAAACTCCAACCTTGGATTTTCATATTCTCGTCATGGGAAACTAAGCTCTAACTACAATCTGGCACTACCTAACCCTCCTCTCATGCAATTTGAGCTCCAGCTGTAATCCTGAAATTATCAAACTCTCCTTCTGTGAGGACTGAGCTCTGCTTCAAACCCTGGGATTATCGGACTTTCCTACCACAAGGATTAAGCTCCGACTCCAGGGCCAGTGCAAAGGCACTGGGTGCTTCCAACTTTACATCCCCCTCAATTAATTTCAAGCTTCCCAACACCACCATTCCCATAACAATCCTATATAAATAAATAAAATATGAACTACTCTAGGAGCCATTTTCAAAGTGTTTCTGCTGGTTTGCTGACCTACTAATTGGCTAAAACGTGGTCAGCATGATATCAGTGGTACTAACTGGTCAGTGCTGCTGAAGATCCCCACAATTGCCAAAAAAACCCACCTGGCTAAAACCAGAGCGGTCTATGGGTGGATCGGGGATGGTGATAATAGCTATCTTGTTAATGGTGATATTGAATCGCTAACCAGGTGGCTTAACCGGTTAAAGTTAGGACAGATGACTTTAACTAGTTAACGCTACCTGGTTAGCAGGTGAATATCAGTTCTGGTGTCCTGCCAGCTTGGATATTCAGTGGCAGATATGTTCATCCACTGAATATCTGGTTTTAATTAAAGCTGCGGTAGCTAAGTGCTTTATTTTTGCCTAGCTGCCACCGCTATATCCCACTAAATATACGCACATATGGTAAAATTAGGCTTTACCTTCTAATTTATGTTCCTTGAGTTCCTCCAATCCAGTTCTGGTATCTGTGGGTAATCCCACCTCACTAGCAGCTTGGAGACTGAGCATGTCATGTTTTATGACATCGCACTGGATAAGTGGCTTGCACCTCCCTCCTGCCTCTAGAACTGGAGACTCACATGAGCAATAAATAAGAACTATTCTAGATTCAAGAAAAACGTGTATGAAGTACTTGCCCCTCAGAAACCGAAACCTCCTCCCCACCTCCCTCCAATGCCAAGAAGAGCTCACCCGCTAGAAGCAGGAGGCAACTCATCACTCTGGCCACTCCAGCTAACACCAATACTAAGCCAATGCATTTTATTATTTTCTTTTTTTCTCTCTCTTTGAAGGAGTCCTCACACTCCGATGGCTTCAGCTTCAACTCCTGGATCAAATCAACAGAGATGAATTTCTTCAAGCCCAGGAACACCATGCCTACAGAGACACTATATGCACCCAAATCATATAAGAAATATCTCCGACTTCCATTCCTTCTGCAAACACTACAAAACCTTTCTGTTCTCAAAATACTTCAATCCTGACTGATCCAGGATCATACTGATCCCCTCAGTAAATGTGCCCACCGAAACTCCCAACTTCTGAAAGGAATTCTTTGTATTAAAGCTAATTAATCTGTGAACCCACTATTTTTTGTTAAATCAGTCAGGGCCTAGTAGCATCAGTTTAAGTTTAAATTTAAAACACAGAAGATAACTTTCTGGTTACATTTCATACCCAGCAGAGAGCTTGTAGTTTAAATGTAATAGTCACTCAGGGCCTAGCATCAGCAAATTACTTTTAGTTTAAATTTAAAACACAGAAAAGAGCTTTCTGGTTAAATTTAGAACCCAGCAGAGAGCTTGTAGTTTAAATTTCATAATAAGTTAGAGCCTAGCAGCAGCTAAGAGCTATAATTTAAATCAAATCAGAATATAGCTTACCTCAGCAGCACAAGACAGGGTACTGTGTAGCAACCCTCTTTTAATAAGTGTTATTTCCCTCCCTTCCTCCCTGACACCCACCCACCCCTGTGATAATCGTAGCTTTATAGGTACTTACACATCTTAAAAGACAGGAGGTGCTCAGGAGGAGACATCCGCGGACTAATTCCGTAGCCACATGTAGCGCCAAGCAGCCACCACCATGGCCATACCCTTTGACAAACATCGAATGAGGTCATAGAAGGCATCTGCCAAGTAAGCTGCTCCTGACTCCAGCTTAGCCACCTCTGGCGGTTGAGGCAGGGACTCCCCTGAACTCGCCAAAATCTCCTGTGCCCAGCGCAGACAAGCTCTAGCCACAAATGGGCCACTAACTGAATCTACAAGAACAGGCCATTAATATCAAAAGCCTTCTTGAGAAGGGTCTCCAATTTCCTATCTTTCACGTCCTTGAGAGCAGACCCACCCTCCACCGAAATCGTAGTCTTCTTCATAACAGCGGAGACCGCAGAGTACATCTTAGGAGTATGCAAAATCACCCATCCTTATCCAGTAGAGGGTAAAGGCAGGACATTGTCCTCGTACCCTTCAGGGTGGCCTCCGGGACATCCCATTCGTCCTGAATCACCTGTCGACTGACTCAGTGCAGGGGAAAACCCCTCTGTGTCATTCTAAAGGCCTGAAAAAGAGGCTCCTACAGAAGTTTTCCTTCCACTGGGACCTCTGCCAGAACATTAAGCACCTTGGAGGAGAATGCGCAATCACAGCTGCCAATTCCTCCTTTTGGAAGACTCGGATAATGCGAGAATCCTCACCCTGAGGAATCTCACTCTCCTCCAGATTGGACAAGGCCTCCAGATCCTCTTCAGGATCCTCAACCTCTTCCAAAGGCAAAGATCCCCATCTCCTCCCACATGTCCTTGTCCATTCACCACTTGCTTGGCCCTATTTCTCCTTCGAGCTGTTTCTTTGAGAGGGTCCTTAGGAAAACCCTTTTGGGAGCTTTTTCTAGGACTCCCTCCCCAACCCCTCCTCCCCACGCTGCCTCATACAGAAGGCCTTATGCATGAGGAAGATAAATTCCAGGGTGAAACCTTCTTGAGAGTAGTCTCTGGTGCTCCCTTGGAGACACCTCCAGATAAGGAGGCTTTAGATGCCTTTTTCCCCTTACTTTTGACAGCCTTTGAGGGAGGGACTGCCCTCTCACTGCTTTCCTCTTCAGCTGTAACTGTCACACTGGTCAAAGGGGGACTACCAACTCCCGATGGCTGAGAAGAAAATTCCACAACTCCCGATGGCTGAGAAGAAAATTCCACACCTCCTGAAGCCTCCGGGATTCCATCAGGTCTCTGCTCAAGAAGCTCGGTCTCCACTGACCGTGACTTGGCTTCACAGCCATGGCAGAAACCCAAGGCCGAGACTAATCCCTTACGAGCCCCACATGCCAGACACACTGGCTTAGATGGCATGCTATTCAATTTGTATTTAAATGGATAATGCTATTCAGTTCCTTTCTTGTTCTTTTTGCAGTGACAGCAATGAATATCTGGTGATAGCTGACAAAGCAGGAAGCCACCAAAGCTAATCGTTCAGCAAAAATATTGGCTGCTGCCCAGTTAGCGATCAGCGCCTTAAAGATAGGCGAGGGTTTTCCTCACCTATCCTTAAGGCGCTGACTGCTAATGTGGCAGCAGCCAATATCGCTGCTGCACGGCTAGCACCATTCCCCGCTTCCATCCTTCCCAAGAATGCCCCAACATGCCCCAATGCTAACCGGATAGCATCGGGGTGCGTAGGGGGCTTAGATGGGGATATTCAACAGCACTAATCCTGTAGGTGCCGTTGAATATCCCCATCTAGGGCATTTACATGCTTTACTGGGCTGTAAACCATGTAAATGCCTTTTGAATATCAGGCCCGACATGCTTAGTCTCCAAGCTGCTGGTGGGGCATGATTACCCGCAGGTACCGGGACTGGACTGGAGGGATGATATGGAAGAAGGAAATTTCCAAAAGCTGTTTGAAAATTACCTACCTTCCCTGCAAGTAAAAGTAAACACTGATGATTCTTTGAGTTTATGTGGCTTTCAGAAACTCTTGTCTTACTTTGACAGCAGTCTTGGGCGATTACTTAGCCTGTCTGTCTCCAAATAAGATTATCAAAATTTCCTCCCCTAAAAGTGTTGTCTCTAGGATTATCACATTCTCCATCTCCTGGGGGCTGTGTTCTGCCTCTAGCTCCGAGATTATCACACTTTCTCCCTTAGCAACTAAATTGTGATGCTAACTCTGGGATTCTCAAGATTTATGACTCTGGGAAAATGCTGTGCATCTGACAGTGCTTTTTTCGCCTTTTTTTTTCAGCTGATGTGATTCTGAATCCTGCCACAGCATTCCCCACTCTCCTGCTGTCTGATGATGGGAAAAGTGTGAGACTGGGAAAGATAGCCCAGATTCTACCTGACAACCCTGAGAGGTTTGACTTCCGTCCCTGTGTGCTGGCACTGAATGGGTTCATCCAAGGAAGGCATGAGTGGGAAGTAGAAGTGAGGAGCGGGGTATGTTGGGCACTGGGAGTTGCCAGTGATGTGTCTGAGAGGAAGGGCTGTTTGTACATGTCACCTGACAAAGGGTTCTGGGTTCTGGAGATGAGTGATAACAAGCTTCAAGCTCTCACTTCCCCTCGAACTCCACTGTCCTATCATCGGATCCCTGAAAAATTATTAATCTCTTTGGACTATGAGAGGGGACATTTGACATTTTTTGATGCTGAATTTATAATACACGTGTACACATTCATTTACCCATTCAGAGATCAACTTTTCCCCTTCTTCATGACGTGGGACCAACAAATACCTATGAGAATCTTATGAAATCCTCACTGCCTCTCTTGGATTAGGGATTGTCTTCCTTGTCAGTATTTCCAGATCTGACTAATTGTTTTGATTTTTAATTCTGATTAAGTCTTAAAAGTAAACTATTTATGTACTTTTGTGGCTTCCTATTTTTATTTTATATTTTTGCTTCTGTTAAAGTTTAGGACCCCTGATGCAGGCAGGTTGCCAAAATATGACCGTGTGGGGTCTTTTTTAATAAATTGACTGATTAACGACATCCCTTGAGTGGTCTCTACATAGCCTACTCTCCGCTCTTTGGTTGCATTGGACAGAAAAATTAAAGCAATAATTTTCAAACTTTTTCTGGAGACCCAGTGGGAGAAAAACATGCCATAGAGACAAGGACCAATAGCAGCTTTCTTCAAACACCTCATATCAAGTAATAAATACAATTAGACATTGATGTTACTTCTAAACATTTTAAAGAAAGATGTACAGAGAGCAGTGGAAAGAGATATGGGAAAACATGCATTATATTTTCAGTATAAAATTCTGTGTCATACGCATCTTACCCCAGAGCGATTGCACGAGTTTGATGCATCTGTTTCTGATGAGTGTTGGAAAGGATGTGGTCAAAGGGGAAATTAGGTGAGAAGATCCAAGAGTCGAGGAGTTTTGGAAAGAGATTATATATCAGACAGTCTCCCTAGATTAGGATTTACCCAAGACCTGTCTCTTGATGAAGGAACTGCTAAATGTTTCTCTGCCCTTCTAGACTCCTTAAACTTGATGGTTCCATTGCAAGAAAAACAGATCAAAAAGACATCCTCAGCCCCTTGGTTTACCCAAGAACTTCATGCCCTTAAAAGGGATCTAAGAAAAATTGAATATAGAGGGAGAACAAAAACAAACTGACTGTCATTTCAGCCCTTCTAAGGCTCTTCAAACCAAGTATGAAAAATCAGTAAGGATGGTTAAAACAAATTACATATTGAAATTAATCCAGTCTAATGAAAATTATCCTCGATAACTATTTTCAGTCCTAAGGCATTTCGCCCCTAAGGACAACACTAAATGTGAAATCGTCCGCTCATTTAAAATCACCAGCCTGATCTATGCAGATGATGTCCTGCTGTTTGCACCAATCAAAGTCATGCAGCCCGACCTCACCCCTCTAGTAGACTGCTTCCATGCAATCACCGATTGGCTTCTAGCTCAGAACCTACGCATAAATTTCAAAAAACCGGAGGTCCTGTTTATCACAAAGAACAAAGACTTCTCTCCCCCCTCTACCCTGAAAGTGAGAGATGCTGAACTCCCATGCAAATCTACAATACGCTACCTGGGTGTTACACTCGATCATCAGCTCGACTTCAAAGAACACATAAAGAACACCACCAAGTCTATTTACAATAAAATTAAGATGCTAAGGCACCTAAGACCCTTGTTAGCTCCCTATGATTTCAGAACAATATTCCAAGCGCTGGTAACACCACACTTCGACTACGAGAACATCGTTCTGCATGGCCTCCCCAAGAGCACCCTCAATCCATTACAACTCGCGATGAACGTGGCAGCCCGCATCCTCTACGGTATATCTAGAAGAATCCACATCATGACCATCCTTAAGGATCTTCATTGGCTACCAATAAGCAGCAGGCTCACTTACAAGGCACTACTCCTAACCTTCAAAGCAATCAACCTGATAGCCCCCTCGTCCCTTACAACTCTTCTCACCTCCACCCCCAACAACAGGTCGAGAAGGTCATCAGCCGTCAATACGTTAATGATCCCCTTGGAATCTACAAAATGTTCACAAACTACCAGGAATAGAACCTTTGCCTTCTATGCCCCTAAGTGCTGGAACAACCTCGCACCACATATCAGATCAATCAGTGACTTTACACAATTCAGGAAAGCCTTAAAACATCACCTGTTCCTTTTACACTTTGCCCAGACCAACGTAACACAACCACATCCCTCACCTCAACTCACACAATCAGCTCCCAACACATTTGACAAACCAAATTATTGAACCATCCATTCTGTACATTTATGTTATACTGATAAACTATAATGATTAATGCAATAACCGACAAGAACAGTCCTAGCCTTCTTAGCTCGGGTCTAAGATACAAATTGTAAATAGTTACTAAGCCACAATTTGATGGCTCTATATGTAAATAGTTCTCCTAGTTACAGATCCAAGTTACTTACCCTGTTACAATGTAAGCACAAGACTGTTCTTTGGTCTGTTGCAAGAATTTGTTATTTGTAAACCGCACTGATACTGAATAGCGCAGTATAAAAAACTTTAAATCAATAAAATAAAATAAATAAATAAACACAAAACAGGAACTAATTTCCTCTTTGTGAAATTCCAAATAGAAAAGGACCTTGCTCTTCAGAACAAAATGTCCCCAAGAATACGTGACTTTCCTCCCCTACCAATTATTATCACCTCCGAACACACACTATCAACTATTGAACCCATCAAAGTACCTTTTCAAATTTCTCCCCTTTAAGTGAATTCCATCTAGGAAAATTGGCAGACTCCTTGAAGACCGCTCCTTCTCTAGCTGACCTAGACCCTATTTTTTAGACCTGATTAATTCTAGCTTTGTTACTGGATACTTCCTTACGATATGTAACCCATTAGACATGTGACATTTCCCCTTGTACGTCATTGTAAATATTCTGTATATAGTTAACCAATTATACTCTTTTTTCTCTATGTAAATAGTTCAGAGTTTGTGATTTTTGATTATCTTATTGTTATATGTAACTGCTATACATGCAGAATTTAAATGTTAAAATGTAAACCACTGCTGATCATTGGAAGGAGCGGTATAAAAATAAGTTCAAATAAATAAATAAAGATATGGAAACATTCCACAATTAGACTACTTTTAAAACAGGTTGCCTTAGATCCTATGCAACCAAGAAGTTACAGGCCAATCTCCAACATTCCTTTCTGTGCAAAGCTGTTAGAAAAAGCTGTCTCAGAGCAGATTACCCGTTTCCTGGAGGCAAACAATACTTTTCACCCACAACAATCAGGTTTCTGTTTTAATCATAGCACTGAGACGACATTCCTTGCTAAAAAAGATGAAATTGTTTTACATCGAAATTACACATTGTAAATTCAATTAGATCTCAGTGCAGCTTTAGACATCATCAATCATTCTCTTCTTTTTAACCGCCTAGCACAAGTTGGTAATATTTTCAGTTAGTTCCACTCTTATTTCTCCAGGAGAACTTTCAACCCTGATATAGGATTTAGGGATCAGCATGTACATTTATGCTGATGACATTCAATTACTCATAACAAGTGAACACTGGAGCACACCATTTACTTCTGAACTTCAGGGCAAGTTAAATTAAACTGCACAATGTACTGAAGCTAACAGACTAATCCTGAATCTGAGCAAAAGTGAAATTCTCTGGATCCCTTCCACGGAGAGTCCAGTTCCCGCTTTACCTGATCTGAGAGGTGTCCTTATTACAGTTAACAATTAGCTGAAATCTTTTGGAGTAATTTGGGACAGTAATCTATCCTTTAAACCCCAAATATCTTGCATTAGGTAGAATCAAATCTCTGAAACCCTATCTTGATTCCAGGGCATGATTCATGCTCTGGGAATTAATCATATAGATTACTGTAATTCCTTACTTTCAGGAGTTCTTCAATATCAACTCAAGAGAACCCAGCTGATTCAAAACATTAAGCTTATATATAATGCACGTAGATACGATCTTGTTACACCCCTTTTAGAAGAACATTGGTTGCCAATCCAACGCAGTCAGTTCACAATATTCAGCTCTCCCACTATGTATATTTCTAAGGATTCCCTCTCTATCTGAATGCCCTCCTACTTCCATACTGTCTCTCTTGTTCCCTTAGGTCTTCACATGCAAATCTCTTAACAATTCCTTCGAAAGCTAGATTTCAATTGATCTTCTCTGTAAAGGCATCTTTTAGTTAACTAGGACTCCAACTCTGGAATTCCCTTCTAGCAGACCTCAGATTAGAAACTTCATATGCAAAGTTCAAAGAGGAGTTAAGACTTGGTTATACTCTCCCAACTAATGCTGCTATACGCCCCGATGCTAATCACTTAGCATTGGGGCATGTTGTGGATGGCACAGTCGCTAACTGGGTAGCAGCAATAGTACACCGCTACCCGATTAGCAACCTGCGAGTAAAACTAGATGAAGCAAAAGCTGGCTTAGTTTTACTTGTGGGAGCTAACCATGTAGCAGTGCAATATCGCCGCTACCTGGTTAGCTTCTATGGCATTGGAGGCTGTACAGTGACCCTGGATATTCAATTCCAGAGCCACATATGACCCCAGCATTGAATATCCGAGGTTAGATTTTGGCAGCGTTGACTATGGGCCATAGTGGCGCAAAGTCGCCCCAATTGAATATCAGGCCCTCAAGCTTTTAATTAGAATTTTAGGCTTCTTTTAGACCAACCATATTTTCATTTTTGTACACCTCCTTTTGTGTCTCCGCTAAACTAGTCTTAGATTACTGATGTTGTCTCTATAAGCATTTCCTCCATGTCATCTGATATTGTATATGTTTATGTTTGTAACCATTGATTTGCCTGGATTGTAAACCCCCATGATGCAAAACTCGAATGATACCAAATCACTTTAAATAAATTAATTAATTAAGAGATGACCAAAAACATTTACCATTGTCCTACTCACTTCCGCTTCTGGGTTATGTGGATGTGCCTGAAGAGGTATTTATTTATTTAACAACTCTTTTATACCACTGTAGCTACCATTCACAGCAGTTTACATGGAACAAGTAACACAAAGAACGTGAATGTTACATGGAACAATTTGTTGGAAGGGTTAATAGACTAGGCAAACAATAACTCTGGAAACTATGAACAAAAGAACTTATTTACATTATGGCTGGATTGCTTTGACAGTTTATGTAAGAGCATAGGATGCTGGGGTGGTTATGTGTCTGAGCCGAAATATTCTTGGAACAACAATGTTTTTAGTCTTCGGTGGAAGTCTTCAATGTTTGAAAGGGAGAGGAGGTCATGAGGAAGGGTATTTGAGATGATGGGAGAGCATAGTAATAGAAGGTTCTGTTGGCAGTGGAGCTATTGGTATGGGTAAATGCTTGGGGTACTGTAAGTAGAGTGCTGCTGGCGCTCCGGCGGGCTCTCTGGCTCTGGGTTCTGATAAGCATGGACTGTAGAGAGTGAGCTGAAATTTGTAAGATTACCTTGAAAGCTGTTAGAGCCACTTTGTATTTCACTCTGCTTTTTATTGGGAGCCAGTGGAGCTGCTGTAAGATGGGTGTTATGTGGTCATTGCTCGAGGTACCTGTGCCAGTTGTAGCGAGGATTTCGGTAGGCCTTGATATATAATGTTGGCGTAATCAAAGATGGCATTGATTAACCAAACAGATTTAACCAGCTACTTCTTAATGGAAGCTAAATTAGTCCTCCCTGCCAGATGACAAAGCGGGACTGGCTCAAGAAAGGAGAAATTGTACATACCTGTCAATTTTCTTTCCTTGAATCTCACTAGACCAGTTCAGATGAGTAGCTTATGCTCTCCAGCCAGCAAATGGAGGCAGCTAGAACAACTTTCAGTAATATCATCATTTGGTATATTTGTTGGTACAGCATGGATAAAAGCCAGTATGACTGACAATTTACTGTTCTGTTATATGTAAAAAGTTAAGAAGTTCTTGTTCTATGTAATGTTCTATGTTATATGTAAAAAGTTAAGAAGTTCTTGTTCTATGTAATGTTATGCAAATGTATGCAATTGTTCCATGTAAACCGCCCCTGATCTCTGGAAGGGGCGGTATAGAAGAAATAGATAAATAAATAAATAAATAAATAAATAAAAATGTCATAAGCAGAAACAAATCTGAAAAGCTCAGGTATATATATCAATCAACAACAACTTTGAACAAAGTTCTTGGCTCTCTTACCATTCTCAACTCTGTAGTAGGCACCTGTACCACAAAGACAGTGAGGAGGCAGCAGGTCTCCCAACTCTGTAGGCAAAGTCTTCCAAGGGCAGGTCCTGGACTGGTCTAGCAAGATTCAAGGAAAAAAAATGATCAGCTATGTACATTTCTCCCTCATTATCATCCTGCTAGACCAGTCCAGATGAGTGGGACATACCCAAAAAGTGAGGATCCAGGATGGGAATAAGACAGTGCTCCAGACAAAACTGCTCTGTCAAAAGTGCCAGCTGAATCTGCTCCCACATGTAGCCTGTAGTGCTTCTAAAAGGTGCTCAGGGAAGACCAAATAGTTGCCTTTCAGATGTTTGCCAGACACCAAGACAGATGCAGCCCAAGAAGAGGCTTGTGTCCTAGTGGAGTGAGCCTTGACACCCTCCAGCACCCATTCTTCAAATAGGTGATAGAGTGATTCAAAAACCCCCTTAATCCAAAGGGCAAACGAGGACCTGGCTGCCACCTGTCCTCTCCTTAAACCATTAAATAGAACAAAAGATGGACTGAATGATGGAAGGAATTAGTGACTTCCAGATATACCAGCAACACCCTTCTCATGGCCAACAAAAGCAGTGAGGAATATGAGCAAAGCCCCTGCCCCAAGAAAGGAGGCAGGATGACAGTTTGATGGAGATGAAAGGAAGACAGCTTTTTCAGGATAAATACAGCCACAAATGAGAAGGCCAAAAAAGATTCCCTACAGGGCAAGGCCTGAATCCTGGAGACTTACCTGAAAAGTATAGCAGCACAGTTGGAGCAACTGAGTGCAAGAGATCACAATTTAGAAATAGAAAGACAATAATTAAACTGGGAACCCCAAAAGCCAAAGTTGGAATGTACAACAATACTGGAGAAATAAAACTATAAATTAATTTCCTCTTTTATTTATTTATTTTTATTTAACACTTATTTATATACCGCATCTTCCAGCGATCAGTTTCGGTGTACAATTAACAACAGTTAACAATGCAGAGCTTGTTTTACATGGAACAGAATAACTTTTTACATAGAACATCTTAACATGCACACATAGGTTTAAAAACTAAGCAGAATAATTCAACTAACACAGATTGTGTAACAATTTAAAACAAAGTACTGACTCTACCGCATAGGCAGATCATATCAGTTGCAACTATATACAAGTAGGGTATCAGTGCATAGGAGTGGAGTGTTCATTCGATTATGTTTTGTGTGTTATCCCTTGAAGAAGGGAGTATACGCTTGATGTGGGGGGGTTCATGTTTAGCCTTTATCTAAGTTGAGTGGAATGTTTTCTATGGAATTATAGTGTTTAGTGAATAGATATGTTTTCAATTTTTTTCTGAATTCTGTTATCTCTGTTAGTGATCGTAAGTCCTCTGGTAACGAGTTCCAAGTTGTTGGAGCTATGTGGGAAAAGGCTCTATTATTTGTAATTTTGTGAGATCTTATATATTCTTTTGGAATCTTTAGTTTATTTGATTGTCCTTTTCTATGAGTAGACTTAGGTAGTTCTTTGTTTTTTTTGTAAACTTTATTTAAGAATCACCAAACATAAACAGAAACCAACAGGCAACACACCTCCAGAGGGGTGGACTCTCATCCCCACCTGGAGTAACATGAGGAAATGATGATTACAGGTTTTACAATTATTTCCCCTCTCCCCCCTCCCCCATCCCTCCTCCCCCCTTCCCCCCCCTTCCTCCCCCTCCCCCCCACCCCTACCCTCTAGCACCCCTTACAATAGCACAGAACCTACCCCATGTTCGCCCCACTGCATCTCACCATTCACCCGCACTCACCTACCGACCTGAAGAATGTCATTACGACATCGGGCCCCCAAGGTATCAATGTAGGGGCCCCATACCAAGAGAAAGGATGTCCAGCTTTTGACACTGCCCCGCGCTCTCCACCGTTCTGTTAGCATAAACTGATGGAAGCAATTGCGCCATTCCCCGAATGTAGGGGGAGTCTGCTCTCGCCACAGGCGCAAAATTGGGCCCTTACCCACCAGACAGGCCTTACGCATGAGCAAACGTGTCCATTTCTGAGTAGGGCAGGGGGGCCCCAACCGGTCCAAGACCACAAATGCTCCCGTCCACCGCACCCGCTGCTGTACCAATCCACCTACAAAGGCACCGATCCTGCCCCAGTATGGTTGGACATACGGACAAGACCACCACATATGTAGTAAGTGTGCAAGGGGCGCCCGGCAGCGTGGACAGCTCCCATCGTCTGTCAGATGGCTACGGAGTGCTCGCCGGGGTGAGAAGTGGGCTCTAGTTAAGCAACGGAATTGGAGCTCCCGCCATTTCGCCCCCTCCGCTATATCAACAATCCGCCGCAAAGCAGTGCGAATGGTATCAGGATAGACGGCCCACCCCAACTCCGCTCCCCACGCCGCTTCCACCCCCCCCGTAATCCGCACTGGGCCGGACACTGGCCAGCCTGCGCTTGTAATCCGCAATAGTCGGGGGGGAGTCTTCCTCCAACGCAAAGAATCCCACCAGCTGCAGCGAGCGCTCGGACTTCACCGCCTCTCTGGGGAGGGAGGAGATATAATGAGAAACCTGCAAAAATGCGAAGAGATGTCGCGAAGGCAATTCGTATTCACGGCTAAGTACAGCAAAGGATTTGCATCTCCCTACGGGGTCAACGAGATGGCCTACATTCCGGATACCCCTCCTCCTCCAGTCTCGAAAATCCCGGGAACAAGACCCCGGGGTAAAATGCATATTACCTTGCAGGGGGAGCCAGCTAGAGACAGTCCAGGACGTCTGCCATAGGCCATTCAGGTACCGCCAGGTCCGTTGGGCCGAACGAAACAGGACACTACGTGAAAGACGTTGCGGTAGATCCTTAGACTCCAGATGTAAGGCCCCCAACAACGATAGAGGGGCAACATACTCCTCCTCCAAAAGCGTAGGAGTATATACCGCAGTCCCCCCCAGCCAGTCCCCTAGGTGTCGGGCCTGGCAGGCCAAGGCATAGGCACCCACGTCTGGCAATCCCATCCCCCCCTCCTTCCACTTCCCCATTAAGCGTATCATGGGTATGCGGGCGCGTGCCCCGTGCCATAAAAATGTCTTTAACAAAGTCTCTAACCGACGCAGATCGCGGCGCAGCAGCCACACAGGTAAAGTCTGCAGCCAGTATAATAGGCGGGGAAGAACCACTAGTTGGATTGCCGCTACCCGCCCTGTTAGGGAAAGCGGCAACGGTCCCCATGCCTGCAGTTGCGTACGTAAGCGATCTAGCATCCATTCTAAGTTACATCTATAGAGGGTGCTGGGGTTGCAAGTCAGTCGGACGCCCAAATAGGTGAAGTGGGCATCGGCCCAACGGAGTGGGAAGGCCCCACCCAGCCCCCTCGCAGCTGTCCTGATACGTCCAAAGCCTCAGATTTAGCTGCGTTAATACGAAATCCAGCGAACCGACCGAAAGTCTCAAATTCACACAGCAGATGGGACAGCGATTCGCGGGGATTAACAAGATGGACTAAAAGGTCATCGGCGAAAGCCGATACTTTAAAGGTTTGAGAACCGATCATCACCCCCTGGATCCGAGGGGAAGATTCTACGACACGGATCAACGGATCGAGAGATAGCACAAATAGGAGAGGGGAGAGGGGAGAGGGGGCAACCCTGCCGCGTTCTGCGCTCCAGCGGAAAGGCCTCCGATACCACACCATTACAAACGATACGGGCTGAAGGGTTCGCATATAAACTTTCCACCATGGCACAAAATGAGGCCCCAAGGCCATACCAAGGTAGCAACTGTCTGAGATAGCCCCAATCCACTCTGTCAAAAGCTTTCTCCGCGTCGAAACTGACAAGCAGGGACTGCAGCCGCCGGTCCTGCACCCATTCCAGCGAGGTTAAAATTTTCCGAAGATTCCGTACAGTATGGCGTCCCCGCACGAAGCCCACCTGGGAATCGTGCACCAAATAGTCCAGATGTTCTGCCAGGCGATCTGCCATAATCTTGGCAAAGAGCTTGGTATCAAAATTTAATAACGAGATCGGGCGATAAGACGAGGCCAGGGCGGGATCTTTACCCGGCTTTGGGATCAGGGAGATATGGGCCTGGTTTTCACCCCACCGAAACCCTCCCTGTGCGACCCGCTGTGCATACACCGCCACAAGGGCCGGGCTAAGAAAGCCATTAAGCAATTTGTAAAACTCGGCCCCCAGGCCGTCTGGGCCTGGAGATTTAAAACAGCTCGCAGAGGTAATGGCCGTCTGGACCTCGTCCAGCGTCACCGGGCGACCCAATTGCAGGCTCTGCTCTTCGGTAAGCCTCGGTAAGGGCAACCGTTGTAAGTATTCCGATATCTCCGATGGGGAACCACCTGCAGCGGCGTAAAGCCCAGTGAAAAATGCCCTAAACTCTCGGACAATATCCGCACTGTTTCGAGATAATCCCCCCTGGCTATTCCGCAAGGCTGCTACAGTGTGCGATCCTCGGGAACCTCTTAAACAACGGGCCAGCAATCGCCCCGGCTTGTCCCCATAACAGTGCAACCGAAATCGGTAGTATAAAATAGACTTTTTAGCCCGCTGATGTAGAAGCTCATTAAGAGCTACTCGAGCTTCCCACAGCTCCCTCTGCGTCCCGGCGGCTGGGGCCCGAGCCTGCCGTCTCCGAAGCATTGACACCCGTTTCTCCAGCCTAAGGATCTGGTCCGCCATCATTCGACGTTTGCGTGCCGCGAACCCGATAATGTCCCCACGGAAGACTACCTTGGCTGTTTCCCACACTAATTCCGGGTCTTCTTTGTGACATCTGTGATCGTCTTCAAACTCCTTCCAACGTTTTTCCAAAAACTTATGGAAATGGGCATCTTTGTACAGGTCGGCGGGAAGCGCCAGATCCTCGATCTATTCACCTCTCCACCCCAATTCAGTTCTAGCCACACCAATGCATGGTCAGAAATTTCCAACGGCCCAATCTGCGCGTCCCCTACTGTAGCAAATACTCCACTAGTTAACAGGAGGAAGTCAATGCGAGAGCTAGAACCGTGGGCCCGTGATTGGTGTGTAAAGTCCTTCTCGAAAGGGTGTAACACCCTCCACGGGTCCACCAGACCCAAACGGGTCAGAAAACGCTTCAACACCCGGGTTACGGGCCCTCGATCACGTGCCTCTCCCCCCCGGGACGTGTCCAAGTCAATATCGAGGACCCCGTTAAAATCCCCTCCTAAAAGCAAGGGACGTTCTGGGAGCCGCTCTATTCTAGCAGCCAGTTGCACATAGAAGTGCGGATCTAAGGTATTCGGGCCATAGACCGCCCCCAGGATTATCGGCCGTCCGTCCAAAGTACACTGCAATAACAAGAAACGCCCGCGGGGGTCCCGGACCTCAACCTCCACCACACAGCGCACCCGCTTATGGATCAAAATAGCCACCCCCCCTTTTTTCCCCAATGCCGGGGAGCCCCACACCTGCCCCACCCAGTCCCTACACAACTTGGCGTGCTCGACGGCCGTCTGGTGGGTCTCTTGTAATAGAGCAATATCACATTGTTGTCTGGCGAGGGCGCGTAAAATTTTATAACGCTTGATAGGGTTCCCCAGACCACACACATTCCAGGTCACTATTTTCAGTGTGGCGGGGCAGTGTCAACGCTCCATCTCAAGGCAATCCACAACAGTAGGGATAGGGCTCTCCCAGCCTGGAGCCCCCTCCCCTCACCCAACCTCGCATGATAGGGTAGCCCATGGAACTGAGGGCCGGTGCAGATGCTAGTCCCCCCCTCCCCCCTCCCCCATCCCCAGCTCCCGCCCCCCCCAACCCCTACCCACCCTCCCCAAGATCAGAACTCCCACCAGTAACCTTCCTTCTCTCATTCCTATTGACATCCCTAGTGATGCGTTCCACCACCCCCCACCCCACAGTAACATTATCTATCACCCTCCTCTCCCCCCATCTGGTACAGCGATACCCCTGAATCAGGTACATTCATCGACCAGGGACCTCTCAGATTCTACCCCCCCCCCCCACCAGAGAGGGCCCCTTCACTGAACAGGTGCACTTACAGGCCAGCTGGAAACTCACCAGTCTGGGCTGTTAAAGTCCTCCAGTACCAGTCCAGTTCTCCCAGACAGGAAGATAAATGGCAACCCGCCAGTTAAGATCACTGTCCCGTCTCACATTGTCCAGGACAATAACTCAGCCCTTTTGCCTTGTCATTACCGAGTGAAAAGACCAAAAATCCTCAGCCCGCTGTCTCGCTCTGGAGAAGACTGTCCACATAGGGCCGTGCTGCATCCGCTGACTCAAACACTTTGAGTAGATATGCAGCCGAGCTGGGTATTGGACGGAGAATTTGATCTTGTGATCAATCAGTTTTTGGCATACGGGTGCATAGGCTCTACGCCGTTGGCTCAATAAAACAGAATAATCCTGTGCTATCCGTAGTCTGATGTTGTCGGCCACCACGGGATCCTTCAGACGGGCCGTGCGAAGAATTGCCTCCTTCTGCGGGAAATGGAGCAATTTAACCAGGACCACACGTGATCTACGGGCTCCCTCGGCTTTGCTGCCCGCTCAATCTGAGGAGTACCCCCAACTTTCGACTCCTCTAACAAGGAGGTAAAAAGCGTCTCCACATAGGACTGCAGATCCTTGTCCAGCACTGATTCCGGTATGCCTAGCACCCGCAAATTGTTGCGGCGGGATCGGTTCTCTAAATCGTCCATTTTTTCTTCCTGCTGCTGGATTCGAGTCTGGAGGCCTGCTACCTCGTGCTTCAGTGCGGCGGCCTCATCCTCCATGCGCCCCACTCGCTCCTCCGCCTCCTGCAATCGAGTTCCAAATGACGCCACCGATTCCTGCACGGCATCCAGTTTGTCACACAGCGTGGTAAATTGCCGCTCCAAAGCTGCTGCCACCGCCGCCGAAATCTCCTCTACCCGGGCCGGGGATTCCGGAGAACTGGGGCCTCCTCCGCTGGCCGCCATTTTCGTGGGAGCAGCTCCCCGGTCTTTCTCCCTCTTCCCTGTACGGAGCGCAGCTGCCATCCCCGCGCGCCCCTCGCTCACCTCGGAGTTGCAGGTAGGGTCCCGGGATCTAAAGCGAGTACAGGCAGCCGTTTTAAGGTGCAAACAAGGCTCAAAAATGCCGGTTTGGAAGGGGGGGTGGTCGGAGCGCGAGCCGAACCCGTCCACTCGCTCTCACCGCATCACCGGAAGTCCAGGTAGTTCTTTGTTTATTAAATTACATAGTGTCTTCGGGGCCATGTCGTTTAGGGCTTTGAATGTAGTTATTATTGTTTTGTAGGTTATCCTGCTTTGTATTGGTAACCAGTGCAGGGAAGCTAGTATTGGTGTAATGTGTTGGAGTGAATTTATCTTTAATATAATTCTAGCTGTTGCATTTTGTGCGAGTTGGATTCTTTTGATATTTTGTTTTGGAATGCCTATAAGTATTAAGTTAGCGAAATCGAAGTGGGGAGTAATGGTAGCCTGTGTTATATTGATGAAATCTTGCATAAATACCAGGGGGCGCAATTGTTTGAGGATTTTGAGTTTGAAGTAGATTTTCTTTAAGGTATTTCTAATGTGGGTTTCCATAGTAAGGTGTGTATCTAAAATGACTCCTAGATATCTTATTTCATTTTTTATTTTAATTTCTTGGTTTTGTAGTGTTATATGGGTTGGGGGAATAAATGTTTGGTTTTTTGTTACAATCAAGACTTCGGTTTTAGCATGGTTTATATGGAGGTTTTGGGTTTTTAGCCAGTATGTAATTTCATTGTAGCAGTCTGATAGAAGTTGAGTTGGTAGGTTAGGAATCTTGTACTAAACAAAAACGCAAAGACGTTAGCGATACAAATTTCACCCTACCTATCAAAAAGGCAACACTGCAAATATTAAACCAGTACATCTCAAAGAATACCAATACATCTTCTACTGGGAAAAGAGAACAAGTGGCACTGTCAAATAGAAACTACATAAACAAAATACCTTAGCTCGGTTACACATGCAGAACATAGACTGTCACCAAACAAAGAACAAGGGATCATAATTTAGAAATAGAAAGACAATAATTAAACTGGGAACCCCAAAAGCCAAAGTTGGAATGTACAACAATACTGGAGAAATAAAACTATAAATTAATTTCCTCTTGTACTAAACAAAAACGCAAAGACGTTAGCGATACACATTTCAGCCTTCCATCTTCAATCCCACTTACTCTCCCAATACCCGGCCAGCCGTAGATTTTTCTTCGATCGCACACAAAATATCTTTTCCCCTCTCTATCCTCACTCCCCCAACCCCATCCCCTTCTAGTCCTCCCCCAACATCAGCTCCCTTCTAGTTTCAGCCCCACCCAGCATCCACTCCCTTCTAGTCCTATTCCAGACCCCCTTTAGCCCATGTCCAGTCCAAGCTCCCCCTCTCAGCCAATTTCTAGTCCTAGTCCCCATAAGCCATTTCCAATCCAAGGCCCCCATCGACCCATTTCCAATCCTAACCCCCCATCGGCCATTTCCTGTCCTATCCTAGACCCCTCCCCTGAAGAGCCCCACACCTGTCTAAGCTGCTTCAGAGGTGAACCGGGAAAGCCCGCCCGAGGCCCTGGCTCACCTCTGCACAGCTGCCAGCGTGAAAAGCACCGTTTTCCCTCATACTGGCAGCTTGTGTTACTGTTTCTCATCTGAATCCCACCATTTTCTTTGCCTTATGTTGTTTTGGGCTTGGTGGAGGTTTTAATGCCTGGGGTATTTTTCTCTTTTTGTGTGGAAAAGATTAAAGGGCATTTCCTGGCACTCGTGTACTTCATAGTAACACAGCTGCTAGCATGAGGGAAAACACCGCTCTTCACGGTGGCAGCTGTGCAGAGGTGAGCCGGGGCTTCATGCGGGCTTCCCCGGCTCACCTCTGAAGCTGTTCATTGTGTGCGAATGAAGTTCGCGCAGGGCTCTGTGTGAACAAAATTCTTGCACAATGGACGGGCCGGCTCTGATCTGGGGGCCCTACAAGGAAAGATGCTGATTGAACGCGTTCATCATCTAGGCCCTGATAGGTAGAGTGAGAGACGGTCCTGGGTAGTAATAGAAAGATTCCACTACTTCATGCACAAAGAGACTGTCCTGTGGGCCATCCGAGAACAACGTGGGCTGGACCAGAATGGACAATGAATCCTTATATTTCAAGACTACTCTGCAGCTGTCACAAAACATCAAAGGACTATGCTGAGGAGTGTGGGAAGTTGATCAAGCAGGCCTACCCTTTTCACTACTCTACCCAGCTCGACAGGGTGTTCTCCACAACGGTGAATAACATATTTTTGATTCCCCGGGTGCAGCACAGACCTTCCTTGCTGCATTTCCGCCATCTGCAAAGACAAATTGATGCAACTGGTTCGGGGTGGGAAACTTGCTTGTTCTCCTTTGGACTTGGCAGTTGAACAAGGCAGAGAATGCAATTATGGCCACTGCCCATGGAGCTATATTTGATTGTGCCTATCACCCGTTGTTGCACCCTGCTTTCAAGGCTGGATGTTTGAGGGGGCCCCCCCATATGAGCTTTGTGGGGCTAAACTGAGATCCTCCTGGAGAAGGCCCAACCTAATACCTATAGCCCACAATCAAAGGAGAGGGGTGGTCTCAGTGGCGAGATCAATGGGAACGCTGAATCACGTCTTCCCCTCAAAGGGTAAACTGACCATAGGGCTTGTGACCGGCTGGGTGACTGGAATTTTTAAGGAACTTTAGTCCCTCCTTATAAAAGAAACGGCGGGCCTGTGCTCCCTGTTTGTGCATCAGCTGAGGTGACTGAAGGACAAACATTATGCGGGTATGCAGCAGCCTCTCAATGAAGGCATGTTCCAACCAAGACTTTATGAACCAGTAGAAATAAAACAGTCTGCTGAGGGGAAATATTGTATGGGGGGGATCTCCCGGCCTCGAGAGAGAGAAATTTTGGCCAACCGTTGTGTTAATAATATGTGTTAACTTACTAAAGGGGGAGAACTGGGAAAGATTAAGATACTATGTATGTAGAGGATGGCAGAAGGGGAAGGGTTTATTTATTGGAGGTTGCGAGGCGCCTGGGGAACTGTGTATTGTAGTTTGGGTTGGGAAGGCTGTTTGATGTGGTGAAGTTGTTGGTGTGAATGTTGGGCTGTGCGTTTGGTTAGTATGGAAGAGATGTGACCCATGGGTAGTACGAGAAGCAAGAGACCACTGCAAGGATACTCTGGGTGAGGAGCCTGGATACGTCACCCTCATGCTCTATCAAGAGAGGGCGGTGGATATGACAGAGGGGGAAGAGGTGTTACAGAGACTCAGTGGGGAGGATGGGAGGGAGGAGGGAGGTAAGATAAAGAGGGGGGAGGGAGGGGGAGGATGGAGAGGGAGGGAGGGAAGAGGGAGGCAGTTAACTTCATTTGCAATAAACAATACAGCTCTGCCGGTGACTTGTTGGACCTCAAAGTTTGACACAGGGGGAGGGGGACCTTGCGCTAGGGGGACTGTTCTCTCTTTACCTTAGGAATGATACTCTCACTAGGCATTCTGATGGATGGGACTGGGGTTGAGAATTATCTCCTGGAATATTTGTGGCCTTGGAACCCAGATAAAACACTATACGATCTTGTGAGCACTTGCCTGACATAAATGTGATATTGCTTTCTTGCAGGAGACAGACCAAAGTGCCACTGAACACGCTAAATTGCGTAAAGACTGGGTCGGCCAAATATTTGGAGCACCAGCGCAGAGACGGAAAGGTGGAGCAGTATTTTTGATCCATAAGCGTCTCAATTTTGTTTCTATGAAGATGCACACCGACCCATTTGGTAGATATGTAATACCAGAAGGTGAACTATGTGGGAAGTCTGTTGTTTTGGGGAATATTTATGATCCAAATGACCCAAACACCCTATTCTATGTGCGACTGGACTCTGTTTTAAAGCAATGTGCCAAGGAGAGGCTTGTGATGGGGAGAGATTTCAGTGGAGTACTGGACACTGTTATGGACATGTCACATGGAGGGGTGAGATCCCTGGGGAGGGGGGGAGGCATACTCACATTCTTCAAAGATTTGTCAGAGGATTAAGTCTAATTGATCCCTGGAGGCTGTTACATCCTTCTGAGTGGGACTATACCCACCAATCACGAGCCAACGGTACAAGCGAACGCATAAACTATTTGCTCACCTCTGAGTCTGTCTTTGCCCAGTTGGAAGACACTCAGATTAGTACAAATGAGATATTGGACTATGTCCCTATATGGGTGGACCTTGCATGGAATGCACCCATTACAACTATTCGTCTGTACCGCTTCCCCGTAGAACTATGTACAGACGAGCACTTTCGGGTCTATATCACGGAACGATGGGGGTCTTATGAACAATTTAACTCACAACATAAAGAGACACCTGAATTATTCTGGGAAACTACAGAGTTGGTGCTTCAGGGGGACATTATAGCCTACATGGCAAGATGACAAAGATTATTAACTGCTCGTGTGCTGCGATTGGAGCGACAGATTACGTCTGCATGGTGCCGACATGCATGCCAGCCATCCGTTCATTCTTGGGCGCATCTCTTAGAAGCACAAGCTGCCCTCAACGAAGCATTACACCAACAGGCAAAGAAGTCCATGCTGTATTACAAATTTCAACTATTTCAATATGGGGATAAGACTGGGAGGTTTCTTGCACGATGTCTCAGGGGTGCAGGGAGCTCTTGAATTATACCCGCATTGCGGGATTGGGAGGATCGCCTCTGCAAGGACAGTTGCATAGCTCTTTCAGGCATTCTATCAGAAACTATAGACGAGGGAAGAGGTCTCCCCCAATCAGATTGCGGCCTACCTGAAAGTCCTCATCTTACCCTAGCTTATGGCTCTTTTGGGAGCTCTAATAACAGCATGTGAGGTTCTGCTTGGGATCCAAAGGACTCAGTGCCATAAAACTCCCAGTCCAGATGGGTTCAATGCGGATTTCTACAAACTTATACCCAACTTGATAGCAGGCCATAGTAGACATGCATTAAGCTCGAATGGAGAGGGGGTGCTTTTACTGGGGTGACAACCAGGCATACATCAATTTAATCCCCAAGCCAGGGAAAGACGCATTGCAGGCTAGCTCTTACTGCCCGATCTCTCTACTTAATTTCGATCTGAAATTTTTCTCTAAGATCTTAGCTGACAGGCTGGCCCCCTATCTCCCCACCTAATTCAAGCTTCACAGGCGGATTTTGTCCAGGGGAGATAAGCAGTGAGTAATATAAGGCAGATCATTGCATCTTTAGAGTGGGTCCACAAGAAACCGATGCCATAGCTATTGATTAGAAACATAGAAACATGATGACAGAAAAAGACCACATGGCCTATCTAGTCTGTCCTTCCATATCAACAACTACAACAGTCCACGTTTTACCTTTAGAGATCCTCTGTGTTGGTCCCATGCTTTTTTGAATTCAGTTACTGTCCTCATCTCTACCACCTCCACTGGGAGACTATTCCACAGATCCACTACTCTTTCCGTAAAGAAATATTTCCGCATATCACTTCTGAATCTATCTCCCTTCACCCTCATCCCATGTCCCCTCGTAGCAGAACTTGCTTTCAATTGAAAGAGGCTCTCTCCCTGAACATTTATGCCACGGAGGTATTTAAACATCTCAATCATATCACCTCTATCCCGCCTTTCCTCTAAGGTGTACATATTAAGGTCCTTAAGTCTGTCCTCATATGCTTTATAATGAAGCCCACTAATCATTTAGTAGCCACCCTCTGCACCGACTCCATCCTGTTCACATCCTTTTGAAGGTGCGGTCTCCAGAATTGCACACTATACTCCAAATGAGGTCGCACCAAAGACTTATACAGAGGCATTATCACCTCCTTTTTTCTGCTAGCCATTCCTCTCCGTATGCACCCAAGCATCCTTCTAGCTTTTGCCGTCGCCTTTTCTACCTGTTTAGCTACTTTAAGATCATCAGACACAACCACGCCTAGGTCCCGCTCTTCTTTAGTGGACAAAACTACTTCACCTCCTATACTGTATTGCTCCCTTGGATTGCTGCAGCCCAAATGCATGACCTTACATTTTTTAACATTAAATCCAAGCTGCCAAATTCTAGACCATTCTTCAAGCTTAGCTAGATCCCTCCTCATGTTATCTACACCTTCCTGGGTGTCTACTCTATTGCACATTTTGGTATCATCTGCAAAGAGGCAAACCTTACCCGACAGCCCTTCCGCTATATCACTAACAAAGATGTTAAAAAGAATCGGACCAAGGACAGATCCCTGGGGCACACCACTGGTAACATCCTTCTCCTCAGAGTGAGCTCCATTTACTTGTACTCTTTGTCGCCTCCCACCCAACCAATTTCTAACCCAAGCAGTAACTTTAGGGTCCATCCCTAGGGTGCTCAGTTTGTTTATAAGTCGCCTGTGAGGAACAGTGTCAAAGGCTTTACTGAAATCTAAATACACTACATCTAGAGCTCTCCCTCGGTCCAACTCCCTGGTCACCCAGTCAAAGAAATCAATCAGATTTGTCTGACAAGACCTGCCTCTGGTGAATCCATGCTGCCTCAGATCCTGTAATCCGCTGGACTCCAGAAACCTCACTATTTTCTCTTTCAGCAGCGTTTCCAATAATTTACTCACCACCGAAGTTAAACTAACCGGCCTGTAGTTTTCAACCACATCCTTACTTCCGCTTTTGTGTAAAGGCACCACATGAGCCTCTCTCCAGTCCTTTGGCACCACTCCCAACTCCAACGAGGCATTGAAAAGGTCAGTCAGTGGAGTTGCAAGAACGTCCCCAAGTTCCCTCAGTATTCTAGGGTGTATCCCATCCGGTCCCATCGCTTTATCTACTTTAAGTTGAGCTAGTTTCTCACGAACACAGTCTTCTGAAAATTGTTCAACATGTCCCTCGCTTCTGTTCCTATTTGTGGGTGTTTTCTGAGGTCCTGCTCCTGGTTCTTCATCTGTGAACACAGAACAAAAATATTTGTTAAGCAATTCCGCTTTATCCTTATCAGCTTCTACATATTCCCCCCCTGCACCCTTGAGTCTGACAATACCACTTTTGCCCTTCCTCTTCTCACTAATATATCTGAAAAATGTCTTATCCCCCCATTTTATTGCATTGGCTATTTCCTCCTCCTTTTGAATCTTTGCCTTCTTGACTACTTTGCTAGCTTCTCTAAGTTTTTCCAAATACAGATGCCTGTCTTCCTTTCTCTGTGATCTCTTGTATTTCATGAAGGCCTCCCTCTTTTCTTCACTTTTTCAGCTACTTCCTTCGAAAACCATAGTGGTCTCCTTTTCCTTTTGCCTTTATTTACCATTTTAACAAAAAGGTTGGTTGCCCTTAAAATACCCCCTTTCAGTTTTGCCCACTGTTTTTCTACATCCCACTAACTACTCCCTGAGGTATTGGCCCATCTTCGCAAAGTTAGTCTTCCTAAAGTCTAAGATCCTCACCTTGGAATGGATTCTAACAGCCCTAGTCCTAATACTGAACCACACATCTGGTGATCACTGGATGCAAAATGATCTCCCACTACAACATCAGAAACACTTTCACCATTGGTAAGCACCAAGTCCAGTATGGCCCCTTCACATGTGGGGTCTGTTACCAATTGCCTGAATAGTTCTCCCTGTAGAGAATCCAGGATCTCCATACTTCTAGATGATACTGCAGCAGGAATGTGCCAATCAACATCTGGCATATTGAAATCTCCTATCAGTAGCACTTCCCCTTTCCTAGCAGTGCTGTGTATGTCTTCAATTAACTCTCTGTCCACCTCTTCCTCTTGTGAGGGAGGTCTGTATATCACACCAATGCAAATAGATTTCTCTTTCCCTCTTTCTAGTTTAACCCACAATGCCTCCTCTCTCCCTTTTAAGCTCTGTAATTCCAAAGCTTTAATAGTTTTTACATATAGTGCCACTCCTCCTCCCCTTCTTCCTACCCTGTCCTTTCTGAATAAAGTATAGCCAGGTATAGTTACATCCCAGTCATAGTTTTCTGTGAACCATGTTTCTGTAACTGCCATTAAATCCAAGTCAGTCACTCCCACCAAAGCTTCAACATCAGGGATCTTATTTCCCATGCTACGGGCATTTATACACACTGCTTTCCATATGTTACCCCTGTTACCTATTTCCCATAAAGGTATTTAATGTATCACCTACCTGGGGGCTTTCACTTACCTGGGGGCTTTCTTCACCTATCCCCAACGAATCTAGTTTAAAGCCCTCTTCAGTAGATTAGCCAGTCTACTACCGAAGATGCGTTGACCTTTCTTGCTTTGATGCCAAAAAGGCATTTGATAGGGTGGATTGGGACTACCTTTTCCAACATTTGAAATGTTATGGTTTGGGTGATACATTTATTTAGATGGTACAGATACTATACACAGACCCTATGGTGGCAGTTTTGGCAAATGGCCTCCTTTCAGAGGGCTTTCAACTGCACGGTACGCGACTGGGCTGCCTCCTCTCCCACTGTTTTGTCCTAACTTTAGCCCCACTTCTGCGTCGGATAGAGGTGTCAACAGGTGCAAGGAGTCTAAATAGGGCAATCGGAGTTCAAATTGTCTGCCTTTGCAGACGATTTACTGGTCCATGTTGCCGAGCCTCTGTTGTCTTTAACACGTCTACTCTCAGAGTCTGCCTCTTTTGGACGGATCGTTGAGCTCCAGTTGAACACAGACAAATCGGAGGAAATAGATGTTCTCGGAAGGCTGAGACCGCTGTGGGGACCAACCTTCCTGCACTGGGTGGAGTGTGACTTTCGTTATTTGGGGATCCAGTTGCCTGGTGACCCCAAACGACTCTATAGATTGAATCTCAGCGCTATTTTGGGGTCATTATGGACCAAGATACGAGTCTGGACACTGATGCCCCTGTCTCTGATGGGCAGAATAGCAGCTTTCCAGATGACCCCATTTCCTAAATTATTATATATGCTGCAGACACTGCCACTCTGTTTGTTGTGGAAGGATGTGCTCTCAATTGAACGTGAGCTCCGTAAATTTTTATGGCAAGGGAAATTGGCACAGGTGCCTTTCGCTAAAATGCATAGACCCTGGCACTGTGGAGGTGTGGGTGTGCCCAATATCAACAAATATGCATTAGCCTGTCAACTGTGGCATCTGAGGGATTGGGTGGGTCACACAGAGGTGTTCACACCCTGAGTACTAGAGGAAGATTTTGCCTCCCCATCAATGTTCCCTCTAATTTTCTGTAGGCTGTGTGCACATAAAATATCAGCTGTGTGCAGCTTTTGAAGGAAGGTTAAATTTTTGTGCACCACATAACGACACTCGGAGTTATATACTTTAAAATTTGACTACTCGTCAGAATACAGTATGTACACCACATTGATTTTAATCAAATTAAATGAAAATAGACAATTACTAAATGAAGCGGGAAATTTCTAGTAATTACAATCATAACTTTTAAATTTTAAGACATCTGTGTTGTTTTCTATCAGAATCAGAGTCGTAAATCTTGTGCGCTCTGTTGTAAAGTATGTGCGCTCGCTCGGCGAGGTGTGTGCGCGCGCACACGCGCACAGCTTAGAGGGAACAGTACTCCCTATATTGCTTGATGGCACCTCTTCATTTGGATGCCTCCCTGCTGCTGAGAAGAATTAAAAATAGCCTGTTGGTGAGACTTCTGCAGGGGGCGCGGTGAGGTTTGTGCTCTTATTGACATACCCCACCTAAGATGTTGAGCTTTTTTGTCCATTCAGGGCAATCTGCAATTTTGACCTGGCATGGAGAACATGTTTTTTGGGAATGGGAGGCCCAAGGGCTGAGTCAACTAGGGCATGTGATAGACTTGGAAGGCTAAGTAAAATCGTTTGTGACACTTTGCCTGGAGTATGGGCTGAAAAACCCCAGATTTTTTGCATATATCCAGGTCCTCCATTATATTCACTCTCTGCCTGCGGACTGCATAAATGCAGAAGTCTTGGTGTGCACACTGCAGTTCTTCGAGATAGGGAGAAGGGGAGCATGTATCCATCACACAATTCTCCCACAAAATGGAACAATGGTGCAATGCCCTGGACCTTTCTACTGCAGAAGGTCAATGGGCAGAGGAACTGGGTCTCCCGGTCACTCCTGGAGAAATATTGGGAACTATTAAACGCATCCCGAGATTGATGGGCTCTGCTCGCTCACAAGAACTCCAGTTCTGGGCAGTTTTCCCAGGTCTGGGTCCAGAGAAGTGGGGTAGCCCCTGGAGGGACTGCCCCTGTTGTGGGACCTCAGCAGCCAATTTAGGACATATGTGGTGGAGGTTGTGATAAGGAAGCTTATCATAGTTCAGGAAGGAGCTATAATAGAGGTGAATTGGCTCTGAACAAGCAACCTGTCTTTGCTGGTAGAAATACTAAAACAGAATGTTTTCATAAAAGACTACCAGTCCCAGAATGCACCAGGTTTCAAACAGCCTCTAGAAGAGCTGAAGTGGGAAAACGTGTGTTCAATCAGGAGAGCTATGAGGTAATCCCCAATCACTCATCTCCAAGGGCAGGGCTTGATTCAGCACAGCTGAGCTGTGCTAGGGTGGAGTATCCCTCTAAACAAGTTAAAAGTAAAACATATTCTACACAGAAGCAGATAGAGAAGGAGTTCAAGATCAGGAAGCAGCAGCAATGTGGAAGAAAGAAGAGAAAGACATCTTGGAGGTCTAAAGAAGGAGCCCACAGCAGTACGTGTGTTGGGAGTCATTCCAGAGGAAAGCATACTCCATTGGACTGGAGGAAACCAGAGGAGTGGGGTTACAGAGCCAGGAATTCCCAGACGGCACCTTTGAGGGAGACGGCTGCATTTGGAAGGGGCCCTAAGACCAGTGCAAGAAGGTATGTGAAGAGAGACCCAGTGTTCAGGGATCTTGATTGGAAGGCTGGACATAAAAGCTGGACTACTTACTGGCAAGGATATCTGGAGAGGAAACCTAACAGCAAAGGAAGCTCAGGTATGAACACTGATCTATGCCCTAGCTCTTCACTTGGAAGACAGCAGGGAAACAAATATTGTCCTGAGACTGATCCATTAAGGAATTCCTCTGAGCCAGACCATGATATTGATTCTATGATAGTTGAAGAAGAAGGAGATATTTTAAATGATCAGAATGAATACATGGATTGCTCTCTGACTAGGTTGCTGTGGTAAAATACTTTCACAAATACAACAACCATCAAAAGAAACTATAACTTGTTCTTTTATCTACCCAGAAAAGTCTGCAAGAAAGCTTTAGGGTAGGATTTGAGCCACGTAGAGAAAGTGAACCAGCAAAGGGGTTTGCAGCTGGATAATTATTGGTACTTAAGCCATGCACAATTGCACGTGAGCTCTGAAAGGAAACTTCTGTTTGTGTGTGTAAACTAGAAGAAAGTTATTCTTGAAAAAGAACAGTTTTTGGTTACTTTTGGGTTTTGTTTTTGCTTTTGGAGCACTGCTAAAAGTTATTAGCAGGAGCTCTCAAAAAGACCTTTTCTGTTTCCCATCAAGGTCTTTATTGTTTGATTGCTTAAGAAGTTCAGTTGCTGATATCATGATTTGTTTTTCCTAAGTACAATACTGAAAGCAAGTATCCTTTTGTGTTACCAAGTAAATCTGTGTGGGAGAATTAACCCCATGAATAACATATATTTTTCTTTGCTTACACTCGAGCAACACAACTCATTATTTTGTGAACGGCTGATTCTGGTATGAATGGACTACATTCCCCACAATCCTTTGCAAGTCATAATAGTATTTTGCCTTTGCCAAGACTGTGGACATTCACGCCCAGCGCCCCCGTTTACAAGGTGTGAAAGGGTGCAGCGGTACTGGTGTAGGATACAAGAATACTTGGGTTCCTTAATGAAACAAGTATTCGAGTGGTCGGGACTTTTGGTAATATTCCATCGCTTCTCTCCGACTCGCCCCAAGTGAAGTCGGGTACGTTTGCTGGTTTGTAAAGCTTGTGTGGTGGGCAAACTGCCAATTCTATGGCATTCGCAAAACGTGACACTCCCCTCTTACTGGGAGTGGCGGAACTTCTTCCATCAATTAATGCTAATGGATTGGCTAGAGGCTAAGGGATCTCCCAAGCAGCAGACCAGCTTTCTTGCAATATGGGGGGTGTACAGAGATACTTTGGTGCCCCTAACTTGCAATGCGCTATACTCCTTTTAGGGACACAGGAGGGAAGTAGCTTTCTAGGGGAAATGTCGAGACACAGGGAACAGGTCCCAGATAGTTAGGCCGAGATTGTATGTGATTGAAGTTGTGGCAGAGTTGTTAAAGTTTGGGTTGGGGGAGCGATGGGGAAAATGTTCATATAATTATGTCATTGTGATGTTTCAGGGCATTGTGTAAGTGTATCCACAGCATTCTGAGTGTTGACTTACTTGTTTAATAAAGATGTGTTTAAAAAAAAATAATGCTCCCTGATGGGAATATGGAAATATGCCTCAGAAACGTCCAAGGATATTATCAAATTCCCTTGCCAGACTTACCCAATGACTTATCAGAGGGCCTCCATGTGGAAGTGTGGCCCTTTGCACTTGGAACTGATCTCCTTCATGTCTAAGACTGGTTTGTAGGACCCTCCAATCTCAGGTATCAAGAAACGAATAGAACATCAACCTTGATCTCGCTCCTCTGTAGGCAGGACCGTCCCATCCACTAGGCAAGCTAAGCGACTGCCTATGGTAGCAGACCCTGGTGGGCAGCACGGCACACAGCCCCTTAACAATTTTTCAAAATGGCAGCTTTCTGCTGCTGCTTTAGTGCCATGGTGGGCCTTAAAGCACTCACATGCACGCATTCATACCTGCTGCTTCTGCCCCCTCTAACAGGAAGTTACGTTGGAGAGGCCACGGGGCTGAAATGATGGCAGAAAGCCACTGTTTTGAAACATCATGGATGGGTTGCCATGCCACTCACCTCCCCCCATGGGATTATGGATACCGGGGGGGGGGGGGGGCGGGGGCGGTAGTGAACAGCCCTGCCTGCAAGAGCAGGAAGCACTGTAGAGTTTTCTCAATTGGCTTCCTCTTTGCCAGCATGCCACAGGGCATCCCAATAAAGTGGTGTGAAGTCATGCATGTCCCCTTTCTCGAAGGCCTCTAGGACCCATAGGTCTGTGGTAATGTAGGTCCACTCCAAGAGAAATAGCCTGAGCCATCCTCTGACCACCAGCCCCTCAAAAGGATCCTCTTGAACTTATTGGGAAGGCTTACAGATCCCCAAGGAGGTTCCTGTCACATCTTGGGAATACTGGACCCATGCAGGGGCTGACCCCTTTTGGAATTCACTCCATGGAAACTGCACTCAAGCTCCCTTCTGAGCCCTACAAGAGGTTCTCTTGGGATTCCTGGGCCTATCCTCTGGGATCCTCTGCAAGCGAGTTTCCAAGGTCTTTCAACAACTTCATCAGGTCTTCTTGGAGGGCAACCTGCCCTTGAAGGCAAATCCACCCAGCAGCAGCTAGGGAAGTGGCCTCCACCGACCATTTCTGGAGGTAGGGCCAACTCCTTGCCATTATGGACACTGCCATGGCTTTAGAGGTCATCCTGATCAAGTCATAAAGGGCATCCTCCACAGAGGATGCTCCCCACTCTAGATGAGCCACTTCAGGGCTGAATGGCAACCCAGCACCAGAGTATTCAGGTACCATGACCCCAGAACTCACCACTTGAGCACCCAAGACTGAAGTTGTGAAGGCATTCCTGAAGAGTTTCCGCTGTCCTGGTCACATGGTGCCAACAGGCAAGATGGACGTTATTGACTAGGGCTCCGGCTTCGGGTCAAAAAAATCAGGCTATCAGCTCCCGAAAAAAACAAATCTAAGTGGCGGAGAAGAGGGGAGAGTGCCCGAGTCTTTGAACAGCAACGTGGATTGGGAGCCATAAGGGTATGCCCAGACACTCTCCGAGAGCTCAGCCTAAGCAACCCTGAAATACTGCGAAACAAATGGCTGCCGAACACACCAAAACACTTTCCTTGGAAGCTGGTGAATTAGCAACTGAAATTTCAAAGGTGGTAGCGGTGGCGCTCAAAAAATGTTTGAAAAAATTACAGACATCAGTGGAAGATACAAAAGACTGTTTTGAGGCCCAACTTACATAACTCACAGAAGTAGAACAGCGGGTGGCAACCCAAGAAACTGCCATGGAGCGCCTCGAGCAACAGGTGGAATGCCTCACCAGAAAACAACAGATACTAATGGATTGAACTGAAGACCACGAGAATCGATCACGGAGAAACAATCTCAGGTTGGTGGGGCTGCCCGAGTCCCTAACTGACAGTAAATTGTATGAATTTTATGAACAGTAGCTCCTGGCAGCCCTGGACCTGCAAGAAGACCGATTGAAATGGAGATGTGAGTGTGCACACAGGATTAGTCCCCAGAGGGCGGATGGCGCCAAACCCTGACCGACTATAGCCAAATACCTCATTTGGACAGAAAAGGAGGCTATAGTGCGAGCATACTGGCAGGGCAAAACACTTAGCTATGAGAACCACAGATTCTTGTTGTTTAATGATTACTCTGCCAGAGTGGCATTGAAACATGTGAGTTTGCTCCGATATGTGCGGCCCTCCAAAAGAAAGGACTTAAATTTGCTCTTCTATTCCCTCACAAGTTGAGAGTTGTCCAGGGAGAGCAACTATATACGTGAACAGTGGAGGAGGGCCGCAGTTTTTTTGAGCATGGAGACGGCCAGAGGCGGGAAGAACAAGCGGAACAATAACTGGTAAAATAACTCCCCCACGTGGGGAAATAAAAACAACATATCAAGATTTAGAGTTGTGCCAATCTGTGACAATCTGCTTGTAGATGTAACAGCAGTGGAGCGGTCCTGACAATATAACACTCGGACGACCTCAGAGAGACTGGTGACAGGAGCCAGGACAGAAACCTGGAGGCTAAAAGTGTGGTAGGCGAAGGCCTGTGATCCATGGTGTCTGAAGTATACAGACAGGTCTAACAAGCTTGACCTGTAAATGAAGCATGTGGAGAGGCCCAAAGGAATTGCACATCCCCCAATATGCTGCTGTAGAATTAGAACTCAGAAAAATAATTGAACTAGCTTAGACAAGCATGGAAAAATACAGAAAAATATGTTTAAATGCACACTGATAAGAAAATACAGCTGTAAGGGAATTATCTGAACTGCTGACAGACAGGTTACAGAACCCTGCTTCCCTACACGTACAAACTAGCTAAATGGCCTTGGCAATAGAGGAGTAACAAGTTGATGAACTGGCCATTGTAATTGGGATAAGGGGAGGGGGAGCAGGTGCTGAACCCACCCAAAGAATATAATTGGATAATCATATCAGTACCGGAACCAATAGAAGAGGTACGGGAGGTTACCGGACCCAATGAAATGTTTTCCTATGCTTAGAATTGTAGAAAAGTCTATAAAAGTTGCTGTATTGCCAGAGAACATCACTCAGCCATTTTGAAATTGTCTTGCTTGAGACTTGTGCACAAATAAATGATTTGGACCTTCTGAACTGACTCCTGATATATTGGTTTGTCTGCGCTCTGCTGCTACATATTCTTGGTGCGTTGGCCGGGAAGGTGTGGTATTCAGAGGGTATATAGAGCAATATACCACGATCTTCCGCCTCTATAGGCTTGGTCCTGCCGGGATCGCGCCCTTCCGACGGGGGCTCGCTCCTAGGCGCCGCCGGTCCCTTGTATCGGAGGGAGCGGGTCGGACCTCGGCGAGTGTCGGGCCCGGCTGGAGCCAACGTCTCAAACCCGAGTGAGGGGAGTCCAAGGTCCAACTCATGCGCCTGCTTGGGAAAGTTTGAGGACCGGATCCGGTGAGTAGAGTTTTTGATTTTGTACGTCTAGACAGATAAGAGAGAGCAGTACTGCCACTTGGAACTTGGAACGAGAGCCTGATCAACTCTCAAAGGCGGGCCGAGTACCCTTGCGTAAGAGAAGCAAGGCGAAACCCACGGCTTTCTTGTATTTTGAAACTTGCTTGAGACTAGTCAGAATAGACAGAATTAAAATGCATTTTGGGATACGTTGCTAGCATGATTGTGTGAACAAAGTGTGAATGAGAGGTCTGGCAGCACGGACCAAGTGAAGGCGGACCCCTGAGTAGCGCATTTCTTGACCGGGCGACCGCGTTCAAGAAATGGGGGAAAAGGATTGTCATCTTGTCTTGTTATTTGTTTCCCTTATACGTTTCTAGGACCGTGAGGACCCCTTACCCACGGTCCGCCCTCCTTTTCCCTTCTGTTTGTTGTTGCGCGCACACATCGAAATGGGAGGGGCAGGGTCTACTAGGAACACTCCGTTAGAATGTATGATCACACATTTTAAGGAAGGATATTCTGGAGATTATGGTATTAAAATGACAGCAGCTCGTTTGCAGATTTTGTGTACTAGGGAGTGGCCCGACCTAGACCCTACCTGGCCCCGAGAGGGAACATTTAATGTAGGAATTATTCAGTTACTACACCATTGAGTGCGAATAGCGCATCCCGATCAGTACCCCTATATAGATTCCTGGTTAAGTATTTGTGAAAACCCGCCCTCCTGGGCGCAGCGCTGTTATGAAGAACAGTGCAGAATAATGTTAGCAAAGACGGATTGTAGTCAGAACAGCCTAGAAAGAAAGAGAAAGGTGAGAAATCCAGAAAGAAACCTATCCTAGTAAATCTGGATTCCCCAGAAATGGATATCCGACACCCCCAAGCTCAGTGCCCAGTAAAGGTAGCTCAGGTAGCCCCGCGCCCTGCCCCAGAGCCCCGGAGGAGGCGGGAGCGGGACCCAACCCCTGAGCCATCACCCGAAGAGCAGGGAGATGAGTTCCCTTTAAACGAAGAGGAAGATTCTATTGAAACCGAAGAGAAAGGTGAATCAGAGGTAGAGACAGCAGAAGAAGAAACTGAAATTTCCCAGAGCGATACTGAAAGTGTAAAAGCAAGTGCCAGTGCTAGCTCAGCAGTTAAATGTAAAGCGAAAACAAAGCACATAGCGAAGAAGATAGTTCCTGCTAGAAAGATTACAAAAATGACCCTTAGAGCCAAACAGATATCTACTGCCAAGATGATGCCTTTACGGCAAGTCCCGGGAGTGCCCGTGAGGAATGAAGATAATGAAGTAGTGGCGGGACCCCTAAGTTATGTGTATGTCCCTTTCTCTACTACTGACTTATTAAATTGGAGAACACATTATGCCTCCTATACCAATAAGCCCCAAGAACTTACAGAATTGGTGAATACCATTATGGAGACCCACCAACCCACATGGGCAGATTGCCGACAGCTCCTGTCCACTTTATTCACTACAGAAGAACGAACACGAATTAGAAAGGCAGCCGTAGACTGGCTGGCCGATAACCCTGTAGCTCCGGAAGTAGGGGAGGAGAGAATAGATAATCGGGAAGCAGCCCAGAGAGAATTCCCGAATGAAGACCCCCGATGGGATCCAAATACAGAGAGAGGATCCAGAGCCCTAGCCCGTTTTCGCCAAGGTTTTATACAAGGCCTGAAAAGGGGGGGCCAGAAAGCTATGAACCTTTCCAAAGTTGCTGGAGTATATATGAAAGGTATAGATGAAAGCCCAGCAGAGTTTTATGAAAGATTAACTGAAGCATACAGAATGTATACTCCCTATGATCCCGATGCACCAGGAAGCTTATGCATGGTGAATTCTGCTTTTGTAAATCAGTCTCAACCAGACATTAGACGTAAATTACAGAAATTAGATGGATTTGCGGGCATGAATGCAACCCAGTTACTAGAAGTCGCTCATAAAGTGTATGTAAATCGTGATAATGAAAAGCAGAGAGAATGTGATCGAAAGATGAAAAAGAAAGCTGATTTTTTGGCTGCGGCCATAATTGAACAGAAAACGGGAGGTATCCCAAATCGACGGAGCAGAGGAAGGGGGAGGAGCCGAGGAAGGGGCCGTCCCCTAGCTAGGCGTGAACCAATGCGCCTACTGCAAGGAGGAAGGTCATTGGAGAGATACCTGCCCACAACTTGAAGACGCCCACAAAGATGACGACGACAATTATCAATGGAAAGAAGAAAGACGAGGCCGTCCCCGAAATCGTGGAGGACCCAATCGGGAGCAATACCAGCGAGAAAGGGGAGAGGCAGTACAAGCATTGGCAGTCACAGCTTGTGATGAAGATGACGTGGATTAGGACAGACCGGGCTCCAAGTTTGCTTTAGGTCTCCAGGAGCCTATGGTCGGAATACAAATAGGAGACCAAGTTATGAACTTTATGGTTGATACTGGAGCAGAACATTCAGTAGTAGACAAAAAGATTGCCCCATTTTCTACAAAAGCAGTCACCATTGTGGGAGCAACTGGTGCCAAAGCTACAAAACCTTTTCTTCAGAATCGCATATGCAGTCTAGGAGGACAGCAAATAATCCATCAATTCCTTTATATGCCTGAATGCCCAGTGCCACTACTGGGACGAGATATGTTAGCCAAGCTACAAGCCCAAATATCCTTTACTGAAAAAGGAAACATGCAAATGACTGTGAATTCTCAAGCCAAACCCGCAGGAATAATGCTGCTTACAGTTCCCCGAGAAGAAGAATGGAGATACTACAGCGATGATTCTGTCCAAGATACTTATTTTGAACAAACTTTAAAAAGCATTGATGCCCCACCTGGAGTATGGGCAGAAGGCAGTCCTCCAGGCCTAGCCAAGCATATAGCTCCAGTAATTGTAACCCTCAAGCCTAGTGCTACACCAGTACATGTCAAGCAGTATCCTCTCCCAAGAGCTGCAATTGAAGGCATTCATCGCCACCTGCAAAGATTACTAGAACATGGCCTACTGAAAGTATGTCAATCCCCATGGAACACTCCACTCCTGCCAGTAAAGAAACCTGGAACAGATGATTACCGCCCAGTACAAGATCTAAGAAGAGTGAATGAAGCAGTTGAAACAATACATCCAGTTGTGCCAAATCCTTACACTCTTCTAGGACTGATTCCTGCTGAAGCTACCCACTTCACTGTTCTAGATTTAAAAGATGCATTCTTTTGCATAAGATTAGCCCCTGTAAGTCAGATACTATTTGCATTTGAATGGCAAGACCCCATCTCTGGAAGAGGGGGCCAACTCACTTGGACACGATTACCCCAAGGATTCAAGAATTCACCTACCATCTTTAGTGCTGCACTGAATCAAGACCTTTCAAGCTATCCAGTAGCCCCAGGAAAGAGAGTACTCCTCCAATACGTAGATGATCTACTGATAGCTGCTGTATCAGAAAGTGAATGTATACAAGCCACCAAAGACCTCTTACAGTTACTAGATGAAGCTGGATACAAAGTTTCCAGGGCAAAAGCACAACTATGCCAGAAAGAAGTGAAGTACTTGGGCTTTCACATAACCAAAGGAAGCCGAAGGTTAGGCAGAGAGAGAAAGGAAACAGTATGCAGAATTCCAACTCCAACTACCAGAAAGCAAGTCAGAGCCTTTCTGGGAGCGGCAGGATATTGCCGAATCTGGATTCCCAACTTTGCCCAAATCGCCAAACCATTGTATGAAGCCACAAAAGGAGCAGAAAAGTCACCACTGAAGTGGGGACCTGAGCAGGATACAGCCTTCAAGACGTTGAAAGAAGAATTGATGTCATCACCAGCCCTTGGACTACCAGATGTTCACTAACCTTTCCACTTGTTTGTACATGAAGCACAAGGAAATGCCTTAGGCATGTTGACTCAGAAATTGGGAAATTGGGAGCGACCTGTAGCCTACCTATCAAAACAATTGGACACTGTGGCCAAAGGATGGCCATCCTGCCTAAGAGCAGTTGCAGCTACAGCATTGTTAGTGAGTGAAGCAGACAAACTCACCTTAGGACAGAATTTGCGAGTCACAGTGCCACATGCAGTCCTTGCCCTTATGGAACAAAAAGCAAATCATTGGCTCACCAATTCCAGAATGTTGAAATACCAGAGCATGTTATGTGAAAATCCACAAATACGACTAGAAGTGAGCCATGCCTTGAACCCAGCTACATTGATCCCTATCAGTGAAGATCCCCCAGAGCATGACTGTATAGAAGTCATGGATACAGTGTTCTCAAGTCGACCCGACCTGACAGATGTGCCCATAGATAATCCTGACCAGATTTATTACGTAGATGGAAGCAGTCTTATCATCAATGGACGACGCTGTGCTGGATATGCAGTAGTCACCCAACATGAAGTCGTTGAATCATCAGCCCTAGCCTCAGGAACATCAGCCCAGAAAGCAGAATTGATAGCACTCACCAGAGCACTACTGCTGGGTGCAAAACTTGTGTTAAATATATATACAGACTCTAAGTATGCCTTCACTACCCTACATGCCCATGGAGCTCTCTACAAAGAACGAGGGCTCATCACATCCGGAGGAAAATCAGTCAAATATGGCCCAGAGATATTAATGTTACTTGATGCAGTATGGGCCCCAACTCGTGTAGCTGTCATACACTGCAGAGGACATCAAGCAGGAAAAGGAGAAGTTGCTCGAGGAAATAGGTTTGCAGATGCCTCAGCACGACAAGCAGCTATGACAGGACAAATTACACCACAAGCTATGCCAAAACAGGCAGCATTGTTTCCAGTACCTCTGAATTTATGGACACCACGATATACCACCAAAGAATTAGATTACTACTGTAATAAGGAAGATGGAGTACTGAAAGATGGGTGGATTGAGCTGCCACCAGCAGAAGGCAGTCAACCCCCAGGATGAATAGTAATTCCAGAATTGTTGGGTCCAGCTTTTATCAAAGCTTTCCATGAAGCCACACACTATGGAAAAAGTGCTATGGAAAAAGCACGCCCTATCAGCTTCAGTAGCACGCCAGTGTCTAATCTGTACCAAAAATAATGCCAAGCAAGGTCCCACACCACCGCCCCGAGTTCAGTCAGGAGGTGTAACCCCCATGCACCACCTACAAACTGACTTTACTGAAATGCCAAAAGCCAATGGATATCACTACTTGCTAGTGTTAGTTTGTACTTTCTCTGGGTGGGTGGAAGCCTTCCCAACCAGAACTGAGAAAGCCAGAGAAGTCACCAAAGTTTTGCTAAGAGAAATTATTCCTAGATTTGGAATTCCTGCAGTAATAGGGTCAGACAATGGACCCTCATTTGTTTCCCAGATTACTCAACAGTTAGCAAAAGCCTTACAGATACAGTGGAAACTTCACACTGCATACAGACCCCAGAGTTCAGGGAAAGTTGAGCGAATGAATCGTACCCTAAAAGCCCAGATGTCTAAGCTTTGTCAGGAGACTCACCTGAAATGGCCCCAAGTACTCCCAATAGCTTTACTCAGAATACGCTCAGCTCCTGTAAAGTCAACAGGGTTTTCCCCTTTTGAAGTTCTGTATGGTAAACCCCCACCAATAGTGCAGGGAATTAAAGGAAGTCTAGCCCAGATTGGTTCAGAAATAACCAGGCAAGAACTCCTAGCTCTTAGTTTTGTTCTGCAGACTCTCCATACGTGGATCCAAGATCAGTTGCCTATCAACTTGACGGAACCCTTGCATCCCTACCAGCCTGGTACCTCGGTGTGGATCAAAGACTGGAAGAAGACACCGCTGGAACCCCATTGGAAAGGACCATACACCGTCATCCTGTCTACCCCAACTGCAGTAAAGGTAGCGGAGATCGATTCCTGGATCCACCACAGCAGAGTCAAGCCCGCAGCAGATCCAGAACTGAGCAGTGGACAGCAGAGCAGCATCCTGATGTACCTTTGCGAATCACCCTGAGACGGCAACCAGCATCCTAGACACTTCCTGGGATCATCTCAGCGAACCACAGTGCCTTGCAGTAGCCAAGTCTTTCGAAGAGGATTGCTGTTTTCCATACAGCAAGAGTTTGTTGTAAACGAACCTCATGTGTGAGTTTTACACACCAACACTTTGATACTTTGATGCTACATTGATTGACAAATTTCCACCAACTGAAAGTTGATAAGTTGGTTGATGTACTATAAACATTTTTGAGGATCTTCAATCAACACTCAGCACCCGTTGAATTGCTTCATTAGCAAACGGGACGAAGAAGAGAACGTCGAGGTCAAGATTTCAAGCTGAGGATACAGAAGAACTCCAATCAACATGTTTCTTTGCTTTTATTTTGCTCTGGTTGCCTGCTTAGGAGACTTTGAACTGACTCATGCTTTGCCTCCATGCACTGCCTGCATTACTTCCACTCGGACTGGAATGAAAATAACTCAGACTTTGCTTTATCATTCTTACTATACCTGTACTGGTATAGTAACTAGATGTATCTACAATACCACTGAACTGAATATTTGCATTAAAGGCAAATCCAAAGTATGCTATAATCCGCATCAGAATCCATCCTATTACACTTTAGAAATACGATGGAAGGATGCAGATGGACCTTTAATCAATGCCACACGACCACTTAGAGATCCTAGTAAACCTGTTGTTTTGAATTTTGATGCATGTGATGTTATAAATAGAGATAGTCGTTCCAAATGTGGTACCTGGGAAAAAGCATACCGTAATGATCATAAGTACATGTGCCCAGAAGGTGCCACAGGATGGGGGAAATGTACAGGTAAAAAGAGTTCATATAGTACTGCAACAGCGGCAGATTACTATTGCTCAAATTGGGAATGTGTCTTTTATGCTACATGGAATGCTGGTATAGTAGACAATGATATAGATAATCGAATGGCTACTTTAACTAAGCCAAAACCAGATGACAAATGTCAGAAAGGTGCCTGTAACCCTTTACAATTATGGATACGTAATCCTGAAGTATGGAAGCCAGGATACAAGTTTGGTTTACGTATTGCAGGATCCGGATCAGATCCGGGAACCATTGTGTACATAAGATTAAATACCCAAACCTATAAGTCATCTAGATACCATATCCATAATACTTTCTATGAAGCCATGCATGTGAATAAATATGAGATTCCCCATCCTTCCCAGAACTTATTTTTAGAATTAGCCGGAGCAGTGGTATCTAGTCTCAAAATCTCAGATTGTTACTTTTGTGGGGGGACACAAATGGGTGACCAGTGGCCATGGGAAGCCCAAGAATTGAATTACTCAATGATTTACAATCAAACTGAATTACACAAGACTACTAGCGAATGGGTGTTAGCACACTCAATTGTTGGACGTCTTTGTTATGCCAGAACTGGACCTCAGTTCACCCAACAGGTTGGACAGCTGGTCTGTCTCAGCCAGAAGTTCTATAATGCCACCACTAGAAAGACGTCATGGTGGTCAGGAGTGAAAAGACCTGAACCTCCTAATCCATTAGCCAGATTTCCTGAACTTGCTAGTTTATGGACAAACCTTGCCAAATCCCATGCTTGGCAAGCCCCACCTGGCCTGTATTGGATCTGTGGAAACCGAGCATATGCCCGACTCCCACCACACTGGGGAGGAGCATGTGTCTTAGGGACCATCAGACCTTCTTTCTTTCTCCTACCTACAGATCATGGAGAACAATTAGGATACCCAGTATACACCACTCACAGACACAAGCGAGCAATAAGACAAAAGAGAGAACCCCTACAGATAGGCAAGTGGGAATCCTGGCAAGGTGATGATTGGCCACCAGAAAGAATTATTTCTTATTATGGACCTGCCACTTGGGAGCAAGATGGCACATGGGGCTATAGAACCCCAGTTTATATGATTAATCGTATTATTCGCTTACAAGCAGTAGTTGAAATAATAACTAATGAAACTAGCCAAGCTCTCACACTTTTAGCTAGACAAAGCACCCAAATGCGCACTGCCATATATCAGAACCGTTTAGCACTTGATTATTTGTTGGCAGCTGAAGGAGGAGTATGTGGTAAGCTAAATCTAACCAATTGTTGTTTGAAAATAGATGATAAAGGTCAAGTAGTTGAAGAACTTGCTGAAGATATGCGAAAACATGCTTATGTGCCAGTACAGACTTGGCACCCACTAAGATTAACTAACTGGTTTGCTAATATTTTCTCATGGCTAGGGGGCCTTAAGACTTTCCTCATACTAGTATTACTAATTGTTGTTGTGATCTTTCTATTGCCATGTATAATCCCATGTTGTATGCGTTCTATGCACAATGCTATTGAAAATACAGTAGAGCGGAAAACTGCAACTAAGATAATGGCCTTATACCAAACTAGTCCTCCTGTGTATAGTCGGGACCCTCCGACCATGGTATAACCATCTTGAAGTGATTTAATTCTCACACCTTATTAAGTAATAGGGTTAGATTAATCAAAGGGGGGAATGTGGTAGGCGAAGGCCTGTGATCCATGGTGTCTGAAGTATACAGACAGGCCTAACAAGCTTGACCTGTAAATGAAGCATGTGGAGAGGCCCAAAGGAATTGCACATCCCCCAATATGCTGCTGTAGAATTAGAACTCAGAAAAATAATTGAACTAGCTTAGACAAGCATGGAAAAATACAGAAAAATATGTTTAAATGCACACTGATAAGAAAATACAGCTGTAAGGGAATTATCTGAACTGCTGACAGACAGGTTACAGAACCCTGCTTCCCTACACGTACAAACTAGCTAAATGGCCTTGGCAATAGAGGAGTAACAAGTTGATGAACTGGCCATTGTATTAGGGACTAGAGGGAGGGTGAGCAGGTGCTGAGCCCACTCGAAGAACATAATTGGATAATCATATCAGTACCGGAACCAATAGAAGGGGTACGGGAGGTACGGGAGGTTACCGGGACCAATGAAATGTTTTCCTATGTCTAGAATGGTAGAAAAGTCTATAAAAGTTGTTGTATTGCCAGAGAACATCGCTCAGCCATTTTGAACTTGTCTTTGCTTGAGACTTGTGCACAAATAAATGATTTGGACCTTCTGAACTGACTCCTGATATATTGATTTGTCTGCGCTCTGCTGCTACATTTTTTTTGGAGCATGGAGACGGCCAGAGGCGGGAAGAACAAGCGGAACAATAACTGGTAAAATAACTCCCCCACGTGGGGAAATAAAAACAACATATCAAGATTTAGAGTTGTGCCAATCTGTGACAATCTACTTGTAGATGTAACAGCAGTGGAGCGGTCCTGACAATATAACACTCGGACGACCTCAGAGAGACTGGTGACAGGAGCCAGGACAGAAACCTGGAGGCTAAAAGCAGACATAATCTTTAATGGGGGAGGCAGATGAACTGAAGTGATCGAGCGAAGGTAATTTCAAGAAAGCACTGCATGACAGATACTATTGTAGCAGCAATGCACCTGCCACACTATCACCTTGGAGCCCGGATTCTGAGAGGCACAGATGATAACCGAGAGTTTTGGACTGTTGGGGTAACTGCGGGAAATGGGATTAAGAGTGGATGGGTGGAGGGGGAGAGGAAATGATGGTGGGGATCAGGAATATACTTTTAGGAAGGGGTCCCAATGGAGAGGGTAAATAAAGGGAGCGAAAAGGAATAAAGGGGCAATAGGATAAAATAATTGGGGAGTATGAAGAAGATGGTGAAGGATGATAAGAGTGTGGGATGAATGGGAGGTGTAAAGAAGGGCCAGACAAAAGAAGGGGGGGGGGGGGGGGAGGAGTAACATTAAGGGGAAGGGAGGGAGGTGGGTAAGAAGAGCGGAGAAGGGGACATTAATACAAGAAACAAAACGGAACCTGAGTTACAATACAAAGAAGTATCATATGGTAGCAGTGGAGGAGGAAGGGCGCTCCACCGAAAATACTGTAACCTCAATGGTGTTTTTAATGACCAATTAAAGGCTTGATAGAGTGAAAGTTGGCACCCTGAATGTCTGGGGCTTTAACTCCCCAATTAAGCGAGAAAAAAAGTAACATATTTGTGCAAACTGGGGGCTGATATATTGTGACATCTGCACCTGGACGACCAATGAGAAGAGTAAAATGGCGAAGAATCCCGCGGCAGTACCCCCCTACTAGAACAACGTTCTCTCCGCTGAATAGGTGTCATTGTGACATCTGCATTCTGCACCAGGACAACCAATGAGAAGAATAAAAGTGCCGAGAATCACATGTCACTGTGACATCATAAAACAAAAACCCTTGAACTTACCCGGACGACCAATGAGAAGAAAAATGGGGCGGAGCGCGGAATAATAGCATTCTTTTGTCTGTTCAATCGTTTCCATGGTGACAAAGCGTTGGGCTTGCCGGAAAGGCTTTCTTCTTACCAGCTGCTCAGCGACAGGTATGAAAACCAGGGCGATGGGAATCAGATGGGGAGAGAAGTAGCAGGATAATTCAGATCAGATCTGGACAGGGCAAGCAGCCAAAATGCAGTATGTGCCTTGGAGTCGGTGCTGAGTTCTGGCGACCAAGCGGCTCCTGGGGTTTCTTCCGAGGCAATGGAGGGTTAAGACCAGTATGGCCCATCAAGTCTGCCTAGCAAGGCGGCAAGATTAGGTGCACTTGCCGCTCCGTGCAGATCACCCCTCCCCATGCCTTTATTTAGGGGTGTACCCACCGCTCCATGTAGGTCACCCCTATTTATTCAGATATAAGAGATCTGCTTATTTTGATTTTATCCTGTTGCTATAAAGGGATCCACTGTGTCTCTCCCATGCCATTTGAATTCTGTCACTATATTTGCCCCACCACTTCCATCGGGAGGGTATTCCAAGCATCCACCACTCTTTCAGTGAAAAAGTATTTCCTGACATTGCCTCACAGTTTACCCCCTTGCAGCTTTATGTTATGCCCTCTAGTTTTACAGCTTCCCTGTCTTTGGAAAGAGGTTTGTTCAGTATTTAAAGATCTGAATCCTATCTCCCCTGTCCCTCCTCTCCTCCAGAGTGTACATAGTTAGGTCTTCAAGTCTCTTCTCATAAGTCTTCTGATTCAGGCTCCAAATCATTTTGGTTGCGTTCCTCTGAACCGTTTCCTGTCTTTTTATATCCTTTATGAGATACGGTCTCCAAAACTGAGCACAATATTCCAAGTAAGGCCTCACCAGCCATGATGACAGAGCATTATTAGTCTTAAATGGATTACATTATAACTTCATGGCTGTCCCTTAGTCTTTTCCTTGTCTTTTGGAGATAGGTACTTGTGACCTAGATTAGCCCCTGTTGATATGTTCTTATGTTGATAGTGTAAACAATCTATGATTACCCCTTCCACTCCATTCATTAATTTATAGACCTCTATCATATCCTCCCTCAGCCATCTCTTTTCCAAGTTGAAGACCCTAACCTTTTAAGTCTTTCCTCATTTTGGTGGCCCTTCTCTGTACCTTTTCTAATAACACTATATCCTTTTTAAGATACAGCGACCTGAATTGCACACAATAAGGTGAGGTCTCACCATGCAACGATATAGAGGCATTATAATATCCTTTGTTTTATTTTTCATTCCTTTCCTTATGATACCTAGCATTCTATTTGCTCTCTTGGCCGCCGCTGCACACTGGGCCGAGGGTTTTAACATATTATCCATGGTGATGCGTACATTCTTTTCCTGGAGGTTGGTTTTTAAGTTGGTACCTTGCATCGTGTAACCATAGTTTGGGCTGTTCTTTCCTAGGTACATAACTTTGCATTTGTCCACATTAAATTTCATCTGCTGTTTAGAAGTCCAGTCTTCAAATTTATCAAGGTCCTGTTGTGATTTTTCATAGTTCTCTTGGGTTTTAACAACTTTGAATAATTTTATGTCATCTGCAAATTTGATGACCTCACTCCTTATTCTTATTTCCAGGTCATTTATGAATATGTTAAAAGCAGCAGGCCCAGCACAGATCCCAGGGGTATTCCACTTAGTGATAACTGGGCAATGGCTGAATATTGCCGTTACCAGGTTATCGCTGAGTGCCACCCTGGAATTCCCCATGCTAGATGGCTAGCATTTCAGAAACAGGGGAAAAAAGAAGAGGAAAACCTCTGCAGAAAACAGGAACCAGGCAAAGAGCGAAGGGCTCAAAAACCACGGCCATACTGAAGTAGGTTGTCACAAAAATATTTTTGGGTCCTCAATAAAATATTTTTGTGACAACCTACTTCAGTGTGGCCGTGATTTTTGTGCCCTCCGCTCTTTGCCTGGTTAGCATCTCAGAAACATTCAGCAGCACTGATGCGTTAGTGCCACAAAATATCCCAGGGATCGCGATTAACGCTGTTAGCAGATCTGCTAACCACGTTCATCGTGTTAAGTATCAGGCCCTCACGTCCTTTCACATGTGAGCAGTGAGGCCTTTGCGATCTTAAAAGATGCCATAACTAACATATGCCATAACTAACATGCCAATTCAGAAAGGCCCTCAAGCATAACTTATTCATCAAATACTACCCTACATAAAGCTTCCCCTCAAGCATAACCTAATCAACAATTATTGCCCTACATAAATTCAAAATATTCACCTCAATATTAACCACTTTGCCTCCTTTCACAACCCCACAAGCAACGTCTCATAAATCCCTTTCATGTTATCAAAATTAACAGACCAACATTCTATGTATATAGTTTTACCCCCATATTATTCAAGTTTATCGAATCCAAGTTTATCGTCCTGTTTTATGTAAAACCGAGCAGCCTGTTGTTCTGGTCTTTGGTTATCTGTGAACCGCGCTGATTGTAAATAGCACGGTATATAAAAAACTGTAATAAATAAATAATAAATAAATAAATAAATCTTTGAATAATGCTTATCTTGTTCCAAAATAAAATATCAGGTGTGACAAAAAAGAAATGAGACTGTCCCATAAATGTTTTATTACAAAATCTACAGAGAAATTACACATTGTCCCCTTCAAAGTAATCCCCCCCCGAGTTAATGCACTTCTGCATTCGCTTCTGCCACGTACAGAAGCACTCTGTAAAGTCCTCCTCCTTGAGGTCCCTCAGCTCCCTCATCACAGTGGCCTTGATCTCTTCTACAGAAGTGAAATGAGTTCCTTTGAGCACAGTCTTAAGCTTGGGGAAGATCCAGAAGTCGCACTGTGTGAGATCTGGGGAATAAGGAGGGTGGTCGAGAACTGTGATCTGTTTGTTGGCCAAGAACTGCCTCACACTGAGCGGTGTGTGTGTGTGGGCGCGTTGTCGTGGTGGAGCAGTCACGACTTGTCTCTCCACAGAGCTCGCCTGCTGCACCAAACCCGATCATGGAGGCGATTGAGGACCTGCTGGTAGAAGTGCTGGTTGACTGTCTGACCCTCAGGCACAAACTAATGATGGACCACTCCCTTCTGGTCGAAAAATGCAATCAACATGACCTTGATCTTTGATTTGGACATGCGCGCCTTCTTGGGTCTGGGTGACAGTCAAGTCTTCCTCTGTCTCTTGCTTTCAAGGTCGTACTGGAAGACCCAAGTCTCGTCTCCTGTGATGACTCAGCCAACGAACTCTGGATCTCCTCCGATCTTCTCTAGCAAGTCTCAACAAACATTGACCCGGTGCTCCTTCTGGTCATCCGATAAAAGCTTGGGCACCATCTTGGTGCACACCTTCCGCATTCCCAGCTCCTGCACCAAGATGGTTCTCACTGACTCCCTGTTCAAGCTGAGCTCCTCAGCTATCATCCGCACCATCAATCTGCGATCACTCTGCACCAGCTGGTTCACTCTGTTAATGTTCTCAGCCGTCTTTGTCGTGGAAGGCCGTCCTGACTTGTGGTCATCCTCCATCTCCTCGCGGCCAGTCTTGAAGTGTTTGTGCCACTTGAAGACTCGCAGCCTTGAAATTGTATCTTCTCCATTAGCCTTTTGGAGAAGTTGGAGACACTCAGTTGGGCCCTTCTCCAACTTAACCAGAAATTTCAAGTCGATTCTTTGTTCCATATTTCTGCCACCTCCAGTTGCGTGACCAAGTGATGGAGCAGTGTGCTACAAAAAACCTGAAAAAGAAAAACAGAGTGAGAGAGATGAAAAATATTACAGCAGAATAGTGGTGAGATGTTCCACAACACAGTGACATAAGTGGTTCGCCAATTGGCATTGAGTCATGGGCGTGGCTGCCACAGTCTCATTTCTTTTTTGTCACACCTCGTATATTACATTCCTCAAAGAAACAATTTTTTCCATGATAAATATGGATATCAGAAGCCTCACATACGAAAAGTCTTGTGGTAAGAGGGTTTCATTTGGGCCCTTAGGGTCCAATATTCGAAAGGCATTTACATGGTTTACATCCCTGTAAACCATATAAATGACTCTCAGCTGAATATCCCCAATCTTCTCTCCTCTGCTTAGCATCTGGGTGTGTTGTGGGTTTTCCGGGGAGGAGCAGAGGGGACGACAGTTGCTGACCGGACAGTGGCAATATTTTATGCTGCTCGGTTACCGACCTGTGGCTAACAGGTAGGTGTAGCAAAAGCTCGCTTAGCTTCTAGCCACCGGGGTTAATCGGTCAGCATGCAATATCGCCATTGCCCAGTTAGCTACTGTGGCTGGGAGTCTGTACGGCAAACCCAGATATTCAGTACTGGGGCTTGTCATGAAGAAGTCCCTTCTGAGCCTATAAAGGTAGGGCAAGATGAGGATTTGCTTTCAGAAACTGACAGGCAGTCTGAGCACATGGCTCAGTGTTTGCAAAGCAGAAGTAAACAAAGAGTCACGAGCTAGAAAGACACGCCCCTGCAGTGACGTATTCCCTAGCTCAAGAGGTAATGAGCTTCACCTGTTTCAGGGCAGGGCACAGCTAAGCCCTGAGAGTTACAATGATAAAAACTGGTCATTAGCTTGGAGCAGGCAGAGCCAGAGGGGGAACTGGGAAGAGAACCAGGACGAGAAAGGAAGCCAGCAAACGAGCACGCTGACTAGAAGGAGTCAAAGAGGAGTGAGAACCAAGGGAGCCATATTCCTGAGGCCAGAAGGAAGCAACCCAGGACAGGGGTTGTCTGGTAAAGGCAGGAGAGAGAAGAATCTTCCTGAGAGGTAGGCTTGGCAAAGCTCACATGCTACGAGGAGAGAGACAGGCTGGCAGGAGAATACCGGTACGTCTGAGGGGAAAGTTAATAGGCTGAGAGGCAAGCAAACACCAGCTGTGTTTGAGAACCAGTCTAACCCTGCAGAGTGGAGAGTTCCTTCCCTTTCAAAGCCAAAAGGTAGGCTTAATAATTCATACAAGTTTGAACCTAGCTATAAAGCAGTTCCCTATAGTTACCAGAAGTAGCAAACTCCCGGGACAAAAACTACAGCACATATGGTAGTTTACAACCCTGCTCAGGAGAGTGTTACAGAGAGAAACCATGTGAGGTCAGAGAAACCGTTTGTTTCAAGGATCGGGATAGCAGTTTACTGCCACACCCTGCTAGTCCTGATGCTGAGGAAATGCAGATAGACTCTGACCATAATGAAATAGTGGATGATCGGATGGACTGTACATTATCTTTGGCTGACCATGTGAATTCCCTATGCTGAACAGTGTCTGAGAGAGACGGTAAAAGCAGCAGAAGAAAAGGGAACATTTTCTTTGCTAATTGAAGCTGTTGTGGTTTTGTTTTGTATCAAGCACTGCACGTTTAAAGCCTGAAGCTGACAAGGCTAACTTACCTGAGTTCATGTATAATTTCCTCAAGCCAATTGTATGACAATGTTTTGTCCTGAGTTATTCACTTGCATTTAATCCGCCGGGAAGGGGAAAATAAATTCTTGTCATTGCCTGAAACCACTCGACTGCAACTCATCTGTGCTCAAGGGTAAAGGGACTTACTTTCCTAGAAGGCCTTGCAGGGTTAAAGCAAGCCCACGCTCTCTGAGGCAGAAACACCACAGGCAGACCAAGTCTCAGCACCCTAGGCGTTGGGCTGGCCACTGTGAGGGTGACAGGCTGCATATGACCCCGGCATTGAATATGCGGAGTTAAGGGTCGGCGCAGACGGCTATGCACTGTAGTGGCCAATCTGCTACAGTGTAACTGTATATATTTAATAATCTAAATGCATTCTTTATACCCCATGTAACCCTCCAAGTTGCAAGTTGTTCTATGTAAAGCTCGTTACTATAACTGTTATATGTAAACTGCTTTGAATTGATGATAAAGCGGTATATAAAACCTGTTAAACAAATAAATAAAATAAATAGCTGTCATGATTCAGTATCAGGCCCTTAGTTTCTAAGCAGCTGTAAAATGTGCTATTATACTGCAGCTAAATTTACTTCATGATTTACTTCATGATTCACTAACCTTCAGGTAATTAATGCACTTCATCTGGCAAAAAACATGCATTATTTTCCTTAACGTACCTCAGTAACTTTCCCTCTTAATAGATTGGAAATAGTAAGTTAACATGACTGATATTATTATTGTTATTATATATTATTATAGGTATTATAAATATTCCTTTTTATTTTTTCCTCTTGCTTGCCTCCTTTTTTTCTTATTTTTCCCCAATTCCAATTCTGTCATGATATAATTTTCCTTTTTAATTCTTTTCTGTTTCTCCTTGCTCTTTGATGTCGGCTGCTTATCCTGGTCTCATTCCTCACCACACTCCTTTATTACAAATCCCTTTCCCTCTATTGTCTCTTTCCCCTTTGCCACTCATCCATTTATCTCTTTTCCCTTCTCCTATTTCTTGTTCTCTAGACTATCTCTTTCTGTAGTTCTTTTTTTCTCTCCTTACTGCTTGCACCTTTCTCTTTCTGTTCCTTTCCTCTCAACGATCTCTCCTTGACCTGCCCCCACTTTATTTCTTCTCTCTGACCACAGGAAGCAGTGGACGCAAACCATGGCTGTAGTGATACCTCCAAGCACAAAACCTGTGGGTCCAGAGTCCTGGAGAGAGGCCACTTATGGTATAGTTAGAGTGGCCAAGGATCTGGTTGAGAAGTCTGGCAGAGTGGTTACCACTGCACCCACTCACCAAACTCACCCCAGGAGGATCCACGAAGAAGTGGGAGGCGAGGTAGCAGAGAAGAAGCTACCAGCCAAAAGTGGTCGGCACAGTGCGGATGTACCCAAGTCAGTGGGGGATGCGGGCAGCAGAGACACAAATTGGATTAGCACCCTCCCTCTCCCCTTCTTTCGGGACTTTATAGCTATGCAAGGCAACAACTTGGCCCATGACTACAGCCGCCGGACTCGGGTGGTACTGGCCCGCCTGCAGAGGGCCATCTCATACATTAATGATGAGCTGTACAAGCTGCTGAAGGATAAGGACGCGTTGGAACTTACCCTGGCCAATGTCCGTAAAGACATCCTGACCAACAAGCAGGGAGTCACTCTCAGGTCCTTCCGGCCCATCTCTGAGAAGGTGGGGAGCAGCAGAATGTGCTGGTAGCCCACGGGGTAGATGTGGTGCTTCAATGTTTACACAGCAATAACAAAGCCCTATTGCCACAAACATTATGATTGCCAATGACCCCAATAACATCTGTGTATTGCCTCTGTCCTTTTCTCATTCCTTACTTTCCGTCACTATGTCCTTAATGCTTTTCGTTGCCTGGTCTTGGATTCTCGCCTCATAAGTTCTTCTATCTCTGGATCTTGCTCTTGCTTTTTCCCTACCTGCCTCTCTTTCCTCAGAAGTTATTGTATCTGTTTCTATCCTCTGTTTTCCTAATTCATGCTGTGGGTGTAAAGGGCTCTCAAAAGAACTGAAAAAGTGGTGCATCACTATTAGAATGCCCCTAAAAGTTGTGCTATCAGTGTACCACAGGTAGATGGAACCAGGAAGAACTTGTAAGTTGGTCTTCTGAAGATATTTTTTGGAGACTTGCTGTGAGTATGCCGTTGCTGTGGGCAGATCCTGAGAGTGCTTTGCTGCTCTGATGGGTTGGAGGATTCGGTCCAGTTCGAACACAGTCCTCTTGTACTTAAAAAGGCCAATTGTAAATAGAAGGTGGTGAGGGGGATTAAGAAGTCCATGGAAAATTCCCACAGTATTTTACAAAGGCAGAGCCTCTTGTAAAATATGTATAAGGACATGCAGGAGTGTGCATCGAGGCTTCGCCATGTCCACTGGGTACAGCAATTTTTAAAAAGTTGCATGTGGGGGGTGGGGGGAAGGGAAGTGAGCAGCTTTACCCCTAAATGTGCATGGGAGATACTTTTTAAAATTGCTCCCAATATACAGGCATACCCTGATCCTCTCCCACCAGCATTCAGTACTCATGCTGACACCCCCCTCCTTGACATGCTCCAACATCCAACCCCCTTTACAGTATTCCTCCTGGCAGATCTCACCAGCCCCCCTCTCCTGGCTCTTACCAGGGTCCCTGGTAGTCTGATGAGAGCATAAACGATCCCCTGTTGCTCCTGCTCTTCCAAGTCACGAGTTCAAGATGGCACTCTTGATACCTAGAAGGAATCTGTGGTACTACCACTAGAGGTCAGGCTGCAAAATAAGAGAAAATTGCTCCTGTTCCCAGTAGACTACCAGGAATGCCAGTAAGAGCTGGGGGAAGGGGATTAGGGGGTTGGGCTTAGCATCTTCCAGGAGTGGAGTCACCTTGGGGGGTGTCTGGATGTTGTGGGGGCGGGGGGCAATGGAAGGAAGGATCGGGATGCTGGGGGGTGATCAGGGGTGGGGGATGGCCTCGGCCTTTATATCTGCCCTTTAAAGCATTCATGCCTCGGGGCACAGGTCTAGATTTTTTTATATCAATGTGTATTTCTCATATAAAATGAGACATGCACATCAATATTATAGGTCCGCCCTAACCACAGCTCCTTGCAGTCTTGACATGGTGCAGTTCTCCACGTGTAAACAGTAGCTTTCTAAAATTGCAGTTTACTCGGAGTAGTTTCTCCAAAAGGGCTAGTTTTACGCATACTATGGCAGTCGTGAACCTCACTTCTAAGCTGGGGTTTGTAGAGTTCTGTTTACAGATGTAGGCGATCAACATTTGCAAATGTTGCTATTTACATGTGGCGATGCTTCTAAAATAACTCCCAAAGTGTTGGACACTGCGGTAGCTTCTTGGATATCAGCTGCTAGACGAGAGCTGTGAAGTGGTTCCTGATTATGGCTAGAAATAATTAGCTGGGAAAAGGAGACTGCCACCCATGCAGGTAATTTCATAATTAGATACCAAAAAAAAGGTTTTTTTTAAACCCCACCTATTTTATAAAGGCTGTTGGTATAACGACAAACAAACCAGATGCATTGACAGTTTGGAAATCGAGACCCATAAGGGGGTAGATGATAAAAGCAAGCAGAATGCTTGATGATAATAAGATGAGGAAAACATTTTTGAAAATATTTTGTAAACAAAACTATAATGGTAGGTGGAAAAAGCTCATAACATCTAAAGCGGTGATTTACCATCAAGTCTAGTTATGTGGTTATACAGTGGGATCGTAAAGTTCCCCCCGCAGTGAGCACCACGTGTGAACCAAATCAAATCAAAGGCAAACCAGAGAGATAGCAGCAACCCCAACCACCCTGCCGCTGTCCAGCCAGGACACACAAAGGCCCCCCTTTCCTTTCTTCCCCCTACCTGCACCAGCACATCCCTCCAGAGAAACCCAACCAATGTCTCTTTGAACGCGCAAAAACAGAGGACAGCATGAGACTAACCATGTACAAATGCCCCCGGCTCCAGAGTCTGTTCTGCCGCAGTGGTTGCTAACCAAGTGCTGCTCCCCCTGAGCACTTCAGGCATCGCCAATCAGCTGGTTCCTCTGCGCCTTTCTGGCCGGTCTGGGACAAAGCGGCAAACCCTCCCGTCAAAACTGGAGCAGCTCAACTGTGACTGTATGTGGTTTATGGTTTAGGCATTTGATATACCGTGACTGTATGTGGTGTACCTTCCCATCAGAATCGGAACAGCTCAGCTGCACACAGTCTTGGCTGAGTTGATATGGTTTTGGCAGAAGGATCAGCAGGGGATCAGCACTTGGTACCACTGCGGCGGGACGGACTCTGGAGCTGGGGGCATTTGGACATGGTCAATCTCATGCTGTCCTCTGTTTTTGTGTGTTCAAAGAGACATTTGTCGGGTTTCCCTGGCGGGTCATGCTAGGGGGCCTGTGTGGGTCCTGGCTGGACATTGGAAGGGTAGTTGGGGGTTGTTGCTTTCTGTGCGGGTTGGTTTGCCTTTGGCTTGCTTTGATTCACATGCAGCCCTCTGCGGAAGGTCTTTGTTTATTTATTTAACACTTCTTATATACCGCGCTATTTCTCATCAGTGCGGTTTACATTGAACATTAAACACTTGGACATACTTATTTTGTCCTACGTTTACATAAAACAGGGTTATAACATGGAGTTAACTGGGGAAACTATATACATATGAGAATTTAGGCTTCAAGTAAAAAACGTTTGAATCATAACAGGTTTTACAATCAAACTCAGATTACAGCGTTTTTGTACTCTGCTGGTAAGGAATAGTTAAAGTGCAGTAATATGTTGGTGTACAGACTGATTGTTCTTTTTTTTTTTTTTTATTTAAATTTTTAATTATTACAAACAAATTCCAGAATACAATCTGAAGCGAAATACAGATAACATAAAGAGACAAAAATATCTCCATGAAAATCACACCCAAAGAAATATATTATAATAATTCTAGACCACCATAAAACCACTATAAGATCCAAGAAAAAAGAAAAAAATAATCATACTTAGAAACTAAGTTACTTAACAGATAATCACAGGAGCATTGATATCATTATATGGCGGCCGATATGGGAGTCCCCTCTATCCCTCCTTCCCTACTTTGTATAAATTGCAACAATTGTAAGGCATCAAAAAACAAATATTGTTTAGCACAATACAAAATCACGCATTTACACGGATATCTTAGTTTAAATTGAGCTCCCAGAGAGAGGGCTCTCTGGCGTAAAGCCAGAAAGTCTCGCCTCCTTTTCTGGGTGTCTCGAGAAAGATCAGGAAAAATATGTATTTTTGCGCCCATAAATTGAGATTGAGACATTTTTAGGAAATACAATTTTAACACAGCATTCCTATCTGATTCGAAGGCAAAATTAACCACAAGAGTAGCCCGACTTGTCACCACCTCCAGCGAGCTTTCAAGAAATTCAGTCAAATTCAATGTAGAAGATACTGGCCCTGCAGCAGTGCCCTGCTGACCAGGCAGATCTACAGAGGCAATAGACACATATTGAGCCCTTGCCAGAGGGGGTAGCGAAGCCTCGGGCATCTGTAAAACTTCCAAAAAGTACTTACGGACCAAGTCCAACGGTGCGAGCAAGGGAGACCTCGGGAAATTCAGAAATCTTAGGTTATTTCTCCTCAGCTGATTATCAAGAAATTCAATTTTTCTTGCCTGAATCAACCGGTCCCTTGAATTCACAACACCGAGGGCCTGCAACTCCTCCACCTTAGATTCCACCTGCAGAATTTTCGTAGCATGAATAGTAGCCTCCGTTTCCAGAGAGGAGCACTGCGCTTTGACTTCAGACAAATCCTGAGATACAGAACCCACAAACGGTAAGAAGGACTGCTGGAGGGTAGAGATAGCTTCCCACAAGCTATCCAATGTTACTAGCGCCGGTTTAACCACACTCCCAGGCAACCGGGAAGCCACAATGCGGGGGGAGCTACTTCCACCAAACTCTACCCCCGAGGAACCGCCGGAAGGAGACACTCCTGCCCGACCCCCTACGGCTCCAACTGCTGCTGATTGTTCTTTTAACTTGACTCCATCTGCTTGCTGTTCTCAGTTATCTATTAATTATTCTTTCCAACCCAACATGTAAAGAATTATATATAAGGGCTTATGAATTTCTGTCTGGGGGTCAAATGATTTTCCAGTTGAATAGGGCTAAATTTGGCATGGGGGAAGAAATGATGAAAAGAAACATCAAATTTGCAAATGGCCCAGAATAGACTAGGGGTTCCAGAGAAATAAGCTTTCCCTAACATGATCCATTGCATTTCTATGGGAGAAGCAGTTTCAGCTTTTCTGTCAACAAGCAGTGTTAAATCAGGTACACAAGTGAATGAGGTCATCTGATGGGGCCAGGGAAAAACAGCTCTCTCAGAGCTCAGGATTTAGTGTACAGCTCGAGTGTGCATAGTCCTTCCCACATACAGCAGTCTTTTCCAGGTCATACTGCTAGACCAGTCCAGACAAACGGGTTGTGTCCCCCTGCCAGCAGATCTTGGAGACAGAGAATTCTACCAGAGCTCTGATAGGCTGGACTCTGGTGATATGGTCCTACCCCCTAGGGGTCTCCCTCAGTATTTCTCTGTCTCCAGCAGATCTGGTTGCTTTTATTGTTTTTCCCTCAAAATTGTTTAAATTATTTAGAATCCCTTTGGGGATTGATATTTCCACTTGCCTGTTGCTGCCAGTATAGTTTCACTGTGCACCAGGGTGTTTGCAGCTGAGCTCCTGTTTCTGACACAGTAGAGCTCGCTGACAGGAAGAATCCCCAGCATCTGGCCATGAGGGCTTGTTAACTGGACGAAGGCCTCCCTAAAATCTGGTTTCTCTGTATCTTGAGGCTCTTGGATGCACCCAGATTTCACAAGAGGTGTTACTCTGGGTTTCCCAGCAACTTGATTCCCCAGATAAACTTGTGGAGCTCTTGGGCCTGGCTTCAGTAGAGCTCCTGATTTTCTTTAAGCAGCGCTGAGTCTTTGCCACGAGAGCTTAGACAGCAGGAGGATCAGGTATCAATTTCTGAGAGAAACTGTAAGTAAACTGTTTTTTCTTACTTGCCTCAGCTGCCCTGGGTTTATTTCAACTGCATTGGGACCGGCTGTCTCTGACCTGATTCCTTCATTTCCGGTTTCATCAGGGTCTGTTCAACTGGGTTTGAAGTTCCTATTTTCTTCATTTTAATTTCCTGGATGCACCCAGAGCACACAAGAGGTGTTCCTGTGCGGATATCCAGTTTAGTCCTCCACAATCGGGTAATGCCCCTCCTACTGCAGCCTGGAGACTGGACCAATCAAATCTTCTGTAGTACATATCCAGCAGGAGCTCCCAGAAGCCCCCCAGTGTGTCCAGTCTCTAGCAGCTTGAAGACGTAAAAGTGTGTCCTCCTGGGCACACTGAGTGACTATTGCAGGAGCAACACTTGTTAGTTAGTTTTTTTTTTAGGGTTTGTTTTGGGGCATTTCCTTGCTATTTCTTTGATAGCTAGTTGTATCTTTAAAAGGAGAAAAAAAGAAGAAGCCTGTCTCTCTGGAGCATTGCCACAGGAGACTAGGGGGAAGTCAGACCTGTTGGCTCCTGTGTTCCTGCCTAGCAAATTTTAACAGCCCTGGGTGAGCTTCCCCTGGACAGTACGGGGTAAAGCCATACCTGATACAGCAGTGGCTGGCACTGGGAGATGTTGGCTGAATCCTGGTTGTTCCTGAGCTGGTAGGAGATTTTCATTTCATTTCTTCTTGTGTGCAGTGCTCTGATAGAGCTGCCAGCATTTCTGTAGGCTCTCCTGAGCCCATTTGGCAATTTTTCTTAAATTTGGTCGTTTGCCCTGTATTAGAGGGTCGTTTTAGTTCTTTTCCATATTATTTGGTGGCTTTTGTATTTTCGCGCCGTTTTTTACCGCGGGTGAAAAAGTGCGGCGGCCATTTTGGATTTTAAAAGTGTGCTTTCAGAGGCACTTTTGAGCACTTGTGCACAGGTTCCCCTGGCGTTTTTGGGGTTCCTCTTGCTGGCGATTTTGCTCAGGGCACCCCAGGGAATCTGGGGCATATTTTGTTTCTTGTAAAAAAAACAAAAACGTTTTAATTTCAAATCGGGGCTGATTTGCATAGGATTGCCCCTGTGGTGTGGGCTTCCCTGTGACTGTTTTATTCTATCCCGCTGGGCAGAGGTGGCCTTGGGATGGCTTCCCAGCCCCAGTGCGTGATTTGTGGGTCCCGCAGAGCAGCAGGGACTGACTCTGGCATCTGCAGGAGCTGTGCTGCAGTGCCTGCAGAGTTAGAGCAATCTGTGAGTCTTCCGGATCAGCCTACCTCTGGGGATGCTTCTAATTCAGGGGACAGTGTTCTTTCCCCGAGCATCCCTCAGTCTGGGTCGGTTCCACCGGCCAGCGGGTCGGTGGCTGCGCTCCAGCAGGCGGCTATAGCTGCACCGCCTATGGATTTCTCCCCGGATTTTGTGCTCCTCATGCATCAGGCTTTTCGCTTGAGCAGGTCCGGTCAGTTGCCGGCAGTTTGGCCCCCCTCTCTCCCCCCGGGGTCCTCTGGGGCGGCTCAATGCACCTCACAACCCGGGGGCAAGCGACTTCGGTTGGGGGAACAGGAGCAGGACGCCCTAGGTCTTCTGGATTCCGAGGCAGAGGGCGATCCTGAGACTGAAGCGGAGGAGTTGGAGGATGGGGAGATCCTTGAGCCGGAGGACCAGGCTCGGATCATTCGTGTGTTCCGTAGGGACGAGCTGGTTCCTCTGGTCACGGAGTCCCTGCAGGCGCTTAACCTTTTGGCGGTGCGGCCCCTGGAGAAGGAGGGTCTTGAGGATCCTCTAATTCAGGCAGTCAGGGATTCCCAGGTGGTTTTTCCCGTTCACCGCGTGGTGGATCATATGATCCAGGCGGAGTGGGAGCACCCGGAATCCGGCTTGAAGGGGATTCGGACCATGAATCGGCTTTATCCCCTTGCCGACAAGGACAGGGACTTGTTCAAGTCCCCCCGGGTGGACGCTGCGGTTTCCGCAGTGACCAAGAAAACCACCATCCCGGTTGAGGGGGCGGCTGCCCTCAAGGACGGTCAGGACAAGAAGATTGATAATTTGCTCAAGCAAACCTTCGATACTGATGCCGTGTCATTGCAGGCCTCTATCTGTGGGGCTTGGGTGGCTCGGTCGTGTCTGCGATGGTCGCAGCATTTGCGCTCGAGCCCCGGGCTAGACCAGCAGGGCCTGTTGGAGGTTACCCGGCTGGAGTCCGGCTCGGCCTATCTGGCAGATCTGTTTTATGATTTAATCCACGCGTTGGCTAACAGTATGGCATCCGCGGTTGCGGCGCGCCGGTCCCTCTGGTTGCGCAACTGGGCGGCGGACGGTTCTTCCAAGTCCCGCCTCAGTAAGCTGCCCTTCAAGGGCAGATTGTTATTTGGGGAGGCTCTCGAGAAGTTGGTAAAGGATCTCGGTGAGTCCAAGGGGGGCCGGCTCCCGGAGGATAGGCCAAGGTCCAACAGGTCCTCCCCCTCGGCGAGGGGGTCCTTTCGGGATCAGCGCAGGTTTCGTTCCTCCCGCCTGTGGGCTTCGCAGCGGGGCAGGTTTGGAGCCCGTAATCAAGGGTTTCGTACCTTCAGGGGAGCCGGCAGAGGCTTCTCCGGAGCCGCCTCTTCCTCGGGCTCTTCTTTTGGGCGCAAGCCACAATGACGCGAGGCAGGCTCTGGAGGGAGGCCCGATTATCGGGGGTCGCTTGCGCGACTTTCTTTCCTCTTGGGCCCAAATCACGTCGGATCGCTGGGTGCTACAAATTATAGGAGAGGGTTACGCTCTGGAATTTGCGTTCCCGCTTCCAGATTCATTTGTTCTGTCTCCCAGCAGGGGCGAGCAAAAAACGCGGGACATCCGCGTGACCCTGGATCGGTTGTTAGCGCTGGGAGCGGTGATCCCGGTTCCTCCTTTGGAAAGAGGCGCCGGGCGATACTCCATCTATTTTGTGGTTCCCAAAAAGGGCGATTCTCTGCGTCCGATTTTGGACCTCAAAGGCGTGAATCGCGCGCTCCGGGTGCCGCATTTCCGTATGGAAACCTTGCGGTCAGTCATTGTAGCGGTGCGACAGGGGGAGTTTTTGACGTCCCTCGATCTCACCGAGGCCTATTTGCACATCCCGATACATCCATCTCATCAGCGGTTTCTCCGCTTTGCGTTTCCGTGGGGCCACTTCCAGTTCCGGGCCATGCCGTTCGGCTTGGCTACGGCTCCGCGCACGTTCACAAAGGTGATGGTGGTCGTTGCGGCGGCCTTGCGCAAGGAGGGCATTTTGGTCCATCCATATCTCGACGACTGGTTGATACGGGCAAAATCCAGTCGGGAGTGCCTGCGAGTCACGAGCAGGGTAGTGGCTCTGCTGCGATCTCTCGGCTGGGTGGTGAACGAAAGAAAGAGTTGTCTGCGTCCCTCGCAGGACCTGGAGTATCTGGGAGTGCGCTTCGACACCGCTCGGGGACTGGTGTGTCTCCCCGAGCGCCGCGTCCTGGCGTTGCGGGCTCTTGTCCGACTCTTTCGGGGGATGCCCGCTCCGTCGGCGTGGTGGTACCTACGGCTTCTCGGAACGATGGCGGCGACCTTGGAGGTGGTGCCGTGGGCACGGTTCCACATGCGCCCGCTACAGAGGGCGCTCCTTCGCCGCTGGTCCAACCAGTGCGATTCCTTGCACAAGAGGCTGCCCTGTCCGAAGGCAGTGCGGCGGTCGCTTCGATGGTGGCTTTCCTCCGAGAACCTGACGCGGGGGATTCCCTTGGAGCCTCCTCTGTGGGTTCCCCTCACTACGGATGCGAGCCTAGCCGGCTGGGGAGCTCACTGCGAGGCCCGCTTCACGCAGGGGGTGTGGTCCTCTCGGGAAGCTGCGTGGTCGATCAACCGTCTCGAGCTTCGGGCGGTCAGGCTAGCCCTATTGGCCCTGGAGCCTCTGGTCCTGGGTCGGGCGGTCCGCGTCTGGTCGGACAATGCGACCACGGTGGCGTACATCAATCGCCAAGGGGGCACAGGGAGTGTGGCCCTGGAAACAGAGGCGACGGCCTTATTCAGTTGGGTGCAGACTCGCCTGCCGGCGATCTCGGCGGCGCACATAGCGGGCGCAGAAAATGTCCAGGCCGACTTCCTCAGCAGAGTGCGGGTGGACCCCGGAGAGTGGGAGTTAAATCCACAGGTGTATGCGCAAATAGTTCGGCGGTGGGGTCCGCCCATCATGGATCTCATGGCGACCTACCAATCGGCCAAGACGAGTCGCTTCTTCAGCAGACGGCGGGAGCGAATGTCCGAAGGACTCGACGCTCTCATTCAGCCGTGGCCGACGTCCGGGCTCCTGTATGTCTTCCCTCCGTGGGCGCTGATCGGCCGGGTCGTCCAGCGCATCGAGTGCCATCAGGGCCGAGTGCTGCTGGTGGCTCCGGATTGGCCCCGGAGGCCCTGGTATGCCGACCTCGTCCGGCTTCGAGACGGCGTGCCGTGGCGCCTCCCGGCGTTGCCGGACCTTCTCCTTCAGGGCCCCTTGCGGATGCCCCAGGTGGCTCGATTTTCGCTTACGGTTTGGCCATTGAGAGGGCTCGGCTGAAAAAGAAGGGTTATTCGCCCGCGGTGATTTCCACCTTACTGCGGGCGAGAAAGTCATCCACTTCTCTCACTTATGTTCGGATTTGGAGGATTTTTGAGGACTGGTGCTCCCGGCGGGGAGTCCGGGCGGCGACGGTCTCTGTGCCCGTCGTGTTAAGCTTTCTTCAGGATGGGTTAGAGAAAGGTCTCGCGGCCAGTTCCCTGAAGGTCCAGCTGGCGGCGATTTCATGTTATAGAGGCAAGGTCTTGGGCCGCCTTCTCGGTGCGCATGCGGATGTGCGGCGTTTCTTGACCGCCGTTTTTCATTTACGGCCTTCCCGCAGAGCGGTGATTCCTTCGTGGGATTTGAATTTAGTTCTGCGGGCTATGGTTCGGGAACCATTTGAGCCCTTGCGGAGGGCGTCCTTGAAGGATCTCACATTGAAGACGGTGTTCCTGGTTGCCATTTGCTCGGCACGGCGTATTTCGGATCTGCAGGCCCTGTCCTGCCGAGAGCCTTTCTTGTCTTTCTCTACGGAGCGGATTGTGCTCCGTCCGGTTCCTTCCTTTCTGCCAAAGGTGGTGTCTCCCTTTCACTTAAATCAGGCGGTATTTCTGCCAGTGCTTTCGGCAAGCTCGGTCGAGTCGGTGGACAAGAGTCTTCACCGGCTTGATGTGGGCCGCGCGCTGCGGCGGTATTTGCAGTCTACCGAGTCCTTTCGAAAGACTGATCGGCTTTTTGTGCTCTTTGGGGGTACAAAAAAAGGGGAGGCGGCGGCTAAGGCCTCCATTGCTCGATGGCTCAAGGAAGCGATCGCGTCCGCGTATCTGTTGCAGCGGCGGCCGGTCCCGGAGGGGCTCCGGGCTCATTCTACTCGGGCTCAGGCGGCCTCTTGGGCGGAGCATAGCCTGGTTCCACCAGCAGAGATTTGTAGGGCGGCCACCTGGTCGTCTCTGCATGCTTTCAGCAGGCACTATCGCTTGGATGTGTCAGCGGCTCGGGATTCTTGTTTTGGTTCGGCGGTTTTGCGCGCCGGCCTGCAAGGTCCCGCCCGGTCTTAACTGCTCTGTTACATCCCTATTGTGGAGGACTAAACTGGATATCCGCACAGGAAATGGAAATTACACTAACCTGGTAATTGTAGTTCCTGTAGGATCCAGTTTAGTCCTCCTTCCCTCCCGACTATCTGTATGATCTTGCGGCGCGCTGTCCCGAGCGGGTGCCTGTAGGATGGTTTTCGTCCCGTTCGGACTCTGTCGACAGTCGTGCTTATCGCTATGGCTCTTCCCTTTATTTTGGAGTTCAGTAAGCTCCTTAGTTTCTGGGGGGAGCTCTGTGTAAATTTAAAGGCGTCGATACCGGCGCCATGCAGTGTCCTGACTTCCTCGTTTGGGGAGGGAGTTGGTTATTCCAGGGGGGGAAGTACATAGTTTAATGATAGCCTAATATTAATCTGATGTGTTGCTTCGTTAAGTTTGCTTTGTTACTAGTACACTGGGGGGCTTCTGGGAGCTCCTGCTGGATATGTACTACAGAAGATTTGATTGGTCCAGTCTCCAGGCTGCAGTAGGAGGGGCATTACCCGATTGTGGAGGACTAAACTGGATCCTACAGGAACTACAATTACCAGGTTAGTGTAATTTCCATTTTCTCTGGGTTTCCCAGGCTTCCCTCCTTAACAGCTGTATTTTCTGTAATCAGCAATACAACAGGGTTTGAGCTTCTGATTTCACTGTCTGTGCAGCTCCCCTTTTCTCCAGAAACACCTTCCAGCCCCTGCCATGAGGGTCTAAGTGGCTGCAGAGGGATCAAACTCTAATTTCCCTACCTTTCAGTTGCTGTAATTACCTTACACTGACTTTGAAAGTTTCTCTTCTCCTCCATGGGAGCTCAGCTCCTCTGTACCAGCACAGTGAATAACTGACAGTTTCCTTCTCCCCTCTGTTTCTGGTGATTCAGGGTTCGTCAGGATTTGAATTTTTAAGTTGCTAGCAGCATTCCTTGCCTCTTCCCCAGCGATTTCGCTGCATTTTTAAGGTTTTTAGAGCTTAGGGAACTTTTATTTTGCAGTTTTTCTGTGCCAGCGGCCATTTTGAAAATCAGGAGGGATTTCTCTTCAGTGTTTTTTGGAGGGAACAGCTCTGGGCAGCCATTTCAAAACATTTAAACATGCTGTGAAGGCACAGGGAGTTTCAAAATCCCTTTTCTTTGAAGAGTCTTCTGTTTCCCTAAGCCTACCTTGATTTTTGTTTACAAAAAAAGGGTTTATGCCTCTGCAATGCCTGTTTCTCTGCACAGCTGTATTATATGTAATAATAAGAAAAAGGAGTTAATAGATTGCTTGTGTTCCACCTGCATGCTGCATCCAGGAGAATCTTCTTCCTCCATTCCCTCTGCGCTGCCAGCTGGGGACATCAGCGCCTTAACTCGAAGTAAAGACCTTTTCAAGTACATTTGTAGCAAAAAACCTGTGAGAGAGTCAGTTGGTCCATTAGATGATAAAGGGATTAAAGGAGCACTAAGAGGCGACAAGGCGATAGCGGAGAGACTGAATGAATTCTTTGCTTCAGTCTTTACTGAGGAAGATGTAGGGATGTTACCCATGACTGAAGTGGTATTTAAAGGTGCGGAAGAATTGAAGGAAATATCAATACATCGGGAAGATGTATTATAACTATTAAATAAGCTGAAGAGTAGCAAATCCCCTGGGCCGGATGGTATACATCCAAGGGTGTTGAAAGAACTGAAATACGAGATTGCAGACCTGCTATTAGTAATCTGTGAACTATCATTAAAATCTTCTCTAATACCTGAAGATTGGAGGATCGCCAATGTAACACCAATTTTTAAAAAGGGTTCCAGGGGTGATCCGGGAAACTACAGACCGGTGAGCCTGACATCAGTACCGGGAAAAATGGTAGAAACCATCATAAAGAATGAAATTACTCAGCATGTAGATAGTCATGATCTAATGGGAGACAGCCAACATGGCTTTAGACAAGGAAGATCTTGTCTTACTAATCTGTTATGTTTTTTTGAAGGAGTGAATAAACAGGTGGACAAAGGTGAGTCGGTTGATATTGTGTATCTGGACTTTCAGAAAGCCTTTGACAAGGTCCCTCATGAGAGACTTTTGGCAAAACTAAAGAGTCATGGGATAGGAGGCAGTGTACTATTGTGGATCAGGAACTGGTTAAAAGATAGAAGGCAGTGGGTAGGGCTAAATGGCCAATTTTCCCAATGGAGAAAGGTGAATAGTGGTGTACCCCAGGGATCTGTGCTGGGTCCGCTGCTTTTTGACATATTCATAAATGACCTGGAAAGTGGAATAACGAGTGAGGTTATCAAATTTGCAGATGACACATAACTATTTAAAGTTGTTAAAACCCAAGAGGATTGTGGAAAATTGCAAGAGGATCTTGATAAATTGGAAGACTGGGCATCAAAATGGCAGATGAAATTTAATGTGGACAAGTGCAAGGTTATGCACCTAGGGAAGAACAACCCAAACTATGGTTACACGATGCAAGGTTCCACATTAGGAACCACCACCCAGGAAAAAGATTTAGGCGTCATTGTGGATACCATGTTGAAACCCTCGGCCCAGTGTGCAGCAGCGGCCAAGAGAGCAAATAGAATGCTAGGTATGATAAGGAAAGGAATGGAAAATAAAGCAAAAGATATTATAATGCCTCTATATCGTTCCCCCTACCTGTTGAATTTATATGCAGAACAAATCATCAGAGAAGCAGGACTGTATGAAGACAACAGAGGTGTGAAGATTGGTGGAAGACTCATCAACAACCTTCGCTATGCTGATGATACCACATTACTGGCTGAAAGCGAAGATGATCTGAAACATTTGCTTCTCACAATCAAAGAACATAGTCTCAAAATGGGCCTGCACCTTAATGTAAAGAAGACAAAGATCATGACAACTGGCATAATCAACAGGTTCATCGTTGAAGGAGAAGAAATTGAAATTGTGAACAACTTTAACCTACTTGGATCAACTATCAATAAAGAAGCAACAAGCAGTCAAGAAATCAGACGACGCATTGCTCTTGGCAGAATGGCTATGAAAGACCTAGATAAGATTCTCAAGAGCAGAGATGTGTCTCTCCATACAAAGATTCGACTTGTTCAAGCCATGGTATTTTCAATAACATCATATGGATGTGAAAGCTGGACAGTGAAAAAGACAGACAGGAAGAAAATTGATGCCTTTGAATTATGGTGCTGGCGGCGAATACTGTGTATACCATGGACTGCCCGAAGAACAAACCAGTCGGTACTAGAGGAGATCAAACCTAAGCTTTCTTTAGAAGCTCAGATGACAAGACTTCGGCTTTCATACTTCGGACACATCATGCGAAGAGAGAGATCATTAGAGAAAGACATCATGCTTGGCAAGATAGAAGGTCAACGCAAAAGAGGAAGGCCAGCAATGAGATGGATCGCTACAATAACAGCAGCTACGGGTACCAGTCTGTCGTCAATGAGCCGCCTGACTGAAGACCGAACACAATTTAGGATAGCTATCCAGAGGGTCGCCATGAGTCGACTCCGACTCGACGGCACTTAACAACAACAACATATCGTTCCATGGTGAGACCGCACCTTGAATATTGTGTGCAATTCTGGTCGCCGTATCTTAAAAAGAATATAGCGATTTTAGAAAAGGTTCAGAGAAGAGCCACCAAAATGGTAAAGGGGATGGAAGGATACTCCTATGAAGGAAGGCTAAAAAGGTTAGGGCTCTTTAACCTGGAAAAGAGACGGCTGAGGGGAGATATGATAGAAGTCTATAAATTAAGGAACGGAGTGGAACGGGTAAACGTAGATCGATTGTTTACCTTATCAGAATATAGAAAGACTAGGGGACATGCAATGAAGCTACGGGGTAAACTATTTAAGACTAATAAAATAAAATATTTTTTCACTCAATGTGTAATCAAACTCTGGAATTTGTTACCGGAGGATTAGTATTAGATTCCATGTAGATAGTTCTCCCCTGTTATCCAAGTTCATAATCCTGTTATATGTAACTCCGAACAGCCTGTTGTTCTGGTTTTGTTATGTTCTCTGTAAACCGCGCTGATGTCAAAGAGTGCGGTATATAAGAAATTAAAATAAATAAATAAATAAATAAAATAAATAAATAGTAAAGGCTGTTAGTGTAGCTGGGTTTAAAAAAGGTTTGGACAAGTTCCTGGAGGAAAGGTCCATAAATCATTATTAAGAAGTGACCGAAGATATCAATGCTTGACCCAGTACAAGCATTGTGGAACCTGTGTCCCTTGGGGAAACTGCTAGGTACATATGACCTAGATTGGCCACTGTTGGAAACAGAATACTGGGCTTGATGGACCTTGGTCTGACCCAGTATGGCATATCTTATGATCTCCTTAGAGCCCCTGCAGCAGGATCTTCCTGCAGAACAGATTCAGTCAGCTCCCATTTTGCTTCCACAGCCACTAGAAGCCACGGCAGCCTTGGCTGACAGGGAGTTTCTGACGCTCTTCCGCCAGGCATGGCACCTGTGGCGTTCTGAGTATGTTGGTATACCTTCAGCACCCGCCCAGTAGCACACAAGGATATGGTGGGGTCTCGCAAGCGGTCCCGAAAGTCCTCAGACCTTAAAGCAGTCCGTCCTTCCAGGAACGTTGCATGTGGCTTGCAGGACACTACGGATATTCTAGAAGACTTTAAATCGTCGGAGGTGAGCCCTGACTCATTGGAGAAAGAAGATGGGGAATATTCTCCGTCTGATTCTTCGCTGACAGTTCACGAGGGCTCTCAAGATATCAGACTTTTTTGGAAAGAGGAATTGCCGGCCCTAATTACACAGGTGATGGAGTCGCTACGCCTAGTCGACACACCTGATCCTCAGAGTTCTCAAACCCTGTTGCAGCCGGATCCCATTTTACTGGGCATTCGTAAGCCTTCCAAAGCTTTTTCCTTTCCAGCCGAGTTACAGCATATGGTATCTCGAGAGTGGGACTCTCCAGAGTCCTCTCTACGTACAGCACGCGGTATTGGTCAGTTATACCCTTGGTCTCCTTCTGACTTGGACCGTTGGCTGACATACCCGAAAGTTGATGCGTTAGTGACCGGGGTCACCAAGCAGGGTACCAACAAGGGGCACGAACCACGTGCTATAGAGGGGTCCCAGTAAAAACGTGGAGAGCAGGTGGAAGAACCAACTTTATTATAACAATTAAAACAGCAGACAAAAGCCTATGGCCCACACAGGCCATGTTTCGTTTCCTTCTTCAGGGGCAGGCTTAGTGGGCAACTCGCACATCCACATCCCCCCCACCCCCCGGGGTCACCAAGCATACCACAATTCCGGTTGAGGGCGGAGCGGCACTCTGCGATCAGCAAGACCAAAAAAAAAAAAAGTTGAGTCTGCTAAAGACGGGTTTTTCGTTGTCCGCTCTTTCCCTTCAAGCAGGGGTGTGCGCAGGTCTAGCAGCACGGGCCTCCCTTCGATGGATTCTGCAGCTTCCAGGTGATCCTGAGTTGGCTCGTTTAGAATCCATCGCTGCATTTCTGGCAGAGGCCTTCTCTGATCTCTTGCGGCTGCCATCTCGCTCCGTAGCACCAGTGACAGTAGCTCGGAGATGGCTCTGGCTGTGTCAATGGGCAGCGGATGTTGATTCGTTCAAAGACTCCAGCGTTTAGCTGCCATTCGTCCAGTTCCACCGTTGGAAAGAGGACTAGGCCGTTACGCTGTCTATTTCATGGTGCCAAAAAAAAAAAAAAGACGGTTCCTTTCATCCTATCTTGGATCTCAATCGCAGTCTGCGGGTTCCACACTTTCAAATGGAGACTCTGCGATCCGTTATTCAAGCGGTACGCAAGGGGGAATTCTAGCTTCACTCAATCTCACAGAAGCATTCTTCACATTCCCATTCGAGAGGGGCATCAGCGACTCGTTCGATTCGCAGTACTTGGTCAACATTTCCAATTTCGTGCGATGCCCTTCGGTCTAGCTTCAGCGCCTCGAACCTTCTCCAAGGTAATGGTGGTAGTAGCTGCGGCCTTACGCAGCCGCGGCATCAGAGTTCATCCTTATCTGGACGTCTGGCTCATTCGCGCAGACTTTCTCCCTGAGGCTTGCAGCACAGTCTCGGTGGTTGGTGCCTTTCTCGAAAGCCTCGGCTGGGTAATCAACCGCGACAAGAGTTGTCTTCAGCCGTCCCAGAAGATCGAATTTTTTGGGGGCTTGATTTGATACAGCCTTAGGTCGGGTCTATTTGTCAATGCCTCGATTCCTCAAGTTAACTTCTCAAGTTCGCAGTCTCCTAGCACAGGTCTCGCCTCAAGCATGGTGTCCAGAGGATTATCAAGTTCGGTTGCCTCTACTACCGGCGGTGCGACTTTGCCTCCGTTGGTGGCTCCGGCCCCGCAGTCTCGTCTCCTTCGAGGGGTTCCCTTGGAGACTCCGCACTGGGTGTTGGTAACGACAGATGCCAGTCTGTCCGGTTGGGGAGCGCATTGCGGCTCGCACTCAGCGCAGGGGATTTGGTCTCCTCGGGAGGCCCGGTGGTCCATCAATCGCCTTGAGATGCGAGCGGTGCGCTTAGCCTTGCGAAAGTTTCAGCCTCTTCTGCGGCGTCAGGCGGTTCGAATTCGGTCCGACAACGCTACGACAGTGGCATACCTCAACCGCCAAGGGGGCACAAAATGTCCAGGTGTATCGAAGGAAATGGGTCTTCTCCTTCCGTGGGCAGAGAGGCATTTGCAGGCGGTCTCGGCACAACACATCGCGGGGGTAGACAATGTAAAAGCCGATTTCCTCAGCCGACATGCTCTGGATCCGGGGGAGTGGGCTCTGGTGCCAGAGTCCTTTCAGTCCATTGTTCGACGATGGGGTCTACCGGCAATGGATCTCATGGCTACGGCACAGAATACCAAGGCACCGATCTACTTCAGCCGTTGGAGAGACAATGGGTTGCACGGGACAGATGCTCTGTCTCAAGCGCGGCCAACACATCTCCTTCTGTATGTCTTTCCCTCCCTGGTCCAAGATCGGCAAGATTCTTCAAAGAGTCAGGGAGCTTCGCGGCCCGGTGATCCTGGTGGCACTGGATTGGCCTCGCAGACCGTGGTATGCGCATCTCATCCGACTGTCTCGGGCGTCTCCTCTATGCCTGGGGGTGTTCCCAGGGCTCCTGCTCCAAGGGCCGGTGGAAATGGGAAACCCGGCTCCTTACTCGCTTACGGCCTGGCTCTTGAATGCCGCAGGTTAGTTCAGAAGGGATATTCGTCGAGTGTGGTGGCGACAATGCTTAAGGTACGGCGGTCTTAGACTTCGCTGGCTTACACTCGTGTGTGGCGTCTCTCTGACACTTCGTGTTCGCTACGTCACATCTCGCCCTGGCGTTGCAACATCCCGGATATTCTCTCCTTTCTGCAGGCCGGTCTAGATAAGGGTCTGGCGCTCGGGACTTTGCGCGTGCAGGTTGCCGCGCTAACTTGTTTTCGAGAGCCGATAGCGGGGCGTTCTCTCGCCTCGCATGTGGATGTTTCGCGTTTTCTTAAAGGGGTTCAGACATTATGGCCCCCGATACGTCCTTTAGTTCCTTCTTGGGATCTCACTCTCATTCTCCGTGCCCTTAAATTACTTTTAGTCACAGATTTACTCACGTTTCCTTTTTGAGCTGGCAAATTTCCAATAGCTTCCTGGATTACTGCCAAAGTACCTTGCTCCTCGTCAGGACTTCTTTCAGCTATAAATCTCCTCCCTCCAGAGCCCAAAGCAGTTTCTCTGCAGCACTGGCTCCTCTCTGGGTTATGGCTTCTACCACTGAGAGCTCCATTGCATTCCTCAGCGTACTCTGTGGTTAAACTTTTCCTGTGACTCGGCTTCACAGCTTCCTTCCCTCTGGAACCCTCTCTAGTGTTGTCCTTGGAAATACTCTTCTCTTCAGCTGCCCTGAAGGTCTTCCTTCCTTCAGACTTCCTCGAGTTTCTGCTTCCTTCTATTTCCCTGGTGGTTCTATTTCCTTCTTTTCCCCTGCGTTTAAATGAGTGTGACTGAACTAAGGTCCCGTGTTCCTCCCCCAGGTGGCTCTCATTAACTTTACTACTTGCTTTGGAACTTGGGCATGGCTTGTAACCAGGAGTTACATGTGTTTTTTTTCTGTTTAGCTTCAGCATGAGAGCTACAGCCTTCCTGCCTGTGTCTCTCCCTAAAGGTAAATGGGTGTTTTTCTCCTATTTCCATAAGCTCAGAAACACTTTCGCCATCACAAAGATCAATACGGAATAAACCAAACATTATCTATGATTATATTAAAGATCAAAAGCTTGATATTATTTGCATCACTGAAACCTGGTTAAACACAGGTCAAATTATTTTAAACCAAATTACCCCTTTAGATTATGATATATTTAATTGTCCTAGAGAACATAAAAAAGGAGGAGGAATTTTAATATTAACAAAAACAACCTTTAAGTTTAAATCTATTACAACTAACAATTCAACTGAAACAACTTCAATTATTATATCAAATCACCACCTCAATGTTTGCCTCACATATAGACCACCTAATGCTGCTAAGGATCAATTCTCAACAATTTTAGAATTAATTTGCACTTATAGCTCTCAAATTAAACCATTAATTGCATTAGGTGATTACAATCTATCATCATCACCTTCTAATGAGTACAGATCCTTCTTGAAAGCAGTGAAATCTTTAGGTTATCAACAGATAATTAATCAGCCTACACAACAACATGGAACCACTCCTGATCTAATTTTTTGCCCTGAGCAACTCTTCACAAAACCAAATTACAGTCCCAAAAACTACCCCAGTACCTTGGTCTGATCATAAGAACATAAGATATGCCATACTGGGTCAGACCAAGGTCCATCAAGCCCAGTATCCTGTTTCCAACAGTGGCCAATCTAGGTCGTACGTACCTAGCAGTTTCCCCAAAAGACACAGGTTCCGCAATACTTGTACTGGGTCAAGCATTGATATCCTGGATCCCTTCTTAATAATGGTTTATGGACCTTTCCTCCAGGAACTTGTCCAAACCTTTTTTAGACCCAGCTACACTAACAGCCTTTACTACATCCTCAGGTAACAAATTCCAGAGTTTGATTACACGTTGAGTGAAAAAATATTTTATTAGTCTTAAATAGTTTACCCTGTAGCTTGTCGCGACGCCACCATGGTGGCTAATGGGCGCCAAGGCAGGTCGGACACAAATAAAGATAAGGTTGGGATTGGTACGTATTTTTCAGGGCCCAGGGATGTATAGCCTTGGTAGCGTCCTTATTACCAAATACCCAAAGAACACAGCTGTCACAGTACTGCTTTCGTGTTCCCGGATCTCCTGGATCCTTCTGTACTCTTCGTCCTTTCAGGTCTCTCTGGCCTGTTCCTCCTTCCAGTGCTCCAGCAGCGTCTGTAGCTTCTGCAGTTTCTGCCACCTCTGCAGCTCCTGCCGCTCCTCCGGCTTCTGCAGGCACTGTAACTTCTCTGCCTTCTTTGCTGCTCCTGCTGCTACCGCCACTTTCACTTTTACCGCCACTTCCCCTTTTCCAGTCTTCCAGACTTTCTTTAAAAGGAGTTCCTGCCTTCCTGGATTGGAGGCTGGCTGGCTTTATGTCACACCCTGTGGGGCGTGGATCCTCAGCCCTCCGGGGGTCCCTCTTGCTCCCCCTAACAGGTTCCTGAAAATACTGTAGCTTGTGCATGCCTTTTTTCGTGTTTAAAATATTTTCTTCTGTTCCCCGCTGGTCTGCTGCATTACACATCCCCCTTCTTAAAATATTACGGACTGGTGAAGTCTCTTCTACACAGCACGTAATACGCGACATGGCATCTGCGTTAAAATGCAGCTTCCCAGCCCGATGCTCCACTCTAAAATCATATGGCTGCAAAGCCATGTACCACCTAGTTAAGCGGTTGTTTTCATTTTTCATGGTGTGCAACCATTTTAGTGGGGCATGGTCCGTAATGAGGATGAATCTTCTCCCCGTCAGGTAGAATTTTAGAGCTTCAATGGCCCACTTAATGGCGAGACATTCCCTCTCAATTGTGACATATTTCCTTTCAGCAAGTGATAGTTTCCTGCTAAGGAACATGATGGGGTGTTCTGCACCTTCCTGTACTTGTGAGAGGACGGCACCCAACCCGGTTTCCGACGCATCCGTCTGTAATAGAAAAGTTTGTCGGAAGTCCACACCCCGCAATATGGGGGCCTGACACAATTTTTCCTTTAAATGTTGAAAGGCTGTGTCTGCCTCCGGTGACCATTGTATCACATTTGGGGCGTTCTTTCTCAACATTTCTGTAAATATAGCACTTTCCTCCGCGAAGTGCAGTATAAAACGACGGTAGTAGCCGATGAGGCCAAGGAAACTTCTTAGTTGCTTCTTGTGTTGTGGTACGGGAAATTTCCTGACGCTTTCCACCTTGTCAAGTAGCGGTCGCACTGTGCCCCGCCCGACCAGATGACCCAAGTATTTGACCTCTTTGGCCGCAAAGGTGCATTTTTTTGGGTTTAACATCAATCCTGCCCTCCTCATGGCTTCTAAGACCGTTCCTACTTGATGGAGATGTTCTTTCCAGATGGCACTGTGGATCACTACATCGTCCTTGTAGGCCGTTGCAAAAGTCTGGTATGGTCGGAGAATGATGTCCTTCAGACGTTGGCACGTGGCCGCTGCGCCGTGTAGGCCGAAGGGCATCCTTCGGAATTGGAAGAGGCCTAGAGGTGTACTAAAGGCAGTTTTGGGCTTGGCATCACGTGTTAAAGGGATTTGCCAATATCCCTTGGTCATGTCTAAAGTTGTTAGAAACTTTGCCTGTCCGAGCCGGTCCAATAATTCCTCAATCCGAGGCATTGGGTAGGCGTCGAAAGTGGACACGGCATTCACTTGTCGGAAGTCAATGCAGAAGCGCATAGTTCCGTCGGGCTTGGGTACTAATACCACCGGGCTGCACCATGGACTATGCGATTCTTCTATTATGTTCAACCATAGCATCTCTTGCACTTGATCAATGACTTCCTTTTTTTTCGCCTCCGGCAATCGATACAGTCGCTGCCGAATAATTTTCCCCGGTGGGGTGAGTATTTCGTGGGCGACCAGGGCAGTTTCTCCTGGCACAGGAGTTAGTACATCCTTGTACTCTTCCAGCAGTTGGGTCAGGTCCTGCTTTTGCCATAAGGAGAGTTCCTCCCCAGTCCTGGGCATAGGGGATTCTCCGCACTCCTCTATACGGGGACCAAGATCCTCCTCTGGGTGTTCGCTTCCTACAGCGATGAAGCCCTCTAGGTCTCTCTTCCCCGTAGAGCCGAAACCTCGTGTTCCCCAGCTCGTCGGCGTTAGCATGGTGACCTCTTCAAGGTTGGGAAATCCCACGCGTTTGCAAATCAGTTGCGCTATTCTGTCCCCTCTTTGGACCTTGAAGTCTTCGCTTGAACAGTTGCATAGAAGAACTTTCAATATACCCCTGTAGTCGGGGTCGACTACCCCGGCGGCCACATCAATGCTGTGCTTAGCAGCGAGCCCAGATCGCGGTGCTATCCGCCCATAGCACCCTGGGGGTAGTTCTATCTGGAGATCCGTAGTGATCAACCTACGCTCCTGTTTTGGGATAACCTGGTCTTCGGCGCTGTGTAGGTCATAACCGGCCGCTTGCGCAGATGCCCATTGAGGACTATAGGCTTTCTCCGAGGTTTTACAGAATTTTAGCATGAACCTCTTCGGGGGGTCTGCCTGGTCTTTTAAGGAGGTTTTCTTCGGTTTTTCCAAAAGTGGGCTAGGAATTATAGGACTCATAGTATTCCTGGGGCTATTCTGTTGTGGCTTGGGATTCTCATAGGCTCATGCCGAATGCAAGTGGAAGTTGGCACTGTTTGTGAGGATAAGCCTTCTTTCAGGCTCTTTCTAAATTGTGGCCAGTCGCGGCCTAATACCAACTCTTGTGGTAGCCTAGGCACGATGGCTACTAACATCTCTTTTTCAATGCCCAATCCCTTCACCCACAGTTTATACACCAGATAGCGGGTAGCAGCTCCATGGATACATTTTATTTTAACATTACCTTCTGGACACTCCGGAACTGACCATCCCTGATCACAAACCATAACCTCTTCGAAATCATGGTTTGGTCAGTTCCTGAGTCCAGAAGTGCTTTTACATCTACTCCATGAATCTTCACACTCAATACAAAACCCTCCCGTACTGTTCTCGGGCCTTCCCCTACCAGAGCAGTACGTGAGTAACAGTCACTTTTCAAATAACCCATTCTTTCCACACGCAAAACATTTCTTGGCATTCTCTTTTGCCAGAGGCTTATTATTTTTCACCACACCATATGGGGACCGTGAGGGACTTCCTACTCTCAGGGCCTCCATACCCAGTGTCAGCTTGGGAGTCCCTACCCTGGGTTGGGTGACTCTCTCGGCCTCTAAATAGCGCTCAGTAAGAGCTATTGCGTCCGTAGTTGTACAGCAATTTTGTAAAATAAGAAGTTCTGTACCCTACTTGCGGACATGTACTGCTCGAGTATTATCGCATCCATTAAAGAGCCTACGTTCTTCTTTTCGGGCTGTAGCCATTTATTTGCCAGACCCCGTATCCTATGGCCAAGGGCTTTTGGGGTTTCATCGGCCCTAAGGGTGGTGGCTCTAAACATTTTGTTATAGGATAATGGTGTAAGGCCTAAACGATCCCTTATGGCGGTGACTACTTCCTCATAGGTGTTAGCTAGGGCTGGGGGCATCGACCTATATGCAGCAAGAGCTTCCCCCGTAAGGGACGCTGCGAGTCGAATGGCCCACTGCTCAGGCGGCCAATTAGCTGAACCTGCAATCCTAGTGAACGAATCTAAAAAGTCATCCACATTATCATTGGAACTTAGCTTCCCCACAATAAGATCGTGGCATGTCCATTGTCCACTCGCTGGGTTAGTCGGTCCGGCTGCCTGCAGCTTTTGTCTTTGCCATCGCCTCCCGCTGTAATGCTAAACAGTTCTCCATAGTCTGCAAGACCGGCAGTTGTTGTGCCTGCATGGCCTGTAGAGCTTGGCTTGGTTCTTCTGTGCGAATTCGGCTTGCTTGTCGAATTGATGTGCCATCCAGGCACAGAGCTCCTTTGGTTCCATGGTGAACCTGTATAGAGAAACAAGAAGAAAAAACGAAAACCAAGTGTGGCTCTCACAACACTAGTTTTTGCTCTCCCTTCTCCTTTTTTTTTTTTCTCAACTTCCCTTGATATCCAGCACTGCCCAGGCTTAATTACGTTTTACCTGAGGTGAGTGTTGAATTCAGCTCGGGAACATCCGTTGCTGTTGCATTCCGCAGCGCACCGCTCCGATGACCGGCAACAGGATTTTCTGCTTTCAGGATTTTCCCAACCCGCTCCAGATTCCACCTATTCCACTCTGGGTCTTTCTCCTTCCAATCCTGGTTTTACAAGTGATCCACTCCGGGTCTTGCTTTCACTCCAGGTTTTCCAGCAGAACAATCTGAGTTTTTACTTTTAAACTCAGGGGTTTTATTTTTCTTTTCTTCCTTTAGTAGTTTAAAGGCTTTGATCCGGCATCCAACAACTACGCCATTTTTATGTCGTGACGCCACCCTGGTGGCTAATGGGCGCCAAGGCAGGTCAGACACAAATAAAGATAAGGTTGGGATTGGTACGTATTTTTCAGGGCCCAGGGATGTATAGCCTTGGTAGCGTCCTTATTACCAAATACCCAAAGAACACAGCTGTCACAGTACTGCTTTCGTGTTCCCGGATCTCCTGGATCCTTCTGTACTCTCCGTCCTTTCAGGTCTCTTGTCTGTCTCCTTCCAGCGCTCCAGCAGCGTCTGTAGCTTCTGCAGTTTCTGCCACCTCTGCAGCTCCTGCCGCTCCTCCGGCTTCTGCAGGCGCTGTAACTTCTCTGCCTTCTTTGCTGCTCCTGCTGCTACCGCCACTTTCGCTTTTACCGCCACTTCCCCTTTTCCAGTCTTCCAGACTTTCTTTAAAAGGAATTCCTGCCTTCCTGGATTGGAGGCTGGTTGGCTTTAGGTCACACCCTGTGGGGCGTGGATCCTCAGCCCTCCGGGGGTCCCTCTTGCTCCCCCTATCAGGTTCCTGAAAATACTGCAGCTTGAGCATGCCTTTTTTCGTGTTTAAAATATTTTCTTCTGTTCCCCGCTGGTCTGCTGCATTACAAGCTTCATTGCATGTCCCCTAGTCTTTCTATATTCTGATATCGTAAACAATCGATCTACGTTTACCCGTTCCACTCCATTCATTAATTTATAGACTTCTATCATATCTCCCCTCAGCCGTCTCTTTTCCAGGTTAAAGAGCCCTAACCTTTTAGCCTTTCTTCATAGGAGTATCCTTCCATCCCCTTTACCATTTTGGTAGCTCTTCTCTGAACCTTTTCTAATAACGCTATATCCTTTTTAAGATACGGCGACCAGAATTGCACACAATATTCAAGGTGCGGTCTCACCATGGAACGGTATAGAGGCATTATAATATCCTTTTGTTTTATTTTACATTCCTTTCCTTATGATACCTAGCATTCTATTTGCTCTCTTGGCTGCCGCTGCACACTGGGCTGAGGGTTTTAACATGTCATCCACAATGACGCCTAAATCTTTTTTCTGGGTGGTGGTTCCTAATGTGGAACCTTGCATTGTGTAACCATAGTTTGGGTTGTTCTTCCCTAGGTGCATAACTTTGCACTTGTCCACATTAAATTTCATCTGCCATTTTGATGCCCAGTCTTCCAATTTATCAAGATCCTCTTGCAATTTTCCACAATCCTCTTGGGTTTTAACAACTTTAAATAGTTTTGCGTCATCTGCAAATTTGATAACCTCACTCATTATTCCACTTTCCAGGTCATTTATAAATATGCCAAAAAGCAGCGGATCATTATATTATCTCATTTACCTTGCAACTACAAACATCCCCTAACAACTTAAAAGTTTATTACAAGACTAGAAAATTTAGAGCTTTCCATAAAGAGGACTTTCTTAAGGACATTGTTCCACAATTGCAACAAAATTGCACTGAACTGGATAAAGACATAGAGAATTGGAATAATATTTTAAATGCTGTGCTAGCCCCAAAAAATAATAAAGTACAAATGCGTAGGAAAAAGAACGCACCATGGCATTCTAATGAAATCAGAGAGGCAAAGCGTTTGCTAAGAAAACTTGAGCGTAAATGGAGACTAACTAAATCTCAAGATGTAAAATTCCTATTTAATGCAGAACAAATGGAATATAATAAGTTAATAAATGACCGTAAACAACAATGCCATACAAATCTAATAATGAAAGCAACTAACAAACCAAGGGAACTATTCAACATTGTTCAACAACTTACAAAAGTGACCACTTTATATGGTGATCCTCAAATAGACCCCCAAAAATTTGCAAATTACCTGATAAGCAAGAATGCTCTTTCGTCAAACAACTTATCTACATCACAATTCCATCAACTTTGTTTTAAACCTTGCACTCAATCCACAAAAGTCTGGAAGGATTTTTCTTTACCAACTTTAAAACAGATTGACAATATAATCAGCACACTTAATACAACAACTTCACCAGCTGACCCATGTCCAGTAAAATGGATTAAAAGTACTAAAAATCACATTGTAAATTTTGTAAATAATTCTTTAAAACAAGGTTACTTAGCACCTTTACTAAAGAGTGCTATAATTCGACCCAGTTTATAAAGGGAAATCACTGGACATCACTGACCCTAAGTCATACTGTCCTATTTCAAGTTTACCATTTATCTCAAAAATTATAGAAAAAGTGGTACAAAATCAGCTGCAAGATCACATTGACTCGTATGCCCCTTTGGATATACATCAGCATGGATTTAAACCTAATCACAATGTGGAAACTCTACTTATTTCTCTCTTTGATAATCTTATAACAGGCTTTGAAAAAAAAATGTTATTTCTGTTAATTTTCATCGATGTCTCAGCAACATTTGATACTGTGTCCTGGCTAGAATCAGGATTGGCTTTCCTTGCCGATCTTCGATATGATCTCTTATGTGTTTCTGCCAAGGGCATAGCCTCAGTAGTGGCAGTCCATCGCCTTCTGTGGCTTTGCCACTGGTCAACAGACGTAGATCCAAAACAAAGCTTTCCCGGCTATCCTTTGGGAATGCCTTGATCTTTGGGGAGGATCAGGATAAGTTGGTAAGGTCTCTGGGAGAGACCAAAGTCCCCCACTTGCCAGAGGATAAGCCCAAGTCAGCAAGAGGAAGCCAGAGCCATGGTTGGGGTGGTGGTCTGCGAGGATTTTGCGTCATCCAAGTCGGCAATTCCCAAAGGATTAATTTCCTCCAGCAGGGAGTGTCCTTTCGAGGAGGATTCTAGGATTCTTGGCCCCCACAACTCTGGCCCCAGCAAAGCCTGCCCAATAAAGGTGCAGGAGCCCCTGTTGGGGTTCAGCCGATGGGCAGCCGCCTATGGCGCTTAATCCCCACCTGACCCAGATTACATCAGATGCCTGGGTCTTGGAGGTCATTCGCGAGAGGTACTCTCTTGAGTTTGCCCGGCCTCTGGCGGACCTCTTCATGTTCTCCCCCTGTGGATCGGCCCACAAAATCTGGGCCATGCAGGAGATGCTTGGGTGACTGTTGCAGCTCAAGGCGATCACTATGGTTCCACGAGCAGAGTGGGGTTTAGGTCATTATTTTATCTACTTTATGGTGCCAAAGAAGGAAGGGTCCTGGCGACCAATCCTGGACCTGAAGTGAGTCAACAGGGCCTCAGAGTCCCTCAGTTCCACATGGAAACCTTGCGATCAGTGATAGTGGCGGTACATGAGTGTGAGTTTCTTACCTCCCACAATCTCACAGAAGTCTACCTGCACATCCCGGTGCTACTGGAACATCAGCGTTTCCTCTGCTTCACAGTACCCACAGGGCACTTTTAGTTTTGGTTCTTCCCTTTGGGTTAATCACGACACTACAGGCCTTCACAAGGTCATTTGAAGTGGTGGCAGCCCTTCTTCAGAGGCAAGGAGTGTTGGTCCATCCATACCTCGATGACTGGCTGATCCGCTTAAGGTCCCTCAAGGAGAGCCAGACACCATGGTGTGATGTCTGACTGCCCAGCCGAGCTGCTGTTTATTTATTTATTTATTTTATTTAACTGCATTTATATCCTGCTTTTCACCGGGTCAAAGCGGTGTAACATGTAACATAGGGAGGGGTAATTTCTTTTAGGGTGGGGCCATCGCCAGGGTCAACAATTAATGATTATGGGTGAACATAGACATGTTTTACTTCTGCTGAAATCTACGTGTGGGGTCATGGTGGTGTTTCTGTTGAGAGATGTTCCCGGAATAGGATTGTCTTTAGCTGTTTCTTAAATGATGTGATGTCGTTGTTGTTCTTGATGTGGTTCGGTAGAGAGTTCCAGAGGGATGGAGCATAGAGTTCAAATGCTCTGTTGCAGGTCCGTTGTGTAGATTTGGTTCTTTTGTGGGGGACAACGATAGAGTTATTGGAGGAATGTCTGGTTGATCTGTTGTGGGATGGTCGAGGCAGTAAGGAGTGTAGTGAGGTGTTCCGTGCTTGGTGGATAGTTTTGTGGATGAGTAGGATGGCTTTGTACTTGATTCTTGCCTGCAGTGGGCAGGAGGTGAAGGTCTCTTAGGATTGGGGTGATGTGCTCCCGTTTTTTTGCATTTTGAATAATCCTTGCTGTGGTGTTTAAAGCAGTACGGAGGGAGTTGGTGTGCGAGGCAGGAAGTCCATGGTAGATTATGTTGCAGAAATCCAGATGGGGGAGTGTCACAGCTTGCATCACTGTCCTAAAGTCGTGAGGTTCTAGGAGGGGCCGGAGTCGTTGGATAGTTTTAGCTTTGTGGAATATCATCCCGGCGGTTTTGTTGATTTGTTGTTTGAGGGTGAGAGCTTGATCAATGATGACGCCTAGATATCTTATTTGAGGCTGGACTTGTATTTGTGTGGTTCCCATGTTGAGGTGGGTGGGTGGTTTGAAGTCAGGTTCTTTTGTTACTATTAGGGCTTCGGTTTTCTTTATGTTGATGGATAGATTGTTCTCCTGTAGCCAGTTGGCCACGTCGTTGAAACAGGCTGATAGCTGTTCGTTTTTTGGGTTGGTGGTTGTAATTGGTGCATAGAGCATTATGTCGTCCGCGTAGATGTGGAAGTTGATGTTGTGGGTGCGTATGACTGAGCATAGTGGACGTAGGTATATGTTAAACAACATGGCTGATAGGGTGGATCCTTGGGGTACTCCTTGAAGTTGTTTGTAGGGGGGCGAGGTTGTGGATAGGGTGCGGATCCGTTGCTGTCTGTTAGTTAGGTAGGATCTGAACCATTGGAGTACAGTGTCCTTAATTCCGATTGATTGTAGTCTGTGTATGAGGGTTTCGTGTGAGATTGTGTCGAAGGCTGCTGATATGTCTAGGAAGATCAGGATGTACCCTGATTTTTTCTCTTGTGTTCCGATGATGAGTGTGTTCATTAGGATGGTCATGAGGGTCTCAACTCCATGTAGTGGTCGGAAGCCGTGTTGCTGTGGGTCAAGTATGTCGTTGGTGTCTAGATGATCTTGAAGCTGGTGTTGGACTATTTTTTCTATTATCTTGGTGGCGAGGGGGAGGCTTGCCACTGGTCTGTAGGAGGTGGGGTCTTTGGGGTCCAGGTTGTTCTTCTTTATGGTTGGTCGGATGATTGATGTTTTGAGGGCTTCTGGCATGTATCCTTGTTTAAAGGATTCATTTATGATGTGAGTTAGTGGGGGTACTTAGGTCTTCCTTGGTTTTCTTTATCCATTCGGTAGGGCAGGGGTCCAGTGGGGAAGTGGTGGTGTTCAGACAGGAGATGGTGGCGGATATTTCTTCCTTTGATGTGTCATTGAATGTAGTCCAGTTGGCGTTTATGATTCCTGGGTGTGTTCTTGTGGTTGTAGCGCAGTGGTAAGGTTGTTGAGGTTGCTGAAATTGTTTGTATTGTCGGGCCAGGAGATCCGAGGGGATATCTGGGGGTTGATCGGAAGTGGTTGGTATCTTTGTCAGTTTCTTGGCGATTTGGAAGAGTTCTCGGGGTTTGTTTGCAGCAGACGTGATGATTTTGGTGTGGTAGTTTTTCTTTGCATTGTCGGTTTCAGTGTGGTAGGCAGCAAGTTCATATAGGTATTGCTTCTTGTTTTTGTCTGTTTTGTTTTTTCTCCATTTTCTTTCTGTTCTTCTAAGATTTGTTTTCAGTTTCCGGAGGTCCATGGTGAACCAGCGGGCCTTTGAGGAGATGGGCTTGTTGCTGGTCTTGTTTACAGTTGCTCTGGATGCTGAGGAGATTGTGGTGTTCCAGTTGTCCATGAGGTCATCAAGGTTATTTGAGGTTGTAAGTAGATTAGGTAAGGTCAGCGTCAGGAAGTCTTCTTTGTTGAATGCTTTGAATCTTCGTGTGTGTTGTGTGTGTCCTCTGTTTGTATTTGGTGGATATGCATGGGAGAGGTGGATGATATAGTGGTCTGACCATGGGACTGGTGAGATTGTCGGACTACTGTTAGAGGTGGATGCTTGGGAGTTCAGAAATATGAGGTCCAGTGTGTTTCCTTTTTCGTGTGTTGGTTCATTTATGATCTGCGATAGGTTCATTGCTGTCATGGCGTTAAGGAATGTTTCTGTTTGTGCGTCTTGAAGGGATGGGAGATTGAAGTCTCCTAGTATAATGGGTTCCTTTGATGGGCCGATGCTTTCGGAGATCAGGTGCAGTATCCTTGGTAAGTCAGAGTTTGCAGCGGGTGTTCGATAGACCAGGCATATTGTGAGGTTTTTGTTGGTGAGGGTGAGGATGTCTGCTTCGTCGGAGGTTTCAGAGGTGAGGGTGCGCAGGTGGAGGTAGTCCTTTGCGATGATGGCTACTCCTCCGCCTTTTGCGTGCGTTCGGGAGCAGTGGTAAAAGTTGTATCCGGCTGGTGTCAGTTGGTTCATTATTACTGTGTCCGTTTCTGTTAGCCAGGTTTCTGTTATGCATAGGATGTCGGTCTTCTCAGATATGATCAGGTTTTGGAGCATGTGATATTTGTTCCTGGTGGAGCGTGCATTTATGAGTGTGATGGAGAGGTGCAGGTGACTTATGTGATTGGTGCTTTTGGCTGGCGTGTGGTGTGTGTGAGTCTGGTTGTTTGTGGTGTTGAAAATGCTTGTGGGTTGCAGTGCTGTGGGTCCTGTGTATGGGGGGTCAGTAGGTATGGTGAGGTGGGAGTACAATGTCCGTGCGGAAGGGGTTGTGCCTGTCAGTGTGACTGCGTGGAGAGGATTGCTGAGTGTGCTTGGGTGGGGGTGCAGTGTTAGTAGTGGGGTGAGAAGGTAGATGGGTGTTAGGAAGGGCGGCATGATGTGGACGAGTACCTGGGGTTTTGGAAGCAGTGTAGTCTCTTTCTTGTTGGTTTGTTGGAGTGCTTGAATGTCCGGTATTTGCCCCGTTGAGCTGTTCGCTGCGTTGAGTCTCCTCTATTTCCGGGATGGTTGTCTGGTGTCGAGCCTTGCCCGTTGTGGAGATTTTCTGGGCCACGGTAATGGCCACCGCCTAAGGGCCACGCCAAAGGGCCCTCTGGCGAGGCCCTCAGGCGCGGGCCCGCCAGGCGCGGGCGCGCCCGTAGGGACGCCGCGTTTTAAACGTTCACCCGGCTCCTCTCCCACCGCCCGGATTGGGCGGGAGCAGCTGTAACATTCAAAAGAGCCACCTATAGCCCTTGCAAGCATTAGAGATTCTGGGTGCCTGCTTTGACAACCTCAGGGGCAGGGTGTTCCTCCCAGAGGGGAGAATAGTGAAACTACAGACTCAAATTCAGGGGCTATCCTGGACCCTCCTGTTGGTCCTCTTCGTCCTTTCCAGAGTGTCTCTTTGTGAGACATGAAGTTTTTCCACTTGTGTTTTTTATAGTTAATCTTCACTTTTGCTTCTGATGGTTTCTCATGGTCACCATGGCCACAGGCTTTTATTGTATCCCTATGTTTATAGTTTTTATTTAATTTGTCATACATGTGCCTGTTACTTATTTATTGTTTTTACTATTTGTATTTCATTGTATTTTAATCTTGTGATCTTGTGTCTCCTTTTGATTTTTTTGAGGTGTACTCCCCCTGAAGAAGGCGTTCAGTTAGAATGCGCTGGGGCTGTTTAATAAAGTTTGTTGACCTACTGCTGTCTTGGTGCACCTGTTTTTGTTGTTTCTGCTATTGCCTATGGGTGGTTGTGCTCTCCTTCGGACCCCAGGAACCCTACTTAGTCATCTCCAGGGAAAGGATGGTCCTGCGGCCTGTTCCATCTTTCTTGCCTAAGGTGATATCAGAATTCCACCTCAGTCAGTCAGTTACGCTACCCTCCTTTGCCGGCCATCAGGACTCTCCAGATCTTGCTCAGCTGCATAAATTGGACGTTTGCAGGGCCTTGAAGTGCTACTTGAAGGTCACACAGCCATTTCACTGCTCAGAGCAGTTGCTCATTTATTTATTTGAAAACGTTTATATACCGCCCCTTCCAGAGATCAGGGACAGTTTACAATGAACAACAGTAACCATACATTAAACTTCTGAGCATTAAAACATTACCAGAACAGTTGAACATGGTTGAGACATTAACTATTTACACTACTGCGGCTGAACATAGCAATGTTTTACAACTTGGGTCCCGGAGAGGGGGCTCCAGAATGTATTTACACTACTGCGGTTGATCATAGTAACTATTTACAACTCGGGTCCCCACAAAGGGGGCTCTGGAATCTATGTACAGAGTTATATACTGTCACCAGTAACCCCCCTAGAGCCAGGGGTGGGTAGGGTAGGTCAGCCTGGGCTATCCAAAACTTAAGGAGCAGGGTAGTGCAGTTGGCCCCACACTGCCTTCTGGGTGTTGTAGTCCCTCTCACTCTCTAAGCCAAGGAATAATTGTAGTCGAGTGGGTTAGGCAAAAATGACAAGGTTTTATTTCCCCTTCCGGGTGGATTCATTGCAAAGGAAATTAAGGACAAAAATGACCATACTTCTGGTACAAAGAAAAACAATGCAGGAACAAAAACAGCTTCTTTGGTTTTCAGCTTTCACATACGGTGTTCAAAACAAACTTACAATGCAGCAGTCCCTTTTCAAACAAAGGCAAACACTCTTGCTTTTCCCACTGCTGTTCCAACAGCCTTGTTAACAGCTAGTTTATTAAAGAGATATGACGTGATCTGCTAAAGACAGCGTGCAATCCATCTGCTAATCTGATGTCTGTTCATTAACAAACTCTGTATGCATTTCCTCACAGTCACTTTTAGACAAGTAAGTTTGTGGATAATTATACGATACTTCAAAGTGCAGTCTGTCTTTACTTCCCCGAGACTTCTCTTCACCGGGTGCTACAGAGCAGGGTGGAGCATTACCATATATATGGGATTTAGCAACGGGAGAGTCCAGCAAACCGTGGCAGTCACAGGGAAAACTTTCAAACCCAGTTTCCCTTCTACACGGTTTATACAGCCTACCTTTTGGCTTCTTCACAGAGGGATTTCTTAGCACAGCTGGGTCAGCAAGGCTTTCACACACCGGCTGTGTTTTCCTGCCTTTAACCTTTCTTTTCTCTCAGTCATACAAATGTCCTCTGGCCAGGACGTCTCTCCCTCTCTGGACCTGAAGCTCTCCGTTTGGAAACTCTCTTCTGGTCTCCTTCTCCAACTGTTTCCCTCTCTGGTTCTCCCTCCGGTTCTCCCTCTGGTTCTCCCTCCGGTTCTCCAGCTCTCTTCTGGTGAGTACTTTTTATATGCCTGTGTCTTAGGGCTTAACTGCGCCCCTCCCCAACCAGGTGCTTCCCCTTAATCCCTGAGCTCCGGGCTACTTTGTAGTTTGGGCGTGTTTCCTCCCCTTGTGACACACTCTGTTTATGTTGTCCCTGGCAACCCTGGGCCATGTGGTTTGCCTGGCTGTCAGTTTCTGACACAATCTCTTCAGCTTCACCCAGTTTCATAGCCTCGGAAGGATCCTCTACATGACAATACATTTGTGTGGAGTGTGAGAGTGCAATTGACTGTGCTGGATTAGATTACGGCTAAGGTTCTAAAGGATAGTGGTCATTAGAATGGTCAGTCTGAGTCTGTGTGGCTCTTTCGGTGGAATGGTCGAGGTTATAATAGTGCTGTGTAAATAAGTATGTTTTCAGATCCTTTTGAAAATCTTGGAGTTCTTTAGTCTCCCTTAGCTGAGCTGGCAGATTGTTCCATTGTATCGCTGCAACATAGGGAAAGGCACTTTTACTTGTTATCTGCTTTGATTTTCTGATGTCATCAGGTACTAGGATAGAGTTGCAGTTCCTCCTTCTTCTCATTCTGTTTTCCGGAGGACTTTTTATCTGGGTAGCAAGATGTGATGGTGCAATTTTGTTGCTTAATTTGAAGGTGGTAACTATGGTTTTATATTGGATCCTGTTATTTATTTATTTATTTACATTGTCTTATATACCGCGCTATTCTGCATCAGTGCGGTTTACATTGAACAAACTGAAATTACATTGAACAGGGCATTATAACTTGGAGATAACTATTTTACAGAGAACATGGGCAACCTCCATTGGCTCCCTGTTGGCAACAGGGAGCCAATGGAGGTTGTAGAAGATGGGGGGAATATGATCAGATAGCTTGGCTTTGGCAATTATTCAGGCTGCAACATTCTGAGTCATTTGGAGTGTGTTAAGGTTTTTTTTTTGTTATGCCTTGATAAATCCCATTGCAATAGCCCAGATGAGGCATTATTAGTGCTTGGGCAATGGTCCTGAAGTCGTCCTTGTCTAATAGTGATCTTAGATGTTGTAGTGACCTGAGTTTGAAGAGGATTGCTCTGGAAGTTTGTTTTATGTGCGAAGATAGGCTAAGAGTCTTATCTAGTGTGACATCCTCTTTGGTGGACCCCAGAAAGGGGAGGCTGCCTCCGAGGTGTCCATTGCTTGTTGGATTCAGGAAACAATTTTTCCTTAATCTTTAATCTTTAATTACACTTGATAAACCGCTTTGTCGAAACATTAAGCGGTGTACAATAAAATAAAAGGGACGCACTGCAAATTATAAGAAAAGGAACGCCATAAAAAAATAGGAAAGAGCGAGCAGGACAGAGCACACATAATAAATACTAAAATACAATAAAATATTAAAAAATATTAAAATAGTAAAATAGTAAAAACACTCCAACAAACCGGAGGTCCAAATAAAACTAACATAAAAACAGGGGCAAAGACAAACAGTGGAGTGGCAAGACAAACCTAGGCTGGCAGCGGAACAAATGTAGCAACTTTAGGGGGGGGGGCATCGGGGGGAAGATCGAAGGCTTGCTGAAACAGGTGTGTCTTGAGTAATGACTTAAATTGAGCATAGGAAGGTTCTAACCAAAGAGTTGGGGGTAATGCATTCCATAACACAGGGGCAAGAAAAAAGAAAGCCGAATTGCGAGTCTGCTCCAGATGTGCTTGTGCTGAAAAAGCGGGACTGGTGATAGGGAGTATGGAAAGAAATATGATCCGCAAGATTCAAAGGGTTATTAGTGTAGATAGCACGGTGGGCTAAAATAAGAAATTTATATCTGAAATGATAACGGAGAGGCAGACAATGTAAATGGAAAAGAATGGGAGTAATATGATCAAACCGGGAGGAAAATGTAATTAGACGGGCCGCAGTATTTTGAATAAGCTGTAAACGTTGTAATTGAAAGCCAGGAAGATTAGCCAGAAAAACATTACAGTAATCTAACCTACTAATGACCAAAGCTAGCACAAGAGTGACTAGTCTCCACCTGCTGGTTGATGAGCATATACCCATTTGTCTGGACTAGACTGGGGAACTACAGGAAAGAAAATTAGCAGGGAAGGTTTAATTTTACCTTACTACATCCTCTGATAACGAATTCCAGAGTTTTATTATGCACTGAGTGGAAAAGTATTTTCTCTTGTTAGTCTTAAATGGGTTACATTATAGTTTCATTGCGTGTCCCCTAGTCTTTCTACTTTTTGATGGCATAAACAATCAATCTACATTTACCCGTTCCACTCCATTCGTTCATTTATAGTCCTCTATCATATCTCCTCTCAGATTGAAGAGCCCTAACCTTTTTAGCCTCTATTCATAGGGGTATCCTTTACCATTTTGGTGGCTCTTCTCTGTATCTTTTCTAATTCCATTATATCTTTTTTAAGATATGGCAATCAGAATTTTACACAATATTCAATATTCATGGAATGATACAGAGGCATTATGATATCCTTGTTTTTTTATTATCTGTTCCTTTCCTTATGATTCCTAGCATTCTATTTGATTTCTTGGCCATCACTGCACACTGGGTGGAGGGTTTCAACATATTATCCATGATGACGCCTAAATCCTTTTCCTGGGTGATGTTTTCTAAGGTGGTACCTTGCTTTGTGTAACCATAGCTTGGATTGTTCTTTCCTAGGTACACAAATTTGCACTTGTCTATATTAAATTTCAGCTGCCATTTGTACGTCTAGTCTTCCAGTATATCAAGGTCCTCTTGCAATTTTTCACAATCCTCTTGCATTCTAACAACTTTGAATACTTTTGTGTCCTCTGCAAATTTGATCATTCCTATTTCCAAGTCATTTATGAATATATTAAAAAGCAGCGGGCCCAGCACAGATCCCTGGGGTACTCCTCTATTCACCTTTCTCTATTGAGAAAATTGGACATTTAGCTCTACCCTCTACTTTCTATCTTTTATCCAGTTCCTGATATATTTATTTATTTATTTATGTATATATTTCTATACCGCCCCTTCCAGCGATCAAGAGCGGTTTACAAGGAACATTTTAACAACTGTACACAGATGTATACATTTACATTGAACAATTAGATTTAACTATTTACAATGAATGGTTGAGTTTAACTATTTACATTAAACAAAACTTCAACTTCAAGGTGTATTAATAATACAAACATCCATTAACTTATTTACATTGGATATTTACAGTGGTTGTGTATGTTTTGGAATTTATTTCCTTTTTTTGACGTAAATCGGGGGTGTGTTTGGGGTTTCAGACAGGGGGGGGAGTTATTTAGTTTTGAGTAAGGGGGTTCGTGTGTATATTACCATGGTTATGGAGGTGTTTTGGGGAATATGGGATTTCAAAGTGTTCAGTAAAGAGGTAAGTTTTTAGCTCTTTCCTGAACTGATAGAGGTCATTTATGACGCGAAGGTCTATTGGGAGGTCGTTCCAGAGCATAGGGGCAGTGAATGTGAATGCTCTGGAGCTAGTAGTTTTCTTTGTCTTCCTGAAGGCTTTTGGTGTGATAAGAGAGTGGGCTTCGTTTTGTCTGTGTGATCTAGTTTTGTTTGGTGATTGTAGAAGTGTGGAAAGGTGTGAGGGGGCTATGTCTTTAATGAGTTTAAAGGTTGTTAGGATAGTTTTGTATCTGATTCGGCTGTTGATTGGGAGCCAGTGTAGTTCTAGCAGTATTGGGGTTACGTGGTCTGTTAGACGTGCTTTGGCTGTTACTTTTGCACAGATGTTCTGAGCTCTTTGAAGAAGGTATGTGTATTTTTGAGGGAGGCCTATTAATAGACTATTGCAGTAGTCGAAGTGGGGGGTGATTAGTGTATTTACTACAGATCTAAAATCTTGAGTTTCTAGGAGTGGCCTTAGGTGCTGTATAGTTTTTAGTTTGTAGTAGATGGTTTTTACGGTTTGTTTTATGTGGGGTAGCATGGTGAGTGTGTGATCTATTATCACACCTAAATATTTTACTTCTTTTCTAACAGGTATGGATGTTCTGTTAATTGTGATTGTTTCTGGGAAGGTGTTCTCTGTGATTGATGACCTTGTTACGAACATTGCTTCCGTTTTTTTGAGGTTGATGCTGAGGTAGTTAGATTCTAACCAGGAGGAGGTTTCAGTCATACATTCTGATAGTGTGTCATATGAGGGGTTTTTAGCGGTTATAGGGATAGCGAGCATGATGTCGTCGGCGTATATAAAGTGGTTAATCCTGTGTTTTTTAAATATGTCTGTTATTGGTTGTAGATACAGGTTAAATAGAAGGGCGGAGAGGGCTGACCCTTGGGGTATTCCTTGGCCTTGAGGGAATGGTTCAGATGCTTCTTGGTCGATTTGTACGCGTATTAGTCTGTTTGATATGTAGGACTTAAACCAATCAAGGACAGTCCCGCCTATACCTAAGCTTTGTTGATCAGTGTGGAGTGGTTAATATTGTCAAAAGCGGCAGAAATATCTATGAATAGAAGTAGGAAGCCTTGGTTGTTGTCATCTGTACCTCTGATGAGGAAATCCATTAGGGTGATTAATAGAGTTTCTACTCCGTGGAATGGGCGAAACCCAAATTGGTGTGGGTCAAGTGGTTTATGTTCATCAATGTGTTCTTGTAACTGTATTTGAATAGTTTTTTCTATTATTTTAGCTATAAATGGGATGCTGGCTATGGGTCTGTATGAGTTCGGGTCTTTTGGGTCAAGCTTGTTGTTCTTTAATATTGGTCTAAGTGTTGTGAGTTTTAAGGCATCAGGCATTATGCCTTGCGAGAGGGATTGGTTCACTATGTGTTGTAGATTTTCCGCCAGTTCCTCCTTCGCACATTTAATCTATGATACAGGGCATGGGTCTAGTGGGGAGGTTGTTGTGTTGATTATTGTTACGATTTTAAGGAGTTGTTTCCGATCTATTATGTGGAAGTTTGTCCATTCGTTTATGAGTTTAGTGCTTGTAAATATTGGTGTCAGAGTAGTAGTTTTGTTTTTTAGTTTCGCTGCAAAGTGTGTTGCTAGTGTTTGTACATTTATTGCTGGTTGTTTAGGCTCATTGTTATTAGTTTTAGTTAGTGTTTTCACTATCGCAAATAGTTCTCTCGGGCGGTTGATGGCTGAGTTTAGTACTTTAGAGTGGTAGTCTCTTTTTGATTTGTTGATTGCATTTTTGTATCCAGTAAGTAATAACATGTATTGGGATTTGTTTTCATCCGATTTTGTTTTCCGCCATCTTTTTTCTTGTTTCCTTAGCTGCTTTTTTAGTTTTGCTAGCTCTTTCGTGAACCACTTTTCAGTCTTTTTTGTTTGTCTATGTATGACTTGTGTGGGGACAGCTGCATTTTGGATGGTTGAATTCCAATATGTTATGGTTGAATTGATGTCTGATGAGTTTGTGTTGAGTTTGGGTAATACTTCATTGAGGAATGTATTCTTATTAAAGTGTGCGAATCGTGTAGTGTATGTAGGTTTGTTTGTGGAGTTTTTTGGAGCTTGTATTGATAGGTAAGTTGTAATAAGGTAGTGGTCGGACCAAGGTACTTCGGTTATGGTTGGAGTGGTGTGTGGCTGGTGACTGTAGAGCATAGCGGGAAGGAAGATTAGGTCAAGTATATTACCTTTATTGTGTGTGGGGGCTTGTATTATTTGTGTATATCCCATTTGTGTCATAGCTTCTATGAAGTTATTTGATTGTGAATTGGTCAGTGATGGAAGGTTCAGGTCACCAAGGAGTATGAGTGGTTTGCTTTGAGACGCTGTGCAAGCGTGTTCTAGGATGGGGGTGAGGTTATTTTGATCGGATGATGGGGGTCGATAGATGAGGGCGAGGGCAAGGGTTCTATTTTCTATATTGACCATGTCTATTCCGTCTATATTGTCTAAGTTTGTTAGGGTGAATTTTAGGTCTTTTTTGGTGAGTATTAAAGCGCCTCCTCCTCTTTTTATATTCCGATGACAGTTGAATATGTCATATTGATGTGTGGCTAACTGGTTTAGTAGTATGGTGTCTGTGGGTGTGAGCCATGTTTCAGTGATGCAGATAATATCTGGGGAAGTGTCCTTTATTATATCATTGATTATTGGTATTTTATTTCTTATAGAACGGATGTTTATTAAGATGATTTGTAAGTTAGAGTTTGTGTTATTAGCTTGTTTGTTTATTGTACTATAGGGTTGGGGTTTTATTTGTATGAGTCTGTGAAGGGGTTTGTCTGAGTTGTTGCGCGAATGATGATAGTGGGGGTTTGAGTATGTATTGCTGTGTGTTGGGTTCTGATGCTGGTTATGAGTGGTTGGGATGTTATTGTAAGGATTCCTGTAATGGTTATGGATGATGGGGATGTTATTGTACGGGCTTTGGTTGGTATTGTATGTATGTGTGTGTTGGGTTAGGAGAGTTATCAGCAGGAGAGTGAGAGGGAGATTTGCAAATTTAGTGGGATACATTGTGTGTAGGGAGTTGTGCAGGAGGGAGTTCTGCAGGGGTTAGAGGCCTCTGGTGATAGTGTATGTGTCTAAAGGCAACAGTATATATAGTTTTGGCAGCAGTGATATTAGTTACTATCAACAGTGTATTCATGTACTGACAATAGTATAATTTGTTACTGTCAATATTATAGTACTATTAGCAACTGTAAGATTAGTTACTTTCAACAGTATATGTACCTATTTGGCAACAATATTGTAGTATTATTGGCAATAGTAATTAGTTACATTCAACATTATATTTACCTATTGGCAACAGTGAAATTTGTTACTATCAATAATATGTTCATCTACTGACAACAGTACGATATATATGGCTACTATATAGCAGTATATTGTATGGCTACTATATAGCAGTAAATTGTATGGCTATTAGTGATAGTACATGAGTGTTGAGTGGAGATAATACAGGTTACTGACGACAGTAAATGTAAGTAGATTTAGTACAGGTTACTGACGACAGTAAAAGTAAGAACAATATATATAAATGTGGTAACAGTTTATACAGTCAAGAGCATATGTAGGTGTGGGTATTAGTCCATGAGATGTAGTTGGTCAAGAGCGAGTCGTGGTATACTTGCTGTGTATTGTCCGGTAGCAAGTCGATTTTGGTCTGTCCCGATTGGGCTGTTGAGGTGGTTGGAGGTGGAGCACAAGAACGCTGCAGCTCAATCCCTCCTGGGAGATCTGTGCCGCTGAAGATAGAGAGGCAATTATGGATGGGTATACTTGCAGATTCTTGGTGTGTGATGGCTGTGGTTCCACGTGGGCTCAACCCTGGAGGAGCTCGGCAGCACTATGGGGAGGCTGTTTGCCTCTGCGATGTAGTGCTTTTATGATATTCATGATTCACAATACTACACTGCTCCAATCCCATAACTTTTTAGTTTCACCAAGAATCTCTCATGAGGGACCTTGTCAAAGGCTTTCTGAAAATCCAGATACACTACATCAACTGGCTCACCTTTGTTTACCTGTTTATTCACACCTTTAAATAAATATAATAGATTAGTAAGACAAGACTTTCCATTGTAAAAATCCATATTGGCTTTCTCCCATTAAGCCATGACTATCTACATGTTCAATAATTTTATTCTTTATAATGTTTCTATCACTTTGCCCCTGTACTGACATCAGGCTCACCAGTTTGTAGTTTCCTGTATCACCCCTGGAACCCTTTTTAAAAATTGACATTACATTGGCCATTCTCCAGTCTTCCGATACTACAGATGATTTTAATGATAGTTCACAGATTATTAATAGTAGGTCTGCAATCTCATATTTCAGTTCTTTCAACACCCTTGGATATTGTCACGCCACCACCACTCGCCTCTAGCTTAGAGGGGCGTGGTTTTTAGAGGAACTTTCCGCTATCTGCTTTTTCCAGCTTTTCAAACTATTTCCCCACAGTGCCTTCTGGGAAATGTAGTCTTTGTGTGTCTGTATGTTTGCAGCAGGCAGAAAGCTGTAGTCAGGCTCAAAGACGTAAGGCAAATGACCAGAATTTATTTTATGCACAATGGTTCGTTCATACCAGATACAGGATATTTGTTCAGGACTCTGTGAAGCAGAGCATTGACCATAAACAAACTCAAAACTCAAAAATGGCTGTTTAAAAGTTCTCAATAACTCAGGATACACAGTCTTTAACAGCAAGGATATTTCATTCCCTTTTTAGCCTTGCTGGGTAAAGCACAAAAAAACAAAATCACATTCACTGTCCGTGATAGTTTAGCTTCTATTCAGTTTCAAATCTTTCAAGCAACAAATATAATTCAGGGGCACAAGAAAGCTTTCTTATAATAGCTATTTTCTTACCCCAGTGTCCTTATTCCAGCAGCAGGTGATTAACAGGCTTAACCCAGTTTCCAGGCTTGCTCCTTTAGTCCCAGTTACCTTCCCTTCCTCTCAACACGAGGGAATCATGGCCATCCGGCTTGTGGACTATGGGTTCCTTTTCCTGGCAAACTCTCTTTCAAGACTGGCTTGTTTTCTCTCTGTTCCCCAGGTTTAAAGCTTGGCAAAAGGAACAGTCCATGGGAGTGTCCTTATCAGTCAACTTTACCTCGGGCTCTCCCAGCTGCATAGGCTCTGACTCCCGATCCTACTCACAGTGCTCAGCTACCAGCCTCCCGGGGAATCTTAGAGTCTCTCCGGTTCCCTCCAAACTCTCCTGCAGACGTGCTATATGCTAATTAGCACTCTCCTCTCCTGGAAGCTCAGTTCCTCTGCTCATCTCAGCACCAGTTAAGCTTCCCTTGCTTGCATCTGTGCCTCGGCTCATGGCAGTCTGGCTTCCTGCTTCTCCTCCCCATACTAAATCATACTCTGGCCTGGGTTTATACTTCCAGGGCTCTAGCTCCAACTCCTCCCTACCCAGGTGATGGCAATCAGCCTGATTTCGGGCACCTGAGTGCTTGGAGCATTCACTGCCTAAGGGGTTCTGAGCCCTCTATCCTCTCCCCTTCATTCCATTAGGGTGAGCATGAAATGTGATCCATGTGGAAGTTTTCTGATCCCTGGAGGTGTTTATGGCTTTCCTACCCTCACTTGAGTAAAGGGGGCCCTTTACTAGGGTGAATTTCCTGTCTCCTTGTCCTCCCCAGACTCCGGATAGGCCTCCTTGCCACAATATATACCATCTGGTCCAGGTGACTTGTACTCTTCATTTTACCAAATAGTTGTAATACATCTTCCCAGCTTATCGATATTTCTTTCAGTTCTTCTGATACATCACCTTTATATATCACTTCAGGCATGGGTAACTTCCCTACATCTTCTTCAGTAAAGACCAAAGCAAAGAATTAATTCAGTCTCTCTGCTATGGCCTTATCCTTTCTTAGCACCCCTTTAATCCCTCTATCATTCAATGGTCCAACTGACTCTCTCACAGATTTTTGTTTCAAATGTACTTAAAGGTTTTTATTATATATTTTTGCTTCCACGGCAAGCTTTTTTTCAAATTCTCTCTTTGCCTGCCTTATCTGTGCCTTGCATTTAACTTGCCAGTGCTTATGTTGTTTCCCATGCATATCATTTGGCTCCTTTTTCCATTTCCTGAAAGATGCTTTTTTTGGCAACAACAGCCTCTCTGACCTCACCTTTAAATGATGATGGTGGTTTTTTTGGCATTCATTCCACTTTTCTTAAAGCGTGGAATACATCTGGTCTGGACTTCCAAAATAGTATTTTTAAACAATGCCCCTGCTTACTGTAAATCTTTAACCTTTGCAGTTGCTCCTATTAGTTTTTTCTTAACTATTTTCCTCATTTTTTCATAGATTCCCTTTTGAAAGTTAAAAGGCAGTATTCTGGATTTCCTTGCTGTCCTTCTTCCATTGATTAAATCAAATGCGATCATGTTATGATCACTATTATCAAGTGCCCCCAAAACCCTTACCTCTTGCACCAAATCCTGTGTTCCACTAAAGTCTAAAATAAATTTCCCTCTTGTTGGTTTATGAACCAGCTGCTCCAAGAAGCAGTCGTTTATTTCATCTGAAAACTTTCCCTCTTGGCATGTCCTGCTATGACATTGACCTAGTCAATACCAGGGTAATTGAAATCATCCATTATTACTGTATTGTTACTTTTGTTAGCTTCGCTGATTTCTTTCAGCATTTCATCATCCATCTGTTCATTCTGGACAGGCGGTCGGTAGGACATCCCCACTGCTGTCACCTTCCCCATTTTACATGGAATTTCGATCCATAGAGATTCTACAGTGTATTTTGTTTCCTGCAAAACTATAATCCAATATGCCCTTTATTTATTTTATTTATTTAACAGCTTTTATATACCGCGCTATTTATTATCAGTGCGGTTTACATATAACAAAGATTGCACAGTCAGACAACTGATCTGTGTTTACATTGTAACAGGAGTTTGAACTTGGAGCAACAGGGTAACTATATACATATGTACAACAAACATAATTAGGTCAGGTTAATATTTTCAAGTAGAGCTCGGAAATCTCAAAGGTACTTGAGACAATTATTTATGTGGAGAATGAAGGTTTGTGAGCGTTGGTGTGTGGAAGATCAGAGGGTGGGGTGGGTGATTGTGGATGATTGTGCAAAGTGACGTAGGAAAATGTGGTGTTTGATTGCCTTACGGAACTGGATAAGGTCTTTGATTGATCTTATTTCTGGTGGAAGGTCGTTCCAGCACCTTGGGGTGTAGAAGGCGAAGGTTCTTTTCTTAGTCGTCTGGGTGCACTTGATGGACTCTAGGGATGATTAAGGTGTTGTCAGTTATCGACCTTCTAGTTCTGTTTTTCGGGGTGAGGGTGATAAGGTCACTGAGTATCGTGGGGGCTAGGTTATTGATGATCTTGAAGATGATGAGAAGGATTTTGTATGTTAACCTGCAATGGATTGGTAGCCAGTGGAGATCCTTAAGTATCGGGGTGATATGGTCTGATCTTGCTATACCACAGAGTACACGCGCAACCGCATTCATAGCGAGTTGCAGCGGATTAAGGGTGTTCTTGGGGAATCCATATAGGACAACATTTGCGTAATCAAAGTGTGGTAGAATGAGGGCTTGGAAGATGGTCCGGAAGTCATTATGGGGTAACATGGGCCTGAGGTGCCTTAGTGTTCTAATTTTGTTGTAGACTGATCTAGTGGTGTTTCGAATGTGCTCCTTGAAGTTGAAGTGGCCTAGATTGGCCACTGTTGGAAACAGAATACTGGGCTTGATGGACCTTGGTCTGACCCAGTATGGCATATCTTATGTTCTTATGTTCTTAAGTGCTGATCAAGTGTAATCCCTAGATATCGAATGGAGGGTTTACTAGGAATTTCAGCATCTCTTACTCTTAGTGATGATGGAGGGGAGAAATCTTTGTTCCTTGATATGAACAGAACTTCAGTCTTCTTGAAGTTTATGCGGAGATTTTGAGATAGTAACCAGTCGGTGATGGAGTTGAAACAATTGATAAGGTTGGTGAAGTCAGGTTGTTTGATTTTGAATGGTGTAAACAGCAGGACGTCGTCAGCATAGATTAGCGTGGAGATATTGAAGGAGTGTATGATGTCACATATCGGCTGCATGTAGACATTGAACATCAGTGCAGATAAAGAGGAGCCCTGCGGAACACCTTGATGTTGGTGGAAAGTTGCGGATGTGGTGGATCCGACTCTGACGTGCTGCCAACGATCCGATAGATAAGACCTACACCATTCCCAGGCAAGGCCAGAGATGTCCTTCTCCTGGAGGCGAGTGAGAAGTTGATTGTGATTAACGGAATCAAAGGCAGTGGAGATATCTAGGAAAATGAGAGTGAATCTGCTTTCAACCTTGTCCAAACCTCTATTCAAAGCGTTAGTTAAGGTGGTAAGGAGAGTTTCTATGCCGTGAGATTCCCTGAATCCATGTTGACAGGGGTCAAGAGGTGCCACTACATTGATGTGATGTTGAATCTGTCTCTGGACGACCTTCTCTATTATCTTGGCTAATAGAGGTATACTCGAGATTGGGCGGTAAGAGTCAGACTTTAGTGGGTCAAGTCTGTTATTCTTCAGAAGTGGTCTTATTGATGTCTGTTTGAGGAATGAGGGGAATGAGCCTGTTGCAAAGGATAGTCCTATGATGTTGATTAGCATTGGACTAAGTTCAACTTGCAGAGTTCTGACCCAGAATGCTGGGCAGGGGTCACTTGGAGCTGTAGAAGTGTTGATGCTGGCGATGAGATCTTGGATGTTCTTCTCTGTTGGAACGGAGAACATTGTGATAGGTGGAAGTGATGTGTGAGCGTGGCAGGAAGTGGTAACTAAAACTGTGTTGGTTATGGAGGTTTTGGACTGGAGATAGTCAGCATACAATTGGGGGGAAATAGGATCGAGTTGGGTAGGTGAAGGTTCCTTAATTAGGGATTTTGCTAGGCTGAAAAGGTCTCTAGGTTTGTTTAGAGAGCGGAGAAGAAGCTTAGCATGGTATTCACTCATTCTGAGGTATATGGATTCGCGGTGGAATTTAAGGTGGTTTAGGTACGTTATTTTGTTAGTGTCAGAGCAGGATCTTCTCCATTTCCTTTTAAGTTTCCTAAGTGAGAGGAGGGATGTCTGAAGATCAGTTGTGAACCATGGGGCTGGGCATCTTTTGCTTTTATAGCTCTTGGGGGCTGGTGATTTGTCTAAGGCTGGTAGTTGAGCGAATGATTTCAGAGTGACGGTCCAGTTGGTGATTGCTTCATCAAGGTCAGGAGACATTAGTTTGAGCGAAGGTAAGGCGTGTTTAATGAACTCTTCTCTATCAAGAGGTCTGAAGTGAGGCGTAATTCTGGATTCTGCACTGGAGTCATTAGGTGGGAATTGAGTAAGATGAGCAGGTATCTGGAACGTGATTAGCTTATGGTCTGACCAAGGTATAACATAGAGCATGACCCCCCACCAATTTGATCTACCCTATCATTGCGATATAGTTTCTACCCATGTGTCCCATTGGTTGTCCTCCTTACACCAGTTCTCTTAGATGCCAATCATATCTAACCTTTCCTTTAGTGCTATATATAACTCTCCCATTTTCTTTTTTAGACTTCTAGTATTTGCATACGGGCATTTTAGAAGTTGTAGGTTATTCATATTAATCTGGTTATCAGTTGATAGGGGTAATTTGGAATCTTTCAGCACTACTAAGATATGCCATACTGGGTCAGACAAAGGTCCATCAAGCCCAGTATACTGTTTCCAACAGTGGCCAATCTAGGTCATAAGTACCTACCAGTCTCCCAAAAAGACACAGGTTCCTCAATGATTGTAGTGGGTCAAGCAGTGATATCCTGGGTCCCTTTTAATAATGGTTTATGGACCTTGAGGGGCTATTGAGTGAATGCATTTATAGGTCAGTAGGAGAAGCTTGAATTGGATGTGGAATTGGACAGAGAGCCAGTGAAGCGACTTGAGAAGAGGCTTGGCGAGGCTGGCAGCAGATTAGTCGAGCAGCGTGATTTTGTATGGATTGAAGGGGGAGGAGGTGGCTCCTGGGGAGACCAGCGAGGAGTAGGTTGCAGTAATCGAGGCGAGAGGAGATTAAGGAGTGGATAAGTGTTTTGGTAGTGTGTTCAGAGAGGAAGGGGCGGATTTTGCTGATATTGTAGAGAAAGAAGCGGCAGGTCTTAGCTACAAGCTGGATATGAGCGGAGAAGGAGAGAGAGGTGTCAAAGATAACCCCTAGATTGCGGGCAGAGGGAACAGGAAGGATAGTAGATCCATTCACATGGACTGAGAGAGGGGGAAGTGGGGGGGAGGAGTTGGGTGGAAAGACAAGGAGTTCAGTCTTGGCCATGTTCAGTTTCAATCGGCGATGAGACATCCAGGCAGCGATGTCCGAGAGACAGGCAGAGATCTTGGACTGGATTGCCGGAGAAATATCAGGTGTAGAGAGGTAGATCTGGGAGTCATCCGCATAGAGATGGTACTGAAAGCCATGGGAAGAGATAAGTGCGCCAAGGCCTTGGGTATAGAGAGAGAAGAGGAGGGGGCCCAAGATGATCCCTGGGGTACACCTACATGGAGCGGGGTAGGGGAGGAGGAGAAGCCACCAGAGCATACACTGAATGAGCGATGGGAGAGGTAGGAGGAGAACCAGGATAGTGCGGAATCCTTGAAGCCAAGTGAGGAGAGGGTGGTGAGGAGAAGGTTGTGGTCAATGGTGTCAAAGGCAGCAGAAAGGTCAAGAAGGATGAGGATAGAATAGAGGCCCTTAGATTTAGCCAGGAACAGGTCATTGGTGACTTTTGTGAGTGCCATTTCAGTGGAGTGTAGGGGATGGAAGCCGGATTGTAGTGGGTTCAGGAGGGCCTGGGAGGTGAGGAAGTCGAGGCAGTGACGGTGTACTGCTCATTCTAATAGTTTGGATATGAAGGGAAGGAGGGAGATGGGTCGATAGTTAGACGGGCATGTGGGATCAAGTGAGGGTTTCTTGAGGAGGGGTGTGACAATAGCACGTTTGAAGTCAGCAGGGAGAGTGAAAGGTTGAGGATATGAGTGATGGAGGGGACAATGGTGAGGGAGATGGAACGTAGGAGATGGGTGGGGATAGGGTCTGATGAACAGGTGGTGGGTTTGAAGGAGGAAAGGAGGAGTACAGTTTCTTCTTCAGGGATCGGAGGGAAGGAGGAGAGGGTGGCAGGGAGAGTATGGATGGGGGAGGAGAATTAGGGAAGAGGGGAGGTAGATGAGGGGGTAGGGAAATGGAGGGTAATCTTGTGGATTTTGTTGTGGAAGTAGTCGGCTAGGGTTTGGGCAGAAAGGGAAGGGGGATCAGGGCGGGGGGACCTTGAGGAGAGAATTGAGGGTATTAAAGAGATGGCAAGGATCAGAGGCAAGGGAGTTGGTCAGAAGGATGAAGTAATCTTGTTTGGCAAGTGCTAAGGCTGACTGGAAGGAGCCAAGCATGAATTTGAAGTGTAGAAGGTCTTCTGGGGAGCGGGATTTGGACCAAGCTCGTTCGGCAGAATGGGCGCAGATGCATAGGTAATGGATTGTGGGTGAAAGCCAGGGTTGGGGAGTAGATCGTTTGACAGGATGTGGGGTGGGAGGGGCAAGAGTGTCAAGGGCTGAGGATAGTGTAGCATTGTATGAACATAATGCCTCGTTGACGGACTTGGAGGATAAAATGGAGGAGAGAAATGGTGGAAGAGAGAATCATGGGATCAATATTATGAAGGTTTCTAAATAGGTCGGAGGAAACAGGATGAGGTTGGGATGGCAGAAGCTGAAGAGTAAATGTTAAGAGGTGATGGTCAGATGAGGGAAGGATTGATTTGTGGACGTTTGAGGGAGAGGAATTGGAGTAGAGTATTAGGTCAAGGCAGTGGCCGTGTAGATGTGTGGGGGCAGTGGAACAAAGTTTGAGATCGAACGAGGAGGTAATAGCGAGGAACTTTGAGGCATGGGGGTCGTAGGGGTTGTCGATGTGAATGTTGAAATCGCTAAGAATAAGAGTGGGGGAGGAGGGATCCATAAAGGCAGAAAGCCAGGAGTCGAAGTCGGTAAGGAAGATTGATTTGGATTTATCGGGTGGGCGATAAATAACAGCTACTCGGAGGGGAAGTTGTGTGAGAAGGCGAATGGAGTGGACATCGAAGGAGAGGGGGGAGTGTGATTGGGGTGGCAGGAGGGGTTGGAATTAGCAGGAGGGAGAGAGTAGGAGGCCAATGCCACCACCGCGAGCAGTAGATTGAGGTGTATGGGAGAACTGGTAACCCCCATAACAGAGAGAGGCAATGGATGCGGTGTCGTCTGGGGGGAGCCAGGTCTCGGTCAAGGCAAGAAGGTGTAGGGCATTAGAGATAAAAAGATCGTGAATAAAATGTTTTTTTTTAGTGACTGAGCATGCATTCCAGAGGGCACATGAAAACAGGAGAGCGGAGGGCGGAGGGAGGAGAGGGATGTGGATTTCTTATCAGAGTAGCGTGGGGGTCTATTTCTAGGGTAATACCGAGATTTAGAGGGAGCAGAGTGGGGGTGGGTATGTCTGGGTGTGTGCTCTCTAAGAGGGATATGAGGGAGGGGAATTGAGGGGTAAGATGATGGTATCGGGTAGGTTATGTGAAGGATTATTTTTGGGGGTAGGGTTGGGGTTGATATCTATGGATGAGTGATTGAGGGATGAATGAGGGAGGGCGGAAGGAGGGAGGAGTGGGATGTGGATGAGATTAGATAGGGTACGTGAGAACCTTTTTTTAGTGTGAGAAAGAAATCGGGGCGGGGGGGGGGGCCAGGGTTGGGGTTGATAGTACCTGATGAGAGAAGGAGAATGAGTATTAGAGAGCGAGGTAAAGTGGAAATAGTATGGCGGAAGCGAGAGTAGGGTTGCCTTAAAGAGAGGGGGGCTGGTTGAATGCAGGGGATGGTGTGAAGAAGCTCAAGAGCGGATGCTAGGCTCGGGGGCAGAATGGAGGGAGAAATGAGGAAGGTAGGGGGAGGGTAGGGGGAAGAGGAGGAAGGGTGTTGGTAGGAGGGGAGGCAGTTGTGGAGGATGAGGAAGAGAAGGACAATGAGATCTGGGCCCATGGTAGTGGGCAGCAAGGTCTGAGCAAGAAATGGGTAGCAAGTTCTAGGCAAGCAATGGGTAGCAAGTTCTACGCAGTCAATGGGTAGCAAATAATAGGTAGCAAGTTCTATGCAGACAATGGGTAGCAACACTCTGTAAGCAATGGATAAGCAATGGATAACAGTTCTATGCAACAATGGGTAGCAGTTCTATGCAACAGTGGGTAGCAGTTCTATGCAACAATGGGTATCAACAGTATGCAGACAATGGATAGCAACATAATGCAGACAATGGGTCTGCAAACAATGGGTAGCAGTACTAAGCAAAACAAAACAATGGGTAGCAAGCAATAAAAGACAGTGCATAACAGTTCTATGCAACAATGGGTAGCAGCAGTTCTATGCCCAGTAATGGGTAGCAGTACAGTGTAGGCAGTGGGTAGCAAGTTCAAGGCGGGTAATGAGCAATGCCAGTAGTGGGAGGCAGGACAGATACTTGAAAGTACCGGGGTGGAGGGGGAGTGTCTTCAGCAGTCCGGTGCCCTGCGTGGGAGAGAGGGGCCGGTTCCGAGCCGGGCGAGCAGAGCGGGCAGCCCAGCTGACGTCACCGCAGGCTCAGATAAAAAGACCTTGCTGCTTACCTTCCCCGGGAGTGTCTTCAGCAGTCCGGTGCCCTGCGTGGGAGAGAGGGGCCGGTTCCGAGCTGGGCGAGCAGAGCGGGCAGCCCAGCTGACGTCATCTCACGGTCCCCATATCTCTGATGCCCTATCGGCGCTAAGCCGCCGGCGCGTTTTCCAAAGGGGCGGTTTCTCAAGGGGCATGGTCCCGCCCCTTGTGAGCCCCTTTGGAGCCTTTTGGAGCTTAAGTTGTTGTTGCTGAAATAATGCCTGGCAAACGTAAGAAAAAGCTACCCAAGGATACATCGCAGACCGGTGCCATGGAGAAACATGTGGTGTCCACGCCCAGAAACACCATCTCAGGTACTGTTCCCGATAATCCCTCTGTTGAGGGCGTGAGTTTAAGCTCAGTAGAGCGGACCCCTCCCCTTCCTCCTGGTTTCCTTTGGTGACTCTTCTCACACCGTGGACTTGCCGAGGGTGGTGTCTTGGCAACCCCCCCCCTGGGCCTCCCAGTGAACTTCCAGTTTCTGAAGTCTCTTTATTGGATATATGGCGCGTGGTAACTCGCACGGAAAATACTTTGACGGCAACTATTTCTTCTTTGTGTCAATTTACAGGTGATACCATTAAAAATTTTCGCTCTCTAGATTCTCAAGTCGGGGTCTTGAGCTCCGTGGTGGCAAAAATGGAGCCTCTGGTTTCCACTTCGGTTGAATCAGTCGCTGCATATATGAAGGATAGTTTATTTCTGCACCAAAAAATTGAGAATCTAGAGAATGCAAATCGCTCTAGGAATTTGCGAATTTTGAATTTTCCTTCATGTATGCTGCTCTCTCCTATGATATTGTTCAGGAAATTTCTAAAAGAAGTCCTCCTATTTCCACAAGCCGATTCTTGTATAATTCTTAAATGTTATTACTTACCATTAAATGTCTTATCTGGCAATGTGGATCAGGAAGCTCCCCCTCCTGCTGATCTTGAAAAATTTAATCTTACTGCTTTTTTCGGAGGAGTCTCAAGACCTTATCTCCACTCGTGCTACTCTGTTGGTTACCCTTTCTTCAGAAGAAGATAAGGTAAATATTTTGAAAGCCTATTTTAAGAAAAAGGAGATGCAATTTTGTGGGGCAAAGGTCTTGATATTCCCCGATGTTTCACGCTCAACTCAATTGCGCAGGAAAGTTTTCCTTTCTTTAAAACCAAGAGTATTAGTTTTGGGAGCAACATTCTTTTTAAAATATCCCTGTAAATGTAATATTTCTTTAAATAACGATAGATTTATTTTTCTTATGCCTTCTGATTTAGAGAAATGGTTATTGGATAGAGAGAAACCAAATGTTGTCAACAAACCTTGAGTAGGGAGGGCTTATTAAACCGGTATAGTTGGCTACAGGTCTTCGGTCCTGCTATGTAGCCTTGTTTTCTCTTATTTTATTTCCTTTTAGCATTGGATGGATTTCTCCCCATTGATGTGGGCTATACTCTTATTACGTATTTGTTTAAGGATACTTTATACCTTTTGTAATGTGTTTCTTCGAAATTTAATTTTGCTGTGTTTCACTGTAACATTTTTATAAATAAAAGATGGAAAAAAAAAAAAAAGAAAGTACCGGGGTGGAGCTCGTGAGATGGTTTGGTTAAGAGTCTATGGGTGGAGGAGTGATCGAGCCTGGTCAACCCCGGTAGCTATGGAGCACTGGAGCACCCCCGGGCTCGTGCCTAAGGGCCACGCCTCCTCTTTATGGTCTGCAGCTGGGCGGCGGGAAGAGCGGTGTGTAGTCCGCGCCTGATGGCGCACTCCTCTTTGTGGACTGCAGCTGGGCAGCGGGAAGAGCGGTGTGTAGCCCGCCCTCCTCTTTATGGGCTGCAGCTGGGCGGCGGGAAGTAAAGACCGAAGCAAAAAATTCATTCAGTCTCTTCGCTATAGCCTTGTCCCCTCTTACTGCCCCTTTTACCCCTTTATCATCTAATGGTCCAACTGACTCTCACAAGTGTTTTGCTATGAATGTACTTGAAAAAGTCTTTATTATGCGTTTTTGCTTCCACAGCAAGCTTCTTCTCAAATTCTGTCTTTGCCTGCCTTATCAATGCTTTGCATTTAACTTGCCAGTGCTTGTGCTGTTTCCAGTTTTCGTCATTTGGCTTTTTTTTTTCCATTTCCAGAAAGATGCTTTTTTTTTGGCAACAACAGCCTCTCTGACCTCACCTTTAAACCATGCTGGCAGTTTTTTGGACTTCCTTCCACTTTTCTTTAAGCGTGGAATACAGCTGGTCTGGGCTTCCAAGATAGTATTTTTAAACAACACCCAAGCTTGATGTAAGTCTTTAATCTTTGCAACTGCTCCTTTTAGTTTTTTCTTAACTATTTCCTATTTTATCATAATCTCCCTTTTGAAAGTTAAAGGTAGTACTGTGGATTTCCTTACCATCCCTCCATTAATCCTCCATTAATTAAATGAAACACGATCATGCTATGATCACTATTGCCAAGTGGCCCCAACAACCTTATCTCTTGCACCAGATCTGGTGTTCCACTAAGGACTAAGTCCAAAATGACTTCCCCTCTGGTCGGTTCATGAACCAGCTGCTCCAAGAAGCAGTTATTTATTTCATCTAGAAACTTTATCTCCATAGCATGTCCTGCCGTGACACTGACCCAGTCAATACCCGGGTAATTGAAATCACCCATTATTATTACTGTTCTGTAACTTTTGTTAGCTTCGCTGATTTCTTTGAGCATTTCATTATCCGGTTGTTCATTCTGGCCAGGCGGTCGATAGTACAACCCTACTGCCATTGCCTTCCCCTTTTTACATGGAATTTCAATCCATAGAGATTCTACAGTGAATTTTGTTTCCTGCAAAACGTTAATCCTTTGAGACTCAATGCCCTCTCTGACACAGAGCGCAACCTCTCCACCTATGTAATCAGCTCTATCATTGCGATATAGTTTATACCTAGGTATCACTACTACTACTGAACATTTGTATAGTGCTACAAGACATATACAGCATTGCACAGACACATGTAAAAGATTGTCCCTACTAATCAGAGCTTAGAATCTAATCAAGACAGACAACACAGTAGCTGTTGACATGGGATACATCCAGTTGAAATGGTAAGTAAACACAAAGGAGATTAGGTGAGTAAAGATCCGAAAACAGCAGCAAAAAGGTGAGTTTTCAGCCTAGATTTGAAAAGGGTCAGAGAAGGTGCCTGATGTACAGACTCAGGTAGTTTGTTCCAGGTATAAGGAGCAGCAAGGTGAAAGGAGCGAAGTCTGGAGTTAGCAATAGAAGAGAAGGGAATAGACATAAGTTATATGCTAGAAGAGCAGAGTTCCTGAGGAGGGTTGTAGGGAGAAATAAGAGAAGAAAGATAGTGGGGTGCTGCAGAGTGAATGCACGTAAAGATCAGCAGGAGAAGTTTGAACTGGATGCGGAAATGGATAGGAAGCCAGTGAAGGGACTTGAGAAGAGGGGTAATATGAGCCTGACGAGGCTGGTGGAAGATTAGCTCCACAGCAGAATGTTGAGCAGATTGAAGGGGAGAGAGATGCTTCAGAGGGAGACCAGCAAGCAGTAGGTTACAATAGTCTAGACAGGAGGTAACAAAAGAGTGGATAAGTGTCTTAGTAGTGTGTTCAGCTCTGTACTTAAGGGCTTCTGGGTTACTTTTATCTGTATTGGAACCTCTTTGTTGTGTTGCCCTAGCTTCCCTCTTTTGCTATTATCCTTCAAGTATGCACTCTTCCGAACCATACGCTCCTGGGCCATACTGGGTCAGACCAAAGTTCTAACAAGCCTGGTATCCTGTCTCCAAAAGTGGGCAATCTAGTTCACAAGTAGCTTTCAGGATCCCAAAAGGTAGTTAGATTCTATGATGCTAATCCCAGGGTAAGTGGTGGATTTTCCCAGTCCACTTTAATAATGGTTTATGGACTTTTCTGAAAACAAGGAGAAGGAAACCTCCAAAAGAAAAATGTAAAGCAAAACAAGAAATGGAGATAGACACAGACCACAAATGTATAGAGTCCAATATGCCTGTGGCCTGTGTCTACCGCCATTTCTTTTTTTTTTGGACTTTTCCTCCAGAAACTTGTCCAAATCTTTTTTAAATCCAGCTACACTAACAGCTTTCACTACATTCTCTGGCAACTAATTCCAGAGTGATTACATGTTCAGTGAAAAAAATATTTTCTCTGATTTGTCTTAAATGTCTTATTCATCTTATTGTAGCTTCATTGTGTGTCCCCTGATCCTTCTATGTTTTAAAGGAGTAAACAAATGACCTACATTTACCTTTTCCACTTCCAGTCCCCATCATAAGTTCCTTTTCAGTCCCATCCCCCACATCAACGCTTTTCCAGTCCTAGCCATTCAGTCCCTGCATCAGATCATTTCCAGTTTTAATGGCCCTCAGTCCCAGTTCCAACCCATTTCCAATACCATCACCATCGGCCCATTTTCTGTGGAATGGATAAACATAAATTGGTTGTTTACTCCTTCAAAAAGAAATGGGATGATATCGGGGGATGGAGGGGCCTGGTACTAGAAATGGCCTGATGCTGGTGGGGGGGGGGGGGGCTTGGACTGGAAGAGAGTTGATGCTGGGGGGCTGGGTCTAAAATAGAACTGATACTGGGGGAATTGACACTGGGCCTCAGACTGGGACTGGAAAATGACTGATGCTGGAGGGGGGGGGGGGGGTTCTGGGGGACAGACTGGAAATGGTCTGAGGTTGTTGAGGTGTGGGGGGCTGAAACTAGAAGGGGGCTGAGACAGTAGGACTGTAAGGAGGCTGATGCTAAGTGGCCTGGGACTGTAAATGGGTTGATGCTAGGTGTGGAGGATATAGGACTGAAAAGGGGCTGATGCTGGATGTGGAGGACATAGGACTGAAAAGGGGCTGATGCTGGGGCTTGGGGGCAGTGACTGGGAATAGTCAGGGGCTGTTGGTGGGTTGAGGGGGGCTGATGCTGGCTGACAAGGATGAGAAGGAAGCTGATGCTGGGGGGACTGAGCCTGGAAATTGACTAATGTGGGAGATGGGGCAGAAAATGGGCAGATGGTGATGGTACTAGAAATGAGTTGTTGCTGGGGCTGGGGAGGCTGGGACTCAAAATGAGATAATGCTGGTACTGAGTGGTTTGGGGACTGGAAATGGGCTGATGCAGGGACTGGGTGACTAGGACTAGGAAAAGGGCTGATTCTGTGGGGATGATACTGGAAGGGAACTTATGCCGGGGACTGGGAATAGAAGAGGGTTGATGCTGGTGGAAGTAGGACTGGAGGTGTACTGATGGGGGGGGAGGGGGCTTGGACTGGGACTTGAAGAGAATTGATGCTGGGAGGGGGGAGCTGGGACTAGAAAGAGGCTGGTGCTTAGGTTGGGGGGAGGCTAGAACTGGAGATGGGCTGATGCTAGAGATGGGAAGATAGGACTAAAAATAGACTGATGCTGGAGTTGTGGGGACTGGGACTGGAAATGGTCTGGAACTAATGAAGGGTGGGGGTATGAGACTAGAAGGGAGCTGATACTGGAGGACTGGGACTGGAAAGCTGATATGGGGAGCTGGAACTGGGAAGGATGCTGATGCTGGGTGGACTAGTACTGGAAACGGGCCGATGTTGGCAGTGGTGGAGATGGGACTGCAAATGGGTTAATGATAGACCTGGGACAGAAAATGAACTGGACATTAGGACTTGAAATGGGTTGATGCAGGTACTGGGGGGCTAGGAAGGGAACTGATGTTGTGGGTTGAGACAGGAAACGGGCTGGAAGAGGGCTGATGGTGGAGAGGGGGCTCGGGCTGGGAATGGAAGATAAACTGATGCTAGAGGGGCTGGGACTAGAATAGGACTGATGCTTGGTCTGTAGGCTAGGACTGGAAATGGGCTGGCACTGATGCTAGGTTAGAGGGCTGAGATTAGAAGGAAGCTAGTATTGGAGGCATTGGGACTGGAAGGGGGGTGATGCTGGGGGGTTGAAGAGAGATGTGACTGGAAAGGGACGAGGGCTGGAGGTGGGAGGCATCAACTAGAAAGGGCTGATGCTGGGGCTGGGGGTCTGCAAGGGTAATGATGTTAGCAGATGCTGGGGTCACAGAGAGAAAAAGAAGCAGAAGCTGGGGGGAATGAGATGGGAGTGGGGGATGGATATCGTGTGGGAGGGGAAAGGAACAAGATCATATAAAGAGGAAGGTTTAGGGGCATAAATATAGATGCTGAGATAAGGATGAGAAAGTAGATGGATGGGTGCTAGACAGGGCCAGTGCGATCCACTTTGCAAACTATGCATCCTCATGGGACAGCAGCCTCAGGAAAGTAGCATGGTCCACATAGTGAGACAACCAGGTCCAGCTGGGGGGGGGGGGGGAGGGGGGAGGGGTAGGTGAGCAGCAGGCAGTGAACAGCGAGTGGCAGACAAGTAGGGAAAATCAGCATGCAGATGCTGCATGGGTTAGAGAAGGTGCCTGGCGTACAGACACAGGTAGTTTGTTCCAGGCGTAAGGTGCAGCAAGTTGAAAGGAGCGAAGTCGAGTTAGCAGTAGAAGAGAAGGGAACAGATTTATTTATTTTATTTATTTATTTATTTAATTCGTTTATATACCGCGCTCTTCAACATCAGTGCGGTTTACATGGAACATGAGGTATTTACGGTGGGGGTTAACACCGTGATACATATAACAGGTAGCTTAACTTGGATAACAGTATTAACTATTTACATTTGTAATGATAACAGAATGATATCATACTTATATACAATACATGAGGGAGGTTGCATGTGGTCGGGGTTACATTGTGAGCGGTGGAGTTGGTGTGTGATCATCAGGGTAGCATTTGAGGAAGAGACAGTTTGCTAGAAGAGACAGTTTGCTAGAAGAGCGGAGTTCCTGAGGGGGGTTGTAAGGAGAGATAAGAGAAGAAAGGTAGTGAGGAGCCACAGAATGAATGCATTGTCAGCAGGTCTGGAATTCATTTCTGGAGGATGTAGTAAAAGCTGTTAATGTAGCTGGGTTTAAAAAAGGTTTGGACAAGTTCCTGGAGGAAAGGTCCATAAACCATTATTAAAGAGGACCCGGGAAATCCACTGCTTGCCCTGGGACAAGCACTGTGAAACCTCAGTGCCTTTTTAGGAACCTGCCAGGTAAATGACTGCTTCTTGGAGCAGCTGGTTCATGAACCGACCAGAGGGGAAGCCATACTGGACCTAGTCCTTAGTGGAACACCAGATCTGGTGCAAGAAATAAGGGTGTTGGGACCACTTGGCAATAGTGATCATAGCATGATCGTGTTCGATTTAATTAGTGGAGGAGGGATAGTAAAGAAATCCACAGTACTACCTTTTAACTTTCGAAAAGGAGACTATGATAAAATGAGGAATATAGTTAAGAAAAAACTAAAAGGAGCGGTTGCAAAGGTTAAAGACTTACATCAAGCTTGGGTGTTGTTTAAAAATACTATCCTGGAAGCCCAGACCGGAAAAAAAGCAGCGGACCCAGCACAGATCCCTGGGGTACACCACTATTCACCTTTCTCCATTGGGAAAATTGGCCATTTAGCCCAACCCTCTGCTTTCTATCATTTAACCAATTCCTGATCCACAGTAGTACACTGCCTCCTATCCCATGACTCTTTAGTTTTGCCAAAAGTCTCCGATGAGGGACTTTGTCAAAGGCTTTCTGACTCACTTTTGTCCACCTGTTTATTCACACTTTGAAAAAAACATAACAGATTAGTAAGACAAGATCTTCAATATGGGAATTGAACCCTTGGCCTTCTGGCCTGAGGTAACCTGTCCCAACCACTGAGCCACTCCTCCCTCTAAGTACTGTGGAAACATTGGTTACTGTCTCTCAAGATCATGCACATAGGATTTCAGAACTATCGGATGTAAATGTTGCATTAATGAAGGAAAATACTGCTGTGAAGTATAAGTTAGAAGCTTTAGAGAACATCACAAGTGAAGCTAACTTTACGGGTTTTAAATTTTTCCCATTCTTCTGGCATTACACCTAAGGAGATGTTTGAGAAATATTTGTCAGAGGTACTTTTGGTCCTTAAAGAATTATTTCCTCCAATTACCAAAGCATGTTATTTGCCTATAGCCAAAAAGGAACCTGCTGCTTCTACTTTAGACCAGGCTATGGATATTTTAAATGTTTCACAAATATTGGAAGCCTCGGGGCCCGAGTCCTATGTTCCAGCTACGTTGACTACTACCTGTGCTTTAACGTTGGATCAAGACCGGATACTTAAAATGTACCTCAGAAAGAGAACGGTTGCATTGTGTGGCTATGTAATTTCTATCTTTCCTAATACTACGAGGGAGATGCAGAAGCAACGAAAGCAGTTCCTTGTGTTAAAACCTGGTGCTCTGCAAATGGGAGGTTTTTTTCTTTGTAAAATTTCCATGTAAATGCTTTATTGCATATAAGTCAGTTTGCTATGTGTTTTTTCAGTCTACTGATTTGGCCTCATTCATCAATGCTAGGATTTTGGAATCATTTGTCTCTGGAGTTGTGGTGGAGAAGGATTAGTCATGCCTGTGTAATTATCTGCCTCGGATGCCTCAGCTGACATTTGTCTTATGATGTTTTCTTATGGTTATAGGGTGTATACCCTTTCTCCTAATTTCTGTACGCTGTCCCCCCAAAATTGAGGGCTTGTAGGGGATTTTACAATTTTTTTCCCTTTGAGCTATTGACATTTCTGTTACTTTGTGGTTGAAATTCTATAATGTGCCCCTTTTTCTCTACAAGTTGTCTTGGATATATATATATCATGAAAAACCACATAGAACCTCATTCCGGGAGGAGGACATCCGGGCTGTCTGAACATCCCTGCTGAAGATGGGGATCTTAGGACCCAGTTCTGGACTGCGGAACAAAATGTTCTCACGGTTTCCAGAATTGGGCCCAAGCATGGCTTGGCAGGCCCCCTCCCCGCAGGCACCCCCAGCATCCGTGGCTCCGGCCTTCTAAATCCCCACTGCCTGACCCACGTCTGGTCTCCCGCGGCCTGGATTGGGTGACAGGGACTCCCCAGCCCCGGGGGTTGCTCCCCTGCCCCGATCTGGAAAATTGTGCTGCTTATACCACTTCTAAGGTGGTATAAGCAGCAAGTCCCAGCAGGCCCAGCAGCATGTACAGAGCCGTGATGTGAATCGGCCCTGTATGTGCTGCTGTGTGGCCCGCCCCCTCTCGCCCTCCGCCCACATGTCTGCATGCATACACACACATGCGTGCCCACACTCACAACAGATGTGCACATACACACACACATCCATACAACACAGACACAAGCTCCTACATGTATGCACTTACACACACACAAAACTGACTGATGAATCTTTTGTAACTTATTTTGTAGCAATAATTAAGAGAATCCAAGGTTGAATCCCAACGTCAATGATCAAACAAATTCCTCCCCATCACATGTTGTTGTTGGAGGAGTAAGCCCATTCCATTGCCTGCATGGTAAAAATGTAAATATTCAAACTGATATTTATTTACTGTAGGGTATTTGCCAGGAACTCCCCTCCACCCTTACTATCCTCCTTACTAGAAGCATTTAACACGGTTTCGTCAGTTGGCCCAGAATATATGCTAGCATCCTTGAATACGTCCACTTCTCCACGTTATCCTATTCTAGCCTCATTTATTAAAAGAGTCCAGGCTGACCTAAGTCAGTATATTTTCACTATGAAAAACTTGAGTCTATCCACTATTGTAGTCTCGTCCTAAGAACATAAGAACATAAGATATGCCATACTGGGTCAGACCAAGGTCCATCAAGCCCAGTATCCTGTTTCCAACAGTGGCCAATCTAGGTCATACATACCTAGCAGTTTCCCCAAAAGACACAGGTTCCACAATGCTTGTACTAGGTCAAACATTGATATCCTGGGTCCCTTTTTAATAATGGTTTATGGACCTTTCCTCCAGGAACTTGTCCAAACCTTTTTTAAACCCAGCTACACTAACAGCTCTTACTACATCCTCCGGTAACAAATACCAGAGTTTGATTACACGTTGAGTGAAAAAATATTTTCTCTTATTTGTAGCTTCATTACATGTCCCCTAGTCTTTCTATATTCTGATAGCGTAAACAATCGATCTACGTTTACCCGTTCTACTCCATTCATTAATTTATAGACCTCTATTATATCTCCCCTCAGCTGTCTCTTTTCCAGGATGAAGAGCCCTAACCTTTGTAGCCTCTCTTCATAGGAGTAGCCTTCCATCCCCTTTACCATTTTGGTGGCTCTTCTCTGAACCTTTTCTAATAACGCTATATCCTTTTTAAGATACGGCGACCAGAATTGCACACAATATTCAAGGTGCGGTCTCACCATGGAACGATATAGAGGCATTATAATATCTTTTGTTTTATTTTCCATTCCTTTCCTTATGATACCTAGCATTCTATTTGCTCTCTTAGCCGCCGCTGCACACTGGGCAGAGGGTTTTTAACATGTTATCCACAATGACACCTAAATCTTTTTCCTGGGTGGTGGTTCCTAATGTGGAACCTTGCATCGTGTAACCATAGTTATTCCACTTTCCAGGTCATTTATGAATATGTCAAAAAGCAGCGGACCCAGTACAGATCCCTGGGGTACACCACTATTCACATTTCTCCATTGGGAAAATTGGCCATTTAGCCCAACCCTCTGCTTTCTATTTTTTAACCAGTTCCTGATCCACAGTAGTACACTGCCTCCTATCCCATGACTCTTTAGTTTTGCCAAAAGTCTCCGATGAGGGACTTTGTCAAAGGCTTTCTGACTCACCTTTGTCCACCTGTTTATTCACACTTTCAAAAAAACATAACAGATTAGTAAGACAAGATCTTCCTTGTCTAAAGCCGTGTTGGCTGTCTCCCATTAGGCCATGGCTATCTACATGCTGAGTAATTTTATTCTTTCTTATTCATTTTTCCCGGTACTGACGTGAGGCTCACCAGTCAGTAGTTTCTCGGATCACCCCTGGAACCCTTTTTAAAAATTGTCGTTACATTGGTGACCCTCCAGTCTTCAGGTATTACAGATGATTTTAATGAAAGTTCACAGATTACTAATAGCTGGTCTGCAATCTCATATTTCAGTTCTTTCAACACTCTTGGATGTATACCATCCGGCCCAGGTGATTTGCTACTCTTCAGTTTATCTAATCCTCTTGGAAGGAGGCTGGGTAAGACCTCTATTGAAGAATGAATAATTAATCATTTATTTATTTAAAAGGTTTTTATATACTGCCCCTTCCAGAGATCAGTGGCAGTTTACAGAGTACATTACAATGAAATTTATATTGAACAATGATCAAACTCAATAACTAACATTGGCCATTCACTCCTCTGTTTCCCAGTTTCAAATCTGTCATTTCTGTCTAAAATTCTAGAAAAAACTATTTTCTACAATTAACTAATTTATTGAAATATAGAAACAGAGAAAATGGCGGCAGAAAAAGACCATATGGCCTATCTAATCTGCACTTCCATATCCACTACAATAGTCCCCTTATATCCTTTAGAGATCTTCTGTGCTTGTCACATGCTTTCTTGAATTCAGATACTGACCTCGTCTCCACTTCCTCCATTGGGAGACTATTCCACGCATCTGCCATTCTTTCCGTAAAGAAATATTTCCGCATATTACTCCTGAGTCTATCCCCTTTCACCCTCATCCTATGTCCCCTTGTAGCAGAGCTTGCTTTCAATCGAAAGAGGCTCTCTCCCTGCGCATTTATGCCACAGAGGTATTTAAACGTCTCTATCATATCCCACCTTTCCTCTAAAGAATACAAATTAAGATCCTTAAGTCTGTCCTCATATACTTTATAACTAAGACCTCTCACCATTTTAGTAGCCACCCTCTGTACTGACTCCAGCCTGTTTATATCCTTTTGAAGGTGCACTCTCCAGAATTACACACAGTACTCCAAATGAGATCACACCAAACACTTATACAGAGGCACTATCACCTCCTTTCTTCTGCTGGCCATTCCTGTCCCTGTGCACCCAAACATCCTTCTAGCTTTCGCCGTCACCTTTTCTACCTGTTTAGCTACTTTAAGATAATCAGACACAATCACACCCCGGTCGCGCTTTTCTTTTGTGGACAGAAGTACTTCACCCCCTACACTGTACTGCTCCCTTGGATTGTTGCAGCCCAAATGCATGACTCTGCATTTTTTAGCATTAAATCTTAGCTGCCAAATTATAAGAACATAAGATATGCCATACTGGGTCAGACCAAGGTCCATCAAGCCCAGTATTCTGTTTCCAACAGTGGCCAATCTAGGTCATATGTACCTAGCAGTTTCCCCAAGAGACACAAGTTCCACAATGCTTGTACTGGGTCAAGCATTGATATCTTCGGTCACTTTTTTTAAATTTTTTTTATTACATTCTTTTATATACCGCGCTATTCTGCATCAGTGCGGTTTACATCAAACAAACTTCTTAATAATGGTTTATAGACCTTTCCTCCAGGAACTTGTCCAAACCTTTTTTAAACCCAGCTACACTAACAGCCTTTACTACATCCTCCGGTAACAAATTCCAGAGTTTGATTACACGTTGAGTGAAAAAATATTTTCTTTTATTAGTCTTAAATAGTTTACCCTGTAGCTTCATTGCATGTCCCCTAGTCTTTCTATATTCTGATAACGTAAACAATCGATCTACGTTTACCCGTTCCACTCCGTTCATTAATTTATAGACTTCTATCATATCTCCCCTCAGCCATCTCTTTTCCAGGTTAAAGAGCCCTAACCTTTTTAGCCTTTCTTCATAGGAGTATCTTTCCATCCCCTTTACCATTTTGGTGGCTCTTCTCTGAACCTTTTCTAAAATTGCTATATCCTTTTTAAGATACGGCGACCAGAATTGCACACAATATTCAAGGTGCGGTCTCACCATGGAACGATATAGAGGCATTATATTCTAGACCATTCTTCAAGCTTAGCTTGATCCCTCCTCATGTTATCTACACCTTCCTGGGTGTCTACTCTATTGCAGATTTTGGTATCATCTGCAAAGAGGCAAACCTTACCCAACAGCATTTCCTCAATATCACTAACAAAGATGTTAATAATAATTGGACCAAGGACAGAGCCCTGCGAGACACCACTGGTAACCTTCTCCTCAGAGTGAGTTCCATTTACCTGTACCCTTTGTTGCCTCTCACTCATCCAATTTCTAACCCAATAAATAACTTTAGGGTCCATCCCTAGGGTGCTCAGTTTGTTTATAAGTGGCCTGGTGTGGCAGGAAGTGATCCTGTAACTAGGACCTGTCCTCCAGGTGATGTAAACCCCTCTCGCACCGAGGAGGTTTCTCCAGGGCCAAGTGCCCATGCGGGAAGGGTTAGGACAGCAGTTATAGTTGGTGATTCGATCATTAGGCATGTAGATAGCTGGGTGGCTGGTGGACGTGAGGATCGCCTGGTAACATGCCTGCCTGGTGCGAAGGTAGCGGACCTCACACGCCACCTAGATAAGGTCTTAGATAGTGCTGGGGAGGAGTCTGCTGTCTTGGTACATGTTGGTACCAATGACATAGGAAAATGTGGTAGGGAGGTTCTGGAAGCTAAATTTAGGCTTTTAGGTAGGAAGTTGAAATCCAGAACTTCCAGGGTAGCGTTCTCCGAAATGCTTCCCGTTCCACGCGCAGGACCCAATAGGCAGGCAGAGCTCCGGAGTCTCAATGCGTGGATGAGACAATGGTGCAGAGATGAGGGGTTCGGATTTGTTAGGAACTGGGGAACATTCTGGGGAAAGGAGGGGCTCTTCCGAAGGGATGGGCTTCACCTTAACCGGGATGGAACCAGGCTGCTGGCATTAACCTTTAAAAAGGAGATAGAGCAGCTTTTAAACTAGATAATAGGGGAAAGCCGACAGTCGCCCAAGAGCGCATGGTTCGGAAGAATGTATCCTTGAAGGATACTACAAAAAGCAGAGAGGTTCCAAGAAAGAGTAAAGTAGCCCAAATGCCCTCGAGTATGGAGCAGACAGAACTTAAAGATCCCAAATTACCCATGTCTACCAATAGCCAAATTAATATGAATAAAATACAGTTTCTAAAATGCTTGTATGCAAATGCTAGAAGTCTACAAAACAAGATGGGAGAGTTAGAATATATAGCACTAAACGAGAGGTTAGATATGATTGGAATATCAGAGACATGGTGGAAGGAGGACAACCGGTGGGACACTGTGATACCTGGGTACAAACTATATCGAAATGATAGAGCTGATCAAATTGGTGGAGGGGTTGCGCTCTATGTTAGAGAGGGCATTGAATCAGAAAGGATTAAAGTTTTGCAAGAAACAAAATTTGCTGTAGAATCTCTATGGATTGAAATTCCATGTAAAAAGGGGAAGGCGATGGCAGTGGGGGTGTACTATCGTCCGCCTGGCCAGAATGAACAAATGGATGATGAAATGCTCAAAGAAATCAAGGAAGCTAGCAAAAGTTACAGTGCAGTAATAATAATGGGTGATTTCAATTACCCCGGCATCGACTGGGTCAGTGTCACAACAGGACATGCTAGGGAGATAAAGTTCCTAGATGAAATAAATGACTGCTTCTTGGAGCAGCTGGTTCATGAACCGACCAGAGGGGAAGCAATATTAGACCTAGTCCTTAGTGGAACACCAGATGTAGTGCAAGAGATAAGGGTGTTGGGGCCACTTGGCAATAGTGATCATAGCATGATCGCCTTTGATTTAATTAGTGGAGGAGGGATAGTAAGGAAATCCACAGTACTACCCTTTAACTTTCGAAAGGGAGACTATGATAGAATGAGGAAAACAGTTAAGAAAAAAACTAAAAGGAGCAGTTGCAAAGGTTAAAGACGTACATCAAGCTTGGGTGTTGTTGAAAAAATACTATCTTGGAAGCCCAGACCAGCTGTATTCCATGCTTTAAGAAAAGTGGAAGGAAGTCTAAAAAATTGCCAGCATGGTTTAAAGCTGAGGTCAGAGAGGCTGTTGTTGCCAAAAAAGCATCTTTCAAGAAATGGAAAAAAGAGCCAAATGATGAAACCTGGAAACAGCACAAGCACTGGCAAGTCAAATGCAAGGCATTGATAAGGCAGGCAAAGAGAGAATTTGAGAAGAAGCTTGCTGCGGAAGCAAAAACGCGAAATAAAGACCTTTTCAAGTACATTCGTAGCAAAAAACCCGTGAGAGAGTCAGTTGGTCCATTAGATGATAAAGGGGTTAAAGGAGCACTAAGAGGCGACAAGGCGATAGCGGAGAGACTGAATGAATTCTTTGCTTCGGTCTTTACTGAGGAAGATGTAGGGATGTTACCCACGACTGAAGTGGTATTTAAAGGTGTGGAAGAATTGAAGGAAATATCGATACATCGGGAAGATGTCTTACAACTATTAGATAAACTGAAGAGTAGCAAATCACCTGGGCCGGATGGTATACATCCAAGGGTGTTGAAAGAACTGAAATTTGAGATTGCAGACCTGCTATCAGTAATCTGTGAACTATCATTAAAATCATCTCTAATACCTGAGGATTGGAGGATCGCCAATGTAACACCAATTTTTAAAAAGGGTTCGAGGGGTGATCCGGGAAACTACAGACCGGTGAGCCTGACATCAGTACCGGGAAAAATGGTAGAAACCATCATAAAGAATAAAATTACTCAGCATATAGATAGTCATGACCTAATGGGAGACAGCCAACATGGCTTTAGACAAGGAAGATCTTGTCTTACTAATCTGTTATGTTTTTTTGAAGGAGTGAATAAACAGGTGGACAAAGGTGAGTCGGTTGATATTGTGTATCTGGACTTTCAGAAAGCCTTTGACAAGGTCCCTCATGAGAGACTTTTGGCAAAACTAAAGAGTCATGGGATAGGAGGCAGTGTACTACTGTGGATCAGGAACTGGTTAAAAGATAGAAAGCAGAGGGTAGGGCTAAATGGCCAATTTTCCCAATGGAGAAAGGTGAATAGTGGTGTACCCCAGGGATCTGTGCTGGGTCCGCTGCTTTTTGACATATTCATAAATGACCTGGAAAGTGGAATAACGAGTGAGGTTATCAAATTTGCTGATGACACAAAAACTATTTAAAGTTGTTAAAACCCAGGAGGATTGTGGAAAATTGCAAGAGGATCTTGATAAATTGGAAGACTGGGCATCAAAATGGCAGATGAAATTTAATGTGGAGAAGTGCAAGGTTATGCACCTAGGGAAGAACAACCCAAACTATGGTTACACGATGCAAGGTTCCACATTAGGAACCACCACCCAAGAAAAAGATTTAGGCGTCCTTGTGGATACCATGTTAAAACCCTCGGCCCAGTGTGCAGCGGCGGCCAAGAGAGCAAATAGAATGCTAGGTATGATAAGGAAAGGAATGGAAAATAAAACAAAAGATATTATAATGCCTCTATATCGTTCCATGGTGAGACCGCACCTTGAATATTGTGTGCAATTCTGGTCGCCGTATCTTAAAAAGGATATAGCGATTTTAGAAAAGGTTCAGAGAAGAGCCACCAAAATGGTAAAGGGGATGGAAGGCTACTCCTATGAAGAAAGGCTAAAAAGGTTGGGGCTCTTAACCTGGGAAAAGAGACGGCTGAGGGGAGATATGATAGAAGTCTATAAATTAATGAACGGAGTGGAACGGGTAAACGTAGATCGATTGTTTACCTTATCAGAATATAGAAAGACTAGGGGACATGCAATGAAGCTACAGGGTAAACTATTTAAGACTAATAAAAGAAAATATTTTTTCACTCAACGTGTAATCAAACTCTGGAATTTGTTACCGGAGGATGTAGTAAAGGCTGTTAGTGTAGCTGGTTTAAAAAAGGTTTGGACAAGTTCCTGGAGGAAAGGTCCAAAACCATTATTAAGAAGGGACCCAGGATATCAATGCTTGAACCAATACAAGCATTGTGGAACCTGTGTCCCTTGGGGAAACTGCTAGGTACGTATGACCTAGATTGGCCACTGTTGGAAACAGAATACTGGGCTTGATGGACCTTGGTCTGACCCAGTATGGCATATCTTATGTTCTTATGTTCTTATAACGGTGTCAAAGACTTTACATTCACACCACATCTAGGGCTCTCCCTCGGTCCATCTCCTTGGTCACCCATCCCTGCTGCCTCAGATCCTGTAATCCATTGGACATCAGAAACCTCACTATTTTCTCTTTAAGTAGCATTTGCTATAATTTATTCACCACTGAGGTCAGACTAACCAGCCTGTAGTTTTTAACCACATCCTTAATTCCGTTTTTGTGTAAAGGGACTACAGGTGCTCCTCTCTAGTCCTCTGGCACCGCTTCTGACTCCAAAGAAGCATTGAAAAAGTCAGTCAGTGGAGCTGCTAGAACATCCCCCAAATTCCTTCAGTATTTTTGGATATATCCCATCCTGTCCCATCGCTTTGTCTACTTTTCGTTTAGCGAGTTCTTCACGAACACAGTCTTCTGAAAGTCATTTGAGATCCCCATTGCTTCTGTTCTGATTTGTGTTTTCTGAGGTTCTGCTCCTGGCCCTTCATCTGTGAACACAGAACAGAAATATTTGTTAAGCAATTCTGCTTAATTCTCTTCAGCTTCTATATATTCCTCCCCTTCACCCTTGAATCTGACAATACCACTTTTGCCCTTCCTCCTCTCTAAGATATCTGAAAAAATTCTTATCCCCCCACTTTATTGCATTGGCTATTTCTTCTTTTTGTATCTTTGCTTTCCTGACTACTTTGCTAGCTTCTCTAAGGGGTATGTTTACTAAACCATCTTAATGTCGCAGCAGTGGTATTATCGCGCGATAATGTAACGTTATCACGCGATAACGTCGTGGCGGCGTTAAGGCACACTAACGCTGTGAAATCCGGGCCTGAAGGATGGAGTAAGGATTCCCAGAGAGCGGAGAGAAGGGGTTAATGGGCGGAGAGTGGGCGGGGAGAGGCTCCGTGCACACTAATGCCGTGAAATCAGGGTCTGAAAATTAGCGCCAGTGAAAACCTCGCGCTAGAGGCACATTTGCAGGAGAGAGAAACCATTTCAGTCAGCAATGTGCAGCAAAGGCAGGGAAACCCAGAAAAGTGATAGTTGTGATACATGTGCAGGGACCAAAAAGGCAAATAAACATATAAAAGGACAAGAACCACATCTAAAATCCCAATAACCAAGCTGGCCAATAGTGATATTAATGATAAACATAAAGCAACACTACTTAAAAAGCGTATAAATTAAGATATTATGTTTGGAAGGGTCTATGCTCTGTCCCCCTACAAAGTGAATGATCCCACATTGAAATAGCGCTGATCAGGGTTTCTGTTGTTTAGATTGGGCAGGTTTGTTATGGCGTGCACATGTGCAGGAACAGCAGAGTGGGTACGTAGGAAACAGCCACTGTGCTGATGCTGTAAATGGGATACAGGGGGCTGCAGGCGGCACATGCTGTGGTCCAGCTGGGGCACACTGCGGGCTAGGCAGATGCCTAGGTGGCACATAGGAATGCTGAAACTGTAAAGCAGCAAGACAGCAACTGACAAGGGTCCAAAATGGGCACGAGTGGGTGTCCCACAGTGTCACAGGGGATATTACCCAGCAGGTACCCCCAAGGGCACATAACATTGGCAGGCGGTCTAGGGGGGGAAGCGCGCATGTCCATGTAGGCACCCCTACCCGAGAACCTACCGGCATACTGGATGGCCTGGGACTGTGCCCCACCAGCACCACCAGCATAATGGCATGGCAGCATGGTGGCGGAGGGGTGCTGGTGGCGGAGGGAGCAGTGCCATCTGCCCACAGCAGACCATGGCCTAGCCCCGTTTAGGTGGGTGCTGTGCACTGCAACAGACAGGGTCTGTCTGACGAACAGTTATGGTATCCCCAGGGAATGAACTGTCCCTGTGGCAACAGTGTGGTGCAGTACACACAGCCAGTGTGTTCAGGAGCAGAAGGTCACAAGTTCAAGTCCCAGCTGTGGCCCCTGCCAACCCTGTCCCCATATTTTACCCAGTACTAAACCATGGTAATAAAGACGGAACCTTTATTGCAGATAAAATAAACATGCCTGAAATGCCTATATTTTACCCTACAGAGCACAGACACCATAAACATGTGCAATCCCTAAGAAAGAGTACTCTGCACCCCCCCTCACCTATAACAGATAGGGCTCTTGGGTTAAAGAAATCCGCACACAAAACAAGGAGAAGGTTAATTGATCACAATTCTTTGAATAATATACAAATCTGTAAATAATACACAACACACTTGTATCATAAAATCCACCAAAGCTTTGGGAGAGTAAGCTAGGCCTTTGCCTATGTTTACTCTGATATCATAGCTTTGTTGTTGTTGTTAAGTGCTGTCGAGTCGGAGTCGACTCATGGCGACCCTCTGGATAGCTATCCTAAATTGTGTTCGGTCTTCAGTCAGGCGGCTCATTGACGACAGACTGGTACCTGTAGCTGCTGTTATTGTATCGATCCATCTCATTGCTGGCCTTCCTCTTTTGCGTTGACCTTCTATCTTGCCAAGCATAATGTCTTTCTCTAATGATCTCTCTCTTCGCATGATGTGTCTAAAGTATGAAAGTCGAAGTCTTGTCATCTGAGCTTCTAAAGAAAGCTTAGGTTTGATCTCCTCTAGTACCGACTGGTTTGTTCTTTGGGCAGTCCATGGTATAAACAGTATTTGCCGCCAGCACCATAATTCAAAGGCCTCATAGCTTTAGGCCACTTTATTTATAGGTAAAGATTCCATTACACAGCATAATTTCACTTTATTATTCTACGTCTCACATCACGTATATTCATAATATACATATTCTATTCTACGTCTAGTGTCACGTATATTCATAACATACTTTTCTATAGGCATGCACGTCATAGACAATCATGAAAAGACATACATATATTCTCAGACATGACTATGTAGGCCTTAATTCTAATTAATCCTAACACTGACAGTTTGATATCTCTGACCAGAGACTAAGAAGCTGGGTAAACAACTTGCCTTTTACTTATCTTTCTAATAACAAGACTAATATTTATGTTATGTAAAACCTTTCACCCAGTTTCTTCTACAGAGTTTTCAAGGATGGTATTAAATAAGGAACTACAAATGATATTAACTCTTTCTTAGGGCTTATAGTAATATAATGTTATACACAGGGCCTGACTGTGTATCCAGCCTGGTACAATCAAGCTTTCTTTCAGTCCTTCCTCTGATTCTGTAAAGAATCATTTCACAGATAAGGAAACTCAGACATCGGTATTAAAAATGGATCGTAGCTAGCTTCTGGGTCAACCTGTAACATCATTTTAGGGGTCAGTGTTTCCACTGATTTCTTACAGCAAACAGTTATTACACAAAGAATTAATGCTCCTAAATGATAATCCCTAATAAGCCAAATAATGAAGCTAATATGCCTTGCAGGGGCCTAGATAATAAATTCCAGAAAGAAGAAACAGAACCAAAAAAAAATCAGAAAAAGAACTTTCATAACTACTACTTGATACAAATGTACGATTCCTAACCTTATCTAGTAGGCCTTTCACTACTTTCCCTTCATCAAGCATACTGCAACAGAAATCCAAAATTAGGCCACATACGCCATTTTCCTTCGCTAGTAGGTAGTCTAAAGCCATGCGATTCTGAGCTGCATAAGTGGACACCTTGTCTACTGCACCTTGTAACACGCTAATAGCCTCTGTGAGATCCAGGGCTGTAAGTTCAACAACTGCCTGTAATCGCATAATCTGGATACCATATTCTCTAGTGGGTGCTATGGCTCCAAACGTTGAGAGCCAAGCAGTACCTGTAAATGCATCTATCTGAGATTTAGTTAAAGGACTTGTAGAGTCTACCAACTGTTGTGCTGCTATTATGGCTTCATCCTGAGGGGAAACATCCCTTTTTCTTCTTAAGGAATTATTCAAGGTTGATAATAAAGTAACATTTTGGTAAGGTAAAAACCGCCATGGGGTATCTAACTGAGCAACATAGCAAGTACCTGACCAACCTCTGGGAAGTTCTGTATATGCAAGATTACCACACACAAAATAGTCTCCCTTTAAAGCCATTAATCCATTTTCCCAAATTGTCAAGTTGCGGGGACAAACTAGATTCTGTGTACAGTTATTCAAAGCCCACTGAGTAATGTTCATTTCCTTAATTCCTACAGATAGATTACGTTCCCAGGGATGGTAATATCCTAATAAGGGGCAACTCCAGTTAGGTATGTCTCGGACTAAGTCATTCAAAAGGTAGCCAGAACTATTATACTGTAACAAGTCATAATCATGCACCTGATTCCCTTGAACTTGCATTAATTGTACTACGGAAATATAAGGTTTCTGTATGTGGGCTTTCTTATACCAGATGGAAGAATTATGTAGCATTATTATTCTACAAACGTTCCATGGGGTGTCCCCTACCTTTTTCCCTGTACCTTGAGCCATAAAACATATTGGAGGGGACCTTAAAGGCAGTTGGAAGGCAGACCGCCCAACGTGACAGATTAAAATGTTTTGTAACTGAGTGTAAATGTGACTCAAAAATATTTGGATATTCCCCATAACTTTCCCAAGATTCTAAATGCAGTACTGCTTCATTAATAATAATATGCCATAGCACAACTAAGACCAAATACGGAAACATTCTTAGCAAACCTCTAAACATCTGAAACTATAATTACTCCAAAATAAATGTTCTAAGACAAAATAAAAATACACCTACTCTTCTTAAGATGATGAAGATATATATATAGCTATAACTACCCCTTAATTCTCAATTACGTCATGAAGTAGAGGTTAAGTACCCAAAGGTCATTGCTTATATATTAGTAAAATACTAAATCAAACCACCTTTATCCATCTAATCAGTAGTATAAATGCTGGACAAAAGGTTTTTGCATAAGTAGTTCATTCAAAAAGCATGTAAATCCTGATGATCTTTTCTGTAATATCAATGTAATGTTCAATAAGTCTCTGCGTTGTATTTTCTTGATTCACTGATGAAGGGAGCCGCCGTCTGGAGTCCGTGAAGGAGCCTTTTTACACTGTGTAAGGTGTATCCAACGAGAATGTCCTTCCACTTTACAAGCCGAGTATCCCACCAGGAGCACACGAAATGGACCTAGAAACTTGGGAGCCAGAAGCGTCTTTGGATGCAAATTCTTAATCGGGACCCAATCTGGTGACTTCACTTCTGGATATAATGATTCTGATGATTCTGGATATGATGATTCTGTCATCTCGTTGAGGATTCACTTGCAATAAAGGGGAAACAGACAGGACTGAGTGCAACCGTGAGCAATAAGTCAAAATATCGCTGCGCAACAATTGGGGATCTGGGATAACTGCCAAGTCATGTGGAGAAGTAGCTGGACGTCCAGTAACTATTTCATATGGTGTCAGGCTGGGGGAATTACACACTGCCATAAGGGCAATGGGAGGGGCTTCTGTCCAATCTGTAGCCCAATCCTGTGTCAGAGTGCGTAAGTGACCTTTGAGTGTCCTAGTCATCCGTTCCACTTGGCCAGAGCTTCGCGGATGATAAGGAGTGTGCAGTTGTCTCTTAATACCAAACCAAATTTTCAATACCCTCCCAGACACTCGCAACAAAGGCTGGACCCAGACAAGAAGAAAGAACAAACAGGAATAAACTGAGTGATCAGTAAACTGATGACAACCCCAGCAGTCATACTGGTAGTAGGATAAACTTCTACCCATCCGGAAAATAGTCAAGTGACCACCAGGTGTTGAAGGGTTGCATATTGATGTCGGAGAAATGACTAATTCCAAAGTCAATAAAACGTGTGGAGGACAAAGGCTGAGTCTTGGTTAGATGGAACAAAAAGGGCGCTGTAGAACCAGAAAATCAGTAAGTTTCAATTGCAAAAGCCACTGCTACTAAACTACGTAGACATAGTGGGAGTCCCAAAGTCACTGCATCAAATCGCCTTGAGAAATAGCCTACCGGCTTGCAACCAGTTGGGAAAGCTTGTAAAAGCACACAGGTAGCAGAGGAATCAGAAATAGCCACATACAATTTGAATGGTAAAGAATAATCATATACAATAAACATGGTGCATTTCCCAGTGCAATTTTTACATTTAAAACAAACCTCCCACTGTGATAATGTGGGTACAATGAGGCCTTCAGATCCTTCTTTCCGAGATGAGAGCAGAAAATGGAGCAGTAAGGTCTGAGTCATTTGCTAGCCATTATTTACAGAAAATTAATAAACTCAGGAAGCTACGCAATAGTACTGGTGTCGCTGGAAAAAGGCAATGACAGAATAGGTTTCAATCTAGCAGAGGTAATTGCACAACCAGATGGTGTTAGAACAACACCCAGGAAAGTAACATTTTGAGATACAAATTGCAGTTTAGACAGATTAACCTTAAAACCTAAATTAGTAATATGAACTAATAGAGACAAAGAATCTGACAAACTCATGACATGGTGAACATAAAGCAAATCATCCACATATTGAACTAAAGAGGAATGGTCGAGTTGTACATCAAATAATGCAGATCATAGGGCCTGTGAAAATATGCAGGACTATCAGTGTACCCTTCAAAATGGAAAGCAAATAAAAAACAAAATTGGTTTTCTTTGCAAAATCTCACTGAAAAAGAAGCAGAACTCAAATCTACAACAGAAAACCAGGTAGCCCCTGAAGGTATCTGTGTCCAGATATCATGTGGATTAGGCACCAAGGGAAAAATTGCCAAAATCACATTATTTACTGCTCGCAGGTCTTGCACAAATCTATAAGTCTTACCGTCGGCCTTTAGTACAGGAAGAATTGGAGTCTTACATAATGAAGTTGTAGAATAAATGGCACCTTGTTTCTGAAGATCTTCAATCACAGGATGAATTCCCTCAATGGCAGCTGCTGGCAGTGGATACTGATTGAGTCTAGGAAGCTGAACTCCAGGTTTCACGGTGATCTTCACAGGCGGGATAGAAAGGCATCTGATATTTGATCCCGGCACTGCCCACAAGGTAGACGGAAGTTCTCCAAGAGCAGGATGAATGGTACTGGCATCTGCAGGAGACGGCACTTCAGAGAGAGAGTACAGCTGGAAATATAACTTCCCACTCAGCCAGGATAGAGTGAATTCAGCTGTTACCGGAGGGGGAGGAGGGAAATAAGCTCTCTGACCATCAAGATTCCGATTCCAGGGACAGTCTCACCACAAGTATCTCTGGACTGTCCACGCCCTCGCTGAGGATTCCCATAACCTCCTCTGTTTTTACCTCTCCCCTCTGCCCATGGGTGGCTGTATAGATTGAGCAATTTAGTCTTTTCACATCTATTTTAGTTTGCTCTTCTTGCTGATCCTTGATAAATTTCAAATCACTGTATCAAGTTCCTTCCAGAATTGCATCAGCTGTTCTTGCTGGCCAATCTATTATTGAAGTTTCTAAAATTTCTTTTATTCTTGGGATTAAACCATTTACAAAAATATTAGTGAATCCTGAAGGTGTGTCTTCTGCTTCACCAGAATAGTCTTTAAAAGCTAGCATACACCTAGTGTGAAAATCTGTAACTTTTTCACCCCTATCCTGTCTTAGAGATGTTAATCTCGACCAGTCCTTTACAAGTTTGCATACTACTGTAAGGAATTCTAACATTTTTATTTTTTTTTACACAAAAACAAAATTATCTCTTTGAGTCTTCTCTTGGAAATCTATCACAGGGTATGTCACGAACTGGATGAGTGACCCTATGAAAATCAGCTGGATTAAAAAAAACAGATCTGAGCAAATTATCTAGATCTGCCCAAGTAGGATTATAACTGTTAATTATTTGAGACCATAAAGACACAAATCTACCAGGATTATCCCTGTAGTTAGGAAACGTTTTAGCCAAATCAAACACTTCTTTTAAGTAGTCACAATATCATTTCCCACAGCTGCTTCAGTTTAACAGTGGCAGAACATAAATCATGTTGCTGGTGTAGAACATCCTGAATAGAGCCTAGATCATAATATAATTGATCACACTCCTCTTTGTAAATTTTATAATGTCTAAATCTCTCTCAATTTTATCAATAAGTTCATCAGAAACACTTAATTCTTTTGCAACAGAAACACTATGACCTATTGCCATTCTTAAAATTCTTATTACAAGTACAACACTTCCCGTTTCTTGGTTCAAACGTGCTCTCAATTCTTTGAGCTGGGAGACATTCCAAATATCCAAAATACACAATACTACTCCCCCTAACTGCTGTTGCTCTTTAAGCATTTTCTTTTTCTCTTAGCTCTGCTACACAAGTGACCCGCACTTGCTCAGCTGGTCATTAATTACATTACAAACCCCAAAACTACTCATATCCAGTCTACAATCAACTCTCACCACCATCAATAAAGACCATTGAAGAAGTAATTGCCTCAATCAACGCCACGACTGCAACAACTGACCCCTGCCCAGCACACTGGATCAAGACGATGCACACTGAACTCAGCCCTTTCATAGCCAACATTACCAAGTTGTCTTTTGAAATGGGAGTCTTCCCAGATGCACTCAAGCACACATCCATTCGCCCACTACTAAAAAACAACCAACTTGACCCAAAGAAAGAAGAATCTTACAGACCAATCTCCAGTATCCCATTACTGGCTAAAATTATCGAGAAACTAACCCTGAGACAGATCCAGCAGCATGTTGACTCATCCTCACCCTTAGACCCCTCTCAACATGGATTCAGAGAAGCCCACGATATTGAAACTCTACTAACGACATTAACCAGTTCACTGATCAATGGAATAGACAGTATAAAGAAGAGCTTTGCACTAATCTTCCTTGATATAGCAGCAGCGTTTGACTCCGTAGACCATCTGCAGCTTCTTACGCCACTACATGAGAAGGGAATCCGGGATCAAGCATGGAACTGGTGTAAATCCTACCTCGAAGACAGATGGCAACAAGTCCGTATTGCAAATGCCACTTCCGAACCTTTCAGAAAGCCTTTGACAAGGTCCCTCATCAGAGACTTTTGGCAAAACTAAAGAGTCATGGGATAGGAGGCAGTGTACTATTGTGGATCAGGAACTAGTTAAAAGATAGAAAGCAGAGGGTAGGGCTAAATGGCCAATTTTCCCAATGGAGAAAGGTGAATAGTGGTGTACCCCAGGGATCTGTGCTGGGTCCGCTGCTTTTAGACATATTCATAAATGACCTGGAAAGTGGAATAACGAGTGAGGTTATCAAATTTGCAGATGACACAAAACTATTTAAAGTTGTTAAAACCCAAGAGGATTGTGAAAAATTGCAAGAGGATCTTGATAAATTGGAAGACTAGGCATCAAAATGGCAGATGAAATTTAATGTGGACAAGTGCAAGGTTATGCACCTAGGGAAGAACAACCCAAACTATGGTTACACGATGCAAGGTTCCACATTAGGAACCACCACCCAGGAAAAAGATTTAGGCGTCATTGTGGATAACATGTTAAAACCCTCGGCCCAGTGTGCAGCGGCGGCCAAGAGAGCAAATAGAATGCTAGGTATGATAAGGAAAGGAATGGAAAATAAAACAAAAGATATTATAATGCCTCTATATCGTTCCATGGTGAGACCGCACCTTGAATATTGTGTGCAATTCTGGTCACCGTATCTTAAAAAGGATATAGCGATTTTAGAAAAAAGGTTCAGAGAAGAGCCACCAAAATGGTAAAGGGGATGGAAGGATACTCCTATGGAGAGAGGCTAAAAAGGTTAGGGCTCTTTAACCCGGAAAAGAGATGGCTGAGGGGAGATATGATAGAAGTCTATAAATTAATGAATGGAGTGGAACGGGTAAACGTAGATCGATTGTTTACATTATCAGAATATAGAAAGACTAGGGGACATGCAATGAAGCTACAGGGTAAACTATTTAAGACCAATAAAAGAAAATATTTTTTCACTCAACGTGTAATCAAACTCTGGAATTTGTTACCGGAGGATGTAGTAAAGGCTGTTAGTGTAGCTGGGCTTAAAAAAGGTTTGGACAAGTTCCTGGAGGAAAGGTCCATAAACCATTATTAAGAAGTGACCGAAGATATCAATGCTTGACCCAGTACAAGCATTGTGGAACTTGTGCCTCTTGGGGAAACTGCTAGGTACATATGACCTAGATTGGCCACTGTTGGAAACAGAATACTGGGCTTGATGGACCTTGGTCTGACCCAGTATGGCATATCTTATGTTCCAACAGAAGCAAGGTGTACCCCAAGGTTCCTCCCTCTCCGCGATACTCTTCAACATCTATATGCAGCCAATTTGCGACATCGCCCGTTCATTTGGCATATCTTGCCTTATGTACGCTGATGATGTACTGCTATTTATACCCATAGCCATCACTTGTCCTGATTATACAGTGCTAGTCAACTGCTTCAATGCAATAACAGACTGGCTACTCACTCAGAACCTCCGGATAAACTTCAAAAAAACAGAAGTCCTAATAATCACAAGGAATAAAACTTACTCTCTTCCACCAACACTCAAAGTCAGAGATGCGGAACTTTCAATCAAATCCAACATACGATATCTTGGGGTCATACTCGATCAATAACTGGACTTCAAGGAACATATCAAACGCACTGTCAAAACCATCTACTTCAAGACCAAAACCCTACGGCATCTTAGGCCCATGATGGAACCCGACGATTTCCGCACCGTCTTCCAGGCACTAATCACACCGCACTTCGATTATGCCAACATAATTCTACATGGTCTCCCAAAGAGTTCCCTCAAACCCCTACAGTTAGCCATGAATGCGGCAGCCCATGTGCTCTACGGAGCTGCAAGGGCCGATCACCTCTCCCCCATTCTAAAGGAACTCCACTGGCTTCCCATAAGCAGTAGGATCCTATATAAAACCCTCCTCATTACCTTCAAGGCCTTCAACAAGATAGCTCCATCATCCATTTCCGACCTCATCACACATTCTCAAGACAACAGATCCAGGAGATCACTGGCCACTAACATGCTACTAATACCAATTGAATCCACAAAGCTCAACCAGATCACCACCAATAGAGCATTCTCAAACTATGCCCCCGTGTGCTGGAACAAACTCCCCCCACACATTAGAGCAATTAGGGACCTTAGTCAGTTCAGAAAAGCTCTCAAACACCACCTTTTTCTCTTACATGATACCCATCCTGATATCCCCCCCTTATTTCTCACACAACCCCACTATATCAAACAGCCGCTATATGATGCAAAACTATACTATGTAGTCATATCTAACATGTAATGTAACTGAATTGTACATAGTTTCCCAAGTCTATATATATATAGATTTGGATTGTAGATAGTTTTCCCGAGTTTATCCCCATGTTAAACCCCTGTTCTATGTAAACGACGGTCAATGTATCTGACCAAGTGTTATATTGTTTTAATGTAAACCGCACTGATGACAAATAGCGCGGTATATAAGAAATTTTAAATAAATAAATAAATAAATTTCTTAACACAAACATCTTTTGTTTCAAAACATAAACATTCCAATGTTTTGCATCATGTACCATCCGTTCCCACCATGTAAGCACATTTGCACGGTTTACCTTGAACCGCTAACTCATATCTCAGGCAATGGACCTTATCTACAGAGAAAGTTTCCTCCCAAGGAAACTGCAAATTCACATTACCTTTTGTCACTGAATCCCTATGTGCTACGGAATCGATGGCTACATCACCATGCTTCTCATACATACAATAGAAGCATACAATAAGAAGGGCTATCTTTCTTAAACACTAAAGCCTAGCTCTGTCATGCCACTCACGCATCTGAGACGGAGACTGTCTACTTAACAGATTACCCATCACTGATAATTTTCATAATACTCACAAATCTTTCAGGCACCTTCTGCCCTTGCCTTGAATGCAGAGAACTATCCGGTACGGCACCAACTGAAAGAGTACTCTGCACCCCCCCTCACCTATAACAGATAGGGCTCTTGGGTTACAGAAATCTGCACACAAAACAAGGAGAAGGTTAATTGATCACAATTCTTTGAATAATATACAAATCTGTAAATAATACACAACAGACTTGTATCATAAAATCCACCAAAGCTTTGGGAGAGTAAGCTAGGCCTTTGCCTATGTTTACTCTGATATCATAGCTTTAGGCCACTTTATTTATAGGTAAAGATTCCATTACACAGCATAATTTCACTTTATTATTCTACGTCTCACATCATGTATATTCATAATATACATATTCTATTCTACGTCTAGTGTCACGTATATTCATAACATACTTTTCTATAGGCATGCACGTCATAGACAATCATGAAAGGACATACATATATTCTCAGACATAACTATGTAGGCCTTAATTCTAATTAATCCTAACACTGACAGTTTGATATCTCTGACCAGAGACTAAGAGACTGAGAAGTTGGGTAAACAACTTGCATTTTACTTATCTTTCTAATAACAAGACTAATGTTTATGTTATGTAAAACCTTTCACCCAGTTTCTTCTACAGAGTTTTCAAGGATGGTATTAAATAAGGAGCTACAAATGATATTAACTCTTTCTTAGGGCTTATAGTAATATAATGTTATACACAGGGCCTGACTGTGTATCCAGCCTGGTACAATCAAGCTTTCTTTCACCCTAGAGCAGAGTATCCCAACTGCAGTCCTGGAGGGCCAAACACCATTCAGGTTTCATGTTGTCCCTAATAAATATGCCTGTGCTGCATTTGTATGCACCGCCCCCATTATATGCAAATGTATCTCATGCATATTCATTAGGCACAGAATGAAAACCTGAACAGTGTTTGGCCCACCAGGACCGGAGTTGGGAAACTCTGCCCTAGAGCAGTGGCCAACAGGGGCATAAACACCCACACCCACAGGCTCCACTATCCAAAGCCTCATGGCTGTTGGGCCCTGCGCGCAGCAGCATCTCCCAGTACTAGCACTTGCATACCTTAGCAATGTCGCCCTAAACTTGGGAATACGTTACACATATATCAAAAGGTTGCTTTGATTAATGGCAGATAAAAATTCCTAAGTTAATCAAAATTTGCTGATAGAGCTGCATCATAGCAACCTTTCTGATATCTGTAGAGTGTGTTTCAGTTTTGGTTTCTGACAGTGTTTACCACCCCAGGGAGTGACCCCAACAGTATTGCATACCATAGCCATGCCTGCACTGTGCCCAGGGCTGCCAAAAGCCTCTATATTTGCACAATGCTGGCGTAGGTGTGGGAGTGTGTGTCTGTCTATCCAGTGTGTTGTGGCTGCCTACACCTTACTCAGCCCACACTGCTTGCACTGTTTCCAGTGTTAGCCTGCCAATGTGCATAATGAGGAGCAAGGTACTGTGGGTATGGCCCGGACAGGGTGGCCTGGGCAGGATGCATCTGCACAGGGCATAGGGCAATGGCTGGGATATTGTATTGCCTGACCACTACCTGCACGGACAGGGTGGCCACAGCATGTCCTGCTGGGAGGTCACTCTCACCCTGATTGAGCAGTGACCATGGCATGGCTAGGTTCCCCCATAGTGCTATATAGTATTTCTCTCAAATGATATTTATGGGTTCTCTTTTCTGGGGCCCAATCACTGACTTTCCTGCTTGGTGTGTGTGCTCACATCCCAGTTTTGGGTGCACACATCTCCTCCGGGAACATGCAGTATGGACTAGCTAGCAGACTGTCTGCAGTTAGTATGTGTATGGCTGGAACACCTTGCAGGGTGCAGTGGCCGGAGACTGTCAGATAGTGGTGGGGGGCAGCTGAGCATTTCCAGGCCTACTGTCTGTCTACCATTGCCTTATGGATGCGTACAGATCTGCATTGACTGCCCTGTAGAGTGCCTGTTCCCCAGCAGGACTGGGGTTGATGGTCCCCTCTACTGCCACCATTGCAGGGATGTAGAATGTGGATCTGTTGGTGGGAGATCCTGTCCCCCACCCTGAGCCCCAGAGGGCGGGTTGGGTGGTGCTACATAATTCGCCTATGGGTCCAAACACCCCCCATCACTTAAATCATGTGACCATGGCACCCGCACAGGAAATGCACTATTCTGGGTGCATCATAGTCCACAAGGGTTAGACATGACTGGGAAATATGGATGGACACAGGTGTATCCAAGGTGTGTCTGCAAGGACTACCTATCATACCCTGGCATTGATGGCGACTTGCAGCATAGCCTATCTCAGCTAAGCCAGGTGCTGCGGACCTGGTGCTGGGCACCCCACCTCGCCCTCAGGGTGAGCACAGTACCCGCACAATGTGACGGTCTGTAGCTACTCTGTGCCAGTAACACACACGGTCAGTTCCCCCTACCAGGCCGAGATGCTGTGGTGGTGCATACCCCATCTTGTGATCATCTGTAGACCGCTGATCTGCATGTGCAGTGCATCATGGGTACGGGTGGGTTTACCCTATCCTGGTAACCACAGCAGACAGTTTGTGTGGTGGCCTGCAGTCTTTCTGTAGCCAGCCAGGGGTTTGTTAGTAGTTATGGAGATGTAACCTACTGGTTACTTCAATGACTGTGGAGGCAGAGGTCATGGGTTTGATTCTGCAGTGGGGTTATGTAAGAAGGCTGTCTGAGGCATTTCCTTTTTTAATTTAAATTAGTGCTGCCAACAAAAACACCCTCACAGTGCTGTAACCTTAAGGTGTCTCATAAGGTGCCCTATAAAGCGCCTTATAAGGTGCCTATAAGGCATCCTATAAAGCGCCGTATAAGGCACCCTATAAAGCGCTGTATAAGGCTCCCTATAGGGAACATTATAAGGTGCCTTAGCGGACAGGGCACTTTATAATGTGCCCTCTGGTGTGCCTTATAGGGTGCCTTATGTGGCACCTTGGGTTACGGCACTGTGAGGGTGTTTTTGCTGGCAGCACTAATTTAAATTAAAAAAGAAAATGCCTCAGACGGCACTGGTTTAAATTAAAGAGTAATGCCTCAGACAGCCTTCTTACATAACCCCACTGCAGAATCAAACCCATGACCTCTGCCTCTGCAGTCATTGCCATAACCAGTGGGCTACATCTTTATTCCTTCTGACACTGCGCTGACATTAACTTAGGGTTAACGCGCCACGGCGCTCACTATCGCGCGATACCGATTCTTGCTACCTTAGGACCGGAACGCCCACTCCTTATATGGCATTCTTCACATTATCGCTGGAGCTAGCGCCGGGAACATTAAGACGGTTTAGTAAACATACCCCTAAGTTTTTCCAAATATATATGCCTGTCTTCCTCTCTCTGTGATCTCTTGTATTTCATGAAGGTCTCCCTCTTTTTCTTCATCTTTTCCGCTACTTCTTTCAAAAACTGTAGTAGTCTCCTTTTCCTTTTACCTTTATTTACCATTTTAACAAAAAGGTCTGTTGCCCTTAAAATATCCTCTTTCAGTTTTGCCCACTGTTTTTCTACGTTCCCCAGCTGTTCCCATCACGCTAATGATTCACTGATGTATTGGACCATCTTGGCAAAGTTAGTTTTCCTAAAGTCTAAGACTCTCACTTTTGAATGGATTTTAACAGCCCTAGTCCTAATACTGAACCACACTATCTGGTGATCGCTGGATGCAAAATGATCTCCCATTATAACATCAGGAACACTTTCACTATTGGTAAGCACCAAGTCCAATATGATCCCTTTACGTGTGGGTTCTGTTACCAGTTGCTGGAATAGTTCTCCCTGTAGAGAATCCAGGATCTCCTTACTTCTAGATGATACTGCAGCAGGAATGTGCCAATCAACATCTGGCATATTGAAATCCCCTATCAGTAGCACTTCCTGTTTCCTAGGAATGCTGCGTATGTCTTCAGTTAACTCTGTCCACCTCTTCCTCTTGTGAGGGAGGTCTGTATATCACACCAATGCAAATTGATTTCTCTTTCCTTCTTTCTAGTTTAGCCCAAAGTGCCTCTTCTCTCCCTTTTAAGCCCTGTAATTCTATAGCTTTAATATTATTTTTTACATATAGCGCCCCTCCTCCTCCCCTTTCTCCTCCCCTATCCTTCTGAATAGCCTGGTATAATTACATCCCAGTCAAGGTTGTCCATGAACCATGCTAAAGATCATCTTCACTACCCATGTTTACAGCGATGACTAGTGGAGTTGGACCACATTGGTTCAACTTATCTACTAGGACACTGTCCTTGTTTCCAGGTACATGGCACTGAGAATCAAGCTCTGAGAGATGGCCCATTTCTACATCCTGGCAGTCTCCCTACACAGGAGGTAATGTCCTGCTCCTCCTGATTCTTTATGTAGTACATGGCTGATTGTCCATCGAACCAGGATTATTTTGTCAGCCATTGCATATCACTCTGTTCTCCAGGAAATTTAGCTGATGAAGTTTTGTCTTGAGGGGACCATAGGCCCTGAATGTGAAACCTGTCTACATGGGCTCCCCAGTCCAGTTTGGACACATCTACCGTGAGGACAATTTGTACCTGAAGTTTTTGTATGAAGTTCACATCATTCAAGTAGTATCTGAAGATGAGTTACATTCAGGTACAGTAGGTATTTCCCTATCACCAGAGACTTCCTTTTGCCAGACTGATTTGTTTCATCTATAAGGAGAACTTTGGTAATCCAGACTACACCTCATAACCTCTAAATGGCTTGAGTCCATGGACAGCAGCTGTCTCATTCTGAAACTTACCCAGGGAGAGATATCGTATATACTGTTCAGACTTCCAAGAGGGAGAAAGGAGATATGATAGACATTTAAGTATTTCTGGGGTATAAATGTATAGGAAGCAGACTTCTTTCAACTGAATGAAAGCTCTGGAATGAAGCCTCCTAAAAGAGGTGGTGGAGGCAAGGTCTGCTTGAATTTGAGACAGCATGGGGCAAGTACAGAGGATCTCTCAGGGAGAGGAAGGTGTTATAGAGCTTAGTAGTTGGTATGGATGAGTAGATTGGATAGTCCATATGGTCTGGATCTGAGTGGCCTAGTGGCTAAAGCAGCAGGCTGAAACCAATGAAGCCAGGGTTTAAATCCCATTGATGCTCCTTGTGGCCTTAGGCAAATCACTTAACTCTCCATTGCCTCGGGTACAAACCTTCTGGAGACATAGCAATGCCTACTGTGCCTAAATGCAACTTACCTTGATCTACTACTGGAAAGGTGTGAGCTAAATACATATGGTTGGATGAATGATTTATGTCTCAAAATAAACCAAGAAGTTACTCTCAGGGGGCCCAGAATAATGTTAAATTCCTGAAGTAGACTGGGCTGGAAAATATGCATTTGTTGGTTGAGTTTGGCCCACAGGCCATACTTTGCCCATCCCTGCTCTAAAGGCTCTGGTCTCAACCCAGGAAAACAGGACTACACTGGCACTTTCCATGAGGACAATTTTCAAAAGCTATTTACCTGTCTAAATATCATTTTACCTGAGTAGAAGGGCTGTCTGAAAATTGCCTACTTTTACCCAGGGTTCACAGCATACATGCTCTTAGTTGGGTTAAGGAAAGGAATTCCTGTGTTGTCTTATGGGTGGGGTTAGGAAATAGTACATCTACATTGCATTTTCAAGTAAATATGTACATGCTCTTTGCAGCCAAATTTTAGCCCACACAAAAGCAGGTGCAAATCCACATACATGGTTTACCCATAGATAATTTTCAAAGCGAAAATACATTCAGATTTTTCATTTGTAAATTTGTGTCCATAAGTTTCAAGTACCTGTAGATTTTGCAGTTGGGTGGTTTGTTCTGAAACTTGCTTCTCTTCTTCTGAGCATTGCTGCTAGTTGCTAGTTGGGTTTCTTTTAGCTTTATTCTTTCAAGTTCTCCTCTATAACTACATGGCCAAGTCCCACATTCTCCAGGAACAAGCAGGAAGTCAGTCCTCACTTACGGGTGACGTCGACACCATACCGCATCCCTAAATGCATCTCTGCTGCAGCATTCTTCAGTGGAAATGATTATGCCCTTGCAACAGGAACAAGTAATGAGCTTATATGAGAAGGGGAGGTAGGGATTGGCAGAAGAGTGTTCTGTATTGGGGAATAAACAAGAGAAAGAGTAGCAGGGATTATTTCGCAATACACTCGGAGGTGGCATGGTGCTGTATATCAAGGTGCGCTCAAGGGATGGAGAGAAAAAGCTGTATACAAAGTGTACTGAGACATTTGATGGTGTTTTGAGATGTAATATATAGGCTAGACTCAGAACAGTTGGCAACATGTTTCAGAAGGTGTGGCAGTAGTAAGACGAAGATGTAAGGTACGCTTTTGGAAGATTGCTAATGCTTGTCTCATGGTTTAGTTAAGGAACTGAAGAGCGGTTTAAGCTGAATAGATCTAGTAATGTTAACAATCATTTAGAGGGCAGTTTTCAAAGTTGTACCCAAGGATAAAAGTATTGTACTCGCAGCAGTGACTCTTTGCAAATTGCCTACCCTGCATGTGGATAAAATTGCCTATTCTGTACTTGTATCTCTATTCAATGGAAGCATTCCATACATGAGGAGGGATCTAGCTAAGCTTGAGGAATGGTCAAGAATTTGGCAGCTGAGATTTAATGCTAAAAAATGCAGGGTCATGCATTTGGGCTGCAAAAATCCAAGGGAGCGATACAGTGTAGGAGGCGAAGTACTTCTGTCCATGAAAGAAGAGCAGGGCCTGGGCATGATTGTTTATGATGATCTTAAAGTAGCTAAATAGGTAAAAAAGGTGATGGCGAAAGCCAGAAGGATGCTTGGCAGCACAGGGAGAAGAATGGCCAGCAGAAAAAAGGAGGGGATAGTACCTCTGTATAAGTCTCTGGTGGGACCTCATTTGGATTATTGTGTGCAATTCTAGATACCACACCTTCAAAAGGATATAGACAGGATGGAGTTGGTGCAGAGGGTGGCTACTAAAATAGTTAGTGGTCTTTGTTATAAAGCAAATGAGAACAGACTTAAAGATCTTAATATGTATATGGTAGAGGAAAGGCGGGATAGAGGAGATATGATAGAGGAGTTTTAATACCTCTGTGGCATAAATGCACAAGAGAAGAGCCTCTTTCAATTGAAAGCAAGCTCTGCTACAAGGGGACATAGGATGAGGGGGAAAGGGGGTAGACCTAGGAGTAATATGCGGAAATATTTCTTTACAGAAAGAGTGGTAGATGCACGGAATAGTCTCCCAGTGGAGGTGCTAGAGATGAAGACAGTATCTGAATTTAAAAAAGCATGGAACCAACACTGAGGATCTCTAAAGGAAAAGAGAGGACTATTGTAGTTGATATGGAAGGGCAGACTAGATAGTCCATCTGATCTTTTTCTGCCATCATGTTTCTATTCCCTGGGAAGGTATTAGGACAGGGATTGAAACAATCTGTCTACCTTTTTGGTCAGAAAAATATCCACAGGCAGGGCCGGCCCGTCCATTGAGCAAGAATGTTTTTTGCACAGGGCCCCGCGTTTTGGGGGGCCCCGCGCAAAGAACATTCTGCTTTTTCTTAATTAAATTTAAAAAAAAAAAAAGCTGCCCGCTGCCGCCGCGGCGGCATGGAGTGTCCCACGGGGCTCCCTCTGCCCGGTGGGACTCTCCTGGCGCGGCTCAGCCCCTCTCTGCCGGCTTGCAGATACGCGAAGGGAGAGAGAGTCTCCCTCGTGTCTCTGTTAAGCCCGCAGGGGCTGATGGGAAATTTCCCATCAGCCCCTGCGGGCTTAACAGAGACGCGAGAGAGACTCTCTCTCCCTTTGCGTATCTGCAAGCCGGCAGAGAGGAGCTGAGCCGCGCCGGGAGAGTCCCGCCGGGCAGAGGGAGCCCCGCGGGACACTCCATGCCGCCGCAGCGGCAGCGGCCAGCTTTTTTTTTTTTTTAATTGCCATGAGCCGAGGGGGGGGCGGGTAGGACTGGCAATGTGCTAGGGAGGGAGGGAGTTGAGACTTGCAATGGGCTAGGGAGAGAGGGAGGGAGGGGGTTGAGACTGGCAATGGGCGAGGGAGGGAGGGAGGGGGGTTGAGACTGGCAATGGGCGAGGGAGGGAGGGAGGGAGGGGGTTGAGACTGGCAATGGGCTAGGGAGGGGGGTTGAGACTGGCAATGGGCTAGGGAGGGAGGGAGGGAGTTGAGACTGGCAATGGGCTAGGGAGGGAGGGAGGGAGGGGGGTTGAGACTGGCAATGGGCGAGGGAGGGAGGGGGGTCGAGACTGGCAATGGGCTAGGGTGGGTGGTTGAGACTGGTAATGGGCTAGGGAGGGAGGGAGGGAGGGGGGTTGAGACTGGCAATGGGCTAGGGAGGGAGGGAGGGGGGTTGAGACTGGCAATGGGCTAGGGAGGGAGGGAGGGAGGGGGGTTGAGACTGGCAATGGGCTAGATAGGGGGGTTGAGACTGGCAATGGGCTAGGGAGGGAGGGAGGGGGGTTGAGACTGGCAATGGGCTAGGAAGGGAAGGAGGGAGGGAGGGGGTTGAGACTGGCAATGGGCGAGGGAGGGAGGGAGGGGGGTTGAGACTGGCAATGGGCTAGGGAGGGAGGGAGGGAGGTTGAGACTGGCAATGGGCTAGGGAGGGAGGGAGGGAGGGGGGTTGAGACTGGCAATGGGCGAGGGAGGGAGGGAGGGAGGGAGGGGGGTTGAGACTGGCAATGGGCTAGGGAGGGAGGTTGAGACTGGTAATGGGCTAGGGAGGGAGGGAGGGAGGGAGGGGGGTTGAGACTGGCAATGGGCTAGGGAGGGAGGGAGGGGGGTTGAGACTGGCAATGGGCTAGGGAGGGAGGGAGGGGGGTTGAGACTGGCAATGGGCTAGATAGGGGGGTTGAGACTGGCAATGGGCTAGGGAGGGAGGGAGGGGGGTTGAGACTGGCAATGGGCTAGGGAGGGAGGAAGGGAGGGAGGGGGGTTGAGACTGGCAATGGGCTAGGGAGGGGGGTGGAGACTGGCAATGGGCGAGGGAGGGAGGGAGGGAGGGGGGTTGAGACTGGCAAGGGGCTAGGGAGGGAGGGAGGGGGGTTGAGACTGGCAATGGGCTAGGGAGGGAGGGGGGTTGAGACGCAATGGGCGAGGGAGGGAGGGGGGGTTAAGACTGGCAATGGGCTAGGGAGGGGGGGTTAAGACTGGCAATGGGCTAGGGAGGGAGGGGGCTTAAGACTGGCAATGGGCTAGGGAGGGGGTTAAGACTGGCAGTGGGCTAGGGAGGGAGGGAGGGGGTTAAGACTGGCAATGGGCTAGGGAGGGGGGGGTTAAGACTGGCAGTGGGCTAGGGAGGGAGGGAGGGAGGGAGGGAGGGAGGGGGGTTAAGACTGGCAGTGGGCTGGGGAGGGGGGGGTTAAGACTGGCAGTGGGCTAGGGAGGGGGGGTTAAGACTGGCAATGGGCTGGGGGGTTAAGACTGGCAGTGGGCTGGGGAGGGGGGGTTAAGACTGGCAGTGGGCTAGGGAGGGAGGGAGGGAGGAGGGTTGAGACTGGCAATGGGCTAGGGAGGGAGGTAGGGAGGGGGGTTGAGACTGGCAATGGGCTAGGGAGGGAGGGAGGGGGGTTGAGACTGGCAATGGGCTAGGGAGGGAGGGAGGGGGGTTGAGACTGGCAATGGGCTAGGGAGGGAGGGAGGGGGGTTGAGACTGGCAATGGGCGAGGGAGGGAGGGAGGGGGGTTAAGACTGGCAAAGGGCTAGGGGGGGGGGTTAAGACTGGCAATGGGCTAGGGAGGGAGGGAGGGAGGGAGGGGGCTTAAGACTGGCATTGGGCTTGGGAGGGAGGGGGCTTAAGACTGGCAGTGGGCTAGGGAGGGGGGTTGAGACTGGCAATGGGCTAGGGAGGGAGGGAGGGGGATTAGACCGGCCATGGGCCTGGGGGGGGGGGGTGGAGGGTAAGACTGGCAATGGGCTAGGGAGGGAGGGGTAAGACTGGCAATGGGCTAGGGAGGGAGGGAGGGGGGTTAAGACTGGCAATGGGCTGGGGTGGGGGGTAAAGCCCGGCAGTGGGCGGGGGAGGGGGGGCTAAGACTGGCAATGGGCTAGGGAGGGAGGGAGGGGGGTTAAGACTGGCAATGGGCTGGGGGGGGGGTTAAGACTGGCAGTGGGCTATGGGGGGGGTTAAGACTGGCAATGGGCTATGGGGGGGGTGAAGACTGGCAGTGGGCTGTGGGCTGATGAGGGCTGGCAATGGGCTATGGGGGGGGGGGTTAAGACTGGCAGTGGGCTATTGGGGGGTTAAGACTGGCAATGGGCTGTGGGCTGATGAGGGCTGTCTGGTGATGGGGGGGTTAGGACTGGTAATGGGCTATGGGGGGGGGGTTAAGACTGGTAGTGGGCTGATGGGGGGTAGGACTGATAATGGGTTATGGGGGGCTAGGACAGGAAATGGGCTGATGGGGAGGGGTTAGGACTTGAGGTGGGCTGATGTGGTTAGGACTGGTAATGGGCTGTGGGCTGATGGGGGGGTTTAGGACTGGCAATGGGCTATGGGGGGCTGACTGGTAATGGGTTATAGGGGGGGGCTTAAACTGAAAATGGGGTGATGGGGGTTAGGACTGGAAGTTGATTGACGGGGGGCTAGGACTGGTAATGGGTTGGGGGGTTGCTAGGACTGGAAATGGGCTGAGTGGAAGGGGAGGCTTGAACTGCAAATAGCTGATGGGGAGGGGGCTGGCTTGGAATGGAAATGGGCTGTGAGGGAAGGGAGCTAGGACTGAAAATGGGCTGATGGAACAGCTAGGATAGGACTGGAAATGGGCTGTTGGGGGGAGCTAAGATTGGAAATGGGCTGTGGTGGGGGCTTGAATTGAAATGGACTCAGAGGGGCTAGAACTGGAAGTAGGCTCATGGGGGGGGGGGGCTTGGACTGGAATTGGGCTGAGTGGAGGGGAGCTATAGAAACATAGAAACATGATGACAGAAAAAGACCACAAGGCCCATCTAGTCTGTCCTTCCATAACAACAACTACAACAGTCCACTTTTTACCTTTAGAGATCCTCTGTGTTGGTCCCATGCTTTTTTGAATTCAGTTACTGTCCTCATCTCTACCACCTCCACTGGGAGACTATTCCACGGATCCACTACTCTTTCCGTAAAGAAATATTTCCGCATATCACTCCTGAATCTATCTCCCTTCACCCTCATCCCATGTCCCCTCGTCGCAGAACTTGCTTTCAATTGAAAGAGGCTCTCTCCCTGAACATTTATGCCACGGAGGTATTTAAACATCTCAATCATATCACCTCTATCCCGCCTTTCCTCTAAGGTGTACATATTAAGAGCCTAAAGACTGTCCTCATATGCTTTATAATGAAGACTACTAATCATCTTAGTAGCAACCCTCTGCACCGACTCCATCCTGTTCACATCCTTTTGAAGGTGCGGTCTCCAGAATTGCACACCATACTCCAAATGAGGTCGCACCAAAGACTTATACAGAGGCATTATCACCTCCTTTTTTCTGCTAGCCATTCCTCTCTGTATGCACCCAAGCATCCTTCTAGCTTTTGCCGTCGCCTTTTCTACCTGTTTAGCTACTTTAAGATCATCGGACACAACTACGCCTAGGTCCCGCTCTTCTTTAGTGGACAAAAGTACTTCACCTCCTATGCTGTATTGCTCCCTTGGATTGCTGCAGCCCAAATGCATGACCTTACATTTTTTAACATTAAATCCCAGCTGCCAAATTCTAGACCATTCTTCAAGCTTAGCTAGATCCCTCCTCATGTTATCTACACCTTCCTGGGTGTCTACTTTATTGCAGATTTTGGTATCATCCGCAAAGAGGCAAACCTTACCCGACAGCCCTTCCGCTATATCACTAACAAAGATGTTAAAAAGAATCGGACCAAGTACAGATCCCTGGGGCACACCACTGGTAACATCCTTCTCCTCAGAGTGAGCTCCATTTACTTGTACTCTTTGTCGCCTCCCACCCAACCAATTTCTAACCCAAGCAGTAACTTTAGGGTCCATCCCTAGGGTGCTCAGTTTGTTTATAAGTCGCCTGTGAGGAACAGTGTCAAAGGCTTTACTGAAATCTAAATACACCACATCTAGAGCTCTCCCTCGGTCCAACTCCCTGGTCACCCAGTCAAAGAAATCAATCAGATTTGTCTGACAAGACCTGCCTCTGGTGAATCCATGCTGCCTCGGATCCTGTAATCCGCTGGACTCTAGAAACCTCACTATTTTCTCTTTCAACAGCGTTTCCATTAATTTACTCACCACTGAAGTTAAACTAACCGGCCTGTAGTTTTCAACCACATCCTTCCGCTTTTGTGTAAAGGCACCACATGAGCCTCTCTCCAGTCCTTTGGCACCACTCCCGACTCCAACGAGGCATTGAAAAGGTCAGTCAGTGGAGTTGCTAGAACGTCCCCAAGTTCCCTCAGTATTCTAGGGTGTATCCCATCCGGTCCCATCGCTTTGTCTACTTTAAGTTGAGCTAGTTTCTCACGAACACAGTCTTCTGAAAATTGTTCAAGATGTCCCTCGCTTCTGTTCTATTTGTGGGTGTTTTCTGAGGTCCTGCTCCTGGTTCTTCATCTGTGAACACAGAACAAAAATATTTGTTAAGCAATTCCGCTTTATCCTTATCAGCTTCTACATATTCCCCCCCTGTACCCTTGAGTCTGACAATACCACTTTTGCCCTTCCTCTTCTCACTAATATATCTGAAAAATGTCTTATCTCCCCATTTTATTGCATTGGCTATTTCCTCCTCCTTTTGAATCTTTGCCTTCTTGACTACTTTGCTAGCTTCTCTAAGTTTTTCCAAATACAGATGCCTGTCTTCCTTTCTCTGTGATCTCTTGTATTTCATGAAGGCCTCCCTCTTTTTCTTCACTTTTTCAGCTACTTCCTTCGAAAACCATAGCGGTCTCCTGTTCCTTTTGCCTTTATTTACCATATTAACAAAAAGGTTGGTTGCCTTTAAAATACCCCCTTTCAGTTTTGCCCACTGTTGTTCTACATCCCCCAGCTGTTCCCATCCCACTAATGACTCCCTGAGGTATTGGCCCATCTTCGCAAAGTTAGTCTTCCTAAAGTCTAAGATCTTCACCTTGGAATGGATTCTAACAGCCCTAGTCCTAATACTGAACCACACCATCTGGTGATCACTGGATGCAAAATGATCTCCCACTACAACATCAGAAACACTTTCACCATTGGTAAGCACCAAGTCCAGTATGGCCCCTTCACGTGTGGGGTCTGTTACCAATTGCCTGAATAGTTCTCCCTGTAGAGAATCCAGGATCTCCTTACTCCTAGATGATACTGCAGCAGGAAAGTGCCAATCAACATCTGGCATATTGAAATCTCCTAGCAGTAGCACTTCCCCTTTCCTAGCAATGCTGCGTATGTCTTCAATTAACTCTCTGTCCACCTCTTCCTCTTGTGAGGGAGGTCTGTATATCACACCAATGCAAATAGATTTCTCTTTCCCTCTTTCTAGTTTAACCCACAATGCCTCCTCTCTCCCTTTTAAGCTCTGTAATTCCAAAGCTTTAATAGTAGTTTTTACATATAGTGCTACTCCTCCTCCCCTTCTTCCTACCCTGTCCTTTCTGAATAAAGTATAGCCAGGTATAGTTACATCCCAGTCATGGTTTTCTGTGAAACATGTTTCTGTAACTATGATTTGACATGGGCTGATGGTGGGGCTAGGAAATGACTAGAAATGGGCTGATGGGGGGGGGCTAGGATTGGAAATGAGCTGATGAAGGGACTTGGACTGGAAATGGATGGGGGAGCTAGGACTGGAAATGGGCTGATGCAGGGACTAGAAGGGAATGGATGCTGGGTGAGACTGGAACTAGAAGGGAGCTGATTTTGGGGAGGATTAGAATGGGATGGGGCTGGGAGAGTAAAATGGAGAGGGGAAAATATTTTGTGTAGGAGGGATGAAAAATCTACAATTGGCCAGGTATTGGGAGAGTAATTGGGGATTGAGGATGGAGGGGTAAAATTTGTGTGGATGAAATAGGAATGAGGAAAGAGCAAAAGGAGAAAGATTAGTATGTTAAAGCATATGTAGAGAGAGAGAGAGAATGGAAAAAAAAAACTAGGAGAGAAGAAAGAACAAATGGACAGCAGACGATGGAGAGTTAGCAGAAAACATGAAGAAACCAGAAGAAAGTGGCTGGACCAATTGCAACTGAAAAAAAATGCACAAAAGGTAGAAAGATATCTCTTTATTTTGAATTTATTAACTGGAATATGTCAGCTCTGGGAAATGTGCATCATTAACATCTGCGCTTTGTTTGGTACAAGAGGAAATTAATTTATAGTTATATTTCTACAGTATTGTTGTACATTCCAAGTTTGGCTTTTGTGGTTCCCAGTTTAATTAATGCCTTCCTGTTTCTAAATTGTGATTCCTTGTTTGGTAATGGTCTATGTTCTGCATGTGTAACTGAGCTGAGGTATTCTGTTTATGTAATTCCTATTTGACATTGCCACTTGTTCTCTTTCCCCAGTATTCTCTGAAATGTATTGGTTTAATATTTGCAGTGTTGCCTTTTGATAGGTAGGGTATGGTGCTTTGTGAGTCCTGGTAATGCTGTCAGGATACGGCGGGTTTGCTATGGGTTCTAAATGGGCAGCGTTTGTAGTAGTTCCTAATGTGCCTGGCGGTTGGCACTGGATTATAGTAATGTAGAAATCTTTTAGTCTTTCTTTATCCATACACTCATTAAGAGACATGTTTACTAAAAGTTAGTGTATGGTAACATTATGCAAATATTTATGCAAATAAGACCACTTATGCAAATGAGGCCCCGCACCGAGTCTCCGCACATGGCCCCGCACCCCCCTTGGGCCGCCCCTGTCCACAGGAGGCATACACGTCTCTGGGGACTTTTTCCTTGCATACTTTCACTTTGATAATTGGTGAAAGCTTTGGCCAGTGTCCTATACTTAGAGGGATACTATCTTTTTTTGCATAAAAAATAGCAATATAAACAGTATTTTTTACTCTGTTTTGTAAAAGAATTGAATTCAGTATAAAGCACTTATAAAAAGCTTTGAAATAAGTCCCACATTTCCACCATACCTGAAAAGCACTTGAAGGTTGGTCATTGTACTATCCTCTCCTTTGTCTTTCAGGACTTGGACAAGGCGGATACTCTCATGGTCTCAGAACGACTGCAGCTATTGAAGCTAAAGAAAAAACTGGAGGAGGACCTTATAATGGTCTATCAAGAAGTACAGGTGAGACACACTCAGGAATAGAAATTTGCAAGGAGGGAAGGGTTTGCTGCAGTGGGTCATTTTGTAAACAACTGGGAGAAAAAAAAAACACTTGAAATACTTTCCTGAAGAGACAGAGTATGCCTAAGATGGGCCACTTTACTCCATTTCTGAGGTAGGACCTTTTGAGGAGCCTTCCTGGCATAAAAAGGTGGCCTCTAGGGAACATCACCTTTTGCTAGCTGGAAAGTAAGCTGTTGTGAGGTCCCTTATAGTAGGGACAGAAGTTTTTAAATGGGTTCATATGAGATCACATCCTTCAAGAAAGGAGATGGCCCTCAGAGTATCATTTTCTGAAAACGAGGGCTCTTGTAAACTACAACTCTAGAAATGTCATGAACTTTTTCTTTATTTAATTTTCTCTTCTATACCGCTGATCCATTAACATATAGAGGGCCTGAAAGTCAAAGGCATTTACATGGTTAATGCTGCTGAATATCTGCGGGTACCACTGCTAAATGCCCCTGGACGGTTATCCCTCAGCAGTGAAAGGCTGTCCTAACATTCACCACTGAAGCTAACTGGGCAGCGGCTGAATATTGCCACTGCCCAGTTAACTTCCTGCTTTGGCGGCAAACCCGGATATTCAATGCTGGTGGCCGGATATGGCCCTTTCACTGAGTATCTGGGTTTAGTGTTCAGCAGCGGCAACTAGCTGCCATAATCATGCTGGCTGCCGCTGCTGAATATTGGGCCCAGACATCTTAAAACAGAACTGACATATTATCACACACCATACAATTCAATTCAATGCAATTTACGATTACTTATCGTTCCTCCAGTTCAGTCCTCCACCTCTAGGTAGTGTACTTCCTCCTGCAGCTTGGAGACTGGGCATGTCAAAACTGTGACATCACTGGATGTATCCTGCTGACCTCTCACATCATCCCCAGTGTGTCCAGTGTCTCCATGCAGCAGGAGGACGTAGTGAGCCTAGGTGCTGGGCTCACTTGAGGAACAGATAAGGAGCATGTGTAGTATAGATCAGCTTAGCTTAGTTTTAAAAATTTTGTTTGGTGCTGTATTATATTAATTTTTCTCTTCCGATAGCTGTCTCTTTAAAAAAAAAATGGAGCCGATCCCCAACCTATTCCCTGCTCTTCTTTTCTCAACTTGCTCAGCCCCACTGGCAGATCTCTCCTCCTAGGCTATACAAGTGAGAGCCCTGCAGCTCACAAGCCGGCCTGCCTTTCAGCTCCTGATTGTCGTTGGTCAGCGAGGCAGACGGTTCAGGCCGCGAAAAGAGCTCCACTGTGTGCGTTGCTCACTTCAGAGCTGAGCGCCGCTGCACTTGGCTGAACAGAGCAGCGACCTGGTAAGAGTTTTCTTTCTTGCGATTCTGTGTCCTTTGGGGCAGGGGACGGCTCCGCAACCGCGCAGTCTACCGCTGAAGATTTTAAAGAGGCGGGAACGGGGTTTTGCCGCCAAGAAGAGCCCGGTTAAACCCATGCCCATTTTCCCGATTGCAGCAGCTGCTTGGCGATTTCGGCGGGAGCGTCCATTGCGGGGGTGAAGTAAAAGGATAGCTTTCAGTCAGAAAAGAGGCAACTTCAAATAGATTTGGTTAGTTTAGGCAGATTCAGGGGAATTGGAAGGGTTTTTAAATCAGGATGCTGGATTTTCCCTTTCGTTTAAATTTAAAAAAAAAGGACATAATAACAAGGATCTCTACTACTTCATCAAGAGATAGTTTGTATTAATAACTAATGACTTCTCGGCCCCACTGTCTAGTGTGTGGCACGCGCAGGGGCACAGTATCAGACACTGGTATTTTCTGGGGCTGCGCAGCAGTTTCTAACAGTATGGAGCAGCAGATGGACGATAAAGTCGCTCAGGAGTCACTCAGCCTTTTGGCAAGTGCCGAAGGGGAGCTGTGGGGGGAGGCACAGTCGTTGACGTTGCCGGAAAAGCCCGCAGGTCCTGCTGCTGCAATGCCTTCGATGGTCTCAGGGCCTCCTCTGAGAGATTTCTCTCCAGGGTTTGTGTTAATAATGCATGAGGAGTATTGCTTGTGGAAACAAGGGAAGCTGCAGGAGCCGATGCCTCTGGCGTCCCCGGGGATACAGGCTGGGGCGGAAGATGCCAGCCACATTATGGCGAGACCCCTTAAAAGAGCACGGCCTCTAGATCACCCACTCTCAGATAACGAGTGGACTGAGACAGAAGGACCTGAGTTAGAACCTGAATCTGCAATGGAGGAACTTGAGGAAGGCGAAATTCCAGAACCGGAGGATCAGGCGAGAATCATTCGGATCTTCAGAAGGGACAAGCTTATGGCACTCGTTACAGAATCTCTTCAGGCGCTCAATCTAGCTGCTGTACAACCAGCGGAGGAGGAGAGGTTGGAAGAACCTCTCATTCAAGCGGTAAGGGAATCTCAGATGGTGTTCCCGGTCCACCGGGTAGTTGACTGGATGATCCAAGATGAATGGGACCTGCCAGAAGTGGGGCTGAAGGGAGTCAGGACCATGAACAGGCTCTATCCCCTTGCGGACAAGGACAAGGAAAGATTTTGTTCCCCGCGGATAGATGCGTTGGTGTCTGCAGTCACAAAGAAGACGACTATTCCGGTGGAAAGCAGCGTGGCTTTGAAGGATGCGCAGGATAGGAAAGTAGATGGTCTGTTAAAACAGGCTTGTGAGGCAAATGCCCTTTCTTTGCAAGCCTCCATCTGTGGGGCTTGGGTGGCAAGAGCATGTCTCCAGTGGTCCCAACACTTGCAGCAATCCAGTCAACTGGAACAAATGGAGGTGACATGGTTAGAGTCGGGGGTCGACATATTTAGCAGATGTCCACTACGATTGATCAGTGCTTTAGTCAATAGTATGTCCTCTTTGGTGGCCGCTTGTTGTTATCTGTGGCTCAGAAATTGGACGGTAGATGGCTCTTCCAAATCACATCTGAGTAAGCTTCCTTTTAAAAGTAAATTATTGTTTGGTGAAGACCTAGACAAATTGGTGAAGGATTTGGGGGAGTCTAAAGGTGGAAGGCTTCTGAAAGATAAACCTAAGCAGGGCAAGCCCATGCCGACCACGCGGGGCCAGTTTAGGTATTTCAGGAGATTTCGTACTTCTCGACTAGGAGGCTTCCTAAGGGGAAGATTTGCTTCTAGAGCCCAGGGATTTCGTGGCTTTCAAGGAGCAGGTAGAGGATTCGCAGCGGCCTCTGCTGCGCAGTGTCAAAAACAACAATGAAGCGAGGCGGACTCAGGTAGGAATTCAACCAATTGGGGGACGGCTTCGGGAGTTTCTTCCTGCCTGGGTCCACATAACTTCAGACCAATGGGTGTTGGAGATCATACGCGACGGTTATGCGCTAGAATTCACCCGCCTGGTTCTGGATTTGTTTGTGCTTTCACCGTGCAGGGGTCGACTGAAAACACTGGCAGTACGACAGACATTGGAGCGGCACCTACAAATGGGAGCAGTAGTGCCTGTTCTGTCAGAGGCTTACGGCGAAGGTCGTTACTCCATTTATTTCGTGGTGCCAAAGAAAGACGGGTCCCTCAGGCCTGTCCTGGATCTAAAAGGGGTAAATCGCTGTCTACGAGTCCCCCATTTCAGGATGGAAACATTGCATTCGGTAATAGTCGCGGTATGGCAAGGAGAGTTTTTGACCTCCCTCGATCTCACCGAGCCGTACTTGCACATTCCAATCAGAGCAGCACATCAAAGGTTTCTGAGGTTCACGCTTCCGTGGGGACATTATCAGTTTCAGGCATTGCCCTTTGGTTTAGCGACAGCTCTGTGCACATTCACCAAGGTTATGGTGGTGGTGGTGGTGGCGTTGCGGAAGGAAGGTATTCTAGTCCACCCTTATCTCAATGATTGGTTGATTCAGGCAAAATCAGAGACCGAGAGCGTGCAGGTTATGGACAAGGTGGTAAGGTTCCTACAGGGTCTAGGCTGGGTGGTGTCACAGGGTGGACCTAGGGCAGCATGAGAGAATGCAGGGCAGTATGAATGATCAAGGAAAAAGTGACAGGATAAATGAAGGAATGCTTGACAGTTGCCAGGGACAACGAAAGCACACGTGCCCAGAGCCTAGAGAGACACACCCCGGGAGTAAGGCACGGGACTCTGCTTCACCTAATGAAGCGCAGCTGAAGAAAGGTGGAGTCAGAAAATACATAGATAAAACGGACTACCAAACATTCAGTGGTAGGCTACCTTGGAGAGAGAGGCTACCTTGGAGAGAGAGGCTACCTTCGAGTGGGAGGCAAGCTTGGAGAGAGAGGCAAGCTTGGAGAGACAGGCAACCTTGGAGAGAGAGACAGCCTTGGAGAGAGAGGCGTTCTTACAGGCAATCTTGGAGAGAGGAGCCGAGTAGGCAATCCTGGAGAGAAGAATTGTGGAAAGAGTCCAGAGACCTGTGTGGCTCTGAGAGAAGGCAAGTGAAATATAAGAAAGCTGCAACAGCAGATACAGGGGAAAAGAAGGGATATAAGGGATATTTGCCCTCTAAAAGGGAAGAGTCTTGGAGGCAGAAAAATACCCTTACAAAGCCTGGACATTCAGAGGCTGATAGCAAGTTTTCTCCTGTTTATAAAAGCATTAAAAGAAGGGAGTTTCACCCAGGGGCGGCCCAAGGGGGGTGCGGGGCCATGTGCGGAGACTCAGTGCGGGGCCTCATTTGCATAAGTGGCCTTATTTGCATAAATATTTGCATAATGTTACCATACACTAACTTTTAGTAAACATGTCTCTTAATGAGTGTATGGATAAAGAAAGACTAAAAGATTTCTACATTACTATAATCCAGTGCCAACCGCCAGGCACATTAGGAACCACTACAAACGCTGCCCATTTAGAACCCATAGCAAACCCACCGTATCCTGACAGCATTACCAGGACTCACAAAGCACCATACCCTACCTATCAAAAGGCAACACTGCAAATATTAAACCAATACATTTCAGAGAATACTGGGGAAAGAGAACAAGTGGCAATGTCAAATAGGAATTACATAAACAGAATACCTCAGCTCAGTTACACATGCAGAACATAGACCATCACCAAACAAGGAATCACAATTTAGAAACAGGAAGGCAATAATTAAACTGGGAACCCCAAAAGCCAAACTTGGAAGTACAACAACACTGTAGAACTAAAACTATAAATTAATTTCCTCTTGTACCAAACAAAGCACAGACGTTAATGATGCACATTTCCTAGAGGTTTCATATTCCAGTTAATAAATTCAAAATAAAGAGATATTTCTACCTTTTGTGCATTTTTTTTCAGTTGCAATTGTTCCAGCCACTTTCTTCTGGTTTCTTCATGTTTTCTGCTAACTGTCCATCGTCTGCTGTCCATTTGTTCTTTCTTCTCTCTTCTAGTTTTTTTTCCATTCTCTCTCTCTACATCTGCTTTAACATACTAATCTTTCTCCTTTTGCTCTTTCCTCATTCCTATTTCATCCACACAAATTTTACCCCTCCATCCTCAATCCCCACTTATTCTCCCAATACCAGGCCAATTGTAGATTTTTCATCCCTCCCACACAAAATATTTTCCCCTCTCCATTTTACTCTCCCAGCCCCATCCCATTCTAATCCTCCCCCAACATCAGCTCCCTTCTAGTTCCAGTCTCACCCAGCATCCATTCCCTTCTAGTCCCTGCATCAGCCCATTTCCAGTCCTAGCCCACCATCAACCCATTTCCAGTCCTAGCTCCCCCATCCATTTTCAGTCTGAGTCCCTTCATCAGCTCATTTCCAATCCTAGCCCCCCCATCAGCCCATTTCTAGTCATTTCCTAGCCACATCATCAGCCCATGTCAAATCATAGCTCCCCTCCACTCAGTCCAAGCCCCCCCCCAGCCTACTTTCAGTTCTAGCCCCTCCATGAGTCCATTTCAATTCAAGCCCCCACCACAGCCCATTTCCAATCTTAGCTCCCCCCAACAGCCCATTTCCAGTCCTATCCTAGCTGCTCCATCAGCCCATTTTCAGTCCTAGCTCCCTCCCCATCAGCTATTTGCAGTTCAAGCCTCCCCTTCCACTCAGCCCATTTCCAGTCATAGCAACCACCCAACCCATTACCAGTCCTAGCCCCCCATCAACCCACTTCCAGTCCTAACCCCCCATCACCCATTTTCAGTTTAAGCCCCCCCTATAACCCATTACCAGTCCTAACCCCCCCATCAGCCCACTTCCAGTCTTAACCCCATCAGCCCATTGCCAGTCCTAACCCCCCCCATCAGCCCACAGCCCATTGCCAGTCCTAACCACATCAGCCCACCTCAAGTCCTAACCCCACCCCCCCAGCCCATTAGCAGTCCTAACCCACCCCCACCCCCCAGCCCATTAGCAGTCCTAACACCCCCCCAGCCCATTAGCAGTCCTAACAACCCCCCCCAGCCCATTAGCAGTCCTAACAACCCCCCCAGCCCAGCCCATTAGCAGTCCTAACAACCCCCCCCCAGCCCAGCCCAGCGCTTTAGCAGTCCTAACAACGGCCCCCAGCCCAGCCAAGCCCAGCCCATTAGCAGTCCTAACAACCCCCCAGCCCAGCCCAGCCCATTAGCAGTCCTAACACCCCCCCCCAGCCCAGCCCAGCCCAGCCCATTAGCAGTCCTAACACCCCCCCCAGCCCAGCCCAGCCCATTAGCAGTCCTAACACCCCCCCCTGCCCCGCCCAGCCCAGCCAATTCGCTTTCCTACCCCCCCCCAGCCAAGCCCTGCCCCGCCCAGCCCAGCCCTTTTGATGTCATAACCCCCCCCCCCAGCCAAGCCAAAATTTAAAAAAAACCCCACCTGTCTGCTGCTGCCGCGGTCGGGGCCGCCGCGGCAGAATCGAGCGTGCCGCAGGGCCCCCCTGTGCACGGCAGAGCCAGGCCTCCCCTGTAGCAGCTCTCTCTTTCAGCTGAAGTCAGACGCGCCGGCTTGCAGAGCAGAGCGCGAGGGAGGAGTTTCTCCCTCGCTGCTAAGCAGCGAGGGAGAAACTCCTCCCTCGCGCTCTGCAAGCCGGCGCGTCTGACTTCAGCTGAAAGAGAGAGCTGCTTCAGGGGAGGCCTGGCTCTGCCGTGCACAGGGGGGCCCCGCGGCACGCTCGATTCTGCCGCGGCGGCCCCGACCGCGGCAGCAGACAGGTGTTTTTTTTTTTTTTTTTTCAATTTTACTTTTCAAAAGAATGTTTTTTGCGCGGGGCCCCCTGAAACGCGGGGCCCTGTGCAAAAAACATTCTCGCTCAATGGACGGGCCGGCCCTGGTTTCACCTACCGAGAGAAGCAGAAGAAATCCCTTATTACAGTGAACTCTTAGCTCCAAGAGAAACGCCGTTACACAGTTTGCAATCGGGTACAGCTGAGCCGGGAGAGCTGAGGCAGACCCAGCAGGGAGCGTATCACAATTACTCAGCTAGCAAGCTAAACAGAGACCTGAGCTATCCACTGAAGCACCCGCGGGGGCAGGGTTCTAGAAAACAGCATACAGAGTTTGGTGACCTTCCCCAGGGAAGCAGTGCTACTCAGAGGAAGAGGAACTTCCTAACTAACGAGGCAAATCTGCCATACTTTTATTCCACATTAGAAGTGGGCAATGCAGATTCCTCTGGACCAGAATTGATGGAATATGAAGATTCTGGTACATTAGAAGATACAGAATTAATGGAATGTTCTCTTACTACAAAAGAACCTGAATACTCCTTAAGGCTACAAACTCTCTCTCTCTCCCTAGCAAAACAGACAAAGTAGGCTGTTTGTTCTTTTCTTTTGTTTGACGTTATATGCTGAAGAAAGCTATTTGTGTTATCCAGTTACTTTGTGTTATAAGCCAAGTTAGGCTATTACTTTCTGTTGTTAAAGAAGAAAACCTCAAAGGGACGGGGAATAAAACCCTAAAAGAAAAGAAGGTTTTATGTGTGATTTGTATAGATACAAGCACGGCACAACTACCCACCTTCATAAGCCAAACCATACCAGCAGTCAAGGCTGGGGCGGATGAGGTGTGACAGTGGTCAATCCGGTCAAGAGTCGGTTAGTCCCATCCCAGGTGCTGGAGTACTTGAGGGTCCGCTTCGACACGTGGACAGGGGCTGTGTTCTTGCCGGATCGACGGGCTCAAGCACTTCGGCAGCTAGTGCGCAAGTTCATGGCAACTCCGGCCCCTTCGGCGTGGAGCTATCTTCGAATGTTAGGAACAATGGCGGCGACCCTGGAGGTAGTCCCATAGGCCAGAGTTCACATGCAACCGTTGCAGAGGGTGTTGCTATGATGCTGGTCACACCAGAATGATTCTCTGAACCAACGGCTCCCCTGTCCACTTCGGATCAGGCAGTCTCTTCAGTGGTGGCTTTGCCCAGGGAATCTGGCGGCGGGCTTACCACTGGAACAGCCGCACTGGCTCCCTCTGTTGACAGACGCAAATCTGGCGGGCTGGGGGGCACACTGCGAGGGTCTCTTCACGCAAGGTACTTGGGACGTTCAAGAGGTCCAATAGTCAATCAACCATCTTGAGTTGTGAGCAGTGTTTCTAACACTACAAGCGTTCGAAGTAGTGGTGAAAGGCCGAGCGGTGCAAGTTCTCTCAGACAATTCTGCGACAGTGGCTTACATCATTCGGCAAGGCAGAACGGGAAGTGCGGCCATGGAAGAGGAAGCAAAAGTATTGTTTGCCTTGGTAGAATCTCGGTTGCAAGCAATCTCGGCGGCACATATTGCGGGAAAGGACAATGTGATGGCAGATTTTCTCAGCAGGGTCTGGGTGGATGCGGGGGAATGGGAGCTCCATCTGGAAATCTTTGCCCAGATAGTCCACAGATGGAGACCGCTGATTATGGATCTCATGGCAACCTTCCAGTCAGCAAAGACCAGTCGCTTTTACAGCAGAAGACGAGAGAGGATGTCGGAAGGGATCGATGCCCTCATACAGCATTGGCCGTTGTCAGGTCTCCTCTATGTCTTCCCTTCGTGGGCCCTTATAGGGAGAGTAGTTCAGCGCATCGAGGCTCATCAAGGAAGAGTCCTTCTGGTGGCCCAGATTGGCCGAGATGCCCGTGGTATGCCGATCTAGTCCAACTCCTCAACAGGGAGCCTTGGAAGTTACCGATAATGGAGAATCTTCTGATTCAGGGTTCGATTCGAATGCCTCAGGCGGATCGGTTCTCGCTTACGGCCTGGCCATTGAAAGGGCGTGGTTAAGGAAAAAAGGCTATTCTGGGGCGGTCATCTCGACCTTACTCCGGTACACAAAGAGGTCTACTTCCCTAGCTTATGTGCGAATTTGGCGTATTTTTGAGGACTGATGCTCCCGGAGACAAGTCCGGGCGGCCACGTTATCCGTTCCGGTGGTGGTAAGTTTTCTGCAAGATGGTTTTGAAAAGGGCCTGGCTGCCAGCTCCCTAAGGGTCCAGTTGGCAGCTCTGGCTTGCTATAGGGGGAAAGTTCAGGGAATAGCCTTAGGATCTCATGTAGATGTGGTGCGTTTTCTTAAGTCAGTATCTAGGCTTCGTCCCTCTCGCAGAATAATGGTGCCACCGTGGGACCTTAACTTGGTTTTAGGCTAAAGAGCCCTTTGAGCCTTTACACTAGGCGTCCGCTAAGGATTTAATGTTAAAGACAGCGTTTTTGGTGGCTATCTGTTCGGCGCGGCGCATTTCAGAGCTGCAGGCGTTTGTCCTGTTGAGAGCCATTTTGGGCATTTTCTATGGAAAAGGTGGTGTTGCGACCAGTTCCGTCCTTTTTGCCAAAGGTAGTTTCCCCGTTTCACCTGAATCAATCAATTTTGCTACCGGTTTTAGGCTCGGCAAGGGGGAACGCCTCAGACTGTAGTTTACGCCGCCTGGACATAAAGAGAGTACTGCTTCGCAAGTCTGAACATCTATTCGTGCTGTTCGGAGGCCCCCGTAAAGGGGAAACGGCGACAAAAGCTTCGATTTCCAGATGGATTCGTGAAGCGATTGCATCAGCATATATTCTGCAAGGTCATCTAGACCAGCGACCATCTTCTGCTCCCTGATCGGGGTCGAGCACTCCCAGCGGGCCTGCATTCTTCCTGCGTGGAGGTCTCCAGCCCAATCGGGGCTGTGGGAGACGGAGGAGGAGCCACCGGAGCCACCTAAAGGCAGCCGCCGTCGGCGGGAAACTGAGCAGACCAGCGACCATCTTCTGCTCCCCGATCGGGGTCGAGTACTCCCAGCGGGCCTGCATTCTTCCCGCGTGGAGGTCTCCAGCCCAATCGGGGCTGTGGGAGACGGAGGAGCCGCCACCGGAGCCACCTAAAGGCAGCCGCCGTCGGCGGGAAACTGAGCAGACCAGCGACCATCTTCTGCTCCCCAATCGGGGTCGAGCACTCCCAGCGGGCCTGCATTTTTCCCGCGTGGAGGTCTCCAGCCCAATCGGGGCTGTGGGAGACGGAGGAGGAGCCACCGGAGCCACCTAAAGGCAGCCGCCATCGGCGGGAAACTGAGCAGACCAGCGACCATCTTCTGCTCCCCGATCGGGGTCGAGCACTCCCAGTGGGCCTGCATTCTTCCCGCGTGGAGGTCTCCAGCCCAATCAGGGCTGTGGGAGACGGAGGAGGAGCCACCGGAGCCACCTAAAGGAAGCCACTGTCGGCGGGAAACTGAGCAGACCAGCGACCATCTTCTGCTCCCCGATCGGGGTCGAGCACTCCCAGCGGGCCTGCATTCTTCCCGCGTAGAGGTCTCCTTCCCAATCAGGGCTGTGGGAGACGGAGGAGGAGCCACCGGAGCCACCTAAAGGCAGCTGCCATCAGGCGGTCCCGCGCCTGGCGGGCCCGCGCCTGAGGGCCTCGCCAGAGGGCCCTTTGGCGTGGCCCTTAGGCGAGGCGTGCAAGGCATCAACAAGGGCGAACACCTGAAGCAGCCTAGTAAGCTCTGTGGCGGTACAATCCCTGAAGTCCACAACTTACTATTTAAGGTACTTTAAATCTGCCCTAGGATGCTAATACATGTTCCTGTACACTTGTCCATCCCTGAGTATAGTGCCATGTGTTAATTACAAATTGCCATGTGATATTTGCAATATTACTACATCTAAATGATTTCAGAGAAGCCACCAGTACACTATTGCATCAGTGTTTTCTCTTGCCATTTAAGTCATAGACGTGTTAAAACTGTTGTTTCTACTGCCTATTCTGTCATTTAGTTCATCTCTGGTAACTTTGCTAGATGTAATCGCTACTGTGTGACAATATATATGCATACTTTTATATCATAGTGTTACTCCTTCAAGCACCTCGTAAAGCACCTGTTGCTTCCACGACGACACTGTCTCTACTATTCTATTTCCAAAACTGCACATGTCACAGCTGTGCCACAAATAAGTAGCATTCTACCCACATACCTCAAGATCAACGCGACAGCCACCAAACCATCATGGCCATCCCACTACTTACCCTTACCACCATACTCCTAGCTGCAAACACCATACAACACTCAATAGCCCTCTCAACTGGGCAATACCACATCACTACCCTACCCTATCTGGGTAAGAAGAACTATTCCAACTCGTATCACTCCGCAACTAGCCTCCCACACCACACGCAACGCTCGCATTTGCTGTATGTTGCCCTCAACCAATCAGACAATCTCAAAAAAGCCCCACCTAAAACTCAACTCTCCCTCAATTGTGCCCTTATAAACTCACGCTCTGTACGCAAGAAATGGCCAGTGATACCAGACCTGATAGCTCTACATAACCTGGATCTCCTCATGGTGACTGAATCATGGCTCAAAGATACTGACACAGCTCTTATAAATCAACTAATCCCTTCCAACTTCTCCATCCACACCTGCCACAGATCCAACCGGAAAGGCGGTGGAGTCTTTATCCTTTCAAAAACAGATCTAGAATTTAGACTACTCACATCCAAGAGCTCTACCCACGCTGACATAATCACCATTGCTAATAAGGACATCACCATAAACCTCATATACAGATCCCCCTCGTCTCCACCTGAGGTCATCTCTACATTTATCGACTTAGCCTGCAACCCAGCCGACCCACGCAGTTCCAATTGGCTGCTCGGAGACTTCAACTTACCCTCCCTGCAAGCCAACCAAGCAGATGCCTTCCTAGAAGCCATGCAAACGCTCGGTTTTGATCAACTTGTGAACACCTCCACCCACAATAAGGGAAACCTACTGGACCTAATTTTCGCTCCCCACGCTGCCATCAGCCAGAACTCCAACCTCAACATTACTATCACTCCCATCCCTTGGTCAGATCATAAATTAATCTTGTTCCAGATTCCCACTCGTCATCCTAAATATCCACTTAAAGACTAGCGCAGAACCCATACTTACCTCTCACTTCAAACCATTGGATAAAGAAGAATTCATTAAGCACGCCTTACCTACACTCAAAGCAATGTCTTCTGATCTCGATGAAGCTATCATCAACTGGAATGTCACATTAAAATCTTTTGCACAACTACCAGCCTCAGTCAAAATCAATAGGAATAAACAAAACAAAAGAAAGCCATCACCATGGTTCACAACAGATCTTCGGTCATCTCTCCTCTCCCTCAGGAAACTGGAAATGAAATGGAGAAGATCACACTCTGAATCCGACAAAGTAACATACTTGAACTACCTTAAACTCCACCGTGAAACTATATATCTCAGAATGAGTGAATACCATGCCAATCTACTCCACCGCTCACTAAATAAGCCTAGAGACCTCTTCAATATAGCTAAATCCCTAATTAAGGAACCATCACCTACCCAACTTGTTCCTATTTCCCCCAGTCTTACGCTGACTACCTCATATCCAAGACCTCTTTAACGGATACAGCCACAGTAACTGCGTGCTCCAATTCTCAAACCTCAATCCCTTCGATCACAATGTTTGCCACACCATCAGAGAAAAACATCCAAGATCTCATATCATCCATCAACACCTCCACAGCCCCAAGCGACCCCTGCCCAGCATACTGGATCAGAACTTTGCGTGCCGAACTGAGTCCAGTCCTAATTAACATCATTGGGCTATCCTTTGCAACAGGCTCGTTCCCCTCATTCCTCAAACAAACCTCGATAAGACCACTCCTGAAGAATTCTAGACTCGACCCACTAAAGTCTGACTCCTACCGCCCAATCTCGAGCATACCTCTATTAGCCAAAATAATAGAGAAGGTTGTTCAGAGACAGATACAACATCACATCGATGTAGCTTCACCGCTCGATCCCTGTCAACATGGCTTCAGGGAATCACACGGTGTAGAAACCCTCCTTACCACCCTAACCAACACTTTGAACAGAGGTCTGGATAAGGCTGAAAATGGCTTCGCCCTAATATTCCTAGATATTTCCGCTGCCTTTGACTCTGTCAATCACAATCAACTCCTCACCCGCCTTCTGGAGAAGGGAATCCGCGGCCTTGCCTGGGAATGGTGCAGGTCCTACCTATCAGAGCGCTGGCAGCACGTCAGAGTTGGTTCCACCACATCCGCACCTTTCCACCAACATCAAGGTGTCCCACAAGGCTCCTCTTTATCTGCGCTGCTGTTCAATGTATACATGCAGCCTATATGTGACATCATACGCTCCTTTGATATCTCCTCGCTAATCTATGCTGATGACGTCCTGCTGTTTACACCATTTAAAGTCAAACAACCAGACTTTACCAACCTTATCCTCTGTTTCAACGCCATCACGGACTGGTTATTATCTCAAAACCTTCGCATAAACTTCAAGAAGACTGAAGTTCTATTCATATCAAGAAACAAAGAATTCTCCCCTCCATCCTCCCTAAGAGTAAGAGATGCGGAACTCCCTACTAAACCTTCTATTCGCTACCTGGGGATTACACTGGATCAGCATTTTAACTTTAAGGAACACATACGGAACACCACCAGATCCGTCTACAATAAAATCAGAACACTAAGGCACCTCAGGCCCATGTTACCTCATAATAACTTCCGGACCATTTTCCAGGCCCTCACACTACCTCACTTTGATTACGCAAATGTCATCTTATATGGGCTCCCCAAGAACATCCTTAATCCGTTGCAACTCGCTATGAATGCGGCTGCACGGGTGCTCTGTGGGCTAGCAAGATCAGACCATATCACCCCGATTCTCATGGAACTCCACTGGCTACCCCCCGTCTGAAACCCCATACACACCCCCGATTTACGTCATAAAAGGAAATAAATTCCAAAATATACACAAAACACAACCACTGTAAATATCCAATGTAAATAATTTAATGGTTGTTTGTATTACTAATACATCTTGAAGTTGAAGTTTTGTTCAATGTAAATAGTTAAACTTAACCGTTCATTGTAAATAGTTGAATCTGATTGTTCAATGTAAATGTATACATCGGTGTACAATTGTTAAAATGTTCCTTGTAAACCGCCCTTGATCGCTGGAAGGGGCGGTATAGAAAAAAATATAGATAAATAAATAAAATAAAAAAATTGCAGGTTAACCTATAAAATTCTTCTCATCACCTTCAAGATCATTAACAGCCTTGCCCCCATGTCCCTCAGTGAGCTCATCTCCCTCACTCCAAAAAACAGAATGAGAAGATCAACTACTCACAACACCCTGATCATCCCCAAAGAGTCCATCAAGTGTACCCAGACAACCAAGAAAAGGACCTTTGCCTTCTACGCACCAAAATGCTGGAATGACCTTCCACCTGAAATAAGAGCAATTAAAGACCTCACTCAATTCCGCAAGGCAATCAAGCACCACATTTTCCTTCTCCACTTTGCACAAGCATCCAATCCGCTTCCGATCATCTGCACTCCAAAACTCACAAACTCTCAATCTCCACTCTCAATTTCCACATAAGCAATTTGCTACAAGTTCTCCACTGTTTTGCCTTAAACCTCTTAAAAATACCAATAATCCAAAATGTTTGTACAGTTGTATATAGTTTACCCTGTTGTTCCAAGTTCAATTCTCCTGTTATAATGTAAGCACACAATTGTCCTCTGAATGTGCAACCTTTGTTATATGTAAACCACACTGAAAACAAATAGCGCGGTATATAAAAGATGTTAAATAAATAAATAAATCTAGTACCAGTTGGCTTACGAGCTCATTCTACTAGAGCGCACGCGACATCTTGGGCGGAGCACAGTTTGGTCCCGCCAGTGGAAATTGGCAGAGCGGCCACTTGGTCGTCTCTCCATTCCTTCAGTAAGCACTACCACCTGGACATTCTGGCATCGAAAGATGCTTGTTTCGGGTCGGCGGTGTTGCGATCCGGGTAGCCAGGTCCCTCCCAATGATTACTGCTCTGTTACATCCCAGAGGTGGAGGACTGAACTGCAGGAATGATAAGGAAATGGAAATTACACTTACCTGGTAATTGTTGTTCCCTGAGGAACTCCAGTTCAGTCCTCATTCCCGCCCGGGGATAGATTCTTCAGGAGTTGGTTTTCAGTTTTGGGGGGACAACCAAACATGCAGTAGGTGAGAACCTTCATAGTCTAGGGATCGCTTTGATTCTTTCATTCTTTGTCTTCCCTCTCTAAGGTTCGGCTCAAGGGGGGAAAGGGAAAGTGCGAGGAGCTGTCTCCTTCTTACGGGAGGGAGTATTAGTTATAAGTTACTTATAAGTTTTAAGTGAAAGTTGAGTTTAAAGTTGAAATTAATATGATATCTACTTATTTGTTGCTCCTTTGAGTCTGCTTTTTCAATAGTTCACTGGGGCTGAGGGAGAGGCTAGCAGGATACATCCAGTGATGTCACAGTTTTGACATGCCTAGTCTCCAAGCTGCAGGAGGAGAATCACTACCCAGAGGTGGAGGACTGAACTGGAGTTCCTCAAGGAACAACAATTACCAGGTAAGTGTAATTTCCATTTTATAGCCAAAACCTGGATAACTTTCTCAAGCAGATCAATTAGAGTAATATTTTGTAAGCAACCAAGGACCTGGTTAGCTTCAGCAGTGAAAGTTGTCCAGCCTTTACTGTGCCTGGCTTTCACCACTGCCTGGTTATCACTGGTGCCACCCCCGGAATATCCCAATGCTAACCGGCTAGCGCTGGTGCATGCAGCAGTGGCACCCGCAGATATTCAGCATCACTAACCGTGGTAATGTCACCGAATATCTCGGCCAAGGGGATTAATGTGGTTAACAAGGCTGCCCTTAACGTCTTTCAAAAATATTTTACATTATTAGCACCCTTGCAGTTCAGCCTCTTAATGTCCAATATCTCCTAAAAAAAAAAGTGGCCAGTGATGTGGCTTTTGACTATATATTGTCATGAGGGCCTGTGTGATAGACCTTCTCTAAACCCTATTAGGCGGCTGCCTAGGGCTTTAAAGTTCACGCTGCCTTTCTACCAAAAAGAGACTTGCAGTCGAATGGTAAGGCAAATAATGTCAGGGCTTTATTCCCCTTCCCAAACGGATATTCTTTGGATACAACACAAACAAAACAGCAGAAAAACAAAAAGAAACTGCTACAAAGAAAAATATCTTCTTTTTCTTTGACACTAGCACATGGCTGCTTTCCACAAGCTTAACATAAAGATATGACATCATCTGAAAAACATATTGTACAATCCATAGGGACCGGGTCAGGAGTACCGCTGTTATTCTCCCACTGCATTAATTCGGATTCACTCCCGATAGCATAAGGGTCACACTCTTTACATGTGCTGGCTTCCTGAAAACCCTCCTGTGGTGCATGGATTACTTTTCCCAAAAAGTGTTCTTCAAACCTTGGGTTCTGAATGTCTGGTATGGTGATAGCTTCTTTCTGGCTTTCCTTTCTCTTCCAACCCGGTGGAATCACTGGATATCTTTCAACATCAAAGTCACTTCCAGTGCCACGCCCTTGCCCTTTAAAACACAGAGCTTTTAGCCTTTTCCTCAGAAAAGCAAGGTTCCCACCTTTTAACTGTGTTTCTGGTTCTTGGTTCTGGGCTTCTGACAGCTCTCTCTCGGACTCTCCAACCACCCTCAAACCTAGCAGGCTCCCAGCCACGTCTCTGGCTGCTTCCTGCTCTGGGGTCAGACCTACTGTTTCCTTCTCCCGGCAACCTTCCTTCAGCATGACACGTGCTCACTGGTTGCTTGCTCAGTCCTCCTGAGTCGCTGCCCCTGCTGGCCTTTCCTGGTTCTAGCCAGCAACTTATATGCTTCCCTTCTCTGCACGCTACGTGGGTCTTTGTGAACAGGTGTTCCTGATGAGGCTTTCTGTTTCTAACTACGTCAGGACTATCACCAGGAAAATTCATTCTAATGCCTTTTGGCCTCTCCTGTGCTGAATGTATTTGCTGCTCAGCTGTTCCTACGTGTACTGAGTTTCTTTGCTGCTCAGCTAAATCTGAGGTAAGTTCCTCATTTTCTCTTACCTCCATGTGCTCTATACTGCCTACTGTGTCACAATATGCACACATATTTGGCACATAAAATATAATCAAATAAAACAAGACCGATTTAAAAAGGAAATCAAAGGAAATAGTATAAAAACTAGGATATGAATATTGGCACCCTTATAAACAATTCAAATCATTTTGAACAGAAGACCCATATTCTCATTGCAGTAAAATTAGACGCACCCGTGATCAATTGTCAGTACTCACATGACTTGAATCCACCAATGAATGATGCCTCTAATGTTTAAAATGGCCACATTCACGCCCTGTTTCATTTTTCACAATGGTGAAGACAAGAGAGCTGCCTGAGACCATCAGAAAATCCAATCTCCAGGAACAAGCAGGAATAAGTCCTCACATATGGGTACGTCGGTACCGACGGAGCCCGCGCGGGAAAGCTCCCCAGCTTCCCTGAAAGGAAGCTTTTGGGGCCTCCCACTGCACATGCGCACTGCCTTCCCGCCTTCCTGACCAGCTCTCTTCAGTTTCTCTTTTTCCGCGGAGCCAGCAGGTCGTGTTCCTGTCACCTCTGAAGAAATTGTTATTTTAATTTGTTTCTTTAGACCGCGTACCTGCCTTCCCCATACCGAAACCGGTACCGCCGGTCTTTCTTTTCTTTCTTTTAAAAAAAAACAAAAACTTTTTTATTTTTAGCACAACTTGGTGGCTTCTGTTCGGCCTTCAGGCCTACACAAATTCTCCTCATGGAGAAGCCAGCTCCTGGTTTCAAGAAGTGTACCAAGTGTAGTGCTGTTATTTCTGTTACAGACACCCATGAATGGTGTCTTAAATGTTTGGGACCTGAGCACTCCATTCCGGACTGCCCATCCTGCTCCCAGATATCTAAACGTGGGTTGCAGAACCGGGCCAACAAATTCCATGTGCTGTTTGCTTCAGACAATCCAGCATCACAGTCATCTTCCTCTCCAGATGGATCTCAGGTAACCAAACCTTCTGTGGGCAGGTCCTCAAAAGGCAAATCTCCTTCAAAAGATCGAGAGGCCCTCAATTTTGAGTCGGAGGACCCTGCCCCAGCCAAACAACCCCGGCGGGAAGCTCTGCCTTCCAAAGCGCCAATTGTGGGGTTACAGGTTGACATCGATGGCACGGCCTCGACAGATCACCTGTTAGACTGCTCTGGGGTACCGGCCCATGCCGGTACCGACATCCAGGCAGCAGTGGCGTCTATGGACAATACTGTTCAGACCATGCAGCAGGCCATTCTGGCTTTCATTAAGGCTGCGACGCCATCGGTACCGCATCGAGCGGTTCCGAGCCCGGTTCCGGTACCATCTACCATACCGGAACCGAGGCCATCGTCTTCCAAACGCAGATCGATTCCGCATGCCGGATCCGGGCTTTCGCCCGATACCGATCCCATACCCGGTACGCCTGATGTCGATACCGAGCGGTATGCGTATCGTGCGTTGGAAGCAAATAGGGGATACTCTGATTCTTCTGAGGATTTTGACTCCTCTGATGACTCTGAAGAGCTGTCCCTTGATCTTCCTGAAGAGCCTTCTTCTCCAAAGAGGAGAATGTCTCCACCAGAGGATTTGTCCTTTCAAGACTTCATTATAGAAGTAGCTAAAGGACTTTCTATTACTTCGTCCTCTGAAAAGGAACCCAGATCAAAAAAATTGGATATTTTAGGATACTCTAAGGGGCATGTTTACTAAAAGCCGCACAATTGCATGCCGCACAATAGCGCACGGAAACGCGGCACTCAAACGCTCAGAAACGCTCTTAAACGCCCCGCACAAGTGCGCATGGGCCCCGCACAATTGCGCGCCGCACTAACGTGCCCCGCACAAGTACCCGGCCCGCAAATGTCCGATAGAGGCGTGGAAAGGCATTCTGAGGGCGGAGGAAGGCTCCCGAGGGGCGGAGAGACGGGGTCAATGGGCGGGGAAGGGGAGGGGAGAGGCTCCCCGCACATGATCGGGGCCGAATTCACAGGTTAAAAATAGCGCGAGTGAAACACTCACGGTAGAGGGCATTTAAAGGGAAGAGAAACCATTTCGCGTCAGCAATGTACAGGGAAACCGGGGAAACCTGCAAAACGTGAGCAGTGTGATACATGTGCACAGAACAAAAGTGCAAATAAAGATAGAAAAAGACCCAAACAAAAATATTAAAAATAGGAAGGCAGCTGGGGAACCCCGATATTAATGGGCAAACATAAGAAGCACACCCAGGAAAGCTCCAAAAAAATGAAATGAAGGTTGGAAGGGGCTACGGAGCGGAGACCCTTCCAAAAACCATTTCATTTTTTCTGAGCCTTCCTGGGAGTGTTCGCTATGGTTGCCCATTAATATCACTGTTGCCCAGCTTGGTTATATTTATCCCCAGTTGTTCGTGGTCGGTTGAGGGGTGTATTTGCACTTATGTCACCAGACAAGGTGACGGAGCCCACAGTACAAATGTGCAGAGCAGGGTTTTTGACTCTGTTGGTCAGGTTTCCCACCCCCAGGGACTGCACTATCACTGTGGCCACAGTGTGGTGCAGCGGACAGAGGCAGTACCTCTAGGACCAGAGGGTCACAGGTTCAAATACAAGCTGGGGCTCCTGCCAACCCAGTCCCCATTTTTTACCCACCACTAAACAGAGATAGTAAAGACACTCCTTTATTGCAGAGAACATAAGCATGGTTCACACACCCATTTTGTACCCAACACCGCACACACACCATAACAATGGGCATTACCGACAGCCGAGTCCCCCAAATGCAGTCCTGGAGTGCCACAACTCAATCAGGTCATATGCTTTTCCAAGATACGGACATGCCAGCATGTTGGCGGTAGGGTACAGGTGGTGGAGGGGGCAGTGGCTGCTAGCCACAGAAGACAGTGGCCGAGCCATGCAGGCTGGCACGTCCACTGCAACATAGGCCCTGTCGGATGTACAGTCATGGACTTCCCAGGGAATTCAGCACATCTGTGGCAACACAGTGGTGCAGTGCACACAGACAGTGTGTGCAGGAACAAAAGGTCACAGGTTCAAAGCCCAGCTGGGGCTACTGCCAATCCTGTCCACATATTTTCCCCACAACTAAACCATGTTAGTAAGGGCAATCCTTTATTGCTGGGGACATACGCATTGGTCATATGCCTATCTTTTACACCACCAAGCACAGACACCATGACCAGGGGCATTACCTAGAGCAGAGTCTCACAAATGCAGTCCTGGAGGACCACACACCATTCAGGTTCCATGCTGCCACACATACAAATAACTGTGCTGTATATCTATGCACCACCCCCATGGCATGTAGATGTAGCTCATGCATATTCATGAGGGACTGCAGGAAACCCCAACCAGTGTATTGCAAACCTGGACTGGATTTGGGAACCTCTGCCGTACAGCAGCAGCCAACAGGGGCAGACACACCCACACCCACAGGCCCCATTGGCCAATGCCTCCTGGAGAGGCAGGACATTGGGCCCTGCATGCATCACCCAATACCAGCACTTGCATACCTTAGCAATGTCACCCTACACCTGGGTATATGGTACACAGCTCTCAAACGTTTGCTATGAGTACTGGCAGATAGATATCCCTACGTTACGCACAGTATGCTCTTTGAGCTCCATCATAACAATCTATCTGATGCCTGCGGTGTGTGCATCAGGTCTGGCCCCTGACAGTGTTTACCACCCTGGGGAGTGACCCCCAACCGTACTGCATACCATACCCATGCCTGTACTGTGCCCAGGACTGGTGTGGTGGGCAAGGATTCTGAACCTCTCTATAGTAGCACAATGCTGGCATACGTGTGGGAGTGTGTGTCTGTCTATACAGTGTGTGTTGGCTGCAAACACTGTCCACAGCCCACACTGCCAGCACTGTTGCCAGTTTTGGCCTGATGATGTGCATAATGAGCAGCAAGGTACCATGGGTATAGCTCAGACAGGGTGGGCTGGCCAGGATGCATCTGCACAGGGCATAGGGCACTGGCAGGGACATTGTAGTGGCCGTCCACCACCTCCACAGACAGGGTGACCTCTGTATGTGCTGCTGGGCTTTCACTCCACCCTGACTGTGCAGTGATGGCAGCATGGCTAGGCACCCCCATAGTGCTTCATAGCACTTCCCTCATGTGATATATATGGGTCACCTGTTGGGGGCCCAGTCACTGATGTATCTGCTTGTGTGTGCTGCCATCCCAGTTGTGGGTGCATGCATTTCCAGTGGGACTAACCAGCAGACTGTTCACAGCTGGTATGTGCCCTGTTGGAGTGCCTTGCAGGGTGCAGTGGCTGATGGCTTGATGCAGGGGAATATCAGATAGTGGTGGGGTGCATCTTAGCATATCCAGGCCTACTGTCTGTCTGATATTGTGGTCTGGGTGTGTGTGGGGCTGCTTGGACTGCCCTGTAGGGTGTCTGTTCCCCAACAGGACTGGGGTTGATGGTCCACTCTACTGCCATCATTGCAGGGGGGGGGGGTGTATAATGGGGATCTGTTGATAGGAGACCCTGTTTGCCACCCTCGGCTGGGGGGGGGGGGTTGGTTGGTGGTACATAGCCCACCTAGGGGTCCGTGGGGGTTCCCCTAACTGAGACAGACAGAGATATCCAAGGTGTTCCTGCAGAAACTACCTATCTCACAGATTACAACTGTTTTGGAGCTCTACCATGGCCTCTCTCAGCCATGGAGGGTGCTGTGGACCTGGTCCAGGGCGCCTCATCGCACACTCAGGGTGAGCACAGTTCCCGCACAATGTGACTGTGTGTAGCTACTCTGTGCCAGTTAAACACCCGGTCAGTACCTCCTACCAGGCCAAGGTGCTGTGTGGGTGCACACGGACACGTCCCCCTACCAGGCCGGGGAGCTGTTGGGGTGCATTCCCCATCTTGTGTTCATCTGTGGACAGCTGATTTGCATGTGCAGTGCATCATGGGTATGGGTGGCCTAACCCTATCCTGGTTACCACAGCAGACTGTCTGTGTGGTGACATGCAGGCTCTCTGCAGCCAGCCAGGGGCTTGCTGGCAGCTATATAGCTGTAGCCCAATGGTTACTTCACTGCCTGTGGAGCCAGAGGTAATGGGTTCGAGCCCACAGTGGGGTTATTTGATAGGGTTGTCCAAAGCTTTTTCTAGATTTAATGTACATATGTTGCTGCCATCAAACACACCCTCAGTGTACTGTACCCATAAGGTGCCTCTGAGGGTGCTTTATAGGGCACCCTATAGGGCACCTTATGGTTGCCGTCCAAATAGGGTGCACTATACATTATCCTGTGACGCAACATATATGGTGCCCTATGGGGGCATTCTAGGGTGCCTTTGTGGACAGTGAACCTTAACATGTGCCTTATGGGCCGCCTTATGTTAACACGCTTTGTGAGTGCGTTTGCTAGTAGTGCTAACTGTAATAAAAATAAATTGCCCCCTACAGCACTCATCCCCATAATACGTACTGCCTCAATGAGTCTACCTCATTGGGCACTGTGGGGGATTGAACCCCTGATCCCTGCTCCATTGGTCAGTTTCTTCACCATTGTGCTGTGGCTCTGTTCCTGTGCTTGGACATCGGTGCACCACCTTATGCCGCCCAACAGTGCACCGCCTTATGCCGCCCAACAGTGCACCGCCCTATGCTGCCCAACAGTGCACCGCCTTATGCTGCCCAACAGTGCACCGCCCTATGCTGCCCAACAGTGCACCGCCCTATGCTGCCCAAAAGTGCACCGCCCTATGCTGCCCAAAAGTGCACCGCCCTATGCTGCCCAAAAGTGCACCGCCCTATGCTGCCCAACAGTGCACCGCCCTATGCTGCCCAACAGTGCACCGCCCTATGCTGCCCAAAAGTGCACCGCCCTATGCTGCCCAACAGTGCACCGCCCTATGCTGCCCAACAGTGCACCGCCTTATGCCGCACAAAATTTATTTTATTTTATTTATTTTAGTATACATTTGTATACCGCTACTTCCAGCGATCAGCAGCGGTTTTGATTACAGATTGGAAATTGTCAAATCATGACAGGAAATTTTTGAGGTATAAACACATTGATTAGACAGGAAAGCACAGCACACAGAGAACTATTTTACAGGGAACATGGGCTATGGAGGGTTAAGTGGCTTGCCCAAGACCACAAGGAGCACCTGTGGGACTAGAAACCCCAGTCCTTCCGGTCCAAGGTTGCTGTCCTCTAGTGGGATTTGAACCCCCGACCTTCCGGCCCGAAGTACCTTGCCCCAACCACTAGGCCACTCCTCCACTCCAGGAGTGGCCTAGTGATTTAACAGTGCGCCGCCTTATGCCGCACAAAATTAACAGTGCGCCGCCTTATGCCGCACTAAATGCTTATGCCTCCTAAAGCACTTTTACCCATGAAGGTTAATGCCTCCACCAGCCTTTTTGTTGTGCAGAGTGGGGGATTGAACCCCTGATCCCTGCACCATTGGTCAGTGTCTTCACTGTTGTACTACGGCTCTGTTCCTTTCTGTGCCCAGCAGCGCACCACTTAGCCTTCCCACGCACTACTGTGCACCGCACTACTGTGCACCACACAGTTGTGCGCCGCGCACAAGTGCGGTCGCTGCTTTCTCCCATTTTTTTTCTTTTTTTCTGCCTGAACCGCCCACTCCTTATATGGCACAGACACACTACCGCGGCCCCGCACGTTAGGAATGTTTAGTAAACATGCCCCTAAGTCTCCTAAAGAGGCAGTCACCCTGCCTATCCATGAAATCCTTCAAGAACACTTGATGGACTTATGGGAGGCTCCTCTAACATTGTCTCCTTATTCTCGCAGGTTGGACACCATGTACCGGGTCCCTCCTTCTCCTGGGTTTCAAAAAACTCAGCTGCCTCACCATTCTATTGTGGTGAAGTCTGCAATGAAAAAGATAAAGAGTAGCAAAAGGCACTCTTCTACCCCTCCAGGGCGAGAATGTAAGACCCTAGACTCTTTTGGCAGGAAACTTTTCCAGGCTAGTATGCTTATAGCCAGGATTAATTCCTACAGTCTTTATATGGGCATGTTTCTAAGAGAACTTGCCCTAAAAGTACGGCATTTTGCCCCCTTTATCCCTGAGGATAGAAAGGAGGAGTTCATTTCCTTAGTGAAACAGCTTTTAGATGTTTCTAAGTTCTCCAACAGAGCAGCTTTTGATTCCTTTGAGGGTGCTGGTAGGACTTCGGGCATTGCCATTGTAGCCCGACGTCTTGCTTGGCTCCAGGCTTCTGATCTAGAACCTTGGGTCCTAGATGGCTTACGGAATCTGCCCTGTACAGGTGAGAACTTATTTGGTAAAGAGTGGCAAATCAAGGCCACTCAAATGGACGCAGAAAATGCTACTTTAGATAGACTTTCTAAGTCTACCTTGTCCCCCGCAGCCCCCTCTGGTGGCGGCGTAGTGGTTCCACCGGGGCTGGGGAGCGCATAAGGTTAGGGGTATTAGGGTTGGCCTGTTGCGAGGGTCATGAGGTAGCGGTCCTCTGTGCCTACCTCGTTGCCAACTTCCCAATAAAGCGACTTTCAGCCAAGTGTAGGGAAAAAGGAAAAAGGCATTTATTTCACCTTTACGCAAAATGGTTCAAAATATGCGGTTAAGACAATAACAGGGCTGTATCATTCCTTGTATCAGGTTCAACTCACACAAAACGTTCAAAATAACATTGTTAATCTTCACAGAAACTTAAAACATAAGGCATCATGTATTCTCTTCATACATTCTGTTGCTCCAAACAGCTTAAAGCTTTCCTACTGTACAATAAATACAATCCATGGGTTCAACTGCCTCATCAACCTCAGATTCCCCTGGCATCCATTCCATCTCTGAGGGGTCTGAATCTGAAACCTCAGGAGGGTTGAATTCGGGCTTTCTGAAAGCATGCCATACTGTGTTCCAATGCTGGTTTGTCAGCTTGGGGCGTCGGTTTTTGGCTATGGTATAGAACCCTGGCTGTTCATCTGCTACAGGTTTAAAAGTTCGCTTGTCCCCGCCTTTAGCATTACTAGCTTTCTTCTTGGAGAGATTATCTGTTACTTTTTGCATAAAAGTGTCCTTATCATACAGATAAAACTCCTTCTTTTGTTTCTCTCTTGTGCTAGGTTTAGGCAAGCAATTGCAGGCAACAACTGTTTTACCTTTAAAGTTCCTGCAGTCTCTTACAGGAAAGGCTTGAGGCCTAGCCTGATTGTCCTCCACTTCTTGCAGGCTCAAGTATTCCCTGTGTATCTTTCTTTCTTTAGAATGGGGAGAAACTTCTCTGAGGCATGGCTGCAGCTGATGCGCTTGTTCTTCACTTCCACCCCTGTGGCAGTTGGCTAATGGCCGCGCCCTCTCAGCTCTTCCCTGGTCCCCAGGCCTCTGAGTTTTCCCTTCCTCCTTCAGGTTACTTCTATAAACATCTTTAAAAGTACCTTTCTCTCCTCGGGTATTCTTTTCAGCTGGAAATCTCTTTCTCAGATTGTATCCCAGCTCTTCTCCCTGGATAGGGCCTGCTCTCCGGCCTGCTCTCTGGCCTTCCTCTAGGCCTGCTCTTTGGCCTTCACCTCGGCCTGCTCTCTGAGTTACTCCTTGGCCGGCTTCTCGGCCTACTCTCTGGCCTGCTCTCCAAGTTGCTTCAACTCCTCGAGCTGCTCTGGGTCTGAGACCTACTCCAACTCTGTCTCTGACTCCGACTCTTCTTGACTCAGCACTGTCCCTGCTTAAATCGGGACTAACTGATTCTAGGTCCTGCCCATAGAGGCGTGGTTCCTCTGCTTCCAGGCTGGCTCTCCTGCTCCCTCTATGTGGACCTTCAGGAAATTGCATGTGAAGCTTGTTTTTTTCAAAATTTAAAACTTTTTTTCTTTCTGCCAGAGGGTCCGCTGTATCACAACCTCCACTCCTGCCAAGAAAAAGTCTTTTAAGAGGCCTTATTACAAGAAGGCCAGATTTTCCACAAATACTGGCCAACAATCTTCTCAGCCTCTCTTTGCTGCTAAGCGTCAGCAACCTAAACAGGCAAGGTCAAAGCCTGCAGCGTCTGCTACACCCCAGCAGGCTCAACCCCCTCAGGGGTTTTGACTTGCCCCTAGAGAACTTAACCTTTCTGGCTCTAGAACAACCAGAGCCCCTCACCATCCCCGGAAGGTTAGCTCACTTTGCTCCCAGATGGGGGCAAATTACATCAGAGCAATGGACCCTCTCTATTATCAGAGAGGGCTACAAACTTCATTTTTCCAGCCTTCCTCCTCATCACATGGTGAGGCAGTTCAATTCTCCCCATCTCTCCTGGCCCTGTTGGGTCAGGAGGTCTCTTCTCTCCTTGCCCAAGGGGCAATAGAAGAGGTTCCTCTTCCTCAACAAGGGTCAGGTTTCTACTCCCCTTATTTTCTCATACCAAAGAAAACAGGGATTCAGACCAATCCTAGGATCTGAGAGAATTGAACAAATTTCTACACAAGGAGAAATTCAAAATGCTTTCTCTGGGCATTCTCCTTCCATACCTTCAGAGTCAGGACTGGCTTTGTTCTCTAGACCTAAGGGATGCGTATACACATATACTCATCCACCCATCCCACAGAAAATATCTTCGATTTCTGTTCCAGGGAAAACATTTCCAGTACAGAGTGCTTCCCTTCGGCCTAGCCTCTGCTCCAAGAGTGTTCACCAAATGCATGGCAGTCGTAGCTGCATTTCTAAGAGGCCTGGGAATTTTCGTTTTCCCATATCTGGACGACTGGCTCATCCGAGCTCCATCTCAGTCACAGGCCCAGATTTCCCTGGACCGCACAAGGCGCCTTCTGCAGTATCTGGGACTGGTGGTAAACCTTCCCAAGTCTCAACTCATCCCTACTCAGTCTCTGGAATTCATAGGGGCCCGGTTGGACACCACCACTGCAAGAGCCTACCTCCCTCAGGTCCAGGGCCACCGTCTGGTGTGCTTGGCCTCCCAAGCTCAGTCCAGCAGTCACTTGACAGCCAGGGAAATGCTGCGACTTCTGGGCCATATGGCCTCCACGGTACACGTGGTGCCCTACGCTCGTCTTCATATGAGAGCAGCTCAATGGACCTTGGCCACCCAGTGGACTCAAGCATCAGGAGCGCTCTCAGACCAAATACTCACCTCAAAACGTCTGTTTTGGTCCCTCCAATGGTGGCTATCCACCAAGAACCTGTTGTTGGGGGCTCCCTTCCAACCTTTGTAGCCCCAAGCAACCCTCACAACAGATGCCTACCAAACAGGGTGGGGAGCCCATCTTCAAGACCTCTCCACTCAGGGTACTTGGTCTCCACAGGAGACCACCCTTCATATCAACCTCCTGGAACTGCGAGCAATTTACTTTGCCCTCAAAGTCTTCCATACCCTCCTTGTCAACCTGACCGTCCTAGTTCAAACAGACAATCAGGTGGCCATGTTCTACGTAAACAAACAAGGAGGGACAGGCTCTCTGTCGCTTTGCAACGAAGCTCTCAGATTATGGGTCTTCGCCAGAGACCATCAAATTCATCTTCTGGCAGTATATCTTCCAGGGGTTCAAAACTCTTGGGCAGACAGACTCAGTCGAGTTCTGCTTCCACACGAATGGTCCCTACATATGGACCAGATACGCAGAATTTTTCAGGAATGGGGGACCCCGGACATAGACCTCTTTGCAAGTCCGTGGAATGCCAAACTTCCCCGGTTCTGTTCCAGGACTCCGTGTCAGGGAGCTCAGGCCAACGACGCCTTTCTCCTGCATTGGGGTCAGGAATTCCTCTATGCCTTTCCACCCATTCCTTTGATTCCCAAGACTCTGTTCAAACTCCAGAGGGATCACGGGTCTATGATCCTCATAGCTCCCCGCTGGCCACGTCAAGTGTGGTTCCCTCTACTTCTGCATCTCTCCCAGGGACCCTCCCTGGACCTGGGAGCTGCGCCAGACCTTCTGTCTCAGGAGGAGGGGACTTTGTGGCACCCAAACCCCAAGTCCCTACACCTCAGAGCTTGGTTACTGAAGGCCTAAGTCTTAATGACTTTAATCTTTCTCAACCAGTGAAAGATATCCTTCATGCCTCTAGGAAACCTTCCACGAGGCGTTCCTATGCTTTCAAATGGAAACGCTTTTCCATTTGGTGTGCTCAGCAGGGTCTTGACCCTCTAGCACTTCCTTTGAATTCTCTACTAGACTATCTCCTGCATCTTTCAAATGCAGGCCTTAAGACAAATTCAGTAAGAGTCCATTTAAGTGCTATTGCAGCATCCTTAAAACCTATAAATGGACAACCTGTCTCCTCTCATCCTCTTGTTGCAAGGTTCATGAGAGGCCTGACCCTAACTAAACCTCCCATCCGACCTCCGCCGGTAGCATGGGATTTGAACCTAGTTCTAGGTCAGCTTATGAAGCCACCTTTTGAGCCTTTGGACTCTACCTCCTTGAAATTTCTTTCCTGGAAGGTCCTTTTCCTTATTGCAGTCACTTCGGCTCGCCGCATCAGTGAACTGCAGGCTTTAGTGGCTAATCCACCTTATACTAGGTTTCATCATGATAAGGTGGTCCTTAGGACGAATCCCCACTTTATGCCCAAAGTGGTCTCGCCTTTTCATCTTAATCAAGAGGTATATCTACCTGTCTTTTTCCCGGCTCCTCATGCATCCAGTGCAGAGAGGAACCTTCATACTCTAGATTGTAAAAGAGCTCTTGCCTTTTACCTCAACAGAACTCAGCCGCATCGAAAGTCTTCCCAACTTTTTGTGGCTTTTGATCCTTCTCATTTGGGACTTCCAGTCTCCAAACGTACACTTTCCAATTGGATTGCTCAGTGTATTTCCTTTGCTTACCAGAGTAAAAACATTTCTCTGGAAGGCCATGTCACAGCTCACAACGTGAGATCCATGGCCACCTCTATGGCTCATCTTCACTCCGTCTCCATAGATCAGATCTGTCGAGCAGCCACCTGGGCCTCGGTTCATACTTTCACAGCCCATTACTGTTTGGACAAGGACTCCCGCCGGGATGCCTTGTTTGGTCAGGCTGTCCTCAAACACCTGTTCCATACTTGAACAACTCCTGCCCACCTTCCCTGGATGGATGCCTGAGATCCATACGAAGATGGCGAACCCTTGGAGGGGGATCTCCCAGGCATCTTAGCTAGGGAGTCCCCATATGTGAGGACTTATTCCTGCTTGTTCCTGGAGATAGCAGTTACTTTCCTGTAACAGGTGATCTCTGGGAACAGCAGGAATTAGCCCTCACAACCCACCCGCCTCCCCTAGGAGTTGTATCTTCTATCTATCTATCTTCCTTCCCTCTCTCTATTGTCTCAGTTATAAACTCGAACTGAAGAGAGCTGGTCAGGAAGGCGGGAAGGCAGTGCGCATGTGCAGTGGGAGGCCCCAAAAGCTTCCTTTCAGGGAAGCTGGGGAGCTTTCCCGCGCAGGCTCCGTCGGTACCGACGTACCCATATGTGAGGACTAATTCCTGCTGTTCCCAGAGATCACCTGTTACAGGTAAGTAACTGTGCTTTATCACCAAACAACAAACTTCAAAGGGGTGCAAGGTCATCTCCAAAGACCTTGGGATTCCTGTGTCTACAGTTCACAATGTTATTTCTTCTCATGGAACTGACAAGAACTTTTCAGGATGTGGTGGGAAGAGAAAATTAATCTAAGAAATTTTTGAAGGTTAGTACGAACTGTTGGGAAAACATCATGTATAACATCCAAAGAGCTTAAAGCTGACCTGGAACAATCTGGAGTGGTGGTTTCAACCTGCACCATACACCGCACACCAAACAAAGAAGGACTGCATGGGCGAAGGCCAAGGAGGATCCTCTGCTCAAAGACAGACATAAAGAGGTACGCTTGATCTTTGCCTAAACCCACCTTGAGAAACCATAATCCTTCTGGGAAAAGGTTCTGTAGACAGATGAAATCAAACTTGAGCTCTTTGGCAATGAAGAGCAGTGATACATTTTCAGGCAAAGAAATGAAGCTTATAAGGAAAAAAAAACACCTTTTCTACAGTTAAATATGGTGGAATTTCCATAATGTGGGGCTGTTTTGCTTCCTCAGGAACTGCAGGCCTGGAACATATTAAAGGAATCATGAAGTCAGAGGACTACTAAGGTATTTTGGAGTGAACTACCTAGTGTCAGAAAGCTAGGTCTGGGTCAAAGATCATGGGTCCTCCAGCAGGACAATGATCCAAAACATACAACCAAAAGAATGGTTAAAAAAGAACAAATGAATTCTTTGCTTTGGTCTTTATTGAAGAAGATCTAGGGAAGTTATCCATGCCTGAAATGGTATTTAAAGGTGATATATCAAGATAATTGAAAGAAGTATTGATAAACCGGGAAGATGTATTTCAAGTATTTGATAAACTGAAGAGTAGTAAATCACCTAGATTGGATGGTATACATGCAAGGGTGTTAAAAGAACTGAAATATGAATTTGCAGACCTGCTATTAGTAATCTGTGAACTATCATTAAAATCATCTGTAGTACCTAAAGATTGGAGAATGGCCAATATAATGCCAATTTTTAAAAAGGGTTCTGCGAAACTACAGATCAGTGAGCTTGACATCGATACTGGGCAAAATGATAGAAACCATAATAAAGAATAAAATTACTGAACATGTAGATAGTCATAGTTTAATGGGACAGAGCCAACATGGATTTAGGCAAGGAAAGTCTTGTCTTGCTAATCTGTTATATTTTTTCGAAGGTGTAAATAAACAGATAGACAAAGGTGAGCCGGTCAATATATATTTTCAGAAAGCCTTTGACAAGGTCCCTCATGAGAGACTCTTGGTGAAATTAAAACTTCATGGGATAGGAGGCAGTGTAGTATTGTGGATCAGGAACAGGTTAAAAGATAGAAAGCAGAGAGTAGGACTAAATGGCCAATTTTCTTAATGAAGAAATGTGAATAGTGAAGTACCACAGGGATCTGTGCTGGGCCCGCTGTTTTTTAACATTATGTATAAATGATGTAGAAATGGGAATAAGAGTGAGGTGACCAAATTTGCAGATGACACTAAATTATTCAAAGTTGTTAAAACATAAGAGGATTGTGAAAAATGGTAAGAGGACCTTGATAAATTGGAAGACTGGATGTCCAAATGGCAGATGAAATTTAATGTGGAGAATAGGAAGGTCATCTCCAGGGCTACTCCAGCACTCTTCGTGGTTTCTTGATGGTCAGTATATGCCTCCACTGTGGCATTGTCTGAGAATACCCTGACTGCTCTGCATGGTACTAGGGACTGGAGTTGTAGCAAAGCCTAGCGAACGGCCTTTGCCTCAAATTGGTTGATGGGCCATGCTGTCTCCCCGCTGTTCCAACAGCCCTGAGCCCTTCAGCCTTGAAATGGGCTCCCCAGGCAATAGGTTTGGCATCTCTCAATAGATGGAGCTACGAAGGATCATTCAGTGGCATACTTTTCCAAAGATGCTGTAGCTGCCCCCCTCCAATGCAGACAAAGCCTCCTTGAGGGAAGGAGGGGAAACCTGGCCTCAAAATCCTGAGAGCTTAGATACCAGCAGGACAGCAAGGACCTTTGTTGTGATCACATGTGCCCAGGAGTCATTTTGATTGATGCTGCCATCCATCCAAAAATCTGAAGGCAATCCCAAACTCTGGGATCCTGCTGCACCCTGAGGACTGCTAGCTGAAACAATAGCCTTCTCACTCTCATTTTGGTTAGGAAAACGATGCCCATACGAGTACTAACTTGCCCTCCCAGGAATTCTAGCAGCTGGGAAGGCTGGAATCAACTCTTCCGATGGTTGATCACCCAGCCAAGACTTTCCAGGAATTTCACCATGTGGGCCAACATCTGAGATGTGTCTGACTGCAACCTGGCTCAAATAAGCCAGTCATCCAGATATGGGTAAACACAGATCTCCTCCACCACAACTGCCACCACCATGAACGTTGAGAATGTCCTGGGAGCTGTGGAAGATCAAAGGGGAGTGTGGCAACCTGAAAATGAGAGCCTACCATACCTTTAATATTGGATTGGGAAGGTTGCCCAGATGCTTCTGCCCCTGCGCTGCCATCTTGTATAATGGTGGTACCTGACCCCCGTGGTGCATCCTGAAATGCACCGAGTGGGTTCAGACTGCCATATAAGGTAAAAAATGCTTTATATAGCAGAGTGTTGTATCCTGGGATGCATGAGCTGCCCCAGGATGCAACACAAGTGTCACCCTGCCGTATAAGGCATGTTTTGCCTTATATAGCAGCTTGACCCCGCCTGATGCATCCTAGAATGCATTGTGTGGGACTAGGTGCTGCCATTTTACAAGATGGCAGTGCAGAGGGGGAGCGTGTGGGTAATGCTCCCATCCCAAAATTTAAATTACTGAGGGGAGTGGTTTGGTGCTGCTGGGCCACCAGAAGGGGGTGGGGGGATCGGAGCCACTGGGTCACCAGGTCTGTTTGTCCAGGATAGCATGGCAAACTTGTGCCAACTTCTGGCACATGTGTTTAGCTTGGTTTCCCAGTTTAATGCAGAACTTTTGCCCATTGGTTAATTTGCATATTGCATCCCAGTGCAAAAAGTCAGCATTAAGCTCACGCTCTGAAACCCTGCACTAGAGCTTTAAGCACTGGGCTCTTGCGCGGAGTTTCTGCATTGGCCTATTAGATTGTAAGCCCTCTGAGAACAAGAAAATACTTATAGTACCTGATTCTAACTTGCCTTGAACTACTACTGGAAAGGCGTGAGCTAAATAAATAAATAAAAGTTGTGGGACAGGAGTGTTGCCCATACACCTCCGCCCTTCGCTGCCATCTTGCAAAATGGAGGTAAAGGCCGGGAGGGTCAGACTGCTGTATAAGGCAAAAAGCACAGGGTCTGTTGTCCCAGGATGCAATCTGGGGGGAGGGGGAGATGTCACTCTGCCATATAAGGATGCAAGATGGTGGCGTGGCGGTGGGAGCATGTGGGTAACACTCCTGGCCCAAAACATCTAAGGTACTGGGGAGGGTTTGGGGGGGGATTGGGACCACTAGATTACATGGTTCCCTCTGTTACTCCGCCTCTCTTGTCCGCAACACCTGAGGCTCAGGTGTGCCCGGACCTCGTTTCTCAGGATAGGGAGCCTCTACTGCATCCCAGTGTGGCATCTCTAGTGCTCACCTTCATCTGCTGGAAGATGTAGAGACCATGCTTCTGGCCTCCCGTAAAGACTCTATGCCATGCCTATGCCTTTAAGTGGTGCAGATTCTCCATTTGGTTTAAGGGCAGGACCCTCGACCCCTTCTCCTGCTTAGTGACCTAAAAAAACACCGCGAAGCAGTCACGGAGAAAATGAGACAATACAATGCAGAACTCCTGCAGTGGCTCCTTAAACAAACCACATGACTTATTTAGCCTAGTAAAGACCCTAACAAAAGAACCTTCCCCCACCCGACCAAGCACGATACAACCACAGAAATTCGCAGACTACCTACAATCCAAAACAAGCCAGACCAACTTAAGCACAAGCCCCACTCCTTTGAACAAGACTCACCATCCAACACCACTGACCGCCTTCTCAATCCCATCAGAGAAAGGCACAGAGAAAATCATCACCGCCATCAACACCATCACAGCTCCAAACGACCCTTGCCCAGCATTCTGGATAAAGTCACTGTGCTCGGAATTCAGCTCTTTCCTATCCAAACTCATGGACCTTTCCTTCTCAACAAGGACATTCCCTCGGAGCCTGAAACAAACAGCCATCAGGCCACTTCTAAAGAACCACAAACTAGACCCCCAGAAGGTGGAATCATACAGACCAATCTCAAGCATCCCACTTCTGGCCAAAATAATTGAAAAGGTCGTCCAACGCCTAATACAACACCAAATCGAGACCATCTCTCCTCTCGACCCATGTCAGCACGGATTCAGAGAATCACATGGCGTCGAGACTCTCCTGACCACTCTCTTCAGTACCCTAATCACTGGAATGGACAACATCAGACAAGGATTTGCTCTAATTTTCATGGACATTGCCGCAGCATTTGACTCTGATTTTAATCATGATCTGTTCATAGGACGCCTCATGGAAAAGGGAATCCATGCCACAGCTCTAAATTGGTGTAAGTCATACCTGACAGACAGATGGCAGCAGGTACGAACCGGCTCTGTCTCTTCAGAACCTTTCCAACAAAAATAAGGTGTACCATAGGGATCCTCGCTCTCGGCCCTGCTGTTCAATATTTACATGCAACCCATCTGCTTACTCATCCGCTCCCTTCAATGTCGCCTGCCTGGTATACGCTGATGATGTACTGCTCTACTTGCCGTTCTCAGCTGACCAGCCAGACTTCTCACCACTATCAACTTGCTTCGATGCTGTCACTGACTGGCTCCACTCCCAAAACCTCAGAATAAACTTCAACAAAACGGACGCCCTATTCATGACCAGAAACGAGACATTTACTCCCCCCACCTCTTAAAAGTAAGAGACGCCGAGCTCCTAAGCAAACACACTGTCCGCTATCTAGGGGTCACATTAGACCAACATCTAGACATGAGAGCTCATATAAATAACATGGTCAAGGCAGTCTACCACAATATACGGACAATCCGGCATCTACGACCCCTGCTGGAGCCTGACGACTTCAAAACAATTTATCAAGCACTTATAATCCCCACTTCGACTATGCCAACTCAGTTCTACATGGACTCCCGAAGAACACGCTGAATCCACTTCAGCTTGCAATGAACACCGCCGCCAGAATACTACACGGAGCCTCGAGGAGGGATCACATAACTCCAATCTTGAAGCACCTTCAGTGGCTGCCTATCCACTGCCGACTATCCTTCAAAATACTATTACTAGCCTTCAAGACTATCAACAATTGCTCCTCCGCATCACTCACGGACCTCATCAACCCCACTCCCCCCAACAGATCCAGAAGGTCATCCGCTGCCAACACACTGATAATCCCAAATGCAATCACAAAATGCACTCAAGCAACAAGGAACAAAGCCTTCGTGTTCTATGCACCCAAAAGTTGAAACGCCCTCCCAACCTCCATCCAGTCCATTGCGGACCTTGCCCAGTTTAGGAAGGCACTGAACACCACCTCTTCCTCCTACACTACTCCCAGGCTAGTGATGAACCACACACTGATGCAACGCCACTAGCACAACTGTATAACCCGTAAATAACAAAATGTATATAGCTATCTATTCTTGTAAATAGTTACTAAGCAACTCTGGTCAGTACTGTAGTTATGACCTGAGTGCCCAGCCTGTATATAGTTACCCATGTTAGTCCCAAACTACACCACTTGTTCATTGTAATGTACGGTGCAGGTTTCCACCGCACCATACAGGTTTTTGTTTGCCTGTAAACTGCACTGATTTTAAAGAGCGCGGTATAGAAAAGATATTTAAATTAAAAAGATAATAATAAATAATAAATAAAAATAGTGGAATTGGTGCTGTCCTATCTGCTACACTTCTCTGACTCTGGCCTCAAGTCCAACTCAGTCAGAGTGTACCTCAGCGCAGTGGCTGATAAGCCAATTTTGGCTCACCCATTGGTGAGTCGCTTCATGAGGCAGCTCCTTTTCTTTCATCCCCACATAAAACCTCTGCCGGTGTCATGGGACCTCATTGTTGTCCTGGCACAGCTTCTGTCCCCTCCGTTTGAGCCACTCAGCTCCTGTCCATTCAGATTTCTCACCTGAAAAGTTGTCTTTCTAGTGGTGCTAACTTCTATGCGCAGTCAGCGATTTGCAAGCACTGGTGGCACATCCACCTTATAACTAGATTCTATAAGAATTCCTGCCTAAGGTGTTGTCTGCTTTTCACCTCAATCATTCGGTGGTTCTGCCCACTTTCTTTCCACGGTCTCATGCGAACAGAGCTGAGTCTTCACTTCACACCATGGACATTGAAGAGTGCTGCTTCCTATCTGGAGTTGATGAAAGCCCACCGCCGTTCCTCCCAGCTCTTTGTCTCTTGACCCCAACAAGCTGGGCATGGTTGTCTCCAAGCGTACCCTTTCCATTTGGGTGGCAGACTACATCTCTTTTGCTTATCCTCAGGCTAGACTCTCTTTGGAGCGCCACCTCACAGCGCATAATGTCAAGGCCATGGCTGCTTCTGAGGTCAATATGCATTCAGTCCAACAAAACAATGCATGAATCCACATGCAACTAATAGACCCAGTCCAAAAACGTGGATAGCAGAGGAAGAATATCTTTTATTGAATAACTTAAGCCAATGGCCCGACACAGGCTGTGTTTCGTTATGCCTTCATCAGGGGCTTACTTGGCTAAAGCATAAAAAAATAATATAAATAATAAAATGCATCCGTACAAAAACTAAAAATTGAATTAAAAACGAGAACCATAAAATGAACATCAAACGATTATATCATTAATAATGATAAAACTTATAAAAACATGCATATGTAAACGAGTGATATAAAAACACTAAATGTGATCAAAACAGCAATTGTGTAAGTCGGAAAGCTGGACAAATGTATTAATATATAAAAAATGTGATAAAACAATAAATTAATACATATCAAATAGCCAATCATTTAACTAAAAACATCAAGAGTATGATATAAAATAATAACAAGACATACCTTTGTATTCAATTCATTCTATATCATTGAGAGAAGAGGATGACATAAATATGTACAAACTCACTATGTAATCCCTTGTTAGTAAACAAAAAAGAAGAAAGAACTAACTCAAAGAAGGAATCAGTGGAATGACAAATATTGTTGTTCAGGACCAAATAAATTATGCCTATTGCAACCTCCCTTTGCTTAACTTGACTAAAAATTATCGACTAATATGTCATACTAAAACATGCCCTGTTAAAAGAGCTATGTAATATCTATTTTTACTGTAGCCATAATATTAATTCTAAAATGATTCATTAATACGCACATGTGAATAACACATCTTAAACTAGGTGGAAAATGTATTGTGGCAATTCAACATTGTATTCGGATCTACTGTGTAACAATACTATAATTACTACATGTAGGTGGTTTACTGAACGAACCATGAGGGTAAACACTAAAACGACAGCTTCAAGACAAAAGATTTAAAATATTCATACTTGCGTGATCCATATAGGGTAAATGATATAATATGATGATGTATATTATTATTTCTTGATGCTCTTGAAAAACAAATATGTTTTTAAAGAAACCGCCGCCGTCTTACACTATAAGGAAGATACATCTAAATTTTAACAGGAGAATAAACTAGCTATCACAATATGGTGTACATGTAAAAATTGTTTTAAAAACTGTTTATACATGCTGCCGTTTTGCATTTCGTTGCCTAACTAACCCTTGTCATATAAATGTTTTCACTACTGGTGCTCTTGAAAGCAACTTACGTTTCTAAAGAGAACCGCCGCCGTGTTGCACTGTGAGGATGGCAACTTTAAACGGGAGAATAAAAGCGCAGACGCTGGCATTTTAGCTAGGCAGTCGTCATATCCAGCGAAGGAAACAAAATATAAATATCCATGGTAACAGTTAGCCCTTAGACGTAAGTACCAATATTGGATTTGTTAAGTTTTAAACGATTTCATTAGACATTTTTTGCCAAAAATGATCATAAAAGGCTAGTCGTATAACGGGGATCATTGTTATAGACTGTGAAGTTTTAGTACAAATATAGCACAGATCCTAATCAATAACACTTGATCAGTAGCGAAAAAATATATATGAATAGGGTTGATTAGGTAAAGAGTAGTGGTAGTGATCACTACACTTTTTAATATTTTTAGAGCAATTTGCACAAAAAGGCTTTATCGTGGCCGGTTTTATTCTCCTGTTTAAAGTTGTCCTCCTCACAGTGCAATATAGAATGAATTGAGTACACGATTGAATACAAAGGTATGTCTTTGTTATTATTTTATATCATACTCTTGATGTTTTTAGTTATATGATTGGCTATTTGATATGTATTAATTTATCGTTTTATCACATGTTTTATATATTAATACATTTGTCTAGCTTTCCGACTTACACAATTGCTATTTTGATCACATTTAGTGTTTTTATATCACTCTATTGTTTACATATGCATGTTTTTATAAGTTTTATCATTATTAATGATATAATTGTTTGATGTTCATTTTATGGTTCTCGTTTTTAATTCAATTTTTAGTTTTTTGTATTGATGCATTTTATTATTTATATTATTGTTATATATTTTAGCCGAGTAAGCTCCTGCTGAAGGCATAACGAAACAAGGCCTGTGTCGGGCCATTGGCTTAAGTTATTCAATAAAAGATATTCTTCCTCTGCTATCCACATTTTTGGACTGGGTCTATCAATATGCACTGAGTCTCCATGATTGAGATCTGTAGGGCAGCTACGTGGTTCTCTGTCCACACATTTATAGCCCACTACTGTCTGGATACAGATTCCCAATGTGACAGCAACTTCAGCCAAGCCGTATTCTGGCATCTCTTTGGGAACTGAAGCAACTCCTTCCCATCGGCCCTTCTGTCCATCCAGGTTACCGTAAGGTCGACCTGATATTAATGTTCCTGTTGACGATAACTCTCGGAACCTTTCAGTGATTTTCTCATACTGTTTTTCTCTGTTCATTTTTTTCTGGTTGCCCCATTGGGCTTTTTACAGGTTTTTTTGGTAGCCTGTATGTGAGGACTAACTTCCGGCTTGGTCCTGGGGAAAGCATAGTTACTCTCCTGTTCTCCAGGATCAGCAGGAATCAGTCCTCACTACCTCCCCTCTTGCCTCCCCATGAAGTTGTTTAGCATTTTTGGCTTGATTAAGCTATGTCATCATATTGAGATAAAGATGGCTCCTTTGGGCGGGAAGACCGGCACGCATGTGTGGTGCACCTTCCAAAAGCTTCCTTTTGGAGGTTGGGAAGCATTCCCATGCAGGCTCTGGAGGGGACATGCTGGATGAGGGAGAAAGGAATTACAGTGTTAGGAAAGGAAATAAAAAGACCACAAGCAGCAGGAACCACTCAGTCCAAAACATATACAATAAAAGCTGTACTATTTAAAATATAAATAAGAATTAAAAAGAAAGAAAGCAATTGTAGCCTAAGGAGCAACTGGACCAAAAGCCTGCTTGAAATGGGTCTTCAAAATGGACTTAAATTTGGGAAGAGAGAGCTCCAACCAAATGTAAGAGAGTAGACAGTTCCAGAGGGAAGGGGCAAGCGAGAAGAAATCGGTGCGTCTTGTAGAATCATAGAAACATGATGGCAGAAAAAGACCACATGGCCTATCTAGTCTGCCCTTTCATATCAACTACAATAGTCCCCTGTTTTCCTTTAGAGACCCTATGTGTTTGTCCCATGCTTTATTGAATTCAGATAGAGGGTCATTCCGAGGCGTGAATAGCAGGGATGGATCTTTTAGCTGTTTTTAATTGATTCATAATGGGTACAAGTTTTTATACAAGGCATACGTAGTCACTTCTTAATTTTAATATGTATGATCTTGCTGTTGTGTGATTATGTGGTTCGGTATTGAGTGTGTATTGCTGGCTCAAAGGTTTTCCTTTGATTACTGTAAATTATATATTAAGAAAAAAAACAGCAGGTCAGATGCAGACCACACAAATCAAGACCATTCGTCCAACCCCAAGGAATCCCACAAGACTCTTCCCTATCATCGTTACTTTTCAATATATACCTGCAACCACTATGTGCCATAACAAAATATCACAATATCTAATATCATATCTATGCAGATGATATTATGATCTATGCTCCCTTCAACACAGAACAACCAGAATACACATCAATAACCAAATGGCTTGAGGCGATGATAAAGTGGCTCGATCAACAAAACTTAACCATAAACTACAAAAAAAACAGAAGTCCAGGAAAGTGTAGTTACTCACCTGTAGCAGGTGTTCTCTAGGATTGGCAGGAATCAGTCCTCACATATGAGTGACATCACCGTTGCCTCCCTATTGCCCCTCCCCCATCCAGCATCTCCCCTCTGTCTCCCTGTGCCCCTCCACATCCATCATCTCCCCACTACCTCCCAATGCCCCCTCCCCTCATGTCCAACACCAAGGCTGTGGAGTCTGTATAAAAAAACCTTCAACTCAGACTCCTTAATTTATGGTACTCTGAGTCCGACTCCTCTTTGTGTAATTAGACTACAGATTTGCTATACTAATCGAAAGCACACAGTGTACAAGGCATTTTATCACTGCCAACATGAATCAGCAGACTACTCCATAGCACCCTAACCCGTTGAAGTTTGGGTTTATAGGCTATAGCTATGCTGTGGTGGGTTTTTTATATTATTTATTAAAGACGTTACAAACATGATTGAATAACGTTAAACATAAGACAAAACTTATGAAATTAAAAAGAGGCTAAGAATTCTTATAGAAAGGTAAAAAAATGCCCATTTTAAAAGAAATAAACTCAATTAGGCACATAACCCTTCCTTTTTGAGATTAAAGCATTGTTTGAATATAAAATTTAAATGAATAGAACATGAACGATTACATTAAATGAAAACAAATTATATCGTAAAATGTAGAAACGTTTATCCCTACGAAATTTATTAAAGAAACATTGTATCTATAGAAATGGGGTTAAATCAAAAATCCATATCCAAAATTTACAAATGCATTCACATTTAGTCGGAGTTGGTACATTTTTTATGATTCCGACTCCAGTAACCCAATAATTGCTTCTGACTCCACGACTCCAACCTGACTCCAAAGCCCTGTCCGGCATCTCCCCTTTTTTCCTGTAACCCCTCCCCCTCCTCCCTTGTCCAGCATCTGTACCCAGAGAGGCAGATCCTGCCACCAGGGCATTCTGCTCCTGTATGCAGAAGGTAGCGCAACACTGCAATCGCAGCTCAGAGGGGTGAATCCCACGGGCAGGATTCATCGCTCTGGGCCGCAATTGCAGCCTTCTGCCAGCGGGAGCAGCATGTTCCACAGGCAGGATCTGCCTCTCTGGGGCAGCCTTGTACTGCCTTCTGGCCAGTGCCTTGCTCGTTATTCGTTATCCTGCGCGGAGGTGGCAGTAGCAGCGGCGATGAGGCAGCAGGCCATTAGCAATGGAATCCCTCTGATCTTTGTGCCCCCCCCCCACCCTCCTTTTGCGCTTACTGGGCTTACCGCCTAGCTCCGGCCCTGCATGCTGCTCAAGTGGGCCTCCACCCGGATATTATTTCATTTATTATATTTATATATTGCAATACACCATTACCATCTTTGCAGTTTAAAAACACTCTCTATTGGTGACTACCAGATCCAGGGTCAACCTTTCCCTGGTGGGTTCCACCACTATTTGCCTGAGTAATGCTTCTTGAAAGGCATCCATGATCTTTTTACTTCTTTGCAGATTTGCAGATGGATACTCTAATCCACATCTGGTAGATTAGTCACCCAGTATCATCACTTCTATCATTTATCAAGTCTTTGTCCATTTTTCCCATTTATGTTGGAGGTCTGTAGATAGGGTTGCCAACCAGCCGGTTTTCAGCTGGCCTGGCCGGTTTTCCTGTGGTCGGGCCGGCTGCCGGCAGAGAACCAGAACCGGCCATTGAAAAGCCGGTTTTTTGCTCTGGCTGCGAGATTGGGAGCGGCCAGAGCAGAAAACCGGCTTTGCGCTTGCGATCGCGACTGTGATCACAGTCCTGGCCCCCTCTTGCAGCCGCTGCTGCTGCTTCTTACAGAGCAGCGGCTGCAATAAAGTTAATTTAAAAGTAAGGAATCCTGTGAGGGGCCTTCCGGCCCTATGAAACTCCTTCTGCAGTGCCCGCCCCTCTGATATCACTTCCTTTTCAGCCAGGGACCCTGCAGAAGGAGTTTCATAGGAGCTGAGGGTTTCTCACAGGTTTCCTTACTTTTAAATTAACTTTATTGCAGCTGCTGCTCAGTAAGAAGCAGGAGCAGCAGCTGCACAGGAGGTGGGGGGGGGGGACTACAAATGGGCTGTGATGGGGGGGGACCTGTACTGGAAAAGGGCTATAGGGGGGGGACTTGGACTGGAAATGGGTTGTGATGGGGGGGACCTGGACCGGAAAAGGACTATTGGGGGGGGGGGGGGGACATGGACTGGAAATGGGTTGTGATGGGGGGGGACCTTGACTGGAAAAGGGCAATGGGGGGGGGGGAGGAACTTGGACTGGAAATGGGCTATGGCGGAGGGAGGGGGAACTTGGACTGGAAATAGGTTGTGATTAGGGGGGCTAGGACTGCAAATGGGCTGTGATGGTGCGGGGGGACTTGGACTGCAAATGGGCTGTGATGGTGGGGGGCCTAGGACTGGAAATAGGCTGTGATGGGGGACTTGGACTGTAAATGGGCTGTGATTGGGGGGCGCGGACTAGGACTGGAAATGGCCTGTGATGTGAGGGCTAGCACTGGAAATGGGCTTATGAAGAGCTGGAATAGGACTGGAAATGGGCTGATGTGGGGCATGGGAGAATGGGACTAGAAGGGAGTGGATGCTGGGTGGGTCTAGAACTATAAGGGAACTGATTTTGGGGGAGGACTAGAATGGATGGGGAATGAGAATGGAGAGGGGAAAAAATATTTTGTGTGGAAGAAAAGTCTATGATGGGTCGGGTATTGGGAGAGTAAGAGGGGCTTGAGAATGGAAGGGTGAAATTTAAATGGATGATAAAGGATAAGGAAAGAATTGGGGGAAAGAGCAAAAGGGAAACAATCAGTATGTTAAAGCAGATATAGAGAGAGAATGGAAAACATCTAAAAGAGAAGAAAGGACAAATGGATAGCTCGTAGAAGACACGAAGAAACCAGAAGAAAGTGACTGGAGCAATTGCAACTGAAAAATGAAATGCCCAAACACAAGGTAGAAAAATACTTTTTATTTTGAATTTATTAACTGGAATATGTCTGGTCTGGGAAGTGTGTATTGCTAACATCTTTGCGTTTTTGTTTAGTGCAAGAGGAAATTACTTTATAGTTTTATTTCTCCAGTGTTGTACATTTCATGTTTGGATTTTGGGGTTCCCAGTTTAATTAGTATCTGACCAAGGAAGTTAGCCTACACGTATCCTCGGTAATTTTTCTGGGTGGGGCTGGGGCGGGGCAGGGGTGGGACTAGGGGAGGAGAATGGGTGGAGCATGGCGAGCCAAAGGTGTCGGGTTTTTCTCGGTGAAAAAGTTGGCAACCCTATTTGTAGACTACACCAATTTAAATGATAGTGCCATTTCCTCTTTCCAGAACATTCCACAGCCAAATCAGAATAATCCTTATCACACTTAACTAACTGTTATCTCTTTGTCAAATACGATCTAAACCACTCTAAAACTCCTCCACTAATTCCCATTATATCTAGTCAAGCCAAAAGAACAGATTTATATCACACTGTCAAATGTGGCAGAAATATCTAAAAATACTGCTGAACGCTTTTTCAAAATCATTTACCAACAATCAAGAGTCAAAAACTATAAAATGTCTATCCTAATTTTTTTTCTAAATCCTTATTGATGATCATGAAGCATGTTATTCCTTTAGAGTTAAGAAGCTTAGAGATACACAGATTCCAATTTTTTTTGTGATTGTTTTGGACTGGCTACTTTTTCAAAGCCACTCAGTGACCCTGAATATTGCCTAGGTTGGGCACAGTACTAAAAGCTACTCATGCAGTAAATAAATAAATAAATAAATAAATAAATAAAATGAGGTGACTCTGTTTTGCTGGGCAGGGTGGGAGGATGGGGGGATGACTTTTAGTCAATCTGATGTTTTGTTCTCTTCCTTTCCTGAAGAATTCTGCTACTTATAGAGCTGATTTCAAATGGAAAAAGTAGAGCATTGATTGGAAGGTCATTTTCTAAATACTGGATCCCATGACATCCTAAACTGTAATTCATGAGAAGCTAATGCTTGCACCTCTTTTTCTTTTGTCCTCCATTTTCTCCTTACAGAAGATACCCCATTGTGACTTGGCGTTAACAACAATGTTCTACACCCATTTCTGGAGATTTTAATTCCAGTGTGTGATAGGTTAAACTACTGCTACTACTACTCCTTGATGGTCTCACTCTGAATCATCTCTCTCCCCTTCAATCTGTTCAACACTCTGCTGCGCGGCTAATCTTCTGCCAGCCTCGTCATGCCCATATTACCCCTCTTTTCAAGTTAGTACATTGGCTCCCTATCCATTTCCACATCCAGTTCAAACTTCTCCTGTTGACCTATAAGCGCCTCACTATCTTTCCTCTCTTATCTCTCTCTACGTAGACCCCTCCTTGGGAACTCTGCTCGTCTGGCAAATCACTTCTATCTGTGCCCTTCTCTTCTACTGCTAATATCATATCTATGCAGACTTTGCTCCTTTCACCTTGCTGCTCCTTAAGCCTGAAACAAACTACCTGAGTCTGTACGTCAGGCGCCTTTTCTGACTCTTTTCAAATCCAGGCTGAAAACTCACCTCTTCACTGCCGCTTTCGGATCTTGACTCACCTGATCTCCTTTGTGTTTCCTTACCATTCCTCCTAGATGTATCCCATGTCTACAACTACTGTGTTGTCTGTCTTGACTAGATTGTAAGCTCTGAAAAGCAGGGACCGTCTTCTACATGTGTCTGTGCAGTGCTGTGTACATCTTATAGCACTATACAAATGTTCAGTAGTAGTAGTAATAAGTGATAACACTGTTACACAAGTGGCTAAGTGTGAATTAAGAATGATAGCATTGGTTATAAGTATTGCCATGGTGACACTGTTATACAATTATGTTCCTGTATTACAGGCCATGGGTTTAGTTCGTCAGGCCTTAAGAGACTGTGCTCAGGAAAGGAATCGGGTGTTAGATCTCATTAATCATTCTCTGACTGGGGTCGTTCGAGATTATGATAAAGAAGTCATTAGGCGGAGAAGTCCTCTGTGCTCCTTGACAGAAAAGACTGAGCCTCAGAAAGTGAATCCTTTTGAGCCCTTTAACACAGGTAAAACCACAGATAAGGACTCTATTTCTTAAAGATATGGTTTGCCTACAGAAAAGACATATGACACAGTCTAACAATGCTATAGGACTCCTATATTAGAAAGCTTTAGGATACCAAATCTTAAAAGAAGACTATTACAGATTATTTGGTAAAGAATATTACTATAAAGAAACATTGGACCATGGACCCATGATTGAAGCTCCATGGTTAGTGTTTTGTTTAAAAACCAGCCACAACATTTAAATTTATTCTGGATATTCAGTGCTGGTTTCCAGATTGTGGATGGCGCTAAATATCTGGATAGATTTTTCAGCACGGCGTCTAGCCGGATAGCAGCAATATAGAGGCACTATCTGGATATGTAAGACAGTCTTTCAGATGTCCTAAATCTGTCTGGATAACATAACCAGATAGTGGCTGAATACAACTCCAGCCATCTTACTGGGCAGACTTGATGGACCATGCTGGTCTTTATTTGTCCTCGCTGCTGTCTGCCGAAGCTAAGTATCTGGGCTCCATCCCAGCACAATTTGGATAATGGCAAGGTGCTTAGAGAAAATACTTACGTTGGCATACCACTCGTTTTATACTGAATGCTCTCATGATCTTTTCCATCTTTTGATCCTGTATCATCCCCAAAGACAGCTTAGATCTTCTCTAGCCCATCTCCTAGAAGTTCCTACGGCTGCTACAACAAGGCAACATGTACAGAACCATTCCTACTCCACAGAGCTTACAATCTATTCAAAACAGACAGGCAAAACAAACAGGGGGCTAGGTGTTAAAAAGGAGAATAAAGGGGTCAAGATGCAAAAGCAACCTCGAAGAGGTGGGTTTTGAATCTGGATTTGAATCAGACCAGAGATGGATCCTGAGGAACAGACCATGGTAGTCTATTCCAGGCCTATGGTGCAGCAAGGTGGAACGAATGGAGTCTGGAGTTGGCAGTTGAAGAGAAAAATTCCCTTTGGTTTGTAAGTTTAAACTCAAATGGCTTAGAAATGCAGCTGTTGCCTATCAAGCCGTGGTTCTCTGAACTCCCCTTGATATCGAAATGGAAACCTCTTATAATAAATTAAATCATGTAAGCACATGCCTATTGCAACATTCCTGTACTTTCGCCCTCCTTGTGATTTCTGGGATATTCAGTGTTTTGTGGATCATATTCGTGTCCTAATCACTCCCTTCCTTATGGTTTTGTTTTACATGTTACTGATTGCTATCTACTTGCCTGTATCGCACTACAGGCTACTGTAAACCACAAATGATAACATATTTAGTTGTGGAATTACAGTATATCAAAAATATGTAAATAAATAACTAGATATTCAGCAGCATTAGCTAGACGGTATTGCTGAATATCTTGTGGGCCTGTGCTTTATCGGGTTAGTAGGTGCTGTTAAGCAGACAAGTGCTTTTGTTATTACTTATTATAGAAGGTTGTTATTTGGAAATACCGATTTATAAATTATTTATTCTAGGAAACTCTTTTAGCAGTCAGTTCTCAAGATTACTTCTGTTCAAGCAGTGTAATATCACAGAGCCATTAGCAGGGTTAAGAGCACAAACCCCTCAATTCCTCTTCATCTCAATCTGTAGGACAGGCTTTCTTCCCGTCAGTTTCTACTCTGATCACATTGGGAAGGACAATGATAAGCTGATGCCATAGTGGCCATTCCATTTTTACTTTAATTTTATTACTGACCTAACTGAATTCTGCAAAAAGCTGAAGACTTTTCTCTTCCTTGAACGAAACCTAGAACATCCCATCCCCAGACACATCTACATCACCGCAAAGCAGAGTTGTTGTACTTGTTAGACTGTTAATTATTCTCCAGGACCAAGCAGGAAGTCAGTCCTCACATATGGGTGACGTCGGCGCCGACGGAGCCCCCGTGCGGAGCATTTCCCCAGCTTTCAAAGAAAGCCTTTGGGAATGCAGCGCGCATGCGTGGTCCCCTTCCCGCCCAAGGGTGCCATCTTGCCCAGTCTTCTTTTTTCCGCAGAGTCCGACGGACGTGTTTCGTTTTCACCCGAGGAAAAAGTTGATTTTATTCTGCGTGGACCCGTTTTCTTCGGTTCGACGCTGGTTTCCCTTTCCCGCCTCGGCCCGATACATCGGTATCGAGCCCGGTCTTCTTTTTTCGGTTTTTGTCCTTAGTGACTAGCGTACGCGCCATTTTTCTATTTTTCACTGGCAGCCCTGTCTTTTGACCTCGCAGGGACCCTTTTTCCCCCGATGGCTGCCAGCGGGTTTAAAAAGTGTGATCAGTGTAAGAAACTTATGTCTCTCACCGACACACATGACTGCTGCCTCCGGTGCCTTGGACCCGATCATGACCCAATGATCTGTGGCCCATGTGGGAAAATATCCTTGAAGGCGTTGAGGAGTCGGCAGCACCAAAAGGAAAGAATCTTCTCTGACTCTGCGTCCGGACGGGCCCGGACTTTGTCAGAGGCCTCGATGTCTCGGGACTCCGGTCCCAAGCAGCGCCGAGGCTCCTCTGAGAGGGGGTCTCCCTTGCGGGAGCATCGCAAGAAGAAAAAACCGCGAGGGCGGCATCGGTGGACGCACTTGGCTCCTCGAGGTCCAAGTCGCATAGCCCCGAGAGCCGTCCTGGGTCTTCGGAGTCGGAGAGGCTTGCCAAACAGCCTCGTGTGGAGATGGAGTCCCCGGGTCACGTGAGTACTGTAGTCCTCGTGGACTCTCCTCCGGGGGACCCGACGTCGGGCCCGATGCCGTCGGGGCCCGAGTTGGGGGCTGCTGAGTCTCTTGAGCTCGGACTCAGGTTGACAGCCTTGGAGTGCAGCTTGGCTGCCTTCATGGAACAGCAGCGGGCACTGATTGCCGGTCTCACCGGTGCATCTGCCCCGAACACCGGGACATCGACGTCCAAGTTGACCCTGGAGGCCGAGCCGATCCTCAAGGCCATGCGCTCTCGAGTCGATCCTCGGCCAAGGTCTCCCTCGGCCTCCCGCTCGGGACCGAGGTCATCGACGGTGGTACCCTCGGCGTCGGGGCAGATGGCACCGGTGCCTGCTCGACTGGAGCCGCTTGATTCCTCCTCCGAGGGGTCCGGCTGGGAAACGGAGGATGAGGAGTCACCCGACACCTTTCGGACTCTGTGTGTCCCATCGGACTCGCCGGAGTCCGAGCCTCGGAGAAGGTCCCCCCTGGAGGATACCCGGTTCTCAGACTTCGTGCGGGATATGGCCAAGGCCTTGGCATGCCCCGCGGATCCCGAGGAGGAGCCTCGAGCCGAAGGAACTCAAGGCCCTACAGTATGACTCTCCCCCAAAGGAGGCCTTTACTGTACCGGTTCCTCCAATGCTGGAACGGTTGCTCTTCCGCATATGGAAGGCGCCGGCCTTGACGCCGGTTTTGAGCAAGCGGGTTGATTCTATCTATCGAGTCTGCAAGAGCCCCGGGTTCCAAAAGGCACAATTACCGCACCACTCCATGGTTGTGGAATCGACCATGCATCGTCTGAAGAGTCAGAAGATGCACTCCTTGGTGCCTCCCGGCCGGGAGGCCCAGAACCTGGATGCCCTCAGTAAGAAGTGCTTCCAGGGCTCTATGCTTGCTTGCCGTGTCCAGACCTACCAGCTGTACATGGGCTTCTACCTTCGAGACCTGGCGAAGGAGATTGCCGGGTTCTCTGCTGGTCTCTCCGAGGAACCTTTGCAGAGGTTCAACGCCCTGTCATCGGGTATTCGATAGTGCTCGAAGTTTATCTCTCAAGCAGCCTATGATAGCTTCGAGGCTTCGGCCCGAGTAGCCGCGGCGGCATCGGTGCACGCCGTCAGGTCGAGCCATGGGTGCAGGACAAGTTGGTCGATGTCCCCTGCCGAGGTGAAAACGTCTTTGGCAAACCCATGGCTGAAAAGGCTGCGGAACACGAGACCGAGACTCTTACCCTGACAAGGCTGTCCAGGAAAACCTCTGCCCCTTCTTTTACCCGAGGAAGTCATCTGCCTATAAACAATACCCTCATTTTCAGGCCTCTGTGGCTCCCCAACACGGTCAGCAGGCCAAGGGCAGGGACATGAGCCCTGTAGGCAGAAAACCCCCAAGCCAACAGCTCCGGCTCCTGCACAGCAGGGAGCGGGGTTTTGACTCCAGTGGCACAGCCTCTCCTCCTCAGCTGGCCCCTATCAGCACAGGAGGCCGGCTGGCCCTGTACGCCCACAGGTGGCCAGCCATAACAAGGGATACCTGGGTACTAAGTATAGTCCAGAAAGGCTATCTCCTCCACTTCCACCAGGTACCCCCCTCCTATTTTCCAGGGGAGCCTCCAAGACTTCCTCTGCACAGGGACTTACTCCTGCAGGAGTTAGCAAGTCTTGTAAAGGAACAGGCAGTGGAACTGGTGCCCCACCACCTGAGGGGTCAAGGCTTCTATTCCAGGTACTTTCTGGTACCGAAAAGAACAGGAGGCCTCAGACCCATCCTCGACTTGCGGAATCTAAACAAGTTCCTGGAGAGGAAAAAGTTCAAGATGCTTACCCTTGGAATCCTGCTGCCCTACCTCCAGCAGGGAGATTGGCTATGCTCCTTAGATTTAAAGGATCCTCATTCATCCAGACCACAGACAATATCTCAGATTTGTAGTGGGAGGGAACCATTACCAGTACAGGGTGTTGCCTTTTGGCCTAACCTCCGCCCCCAAGGTATTCACCAAGTGCCTGGCGTTGGTAGCGGCCTACCTCAGGATTCAAGGCCTTTTTGTCTTTCCATACCTGGATGACTGGCTTATCAGGGGCCAATCCCCACAGGAGGCCAATCAAGCCACCCTCTGCACTGTCGCTCTGCTGCAGCATCTGGGGTTTGTTATAAACTTCGCAAAGTCCACTTTGCACCCTTCACAGAACATGGAGTTCATAGGAGCAAGACTGGACACCATTCAGGCAAAGGCCTTTTTGCCCATAGACAGGGCACACAGGTTGATGGATCTGTCCAGTCAGTTCCACAGCAGTTCTCTGGTCTCCGCCAGACAATCCCTGAGGCTCTTAGGCCACATGGCTTCCACGGTCCATGTGACTCCAAATGCCCGTCTACACATGAGGCCGGCTCAATGGGGCCTCAGAACTCAGTGGCACCAAGCCACGGGAAACCTCACGGACAGAGTGAGGGTGTCCACACTACTAGAGTCTTCTCTGCAGTGGTGGCTTCTCTTCCTAATCTGGTGCAAGGAGTGTTTTTTCAGACACGTCCACATTCTCAGTGGTGGCTTTTCTTCCTAATCTGGTGCAAGGAGTGTTTTTTCAGACACGTCCACATTCTCAAGTGCTGACAACCGATGCTTCTCTTCAAGGTTGGGGTGCACATGTACTCAAGGCCTGTGGTCTCCTTGGGAGGCCGCACAGCAGATCAATCTCTTAGAACTGAGAGCTATCCGCTTAGCCCTGAGAACTTTCTCTCATCTCATCTCTCACCAGTCCGTCTTGGTTCAGACGGACAATCAAGTTGCTATGTTCTACGTGAACAAACAAGGGGGCACAGGGTCCCGCCTTCTATGTCAGGAAGCACAGAAACTGTGCTCCTGGGCAGTCAATCACGGCATTCTTCTCAAAGGGGTCTATCTCCCAGGTCAGGAGAATTACCTGGCGGACAGATTGAACAGGATCCTGCAGCCGCACGAATGGCAGTTGAATCCTTTAGTGGTTCAACAGATCTTCCTGAGATGGGGTCTTCCAACCATAGATCTCTTTGCCAATCCTCTGAACCGTCAACTACCCAGGTTCTGCTCCCGACAACCGCATCCTCTCAGATTAGCAGTGCATGCGTTTCTCATTCCGTGGTCTACAGGCCTCCTATATGCCTTTCCTCCACGCCTCTAGTGCCCCAGACACTGTTCAAAGTGCTTCGGGACAGGGCCTCGGTAATTCTGGTGGCCCCCAGATGGCCCCGATAGCCGTGGTTCCCACTTCTTTTGCTACTAGCAGTGGACACTCCTCTTCCTCTGGGGATGCAACCAGATCTCCTGTCTCAGGAGCAGGGATCTCTTATACACCCCAATCTCCAGCCCCTCAATTTGATGGCCTGGCTGCTGAAAGGGTAGTCCTAGCACCTTTACTACCGTGTTTCCCCGAAAATAAGACCGGGTCTTATACTTATTTTTTCTCCAAAAATAGCACTAGGGCTTATTTTCGGGGTAGGGCTTATTTTTTTTACTGATACCGGTAGCACTTGCTGATTGGCTGCCATCTCCTGACAGTCAGCCAATCAGTGAAGTGTTACCACAGAGCGCACAGGGAAGCAGTGGATGCGGGCAGCGACAGCCCCTTGGAGAGAAGGAAGAGGCCCGCAGCGCAGAGACAGCACAGGCAGCTGATTGGCTTTGGTGGGAGGACCGGGGAGGAGCTTTCCTCCTGCTCCACTCCCCGACGCGATCAGCTCTGCCGGTGCTGTGCTGCGCTGCGGGCCTCTTCATTCCAAGGGGCTGTATTTCCTTTTTTGCTGCTGATTGGCTTTGGTGGGAGGACCGGGGAGGAGCTTTCCTCCTGCTCCACTCCCCGACGCAATCAGCAGCAAAAAAGGAAATACAGCCCCTTGGAATGAAGAGGCCCGCAGCGCAGCACAGCACCGGCAGAGCTAATCGCGTCGGGGAGTGGAGCAGGAGGAAAGCTCCTCCCCGGTCCTCCCACCAAAGCCAATCAGCAGCAAAAAAGGAAACACAGCCCCTTGGAATGAAGAGGCCCGCAGCGCAGCACAGCACCGCACCGGCAGAGATGATCGCGTCGGGGAGTGGAGCAGGAGGAAAGCTCCTCCCTGGCGGGGGGACCCCCCCTCCCCCAGGTACCGAATCTGTCCGTCCGTCGATGATCTGCACTAGGTCTTAGTTTCAGGGTAGGGCTTATATTACAGAAATCACTGAAAAACTTGCTAGGGCTTATTTTCGGGGTAGGTCTTATTTTCGGGGAAACACGGTACTGCCAAGGGAAGTGGAGGATGTGGTCTTGTCCTCTAGGAGGCAGTCCACCCGAAAGTCTTATGCCCTTAAGTGGCGTAGATTCTCTACCTGGTGTACTCAACACAACGAGAATCCTTTCTCATGTCTGGTACCAGTGGTGCTGCAATATTTGCTTCACCTGTCCAACTTAGGCCTTAAGTCCAATTCTGTTAGAGTTCATCTTAGTGCTCTTTCAGCACACCACTCACCGGTGGAGGGTCAGTCTATCCAGCCATCCTTTGGTGGCTCGCTTCCTCAGAGACCTGCTTTTGCTTAAGCCTCCAGTGCGTCCATCTGCCCCTGAATGGGATTTAAATGTGGTCTTGCAACAGCTTACTTGCCCACCATTTGAACCTATGGCTACTTGTCCTCTGCGTTTTCTCTCCTAGAAAGCATTGTTTTTGGTGGCTCTTACCTCAGCAAGGCGAGCGAGTGAGCTTCAGGCCCTAGTATCAGATGCACCATATACTAGGTTCTATAGGAACAGAGTAGTCTTACGGACTCACCCTAAGTTCCTTCCAAAGGTTGTCTCCTCCTTCCACCTCAATCAGGAGGTGGTTCTTCCAACTTTCTTTCCCAGGCCTCATGCCAGCCGGGCTGAGATGGTCTTGCATACCCTGGACTGTAGGAGGGCGTTGTCCTTCTACCTTGACCATACGCGGGAGCACCGGAGGGCTGTTCAGCTCTTTGTTTCTTTTGACCCCAATAAGTTGGGGTTAGCTGTCTCCAAGCGTACTTTGTCCATATGGGTAGCCGACTATATTGCCTGGGCTTACAGGGCAGCCGGCCTCTCCTTGCAGGGTCGAGTTACGGCTCACCGTGTCAGGGCGAAGGCTGTGTCAATGGCTCATCTCCGCTCTGTTCCGTTGGCAGACATCTGCCGGGCTGCTACTTGGTCTTCAAGCCAGACCTTTGTGGCCCACTACTGCCTTGAGAGGGAGTCCCGCAGGGACAGTGCTTTCGGGCAGGCGGTACTCCATAATCTCTTTGGGGTTTAGGCAACTCCTACCCTCCAACCCTGGTGTTGGGGGGCGTTATCAGAGAAGATTCTTTTCTTGCATGCTGAGGCTCTAGAGGGAGCTCATTTTTCAGCTTGGGTCTCCGGTAGCCATAAGCTGGGGAGTCCCATATGTGAGGACTGACTTCCTGCTTGGTCCTGGAGAAAGAGTAGTTACTCACCTGTAACAGGTGTTCTCCAGGAGCAGCAGGAATCAGTCCTCACAACCCTCCCTCCTCCCCTTGGAGTTGCGGGCATATGATTTATTTTGTTTTTTGCTGTCTCTTAGCTATGTCATCAGACTGAGCAAGATGGCACCCTTGGGCGGGAAGGGGACCGCGCATGTGCACTGCATTCCCAAAGGCTTTCTTTGAAAGCTGGAGAAATGCTCTGCATGGGGGCTCCGTCGGTGCCGATGTCACCCATATGTGAGGACTGATTCCTGCTGCTCCTGGAGAACACCTGTTACAGGTGAGTAACTACTCTTTCTTGTTACCACTCACCCAATTGTAGAAATTTTAGAATTAAGATATTTTATTTATTTATTTATTTTCTCTTATATACCGCGCTATTCTGCATCAGTGCGGTTTACATTGAACAAACTGAAATTACATTGAACAGGGCATTATAACTTGGAGATAACTATTTTACAGAGAACATGGGCTATTGAGGGTTAAGTGGCTTGCCCAAGACCACAAGGAGCACCTGTGGGACTAGAAACCCCAGTCCTTCCGGCCCAAGGTTGCTGTCCTCTAGTGGGATTTGAACCCCCGACCTTCCGGCCTGAAATACCTTGCCCCAACCACTAGGCCACTCCTCCACTCCAAACAGTGGAGGAGTGGCCTAGTGGTTGGGGCAAGGTACTTCAGACCAGAAGGTTGGGGGTTCAAATCCCACTAGAGGACAGCAACCTTGGGCTGGAAGGACTGGGGTTTCTAGTCCCACAGGTGCTCCTTGTGGTCTTGGGCAAGCCACTTAACCCTCCATTGCCCCATGCTCCCTGTAAGTATTAGTGTATGTGTTTCAAATCCCCTTGTTTTAAATGTATTCCCCCAATTGTGTTGTGACCACTTTGATTGAAGGATAAGGTGGTATACAAAAACTGTTTAAATAAATAACTGTATTCCATGTTTTCTCCAGGAACAAGCAGGAAGTCAGTCCTCACATATGGGTGATGTCTCCAATGGAACATAAGATATGACATACTGGGTCAGACCAAGGTCCATCAAGCCCAGTATCCTGTTTCCAACAGTGTCCAATCTAGGTCATAAGTACCTAGCAGTCTCCCCAAAAGACACAGGTTCCTCAATGCTTTTATTGGGTCAAGCAATGATATCCTAGGTCCCTTTAAATAATGGTTTATGGACCTTTCCTCCAGGAACTTGTCCACACCTTTTTTAAACCTGGCTACACTAACAGCTTTTACTACATCCTCCAGTAGCAAACTCCAGAGTTTGATTACACGTTGAGTGAAAAAATATTTTCTCTTATTAGTCTTAAATAGGTTACCCTGTAGCTTCATTGCATGCCCTAAGAGTCTTTCTATATTTTGATGGCATAAACAATCGATCTACGTTTACCCGTTCTACTCCATTCATTAATTTATAGACCTCTATTATATCTCCCCTCAGCCTTCTCTTTTCAAGGTTGAAGAGCCCTAACTTTTTTAGCCTCTCTTCATAAGGGTATCCTTCCATCCCTTTTACCATTTTGGTGGCTCTTCTCTGTACCTTTTCTAATAACGCTATATCCTTTTTTATGTTTAAAACATTTTATTAACACAGTAAACACGGCCAACTTGACACACAGGTCTATAATATTCATTACCGTATAATAACACTTATGGAAATGATCCAATCATAATACAATCACGGACCTATAGCCAATTGTTAACCATCTGTAAATCAATTAACAGATTTACCCTCCCTCCCCCCTTCCCTCCTCCCTCCCTCCCTAAGGGGCAATCTATATCCTCCACTTCATCCCACCTATATTGTTAAGATATCATTTCCTGCCTTAGCGGAAACACCATCCAAATATGGGGACCATATAACAAGAAAAAGTTCTCTCTTCTTCATGTGTCACCTAGAGGCCTCCCCTTCCCACAAAACCAATTGGTACAGTGTATTCCGCCACTCCCAGTAGCCCGGACTATCTGGGTTTCTCCACCTATGAAGTATACACTGTTTAGCAACAAGGCAGCTTTTCCTAACCATCAATCTATTCCCTGCCTTAGGGGATCATGGGTGCCCAGGGGATCATGGGTGTCTAGGATAGCCAAACCAGAGGTCAGTGTCAAAGCCTGCTCCAGCAAGTCCTCCAGATACTGCTGGATTCTGTTCCAAAACTTGCCCACCTGCACACACCCCCAAAACATATGCCCCAAGTGTGCCCCCACCACCCCGCACCATGGACATCTGCTATGTTCTGCAAATGCTGCTCTCCACGCTCTATGGGGTGAGACATAGGCTCGTGCTAAAATCCGGAATTGCATATCTCGGAGTCTAGCCCCTGTTATCAATCTAGGGATTCTACCCACCGCAGCTCCCCAGACAAATGCATTAAACTCTATTCCTAATTCCAATCCCCACTGCATGGTGAGTTGGACATGGCACTTATCCGGAGCACGCCCGCTTATGGCCCAACAATAACTAGCAACTGTGATCTGTTCTTTGTCCTCCAGCTCAAATTCGTCTACTAATTTATCAAAATTCTCTTGTCAAAAGCCTCGCTTTCCTTCCTTAAAAGAGACCAAATAATGCTTTAGTTGTAAATATGCATACAAATGTCCACTAGGTAAATCATATGTTTATGTTTATTTATTTGATATACCGCTTGTCCAAATAGATCAAAGCAGTTTACAATAAAAGATAATATACAGAGAGCCAAATTGGTGGAAACAGAAAGGAAAATACAATATTTGATAGGACAGCACACAGCACAATCACACGACAGGACATAGAAGTGAGAGGAGGGCAAGAGGCAGTATCATACAGCAGGGGTGGGGAGATCAAAAGCGGAGGATAAAAGGTGGGTCTTCAGAGATTTCTTGAAGGTAGTGTGGTTTTGCTCAAGCCTGAGGGTAGTGGGTAGGGAGTTCCAAAGGGCAGGGCCAATGAAGAAGAAGGCAGAAGAGCAGGTAGACTGCAAGTGAGCATGAGAGGGAGGGGGGCGGTGCAAGCGGTTAATGTGTAAAGAACGGAGTGAGCGGGTGGGAATGTGAAATTGAATAAGGTCTGCCAGGTACTGAGGTGAATGAGTGTATAGGACTTGGTGGAACAGTGAGAGAAGTTTATACCAGATACGGAAATCATTGGAGAGCCAGTGAAGATTGATGAGAAGAGGGGTGATGTGATCCAGTTGGGAGGAGTGAGAGATGAGACGTGCGGCAGTATTCTGAATTCTTTGTAAACAATGTAATTGTGACATGGGAAGGCCAACCAGAACAGAATTACAGAAATCAATACAAGACATCACAAGAGAGAGAAGGAGAGTAGTGAGGGCTTATGGGGTAAGGAAAGATCGAATAGCACGAACGTGGCGCAAAAAGAAAAAGGAGGTCTTTGAGACATGTGAAAAGTGATCCCGAAAGGAGAGGTCTGAGTCAAAGAGAACACCTAAGTAGCGAAAGCAAGAAACTAAAGGGATAGGGGAACCAGAGATAGAAGGTGTCAATGAGGGTGAGGGGCTGCCATAAATGAACCAGATAGCGAGAGTCTTTGTTACGTTTAAGTGCAAGCAGTGAGTGACAAGCCAATCGGCGACAGCAGAGAGACAAGCATTGAGAGGGGAAAGATTGGGATGTATTGGAGAGGTGTGGAAGAGAAAGAGAAGATCATCAGCATAGAAGAAAGTGGAGATTCCGAACTGCTGTACCAGCAGGGCTAGGGGGGCAACAAAAACATTAAAAAGGGGGGCTAGAACTGAACCTTGTGGTACACCACAGGGGAGAGGAAAGGGCTCAGGAGATACTGTTGGAGCAGACAAAGATAAGACAGTACAAGACCTAGAGGAAAGATAGGAATGAAACCAATGAAAGACCATGCTACAGAGACCAGCTTCTCGCAGACGAGAGAGAAGGAGAGAATGATCAACCAGATCGAAAGCAGCAGATAGAGCTAAAGAAACCGCCACCAAAAAATCACCATGGTCGTGAACTACATGGACTTCATTAAGAAAAGCAAGAAGAACCGTTTCCACACTGTGACCTGGCTGAAAACCTGACTGACGAGGGTGAAGAAAGTGGGTAGAATCAAGATGGTGGGATAATTGTGCAAATACAGTTTTTTCTAGGATTTTTGAAAGAAAAGGAAGGTTAGAAACTGGACGGTAGTGAGCAGCAATCTGGGGGTCGAGTGAAGATTTCTTTAGAATGGGACGGACGAGAGCATGCTTCCAGGAGTGGGGAAAGATGCCGGTGGAAAGACTATTATTGACCAAAGAGAGGATAAAAGGGATGAGGGCCAGGGAGGGTTGAAGCAGCCAAGAGGAGGGAATAGGGTCCAATGCACAGAAGGTTTTCTTGGAAGAAGAGATGAGCTTGATAAGTTCAGATGTTGTGATAGGATGGAATGAAGACCAGACATGTGATAGCTGGGAGACAGGAGGGGGGAAGGAGGAGGGGGATCAGAAATAGGGGAAAGGCAATTGGGCAAAGAGAGCCAGAGGTCAAGAATCTTATTGCTGAAATGGGACGCCAGCTGAACAGGGGAGGGAGAGGAAGCAGGGGTAGTGGGAGCAGAACCAGGGCGGAGAGACGTGAGGTGCTGGAGGACAGAGTAGAGATGGCGGATCTGATTGGGTGCAGTGGAAATGGCTGTAGAAAAATAAGATTGCTTGGCCTTGTGGAGTTGGGATCAATAGTGGGCATGACATTCTTTGAAACGAGAGAGTGTTGGTGTGGAAAGAGATTTTCGCCAAAGGCGTTCAGCACGACGAAGTTGAGTTCTAAGAAGATGAAGGCCGCTATGAAACCAGGGCTGGGATGGTCGACGAGGTGTAGGGCGGGGATGAAGGGGGGCTAGGCGATCCAGGGCAGCTGAGAGAGAGGAAGACCAACGAGTGGCTTGTGAATTGGGGGAGAGAGAGGAAAAGTCTGGAGGAAGAAGGTCACCAGCAGCTGGAAAGTGCTGAAGAGTCAGAGAGGTGATATGGCGAGAGAAGTACTGAGCAGGGGGACTGACAGAGGAGGAGGGAGGTGCTGGATGGGGTGGGGAGAAATGTTGGAAAGTGACACAGAAATGATCGGTCCAGGGCAGGGGGAGGGCACAAAGACATTGAATGAGGAAAGGAGAGGAAACCGAGGAAAGAAGCAGGTCGAGAGTGTGACCTGCCAAGTGAGTAGAGAAAGGAACATGTTGAGAAAGAACGAGATCTTGGAGCAGTGAAACAAAAGAGTGATCCCTGGAAGAAGATGGCAAGTCAAGGTGTAAATTGAAATCCCCCGCGATAAGTAGATGAGGAAAGGCTAGGGATATAAATCTTTCAGCTCCAGGAAGGGCTTAAGTTCGCCATTGTCATTTACTACTTGCCTCACCTGAATGAGGCCCCGCAACGCCCAGTCTCTAAAAAAGCTAGATTCTCTGCTTGGCAGAAAACACAAATTTCCTTGTAAGGGCAAATAACCTGATGTCTCAAATGGAATGTCTAATTGACCACACAAAGATTGTCAGCCCCAGCGAACCCCTTTAAGTAAAATATTATTTTGAAGATGTTTGGGTAACTTAATTGAGGGACATGCAGCACTGACAAAAGGGAATGGGGGGTAACCAGTGCCGATTCAAGGTCATATGGAGTAAACACTGAGCTCCCCCCCAACAAGTCTCGTATGTGTCACAATAGACATCCCAAGTTACACTGTTCCAATCTTGGAAGCCCTACTCCTTCCTGCTGCCACCGACCTTGTAACTGATCAATTTTAAGTCTGGGCTTTTTCTCTCTCCAAATAAAAGACTGTAGTGATTGTTTGAGTTTTTGGATATCCCGCTGCATCACCTGCAGAGGAAGCAGCTGGAGGACGTATAAATGTTTTGGGAAAAGGATCATTTTATATGCAGCCACCCATCCCAAGGGGGAGAGCGGAAGTGACTTTTAGTCTCAACTTATTTTGAATTTCTTGCAGTAGAGGATGAACATTTAAATGGTACAACCTTATCGGGTCGCATGGCAACCATATTCCTAGATATTTAAATTTATTCTCTGCCCACCTTAGGGGAAACGGTCTCGCAACCCACCTAGGACATCCAAGGCCTTAGACTGGGCCATATTTATTTATTTATTTATTTACTTTTTTTTTCTATACCGCTTTTTCCAAAGATCAAAGGCGGTTTACAGGTAACATTTAGTGAACATGGTTTTACATAGAACATCATTTTTTCATAACTATGTACAATTAACTTTTCGTAAACAGTAACATGGAACACTGTTACAGAACTATATACAATTTAACATTAGCTAGTAATGCTTTGACTATTTGACTATTTCTTTAGTGTAATGAGTGTTGTGACTTTTTGATCTGTAGTTAAGGAGGATTGTTAAGGTTGTGTGGTGTGTTGGGTGGAGGTGATTCATTAAGATTTGTGAAGTGTTCTCTAAATAGAAATGTCTTTAGTTCTTTCCGGAATGTCTGAAGATCTTTTATTTTACGGAGGTCTAGCGGGAGTTTATTCCATAGGGTAGGGGCTGCATAAGAGAAGGCTCTTGAGCTTGTGGTTTTTTTTGTTTTTCGGATGGATTTCTTTATTTCCAGTGAGTAAGTTGCATTTTGTCTGCGGGTTCTATTTTCTTTTGGAGCTTGAATCAGGGTGTTTAAATGTGAGAGTGAGATGCCGTTGATAATTTTAAATGTGGTTAAGAGTATTTTGTATGATATTCTACTATTTATGGGAAGCCAGTGTAGTTCGGCTAATACGGGGGTTATGTGGTCAGTGAGGCGGGCTTTTGCTGTTACTCGAGCACAGATATTTTGAGCTCTTTGGAGTATATTGGTGTTTGTAAGAGGGATGCCGATAAGTATGCTATTGCAATAGTCGAAGTGTGGAGTGATAAGTGTGCTGATGACAGATCTAAAGTCATGTGTGTCAAGTAGCGGTCTTAAATGTTGGGTGATCCTGAGTTTATAGAATATGGTTTTCACTGTTTGTTTTATGTGAGGAAGCATACTAAGTGTGTGGTCTATTATAATGCCTAGGTATTTTACTTCTTTTTTGACTGGGATTATTGTATCGTTAATTGTTATAGTTTCCGGGAAGGCGGTGTCTGGTTTTCTTGATACTATCATTGCTTCGGTTTTTTTTAGGTTGATGCTGAGATTATTGTTTTCTAGCCAGGTATTTGCTTCACTGATACAGTCTAGTAATTTCTGGTATATGGGATTATTTGTGTTTATCGGTAAGGTGAGCATGATATCGTCTGCGTATATGTAGTGGTTTACTTTATATTTTTTAAATATATTTGTAATGGGTTGAAGGTACAGGTTGAAGAGAAGGGCAGATAATGCCGAGCCCTGTGGGATACCTTGTCCTTGCGTGAAGGGTTCTGAGGTGTTTTGACCTAATTTAACGCGTATCGATCTGTTTGTGATGTATGATATGAACCATTGCAGAATTGTTCCTCCTATTCCTAGGTTTAGGAGTCTGTTAATGAGTGTGTTGTGGTGGACATTGTCAAAGGCTCCAATTATATCAATGAATATGAGGATGTATCCTTGGTTGCATGTGTCTGTACCTTTGATGAGATCATCCATAAGTGTTATTAGTGGGGTTTCAACTCCGTGGGATGGTCGGAAGCCGAATTGGTGTGAGTCAAGTGGAGCATGTGTGTCAATGAAGTCTTGTAGTTGGAGCTGTATGATCTTTTCTATTATTTTGGCAATAAACGGTATGCTGGCTATAGGTCTGTATGAGTTCGGGTCTTTAGGATTGAGCTTATTATTTTTTATTATTGGGCGTAAGGAGGTGAGTTTTAGGGCGTCTGGCATGATGCCTTGAGATAGTGATTGGTTTACTATATTTTGTATATGGATAGCCAGATCAGTTTTGGTGTTCTTTATCCATGATACGGGGCATGGATCTAAGGGGGAGGTAGTGGTGTTGATCATTGATATGACATTGAGGAGGTGTTTGTGATCAACGTTTTGGAAGGTTGTCCATATATTGGTTGTTTCTATGTCTGTGAGCGTAGTTATGGTTGTGCTAGATGATTTATTTCTTAGTTTGTTAGCAAAATGAGCTGCAAGGGTTTGTGCGCTTATTGTTGTTTGTTCAGGTTCTGGTGTTTGGGTTTTTGTTAGTGCTTTTATAATTGAGAATAATTCAATTTTAAACCTGCCAGTGCCCCATGTTGTGCTATAATCTCTAAAAGCTTGGGCAAGGAGCTCTGTGGGTCGGTTAACATGACCAATAAATCGTCGGCAAAAGTCGAGATCTTGAATGTACAGGGCCATAGTGTTACCCCCAGTATGTCATCTCGTGAATAGATCGTTCTCAGCAGTGGATCCAATGAAAGTATGAACAATAACGGGGAAAGTGGGCATCCCTGTGTCACAGGGTGGACCTAGGGCAGCCTGAGAAGGTGCAGAGCAGTGTGAATGATCACGGTGAAAGGGACAGAATAAACAGAAGAGTGTTTATTGGTTGCCAGGGACAACCTAAGCACACGTGCACAGAGCCCAGAAAGACACACCCAGAGAGCAAAGCAAGGGAGTCTGCTTTACCAAATAGAGTGCACCTGAGGGAAGGTGGAGTCAGGAAATACGCAGATAAAACAGACTACCAAACATTTGGAGATAGGGAATCCTGGAGAGAGGAGTCAAGGACGGAATCCTGGAGAGAGGAGTCAAGGAGGGAATCCTGGAGAGATGAGCCGAGGAGAGAATCCCTGAGAGAGGAATTAAAGCAGCAGAGGTCACAAGCTGAAAGGCAGCAGCAACAGATACGGTTAAAGCCATGGAAAGCCTGGAGCTGCCATCAGAAAGATGACGACAGTGAGTGTGAGTCAGTAAGGCAACAGGGGAGCCGGTGTGAATGTTGGAAAGAGTCCAGAGACCTGTGTGGTTCTGGGGGAAGGCAACACCCTGACAGCGTGAATGTGTTTGGAAAGCAAGAAGAATACAAGAAGACTGCAACAGCAGGTACAGGGGCAAAGAGTGGATACAAGGGCTATTTGCCATTTGAAAGGGAAGGGCCCTGGAGGCTTAGAAATAGCCATATAAAGCCCAGATATTCAGAGGCTAATAATAGCTTTTCTCCTGATTATAGAAGTGTTAAAAGAAGAGGGCTTCACTTACCTAGAAAAGCTGAAGAAATCCCTTCTCACGGTGAGTTCCCAGCTTCTAGGGAAACACCGTTACACCGGTTGCAATCAGGCACAGTTGGGCCTGGAAAGCTAGGGCAGACCCGGCAGGGACCCTGTCAAAATTACCCAGCTAGCAGGTCAAACAAGGACCTGAGCTATGCATTGAGGCACCAGCGGGGGCAGGGCTCTGAAAGACATCACTCAGAGTTTGGTGATACTCCCCAGAGAGGCAGTGCTGCTCACAGGAAGAGAAACCTCTTGACTGACGAGGCAAGTCTTCCATATTTTTATTCCACGTTGGAAGTGGATAGTGGAGATACCAATGAGCAAGAAATAATGGAATATGAGAATTCTGAAGTATTAACAAATACAGAATTGATGGACTGTTCTTTCTCTGTGATAGAGCCAGAGATATCATTAAGGTAAATGTGATTTGTGGAACCTTAAATTCCAGTATACAAGTGGCAGAGCTGCAACTCTCTCCCTCTCTCCAAGCCAAGCAGTCAGTTAGGCTGTTTATTATTTATTTTTGGTTTAAAGTTATCAGCTGAAGGAAGCTACTTTTGTTACATAGTTATCTTTTGTTTGAAGCCAAGTGAGCTGTTAATTTCTGTTGTTTGAAAAGAAGAAACCTCAAGGGACGGGGAATAAAACCCTAAAAGAAAAGAAAGTTCTTCTGTGTGATTTACATATAGAAGCAAGGCACAACTACCACCCTCATAAAAGCCCAACAATACCAGTAGTCACGGCTGGGGCGGATGAGGTGTGACACCTGCCACATCGCACGTTCTATCTCAAAACTAGAGGTGACTACTTCATTAACCCCCACTACCGCTGCCGGCCGCTAATAGAGTCCCCGAACACCTTGTATAAACCAAGCTCCCAACCCATATGCCTCAAGAATCTCAAATAGATATGTCCACCCTACCCTATCAAAGGCTTTCTCCACGTCAAAGCTAACCAACAAAGAAGGGATATCCTGCCTGCGTACCCACTCGAATGCCCCTAGTATTCGCCGCACATTCTTGGTTGGATAGTGCCCCTGTACAAACCCTGTCTGACAAGTGTATATCAGGCTAGGAAGGTACAAAGCCAGGTGATCAGCCAAGATCTTTGTAAATAGTTTAAGATTGTAGTAAATCATCGAAACTGGACGGTATACCTCACTTCTGTTGGGTCCTTCCCTGGCTTAGGTAAAACCAGTATATGGGCTGTATTACTATTGTACTTGAGGACTCCACTGTCCAAACAAGAATTAAACATTGCCTCTAAACTTGGGGTAATTTGTGCTGTTAGAAGGTTATAATATTTGGCTCAATATCCATCTGGTCCTGGGGCCCGGCAGGTGGCTGCCTTGTCAATACCATGCTGAACCCTCTCTACTGCTAATGGGGCCGCCAGATGCCCTGTTGCTCTTGCATAAGCTGCGGCGGAGCCACCCCCGCAAGGAGCTGTCTAATCCGTGAACATGAGATATCCTCACTCGAATACAACGTACGGTAGCAGTCCACAAAAACCTTTCCTATAGCTGTAGCATCCATATGAGCTCTCCCAGTCCCATCCCGTAACAGTGGCACAAATCGGGATCCCTGGTTGCGCGAAAGGCAACGTGCCAGAAGATTCCAGGCTTTATCCCCAAATTGATATAATTGGTACTGTCAGACGGCTGCCTAGGGTGAGAACTTACACAATCTTGACGATGCATATATTCATATGATTCTTGCAAGGTATTGTGGGTAATGTAGTTCTTTCACTCCAAACACAGCTGAAGACAATAATTGAGTTGTGATACCAATGGTAAGGCCAATAAAATACTTCTTTTATTGATGGGGGATTAATTCACCCAGCACAAGTATGCTTGTTAGCATAAATGAGGTTACTTGCTTGCAGTGTTTAAATGGATAACATAAAGTCACAAAGCAAATCAGAAAACAACCTTCACCTTGTCAGGCAATTAGCTAATGTTTTCTTAGCAAAGAATTACCAAATAAAAAAGGCACAAAGAAATAAATGAACTTTGCTGGATAGGTTAACTTCTGCTTATTTTCCACACAGCACCTGCAGTGATTCTCCCTTGCTCACACACACAATCAGGTGCAGCTCTAATTACTATCAATGGCCCAGCTGAAACCCTTTAGCTGGCTGGCTGCCACTGTGTGAACCCAAAATCCTGCTTTAGGAGCTGTATCAATGAAATAAAGAACAAAGTTAGATTTCTTTGTGATGGCTGATATGTTTGCTCACAGAAAGCTAGCAATAGCACTTGGATAGAAAACAGTCCATGTACTCAATATTTTCATCTGTTGTAATTCCCCCTTCATCAATCAACATAGGGTCACTATCATATATTGGCACAGACGAGTCTTTCAATAAGGCACTATCATGAGAATGCTTATTCCCTTGCTGCCATCCACTATTATAGATAGGGTCTGGATCAGTGTTCATACCTGAGCCTCTCCTGCTATCATAATTCCTCTCTGAATAGCCTGGCCAGTATGTAATCCAGTTCTGATGTCCAGCCTTCCAATCTTGATCCCTGGACACTGGATCCTCTCTCACATACCTTCTGGCCCTGGTCTGAAAGTCCCTTCCACGTGCAGTCTTCTCTCTCCCGGGTAGCCACTGGTGATTCCTATCTCTGCCAATCCATTCCTCTGGCTGACTCCAGTCCAATGGGCACTGCTGGCACTTGGAATACCTCCCAGTATGGGTACTGCCTTGAACTCTCCCAGACCTTCCAATGGCCTTTCTTCTCTTCCTTCCAGAGAGTTTCCTTCTCTCTCTATCCGCTTGGCTTGGCTTCTGTTTCCCCAAGTGATGTTGGTGCTTGTAGCCGTTGCTGTATCTTTTCCTGAAGCTATTATCTGAAGAAAAAGCTCTATTCTTATTCTGTTCTAATGTGTGCTCCTCCCTAACACAGTGCAGCTGTGTTGAATCAGGCCCTGCCCTTTGAGATGAGTGCTTAGGGATTACCTCATAGCTCTCTTGATTGCACACACATTTTCTCACTTCAGCTCCCCTCATGGCTGCTGGAAACCTGGTGCATTCTGGGACTGGTAGTCTTTTATGTGAAAACTCTGTTTTCTTACTGCTACCAGAACTGACAGGTTGCTTGTTCAGAGTCACATCATCTTTTCTATAGCTCCTACCTGAGCTATGATAAGCTTCCTTATCACATACCCCCCTGCTTAAGTTATTACGGACTGGTTTTACTGGTGAAACTTCCTCTCTACAGTCCGTAATACGGGAAAGTGCATCCGCATTCTTGTGTAACTTCCCGGCACGATGTTCAACTTGGAAATCAAACGCCTGTAAGGCCATGTACCAGCGTGTCAACCTGGCATTGTGGTTCTTCATTTGCTGCAACCACTTAAGTGGGGCATGGTCCATGACCAACTGGAACTTTCTCCCTGTAAGGTAAAACCTTAACGCCTCCACTGACCACTTGATAGCCAAACACTCTTTTTCTATTGTGGAATACTTTTGTTCAGCCGGTGACAACTTCCTGCTCAGGTACATCACAGGATGCTCCTCCCCCTCATGGCACTGGGATAGGACCGCTCCTAGCCCTACATCCGATGCATCGGTTTGAACCTGAAAGGGTTTCTTGAAGTCTACTCCTTTCAGTACCGGTCCTGTACACAATTTTTCTTTTAAGACTGAAAACGCTTTTTCAGCTTCTGGTGTCCACTTTATCTGTTTTGGACAATTCTTTCGCAGCATATCCGTGAAAATGGCACTTTTCTCTGCGAATTGCGGTATAAACCGGCGGTAGTATCCAATAAGTCCTAAGAAACTTCTTAGTTGTTTCTTTGTTGTTGGAGGAGGAAAATTCCTGATGCTATCTATTTTACTTAATAGAGGTTTAATTTTTCCTCTTCCCACTAGGTGGCCTAGGTATTTTACCTCCCTATTTGCAAAGGCACACTTCTTCGGGTTTAAAGTGATTCCCGCTTGCTTCATAGAGCACAAGACTGCCCTGATCCTCTTCAAATGCTCCGTCCAGGTGTTACTATGGATTATGACATCATCCATGTATGCAAAAGCATAATTTTGGTGGGGTCGAAGTACCTGATCCACTAACCTTTGGCAGGTAGCCGCTGCTCCATGCAGTCCGAAAGGCATCCTCTTGAACTGGAAAAGGCCAACGGGGGTGCTGAACGCAGTCTTCGGCTTCGACTCCCTGGTGAGAGGGATTTGCCAATATCCTTTTGTCATATCAAGGGTGGTTAAGTATTGAGCCTGTCCCAGCTGGTTCAACAGCTCCTCAATTCTTGGCATTGGATATGCATCAAAAACTGATATGGCGTTTACCTGCCGGAAGTCAATACAAAATCTTAAGGATCCATCAGGCTTCGGCACCAGGACTATGGGGCTATTCCAGGGACTCTTTGACTCCTCTATTACCCCCATATACAACATCTCCTGGACTTGTGCCACTACCTCCTGTCTTTTGGCTTCAGGCAAGCGGTATGGCCTTTGACGAACCAATTTCCCAGGTGGAGTTATTATTTCATGGGCCACCAAATGGGTCTCCCCAGGTATGGGTGTCAACACATCTGGGAATTCCTTAAGCAACTTCCTAATTTCTTCCTGTTGTACCATTGTCAGGTCCTCACCTATTTGGGGCTCTGATTTTTCTTTACAATCAGATACCTGGGGTCCCAAATCTTCCTCTTCACTCACCTCCCTCTCTCGGGCACAGGTGGCAGCTAAGCTTTTAACCCCTTTGACATCAGTAGAACCAAAGCCTTTGGCTCCACGTTCAGAATTCTCTAGGGATGTGACCTCCTCCACAGGTGGAAAACCCAGCCTCTCACAGATCAATTGGGCAATTTTGTCTCCTGTCTTCACATGATACTCATTCTGTCCAAAGTTAAACAACATAACTTTAATATTGCCCCTGTAATCGGGATCAATTACTCCCGCACCCACATCGATGAAATATTTAAGGGCTAATCCGGACCTTGGGGCTACTCTCCCATAACATCCAATTGGTATTTCCACTTGGAGACCGGTGTCAACCAGGGCTCTCCCTTGGCTAGGTACAGTCACATTTTCTATGCTGCACAGGTCAAACCCAGCAGATTGAGGGGTTGCCCGCTTAGGAGCTTGGGCCTTCTCAGAGACCTTATGGTACTTTAGGACGAATATCTGCTTTGGGGTAGCTTGGTCTTCTGGACGCTTAACCATCTTTTTAGCTGGGGTCTGAGGACTTCCAAATAAAGGCCCGGGAGCTACTACCATTAAACCTTCTCCCTCCTTCTTTCCTAGTCCTTCCACTAGACCCTGCTTAAATCTTGGCCAGTCTCTTCCTAAAACCAAATCAAAGGGTAGCCTAGGCACCACTGCTAACAGGACTTCCTCTTGTTTCCCTAGGCACTTAACCTTTAGCCTATAGGTGGGATATGATGATGCAGCACCATGAATGCATCTGATGTGAACTTGGCTTTCAGGGGTTCTAGGCACAAATCTTTCTTGGGCCTCTATCCTCTTCCAAAGCCTTTTTGACATCATACTCTGGTCTGCCCCAGAGTCTAATAATGCATTTGTGGTAATTCCCTGCACATCAACCATCAAAAGAAATCCTTCCTTGGGCTGTTTTAAATCCAGACCCATTAAACTAGTGTGTGTCTGGCATCTCTTCTTTAAATGTCCCAATTTCCCACACTTGAAACATTTCTTTCTATTCCACTGTGTCATCTGGTTTGATACAGTACATTCATTTTCAGAAACATTCTTAATTATTCTCTTTTCTGATACAGCACATCTAGCCTCAGCATCCATCTTTAGAGGGCCACCCATTCTATGGCAAGCCTGCGTGGCTTCCAAGAATCTCTCTGCTAGCATGGTTGCCTCTCCAAGATTTTGGCAATTTTGCTGTATAAGAAAAACATTCAAATCTTTAGGTACCCCAAGCATAAATTGTTCCAGCATTATAATATCTAATAACTTTTCTACTGTCTTTTGCTCAGGCTCCAACCATTTTACAGCTAAACTTCTGATTCTCTGACTCAGAGCCCTGGGTGTCTCACCCACTTTCAATGTAACAGCTCTAAACATTCGCCTATACTCTGAAATAGACAACCCTAGGCGATCTCTAATAGCTGCCTTTACATCCTTATAATTCAAAGCCTGGGCTGCTGGCATTGCTCTGTAAGCTGCAAGTGCCTCTCCAGTTAATGAGGCTGCCAGCCTTACTGCCCACTGGGTCTCTGGCCATGCTAAAGCCTGTGCCACTCTTTCAAAAGACTCTAGAAAATCATCAACATTATCATCTGGAGTTAATTTCCCAAAATTAAATGCCCCAATCCCTTGATTGAGTCCCACACTGTCCACATGTGGTGTACCAGTACTAACTGCTGGTCTTGCATCTGTTCCACTTTGGCTCTGCAGCTGAACTAGAGCTTGCACCAGATCAAGCACTGGTTTCTGCTGTTCCATTAAGGCCTTCATAGCAGTATCCTGGGCCTGCTGTGATAGCTCCTGCTGCTTGCTAAATTGGGCTGCCATCCATTCAGCCATCTCCCTCGGATCCATCTTGACCCCTGCAAGAAATAAAGAAAAAAAAAACAAAGTGCACCACCTTCCAACCAGGTGTGTTTTTCCAACTTTTTTTTTTTTCAATTACCCCCTGTGCTTACACACATCCACCACTAGACATGCCTAGGTACATATTACCTTGTCTCAGTGATGAATCCAGCTCTGCACAGGGTCTTTTCCTCTGGGACAGCTTCCTGGAACAACCACTTCTCCTCCAAAGTGCAGATGAGGGAAAAAATCTTCTTTCAGCTTTAAACTTGAATTTTATTTGTAATCCACAGCAAGTAAATCCTCTTGGTGCAAAAGCAATCCGAAAAACTATGCCATTTGTCAGACGGCTGCCTAGGGTGAGAACTTACACAATCTTGACGATGCATATATTCATATGATTCTTGCAAGGTATTGTGGGTAATGTAGTTCTTTCACTCCAAACACAGCTGAAGACAATAATTGAGTTGTGATACCAATGGTAAGGCCAATAAAATACTTCTTTTATTGATGGGGGATTAATTCACCCAGCACAAGTATGCTTGTTAGCATAAATGAGGTTACTTGCTTGCAGTGTTTAAATGGATAACATAAAGTCACAAAGCAAATCAGAAAACAACCTTCACCTTGTCAGGCAATTAGCTAATGTTTTCTTAGCAAAGAATTACCAAATAAAAAAGGCACAAAGAAATAAATGAACTTTGCTGGATAGGTTAACTTCTGCTTATTTTCCACACAGCACCTGCAGTGATTCTCCCTTGCTCACACACACAATCAGGTGCAGCTCTAATTACTATCAATGGCCCAGCTGAAACCCTTTAGCTGGCTGGCTGCCACTGTGTGAACCCAAAATCCTGCTTTAGGAGCTGTATCAATGAAATAAAGAACAAAGTTAGATTTCTTTGTGATGGCTGATATGTTTGCTCACAGAAAGCTAGCAATAGCACTTGGATAGAAAACAGTCCATGTACTCAATATTTTCATCTGTTGTAATTCCCCCTTCATCAATCAACATAGGGTCACTATCATATATTGGCACAGACGAGTCTTTCAATAAGGCACTATCATGAGAATGCTTATTCCCTTGCTGCCATCCACTATTATAGATAGGGTCTGGATCAGTGTTCATACCTGAGCCTCTCCTGCTATCATAATTCCTCTCTGAATAGCCTGGCCAGTATGTAATCCAGTTCTGATGTCCAGCCTTCCAATCTTGATCCCTGGACACTGGATCCTCTCTCACATACCTTCTGGCCCTGGTCTGAAAGTCCCTTCCACGTGCAGTCTTCTCTCTCCCGGGTAGCCACTGGTGATTCCTATCTCTGCCAATCCATTCCTCTGGCTGACTCCAGTCCAATGGGCACTGCTGGCACTTGGAATACCTCCCAGTATGGGTACTGCCTTGAACTCTCCCAGACCTTCCAATGGCCTTTCTTCTCTTCCTTCCAGAGAGTTTCCTTCTCTCTCTATCCGCTTGGCTTGGCTTCTGTTTCCCCAAGTGATGTTGGTGCTTGTAGCCGTTGCTGTATCTTTTCCTGAAGCTATTATCTGAAGAAAAAGCTCTATTCTTATTCTGTTCTAATGTGTGCTCCTCCCTTACACAGTGCAGCTGTGTTGAATCAGGCCCTGCCCTTTGAGATGAGTGCTTAGGGATTACCTCATAGCTCTCTTGATTGCACACACATTTTCTCACTTCGGCTCCCCTCATGGCTGCTGGAAACCTGGTGCATTCTGGGACTGGTAGTCTTTTATGTGAAAACTCTGTTTTCTTACTGCTACCAGAACTGACAGGTTGCTTGTTCAGAGTCACATCATCTTTTCTATAGCTCCTACCTGAGCTATGATAAGCTTCCTTATCACAGTACTTATAGTAGGCTAAGGATTTTTTTTGCTCTCTGGTGTAGCAGGGTGTTGAGAGCTTCCTGAGTTGCTAACAACTGTGTCCTGTTAGCTGCTATGGGGTGGCTTGCCAAGGAACGATGTTCCCTACAAATCTGTTTCTCCAATCTTAAAATCCTCGCTGCCATTTCTCACCTCTGGCAAATGCCGTATGCTATGATGTCACTCCATAATATGGCCTTGGACGCCTCCCAAAAAAGCTCCAAGTCCACCTGATGAGCCTGATTATGATAAACATAATCATTCCATCTATCTATCAAGTAACCTTGGAACTGGTCATCCTGACATAAATCTAGTGGTAAATGCCAAGGCACTCTGTTACCACCTGACTGCCCACAGGTCCAGTCTATCCACACTGGGGCATGATCTGATAGGGCCCATTTGTTGCCTCTGTTATTGCCTGAAAGAGCTCCTCTGATACTAATATGGCATCTAGTCGTGCACTTGACCTGTGCGCCCTGGACAGGTCCGTGTAATCCATCTGTCCAAGAGAGGTCAACGCATCTTTGGTAGTAGACTGGCTAATCTACTGAAGAGGGCTTTAAACTAGATTTGTTGGGGATGGGTGAAGAAAGCCCCCAGGTAAGTGAAAGCCCCCAGGTAGGTCATACATTAAATACCTTTATGGAAATGGGTAACAGGGTAACATATGGAAAGCAGTGTGTATTAATGCCCGTAGTATGGGAAATAAGATCCCTGAAGTTGAAGCTTTGGTGGGAGTGGCTGACTTGGATTTAGTGGCAGTTACAGAAACATGGTTCACAGAAAACCATGACTGGGATGTAACTATACCTGGCTATACTTTTTTCAGAAAGGACAGGGTAGGAAGAAGGGGAGGAGGAGTGGCACTATATGTAAAAACTACTATTAAAGCTTTGGAATTACAGAGCTTAAAAGGGAGAGAGGAGGCATTGTGGGTTAAACTAGAAAGAGGGAAAGAGAAATCTATTTGCATTGGAGTGATATACAGACCTCCCTCACAAGAGGAAGAGGTGGACAGAGAGTTAATTGAAGACATACGCAGCATTGCTAGGAAAGGGGAAGTGCTACTGATAGGAGATTTCAATATGCCAGATGTTGATTGGTACATTCCTGCTGCAGTATCATCTAGAAGTAAGGAGATCCTGGATTCTCTACAGGGGGAACTATTCAGGCAATTGGTAACAGACCCCACACGTGAAGGGGCCATACTGGACTTGGTGCTTACCAATGGTGAAAGTGTTTCTGATGTTGTAGTGGGAGATCATTTTGCATCCAGTGATCACCAGATGGTGTGGTTCAGTATTAGGACTAGGGCTGTTAGAATCCATTCCAAGGTGAGGATCTTAGACTTTAGGAAGACTAACTTTGCGAAGATGGGCCAATACCTCAGGGAGTCATTAGTGGGATGGGAACAGCTGGGGGAAGTAGAAAAACAGTGGGCAAAACTGAAAGGGGGTATGTTAAAGGCAACCAACCTTTTTGTTAAAATGGTAAATAAAGGCAAAAGGAACAGGATACCGCTATGGTTTTCGAAGGAAGTAGCTGAAAAAGTGAAGAAAAAGAGGGAGGCCTTCATGAAATACAAGAGATCACAGAGAGAGGAAGACAGGCATCTGTATTTGGAAAAACTTAGAGAAGCTAGCAAAGTAGTCAAGAAGGCAAAGATTCAAAAGGAGGAGGAAATAGCCAATGCAATAAAATGGGGGGATAAGACATTTTTCAGATATATTAGTGAGAAGAGGAAGGGCAAAGGTGGTATTGTCAGACTCAAGGGTGCAGGGGGGGAATATATAGAAGCTGATAAGGATAAAGCGGAATTGCTTAACAAATATTTTTGTTCTGTGTTCACAGATGAAGAACCAGGAGCAGGACCTTAGAAAACACCCACAAATAAGAACAGAAGCGAGGGACATCTTGAACAATTTTCAGAAGACTGTGTTCGTGAGAAACTAGCTCAACTTAAAGTAGACAAAGTGATGGGACCGGATGGGATACACCCTAGAATACTGAGGGAACTTGGGGACGTTCTAGCAGCTCCACTGACTGACCTTTTCAATGCCTCGTTGGAGTCGGGAGTGGTGCCAAAGGACTGGAGAGAGGCTCATGTGGTGCCTTTACACAAAAGCGAAAGTAAGGATGTGGTTGAAAACTACAGGCCGGTTAGTTTAACTTCGGTGGTGAGTAAATTATTTGAAACGCTGCTGAAAGAGAAAATAGTGAGGTTTCAAGAGTCCAGTGGATTACAGGATCCGAGGCAGCATGGATTCACCAGAGGCAGGTCTTGTCAGACAAATCTGATCGATTTCTTTGACTGGGTGACCAGGGAGTTGGACCGAGGGAGAGCTCTAGATGTGGTGTATTTAGATTTCCGTAAAGCCTTTGACACTGTTCCTCACAGGCGACTTATAAACAAACTGAGCACCCTAGGGATGGACCCTAAAGTTACTGCTTGGGTTAGAAATTGGTTGGGTGGGAGGCGACAAAGAGTACAAGTAAATGGAGCTCACTCTGAGGAGAAGGATGTTACCAGTGGTGAGCCCCAGGGATCTGTCCTTGGTCCGATTCTTTTTAACATCTTTGTTAGTGATATAGCGGAAGGGCTGTCGGGTAAGGTTTGCCTCTTTGCGGATGATACCAAAATCTGCAATAGAGTAGACACCCAGGAAGGTGTAGATAACATGAGGAGGGATCTAGCTAAGCTTGAAGAATGGTCTAGAATTTGGCAGCTGGGATTTAATGTTAAAAAATGTAAGGTCATGCATTTGGGCTGCAGCAATCCAAGGGAGCAATACAGTATAGGAGGTGAAGTACTTTTGTCCACTAAAGAAGAGCGGGACCTAGGCGTGGTTGTGTCTGATGATCTTAAAGTAGCTAAACAGGTAGAAAAGGCGACGGCAAAAGCTAGAAGGATGCTTGGGTGCATACGGAGAGGAATGGCTAGCAGAAAAAAGGAGGTGATAATGCCTCTGTATAAGTCTTTGGTGCGACCTCATTTGGAGCATGGTGTGCAGTTCTGGAGACCGCATCTTCAAAAGGATGTGAACAGGATGGAGTCGGTGCAGAGGGTTGCTACTAAAATGATTAATGGGCTTCATTATAAAACATATGAGGACAGACTTAAGGATCTTAATATGTACACCTTAGAGGAAAGGCGGGATAGAGGTGATATGATTGAGATGTTTAAATACCTCCGTGGCATAAATGTTCAGGGAGAGAGCCTCTTTCAATTGAAAGCAAGTTCTGCTACGAGGGGACATGGGATGAGGGTGAAGGGAGATAGATTCAGGAGTGATATGCGGAAATATTTCTTTACGGAAAGAGTAGTGGATCCATGGAATAGTCTCCCAGTGGAGGTGGTAGAGATGAGGACAGTAACTGAATTCATAAAAGCATGGGACCAACACAGAGAATCTCTAAAGGTAAAAAGTGGACTGTTGTAGTTGTTGTTATGGAAGGACAGACTAGATAGGCCATGTGGTCTTTTTCTGTCGTCATGTTTCTATGTTTCTCTCCGTCGGATGGAGGGCTCGCCATTTATCTATTATTTGACATCGCTGGCGAAACCGCCTCAAGTGCCATGTGATGTATAAATGGCTGCCCCCTTGTCCTGCCGAGACATCTACAGTCGGGTCAGATACCCCATTCCAATCACCCCCTACAATTATTGGGGATTCAGGCAGTGTGTCAATTTCTGCTGCCACTTTGGCAAAAAACTTTGGGTCTGGCACATTAGGGGCATATTTACTACCCAATATCACCTTCTGCCCCTGCAAGTCACACTGTACCAATAAAAATCGACCCTCAGGATCAGCCCCTGTGTGTTCGGCCTTAAATCCTACTCCTTCCCTGATTAGAATTGCAACCCCATCCTTCTTGCCACGCGCTGACGCTCCATAAATTTTCTCTATCCTACCCCCCTTCAACCTACTCAAATTCCTTGTGGCCTGATGGGTTTCCTGTAACAATATAATATCCCCCTTGTGTCGCTCCAACGCATGCAGTATTTTACGTTGTTTCAACGGGCTAGCTAACCCACATATATTCCAGGACATCTGTTGCATATTACTTAAAGAGGCACCTCTTCTATATCTATGTTGGGATCCTCCCAGCCTAAGACCACCCCGATTCACTGCATGAGAATCAGTCCTCCCCTCTGAACTTCAGGTTGTCTCTGTATACTGAGTACCCCTTTATGCCCCTTGTGCCCTCTTTCCCTGTCCCCTACCACCCCCCTAGCCCTTCCCCTAACCCCTGTATCATGCACCTCCCTCTCCTTCACCATTAGTCACTCTTGATGTTGGACCCTCCTCTTCACCCCCTCCCACTGTTCCATTTGTCCACCCCTCCTTCTTATTAACCATGGATCTCCCCACTCCCCTGGGAAACCTCTTACCCACCCAAGGACATATCTTATTATAGAATTGTGACCCATCCTATTCCCCCCTCCTAACAGTACATAAAGAAGTTGCATACATATAACCACAAGCATAACCACAACCCACATTATATTGAATATGACCTAAACTTTCTGTTGGGATCTTAAACACCAATATCCAAATTGCAAGGGGATGGCTCCTTCCCATGTCCCTCCACTATCCAGGGACCCATTAGCAACTCCCATCCCATGATCCCAACCATACCGCTCAACTCATATATTTGGCCTCCACACTGCCAGTCCAACATCCCCAGATAGATTATCCCACATCCGGTCCTCCTAGTGTACTATTAATGGGTCCCAACCATGGGCACTGTACATCCCCCACCAGCAATAACAACTGGCAAGGACATCTTGTTCCAGTGCCAGAGGTGGGAGGGCCTGTTAGAAACCCTGGGGATGCAGGCATTCCTGACAAGGGTCAAGTCCCCTGCTTTCCCAGGCATCAATAAAGCCTCCCCTCCATACAACAGAGTAAACATAATAAAGTAACAGAAAGAAATCCCACTTCTATGCCTCAGCAGGCCAGAACCATCAGCTTCTCCAGCATAGCCACCCTCCTACAAACTTCCAAACTTCCAATTATTGCTTCATGTCCAAACAGTTATGTTCCCCCTTTGAGATATCTGATTGACCCTGGATCCATTTTTGAGCAGCTTCAGGGGTTTCAAATGTCATCACATCGGTCCACCCACACCGCATGAGCCGCCCAATCAGGGCAATCGGAGGCAGCGTTTAAAGCAGCGCTGATCAAGCGCATCTCCCTCTGTGCTGCAGCACTCCGGTCTCGTCATCAGCTCTCCTCTGGCGCGAGGATTGAGCACGCCTGGGAGTCATCGGTCCACCCACAAAGCATGAGCTGCCCAATCGGGGCAATCGGAGGCAGCGTTTAAAGCAGCGCTGATCAAGTGCGCCCGCGCCTTGCGGGCCCGCGCCTGAGGGCCTCGCCAGAGGGCCCTTTGGCGTAGCCCTTAGGCGAAGGCCCTGTGGAGGCCCTACTGTCCTTGACCGGCCCTTATACTCCACGGTCGTAACATCATGGACTGCTGATGTTTTTGAAGAAGTGAGAGCCCTCTACCGAACCACAAGGTAACCAATTGCAACAAAGTAACTTAAGCGACCGCTAAGTAACAATGTAACTGAGTGAACATTAGCCATCATTAGATCAAGCAGATTATTCTCAGCAGCCAGTATTTTAAGATCTTGTCCAGATTGCTTAATGCTTTGTTATGGCCCTTTGCCTCAGGCATTAACCTATCAGACATCCTTGAGCCCATCTATCTAATTGTCCAGTTACTCTCTCTACCATACTGGTACTATTCGCCCACACACTCACGCTCATTCTAAGCCCCACTCATCTTCGATAAACAATTTCAGGACCGTCCCAAGATGGCAACTAATGATAGGAATATAGCCATCTTCCTCACTTCAGTGCTCCGCAGCATATCGCAGGCTTTCAATCCCCGCACCAACTACATCCCGATACTCCACAGCTATGGAAGGAGATGGTCTGAAAACCCCTACCACACCATATCAAAAACCTCTAATACATTTCATCCACACTTACTTCACATCCCCCTACAGAACATCAAGAAGAACCAATCTGAGAAGCACCAGCCCCAACCTTCCCTGAAATGCGCACTCATAAACGCCAGGTCAATTCGCTCAAAATGGCCAGCAATCACTGACCTGATAACACTCTATGACCTTGATATTTTAATGATTACCGAGACATGGTTGTCCGATTACGACAACGTAATTATCAATCAGATGATGCCAGATGGTTTCTCAATTTTTGCCTGCCACAGAGCCACCAGAAGGGAGGAGGAGCACTCATCCTTGCTAAGGCAAAACTACAATTTAAACTAAATGAGACCACCACCTCAACCCACCTGGACACGGTCACCATATCAAACGGTCACTGCACCATCAACCTACTCTATCGTGCCCCAACATCATCACCTGAAGACCTACCAACAATCATCAATCTTGCCTGCAAACTCAAGCAACCCACACTCGGCAAATTGGCTGTTGGGAGACTTCAACCTCCCTTCCCTGCAAAACACACAAACAAAAACCTTCCTCGAAGCACTAAATGAGCTGGGCTATAAACAACTCATTGACTCTTCCACACACATGAAGGGGAGTATTCTAGACTTGATTTTTGCCCCTCGGTCCGAGGTTGACACCACCCAGCACCTGCTGATATCCATAACTCCAATACCCTGGTCTGACCACAACCTGCTCAGATTCTACATACCTACCACCTGCTGCCTCAGGAACAGCAGCAAAGTTCATGCCCCTTCCTCCAGAACTCCATCAACACGTTTTCACCCCTTCGTCAAAGATGAAATCCTGGAGAAGGACCTCCCTCTCCTCACTGACACAACCCTTGACCTAGATGAGTTGGTAGCTAACTGGAAAAGCAATCTCAGTGCCGTAGCCCACCTCCCCCCTGTCAATAAGGAGTCAAGGAAACATGAACATGCACTATGGTACTCAAAAGACCTACGAGCATCACTCCTTCACTTACGCAAACTAGAGACAGTGGCGTAGAACCCAAACTACTGAAGCATACTATGCATACAACTCCCACCTGTTAACTCATAGAGAGAAAACAATGGAGAAGAGGAAGCTGCACCACACAGATATTCTAAAACGGTCTTTAAATAAATCTCATGACCTCTTCAGTATCGTAAAATCCTTGACAGGTGACCCAGCCCTAGCACATCCGCATATGCCCCAGCCACAGGACTACTCTGATTATCTACAATCGAAGATGATCCAGACCAGTATGAACTCAACCTCCTCCAACATCACCAACATGCACACTATGCCACAGCCAACACCATTCCTCAAATTTTGCGAAATATCCACCAAAGAAATCAAGGACACTATTGTCGCGATCAACCTCACCACAGCACCTAACGATCCCTGTCCAGCCAGTTGGATAAAAGAGCTACGATGTGACCTAAGCCACACACTGTGCAAAATGCTAAACCAATCATTATCAACTGGATCCTTCCCTCAGAGTCTCAAACACACATCAATCAGGCCATTGCTAAAAAACAGTAAACTTGACCCATCCAAAGTCGAATCCTACAGACCAATCTCAAGTATCCCTCTACTTGCCAAGATCATTGAAAAGATTGTTCAGCATCAGATCCAACAGCATGTCGACGCTGAAGCACCCCTCGACCCATCCCAACATGGATTCAGGGAAGTACATAGCGTGGACACCATCCTAACAACCCTCTTTAACGACTTAATCACAGAACTCGACAATGTACACCAAGGATTCGTTCTCATCTTCATGGACATTGCAGCCGCATTCGACTCAGTGAACCATAGATACTGCTACAACGGCTCCAAGAAAAAGGGATACAAGGCACTGCCCTACAATGGTGCAAATCTTACCTGATTAAAAGATGGCAACAAGTTAAGACAGGTACTCTTACCTCGGAGCTTTTCCTTCAGAAACAGGGGGTACCTCAGGGATCATCCCTGTCTGCACTGCTGTTTAACATTTACATGCAGCCCATCTGCACCCTGATCCGCTCATTAAACCTGCATTGCCTTGCCTATGCAGATGACATCCTGCTATACATCCAATTCAGGACTGACTGGCCAGATTTTTCACCCATTACAAGATGCTTTGAAGTAGTTGCAGACTGGCTACTTACCCAAAACCTATGAATTAATCATAGTAAAACTGATGTGCTCTTCATCACGAGAAATCAGAAGTTCACCCCACCTCCAGCACTACAAGTCAAAAATGCTGAGCTTAAAACTAAAACCTCAATTTGCTATCTAGGCGTCACACTAGATCAGCAACTCGACATGATAACACAAGTGAAAAACGTCGCAAAAGCAGTATATCATAAGATTGGAACATTACGCCTTCTTCGACCACTCCTGGACTTCACTGACTACTGGTCTATATTCCAAGCCCTAGTGATCCCACACTTGGACTTCGCCAATATCATTCTCCTTGGACTTCCACAGTCAACGCTAAGTCCACTCCGACTTGCCATGAACTCGGCCGCTAGAGTTCTTGTAGGTGTGTCAAGGTCAGAACACATTACGCCTGTGATGAAGGAGCTCCACTGGCTACCCCTACAAGCTCGAGTCCATTACAAGGCACTTGTCATGACATTCAAAACACTGAAGAACCAGTCCCCCACACCCATCAGTAAGTTAATCAACATCATGCCTGACAACAGGAACAGAAGATCTGCAATGCGGAATGCTTTAGAAATCCCTAAGATAATGACAAAATGCCTAAAAGCTACGGCCAATAGGGCTTTTTCAGTTTATGCACCCACAGCTTGGAATGCCCTCCCCTCTGAAATTCGAGCTATCACGAGCCTTACCCCATTCAGAAAAGCGCTAAAATACAATCTATTCCAAAAACACTACCCAGAAAGCAACCCAGGGTAACACATGATAGGCCCTCTGACCCCCCTCCCTAACTGCTCCAATACTTTAACCCAACGAGAGAATTGATAATCAGCGTACCCCTTGGTATAAACTCCTCCAGTGCCATCAATCCTGTTCAATTGTGAATATTCAGTAACTTTGTAAAATGTGCTGTAAATAGTTCTCACCCAAGTTATTTACCCTGTTCATTGTAAGCACAATGTGTTCTTGTTACATTGTACTATTGTTTCTGTTCATTGTAAACCGCACTGATTTTAATAGCGCGGTATATAAGAAATGTAAATAAATAAATCGCGGTTCCATTGTGGAAAACTTGCAGTCTAGCCGGATACTACACCACAAATTTCAAATGCGCTATCAGTTTTTGACATACGGTGGCATATGCCTTGCGCCTCATACCCAGTTGTACTAAGTAGTCCTGAAAGAGCTGAATGTGGGCTCCCTTGTATAATAGGGGACCCTTTGCTTGCACTGCATGCAAAACTTTATCTTTATGCAGAAAGTTCAAAAATCTGGCAAGCACTATCCAGGGCTGCGCATCTCCCACACGGGCTGGCCCCAGCCTGTGTATCCTTCCAATAATTATCTGGGCACTGTCCTCCCCGAGGTACAAAGTGGATATCAGATCCAGGAAATATTTGCGTAGGTCCACATCTTTTGTTGTCTCCAGTATACTGATAACCCGGAGATTTTTCCTACGACCGTGATTTTCTAGATCGTCAAGTTTTTCTCCTTGCTTACTGACTATTGCCTGCAGGGAAGTGATCTCTCTTCCCGCGCTTTGAAGCTCGTCTTCCAGTTGCGATATGCGACCTTCACTGGAATGCATCCACGCTCCCACAGCCTCCAGTTGTTTACTAATGCTGTCTAATTGTCCCATAATACCATCAAATCTACTATTCAATGCACTAACTACAGCATTAGTCACCTCTACCGAGGACAACGCTGGCTGGCCCGGTGAGGGAGGTCCGACGGCCATTTTTGTAGATGCTGTGGATACTTCTCCCGGTCTCGACAGGCTTGCTTCATTCTACGCTGTAAACTTACAATATTCGGGTTGTTACAAAGACCATAACATCCTCAGCCACTATTCCCAGTGTATATTGTCTTATTTAGGGCATTTTTAGGGTTCATAGGGTGGAGGGAGCCCCGGAGCTAACCCAACAAATGTCTGAGCTAGCTCAGCACATCATGCAATATCCTTTTTAAGATATGGCGACCAGAACTGCACACAATATTCAAGGTGCGGTCGCACCATGGAAAAATACAGAGGCATTATAATATCCTTTGTTTTATTTTCCATTCCTTTCCTTATGATACCTAACATTCTATTTGTTCTCTTGGCCACTGCTACACACTGGACAGAGAGTTTTAACATATTATCCACAATGATGCCTAAATCTTTTTTTAGGGAGTTGGATCCTAATGTGGAACCGTGCATCATGTAGCCATAATTTGGGTTTTTCTTTCCTAGGTGCATAACTTTGCACTTATCCACATTAAATTTCATCTGCCATTTGGATGCCCAGTCTTCCAATTTATCAAGATCCTCTTGCAATTTCCCCAATCTTCATGGGTTTTAACAACTTTGAATAGTTTTGTGTCATCTACAAATTTCATAATCTCACTCATTATTCCCATTTCCAGGTCATTTATGAATATGTTAGAAAGCAGCGGACCCAGCACAGATCCCTGGGGTACTCCACTATTCACCTTTCTCCATTGGGAAAATTGGCCATTAAGCCCTAGTTTTGGGATGCTCTCTTGTTAACTATCACTGACGTCTCTCTAGCCTTTCCCCACATACTTATCGCAGGTGATTTCAGCCTTCATGTTGACGCTTCCACTTCTTCTAGGGAGCACTCTTTCCTCTCTTTTCTCCACGATTTATCTCTCTTACAGCATGTTACCCTCCCTACCCATCAGGCTGGCCATAGTCTTGACTTACGTTTGACATCCTCCTCCTCTTCTCTTACACCCTAATATTAGCTCTACACATCTTCCCTGGTCGGATCACGTTTGCCTTGATGTCTCCTGTTCTTGTTCAGGGGACTCTCTCTTTTTCTTCCTCTTCCTCCCCCTCGTCCCCACAGGAGCGGCTTTCACGCGTCCTTACTCCTCTCACACTTCAGCAGTTTCCTGTAGCAACTGAGCTTCTGCCCTTGGACTTTTCCCTTCTTTCCCCTAATTCCCAGGTAGCCCTCTGGTCCTCTACTCTTTCCGCCACTCTTGATCGTATAGCCCTCTTGCACTCCAACCACCCCGACATCGACCCACACATCCTTGGTACCACAGCGGTCTCTGGCTGCTCCAAACCCATCTTCGCAGAGCGGAGCGGCTGTGGCGCAAGGCCCCCTCCCCAACTACTCTAGCAATCTTCAACTCTCATCACTCCTACTACCGTTCTAAAGTGCACTCTGCCAAGCGCTCTTATTTCTCTAATGCTATTTCCAATGCCCCGAACCAGACTCAGCATCTCTATTCCACTTTCCAATCTCTTATCTCCTTACATGCCCCACCGTCAGACTCCTCGGTTCATCCCTTTCCTCCTCCCTCACAATTAGCTTCCTTTTTCAGTGATAAGGTTATATCATTAAGAGCGTCCTTACCCTCCTACCCTGCTCCTATTACCTCTCCCCCCCCTGTTCCCTCTCCCCCACCCATTTCCCAACTTTCTCACTTCTGGGCCTCATTTGACCTGATCACTGCTCCTGAACTTCATCACCTCATTTCTTCCTCCAAGAAAACTTCCTGTCCACTCGATCCCATTCCTTCTTCCTGGCTTCTTACCCCTTCCTTGGGACTCTTTCCCTACATTCTCACCATGTTCAACTCTAGCCTTTCCACAGGGACTTTTCTTAGACCCTGGAAACATGCTCTGATATGCCCCATCCTTAAGAACTCCTCACTCGATCCCTTAGTTCCCGCTCACTATCGTCCTGTCTCCAACCTCCCTTTTCTATCTAAACTCTTAGAGAAATTTGTTTTTGCACAACTCTCCCATCACCTTGATTCTATTAATTTCCTTCACCCTCGTCAGTATGGGTTCCATCAGGGTCACAGTGTTGAAACTGTTCTTTTAGCTTTCACAAATGCAATACACGTAGCTCATGATCGTGGTGACATCTCGGTGGCGGTTGCTTTGGATCTTTCAGCTGCTTTTGATTTGGTTGATCACTCCCTTCTCCTTCACCGCTTACGCGATGCGGGTCTCTGTAGTACAGTTCACCGTTAGTTCCACTCTTTTCTTTCTCGGTCTTGTGCGGTTCTCTCTTCAAAGGGTTCCAGTGGTGATCCGCGAAACTACAGACCGGTGAGCCTGACGTCAGTACCGGGAAAAATGGTAGAAACCATCATAAAGAATAAAATTACTCAGCATGTAGATAGTCATGACCTAATGGGAGACAGCCAACATGGTTTTAAACAAGGAAGATCTTGTCTTACTAATCTGTTATGTTTTTTTGAAGGAGTGAATAATTAGGTGGACAAAGGTGAGTCGGTTGATATTGTGTATCTGGACTTTCAGAAAGCCTTTGACAAGGTCCCTCATGAGAGACTTTTGGCAAAACTAAAGAGTCATGGGATAGGAGGCAGTGTACTATTCTGGATTAGGAACTGGTTAAAAGATAGAAAGCAGAGGGTAGGGCTAAATGGCCAATTTTCCCAATGGAGAAAGGTGAATAGTGGTGTACCCCAGGGATCTGTGCTGGGTCCACTGCTTTTTGACATATTCATAAATGACCTGGAAAATGGAATAACAAGTGGGGTTATCAAATTTGCAGATGACACAAAACTATTTAAAGTTGTTAAAACCCAAGAGGATTGTGGAAAATTGCAAGAGGATCTTGATAGATTGGAAGACTGGGCATCAAAATGGCAGATGAAATTTAATGTGGACAAGTGCAAGGTTATGCACCTAGGGAAGAACAACCCAAACTATGGTTACACGATGCAAGGTTCCACATTAGGAACCACCACCCAGGAAAAAGATTTAGGCGTCATTGTGGATACCATGTTAAAACCCTTGGCCCAGTGTGCAGCAGCGGCCAAGAGAGCAAATAGAATGCTAGGTATGATAAGGAAAGGAATGGAAAATAAAACAAAAGATATTATAATGCCTCTATATCGTTCCATGGTGAGACCGCACCTTGAATATTGTGTGCAATTCTGGTCGCCGTATCTTAAAATGGATATAGCGATTTTAGAAAAGGTTCAGAGAAGAGCCACCAAAATGGTAAAGGGGATGGAAGGATACTCCTATGAAGAAAGGCTAAAAAAGTTAGGGCTCTTTAACCTGGAAAAGAGACGGCTGAGGGGAGATATGATAGAAATCTATAAATTAATGAACGGAGTGGAACGGGTAAACGTAGATCAATTGTTTACCTTATCAGAATATAGAAAGACTAGGGGACATGCAATGAAGCTACAGGGTAAGCTATTTAAGACTAATAAAAGAAAATATTTTTTCACTCAATGTGTAATCAAACTCTGGAATTTGTTACCGGAGGATGTAGTAAAGGCTGTTAGTGTAGCTGGGTTTAAAAAAGGTTTGGACAAGTTCCTGGAGGAAAGGTCCATAAACCATTATTAAGAAGGGACCCAGGATATCAATGCTTGAACCTATACAAGCATTGTGGAACCTGTGTCCCTTGGGGAAACTGCTAGGTACTTATGACCTAGATTGGCCACTGTTGGAAACAGAATACTGGGCTTGATGGACCTTGGTCTGACCCAGTATGGCATATCTTATGTTCATATGACTTATCTTTTCACACCCACATTTCCCACATTACCAAAACATCCTTTTTCTTTCTTCGTCAAATTCGTTCCGTTCGCCCCTTCCTTTCCCCTTCAGCCCTCGTCACTCTGGTGTTATCTTTAATCATGTCCCGTGTGGATTTCTCTAATTCATTATTCATTGGTCTTCCTAAAAAACAGTTAACTCAATTTCAACGGATCCAAAACACTGCAGCACGCCTTGTTACACACACCTCCCCCCGAGATCATATAACAAGATCATTAAACAAACCCCGTGATCTTTTTAGCCTAGTAAAATCGCTATCAAAAGAACCATCATCAGAACAAAAACATGATATTCAACCACAAGAATTTGCTGATTATTTGCAATCTAAACTTCTACAGACGGATGAACTACAGAAAGTAGATATCCATGAATCAACCTGCCAAATCACCTTGACATCACTATCCGCACCTTCAGCTAAACAAATTGAAGACACAATCTCTTCACTCAATACCTCCACCGCTCAAACCGATCCATGCCCAGCCTTCTGGATCAAGGACCTTAGAAGTGCCTTTAGTCCGTTCATTGCAAGGATAATGAACCTCTCATTTACAACTGGATCTTTCCCATCTGTACTAAAGCTCACTTCCATCAGACCACTTTTAAAAAACCCCAAACTTGACCCAAAGAGAGCTGACTCATACAGGCCTATTGCTAGCATTCCCCTCCTAGCAAAAATCTTTGAAAAAGAGGTGCAACGCCAAATTCAAGACCACATAGACGCAACAGCCCCTCTCGACTACTTTCAACATGGATTCAGGGAACATCATGGAGTTGAAACACTCCTCACCACTCTCCTCAACAACTTACTCACCAGCATAGACAACATCCGCCAAGGCGTTGTGCTAATCTTTTTAGATATAGCAGCAGCCTTTGACTCGGTAAATCACGAGATACTCATGACTCGTTTGAAGGAAAAAGGCATTGGTAGTTCAGCTCTAGAATGGTGTAAATCATACCTGGACACCAGAATGCAATATGTAAAATCTGCGACGGGAGAATCAAATCTCTTCCATCAAAAACAAGGGGTGCCACAAGGGTCATCTCTCTCATCTCTCATGTTTAACATCTACATGCAGCCTATCTGCAATATCATCAGATCATTCAACGTGAAATGTATGATATACGCAGATGACATCCTACTTTATATGCCATTTTCTACAATGCAATTAGACCTACTGCCCATAATAAATTGCTTTAATGCAGTATCAGAATGGCTTCTCTCACAGAACCTCCGCATCCAACACAAGAAAACTGAGGTTCTCTTTGTTACGAGAGACCCCAACTTCATTCCACCATCACATATAAGTGTGAAAGGAGCGGATCTGGCCACAAAAGAAACAATAAGATACCTTGGAGTCACGCTGGACCAACGTCTCAATCTGAAAACACATGTAAACAATATTACAAAAGCTGTATACTTCAAAATACGCACACTCAAGCATCTTCGCTCATTACTGGACCCAGATGATTTTAGAACCATCTTCCAAGCACTCATATTGCCACATTTCGATTTCGCCAACTCAATTCTACAAGGTCTCCCACAATCCACCCTAAGCTCTCTTCAACTTGCCATGAATACTGCTGCAAGGATTCTACAAGGAGCGGCCAGAAATGATCATGTGACGCCAATCCTCAAACAGCTTCACTGGCTCCCGATACAAGGCAGACTCGAATTCAAAACCCTAGTCCTTACATATAAGGCCATCCACGGTGTATCTGCAAACTCAATAATCGATCTCACACAAACACTACCACCAACAAGATCCAGAAGACAAATAACGATAAACACCCTAATAATACCAAAAGCCATAACAACGTGTAGCCGATCAACAGCGAACAGAGCCTTCATGTTCTGTGCCCCAAAATACTGGAACTCCCTACCACCCGAAATTCGTGCTATAAATAACATAGGCCAATTCAGAAAGGCCCTCAAGCATAACCTATTCATCAAATACTACCCTACATAAAGCTTCCCCTCTCAAGCATAACCTAACCAACAAATATTACTCTACATAAATTCAAAATATTCATTACAATCCTAACCACTTTTCCTCCTTTCACAACCCCCATAGTCAATATCACATAATACCTCTTTCATGTTATCAAATGAACAGACCAACATTCTATGTATATAGTTTTACCCCCATATCATCAAAGTTTATCTAATCCAAGTTTATCTTCCTGTTTTATGTAAAACCGAGCAGCCTGTTGTTCTGGTCTTTGGTTATCTGTAAACCGCGCTGATTGTAAATAGCGCGGTATATAAAAAATTGTAATAAATAAATAAAATAAAGAAATATAACCCCTCTATTATTTCACCTTCACTGGTTGCCTGTTACCTTCCGTGCCACATTCAAACTGCTGACTCGGGTACATAAAGCCTTTCACACCAGCACCCCACAATATTTAACAGATCTCCTTTTCTTTCACTCTCCCAGACATACTCCTCGCTCTTTCCATCTTAATCGCCTCACCCTTCCCTCCCCCTCCCGTGCTCACTTGCAGTCTACCCGTTCCTCTGCCTTCTTTTTTGCTGGCCCCACCCTCTGTAATGCTCTTCCCTCTTCCCTCCGTTTGGAACCTCAATACACTACATTTAAACAAAACCTAAAGACCCACCTGTTTTATTTATTTATTTATTTATTTATAGTCTCTTATATACCGCACTATTCAGCATCAGCGCGGTTTACAATAAACAAGGAGTTACACAATTCAACGGTACTTTGTGTTTACAGAAAAAACAGGAAATACAACTCGGATAACAGGGTAATTAATTAATATAACAGACATGATCTCATCCTGGCTTCAGTATTGTGTATGGGAGGTCTGTGGGGTGTCTGTATTGAATTTGTATGTTTGGAAGGTCTGTGGGTAGGTTGTGTTATCTGGATTGTTTAATGGATAAGACAAGAGGAAGAGGTAGTGTTTCAAAGCTTTTCGAAACTGCAAAAGGTCTGGTATTGATCGGATGTTTTGAGGAAGGCTGTTCCAACACCTTGGTGCACAGAAAAAGAAAGCCCTGTCAGTAGTAGTTTTGGTATATTGTGTTATTGATTTAGGGACTAACAGAGAATTGAGTGATACTGACCTTCTATCCCTATTGAGGGGTGTTGTTTGGATCATATCTGATAATGATGCAGATGAGAGCTCTTTGATGGCTTTGAATGTAATTAGTAAAGTTTTGAAAGTGAGTCTATTTCATATCGGGAGCCAATGAAGATGTTTTAGAATAGGTGAAATATGTTCTTTCCGGGATGCTCCATGAAGGACTCTTGCTGCAGCATTCATTGCCAATTGAAGTGGATGTAAGGTGGCTTGAGGGAGACCTTGTAATATTGAGTTCGCATAATCAAAATGAGGTATGATTAGCGCCTGATAGATGGTTCTAAAATCGTCTGGCTCTAGCAAGGATCGTAGATGTCTAAGGGAACGTATTTTGTGGTATACTGCTCTTACAATATTTCCTATGTGTGCTTTCATATCCAAGTTCTGGTCTAAAGTGACACCAAGGTATCTGATGGTGGTCTTGGTCTGGAGGTTAGCATCCTTTACTTTCAAAAAGGACGGAGCAGTGAAATTTCGGTTCCGTGTAATGAATAACACCTCTGTTTTTGTGTGTTGGATCCTTAGATTTTGGGATTGTAGCCAGTTGGATACTTCATTTATGCAGTTTGTTAATGGAGTGAGGTCGGGGTTCTCTGTTGTAAAAGGAAAATATAATAGTACATCATCCGCGTATATCATGCAGTTGACTCTAAAGGATCGTATCAGGTTGCATATAGGCTGCATGTATATATTGAACATAAGGGCGGAGAGGGAGGAGCCTTGAGGGACACCTTGTTTTTGATGAAACTGATCTGATGAAGTATCGTTGGATCGTACCTGTTACCATCTGTCAGAAAGGTAGGATTTACACCACTCGAGTGCTTTATCGGTAATTCCCTTCCCTTTGAGACGTTCTAGGAGGCGTTCATGGCTCACAGAATCGAAAGCGGCTGCGATATCTAGGAACAGGGGCGGCCCAAGGGGGGTGCGGGGCCATGTGCGGAGACTCGGTGCGGGGCCTCATTTGCATAAATATTTGCATAATGTTACCATACACGAACTTTTAGTAAACATGCCTCTTAATGAGTGTATGAATAAAGAAAGACTAAAAGACTTCTACATTACTATAATCCAGTGCCAACCGCCAGACACATTAGGAACTACTACAAACACTGCCCATTTAGAACCCATAGCAAACCCGCCGTATCCTAACAGCACTACCAGGACTCATAAAGCACCATACCCTAACTATCAAAAGGAAACGCTGCAAATATTAAACCAATACATTTCAGAGAACAACAATACATGACCTACTGGGGAAAGAGAACAAGTGGCAATGTCAAATAGGAATTACATAAACAGAATACCTCAGCTCAGTTACACATGCAGAACATAGACCATCACCAAACAAGGAATCACAATTTAGAAACAGGAAGACAATAATTAAACTGGGAATCCCAAAAGCCAAACTTGGAATGTACAACACTGTAGAAATAAAACTATACATTAATTTGCTCTTGTACTAAACAAAGCGCAGACGTTAATGATGCACATTTCCCAGAGCTGACATATTCCAATTAATAAATTCAAAATAAAGAGATATTTTTCTACCTTTTGTGCATTTTTTTCAGCTGCAATTGCTCCAGCCACTTTCTTCTGGTTTCTTCGTGTCTTCCGCTATTTCTTCATCGTCTGCTGTCCATTTGTCTTTTCTTCTCTCTTCTAGTTTTTTTCCATTCTCTCTCTACATCTGCTTTAACATACTAATCTTTCTCCTTTTTTCTCTTTCCTCATTCCTATTTCATCCACTCAAATTTTACCCCTCCATCCTCAATCCCCACTTACTCTCCCAATATCCGGACAATTGTAGATTTGTCTTCCCTCCCACACAAAATATTTTTTCCCTCTCCATTTCACTCTCCCAGCTCCATCCCATTCTAATCCTCCCCCAACATCAGCTCCATTCTAGTTCCAGTCCCACCCAGCATCCGCTCCCTTCTAGTCCCCGCATCAGCCCATTTCCAGTCCTAGCCCCCCATAAGCCCATTTCCAGTCCTAGCTCCCCCATCTATTTGCAGTCCCATCCAAGTCCCTCCATCAGCTCATTTCCAATCCCAGCCCCCCATGAGCCCATTTCTAGTCCTTTCCTAGCCCCACCATCAGCCCATGTCAAATCCTAGCTCCCCTCCACTCAGCCCATTTCCAATCCAAGACCCCATGAGCCTACTTCCAGTTCTAGCCCCTTCATGAGTCCATTTCAATCCAAACCCCCACCACAGCCCATTTCCAATCTTAGCACCCCCCAACAGCCAATTTCCAGTCCTATTCTAGCCCCTCCATCAGCCCATTTCCTGTCCTAGCCCGCGCGCACCCATTTCCTGGCCTAGCTCCCTCCCCCTCAGAACGCATTTCCGTTCCAGGCCCCCGGCCCCCTCAGCTCTTAGCAGTTCAAGCCCTCCTTCCACTCAGCCCATTTCCAGTCCTAGCCTCCTCATAGCCCATTACTAGTCCTAACCCCCCATCAGCCCATTACGTCCTAACCCCCCATCACCCTATTTCCAGTCCTAGCCCCCCATCAGCCTATTTCCAGTCTTAGCCCCCCTCCCATAGCCAATTACCAGTCCTACCCCCCCATCAGCCCATTTCCAGTCTTAGCCCCCCATAGCCCATTACCAGTCCTAACCCCCCCATCACCCTATTTCCAGTCCTAGCCCCCCCATCAGCCCTATTTCCAGTCTTAGCCCCACATAGCCCATTACCAGTCCTAACCCCCCCATCAACCTATTTCCACTTCAAGCCCCCCCAATCGCCTATTTCCTGTTTTTGGCCCCCCATAGCCAATTACCAGTCCTACCCCCCCATCAGCCCACTTCCAGTCTTAGCCTCCCCCCCCCATGGCCCATTACCAGTCCTAACCCCCCCCCCATGGCCCATTACCAGTCTTAACCCTCCCCCCCCAATAAGCCCACTTCCAGTCTTAGCCCCCCCATAGCCCATTACCAGTCCTAGCCTCCCCCCTGGCCCATTACCAGTCCTAACCCCCCCCATGGCCCATTACCAGTCCTAACCACCCCCCCCATCAGCCCACTTCCAGTCTTAGCCCCCCCATAGCCCATTACCAGTCCTAACCCCCCCCATCAGCCCATTTCCAGTCCTACCCCCCCACTTCCAGCCTTAGCCCCCTCCCCATAGTCAATTACCAGTCCTACCCCCCCATCAGCCCACTTCCAGTCTTAGCCCCCCCATAGCCCATTCCCAGTCCTAACCACCCCCCCCCATCAGCCCATTTCCAGTCCTACCCCCCCCACTTCCAGCCTTAGCCCCCTCCCCATAGCCCATTTCCAGTCCTAACCCCCCCATCAGCCCACTTAGCCCCCCCATGGCCCATTACCAGTCCTAACACCCCCCCATGGCCCTTTACCTGTCCTCACCACCCCCCCCATCAGCCCACTTCCAGTCTTAGCCCCCCCATAGCCCATTACCAGTCCTAACCCCCCCCCATCAGCCCATTTCCAGTCCTAGCCCCCACCTTACAGCCTTTGCCCCCTGCACATAGTCAATTACCAGTCCTACCCCCCCATCAGCACATTTCCAGTCTTAGCCCCCCCATAGCCCATTACCAGTCCTAACCCCCCCATCAGCCCATTTCCAGTGCTACCCCACAACGTCCTTCCTTAGCCACCTCCCCATAGCCCATTACCAGTCCTAACCCCCCCCCCCATCAGCCCACTTCCAGTCTTAGCCTCCCCCCCATGGCCCATTACCAGTCCTAGCCTCCCCCCCCCATGGCCCATTACCAGTCCTAACCCCCCCAGCCCACTTAGCCCCCCCCCCATGGCCCATTACCAGTCCTAGCCTCCCCCCCCATGGCCCATTACCAGTCCTAACCCCCCCCCATATCAGCCCACTTAGCCCCCCCCATAGCCCATTACCAGTCCTAGCCTCCCCCCCCATCAGCCCACTTAGCCCCCCCCCATAGCCCATTACCAGTCCTAGCCTCTCCCCCCCCCATGGCCCATTTCCATTCCTTACACCCCCCCCCCCTTTGCCCTTTACCAGTCCTATCCACCCCCCCCCCTGGCCCATTACCAGTCCTAACCAGCCCCCCCCCCTGGCCCATTACCAGTCCTAACCAGCCCCCCCCCCTGGCCCATTACCAGTCCTAACCACCCCCCCCCCCCGGCCCATTACCAGTCCTCACCACCCCCCCCCCCATCCGCCCACTTCCAGGTTAGCCTCCCCTCCCATAGCCCATTACCAGTCCTAACCACCACCCCCCTATCATTCCAAATTAAAATAATAAAAAAAACCAAACCGGCTGCTTCTGCCGCGGCAGCAGCAAGAGCTCTGCCGTGGCAGCAGCAAGAGCTCTGCCGTGGCAGCAGCAAGAGCTCTGCCGCGGGGGCCCCCCCCCCTGCCCGGCAGAGCCTCCGTGCATCTTCAGCTTTCTTCATGTCCAAAACGCGGGCTTCTTTCAGAGCCGCGAGAGTTTCTTTTCTCGCGGCTCTCTTAATCCCGCGGGGCTGATGGGATTTCCCATCACCCTCGGCGGGATTAACAGAGCCTGCGAGAAAGGAAACTCTCGCGGCTCTGAAAGAAGCCCGCGTTTTGGACATGAAGAAAGCTGAAGATGCACGGAGGCTCTGCCGGGCAGGGGGGGGGGCCCCCGCGGCAGAGCTCTTGCTGCTGCCACGGCAGAGCTCTTGCTGCTGCCGCGGCAGAAGCAGCCGCTTTGGTTTTTTTTTTTTAAACTTGGGATGCTGAAGAATGTTTTTTGCGCGGGGCCCCCTGAAACGCGGGGCCCTGTGCAAAAAACATTCTTGCTCAATGGACGGGCCGGCCCTGTCTAGGAAGACAAGGACAAACCCTTGGCGGATGTTATCAATACCTGATAATAAGCTGCTGAACAGTGTAGTTAGAAGCGTTTCCACACCGTGGGATTCTCTGAAGCCGTGCTGGCATTGGTCTAGTGGAGCGTTAATTTCAATATGATCTTGAATTTGTTTTTGTACTTCTTTTTCCAATATTTTTGCTAGTAAAGGAATGCTTGCTATTGGTCTATATGATTCTGGTTTAAGAGGGTCGAGCTTGTTGTTTTTTAGTAATGGCCTTATGGATGTTTGCTTAAGGATACGTGGGAAAGTTCCTGTTGTAAATGATTGAATCATGAGTCTGGATATGATGGGACTGAGGTCAGCTCGTAAATCTTTGATCCAGAACGCAGGGCATGGATCAGTATGAGCGGTGGTCATGTTTAAGCTAGCAATGGTGTCCTCGATTTGTCGTTTAGGTGGTACTGAGAAGATAGTAAGTAGAGCTTGATCTACTGGATCTAGAACTATGTTAGGAGCTGAGATATTGTCAGTTTGGCAAATTTTGGATTGTAGATAGTTAGCAAATAATTGAGGGTGGATTTCGTATTTGAGTTGCGAAGCGGGTTCATTTGTCAAACGCTTAACTATCCAGTATAGGACTTCTTCCGAGTGAATTTATTTATATATATTTATTTATTTATATTCTCTTATATACCGCGCTATTCTGCATCAGTGCGGTTTACATTGAACAAACTGAAATTACATTGAACAGGGTATTATAACTTGGAGATAACTATTTTACAGGGAACATGGCTATGGAGGGTTAAGTGGCTTGCCCAAGACCACAAGGAGCACCTGTGGGACTAGAAACCCCAATCCTTCCGGCCCAAGGTTGCTGTCCTCTAGTGGGATTTGAACCCCCGACCTTCCGGCCTGAAGTACCTTGCCCCAACCACTAGGCTACTCCTCCACTCCATTGGTTGATGTAAGCTATCGTGGTGACGTTGTCGGAGAGAACGCAAATTGCTCTTCTTAGCACTAGGTACTCGAGCGCTCTGAGCGCTAGGATGACGGCCCGCAATTCCAGTCTGTTGATGGGCTATTGAGATTCCAACGGAGACCAGTGGCCCTGGACGAATTACCTCATAACCAACTATAATAAACTTCACCCATATGTAAGTAAAACGTTAAATTAATTTTTTTCTTTTTTTGTTAATTCGTGGCTTTAATGTGGTCTCAGATAAACGGCAAGTTTGTAGCTCTTTTGCAAGCAACTCGCTGTAACACTTCTTATTGGGTCAATAACTTACACCCAAACCAGTGCACGTTTAACATCAATGACCATAGCCAACTTTTTTATCTTATCAGTTAGTATTGCTTAATTATCTTATTTTGTTTGTTTTTCAATAACAGGTTGATTAGCATCATACCCTTTAATTTATATAAAAATAGCGTTTGCCATTCTACTTAGCTTATGTAGAATCGCATCGGCCACTGTCCCATGTTTTTCTTTATGCAACCACAAATGTTACTGTATCCCCAGTACACAGTAACATTTGTGGTTGCATAAAGAAAAACATGGGACAGTGGCCGATGCGATTCTACATAAGCTAAGTAGAATGGCAAACGCTATTTTTATATAAATTAAAGGGTATGATGCTAATCAACCTGTTATTGAAAAACAAACAAAATAAGATAATTAAGCAATACTAACTGATAAGATAAAAAAGTTGGCTATGGTCATTGATGTTAAATGTGCACTGGTTTGGGTGTAAGTTATTGACCCAATAAGAAGTGTTACAGCGAGTTGCTTGCAAAAGAGCTACAAACTTGCCGTTTATCTGAGACCACATTAAAGCCACGAATTAACAAAAAAAGAAAAAAATTAATTTAACGTTTTACTTACATATGGGAAACGCTTACCTATGGCAAACAAGTCATGAGGCTTGTTTAGCTTTTTAACGTGACCGCATGGTAATGTCTCATTGAGTCAGTAACCGCTGTGCGATGAGATGTGAATGTATTAATCAACCAATTCCTGCCTTCCAATTTCTCTTTACATACATGTCATAGAAATGGCAAGAGAGGAGGTGGTGTTCTAGCCATCTTCAAATCTGACCTCCATTTCAACCTTAAGGAAGCAACAAGTTCAACACTCCTAGATACTATCTCAATAGTAAATAATTGTTGTTCCTTCACTCTACTGTACCGCGCTCCTTCATCCAATTCAGATTCGCTATCAATGATAATTGACTTAGCCTCCAACTCACAGAACCCCCATATAACAAGTTGGGTTCTAGGAGACTTCAATCTACCATCTCTCCAAGACTCCCATGTAACAGCTTTTCTTGAAGCTTTACAGGTTTTAGGGTTTAACCAATTAATTAAAGATCCAAACCATGTTAAAGGTGGCATATTAGACCTAATATTTACAACTGAAACAACTGTCAACTCACCATCCATCTTGGATCTATCAATCAACCCAGTTCCATGGTCAGATCACAAACTAATTATATTCAAGGTTCCCCTTCCCAGATGTAACCAAAAGGAAGAAAGAGGTGTGTATGCCCTTACCAGTGCCCCCATGAGTAGATTTAAGCCATTTGACAAAGACTTAATCCTAAAAACAACACTTCCACTAACTAACTTACCAGAGTGCAGCCTTGATGATTTAGTTTCTAATTGGAATAATACGCTCAGTTCAATTGCCACATGTCCATCGACTAACAAATCTCAAAGCAAACGACACTCTGCTATCTGGTATTCATCTGAGCTGAAAGCCTCTCGCACAACCCTAAGGAAACTTGAGAGACGATGGCGACGCTCACACTCAGAAGTAGACAGAACTGCATATATCCTACATCTCACATCTCCTTTACCCTCCCCCACCTCTCTCCCCCTCTTAAGATCTTCCCTACATACGTCTTGTCCTGTCCTCCTCATTTTCTTTACTGTCCTTTTAAGATATTGTACATTTCCTTTCCTTTTCGTTGGCTATTGGCTTCTTTTATTGAATTTTTATTGTACACCGCCTTGGTTATTGTAGAAAGGCGGTTTTTATCAAATGGAATAAACATAAACATACCCTCTGCTTTCTATCTTTTAACCAGTTCCTGATCCACAATAGTACATTGCCTCCTATCCCATGACATTTTAATTTTGCCAAAGGTCTCTCATGAGGGACCTTGTCAAAAGCTTTCGGAAAGTCCAGATAAACTATATCAACCGGCTCACCTTTGTCTACCTGTTAATTCACACCTTCAAAAAAAATAACAGATTAGTAAGACAAGACCTTCCTTGGCTAAAGCAATGTTGGCTGTCTCCCATTAAATCATGACTATCTACATGTTCAGTAATTTTGTTCTTTATGATGGTTTCCACCATTTTTCCCAGTACTGACTTCAGGCTCATTTATTTATTTAACAATTCTTATATACCGCACTATTTGTTATCAGTGCGGTTTACATTTAACAAAGAATACTCAGATCAGAGAAGACTGGGTTTACATTATAACAGGGAATAGAACTTGGAGATCATAGGTAACTATTTACATATTGAAATATATCAAGATAGATGTGGAATACATAAAACTATATACATAGGGAATAATAGATGATGCTTAATCAGAGAGTATGTAAGATGCTGTAAGGCTGGCAAGAAAATGCTTGGGATTTGAGCGTTATGTTGTGTATGGGACTCTAGTAGGGGAAAGGGGATGGTTTCTTGGAGTCAGGGTAGCCGCTTGAGAGAAATGGAGCAGAAAGAGGTGGTGTTTTATTGCTTTCCGGAATTGTAGAAGGTCTCGGATCTCTCTGATTTCTGGAGGGAGGGCGTTCCAACATTTTGGTGCGTAGTGGGCAAAGGTTCTTCTCCTGCTTGTTTGTGAGCACTTTATGGAGTCTTTAGCAATAGTCAAGGTGTTGTCAGTTGCTGTCCTTCTGGCTCTAGTTTTTGGAGTAGGTGTGATCAGTTCCTTGAGAGAGTTGGGGGGCGATGTTGTTGAAAATTTTGAATGTTATTAGCAGAATCTTATATGTTAGCCTAGAGTATATCGGTAGCCAATGGAGCTCCTTAAGTATTGGTGTGATGTGGTCTGATCTGGCTAGACCACAGAGGACACGGGCGGCGGCGTTCATAGCTTGTTGGAGAGGATTAAGAGTGTTTTTTGGTAGGCCATACAAGATTAAGTTTGCGTAATCTAAATGAGGTAGAATGAGGGCCTGGAAGATGGTTCGGAAGTCGTTAGCAGGTAGCATAGGTTTGAGATGTCTCAGAGTTCTAATTTTGTTGTAGATAGACCTGGTGGTGTTTTTTATGTGTTCCTTGAAATCGAGATGTTGGTCCAGAGTAATGCCGAGATAGCGTATGGTCTTACGGCTTGGAAGCTCCGCATCTCTTACTCTTAGGATGGAGGGAGGAGAGAAGCTTTTGTTCCTTGATATGAAGAGTACCTCTGTTTTCTTGAAATTAATGTGGAGGTTTTGGGTAGTTAGCCAGTCTGTAATTGCGTTGAAGCAGTTGACAAGGTTGGTGAATTTCGGATGTTTGACTTTGAACGGGGTAAATAGCAAAACATCATCGGCGTAGATAAGAGTAGAAATGTTGAAGGATCAGATGATGTTACATATCGGCTGCATATATATATTAAAACAGCAGAGCCGATAGGGAGGAACCTTGTGGGACACCTTGTTGTTGGTGGAATGGTGCAGAGGTTTTAGAACCAACCCAGACATGTTGCCAGCGCTCCGATAGGTAAGATTTACACCACTCCCAGGCAAGGCAATGAATGCCCTTTTCTATAAGGCGGGTAAGTAGTTGGTTGTGATTGACTGAATCAAAGGCAGCTGAGATATCCAGGAAGATGAGAGCAAAACCATCTTCTGCGTTGTCAATTCCTCTATTCAGGGTGTTGGTGAGGGTGGTGAGCAGTGTTTCTATTCCATGCGATTCTCTAAAACCGTGCTGGCAGGGGTCGAGGGGTGCTGCTATGTCAATATGTTGTTGGATTTGTCTGTAGACGACCTTCTCGATTATTTTAGCGAGTAGAGGAATGCTCGAGATGGGTCGGTAAGATTCTGTCTTTGATGGGTCAAGTCTGCTGTTCTTTAGGAGGGGTCTTATTGAAGTTTGTTTGAGTAAAGAGAAGAATGAGCCAGTTGCAAAAGATAGACGGATGATGTTTAGTAGAATTGGGCTGAGTTCAACTCGAAGGGTCCTGATCCAGTGTGCTGGGCAGGGGTCGTTTGGGGCTGTAGGGGTGTTGATGCTGGCAATGAGGTCTTGGATATTCTTCTCTGCAGGAGGGATAAAATGTGTGAGTGAAGTTTGTGAGTTGAGAGTTAGGAAGAGAGGGGACACTGTTGGTGCTGGCTGAATACTTGCTGAGAGGGATTTGGCTTGAAGGAAGTCGGCATATGACTGGGGGGGAATTGGGACAAGTTGGGTGGGGGAGGGTTCCTTGGTAAGGGATTTCGCTAGGTTGAATAGGTCTCTAGGTTTATTGATTGAGCGCTGAAGGAGCTGGGCGTGGTATTCACTCATTCTGAGGTAGATTGTCTCACGGTGAGACTTCAGGAGTTCAAGGTAGGCTAATTTGTGGGTCAGGGATCGGGAGCGTCTCCACTTCCTCTCGTGCTTCCTGAGTTCGATGAGGGAGGCACGGAGTTCTGCTGAGAACCATGGAGCATGTTGTCTTCTACTTTTACATCTGTTGTGGGTTTCTGAATTGTTGGCGGATGTTGGGTAGGCGAATTCCTTCAATGCGTTGTTCCAGTTGGTGATTGCTTCTTCAAGGTTGGCAGACATCTGATGAAGGGTTGGAAGGACCTTTTTGGAAAATTCTTCTATGGCAAGAGGTCTGGGGCGTGGTGTGGTTGAGGGTCTAGAGGCATCACTATTTGGTGCAGGAACATGTTGCGAGGGTATTTGGAAAGTAATCAGGTTATGGTCGGACCAAGGGACAGGACTGATTGAAATATTGAAGTCCGAATTGTTGCTAGCTGCAGTGCTAGGAGAGAAGATTAGGTCTAATAAGTTTCCTTTTTGGTGCGTTGGGGCAGTCACCAATTGTTTGAATTGTAAATCTTGCATTGCATCAAGGAAGGCAGCTGCTTGGTCGGGTTTCAGGGATGGCAGGTTGAAGTCACCGAGTAGCCAATTGGGATTGCGTGGGTTGGCTGGGTTGCAGGCTAGGTCAATGAAGGTGGAGATGTCATCAGGAGGTGAGGAGGGGGCTCTATATATAAGGTTTATGGTGATGAATTTATTTGCTATGGAGAGGATGTCGGCATGTGTAGTACTCTTGGAGGAGAACAGTTGAAATTTTAGATCTGTTTTGGCTAGGATAAAGACCCCTCCGCCTTTGCGGTTGGATCTATGGCAGGTGTAAATGGAGAAATTAGGAGGGATAAGTTGATTTATAAGAGCAGCATCAGAATCAGATAGCCAGGATTCTGTCACCATGAGGAGGTCTAAGTTGTGAACGGCTATAAGATCAGTGATGACTGGCCATTTCTTGCGGACAGAGCGGGAGTTTATGAGTGCACATTTGAGGACTTGATGGTGGGTTGCTTTGGTGTATTTAGATTGAATAAGATCTACATACAAGAGGTATGAATGACGAGGCTGATGTGGTAGACCTGTGGCTGAGTGGAAGGGGTTTTCCTGTTTTTTTCTACCCAGATTGTAGATGGTGGGGATATGAGTGTGTCTGTCCACTAAGGCAAGGGATTTTTGTATGGCGTTTGCCAAGAGGAAGAGCATGGTAAGATTAAGTAATTGGTAGGCCATGGTGGTGGTGGTGGTATATGAGGGGCTGAGGCAAATTTTGCGGACTGGAGAGTTATGGCAATATAGAGTAGTTGCAAAGTTACAGAGTTATTGAGAATGACGTAGCAAACCACATTAAAGACTTACTAGAGTTGTAAATTACAGAGTAATAGAATTGTAGCAAGCAATAAACAGGTGAGAGCATAAGTGAAAGTTACTGGGTGAGAACTGTTATAATGTTACATAATTATTGCAAGATACAGGCTATTCGGTAGCATGGTTGCTAATAAACATTAATCCCACGGGAAAACATGAATGAGCTTCAATTAATAAGAGTACCTTGTTCTTTTAGAATCAAAATGCTCAGGTCAGTATGTGAGAGAGCTCCGAAAGACTTGCGAGGGAGACCAGAGCTGTGGCATTTCGTGCTGCACCTTCAGGCGCGGGAGAGCCGGCTGGCCCGTTGGTTTAAATGTTGCACATGGGAGATCACGTGACGCATGAGCGAGTGAGGACGAATCCTGACTCGCTCCGGGGCTGCCCCGAGTTATCTTTGTTGGAATCTTGTGTTTGGAGCACCGATTTGTGGAAGTTTTCGTGGGAGTGGAAGGGACGCGGAGCTGTTTCGAAAGAGCCGACGTTCGGCCCGCTACCATGCCGGTATCCCAAAAAAAAGAAAGGGAGAAGAGCGGGAAAGCAGGGCCCGCGGCGGCGATGATGTCGCAGCCGGCGTCCCCGGGAGCCGACAGTACTGCGTCTGCAACCGACGAAGTGGCAAGAGAGGTGGTCAAACTGCTCGACCCCAAATTCGACCAGCTACTAAAATAGTTGGATGCCATGGGGGATTCTCTCGCTGAGGCTGGTAAGCGCGTGGAGGAATTGGAGCACCGCGTGGCTACCATCGAAGAAGAGGAGGGACGCCGGGACGGCGTGGCCTCTGCCTGGGCAAAGCTGATAGAATCTTTGCAGGCGAAAGTAGAGGATCTCGAAAACAGATCCCGACGGAACAACCTTCGGATTGTTGGAGTCTCAGAGGACAAGACTGATTCTCAACTGGTGCCGTTTATTGAAGTCTGGCTGCTGGAGGAACTGGGCCTACAGGCCCTGGTCGGAGAGCTGCGAGTGGAACGTGCGCATAGGATTGGTCCCAGACCGGGGCTGCAGGGCCGGCCGAGAGTAGTCATTGCTAGGATTTTAAATTTCCAGCACAAACAACAGCTTCTGCAAGCTTACCGGCGCAAAGGCGGCTTGACTTACAATAACCAGAAGCTGCTTTTGTTTCAAGACTATTCTGCAGCCGTGGCAGCCAAGAGGAAAGAATTCTCTCCCCTGTGTGCCTCTCTGTTCCAGAGGAAAATTCGTTTCACGTTGGCTTACCCTGCGACCCTGAGAATTACCAAACAGGGCCAGGATCACTCTTTCACTACTGCGGGGGCTGCCAAGCTTTTTGTGGAGAGTCTGGAGCGTGAGTCCTTGGACACCAATAGTTCCTAACATTTCTCTGGACTGCTATGTTATTGAAGGAAGGGACATGATGTTTAGATTTTGGAGCAGGATATCAGATGTTTAATTTGATGATGGATATGGTAAAGATATGGGCTGCTGCGGGTCTGTCAGTGAGGGGTGGGGAGGGAGGCTGGAGCATATGATGAGAAAGGGTGTCTGTGCACATGGTGGGGCCCTAGACTGCTGAACTTAACTAGGGGAAAGCAGTTACACGACGGGGCAGCCCTGCAGCGGCACATTTGATCTCGATCCCGGCGATAGAGCTGGGGGTGGCATTGTGGTGGGGTGATGCAATGGGGACCGGGGAATTAGGGGGGAGGGGTTGGGGGGTAGGGGGGAAAGAAGAATGGGAGGGGGGTGTGTGTATGGGGGTGGCTGTGGATGGATGTAGAGGGATGGAGAGTGCATGACAGGGATGATGTGTGGGGGTTGTTACTGGCTGGGCGACTTGCAACAAGATGGGGGCCTGGGGCTATGGCTGGGAGGCCTGGGGCTTATACAGCAATGTATGGCTTGTGTGATGTGTCCAGACTCACAGTGTATTATGCCTGATGTCCGCATTGTAACTTGGAATGTGGGAGGGGTGAGCACGCCTGTTAAGCGGACTAAGATTCTGCAAGCCTTAAAGCGAGCGAAAGCCCAGATCGCCTTCCTGCAAGAGACGCATTTGAATGTGCAAGAGCATGCGAAGCTGAAGCGGGACTGGGTGGGGGAGGTGTACGCGGCCTCCTCGGGTGGGCGGAAGAAAGGAGTGGCCATGCTGGTAAGGAGGGGTACTCCGCTGGAGGTGTTACATGAGGATGCGGACCCCCAGGGTAGATATCTGTTTCTTCATGTAAAACTTCAGGGGGAAGAAGTTCTTTTGGGGAATATCTATGCACCTAATATTTATGATCACCTTTTCTTTAAGCAGGTGTTGGCTAAAGTGGGGCGGATTCCGCATATACCGGTTATTATAGCGGGGGATTTCAATTGCCCGCATGATCCGCGGCTGGACAGGCAACAGTCGAGACCTGAAGGAGGCAGGAGCAAGAAAGGCGTGAGTTACTTATGCAGGTTGGGACAGCTCATTGATGCCTGGAGGGTCCTACATGAAGGAGAAAGAGACTACACCCACCTGTCACGAGCTCATCAATCTTGGTCGCGGATTGATTATATTCTTGTCTCGAAGCCCTGTTTTGGTAGGGTGTTGGCGGTGGAGATTGACCCGGTGGTAGTTTCCGATCATGCCATGGTGCGGCTGGATTGGAAGGGGAAAGGGGGTGCGCCGCTGAAGTGGTCTTTTCCTAGGCACCTTTCGCACAGTGTCGCTTTTGCGGAATACTTGCGGCGGTGTTGGGAAGAGTATGTCCGGTTTAATGAGCACAGTATAGAGCGAGTGGCGGTTTTTTGGGAGGCAGGAAAGGCGGTGATGAGGGGTCATGTCATGGCTTATGTGGCCAAAGAACCTAAGAGAGTGAATGATGATGTTTTGAAGTTGTCTCAAGAACTACAGGCTATGAAGCAGTGGGATGTGCAGGGGTTAGGTGGACGCAGTAGGGCTGAGTATTTGGCCGTGCAAAAGCAGCTGAACCACGTGCTTCATGAACGGGCAGTATACTCGATGCAGTATTATCGTCATCAATTGTTCCGCTATGGTGACAAGACGGGGCATCTGCTTGCGAATTTGGTTAGAGAGGGAGGTGGCTCCTGGGTGATCGCTATTATGAAAGATAAAGAAGGGGTTCGGCGTATTTCTACTCAGGAAATTATGCAGGTTTTTCAACGGTTCTACCAAGATTTATATTCGGCAGAGGGGGGCAAGATTACCTTAGGGAGGACATTTTTGGAGTGGCTACAGTTGCCACAGTTGAGTGAGACGGACCTGCAAGAATTGAATGCAGAGATCTTGGGCTTGGAGATTCAGAAAGTTATCAAGGGGTCGTCGCCGCATAAGGCTCCTGGGCCGGACGGCTATGGAGCGGAATTTTACAAACTTTTAGAAATCCAGGTTACGCCTTCTTTGGCAGCGCTATACCAAGAAGTGCTGGAGGTGGGAGTTTTCCCGAGAGATATGCGTACCGCAGCGATCACTGTTCTCCCTAAAGCGGGGAAGGACCCAGAGGACCCGGCGTCGTATCGCCCCATTTCTTTAATCAATTTTGATATGAAAATCTTAGCGTCGGTGTTGGCGGCACGACTGCAGCGGTTTCTGCCGGGTTTGGTGGGGCCACACCAGTCCGGGTTTGTGAAGGGTAGAGGAGCATGCCTAAATATTAGCAAGGTTCTGATGGGTATGGAACTGTGCCAGATGCGAGACGAACCATTAATTTTGGTAAGTTTGGACGCCGAAAAGGCATTTGACCGTGTGTCTTGGTCTTACATGTTTGCGGCTCTCCAAAAGTTTGGGCTTACGGGTGCTTTCCTTAGTTGGATTCAAGCTTTAATTTGTGACCCTCTGGCTTGCGTGACTATGGGAGGCGAATTTTCGGATTCTTTCTCTCTCGAGAGAGGCACGAGGCAGGGCTGCCCTCTCTCCCCCTTGCTATTTGTTTTGCAACTGGAGCCGCTGTTTGTGTCTCTGGAGGACAATGACGCGATCCAGGGGATTCAATGGGGACGGAGTGGCATCAAAGTGAGTGCGTTTGCGGACGACATGCTCCTGTGTTTGCGGGACCCACAGACATCGTTAACAGTGGCTTTACAGCAGATTGAGGAGTTCGGGGCTTTCTCAGGACTGCGGGTTAATCGGTCTAAATCGATGGTGTTGGATGTGGGTGGGCGGTCTCGCTCTCACTGGCGCGGGGAGTTCCCGTTGTTGTGGGCGCCAGGGCAAATCTGATATTTGGGTGTGCAGATTCCAGAGGCTATCTCTCAACTCTATGCTGTTAATATAGGACCGCGTTTGGCGCAGACCATTGAGACGCTCAAAAGGTGGAGGGAGTTGCCTATTTCTTTGATGGGCCATATCGCATTGTTTAAAATGGTGGAGCTCCCCAGATGGTTATATTTGCTCCGTCACGCCCCACTTTGGATTAGCCGTAGGGATCTGGGTCTTTTGCAGACCCATTTGGGCAAGTTTTTGTGGCGCGGAAAGAAGGCCAGGATTGCGTTGGAGGTTCTGATGGGGCCGTTGGAGGGAGGTGGAGGGGGGGGGGGTTTGGTGTCGTTGCGGGACTATAATGTGGTTAGTCTGATACGGCCTCTCCGAGATCTATTGTTAGGTACGGCTGAAAACGATACCCCTTGAACTTGTAGATTAATTGTCTGCCCCGCAGCATAGGTTGGCTTTACTTCATAGTAGCAACAGGGGTCTACCTGAGTGGTGGAGGTCGTCGGTGTGTATGAAGGCGGTTAGGCAGGTGTGGCAGGTCTTGTGCCAGAAGCGGCGGCAGTCGTGGCGTAGAACGGACCTCCTCCCTATACGAGGCAATGCAGATTTTGTACCGGGTCGGCAAGCCTTGGTGGCTAGGTGGTGGGAGGAGTGTGGAGTGCACTGTATTGGACACTTGAGGATGGTCACGGTGCCGGAACTAGACTCGTTTCAGTCGTTGCGGCACCGATATGGGCTGCAAGCTACGGAGTTTTATTTTTATTTGCAGGTTCGTCATTATGTGCGCCAAGTGCAGAAAGAGGGGGGAGAGATCTTCGAATCAAGTAGTATGTTAACTTTGATGCAGAGTTTGGAAGTGAAGATTACGGTGCACGCCTTGCGGCGGGAGTTGGCGAGTTTTGGTTCAGGTAAGGCCCTCGAGACGTTAACTACTCGATGGCAGAGGGATGGGATGCCAAGCTTGACGACTGTGCAGTTGGTGGAGGCATTTACTGCAGTGAAAGGTTTGTCGGAATCTGTGCGTCTGCGTGAAGTACAATACCGATTTCTTTGGCGGTCATATGTGGCAGAGGCTTGGGCGGCCAAAGTTGGGATTATTTCGACAGCGCTGTGTCGTTTCTGTAAGAGGGAGACTGGAACATTTACACATCGCTTTTGGCTATGTGATCTTGTGCAGCGCTTCTGGCGGGCGGTGTGGGGTCAACTTTCTCGCTGGCTTGCCCGAGAGCTAGAGCCTCTCCCCGACTGTTGCCTGTTTGGATTGCGCATGCAGGGGGTGGCCCTGGGGAAATATCAGGGGCAGTTGCTGCAGTGAAGTATGGTGGTGGGGAAGCAATGTATTTTGTGTCACTGGCTCTCCGAGTCCCCTCTGGGGGTTTCGGAGTGGATGGGCCTGATGCTTGAGCTTAAGGTTCTGGAGGGACAGTCAGCCAAATTGCTTGGGCCGCGGCAACAGGACTTGTGGTGGGGGGGGGATTTGGGCACCTGTTCAGGAAGAGGGAAGGATATCTGGGTTGCCTGCACGTGTCGGTATGTCTACACCCTGACTTGGATGGGGGGCCTGATTGGTCTTTTAGGGGGGCTGCTGGGGTGTCCTTGGCATGCTGCTTCTTCTTCTTAGCGTCTGGTGGTTGTTAATGGAGCTTTGCTTAAGGGGATAGAGGCCTTCCTGGGTGATCTGGGGCGGTGTTGGTTGAGGTGAAGTACATCGGGTGGAGCTGCTTGAGAGTGATTGGCGGGTGAGCAGAGAATGACCGCCTGGGCTGAGTGTTCTTGTGAGTATGTTCCTGTCATGTGAAGGGTGGGGGGTGGAGTGCAGCGATCGTAGGCGCATGTTTGTGGGGGGTGGGGTTGGTAGGGTCTAGGGGTGGGGAGGAGGGGGTTCGGGTTGTTGTGCCTGTTGGTGTTATTAATATCCATCTGTTTTGGACAGCAGTGTGGTTTTGTTATATTTCTGGACTTATTTGTAAACTGCGTTGGCGCGGCCACATGTCTCAACATGGGAGTTGTAATGGGCTGGGGGGGGGGGGAGGGAGTGTGGGGAGGTTGCAAACCTTGCTGAGTTGTGTTTAGGTGACAAGCGCCATATGATTATGAGACTTGTATTCTTAATTCAAACTCAATAAAAATGATTTTCAATAAATGTTGCACATGTCTACCCCGATTGGGCGAGGAAGGCCGATGGGATGGCTGCAGCTCCACTTGCTGCTGGATACTCGATCCTCCGGAGAGGAGAGCTCAGTATGGTGGCAGGAGGAGTCCTCAGATGAGTACAATGAGTACAAAGTTACCGGCAACTCAGAATAGGTATGAATGGGCACTCTGGGAGTAGCTAGAATAAAGGATTGACACAGTCTCTGTTATTAAGATCGAGCCTGATGAAATCGATGATCTGCTGAGGATACTTGTGGGACTCGTATTTGGATCGTTGGATCATCAGGGCTGTAGCTGGAACGAGTCATGTTATTTTCATGGAATGCGTTGGTTCTCTTTGTTGCAGGTCTACTCCTAAGGGCCACGCCAAAGGGCCCTCTGGCGAGGCCCTCAGGCGCGGGCCCGCCTGGCGGCGGCTGCCTTTTAACGCTGGTGATTCCCTCCTCCCACAGCCCCGATTGGGCTGGAGGACTGCAGAGCACGACCCCGGTCGGGGAGCAGCAAGATGGAAGCTGCAAAGGGATTTCCCGCCGGCGGCGGCTGCCTTTTAACGCTGGTGATTCCCTCCTCCCACAGCCCCGATTGGGCTGGAGGACTGCAGAGCACGACCCCGGTCGGGGAGCAGCAAGATGGAAGCTGCAAAGGGATTTCCCGCCGGCGGCGGCTGCCTTTTAACGCTGGTGATTTCCCTCCTCCCACAGCCCCGATTGGGCTGGAGGACTGCAGAGCACGACCCCGGTCGGGGAGCAGCAAGATGGAAGCTGCAAAGGGATTTCCCGCCGGCGGCGGCTGCCTTTTAACGCTGGTGATTCCCTCCTCCCACAGCCCCGATTGGGCTGGAGGACTGCAGAGCACGACCCCGGTCGGGGGAGCAGCAGCAAGATGGAAGCTGCAAAGGGATTTCCCGCCGGCGGCGGCTGCCTTTTAACGCTGGTGATTCCCTCCTCCCACAGCCCCGATTGGGCTGGAGGACTGCAGAGCACGACCCCGGTCGGGGAGCAGCAAGATGGAAGCTGCAAAGGGATTTCCCGCCGGCGGCGGCTGCCTTTTAACGCTGGTGACTCCCTCCTCCCACAGCCCCGATTGGGCTGGAGGACTGCAGAGCACGACCAGTCTGTAGTTTCCCGGATTACCCCTAGAACCCTTTTTAAAAATTAGCGTTACATTGGCCATCCTCCAATCTTCGTTGGAAACGCGGTTAACCACGCATGCTTGCCCATCTTCCCACCTGGGGAAGCCATCAGTCTTCTCTTTTCTGCAGAGCCCTCCAGATGTCTGTCCGTGTCCTGGAATTTAGTTGATTTTGTCTTGGCTGGTTCCATTCTCTTTTTCTCTCTTTTTGGGTTATATGTTTTTTTGGTGTCTTTCTGCCCAATTCCGGAAGTGTTGTTACCTAAGCATTGTGTTTTTCGGGGAGGGCGGGGGGCTCTTTTCTTCTTTTTTGATGTTCGGGTTTTTTCTCTCATGCCACCCATCCCCCGGTCAGTTAGGATGTTGGGGTCCATTGACGTGGCGGAGGTTGTCTTCCCGACCATGTCCAAGACGCCCAGTGGCTTTAAGAAATGCTCCTGGTGTGGTCGGACCAACTCCACGATGGACCACTACAACTGATGCCTTCAATGCCTCAGGCACGACCATGAGCCCTCGACCTGCACTCTCTGTTTACAGATGTCGCTCAAAGGGCTGAAGAAACAGGAATAGCAGTGGGAATCGCTGTTCGGTTCCAAGGCATTGGCATCAACTCCTGCTTCGACACCCTCGAAGGCCCCCATGAAGACTTTTGCTTCGTAGAGAGAGTCAGCATTGGTGCCAATGGCTGTGCTGCCAGTTCTTCTGGGTCCTCTTTAATAATAGTTTATGAACTTTTCCTCCGGGAACTTGTCCAAACCTTTTTTTAAGCCCAGATACATTAACAGTTTATACTACATCCTCTGGTAACAAATTCCAGAATTTGATTACGCATTGAGTGAAAACATATTTTCTCTTAGAAACATAGCGGCAGAAAAAGACCACATGGCCTATCTAGTCTGCCCTTGCATATCAACCACTACAATATTCCCCTTTTTTCCTTTAGAGATACTCTGTGTTTGTCCCATGCTTTTTTGAATTCAGATACTGTCCTCATCTCTACCACCTCCACTGGGAGACTATGCCACACATCTACCACTCTTTCCGTAAAGAAATATTTTTGCATTTTACTCCTGAGTCTATCCCCTTTCACCCTCATCCTATGTCCCCTAGTAGCAGAGCTTGCTTTCAATCAAAACAGGCTCTCCCCCTGTGCATTTATGCCACAGAGGTATTTAAACGTCTCAATCATATCATCTCTATCTCTCCTTTCCTCTAAAGCAGGGGTCTCAAACACGCGTCCCGCGGGCCGCATGCAGCCCGCGAGAGAACGTTGTGCGGCCCGCGACGGAGGGAAACAAAAAAGCCTTGCTTCTGCTGCTGCCGTTGCCGCCGTGGCAGCGCCAGAATCGACTGTCAATTTTTTTTTTTAAAAAACTGGTTTCTGCTGCTCAAGCAGCAAAATCAGCTGTCCCTGCGGCCGCGGCCCCGTCCTCTCTGCCCGGAGATCCCTGAGTGTGCTCCATCAGCGGGTGCTTTTCAAGCCGCGAAGAGAGTATTCCCCTCTCGCCAGGCTTGAAAAGTGAATAGGCTTAAGCCGCGCGAGAGGGAAATACTCTCTTCGCGGCTTAAAAAGCACGCCGCTGATGAAGCACACTCAGGGCTCTCCGTGCAGAGGGGAAGGGGCCGCGGGACAGCTGATTTTCTGCTGCAGCAGCAGAAGCCTGGTGGTTTTTTTATTTACCTGGGGGGGGGGTGTAGGACTGGAAATGGGCTATTGGCAGGGGGGGTTATGACTGGAAATGGGCTATTAGCAGGGGGGTTATGATTGGAAATGGGCTATTGGCAGGGGGGGTTATGACTGGAAATGGGCTATGGTGGGGGCTAGGACTAGAAATGGGCAGATGGGGGTTAGGACTGGAGGTGGGCTGATTGGGGGGTTAGGACTGGTAATGGCCTATGAGGGGAGGTAAGACTGCAAGTGGGCTATGGGGGGACTAGGACTGGTAATGGGCTATGGGGGGGGTAAGACTGAAAATGTGGTGATAGGGGGTAAAACTGGAAGTGCGCTATGGGGAGGTTAGGACTGGTAATGGGCTATGGGGAGGTTACGACTGGTAATGGCCTATGGGGGGTCTAGGACTGGTAATGGGCTGGGGGGGGGGTTGCTAGGACTGGAAATAGGCTGAGTGGAAGGGGGGCTTGAACTGCAAATGGCTGATGGGGAGGGGGAATGGAAATGGGCTGTGAGGGGAGGGAGCTAGGATTGGAAATGGGCTGATGGGGGGCTAGGATTGGAAATGGGCTGATGGTGAGGCTAGGATAGGACTGGAAATGGACTGATGCAGGGACTAGAAGGGAGCGGATGCTGGGTGGGGCTGGAACTAGAAGGGAGCTGATGTTGGGGGAGGATTAGAATGGGATGGAGCTGGGAAAGTGAAATGGAAAGGGGAAAAATATTTTGTCTGGGAGAGAAGACAAATCTACAATTGGCCAGGTATTGGGAGAGTAAGTGGGGATTGAGGATGGAGGGGTAAAATTTGAATGGATGAAATAGGAATGAGGAAAGAGAAAAAGGAGAAAGATTAGTATGTTAAAGCAGATGTAGAGAGAGAATGGAAAAAAAAACTAGGAGAGAAGAAAGGGCAAATGGACAGCAGACGATGGAGAGTTAGCAGAAGACATGAAGAAACCAGAAGAAAGTGGCTGGAACAATTGCAACTGAAAAAAATGCACAAAAGGTAGAAAAATATCTCTTTATTTTGAATTTATTAACTGGAATATGTCAGCTCTGGGAAATGTGCATCATTAATGTTTGTGCTTTGTTTAGTACAAGAGGAAATTAATTTATAGTTTTATTTCTACAGTTTTGTTGTACATTCCAAGTTTGGCTTTTGGGGTTCCCAGTTTAATTGTCTTCCTGTTTCTAAATCTTTTAGTCTTTCTTTATCCATACTCATTAAAGAGGCATGTTTACTAAAAGTTAGTGTATGGTAACATTATGCAAATATTTATGCAAATGAGGCCCCTTATGCAAATGAGGCTGGGCGTCTTATGCGGCTCCCGGGTTACTTTACAAGTCCTCATTTGGCCCTCAAAGCAATTTGAGTTTGAGACCCCTGCTCTAAAGTATACATATTAAGATCCTTAAGTCTGTCCTCATATGCTTTATAACAAAGACCACTAACCATTTTAGTAGCCACTCTCTGCACCAAATCCAACCTGTTTATATCCTTTTGAAGGTGTGGTCTCCAGAATTGCACACAATACTCTAAATGAGATCACACCAAATATTTATACAGAGGCACTATCACCTCCTTTCTTCTGCTGGTCATTCCTCTCCCTATGCATCCAAGCATCCTTCTATCTATTGCCATCGCCTTTTCTACCTGTTTAGCTACTTTAAGACACAATCATGCCTAGATCCCGCTATTCTTTTGTAGATAGAAGTACTTCACCCCCTATACTATATCGCTCCCTTGGATTGCTGCAGCCCAAATGAATGACCTTGCATTTGTTAACATTAAATATTATTCTTCAAGCTTAGTGAGATCCCTTCTCATGCTATCTACACCTTCCTGGATGTCTATCGCATATTTTGGTATCATCCGCAAAGAGGCAAATGTTACTTAACAGCCCTTCCACAATATCACTAACAAAGATGATAAAAAGAAACTGACCAAGGACAGACTCCTGGGGCACACCACTAGTAACCTCCTTCTCCTCAGAGTGAGCTCCATTTAACTGTACCTTTTGTCGCCTCCCACTCAACCAATTTCTAACACAAGCATTAACTTTAGGGTCCATCCCCAAGGTGCTCAGTTTGTTTATAAGTTGCCTGTGAGGAACGGTGTCAAAGGCTTTACTGAAATCTAAATATACCACATCTAGGGCTCTCCCTCGGTCCAACTCCCTGGTCACACAGTCAAAGAAATCAATCAGATTTGTCTGACAAGACCTGCCTCTGGTGAATCCATGCTGCCTTGGATCTGGTAATCCGTTGGACTCCAGAAACCTCACTATTTTTTCTTTCAGCATTGCTTCCAATAATTTACTCATCACCAAAGTTAAACAAACCGGCCTGTAGTTTTCAACCACATTCTTACTTCTGCTTTTGTGTAAAGAGACCTCATGTGCCTTTTTCCAGTCCTCTGGCACCACTCCCAACTCCAACGAGGCATTGAAAAGGTCAGTCAGTGGAGCTGCTAGAATGTCCCCAAGTTCCCTCAGTATTCTAGGGTGTATCCCATCCGGTCCCATCGCTTTGTCTACTTTAAGTTTCTCTAGTTTCTCACAAACACAATCTTCTGAAAATTGTTCAAGATGCCCCTCACTTCTGTTCCTGTTTGTGGGTGTTTTCTGAGAGCCTTCTCCAGGTTGTTCATCTGTGAACATAGAACAGAAATATTTGTTAAGCAATTCCACTTTATCCTCATCAGCTTCTGCATATTCCTCCCCTTCACTCTTGAGTCTGACAATATCACTTTTGCCCTTCCTCTTCTCACTAACATATCTGAAAAATGTCTTATCCCCCCATTTTATTGCATTGGCTATTTCCTGCTCTTTTTGAATCTTTACTTTCTTGACTACTTTGCTAGCTTCTCTAAGTTTTTCCAAATATAGATGCCTGTCTTCCTCTCTTTGTGATCTCTTGTATTTCATGAAGGCCTCTCTTTTTTTCACCTTTTCAGCTACTTCTTTCAAAAATCATAGTGGTCTCCTTTTCCTTTTACCTTTATTTAACATTTTAGCAAAAAGGTTGATTGCCCTTACAATATCCCCTTTCAGTTTTGCCCACTGTTTTTCTACATCCCCCAGCTGTTCCTATCCTGCTAATGACTCTCTGAGGTATTGTCCCATCTTTGCAATGTTAGTTTTCCTAAAATCTAAGACCCTCATTTTTGAATGAATTTTAGCAGTTCTAGTCCTAATACTGAACCACACTATCTGGTGATCACTAGATGCAAAATGATCTTCCACTGTAACATCAGAAACACTTTCACCATTGGTAAGCACCAAGCCCAGTATGGCCCCTTCAAGTGTGGGTTCTGTTACCAGTTGCCTGAATAGTTCTCACTGTAGTTCTCACTGTAGTTCTCACTGTTCTCTTGCACCAGATCTGGTGTTCCACTAAGAACTAAGTCATCCACAAACTAAAAGATGGATTTGGCCCCCCTTCCCTCCAAAGCAGCAGACCCAGTCTGCTGGCATGAGGGAGAAAGCCTGTGGTCAGGAACTGCTGGTGGTAGGCCCCAGTTCCCGCCAGCATGAAGATCGGAACTGTGATATTTCGATGCCAGTGGGAGTCCTATGTCCCACTGGCGTGAATAGCGGCGTTGTAGTTGAAGATGCTAGCGGCAGACCCTATGTCCTGCTGGTGTGAAAAGGGTGGTTGCAGCCAGGCTGACAAAGGTGGAATGGGCTGGGTAAAGGGGTGGAGCATAAAGAGAAGGGGTGTGATTAGAGGGGGGAGGCAAGGAATAAATGAGAGACTGGGTGGGACTAGACAGGAAGGAGAGAAAAGAGAGGTGGAGCATTGGGGAGGGGCAGGGTTAGAGGAGGGACTGAGACTTGAAATAGTCTCAGTGAAGGGGTAAAAGGCAGGGGAAGGACAGTGCAAAGTTTGTTGGGATCGGAGATGGAGAGTGCACGGCTGAAAGAAAGGAAGGAGAGAGCGTGCAGGAGGGAGGCTACCACCATGACATGTGCACATGCAAGTATCCCCCAACCCCCACAATGACACACACATGCATGCACCTGCGGCAGGACAAAACGATAAGATATATTATGTTATGCTCATTATGCCTAGGGGAAAGTCTGCCATTAGTCCCTCATCCGCAGGTTCGGTGGGACCTTCTGGTAATGAGCCAGGAGAGAGAGACAATGTTCTGTGGTGATATATATTAGATTTTATTATGGATAGAAAACAGACATTATTAGATTAACATTGCATTGTAATTAGGTTCTTGTAACAGCACTATGATTACATAGTAGCAATAAATCACTGATTAGCAACCAGAGGTCGCAGACTCACTCTGCACTTAGAAATAGTACAGGAAAGAGCTATCTGACTAATTCCAACCCCCCCCCCCAAATGAAGACATAAGACCAGTATCTTAGCTGTACTAGGTGGGGGGGGGGGGGACGTATGCAGCTGGGGTCCAAGACAGTCTCCAAAACAGCATGAGGCATTTAAGTAAGCTATGCTGTCTTGAATGGTAGGAGAAAAGACGCCGTGAGAGCATAGAACCTTACAGGTGCCTGTGGGAGTCTTGTATTATCTCACAGGGTTGGTGGAACATCCTTGGAATAACACAGAGTTTCTTTGTGCTTATAGAAGCAGCAAGAAAAGAAAAGGCCAAATGGCCCTCGGTTCTTCTGTGCATACTATATTATTCTTTGTGATGAGTCCTTATCATATTTTAGAGATTGGTTGGCATGAGATACTGCAAGGTGTCTCAGCGAATCAGGAGGTAGTCATCAGACAACCGGTTATCTGTTAAGTGCTTTATATTACACTTAATCAGAACTTTAACCCCCCACACACCCTACTCAAAATTCACATAAACAACACTGAACTGGAAGTAAAACAGGAAGTCATATATTTAGGAGTTATCATTGATCAAGCCTTAAACATGTGCTCACACATAAAATCCATTACTAAAAATGATTCAGCAACTCAAACCGCTCCTGAAAAGCCATGACTTCCGTACAGTCCTGCAAGCCCTCATAACCCCACATATCGATGACTGTAATAGTATTATTCAAAGTCTACCCAAAAAAACCCACAGAGCAACTTCAAATGGCCCAATACCTAACAGCACGGATAATCTTCAACGCCCACCACAAGGATCACATTACCCCTTTACTATATAACCTCCACTGGCTTCCCATCGCATCCAGAATTAAATACAAATATATCGTGATGGTATTTAAACTATATATTACAATCACTCCTTCCTACTTATCTTCTGTATTATACTTACCTGATCCCACAAGAATGAGAAGATCCAGCTCTCAGAATATCTTAACCATTCTCACACACATTGGCAGTATAAATAGTTACCAACTCAAGGGCATTTGTATATGTCGCCCTCCCTGACAACATAAGAACAATTAAAGATCTAATGTTTCACAAAGCACTCAAGACTCACCTCTTCACCCAACACAATGCCTTACCACTTTGAATCAACAATCTCAAACAACCTAACTCACCATCTGCCCAACAAACATTTAACAACCCATGAAACACTCCTAATCCCCTAAAATACACACCATTATAAAGATACACAATGCCAAGGTGACACTTCCTCACCTCCGTTTATCCTTAATTACATTACAAAGTTGATAAAATGTTTTGTTTGTTCAGCAAGTCTCTTGTAGTTAACTGTGTCCAATGTCTCTGGTAGGTCCCAGATTCTGATGTTACGACACCAGGATCTATTTTCCAGATCTTCCAAATTCAATGAGAACTCCTCATTCAATTTTGTTAAGCCCTGCACTTCCTCTTTGTGCTCCATTCCCAGTTGTCCATTTGAGTTTCTACCTCATCCACCCACTGGCTCACCTCGCTGAGGTCTGATCTCAAGGCCCCCATCCAAGCTTCTGCTTCCTCCTTAAAGGGTGCTCTCAAGATCTCCAAACCACTGCTTGATCTCACTGTGCAATTCTGCCATTTCACTCAACTTATCACTCTGCTTGGGCTGCCCAGTCTATACGCCATCCACTTTTGTGCTCTCTTTGCCAGCCGCAATTGTGCTTGGCCCTGTCACTAGCATTGCAGTGTTGTACGCAAAGGCTTTTAAATCAACAGGCCCCTTTTTTGCCACCATACATTCAATGGGGAAAGGGGTTATACTTCAGCCCTGTCAGTAGCCCACGGAATGCCGTACAATGCTTTAAGTCAGGAGTTTGCATGAACACCCACCATGAGCTCCGGTTTTAGGCCGCCGTTCAGTTCAGTGACATCACTTCCTCCTCGCACCTGGTTTAGTGCATGTTTTTGTCCACTTGCACACCTGTTTTATAAAGTATGCACGTGCCTTATAAAATAGGCTTGAAAACTTAATCTTGACGACCCTTATAAAATGATCCTCATAGAATGTAATTTTATCCTAGCATATCTTAAGGTGCAATGACTTGCACCAGCCTAATTTTTGCAAGTACACAAACAAATTGTATTCTATAACCCATGCATGTATATAGTGTTCTGCCTACACTGATGGTTTTTCGCCAGTTGTTTTGCCTTGTTCTACATTGGGGTTGGAACTCTGGACTGTTTATGTACCTGTTTCTGGGAAACAGGTTAGTGAGATGATTATATCTTTGAATAATATGTTTGGTCATTTGGATTATTGTCCAATTCGATTTAAGTCATTTCAGGATGATCTGTGTCCTTCTATCCTGGATATTGTGAACAAATCTTTTGCTGAAGGCATTGTTATTTATTTATTTATTTATTTATTTAGTATACATTTGTATACCGCTACTTCCAGCGATCAGCAGTGGTTTTGATTACAGATTGGAAATTGTCAAATCATGACAGGAAATTTTTTTTTTGAGGTATAAACACATTGATTAGACAGGAAAGCACAGCACACAGAGAACTATTTTACAGGGAACATGGGCTATGGAGGGTTAAGTGGCTTGCCCAAGACCACAAGGAGCACCTGTGGGACTAGAAACCCCAGTCCTTCCGGCCCAAGGTTGCTGTCCTCTAGTGGGATTTGAACCCCCGACCTTCCGGCCCGAAGTACCTTGTCCCAACCACTAGGCCACTCCTCCACTCCTAAGAGTATGTGTTAGTACAATTCTTAAGTCTACTTTACCGGACAAGAGTGACCTGTTGAATTATCATCCGTTTTTTTCTATTTCTTTCTTAGCTAAGGTACTAGAAAAACGTGTGTTGATTCAGCTTTAAGAGTATGTGGATAGTCATTCACTGCTTGATCCCTGTCAATTTGGGTTTCGGCCCTGTTATAATACTGAGGGGTTTGAACAAGGTACATCGTTTTTCTTGGTTTTGTTGGATGTATCGGCTGCATTCAGTAGTGTGAGTCATAGTTTGCTATTTCAGAGACTTCACTCTTTTGGCATTGCTGAGATGGTCTGGGCCCTTTCTGACTGACAGAATGGCTTAGGCATGAGTTGCTGGTAAAATATCATCTTGGTTCCAGTATTCTATGGGAGTTCCACAGGGTTCGGCGCTGTCTGCAATGTTTAATCTTTATACGGTTCCGCTTTGTAAAATATTGGCTGGGTTAGATCTTCAATATTGTTTATAGGCAGATGATATTCTGTTTGCGGTTCCTGTCTTGACTTCTCTTTCTGATACTATCGCACGGGTGGTTGCCTGTATGGATGTTGTAAAAAACGACTTGTCTCAGAATAGACTGGCTTTGAAGATCTCTAAAACGGAGATGATTTGCTTGAGTAGGGCACCTCCTCCTTCTTTACCTCTGGGCTGGGCAGGGTTGACTCGTGCACTAGGTGGGCTAATCAGCCGCAGGGCCTGCCACCCCTGCATGCTGAGCCACCCCCTGCCACATTCTGAGCCTGTCACTGCCCCCGCTGCCACTGATTCTGGTGGCAAGGTTGGGTCAACGGCAGCAGTCTGCAGCAGGCCATGTGCTTCGGCACTCATGGCCTGCTGCTTCTGACCCCCCTCCCCCAAGTTGTGTCGGAGATGAGATAAAAAGTGACAAGCCATGTGGCCTGCCACTACCAGCACCACTGCTAAGCCGAGCTCCTCCCCTGACTGCACTACTGGAATCAGCAGCAGTGGGGGGTGGGGGCCGCAGCATGGCTCAGCACGGGGGGGGGGGGCACTCCTCTCTCTCCTTCTCCACATACACCCAACTGATAGCTAAAACCTGCTGTTTCTTTCTCTTAAAACATCAACAAAATTTGCCCATTCCTTTCTGAACACACTACTAAGACACTTATTCACTCCTTAGTCACCTCCATCTAGACTATTGTAACCTGCTCTTTGCTAGTCTCCCTCTAAGTTATCTCTCTCCCCTTCAATCTGTTCAACACTGCTGCGCGGCTAATCTTCCGCCAGCCTCGTCATGCCCATATCGCACCTCTTCTCAAGTTTCTTCATTGGCTTCTTATCCATTTCTGCATCCAGTTCAAACTTCTCCTGCTGAGCTATAAGTGCATTCACTCTGCAGCTCCTCACTACCTCTCTTCTCTTTCCTTACACCCCCCCTCCCCTCGGGAACTCCGCTCTTCTGGCAGACTGCTTCTGTCTGTGCCCTTCTCTTCTATTGCTAACTCCAGACTTCGCTCCTTTCACTTTGCTGCTCCTTATGCCTGGAACAAACTACCTGAATCTGTACGTTAGGTGCTTTCGCTGACACTTTTCAGATCCAGGCTGAAAACTCACCTCTTCGCTGCTTTCAGATCTTGACTCAACTGATGTCCTTTGTGTTTCCTTGCCATTCCCCCTAGATGTATCCCATGTCTACAGCTACAGTGTTGTCTGTCTCTATTAGACTGTAAGCTCTGATGAGCAGGGATCGTCTTTTACATGTGTCTTTGCAGCACTGTGTACGCCTCGTAGTGCTATACCAATATTCAGTAGTAGCAGTGGTGGTTGGTGCTCCCTTGAGCTGGAAAGGGTGAGTGTTTTGGTGGCTTTTGGACAAAAGTTATAAAGTGATAAAACAGATATAGTTAGTGGATGCAGGTGTCTTGTTTTATTGTCTGGATTTTGTTTGTGATGATGTTTCTATGTATTTTAGTTTGTGATTTTGTGATTATGTATTCTATATTGTAAACCATCTAGATAATTGGTGTGGTATATTAAAGTTTTGAATAAATAATAAATGCCCTGGCTATGTGCATGTCCACAATTGCATGTGCATACTTTTACGCTAGTTGATATTTTATAAGAGGCCACCTAGGCATGTAAATGACTAAAATATTGACATTTAGGCACATTGTTAGCAGCTAAAATAGGTGTCTGCTTATAAAATGATCCCCAGAGCATGCGCCGTCCAAATTAGACTTTCAAGCTATAGCTGCTTTTTGTGCAGCACATGCGGACATCTAAGTTGTGCAGCCCCCAGAATGCCCCAAATTCTGTCCCCCGTTTTGGATGGTTACTTCTGACTGTATAACATTTTATATATCCAAAATTATCCATTCAGGAATGTTTTTTTTAAAAAAGCACTTATGTAGCTAATGCCACCATCAACTATCTAAGTGCTTTTAAATATTGACTCAAGCACATAACATCAATGTACCAAGAAGTGATGAAGACGCCTTTCTGAGACTCACGTGCTTCTTTTATACCCAGAATGCAAGGAGGTCATCGACATGGTCATACCGGAATGCGACCGTTCCCAGGATCTGCGCAAGACTATCAGAGAACACATGAAAGAAGCGATCGCCTTACAGGAAGCATTAAACAAATCTGTCAATGACAACCTGAAACAAAAAACCGTGGAAACATTAGCTCTCAAGGTACAGTGCCCCACCCCGCCCCTTTCTGGATGGCAGCGGGAGAGAAGAGGCACGCCTGATGTGCAAGTCACTGGCACGCTAAGCTGATCTGTCCCTCCCTGCTCTGATGCCGTGTCAGAGGAAGTAGGGACCAGACCTGCTTAGCGTGCCATGAGAAGGCTTAAGTGGTGCATTTCAGCTGTCTGCTACCACCACTTTTTCTTCTCTTGATGGCAGCAGGCAATGGCAGACAGCTGAAATTTATTCATTTAACAGGTTTTTTATACTACTTAATCATTTCAAAGTGGTTTACATTGAAACTTAAACTTGGTAATGTACATTAAACAGGGATATTGATAACTTGTTTTTTTCTGAGGCAATGGAGAGTTAAGTGACTTGCCAAAGGCCACAAGGAGTGCTAGTGGTAATCAAACCCTGGTTCCCAAGCCAGTGCTCTAACCATTAGGCTACTCCTCCACTCCACTCCAAATGCGCCCCTTAAGCCTTTGTGCCCTGTGCTCGCACAGAGCTAGGTCCGGTCCTACAAAGTAAAGAGTGTATTTCCAATCCTTTGGATTCCTACAACTAGCATACAAAGTAGAGTCCACATTAACACAAGGAACATAAATTCAAGTGCTTACTGTCTTTCTTCCATTTATTTATTTAGCAAAGCTTATATACTGCTTTTCTCTAGGTCAAAGCAGTGTACATTCAGGTATAGTATATATTTCCCTTGTTCCTGAAGGGTTCACAATCTACATTTTTTTGTACCTGAGGCAATGGAGAATTAAGTGGCTTGCCCAGGACCACAAGTGGGACTAGAAACCCCACTCCCTCTGGCCCAAGGTTGCTGTTCTCCAATTGGATTTGAACCTCCAGCCAGAGGCAACTTGCCGCAACCACTAGGCCATTCCTCCCTCGCCACAAACATGCACACAACAACTAGAAAGAGAACCAAATCTCAGACCTTCCATAATCTCCTTGAACACAGGCACAAAAAACAGAGCTTGACTTTAGTCCTTGCACTTTGTCTTCAACTACTTTCCCCCTCCCCCAACACAGAGACACAAGATAAAAAAGCCTAATCGCCATCCTTGCTCTTGCCCACCTGTCACACAGTCGCTGCCAATGCTAAAGCTTTCTGGTTTTTCTAAGTACAAGGGAGATGTACGTTCATAAAGTTTCGTTTTGATCAGATTCCTGTGGTGCTGTCATAATTTTCTGTCCTTGTGTTATGCCCTTTTAGGGACAACTTCATCTAACATCAGGTGAATTGCGGAAGTCAAAGTATTACTGCCAGCGTCTCTATGATGACATGGATACAACCCATGGATTTGCTCTAGTAAGTGAAGGGACGATAGTCAGGTCTAATTTTCACTTTTGCCAGTGCTCAAGACTTGTGGGTTCCACATGCATTAACACCAAAGTCAGCTGTCTCTGGTACTCATGGCATAATGCAAAACTGCTTTGTTTTCTGGTTATTCAAGACATTCAAACTAGTCAGTTCAAAAATTCCTGCTTTCTCATGTACAAAGTTTATTCAATTAGAAAAAGATTATCTGAAATTTAGATGCTCGGTAAAATATAGAAATGTTCAAATCTGCTTTTTAATTTTTTTTAATTTACTGTGTCCTAATCAGGGCTGGTGCAAGGGTAAGAGGTGCCTTAGGTGAACCTCGTTCCCAGCGCCACACCTGCTGCCACTGTTGCCCTTCTCCAGGAAGTGGAATTGGAGGGGGTGGAAGTGTGAATGGCACTGCAGCCCCGAAAGAGAAGGTAACTTTGGTGCCATTGTTTCTTTTTACATGTATTGCTGTCGCTGCACATTCCGGAGAGGGAAATCAGCAGTGGAAATGGACATCCGCCGATCATTGGTGTTCTAGGCAGCCACATAGTTCGTCTAAGGGTTGCTCCGACCCTGGTCATAATTGTTAGCTTATTTTTTAATGCTCTGGTATGTTTTTTTATTATTAGTTTTAATTTTGCTTCCTTTTTGTCTAGCAGACCAGTCTAGAATGCATGGGTTGTGATCAACTAGAAAATGAAGACAGAAATTTGAGAACCTTAGTATTCTCCAAGAACAAGCAGGAAGTCAGTCCTTATATATGGGTGATGTTGGTACTGACAGAACCCGTGCAGAGCTTTTCCCCAGCTTTCCAAGAAAGTCTTTGGGAATGCTACCTCACATGCATGGTCCCCTTCCCGCCCAAGGGTGCCATCTTGCTCGGTCTCCTTTTTTCCATAGAGTCCAATGGAAGCTTGTCCTGTTTCCCCGGAAAAATCCTCTAAAAATTATCTTAAAACTTGTTTTTTTTCTGGTTTGCATACCAGTTCCTCTTCCCGCCTCGAGCCGCCACCATACCCGACACTGTCCTCGGCTTTCCCTTCTTTTTGCTTGCCTCGACTGGCGTTCGCACCATTTTTCGCCCAGGGGTCGTTGACCCCAGCCAGATGTCTCCCACCATGTCTCCTGGTGGGTTCAAAAAATATGATTGCTGCAGTCAAATCATGTCTGTTACAGACACCCATGACTGCTGCTTGCACTGCCTCGGTCCGGACCACGACAGTACCACCTGTGACCTGTGTCTGACCATGATTCCGAGAACCAACAAGAAAAGTTCGGAGTTGCAGGAGAAGATGTTCCCGCGGTCCGGCTCAGCCCCAGCTTCCCTGATGTTGAGCCCCAAGCCGAGCACCTCCCGTAAGGCCCGGGCGTCTTCGGAGTCCTGCAGTGGCAGCTCCTCTGGCAAGACCCCGGACCCTGGCAAGAAAAAGAAAAAAATCCTCGAAGCCAGTTGAGGTTCCACTGGCGAAACCCCCTGGCAAAGTCCAGCAGTGGGATTTGGGCGACTCCGAGCAGCGCCCTAAGCGGGAGTCCTCGGCCAATGGTGACCATGTGAGGCTCCCCTACTCATCGAGTAGCACTCTCAAAAGTGCTGGCGCCAAGCCCAAAACCCTCAGTGCCCACGTCGAAAGCTGCAGAGCCTTCTGACATAGAGGCCAGAATGGCGGCCCTGCAGCAAAATGTCTCTGCCATCCTGGCCATGCAGCAGGTGATGATGTCAAGTTCATCCACATCATCTGCCCCGACGATCGGGCCCTTGACTATGGCGGCATCCCTCGGTGTTGAGCCAGGCCCTGAGCGCCATCGGCCTCAGGCAAATCCTCAGCACTGATCGAGGTTCCTGTCATGATCCTTGGGGATTCGGTCCTCCACAGCTAGTTTTCGGAAGTCTGACCTGAGACCCCCGGGGGATCTCGATTCCTCGGGATGGGTCTCGAGGCAAGGACAACCTCAGACTCCTCACACCCTCTGGCTCCAACTGGGAGACCGATATTGAGGTCTTGCCTGAGACCTCTCGGCACCAAGATGTCCCTTCAGAGCCATCTCCCTCGGAGCCCCGGCGCCATTCCCCACCCGAGGATGTAGCCTTCCACAACTTAGTGCAGGATATGGTCTGGGCCCTCTTGATCCCGACCGAGTCTGAGGAGGATCCGCGCACCGAAGAACTGGAGATCCTCCAGTATGAGTCCCCGCCAAAGGAGGCTCTGTCAGTGCCAGTGCAGCCCATCCTTGAGTGGTTTCTACTGCAGATGTGGAAAACTCCGGCTTTGGTGCTGGTGGTCAGCTGACACTTTGATGCCATCTATCGTGTCAAGAAGAGCCCAGGCTTCCAGAAATCTCAGCTCCCACACAACTCCATGGTGGCGTTGTCCTCGATGCAAAAGCTGAAAAGCCAGAAGAATTACTCTTCTGACCCTCCCCCCCCCCCCCCCTCGGGCAGAGAGGCCAGAGCCCTCGACATCCTGGGGTACAAATGCTTCCAGGGATCCATGCTGAACTGCTAAATACAGGCCTATGAGCTCTACATAGGCATGTATCTAAAGGACCTCATCCAAAAGCTTGCCGGGTTTTCAGCAGGGTTAGCCGAGGAACTCCTTCAGCGGTTTCAGACCTTGGTTGCCACCATCCAGGACTATTCCAAGTTCATGTTCCAGGCCTCCTATGATGGTTTTGAGGCTGCAGCCTGAGCCGGAGCATCCTGCTCGGCACCAGGCCAGGCTACAGACCTCAGACCTCAAGCAATGGGTCCAGGAAAAGCTGCTGGACGCCCCTGCACCAGGGAGAACCTGTTTGGAAAACCTATGACTGATAAAGCGGCCGAGATAGCCGAGGTGGCAGGGCCGGCCCATCCATTGAGCAAGAATGTTTTTTGCACAGGGCCCCACGTTTCAGGGGGCCCCGCGCAAAACACATTCTTCATTGCACAAGTAGAAAAAACCCCCAAACCGGCTGCTGCTGCCGCTGCCGCCGTGGCAGCGGCAGAATCAAATATCCCATCGCGGGGCCCCGCCTGCCCAGCAGAGCCTCCCCTTCACCATCAGCTCCCAATGCACAGGCTTTCAGAGCTGCGAGAGCTTCTCTGACCTCTCGCAGCTCTGTTAATCCCGCCGGGGCTAATGGGAAATCCCATCAGCCCCAGCGAGATTAACAGAGCCGCGAGAAGAAAGGGAAACTCTCGCGGCTCTGAAAGCCCGCGCATTGGGAGGGACTTGGGAGCTGATGGTGAAGGGAGGCTCTGCCGGGCAGGCGGGGCCCCGCGGCGGGAATTTGATTCTGCCGCTGCCACAGCGGCAGCAGCCGGTTTGGGTTTTTTTAATCTATCAGGGCTGATAGGGGGAAGGGGGGTTAGGACTGGTAATGGGCTTTGGGGGGGGTAGGACTAGTAATGGGCTATGGGGGGGCTAAGACTGGAAGTGGGCTGATGGGGGGGGTTAGGACTGGAAATGGGCTGATGGGGGGTTAGGATGTAATGGGCTGGGGGGGGCTAAGACTGGAAATGGGCTGATGGGGGGTAGGACTGGTAATGGGCTGTAGGAGGGGTTAGAACTGGAAAAGTGCTGATGGGGGGGGTTAGGACTGGTAATGGGCTATGGGGGTTCCAAGACTGGAAATGGGCTGATGGGGGGTTAGGACTAGTAATGGGCTATGGGGGGGGCTAGGACTGGAAATGGGATAATGGGGGGTTAGGACTGGAATGGGCTGTGGGGAGGCTTAGACTGGAAATGGGCTGATGGGGTTTAGGACTGGTAATGGGCTATGGGGGGGGGGCTAAGACTGAAAATGGGGTGTTGGGGGGCTTAGGACTGGAAGTGGGCTGATGGGGGGCTTAGGACTGGTAATGGGCTATGGGGGGCTTAGGACTGGTAATGGGCTGGGGGGGGCTAGGACTGGTAATGGGCTGGGGGTTGGCTAGGACTGGAAATGGGCTGAGTGGAAGGAGGGCTTGAAATGCAAATAGCTGTAAGGGGAGGGAGCTAGGACTGAAAATGGGCTGAGTGAGGGGGGGCTAGGACAGGAAATGGGCTGATGGAGGGCTAGGATAGGACTGGAAATGGGCTGTTGGGGGGGCTTGGATTGAAATAGACTCATGGAGGGGCTAGAACTGGAAGTAGGCTCATGGGGGGCTTGGATTGGAAATGGGCTGAGTGGAGGGGAGCTAGGATTTGACATGGGCTGATGATGGTGGGGCTAGGAAAGGACTAGAAATGGGCTGATGGGGGGCTGGGATTGGAAATGAGCTGATGGAGGGACTCGGATGGGGGAGCTAGGACTTGAAATGGGCTGATGGGGGTTAGGACGTAATGGGCTATGGGGGGGGGCTAAGACAAAATGGGGTGATGGGGGGCTTAGGACTGGAAGTGGGCTGATGGGCTTAGGACTGGTAATGGGCTATGGGGGGGGCTAGGACTGGTAATGGGCTGGGGGGTGGCTAGGACTGGAAATGGGCTAAGTGGAAGGAGGGCTTGAACTGCAAATAGCTGATGGGGATGGGGGCTTGGAATGGAAATGGGCTGAGTGGAAGGAAGGCTTGAACTACAAACAGCTGATGGGGAGGGGGGCTTGGAATGGAAATGGGCTGTGAGGGGAGGGAGCTAGGACTGGAAATGGGCTGAGTGGGGGGGGGGCTAGGACAGGAAATGGGCTGATGGAGGGCTAGGATAGGACTGAAAATGGGCTGTTGGGGGGGGCTTGGATTGAAATGGACTCATGGAGGGGCTAGAACTGGAAGTAGGCTCATGGGAGGCTTGGATTGGAAATGGGCTGAGTGGAGGGAAGCTAGGATTTGACATGGGCTGATGGTGGGGCTAGGAAAGGACTAGAAATGGGCTGATGGGGGGCTGGGTTTTGAAATGAGCTGATGGAGGGACTCGGATGGGGGAGGTAGGACTGGAAATGGGCTGATGCAGGGACTAGAAGGGAGCGGATGCTGGGTGGGGCTGGAACTAGAAGGGAGCTGATGTTGGGGGAGGATTAGAATGGGATAGAGCTGGAAGAGTGAAATGGAGAGGGAAAAAATATTTTGTGTGAGAGGGAAGACAAATCTACAATTGGCCGGATATTGGGAGAGTAAGTGGGGATTGAGGATGGCGGGGTAAAATTTGAGTGGATGAAATAGGAATGAGGAAAGAGCAAAAGGAGAAAGATTAGTATGTTAAAGCAGATGTAGAGAGAGAATGGAAAAAAAACTAGAAGAGTGAAGAAAGGACAAATGGACAGCAGACGATGGACAGTTAGTAGAAGACACGAAGAAACCAGAAGATAGTGGCTGGAGCAATTGCAACTGAAAACAAATGCACAAAAGGTAGAAAAATATCTCTTTATTGAATTTATTAACTGAAATATGCCAGCTCTGGGAAATGTGCATCATTAACGTCTGCGCTTTGTTTAGTACAGGGGTCACCAACCTGCGGCCCGCGAGGCTCTACCCCGGTGCGGCCCGCCAAGGATGCTGCTCAAAGTACCGGCAAACTCACCGACTCCTTCTTCTGCAGCCGCGGCTCCCTGCCTCTTAGGGAACCACGGTTGTGCTTGTAAAATCATCGCGGAGCCCTTCCTGTCTTGACGGGCTCCGTGCAGCATTGTCCCGCCTCCAAAGGAAGTGGTAAACAACTTCCTTTAGAGGCGGGACAATGCTGCACGGAGCCCGTCAAGACAGGAAGGGCTCCGCGATGATTTTACAAGCACAGCCGCGGTTCCCTAAGAGGCAGGGAGCCGCGGCTGCAGAAGAAGGGAGGGAGCTGACATGGAATAATTTTCAGGTATGAGCATTGTTTTTTTTCGCGGGGGCGGGGAGAAGGGGGGTGCGGCCCGCGAGTCTACCGGTAGTCAGCTGTGCGGCCCGCGGCCCTCTGGAGGTTGGTGACCCCTGGTTTAGTACAAGAGGAAATTAATTTATAGTTTTATTTCTACAGTGTTGTTGGGCTTTTGGGGTTCCCAGTTTAATTATTGTCTTCCTGTTTCTAAATTGTGATTCCTTATTTGGTGACAGTCTATGTTCTGCACGTGTAACTGAGCTGAGGTATTCTGTTTATGTAATTCCTATTTGACATTGCCACTTGTTCTCTTTCCCCAGTAGGTCATGTATTGTTCTCTGAAATGTATTGGTTTAATATTTGTAGTGTTGCCTTTTGATAGGTAGGGTCTTGTGCTTTGTGAGTCCTGGTAGTGCTGTTATGATACGGCGGGTTTGCTATGGGTTCTAAATGGGCAGTGTTTGTAGTAGTTCCTAATGTGCCTGCCAGTTGTCACTGGGTTATAGTAATGTAGAAATCTTTTAGTCTTTCTTTATCCATACACTCATTAAGAGGCATGTTTACTAAAAGTTAGTGTATGGTAACATTATGCAAATATTTATGCAAATGAGGTCCTTTATGCAAATGAGACCCCGCACCTAGTCTCCGCACATGGCTCCGCACCCCCCTTTGGCCGCCCCTGCGAGGTGGTGACCTGGCAGAGGCTCTCAAAGACCTCTGTGTGCCCCCAAAAGAAAACATCGGGGAAATGGACAATTTTCTCACCACTACCAAGCCTTCTCAGGCCAACAGCAGCAGGGACCCCAGCCTAAAAGCCAGGGACACAGATCCAGGAAGCCAAAAGCCCCGAAGCCGCAGGCCCCGGCCCTGGCTCAGCCTGGAGAGAACTTTTGACTCCCAAGGCAGGGCCTCCCTCTCCCCAGGAGACACTACTACTAGTGGATCCCTTTACAGCAACAGGATAAAAACAAAATAAACTGAACCATCTAACTTCTCAACAAATAGGGGTGTCCTACATGGAGTGGTGGGTCCACCCCTAAACAAAGACATGGGGAGGGGTGGCCTGCACAGAGCAACAGGTGTACCTACACGCCGTATCTTGCTGGGCAGACCGTATGGACTATGCTGGTCTTTATCTGCCGTCATTTACTATGTTACTACTACTGAGCATTTATATAGCACTACCAGTCATATGCAGCGCTGTACAGACATGTAAGAGACAGTCCCTGCCCATCAGAGCTTACAATCTAGTCAAGACAAAACACAGAAGGTGTAAACAGGGATAAAATTAGGGGAAAGAAAAGCAGATCAGGTGAGTCAAGATCCAAAAGCAGCAGCGAAGAGGTGAGTTTTCAACCTGGATTTGAAGAGTGCCTGGTGTACAGACACAGGTAGATTGTTCCAGGCGTAAGGTGCAGCAAGGTGAAAGGAGCGAAGTCTGGAGTTAGCAGTAAAAGAGAAGGGCACAGATAGAAGTAGTTTGCTAGAAGAGCAGAGTTCCCAAAGGGGGATGTAAGGAGAGATAAGAGATGAAAGGTACTGAGGAGCCTCAGAGTGAATGCATTTATAGGTCAGGAGGAGAAATTTGACTGGATGCGGAAACAGATAGGGAGCCAATGAAGTGACTTGAGAAGAGGAGTAATGTGGGCATGACGAGACTGGCAGAAGATTAGTCGCGCAGCAGAGTGTTGAACAGATTGAAGGGGAGAGAGATGATTCAAAGGGAGACCAGCAAGGAGTAGGTTACAGTAGTCAAGACTGGAGGTGATTAAGGAGTGGATAAGCGTTTTAGTAGTGTGTTCAGAAAGGAAGGGGCGGATTTTGCTAATGTTGTATAGAGGAGTGGAGGAGTAGCCTAGTGGTTAGAACACTGGCTTGGTAACCAAGCAACCAGGGTTCAATTCCCACTAGCACTCCTTGTGGCCTTGGGCAAGTCACTTAACCCTCCATTGCCTCGGAAGAAAGGCAAGGCAATCTACTTCCGGTGACACTGCCAAGAAAACCCAGGAGCTTCTGGGTCGCCAGGAGTCAGGACTGACTCGAAGGCACACATTGCATTTTGTATAGAAAGAAATGGCAGGTCTTAGCAACAAGCTGGATATGTGTGGAGAAAGAGAGAGAGGAGTCAAAGACAACCCACAGATTGCTGGCCGAGGAAACAGGAAGGATTACAGAGTTATCCACAGAGACTGAGAATGGAGGAAGAGGAGGGGAGGTTTTGGGGGGAAAGATAAGAAGTTCAATCTTGGCCATGTTCAATTTCAAGCGCCGGTGAGACATCTAGGCAGCAATGTCAGAAAGGCAGGCAGAGATCCAGGTCTGGGTTGCCGGAGAGATTTCAGGCGTAGAGAGGTAGATCTGGGAGTCATCGGCATACAGATGGTACTGAAAGCCATGGGAAGAGATAAGCACACCAAGGGACTGGGTATAGAGAGAGAAAAGGAGCCGACCCAGGACAGATCCCTGTGGTACACCAACTGGGAGCGGGGTAGCAGAGGAGGAGGAGCCACCAGAACACACACTGAAAGAGCGATGGGAGAGGTAGGAGGAGAACCAGGATAGTACAGAGCCCCTAAAACCAAACGAGGACAGGATATCAAGGAGAAAGTTGTGGTCAACAGTGTCAAAAGCAGCAGAGAGGTCAAGAAGGACGAGGACAGAGTAGAAGCCCTTGGATTTTGCCAGGAACAGGTCACTGGAGACTTTGGCAAGAGCTGTTTCAGCAAAGGACGAAAGCCGGACTGTAAGGGGTCCAGGAGGGCATGAGAGGAGAGGAAGTCGAGGCAGTGGCAGTGAATTGCACATTCAAGTAGTTTAGATATGAAGGGAAGGAGAGAGATGGGTCGATAGTTAGAAGGACAGATGGGATCAAGTGAGGGTTTCTTGAGGAAAGGTGTGACCACAGCATGCTTGAAGTCTGCACAGAAAGTTGCAGTGGAGAGTGATAGGTTGAGAATATGAGAGATGGAAGGGACAACGGTGGAGGAGATGGGGCTTAGGAAATGGGTGGTGGTTAGGATCAGAGGAGCAGGTGGTGAGTTTGGAGGAAGAAAGAAGGCATGCAGTTTCCTCTTCAGAGATCACAGGAAAGGAAGAGAGGGTAGCAGAGGTAGGGGAGGAGAGTTGGGAGTGGAGAGGGGGAGGAGGGGAAGTAGCTGATTTAGTTGGGAATTGGAGGGTGATCTTGTGGATTTTGTCATGGAAATAGTCAGCCATGGTTTGGGCAGGAAGGGAGGAAGGGACCAGAGGCGGAGGCACTTTGAGGAGAGAACTGAGAGTAGTAAAGAGACGGCGAGGATCAGAGGCAAGAGAGTTAGTCAGATGGACATAGTAGTCTTGTTTGGCAAGGGCTATTGGCTGACTGGAAAGAGACAAGCATGAATTTGAAGTGTAGAAAGCCTGCACGGGAGCGGGATTTGAGCCAAACACGCTCAGCAGAACGGGCACAGGAATGTAGATAGCGGAATAGCCTGGCACTCTTCGTCCACAAGTGGGCTGAAGTCACTTCTGACCAGTGGGTGCTCCAGTAAAGGAATGTCTTCACCTCCATTTCCAGCTGACCCCACCAGGGTATTTTCCAGGAGAACCAGTGTGACCTCTCCTTAACCAGACCCTTTTGCTCTCAGACAGTTGGTCTACTCAGGGACAAAGGAGTAGAGCCCATACCCCAACACCTTTGGGAAAAGGGCTTCTACTTCAGATATTTCCTTGTTCCAAAAAGAGCTGGGGGCCTCAGGCCCATTCTGGACCTCCGAAACCTGAACAAGTTTCTGGTGAGGCAGAAGTTCAAGATGCTCTTCCTTGGAACACTGCTGCCCTTCCTCCACTAGGAAGACTGGCTGTGCTCCTTAGACCTAAAGGATGCGTACACTCACATTCTGATCCACCCCCTCACAGGCAATTCCTAAGATTCGTGGTCAGAGGGAGCCACTACCAGTACAGAGTACTTCCCTTTGGTCTGGCCTCCTCGCCAAGCATCTTCACAAAGTGCTTAGCAGTAGTAGCTGCCCATCTGCGCCTACAAGGGGTGTTCGTTGTTCCCTACTTGGACAACTGGCTCATCAGAGGCAGTACAGCCACAGAGACTAGCCAGGCCACAGAGCATACCATTCTTCTCCTGCAGCACCTGGGGTTTGTCATCATTTACCCCAATCACATCTCTCTCCAACCCAAAACCTGGAATTCATAGGTGCTCAGCTGGATACGCTGCGAGCCAGGGCCTTCCTCCCTCAGGACAGGGCAGAACACCTCAGACAGCTGGCAGGGGAAGTCCAATACTGCATGACGGTGCCGGCCCGCCTCTTTCTCCACCTGCATGGCCACATGACCTCCACGGTCCATATCACATCCCTAGCCCGCTTACATATGCGGACAGCACAGTGATGCCTGCATTCTTTGTGGACCCAGACCACGGGCAGGCTCCGGGACAGGGTCAGAATCACTCACCATATGGCGAGGTCCCTCTACTGGTGGCAGGATCTGTGCCACCTCCAGGCTGAAATGCCCTTCCAGGTGCCCTCACCACAGAGGACCCTGACCACCGAAGCCTCCCTCCGGGTGTGGGGAGCTCACTATGGAGCTCACCACACGCAGGGCTGCTGGTCCCAGGAGGAGTTCCTGCTACAGATCAACCTTCTGGAGCTCCAGGAAGTATTCCTAGCCATACCAGCATTCTGCAGCCACTTGCGACCTGATCAGATGGACAACCAGGTCATGATGTTTTACATAAACAAGCAGGGGTGTATGGGTTTGTTCTCCCTCTGCCAGGAGGCGGTAGCCCTCCTCTCCTTCATAACGCACAGTGGCATACTCCTACAGGCAGTCTATCTCCCGGGCCAGGACAAGTGCCTGGCAGACAGACTCAGCAGAGTCCTGCATCTGCACAAGTGACGTCTCGACCCCACAGTGGCGGAGGGACTCTTCTGCCTCTGGGGCTGCCCCTAGATAGACCCATTTGCCTCTCCAACCAACATGCAGCTGGCTCACTTCTGCTCCTGTCAGCCGCACCTGGAGAGGATAGCGGCAGACACCTTCCTGATCTCGTGGTCAGAAGGACTCCTCTATACGTTTCCGCTGACTACTCTGGTTGCCAGGACTCTGTTCAAAATCCAGAGCAAGAGGGCATTGGTGATACTGATTGCCCCCAGGTGGCCCAAGCGGCCCAGACAACCCTGGTTCCCTCTGCTGCTCTCACAGTCGGCGGCACTTCCAGTCCCCCGGGGTCATGCCCCAGATCTCCTGACCCAGGAGGAGAGGGCTCTCTTGCACCCCAATGTGGGGTTGCTGACTCTAATGACCTGACTGATGAGAGGGTAGCTCTGGCCCCTCTGAACCTTCCAGCAGAGGTTGAAGAGATCCTGCTGACCTCCAGAAAGCCCTCTACCAGAAGGGCCTATGCCTTTAAGTGGCGCAGGTTTGCCCTCTGGTATGCGGACAGGAAGGAGAATCCCTTCTGCTGCCCCATACAGCTGGTACTCCAGTACCTGGTGCACCTGTCTCATGCCGGGCTAAAATCTAACTCCATCAGGGTGCACTTGAGCGCTGTAGCCGTTCACCACCACCCGATCGAGGGCAAACCCCTCTCAAGCCAGCCCCTAGTCTCACGGTTTCTATGGGGGCTTCTACTGTCAAAACCCCTCTCCTCCCCCTGACGATCTAGTGGGACCTCAACGTGGTGCTCTCCCAGCTTACCAGACCACCATTCAAGCCCCTGGCCACGTGCCACTTGCAGTATCTGTCCTGGAAGGTGGCCTTACCTCAGCTCACAGGGGGAGTGAACTCCATGCCCCTGTGGTGGACCCTCCGTACACCGGGTTCTTCAAGAACAGGGTGGTGCTCCACACTCACCCCAAGTTCCTCCCAAAAGTGGTATCCCCATTTCACCTCAACCAAGAGGTTGTACTTACCATCTTCTTTCCGCGGCTTCACGCCAGCACTAGACTGTAAACGGGTCCTGTCCTATTTGCAGAGGACCTGGGGCACCTCAACGTTTTGTGTCCTGTGACCCCAGCAGACTGAGGCTTCCTGTGACCGAGTGTACTTTGTCCACTTGGGTGGCAGACTGTATCGCCCTCACCTATGAGTGAGCAGGCCTCTCCCTGGAGCACCGGATCACAGTGCATCACATGAGGGCGATGACCACATCAGTAGCCAACCTCCACTGTGCCGGTGACGGAGATCTGAGACCACACCACATGGTCTTCAATTCACACGTTTGCAGCTCATTACTGCCTGGAAAGCGAATCCTGCAGGGACAGTGCCTTCGGACAGGCAGTACTCCGTAATATTTTCGGGTTGTAGGCAACTCCTGCCCTCCAACCCTTCTGTGTTCAGGCTAGCTGAGTGATAATGCTGCTGGATGCTAGGGTCTTGCAGAGTCTCTCAGTGGGGATTCAGGTGCTCCTTGTGGTCTTCGGCAAGCCACTTAACCCTCCATAGCCCATGTTCCCTGTAAAATAGTTATCTCCAAGTTTATAATGCCCTGTTCAATGTAATTTCAGTTTGTTCAATGTAAACCACACTGATGCAGAATAGCGCGGTATATAAGAGAATGTAAATAAATAAATTCACCTTCTGCAATTCACAGCTACCCGACTGATCGCCATTGGTGCTGTTGTGGTTTGGTTCGCGGCAGCCCGGAGCTAGGGAGTCCCATATGTGAGGACTGATTTCCTACTTGTTTCTGGAGAAAGCGTAGTTACTCACCTCTAACAGGTGTTGTCCGGAAACAGCAGGAATCAGTCCTCACAATCCTCCCTCCTCCCCTAGGAGTTGCTTTCTGTACCTTTATTTTTTACTGCCACCTTAGCTATGTCACTGACTGAGTAAGATGGTACCCTTGGGTGGGAAGGGGACCTCGCATGCATGGTAGCATTCCCAAAGGCTTTCTTTGAAAGCTGGGGAAATGATCTGCGTGGGCTCCGTTGGTGCCAACGTCGCCCATATGTGAGGACTGATTCCTGCTGTTCCCGGAGAACACCTGTTAAGATGAGTAGCTACACTATCTTTGTCTCCAGTGGATAGATGGCAGAGTCTGTGCAGCTTTGTTCTAATCAGTGTGGCAGCTCCTGGGCTCTGTTGGAAAAGTGGTTCCCCAGTTGAGCAGTAGATGACACAGCTACATGGATTTCAATTCATCCATTCACCAAACACTACAGTTTAGACTACTGCTCAGCCCAGGACCTTGCCTTTGGACAGGTGGTCCTATGGAATCTCTTTTGTATGAGTCTACCCTTCGTATACTTATCTGCCTCTCGTATCCTGTCCTGTACCTCCTGTACTTTTGTCTTCTGTCCTTTACAAATTTGTAAATTTCCTTTTCCTTTTCTGGCTTTGGCCAAAATTTTATGTGTTATGTATTTTATTTATTTTATGTATTTTATTATTGTACACCGCCTTGATTGTTACAGAAAGGCGGTTTTTATCAAATGATTAAACCTTAAACCTAGCTTCCTAACATCTCCATTCTATCTCGCGCTATACCTGGGTCACGTACCTGTAAAACCTCCGGTGGCTCTCAGCTTTGGATTCACCATCAGAGTGTGCCTACATAACCCCCTGCTTGTCTCCTGAGAAAGCATAGTTACTTATCTGTAATGGGGGTTCTCCAGGACCAAGCAGGAAGTCAGTCCTCACTTATGGGTGACGTCGGCGCCGACGGAGCCCTCGCGGAGCAATTTCCCCAGCTTTCAAAGAAAGCCTTTGGGAATTGCAGCGCGCATACGCGGTTCCCTTCCCGCCCAAGGGTGCCATCTTGCTCAGTCTTCTTTTTTCCGCGGAGCCCTGCAGACGTACTCTGTGTTTGCCGCTGAAAAAGTTGATTATTTTGGTTTATTTAAGTTGTTTTTTCCTCGGCTCGAAGCCGATTCCTTTCCCGTCCGGACTCGGTACTCCGGTATCGAGTCCTTACTCTATTTTTCGGTTTTTGTCCTTAGTGACTGGCGTCCCGCCACGTTTTTCTCTTTTACTGGCAGCCCGGTCTTTTGACCTCGCCGGGGCCCTTTTTCCCCCTATGGCTGCCAGCGGGTTTAAAAAGTGTGATCGGTGTAAGCATCTTATGTCCCTCACCGACACACACGACTGCTGCCTCCGCTGCCTCGGACCCGATCATAACCCGATGACCTGTGGTCCGTGTGGCAAGATGTCCTCGAAGGCCTTGAGGAGTCGGCAGGCGCAGAAAGATAAGTTCTTCTCGGACTCCGCGTCCGGCCGGGCCCGGACCTCGTCGGAGACCTCGACACCTCGGGACTCTGGCCCCGAACATCGTCGCAGCTCCTCTGAAAGGGGGTCCCCCTCCAGGGAACACCGCCGGAAGAAGAAAACCGCGAGGGCGGCATCGGTGGACGCTCCTGGTTCCTCGAGGGCCAGGTCGCATAGCCCCGTTGCCTGCCCCGGTTCCCCGGGGGCGGAGAGACCTGCAAAGCTTCCTCGCCTCGCCGCGGAGACCGTCGATTCGGTGAGTACTGTTGTCCTTCTGGACTCGCCTCCATCCGAGCCGACGCCGGGCCCGACGCCGTCGGGGCCTGGGTCGGAGGCTGCTGGGTCTCCGGAGCTTGGCTCCCGGATGACGGCCTTGGAGCGCAGTTTGGCTGCCTTCTTGGACCAGCAGCGGGCGTTGATGACCAGCCTCGCTGGCGCATCCGCCCGGACCACCGGGGCCTCGACGTCGAAGTCGACCCCGGAGACCGAGTCGATCCTCGAGTCCATGCGAGCTCGAGTCGATCCTCGGTCGCGGTCCCCCTCGGCCTCCTGCTCGGGACCGAGGTCGTCGACGCCGACTCCCTCGGCGTCGGGGCGCGGAGCGCGGCGGCCGCCCTCCCGGAGCCCCTCGATTCCTCCTCCGCGGAGTCCGGCTGGGACTCGGAGGAGGATGAGTCCCCCGGTTCCTTCCATACCCGGTGCGTTCCCTCAGACTCACCCGACTCGGAGCCTCGGAGACGGTCCCCCCCGGAGGACACCAGGTTCTCGAACTTCGTGCGGGATATGGCCAAGGCCTTGGCCTTCCCCGCGGATCCCGAGGAGGAGCCTCGAGCCGAGGAGCTCGAGGCCCTCCAGTATGACTCTCCCCCGAAGGAGGCCTTTACTGTTCCGGTGCCTCCGATGCTGGAGCGGCTGCTCTTCCGCATGTGAGAGAGCCCGGCGTCGGCGCCGGTACTTAGCAGGCGGGTCGATTCCATCTATCGAGTCCGCAAGAGCCCCGGGTTCCAGAAGGCACAGCTACCGCACCATTCCATGGTGGTGGAGTCGGCCATGCATCGACTCAAGAGTCAGAAGATGCACTCCTCGGTGCCTCCCGGTAGGGAGGCTCGGAACCTGGATGCCCTCGGTAGGAAGTGCTTCCAGGGCTCTATGCTTGCTTGCCGAGTCCAGACGTACCAGCTATACATGGGCATGTACCTCCGAGACCTGGCGAAGGAAATCGCCGGGTTCTCTGCTGGTCTCTCCGAGGAACCCTTGCAGAGGTTCCAGACGTTGTCCTCGGGTATTCGAGAGTGCTCGAAGTTCCTGTCTCGTGCAGCTTACGATGGCTTCGAGGCGTCGGCTCGAGTAGCCGCAGCCGGCATCGGTGCCCGTCGGCAGGCCTGGCTTCAGTCCTCGGACCTCGAGCCGTGGGTACAGGACAAATTGGTCGATGTCCCTTGTAGAGGTGATAACCTCTTCGGCAAGCCCATGGATGAGAAGGCTGCTCAGATCGAGACCGAGACCCTTACCCGGACCCGTCTCTCTAGAAAGACCTCTGCCCCTTCGCAGAAGAAGAAGGGCTCGGGGAAAAAGTCCTTTTACCCGAGGAAGGTGTCTGCCTACAAACATCAACACCCTCAGTATCAAGCCTCGGCTGCTCCCCAACAGGGCCAGCAGGCTAAGGGACAGGGCAATGGGTCCCGTAGGCAGAGAGCCCCCAAGCCCTCTACGCCGGCCCCTGCCCCGCAGGGTGGGGGTTTTTGACTGGATCAGCATAGCCTCTCCCCCTCCGCTAGCTTCCCTCAGCACGGGCGGCCGGCTGGTCCACTTTGCCCACAGGTGGTCAGCCATCACCTCGGATTCCTGGGTGCTTCAGGTGGTCAAGAACGGCTACCTTCTGCATTTTCACCAGGTCCCTCCCTCCTACTTTCCGGGGGAGCCTCCGAGGCCCCCTCTCCACAGGGACTTGCTCCTGCAGGAGTTGGCCGGTCTCGTCCGAGATCGGGCCGTGGAGCCGGTCCCCCACCATCTGAGGGGTCACGGGTTCTACTCCCGGTACTTCCTAGTCCGGAAGAGGATGGGAGGTCTCCGACCCATCCTGGACCTGCGCAACCTCAACCGGTTCCTGCAGAGGGAGAAGATCAAGATGCTCACACTTGGAATCTTGCTGCCCTACCTCCGGCAGGGAGATTGGCTATGCTCCTTGGATCTAAAGGATGCCTACACGCACATCCTTATTCACCCCGACCACAGGCAGTACCTGCGGTTTGTGGTGGGAGGACTCCATTACCAGTACAGGGTGCTACCCTTCGGACTATCCTCCGCTCCCCGCGTGTTTACCAAATGCCTCGCCGTGGTGGCTGCCCACCTCCGGCTTCAGGGCCTTTTCGTGTTTCCTTATCTAGACGATTGGCTCGTCAGGGCCCCCTCCTCCGTGGAGGCCGCCCAGGCCACGCACCGCACTGTAGTTCTTCTACAGCACTTGGGCTTCATCATAAACTTCGCAAAGTCCACTTTGCTCCCGTCCCAGAACTTGGAATTCATCGGGGCGAGGTTGGACACCCTCCAGGCTCGTGCCTTCCTCCCTCTGGACAGAGCCGCCTGACTCATGACGCTGGCGGGCCAGTTCCGCGGCCGGACCCGGGTCCCCGCCAGGTGCTTCCTGCGATTGCTGGGCCACATGGCCTCCACGGTCCATGTTACCCCCAACGCCCGCTTGCACATGAGGCCCGCTCAATGGGGCCTTCGCACTCAGTGGCATCAGGCCACGGGGAGCCTTGGGGACTTAGTTCCGGTCTCCGACCGTCTGGCCTCCTCTCTGAAATGGTGGCTGCATCTGCCTAACCTTCTCCTCGGGATGGCTTTTCAGTCTCCTCCTCCTGCCCTAGTGCTGACCTCGGACGCTTCTCTCCTGGGTTGGGGAGCGCACTGCCAGGGATCGCGCACTCAGGGTCTGTGGACCCCCTGGGAGTCTGCACAGCAGATCAACTTCTTGGAGCTCCGGGCCATCCGCCTTGCCCTGCGCGCCTTCTCCCATCTGACATCTCACCGCCCGGTGCTGGTTCAGACGGACAATCAGGTCGCCATGTTCTATGTGAACAAACAGGGGGGCACGGGCTCTCGCCTCCTCTGTCGGGAGGCTCAGCGCCTGTGCTACTGGGCCGTCGATCACGGCGTTCTCCTCAAAGCTGTTTACTTGCCCGGCCAGGACAACCACCTGGCCGACAAACTGAGCAGAGTCCTGCAGCCACACGAGTGGCGCTTGGACCCGTTAGTCGTCCAGAAGCTCTTCCTCCGGTGGGGCCTCCCCACCACGGACCTCTTTGCCAGTCCCCTCAACCGGCAGCTTCCCAGGTTCTGCTCCCGGCATCCGCACCCGCTCCGTGCAGCGGCGGATGCCTTCCTCATTCCGTGGTCTCAAGGCCTCCTTTACGCCTTTCCTCCCACGCCACTGATCTCCCGGACGCTCTTCAAGATCCTTCGGGACGGGGCTTCGGTGATCCTGGTGGCCCCCAGGTGGCCGAGGCAGCCCTGGTTTCCACTTCTCCTGCAGTTAGCGGTGGACACACCTCTCCCTCTGGGGTTTCAGCCCGACCTCCTGACTCAAGATCAGGGAACTCTCTTGCACCCCAACCTCCGGGCCCTCCATTTGGAGGCTTGGCTGCTGAAAGGGTAGTCCTGGCCTCCCTCCGCCTGCCTCGTGAGGTGGAGGAGGTCGTCTTGGCCTCTCGCCGGCCGTCCACCCGGAAGTCTTATGCCTTCAAGTGGCGTCGCTTCTCCGTGTGGTGTACTCGGCGGTCCGAAGACCCTTTCTCCTGTTTGGTGCAGGTAGTCCTGCAGTACTTGCTCTACCTTTCCAACCTGGGCCTTAAGTCCAACTCTGTCAGAGTCCACCTTAGTGCTCTTTCCCCACATCACCTCCCGGTGGAGGGCAGGCCTTTGTCAGCGCACCCCTTGGTGAGCCGTTTCCTTCGTGGGCTTCTCCTACTCAAGCCTCCCTTGCGCCCACCAGCCCCGGACTGGGACCTGAATGTGGTCTTGCAGCGGATTACCTGTCCGCCCTTTGAGCCTATGGCTACCTGCCCTTTGCGTTTCCTTTCTTGGAAGACGCTCTTCCTGGTGGCCCTGACCTCCGCTAGGCGCGTTGGTGAGTTGCAGGCCCTGGTGTCGGAGCCTCCTTACACCAGGTTTTACCCTAATAGGGTGGTCCTGCGGACTCACCCTAAGTTTCTGCCGAAAGTCGTTTCTCCTTTTCACATGAACCAGGAGGTGGTTCTTCCCACCTTTTTTCCCCGGCCTCATACCAGCCGCGCTGAGACGGTTTTGCACACCCTGGACTGTAGGAGGGCCTTGTCCTTCTATCTTGACCGTACGCGGGGGCATAGGAAGGCTGTTCAGCTCTTCGTTTCCTTCGACCCCAACAAGTTGGGTATGCCCGTCTCCAAGCGTACTCTGTCCATCTGGGTGGCGGACTGTATTGCCTGGGCTTATGAGGCAGCCGGCCTCTCGTTTGAGAGTCGAGTCACGGCTCACCGTGTTAGGGCGAAGGCTGCGTCCGTAGCTCACCTCCGCTCTGTTCCGTTGGCAGACATCTGCCGGGCCGCTACCTGGTCTTCCAGCCAGACCTTTGCAGCACATTATTGCCTCGAGAGGGAGTCCCGTAGGGACAGTGCTTTCGGACAGGCGGTCCTCCGCAATCTCTTTGAGGTTTAGGCAACTCCTCCCGCCGGCCCGGATGTTGGGCTACCGGCCGGGGGCGTGTTCAGAGAAGTTCTTTCTTTCTGTACTGCCGAGCTCGAGGGAGCTCATTTTTTCGGCTTGAGGCCTCCGGTAGCCTTAAGCTGGGGAGTCCCATAAGTGAGGACTGACTTCCTGCTTGGTCCTGGAGAAAGCGTAGTTACTCACCTGTAACAGGTGTTCTCCAGGAGCAGCAGGAATCAGTCCTCACTACCCTCCCTCCTCCCCTTGGAGTTGCAGTCATTCTTCTCATTGTTTTGCTAACTTTTTGCTGTCTTTCGCTATGTCATCCGACTGAGCAAGATAGCACCCTTGGGCGGGAAGGGAACCGCGCATGCGCGCTGCAATTCCCAAAGGCTTTCTTTGAAAGCTGGGGAAATTGCTCCGCGAGGGCTCCGTCGGCGCCGACGTCACCCATAAGTGAGGACTGATTCCTGCTGCTCCTGGAGAACACCTGTTACAGGTGAGTAACTACGCTTTCTCCATAGACAGTAGGGGTATGCAGCTATACTCGCCCTCCTGCCATCCCACATCCAGGGGGTTTCCAAAAAAAAGCCAAGCCAAGGTAATTACAGAACATGAAGGTGCAGAAGTTGAAATTAATGTTCATTCTCTCCTGTGGATCAGCTATGTTATCAACTGAAGGAGCAGCGTGGGACAAGGGGGCACAACCTGCATGGGGTTGGTACACCAATGTTCTGCAGCGATGACTGACAGTGGCCCTGACCCTGCCGTATGTACATGACACAGGGCTCCAAGACTGTGCTGTGAGGTAGTATTAAGTAGCTCTTGTGGAGGTCTGTTGTTCTATGGATGTGTGGGGCGTCTCATATCAACCATGCTGATGTACTGCTACTGATCATTTATATAGTGCGACTAGGCATACGCAGTGCTGCACAAATACATGTAAGGATGGTCCCTGCTCATCACAGCTTACAATCTAGTCAAGATAGACAATGCAACAGCTAAGGACAAGACACAACCAGGGAAGATATGGGGACACATAGGAGAGTCAGCGAATCAGGATCCTAAAGCAGCCTCAAAGAGGTGAGCCTTCAGCATGGACTTGCAAAAGGATAGAGATGAAGCCTGACATACAGACTCGGGTAGTTTTTTCCAGTCATAAGGAACAGCAAAGTGAAAGGATCAAAGTCTGGAGCTGGCAGTGGAAGAAAAGGGCGTATACAGTAGCAATCCACCAGAACTGCAGAGTTCACGAGGAGGGGTGTAGGGAGAGATGAGAGAGTGCTTGTTTACGCAACATCCTTGCAAGTGAGTCCACCACTAGGGAGACTGTACAGGTCTACGGCTGATGCCTGCAGATGCAGCTGTTGTGGCACTGTAGTGTGTGGCAACGCCTTCCCCACACATTGTGCATGGCAGAGGATGGTGCCTGCCATAGCCAGCAATGATCCCTGACTGATCTTGAGACTGCGCTATAAAGAGAGGGCACACAGTACCTCATGTGATCCAAAACATACTTTATCCTCTGCTGACAGTGGTGCCAAGGGCAAGAAGAGGACTTAGGTATGGGTGTGACTGCAGGGTTCAGGAAAGGCTGACAAACGAGAGACATCATCACGGATGGTAGATGGATCCTTGAAAAGCCTAAAGAATACTAAGGATATCTATTTGTACTTTATTGACTATAGCAAGACTTTTGACTTTGTAAACCATGAGAAACTCTGGGCCACATTAAGAAGCATGGGTATACCAGAACACCTGATCGTTCTCTTGCACAACCTTTACATTGATCAAGAAGCAACAGTTCAAATGGAATTAGGAGAAACAAAATGGTTTAAAATCAGCAAAGTGGTATGACAAGGCTGCATACATTCTCCCTACCTATTTAATTTATATGCAGAACAAATCATCAGAGAAGCAGGATTGTATGAAGACAACAGAGGTGTGAAGATTGGTGGAAGACTCATCAGCAACCTTAGCTATGCTGATGATACAACATTACTAGCTGAAAGTGAAGATAATCTGAAACATTTACTTCTCAAGACCAAGGAACATAGTCTTAAAATGGCCTGCACCTTAATGTAAGAAGACAACGATCCTGACAACTGGCAATATCAATAAGTTCATTGTTGATGGAGAAGAAATTGAAATAGTAGACCACTTTAACCTACTCGGATCAGCTATCAATAAAGAAACAACAAGCAGTCAAGAAATCAGACAATGCATTGCTCTTGGCAGAATGGCTATGAAGGACCTAGACAAGATTCTCAAGAGCAGAGATATCTCTCTCCATACAAAGATTCAACTCATTCAAACCATAGTATTTTCAGTAACATCATATGGATGTGAAAGTTGGACTGTGAAAAAGATAGATAGGAAAAAAATTGATGCCTTTGAATTATGGTGCTGGCGATGAATACTGTGTATACTATGGACTGCCCGAAGAACAAACCAGTCAGTGCTAAAGATCAAACTTAAGCTTTCATTAGAAGTTCAGATGACAAGACTTTGACTTTCATACTTTGGACACATCATGCGAAGAGAGAGATTATTAGAGAAAGACATCATGCTTGGCAAGGTAGAAGGTCAACACAAAAGAGGAAGGCCAGCAATGAGATGGATCGATACAGTAACCGCAGCTATGGGTGCCAGTCTGTCAACAATGAGCCACCTGACTGAGGACTGAGCACAATTTAGGACAACTATCCAGAGGGTCGCCATGAGTTGACACTGACTCGACGGCACTTAACATAAACAACAACAACAACTTGTTCATAGAACTTATCAACTTCATCCTCTTCTGCAGCTGTTGATGGGGCATATACTTGAATTATAGTTGTGTTGATGGGCATTCCTCATAACGTTCACTGATTACATTGTATTTCACTACAGCTCTTGCAAGTTTCTTCATAATTATAAATGCAACACCATTTCTTCTTTGTCTTTCATTTCCAGCATACTAGACCATTGGATTGTCAGATGCAAAGTGCCCAACGCCAGTCCATTTCAGTTCGCTGACACCCAACAGATTGAGTTATACACGTTCCATTTCATTCTTGATCACCTCCAACTTCCCTTGGTTAATGCTTCGTACGTTCCATATCTCAATATGTAAGACATCTTTGCAGCTTCTGACTCTCATTTCATGCGCAGCTACATCAGCAGTCAGACATCCAACCACATCATAAAAGGTCTTCAGCTCCTCCCCAGTAGTCAGTTGAGTGCCTTCCAACCCAGGGGTCTCATCTTCAGCACTATACTTCAGTTTGTTTTGTTGTGGCTATCCATTGGGTTTTCATGGCAAGATATGGAAGTAGATTGCCAGGCCTTTCTTCCGCGAACTTTAATTTTAATGTTGTTGCTGTTGTCACATAAATGTGATCCTCCACCACCAACACTGTCCCATCCTGCTGCTGCCCAGAAGGATGATTTGTCTTGGTCTGTGGAAACTTAAAGAATGATCTAGAATTTGGCAGCTAAGATTTATTGCTAAAAAAATATAGGATCATGCATTTGGTGCAGATGTTTACACAGCCTCCAGTTCTCTTCTCATTCGACTGCTCTGCTGTCGCTGAGTGAGTGAGCCTCATGCCAAAGTTGAGGGGCAATGGCCCACCCTTGATTATACCCTGAGACATTTAAATATCTCATGGCATAAATGCAAAGGAAGTGGGCCTCTTTCAACTGGAATAAGGAGGCAAAGGGTAAAGGCAAAAGGGGATGTACTCAGGAGTAATCTAAGGAAATATTGCTTTACAGAAAGTTTGGTAGATGCGTGGAACAGCTTAGCTGTAACTGAATTTAAGAAATCACGGGGTAAGCACAGAAGAGGATATGTAAGGAGAGGAAGGGATTGTGGAGCTTAATAGCTGGTATGGATGGGCACACTGGATAGGCCATATGGTCTTTATCTGCTGTCATTTTCTATGTTTCTATAATGTTAGAGTAGGAGTATTTAAGGAAGGAATTTGAACAGAGTATGGGCAGAGTGATGATTTATGCAGCAGGCTTCAATCTGGCCAATTTTTTGGCAGGATTTGTGCAAGTATTTTATAAAGACACATAAGTATACATAATTATGCTTTATAACAGGGGTTATTGATCCATTCCTCGGGACACACCTAGGGTTGCTAATCGACCAGTTTTAGGTCATCCTGGACGGTTTTACAGGCTGGAGGCTGGCAGGACGGTAAAACCAGCCAATTAAAGGCTGGTTTTCTACTGACCACTTCCATCCAGTGTCTACCTGTGGGGATTTCAACCCCCGCCGGCAAAAGTGTGATCCGGGAGAGCCAGTGACTGCCCGCGGAGATCTCAACCCCCACAGGCAGCAGAAATGCTGGGAGAGCCAGTGACTGCCTGTGGAGATCCCCATGGGCAATCATTGGCTCTCCCTGCCACAATCAGTGACTGCACAGACTGCCAAAAAAAATTACCAAGTTTGCTACACTGATGACTGAATACATTAAAGGGGCAGTAACCTACTGGAATGGAGGGGTGGGGGAGGGACAGCAGGAGAGGGGTTGGAGTGGGGATGGAAGCGTTGAATGCATGGGAAGTAAAGGGTGCAATTTACATGTACAAAAGGCACACCCTTGTCCCACCACACACACACACACACACACACACACATGCAGGCACCCCCACCTTCACACCACACGCACACAAACACACTCACAGGTGTAGCTTAATGGGTCAGTGGGGGTAGTGGAAGATGGAGGAGTGGGGCCACTGCCTTTTGTTGGCACTTTGTAGTGGCCCATTAAGAGCCTGATTTATTTAGCTTTTTACCATGGAAAATGTGAAAACAGTCTTAGTAAATCAGGCCCTAAAACCTAAAAAAGTAACTGCGATACATCTTTTTGAGAAGGGGGTGCATGCACTGTGACCTAGGTTTTAGCCTAGGGTGCCAACGCTTTGAATCAACTCTGAGGCTGGCCCTGATTAATTCACAATATGCTTGGTGTTCAGAGGGATTTTTTTCTCATATGGTAAGTTTTACGGGGAGGGTTCTAGCTCTGCTCTGCTCTGCACAGATTGTTGGGGAAGGGGATGGGTTCAGTGGATGCAGAATATATATGTTTGGATTTAATGCCATATGAGAGAGCATATGTGTGTTGTAAGGGCCTGAGAAGAGGACGGTGGCTGAATAGGTGCTGAAGAGTTCAGTCTTTGTCCCCGCCCAGTCTTGATATAGCCTGCAGTCGCTAAAGCCTGCACCATTTCCCTCTCTGTAGTTATTATTTTATAGGTGGGACAGGGGGCAGGCATGGGCTAGCAATAAGTGGCAGGGTTTTCTCCTGCAAAAAGTTGGCAACCCTAGATACACCTAGCCAATCATGTTTACAGGATAACCACAATGAATATGCATGAGAGAGATTTGCCTGCACTGCCTCCATTGTGGTTATCCTGTAAACCTGACTAGCTAGATGTGTCTCGAGGATGGATTGAAAATCCCTGCTTTATAAACTAGGCTAAAACCAGGTACCTACATGGCTTTCACCTTAAAATTACCTGTGCTATGTTCAGCAGTGATATTCAGCCGCTGAATATATAATGCATGCAAACAGATAAACAGCAAGTCTAACCAGGGCCGGCCCGTATATCTGTCCATCCTGGCAGACTTCTGTAGGCAGCATGGTGCCCACGGCAGCTTATGTGCCTCGGCACACATGGCCTGCCACATGCTCCCTCCGCTGAGCCATGATTCTGGCAGTGGGGTCGGGGGGGGGGGGGGGCAGCATGACTGAGGCTTCTGCCTGGAGCAGTAGAAACCCTTGGGCCAGCCCTGAGTCTAACTCTAAATATGGAGTAGTTTCTCACCTGTAATAGGTGTCCTCCAGGAGCAGCAGGAATCAGCCCTCACATATGGGTGACGTCGGCGCCGACAGAACCCTCGTACGGAGCATTTCCTCAGCTTTCAAGGAAAGCCTTTGGGAATGCAGCACGCAGGCGCGGTCCCCTTCCCGCCTAAGGGTGCCATCTTGCTCAGTCTGATGATATAGCTAAAAGACAGAAAAAAATCAAAATGAATAATATGACTGCAACTCCAGGGGAGGAGGGTGGGTCATGAGGATTGATTCCTGCTGTTCCTGGAGAACACCTGTTACAGGTGAGTAACTACTCTTTCTCCAGGACCAAGCAGGAAGTCAGTCCTCACATATGGGACTCCCCAGCTCTAGGCTACCGGGAACCCAAAGCTGAAAAAATGGCTCCCTCTCAAGAGTCTCAGTATTCGTAATAAGAATATCCTCTGAGAACGCCCCCGTACGGTAGCCCAACACAAGGGCTGGAGGGTAGGAGTTGCCTAAACCTCAAAGAGATTACGGAGTACCGCCTGTCCGAAAGCACTGTCCCTTCAGGACTCTCTCTCGAGGCAGTAATGGGCTGCAAAGGTCTGGCTTGAAGACCAAGTTGCGGCCCGGCACATGTCTGCCAATGGAACAGAGCAGAGATGAGCTACTGATACGGCTTTCACCCTGACACGTTGGGCCGTGACTCGACCCTGCAAGAGGAGCTCGGCTGCCTTGTACGCCCAGGCGATACAATCTGCTACCCAAGTGGACAACGTACGCTTGGAGACAGGTAACCCCATCTTATTAGGGTCAAAGGAGACGAAGAGCTGAGTAGCCCTTCGATGCCCCCGCGTACATTCCATGTAAAAAGACAACGCCCTCTTACAGTCCAGGGTATGCAAGACTGTTTCAGCCCGGCTGGTATGCGGCCTGGGAAAGGAGGTCGGAAGAATCATCTCTTGGTTGAGGTGGAAAGAGGAGACTACTTTTGGAAGGAACTTGGGATGGGTCCGTAGGACCACCCTGTTCCTATAGAACCGTGTGTACAGTCTATCAGAAACCAGAGCTTGTAGTTCACTCACACGTCTGGCCGAGGTAAGAGCCACCAGGAAGAGCGCTTTCCAAGACAGGAGGCGCAAATGGCAAGTAGCCTTCGGCTCAAACGGTGGGCGAGTAAGTTGCTGCAAGACCATGTTCAAGTCCCACTCAGTCACCGGTGGATGAACTGGAGGCTTGAGTAGAAGCAGACCTCTGAGAAATCGGGACACCAAGGGATGAACCGACAGAGACTGTCCTTCCACCGGCAAGTGGTGCGCTGACAAAGCACTGAGGCAGACCCGAACAGAGTTAGAGAAGGCCTAGGTCTGACAGGTGAAGTAGATACTGCAGTACTACTGGCACAAGGCAAGAGAAAGGATCTTCATTGCACTGAGCACACCATACCGTAAATCTATGCCACTTGAAGGCAAAGGACTTTCTGGTGGACTGCCTCCTAGAGGCCAAAACCAGCTCCTCAACCTCCTTAGGTAAACGTAAGGGATCTAGCACTATCCTTTCAGCAGCCAGGCCATCAAATTGAGGGACATGAGATTGGGGTGCAGAAGGGAACCTTGCTCCTGAGACAGGAGATCGTGTTGCAACCCCAGAGGGAACGAAGTTTCCACCGCCAACTGCAGCAGAAGTGGAAACCATGGCTACCAGAATCACCGAGACCTTGTCCCGAAGGATCTTGAACAGAATTCGGGCCACCAGGGGTGTGGGAGGAAACCCATACAGGAGGCCCGTAGAGAGATCAGAAAAGCATCTGCTGCCACCCACAGGGGATGTGGCTGTCTGGAGCAGAACCTGGGCAGCTGACGGTTCAGTGGACTTGCAAAGAGATCGATGGATGGAAGTCCCCAGCGGAGGAAGATCTGCTGGGCCACTAGTGGATTCAACTGCCATTCGTGAGGCTGGAGAATCCTGCTTAGCCTCTCTGCCAGGAAATTCTCCTGACCAGATAGGTAAACTGATTTGAGAAACATACCCTGTTTGACCGCAAAGGAGCAGAGATCTAGTGCCTCCTGACATAGGAGCCTGGATCCCGTGCCCCCTTGTTTGTTTACATAGAACATTGCCACTTGATTGTCCGTCTGAACTAGGACAGACTGGTGAGAGAGGGAATGAGAAAATGTTTGTAGAGCTGCTCCAAAAGATTGATTTGCTGCGTGGCCTCCCGAGGAGACCACAGGCCTTGAGTGCACATGTCCTGGCAATGTGCACCCCAGCCCTTTAAGGAAGCATCGGTTGTCAGCACCCTTGTGTGTGCTGGAGCCTGAAAAGGTACCCCCCTGAGAAGGTTTGGGAGATGTAGCCACCACTGTAAGGAATCCAAAAGTGGTTTGGACAGCTTTACTCTTTCTCGGAGGTCGCCTGTGGCCTGCATCCGCTGAGCTCTGAGGCACCACTGAGCAGCCCGCATGTGCAGATGGGCATTCGGAGTCACATGTACCGTGGATGCCATGTGGCCCAAGAGCCGTAGGTAGTGCCTGGCTTGCTTTGGAACTGGTTGGCCAAGTCTGTCAGTCTGTGGGCCCTGTCTTCGGGCAAGTAAGCTCTTGCCTGAAGGGTGTCTAAGTTTGCCCCTATAAACTCTAGATTCTGAGAGGGGAGCAAAGTGGACTTTGCATAGTTTATGACAAAGCCCAGATGCTGAAGAAGACAGTGCGAAGAGTGGCTTGTCGGGGCTCCTGGAGAGACTGGCCCCTGATGAGCCAGTTGTCCAGGTATTGGAAGACAAAAATTCCCTGATTCCTGAGATTCTTCAGGACCAAGCAGGAAGTCAGTCCTCACATATGGGTGACATCGGTGCCAAAAGAGCCCTCGTGCATAGCATTTCCCCAGCTTTCAAAGAAAGCCTTTGGGAATGCAGCGCACATGCGTGGTCCCCTTCCTGCCCAAGGGTGCCATCTTGCTCAGTCTTTCTTTTTCCATGGAGCCCAACGGACATGAGTTCGTTTCACCCAGTAAAAGTAGATTTTTTTTCTGCGATTTTCGCTTTTTCTGATCCGATTCGACGCCGGTTCCCCTTCCCGCCTGGGCTCGGTACACCGGTATCGAGTCCGGTATTCTTTTTTCAGTTTTTGTCCTTCGTGACTAGTGCTCGCGCCTTTTTAGTTATTTTCACTGGCAGCCTGGTCTTTTGACCTTGCATGGGCCCTTTTTCCCCCGATGGCTGCCAGCGGGTTCAAGAAATGTGATCGGTGCAAGAAACTTATGTCTCTCACCGATACACATGACTGCCGCCTCCGATGCCTCAGGCCCGACCATGACCCGCTGGCCTGTGGCCCGTGCGGCAAAATGTCGTCAAAGGCACTTAGGAGCCGCCAGCATCAACGTGAGAGAATTTTCTCCAAGTCCGCGCCCGGCCGGTGCTTGGACTTCGTCAGAGGCCTCGACATCTTGGAAGTCGGAACCCGAGCGCCGTCATGGTTCCTATGAAAGGGGGTGTCCCACCCGGGAGCACAAAAGGAAGAAGAAGCTCGTGAGGGCTGCATCGGTGGAAGCTCCTGGGTCCTCGAGGGCCAGGTCGCATAGCCCTGACCGCCTCCTTGGGTTCTCGGAGTCGGAGAGGCTGTCCAAGCTACCTCGTATAGCGCCAGAGTCCCCGAGTCACATGAGTTCTGTTGTCCTCGTGGACTCTCCTCCGGGAGAGCCGATGTTGGGCCCGACGCCGTCGGGGCCCAAGTCAGAGGCTGCTGGGTCTCCTGAGCTTGGACTCAGGTTGACGGCCTTGGAGAGCAGTTTGGCTTCATAGAACAGCAGCGGGTGCTGATCGCCAGTCTGACCGGTGCATCTGCCCTGACCACCGGGACCTCGACGTCCAAGTCGACCCCGGAGACCAAGCCAATCCTCAGGTCCATCAAGTCTCGAGTCGATCCTCGGTCAAGGTCCCCCTTGACCTTCTGTGCGGAGCCGAGGTCGTCGACGCCGGTGCCCTCGGCATCTGGGTGGGTGGCACCGAAGCACACTCGGCCGGAGCCCCTCGACTCAGGAGTCGGCGTGGGAGACAGAGGACGAGGAGTCTCCGGACACCATCCGGACCCGGAGTCTGAGCCTCGGAGAAGGTCCCCCCCGGAGGATACCCAGTTCTTGGACTTTGTAAGGGATATGGCCAAGGCGTTGGAATTGCCTGCAGACGCCGAGGAGGAGCCTCGAGCCAAGGAGCTCGATGCCCTCCAGTATGACTTTCCTCCGAAGGAAGCCTTTACTGTACCGGTTCCTCTGATGCTGGAATGGCTGCTCTTCCGTATGTGGGAGGCACTGGCCTCAGCGCCGGTTCTTAGCAAACAGGTCAATTCCATTTATCGAGTCCGTAAGAGCCCAGGGTTCTTGGAGTAGAAGCCTTGCACTTTCAGGTGGTGAGGCACTGGTTCCACCACCTGTTCCTTTAGAAGACTTGCCAACTCCTGAAGGAGGAAGTTCCTGTGTAGAAGGAGTCTTGGAGGCTCCCCTGGAAAGTAGAAGGGGGGTAGCTGGTGGAAGTGGAGCATGTAGCCCTTTTGGACTATGCTCAGCACCCAGGCATCCCCTGTGACGGCTGGCCACCTGTAGGCGTACAGGATCAACCGACCTTCTGTGCTGAGTGGAGCCACCGGCAGAGAGGAGACTATGCTGTGGGAGTCAAAACCCCGCTCCCTGCTGTGCAGGAGCCGGAGCTGGCGGCTTGGGGGTTTTCTGCCTATGGGGCCCATGCCCCTGCCCCTTGGCCTGCTGGCCCTGTTGGGGAGCTGGAGAGGCCTGATATTGAGGGTAGGATTTGTAGGCAGCACCCCTCCTCGGGAAAAAGGGCTTCTTTCCCGAGCCCTTCTTTTTTTGAGAAGGGGCAGAAGTCTTTCTGGACAGCCTTGTCCTGGTGAGAATCTCAGTCTCGATTTCTGCAGCCTTTTCAGTCATGGGCTTACCGAATAGGTTGTCACCTCAGCAGGGGACATCGACCAACTTGTCCTGCACCCAAGACTCCAGGTCCGATGACTGTAGCCAGGCCTGACGGCGTGCAGCAATGCCGGGTGTAGTTACCCAGACGGAAGCCTCGAAGCTATCATAGGCTGCTTGAGAGATAAATTTTGAGCACTCCCGGATGCCTGTCGACAAGGCCTTGAACCTCTGCAAGGTTTCCTCATAGAGGCCATCTGAGAACCCGGCAAGCTCCTTTGCCAGGTCTCGTAGGTACATGCCCATGTACAGCTGGTAAGTCTGGACACGGCAAGATAGCATAGAGCTCTGGAAGCACTTTCTACCGAGGGCATCCAGGTTCCGGGCCTCCCGGCCGGGGAGCACCGAGAAGTGCATCTTCTGACTCTTCAGGCGGTGCATGGCCAATTCCACAACCATGGAATTGTGCGGTAGCTGTGCCTTTTGAAAACCAGGGCTCTTACGGACTCAATAAATGGAATAGATCCATTTGCTAAGAACCGGCGCCGAGGCCAGTGCCTCCCACATATGGAAGAGCAGCGCTCCAGCATCGGAGGAACTGGTACAGTAAAGGCTTCCTTCAGAGAAAAATCATACTGGAGGGCATCGTGCTCTTTAGCTTGAGGCTCCTTCTAGGCATCCGCAGGGAATGCCAATGCATTGGCCATTTCCCTCCCGAAGTCCGAGAACCAGGTATCCTCCGGGGGGACCTTCTCCGAGGCTCGGACTCCGGGGAGTCCAAAGGGACGCACCAGGTCCGGAAGGTGTCCGGAGACTCCTCGTCCTCCGTTTCCCACACCGACTCCTCCGAGGAGGAGTTGAGCGGCTCTGGCCGTGCGGGCCTCGGTGCCACCTGCCCCGACGCCGAGGGCACCAGCGTTGACGACCTCGGCACCGCACGGGAGGTCGAGGGGGACCTTGACCGAGGATCGACTCGAGACTTGATGGACTCGAGGATCGGCTCGACCTCCAGGGTCGACTTAGACGTCGAGGTCCCGGTGGTTGGGACAGATGAACTGGTCAGACCAGCGATCAGCACCCGCTGCTGTTCCATGAAGGCAGCCAAGCTGCTCTCCAAGGCCGTCAACCTGAGTCCAAGCTCAGCAGCCCCCGACTCGGGCCTCGATGGCGTTGGGCCCGACATCGGCTCTCCCAGAGGAGAGTCCATGAGGACAACAGAACTTACGTGACTCGGGGACTCCGGCTCCATGCGAGGTAGTTTGGACAGCCTCTCCGACTCTGAGATCCCGGGGCGGCGGTCAGGGCTACACGACCTGGCCCTCGAGGACCCAGGGGCCTCCACCGACACCGCCCTCACGAGCTTCTTCTTCCTTTTGTGCTCCCGGGTGGGAGACCCCCTTTCAGAGGAACCACAACGGCGCTTGGGGTCAGACTCCCGAGATGTCGAGGCCTCTGACGAAGTCCAGGTCCGGCCGGACGCGGACTCGGAGAAAATTCTCTCACATTGATGCTGATGGCTCCAAAGTGCCTTCGACATCTTGCCTCACGAGCCACAGACCAGCTGGTCATGGTCAGGCCTGAGGCATCGGAGGCAGCAGTCATGTGTGTCGGTGAGAGACATACGTTTCTTGCACCAATCACATTTCTTGAACCAGCTGGCAGCCATCGGAGGAAAAAGTGCCCCTGCAAGGTCAAAAGACCGGGCTGCCAGTGAAAATAACAAAAAAGGTGTGAACGCTAGTCACGAAGGACAAAAACCGAAAAAAAGAAATTCCGGACTCGTTACCGGTGTACTAAACCAAGGCGGGAAAGGGAACCGGCATTGAACTGGATAAGAAAACAGCGAAAATCGCAGATAAAGATCTACTTTTCCCGGGTGATACGAACTTACGTCCGTTGGGCTCCGCGGAAAAAGAAAGACTGAGCAAGATGGCACCCTTGGGCGGGAAGAGGACCACGCATGCGCGCTGCATTCCCAAAGGCTTTCCTTGAAAGTTGGGGAAATGCTCTGCACGAGAGCTCCGTCGGCGCCGACATCACCCATATGTGAGGACTGACTTCCTGCTTGGTCCTGGAGAATTAAAGTTATACAAAGATTTTTAAAGCTGGCACTTATAAAACTAGAGATGCTGAAAATACATATAACTTTAAATTAAATGGCAGACATGCCACTAAATAACATCCTTTTATGTATTTCATAGGTATAGAGCTTCTGACTAGGCAATTTTTGCTTTATATACCGGACCTACCCTGGTGCATCCCAGGATCAGGGTCAGGTTCAGCCATTTTCCAAGATGGCAGCAGGAGGGCGGGAGTGTGTGGGCATCGCTCCTGCCTCCCAATGTTTTAAGTATTAGGACGGGGGGGATCGGAATGCTTCCAGGGGATTCGGTAGGGGTAGAAGTCACTGGGCCACCAGGGACATTTCTTAGGAGGTTTAGGGGGAAAGTGGGAGACTATCAGTGGTGTCAGGTTTGGAGGAGGGGGAACCCAAGATGCAAGGGTCTGAGGTGAAGTGCCAAACTTCATATGATCTTTTTGCTCATTGCTGCATCTTTCCGCCTGCCTGAAGATGACATAGTGATCCCGCATTAAAAGAAGAGTAAAAAAACATACTAAGTTTAAGCACAGTTTTTACACCGGGAGCAATTAATAGTGTATTCTTTTGCAGGCGATTAGCATGCTTGTTGCATTATGCTTTAGCGCAATGGATTTGCTTGTGATTTTCCCATGCTAGCTTGCTTTTGGGGAACAAGACTAGCACAGGAAAATCTATAGCAAAATACTAGAGCTGTCAATTTTTGTGTCTTTTCTGTATAGATGGCACTTAAGTGACACAAATGTTCAGATTTGATTCCACTGGAAAAGGTATGTAGCAATAGTACCTGTGGCATGAAACAGTGATATTTTTGTACCCCAAAGAACACCTAAATGTATAATTTCTAAACACCTAAGAACAGAAGCCCTACATATGGATATGATGTTTCAATTATATTTTGTATATTGCTTAGAGTAACAGTAATGTTAATAGTACAATAAATAAAGACTTCAAGACCCAGGCAATCTGCCTGTTTTCCCCTCTTGTTGCAATACCACTAACTTTATTTGATCTTCCTCTATGTTTAATCCAGGTCTTCTTGAATTCTGATATCAGTTTGGCCTCCATCATCTCTATTTCAGTTGACCATGAAAGCCCTACCCTCGATAAATGAAATTTCTGTTCTGTTCTGTGTTCAAGGGTCCTGTTTACAGTGGTGACCTTGAAGCTCGAGAGCGCCTTGACCGTCCAATAATCCGTGTGTATCAGCGCCATGCTGGAACCCAGTTACCCGAGGCTACTGAACTCACAAAGGTAAGAGAGAAGCCTCTTCAGTTCACACAACTGAGACATCTGCAAAGAACCTTACATTACAACAGAGAGACTACAGAACTTACAGGCAGGGCTGCTGCTACCATTAGAGGTACATCTAGAGTGCTAGCCCTCCAGGAGCGCTGTTCTACCCTTCTAGGGGGCCTGCAGCAGCGCCAATGATTGAATAAATGTGAGCTGTTACCTCAGGTCGCCAGCACTTCTGCTGCGGTTACAGTGCTTTACAATGCTTCTTCTAACCCCCTCCAATGCAGAATTTGAAACCGGAAGTATTTTATTTATTTATTTATTTAACTGTATTTATATCCCGCTTTTCACCGGGTCAAAGCGGTGTAACAAAAAGGGGGGGGGGGTTAATCGGTTATAGGGATGGGGCCATCACCAGGAGGGCAACATTGATGATTTTGACAGAGGATAGACATAGACATGGACAAGGTAACAAAGTTTTTGATCATAGGTTCTGGAGGGTGGTTTAGTGGGGTTGGTGTAGTTATTTGTGAGAGGGTGTTTTTGTTTTGAGATGTTCTTGGAATAGGATGGTTTTTAGCTGCTTTTTGAATGACAAGAGATCGTTATTGTTCCTGAGGTGGTTCGGTAGAGAATTCCAGAGGGATGGAGCATAAAGTTCGAAGGCTCTGTTGCAGGGGGCAGAAGAGGGAGGGGGCAGAAGAGGCATTGTAAAGCACAAGAACCAGGGGGGTAGTGCTGGCAACCTGAGGTTAGTGCTGCCTTGTGCTTACTGAGCTATTGCCATTGCTGCAGGCCCCAGAGAGGGGCGGCAGCAGCAGCAGATAGGGGCAGCTAGGCGGGCTCTTCCAATCCTTGTGTCAGCCCTGCTTACAGGTCATCTTAGAAATCATCCTGCTGACTGAGGATTAATGAGGTCCCTCTGTCATTCTCGCTGTCCCTTCCTCTCTTTGTCTGTCTGTCTCTGTATTTGTAGAAGCATCCAGAGATCTAGTGATAGTATTGTTTTTACTCATAGAGGACTGATTCAGTATCTTGGTCATTCTTTTCTATCGTACATGCTGTGCATGTTGGGAATGCTTTGTGAAGCAATGATAGAAGGCTGGACTTTCTCTTAATTTGTTACTCTTTCTTTTTCTTTGCCGATGCCTTCTGCTGCAATATATCATACACAGCCTTCACTTCAAGTGCTAGAAATAAGTCTATCAATCCCCTGTTTTTCCCTCTCTTTGTTTAGGGAACGAACCTACTGCAAAATGCCATTAAGAATATGGGCAATGACATTGATCGTCTTCATGTCACCCGCCTACGAGTGGAGGACAATATTCGGGACAAGCGCATTGGCTACAACGTGGACTCCTCTATAATGCGCCTACGGCGTAGACGAGCTGATCACCGTTGGCCCATTGACCAAGGCAAGCAGCTCATCTGTGATTAATCTGCAGTCCAGAAGAAATCTGGACAAGGAGGAACAGTAAAGCTGTCAGCAAGAGCATCCTGAAGATCTGTTGCAATAAACCATTTGTTGTAATTCGTATCCAGAAATAAACTATTGCATCCAAATTCCTAGTGGTGTAGAACTTTTGCCAGGGTCGATTTGTGAAAGAAGAGCAGAGACAAAGGAAAACATAAAGGTGGGAGAGAGAGCAGGTCAATGATAGAGTTACTAACTAGCTCCATGTCATTTAGAAAGGCTGAGCCTGTCTTGGTTTTGCCTCTTTGCATCTGTAACCTGCCAGGGGTTGATATTCCGAAGAGTTTATGCGGTTTGTTGGGCCTGCAAATCGCATAGCGCCTCCTCAGCCCAATACTCAGTAATACTAACTGGTTAATGCTGCTGAATATCCCCACAGACCACTTTGGAAAGTCCAGTTTGTTGAGCAGAGCTGGGCTGGTCCCAGTGACTATCTGGTTAGCAGCAATACTCAGCTACTAACTGGATGGGAAAAGCGGATAAACTTAGGACTCCTGACGGACTCTATTGAAAGCAAGGTAATACTCTGCCTGAAAGCTCTCAAAGGGGAACCGGTGTTCATTTTTAAAAGCTAAGTCCTTTTTCTATACTGCAAAGGGGGATTTTTTGTTTGTGCTGTTGGGCAAAGCTCTGCCAGTTAGAGTTCATTGTCTTTGTTCCAGCTACCTATTCACAGCTAAGTCTTCGAAGCTACTGACCTCATCAGGTGTTAGATCCCCTCCCTACCCACCCCAGCACCCACAGACCCCATGTGAGCATTCTTGCTTTATAGGACAACTCCCCAATTACCTACACACAGGGACAAAGAATAGCGCTGTTAGAACACACAAAAAAGATTAACTGCTTTTTCTCTTAAAGGACAGCTGAGGAACAGGTAGGGACTGGTAGGTCTCTCTCTTTTACTTCAACCGGTACCAAAGCTCCATCAATGAAACAAGGCTGGGAAAAATCGTATTGGTAAAGCTGTTGCCCCTGTTACAGCTTCTACCTCTGTCCAGACAGAGAGCTCAATGCCAGTTGAAGGACCAGTTCCATGTGCAGGGTGCCTGCATGCTGAGGCTCTCAGGAAACAAATGGAGGAGGTCAGAGAAGAGATGGCGAGGCCGAGAAGCATTCGAGAGATTGAGAAGTACATTGATGAGATGCTTCTTGAAACATCCAAGTTCTCTGACACAGGTGAAGATGAGATGTTACAAAATGATGAAGACTGGACACGAGTCACCAGAGCCTGAAGTATCAACACTCCCACTCCTCCAGTCCTTGATTTGAAGAACCAGTATGCAGCCCTGGAAGTGGAGAAGGTGGAAGCATCTGAGGAAAGGGAAGAACCACAGCTTGAGCACCCCAAAGTTGCAGAATCAGTCACCACAATGAAATGAAGAGTAGTGGTGGTTGGTGACTCTCTTCTAAGGGATACTGAGGTGTCCATCTGCCGACCAGACTTGATGTCGAGAGAGGTGTGCTGTTGCCAAAATCCAAGATATTACAGGAGTTTGCTGACACTCATCAAGCCTACTGACTATTATCCAATGTTGCTCATCCATTTATGCACAAATGATACTGCTAAGTATCCCTCCAAGCTTATCAAAAGTGATTCCATGGCTCTGAGACAGAGGGTGAAGCAGATAGGTGTGCAGGTGGTGTTCTCTTCAATCCTCCCTGTTGAGGGTAAAGACCAAGGCAGAGAAGCTCACATCCTGGAGATGAATGCATGGCTGCATAGATGGAGTCATTGAGAGCGTTTTGGTTTCCTGGACCATGGGATGCTGTTCCAAGGGCTGCAGAGCAGAGATGGGTCAAAGTGTCTTCTTCAGCAGACTGGCTAACCTACTGAAGAGGGCTTTAAACTAGATTCGTTGAGTATGGGTGAAAAAAAACCTCAGGTAAGTATAACATTAAATACCTCTGTAGAAATGGGTAAAAAGGGCAACATCTGGAAAGCAGTATGTATAAATGTCCATAGCATGGGAAATAAGATCCCAGATGTTGATGCTTTAATGGAAGAGGCTGACTTGGTTTTAGTGGTGATTACAGAGACATAGTTCACGGAACACCATGACTGGGATGTAATTACATTGTGCTATACTTTATTCTGGAAGGACAGGGGAGGAAGAAGGGGAGGAGGAGTGGCACTATATGTAAAAAATAATATTAAAGCTATAGAATTGCAGGGCTTTAAAGGAAAAGAGGCAGCGCTGTTGGTTAAACTAGAAAGAGGGAAAGAGAAATCCATTTGCATATACAGATCCCCTTCATAGGGAGTAGACAGATATATACATATCCCCTTCATAGGGAGTAGAAGTGGATGAAGATTTAATAGAAGACATACACAGTATTGCCATGAATGGAAAAGTGCTACTGATAGGTGATTTCAATATGCCGGATGTGGACTGGCATATTCCTGCTGCGGTGAAATCTAGAAGTAAGGAGATCCTGGATCTTCTACAGGGAGAACTATTCAGGCAATTGGTAACAGAACCCACACGTGATGGGGCCATACTGGACTTGGTGCTTACCAATAGGGAAAGTGTTTCTCCGGGAACAAGCAGGAAGTTAGTCCTCACATATGGGTGACATTGGTGCTGATGGGGCCTAAGCGGATCCACTCTCCAGCTTTCACAGAAAACCTTTGGGAGTTACACTGCTCATGTGCAGTCACCTTTCTACCCAAGGGGGTCATCTTACTTCAGTCTTCTTTTTTCCATGGAGCCCTGCAGACGTTCGTCTGTGCCTCCTGGTTAAAGTCAATTTTTCTCACCTAGTTTCTTCAGTTTTACTTTGTGCTTTTGCTGGGATCGGCTCCAATCACCTTTCCGCTGCCTGAATCTACCACCTTGGCAATGTGTTTTCCTTCTCAGGTATACTTTTTTTTTTCAGTTCGCTGGCCTTTGCTCGTGGTCTAGCTGACTGAGTTTGATCTCGCGGGGGTCGTCTTTCCCACTATGGCCTCGGTCAATGGTTTTAAGCAGTGTGGCAAGTACAACCACACTATGTCCCACACAGACTGCCACAATATCTGCATCAGGTGCCTCAGGGTGGACCATGACATGTCTACTTGCCTGATCTGCCAACTTATGTCAGCAAAAACCCACAAGGAATGTGAAAGGTGGCAGAGGGAGCTGTTTGGCAAGTCTGCCTCAGAATCAGCATCGGGGGTGGAATCCCTGCCCTCTACACCGGCGTCCAGTGACTCATCCTCATGTGCCCAGGCTCAGTCGGAGCCCCGAGGCCACAGAGCCTCAGACCAGGGATCGTCCTCTGAGGACCTTCTCCATGAATCCAGGACGTCGCAAAGGCGAAATACAACCCCAGACCAGCAGGTAAGGCCTCTGGCTCCAGGGCACCATGTCCTCGACCTGACGCCAACAGCGACGGCTGGGAGTGGCCCTCCAAGCAGCCACAGTGGGAGGAGACTCCCACAGCATTGGGGGATTGGGTCAGGTCCCCTGAAGCCATCACCATTAGTAATTCCCCAATGAGGAACATGTCTCTGGGCTCAACGACCTTGAGTCAGTTGCTGCAGAGCCAACTAGTCTCGAGGCCAGGATGGCAGCCCAGTAATGCAACTTTGCTGCTTTCCTTGAGGTGCAGCAGGGCCCGATGACCGGAACCTTCAGAGGATGAGAACATCCCCGGATGATACTCAGCCTATCTTTGAGAGGTTGGCATGATCGGCGCTGCCTCCGTGGCATCTGACTTAAGACCTGACTCCTGATTGGGCACCGCTGTGGTGAGGTACTGATGCTGGGAGTCTTCTGCTGGGTTGGTTAGGAAAGCACCTGGTGCTCGACAATTCCTCTGACTCCAAGTCGGCTTGGGAGATGGATGAGGAGTCCCCAGACACCATCCTTCACCAGGATATCCCCTCCAACCTGCCCCCACTGCACCATCATTGGCGGTCTCCTCCGGAGGATCTCACCTTCCTGGAGTTCGTGAAGGAGATGTCCCAGACCCTGGTCTTCATGGTGGTGCCTGAGGACAAACCTCAGACCGAAGATCTCAAGATCCTCCATTAAGAGGCTCTCCTGAGGGAGACACTGATGATGCTCATACCCCCCATCCTGGAACGGCTGTTGTTCCAGATGTGGGAGACTCCAGTGACAGTGCCGATTGTGAACCGTTGACTTGATTCTCAGTATCGAATCGGCTGGAGCCCGGGCTTCCAAAAAGCACAGCTGCCTCACAACTCCATGGTGATGGAGTTAGCCATGTGTCACATAAAGAGTTAGAAGACACACTACTTGGTGCCCCTCAGCAGGGAGGCTCACATTTATGGATGCCTTCTAACAGGAAGTGTTTCCAGGGCTCCATGCTCACAGCCCAGATCCAGGCATAACAGCTGTACATAGGCATGTACGTGATGGACCTGGCAAAGGAAGTCATTGGGTTCTCAGCTGGACTATTGGGTGAACCTCTTGAGTGCTTCAGGACATTGGTTTCCTCAGTCAAGGACTGCTCCAAGTTTCAAACTCTGGCTGCATTTCACAGCTTCGAGTCAGTGGCTCGTGTAGCCGTGGTGGGCATTAGTGCCCAACGCCTTGCCTGGCTACAGTCCTATGACCTGGAGCAATAGGTTCAGGACAAGTTGGCCGACGTCTGTTGCCAGGGAGAGAACCTCTTCAGCAAGCCCATGACAAAGAATGCCGAAGAGTTGGAGAAAGCATTTCTGACCAGAACCCAGCTATCCTGGAAGACTGCTGACCCTTCTCGTCGGAAGGCTTCAGGGAAAAAATCCTTCTACCTGAAGATTAAGGCTTAGGGGAGTTACCCCAAATTTCCAGCCCATCAGGCACTCCCTCAGGGGCTGCAGGCCAAGGCACAGGGGCATGACCCCCATAAGCTGAAAGCCTCCAAGCCCCAAACAGCATCCCAGGGGCTGCCTGGGGGGGGGGGGGTGCTGTTGACTCCTTGAGCATAGCCTTCCTCCCCCAGGACATAACATGCCCAAGATTCATGGGAGGATGGCTGGTCCACTTCACATACCTATGGCCAGATATCACCACAGACGCATGGGTGCTGCAGGTGGTTAGGGAGGGGTACCTCCTCCACTTCATCCAGCTGCCTCCTCCCTTCTTCCCAGGGAAATACCCATAGACTCTTGCAAAGGGAGCTCCTGCAGAGGGAACTCAAGGCCTTGTTGAGGATCACGTGGTAGAGCCTATTCCCCAGCCCTTTCAGGGTCAGGGGTTCTAATCCCACTAAGAGAATCCCATAAGAGAATCCAAAAGAAAATTACGACAATTCGAATGCCGCTGGAGACATAACAAATCAGAAACTAATTTGAGACAATATCAGGAGATGCAAAAAGAATATAATAATCTAATTAACAAACATAAACAAGAATACCATACAAACCTTGTTCTAAAAGCCTGTAACAAACCTAAAGAGCTCTTCAACATTGTACGCAACCTTACAAATTACCCAACCACGAAGGATGAAAGCAAGATCCATCCTCAAACCTTTGCTGATTTTCTAATAGCTAAGAATAGACCCATTCACAGCACATCAATTACCAGAATTCCTCCTATGGACACACCAACTACTGATGATGACTGTAATATCACCAATCAATGGAAGAAACTCAGCATTCCATCAGCGAAACAAATAACTCAAACCATCACCCCTCTAACCACCACCTCTCCATTGGACCTCTGCTCGGTGACGTGGATTAAATCCACCAAAGAAGATCTAAGTAAATACATATAAAAAATAGTAAACACCTCTCTCAAACAGGGCTACATGCCCAAAGCACTCAAACAATCTACTATACACCCTAATCGTAAAACCATATAAACTAGCAACACTGAACCAGCAAACTACCGCCCAATATCCAGCCTTCCATTTCTAGCAAAAATAATTGAAAAAATTGTTCAGAGACAGCTTCAAGATCATATTGATCAATACGCCCCACTGGACCCTCACCAGCACAGATTCCGTCCAAACCACGGCGTTGGCACATTTCTCATTCATCTATTTGATAACATACTAAAAGGAATAGACAATTTATTTATTTATATTCTCTTATATACCGCGCTATTCTGCATCAGTGCGGTTTACATTGAACAAACTGAAATTACATTGAACAGGGCATTATAACTTGGAGATAACTATTTTACAGGGAACATGGGCTATGGAGGGTTAAGTGGCTTGCCCAAGACCACAAGGAGCACCTGTGGGACTAGAAACCCCAGTCCTTCCGGTCCAAGGTTGCTGTCCTCTAGTGGGATTTGAACCCCCGACCTTCCGGCCTGAAGTACCTTGCCCCAACCACTAGGCCACTCCTCCACTCCAAGATAAAGAAAGGCTTCCTACTTATCTTTATCGACATATCATCCACATTCGATACAGTTTCTCATCACATCCTTCTGAAGCGCCTAATGGAAATTGGCCTCCAAGACACCACTATAAAATGGTTCCAATCATACCTTGATGACAGACAACAAAAAGTAACATCCGATAACCTTACCTCAGCACTCTTCCACACAACACAAGGAGTTCCCCAAGGCTCCTCATTATCCGCACTCCTCTTCAACATTTATATCCAACCTATTTGCAAAATATTCAATAAATACAAGATTCAATATGCCATATATGCCAACAATATCATGGCATATACTCCAATCCATCTGGATGACCCAGACTATACAGATATATCAACCTGCATGCACAAAATAACGACATGGCTTACAAACAACAATTTAAATATCAACATAAAAAAATCTGAAGCAGTCATCATTACAAGGGATTTCACATTCACTCCTCCTACTACCATCAACATATCAAATACACCAATCAATGTAAAAGATGAAGTTCGGTATCTTGGAGTGATACAAGACAATTTACTCTTCACGCACACATTAACAAAACATCCAAAACAGCCTTCTTCAAACTAGCAATGCTCTGAAGACTAAAACCTCTGCTCAGCAAAGAACACTTCTGTACGGTATGCTAGGCAATCATCACACCTGTGCTGGACTATTGTAATCTCCTCTTCCAAGGCCTACCCAAACAAGCCACTCGACCCCTTCAAATAGTCCAAAACACTGCTGCCCGCATTATTGCTGGCGCTTCACTACAAGACCATATAACTCCTATACTACAAGATCTGCACTGGTTACCAATTTCCTCACGAGCAAAATATAAATCAGCGCTCACAATCTTCAAGATCAAAAACAACTTGTCAGCAGGAATGCTTCAAGAGCTCATTGGAACCAAAACAATAAATAGACCAGACAGGAACAGCACTAAAAACACAATACCAACTCCTATTTTATTCACAAGAACCAATAAATCCATTTCCATGTGGGCTTTCTCCCTTGCTGTCCCTACTATTTGGAATGCACTCCCCCGAAAAGCTACAATCCACAACTGACTTAAAAGACTTCCACAAGTTACTCAAGACCACCTTATTCACTGAACATTATAAGGAAGACCACCAATCCCAATCGTACTGAAGGAAATTACAAGACAGTTTAGGACTTTGAAATGCAATGTTTCAAATTACAATTGAATGTTCAGTGTAAAATGAGTATGAAGTTACAAGTCTGTTTAAGTTGTTAAAACATGATGTTACCCACCCTGTATATAACCCCTTGTACATAGCTTATCCTGTAAATAGCACACCAAAAAATAATCTCCGTCACTCACACAAATACCCACACATGTTAACACTGCATGCCGACCCCTACTGACACTGACCATTGATTGTTTGAAGTGTAAACCACTTTGATTTCAGGACAAAGTGGTATCTAAATCCTTTAAAATAAATAAAATAATTCCTTATCCCCAAGAAAACCGGGGGCTTAAAGCCCATTCTGGACCTGTGGGACCTCAACCACTTCCTGGTCAAGGAAAAGTTTAAAAGGGTATCCTTTGGAATCTTGCTGCTTTACCTCCTGCAGGGAGATTGGCTATGCTCCTTGGATCTCAAAGATGCACACACCCACATCCTGAGATATCCAGGCACCGTCAGTACCTCCGGTTTGTGGTCGAGGGCTGACACTACCAATACAGGGTGCTCCACTTCGGAATGGCCTCAGCTCCTTGGCTCCTTCTGCAGTATCACTAACAAAGATGTTAAACAGAATCGGACCAAGGACAGATCCTTACAGCACACCATTGGTAACCTCCTTCTCCTCAGAGTGAGCTCCATTTACCTCTACTCTTTGTCACCTCCCACTCAACCAATTTCTAACCCAGTCAATAACTTTAGAGTCCATCCCTAGGGTGCTCAGTTTGTTTATAAGTTGCCTGTGTGAAATAGTGTCAAAGGCTTTACACCACATCTAGGGCTCTCCCTTGGTCCCTTGTCACCTAGTCAAAGAAATCTATCAGATTTGTCTGACAAGACCTGCCTCTGGTGAATCCATGCTGCCTTGGATCCTGTAATCTGCTGGACTCCAGAAACCTCACTATTCTCTCCTTTAGTAGCTTTTCAATAAGTTACTAACCACAGAGGTTAGACTAACTGGCCTGTAGTTCTCAATGTCTTCTGAAAATCGTTCGAGATCCCCGTCACTTCGGTTCCTTCAAATGTGAACACAGAACAGAAATATTTGTTAAGCAATTCTGCTTTATCTTATGGAGTAGTAAGGAATGATTAGCAAACTTAGCCCCTGTCTCCAATTCACAGTGACATATTCTACAACCCAAATATCATTTTTAGATGTTAGAGTCACTTGTAATAATGGTGTTTTAAATACGTCTCTACATCAAAAATCTGCGGACTGCAATAATTTGCTACATTTTGGTTCACACCATTCAATGAAGCTTAAACGGGCTTTACCAGTAGGACAGTTCTTGCAGTTATGGTGCATTTGCTCAGTGGATCAGGATTTTCATTGTCAATCTAGAATATTGACAGAGGTTACAGCGACATGGCAATCCAACAAGTGTTATCCACAAGGCTTACTGTATCTACGTATTAAGTTTGATAATCGTTCCTTACTACTCCATGAGAAATGCACAGATGACATGGAGAAACGTGAATGTTTTGTGATATTTCAATAAAACACATTTCATAACTCAAAGTATTTTCAAACACTGGTATGTACTATCAATGTATTCCGCATTTCAATGTGACCCATGTATTGCTGTCACCAGAGCACGCAATTTGAGAGATGTTTTAGTTCACTCTAATTTTTTCCCTTCAAAGTATTCTGGGGAGGGAGGAGGGGGTGTAATAGGACAACGTACACCTTGCAGACATATGCTACCCAAACGTGGACAGATCCCAAAACGGGGATGACTTATCCTCTCAAGCTGACAGCAACCTATCAGTCTGCATGGGTTATATATTCCATTACATGCCCATGCTCAAAAATGTACATCGGACACACCTCTCATAAAGTGAATGTGCGTTTCATTGAACACTGATCTTGTTTGGCTAATGTTGTGGTCACGGCACTATTGGTGCATCATTGTTTTGGTTATAAACATGAATGGGAACATTTATGCTGGCTAGTGAGGATATGCATGCTGGAGATCTTGAGAAGCAATTGGCTTGCCTGGAACAAAAGTGGATTTTCTCTCTCAATACAATTCAGCCAATGTAATTAAACAAAGCAATGGAGTAGCTTACAATAGTGTGATCCCATTGGTTCTGGTTTCCTTACATGTTCACCGCCTTCATTTTATAATGATCGCCAGTGCTGGTTCTTTTAGTCTTCAAGGCTGGGACACTAACTAGCTGTTTTTGACATGTCCTGATGCAGCCCGGCAGACAAACGGGTGAAACTCTAGTCGACTAGTTATCAACACAGCGCTTTTTGTTCCTTTGTCCTGGTGAATCACTGAGTTAAAGCTAAGCAGTTTTTCTTTTTCTTTAAATGCATTTAAAAATTGAAAAAACAAACATGCTGTGAAGGGAGGTCGATGAATGATATGCATGGGTGTTGTTAACGAATAACGTGCTTTCCGCATAGGCATTCACTTTCAATGTGCCACCGATTAGCCTATAACCCCGCTGAGTCCTCCCTTTTACTCAAAAAATTCTCAGGCAGAGGTAATAGGTATACTGAGACATCTGTTGCAGTGGATTTGATAACCTCCACCTTTATTGAGCCTTTAGACATTAAAAGCAGGCACTCAGACCCCTGCAACTGGCGCAAAACACACCAGCATGCATAATATCTGGCACAGCAAGACAAGAACACATCACACCCATTCTGAAAGATCTCCACTGGCTTCCAATCAGCTCACACATCAAATATAAGACAGTCATAAACATATTCAAAATCAAACAGCAGACATCAGCTCTCAGCTTACAGCCACTCATACAAACTGACAGAGGCACACGACCGAGGAGGAGGGGGCACCTCCAACTGTGTTAACACACCAAAAGACTTCACCAAGGTTCGCAAGGACACTGCGAACCGAACCCTCTCTCTGGCTGCACCAGCAATTTGGAATGCCCTCCCAGATGACCTGTGATTAACAACAGACATCAAGGACTTTCGAAAGCAGCTCAAGATGACCCTCTTCATCAAACACTACGGGGATGTCACACGAACTACTCGCCAGTCAATACCACAGACCAACCCTGCCCCTTCCCCCATGTACATAGGATTGTATAATAGCGCACGCTGTAAATAGCTCAACAGGAATCTACGTTACTCCACTGCACACTCACTCACCATTTCACTGCATGCACACACATAAACCATTACTTGTTGATTGTTTGCTGTGTAGACCGCCTTGATTATAGGAGAAGGTGGTATAGAAATCCTTTTAAATAAAATAAATAAAAATAATTTAGTGTATGGTACCTTTCCCTTTTCCCATTTAATACCTCCATGGCATAAATGAACAGGAATAGAGTCTCTTCTGATTAAAAGCAAGCTCTGGTACAAGGGGACAAAGGATGAGAGTGAACGGGGATAGACTCTGGTGTAATATGCAGAAATATTTCTCCAGGACCAAGCAGGAAGTCAGTCCTCACTTATGGGTGTCATCGGCGCCGATGAAGCCCCAGCGGAGCATTTCCCCAGCTTTCCATGAAAGCCTTTGGGAATGCTGGCACGCATGTGCGGTTCCCTTCCCGCCTAAAGGTGCCATCTTACCTCAGTCCCTTTTTTTCTGTGAAGCCCATCGGACGTGTGTCCTGTTTTTCCCGGATAAGAGAAGTTTTTTCTTGGCGTTATTTCGCTTTTTTCCTCAGATTCGACGTCGGTTCCCCTCCCGCCGGGATCGGTACACCGGTATCAAATCCCTTTTTTCTTTATCGGTTTTTGCCCTTAGTGGCTAGGCGTTCGCGCCAAAACCTTTTTCTTTTTCCCTGGAAGGCCGGTCCTTTGACCTTGCGGGGACCCTTTTTTCCCCGATGGCTTCCAGCGGTTTCAAAAAGTGTAATCGGTGTAAAAAGATAATGTCTCTCACCGACACACATGACTGCTGCCTTCGGTGCCTTGGCCCGGACCACGATTCTAAAACATGCGGGCCATGTGGAAAAATGTCTTCCAAGGCCCTCCGAAGTCGTCAGCAGCAAAGTGAAAGGCTTTTCTCGGACTCGGCCTCTGCCCGGGCCCGGACCTCATCTGAGGCTTCGACATCTCGGGATTCCGATCCCGAGAGGCGTCAGAGCTCCTCGGACAGGGGGTCCCCCGACCGGGAACGTAAGAGGAAGAAGCGGCTCGCGAGGGCGGCGTCGGAGGAGGTCCCTGGGCTCTCGAGGTCTGCCCCAGAATGTCTACCTTCATGGATCAGCAGCGGGCGCTGATGGCCAGCCTGTCTGGCGCATCTGCCCCAACCACCGGGACATCGACTTCGAAGTCGACCCCGGAGACCGAGCCGATACTCGAGTCCCTTGCGGCTCGAGGTCGTCCTCAGTTGAGGTCTCCCTCGACCTCCCATTCGGGACCGATGGTCTCGACGCTGGTGCCGCCGGCGTCGGGGCGGGTGCCTAGAGGCCCTGCGGGGTCGGACCTCTACTCGACATCGGACGAGTCTGATTGGGAGACTGAAGACGAGGAGTCTCCTGACACCTTCAAGACTCGGTGTGTCCCTTCGGACTTACCGGAGACTGAGCCCCGGAGTAGATCCCCTCCGGAGGATACTAGGTTCTCGGAGTTTATCCGGGATATGGCCGCTGCCCTGGCTATCCCGGCTGACCCCGAGGAAGAGCCTCGAGCCGAGGAGCTCGATGCTCTACAGTATGACTCTCCTCCGAAGGAGGCCTTTACTGTCCCGGTTCCTCCGATGCTGGAACGGCTCCTCTTCCGGATGTGGGAGGCACCAGCCTCAGCGCCGGTTTTGAGCAAGCGAGTCGATTCCATCTATCGACTCTGGAAGAGTCCTGGCTTCCAGAAAGCACAGCTACCACACCATTCCATAGTTGTGGAATCAGCCATGCATCGTCTGAAGAGTCAGAAGATGCACTCTGCGGTGCCTCCCAGTAGGGAAGCCCGAAGCCTTGATGGCGTCGGTAGAAAGTGCTTTCAGGGCTCGATGCTTGCTTGCCGTGTCCAGACTTACCAGCTGTACATGGGCATGTATTTGCGAGATCTGGCCAAGGAGTTGGCCGGATTCTCTGCTGGTCTCTCCGGGGAACCCTTGCAGAGTTTTAAGTCCTTGTCTTCGAGGATACGGGAATGCTCTAAGTTCATGTCCCGTGCCGCCTACAATGGCTTCGAGGCTTCGGCCCGAGTAGCGGCTGCGGGCATCGCGGCTCGACGCCAGGCGTGGCTGCAGTCATCAGACCTCGAGCCATGGGTTCAAGACAAGTTGGTCGATGTCCCTTGCCGAGGTGAAAACCTTTTTGGCAAGCCTGTGGCCGAGAAGGCCGCACAGCTCGAGACTGAGCACCTCACGAGGACACGCCTGTCGAGGAAGACCTCTGCCCCTTCTCATAAGAAGAAGGGCTCGGGTAAAAAGTCATTTTACCCGAGGAAGGGCACTGCCTACAAACAGTACCCACAATATCCGGCTGCCCAAGCTGCCCCCCCAGGGTCAGCAAGCCAAGGGCCAGGGTAATGGGCCCCGTAGGCAGAGGACCCCCAAGCCTGCAGCCCCTGCTTCCACTCAGCAGGGTGGGGGTTTTTGACTCCTTGAGTATAGCCATCCCTCCCTTGCAGACCCAGCCCTGCACAGGAGGCCGCCTAGCCTTGTTCGCCCACCAGTGGCCCTTGATCACCCAGGACAGTTGGGTGCTGGACATAGTCAGTCAAGGCTATGCCCTGCACTTTCACCAACTGCCTCCAACATACTTCCCAGGGGAACCTTTCAGGCCTCCCCTGCATACAGACCTTCTCCTCCAGGAACTACAAGGTCTGTTGGTGGACAAGGCGTTGGAGCCTGTGCCTCCCCACTTCCAAGGTCACGGGTTTTACTCCAGGTATTTCCTGGTAACAAAAAGAACCGGTGGTCTTCGACCCATTTTGGATCTCAGAAACCTAAACAAGTTTCTGGTGAAAGAAAAGTTCAAGATGCTTACTCTTGGAACACTTCTGCCCTACCTCCAGCAGGGAGATTGGCTATGCTCTTTAGATCTAAAGGATGCTTACACTCACATCCTTATTCATCCAGACCACAGAAAGTACCTCAGGTTCATTGTGGGAGGAAACCATTATCAGTACAGAGTCCTGCCTTTTGGCCTGACCTCTGCTCCCAGGGTATTTACCAAATGCCTGGCAGTGGTGGCGGCCCACCTGAGAAATCAGGGCATCTTTGTGTTTCCTTACCTGGACGACTGGCTCATCAGAGGCCAGACTTGCCTGGAAGTTCAGCAGGCCACCTCCAGGACAATAGAACTGCTCCAAAAGGCAATAGGCTTTTACATAGAACAGGGAGTAGGAACTTGGAGGAATATATGGGGTAGTACAGTAGATACATTTAACAATGGTTAAATGGTTAATGATTACACAAGCTACTGTGTTTTTTGCCATTTGAAACTGTAATAATGCCCGTTTGGATAGACCCTGCCATATGCTATTACAGTAGTCTATGTGCGGGTTAATCATTGCTTTCAAGACTGATCTAAAATCTGATAGTTCTAGTAGCGTTCTTAGATGTTGTTACATCTTAAATCTTTCTATATATAGCCTGAGTAGTCTTGTTTATGTGTGATGATATATCCACAGCTCCTGCAGCCAGCCTCAGAAACCCGTAGGTGTGGCCACTGGCCAGGTATAAGATGGGCTCAAATTAGCCCCTGCCTGAGAGCAGAAACTGAGAGCAAAAACTTTCACCTCCCCCTCCCAGAAAGAACAAGCCTTCTCCAACAGATTTAAACCTTTGTTGTCTGGATACTCAGGTTCCAGTAGGCTGAATATCCCCAAGCTTAATTTATAATCACAGTTAAACTTTATTTTAACAATTCCCACAAAACAGACAGTTAGACTCTGTATTGGTAACTAGAAAGCATCAGAGATAAGAAAGAAAATTAGAGTCTTAGCTTTGTGAAATAAAGCCTACATTTAGCCTCCAGAACCTCCCTACCACCTATGTCATTGGTACCGACATGTACCAAGACAGCAGACTCCTCCCCAGCACTATCTAAGAACTTATCTATGTGGCACATGAGGTCCGTTGCAGCCAGCCTCAGAGACCCGTAGGTGTTTGTATCTTACAAAAGTAAACAAAAACAAGAGAAGAAAACCTATTTGGTTTTCCAAAGAAGTGGCTGCTCAAATAAAGGCAAAAAACACAGCTTTCGCAAAATTCAAAAGCTCGCAAATAGAGGCTATAATTTATGTTTAAATCTGTTTTATTATTTACAATAAAAGAAGCAGTACAGATAACAAATCAGTAACAAACCAGTAAAACAGGCATCGCAAACAACTTGAAATACATAAGCAATAATTGCAAAATAAAGGCATCTCAAACCAACGAGAAGTACATAATCAACAATTGTAGAGTCAACAGTTGTAGAATCAACAGTTGTAAAAAAAAGGGAGAGAAGCCCCCCCCCCCCCCCCGCCTCCTTCAGACCATGTTAAGTCTTCTAGAACAGCAAAAAAAAAAAAAAACGCCGTGACCGGAGTCACCACACCTTCTCCCCCCGTCAGTGGATAAATAAAGGAACATTAGGGATGCCTTGGTCACAGGGAATACAGTGAAAGTATAGTTGCTATTGCTAAGCGAACCCCCTACCACCCACCCCCATCCACTATAGCTAACCCATGTTGTCGCAAACAGATCCAGGGTGTACTCTTCTCCCAGATCTGTCCCCAAACTAGAAACTGGTGGGCCAAACCACTAGGATGAGATAGGAGATCCAAGGAACAGAAAATAAACAGAAAATTAACAGAGATCCCCCCCCCTTCCCAACTGCCCCCCCTCCCCCCCTTCCTGGTCCTTGCCTTGTAAAGAATGGAAGATAGAGGAGAAGAGAAGAAAAAAGAAGTAGAAGAGGAGGACCCCGTAGCTTACCAGGACTTCCTAACTGCCAAGCTGCCAAGCTGGGCCCAAGAAAAGGGGAAAACAGACCCCTGGTGGAAACGTTCCCAGTTTTAGAGATCCCCCCCCCCCTTGCCTCCGCGCACGCGGCCAAGGTGGGTTGACTATAGTAGCCTCCTATAGAGTCTGCTGGCTCAGGATCCCCCCAAGACTCGGCGGCGGACCCCAGCGGGCAATAGCTGTAGGTGGGGCCCCCACCCCCGAAGGAAACGGGCCCATCGACGCTCGTTGCCGGCTGCCACTAGTCGTTCCATAAGGAGGAGCTTATGAATTCTGACCCTCCAAATCCCAGGAACCGGGCCCCTTATGTCTAGCCATTGCTGCAAAACTGTCATTCGTGCAGACATCAGCACCAGACGCAACCAACGCAACGTCCAACCTCCTAGAGAAGTCCCCCAGGTATCTTCCCACAGGTCCAAAACTAAGTGGCGTGCAGTGAGAGGTTCCAGATGCGGCACGCATCGGAGAAGATATGATGTCACCCGCCCCCAAAACAGCTGGACCCTGGGGCAATGCCAAAACATATGGCCCAGTGTCGCCCTATCGGCACCACACCTGGAGCAGCAGTGGCTCGTTGCAATTCCGGCTTTCTACGCCCGAACAGGGGCAAAATAGAGGCGACGCATAAGGCGGTATTGAGTGTCGCGATGCAGGACCTGAATACTCACAGTAGGAATGGCCGCCAACCCCTCCAAAAGGGATTCTTCTCCAATCTTCTCACCTAAGTCTGCCGTCCAAGCCGCCGCCAAAGTATCAACAGCACTAGGTGACAGCCCATCCCACAGCATCTTGTAGAGTACCATAAGAACATACTGGGTCAGACCAAGGTCCATCAAGCCCAGTATTCTGTTTCCAACAGTGGCCAATCTAGGTCATACGTACCTAGCAGTTTCCCCAAGGGACACAGGTTCCACAATGCTTGTATTGGTTCAAGCATTGATATCCTGGGTCCCTTCTTAATAATGGTTTATGGACCTTTCCTCCAGGAACTTGTCCAAACCTTTTTTAAACCCAGCTACACTAACAGCCTTTACTACATCCTCCGGTAACAAATTCCAGAGTTTGATTACACGTTGAGTGAAAAAATATTTTCTTTTATTAGTCTTAAATAGTTTACCCTGTAGCTTCATTGCATGTCCCCTAGTCTTTCTATATTCTGATAAGGTAAACAATCGATCTACGTTTACCCTTTCCACTCCGTTCATTAATTTATAGACTTCTATCATATCTCCCCTCAGCCGTCTCTTTTCCAGGTTAAAGAGCCCCAACCTTTTTAGCCTTTCTTCATAGGAGTAGCCTTCCATCCCCTTTACCATTTTGGTGGCTCTTCTCTGAACCTTTTCTAAAATTGCTATATCCTTTTTAAGATACGGCGACCAGAATTGCACACAATATTCAAGGTGCGGTCTCACCATGGAACGATATAGAGGCATTATAATATCTTTTGTTTTATTTTCCATTCCTTTCCTTATCATACCTAGCATACCGACACCCGGGTTCTCAGAGCACCTCCCAGAAGAGCTAATTCAAGCTCCGAACATACTGCCCCGCGCAATGCCCCTTCCGGGATCGTACGGAGGTAGCTCCGGAGTTGCGTGTATTGGAACACATCCCAGTGCCCCAATGAGTACTGCCGACGAAGCTCGTCAAAAGCCACCAGCGTACCCCCTGGAGTCAATACATGCTCCAGGTTCACCAAACCAAGTTCCTCCCAGAATCGGAAACGGGACCGCCCAATGCCTGCCGCGAAATCGGCATTACCCTGCAGAGGAAGGTATGGTGTATAATATGCTGAGATCCGGCGTCCCGCACAAAAAAAACTGCCACGCCCTCCGAAAGGGGGCCAAAAAAAGACCTCGAAGGATCGGTGAAACCTCCCGAAGCGCGCGAGCATGCAGTAGGTACCGAGGATGAAGAGGCGCCAGCATGGCCTTGAACAGCTCCTTCGGAGTCCAGTCTGATAAATCCCACAGCCAATCCCGAACGTATCTCAATAAACAGGCCATATTGTACCGCCGAATGTCGGGAAAACCCATTCCTCCTAGGGACCAAGGCTGTTGTAGTACGGCCAAGCGAACCCGGGGCTTGCGACCTCGCCACAGGAATCGGTTAAAGTAACGTTCTAGTTGCCGGAGGTCCGCACGCCAAAGAGCCAGTGGGAGAATCTGAAGGGGATAGAGGATCTTGGGGAGAAGTGCCATTTTACATAAAGCAACTCTGCCCCCCAGTGACAAGGGTAAATCCCGCCAACGGTCTACACAGGTCGACACCTCACCCAGGATCTTATTAACATTCAAGTGATATAGATCATCTAACCGTGCCGGTAGATAAACACCGAGATATTTAAAGTGTCCTGCCGCCCATCGCAGAGGGAACGGACCCTGCCAGTCCGGCTGTCCTTCAGGGGTCAAATATAGCGCTTCCGACTTATCTAAATTAAGCCGTAGACCAGAGGGTTCGCCATATTCCTTGATAAGACGCAGCAAATTAGGCAAGCACGTCTGAGGGTCCCCCAGATGCACAAGCAAGTCATCGGCGAAGGCGGCGACCCGAAATTCGCCGCCTCCCAGCCGGATGCCCCGAAATTGAGAAGCGGCCCGGATACGCAAAAGTAGGGGCTCCAGTGAGATTACAAAGAGAAGAGGCGACAACGGGCAACCCTGACGGGTCCCCTTTTGGATGGCAAATGCAGGGGACATAACTCCATTAACCATAATGGCCCCTAGAGGGTCTGCATACAACAATTTAACCACGTCTACAAAGAAGCCTGCGAATCCCATCATCTCTAAGGTCTGATGCATAAAACCCCAACTGACTCGATCGAACGCCTTCTCGGCGTCGAAACTGATGAGCAGCGATGTCTCCCCAGCCAATCGCCCGGCACTAATGGATAATAAGATCCGCTGCAGGTTGTAGGCAACCTGGCGCCCCCGAACAAACCCCGCCTGATCTTGATGCATTAAGGATGGTAAAAAGTTTGCTAATCGATCCGCCATAATCTTAGCCAAAAGTTTGGTGTCAACATTAAGTAAAGAGATAGGGCGGTAAGATCCCGGCGAGAGAGGGTCCCTCCCTGGCTTAGGCAGAATAGTAATCAAAGCTTTATTAGGTTCAAATGGAAACTTTCCGCGGCTCACGAGATCTTCAAAGTACCCAATAAGGGGAACAACAATCGCATCGCTCAGGGTTTTGTAGAATTCACTCCTGAATCCATCGACACCTGGGGCTCGCCCATTCTTAAGATGCCGGATTGCTGCTTGGACCTCTTGGCCAGACAGGGGCAAGTTAAGAGCCGTCAATTGCTCCGCTGTCAGCTTGGGGAGCCCACAACCCTCAAGGAAGGAGCGCCCCACCGAAGCCCCCGTCTCCTCATGGGCGTACAGCTGTTGAAAAAATTCAGTGAAAACCTTCTCAATAGTGGCAGAATCACGAGTGACGGTTCCATCGGATTGCCGAATGGCCCCTATCTGTCGAGATCCACCCGGGGGTCTCAGTAATGAAGACATCAGCTTACCAGTCTTGTTCCCAAACCGGTAGAGTTTATAGCAGTAGTACAACATCGATTTATGCGCTCGCTGATGAAGTAGCGTCTCTAATTCTATTTGCACCTCCCGGAGCCTTCGTACATGCACTCCCATGTGGGAGCCAGCTGCCACCCGGCGTGTTCTGCCCAACTCCCCCTCCAACACAGTGATCCGCTGATTTAACTGCCGGCGCCGATGGCTTTGATAACTAATGATATCTCCCCGGAGCACCGCCTTACCCGCCTCCCAAAAAAGCACGGGAGAGATATCTGGCGAGGCATTTAAAAGTTCATACTCTTTCCAGCGCTCCCTCAGAAAGGATTCAAACCGCGCGTCACCACAGAGCTCCAGGGGGTACCGCCAGACTTTGCTTGAAGGAGGGCAGCTCCCCCGCAGATCCAATACAACCATGGCATGATCCGAAATAACGAGAGGGCCGATACTGGCCTTTGAGACCCAACTAAAAAGTGATTCTGCCACTAGAAAAAAGTCCATGCGTGACCAGGTGCCGTGCGCCCGGGATAGATGCATATAGTCCCTGTCACCAGGGTGTAACACCCTCCAAATGTCAAGAAGATTATACGCTTCACAAAGGCCCCGTAGCTGACGGCGCGCCCAAGGATTCCCGCTCTCCAGGGGGCTTGATCTATCAAGACCACTATCCATGGCAACATTGAAATCGCCGCCTATGATTACCTCATATCCACTTGCCTCAACCATCAACTTGGAAAGATCCTGAAAAAAGATAGCCTCATATACATTGGGTCCATATACAGAGCAGAGAAACACCTTCCTCCCAGCCAGACTCCCCCACACACCAACATACCGGCCCTGCGGGTCAGAAACAACCTTTTCTTCCTCCCAGGAAGTAGATTTGGCCACAAGAACAGCCACCCCTCGCTTCTTCCCCACGGCCGGGGCCCCATAGACATGAGCTTTAAATCCTAGGCCTAATTTCTGGTGTTCCACCCCCGATTGATGCGTCTTCTGCAGTAAAATAACATCCGCATGGTGGCGCCTCAAGTGCTGCAGGACCTTGGAACGTTTCACCGGAGAGCCCAACCCACAAACATTCCAGGAAATTACTCGAGTGATTTTATCCATAACAATTTAGGAAGTCAAGGAGCCAAAACCTTTTCGCCAAATGCTCCACAATGGAAGGGCCCCCCCAGCCAAGAGCCCCTTCTCCTATTATTCCAAACCACACATTACTAGAAGTCCGGTCCCTCCTCTCCCTCCAACTAATACATCTTAATTCTCCATATACACTCTCTCCCCAATCAGCTAATCCAATTCCCCCCTCCCTTCCATGCATGCTGTTGAGCTCAGCATCCAACCCCCCCATCCCTCCCCCCACCTACCCTTGGCACCCCCCTCCAACCCTCTCCCCCCCCCCACTCCCCCTATCACCTCCTCCAACCCTGCACCAGCTTGAGCTGGCCCCACCTAGACTTCTGTAGCATGCAGGCCCCCCCGCCCCTCCCCATCGTCAACACTGTGCCACATCCCTCTGCTCCGCCCAACCACCACCCCAATGCTGTCCACAAACTTGGAGGGAGTTGTAACCATAACTTGTCAGAAGGCATCCCTATCGGGTGGGGCTATCCACTCCAGAGCGGCAGCCACGGCCCCCCTTCAGCTGCCCCAAACACATGTCGGTGTAAGGGGGAGCCCGTGCAGGGAGAGTCAGCCTGTGGTATAATTGGCCTTCCCTCCCCACCCCGCTCCTGCCTCACTTCAGCTACTCAACTGCTGCTGGGGTTAAAGGCAGCGTTTGGGAACCGGGGAACATCTCAGTATCCCACCTCAACACCCAAAGCCTCCCACCTGTGGAGGAGCAGCAAATTGGCCCGTCAAACACACATTACACTGTTCCTCCGCTGCCAGTTGTGCAATGATATATGCCCATGCATTAACATGATCAAAGCACAGAGCCACAAAGCATCTAGAGATCTCTTCCGCACTCTCCCCAAATTTATCAACGCGTGCTGAGCATCTGCACTCCAGTGGGCTAAAGCATTCCGCAAGTAGTAGTATCGGAGGAGCAGCGACCCACCATCACTCAACAGCTATTCTCGACAGCGTCGCTACCCCTCCGACATCCACACCCAGAGAGCCCACATAGCACGGCACCAAATGCCGGGGGTGCCCCCCCCACCTCCCCCCCGCGCACCCAATGAGAGATCAATCCCCCCCCCCTCAATTACCCTGCTATTACCAAACACCTCTCATGGGTCCAGAGCCCCCTCAAAAACACCCAGAGACAGATCGCCACAAGTATCATTAGGCTGGAAACATGTAACAGGTTAAACATTTAAGAGTGGCAGAAAGTAGCCAACCATGAACACGTGCTTGAGTAGCAAAACCTTGAAACAGAATAACACAGTGGGCCCTTTGCGTTACAATGTAGCAGCCCCGAATTCACCCACTCTCCTCGGGCACCAGGGAGCTATTGCAGTCATTTATGTAGTAGATTGGCTAAAGATGACAGAGTTCCAAGAGAGCCCGGACATGTACATGGCCCCAATTCGACTCTCTCCTCTCCTCAACAGAGTCATCAGGGCTCAGGCCCCAGGCCCCGACAAAACCAGGAGACTGAAGTCCTCAAATCACAAAGGTGTAATAATGTGCTCTTACCAAACCTTAACCCAAACTGCTGCAGTAGTCCCGGGCCTCTTCGGGGGAAGCAAACACTCGGTTCCCCTTATCACTGTAGACTCGCAGGACCGCTGGATACGCAAGCGTGAAATGAACGCCTCTTTCAATGAGCTTGCTGCACGTGCCTTTATAGGCCTTTCGCTTCAGGGAAACGCCGGTTGAGTAATCTTGGAAGATTAATATCGGGTTGTTGGTAGCACCAGTCCACCTCATCTGCCGAGAGGCCCTCAGCACCTCATCCTTTTGTGCGGAGTTAAGGAATCGGGCGATCACCGCCCGAGGCCGTCGGTCGCCCGCCCGAGAGGGCCCCAGCCTGTGAGCACGCTCCAACACTATCCTCCCGACAAGGCAAGGACAAAGTGTTTGTTATCCATTGTTCCAGGTGCCGCCTCAGATCTCTTTCAGGTATGGATTCCTCAACTCCTATGAACCGCAGGTTGTTTCGGCGACTGCGGTTCTCAAGGTCCTCCAATTTTTCCTGGTGCTGAGCCAATGTCTCTTCCAGGCTTTGAATCCTGGCGATGTCCTGCACATGCTGGTCCTCCAGGGAGCCTATGCGATTTTCGGCATGCTCGACTCATTTAGTAAAGTCGGCTACTGCCTGAGCCACCTCCTGCATCTGGGTGGACAGGCCCCCCAATCTCTCCTCCAGGGCACCCACCACCGCTCTCGATACCTCTGCCACCAGCGCCGGGGCTTCTAGCGGTCTCAGGGGCTCCTGTCCGCCTTCCGCCATCTTGTCTTCCCCACCTCGTGTCCAGGTTCTGCGGGGGATTTTTGTGGCCATACAACAGATTCCGGTCAAAGAAGAGGATTGATAGATTCTCCAAACCTCCACAAAGCTACTCCCCCACGGTATCGCAAAAGTAGTTAAGTTGGCTCAAGTTTTCGGCAGAGGGGAGGGCGCGGGCTCCGGAGCCGAGACGAACACGTCCTCTCAGCTCACCATGCCACCGGAAGTCTCGAGGCTATAATTTAAATCAAAGCAGAATATAGCTTACCTCAGCACCACAAGACAGGGTACTGTGTAGCAGCCCTCTTTTAATAAGTGTTATTTCCCTCCCTCCCCAACACCCACCCACCCCTGGGATAATCATAGCTTTATAGGTACTTACACATCTTAAAAGACAGGAGGTACTCTCAGATGAAGCTCCTTACCCAAATCAGTCATACACTAAGGACCTGAGATTCAGGTGAACAAGGTATATTAAATGTATTAGGTACAGTTTTATTAGTATAAATATCCATAGCAACCCTTAGTAAGTAAAGAACTTAAAGATCTAAACACAAACTTAAAACTAAGATACAGACAGCAGTCCAGCAGCGAGATGGGGGCTTTCCAGTCTTTTGCATTGAGTGTCACATCTATGATTTTCTCCCAGTTGGTGAGAGGTTTTACATGTGCACTAGGTGCAAGGAGCTCTTTGCTCTCAGGGAATGAGTCCGTTCTCTAGAGGCTAGAGTAGCAGACTTGGAAAACATAAGAAAGACAGAGAGGTACATAGACGAAGCCTACAGGGATATAGTCCTGAAGTCCTACTTCCAGTCTGGCAGCATCCCTGTTGCCATGGATGAGAGAGGTCATGTTTCAGGAGAGTATCACCCTGGTGTGGCAGGAAGTGATGCTGTAACTAGGACTGTCCTCCAGGTGATGTAAAACCCTCTCGCACCGAGGAAGTTTCTCCAGGGCCATGTACCCATGAGGGAAGGGTTAGGACAGCCGTTATAGTTGGTGATTTGATCATTAGGCATGTAGATAGCTGTGTGGCTGGTGGACGTGAGGATTGCCTAGTAACATGCCTGCCTGGTGCGAAGGTAGTGGACCTCACGCGCCACCTAGATAAGGTCTGAGATAGTGCTGGGGATGAGTCTGCTGTCTTGGTACAGGTTGGTACCAATGACATAGGTGGTAGGGAGATTCTGAAGGCTAAATTTAGGCTTTTAGGTAGGAAGTTGAAATCCAGAACTTCCAGGGTAGTGTTCTCTGAAATGCTTCCCGTTCCATGCGCAGGACCCAAAAGGCAGGCAGAGCTCCGGAGTCTCAATGCGTAGATGAGACAATGGTGCAGAGATGAGGGTTTTGGATTTGTTAGGAACTGGGGAACATTCTGGGGAAAGGAGGGGCTCTTCCGAAGGGATGGGCTTCACCTTAACCGGGATGGAACCAGGCTGCTGTAGCATCTTTAAACGTCATGGCGTATATTATCATATTTACACCGATGATATAATGTTCTACCTCCCATTTAAAATCCCGCACCCTCCACTACAACAAATAACAGAATGTTTTAAAGAACTAACAATATGGCTCAACGATCAGAACCTACACATCAATTTCTCAAAAACTGATGTACTATATATCACTAAAAATCAAACATATACACCTCCTAGCACCATTACACTAGACAACCACGAGATCAACATAAAAAAAGAAATAAAATACCTAGGTGTGATACTCGACAACAAACTTAACATGGATTCACACATAAAATATCTGACAAAAAACATACATTACAAACTCAAGACATTGAGACAATTAAGACCATTAATACACCTACAAGACTTCATAACTATAATTCAAGCCATCATAACCCCACACTTTGATTATGCAAATATAATCCTTAATGGCATCACAAAGCAAAATATGAAAAAGATACAACTAACCCAGAACATAGCAGCAAGGATAATAATGAATATAAAATCAACAGAACATAACACACCGATCCTGGCTGAACTTCATTGGCTACCCATTTACTGCAGAATAAAATATAAAATTATTTTAACCACATTTAAACTAATAAATAACTTAGCACCATCTGTACTCAATACGCTCATTAACATAAAATCAGATAAACGATCACAAAGGAACAGAAACACAAACACTATACCAGTTCCAAAAGATTACACAAAAGCAAGAAAACAAACCAACAAGAGGGCCTTTTCCCATTCGGCACCTTTTCTATGGAATACGCTGCCTGACAACATTCGCCAACTATCAGACTTAAAAGAATTTAGAAAAAAACTAAAAACCCACTTATTCTCTCTACACTACAATACACTACCTAATCAGAATACACAAAGAGACACAGGTTAGCAACCATACCACAATACTACAAAACACACAAAATATATTTACCCATCACAATTTTGATGATATAATTTGTAAGTACCCATAATGTAAATACGTTCTAACTTTTTACCGTTCAAATGTTATATTGTTACTTGTAAATAGTTCTACCTGTTCTATGTAAAACGACTAGGTATGTGCTTCCACATACCATATAATTTACTGTTTATTGTAAACCGCACTTGATACTTGGGAAAGTGCGGTATAGAAATAAGTGTTAAATAAATAAATTAATTAATTAACCTTTAAAAAGGAGATAGAGCAGCTTTTAAATTAGATAGTAGGGGAAAGCCGACAGTCGCCCAAGAGCGGATGGTTCGGAAGAATGTATCCTTGAAGGATACTACCCAAAGCAGAGAGGTTCCAAAAAAGAGTAAAGTAGCCCAAATGCCCTCGAGTATGGAGGAGATAGAGCTTAAAGATCCCAAATTACCCATGTCTACCAATAGCCAAATTAATATGAATAAAATACAGTCTCTAAAATGCTTGTATGCAAATGCTAGAAGTCTAAAAATTAAGATGGGAGAGTTAAAATATAGCACTAAATGAGAGGTTAGATATGATTGGAATATCAGAGACATGGTGGAAGGAGGACAACCAGTGGGACACTGTGATACCTGGGTACAAACTATATCGTAATGATAGAGCTGATCAAATTGGTGGAGGGGTTGTGCTCTATGATAGAGAGGGCATTGAGTCAGAAAGGATTAAAGTTTTGCAGGAAACAAAATTTGCTGTAGAATCTCTATGGATTGAAATTCCATGTGAAAAGGGGAAGGCGATGGCAGTGGGGGTGTACTGTCGACCGCCTGGCCAGAATGAACAAATGGATGATGAAATGCTCAAAGAAATCAAGGAAGCTAACAAAGGTTACAGCGCAGTAATAATAATGGGTGATTTCAATTACCCCAGTATCGACTGGGTCAGTGTCACGGCAGGACATGCTAGGGAGATAAAGTTCCTTGATGAAATAAATGACTGCTTCTTGGAGCAGCTGGTTCATGAACCAACCAGAGGGGAAGCCATATTAGACCTAGTCCTAGTGCAAGAGATAAGGGTGCAAGAGATCTAGTGCAAGAGATAAGGGTGTTGGGGCCACTTGGCAATAGTGATCATAGCATGATCGCGTTTGATTTAATTAGTGGAGGAGGGATAGTAAGGAAATACACAGTACTACCTTTTAACTTTCGAAAGGGAGACTATGATAAAATGAGGAAAATAGTTCAAAAAAACTAAAAGGAGCAGTTGCAAAGGTTAAAGACCTACATCAAGCTTGGGTGTTGTTGAAAAATACTATCTTGGAAGCCCAGACCAGCTGTATTCCACGCTTTAAGAAAAGTGGAAGGTAGTCCAAAAACTGCCAGCATGGTTTAAAGGTGAGGTCAGAGAGGCTGTTGTTGCCAAAAAAGCATCTTTCAGGAAATGGAAAAAAGAGCCAAACGACGAAACCTGGAAACAGCACGAGCTCTGGCAAGTCAAATGAAAGGCATTGATGAGGCAGGCAAAGGGAGAATTTGAGAAGAAGCTTGCTGCGGAAGCAAAAACGTGAAATAAAGACTTTTTCAAGTACATTTGTAGAAAAACCTGTGAGTCAGTTGGTCCATTAGATGATAGAGGGGTTAAAGGGGCACTAAGAGGCGACAAGGCGATAGCGGAGAGACTGAATGAATTCTTTGCTTCGGTCTTTACTGCGGAAGATGTAGGGATGTTGCCCATGACTGAAGTGGTATTTAAAGGTGCGGAAGAATTGAAGGAAATATCGATACATCGGGACGATGTATTACAACTATAAGATAAACTGAAGAGTAGCAAATCACCTGGGCCGGATGGTATACATCCAAGGGTGTTGAAAGAACTGAAATATGAGATTGCAGACCTGCTATTAGTAATCTGTGAATTATCATTAAAATCATCTCTAATACCTGAAGATTGGAGGATCACCAATGTAACACCAATTTTTAAAAAGCGTTCCAGGGGTGATCCGGGAAACTACATACTGGTGACCCTGATGTCAGTACCGGGAAAAATAGTAGAAACCATCATAAAGAATAAAATTACTCAGCATGTAGATAGTGTCACCAGCACCCCTTTTTGGCCCTGTTAGGTGCCCGTCTAGGGCTGAGAGGTGTGGGTTGCCTTATTAAAGAAATAGTCAGTAGCCGTGTAATTAAGGCAAAAGAAATAATTCGGGTTTTATTCCCCGTCCCACATAGGATTCTTTATGAACAGCACAAATGGAACACAAAAGAAAAACTGTTTCTTCACAGTATAGAAAATAAACACTTCGCCAGCACAATGTATCACAGAACTCCTGCTTGCTTGGCTAACATAGGGATATAATTTCATCAGACAGACAAAGCGTGCAATCCATGGAATCTGGTTCTATATCACAATCCTGGTTTTCCCATTGCATCTGCTCATAGTCTGTATTTGGAGGCACATAACAATCTTCAGTTTGCAGCTTGTCGTGCTGTGAGGGCTTTTGTGCATCAGTGATGCTGAGAGCTAAACTATCGGTAGTTTAACTACTGGCAGGGTCTCCCAAGATGGACAGCTCTCAGCTGAGATGCCAGACCAAGACAAACCACCCATCTGGGCAGCAGCAGAATGGGATAGTGTTCACGGCGAAGGATCACATTTCTGTGACAATGGCAACAACACCAAACTTAAACTGCGCAGAAGAAAGGCCCGGCAATCTACTTTTGTATCTTGCCATGAAAACCCAATGGATAGTTACAACAAAACAAATTGTGCTGTAGTGCTGGAAGATGAGACCCCCAGGTTGGAAGGCACTCAACTAGCTACTGGGGAAGAGCTGAAGACTTTTCAGAGTAAAGCCAGCATTTATGATGTGGTTGGATCAAAGCCCTCGAGACGTTTGACTGCTGATGTAGCTGTGCATGAAATGAGAGTCAGATGTAAAGATGTCTTACACATTGGAACATGGAACGTACGAAGCATGAACCAAGGGAAGTTGGAGGTGGTCAAGAATGAAATGGAACGTGTACAACTTGATCTTTTGGGTGTCAGCGAACTGAAATGGACTGGCATCGGGCGCTTTGCATCAGATGATCACATGGTCTACTATGCTGGAAATGAAAGACAAAGAAGAAATGGTGTTGCATTTATAATAAAGAAGAAACTTGCAAGAACTGTAATGAAATACAATGCAGTCAGCGAACGCTTAATCTCTATTCGTCTACAAGGAATGCCTATCAACACAACTATAATTCAAGTATATGCCCCAACAACAGCTGCAGAAGAGAATGAAATTGAAGAGTTCTATGAACAAGTACAAGCTGAAATTGACAGAACATGCAAACAGGATATCCTGATAGTCATGGGTGATTGGAACGCAAGGTTGGCAACAAAGAAGACGACAATGTAGTTGGAAAATATGGACTTGACAACAGAAATGAAGCTGGAGAAAGACTGATAGAATTCTACAAGACCAACGATCTATTCATCTCAAACACCTTCTTCCAGCAACACCAGCGGCGACTGTACACATGGACTTCACCCAATGGATTGTATAAAAATCAAATTGACTACATCTGTGGAAGTCAACAATGGAAAAGCTCTATAACATCAACAAAGACAAAACCTGGAGCTGACTGTGGTACAGATCATCAGCTACTAGTATGCAAACTCAAGCTAAAGCTGAAAAAGAGCAAACCACTCATGAATGCAGCAAAATATGACCTTGAGAATATACCACTGGAATTTAAAGACTGCCTTCAAAATTGATTTGCTGCTTTAGATACAAATGATAGAGTTCCAGAAGAGTTATGGAATGACATCAAGAAGGTTGTGTTGGAAGAAAGCGAGAAGTCTCTACAAAAGGTAAAAAAGAAAAAACGGCCAAAATGGATGACGGAAGAAACTCTGAAAATTGCCCAGAAACGCAGAGAAGCTAAAGCCAGAGGAGAAAGAAAGACAATCACAGAACTCAACTCCTTTTCAGCCCAGCGACCATCTGCTACTGCCCCGATCGGGGGTTGAACGCCGAGCAGGCCAGCAAGCAATCCTTCTCGGTCCTCCGGCCCAATCGGGGCTGTGGGAGGAACAAGGCAGCATATTTAAAGCACCGCCGATGGCGGGAAAAGCCTTTTCAGCCCAGCGACCATCTGCTACTGCCCCGATCAGGGGTTGAACGCCGAGCAGGCCAGCAAGCAATCCTTCTCGGTCCTCCGACCCAATCGGGGCTATGGGAGGAACAAGGCAGCATATTTAAAGCACCACCGACGGCGGGAAAAGCCTTTTCAGCCCAGCGACCATCTGCTACTGCCCCGATCGGGGGTTGAACGCCGAGCAGGCCAGCAAGCAATCCTTCTCGGTCCTCCAGCCCAATCGGGGCTGTGGGAGGAACAAGGCAGCATATTTAAAGCACCGCCGACGGCGGGAAAAGCCTTTTCAGCCCAGCGACCATCTGCTACTGCCCCGATCGGGGGTTGAACGCCGAGCAGGCCAGCAAGCAATCCTTCTCGGTCCTCCGGCCCAATCGGGGCTGTGGGAGGAACAAGGCAGCATATTTAAAGCACCGCCGACAGGCAGGCCCACGCCTGTCGGGCCCGCACCTGCTTAGGCGGGGCACTACAAACAACATTGTACACCTAGAGAACATCCTGCCAAGAATAACTTAAGCCCCTCGTCAATCCACTCTATCACCAAGCTACGCTATCCAGTTTCATCAGCCACTCTTATCTGCAGCCATCTTGGGAAGCTCCCCGGTCGGGGTTGAGCCCAGCACGAGCGCCAACTTCCAGCAGCCCTCTTCTCCGTCACATGCTCTCCCTGGAGGGATTGAGCCTTGCTGCCACCAGTCCGTCTCCAGCAGAAGCGGCTGTCCAATCGGGCCACAAACACTCAACGCGGGATCATCATCTAAGCTGTACACGGCAGAGCTCGCACACCTCATTCCCTTCTAAGATTCTTCAAGCACAGCAAGTATAATCCCACAATCAGTATAACGTCAGCAGCTAGCAACACAGTATCTAGCACATACGCTATTACCATCATCAACAGCATATCTTCCACCAGGACTGTTGTCAGTAGTCAGACTGTAAATAATTAGCATATTATCATTACTAGTACTGTTGTCAGTAGTGTATCTAACCACCACTGTTGTCAATAGACAACCTGCCAATAGTTAACATTATTCTACCCTATTACCGTTGTCAGTAATATATCTACAGTCAGTACTGTTGTCAGTTATCTGTAACTAGCTCACAGTCATTTCTCATAGCACTATTGTCAGTAGTACTCATTACTGTTGTCAAGAGTATTCTATCAATTGAAACAATTGCCAGCAGCTAACTAGCTAGTAACTCTCAAACAATTTATTACTGTTGTCAGTGGTATATTATCTCATTATTGTCGTCAGCTGTTATTACTGTTGTCATTACTGTTCCTAGTAGTATAATATCTCATTACTGTTGCCAGTAGTACCTTATTAATCATAAACATTGTCAGAAACTAGCTAACTAGTAACTCTCAAACAATCTATTACTGTTATCAGTAGTATATTATCATCTATCAGGTTTACTATCAGTTACACTTACAATTATATACTGTTGTCAGTAGCTCACACCAATCAGGATTGATACTGTTTCTAGCAGCTCTACTTACAACTTCTGCATACTACAACTCCCCATTAGAATACCTTGCTCACATCCTCTTACCCTAGTATATTACTGCTTAGCTCCACCAACACCAACCCTTCAAAAATGCCACACACAAACATCAAAAGAATGAAAATATTCTATATTGGCTTAGTCTTAGCAATACTAGCCATTGACTTAACTCTAAGCCTAAACAGCATAAACCACAAAACAATTCCCATTATTCACACACACATGCGAAACAACTACCATATTGGACACATTTATCAAAATAACCATCCCAGATCAAATTTACATAGACTAATTCACATAAAACAAATAAACCCACTTCAAACACCCAAGGGAACACACATAAATAATACACCTTCCCTCTCATGCATTCTTATCAATGCACGGTCGATGAAAAACAAACTACCTATATTTAATGATTTAATATCTGACTTAAAACCAGACATATTATGTGTTACAGAAACATGGCTCTCAGATACCGATTCAGTCTACATAAACCAACTTAATACAGAAGACTATGACACCTTCTATAAACATAGAACTAATAGAAAAGGCGGAGGTGTATTAATGATGACTAAAAAGGTACTATGCGCCAAAGCAATCCAATCCAATATTTCTGACAACATAGACACACTATTAATAAATATTGGCTTTATGAAACTCTGCTTGGTATATAGGCCCCCAAACCAAAAACCAGACTGCATTGACTCTCTCATTGAACTCCTCAGCTCCTCAACTGAACAACACCCTATAATGATGCTAGGAGATTTCAACCTTCCCTTGCTACCAACATCGGAATCTAAACTATTCTTTGATACTATCTCTGACATGGAATATCATCAAATAATAAACACTTCTACACACATCAAAGGTGGAACTCTTGATCTTGTCCTTCTCCCTAACTCACTCTTCAAACTAATCAACCCAAATTCAGTTGAATGCACTCAGATACCCTGGTCAGATCACCACATTATTAAACTAAACCTTACATATTCATCCACTAATACTAACAATTACATCAGAAATGTCCCAACCACAAGATTTAAAAAGTTTAACAATGATGAATTTATTGACTTAACAATCCCCCACCTCGTTACAACAGAGACGAATTTAGATGACATTGTCAAAAACTGGCATGACACCATCTACAATGCCGCTAAAACTAATCAAATACACAAAAAGAGCAACCACTCTAACACCAACGCCAAACCATGGTTCAATACTACACTAAAACAGATGAAAAGGAACCTTAGAAAACTAGAACATAACTGGCGTAAATCCAAATTGACGATACACAAAGAACTATACAATAATCTACTCACTAAATACAAAGAAACTTTGGACAGCACAAAAAAAGAATATTATGCCAAAATACTCTCAAAATCATATAACAGACCAAGAGAGTTATTCTCCATTGTCAGAAATCTAACCAACCCCCAAACTTCTGGCAGCGAAATCACTGACATCTCAGTTCAAACTTTAGCCCACCATTATCAAAACAAAGCAAAATTGCCATCAATGCCTATAAACACTATCATCTCGTCACACCAACATACAGATGAATGGTTAGAGTTCCATCCCATAACTAAAGAGACACTAAAAAACATCATCACTGGCCTCAACACCACAACATCTTATCTAGATCCATGTCCAGTAACATGGATAAAAAACACACTACCAATTTTATTGCCCTACATTCTCTCAATAGTAAACCTCTCACTTACACAAGGCTACCTCCCACCATCTCTTAAACACGCACAAATCCGGCCAATCCTCAAAAACAGCAAACTGGATAAAACATCCCCAACGTCATATAGACCCATCTCAAGCATACCTTTTTTTGGCTAAAATAATTGAAAAAGTAGTTCAATTACAGACACAAGATTTTCTAGACTCATCCTACCCTCTTGATGAGCAACAATATGGCTTTCTGCCCCGCCATGGAGTGGAAACACTCCTCACAGTTTTAATAGATGCGCTCCTAAGAGAGATTGACAATCCTAAACAGGCATTTATTCTACTGTTCATCGACATATCAGCTGCGTTCGATAGCGTACACCACACAATAATGCTCAATAACCTAAAACAAATAGGATTAAACTCTACAGTACACAAATGGTTCTCATCCTACCTAACTGATAGAACGCAAAATGTAAGAATTGGAAATCAAAACTCCACCACCTACAAGCAAGAAATTGGATTACCTCAAGGTTCAGCGCTGTCAGCTCTACTTTTCAATATTTACATAAAACCAGTCTGCAACATATTCAGAAGCTTCGGAGTACGATATCATCTCTACGCAGATGATATTATGCTGTATATTCCATTCACAATTCCCAACCTACCGCTTCAACTCTTATCAGACTGCTATAATGAAGTCACAACTTGGCTAAAAACACAAAACCTCCACATCAATCACGCTAAAACCGAAGTTCTAATTGTAACCAAGAACAGAACCTATATCCCTCCATCACACATAAGACTCCAAAACCAAGAAATCAAAATAAAAAAGGAAATAAGATATCTAGGTGTTATACTAGATACACACCTTACGATGGAAACACACATCAGCAATACCATAAAGAAAATCTATTTCAAACTTAAAACTCTCAAACAACTTCGCCCACTAGTTTTCACACAGGACTTTATCAACATAATACAGGCCACAATAACCCCACACTTTGACTTTGCCAATCTAATCCTAATAGGCTTAACAAAACAAAGCATTAAACGATTGCAATTCGCACAAAATGCTGCAGCCAGAATCACATTGAAAATCAATTCCCTTCAACACATATCACCAATACTAGCCTCCCTTCATTGGTTACCAATTCAAAGTAGAATAATCTACAAAACAATAATAACAACATTCAAGGCCTTATATGATCTGGCCCCATCCATGTTATGTAACTTAATACACAAAGAACCAGCTAAGCCTACACACAGAAAAGGACAACTAAGCAGATTAAAAATCCCGAAAGATTTTACAAAAGCCCACAAATCAACAAACAATAGAGCATTTTCGCACATAGCCCCTACTATCTGGAATTCCAGAGGAGCTACGAAAGCTATCAGACATCACAGAACTACGCAAGAAACTGAAAACCTATCTGTTCACCAAACATTATAACATAAATAACTCAATATCTACACTAGACAAAGGTTAAACAGACAATTGGTTGCCCCACGCAATATACCTTTAACCTATACAGTTAGCACTCTCCAATGATGATCCTTTGACCTCCCCCAAGTAATCCATGTATATATATTCATATATAACTTGTATATAGTTTTCACACTGTTCGGTATTATACCACATTGTTTGTTCTATATTTTATATGATGTTCCTTGTAATTAAGTTCTGTTATATTTCAATGTTCCATGTAAAACAAACTTGATTTGTTAATTATTGTTAACTGTAAACCGCAACTGAACTCTTGGAAGATGCGGTATATAAATGTGAATAAAATAAATAAAATAAAAAACAGAGATTTCCAACGTGCAGCAAGACAGGACAAGGAAAAGTACTACAATGACACATGCAAGGAAATAGAAGCAGAAACTATTAGAGGAAGAACAAGATCAGCTTTCCTAAAGCTACGAGAGTTAAAGAAAAAGTTCCAGCCTTGAATTGGAATGTTACAAGATGCTCAAGGTTCTATGTTGAATGATGCTGAGAAGATCAAGAAAAGGTGGAAGGAATATACAGAGTTTTTATATGATAAAGATCAAGTGGACCAATAGCCGTTTCAACCTGTACCTTTATGATCTGGAACCATTGGTGATGAAAGAAGAAGTTGAAGCAGCATTGAAAGCCTTATCAAAGAACAAAGCACCATGCATTGATTGCATTCCCATAGAAGTATTACAGCAATCTGATGCAGCTCTTACCGTACTTACAAGGCTCTGCCAAGAAATATGGAAGACAGCATCATGGCCAACTGACTGAAAAAGATCTGTGTTTTACTGAAGATTATTCAAAAGAGACTACAATCATACCTGGAACAAGAACTACTTGAAGTGCAAGCAGGGTTCAGAAAAGGGCGAGGAACGAGAGACATCATTGCGGATGTGAGATGGATCCTTGAAAAGACTAAAGAATACCAAAAGGATATCTATTTCTGCTTTATCGACTATAGCAAAGCTTTTGACTGTGTAAACCATGAGAAACTCTGGGTCACATTAAAAAGCATGGGTATACCAGAATACCTGATCGTTCTCTTGTACAATCGGTACATTGATCAAGAAGCAACAGTTCGAACGGAACAAGGAGAAACAGAATGGTTTAAAATAAGCAAAGGTGTAAGACAAGGCTGCATACTTTCCCCCTACCTGTTTAATTTATATGCAGAACAAATCATCAGAGAAGCAGGATTGTATGAAGACAACAGAGGTGTGAAGATTGGTGGAAGACTCATCAACAACCTTCGCTATGCTGATGATACCACATTACTGGCGGAAAGTGAAGATGATCTAAAACATTTGCTTCTCACAATCAAAGAACATAGGGGCTTGTTTACAAAGCCGCGGTAGCGTTTTCCGATCGTTATCGGAGCCGCAGCCCCATTGAAATCAATGGGGCCGCGGCTCCGATAACGATCGGAAACCGCTAACGCAGCTTTGTAAACAAGCCCCATAGTCTCAAAATGGGCCTGCATCTTAATGTAAAGAAGACAAAGATCATGACAACTGGCATAATCAACAGGTTCATCGTCGAAGGAGAAGAAATTGAAATCGTGAATAACTTTAACCTACTTGGATCAACTATCAATAAAGAAGCAACAAGCAGTCAAGAAATCAGACGACGCATTGCTCTTGGCAGAATGGCTATGAAAGACCTAGATAAGATTCTCAAGAGCAGAGATGTCTCTCTCCATACAAAGATTCGACTTGTTCAAGCCATGGTATTTTCAATATCATATGGATGTGAAAGCTGGACAGTGAAAAAGATAGACAGGAAGAAAATTGATGCCTTTGAATTATGGTGCTGGCGGCGAATACTGTGTATACCATGGACTGCCCGAAAAACAAACCAGTCTGTACTAGAGGAGATCAAACCTAAGCTTTCTTTAGAAGCTCAGATGACAAGACTTTGACTTTCATACTTTGGACACATCATGCGGAGAGAGAGATCATTAGAGAAAGACATCATGCTTGGCAAGATAGAAGGTCAACGCAAAAGAGGAAGGCCAGCAATGAGATGGATCGATACAATAACAGCAGCTACGGGTACCAGTCTGTCAACAATGAGCCGCCTGACTGAAGATCGAACACAATTTAGGATAGCTATCCAGAGAGTCGCCATGAGTCGACTCCGACTCGACGGCACTTAACAACAACAACAACAATCTTTACAACTGAAATCCTCACAGCTCTTCCCTTGAGTGACACTGGTTATTCTATTTGGTAAGTGCTCTATATCAACAGGGTTCAAGAGTTGTCAGACGGCTGCCTAGGGTGAGAACTTACACAATCTTGACGATGCATATATTCATATGATTCTTGCAAGGTATTGTGGGTAATGTAGTTCTTTCACTCCAAACACAGCTGAAGACAATAATTGAGTTGTGTAACCAGTGGTAAGGCCAATAAAATACTTCTTTTATTGATGGGGGATTAATTCACCCAGCACAAGTATGCTTGTTAGCATATAATTGAGGTTACTTGCTTGCAGTGTTTAAAAGGATAACATAAAGTCACAAAGCAAATCAGAAAACAACCTTCACCTTGTCAGGCAATTAGCTAATGTTTTCTTAGCAAATAATTACCCAAATAAAAAGGCACAAAGAAATGAATAAAACTTTGCTGGTTAGGTTAACTTCTGCTTATTTTCCACACAGAACCTGCAGTGATTCTCCCTTGCTCACACACACAATCAGGTGCAGCTTTAATTACTATCAATGGCCCAGCTGAAATCCTTTAGCTGGCTGGCTGCTACTGTGTGAACCCAAAATCCTGCTTTAGGAGCTGTTTGCAGTGAAATAAAGAACAAAGTTAGGTTTCTTTGTGATGGCTGATGTGTTTGCTCACAGAAAGCTAGCAATAGCACTTGGATAGAAAACAGTCCATGTACTCAATATTTTCATCTGTTGTAATTCCCCCTTCATCAATCAGCATAGGGTCACTATCATACATTGGCACAGACGAGTCTTTCAATAAGGCACTATCATGAGACTGCTTATTCCCTTGCTGCCATTCACTATTATAGATAGGGTCTGGATCAGTGTTCATACCTGAGCCTCTCCTGCTATCATAATTCCTCTCTGAATAGCCTGGCCAGTATGTAATCCAGTTCTGATGTCCAGCCTTCCAATCTTGATCCCTGGACACTGGATCCTCTCTCACATACCTTCTGGCCTTGGTCTGAAAGTCCTTCCACGTGCAGTCTTCTCTCTCCCAGGTAGCCACTGGTGATTCCTATCTCTGCCAATCCATTCCTCTGGCTGATTCCAGTCCAATGGGCTCTGCTGGCACTTGGAATACCTCCCAGTATGGGTACTGCCTTGGACTTTCCCAGACCTTCCAATGGCCTTTCTTCTCTTCCTTCCAGAGAGTTTCCTTCTCTCTCTATCCGCTTGGCTTGGCTTCTGCTTCTCGAGATGATGTTGGTGCTTGAGCTTGAAGCTGTTGCTGTGTCTCTTTCTGTAGCTGTCTCTGTTATCTGTAGAATAAGCTCTATTCTTATTCTGTCCTAATGTGTGCTCCTCCCTAACACAGCGCAGCTGTGTTGAATCATGCCCTGCCCTTTGAGATGAGTGCTTAGGGACTACCTCATAGCTCTCTTGATTGCACACACGTTTTCTCACTTCAGCCCCCCTCATGGCTGCTGGAAACCTGGTGCATTCTGGGACTGGTAGTCTTTTATGTGAAAACTCTGTTTTCTTACTTCTACCAGAACTGACAGGTTGCCTGTTCAGAGTCACATCATCTTTTCTATAGCTCCTACCTGAGCTATGATAAGCTTCCTTATCACAGAGTCCTGTGCTAGGAACGGTCTCTCTCAGGTTCCTTCTCCAATAGGGATTTTCCTCCCAACTACTGGGTTTTGCTCTGCTGGCAATGCCTGGCTTTTTCCCTCTAGCTACAACAGGGTACTTAGCTTTTGTCCCTGGGTAATGAGCTTCTCTCTCTGGGCTTTGGCTGGCTCCTCTCCAAGACTTCCATGTCTCTGTAGCCGGGTCCAAGCTGTAATCACTTTCTGAAGAGAGTCTGTGTCTGCTGCCTCTTGCTACCGGGACACTTCCTTTACTTCCTGGTTCTAGCAAGGTCTGCTGGTTGAGAGGACTTCCTTCCTCTTGGTTACTCACTCTCCCGTGACCGAGGCCCCCTTTGGCTTGGGAGACTCCTCTGCAGCTACAGCTTGCTCCACCCTTTGGCTTCTGCTCCTGCCTTTGCTGCCTTGGCTCCAGCCCCTCCCTTTGCTCCTCTACTGGGCTTTCCCTGTAGTTTTTATGCTCCTGTTCTCTGCACGTTGTACGTGCCCTTCCACTCAGGTGAGCTTGATTAGCCTTTTGGCTTTCTGCTGCGTCACCTTTGGTAAATGGAAAGTTTTCTTCACTATACTTGGGCTTTTTGAAAGCTGAATATATTTGCTGCCTATGTGTTTGTGAGGTAAGCTCTTCCTCTTTTCCTATTAACATAGGCTCTGAGCTAGCCATTTCCTCATCTAACATAGGCTCTGTACTAGTTACCTCATCACAATAGTCATGACCTAATGGGAGACAGCCAACATGGCTTTAGACAAAGAAGATCTTGTCTTACTAATCTGTTATGTTTTTTTTGAAAGTGTGAATAAACAGGTGGACAAAGGTGAGTCAGTTGATATAGTGTATCTGGACTTTCAGAAAGCTTTGACAAGGTCCCTCATCAGAGACTTTTGGCAAAACTAAAGAGTCACGGGATAGGAGGCAGTGTACTACTGTGGATCAGGAACTGGTTAAAAGATAAAAAGCAGAGGGTAGGGCTAAATGGCCAATTTTCCCAATGGAGAAAGGTGAATAGTGGTGTACCCCAGAGATATGTGCTGGGTCCACTGCTTTTTGACATATTCATAAATGACCTGGAAAGTGGAATGACGAGTGAGGTTATCAAATTTGCAGATGACACAAAACTATTTAAAGTTGTTAAAACCCAAGAGGATTGTGGAAAATTGCAAGAGGATCTTGATAAATTGGAAGACTGGGCATCAAAATGGCAGATGAAATTTAATGTGGACAAGTACAAAGTTATGCACCTAGGAAAGAACAACCCAAACTATGGTTACACGATGCAGGGTTCCACATTAGGAACCACCACCCAAGAAAAAGATTTAGGTGTCATTGTGGATAACATGTTAAAACCCTTGGCCCATTGTGCAGCGGCGGCCAAGAGAGCAAATAGAATGCTAGGTATCATAAGGAAAGGAATGGAAAATAAAACAAAGGATATTATAATGCCTCTATATCGTTCCATGGTGAGACCGCACCTTGAATATTGTATGGAATTCTGGTCGCCGTATCTTAAAAAGGATATAGCGTTATTAGAAAAGGTTCAGAGAACAGCCACCAAAATGGTAAAGGGGATGGAAGGATACTCCTATGAAGAAAGGCTAAAAAGGTTACGGTCCTTTAACCTAGAAAAGGTACGGCTGAGGGGAGATATGATAGAAGTCTATAAATTAATGAACGGAGTGGAACGGGTAAACGTAGATCGATTGTTTACGTTATCAGAATATAGAAAGACTAGGGGACATGCAATGAAGTTACAGGGTAAACTATTTAAGACTAATAAAAGAAAATATTTTTTCACTCAACGTGTAATTAAACTCTGGAATTTGTTATCAGAGGATGTAGTAAAGGCTGTTAGTGTAGCTGGGTTTAAAAAAGGTTTGGAGAAGTTCCTGGAGGAAAGGTCCATAAACTATTATTAAGAAGGGACCCAGGATATCAATACTTGACCGAGTACAAGCATTGTGGAACCTGTGTCTTTTGGGGAAACTGCTAGATACATATGACCTAGATTGGCCACTGTTGGAAACAGGATACTGGACTTGATGGACCTTGGTCTGACCCGGTATGGCATATCTTATGTTCTTAGGAACACAGAAATGAATACAGGATCAAACTCAAAGAGACAAAGAGATAAATAAGGATAGCAAAATCAAAAGCAGAGGAAAAGATGGCTAAAGATGTGAAGTGTGGTGACAAAACCTTCTTCAGTTATATTCGGGAAAGGAAGAAGATCAGAGGTGGAATTGCAGGACTCAGAAGTGCTGCGAACGGACTCGTGGAAAATGACATTGAAAAAGCGAAATTGCTAAACGAATACTTCTGCTCTGTTTTTACTAAAGAAAGTCCTGGAGAAGGACCACCTGTGACTCACAAATATAAAAATGGGAATGAAGTAGTTACCACACCATTCACAGAAGATGAGGTGTTAGAACAACTTGCAAAACTGAAAGTGGACAAGGCCATGGGACCAAGATACATCCCAGGATACTGAAAGAGCTCAGAGAGGTTCTTGCAGGGCCGTTAAAGGATGTTTTCAACAGATCCTTGGAAACAGGAGAGGTTCCTCAGGACTGGAGAATGGCTGATGTCGTACGTCTACACGAAAGTGGTGACAGGGAAGGCGTGTCAAACTACAGGCCTGTGAGCCTTACCTCGGTGGCAGGAAAAGTCATGGAGGCATTCCTGAAAGAGCAAATAGTGAACTTTCTCAAAACCAACAGGTTGCAAGATCCGAGGCAACATGGTTTTACTGAAGTACAATCTTGCCAAACAAATCTGAATGAGTTCTTTGACTGGGTGACCAGGGAGCTAGATCAGGGGCATGCGATGGATGTCATCTACCTGGATTTCAGCAAATCCTTTGATACTGTTCCTCATAGGAGGCTTATCAATAAACTCGGTAGCTTGGGGATGGATCCTAAGATGGTAAATTGGATCAGAAATTGGTTGACTGACAGACAACAGAGGGTGATGGTAAATGGAGCTCACTCGGATGAAGGGAAGGTGATTAGCGGGGTGCCCCAGGGGTCGGTCCTGTGCCCGGCACTGTTCAATGTATTTGTGAGTGATATTGCTGAAGGACTGAATGGAAAAGTCTGTCTTTTTGCAGATGACACGAAAATTTGCAACAGAGTGGACTCCCCCGAGGGAGTGGTTAACATGAGGAAAGATCTACAAAAGCTGGAAGAATGGTCTAATGCTTGATTTAATGCGAAGAAGTGCAGAGTCATGCACCTGGGTAGTAGAAATCCAAGGGATATGTATGCGATAGGAGGCGAGAGGTTGGTGTGCATGGATCAGGAGAAAGACCTTGGTATGATTATTTCTGAAGATCTCAAGGTGGCAAAACAGTGCGACAAGGCGGCGGCAAAAGCCAGGAGAATGTTGGGCTGCATACAAAGAGGATTCACCAGCAGGAAGGAAGAGGTACTTATGCCACTGTACAAGTCACTGGTGAGGCCTCACTTGGAATACTGTGTTCAGTTTTGGAGACCGTATCTTACAAAGGATGTAAAAAGACTGGAAACTGTTCAGAGGAAGGCAACCAAAATGATTTGGAGCCTGCGTCAGAAGCCTTATGAGAAGAGACTTGAAGACCTAAACATGTATACTTTGGAGGAGAGGAGGGACAGGGGAGATATGATTCAGATCTTTAAATACTTAAAGGGAAATAATGAACAAACAAACCTCTTCCAAAGACGAGAAGCTGTAAAACTAGAGGGCATAACAGGAAGCTGCAAGGTGGTACGTTTACGTTTACGTTTATTTAGACTTTATATACCGCCCAACACTTAGTAGTACCTGGGCGGTTTACAACACAAGTTTAAAACAAACTTAAAAACAGTGTTCTAAAACCGTTTAAAAATGGCTGAGAAAAGGAAGAGGAACGCCAATAAAACAGATAGGAAAGAGGGGGAAGAAAAGGCAAGAAAAGAGCAAACCACGATACAGTAATTGAACAAGATTAAATTAACAACAAACACATAAGGCATCAAGCGGACGGGAGGGAGGGGGTAGCAGAAGGAGGGGAGGGAGTTGGGAATGGCAGGTCAAATGCTTGGCTGAAAAGGTATGTTTTGAGTTGTAGTTTGAATTTTGGATAAGACTCCTCTGCACGGAGTGAGGGGGGGGAGTGAATTCCAGAGGCTGGGGGCTAGAAAGTAAAAGGCAGAAGTACGGGTAGAAATGAGATGAGCCTGGGTAGGTGAGGGAAGGGCAAGTCGGTTAGAATGTATGGTCCGAAGTAGACGGGGGGGAAGACGAAAGTGTATCTGGTCGGCGAGATAGAGGGGAGTGCCAGTGTGAACAGCCCTGTGCGTGAGAATAAGAATTTTATATTGGGCACGGAAGGAGACAGGCAGCCAGTGATAGCGGAGAAGAAGCGGGGTAACATGGTCAAAACGAGAGGCATGGGCAAGAAGACGAACAGCTGAGTTTTGGATACGTTGAAGACGAGACAATTGGGATTGAGGTAGACCAACAAGGACGACGTTACAATAATCAAGACGGGACATCACAAGGGAAAGAAGGAGGGTGGCTAGGGCAGAAGGGGACAAAAAAGGGCGGATAGAGCGGAGTTGTCTAAGTGAGAAGAAAGAACGTTGAACAATGGAAGAAATATGATCTTTGAAAGAGAGAGAAGAATCAAGTATGACACCTAAATAACGCAGTGAAGAGACAAGAGAAATGGGTTGTGAGGGAAAAGAGGGGGCACAAGAGGGAGAAGGACCCCCAAATGTAAACCAGATAGCGTGGGACTTAGAAGGGTTCACCTGCAGAAAATTAGAAGAGAACCAAGTGGCAATAGCAGCAAGACAAAGATTAAGAGGAGTGATATCTGGAGAAATGGGGGAAGTGCGGTGTAAGAGGAAGATATCGTCCGCATAGTAGTATGCGGAGATACCGAATTGTTGAACAAGAAGGGTGAGGGGTGCTAGGAAGATATTAAAAAGTAACGGTGTAAGAACAGATCCCTGAGGAACCCCGCAGAGGAGGGGGGTAGGAATAGAAGAGGAAGACCCAGAAACTACAGAAAAAGAACGGCAGGAGAGAAAAGAGTGAAACCATTGCAAAACTGTCCCAGAAAGACCCGCTTCCTGCAAACGAGTGAGAAGGGTGCGATGATCCACTAGATCGAAAGCAGCAGAAAGATCAAGAGAGACAGCCAGTGTATAAAGACCCTGATCGTGAGCAGCGTGAAGTTCATTAAGAAGAGAGAGGAGAACCGTTTCCGTGCTGTGAGCAGGACGAAAACCGGATTGGCGGGGGTGAAGAGTGAAGGAAACTTCAAGATGGGAAGATAGTTGTATGAAGACCAATTTCTCGAGGAATTTAGAAAGAAAAGAGAGATTGGAGACAGGGCGCCAGTTAGCAAGCACAGAGGGGTCAGAGGAGGGAGGTAAATTGAAAGGCAATGTCAGGAAATACTTTTTCACAGAAAGGGTGGTGGATGCTTGAAATTCCCTCCCGATGGAAGTGGTGGGGGCAAACATGGTGATGGAATTCAAAATGGCATGGGACAGACACAGCAACAGGATAAAATCAAAATAAACTGAACCATCTAATTTCTCAACAAATAGGGGTGTCCTGCACGGAGTGGTGGGTTCACCCCTAAACAGGGACATGGGGAGGGGTGGTCTGCATGGAGCGGCAGGTGCACCTACTCTTGCCATCGTGCTGAGAAGACTAGATGGACCATGCTTGTCTTTATCTGCTGTCATTTACTATGTTACTATGATAGGCTCAGGGATTTATCTAGGATAATGCCTAGATATTTTTTTTTTTACTTTTTATTTATCAGATTTCAAATTTTATACAACAAGCAAATAAAACTTGTATAGCAACGATGTACATTTGGAGAAATAAAGAAAGGGAATTACATACATCTGATAGTAGCCAAATTACATCTTTAGCCCACCAAATGGAGGTACAGCCTAAAGCAATTAAATGGGAAAACCCACAATTCTAAATAATACAATATTAGGAAAATTAACAGCGAACAGACCAGACAATGATCCATATTCATTCATGAAGAGGACTTACAGGAGAAGAAGCTACTGCATGTGAGGCAACAAAGGATGACAGTTCCACTGGCTGAAAAAACACAAATTTCTGTGAACAAAATTGTACTATGCATTTACAAGGGAACCTCAACACAAACGAGGCCCCCATCTGAAGCACAGCTGGTCTAAGCAACAAAAAGGCTTTCCGTCGTTTCTGCGTTTCCCTCGACACATCAGGGAACACTGAAAGTCTTTTACCCAAAAACAAACTAGCCCTCTTTTTATAAAATAATTTAAGTAACCATTCTCTGTCAGAGGATATAGCAAAGGAAACAAGTAATGTGGATACAGAAATTTCATCTACCTTAGGAGACTGTAACATTGCAGATACATCAAGAGAATCAAACTCTAGTTGCCCAACCACCACCTTAGACCCTTTTTTAACAACAGGTTGCAGATACATCAAGAGAATCAAACTCTAGTTGCCCAACCACCACCTTAGACCCTTTTTTAACAACAGGAATATAATAGGCTTTTACAATTGGCGGGAACAACTCAGGCACAACCAAAAGAATTTCTTGCATATATCTCTTAAATAAATCAATAGGAGCCACCCCAGGGAATAGCGGAAAATTAAGCAAACGCACATTATTAGCCCGGATAGCATTTTCTAAAGTCTCAGATTTTATCTTCAAAGCAGTATTATCCTTCATTAGGGAAAAAGTTAAGTCAGAGACTTGTGTAAGCCGCTGTTCAATGGAATCAAGTTTACTGCCAGTATCACGAACCTCAGTAGATAAAGAAACATACTTTTCCTCGAGAGAGACAGTTTTCACCGAAGATTGAGCAAGTTGTTGATTAACCACAGTGGAAAGATGGATAAGTGCTTCCCATATGTTATCAAGGGTCACAACAGGCGGACGAGATAGCCGGAACACAGAGGGTACGACCACCTCAAGTTCTCCTGCCAACACCATCTGTTTACCTCCGAGTGCTGCAGCTGCGTCTCGGTCCACTCCTCCTGTGATTTTCCCCGCTAGTTCTTGCGGTCGAGACCCCGGGACAGACTCCAACGCTCCCCGCACATGCTCGTTAGCCGCCCCGACTTCTGCAGGCGCGACGAGAGCACTAGTCGCTGAAGGCGTCTCCGGTAGGTACACAGGAACAGGAGGAGCAACACGCTCTTCTGGGGAGAGAGACAGTTCTAAGGCGGCGGACGCCGGTTTCTCATCTACCGACGCCGCCAAGCCTGCTCTAACCTCCCTTCGTTGATCATCCGTCAAGCTGTACAAATCGATCCATAGGACCCTTCGGCGGCAGCTCAGACTCCGCGGGAAAAGTCTTAGGCTTGCCTTTACGCTTCGGCATCCTGGGTCGACTCAGTCCGTCGCCATCTTAGAGAAGCCACACCCCCATGCCTAGATATTTTACTTCATCTTTTACTTTTATTGTGATTACTCTAAACTGAATGTGCGGTGGGGTGAATTCTTTATCCCTGGTAATAATAATCGCTTCCTTTTTATTGAAATTTACCTTCAGATTGTTCAGTGAGAACCAATGAGGGGCTTCATCGAACAAAGCATGTTACTATTTATTGGATAGTAATTTTTGCAGTACTAATTGGTAAATACATCATTATATCGTCTGCATAAATGTGATAATTCACTTTATGCTTCTGAAAAATTTGCAGATTGGTTGTAGGTATGTGTTGAAAAAGAAGACTGAAAGAGCAGAGCCTTGCAGGATTCTCTGATTTTGACTGAATGGCTTTGATGTGGCTTGTCCAATTTGTACCTATTGAGTGTGGTCCTGCAAATATAATATGAACTAGCTGAGGGCAATTCTGCTAACTCCAATTTGCTGTTAATAGTATATTGTGGCTGAACAAGTCGAATTCTGACATGATGTCAATGAATATCAAGATGAATGCTTGCTTAGGAGCTTCGATTCCTTTGATCAGTTTATCGAAGAGGGCTATGATGAAGGTTTCTACGCCATGGTGTATTCTGAAACCATACTGGTGTGGATCCAGTGGGGCATTGGAATCTAAGTGGTCTTGCAGCTGATTTTGTACTATTTTTTCTATTACTTTTGCTATGTATGGGAAGCTCGATATTGGGCAGTAGGAGCTCGGCTGTAATTTATCCAAGGTGTTACATTTTAGAATTGGGCGAATAAAGGCTTGCTTGAGTTTTTTTTGGCATGTGTCCCTGAAATAAAGATGTTAACTATTTTTAGTATGGCTTGGTGCCAATTTATCGTGGGATCTTTTTAACCAGCTGACTGGTCATGGATCGTCTGGTGTTTATTGCTGTGATTATTTGATCTAGGTATTCTAAATTGACTGGGGTGAGGGATTGCCATGCCAGAGTGTTAGATAGAGCTCCTGACTTATTTGTTGCTGAGTCATGGGTATGGAGATACAGCTTGGTGCTGTAGTAGTTGGCTAGCAACTGTGGGTTGATGTATGTGGAGGGCTTCTCTCTGTTTGGAGATTAGGTTAGTGATTTTACAATCTCAAATAGCTCTCTTGGTCTATTGAGTGATTTCATTAGTAGCCTGGTGTGGATTTCTCTCTTAAGGTTGTTGATGGCCTCTCTGTAGGATTGTAACGTGTTCATATATTGGATCCTGTCATCTGGGAGCTTGGATCTCCTCCATTTTTGTCCTAGTTTGCGCAGGGCTCTTTAGTGTTCAGTTCGTTATTGTGCCATATGTTAGATTTTCTAGTTTTATCTTTGTGTGCGTTTGCTGGGGCAGCTGCAACTTTAGACAGCAAAGAGTTCCAGTTGTCTAGTAGGATATTAATGTCAGAGGTGTCGTGGTTCAGCTGTGGGAGTATTTCTTGTAAGAATAACTCTTTGTTGTATATTTTAAAGCGTGCTTTTGTAGCGGGCTCGGTGCTTTGTCTGCAAGCTACCTTTGTTTGTGAGATCTTGAAGGGCTAGAAGAAGGGACTGTTACTTCTGGAGAGAGATCTGCAACTTCTGGTAATTTTTCTAAAAGGAATTCTTTGTATTAAAGCTAATTAATCTGTGAACCCACTATTTTTTGTTAAATCAGTCAGGGCCTAGTAGCAGCAGTTTAAGTTTAAATATAAAACACAGAGGAGAACTTTCTGGTTACATTTGGAACCCAGCCGAGAGCTTGTAGTTTAAATTTAATAGTCACTCAGGGCCTAGTAACAGCAAAGTACTTTTAGTTTAAATTTAAAGCACAGAAGAGAGCTTTCTGGTTACATTTGGAACCCAGCAGAGAGCTTGTAGTCTAAATTTAATAGTCACTCAGGGCCTAGCATCAGCAAAGTACTTTTAGCTTAAATTTAAAACACAGAAGAGAGCTTTCTGGTTACATTTGGAACCCAGCAGAGAGCTTGTAGTCTAAATGTAAGTCACTCAGGGCCTAGCATCAGCAAAGTACTTTTAGCTTAAATTTAAAACACAGAAGAGAGCTTTCTGATTAAATTTAGAACCCAGCAGAGAGCTTGTAGTTTAAATTTCATAAGAAGTTAGAGCCTAGCAGCAGCTAAGAGCTATAATTTAAATCAAATCAGAATATAGCTTACCTCAGCAGCACAAGACAGGGTACTGTGTAGCAGCCCTCTTTTAATAAGTGTTATATCCCTCCCTCCCTCCCTCCCCACACCCACCCAGCCCTGGGATAATCATAGCTTTATAGGTACTTACACATCTTAAAAGACAGGAGGAGCTTTAAGGTGAAGCTCATTACCCAAATCAGTCAAAAGCAGAGACGTTCCACAAAAGAGTAAAGTAGCCCAAATGCCCTCAAGTATGGAGCAGACTGAGATTAAAGATCCCAAATTACCCATGTCTAACAATAGCCAAATTAATATGAATAAAATACATTCTCTAAAATGCTTGTATGCAAATGCTAGAAGTCTAAGAAATAAGATGGGAGAGTTAGAATATATAGCACTAAATGAAAGGTTAGATATGATTGGAATATCAGAGACATGGTGGAAGGAGGACAACCAGTGGGACACTGTGATACCTGGGTACAAACTATATCATAATGATAGAGATGATCAAATTGGTGGAGGGGTTGCTCTCTATGTTAGAGAGGGCATTGAGTCAGAAAGGATTAAAGTTTTGCAGGAAACAAAATCTGCTGTAGAATCTATATGGATTGAAATTCCATGCAAAAGGGGGAAGGCAATGGCAGTGGGGGTGTACTATCGAGCGCCTTGCCAGAATGACCAAATGGATGATGAAATACTCAAAGAAATCAAGGAAGCTAACAAAGGTTACAGTGCAGTAATAATAATGGGTGATTTCAACTACCCCGGTATCGACTGGCTCACTGTCATGTCAGGACATGCTAGGGAGATAAAGTTCCTAGATGAAATAAATGACTGCTTCTTGGAGCAGCTGGTTCATGAACCAACCAGAGGGGAAGCCATATTAGACCTAGTCCTTAGTAGAACACCAGAGCTAGTGCAAGAGATAAGGTTGTTGGGGCCACTTGGCAATAGTGATCATAGCATGATCGCCTTTGATTTAATTAGTGGAGGAGGGATAGTAAGGAACTCCACAGTACTACCTTTTAAATTTCGAAAGGGAGACTGATAAAATGAGGAAAACAGTTAAGAAAAAACTAAAAGGAGCAGTTGCAAAGGTTAAAGACATACATCAGGCTTGGCTGTTGTTGAAAAATACTATCTTGGAAGCCAAGACCAGCTGTTTTCCACGCTTTAAGAAAAGTGGAAGGAAGTCCAAAAAACTGCCAGCATGGTTTAAAGGTGAGGTCAGAGAGGCTGTTGTTGCCAAAAAAGCATCTTTCAGGAAATGGAAAAAAGAGCCAAACGACGAAAACTGGAAACAGCACAAGCACTGGCAAGTCAAATGCAAGGCATTGATAAGGCAGGCAAAGGGAGAATTTGAGAAGAAGCTTGCTGCGAAAGCAAAGACGCGAAGTAAAGACCTTTTCAAGTACATTCGTAGCAAAAAACCCGTGAGAGGGTCAGTTGGTCCATTAGATGATAAAGGGGTTAAAGGAGCACGAAGAGGCGACAAGGCGATAGCGGAGAGATTGAATGAATTCTTTGCTTCAGTCTTTACTGAGGAATATGTAGGGATGTTACCCATGACTGAAGTGGTATTTAAAGGTGCGGAAGAATTGAAGGAAATATCGATACATCGGGAAGATGTATTACAACTATTAGATAAACTGAAGAGTAGCAAATCACATGGGCTGGATGGTATACATCCAAGGGTGTTGAAAGAACTGAAATATGAGATTGCAGACCTGCTATTAGTAATCTGTGAACTATCATTAAAATCATCTCTAATACCTGAAGATTGGAGGATCGCCAATGTAACACCAATTTTTAAAAAGGGTTCCAGGGGTGATCCGGGAAACTACAGACCGGTGAGCCTGACATCAGTACCGGGAAAAATGGTAGAAACCATCATAAAGAATAAAATTACTCAGCATGTAGATAGTCATGACCTAATGGGAGACAGCCAACATGGCTTTAGACAAGGAAGATCTTGTCTTACTAATCTGTTATGTTTTTTTTGAAGGAGTGAATAATCAGGTGGACAAAGGTGAGTCGGTTGATATTGTGTATCTGGACTTTCAGAAAGCCTTTGACAAGGTCCTTCATCAGAGACTTTTGGCGAAGCTAAAAAGTCATGGGATAGGAGGCAGTGTACTATTGTGGATCAGGAACTGGTTAAAAGACAGAAAGCAGAGGGTAGGGCTAAATGGCCAATTTTCCCAATGGAGAAAGGTGAATAGTGGTGTACCCCAGGGATCTGTGCTGGGTCCGCTGCTTTTTGACATATTCATAAATGACCTGGAAAGTGGAATAACGAGTGAGGTTATCAAATTTGCAGATGACACAAAACTATTTAAAGTTGTTAAAACCCAAGAGGATTGTAGAAAATTGCAAGAGGATCTTGATAAATTGGAAGATTGGGCATCAAAATGGCAGATGAAATTTAATGTGGACAAGTGCAAGGTTATGCACCTAGGGAAGAACAACCCAAACTATGGTTACACGATGCAAGGTTCCACATTAGGAACCACCACCCAGCAAAAAGATTTAGGCGTCATTGTGGATAACATGTTAAAACCCTCCGCCCAGTGTGCAGCGGCGGCCAAGAGAGCAAATAGAATGCTAGGTATCATAAGGAAAGGAATGGAAAATAAACAAACGATATTATAATGCCTCTATATCTTTCCATGGTGAGACCGCACCTTGAATATTGTGTGCAATTCTGGTCGCCGTATCTTAAAAAGGATATAGCGATTTTAGAAAAGGTTCAGAGAAGAGCCACCAATATGGTAAAGGGGATGGAAGGATACTCCTATGAAGAAAGGCTAAAAAGGTTAGGGCTCTTTAACCTGGAAAAGAGACGGCTGAGGGGTGATATGATAGAAGTCTATAAATTAATGAACGGAGTGGAACGGGTAAACGTAGACCGATTGTTTCCTTTATCAGAATATAGAAAGACTAGGGGACATGCAATGAAGCTACAGGGTAAACTATTTAAGACTAATAAAAGAAAATATTTTTTCACTCAACGTGTAATCAAACTCTGGAATTTGTTACTGGAGGATGTAGTAAAGGCTGTTAGTGTAGCTGGGTTTAAAAAAGGTTCGGACAAGTTCCTGGAGGAAAGGTCCATAAACCATTATTAAGAAGGGACCCAGGATATCAGTGCTTGAACCAATACAAGCATTGTGGAACCTGTGTCTCTTGGGGAAACTGCTAGGTACGTATGACCTAGATTGGCCACTGTTAGAAACAGAATACTGGGCTTGATGGACCTTGGTCTGACCCAGTATGGCATATCTTATGTTCTTATCTTGAAGGTGATGCTGAAATGGGGACAGTTTGGTTTTGGTAGTGGTGGAGGGGCTGTTTATCAAATAGACTATGTGGGATGAATATTGTCAAGGACATTTCCCTTGTTATGTGTCGGGGAATTTGCAGTTTGGATGTAGTCCATATCATTCATAGCTCTAAGGAAGGAGCATGCTTGTGATTTATGGACTGAGGCAAGGTTAAAGTCGCCTAGAAGGATTAATGCTTTGTTTGTGTACTGTATGTGTGGGAGCATACTGCTTCTAGTATTGTACTTAGAGCACTGGAGTCCTGTTGATGGAAGGGCAGAATAGATAGGCTATGTGGTCTTTTTTTGCCGTAATGTTTCTATGTTTCTAGGTCAATGACTGTTCTAAATGAATGCAGTTGTGCTATCTAGTTAGAGGCCATTTCCATTCAGGCCATCCAGTTCCCTGTGCAGCTGATCATAATTGGGACGCACAGAGGTAGTCCTGATTCTGATCCCGCGGGGGCTAGATGTGCCCACAGGATCAGAATCGGGTCTACAGCCTGAACGTGCAGGCCAGGCCCCAATTCTGATCGGCCTGCATGCCCAGCCACATACCCGGCTACCTCAGCCAGGCTCCTGAATGGAGTCGCAGTGCCAAGGCATGCCATTGCCATGGCACAGTGGATCCATTCAGGAGCTGAGAATGCTGGCCGCTGCCAAAAGCTTCCTTTCCCCGCAGCTGGACCCTCGATCTGGCCTCCTATGACCAGGGTCCGGCTGCGGGGAACTTACTGCACCCCCCTAACTGTTTTTGCAGGCCTGGTAGCATCATCCCCTTTCCCCTGACATCCAGGGGGGCTTATTCCACCCTGACAGCTTCCTTTCCCCACAGCTGGACCCTTGATCTGGCCTCCTATGACCAGGGTCAGGCTGCGGGGAACTTACTGCACCCATCTACCTGTTTTTGCAGGACTGGTAGCATCATCCCCTGACATCCAGGGGGGCTTATTCCACCTCTGCGGTGGAATAAGTCCCCTGTCTATGTTCACGGCCCCTGACGTAGGGGCTGTACTCTGAATTGGCCCTGTATCTCCGGGGTTGCGGCCCACACATGCCCCCCCCCCCTCACTCTGCCTCCGGAACACCCCCTTCTGCCCCCATCTAGGACTTCCTGTACAAATGTGCTGTTTGTATGGGGAGACTTTTGCTGGGGCTGGCAGGGGAACGAATAGCGGGGATGGACGTCCAAACAGGACATCCACCCCCGCTATTCACTGTTCAGAATGACACCCTTAGTGGTTGAATATCGCTGCTAACCAGATAGCTACCATGGTCAGAAGTGAAACCAGACATTCAGTACCGGATACTGGATAGGCTCCGGTGCTGAATATCTGGTTTCATTTTTTCCTGCGGTGGTCAGGAGTTTGAGCAACACTGACCACTGTGAGATGAAATTGACTCTCTAGTTTCCAGCCTGGTTTAAATAACAAGTTGTAGATGATTAACTTTTTACTGAACTAACTTAATACTTTTGAGGATAATTTTATAAAGTACTTGAGTGTTACACCTTTTCTCAAAAAATCTTCCAGTTATTGGCCTATCTGTTTTCTCCCTAGGAGTAGCCTAGTGGTTAGGGCAACTACCTAGTACCCAGAAGATCAAGGGTTTGATTCCCACTGGCACTCCTTGTGACCTTAGGCAAGTCACTTTACCTCCATTACCTTGGAAGAAAAGGCCTGGCAATCTACTTCCAGCGATACATTGCCAAGAAAACCCAGAAGCAGCTGGATTGCCAGCAGTCAGTACTGACTTGATGGCACTAAAAAAAAGAATATCCAAACTACTCAAATATGAAGTTTGCTGCCTTGATTTTTTTCTCCTTTCAAGGATCCACTGCTATCTGACTCCTTTATATTCTACTGAAATGGCCCTTGCCAAAGTCTCCAATGACCAAATCCAAGGCCCTTTACTCGATTCTCATCCTTCTTGATCTCTCAGCTGCTTTTGACACTGTTGATCACCGCCTTCTCGATACCCTGTTTTCACTTGTTTTTAAGGGCTCCGTTGGGTCTTGGTTTCCTCTTATCTCTCTCTCCCACTTTTAGTGTACACTCTGACTGATCTTCCTCCACTGCTCTCCCCCTGTCAGTAGGTGTACATCAGGAGATCTGTCTTGGGGCTTTTCTTCTCACTCTATACTCATTCCCTTTGTGTTCTATTCTCCTCTCATGGTTTTCAGTACTATCTTTATTCTGATGACTCTCAGATTTATCTCTCTGCACCTGACATCTCTTCAGAAATCCAGGCCCGTATCTCAGCTTGCTTGTTTGATGTTGCTGCCTGGATGTCCTGCTGCCATGGCTAAGAGTGGAGGAGTGGCCTAGTGGTTGGGGCAAGGTACTTCGGGCCGGAAGGTCGGGGGTTCAAATCCCACTAGAGGACAGCAACCTTGGGCCAGAAGGACTGGGGTTTCTAGTCCCACAGGTGCTCCTTGTGGTCTTGGGCAAGCCACTTAACCCTCCATAGCCCATGTTCCCTGTAAAATAGTTATCTCCAAGTTATAATGCCCTGTTCAATGTAATTTGTTTGTTCAATGTAAACCGCACTGATGCAGAATAGCGCAGTATATAAGAGAATGTAAATAAATAAATAAAAATATAAATAAAGATGGAGCTCATTATCTTCCACCTAACCCTCCCTTCCCCCTTTCTCCTTTCTATGTTTTGGTGGATAACACAATCATCCTTCCTGTTTCCTCAACTCACAAGCTTTAGATCATCTTTTACTCTCTTTTCTCTTTCTCTCCATACGTCCAATATATAGCTAAAACCTGCTGTTTCTTCCTCCATAACATCAGCAAAATTCATCACTAACAAGACCCATAGCAACTCTCTACTCACTTTGCATTTAGACTATTACAACTGGCTCCTTGCTGGTCTCCCTCTGAATCATCTCTCTCCCCTTCAATCCATTCAGAACTCAGCCACAAGGCTAAGTCCTCCGCCAGGGTTACAATGCTCACATAAATCCTCTCCTCAAGTTACTTCATTGACTTCTGCATCCAGTTCAAACTTCTCCTACTGACCTATAAGTGCATTCTTTCTGCTGCTCCTCATTACCTTTCCTCTCTTATCTCTCCCTATACCCCTCCTCAGGAACTCTGTTCATCAGGCAAATCTATTCTATCTTTGCCCTTCTCTTCCACTTCCAATGCCAAACTGCGTTCCTTCCACCTTGCTGCATTATATGCTTGGAACAGACTACCTGAGTGTCAGGCTCCATCCCTGGTCCTATTCAAATCCAGGCTAAAAACCCACCCAGGGCTTAATTTGTAGCAAAAAAGGAAGTGGAACTATGGAGCTGGGGAGGAGGCGGGCAGATAGGCAAGGGTTGGAAGAAACAGGGGAAGAGGAACTGGATTAGGGAGTAAAGTGACTGCTCTCTCTCCTCCCACTCCCCACACACACGTCCTCCCTGCAGGCTGTCTGGAAAGTAGGCACCAGGGCAGAACATCCCTTTAGCTGTGGAGTCTCAAAAGAAGTTCCAGAACTGCATTTTAGGTCATTCCCCCAGAAATTAAGCCCTGAACTCAACTTTTCAAGGCTGTTTTTGGATCCTGATCCTGTCTTCTCCTGTTTATCACTTCTTGTCCCTTTTTGTTGTGTTTCTGTCTTGCATAGAATCTAATCCTTACCCACTCGGACTCATGTGTCTGCCCTTTCAATATCTCCTTATTCTCTCACCCCTGGTCAGATCACTCTTTGATCAGTTTTTCCCTTAGAGGGGGTTGGCTGCTAGCTGTATCCTCTCCACAAGGGAGGCACCTCCCCCTGTCTCCCATCGTTATCTGTCACCAAAGATCAAGGACAAATGCCCAATGCCAGCAGATATTTTCCCCTATGATTTTGTTTCTCTGCCTGTCGATCAACAGTCCTCCCTCTGCAGTTTCCTCCTCCTGAAACAGTTGGACTTGATTGCTCCACTTATAGTACACATTTCTTTCTCTCATTGCTCCCAACCTTGGCTTCACCCAGGTCTTCATCTCTTGAAGTGACAGCTTTGAACAGCCAAGTGTGCATGGCAAAAAAGAAGGACCCGGCCCTTCTCAAGATCTTCAAAACCCATTGTATTGCCAAGTTTTACGCTTTTCTTTTAACCCTGTCACTCACTAGTTCACTGACTAGGCAAAAAATATTCTGGCAAATACAGTATGAGTTAACTCTGTCACTCATTACAGACTATGCATAGACACTTTAGTAAATGCAATATGAGTTTTATTAAATTAAGTCCTTTTGAAATAATGATAAAGCACAAAGGTAAGCATTAATACTTTTACCGGATATTATAGCTCATCACTCCAGGTGGGGGACTGTTTAGCAATCACTCTCAGGAGGAAAATCCGGAACGCTTGTCTCGTATATCAGTTGCAGTCCCATCTTTCCTTCTGAGAGTCCCCCTAAAGTACCTTAACTAAGATCGTGCCTGCTGCATGATATTACAATTCATTGGATAACAGGCTGCATGCTCAAATCAGGATTGGCCAGGGTCAATCCTGTGCACATGGTTCACACCAGGATTGGCCAGGGCCAAATCTGTGCTCGTGACCAGCAGTGTTAGCTGCTGAGTCACTGCATGAGTCACTCATCTAGTTTTGTCCGGCCAAACCTGTTTGCCTGCTTAGAGAATTTTGACCTACAACATTCTTTGCTGGTCAGACTCACATGAACTTCTCTCCACCCCATCCACCTTTTTTTGCTTTGGTTTCCGGGCAGGCTTCTGATCACCCCCCTTGTGGTCAGGCATCTGAGAATGCTCAAAGGACACATCCCCCATGGTCTACATTCAGAGGCTAGATGAAGTGTTCTTTTGTCATCATTAATGGGTTTAAATTTGTTTGTCTTAAGGACTCCTTGTCAAGGGAGACACCCCCCATGGTTTTAGAAGCAGTTCAAGGCTTCTACATTACAATTGATGAATTCTTATCCTGTCCTCACAGGCAGAATGGCTCATGAGTTCAATTTCTTATAATAAAGTACAATATTTTTGCTGATCCAAAAAAAAAAATCCAAATAAATCTTTAATTAGTAATACACCCATCATCAACATTATAGGACTATGGTACTTATGGCTAAGAAACTCTATTTTTCCTCCTTGATTGCAGCTTCTGCTTGTGATCCCAAAGCCTTCTTCAAGGTGACTTCCCACCTCTCCGCCATACCAGAGCCCACTACTAATATTAGCCAAGTTGACCCATCCCCTGACACCTTGACCAAAATTGACTCCGCACATACAGATCTTCCTCCCTCAGAACCTTTCCTCCACTTCCTTCTCAGACAGATTCATTGCCCACAACAGTCCATACTTTGAAATGTATCACTTCTGTTGATGAAGCTGCCTTATCCAGATTACTTTCCTCGATTTAAATTATCCTACTGTCCCCTGGACCCTTTCCCCTCCAGGTGGCTTGCTGATCCATCTTTAGGTTTCATCCCGTTTATCTGTTCCATGCTTAACACCTCTTTTGCCTCTGGTTCTGTACTCATGGAATGGATAAAAACCCTCATCTTTCCACTCTTGAAAGGACCCAAACTAGATCCAGCTGATCCCATCCATTACCGTCCAGTCTCCGACCTCTCGTTTTTGGCTAAACTTGCGGAAAGATTAATTTTTTATCAACTCTCTGATCATCTTGAACATTCACTTGCTCTGCATTCCCACCAATCAGGATTCTGTTCATCGCACAGTACCAAAACCATCATTGCATCAATGCTCAGTGACATTCACTCATATCTCGATCAAGGATATTACACTCTTGCTATTTCATTACATCTTACAGCAGCCTTTGAACTGATCGATCACAATCGTCTTCTGTCGCGTCTCTTTGATGTGGGTCTTAGGGATTCAGTAGTTGCTTGGTTCTCTTATTTCCTTCAAGACTGTTTTTATCAGGTCTCATGACACAGTAACTCTTCTGCCCCCTTCTCCTTTTCTTGTGGGGGTCCCCAGAGATCTGCTCTATCTCCACTTCTCTTCAATGTTTGTCTTTCACCTCATGCTATTCTTATTAAATCTTTGGGGATCCATTTCTATTTTTATGCTGACGATATTCTGCTGTTATCATGCTTGGACAGTACAACTCCTGATCTTCCTTCACTTAATGCTGCATTAGCATCAATTTCTACCTGGTTGCACAACAATGCGCTCAAACTTAACCCCAATAAAACAACTTCAACTTGGTTTACTGGCTCTTCCCCAGGATATCAATGTTTGAACCAATACAAGCATTGTGGAACCTGTGTCCCTTGGGGAAACTGCTAGGTACTGTGACAAGGCAGAGCTGTCAGAGCACAAGAAAAAGGCTTTTCAACATACTTTTTCCTCTGAACCTGCCAGGAATACAGGGCAGCTGAGGGTTAAAACCTCAGCGCACAGAGTTGCAGGGCAGGAGAGAAGAGAAAGGGAGCCACACCCTAGCTCTAGGCTGACAGGGAGAGCTAGCCTATCAGGAAAAGGGGTGGACTCTCGCCTGATTGGACAAACCACTCCACTTAACCAGGAAGTGGTAGGTTCAATGAGATCAGACAGGACACACGAGGAACGCCGAGAGCTACATGAGGAGAAATACAAAGAACTACAGGAGGAAGGGAAAAGGCAAAATAGGAACTTACCTTGGGCAGAGCCAGAAGAAGGGGACTCCTGGAGAGCAGATACAGCCGTGGAGTCAGGCATTCTTGGCAGAGGAACAGAAACAGAATTGTTATCCAAGAGGGGCCGAGCTCAGAGCAAGCGTGACCAGCTGGGATCCAATTACCTGGACGGTTGCCAGCCACCTTGCAGAGAGGGAGTCACATCTCTGGGGAAACAGCCGAGAATCCTCCCAGGAAGGAATTGCCCTCAAGAAAAGCTGAACCAGGTCAGAAAAACTTATAAGCCTTTTAAACAAAATATAGAGTCTGTGTCTGGAAGAGACAGAAGCATTTCCCCTGATAGTTTACCTTGCAATATTGGCAGTGAACGTGGTAGAACTTGTAAGCTAGAAGCCAGCACAGGTGCACGTCAGCTAGCTCATAATTGGCAGCAGCGTGATACAAGCACAGATACTGAGCTGGATGAACGGGAGACATTTAGAGTCCCTGAAAAGCCTAGTTACAAGAAACACGTAGTTCCTCAACAGGGAATAAGGTACAGGAAAAAGAAAGAAGAAAGAAATCCTTATGCCCAGTTCTTTAAGAGGCTGAATAAACAGATATCCTTGCAGGATTGCAGGACAGACAGTGAGAGGGGAGAAAAGCAGATACAAAATCTCCTCCACCATTTAAGAGCACTAGACTCGAGTAGGCAAGATAGCCAAGGAGCTCAAATCAGCGACGAAGAACCCATGCAAACTGACATTCCATTGTCTGATTACAGTAGCTCTGAAATGGAATGCGGGATTTGCCAGAGTGACTTTTAATGTACAGCTTAAACAGAAGCAATGTTTTAAGGCTGTTTTAAAAGCGTGTAGAGAATAGAGTTTAAGTACAGACAGGAAGTGGTCTGACTGCTAATACTAGTGAAGTACATAATTCTAAGGCTTGAAGTGAATTATCCATGTGAAGGTGGAACAGGAAAACCACACTTGTTGGAAGTTCTTTATTGAATGCCTTGAATAGGAAAGAGTATCGCTGTTAAGAAGACTACAGTTGTTTTGGACTACAGTAACCTGAGAAGTATCAGGGAAGCTATTGTACAGGACTTTATTTGCTTTATTCATGTTGTTATCCTTTGTCATCTGTTCTGGGGTGAAGAAAACCTGCTGGGAACAATAAACCTATTGTTTACCTTCAAATTGCTTTGGCTGTGATCACTGGGCCTACAACTACATTTGCTCAACCAGGTAACAGCGATAACAGAGTAACAAAATATCCTGTGCCCCCTCTCTCTACTGCCACCATACTGGGGTAGTCAGGATATCCTGAGATAGGGGGGTGTCACAGTACATATGACCTAGATTGGCCACTGTTGGAAACAGAATACAGGGCTTGATGGACCTTGGTCTGACCCTGTATGGCATATCTTATGTTATGTTCTTATGTTCTCTTCTTACACCCCCTTATTAGTCCCGGTCCTGGGTTCCCACCCCATCTCGCTTTGTTCCTCCTTTAAATATTTGGGAATTCACTTTGACTCAGCTTTTCTTTTTCAACATATATCTCTTAACTGTCACATTCTACATTTGCGGCTCTGCAGAGTGCAGGGCTTTCCAGCTTTTTCTGGAAAAATATGCCATGACCATTCTCCTACTTTGCACAGTAATCTCTCGCATAGATTACCACAATGTCTGTTTTGCGGGTCTCTCACAGCAACAATTAAAATGTATCCAAACTATCCAGAATACCACCATACGTATCCTCGCCTTAGCTAAGAAGTATGATCACCTATCAACATCATTGGATTCTTGTTGTCCAGAGAATTCAAGTTAAGGTCCTAACTCTCACTTATAAAGTTCTGCATAATGATGCTCTCCTCTGTTTATCCTCTTCTGTTCTCCTGTATGTGTCATCTCGGTATCTGAGATCTCTACAGGATAACTGTTTAGTCCTACCATCACTCGCTAGAGTCAAATATGAGTCCACTTGTCGTTCAGCATTCTTCTACCTAGCTCCGGCCCTCTGGAACTGTCTCCCCATTCAGCTGCACCTGCCTCCCGTCTGCCTGCTGATCGATCCCAATCGTTGAGCTCGGACTGCCACAGAGTTGCTCTGAGGAGTGAATGGCATCTGGAAAGAGGTAGTTTTGCTAATTTGGTGGCAGCTGTGGAGCCGGTGGCTTGTACAATACCCTCGGCCTCGGGAGGCACCACTTACCGGAAGGAGATGGAAGATGAACTACAGAGGGGTATCTAGGCTCAAGCTGCTGGGAGTGCTTCGGTAGCGGTGGAGATGGCAACAGGTTTAAGCTCGGGAACACTGTTTTCCTTTTCTTTGAAGCACTTGACTACATTTACCCTTGAGTCGAATTGGACTGCAATTTCATCTTTGGGTACAATATTGGTTCAGCAGATGAATGGTTTGGCTGTACAAGCTCAGTTAATACTAAGACATTGGTGAATACAACTGAACTTTCTGCTGTTAAAGATTTGATAAGAACATAAGATATGCCATATTGGGTCAGACCAAGGTCCATCAAGTCCAGTATCCTGTTTCCAACAGTGGCCAATCTAGGTCATAAGTACCTAGCAGTTTCCCCAAAAGACACAGGTTCCTCAATGCTTGTATTGGGTCAAGCAGTGATATCCCATGTCCCTTTTAATAATGGTTTATGGGCCTTTCCTCCAGGAACTTGTCCAAACCTTTTTTAAACCCAGCTACACTAACAGCTTTTACTACATCCTCCAGTAACAAATTCCAGAGTTTGATTACACGTTGAGTGAAAAAAATATTTTCTCTTATTTGTCTTAAATAGGTTACACTGTAGCTTCATTGCATGTCCCCTAGTCTTTTTATATTCTGATGAATTAAGCAATCGATCTACATTTACCCATTCCACTCCATTCATTAATTTATAGACCTCTATCATATCTCCCCTCAGCCGTCTCTTTTCCAGGTTGAAGAGCCCTAACCTTTTTAACCTCTCTTCAGAGGAGTATCCTTCCATCCCCTTTACCATTTTTGTGGCTCTTCTCTGTACCTTCTCTAATGACGCTATATCTTTTTTAAGATACGGCGACCAGAATTGCACACAATATTCAAGGTGCGGTCGCACCATGGAACAATACAGAAGCATTATAATATCTTTTGTTTTATTTTCCATTCCTTTCCTAATGATTCCTAGCATTTTATTTGCTCTCTTGGCCGCTGCTGCATACTGGGCGGAGGGTTTTAACATGTTATCTACGATGACACCTAAATCTTTTTTCTGGGTGGTGGTTCCTAATGTGGAACCTTGCATCGTGTAACCATAGTTTGGGTTGTTCTTTCCTAGGTGCATAACTTTGCACTTGTCCACATTAAATTTTATCTGACATTTGGATCCCCAGTCTTCCAATTTATCAAGATCCTCTTGCAATTTTCCACAATCCTCGGGTTTTAACAACTTTAAATAGATTTGTGTCATCTGCAAATATGATAACCTCACTCGTTATTCCCTTTTCCAGGTCATTTATGAACATGTTAAAAAGCAGTAGACCCCCAGCACAGATCCCTGGAGTACTCCACTATTCACCTTTCTCTATTGGGAAAATTGGCCATTTAGCCCTACCCTCTTGCTTTCTATCTTTTAGCCAGTTCCTTATCCACAATAGTACACTGCCTCCTATCCCATCACTTTTTAGTTTTGCTAAAAGTCTCTAATGAGGGACCTTGTCAAAAGACTTTCTGAAAGTCCAGATACACTGTATCAACTGACTCACCTTTGTCTACCTGTTTATTCACACTTTCAAAAAAACATAACAGATTAGTAAGACAAGATCTTCCTTGTCTAAGGCCATGTTGGCTGTCTCCAATTAAGCCATGACTATTTACATCAGGGGTTCTCAACCCTGTCCTCGGGACCCACCTAGCCAGGCGGGTTTTCAGGATAACCACAATGAATATGTATGAGAGAGATTTGCACACACTGCCTCCATTATATGCAAATCTCTCCCATGCATATTGTGACGCTGGCGCCCCTACCAGGCGGCCGCCTAGTAGGGACGTGTGATCACCTCTTCTATTTCCTAGGGTTGTAGTTGTGTAGGGAATGACGAGGCCGAGTGGTTTATAAAGCGCACAGGAATTTATTCAGCTTCCTTCAGGTAAGTGGATACAATTTCTCCCAAACACACGTACTCTCCAGACAAAAGAAAATAATGGATACTTCTCCAGTAACAAATGTCCAAACAAAACAACAGTGAGTTCCAATATCAAGTGTTTCTGGCTCACACTAATTTACCTTAGTGCAGGCATCGCATTCCATCTCTGAGACATTTGAATTTATCTCAGCCTCCTTGGCTTCAATGTCCATACTCTCCACTGAGCTGTAGCAGGGCTCTGCTAGGTACCGCTCAGGGACTTTCTGCTTTAGACTTTTTAGCAGGTTAAACAAGCTCTCCCACTTTCTTGCCTTCCCTGCTCTAGGCAGGTCTCCTATGGGTTGCTCTTGCTTAACCTTCCTGGTACAACATTTCTTTTTGTGCTGTGTTATCTGTGGTATAACTATCTCATCAGAGTCAGAAGAATAAACATACTTAGAAGGCCTTGCTGCCTCCCTTCTCCCACCTTGGGCTTCTTGTACAATATCCTCCTGGTTAGAGCTTTGTTCAGTCAGGACTCCCTCTGCCTCAGCGTAGGGCAGAGACCTGTGGTAACACTTTCCCACTCTCTTGCTAGGGTAGGTGGTTCTCCCCCTGGAACCTTTCCTATATCCTTGGTGGCTACTGCACTGAGTATGGTGGCTTCCTTTATACCTTCTCTGGCTGTCTTTATAGCGGTTCCCTTTTCTGCTGCTCCTTTTGGCTACAGGGCTGTTCCCTCTGTACCTTCTGGAACCAGGACTGGAACCTGAGCTGCAACTCCCACTTAGGCCTGGACTGCAACTCCGACAACAACTGGAACTGTATCTCCAATCATGCTCCTCACCATGCTTCCAACCAGCACTTGAACCAACTCCTGAATCAGCTCTCCAACCATGCTTCCAACCGCACTCTGAATCAGCTCTTGAACCAGGCTTCCAACCAGCACTTGAACCAGGCTTCCAACCAGGCCTCCAACCCACACTTGAATCCGCTCTTGAACCAGGCCTCCAACCCACACTACCTCTAGTGTTTGTTTGCTCCCTTTCAAATACTGAGCAGGGCAACTCCCTTCCTGGCTCCGCCCCTCTGTACCTCCCACTCCTGTCTGTGGCTGACCTGGAGTGTGGGCGTGACTTCCAGCTAGGTCTGCCCTCTAGGTTCCTACTGAGGACTATGTGATCCTGTGTGCCCATCCCCCGCAAAGAGGAAAAATTCTTCCTTTTTTCACTTTTACCTGGCTGGGCTGCACTCTCCTTATCACAATATTCATTGTGGTTATCCTGAAAACCCGACTGGCTAGGTGGGTCCAGAGGACAGGGTTTTGAACCCCTGATTTACATGCTGAGTAATTTTGTTCTTTATGATGGTTTCTACCATTTTTCCCGGTACTGACGTCAGGCTCACAGGTCTATAGTTTCCTGGATCACCCCTGGAACCTTTTTTAAAAATTGGCCTTACACTGGCGATCCTCCAATTTTCAGGTATTACAGATGATTTTAATGATAGTTCACAGATTACTAATAGCAGGTCTGCAATCTCATATTTCAATTCTTTCAACACCCTTGGATGTATACCATCTGGTCCAGTTGATTTGCTACTCTGCAGTTTATCAAATAGTTGTAATATATCTTCTCGATGGAGCGATATTTCTTTCAAGTCTTCTGCAGCATCACCTTTAAATACCACTTCAGTCTTGGGTAACATCCCTACATCTTCCTCAATGAAGACCGAAGCAAAGAATTCATTCAGTCTCTCTGCTATAGTCTTGTCCCCTCTTACTGCCCCCTTTACCCATCTATCATCTAATGGTCCAACTGACTCTCTCACAGGTTTTTTTGCTATGAATGTACTTGAAAAAGTCTTTATTATGCATTTTTGTTTCCACAGCAAGTTTCTTCTCAAATTCTCTCTTTGCCTGCTTTATCAATGCCTTGCATTTAACTTACCAGCGCTTGTGCTATTTCCAGTTTTCATCATTTGGCTCTTTTTTCATTTCCTGAAGGATGCTTTTTTGGCAACAGCCTCTCTGACCTCATCTTTAAACCATGCTGGCAGGTTTTTTTACTTCCTTCCACTTTTCTTAAAGTGTGGAATACAGCTGGTCTGGGCTTCCAAGATAGTATTTTTAAACAACACCCAAGCTTGATGTAAGTCTTTAACCTTTGCAACTGCTCCTTTTAGTTCTTTTCTTAACTATTGCCATGCAGTGAGGGCTGATGAAAGCCCAGATGAGAAAAAGAAGCTGTTTTTCAGAGAAAAAAAGATGTGCACAAGTTGCAATATTCGCAGGAACCAGCTAGAGGGAGCAGGAGCGCATTCAGAGGGACTGAAGGGCCACGCCCAGCTGGTCACGAGGAACTAACAACCAGCTCCCAATCCTCAAAGGCAGGAGTGCTTTATAAGGGGAGAGTGGAAAACTGCAAAGGAGAGAGGTTGAAGTGGAAGCCTGACTCTGGAGCTAGAGGATCACCAGGAGTGAGAGGTGACTCACCAGGAGCTGAGGAAGGACCTAAGGAGGTACCAGCTCAAGCTAGAGAGAGAGATGTTTGCCGTCAGAGGCAAAAGCACTGCACTAATCACAAGCAGAAGCCAAAGGAGAATCAGCTGGGAAAGCTAAGCCACACTGAGCAGGAAAGCCAGGAGCTGGGCTTATGCAGAAGCAGGCGCTTACCAGGAGAATGGATTCAAAGGCTGCAAGGTAAACCAAACTTTCAAAGAAAAGTATTTCATCAAGCTGCTGACTGTGAGAGGCAAGCAATTGAAGGAAGCCATTTACCTGCTTGTTGCTGCAATACAAGGTATGATAAATATATGCCTATGAAGGAAGCTGTAAATGTTAAAGGCTCTTGTAAAGCTGCTATAAAACCTCTAAGAAGAGAGAACACATTTGATTATAATACAACACGTGGCCGACCACCAAGGCTAGGCCAAGGACATTGGCAAGTACTGAAGGAGATATACAAAACCCCTGGACAGGTTTCCCAAGAAACTAGGGATACAGAGTCAGACATATCTGATTATGAGCCAATGCAAGTGGAACTGGCAGGAGAATTATCAGACCAAGAAATGGATTGTACTCTTTGTGTTTCTGGTAGCCTATAGTCTTTGCCAGACTTGTGACTTGCTTGAATGGCCCACCGAGCATTCTTTAATTGACTAAGCACTGCTATTCCTGTGAAGTTCAACAGTTTTGCTTTAAACCCTGAGTTTTCTTTCTTACCTGAATTAAGGACATTTGCTTTAAGTTGTAACCCAACAATTGGAACCACTGTGTAAAGGGAATAAAGGCCTTCTTTTTCCCACCACTCTGCTTTAATGGTTTCTTTAAAGATTGGAGCTAAAAACTACAAGGACCAAGTGCCATTTGGCCCTTAAAAGACCGGACCAGAAGGCGAAAATCCAGAAGGGGGAACACCTGGATCAAGGGAGCGGAGGATCCTGTTGCTGACACTTAAGGCAGAGAGCTGCGGAGTGTGGCAGCAACGGTCATTCAAAAGCTGATGCAACACGGAGATCAGGTAAAATGTAATTACACCTGACCTGTGTTGGATATCATAGTGAAGCTTGAAAAAAAAAAAAAAAAAAAAAAGAGCTCATTTGTTGTTTGTGAGCCACACTTGGTTTTTTTTTCTCTCTTGTGTTTTTTCTATAGGTGCAGCATGGAGCAGAAAGAGCTCTGCGCATGGATGGCTCTACAGTTTGATCTGCAAGCCGAGTTTGTGCGCCAGAACCAGACGCAGGCCCTCCAAGCCTTGCAAGCACAGCAGAAGCTGGTCCTGCAAGTCATGGAAGCGTGGTTGGCCCAGCAGCGGGAAGCGCTGGAAACGGCCAACACAAAGATGCAACAGGCGGCTGGACCAAGTAATCCTATGGGAGGACAATGGACATGCAATGCCCTATCTGTGGGGAAAAGCGCTACTGATGACGTAGACGACTTTTTAGATTCCTTTGATAGAATCGCACGTTCCGCTGCCTGGCCAAAAGAGCAATGGGCCATTCGCCTAGCAGCCTCCCTCACAGGGGAACCGCTGGCTGCGTACAGGGCAATGCCCCCTGCTCTCGCTAATGATTATGAGGAAGTAATTAAGGCTATCCAGGATCGCCTGGGCCTTACACCTTTCTTGTATAACCAAATGTTTAGAGCCACTTCTCTCCAGGCAGGCGAAACGCCTAAGGCCCTTGGCCATAAGATTTATTTATTTATTTAGCTATATTTATATCCTGCTTTTCACCGGGTCAAAGCGGTCAATTGGGGGATACATTTAACACGAGGGGATATGAGACACATACACTAATACTTACAGGGAACATGGGCAATGGAGGGTTAAGTGGCTTGCCCAAGACCACAAGGAAGTGCCTACAGGACTAGAAATCCCAGTCCCTCCGGCCTGAGATTGCTGTCCCCAGGTGGGACTTGAACCCCCGGCCCTCCGGCCTGAAGTACCTTGTCCTAACCACTAGACCACTCCTCCCTCAAGATACGCAGTTTAGCGACCAAATGGCTAAAGCCTGAGGAGAAGGCAGTAAGTACGCTAATGGATGAAATAATACTAGAACAGTATATTTATTTATTTTATTTGGACAGTTTTTATATACCGCTGCTTCCAAGGATCAGCAGCGGTTTACATTATAACAAACAGAACAGGTACATTGAACTTTAAGAACTAGGAACATTTTACATTGAACTTTAAAGAACTAGGAACATTTTACATTATAACAAATCAAATATCAGTACAATTGATTCAGAACATTATGAACTAGTTTACATAACAATATTGAACTATATTACAAATAAGTTTACTTTAATAATTATATTAATGTGAGAAGTGTACTTATGTCATTTGAATTTGTAGTGATTCCAATTAAGGTGTACCATTGGAGAGAGTAATTGATTCGGTTTATGGAGGTTGGGAATGTATACCTGTTTCACCATTGGTGTAGTATTGTGTGAATAGATGGGTTTTTAGTGTTTTCCTGAATGTTAGAAGATCTTTTGTTTCTCGTAGTTGATCTGGTAGATTGTTCCACAGTATCGGGGCAACTAGCGAAAAGGCACTGTTACTTGTTGAGTGTTTAGATTTTCTTATTATATCTGGGACTCCTAAGGTGTTGAGGTTTTTTCTCCGTCTTATCCTATTTTCGGGTGGGCTGTGAAGGAGGGTGGTTAAGTATGATGGGGCAATATCATTAATTAATTTGAAAGTGGTTAACAGTATTTTATATTGAATTCTGCTGAATATAGGTAACCAATGTAGGGTGAATAGAATAGGGGTGATATGGTCTGATAGTTTAGCTTTATGTATAATTCTGGCTGTTACATTTTGGGCCATTTGTAGGATTTTGATGTTCTTCTTGGTTATACCATGTAGTATGCTATTACAAAAATCAAAATGTGGTATGATCAAGGCTTGAGTAACAGTTCTAAAGTCATCATCTTGTAATAGTGGTCTTAGTTGTTGAATAGAACGTAATTTGTAATAGATTGTTTTTGTTAGTTTCTTGATGTGTGTTGTAAAGCTGAGCGTTTTGTCAATGATGACTCCTAAATATTTTATTTCTTCTTTGATTGGAAGATTTGCATTAAGGATTTTAATGTTAGCTGGGGGAGTGTATTTTGTATTTTTTGTTGCAATCAGGACTTCAGTTTTTTTATGTTAATAGTTAAATTGTTTGAAAGAAGCCATTTTTCAGCTTCTGTTAGACAGTTTATTATATTGTTGTGGTTTGGGTTAATTACATTAAACTCAGAGAATAACAATGTCGTCTGCATATATGGAATAATTAATTTTGTATTTTTTGAATATGGAACATATTGGTTGGAGGTATATGTTAAATAATAGAGCAGACAGAGCTGAGCCTTGGGGTACACCTTGTTCTTGAGGGAAAGGGGATGATGAGAATTGGTTAAACTGAACATATTGTGAGCGATCGGATATGTATGATTTAAACCATTCAAGTGTGGTTTTTAGTAATCCTATTTGTTTAAGTCTTGAGATAAGTATGTTGTGGTTGATGCTGTCAAATGCAGCTGATATATCAAGGAAAACCATAAGGAATGCTTGTTTAGTATTGTCTAGACCTTTATTAAGAGTGTCAAGAAGTGTGAGTAGGGTTTCTACGCCGTGATAAGGGCGAAAACCGTATTGATGTTCATCCAGTGGGGCAAATGTATCTATATGATCTTGTAACTGTAATTGTACAGCTTTTTCTATGATTTTAGTTATAAAGGGGATGCTGGCTATCGGGCGATAGGATGATGGGTCATTTTCGTTCAAGGTCTTGTTTTTTAATATAGGGCGGATTGCAGATAATTTTAATTCTTTAGGTAATACCCCTTGTAGGAGTGATTGGTTCACTATATTTAGAATAAAGGGTGCTAGTTCTTGCTTTGTTTGTTTGATCCAGAGAACTGGGCAGGGATCAAGTATGGATGTAGTTGTATTGATATTCGATATAATATTGAGTAGTTGCTTCTTATCTATTGGGAGGAAATCGTTCCATGTGTAATAACTAGTAGATGGAATAGTATTGAATGGTGTAGGTATCATTGATGATTTAAGTTTGTTGGCAAAGTAGTCTGCCATATCTTGTATGTTAATTGAGGCTGGTTGTTGGTTATCTATGGGAGCTTTAGATAATGATTTTACTATTTCAAACAGTTCTCTGGGGCGGTTAATGGCTTTATTTAGAATCTTCGCATGGTATTGTTTTTTTGGCATTGTTTGTAGATGATCTGTAGGTGTTGAGAGTTGTAAAGTATGAGACTCGTAGGTCTGTTTTTGTTTTTCTCCATTCTTTTTCGATTTTGCGAAGGTTTTTTTTGATGGAGGCTAATTCTGTTGTGTACCATTTTTCTGATTGTCTAGTATGGTGTTTTTTTAGTGTATTATGTGTTGGTTTAGATGCTGATTTTATGATTGAATTCCAGGTAGATGCAGCTTCATCGAGGTTTATTATGTCAGTAGATAATTGTGGAATAATTGTGTTGAGGAATTCTTCAGGTGAGAATGGTCTAAATTTGGGTCTCAGAAGAATTTTAGGTTGATTAGAAAAGGTAGTAGAGGGTATTTTAATAGAGAGGTTTATTAGGAAATGGTCAGACCATGGGATTTGTGATATTATGGGGGGGGTATATTCATGTGATATAGTGAAGGACATAGGGAGGAATATTAAGTCTAGAATATTACCTTTAGTATGAGTAGGTTGCTTAATGATTTGTTGATAGCCTATATCTTCCATTGATTCTAAGATTATTGAGGATTGGTTATTATTGCAGGTTGGTAAGTTAGTCGCCTAGGATGATATGAGGTTTGTTCGTGGATGCTTTGCATGCTGTTTCTAGTATAGATGTTAAATTATGGGTGTCGGAAGCAGGGGGTCTGTAAAATAGGCAGATTGCAGTGCCAAAGAGAGTGCAGAACTTTCTCATTCTGCAGAGTTGCCGCACCACTGCTGAAGCGATAGCTCTTACCGAGCGTTATTTGGAGGCAGAGATGGTCCCCCAGCAAAAGGTGGGGACTTCAAATTGGCAGTCGGTATGGAGGCGCAGATGTTAGAAAGTGTCTCACGACCTCTACAGAAAGGTTTGAAAAATCCTACTGTTTTGTCAAAAGAAACTGCTAAAAGATGTTTTTCATGTGGAAAGAAAGGGCATTTGAAACAGGAATGTTACTTACGTACTACTCTTGTCGGAGAAAGGCCAAAAGCAATACGTGATGGATTTGTGTTGAATGTAAAAATACAAGGGGTAAATGCAAAAGCACTTTTAGACTCTGGAGCTGACCAGACTATGATTTCTCAAAAATTATGGTCTGTGATCAGGGAGAGGCAAACCAGATCAGCCAGAGGGGAATGTTAAAATAAAATGTATACACGGTGCTGCTACCAGTGTATAAATTGTGGGTCAAAGGTTTGGGTATTGAAAAAGAAATGTTAATAGCGGTTATACCTAGGTTACCACAAGAGCTTGTACTAGGCAGAGACTGGCCACAGTTTAGGAGAGGTCTAAAAGAGGGCTTGTCTCCGCAAGAAGCTCTGGTATCCACTTGCATTCGCTCTAAGGATACTGCAATTCCTAGCCCGCTTTGGGAAAAGACAAAAAAAAAACACCCTTAAAATACAGGAAGACCCACAAAAGAAGTTTGTACTAAGATTTTGCAAAACTTCAGAGCAAGCTCGCGGTCCTCAACGGGCATCTGCACAGGTGGCGGGCTATGATCTGTATAGCGCTGAGGACCAGGTTGTCCCGAAGCATGGACATACGCTAATCAATACAGATCTCCAAGTGGAGCTACCCCAAGGGTGCTATGGGCGTATAGCACCACGGTCCGGGCTCGCTTCCAAACACTTCATTGACGTGGGTGCCGGAGTAGTCGATCCAGACTATAGAGGCCTACTTAAAGTCCTTTTATTTAACTTTTCAAATGAAGACTTTAACGTCAAAGTGGGGGACAGGATAGCACAATTGATATGCGAACGGGTGGGATTCCCAACCCTCGAAGAGGTCGCCATGGTAACCCCAACGAGCCGGGGAACTGGAGGTTTCGGCTCTACTGGGAAGAGAGACATGGAAGGCTTTATTGCTATGGGGAATGACCTCCCGGAGGAAGATCTTGGCCCATGACTAGATGAGTGCAAAGGTTGCCCTACACCAAGGATCAGTGAAGAGCTCTCCTTAAAGCAGAAACAGGATTTGACCCAACTGCTAGAGGAGTTTAAGGACGTGCTAACTCCTATACCAGGAGAGACAGCCTTGGTGGCACATGAAATAATCACCCCTCCTGGGAAAATTATAAGACAACGGCCGTACCGATTGCCGGAGGCCAAGAGGCAGGAGGTTATCGATCAAGTTCAGGAGATGCTCCAGATGAACATCATTGAGGAATCGCACAGTCCATGGTGCAGTCCGGTGGTATTAGTACCTAAGCCCGATGGTACTATGCGCTTCTGCATAGATTTCCGCCAAGTGAACGCAGTGTCTACTTTCGACGCGTACCCGATGCTTCGTATTGAGGAATTGTTAGACAGGCTAGGGCAGGCAAAATTCCTCACAACTTTAGACATGACAAAAGGCTACTGGCAGGTGCCCTTAACGCGAGATGCTAAACCCAAAACTGCCTTTAGCACTCCCCTGGGCCTGTTCCAGTTCAGAAGAATGCCTTTGGGGTTACACGGGGCGGCTGCAACGTGCCAGCGCCTGATGGACATTGTTCTCCGACCGCATCAGAGTTTCGCAACAGCCTACATGGATGATGTGGTGATCCACAGTGCCACGTGGGAAGAGCATCTGCTCCAAGTGGGAGCAGAGCTGGAAGCCATGAGAAGAGCGGGATTAACGTTAAATCTGAAAAAGTGCACCTTCGCCACCAAAGAAGTTAAGTACTTGGGTCACCTTGTGGGGCGGGGCACAGTGCACCCATTACTGGATAAGGTGGAAAGCGTGAGGAACTTTCCCATCCCTCAACATAAGAAACAACTGAAGTTTTCTTGGGCTCATTGGCTACTACCGCCGCTTCATACGGCATTTTGCGGATGAAAGCGCTATATTCACTGAGATGTTAAAAAAGAATGCGCCAAACGCAATGCCATGGTCATCTGAGGCGGATGAAGCCTTCCAAAACTTAAAGGAAAAATTATGTCGAGCCCCCATACTGCGAGGCGTAGATTTTAGACAACCCTTTCTATTACAAACGGATGCCTCGGAGACCGGTTTGGGTGCCGTTCTCTCCCAGATACAAGAAGGCACAGAGCACCCTATTATGTTCCTAAGTAGGAAGCTGTCACCTGCTGAGAGAAAGTATGCGACTATCGAAAGGGAATGTCTCGCAATCAAATGGGCAATTGAAGCCTTGAAGTTCTACTTGACAGGAAGGAAATTTGTCCTCATTACGGACCATACCCCTCTAAAATGGTTAAGCAATATGAAGAATGATAATAACCGCCTAACCAGGTGGTATATGGCTTTACAACCGTATGATTTTAGAGTGGAACACAGAGCAGGGAAGCTGCATTTTAATGCTGACGCAATGTCCCGTATTACGTGCTGCGCGGAAGAAGGTTCCCCAGCCCGTAATATTTTAAGAAGGGGGATATGTCATGCAGCGAGGGCTGATGAAAGCCCAGATGAGAAAAAAGAAGCTGTTTTTCAGAGAAAAAAAGATGTGCACAAGTTGCAATATTCGCAGGAACAAGCTAGAGGGAGCAGGAGCGCATTCAGAGGGACCGAAGGGCCACGCCCAGCTGGTCACGAGGAACTAACAACCAGCTCCCAATCCTCAAAGGCAGGAGTGCTTTATAAGGGGAGAGTGGAAAACTGGAAAGGAGAGAGGTTGAAGTAGAAGCCTGACTCCGGAGCTAGAGGATCACCAGGAGTGAGAGGTGACTCACCAGGAGCTCAGAAAGGACCTAAGGAGGTACCAGCTCAAGCTAGAGAGAGAGCTGTTTGCCGTCAGAGGCAAAAGCACTGCACTAATCGCAAGCAGAAGCCAAAGGAGAATCAGCTGGGAAAGCTAAGCCACGCTGAGCAGGAAAGCCAGGAGCTGGGCTTATGCAGAAGCAGGCGCTTACCAGGAGAATGGATTCAAAGGCTGCAAGGTAAACCAAACTTTCAAAGAAAAGTATTTCATCAAGCTGCTGACTGTGAGAGGCAAGCAATTGAAGGAAGCCATTTACCTGCTTATTGCTGCAATACAAGGGGGTACCCCAAAAAAACAGGAATAACATTGCCGTGGGCGGAGCTTGTGTAGTACACACCTCTGCCACTAGGCGTGTATAGTGCAACTCATTGTCAGTTCAGTGCCGCCTGTGTTGTCGACCTGGCTTGTTCTGTTCATCTGCAGTGATTGTTTTTGCTAGCGCTGTTTTGTTCTTGTTTCTTTTTTTATGATGACAAGTTTAAGTGAACAAAGTGCAGCTGTGAAATTTTGTTTTCTACTCGGTAAAAATGCTGCTGAAACTGTTTTATTGTTGAAAACAGCTTATCAAGATGACGCTATGGGAAAAAGTCAAGTGTACCAGTGGTTTGCTCAGTTTAAAAATGGCGACATGTCGATTGATGACAAACCTCGTTCTGGGCATCCATCAACTGCCCGAATCGACGAAAATATTGAAAAAATTAGAGAGCTTGTGCTCACAGACCGTCGACAGACAATTGATCAACTGTCAGAGATTAGTGGGTTATCTTGGAGCTCGGTTCAGTGAATTTTAACGGAAGATTTGGGAATGAAAAGGGTTGCTGCCAAGTTTGTTCCTTGGGTTCTGACTGACAATCAAAAGGAACATTGAGTTGAAACATGTCGTGTTTTGAAACAACAGCTTGAAACTGATCCAGATTTTGTGTCAAAGGTCATTACAGGTGATGAGTCATGGTGCTATGGTTACGACCCAGAAACAAAGCAACAGTCAAGACAATGGAAGACGTCATCGTCACCCCGTCCAAAAAAATGTCGTCAAGTCAAATCAAACATCAAAACAATGCTGATTTGCTTTTTTGATGCCAAGGGGGTAGTTCATTCAGAGTTTGTTCCCCCAGGTCAGACCGTCAATCAAACCTTTTATTTGGAAGTTTTAAGAAGATTGTGCAACAGTGTTCGTCAAAAAAGACCCGATTTGTGGCAGACAGGAGACTGGTTCTTCCACCACGACAACACACCTGCACACACAGCCATCTCTGTTAGACAGTTTTTGGCTAAAAATGGCATGGTTCCGCTGCCCCACGCACCTTACTCGCCTGACCTGGCTCCGTGCGACTTTTTCTTATTTCCACGCATGAAAAGGGGCATGAAAGGACACCGATTTGACAACATTGAAGAAGTCAAGAAAAAAAGGAGGGAGGAGCTGTCAGACGTTTCTAAAGATGACTATAAAAAATGTTTCGAACAGTAGAAGCACCGGTGGGACAAATGTATCAGTTGTAATGGAGAGTATTTTGAAGGAGATAAGGTTGTTTTGTAAAGAATTTGAAATAAATAGCTTTTAAAAAATAATTCCTGTTTTTTTTGGGTACCCCCTCGTACAAGGTATGATAAATATATGCCTATGAAGGAAGCTGTAAATGTTAAAGGCTCTTGTAAAGCTGCTATAAAACCTCTAAGAAGAGAGAACACATTTGATTATAATACAGCACGTGGCCGACGCCCGAGGCTAGGCCAAGGACATTGGCAAGTACTGCAGGAGATATACAAAACCCCTGGACGGGTTTCCCAAGAAACTAGGGATAGAGAGTCAGACATATCTGATTATGAGCCAATGCAAGTGGAACTGGCAGGAGAATTATCAGACCAAGAAATGGATTGTACTCTTTGTGTTTCTGGTAGCCTAGAGTCTTTGCCAGACTTGTGAATTGCTTGAATTGCCAACCGAGCATTCTTTAATTGACTAAGCACTGCTATTCCTGTGAAATTCAACAGTTTTGCTTTAAACCCTGAGTTTTCTTTCTTACCTGAATTAAGGACATTTGCTTTAAGTTGTAACCCAACAATTGGAACCACTGTGTAAAGGGAATAAAAGCCTTCTTTTTCCCACCACTCTGCTTTAATGGTTTCTTTAAAGATTGGAACTAAAAACTACAAGGACCAAGTTCCATTTGGCCCTTAAAAGACTCTCCTATCTTAATTTTTATGTCCCACCTGCCCTGGCGTCCACTGGCCACCAGGAAGGCCTGGCGACACTATTTTCCTTATTTTATCATAGTCTCCCTTTCGAAAGTTAAAAGGTAGTAATATGGATTTCCTTACCATCCCTCCTCCATTAATTAAATCAAATGTGATCATGCTATGATGACTATTGCCAAGTGGCCCCAACACCATTATCTCTTGCACCAGATCTGGTGTTCCACTAAGGACTAAGTCCAAAATGGCTCCCCCTCTGTTCGGTTCATGAACCAGCTGCTCCAAGAAGCAGTCATTTATTTCATCTAGAAATTTTATCTCCCCAGGATGTCCTGCCATGACACTGACCCAGTCAATATAGGGGTAATTGAAATCACCCATTATTATTACCAGTCTGTAACTTTTGTTAGCTTCCCTGATATTTTGGGGGTTCCACCTGAGTCTCAACCTCCTTTAGCAAAAGTCTGTTATATACCTGCTCAAAAGAAAGTTTCAGTTGAGACTCAACAGGGTCCGTTGTCTAATTTACAACATGCTGATATTCTTAATATATCTAATATCTTGGAGTTTTCTGATACCAAAACTGTAATACCTTAAACTTTGCTTGTTTCTTAGCAATACTGTCCGATCGGGAGTGGCTTTTTAAGTTACATTTTAAGAAGCGCTCCTTCCCCTTTAAGGGACTATTAGTTGCTATGCATCCTGACCTGGCCTGTGACACTCAGTGGTGCCGTAGAGAATTCCTAGTCCTTAAACAGGGGGTAATCCAGCTAGGAGGGTGGGGGGGGGGGGGGTCTGTTTTTCCTAAAAATTTCCGTGTAAATGCCTTGTGCGTTTACATTCTCAGAGTTTTTGTTTTTTATGTACCCACCCAGCTGGCTGCCTTTGTTAGTTCTCGTCTTTCCCTTCCATCCATGGGGGGAAACTAGTTAGTGTTTGCTGTGTGCAGCAATAGAGTCGGTTGTGGATTAAACTGCCTATTTTTGCTTTCCTTGCATGTTTGTAAGATTTATTTCCTAATTTGATCTCAGCTCCTCTTAGTTGTTGGGCTAGCATTGCAAGTATTGTGCTTGGAATTTTGTAAAATTCATAAATATAAAATTAAAAAAAAACATAAGATTTGGCAACCCAAACTGTACAAAATATTCAAGATGCGGTCGCACCATGGAGTGATACAGAGGTATTATAATATCCTTGGATTTAGTGTCTATTTCTTTCCTTGTGATTCCTAGCATTCTGTTTGCTTTCTTGGCCGCTGCTGCACACTGGGCAAAGGGCTTCATTGTATTATCCAAATCTTTTTTCTGGGTGGTAGTTCTTAATGTGAAACCTTACATCAATTAACCATTGTTGGATTTGTTCTTCCCTAAGTGCATAACTTTGCACTTGTCTACATTAAATTTCATCTGCCATTTGGATGCCCAATCTCCCAGTCTATCAAGGCCTTCTTGCAATTTTTCACAATCCTCTTGTTTTTTAACAACTTTGAATAATTACGTGTCATCTGCAAATTTGCTCACCTCACTCATTCGCTTTTCCAAGTCATTTATGAATATGTCAAAAATCAGCAGGCCCAGCTAGGATTCCTGGGGTACTGTCCACCTTTCAAAAGGCAATATAGACACATCTCTTCCAGCTATACTTTGACCACATAACATAGCCCACTATTGCATTACCTCCTTACCATTGCCCGATACCATTATCCTCCTTTCTGATTGTAAATATTATAGTATTTAAACCTATGATCACCTTCCTATGGAAGACTACTGTTGTATTGTTCTAATTGTTTAGCTCTGTAAACCTGTTCTATGTATTGAGTTGTTATGCTGTAAACCGTGCTGATTTAAAATAGCGCGGTATAGAAAACCAAATAAATAAAATAAATACTCCATTATTCATCTTTCTCAATTGAGAAAAATGTCCATTTAGAGACTAGGGCTATCTTTTAAACAATTCCTAATTGGCTGACCTTTATCTACCTGTTTATTCACATCTTCAAAAAATAGAACAGATTAGTAAGACAAAACTTTTTCTCAGCTAAATCCATGTGGGCTATCTACATGTTCAATAATTTTGTTCTTTAGAATGGTTTCTACCATTTTGCCTGGTACTGATGTCACACTCGCTGGTCGGTAGTTTCCTGGGCCCTTTTTTAAAAATTGGCATTACTTGGCCATTCTCCAGTATTCAGGTACTACAGATGTTTTTAATGATAGTTTACAGATTACTAATAGCAGGTCCACAATTTCATATTTCAGTTCTTTCAGCACTCTTGGATGTATATCATCCTGTCCAGGTGATTTCTCTTCTGTTTGGTTTATCAAATAGTCATATTAGTGGAGTGGAGGAGTAACCTAATGGTTAAGAACCCTGGCTTGGGAACCCAGAGAAAAGGGTTCAATTCCCATTAGCACTCCTTGTGGCCTTGGGCAAGTCACTTAACCCTCCATTGCCTCAGAAAAATCCAAGTTATCAATGCCTCTGTTTAATGTATATTACCAAGTTTAAGTTTCAATGTAAACCGCTTTGATTGAAATGATAAAGCAGTATATAAAACCTGATAAATAAATAAAATAAATATGCTTTGATTGAAATGATAAAGCAGTATATAAAACCTGTTAAATATTACATCATCCTGGTTTATCAATATTTGTTTTAATTCCTCCTGTACATCACCTTTAATTGCCATTTCAGGCATGGGCAGCTTCCCTACATCTTTTTCAGTAAAAACCGAAGCAAAGAATGTATTCAGTCTTTCCGCTATGGCCTTGTCCTCTCTTAGCAGCCCTTTTATCGCTCTGTCATCTAATGGTCCAACTGACTTTATCACAGATTTATTTGCTACAAATGTACTTGAAAAAGGTTTGTTATGCATTTTTGCTTCCACTGCAAGTTTCTTTTCAAATTCTCTCTTTGCCTACCTTATCAATGCCTTGCATCTAACTTGCCAGTGCTTATGTTACCTGTTTTCATCATTTGGCTCCTTTTTCCATTTCCTGAAGGATGCTTTTATGGCTACAGCAACCTATCTGACCTCAACTTTAAACCATGCCCCAGGTGTTTGGCCTGTCTTCCTCCTTTCTTAAAGTGTGGAATACATCTGGTCTGGACTTCCAAAATAGTATTTTTAAACAACACTCCTGCTTAATGTAAACCTTTAACCTCTGCAGCTGGTCCTTTTAGTTTGTTCTTAAACATTTTTTCTCATTTTATCATAGTCTCCCTTTTGAAAGTTAAATGCTAGTGCCATGAATTTCCTTGCTATCCTCCCTCCATTTATTAAATCAAATTAGATCACAAGGATCTCTGTGTTCCACTAAGAATTAGGTCTAAAACAGCTTTCCCTCATGTCAGTTCCTGAACCAGCTGCTCCATGAAGCAGTCATTTATTTCATCTAGAAACTTTATCTCCCTAGCATGTCCTGCTGTGGAAACTGACACAGTCGATACTTGAAATCACTCATTATTTCATTATTACTGTGTTGTAACTTTGTTAGCTTCCCTGATTTCTTTTAGCATTTCATTATTCATCTGTTCATTCTGGCCAGGCAGTTGGTAGTACACCCCCACTGCTATTGCATTCCCCTTTTTACAGCGAATTTCTAGCCATTGAAATTTTATAGTGTATTTTGTTTCCTGCAAAGGAGGGGAAGCCTGGCCTTGAAATCCTGAGAGCTTAGATACCATCAGGTCAGCAAGGACTTTTGTAGTGGTCTCATGTGAGTGCCTGCCCAGGAACCATTTTGACTGATGCTGCTATCCATCCAAAAATCTGAAGGTAATACCAAACTCTGGGAGCCTGCTGCACCCTGAGGACTACCAACTGAAACAATAGCCTTCTTGCTCTCATTTCAAGCAGGAAAACACTGCCCAAGTGAATACTGACTTGTCCTCCCAGGAATTCCAGCAGCTGAGAGGCCTGCAATCTACTCTTCTGATGGTTGATCACCCAGCCAAGATTCTCCAGGAATTTCACCACTCAGGCCAACACCCGAGATGTGTCTGGCTGCAACCTGCATAAGTCAGTCATCCAGATATGGGTAAACGCAGATCTCTTAGTGCTCAGCACCACAGCCGCCACCTCCATGAACTTTGGAGCAGGGAAGAGTGGCAACATGAAGATGAGAGCCGAGAGCATGACCCGGAGAAAGTACTGCTTATCCTTTTGATTAGGAAAGTAGAATCAGGCCTCGGCTCAATCCAGGGATATGAGAAAGCTCCTTGTGTTGCGCCACATGGATCACTCACTGGGCAAGTCATTGCTTCAGGTACAAGCGTAGGGGTCGATGCAGAAAGCCTTAGCGTGGCATTCTTCTGGCACTTTTCCTGTGCTAGGCTTGCGCTCCGATGCAGGAAAGTCAGAAAAATGACCACACTAAATTGCAGAGCACTGGGCCTGCAAATCACTGCCCAATGTAAAACACTTCTGAAACTAAGCGTTTTTTTGCATTGTTTTTAATGCTGAACCTTCATGTCATAAGAACATAAAAACATAAGATATGCCATACAGGGTCAGACCAAGGTCCATCAAGCCCAGTATTCTGTTTCCAACAGTGGCCAATCTAGGTCATATGTACCTAGCAGTTTCCCCAAGAGACACAAGTTCCACAATGCTTGTACTGGGTCAAGCATTGATATCTTCGGGCACTTCTTAATAATGGTTTATGGACCTTTCCTCCAGGAACTTGTCCAAACCTTTTTTAAACCCAGCTACACTAACAGCCTTTACTACATCCTCCGGTAACAAATTCCAGAGTTTGATTACACGTTGAGTGAAAAAATATTTTCTTTTATTAGTCTTAAATAGTTTACCCTGTAGCTTCATTGCATGTCCCCTAGCCTTTCTATATTCTGATAACGTAAACAATCGATCTACGTTTACCCGTTCCACTCCGTTCATTAATTTATAGACTTCTATCATATCTCCCCTCAGCCGTCTCTTTTCCAGGTTAAAGAGCCCTAACCTTTTAGCCTTTCTTCATAGGAGTATCCTTCCATCCCCTTTACCATTTTGGTGGCTCTTCTCTGAACCTTTTCTAAAATCGCTATATCCTTTTTAAGATACGGCGACCAGAATTGCACACAATATTCAAGGTGTGGTCTCACCATGGAATGATATAGAGGCATTATAATATCTTTTGTTTTATTTTCCATTCCTTTCCTTGTCATACCTAGCATCCTATTTGCTCTCTTGGCCGCCGCTGCACACTGGGCCGAGGGTTTTAACATGGTATCCACAATGACGCCTAAATCTTTTTCCTGGGTGGTGGTTCCTAATGTGGAACCTTGCATCGTGTAACCATAGTTTGGGTTGTTCTTCCCTAGGTGCATAACCTTGCACTTGTCCACATTAAATTTCATCTGCCATTTTGATGCCCAGTCTTCCAATTTATCAAGATCCTCTTGCAATTTTTCACAATCCTCTTGGGTTTTAACAACTTTAAATAGTTTTGTGTCATCTGCAAATTTGATAACCTCACTCGTTATTCCACTTTCCAGGTCATTTATGAATATGTCAAAAAGCAGCGGACCCAGCACAGATCCCTGGGGTACACCACTATTCACCTTTCTCCATTGGGAAAATTGGCCATTTAACCCTACCCTCTGCTTTCTATCTTTTAACCAGTTCCTGATCCACAATAGTACACTGCCTCCTATCCCATGACTCTTTAGTTTTGCCAAAAGTCTCTGATAAGGGACATTGTCAAAGGCTTTCTGAAAGTCCAGATACACAATATCAACCGACTCACCTTTGTCCACCTGATTATTCACTCCTTCAAAAAAACATAACAGATTGGTAAGACAAGATCTTCCTTGTCTAAAGCCATGTTGGCTGTCTCCCATTAGATCGTGACTATCTACATGCTGAGTAATTTTATTCTTTATGATGGCTTCTACCATTTTTCCCGGTACTGACGTCAGGCTCACCGGTCTGTAGTTTCCCGGATCACCCCTGGAACCCTTTTTAAAAATTGGTGTTACATTGGCGATCCTCCAATCTTCAGGTATTAGAGATGATTTTAATGATAGTTCACAGATTACTGATAGCAGGTCTGCAATCTCATATTTCAGTTCTTTCAACACCCTTGGATGTATACCATCCGGCCTAGGTGATTTGCTACTCTTCAGTTTATCTAATAGTTGTAAGACATCTTCCCGATGCATCGATATTTCCTTCAATTCTTCCGCACCTTTAAATACCACTTCAGTCATGGGTAACATCCCTACATCTTCCTCAGTAAAGACCGAAGCAAAGAATTCATTCAGTCTCTCCACTATCACCTTGTCGCCTCTTAGTGCTCCTTTAACCCCTTTATCATCTAATGGACCAACTGACTCTCTCACAGTTTTTTTTGCTACAAATGTACTTGAAAAGGTCTTTATTTTGCGTTTTTGCTTCCGCAGCAAGCTTCTTCTCAAATTCTCTCTTCGCCTGCCTTATCAATGCCTTGCATTTGACTTGCCAGTGCTTGTGCTGTTTCCAGGTTTCGTTGTTTGGCTCTTTTTTCCATTTTCTGAAAGATGCTTTTTTGGCAACAGCCTCTCTGACCTCACCTTTAAACCATGCTGGCAGTTTTTTGGACTTCCTTCCACTTTTCTTAAAGCATGGAATACAGCTGGTCTGGGATTCCAAGATAATATTTTTCAACAACAGCCAAGCTTGATGTACGTCTTTAACCTTTGCAACTGCTCCTTTTAGTTTTTTCTTAACTGTTTTCCTCATTTTATCATAGTCTCCCTTTCGAAAGTTAAAAGGTAGTACTGTGGATTTCCTTATTATCCCTCCTCCACTAATTAAATCAAAGGCGATCATGCTATGATCACTATTGCCAAGTGGCCCCAACACCCTTATCTCTTGCACTAGATCTGGTGTTCCACTAAGGACTAGGTCTAATATGGCTTCCCCTCTGGTGGGTTCATGAACCAGCTGCTCTAAGAAGCAGTCATTTATTTCATCTAGGAACTTTATCTCCCTAGCATGTCCTGACGTGACAATGACCCAGTCGATACCGGGGTAATTGAAATCACCCATTATTATTACTGCGCTGTATCTTTTGTTAGCTTCCTTGATTTCTTTGAGCATTTCATCATCCATTTGGTCATTCTGGCCAGGTGCTCGATAGTACACCCCCACTGCCAATGCCTTCCCCCTTTTATATGGAATTTCAATTCATATAGATTCTACAGCAGATTTTGTTTCCTGCAAAACTTTAATCCTTTCTGAGACAATGCCCTCTCTAACATAGAGCGCAACCCCTCCACCAATTTGATCAGCTCTATCATTACGATATAGTTTGTACCCAGGTATCACAGTGTCCCACTGGTTGTCCTCCTTCCACCATGTCTCTGATATTCCAATCATATCTAACCTTTCATTTAGTGCTATATATTCTAACTCTCCCATCTTATTCTTCAGACTTCTAGCATTTGCATACAAGCATTTTAGAGAATGTATTTTATTCATGTTAATTTGGCTATTGTTAGACATGGGTAAATTTGGATCTTTAAGCTCTGTCTGCTCCATACTTGAGGGCATTTGGGCTACTTCACTCTTTTGTGGAACCTCTCTGCTTTTGGTAGTATCCTTCAAGGATACATTCTTCCGAACCATCCGCTCTTGGGCGACTGTCTGCTTTCCCCTAATATCTAGTTTAAAAGCTGCTCTATCTCCTTTTTAAAGGTTAATGCCAGCAGCCTGGTTCCATCCCGGTTAAGGTTGTGGCAGGTGGAGGCCTGTGATCCACTTTGTTTGACATAAGCAAGCGAGTCTGACTAGCTTGACCTGTAAGTGAAGCTAGTGGAGAGGCCTATGGGAATTGCACATCCCCCAATCTGCCTGTAAAGCTGGAACACAGCGAGGACATAGCAAGAATATCGAATTAGCTTAGATAAGCAGAACTGGAAGATGGAAAAATACAGAAAAATATGTTTAAAAGTTACAGATAAGAAAGTACATCTGCAAGGGATTTAATTGGGACTGCTGACAGATGAGTTGCAGAGCCCTGCTCCCCTACATGCACAAATTGGCTCTATGGCCTTGAGAGTGTGAAAGTAACAAGTTGATGAACTGGCCATTGTAATTGGGACTAGAGGGGGGGTAAGCAGGTGCTCAGCCCACTGAAGGAACATAATTGGATAAGCATATCAGTACCGGCACCAATGGAAGGGGTACGGGAGAGTACCGGGACCAATGAAATGTTTTTCTATACCTAGAATGGAGTGAAAGTCTATAAAAGTTGTTGTATTGCTAGAAAACTTTGCTCAGCCATTTTGAAATTGACTTTGCTTGAGACTTGTGCACAAATAAATGATTTGGACCTTCTGAACAGACTCCTGGTATTATTGGTTTGTCTGCGATCTGCTGCTACCTATTCTTGGTGCGTTGGCCGGGAAGTTGTGGAATCAGAGTGTATATAGGGCAATATACCACGACTTTCTGCCTCTATGGGCTTGGTCCTGCCGGGATCGCGCCCTTCCGACGAGGGCTGCTCCCTGGCGCCGCCGGTCCCTTGCATCGGAGGGAGTTGGTCGGACCTCGGCGGGTGTCGAGCCCGGCTGGAGCCAACGCCTCGAACCCGAGTGAGGGGAGTCCGAGGTCCAACTCATGCGCCTGCTTGGGAAGTTTGAGGACCGGATCCGGTGAGTATAGTTTTGATTTGTTGTCTAGACAGAAATAGAAAGAGCAGTGCTGCCATTGGAACTTGGAATTGGTAATCTCGAGATAAATTGGAAATTTGGTAAGAGAGCCTGATCACCTCTCAAAGACGAGCCGAGTAACCCCGCATGAGTATTCGCAGGGCGAAACTTCCGTCTTTTTGTAATTGGAAATTGGATAAGACTAGTCAGAATAGATAGAACGAAATGCATTTTGGGATACGTTGCTAGCATGATTGTGTGAATGAAGTGTGGATGAGAGGTCTGGCAGCACGGACCAAGTGAAGGCGGACCCCTGAGTAGTGCATTTCCTGACCGGGCGACCGCGTTCAGGTCGCGAAAAGGGGGAAGCGATTGTCGTCTTGTCTTGTTATTTGTTCTCCCTATACGTTTCCAGGGCCGTGAGGACCCCTTACCCACGGTCCGCCCTCCTTTTCCCTTTTGTCTGTTGTAGCGCGCACACATCGAAATGGGAGGGGCGGTGTCTACTAGGAAAACTCCATTAGAATGTATGATCGCACATTTTAAAGAAGGATATTCTGGAGATTATGGTATTAAAATGACAGCAGCCCGTTTACAGATTTTGTGCACTAGGGAGTGGCCCGATCTAGACCCCACCTGGCCCCGAGAGGGAACTTTTAATGTAGAAATTATCCAGTTAGTACACCGTAGAGTGCGGACAGCGCACCCCGATCAGTACCCCTATATAGATTCCTGGTTAAGTATTTGTGAAGATCCGCCCCCTTGGGCGCAGGGCTGTTATGAAGAACAGTGCAGAGTAATGTTAGCGAAAACAGAACAGCCTCAGAAAACAGAACAGCCTAGAATGAAAGGGCAGGATAAGAAGTCCAGGAAGAAGCCCGTCCTGGTAGATCCTGATTCCCCAGAAATGATCCCCCGACAGCCTCGAACTCCAGGTCCAGTGAGGGCTTCCCGTCGCCCAGCTCCAGAGCCCCGGAGACAGCAGGAGCGGGATCCAACCCCCGAGACACCTCCCGAAGAACAGGAAGATGAACTTCCCGTAGTTGAGGAAGGTGATTCTTCTGGGACAGAGATAGAAAAAGGCGAGTCAGATTCCGAGACAGAGAAGGAAGAAACCGAGAACTCCCCAAGTGAGAATGACAGTGTAGAAGCAACCACTAGTGTTAGTCTGCCAGTAAAAAGTAAATCCAAAGCAAAGCATATAGAAAAGAAAGTAGTCCGTGCCAAACCCGTCGAAAAGAAGAAGAAGAGCCATGAGAGGAAAGTAGTTACGAAAATATCCCTTAGATCCCAAAAGATACCTACTGCCAAGATGATGCCCTTACGGCAAGTCCCGGGAGTGCCTGTAAAGGATGAAAATGATGAGGTGGTAGCGGGACCCCTAAGTTATGTGTATGTCCCTTTCTCCACAACTGATTTGTTAAATTGGAGAACACATTATGCTTCCTATACCGATAAACCCATGGAACTTACAGAATTAGTAAATACTATCATGGAAACCCACCAACCCACTTGGGCAGATTGCCGCCAGCTCCTGACCACTCTATTTACGACAGAGGAGCGAGCACGAATTAGAAAAGCAGCTATAGATTGGCTGGCGGATAACCCTGTAGCTCCGAGACAAGGGACGGGGAGAATAGACCATCGAGAAGCGACCCTGAGGGAATTCCCGAATGAAGACCCCCGTTGGGATCCAAACACAGAGGAAGGATCCACAGCCCTAGCCCGTTTTCGCCAAGGCTTTTTACAAGGTCTGAAAAGGGGGGGCCAGAAAGCTATGAACCTTTCCAAAGTTGCAGGAGTCATCCAAGGTGTAGATGAAAGCCCCGCAGAATTTCATGAGAGATTAACTGAAGCATACAAAATGTATACTCCCTATGATCCCGAGGCACCAGGAAGTTTATGTATGGTGAATTCTGCTTTTGTAAACCAGTCTCAACCAGACATTAGACGTAAATTGCAGAAGTTAGAAGGGTTTGCGGGCATGAATACAACTCAGTTATTGGAAGTCGCTCATAAAGTGTATGTGAATCGTGATACTGAAAGGCAGAAAGAATGTGATCGAAAGATGAAGAAGAAAGCTGATTTTTTGGCTGCGGCCTTAGTTGAACAGAAAAGGGGAGGTATCCCTAGTCGAAGGAGCCGAGGAAGGGGGCGGGGCCGAGGAGGAAGTCGGCCCCAAATAGGCGTAAACCAATGCGCCTATTGTTGGGAAGAAGGACATTGGAAAGACGCATGCCCGCAACTCGAAGACGCCCAGCAGGATGACGTAAACAATCTGTGGCGAGAAGAAAGACGAGGCCGTCCCCGACATTGGGGGGGAACCAATCGAGAACAATTCCAGCGAGAAAGAGGAGGAGCTATCCAAGCCGTGACTACGACAGTCCATGATACAGAGGACGTGGATTAGGACAGACCGGGCTCCGAATTTGCTTTAGGTCTCCAGGAGCCTATGGTCGGAATACAAATAGGAGACCAAGTCATGAACTTTATGGTTGATACTGGAGCAGAACATTCAGTAGTAGACAGGAAGATAGCTCCATTTTCTACAAAAGCAGTCACCATCATAGGAGCAACTGGTGCCAAAGCTACAAAATCCTTTCTTCAGAATCGCATGTGCAGTCTAGGAGGACAGCAAATAACTCATCAATTCCTTTACATGCCCGAATGTCCAGTGCCACTGCTGGGACGAGATATTCCTTTTTTTCTGTGTCCCGCCGGGGTAGGTCCGGTGGGGGAGTGGCTACCCTCTACCGCTCCTCCCTCTGCCTATCTGAACTTGCCTCTTCTCCCTCTTTGCACTACCCTGAGTCCCTGCTTATAAAATTAAATTCTCCCACTATTTCTTATCACTTTCTCCTTATTTGTGCACCTCCCTCCCTTTCTCCCACCTCTTGGGACTCTTTATTGGCTACTATAGCCGAGGCCACCGTGCTCTATCCCCATCTCCTTATCTTGGGGGATTTTAATGTGCATGCTGACTCTCCTTCGTCAGCGAAGGATTCCTCCTTCCTCACTTTTCTCTCTGATCTCTCTCTCTGTCAATCTGTCTCTTTCCCTACTCACGCGGCTGGCCATTCCCTCGATCTTCTTATTACCTCAGCTTCTTTTCCCCTTCTCTCTTCATCCTTATCCTCTTTTCCTCTCCCCTGGTCAGATCACTACTGTTTATTGTTTTCTGCCTCTGTTCCACCTCTAACCTCCTCTACTTCTCTGGACCCTCACTCTGGTCAATTTCCCACTCGGAAAATCACAGCGGATACTCTTGCACAATTCCCATCCTCTGCAGTTCTATTCCCATCAGATTTTGACTCCCTCTCTGTGGACGACCAGGCCCGGTGCTGGGATTCTACCCTTCAATCCGCTCTGAACCTGGTCGCCCCAGTCCGCTCTTGCTCTCGCCTTTCACATCATCCTCACCACCCCTGGTTTCACCCTGGTCTCTTTTTACATCGTCGATATCTTCGCCGGGCTGAAAGGCTCTGGCGAAAGCGTCCTTCCCCCACCTCGCTGCTGGAATTTCGTCTCTGTCACCAGCACTATCGGTCCCTCCTCCACACTGCTAAACGTGACTATTACTCTAACCTCGTCTCCTCCTCTTCCAATTCTTCTCGTCGTCTGTATTCTATACTGCACACCCTCACTGCCTCTCACTCCCCTTCCTCTTCCTTCTCCCCTTCGGTTTTTTTCCCTTCCCGATCCTTCTTCCCTCGCTTCTTTCTTCGCTAATAAGGTCAATTCCCTTCGTCAGTCTTTCTTGTTATGTCCTCCACCCCTTTCCCCCCTTGCCCTGCCCTCCTCCCCATCCCCCTCTCCCCCTTCCCAACCTGTCCCTGCATTATCTCATCTCTGGTCCTCCTTTACTCTGATCACTCCCTCTGTTCTTCAGGATACCTTCCTTTCTCTCCGCAAGACCACCTGTTCTGCTGATCCTATTCCATCTTCATGGCTTCTTGAACCTTCACTTGCCCTTTCTCCCTTTATTCTTTCTCTGTTTAACTCCAGCTTATCTTCTGGTATCTTTCCTAGCAGTTGGAAACATGCTACCGTCCGTCCTATCTTGAAATCCCACTCCTCTGACCCCTCTGTGCTTGCTAACTGGCGACCTGTCTCTAATCTTTCCTTTCTTTCTAAATTTCTAGAGAAATTGGTCTTCACACAACTCTCCTCCCATCTCGAAGCTTCCCTCACTCTTCACCCCCGCCAATCCGGTTTTCGCCCAGCCCACAGCACGGAAACGGTTCTTCTTTCTCTTCTTAATGAACTTCACGCTGCTCACGATCGGGGTCTCTACACACTAGCTGTTTCCCTTGATCTTTCTGCTGCTTTCGATCTTGTGGATCACCGCACCCTCCTCACTCGTTTGCAGGAAGCGGGTCTTTCTGGGACAGTCTTGCAATGGTTTCACTCTTTTCTCTCCTGTCGCTCCTTTTCTGTAGTCTCTGGGTCCTCCTCTTCTGTCTCTACCCCCCTCCTCTGTGGGGTTCCTCAGGGGTCTGTTCTTGCACCGCTTCTTTTTAATATCTTCTTAGCACCCCTTACCCTTCTTGTTCAACAATTTGGTATCTCCGCATACTACTATGCGGATGATATCTTCCTCTTGCACCGCACTACCTCCACCTCTCCAGACATCACTCCTCTTAACCTCTGTCTTGCTGCTATTGCCACTTGGTTTTCCTCTAATTTTCTGCAGGTGAACCCTTCTAAGTCCCATGTTATTTGGTTCACGTTTGGGGGTCCCTCCCCTTCTTGTGCCCCTTCTTTTCCTTCACAATCCATTTCTCTTGTCTCTTCACTACGTTATTTAGGTGTCATACTTGATTCTTCCCTTTCCTTCAAGGACCATATTTCTTCCATTATTCAACGCTCTTTCTTCTCACTTAGACAACTCCGTTCTCTCCGCCCCTTCCTGTCCCCTTCTGCCTTAGCCACTCTCCTCCTCTCCCTTGTGATGTCCCGTCTTGATTATTGTAATGTCGTCCTTGTTGGTCTGCCTCAATCCCAATTGTCTCGTCTCCAACGTGTCCAAAATTCAGCTGTTCGTCTTCTTGCCCATGCCTCTCGTTTTGACCATGTTACCCCGCTTCTTCTTCGTTATCACTGGCTGCCTATCTCTTTCCGTGCCCAATACAAAATTCTCATTCTCACGCACAGGGCTGCTCACACTGGCACTACCCTCTATCTCGCTGACCAAATACTTTCGTCTTCCCCCTCGCTTGCTTCGGGCCATACACTCTAACCAATGTTCCCTCTAATTTTCTGTAGGCTGTGTGCGCATAAAATATCAGCTGTGTGCAGCTTTTGAAGGAAGGTTAAATTTTTGTGCGCCACATGACGACACTCGGAGTTATATACTTTAAAATTTGACTACACGTCAGAATACAGCATGTACACCACATTGATTTTAATCAAATTAAATGAAAATAGACGATTACTAAATGAAGCAGGATATTTCTAGTGATTACAATCATAACTTTTAAATTTTAAGATGTCTGTGTTGTTTTCTATCAGAATCAGAGCTGTAATTTTTGTGCGCTCTGTTGTAAAGTATGTGCGCTCGCTTGGCGAGGTGTGTGCGCGCGCACACGTGCACAGCTTAGAGGGAACAGTGACTCTAACCGACTTGCCCTTCCCTCACCTACCCAGGCTCATCTTGTTTCCACTCGTACTTCTGCCTTCTACTTTCTAGCCCCCAGCCTTTGGAATTCACTCCCCCCCCTCACTCCGTGCAGAGGAGTCCTACCCAAAATTCAAATCACAACTCAAAACCTATCTCTTCAGTCTAGCATTTGACCTGCCATTCCCATCTCCCTCCCCCCCCTCTGTTACCCCCTCCTGCCCTCTTGATGTCTATTCACCTGTTCAATTAATACACTGTGGTTTGTCCTTTCTTTGCCTTTCCTTTCCTCCTCTTTCCTATTTGTTTACTGGCGTTCCTTTTCTCCTTCTCAGCCATTTTAAACGGTTTTAGAATACTGTTTTTAAGTTTGTTTTAAACTTGTATTGTAAACCGCCCAGGTACTACTAAGTGTTGGGCGGTATATAAAGTCTGAATAAACGTAAACGTATATGTTAGCCAAGCTTCAAGCACAAATATCTTTCTCTGAAAAAGGAGAAATGCAAATGACAGTAAATCCCCAAGTCAAACCAGCAGGAATAATGCTGCTGACAGTTCCCCGAGAAGAAGAATGGAGATATTACATTGATGATTCTATCAAAGACACTTATTTCGAACAAACTTTAAAGAACATTCATGCACCACCTGGAGTATGGGCAGAAGGCAGTCCTCCAGGCCTAGCCAAACATATAGCCCCAGTAATTGTAACCCTTAAGCCTAGTGCTACACCAGTACACGTCAAACAGTACCCTCTCCCAAGAGCTGCAATTGAAGGCATTCATCGCCACTTGCAAAGATTGCTCGAATATGGCCTACTAAAAGTATGTCAATCCCCATGGAACACTCCACTTTTGCCAGTAAAGAAACCTGGAACAGATGATTACCGCCCAGTGCAAGATTTAAGGAGAGTGAATGATGCAGTTGAAACTATACATCCAGTTGTACCCAATCCTTACACTCTTCTAGGACTGATACCTGCTGAAGCTACCCATTTCACTGTACTAGATCTAAAAGATGCGTTCTTTTGCATAAGATTAGCCCCTGTAAGTCAAATGCTGTTTGCATTTGAATGGCAGGACCCCATCTCTGGAAGAGGGGACCAACTCACATGGACACGATTACCCCAAGGATTCAAAAATTCGCCTACTATCTTTAGTGCTGCACTGAATCAAGACCTTTCAAGCTATCCAGTAGCCCCGGGGAAGAGAGTGCTTCTCCAATACGTGGACGATCTGCTAATGGACCAACTGACTCTCTCACGGGTTTTTTGCTATGAATGTACAGTACTTGAAAAGATCTTTATTTCGCGTTTTTGCTTCCGCAGCAAGCTTTTTCTCAAATTCTCTCTTTGCCTGCCTTATCAATGCCTTGCATTTGACTTGCCAGTGCTTGTGCTGTTTCCAGGTTTCGTTGTTTGGCTCTTTTTTCCATTTCCTGAAAGATGCTTTTTTGGCAACAGCAGCCTCTCTGACCTCACCTTTAAACCATGCTGGCAGTTTTTTGGACTTCCTTCCACTTTTCTTAAAGCGTGGAATACAGCTGGTCTGGGCTTCCAAGATAGTATTTTTCAAAAACACCCAAGCTTGATGTACGTCTTTAACCTTCGCAACTGCTCCTTTTAGTTTTTTCTTAACTGTTTTCCTCATTTTATCATAGTCTCCCTTTCGAAAGTTAAAAGGTAGTACTGTGGATTTCCTTACTATCCCTCCTCCACTAATTAAATCAAAGGCAATCATGCTATGATCACTATTGCCAAGTGGCCCCAACACCCTTATCTCTTGCACTAGATCTGGTGTTCCACTAAGGACTAGGTCTAATATGGCTTCTCCTCTGGTCGGTTCATGAACCAGCTGCTCCAAGAAGCAGTCATTTATTTCATCTAGGAACCTTATCTCCCTAGCATCTCCTGACATGACACTGACCCAGTCGATACCGGGGTAATTGAAATCACCCATTATTACTGCGCTGTAACTTTTGTTAGCTTCCTTGATTTCTTTGAGCATTTCATCATCCATTTGGTCATTCTGGCCAGGTGCTCGATAGTACACCCCCACTGCCATCGCCTTCCCCCTTTTATATGGAATTTCAATCCATATAGATTCTACAGCAGATTTTGTTTCCTTCAAAACTTTAATCCTTTCTGAGTCAATGCCCTCTATAACATAGAGCGCAACCCCTCCACCAATTTGATCAGCTCTATCATTACGATATAGTTTGTACCCAGGTATCACAGTGTCCCACTGGTTGTCCTCCTTCCGCCATGTCTCTGATATTCCAATCATATCTAACCTTTCATTTAGTGATATATATTCTAACTCTCCCATCTTATTCTTTAGACTTCTAGCATTTGCATACAAGCATTTTAGAGAATGTATTTTATTCATGTTAATTTGGCTATTGTTAGACATGGGTAATTTGGGATCTTTAAGCTCTGTCTGCTCCATACTTGAGGGCATTTGGGCTACTTTACTCTTTTGCGGAATCTCTCTGCTTTTGGTAGTATCCTTCAAGGATACATTCTTCCGAACCATCCGCTCTTGGGCGACTGTCGGCTTTCCCCTAATATCTAGTTTAAAAGCTGCTCTACCTCCTTTTTAAAGGTTAATGCCAGCAGCCTGGTTCCATCCCGGTTAAGGTGAAGCCCATCCCTTCGGAAGAGCCCCTCCTTTCCCTAGTTCCTAACAAATCAAAAACCCTCATCTCTGCACCACTGTCTCATCCACGCATTGAGACTCTGGAGCTCTGCCTGCCTTTTGGGTCCTGCGCGTGGAACAGGAAGCATTTCGGAGAATGCTACCCTGGAAGTTCTGGATCTCAACTTCCTACCTAAAAGCCTAAATTTTGCCTCCAGAACCTCCCTACCACATTTTCCTATGTCATTGGTACCGACATGTACCAAGACAGCAGACTCCTCCCCAGCACTATCTAAGACCTTATCTAGGTGGCACGTGAGGTCTGCTACCTTTGCACCAGGTAGGCATGTTACCAGGCGATCCTCACGTCCACCAGCCACCCAGCTATCTACATGCCTAATGATCAAATCACCAACTATAACGGCTGTCCTAACCCTTCCCTCATGGGCACATGTCCCTGGAGAAACTTCCTTGGTGCGAGAGGGTTTTACATCACCTGGAGAACAGGTCCTAGTTACAGGATCACTTCCTGCCACACCAGGGTGATGCTCTCCTGTCACGTGACCTCTCTCATCCATGGCAACAGGGGTGCTGCCAGACTGGAGGTGGGACTTCAGGACTTTATCCCTGTAGATCTTGTCTATGTACCTCTCTGTCTGTCTTATGTTTTCCAAGTCTGCTACTTTAGCCTCTAGAGAACGGATTTGTTCCCTGAGAGAAAAGAGCTCCTTTCACCTAGTGCACACGTAAGACCTCTCACCAACTGGGAAAAAATCATACATGTGACACTCAATGCAAAAGACTGGAAAGCCCCCATCCCGTTGCTGGACTGCTGTCTGCATCTTAGTTTTAAGTTTGTGTCTAGATCTTTAAGTTCTTACTTACCCTATGGGTATTTATACCAATAAAACTGTACCTAATACGTTTACTATACCTTGTTCACCTGAAGCTTAATTAATCTCAGGTGCTTAGTGTATGACTGATTTGGGTAATGAGCTTCACCTGAAAGCACCTCCTGTCTTTTAAGATGTGTAAGTATCTATAAAGCTATGAGCTATGAAATTCCAAGTAAAAAGGGGAAGGCGATGGCAGTGGGGGTGTACTATCGTCCGCCTGGCCAGAATGAACAAATGGATGATGAAATGCTCAAAGAAATCAAGGAAGCTAGCAAAAGTTACAGTGCAGTAATAATGGGCGATTTCAATTACCCCGGCATCGACTGGGTCAGTGTCACAACAGGACATGCTAGGGAGATAAAGTTCCTCGATGAAATAAATGACTGCTTCTTGGAGCAGCTGGTTCATGAACCGACCAGAGGGGAAGCAATATTAGACCTAGTCCTTAGTGGAACACCAGATGTAGTGCAAGAGATAAGGGTGTTGGGGCCACTTGGCAATAGTGATCATAGCATGATCACCTTTGATTTAATTAGTGGAGGAGGGATAGTAAGGAAATCCACAGTACTACCCTTTAACTTTCGAAAGGGAGACTATGATAAAATGAGGAAAACAGTTAAGAAAAAACTAAAAGGAGCAGTTGCAAAGGTTAAAGACGTACATCAAGCTTGGGTGTTGTTGAAAAATACTATCTTGGAAGCCCAGACCGGCTGTATTCCACGCTTTAAGAAAAGTGGAAGGAAGTCCAAAAAACTGCCAGCATGGTTTAAAGGTGAGGTCAGAGAGGCTGTTGTTGCCAAAAAAGCATCTTTCAGGAAATGGAAAAAAGAGCCAAACGATGAAACATGGAAACAGCACAAGCACTGGCAAGTCAAATGCAAGGCATTGATAAGGCAGGCAAAGAGAGAATTTGAGAAGAGGTTTGCTGCGGAAGCAAAAACGCGAAATAAAGACCTTTTCAAGTACATTTGTAGCAAAAAACCTGTGAGAGAGTCAGTTGGTCCATTAGATGATAAAGGGGTTAAAGGAGCACTAAGAGGCGACAAGGCGATAGCGGAGAGACTGAATGAATTCTTTGCTTCGGTCTTTACTGAGGAAGATGTAGGGATGTTACCCATGACTGAAGTGGTATTTAAAGGTGTGGAAGAATTGAAGGAAATATCGATACATCGGGAAGATGTCTTACAACTATTAGATAAACTGAAGAGTAGCAAATCACCTGGGCCGGATGGTATATATCCAAGGGTGTTGAAAGAACTGAAATTTGAGATTGCAGACCTGCTATCAGTAATCTGTGAACTATCATTAAAATCATCTCTAATACCTGAGGATCGGAGGATCACCAATGTAACACCAATTTTTAAAAAGGGTTCGAGGGGTGATCCGGGAAACTACAGACCGGTGAGCCTGACATCAGTACCAGGAAAAATGGTAGAAACCATCATAAAGAATAAAATTACTCAGCATGTAGATAGTCACGACCTAATGGGAGACAGCCAACATGGCTTTAGACAAGGAAGATCTTGTCTTACTAATCTGTTATGTTTTTTTTGAAGGAGTGAATAAACAGGTGGACAAAGGTGAGTCGGTTGATATTGTGTATCTGGACTTTCAGAAAGCCTTTGACAAGGTCCCTCATGAGAGACTTTTGGCAAAACTAAAGAGTCATGGGATAGGAGGCAGTGTACTATTGTGGATCAGGAACTGGTTAAAAGATAGAAAGCAGAAGGTAGGGCTAAATGGCCAATTTTCCCAATGGAGAAAGGTGAATAGTGGTGTACCCCAGGGATCTGTGCTGGGTCCGCTGCTTTTTGACATATTCATAAATGACCTGGAAAGTGGAATAACGAGTGAGGTTATCAAATTTGCAGATGACACAAAACTATTTAAAGTTGTTAAAACCCAGGAGGATTGTGGAAAATTGCAAGAGGATCTTGATAAACTGGAAGACTGGGCATCAAAATGGCAGATGAAATATAATGTGGAGAAGTGCAAGGTTATGCACCTAGGGAAGAGCAACCCAAACTATGGTTACACGATGCAAGGTTCCACATTAGGAACCACCACCCAGGAAAAAGATTTAGGCGTCATTGTGGATACCATGTTAAAACCCTCGGCCCAGTGTGCAGCGGCGGCCAAGAGAGCAAATAGAATGCTAGGTATCATAAGGAAAGGAATGGAAAATAAAACAAAAGATATTATAATGCCTCTATATTGTTCCATGGTGAGACCGCACCTTGAATATTGTGTGCAATTCTGGTCGCCGTATCTTGAAAAGGATATAGCGATTTTAGAAAAGGTTCAGAGAAGAGCCACCAAAATGGTAAAGGGGATGGAAGGCTACTCCTATGAAGAAAGGCTAAAAAGGTTGGGGCTCTTTAACCTGGAAAAGAGACGGCTGAGGGGAGATATGATAGAAGTCTATAAATTAATGAACGTAGTGGAACGGGTAAACGTAGATCGATTGTTTACCTTATCAGAATATAGAAAGACTAGGGGACATGCAATGAAGCTACAGGGTAAACTATTTAAGACTAATAAAAGAAAATATTTTTTCACTCAACGTGTAATCAACCTCTGGAATTTGTTACCGGAGGATGTGGTAAAGGCTGTTAGTGTAGCTGGGTTTAAAAAAGGTTTGGACAAGTTCCTGGAGGAAAGGTCCATAAACCATTATTAAGAAGGGACCCAGGATATCAATGCTTGAACCAATACAAGCATTGTGGAACCTGTGTCCCTTGGGGAAACTGCTAGGTACGTATGACCTAGATTGGCCACTGTTGGAAACAGAATACTGGGCTTGATGGACCTTGGTCTGACCCAGTATGGCATATCTTATGTTCTTATGATTATCCCAGGGGAGGGTGGGTGTGGGGAGGGAGGGAGGGAAATAACACCTATTAAAAGAGGGCTGCTACACAGTACCCTGTCTTGTGGTGCTGAGATAAGCTAAATTCTGATTTGATTTAAATTATAGCTCTCAGCTGCTGCTAGGCTCTAACTTCTGAAATTTAAACTACAAGCTCTCTGCTAGGTACTAAATTTAACCAGAAAGCTCTCTTCTTTGTGTTAAATTTAAACTAAAAGTACTTTGCTGTTACTTGGCCCTGAGTGACTATTAAATTTAAACTACAAGCTCTCTGCTGGGTATGAAATGTAACCAGAAAGCTCTCCTCTGTGTTTTAAATTCAAACTTTAATTGCTGCTACTAGGCCCGAACTGATCCAACAAAAAACAGTGGGTTCACAGATTAAGTAGCTTTAATGTAAATTGTTACATTGTTGTATGTTTTGTTCCAATGTAAACTGCACTGATTGTAATAGCGCGGTATATAAGAAATGCAAATAAATAAATAAAAATAAATAAATAAAATACAAAGAATTCTTTTTAGAAAATCACCAGAAGTATATACTCACAGTTGCAGATTTCTCTTCAGAAGTAACAGTCCCCCTTTCTAGTCCTTCAAGAAGAATAGGGTAAATATTCTTTCTAGAGATTTTTTTACAAAGAGGCCTTCCAGCTAGGAGCCAAGATATATGAGAATTTGTTTTAAATGTGTTAAAGCCAAGTGACAGATCCAAGGGACAATCTGAAAGGCTCCCTCAAGCAAACCAAGGGCTGTGTGAATCACCCAGGAAATTGTTAAGATCACCTTAGAAACACAGGTCTGGGACCTGCGTAGCAAGCCAGCCTTTACCAAGTATTAATTCCCTCCCACCCACCCCAGGCATAATCTTAACTTTTTAGGATGGCCATCATAGTTTGCTATTTGATCATTAGGCATGCAGATAGCAGGGTGGATTTATTAGGAACCGGGTAGCATTCTGGGGAAGGGAGGGGCTTTTCCAAAAGAATGGGTTCCACCTTAACCAGGATGGAACCAAGCTGCTATCATTAACCTTTAAAAAAGGAGATAGAGCACCTTTTAAACAAAATAACACGGGAAAGCAGAGAGTCACCCAAGAGTGCATGATTTGGAAGGATACGTCCTTGAAGGATACTAGCAAAAGAGGGAAATTAGGACATCCCAACAGAGAGGTTCCAATAAAGATAAAAGTAACCCAAATTCCCTTAAGTACAGAGCTAAAAGAATACAAATTAGCCCATCACTGATAACTAGATTAATATGAATAAAAGAAAACTTGTAAAAAACCTGTATGCAAATGCTAGAAATATAAAAAATAAGATGGAAGAGCTAGAATACAGAGCATTAAATGAAAGGTTAGATATAATTGGCATCTCAGAGACCTGGTGGAAGGACAACCAATGGGACACTGTGATATCTCGGTACAAACTATATCTCAATGATGGAGTAGATCAAATTGGTGGAGGGGTTGTGCTCTATGTTAGAGAGGGAATTGAGACACATAGGATTAAAGTTTTGCAGGAGAAAAAAAAACCACACACTGTAGAATCTCTATGGATAGAAATTCTATTTAAAAAGGGAAGTAAACAGCAGTGGAAATGTACTACCAACCGCCTGGCCAGAAAGAACAGATGAACAATGAAATGCTGAGAAAAAAAATCAGGGACGCTAACTAAAGTTACAACACAGTAATAATGGGTGATTTCAATTACCCCAGTATCAACTGGTCAATATCACAGCAGGACATGTTAGGGAGATAAAGCTTCTGGATGAAATAAATTCTTCTTGGAGCAGCTGGCTCATGAATCAACAAGAGGGGAAACTATTTTGGATTTAGTCCTTAGTGGAACACAGGATCTGGTGCAACAGAAGGGTTTGGGGCCACTTTGGCAATAGTGATCATAGCATGATCACACTTGATTTAATAAACGGAAGGAGGACGGCAAGGAAATCCACTAACTTTTAAAAGGGAGACTGACAAACTGAGGAAAATAGTTAAGAACAAACTAAAAGGAGCAGCTGTTTAAAAGTAACTATCTTAGAAGCACAGAAAGTGTAGTTACTCACTTGTAACAGGTGTTCTCCAGGGACAGCAGGAATCAGTCCTCACATATGGGTGATGTCCGTGCCGAAGGAGCCCGCACAGAGCATTTCCCCAGCTTTCAAAGAAAGCCTTTGTGACATGATACAAAGAATGCATGGTCCCCTTCCTGCCAAGGGTGCCATCTTGCTCAGTCAGATGACATTACTAGGATGGTAATAAAAATAAAATAAGGTAGGGAAGCAACTCCCAGGGGAGGAGGGAGGATTGTGAGGACTGATTCCTGCTATCCCTGGAAAACACCTGTTACAGGCGAGTAACTACGCTTTCTCCAGGAACAAGCAGGAAATCACTCCTCACAAATGGGATTGCCTAGCTCCAGGCTGCCGAAGACCAAACCACGACAGCACCAACGGCAACCAATGGAGTAGCAGTGAATATTACGGAGTACTGCCTGGCCAAACGCACTGTCCCTGCGGGACTTGCTCTCCAGGCAGTAGTGAGTTGCAAATGTGTGAACTGAGGACCTTGTTGCAGCCTTGCGGATCTCTGTCACCAGCACTGAGCACAGATTTGCCACAGACGTGGCCATTACCCTCACACGATGCATTGTGATCCTGTGCTCAGGGAGAGGCAGCTCGCTCATAGGTGAGGGCAATACAGTCCGCCACACAAGTGCACAAAGTTCATTTAGTCACAGGGAGCCTGCTGGGGTCATAAGACACGAAAAGCTGAGGGGCTTTGCGATGGCACTGAATCCACTGCAAGTAGGACAGGGCCCCTCTGCAATCCACTGTATGAAGAACTAGTTCCTCCCAGCTGGTGTGAGGCCTTGGGAAGAAGGTGGAGGACCACCTCTTGGTTGAGGTGGAAAGGACATACAGCTTCGGGAGGAATTTGGGATGCATACGGAGAACTACCCTGTTCTTGTAGAACTTTGTATATGGTGGATCGGCCACCAGGGCCTGGAGTTTGATCATTCTTCAAGTGGATGTGAGGGCCACCAGGAAGACCACCTTTAAAGAAAAGTACCGCAGGTGGCAAGTGGCTAGGAGCTTGACTGGTGGTCTGGTGAGATTGCCTTGAGCTCCAGGAGAATAATCTGAAGCAACGATCCCTCCTGAAACCAGCTGCCTTGTGTGTGGCAGTCACCACAATGCACCCTGGAACCTAGGAGGGAGATGTCCGTGGTCAGGGTCCTCTGAGGTGCGTGTGCTTGAAAAGGCATTCCTGACTGGAGGTGGTGAAAGTTTTGCCACCAGTTGAGGGAAGTTATCAAATTTGCAGATGACACACAACTATTTAAAGTAGTTAAAACTCATGAGGACTGTGGAAAATTGCAAGAGGATTTTGATAAATTGGAAGACTGAGCACCCAAATGGCAGATGAAATTTAATGTGGACAAGTGCCAAGTTATGCATCTCAGAAAAAAACAACCCAAACTATGGTTCCACGATGCAAGGTTCCACATTAGGAAGTACCACCCAGGTAAAAGATTTAGGCGTCATCGTGGATAACATGTTAAAACTGTGGCTTCTGGTTCTCACAAGCATCATCAATCAAAGAATTACTTAGACGGCAATTGCTTTAATTACAAAAACTTTTATTTCAGTATAACAAAATAGCAGTGTCATACAGAACAGCAAAAGCCCGTCTATAGAAATGGCAGACAGTACCTTCTTTCTCTGTGAAGGGGAAGAAAATACTGCCCACCCTTACCTGAAAAATAACTGCCTTATATACATTTCTCCCCGTCTCAAAATGTCTGTTTCAAATTAATCATACATTCTTAAGTGTCAGCAGGGCCTCAGGATCCTACAACACTTGAATCCATCATACATTCTTAAGTGTCAGCAGGGCCCCAAAATCCTACAACACTTTTCCCAGGGGAAGAATCTCTTTTACGTTTATACATCTGGTTTGGCTTATAGGTCTGTTCATCTATGCATAGCTTGTGACCTCTGACCCTTCCTGTGTTGTTCTTCTGGCACTAATTGAAACCAGGCAGAGAGTATGCTGTGCCTCATCAGTTTGAATTCTTTGCTTGACCTGTACTTTTTCTACTAGGCCCCAACATTCTGTATATTCCTATGCAGAATATGGTTTCCCAGAATCCTCTATAACAGGCCGCATCCATTATCTTATGGCAAGCATATTTTATTTATTTATTTATTTAGCTGTGTTTATATCCCACTTTTCACCGGGTCAAAGCGGTCAATTGGGGGATACATTTAACACGAGGGGATGAGAGACATACACTAATACTTACAGGGGACATGGGCAATGGAGGGTTAATTGGCTTGCCCAAGACCACAAGGAGTGCCTACAGGACTAGAAATCCCAGTCCCTCCAGCCTGAGATTGCTGTCCCCAGGTGGGACTTGAACCCCCGGCCCTCCGGCCTGAAGTACCTTGTCCTAACCACTAGACCACTCCTCCCTCAAACTCCCTCAACTCTCATATAGCTATTGTCTTCTCATATAGCTATTGTCTTCTGTGCCATCCATCCTCCTGTGTAGTTTCACCAGGCAAGGGTTCAGTCATACAAAGCCAATATATACATATATAAGCAGACCCAAGGCAGACTTTAAATCAAATTTCCCAACAGTCTCCACTTTTTTTCCTTTTTTCTCTTATTGTTGGGGGGGGGGGGTAGCAAAAGTAATCCCACTAAGGGGCGTGAATAACAACCATTTGAGACAAAGATGGATCGTTCAAAGGCAATCGTTGGTACTGATCCCTTGACACAATATACATGGTTTTAGTGCTTTGCGATATCATTCGTTTACAACAGGCAAGTAAAATGGATAAGGTACAACAAGCAATGATTGCAAAACAAGCTATACTTAAGTGTAATAAAGAAGGCTTTAAGTCCTACACCTAAACTAGCAAACCATGAAGCAATACTACCCCAGATATTATTAAGTTGAAGCCCCCCTTTAAAATCATCAATATGTAATTCAGTGAGATGCTTTATCTTATTCATTGCATCTAACACAAACACCGTGTGGTTAGCGATTACAGTACAACAGTTTGTAGCATTAATGAAAGTGCATGTTCCACCTTCAGCGGCCAAAAGTAAATCCAAAGCTTGCCTATTCTGCAGAGTCATTTGTGTATTTTGCTCAAGGGACTCAGCTAGGCGGGATTGGATTCAGTAACAGCTTTCATTTGAATATGCAACAAACATTGCAAACGGCGTACAGCCATACCAAGCTCAGCAGTTAGGGCGGGGGTGGCAAAGGGAATCCAGGCCGTTGCACTAAGGGCATCCAAACGAGTTTTAGTCATGGGATAAGTGGAATTGATATACTCAAATGAGGCCTGAATGGCATCATCCTTGGCTATAGAGGAATCCCAGGGGCTAGCATAAGCTGAGGAGCTACGTTTTAATCTATGCAGGGTGGAGCGAGAAGCAGAATGATGGGTAACATTAAGAGGTATCAAGACAGAAAAAGAAGAAACTTTAACCAAAGCGCAGGGTAATAGAGAGGTTAATTACCTGATACAGAGTTTCCCACACAACCAATAATGACCCATTACAGCAAAGAGGTTTGTAGCAGGTGTCCATATGCGACTCATATGATGCCCATCAAACCACTTAACAAAAGATTTTCCCGTGGTAGCTGAGGTAAGATCCCTCCTGAAACTGGACATTGGGAGATAGCATGAAGTATATGGAGATTCATTCTGAGAACCCATTGACAGCACGGCTGAACCATCGTGGTAAATGGGACCCACCCCCACATACCAGCGGAAGTCAGATCCAGTAAACACTACCGGGCTTCTTGTAATATTTTTCCAATCATATTGCATACTGGAGGGGTCCATATTACCGGATTGATTATACCATTTTATCATGACAGATTACTAGCAAAATGAAAGGATCCACTAAGCACATTATACGATAAATTACACTTATCTGAAAAAGCAATGGATACATTTGTTATTAAACATAAATCAAATATCATATTCGGGTCAACATATACACACAAAGGGTCATGTATCATATTCATTGCATGCCACGTCTGGGAACAATTAAAAGTTTCATAACAACTAGCAGAAAAATTATTATTATCTACACAAGCAAGCTGTCCTGCATACTCATTTAAAGGAACCTTTGAAACATGTACTGGAGCATATGATACACCCTTTGGTAAAGGGGTACAAATAATGCAGTCTGCAATGTTCATCAGGGAAACAATGTGTAATACTGATTGCTTCCAAAAGTTCAGAGAGCCTTCAGGTAAAGCCCGGGGTGCTCGAGATATCGTCTGGTTAGTCTGGTTCCATCCCTGGAGAAACAAAGCTAGCTGTCCATCTGGATGTAAACACTCAATAAGGAGCACGATTATGACAGAGATTCCCAGAAAAAAGCACAAGGATGCCCACGGAATAGGCTTGACAGCGATCATCTTTGGTACTAATAACATAGCACTGTGGTGAGAACACGTGAGTTCTGTAGGGAAATAAAACTGATTAATCAGATGAGACAGCTGGAGACACTTTTAGATGGCTGACATGCACCCAAGTATCAGTATCATTCAGTCTGGCAGCAAAAGGGGAAGCAGCAGTGACGATGTGGGGTCCTGAAAAGGTTGGGCAGTCCCAGGATGCACGAACACAATTTCTTTTATAGACAGTGGACCCTACAGGGAAGCAAGGTAATAAGGATGGACTTGGACACAGACTGTGTGTCTGCTACACGGTCGGCAATTTCTTGGAGCGCAATCCGGAGTCCTGCAAGGTAAGCAGAGAGACTATCATGAATCGGAACCTGGGACTGTGATAAATTAGTTGTGCGCATACGCCGGCCAGTGGCCATTTCATGAGGTGTCAGATGTAATCGCTTGATCGGGTTATTACGTAGCTGAAACAAGCACATTGGTAATGCTTGTAGCCAGGTCATGTGACCAGAAGCGCAAATCTTTCTGAGTTGAGTTTTCAAAATGCCATTACATCGTTCAACAAGACCATTGGAAGTAGGTTTATACACAGAAACATACTTCCACTGAACAGGAAGATGCTGAGTGCAGTCACAAGAGCATTACGAAAGTGAGAGCCATTATCAGAATATATGACTTTAGGAATGCCAAATCGGGGAATTATTTGTGTTAGCAAAACCTCTACTACTTCTTCAGCAGTCTCTCTATTGCAGGGAAAAGCCTCAATCCATTTAGACCAAGGGCAAACCCACACTAAAAGGTACCGCTTCTGAGCACATCTGTGAATCATGTCAGTGAAATCTACATACCAAGACTCAAAAGGACCACTTAGAACTGGGAGGTGACCTTTGGCTATGGCCTTTCCCCCTGGCTGAGAGTTCAGAATACACACAGGACATTTAGCTACTAGTTCCTGAATGCGATTTTTCATGTGTGGACACCAAAAAATGTCCTCAAGCATGCTGTAAACATTTGCAGTACTAGAATGATAGATATCATGAATGAGTTCTGTGAGGCGTTTCAGTGCTACATAACAGATACATAGTTTTCCTGATGGATGTACCCACATTTTCTTAATTTGGGAACAACCTAGTCTCTCCCAGTTTCCTATCTCATGAGAAACAGCATCTTTCTGATAATCAGCAAGGTCAGGTACTAAATAGATCTGTGATCTGGTGACAGGCAAGGTCAGGGAAGCATTACTAGTTACTTCTTTGGCTAACTGATCTGCCAGGGCATTGCCCTTCTAGCGGAAAGAGTCTCCCTGTGTATGTCCAGGAACCCATTCACAGCACAGAAACAGATTGTTGATTCTGCGTTTCTCTAAACACTCATAAATTTGATGTATCTCATCAAGATGTGAGATTGAGCTGGCTGAGGAAGTGATAAAACCTCTTTGTGACCATTTCTGGTGAAGCGCTGTCAGCACTTGTGCTGCATATTGGGAGTCAGTGAATATAATAATGTTCTGTCTCTCCTGATGCAGTAAGACTGCCAAAATTGCACAGAGTTCAGCACTTTGAGCACTATAAGCACTCGGCAACTGATATTGCAACACATCTAGAATGTCACCAGAGAGAGATATCTGTACTGCACTGAAACCAGAACATAGTGATGTCTCAGAACCGTCAGTGAACCAGACTTTAGAATTGACAGGCATTTCGTGAAGAGACAGAATATTATCTGTGAAAGAAAAAATGGGGACGTTATCTCCTGCCTCACCAACAATGACAGAAACTAAATTTTGTAGGTAGCCAAAAGGGTGACTTGCAGGGAATGGCTTAATGAGAATATGGCTCCGTAGCAGTGTAGCACAAAGCTGGTGCACCCGATGTGGGGTAACGTGGAGAGTATTACTGCATAACAATGCCTCTACATCACCGGAGCAATACACAGTGAGTCGCAAGGGATGAAAGGTGTTATAGGTCTTCCTGACTGCCTCACTGGTGGCTACTAACCCTCTCTCAACATCAGGCAGAACTATTTCTGTAACAGAAAAAGATCCTGACAAGTAGGACACAATTTTACCATCATCCTGATAAATCACAGCTGCCCACGTGTGATGTCCGTGAAAGCTAATGAGAAACATTTCCTTTGAATAGTCAGGGAGACAGAGACTTGGTGTGTGTGATACATCAGTCAGAAGAGATTGAAGCAAAATCTGGTCAGGAGCTGACAGGCTGATAACAGTCGACCCCTTAGCCCCCCCTTTTAAATATTTGCGAAAGGGATGTGTGCGTTGACTGTGACCTGGGATCCAATTCCGGCAGAAATTTATCATGCCGAGTAGAGATCGCAATTGCTTTACAGTGGTAGGCATCTGTAATTGCAAGCAGTGTTGTTTAGTTTTCTCTGTCAGAGACAGCATTCCATCTCCTACTAGGAAACCCAGAAAAGTGACTTCAGTTTGGCAGATCTGTGCCTTGGCCATGTTAATCTGGTAGCCACTTTCCAAAAGATAACAAACAAGTTTATCTGTGAGGGCCAGATTTGTTGCAGCCTCAGCTGTGGAAAGCAGTAAGTCATCTACATACTGTAACAAAGACACATTGCTGGGCAGCTCTGCCCTGAATGATTGCAAATCAGCAACTAGTGCTTGAGAGAATATGGAGGGGCTTTCCACATATCCTTGGGGTAACCTGGTCCACTGATAATGCTGACCCTCAAAAATAAATGCCAGAAACTGCCTGGATGTGAGTTCGACCTCTATCCCAAAAAAGGCATGGGAAAGATCCAGAACAGTATGATATTTATACAGAGTAGCTGTTGTCAGCAATGTGGCAGGGTTTGAGACTACTGGAAACTGTGGTTCAATAACACTGTTAAATGCACGTAAGTCATGAACTATTCTCCACTTCCCATTAGGCTTTTTCACAGGGAATAGTGGGGTGTTATATGGGGAGTTACTGAGTTCGATAATTCCATGCTGAAACAGCTCCTGAATCTCCTGGCGAGATCCCTGCAGGGCCTCCGGTTGGAGGGGATACTGCGGAATCTTTGGTGGTTTACAGCCAGGCTTAATATGAATGGTAATAGGCAGATGTGATTTAACTCGGCCATAAGGGCTGAGGAGCAGTGACCGCTCAGGGCCTTTTTCTCCAAGCGGACTATAGGTGAATTCAACCTGTAATTTCACCAATAAGTCCCTACCCATCAAATTTACTGGGCAATATGGGGCAAACAGAAAAGAATGAGAAATCTGCTGATCTCCTATTCTTAAACAAATGGGTGTAGTTAGGTAAGATGTAAGGGGTCTACCATCAAAACCAGTGGTAGTCATTTTCTTTCTACTAAGCTGGCATCTCTGTGGTAAAACGGTTAATACAGAGGAAGTGGCTCATGTATCAAGCAACATTTCTGTGGGCTCATCATTAAGATATACTGTGATCAGAGGTTCCTGATATGTGAGCCTCGCCTGTAAAATATAGATTCCCAGTCATTGTTGGGGTGGGGGTCCAGAATCCCGGGGAGGTGTCCACAAGGGAAAACGCCTCCTATCAAAGTTCTCATTTCTGCGCTGAGCACGGCATGAGCACTGAAAATGACCGTAACCACCACAGTTCCAACACTGTGGGGCAAGAGTACGGTTATTTTGTTGGTACGAGGGACCTCGACGCTGTGGCTGAGAATAACGGGGTCGTTGGGCTCCGTTATAGTAAATGCGCTCCTTATCTCTATCCCATACCTCATCACAGGGGTCTGGAACATCATCCTCATAAGGATCCAGATATTCCATGTCATCAATTTTCTCCTGCTGTTCCCTAATTTTCTGTTTTAGTTGTCTAATAAGTTCATTATTAGATTTATCAAGATGTAAATTGGTGGTGGACTGGGGATCTTTAATTTCTTGTAACCCTTTAAGTTGAAGGTGTAACAAGCGTGCTTGGGCCTGTTTCAAATCCTTCTCAGGTTTCAAAGTGTCCTCTTCTAAAGACCGGATATAATGCAAAATATGGGCCTGTTGTTTAGGCCATGGCTCAGACTCCAAGGCTACTATAGACTTTAATTTTGCAGTTACGGGTGGGGGTAATGTATTACACAAGGTCTGGAAAAATACAGGTCTCATACAAACATCATCGTATGGTACCCCCATTTGTGCTTCCCATAAATCTTGAAATCGTACGAGGTATGCACTGATATCCTCACCTATTTGGAATCTCATAGCAGTGAGAGGAGCCAAACTGGCTGAGTAGGGTACATCTCCCTGAGGGAGTCCCAAATACGAGGACGAAACTCGTTGAAGGAAGAACCATCATAAGTGTTAACTGTGACCTTCACCTGGCCTAAATCGGCATTGGCGAACACTTGATTTGTCGCACTATTTCCCAGAATTTTGGCCAATAAAGCTTTGATATCTCCCAAAGCCAAATGATATCCAGCCGTAATTCTTTCAAATTTTTGAATCCATGTCTCTCCCCCTCTACTAAGAGGAGGGAGACTACTGGCTATATTAGTCATATCAGTAAAACTCCATGGGATATATTTAGATTTTCCTTCATTTGTGTAGATTACTGGAAACAGAAGCTGTTTATTAGCGTCCTGATTCTCATACTTTTCCCAAACCCTCAGACCTGCCTCCATATAGGCAGAATCCCAGTTAGGGTCTCCCGCTCCTCCGCGAATGCAGAGTCGGGCGGTGTTAAGGTGTACAGTTTCTAGTGATCCATTAGGGGGCCACTGTAACATCTGAGGCTGGTTGGCTCTTGTCCAACCGTACATGTTGGAGGACCATCGGTAAACATAGTAACCATTTCCATCCTCCTGCTCTGTAATAAAAGTAAGGATACATGGTTGTGGAGCTCGGGGAGTTTTACCACCTTGCACAACTCCACAAACCAGTGTAAGTTCACTTTTTTGCTCTTCATTATCTACTACCTCATCTACCTTCTCCTGTGCTTCCTCTTCTATAATCTGCTTAAGACGTTTTTCCCTATCTGCTAGGTCTAACTCCCATCTTTTAAGATTCTCAGTAATTTTAACCTCAGATAGTTTTAAAGCTTGAGCCTGACTTTCTAAATCTTCATGTTCTGCTGTTAATTGCTGTTTCAACTCTTCTAATCTTGCCTGTGCCTCAGCATATGCACTGGGATCTGGGGCAGGGGTGGCTTTTAAGTTAACATGACCCTCAATCTTTGCCCAAGCTCCCTCAGTGTCCAAGAGTTTATGCAGGACCTGTTCTGGGGGTATAGAGGCTGCTGGGTGAGAAGTGGGCTCTGACTTGGGCTGGAAGATAGGGTCAGAATAGCCTATGGCTGCCATAGCTTTACTTTCGGCTGCCCAATAAGAAGGTGAGGGCACAGGGGCAGAAGACAAAGGCTCTGGACCAGCCTGCATCCACAGGGAAATATGTTGCAAATGTTCCAATTGGGCTTTGCCACATTTGTTAAATAAGATATGATCCGTAATTTTGGTCAAAATGAGCGGATCAAACGACCCCCCTGCTGGCCAGGCAAGAGAGGGTGTTTTCTTCGTCCATTTTTCCCATTGTTTAGAACAATTTTTTATTGAAGCCTCCAGTAGAGGGTTCTGTTTAACAAGGCTATCTATGGGGCTAGGACCGGGCTCAGTTCCTTTCTCAGTATTTTGTTCCCGTTTAGATTTTCTTTTAAACATTTCTCTAGCTGTCCCTTCTCTATAGTCTATGTAGACCTGGTGTTTTCACTGTTCAGGGACAGGGGCAATTAACTTCGCCTTTTACCAATAGCAAATTGAACCTCCTTATATACAGAGGTGCGCGTAATTTCGCTTTGAGGTGGCAATCCAAACCTCTTAATTAAGAGAGGAGCGAAAATTACGAATCCAGGACTCATACACATGTACAACTCTTGCGCTTTGTCTAAACCCAGCCAATCTCCTCGCGGAGGTATGAAAACGTGGATAAAGACACACACTCGCTTCGTATTAATAATAATACGTACAGTCTCAAGCGTACATCAATCAATCCCAGAAAGACAGAGACCTAATGTCTGGGCAAAACTTTCAAATTTTCTTTCCCTAACATTACAATTAAATACAAAGACACTCTAACAATGTTTCTACAGAACAAAACATTAAGCACATAAAATACATATGCATATGTGTAAATTTGGTACTCACCCACCAATCGAACCTGGGTAAATCTTCCGTCTTTGTTTGTAGACAGGAAAAACAAAACTCACCCGCTGGAGTCGTCCTAGGGTATCAAAATCTCTCTCGTCGTCACTCTCCCATCTTCTGGACCAGCAGAAGGAATCCTCTTCTCCTAATGAGAAGGTATTCTCATCCCGTTTTTTTCTCTGTGAAAAACAGGAGGTAGTCCCTCTGACAAAAATGCAGGCAAAGCAAAACTGCAGTCAGAGGAGTCCTTGGGCAATTTAGAAAGAAAAAAAATTTAGAAGGCCGGGTTGCGGCACCAATTGTGGCTTCTGGTTCTCACAAGCATCATCAATCAAAGAATTACTTAGACGGCAATTGCTTTAATTACAAAAACTTATTTCAGTATAACAAAATAGCAGTGTCATACAGAACAGCAAAAGCCCGTCTATAGAAATGGCAGACAGTACCTTCTTTCTCTGTGAAGGGGAAGAAAATACTGCCCACCCTTACCTGAAAAATAACTGCCTTATATACATTTCTCCCCGTCTCAAAATGTCTGTTTCAAATTAATCATACATTCTTAAGTGTCAGCAGGGCCTCAGGATCCTACAACACTTGAATCCATCATACATTCTTAAGTGTCAGCAGGGCCCCAAAATCCTACAACACTTTTCCCAGGGGAAGAATCTCTTTTACGTTTATACATCTGGTTTGGCTTATAGGTCTGTTCATCTATGCATAGCTTGTGACCTCTGACCCTTCCTGTGTTGTTCTTCTGGCACTAATTGAAACCAGGCAGAGAGTATGCTGTGCTCATCAGTTTGAATTCTTTGCTTGACCTGTACTTTTTCTACTAGGCCCCAACATTCTGTATATTCCTATGCAGAATATGGTTTCCCAGAATCCTCTATAACAGGCCGCATCCATTATCTTATGGCAAGCATATACTCTCATATAGCTATTGTCTTCTGTGCCATCCATCCTCCTGTGTAGTTTCACCAGGCAAGGGTTCAGTCATACAAAGCCAATATATACATATATAAGCAGACCCAAGGCAGACTTTAAATCAAATTTCCCAACAAAACCCTCTGCCCAGTGTGCAGCGGCAGCCAAGAGAGCAAATAGAATGCTAGGTATCATAAGGAATGGAAAATAAAACAAAGGATGTTATAATGCCTCTGTATCGTTCCATAGTGCAACCGCACCTTGAATATTGTGAGCAATTCTGGTCGCCGTATCTTAAAAAGGATATAGCGTTATTAGAAAAGGTTCAGAGAAGAGCCACCAAAATGGTAAAGGGAATGGAAGGATACCCCTATGAAGAGAGAACAAAAAGGTTAGGGCTCATTAACCTGGAAAAGAGATGACTGAGGGGGAGATATGATAGAGATCTATAAATTAATGAATGGAGTGGAACGCGTAAACGTGGATCGATTGTTTACGACATCAGAATATAGAAAGAGTAGAGGACATGCAATGAAGCTACAGGGTAAACTATTTAAGACTAATAAGAGAAAATATTTTTTCACTCACCGTGTAATCAAACTCTGGAATTTGTTACCAGAGGATGTAGTAAAAGCTGTTAGTGTAGATGGGTTTAAAAAAAGGTTTGGACAAGTTCCTGGAAGAAAGGTCCATAAACCATTATTAAAAGGGACCCAGGATATCACTGCTTGACCCAATACAAGCTTTGTGGAACCTGTGTCTTTTGGGGAAACTGCTAGGTACTTGTGACCTAGATTGGCCACTGTTGGAAACAGGATACTGGGCTTGATGGATCTTGGTCTGACCCAGTATGGCATATCTTATGTTCTTATGACCCTGTCCCATAGCCTACCCATGGTATGCGTCCACTGTGAGTGGAGGTACCACTGGGCTGTATGCAACTTCGACCTGTTTTTGTTGGTCTTAGGCATCATGGCCTGGCACAGGTCGCAGGAGGTGCTGTCATGGTCCAGTCCCAGGCAGCAGTTAGGGGTGTTGGTCACTCACGTGATTTGACTGTAGCGGTCACATTTTTTAACCCACTGGGGGACATGGTAGGGAGCAGCCAGATGGGGTTGTTGACACCCTGGCAAAAAAAGGTGCGAATATCAGTCGAGGCAGGCCTCTATCAAAAATGAAAAAGGGTCTGAGAACAGCACCGAGCTCGGTGCTGGCTCGAGGCAGGAAGAGGAACCGGTACGTAAACCAGGAAAGAGAACTTTTAAGGATAATTAGCAAGGATTTTTCCGGGTTAAGAGGACAGAGGTCCGTTGGGTTCTGCGCTTGGGGTGGATCGGAATTTGGGTGTAAGCATCTCTGAGATCCAAGGAGCATAGCCAATCGCCTTGCCAGAGGAAGGGCAGCAGGACGCCAAGCGATAGCTGCCTGAACTTCTCCCGCACCACAAACTTGTTCAGATTCCTGAGATCGAGGATGGGGCGTAGGTCTTCCGTCTTCTTTGGAACGAGGAAGTACCAGGAGTAAAACCCCCGACCTCGGAGGTGCGGCGGAACTCTCTCGACCGCCTGTTGACTGAGAAGGTTGATCAGCTCTTACTGCAAGCAAGCCTGGTGTGAGGGAAGCCGAATAGGCTCCGCTGGGGAGAAGGGAGTCTGTCCAGACAAAGACGATAACCGTCACGGATTACCTGAAGGACCCAGGTGTCCGATGTAATGGCCGCTCATTTGGCGGGGAAAAGGGACAGACACCCTCCTACGGGCAGAAGTGCCGCCGGAAGGTGAGGGACTATGCACTTGGCATCAAAACCCCGGGGCTGGCTGGGGTGGCACCGGTGGTTGAGCTTTGGGCCCCTTCGGTATCCGGTGACCTCGAGCTCCTCCTTTGCCCTGGCTGCTGGGGTGGGCGGATAGGGTGGGTATCCCCAGTAAGGGAGCCCCTTCCTCTGGAAGAAAGGCTTCTTGCTGTGTTTCTTCTGCAGAAGAGAAGAGGTTTTACGAGAGAGACAGATGTGGGTTGCGAACTCCGTCTCAATCTCGGCTGCCTTGTTCTCCATGGGCTTGCTGAACAGTTCGCCGAGGCAGGGGACATCCAAGAGCTTCTCCTGGACCCACTGCTCCAGGTCTGAAGACTGGAGCCACGCTTGACGCCGGGTTCTGATGCCGGCCACTGCCACATGGGCGGAAGACTTGAACCCATCATATGCAGGGCAGAAAAGGTATTTCAAGCAGTCCACGACCGATCTTAGAAGGGTCTGAAATCTGAGGAGGTGTTTGCCTCCGAGGCCTGCGGAGAAACCGCCGAGCACTTTAGCAAAGTTGTGAAGTAACATCCTCATATACAGTTAAGTCTGGATGCAGCACACCAGCATGGATCCCTGGTAAGTCTTGCGCCCAAGAGTATCGAGGGCACGGGATTCGCTACCAGGCGGGACAGATGAGTGCGTCTTCAGGCTCTTCTGCTTCTGCATTGCGGATTCGACTACCATGGAGGAATGGGGAAGCTGAGTCTTCCGGAACCCCAGGCCATGCTGGACCCTGTACATGGCATCGAGTCTTTTACTGACAATAGGGACCGAGGCGGGTGCTTCTCACATGCGGAGGAGCAGCCGGGACAGGATGGACAGTACCGGGACCATGAGAGACTCCCTAGGGGGAGACTCATATTGCAAGATGTTGAGTTCCTCTGCCCCCGGCTCTTCCTCGGTCTGCGTGGGAAGATTGAGGGCTCGAGCCATATCCCACACAAACACCAGGCTACCCCTCCCCCCCTCTGTTCTTCCCTCCATCTCTCCAACACCTCACAAGTTGGGAGGCAGGAGCATAGTCTACATGATCCCAGCCACATGCCTCCATACTGAAAAATGGCAGCACATAGTATGCATCTGGTGGGTTTAGTCTACCATATAAAAATTCCTTATAGGAGGGTGACCTATCTCCGTGGTGCATGACACAGGGTCAGCTGCCGAATATACACTCGGGGGGTGGGGGGTGTTGTCAGCATACATCAGCATGACATTATGCCTAGCATAGGTGTCATGGCTTTTCCCAGACCTTGGACTGCAAGCAGCTTTGACACTCTGGTGATGTCAGTCTCCAGACTTAATGAGCGTAGTTTACCTGATGAGATTAGCTCTGACCCCCTGGTGATGTCAGTCTCCAGATTTAATGGGCCTAGTTTGCCTGATTAGTCTGTAAGACAACAGCCCCTCCTTGCTATTCAGGAGAGATCAGACCTCAAACAAACCAAATTATAACAAAGGGAGGTGCTGAAGAATTTCACTATAAATACAGAGAAACACAAAAATATCGCTCTCTTATTTCATCAGACACCCCACCCTTCTCTCCCTCTCTTCCTATTTTCATCAGACACACCTTACCCCCCACCCTCCTTTCTGCTCTCTTCCTATTTTCATCGGACACTCCTTACACCCACTTCTTATCCCCCACCCTTCTTTCTCTCTCACACAGACACCCAGATTCATTGAAGTACACTGAAGCAGCTTTATAACAGCTTTTTACATCTGTTCTGTATCTTTGTAATAAGCCTATTTCTATATAAAACCCTTTTCCCAAGCCACACCAGTTTTGGTTGTCTTATTGTGCTACTTACCCTACTGTCTCTGTGAAATGAACCCAGGACCAAACAGAGCATAACCAACAGTAAAGAGCGGCGAAAGATTACAGGTGTCTCTGCCATATAAGGCAATTTTTGCCTTATCTGGCAGACTTTGCCTGGTGCATCCCAGGATGCACCACTTGGGCCAGGTACAATCATTTTTCAAGACAGCAGCATTGGATCAGAAGCATGTAGGTTACACCTCTTGCCTCCAAATTTTGGAGGTACCAGGAGGAGGAGGGGGAGGTCCAGCCTGGCAGCCAGGGAGGGGGGGGGGGCACACTAAGATCACCAATTACTATTCTGTTTGGATGGGAAGGAGGGAGAAATTGGGGCTCCATTAGGGCCACCAAGGATGGGGGTGGGATCATGATTGGGGGGGGGGGGTCTGATCATCTAAGTGAAGTATCATACTTCACCTCAGATCATCTTTATGCTCTAAGCTACAGTGTTACGCCTACCTGAAGCTGGCGTAACAATTTAGTGTTAAAAGAAAAGTAAAATGCTGAAGACTGAAAGAGAAGGGCGTCTGCAACATTGCGCTAGGATGGTGTAAATCTTATCTGGATGGAAGATGGCAATATGTGAAGTCCGGATCAGAAGAGTCAAAACCCTTCCATCAGAAGCAAGGTGTGCCTCAAGGCTCCTCGTCGTCTTCCCTGCTATTCAATATATACATGCAGCCCATCTGCAACATCATTAGATCATTCAACGTGAACTGTTTGATATATGCAGATGACATTCTCTTATACATGCCGTTCTCTACAGCTCAAATGGACCTAGCACCACTGATAGACTGTTTCAATGCGGTCTCAGAGTGGCTCCAATCACAAAACCTCCACATTCAACATAAGAAAACGGAGGTGTTTTTCATCACCAGAGACCCCAACTTTACTCCTCCATCCCATGTCAGTGTCAAGGAAGCTGACTTACAAACTAAAGAAACAATAAGATACCTTGGAGTTACATTGGACCAACGTCTGGATATGAAACACCACATAAGTAACACAGTCAAAGCTGTTTACTTCAAAATCTGCACGCTCAGGCATCTGCGCTCCCTGTTGGACCTAGACGATTTCCGGACCATATACCAAGCGCTAATCCTGCCACACTTCGACTTTGCAAATGCCATCTTACAAGGTCTCCCTCTTATCCACACTGAGCCCATTACAGCTGGCCATGAATGCTGCAGCTAGGGTCCTCTACGGAGCCTCCAGAAGTGACCGCGTGATTCCCATTCTCAAACAGCTTCACTGGCTCCCCATCCATGGGAGGATTATCTTTAAAACCCTACTCCTATCATTCAAGGCAATCAAAGGTATTTCATCCTCCTCACTCACAGAACTTATTCACACGGTGCCCCCCAACAGAGCCAGAAGAGCAACTACCGTAAACCTACTAACCCCTAAGGCATTGACAAAGTGCAACATGACAACCATAAACAGGGCGTAGAGTTTCTATGTCCCCAAATGCTGGAATGCTCTACCTCCCGACATTAGGACCATTGCTGACCTATCTCAGTTCAGGAAGGCACTCAAATACCACCTTTTCCTCCAATACTACCCAACCAGCAATTGAACCTAGGTATCCCCTCTGAAGAAATAACCCACTTAAGAAATGACCCTTACGTTCAGTATGTTATTTTTACCTAACCTTGTTCCATGTAAATATCTCATGTATATAGTTCACCCCCGTTATCCAAGTGTGTACTCCTGTTCTATGTAAAACCAAACAGCTTTTTGTTATGGTCGTTGTGTTATAATGTAAACCGCGCTGATACCGAATAGTGCGGTATATAAGAAATTGTAATAAGTTTGAGTAGTTTTTTTTTTTTTTTACACATCAGGGGCAATTTTAAAATTCTTCATTTGCATAAAATTAGCATGCCTACTGCATTATGCTTTAGTGCAGTGGTTCCGCTCATGATTTTCCCATGCCAGCTTCTGTGCATTGAAGTCAGGACCGTACCTAGCCCTGTGTGAGCGGTGCATCCGCACAGGGCGCGCAAAGGCTTGTGGGGCACATTTCGGCTGCCTGCTGTTGCCCTGCCGCCACCACTTTTTCTTCTCTCAGCAGCAGCGGCAGGGCAACAGCAAACCACCAAAATGCACCCCCCTAAGCCTTTTTGCGGCACTTTAGGAAGGTCAGGTTCCTCCCTCCCTCCTCGGATGCATCATCAGAGCAGGGAGGGACAGATTTGCTTAAAGTGCCGGCGATTTGCACATTGGGCACGCGTCCTCTCCTCCACCTCCATCCAGTCACTTTCTGTTTTTTCTCTGCTGCCGGCGCCACTGTGGAGAAAACAGAGGGCAGCAACAGCAAGGTAAGAGCAGAAAGTGGCAAGCTGGATAGAGGTGTGGGGTGAGGGGGGGGGGGGACGCGCCCGATATGCAAGTTGCACAGGAGCGATTCTGGCTCGGTACGGCCCTGATTGGAGTGCAAGATTAGCATGGGAAAAACTCTAGCAAAATGCTGTGCTAGAGCTTAGTGCAGTTTGCTGCATCAACCTGACAGAGGTAAAACAGACATTGCTGACTATGATGGGCAGAGCTTGAACAAGCAGCGATAGGTCAAGATAGAGCTAAAAACGGAGGCATTGTCTACTATAAGTTTGGACTTATGATTTATCCAAATGATCTATTCACGTGCTCTGGATTTTTTTTTTGAAGCACTTATGTGGTCAGTTCAATTTTATAAATGCTTTAATGAATCATTAGATTGTGATAAGATGTGAAATGGGGGAGGTAGGCAAGGGGGAAATGGAGAGAAATATTTATAAATAGCTAGTTACAGCAGAGAAATTTCTAATTACAAATTGCATTTTGAATTTAAAAAAAGGCGGAGTCGTATCATGTTGCTTAAGAAAATTTATTAACAACTATTCATAATTATAGCAAATGCAATAACGTTTTCTGGAACAATAAAACATTTGACCATTAGTATTTAATAGTCAAATGGATCTCTTTATTAATGGTGTTTCATACTTTGGTGCTTTCAGTTTTATGTAGTTTATAATACAAAACATTAACACATCCAGGTACACCAAAGCTGATTAAGGATAGTCAACAAGCTTTCATGGCCTCCTTCACGTTTAGAGTATAAAGAGAACTGGACTACTTCAGAGGCAGGATTTATCTTCATCCTACTATCTGGAGGATGAGGCACAGTGCTGAGGCTGCTGAGGCCCATTATGGTGTGATATGCCATCTGCACTAGGGAGACTGAAAAAATGAACATGTGCATTTACTTTGGTTCAATAGTTTTCTTGCGTTGATTCATCAGCCTTGTCAGCTCAGCAATTTTCTCTCTTCTTCGTAGTGCGCTTCGCTCTCCTATCTTCATCAGACCTTCATGGTACTTATCTAAACCAGCCTTTAAATTCGTCATGATTTCCTAAGGGTTGAAAATGAATTAACATTAAATACAAGCCTAGCAGCAGCAAAGAGCTTTAATTTAAATCAAATCAGAATATAACTTAGCATAAAAGGCAAAACAGGGTCAGTATTCTTTGAGCAACAAATAAAGTCTTCACCTTTACAAAGAGCCTTTTACCTAGGGGGCAAGAGACCTGTGAAACTTTATCAATAGGTGTTAACGCCAGGTGGCAGGTCAAAAGGCCATTTTGAAAGACTCCTTCTATCCAAGCAAGGACTGTTAATCACCCAGGAACTTGGTCACAGCTTACCTCAGAAGCACAGGACAGGGTACTGTGTAGCAGCCCTCTTTTAATAAGTGTTATTTCCCTGCCTCCCCAACACCCAGCCACCTCTTGGATAATCGTAGCTTTATAAGTACTTACACATCTTAAAGGAAAGGAGGTGCTTTCAGTTGCAGCTCATTATCCAAATCAGTCATACACTAAGGACCTGAGATTAATTAAGCTTCAGGTGAACAAGGTATATTAAACGTATTAGGTACAATTTTATTCTAAGTATCCATAGCAACCCTTAGTAAGTAAAGGACTTAAAGATAGAAACACAAGCTTAAAACTAAGATGCAGACAGCAGTCCAGCAGCAAGATGGGGGCTTTCCAGTCTTTTGTATTGAGTGTCACATGTATGATTTTCTCCTAGTTGGTGAGAGGTCTTATGTGTGCACTAGGTGCAAGGAACTCTTTGCTCTCAGGGAACGAGTTCGCTCTCTAGAGGCTAGAGTAGCAAACTTGGAAGACAGAGAGGTACATAGACAAGACCTACAGGGATAAAGTCCTGAAGTCCCACCTCCAGTCTGGCTGCATCCCTGTTGCCATGGAGAAGAGAGGTCACGTGACAGGAGAGCATCACCCTGGTGTGGCAGGAAGTGATCCTGTAACTAGGACCTGTCCGCCAGGTGATGTAAAACCCTCTCGCACCGAGGACGTTTCTCCAGGGCTATGTGCCCATGAGGGAAGGGTTGGGATAGCCGTTATAGTTGGTGACTCGATCTTTAGGCATGTAGATAGCTGGGTGGCTGGTGGACATGAGGATTGCCTGGTAACATGCCTGCCTGGTGCGAAGGTAGCGGACCTCAAGCACCATTTAGATAGGGTCTTAGATAGTGCTGGGGAAGAGTCTGCTGTCTTGGTAAATGTTGGTACCATGACATAAGAAAAAGTGGTAGGGAGGTTTCTGGAGGCTAAATTTAGGCTTTTAGGTAGGAAGCTGAAATCCAGAACTTCCAGGGTAGCTTTCTCCGAAATGCTTCCTGTTCCATGCGCAGGACCCAAAAGGCAGGCAGAGCTCCGGAGTCTCAATGCGTGGATGAGATGATGGTGCAAGGATGAGGGTTTTGGATTTGTTAGGAACTGGGAAACATTCTGGGGAAAGGAGGGGTTCTTCCAAAGGGATGGGCTTCACCTTAACCGGGATGGAACCAGGCTGCTGGCATTAACCTTTAAAAAGAGAGATAAGAGTAGCTTTTAAACTAGATAATAGGGGAAAGCCGACAGTTGCACAACAGCGCATGGTTCTGAAAAATGTATCCTTGAAGGATACTACCAAAAGCAGAGAGGTTCCAAAAAAAGAGTAAAGTAGCCCGAATGCCCTCAAGTATGGAGCAGACAGAGCTTAAAAACCAAAATTACCCATGCCTACCAATAGCCAAATTAATATGAATAAAATACAGTCTCTAAAATGCTTGTATGCAAATGCTAGGAGTCAAACAATAAGATGGGAGAGTTAGAATACAAAGCACTAAATGAGAGGTTAGATATGATTGGAATCGCACAGACATGGAGGAAGGACGACAACCAGTGGGACACTGATACCTGGGTACAAACTATATCGTAATGATAGAGATGATCAAATTGGTGGAGGGGTTGCGCTTTATGTTAGAGAGGGCATTGAGTCAGAAAGGATTAAAGTTTTGCAGTAAACAAAATTTGCTGTAGAATCTCTATGGATTGAAATTTCATGTAAAAAGGGGAAGGCGATGGCAGTGGGGGTGTACTATCGACCGCCTGGCCAGAATGAACAAATGGATGATGAAATGCTCAAAGAAATCAAGGAAGCTAACAAAAGTTACAGCACAGTAATAATAATGGGTGATTTCAATTACCCCGGTATCGACTGGGTCAGTGTCATGGCAAGACATGCTAGGGTGATAAAGTTCCTAGATGAAATAAATGACTGCTTCCTGGGGCAGCTGGTTCATGAACCGACCAGAGGGAAAGCCATATTGGACCTAGTCCTTAGCAGAACACTAGATCTCGTGCAAGAGATAAGGGTGTTGGGGCCACTTGGCAATAGTGATCATAGGATGATCGCATTTGATTTAATTAGTGGAGCAGGGATAGTAAGGAAATCCACAGTACTACCTTTTAACCTTTGAAAGGAAGACTATGATAAAATGAGGAAAATAGTTTAAAAAAAAAGTAAAAGGAGCAGTTACAAAAGTTAAAGACTTACATCAAGCTTGGGTGTTGTTGAAAAATACTATCTTGGAAGCCCAGACCAGCTGTATTCCACACTTTAAGAAAAGTGGAAGGAAGTCCAAAAAACTGCCAGCATGGTTTAAAGGTGAGGTCAAAGAGGCTGTTGCCAAAAAAGCATCTTTCAGGAAATGGAAAAAAGAGCCAAACGACGAAACCTGGAAACAGCACAAGCACTGGCAAGTTAAATGCAAGGCATTGATAAGGCAGGCAAAGAGAGAACTTGAGAAGAAGCTTGCTGCGAAAGCAAAAACGCGTAATAAAGACTAAGTACATTTGTAGCAAAAAACCTGTGAGAGAGTCAGTTGGTCCATTAGATGATAGAGGGGTTAAAGGGGCAGTAAGAGGCGACAAGGCGATAGCGGAGACACTGAATGAATTCTTTGCTTCGGTCTTTACTGAGGAAGATGTAGGGATGTTACCCATGACTGAAGTAGTATTTAAAGGTGCGGAAGAATTGAAGGAAATTTCGATACATCGGGTAGATGTATTACAACTATTAGATAAACTGAAGAGTAGCAAATCACCTGGGCCGGATGATATACATTCAAGGATGTTGAAAGAACTGAAATATGAGATTGCAGACCTCCTATTAGTAATCTGTGAACTATCATTAAACTCATCTGTAATACCTGAAGATTGGAGGATGGCGAACGTAATACCAATTTTTAAAAAGGGTTCCGGGGTGAACCGGGAAAATACAGACTGGTGAGCCTGCATGTCCCCTAGTCTTTCTATATTCTGATAAGGTAAACAATCGATCTACGTTTACCCGTTCCACTCCGTTCATTAATTTATAGACTTCTATCATATCACCGCTCAGCCGTCTCTTTTCCAGGTTAAAGAGCTCTAACCTTTTTAGCCTTTCATAGGAGTATCCTTCCATCCCCTTTACCATTTTGGTGGCTCTTCTTTGAACCTTTTCTAAAATCGCTATATATCCTTTTTAAGATACGGCGACCAGAATTGCACACAATATTCAAGGTGCGGTCTCACCATGGAACGATATAGAGGCATTATAATATCTTTTGTTTTATTTTCCATTCCTTTCCTTATCATACCTAGCATTCTATTTGCTCTCTTGGCCGCCGCTGCACACTGGGCCGAGGGTTTTAACATGGTATCCACAATGACGCCTAAATCTTTTTCCTGGGTGGTGGTTCCTAATGTGGAACCTTGCATTGTGTAACCATAGTTTGGGTTGTTCTTCCCTAGGTGCATATGTCAAAAAGCAGCGGACCAAGCACAGATCCCTGGGGTACACCACTATTCACCTTTCTCCATTGGGAAAATTGGCCATTTAGCCCTACCCTCTGCTTTCTATCTTTTAACCAGTTCCTGATCCACAATAGTACACTGCCTCCTATCCCATGACTCTTTAGTTTTGCCAAAAGTCTCTCATGAGGGACCTTGTCTTACTAATCTGTTATTTTTTTTTTGAAGATGTGAATAAACAGGTAGACAAAGGTGAGTCGCTTGATATAGTGTATTTGGACTTTCAGAAAGCCTTTGACAAGGTCCCTCATCAGAGACTTTTGCAAAACTAAAGAGTCATGGCCAATGTTCCCTCTAATTTTCTGTAGGCTGTGTGCGCATAAAATATTAGCTGTGTGCAGCTTTTGAAGGAAGGTTAAATTTTTGTGCGCCACATAACGACACTCGGAGTTATATACTTTAAAATTAGACTACACGTCAGAATACAGTATGTACAACACATTGATTTTAATTAAATTAAATGAAAATAGACGATTACTAAATGAAGCGGGAAATTTCTAGTAATTACAATCATAACTTAAATTTGAAGACGTCTGAGTTGTTTTCTATCAGAATCAGAGCCGTGATTTTTGTGCGCTCTGTTGTAAAGTATGTGCGCTCGCTCGGCGAGGTGTGTGCGCGCGCACACGCGCACAGCTTAGAGGGAACAGTGGTCATGGCAGTGTACTATTGTGGTTAAAAGACAGAAAGCAGAGGTAGGGCTAAATGGCCAATTTTCCCAATGGAGAAAGGTGAATAGTGGTGTACCCCAGGGATCTGTGCTTGGTCCGCTGCTTTTTGACATATTCATAAATGACCTGGAAAAGGGAATAACGATTGAGGTTATCAAATTTGTAGATGACACATAACTAAAGTTGTTAAAACCCATAAGGATTGTGGAAAATTGCAAGAGGATCTTGATAAATTGGAAGACTGGGCATCAAAATGGCAGATGAAATTTAACGTGGACAAAGGAGAAATTAGGCCTTACCTGCTAATTGTCTTTTCTTGAGTTCTCTCCGGGCCAGTCCAGGAAAGTAGGGTAGTCAACCTCCTCTAGCAGCTGAGGACTGAAAACTGTAAAACTTTTCTGACAGCCCCTCTAGCTCCCCCCGGTGTCAGAGTCAGTCTAATGGTAACAAAGCAGCAGAACTAGACCAACTAACCTTGACAATAGTAAAAAAAGTAACCGTAGGCCGTATCTTGTAAACAAAAAACATTCTCCTGCACTTATTGCCCTAGTTGTTGAAGGCTTGTTAGTTTTTTTTTTTTTTCAAGTACCCTGCACATTCCGATCCAAATCGAAGTTCACCTAAATAAGTCCCCCCAGTGTCCCCAGCTCCGGCCACCAGCTTGGTAACCGCCTATATGACTAAATCTTTGGCCGAGGACTGGGATCTCTCTCAACCTCGCAGACAACAGTGGGTGGGTCCTGGACTGGCCCGGAGAGAACTCAAGGAAAGACAAGGCTAATTTCTCCTTCCTATTCGTCTCTCCGGGCCAGTCCAGGAAAGTAGGGTAGTACCAAAGCAGTACTTAAATCCGGGAGGGACCTGCAAGTCTAGAAACAACAGCCGAGGCCCCCACTCTCGCATCGCCACGTGCTTGAACATCTAAGCCATAGTGCCTAGCAAACGTATGCAGAGAAGACCACGTCACCGCTCTACAGATATCCACTGGCGGAACCAACGCATATTCCGCCCACGAGGTAGCCTGACCTCTAGTCGAATGAGCCCGGATCCCCACCGGAGTCAATCGCCCCTTTGCTTCATAGGCCGCCCAAATGGCATGCTCTACCCAGCGAGCGATAGAAGTCTTGGTCGCCGCTTTTCCTTTTTCTGGACCCCCCAAACAGTACAAACAACCTATCCGACTTTCGAAACAGCTTCGTTATCTCGAGGTATTTCCTTAACACGCGTCCTAAATCCAACTTCTTCAGCAACCTATCCCATTTCCCTCCCTCGCGAGGAACAAAGGTAGGAAGGAAAACGGCCGGATTCACATGAAAACTGGACACCACCTTAGGAAGAAACGCCGGCACCGGTCGCAACACGACTCTCTCTGCCGAAAACTGAATGTACAGCTCCCTGCAGGAAAAAGCCTGTAGATCCGAAACCCTTCGTGCTGAGCACAAGGCCACTAAAAAGGCAGTCTTCCAGGAAAACTCCTGGAGATTACCCTTTGTGCTGGTCTCAAACGGTGGCCCTGTTAAGACTTCCAACACCAAATTCAAATCCCAAGGAGGAACCACATGCCGAACCGGAGGCCGAATGATTTTGGCCGACCTCAGAAACCACCGTACATCCGGATGCAAGGAAATCGAGTAACCCTGTACTTCCCCTCTATAACACGCCAACTGCACTTTTAAAGTGTTGAGGGCTAGTCCTTTCTCTACACCTCCCTGAAGGAAAGCTAAGATATCAGGCAGCATAACCCTGGAAGGCCTAAGCTGTCGCTCCGTACACCACGCTTCAAAAATACGCCATACTCTAATGTACGCTAATGAAGTGGAGCTTCTCCTGGATTTAAACATAGTGTATCACCGACTTTGAGTAGCCTCTACGGCGCAACCGTTCCCTCTCAAGAGCCAAGCCGTAAGCAAGAATCGATCCACCTGAGGCATTGGGACCTTGACACAACAGGTTTACTCGAGTGGGCAGCCGCCACGGCGGAGCTACCAGGAGACGCATGAGATCAGCATACCATGGACGCCTGGGCCAATCCGGAGCAATGAGAATCACCGTCCCATCGAACCTCGATACTCTGAATGACACGCCCTATTAGCGGCCAGGGCGGAAAAATGTACAGCAGCTGACCCGACGGCCAAGGCTGAACCAGCCCATCGAGGCCTTCCGACATGTGCTCTCTGCACCTGCTGAAAAATCGTGCCGCTTTTGCATTCGCTAGAGTAGCCATGAGATCCAGTACGGGTTGACCCCACCTCACCGTGATCTCGTGAAAAATTGCCCAATTCAGTTCCCATTCTCCGGGGTCTATGACATTCCGACTGAGATAGTCCGCCTGAATGTTTTCTTTTCCTGCCACATGCGCCGCTGAAATAGCTAACAGATGAGCTTCCGCCCACTGAAACAACTGATGACTCTCCTGTAGTAGCACCGCACTGCCCGTGCCGCCTTGCCTGTTGATGTATGATACTGTTACTAAGTTGTCGGAAAACACCCGAACCGCTTGACCCTCGAGCAAATCGACAAACTCCACCAGCGCTAACCGAACCGCCTTCAGTTCCAACCGATTGATCGACCAGGCCCTCTCTTCTGCCGACCAAAGGCCCTGCGCTATTCGCGTCAAATAATGCGCTCCCCAACCGGACAGACTGGCATCTGTTGTGAGCAATACCCAGTCTGGCAGCTCTAAAGGAACGCCCGCTTGAAGGTGAACTGGAACCAACCACCACTGCAGACTTAAGCGCACCTCTTCCGGACACGGCAATCTCCGAGAAAGTGGGTGATGCTGCGGAGACCACCTTGACAGCAACGCCTGCTGAAGCGGCCGCATAAGCGCCCTGGCCCACGGAACCAGATCTAAGGCCGCAGCCATTGACCCCAACAACTGTAAATATCTCCAAGCCGTTGGAGCTGAAAGTCGTAGGAACACCGCCACCTGCGAAAGAATCTTTTGAACTCTGTCCTCCGGAAGCAACACTGAGCCTATCTCCGTGTCGAAGAGAGCCCCCAGATAAGTCAGTCGTCTTACTGGATCCAAATGACTCTTTGCTCAATTGATAACCCAACCTAGCTGTTCGAGAAACTCCACTACTCGCGTGGTCACCAAAAGGGACTCTGCCAGAGAAGCCGCTCGGATCAACCAGTCGTCGAGATAGAGATGAACCTGAATCCCTTCTTTCCTCAGCGCCGCGGCCGCCACTACCATAACTTTGGTAAAGGTTCGAGGCGCCGTAGCCAGCCCGAACGGCAATGCCCGGAACTGAAAATGACCCATGGGAACTGCAAAACCAAGAAATTTTTGATGTTCCTTTCTGATTGGAATATGCAAATACGCTTCCGTTAAATCTATGGAAGAAAGAAACTCTCCCTTTTTTACCGACCGGAAAACCGATCTTAATATTTCCATGCGGAAATGCGGCACCCTCAAACAACGATTTACAAGCTTGAGATCCAGAATTGGTCGAAAAGAACCTTCCTTCTTGGGAACCACGAAATAAATAGAGTATCGACCTAAGCCGCACTGGTCTGCGGGAACGAGCTCCACCGCCTGAAGTCGCAGCAATCGTGACAACGTGTCGCTGACCGCAGCCCTCTTTAGCTGAGGCCCGCAGGGAGAAGTCACAAAGGCATCTACCAGTGGGTGAGCGAAATCTAGTGCACAGCCCTCTCAGATAATTTCAAGAACCCACTGGTCTGTAGTTATGTTGGCCCAGGCGGAGAAAAACTCCTGCAAACGACCTCCCACTGGAATCTCCGCCTGGACCGGCGCTCCTTCATTGTGGCTTTTTAGCTGGGTTTTGATGGGAAGCAAAGTAACCTCTACTGAACCCCCCCTGGCCCCTTGAAAGGACTGGCCTCTAGCCACAAAACGGCCTCGCTGATAAGGCGTAAAGCGAGATCCGCGGAACATGCGAAAATCTCGCCCCTGACCTCTGTGTACTGGAGCCATTCTGGCCGGTCTCGCATGGTCCTCGGGAAGACGTCCCCCCTTGGAATCCCCCAAGTCCTTTACAATCTTTTCCAAAGCTTCCCCAAAAAGCAGCTTGCCCTTGTATGGAAGCTTACTGAGCCGAGCCTTAGACGACGCATCTGCCACCCAGTTCCGCAACCAGAGAAATCACCGAGCTGCTATCACGGAAGCCATGGATTTTGCTGAAATCCGCACCAGATCATAGAAGGCATCCGCCAGATAAGCTGCCGCCGACTCCAGCTTAGCTCCTTCTGGAGAAGAGAGTCTTCCCCCTTATCCGTACTCCGTTCTCCCTGCATCCACCTGACAGAAGCTCTCGAAACATAAGCGCCACACACCGAAGCCTGAAGAGCCAAGGCACTGGAGTCAAAGGCTTGTTTCAGAAGCGCTTCTAATCTATGATCTTGAAAATCCTTAAGAGCCGAACCCCCTTCTACCGGGATGGTGGTCTTTTTGGTGACCGCCGAAACCAAGGCATCTACCTTGGGCATACGCAACAAGTCCTTTTCCTCCTGGGGAACGGGGTAAAGATGCGCAATAGCTTGGCCTCCCCTTAAAGAGGCTTCGGGGCACTCCCATTCAGATTCAATCATCTGCTTAATAACCCTGTGAATGGGAAAACAGTGCTGCTCGGATTTGAAACCCTGCAATAAGGGATCACCATATTTAGTGCAGCTAAAGACTGAGCAATGAGGGCCCCAAGCTCTTCCTTCCTAAAAACCCGAAAAACATTCGGATCCTCGCCTGGCCCCAATTCGCCATCTTCCAATTCTTCTGGCCAGCCCTCGAATCCTGCCTCTGAAAGAATCTCACCTTCCTCTGGCAGCTGAGACACTGAACCTTGAGGTCCAGCTCCTTCTAAGGCTGTTTCCACGTACTTTACAATAGCAGAACCCCCTTCTCCAGGGTCTGACCCTGTGCAATCCACCTGCTTGACCGCTGGAATGCTATCAGTAGAAAGAGAGATAGGAGCCTGAGACTTCTTTAGCAAATAAGCCCTATGTAGAGCCAAAATAAATTCAGCAGAAAGAAAAGAGTCCAACGACCCTTGCTCCACCTGCAAAGATTGCTGCCCCGCTCCCTCAGCAGAAGGAGCTTTGTGAGACTTAGATTTCCTTTTGCCTGACTTCAAAGGCAGCACGGGAGAAACGGACGGCTCAGGTAAAATGGCCGCCGTTCCCGCTCTTTCAGCCATGCTCTGAGGACGAATTAAACACTGCTCCTCTGAGCCTGTGAGACTCTCCATTAAATTATTGTGCCCCGAAACCAAATTAAAGTAAAAGAATAAAGGAAGGCGCACCAGCGCGAACCCAACGCCCGGTTTCAAAACCGCCGATCTCTGAGCACGTCCCCGCAACGCTAGCTCTGCCGGTACACGCGGTCACTCACAGAACCGTAAGCCGCCTAAGAAACTAAACAGTGGCGTCGAAACTAACGCCCGATATAAGAACCTCAACAAAAAAACATATCCACACTCCTACCTGACAGGAAGCTGTGAAGTCGAGGCTGCTGCCCTCCGCTGCTAGCGGGAAGCCGGAACGGCAATGACTGGAGGCAGAAAAACCGGCTCCTGGGGCTCCCAGACCTGTTCCTCAATGCCTCTAAGCACCGGAATCCCTAAGAGGCAGGCTCTGCCTCACAAACCGCAAAATCCGACGGTTTAGGGTAACCAGAGGTGCTGATTTTTTTTTTTTTTTAATATCTTAAAGTAGAAAGAAAAAAAGAAAAACAAACATTTACACTGCTGATCTGCCCTGCCAGGTCAGATCATACAATGCTGTAGACCACTCTGCCTTCTGATTTTTTTTTTTTTTTAAAGTAGTTCAAACCCTAATTCTGTTCCTATTAGTCTCTCTGGGGAGCCTGTCAGCCACACGTCCTGTTCAGCTGCTGAGGACTGAAAGACTGACTCTCTGACACGGGGGGGGGGGGGGGGAAGCAAGAGGGGCTGTCAGCAAAGTTTTACAGATTCAGTCCTCAGCTGCTAGAGGAGGTTGACTAACCTACTTTCCTGGACTGGCCCGGAGAGACGAATAGGAATTCAAAGTTATGTACCTAGGGAAGAACAACCCAAACTATGGTTCCATGATGCAAGGTTCCACATTAGGAACCACCACCCAGGAAAAAGATTTAGGCGTCATTGTGGATAACATGTTAAAACCCTCTGCCCAGTGTGCAGCGGCGGCCAAGAGAGCAAACAGAATACTAGGTATCATAAAGAAAGGAATGAAAAATAAAACAAAGGAAATTATACTGCCTCTATATCATTCCATGGTAAGACCGCATCTTGAATAGTGTGCGCAATTCTGGTCGCCGTATCTTAAAAAGGATATAGCGTTATTAGAAAAGGTTCAGAAAAGAGCCACCAAAATGGTAAAGGGGATGGAAGGATACCCCTATGAAGAAAGGCTAAAAAGGTTAGAGCTCTTTAACCTGGAAAAGAGACGGCTGAGGGGAGATATGATAGAAGTCTATAAATTAATGAACGGAGTGGAACGGGTAAATGTAGATCGATTGTTTACGTTAGCAGAATATAGAAAGACTAGGGGACATGCAATGAAGCTACAGGGTAAACTATTTAAGACTAATAAAAGAAAATATTTTTTCACTTAACGTGTAATCAAACTCTGGAATTTGTTACCGGAGGATGTAGTAAAGGCTATTAGTGTAGCTGGGTTTAAAAATGGTTTGGACAAGTTCCTGGAGGAAAGGTCCATAAACCATTATTAAGAAGGGACACAGGATATCAATGTTTGACCCAATACAAGCATTGTGGAACCTGTGTCTTTTGGGGAAACTGCTAGGTATGTATGACCTAGACTGGCCACTGTTGGAAACAGGATACTGGGCTTGATGGACCTTGGCCTGGCCCAGTATGGCATATCTTATTTTCTTATGTACAACATGCTTACCAAGACAGTGGCTGTCCTAAATACTGTGGGCAATCACTCAAGAAAAAAAACCCTCCGGGCTAAAAAGTTTCACTAAGCCCGGAAAATACTTCAAACCTCAGAAAATTAGTGAACCAAAAAAAAAGAGAAAAAGAAGCTTCCTGAATAACAATTTTTTTGTCGGACATGTCATCTGCCCGCCAAACGAGGAGCAAGAGAAAAGCTCTGGCGGGGCTAAGACATGCCCATTTTATTTAAAGAAGAGCAGCTAAGCAAAACGGCCCAAAAAGTATTTAAATTGTCCAGTACTAACTGCAGTGTCAAAATGAGCATCCAGCTAGGGTAGTCCAGCATGAGACAGTCATGCGTTTCGGGTCAGAACTTTAAAGACCCTGCTGCAGGTTCACACTTGTCCCCACCAAAAAGGTTTGCTTCTTATAGATTTATATAAATACTGTGGTGGCATGTTTATTAAGCTCTGTGCTGTTAATGCAGGTCTGGGCCTGTGTGGGGCTTCGAGATAACTGCAGAGTCTGTTCCCCTGCAGTTACCATGCTTCAGTGTGACAAAATGGCTGCAAGTGCCATCTATTGAGCTTTAAACACCCGTGGCTAGCTGTGCCGTGGTGTGAACGCCCTTGTCCCATAAAGTCGCTACTCCAATGCATGCTATCAAGGTAGTGCGGGGGATTTTGGCACACAGCCCTGCGCTATGTTTTAGTGCAGTGGCCAAACCATATGCTAAACCCCTCGCTACCAAGTAGCAGTCTTTAGTAATCATGCCCCTGCCTGTGTTTATATGGCAAACAGTATACACAAATTAGAACATACAAAATTAAAATAGATAAGGACCACATGGCCCATTTCTGATGTACCACCACATAGCTTCTGCCACCCCAGGCTTTCCCCTTACATCCTTGGATCTAAGGGGTCCCCTTTTTTTAATCTTCATTATTATTTTTAATTATATTAACCATTTTGGTCTTCCCTACCTCCAGGGACCAAATGGTTCACATACTTAAAGAAATAATACCTACTAGCTTTTCTGTTATATTAAATCTATGGCTAGCACCTTCTAGGCATCCTATAACCTTCACTTCAAGAATTTCCTTTTCACCAAAAAGGTTTGCTTCTTATACATTTATACCTTGGAATTATCTAACATGCCTAATATACTCCATCTCTCTTCTCCTATTTGATCCTTGAGTTTTATTTTACAAGTCCTATTGTTCAGATTTCAGACACAACCCTCTAGTATCACATTTCACCAATAAACCTGCATATAGACATGATCATCTTCACTTCCCATAATAGTTCTTCCTATATATTCTACTTTTTCACAGGTTCTTGAAACAACCTTGATATACTATTTTAATAACTTGGAATCATTCAACATCCAGTCTCTTCTGATTGGTGCACATGAGATACCCCATTGTATACCGTTTTAAATCTTAATGCACAGCCGCCTTTTTTTTTGCGCAAATTCTTGGTTGCAAAACTTTAGACCATTTCAATTATTCTATTCTATAGAGTAGAATAATCATATTTGAGATGAGGTCCAAATAATTCTTAGGTTACTTATAATTACCAGAGGGCCTTAGACATGGAGCTGCACAAGATCTCAGCAGTGACAGAATGCCTCAAGCAGCATAGAGAGGCTGGATTTTTTTTTTTTTTTGAACAGCTGCCTCACTAGTTTTGGTGACTGTGAGAATTATGAAATCTAGTAATAAGACATAGCAGGGATATGAGTACTGGATTCAATATTCATACTGTGAGAATCAAAGTTGAAGATGACAGAGTCCGATATGGTCTAACAGAGATAATGGAAGTCAGCACATTTAAAAGATTTTAGGCATGGCTGAGACAGATATACAAGGGACCAGAGATCCCATTACAACTTGACTGAAAAAATGGTATACAATTAAATAAGATCAAAGGCAATATGGAAGGTAAGGGGAGATTACTGTTCAGCTGCATATGGGATCAGCTATCCAGAGTGGAAGAATCTCACCTGGGCAGACTGGATGTGTCAATTTGTCTTTATCTGCAAGTATCTACTATGTTACTTTCAGGGAAACTACAGATTTATACCTGACTTTTCTTTTTTTCCTTTTCAGTGATTTCATGAAGATTTTTGATCTCAGACTGTATTTTCTTAATTTCCTTTTGAACCTGATCCATCTGTCCGATAACTGCTACTCTCCTTTCTTGAATATGGTTACACGCTCTAATATAGAAAAGTTGGCCCAAAAAAGACAAAGATTAGTAAGACACAACTAAAAATAAACACACTAAAATGGAAATTACACTAACCTGGTAATTGTAGTTCCTGTAGGATCCAGTTTAGTCCTCCACAATCGGGTAGTGCACCTTCTACTGCAGCCTGGAGACTGGACCAATCAAATCTTCTGTAGTACATATCCAGCAGGAGCTCCCAGAAGCCCCCCAGTGTACTAGTAACAAAGCATACTTAACGAAGCAACACATTAAATAATCAGTAAATTATCATTAAATTATCATTAAACCCTTTTCTTCCCCCCCTGTAATAACCAACTCCCTCCCCAAACGAGGAAGTCAGAACACCGCCTGGCGCCGAAACCGACGCCTTCCAATTTACACAGAGCTCCCCTCCACAGAAATCTAGGGAGCTGACTGAACTCCAAAGAAAGGGAAGAGCCATAGCGATAAGCACGACTGTCAACAGAACCCGAACGGGACGAAGAACCGCCCTACAGTCAACCGCTCGGAACAGCGCGCCGCAAGACTACACAGATAGTTGGGAGGGAAGGAGGACTAAACTGGATCCTACAGGAACTACAATTACCAGGTTAGTGTAATTTCCATTTCCTGTGCGGATATCCAGTTTAGTCCTCCACAATCGGGATGTAACAGAGCAGTTAAGACCGGGCGGGACCTTACCAGCCGGCGCGCAGAACCACCGATCCAAAACAGGAATCCCGAGCCGCTAACACATCCAGGCGATAGTGCCTGCTGAAAGCGTGCAGAGACGACCAAGTGGCCGCCCTACAGATATCCGCTGGCGGAACCAGGCAATGCTCCGCCCAAGAGGTCGCCTGAGCTCGAGTAGAATGAGCTCGAAGCCCCTCCGGAACTGGCCGCTGCTGCAACAGATACGCAGATGCGATCGCTTCCTTGAGCCATCTAGCAATGGAGGCCTTAGCCGCCGCCTCCCCTTTTCTTGCGCCCCCAAAGAGCACAAAAAGCCGATCGGTCTTACGAAAGGACTCCGTAGACTGTAAATACCGATGCAGCGTGCGACCCACATCGAGCCGGTGAAGACCCTTGTCCACCGACTCGACCGAGTTCGCCGAAAGGACCGGCAGAAACACCGCCTGATTCAAGTGAAAAGGAGACACCACCTTTGGAAGAAAGGAAGGCACCGGCCGGATCACAATCCGGTCCGCAGAAAACGACAAGAAAGGCTCTCGGCAGGACAAGGCCTGAAGATCCGAAATGCGCCGAGCCGAGCAAATGGCTACAAGAAAGACCGTCTTCAAAGTGAGATCCTTCAGGGACGCCCTCCGCAAGGGCTCAAAAGGTTCCCGCACCAGAGCCCGCAGAACTAAATTCAAATCCCACGGAGGAATCGGTGCTCTGCGGGAAGGCCGTAAATGAAAAACAGCGGTCAAGAAACGCCGCACATCCGCATGAGCGCTGAGAATGCGGCCTAAGACCTTGCCTCTATAGCAGGAGATCGCTGCCAACTGAACCTTCAGGGAACTGGCCACGAGGCCTTTCTCGAACCCATCCTGAAGGAAGCTTAACACGACGGGCACAGAGACCGTCGCCGCCCGGACTCCCCGCCGGGAGCACCAGTCCTCAAAAATCCTCCAGATTCGAACATAAGTAAGAGAAGTGGATGACTTTCTTGCCCGCAGTAGGGTGGAAATCACCGCGGGCGAATAACCCTTCTTTTTCAGCCGAGCCCTCTCAATGGCCAAACCGTAAGCGAGAATCGAGCCACCTGGGGCATCCGCAGGGGCCCTGAAGAAGAAGGTCCGGCAGCGCGGGCAGGCGCCAAGGCACGCCGTCTCGAAGTCTGACTAGCTCGGCATACCAGGGCCTCCGGGGCCAATCCGGAGCCACCAGCAGCACTCTGCCCTGATGACACTCGATGCGCTGGACGACCCGGCCGATCAGCGCCCACGGAGGGAAGACATACAGAAGCCCGGACGTCGGCCACGGCTGAATGAGAGCGTCGAGCCCTTCGGACATTCGCTCCCGCCGTCTGCTGAAGAAGCGACTCGTCTTGGCCGTCTGGAAGGTCGCCATGAGATCCATGATGGGCGGACCCCACCGCCGCACTATTTGCGCATACACCTGTGGATTTAACTCCCACTCTCCGGGGTCCACTCGCACTCTGCTGAGAAAGTCGGCCTGGACATTTTCCGCGCCCGCTATGTGCGCCGCTGAGATTGCCGGCAGACGAGTCTCCACCCAACTGAACAAGGCTGTCGCCTCTGTTTCCAGGGCCACACTCCCTGTGCCCCCTTGGCGATTGATGTAAGCCACCGTGGTCGCATTGTCTGACCAGACCCGGACAGGTCGACCCCGGACCAGTGGCTCCAGGGCCAATAGGGCTAGCCGCACCGCCCGAAGCTCGAGGCGGTTGATCGACCAAGACGCTTCCTGGGAGGACCACACCCCCTGAGTGAAGCGGGTCTCGCAGTGCGCTCCCCAACCGGCTAAGCTCGCATCCGTTGTGAGGGGAACCCACAGAGGAGGCTCCAAGGGAACCCCCCGCGTCAGATTCTCGGGAGAGAGCCACCAACGGAGCGAAAGACGCACCGCCTTCGGGCAGGGCAGTCTCTTGTTCAAGGAGTCGCACTGGTTGGACCACTGGCGAAGGAGTGCCCTCTGCAGCGGGCGCATGTGGAACCGCGCCCACGGTACCACCTCCAAAGTCGCCGCCATCGTTCCGAGAAGCCTCAGGTACCACCACGCCGACGGAGCGGGCATGCCCCGAAAGAGTCGGACAAGAGCCCGCAACGCCCGGACGCGGCGTTCGGGGAGGCACACCAGCCCCCGGGCGGTGTCGAAGCGCACCCCCAGATACTCGAGGTCCTGCGTGGGACGCAGACAACTCTTTCGTTCGTTCACCACCCAGCCGAGAGAGACCGCAGCAGAGCCACTACCCTGCTCGTGACTCGCAAGCACTCCCGACTGGACTTTGCCCGAATCAGCCAGTCGTCGAGATATGGATGGACCAAGATGCCCTCCTTGCGCAAGGCCGCCGCAACGACCACCATCACCTTTGTGAAGGTGCGCGGAGCCGTGGCTAAGCCGAACGGCATGGCCCGGAACTGGAAGTGGCCCCACGGAAACGCAAAGCGGAGAAACCGCTGATGAGATGGATGTATCGGGATGTGCAATGAGGCCTCTGTAAGATCGAGGGACGTTAAAAACTCCCCCTGTCGCACTGCTACAATGACTGACCGCAGAGTTTCCATACGGAAGTGCGGCACCCTGAGCGCGCGATTGACGCCTTTGAGAGCCAAGATCGGACGCAGAGAATCTCCCTTTTTGGGGACCACAAAATAGATGGAGTAACGACCGGCACCTCTTTCCAAGGGAGGAACCGGGACCACCGCTCCCAGTGCTAACAACCGAGCCAGGGTCACGCGGATGTCCCGCGTCTTTTGTTCGCCCCTGCTGGGCGACAGAACAAAGGCATCCGGAAGCGGGGATGCAAATTCCAGAGCATAACCCTCTTCTATAATCTGTAGCACCCAGCGATCTGACGTAATTTGGGCCCAAGACGGAAGAAAGTCGTGCAAACGACCCCCGATAATTGGGCCTCCCTCCAGAGCCCGCCTCGCGTCATTGTGGCTTGCGCCCAAAGGAAGACGCCGAGGGAGAGGCGGCTCCGGAGAAGCCTCTGCCGGCCCCTCTGAAACCACGAAATCCCTGATTACGGGCTCCAAACCGGCCCCGTTGCGAGGCCCACAGGCGGGAGGACCGAAACCTGCGCTGATCCCGAAAGGACCCCCGCGCCGAGGCAGAGGACCTGTTGGCCCTTGGCCTATCCTCCGGAAGCCGGCCCCCTTTGGACTCACCGAGCTCCTTTACCAGTTTCTCGAGAGCCTCCCCAAATAACAATCTGCCCTTAAAGGGCAGTTTACCGAGGCGGGACTTGGAAGAACCGTCAGCCGCCCAGTTGCGCAACCATAGGGACCGGCGCGCTGCCACCGCGGACGCCATACTATTAGCCAATGCGCGGATTAAATCATAAAACAGATCCGCCAAGTAGGCCGATCCGGACTCCAGCCGGGTAACCTCCAACAGGCCTTGCTGGTCTAAGCCGGGGCTCGAGCGCAAGCGCTGCGACCACCGCAGACACGAGCGAGCCACACAAGCCCCGCAAATAGAGGCTTGCAATGACACGGCATCCGTATCGAAGGTTTGCTTCAGCAAATTATCAATCTTCTTATCCTGCCCGTCCTTGAGGGCCGCCGCCCCCTCAACCGGGATGGTGGTTTTCTTGGTCACTGCGGAAAACCGCTGCATCCACTCGCGGAGAGACTTAAACAAGTCCCTGTCCTTGTCGGCGAGGGGATAAAGCCGATTCATGGTCCGAATCCCCTTCAAACCGGATTCCGGGTGCTCCCACTCCGCCTGTATCATCTGTTCCACCACGCGGTGGACGGGAGAAAAACCACCTGGGCATCCCTGACGGCCTGAATGAGAGGATCCTCCAGACCCTCTTCCTCCAGGGACCGCACTGCCGAAAGAAAGGTTAAGTGCCTGAAGGGACTCCGTAACCAGAGGAACCAGCTCGTCCTTCCGAAACACCCGAATGATCCGAGCCTGATCCTCCGGCTCTGGGATCTCCCCATCCTCCAATTCCTCCGCTTCGGTCTCAGGATCGCCCTCCGCCTCGGAATCCAGAAGCCCCAGGGCGTCCTGCTCCTGTTCCCCCAACCGGAGCCGCTTGACCCCGGGTGGAGAGGAACGCTGAGCCACCCCAGTGACCCCCAAGGGGAGAGAGGGGGGCCCAACCTCCAGCCACTGGCCGGACCTGCTCAAGTGGAAAGCCTGATGCATGAGGAGAACAAAATCAGGGGAGAATTCCATAGGTGGGACAACTATAGCCCCCTGCTGGAGCGCAGCCACCGACCCACTGGCCGGTGGAACCGACCCAGACTGAGGATGCTCGGAGAAAGGACACTGTCCCCTGAAGTAGAAGCATCCCCAGGGGTAGCCTGCTCCTGGACATGCACAGAGTGTTCCAGCTCTGCGGGCACTGCAGCGCAGCCCCTGCAGATGCCAGAGTCAGTCCCTGCCGCTCTGCGGGACCCACAAATCACACATTGGGGTTTGGAAGCCATCCCAAGACCACCTCTGCCCAGCGGGATAGAAGGGAACAGTCACAGAGAAGCCCACACCACAGGGGCAATCTCATGCAAATCAGTCCCGGTTTAATAATAAAACGTTTTTTTTTTTTTTTTTTGCAAGAAACAAACACACTCCCCAGACTCCCAGGGGTGCCCTGAGCAAAATCGCCAGCAAAAGGAACCCCAAAAACCCCAGGGGAACCTGTGAAAAAGTGATCAAAAGTGCCTCTAAAAGCACAATTTATAAATCCAAAATGGCCACCGCACTTTTTCACCCGCGGTAAAAAACGGCGCGAAAATACAAAGACAAATAAATAATATGTAAAAGAAAGAAAACGACCCTCAGATACAGGGCAAACAATCAAATTTAGGAAAAATTGCCAAATGGGCTCAGGAGAGCCTACAGAAACGCTGGCAGCTCTGACAAAAGAGCACTGCTCACAAATACAGACATAAAATGAAAACTCCTACCAGCTCAGGAACAGCAAGGACACAGCCAACTTCACCCAGTGTCAGCCACTGCTGTATCAGGTATGGCTTTTCCCCGTACAGTCAAGGGGAAGCTCACCCAAGGCTGATAAAATTAGCCAGGCAAGAAGACAGAAGCCTGCAGGTCTGACTTCCTCCCAAGTCTCCTGTGCCAAAGCACTAGAGAGGCATATTTCTTTCTCTTTTCCTTTTAAAGATACAGCTAGCTATTAAATAAATAGCAAATAAATGTCCCAAAAACAAACCCTAAAAGACTAACTAACAAGTGTTGCTCCTTCAAGAGTCACTCAGTGTGCCCAGCAAGGGCACAGACGTCTTCAAGCTGCAAGAGACTGGACACACTGGGGGGCTTCTGGGAGCTCCTGCTGGATATGTACTACAGAAGATTTGATTGGTCCAGTCTCCAGGCTGCAGTAGAAGGTGCACTACCCGATTGTGGAGGACTAAACTGGATATCCGCACAGGAAAAAGCAATTATCCCAAGCAGTTCTTAATGCCAGCTAACAATCATTTAGTGGCCTTTTTTTTTAAAACTAAAGTCTGCTATGTTTTTGTACTTAACATGCGTTACCAACACTTTTAAAATGCAAAGCCTCTGTGTCAGTTGTGGGGCGTGATCAGTGTGTTCCCAGCAGCTAACCTGTGCCACTAATGCGCACTGCAGTAAGGTGGGTTCACTTAACATCCACAGAGGTGTTAAGTGAACGTGTGTTAAGAGCCATGTTGCCACTGAGCATGTGGCAGATTAACATGTGTTTTAGCGCGCGGTGACTGGCATGCTCCTGTGTTCGTGTTCCCAGATGACAGTTGCTGTGCATTAAAATGCACATTAGCCGGCTAATGGGCTTTACTAAAAGGGCCTTAGTGTGATAGTATCTATTCAATCAGTATATTCATCTGGCTATCAAACAGTGTGGCAAGACTTGACAAATCTTGGAGTGTGGAGGAGTAGTTTAATGTTTAAAGCACTGGCTTTGGGACCAAGAGACCAGGGTTCAGTTCCTACTAGCACGCCGTGTGGCCTTGGGCAAGTCACTTAAACCTCCATTGCCTCAGAAGAATTTAAGTTATCAATGTCCCTGTTTAATGTACGTTACCAAGTTTAAGTTACAATGTAAACATTTTGACTAAAATGATGAAGCAGTATAAAAAAAACATTAAATAAATAAATCTTCTAACAAAGTTGACTGTAATCTGTAGGGAACAAGGATGAGTATGAGGCTTACATAAGAAGTCCTAAATAACTAGTTAAAACAAAATTCCAAGAGTGATTACAGTGGATTTATTCATCATTCTGCAGGTTATCTGTTATTTCTTTTTCTTTGCTACCAGTTACCATTTCAAACTGAAGATGCAAAATACTGGGGATGTTTTGTGCAACAAGAACTGTTTTTATTTGTTTTTCTATGACTGAAGTTTTCTGCAAGGATTTTGTCACTATTTTGCTTTGCTGTGCAGTTATCTGTATTCAATTTTTTTTAGCAATTTTGAAGAGTCTTGTCTGAAGAGCTAAGGATTAATTTCTCATTTACAGATGCAGGCTTAGAGGTATAAAATGTCTTAAATACATAAAAGGTTTTTTAAAATTATTTAAGCACTTGGACTACAAAGATTGTAAACAAAATAAGTTATCATAATGTTCTTATCTGTCATTAAAATTATTTTGAACTACTTATCAAAGCTGGTTGGCAAATCTGATAGACAAATGGATTTAATCAGCACCTCTAGTCACATTTCTGTAACAATGGACACCAGAACTTCTTTTATCCCCCCACTTGGCCCATCAGTTTCTTCCTGCTCTTCAATTAGAACTGCCTTATCGCCATGAATTCTCATGTGTCAATACGGATGTTTTTTTTAATGCCCTATGTGGTATGCTTCTAAATAAATCCATCCATTACAGTGACAGTCAGCTGAAGTCCTTCTCCTGCCCCCAGGTAGCCCCCCCCCCCAACTCAACAGAAGCCCTTTGCCAGCCTCCGACTCACCAACAGCCCTTCACCTGCCTCTTGACTCTTTTGCCCAATCAAAGCAACACAGCCACGGGAGCATTTCTGTTTAGTTCCTGCAGCTGTGCTAGCTTCTGATGCCGACATCACGCTTTTCCTGTCAGAACAGAAAGCACTTCTGTTGATATTTTAAAAAGCATAGTGCTGGCATCAGAAGCTAGCACAGCTGCCGGAGCAAAAAGCGTAGTTACTCACCTGTAACAGGTGTTCTCCAGGAGCAGCAGGAATCAGTCCTCACATATGGGTGACGTCGGCGCCGACGGAGCCCTCGCGGAACAATTTTCCCCAGCTTTCAAAGAAAGCCTTTGGGAATTGCAGCGCGCATGCGCGGTCGCCTTCCCGCCCAAAGGTGCCATCTTGGCCAGTCTGATGACATAGCTAAAAGACAGCATAAAAATGTGCAAAAAAACTCTACGCAGATGATTGCAACTCCACGGGGAGGAGGGAGGGTTGTGAGGACTGATTCCTGCTGCTCCTGGAGAACACCTGTTACAGGTGAGTAACTACGCTTTCTCCAGGACCAAGCAGGAAGTCAGTCCTCACATATGGGACTCCCAAGCTTAAGGCTACCGGAGACCCTAAGCACAAAAATGAGCTCCCTCTAGCTCAGCGGCACAGAAGGAAGGAATCTTCACTGAATTATTACCCACCGGTAGCCCCCATCCGGGATGGAGGGTAGGAGTTGCTCAAACCTCGAAGAGATTTCGGAGGACTGCCTGTCCGAAAGCACTGTCCCTACGGGACTCCCTCTCGAGACAGTAATGGACCGCAAAAGTCTGGCTCGAAGACCAAGTAGCGGCCCGGCAGATGTCTGCCAGCGGAAACAGAGCGGAGGTAAAGCCACTGACGTTGCCTTCGCCCGAACACATGAGCCGTGACCCGACCCTCTAAGGAGAGTCCGGCTGCCCCATAAGCCCAAGCGATACAGTCAGCGACCCAGATGGACAGAGTACGCTTGGAGACCGGGAGCCCCAATTTATTGGGGTCAAACAACACAAAGAGCTGAGCCGCTTTCCGGTGCTCCCGCGTACGGTCAAGGTAGAGGTTCAACGCCCTTCTACAGTCCAGGGTATGCAGGACTCGTTCAGCTCGGCTGGAGTGAGGCCTGGGAAAGAAGGTTGGAAGCACCACTTCCTGATTCATGTGAAAAGGGGAGACAACCTTTGGAAGAAATTTCGGGTGAGTCCGTAGGACTACCCTATTCTTGTAGATCCGAGTGTAAGGGGGATCAGACACGAGGGCCTGCAATTCACTTACACGCCGAGCGGAAGTGAGGGCTATGAGGAATAAGGTTTTCCAAGAAAGAAAACGCAAAGAACAGGTAGCCATTGGTTCAAAAGGCGGACAGGTGATCCGCTGTAACACCACATTCAGATCCCAGTCTGGCGCCGGAGGGCGCAGAGGCGGTTTAAGTAGGAGGAGACCTCGGGAGGAAACCGCGCCACGAGAGGGTCGCTGGAAAGAGGTCTGCCATCCACCGGCACGTGATGCGCTGAAAGAGCACTAAGGTGGACTTTAACAGAGTTGGACTTAAGTCCCAGATTAGAGAGAGAGAGCAAGTACTGCAAGATCACCGACACCGAGCAGGAGAAGGGATCCTGAGACTGCTGGGCACACCAGACGGAGAAGCGGCGCCATTTAAGGGCATAGCATTTGCGGGTCGAAGGCCTCCGAGAAGCTAGGACGACCTCCTCCACCTCCGCCGGCAGGAGAAGGGGAGCAAGAACTACCCTTTCAGCAGCCAGGCCATTAGATTGAGAGATCTGAGGTTGGGGTGCAGCAGAGACCCCTGATCCTGTGTGAGGAGATCCGGTTGAAACCCCAGAGGGAACGGATCCTCCACCGCCAACTGGAGCAGGAGTGGAAACCACGGCTGTCTGGGCCAGCGAGGAGCCACCAGGATCATGGAAGCTTTGTCTCGGAGAACCTTGAAAAGAGTCCGAGAGACTAGCGGGATGGGAGGGAACGCGTACAGAAGGCCCTCCGACCAAGAAAGCAGAAACGCATCCGCCGCCATTCGGAGGGGATGTGGCTGATGAGAGCAGAAGCGAGGAAGCTGCCGGTTGAGAGGACTGGCAAACAGATCAACAGTGGGGAGCCCCCACATTAGAAAGAGTTCCCGGACTACCAAGGGATCCAGACGCCACTCGTGCGGCTGGAGCACCCTGCTGAGTTTGTCCGCCAGGCAATTCTCCTGGCCTGGGAGATAAACTGCTTTGAGAAGGATGCCGTGATTGACGGCCCAAGAGCAGAGCTTCTGAGCTTCTCGGCAGAGAAGGAAGGAGCCTGTGCCCCCTTGTTTGTTCACGTAGAACATGGCCACTTGATTGTCCGTCTGGACCAGGACGGACTGGTGAGCAGTCAGGTGGGAGAGAGCCTTGAGCGCCAGACGGATTGCTCTGAGCTCCAGGAAGTTGATCTGTTGGGCAGATTCCCACTCGGTCCAGAGACCCTGAGTACAGGCCCCTTGGCAATGTGCTCCCCAACCCAGGAGTGAGGCATCGGTCGTCAGCACCCGAGCCGGCTGAGGAGGCTGAAAAGGCATTCCGAGCACGAGGTTCGGCCGATGAAGCCACCACCGTAGGGACGATGCCATCGGCTCGGAGACGCGCACTAAGTCGGCCAGACCGCCGGTGGCTTGTTTCCACTGCTTGCGAAGGCACCACTGAACCGGCCGCATATTCAGGCGGGCATTGGGGATCACGTGGACAGTGGAAGCCATATGGCCGAGAAGTCTCAGGAAGCGCCTGGCGGAGACCAGGGACTGGCTTCGAAAACGGCCGGCTAGGTCCACGAGCCGTTGAGCTCTGTCGAGCGGCAGGAAAGCCCGTGCCTGAGGGGTGTGCAGCCTTGCGCCGATGAACTCGAGATCCTGTGAGGGGAGCAGAGTGGACTTTGCGAAGTTTATGACAAAGCCTAAGTACTGCAGAAGAGTCACCGTGCGCTGAGAGGCAATGGTGACCTCCTGAGAGGACGCTGCTCTGATGAGCCAGTCGTCTAGGTACGGAAAGACGAAGAGGCCGTGAAGCCGGAGATAGGCCGCCACCACCGCGAGGCATTTTGTGAAGACTCGCGGCGCGGAGGACAGGCCGAAGAGTAGCACCCTGTACTGATAGTGGTTCCCGGCCACCACAAACCTTAGGTACTGGCGGTGGCTGGGGTGGATGAGGATGTGCGTGTAGGCATCCTTTAGATCCAAGGGGCATAGCCAATCTCCCTGCTGGAGGTAGGGCAGAAGGATTCCAAGGGTAAGCATCTTGAACTTCTCCCGCACAAGGAACCTGTTGAGGTTGCGCAGGTCCAGGATGGGTCTGAGGCCCCCTGTCCTTTTCGGTACTAGGAAATACCGGGAATAGAAGCCTTGACCGCGCAGGTGGTGGGGAACCGGTTCCACCGCCTGCTCCTGAAAGAGACCTGCCAACTCCTGAAGGAGTAAATCCCTGAGCAGGGGAAGTCGTGGAGGTTCCCCCGGGAAATAGGAGGGAGGGACCTGGTGGAAGTGTAGGAGGTATCCTTCTCTTACGACTTGAAGTACCCAGGCATCTGACGTGATGCTGGACCACCTGTGGGCGAAGTGAACCAGGCGGCCTCCGGTGCTTGGAGGAGCCCGCCGAGGGGGAGAGGCTATGCTGAAGTAGTCAAAAACCCCCACCCTGCTGAGCAGGGGCCTGTGGTGCAGGCTTGGGGGCCTGCTGCCTACGGGAGCCGTTACCCCGTCCCTTGGCCTGCTGGCCCTGTTGGGGAGCTGCGGAGGCCTGATACAGAGGGTAGTGTTTATAGTCTTGACGGACTGGAAAGGGGGGCTGTTACTTCTGGAGAGAAATCTGAAATTGTGAGTATATACTTCTGGGAATTTTTCTGAAAGGAATTGTTTTTCTTTTAAAGCTAATTAATCTGTGAACCCACTATTTTTTTTGTTAAATCAGTCAGGGCCTAGTAGCAACAGTTTAAGATTCAATTTAACAACACAGAAGAGAACTTTCTGGTTACCTTTCATACCCAGTAGACAGCTGTAGTTTAAATTTCATAGTCACTCAGGGCCTAGCATCAGCAAAGTACTTTTAGTTTCAAATTAAAACACAGAAGAGAGCTTTCTGGTTAAATTTAGAATCCAGCAGAGAGCTTGTAGTTTAAATTTCATAATAGGTTAGAGCCTAGTAGCAGCAAAGAGCTATAATTTAAATCAAATCAGAATATAGTTTTCCTCAGCAGCACAGGACAAGGTACTGTGTAGCAGCCCTTTTTTAATAAGTGTTATATCCCTCCCTCCCTCCCCACACCCACCCTCCCCTGGGAAAATCACAGCTTTATAGGTACTTGCACAACTTAAAAGACAGGAGGTGCTCTCAGGTGAAGCTCATTACCCAAATCAGTCATACACCAAGGACCTGAGATTAATTAAGCTTCAGGTGAACAAGGTATATTAAACTTCTTAGGTACAGTTTTAGTGGTATAAATATCCATTGCACCCTTTAGTACATATAGAACTTAAAGATCTAAACACAAACTTAAAACTAAGATGCAGACAGCAGTCCAGCAGCGGGATGTGGGCTTTCCAGTCTTTTGCATTGAGTGTCACATGTATGATTTTCTCCCAGCTGGTGAGAGGTCTTACGTGTGCACTAGGTGCAAGGAGCTCTCTGCTCTCAGGGAACAAGTCCGTTCTCTAGAGGCTAGAGTAGCAGACTTGGAAAACATAAGACAGACAGAGAGGTACATAGACGAGACCTACAGGGATATAGTCCTGAAGTCCCACCTCCAGTCTGGCAGCATCCCTGTTGCCATGGAGGAGAGAGGTCACGTGACAGGAGAGCATCACCCTGGTGTGGCAGGAAGTGATCCTGTAACTAGGACCTGTCCTCAAGGTGATGTAAACCCCTCTCGCACCGAGGAGGTTTCTCCAGGGCCAAGTGCCCATGCGGGAAGGGTTAGGACAGCAGTTATAGTTGGTGATTCGATCATTAGGCATGTAGATAGCTGGGTGGCTGGTGGACGTGAGGATCGCCTGGTAACATGCCTGCCTGGTGCGAAGGTAGCGGACCTCACACGCCACCTAGATAAGGTCTTAGATAGTGCTGGGGAGGAGTCTGCTGTCTTGGTACATGTTGGTACCAATGACATAGGAAAATGTGGTAGGGAGGTTCTGGAAGCTAAATTTAGGCTTTTAGGTAGGAAGTTGAAATCCAGAACTTCCAGGGTAGCGTTCTCCGAAATGCTTCCCGTTCCACGCGCTGGACCCAATAGGCAGGCAGAGCTCCGGAGTCTCAATGCGTGGATGAGACAATGGTGCAGAGATGAGGGGTTCGGATTTGTTAGGAACTGGGGAACATTCTGGGGAAAGGAGGGGCTCTTCCGAAGGGATGGGCTTCACCTTAACCGGGATGGAACCAGGCTGCTGGCATTAACCTTTAAAAAGGAGATAGAGCAGCTTTTAAACTAGATAATAGGGGAAAGCCGACAGTCGCCCAAGAGCGCATGGTTCGGAAGAATGTATCCTTGAAGGATACTACAAAAAGCAGAGAGGTTCCAAAAAAGAGTAAAGTAGCCCAAATGCCCTCGAGTATGGAGCAGACAGAACTTAAAGATCCCAAATTACCCATGTCTACCAATAGCCAAATTAATATGAATAAAATACAGTCTCTAAAATGCTTGTATGCAAATGCTAGAAGTCTACAAAACAAGATGGGAGAGTTAGAATATATAGCACTAAACGAGAGGTTAGATATGATTGGAATATCAGAGACATGGTGGAAGGAGGACAACCAGTGGGACACTGTGATACCTGGGTACAAACTATATCGAAATGATAGAGCTGATCAAATTGGTGGAGGGGTTGCGCTCTATGTTAGAGAGGGCATTGAGTCAGAAAGGATTAAAGTTTTGCAAGAAACAAAATTTGCTGTAGAATCTCTATGGATTGAAATTCCATGTAAAAAGGGGAAGGCGATGGCAGTGGGGGTGTACTATCGTCCGCCTGGCCAGAATGAACAAATGGATGATGAAATGCTCAAAGAAATCAAGGAAGCTAGCAAAAGTTACAGTGCAGTAATAATAATGGGTGATTTCAATTACCCCGGCATCGACTGGGTCAGTGTCACAACAGGACATGCTAGGGAGATAAAGTTCCTAGATGAAATAAATGACTGCTTCTTGGAGCAGCTGGCTCATGAACCGACCAGAGGGGAAGCAATATTAGACCTAGTCCTTAGTGGAACACCAGATGTAGTGCAAGAGATAAGGGTGTTGGGGCCACTTGGCAATAGTGATCATAGCATGATCGCCTTTGATTTAATTAGTGGAGGAGGGATAGTAAGGAAATCCACAGTACTACCCCTTAACTTTCGAAAGGGAGACTATGATAGAATGAGGAAAACAGTTAAGAAAAAACTAAAAGGAGCAGTTGCAAAGGTTAAAGACGTACATCAAGCTTGGGTGTTGTTGAAAAATACTATCTTGGAAGCCCAGACCAGCTGTATTCCACGCTTTAAGAAAAGTGGAAGGAAGTCCAAAAAATTGCCAGCATGGTTGAAAGCTGAGGTCAGAGAGGCTGTTGTTGCCAAAAAAGCATCTTTCAAGAAATGGAAAAAAGAGCCAAATGATGAAACCTGGAAACAGCACAAGCACTGGCAAGTCAAATGCAAGGCATTGATAAGGCAGGCAAAGAGAGAATTTGAGAAGAAGCTTGCTGCGGAAGCAAAAACGCGAAATAAAGACCTTTTCAAGTACATTCGTAGCAAAAAAACCCGTGAGAGAGTCAGTTGGTCCATTAGATGATAAAGGGGTTAAAGGAGCACTAAGAGGCGACAAGGCGATAGCGGAGAGACTGAATGAATTCTTTGCTTCGGTCTTTACTGAGGAAGATGTAGGGATGTTACCCACGACTGAAGTGGTATTTAAAGGTGTGGAAGAATTGAAGGAAATATCGATACATCGGGAAGATGTCCTACAACTATTAGATAAACTGAAGAGTAGCAAATCACCTGGGCCGGATGGTATACATCCAAGGGTGTTGAAAGAACTGAAATTTGAGATTGCAGACCTGCTATCAGTAATCTGTGAACTATCATTAAAATCATCTCTAATACCTGAGGATTGGAGGATCGCCAATGTAACACCAATTTTTAAAAAGGGTTCGAGGGGTGATCCGGGAAACTACAGACCGGTGAGCCTGACATCAGTACCGGGAAAAATGGTAGAAACCATCATAAAGAATAAAATTACTCAGCATATAGATAGTCATGACCTAATGGGAGACAGCCAACATGGCTTTAGACAAGGAAGATCTTGTCTTACTAATCTGTTATGTTTTTTTGAAGGAGTGAATAAACAGGTGGACAAAGGTGAGTCGGTTGATATTGTGTATCTGGACTTTCAGAAAGCCTTTGACAAGGTCCCTCATGAGAGACTTTTGGCAAAACTAAAGAGTCATGGGATAGGAGGCAGTGTACTACTGTGGATCAGGAACTGGTTAAAAGATAGAAAGCAGAGGGGGTAGGGCTAAATGGCCAATTTTCCCAATGGAGAAAGGTGAATAGTGGTGTACCCCAGGGATCTGTGCTGGGTCCGCTGCTTTTTGACATATTCATAAATGACCTGGAAAGTGGAATAACGAGTGAGGTTATCAAATTTGCTGATGACACAAAACTATTTAAAGTTGTTAAAACCCAGGAGGATTGTGGAAAATTGCAAGAGGATCTTGATAAATTGGAAGACTGGGCATCAAAATGGCAGATGAAATTTAATGTGGAGAAGTGCAAGGTTATGCACCTAGGGAAGAACAACCCAAACTATGGTTACACGATGCAAGGTTCCACATTAGGAACCACCACCCAAGAAAAAGATTTAGGCGTCCTTGTGGATACCATGTTAAAACCCTCGGCCCAGTGTGCAGCGGCGGCCAAGAGAGCAAATAGAATGCTAGGTATGATAAGGAAAGGAATGGAAAATAAAACAAAAGATATTATAATGCCTCTATATCGTTCCATGGTGAGACCGCACCTTGAATACTGTGTGCAATTCTGGTCGCCGTATCTTAAAAAGGATATAGCAATTTTAGAAAAGGTTCAGAGAAGAGCCACCAAAATGGTAAAGGGGATGGAAGGCTACTCCTATGAAGAAAGGCTAAAAAGGTTGGGGCTCTTTAACCTGGAAAAGAGACGGCTGAGGGGAGATATGATAGAAGTCTATAAATTAATGAACGGAGTGGAACGGGTAAACGTAGATCGATTGTTTACCTTATCAGAATATAGAAAGACTAGGGGACATGCAATGAAGCTACAGGGTAAACTAAGACTAATAAAAGAAAATATTTTTTCACTCAACGTGTAATCAAACTCTGGAATTTGTTACCGGAGGATGTAGTAAAGGCTGTTAGTGTAGCTGGGTTTAAAAAAGGTTTGGACAAGTTCCTGGAGGAAAGGTCCATAGACCATTATTAAGAAGGGACCCAGGATATCAATGCTTGAACCAATACAAGCATTGTGGAACTTGTGTCCCTTGGGGAAACTGCTAGGTACGTATGACCTAGATTGGCCACTGTTGGAAACAGAATACTGGGCTTGATGGACCTTGGTCTGACCCAGTATGGCATATCTTATGTTCTTATAGGCAGCCGCCTTCCTCGGGTAAAAGGCCTTCTTTCCCGAGCCCTTCTTTTTCTGGGAAGGGGCGGAGGTCTTCCTAGAAAGCCGAGTCCTGGTGACAGTCTCCGTCTCGAGTTGTGCAGCCTTTTCAGCCATGGGCTTGCCAAAGAGGTTCTCACCCCTGCAGGGGACATCGACCAACTTGTCCTGTACCCAAGGCTCAAGATCAGATGACTGAAGCCAAGCTTGTCGGCGGGCAGCGATGCCAGCTGCGGCCACACGAGCCGATGCTTCGAAGCCATCATAGGCTGCTCGGGACATGAATTTGGAGCAATCCCGAATACCAGTTGTCAAGGCCAGGAATCTCCGCAAAGGTTTCTCGGACAGTCCAGCGGAGAACCTGGCTAACTCTTTAGCCAGGTCTCGGAGGTACATGCCCATGTACAGCTGGTAGGTCTGGACACGACAAGCGAGCATAGAGCCCTGGAAACACTTCTTGCCAAGGCCATCCAGGGTACGGGCCTCCCTGCCGGGAGGCACCGAGGAGTGCATCTTCTGGCTCTTAAGCCTGTGCATGGCCGATTCCACTACCATGGAATGGTGTGGCAGCTGTGCTTTTTGGAAGCCAGGGCTCTTGCGGACTCGATAGATGGAATCGACCCGCTTGCTCAACACCGGCGAGGAGGCCGGACTCTCCCACATGCGGAAGAGTAGTCGCTCCAGCATGGGAGGAACCGGTACAGTAAAGTGCTCTCGGGCGGGAGAGTCATACTGAAGGGCGTCGAGCTCCTCGGCTCGAGGCTCCTCCTCCGGATCCGCAGGGAAGGCCAAAGCCTTGGCCATGTCCCTGACGAAGTCCGAAAACCGGGCATCCTCCGGTGGGGACAGCTTCCGAGGCTCGGACTCAGGTGAGTCCGATGGGACACACCGAGTCCGAAAGGAATCAGGTGACTCCTCCTCTTCAGACTCCCAGGCCGACTCCGAGGAGGAATCGGTGGGGTCGACTCGGGCGGGCGGCGGCGCCTGCCGCCCCGACGCCGAGGGAGTCGGCGTCGACGACCTCGGTCCCGAACGGGAGGCCGAGGGTGACCTCGACCGAGGATCGACTCGAGCCCGCATGGACTCGAGGATCGGCTCGGTCTCCGGGGTCGACTTAGACGTCGACGTCCCGGCGGTCGGGGCAGCGGCGCCAGCCAGGCTGGCGATCAGTGCCCGCTGCTGGTCCATGAAGGCAGATAGTCTGCACTCCAAGGCCGTCAGCCTGAGTCCGACCTCAGGCGACCCAGCAGTCCCCGACTCGGGCCCCGACGGCGTCGGGCCCGACGTCGGACCTCTCGGAGGCGAGTCCAGAAGGACCACAGGACTTACCCGGGCAGGGATCTCAGACTCCAGGCGAGGTCGCTTCGAGAGGTGCTCCGTCTCCAACGAGCCGGGGCGGCTATCGGGACTATGCGACCTGGCCCTCGCGGAGCCAGGAGCGTCCACCGACGCCGCCCTCGCGGCCTTGTTCGTCCGTCGATGGTCCCCGGAGGGAGAACCCCTGTCGGAGGAGCTTTGGCGACGGTCAGAGCTGGAGCCTCTGGACGCCGAGGCCTCCGACGAGGTCCGGGTGCGGCTGGGGTCAGCGAAGATTCTATCCCGCTGATGCCGCCGACTTCTCAACGCCTTGGAGGACATTTTGCCACAGGGTCCACAGATCATTTCATCATGATCCGGTCCCAGGCAACGGAGGCAATTATCGTGTGAGTCAGTAAGTGACATATTTCTGTCACACTGACCACAGCGTTTGAAACCACTGGCAGCCATCGGGGGAAAAAGGGCCCCTGCAAGGTCAAATGACCGGGCTGCCAGCGAAAAACCGAAAACGAAACTGACCAAAAATCAGAAAAACCGAAAAAGAAGAAGGACTCGCAACGGCGTCGCGAGTCCGGGCAGGAAAACGACCGGCGTCGAACCCGAAGGGAAAAACGAGAAAAAACTCACGAAAATCAACTTTTTTGCGGGGACAAGACGGGGACGTCTGTAGGGCTCCGCGGAAAAAAGAAGACTGGCCAAGATGGCACCTTTGGGCGGGAAGGCGACCGCGCATGCGCGCTGCAATTCCCAAAGGCTTTCTTTGAAAGCTGGGGAAAATTGTTCCGCGAGGGCTCCGTCGGCGCCGACGTCACCCATATGTGAGGACTGACTTCCTGCTTGGTCCTGGAGAACAGAAATGCTCCTGCAGCTGCGTTACTGCTAACATTTAGACAGAAGGTGCTCTTAAAGTTTGTGCGCCTGAATTTGCCTCACTGTGACTCACCTGTGCCAGCGTAGAATTCTGCACAGCAAATACAAACTTCTGTGAAGGCGGGGAATTCTATGCAAATTCTAAGTATCACTGTTGTGTGGCAAACTCACCCCCATCTAGGAGCCATGAATGTGACCTCAACAAAATTCCTAGGTATCTGGGCAATAAGGGAAACAGCCTGACCCGGGAATCACATCCGGATCCAATACTGCCATGCAGCCAATGGGCTAAACCTAGGATGATTTTTGTTTTAAACTGTCAAATTAAAATGTTAAATTAAAATTTAAAAAATGTATAAAAATGTTAATACTGTTGCGTTAAAACTTTCCCAATATGAAACACTATCTTTACTAAGCATGCAAGTATAGATCAGTAGAAATATGGAAATTCAGGCATACTTTATCACTTTCTGGCTACGTTCATCATTGTCCTCACGTTTCTTCTTAAACATTGTATCCAACTTGACGATTTTCTCTTTCCTTTGATTGACATTTCTTTTTAAGAGTAGTTCTTCACTTGCTAAACTCTTCATTTCATTGTTGTCATTTGCAATCTGTTCCTCCTCATTCCTCATCTAGGATATAGGGAAAACATTACACAAAATGTAAACGGTGCTACTAATACAACAGATTATATGAAATGGGCAGAGCGCCACCTGCTGGTCGAACGCCAAAAGAACTTCAGCAACTTTTGCAATCTTGCCACTCCTTCAAAGACACCACCTTCTTCCCAACAGTAGTTCAAATCAGTAGTCCATAACTGGAAGGAAATTTACTAGGCAGTACTTGCTAAATACTAACACTGCTTTCAGCATACATAAAGTGGGTTGGTCTAGACTGGTGTGAGGTGTCAAAATAACTATTATAGATAGCATAGTTAATCGCCTGTAGCATGTGTTCTCTGTGGACACCAGGAATAAGTCCTTACATATGAGTGATGTTACTGAGCCCTGCACAGGAATGCTCCCCAGCTTCCATTAGAAGCTTTTGGGAGGCTCCAGCGCACATGCACACCTGCCTTCCCGCCTGCCATAGCACCATCTTCTCCAGAAAAATATCAGAGCTGTAGCCAAACAACTCCTCGGGGAGGCGGGGGGTTGTAAGGACTTATTCCTGTTGTCCATGAAGAATACCTGCTACAGGTGAGTAACTACCTTTTCTCCGTGGACAAGAAGGAAGTAACTCTCACATGTGGGACTCCAAAGCTACAAGCTATGAAAAACCCAACAGGGCAACAGAACAGCATGGGTAGTCCCCCTAGGGGGCTCAACTGATTCAGCATCCTCAGCCTACATCTTCACCAAGGAATTTACTTTTTGGTAGCCTGGACGGACAGAAGGGAAGGAGGTGGAACCTAATTCCCAAAGAGATGCCGGAGTACAGCTTGGCTGAAGTTGTTGTGGTGCCTGGAATCACCATCCAGACAGTAATGAGCTGTGAATGTGTGGCCTGAAGAACACATTGCAGCCCTGCAGATCTCCTCCATGACAAATGAGTGCAAGCTGGCCACCGATGCCGCCTTGGCTTAGACGTTGTGAACCATGACATGGCCATCAAAAATCAGGCCTGACTGAAAGAGACATAGTCAGCTAGCTAACAGTGTGTTTGGAAACTGTAGCCCCCAGCTTACTGGGATCAAAAGAGAAACAGCTGGGTGAACTTACAGTGGGCCTTCATCCGCTCATGGTAGAAGGCCAAGGCTCGCTTGTAGTCCAACATGTGCAACACCGCCTTCCCCCTATTGGCATGAGGCCTGGGGAAGAAAGGTAGCAGAACAACTGACTGAGGTGCAAAGCAGACACCACTTTTGGCAAGCAACCTGATGTACCGCTGATGAGCCACCAGGGCCTGGAGCTCACTGACATGGTGTGCTGAAGTGAACCAGGTCAGGAACTTCAGAAGGCAGAAAGCGAGAGGCTCAAAACAGCAGACAAGAGCTGAGCCAGAACCACATTAAGGTCCACCGCCAGGGACTTGAAAGGAGGCTTCGATAGGAGCAAGCCCTACATGAAGTGAACCACCAAGGGCTAAGCAGAGATGGACTGCTCATCCGAGCCGCGATATTAGGCATTGATCGTGCTCAGGTGGATCCTGATAGAACCGGACTTGAGACCCGAGTCTAATAGGTGAAAGAGGTACTCCAGCAACTGACCACTGTGCAGGAGAAGGGATCCAGGGCCTGATCAGCGCACCAAGAGAAGAACTTCCACCATTTAAATGCATAGGACCTGCACGTTGAAGCTTTGCGAGAGGTCAGAAGGACTTCTGGAACATTCTCTGGCAAGTTGAGCTCTGCGAGGACTCCCTGCTCAATATCCATGTCATGAGAGCCAGGGAACGGACATTGAGGTGTAGCAAGGTCCCATCCTCCTGAGAGATGAGTTCTGGGGCACAGCCCAACTGCAGAGGCTCCCGCCGGGTGAGCTGGAGCAGCAGGGGTAACCACGGCTACCTGGGCCAATATGGAGCGATGAGAATCATCATGCACTTGCAGCCTGAAGCTTCAGCAAAGTTTTAGTCACGAGCAGAATAGGAGGGTATGCAGATAGCAGGCCCAACCCCCAGTGTAAGAGGAAGTAATCAGACACCAGGCAGCCGCTGGACACAACCCTGGAGCAGAACAAGTCCACCTGGGTTTTGTGCGAAGTGGCAAACAGATCACAGGGGTGCCTCACTCCCGAAATATCTGCCCCACAACCTCCCTGTTGAGGGTCCACTCGTGTGGCTGGAGGATGTGGCTCAGTTGGTCCATAAGGGAATTCAGTTGCCCAGGCAGATAAACAGCTCTGTGAGCAATGGCGAACTTCCACAAGCAGACTGCTTTCCAGCGCAGAAGGTATAATCCCATGCCTCCCTGCCTGTTGACGTAGTACATTGCAACCTGATTGTCTGCCTGGATTAGCAGTTTGGTTGGCCAAATGAACCTGGAATGCCCAAAGAGCATTTGCTATAGCCCGCAGCTCCAAGAAGTAGATCTGGTGCAGGCTCTCCTGCTCAGACTACAGGCCCTGCGTGCGCAGATCATCCAGATGAGCCCCCCCCCCCCCAGCCAAACTTGCATGCATCTGTTGTCAGTGTACTCTGGGGGGGGGGGGCGACATCTGAAATGGGAGACCTCTGAGCAGGTTCTTCGGCTCCAGCCATCAGTGCAAGGACTGGACTAGAGACCCGATGACTGCCACCTGGTCCTGGAGGTGGCTCGCGGCTTGTTTCCACTGCATAAAATCCTTGCATCATTGACAGACAAACCAGGGGAGTAACATACATTGTTGAGGCCATATGGCCAAGCACCTACAGCATCGCCTGGGCTGTCTCTTGACACCTCTGCTGCGTATCTTGGACTAAGGCTTAAGCCTCTGTAGGCAATCCATCGGAAGAAAGGCCCAAGCCAGAGTGGTGCCGAGAAGGGCTCCTATGAACTCCAGCTGTTGGGAGGGCTGTAGGTGAGACTTAGGATAGCTGACCACAAACGCCAACTGCTTGAGCACCTGGATTGTCAGCTGAGTTAACTGCTGGACCTCATCTGAGCTGCAGCTCTCCATGAGCCAGTCATCCAAGTAGGGGGAAGACTAACCCCCCCCCCCCAAAGGCAAGTGGCCACAACCACAAGATGTTTCGTGAGAACTCGTAGCACCGATGCCAGGCTGAACAGAAGTATTCGACAATGGAAATGTGGACCCCCCAGGGTGAATCTGAGGTATTTTCTGCGAGCAGGGTGGATCGGTATATGTGTATACGTGTCTGAGATCCAGGGAGCAGAGCCAATCATCTTTCTGCAGGTAAGGGAGCAGAGTCCCGAGCGAGACCATCTTGAATGTCTCTCGCATCAAGTCTTGGAGGTCCAGGATGGGCCGAACCCCACCCCCCCCTGTCTTCTTGGGGACCAGAAAATACTTGGATTAAAAGCCCCGCCTGATCTGAGCCAGAGGCACCAGTTCTATGGCAGGATCGGTTAGCAGAGCAGAGATCTCTCCCTGTAGCAGATTGAGATGCAGGAAGTCTAGGATACACCCTTGGGGGGGGGGGGCGGCAGCAGCTTGGCGAAATGCAGCATATAGACGCTTTGGACTATCTGCGGCACCCACACATCCGAGGTGATAAGAGGTCATCTGTGGGCAAACAGGACAAGCTGCTCCCCCACCGGAGGGTTGTTCCCTGCAGATACTGGTAGATTGGCTATGCCGCAAGAACCAGTCAAAACCTCACCCCTGGCTTGGGTTGTGGAGCCAGCTGGACCTTCTGTGGCTTCTCTTGGTATTGCTGACAAGGAGCCTGCGCCTTCGGCTGAGAGCTCTGGGGGGCTCAGGAGATACTGGCACTTCCGCTGGTAGGTCTTCTTGCATTGGTACTTCCACCAGCTTATCCTGCACCCATTGCTCCAGGTTCGAGGACTGAAGCCAGGAGAACTCCAATGCCCACTGCTGCAGCCCTGCAGGTTGACTCGAAAGAGTCTTAAGTCGTCCAGACCATGTACTTGGAACAGTCCTTGCCATAGCCCACTAGGGCACAAAAGGAGTCCAGGTGCTTGCTGAGCGAGCCAAACTCTGCCAGATTGAGCATGATGTCCTTTGGGAACATGCCCAAGCACCGGCTGCCCAAGAGTCCAAGATCATCACCTCCTTGCCTGATGGCAATGAGTCTTATTGCTCTTGATCCTCTCCTCCTAGCAGATTCCACCAGAGAGTGGTGCAGGAATTGGTTTCTCAAAACTTGGGGCCTTTTTGACCCGGTACATCGAGTCCAGCCACTTGCTAATCGATGGCACTGAAGGGGTTCCCCCGCATCCTCATCTGTAGCCTCTGCAGGATCTGGTGCACTTGCACATTCACAGCCTCCTTAGGAACCAAAGAGTACTGGAGGATCTCCACTTCTTCCGCCCTAGACTGGCGTGTCCTGGAAGGACACGTCCTCTGGAGTGGACTTCCACCATTCATGTGGAGGAGAGGGGTCCGAAGGGAGGTTGGGGGATCTGCTCTTTGACATCTCTGATTCCCTCTCGGTCTCCCAGCCATCGGATTCAGACTCTGAGAGGAAGTCAAAGTAGCATGGACCTCCTTCCAGCGCCATCTCTGGCCAGAGATGCCAAGTGTTGATGGGACTGATGGTAAACCAAGTGCTTCTGCGACCTTACCAGGACATTGGACCCCAATATGCTCGAGGGGGACTTGGCTGTGGGAACCGACATAGATTCTGATTGCCGGCTTGATGCACATGCCTCAGCAGGCAGTGCATGAGTCTCAAGAATTGACTGTTGCAGCAAAGCCTTGGGCACCAAAGGACCAGCTTGCTGCGTGACCAACACCACCGCCATATTGGCCTTGAGGACCTGAAGGAGAATCCAGTGCCCTGGGATACAATTCCTCCCATCAGGGCATTTTAGAGGATGCTTCAGGCCATCGCTCTCCACATCGTGTCAGGAAGTTCTGCAGTGTCGATGCACCCAGGTCTTGGCCCTGTGCTTGGATTACATCCGATTAATCTGTGAACCCAGTGTATTTGTTAAATCAGTCAGGGCCTAGTAGCAGCAGTTTAAGTTTAAATTCAAAACACAGAAGAGAGCTTTCTGGTTAAATTTAGAACCCAGCAGAGAGCTTCTAGTTTAAATTTCATATTAAGTCAGAGCCTAGCAGCAGCAAAGAGTTTTAATTTAAATTAAATCAGAATATAACTTAGTATAAAAGGCAAAACAGGGTCAGCATTCCTTGAGCACTAAATAAATTCTTCTAGAGACCTTTACAAAGAGGCCTTCTACCTAGGGGGCAAGAGACTTGTGAAACTTTTTAAATAGGTGTTAAATCCAGGTGGCAGGTCAAAAGACCATTTTTTTTTAAAGTTTAAATTTCATTTATTGAGAAATTTCAAGGAAAATACAGACACTCTAATAATTACTGATAACACTACACAGCAAAAAGTAAAAATACACACAATAAAGCATCCATATAAAGTCCACATCAAGAGGAGTGTACAAGAGAGAGGAAGCCAACTCAAAATTTTTTAAACTTTTTTTTTTTTTTTAACAATCCACTACTGAATCAATCAACATTTAAGGCAATCGGTGGCCCCTTAGATTGGAGAAAAGACTCCAATGCCGAGGTCTCCAGAAAAACATACTTGATGTTCTGATAGGTAACTAGACACTTACATGGAAACTTGAGAAAAAACGTGGCACCAAGCACCAAAACGCGTGGCCTTAACATCAGAAAAGCCCGATGCTTTAGCTGGGTTTTCCTGGAGACATCGGGAAAGATATTCACCCTCCCCCCACAGAAAGTGGATGTCTTATGAAGAAAATATAAACGCATCACAGCATTTTTATCTAATTCGGAAGCAAAGGACACCAAAAGGGTTGCCTTAGTAGGTATGTTATCTTGAGAGGACTCAAGAAACTCCGAAAGATTAAGGGACTCCTGAGGCCGAGGTAACACAGGTTCATCAGAACCCCCTAGGTCAGTAGACCCTTTAGAGGGAATATAAAACAATTTAGTCACAGTGCGAGGAAAATTTATACAACGTAAATTCAAAGCACGCATACTATTCTCCAACAGCTCATACTGAGCATGAAGAATAAGACTATCTTTCATAAAGGATAATGAAGAACTTTGTAACACATTACACTGGGTTTCCAACTTTTGGCATCGGTCCCCTAACTCTTCAATCTGAGAATTATGTTGAATGAAATTAGCTACAGAGTCTTTAGTGAAGTCCGACATTTGACCAACAACGGAACTCAGTGAAGACTCTATCCGAGAAAGCACAAGCCAAATATCCGAGAGAGAAACGTCCTTGGGATCACCTGTCAAGGAAACACCGTCCCGTCGCTCCAATGCAGGACACTCGGGAACTGATAAGATCCGGGGCAGAGCTACCCTCCCGGTATCTAACACAGGACCAGAGGCAGATGAAGCAGATGGTACGTCCAATTGCAGTGGTGCAGCCCTCCTCACTGGAGAGGACGTGACGGGACCAGCACTAACAACAGCAGCAGAGGGGGAAGAGATACTAACCCCCGATGCACTTGAGGAGTCATGACTGAGGAGATGAGTGGGAGTAACAGGAACAACCTCCCCCTCCTTTCCAGACACAGAAACTAGATGACGATCCATAGGGCCAGACATTTTAACGGCTTTGGTAGGGTTCTCAGTACTTACATTTAGAGGACGCTTCCTCCTTCTCCCCATGCTTCAACTTACTGGCCAGCTCTCACACTCCACGGGCGCCTAAGGAGCGTATAAGGAGCAAGCCCCTTAATAACGCGCCCCTTTAGAACGCGACCGCTTCCGCGTACCGCTGAGGGAGCGACTTATAAACCCCCGGTGATGACGTCAGGGGGAGGCGCCGCCGGATGAATCAGGCACTTCACCAGCAAAATGAAGACCACAGCGGGGCACAGCAACGAGCAGACCTCCTCTCCTCACACGCTCCCAAGCAGGCAGGAAAACCGCCAAGCTTTAAACCCCCGGTGATGATGTCAGGGGGAGGCGCCGCCGGATGAATCAGGCACTTCACCAGCAAAATGAAGACCACAGCGGGGCACAGCAACGAGCAGACCTCCTCACACGCTCCCCGTCAAAAGACCATTTTGAAAGACTCATTCTATCCAAGCAAGGACTGTTAATCACTCAGGAAGTTGGTCACAGCTTACCTCAGAAGAACAGGACAGGGTACTGTGTAGCAGCCCTCTTTTAATAGGTCTTATTTCCCTCCCTCCGTAACACCCACCCACCCCTGGGATAATCGTAACTTTATAGGTACTCACACATCTTAAAGGAAAGGAGCTGCTCTCAAGTGCAGCTCTTTATCCAAATCAGTCATACATTAAGAACTTGTGATTAATTAAGCTTGAGATGAACAAGGTATATTAAACGTATTAGGTACACTTTTATTAGTATAAGTATCCACAGCAACCCTTAGTAAGTAAAGAACTTAAAAATCTAAACACAAGCTTAAAACTAAGATGCAGACAGTAGTCCAGCAGTGAGATGGGGGCTTTGCAGTCTTTTGCATTGAGTGTCACATGTATGATTTTCTCCCAGGAGGTGAGAGATTTTAAGTGTGCACTAGGTACAAGGAGCTCTTTGCTCTCAGGGAACGAGTCAGTTTTCTAAAGGCTAGAGTAAGCAGACTTGGAAGACAAAGACAGAGGTACATAGATGAGACTATAGGAATATAGTCCTGAAGTCCCACCTCTAGGCTGGCAGCATCCCTGTTGCCATGGAGAAGAGAGATCACGTGACAAGAGAGCATCACACTGGTGTGGCAGGAAGTGATCCTGTAACTAGGACCTGTCCTCCAGGTGATGTAAAACCCTCTCGCACCGAGGAAGTTTCTCCAGGGCCATGTACCCATGAGGGAAGGGTTAGGACAGCCGTTATAGTTGGTGATTCGATCATGGCTGGTGGAGGTGAGGATCGCCTGGTAACATGTCTGCCTGGTGCGAAGGTAGCGGACCTCACACGCCACCTAGATAAGGTCTTAGATAGTGCTGGGGAGGAGTCTGCTGTCTTGGTACATGTCGGTACCAATGACATAGGAAAATGTGGTAGGGAGGTTCTGGAGGCTAAATTTAGGCTTTTAGGTAGGAAGTTGAAAACCAGAACTTCCAAGGTAGCTTTCTCCAAAATGCTTCCCGTTCCACGCGCAGGATCCAAAAGGCAGGCAGAGCTCCGGAGTCTCATTGTGTGGATGAGATGATGGTGCAAGGATGAGAGTTTTGGATTTTTTAGGAACTGGGGAACATTCTGGGGAAAGGAGGGGTTCTTCTGAAGGGATGGGCTTCACCTTAACCGGGATGGAACCAGGCTGCTGGCATTAACTTTTAAAAAGGAGACAGAGCAGCTTTTAAACTAGATAATAGGGGAAAGCCGACAGTCGCCCAAGAGCGCATGGTTCGGAACAATGCATCCTTGAAGGATACTACCAAAATCAGAGAGGTTCCAAAAAAGAGTAAAGTAGCCCAAATGCCCTTGAGTATGGAGCAGACAGAGCTTAAAGATTCCAAATTACCCATGCCTACCAATAGCCAGATTAATATGGATAAAATACAGTCTCTAAAATGCTTGTATGCAAATGTTAGAAGTCTAAAAAATAAGATGGGAGAGTAAGAATATATAGCACTAAATGAGAAGTTATATATGATTGGAATCTCAGAGACATGGTGGAAGGAGGACAACCAGTGGGACACTGTGAAACCTGGGTAGAAAATATCTTGTAATGATAGAGCGGATTAAATTGGTGGAGGGGTAGCGCTCTATGTTAGAGAGGGCATTGAGTCAGAAAGGATTAAAGTTTTACAGGAAACATTTGCTGTAGAATCTCTATGGATTGAAATTGTAAAAAGGGGAAGGCGATGGCAGTGGGGGTGTATTATCAACCATCTGGCCAGAATGAACGAATGGATGATGAAATGCTCAAAGAAATCAAGGAAGCCAACAAAAGTTACATCACAGTAATAATAATGGGTGATTTCAATTACCCCGGTATCAACTAGATGAAATAAATGACTGCTTCTTGGAGCAGCTGGTTCATGAACTGACCAGAGGGGAAGCCATATTGGACCTAGTCCTTAGTAGAACACCAGATCTGGTGCAAGAGATAAGGGTGTAGTGGCCACTTGGCAATACGGATCATAGCATGATTGCGTTTGATTTAATTAGTGGAGGAGGGATGGTAAGGAAATCCACAGTACTACCTTTTAACTTTCGAAAGGTAGACTGATAAAATGACGAAAATAGTTAATAAAAATCTAAAAGGAGCAGTTGCAAAGGTTAAAGACTTACATCAAGCTTGGGTGTTGTTTAAAAGTACTAACTTGGAAGCCCAGACCAGCTGTATTCCACACTTTAAGAAAAGTGGAAGGAAGTCCAAAAAACTGCCAGCATAGTTTAAAGGTGAGGTCAGAGAGGCTGTTGCCAAAAAAGCATCTTTCAGGAAATGGAAAAAAGAGCTAAATGACAAAAACTGGAAACAGCACAAGCACTGGCAAGTTAAATGCAAGGTATTGATAAGGCAGCAATGGGAGAATTTGAGAAGATTGCTGCGGAAGCAAAAATGCGTAATAAAGACCTTTTTCAAGTACGTTCGTAGCAAAATACCTGTGAGAGTCAATGAATTCTTTCCTTCGGTCTTTACTGAGGAAGATGTAGGGATGTTATCTATGAATGAAGTGGTATTTAAGAGTGCGGAAGAATTGAAGGAAAGAGTAGTTACTCACCTGTAACAAGTGTTCTCCAGGAGCAGCAGGAATCAGTCCTCACATATGGGTGTCATTGGCACCGATGAAGCCCCAGCGGAGCATTTCCCCAGCTTTCTATGAAAGCCTTTGGGAATGCAGGCACGCAAGCGCGGTTCCCTTCCCGCCTAAAGGTGCCATCTTACCTCAGTCAAATGACATAGCTAAGAGCAGCACACAAAAATGAAAAAAATAAACTATGTACAACTGCAACTCTAAGGGGAGGAGGGAGGGTTGTGAGGACTGATTCCTGCTGCTCCTGGAGAACACCTGTTACAGGTGAGTAACTACTCTTTCTCCAGGACTAAGCAGGACGTCAGTCCTCACATATGGGTGACTCCCTAGCTCTGGGCTACCGAGGAACCCAGGCTGAACAAGAGAACTCCCTCTAGTCTCAGCAGCAAAGAAAGGCTTTTCAAGGACACAACCGCCACCGGTAGCCCAACAGAGGGCAGGAGTTGCCTAAACCTCAAAGAGATTCCGGAGTACTGCCTGGCCAAAAGCACTGTCCCTACGGGACTCCTTCTCCAGCGAGTAATGGGCTGCAAAGTCTGGCTGGAAGACCAAGTTGCAGCCCTGCAGATGTCTACCAAGGGCACAGAGCGGAGATGAGCCACTGAGGCAGCCATTGCCCTGACACGATGGGCCGTGACCCTACCCTGCAAAGGAAGGTCAGCCGCCTTGTAAGCCCAGGTGATACAGTCAGCCACCCAGATGGACAAGGTACGCTTGGACACAGCTAACCCCAACTTATTGGGGTCAAAAGATACAAAGAGCTGAGTAGCCCTTCTATGCCCCTGCGTACGGTTAAGGTAGAAAGATAAGGCCCTCCTACAGTCCAGGGTATGCAGGACTGCTTCAGCCTGGCTAGCATGAGGCCTAGGGAAGAATGTTGGAAGAACCACCTCCTGATTGAGGTGGAAAGAGGAGACAACCTTAGTGAGGAACTTTGGATGAGTCCTGAGGACTACCCTGTTCCTGTAAATCCTGGTATAAGGCCTGTCACAGACCAGGGCTTGAAGCTCACTTACTCGCCTAGCCGAGGTAAGGGCTATTAGGAAGAGTGTCTTCCAAGAGAGGAAGCGTAGTGGACAAGTAGCCATCTGCTCAAAAGGTGGGCGAGTTAGTTGCTACAAGACCACATTCAGCTCCCACTCAGGGGCAGGAGGACGGATGGGAGGCTTGAACAAAAGCAAGCCCTTGAGAAAGCGGGACACCAAGGGGTGACCAGAGAGAGACTGCCCCTCTACCAATGAGTGGTGAGCAGCTAGAGCTGAGAGGCGGACCCGAACAGAATTGGATTTAAGACCTTGATTTGACAAGTGCAGTAAGTACTGAAGGACTACTGGCACAGTACAGGAGAAAAGATCTTCTGTACGAAGCTGACACCACACAGAAAACCTCTTCCATTTGAGAGCATAGGTTTTCCTAGTGGACTGTTTCCTAGAGGCTAGGACAACCTCCTCAACCTCCTGAGTCAGGCCCCAGGGAGCCAAGACTACCCTTGCAGCCTCAAGGCCATCAAATTGAGAGACTTGAGATTGGGGTGCAGAAGGGAACCCTGGTCTTAGTGTGAGAAGGTTGGGTTGCAACCCCAGAAGTAGTGGAGGATCCACCGCCAGTTGAAGCAGAAGAGGAAACCAAGGCTGTCTCGGCCATCTGGGAGCTACCAGCAGGACCAAGGCTTTGTCCTGAAGAATCTTGAACAGGGTTCGGGCCACCAAGGGCGTGGAAGGAAACGCATAGAGGAGGTCCTGAGACCAAGATATCCGATAAGCATCCGGTGCTATCCGCAGAGGATGTGGTTGCCTGGAGCAGAACTTTGGCAGTTGCTTTTTCAGTGGGCTGGCAAAAAGATCCATCAAAGGAAGACCCCATTTGAGAAAGATCTTCTGAACTACCGAAGGATGCAGCTGCCACTCGTGGGGCTGCAGTATCCTGCTTAACCTGTCTGCCAGGTAGTTGTCCTGGCCTGGAAGGTACACAGCCTTGAGGAGCATGTTGTGCTTGAGGGCAAAAGAACAAAGGTCCTGAGCCTCTCGACAAAGGATCCTGGACCCAGTTCCGCCCTGTTTGTTCACATAAAACATGGCAACTTGGTTGTCTGTCTGAATCAGGACAGACTGGTGAGCCAGGGTAGGTGTGAAAGCTTTGAGCACTAATCGAATAGCTCCGAGTTCAAGGAGATTGATCTGCTGTGCAGCTTCCCAGGGAGACCAGAGGCCCTGGGTGCATTTGCCCAGACAATGAGCTCCTCAACCTTGCAGGGAGGCATCTGTTAGCACTACTGTGTACCCTGGAATCTGAAAAGGCACCCCTTTCAGTAGATTGGGTGGGTGCAGCCACCAGTGGAGGGAGTGCAGAAATGGTCTGGACACCCTTATCCTGTCTCTGAGGCTGCCTGTGGCCTGTGACCACTAAATCCGAAGGCACCACTGTGCAGGCCTCATATGGAGCCTGGCATTGGGGTCACATGTACTGTCGAAGCCATGTGGCCCAGAAGCCTCAGGCAGAGTCTGGCGGAGACCAGGGACCTGCTGAGAAACTGACTTGCCAAGGCCATCAACCTTTGGGCTCTGTTTTCTGGCAAGAATGCCTTTGCCAGGAGAGAGTCCAACCTTGCCCCTATGAACTCCAAGTTCTGGTAAGGGAGCAAAGTGGACTTTGCGAAGTTTATGACAAAACCCAGGCGTTGTAGAAGAGCAATGGTCCTGAGGGTGGCTTGATTGGCCTCCTGACCTGTCTGACACCTGATGAGCCAGTCATCCGGATAGGGGAAGACAAAGATGCCCTGATTTCTCTGGTAGGACGCCACCACTGCTAGGCACTTTGTGAAGACTCTGGGGGCGGAGGTGAGGCCGAAAGGCAGCACACTCTGTACTGATAATGGTTTCCTCCCACGATGAACCTCAGGTACTTTCTGTGGTCTGGATGAATGAGGATGTGAGTGTACGCATCCTTTAGATCTAAGGAGCATAGCCAATCTCCCTGCTGTAGGTAGGGCAGAAGGGTTCCAAGAGTAAGCATCTTGAACTTTTCTTTCACTAGGAACTTGAGGTTCCTGAGATCCAGAATGGGACGAAGGCCACTGGTCCTTTTGGGCACCAGGAAATACCTGGAGTAGAATCCGTGACCTTGCAAGTGGGGAGGCACAGGCTCCACCGCCCTGTCCACCAACAGACTCTGAAGCTCCTGACGGAGGTGGTCTGTGTGCAGAGGAGGCCTTGGAGGCTCCCCTGGAAAGTACGGGGGTGGCAGTTGGTGGAAATGGAGGGCATAGCCCTTGTGGACTATCTCCAGCACCCAACTGTCCCCGGTGATAAGGGGCCACTGGTGGGCAAAGAGAGCGAGATGACCTCCTGTGCAGGGTTGGGAGAGCAGTGGAGGAGAGGCTATGCTCAAGGAGTCAAAAAACCCCACCCTGCTGAGTGGTAGCAGACGCCTGAGGCTTGGGGGTCCTCTGCCTACGGGGCCCATTACCCTGGCCCTTGGCTTGCTGACCCTGGGGGGCAGCTTGGGCAGCCTGATATTGGGGGTACTGTTTGTAGGCAGTGCCCTTCCTCGGGTAAAAGGGCTTTTTACCCGAGCCCTTCTTTTTATGAGAAGGGGCAGAGGTCTTCCTCGACAGCCTCATCCGAGTGAGGTGCTCGGTCTCGAGCTGAGCGGCCTTCTCAGTCATGGGCTTGCCAAAAAGGTTTTCACCTCGGCAAGGGACATTGACCAACTTGTCCTGAACCCATGGCTTGAGGTCCGATGACTGCAGCCATGCCTGGCATCGAGCCGTGATGCCGGCTGCTGCAACTCGGGCTGAAGACTCAAAGCCATCGTAGGCGGCGCGGGACATGAACTTCGAGCAGTCCCGAATCCCCAAGGACAAGGCCTTAAATCTCTGCATGGGTTCCCTGGAGAGACCAGCAGAGAACCCGGCCAACTCCTTGGCCAGATCCCGCAAGTACATGCCCATGTACAGCTGGTAAGACTGGACACGGCAAGCAAGCATCGAGCCCTGAAAGCACTTTCTACCGACGCCATCGAGGTTTCGGGCCTCCCTGCCAGGAGGCACCGCGGAGTGCATCTTCTGACTCTTCAGACGATGTATGGCCGATTCCACAACAATGGAATGGTGTGGCAGCTGTGCCTTCTGAAAACCAGGGCTCTTCCGGAGCCGATAGATGGAATCGACTCGCTTGCTAAGAACCGGCACCGAGGCCAGTGCCTCCCACATACGGAAGAGGAGCCGTTCCAGCATCGGAGGAACCGGGACAGTAAAGGCCTTCTTCGGAGGAGAGTCATACTGCAGCGCCTCGAGCTCTTCAGCTCGAGGCTCTTCCTCGGGATCCGCCGGAATAGCCAAGGCAGTGGCCATATCCTGGACCTACTCCGGGGCTCAGACTGCGGTGAGTCCGAAGGGATGCACCGAGTCTTAAAGGTATCAGGAGACTCCTCGTCCTCCATCTCCCAAGCCGACTCATCTGAGGAAGATTCGGGGTCCGACCCCGCGGGGCCCTGGAGCACCCGCCCCGACGCCGGAAGCACCGGTGTTGACGCCCTCGGTCCCGAACGGGAGGTCGAGGGAGACCGCAACCGAGGTGAACTCCGAGCCACGATGAACTCGAGTATCGGCTCGGTCTCCGGGGTCGACTTCGACGTCCCGGTGGTCGGGGCAGATGTGCCAGACAGGCTGGCCATCAGTGCCCGCTGCTGCTCCATGAAGGCAGACATTCTGCTCTCCAAGGCTGTCATCCTGAGACTCAGCTCGGGAGACGCTGCAGCCACCGACTTGGGCCCCGGCCCAGACGTCAGCTTCCTGGGAGGAGAGTCCACGAGGACTACGGGGCTTACGTGTCCAGCAGACTCCGGCCCCACACGAGGAATTTTGGCAGGCTTCTCCGGTTCCACAGGCCCGGGCCGACGGTCGGGGGTCTTAGACCTGGCCCTCGAGAAGCCAGGGACCTCTTCCGACAACACCCTTGCGAGTCATTTCTTCCTCTTGCGTTCTCAGTCGGGGGACCCCCTGTCCGAGGAGCTTCGACGGTGCTCGGGATCGGAATCCCGAGATGTCGAGGCCTCAGATGAGGTCCGGGCCCGGCCGGAGGCTGAGTCCGAGAAAAGCCTTTCCTTTTGTTGCTGGCGACTTCGTAGTGCCTTGGAAGACATTTTTCCACAGGCCCCGCATGACTTAGGATCGTGGTTGGGTCCGAGGCACCAGTCGTGTGTGTCGGTGAGAGACATTAGTTTCTTACACCGATCACACTTCTTAAAACCACTGGAAGCCATCGGGGAAAAAAAGAGTGCCCGCGAGGTCAAAGGACCGGCCTTCCAGGGAAAAAGAGAAAAAAGGGCGCGAACGTCAGCCACGAAGGGCAAAAACTGAAAGAAGAATCAGGCTCGATACCGGTGTACCGAACCCGACGGGAGGGGAACTGGCGTCAAACCGGTAGAAAAAGAGCAAAAAAATCGCTGAAAAATCTAATTTTAACCGGGAAAACTGGACACAGGTCCGGTGGGCTTTACGGAAAAAAAAGAGACTGGAGGTAAGATGGCACCTTTAGGCGGGAAGGGAACCGCGCATGTGTGCCTGCATTCCCAAAGGCTTTCATAGAAAGCTGGGGAAATGCTCCGCTGGGGCTTCATCGGCGCCGATGACACCCATATGTGAAGACTGACTTCCTGCTTAGTCCTGGAGAAATATCAATACATCGGGAAGATGTATTACAACTATTTGATAAACTGAAGAGTAGCAAATCACCTGGACCGGATGGTATACATCCAAGCATGTTGAAAGAACTGAAATATGAGATTGCAGACCTGGTATTAGTAATCTGTGAACTAACATTAAAATCATCTGTAATACCTGAAGATTGGAGGATGGCCAACGTAACACCAATTTTTAAAAAGGGTTCCATGGGGGATCCCGGAAACTACAGACCAGTAAGTCTGACGTCAGTACCGTGAAAAATGGTAGAAACCTTCATAAAGAACAAAATTGCTGAACATGTAGATATAGTCATGGCTTAATGGGAGATAGCCAACATGGCTTTAGACAAGGAAGATCTTGTCTTACTAATCTGTTTTTTTGAAGGTGTGAATATACAGGTAGACAAAGGTGAGTCGGTTGATATAGTGTATTTTGGACTTTCAGAAAGCCTTTGACAAGATCCCTCATCAGAGACTTTTGGCAAAACTATACAGTCATGGGACAGGAGGCAGTATATTATTGTGAATCAGGAACTTCTTAAAAGATAGAAAGCAGAGGGTAGGACTAAATGGCCTATTTTCCCAATGGAGAAAGATGAATAGTGGTGTACCCCAGGGATCTGTGCTGGGTCCACTGCTTTTTGACATATTTGTAAATGACCTGGAAAAGGGAGTAACGAGTGAGGTTATCAAATTTGCAGATGACAGAAAACTAATTAAAGTCGTTAAAACCCATGAGGATTGTGGAAAATTGCAAGAGGAACTTGATCAATTGGAAGACTGGACATCAAAATGGCAGATGAAATTTAATGTGGACAAGTGCAAGGTTATGCACCTAGGGAAGAAAAACCCAAACAATGGTTACATGATGCAAGGTTCCACATTAGAAACCACCACCCAGGAAAAAGATTTAGGCGTCATTGCGGATAACATGTTAAAACCCTCGGCCCAATGTGCAGCGGCGGCCAAGAGAGCAAATAGAATGCTAGGTATCATAAGGAAAGGAATGGAAAATAAAACAAAGAATATTATAATGCCTCTGTATCGTTCCATGGTGCGACCTCACCTTGAATATTGTGTGCAATTCTGGCTGCCGTATCTTAAAAAGGATATAGCGTTATTAGAAAAGGTTGCGAGAAGAGCCACCAAAATGGTAAAAGGGGATGGAAGGATACTCCTATGATGAAAGACTAAAAAGGTTAGGGCTCTTTAACCTGGAAGAGAGATGGCTGAGGGGAGATATGATAGAAGTCTATAAATTAATGAATTTATTTTATTTATTTATTTTATTTTATTTAACACTCATTTTTATACCGCATCTTCCAGAGATCAGTTGCGGTGTACAAATAACAACAATTAACAAAGCGAAGTTTGTTTTACATAGAACATCTTAATTTTACATAGAACATCTTAAAATATCATAAATTAAACAAAGTGAGTTTAAACTGGAACCGTGTTAAAACAATTAACTAACAAAGTGTAGTGTCTATATACATAAGACAGTACATAACAGATACAACTATATACATGCGTAGGTATTAGGGCATAAGAGATAGGATCGTCATTTCGTTAGAGCTATGTGTGTTGTCCATTTAGGTGGGAGGTTTGTACTTTATGTGGTCAGTTACCTGTTTAGCCTGGAGTGGAACGGGTAAACGTAGATCGATTGTTTACGTCATCTGAATATAGAAAGACTAGGGGACATGCAATGAAGCTATTCAAGACAAATAAGAGAAAATATTTTTTCACTCAACATGTAATCAAACTCTGGAATTTATTACCGGCGGATGTAGTAAAAGCTGTTAGTGTAGCTGGGTGTAAAAAAAAGTTTGGACAAGTTCCTGGAGGAAAAGGTCCATAAACCATTATTAAAAAGGGACCTAGGATATCACTGCTTGACCAGATACAAGCATTGTGGAAATTGTGTCTTTTGGGGAACCTGCTAGATACGTATGACCTAGATTGGCCACTGTTGGAAACAGGATACTGGGCTTGATGGACCTTGGTCTGATCCAGTATGGCAAATCTTATGTTCATATGTTTAGACAGATATCTACCCTTGGCTTGTCTTGCATTTTAATACCTGAGATCCATGTGAGGAAGATGATACCCTCGATGATGTTGAAGCGAGTGAAACTGCATCTGAGGCAAAAAGGGAGTAGAGTTTTGCAGCCCCATTCTGTAGGCCTTTCTTTGTCATCTTCTTGCACAGGGAACATTCAGATGGCTGCTGATCTGGGCTGAAGCATTTAGGACACCAGTCATAGGTATCAATAGCAGAGATAGTGCTACCACATTTGGAACACTTCATAAAACCACTGGTTGGTTTTTCCATTCTATCAGTAGACTGGATAGAAGGCCTAGGCCTAAGATGGCATTGATGTGCCTAAAAGAACTAAAGTGTTTTTTTTTAAGAAAGAAAGAAACAGAATCGAAGATATCAGTTCTGGCATTGATGGGAAGGCAGACACAACCACAAAATATATTTATTTATTTAACAGTATTTCTAAACCGCCTTATCTTAATAATCAAGGTGGTATCACAGCAAGCAATCAGGTAAAGTGTGTGTGTTGTACATGCAGTGAGGATAAAACTTAGTTGTGTGAGGGATGTGTTGGGTGCTTGATTTGTTTGAGCTATATACAGGGTGGGCTATTTACAGTGGTGCTAGAATCATATTTTATATATATTCAGTTGTTTGGGAGGATTGGAGTGCTGTTATCCATTCTCTTAGGTTATGTGATGTGACCATAGTGCTCTATGAACAGCATGGTTTTCAGTTGTTTTCTGAAGTCTTTGAGGTCTGGAGTTGCCCTTAGATCGTCCGGTAGATTGTTCCATATTGTTGGAGCAGCCATGGAGAGAGCTCTGTCTGTTGTGTCCTTGCGTGTGTGCTTGTACTCATTTGGGGTGCTGACTCGGTTGCGTGTTTGACTTCTTCTGGGACGTGCGCTGGTTTCCGGTTGTATGAGCAGGTGGAGGCTGTTGGCTGATGTGTGTTCTTTTATCTTAAATAGGTTTATGATAGTCTTGTATCTGATGCGAGCAATGATTGGGAGCCAGTGTAAGTCCTTTAGTGTAGGTGTGATGTGCTCCTGCCTTGCGGCTCCGGATATGATTCGAGCTGCAGTGTTTTGTGCCAGCTGTAGTGGTTTGAGAGCTTGTTTTGGTAGTCCGAGGTATATCGGATTGCAGAAGTCCAGTATTGGGGTTATCAGTGCTTGACAGACTGTACGGAAGTGTTCTGGAGCGAGGAGTGGTTTCAGTCTCCTGATGATTCGCATCCTGTAATATGCTTTTTGGATTGTTTTGTCTATGTGTGGTTTGAGGTTGAGTTTACTGTCCAGAGTAACCCCAAGGTATCTCACCTCCGATCTTATCGGTATCGTGGTGCTTTGTATCTTTATGTTTGGTGGGTGTGTGAAGCTTTGGTTTCGAGTGATGATTAAAGCTTCAGTCTTGTTGTAGTTTATAGCTAGATTGTTGTTTTGGCACCACTTCGCCATTTGGGTAAGGCAGTCTGCTATCTTAGAGAAGTCCGGGTTTTCGATTGATATCGGGGAGTATACCATTATATCGTCTGCGTATATTGTGTATTGGATGTTGTTCTCTTTCATAATGTTGCATATTGGTTGGATGTAGATGTTAAAAAGGAGTGCTGAGAGTGCGGATCCTTGTGGTACTCCTTGTTGGACGTTTATGGGCCGGGAGGTGTCCTGTCCCACCTTGACCTGTAGCTGTCTTTCTGTTAGGTACGAGTGGAACCATTTTAGAGTGGTACCGTGTATACCAGTGTTCTTCAGTCTCTCCAGGAGTATATTGTGATCAACTGTGTCGAACGCTGAGGAGATGTCGATGAAGATCATTATAATTCCATTCCTGATGTCGTCAATTATTCTTATGATGCTGTCGAAGAGGTAGATCAGGAGAGTTTCGACTCCATGGTTGGGACGAAATCCGTGTTGGTTGTCGTCGAGAGTTCCGTGTTCGTCAATGTGTTCCTGAAGTTGTAGTTGAACCGTCTTTTCGATTATTTTTGCGAGGAAGGGTATGCTGGAGATTGGTCGGTATGCTGCTGGGTCCTTTTTGTCGAGAGAAGTTTTCTTTGTGATTGGTCTTACTGAGGCAAGCTTTAATTGCTGTGGCATGAGTCCTTGAGTGAGTGAGTTGTGTACCATTTTATGAATGTTTGGTATGAGGCTTGCTTTGGTGGCTTTGACCCATGACACTGGGCAAGGGTCTGTAGGAGCAGTGCTTGTGTTGATTGTGGAGATGATGTCTGATATCTGCTCTTTTGAGGGTGAGTGGAATGTGCCCCAGGTTTTGGGGTGGACGTTCGTTCTGTTGGTTCTACTGGGTGTTGTGCGCTCTGTGGAGTGAAATTTGTCTTTGATGTGGTCGGCGAATATCTGTGGATCCACTTGTATTTCTCTTTCTGCTGCTTGCTCTTTTGTCAGGGTTTTTACTATTTCGAAAAGTTCTCTGGGTTTGTTGATGGAAGAATTTATCAGGTTTGTGTGGAATTCTCTCTTTGATTGGTTGATGTGTTCATTGTATTGTTTTTGCTTTGTTAGGTAAAGATGTTGGTCGGAAGTAGTTTTGTTTTTTCTCCATCTCCGTTCAATTTTCCTGAGCTCCCTCTTTTCCTGTCGTATTTTTGCTGAGTACCATGGTTTGTTTTGTCTCTTGTTGTGGTGTTGTTTCTTGGTCCTGTCAACGGATGGTTTGGCGGCGTTAGCTAGGACATTGTTCCAGTTGGAAACTTGTTCCTCCAGGTCCTCTGAGTCAATGTTCAAGTGTTGTAATGTGTCCTGGATGAATTCGTCCTTGTCAAAGGACTTGAATCGTCTTTGTGTGTGTGGGAAGTTCGCTCTTTCGCTTGTCCAGTCTTCTTGTGATTGCAGATTTGTCTCGATTAAGTAATGGTCAGACCATGGTACTGGGGTGATGGTGGGTGTAGAGATTAGGTCTCTTGAAGTTAGGTAGTTTGATGCGAAGATGAGGTCTGGGGATGATCCTAGTCTGTGTGTTGGTGCATTGACTATCTGTGTGAATTGAAGTGATGACATTGCCTGAAGGAAGGCCTCTGCATCTTTTGTATTGGCGGACTTGAGGTTGAAGTCTCCGATTAGTAGTGCTGGTTTGTTGTTTGACGTTATGGCACAGGCTTCTTCGAGTATGAAGGCTAGTTCGTCGGGTGGAGCACGGGGTGCTCTGTAGGTTAGGCAGATTGCAATATTCTTGTTCTTGATGCTAATTGTGTTACACTGCTTTGTATCTGTGAGATTCAGTGTCTTGAACTTGAGTTCTGTTTTTGCTATTATTAGGACTCCTCCTCCACGCTTGTGGATGCGTGGGCAGTTGTATGCTGAGTAGTTGTTCGGTACTAGTTGGTTGAGTAGTACACTGTCGGTAGGGTTGAGCCATGTCTCTGTGATGCATATTATGTCTGGCTGTCGCTCTTCAATGTGGTCTACCAGAGTGTGTATCTTGTTGCAGATGGATCTGGCGTTTATGAGCTCAATTGATGTTTTCTTTGTGGAAGAGGTTGTTGCGACGTGTGCTTCCTTAGGGCCGGTGTTGGGGTTTGATTTGTGTCTGTTTTGTCTCTTTGTTTGGGAGGTTGCGAGTGTCTCTTTGTGTGTGTGTTGTGGACCGAGATATGTCAGTGCAGTTGGTGGGTACCATGGTGTGTTTGTTTGGGGGTAGTGGGGGTGTGTAGTTGGTGGGAGGAGTTGTGTGACTAGTAGGTATAGTGGGAGGAAGTATGTGGTGTGCATGTTGATAGCTTGTGATGTTCTGATAGGGCGACGCCTGTGTCCTTAGGTTTTCGTCTGTTGTTTGCTTTTTTGAGGAGAGCTGTACTTGTTGAGGAGGAGAAGAGGAGGAGATTTTCTGTAGTGACAGGATTTGCTTCCTGCTGGCTTCACGGAAAACAAAGAACTGAGGAGGGAGAGTCACAAAGGCAGGAAGGCAGCACTGCAGGTGCAGTGGGATACTCAGAAAAGCTTTCCTATTGGACGCTAGGGAGCATGCCTGCAGGGCTCCGTTGGTACAGATGTCACCCATATGTGAGGACTACATTCCTGCTTGTTCCTGGAGATAATTTAATGTGGACAAGTGCAAAGTTATGCACCTAGGAAACAGCCACCCAAACTACGGTTACATGATGCATGGTTCCACATTTTGAACCACCACCCAGGAAAATGATTTAAGCATCATTGTGGATAGTACATTGATACTCTCCACCTAGTGTGCAGCAGCAGCCAAGAAAGCAAACAGAATGCTAGGAATCATAAAGAATGGAAGAACAAAACCAAGGATTTTATAATGCCTCTGTATCATTCCATGGTGCGACTGCACCTTGAATATTGTGTGCAATTCTGGTTACTATATCTTTAAAAGGCTATAGCAGAATTAGAAAAGGTACCGAGAAGAATCTCCAAAATGGTAAAGGGGATGGAAAGATACCTCTATGAGGGGAGGCTTAAAAGGTTAGTGCTCTTCAACTTGGAAAAGAAATGGCTGAGGGAGGATACGATAGAGGACTATAAATTAATGAGTGGAGTGGAATGGGTAAATGTAGATTGGTTGTTTCCGCCATCAAAAAGTAGAAAGACTAGGGGACACAATGAAGCTACAATTTAACCCATTTAAGACTAATAAGAGAATTTTTTTTTCACTTAACATATAGTCAAACTCTGGTATTAGTTACCGGAGGATGTAATAAAAGCTGTTAGTGTGAGTTTAAAAAAAGTTTTTGGACAAGTTCCTGGAGGAAACTATTGAGGACGACCCATGAAATCCACTGCTTACACTGGGACAAGCATTGTGGAACCTGTGTATCTTTTTTGGGAACCTGCCAGGTACTTGTGATCTGGATTGGCTATTGTTGGAAACAGGATACTGGGCTTGATGAACCTTGGTCTGACCCAGTATGGCATTTCTTATGTTCTAGATTTCAGCTCTTTCCATAGGTTGAGATCAGGACTCACTGCTGACCAGTTTAAAACAGTCAATTTTTTCCTTTTAACCATTCTTTTATACTTTTGGGTGCATGTTTTGGGTCATTGTCCTGCTGGAGGATCCATGACCTTTGATCCAGACCTAGCTTTCTGACACCAAGTAGCACATTTCAATCCAAAATACCTTCCAGGCCTCCAGTACTTGGAGGCAGCAAAACAGCCCCACAACATTTCGGAATATCCACCATATTTAACTGTATTAGGAAGAGTGGTTTTTTTCCTTATAAGCTTCATTTCTTCATCTGTAAAATTTATCGCTGGTCTGCATTGCCAAAAAGAGTTTGGTTTCATCTGTCCACAGAACATTTTTGCAGAAGGATTGAAGTTTTGGGCAAAGATCAGACGTGCCTTTTTATGTCAGTCTGAGCAGTGGAGTCCTCCTTGGCCTTCGCCCATGAAGTCCTCTTTGTTTAGTGTGCAGCGTAAGGTTCAGGTTGAAACCACCACTCCAGATTGCTGCAGGTCAGCCTTAAGCTCTCTGGAGATTGTGCATGGTGTTTTTTTCCAATAGTACACATCAACCTTCGAAGACTTCTTGGATTAATTTTCCTCTTCCCACCATGTTCTGGGAGGTTTTTTTTATAGTTTCATGAGCAGACAACTTAATGACATTGTGAATTGTAAACACAGGAATTCCAAGGTTTTTGACGATGGCCTTCTACCCCTTTGATGTTTGATAATGGCTTTTCTGATTGTCTTAGGCAACTCGTGTGTTCACCATTGTGAAAATGGAACAGGGAGTGAATGTGGCCATTTTAAACATTAGAACAATTACTAGTTGATTCAAGTCATGTGAGTACTGACTATCACAGGTGTGTCTAAATTTTATTGCAGCAGGAATGTGGTTCTTCTGTTCAAACTGATCCGAATTGTTTATAAGTGTGCCAATAATAATTTTTTCTTTAACTTTTTTTATATATCGCCTTTAAAGTTATCAAAGTGGTTTACAGCAAACAATTTGATACAGAGAACTTTAGGGGAAAGGGTATGTTGGTAACATAACTTTAAAAAGCCAACTTATAAGGCTGGGTGATTAGAAGGGTGGGATGGATCTGTTTTGGGAGTTGGTTGGGGAGGGGTTATTGAAGGGGGGAGCTTGGGAGATGTTTTTTGGAGGGGGGAGGGGATGTTTAGGTGTCAGTTCCAAAGGATTCTTGAAAGGGGAGAGTTTTTAGCTTCCTTCAGAATTCTGTTAGGTCACTGATGGCTCTAGGTTGGTTGGAAGGGCATTCCAGTTTGCAGGTCTGTACATAGAGAAGGTTCTATTGCAGGTGGTCTGTGAATTTTTGTTTTTGTGGGTGGGAATGTTGAGTAGATTTTGAAGCAGTTGTCTTCTTGCTCTTGTATCCGGGTTCTTCTGAAGGAGAGATTATAGTTATTCTGATAAGTTGTGAATAGCCTTGAACATAGTGTTTTGTATTTGATGCATGCTTGGATTGGGAGCCAGTGTAGAGTCTTAAGGGTGGGTGTGATGTGGTCTTGTTTTTATGTTCCAGAGTTAAGGCAAACTGCTGTGTTTTGGGCTAGTTTACTGACTGTTATAGCATGTTTTGAGTGGCCAGGAAGAATAGAGTTGCAATAATCTAAGTGGGGAGTTATTAGTGCTTGACATACTGTCCTGAAGTGGTCGGTGGCTAATCGTGGACGTAATTGGTGGAGGATCCTGAGTTTGTGGTAGACTGATGACATTTTTTTACCTGAGGTTTTTTTTTTTTTTTTTTTAATGTGGGGTTGGAAAATTTAGCCATTGGATTAGTGTAACTCACAAGTATTTGACTTCAGATTTTACTTTTATTTCATTGTTGTCAATCTTGATTATTGGTAGGGATATGTAAGTTGGGTTGTTGGTTATCTGCAGGATTTCGGATTTGCTGGAGGGCTAAGCGTATCGCCCTGAATTCCAGGAGATTGATTTGTTGCGTGGCCTCCCAGGGAGACCAGAGGCCCTGTGTGCACTTGTCCAGACAATGTGCACACCAGCCCTGCAAGGAGGTGTAGCAGGAGATTTATTATCTATTCGAAGTCTGTCCCTCCAACCCTCAGATGAAAACACAGAGACAGACCGGTATACAAACACATGCTGTTTATTGTGCGCACAGTCTCAGGCAGAGCCGGCACCCTGAACAAAACGATCTGAGAGCGCCAGTGGTGTCACACACTGTCTTAAATACAGTAAGTTTTCAAACCCATACTAGCTTCTCATTTGTCTCAGGTATCCCCTCTCCACCAATCAGTAGCCCCGGGTGGGGGGGGGGGTGGGGGCTATCATATAGCATGCCTAAATGACCTGTCTAAACTGGTATGCTCCGGTCTGCTGGACTCTGGGCGAAAGGGTATGTGTTTAAGTTTTGTTTCACTGTAACTCAGGCTGAAAGGGGAGGAGTTACCCTCACAGCTACCTTCCTGGCTGCCTCAGAGGCTTCGGTTGTGAGTACCACAGTGGAAACAGGTACCTGAAAAGGAATTCCCTGAAGAAGGTTGGGGGGGTGTAGCCACCACTGCAGGGAGTTCAGGAAGGGTTTGGACACCCTTACTTTGTCTCTTAGGCTTCCTGTAGCCTGCCTCCACTGGGTCCTGAGACACCACTGTGTAGGCCTCATATTCAGGCGGGCATTGGGGGTCACATGCACTGTTGAAGCCATGTGGCCCAGGAGCCTTAAACAAAGTCTGGCAGAAACCAGTGGGTTGTCTAGAAACCGGCTGGCCAAGTCCATCAGCCTCCCCGCTCTGTCTTCTGGCAAGTAAGCTTTTGCATGCAGGGAGTCTAACCATGCTCCTATGAACTCCAGGTTCTGGGAGGGGAGCAAAGTGGACTTTGCGAAGTTTATGACAAAGCCTAGTTGCTGAAGGAGAGACAGTACGGAGGGTGGCTTGCCTGGCCTCCTGGAGAGTCTGACCCCTGATGAGCCAGTCGTCCAGGTAGGGGAAGACAAAAATGAAAGCATGTATATGAATAGGGGATACCATACACTATTAGAATAACTAAAAACTGAGAAAGAGTTAATTCTGTTCAGAACCATGCTTAGAAATAAAACCTCATATATTAACTAAACTAGGTGAAGGTTTACATAAATAAAGTAAGGGCACGTTGTACCCCAGCCTCTCTGTCTCAGAGATACCAGATAGCAGTGCCTCTCTGTCTCAGGGATACCAGATAGCAGTCTCAGGGTTATTAACTAAAATACTTTCAGGGTTAGTGATTAGTAATTAGCAGATATCAAGATATCAAGGTTAGAAAATATCAAGTTGTCAGCAGTGAACAAATATGTCAATTAGGTCACTCCATATTGTGGAATCCAGTATCTTTTCTTATAATGGCCATGTAACAGTAAACAATTATGTCTTGGACCCCATTTATGGCTCCACATTGACCCACACTGAATAAGTTGACCTACAATATGATAAACATACATGACGTATAATGGTAAAGTGAAATTATGCTGTATCATCTAAAAAGCCTTATAAATAAAGTGAACCATGGCTAAGAAGTTAGAGTAGACAGGGAGAACGTGTGTCTCTCAGTTTCCTCTCCCCAGGGCCTTGGTGTATTTTTCTATAGAACTGTGTGTATTTATTGTGTATTTGATAACCTTCCCAGTGTTTGTGAATGTAGTTCTTTATAGCTTCAAGAGCCCAGTGAGGTTACTGGTGAGGGGAGAGTCATGTAAGCTCTTCAAAAAATACCATGGTTTCTCAAGTAGGCCGCCACCACCGCCAGGCATTTTGTGAAGACCCGTGGGGCGGAGGTTAGGCCAAAGGGCAGTACTCGGTACTGAAAATGGTTTCCTCCTACCACGAACCTTAGATATTTTCTGTGGTCTGGATGAATGAGGATGTGAGTGTACTGTGGTAAGGCAGAGGCCATAAACAGAAAGAAAATGGGTTTAAAACTGCAGCTTTCCTCTAATGCACACATTAAGGCAGGCAAGGAAGGGGTTAAAGCACAAGCCCAGAGAAACTCTCTGCACAGAAAGGCAGTGAGAGAGCCACACCCCAGCTCCAGGACAAACAGAGGAGCTGATGTAAGAGGCAAGGGGGCTGAGTCAAACCGGATAGGACAGCCCAATGCTCTTAACCAGGAAGTAACAGAGAGAGTTAGCTCATGTTAGAGATCGTGTAGGAGTTCTGGATTGAGTTCATGTGAGAGAAGGAGAGTGCCTGGAAGAACAGGAAGTGTTTAGGCAGGAGACTCAGGACCTGACTCTGACAGAGAGAAGCAAAGGGTGGAGCAGCCATTGCCATGATAGCAGAAGGTGCTGGGAGAGTTGCCATCCAAACTGCTGTGAGACAGGGAGGTCTCTGAGACAGCAGGGGAGCAAGCTTCCTCTGAGGGAGAGAGGTCAACGCGAACCAGCCAGGAGAAGCAGGTGGGAACATACTTTTATTCTCATGGGGAAAGGCTGGAACCCTTAACCAAAAGAGAGAGTATATCTTCCCTAGACTCTTCCCTACAAGCTGTGAACAGAGGTGAGAGTTTAACCAAGTCTAAAACTCTGTATAATAAGCTGCCTAAACGTTCCAAGTGCAGAAAGCCAGATACTAGCAAAAGCTTAGGAACTACCTCAGCTGTTCTTAATTCATCAGCTGATGGTAGGCTTCCACGAGAGAAGCTGAAGCTAGCTCACGCTGTGCCAATGAAACAGGAGCAGTACAAGAACAGAGACTTGTCTTTTTACCCACTTTTAAAACCCAGACGTTCTAGAAGAGGAGCAAGCCAGTTGAGTTCCTTTAACACCACTTTAAAGGAGGCTGCTGATTCTAGTTATAACTATATTCCACTGAGGGAGAGGAATAGAGAGTGGAAACAGCTTAGACACCATTTGGAACCATGGAAGCCTGTTGATCTGCAGTACCCTGATTTGAATAATGTGACGTCTGACTCAGATGTTGAATCTATGCAATTAGGTTCAACCAAATCAGATAGGTCTTATTCTGACATGGAAGCAGACTGTGCTATATGTTACCAAGAGTGAAGCTGTTAATAATACTATATAAGAGAAGTGCTGATAAGTAATTAATGCTACCGAGTTTACACGGAGAGAAGCAGCGTTCTGCTGGAGTGAAACTCAATGTCCTAAAGCAGCTGAATATGATGGAAGTGATTAGCTGCTACTGAAGCTGTGCATTGATGAGAAGAAGTTGAATTGACTTTGTATATAATTGGACAACCCTGAGAAGGATCAGGTTGGACTATTTCATTTGGACTTTATATTGGCTTATAAAAGTATCCACCGTTTTGTTTCTGGTTAGGGGAGGATAGATGACAGAATCCTGTGCAACAAATAAAGTTTTTGTTATCACACAAAACCTTGGCTGTCTTTCGTTTGGGCCACAACTACAGGGATACCAAGCATCAGCACTAACAAGGATAATCTGGCACATTTTCCACTCCTCTAGGCAACCGCCTATAAGCCGAGAAAGGGGGTGTGACAGTACGCATCCTTCAGATCTAAGGAGCATAGCCAATCTCCCTGCTGGAGGTAGGGCAGCAGTGTTCCAAGAGTAAGCATCTTGAACTTTTCCTTTTCCAAGAACTTGAGATTTCTCAAGTCCAGAATGGGCCGGAAACCTCCAGTTCGCTTTGGCACAAGAAAGTACCTGGAGTAGAAGCCCTGCCCCAGCAGGTGGGGAGGTACAGGCTCCACCGCCCTCTCTTGATGAAGACCTTGCAGTTCCTGGAGGAGGAGTTCCTGATGCAGAGTAGGCCTTGGAGGCTCCCCTGGAAAGTAGGAGGGAGGTCCCTGATTGAAATGGAGAAGATAGCCCTTCTGGACTATGCTCAGTACCCAAGCATCTCTTGTGATGGGCGGCCACTGGTGGGCAAACAGGGCCAACTGACCTCCCGTGCTGAGATGGGCCAGCAGAGGTGGAGAGGCTATGCAGTGGGAGTCAAAAAACCCCTCCCTGCTGAGTAGGAGAAGAAGCTGGAGGCTTGGGGGCTTTCTGCTACGGGGCCCATGTCCCTGCCCCTTGGCCTACTGACCCTGCTGGTGTAGTAGCTGATAAGAATGCAATAAATAATACCCGGAGTCAGGCAAAGATTCAAGCCAATTTAATGTGCACAGGCTCAGATTGCAGTAGCATTCAAAATGGTCTGAGCAATGGCTCCTAGTAATACAACAGCTTTTATACCTTTCTTTTCCAGTCTAATACAGGCAAAACTCCTCATTGGCCACAGTGGCCCACTTACTCTCATCCAATAGACATCTCTGACCGGGCCCAGGACTCGCTCCCCCTGCTTGGGTCTTACTAGCCACGGGTCAGCAACTAGACATAACACTAAACATAATACTTCTGCTAAAGTATACAGTATATTTCGCTACTCTTGCAAGGTCAGTTAGCCACAAAGATAGTGGAAGGCATATCAGAAGCATTCTTAACAAATGCAAAACAAAGCAAGTCCAAACAAAGCAAGGCTAAGATGTGTTTCTAATAGCTACTGGTGATTTCTGTAATATTCCAGGTACATATCTCTAGCCCTGGCTCAAAATACTAAACAATCAAAACGCTAGACAAAATATTCTTACACTGTTCAGCTTCTCTGCTATATTTTCATCCAAATTACAAGGTCAGTGCACAATCAGCAAAGATACAGTGGCGCGGCATTCTACTGAAACAGACATCAGACATCTAAACAATAAACAGTAAGAAAGTATTTAAGTCTCTTATCTCCAGGAGAGCAGAACATGTTATCAAACTAGAATAGAACGGTATTTCTTTCTAACAGCTAGCTAACAGCATTCTGTAATTTTCCAAAATCAGCAACAACATTCTAAAGCAGGGGGAAAAGGGCTTCAGACCTAGCTCTGCTACATGCTAGGCCATCGCCTATCACACTGGGGAGCTGGGGAGGCCTGATAGTGAGAGAAAGGTTTGTAGGCAGACGACTTCCTTGGGTAAAAGGTCGTCTTTTTCCCCCAGCCCTTCTTATGAGAAGGGGTAGAAGTTTTTCTGGACAACCTTGTCCTTGTCAGTGTCTTGGTTTCGAGCTCAGCGGCCTTTTCGGCTATGGGCTTGCCGAAGAGGTTTTCACCTCGGCATGGGACATTGACCAACTTGTCCTGTACCCATGGCTTGAGGTCCGATGTCTGTAGCCATGCCTGGCGTCGAGCACCGATGCCGGCCGCCGCTACTCGGGCTGAAGCATCGAAGCCATCGTAGGCCGCCCGGGAGATGAATTTGGAGCATTCCCGGATCCCCGAGGACAAGGTCTTGAACCTCTGCAAAGGTTCCCCGGAGAGGCCAGCCGAGAACCCGGCTATTTCCTTAGCCAGGTCCCGCAAGTACATGCCCATGTACAAGCTGGTAGTACATGCCCATGTACAAGCAAGCATCGAGCCCTGGAAGCACTTTCTGCCGATGGCATCCAGGCTTTGGGCCTCCCTACCGGGGGGCACCGCAGAGTGCATCTTCTGGCTCTTCAGACTATGCATGGCCGATTCCACAACCATAGAATGGTGCGGCAGCTGCGCCTTCTGGAACCCAGGGCTCTTTCGGACTCGATACATGGATTCGAACGCTTGCTCAAAACCAGCGCCGAGGCCGGTGCCTCCCACATTCGGAAGAGGAGACATTCCAGCTTCGGAGGAACCGGCACAGTAAAGGCCTCCCTCGGGGGAGAGTCATACTTTAGGGCATCGAACTCTTCGGCTCGAGGCTCCTCCTCGGGATCCGCAGGAACATTCAAAGCCTTGGCCATGTCCCTGACAAACTCCGAGAACCGGGTGTCCTCCGGTGGGGAACCTACTCCGGGGCTCAGACTGCAGTGAGTCCGAAGGGACACACCGAGTCCGAAAGGTATCAGGGGACTCCTCGTCCTCCGTCTCCCATGCAGACTCATCCGAGGAAGAGTCGAGGGGCTCCGACCGTGCGGGCTCCGGTAGCACCCGCCCCAACGCCGGGGCCATCGGAGTCGATGTCCTCAGTCCCGAACGGGAGGTCGAGGGGGACCGTGACCGAGTCCGGACTCAGGCCTTCATGGCTTTGAGAACCGGCTCGGTCTCCGGGATCGACTTAGACGATGTCCCGGTGGTCGGGGCAGATGCACCTGTCAAGCTGGCCATCAGCACCCGCTGCTGATCCATGAAGGCAGACAGTCTGCACTCCAAGGCTGTCAGCCTGAGTCCAAGCTCAGGAGACTCAGCAACCACCGACTTGGGTCCTGGCGGCTCCCTGGGAGGAGAGTCCTTGAGGACAACAGGACTTACGTGCTCGACGGACTCCAGCTCTATACAAGGCACCTTAGGCGGCTTCTCCAGCTCCAAAGGCCCGGGGTGGCGGTCAGGGGTCCGGGACCTGACCCTCGAGGAACCAGGGGTATCTTCTGACGCCGCCCTCATGAGCTTCCTCTTCCTCTTATGCTCCCGACTGGGGGACCCCCTTTCAGAGGAACCCCAACGAAGCTCGGGGTCAGACTCCCGAGACGCCAAGGCCTCTGACGAGGTCCGGGCTCGTCCGGAGGCAGAGTCAGAAAAACATATCTCCTTCTGATGCTGCCGGCTTCTGAGTGCCTTAGTGGACATCTTTCCACACGGGACATAGACCTTGGGATCATGGTCCGGCCCGAGGCAACGCAGGCAGCAGTCGTGTGTGTCGGTAAGAGACATAAGCTTCTTACAACGATCACACTTTTTAAAACCACTGGAGGCCATCGGGGAAAAAAGGGCCCCCGCGAGGTCAAAAGACCGGCCCTCGAGGGAAAAAGAAAGAGCGCGAACGCGTGCCACGAAGGGCAAAAATCCGAAAAATAGAAATCGGGTTGATACCGGGGTACCGAACCCAGGCGGGAAGGGGAACCGGCATCGAACCGGACAAAAGAGAGCGAAAATCGCAGAGAAAAAAAATCAAACTTTTCCGGGTGACTCGGACTTATGTCCATTGAGCTCCTTGGAAAAAGAAAGACTGAGCAAGATGGCACCTTTGGGCGGGAAGGGGACCGCGCATGCGTGGGCGTATTCCCAAAGGCTCTCTTAGAAAGCTGGGGAAATGCTCTGCATGGGGGCTCCATCGACGTCACCCATATGTGAGGACTGACTGCCTGCTTGGTCCTGGAGAAAGGTTCTCTCCCTGGCAGGGGACATCAACTAGTTTGTCCAGCACCTGCTGCTCCAGGTCACATGACTATAGCCAGGCATGGTGTTGGGTACTAATGCCTACTGCAGTTACTCTAGCCACCGACTCGAAGATGTCAGGCTGCTCGAGAAATAAGCTTGCAGCACTCTGACAGCTGAGGCCAAGATCCGGAACCACTGGAGAGGTTTCTCAGAGAGACCAGCCGAGAACCTGGCAACTTCTTTTGTCAGGTCCCGCAGGTACATGCCCATGTACAGCTGGTAGGCCTGGATCCAGCTGACAAGCATCCAGTCCCGGCAGTATTTTCTGCTTATGGCATCCATGGCATGGGCCTCCCTAATAGGGGCACTGAGGAGTGCGTCTTCTGGCTTTTGAGCTGACGCATGGCTGAGTCCACCACCATGGAGTTGTGAGGCAGGGCTCCTGTAAACCCTATGTAGAGTCCAGCCACCTGCTCACAATAGGCACCGATGAGGGGGGTCTCCCACATGCGAAGGAACAGTCATTCCAGGATTTGGAGGGGGGGGGGGAGAAATTGGCACCATAAGTGTCTCCGGGGAGCCTCGTACTGGAGGATCTTGAGATCCTCTGCATGAGTTTCCTCCTCCAACTCATTGGCGAAGGAGAGGGCCTTTGCCATGCCCTTCACGAAATTGAGGAAGACCATGTCCTTGGGCGAGAACCGGCACAGTGCCTTCTGGGGAGATGGGTCCAAGTGCACATCCTAGTGGTGACAGGTATCCGGGGATTAGTCATCCTGTCTTCAAATCAGACTCTGAGGTGGTGGATAAGATGAGGGCTCCCCAGGTCTCGGGGTCGTGCCCCGACCCTGCGCTGAGGGCACTGAGCAGGGAAGACCATAGCCCAGAGGATCAGGACCGGGACCGGTAGAGGAGCCTCAAGGCTGATGGCGCTCGAGGACTGGCTCAACCTCCAGGGAGTTTGAGGTCAAGGGCCTAGTGATTGGGACTGATGACCTGGTGGAACCAGCCATCAAACCTGCTAATGGACCATGAAGGCAGACTAATTGTGTTCCAAGGCAGCCATCTTGGTATCGAGGGCAGACTGTTCTGCAGCCTTTGGTGCAGGCACAGAGGAATTCAGGCCCGGTGCTGGTTCTGTCAATGGAGATTCCTCAACCAGGATGGCCTCGGGGAACCGATCCAGTGACAGCTGCTCCCACTGAGTCAATTTGGTCAGCCTCTCTCTCGTCACCCTCTGTCTCCCACCAGGGACTGTGGGAGTGGGGCCCATGGGACTTTCCCACCTTCCCAGACTCATCCCTCAATGAGGTCTTCAAGGGCTTCCAGCTCTTCTTGCGTTCCCCCTGCAGGGAACGCTGGCTCAAGGCTCCGTGGCTCTGTCATGGACGACTCCGGGGCTGAGTCGATCTTTTGAAAGACAGACTCACAATGCTGCTGACGGCTCTTGAGGGCCTTGGGAATCATCTGTTTATAGAGATTGCAGACCAAAAGATCATGAGCTTCGAAGGCAGCAGTTGTGCGAGTCTGTGAGCAACATGCGTGTACAGCGGTCGCACGGCTTAAAGCCACTGACTTAGGTCATGGCGGGGAAGACAGCATCCGCAAGGTCAAACTCACTTGGCTCAGTCAGGAAGAAGGCATAAAACTGTGCCTTGAATTATCAGAAAAAGAACCAGAGAACGTGATACCAAGGCAGGCAGACTCAGAGGTATGATGGGAGCCGGTACGTGACTGAAGAAAATAAAAATAAAGCCAAAATTTAACAACTTTTTCCGGGGGGGGGGGGGGGGGTGGGGGAGGGGGGGGGTAACAGACACATCACTTGGATTGTAGCTTGTCGTGATGCGAGGGCTTGTGTGCATCAGAGATGCTGAGGGCTAAGCTATCGGTAGTTTAACTACTGGCAGGGTCTCCCAAGATGGACAGGTCTCAGCTGAGGTGTCAGACCAAGACAAACCACCCATTTGGGCAGCAGCAGAATGGGACAATGTTGATAGCGGAGGATCACATTTCTGTGACAATGGCAACAACACTAAACAAACTGCGCGAGGAAAGGCCCGGCAATCTACTTCTGTATCTTGCCATGAAACCCCAGTGGATAGCCACAACAAAACAAATTGCACTTTAGTGCTGGAAGATGAGGCCCCCAGGTCGGAAGGCACTCAACTAGCTACTGGGGAAGAGCTGAAGACTTTTTAGAGTAAAGCCAGCATTTATGATGTGGTTGGATCAAAGCCCTCAGGACGTCTGACTGCTGATGTAGTTGCGCATGAAATGAGAGTCAGAAGGTGTAAAGATGTCTTACATATTGGAACATGGAACGTACGAAGCATGAACCAAGGGAAGTTGGAGGTGGTCAAGAATGAAATGGAACGTGTACAACTTGATTTCTTGGGTGTCAGCAAACTGAAATGGACTGGCATTGGGCACTTTGCATCAGATGGTCTACTATGATGGAAATGAAAGACAAAGAAGAAATGGTGTTGCATTTATAATAAAGAAGAAACTTGCAAGAACTGTAATGAAATATAATGCAGTCAGTGAATGCTTAATCTCTATTTGTCTACGAGGAATGCCTATCAGCACAACTATAATTCAAGTATATGCCCCAACTACAGCTGCAAAAGAGGATGAAATTGAAGAGTTCTATGAACAAGTTCAAACTGAAATTGACAGAACATGCAAACAGGATATCCTGATAGTCAGGGTGACTGGAACGCAAAAGTTGGCAACAAAGAAGGCGGCAAAGTGGTTGGAAAATATGGACTTGGCAACAGAAATGAAGCTGGAGAAAGACTGATAGAATTCTGCAAGACCAACGATCTATTCATTTCAAACACCTTCCAGCAACACAGCAACTGTACACATGGACTTCACCCAATGGATTGTTAAAAAAAAATGCTACATCTGTGTAAGTAAATGATGGAAAAGCTCTATAACATCAACAAAGACAAAACCTAAAGCCGACTATGGTACAGATCAACTACTAGTATGCAAACTCAAGCTACAGTTGAAAAAGAGCAAACCACTCATGAATGCAGCAAAATATGACCTTGAGAATATACCACTGGAATTTAAAGACTGCCTGCAAAATCGATTTGCTGCTTCAGATACAAATGACAGAACTCCAGAAGAGTTATGGAATGACATCAAGAAGGTTGTGTTGGAAGAAGGCGAGAAGTCTCTACAAAAAGGTGAAAAAGCAAAAACGGCCAAAATGGACGACGGAAGAAACTCTGAAAATTGCCCAGAAACACAGAGAAGCTAAAGCCAGAGGAGAAAGAAAGAATCGCATAACTCAGAGATTTCCAACGTGTAGCAAGACAGGACAAGGGAAAGTACTACAATGACATATGCAAGGAAATAGAAGCAGAAACTATTAGAGGAAGAATAAGATTGGCTCTCCTAAAGCTACGAGAGTTAAAGAAAAAATTCCAGCCTCGAATTGGAATGTTGTTACAAGATACTCAAGGTTCTATATTGAATGATGCTGAGAAGATCAAGAAAAGGTGGAAAGAATATACAGAGTTTTTATATGATGAAGATCAAGTGGACCAACAGCTATTTCAACCTGTACCTTATGATCCGGAACCTTTGGTTATGAAAGAAGAAGTTTAAGCAGATTGAAAGCAGCAGGCATTGATGGCATTCCCATAGAAGTATTACAGCAATCTGATGCAGCTGTTACCATACTTACAAGGCTCTACCAAAAAATTTGGAAAACAACATCATGGCTAACTGAGTGGAAAAGATCTGTGTTCATACAAATGAAAGGTGATCCAACTGACTGTGGAAATTATCGCACAATCGCTCTGATCCCACATGCCAGCAGGATTCTACTGAAGATTATTCAACAGAGACTACAACCATACCTGGAACAAGAACTACCTGAAGTACAAGCAGGGTTCAAGAAAGGGCGAGGAACGAGAGACATCATCGTAGTGGTGAGATGTATCCTTGAAAAGACTAAAGAATACCAAATTGATATTTGTGCTTTATTGACTATAGCAAGGCTTTTGACTGTGTAAACCATGAGAAACTATGGACCACATTAAGAAGCATTGGTATACCAGAACACCTGATCGTTCTCTTACACAATATGTACATTGATCAAGAAGCAACAGTTAGAACAGAACAAGGAGAAACAGAATGGTTTAAAATAAGCAAAGGTGTAAGACAAGGCTGCATACTTTCCCCCTACCTGTTTAATTTATATGCAGAACAAATCATCAGAGAAGCAGGATTGTATGAAGACTCATCAACAACCTTCGCTATGCTGATGATACCACATTACTGACTGAAAGTGAAGATGATCTGAAACATTTGCTTCTCACGATCAAAGAACAATCTCAAAATGGGCCTGCACCTTAATGTAAAGAAGACAAAGATCATGATAACTGGCAAAATAAACAAAGTTCATCGTTGGAGAAGAAATTGAAATTGTGGACAACTTTAACCTACTTGGATCAACTATCAATAAAGAAGCAACAAGCAGTCAAGAAATCTGACGACGCATTGCTCTTGGCCGAATGGCTATGAAAGACCTAGACAAGATTCTCAAGAGCAGAGATGTCTCTCTCCATACAAAGATTTGACTTGCTGAAGCCATAGTAGTTTCAATAACATCATATGAATGTGAAAGCTGGACAGTGAAAGATAGGAAGAAAATTGATGCCTTTGAATTATGGTGCTGGCTGCAAATACTGCGTTTATCATGGACTGCCCGAACAAACCAGTCAGTACTAGGGGAGATCAAACCTAAGCTTTCTTTTGAAGCTCAGATGACAAAACTTCGACTTTCATACTTTGGACACATCATGCGAAGAGAGAGATCATTAGAGAAAGACATCATGCTTGGCAAGATAGAAGGTCAATGCAAAAGAGGAAGGCCAGCAATGGGATGGATTGATATAACAGCAGCAGATACGGGTACCAGTCTGTCAACAATGAGCCACCTGACTGAAGACCGAACACAATTTAGGACAACTACCCAGAGAGTTGCCATGCAGGGGCAGCCCAAGGGGGGTGCGGGGCCATGTGCGGAGACTCGGTGCGGGGCCTCATTTGCATAATGTTACCATATACTAACTTTTAGTAAACATGCCTCTTAATGAGTGCATGGATAAAGAAAGACAGTTTTCTACATTACTATAATCCAATGCCAAACACCAGGCACATTAGGAACTACTACAAACACTGCCCATTTAGAACCCATCCAAAAAACTACTTGGTTTTCCCACTATCCTCTGGAACTGCCACCCAAACTACTGAATAGTGTCCTGCAAAAAATAACTCCCCCAAAACTCACCAAATTTTTTTGTTGGATCGCTCACCGTGAAAAGAAACTTTTCCTCTCTCGAAGTGAGCCCTCCATTTTAATCAGTTCAACAGCCATGCAATGGCCTTAAAACCCAACCAAGCAACACTTGCTGCCGTCAGTATAAAGCATCAGTAAAAACTGCAGACCTCAAAGTGCTTTTCTCCCTGTATTTTTGTTAATAGCAGTGAGAAGGACTGAGATATTTAAAGGATATGAGTGTCCTCTTAATGGACTTTGAGGTCTACAGTTTTTACTGATGCTTTATACTGATGGCAGGAAGTGTTGGTTGGTTTTCTATGGGTGTAGAGTGATTGAGTTTACATTTAGAACCTATAGCAAACCCGCCATATCGTAACAGCACTACCAGGGGTCACAAAACACCAGACCCTACCTATCAAAAGGCAACACTGCAAATATTAAACCAATACATTTCAGAGAACAATACACGACCTACTGGGGAAAGAGAACAAGTGGCAATGTCAAATAGGAATTACATAAACAGAATACCTCAGCTCAGTTACATAAGCAGAACACAGACTATCACCAAACAAGGAATCACAATTTAGAAAAAGGAAGACAATTAAACTGGGAACCCCAAAAGCCAAACTTGGAATGTACAACACTGTAGAAATAAAACTATAAATTAATTTCCTCTTGTACTAAACAAAGCGCAGACGTCAATGATGCACATTTCCCAGAGCTGACATATTCCAATTAATAAACTCAAAATAAAGAGATATCTTTCTAACTTTTGTGCATTTTTTTCAGTTGCAATTGCTCTAGCCACTTTCTTCTGGTTTCTTCGTGTCTTCTGCTAACTCTCCATCGTCTGCTGTCCATTTGTCCTTTCTTCTCTCTTCCAGTTTTTTTCCATTCTCTCTCTACATCTGCTTTAACATACTATTTCTCCTTTTGCTCTTTTCTCATTCCTATTTCATCCACTCAAATGTTACCCCGCCATCCTCAATCCCCACTTACTCTCCCAATACCCGGCCAACTGTAGATTTTTCTTTCCTCCCACACAAAATATTTTCCCCTCTCCATTTCACTCTCCCAGCCCCATCCCATTCTAATCCTCCCCCAACATCAGCTCCCTTCTAGTTCCAGCCCCACCCAGCATCCGCTCCCTTCTAGTCCCCGCACCAGCCCATTTCCAGTCCTAGCTCCCCCATCCATTTCCACTCCTATCCAAGTCCCTCCATCAGCTCATTTCCAATCCCAGTCCCCCATCAGCCGATTTCTAGTCCTTTCCTAGCCCCACCATCAGCCCATGTCAAATCCTAGCTCCCCTCCACTCAGCCCATTTCCATTCCAAGCCCCCGTTCCCCATCAACTATTTGCAGCTCAAGCCTCCCCTTCCACTCAGCCCATTTCCAGTCCTAGCAACCCCCCCAACCCATTACCAGTCCTAGCCTCCCCATAGCCCATTACTAGTCCTAAGCCCCCCATCAGCACACTTCCAGTCCTAACCCCCCATCACCCCACTTCCAGCCCTAACCCCCCATCACCCCATTTTCAGTCTTAGCCCCCCCATAGCCCATTACCAGTACTAACCCCCCTCCCCCCCATCAGCCCAGGCTGGCTGCTGCGGCAGAATTGAGTGTCCCGCGCCCCCCCCCCCCCCTGCCCAGCCAAGCTCTCCCTCCCTGAATCAGTCCTTTTCCATGCCGGCTTTCAGAGCCGTGAAGGGAGAGTTTCTCCCTCACGGCTCTGTTAAGCCTGCCGGCGCTGATGGGAAACTGTTTCCCATCAGCCCCGGCGGGCTTAACAGAGATGCGAAAGGGAAACTCTCCCTTCACGGCTCTGAAAGTTTTTTGTTTTTTTTTAAATTTACTTTTATTGCAGAATATAACGCGGGGCCCTGTGCATAACGCGGGGCCCTGTGCAAAAAACATTCTCGCTCAATGGACGGGCCGGCCCTGTTGCCATGAGTCGACACCGACTCGATGGCACTTAGCAACCACCATGACAGATACACAAACTGTTGAACAATGCACATATTTTCAGCTTTTTCCTTGCTAGACACAAAATGTACATACCTCACAGCAGGTGTAATTCTACATACGTTTTCACACCATGTTGCCACTAGATACTAAGGCAGTTTATTGTGCATTCAGCCTAAAAATTTGCATTAGGGTGGTGCCAGAGCCACACTAACAAATAGGGGCATTGCATAGCATGTCCTCCTGCAGGTAACATGATTCCAGTGCCACTGGGCAGTAATCCAATTGCCATGAGTAATGCAGGTACAGTTACTGCCATGGTAACTGCAACACTGACGGTGAGCATGCACTATTGATGCCTGCACTAACTGCAATTCACAGTCAAGGTTCACTTTGTCCCTAATCTGCTGTGTCTCTGCTGCAATCTGCACTAGGCGGTTAGTGTGGGAATATTAGCATGGCTACATTTTTAGTATGTGGTAAACCCTGTGTTAACTGCTGGAGCACTTTACTAAACATGCCCCTTAATGTGCTTACCTCTCAGAATAGGTATAACACAGTTTACTTTAGCACAACAATTCATATACCTTCATCCCGTCAGAGGAGGTACAGCGTAGTGATCTAAAGAATGGGTCTGATTTTATATCAGGATGCCTAAATTGAAAAGTCCAAGAAGGCGCCCATTTTATAAAAGCGAAATAGGCTCTCATAACCAGCCCCAGTACTGCACAAATATGAACACAAAATTGCACGTGCTCCAGACAGAAGGTAATTTTATAACAAGGTGCCATGAGTAGGCACCTACGAAGTCATTTATAAAATATTAGTGAATGTGGTGGAGAACATGCCCTAAATGGCACAATCATTTATACCTGCTAGTGAGCATGAGTAAATGATTGTGCAGATTTTACATACTGTATGTACATTAAGGTATTTTGTAACTTCACTGGTTTCCAATTCATGAACATTGTTTGCTTAAAATGTTAATGTTGACATCTAGAATCTTGAGAGAGGAGGGGCAGAGTTATCTGCAGGACGTTTTGCAATGGTGCTAATTTGGCCGAGTTAAGATCCAGTCAGAGGAGTTTGTTGGCGATCCCTGATTATCGAGAAGTGCGGCAGCAGAAATGGAAGGGGCAGGCCTTTAAGATAATTTATTCAGCCAGCCCCTGAAGAAGGCAACGAAACACGGCCTGTGTCGGGCTATAGGCTTTGATCTAATAAAGAGTTTCCTCCTAATGCTGTCCACGTTTTCTGACTGGGAGACGGCCCTTAGGGCCATGAAGATGGCCCTGAGTTCAAGGAGATTGATTTGAAGGAGGAATTCCTCTGGGGACCAGTTGCCCTGAGTGCACTGGCCCTCACAATGTGTAGCCCAGCTCGTGAGGGAGGCATCTGTTGTCAGGACCCTCTGAGGTGTCGGTGTCTGGAAGGGCATCCCTGCCCTGAGGTGATGTGGGACTGTCACCAGGTAAGGGAGGCAGTCAGCCGGTGGGTGACCCTCACCCTGTCCCTCAGCCTGCCTGTGGCTTGTGTCCATTGGGATATGAGGCACCACTGGGCTACTCGCAATTGCAGGCGAGCCAAGGACTTAACGTGAACTGTTGAGGCCATCTGGCCTAAGACAGAGGAGCAGTCGAGCTGGGACCGACTTGCAGCCTTGAACCTCCTTTGCCAAATGCATCAGGCGGTGGGCCCTTTCCACTGGGAGAAAGGCCCGGACCTGCAGAGTATCCAACTGGGCTTCTATGAATTCTAGGTCTTGAACTGGGAAGAGGCTGGACTTGGGGTAGTTGTTGATGAATCCCAGATGCTGCAGGGTGTGGATTGTGAGCCTTGTGGCTTGACTGGCCTTCAGGAACGTGCTGCCTCTGATGAGCCAGTTGTCCAGGTAAGGGAAGAAGTGGGCCCCTTGGAGGTGCACACAGGCGGCAACTACCGCCAGGCATTTTGTAAAGACCTTGGGAGAGGAGGCAAAGCCAAAGGGTAGCACCCTGTACTGCTAGTGATGTCCACCACCACGAATCTCAGGTAATGCCTGTGGGAGGGGTGGATCAGGATGTGAGTGTAAGCATCTTTGAGATCCAAGGAGCAAGGCTACTCTCCCTGGCGGAGGTAAGGCAGCAGTGTTCCAAGGGAGAGCATCTTGGATTTCTCCCACACCAGGAACTTGTTCAAGCTGCGCAGGTCCAGAATGGGCTGGAGGCCTCCTGTTCTTTTTGGGACAAAGAAATACCTCGTGTAGAACCCCTGTCCCCAGAGGTGTCGGGGTACAGGCTCCACTGCCACATCCCTGAGCAAGCCTGCGAGTTCTGTGGCGAGCAAAGCCTGGTGGAGGAGAGGCTGTGATGGCTCTCCTGGGAAGAAGCCTGGAGGGTTTTGTTGTAGATGGAGGAAGTACCCTTCCCTCACCACCTGCAGGACCCACTGGTCTGTGGTAATACTGGCCCATCTGTAGACAAAAGAGGCCAGTTGACATCCTGTTGGCTGAGGTGAGACTCCTGAGGGAGGGGAGGCCCAGCCCAGGGAGTCAAACGTTTCCCCCCGGTTAGACAGGAACTGGTGTCTGAGGCTTGGGAGCCTTGGACTTCCTGGGCCCGTGTCCTTGGCCTTTCAGCTGTGAGGCCTGGTGTGGTTGCCCAGAGTAAGACTGGTAATGGCTGGTCTGGGAGTAGCCCTTTTTCCTCGGGAAAAAATGTTTTTTTCCCTGAGGATTTCTTCCTGGGGAGGGACGAGATCTTCTTGGACAGCCTTTGCTGGATCACTTGTCAGACATCGCTTTCCTGAACAGGCTCTTGCCATTGCAAGGGACATCTAGCAGCTTTTCCTGTATCCACTGCTCGAGGTCTGCAATCACGCCTGGTGCCGATGCCAGCAGCTGCTACCCTGGCTGCAGACTCAAACCCATCGTAGGCGACTCAGGAGAGGAATTTGTAACAGTCCTGGAACCTCTGCAGAGTTTCCCGGCGAGGCCTGCTGAGAACCTCAAGAGCTCCTGGATCAGACTTTTCAGGTACATCCCCATGTACAACTCATATGCCTGTATTTGGCACCCGAGCATGGCGCCTTGGTAGCACTTGTGGCCCAGGGCGTTGAGGGCCCGAGCCTCCCTGCCATGGGGAACCAAAGAGTAGGTTTTGACTCGTCAGTTTTTGCATGGAGGATTCCACCACCATGGAGATGTGGTGGAGTTGCAGCTTATGGAACCTGGGGCCCTTCCAAACGTGATAAATAGCGCCCAGGAGTCGACTGATCACTGGCACTGAGGCCAGGGTTTTCCATGTCCTGAGGAGCAGCCTCTTGAGGATGGGCGGAACTGGCACTGTAAGGGTTTCCTTGGGAGGAGACTCATATTGCAGGATATTGAGTTCCTCAGTGTGCAGATCCTCTTCTGACTCCGTCTGGACCAACAGAGCCTGGGTCATGTCACGGACAAAGTTGTGAAAGGCTACATCCTCAGGAAGGGGAGTGGCGCCTTGGCTGTGGAGGAGACGGTTCAGAGGGAACATCCATTCGTATCCAGAGGGCGTCGAGGACTCTACCTCGGGGGTAGCCCCCCCCCAGAGGACCCGGGGTCGGACTCCCGAAGTCGTGGAGGAGCGGATCCCCGAGGGGCAGGACCTCAATCTTCACTGATGACTTACCAGAGGCCGATGGTGCTCGGTGCCCAGGGATTCCCCCAAGGTTGGGGGTCTGGGTGTCGTGAAGCCAGATATCAACGCTTGCTGCAAGGCCAGTATGGAGGAGATGCTCTGCTCCATAGCCACCATTTGGGACTCGAGGCCCGATGGCTCTGCAGCTCTCAGCATGGACCTTTGATCCGAAACCGGTACTCCGGAGAGTGCGTCCTCGAGGAGGACTACAGGTTCATGGGTCTTGGCGCGGACTCCTGTCTCGAAACCTTCATAGAGCACTGCTTGGAGTCGCCCGAGCCCCGTCGTGGGACCTTCCTAGGTTTCACCGGAGGCACCTCAGTAGGCTTCAGCACCTTCTTTTTTTTGGGAGGATCTGGGGCCCTTGTGGAGGAGCCGCCACCGTGAGACTCCAAGGATTCCTGGATCTCACAGGAAGTGCTGGCTTTGGGGCTCGGCGAATGGGAAGCTGATCTGGGGAACAATTTCCCTTGCAAGTCTGACCTCTTTTTATTCATTTTGGGGGTCATGGCCTGGCACCGGCCGCAGGAGGAACTGTCGTGGTCAGGGCCCAGGCAACGGAGACAGCAGTCATGGGTGTAAGTAACCAAAAATAGTCTGACTGCTTTGGTTGCATGTCTTAAAACCCACTAGGAGTCATGGTGGGGGAACACCTGGCTGGGGTCAACGAGCCCTGGGCAAAGAATGGTGCGAAAGCCGGTCAAGGAGGAACCTCGACAAACATAAAAGGGGAAGAGAGCTGAGGACGGCACCAAAGGTGCCGGCCCGAGGTGGGAGGGAACTGTTGCACAACCGGAGACTAGGAATAGTTAAGGAACTCAGAGAGCTTTTTCCAGGAGAGTAGAGGACCACTTCCGTTGGGCTCCACGGAAAAAAGGAGACTGAGCAAGATAGAAACCATTAACTTGCAAAACCCCTGGACGGGATCCAATGGAACACCCCCCCCCCCTCTCTAACAGGGAAGGAGTCCTCTGTGCTCGCCTGTCATACACACCAGCATTCTCCAGGAGACCAGACCTGGATCCCTCACTCACGCTCTGCCTGCACGAAATTCCGCCCTCATAACCTTACTCTCTCGTTTTCTCTCTCTGCCCTTTTTTTTTTCTTTCCTCAGCGCTGTAAGAGCTGAATAGGTGTAATTCTTCTCTCCTAGAAATTATCCAAAAATGAAAGAATAAATGAAGGGTTAGCCATAGGGAAGGATTTGGGACTGGATTGGAGCCACTCAAGGAACATCAATTAGCAGGTAAGATCTAATTTCTTCTTCCATTTCGTTCCTCCAGTCCAGTCCCGGCACCTTTGGGATGTACCAAAGTAGTACTAACCCTGGGAGGGACCCGCTCACCTTGACTGCAGTACTACCAAGCCAAAGCAAGCCTCTTCTGCCGCCTGGACATCTAGTTGGTAATGTTTCACAAACGACAATGAGGCCCAAGTACCCACTCTGCAAATGTCGACCAGCAGCAGTACCAGACCGAACGCCACCCACGCTGCCGCCTGGGCCCGTGTTGAATGCGCCTTCAACCCGATAGGCACAGGCCTCCAATGCAGGAGATACACCGAAGAGATGGTCTCTTTAAGCCATCTGGAAATGGATGCCTTATTTTTTTATTTTTTATCTATTTCTTCTATACCGCCCCTTCCAGAGATCAGGGGCGGTTTACATGGAACAAGTAAACAAATTTGTATACTACTGTATACATTACATGGAACAGAGATTTTTTAACTTTATACAGATAATAATTATTATAATACACGGAACAGAGATTTATAACTTTATACAGATAACTGTGCATTAATTGTCGGAACTATTTACATTTTATATACATTATATACATTGGTGCCGTCTCCCCTTTGCGCAGCTCCCAAACAAGACAAATAGCTGCTTGGTTTTACGAAAGGCCTTGGATACCTTCAAGTACCTCTTCAATACTCTATGCACATCCAAACTCCACTACAAAGTATCCGCCCCCAGACCACTGACCTCCCCCGAAAAGACTGGAAGCGAGACCTCCTGATTCAAGTGAAAGTCGGAGCACACCTTTGGAAGAAAGGAGGGCACAATCCTTAGAACCACCTTCTCTCTTGTGATAACGAGGTATGGCTCTCTACATGAGAAGCCTGGAGCTCCAAAACCCTTCTTGCTGAACAGATGGCCACCAAAAACCCTGCTAAGGGTTCGAAAGGAGACTCTGAGTGCCGACACCACCAAATTCAGGTCCCAAAGTGGCACTATTGACAGCCGTGGCAGTCACAACTGCTCCACCGCTCTAAAAAAACGGGCCACATCAGGATGCATGGCTACGGACCCTGTCCCCACACGCCCCCTATAGCACGAGAGGACGGCCACTTGTACTCTCAATGAGCTGCAAGCCAAGTCTTTCTCCAGCCCTGCCTGCAGGAAGGCTAGCACGTCCGATACTCCACACTTCATCACCAAAATCCCAGCATTTGGTACCAGTGGTCAAACACTCCACACCCAGATCTACGCCAGAGATGTGGACCTTCTGCGCGCCTTCAGCAGGGTCGCTATTACAGCAGGTGCATAGCCCCGCTTCCTCAAGCGTGCCCTCTCAAGAGCCATGCCGTAAGCAAGAACCGATCTGCCTGTGGCATCCAGATAGGCCCTTGGCACAGCAGGTCCATTGTCATGGGCAACTGCCACGGTCTGTCGATCAACATGTGGTTCAGATCTGCATACCACGGCCTCCTCAGCCAATCCGGCGAGACCAGCAGCATCTGCCCCAGATGGGTCTCTATCCTCTGCACCACTCTGCTGATGAGTGGCCAGGGCAAAAGCACATATAGCACCCCTGTCCTGGGCCATGGCTGCACCAGCACATTGAGACCTTCCGACATAGGCTCTCTCTCCTTCCGCTGAAGAACTTGGCTGCCTCGAAAGTCGCCATCAGGTCCATAATTGGCTGCCCTCCCCCCCCCCCAGCAATCCACCATCCAGTCAAACACAGCTTGATTGAGACTCAGACTCCTCTTCCAGCTGCACACTGCCCATTCCGCCCTATCGATTGATGTATGCTACTGTTGTTGCATTGTCCGAGAATACTCTCGCGGCTTTCCCTTCTAACCTGTGCTGAAATCCTTGCAGTTCCAGAAAGACCGCCCTCAGTTCCAAACAGTTTATGGGTCACTGCGCTTCATGATCTGACCACAATCCTTGTAGAAATTGAGCCTCAAAATGAGACCCCCAGCCAATGAGGCTTGAATCAGTCCTGAGCTGTGTACATATGGGCAGCCCCAGCGGCATCCCTTTCAGCAGGGTCTCGTCCCTTAACTACCATTCAAATGCCCCTCACGCCTCTGTCGTGCAGGGAAGATGGTGGGATAGAGGTATATGCTGTGCCGACCATCTGCACTGTAGAGCCCTCTGCAACAGCCACATGCGTGCCCGCGCCCACAGAACCAGGTCTATCGCCACCGCCATGGATCCCAGGACCTGCAGGTAGTGCCACGCCGCCGGCCTCTGTAGCCATAGGAATGCTGGACCTGCCCCTGGATCTTGTGAGCCCTGGTCCCTGGAAAAGACACACTGCCTACGCCTGTCTGAAAACCCACCCCTAGATACTCGAGATCCTGCAACAGCGTGACTTGACTACGCAAAATTCATGACCCATCCCAGGCCCTGAAGGAACTGAACAATATGGTCGGTAACCCTCACGCTCTCCTCCCTTGATTTTGCCCTCATTAGCCAAATGTCAAGATAAGGGTGAACCAGAATTCCTTCCTGCCGCAAGGCCGCTGCCACAACCATCATGACCATGGTGAAAGTCCTTGGTGCAGTTGCCAGCCCAAAGGGCAGCGCTCGAAACTGGAATTGCCCCTTGGCACTGAATCTCAGATACTGCTGATGCTCTGCTCTTATTGGTATATGGAGGTAACCTCCCTCGACCTCACAGAGGCATAAGAACGCCTCTTCTCAAACTGCCACCATCACAGACTGCAAAGTCTCCATGCGAAAGTGTGGCACCCGCAGAGCCCGGTTGATGTATTTGAGATCCAGGATAGGCCTGAACGCCCCTTCCCTTCTTTGGGACCACGAAATAGATTGAGTATCAACCACATCCATGCTGGCCTCAAGGCACATGCACCACTGCGTGTAGATCCAGCAACCATTGCGCTTTCCTCACACTTTGCATGGTGAGTTGATAAAGGCCTCCTGTAGGGGCTGGGCAAATTCTAGTGCAAATCCCTCTCTGATGACTTCGAGCACCCATCGGTCGGTCGTAATGCGGGCCCAGGAGTCTTAAAATTCCCATAGCCGACCCCCTACTGGAATTTGGAACACCTGTCCCATCCTCACCTCATTGCTGCTTCTTTGTAGCCGTAATGGTGGAAGAGTAAGATCCTCTTCCTGTGCCCCTGAAGCCACGAAAGGAGGCCCCCCCTTGCTGGGAAGCGACCTCTCTGGTACGGAACATAACGTACCGACCGAAAATGCTTAAACTCCCTCCGTTGACCTCGCCCCGGGGTGGGTGTATGACCTAACTTCTGCTTATCCTTCAGTAAGCATTCACCCTTAGTCTCACTGAGGTCCTTGACTAGCTTGTTTAGTTCCTCCCCAAACAGGAGCTTGCCCCTGAATGGCAGCTTGCTTAACCGCGACTTGGATGACACATCTGCCGACCAATTCCGAAGCCACAAGTAACGCCTTGCCACCACTACAGAGACCATTCCCTTGGATATACAGTGAATCAGGTCATAAAAGATATCTGCCAAATACACCGCCCCAGACTCCAGCTTTGCCACCTCTGGGGGCCGCCCCTGTTCTGCCTCCGGATTCCCACTGACACCTTGTGCCCAGCGGAGACAGGCCCGGGCCACAAACGCGCCATACACAGATGCCTGCAATGAAATAGCATGTGTGTCAAATGCCTGCTTCAAGAGCATCTTGAGCTTCCGATCCTGCACGTCTTTTAGAGCTTGTCAGACGGCTGCCTGGGTGAGAATCTTCACAGTCTTGGCAAGTGCATATATCTATATGATTTGCAAGGGATTGTGGGCAATGCAGTTCATTCACACCAGACAGCTGCTCACAATAATTATTTGTGCTTTTGGGTAAAGCCAATCAGATATTTATTTATGGGGTTATTTCTCCCAACACAGATATGCTTGGTAGCACATAAATCAGGTTACTTGCTTTTAGTGTTAAACTTGGAAAAACAAAATCAGGAAAACATTTTAACTTATCAGGCAATCAAAGCAAAAGAAATAAGACCTGGTTGGCAACAAACTGGTCTTTTCTGTAGGCTTTAGCTAATATTCTCTTAGCATGTATCAAACAAACCACCAAAAGCCACAAAGAAAGAAAAAACTGTTCTTTTCAGGTAAACTTATATCTTCCCACCTAGATTCAGAAGTGATTCTCTCAGAGCTCACAAGCAATTAGGTAAGGCTCAATTGCTAGCAGTTATCCAGCTTTTGAGTGGAGGAGTAGCCTAGTGGTTAGAACACTGGCTTGGTGACCAAGCAACCAGGGTTCAATTCCCACTAGCCCTCCTTGTGGCCTTGGGCAAGTCACTTAACCCTCCATTGCCTCGGAAGAAAGGCCTGGCAATCTACTTCCGGTGACACTGCCAAGAAAACCCAGGAGCTTCTGGGTCGCCAGGAGTCAGGACTGACTCGAAGGCACACATTGCATTTGCATCCAGCTGAAACCCCTTAGCTGGCTTGCTTTCTACTGCGTAGGTAAAAATCCTACTCAGGAGCTTTTCTGAGTAGATTAAAGAACAAGTTTGTATTTCTTTGTGATGGTTGCTGTACTTTGTAACAGAAAATCACCAAAGGAGTTTAGACAGAGAGCAGTCCATGTAAACAGATTCTTCATCTGCTATCACCCCCTCTTCTTCAACAAGCATGGGTTCAATATCATGGATTGGCACAGATGAATCTCCCAATGGAGCACTTTCAGGAGAATACTTGTTTCCCTGCTGTCTTTCAAGGTTATAGCTAGGGCATAGATCAGTGTTCATACCTGAGCTTCCATTGCTGTTAGAGTTCCTCTCTATATAGCCTGGCCAGTATGTAGTCCAGTTCTTATGTCCAGCCTTCCAATCCAGATCCCTGGACATTGGATCTCTCTTCACATACCTTCTGGCACGGGTCTTAGGGTCCCTTCCACGTGCAACCGTCTCCCTCACAGGTACCGTCTGGAGATTCCTAGCTCTGCAGCACCATTCCTCTGTCTTTCCCTAGTCCAATGGTGTATGCTGGCCCTTGGAATGCCTCCCAGATACGTACTGCTCTGGACTCTTCTAGACCTCTCAAAGGCTTTTTTTCTCTTTCTTCCAAAGGGTTTCTTTCCCTCTCTGTCCGTCCGGTTTGGCTTCTGCTTCTGATGATCCTCCTGATGAAGATGATCAAGCTCAAGCTGATTCTCTGTAGAATAAACTCTACCTTTATTCTGCTTAGATGAGTGCTCCTCCCTAACACAGCGCAGCTGTGCTGAATCAGGCCCTGCCCTTTGAGATGAGTGCTTAGGGATTACCTCATAGCCCTCCTGATTGAACACACGTTTCCCCACTTCAGCTCCTCTAATGGCTGTTGGAAACCTGGTGCATTCTGGGACTGGTAGTCTTTTATGGGAAAATTGTTTTCTTATTTCTACCAGAACTGACAGGTTGCTTGTTCAGAGTCACTTCACCTTTTCTATAGCTCCTTCCTGAGCTATGATAAGCTTCCTTATCACAAGCTGTGCTACCTTCTACCAGTATAATCGTCTTCTTTGTCACTGCCAAAATTGTTGCATCCACTCTGAGTGGGCGAAAGAGCTCCCTATCCCGCTATGGAAGAGGGTACAATCATGCCATCGTCCTAGTACCCCTCTGCGACCCCTCCGGCATGTCCCATTCCTCCTGGATCATGCGCCACACCAGCTTATGTAGAGGAAAGACCTTCCGAGATGAGCGAACCGCCTGGAAGAGTGGATCTTCAACCAGTTCCTCTTCCTTAAGCGCCTCCATTTGAAAGTTCAATGCTTTATTCGACTGCGCTATCAAAGCCACTAGGCTCCTCTCTACGGAAAACTCGTATAATACAGGACTCTTCAGCTTGTGGAATCTCACCTTCCTCCAATCCTTCATCCTGGAGGTCTTCCTCCTTGTCCCAGTTCTCCCCGTCCTGTGGAGGTACCTCCCAGACCTCATCCGTCACACAATGCTTACTGGGACCAGGTTCCTCGTCCTCTCCTTCCAGCACCATCATAGCTTCTGCTGGGCGCTTGGCTTTACCTCTGGGAAGCACTGCCTTCTCCATCACTCCCTGTTTCAAACAGAATGCCTTGTGCAGCAGAAGAACGGACTCTGGAGAGAAATCTCCCAGACCACCTGCCACTGGCTGCTCCTTTGCGCCCTTTACCTTCGTCTCCTTTTTGCCTTTGCCCTTAGACGCCTTTGCCCGAGGGAGATCCTTTTCCTCTGCTCTCTCTGCAATTCCGTCAGACACCGTTGTGGGCCCTGCTGCCTCCTGCTCAGCCTGTGCGCTTTGAGGTCTGCTGGACTCTTCTCCCAGCAACTCTACCTCTGTCACCCTGGATTCCTGCTCACAATCCCTGCAGAAGCCAGCCACTGAGACTGGGCTCCTGTGTGATCCACAATTGACAGCTCTGCCTTGCCGGCATTACTGTTTTTGTTTTGTTTTTTTAAACTTCTGTGCAAGCCGAACTGCTATACTCCCAGACAGTAAAGGGACCACACCTCCAGCCTCCGATTCCCGCCTGTCTGATTTCGCTCATAAGATCATAAGATATGCCATACTGGGTCAGACCAAGGTCCATCAAGCCCAGTATTCTGTTTCCAACAGTGGCCAATCTAGGTCATATGTACCTAGCAGTTTCCCCAAGAGACACAAGTTCCACAATGCTTGTACTGAGTCAAGCATTGATATCTTCGGTCACTTCTTAGTAATGGTTTATGGACCTTTCCTCCAGGAACTTGTCCAAACCTTTTTTAAACCCAGCTACACTAACAGCCTTTACTACATTCTCCGGTAACAAATTCCAGAGTTTGATTACACGTTGAGTGAAAAAATATTTTCTTTTGTTAGTCTTAAATAGTTTACCCTGTAGCTTCATTGCATGTCCCCTAGTCTTTCTATATTCTGATAACGTAAACAATCGATCTACGTTTACCCGTTCCACTCTGTTCATTAATATATAGACTTCTATCATATCTCCCCTCAGCCGTCTCTTTTCCAGGTTAAAGAGCCCTAACCTTTTTAGCCTTTCTTCATAGGAGTATCCTTCCATCCCCTTTACCATTTTGGTGGCTCTTCTCTGAACCTTTTCTAAAATTGCTATATCCTTTTTAAGATACGGCGACCAGAATTGCACACAATATTCAAGGTGCGGTCTCACCATGGAACGATATAGAGGCATTATAATATCTTTGTTTTATTCTCCATTCCTTTCCTTATCATACCTAGCATTCTATTTGCTCTCTTGGCCGCCGCTGCACACTGGGCCGAGGGTTTTAACATGGTATCCACAATGACGCCTAAATCTTTTTCCTGGGTGGTGGTTCCTAATGTGGAACCTTGCATCGTGTAACCATAGTTTGGGTTGTTCTTCCCTAGGTGCATAACCTTGCACTTGTCCACATTAAAATTTCATCTGCCATTTTGATGCCCAGTCTTCCAATTTATCAAGATCCTCTTGCAATTTTTCACAATCCTCTTCGGTTTTAACAACTTTAAATAGTTTTGCGTCATCTGCAAATTTGATAACCTCACTCGTTATTCCACTTTCCAGGTCATTTATGAATATGTCAAAAAGCAGCGGACCCAGCACAGATCCCTGGGGTACACCACTATTCACCTTTCTCCATTGGGAAAATTGGCCATTTAGCCCTACCCTCTGCTTTCTATCTTTTAACCAGTTCCTGATGCACGACAGTACACTGCCTCCTATCCTATGACTCTTTAGTTTTGCCAAAAGTCTCTGATGAGGGACCTTGTCAAAGGCTTTCTGAAAGTCCAGATACACAATATCAACCGACTCACTTTTGTCCACCTGTTTATTCACTCCTTCAAAAAAACATAACAGATTAAGAAGACAAGATCTTCCTTGTCTAAAGCCATGTTGGCTGTCTCCCATTAGGTTGTGACTATCTACATGCTGAGTAATTTTATTCTTTATGATGGTTTCTACCATTTTTCCCGGTACTGACGTCAGGCTCACCGGTCTGTAGTTTCCCGGATCACCCCTGGAACCCTTTTTAAAAATTGGTGTTACATTGGCGATCCTCCAATCTTCAGGTATTAGAGATGATTTTAGGGCCTACCAGCTGACCACACGACAGCCGCCTCCTTCCCTGGCTCTCATGCTAACCCAAAATGGCCACCGCACGTTCTTCCTTCTGAAACCATGTGGCTCCAGGCATCACCGGTCTTGCGCCACTTGGCTCAAACTACTCCCGCTCTCCCAGGTGCCCCCGAATGACGCCCTGTTATCCATGGCAGGCACAAGCAGAGGCTTCCGATACCTGGTCTCCTGCCAAATACTACTGCAGCAGCAAAACCTACTGGTTTCGGTGTGCTTAAACTCCCTGCACTGACAGGGCTCTTACCTCACTTGCTCTGGTTTGCCCCAAGCTGCTAAGCACGCCTTCCCATTGTACCGCTCCCGCTCAGGGGAATAGTACCGGACCGGCTGATTACTCGAAAAGGTGTTTTTTGGGTTTTTTTAAACTTTACGGCCTCAGAACAATTTAGCCTCCCAGCCAAGAAGCAGCTCCAATAACCCTGCCCTTGCTTAGCGAAACAGTGCTCTAGTGCAGACAATGAAATTCCTCTTTAATTACTAAAATAAAAAAAACTGTTCATTCCTTCAGTGAGTTCAAGTTGGGAATCACATCCCTCCAGCTGCTTGGAGACTGAGATACTGGAGGCTGGGGGTGGAGCCAGCTGTATATCTAGGGGTGGAATCAGCTGTTTATCTAGGGGGAACATCATGAAAAGCATGACATGCTCAGTCTCCAAGCTTCTGGAGGAGGATGACTACCCAAAGGTGCCAGGACTGGACTGGAGAAATGAAACAGAACAAATTTTAAACCCCCAAATGAAGGAAAATATGCTTTTAAGAACGAGATATATGCAGCCACCAACTTACACACCTAGCAAAATTATATATAAATTACTAGACCAGAACTTAAGTTTACTGGAAATTTAACTAAACCAAATGTTTCATTATAATGAAAAAGTCCCAAAATACAGGCACATCTTTTTTCACTCTGGAATTTCTTGGCAACCTGTGAATTTGTCCTTTGTGATTCACTAGGTGGCAGGATTCAAAGTTTGAAAACTATCATCAAAAAATGGTGTCATGGGAATGGGAAGAGGAGAAGGGGGGTACGAGAGAAATCCAAAATTCTACAGCATTTGATTGGTTAGGTTTTTTTTCCCCTGCACAAATTATGTTAATTGAATACTTGCCCACTAGTGGCTAAAAGAAAATCTCAAACTTATGATGAATGCTCACTAATTAAGCAGATCAAAGAGAAAAATATAGTCCTTTCTAATTACAAGATATGGGACATATGACATGCATTAGTTGTATAAACATTTACTGCAATGTACAGGAAATAGGAACTAGGCAGACCACCACTATGGGGGCTCTGGAGATAATCGTCAAGAGCAGAAAGGCAAGTCAACATAAACCATTGGCCACAGTCCAAAAGTTAATACAGATTACTAAATTTCCACACATGAATTTATAAATTCATAAACAGAAATAAATCCAACTAAATAGATACAGACCTCTGTCAAAATATTCTTATTTTTTTCCAGAATTGCTTCTATGCTTTGTAGCTTTTTGCAGGATGACTGAACCTCTAACTGCCAATGAATCCCAAAGGCAATTTTGTCTTGATAATTGTCATACTTTTCATTTATCTCGTGCTATAAAATAAAAATGGATTATTTACTTAGCACAGACATTCTTAAGTATATTTTAACATTGCAGTTAAGTGTTAATATATTACGCTAGGAATTCTGCTTTGCATAGTCCTAATGACACTAGAATCTTCTTTGCATAGGAGGTAGCTATTTTAGAATGCGATAAGAAACAGACAACTTAATTTTTTTGAATACCAAAATATATCCAGTCCGTTGCAAAACTGGTCAAGTTCGGAAACTATTTTTCTTAGCCCTACTCTCTACTTCCTATCTTTTAACCAGTTCCTGATCCACAATAGTACACTGCCTCTTATCCCATGACTTTTTAATTTTGTCAAGAGTCTCTCATGAGGGAGCTTGTCAAAAATTTTCTAAAAATCCAGTTACACTAAATCGAGTGGCTCACCTTTGTCTACCCGTTTATTCATATCTTCAAAAAATATATAACAGATTAGCAAGACAAGACCTTCCTTGGCTAAAGCGATGTTGGCTATCTACATGTTCAGTAATTTTGTTCTTTATAGTGGTTTCTACCATTCTGTCCAGTACTGACGTCAGGCTCACCGATTTGTACTTTCTCAGATCATCCCTGGGACCCTTTTTGAAAATTGGTATTAACATTGGCCATTTTCCACTCTTCTGGTACTACAAATGATTTTAATGATAGTTCTGATTACTAATAGTAGGTCTGAAATCTTATATTTGAGTTCTTTCAAAGCCCTTGGATATATACCATCTAGTCCAAATGATTTGATACTCTTTAGCTTATCAAATAGTTGTAATACATCTTCCCAATTTATCGATATTTCTTTCCATTCTTCCGATGAATCACCTTTAAATACCATTTCTGTCCTAGGTAACTTCCCTACATCTTCAGTAAAGGTTCTCCTTTTTAACCCTCTATCATCTAATGGTCCAACTGACACAGGTTTTTTGCTACAAATGCACTTGAAAAAAGTTTTTATTATGCGTTTTTGCTAAAGATTGTTTAAAACTTTAAAAAAAAAAAAATCATGCGTTTTTGCTTTCACATTCTCTCTTTGGCTGCCTTATCAATGCCTTGCATCTAACTTTCCAGTGCTTATATTGTTTCTAGTTTTCACCATTTGGCTCCTTTTTCCATTTCCTGAAAGATGCTTTTTTGGCTAAAACAGCTTCTCTGACTTCATCTTTAAACCATGGGTATTTTTGGCCTACCTTCCACTTTTTTTAAAAAAAAGCATCAAATACAGCTGGTCTGGGCTTGCAAGATAGTATTTTTAAACACCTATGCCTGATGTAAATCTTTAACCTTTCCAGCTGCTCCTGTTAGTTTTTTCTTGACTATTTTCCTGATTTTATCATAGTCTCCATTTTGGAAGGTAAAAGGTAGTACTGTAGATTTCCTTGCCATCCTTCCTCCATTTATTAAATCAAACCCGATCATGCTATGATCACTATTGCCAAGTGGCCCCAACACCCTTAGCTCTTGAACCAGATCTTGTGTTCCACTAAGGACTAGGTCCAAAGAAGCAGTCATTTATTTCATCTAGAAACTATCTCCATAGCATGTCCTGCCATGACATTGAACCAGTCAATACTGGGGTAACTGAAATCACCTATTATAATTACTGTTTTATAATTTTTGTTAGCTTCCCTGATTTCTTTGAGCATTTCATCATCCATTTGTTCATTCTGGCCAGAAGATCGGTAGTACACCCTTACTGCCATCAACTTCCACCTTTTTACATGGAATTTCAACACACAGAGATTCTACGATGTATTTTGTTTCATGAACAACTTTAATTTTGTTTGACTCAATGCCCTAAGAGTGCAACCCCTCCACAAATTTGATTTACTCTATCATTGCGATATAATTTGTACTCAGGTATCACAGTGTCCCACTGGTTGACCTCTTTCCATGTCTCCGAGATGCTTCCAAGGGTTGCAGAGCAGAGATGTAATCCATCTGTCCAAGAAAGGTCAACGCATCTTCGGTAGTAGACTGGCTAATCTACTGAAGAGGGCTTTAAACTAGATTCGTTGGGGATAGGTGAAGAAAGCCCCCAGGTAGGTAATACATTAAATACCTTTATGGAAATGGGTAACGGGGTAACATATGGAAAGCAGTGTGTATAAATGCCCGTAGCATGGGAAATAAGATCCCTGATGTTGAAGCTTTGGTGGGAGTGGCTGACTTGGATTTAGTGGCAGTTACAGAAACATGGTTCACAGAAAACCATGACTGGGATGTAACTATACCTGGCTATACTTTATTCAGAAAGGACAGGGTAGGAAGAAGGGGAGGAGGAGTGGCACTATATGTAAAAACTACTATTAAAGCTTTGGAATTACAGAGCTTAAAAGGGAGAGATGAGGCATTGTGGGTTAAACTAGAAAGAGGGAAAGAGAAATCTATTTGCATTGGTGTGATAAACAGGTAGAAAAGGCGACGGCAAAAGCTACGGAGAGGAATGGCTAGCAGAAAAAAGGTGATAATGCCTCTCTATAAGTCTTTGGTGCGACCTCATTTGGAGTATAGTGTGCAATTCTGGAGACCGCACCTTCAAAAGGATGTGAACAGGATGGAGTCGGTGCAGAGGGTGGCTACTAAAATGATTAGTGGGCTTCATTATAAAGCATATGAGGACAGACTTAAGGATCTTAATATGTACACCTTAGAGGAAAGGCGGGATAGAGGTGATATGATTGAGATGTTTAAATACCTCCGTGGCATAAATGTTCAGGGAGAGAGCCTCTTTCAATTGAAAGCAAGTTCTGCTACGAGGAGACATGGGATGAGGGTGAAGGGAGATAGATTCAGAAGTGATATGCGGAAATATTTCTTTACGGAAAGGGTAGTGGATCCATGGAATAGTCTCCCAGTGGAGGTGGTAGAGATGAGGACAGTAACTGAATTAAAAAAAGCATGGGACCAACACACAGGATCTCTAAAGGTAAAACGTGGACTGTTGTAGTTGTTGATATGGAAGAACAGACTAGATAGGCCATGTGGTCTTTTTCTGTCATCATGTTTCTATGATGCCAATCATATCTAACCTCTCATTTAGTGCTATATATCCTAACTCTCCCATCTTATTTTTCAGACTTCTAGCATTCGCATACAAGCATTTTAGGGGTTGTATTTTATTCATATTAATCTGGTTATCAGTAGGAAGAGGTAATTTGGAATCTTTAAGCTCCGTCTGCTCTGTACTTAAGGGTATTTGGATTACTTTTGTCTTTATTGAAACCACTCTGTCGATATGCCCTAACGTTTGCTAATGTCCTTCAAGAATACATCGTTCTGAATCATGCGCTTCTGGGCGACTGTCGGCTTTTGCCTTCTATCTAATTTAAAAGCTGCTCTATCTCCATTTTAAAGGTCAATGCCAGTAGCCTGGTTCCATCCCAGTTAAGGTGGAGCCCATCCCTTCGGAAAAGCCTCTCCTTTCCCCAGAATGTTTCCCAATTCCTAACAAATCCAAAACCCTCTTCCTTGCACCACTGTCTCATCCACACATTGAAACTCCAAAGCTATGCTTGCCTTCTGGGTCCTGCGTTTGGAACTGGAAGCATTTCTGAGAATGCTACCCTGGAAGTTGTGGATTTCAGCTTCCTACCTAAGAGACTAGAGAGTTTGCTTTTCTCTGATCAGAGAAAGGCTGAACTTTTACAGAGCTCTGCTAGTGAGTGGATTTTTGCCTCCTGGGACATCTTACTGTGAGTTCTAGCTGTTTATTTAATTATTTACTGTTTGTCTAACTGTTGTTTGTTTAATTATTTAGTGTTTGTCTTAGTGGTGTGCTAGTTCAGCCTTCTCAGCTGTACTTACCTTGCCTCTCTCAACTAACTGGGCTTTGTGTGGTACCCCCATCCCCCTGCTGAGGGTTCAGGACAGGGTACCTTGTAACTGCCCTCTTTAATAGGACTTATCTCCCCCCCTCCCTCCCCAGCACCCACCCACCCCTGGGGTAATTGTAGTTTTATAGGTACTTGCACATCTTAGAGGAAAGGGACTGCTCTCAGGTGCAGCTCTTAATCCAAATCAGTCATACACAGAGGACCTGAGATTAATTAAGCTTCAGGTACACAGGGTGTATTAGGGGTATTAGATACACTTTTATTAGTATAAGCATCTACACCAATCCTTATTATATACCGATTTAAAAGACCTAAACACAAGCTTTAAACTAAGATGCAGACAGAGGTCCAGCAACGAGATGGGGGTTCTCCAGTCTTTTGCATTGAGTGTCACATGTATGATTTTCTCCCAGTTGGCGAGAGGTCCTACATATGCACTAAGTGCAGGGAGTTCTTTGCTCTCAGGGAACGAGTCCGTTCTCTAGAGGCTAGAGTAGCAGACCTGGAAGACATAAGAAAGACAGAGAAGTACATGGACGAGACCTACAGGGATATAGTCCTGAAGTCCCACCTCCAGTCTGGCAGCATCCCTGTTGCCATGGAGGAGAGAGGTCACGTGACAGGAGAGCATCACCCTGGTGTGGCAGGAAGTGATCCTGTAACTAGGACCTGTCCTCCAGGTGATGTAAAACCCTCTCGCACCGAGGACGTTTCTCCAGGGCCATGTCCCCATGAGGGGAGGGTCAGGACAGCTGTTATAGTTGGTGATTCAATCATTAGGAATGTAGATAGCTGGGTGGCTGGTGGACGTGAGGATCGCCTGGTAACATGCCTGCCTGGTGCGAAGGTAGCAGATCTCACGCACCGCCTAGATAGGATCATAGATAGTGCTGGGGGGGAGTCTGCTGTCTTGGTACATGTTGGTACCAATGACATAGGAAAATGTGGTAGGGAAGTTCTGGAGGCTAAATTTAAGCTTTTAGGTAGGAAGTTGAAATCCAGAACTTCCAGGATAGCGTTCTCCGAAATGCTTCCTGTTCCACGTGCAGGACCCAAAAGACAGGCAGAGCTCCGGAGTCTCAATGCGTGGATGAGACAATGGTGCAAGGATGAGGGTTTTGGATTTGTTAGGAACTGGGGAACATTCTGGGGAAAGGGGGGGCTCTTCCGAAGGGATGGGCTTCACCTTAATCAGGATGGGACCAGACTGCTGGCATTAACCTTTAAAAAAGAGATAGAGAAGCTTTTAAACTAGAAAATAGGGGAAAGCCGACAGTCACCCAGGAGCGCATGGTTCGGACAAAGGTATCCTTGAAGGATACTACCAAAAGCAGTGAGGTTCCAAAAGGGAGTATAGTAGCCCAAATGCCCTTGAGTAAGGAGCAGACAGAGCATAAAGATTCCCAATTACCCATGCCTACCAATAGCCAGATTAATATTAATAAAATACAGTCTCTAAAATGCTTGTATGCCAATGCTAGAAGTCTAAACAATAAGATGGGAGAATTAGAATATATAGCACTAAATGAGAGGTTAGATATGATTGCACTCTCAGAGACATGGTGGAAGGAGGATAACCAGTGGGACACTGATACCTGGATACAAACTATATCGTAATGATAGAGCTGAACAAATTGGTGGAGGGGTTGCGCTCTATGTTAGAGAGGGCATTGAGTCAGAAAGGATTAAAGTTTTGCAGGGAACAAAATATGCTGTAGAATCTCTATGGATTGAAATTCCATTTATGAAGGGGAAGGTGATGGCAGTGGGAGTATACTATCGACCACCTGGCCAGAATGAACAAATGGATGATGAAATGCTCAAAGAAATCAAGGAAGCTAACAAAAGCCACAACAGAGTAGTAATAATGGGTGATTTCAATTACCCCGGTATCGACTGGGACAGTGTCACAGCAGGACAAGCTAAAGAGATAAAGTTTCTAGATGAAATAAATGACTGCTTCTTGGAGCAGCTGATTCATGAACCGACCAGAGGGGAAGCCATACTGGACCTAGTCCTTAGTGGAACGCCAGATCTGGTGCAAGAAATAAGGGTGTTGGGACCACTTGGCAATAGTGATCATAGTATGATCATGTTTGATTTAATCAGTGGAGGACAGATAGTAAAGGAATCCACAGTACTACCTTTTAACTTTCAAAAGGGAGACTATGATAGAATGAGGAATATAGTTCGGAAAAAACTAAAAGGAGCGGTTCCAAAGGTTAAAGACTTACAGCAAGCTTGGGTGTTATTTAAAAATACTATCCTCGAAGCCCAGACCAGCTGTATTCCACGCATTAAGAAAAGTGGAAGAAAGTCCAAAAAACTGCCAGCATGGTTTAAAGGTGAGGTCAGAGAGGCTGTTGCTGCCAAAAGAGCAACCTTCAGGAAATGGAAAAAAGAGCCAAATGATGAAAACTGGAAACAGCACAAGCACTGGCAAGTTAAATGCAAAGCATTGATAAGGCAGGCAAAGCGGGAATTTGAGAAGAAACTTGCTACGGAAGCAAAAACACGAAATAAAGACTTTTTCAAGTACATTCGTAGCAAAAGGCCTGTGAGAGAGTCAATTGGACCATTAGATGATAGAGGGGTAAAAGGGGCAGTAAGAGGAGACAAGGCTATAGCAGAGAGACTGAATGAATTCTTTGCTTCGGTCTTTACTGAGGAAGATGTAGGAGTGTTACCCAAGATTGAAGTGGTATTTAAAGGTGATACTGCAGAGGAATTGAGAGAAATATCGCTACACCGGGAAGATATATTACAACTATTTGATAAACTGAATAGTAGCAAATCACCTGGACCGGATGGTATACATCCCAGAGTGTTGAAAGAACTGAAATATGAGATTGCAGACCTGTTATTGGTAATCTGTGAACTTTCATTAAAATCATCTGTAATACCTGAAGATTGGAGGGTCGCCAACGTAACAACAATTTTTAAAAAGGGTTCCAGGGGTGACCCGGGAAATTACAGACCGGTGAGCCTGACGTCAGTACCAGGGAAAATGGTAGAAACCATCATAAAGAACAAAATTACACAGCATGTAGATAGTCATGGCCTAATGGGAGACAGCCAACATGGCTTTAGACAAGGAAGATCTTGTCTTACTAATCTGATCTGTTTTTTTGAAGGTGTGCATAAACAGGTAGACAAAGGTGAGTCGGTTGATATAGTGTATCTGGACTTTCAGAAAGCTTTTGACAAGGTCCCCCATCAGAGACTCTTGGCGAAGCTAAAAAGTCATGGGATAGGAGGCAGTGTACTATTGTGGATCGGGAACTGGTTAAAAGATAGAAAGCAGAGGGTAGGGCTAAATGGCCAATATTCCCAATGGAAAAAGGTGAATAGTGGAGTACCCCAGGGATCTGTACTGGGTCCGCTACTTTTTGACATATTCATAAATGACCTGGAAAAGGGAATAACTAGTGAGGTTATCAAATTTGCAGATGACACAAAACTGTTTAAAGTTGTTAAAACCCAAGAGGATTGTGGAAAACTGCAGGAGGATCTGGATAAATTGGAAGACTGGGCATCCAAATGGCAGATGAAATTTAATGTGGACAAGTGCAAAGTTATGCACCTAGGAAAGAACAACCCACACTATAGTTACACGATGCAAGGCTCCACATTAGAAACCACCACCCAGGAAAAAGATTTAGGAGTCATCGTGGATAACATGTTAAAACCCTCCACCCAGTGTGCAGCGGCGGCCAAGAAAGCAAATAGAATGCTAGGTATCATAAGGAAAGGGATGGAGAATAAAACAAAGGATATTATAATGCCTCTGTATCGCTCCATGGTACGACCGCACCTTGAATATTGTGTGCAATTCTGGTCACCGTATCTTAAAAAGGACATAGAGTTATTAGAAAAAGTACAGAGAAGAGCCACCAAATTGGTGAAGGGGATGGAAGGCTACTCCTATGAAGAGAGGCTAAAAAGGTTAGGGCTCTTTAACCTAGAAAAGAGGCGGCTGAGGGGAGATATGATAGAGGTGTATAAATTAATGAATGGAGTGGAACGGATAAACGTGGATCAATTGTTTACGCTATCAGAATATAGAAGGACTAGGGGGCATGTAATGAAGCTACAGGGTAAACTATTTAAGACAAATAGGAGAAAATATTTCTTCACTCAACGTGTAATCAAACTCTGGAATCTGTTACCGGAGGATGTAGTAAGGGCTGTTAGTATAGCTGGGTTTAAAAAAGGTTTGGACAAGTTCCTGGAGGAAAGGTCCATAAACCACTGTTAAAAAGGGACCCAGGATATCAATGCTTGGCCTAGTACAAGCACTGCAGAACCTGTGTCTTTTGGGGAAACTGCTAGGTACGTATGACCTAGATTGGCCACTGTTGGAAACAGGATACTGGGCTTGATGGACCTCGGTCTGACCCAGTATGGCATTTCTTATGTTCTTATGACTACATTTGGCCTCCATAACCTCCCTACCACACTTTCCTAAGTCACTGGTACAAAGACAGCCGATTCCTCCCCAGCGCTATCTAAAACCTTGTCCAGGTGATGTGTGAGGTCTGCTACCTTCACACCAGGCAGGCATATTACCAGGCAATCATCTCCACCCAACTATCTACATGCCTAATGATCGAATCATTAACTATAACGGGGCTGTCCTAACTCTTCCCATGGCCCTAGAAAAGCTTCCTCGTTGTGAGAGGGTTTTACATCACCTGGAGGACAGGTCCTAGCTACATAGGATCATTTCCTGCCACACCAGGGTGGTGATCTTCTGACACACCCATCTGCATGCTAACCAGTTAGCATGGAACCTCATACTGTTAGTGCGGCGTGCTTACTGTACGCTAACCATGCACTAACAGCACACTTTAGTAATCATGTCCAAAGTTCCTTCTGTCTGGAAGATTTAGAGTTAAAGACATAATATGTAATTTCTTAATGTAAAAACAAAACAAAACCAACACAACCTTCATTTTAGGAATAAACCATGGAATATATAGAATAAACCATGGAATATATAGAAAGCAAAGTTCCTTACCTGTAACAGAGTTTTCCCAGAGTATGTTAAATCATACAAATCAGTGACACTGTCTGACCAAACCAAAAATAAGTAGTTCTGCACAGGGCTTTTTTTAAGAGGGTATGTGGTGGATTGGAATACTGGCACCTTTTTCATTACCTGCAAAAATAGAGTAGTTACTCACCTGTAACAGGTGTTCTCCAGGAGCAGCAAGAATCAGTCCTCACTTATGGGTGTCATCGACGCCGATGAAGCCCCAGCGGAGCATTTCCCCAGCTTTCCATGAAAGCCTTTGGGAATGCTGGCACGCATGCGCGGTTCTCTTCCCGCCTAAAGGTGCCATCTTACCTCAGTCAAATGACATAGCTAAGAATAGCACACAAAAATGTAAAAATTAAACTATGTACAACTGCAACTCCAAGGGGAGGAGGGAGGGTAGTGAGGACTGATTCCTGCTGCTCCTGGAGAACACCTGTTACAGGTGAGTAACTACTTTCTCCAGGACCAAGCAGGAAGTCAGTCCTCAGTTATGGGTGACTCCCCAGCTAGTTATGGGTGACTTCCCCAGCTCTGGGCTACCAGGAACCCAGGCTGAACAAGAGAACTCCCTCTAGTCTCAGCAACACAGTAAAGGCTTTGCAAGGACACACCCTCCACAGGTAGCCCAACCAGAGGGCAGGAGTTGCCTAGACCTCAAAGAGATTCCGGAGTACTGCTTGGCCAAAAGCACTGTCCCTATGGGACTCCCTCTCCAGACAGTAGTGGGCTGCAAATGTCTGGCTTGAAGACCAAGTAGCAGCCCTGCAGATGTCTTGCAATGGGACAGAGCGGAGGTGAGCCACTGATGCAGCCATTGCCCTCACACGGTGGGCCGTGCCCCTACCCTGCAAAGGAAGGTCAGCCGCCTTGTAAGCCCAGGTGATACAGTCAGCCACCCAGATGGACAAGGTACGCTTGGACACAGGCCTCCCCAAGTTATTGGGGTCAAAAGAAAGGAAGAGCTGAGAAGCCTTCCTGTGACCTTGCGTACGTTCAAGGTAGAAGGATAAGGCCCTCCTACAGTCCAAGGTATGGAGAACTGTTTCAGCCTGACTTGCATGAGGCCTAGGGAAGAAAGTAGGAAGAACCACCTCCTGGTTGAGGTGGAAAGAGGAGACGACCTTAGGAAGGAACGTAGGGTAAGTCCTGAGGACCACCCTGTTTTTATAGAACCTGGTGTAAGGCCTATCACAGACCAAGGCCTGAAGTTCACTCACTCTCCTAGCCGAAGTAAGGGCTATCAGAAAGAGAGTCTTCCAGGAAAGGAAGCGTAGAGGGCAAGTAGCCATAGGCTCAAAAGGTGGGTGAGTCAGTTGTTGCAAGACCACATTCAGCTCCCACTCAGGAGCAGGAGGACGTATGGGAGGCTTGAGCAGAAGCAAGCCCCTGAGAAACCTAGACACCAAAGGGTGCACAGACAAGGAATGGCCCTCTACTAGGGAGTGGTGAGCTGCCAAAGCAGAGAGGTGGACCCGAACAGAGTTGGATTTCAGACCTTGATTGGACAAGTGCAGCAGGTACTGAAGCACTACTGACACAGTACAGGAGAAAGGATCCTCAGCCCGTAGCTGACACCACACCGAGAACCTTTTCCACTTGAGCATAGGTCTTTCTAGTGGATTGTTTTCTGGAGGCTAGGAGAACCTCCTCAACCTCTGGAGGTAGGCCCCAGGGAGCCAACACTACCCTTGCAGCCTCCATGCCATCAGATGGAGAGCTTTGAGATTGGGATGTAGCAAGGAGCCCTGATCCTGAGAGAGAAGGTCGGGTTGCAACCCCAGAGGCAGATCCACTGCCAGTTGAAGCAGGAGGGGGAACCAAGGCTGCCTTGGCCACCTGGGAGCTACCAGGAGGACAGAGGCCCTGTCTTGGAGAATTTTGAACAGTGTTCGGGCCACCAGAGGGGTGGGAGGAAACACAGAGTAGGCCCTGAGTCCAGGGAATCAGAAAAGCATCTGCTGCTACTCTCAGAGGATGCGGTTGCCTGGAGCAGAACCTTGGCAGCTGGTTGTTCAGTGGATGGGCAAACAGGTCCTGGGCCTCCTGGCAAAGGGGCTGGGAACCAGTTCCGCCCTGTTTGTTTACATAGAACATGGCTACCTGGTTGTCTGTCTGGATCAAGACAGACTGCTGTGCCAGGGAAGAAGTAAAGGCCTCGAGGGCCAAGCGGATAGCTCTGAGTTCCAGGAGATTGATCTGCTGGGACGCCTCCCAATGAGACCACAGGCCCTGGGTGCACTTGTCTAGGCAGTGTGCTCCCCAACCCTGCAGAGAGGCATCGGTGGTCAGTACCACTGTATGAGGTAGGATCTGAAAGGGCACCCCCACCAGCAGATTGGGGGGATGTAACCACCAGTTGAGGGAGATCAGGAAACGGTGGGACACTCTGATTCTGTCCCTGAGACTGCCTGAGGCTTGTGACCACTGAGTCCGAAGGCACCACTGGGCAGGTCTCATATTGAGCCTGGAATTCGGGGTCACCTGCACTGTCGACGCCATGTGGCCCAGAAGCCTGAGACAGAGTCTGGCGGAGACCAGGGACCTGTGCAGAAACTTGCTGGCGAGGTCCATGAGCCTTTGTGCTCGGTCCGCTGGCAAGAATGCTCTTGCCAGCTGAGAATCCAACCTTGCTCCTATGAACTCCAAGTTCTGGGAGGGGAGCAAAGTGGACTTTGCAAAGTTGATGACAAAGCCCACCTTTTGGAGCAGTTCTATGGTTCTGCTGGTGGCTTGCTGAACTTCTAGGGAAGTCTGGCCTCTGATGAGCCAGTCGTCTAGGTAAGGAAACACAAAGATGCCCTGATTTCTCAGGTAGGCGGCCACCACTGCCAGGCACTTGGTAAAGACCCTGGGAACGGAGGTCAGTCCAAAAGGCAGTACCCTGTACTGATAGTGGTTTCCTCCCACAATGAACCTGAGGTACTTTCTGTGGTCTGGATGAATGAGGATGTGAGTGTAAGCATCTTTTAGATCTAAAGAGCAGAACCAATCTCCCTGCTGGAGGTAGGGCAGAAGAGTTCCAAGAGTAAGCATCTTGAACTTTTCTTTCACAAGAAACTTGTTTAGGTTTCTGAGATCCAAAATGGGTCGAAGACCACCGGTTCTTTTTGGCACCAGGAAATACCTGGAGTAAAACCCGTGACCGTGGAAGTGGGGAGGCACAGGCTCCACCGCCTTGTCCAGCAACAGACCCCTGAGTTCCTGGAGGAGAAGGGCTGTATGCAGGGGAGGCCGGAAAGGTTCCCCTGGAAAGTGTGGCGGAGGCAGTTGGTGAAAATGCAGGGTATATCCTCGATGGACTATGTCCAGCACCCAACTGTCCTGAGTAATCAAGGGCCACTGGTGGGCGAACAAGGCTAGGTGACCTCCTGTGCAGGGCTGGGTCTGCAAGGGAGTTATGGCTGTACTCAAGGAGTCAAAAACCCCCACCCTGCTGAGTAGGAGCAGAGGCCGGAGGCTTGGGGGCACTCTGCCTACGGGGCCCATTACCCCGGCCCTTGGCTTGCTGACCCTGGGGGGCAGCTTGGGCAGCCTGATACTGTGGGTACTGTTTGTAGGCAGTGCCCTTCCTCGGGTAAAAGGGCTTTTTACCCGGGCCCTTCTTCTTATGTGAAGGGGCAGAGGTCTTCCTCGACAGCCTTGTCCGTGTGAGGTGCTCAGTCTCGAGCTGTGCGGCCTTCTCGGCCACAGGCTTGCCAAAAAGGTTTTCACCTCGGCAAGAGACATCGACCAACTTGTCCTGAACCCATGCATTGAGGTCCGATGACTGCAGCCACGCCTGGCGTCGAGCCGCGATGCCGGCAGCTGCTACTCGGGCCGAAGCCTTGAAGCCATCGTAGGCGGCGCGGGACATGAACTTAGAGCATTCCCGGATCCTCAAAGACAAGGTCATGAAACTCTGCAAGGGCTCCCTGGAGAGACCAGCAGAGAACCCGGCCAATTCCTTGGCCAGATCCCGCAAATACATGCCCATGTAGAGCTGGTAAGTCTGGACACGGCAAGCAAGCATCGAGCCCTGAAAGCACTTTCTACCGACGCCATCAAGGCTTCAGGCCTCCCTACCAGGAGGCACCGCAGAGTGCATCTTCTGACTCTTCAGACGATGCATGGCCGATTCCACAACCATGGAATGGTGTGGTAGCTGTGCCTTTTGGAAGCCAGGACTCTTGCGGAGCCGATAGATGGAATCGACTCGCTTGCTCAAAACCAGCGCCGAGGCCGGTGCCTCCCACATCTGGAAGAGGAGCCGTTCCAGCATCGGAGGAACCGGGACAGTAAAGGTCTCCTTCGGAGGAGAGTCATACTGCAGAGCATCGAGCTCCTCGGCTCGAGGCTCTTCCTCGGGGTCAGCCGAGATAGCCAGGGCAGCAGCCATATCCCGGATAAACTCCGAGAACCTAGTATCCTCCAGAGGGGATCTACTCCGTTGTTCAGACCCTGGTGAGTCCAAAGGGACACACCGAGTCTTAAAGGTGTCAGGAGACTCCTCGTCTTCGGTCTCCCAAGCAGACTTGTCCGATGTCGAGTTGGGGTCCGACCCTGCGGGGTCTCTGGGCACCCGCCCCGACGCCGGAGGCACCGGCGTTGAGAGAACGGGAGGTCGAGGGAGACCTCGACCGAGGACGACCTTGAGCCGCAAGGGACTCTAGTATCGGCTCGGTCTCCGGGGTCGATTTCGAAGTCGATGTCCCGGTGGTCGGGGCGGATGCGCCAGACAGGCTGGCCATCAGCGCCTGCTGCTGCTCCATGAAGGCAGACATTCTGCTTTCCAAGGCTGTCAACCTGAGACTCAGCTTGGGTGACGCAGCAGCCCCCGACTCGGGCCCCGGTGGTGCCGGGCCCAACGTCGGTACTCGGGGAGGCAAGTCTACGAGGACAACAGGACTTACGTGTCCAGCAGACTCCGGTTCGATGCGAGGAACTTTGGTGGGCTTCTCCTGGTCCACGGGCCCGGGACGACTGTCGGGGGTCTTAGACCTGGACCTTGAGAGCCCAGGGACCTCCTCCGACGTCGCCCTTGCGAGCCACTTCTTTCTCTTACGGTCCCGGTCGGGGGACCCCCTGTCCGAGGAACGCCGACGCCTCTCAGGATCGGAATCACGAGATGTCAAAGCCTCAGACGAGGTCCGGGCCCGGGCAGAGGCCGAGTCCGAGAAAAGCCTTTCACTTTGCTGTTGACGACTTCAGAGGGCCTTCCAAAGACATCCTCCCACATGGCCCGCACATTTTAGAGTCGTGGTCTGGGCCAAGGCACCGAAGGCAGCAGTCGTGTGTGTTGGTGAGAGACATTATCTTCTTACACCGATCACACTTTTTAAACCCACTGGAAGCCATGGGGGAGAAAAGGGCCCCCGCGAGGTCAAAAGACTGGCCTTCCAGGGAAAAGGAAAACGTTTTGGCGTGAATGCCTAGCCACGAAGGGCAAAAACCGAAAAAGAAAAAAGGGGGTTCGATACCGGTGTACCGATCCCGGCGGGAGGGGAACCGACGTCAAAACCGAAAAAGAGTGAATAACGCAAAGCAAAAAAAACTTCTTTTATCCGGGAAAAACAGGACACACATCCGATGGGCTTCACGGAAAAAAAGAGACTGAGGTAAGATGGCACCTTTAGGCGGGAAGGGAACCGCGCATGCGTGCCAGCATTCCCAAAGGCTTTCATGGAATGCTGGGGAAATGCTCCGCTGGGGCTTCATCGGCGTCGATGACACCCATAAGTGAGGACTGACTTCCTGCTTGGTCCTGGAGAATGATCCATAATCCTCATGCATTCATGAAAGCCCTCTGAGTACCAGTACCGTTTTTTTGCTAGGAAAAATGCACTGGTTCTGCAGAAGAAGCAACATTTTGAGCATGCATGGGAGTTTCTATATAGCCTCCTTTCTTTGAGCTCTCCATTAAATATATAGTTTTTAGTGCACATGCAGCTTGTTGATCCCATTTCTGAGGAATCCCTGTTTCAGTTAAGCAACCATGCTTCTTCTGCTGAGAAACATGAGAGAATAGCCATGTAAATGAAATAAACTGAGGGCTGAGAAGAAAGTATGTCAAGAGAACAAGTAAAATACATTTTAAATTAGAGAGTTGACATACTGCATTCATAATTTCTTAGCAATTATCTTCATTATGCAACCTATGCAGAAAGGTGGAATGGTGGGTTGAACTGAAGGCATTTATAAAACACTCTTCTCATTCATAGCTCTCTTCTCTCTCAAACAACCTACCTCCAACAAACAACTTCATTCATGACTTCTGCCTCTAATGCTCTGCAGCTGCTTACTCTAACCAACCTTGGCTTGTCCCTGAAGACTGTCCTTCAGTTGCTGCTCTCTCTTATAGAGGCTACCTCTTTTCCCCACAGATCTTACGTTGTTTGCTGTGGCGGTGGTGTTGGGTTGCTTCTCTCTTCTTTCTACCTGTTTCAATCCTTCCTTCCACCTCACTTCTTTTGAAGTCTACTCCATCTGCCTATTTACTCTACTACCTCTCCCGGCAGCTGTTCTTCATAGACTCTCTGATATGTCCATCTCTTCCTTTCTGACTGAACGACTTCTGGTTCCTGGACTCATGTCCCCTCATTCTTGGGGATTTTAACATTTACGTTGGCCTGACTTATGCCCAGCTCCTTGACTTAACCTCTTCAACCTCTGTATTGTATTGCCCCTACTATAAACAGGGCCAGTGCCTCAAACTAGTCTTTCTCCAACTGTTCACCCTCAGTTCCTCCCTTATCTGACCATCCTCTGCTAACTTTCACTCTTAACTGCCCCTCCCACCACAATCTCTTCCTGTCTCCATCAACACATTTAGGAATCTCCACTGGTCTCTCATCTCTCTTCCTGTAACTAATGTTCTTCAAAACCTGCCTACATCTTACCTTTCTTCTGCAGATCAATTTTAGCTGGGAGAGGACCCAACAATGGGTTCCATTATGAACTTAAAGGTAATCACTGAGTGGTCTGACCAAGGCAGTGAAATTAAAAGCAAGCCTATCGATGTATAAAGCAGAATTCAGAGTTTGCTGGAAAAAAATAAGTCAATAGTATGACTGCAGCATGGGTAGAGAATTACCCAGCTAAGAAAAGCCTATGATGGACATTGCTGAGAAAATCAGTTTGCCATATCACCCAAAGTTACCAGTTTGTACATTTCTAATTTCATAGAAATGAACAAATCTACCAATTTCTAAAGTACTAGAAATGGAGATAGATGGATGTTGACAAGTCAAAATCACACTCCACTTCTTAGCATTTAAGTAAAATCCAGATGGTCAAAGAAAAAAAGACCGTAAAGTCTGATTAGAAAAACATTTCTCTATTGCCCCTAAAAATACTTCCATCATGATCCCTGTGGACGAGCTGAAACGTATGGCTACCAAAAAGACTGCAGTCTAACGGAGCCTCCCGTGTTACGTTCAAGTGAGAGAGTCACCCCTTTAAATAAGGACATAAGAAATACCATACTGGGTCAGACCAAGGTCCTTCAAGCCCAGTATTCTGTTTCAAACATAGCCAACCCAGGTCACAATTACCTAGCAGTTTCCCCAATAAGATACACAGGTTCCATAATGCTTGTATATTTATTTATTTATTTTTATTCTCTTATATACCGCGCTATTCTGCATCAGTGCGGTTTACATTGAACAAACTGAAATTACATTCAACAGGGCATTATAACTTGGAGATAACTATTTTACAGGGAACATGGGCTATGGAGGGTTAAGTGGCTTGCCCAAGACCACAAGGAGCACCTGTGGGACTAGAAACCCCAGTCCTTATGGCCCAAGGTTGCTGTCCTTTAGTGGGATTTGAACCCCCGACCTTCCGGCCTGAAGTACCTTGTCCCAACCACTAGGCCACTCCTCCACTCCGTATAGGGCTTGAGGGGTCATTCATGAGCATTTAATCAATCTTTTCCTCTCAATCTTCAGATTTTCTAAAGAGGAGAAAATCCATTCACCATCTGATGGGAGACAAAAAAAAAAATACTGAAGGGACGTTTGGTGGCTGAGCCGGATAGAGGCATGGGAGTGATGTCATTGAAACCTGGGCTTTTCATTGCTTCTTTGTCTCCACCAATCTGCAGGTAGAGAACACAACCCGCTTGTGTGGAATGGTCTAGCAGGACAATATGGAAAAAACCTGTACCCAATTTCTCCTGATACCTCTGACATGTTCAGAAGACACTGCAAATAAGAAACACACACAAATAGGCTGATCTGTTAAGTTTTCTTCCCTTTAGTAAACGAGTTAAAACTAGATTACTAGGTTAAATGATAGGAAAATCTAAATGTTTCCTTTAGACAGCCTTGCTTCCATGTAGTCACATATTGTCTTAACATTTACTATTACCAGTGCTGAATTCCATAGCGTAACACTGCAAAACCAAGACATTTTAGCACAAAGCAAACCTAACTAAAGGGGAAAGAAAACAAAACAAAAAAAAAGCAAAATAATTATCAAATATTACCTGCTCACGCTTTAGTTTCATCACGTGCTCTCTTAGTTTTTCCATTTTATTTTTCCGTCTCTCTGGGGACTCTACAATTTGGGATTTCATTTTCTCTTGTTCTTCTTTCATTGTAGCCAGGTCCAGTCTTATCTGGCTCTGTTAAGTACAGATTTACAAACAACTCCATTATACTATAATTATAGCTTGCTTTTTATTTTTATATTACACTTTAAGCTGCCAGCTTAATCAGAACTAAGGCCTGGATCTAGTGATGTGACTCTTCAATTCACAACTACTGGCGATTTTTGCCTATTTTATATTTCACGCTCTTTGAGCTACCAATAGAGTCATGAGTTAAATCTAAAACCTAAATAAACATGTCTAAGCTGATCACTATAGTGAGGGTCCTTGGTATATGGCTATGCAGCACCACTCCATCCAGAAGGCGTGATTACTCACCTGTAACAAGTGTTCTCCGGGAGCAGCAGGAATCAGTCCTCACTTATGGGTGAAGTCACCAATGGAGCCCTTGCATGGGAACCCTTCCCAGCTTTCACAGAAAGCTTTTGGGAGATCCAGCATGCATGTGGTATCGCCTTCCTGCACAAACGGAGCCATCTTACCTCATTATGACAACATAGCTTAAGTGATCCAAAAGGAAAAACCAACTTCACGGGGAGGAGGGAGGGTAGTGAGGACTGATTCCTGCTGCTCCCAGAGAACACCTGTTACTAGTGGGTAATCATGCTTTCTCCGGGAACAAGCAGGAAGTCAGTCCTCACTTATGGGACTCCTACAGGCTATCAAAAAACCTGTAAAAAGCCCAATGGGGCAACCAGAAAAACCAAACTGTGACGAACAGTTGAAAAATGCTGTAAGGTTCCAAGAGTAGACATACGGCTCCAGCATTAAGCAAGAGAATGTCTCTCCGGTAGCCTGGACAGACAGAAAGGCTGGAGAGAAGGAGTTGCATTAAGTCCCAAAACGTGCTGGAGTACGGCTTGGCTGAAGGTGCTACCATATCGGGAATCTCCATTCAGGCAGTAATGGGCTGTGAAGGTGTGGACAGAAGACCACGTTGCAGCCCTAGGAGACCGAGCGCAGGTTAGCCACAGAGGCTGCCATGGTGCGGACATTGTGTGCCGTGACATGGCATTCTAAGGAAAGTCCAGCCTGGGCATATGCAAAGGAGATGCAGTCAGCCATCCAGATGGAAAGGGTGCATTTAAAAATAGTCACGTCCAGCCTGTTTGGGTCATAGGAAACAAAGTACTGGGAGGAACATTGATAGGCTTTTGTCCATTCCAGATAGAAAGTCAACACTCTTACAATCCAGGGTATGGAGAGAGGCCTTTGCACTGTTCGCATGAGGCCTGGGAAAGAAAGCGGGAAGTACCACCGACTGGTTGAGATGGAGACAAAAACCAGCTTAGGCAGAAATTTAGGATGAGTATGGAGTACTATTCTGTTTCTGTAGAACCTGGTATAGGGCGTGTGCGCCACCAACGCCTGCATTTCAGTGACTCTGCATGCCAAATTAAGCACTACCAAGAAAATAACCTTCCAGGACAGAAACTTGAGAGGGCAGGTGGCCAACAACTCAAAGGATAGAGTGAGAAGCTGCCCAAGGACTATGTTAAGGTCCCATGCCACCATTGGTGGATGCGATAGCTAGAGGGCCTCTGAAAACGGCCAACGAAGGGACGAGTGGAAAGGGACCGACCATCTTTCATATGATGGTAGGCCGCCAGAGCACTGAGATGTACTTGAACTGAGTTAGACTTCACGCCAGCATGAGTAAGGTGTAGAAGGTATGCTAGAATATGCTCCACCAAGAAGGAGAAAGGGTTAAGGGCTATGTCTGCACAACAGACAGGGTATGCCCCATTTGAAGGCATAGGCCCATCTGGTGGAATCCTTGCAGGATGTGAGGAGAATATTCTCCATGTCCCTAGGTAAGTGAAATTGAGCAAGAGCTACCTTCTCAGCATTCAAGTCATGAGGGCTAGGGACAAGAAACTGGGATGAAGGAGGGTCCCCTCCTCCTGAGAGAGCAGATCCGGGGCATGGATGAGGTGAAGAGGCAGTGCTTGGGAGACACAAAGCAACAGGGGGTACCCACAGTTGTCTGGGTCAGCGTGGGACAATGAGTATCACAGTGGCCCTGTCAATTTGGACCTTGAAAAGAGTCTTGGTCACCAAGGGAGGTGGTGGGTAAGCATAAAGCAAACCCTTGCTCCAATTCAGGAGGAACGCATCGGAGGCTACCCGATTGAGACAGGGAACAATGGAGCAGAACAGTGGCAGCTGGACATTGTGAAGAGTGGCAAAAGAGTCCACGGCCTGCCTTAATTCTGGAAGATGTGGTGGGCTACTAGTGCATTGAGAGTCCACTCATTTGGCTGCAGCACCCTGTTGAGTGTCTACCAATGTGTTGTCCTGTCCTGGGAGGTAGACAGACCAGAGAAGAATGACGTTCTTGCTGACAAATCTCCAGAGTTGGACAGCTTCCAGGCACGGGAGATATGAGCCTGTGCTGCCCTGCTTGTTGATGTAGAACATTGTAACCTGTCTGTCTGGATGAGGACTACCTGGCTGGACAGATATAGCTGGAAGACTCAAAGGGCATTCGCTACCACCCTGAGTTTGAGGAAGTTTATTCTGGTGAAGGACTCCCCCATTGTCCCGAGACCCTGGGTATGCAGGCCATTGAGATGGGCGCCCCCAGCCCAGTTTGAAGGCATCTGTGGTCAGCACCTGTTGGTGTGATGGGGCACAGAAAGGAAGCCCTGCTACAAGATGAGGTGGCTGCTGCCACCAGGAAAGGGAGCCCTTTGGTGGCAAAGTGGAGTGGAACGGGTAAAATGAACGGAGTGGAACGGGTAAACGTAGATCGATTGTTTACGTTATCAGAATATAGAAAGACTAGGGGACATGCAATGAAGCTACAGGGTAAACTATTTAAAACTAATAAAAGAAAATATTTTTTCACTCAACATGTAATCAAACTCTGGAATTTGTTACTGGAGGATGTAGTAAAGGCTGTTAGTGTAGCTGGGTTTAAAAAAGGTTTGGACAAGTTCCTGGAGGAAAGGCCCATAAACCATTATTAAGAAGGGACCCAGGATATCAATGCTTGACCCAGTACAAGCATTGCGGAACCTGTGTCTTTTGGGGAACTGCTAGGTACGTATGACCTAGATTGGCCACTGTTGGAAACAGGATACTGGGCTTGATGGACCTTGGTCTGACCCAGTATGGCATATCTTATGTTCACCCTGATCTGGTCCATGAGACAGTCTGTCGCCTGATGCCACTGTGTACAGAGCATCCACTGCACCTCTGCATCTGAAGCCAGGCCAACAGGGTTACATGTACCGTGGAGGCCTTATGGCTGAGGAGGTGAAGCATTTGGCGAGTCGAGACCGTTGAGCAACTTTGGACGTCCTGGGCCCTATTCGAGGTAAGGAAGGCTCTGGTCACCGTGGTATCGAAGAGAGCCCCAATGAACTCAAAGCGATGAGTGGGCTGCAGGTGGGACTTTCGGAAATTGATGACAAAACCCAGCTGTTCTAGCACCTGGATGGTGTGTTGTGCAGACAGACTGACCTCATCTGGCTTTCTGTCTCTGACCAACCAGCCGCCCAGACAGGGGAATACTAAGATGCCCTGCACTCAAAAAAACGTCTAGAACCGCCAGATATCTTGTGAAAAACCTAGGGGCAGATGTCAGTCCAAAAAGTAGAACCCTGTATTGATAGTGATGTCCACTGATGATGAAGCAGAGATACAGCTGGTGCCAGTGAGAACTATTCAGGCAACTGGTAAGAGAACCCCACGTGATGGGGCCATACTGGACTTGGTGCTTACCAATGGGGAAAGTGTTTCTGATGTCATAGTGGGAGATCATCTCGCATCCAATGATCACCAGATGGTATGGTTCAGTAGGGCTGATAAAATCCATTCAAAAGCAAGGTCAGACTTTATGAAAATTAACTTTGCAAAGATGGGACAATACCTCAGTCGTCAGTGGGATGGAAACAGCTGGAGGATGTAAAAAAAACAGTGGGCAAAACTGAAAGGGGGTAGCAAACCTTTTTGTTAGAAAGGTAAATAAATGTAAAAGGAAAAGGAGGCTGCTATGATTCTCAAAAGAAGTAGTTGAAAGGGTGAAGAAAAAGAGGGAGGCTTTCATGAAATACAAGAGACCACAGAGAGAGGAAGACAGGCATCTATATTTGGAAAAACAGAGAAGCTAGCAAAGTAGTCAAGAAAGCAAAGATACACAAAGAAGAAGAAATAGCCAATGCAATAAAATATGGGGATAAGACATTTTTCAGAATGTGAGTTAAAGGAGAAAGGGCAAAGGTGGTACTGTCAGACTCAAGGGTGCAGTGAAGGAATATGCAGAAACTGATGAGGATAAAGCAGAATTGCTTAACAAATATTTCTGTTCTGTGTTCACAGATGAAGGGCCAGTAATAGGACCTCAGAAGATACCCAAAAACAGGAACTGAAGTGAAGGGGATCTCAAACTATTTTCAGAAGACTGTGTTCGTGAGGAACTAGCTAAACTAAAAGTAGACAAAGTCATGGGTCCAGATGGGATACATCCAAGAATACAAAGGAACTTGGGAACATTCTAGCAGCTCCACTGTCTGACCTTTTCAATGCCTTTTTGGAGTTGGGAGTGGTGCTAGAGGACCGCAGAAATGTACATGTGGTTGTTTTACACAAAAACAGACGCAAGGATGACATTGAAAATGACAGGCCTTTCAATAAAGCCTTTGACACCATTCCACACAGGCGACTTATAAACAAACTGAGCACCCTAGGAATGGACCCTAAAGTTACTGATTGGTTAGAAATTGGTTGAGTGGGAGGCAACAAAAGGTACAGGTAAATGGAGTTCACTCTGTTTATGGATGATACCAAAATCTGGAATAGAATAGACACACAGGAAGGAGTTGATAACATGAAGAGGGATCTAGCTAAGCTTGAAGAATGGTCTAGAATTTGGCATCTGAAATTTAAATGCTATAAAAATGCAGGGTCATGCATTTAGGCTGCAAAAATCCAAAGGAACCGTACAGTGTAGGGGGTCAACAACCGCTCCGTGAGGAGGGAGTGCTCTTCTTCCACAAAAGAAGAGCAGGACCTGGGTGTAACTGTGTCCGACGATATAGTAGCTAAACAGGTAGAAAAGGTGACTGCGAATGCCAGAAGAATGCTTGGGTGTATAGGGAGAGGAATGGCCCCCTACACAGTGATAGCTTATTTCGGGGGAGCTGGATACTGGAGGAGCTCCAGCTCCTTCATCCAAGGTTCCTTCTCATTCTCAATGGTTAAGGGTAAAGCATTCCTCGTGTCTCTGACAAATTTCAAGAAGAAGAGGTCCTTGGGAAGGGACCTTCTATGCTCATACGGGGAAGAGAGATCTGAAGGGACATCCTGCTGCTGCACGGTTTCCAGGGATTCCTCCTCAGTCTCCCACTCGGAGCTCAAATCATAAAAGAACTCAAAGTATCGACAGGATTGGGACTAACGCCAATGTCCCGGTGGCGGAGTCGAGGGTGACCTTGGCAACCTGTGGTTCAAGCCTGAAGCACTCTGAGGGGAAATCCTCTGCACTGAGCGGGGCTGAGAATGGTCCCAGGAATCGGAAGGTACAGCATGTTTCTCAAGAATTGGCTGGACGTCAACTGGCAAGGCACCAGAGGTGGATGGTGCCATCACCCGCCTGAGGAACCAGTCAGGTGCCATAGCTATAGCCCCTTCAAGAAGGTGGCAAAAATGGACAGCAACTTCAAGGGGAGGAGGGAGGGTTGTGAGGATTTATCCTGCTGCCCCTTGAGAACACCTGTTACAGGTGAGTAATTACGCTTTCACCAGGAACGAGCAGGAAGTCAGTCCTCACATATGGGACTCCCTAGCTACAGGCTTCTGAGGACATGTAGGAAAGAGCACAGCAGCACCGTGAGCAGTCACCAGTGAAAGCCGAAGGCAAACTGAGGACCCCAGTCTATAGATAGCCATTCTCCTGGTAGCCGGAACAAGAAGGGTCGGAGGGCAGAAGCTGTTTAAACCCTGAACAGATTATGGAGTACAGCCTGGCCAAAGGTAGCGTCCTGACAGGACTCCCTCTCTAGACAGTAGTGTACTGCGAAGGTGTGAGTGGAGGACCAAGACGCGGCTCAGCAGATGTCTGCCAGTCAAGCGTAGCTAGTGACCAACATTGCCATCGCTCGGACATTGTGAGACGTGACTCAGAGGTCCAGGGGAAACCTGGCCTGGGACAAGGTGATGCAGTCCGCCACTCAGATGGACAAGGTACGCTTGGTGACCTCCAGCCCCAGACGGCTGGGCTTGAAGGAGACGAAAAGCTGCCCGGATCTGCAGTGGTCCTGAGTCCACTGCAGGTAGAGAGCGCCCTCTTACAATCCAAGCTGTGAAGAATCGGGAAGAAGGTGGGCAGCACTATCTACTGGTTGAGGTTGAAGTCCGAGATGACCTTTGGTAGGAACTTGGGGTGCGTGCGCAGAACTATCCTGTTCTGATAGAGCCTCAGTGCCTGGAGCTCGCCGACTCTCCGGGCAGAGGTGACAGCCACCAGAAAAGTCACTTCCACGACAGAGGTCGCAGTGAGCAGGTAGCAATGGGCTCAAAGGGCGGCTTGGTGAGCTGCGTGAACACACATTGAGGTCCCATTCTGCCAGAGGAGGGTGGGTAGGGGGCTTGGAAAGAAGCAAGCCTTGCATGAAATGAGAGGAGCGGTTGCCCCGAAAAAGGCTTACCCTCGATGGAGTGGTGGTTAGCTGAGATGGCATTCAGGTGAACCCTGATCGAGTTAGACTTCAGCCCAGACAGCGAGAGGTGGAGCAGGTACTGCAAGTCCAAACTGGGAGGGCATGAAAATGGGTTTGCTCGGAGCTCCGAGCACCACATCGAGAACCAACGCCACTTGTCCTCGATCTCCACAAGAAGATGGTCGGAGACTAGAGCAACCCACTCAGCCCAAGCTGTGGGGGATAGGGACTTCAGATTGGTGTGAAGTAGCAGACCCTCCTCCTGTGTCAGCAGCTCTGATGAAAAACCGAGAGGGACTGGAGGCTCCATTGAGAGACTGAGCAGCAGGGGAAACCAAGGCTGCCTGGGCCACCTTGGGGCTATGAGAATCACTGAAGCCCTTTCCTGCTGGACCTTGAGAAGGGTCAGGGCAATGAGGAGCATGTGGGGGGGGGGGGGAGAAAGGCATACAGCAAGCCCGTTTCCCACAAGATGAGTAAGGCATCTGGGGCCACCCTGCCCGGGTGCAGGAGACGACCGCAGAACCTGGGGAGCTGCAAATTTTCAGGACTGTGCTGGAAGCTGCTGCGCCGTCCGGGGACACAGGTGCCACTCGTGCAGCCAGAGGACTGTGTTGAGCCGGTCTGCCAATGCATTGTCCTGGTCTGGGAGGTAAGTGGCCCGGATAATCATGCCCTGGCTCACCGCAAAGGAGCAGAAGGCTGCCTCCGAACAGAGGCTGTAGGAACCGGTACCTCCCTGTTTGCTTACATAGAATATCGTGACCTGGTTTTCATCTGGACCAGCACTGCTCTGTGCTGTAGACGGTCACTAAAAACCTTGAGAGTAAGGCGGATGGCCCGGAGCTCCAATAGGTTGATCTGCTGCTGGGACTCCAAAGGACCAGGTCCCTTAAATGCGCCACCCCTCACAGTGGGCTCCCCAGCCCACCAGAGAGGCGTCCGTAGTCAAGAACACCTGATGGAAGGGCTTACCTTGGAGCAGGTTCCGAGACTCCTGTCACCAAATGAGAGACTCCGCCGCACTGGGAGAGACCAAGATAAGGTCTTGGAGACAGCTGGATGACTGTGCCCATTGTGCTCAGAGGCACCACTGCACCGCCTGCATGTTGCGACAGGCATTGGGCACAACGTGGACCATGGAGGCCATGTGGCCGAGAAGGCGAAGCATCGTCCGGGCCGAGACGGCACTGCGGCATCACACTTCGGACGCCAGGGACACGAGGCGGTCCGATGAACTCCAGGGACTGAGCTGGAGTGAGGTGGGACTTTGGGTAATTGATCACGAACCCCAGATGCTCCAGGAGGTAAATGGTGCAGTCCATGGCCTGCCGGGCTTCGGAGTCCGTGCCCCATGTTATGAGCCAGTCGTCTTAATATGGATAGACGAAGGTGCCCTGTAGCTGGAGGTGGGCCACAGCCACGGCCAGGCATTTCGTGAAGACCCACAGGGCGGACGCAAGGCCGAGGGGAAGCAACCTATACTGGTAATGGTTTACCTGAACCATGAAGCAGAGGTACTTTCTGTGCTTGGGATGGACGAGGATGTGAGCGTAAGCATCCTTTATGTCCTTTGATGCAGAATAGCGCGGTACATAAGAGAATGTAAATAAATAAATAATAAATGTCTAAGGAGCATAGCCAATCGTCCTGCTGGAGGTAGGGCAGTACGTTCCAAGGGAGAGCATCTGGAACGTCTCCCGCACCAGGAGCTTGTTTAGGTTCCGCAGTTGAGGATGGGCTGAAGGCCACCTGTCCGCTTCGGGATAAGGAAGTATGGGGAGTAAAACCCCCGTCCCTGGAAGTGCGGTGGGATTGGTTCTACCACCTCATCCTCGAGGAGGTCTGTGAGCTCCTGACTCACGAGAGCCTGGTACTGGGGAAGCCGACTGGGCTCCCCAGGAAAGTATGGAGGAGTGAGCTGGTCCAGATGGAGGAGATAACCCTCCCAAATGACCAGGAGGACCCAGGCATCGGTGGAGATGGACTCCCACCTGTGGGGGAAGTGGACCAGATGCCCCCTGACAGACAGCCGCTCCGTCAGCAAACAAGAGACGGTGTCAAAACCCCAAGGATGGCTGAGCTGGCGCCGGGGGTTGGGTCTTGGTACCCTTCGGCTTATGAGGGCTATGGGCCATGTTCTTGCCCTGACCGCCCTGAACGGGGGTCGACGCCAGCGGGTAGGACAGGTAGCCCCTTCCGGTAGAAGAAAGACTTCTTGCTCTGCTGTTTCTTTCTGGGGAGGTGGTTTTGCGGGAGCGGAGAGTACGAGTCACGTACTCTGTTTCAATCTCTATTGCCTTATCCTCCGTGGGCTTGACAAATAGTTGCTCCCCGAAGCATGGGACATATCCAGCAGCTTCTTCTGGACCCACTGCTCCAGGTCAGAGGACTGGAGCCAAGCCTGCTGGTGGGCTCTGATGCCAGCCACCGCCACCCGGGCAGAAGACTCGAAGCAGTCGTATGCCGCTCACGAGAGGTGCTTTGAGCATTCTCCGATGGACTTCGAGGGGGCCTGAAAACATCAGAGATGGTCTCTGTCAAGGCCCTCCGCAAAGCCTTTAAGTACTCTAGCAAGGTCACAGAGGAACATCCCAATGTAAACTTGGATGCGGCATGACAGCATGGAGCCCTGATAAGCCTTGCGTCTGAGGATATCAAGGGCACGAGACACTGCCCGGCGGGACTGAAGAATGAGTCTTTGAGCTCTTTAGCTTCCACATGGCTGATTCGACCACCATCGAGATGTGAGGAAGCTGGGCTTTCCGAAACCCCGGGTCTGCTAAACCCTATACATAGCGTCCAGGCGCTTGCTCACGATAGGGACAGAGGCTGGGTCTCCCACATGCGGAGTCGTCGTAGGTTCAGAATGGGAAGGACTGGCACCAAGAGAGCTTCCTTCGGAGGGGCTTCATATTGAAGGATATAGAGTTCCCCTACATGGGGCTCGCCCTCAGACTCGGTGGCGAGTGCTAAGGCCTGTGCCATGTCCTGGATGAGCTCCTGAAAGGAGGTGTCATTGGGAGGTGACTGCCGCCTCTGGGTCGGCGGAGAGGGGTCCGAGAGGAGGTCTCGGTGGGACCGAGTCTCCGAGGAGGTTTCCCCGCTGGACTCCTACTCAGAGTAGTCCGTGGAGGACTAGAGGTCAGGCGGCTTGAGATGGGTCGGTGACCCGTGCCGGGCTTCCGAGGCCAAAGCCTGCTCTGGAACCGGAGGTCCTTGCCTGAGAAGATCTTCTGCCCAAGGACCGGGACGGAGATATAGACCCGTGCCAAGGATCCTCACGAGGCTTCTGGCACGCGGGGGTCACTGCGGCGGCTCAGGGAGTCAGAGGTCCCTGCGGTTTTGAGGTGCGTGCCAGCGGGGTCAGGCACCAGCACCTGCTGGGCAGCAAGGAACAAAGGAACACTGCGCTCCAAGGCCAGCATTCAGACCTCCCACTCGGGAGTGGGGCTCTGCGACATCGATGCCGGGGTGACCGGGTCGGGTGTCGAGGAGAGGGCGTCCTTGCCAGAACGACACACTGGAGACTGGGCGCCTTTGCTGGAAGCCTCTGTATTGGTTCGAGGTACCTTACTGGGCCGCTCGCTTTCTGACTCCAGAGTTTGCAGAGGGGGGCTGAGAGACCGGGCGTGTGACCTCTCATGCTTGTCTGGCGCCCCCGACAGAGTCCTCGCGGCCTTCTTCCACTCATGTTCGGGCGACCCCTGGTCAGAGTGCTGCCGGGCCCAGGGAGGAGCCTTGGGAGTCTCCAGGGGTTGCAGGGCCGAAAAGCAGGAGACTACTGGGGTTGCCTTACGGAAGAGACCATCCAGCTTCTGCTTACGACTTTGGATGGCCTTGGAGGACATCTTACAGAGGGAGCACAGCTCCGGGTCATGGTCAGCTCCCAGACAATGGAGACAACAGTCATTTATTTATTTAATAGTATTTCTATACCGCCTTCTCCTACAATCAAAGCGGTTTCACAGCAAACAATCAAAGGAGTGAACATGTGGTTTCATGCAGTGAAGCGCATTGCGTGTTTGGTGTGTCTGATGTGTTGTGTGCTTGATTAGGTGGAGCTATGTACATTGTGCGCTATAATACATCATGGGCTATTATACATTCTTCTATACATTGTGCGCTATGATACATTGTGTGCTATTGTACATTCTTATATACAAGGGTCATGGGGGGAGGTATGTCTGTTGTTTCTTGCTTGTTAGTAGATCATGTGCCATGTCCATAGTGCTCTGTGAATAGCGTTGTCTTCAGCTGTTTGCGAAAGTCTGAGGTCTGTCGTTGCTCTCAGTTCGTCTGGGAGGGTGTTCCAGATTGCTGGGGCAGCCAGGGAGAGTGCTCGTTCTGTGGTGTCCTTGCGGGTTTTTATGAAGTCTTTTGGGGTGTTCACAAGGTTGGAGGTGCCTCTTCTCCTTGGGCGTGTGCAGGTGTCTGGTTGTATGAGGGTATGTAGGCTGTTGGCTGAAGTGTGTTGTTTGATCTTAAAGATGTTTATGATTGTTTGGTATTTATTTATTTATTTAGCTGTATTTGATGCGTGAGCTGATTGGGAGCCAGTGCAAATCATGGGTGTCCATGAGCGACATGTTTTTTTGAACACCTATCACATTTCTTAGAACTGAAGGCCATTGGGGCAAGAAGGACCCCTGCGAGGTCGAAGACCTTCGACATGGCCAGTGATTAAAAAGGGCGCAAAGTGCGGCAAAACACAAAAAGGACCTCCTCTCCCCCGAGACCAGTGCCGAAGCAGAGGTGCTCGAGAGGCAGGAAGAGGACCGGTGAAGGCTGGAAAGCAAAAACTGGTTGGAATCTAAAAAACCTTTTCTGGGGATGAGATGCATGTTCAAAGAGCTTCGCAGAAAAAAGAAGACTGAGTAAGATGGCACCTTTGGACAGGAACGGGACCATGCATGCATGGTGGCATTTCCAAAGGCTTTCTTGAAAGCTGGGAAAATGCTCCGCATGGGCTCCATCAATGCTAATGTCACCCATATGTGAGAACCGACTTCCTGCTTATTCCTGGAGAACACCTGTTACAGATGAGTAACTATGCTTTCTCCAGGAACAAGCAGGAAGCCAGTCCTCACATATGGGATTCCCTAGCTCCAGGTTGCCAAAGACTGAACCACGACACCACCAATGGTGCCAAGTCAGGTGGCTGTGAGTTGCAGAAGGCGAGTCCCTACTGAGAGGCTCTGCAAGATCCAAGCATCCAGTGACATCATCACTCCGGTAGCCTGAACACAGAAGGGTCGCGGGCAGGAGTTGCCTACACCCTGAGAATATAACGGAGTACTGCCTGGTTGAATGCACTGTCCCTGCGCGACTCTCTCTCCAGGCAATAGTGAGCTATGAACATATGGGCTGAAGACCGTGTGGTGGCCTTACATATCTCAGTCACCGGCACTGAGCAGAGGTTGGTCACCGACGTGGTCATCACCCTTCCACGATGCACTGAGATCTGGTATTCAAGGGAGAGGCCAGCTCGCTCATAGGTGAGGGCAATACAGTCTGCCACCCAAGTCGACAGAGTTTGCTTAGTCACAGGCAGCCCCAGTCTGCTGGGGTCATAAGACACGAAAAGCTGAGGAGCTGTGCGATTGGCCTGTGCTTGCTGTAGGTAGAAGTACAAGGCCCGTTTGCAATCTAGTGTATAGTGTACTAGTTCCTCCCTGCCGGCGTGAGGTCACAAGAAGGTGGGGAGCACCACCTCTTGGATGAGATGGAAAGGAGATACCACCTTTGGGAGGAATTTGGGGTGGGTGTGGAGCACTACCCTGTTCTTATAGAACTTTGTAAATGGTGGGTCTGTCACTAGGGCCTGAAGTTCACTCGCTCTTTGAGCAGACATGAGGGCCACTAGAAAAGCCATTTTCCAAGACAGGTATTGCAGGTGTCAAGTGGCTAGGGGCTCGAATGGAGGCTTGGTAAGCTACGAGAGCACCACATTGGAGGTCCCAATCTGCTGCTGGGGGATGAAGAGGAGGCTTAGACAGAAGGATGCCCCAGTGGGTACCTAGAGACTAAGGGCTAGCCCGAGAGAGGTTTCCCCTCAATAGGGTGATTGTAAGCGGCTATAGCGCTCATGCACCCTCACTGAGTTAGACTTCAGCTCGGTGTGGGACAGATGCAGTAGGTACTGAAGTACTACTTTCACATGACAGGAGAAGGGGGGGGGGGGGTTCTCCTCTCTTTCCGCACACCAGGTCGAGAACCTTCTCTACTTGAAGGTGTAGGACTGTCTGGTGGAAGGCTTCCGGGAGGCCAGTAGGATCTCCTTGATTTCTCTCAGAAGGCTGAAGGGGGCCAGTGCTACCCTTTCAGCAGCCATGCTGTTAGAGTTCGAGATCCCAGGTTGGGATGCAAGAATGAGCTCCCCTACTGGGACAGGAGGTTCGAAACTCTACCCAGCAGGACTGGAAGTGCCACTAACAGGGAGAGCGGAATTGGAAACCAGGACTGCCTCGGCCACCTAGGGGCAATTAGGATGACTGATGCCCTCTCGCTCTGGATCTTGAAGAGGGTCCTGGTGACTAGGGGAGTCGGTGGGAACACAGAGTGGGCCCTCAGATCACAAGATCAGGAAGGCGTCTGCCGTGACTTTCTCCGGGTGTGTTTAGCACGAGCAGAAGCGAGGCAGCTGTGCGCTGTCTGGAGAGGTGAATAGATCTATCATGGGCCTGCCCCAGAAGTGGAAGAGCTTCCTGGTCACCCTTGTGCAGCTGGAGATTTCTGCTCAGCCTGTCCACTAGGAAGTTGTCCTGGCCCGGGAGGTAGACCGCTCACAAGAGCATGCTGCTGCGAGCTGCAAAGAAGAGGAGGGGCCACCGCCTCCTGGCAGAGGGCGTATGAGCCCATGCCCATCTGCATGTTAATATAGAACATGGCAACTTGGTTGTCCGTCTGGATCAGTAAGGACCAGCGTCGCAGGCGGTGGCGGAACGCTCACAGGGCTAGGAAGATCGCCTTGAGCTCCAGGAGATTGATCTGTAAGAGTGACAACTGCTGGGACCAGCTACCCTGTGTGCGGCTGTCCCCACAATGCACCCCCCAACCTAGGAGAGAGGCATCTGTGGCTAGGGTACTCTGAAGCGTGGGTGCCTGGGAAGGGTATTCACGCTTGGAGGTGGTGAAAGTCCTGCTACAAGTCTAGGGATTTTGCCAGCGGGCAAGTAACCCTGACCCTGTCCCGTAGCCTGCACGTTCTGCCCTTTCTGCAATAGAGTAGACACCCAGGAAGGTGTAGATAACATGAGGAGGGATCTAGCTAAGCTTGAAGAATGGTCTAGAATTTGGCAACTGGGATTTAATGTTAAAAAATGTAAGGTCATGCATTTGGGCTGCAGCAATCCAAGGGAGCAATACAGTATAGGAGGTGAAGTACTTTTGTCCACTAAAGAAGAGCGGGACCTAGGCGTAGTTGTGTCCGATGAACTTAAAGTAGCTAAACAGGTATAAAAGGCGACGGCAAAGGCTAGAAGGATGATTGGGTGCATACGGAGAGGAATGGCTAGCAGAAAAAAGGAGGTGATAATGCCTCTGTATAAGTCTTTGGTGCGACCTCATTTGGAGTATGGTGTGCAATTCTGGAGACTGCACCTTCAAAAGGATGTGAACAGGATGGAGTCGGTGCAGAGGGTTGCTACTAAGATGATTAGTGGTCTTCATTATAAAGCATATGAGGACAGACTTAAGGATCTTAATATGTACACCTTAGAGGAAAGGCGGGATAGAGGTGATATGATTGAGATGTTTAAATACCTCCGTGGCATAAATGTTCAGGGAGAGAGCCTCTTTTCAATTGAAAGCAAGTTCTGCGACGAGAGGACATGGGATGAGGGTGAAGGGAGATAGATTCAGGAGTGATATGCGGAAATATTTCTTTACGGAAAGAGTAGTGGATCCGTGGAATAGTCTCCCAGTGGAGGTGGTAGAGATGAGGACAGTAACTGAATTCAAAAAAGCATGGGACCAACACAGAGGATCTCTAAAGGTAAAAAGTGGACTGTTGTAGTTGTTGTTATGGAAGGACAGACTAGATGGGCCTTGTGGTCTTTTTCTGTCATCATGTTTCTATGTTTCTATTGGGAGTACAGCCTTGACTTGCAATGTATTCAGCTGAGCACCTATGAACTCCAGACTCTGGGTTGGAGAGAGATGGGATTTGGGGTAGTTGATGATGAACCCCAAGTGCTGCAGGAGGGTTCCACACTCTGCGGCCTGACTGACCTCTGAGTCCGCACCACCCCAGATTAGCCAGTTGTCTAGGTAAGGGAAGACGAAGACCCCTTTTAAGTGCAGATGGGCGGCTACCACCGCCAGGCATTTGGTGAAGACTGTTGGCAAGGAGGCCAGGCCAAATCGTAACACCTTGTACTGGTAGTGCCCTCCCCCTACCATGAATCTTTGGTACTGTCTGTGGGAGGGGTGGATTAGGATGTGTGCGTATACATCCTTTAAAACCAAGGAACACAGCCAATCTCCCTGGTGGAGGTAAGGCAGTAACGTTCCAAGGGCGAGCATCCTGAATTTCTCCCTCACCAGAAACTTGTTCAGATTTCTCAGGTCTAGTAAGGGCCTGGGGCCCCAGTTCTTTTTGGAAAAAGGTAGTATCTTGAGAAGAAGCCTCTTCCCCATAGGTGTCTGAGTACAAGCTCTACCATGTTGTCCCTAAGCAGACCTGTGAGATCTGAGAACAGAAGGGTCTGGTGAAGGAGTCGCACCGGCTCTCCTGGGAAGAACCTGGGTGGTACCTGCTCTAAGTGGACTTGCTGGACCCACTGGTGCAGTCTCCAGAATTGCACAATATATTCCAAATGAGGTTGCAGCAAAGATTTATACAGAGGCACTATCACCTCCTTTTTTCTGCAAGCCATTCCTCTCCATATGCACTCAAGCATCCTTCTAGCTTTTGCTGTTGCCTTTTCTACCTGTTTAGCTACTTTAAGATCATCAGACACAACCACACCTAGGTCCCACTCTTCTTTAGTGGACGAAAGTACTTCACCCCCCTATACTATATTGCTCCCTTGGATTGTTACAGACCAAATGCACGACCTTACATTTTTTAACATTAAATCCCAGCTGCCAAATTCTAGACTAGAGGTTCCCAACTCCGGTCCTGGGGGGCCAAACACCATTCAGGTTTTCAGGCTGTCCCTAATGAATATGCATGAGATACATTTGCATACAATGGGGCCGTGCATACAAATGCATCTCATGCATATTTATTAGCAACAGCATGAAAACCTGAATGGTGTTTGGCCATCCAGGACTGCAGTTGGGAACCTCTGTTCTTGACCATTCTTCAAGCTTAGCTAGATCCTTCCTCATGTTATCTGCACCTTCCTGGGTGTCTACTCTATTGCAGATTTTGGTATCATCCGCAAACAGCCAAACTTTACCCGATAGCCCTTCTGCTATATCACTAGCAAAGATGTTAAAAAGAATCGGACCAAGGACAGATCACTGGGGTACACCACTGGTAACTTCCTTCTCCTCAGAGTGAGCTCCATTTACCTGTACTTTATGTCGCCTCCCACTCCACCAATTTCTAACTCAAGCAGTAACTTTAGGGTCCATCTCTGGGGTGGTCAGTTTGTTTATAAGTCGCCTGTGAGGAACGGTGTCAAAGGCTTTACTGAAATCTAAATACACCACATCTAGGGCTCTCCCTCGGTCCAACTCCCTGGTCACCCAGTCAAAGAAAATCAATCAGATTTGTCTGAGAAGACCTGTCTCGGTTGAATCCATGCTGCCTTGGATCCTGTAATCCGCTGGACTCCAGAAGCCTCACTATTTTCTCTTTCAGCAATATTTCCAATAATTTACTCACCACCGAAGTTAAACTAACCGGCTTGTAGTTTTCAACCACATCCTTACTTCCGCTTTTATGTAAAGGCACCACATGAGCCTCTCTCCAGTCCTTTGACACCACTCCCAACTCCAACGAGGCATTGAAAAGGTGTCTTTGAAAGCTGGGGAATTGTTCTGTGCGGGCTCCGTTGGTGCAGACGTCACCCACAAGTGAGGACCGACTTCCTGCTTGTTCCTGGAGAACTAGCAGTATCATTTGCGCCAACATGGATGAGCAACATTGGATAATAGTCAGTACGTTTGATGAGTCTCGGCAAACTCTCCCTAACATCTATGATTTTGGCAACTGGCAGACAGCACACCTCTCTGGACATCAAATCTGGTCGGCTTTAAATAGTTACACTGTAGCTTCATTGCATGTCCTCTAGTCTTTCTACTTTTTGATGGTGTAGACAACCGATCTACGTTAACCCATTCCACTCCATTCATTAATTTATAGACCTCTACCATATCTCCCCTCAGCAGTCTCTTTTTCAAGTTGAAGAGCCCTAACCTTTTAATCCTTTCCTCATAGGGGTATCCTTCCATCCCCTTTACCATTTTGGTGGCTCTCCTCTAACTTTTGTAGTTCTGTTATGTTCTTTTTAAAATATGGTGACCAAAATTGCACACAATATTCAAGATGTGGTCACACACCATGGAGCAATATAGAGGCATTATAAGGTGAAATTAGACTTACCTGCTAATTGTTGTTCCTTGAGGAACTCCAGTCTAGTCCCGAACTCTGGAGTTTATGCTCCTCTTCCAGCAGCTTGGAGACTGAGAAACATCATTTCTGTTATGTCACGGGTACATAAGTACAGACCCCTCCTTCACACTCCAGTAACCTATTGACAAAACAGGCTCCCCGGAGCAACAATTAAGTAACTGAAAACAATGTATTAAACATACTAAGCAAACCTCAACATGACTTAAGAGAACACTATGCATCCTTAACTCTTCACTTACTTACAGTGCCTAAAAGGTGATGAGGCCCGTTCCCCCCCTTGCATGAAGGACGTGGAGCCCCACCCACACATTCCCCAGACCGCACCCTACCATGAAGAACCATCTCATTCCATTCCAATAACCGTAGCTTACCTGTAAGATTCCTACACTTCAGGCTACAGTCCACCGGACACACTAGGGTGGGATACGGGACTAGACTGGAGTTCCTCAAGGAACAACAATTAGCAGGTAAGTCTAATTTCACCTTCCTTATCGCCCCTCCAGTCTAATCCCGAACTCTGGAGATGTAACAGAGCAGTGAAAGCACTTATTGGGAGGGATCCTGTAGACCAACCTGAAGCACTGCCGATCCAAAACAGGTATCCCTGCCCGCCTGAAAATCCAGAAGGTAATGCTTAACAAAGGAATTGAGCAAAGACCACGTAGCCGCCTTACAGATCTCCGCCGTCGGTACCAAACCACACTCTGCCCACGAAGTTCCCTGAGCTCTGGTAGAGTGGGCCCTAAGCCCTTCCGGCATCAATTTTCCTTTAAGAGGATAAGCAGACGCTATGGCCTCCTTCATCCATCGGGCAATGGAGGCTTTCGATGCTGCTTCTCCTTTGCGAGGCCCTGCAAAAAGAACAACCTATCCGACTTACGAAAAACAGCTGTCGGACGCAAATAGCTCTTCAACGCTCGACGAATGTCCAAGAGATGCAACCGCTCCGAAGGCTGTTCTCCCCTGCCTGTGCTAAAAACTGGCAAGGAAACCGCCCGATTCACATGAAACACAGACCAGCTTCAGCAAAAAAGACGGCACGGGTATCAAAACCCCCTTAGACTCCGAAAAGGAAAGAAAAGGGCTCCAACAGGATAAAGCTTGCAACTCTGAAATTCGTCTAGCAGAACAGATAGCTACTAAAAACACAACCTTAAGCGTAAGATCCTTCAATGATGCCCTTGACAGCGGCTCAAAAGGCTCTTTCACCAGTGCCTGTAAGACCAAAGAAAGATCCCAAGCTGGCACTACTTGCGTGCGAGGAGGCCTCAAGAGAGACACCGCTCTCAAAAACGCTTTATATCCGGATGCCCCCCAAGTGCTACCCCTCGAACTTTGCCTCTATAACAGGACAACGCTGCCAGCTGTACCCGCAATGACGAAGCCGCTAAGCCTTTTTGAAAGCCTTCCTGCAAGAAAGACAAAACCTGCGGGAGAGAAACCTTTAGCGCCACAATCTGCCTGCTCATACACCAATCCTCAAAAATTTGCCAAACTCGTATATAAGCCAACAAAGTCGATAGATGACGAGCCTTCAGCAAGGTGGAAATCACCGCCGCCGAATACCCCTTCGCTGTCATCCTCGCCCTTTCAAGAGCCAAGCCGTAAGCGAGAATCGAGCTACCTGAGGCATGAGCAAGGGGCCCTGAGACAGCAGGTCGTCCCGCAGGGGAAGCTGCCACGGGTCCGCGATTACAAGCTTCATGGAGGTCCGCATACCACGGCCTCCTCGGCCAATCCGGCGCAATTAGGACTACCTGCCCTTTGTGCTTTTCTACGCGCTGCAACACTCGACCGATTAGCACCCATGGAGGGAACACGTATAGGAGGTGCCCCTCTGGCCAGGTTTGAATGAGCGCATCCAGGCCTTCCAACATCCGCTCTTTCCTTCTGCTGAAGAAACGATCTACCTGAGCTGACTGAAATGTCGCCATCAGATCCATGACCGGCATCCCCCAGGGCCGCACCAGCACTGCAAACACCTCCGGGTGAAGAACCCACTCCCCCGGGTCTACCTTTACGCGGCTCAAGAAGTCGGCCTGCACATTGTCTACCCCTGCTACGTGCGCTGCCGACAACGCTTGCAGGGTTTCTTCAGCCCAGTCGAACAAACACTGGGCCTCCGTCTCGAGCTGCACACTGCTCGTGCCTCCTTGACGATTGATGTAAGCCACTGCTGTTCCACTGTCAGAAAATACCCGAATGGCTTTCCCGTGAAGATAAGGCTGAAAGTCGCAAAGCGCTAGAGCTACCGCCCTTTACTCTAACCTGTTGATGGAGCAACCCCTTTCCAGTTCGGTCCATTGACCTTGAGCGTACCTTCCTTGAAAGTGGGCACCCCAGCCGTAGAGAATGGCATCCGTCGTCAGCGACAGCCAAACTGGCGCCTCCAATGGCATTCCTTTCCTGAGACATTCGGGACGCAACCACCACTAAAGGGCCTTGCGCGTTTCCTGGGGGCAAGGGAGACATTTTGATAAGAGATCGTTCTGGTGCGATCACCTCCTCAACAACGCTCTCTGCAACGGCCGCATGTGGGCCCGTGCCCAGGGGACCAAGTCGAGAGTCACTGCCATCGTTCCTTGCAACTGTAGATAATGCCACGCCGTGGGGCACCCCCTGTGGAGAAACTCGCGCACCAATTTTCGTAGCACTAGCGCCCACTTCCGCGGAAGAAGAACTCTCCCCGCAGTGGTGTCGAAGTGCGATCCCAGATGCTCTAGACTGAGACGGTGTCAACTTGCTCTTTACCCTGTTGACTACCCAACCGAGACTTTACAGAAATGCCACCACCTTGGCTGTAGCTGCCTCACTCTCCTCCTTGGACTTTGCCCTGATTAACCAATCGTCTAGATAAGGGTGAACCAATACACCCTTCTTCCGCAAGGCCGCCGCCACGACGACCATAACCTTGGTGAACACCCGTGGCGCAGTAGCCAGACCGAACAGCAACGCTTGAAATTGAAAATGCCCCATCGGAAGTGCGAATCTGAAAAACCTCTGATGCTGCTGCCGTATCAGAATGTGAAGATACGCTTCCGCCAGATCCAGGGACATAAGAAACTCCCCCTTCCGTACTGCCACAATGACGGACCGCAGGTTTTCCATTCGAAAATGAGACACGTGGAGACAGCGATTCACCTTTTTGAGATCCAAAATTGGATGATATGCCCCTTCCTTCTTTGGGACTATGAAGTAAATGGAGTATCGACCGCAGCCTAATTGGTCGGGAGGTACCGGCACTATGGCCTTGAGAGACAACCACCTTTGCACGGTCTCTGTCACCGCCCTGCGCTTGATTCGGGCATTGCATGGAGACTGCACAAAGGAATCCATCACTGGGTGTCGCAACTCCAAGGCATAACCTTCTCAAATAACCTCCAGCACCCACTGATCTGAGGTAATCCGGATCCAGGCAGGGTAAAATTCCCGCAAACGACCCCCCACGGGAACGCACTCCTCCCGAGCCACCTGGCTTCACTGGGACTTGCGGAGATTGTGGGAGGACACTGCAAATCCTCTCCCCGCTCCTCCGAAGCCCCGAAAACCCTGGTTTCTATAGGGAAAATGCGCCCTCCGACTTTGCCCAAACCTTGGGGAGCGAAGACGCCGAAACTCCCTCTTCTGTCCTTTAGGCAGCGAAGGCACTCGCCCCTGCTTCTGCCTGTCCTCTGGTAGCCTACCGTCTTTAGATTCTCCCAAATCCTTTACAAGTTTATCCAAATCCTCTCCAAACAGAAGCTTCCCCCGGAAAGGGAGCTTACTAAGCCTAGCCTTAGATGAGCTGTCTGCCGCCTAATTGCGCAGCCAAAGATGACGTCTCACCGCCACTGCCGAGGACATACTCTTGGACAGGCCTCTAATAAGGTCATAATGACTATCCGCCAGATAGACCGCTCCTGACTCCAGTCTCGCTGCTTCCTCCACTGTCTCTTCCGCCTGATCACCTTGAATACGCTGCACCCAGCGAAGACATGCTCTCACCACCCATGCCCCACAAATGGACACTTGCAAGGAGAGCGCATTCACCTCAAAGACCTGCTTTAACAAGGTCTCCAGTTTCCGGTCCTGTCCATCCTTGAGGGCCGCACTACCCTCTACCGGAATGGTAGTCTTCTTGGTGACCACTGATACAGCTGCATCCACTCAGAGACTTAAACTCCCGATCCTGGTCCACGAGAGGGTACAGCCACGCCATAACTCTGGACCCCTTGAGCGCTGTTTCGGGTAGGTTCCACTCTTCCTGAATCATTTCTCGAATCATCCTGTGTACCGGAAATGCCCATTGAGTCTTTTGAAAGGCCTGCAGCAACGGGTCCTCCAGGGCTGTCTCCTCCGCCTGAACTCTGGAGGGCATATTAAGAGCTTTGAGAGTCTCTGAAATGAAAGCGGACAACTCCTCTCTTCGAAATACGCGAAACACTCTCGCCTGATCTTCCTGCTCTGCAATCTCGCCTTCCTCCTTCATCCAAATCTAGGTCAGGATCCTCCGACCGGTCCCCCTCCGAGATGATCGAGTCCTTCTCACCTCTGGGCCTCTTCGCCACCGAACCTGACCCGCCCACGGGCAGAGGTGTTCCCGGTCTCTTTACTCCCAGTATAGACTCCATGGCCCCTGGTGGAGCCACCCCTGAGTCCGAGCCGAATGCCCGCTGGATTACCGCCACAAACTCTGGCGAAAAAATTGCTGTCAGCCCTCCAGCTAACAGGGGCTGCGGGCCCTGTACACCCGAAGCAGAGGAAGTGCCAGGCACCGGCTCTGGAGATGGAGGACAAGGGGACTCTGGCTCCATCATGATAGCCGGCCCCCCTCTGTGCGCCTCCGCTACTACCTCAGAGCCCAGGCCAAGCACCGCAGACTCCACTGTGCATCTCCTGCACATCCCGGCCTCGGACACTGCGCTCCTCTTTGCCCCGCACAGCAAACAGAGCATTTCTGAAGGCATTTTACCCTCGCGGGTGCTTCCCAACCCTCCTGAGGGCTCCTGGCACAGCAGACGCCTTAGCCGCCTTCAAATGCAAGAAAAAATCCCTTTATTATTTTTTCTTCTCCCTTACCTTATAACACTAGCAAGGGGCCCCTCCCCAGGCACCCCCTGAGAAAAGGGAGTGAAAACGAGCTTTCCCCTTGGACTCCTGCGGCAATCTGTAGCTGCTGACTGAACTTGGCGTTTTCCCGCGCAACTGACACGCGGTGCGGCCTGAACTCCCCGGCCGCGTCTCAGTGCGCTGCCGGCTCCCGCCCTGCTTCCCGCTCTAATAAATTGTACCTGCTTAGGGAAGCCCTTCTCTTGCGGCGCTCAATCGCCAAGCGAAAGCTGCCACTTCGAGAGACACGGGAGCCCAGCGCTGCCAAAATCCTCCTGTGAGCAGTGCCGCCGGAACACACTGACAGGGCCGCTGACGCCCGCAACCCTATAGCTCTGGCAGGCAGAAACCTCTGCATTGGCTATGGGCCACACTCACCGCCGGCTCTTCCGTCCCGGCCTAGGCTCCTGTCCCAGGAGGTGACTGCTCCAAAACTCTTCTGTCCCCTGCACCCCACCAAAATCAGCAGGAGGGGGGGGGGGGGAAGAGGGGCTCAGCCTCAACTCTTAAAGCCGAAACCAAAGAACTAAAGGAAGAGTTAGCCTTCTAATCTTTTTTTTTTCTTTTTTAAAGAAACCAAATTAAATCAAATCAAATTAAAGTAAACTAATCCACTCCTAATTCCTTAATTGCTCCTCTGTACCGGGCTCACTAATCATCCAGCTGCTTGGAGACTGAGAGAACTGGAGTGTGAAGGAGGGGGTCTGTACTTATGTACCCGTGACATCACAGAAATGATGTTTCTCAGTCTCCAAGCTGCTGGAAGAGGAGCATAAACTCCAGAGTTCGGGACTAGACTGGAGGAACGATAAGGAATATCCTTGGTTTTATTCTCCATTCCTTATGATTTCTAGCATTCTATTTTCTTTCTTGGCCACCGCTGCATGCTGGACAGGTGGTTTCAACATACTATCCACGATGACGCCCAAATCCTTTTCGTCGGTGGTGGTTCCTATTGTGGAATCTTGCATCATGTGACCGTAGTTTGGGTTGTTCTGTCCAAGGTGTATAACGTTGCACTTGTCTACATAAAATTTCATCTGCCATTTGGATGTACAGTCTACCAATGTATCAATGTGCTCTTGCAATTTTTCACAATCCTCTTGTGTTTTAACAGCTTTGAATAATTTTGTGTCATCAGCAAATAAGATCACCTCGCTCGTTAGTTCCATTTCCAGGTCATTTATGAATATATTAAAAAGCAGCAGGCCCAGCACAGATCCCTGGGATACTCCACTATTCATCTTTCTCCACTGAAAAAATTGGCCATTTAGTTCTACTCTCTGCTTTCTTTCTTTTAACCATTTCCTGATCCACAATCGTACACTGCCTCCTACTCAATGACTTTTTAATTTCGCCCAACAGTCTCTCATGAGGGACCTTGTCAAATGCTTTCTGAAAATCCTGACACACTATATCAACCAGCTCACCTTTATCTACCCTTTCATTAAACATACAAGTAAATGTCGAGCAGAGATAAGCTTCCCTTCTACAATATGGCGATATACACCAGTTACGGTAAGACAAAACATTAACGGAGTTATTTATTTTATTTAACAGGTTTTATATACCGCTTTATCATTTCAATCAAAGCGGTTTACATTGAAACTTAAACTTGGTAATGTATATTAAACAGGGACATTGATAACTTGGATTTTTCTGAGGCTTGCCCAAGGCCACAAGTAGTGCTGAAGAGCTTACTTGACTCTCCCCTCACCAGTAACCTCACTGGGCTCTTGAAGCTACAAAGAAAGCGTAGTTACTCACCTGTAACAGGTGTTCTCCAGGAGCAGCAGGAATCAGTCCTCACATATGGGTGACGTCGGCGCCAACGGAGCCCTCGCGGAACAATTTTCCCCAGCTTTCAAAGAAAGCCTTTGGGAATTGCAGCGCGCATGCGCGGTCGCCTTCCCGCCCAAAGGTGCCATCTTGGCCAGTCTGATGACATAGCTAAAAGACAGCATAAAAATGTGCAAAAAACTCTACGCAGATGATTGCAACTCCACGGGGAGGAGGGAGGGTTGTGAGGACTGATTCCTGCTGCTCCTGGAGAACACCTGTTACAGGTGAGTAACTACGCTTTCTCCAGGACCAAGCAGGAAGTCAGTCCTCACATATGGGACTCCCAAGCTTAAGGCTACCGGAGACCCTAAGCACAAAAATGAGCTCCCTCTAGCTCAGCGGCACAGAAGGAAGGAATCTTCACTGAATTATTACCCACCGGTAGCCCCCATCCGGGATGGAGGGTAGGAGTTGCTCAAACCTCGAAGAGATTTCGGAGGACTGCCTGTCCGAAAGCACTGTCCCTACGGGAGTCCCTCTCGAGACAGTAATGGACCGCAAAAGTCTGGCTCGAAGACCAAGTAGCGGCCCGGCAGATGTCTGCCAGAGGAACAGAGCGGAGGAAAGCCACTGACGTTGCCTTCGCCCGAACACAATGAGCCGTGACCCGACCCTCTAAGGAGAGTCCGGCTGCCCCATAAGCCCAAGCGATACAGTCAGCGACCCAGATGGACAGAGTACGCTTGGAGACCGGGAGCCCCAATTTATTGGGGTCAAACGACACAAAGAGCTGAGCCGCTTTCCGGTGCTCCCGCGTACGGTCAAGGTAGAAGTTCAACACCCTTCTACAGTCCAGGGTATGCAGGACTCGTTCAGCTCGGCTGGAGTGAGGCCTGGGAAAGAAGGTTGGAAGCACCACCTCCTGATTCATGTGAAAAGGGGAGACAACCTTTGGAAGAAATTTCGGGTGAGTCCGTAGGACTACCCTATTCTTGTAGATCCGAGTGTAAGGGGGATCAGACACGAGGGCCTGCAATTCACTTACGCGTCAAGCGGAAGTGAGGGCTATGAGGAATAAGGTTTTCCAAGAAAGAAAACGCAAAGAACAGGTAGCCATTGGTTCAAAAGGCGGACAGGTGATCCGCTGTAACACCACATTCAGATCCCAGTCTGGCGCCGGAGGGCGCAGAGGCGGTTTAAGTAGGAGGAGACCTCGGAGAAACCGCGCCACGAGAGGGTCGCTGGAAAGAGGTCTGCCATCCACCGGCACGTGATGCGCTGAAAGAGCACTAAGGTGGACTTTAACAGAGTTGGACTTAAGTCCCAGATTAGAGAGGTAGAGCAAGTACTGCAAGATCACCGACACCGAGCAGGAGAAGGGATCCTGAGACTGCTGGGCACACCAGACGGAGAAGCGGCGCCATTTAAGGGCATAGCATTTGCGGGTCAAAGGCCTCCGAGAAGCCAGGACGACCTCCTCCACCTCCGCCGGCAGGAGAAGGGGAGCAAGAACTACCCTTTCAGCAGCCAGGCCATTAGATTGAGAGATCTGAGGTTGGGGTGCAGCAGAGACCCCTGATCCTGTGTGAGGAGATCCGGTTGAAACCCCAGAGGGAACGGATCCTCCACCGCCAACTGGAGCAGGAGTGGAAACCACGGCTGTCTGGGCCAGCGAGGAGCCACCAGGATCATGGAAGCTTTGTCTCGGAGAACCTTGAAAAGAGTCCGAGAGACTAGCGGGATGGGAGGGAACGCGTACAGAAGGCCCTCCGACCAAGAAAGCAGAAACGCATCCGCCGCCATTCGGAGGGGATGTGGCTGACGAGAGCAGAAGCGAGGAAGCTGCCGGTTGAGAGGACTGGCAAACAGATCCACAGTGGGGAGCCCTCACATCAGAAAGAGTTCCCGGACTACCAAGGGATCCAGACGCCACTCGTGCGGCTGGAGCACCCTGCTGAGTTTGTCCGCCAGGCAATTTTCCTGGCCTGGGAGATAAACCGCCTTGAGAAGGATGCCGTGATTGACGGCCCAAGAGCAGAGCTTCTGAGCTTCTCGGCAGAGAAGGAAGGAGCCTGTGCCCCCCTGTTTTTTCACGTAGAACATGGCCACTTGATTGTCCGTCTGGACCAGGACGGACTGGTGAGCAGTTAGGTGGGAGAGAGCCTTGAGCGCCAGACGGATTGCTCTGAGCTCCAGGAAGTTGTTCTGTTGGGCAGATTCCCACTCGGTCCAGAGACCCTGAGTACAGGCCCCTTGGCAATGTGCTCCCCAACCCAGGAGTGAGGCATCGGTCGTCAGCACCCGAGCCGGCTGAGGAGGCTGAAAAGGCATTCCGAGCACGAGGTTCGGCCGATGGAGCCACCACCGTAGAGACGATGCCATCGGCTCGGAGACGCGCACTAAGTCGGCCAGACCGCCAGTGGCTTGTTTCCACTGCTTGCGAAGGCACCACTGAACAGGCCGCATATTCAGGCGGGCATTGAGGGTCACGTGGACAGTGGAAGCCATATGGCCGAGAAGTCTCAGGAAGCGCCTGGCGGAGACCAGGGACTGGTTTCGAAAACGGCCGGCTAGGTCCACGAGCCGTTGAGCTCTGTCGAGCGGCAGGAAAGCCCGCGCCTGAGGGGTGTGCAGCCTTGTGCCGATGAACTCGAGAACCTGTGAGGGGAGCAGAGTGGACTTTGCGAAGTTTATGACAAAGCCTAAGTACTGCAGAAGAGTCACCGTGCGCTGAGAGGCAATGGTGACCTCCTGAGAGGACGCTGCTCTGATGAGCCAGTCGTCTAGGTACGGAAAGACGAAGAGGCCGTGAAGCCGGAGATAGGCCGCCACCACCGCGAGGCATTTTGTGAAGACTCGCGGCGCGGAGGACAGGCCGAAGGGTAGCACCCTGTACTGATAGTGGTTCCCGGCCACCACAAACCTTAGGTACTGGCGGTGGCTGGGGTGGATGAGGATGTGAGTGTAGGCATCCTTTAGATCCAAGGAGCATAGCCAATCTCCCTGCTGGAGGTAGGGCAGAAGGATTCCAAGGGTAAGCATCTTGAACTTCTCCCGCACAAGGAACCTGTTGAGGTTGCGCAGGTCCAGGATGGGTCTGAGGCCCCCTGTCCTTTTCGGTACTAGGAAATACCGGGAATAGAAGCCTTGACCGCGGAGGTGGTGGGGGACCGGTTCCACCGCCTGCTCCTGAAGGAGACCTGCCAACTCCTGAAGGAGTAAATCCCTGTGCAGGGGAAGTCGTGGAGGTTCCCCCGGGAAATAGGAGGGAGGGACCTGGTGGAAGTGTAGAAGGTATCCTTCTCGTACGACATGAAGTACCCAGGCATCTGACGTGATGCTGGACCACCTGTGGGCGAAGTGAACCAGGCGGCCTCCGGTGCTGGGAGGAGCCCGTCGGGGGGGAGAGGCTATGCTGAAGTAGTCAAAAACCCCCACCCTGCTGAGCAGGGGCCGGTGGTGCAGGCTTGGGGGCCTGCTGCCTACGGGAGCCGTTACCCCGTCCCTTGGCCTGCTGGCCCTGTTGGGGAGCTGCGGAGGCCTGATACAGAGGGTAGTGTTTATAGGCAGCCGCCTTCCTCGAGTAAAAGGCCTTCTTTCCCGAGCCCTTCTTTTTCTGGGAAGGGGCGGAGGTCTTCCTAGAAAGCCGAGTCCTGGTGAGAGTCTCCGTCTCGAGTTGTGCAGCCTTTTCAGCCATGGGCTTGCCAAAGAGGTTCTCACCCCTGCAGGGGACATCGACCAACTTGTCCTGTACCCAAGGCTCAAGGTCAGATGACTGAAGCCAAGCTTGTCGGCGGGCAGCGATGCCAGCTGCGGCCACACGAGCCGATGCTTCGAAGCCATCATAGGCTGCTCGGGACATGAATTTGGAGCAATCCCGAATACCAGTTGTCAAGGCCAGGAATCTCCGCAAAGGTTCCTCGGATAGTCCAGCGGAGAACCCGGCTAACTCTTTAGCCAGGTCTCGGAGGTACATGCCCATGTACAGCTGGTAGGTCTGGACACGACAAGTGAGCATAGAGCCCTGGAAACACTTCTTGCCAAGGCCATCCAGGGTACGGGCTCTTAAGCCTGTGCATGGCCGATTCCACCACCATGGAATGGTGTGGCAGCTGTGCTTTTTGGAAGCCAGGGCTCTTGCGGACTCGATAGATGGAATCGACCTGCTTGCTCAATACCGGCGAGGAGGCCGGACTCTCCCACATGCGGAAGAGTAGTCGTTCCAGCATGGGAGGAACCGGTACAGTAAAGTGCTCCCGGGCGGGAGAGTCATACTAAAGGGCGTCAAGCTCCTCGGCTCGAGGCTCCTCCTCCGGATCCGCAGGGAAGGCCAAAGCCTTGGCCATGTCCCTGACGAAATCCGAGAACCGGGCATCCTCCGGTGGGGACAGCTTCCGAGGCTCGGACTCAGGTGAGTCCGAGGGGACACACCGAGTCCGAAAGGAATCAGGTGACTCCTCCTCTTCAGACTCCCAGGCCGACTCCGAGGAGGAATCGGTGGGGTCGACTCGGGCGGGCGGCGGCGCTGGCCGCACCGACGCCGAGGGAGTCGGCGTCGACGACCTCGGTCCCGAACGGGAGGCCGAGGGTGACCTCGACCGAGGATCGACTCGAGCCCGGGACTCGAGGATCGGCTCGGTCTCCGGGGTCGACTTAGACGTCGACGTCCCGGCGGTCGGGGCAGCGGCGCCAGCCAGGCTGGCGATCAGTGCCCGCTGCTGGTCCATGAAGGCAGATAGTCTGCACTCCAAGGCCGTCAGCCTGAGTCCGACCTCAGGCGACCCAGCAGTCCCCGACTCGGGCCCCGACGGCGTCGGGCCCGACGTCGGACCTCTCGGAGGCGAGTCCAGAAGGACCACAGGACTTACCCGGGCAGGGATCTCCGACTCCAGGCGAGGTTGCTTCGAGAGGTGCTCCGTCTCCAACGAGCCGGGGCGGCTATCGGGGCTATGCGACCTGGCCCTCGCGGAGCCAGGAGCGTCCACCGACGCCGCCCTCGCTCGTCCGTCGATGGTCCCCGGAGGGAGAACCCCTGTCGGAGGAGCTTCGGCGACGGTCAGAGCTGGAGCCTCTGGACGCCGAGGCCTCCGACGAGGTCCGGGTGCGGCTGGGGTCAGCGAAGATTCTATCCCGCTGATGCCGCCGACTTCTCAACGCCTTGGAGGACATTTTGCCACAGGGTCCACAGTTCATTTCATCATGATCCGGGCCCAGGCAACGGAGGCAATTATCGTGTGAGTCAGTAAGTGACATATTTCTGTCACACTGACCACAGCGTTTGAAACCACTGGCAGCCATGGGGGGAAAAAGGGCCCCTGCAAGGTCAAATGACCGGGCTGCCAGCGAAAAACCGAAAACGAAACTGACCAAAAATCAGAAAAACCGAAAAGAAGAAGAAGGACTCGCAATGGCGTCGCAAGTCCGGGCAGGAAAACGACCGGCGTCGAACCCGAAGGGAAAAACGAGAAAAACTCACGAAAATCAACTTTTTTTGCGGGGACAAGACGGGGACGTCTGTAGGGCTCCGCGGAAAAAAGAAGACTGGCCAAGATGGCACCTTTGGGCGGGAAGGCGACCGCGCATGCGCGCTGCAATTCCCAAAGGCTTTCTTTGAAAGCTGGGGAAAATTGTTCCGCGAGGGCTCCGTCGGCGCCGACGTCACCCATATGTGAGGACTGACTTCCTGCTTGGTCCTGGAGAACTACATTTACAACAATGGGAAGGTTATCAAATACACAATAAATACACACAGTTCTATAGAAAAATACACCAAAGCTTCAGCGGAGAGGAAACTGAGAGAAACACGTTCTCCCTGTTTACTCTAACTTCTTAGCCATGGTTCACTTTATTTATAAGGCTTTTTTAGATGATACAGCATAATTTTACTTTATCATTATACGTCATGTATGTTTATCATATTGTAGGTCAACTTATTCGGTGTGGGTCAATGTGGAGCCATAAATGGAGTCCAAGACATAATTGTTTACTGTTACATGGCCATTATGAGGAGACATACAGGATTCCACAATATAGAATGACCTAATTGACATAATTGTTTACTACTGATAACTTGATATCTAATCTTGAATACTTCTCGATATCTACTAATTACTAACCCTGAATGTATTTTAGCTAATAACTCTGAGACAGAGAGGCTGGGGTACAACCTGCCCTTTTCTTTATTTATGTAAACCTTCACCTAGTTTAGTTAATATATGAGGTTTTATTTCTAAGCAAGGTTCTGAACAGAATTAACTCTTTCTCAGTTTTTAGTTATTCTAATAGTGTAGTGTATCCCATAGTAATATACATGCTTTCAGTGCTAGTGGGAATCGAACACTGGTCTCTGGGTTCCCAAGCCAGTGTTCTTAACCATTAGGCTACTCCTCCACTCCAATTCACACCTTTGATGTCAAAGGTGCAGAAAGTAAACAAGCAGAATTTGAGCAGGACTGGAGAAAGGATCTACAGATGTGTCCTCAACAGAGAAAACTTCTTTGATTTACAGTTTTAAGACCATCTAATGGAATACCTTCTTAGAGGCCACAAGAATGCCAATCATTGAATTGGAGTCTAATGGAACAGATATCTATGCTTTCAACATCAAAGTCATGAGAGCAAAGATTTTGAGGATGGGGTAAAGTAGTATTGTATGGTCCTGAGAGTAGGTCTAGAACTTTTTCAATCCGATCATTTTGTGGTATACAGATGCTCTTTTGAGCCAAAAGCTCATATGCTAGTGGTTATAGCATCACAATGAGCCTCAGGTAATCTTTCTTATGAGTGGATGAAGATTTTACATGCTATTAAAAATTAATTAAGGCTACTAAAATGGTTAGTAGGGAAGGTGATTTTCAAGATGGCCACAGGCAGGCATGCGCTGCAGTGAGCTTTTCCTTGTGATGGGTAAAAGGAAGTCTAAGAACAAGCAGCTTGACCCCACAAAGATGGAATCCTACAGGCCTATCTAGAGTATCCCTCTCCTCACTAAAATCATGGAAAAAATAGTCCAACAGCAGTTGACTCATCATATAGAGACAAACGCTCCCCCTGACTATTGCCAGCATGGATTCAGAGAGTCATACGGAGTGGAAACATTGCTGACAACTCTATTCAACACGCTAACCACAGGACTCGACAACATCAGGCAAGGCTTTGCGCTCATCTTTCTTGACATAGCGGCTGCCTTTGACTCGGTTAGCCACAAGCTACTACTATCCCGCATTGAAGATAAGGACATCCATGGAAATGCACTCGTCTGATGCGCCTCGTATCTCAACAATAGACAGCAATATGGTCTGGTCCATCCATATCCACCTCTTTCCCACAAGAGAAAGGAGTTCCGAAAGGATCATCCCTTTCAGCCCTATTATTTAATATCTACATGCAACCAATCTGCAATCTCATCCGGTCTTTCAATATCGATTGCCTAGTATATGCCGATGATGTCCTAATGTTCACCCCAATATCCACAGACCAACCAGACCTCTCCCAACTCTCAGTATGTTTCAACGCTGTCACAGACTGGTTACAATCTCAAGAACTTAAAATAAATTTTAAGAAGACAGAGGTTCTCTATCAGCAGAGACCAGAAGTTCTCCCCACTCTCTTCAATCAAAGTCCGCAATGCTGAACTCGCCTCCAAGACGACAATTCGATACCTGGGTATAATACTCGACCAGCCCCTTGACATGCACGCCCAGATAAGCAATACCATCAAATCCATCTACCACAAAGTCCGGATCCTACAACAGATGAAACGGATTCTTGAACCAAACGACTTTAGAACTGTATTTCAAGCCTTAATACTACCCCATTTTGATTACGCAAACTCCTCCCTTACCGGCCCTCCCAAAAAGCTCTCTCAAACCCTTACAGCTCGCGATGAATACTGCAGCCAGAACCCTCTACAGAGCTTCAAGAGGAGACCATATTACCCCCCATCTTGAAGGATCTGCACTGGCTTCCTGTCCACTGCAGGATCACCTTCAAGGCACTAATGATGACATTTAAAGCAGTCAACAGATGCACTTCATCCTCCTTCTCGGACCTTGTACACACTACCCCCCCCCCCCAACAGAGCGAGAAGATCAACAGCGTGCAATACCCTATTGATACCAAAAGCTATCACCAAATGCTCAAAGACAACAAGTAAGCATGCTTTTGCTCTCTATGCACCGTCCTACTGGAACTCCCTCCCTGCAGATATCCGTGCCATAACCAACCTCCTCCAGTTCAGGAAGGCAATTAAACACTATCTATTCTTACAATACTTCTCCATTACTGATAACATCACCTAACCCTCCTATACTGTGCCATCTCAACACCTTCAGAGTAGTGAACCACTTGCCATAATTAGTGTGTTTAACTATCCCCACGTTAACCTGTCCAAAGACATTCTAACTTACTATTACTCCAATTTGTGCATAATGTATATAGTTCACCCCGTTCTCCATGTTTAAGTTCCCTGTTCTCTGTAAATGTCAATGTTAGACTGTTATACATTGTACAAATCTGGTTACATGTAAACCGCGCTGATGATAAATAGTGCGGTATAGAAGAATCACAAATAAACCAGGCCCTAAGTCCTCAGGCACCAGTGGCTTCCTCTCCCTTACCTTCTGGGGACTTTGGATTCCTATTTGATTTGTCCATAGCAGCAGCAGCCAGAATCGCCGGTGATACAGAGCCCCTTTGAATGGTCGATGGAGTAAGGTTGCTCGAACGGTTTGGGTCTGGAGATCATGTTGCCGGAGCAGTGGCGCCCACTTAAAGTAGCGCTGCTGGAAAAGTGCGAGGTTGGTGGCGTCTGTTCTTTCCTGGAGTGGTGACCTGCCGCTTGCTGGATGGTCAGCTCTGGGTCACCGTTCAAGCAGGTTGACACTGCAGTTGTTGGGAGGAGGCTCGGAATGTAATTTGGCCTTGCCAGCTGCCCCGCAGATGGCTCTTCAGACTCCAAAAACTGGATTGGGATTGTTTGAAGTCCTGGGACCTTCTCTCTTGTGAACCCTGAAATATTTACCTTGTGGAGTCTATTTGGACAGCCATAGCCAGACTGGAGGAAACGCTATTCCACTGGTGGTTGAAGTCCAAGGAAACACAACGTTTACAGCAGCATTCAGAAGCAAGTCCCTCATTGCAGACTTCAACTACGGGCTTGTAAACTAAAATGGAATCATTTGAAGCTGCTACAGCCTTTCAGATAGATGCTATTGCAATTCAGGCAAGGATTGAGACATTGGAGAACTTTGCTAAATACTCAAATTTACGACATTAATTTTCCTCGTTTGGCTGTTATAAATGCCAGGGATTTGTTTAAGATGTATTTAACTGAAGCTTTTGGCATAGCAAATCAATCCCATCTGCCAGTGGCTAAAATTTACTATTTACCCACAGGTAGGAAATCTTCTGGGGTGGGAGAGATCCCAGGGGTTCAATCGGCTGATTCGACGTGTCTGCTTTGTTGGAATCCTCTAGTGATGAAACTTTCTCTCCTGCAACTTTGTTATGTTCTTTTTCCTCTGATAGGGATTAGTTTCTTAAAGTTCTTTTTCGGAAGAGGCATTTACCTTTTAAAGGTTTTAATGTGTGTGTATTCCCAAACTTCTCTCGGGTAACCCAGAAGCAAAGGAAGGAGTTCCTTCTTCTCCGGCCAGGCGTCCTGCAACTGGGTGGACAATTTTCCTAAAGTTTTCACGTACATGCATGGTTAAGTTTCAATCTGTTTCTTATTAATTTTTTGATCCAACCCAATTGCTGGCATTCTTGAATGCTCGAAGAGCTAATGTTGAGGGCCCCCCCCACCCCCACTGTATGACTATATACTATATTATAATTCTATTATAACACTTGCTTTTTGTGTTTCGTTTTTTTCTTTTTTCATGTTATCAAACCTTGGTTGGTGATGTCGGCCAGCTTTTCACATCCAAAATGGAGATTCATGTGGAAATCCGTGCTGAATTCACATTTCCAGCTTGTTTCACATTCAGCAAGGAGGAATAACATGTGTTGAAGTTGTAACATCTCAGGAATGCTGTAGGAAGAATACCATTTTTGCTGATGGATTTACGGATACATTTTTTTGTATCATTGCAGGCAGGATCCCTCAGGATGCCAAGTGTATTTTAGACCCTTGCCAGGAGGTCTATTGATGTGTTGGGTTGGCAGTCTGTAAATCAGTCACTCCATGAGGATTGTTTTCTAGTCTCTTTAGGTCATTTAGCCCCCGACTTCAGTTTTGAGAAGGCAATGGCCTAGATAGCACATAGTGTTTTAATTATTGCTCTCACCAATATTCCTTTTCTGGCTACATTTTTGGAAGCAGTGGTGCTAATCTGATCACACAAATACTTAAGTGATTATAATTTACTTGACAAAGCTTGGCTGGATTCCATAATATGGAGGTAGTGATGCCTCTCTTATCTAAATTGTTTTTTTTTTCTTCCATTTACTATTTATTGATAAATCAATCATAGATGACACAGCGAGTTATTGCATGTTCCCCTTCAAACCCCCCCTTACCACCCCCCTCCCCCCACTAATTTACACACACATTTGAGTATGGCATTACACATTCCATTTCAACCATGTGATTACTTGAACACTATGAACAATCTTCACCAAGTGTTTTCTCTAGATTGGGAATCAGCATATCTATCAACAAATGTAGAGATACTACAAACTACTCATTTATCCTTCCCCGTTTTACCTGCATGCTTATAGGTTATAGGCTGTGAAAAATCGTATCGCTAAAGCTGTTGCCCCTGTTACAGCTTCTACCCCTAGTTATTCAGTATTCGTGCCAGAGGCCTCACTCTACTTTCTCTCTATCGCCCAGCAATAAAGTCCTGTACCGTCATCCTATACCACCTCCTGCTTCCTCCATTCAAGGTATGGGCCCAAGGTTTTTTGAAAGCCCAGCAGCCTCTTCTGGTGAAGTGCTGTGAGACGATACATCAAGCAAAGATACTCGACTCTCCCTTTAATCTCTTCCAACGTAGGCACCGTCAGAGATCTCCACGTTCGTGCAATCAATTGCCTGGCTGCCATACACACTATTCCCCACCAGCCATGGCCCTTTTTATTCCCCTCTTCATTTTCAACATTGAGCAATGCCAAACAGGGCCCCAACCCTACCTCCTCCCACACAACTTCTTTTAACCATTCAGCTATCTCCTGCCACATAGGGCTCAATTGGGTACATTCCCACCATATGTATAGGAAAGACCCCTCTTCTCCATACTCTCTCCAACATCCTGCAGATCCTCCCTGCCATCTCTGTAGTCTCTGGGGGGTCAGATACCACCAGTATAGTATTTTGTAGTTATGCTCCAAGACACCACTGGACACAACCCCCTTGAGCAGCCCCTTACAAACCCGCTCCCATTGTTCACCATCCCAGCTTCTATTAAGATCCGTCTCCCACGCCCTCCTGTGAGACCATGTATCCCACTCCTCTATCTCCATTGCCTTGTACATCTGGGATATGAGACCTTTGACTTCTCTCTTTTCAAAAAGCCCATATATGTCTCCACCCTTAGGGCCATCTCCCTGCTTTGTTATTTCTTTACAAAAATGAAGAGCTTGGATATAGCGGAACTGATCTTCATTCAGTAATTGATACTCAAGTTGTAATTCCTCAAACTTCACGCACTCCCCACTCTCCTTAAACTGCCCCACCACGCTCAGGCCCAATTCAGCCCACCTTCTAAAGCAGGGGTCTCAAACTCAAATTGCTTTGAGGGCCAAATGAGGACTTGTAAAGTAACCCGGGGGCCGCATAAGACGCGGGGCCTCATTTGCATAAGGGGCATCATTTGCATAAATATTTGCATAATGTTACCATACACTAACTTTTAGTAAACATGCCTCTTTAATGAGTATGGATAAAGAAAGACTAAAAGATTTAGAAACAAGAAGACAATAATTAAACTGGGAACCCCAAAAGCCAAACTTGGAATGTACAACACTGTAGAAATAAAACTATAAATTAATTTCCTCTTGTACTAAACAAAGCGCAAACATTAATGATGCACATTTCCCAGAGCTGACATATTCCAGTTAATAAATTCAAAATAAAGAGATATTTTTCTACCTTTTGTGCATTTTTTTCAGTTGCAATTGTTCCAGCCACTTTCTTCTGGTTTCTTCATGTCTTCTGCTAACTCTCCATCGTCTGCTGTCCATTTGCCCTTTCTTCTCTCCTAGTTTTTTTTCCATTCTCTCTCTACATCTGCTTTAACATACTAAGCTTTCTCCTGTTGCTCTTTCCTCATTCCTATTTCATCCACTCAAATTTTACCCCTCCATCCTCAATCCCCACTTACTCTCCCAATACCTGGCCAATTGTAGATTTGTCTTCTCTCCCAGACAAAATATTTTTCCCCTCTCCATTTCACTTTCCCAGCTCCATCCCATTCTAATCCTCCCCCAACATCAGCTCCCTTCTAGTTCCAGCCCCACCCAGCATCCGCTCCCTTCTAGTCCCCCCATTAGTCCATTTCCAGTCCTATCCTAGCCTCACCATCAGCCCATTTCCAATCCTAGCTCCCTCCCCTCACAGCCCATTTCCATTCCAAGCCCCCCTCCCCATCAGCCATTTGCAGTTCAAGCCCCCCTTCCACTCAGCCCATTTCCAGTCCTAGCAACCCCCCCCAGCCCATTACCAGTCCTAGACCCCCCATAGCCCATTACCAGTCCTAACCTCCCCATAGCGCACTTCCAGTTTTACCCCCATCACCCCATTTTCAGTCTTACCCCCCCCATAGCCCATTACCAGTCATAACCCCCCTGCCAATAGCCCACTTCCAGCCCTAACCCCCATTACCGTCAGCCCTTCCATAGCTCATTACCAGTCCTAACTCCCCCCATCAGCCCACCTCCAGTCCTTCCTAACCCCCACCTGCCCATTTCCAGTCCTAGCCCCCACCATAGCCCATTACCAGTCATAACCCCCTGCCAATAGCCCATCTCCAGTCATAACCCCCCCCTGCCAATAGCCCATCTCCAGTCATACCCCCCTGCCAATAGCCCATTTCCAGTCATACCCCCCCCTGCCAATAGCCCATTTCCAGTCATACCCCCCCCTGCCAATAGCCCATTTCCAGTCCTACACCCCCCCCCTGCCAATAGCCCATTTCCAGTCCTACACCCCCCCGCCCCGCCAATAGCCCATTTCCAGTCCTACACCCCCCCCTGCCAATAGCCCATTTTCAGTCATACCCCCCCCTGCCAATAGCCCATTTCCAGTCCTACACCCCCCCCTGCCAATAGCCCATTTCCAGGCCTACACCCCCCCGGCCAATAGCCCATTTCCAGTCCTACACCCCCCCCCGCCCCGCCAATAGCCCATTTCCAGTCCTACACCCCCCCCCCCCCCGCCAATAGCCCATTTCCAGTCCTACACCCCCCCCTGCCAATAGCCCATTTCCAGTCCTACACCCCCCCTCTGCCAATAGCCCATTTCCAGTCCTACACCCCCCCCCTCGGCCACTAGCCCATTTCCAGTCCTACACCCCCCCAGGTAAATTAAAAAAAACCTGGCTTCTGCTGCTCAAGCAGCAAAATCAGCTGTCCTGCGGCCCTTTCCCCTGTGCCGGAGATCCGAGTCTGCTCTATCAGCGGCGTGCTTTTCAAGCCGCGAGGAGAGTATTCCCCTCTCGCGCGGCTTGAAACCGCGCGAGAGGGGAATACTCTCTTCGCGGCTTGAAAAGCACGCCGCTGATAGAGCAGACTCGGATCTCCGGCACAGGGGAAAGGGCCGCAGGACAGCTGATTTTGCTGCTTGAGCAGCAGAAGTCAATTTTTTTTTTTTAAATTTGACAATTGATTCTGTCGCTGCCACGGCGGCAACGGCAGAAGCCAGGGTTTTGGGGTTTTTTTGTTTTCCTCCGTCGCGGGCCGCACAAAGTTGTCTCATGCGGCCCGCGGGCCGCGTGTTTGAGACCCCTGTTCTAAAGGATGGGTCAATTACTCCCGGCGGGAACTCCGGATTATCTACAAACGGCATGAATTTTGAACACCCCTGTAGGCCATACCATCTTCCCTGCCACCTCCGCCAGCTCTGCAGTGTAAGAGTAACAAAGGGGTTCCCCTGCTTCCTCCTAAAGGGGTCCCCCCTCTCTGAGCCATATTACATTTTTGAGGTCCATCTTTTGATTCGTTCCTTGCCCCTCTATCTGCACCCACTCAGTTGACGCCCTCAGATCCCATTGAAACACTGCCCGAACTCGGGCCGCCTCATAGTACCTAGCCAAGCTAGGAACCCCCATCCCTCCCACCTTTTTATTTGCACACAAGATACTTCTTGCTACTCTGGGTTTTTTTCCTTGCCAAATGTACTTCATGATCCTGTTTTGCAATTTATTTAGATACCCCACTGGGACCTCAACTGATAAGTTCATAAACAAGTATAAGAGCCTGGGGACCACTATCATCCTAACCAAGTCTATCCTACCCAGCCAGGATATTTAATATCTTCCCAATTCCTCTAGCTCTCAAAACAATTTGTTCCTAGCTTCCACATAATTTTCTTGGAACATTCTGTCACGCGTAGTTGTGATCTGCACTCCTAGGTATCTAATGCTATTCTCTGCTCATCTGAAAGGAAACAATTGCCTCAGACGATCCTCTTCGTCTTTTTTTATTGTTAGGTTTAATACCTCCGATTTCGAGGCGTTCATACAGAACCTGGAAACTTCTCCACACCCGCTAAGTTCCTCCAAAATAACGCCTAATGACCGTTCCGGGTCCGAAATGAAAAACAAAACATTGTCTGCAAACAGTGAGATTTTGTGGGAGTGTTGCCCTACTCGCACTTCCGAGATTGTCCACCTGATCCCGCACGCGCTGAGCCATGGGCTCCATCGCTAAGATAAACAAAGGCGACAAAAGGCACCCCTGCCGGGTACCCCTGTGTAATTCAAACGCCCTCGTAATGGAGCCATTAATTTTTAAGCAAGCGTTAGGTATTTTATATAGAATCTGAACCCACTTCAAGAAAGCCCCCGTTATACCTACTTTTTCTAACACTTTAAACAAAAAATCCCAATTCACCCTATCGAAGGCCTTTTCGGCATCTACTGCTAGAAAGGCCAGCCCTCCCCCCCCTCACTTCCCTCTCCCACGTTATATTGAGGGCCCTCTGAATATGTTGTCAGATGTATATCTCCCAGGGACAATCCACGACTGGTTTTGATGTATCAATCTATCCAGGTGTGGCATCAGCCTATTTGCCAGAACCCTCGCAAATATCTTAAGATCCCTCCTAGTAGACAGATGGGCCTATATGAGCCACATTCAACTGGCTCCTTCCCCTCTTTATGTAGTATACTGATCCCTGCCAAACGGATTGATACCGGCATCATACACTCTGTTAAAATAATTATACATTCTTACAAGAGGCCCAACCAGCACTCCTGAGAAAACCTTAAAGAATTTGTTTGGGTACTCATCTAAGCCAGGAGCTTTATGCCCCTGCAGGCCTTTAATCACTGCCAATACATCTTGTTCTCCAATCGGACTCGACAGCTCCTCCGCCTCCTCCCCAGTGAGGTGAGAAAGCGCAGGCCTTCCCAAGTATTCCTGTATTTTCCCCTCCTCCACAAGTTTTTCCCGGGGTATACAGTTGTTGATAAAACTGAACGAACCATTCCTCTATATCTTCCCCCGTGCCCATAGTACTCCACCCCCCACTTCATCCTTAATTTTTACTATGGTATTCCTTGTTTTCAACTTTTTTACTTTCTGGGTCAACATCCTCCCTGCCTTATTAAATTCAAAACTTTTCTGCTTCAACATGTTGAGCTTGTATCTAATGTCTTGCATATGTAGTTCACTCAGCTCCCCCCCGTAACCCCTGTAACTCCGTCCTCAATTTAATATCTGCCGTAACCCTTTTTAGCTTTTTTTCCATCTCCCCAATTGCCGCCAGCAAGCTGTTTTCCTGCTGCAGCTTCATCTTCTTACGGTGAGCCCCACCGTTATAAACTGTCCCTGTATCACAGTTTTAAAGCAGTCCCAGACTGTGCCTGGGGAGCATTCCCCCGTATCGTTTGTCTGTATATATTCTGCTATTCCTTCCGTAACCTGTTGTACTACATCCTTATCCTCCAATAGTGATTCATTTAGCTTCCACCATGTTCTATTAACTCGGGGGTCTCCCATTTAAAGATTACATTATTTATTTATTTATTACAAATTCTTATATACCGCGCTATTTAGTATCAGTGCGGTTTACATTGTAACAACATTTTGCATTAGAACAAGATCTTTTGCTACATTGTAACAGGGATTGTAACTTGGAAGTAACAGGGTAACTATATACAGTTCAAACAAAGGAGCTTATAAATTATTTAAGTTATATTATGTAATAGAGTCGTAATGTAGTCATGCTGATTGTGAATGTTCCTAATGGTGAGTTTCTTTTGTAAATCACTGGGGGTTATGTCGTTGGTACGTCAGATGCTGTGTGGGTGAGATGAGGTATTGGATGTGAATGTATTAGGTTAGTGTGGGTAAAATAAAGGCAGAACAAGTGATGTTTAATAGCTTTTCTGAATTGCAAGAGGTCAGCAATCGCTCTTATATGAGGTGGGAGATTGTTCCAGCACTTAGGAGCATATAATGTAAATGCTCTGTTTCTAGTTGTTTGGGTACATAGAGTGAACTCGGGTGGTATAGATAGCGTACAACTGGGGCATGGTCAGACCATGTCCGTTCCTTATTACATGACCTTACTTCAGCTAATAGGGATTGCTCTATGAGTATCATATCAATTTGCGAGTACACCCCATGTACTGCTGAGAAGATAGAGTAATCCCGCTGCCCTTCATTTGTTTTCCTCCAAACATCCACCAACTCCAGCCCCTTTAACAGTTTCTTCAGGCCAATTCTATGCTGCTTTGGTGTTGAGGATGCTCCCTTAGATGTGTCTATTTGGGGGTCCAAGTAATGTTAAAGTCTCCCCCCACAATTGCATTCCCCTCACCTTTCCCAATTACTACATTATGAAGCTCCCGGAAGAATTCCGCCTGATTGACATTTGGGGCATACACATTCACCAGGGAGTAGGTCCTCTGACCCCATTGGAGCTTTACTATCACATACAGTTATCTCCCCTTTTTATCCCTAACTATTTCCCCCACCTGTCCCAGAATTTTTGCAGACAATAAAATTCCCACCCCTCCTCTCTTCTTTTCCACTTTGTTTGAGGCAAAGAACTGCTAGGGATATTGAGGATGCCTTACTCGGAACTCATCTTTAGAAAGAAGTTGTGTCTCCTGTACAAAGACAATATCACCTTTCAATCTAGTGCACTCTTTCATTAACAAATGCCTCTTCCTGAAAGAGTTGAGGCCTCTGGCATTCACAGCTATTAAATTTATCTCTGGCATTCATAGTATTCCTCCCCCAGACATTTGCCATTACCCTTATCATGTATTTCCCCCCTCCCTCTCTTCGCCTTCCCCTCTCCCAACTCCCCCCTTCCTCATCGGATCTACTACTAGATCCTCTCAGATGACATCAGGCCCGGCGATCCCCCCCAATTCTCTCCTTTAGACAATCCCCACAGGAACAGTAGAAACACACCACACTTAATGCTTTCTCCTCACTCCCCCCTCTTGACTTCTCCAAAGCTCCCACCTGCAAGATAACCAACAAAGCATAAATACAATTGCAACACTGTCCATCTTTTCATTTTATCTGTCTCTGGCGCCTCAATCGCTTTTCCCCTCCTGACACTTGGCTCCACTGTTGCTGAGAGTTTTTTCCCAGATCACCTTTCTCTAGTTGCCCCTGCCTGATGGGTAGTTTCACAGGGAGATCTGTCCATCTGGCCTGCTGCATGCTTGCTAGCGCTGCTTTAACTGAATGGACCGTCACCGTCTTTGCGTTTATAGAGAATTGTAATCCTACTGGGAATAACCATCTATACCGCATGTTCTCTTCCCTCAGCTTCCTGGTCATTGCTTGGTACTCCCTGCATTTTCTTATCGTAATGCTTGATATGTCAGCAAACACTTCCACCTCCGCTCCCTGCCACTGAACCTTACCCAGCTTCCTTGAGGCCATCATCACCAGCTCTTTGGATCTGAATTCATGTAGACACACCACCACATCTCACACTTTGTTTTCTCTCCACGGACCTAGTGCTCTATCAACAGTGAGGCACACACCTTCCACCACCATACCTGCCGTCTTCAGGGCTTCCTTACAAATGTCCGCTGCCACAGAGATATAATTGATTGTGCCTTCGCTTTCAGGCAGGCCCCTGATTCTTAAGTTTGATCTCCAAGACCTATTTTCTAGGGCTTCTACTTTCTGCCACAACTCCCCCTGCACCTCGTTTAAAGATTCCAAGCACATCTCTAGAGGAGACTACCGACCCTCCCGCTCCTCTACTTTGCTTTCCACCTCTTCCAACCGAGCTCCCATCGAGGCCATATCATTTTTTATTTCCTGGAGCCAGCCTTGCACCTCCTTCAGCGCTCCAAATTCTTGCCTGGTTGAGTCGAACCACTCCTTTCAATCAGCCCGCAGCGCTTGGATTACGCTTGGCGTGCCTCTAGCAGCCTCATTCTCCTCTGCACCGCCGGGTTAGCCGCTGCTCGCCGCCATTTTTCCCACATGGAATATGGCTCCCGCGGAGCCCTTAAAAGCAAAAGCTTTAAGGTCCGCTCCCGATTTCCGCGCCGCCATCCGCTCTGCCCTCGCTTCTCTAGCTTCGAGCCCGTATCCTCCGATGCTTGGGGGTCTCTTTATTTTCGCTATGTTTCCCTCCTGTGGTTGCTTAATAGCTCATGAATCGCCGGAGCTCCGTTTTCAAGCGGCCATCACAGCGCCGACGTCACCGGAACTCCTCCTTATCTAAATTGTTAATCATTTTAGATAGAGGTATTCATGGTGGTCTAAATCAAATGTGACAAATTCACCTGCATTGCAAAAGTTTGATTTGCTCCTCTATAAAAGTAAGCTGTATTGGAATTTCAGAGTTAGTTCTGCATCGTTTACAGGCTATTTGACAAGAATATCAGCTAGGGTATGCTGAAAAGATATCAGTTTCCCGGCATGAGATGTGCAGGTGTTGCAGGGTTCACCATTGTCCTAGTAGTAATATTTTTCTTAGTTCTTTGGGAGAGATTATAGAAATTAGAAGCTCTATTTTTATCCTATGCTGATAATTCTTAAAAGGAATGATATATTGTTTATTTATTTATTTAGTAAACACTTATATACTGCTACTTCCAGCGATCAGAAGCGGTTTGATTAATCGTTAGGAGTTGTCATAAATCAAGACGAAAAATTTGGGGCAAAGATAAGAGTATAGAGGGAGTACACAGCACACATAGTGGGGTCAAATATAGACCTAAACGTACTATCATAAATTTACATAAATTTACATTTTTACATATTGCCATTCATTTCCTCTTTTGTCCTCTTGAATTGAATTATCTTCCATATATGAGTTTTCAAAGATTTCTTTTGCACAAGTAGAATTATGAATGACTCAAAACTGTATGAAAATAAATGCAGAAAAGACCAAACTGTGGCTAGGGTAAATGTACTCCTTCAGTGGAGCCTGAAATTGCAGGGCTATAATCCCTTTGTATAATACTGTTCTGGCTTTGAAGATAATTCTCCATAATAACAGTGAAAGCAAAGATTACATAACATCAATGAGAGAAGATATTTTTAACCTCAGGTTAATGCAGCAAATGTGCTGGATTTACATCCGATTAATAAAAAGATCACAGGTGTTGTAAAAATATGGCAGCTAAGCTGACAGCAGATGGTTTTAGGTGGGAAAGTGTAACTTCATTCTTAAATTACAATGGTTAACTGTGCAGGTACATGTTCACTTTGAGTTAATGACATTGAGTTACTGGCATTTACATGCAGGTCAATGCAGAAAGCCAACGCCGAAGTTGCGCTCTATCAACTTTTTATGCCTATTTGCAGCACACTGATAGCGCATCACTTCAGTGTCTGCATGCAGAAAGGGGCTCATATGCAAATGAGCTATGCATTAAACTGTGCGCACAGTGGCAGCATTAAACTGGGAGAGCAAGCCAAACATGCACACAAGTCGGTGCACATTTATCATGCTCTCCCAGAGAAATAGGCACCGCATGACTAATTTGCATAGGGAGTCCTTACAGTATTTTGATGACATCGGGGGCTTAGATGATCCAGGCATCGGAGAAAGCCCCGATGCCATCAAAATACTGTTGGAGGCCAGTGCCTCAGACAGAAAGCAAACCCCTGGCTCAGTAGCCCCAAACCCCCACCCCTTGCCAACCAAAAAGTAACTCTGCTGGCTCAGCAGCCCCGATTCCCCCTACCCACCCCAGTAAAAATAATCCTTGGTAGCCCAGTGGCCCCCATCTTTAGAAATTAGCAGGAGCTATGCACTCCTGTTCTTGCCCCACTATCTTGAAAAATGGCAGCACCTGGCTCTGTGTGGTGCATCCTGGGACACACTGGGCAGGATCAAACTGCCATAAGAGACTTTTTACTTATTTATTTTATTTTTTTTTTAGTGCCGTCAAGTCAGTGCTGATTCCTGGTGACCCAGCTGCCTCTGTGTTTTCTTAGCAATGTATCACCAGAAGCAGATTGCCAGGCCTTTTCTTCTGAGGCAATGGAGGGTAAAGCGATTTGCCCAGTGGGAATCAAACCCTTGATCTTCTGGGTAACTAAGGCAGTTGCTCTAATAACTAGGCTACTCCTCTACTCATATAAAAGACACATTCTACTTTGTATGGCAGCCTGATCTCACCTGGTGCATCCTAGGATGGACCAGGCACTAACATTTTTCAAGATGGCAGAGCAAGAGAGGGCACGCATGGGCAGTGCTTCCACTCGTTTCAAGAGGAACTGAAAAATCTGAGATTGATTCATAGATACTCAGTACTGTAAAATCTATCATTACCTTTTACCCGAGTTGAGTAGGGTGAGTATTTGTGAAAGGAAATGGTAGCGTTCAGACAATGCAGATGCTGCAGCACCCCGATGGCAAGATAGGCTGCAGGATTTACCTCCTCTGGCAAGCTGGCCTTCAGGAGCCAGTCGTCCAGATAGGGGAAGACACCTAGCACATGGAGACTACCTCCAGGCACTTGATGAACACCCAGGGGGCCGAGGAGAGGCCAAAGTGGAGCACCCTGTACTGGTAGTGGCAGCCTCTGATGATGAAGCAGGGATACTGATGGTGCCAGAGAAGGTAGCGGACCTCACACGCCACCTAGATAAGGTCTTAGATAGTGCTGGGAAGGAGTCTGCTGTCTTGGTACATGTTGGTACCAATGACATAGGAAAATGTGGTAGGGAGGTTCTGGAAGCTAAATTTAGGCTTTTAGGTAGGAAGTTGAAATCCAGAACTTCCAGGGTAGCGTTCTCCGAAATGCTTCCCGTTCCACGCGCAGGACCCAATAGGCAGGCAGAGCTCCGGAGTCTCAATGCGTGGATGAGACAATGGTGCAGAGATGAGGGGTTCGGATTTGTTAGGAACTGGGGAACATTCTGGGGAAAGGAGGGGCTCTTCCGAAGGGATGGACTTCACCTTAACCGGGATGGAACCAGGCTGCTGGCATTAACCTTTAAAAAGGAGATAGAGCAGCTTTTAAACTAGATAATAGGGGAAAGCCGACAGTCGCCCAAGAGCGCATGGTTCGGAAGAAAGTATCCTTGAAGGATACTACAAAAAGCAGAGAGGTTCCAAAAAAGAGTAAAGTAGCCCAAATGCCCTCGAGTATGGAGCAGACAGAACTTAAAGATCCCAAATTACCCATGTCTACCAATAGCCAAATTAATATGAATAAAATACAGTCTCTAAAATGCTTGTATGCAAATGCTAGAAGTCTACAAAACAAGATGGGAGAGTTAGAATATATAGCACTAAACGAGAGGTTAGATATGATTGGAATATCAGAGACATGGTGGAAGGAGGACAACCAGTGGGACACTGTGATACCTGGGTACAAACTATATCGAAATGATAGAGCTGATCAAATTGGTGGAGGGGTTGCGCTCTATGTTAGAGAGGGCATTGAGTCAGAAAGGATTAAAGTTTTGCAAGAAACAAAATTTGCTGTAGAATCTCTATGGATTGAAATTCCATGTAAAAAGGGGAAGGCGATGGCAGTGGGGGTGTACTATCGTCCGCCTGGCCAGAATGAACAAATGGATGATGAAATGCTCAAAGAAATCAAGGAAGCTAGCAAACGTTACAGTGCGGTAATAATAATGGGTGATTTCAATTACCCCGGCATCGACTGGGTCAGTGTCACAACAGGACATGCTAGGGAGATAAAGTTCCTAGATGAAATAAATGACTGCTTCTTGGAGCAGCTGGTTCATGAACCGACCAGAGGGGAAGCAATATTAGACCTAGTCCTTAGTGGAACACCAGATGTAGTGCAAGAGATAAGGGTGTTGGGGCCACTTGGCAATAGTGATCATAGCATGATCGCCTTTGATTTAATTAGTGGAGGAGGGATAGTAAGGAAATCCACAGTACTACCCTTTAACTTTCGAAAGGGAGACTATGATAGAATGAGGAAAACAGTTAAGAAAAAACTAAAAGGAGCAGTTGCAAAGGTTAAAGACGTACATCAAGCTTGGGTGTTGTTGAAAAATACTATCTTGGAAGCCCAGACCAGCTGTATTCCACGCTTTAAGAAAAGTGGAAGGAAGTCCAAAAAATTGCCAGCATGGTTTAAAGCTGAGGTCAGAGAGGCTGTTGTTGCCAAAAAAGCATCTTTCAAGAAATGGAAAAAAGAGCCAAATGATGAAACCTGGAAACAGCACAAGCACTGGCAAGTCAAATGCAAGGCATTGATAAGGCAGGCAAAGAGAGAATTTGAGAAGAAGCTTGCTGCGGAAGCAAAAACGCGAAATAAAGACCTTTTCAAGTACATTCGTAGCAAAAAACCCGTGAGAGAGTCAGTTGGTCCATTAGATGATAAAGGGGTTAAAGGAGCACTAAGAGGCGACAAGGCGATAGCGGAGAGACTGAATGAATTCTTTGCTTCGGTCTTTACTGAGGAAGATGTAGGGATGTTACCCACGACTGAAGTGGTATTTAAAGGTGTGGAAGAATTGAAGGAAATATCGATACATCGGGAAGATGTCCTACAACTATTAGATAAACTGAAGAGTTGCAAATCACCTGGGCCGGATGGTATACATCCAAGGGTGTTGAAAGAACTGAAATTTGAGATTGCAGACCTGCTATCAGTAATCTGTGAACTATCATTAAAATCATCTCTAATACCTGAGGATTGGAGGATCGCCAATGTAACACCAATTTTTAAAAAGGGTTCGAGGGGTGATCCGGGAAACTACAGACCGGTGAGCCTGACATCAGTACCGGGAAAAATGGTAGAAACCATCATAAAGAATAAAATTACTCAGCATATAGATAGTCATGACCTAATGGGAGACAGCCAACATGGCTTTAGACAAGGAAGATCTTGTCTTACTAATCTGTTATGTTTTTTTGAAGGAGTGAATAAACAGGTGGACAATGGTGAGTCGGTTGATATTGTGTATCTGGACTTTCAGAAAGCCTTTGACAAGGTCCCTCATGAGAGACTTTTGGCAAAACTAAAGAGTCATGGGATAGGAGGCAGTGTACTACTGTGGATCAGGAACTGGTTAAAAGATAGAAAGCAGAGGGTAGGGCTAAATGGCCAATTTTCCCAATGGAGAAAGGTGAATAGTGGTGTACCCCAGGGATCTGTGCTGGGTCCGCTGCTTTTTGACATATTCATAAATGACCTGGAAAGTGGAATAAAGAGTGAGGTTATCAAATTTGCTGATGACACAAAACTATTTAAAGTTGTTAAAACCCAGGAGGATTGTGGAAAATTGCAAGAGGATCTTGATAAATTGGAAGACTGGGCATCAAAATGGCAGATGAAATTTAATGTGGAGAAGTGCAAGGTTATGCACCTAGGGAAGAACAACCCAAACTATGGTTACACGATGCAAGGTTCCACATTAGGAACCACCACCCAAGAAAAAGATTTAGGCGTCCTTGTGGATACCATGTTAAAACCCTCGGCCCAGTGTGCAGCGGCGGCCAAGAGAGCAAATAGAATGCTAGGTATGATAAGGAAAGGAATGGAAAATAAAACAAAAGATATTATAATGCCTCTATATCGTTCCATGGTGAGACCGCACCTTGAATATTGTGTGCAATTCTGGTCGCCATATCTTAAAAAGGATATAGCAATTTTAGAAAAGGTTCAGAGAAGAGCCACCAAAATGGTAAAGGGGATGGAAGGCTACTCCTATGAAGAAAGGCTAAAAAGGTTGGGGCTCTTTAACCTGGAAAAGAGACGGCTGAGGGGAGATATGATAGAAGTCTATAAATTAATGAACGGAGTGGAACGGGTAAACGTAGATCGATTGTTTACCTTATCAGAATATAGAAAGACTAGAGGACATGCAATGAAGCTACAGGGTAAACTATTTAAGACTAATAAAAGAAAATATTTTTTCACTCAACGTGTAATCAAACTCTGGAATTTGTTACCGGAGGATGTAGTAAAGGCTGTTAGTGTAGCTGGGTTTAAAAAAGGTTTGGACAAGTTCCTGGAGGAAAGGTCCATAAACCATTATTAAGAAGGGACCCAGGATATCAATGCTTGAACCAATACAAGCATTGTGGAACCTGTGTCCCTTGGGGAAACTGCTAGGTACGTATGACCTAGATTGGCCACTGTTGGAAACAGAATACTGGGCTTGATGGACCTTGGTCTGACCCAGTATGGCATATCTTATGTTCTTATGTTCTTATGATCAGTATGTAGGTATAGGCATCTTTAGATCCAAAGAGGACAGTCAATCTCCCCGCTGGAGGTAGGCCAGCAATATTCCAAGGGATAGCATCTTGAACTTTCCTTGACCAAAAAGCAATTTAGGTCCCGCAGATCCAGGATGAGCCAAAAACCTCCTGTCTTTTTTGGGATGAGGAAGTACCAGGAGTAGAACCCTGTGCCCCAGAGTGCCAGTGCTGAGGGAGAATGAGGTGCCCGATGAACCAACCTCAAACTGCTTAAGGGCAAGTCATGCATCGAGTAGGAGGCCGACAGATTCAGCTCCAAGCAAGCACATCGTTCTAGCATAGGCTGGACATCCTTCGGGGAGGTCCTCATAGTAGAGGGTCCCGTTGTCAGCACAGACGACCCACAGGCTCTTGGCATTGGGCCCTGCTGCGCCTTGAGGAAGGCAGCCAGGCTGCATTCCAAGGCCACCATCCTGGCTTCGATGCCAGTAGTCTCCGCAGTGACCGATTTGGGCCTCGAAGGCATCCACCCCAAAGCCGGTCCCCTCGAAGGGGAATAATCAATGGTGATTGTGTTGGAAGACTGAGCTCGATCCCCTGATGTGGTGGGACTCGCCTCCTGCTGTAGTGGCTTCAAGGGCTGCTCCCAGCTATTGCTCTTGGCGATGGGTCAAAGACTCAATAGGCTGGGTACTGGAGGTCTTATCCCCGGCTCTGAAATCGGACTTCGACTTAGACTATGTCCTGGACCCACAGGGAGGTCCTTTGGGGACAACCTCCCGGTCCAAAGCTCCACGACCTTGGGGCTTGGATCAAGCATGTGCGCGCAATGCCAGGTCATCAGACACTATCTCCAAGGGCAACGATTCCAGATTCTATGCCAGCACCACGGCAGAGGCCTTTGAGCCAAAAAGCTCCCATGATTCCTCCGGCTTTTGCTCAATATCTGCAGGCAGAGCGGGCAAATGGAGTCATGATCCGTACCGGGGCACTTGATACAGCAACTGTGGCAGTCCATTATGGACATGGAACAGGGGTATTTGCCACATTGCTTAAATCCACTGACTGAAAACAGAGGGAAGATGGCACCCGCAAGGTCAGACTCAGATTTGCTGGTCAGAAAGGGTGCTAGAAAGACCAGTGCACCGAAAAGAAAAAGGGACCTAAGAAAAACGTGATGCCAAGGCGAGGGTGGATTCCAGCACCTAGGTGGTGATCAGGAGCTGACCAGCAAAAAGAGAAAAAATGCTAAAGATTAGAAAAAAAAACTAATCAACTTTTACCGGGGAACAGACAGGATGTCTGCAGGGCTCTGCAGGAAAAAGAAGACAGAGGTAAGATGGCACCCTTGGGGGGGGGGGGGAGGGGGAGAGGGGAGGTGACCATGCATGTGCGGTCTAACTCCCAAAGGCTTTCTTTGTAAGCTGGGGAGTGAATCTGTGCAGGATCTGTCAATACAGACATCACTCTTATTTGAGGACTGACTTCTTGCTTGTCCCCAGAGAATAAATGCATCATCGGTTCCTGATCCATGCCTACAGCACCTTGGGAATCAGAACCTCCAGTTCCTCCTTCCAGAACAGGTAGATATCAGCCTCCTCACAATCCTCTGAAGGTGAGAGTACTTCTTCATCCACATCAGACATCTGAATCCAAGCCACAGTCCAAATCTCAGACAGATCCCAGCTAATCCTGATGATCTCCAGGGGGCACCCTTTGCCGGGGACTCTTAGTCATAGGCAATTGAACAGGTCTTCCACTCTCAGCTTGCCCCTCATGAGACTGTGCTCAGGGGGACCCAGAGGCCACAGAGTCAATTTCCATGCCAGAACAACCAGGCCTGCTGTAAAAAGGAAAAGAATTTTGAAGACGACAATCCAGACTGGAAGTTCTTCCTGTGGAAAGGAGCCCCTGTAACACCAGGAGAGACCGTCTCTGTCTAATCACTAGAGGTTGGGGAGCAGCGCACAGCACAGTTGCCGAAACCTCCGGCCAGCTGGTTTTCCTTACCCAAAGTACTGTACCATCTGCCACCTCCTGCTCTTTGGCAGGCAAAGTCCGACTAACTGCATGTTAGACGAGCAGAGTCCAGAAACCAGAGGTGAGACACCACGCTTGCCACAGGCCAAATGATTGCTGGAAGAAGACATGTATCACAGCAGCATGTGCTAAGGCAATGGCATCCTAAAGGCATGTACTTTTACTGTGGTGAGCATTACAGGTGCTAGGGTAGGAACGTGCATTGGAGCTGCTTGGGCAGAATGCATGTAGAGAAAACAGTGGGAAACCCCCACACCCCGCCAACAGTTGCCAGCAGTCTACCCTGAATTGCGTCCCAGACTGAATCAGGCGGCCCCCAACAAGAACAATGACGAGGTCAAGCCTTGGTACTCACACCCCAGGCAAACTATCCATGCTAGGCTCAGCTCTACTTCCTTGATACTGTTACATGGGCTTTGCAGCACTGCATTTAAGGTGGCTGGCAAGCAGATTTCAGAGCTGAGAGCTTTCTGCAATCTTCAGGAGAGAGTAGAGGGGGAACAGAGGAGGAGGGATGGGACACAGATTGTGAGAGGCTGCTGCACTACTTTAGATCCTTCCAATTTCTGGCAGCTCAAAAGTGTGTGGAGCAGAACTAATTTTTCCTCCTCCTATGGCTACCGCAAAGACCGCAGTCTAGTGAAGCCTCCCACGTCACACTCAAGTGAGAGAGTCACCCTCAAGGTGGTTGTTCACGAGTGTTTAATTGATCTTCAGAATTTTTTTCAGAGAAGAAAACCCATCCACCATCTGCTGGAGACAAAGATATTCTGAAGAGACCTCTGGTGGCTGAGGCAGATAGAAGCATGGGAGTGAAGTCATTGAAACCTGGGCTTTTCAGAGCACACTTGTCTGGACTGGTCTAGCAGGACAATATGAAATGTAATCTTCCACATGACTTTCTACAGCAGTGCCCAAGTACAGTGCTAAGAAAAAGCTTGTGGACCTCCTAGGATCATCTGTATTTTAGCTCAATTTAGAGTCAAAACATGTTTAGACCTCATCTAAACCCTAATAAGTTAGAAAGCAAATGTTACCTACATACAACAGATATTTTCCACAATAGCAGGATTGATAAGGCACACAAGTGGGTAATGTTATCAGACAGCCAGGACAGAACCCACTCTCCCCAAAGCTCAGAACCCAGAGAAAGATTCTGAGCATGCACCGCCCCCTCCTGCGCGCAGTGGTCCCCACAGCTACTCTGTCTGTTCCAAAGCTTTTTATGTTAACAACCAGGATTGTATAAGGCACACGTGGGCGAGTCTTTAGCTTAGGGCTGCTGCTGTGCAAAAACCTTGGAGGAATTTTAGAAGCAGCTCACAGAGAGAATATGGGAGATGCTAATGTGAATAAAGGGATAGGAACTGAGGAAACATGGTGGATATCCTAAAAACTTGACTAGATGGATATGCCCAGAGGACTGGGTTGAGAACCAGTGGTTTAGGGTCCTTCTCTTGCTGCATAATCCCTTATGGCTGGAGTTTAAAAAGTTGGATGGTCCAACATTCTCCTCTATAATTTACTGATGGAATGTAGAATTCCTAGTTTCTGACACAGCAAAGCAGCCCAACACCATGTTTGACAATCGGAAAGAGGTTTTTGGGAATGTAGCTTTTGGTTTTCACCAAACAAAACATTTAGTGTGACAGAAAATGGGTAGTTACTCACCTGTAACAGGTGTTCTCCAAGGACAGCAGGAATCAGTCCTCACATGTGTGTGACATCAGTGCTGACAGCTCGCGCGAAAGCATCTCCTCAGCTTTCAAAGAAAGCCTTTGGGAGATGAACCACGCATGCGTGGTCCACTTCCCAACCAATATGCCATCTCACTTGGTTTGCAGCTTGTCGTGCTGTGAGGGCTTGCGTGCATCAGTGATGCTGAGAGCTAAACTATCGGTAGTTTAACTACTAGCAGGGTCTCCCAAGATGGACAGGTCTCAGCTGAGGTGCCAGACCAAGACAAACCACCCATCTGGGCAGCAGCAGAATGGGACAGTGTTGACGGCGGAGGATCACATTTTTGTGACAACGGCAACAACACCAAACTTAAACTGCGCGGAAGAAAGGCCTGGCAATCTACTTCTGTATCTTGCCATGAAAACCCAATGGATAGTTACAACAAAACAAATTGTGCTATGGTGCTGGAAGATGAGACCCCCAGGTCAGAAGGCACTCAACTAGCTACTGGGAAGAGCTGAAGACTTTTCAGAGTAAAGCCAGCATTTATGATGTGGTTGGATCAAAGCCCTCGGGAAGTCTGACTGCTGATGTAGCTGCGCATGAAATGAGAGTCAGAAGCTGTAAAGATGTCTTACACATTGGAACATGGAACGTACGAAGCATGAACCAAGGGAAGTTGGAGGTGGTCAAGAATGAAATGGAACGTGTACAACTTGATCTGTTGGGTGTCAGCGAACTGGACTGGCATGGGGCACTTTGCATCAAATGATCACATGGTCTACTATGCTGGAAATGAAAGACAAAGAAGAAATGGTGTTGCATTTATAATAAAGAAGAAACTTGCAAGAACTGTAATGAAATACAATGCAGTCAGCGAACGCTTAATCTCTATTCGTCTACGAGGATTGCCTATCAACACAACTATAATTCAAGTATATGCCCCAACAACAGCTGCAGAAGAGAATGAAATTGAAGAGTTCTATGAACAAGTACAAGCTGAAATTGACAGAACATGCAAACAGGATATCCTGATAGTCATGGGTGACTGGAACGCAAAAGTTGGCAACAAAGAAGAAGGCAAAGTAGTTGGAAAATATGGACTTGGCAACAGAAATGAAGCTGGAGAAAGATTGATAGAACTCTGCAAGACCAATGATCTATTCATCTCAAACACCTTCTTCCAGCAACACAAGCGGCGACTGTACACATGGACTTCACCCAATGGATTGTATAAAAATCAAATTGACTACATCTGTGGAAGTCAACTATGGAAAAGCTCTGTAACATCAACAAAGACAAAACCTGGAGCTGACTGTGGTACAGATCATCAACTACTAGTATGCAAACTCAAGCTAAAGTTGAAAAAGAGCAAACCACTCATGAATGCAGCAAAATATGACCTTGAGAATATACCACTGGAATTTAAAGACTGCCTGCAAAATCGATTTGCTGCTTTAGATACAAATGACAGAGCTCCGGAAGAGTTATGGAATGACATCAAGAAGGTTGTGTTGGGAGGGCGGAGCCTGATGTCCAGCGGGATGGTCGCATAACGCTGAGGCTCCCGAGAGGCCTACTCAGAATCCTGAATTAACACCGTACATACTTGGAACTTCTACTCTGATCTTGCCGGGGCACATTGGTGAGATGACGGGGACCAAACCCACGCGCCTGGAATTTGGATCTCCAGCGGCTTCTCACGGCAAACGTTCCAAAACTGAACCTCCGTCCCCGCAGAAGGGGCTGGCCCTGTGCGAGGGCCCCGAAATGCAGCAGGAAATCCTCGCAGAGATTAGAGGGGTCAAAAACCTCGTGCAGTCAAACGGTGAAGCACTCCGAGCGCTGCGGGAAGATTTTGGTGTGCTGCAAAGCAAGCTAGAAGGGCTTTCTTCGCGTCAGGACAAAATGGAGAGCATATTGGACTCCCATGCGGCCCGGTTGTCCAAACTCGACAAAGTTGAACGTCAGGTGCGGGCCTTGCAGAAAGAAGTGGAAGATGGCAATAATAGAGCGCGCCGCAACAACATACGACTCGTGGGCATGCCGGAGGGAGCGGAATCGGGAGACATGAAAGAGTTTTTATGCAAAATCCTCCCTTCCCTGCTCCAAATCACCTTTACCAAAGATTTGGAGATCGATCGCGCTCATCGTGTACCCACAAGCATAACGCTCAACAGGAAGACCCCGCGGCCTATCATTTTTCGACTTTTGAGATATCAACACGTGGAGCAAATTCTAAGTGCCTCTCGGGCAAAGGGCCATATGGAGTTTGAGAGCCACAAGATCTCCTTCTATCCCGACTTGGCTAAACCCACGGTCGACCGCCGAAAGCGCTTTCTGGAATTCCGGCCGAGGCTTCAACAACTACAAGCACGCTATGGCCTGATGTACCCGGCCAAGCTCCGAGTCACGCTTCACAATCAGACAAGAACATTTGAGGACCCTGATCTACTAGCGGAGTTTTTGGATTCCAAAGAAGCCGACTTGATGCGCTGACTTCCAGAATATTCCTGCAAGTATTCTCATATCCGCTGTACCTGCCATATTGGATCTGCCGCAGCCCAGCAAAGAGTCTGGCGAGGGCAGTTTGTTGCCTTTACTTTTGATGATATCTGTGACCCGACTCCATCTACCCACAGTAGCCTCGATGAGTATCAGAGACAGTGTTAATTATGGACTCTGGTGTTTCTTTTCTTTTTTTTTTCATGTCTTTCTATTTCCTCTCTAGGGCCTCCTCCCGCAGACATATGGTCGCCATATTCTTTGGGGGTTTTGCTTCTTCTCTAAGATACTTTGGTACATACTTTTCAATATGGGGTGTATTAGCCAGAATACTCGGTGATTATGTCATTGTTGCACAGATTCTGATTATGTTGTATGTTTTCAAGCGCCCTTACCTAAAATGTCTATTACTGATTGATGGCACCATGTAAGATTTTCTCATTGAACGTAAAAGGAATCAATAATCCGATAAAACGGAAGAAAATCCTAAGCTACCTAAGTCAGGAAGCTGCGGATCTGATTTTTCTCCAAGAAACGCATTTAAATTCGAAGGAAACTCTTAAACTCAATATTAAACCTTACATGGTGGCCGCCTATTCCCCAGCCGTTTCTAAGAAATGTGGGGTTGCCATACTGGTTAGGAAATCTTTGCATGCTACTATTATTGCGACTAGCTCAGATACAGAAGGTAGATGGTCCAGAGTTCACCTCAAGATAGGTAGCCTTGAAGTTACATGTATATGCCTTTACGCTCCTAATGTGGATGACCCTGCCTTTTTTGCTACCATTGCTCAGGTTGCGCAGGCCTCTGCTAATACTTCATTGATAATTGGGGGGGATTTCAATCTAGTCCTTGATCCCCTGATTGACAAACAGCCGCCTAGGACAAGTGGTCCCCCCAAGAGTCACACCACGCTTACCTCCCTGATCAAAGATCTTGCTTTAGTTGATCTATGGAGGTTACTACACCCCAATGAGCTTGACTTCACCTTCTTCTCTTCCCCTCATAAATCCCAGTCTCGCATAGACTTCTTTCTAATATCAAAACTGTTAGTTCCTCAGGTGAACACTGCAAAGATTCACTCCCAACATATTTCAGATCATGCTGCCATTTCCTTTCAATTACACACTACTGCACCCCAAGGGAATTCGGGGGCCTGGTTCTTTGATAGAGCCCTGTTAACTCAGCCAGAGTTCCAGTTAGAAATTCGAGCAGCCATAAAGGATTACTTCCATTTTAATCTACCCCAGGATACTGCGAATTGGGCTTGGTGGGAGGGCTTCAAAGCGGCCATTCGAGCAACGATCACTAGCTATCAAATCCGCCTGCGGAAACAACGCAAACAGCAGCTACTCATACTAGACCAACAAATAAAAGCAGGCGAACGAGTTCTAACTTCACGTACTGATCCATGTGTATTAATTCGATTACAGCGTCTCCATTTTCAATATAATTCAATCCTCTCAACTGCAGCTTCTAAGAGTATTGAGCTTCAGCGAGGGACATATTATCGTGAAAATAACCGAGCCGGTCGACTCTTAGCCAACGCCTTGAAAGGTCAAAAAGAAGCCAAACGCGTAGCGGCCCTTCGAGCTCCACAGGGAGGGGACATAGTGACCACAGACTCCGACATTGTAGAGCTCTTTCGGGATTTCTATACCCGCCTATATCAATCTGAATGTGAGTTCTCGTCAGAGACATTCGAGCGATTGCTTTCTGGCATTCAGCGGCCGACCCTCTCTGAAGATGATAGGGATGCGATGGATGAACCCTTCTCTACTTCAGAGATCCAATCTGCCCTAAAACGAACAGCCTCGGGCCGTGCCGCAGGGCCTGATGGTCTCCCGACCGAATTCTACAGAACGTTCAGTGCAGATTTAGTTCCCTATTTAAAACTCTATTTTACTGCCCTTGCGGTAGATACATCCTCTTTGGGATCCTTTTCCGCAGCTAATGTGGTAGTATTTGAGAAAGAAGGCAGAGACCCGCTACTAACCGCCAACTACCGTCCAATCTCCCTACTTAATGCCGATTATAAGATCTTCGCAACGATCTTGGCCACCCGGCTATCTGACAGGATGGCCACCCTAATTCACCCCGACCAATGCGGTTTTATACCTGGCAGATCAACTGCTGACAATGCTCGGACCTTGTGCCATGTGCTATCCAGTGCTGCCAATCTAGATCATCCATGGGTGGGTCTTTCCCTGGATGCCGAAAAGCCTTTGATCGTCTAGAATGGCCCTTCTTATTTGCAGTTCTCCGATGGTATGGCTTTGGGGAGGGCTTCCTCCGATATCTCCAAGTCATGTATACTCAACCCATCGCCAGTATTTGTGTAAATGCCATCAAGTCTCAGCCATTTAATCTCCAAAGAGGCACGCGTCAAGGTTGCCCCCTATCACCAATGCTCTTTGATCTAGCTCTTGAACCCCTAGCCCTCCTTATTAGACAGTCCGCACGTATTCGAGGTGTCCCCTTCAGTCATAGGGAGATTAAACTCTCTGCATATGCAGATGACCTTATGCTTTTCGTATCCCTCGATTCGGTTCCAGCTGTCTTGGATCTGATTGACGGATACTCACAATTATCGGGCTATAAAATTAACTGGACCAAATCTGTAGCATTCCCACTGAACCGCTGGGTACATGAGGCTGACATGCAGGCCTTTCCCTTCCTTTGGCAATCCCGCATGGTGAAGTATCTCGGGGTCCATTACTGTTCTCCTTTAGAAGACACTATCAGTTTTAATGCCAAAGAGGTAGTCTCCAAAGTCCGTGAGCTCACAAATCGTTGGTCTCCCTTATCTCTTACATGGTGGGGCCGCTTAGAAACTGTGAAAATGATGATAGTCCCCAAAGTGAACTACATTTTAGAAATGCTGCCATGCTTACTCCCGCTACATACTCAAAGATATTGAGGGCCTTCTCGTCCGTTATCTCTGGCAGGGCAAGCCACCAAGGATAGCTAAACAAAAACTACAATCTGCAAAGGAAAGAAGGGGTACCAGATTTCCTGATTTTCTTAGATATCATCAAGCCTTCCTACTTAAGCAAGGTGCCCGATGGCTAGATGCCTCCACAGACAGCAGACCAGTTTGGCTTGACATAGAAGAGGAGCTTAGTAGCCCAATTCCGTTGACCCATCTCCCCGGTATGTCCTATCAAGTAGACACCCGCCATCCACCAATGATTGTCGATACTCTTGCGGCCTTTAACACTCTCATTCTATCACTGGGCCCGAACGCATGTCCTCAGGACGGACTCCCGCTATGGAATAACCCCAGAATTCAAGTCCTAAATAGAACGATAGCATGGAAACCCTGGTACTCAAGGGGGATCTGGACACCCCAACAGCTTTTCTCTGCAGCTCGTTGGAAAACCTTTTCTGATTTACAAAAGGAATTTGCGTTACCAGCGAAACACTACTTTCAATTGATGCAGCTTCAACACTGCCTCAAAAGTGCTCGAATCATGCCGCCCTCTGCCCCTACTGAGGACGGGCTATTAGAGATAGTTCACTCTATTAGTAGTACACATGGGGTAGCCTCTAACTTTTATAAAATATTATGTCAGGGTACAGACACGGCCACTTTTAGAGCCCAACAAGCCTGGGAGCGCGAACTGCAAACCACTTTAACCCCTGTGCAATGGAGCGTTTTCTGGAGCAAAGTAGTGCGGGTTTCCCGGTCTGCCTCTGTTACCCAAACTCTCTTCTTTTTTGCACACAGATGCTTTTATACCCCAGAAAAAATAGCCAAATGGAACACAAATGCTAGGGACCAGTGTTGGTCTTGCCATACTGCTGTGGGAACCTTCGCTCATGTTATTTATGAATGTCCTCAACTACAGGTTTATTGGGGGCGGGTCTGGGGTTGTATTCAATTTATCTTACACCTTCACGAACCTCTCTCTTGGAAGATCGTGGGACTCCGCTCTGTGGCGGAGGTCCCCTCTCTTCCTAAGAAGGGTCGCTTTCTCCTTGATTTCATGCTGGGTATAGCCATATGCTTAATCACGAGAAATTGGAAGGATAGCTCTCGACTTACTGTCAATGAATGGTGGAACCTCGTCTGCTTATATAGTAAATATGAGCAGATACCTCGGAGAGCTATTCCCCATGCCCAAACTCACTCTCACTTGTCTAAATGGCAGATGCTTAATGATTATGTACAATCTGCTCATTGTTCCAACATGCCTGTATAATGTGCACTCATCATGTTTCAGATCACCGTTAGGTTTTGTAACACAATAATGTAAGTACACGCCCGCTTCGGGTATGATTAGTTTTCTAGAGAAGAAGCAGGGGGGAGGGGGTGGCAGGGGTTTACTTTGGTGTATGTATTACACTTTATGTATCTGTCTTTTAGCTGTATGTCTTCCTTTTCCTTTGTTGTTATAAAACGAAAATAAAGAATTTAAAAAAAAAAAAAAAAAAAGAAGGTTGTGTTGGAAGAAAGCGAGAAGTCTCTACAAAAGGTGAAAAAGCAAAAAGGGCCAAAATGGATGACGGAAGAAACTCTGAAAATTGCCCAGAAACGCCGAGAAGCTAAAGCCAGCTGGAGAAAGAAAGACAATCGCAGAACTCAACAGATTTCCAACGTGCAGCAAGACAGGACAAGGAAAAGTACTACAATGACACTTGCAAGGAAATAGAAGCAGAAACTATTAGAGGAAGAACAAGATCGGCTTTCCTAAAGCTACGAGAGTTAAAGAAAAAGTTCCAGCCTCGAATTGGAATGTTCCAAATGCTCAAGGTTCTATGTTGAATGATGCTGAGAAGATCAAGAAAAGATGGAAGCAGAGTTTTTATATGATAAAGATCAAGTGGACCAACAGCCGTTTCAACCTGTACCTTATGATCGGGAACCATTGGTGATGAAAGAAGTTGAAGCAGCATTGAAAGCCTTATCAAAGAACAAAGCACCAGGCATTGATAGCATTCCCATAGAAGTATTGCAGCAATCTGATGCAGCTGTTACCATACTCACAAGGCTCTGCCAAGAAATATGGAAGACAACATCATGGCCAACTGACTGGAAAAGATCTGTGTTTATACCAATACTAAAGAAAGGTGATCCAACTGACTGTGAAAATTATCGCACAATCGCTCTGATCCCACATGCCAGCAAGATTCTACTGAAGATTATTCAAAAGAGACTACAACCATACCTGGAACAAGAACTACCTGAAGTGCAAGCAGGGTTCAGGAAAGGGCGAGGAACGAGAGACATCATTGCGGATGTGAGATGGATCCTTGAAAAGACTAAAGAATACCAAAAGGATATCTATTTGTGCTTTATCGACTATAGCAAGGCTTTTGACTGTGTAAACCATGAGAAACTCTGGGCCACATTAAGAAGCATGGGTATACCAGAACACCTGATCGTTCTCTTGCGCAATCTGTACATTGATCAAGAAGCAACAGTTCGAACGGAACAAGGAGAAACAGAATGGTTTAAAATAAGCAAAGGTGTAAGACAAGGCTGCATACTTTCCCCCTACCTGTTTAATTTATATGCAGAACAAATCATCAGAGAAGCAGGATTGTATGAAGACAACAGAGGTGTGAAGATTGGTGGAAGACTCATCAACAACCTTCGCTATGCTGATGATACCACATTACTGGCTGAAAGTGAAGATGATCTGAAACATTTGCTTCTCACAATCAAAGAACACAGTCTCAAAATGGGCCTGCACCTTAATGTAAAGAAGACAAAGATCATGACAACTGGCATAATCAACAGGTTCATCGTTGAAGGAGAAGAAATTGAAATTGTGAACAACTTTAACCTACTTGGATCAACTATCAATAAAGAAGCAACAAGCAGTCAAGAAATCAGACGACGCATTGCTCTTGGCAGAATGGCTATGAAAGACCTAGATAAGATTCTCAAGAGCAGAGATGTCTCTCTCCATACAAAGATTCGACTTGTTCAAGCCATGGTATTTTCAATAACATCATATGGATGTGAAAGCTGGACAGTGAAAAAGATAGACAGGAAGAAAATTGATGCCTTTGAATTATGGTGCTGGCGGCGAATACTGCGTATACCATGGACTGCCCGAAGAACAAACCAGTCGGTACTAGAGGAGATCAAACCTAAGCTTTCTTTAGAAGCTCAGATGACAAGACTTCGACTGTCATATTTTGGACACATCATGCGAAGAGAGAGATCATTAGAGAAAGACATTATGCTTGGCAAGATAGGTCAACGCAAAAGAGGAAGGCCAGCAATGAGATGGATCGATACAATGACAGCAGCAACGGGTACCAGTCTGTCAACAATGAGCCACCTGACTGAAGACCGAACACAATTTAGGATAGCTATCCAGAGGGTCGCCATGGGTCGACTCCGACTCGACGGCACTTAACAACAACATGCCATCTTGCCTCAGTCAAATGACATAGCTAAGACAGCAAAAATAAAAGATGGTAAAGAAGCAACTCCAAAGGGGAGGAGAGAGGGTTGTGAGGATCGATTACTGCTGTCCACAGAGGACACTTGTTACAGGTGAGTAACTACACTTTCTTTGGGAACAAGCAGGAAGTCAGTCTTCACATATAGTAGTCCCCAGCTACAGGCTACCAAAACCTGTAGAAAATGTCACGGTGACCTGCAAAGGTGAACCATGATCAGCAGCAGTTGAATCCCAAGAGGGACTCTCGCAAGATCCGTATCCAGTGAAAAACAGCATTCCAGTAGCCTGAACACAGAAGGATTGGAGGGCAGGAGATGCCTACACCCCCAAAAAATTACGGAGTACAGCCTTGCCGAAGGCACAGCCTCAGTCCCATTGGGACTCCCTCTCCAGGCAGTAGTGAGCTGCGAAGGTATGGACTGAAGACCAGGTGGCAGCCCAGCAAATTTCCATCATGGGGACAGAATGCAGGTTGGCCACGGAAGTAGCCTTGGTCCTGACGTGGTGCTCCGTGACTCTCTGGTCCAGTGGGATCCCCACTTGCTCGTAGGCAAGAATAATGCGGTCTGCCACCCAAGTGGACAGAGTTTGGGGCTCCCAGTGACTAAGCAGACAACTGGGGTCATAGGATACGAAAAGCTGTGGAGCTTTGCGGTGGCCCCGATTCCGTTGCAGGTACGACAGGGCTCTCTTGTAGTCCAGAGTATGGAGAATGGTCTCCTCCCTATCGGCATGAGGCCTGGGAAGGAAGATGGGGAGCACCACCTCCTGATTGAGGTGGAATGGGGACACCACCTTTGGCAGAAACTTGGGGTGTGTGCTGAGCACCACCCTGTTCTTGTAGAACCTTGTGTAAGGAGGCTCTGCCATCAGATCCTGGAGCTCGGTGACTCTGCAAGCTGATGTGCGTGCTACCAGGAAGGTGGCCTTCCTGGAGAGGTATTGCAAGTGGCAGATGGCAAGAGGCTCAAACGGAGGCTTAGTGAGCTGCGAGAGCACCACATTAAGGTCCCATTCCGCCAATGGAGGGTGGACGAGAGGGTTTGGACAACATGAGGCCCCATAGGAACAGAGAAAACGGGCTGAGCCGAGAGGGATTTTCCCTTGATGGAGTGGACCAGCAGCCTTGTGTCTGGGAGACTCTCGCAATGCGTTCCATAGCCCATTAGAGAGGCGTCCATGGCGAGACCCTTCTGGGGGGTGGGTGCCTGGAAGGGCATCCCGGCCCGAAGGCGACATAGCAGGCTCCCTTGGATGGTGGCAGAACCTAACTGGCGGGTCACCCACAGTCTATCCTCAAGCCTGCCTGTGGTTTGGGCCCAATGAGAGCAGAGGCACCACTGGGCTGCTCTCATGTGCAGGCAGACATTTGGCGTTACGTGAACTGTGGAGGCCATGTGTTCCAGCAGGCGGAGGAGAAGCCAGGCGAATAGTGCCCTGTGCCGGTGCACCTCTGCAGCTAATTCCATGAGGCATTCTGACCTCTGAGAAAGAAAGGCTTTTGCCTGAAGGGTGTCCAGCTACGCCCCTATGTACTTTAGGTGCTGAGCTGGAGTGAGGTGGGACTTGGGGGTAGTTTATGACAAAACCCAGGTGCTTCAGGATGTTTATGGCACGTCCGGTGGTGCATTGTGCCTCTATAGCCGTGTCCCTCTTTATGAGCCAGTCATCCAGATAAGGGAAGACAAAGAACCCTTGAACCTGAGATGGGATGCGATCACCGTGAGGCACTTTGTGAAGACCCTTGGAGACAAGGCCAAACCAAAGGGCAGCACCCTGTATTGGTAGTGCTATCCCCCGCCACAAATCAAAGGTATTTTCTGTGGCCGAGGTGAATTTGGCTTTGCTCCTTAGACCTAAAGGATGCCTACACTCACATCCTATCTCCCTGCTGGAGGAATGGCAGCAGTGTTCCAAAGGAAAGCATCTTGAACTTCTCCCTGACCAGAAACTCGTTGAGCTCTCGCAGGCCCAGGATGGGCCTGAGCCCCCCCTGTCCTCTTGGGGATGAGGAAATACCTGGAGTAGAAGCCTGTGCCCCAGAGAGGTTGTGGCACTGGCTCCACTGCTTTGTTCTGGAGTAGTCCTGCTAGCTCGGTGAGGAGCAGGTTTTGGTGGAGGAGAGGCCTGGTGGGTTTCCTGGGAAGTACGAGGGTGGTGGCTGATGTAGGTGAAGAGGTAGCCCTCCTTGATCACTTGTAACAACCAGGTATTGGGAGTGATGCTGTCCACCTATGGGCAAACAGGGCTAGGCGCCCCCCTGTGGGCAGCAGAAAACCTCCTGGGAGAATGGCGGTCACACCCAGGTAGTCAAAACTTTCCCCCAGGCTGGGCATGAGCCGGTGCCTGGGGCTTCGGGGGCTTTCTGTTTTCTAGGACCATGTTCCTGGTTCTTCTGTTGGCCCTGCTGAGAGGCTGAGAAGGCCTGGAAGTGCGGTGTACTAGCAAAGCCTCCTTTCTTCATCAGGAAGAAGGGCTTTTTCCCCCAGTGTTTTCTTCTGGGGTTGCACCAAGATCTTTGTGAGCCTGGTTCTCGCGACATACTCTGTCTCTATCTCCACTGCTTTATCCGCCATGGGCTTCCTGAACAGGTTTTCACCTATGCAAGGGACATCAATCAGTTTGTCCTGTACCCATTGCTCCAGGTTGGATAACTGGAGCCATGCTTGGCATCATGCCCTGATACTGGCCGATGACTCCAAGCAGTCATAGGCTACTCGGGACAGAAAATTCAAGCACTTTTTTTTTTTTTACTGCAGAGGTTAGAGTCTTGAACCTCTACAGGGGTTTGCCCTCGAGGCCTGCCAAGAATCCCCCAAGCTCCTTCGACAGTTCCTTCAGATACATGCTGATGTAGAACTGGAAGGACTGGATTTGGCATGTTAGCATCAAGCCCTGAAAGGCTATCCGGTTGAGTGTCGAGGGTTTAGGCCTCCCTGCCAGGTGGCACCGACAAATGGTTTTTTTGGCTCTTAAGCCTGCGTATGATCGACTCCACAGCCATAGGTCTTTTGGAACCCCTGGCTTTGGTATACCCGGTACACGGAGACAAGGTGCCTGCTAACTGGTACCGACGCCAGTGTTTCCCTTGTGTAAGAGGCAGTGGTCGAGGATCGGGGGAACTGGGACTGTAAGGGTTTCTTTCCCTTCGGAGGTGACTCATATTAGAGGATCTCCAATTGCTTGGTGCGCGGGTCCTCCTAGACCTCTGTCCTGATAGCGAGAGTCTTGCCATATCCCTCATGAAATCGAGGGATGCCACGTCCTCTGGTGGGAAACGGCATCAGGTTGCTGGGGGAGATGGGTCCAAGGGCACGTCACGGTGAGACCTCGTGTCCGGGACTCTGTCCTCTTTCTCCTAGTTAGACTCTAAGTCCGAGTACAAATCCGATGCTGCACGATCACCTCGGTCGAGGACTGCTCTTTGTGGTGCATGACCTCCGGAGGATCATCGATCCAAGCCACGGGCCGTGTCCTGAGGAACAGGATTGGGACCTAGACTGGGGCCGGGGGCTCATTCAAAATCAATGGCGCTCAAGGACCGGTTCGACGTCCAGGGAAGCCCTCTATATCAAGGGTACTGTTGGGGTGGATGAACCAGACAAGCCAGACATTAACACCTGCTGCATGGCCACTAGTGCAGATATGCTGCTCCCTAGGGCTGCCATTCTAGTCTCCATGCCAGTTGGCTCTGCAGCCTTCGACGTGGGCACAGAGGACCTTGGGCCCGGCATTGGTACTGTCGAGGGAAAGTCCTCAGCAGGAGCCGATGACTCCTTGCGTGGCATCTTGGTGGGTCACTCCTGCCCCAACAACTCGTACTCATGCCTGGGACTACAGGACCTGGTGTGGGATTTCACCTTCTTCCCAGATCAGTCCTCTGAGGCGGTCTTCGAGGATTTTTTCTTCTTATACTCCACCTCCAGGAACTTCCACACGGAGGAACCATGGCTGCGGGACTCCGAAGAAGCTCTGGCTTCATGGGGTACTAAGATATCTGAGGGGGCCCTGGAGTGTTTTGTCTCTGGAGACTCCGGGGCAGAGTCTGACTTCCTGATGCTGATGGCAGCTCTTTAAAGTCTTTGGGGTCACAGTTCTGCAGAGCTCGCAGTCTGAGTCATTGTGCTCTGAACCAAGGCATCGAAGGCAGCAGTCGTGTGGGTCAAAGATTGACATCATTTTGCCACACTGGTCACTTTTTTGAAACCACTGGATGCCATCGGAAAAAGGGGGGGGAGGGGGGGCCTGAGGCCTTTGGCTGAAAAAGGGCATGAATGCCAGTCAAGGGAGACTTCAATAAAAAACTAAGGAAAAAATAAATGGACCCGAGGAGCAATGTCAAGGCGAGCTGACTCAGGGGCTAGAAGGAACCAGTATGCAAACTGGACAAAACTTGAGAATAAAATCAGACTTTTTCTGGGGAAGATTGGATAGTGCCTGAAGGGCTCTGTGAAAAAAAGAGACTAAGGCAAGTCTCTTTGAAAACTGTGGAGATGTTTTTGTGCGGGCTGCGCCAATGTCACCCATATGTAAGGACAGACTTCCTCTTTGTTCCCAAAGTAGTTCAACTTTTGATTCATCTGTCTAGAGCAGTCAAAGTTTTTGGGATAACCACAATGAATATGCATGAGAGATCTGCATACAATAGGGGCAGGGCATACAAATCTCTCATATGCATATTCAATCTGGTTATCCTGAAACCTAACTAGGTATTTATTTAACCATATTTTTGTCCCAAGGACTGGAGAATCCCTGGCTTAGAAAACATCATTCCAGAAGTCTTGTAGGCCATCCATATGCTTTTTTGGGGTGTGTGTGGGTGGGTGGGGGAGGGAGGGAGGGTGTCAGCAATATTCTTTTTAGACTGCAGTTTAGTTTTTCCCTGAAGGTTGACACATGAATCCTCACATAAGCCACAGAAAGAGGCATGCATTTCTTTAGATTTTATTTTGGGTCTCTTGACAACGTTGTGGATGATTCTCCAGTATGTTTTGGGGTAATCTTGGCAGGATAACTGTTCTGGAAGTCAAGTCATTATAATCCAACATTCTTCATTTATAGACAATTTGTCTGATAGTAGATAGATGAGGCCTCACATATTTTCAAGTGATCTTGTAACCTTGGTTAGACAGATGATCATCAATTATTTTTGTATAGCCCTCTGAAATATTTCTTGATCTCGACATGAGTTTCCATGAACTTTTATGCTGAAGACTCAACCCCTTTTGGATCTTTATATAGATCTGGATACTTAATAAATTGCTGCTTTTGGATCTTGACTCACCTGATCTCCTTTTTCTTTCCCCCTTGTTTTATCCCTGCTTACACCTTCTGTGTTGTCTGTCTTGACTAGATTGTAAGCTCTTATGAGCAGACTGTCTCTTACATGTCTGCGCAGCGCTGTGTACGACCTGTAGCGCTATACAAATGCTCAGTAGTAGTAGTTAATATCAGTCATGCAGGTTTGCTCTGTGGAGTAATTTACTTGTTATCCAAATTTTAAGTATCTGATTCTGTGGTAGGCGAAGGCCTATGATCCATGCTAATTGAACTAAACAGACAGGCCTAAGCAGCTTGACCTGTAAATGAAGCCTGTAGTTAGGCCCAGAGGAATGAAACCCTCCTGAATGATGACACCGTAGAATTGAAACTTAACTGAACACAATTTAGTATAGCTAAGCAGAATCGAAACTTAGAAAATATAGAAAAACAAGTCTAATTGGTACTGATAAGAGAGCACAGCTTCTATGGAATTAACTCTGCAGAAAACAAGGTTACAGTGCCCCGCTCTCACACATATTCTAGGAAGCCAGTGACCTTGGAGAAGAGAAGTACCGAAAGTCTAAGAACTGTCCATTGTAATGAGGACTGAAAGGGGGGCAACCAGGTGCTGAGCCCAGATCAAGGTCCTCATTGGATAGCTACGCAATGGTACCGGGACCAATAGATGGGTGAGAGGGGTACCGGGACCAATGAGAGGTTTGCCTATACCTAGAATGGACAAGAAAAGTATAAAAGTTGTTGTTTTACTAACAGCCATTGCTCAGCCATTTTGAATTTGATTCTGCTTGAGTCTTGTGCACAAATAAATGATTTGGACCTTCTGAACTGACTCCTGGTATTATTGGGTTGTTTGCGCTCTGCTGCTACATATTCTTGGTGCGTTGGGCCGGAACGTGTGGTGAGTAGAGGGTATACGAGCTGATATACCACGACTTTCCGCCTCAACAGGTTTGGTCCTGCCGGGATCGTGTCCTCCCAATGTGGGCTAGCTCCCAGGCGCCACCGGTCCCTTGCATCGGAGGGAGCTGGCCAGGCCTCGGTGGGGACCGGGCCCGGTTGGAACCAACACCTCGAACCCGAGTGAGGGGAGTCCGAGGTCCAACTCATGCGCTTGCTTGGGAACTTTGAGGACCGGATCCGGTGAGTATAGATTTTGATATGTCTAGACAGATGAGTCAGAGCAGTACTGCTGTTTGAAACTTGGATTTTGTAACTTAGGAATTTGGAATTTTGGTAAGAGAGCATGATCACCTCTCAAAGGCGGTCCAATTAACCTTGCATGAGTATGCGCGAGGTGAACCCACTGCCTTTTTGGAATTTGGAATTTGAATTTGCATTTGGTAAGAGCTCTCAAGACGGTCCGATTAACCCTGCATGAGTATGCGCGGGGTGAAACTATCGTCTTTTTGATTTTGACTTCGAATTCGAAATTTGATATAGCCTAGTCAGAAGAGACAGGATTGGGCTGTGTCTTTCTTGGGATACGTTGCTAGCATGTGTGTCGTTTGTCTATGTGTCTTTGTTTAATGTAAGATTATATTCTGTTGGGTAATGTATGATAATTTACCGCTTGACTCACTGAAAAATCAAGAACATGTCTCACTCAGTCAGAGCTTTTCCTACAGTACAGTGTGAGGCTGACAAGGGGCGTGTCTGTGCAGAGGTGCCTTTTAACCCTATGAAGGCATGTTTTCAGCGTTCTGCTGCTGGGCTAATTGGAGCTTATTTTAGGGCAATTATTCACTGTGTTTTAATGGTGATGTTCCTTCTACTATGGTCAGGTATTATACACCATTCGATAGGAATATTTAGTCAGAATTTTAGTTTTGAAGGTCGTATTAACCTCATCGGAGCTCCGTAAACTGTTTTTAGTTATATTCTCTGCTCTGTATTTTTACGTCAACTGCTCCTGTTATATTATTGTTACCTTTCAGAAATGATAGAGAAACTAAGCAAACTGTTTTTGGCTTTTTTCCCTTTGACCTATAAAGTAATTATTAGATCACGACTTGACACCGATTTAAATGATTCTTGCTAGCATGTCTGTGCGTCTGTGAAACTAAGTTGTTTCATTTCATTTCCAGTGAGCAAAGGGGTGTGGCTCACACAGCTTGCTAGGGAAAAAAAATGAGACAGCCGCTCCCGATTGAACAGTCTCTTGCCTGTTTAAAATAAAGGATTCATTCAAAGTGTGATAGGAGATGAATTTATAATCTGTTTCAAAAACTAACGGACACAGACAAGAGAGAGAAAATAAAGTGTTTTTCCTTTGACCTTCAAAAATAGAGGTTAAGAACCTTGGGGGACGGTGCAGCCTTCTGGGTTGGAAGTGTACCAGATTGCAACCTGAGAATGAATGGTTTAAATTCTGAGTGAATAAGAAAATTGGGTTAGGATTTTATCTTTGAAATCTGTACTAGTGACTAATGACGACCTTTACAATTCAGGATAAATTCATCTGTTTTTCTGTATTTGAACTTTGTGTGTCTGTGTCCAGAGGAAAAGGGGGGGGGGATGGGGCCCAGTCCACCGATGATGTCACCCCCTGGTAGGCGTGAACTAATGTGCCCACAGCAGAGAAGTAGAACATTAAAATAAAAAAAAAAAAACACCTCCCGGATAGAGCGTTGCTAGGAGAAACAGTGTGGGCCTAGGGCAGGGGGGGGGGGGAACTCCTCCCTGTAGATTCCCAAGTAGTTTGCCAGCCAGTCAGCTGACCAGACTTGCTTAGGTGCCTTTCCCTCTGCCACTGATTTACTGAACTGAAAACTTTAGAATTTAATTGAACAAATGAACAGTGTTATTCAGACAGTATTATTCAGCCTCACTATATACCCCATTCAATCCAGCAGCCCAGGAGAATTTACATTTTTGTCAGTCAGTCCGAGAGAGATATAAAACAGAAATTACAGAAACTGGATGGATTTGCGGGCATGATAGTTACTGGAAGTTGAACAGAAAGTATATGAATTGTTGAATGTGATAGAGAAAGTAAATGTAAAGATGGAGAAGAGAACAGATCTTTCTGATACTTTAGTTGAATGATGTAGAGGAGGTTATCCTGATCGAAGGAGCAGAGGAAGTAAAAACTGGGTGCGAGTCAGTGCGCCCATTGCAGAAAAGAAGGACATTAGAGAAGTGAATGCCCGCATCTTATCTCCACCCCAGGGGGGAGGAGGGAGTACTTGATTGCAGAGTCATAGAAAAATTAAACCGAGCACAGTGTTCTAGCAAGAAAAGAAAGCAGCTATAAAGTAAGTGGCAGCCGGAGAGGGCTACAGCATGAATGAAGACTAGGCCAGACCAGACTCTTAAGTTTTCCTGGGTCCCCAGGAGCCTATAGTCAGTCTGAAAATAGGGGACCAATATATGGACTTTATGAGGGATACAGGAGCAGAATACTAAAGCCAGTAGCCCCTGTGTTTTTCTCGATGCATCACCATTATCAGAGCTACTGGGGCTAAGGCCACAAAGCCTTTTCTGCAGAACCGCATGTGTGAACTAGAGGGACAGAAAATAATGCACCAGTTCCTGTATATGCCTCAGTGCCCTATTCCACTTTTTGGAGCCGAGATCTGCTTGCAAAGCTTCAGGCACAGATATCCTTTGCTGGAGAGAGAGAAATGCAAATGACTGTGAACCCAGAGCCTGCTGGATTGATGGTGCTGACTGTTCCCCGAGAAGAGAAGTAGCGGTTCTATAACACACCTCCAGTAAAGTCAACAAGTTCCTGTATACCCGCCAACCCTATAGCCCCACCTGGAGTATGGGCAGAAGATAATGCACCTGGCCTAGCGGAGAACATAGCCCCTGTCATCGTCACCCTCAAGCCAGAAGCGGAACCAGTGCATGTGAAGCAGTATCCTCTTCCCTGACCAGTCATTGCAGGAATCCACTGCCATTTAATGAAACTGCTGAAGTATGGACTTCTCAAGGAATGTCAGTCACCTTGGAACACTCCCCTTCTTCCTGTTAAGAAACCTGGGACAGGTGATTACCGCCCAGTGCAGGATCCAAGAAAGAATGCATGATGCAGCTGGAACTATACATCCAGTTGTGCCAAATCCTTACACACTCTTAGGACTGATCTCTGCTGAAGCTACACACATTTCACCATTCTGGATTTAAAAGATGTTTTTCTGCATACGCTTAGCCCATGACCCCACTACAGGAAGGCGGGGCCAACGCACCTGGACAAGATTACCTCAAGGATTCAAGAACTCGCCTCACTCAGCAAAAGATTTGACAAGTTATCCAGTAATTCCAGGAGAAAGAATTCTACTTAAATATGTGGACAACTTGCTTATAACCACCAACTCAGAAAGTGAATGTCTACAAGCCACCAGTGAACTCTTGCACCTTTTTAATGAGGCTGGATACAAAGTCTCAAGAGTTAAGGTGCAATTATGTCAAACAAGTTAAATACCTAGGATTCCCGTTGTCCAATGGAATTCGACGCCTGGGACCAGAACGCAAAGCAGCTGTATGCAGTATTCCTACTCCAACCACCGGGAGGCAAGTGAGAGCCTTCTTGGGTGCCACAAAGTATGTTGTATATGGATCCCCAATTTTGCGCTGCTAGCAAAACCATTGTATCAAGCCTACCAAAGGAATGGAAAAGTCTCCATTGGAATGGGGACTTGAACAGGATGCAGCCTTTTGATCTTTGAAAAAACCACTCTGATGTTATCGCCAACTCTGGGCCTACCAGATGTCCAGAAAACCTTTCAGTCTTTATGTTCATGAGTCACAAGGAAATGTTCTAGGAGTATTGACTCGATCTCTTGGACCTTATTTGAGAGCTGCTACAGCTACAGCCCTCCTAGTGAGCAAAACTGACAAGATCACTTTGAGTCAGAATCTTCCAGTTACTGTACCACACTCTGTTCTAACCAATATGAAACACAAAGGAAACTACTAGCTAACAAATCTACGAATGTTGAAGTATTCAGAGTATGTTGCGTGAAAACCCCCAGATACAACTGAAGGTCAGTCAAGCTTTGAATCCTGCTATGTTGTTATCAGTTGGTCTTGATCTCCTGATCATGACTGCATAGAAGTCATGGATACTGTATTCTCAAGTCGACCAGACTTGACAGATGTACCTTTTGAAGATTCAGAACAAACTTTCTTCGTGGATGGAAGCAGTCTTAAAGTCAACCCTGGATCTTGTAATTGAATCATCAGCCCTAGCCTTAGGAACATCAACACAGAAAGCTGAACTGATAGCCCTCACTAGAGCACTAACAATAGGAAACGGGCTCTGTCTAAAATGTGTACCCAGATTCCAAGTATGCCCTTACAACCTTGCATGCACATGGGACCCTGTACAAATAATGAGGGTGGATAACCTTAAGAAGCAAGTCCATTAAGTATGGCTCCAAGATATTGACATTATCAGGTGCATATTACCTACAGCTTTCAAAACTTTAGGAAAAGTAGAATGTATGAATAGAACCTTGAAATCTCAGTTGTCCAAACTTTGCCAAGAGGTTTACCTGAAGTGGCCCCAGGTTCTTCCTATAGCCCTTCTTAGCATATACTTAGCCCCTGCTAAGTCTTTAGGGGTTCCCCTTTTTGAGATTCTGAGAATCTGTAGCCTATTTATAGGGAATAAAAGGAGATGTGAGACAGATAGGATCTGAAATTAGACATGAACTATTGGTTTTAAGTTCTGTTTTGCAGAATCTTCATACCTGGGTACAAAATCAATTACCCATCAATTTGCCTGAACCCCTACATCCTTTCAAGCCTGGAGTCTTGGTGTGGATCAAAGAGTGGAGAAGGATACCGTTAGGGTCCCTTCCAATGCAGGGCTATGTTGTAATCCTGTCATCTCCAACTGCAGTAAAAGTCGCAGAATTCGAACTTTGGATCCATCATAGTCGAGTAAAGCCAGCAACTGTTTCTGAACCCGATTACTGGACTACTGTACAGCATCCTGAGACTCCATTGCGCCTCACCCTACGACAACAGCCACGGACCTAAGACTTATTGGTCCCTCGGAAACTGCACCATTTCAAGACTGTCCGTTTATCTGAAGGTAAGCCTCACATCTGGAGAAAGCTGCAATCATCAGAAATAGACTGTGTTAAGAAATTGAGTCTTCTAAGAGACTGTGTTCAAATGCTCTGAGAACAAAAAAACTGTTCTGATCTCCTAAAAAGTGAACTGCTCTAAGGAGGCAATAATAGCCTGAGAGACTGTACTATGATATTTTAAGAACCTGAGACATCCCAGAGGACAGTGATACTTTGGGATCTACAGCCCTACTCCTGCCACAAAGCTGGTAGGTCTACGTAGGGCAGAAGCTTGAGGATCTACAATCAACTCTACATTTGTTATCTATTGTGGATGCCAACAGTTCCACCAATTTTCCAGAGACTATGCCCATTATGAATTCTTATTATTGCTTTATTTTGGCGGCAGCCTTGGAGTGCTTTGAAATGACTTTTGCTTTACCTCCCTGTGCAGCCTGTATAATTAACACATGAACTGGGCTAAAGGTTCCTCATGCCTCCTTGTTTCTTGAGCTTGCCGAAGCAGTAGCATCTAGTCTCCACATTTATGACTGTTTCTCTTTGTGGAGGAACCAAGATGGGAGATCAGTGGCCTTGGGAGGCTCAAGAACTGAATTATTCCATCCCCTATGATCAGACTGATTTACATAATACTACTAGTGAGTGGGTATTGGCCCACCCCATTGTTGACAGTTTGTGTTTTGTTCGCACCGGACCACAATTTGCTATGAAGATTGGACAGCTGGACTGTCTAAATCAGAAGTTTTACAACAGCACAACAAAGAAGACATCTTGGTGGTCCGGCATAAATGCTCCTGAACCTTCTAATCCTTTAGCTCTTTTTCCCACTCTTGCCAAACTATGGACTTTGACTATCTGCTTGTTGCTCCCTTGTTTCTTGTCATTTTGCTTGCGGATGCTAACCTCAGTTATTAATAACACTGTAGAGCGTAAGGCAGCTACAAAGCTACCAGCTATGTGAAACTACTACCCTATACCACAGAGTGATATCTTTACCTAGTATTATGTGATTTGATTCTCACCCTTTCTCACTTGCGGGTGAGAATAATCAAAGGGGGGAATGTGGTAGGCGAAGGCCTATGATCCATGCTAATTGAACTAAACAGACAGGCATAAGCAGCTTGACCTGTAAATGAAGCCTGTAGTTAGGCCCAGAGGAATTAAACCCCCCCTGAATGATGACACCGTAGAATTGAAACTTAACTGAACACAATTTAGTATAGCTAAGCAGAATTGAAACTTAGAAAATATAGAAAAACAAGTCTAATTGGTACCGATAAGAGAGCACAGCTTCTATGGAATTAATTAACTCTGCAGAAAGCAAGGTTACAGTGCCCCGCTCTCACACATATTCTAGGAAGCCAGTGACCTTGGAGGAGAGAAGTATCGAAAGTCTAAGAACTGTCCATTGTAATGAGGACTGAAAGGGGGGCAACCAGGTGCTGAGCCCAGATCAAGGTCCTCATTGGATAGCTACGTAATGGTACCGGGACCAATAGATGGGTGAGAGGGGTACCGGGACCAATGAGAAGTTTGCCTATACCAAGAATGGACAAGAAAAGTATAAAAGTTGTTGTTTTACTAACAGCCATTGCTCAGCCATTTTGAATTTGATTCTGCTTGAGTCTTGTGCACAAATAAATGATTTGGACCTTCTGAACTGACTCCTGGTATTATTGGGTTGTTTGCACTCTGCTGCTACAATTCTATTCAGCTAATTAATCATAAGGAAACTAGGGTTCTGCTTAATTTACACACTGATTTTGAATTAGTCTCATTGTTCCTGCTTTGTACATTATGTCTCAAAAAACAGACTAAATTATACTCTTATTGCATAAGAAAAGTCTGGTTTCAGTTAAACAAGGATATAATGGTAAGGCTTTGTAATTTTCATCATTATCCTCTGAGGTCACAAACCCTCAGCATCATATTGCGGTCTCAAGAATACCACTTGCAATTTGCAGGTGGTATTTTTTGAGGAATGGTATGAAAACATGGGATTGATTATTTTATAACATGTTGACAACATAATATGCTGGTTTATAATTAGAGAAAAAATCATGCTCACCAATTTTTTATTCTTCTCTGCAGACACTGTTTTAATTTGCGCTATTTTTTCTTGTAAAGCCACCTGGTAAAAAAAAAAAATATTCTGAGAACATTTAAGTCAGGAAATAATGGGTTTTGCATAGCAAAAAACACAGTACACCAGTATGCCAATTCACCAAGATTTAGGGGTCTGTTTACTAAACGGCGGTAGCGGACTCCGTGCGATATCGGAGCCGTGGCCCCATTGAAATCAATGGGGCCGCGGCTCCGATATCGCACGGAGTCCGCTACCGCCGTTTAGTAAACAGACCCCTTAGTCTTTTTAAATTTATTTTATTTATTTGGCTGAGCTTTATAGTATTAACTTCTTAAATTTACTTTCAAATGCAAACAGATTTTTTTCTTAACCCATATATCGTGAACTTTGCGAATACAATTCATACATAAAGTACAAATTGTGAGGTTGACAAGTTTACAAAACCTGCCACTTATAAATGGCACAACATACAGGCATCAGTTGTGCTGCATTATATATTATCTAATACTACTAATATTAATAAACCCCCAAGAGATGTTTTTTTAATGTGTTCATTAATAAAATTGCCTTTTCTGTTGTGTGCAATAAATGTAATGTGTGCTTTCAAGTCAATGTTGACTCCTGGCAACCCAGCAGCTCCTGAGTTTTCTGGTAGTGTGACCAGAAGTAGATTGTCAGGCCTTTCTTCTGAGGCAATAGAGGGTTAAGTGACTTGCCCAAGGCTACAAGGAGTGCTAGTGGGAACTGAAACCTGGTCTCTGTTACCAAGCCAGTGCTCTAACCACCATGCTAGTCCTTTGTATGTGGCACCAAATATATATGTTTGTTTCAGTACTATATGTATTTTATAAAAGACCGATTTGCTTGCTAAGCCTTTTAAAAATAGATGTGCAGTTTTTAAACTAGTGGACTTAAGATGTCAGTGTCCCCACCCAAGTGACCTCTTACAGTATGCAAAAAAAATGCATATTTAAATTATTTAAAATTAAATATATTTACAAAATTGCTTACCATTGCCTGACAAAAAAAAACTGATGTGGCACCTGGCATGAGGTGATTTCCCAACTAACTCATCTCTTCTCCCCTTTCCACAAAAAAAAAAAAAAAAAGTGGAAAAAGCATACAGAGCATGGCTCATGGCATTTTCAAATCCTAGTTTCGTGTGCATGTACCCACGCCTCTCTTTGCATCTGCACTGCCTGTGTGTATCTCTCACCCACACATTAAGACTCTAGAACTCTGCCTGCCTCTTGGAACCTGTGCATGAATGGGGAAAGTGTAGTTACTCACCTGTAACAGATGTTTTCTAGAGACAGCAGGAAACAGTCCTCACATATGGGTGACATCAACGGAGCCCCTGTGGAAGCATCGCCCCAGCTTTCAGAGAAAGCCTTTGGGAGATGCCACCACACATGCATGTTCCCCTTCCCACCCAAGGATACCATCTTACTCAGACGACATAGCTAGAGCCAACAAAAGAAGATGGCAAAAATTGTACAGCAACTCCAAGGAGAGGAGGGAGGATTGTGAGGACTGATTCCTGCTGTCCCTGGAGAAAGCACAGTTACTTACCTGTAACAGGTGATCTCTGGGAACAGCAGGAATAAGTCTTCACATATGGGTATGTCGGTACCGACGGAGCCTGCGCGGGAACGCTCCCCAGCGTCCAATGAGACAATGGTGCAGAGATGAGGGGTTCGGATTTGTTAGGAACTGGGGAACATTCTGGGGAAAGGAGGGGCTCTTCCGAAGGGATGGGCTTCACCTTAACCGGGATGGAACCAGGCTGCTGGCATTAACCTTTAAAAAGGAGATAGAGCAGCTTTTAAACTAGATAATAGGGGAAAGCCGACAGTCGCCCAAGAGCGCATGGTTCGGAAGAATGTATCCTTGAAGGATACTACAAAAAGCAGAGAGGTTCCAAAAAAGAGTAAAGTAGCCCAAATGCCCTCGAGTATGGAGCAGACAGAACTTAAAGATCCCAAATTACCCATGTCTACCAATAGCCAAATTAATATGAATAAAATACAGTCTCTAAAATGCTTGTATGCAAATGCTAGAAGTCTACAAAACAAGATGGGAGAGTTAGAATATATAGCACTAAACGAGAGGTTAGATATGATTGGAATATCAGAGACATGGTGGAAGGAGGACAACCAGTGGGACACTGTGATACCTGGGTACAAACTATATCGAAATGATAGAGCTGATCAAATTGGTGGAGGGGTTGCGCTCTATGTTAGAGAGGGCATTGAGTCAGAAAGGATTAAAGTTTTGCAAGAAACAAAATTTGCTGTAGAATCTCTATGGATTGAAATTCCATGTAAAAAGGGGAAGGCGATGGCAGTGGGGGTGTACTATCGTCCGCCTGGCCAGAATGAACAAATGGATGATGAAATGCTCAAAGAAATCAAGGAAGCTAGCAAAAGTTACAGTGCAGTAATAATAATGGGTGATTTCAATTACCCCGGCATCGACTGGGTCAGTGTCACAATAGGACATGCTAGGGAGATAAAGTTCCTAGATGAAATAAATGACTGCTTCTTGGAGCAGCTGGTTCATGAACCGACCAGAGGGGAAGCAATATTAGACCTAGTCCTTAGTGGAACACCAGATGTAGTGCAAGAGATAAGGGTGTTGGGGCCACTTGGCAATAGTGATCATAGCATGATCGCCTTTGATTTAATTAGTGGAGGAGGGATAGTAAGGAAATCCACAGTACTACCCTTTAACTTTCGAAAGGGAGACTATGATAGAATGAGGAAAACAGTTAAGAAAAAACTAAAAGGAGCAGTTGCAAAGGTTAAAGACGTACATCAAGCTTGGGTGTTGTTGAAAAATACTATCTTGGAAGCCCAGACCAGCTGTATTCCACGCTTTAAGAAAAGTGGAAGGAAGTCCAAAAAATTGCCAGCATGGTTTAAAGCTGAGGTCAGAGAGGCTGTTGTTGCCAAAAAAGCATCTTTCAAGAAATGGAAAAAAGAGCCAAATGATGAAACCTGGGAACAGCACAAGCACTGGCAAGTCAAATGCAAGGCATTGATAAGGCAGGCAAAGAGAGAATTTGAGAAGAAGCTTGCTGCGGAAGCAAAAACGCGAAAGACCTTTTCAAGTACATTCGTAGCAAAAAACCCGTGAGAGAGTCAGTTGGTCCATTAGATGATAAAGGGGTTAAAGGAGCACTAAGAGGCGACAAGGCGATAGCGGAGAGACTGAATGAATTCTTTGCTTCGGTCTTTACTGAGGAAGATGTAGGGATGTTACCCACGACTGAAGTGGTATTTAAAGGTGTGGAAGAATTGAAGGAAATATCGATACATCGGGAAGATGTCCTACAACTATTAGATAAACTGAAGAGTAGCAAATCACCTGGGCCGGATGGTATACATCCAAGGGTGTTGAAAGAACTGAAATTTGAGATTGCAGACCTGCTATCAGTAATCTGTGAACTATCATTAAAATCATCTCTAATACCTGAGGATTGGAGGATCGCCAATGTAACACCAATTTTTAAAAAGGGTTCGAGGGGTGATCCGGGAAACTACAGACCGGTGAGCCTGACATCAGTACCGGGAAAAATGGTAGAAACCATCATAAAGAATAAAATTACTCAGCATATAGATAGTCATGACCTAATGGGAGACAGCCAACATGGCTTTAGACAAGGAAGATCTTGTCTTACTAATCTGTTATGTTTTTTTGAAGGAGTGAATAAACAGGTGGACAAAGGTGAGTCGGTTGATATTGTGTATCTGGACTTTCAGAAAGCCTTTGACAAGGTCCCTCATGAGAGACTTTTGGCAAAACTAAAGAGTCATGGGATAGGAGGCAGTGTACTACTGTGGATCAGGAACTGGTTAAAAGATAGAAAGCAGAGGGTAGGGCTAAATGGCCAATTTTCCCAATGGAGAAAGGTGAATAGTGGTGTACCCCAGGGATCTGTGCTGGGTCCGCTGCTTTTTGACATATTCATAAATGACCTGGAAAGTGGAATAACGAGTGAGGTTATCAAATTTGCTGATGACACAAAACTATTTAAAGTTGTTAAAACCCAGGAGGATTGTGGAAAATTGCAAGAGGATCTTGATAAATTGGAAGACTGGGCATCAAAATGGCAGATGAAATTTAATGTGGAGAAGTGCAAGGTTATGCACCTAGGGAAGAACAACCCAAACTATGGTTACACGATGCAAGGTTCCACATTAGGAACCACCACCCAAGAAAAAGATTTAGGCGTCCTTGTGGATACCATGTTAAAACCCTCGGCCCAGTGTGCAGCGGCGGCCAAGAGAGCAAATAGAATGCTAGGTATGATAAGGAAAGGAATGGAAAATAAAACAAAAGATATTATAATGCCTCTATATCGTTCCATGGTGAGACCGCACCTTGAATATTGTGTGCAATTCTGGTCGCCATATCTTAAAAAGGATATAGCAATTTTAGAAAAGGTTCAGAGAAGAGCCACCAAAATGGTAAAGGGGATGGAAGGCTACTCCTATGAAGAAAGGCTAAAAAGATTGGGGCTCTTTAACCTGGAAAAGAGACGGCTGAGGGGAGATATGATAGAAGTCTATAAATTAATGAACGGAGTGGAACGGGTAAACGTAGATCGATTGTTTACCTTATCAGAATATAGAAAGACTAGGGGACATGCAATGAAGCTACAGGGTAAACTATTTAAGACTAATAAAAGAAAATATTTTTTCACTCAACGTGTAATCAAACTCTGGAATTTGTTACCGGAGGATGTAGTAAAGGCTGTTAGTGTAGCTGGGTTTAAAAAAGGTTTGGACAAGTTCCTGGAGGAAAGGTCCATAAACCATTATTAAGAAGGGACCCAGGATATCAATGCTTGAACCAATACAAGCATTGTGGAACCTGTGTCCCTTGGGGAAACTGCTAGGTACGTATGACCTAGATTGGCCACTGTTGGAAACAGAATACTGGGCTTGATGGACCTTGGTCTGACCCAGTATGGCATATCTTATGTTCTTATGCTTTTGGGAGCATCCCTCAGCACCTGCATGCTGCCTTCCCGCCTTTCCAACTGTCTCTCCTCAGTTGAGTTTTATAGCTGAGACAAAGAGAGAGAAAGAGGAAAGGAAGATAGATAGAGAGATACAACTCCTAGGAGAGGTGGGTGGGTTGTGAAGACTTATTCCTGCTGTTCCCAGAGATCACCTGTTACAGGTAAGTAACTGTGCTATCTCCAGGAACAAGCAGGAATGAGTCTTCACATATGGGGACTCCCAAGCTGAGATGCCTGGAGCCCTTGCATGTTGGGGATTGAAACATGCTACACCTCATATGGCCAGGCATCCTGAGGCTGGAGGGTAGGAGTTGAAAAGAGAAGAGCTGCAGAACAGCTAACGTGAGATAGGACTACAGGCAAGGAGTCCTTGTATGTATGATAATTATCATGAAATATATTGAAATAAACAATTGCAATAGAAACCTCGCCTACTGGATTGCAGGAAGTAGAGAGGATGATGGAGTCTACTGGGGATCCAGTAGAGGAATCTTGAAAGTGACCTCACTGAAGTGAAGGTGAAGGTCAAAATCTGGAAGTGACAGGTGACCCCAGGATTTAACTGGGGTAGTACAAAAACGGTAGGTCTTTAGTGGGAAGCTTTATGGAAAAAAAAGCTGAAAAACTCTTTTGGCTACAGAATTATTCACAGTGAGGAGCAAAAGAGGAAGACTGACCGATTTGGACAAAATCTGGCCTAGTCCTTGAGGGAAGAAAGGATATAGAAAAAAATCCCGTATTCCCAAAAAGGACAGGTGTCTGAGGAGTTGAAAACTCAGATCTACTGAAGATCCACCATGTCTTTCCTAACTGGTGAGAGGTAGGAAGATATTGGAGCATGGAGCTTCAGGGATACTTAACCTAGGGTTATGGTAGGAGCTGTCAGTACCACAGCAGTGGTTGTGTGCATAATATCTCAAAAATACTGTGGAACAGCATAAACATGGACAAAAACCACTGTCTAGAACATATAGGAAGGGAAACCCTTTATGAGCATAGACAGTTAGGGAGATAAGTATGTAATACATGTATCTCAACAGATACACACACACACACACATATATATATATATTGAGATCTAGAGGGCATAACATATGCACACTTAGCTGACAGAGATCTCTATAGAGGTGTGTGTGTGTATACATATATATATATATATATATATGAATATATAGGTTTAAAGATAGATTCCTGCAATTAAGCAGACAGAGCTATGCACATTAGGACGTTCACATGGAGATGTGAAGAGGAAAGATTCTTCTAAGAACAAGAAGGTGGAACCTACTTGAGAAGATATATAGAAAATCTATTCCTCAAGGTTATAATGGTGCAAGAATGCTATCCAGTGAAATAACCCAGATGGTTACGTGAAAGAACAGAGGATAATATCAGTCTGACATTGTAGCCTAATGGCTCCGAAGAAAAATGGTCAGGACCCAAACAGGTTAGACACCAGGACTTGGAGTCTAAAAATAGTACTGCACTGCCACAGTTAAGGCACTTCTTAGGAAAAGAAGGTGGCAGCTCCATAATGGAGAGGCCTTAAAGGCCCAAAAGTTTAAAACTGAAACCGAGGGAAAAAAAATTTCCTGGATTAAGAAAAAGAAAAAACACCGGCGATACCGGTGGAGCCAGCCGCGACCACAAGAAAACAAGAATTAAAGAAAAATATTTTCTGCTGTGACAGGAGGACGTCCTGCCAGCTCCGCGGAAAAACGAAAACTGAGGAGAGACAGTTGGAAAGGCGGGAAGGCAGCATGGAGACGCTGAGGGATGCTCCCAAAAGCTTTCTGATTAGACGCTGGGGAGCGTTCCCGCGCAGGCTCCGTCGGTACTGACGTACCCATATGTGAAGACTCATTCCTGCTTGTTCCTGGAGATCATCTGTTTCAAGTGTTCTCCAGGAAAAAGCAGAAGTCAGTCCTCACATATGGGACTCCCTAGCTACAGGCTATGGAGAACCTGTAGAAAAACCACGGCCCAGCCATGAGCAGCCGCAAGCAAAACTGAGGAAAGATTCTGAGGACCCCAGTGTGCTGGGAGAACCATGGCTCCGGTAGCCTGAACAAGAAGGGTCGGAAGGCAGGAGCTGCCTAAACTCCAAACCAATTACAGAGTACGGCTTGGATGAAGGCACTGTCCCGTCAGGACTCCCTCTTCAGGCAGTAGAGAGCTGCAAAGGAGTGAACTGAGGACCAGGTGGCAGCACGGCAGATGTCTGCCATAGGGACAGAGCGTAGGCTTGCAACCAAGGTTGCCATAGCCTTGACGTTGTGTGCCATGACCTGGTGTTCCAATGAGAGCCCAGGCGATTCAGTCTGCCATCCAGGTGGACAGAGTCCACTTAGTCACAGCCTCCCCCCAGTCGACTGGGGTCATATGAAACAAAAAGCTGTGGGGCTTTGCAGTGGCCCTGGGTATGCAGCAGGTGGAAGGACAGGGCTCTTTTACAGTCCAGAGTATGGAGAATGGCCGCTGCCTTGTCGGCGTGGGGCTGTGGAAAGAAGGTAGGTAGTACCACCTCCTGGTTGAGGTGGAAGGCAGATACCACCTTCAAAAGGAATTTTGGGTGGGTGCGAAGCACGACCCTGTTCTTGTAGAACCTAGCGTAAGGTGGCTCTGCCACCAAGGCCTGAAGCTTGCTGACTCTGCAGGCAGAGGTGAGTGCCGCTAAGAAGACAACCTTCCAAGATAGACAAAGAATCTCTGCAGTGCACGCCGATCCCATGGTCAGACCACTACCTGATTAAGTTTAATCTTAAACACACTGACTCAAATAACCAAAGCAGCCAGCAAAAACCCCCACCCCCCAGATTTAAAAACTTTAATGCAGAAGATTTCCTAGATCAAACAATCCCTTACCTCTCCTCATCACCTTCCAACCTTGATGAGGCTATTACATCTTGGCATAAAACAATCTCAAAAGCAGCTGCATTTAATCAACCAAACAAGAAGAAAACCCGTCCCAGAACTGGCGATGCCCCTTGGTTCAACAATACTTTAAACGTTATGAAAAGAACACTCATGAAAATTGAATTAAAGTGGCGCAAAACTAAATCCACATCATACAATGAACTATATCATACCTATCTCAAAAATTACAAAAACGCCACAGACAGCGCCAAAAAAACCTTCCACTCAACTGTCCTAAACAAATCTATAAACAGACCAAGGGAACTATTCTCCATTGTCCAAAACCTAACTAAAAACACATACAACTCCAGTCATGAAGCCGACAATATATCTCCCCTAACCTTAGCAAATCACTACATAAATAAATCAAAAATAAAGAATATCCCACCAATTACACAAGCCATATCCTACCAACCTCTACCAGATTCTTGGAATAAATTCTACCCCATAACTAAAGAGACCCTTAAGAATATAATGTCGAACTTAAATACTACAACTTCTCACCTTGATCCCTGCCCCATAACTTGGATAAAGAACACCCTTCCAACATTATCCCCTTTCATTCTACCACTAATTAATCTCTCACTAAATCAAGGCTACCTCCCGCCCATTCTAAAACATGCACAAATCAGACCCATATTAAAAAACAATACTCTGGACAAAACCTCACCAAATTCATATAGACCCATTTCTAGTATACCTTTTATGGCCAAACTCATAGAAAAAGTAGTTCAAACACAAACACAGGAACACTGACACATCAGCTCCCCTTGATGACCAACAATATGGCTTTCGCCCTGGCCATTATTTTATTTATTTAGTATACATTTGTATACCGCTACTTCCAGCGATCAGCAGCGGTTTTGATTACAGATTGGAAATTGTCAAAATCATGACAGGAAATTTTTGAGGTATAAACACATTGATTAGACAGGAAAGCACAGCACACAGAGAACTATTTTACAGGGAACATGGGCTATGGAGGGTTAAGTGGCTTGCCCAAGACCACAAGGAGCACCTGTGGGACTAGAAACCCCAGTCCTTCCGGTCCAAGGTTGCTGTCCTCTAGTGGGATTTGAACCCCCGACCTTCCAGCCCAAAGTACCTTGCCCCAACCACTAGGCCACTCCTCCACTCCATGGGGTAGACACACTTTTAACTGTACTCCTAGACACACTAGCGACCTCATTTGGAGTATGGTGTGCAGTTCTGGAGACCGCACCTTCAAAAGGATGTGAACAGGATGGAGTCGGTACAGAGGGTGGCTACTAAAATGATTAATGGGCTTCATTATAAAGCATATGAGGACAGACTGAAGGATCTTAATATGTACACCTTAGAGGAAAGGCGGGATAGAGGTGATATGATTGAGATGTTTAAATACCTCCGTGGCATAAATGTTCAGGGAGAGAGCCTCTTTCAATTGAAAGCAAGTTCTGCTACGAGGGGACATGGGATGAGGGTGAAGGGAGATAGATTCAGGAGTGATATGCGGAAATATTTCTTTACGGAAAGAGTAGTGGATCCATGGAATAGTCTCCCAGTGGAGGTGGTAGAGATGAGGACAGTAACTGAATTCAAAAAAGCATGGGACCAACACAGAGGATCTCTAAAGGTAAAAAGTGGACTGTTGTAGTTGTTTTTATGGAAGGACAGACTAGATAGGCCATGTGGTCTTTTTCTGTCGTCATGTTTCTATGTTTCTACTAGTAAGAGGAATAGACAGCCCTAAAAATGCATTCCTACTACTTTTTCTAGACATCTCTGCAGCATTTGACAGTGTTCACCATACACTAATGCTCAATAGGCTCAGACAAATAGGTGCCAACTCAATAGTTCTTAAATGGTTCACGTCGTATCTATCCAACAGAACCCAAACCGTCAGGATAAACACTCAAACCTCTAACACATACAAACAGGAAATAGGCCTCCCCCAAGGATCTGCCCTCTCTGCACTCCTATTTAATATATATATACAACCAATTTGCAACATCTTTAAAAAATTCAAAATCCATTATCACATATACGCGGACGACATCATGTTATACATTCCTTTCACAATCCCAATGCTTCCACTTCAACTATTAACAGATTGTTTCAAGGAACTAGCAACTTGGCTAGAAGACCACAACCTTTATATTAAGCATTCCAAAACGGACATACTGATTGTAACAAAAAACAAATCCTACACCCCCCCTACCCACATTACACTTCAGAAACATGACATCCACATAAAAAAACGAAATAAAATACCTAGGGGCGATACTAGATACACACCTTAGTATGAACACCCACATAAGAAACACAACCAAGAAAATATACTTTAAACTCAAAGTATTAAAACAATTATGCCCTCTAGTACACCTGCAAGACTTCCTGAGCATCATTCAAGCCATTATCACACATTTTGACTTTGCCAACCTCTCTCTACTAGGCACAACTAACCAAAACATCAAAAGGCTCCAATTGGCCCAAAACGCTGCATGCAGCCAGAACTATAATGAAGGTACACCCTTTTGAGCACATATCACCCAATCTAGCCAAACTACACTGGCTCCCTATTCAATGTAAAATAAACTATAAATTAATAACCACCTTTAAAGCATTAAACAACACTGCCCCAGCTACCCTAAATAAACTAATCACTAAAGACACAGCCCACTCCGCACATAGAAGAGGCAATGCTAATAAAATAAGGATTCCACAAGAATTTACAAAGACCAAAAAAACAACCAATAAAAAAAGCATTCTCCCATGCAGCACCTATACTCTGGAACTCACTACCAGACGAAATCAGAGCCTTAACCGACCTTAAAGACCTACGCAAAACCTTAAAAACATACCTCTTTATCTCCCACTAAGGTCCACTGGCAAATTCTCAACACCAAAATGAAAAGGGATAATCTATATAACACATAGAAACTAACACCACAATTGCCTTATGATATTATGACCTTTGACACCGTCTATGATGTTTTATATATCTACCTTTACTGCTGAACTCATTTTTGCTAACTGTACATAGTTAAATGTACATAGTTCTCCAAAGTTTAAAAGTTTAATTGTTAATGTACATAATTCATGCAATGTTCAATGTAAAAACAGAAATGTCTTTCTGTCCCCTTAACTGTTATATGTAAACCGCACCTGATCACCAGAAGGTTGCGGTATATAAAAGTTTGTTAAATAAATAAATGGCAGGTAGCAAAGGGTTCGAAAGGCAGCTTGGTAAGCTGCGTCAGAACCACATTGAGATCTCATTCCGCCAGAGGCAGCCGGATGGGAGGCTTAGAGGGCAGCAACCATGAATTGGGTAACGAAGGGCTGCACTGAGAGGTTTGCCCTCTATGGAGTGATGGTGTGCAGAGAGCGTGCTCAGGTGTACCCTGAATGAGTTGGGCTTGAGACCGGTCTGTGAGAGGTGGAGCAAGTACTGCAGCACTGTGTGTACCTGGCAGGAGAATGGGTCAACCCGTTGCCCTGCACACCATACTAAGAATCTGCACCACTTGAAGGCATAGGCTCGTCTCGTGGAGTTCTTATGAGAGGCCAGGAGGACTTCCAACTCCCTGGGGAGGATGAAGGGCGCTAGGGTAACAAGTTCAGCAGCCATCCTGTTAGCAGTAGGGACCCCAGGTTGGGGGTGGAGAAGTGAGCCGTCCTCCTGGGTCAGTAGTCCTGGGGAACACCCCAGAGGGACCGGGAACTCCGTCAAGAGGCGGAGCAACAGGGGAAACCAAGGCTGTCTGGGTCACTGCGGGGCCACCACATCATGGAAGCCATGTCCTGCAGGACCTTGAAGAGGGTCGAGGTGATTAGTGACATGGGAGGAAAGGCATACAGAAGGCCCTCTGACTACAAGATGAGGAAGGCGTCTGCCGCTATTCGGGACAGGTGCGGTTGGGGACAGCAGAAGCAAGGCAGCTGAGCATTGGCCGGGCTAGCAAAGAGGTCCAAACTCGGGGTTCCCCATAGTCTGAATAGCTGCTGTGCCACCCTGGGATATAGGTGCCACTTGTGTGGCTGGAGGACCCTGCTCAATCTGTCCACTGGGGCATTGCCCTGGCCCAGAGGGAATACCACTCTGAGGAGCATTCCCTAGCTGATCGCATATGAGCAGAGGACTACTGCCTCCTGGTAGAGGTGGTAAGAGCCTTTGCCCCCTTGTTTGTTCAGGTAGAACATTGTGATCTGGTTGTCCTTTTGGACCAGCATCGACTGGTGTTGTAGGCGGTGTTGAAACACCCTGATCGCCAGAAAAATGGCTGAGCTCCAGCAGGTTGATCTGCTGCCAGAGCTCCGAGAGACCAATTGCCCTGCGTGCGCAGTTCTTCGCAGTGGGCACCCCAGCCCATTAGGGAGGCGTCCATAATGAGGACCCTCTGTGGATTTGAGTATTGAAAGGGCATGCCCTTCTGCAGGTGCTGTGTATCTTGCCATCAACTGAGTGACTCTGCTAGTTGCCGGGACACCAAGAGCCTGGCCCAGAGCCCGCCCGTTGCTTCAGTCCACTGTGAGCAGAGGCACCACTGAGCTGTCTGCATGTGGAGGCAGGCGCTGGGGACTACATGGACTGTGGAAGCCATGTGGCCTAGCCGGCGGAGCATGGACCGTGCCGACACAGCATAATGGAGCTGCACCTCGGTCGCCAGGGCTCTGAGGCGATCCGCTCTATCCAGTGGGAGGAAGGCCCTGACTTGGAGGGTGTCCAGACAAGCCCCTATGAACTCCAGGTCTTGTGTTCCAGTGAGGTGGGATTTGGGGTGGTTAATCACGAGCCCCAGATGTTGTAGGACCTTTATTTATTTATTTAACCTTTTTTATATACCGTCTTTCTACAAATCAAGACGGTTTACATAAAACATTTCGTGGCAGTATGTTTCAACTGTTTACAAAGAACAAGTTAACATGGATAAATAGGTAAACAATATAATCTAAATGAACAATGAACAACTATTTACAAAGGTATATACAGAGATATCACATGGCTGCATAATAGATAATTGAGAGGGTAGGGGCAGGAAGTGGATGTAAAAGGTAGGTACTAAGGTGGTAGGGAGAAATGTTCGAGGAAAAGATGAGTTTTTAAATGCTTTCGGAACTCAGAGTGGTTTTGACAGTTTTGCAGCTCGTGAGGAAGGGTATTCCATAAAGACGGAGCATAGAGGGAGAAAGCCCTGTTACAGGTAGATTGTTTGGAATGTCTTTTAGTTGATGGGATGGTCAGTTGATATTTGGTAATGGAGCGGCGTGTTCTTGTGTTATTGGGGAAGGGGAGAGGCATGGAGCTGACTCACTGGAGATGATTTTATGTGTAAGGGTAAGCACTTTGAATTTAACTCTGTATTGAATGGGGAGTCAGTGGAGATCATATAGAACTGGTGTGATGTGCGATCGTCTGGGGTTGTTGGTTATGAGCCGCGCTATCGTGTTCTGGGCTAGTTGGAGCGGTTGTATAGTGTTCTTGGGAAGGCCATGATAGATGAGGTTACAATAATCAAGAGAAGGGATTGTGAGGGCCTGACAGACAGAACGGAAAGAGTCAGGGCTTAAAAGAGGTTTGAGGTTCCGGAGGGTACGTAGCTTTGCGTATATTGTATTGGTGGTTCTCTTTATTTGCTCAGTGAGGGAGAGGTTTTGATCAAGGATAATACCAAGATATTTCACTTGGTTTTTTATAGTGAGTGTGAGATCGCCAATAGTAATGGTTGGAGGTGGGGTGTATGAGGTATTGGAAAATACCTGAGGAACCTCAGTTTTTGATTAATTAGGAGGTTGTGCTGGGAGAGCCAAGATTTTAGGCTGGTTAGGCATTCACTTAGTTTAGTAAAGTTAGGGTTAGTAAGGTTAAATGGGGTGAAGCACATCATGTCATCCGCATATAATTGGTACTGAATGCCATAGCTTATGGTGCAGGCCGTGGCCTGTTGCACCGCTGAAGCAGTGTCCCCTTTTACTAGCCAATCATCCAGGTATGGGAAGACGAATGCCCCTTGGAGATAGAGGCAGGCAGCCACCACTGCCAGGCATTTGGTGAAGATTCTTGGTGTGGAGACTAGGCCGAAGGGTAGTCCCTGTACTGGTAGTTGTTGCCCCTGACCATGAACCTTAGGAACTGCCTATGGTTGGATGTGGGTATAAGCATCCTTTAGATCCAAGGAGCATAGCCAATCTCCCTGCTGGAGGAAGGGCAGCAATATTCCAAGGGAGAGCATTTTGAACTTCTCCCGCACCAGGAATGTGTTCAAGTTTCTCAAGTCCAGGATGGGCCTTAGGCCTCCTTTTTGGGACCAGAAAGTACCTGGAGTAGAACCCCTTTCTTTTAGGTGATGTGGCATGGGCTCCACGGCCCTGTCCCTGAGAAGGCCTGCAAGTTCCAGCAGTAGCAGGACCTGATGCAGGGGAATCTTCAGGAGGCTCTCCTGGGACGAAATGGTGTGTGGTCCAGGTGAAGGAAGTAATCTTCCCTGACCACCCAGGAGTCTGTGGTGATGGCAGTCCACTGGTGGGCAAAATGAATCAGGCACCCCCCCAGGTTGGGTAGAAAGGCTATGCTCTGGGAGTCAAAACGGAGCTGGTGTCTGGGGCTTGGGTCATTTAGGTTTGCGTGGGCCCTGGCCTGCTCCCTTGCCCTGATGACCCTGCTGTGGGGTTTGGGGGGGCTTGATATATGGGATAGCCTCAGTAAGGCTGGCCTTTCCAGTGGAAGGGAGGCCTTTTCCCTGGTGGTTTCTTCTTGGTAAGAATGGAGGTCCTCCTGGAGAGTCGGAGTCCTAGTGACATACTCTGTCTTGATTTCCGCTGCCTTGTCCTCCATTGGCTTGCCAAAGAGATTTTCGCTGAGGCAAGGGATGTCAAGGAATTTTTCCTGGACACACTGCTCGAGGTCCGATGTCTGGAGCCAGGTATGGCGTCTGGCACCAATGCCTGCAGAAGCCTTCCTTGCATTAGACTCTAAGCCAGGGGTCTCAAACACGCGGCCCGCGAGAGCATCTTGTGCGGCCCGCGAAGCACCGGCGTGTAAAAAAAAAAAAAAAAAAAAAAAAAGATTCCAAACTTGCCGCCGCCGCCACAGTATTAAGCGTCCCGCGGGCCCCTCTGCCTGGCAGAGTCCTCTCCTCCCTGCAGTATCAGCTCCAAAAGCGGCGGCTTTCAGAGCCGCGAAGAGAGAGAATTTCTCTCGCGCGGTTCTGAAGAGCAGCGAGTGTGTCTTCAGAACCGCAAGAGAGAAACTCTCTCTTTGTGGCTCTGAAAGCCGCCGCTTTTGGAGCGGATGCTGCAGGGAGGAGAGGACTCTGCCAGGCAGAGGGGCCCGCGGGACGCTTAATACTGTGGCAGCAGCAGCAAATATACATTTTTTTAAAATCTACCTTGGCTGATGGTGGGAGGGGGGGTTAGGACTGGTAATGGGCTATGAGGGGGGTAACTGAAAATGGGGTGATAGGGTAACAACACTGAAAATGGGGTGATGGGGTTAGGACTGGTAATGGGCTATGAGGGGTAAGACTGGAAGTGGGCTATGGGGGGTTAGGACTGGTAATGGGCTATGGGGGGGGGCTAGGACTGATAATGGGTTGGGGGGTCTGCTAGGACTGGAAATGGGCTGAGTGGAAGGGGGGCTTGAATTGCAAATGGCTGATGGGGAGGGGGCTTGGAATGGAAATGGGCTGTGAGGGGAGGGAGCTAGCACTGGAAATGGGCTGATGGGGGGGAGCTACGATTGGAAATGGGCTGATGGGGGGCTAGGACTGAAAATGGGCTGATGCAGTGACTAGAAGGGAGGGGGTGCTGTGTGGGACTGGAACTAGACGGGAGCTGATGTTGGGGGAGGATTAGAATGGGATGGAGCTGGGAGAGTGAAATGGAGAGGGGAAAATATTTTGTGTGGGAGGGAAGACAAATCTACAATTGGCCAGGGATCTTTTTTTTTTTTTGTCTTGAAGGACTAGAAAGGGGGGCTGTTTCTTCTGGAGAGAAATCTGCAACTGTGAGTATATACTTCTGGTAATTTTCTAAAAAGAATTCTTTGTATTAAAGCTACTTAATCTGTGAACCCACTGTTTTTTTTTTTTGTTGGATCAGTTAGGGCCTAGTAGCAGCAATTAAAGTTTGAATTTAAAAACCCAGAGGAGAACTTTCTGGTTATATTTCATACCCAGCAGAGAGCTTGTAGTTTAAATTTAATAGACACTCAGGGCCAAGTAACAGCAAAGTACTGTTAGTTTAAATTTCACACACAGAAGAGAGCTTTCTGGTTAAATTTAGAATCCAGCAGAGAGCTTGTAGTTTAAATGTCATAAGAAGTTAGAGCCTAGCAGCAGCAGCTAAGAGCTATAATTTAAATCAAATCAGAATTTAGCTTACCTCAGCAGCACAAGACAGGGTACTGTGTAGCAGCCCTCTTTTAATAGGTGTTATTTCCCTCCCTCCCTCCCCACTCCCACCCTCCCCTGGGATAATCATAGCTTTATAGGTACTTACACATCTTAAAGGACAGGAGGTGCTTTCAGGTGAAGCTCATTACCCAAATCAGTCATACACTAAGGACCTGAGATTAATTTAGCTTCAGGTGAACAAGGTATATTAAACGTATTAGGTACAGTTTTATTGGTATAAATACCCATAGCAACCCCTAGTAAGTAGGAACTTAAAGATCTAGACACAAACTTAAAACGAAGATGCAGACAGCAGTCCAGCAGCGGGATGGGGGCTTTCCAGTCTTTTGCATTGAGTGTCACATGTATGATTTTCTCCCAGTTGGTGAGAGGTCTTACGTGTGCACTAGGTGCAAGGAGCTCTTTGCTCTCAGGGAACAAGTCCGTTCTCTAGAGGCTAAAGTAGCAGACTTGGAAAACATAAGACAGAGAGGTACATAGACGAGACCTACAGGGATATAGTCCTGAAGTCCCACCTCCAGTCTGGCAGCACCCCTGTTGCCATGGAGGAGAGAGATCACGTGACAGGAGAGCATCACCCTGGTGCGGCAGGAAGTGATCCTGTAACTAGGACCTGTCCTCCAGGTGATGTAAAACCCTCTCGCACCGAGGAAGTTTCTCCAGGGCCATGTGCCCATGAGGGAAGGGTTAAGACAGCCGTTATAGTTGGTGATTCGATCATTAGGCATGTAGATAGCTGGGTGGCTGGTAGACGTGAGGATCGCCTGGTAACATGCCTGCCTGGTGCGAAGGTAGCGGACCTCACGTGCCACCTAGATAAGGTCTTAGATAGTGCTGGGGAGGAGTCTGCTGTCTTGGTACATGTCGGTACCAATGACATAGGAAAATGTGGTAGGGAGGTTCTGGAGGCAAAATTTAGGCTTTTAGGTAGGAAGTTGAAATCCAGAACTTCCAGGGTAGCATTCTCCGAAATGCTTCCTGTTCCGCGCGCAGGACCCAAAAGGCAGGCAGAGCTCCGGAGTCTCAATGCGTGGATGAGACAATGGTGCAGAGATGAGGATTTTGCATTTGTTAGGAACTGGGGAACATTCTGGGGAAAGGAGGGGCTCTTCCGAAGGGATGGGCTTCACCTTAACCGGGATGGAACCAGGCTGCTGGCATTAACCTTTAAAAAGGAGATAGAGCAGCTTTTAAACTAGATATTAGGGGAAAGCAGACAGTCGCCCAAGAGCAGATGGTTCGGAAGAATGTATCCTTGAAGGATACTACCAAAAGCAGAGAGGTTCCACAAAAGAGTAAAGTAGCCCAAATGCCCTCAAGTATGGAGCAGAGCTTAAAGATCCCAATTTACCCATGTCTAACAATAGCCAAATTAACATGAACAAAATACATTCTCTAAAATGCTTGTATGCAAATGCTAGAAGTCTAAACAATAAGATGGGAGAGTTAGAATATATAGCACTAAATGAAATGTTAGATATGATTGGAATATCAGAGACATGGTGGAAGGAGGACAACCAGTGGGACACTGTGATACCTGGATACAAACTATATCGTAATGACAGAGCTGATCAAATTGGTGGAGGGGTTGCGCTCTATGTTAGAGAGGGCATTGACTCAGAAAGGATTAAAGTTTTGCAGGAAACAAAATCTGCTGTAGAATCTGTATGGATTGAAATTCCATATAAAAGGGGGAAGGCAATGGCAGTGGGGGTGTACTATCGAGCGCCTGGCCAGAATGACCAAATGGATGATGAAATGCTCAAAGAAATCAAGGAAGCTAACAAACGTTACAGTGCAGTAATAATAATGGGTGATTTCAATTACCCTGGTATCGACTGGGTCAGTGTCACGTTAGGACATGCTAGGGAGATAAAGTTCCTGGATGAAATAAATGACTGCTTCTTGGAGCAGCTGGTTCATGAACCGACCAGAGGGGAAGCCATATTAGACCTAGTCCTTAGTGGAACACCAGATGTAGTGCAAGAGATAAGGGTGTTGGGGCCACTTGGCAATAGTGATCATAGCATGATCGCCTTTGATTTAATTAGTGGAGGAGTGATAGTAAGGAAATCCACAGTACTAACCTTTTAACTTTCGAAAGGGAGACTATGATAAAATGAGGAAAACAGTTAAGAAAAAACTAAAAGGAGCAGTTGCAAAGGTTAAAGATGTACATCAAGCTTGGGTGTTGTTGAAAAATACTATCTTAGAAGCCCAGACCAGCTGTATTCCACGCTTTAAGAAAAGTGGAAGGAAGTCCAAAAAACTGCCAGCATGGTTTAAAGGTGAGGTCAGAGAGGCTGTTTTCAAAAAAGCATCTTTCAGGAAATGGAAAAAAGAGCCAAACGACGAAACCTGGAAACAGCACAAGCACTGGCAAGTCAAATGCAAGGCATTGATAAAGCAGGCAAAGAGAGAATTTGAGAAGAAGCTTGCTGCGGAAGCAAAAACGCGAAATAAAGGTCAAGTACATTCGTAGCAAAAAACCTGTGAGTCAGTTGGTCCATTAGATGATAAAGGGGTTAAAGGAGCACTAAGAGGCAACAAGGCGATAGCGGAGAGACTGAATGAATTCTTTGCTTCGGTCTTTCCTGAGGAAGATGTAGGGATGTTACCCATGACAGAAGTGGTATTTAAAGGTGTGGAAGAATTGAAGGAAATATCGATACATCGGGAAGATGTCTTACAACTATTAGATAAACTGAAGAGTAGCAAATCACCTGGGCCGGATGGTATACATCCAAGGGTGTTGAAAGAACTGAAATATGAGATTGCAGACCTGCTATCAGTAATCTGTGAACTATCATTAAAATCATCTCTAATACCTGAAGATTGGAGGATCGCCAATGTAACACCAATTTTTAAAAAGGGTTCCAGGGGTGATCCGGGAAACTACAGACCGGTGAGCCTGACGTCAGTACCGGGAAAAATGGTAGAAACCATCATAAAGAATACAATTATTCAGCATGTAGATAGTCACAACCTAATGGGAGACAGCCAACATGGCTTTAGTAAGACAAGATCTTCCTTGTCTAATCTGTTTGTTTTTTTTTGAAGGAGTGAATAAACAGGTGGACAAAGGTGAGTCGGTTGATATTGTGTATCTGGACTTTCAGAAAGCCTTTGAGAAGGTCCCTCATCAGAGACTTTTGGCAAAACTAAAGAGTCATGGGATAGGAGGCAGTGTACTATTGTGGATCAGGAACGGGTTAAAAGATAGAAAGCAGAGGGTAGGGCTAAATGGCCAATTTTCCCAATGGAGAAAGGTGAATAGTGGTGTACCCCAAGAATCTGTGCTCGGTCCGCTGCTTTTTGACATATTCATAAATGACCTGGAAAGTGGAATAACGAGTGAGGTTATCAAATTTGCAGATGACACAAAACTATTTAAAGTTGTTAAAACCGAAGAGGATTGTGAAAAATTGCAAGAGGATCTTGATAAATTGGAAGACTGGGCATCAAAATGGCAGATGAAATTTAATGTGGACAAGTGCAAGGTTATGCACCTAGGGAAGAACAACCCAAACTATGGTTACACGATGCAAGGTTCCACATTAGGAACCACCACCCAGGAAAAAGATTTAGGCGTCATTGTGGATACCATGTTAAAACCCTCGGCCCAGTGTGCAGCGGCGGCCAAGAGAGCAAATAGAACATAGTAACATAGTAGTTGACGGCAGATAAAGACCAGCATGGTCCATCCAGTCTGCCCAGCGAGATGGCAAGAGTAGGTGCACCTGTCGCTCCGCGCAGGCCACCCCTCTCCATATCCTTGTTCAGGGGTAAACCCACCACTCCATATAGGACACCCCTATTTGTTGAGACGTTATATGGTTCGGAAGTTAGATGGTACCGTTTATTTATTTATTTTTTTCCTATTTCTGTAAAGGGATCCTCTGTGTTTGTCCCATGCCTTTTTGAATTCCGTCACCGTGTTCGCCCCTACCACTTCCATCGGGAGGGCATTCCAAGCATCCACCACCCTTTCAGTGAAAAAATATTTCCTGACATTGCCTTTCAATTTACCCCCTTGCAGTTTCATGTTATGCCCTCTAGTTTTACAGGTTCCCCGTCTCTGGAAGAGGTTTGTTTGTTCATCATTTCTCTTTAAGTATTTAAAGGTCTGAATCATATCTCCCCTGTGCCTCCTTTCCTCCAAGGTATACATATTTAGGTCTTCAAGTCTCTTCTCATAAGGCTTCTGACGCAGGCTCCAAATCATTTTGGTCGCCTTCCTCTGAACAGTCTCCAGTCCTTTTACATCCTTTGCAAGATATGGTCTCCAAAACTGAACGCAGTATTCCAAGTGAGGCCTCACCAGTGACCTATACAGTGGCATAAGTACCTCTTCTTTTCTGCTGGTAATCCCTCTTTGTATGCAGCCCAACATCCTCCTGGCTTTTGCCACCGCCTTGTCGCACTGTTTTGCCACCTTGAGATCAGCAGAGATAATCACACCAAGGTCTTTTTCCTGAACTGTGCATACCAACCTTTCTCCCCCTATCTTGTACATTTCTCTTGGATTTCTGCTACCCAAGTGCATGACACTGCACTTTTTTGCATTAACTCGTAGTTGCCAAGCTTTAGACCAGTCTTCCAGCTTTTGTAGATCTTTCTTTATGTTAACCACTCCCTCAGGGGAGTCCACTCTGTTGCAAATTTTTGTGTCGTCTGCAAAAAGACAGACTTTTCCATTCAGTCCTTCAGCAATATCACTCACAAATACATTGAACAGTGCCGGGCCCAGGACCGAACCCTGGGGCACCCCGCTAATCACCTTCCTCTCATCCGAGTGAGCTCCATGTACAATCACCTTCTGTCGTCTGTCAGTCAGCCAATTTCTAATCCAGTTTACCATCTTGGGACCCATCCCCAAGCTACTGAGTTTGTTGATAAGCCTCCTATGAGGAACAGTATCAAAGGCTTTGCTGAAATCCAGGTAGATGACATCCACTGCATGCCCCTGATCTAGTTCCCTCGTCACGCAGTCAAAGAACTCGATCAGATTTGTCTGGCAAGATCGTCCTTCGGTAAAACCATGTTGCCTCGGGTCTTGCAAGCTGTTGGTTTTCAGAAAGTTCACTATTCGCTCTTTCAGGAGCGCCTCCATTACTTTTCCTGCCACCGAGGTAAGGCTCACGGGTCTGTAGTTTGACACTTCTTCCCTGTCACCACTTTTGTGTAGAGGTACGACATCAGCCATTCTCCAGTCCTGAGGAACCTCTCCTGTTTCCAAGGATCTGTTGAAGACATCCTTTAACGGTCCTGCAAGAACCTCTCTGAGCTCTTTCAGTATCCTGGGATGTATCCCATCCGGTCCCATGGCTTTGTCCACTTTCAGTTTAGCAAGTTGTTCTAACACCTCCTCTGCTGTGAATGGTGTGGTATCCACTTCATTCCCATTCCTATACTTGGGAGTCACAGCTGGTCCATCCCCAGGATCCTCTTTAGTAAACACAGAGCAGAAGTAATTGTTTAGCAATTTTGCTTTTTCAGTGTCACTTTCCACGAGTCCTTTCCCAGCACTTCTGAGTCCTGCAATTCCAACTCTGATCTTTTTCCTTTCCCGAATATACCTGAAGAAATTTTTGTTGCCACCCTTAACATCTTTAGCCATTTTTTCCTCTGCCTTTGATTTTGCTATCCTTATTTCTCGTTTTGTCTCTTTGAGTTTGATCCTGTATTCATTTCTGTGTTCTTCGGTCTGCAAGCTTTTGAATTTTGCAAAAGTTGTGTTTTTTGCCTTTATATGAGCAGCCACCTCTTTGGAAAACCAAATAGGTTTCCTTCTCCTCTTGCTTTTATTTACTTTTCTTACATATTTATCTGTTGCTCCTTTCAATGCCTCCTTTAGTTTAGCCCATTGCAATTCCACTTCCTTTATCTCTTCCCACCCCGTCATCTCCTCCTTTACATACTCTGCCATTTGATTGAAGTTAGTGTATTTGAAGTTTAGGACTCTGAGCTTGCTATGATTGGCCTGTGCCATGGCTTTTATTTCAAACCACACCGTGTGATGGTCGCTGTTGCTCACAGGGGCACTCACGCAGACATTTGACACACTATCACCGTTGGTGAGCACTACATCCAGCGTTGAGCTTTCCCTGGTTGGTTCCATCACCATTTGTCTAAATAATGCATCTTGGAGAGCATCCACAATTCTTTTGCTTCTTTCCAGATGTGCAGAAGGAGTAATCCAATCCACATCAGGTAGATTAAAGTCACCCAATATGATTGCTTCCCCCTTTGATGCTATCTTGGCAATATCTCTAATCAATTCATTGTCTCTCTCTTCAATTTGAGTCGGAGGTCTATAGACTACAGCAATATGGATGACAGTGCCATCTCCTCTCTCCAACGCAATCCAGAGCGCTTCTTCTTTTCCCCATGTCCCCTGCATTTCAGTAGCTTTAATATTGCTTTTGACATACAAGGCTACTCCTCCTCCTTTTCCATTTTCTCGGTCCCTCCTGAATAGATTATAGCCAGCTATGGCTATATCCCAATCATGTGATTCATTAAACCATGTTTCTGTAATGGCCACAATGTCCAAGTCTGTTTCTGCCGTTAGGGCTTCCAGGTCTGGAATTTTGTTGGCTAAGCTTCGAGCATTTGTGCTCATTGCTTTCCAGCACTTTCCTGGCTTGTGTGTATTTTGCATTGATTTTGTTCTGCCCACTTCCTCCCACATGTTTTTGATGTGTGGTTTAAAAGTGTGGCTGTTTCTGATGTTGTTCTGCTTTTGTTGGGGGTGGCATGCAGATGTTGACCTTCCACATCCGTCACCCCCTTTTCCTAGTTTAAATGCATGTCCACATACTGCCTGAATTTTTCACTTAGGATTCTTTTCCCTGTGGAAGAGAGATGTAGTCCATCAGCACAGTATAGTCTCTTGTTGATCCATCTGTTGTCCCAGTTGCCAATAAATCCGAATCCTTCTTCTCTGCACCAGGTCTGGAGCCATGTATTAAAGCTGTTAATGCGATGCAGTCTTTTTGTCCCCTTACCAAGAAAGCACAGTTACTTACCTGTAACAGGTGATCTCTGGGAACAGCAGGAATTAGTCCTCACATATGGGTACGTCGGTACCGACGGAGCCCGTGCGGGAAAGCTCCCCAGCTTCTTAGAATAGAAGCTTTTGGGACCTCCCACTGCACATGCGCACTGCCTTCCCGCCTTCCTGAACAGCTCTCCTCAGTTTCGAGTTTATAGCTGAGTCAACAGAGAGAGGACAGGAAGATAGATAGATAAAAGATACAACTCCTAGGGGAGGTGGGTGGGTTGTGAGGACTAATTCCTGCTGTTCCCAGAGATCACCTGTTACAGGTAAGTAACTGTGCTATCTCCAGGAACAAGCAGGAATAAGTCCTCACATATGGGGACTCCCTAGCTTAGATGCATGGGATCCCCTGTAAAGGTTCGCCATCTTCGTATGGATCTCAGGCATCCATTCTGGGAAGGTGGGCAGGAGTTGTTTAGGAATGGAACAGGTGCTTGAGGACAGCCTGGCCAAACAAGGCATCCCGGCGGGAGTCCTTGTCCAAACAGTAATGGGCTGTGAAGGTATGAACCGAGGCCCAGGTAGCGGCTCGACAGATCTGATCTATGGAAACAGAGTGCAGATGAGCCATAGAAGTTGCCATGGCCCTCACATTGTGAGCAGTGACATGGCCTTCCAGAGAAATGTTTTTGCTCTGGTAAGCAAAAGAAATACACAGAGCAATCCAATTGGAAAGTGTACGCTTGGAGACTGGAAGTCCCAAATGGGAAGGATCAAAGGCCACAAAAAGTTGAGAAGACTTTCGATGTGGCTGAGTCCTATTAAGGTAAAAAGCGAGAGCTCTTTTACAATCCAGAGTATGAAGGTTCCTCTCTGCATTGGATGCATGAGGAGCTGGAAAAAAGACAGGTAGATATACCTCTTGATTAAGATGAAAAGGCGAGACCACTTTAGGCATAAAGTGGGGATTCGTCCTAAGGACCACCTTATCATGATGAAATCTTGTGTAAGGTGGATTAGCCACTAAAGCCTGCAGCTCACTGATGCGGCGAGCCGAAGTGACTGCAATGAGGAAGATGACCTTCCAGGAAAGAAATTTCAAGGAGGTGGAAAACATTGGCTCAAAAGGTGGCTTCATAAGTTGACCGAGCACTAGATTCAAATCCCATGCGACCGGGGGTGGTCTGATGGGAGGTTTAGTGAGAGTCAGGCCTCTCATGAATCTTGCAACAAGAGGATGAGAGGAGATAGGTTGTCCATTTATATGTTGCAAGGATGCTGCAATAGCACTTAAATGGACTCTTACCGAATTCGTCTTGAGGCCTGCATTGGATAGATGCAGGAGATAATCAAGAAGAGAATTCAAAGGAAGTGCCAGAGGGTCAAGACCCTGCTGAGCACACCAAATGGAAAAACGTTTCCATTTGAAAGCATAGGAACGCCTGGTAGAGGGTTTCCTAGAGGCAGAAAGGATATCTTTCACTGGTTGGGAAAGATGAAAGTCTTGAAGGCTTAAGCCTTCAGTAACCAAGCACTGAGGTGAAGGGATTTGGGGTTTGGGTGCCACAAAGTCCCCTCCTCCTGAGACAGGAGGTCTGGCGCAGCTCCCAGATCCAAGTAGGATCCCTGGGAGAGCTGTAGAAGTAGAGGGAACCACACTTGGCGTGGCCAGCGTGGAGCTATGAGGATCATAGTTCCATGATCCCTCTGGAGTTTGAACAGAGTCTTGGGAATCAAAGGAATGGGTGGAAAGGCATATAGGAATGCCTGACTCCAATCCAGGAGAAAGGCGTCCGTAGCCTGAGCTCCCTGACACGGAGTTCTGGAACAGAACCGGGGAAGTTTGGCATTCCACGGACTTGCAAAGAGGTCTATGTCCGGGGTCCCCCATTCCTGAAAGATTCGGTTTATTTGGTCCAAATGTAGGGACCATTCGTGTGGCAGCAGAACTCGACTGAGCCTGTCTGCCCAAGAGTTTTGAACTCCTGGGAGATACACTGCTAGCAGGTGAATCTGATGCTCTCTGGCGAAGGCCCATAGTCTTAGAGCTTCGTTGCAAAGCGACAGAGAGCCCGTCCCTCCTTGTTTGTTTATGTAAAACATGGCCACCTGATTGTCCGTCTGAACTAGGACAGTGAGGTTGGCTAGGAGGGAGTGGAAGACCTTGAGGGCAAGGTAAATTGCTCGCAGTTCCAGAAGATTGATATGAAGGGTGGTCTCTTGTAGAGACCAAGTGCCCTGAGTGGAGAGAGTTTGCAGATGGGCTCCCCACCCTGTTTGGGAGGCATCTGTTGTGAGGGTTGCTTGGGGTAGCAATGGTTGAAATGGAGCCCCCAACAACAGATTCTTGGTGGAAGTCCACCAGTGGAGGGACCAAAACAGACGATCGGAGGTTTGTATTTGGTCTGAGAGCGCTCCTGACGCCTGAGTCCACTGAGTGGCCAGGGTCCATTGAGCTGCTCTCATATGAAGACGAGCATAGGGCACCACATGCACTGTGGAGGCCATATGACCCAGTAGGCGTAGCATTTCCCTGGCTGTCAAGTGAGTGCTGGACTGAGCTTGGGAGGCCAAACTCAGGAGGCGCTGGCCTCGAACATGTGGAAGGTAGGCCCTTGCAGTGATGGTGTCCAACTGGGCCCCTATGAATTCTAGAGATTGAGTAGGGATGAGTTGGGACTTGGGAAGGTTTACTACCAGTCCCAGATACTGCAAAAGGCTCCTTGTGTGGTCCAGGGAAATCTGGGCCTGTGACTGAGTTGGAGCTCGGATGAGCCAGTCGTCCAGATATGGGAAGACAAAGATTCCCATGCCTCTTAGAAATGCGGCTACGACTGCCATGCATTTTGTGAATACTCTTGGAGCAGAGGCTAGACCGAAGGGGAGTACTCTGTATTGGAAATGTTTTCCCTGAAACAGAAAGCGAAGATACTTTCTGTGGGATGGATGGATGAGTATATGTGTATACGCATCCTGTAGGTCTAGAGAACAAAGCCAGTCCTGACCCTGGAGGTAAGGAAGGAGAATGCCGAGAGACAGCATTTTGAATTTCTCCTTGAAGAGAAATTTGTTCAATTCTCTCAGATCTAGGATTGGTCTGAATCCCCCTGTCTTCTTTGGAATGAGAAAATAAGGGGAGTAGAAACCGGACCCTTGTTGAGGAAGAGGAACCTCTTCTATGGCCCCTTGGGCAAGAAGAGAGGAAACCTCTTGACCCAACAGGGTTAGGAGAGATGGGGGAGAATTGAATGGTCTCACCATATGATGGGGAGGAAGGCTGGAGAAATGAAGTTTGTAACCCTCTCGAATGATAGAGAGGGTCCATTGTTCTGTTGTGATTTGTTCCCATCTGGGAGCAAAGTGAACCAACCTTCCGGGTATGGTGAGAGGTTCTGGTTGTGTTAGAACCAGAAGTGGCAAGTTCCCTAGGAGCAAGTCAAAACCCCTGAGGGGTTGGAGCCTGCTGAGCTACAGTAGCTGCTGCAGGCTTAGCTCGTGCTTGTTTGGATTGCTGACGCTTAGCAGTATAGCGAGGTTGAGAAGACTGCTGGCCAGTATTTGAAGCAACTCTGGCCTTCTTATAGTAAGGCCTTTTAAAAGACTTTTTCTTAGTAGGAATTGAAGTGGACTTTGAAAGTCTTTCCAAGGTGGCATTTTCAGCATCCATCTGGGTGGCTTTGATTTGCCACTCTTCCCCAAATAAGTTCTCACCTGTACAGGGCAGATTCCGTAAGCCATCTAGAACCCAAGGTTCCAGATCAGAGGCCTGGAGCCAAGCAAGACGTCGGGCTGCAATAGCAATGCCCGAAGCCCTACTGGCTCCCTCAAAGGAATCATATGCTGCCCTATTAGAGAACTTAGAAACCTCTAAGAGTTGTTTCACTAGGGAAAGGAATCCCTGCTTTTTATCCTCAGGGATAAAGGGGGCAAAATGCCGCACCTTTTTGGCAAGTTCCTCCAGGAACATGCCCATATAGAGACTGTAGGAATTAATCCTGGCTATAAGCATACTAGCCTGGAAAATTTTCCTACCAAAAGAGTCCAAAGTCTTACATTCCCGTCCTGGAGGGGTGGAAGAGTGCCTTTTGGTACTCCTAATCTTCTTCATTGCAGACTTCACCACAATAGAGTGGTGGGGCAATTGAGTCTTTTGGAAACCAGGAGAAGGAGGGACCCTATACATGGTGTCCAACCTACGGGAATAAGGAGACAAAGTCAAAGGATTTTCCCAGAAATCCATCAGTTGTTCTTGAAGGATTTCATGGATAGGCAGGGTAACTGCCTCCTTAGGGGCCTTTGAGTATCCCAAAATATCCAGTTTTTTGGATCTGGGTTCCTTTTCAGAGGATGTGGTAATAGAAAGGGCTGTAGCCATATCTAAAACAAAGTCCTGGAAGGACAAATCCTCTGGAGGGGACATTCTCCTTTTAGGAGAAGAGGGCTCCTCAGGTAAGTTGAGTGAAAACTCAGCAGAATCATCAGAGGAGTGAAAATCCTCAGAGGAATCGGTGCTTTCCTCTAACGCACGATACGCGTACCGATCGGTATCGATATCGGGCGTATCGGGTATGGAACCGGTATGGAGCGAAAGCCCATACGGTACCGACTTGCGTTTAGAGGTGGACGGCCTCGATACCGGCATGGCGGACGATACCGGTATCGGGCCCGGAACCGCTGAAAGCGGAACCGATGGCGTTGCAGCTTTAATGAAAGCCATGACGGCCTGCTGCATGGACTGTACAGTATCGCCCATGGACGCCATAGCTGCCTGGATGTCGGTACCGGAGTGACCCGGTACCCCAGAGCAGGCTAACAGGTGATCTGTCGAGGCCGTAGCATCGATATCAACCTGAGACCCCTGAATTGGCGTTTTTGGAAGTTGGACTTCCCGCCGGGGGTGTTTGGCTGGGGCAGGGTCCTCAAGTTCTAAGCTAAGAGCCTCTCGATGCTTTGAAGGAGATTTGCTCTTTGAGGACTTGCCCACAGAAGGTTTGGTTACCTGAGATCCATCCGGAGAAGAAGACCTGGATGACTGTGATGCTGTATTCTCTGAAGCAAACAGCACATGGAATTTGTTGGCCCGGTTCTGCAGCCCACGTTTAGACATGTGGGAGCAAGATGGGCAGTCCGGTATGGAATGGTCAGGCCCCAAACATTTCAGACACCATTCATGGGTGTCTGTGACTGAAATAACAGCATTACATTTGGTACACTTCTTAAATCCAGGGCTGGCTTCTCCATGAGGAGAAATTGAGTAGGCCGAGAGGCCTCTCTGAAGTGACCAAAAAGCTAAAAAATAAGAAAAAAGAATTATAATTTTTTAAAGAAAGAAAGAAAAGACCGGCGATACCGGTATCGGTATGGGGAAGGCAGGTACGCGGTCTAAAGAAACAAATAAAATAACAATTTCTTCAGCGGTGACAGGAACACGACCTGCTGGCTCCGCGGAAAAAGAGAAACTGAGGAGAGCTGTTCAGGAAGGCGGGAAGGCAGTGCGCATGTGCAGTGGGAGGTCCCAAAAGCTTCTATTCTAAGAAGCTGGGGAGCTTTCCCGCACGGGCTCCGTCGGTACCGACGTACCCATATGTGAGGACTTATTCCTGCTTGTTCCTGGAGATCAGGTAGAACCTCTGAGAATGCAACAGTGTTAACAACGTGCTTGAGTTTCTCCCCCAGAGATTGGAAGTCCTTTTGGGCTGTAGAGGCACTGTTCCTAGCCAAGTCGTTTGTGCCTAGGTGGATAATAACATCAAGTTTGGAATGTTCACTTTTTGCACTAAGTAATTCAACAAATTGGTTTGTATTCCTGCTGGCTGAAGAGCCTGGTAGGCACATGACTATCTTCTCTCCTTTGAACTGTGTTCCCAAGTTGGTGCCTCTGATGATGGAATCTCCAATTAGTAGTAGTTTTCTGTTTGGTGAGGTTTTCTTCATATTTAGTGCATTAGCAGGGGATTGGGCATTGTCTGACTCAAAGGCCCTTCAAGTTCTTTGAATTGGGCATCCTCATTAGCCAAGGCAGAGAAGGCATTGTGCAGGGATATCTCTTGATGTATAGGATGTCTGTGTTACAGGTCGCAATCTACCAGAACCCACTGTGATCCATTTGTTCCTGGGGCGTTTGGTTCTTTGTGGGAGCGGTGGTGGAGTTTGTTCAGTTTGTATCCTAGGAGAGGTGCGCTTCACTGCAGCCAGTTCCTCCCTCAGTAGAGATACTTCTATATGCATGGCAGCTAGGTCTTTCCTTAGTAGAGTTAGTTCTTCATGCATGGCAGCTGACTTTAGACATATAGGACAAGTTCTTAGTTTCCAGATGATTTGTCTTTGAATGAACGTACCGCAGTTATTGCACTGAATACACGACATGTTTATGCAGTCCCAGAAGAGGAAGAAGAAGAAAAGAAGAATACGATGTGGCTTTTAACCCAAGTTTGGAATGATAGATGGCACGTCTGTGACCACTATATAGGCAATGTAGCCCCTGGGGTGGGTGGGGTGAGGGGTAGGGTGGGCGGGAACCTAAGTGTCACTAGCTAGTAGGCTGTTCCTGAACTATTGGCACACACAATGGAGTAAAGTAAGGAACCCACCACTGAGGACAATTAGAAAAAAAAAGACAAAATATGGGGAGACAGACTCACAATTATTTGGAGACAGACTCAGTTATGCAGCAACACAGCAAAAATCTCCTTTTGGAATGCTAGGTATGATAAGGAAAGGAATGGAAAATAAAACAAAAGATATTATAATGCCTCTATATCGTTCCATGGTGAGACCGCACCTTGAATATTGTGTGCAATTCTGGTCGCCGTATCTTAAAAAGGATATAGCGATTTTAGAAAAGGTACAGAGAAGAGCCACCAAAATGGTAAAGGGGATGGAAGGATACTCCTATGAAGAAAGGCTAAAAAGGTTAGGGCTCTTTAACCTGGAAAAGAGACGGCTAAGGGGAGATATGATAGAAGTCTATAAATTAATGAACGGAATGGAACGGGTAAACGTAGATCGATTGTTTACGTTATCAGAATATAGAAAGACTAGGGAACATGCAATGAAGCTACAGGGTAAACTATTTAAGACCAATAAAAGAAAATATTTTTTCACTCAACGTGTAATCAAACTCTGGAATTTGTTACCGGAGGATGTAGTAAAGGCTGTTAGTGTAGCTGGGTTTAAGAAAGGTTTGGACAAGTTCCTGGAGGAAAGGTCCATAAACCATTATTAAGAAGTGACCGAAGATATCAATGCTTGACCCAGTACAAGCATTGTGGAACTTGTGTCTCTTGGGGAAACTGCTAGGTACATATGACCTAGTTTGGCCACTGTTGGAAACAGAATACTGGGCTTGATGGACCTTGGTCTGACCCAGTATGGCATATCTTATGTTCTTATGTTCTTATGGTATTGGGAGAGTAAATGGGGATTGAGGATGGAGGGGTAAAATTTGAGTGGATGAAATAGGAATGAGGAAAGAGCAAAAGGAGAAAGATTAATATGTCAAAGCAGATGTAGAGGGAGAATGGGAAAAGCTAGAAGAGAGAAGAAAGGACAAATGGACAGCAGACAATGGAGAGTTAGCAGAAGGCACGAAGAAACCAGAAGAAAGTGTCTGGAACTGAAAAAAATGCACAAAAAGGTAGAAAAATCTCTTTATTTTGAATTCATTAACTGGAATATTTCAGTTCTGGGAAATGTGCATCAATAACGTCTGCGCTTTGTTTAGTACAAGAGGAAATTAATTTATAGTTTTATTTCTACAGTGTTGTTGTACATTCCAAGTTTGGCTTTTGGGGGTCCCAGTTTAATTGTCTTGTTTCTAAATTTAGATTCCTTGTTTGGTGATGGTGTATTCTGCATGTGTAACTGAGCTGAGGTATTCTGTTTATGTAATTCCTATTTGACATTGCTACTTGTTCTCTGTCCCCAGTAGGTCATGTATTGTTATTCTCTGAAATGTATTGATTTAATATTTGCAGTGTTGCCTTTTGATAGGTAGGGTATGGTGCTTTGTGAGTCCTGGTAGTGCTGTTAGGATATGGTGGGTTTGCTATGGGTTCTAAATGGGCAGTGTTTGTAGTAGTTCCTAATGTGCCTGGCGGCTGGCACTGGATTATAGTAATGTATAAATCTTTTAGTCTTTCTTTATTCATGCACTCATTAAGAGGCATGTTTACCAAAAGTTAGGGTATGGTAACATTATGCAAATATTTATGCAAATGAGTTCCCTTATGCAAATGAGGTCCCACGTCTCATGCGGCCCCCGGGTTATTTTACAAGTCCTCATTTGGCCCTCAAAGCAATTTGAGTTTGAGACCCCTGCTCTAAGCTGTCATAGGCTGCTCGAGACAAGTACGTTGAGCACTCCCTGACAGATTTCATGAGAGTTTGGATTCGCTGGAGGTGTTCCCCGCTGAGAACCCCCCCCCAGTTCCTTAGTTAGGTCTCATGGGATACATGCCGATAAACAATTGATATGCTTATCATCATCGAGCCATCATCGAGCTCTGGTAACATTTATGCCCAAGGCCATAGGACTGCCCGGGGGCACTGAAGTGTGAGTCTTCAGGCTTTTCTGACAACGTATGGCTGATTCAATCACCATGCAGGGTGTGAGGGAGTTGCACCTTCCTGAAGCTGTGTCCTTGCTGGACCTGATACATAGTGTTCAGGCGAAAGCTAACGAATCGGCTCCGATGCCGGTGTTTCCCACATTCAGAGGAGGATGGAGGGGACCAGGACCATTAGGTGGGGTCTCGTATTGGAGGAGTTTCAGTTCCTCCGTGCGAGGATCTTCCTCTGATTCTGTGATGAGGGACAATGCCTTTGCCATGTTCCAGACAAACTCGAGGAACGAGGTGTCCTCTGGCACAGACTGGTGCCTCAATCCTGGCAGTGATGGATGCGAGGGGAGGTCACGGTGTGTTCATGTCTCCGGGGAAGCCTCATCCTCTGACTCCCAGTCCGTCAAGGACTCTGTGAACCGCAGCTGATGTTTGGCCAGAGCCAGAAGCACTTGCCGGGGAGGATCTTGCTCCCAAGGATCAGGAGTGGAATCGAGACCCTTGCCGAGGATCAGATTGAGGAAGGGGGCTCTCTAGGATCTCTTCGGCAGCCCGAGAAATCATTGGCATTCAGGTCCCTGTTGTCTCAATGCATGCGTCAGTGGGGCTGGGCATTGACACTTGCTGCAAGGTAAGGAAGGCAGAAACGCAGGATTCCAACATTATCCTGGCTTCCCACTCAGGGGTTGCAGCCTTCAACACAGACGCCAGGGTGACCGGGTCAAGTGTTGGCGAGGAGAGGGTGTCCAATGGGCTTCGGGGGCCTGAGATCCATTGCCGGAGACCTCTACGTCTGTTCTGGATACCTTGGCCGTCCGTTCCTGCTCCGACTCCGTGGTTACTCTCTGGGGCCTGTAGGACCACACACAGGACTTGCCATGCATGTCCACTTCCTAGGAAGAGGCCTTCAAGGATTTCTTCTTTTTCTTACACTCTCACTCCAGGGAAATCTTGTTGGAGTGTCCATGTGCCCGCTTGGGCACCTCGGGGGCTTTACAACTTGGGGCTACCGGGGCTGAATCTGACCTGTGGAAGATGTCACCCTGCTTCTGCCGGTGACTCCGAATAGACTTAGCGGACATCTTTTTGCACAGGGAGCACGCCTCTGGGTCATGGTCGGCACCTAGACACCTGAGACGACAGTCATGTGCATCAGTAAGGGACATGTTCTTCGAACACTGATCACACTTCCTAAACCCAGTGGCCTTTGGGGGCAAAAAAGGACCCCAGCGAGGAAGAAGACCTTTGACGCGGCCAGCAGTTAGAAAAGGCAAGAAACCATGCTGGGTGAAAAAAACCTAATTAAACAGGTTGTAAGTCCCAAAGCAGAGGTGACAGGGCTCAAGGAAGGAAAGGGATCAGTGTTACTGGACAATACACTGAAAAGTGCACAAGGAAATCAACTTTTTTCTGGGGGAAGAAAGATGAATGTCTGTAGGGCTCCGCGGAAAAAGGGAAACTGAGTAAGAAGGCATCCTTGGGCGGGAAGGGGACCATAAGAACATAAGATATGCCATGCTGGGTCAGACCAAGCTCCATCAAGCCCAGTATTCTGTTTCCAACAGTGGCCAATCTAGGTCATACGTACCTAGCAGTTTCCCCAAGGGACACAGGTTCCACAATGCTTGTATTGGTTCAAGCATTGATATCCTGGGTCCCTTCTTAATAATGGTTTATGGACCTTTCCTCCAGGAACTTGTCCAAACCTTTTTTAAACCCAGCTACACTAACAGCCTTTACTACATCCTCCGGTAACAAATTCCAGAGTTTGATTACACGTTGAGTGAAAAAATATTTTCTTTTATTTGTCTTAAATAGTTTACCCTGTAGCTTCATTGCATGTCCCCTAGTCTTTCTATATTCTGATAAGGTAAACAATCAATCTACGTTTACCCGTTCCACTCCGTTCATTAATTTATAGACTTCTATCATATCTCCCCTCAGCCGTCTCTTTTCCAGGTTAAAGAGCCCCAACCTTTTTAGCCTTTCTTCATAGGAGTAGCCTTCCATCCCCTTTACCATTTTGGTGGCTCTTCTCTGAACCTTTTCTAAAATCGCTATATCCTTTTTAAGATACGGCGACCAGAATTGCACACAATATTCAAGGTGCGGTCTCACCATGGAACGATATAGAGGCATTATAATATCTTTTGTTTTATTTTCCATTCCTTTCCTTATCATACCTAGCATTCTATTTGCTCTCTTGGCCGCCGCTGCACACTGGGCCGAGGGTTTTAACATGGTATCCACAAGGACGCCTAAATCTTTTTCCTGCGTGGTGGTTCCTAATGTGGAACCTTGCATCGTGTAACCATAGTTTGGGTTGTTCTTCCCTAGGTGCATAACCTTGCACTTCTCCACATTAAATTTCATCTGCCATTTTGATGCCCAGTCTTCCAATTTATCAAGATCCTCTTGCAATTTTCCACAATCCTCCTGGGTTTTAACAACTTTAAATAGTTTTGTGTCATCAGCAAATTTGATAAACTCACTCGTTATTCCACTTTCCAGGTCATTTATGAATATGTCAAAAAGCAGCGGACCCAGCACAGATCCCTGGAGTACACCACTATTCACCTTTCTCCATTGGGAAAATTGGCCATTTAGCCCTACCCTCTGCTTTCTATCTTTTAACCAGTTCCTGATCCACAGTAGTACACTGCCTCCTATCCCATGACTCTTTAGTTTTGCCAAAAGTCTCTCATGAGGGACCTTGTCAAAGGCTTTCTGAAAGTCCAGATACACAATATCAACCGACTCACCTTTGTCCACCTGTTTATTCACTCCTTCAAAAAAACATAACAGATTAGTAAGACAAGATCTTCCTTGTCTAAAGCCATGTTGGCTGTCTCCCATTAGGTCATGACTATCTACATGCTGAGTAATTTTATTCTTTATGATGGTTTCTACCATTTTTCCCGGTACTGAGGTCAGGCTCACCGGTCCTTAGTTTCCCGGATCACCCCTCGAACCCTTTTTAAAGATTGGTGTTACATTGGTGATCCTCCAATCCTCAGGTATTAGAGATGATTTTAATGATAGTTCACAGATTACTGATAGCAGGTCTGCAATCTCAAATTTAAGTTCTTTCAACACCCTTGGACGTATACCATCCGGCCCAGGTGATTTGTTACTCTTCAGTTTATCTAATAGTTGTAAGACATCTTCCCGATGTATTGATATTTCCTTCAATTATTCCACACCTTTAAATACCACTTCAGTCGTGGGTAACATCCCTACATCTTCCTCAGTAAAGACCGAAGCAAAGAATTCATTCAGTCTCTCCGCTATCGCTTTGTCGCCTCTTAGTGCTCCTTTAACCCCTTTATCATCTAATGGACCAACTGACTCTCACAGGTTTTTTGCTACGAATGTACTTGAAAAGGTCTTTATTTCGCGTTTTTGCTTCCGCAGCAAGCTTCTTCTCAAATTCTCTCTTTGCCTGCTTTATCAATGCCTTGCATTTGACTTGCCAGTGCTTGTGCTGTTTCCAGGTTTCATCATTTGGCTCTTTTTTCCATTTCCTGAAAGATGCTTTTTTGGCAACAGCCGCCTCTCTGACCTCACCTTTAAACCATGCTCTCAGTTTTTTGGACTTCCTTCCACTTTTCTTAAAGCGTGGAATACAGCTGGTCTGGGCTTCCAAGATAGTATTTTTCAACAACACCCAAGCTCGATGTACGTCTTTAACCTTTGCAACTGCTCCTTTTAGTTTTTTCTTAACTGTTTTCCTCATTTTATCATAGTCTCCCTTTCGAAAGTTAAAGGGTAGTACTGTGGATTTCTTTACTATCCCTCCTCCACTAATTAAATTAAAGGCGATCATGCTATGATCACTATTGCCAAGTGGCCCCAACACCCTTATCTCTTGCACTACATCTGGTGTTCCACTAAGGACTAGGTCTAATATTGCTTCCCCTCTGGTCGGTTCATGAACCAGCTGCTCCAAGAAGCAGTCATTTATTTCATCTAGGAACTTTATCTCCCTAGCATGTCCTGTTGTGACACTGACCCAGTCGATGCCGGGGTAATTGAAATCACCCATTATTATTACTGCACTGTAGCCTTTGCTAGCTTCCTTGATTTCTTTGAGCATTTCATCATCCATTTGTTCATTCTGGCCAGGTGGACGATAGTACACCCCCACTGCCATCGCCTTCCCCTTTTTACATGGAATTTCGATCCATAGAGATTCTACAGCAAATTTTGTTTCTTGCAAAACTTTAATCCTTTCTGACTCAATGCCCTCTCTAACAGAGCGCAACCCCTCCACCAATTTGATCAGCTCTATCATTTCGATATAGTTTGTACCCAGGTATCACAGTGTCCCACTGGTTGTCCTCCTTCCACCATGTCTCTGATATTCCAATCATATCTAACCTCTCGTTTAGTGCTATATATTCTAACTCTCCCATCTTGTTTTGTAGACTTCTAGCATTTGCATACAAGCATTTTAGAGACTGTATTTTATTCATATTAATTTGGCTATTGGTAGACATGGGTAATTTGGGATCTTTAAGTTCTGTCTGCTCCATACTCGAGGGCATTTGGGCTACTTTACTCTTTTTTGGAACCTCTCTGCTTTTTGTAGTATCCTTCAAGGATACATTCTTCCGAACCATGCGCTCTTGGGCGACTGTCGGCTTTCCCCTATTATCTAGTTTAAAAGCTGCTCTATCTCCTTTTTAAAGGTTAATGCCAGCAGCCTGGTTCCATCCCGTTTAAGGTGAAGCCCATCCCTTCGGAAGAGCCCCTCCTTTCCCCAGGATGTTCCCCAGTTCCTAACAAATCCGAACCCCTCATCTCTGCACCATTGTCTCATCCACGCATTGAGACTCCGGAGCTCTGCCTGCCTTTTGGGTCCTGCGCGTGGAACGGGAAGCATTTCGGAGAACGCTACCCTGGAAGTTCTGGATTTCAACTTCCTACCTAAAAGCCTAAATTTAGCTTCCAGAACCTCCCTACCACATTTTCCTATGTCATTGGTACCAACATGTACCAAGACAGCAGATTCCTCCCCAGCACTATCTAAGACTTTATCTAGGTGGCGTGTGAGGTCCACTACCTTTGCACCAGGCAGGCATGTTACCAGGCGATCCTCACGTCCACCAGCCACCCAGCTATCTACATGCCTAATGATTGAATCACCAACTATAACTGCTGTCCTAACCCTTCCCTCATGGGCACTTGGCCCTGGAGAAACCTCCTCGGTGCGAGAGGGGTTTACATCACCTGGAGGACAGGTCCTAGTTACAGGATCACTTCCTGCCACACCAGGGTGATGCTCTCCTGTCACGTGACCTGTCTCCTCCATGGCAACAGGGATGCTGCCAGACTGGAGGTGGGACTTCAGGACTATATCCCTGTAGGTCTCGTCTATGTACCTCTGTCTGTCTTATGTTTTCCAAGTCTGCTACTCTAGCCTCTAGAGAACGGACTCGTTCCCTGAGAGCAGAGAGCTCCTTGCACCTAGTGCACACGTAAGACACCTCTCACCAGCTGGGAGAAAATCATACATGTGACACTCAATGCAAAAGACTGGAAAGCCCACATCCCGCTGCTGGACTGCTGTCTGCATCTTAGTTTTAAGTTTGTGTTTAGATCTTTAAGTTCTATATGTACTAAAGGGTGCAATGGATATTTATACCACTAAAACTGTACCTAAGAAGTTTAATATACCTTGTTCACCTGAAGCTTAATTAATCTCAGGTCCTTAGTGTATGACTGATTTGGGTAATGAGCTTCACCTGAGAGCACCTCCTGTCTTTTAAGTTGTGCAAGTACCTATAAAGCTGTGATTATCCCAGGGGAGGGTGGGTGTGGGGAGGGAGGGAGGGATATAACACTTATTAAAAAAGGGCTGCTACACAGTACTTTGTCCTGTGCTGCTGAGGTAAGCTATATTCTGATTTGATTTAAATTATAGCTCTTTGCTGCTACTAGGCTCTAACCTATTATGAAATTTAAACTACAAGCTCTCTGCTGGATTCTAAATTTAACCAGAAAGCTCTTTTCTGTGTTTTAATTTGAAACTAAAAGTACTTTCCTGATGCTAGGCCCTGAGTGACTATGAAATTTAAACTACAGCTGTCTACTGGGTATGAAAGGTAACCAGAAAGTTCTCTTCTGTGTTTTTAAATTGAATCTTAAACTGTTGCTACTAGGCCCTGACTGATTTAACAAAAAAATAGTGGGTTCACAGATTAATTAGCTTTAAAAGAAAAAAAATTCCTTTCAGAAAAATTCCCAGAAGTATATACTCACAATTTCAGATTTCTCTCCAGAAGTAACAGCCCCCCTTTCCAGTCCTTCAAGACCACACATGCATGGCAGCATATCCCAAAGACTTTCTTTGAAAGCTGGGGAGATGCTTCCACAGGGGTTCCGTCGACGTCACTTATATGCGAGGACTGACTTCCTGCTTGTTTCTGGAGAATGGAAGTTTCTAGATTTCCAACTTCTGTCTAAAAGCCTCAGTTCAGCTTACAGAGCCTTCTTCCTACACTTTCCTAGATTGTTGGTACCCATATGTATGCAGCAAGACAGCTGGCTCCTCCCCACTACTGTCTAAAATTGTATCTAGGTGATGTAAGAGTTCCACTTCTTTTGCAAAAAGCAGGTTAGCTACCAAGGGATCCTCATGCCCACTAGCCACCCAGCTGTCTACATTCCTAATGAGTGAATCAACAGCTACAGTGTCCTAATTCTTCTTTCTTGGGCACATGACTAAGATGATATTGCATCACCCAGGGCCAAGTCCTAGCTACAGGACATTTCCTGCCACACTAAGATGATGCGCTGTTTCCATGAGATCTTTCACCTCCAGAACAGAACAGATGCTACCAGACTAGAAGTAGAATTTTTATATTATGTCTCTGAAGGTCTGGAGTTGATAAAAGCAGAGGGCTGGGCAGTTTGCACTGCACAGGAAAGGATTGATGTGGTGAGCCAGAAGATTCTTGCACTGGACATGCATTATTAGCACCCAAGACATTTTATGTTAAATCCATCTGGGGGAACCAGTCTGTAATGGGTTTGTGTTGTAGGGACTGCACCAATCCGGGTTGAAATGTGCAGACCATAATAACTTGGTATTGATGTTGCAGATTGTATTGGAGGATACCTTCTTGAGGAACTTCAGCACCAATAGGTCTCTGTTTCTCTTGAGCATTGACACCTTATTCTCAAGCCTGTGAAGGTCTTCTGAAGGTGGATGTGCGTTAGACCTGGAAACCTCCAAGGAACCATGTGCCAATATGAGAGATCTAGAGGTGATCCTTTCTGGCTTGACTTTTAAAGTCTCTGTGTAGCGAGACAGACAGACCCTTCAAAGAAGAGGATCTACTTGAATGTGTAGAACCAACTGATGGCTGCACAGAAGAAATTTAAAAAGAAAATTTTGGCTAAAAGGAATCTCTCTCTCAGCTTCCTAAGAATATAAGATAAGCCATACCGCATCAGACCAAAGATCCATCAAACCCAATATCCAATTTAGAGTAGTTACTCACTTGAAACAGGTGTTCTCCAAGAGCAGCAGGAATCAATCCTCACATATGGGTGCTGTCGGCGCCGACGGAGCCCTCGTGCGGAACATTTCCCCAGCTTTCAAGGAAAGCCTTTGGGAATGCAGCGCGAACGCGCAGTCCCCTTCCCGCCCAAGGGTGCCATCTTGCTCAGTCTGATGACAGATAAGACAGCAAAAAATCAAAAGGAAGTATATGACTGCAACTCCAGGGGAGGAGGGAGGGTCATGAGGACGGATTCCTGCTGCTCCTGAACACCTCTTACAGGTGAGTAACTACGCTTTCTCCAGGACCAAGCAGGAAGTCAGTCCTCACATATGGGACTCCCCAGCTCAAGGCTACCGGGAACCCTAAGCTGAAAAATGGCTACCTCTCAAGAGCCTCAGCATTTGTGATAAGAACATCCACTGAGAAAACCCCCGTACGGTAGCGCAACACAAGGGCCGGAGGGTAGGAGTTGCCTAAACCTCAAAGAGATTACAGAGTACCGCCTGTCTGAAAGCACTGTCCCTTCGGTACTCTCTCTCGAGGCAGTAATGGGCTGCAAAAGTCTCACTTGAAGACCAAGTTGCTGCCTGGCAGATGTCTGCCAATAGAAGAGCGGAGATGAGCTACTGATGCGGCCTTTCGGCCTGACACGGTGGGCCGTGACTCGACCCTGCAAGGGGAGGTCGACTGCCTTGTACGCCCAGGCGATACAATCTGCTACCCAAGTGGACAACGTACGCTTGGAGACAGGTAACCCCATTTTATTAGGGTCAAAGGAGACAGAGCCGAGTAGCCCTTCGATGCCCCCGCGTACGTTCTATGTAAAAAGACAATGCCCTCTTACAGTCCAGGGTATGCAAGACTGTTTCAGCCCAGCTGGTATGCGGCCTGGGAAAAAAAGGTCGGAAGAACCACCTCCTGGTTGAGGTGGAGAGAGGAGATCAGTTTTGGAAGGAACTTGGGATGGGTCCGTAGGACCACCCTGTTCCTATAGAACCGTGTGTACAGCCTATCAGAAACCAGAGATTGTAGTTCACTCACACGTCTGGCCGAGGTAAGAGCCACCAGGAAGAGCGCTTTCCAAGAGAGCAAGTGCAAATGGCAAGTAGTCATCGGCTCAAACGGTGGGCGAGTAAGTTGCTGCAAGACCATGTTCAAATCCCACTCAGTCGCCGGTGAACGAACCGGAGGCTTGAGAAGAAGCAGACCTCTGAGAAATCGGGACACCAAGGGGTAAACCGTCAGAGGCTGTCCTTCCACCGAGGAGTGGTGTGCTGACGTGGACCCGAACAGATTTAGACTTAAGGCCTAGGTCTGACAGGTGAAGTAGATACTGCAGAACTACTGGCACAAGGCAAGAGAAAGGATCTTCATTGCGCTGAGCACACCATACCGTAAACCTATGCCACTTGAGGGCATAGGATTTTCATGTAGACTGCCTCCTAGAGTCCAACACCACCTCCTCAACCTCCCTTAGGTAGACGTAAGGGAGTTAGCACTATCCTTTCAGCAGCCAGGCCATCAAATTGAGGGACCTGAGATTGGGATGCAGAAGGGAACCTTGCTCCTGAGACAGGAAATCGTGTTGCAGCCCCAGAGGGAACGGAGTTTCCACCGCCAACTGCAGTAGAAGTGGAAACCATGGCTGCCTCGGCCATCTGGGAGCTACCAGAATCATCAAGACCTTGTCCCAAAGAATCTTGAACAGAGTTCTGGCCACCAGGGGCGTGGGAGGAAATGCATACAGGAGGCCCGTAGACCAAGAAATCAGAAAAGCATCTGCTGCTATCCGCAGGGAATGCAGCTGTCTGGAGCAGGACCTGGGCAGCTGACGATTCTGTGGACTTGCCAAGAGATCAATGGATGGAAGTCCCCAGGGGAGGAAGATCTGCTGGACCACCAATGAATTCAACTACCATTCGTGAGGCTGGAGAATCCTGCTTAGCTTGTCTGCTAGGAAAATCTCCTGACCAGGTAGATAAACTGCTTTGACATACATGCCTTGTTCGACTGCAAAGGAGCAAAGAGCCAGTGCCTCCTGACATAGAAGCCTGGACCCCGTGCCCCCTTGTTTGTTCACACAGAACATTGCCACTTGACTGTCCGTCTGAACTAGGACAGACTGGTGAGATAGGACATGAGAAAATGTTTGCAGAGCTAAGCGGATTGCTCTGGCAATGTGCACCCCAGCCCTTTGAGGAAGCATCGGTCGTCAGCACCCTTGTGTGTGTTGGAGTCTGAAAAGGTAACCCCCTGAGAAGGTTTGGGAGATGTAGCCACCACTGTATGGAGTCCAAAAGTGGTTTGGACACCTCTACTCTGTCTCGGAGGTCGCCTGTGGCCTGCGTCCACCGAGCTGAGGCACCATTGAGCAGCCCGCATGTGCAGGCAGGCGTTGGGAGTCACATGCACAGTGGATGCCATGTGGCCCAGGAGCAGCAGGTAGTGCCTGATGGAAACAGGAGAACTTCTTTGGAACTGAATGGCCAAGTCCATCAGTCTGTGGGCCCTGTCCTCGGGCAAGTAGGCTCTTGCCTGAAGGGTGTCTAATCTTGCCCCTATAAACTCTAGGTTCTGAGAAGGGAGAAAAGTGGACTTTGCATAGTTTATGACAAAGCCCAGATGCTGAAGAAGAGAGACAGTGCGAAGAATGGCTTGTCGGGCCTCCTGGAGAGACTGGCCCCTGATGAGCCAGTCATCCAGGTATGGGAAGACAAAAATTCCTTGATTCCTGAGATAAGCCGCCACCACCGCCAGGCATTTGGTGAAAACCCTGGGGGCAGAGTTTAGGCCAAAGGGGGGTACCCTGTACTGAAAATGGTTTCCTCCCACCACAAATCTGAGATACTGTCAGTGGTCTGGATGAATGAGGATGTGAGTATAAGCATCCTTTAGGTCTAAGGAGCATAGCCAGTCTCCCTGCTGGAGGTAAAGCAGCAGCATCCCAAGAGTAAGCATCTTGAACTTTTCCCTCTCCAGAAAATTGTTTAGGTTTTGCAAGTCTAGGATAGGCCGGAGGCCTCCTGTCCTTTTTCGTACCAGGAAGTACCTGGAGTAGAAGCCTTGCCCTTCTAGGTGGTGAGGTACTGGTTCCACCGCCTGTTCCTTTAGAAGATTTGCCAACTCCTGAAGGAGGAGGTTCCTGTGTAGAGGGAGTCTGGGAGGCTCACCTGGAAAGTAGGAGGAGGGTAGCTGGTGGAAGTGGAGCATGTAGCCTTTTTGGACTATGCTCAGTACCCAGGTATCCCCTGTGATGGCTGGCCACCTGCAGGTGAACAGGGTCAGCCGACCTCCTGTGCTGAGTGGACCCACCGGTGAAGAGGCTATGCTGTGGGAGTCAAAAGCCCGCTCCCTGCTGTGCAGGAGCCGGAGCTGGTGGCTTGGGGGTCTTCTGTCTACAGGGCCCATGCCCCTGCCCCTTGGCCTGCTGGCCCCGTTGGGGAGCTGGAGAGGCCTGAAATTGAGGGTAGGTTTTGCAGGCAGCACCCTTCCTCGGGAAAAGGGCTTCTTTCCCAAGCCCTTATTTTTTTGAGAAGGGGCAGAAGTCCTTCTGGACATCCTTGTCCTGGTGAGAGTCTCAGTCTCGATTTCGGCAGCCTTTTCAGTCATGAGCTTACCGAATAGGTTGTCACCTCGGCAGGGGACATCGACCAACTTGTCCAATATGTCCTGCACCCATGACTCCAGGTCCGATGACTGTAGCCAGTTCTGACGGCGTGCACCGATGCCGGTCGCGGCTACCCGGGCCGAAGCCTCGAAGCCATCATAGGCTGCTCGAGAGATAAACTTCGAGCACTCTCGGATCCCTGTAGACAAGGCTTTGAACCTCTGCAAGGGTTCCTCGGAAAGGCCAGCTGAGAACCCGGCAATCTCCTTTGCCAGGTCCCATAAGTACATGCCCATGTACAGCTGGTAAGTCTGGACACGGCAAGATAGAGCCCTGGAAACACCTTCTACCGAGGGCATCCAGGTTCTGGGCCTCCTGGCCGGGGGGCACCGAGGAGTGCATCTTCTGACTCTTCAGGTGGTGCATGGTCGATTCCACAACCATGGAATTGTGCGGTAGCTGTGACTTTTGGAACCCAGGACTCTTACGGACTCGATAAATGGAATCAACCTGTTTGCTAAGAACCGGCGCCGAGGCCGGTGCCTCCCACATACGGAAGAGCAGTCATTCCAGCATCGGAGGAACCAGTATAGTAAAGGCTTCCTTTGGAGGAAAATCATACTGGAAGACGTCGAGCTCTTCGGCTCGAGGCTCCTCCTCGGCATCTGCAGGGAATGGCAATGCTTTGGACATGTCCCTCACGAAGTCCGAGAAGTGGGTATCCTCCGGGGGGGGGGACACCTTCTCCGAGGCTCGGACTCCTGGGCGTCCGAAGGGACGCACCGGGTCCGGAAACTCCTCGTCCTCCGTCTCCCATGCCAACTCCTCCGAGGAGTTGAGCGGCTCCAGCCGTGTGGGCCTCAGTGCTACCCACCCTAACGCTGAGAGCACCAGCACTGACGACCTTGGCCCCACACGGGAGGTCGAGGGGGACCCTGACCGAGGATATACTTGGCAGTTGATGGACTCGAGGATCGGCTTGGCCTCCGGAGTCGACAGATGTCGAGGTCCCGGTGGTCGGGGCAGATGTACCGGTTAGATCGGCGATCAGCACTTGCTGCTGTTCCATGAAAGCAGCCAAGCTGCTCTCCAAGGCCGTCAGCCTGAGTCCAAGCTCAGGAGACTTAGCAACCCCCAACTCGGGCCCCGACGGCGTTGGGCCCGATGTCGGCTCTCCTTGAGGAGAGTCCACGAGGACAACAGAATTTACGTGACTCGGGGACTCCAGCTCCATGTGAGGTAGTTTGGACGGCCTCTCCGACTCAGAGAGCCTGAAGCGGCGGTCAGGGCTACGCGACCTGGCCCTCGAGGACCCAGGGGCCTCCACCCATGCCACCCTCACAAGCTTCTTCTTCCTTTTGTGCTCCCAGGTGGGAGACCCCCTCTCAGAGGAGCCACGATGGCGCTCAGGGTCAGACTCCCGAGATGTCGAGGCCTCTGACGAAGTCTGGGCCAGATGCAGACTCAGAGAGAATTCTATCACGTTGACACTGACGGCTCCGAAGTGCCTTCGACGACATTTTGCCGCACGGGCCACAGACCAGCAGGTCATGGTCGGGCCCAAAGCATCGGAGGCAGAAGTCATGTGTGTCGGTGAGAGACATATGTTTCTTGCACCGATTACACTTTTTGAACCCACTGGCAGGAAAAAAGGCCCCTGCAAGGTCAAAAGACCGGGCTGCCAGTGAAAATGACAAAAAGGAGTACTCACCTGTAACAGGTGTTCTCCAGGAGCAGCAGGAATCAGTCCTCACATATGGGTGACGTCGGCACCGACGGAGCCCTCGTGCGGAACATTTCCCCAGCTTTCAAAGAAAGCCTTTGGGAATTGCAGCGTGCATGCGCGGTTCTCTTCCCGTCCAAGGGTGCCATCTTGCTCAGTTTAATGACATAGCTAAAAGACAGCAAAAAATTAGCAAAACACAAATCATATGACTGCAACTCCAAGGGGAGGAGGGAGGGTTGTGAGGACTGATTCCTGCTGCTCCTGGAGAAAGCACAGTTACTTACCTGTAACAGGTGATCTCTGGGAACAGCAGGAATAGTCCTCACATATGGGTACGTCGGAACCGACGGAGCCTGCACGGGAAAGCTCCCCAGCTTCCCAGAAGGAAAGCTTTTGGGGCTTCCCACAGCGCATGCGCGCTGCCTTCCCGCCTTCCTGACCAACTCTCCTCAGTTTCTCTTTTTCCGCGGAGCCAGCAGGTCGTGTTCCAGTCACCGCTGAAGTTATTTTAATTTGTTTCTTTGGCCGCGTGTCTGCCTTCCCCGATTCCGTACCGGTACCGCCGGTGTTTTTTCTTTATTTTCAAAAAAAAAAAAATAAATTTTATTATCTTTTTTCTTCACTTGGTGTATTTTTCTTGTGAGGCCTACAGGCCTACACAAATACTCCCTTATGGAGAAGCCAGCTTCTGGTTTCAAAAAATGCACCAAGTGTTCTAGTACTATTTCAGTCACAGACACCCATGAATGGTGTCTTAAATGTTTGGGACCTGACCATTCTATTTCGGATTGTCCTTCCTGCTCTCTATTGTCCAAACGTGGCCTACAGAACCGAGCAGCAAAATTCCATATGCTGTTTTCCTCAGATAATCCAGCATCGGCTTCCTCCAGGTCTTCCTCTCCGGATGGCTCTCAGGTAACCAAACATGTTTCAGGCAGGTCCTCAAAGAGCAAATCTCCCTCTAAGCAGTGAGAGGCTCTTGGGTTCAACCCTGAGGACCCTGCCCCAGCCAAACAACCCTGGCGGGAAGTTCCGGCTTCCAATGCTCCTCCTATGGGGTTACAGGTTGACATCGATGGCACGGCTTCGACCGATTACCTGTTAGACTGCTCTGGGGTACCGGCTCAGTCCGGTACCGATATCCAGGCAGTCGTGGCGTCTATGGGTACTACGGTACAGACCATGCAGCAGGCCATAATGGCTTTCATTACCGCTGCAACGCCCATATGTACCCATATGTGAGGACTCATTCCTGCTTGTTCCTGGAGATCACCTGTTACAGGTGAGTACTACTCTTTCTCCAGGACCAAGCAGGAAGTCAGTCCTCACATATGGGACTCCCTAGCTTAAGGCTACCGGAGACCTCAAGCGGAAAATGAGCTCCCTCTAGCTCGTCAGCACAGAAGGAAGGAATCTTCTCTGAGAATGCTCCCGACCGGTAGCCCAACACCAGGGCCGGAGGGTAGGAGTTGCCTAAACCCCAAAGAGATTATGGAGTACTGCCTGTCCGAAAGCACTGTCCCTGTGGGACTCCCTCTCAAGGCAGTAATGGGCTGCAAAAGTCTGGCTTGAAGATCAAGTAGCGGCCCGGCAGATGTCTGCCAACGGAACAGAGTGGAGATGAGCCACTGACGCAGCCTTCGCCCTGACACGATGAGCCGTGACTTGACCCTCCAACGAGAGGCTGGCTGCCCCATAAGCCCAGGTGATACAGTCAGTGACCCAGATGGACAACGTACGCTTGGAGACAGGAAGCCCCAACTTATTGGGGTCAAAAGAAATGAAAAGCTGAACAGCCTTTCGATGCTCCCGCGTACGGTCAAGGTAGAAGGACAACACCCTCCTACAGTCCAGGGTATGCAAGACCAATCTCAGCCCGGCTGGCATGCGGCCTGGGAAAGAAGGTTGGAAGAACCACTTCCTGACTGAGGTGAAAAGGTGAGACAACTTTAGGCAGAAACTTAGGGTGAGTCCGTAAGACTACCTTATTCCTGTAGAACCTAGTGTAAGGAGGATCAGACACTAGTGCCTGCAGTTCACTCACTCGCCTAGCAGAGGTGAGAGCTACCAGAAATAAGGTTTTCCGGGAAAGAAAACTGAGAGGGCAGGTAGCCATAGGTTCAAAAGGCGGACAAGTAATCCGCTGCAGGACCACATTCAGATCCCACTTCAGGGGCCGGTGGACGCAAAGGAGGCTTAAGCAGAAGGAGGCCTCTGAGGAAACGAGCCAAAGGGTGGTTGGAAAGAGGCCTCCCGTCCACCGACGAGTGGTGTGCTGAGAGAGCACTAAGGTGAACTCTGACAGAGTTAGACTTAAGGCCCAGATTGGAGAGGTAGAGCAAATATTGCAAGACTACCACAATCAAGCACGAGAAGGGATTCTCGCTGTGCTGAGCACACCAGGTGGAGAATCTACGCCACTTAAGAGCGTAGGATTTCCTGGTGGATTGACGCCGAGAGGCCAAGACTACATCCTCCACCTCTCGAGGCAGTAGTAGGGGAGCAAGGACTACCCTTTCAGCAGCCAGGCCATCAGATGAAGGGACTGGAGGTTGGGGTGCAAGAGAGACCCCTGATCCTGAGACAGGAGATCGTGTTGAAACCCCAGAGGAATAGGCGTGTCCACCGCAGAAGCGGGAATAACAGTTGCCTCGGCCACCTGGAGGCTATGAGAATCAATGAAGCCCCGTCCTTGAGGACTTTGAACAGCGTTCGGGACACTAGTGGAGTGGGAGGAAACGCATACAGAAGGCCTATGGACCACGAGATCAGAAACGCATCTGCTGCTACTCTGAGAGGATGCGGTTGTCTGGAGCAAAATCTCGGGAGTTGCCGGTTCAGAGGACTGGCGAAGAGATCCATGGTGGGGAGTCCCCACTTGAGAAAGACCTGCTGAACCACCAATGGGTTCAATCGCCATTCGTGTGGTTGCAGGATCCTGCTCAGTCTGTCTGCCAGGCAATTTTCCTGACCTGGGAGGTAGACAGCGTTGAGAAGGATGCCGTGATTGATAGCCCAAGAGCACAGACGTTGCGCCTCCTGACAAAGGAGGAAGGAGCCTGTGCCTCCTTGTTTGTTCACATAGAACATGGCAACTTGATTGTCCGTCTGGACCAGTACAGACTGGTGAGAGGCGAGGTGAGAGAAGGCTCTCAGAGCTAGGCGTATCGCCCGTAGCTCCAGGAAGTTTATCTGTTGAGTAGCCTCCCAAGGAGTCCAGAGACCCTGAGTACATGCCCCTTGGCAATGTACTCCCCAACCTAGAAGAGAAGCATCGGTTGTCAGCACCTGAGAATGAGGAGGGAATTGAAAAACCACTCCGAGTACCAGATTCGGAAGATGAAGCCACCACTGCAGAGAGGAGACCAGGAGGTCGGATATCTTTACTGAGTCTGCAAGGCTCCCTGTGGCTTGATGCCACTGAGTGCGAAGGCTCCACTGAGCAGGCCGCATGTGGAGGTGGACATTGAGGGTGACATGAACCGTGGAAGCCATATGGCCGAGTAGTCTCAGGAATTGCCTGGCAGAGACCAGGGAATTGCTGCGAAACTGGCTGGCCAGATCCATGAGCCTGTGGTCCCTGTCCAGAGGCAGAAAAGCCTTTGCTTGAAGAGTGTCCAGCCTGGCCCCTATGAACTCTAAGTTCTGGGACGGGAGCAAAGTGAACTTTGCGAAGTTTATGACAAACCCCAAGTGCTGAAGCAGAGCCACAGTGCGAAGGGTGGCCTGGTCGGCCTCCTGGGAAGATTGGCCCCTTATGAGCCAGTCGTCTAGGTACGGAAACACAAAAAGACCCTGAAGCCTCAGGTAGGCCGCCACCACTGCCAGGCACTTGGTGAACACCCTGGGAGCGGAGGACAGGCAAAAGGGCAGTACTCTGTACTGATAGTGGTTTCCTCCCACAACAAACCTGAGACATTGTCTGTGGTCTGGATGAATAAGGATGTGAGTATATGCATCCTTTAGATCTAAGGAACATAGCCAGTCTCCCTGCTGGAGGTAGGGCAGCAGGATTCCAAGGGTAAGCATCTTGAACTTTTCCCTCTCCAGGAACTTGAGGTTTCGCAAGTCTAGGATGGGTCTGAGGCCTCCTGTTCTTTTTGGTACCAGAAAGTACCTTGAATAAAAGCCGTGACCTCTCAGGTGGTGGGGCACCGGTTCCACAGCCTGATCCTGTAGCAGACCTGCTAACTCCTGAAGGAGGTGGTCCCTGTGCAGAGGGGGTCTTGGAGGCTCCCCTGGAAAGTAGGAGGGAGGTACCTGGTGAAAATGAAGATAGCCCCTTTGGACTATGTGAAGAACCCAGGCATCTGATGTGACGGCTGACCACCTGTGGGCAAAGTGGGCCAGCCGGCCTCCTGTGCTGAGAGAAGCCAGCTGAGGAGAAGAGGCTATGCTGTTTGAGTCAAGAACCCCCACCCTGCTGAGCAGGGGCCGGTGTTGGTGGCTTGGGGGCCTTCTGCCTATGGGGCCCCTGACCCTGCCCCTTGGCCTGCTGACCCTGCTGGGGAGCTGTAGAGGCCTGATGAGGGTAGGGTTTATAGGCAGATGACTTCCTCGGGTAAAAAGTCTTTTTTCCCCGAGCCCTTCTTCTGAGAAGGGGCAGAGGTTTTCCTGGAAAGCCTAGTCCTGGTCAGAGTCTCGGTCTCGAGTTCTGCAGCCTTTTCAGCCATGGGCTTGCCAAAGAGGTTTTCACCTCGGCAGGGGACATCGACCAACTTGTCCTGGATCCATGGCTCGAGGTCGGATGACTGTAGCCAAGCCTGTCGGCGGGCACCGATGCCGGCCCCGGCTACTCGGGCCGAAGCCTCGAAGCCATCGTAGGCTGCTCGAGAGATAAACTTCGAGCACTCTCGAATACCGGTGGACAAGGCCTGGAACCTCTGCAAAGGTTCCTCGCAGAGACCAGCAGAGAACCCGGCAATTTCCTTTGCCAGGTCTCGAAGGTACATGTCCATGTAGAGCTGGTATGTCTGGACACGGCAAGCAAGCATAGAGCCCTGGAAGCACTTCTTACCGAGGGCATCCAGGTTCCGGGCCTCCCGGCCGGGAGGCACCAAGGAGTGCATTCTTCTGACTGTTCAGTCAATGCATGGCCGATTCCACAACCATGGAGTGGTGCAGTAATTGTGCCTTTTGGAACCCGGGGCTGTTGCGGACTCGATAGATGGAATCGACCCGCTTGCTTAACACCGGCATCAAGGACGGGGTCTCCCACATGCGGAAGAGTAGCCGCTCCAGCATCGGAGGAACCGGAACAGTAAAGGCCTCCTTTGGGGGAGAGTCATACTGGAGGGCCTCGAGCTCCTCGGCTCGAGGCTCCTCATCGGGATCCGCGGGGAAGGCCAAGGCCTTGGCCATATCCCACACGAAGTCCGAGAACCGGGTATCCTCCGGTGGGGACCGTCTCCAAGGTTTGGACGGGCGAGTCCGATGGGACACACCGAGTCCGATGAGTGTCGGGTGACTCTTCGTCGGAGGAATCGAGCGGCTCTGGTTGGGCGGGCACCGATGCCCTCCGCCCCGACACCGAGGGTATCTGTGTCGACGACCTTGGCCCCGAACGGGAGGTCGAGGGAGACCGTGGCCGAGGATCGACTCGAGCCCGCATGGACTCGAGGATCGGCTCGGCCTCCGGGGTCGACTTGGACGTCGAGCTCCCGGTGGTCAGGGCAGATGCACCAGTGAGACTGACGATCAATGCCCGCTGCTGTTCCATGAAGGCAGCGAAGCTGCTCTCCAAGGCCGTCAACCTGAGTCCGAGCTCAGGAGACCCAGCAGCCCCCGACGGCGTCGGGCCTGACGTCGGCTCCCTCGGAGGAGAGTCCACGAGGACAACAGCACTTACGTGTCTAGGAGACTCCATCTCAACACGAGGATGCTTGGCAGGCCTCTCCGACTCCGAAGACCCGGGACGGCTATCGGGGCTATGCGACCTGGCCCTCGAGGAACCAGGAGCGTCCACCGACGTCGCCTTCGTGGGTTTCTTCTTCCTGCGATGTTCCCGCGAAGGAGACCTCCGCTCAGAGGAACCCCGACGCTGCTCAGGGCCGGAGTCCCGAGACGTCGAGGCCTCTGACGAGGTCTGGGCCCGGCCGGACGCGGAGTCAGAAAAAATTCGATCCTTCTGGTGCTGCCGACTCCTCAAGGCCTTCGAGGACATTTTGCCACACGGACCACAGATCATCGGGTCATGATCGGGTCCGAGGCAACGGAGGCAGCAGTCGTGTGTGTCAGTAAGAGACATATGTTTCTTACACCGATCACATTTCTTAAACCCGCTGGTAGCCATCGGGGGAAAAAGGGCCCCTGCTAGGTCAAAAGACCGGGCTGCCAGGGAAAAAAGAAAAAAGGCGCGAACGCCAGTCACAAAGGACAAAAACCGAAAAATAGAGAAAAGGACTCGATACCGGCGTACCGGTCCAAGCGGGAAAAGGATCCGGCGTCGAACCGGAGAAAAAAAAGAGAAAAAAATAGAGAAAAATCAACTTTTTCCTCAGGGAAAAACGAACTACGTCCGTGGGGCTCCGCGGAAAAAAAGAAGACTGAGCAAGATGGCACCCTTGGGCGGGAAGAGGACCGTGCATGCGCGCTGCAATTCCCAAAGGCTTTCTTTGAAAGCTGGGGAAATGCTCCGCACGAGGGCTCCGTCGGCGCCGACGTCACCCATATGTGAGGACTGACTTCCTGCTTGGTCCTGGAGAAAAGGCGCGAACGCTAGTCACGTAGGACAAAAACCTAAAAAAAAAATTCCAGACTCGATACCGGTGTACCGAGCCCAGGTGGGAAAGGGAACCGGCGTCAAACCGAATAAGCAAAAAAGCGAAAATCGCAGAAAAAAAAAATCTTTTCCCGGGTGACACGAACTCACGTCCGTTGGACTCCGCGGAAGAAGACAGACTGAGCAAGATGGCACCCTTGGTCGAGAAGTGATGGCGCATGCGCCCTGCATTTCCAAAGGCTATCCTTGAAAGCTGGGGAAATGCTCCGCACGAGGGCTCCGTCGGCGCCATATGTGAGGACTGACTTCCTGCTTTGTCCTGGAGAACCAACAGTGGCCAATCCAAGTCACAAGTACCTGTCAGTGCCCAAAGGGTAGAAAGATTCCACAATGGCTGCACAGACAATTGAGGTGATCCTTTCTGGCTTCTGGAGACAGGCAAGCACAATGCTTTCATTTAGCTTGATTATGGTTAGAGCCCAGGTATATCAACTACTTGCAATCAAAGTTCAGGATCTTTTAGCCACACTTCAAGCAGGGGTTGAACCCAGACTTTCTGTAACATGGCACTCAGAAAGAAAAAGCGCTAATGAAAGAAAAGAGCAATGATGAAAAGCATGGACAGAGTCAGAAATAAAACCTCTCAATACTCAGAAGAACTTTGTTTCAAAACGTGTTTGGCAAAGCTGGCCCAACCACTAGGCAACTACAATCAAAGCAATTGGTCCTGGCAGCCCCACAAATGCAGAGTACTCCATGCATATTTTTACCTGCAGGGAGAAAGAACAATATACAAAGAGGTATGTTTACTGAACCAGGCTAACAGTTAACCCAGGCTATCTGCAACTAGGTCCCATGTTACACGCACACATACATTTACAAAACAAAGTTTTAAGAATGCATCAATAAAAAAAGGATTTGAACTAAATCCATGAAACACCACTCCTAGCATATAGGTACTCTTACACATCCCCAGGAGAATACAAACAGAACAGAGAGCCATCTTTTACATTTTCATCCCCCCACACCCAACTCCTCCTCTCCCCCTCCATGATGCTTTTATGCGTATTGTCAAACCTTCACCCACTCCCCAACCTTGTGGGTTAAGGAGGGATAGGCCATGTGTAGTTGTGGGGGGCCAATGAATATGTGGTGACAAGAAAATTTATTTGTTTTCAAGGATTTTTATTTCCCCGCTCCGTGAGAGAGACAGGAACAGAAGAGATCAGTAAATCAGGAATCAAGCAAACAGAGGCTTTCAGTATTGTGCTTCAACAAACTTCTCATATGGAAAAACACATTGCTTCATGTGTTTTCTCCGTGCAATATATACAGGTGCTCAGGTAAGAAGTATAATTGTTTTCTTTATCAATTAGGTCACAGTCCAGCATACATTCAATGCAAAATAGGCTTTCCTTTCAATTGCCTCAAACAATACTTCTGTCAGGTACTTTTCTCAGTGATTCTGGACTAGCATAACCAGAATAAAAGTCAGGTATAATCATTCAAGCTTTTGTCTCATTGGTTCTCTCTATTAATCCTACAGAGCAATCCATCGGCTGATTGATGTCAATCATGGGAACTTGAGCTTGGGGAATAATCTTTCCTTCAGGATTATTCACTGCTTGAGAAATAGCTTGTTGTGAAATGGCTCTTTCATTCAAGAGTTGTCTACGGTCAGTTAGGAGTTGTTCTGCCTGTCTCCTAGCAGAAGTCAAGGGTAAAGCTTCTCCTTGCTTAAGCAGGTGATTATCTGCATCTGGTGAGCAAACACGGCTTTCCCTATTCAGACAGTCTATGCCCGAGGTGGAGATTCCCTTCCCCCACTTCTCTCTGTTAATGAATGGTGGAATCTCACGGTCGTTTGCAGCAGCTCTACTTCTAAGGAAGGCTTCAAAGGTAGGACCTTCTATATCCGGATAGCCTAATCCCTTTGTAAACAGCTGTGCTGCGTTTCTTTCCTCAGCTTGTTTGTTTAGAACAGGTATTACTGGCTGAGTAAAACTTGGCTTGCATAGAGAGTTTTCAGGGTAAAACAAACTTCCTTTATATTCCCTGAAACTATCCTGTCCACTACAAACAGGAGTCTCTCTTCTTGGCATATAACACTTATCAGAAGGATTAAAAATAGCAGGTACCTTCAAATGAGACTGCTCAGGAATTGTCTTGCCAGCGTGCTTTTCTCTCCCGGGATAAAAACTGCTTCTCAACAACGTGGGCTTTGCTCCTCGTGTTGAATTAGCTTCCCTTCTGTTGCAGCTGGGCACAGCTTCTGTAGCCAGGTCAAAGGGTTCTGCAGTCAGTGGAACTTCCTGCCTTCCCAATACCTTTCGCTTTCTCTCTTGTGGATTTAAAGCAAACTCTCTTCTCAATCCACTAGCAGAGCTTATTCCTTCATTCCTTCTTGACAGCCTCTGGCTTGGTCCTGTTCCTCCATTCGTTCTAGTCCTTCTGCTCCTCTCTACTGAGTGTTCCCTCTCTCTGTTTAAAAAGGATCCCTTACTCTGGGATGCCCGCCTCCTCCTAGGGCGTGCCCAATCCATAGCTGCGCTTCTCTCCCCCTCTGAGGTGAGCTGAAAGGCTGCCTGTAGGCTATGCTGAGTGGGAATTTCTTCTTTTCCCTGCAATACCGGACTCTACCAGGGGGTCAGCATCGGTCTCCATGGCGTCCGCGCCTGGCGCTGCGTCACAGAATACATATACAGGGTGGCCCAAAATAAGTGAGAACATCTCGTAGCATATAAGTTATTTAAAAATTCAAAAAGACAGACGTAAATGATTGACAAATTTTTAAAAAAAAATGGCGACCGGAGATTGTCGAAATAAAGACGTTATATAGCTAAAAAAGGGTAAATAAGTAAACTATTTAAGCTTTTAATTTACGAGATGTTCTCACTTTTTTTGGGCCACCCTGTATATACACATACACAATTTGAGGATTGTCTTTCATAAAAAACATAAGAAAAGCAAACAAGCTATGATCATGAAATTATCCAGAGCCGATACTATAAAAGGAATACATACAGTTTCACAATTCAAATTTCACCTTGCCCCCCACTTCACCCTAGCCCTGCTCTGTCCCATCTCCACTAGCATACACTTACTACTCCTTACAGAGCATCAAAATAACCTAACAATCCTCCCACCTATCTCCTTACTACCAAACCCATTTTCAAATAGCAGGGAGAGCCCACGCTATTTGAGGCTCAACCTCCAGCAGTAGGAACTTTTCAGGAAATTCCCTGCCCATTCGATTCATCCCCACTCATCCCTAACCATGCTTGGGCATCATAGCCTATTACAGGGTTTGGATCTCATTGCATATATGAGGTGCTAGCGATGTGACAGTCTCCCTAAATAGCCAAAATCCTAATCTTCTGTGCCACAGACGACATGCACTCCATTATCATTAGATTATATAACAAATTCTGCCACACCCAAAACGAGTTGGGAGGCTGGGTTCCCACCATGTCAGCAAAATAGTGTCTGCTTGCCCACCAGGCAGGTTATGAGAAACTGCTAATCCTTAGTCATTTCCCCCATGGCCTCCGGCTGGTTCAGGAGGACTCTCCTCAGCCTGTTCAAATTTCTGGCCCAACAACCCTTTTAAGTACCTATGACCAATGTTCCCTCTAATTTTCTGTAGGCTGTGTGCGCATAAAATATCAGCTGTGCAGCTTTTGAAGGAAGGTTAAATTTGTGCGCCACATAACAACACTCAGAGTTATGTACTTTAAAATTTGACTACACATCAGAATAGAGTATGTACACCACATTCATTGCACTAGAAAATATTGTAGAACTTGTGAAAGCTGGAAATACACAACAACTTTTCAATTTTAAGACATCTGTGTTGTTTTCTATCAGAATCAGAACCGTAATTTTTGTGCGCTCTGTTGTAAAGTATGTGCGCTCGCTCGGCGAGGTGTGTGCGCGCGCACACGCGCACAGCTTAGAGGGAACAGTGCCTATGACCTTTCTTCCAGAACACCTGAACCCCACTGGCAAGACCAAAACAGATGATCCAGATGGCCTACCACATACTAGCATCTGGAGCAATCATCCAAAACCGCACAGCCAGCCCTCTGTGCCCGAACGTGAAATATACAGCTGCGCAATAGTACCTTGTACTGCATCTCTCAGACACACACACTCTAAACGTGGCACTCATACAATACCTCAAACTGCTCCCCTCCTAAAGTCTCCTGCAATTCAGTCACCCATTTACTCACCACCCCTCCATAATCCCTAGCAGATTCCAGCAAAATCAATTTCTGACAGAAGAGCAAAAAGACATCCATGCCCAATTTTCTAACTCCGACAACTGCTCTACCAACTCCCTTTTCAAGTAGTCCTGTTGCAAAGAGTGCATATAGTGGCACACTTGCAAATAAGCAAAGTGCAGTGAATCTAGCTCATACTCTTGCCGCAATGTTTGGAATGAGTGCACAGCTCCATCACTATCAAGCAAATAGGAAAATAGTCTAATATTCTTCTGCCTCCACCTCTGCAAAGCATAGTTACTCACCTGTAACAGGTGTTCTCCAGGGACAGCAGGAATCAGTCCTAACATATGGGTGACGACAGCACCCTCACAGAAGCATCCCCCAGCTTTCAAAGAAAGCCTTTGGGAGATGCCACCACGCATGCGTGGTCCCCTTCCCGCCCAAGGGTGCCATCTTGCTCAGTCAGATGACATAGCTGAAAGACGGCAAAAAATAAAAAAAAATAAAGATGGTAAAGGAGCAACTTCCAGGGGAGGAGGGAGGGTTGTGAGGACCGATGCCTGTTGCCCCCAGAGAACACCTGTTAGAGATGAGTAACTACGCTTTCTCTGGGAACAAGGAGGAAGTCAGTCCTCACATATGGGACTCCCCAGCTACAGGCTACCGAAAGCCCATAGCAAAAACAGGGGCTCCCTCATGGGGAACCGCAAGCAGCAGCAGCAGCAATGAGTCTGTGTACACAGACCATAGTAGGACTCCTGTGTCCGATAAAACCAGCACTCTGGTAGCCTGAACACAGAAGGGTCGGAGGATAGGAGTTACCTTAACCCCAAAAAGGTTACGGGGCACAGACTGGCCAAAGGCACTGTCCCGTCTGGACTCTTTCCAGGCAGTAATGGGCTGCGAAGGTATGGACTGAAGACTAGGTGGCGGACTGGCAGATATCCACCATCGGGACAGAGTGCAATTTTGCCACCGAAGCGACCATGGCCCTGACACGGTGCGCCGTGACACAGCCTTCCAGCGGGAACCTCGCCTGCTCATAAGAGGGCGATACAGTCCGCCACCCATGTGGATAGCATACACTTGGTCACTGCCTCCCCCAGCCTACTGGGGTCGTATGAGATGAAAAACTGAGCAGCTTTGCGGTGGCCCTGAGGTTGTTGGATACAGAAGTACAAAGCCCTCTTATAGTCCAAGGTGTGGAAGACCGTCTCCGCCCAATGGGAGTGCAATCTTGGAAAGAAGGTAGGGAGCACCACTTCCTGGTTAAAATGGAAGGACGATGCTACCTTCGGCAGGAATTTGGGGTGCATGCAAAGAACCACCCTGTTCTTGTAGAACTTGGTAAGAGGCACCTCCGCCACAAGAGCCTGAAAATTGCTAACTCTGTAAGCGGAGGTAAGCGCGATCAGGAAGATCACCTTCCAAGAGAGGTAGCGAAGGTGGCAGGTAGCCAAGGGCTCTAAGGGCATGCGAGTGAGCTGCCCCAACACTACGTTGAGGTCCCATTTGGTTGCCATAGAGCGAACCGGGGGCTTCAGTAAGAGCAGGCCCCGAAGAAAATGGGTCACCAAGGTTTGGACCGAGAGGGGCTTGCCATCCACCGGATAGTGGTGTGCCACCAGGGCACTTAGATGCACTCAGACAGAGTTAGACGAGCCCGGATTGAGAGAGGTGGAGAAGGTACTGTAACACCAGTGTCACCAGGCAGGAGAAAGGGTTAGTCCTGTGTTCGATGCACCAAACAGAGAACCTGCGCCATTTGAGGGCATAAACCTTTCTAGTATAGTCCTTGCAAGAGCTCAGCAGACTGTCTTCCACCTCAACCAGGAGGTCGAAAGGGACCAGATTCACCCTCTCAGCAGCCACGCTGTCAGCAACAGGGACCCCAGGTTGGGGTGTAGGAGAGAGCCTCCCTCCTGAGACAGGAGTCCCAGGGCAGACCCCAAGGGGATGGGGGTCTCCACCATTAACTGTAGGAGCAGCAGGAACCACAGTTGCCAGGGCCACCAAGGAGCTATCAGGATGAGCAAGGCCTTGTCGCGGAGGGTCTTGAACAAGGTCTTGGTAATCAGCAGCGTAGGAGGGAAGGCATACATGAAGGCCTTTCAACCATGAAACAAGGAATGTGTCCGCTGCCACCCTGGAGAGGTGGGCGTGCCGGGAACAAAAGCGGGGCAATTGGTCCATCACGGGTTCCCCCCCAAAGTCGGAAAAGCAGGATGGCTACCCTGGGATCCAGCTGCCACTTTGGTGGCTGGAGAACTCTGCTTAGCCTGTCAGCCAGCAGGTTGACCTGGCCTGGAAGGTAAATGCCCGCAGGAGGATACCCTGCTGGACTACATATGAGCAGCGGACCAGTGCCTCCCGACAAAGGGTACGAGACCCCATGCCCCCCTGTTTGTTCACCCAGAACATTGCCACCTGGTTGTCCGTCTGGACCAGCACCAGCTGGTGATGCAGGAGGTGACAGAAGACTCTCAGGGCTAAGTGTATGGCTCGGAGCTCCAGGAGGTTGATCCGCTCGGTGCTCTCATCTGATGACCAACTGCCCTGAGTGCGGAGATCTCCGTAGTGGGCTCCCCAGCCGAGCAGAAAGGCATCCATGGTGAGGACCCTTGATGGGTTTGGGGCCCGAAAAGGCATGCCCACCATGAGATGCTGGGGAGACTGACCCCAGACCAGGGAAATCTGCCAATGGTAGGTCTCAAACTGTCTCTGTGCCAGTCGTCCACATAGGGAAAGATGAAACCCCCCCTGGAGTCAGAGGAAGGCGACCACAACTGCCAGGCATTTTGTGAAAACTCTTGGGGCAGAGGCCAGGTCGAAGGGGAGCACCCTGTATTGAAAATGACTGTCCCCCACTACGAACTGCAGGTACTGCCTGTGGTTGGGGTGAATGAGGATGTGGTTATAAGCATCCTTGAGGTCTAAGGAGCATAGCCAATCTCCCTGCTGGAGGTAGGGCAGCAATGTTCCAAGGGAGAGCATCTTGAACATCTCCATTACCAGGAATTTGTTGAGGTTGCGCAGGTCGAGGATGGGCCTTAGGCCCCCTGCCCTTTTTGGCACAAGGAAGTACCTGGAGTAGAACCTTTTGCCAATGAGATGGTGGGGCACCGGTTCCACTGCTTTGTCCTCGACCCGTCAACTCTTTCAGAAGATGGTCCCGGTGAAGGGAAGACCTGAGGGGCTCTCCTGGGAAAAAAGTGGGAGGTGTCCGAGTTGGAGGAGGTAAGCCTCCCCGACTACCCTAAGTGCCGAGGAGTCGGAGGTAATAGAGGGCCAGACGTCATCCTGTGGGATGCTGATCTCCTTGGGGTAGACAGGCTATGCTCAAGGAGTCAAAAGCTACCCCCTGGCTGGGCTGGAGCCAGTGCCTGGGGTTTTGGAGCCTTCTGCTTACGAGGGCCATGCCCATGTCCCTTGGCCTGCTGTCCCTGTTGGGGTGCTGGGGAAGCCTGATAAGGTGGGTAAGTTTCTGTAAGCAGCTCTCTTCCTCAAGTAAAGCACAGTTACTTACCTGTAACAGGTGATCTCTGGGAACAGCAGGAATTAGTCATCACATATGGGTACGTCGGTACCGACTGAGCCCGCGCGGGAAAGCTCCCCAGCTTTTCAGATTAAAAGCCTTTGGGGCCTCCCACTGCACATGCGCGCTGCCTTCCCGCCTTCCTGACCAGCTCTCATCAGTTCGATTTTAAAGCTGAGACAATAGAGAGAGAGGACAGGAAGATAGATAGATAGAGATACAACTCCTAGGGGAGGTGGGTGGGTTGTGATGACTAATTCCTGCTGTTCCCAGAGATCACCTGTTACAGGTAAGTAACTGTGCTATCTCCAGGAACAAGCAGGAATAAGTCATCACATATGGGGACTCCCTAGCTAAGATGCCTGGGAGATCCCCCTCCAAGGGTAAACCATCTTCGCATGGATCTCAGGCATCCATCCAGGGAAGATGGGCAGGAGTTGTTTAAGTATGGAACAGGTGTTTGAGGACAGCCTGACCAAACAAGGCATCCCGGCGGGAGTCCTTGTCCAAGCAGTAATGGGCTGTGAAGGTATGAACCGAGGCCCAAGTGGCTGCTCGACAGATCTGATCTATGGACACAGAGTGAAGATGAGCTATAGAAGTGGCCATGGCTCTCACATTGTGAGCTGTGACATGGCCCTCCATAGAAATGTTCTTACTCTGGTAAGCAAAAGAAATACACTGAGCGATCCAATTGGAAAGTGTACGCTTGGTGACTGGAAGTCCCAAATGAGAAGGATCAAAAGCCACGAAAAGTTGGGAAGACTTTCGATGTGGCTGAGTCCTGTTGAGGTAAAAGGCAAGAGCTCTTTTACAATCCAGAGTATGAAGGTTCCTCTCTGCACTGGATGCATGAGGAGCCCGGAAAAAGACAGGTAGATATACCTCTTGATTAAGATGAAAAGGCGAGACCACTTTGGGCATAAAGTGGGGATTCGTCCTAAGGACCACCTTATCATGATGAAACCTAGTATAAGGTGGATGAGCCACTAAAGCCTGCAGTTCACTGATGCGGCGAGCTGAAGTGACTGCAATAAGGAAAACAACCTTCCAGGAAAGAAATTTGAAGGAGGTAGAGTCCAAGGGCTCAAAAGGTGGCTTCATAAGCTGACCTAGAACTAGGTTCAAATCCCATGCTACCGGAGGAGGTCGGATGGGAGGTTTAGTTAGAGTCAGGCCTCTCATGAAACGTGAAACAAGAGGATGAGAGGAGACAGGTTGTCCATTTATAGGTTTTAAGGACGCTGCAATAGCACTCAAATGGACCCTTACTGAATTCGTCTTAAGGCCTGCATTTGAAAGATGCAGGAGATAGTCCAAGAGAGAATTCAAAGGAAGTGCTAGAGGGTCAAGACCCTGCTGAGCACACCAAATGGAAAAACGTTTCCATTTGAAAGCATAAGAACGCCTCGTGGAAGGTTTCCTAGAGGCATGAAGGATATCTGTCACAGGTTGAGAAAGATTAAAGTCTTGAAGACTTAGGCCTTCAGTAACCAAGCTCTGAGATGTAGGGATTTGGGGTTTGGGTGCCACAAAGTCCCCTCCTCCTGAGACAGAAGGTCTGGCGCAGCTCCCAGGTCCAGGGAGGATCCCTGGGAGAGATGCAGAAGTAGAGGGAACCACACCTGGCGTGGCCAGTGGGGAGCTATGAGGATCATAGTCCCGTGATCCCTCGGGAGCTTGAACAGAGTCTTGGATATTAGAGGAATGGGTGGAAAGGCATAGAGGAATTCCTGACCCCAATGCAGGAGGAAGGCATCGTGGGCCTGAGCTCCCTGACACTGAGTTCTGGAACAGAACCGGGGAAGTTTGGCATTCCACGGACTTGCAAAGAGGTCTATGTCCGGGGTCCCCCATTCCTGAAAGATTCTGCGTATCTGGTCCATATGTAGGGACCATTCGTGTGGAAGCAGAACTCGACTGAGTCTGTCTGCACGAGAGTTTTGAACTCCTGGAAGATACACTGCAAGAAGGTGAATTTGATGCTCTCTGGCGAAGGCCCATATTCTGAGAGCTTCGTTGCAAAGCGACAGAGAGCCTGTCCCTCCTTGTTTGTTTATATAGAACATGGCTACCTGATTGTCTGTCTGAACTAGGACAGTCAGGTTGACAAGGAGGGTATAGAAGACCTTGAGGGCAAGGTAAATTGCACGCAGTTCCAGGAGGTTGATATGAAGGGTGGCCTCCTGTGGAGACCAAGTGCCCTGAGTGGAGAGGTTCTGAAGATGAGCTCCCCACCCTGTCTGGGAGGCATCTGTTGTGAGGGTTGCTTGGGGCAACAAAGGTTGGAAGGGGGCCCCCAACAACAGATTCTTGGTGTATGTCCACCATTGGAGGGACCAAAATAGACGGCTTGAGGTGAGTATTTGGTCGGCGAGAGCTCCAGATGCTTGAGTCCACTGGGTGGCCAAGGTCCATTGAGCTGCTCTCATATGCAGACGAGCGTAGGGCACCACATGTACCGTGGAGGCCATGTGGCCCAGAAGTCGCAGCATTTCCCGGGCTGTCAAATGACTGCTGGACTGAGCTTGGGAGGCCAAACTCAGCAGGCGTTGGGCCCTGACCTGAGGCAGGTAGGCCCTTGCAGTGATGGTGTCTAGCTGGGCCCCTATGAACTCGAGAGACTGAGTAGGGATTAGTTGAGACTTGGGAAGGTTTACTACCAGTCCTAGATACTGCAGAAGACGCCTTGTGCGGTCCAGGGAAATTTGGGCCTGGGACTGAGAGGGAGCTCGGATGAGCCAGTCGTCCAGGTATGGGAATATGAAAATTCCCAGGCCTCTTAGAAAGGCAGCTACGACTGCCATGCATTTGGTGAACACTCTTGGAGCAGAGGCTAGACCGAAGGGGAGTACTCTGTACTGGAAATGTTTTCCCTGAAACAGAAATCGAAGGTATTTTCTGTGGGATGGGTGGATGAGTATGTGTGTATACGCATCCTTTAGATCTAGAGAACAAAGCCAATCCTGACTCTGAAGGTATGGAAGGAGAATGCCCAGAGAAAGCATTTTGAATTTCTCCTTGAAAAGAAATTTGTTCAATTCTCTCAGATCCAGAATTGGTCTGAAGCCCTCTGTCTTCTTTGGTATTAGAAAATAAGGGGAGTAGAATCCCGTCCCCTGTTGAAGAAGAGGGACCTCCTCTATTGCCCCCTGGGCAAGGAGGGAGGAGACTTCCTGACCCAAGAGGGCCAGGAGAGATGGGGGAGAATTGAACTGCCTCACCATAGTATAAGGAGGAAGGTCGGAAAAATGGAGTTTGTAACCCTCTCTGATGATAGAGAGGGTCCATTGCTCTGATGTAATTTGCTCCCATCTGGGAGCAAAGTGAGCTAACCTTCCGGGTATGGTGAGGGGCTCTGGTTGTTCTAGAGCCAGAAAAGTTAAGTTCTCTAGGGGCAAGTCAAAACCCCTGAGGGGGTGGAGCCTGCTGAGGCGTAGCAGACGTCGCAGGCTTTGACCTTGCCTGTTTAGGTTGCTGACGTTTAGCAGCAAAACGAGGCTGAGAGGATTGTTGGCCAGTATTTGTAGAAAATCTGGACTTCTTGTAATAAGGCCTCTTAAAAGACTTCTTCTTGGCAGGAGTGGAGGTAGACTTAGAAAGTCTATCTAAGGTGGCATTTTCTGCATCCATTTGAGTGGCCTTAATTTGCCACTCCTCACCAAATAAGTTCTCACCTGTACAGGGCAGATTTCGTAAGCCATCTAGGACCCAAGGTTCTAGATCAGAAGCCTGGAGCCAAGCAAGACGTCGGGCTGCTATAGCAATGCCCAAAGCCCTACCAGCACCCTCAAAGGAATCAAAAGCTGCCCTGTTGGAGAACTTTGAAATATCCAAAAGGTGTTTCACTAAGGAAATGAACTGCTCCCTCTTATCCTCAGGGATAAAGGGGGCAAAATGCCGAACTTTAAGAGCGATTTCACTGAGAAACATGCCCATGTAAAGACTATAGGAATTAATCCTGGCTATAAGCATAGTAGCCTGGAAAATTTTCCTGCCAAAAGAGTCTAGAGTCTTACATTCTCGCCCTGGAGGAGTAGAAGAGTGCCTTTTGGTACTCTTTATCTTCTTCATTGCAGACTTCACCACAATAGAATGGTGAGGCAACTGGGTTTTTTGGAAACCAGGAGAAGGGGGGACACGGTACATGGTGTCCAACCTGCGAGAAGGTGCCAATGTTAGAGGAGCCTCCCATAAGTCCATCAAGTGTTCTTGAAGGATTTCATGGATAGGCAGGGTGACTGCCTCTTTAGGAGACTTAGAGTATCCTAAAATATCCAGTTTCTTTGATCTGGGTTCCTTTTCAGAGGATGAAGCAATAGAAAGACCTTTAGCCATTTCTATGATGAAGTCCTGAAAGGTGGTGGTGGAGACATTCTCCTGTTAGGAGAAGAAGGCTCCTCAGGAAGATCAAGGGAGAACTCATCAGAATCATCAGAGGAGTTAAAATCCTCTGAAGAAGCAGAGTATCCTCTATGTGCTTCCAACGCACGATACGCATACCGTTCGGTATCGACATCGGGCGTACCGGGTATGGGATCGGTACCGGGCAAAAGCCCGGATCTGGCATGTGGAACCGATCTGCGTTTGGAAGACGATGGCCTCGGTTCCGGTATGGAAGCCATTACCGGAACCGGACCCGGTACCGCTGACTGCGGTACCGAGGGCGTAGCAGCATTAATAAAAGCCAGAATGGCCTGCTGCATGACTTGGACAGTAGTGCCCATAGACGCCACTGCTGCCTGGATGTCGGTACCGGTATGGGCCGGTACCCCAGAGCAGCACAACAGGTGATCTGTCGAGGCCGCACCATCGATGTCAACCTGTGACCCCATGAGTGCTTTGGAGGCCGGAACCTCCCGCCGGGGTTTTTTGGCCTGGGCAGAATCCTCGAACTCAGAATTGAGAGCCTCTCGATCTTTAGAAAGAGATTTGCTTTTAGAGGATTTGCCCACTGGAGTTTTGGTTACCTGAGATCCATCCGGAGAGGAAGACCTGGATGACTGTGATGCTTCTGAAGGAAACAGCACATGGAACTTGTTGGCCCGGTTCTGCAATCCACGTTTCGACATTTGGGAGCAGGATGGGCAGTCCGGTATGGAATGGTCAGGTCCTAAACATTTAAGACACCATTCATGGGTGTCTGTAAGAGGAGCAGACAGAGCATAAAGATTCCCAATTACCCATGCCTACCAATAGCCAGATTAATATTAATAAAATACAGTCTCTAAAATGCTTGTATGCCAATGCTAGAAGTCTAAACAATAAGATGGGAGAATTAGAATATATAGCACTAAATGAGAGGTTAGATATGATTGCACTCTCAGAGACATGGTGGAAGGAGGATAACCAGTGGGACACTGTGATACCTGGATACAAACTATATCGTAATGATAGAGCTGAACAAATTGGTGGAGGGGTTGCGCTCTATGTTAGAGAGGGCATTGAGTCAGAAAGGATTAAAGTTTTGCAGGGAACAAAATATGCTGTAGAATCTCTATGGATTGAAATTCCATTTATGAAGGGGAAGGTGATGGCAGTGGGAGTATACTATCGACCACCTGGCCAGAATGAACAAATGGATGATGAAATGCTCAAAGAAATCAAGGAAGCTAACAAAAGCCACAACAGAGTAGTAATAATGGGTGATTTCAATTACCCCGGTATCGACTGGGACAGTGTCACAGCAGGACAAGCTAAAGAGATAAAGTTTCTAGATGAAATAAATGACTGCTTCTTGGAGCAGCTGGTTCATGAACCAACCAGAGGGGAAGCCATACTGGACCTAGTCCTTAGTGGAACGCCAGATCTGGTGCAAGAAATAAGGGTGTTGGGACCACTTGGCAATAGTGATCATAGTATGATCATGTTTGATTTAATCAGTGGAGGACAGATAGTAAAGGAATCCACAGTACTACCTTTTAACTTTCAAAAGGGAGACTATGATAGAATGAGGAATATAGTTCGGAAAAAAAACTAAAAGGAGCGGTTCCAAAGGTTAAAGACTTACAGCAAGCTTGGGTGTTATTTAAAAATACTATCCTCGAAGCCCAGACCAGCTGTATTCCACGCATTAAGAAAAGTGGAAGAAAGTCCAAAAAACTGCCAGCATGGTTTAAAGGTGAGGTCAGAGAGGCTGTTGCTGCCAAAAGAGCAACCTTCAGGAAATGGAAAAAAGAGCCAAATGATGAAAACTGGAAACAGCACAAGCACTGGCAAGTTAAATGCAAAGCATTGATAAGGCAGGCAAAGCGGGAATTTGAGAAGAAACTTGCTACGGAAGCAAAAACACGAAATAAAGACTTTTTCAAGTACATTCGTAGCAAAAGGCCTGTGAGAGAGTCAATTGGACCGTTAGATGATAGAGGGGTAAAAGGGGCAGTAAGAGGAGACAAGGCTATAGCAGAGAGACTGAATGAATTCTTTGCTTCGGTCTTTACTGAGGAAGATGTAGGAGTGTTACCCAAGACTGAAGTGGTATTTAAAGGTGATACTGCAGAGGAATTGAGAGAAATATCGCTACACCGGGAAGATATATTACAACTATTTGATAAACTGAATAGTAGCAAATCACCTGGACCGGATGGTATACATCCCAGAGTGTTGAAAGAACTGAAATATGAGATTGCAGACCTGTTATTGGTAATCTGTGAACTTTCATTAAAATCATCTGTAATACCTGAAGATTGGAGGGTCGCCAACGTAACACCAATTTTTAAAAAGGGTTCCAGGGGTGACCCGGGAAATTACAGACCGGTGAGCCTGACGTCAGTACCAGGGAAAATGGTAGAAACCATCATAAAGAACAAAATTACACAGCATGTAGATAGTCATGGCCTAATGGGAGACAGCCAACATGGCTTTAGACAAGGAAGATCTTGTCTTACTAATCTGATCTGATTTTTTGAAGGTGTGCATAAACAGGTAGATAAAGGTGAGTCGGTTGATATAGTGTATCTGGACTTTCAGAAAGCTTTTGACAAGGTCCCCCATCAGAGACTTTTGGCGAAGCTAAAAAGTCATGGGATAGGAGGCAGTGTACTATTGTGGATCGGGAACTGGTTAAAAGATAGAAAGCAGAGGGTAGGGCTAAATGGCCAATATTCCCAATGGAAAAAGGTGAATAGTGGAGTACCCCAGGGATCTGTACTGGGTCCGCTACTTTTTTGACATATTCATAAATGACCTGGAAAAGGGAATAACTAGTGAGGTTATCAAATTTGCAGATGACACAAAACTGTTTAAAGTTGTTAAAACCCAAGAGGATTGTGGAAAACTGCAGGAAGATCTGGATAAATTGGAAGACTGGGCATCCAAATGGCAGATGAAATTTAATGTGGACAAGTGCAAAGTTATGCACCTAGGAAAGAACAACCCACACTATAGTTACACGATGCAAGGCTCCACATTAGAAACCACCACCCAGGAAAAAGATTTAGGAGTCATCGTGGATAACATGTTAAAACCCTCCGCCCAGTGTGCAGCGGCGGCCAAGAAAGCAAATAGAATGCTAGGTATCATAAGGAAAGGGATGGAGAATAAAACAAAGGATATTATAATGCCTCTGTATCGCTCCATGGTACGACCGCACCTTGAATATTGTGTGCAATTCTGGTCACCGTATCTTAAAAAGGACATAGAGTTATTAGAAAAAGTACAGAGAAGAGCCACCAAATTGGTGAAGGGGATGGAAGGCTACTCCTATGAAGAGAGGCTACAAAGGTTAGGGCTCTTTAACCTAGAAAAGAGGCGGCTGAGGGGAGATATGATAGAGGTGTATAAATTAATGAATGGAGTGGAACGGATAAACGTGGATCAATTGTTTACGCTATCAGAATATAGAAGGACTAGGGGGCATGTAATGAAGCTACAGGGTAAACTATTTAAGACAAATAGGAGAAAATATTTCTTCACTCAACGTGTAATCAAACTCTGGAATCTGTTACCGGAGGATGTAGTAAGGGCTGTTAGTATAGCTGGGTTTAAAAAAGGTTTGGACAAGTTCCTGGAGGAAAGGTCCATAAACCACTATTAAAAAGGGACCCAGGATATCAATGCTTGGCCTAGTACAAGCACTGCAGAACCTGTGTCTTTTGGGGAAACTGATAGGTACGTATGACCTAGATTGGCCACTGTTGGAAACAGGATACTGGGCTTGATGGACCTCGGTCTGACCCAGTATGGCATTTCTTATGTTCTTATGTTCTTATGAATGACAGCACTGCACTTGGTACACTTTTTAAAACCAGGAACTGGCTTCTCCATGAGGAGAATTTGTGTAGGCCTGAAGGCCTGACAAAGTACCAAGCCGTGCTGAAGAAAAGAAAAATATATATATTTTTTTTTTAAAAGAAAGAAAGAGAGAGACCGGCAGTACCGGTTTCAGAATGGGGAAGGCAGGTACGCGGTCTAAAGAAAACAATAAAATTAACAATTTCTTCAGCGGTGACAGGAACACGACCTGCTGGCTCCGCAGAAAAAAAAGAAACTGACGAGAGCTGGTCAGGAAGGCGGGAAGGCAGCGCGCATGTGCAGTGGGAGGCCCCAAAGGCTTTTAATCTGAAAAGCTGGGGAGCTTTCCCGCGCGGGCTCCGTCGGTACCGACGTACCCATGTGTCATGACTTATTCCTGCTTGTTCCTGGAGATAAGACTTTACCCAAGCCCTTCCATCAGGGATGGGCAGCGGTCTTTCTGGAGATCCTGGTCCTAATCATGAACTCTGTTTCCAGCTCGGCAGCCTTGTCGGTCATGGATTTACCATAGAGGTTCTCTCCTTGGCATGGGATATCGACCAATTTGTCCTGCTCAAGTTCTAACTGCTCGAGGTCTAACAACTGTAGCCAAGCTTGGCGGCATGCACTGATGCCAGTCGCTGCTACTCAAGCCGCCGACTAGAACCTGTCATAGACTACTCAACATGAATTTGAAGTGCTCATGGAATGCCTTGGCCAGATTCTTGAACTGCTGCAAGGGCTCCTCGTAAAGACCAGCTGAGAACCCGGCGAGTTCCTTCGCCGGGTCTCTCAGGTACGTGCCCATGTACCTGGTAGGCCTGGATGCGGCCAATGAGCACTGAGCCCTTGTAGCACTTTCTGCCGAGGGTGTCCAGGTTGCGGTCCTCCCTGCTGGGGGGGGGGGGGGTTGGGGGGGCACCGAGGACTGCGTCTTCTGGCTTTTTAGCCGACGTATGGCAGACTCCACAACCATTGAGTTATGTGACAGCTGTGACTTTTGGAAGCCCGGGCTCCGATGGACTTGCTACATTGAGTTGAGCCATTTGCTCACCACTAGTACCGAAGCCGGTGTCTCCCACATTCAGAGCATCAGCTGTTCCAGGATTGGGGGGGGGGGGGAGGAGGCATGGGCACCGTGAGCAATTCCCACTGAGGAGCCTCGTATGGAGGATTTCCATCTCAAGCATTCTCCTCCGACTCAGTCAGGAATGCCAGGGCCTTGGACATGTCCTTGACAAAATCAAGGAAGCCCATATCCACTGGTGGGGACCGCCGAAGCTCCGAGATTGGAGAGTCAGATGGGACGTTGTGGTGGCGACGGGTATCGGGGGACTCCTCATCCTCTGTCTCCCACTTGGAGTAGTCTGTCGAGGACTCATAGGAGGGCTGCTCTGTGGGACTCGGGGCCCCTGAGGCCCTGCGGCCAGCACCTGGCATACTTGCTGGGGATGAACACGACCTCGGCCGAGGATCAACTCGATGTTGAAGGACATCGAGGATCGGCTCAACTTCCGGGGATATCTTGGACGTCGAGAGCCAGGTAGTGGGGGCAGATGAACCGGTCGTGCTGGACAACAGTGCCCACTGCTGGTTCATGAAGGCAGACAAACTGCACTCCAGGGCTGCCATTCTGGACTCCAGAGCAGAAGGCTCAGCAGCCTTCGGTGTGGGCACCGACGGACTCGGGCCCAACACCGGCTTCCCCGAGGGGGAATCCTCGATGAGGATGGTGTCTGGGGACTGAGGCCGGTCAGATGTCGGATCCTTTTGGTTGACCTTTGCAGGCCATTCCTTATCCGATGCCTCGGACAGATGTCTCAGACTGCACGACTAGGACCAGGACCAGGGAGCACCAGGTCGGTCGGAAACGTCCATGAACGCTGCCTTTGAGGGTTTCTTCTTCTTCCTGGGTTCCCTTGAAGTAGACTCCCTTTCAGAGGACCCACGAAGAGGCTCGGGTTCGGAAGGTTCCACCCAAGATGTCGGGGCCTCAGACGAGGCCCTGGCCTTCGGAGGCACTGGGAACTCGGGGGCGGGGGGAAACCCCACTTATTGTGCCGCTACTGGCAGTTCTTGAGGGCCTTACTGGACATCCTCTTGCAGAGACCGCAGGCTACCGGGTTGTGGTCTGGCCCAAGGCAGTGGAGACAGAGTCATGTGTGTCGGTCAAAAACAATTTTAGAGCACCAATAGCATTTCTTAAAGGCACTGGTAGCCATGGGGGAAAATGTACCCCTGTGAGGTCAAAGACTCTCCGCGCTGCCAGTGAGAAAAAAAGGGCACGAAGACGCCAGGAAAAGAAAAGAACGAAAACTACAAAAATAGACCGAACTCTATGCTGAGGCAACGAGGTCAGTAGGCGGGAAAAGTACCGGTGTGATACTGAAGGAGAGTATGAAACTTGGAGAGAAAATAAAAAAACAACTTTTTCCAAGGACAAGCCAGACAAACGTCTGAAGGGCTCCGCGGAAAAAAGGAGACTAAGCAAGATGACACCCTGGGGCAGGAAGGGCACCACACATGCGTAGTGGTATCTCCCAAAGGCTTTCTTTGAAAGCTGGGGAGATGCTTCCACGAGGGCTCCATTGGTGCTGACATCACCCCTATGTGAGGACTGACTTCCTGCTTGTTCCCAGAGAATACGTCCTTACCCATTATTGGCAAAAGGGACCCATTACTATCTATCGTCAGAAAACCCAAAACAGTAGGGTCCTGCTTCCAAGTCGCTCTAATCGGCAGCAGCAAAGCACATTGTCATAGTGAAGGCGAGGGTAAGCCCCTTTGAACCTGCATGATCTACAGCAAAGGATACAGCGACACAAAGGCCTCTTCAAACTCTAGTGGAGTATACACCAACACACCAGTGACCCAGTCCCCTGCTTCAGAGCACAAGCCAAGTTATATCGTTGCAGCTCAAAGAGGCCCACTTCCCCCTGGCACCAATCTCCCTTCAGCAAACAATCTGGATCCACACCCTCCGCCCTGCCCGATGCAATTCTTGCTCCAACGTAAGTATATCCTTGTTTAATATCCGGATGGGGAAGATCTCCAAAGTATATAAAATTTTGGGAGAAATGGTCATTTTATGCGCCATCACCCTCCCCGGCAAGGAAAGTGTGAGTGTTCTTCACTCCTGAAGCTTCTCACCTTCCTCATGTACCAGCTGCCTACTTTAACCATATATAAATGATTCACCGGGGGGGGGGGAAGCACAATCCCCAAATATTTAAAGGTACCAATATCATATGGATGAGAAAATTTGACAGTGTCAAAAGACAGGAAGAAAACTGATGTCTATGGTGCTGGCGACGAATACTGTTGTATCCCATGGACTGCAGGAAGAACAAACTAGTCAGTAACAGAGGAGGTCAAAACTAAGCTTTCCTTAGAAGCTCAGATGACAAGACTGATTTTCATACTTTGGACACATCATGTGAAGAGAGATAATTAGAGAAAGACATCATGCTTGGCAATGCAAAAGAGGAAGGCCAGCAATGCGATGGATTGATACAGTAACAGCAATGGGTGTCGCTCTGTCAACAATGAGTCGCCTGACTGAAGACCAAAAGCAGTTACTTACCTGTAACAGGTGATCTCTGGGAACAGCAGGAATAGTCTTCACATATGGGTACGTCGGTACCGACGGAGCCTGCACGGGAATGCTGCCCAGCTTCCAATCAGAAAGCTTTTGGTAGCATCCCTCGCGCCTGCGCACTGAGTTCCCGCCTTCTCCAGAGCCTCTCTTCAGTTGAGTTTCAAAGCTGAGACAAAGGCGAGGAGAGAAAAGGAAAAAAATAAAAGAGATGCAACTCCTAGGGGAGGTGGGAGGGTTGTGAAGACTATTCCTGCTGTTCCCAGAGAACACCTGTTACAGGTAAGTAACTGTGCTATCTCCAGGAACAAGCAGGAATGAGTCTTCACATATGGGGACTCCCTAGCTGGAGATGCCAGGGGGAGATCCCATAAAATGCAGGAGCCTGGACCTGGGGTGCATTTTGTCTCCAGGAACCCCTGGCATCCAATGTGGGATGGAGGGTAGGAGTTGACAATAAAGAAGCTGTGGAGAAACAGCATAGCCAAGGACTAGAGGGTTCTACAGACTACAGGAGTCCTTGGTATATATGATAAGTAGCATGAAAACACTTTTAATGTACACTTAATATATGAAGCTTACCTACTGTATTGTAGGAAGTAGAGGGTATGATGGAGTCTACTGGATAAGCAGTGGCGGAATCTTCAAGGTGACCTCACAGCAGTGAGGATGAAGGTCCGGACCTGGAGGTAGTAGACAATCCAGGTGTCAACTGGGTAGGATTAGACGTCAGGTCTTCAATGGAAAGCTTTATGGGAAAAAGCTGAAAAGTCCTTTAAGCATAAGGTCATTAACAATGAGGGCTTAAGGAAGGAGACTGACGGAATTAGAGAACTAGCCCAGTCCTGGCGGGAAGAGGGGGAGTGGAAAAAAACCCTATTCCCAAGGAGAACAGTTGTGTACTCAAAGATGAAGATGTACACTATTTTTCCTAGCTGGCGAGAGATAGGAAAAAATATTGAAGCTTGATGCTTCAAGGACTTAAAGAAAAAATGGAAGATGTTAGCACCATATTATCTGTATAAAGTTACTAAATATTATCTGTATAAAGTTAAAAAACTATGTTCCATGTAATGTATACATTAGTGTACAAATTTGTTTACTTTGTTCCATGTAAACCGCCCCTGATCTCTGGAAGGGGCGGTATAGAAGAATTAGATAAATAAATAAAATAAATAAATAAATAAATGGTAGTTATTGGTGCATAACAGTTTCTGCATCCTAATATGGTATGCAAGTAGGGCGATAGACTGTCTAAACCCTGTGGAAGGTAAAAACATTTAGTATAGACAGCAAGGGTTATGGAGTGTAAGACATATCAACCCTTGAGAAGCCCCCCCCCAATAGACACATAGATATATATGGATGGAATGTATATATAGATGTATATATATACATATTTTCCTACGTGTTGTGATAAGGAAGCTTATCATAGCTCAGGTAGGAGCTATAGAAAAGATGATGTGACTCTGAACAAGCAACCTGTCAGTTCTGGTAGAAGAAAACAGAATTTTCACATAAAAGACTACCAGTCCCAGAATGCACCAGGTTTCCAGCAGCCATGAGAGGAGCTGAAGTGAGAAAACGTGTGTTCAATCAAGAGGGCTATGAGGTAATCCCTAAGCACTCATCTCAAAGGGCAGGGCATGATTCAGCACACATCAAGTAGGGAGTAGGGAGGAGCACACATCAAGACAGAGTAAGAACAGAGTTTATTCTACAGATAACAAGCTCCAGCATCACCTCCACAAGCGTAAGCCTGAGCAAGAGGATCAGCTTCACAAGCATCACCTCGAGAAGCAGAAGCCAAGCCAAACGGATAGAGAAGGAAAGAAACCCTCTGGAAGGAAGAGAAGAAAGGCCATTGAGAGGTCTAGAAGAGTCCAAGGCAGTACGTATACTGGGAGGTATTCCAAGAGCCAGCATAGACCATTGGACTGGAGTCAGCCAGAGGAATGGTGCAGCAGAGATAGGAATCACCAGTGGCTACCTGTGAGAAAGACGGCTGCACGTGGAGGGGACTCTAAGACCTATGCCAGAAGGTATGTGAGGAGAGATCCAGTGTCCAGGGATCAAGATTGGAAGGCTGGACATAAGAACTGGACCACATACTGGCCAGGCTATACAGAGAGGAACTATGGCAGCAATGGAAGCTCAGGTATGAACACTGATCTATGCCCTAGCTTTAACAGTGAAAGACAGCAGGGAGATAAGTGTTCTCTTGAAAGAGCTCCATTGACAGATTCATCTGTGCCAAATCATGATAGTGACCCTATGCTTATTGATGAAGGGGGAATTATAGCAGATGAAGGTATTGATTATATGGACTGTTCTCTATCCAAATGCTATTGGTAACTTTCTGTGATAAGACACAGCAGCCATCACAAAGAAACATAACTTTGTTATTTATTCCACTAAGAACAGCTCTTAAAGCAGGATTTGACTCACACAGTAAGCAAACCAGCCAGATAAAGGGTTCCAGCTGGACAACTGATAGCAATTAAGCTACATCTAATTACTTGTGAGCTAGGAGAGAATCACTGCTGGATCTGTGTGGAAAGTAATCAGAAGTTAATCTGACAAGAACAGTTTATTTCTTTGTGGCTTTTCATTTGTTACTTATGTGCTAAGAAAACAGCTAATTACCTGACAAGTTGAAGGTTGTTTTCCTGATTTGATTTTTGACTTTATATTATCAAGTTAAACACTGCAAGCAAGTAACCTAATTTATATGCTACCAAGCATACTTGTGCTGGGAGAAATAACCAACAATAAAAGTAGTATTTTATTGGCTTTACCACTGGTGCACAACTAAATTATTGTCTGCAGCTGTATTTGGAGTGAATGAACTACATTACCCACAATACCTTGCAAGAATCATATAAATATATGCATCGTCAAGACTGTGCAGGTTCTCACCCCAGGCAGTGTATATTAGGATATGGGTGGAGAAATGTATCAAATATCTATATATACATATAGATATGATACACCGAAAAATATATACAGTGGTGGGGCATGGAATTGCACCACCAGAGTAATGAGATAGGTATGCAGACATATATGAAGATGCTACATACAAGACAGAGGTTGAAGATACATATCTACCACCCAGCCCCATAGTTGTATATGGGGAATATAAAGGAAAAAAATTCTCTGCTGCACAAGAGGGAGAACCCAATTGGAATATGTATAGAGAATCTATTTCCGGAGATTGAGGGATGCAGAAAGGCAACCCAGAAAAAGAACTTGATGGGCGCGTGAGAACAGATGATGATATCAGTCTGGAAGGAACAAGGCGGGAGTTGTAAAGGACACTGACATGGCAGATGTTCAGCAATGCAAAAAAGATACCAGAGGGACCTGCTGGAGGGACCCAGAGGGAGCATGCGTAAACAACAGCCTTGGATCTTCATGCTGAACAACTTATATATCATACCAATAGCCCAGGCCAGAGGGTTTGGAGAACCCTCATAGGCATGGGAAGGAATTAAAGCTTTTCCCTACTGATAGAGACGCTTCAGAAATAAGGTCAATGCTCTAAAGCAAGGCCCTCATAGTAGAAAGCTTCTCTGAGAGTGCAGAGAGCATTGTGCAGGAGAAAGAGGAGAGAAACTGACTGAAGTCAGTGGTATTGCCATATCCTAAGAGAGGAGATGGAGGAAGATTGTGAAAAAGCCGAAAAGTAGGAGGATCCAAGATAGCAGAGGAGCAGCTTGGAATCACTACTGAGGCTAGATAAAATTTGTAACAAGGGACTGAAACTAGAAAGTACCAGTAACACAATCATTGTAACTCCTGCAGGCACAGCTGGTGAGAAAAATCAGCAGAGAGAGTGTACTGTGCCCATTGAAGAAGAAGAGACAAGGAAGGAGAGGAGGCATCTCCTGTCTCTTTCTGAGGAAGAAGCGTGCTAATAAGCTTCTCAGTATGGTACCCCTCAACTAGGAGAAAGTCCTGTAGAGAGGGTAGGCAGTAAGTGGAGGGCGACGTGCCCTCAGGGCAAGTGCAACTTGAAGGAAAAAATGTTCAAAGTGGGACAGAACTATCAGAGGATAGTAGTAACTGCTCCTCTAGAGAGTAGAGGAGGAGAAGGCTGTAGTCCCTGAACAAGAATGTTCCGACATCTTAGTACACTGAGAAGAAAAGCACAGTGAAACAACTTCTAATAGGTAGAAGTGAACTGTAGAGTGGAAATCGCAGCCCCTATGATTGTTGGGGATGCTGAGAGTGACCAGAGCTGGAGGACTTCAGACTAGGCTGAGGTGTCCCTTGCTTAGGTACCTCTGAATGATGGGCAGGAGAAGAATGAAACTTTCTTTTCTTAGGAAAAGAAGGTTTAGTAGGACATTTCCTACTCTTTGAAGAAAGAGGTGGCTTAGAATGGTCTTCAGTGGAAGGAGAGTCAGTGGAGCATTGAGCAACCTGACGTAAAGCCTCCTTATTGAAGAGACCTTCTCCTGTACAAGGAGAATGAGCCAGTACAGTTTGTGCCCATCTGTTCAAGTCTGAAGCTTCAAGCCAGGCTCTGCGACGTGCTGCAATGGCAATAGCAGAGGATCTGCTAACGGACTCAAAAGAGTCTATAGAAGCACGAGACAGGAACCAAGATATATTCCTGCTGTGATTGATGAGCAAGGAATAATCAGTAGCCTTGGGCTCTGGTAAAAAAGGGGTCAAAAGAGACAATTTCTCTGTGACTTCCTGGAGTGTTAGACTCATGTGAAAAATATAGGAAAGAACTCTGGAGGCCAGCATAGGGTTTTGGAAGGCCTGACGACCAAAAGCATCGAGTGTTCTCGAAGAACAACCTGGCGGATAAGAAGAATGCTTCTTCTTGCTCTTAACTTTCCTCAGTGCCGATTCCACTACAAGGGAACGATGAAAGTTGAGGCTTTTGGAACCCTGGAGAGGGTGGCACCCGGTACCGAACCTCCATGTCTGTAGAAACTGGAGGAAGTCGTAGGGGTGATTTCCAGACCCCGAGAAGGAGATCCTGCAGAGCAGGATGTAAAGGAAACTTTATATTTTCCATTTGTGCCGGTGAGCCATGAGTAGGATCACAACCAGGGATAGAAATATTAAGAAAGGTTGCCATATCCCGGAGAAAAGCCTGATCTCCTATGGGAACCATCCCTGGTGAGGCTAGAGAAAGAGCCTGAGCACCAGAGGAGGTACAGGGTACTGCACCAATGCCAGGTATCGGTTCCAAAGTAGGCATCGGTGCAAGAACAGGCATCGATACTGATACAGGACTAGCAGATGAAGTAGCCATCGGGAACTGCTGCAGTGGTACCGAGATCATGAGGGAGTTATGGCTATGATCTTCGGAACTGCCCATCTGGAAACAACCGGAGCCGGTTCCGGGACGCGTCGGTACACAGTCTTCGAGACTAGAAATGGACTCAAGACTCGGCATCGAAGTAAGCGATACTATCGATGCATGTCGAGAAGGTACCGACGCGAATGGCAGTATCGGCGATGCCGATACCACTAAGGCAGACTGGGTTACATCGATCGATACCGGCGGTACCGAGGATACCCAATGAGCACCTCCTGCAAAGGGTAAGGTGGTCCACCTCGATGCCGATGTCAGGGTATCGGAACCGATCGATGTCGGTACCGTCCCGGAACATGGCTGAGATTGAGGGATGTCAATGCGGTGCGGATCGGTCGGTCCCGAAGGTACCGAGGATGCCCGATGACAATCCCTGGTGAAGAGTGGAACACTCGACACCGGTGCCGATGCCGGAGGCACGGTACCGCTCGAAGCGGATACCACCTCCAAGCATGGCTCAGGTATGTTCTGTGAGGGGTGAGCTCCAGGAACAACCTGAAACCCCTTTAACGCTTTGGAGCCCGAAGACTCCCCCGCAGGGGTAATGCCAATGGATTTTTGAGGGTAAAGCCGGAGCTGTCACCATGCTGGGCATGGGACATACCACTCAAGCAATGACTAGTCTTAACAGACTGTTTGTGGGTTACCTGATCCTGTGAAGTGGAGAAACCGGGTACCCTCACTGCCGAGGAAAAAACGGTATCGAGGGAAAATTCAAAAAATTGAAGGTTTACTCACAGAAATATCCCCTGACAGGGCAGGGGAAAAAGGGTCAGGACCCACACAGTTGAGACACCAAGCATTGGTGTCTAAAAAGAAACAGGTGTTTCCACAACGAATGCACTTCTTAGGAAAAGAAGGCTCCATAATGAAGAGGCCTGGTAGGCCCAACAAGTTAAGCAAAAAACAGAAGAAAAAGTTTCTCAGAATTTAGTCAAAAATCCACCGGCGATACCGGTGGGAGCGGGAAATACAGCCACGACCACAAGAAAACAAAAAACTAAAGAATTAAAGTAAGAAAAGTTTCTGCAGTGACAGGAGGACGTCCTGCCGGCTCCGCGGAAAAACGAAAACTGAAGAGAGGCTCTGGAGAAGGCGGGAACTTAGTGCGCAGGCGCGAGGGATGCTACCAAAAGCTTTCTGATTGGAAGCTGGGCAGCATTCCCGTGCAGGCTCCGTTGGTACCGACGTACCCATATGTGAAGACTCATTCCTGCTTGTTCCTGGAGATCACAGTTTATGACAACTATCCAGAGGGTCGCCAGCAGTCAACACCAACTCAACAGCACTTCACCACCATCCACCCACTCAAGCAGAAAGTTCTCCCACCCAGCACTTCTGCAAGTCACACTGTATGGTATTTGTTGGTTTGCTCTTGATTTTGTTTGCTTACGCTTATATTGTTTTTTTGTAAATTGTTTTGTTTATAATTTGCCTGTTCTTTGTAAACTATTTTGGTCATTTCCCTACATTGCTAATAAGGCCACAAGGTGCTATATCAAGTACTGAATAAACTAATTCCCATCCAGCACCTCCGACTTAGCAAGGTTAAGCTGCAGCCCCACCACCTGCCCATATTCCCTCATTTCCCCTATTATATTCTGCATAGATATTCAAGGATCTGCTAAGTGGACAAGCAGATAATCAGCAAAGGCCTTGATCTTGAACTCTACCTTGCCCACTGTGACCCCCTTTAAATCTGTCGTCTCCTAGATCTTATACAACGGATCTAGGGTCAGAAGAAACAAAGGGGAGGGCGGACACATCTGTCACGTTCCTCTTTGCAGGAGGGAAAACTCCATGAGGTGCCCAATGACCAATATCGCTGCCCCAGGATACACATAACAGTTGCACTCTCTTAGGAATCTACCCCCCCCCCCCCCAAGCTATAAACATCTAAAAGCGGCAAACTCTCAATGAACATTTAACAGTATTTCTATACCGCCTTCTTCTACAATCAAGGCGGTTTGCATAACAAACAATCAGGGGTGACCATGTGTCTTCATGCAGTGAGGGGGATGTTGTGTTAGGTGTGTTAGAAGTGTTGTGTTTGATTAGGTGAGGCTATGTACATTGTGCGCTATAATACATTGTGAGCTATTATACAATTTTCTATACATTGTGTGCTATAATACATGGTCAATGCAGTCACTACATCAGAAATGACCAGCAGAAAAGGCATTCAATAAAGATGCACCCATTCCAGTGGCCCCAAAACATCGCCTCACATTGCGCACTGGGTGCTGCCCTTGAATGAACCCTACCTGGATCAAATCTAGAAGGAATTGTGCCAAGCAATCTGCCATAATCTTAGCAAGTACCTTAAGGCCAAAGTTCAAGAGTGATATAGGATGATAAGACAGAGAAAGGACTTTTCTTGTCTTGGGGATGACAGTTATATACGCCTTATTAGCACTGTAGGGAAATGACACCACCTCAAGCAAATGCATTTTAAAAAAATGCCAGTGGCACAGAGATCTTATCCTGTAAAATTTTATAAACATGCTACCAAACCAATCAGGTCCCGGCATTTTGTAGTTTCACCCACTGAATGACTCTGAATATCTTGGGCCATAAATCTGTCAATTAAGCCTTTTTAAATGCTGCGGAAGCAAGGACAACAGCCCCACCCTCCTCAAGTACTCATGGATGCCCTCCTCATCCAGCTCTTCTGCGGCAATATAAAACTTCTCATAAATACTCCTGAGACATGTGCTGAAGTTCCAACGATTTATTACACAAGGTACCTTGCAAATTCCGCAGAGCCATGGACTTTGCTATCCCCTTAAACAGGCAGACAATAACAGTTCTGCTCAGTCGCCATACTTAAAGAGACTTCTTTGTTCTTGGTGCATCAGTGTATTCAAAGCTGTCCGAGAGGCTAGTAACCGAACTCCATCCTGTGCTGTATTATGAAGCATCAATTCCAGTTCTCCCACCACACCTGCTTTTCCATGTGTAATAGCTGTGCAACTCAACCCCTTACACCTATGATGCACCATAGGCCATGACCTTCCCTCGAAGCACTACCTTAGTAGCTTCTCAAAATAGGGCTGGGTCTTCCTTATGCTCGTTATTTGCTACATAATCTTACTACTTTTCCCGTAAGCAGGCATTGAATTTCTCGTCCTTGTACAATTCCAAAGAGAACCTTCATGGTCTAGGCCCGACCTGCTCCCTGCTCCAGACCAAGTCAACCCACACTGGGGCATGGTCCGAGACCTGAAGTGGTCCAATCAGTGCATTGGTCACCCAAGCAAAAGAGCTGCAACCAACACAATCAATTCAGTACAATGTATTACATGCGAAAGATGGATACAATTACTCTCCGCACCATGCAGAATATGCTACACAGGCCCAGACAGTCAATGAACTGCAGCAGATGGTGGGCGATATGATCTCAAAAACTTCCTCAGAGGCAAGCTGTTAAGACCGGGATTCAGGACCCCATTCAAGTACTCACACAGAATCAGATGCTCCAAAGACAAGGTCACTAACATATTCAGCAGATTTGCAAAAAATCATAGCTCAGTCATTCGAAGCATACACATTGCACAGAACCACTAGGAACCCATATAAATAGTCCTGATGCCACTAATAATATCCTTCCCAGATGACAGATCTCTCTGCATTGTAAGAGGAATACCCTTTCTTATGAGAATCGCCATCCCAGTGTTCCTGTCCACCACTGGTGCCCCATATACACTATCCACCCACCACTGCCGAATCTTGGCATACTCTGCTGATGTCTGGTGAGTTTCTTGGAACACAGCAATGTCAACCTTATGGCTATGCAACATCTATAGCACTATGCACCACTTAATTGGGGAGCTCATGCCGAATACTCAGTTAGAGCCTAGTATCAGCAAAGAGCTTTTAGTTTACCTTAAAAGCAGGTAGCTTTCAGTGTACATTTAAGATCCAGCAGAGAGCTTTCAGTTAAATTTAATACAGTAGAGAGTTTCTAGTTTAAAATTTAAAACCCAGCAGAGGGCTTTCAGTTAAATTTAAAACCCAGACGAGAACTTGTAGTTTAAATTTAATACTTGGTCAGGGCCTATCAGCAAAGAGCTTTAATTTAAATCAAATCAGAACATAAATAAATAAATAAATAACATAACTTAGCATAAAAGGAAAAACAGAGTCAGTACTCTTTGAGCAATATATTGTTTCTAGAGTCCCTTACAAAGAGGCCTTCTAGATAGGGGGTAAGACTCCTGTGAAATTGTTTTAAATAGGTGTTAAAGCCAAGTGACAGATCAAAGGGGGAATTTTGAAAGACTCCCTCTTTTAAAACAAGGGCTGTGTGAATCACCCAGGAAATTGGTCAGATTACCTTAGAACAGTGGTTCTCAATCTTTTTTGTACCATGACCCCTTTTACCATTGGTCAACTTGTGGTGACCCCCAATGATAAAATCAAATGCGTCTCTCTTCCTTTACCGTTAATGCATTGTCGCTGTAATCATTTGTTGAATTATTAATATATTATAGGCCTTTGCAATATGTTTTTATTTATAAAATGTACTTATTTAAACCACAATAATTAATCACAACAACAAGTAACAATATTTGATTTCAAAATTATGATTTTGTAGTCAAATCACTAATATAAAATAAAATTATTTTTTCTACCTTTGTTGTCTGACCAATTTATTCTCTGATCATGCTGGTCCCGATCTGAGGCTTCTGCTTTCCTGTCTTCTCTTAGCTCTCTTTCTGTGGTCTATGGTCCATCTACCATTTCTTATCTCTTCTTTCGTTTTCTTCACTTCTTTCCATCAGCCTATTTCCAGTCCCAGTAACCCTCCCCAGTATCAGCCCCTTTCCAGTCCTCACTCTCAGTACCTTCCAATGTCAACTTGCATTCCCATGACTGCCACTGGTGTCCATTCCCTTCCAGTCCCCCTCCTTCCCCACTGACCAGTCCCTTCTAGTACAAATACCATGGCAGCCCCTCTCAGATCCACTCCCTTCCAGTTCCATTCTCTCATCCCCTCGTATCAGCCCATTTGTCCAAGAAAGGTCAACGCATCTTTGGTAGTAGACTGGCTAATCTACTGAAGAGGGCTTTAAACTAGATTCGTTGGGGATGGGTGAAGAAAGCCCCCAGGTAAGTGAAAGCCCCCAGGTAGGTGATACATTAAATATCTTTATGGAAATGGGTAACAGGGGTAACACATGGAAAGCAGTGTGTATTAATGCCCGTAGCATGGGAAATAAGATCCCTGAAGTTGAAGCTTTGGTGGGAGTGGCTGACTTGGATTTAGTGGCAGTTACAGAAACATGGTTCACAGAAAACCATGACTGGGATGTAACTATACCTGGCTATACTTTATTCAGAAAGGACAGGGTAGGAAGAAGGGGAGGAGGAGTGGCACTATATGTAAAAACTACTATTGGAGGGGGCGCTCGTGAGCCCACTGCAAGATGGCCGCAAGTTACTGAAGCTCCGTCCCCACAACCCCTAACTTAGCGCTAACACCAGCATACAGCCGCACTCCGATCCCCCCAGTACCTCTCCCGGATCGGCACTAGTCAGCGATCCTCCTCAAAGCTTGCTTTTGCGGCTCTGCGGGTCCTCCGGGGACTGGGACACCGAGGGAACACTCTCTGCCCCGCGGCCTGTTGAAAAGTGCCTCCGGCCTCTGGACGCCTCCTCGCCTGACTCTGCCATCAGCTCCTGCTTCCGACGCTGCTACAATTCCTCTGGTAGGCCCCCGCGGGGCCTACGAGGTGAGCCCTCCTCACTGCCTGCGGGCTGAGCGCCAGAGCACTTCGCGGGAGGGAGACCGCAACACAGAGCGGAAGATCACCTGGAGTGCTTGGCCGGGACCACGTGTACTCTGCGTGGTAGCTGCTGCTGCAATATCTACCAGCACTTACCACCCTTCTCTCCCCACACGAGCCATCAAGAAGGGGGTAAGTTTAAGAACTGTCTTCCTCTGCCCGCCCCTTAAACTGAGCCTGCAACTGGTGGCTGGGTCTGTTCCTCTTCTTTAGCCAGGTGTCACATCGAGGCCTCTACCCTCCCGACTAGAATTTGGGTGCCCTGCAGGCCCATACTTGCGCCCACGGTGATTTTGGATCTCCCTTTGAACTTTTATTACCCTACAGCATCTGATGGTGCAGTCCTGTGCCGCCTCACGCTACTCTCTGACCCCTGCCTGTGCCTGGCCATCTCTCCGGAGGACTGGAGGCAGATCAAGACCTGCCATCTCACTGTCCCACCAGTGTCTGTTATTTTGCTGGCATTGCTTGTTTCCCTCTCCCGACACTGTGTGGTGGTAGCTGTCCCACGGACTGGTGTGACTCTGTGCATCATTCTCTCTCTGGTGGCTTCGTTTTGGCTGGCATTGCTTCTACTTCTCCCAACACTGTGTGAGCCTGGTGGACAAGCGTGATGGCTGCAAAGCTTAAAAGCTCTGAAACCCGGGAGGGGATGCGCTCTTCTCGGCGGCTGCAGAGTAAGTCTGGAGCCTCAAGCAGCCCCCGTGACCAGTCTCCTCCAACGGGCTCTGACGACGAAACTGTAAGTGAAGAGGAACTGGACCCTAATAAACCACTCACCTCGGCTCAAATCAAACGAGAGTTCCGTAAGGGCTTCGCAGAGTTAGCCAATGAATTCCGCACTCTACGGGAAGAACTGATGAAAGATATCGCAGACCTCCGGACCGAAGTTGCGGAACTGGGAGCCCGCGTGGAGGATGTGGAGGCCAAGGTGGTGGACCAAGATGGAACTCTGATGGACTTGCAATGTGCTCTCGACAAGCAGCATGCGCAGGCTATGGAGCTGACCTATAAAATTGATGACATTGAAAATCGCTCCCGTCGCAATAATGTGCGTTTTCGTGGGATTCCAGAACCAAGAGGAGGCGGGGAAGACCTGCCGACTGTGATTAAGCTGCTGATAGCGGAACTGCTTCCGGCGGCGGAGCTGGCTACACACGCCTCCGGGATGGAAATTGAACGAGTTCATCGTGCTCTGGGAAAACCCCCTAACAACCAGCCCCGAGATGTTATTGCAAGATTCCTACGCTACTCCGACGCTGAGCTTCTTATACGTCGAGGCCGGGAGAAGAAGACGATCCACTTCCAGGACGCGACAGTATCCATCTATCAGGACCTCTCGATGTTCACTTTGGCCCGTCAGAGAGAGATGAAACCAGTCTCGGCGGTCCTGAACAGCAAGGGGATTCGCTATTCCTGGTCCTTCCCGTTTAGGATGAACTTTCTGTTGGACAACAAAAAGATTTCTGCAAAGGACTACACTGAAGCTTGGCGAGCCCTCCGCCAAGCGGGTTTAGTTGATGATAATGCCCAGTCTCAGCCGCCGCCTCCTAAGCCCCAACATTCTAAGTGGACTCGGGTGGGCAAGCCCACCTGACACTAGTAGAGTTGAAGACCCCCTTCCGTTTTTTCTTTTTTAGGGAACTTTGACCGGTGGGTCCCCTGTTTTTTGGGTACTCGGTGGCTAACACTAGCTTGGGGTCCACACTCCATTTTTCAAGGGGGGCGGCGGCTGACCTGTAAATGTTTTTACTGATGTTACTGTTTTGGGGGGGGGGGGACGTGATAAGAATGATGATCCGGGAGGGGTGGGGGGGCAAAGGGGGGGAATGTTTTCTTTCTATGTTTAGGTTGAATTCTCACTTTGTGGGGTTTTGGGGGGTACGGGGTTTGTGGTCAATTTACCGTGTCCTGTATTAACTTAGACAGGCAGGTGGTATTGACGGGAAGGGGGGGGGGGTATCTCAACATGGAGCTGGGAGGTAGGTTTGGGCTGGGAAGGTGGGTCTATGGCTTTTGTTCTTGGGAGAGGGTGTAGGTGGGCCCAATCAATTAAACTCCTGGGTCTGCTGGGGGGAGCCTCCATTGGGACCTTCTGGGTGACCAGCGGAAGTGGGGGGTTGGGTAGTGTTCCCAAATGGTGCGTTTTATCTCTTTGAATGTTAAAGGTCTCAACTCCCCGCGCAAACGGTCCCTGCTGTTTTCGGAATTGCGCACTTTGCAAGGGGATATAGTTTATTTACAGGAGACCCACCTTCAAAGCTCTAAACGGGATTGGCTAAAGCGATCCCCATACTCTGAGGTGCGGGTGGCCTCCGACATGCAGGGTCGGAAGAAGCGGGGAGTGGCTCTACTATTTCACCAGAGTCTCTCCTTGCAGATTGAAGAGATAAAACGAGATGCCCTGGGGAGGTGGCTTTTCATAAATGTTCGTCTTGACGGACACTTGCTCACTTTAGCTAATATCTATGCTCCAAATACAGGTCAGGGGCCCTTTTTTACTCAGCTGAAAGCCCTATTGGCAGATTTTGCAAAGGGCCCAATTGTTTTGGGTGGGGACTGTAATACGCACTTAGTGCCCCACTTGGATTCTACGGGTCGCCCTGGGGGGGGGACGGGGGGGATCAGCAAGAGCCCTTCAACGTTTGATGGTTGATTTGGGCTTACGGGATGTATGGAGGGACACCCACGTGGGAGAGAGGGGTTATACCTTCTACTCCCCAGTCCATCAGGTCCACACTCGCATTGACTATTTTTTGTTGGACCAGCGTTTGATGGACGGGAGAGTGCAAGCTGGACTTGGGGCACTGACTTGGTCTGACCACGCCCCGTGCTGGCTCACCCTTCCGCACGGCATGCATAGTGAGTGCCGCCGTCTTTGGCGGTTAGACACACGGTTTTTACGGCGGCAGGGTGCAGTGCAGGATCACGCCCACTTTATTAAGGAATTCTTTGAGCTTAATGATACTGGGGAAGTTCCCCTTCCCACGGTGTGGGATGCTTATAAGGCTACAGCTCGAGGTCAATTGATGGCAGAGGCAGCCCGTACGCGCAAAATATGGACACGTGATCATGATCACTTGGTGAGGGAGTCTGCTCGCCTCGGCTTGGAGCACGCCCGCACCAGGTCGAGGCAGATCCTACGCCAATGGCGAACGGTCCGAGCGATGTTAGATGCATGTGTGCAAAAAGAATTAGATAATAAGCGTCGTAAATTAAGGCAAACTTTCTATGAACATGGGAACAAAACTGGCCGCCTCTTGGCTTTGCGTTTACGTCAGCAGCAGTCCGAGAGTGGTCCGCGAATTACGTGATGCGGGGGGACAAAAGAGGGTTACCTCCCGGGAAATCCGTGAACTTTTCGACGATTATTTGGAGCAGCTTTATAAGGCAGAGCCCACTGATAGGGATCAAGTGCAGGATTATCTCCAGGGGGCCGCTTTGCCGCGCCTCTCTGACTCGGAACGGGATCAGTTGGACTCAGACTTTACGATTGACGAAGTGGAAAGTGCAATTCGGCATCTGAAAACTGGCAGTACGCCGGGTAGTGATGGTTTTCCAGCAGAATACTACAAAAAGTTTCGGGTACAATTGGCACCATCTCTGACTTGTCTGTTTAATGAGATTCTGGGGGCAGCCTCTCTTCCCCCATCCCAACGAGAGGCATTGATTGTGATGGTACCCAAACCCGGTAAGCCCTTGCATGATGCGGCTTCATACCGCCCCATCTCCTTGTTAAATGTGGACGTTAAAATCTTTGCTTCTGTGCTGGCTGCGCGTCTGAACCGGGTTCTTCCGGGCTTGGTTCAGCCCGATCAGGTTGGTTTTGTGCCGGGTCGCCAGGCCGCCGATAACATTCGACGAATGTTGCAGATTATTCATGTGGCCCAGCGAGACCCACAACCAGCATTGCTAGTGGGAATTGACGCAGAAAAAGCGTTTGACCGGGTGGATTGGGGATACCTATGGTGTGTCCTGGAAAAGATGGGCTTTGGCCCTACTTATATCGGGTGGGTCCGTAGCCTTTACCAACAGCCCCAGGCGTGCGTCCGGATAAATGGGGGTCACTCGAGACAATTCTTTTTGGAAAGAGACACGGCAGGGTTGCCCCCTCTCGCCCCTGCTCTTTGCCTTAGCAATGGAACCTCTGGCTCAGTGCTTTCGCGATCACCCGGGCTTGCGAGGGGTCCGCATCGGTCCTGCGGAATATCGGATCGCGCTTTTTGCTGATGATATCATCCTATCCCTGGTGGACCCGTCCGTGTCTCTCCCAATAGCAATGCAGCTGTTCACCAGTTTTTCTCGGGCCTCCGGCTTTAAAATTAATTATACCAAATCGGAGATACTGAATGTGGGGGTCTCCAGGGCGATCTGTGCGGAACTTCAAGAGGCTTATCCTCTTCGCTGGGTGCCCGGCGCCCTGCGCTATTTGGGGGTGAATCTAACCGTGGACCGAGCGGACCTTTTTAAAGCTAATTATGATCCCTTGCTCCGTCAGGTTAGGCGGGATTTAGAGGCTTGGAACGGCCTGCTCCTCTCCTGGTTTGGACGTATAGCTGTAGTTAAGATGGTGATTGTCCCCCGCTTCCTTTATTTCTTTCAGGTTCTCCCGCTCCCCATCTCGCGAGCTATTTTGGCGACCTGGCAACAGATGCTTTTGAAGTTTGTGTGGCATTATCGTCACCCACGACTAGCGCGGCAAATTCTTTTTGCCCGCACGCGCTCTGGTGGTATGGGCATGCCCAATCTACAGTGGTATTACGCGGCGGCGCAGTGCCGAGCGGGGGTGGAATGGATGATTGCTGATAGCACTAAGCGGTGGGTGCAGCTGGAAATGAGCTTGGCGGGGGGAGCGGGGTTAGGGGATTGGTTATGGATTGGACCGCAGCTTCGTCGTGGCCTTTCCACCAGTAACCCCTACATTTCTCATACCTTCCGGTGCTGGGATCGCCACTTCCGACTCCGTGATGTGATGTGCTACTCACTCATCCAGACAACTCCATCTAATCTTGCGGCAACTTTCTTCTATTGTGTCACCCTCCACTCTCCAGGTTGCTATTCCTGCCCCCTCTTCATTAGCTACTTTTTTCTCAGAAAAGGTACAGAATCTTCGTTCCTCCTTCAGTACTCCTCCCCCCCGCCCTTATCCCCACCTCATCCCCTCCCTCAGTTTCCTGATAGTCTTTCTTGCCTTGATGAGGCCACTACTGACTTAGTTGTTCCGAACAAAGCTTTGTCACATACATGGTCCTCTTTCCACCCCCTTACCACTGCAGAAGTGCTCCTAGCTCTCTCCAAGGCTCGGAAGACCACTTGCTCATTGGACCCTCTCCCCTCAGCCTGGCTGATAGAGCCGTCCCTGCAATTGATACCATTTATCACAGCTATATTTAATTCTAGTTTATCTTCTGGCCATTTTCCTTCTCTGTGGAAGTTGGCCATAGTTCATCCCCTCCTGAAACAACCCTCTCTCGATCCCTCAGTGCTTTCCCATTGGCGTCCAGTGTCCAACCTACCGTTCTTAGCAAAGGTGCTGGAACGTTTTGTTTTCCTCCAACTATCATCCCATGCTGAGGCCACAAATTCCCTTCATCCTCGTCAGGCAGGTTTCCGTGCGGGACACAGTACGGAGACTGTTCTCCTGGCTTTACTCAATGAGCTTCATGTCGCACACGATCGCGGAAATATCTCACTCTTGGTTTCATTAGATTTATCGGCCGCCTTTGATCTAATCGACCATCACATCCTTCTCTCACGCCTATCTGACATTGGTTTAAGGGGTACTGTATTAAGTTGGTTCCGCTCCTTTCTTACTACTCGTTCTTTTGTCGTCCGTTCCAATCAACAGTCTTCTCCATCTACTTCTTTGCCCTGTGGGGTTCCCCAGGGTTCAGTCCTATCTCCTCTGCTTTTTAACATCTTTCTCGCCCCTCTCCCCCTTTTAGCCCAACAATTTCCGGTCTCCACTTATATCTACGCAGATGATATCATTTTCCTCTTTCACACCTCTCCGCTCAGTATTGACATTTCCCCACTTAATACCTGTCTCACTCATATTGCAGACTGGCTTTCCTCCAATTTTCTCCACCTTAACCCCTCCAAATCCACAGCCATGTGGGTCTCGCTAGGTACATCTTGTCCAGACATTGCACCCCAGATTAATTCTGTCCACATTCCACTTACCTCCTCTTTCCGGTACTTAGGAGTTACCCTGGACTCCTCCATGTCTTTCCATGAGCACATTTCCAATCTTTCCCGTCGCTCCTTCTTTATATTGCGTCAGCTCCGCTCTGTTCGTTCTGTTTTGCCCTCTGACTCTTTTATCACTCTCGTACTTGCGCTGGTCATATCAAGACTAGACTACTGCAATGTAGTCTATGCAAATCTTCCGGCTTACCAGCTCCAACGCCTGCAGCTTTTGCAAAACACAGCTGCCCGACTGATCATATCACCCCTCTTCTGTATCGCCTCCATTGGCTTCCTCTGCGCTTCCGATTTCGATATAAGTTCCTTATACTAACCCACAGAGTCATTCATTCCTCCAATCCCCTATACTTAGCTGACTTGATTTCTCTCCATACTCCCTACCGACAGCTTCGCACCTTACATGCCAATCGTTTATCCCTTCCGTCCCCTACACAAGCTCATCTGGAACAAACACGTCACGCTGCTTTCTTTTTCCTAGGACCTTCCCTATGGAACTCACTTCCTCCCTCCCTCCGGCTAGAACCCTCTTACCAGAACTTCAAGACATTATTGAAGACCCACTTATTTCAACAGGCGTTTGACCTCCCCCCTTGAGTGTCTTCTATAGTTCTCTGTTTGTCTGTATGTTTATTGTCTTACCACCCAGTTTGATTATTGTTTGACTTTGTTGTCCTTATTGGTCTTTTGACATTGGATTTGTCTGGTTATTGTTTGAATTTACTGTTATTTATTGAATTTACTGTTGGGTTATTGTTTGATTTTACTGTTTTGTCCGGTGGCCCCTTTGGTCCTTCTTTCTCTTTATTTTAATGGAGTTCCTTTCTTTTAATGCCAGCATTTACATTTATTTTATTGTAAACCGCCCTCATGTTTCGACAATGGGCGGTATATAAAATGTGCAATAAAGATAAAGATAAAGATAAAGATAAGCTCCTATAGTTGGCAACGCCTCTTTTCCACCAGGTTTGACTGATGTGGCCTTTCGACAATGGGGGCATCTTGGCCTCAGCCGGGTCGGCCAACTGTTTGTTGATGGTCGGCTACAATCCTTCTGTGCATTGCGCGATGAGTTTAATCTCCCGGCTGGGCATCTCTATCGTTATCTGCAGGTGACGCATTGGGTCACTTCTAGGTCTGTTCGGCCCCAGGTTGCCCGGGACTTGGCGGATTTGGAGCGCTATTGTGAGGGGTGTACTACTACCAAGGGTCTTGTGACGACCTTATACGCTCATTTGCAGGGGACTCAGACGCGCCCAACACGTCATAGGGTGCTTTGGAATTCTGATTTGAGTCTCTCTTACACCGATCAGCAGTGGGAGACAGTGGAAGCTCGCCTGTGGAAGAGCTCAATAGCAACCAACGCCCGTGAAACGAACTACAAACTGCTGTACCGTTGGTACATGACTCCGGTGCGGATAGCTCGTATGTTCCCCGGGGCTGTGGACCTATGTTGGCGTAACTGTGGGCAGAGGGGTACCCTGGGACATATTTGGTGGGCGTGTCCCCGCATTCGTGCCTTTTGGAGAGGGGTTCAATTCCGAATGCAGCTGCTACTGGGACTAAGTCTCCCTTGGGACCCAGGGATTTTTCTTTTTGGAGCCTCCGTGCCGGGGGCCCGGGCTTTACAACTCGCCTTACTCAGGCATGGCCTGAACGCGGCCCGACTATCCCTGGCGGCGGCCTGGAAGTCTGCTTTGGCCCCCTCCCTCCAGGTCTGGCTGGAACGCATGTGGGATACATATTCTATGGAACGGGGGGTAGCGGTTAACAGGATGCGTCTGGCTCGCTTTGAATCGGTGTGGGAGCCCTTCGTTTCTCGCTATGGCGCGTGATTGTCTTAGCTATTTGGGAGTGGTACGATGGCCTCTTCGGAGGTTTGTCCCCTACAAGTGTTCCCTAGCTCACCTTTGTTCCGAACCCTAGCTTTAGCAAGCCATAGATGGGGGGGATAGGGAGGTGGGGGGGCCCTGGGATTGGGGTAACCTTGGAGGGGGGGGGAAGCAGGGAGTCTGGGGGGGGTGGGGCTTCTGGTTTCTCTATTATAAATAAGTAAAAATGAAGACATATTGTAGATCCTTATTGAGATCTGATGTCAAGTTGATACTGTTGCATCTTGTTTGAAGATTTTTGTGGTTTTTGTATCTTTGTAATTTTTTGGAAGTCTTTCAATAAAAAAAAAACAACAAAAAAAACCCTACTATTAAAGCTTTGGAATTACAGAGCTTAAAAGGGAGAGAGGAGGCATTGTGGGTTAAACTAGAAAGAGGGAAAGAGAAATCTATTTGCATTGGTGTGATATACAGACCTCCCTCACAAGAGGAAGAGGTGGACAGAGAGTTAATTGAAGACATACGCAGCATTGCTAGGAAAGGGGAAGTGCTACTGCTAGGAGATTTCAATATGCCAGATGTTGATTGGCACATTCCTGCTGCAGTATCATCTAGAAGTAAGGAGATCCTGGATTCTCTACAAGGAGAACTATTCAGGCAATTGGTAACAGACCCCACACGTGAAGGGGCCATACTGGACTTGGTGCTTACCAATGGTGAGAGTGTTTCTGATGTTGTAGTCGGAGATCATTTTGCATCCAGTGACCACCAGATGGTGTGGTTCAGTATTAGGACTAGGGCTGTTAGAATCCATTCCAAGGTGAAGATCTTAGACTTTAGGAAGACTAACTTTGCGAAGATGGGCCAATACCTCAGGGAGTCGTTAGTGGGATGGGAACAGCTGGGGGATGTAGAAAAACAGTGGGCAAAACTGAAAGGGGGTATTTTAAAGGCAACCAACCTTTTTGTTAAAATGGTAAATAAAGGCAAAAGGAACAGGAGACCGCTATGGTTTTCGAAGGAAGTAGCTGAAAAAGTGAAGACAAAGAGGGAGGCCTTCATGAAATACAAGAGATCACAGAGAGAGGAAGACAGGCATCTGTATTTGGAAAAACTTAGAAGCTAGCAAAGTAGTCAAGAAGGCAAAGATTCAAAAGGAGGAGGAAATAGCCAATGCAATAAAATGGGGGGATAACACATTTTTCAGATATATTAGTGAGAAGAGGAAGGGCAAAAGTGGTATTGTCAGACTCAAGGGTGCAGGGGGGGAATATGTAGAAGCTGATAAGGATAAAGCGGAATTGCTTAACAAATATTTTTGTTCTGTGTTCACAGATGAAGAACCAGGAGCAGGACCTCAGAAAACACCCACAAATAAGAACAGAAGCGAGGGACATCTTGAACAATTTTCAGAAGACTGTGTTCGTGAGAAACTAGCTCAACTTAAAGTAGACAAAGCGATGGGACCAGATGGGATACACCCTAGAATACTGAGGGAACTTGGGGACGTTCTAGCAACTCCACTGACTGACCTTTTCAATGCCTCGTTGGAGTCAGGAGTGGTGCCAAAGGACTGGAGAGAGGCTCATGTGGTGCCTTTACACAAAAGCGGAAGTAAGGATGTGGTTGAAAACTACAGGCCGTTGTTAGTTTAACTTCGGTGGTGAGTAAATTATTGGAAACGCTGCTGAAAGAGAAAATAGTAAGGTTTCTGGAGTCCGGCGGATTACAGGATCCGAGGCAGCATGGATTCACCAGAGGCAGGTCTTGTCAGACAAATCTGATCGATTTCTTTGACTGGGTGACCAGGGAGTTGGACCGAGGGAGAGCTCTAGATGTGGTGTATTTAGATTTCAGTAAAGCCTTTGACACTGTTCCTCACAGGCGACTTAAAAACAAACTGAGCACCCTAGGGATGGACCCTAAAGTTACTGCTTGGGTTAGAAATTGGTTGGGTGGGAGGCGACAAAGAGTACAAGTAAATGGAGCTCACTCTGAGGAAAAGGATGTTACCAGTGGTGTGCCCCAGGGATCTGTCCTTGGTCCGATTCTTTTTAACATCTTTGTTAGTGATATAGCGGAAGGGCTGTCGGGTAAGGTTTGCCTCTTTGCGGATGATACCAAAATCTGCAATAGAGTAGACACCCAGGAAGGTGTAGATAACATGAGGGGGGATCTAGCTAAGCTTGAAGAATGGTCTAGAATTTGGCAGCTGGGATTTAATGTTAAAAAATGTAAGGTCATGCATTTGGGCTGCAGCAATCCAAGGGAGCAATACAGTATAGGAGGTGAAGTACTTTTATCAACTAAAGAAGAGCGGGACCTAGGCGTGGTTGTGTCTGATGATCTTAAAGTAGCTAAACAGGTAGAAAAGGCGACGGCAAAAGCTAGAAGGATGCTTGGGTGCATACGGAGAGGAATGGCTAGCAGAAAAAAGGAGGTGATAATACCTCTGTATAAGTCTTTGGTGCGACCTCATTTGGAGTATGGTGTGCAATTCTGGAGACCGCACCTTCAAAAGGATGTGAACAGGATGGAGTCGGTGCAGATTAATGGGCTTCATTATAAAGCATATGAGGACAGACTTAAGGATCTTAATATGTACACCTTAGAGGAAAGGCGGGATAGAGGTGATATGATTGAGATGTTTAAATACCTCCGTGGCATAAATGTTCAGGGAGAGAGCCTCTTTCAATTGAAAGCAAGTTCTGCTACGAGGGGACATGGGATGAGGGTGAAGGGAGATAGATTCAGGAGTGATATGCGGAAATATTTCTTTACAGAAAGAGTAGTGGATCCGTGGAATAGTCTCCCAGTGGAGGTGGTAGAGATGAGGACAGTAACTGAATTCAAAAAAGCATGGGACCAACACAGAGGATCTCTAAAGGTAGAAAGTGGACGGTTGTAGTTGTTGTTATGGAAGGACAGACTAGATGGGCCTTGTGGTCTTTTTCTGTCATCATGTTTCTATGTTTGTAGCCTTAGCCCCCAGTTTTCTTCCAGAGCCAGCAGCTTTATCCTCCCCTCCACACAATCAGCCCATACCCAGTCAAAGCCCCCCAATCAGCTCACTTCTAGTGCTAATCCCCCCTCAACCCCATTACCAGTGCTAGCCTCCCCTAATCAGCCCAATACCAGTCCTACCTCCCATCAGCTCATTACCAGTCCTAGCCTCCACTAATCAGCTCATTTCCAGTCATAGCCCCCACCCCCCCAATCAGCTCATTTCCAATGCTAGCCTCCCATCAGTCCATTACCAGTCCTACTCCACCCCATCAGCTCATTACCAGTCCTAGCCTCCCCTAATCATCTCATTTCCAGTGCTAGTCCCCCCCCCCCAACCCCATTACCAGTGCTAGGCTCCCCTAATCAGCCCATTACTAGTCCCACTCCCACCTTGATCAGTCCATTCCCAGTCCTAGCCTTCCCTAATCAACCCATTACCAGTCCTAGCCCCCCCATCTGCCCATTACCAGTGCTAGTTCCCCCATAAGCCCATTATAATCCTAACCCACACTGTCTCTCGCCTCTGTCCAGCATTTATCTCGTCTGTCCAGTATGTCCCCTTGATTCTTCCCTTTATCCATGCCAGCCCCCTCCCTCCATATCTGCCCTCTCCCTGCTTCCATGTCAGCCCCCCTCCCTCCATCCATCCATCCATATCAGCTCCCTCTCTCCATGTCAGCCCCACCTCTGTCCATGTCAGCCCCCCTCCCTCCATCCATCAGTCCCCCCTCCCCCCCCCCCATCGATGTCAGCCATGTTGCAGGTTCCTTGCTCCCTCATCACCTCTACCCCATGTCTGCCTCCCTTCTAATGCAGCCGCGGCTCCCTGCCTCTTAGGGAATCGCGGCTGTGCCTGTAAAATCGTTGCGGAGCCTCCCTGTCTCTCGACGGGCTCCGTGCAGCATTGTCCCGCCTCCAAAGGAAGTTCTTTACCACTTCCTTTGGAGGTGGGACAATGCTGCACGGAGCCCGTCGAGAGACAAGGAGGCTCCGCAACAACTTTACAGGCACAGCTGCGGTTCCTTAAGAGGCAGGGAGCTGCGGCTGCATCAAAAGGAAGGGGGTGAGGTTTTCCACTGTCGAGAAGCAGACTCGGCAGCGGCAGCAACTTGTGCGCGTTTAAAAATTTCTTTTTAAACTTGGCGGAGACTAGGCAGCCCCCGCTAAATCCTGTGGTGACCCCGTGGGGGTCGCGACCCACAGGTTGAGAACCGCTGCCTTAGAAGCACAGATCTGGGACCTGTGTAGCATGCCAGTCTTTACTAAGTGCTGGTTCCCTCTCTTCCACTCCGACTCCCACCCAAGCAAAGCTCCGACTTGGCCACATTCTCCATGATTCCCATGCAGCTCAAATTATTGCAGTGTGATCTATCTTCCAGGTTACTGATCTTACTGGCCTGGTGTGCAACCGTCTTTTTTCAGAAGAATTAACTTCCTGCTTGCCTGCTGGGCTATGTCCTTCATGTCCCCAACATGCTGTTTCACCGCAGACACTTGCTATTGAAAAACCTCCACAGAAGCAGCAAGTTTGTTCATTTTGGCATATAGTAGCTCAGATTTGGAATCCAGAGCTTGCAAAATTGCTACTGAAATCTCCTCCATTACAGCACCAGAAACAGGTATCGAGCATCTCCCTTCCTCAACAGGTGCCATTTTCACAAAAGGGGCCTTCAGCTTCTTCTCTACCTTTCTCAGGGCCATCCAGCTCAAAACAACCAAAAACTGGGAGCCGCCTAGCCAGCATCCCAAGGTAAACAGTTGGATATCCATAGGATCCAGGATAGCTATGATTCAATTGCAATTTGTAGGGAGGGCCCCGGAGCTCCAGAAAACTATTGAGGAGTATTAGTCACCACATCATGTGACTCCCTTCAGACTCTAAGTATTATAGATTTAAGTGTAAATTTATTTTCAGAGAGATGGTGTTCAGATAATTACAACTGAATTTAACAAAAAATCTTCGGGGAGGCTATTTAAAAACATTTATAAACCGCAAACATTAAAAACAAGCAGACTGTCACCCTACTAATTGCAAGGGAGTGAAAGGCTATAGTTTTGCCTAGCGTGCCTAACATCCTTGCACTGGCCCTGACGAACATACAAACAGCTGAGAAGACTGCTGAACTCAGGAAGGACCATGAATGCTCTCTAAGTTCTGAGATAGCTGTTCCATCCTGGCAATATGCTATATCACCCACTTGTGTTCCAGACTACATCTTGCTAGTTGATGGAATATACAAAAATTGGGACCTTTTCTGGAGGCCATGAACACTTCAATGCTGCCCTATGAAGACCATTCTCGCTCTAACACGTGTATCTATTTTCCTTCCTGCAATTTTAAAACTGTTCTGTTCAGCCATACTGCTTGATATGGATATACACAGCTATATGAACTGTTAATCTTTACAGGCCTTGGCAAACATTTGCACACTTGGTGAACCATTCGTGTCCATTTAGACAACGAACAATGCAGAGATGCAAGATTATACAGGTCTAGAAGACTTAAAGAGTCAAGCATATATCTTGCGTCTTGAGAAATGTTGTGTGAAGGCTCCATTCTGCTTTTCAGTGCAGGAGACCAAGGCCCATAAAGAGTAGCTACTCACTGGTAATAGGTGTTCTCCAAGAGCAGCAGGAATCAGTCCTCACATATGGGTGATGTCAGCGCCAACGGAGCCCCCGTGCGAAGCATTTCCCCAGCTTTCAAAGAAAGCCTTTGGGAGTGCAGCGCGCAAGCGCGGTCCCCTTCCCGCCCAAGGGTGCCATCTTGCTCAGTCTGACGACATAGCTAAAAGACAGCAAAAAATCAAAAAATCAAAATGAAGTATATGACTGCAACTCCAGGGGAGGAGAGAGGGTCGTGAGGACGGATTCCTGCTGCTCCTGGACAACACCTGTTACAGGTGAGTAACTACGCTTTCTCCAGGACCAAGTAGGAAGTCAGTCCTCACATATGGGACTCCCTAGCTCTAGGCTACCAGGAACCCTAAGCTGAAAAAATGGCTCCCTCTCAAGAGCCTCAGCATTTGTGATAAGAATATCCTCTGAGAACGCCCCTGTACGGTAGCCCAACACAAGGGCCGGAGGGCAGGAGTTGCCTAAACCTCAAAGAGATTACGGAGTACCGCCTGTCCGAAAGCAGTGTCCCTTCGGGACTCTCTCTCGAGGCAGTAATGGGCTGCAAAAGTCTGGCTTGAAGACCAAATAGCAGCCCTGCAGATGTCTGCCAACGGAACAGAGCGGAGATGAGCTACTGACGCGGCTTTCGCCCTGACACGGTGGGCCATGACTCGACCTTGCAAGGGGAGGTCGGCTGCCTTCTACGCCCAGGCGATACAATTTGCTACCAAGTGGACAACGTACGCTTGGAGACAGGTAACCCCAGTTTATTAGGGTCAAAGGAGACAAAGAGCTGAGTAGCCCTTCGATGCCCCCCTGTACGTTCTAAGTAAAAAGACAATGCCCTCTTACAGTCCAGGATATGCAAGACTGTTTCAGCCCGGCTAGTATGCGGCCTGGGAAAGAAGGTCGGAAGAACCATCTCCTGGTTGAGGTGGAAAGAGGAGACCACTTTTGGAAGGAACTTGGGATGGGTCTGTAGGACCACCCTGTTCCTATAGAACTGTGTGTATGGCCTATCAGAAACCAGAGCTTATAGTTCACTCAAACGTCTGGCTGAGATAGCAGCTACCAGGAAGAGCACTTTCCACGAAAGGAAGCGCAAATGGCAAGTAGCCATCGGCACAAACGGAGGGCGAGTAAGTTGCTGCAAGACCATGTTCAAATCCCACTCAGTCGCCTGTGGACGAACCGGAGGCTTGAGAAGAAGCAGACCTCTGAGGAAGCGGGACACCAAGGGGTGAACCGAGACTGTCCCTCCACCGGTGAGTGGTGCGCTGATAGAGCACTGAGGTAGACATGAACAGAGTTAGACTTAAGGCCCAGGTCTGACAGGTGAAGTACATACTGCAGTACTACTGGCATAAGGCAAGAGAATGGATCTTCATTCCGCTGAGCACACCATATTGTGAACCTACGTCACTTGAGGGCATAGGACTTTCTGGTGGACTGCCTCCTAGAGGCCAAAACCACCTCTTCAACTTCCTTAGGTAGAAGCAAGGGAGCTAACACTATCCTTTCAGCAGCCAGGCCATCAGATTGAGGGACCTGAGATTGGGGTGCAGAAGGGAACCCTGATCTTGAGACAGGAGATCGTGTTGCAGCCCCAGAGGGAAAGGAGTGTCCACAGCCAACTGTAGCAGAAGTGGAAACCACGGTTGCCTAGGCCATCTGGGGGCTACCAGAATCACCAAGGCCTTGTCCCGGAGAATCTTGAACAGAGTTCAGGCCACCAGGGTCGTGGGAGGAAACGCATACAGGAGGCCCGTAGACCAAGAGATCAAAAAAGCATCTGCTGCCATTCTCAGGGGATGCGGTTGTCTGGAGCAAAACCTGGGCAGCTGACGGTTCAGTGGACTTACAAAGAGATCGATGGATGGAAGTCCCCATCGTAGAAAGATCTGTTGGGCCACCAATGCATTCAACTGCCATTCGTGAGGTTGGAGAATCCTGCTTAGCTTGTCTGCTGAGAAGCTCTCCTGGCCAGTTAGATAAACGGCTTTGAGAAACATGCCTTGTTTGACTGCAAAGGAGGAAAAGGCCTGCGCCTCCTGACATAGGAACCTGGACCCTGTGTCCCCTTGTTTGTTCACATAGAACATTGCTACCTGATTGTCTGTGTGAACTAAGACAGACTGGTGAGAGGGCATGAGAAAAAGTCTGTAGAGCCAAGTGGATTGTTCGCAGCTCCAAAAGATTGATCTGTTTTGTGGCCTCCTGAGGAGACCAGAGGCCTTGAGTGCACGTGCCCTGGCGATGTGCACCCCAGCCCTTCAAGGAAGCATCGGTTGTCAGCACACTTGTGTGTGCTGGGGCCTGAAAAGGTACCCACCTGAGAAGGTTTGGGAGATGAAGCCACCACTGCAAAGAGTCCAAAAGTGGTTTGGACACCTTTGCTCTGTCGCGGAGGTTGCCTGTGGCCTGCGCCCACTGAGCTCTGAGGCACCACTGAGCAGCCCCCATGTGCAGACAGGCAGTCTGCGTCACATGTATCGTGGATGCCATGTGGCACAGGAGCCGCAGAAAGTGTCTGGCAGAGACCTGAGAATTGCTGTGGAACTGGTTGGTCAAGTCCATCAGTCTGTGGGCCCTGTCCTTGGGCAAGTAAGCTCTTGCCTGCAGGGTGTCCAATCTTGCCCCATAAACTCTAGGTTCTGCGAGTGAAGCAAAGTGGACTTTGCGTAGTTTATGACAACACCTAGATGCTGAAGAGGAGACAGTGCGAAGAGTGGCTTATCTGGCCTCCTGGATAGACTGTCCCCAGATTAGCCAGTCATCCAGGTATGGGAAGACAAAAATTCCCTGATTCCTGAGATAGGCTGCCACCACCGCCAGGCATTTGGTGAAAACCCTGGGGGCGGAAGTTAGGCCGAAGTACTCTGTACTGAAAATGGCTTCCTCCCACCACAAATCTGAGATATTGCCGGTGGTCTGGATGAATGATGTGAGCATAAGCAACCTTTAGGTCTAAGGAGCATAGCCAGTCTCCCTGCTGGAGGGTAGGGCAGCAGTATTCTAAGGGTAAGCATCTTAAACTTTTCCCTCTCCAGAAACTTGTTTAGGTTTCGCAAGTCTAGGATAGGCCGGAGGTCTCCTGTCCTTTTTGGTACCAGAAAGTACCTGGAGTAGAAGCCTTGCCCTTCCAGGTGGTGAGGCACCAGTTCCACCGCCTGGTCCTTTAGAAGACTTGCCAACTCCTGAAGGAGGAGGTTTCTGTGCAGAGGGAGTCTTGGCGGCTCCCCTGGAAAGTAAGAGGGGGGTAGCTGGTGGAAGTGGAGCATGTAGCCCTTCTGGACTATGCTGAGGATCCAGGTATCCCCTGTGATGGCTGGCCACCTGTAGGCATACAGTGTCAGCTGACCTCGTGTGCTGAGTGGAGCCAGCTGTGGAGAAGAGGCTATGCTGTGGGAGTCAAAAGCCCGCTACCTGCTGTGCAGGAGCCGGAGCTGGCAGCTTGGGGGTCTTCTGCCTTCGAGGCCCATGCCCCTGCCCCTTGGCCTGCTGGCCCTGTTGGGGAGCTGGAGAGGCCTGATATTGAGGGTAGGATTTGTAGGCAGCACCCTTCCTCGGGAAAAGGGCTTCTTTCCCGAGCCCTTATTTTTTTGAGAAGGGGCAGAAGTCTTCCTGGACAGCCTTGTCCTGGTGAGAGTCTCAGCCTCGATTTCCACAGCCTTTTCAGTCATGGGCTTACCGAAAAGGTTTTCACCTCAGCAGTGGACATCGACCAACTTGTCCTGCACCCATGACTCTAGGTATGATGACTGTAGCCAGGCCTGACGGCGTGCACCAATGTTGGCTGCAGCTATGGCTACCTGGGCCGAAGCCTCAAAGCCATCATATGCTGCTCGAGAGATAAACTTTCGAATAAACAAACATCCCTGTTGACAAAGCCTTGAACCTCTGCAAAGGTTACTCGGAGAGGCCAGCTGAGAACCTGGAAATCTCCTTTGCCAGGTCTCGTGGGTACATGACCATGTACAGTTGGTAGGTCTGGACACGGCAAGATAGCATAGAGCCCTGGAAGCACTTTCTACTGAGGGAATCCAGGTTCCGGGCCTCCTAACCGGGGGGCACCGAGGAGTGCATCTTCTGACTCTTCAGGCGATGCATGGCCGATTCCACAACCATGGAGTTGTGCGGTAGCTGCGCCTTTTGGAACCCAGGGCTCTTATGGACTCGATAAATGGAATCGACCCGTTTGCTAAGAACCGGCGCCGAGGCCGGTGCCTCCCACATATGGAAGAGCAGCCGTTCCAGCATCGGAGAAATCGGTACAGTAAAGGCTTCCTTCGGAGGAAAGTCATACTGGAGGGCATCGAGCTCTTTGGCTCGAGGCTCCTCCTCGGCGTCCGCAGGGAAGGCCAAGGCTTTGGCCATGTCCCTCACGATGTCCAAGAACCAGGTATCCTCCGGGGGGGGGGGGGGGGACTGTCACCAAGGCTCGGACTCCAGTGAGTCCGAAAGGACGCACCGGGCCTGGAAGATGTCCGGGGGACTCCTTGTCCTCCGTCTCCCACACCGACTCCTCCAAGGAGGAATCGTGCGGCTCTGGCCGTGTGGGCCTCGGTGCCACCCGCCCCGACGCCGAGGGTATTGGCGCCGACGACCTCAGCCCCGCACGGGAGGTCGAGGGGGACCTTGACCGAAGATCGACTCGAGACTTCATTGACTCGAGGATTGGCTCGGTCTCTGGGGTCGACTTAGACGTCGAGGTCCTGGTGGTCGAGGCAGATGCACCGGTGAGACCGGCAATCAGCACCCGCTGCTGTTCCATGAAGGCAGCCAAGCTGCTCTCCAAGGCCGTCAACCTGAGTCCAAGCTCAGGAGACTCAGCAGCCCCCGACTCGGACCCCGACAGCGTCGGGCCCGACATGGGCTCCCCCAGAGGAAAGTCCACGAAGACAACTGGCTCCACACGAGGTAACTTGGACGGCCTCTCTGACTCCAAGAGCCCGGGACGGCGTTCAGGGCTACGCGACCTGACCCTCGAGGAACCATGAGCCTCCACCGACGCCGCCTTCGCGAGCTTCTTCTTCCTTCTGTGCTCTTGGGTGGGAGACTCCCTCTCAGAGGAACCCCGACGGTGCTCGGGGTCAGACTCCCGAGATGTCAAGGCGTCTGACGAAGTCCGGGCCCGGCCGGACGCAGAGTCAGAGAAAATTCTCTCACGTTGATGCTGACGGCTCCGAAGCGCCTTCTACGACATTTTGCCGCACAGGCCACAGGCCAGCGGGTCATGGTCGAGCCCGAGGCAACAGTCATGTCTGTCGGTGAGAGACATAAGTTTCTTGCACCGATCACACTTTTTGAACCTGCTGGCAGCCATCGGGGGAAAAAGGGCCCCTGCAAGGTCAAAAGACTGGGCTGCCAGTGAAAACACAAAAAGAGCATGAACGCTAGTCACGAAGGACAAAACACGAAAATCAAAACTCCAGACTCGATACCGGTGTACCGAGCCCAGGCGGGAAGGGGAACCGGCGTCGAACTGGAACAGAAAAAGCCAAAATAGCTAAAAAAAAAATCTACTTTTCCCGGGTGACAACTCACGTCCGTTGGGCTCCGCAGAAAAAGAAAGACTGTGCAAGAGGGCACCCTTGGGTGGGAAGGGGATTGTGCATGCGCGCTGCATTCCCAAAGGCTTTATTTGAAAGCTGGGGAAATGCTCCGCACGGAGGCTCCATCGGCGCTGTCACCCATATGTGAGGACTGACTTCCTGCTTGGTCCTGGAGAATCATGTGAAGCCAGGAGGAAAAGATGGCATTTAACTCTCTAGCATAGCCTAGTGCTGGACCAGGACATACAGTATTTCAATTCCTAAGGAGAGACACCCAAAGATACTGTTTGAAGACTAATAGAATGCTACCTAAAAACAGTTCTAAAAACAATCCAAAATTTAATCTTGTAGAAAAAGCTCTAGAATGTGTCACATACTGATCCAAATATATCTAATTGCATTTCCTTTTCATCTTTGTGTCTACCAGGTATCCAAAATAGGGAACTCAGCAGTTAATTTCAGATCAAAAGTTGCTTTAATTGTGCTTTTTTAAAAAAATGTATGGAGATATTATTTTATAATTTCACAAACCCCACAACTGAAAATGTAAGTACAGTGCTGCTGGTAACAGAAGAACAATTTTTACATTTTTTGACAATACTAAATTTGAATCCATGAAATAATTCCCTACTTCACCCATATGAGTAGTTCATCATGACCTATGGATACATAGAGACCACTTACTTTAAAAGTGTATCTAAAATAAATTGCAGGATAAGGGAGTTATTTTAGAAGCCTTGTTTGTGATCATCAAATGTAAAATTGGCATTTACAAGTGTAAATGGCTATTCTAAAAAGAGCTCAATTTATATGTGGATGTTCTTACTATGTAGAAGTTGCAAGGGGACATGATGAGGGCATGGATAGGGGAGTGGCCTGGATGGATCAAAAATCTGCACATGCATGAAATGTAGAATACATCTGTATGACCAAAATTGTCTACATCAGGATTTAAACCTGTTCTCTTATTTAGGTTTTTATGAAGTGCTCATTTCAGCCAGTCCTTTACAGGAAGGATTAAGGGGATTATGTTCCTTAATCCCCACTGTTTATTTCTATCATCAAATTCTAATTAAATGAAGAGTGTCCTCTGTAGTTAACTAGCAGCATTTATACGTGCAAAATGGCCCATGTACAACTTATGTGCTGGCGCGTGCATATGAAAATTGTGAAGTACTAATTCCCATGTGCTAGTGTCAGCACTTACATGTATAATTTTCTGTGGTTCCTCTGTTGATTTTTTGCACATGTACTTTAGGAATGGAGGTACAGGCGAGGACACCCATCCCCAGGTAGATGAGATAGCCATGACAGCTGATCCTACCCTTGATATAGCATATGCCACTATTGATTCAACCTATGGCATTATTGAAGTTGAGGAATAGGCAGAAGAGACAGGTTTGTAAAAATTGGTTTAAGCTTGAAACCATATTAGCAAGGCTAATAGCAAGTAACAAGATGTATGTGCTGCTGATCATGAGTTATGTTGAAATTGTAACCGTAAGCATTGTACCAGAAAGGACCTACGTAACTGTAAAAGTGTCACTGCAAATTGTTACTGTAAAGGTCAAACTAAGGCTTGCATGCTTCAGCAAAATCTTGTGAACTTTCCGAGAATTAGGGACCTTTGATCATAACATATACTGGAAATTAAATATAGTTTGAGAAATCAGCAGATTTCAGAAAATTATCGAGAAATCATAAATGTAACTAATCAGCTCTTAATCTGTAAAAGAATTCTAGTGGCACCTTGTGTTAATTCATGTTTATTTATTACAATTTTTATTTATTTATTACAATTTCTTTTATACCGCGCTATTTAAGATCAGTGCGGTTTACAATAAAACATTAATTCTACACATCTCAGTTTAGAGATTTGTGCTTACAATAAACAGGTAAAATAACTCAGGTATACAATAACTCAGGAATACAATGAACAAGTTTCTTAACAGGGAAAACAGGGATAACAATAACTATATACAGGACAGTTGAAGTAACTATATACATGGTTACGTGCACAGCACGAGGTTCTCATAGTAAATTAAGTATGGAGGCGGCTAAGGTGTGGTTGCAGGTATTCAGGCTAGGAATGTAAGGTGCGTGGGCTTGAGGGGCCACCATGAAGTATGGAAGTAGGTGACTGTAGGGGAGGGTTGCGATATCATAGTAAAGGAGAAAAAGGTGATGCTTCAGTTCCTTCTTGAATTGTGAGAGATCGTTGATGTTTCTGATATGTGCAGGAAGTGCGTTCCAGCAGGATGGTGCAAAAAAGGCAAAGGCTCTAGATCTGGTAGCTTGAGAGCACTTAGTACTTGCCTTTGGTAGAATAAGGGTGTTTACAGCATTCGCTCTCCTTTGCCGGTTAGGAGGTGTGATGGATACAAGGTCGGAGATAGCCGTAGCTGGGAATTTCTTGATGGCTTTATGAGTCATTGTTAGAACCTTGAAGGAGATTCTGGCCTGTATGGGCAGCCAGTGTAACTGTTTTAGTATTGGAGTGATGTGGGATCTTCTGGAAGCTCCATGAAGGATTCTTGCAGCAGAATTCATAGCAAGTTGTAAGGGATTGGTCGTACACTTCGGTAGGCCATGTAATATCGCATTAGCATAGTCAAGGTGGGGCATTATAAGGGCCTGAAAAACAGTTCGGAAGTCCTCGGGTTCTAACAGCTGACGCAGATGGCGAAGGGACCGGATTTTGTGATAGACAGCTTTTGTTATGTTATTGATGTGAGCCTTCATATTAAGCTGCTGATCAAGTATAACTCCGAGGTATCTTACTGTAGTCTTGCATGTAAGCTCTGCGTCCCGAACTTTGATGGATAGAGGTGGGATAAAATCCGGGTTCCTAGTGACGAAGAGGGCTTCGGTCTTTTTGAAGTTTAATTTAAGTCTTTGTGCGTTTATCCAGTCGGTGACTGCATCAAAGCAATTTATTAGAGGAGAGAGGTCGAGATGCTCAGTCGAGATTGGCATGTACATCAAGACATCGTCGGCATAAACAAGGCAGTTGATGTTAAATGAGTGGATGATTAATGACTATTACTTCCCCTTTTTCTATAATAAAAAGGGCTTCAAGGAAGGAAGACTTTGAATACAACAGAAGTGGAACTGTGCTGTGTCCATACACCTTCTGTTGACTTCCCTCTGAGATCAAAGAAAGTAGAACTTTATGTTTGTGTTCTGCGTTACTCTCTGCTTGTTTCTCGCTGCTTGAGGGACCAGAGACCGAAAGAGCTGAGGTATTGAGGCCAGATCACAGGTAATCTTTCATGAACAATTGTATAATGGCTCCTTTGACTCCACATATTGGCACAGCCATGTGCACTCCTGCACCACCACCTTTGTATTTTAGAAAAAGCTTCACATTTTACAGAGCCTTCTCTCAAACACTTATAGAATTATGTACCTTGTAACATCAATATATCAATTCTGACCGCCACACATTATTCTAAAATGTGTCCAAGTGTTCTGTTTCCCTTAGAATTTTTTATTTGGCTACTTTTGCGACATGAGCTGTTAGCCCTATCCATTCTCAGAGTTATCTCATGGTAAAACTGTAGTACAAGTCTTCCTTATGTTATAGAGCAAGTAAAAAGTTACAAGTCTACTCTAGACTTACATCTTTGGTCCGGCACACCTGGATATTGGTTTGCTGCAGCTCTTGAACAGCAGCAGATATCACCTTGATCTCTGCTTGTTGTTCTGGTGGGACAGTTCTAAAAGCAAACAAAGAACATTTCTTAAATGTACTTACAGATTTCAATTTAAAAAAAAAAAACCACGTGCTTCCAACACTACTGTGATACATTTCCTTCAAGGAACTCTTGTCCTCCCTTTCTTCCTAATCTCGCCTCAGCATATAGCATACTCCTTTTGTCCAAAAATACTATAGTATAATGAAACATTGATAATATTTGACCTGTAATACTGTTAAGTAAAACACTTTGCATTCTGAGTGACAGGGATAAAATACAGGGATTCCATACTTTTATACCACCATTCCTTAAGTAGTTTGATAAGATATAAAATCAGGTTGAAAAAAATACCTACAAAAATGTGTCAAATTGCTGAGGAGATTCTGGTGATGTATCTAATTTCATAATCAAGGAAAGCATTTCTCTATTATGTAACCTCGGGTCTCTCTTCTGATATCTAATTTATTAAAATTGTCTTTCCTATTAGAAAAGCCTTCCAATATAATTGCTTCCGTTGTTGCTTAATAGAGTATCATTGCAAAACCTAAACAGGCAGACTTTCATAGCCACAGATTATGAGTAAAACAAGGTTATTCAACTGTAGCAGGTGTTCTCCGTGGGCAGAATTCCTCACTTCTGGGGTGACATCACTGACAGAGCCCACACAGGTACTCTCAGTTCCCATTTTAGAAGCTTTTTGAAAGATCAGCTGCGCATGTGCACCTCTTCCTGTCTGCCACCGCTATGGCCTGAGGCGCTCAGTTAAGCTGAAGAGCTTAAGAGCCAAAACTAAGGGCAGGTGGGAGGTAGCAAGGACTTATCCTGCTGTCTATACAGAACACCTACTACAGATGAGCAACCTTGCTTTCTCCATGGACAAGTAGGATAAGAGCTCACTTCTGGAAATCCTTAGCTGCAGGCTGCCTCAAGCAACAGCAAAAGGTGACGCAACTAGCAGGCATAAAGCAGTAGTGTTTTTAATGCCAACAGGGCTTTTATGATTTTTTTTTTATATGAACAACCAGAACAGAAAAAAAAAAGGCCCAGGAGGGAGTGGCGTTGAATTTTAACTCTCAAAAAGATTCTGGAGGACTGACTGACCAAAAATGCTGTTGCATCAGGAGTCCCTTTCCAAACATTAGTGAGAGATGTGAATGTATGCACAGAAATCAAAGTCGCAGCTTTGCAAATATCCACGGAGGCCAGTTTCCATGTGAATCACTAATGAAGTTCATGGCTCAGACATTATGAGCCGTGACATGGCTCTCAAGTATCAGTTCTGCCTGGGCATAAGCGAAGGAGATGAAATCTGCTAGCCAAATCAAAAGGGTTTTCTCTGTAATGGAGCCCCTGCTCTACTGGGGTCAAAAGAAACAAAACGCTGGGTGGACTTTATAAGGACTGTAGTCTGTTCCAGATAAAAGGCCAAGGCTCTCTTGCAGTCTAATGTAAATAGCACCTTTTCTCTTTTGTGGGAATGAGGGTTGGGGAAAATGTTGGCAGTATGGTTGACTGCGTAAGGTCACTTTAGGAAAAAAATTTAGGATGAGTATGCAACACTGCCCTATTATGAAAAATAAAACTTAGTATAAGGTGGATCTATTACTAGAGCCTGGAGCTCACTTACTCTCCGTGGTGAAATAACTGCCACCAAAAACATGCCAGGGTGGGCATGTGCTGGGACAGGAGCAGCTGTTTATGTCCCAATCGAAGGCTGGTGTTTTCCCCAAGGTGTTTTGGTTTCTTTCCATTGCTGACGGTGGGAGACGGACTCCCCCTCCCCGAGCAGCCCCTCTGCTTCCTGCCACACACTTGTGCAGCTGCTTTGTTTTGAACTTGCCCTTGCTCCAGTGACTGGGAATGGTTGTTTGAGGAGCTACCTGAGATCAGTTCCTAATTCTTCTCAGTGAAGCAGATTTTGGGTCTCTGAGCAGCTTTGGCCTGTGACTCATCACAGTCCTGCTGCTGTCCGTGTGCAAGGATGGAGTTTTGGTTGCTTGGTTCTCCTGGGTAATTGCAGGTTTCACTTTGGAAACTCAACTAGTTCCTGAAGTGGCGAAGGGAGGTACGCCTGATGCAGCGTTTCCCTATGTTTACTTAGTGGTGGGCAACTTCCATGCCCCATCTTCTCTTATCGCTAGCGGGGCATATCAGTGGCAAATTTAAAATCTTAATATCTTGTTTCTGGTGCTCTAATGTAAACATGATCAATGCACTGACGTCTGCTTTTCTGGTCCAACGAGCATAGATTTTATTGCTCCCACCACCTCCAGTCTTGTGGAACGTACAGTTTCTGAACATTTTTTTCCTGCTCTCTACAGATATAGGCCACATGCTTCAGGGGAATTCAGAAGTAGGCTTCACTGAACTTTGTGTTGGTGTCTCTAGTACACTTAAACTGGGGCTTCCCCCCCCCCTTTATATCCACAATTTCAGCAACTCCAATTTAACGATGATGTTCATTTTGAAAATGGTTATATTGAAAATCAGCCCTTGATTTCTCTGCTTTACTGAGTATCACAGCTTAGACAATTCTGAAGGAAGTAGTTAAAAACCAAGGCTCTCTCTGATCACTATCAAGGCCAAACACAGTGGCACAGACAGCAATGGTACCTACTTGCAATTGTCAAAATATTAGTTTTGGTTTTTTATTAATATATCAAATAAATGTGTGCTCTTATTGTAACTGCATTTGATATAAGGCATGCCTTTGAAAACTCATGAACTACTTCTAACTTATTTTTATTTTATTTATTTAAAGGTTTGAGTTGGAAGACCTTGAAAAAGGGGGTTACAATAGTCCAGCACAGGGATTATAACTGCTTGACAGACTGTGCGGAAGTGATCCAGATTGAGGAGGAGTTTTAGTCTTTAGATAATAGCGAGCTTTTGGAATGTATTCCTGGAGCGTCTGTTGATGTGGGCTTGTAAGTTTAGAAAGCGATCAAGGGTGATACCAAGGTAGCATACTTCCTCTTTACTGGAATTAGAGTGTCTGCGATGGAGAGTCCCATGTTATGAATAGCGCCTCAGATTTTTTTGAAGTTGACTTGGAGATTGTTGGAAGCCAGCTAGTTGCTCATCTCCTGTAGTCATTTAGCACTAGCTGTATAGTCTGGCATGTCGAGATGGATAGGGGAATAGACCAAGATGTCATCTGCATAAATGGCATAGCTAATTTTGTGCTGCTTGAAGATGCTGAAAACTGGCTTTAAGTAGATATTGAAGAAGAGGGCAGACAGGGAGGACCCTTGTGGACTCCCTGTGTTGTGGTGAACAGAGTAGAGGTGTTGAACCAACTTTGACCTTTTGTCGTCTGTCGCTGAGGTAGGATTGGAAGCAGTTGAATGTTGTGCTGTGAAATCCAATCTTAGTTAGTCAGTTTAAGAGGATGCTGTGTGATATGGGGTCGAAGGCCGGGGATATGTTAAAGATGAGTAGGAATCCAGTTTTTATGTTGTCAATTCCTCTTAGGAGTATGTCAAACAGATATATGAGGAAGGTCTCGACACTATGGTTAGGGCAAAATCCATGTTGGTGTGGATCCAGAGGAGCATATAGGTCAAGGAGAAATTAGACCTTACCTGCTAATTGTCTTTCCTTGAAGTCTCTCCGGGCCAGTCCAGGTACAGTTGGGTAGTCAATCCCTTCTAGCAGCTGAGGACTGAATGTTGAAACTTTTGCTGGCATTCAACCAACTCACGAGAGGAAACACCCCCCCCTTAAAAATACTTTGTTCCTAGCTAGAAATCTCCAATATCTATCGCAAGACGCCCGTGCGGTACTGATCCCCGCGGAAAGCCGTGAAGACCTGACTGGAAACCAATGCACTCCGACTCCTATAAGAAACCAAACTGTTGCTCGCAGACCAATGGGGCGGGACCTGGACTGGCCCGGAGAGAACTCAAGGAAAGACAATTAGCAGGTAAGGTCTAATTTCTCCTTCCTCTTCATCTCTCCGGGCCAGTCCAGGTACAGCTGGGCAGTACCAAAGCAGTACCCAAACCGGGGAGGGTCCCGCGAGCCCCGCTATAATGGCCGAGGCCCTAACCTTAGCCGCTGAGCACGCCTGTACATCCCACCTATGCTGCCATATGAAGGCATGCAGAGAGGACCAGGCAGACGCCCGACAAAGATCCGCTGGCGGAATTAAGGCCACCGCAGCCCCCGAAGCCGCTTGCGCGCTATTCGAATGCGCCCTGAGCACACGTGGAGGCAGCTAACCCCTTGTCGCAGAAGCCTCCGCTATCGCCCGCTGCACCCAACGAACAATAGAAACCTTCGTAGTGGCATGTCCCTTGCTAGGACCTCCACACAGAAAAACAATCGATTAGACTTCCGAAACGGGTACGTTCACCGAAGATACTTCCTCAACACGCGACCCAAATCCAACTTTCGCAGAGTGCCGGCCACGGAACTGCTGCCCTGCAACTGAAAGTTAGGCAGCGAAACAGCTTGGTTCATGTGAAACCCCGAGACCATCTTTGGCAAACACGCAGGAACGGGCCGCAGAACCACCTTCACCGCCGAGAAACGGAGATACGGCTCTCTACAGGAGAACGCTTGTAAATCTGAAGTTCTCCGAGCCGAACACAAGGCCACGAGAAAGGCCGTCTTCCAAGACACCTCCCGCAAGTTGTCAGGAAGCGTGGACTCAAATGGTGGTCCCGACAAGGTCTCGAGAGCCAAATTCTAATCCCACGGAGGCACCACGAGTCGAAGAGGCGGACGGATATTCCTAGCCACTCGAAGGAACCTCTGCACATCCGGGCGCGACGAGAGTGAAAGCCCCGCACTCTACCCCGAAAAACAAGCAAGAGCGGCTAAGTGCACCTGGAGAGTGCGTACGGCGAGACCTCTTTCCAGACTGCTCCGAAGAAATGCTAGAACCTCCGGTAAGCCGGCGGAAGGGGGCGAAACCGCTCTGTCTCTAGCCTACGCCTCAAAAAGCACCATACGCGAATAACCGCTAAAGATGTCGAGTGCCTCCGGGACCATAACCTAGTAGCGAACACAGAAGCCGAGTACCCTCTGCGCCGCCAACGATCCCTCGAAAGAGCCAAGCCGTAAGCAAGAATCGATCCACCTGCGGCATCAAAACCGGACCTTGAGCCAAGAGGTGGATTCGCGAGGGCAACCACCAAGAAGGAGCAATCAGCAAACGCACCAGACCCGCATACCAGGGACGCCGAGGCTAATCCGGAGCAATGAGCAGTACCTTGCCTTTGTGACTCGAAATCCTCCGGATGACCCTCCCTAGCAATGGCCAAGGAGGAAACACAAAGCAGCTGTTCCGTCGGCCAGGGCTGAACCAGACCGACTAGGCCCTCCGACATGTGCTCTCTGCGCATGCTGAAAAATCGGAACGCCATGGCAGTGTCCAGAGTCGCCAAAAGGTCCACCACCGGCTGACCCCAATGCAACGTGATCTCGTGAAAAATCGCCCAGGTCAGCTCCCATTCTCCGGGATTCAGACGATAACGACCTAGAAAGCGACCTGCACATTGTCCTTCCCTGCCACATGCGCCACCGACAGCGCACAAAGAGGCAAGTCTGCCCACTGAAACAGAACTGGGCTCTCTTGCAGCAAAAGCGCACTGCCAGTGCCCCCCCCCCCGCTTGTTGAGGTAGGCCACAGTCACAGGCGGACGGAAAACACCCGAACCGCTTGCCCTCCGAGAAGCTACGAGAAAAGCAGGAGCGCTAAACGAACCGCTCGCAGCTCCACGCGATTGATCAACCAGGTGCTCACTTCCACCGATCAACAGCCTTGCGCTATTCAGGATAGACAATGAGCCCCCCAACCTGAGAGGCTAGCATCCGTCGGGACCAGAACCCTCTCCGGATCCTCCAGAGGAACCCCTGTCTGAAGATGCGCTGGAAACTGCCACCACTGCAGACCGACGCGGACGCCATCGGACACCGCAGCCGTTGATTGAGGGGATGAACCTGAGGAGACCATCTGGAGAGAAAGGCGTGCTGCAGTGGACGCATGTGAGCTCTGGCCCAGGGTACCAGGTCCAAAGCCGCTGCCATCGAACCCAACCCTGGAAGTATGTCCAAGCTGATGGCGCCGGCAGAAGGAGGAAGGCCATTCCTTGAGCTATCAGCATATGTATCCTGACTGGCGGCAGAAGAACTCTTCCGCAGCTTGTGTCGAACAAAGCTCCAAGGGACAGCAACTGTTGCACAGGAAGCAACGGACGCTTTGCCCGGTGGAAGACCCAACCGAGGCGGTGCAGAAACTGCACGACCCGAGCCGCCGTAGTGGCCGCCTCCGCCTGAGAACCTGTCCGGATCCACCAATCGTCCAGGTAGGGATGAATCTGAACACCTTCCTCGTGAAGAGCCGCCGCTGCCACCGCCACCGACACCATGGTGAAGGTGCACGGCGCGGTCGCCAGACCGAACGGTAATGCCTGAAACCGAAAATGTCCCATGGGAACTGCAAGACGCAGAAAGCCCCGAAGATCCGGTCGTATCGGAATATGCAGGTAAGCTTCCGTGAGATCCATGGAAGACAGCCACTCTCCTGGCTTCACTGCACGAATAACCGACCGCAGGGTCCCCAACCAAAAGTGCGGACCCCGTAAGCAACGGCTCACATGCTGGAGATCCAGAATCTGATGAAACGACCCTTCTTTCTTGTGGGCACAACAAGTAAATCAAGCATCGACCGAACCTGTACTGGTCCAGCGGAACCGGCTCCACGGTCTGCAACTGCAACAAACGTAGTAGCGTTTCCCCGAGCGCCTGCCTCTGAGCACGGACCGCAGGCGGATAACACAAAGGCACCGCCGTATAAAAGAACCCCAATGTGAGGGAAAAAGCAGTGAATTGCATTGCATACCAATACATACAAAGACCTTCAGTGTTATACAAAAGGACCGATGTGGTTGCTGCTAATATTGTTTAAGGCACCCCTTACCTAGAAAGTTACGTAGAGACCCCTAAGGCTCTGCTGTGGGTATCCGCAGAGAACGTTAGTGGTTCCACCAAAATAGAATATCATGAGCCAGTGTTTCCGGAACATGGGAGGGTCCTCCTGACCGGTGAAGTAATTGTGGGAGGAGACTGGAAGGAAACCTGACTAGCATAAAGGCCAAGCCTAAAGGGAGTTTCCTGTGTTCGGCTGGCTAAGGCACTATACCACAGTGGCCGGTGCCCCCTGGCTCTAACAGCCAGGGTGCCACAAGGGAGGAGATGAGATCTCTGGCTAACCGAGCCAATGACTCAAAAGAAGAGTAGTGGCAAGGACAGAGTAGGACACTACGCTAGTTTTAAGGAGCCACACCACAGGAGGAAGCCTCTAGATATCCAAAATGAAAGAAGTACCACTGATCCTGGAGAAAAGGAAGAAGAGGAACAAGTGGACATCTCTTAGAACTGAAACAAGGAGGGCTAGGCTCTACGGGAGTGCAGTGCCTGTGATGACAGCTGGATTCAACAGGGACTGAAGAGGAGGAGCTCCCTGCCTCAAGGAAAAATCCCAGAAGGAAAAGTGTCTGCTTTCGTCCTATTTGTTTATCATGCAGACAATTGCTACTATTGTTTGACTCTTAACAACTTCCAGTAAACTTGTAGATCAGAACAAATCCTGGCCTGGACTAAGAGAATGGAAGTGGTGAGGTGTGGAATGACTGAAACAAGGAGCCAATGATCTTCCTGGTAAGTTGGTTCTAACCTGGAAACCAGAAACTGCACAAATGAAACCTGAAAGTAGCAGTGTTATATCCATGAAGCTGCACCCCTGCTTTACTACAAGGGAAATACAGACAAGGAGGCCTCTCAGACAGGAAGGGGTTGCAGTTCAATGCACCCACAATTTAATGGAAGCAGGGGAAATTACAAGCTGCTCCTATTACTGCAGTGCCACTTATCCAAAAAGGCAGCACCTGACCCCCCTAGTGGTGTGCACCAGGAAGCAGGAGAGACTAGGGATCTCTCCTGCCCTCAACAGACCACTAGATATTCTCAGTAAGAGACAAGAGAGGAATTGCAGGGTTTAGGGGAGCCCCCATATTTGTTTCTTATTGTGTCACTGGAGAGAAGTGTGAACAGGAGGAAGGCAGAGCCTATATCATTATTATACCAGTGATCAAAAAGGTGAGCAGCTTTTCATTTATACATCGACTGGTCCTTGTAAAAAATAGGAAATCTAACGAACCCTGGGCCTCAGGGGACGAAGATTTACTAGTTGCTGCCCTCGCAGGAGTCTTATGTGACTTAGAGTTCTGCTTCCCTACATGCTGCAAGCGCGGGAGAATCAGCAGGCTCTGAGGGAATCGTGGCTGCTGATCCTGCTGCAAGCAACGGAACCGGAAGCCGCTCCCCAGATCCCGTACCTGCCATCACGGGTCGAAAGAAACCCAAAATAAACCAAAATAAAACTAATCCTATAAACATCAAGGCCTGACGCAGACTGCCGCTCAAAAATACCGGCGAAAATAAAATGGCGCTCCCGCCTCACACGCCGGTCTAAAAAAAACCCGCCAAACAAACACCGACCCTAGAACCAACCTTTCACACAAAAATTAGTTACCACACCAGGACCAAACCCAGGGAACAGAAAGAAGACCGCAGCTTACCTTGAACACAACCCACAAGGCTTTTGTCACTAATCGCCTGCTGCTAGCAAGGCACCGAGACAAAGGGAACAGTGGCGGGAAGAGGATACTGGGGCTCCCAGCACCTACTAAGCTCCCTCGTGTACTAGCGGATCCTCTGGAAGCAGGCTCTGCCCCTGGTTAGTCAAAAAATCAAAAACAAACAACAAAAATTAACCAAGGATCGCTGTACTGCACTTCCAATTACTGACACTGCTGAGAAGGAATAAGGGAGCGCTTCCTGCTATGTAGCCCAAACAAAAACTATCCCCCAGCCTGTCCAAATCCGTCTCTCCTGGGAGCCTGCCAGAGATACGTCCTCTCTAGCTGCTGAGGACTGAAGACTGGCTTTCGGACACCAGAGGGAGCTATAGCAACTGCCAGCAAAAGTTTCAACATTCAGTCCTCAGCTGCTAGAAGGGATTGACTACCCAACTGTACCTGGACTGGCCCAGAGAGACGAAGAGGAATACTGTCTTACAGTTGTCTCTGCAGCACCTTTTCAATTATTTTGGATAAAAAGGGCAGGCTGGAAATAGGGCGGTAAGTTGCAGGATCAGAGCTGTCTGTTGAGTTGTTTTTTTGGATGGGTCAAATGGTAGCTTGTTTGAGATCAGGGGGACATGTAGCCTTGAGATAGGGATGAGCTTATGTTGTGGATATAGTTGACAACTTCATCCTTGACTGATTTGATCCACATGACCGGGCAGGAGTCAGAGGGCGCTGTACTGGTGTTTAAGGCAGCGATGGTGCGGAGTATTTGCTCCGTAGGTGGAATGTGAAATTCACACCATTTGTGTTTGAGGTTGGTTTCTGCAGTTGAAACATTGAGGCATTTGGCAGTGAAGTCCTTAGGGGTAGTTTGGTCTTGGTGATGAGAAAATCTGCAAAGATATGGGAGATGGATAGTGTCTTCTTTGTGGGATGGATCCTTCATGAGGATATGGACAATTTCAAATAGCTCTCGAGGCTTGTTGCTGGCTTTTAAGATAAGGTTGGTGTGGTATTCTCGTTTGTGCTTGTTGATCGGGTCATTGTAGTCTCTTTGCATTATCTGGTATTGAAGAAGGGTGGTTTGTGACCGGTCATGTCTCCATTTACACTCTAGCTGGCAAAGTTTTAATTTCTTTTCTCTTATTGCATCAGAGTACCACGGGACAGATTTGAATCTTTCTTCTCTATTTCCAAGATTTGGGTGGCAAGGAGCCTTCGCTGCTGAATTGATAGTGAAGTTTCAGGTTTTAATTGCCTCATCTAGGTCTGCAAAGTCCTGGAGGAGGCTGGGAAGGATATCATTGAGGAATTGGTCTGTTATATCCCTTAAATCTGCATTCAGAGTGATTTTACTTGTTGGGGGAGGTGATTCTTGATGTGTATGGCATGATGATCTGACCAGGGTATTGGTATGGCAAGAGGGGTTGTTATGCTGTCCTGTGATTGAAGGTTCTTTGGGACAAAGATGAGGTCCAGAGTAGAGCCTGAATGGTGAGAAGGGCCCTTGAGGATTTGCCAGAAGTTAAGTGATTCCATTGCCTTGTGGAAAGCCGCTTCTTCTCTGCTAAGTGCAAAGTTCAAGTTTAGGTCGCCTAGTAGTATAAGCAGCTTATGAGGGGAGTTGGCCGAACATACGGCTTCGAGGATGTTGGAAGTCTTGTCAGCGGGAGCATTTCAGACTCTGTAGGTAAGATAAACGGCTAGGTGTAGGTAAGATAAACGGCTAGGTGTCTGTTTTCTATCCTTATCATTATCTCATGTATATAGTTTACCCCGGTTCTCCAAGTTTGTACTCCTGTTCGATGTAAACCAAACAGCTTGTTGTTATGGTCTTTATGTTATAATGTAAACCGCGCTGATGCCGAATAGTGCGGTATATAAGAACTTGTAATAAATAAATAAATAAATAAAATGATTAAGTCACAGCGTTTGCAGCTTACAGATCGGGATGTTTTAAATTCAAAGATTGTTCGCACAAAGATAAGTACCCCACCGCCTCTTGTGGGTGTGCGGGCAGTGGAAGGCAGTATGAAATTGTGGCGTGATCTGAGACAGAATGACCTGTTCACTGCTTTTTAGCCAGGATTCTGTGATGTAGAGGATGTCAGTTTGGTGATATTGAATATGGTCTATGATTTATTTATTTATTTATTTACTTACATTCTCTTATATACCGCGCTATTCTACATCAGTGCGGTTTACATTGAACAAACTGAAATTACATTGAACAGGGCATTATAACTTGGAGATAACTATTTTACAGGGAATATGGGCTATGGAGGGTTAAGTGGCTTGCCCAAGACCACAAGGAGCACCTGTGTGACTAGAAACCCCAGTCCTTCCAGCCCAAGGTTGCTGTTCTCTAGTGGGATTTGAACCCCCGACCTTCGTTCGTCTTGTTTCTGATGGAACTAGCATTGATTAGCCCAATGTTAATTGGAGTGATTAGCATGTGTAGAGTGTGGTAAGCAAGTTGTGTGAGTGTTGGTTTGAATTCTTATTAATCTGGGGATTTGTCTATTGGCGTGCTTATGGGGGTTCATCCATATGTGTGGGTGGCAAGGTATGTGTAGTAGGGGAGGTTGCAGGGTTGTTGTGGGTATGTTTATGGTATAGGTAGCTATTGAGGAGCAGCAGAGTAGGATCCAGATGAGAAGAGCATATAATACTTGGTTGGCTGGCAACATTGGATTCCGTGGCATTATAGAAGTTTTATGTTTTTTAATGGAATCATAGGAGGGTAGGGGTGGGGCTCTTTCAACAGAGAGTTCCATTTCTGATGAGTGGTACTTAGAGTGTCGTTTTCTTGATGAAAGTGTGTCCTGATACAATACGAAGTGTCTATGAGATGTGTGGGGCGAGAGTTGTCTGCAAATGAGAAGACCTGATAGGAGTGAGGTCAGCAGCATGGTCTTTGAGGTCGTTGGACTTAGTGTCGACAGCTTTCTTGTTTGAAGTGAGCCGATTTCTGCGTACTCGCCTGCATTCCCTGGCTAAGGGCCATACAAAAGGGCCCTCCTGGCACGGGTGTGCCTGATGGCGCTTCTTTTTTAAAGTTGCTGTAGTGGGCCCTGATTGGCCTTGAGATGGCGAGCGGAAGGGGTTTCAGCCTTTTGCTGATATCTAGAATCTATAGCTAAGAAGTCTGAACAGGAAAAAAACTTTAAAAATCAAATTTTCTGAACCACCCCACCCATAAAAGGTGAATCTTTCTTAACTTTGGCTGGATGCAGTGGCAGAAATTAAGACTGAGGATCCTCAAGCAAAATATTGGAAAGGGCCCCCAGATCAGAAGGAAATCCACCTCAGAAGATGAAATAAATGACAGCTTCTTGGAGCAGCTGATTCATGAACCAACAAGAGGGGAATCCATTTTGGACCTAGTATTTAGTGGAATACAAAATCTGGTGCAAGAGATAAGGATGTTGGGGCCACTTGGCAATAGTGATCATAGAACGATTATGTTTGATTTAATAAATAGAGGAAGGATGGCAAGGACATTCACAGTACTACCTTTCAACTTTCAAAAGGGAGACTATGATAAAATGAGGAAAATAGTTAAAAAAAAAAAAACAACAAAAAAAAAACCCTAAAAGGAGTAGCTGCAAAGGTTAAAGATTTACATCAAGCATGAGCGTTGTTTAAAAAACACTATCTTGGAAGCCCAGACCAGGTGTATTACACGTTTTAAGAAAAGTGGAAGGAAGTCCAAAAAACTTTAAAGGTGAGGTCAGAGAGGCTTTTTTTTTTTTTTTTTTTTAGCTACAACATCTTTCAGGAAATGGAAAAAGGAGCCAAATGACAAAAACTGGAAATATAAGCACTGGCAAATTAGATGCAAGACATTGATAAGGCAGGCAGAATATGAAAAAAATCTTGCAGCGGAAGCAAAAAAACCCCCACATAACCTTTTGAAGTACACTTGTAGTAAAAAAAACCCCGTGAGAGTCAATTGGACCATTAGATGATAGAGGAGTAAAAGAGGCACTAAGAGGGGACAAGGCCACAGCGGAGAGACTGAATGAATTCTTTGCTTCAGTCTTTACTGAAGAAGATGTAGGGAAATTACCAATAACTGAAATGCATCGGAAGAATTGAAAGAAATAGATAAACCAGGGAGATGTATTACTACTATTTGATAAGCTAAAGAATAGCAAATCACCTGGACCAGATGATATACATCCAAGGTTGTTGAAAGAACTGAAATATGAGATTGCAGACCTACTATTAGTAATCTGTGAACTAGCATTAAAATCATCTGCAATACATTGGCCATTTGCCAATCTTCAGATAACAGCAATTTTTAAAAATGCTTCCAGGGGTGATCTGGGAAACTACAGACTGGTGAGTCTGATGTTGGTTTCTATCATTTTGCCCATACTGTTTTAACCCTTTCAAGGCCTCCTTTAAATTTTTATTCCACATTCTGCAGCCGGGTTAATTCTTGCATATTTCAGGAAAATTTTGCCCGTCTTATTCAATATGTTTTAATAGTGATCTTCCTTCTGCTATGGTCATGTATTATATACCATTTAATAGGAATATTTAGTCAGAATTTTGGATCCCAAGAGTTTCGGGCTCGGCCTGGAAAGGGTTAAAGAATAAAATTACTGAACATGTAGATAGTCATGGTTTAATGGGAGAAAGCCAACATAGCTTTAGCCAAGGAAGGTCTCACCTTACTAATCTGCTACATTTTTTTTAAAGGTGTGAGTAAATAGGTAGGCAAAGGTGAGCCAGTCGATAAAGGCTTTCTGAAAATCCAGATGCACTATATCAAGGTTCCTCATGAGAGGGTCTTGGTGAAATTAAAAAGTCATGGGATGGGAGGGCAGTGTACTATTGTGGATCAGGAACTTCTTAAAAGATTTAAAAAAAAGCAGACAGTAGGGCTAAAAGACAATTTTCCCAATGGAGAAAAGTGAATAGTGGATACCCCAGGGCTCTGTGCTGGATCTGCTACTTTTAACATATTCATAAATGTCCTAGAAATGGGAATAATGAGTGAGGTAGTCAAATTTGCAGATGAGACAAAATTATTCAAAGTTGTTAAAACACAAGAGGATGGTGAAAAACTGCAAGAGGACCTTGACAAATTGGAGGACTGAATGTTCAAATGGCAGATGAAATTTAATGTGGGCAGGTGCAGGGTTGTGCACCTAGGAAAGAACAACCCAAACTATGGTTACAGCATGCAAGGTTCTACATTAGGAACCACCACCCAGAAAATAGATTTAGGCGTCATCGTGGATAACACGTTGAAACCTGCCACCCAGTGTTTAGCGCTGGCCAAGAAGGCAAATAGAATGCTAGGAATCATAAGGAAAGGAATGGAGAATAAAACAAAGGATATTATAATGGCTCTATTGTTCCATGGTGTGTGCAATTCTGGTCACTGCAACTTAAAAAGAATATAGCAGAATTATAAAAAGGTACAGAGAACCACCACCAAAATGGTAAGGAGATAGGATACCCCTATAACAGGCTTAAAAGGTTAGGGCTCTTCACCTGCAAAAGAGACGGCTATGACAGATGTCTAAATTAATGAATGGAGCGAAACAAGTAAACTTAGATTGATTTACACCATCAAAATGTAGAAAGACTAGGGGACATGCACTGAAGCTATGGTGTAACCCAGGGGTTTTCAACCCAGTCTTCAGGGAACCCTAGGCCATTAGGGTTTTCAGGATTCCCACACTGAATATGCATGAGATAGATTTGCATGTCCTGCCTTCACTGAATGCAAAACTCTCATATGCATATTCACTGTGGGAATCCTGAAAACCCTAATGGCCTAGGGTTCCCCGAGGACTGGATTTGGGAACCTCTGGTAACCTATTTAACAATAAGAGAACAATTTTCAGAAGACTGTGTTCGTGAGAAACTAGCTCAACTTAAAGTAGACAAAGCGATGGGACCGGATGGGATACACCCTAGAATACTGAGGGAACTTGGGGACGTTCTAGCAACTCCACTGACTGACCTTTTCAATGCCTCGTTGGAGTCGGGAGTGGTGCCAAAGGACTGGAGAGAGGCTCATGTGGTGCCTTTACACAAAAGCGGTAGTAAGGATGTGGTTGAAAACTACAGGCCGGTTAGTTTAACTTCGGTGGTGAGTAAATTATTGGAAACGCTGCTGAAAGAGAAAATAGTGAGGTTTCTGGAGTCCAGCGGACTACAGGATCTGAGGCAGCATGGATTCACCAGAGGCAGGTCTTGTCAGACAAATCTGATTGATTTCTTTGACTGGGTGACCAGGGAGTTGGACCGAGGGACAGCTCTAGATGTGGTGTACAGTCAAACCTCGGTTTTCATTATTAATCCGTTCTAAGAAGTCTGACTAAAACCGAAACGTACGAAAACCGAAGCAATATTTCCCATAGGAAATAATGTAAATTCAATTAATCCGTTCCAGACACCCAGCTCCTGTTACTTCTCTCACCTGCCCGATCGTCCACAGGACAGCAAACACACAGATATTGTACTGTACGGCACTGCAACATCTCCTGCTTACATTGACAGCTACCCTGCTACCTCCGAGCCTGAGGGGGCGCTCCAGAGAACAGGCAGGCAGTGGAGAGATCGGGGCCTTCCTCTCTGTGCAATCCTTGCATCTCTGACTCTGGCTCGAGGATGTTGCTCAGCTAACTTTCGCTTCTCAACACGCGATCGGTGAGTCCGGGGGGGTAGTGCTGCCGGGACTTCTGGGGGGTAGTGCTGCCGGGACTTCTGGGGGGTAGTGCTGCCGGGACTGGGCGGGCAGTGTATACAGACCAGCGCCATTCTGTACGAAAACCGAGGCGATATCCGATAACCGAGACAAAATCTCAGTCAGAAAAGACGTCGAAAACCGAAACGTACGAAAACCAGGGCAAACGAAAACCGAGGTTTGACTGTATTTAGATTTCAGTAAAGCCTTTGACACTGTTCCTCACAGGCGACTTATAAACAAACTGAGCACCCTAGGGATGGACCCTAAAGTTACTGCTTGGGTTAGAAATTGGTTGGGTGGGAGGCGACAAAGAGTACAAGTAAATGGAGCTCACTCTGAGAAGGATGTTACCAGTGGTGTGCCCCAGGGATCTGTCCTTGGTCCGATTCCTTTTAACATCTTTGTTAGTGATATAGCGGAAGGGCTGTCGGGTAAGGTTTACCTCTTTACGGATGATACCAAAATCTGCAATAGAGTAGACACCCAGGAAGGTGTAGATAACATGAGGAGGGATCTAGAACATAAGAATATAAGACATGCCATACTGGGTCTGACCGAGGTCCATCAAGCCCAGTATCCTGTTTCCAACAGTGGCCAATCTAGGTCCTACACACCTAGCAATATCCCCAAAAGACCACAGGTTCCACAATGCTTGTACTGGGTCAAGCATTGATATCCTGGGTCCCTTTTTAATAGTGGTTTATGGACCTTTCCTCCAGGAACTTGTCCAAACCTTTTTTAAACCCAGCTATACTAACAGCCCTTACTACATCCTCCGGTAACAGATTCCAGAGTTTGATTACACGTTGAGTGAAAAAATATTTTCTCTTATTTGACTTAAATAGTTTACCCTGTAGTTTCATTACATGTCCCCTAGTCTTTCTATATTCTGCTAGCGTAAACAATTGATCCACGTTTATCCGTTCCACTCCATTCATTAATTTATAGACCTCTATCATATCTCCTCTCAGCCGTCTCTTTTCCAGGTTAAAGAGCCCTAACCTTTTTAGCCTCTCTTCATAGGAGTAGCCTTCCATCCCCTTCACCAATTTGGTGGCTCTTCTCTGTACTTTTTCTAATAACGCTATGTCCTTTTTAAGATACGGTGACCAGAATTGCACACAATATTCAAGGTGCGGTCGTACCATGGAGCGATACAGAGGCATTATAATATCCTTTGTTTTATTCTCCATCCCTTTCTTTATGATACCTAGCATTCTATTTGCTTTCTTGGCCGCCGCTGCACACTGGGCGGAGGGTTTTAACATGTTATCCACGATGACTCCTAAGTCCTTTTCCTGGGTGGTGGTTTCTAATGTGGAGCCTTGCATCGTGTAACTATAGTGTGGGTTGTTCTTTCCTAGGTGCATAACTTTGCATTTGTCCACATTAAATTTCATCTGCCATTTGGATGCCCAGTCTTCCAATTTATCCAGATCCTCCTGCAGCTTTCCACAATCCTCTTGGGTTTTAACAACTTTAAACAGTTTTGTGTCATCTGCAAATTTGATAACCTGACTAGTTATTCCCTTTTCCAGGTCATCTATGAATATGTCAAAAAGTAGCGGACCCAGTACAGATCCCTGGGGTACTCCACTATTCACTTTTTTCCATTGGGAATATTGGCCATTTAGCCCTACCCTCTGCTTTCTATCTTTTAACCAGTTCCCGATCCACAATAGTACACTGCCTCCTATCCCATGACTTTTTAGTTTTGCCAAAAGTCTCTGATGGGGGACCTTGTCAAAAGCTTTCTGGAAGTCCAGATACACTATTATCAACCGACTCACCTTTGTCTACCTGTTTATGCACACCTTCAAAGAAACATATCAGATTAGGCCATGACTATCTACATGTTGTGTAATTTTGTTCTTTATGATGGTTTCTACCATTTTCCCCGGTACTGATGTCAGGCTCACCGGTCTGTAATTTCCCGGGTCACCCCTGGAACCTTTTTTAAAAATTTGTGTTACGTTGGCGACCCTCCAATCTTCAGGTATTACAGATGATTTTAATGAAAGATCACAGATTACCAATAGCAGGTCCGCGATCTCATATTTCAGTTCTTTCAACACTCTGGGATGTATACCATCCGGTCCAGGTGATTTGCTACTATTCAGTTTATCAAATAGTTGTAATATATCTTCCCGGTGTAGTGATATTTCTCTCAATTCCTCTGCAGTATCACCTTTAAGTACCACTTCAGTCATGGGTAACATCCCTACATCTTCCTCAGTAAAGACCGAAGCAAAGAATTCATTCAGTCTCTCTGCTATAGCCTTGTCTCCTCTTACTGCCCCTTTTACCCCTCTATCATCTAACGGTCCAATTGACTCTCTCACAGGCCTTTTGCTACGAATGTACTTGAAAAAGTCTTTATTTCGTGTTTTTGCTTCCGTAGCAAGTTTCTTCTCAAATTCCCGCTTTGCCTGCCTTATCAATGCTTTGCATTTAACTTGCCAGTGCTTGTGATGTTTCCAGTTTTCATCATTTGGCTCTTTTTTCCATTTCCTGAAGGTTGCTTTTTTGGCAGCAACAGCCTCTCTGACCTCACCTTTAAACCACGCTGGCTAGCTAAGCTTGAAGAATGGTCTAGAATTTGGCAGCTGGGATTTAATGTTAAAAAATGTAAGGTCATGCATTTGGGCTGCAGCAATCCAAGGGAGCAATACAGTATAGGAGGTGAAGTACTTTTGTCCACTAAAGAAGAGCGGGACTTAGGCGTGGTTGTGTCTGATGATCTTAAAGTAGCTAAACAGGTAGAAAAGGCGACGGCAAAAGCTAGAAGGATGCTTGGGTGCATACGGAGAGGAATGGCTAGCAGAAAAAAGGAGGTGATAATGCCTCTGTATAAGTCTTTGGTGCGACCTCATTTGGAGTATGGTGTGCAATTCTGGAGACCGCACCTTCAAAAGGATGTGAACAGGATGGAGTCGGTGCAGAGGGTTGCTACTAAAATGATTATTTATTTTTATTTATTTATTAACAATTCTTATATACCGCACTATTAGACATCAGCGCGGTTTACATTGAACAGAAAACATCCAACAGTTTACATATGTCTGGTCGTTACATTTAACAGGAAGTATAACTTGGCGAAATAGGGGAAACTAAATACAATGCAGGGTTATCTGATAAAGGATATCCTGGTTAACTATATACAACGGTGGTACAATAGTATATGGAACAACTTGTTATTTACATTGTGAAGTTGGCCTGTTGCGGGGGTCTATCTGTTTGACCACTTCTGCTATTCACCTGGGGGTTATGTTCGGAGCTGTCATTGAGATATTTAAGGAAGAGGAAATGCTTTAAAGCCTTTCTGAACTGACTTAGATTAGTTATTGCTCTGATTTGTGCTGGTAAGGTGTTCCATAGAGATGGGGCGCAGAAATGGAAGGCTCTGTTGGCTGTTGATCTAGTGCATCTTGTGGTGTCATTTGGGATAACTAGTGTGTTTAATTCTGCTGTTCTTCGTGGCCTGTTTGGTGCAAGTGGTTGTATGAGGTTGGAGAGAGAGGAATAGGTGAGCCCCTTAGCCGCTTTGAATGTTAGCAGTAAGGTCTTGAAACTGATCCTTGCTTGAATGGGGAGCCAGTGTAGCTGTTTTAGAAGGGGTGTTACGTGATCTCTCCTGGATGCCCCGAGGAGTACCCTCGCTGCACTATTCATGGCTAATTGCAGGGGGTTCAGGGTGGACCGGGGAGTCCTTGTAGTATGGAGTTTGAGAAGTCGAAATGGGGGAGTATAAGGGCTTGATAAATGGTACGGAAATCATCCGGTTCAAGTAGCATGCGTAGGTGTCTGAGGGATCTGATTTTAAAGTAGATTGCCTTGACTGTGTTGGCTATGTGGTTCTTCATGTCAAGGTTTTGGTCCAGCGTTACTCCCAGGTAGCGTATTGCCGGTTTAACTTGGAGTTGGGCATCCTTTACGTTGATACAACTAGGAGGGGTGAAGTTGGTGTTCCTCGAGACGAACAGGACTTCCGTCTTTTTGTGTTGTATTCTCAGGTTTTGTGATAGGAGCCACTCTGATATGGTGTCAAAGCAGTTAGTCAGTGGGGTAAGGTCTAGGCAATCCAATGATATTGGCATATATAGTAGCACATCGTCTGCATATATCATGTAACTGACATTAAAGGATCTGATGATGTCGCAGATGGGTTGGATGTATATATTAAACATCAATGCAGATAAAGAGGATCCTTGAGGTACACCTTGACTTTGTTGGAAAGGTTCAGATGTATCCCCGTCGACTCTGACATGCTGCCATCTATCGGACAGGTAAGATTTGCACCATTCGAGTGCTGTTCCACAGATGCCTTTTTCCCTTAGCCGGCAGATGAGAATTTCGTGGCATACCGAGTCAAAAGCCGCTGCTATATCTAGGAAGACAAGAGCGAAGCCCTGGCGTATGTTATCCACACCTGAGGTTATGTTGTTGAGGAGTGTTGTGAGTAGTGTTTCTACTCCATGCGACTCTCTGAAACCATGTTGAGCTGGATCCAGTGGGGCTGATGTGTCTATATGATCCTGTAATTGCCTGTGCACTATTTTCTCGATGATTTTTGCTAGCATAGGTATGCTAGATATGGGCCTATAAGATTCTACCTTTGAGGATCAAGTTTGGTGTTCTTTAGCAGCGGTCTTACAGAGGTCTGCTTGAGCGTAGATGGGAAAGAGCCAGTGGTGAAAGAATAGTTTAAGATTTTTGCTATAGTTGAGGATATGTCACATCGCAGGTCCTTTATCCAGTGCGCAGGGCAAGGGTCTGTGTGTGCAGTGGTTGTGTTTAGAGCTAGGATGGTATCTTCAATAGTTTTCTTCGAGGGAGTAGAGAAGGATGCCAGTGATACTGGGTAGTCTTGTTCATCAGGAGGGTCTGGTATTAATATTTTGTTAGTCTTGCACATTTTAGATTGCATGTAAATTGCATAGTCCTGTGGGTGGATCCTGCTGTGGTGCTCAGGGGTTGGCTCTTTGGCAAGTGTTTTAACTAAGTTAAACAAGTCGTGAGGTTTATTCAATGACCGTTTCAGGGTATCTGTGTGGTGTTGTCTGATTTTATCTGAGATGGCTTTACGATGCTCTGCCAGGTGTTGGATGTAAGCTGATTGGTCACTGCTGGTACGTGACTTTCTCCATCGTTTTTCTAGCCTTCTTAAAATGGTTAATGAGGTTTTTAAATCGGCTGTGAACCATGGGGCGGTAGATCTCTTCTTTGGGTTCTTGTTCGTTGGAGGGCGGATAGCGATTGCGCTGAGTTTTTTGTTCCAGGAGGAGATCAACTCTTCTAGGCTTAGTGAGGTGTCAAAGAGTGTGCTCATTTCAGTGAGAATGCGTTCTCTGTTAAATGGGTGGAATCTTCTGGTAGCTGAGTTAGCGGGCCTGCTTTCATCCGTTTTCGTCTTGTGTGAACAGTTAGTGGTAGGCATCTGAAAGGTGATGAGTTTGTGGTCAGTCCATGGGACTGCAGATATCGATAACACGATGTTTTGTGGTTGATCCAAAATTAGCTGCGGTGCGAATATGAGGTCGAGGATATTGCCTCTCTCATGAGTAGGTTCTTGCACCATTTGTGTGTATCCTAGGCTATCTAGGGCATCTAGGAATGCTGTTGCTTGAGTGTCCTGTAATGATGGTAGGTTGATATCTCCTACGATCCAATTAGGTTTATTTGGACCCTGGGTGAAGGATGCTAGATTTATTATGGTTGCTAGGTCGTCTGGATCCCCTGACGGAGATCTATAGACCAAATTTATGGAGCATGTGTTGTTTGAGACTGATACTGTTTCTAGATGGTTGTTACTGTTGGATTCATCCATTTTAAACTGGAGGTCAGCTTTGGTGATGATAAGTACTCCTCCACCTTTCTTGTTTTGTCTGTGTCCAGTGAAGGCTGTAAAGTTAGGTGGGAGAAGCTGGTTGAAGATGATATTGTCTTCAGTTGAGAGCCATGTTTCAGTGACCATGAGAATGTCTAGCTGGTGGGACATTATTACATCCGTGATCACTGGCCACTTGTTTCGAAGTGAGTGGGCATTTATAAGTGCACACTTCAGTCTACTAGGGTAGAAGTTTTTAGTTTGTCTAGTTTTCATGTTGTATTGTAGTGGGACATGCAATAGGAGGTTGCGGTGCAGGATGTTGGCCCCATGTGGGTTGTAATAAGAGTCTCCTGACCATTTTCTCTCACTAGATAGTACAATAGGAATGTAATTTTGTGAGGTGGTGAAGGCCAGTATATTAGATGGTAGTGTTATAATAAGTAGGAAAAGGCACATTAACCTGATGATCATGTCTTCCATTTTAACCCTGTGATGTATGAGGCTTATTCGAGAGGCGGATAGAGGGGGTTTTGGCACGCTGGGGCTGACTGGATCTTAGCTTGTGTATTGTGCACCCAGCAAACCGGCTCAGTGTGTCATACAATAACCTTTCTAGCAGCATTCAACTTTTAGGTATGAATTGAATGTAAATACCTACACAGAATAAAGCTTAACAGGGAAAGAGAAACAGATGAAAAGTGGCCACTTCAGTAAGTCAGAAGTGAGTTACTGACAACAGTAATATATTTAAGGTGAAACACAGATAGTAGTGATATTTCAAATTGAGTTACTGATAACAGTAATAAATCTAGGGTGAGTCACAAAGTGGTAGGAATATATCTAAGATGAGTTACAGACGACTGTAATATAACTGAAACTTACTACTGACAACAGTATTAAATCTGAGATGAGAAGTAGCAGGTGAGACTTGCAAGTGAGAAGGAGCAGATAAATATTTTTTTGTAATTTTAGTTGAAATTGATACTTTTGTATCAAGTAATACAATTGCAGGTATAAACAGTGTCAAGTATCAATGAGTTGTAGTAGATACTTTTGTAGCAAATAGAACAATTGCAGGGAATAAACAGTGACTACATATCTACGTGTGGAAACATGTGAGCAATTATGTAACAAACTACAATTTCAGAGTAAAGAACAGCTGAAAGAGTGAAAGAATAGCGTCCATAAGAGGCTGTAGTTGAATACTTGCAGCATGTAGGCAGGTAGTGGACAGTTAGAGAGTTTGAATCTCAAGGCACAGTTGCAGCTTTCTTCAGGATCAGAGCATAGAATGGTAGAAGTTCCTGACTCTTGTTTGTCGAATATTGGGTACTTCAGGGGTTGTATAGACTAGTAAATACCTTTGCCGAAGGCCACTACCTAAGGGCCACGCCCAAGGGCCCTCTGGCGAGGCCCTCAGGTGCGGGCCTGCCGGAGGCAGGCTGCTTTTAAAGGGCCGCTGCTCCTCCTCCCACAGCCCCGGATGGGCTGGAGTACCTGAGCAGGGCAGCTGGCTGAAGCGGAGCAGTGCTCTACCCCGAATCGGGGGAGTTTCAAGATGGTGCTGTTCCCGCCGAAAGCGGGCTGCTTTTAAAGGGCCGCTGCTCCTCCTCCCACAGCCCCGGATGGGCTGGAATACCTGAGCAGGGCAGCTGGCTGAAGCGGAGCGGTGCTCTACCCCGAATCGGGGGAGTTTCAAGATGGTGCTGTTCCCGCCGAAAGCGGGCTGCTTTTAAAGGGCCGCTGCTCCTCCTCCCACAGCCCCGGATGGGCTGGAGTACCTGAGCAGGGCAGCTGGCTGAAGCAGAGCGGTGCTCTACCCCGAATCGGGGGAGTTTCAAGATGGTGCTTCATTATAAAGCATATGAGGACAGACTTAAGGATCTTAATATGTACACCTTAGAGGAAAGGCGGGATAGAGGTGATATGATTGAGATGTTTAAATACCTCCGTGGCATAAATGTTCAGGGAGAGAGCCTCTTTCAATTGAAAGCAAGTTCTGCTACGAGGGGACATGGGATGAGGGTGAAGGGAGATAGATTCAGGAGTGATATGCGGAAATATTTCTTTACGGAAAGAGTAGTGGATCCATGGAATAGTCTTCCTGTGGAGGTGGTAGAGATGAGGTCAGTAACTGAATTAAAAAAAGCATGGGACCAACACAGAGGATCTCTAAAGGTAAAAAGTGGACTGTTGTAGTTGTTGTTATGGAAGGACAGACTAGATAGGCCATGTGGTCTTTTTCTGTCATCATGTTTCTATGTTTCTATTTTTTCACTCAATGCGTAATCAAACTCTGGAATTCATTAACGGAGGATGTAGTGTAGCTGGGTTTAAAAAAGGTTTTGACAAGTTCCTGGAGGAAAGGTCCATAAACAATTGTTAAAGGGGATCCGGAAAAACACTGCTTGCCCCAATACAAGCACTGTGGAACCTGTGTGTCTTCTTGGGAAACTGCCAGGTACTTGTGACCTTGATTGGCCACTGTTGGAAACAGCATACTGGGCTTGGAGCTTGGTCTGACCCAATGTGACATTTATGTTCTTAAGATACTGTATGTGAGGGGCTATCTTTAGGCCATCCTGTACTGTAGGAGTGGCTTGGGTGGGATTTATGCCACTGGCTGGGTGAATTTCAATTTTCTTAACTTTTAATTTTTAAATTTTGGCAAAATTTAGAGAAAATAAGTCACATGCATAGAAAGTGTACTAATTCACACTTTAGCTGCTGGGAACATGCTGATCATGCCCCCAACAGTTAATGTGGAGGCTTTGCACTTAATGTATATTACAAATGCATGTTACGTCCACAGCCTTACTGGGCTTTCAGGCCCCTTAGTGAAAAGGCCATGCTGCTGGGCTAGGGCCTGTTCTGTAATTACATTATGGAGATGTGACGCCTTTTTTTTTTAAGTATGTAAAGTGGACTTTGAGGACTTTTCTCTGCATAAACTCCAGCTGCTATAGGGCCACTTCCATTCTCCCCAGGTTTTCACATCTTCATGAAATGAGTTTATGGTTTATTAGAAGCTTTCAATACTGCCCTTCAAATATCAAGAGCGGTTTATAAATAAAACAAATCGTAAGAGAAATAGAAAGGAGCTCCAATTACAAAGGCAAGTAGACCAAAAACACTCAGGAACTCAGTAGTTCAAAGGCAGCCTTCATCAGCAGAGACAAAACCATGCATAGGGCAGACAACTAAAGGAATGGGTTTACCCTCTACACAATGATGGTAAGCTCCAATCATATCGAGGTGGACCCTTACGGAGTCAGTGCTTCAGACCAGACTGCGAGAGGTGTAGAAGATATTCAAGCAGTTTTTGTGTAGAACAGGAGATATTCTATGATCTGACCCTCACACCAGATAGAAAACCTCTGCCATTTGAAAGCATGTGATCTTCTGGTAGAAACACTTTTGGATGCCAAGATGACATTGGCTACTGCAACTGGCAGGTTCAGGAAGTCTAGTTCTAACCTCTCAATATCCAAGCTGTGAGAGTTAGGGGCTTGATATTAGGATGTAGAAGTCTGCCCTAATCCTGCAAAATCAAAGTTGGGGATTCACCCAAATGGATGGGGTCCCGGATGGAGAAATCTTGAAGACAGGGGAACCATGGCTGTCTGGGCGAAAAAGAGACAATGGGTATCATTTTGCTCCTGTCCTGTTGAAATTTCAGAAGAGATTTTTCTATCAGAGAAATGGCTGGGAATTAGTACAGAAACAACCCCTCCCCCCCAATGTAGGAGGTAGGCATCTGAGGTTAGTTAGTCCTGGATCAGAACCGAGACCTGTTTGTTGTGGGGAAGTGGCAAAGAGGTCTATCAAATGAGTGCCCCACTCTCAGAAGATTGACAATGCCACTTACCGGTCTGGTGCTTATTCTTGAGGTTGAAGGACTCATCACGTGTCAGAAGAGTGGCATGAGGAGACATCCCGTTATAACCAAAGTTCCACAGTCTGACCACTTCCTAACACAAGAGGTATGAACCTTTTCTCCCTACTTGTTGATATAGAATATGACTAGTTGGTTGTCCATCTGGATCATGACAATTTTGTTGGCTAACCAATTGAGATATGGTCCCCAGTCCAACTTGGTCATATCCGTCATGAGTAGTTTTGAGTAAGGTGGCTCTTGAAAAGGAGAGCCTTTCGCCAGATTTTCAGGAAGCATCCAACAGTAGAGAGACTCCCATAGAGATCTTGTGATGGTAATGACAACTCTGAGGCTGTGCATCGACTGGATCCAATTAGTACTCTGGGTCCACCGAGATTGTCTGAAATGCAGACAAGCCATGGGAAGAACAAACTTTAGAGGCCATATGGCCTAGCATTCTCAGCATGATCCTCGCTGAAACCTGCTGATTCAACAGCCTTGCTGGTCCAGAGGAAGAAAGAAATCACTTGAGTCACATCTAGAAGGGCTCCAATGAATTCCAATTGGCAGGATGGAGTCAATTTAAACTTTCAGTAATTGATGATAAAACACTAGTAGTTCTAGCACCCAAGTGGTGATGCATACTTAGTAACACAGTATATAACAGCACATAAAGACCAGTATGATCCATCTAGTCTGCCTAGGAAGGCAGCAAAAGTAGATGCACCAGCTGCTCTGTGCAGGTCACCCCTCCCCATGCCTTTGTTTAGGAGTGTATCCAATGCTCTGTGTAGGTCACCTTTATTTGTTGAGATATAAGAGAGAGTTATGTTTATTTTGATTTTATCCTGTTGCTATAAAAGGAATCCACTATTTCGGGAACTCCTTCCAGGGTGGTGCTTTCAAGTAGCCAGTCATCCAATTAGGGACAAGTGCACACCTAGTTTGCACAGAAATGCTACGATGTCAGACACTCTGTAAACACCTGAGCCGCAGATAAGCAGCGAAAAGGTAGAACGCAATACTGGAAGTAGCGTTTCCCAACAAATCTGAGATAAATCCTGTGACTTGTATGTGCCTATAGGCATCCTAGAGATCTAGGGAACAGTCAATCTCCTTTTTGGAGATAGGGAGAAGGAAGCTGAAAGCACCGTGAACTTTGCTTACTAGGAAGGTGTTCATGTCTTGGTGATCTAGGATCGGACGGTATTCTCCTTTGGCACCAGGAAATACCTCAAGTAAAATTCCAGCCCTGGTGGCATGGATTCCAATGGCCTTGGCTGAAAGAATTCCTTTAGAAGTAAGTCCCGTTACTGTGAGACCTGAAGATTTGGTCACAGTGGGCAATTTGGAAGGTTTCCAAAAAGAGTACAATCTGTACACATGGTAGATTATGTGTAGTTACTCACCTGTAACAGGTGATCTCTGGGAACAGTAGGACTTTAGTCTTCAGATATGGGTATCGTCGGTACCTGCGAGGGAACGCTCCACAGCGTCCAATAGGAACGCATTTGGGAGCATCCCTCAGCATATGCGCACTGCCTTCCCGCCTTTCCAACTGTCCCTCTTCAGTTAAGTTTGTAGCTGAGTGAAAGGATAGAGGAAGAGAGGAAAGACAGAGATAGAGAGACAACTCCTAGGGGAGGTGGGTGGGTTGTGAAGACTAAATTCCTGTTGTTCCCGGAGATCACCTGTTACAGGTGAGTAACTACGCTATCTCCAGGAACATGAAGGAATGTAGGACTCACATATGGGGACTCCCTAGCTGAAGATGCCAGGGAGATAGCCACAGGAAGCTGCCACCTATAGTAAGGTGGGCCATGCTTCCTCCCATGGATCTCTGGCATCCCACCAGAGCTGGTGGGTAGGAGTTGAATTAGGTCTGAAAGAGATTTTGAAGAACAGCTTGGCCAAAGAAGGCATCCCGATGGGAGGTTTTATCTAGGCAGTAGTGGGCTGTAAAGGTGTGTACGGAAGCCCAGGTGGTTGCTTGACAAACGTCATCAATAGATACAGAGTGAAGGTTAGCCATAGAGGCTGCCATGGCTCTCACATTATGAGCTGTGACATGGCTGTGAAGAGGACGACTCTTACTCTCATAAGCAAAGGATATACATTGTGCAATCCATTTGGATAGAGTTCTCTTGGAGACTGGAAGTCCCAAATGACTAGAATCAAAAGCAATAAAAAGTTGAGAAGACCTATGTTGCTGTGTTCTTTGTAGGTAAAAAGCCAAGGCTCTTTTACAATCCAAAGTATGAAGGTTCCTTTCTGCATTAGAGGCATGAGGCCTCAGAAAGAATACAGGAAGATAAATCGATTGATTTAAATGAAAAGGCGAAACCACCTTTGGCATAAAGTGTGGATGAGTTCTGAGAACAACCTTATCACGGGGAAACCTAGCATAAGGAAGATCAGCCATCAAAGCTTGCAGTTCACTAATGCAACGTGCAGAGGTGATTGCAATTAGGAAGATGACCTTCCAGGATAAAAGCTTTAGGGTTGTAGTGGCTAAAGGTTCAAAGGGCGGTTTCATGAGCTGCCCGAGAACTAGGTTTAAATCCCATGCCACCGGTGGTGGCCTGATGGGAGGCTTTGTTAATAGAAGACCTCTCATAAATCTTGATATGAGTGGATGAGAAGAAATTGGCTGTCCATTTAGAGGCTTATAGGAAGCTGCAACTGCACTAAGATGGACTCTTACTGAATTTGTCTTTAGACCAGAATTTGATAAATAAAGTAGATACTCTAGTATCGATTCCAAAGGTATCATAAGGGGGTTTAACCCCTTCTGCGAACACCAAATAGTAAAACGTTTCCACTTGAAGGTGTAAGAGCATCTTGTGGAAGGTTTTCTAGAAGCCTGAAGGATATCTTTTACCACTGGGAAAGGTTGAGATCCTGAAGGTCTAAGCTTTCAGCAGCCAGATGCAGGGACTGGGGATTTGGGTGCCATAGCTTCCCGTTCTCTTAGGAGAGATGATCTGGAGCACACCCTAACTCCAGAGGTGCAGCTTGAGATGTAGAAGCAGGGGATACCACGTTTGGGGTGGCCACGGTGGCGCTATGAGGATCACATGACCTTTGTCTCTCTGAAGCTTGAAGAGTGTTTTGGGAATGAGGGGAATGGGTGGGAAGGCATAGAGGAATTCATGACCCGAGTGAAGGAGGAAGGCGTCCCTTGCCTGGCAATTTTGAGCCGGAATTCTAGAACAGAACCGAGGAAGTTTGGCATTCAGTGGACTTGCAAATAGGTCTATGTCTGGGGTTCCCCAGATCTGAAATAACTTGGCCACCTGGTCTAGGTGCAGAGACCATTTGTGAGGCAGCAATACTCAGCTGAATTTGTCTGCCCAAAGGTTTTGAATGCCTGAAAGATATACCACGAGAAGGTGAATTTGGCGAGGGCCCATAGTTGTAAAGCTTCGTTGCATAACGTCAGAGAGTCTGTTCCGCCCTGCTTGTTCACGAAGAACATGGCTACTTGATTGTCCATTTGGACTAGGACTGTCTTGTAGCTCAGCTGGGCATGGAATACTCGAAGAGCTAGATAGATTGCTCTGAGTTCCAGGAGGTTTATGTGAAGACAAGCCTCCTGTGGCGTCCAGGTACCCTGGGTAGAGAGATGATGCAGGTGTGCTCCCCATCCCACCTGTGATGCATCTGTTGTTAGGGTGGCCTGGAATAGGGGTTGCTGAAAAGGAGATCCCACTAGAAGATTTTCCAGCGATTGCCACCATTGGAGGGACAAAATCAGTCGTTGTGCATTTGATATCTTGTCCGACAGATGTCCTGTGGCCTGTGTCCACTGTGTGGATAGGGTCCACTGGGCTGCTCGCATATGAAGGCAAGCATAGAAAACCACATGAACCGTGGATGCCGTATGTCCCAATAGTTGTAGTAGTTCTCGAGCAGTTAGGGAGGACTTCACCGCTGCTTGAGAAGCTAGGTGCACTATGCGAAGACAGCGGGGTTGTGGGAGAAAAGCCCTTAACTGTCTGGTATCTAAACAAGCTCCTATGAACTCAAGGGATTTAGACGAAGCAAGCTGAAATTTTGGGAGGTTTATGACCCAGTACAAGCATTGTGGAACTTGTGTCTCTTGGGGAAACTGCTAGGTACATATGACCTAGATTGGCCACTGTTGGAAACAGAATAATGGGCTTGATGGACCTTGGTCTGACCCAGTATGGCATATCTTATGTTCTTATGTATGTTATGTTAATCCCAAGTATTGAAGGATTTGCATTGTGTGAGACAGTGCAGAGCTGGCTCCTGGAACCATAGGGGCTCGAATGAGCCAGTCGTCTAAGTAAGGGAAGACGAATATCCCTAGGGTTTGCAGAAATGCAGCTACTACTGCCATGCATTTGTGAACACTCTTGGTGCCGAAGTCAGACCAAAGGGAAGGACCCTGTATTGGAAATGTTTTCCCTTGAAAAAGAATCATAAGAATTTCCTGTGATCTGGATGTGAGTATATGCATCCTTTAGATCTAGAGAACAAAGCCAATCCTGACTTTGAAGGTATGGCAGAAGAGTTCCCAGAGAAATCATTTTGAACTTTTCTCAGAACAGATATTTGTTCAATTCTCTGAGGTCTAGAATGGGTCTGTGTCCTCCTGTTTTCTTTGGAATAAGAAAATAGGGGGAGTCCTGTAACCCTGTTGAAGAATGGGCACCTTCTCTATTTCTCCTTGAGCAAGGAGTGTTGAGACCTCTCGATCCAGTAGATTGTCTGTAGAGGTTTGGGAATTAAACTTACGATTGTAGGAGGGGGCACACTGTGAAAGTGAAGTTTGTACCCCTCTCCCACAATGGCCAGAGACCAATTTTCTGCTGTTATTTGGTGCCATCTGTTGGCAAAATGACACAACTTGCCTGGAATGTTTAGGGGTTCTGGACCTTTCAGAGGCAGGAAGGTTAAGTTCTCTATTTTATTTATTTATTATTTTTTTTTATACCGCACTCTTTAGAAACAGTGCAGTTTACATGTATACTAACAGGTACTTTTTATTTCCTTGTCCCCGACAGGCTCACAATCTAAGTGTACCTGAGGCAATGGAGGGTTAAGTGGCTTGCCCAAGGCCACAAGGAGTGGCCATGAGATTAGAAACCCCAGTCCCTCCAGCATGATGTTGCTAGTCCCCATGTGGGAATTGAACCCCTGGCCTTCCGACCTGAGGTAATCTGTCCCAACCACTGAGCCAACTCCTCCCTCTAAGGAGGAGTCAAAGCCCTTGAGAGGGATGGGCCTGTGGAGCTGGTTGAGCTCTAAGGCCTTTTGGCTTCTTTTGTTGTCTGGATTGTTGTTGTTGACCTTTCTGGGCAACTTGACCCTGAGCTTACCCTTGCTGTGTAAAGGACGGATAAAACTTCCTTGTTTTGCTAAAAAAGGGTTTTTTTTATGGGGTTTCTTTTTGGCTGGAGTGGCTGTAGATTTTGACAATCTATCTAGAATGATATTGTCAGCATCTCTCTCGTTAGCCTTTTCTTGCCAATTCTTGCCAAAGAGGTTTTCTCCTGTGCAAGGAATGTTTCCTAATTTATCCTGTACCCAAATTTCCAAGTCTAATGCCTGAAGCCAGGCAATCCGACGTGCACCAATGGCAATAGCAGAAGTTCTGCTGATGCATGCAAAGCAGTCAAAGGCTGCACGATTTACAAACTTGGAGACGTCTTGAGCATGCTTGACAAGAGTAAGGAAGTCTTGTCGTTTGTCATCAGGGAGAATGGGGCTCATAAGCTCCAAATCTCCCGTGACCTCTTTGAGGAACATTCCCATATATAAAATATATGAGCTGATCCTAGCTGAAAGCATGGAAGCCTGAAATGTTCGACGCCCAAAAGCGTCAAGAGTCCCGAATTCACGACCTGGAGGATTGGAGGCATGTCTCTTTGCGCTTTTCATCCTACGCATGGCTGACTCCACTACCATTGAATGGTGTGGCAGCTGAGTCTTTTGAAAACCAGGACATGGTGGAACGCGATACATGGTATCGAGTCTCCTAGAATGAGGAGATGTGGTTAAAGGTATCTCCCACATTCTGAGCATCAAATCATGAAGAATTTCATGAATGGGCAGAGTGGCTGCCTCCTTGGGAGCCTTAGGGTATTGGAGAATTTCCAATTCCTTTGCTCTAGGTTCTTTTTCAGGAGCTACTGTGATTGAAAGGCCTCGGGCCACATCACAAATAAAATCCTGAAAAGACATGTCTTCCGGAGGAGACATCCTGCGTTGGGGAGAAGAGGAGTCTTCCGGAAGAAACATTCTGGTACCGGCAGAATTATCAGAGTCATAAGAACATAAGATATGCCATACTGGGTCAGACCAAGGTCCATCAAGCCCAGTATTCTGTTTCCAACAGTGGTCAATCTAGGTCATACGTACCTAGCAGTTTCCCCAAGGGACACAGGTTCCACAATGCTTGTATTGGTTCAAGCATTGATATCCTGGGTCCCTTCTTAATAATGGTTTATGGACCTTTCCTCCAGGAACTTGTCCAAACCTTTTTTAAACCCAGCTACACTAACAGCCTTTACTACATCCTCCGGTAACAAATTCCAGAGTTTGATTACACGTTGAGTGAAAAAATATTTTCTTTTATTAGTCTTAAATAGTTTACCCTGTAGCTTCATTGCATGTCCCCTAGTCTTTCTATATTCTGATAAGGTAAAGGTCCTCGGAATCGGAGGACTTGAAGTATCTCTGATCCCGATGCTCATGCAAAGCATGGTCTCTGTATCAATCGAAGTCGGTACCGAGTTGGTCCAGTACCGATCTGCTGATACCAGAAAAAGTAGGCATGGGAAGAATTCCCACCGGGGCCGGTACCATCAGTGCTGGTACCGGTACCGGCATCGGTATCAGTACCGGTGCCCATTGAACCGCCGGTGTCAATGGTACCGCAGCTGTAAGGAGAGCTGCAAGACTGCGCTCGATAGCGAGGAATCTCTGGTCTTTTGATGCTGCCGATGCCTGGGTATCGGTACTGGTAAAAGCGGCCAGAACCCCCAAGCATAGTACCAGTAGTTCTGCCGAGGTCAAGGCCTCGAGAACATCCTGGAACCCCATTGATGTTTTGGAGGCCGAAGCCTCCCGCGAGGGCTGTTTTGCCGGTGTAGTTTCCTCAAGGGCAATGCCAATGGCCTCTCGATACTTTGAAGGAGAGCTACAAGTGCAAAGTTATGCACCTAGGAAAGAACAACCCACACTATAGTTACACGATGCAAGGCTCCACATTAGAAACCACCACCCAGGAAAAAGATTTAGGAGTCATCGTGGATAACATGTTAAAACCCTCCACCCAGTGTGCAGCGGCGGCCAAGAAAGCAAATAGAATGCTAGGTATCATAAGGAAAGGGATGGAGAATAAAACAAAGGATATTATAATGCCTCTGTATCGCTCCATGGTACGACCGCACCTTGAATATTGTGTGCAATTCTGGTCACCGTATCTTAAAAAGGAGAGAGTTATTAGAAAAAGTACAGAGAAGAGCCACCAAATTGGTGAAGGGGATGGAAGGCTACTCCTATGAAGAGAGGCTAAAAAGGTTAGGGCTCTTTAACCTGGAAAAGAGACGGCTGAGGGGAGATATGATAGAGGTCTATAAATTAATGAATGGAGTGGAACGGATAAACGTGGATCAATTGTTTACGCTATCAGAATATAGAAGGACTAGGGGACATGTAATGAAGCTACGGGGTAAACTATTTAAGACAAATAAGAGAAAATATTTCTTCACTCAACGTGTAATCAAACTCTGAAATCTGTTACCGGAGGATGTAGTAAGGGCTGTTAGTATAGCTGGGTTTAAAAAAGGTTTGGACAAGTTCCTGGAGGAAAGGTCCATAAACCACTATTAAAAAGGGACCCAGGATATCAATGCTTGACCTAGTACAAGCACTGCAGAACCTGTGTCTTTTGGGGAAACTGCTAGGTACGTAGGACCTAGATTGGCCACTGTTGGAAACAGGATACTGGGCTTGATGGACCTCGGTCTGACCCAGTATGGCATTTCTTATGTTCTTATGTTCTTACCCTTTGAGGACCGGCTCTTATGTTTAGTTACCTGAGATCCATGGGAGGAAGACAAAGCTCTTGAAGACGTCGATGCAATAGACCTGACATTCGAAGAAAAGAGGGTACTGAGCTTTGCAGCTCGGTTCTGTCTTCCTCTTTTAGTCATCCCCATACAAGAGAGACACTGAGATGGAGAATGGTCAGGGCCTAAACATTTGAGACACCAGTCATGGGTGTTGGTGACGGAAATGGTACCGCCACACTTAGTGCATTTTCTAAAACCACTAGCTGGTTTTCCATCTTTTAGGAAAATGGGGCCTAATGCCGAAAATGGCACCTATCACCAAAAGAAAAGTTTCTGAAGAGAACAGTTCAGAAAGTATATCTATCTATCTCTATCTATATCTATATATTTTTTTTTTTTGTAGAAAAGAAAAAAGAAGAACCGGTGGTACCGGTAGGTGTCGTGCGGAGGCAGACGCGACCACAAGAAAACAAGTTTAAAGAAGAAATTTTCTGCGGTGACAGGGTATGTGTCCTGTCCGCTCCGCGGAAAACGAAGAACTGAAGAGGGACAGTTGGAAAGGCGGGAAGTCAGCGCGCATGTGCTGAGGGATGCTCCCAAAAGCGTTCCTGTTGGACGCTGGGGAGCATTCCCGTGCAGGCTCCGTTGGTACCGACGATACGCATATGTGAAGACTACATTCCTGCTTGTTCCTGGAGATTCTTGAGTACCCAACTGTCAGAGGTGATTAAGGGCCACAAATCCATAAAAGGGGTGAGGCTCACTCCTACTGGAAGAGTGTCTGCCTAGGGCATTGGAAAATTGACCATGTTCATCAGCAGCCACTCAAAACCTCAACCTGGTTTTTGGGGAGCCAACTGAGCCTTTGAAGCCATTCTCCTAGATATACACTAGTCCCCACTTGTTGTGTTGTCTGTCCTGATTATACTGTTAGCTTTTATGAGCAGGGACCATCTCTTACATATCTCTGTACAGCACTGTGTATGCCTTGTAGTGATATACAAATAAGTAGTAGTAGTAGTGGAAGCCCTCTGCTGCCTTGGACAGGCACAAGAGGTCTGTTTAGGCTGGGAACAGGAGGGCAGAAGAGGACATCTATGCCTATGAGCATAGTATTTATTTTATTTATTTATTTATTTAGTTTACACTTATATACCGCTACTTCCAGCGATCAGCAGCGGTTTGATTACAAATGTGGGATATGTCAAATCAAGACAGGAAAATTGGATCATATATACATAGATTTAGGGTTAGGCAGAACATGCAGGGTTAGACACTTCAAAAATTAGGTTTACAATATCTACATAATTACCGTTCTCTATTAGATACGTTTACACAGGTCTTCATTTACACAGCTCTCTATTATTTACATTTATACAGGTCGGCATAATGGTTTCACTTTTTACATCAGGTTATAGTGACATTTGAAAAGATGAGTTTTTATTTTCCTTCTAAAGTCATTTATGTCTTTTATAGCTCTCAGTTCATGTGGTAGATGATTCCAGGTTATCGGGGCTGAGAATGCGAATGCTTTGTTGCTGGTGCTTGTTTTTACTGATTTGATATTGTTAGGAACTTGTAATGTGTTAGAGTTAATAGTTCGCCTGTCTCTGTTGGTAGGTTGTTTGTTGATCAGTGTTGAGAGGAATGAGGGTGCTATGTCATGTATGAGCTTGAATGTGGTTACCAAAGTTTTGTATTGTATTCTGGCCACAACTGGTAACCAATGTAGATCGATCAGTACAGGTGTGATGCGCTGAGTGATTCTTGTTCGTGTGATGATCCTAGCCGCCACATTTTGGGCCAATTGCAGTATATTTAGCGTTTTCTTTGGCAGACCCTGTAGTATGGCATTACAGTAGTCTATGTGTGGCATAATGAGTGCTTGTGCCACCATCCGAAAATCACAGGGTTCGATTAAGTTCCTCAGTGGCTGTAGGACTCTGAGCTTGTGGAAGATGGCTTTGTTTGTTCTTCGCAGATGTTTTTCCAGTTGGAGCTTGCTGTCTAGTGTGACACCCAGGTATTTGATCTCGTTTTTTGTGTTGTATGTGTTGTTGCAGAGGGTAACCGTCGGAGGGGGTTCAAAGTCATGTTTACTTGATATATACATTACCCTTCTGTGCCTACTGCTCTGAAACCTCCTGGGAGACTGGATTTGAATGGGTTTTTAAGGTGTCTCTCCTGCTGCTTGATCATAGTGGCAGCTTCCTGGATCCTATTGCTGAAGAGATTCTTTCCATGGCATAGCACATCAGTGAACATAAGATATGCCATACTGGGTCAGACCAAGGTCCATCAAGCCCAGTATCCTGTTTCCAATAGTGGCCAATCTAGGTCATAAGTACCTAGCAGTTTCCCGAAAAGATACAGGTTCCACAATGCTTGCATTGGGTCAAGCAGTGATATCCTGGGTCTTTTTTAATAATGTTTTATGGACCTTTCCTCCAGGAAGTTGTCCAAACCTTTTTAAAACCTGGCTACACTAACAGCTTTTACTACATCCTTAGGTAACAAATTCCAGACTTTGATTTCACGTTGAGTGAAAAAATATTTTCTCTTATTGGAGGAGTAGCCTAATGGTTAAGAACACTAGCTTGGGAACCAAGAGATCAGGGTTCGATTCCCACCAGCACTCCTTGTGGCCTTGGGCAAGTCACTTAACCCTCCATTGTCTCAGAAAAATCCAAGTTACCAATGTCTCTGTTTAATGTACATTACCAAGTTTAAGTTTCAATGTAAACCTATTTGATTGAAATGATAAAGTGGTATATAAAAAAAAGACCTGTTAAATAAATTAAATAGGTAACCCTGTAGCTTCATTGCATGTCCCCTAGTCTTATATAGACTATCCGTATATATAGAAAGACCGTTCCACTCCATTCATTAATTTATAGACCTCTATCATTTCTCCACTCAGTCGTCTCTTTATCAGGATGAATAGCCCTAAACACTTTAGCCTCTCTTCATAGGAGTAGCCTTCCATCCCCTTTACCATTTTGGTGGCTCTTCTCTGTACCTTCACTAATAACGCTATATCCTTTTTAAGATACGGCGACCAGAATTGCACACAATATTCAAGGTGCGGTCGCACCATGGAACGATACAGAGGAATTATAATATCCTTTGTTTTATTTTCCATTCCTTTCCTTATGATACCTAGCATTCTATTTGCTCTCTTGGTCGCCATTGCACACAGGGCGGAGGGTCTTTAACATGTTATCCAAGATGACGCCTAAATCTTTTTCCTGGGTGGTGGCTCCTAATGTGGAACCTTGCATTGTATAACCATAGTTTGGGTTTTTCTTTCCTAGGTTCATAACTTTGCACTTGTCCACATTAAATTTCATCTGCCATTTGGATACCCAGTCTTCCAATTTATCAAGATCCTCTTGCAATTTTCCACAATACTCATGAGTTTTAACATCTTTAAATGGTTTTGTGTCATCTGCAAATTTGATAACCTCACTTGTTATTCCCATTTCCAGGTCATTTATGAATATGTCAAAAAGCAGCGGACCCAGCACAGATCCCTGGGGTACTCCACTATTCACCTTTCTCCACTGGGAAAATTGGCCATTTAGCCCTACCCTCTGCTTTCCATCTTTTAACCAGTGCCTGATCTACAATAGTATACTGCCTCCTATCCCATGACTTCTCAGTTTTGCCAAAGGTCTCTGATGAGGGACCTTGTCAAAAGCTTTCTGAAAGTCCAGATACACTATATCAACCGACTCACCTTTGTCTACCTGTTTATTCGCACCTTTAAAAAAACATAAAGAGTAGTTACTCACCTGTAACAGGTGTTCTCCAGGAGCAGCAGGAATCAGTCCTCACATATGGGTGACGTCGGCGCCAACGGAGCCCTCGCGGAGCAATTTTCCCCAGCTTTCAAAGAAAGCCTTTGGGAATTGCAGCGCGCATGTGCGGTCCTCTTCCCGCCCAAGGGTGCCATCTTGCTCAGTCTGATGACATAGCTAAAAGACAGCAAAAACATTAGCAAAAACGAAATCATAGGACTGCAACTCCAAGGGGAGGAGGGAGGGTTGTGAGGACCGATTCCTGCTGCTCCTGGAGAACACCTGTTACAGGTGAGTAACTACTCTTTCTCAAGGACCAAGCAGGAAGTCCGTCCTCACATATGGGACTCCCAAGCTTAAGGCTACCAGAGACCCTAAGCACAAAAAAGGAGCTCCCTCAAGCTCAGTAGCACAGAAGGAAGGAATCTTCTCTGAATATGTCTCCAACCGGTAGCCCAACATCCGGGTAGGAGTTGCCTATACCTCAAAGAGATTACGGAGCACTGCCTGACCAAAAGCACTGTCCCTGCGGGACTCCCTCTCCAGGCAGTAATGGGCCGCAAAAGTCTGGCTTGAAGACCAAGTAGCGGCCCGGCAGATGTCTGCCAATGGAACAGAGCGGAGGTAAGCCACTGACGCAGCCTTCGCCCTAACACGATGAGCCGTGACTCGACTCTCCAACGAGAGGCCGGCCGCCCCATAAGCCCAAGCGATACAGTCAGCAACCCAGATGGACAGAGTACGCTTGGAGACAGGGAGCCCCAACTTATTGGGGTCATAAGACACGAAGAGCTGAACAGCCCTTCGGTGCTCCCACGTACGGTCAAGGTAGAAGGTTAACGCCCTCCTACAGTCGAGGGTATGCAGGACCATTTCAGCTCGGCTGGAGTGTGGCCTGGGAAAGAAGGTCGGAAGTACCACCTCCTGGTTGATGTGAAAAGGGGAAACCACTTTAGGCAGAAACTTAGGGTGAGTCCGCAGGACTACCCTATTCTTGTAGAACCTAGTGTAAGGGGGATCAGATACTAGGGCCTGCAGTTCACTAATGCGTCTAGCAGAAGTGAGGGCTACCAAGAATAAGGTTTTCCAAGAAAGAAAACGAACAGGACAGGTAGCCATAGGTTCAAAAGGCGGACAGGTAATCCGCTGTAAAACCACGTTCAGATCCCAGTCAGGGGCTGGTGGGCGCAAAGGTGGTTTAAGGAGAAGGCGGCCTGTGAGAAAACGAGCCACTAGAGGGTGGCTGGAAAGAGGCCTGCCATCCACCGGCATGTGATGTGCAGAAAGAGCACTGAGGTGGACCCTGACCGAGTTGGACTTAAGTCCAAGATTGGAGAGGCAAAGCATGTACTGCAAGACCACTGACACCGCACAGGAGAAGGGATCTTGAGACTGCTGAGCACACCAGACGGAGAACCGACGCCACTTAAGAGTGTAGGACCTCCGGGTAGAGGGTCGCCTGGAGGCCAAGACGACTTCCTCCACATCTGGAGGCAGCAGGAGGGGAGCAAGGACTACCGTTTCAGCAGCCAGGCCATCAGATGAAGGGATCGGAGGTTGGGGTGTAGGAGAGAGCCTTGATCCTGTGTCAGGAGATCGGGCTGAAACCCCAGAGGTAGCGGAGTGTCCACCGCAAGTTGCATTAGCAGCGGGAACCAGGGTTGTCTCGGCCACCGGAGAGCTATGAGGATCATCGAGGCTTTGTCCAGGAGAACCTTGAAAAGCGTCCGAGACACTAGCGGCATGGGAGGAAAGGCATACAGAAGGCCCGTGGACCATGAGAGTAGAAAAGCATCCGCCGCTACTCGGAGGGGATGCGGTTCCCGAGAGCAGAATCGGGGAAGCTGCCGATTTAGAGGACTGGCAAAGAGATCCATCGTGGGGAGGCCCCACTTGAGAAAAATCCGTTGAACCACTAACGGATCCAATCTCCACTCGTGTGGTTGGAGGATTCTGCTCAGTTTGTCTGCCAGGTAATTTTCCTGACCTGGGAGATAAACAGCTTTGAGGAGGATGCCCCGGCTGATGGCCCAAGAGCACAGCTTTTGTGCTTCCCGACAGAGAAGGAAGGAGCCTGTGCCCCCTTGTTTGTTGGCGTAGAACATGGCAACTTGATTGTCCGTCTGGACCAGCACAGACTGGTGAGACGTGAGGTGGGAGAAGGCTTTGAGAGCCAGGCGGATCGCTCTGAGCTCCAGGAAGTTCATCTGTTTGGCAGACTCCCAAGGAGACCAAAGGCCTTGAGTACATGCCGCTTGGCAATGTGCTCCCCAACCTAGGAGAGAAGCATCAGTCGTCAGGACCTGAGAAGGCGGAGGAGACTGAAAAGCCATTCCGAGCACAAGTTTTGGCAGATGAAGCCACCATTGCAGAGAGGAGACCAGCGGACCGGAGATCTGTACTGAGTCCGGTAGGCTCCCCGTGGCCTGAAGCCATTGTGTGCGAAGGCACCACTGAGCAGGCCGCATATTCAGGCGGACATTGGGGGTCACATGGACTGTGGAAGCCATATGGCCGAGCAGTCTCAGAAATTGCCTGGCAGAGACCAGAGAATTGCTGTGAAAGTGGCTGGCAAGATCCATGAGCCTGTGTGCCCTGTCGAGAGGCAGAAAGGCTCGCGCCTGAAGCGTGTTTAATCTGGTGCCGATGAACTCGAGATCCTGAGAGGGGAGCAAAGTGGACTTTGCGAAGTTTATGACAAAGCCCAAGTGCTGGAGGAGAGCCACAGTGCGGTGTGTGGCGTGAGTGGCCTCTTGGGAAGACTGCTCTGATGAGCCATTCGTCCAGGTATGGAAAGACAAAGAGGCCTTGAAGTCTGAGATAAGCCGCCACCACTGCCAGACATTTGGTGAAGACTCGTGGTGCGGAGGATAGGCCAAAGGGTAGTACTCTGTACTGGTAATGATTGCCTTCCACAACAAACCTGAGATATTGTCTGTGGCTTGGGTGGATGAGGATGTGAGTGTAGGCATCCTTTAGATCCAAGGAGCATAGCCAGTCTCCCTGCTGGAGGTAGGGCAGCAAGATTCCAAGGGTAAGCATCTTGAACTTTTCCCTTGCAAGGAACTTGTTGAGGTTCCGCAAGTCCAGGATGGGTCTGAGGCCTCCAGTTCTTTTTGGTATCAAAGTATCTGGAGTAAAAGCCTTGACCTCTCAGGTGGTGGGGCACCGGTTCCACAGCCTGTTCCTGAAGACGACTTGCTAACTCCTGAAGGAGTAAAGTCCTTGTGCAGAGGGAGTCTGAGAGGCTCCCCTGGAAAGTAGGAGGGAGGTACCTGGTGGAAGTGCAGGAGATAGCCCTCTTGGACTATGTGAAGCACCCAGGTATCTGTAGTGATGCTGGACCACCTGTGGGCAAAGTGGACCAGCCAGCCTCCTGTGCTGAGAGAAACCAGCTGAGGGGGAGAGGCTACGCTGATGAAGTCAAAAACCCCCACCCTGCTGCTGAGCAGGGGCTGGTGGTGCAGGCTTGGGGGCCTGCTGCCTACGGGACCCATTACCCCGTCCCTTGGCCTGCTGACCCTGTTGGGGAGCTGCTGAGGCCTGATACTGAGGGTAGTGTTTATAGGCAGCTGCCTTCCTCGGGTAAAAGGGCTTTTTCCCCCAGCTCTTCTTTTTCTGAGAAGGGGCAGAGGTCTTCCTGGAGAGCAGAGTCCTGGTGAGAGTCTCGGTCTCGATTTGTGCAGCCTTTTCATCGAGGGGTTTGCCAAAGAGGTTCTCACCTCTGCAAGGGACATCGACCAACTTGTCCTGCACCCATGGCTCGAGGTCGGATGACTGAAGCCAAGCCTGTCGTCAGGCACCGATGCCGGCTGCGGCTACTCGAGCCGATGCTTCGAAGCCATCATAGGCTGCTCGAGAGATAAACTTTGAGCACTCTCGAATACCAGTTGACAAGGCTTGGAACCTCTGCAAAGGTTCCTCGGAGAGACCAGCAGAGAACCCGGCTATTTCTTTAGCCAGGTCTCGAAGATACATACCCATATAGAACTGGTAGGTCTGGACTCGACAAGCAAGCAGAGCCCTGGAAACACTTTCTACCGAGGGCATCCAGGCTTCGAGCCTCCCGACCGGGAGGCACCGAGGAGTGCATCTTCTGACTTTTCAGTGTATGCATGGCCGATTCCACCACCATGGAATGGTGCGGTAGCTGTGCCTTCTGAAACCCAGGGCTCTTGCGGACTCGATAAATGGAATTGACCCGCTTGCTTAACACCGGCGACAACGCCGGGCTCTCCCACATGCGGAAGAGAAGTCGTTCCAGCATCAGAGGAACCAGTACAGTAAAGGCCTCCTTTGGGGGAGAGTCGTACTGGAGGGCTTGAGGCTCCTCTTTGGAATCCGCGGAGAAGGCCAAGGCCTTGGCCATATCCCACACGAAGTCCGAGAACCGGGTATCCTCCGGGGGGGACTGTCTCCGAGGTTCGGACTCGGGGGAGTCCGATGGGACACACCGAGTCCGAAAAGAACCAGGTGACTCTTCGTTCTCGGAATCCCAGGCGGACTCCTCGGAGGAGGAGTCAAGCGGCTCCGGTCGGGCGGGCATCGATGCCGTCCACCCCGACGCCGAGGGAGTCGGCGTCGACGACCTCGGTCCCGAACGGGAGGCCGAAGGAGACCACGACCGAGGATCGACTCGAGCCCTCATGGACTCGAGGATCGGCTCAGTCTCCGGGGTCGACTTGGACGTCGACGTCCCGGCGGTCAGGGCAGAAGCACCGGCGAGGCCAACGATCAATGCCCGCTGCTGGTCCATGAAGGCAGTCAGACTGCTCTCCAAGGCCGTCAACCTGAGTCCGAGCTCAGGAGACCCAGCAGCCCCCGACTCGGGCCCCGATGGCGTCGGGCCCGACGTCTGCTCCTTCGGAGGCGAGTCCATGAGGACTACAGCACTTACGTGAGCAGGCGAGTCCATCTCGAGTCGAGGATGTTTGGACGGCCTCTCCACCTCCAAGGACCCGGGACGGCTATCGGGGCTATGCGACCTGGCCCTTGAGGAACCAGGAGCGTCCACCGACGCCGCCCTCGCGGGTTTCTTCTTCCGATGATGTTCCTGGGTAGGAGACCCCCGCTCAGAGGAACTTCGACGATGCTCAGGACCAGATTCCCGAGACGTCGAAGCCTCCGACAAGGTCCGAGCCCGGCCGGAGTCAGAGAAGATACGCTCCCGCTGATGCTGCCGACTCCTCAAGGCTTTTGAGGACATTTTGCCACAGGGACCACAGATCATTTCTTCATGATCGGGTCCGAGGCAGCGGAGGCAGTAATCATGGGTGTCGGTAAGAGACATGAGTATCTTACACCGATCACACTTCTTAAACCCGCTGGCAGCCATCGGGGGAAAAAGGGCCCCTGCAAGGTCAAACTCCGGGCTGCCAGGGAAAAAGAAAAAAAGGCGCGAAGTTTGTCACGAAGGACAAAAAAAAAAAGAAAAATAAAGAACGGACTCGTAACTGGCGTCGCGAGTCCGGGCGGGAAAAGAACCGGCGTCGAACCGAAGAAAAAACAAAGAAAATCAACTTTTCAGCGGTGAAATACAAACGTCTGTAGGGCTCCGCGGAAAAAAGAAGACTGAGCAAGATGGCACCCTTGGGCGGGAAGAGGACCGCGCATGAGCGCTGCAATTCCCAAAGGCTTTTTTTGAAAGCTGGGGAAAATTGCTCCGCGAGGGCTCCGTCAGCGCCGATGTCACCCATATGTGAGGACCGACTTCCTGCTTGGTCCTGGAGAACAGATTAGTAAGACAAGATCTTCCTTGTCTAAAGCCATGTTGGCTGTCTCCCATTAAGCCATAACTATCTGTTGTTGTTAAGTGCCGTCGAGTCGGAGTCGACTCATGGCGACCCTCTGGATAGCTATCCTAAATTGTGTTCGGTCTTCAGTCAGGCGGCTCATTGACGACAGACTGGTACCCGTAGCTGCTGTTATTGTAGCGATCCATCTCATTGCTGGCCTTCCTCTTTTGCGTTGACCTTCTATCTTGCCAAGCATGATGTCTTTCTCTAATGATCTCTCTCTTCGCATGATGTGTCCGAAGTATGAAAGTCGAAGTCTTGTCATCTGAGCTTCTAAAGAAAGCTTAGGTTTGATCTCCTCTAGTACCGACTGGTTTGTTCTTCGGGCAGTCCATGGTATACACAGTATTCGCCGCCAGCACCATAATTCAAAGGCATCAATTTTCTTCCTGTCTGTCTTTTTCACTGTCCAGCTTTCACATCCATATGATGTTATTGAAAATACCATGGCTTGAACAAGTCGAATCTTTGTATGGAGAGAGACATCTCTGCTCTTGAGAATCTTATCTAGGTCTTTCATAGCCATTCTGCCAAGAGCAATGCGTCGTCTGATTTCTTGACTGCTTGTTGCTTCTTTATTGATAGTTGATCCAAGTAGGTTAAAGTTGTTCACGATTTCAATTTCTTCTCCTTCAACGATGAACCTGTTGATTATGCTGGTTGTCATGATCTTTGTCTTCTTTACATTAAGGTGCAGGCCCATTTTGAGACTATGTTCTTTGATTGTGAGAAGCAAATGTTTCAGATCATCTTCGCTTTCAGCCAGTAATGTGGTATCATCAGCATAGCGAAGGTTGTTGATGAGTCTTCCACCAATCTTCACACCTCTGCTGTCTTCATACAGTCCTGCTTCTCTGATGATTTGTTCTGCATATAAATTAAACAGGTAGGGGGAAAGTATGCAGCCTTGTCTTACACCTTTGCTTATTTTAAACCATTCTGTTTCTCCTTGTTCCGTTCGAACTGTTGCTTCTTGATCAATGTACAGATTATGCAAGAGAACGATCAGGTGTTCTGGTATACCCATGCTTCTTAATGTGGCCCAGAGTTTCTCATGGTTTACACAGTCAAAAGCCTTGCTATAGTCGATAAAGCACAAATAGATATCCTTTTGGTATTCTTTAGTCTTTTCAATGATCCATCTCACATCCGCAATGATGTCTCTCGTTCCTCGCCCTTTCCTAAACCCTGCTTGCACTTCAGGTAGTTCTTGTTCTAGGTATGGCTGTAGTCTCTTTTGAATAATCTTCAGTAGAATCTTGCTGGCATGTGGGATCAGAGCGATTGTGCGATAATTTCCACAGTCAGTTGGATCACCTTTCTTTAGTATTGGTATAAACACAGATCTTTTCCAGTTGGCCATGATGTTGTCTTCCATATTTCTTGGCAGAGCCTTGTAAGTACGGTAACAGCTGCATCAGATTGCTGCAATACTTCTATGGGAATGCTATCAATGCCTGGTGCTTTGTTCTTTGATAAGGCTTTCAATGCTGCTTCAACTTCTTCTTTCATCACCAATGGTTCCTGATCATAAGGTATAGGTTGAAACGGCTGTTGGTCCACTTGATCTTTATCATATAAAAACTCTGTATATTCCTTCCACCTTTTCTTGATCTTCTCAGCATCATTCAACATAGAACCTTGAGCATCTTGTAACATTCCAATTCGAGGCTGGAACTTTTTCTTTAACTCTCGCAGCTTTAGGAAAGCCGATCTTGTTCTTCCTCTAATAGTTTCTGCTTCTATTTCCTTGCAAGTGTCATTGTAGTACTTTTCCTTGTCCTGTCTTGCTGCACCTTGGAAATCTCTGTTGAGTTCTGCGATTGTCTTTCTTTCTCCTTTGGCTTTAGCTTCTCTGCGTTTCTGGGCAATTTTCAGAGTTTCTTCCGTCATCCATTTTGGCCGTTTTTGCTTTTTCACCTTTTGTAGAGACTTCTCGCTTTCTTCCAGCACAACCTTCTTGATGTCATTCCATAACTCTTCCGGAGCTCTGTCATTTGTATCTAAAGCAGCAAATCGATTTTGCAGGCAGTCTTTAAATTCCAGTGGTATATTCTCAAGGTCATATTTTGCTGCATTCATGAGTGGTTTGCTCTTTTTCAACTTTAGCTTGAGTTTGCATACTAGTAGTTGATGATCTGTACCACAGTCAGCTCCAGGTTTTGTCTTTGTTGATGTTACAGAGCTTTTCTATCGTTGACTTCCACAGATGTAGTCAATTTGATTTTTATACAATCCATTGGGTGAAGTCCATGTGTACAGTCGTCGCTTGTGTTGCTGGAAGAAGGTGTTTGAGATGAATAGATCATTGGTCTTGCAGAATTCTATCAATCTTTCTCCAGCTTCATTTCTGTTGCGAAGTCCATATTTTCCAACTACTTTGCCTTCTTCTTTGTTGCCAACTTTTGCGTTCCAGTCACCCATGACTATCAGGATATCCTGTTTGCATGTTCTGTCAATTTCAGCTTGTACTTGTTCATAGAACTCTTCAATTTCATTCTCTTCTGCAGCTGTTGTTGGGGCATATACTTGAATTATAGTTGTGTTGATAGGCAATCCTTGTAGACGAATAGAGATTAACCATTCGCTGACTGCATTGTATTTCATTACAGTTCTTGCAAGTTTCTTCTTTATTATAAATGCAACGCCATTTCTTCTTTGTCTTTCATTTCCAGCATAGTAGACCATGTGATCATCTGATGCAAAGTGCCCGATGCCAGTCCATTTTAGTTCGCTGACACCCAACAGATCAAGTTGTACACGTTCCATTTCATTCTTGACCACCTCCAACTTCCCTTGGTTCATGCTTCGTACGTTCCATGTTCCAATGTGTAAGACATCTTTACAGCTTCTGACTCTCATTTCATGCGCAGCTACATCAGCAGTCAGACTTCCCGAAGGCTTTGATCCAACCACATCATAAATGCTGGCTTTACTCTAAAAAGTCTTCAGCTCTTCCCCAGTAGCTAGTTGAGTGCCTTCCGACCTGGGAGTCATCTTCCAGCACCATAGCACAATTTGTTTTGTTGTAACTATTCATTGGGTTTTCATGGCAAGATACAGAAGTAGATTGCCGGGCCTTCCTTCCGCGCAGTTTAAGTTTGGTGGTGTTGCCGTTGTCACAGAAATGTGATCCTCCGCCGTCAACACTATCCCATTCTGCTGCTGCCCAGATGGGTGGTTTGTCTTCATCTGGCACCTCAGCTGAGACCTGTCCATCTTGGGAGACCCTGCCAGTAGTTAAACTACCGATAGTTTAGCTTTCAGCATCACTGATGCACGCAAGCCCTCACAGCACGACAAGCTGCAAACCAAGTGACTATCTACATGTTCAGTAATTTTGTTCTTTATGATGGTTTCTATCATTTTTCCTGGTATTGACGTCAGGCTCACCAGTCTGTAGTTTCCCGGATCACCCCATGAACCCTTTTTAAAAATTGGCGTTACATTGGCCATCCTCCAATCTTCAGGTATTAGAGATGATTTTAATGATAGTTCACAGATTACTAATATCAGGTCTGCAATCTCATATTTCAGTTCATTCAACACCCTTAGATATATACCATCAGGTCCAAGAGATTTGCTACTCTTCATTTTATCAAATAGTTGTAATTCATCTTCCCGGTGTATCGATATTTCTTTCAATTTTTCCGCAATATCACTTTTAAATACCACTTCCCTACATCTTCCTCAGTAAAGACCGAAGCAAAAATTTCATTCAGTCTCTCCACTATGGCCTTATCTCCTCTTAATGCCCCTTTTACCCCTCTATGAACTAATGGTCCAACTGACTCTGGGTTTTTTTTTTTTTGCTACAAATGTACTTGAAAAAGTCTTTATTCTGCATTTTTGCTTCCACAGCAAGCTTCTTCTCAAATTCTTTCTTTGCCTGCCTTATCAATGCCTTGCATTTAATTTGTCAGTGCTGTTTCCAGTTTGTCATTTGGCTCTTTTTGCCATTTCCTGAAATACGCTTTTTTAGCAACAGCCACTTCTCTGACCTCACATTTAAACCATGCTGGCAGTTTTTTGGACTTCCTTCCACTTTTCTTAAAGTGTGGAATACAGCTGGTCTGGGCTTCCAAAATAGTATTTTTGACCACCACCCAAGCTTGATGTACGTCTTTAACCTTTGCAACTGCTTTTAGTTTTTTCTTAGCTATTTTTCTGTAACTTTTATTAGCTTCCCTGATTTCTTTGAGCATTTCATCATCCATTTGTTCATTTTGGCCAGGCAGTCGATACTACACCCCCACTGCCATCACCTACCCCTTTTTACATGGAATTTGAATCCATAGAGATTCTACAGCAAATTTTGTTTCCTGCAAAAATTTATTCCTTTTGACTCTAACAGAGCGCAACCCCTCCACCAATTTGATCTGCTCTATCATTACGGTAGAGTTTGTACCCAAGTATCTCAGTGTCCCACTGGTTGTCCTCCTTCCACCATGCCTCTAAGATACCAATTGTATCTAACCTCATATCAAAGTTATTATACGTTGCATTTTCCAGAGTCCTTCCCCCTTGGCCCATTGTGTAATGAACTACATCACCTTCTCTGGAGGGGAGAAAGTCTGCATATTCTAATGTGTCACATGGGTATGCTCTTGTCGAATACCACATGTAGAGCTAGTAGGATGTCACATAGGAAATGAGCATGGTTTTCTGATTAGATTCCTTTGGGAGAGAATTTTTTTTTTTTTTTAAGAGAGTCTAAGCCTCTCTCCCCCCAGGGGTGTCAAAGAGTGCAACTTTGAACTTCTAACTCTTTTGAGAATGGATTCAACTACCAATAAGTTGTGAGGAAGTTGAAGCTTTTCACATCCAGGATCCTTCTGGACTCAGTACAGAATGTCTACCTTGTTACTCATAGGAAGCATCCAAGTGGTGGTGGTGGTGGTGGGGGGGGGGGGGGGGGGGGTTCTCCCATATTCTCATCTGTAGCTTCTGAAAGATGCAATGCATGGGCTTTGTCACCGCCTCCTTGGAGTGTTCAGGATATTGCCCTGGGCTCCCTCCTTTGTATCAATGTAAATAGTATGGCCTTGGCCATATTTCTAACAAAATCGTGAAAAGACAAATTCCCAGGAGGTGATATACAATGCTTATGAGGCAGAGAGGGGGTCTATCCTCCGAATCATTGTCTGTTTCCTAGAAGAACTCTAAATCAGACTTAGATGTACTCAGACATTTGATTCTCAGCGTGGACATGGAAGAGGCTGATCACCTTCTGGAGTCATGGTGCACCAACCGGCTCTGATACTTCAGGGGCGATGTTCCTCCCAATGCACTGGACACTGATACTAGCTGGACATCAGCCTGTGTCAAAGCCTTTTTGGGTCTTGATGACAAATCCATCTCCTGCAGACAGCTTGAGGATTTAAAAAACAGTTCAACACTATTGCTTTAGAGGTAAAATGATGAATTTCTACAAGCAAAGTATCCCCGTCTGTTTTTTCCTCCATCCTTTTAGCTAAATGTTTCTCCAGGACTGCTACTAAAAAGCCATGGAGGGCTCATTAGAATCAATTGATGTCCCCAGTACCTTTGAAATCACGGAATCCAGCACAGCCCCTCCAATGTAAAGGACATACATGGAATCTAAAGCACTGCAAGCACGTCCTGAAACAGCTGGAGGGTTTCCCTTGACATTTTGGATGAGAAAAATAGACGCAGTGAAATCAAATGACTCAATTTTGATAGAAGAAAACAGGAAAAAGGTCTAAGGGGGCCTAAGCAATACCAAAGGTAAAAAAGGAAACTTAAAACAGCCAAAAAATAACTAAAGGGAAAAGAGCAGTAATGGCAGGGAAAGTGTAGTTACTTACCTGTAACAGGTGTTTTCTGGGGACAGCAGGAATGTCCTCATATGGGCAACATCGGCACCGGAGTGCTCGCAGAAGCATCCCTCCCAGCTTTCAAAGAAAGCCTTTGGGAGATGCCGCCACTCATGCGTGGTCCCCTTCCTGCCCAAGGGTGCCATCTTGCTCAGTCAGATGACATAGCTAAAAGACGGCAAAAATAAAAGATGGTAAGGAGTAGTTACTCACCTGTAACAGGTGTTCTCCAGGAGCAGCAGGAATCAGTCCTCACATATGGGTGACGTTGGCGCCGACGGAGCCCTCGCGGAGCAATTTCTCCAGCTTTCAAAGAAAGCCTTTGGAAATTGCAGCGCGCATGCGCGGTCCCCTTCCCGCCCAAGGGTGCCATCTTGCTCAGTCTGATGACATAGCTAAAAGACAGCAAAAAATTTAGCAAAAACGAAATCATATGACTGCAACTCCAAGGGGAGGAGGGAGGGTTGTGAGGGTTGTTTACGCTATCAGAGTATAGAAAGACTAGGGGACATGTAATGAAGCTACAGGGTAAACTATTTAAGACACATAAGAGAAAATATTTTTTCACTCAACGAGTAATCAAACTCTGGAATCTGTTACCGGAGGATGTAGTAAGGGCTGTTAGTATAGCTGGGTTTAAAAAAGGTTTGGACAAGTTCCTGGAGGAAAGGTCCATAAACCACTATTATAAAGGGACCCAGGGTATCAATGCTTGACCCAGTACAAGCATTGTGGAACCTGTGTCTTTTGGGGATATTGCTAGGTACGTATGACCTAGATTGGCCACTGTTGGAAACAGGATACTGGGCTTGATGGACCTCGGTCTGACCCAGTATGGCATGTCTTATGTTCTCATGTTCTTATGACTGATTCCTGCTGCTCCTGGAGAACACCTGTTACAGGTGAGTAACTACGCTTTCTCCAGGACCAAGCAGGAAGTCAGTCCTCACATATGGGACTCCCAAGCTTAAGGCTACCGGAGACCCCAAGCACAAAAATGAGCTCCCTCTAGCTCAGCAGCACAGAAGGAAGGAATCTTCTCTGAATACGCCCCCGACCGGTAGCCCAATATCCGGGCCGGAGGGTAGGAGTTGCCTAAACCTCAAAGAGATTATGGAGGACTGCCTGTCCGAAAGCACTGTCCCTGCGGGACTCCCTCTCCAGGCAGTAATGGGCCACAAAAGTCTGGCTTGAAGACCAAGTAGCGGCCCGGCAGATGTCTGCCAACGGAACAGAGCGGAGATGAGCCACTGACGCAGCCTTCGCCCTAACATGATGAGCCGTGACTTGACCCTCCAACGAGAGGCCGGCTGCCCCATAAGCCCAGGCGATACAGTCAGCAACCCATATGGACAAAGTACGCTTGGAGACAGGTAGCCCCAACTTATTGGGGTCAAAAGAAACGAAGAGCTGAACAGCCCTCCTATGCTCCCGCGTACGGTCAAGGTAGAAAGATAACGCCCTCCTACAGTCCAGGGTATGCAGGGACCATTTCAGCCCGGCTGGTGTGCGGCCTGGGAAAGAAGGTCGGAAGAACCACCTCCTGGTTGAGGTGAAAAGGAGAAACCACTTTTGGAAGAAACTTAGGGTGAGTCCATAAGACCACCCGATTCCTGTAGAACCTAGTGTAAGGAGGATCAGACACTAGGGCCTGCAATTCACTAACGCGCCTAGCAGAGGTAAGGGCTACCAAAAACAAGGTTTTCCAGGAAAGAAAACGAAGAGGGCAGGTAGCCATAGGTTCAAAGGGCGGACAGGTAATCCGCTGTAAGACCACATTCAGATCCCAAAGGAGGCTTAAGGAGAAGGAGGCCTCTGAGAAAACGAGCCACCAAAGGGTGGTTGGAAAGAGGCCTGCCGTCCACCGGTGCGTGGTGCGCAGAGAGAGCACTGAGGTGGACCCTGACAGAGTTGAACTTAAGGCCAAGATTGGAGAGGTAAAGCAAATATTGTAAGACCACTGCCACCAAGCAGGAGAAGGGATTCTCAGACTGCTGAGCACACCATACGGAGAACAGACGCCACTTAAGAGCGTAGGACTTCCGGGTGGAAGGCCGCCTGGAGGCTAAGACGACCTCCTCCACCTCCCGAGGCAGCAGGAGGGGAGCAAGGACTACCCTTTCAGCAGCCAGGCCATCAGATGAAAGGACCGGAGGTTGGGGTGTAGGAGAGTCCCCTGATCCTGTGACAGGAGATCGGGTTGAAACCCCAGAGGAAGAGGAGTGTTTACCGCCAGCTGCAGCAAAAGCGGGAACCAGGGTTGTCTCGGCCACCTGGGAGCTATCAGGATCATCGAGGCTCTGTCCCGGAGAACCTTGAAAAGCGTCCGAGACACCAGTGGCATGGGAGGAAAGGCATACAACAGGCCCGTGGACCATGGAATCAGAAAAGCATCCGCCGCTACTCAGAGGATGCGGTTGTCGAGAGCAGAATCTGGGAAGTTGCCGGTTCAGAGGACTAGCAAAAAGATCCATGGTGGGGAGGCCCCACTTGAGAAAGATCCGTTGAACCACCAGCGGATACAATCGCCACTCGTGTGGTTGGAGGATCCTGCTCAGCTTGTCTGCTAGGTAATTTTCCTGACCTGGGAGATAGACAGCCTTGAGGAGGATGCCCTGGTCGACGGCCCAAGAGCACAGTTTTTGTGCCTCTTGACAGAGAAGGAAGGAGCCTGTGCCTCCTTGCTTGTTCACGCAGAACATGGCAACTTGATTGTCCGTCTGGACCAGCACAGACTGGTGAGAAGTGAGGTGGGAGAAGGCTCTCAGAGCTAGGCGGATGGCTCTGAGCTCCAGGAAGTTTATCTGCTGAGCAGACTCCCAAGGGGTCCAGAGGCCTTGAGTACATGTCCCTTGGCAATGCGCTCCCCAACCCAGGAGAGAAGCATCGGTTGTCAGCACCTGAGAAGGTGGAGGAGATTGAAAATCCACACCCAGCAGCAGGTTCGGTAGATGAAGCCACCATCGCAGAGAAGAGACCAGGCGGTCGGATATCTGTACTGAGTCCGCCAGGCTCCCTGTAGCCTGATGCCATTGAGTGCGAAGGCACCACTGAGCAGGTCGCATGTTCGGGCGGGCATTGGGGGTCACGTGGACTGTGGAAGCCATATGGCTGAGCAGTCTCAGAAATTGCCTGGCAGAGACCAGGGAATTGCTGTGAAAGTGGCTGGCAAGATCCATGAGCCTGTGGGCCCTGTCCAGAGGCAGGAAGGCCCGCGCCTGAAGAGTGTCTAACCTGGCGCCTATGAATTCGAGCTTTTGAGAGGGGAGCAAAGTGGACTTTACGAAGTTTATGACAAATCCCAAGTGCTGGAGTAGAGTCACAGTGCGATGAGTGGCCTGAGTGGCCTCTTGGGAAGACTGGGCTCGGATGAGCCAGTCGTCCAGGTATGGAAACACAAAAAGGCCTTGAAGCCTTAGATAGGCCGCCACCACTGCCAGGCATTTGGTGAACACCCGGGGGGCGGAGGACAGGTCAAAGGGCAGTACTCTGTACTGGTAATGATGTCCTCCCACCACAAACCTGAGATATTGTCTGTGGTCTGAATGAATGAGGATGTGAGTATACGCATCCTTTAGATCTAAGGAGCATAGCCAGTCTCCCTGCTGGAGGTAGGGCAGCAGGATTCCAAGGGTAAGCATCTTGAACTTTTCCCTCTCCAGGAACTTGTTGAGGTTTCACAAGTCCAGGATGGGTCTGAGGCCTCCTGTTCTTTTTGGTACCAGAAAGTACCTGGAATAAAAGCCGTGACCTCTCAGGTGGTGGGGCACCGGTTCCACAGCCTGTTCCTGAAGAAGACTTGCTAACTCCTGAAGGAGTAAGTCCCTGTGCAGAGGGAGTCTTGGAGGCTCCCCTGGAAAGTAGGAGGGAGGTACCTGGTGAAAGTGCAGAAGATAGCCTTTTTGAACTATATGAAGCACCCAGGTATCTGATGTGATGGCTGACCACCTGTGGGCAAAGTGGACCAGCCAGCCTCCTGTGCCGAGAGAAACCAGCGGAGGGGAAGAGGCTATGCTGACGGAGTCAAAAACCCCCACCCTGCTGAGCAGGGGACAGTGTTGTGGGCTTGGGGGCCTGCTGCCTACGGGACCCATTACCCCGTTCCTTGGCCTGCTGACCCTGTTGGGGAGCTGCAGAGGCCTGATAATGAGGGTAGTGTTTATAGGCAGCTGCCTTCCTTGGGTAAAAGGGCTTTTTCCCCGAGCCCTTCTTCTTCTGAGAAGGGGCAGAGGTTTTCCTGGACAGCCGAGTCCGGGTCAGAGTCTCGGTCTGTGCAGCCTTTTCAGCCATTGGCTTGCCAAAGAGGTTTTCACCTCTGCAAGGGACATCGACCAACTTGTCCTGCACCCATGGCTCGAGGTCGGATGACTGAAGCCAAGCCTGTCGGCGGGCACAGATGCCGGCTCCGGCTATCCGAGCCGATGCTTCGAAGCCATCGTAGGCTGCTCGAGAAATAAACTTCGAGCACTCTCGAATACCAGTGGACAAGGCTTGGAATCTCTGCAAAGGTTCCTTGGAGAGACCAGCAGAGAACCCGGCAATCTCCTTTGCCAGGTCTCAGAGAAACATGCCCATGTAGAGCTGGTAGGTCAGGACTAGACAAGCAAGCATAGAGCCCTGGAAGCACTCCCTACCGAGGGCATCCAGGTTCTGGGCCTCCCAGCCGGGAGGCACCGAGGAGTGCATCTTCTGACTCTTGAGTCGATGCATGGCCGATTCCACCAGCATGGAATGGTGCGGTAGTTGTGCCTTCTGGAACTAGGGGCTCTTGCGGACTCGATAAATGGAATTGACTCGCTTGCTTAACACCGGCGCCGGGCTCTCCCACATGCGGAAGAGAAGTCGCTCCAGCATCGGAGGAACCGGTACAGTAAAGGCCTCCTTTGGGGGAGAGTCATACTGGAGGGCATCGAGCTCTTCAGCTCGAGGCTCCTCCTCGGGATCCGTGGGGAATGCCAAGGCCTTGGCCATATCCCGCACGAAGTCCGAGAACCGGGTGTCCTCCTGGAGGGGGTGGGGGGGGGGGACCGTCTCCGAGTTTCGGACTCGTGCGAGTCCGATGGGACGCACCGAGTCCGAAAAGTACCGGGTGACTCTTCGTCCTCCGTCTCCCAGTCTGACTCTGCGGTGGAGGAATCGAGCGGCTCTGGTCGGGCGGGCACTGATGCCCTCCGCCCAGACCAGCGTCGACGACCTCGGTCCCGAACGGGAGGCCAAGGGAGACCTCGACCAAGGATCGACTCGAGTTCGCATGGACTCGAGGATCGGCTCGGTCTCCGGGGTTGACTTGGACGTTGACATCCCGGTGGTCGGGGCAGATGCACCGGCAAGGCCAGCGATCAATGCCCGCTGCTGGTCCATGAAGGCAGCGAGACTGCACTCCAAGGCCGTCAACCTGAGTCCGAGCTCAGGAGACCCAGGAGACCCCGACTCGGGCCCGACGTTGGCTCCTTCGGAAGCGAGTCCAAGAGGACTAGAGTACTCACATGCCCAGGAGACTATCTCGAGACGAGGATGTTTCGAAGGCCTCTCCGACTCCGAGAACCCGAGACGGCTATCGGGGCTATGCGACCTGGCCCTCGAGGAACCAGGAGCGTCCACCGACGCCGCCCTCGCGGGTTTCTTCTTCCGATGATGTTCCCAGGCAGGACACCCCCGCTCAGAGGAACTCCGACGATGCTCGGGACCGGAGTCCCGGGATGTCGGAGCCTCTGACAAGGTCCGGGCCCGGCCGGACGCGGAGTCAGAGAAGATTCTTTTTTGATGCTGCCGACAACGCTTTTGAGGACATTTTGCCACACGGACCACAGATCATCGGATCCGAAGCAGCAGTTGTGTGTGTCGGTAAGAGACATAAGCTTCTTACAGCGATCACACTTTTTAAACCCGCTGGCAGCCATCCGGGGAAAAAGGGCCCCTGCGAGGTCAAAAGACAGGGCTGCCAGTGAAAAAAGAAAAATGGCACGAACGCTAGTCACGAAGGACAAAAAACGAAAAAATAAAGAACGGACTCGATACCGGCGTACCGGGTCCGGGCGGGAAAATGATCCGGCGTCGAACCGAGAAGAGAACAGTAAATAAAATCAACTTTTTCAGTGGCGATCACAAACAGCGTCTGTAGGGCTCCGCAGAAAAAAGAAGACTGAGCAAGATGGCACCCTTGGGCGGGAAGGGGACCGCGCATGCACGCTGCAATTCCCAAAGGCTTTCTTTGAAAGCTGGGGAAATTGCTCCGTGAGGGCTCCGTCGGCGCCGACGTCACCCATATGTGAGGACTGACTTCCTGCTTGGTCCTGGAGAAAGGAGCAATTCCAAGAGAAGGAGGAAGGGTTGTGAGGACTGATTCCTGCTGTCCCCGGAGAACACCTGTTACAAGTGAGTAACTACACTTTCTCTGGGAACAAGCAGGAAGTCAGTCCTCACATACAGGAATCCCTGGCTACAGGCTACTGAAGCCCATAGCAAAAAGCAAGGGCTCCCTCACGGGGAGTTGCAAGCAGCAGCAATTGAGTCTGTATCCACAGACCACAGTAGGACCCCTGTGTCCGATGAAACCAGCACTCCGGTAGCCTGAACACAGAAGGGTCGGAGGATAGGAGTTGCCTAAAGACACCAGGAAAAGAAAATGATGAAAGACTACAAAAATAGATCAAACTCAACGCTGAGCCAATGAGGTCAGTAGGCGGTATAGTATCGGTGCAATACTGGATACAAGTAGGAATCTTGGAGAGAAAAATCAACTTTTTCTAGGGACAAGCCAGACAAACGTCTGAAGGGCTCCGCAGAAAAAAAGTAGAGTGAGCAAGATGGCACCATTGGGTGGGAAGGGGACCATGCATGCGTAATGGCATCTTACAAAGGCTTTCTTTGAAAACTGGGGGGATGCTTCCGCGAGGGCTCCGTCAGTGCCATATGCGAGGACTGACTTCCTGCTTGTCCCCGGAGAAAAGAACATACCGAATTACCAATCTGAGAAAAAAAAGTGGAACAAGGAAAAAAAAAGATCCCATGGCACAAGACGACCTCTGCTGGGCTCTGCGGAAAAAACACGACTGATGTCCTCCGGCCCAGCAGCAGGTGGGAACAGGCACACCTGCACAGTTGAGCTTTCTAAAAGCTTCTGGAATGGGAGCAGAGAGCGATTCCGTGCAGGCTCCACTGGAGACAGCAAGCTAGAAGTGAGCACTTATCCCGTTTGTTCACGGAGAAACTTGAGAAACAACTTTACCCCAAAAGACTTGGCACAGTGAAGCCACTAAGAAGAAATGCAAAAGCATGCTACTCCATAGCTTACACTTCACATAGGCAAGTGATGTTAGAGCAAACAGCTGAAACACCATTACTAACTTTTAGCATGCATTATATGCATTTTATGCAGCGGGCCCTGCAGCAGCTAAGGCATAGAAGCGCTAGCTAACTGCAAGTAAAGAAGCCCCAAGACTCTCGTAGAAATGCTCAGCAAAAACACAAAACACACAGACTACAGTCTTCAAAGTTCATCTTTCAGGAATTTATATGACTAAAGTTTACCAGCCAGCAACAGCCACACATTACTTAACTCTGTATGTACTCTACTTACGAAAGCTTTTCTATTTTCATTTGTGCTTCCACATTCAATTTCTGCAACTGTTGCATGTTTTCCTGGGCTGCTTTCTGCAAATTCAAGCAAAGCCTCTTTAGAATGTTTTATCTTAAGTATATGTGGAGCCCAATTCACCCAAATTGGGCAGATCAGAAAATTTTTGACAGACAGATTTGCTAACACCAGTGAACATAGCCCATGATCCCTCCTTACCTCTACCAACAAAAGCAAAGCGCTATGCTAACCTCCCTATCTCAGGAAAGCTTTTCAAAGAGCCTTCACAAAAAGTTTCAGAATATGAAGGACAAAATAGGAAAAAACTGACACACATGATGGGCAACAGCAAATAATTTCTTATTAATATAAATGATAATACTTAACTTCTAGATATGATCTATAATGTATTCTAATATCCATGCCTAATAAGTACAATTATAACGTATATTAGCTATCAACTCCTTGGTACTTGTCTATGTATACAATATACTTGGATCCTCCTACTGCTTGCTACTAAGTGTCTTTACAAAGTATTCTCCACTAAGTAACCAACCATTGTTACAAAGTAGATACAGTGTAACAACCCAAGCTTAGCTGTGACCTGAAAGTTACCAAACATATACATAGCCATTACGATATATTTCACTGAAGTACCTATACAGATGTTATTCATTGAATTAGCTTGCTATTCGTTATACCCTATACTGATGTTTACATGCTGAAATAGCTTACTGAAGTTACTATAGAACCACTCAAAAGCAGCACGGTGACTCATTCTACAGCAGACCTCCTTACTTTTCCAGCTTACTTATAGTCTCGCCGTCAATACCTTACCTCTAAATTGAGCCTTATCCCTACTTGTATAGCCACACTACAAATTAGTACCTTCCACACACCCAGCAAAGCCAACGCAACAACCACCAAGCCACTATGGCCATCCCACTATTTACCATTACTACCTTATTCCTAGCATTAAACACTTTGCAATGCTCCATAGCCCTCTCTTCCGGGCAACACTATATCACCACCTTACCCTACCTGGGCAAAAAGAACCAATCTAATCCTTACCATTCTGCAACCAGCTTCCCACAACACCTGTGACGCTCTCACCTGTTGTATGTGGACCTCAATCATTCAGACAAACTTAAAAAAGCACTACCTAAAACTCAACTCTTCCTCAACTGTGCCCTTATAAACTCACGCTCTGTGCGTAATAAATGGCCAGTGATACCAGACTTGATAGCAGTGCATAACCTGGATCTCCTCATGGTGACTGAATCCTGGCTCAAGGATACTGACAAAGCTATCATAAACCAATTAATACCTTCCAACTTTTCCATCCATACTTGCCATAGGACCAACCGAAAAGGAGGTGGAGTATTCATTCTTTCAAAAACAGACCTAGAATTTCGACTTCTCACATCCAAGAGCTCCTCCCATGCGGACTTTATCACCATTGCCAATAAAGACATCACCATAAACCTTATTTACAGATCCCCTTCTTCTCCTCCTGAAGTTATCTCTACATTTATAGACTTAGCCTGCAACCCAGCCGACCCACACAGCTCCAATTGGCTGCTTGGAGACTTTAACTTACCCTCCCTGCAACCCAACCAAGCAGATGCTTTCCTAGAAGCCATGCAAACACTCTGTTTTGATCAACTTGTAAACACTTCCACACACAATAAAGGAAACCTACTGGACCTAATCTTCGCTCCCCACGCTGCATTCAGCCAAAACTCCATCCTTAACACTACTATCACCTCCATTCCCTGGTCGGATCATAAACTAATTATGTTTCAGATGCCCACTCTTCACTCTAAGCATCCACCTAACAATCCAGGTACAGAATCCAAACCTACCTCTCAATTCAAACCATTGGACAAAGAGGAATTCATTAGGCACGCCTTACCTCTACTCAACCCAATACATTCTGACCTCGGAGAAGCAATCACCAACTGGAACACCACATTAAAGTCTATTGCACAACTACCAGCTTCAACCAAAAGCAACAAGACCAAACAAAACAAGAGACAGCCATCACCATGGTTTACAGCAGATCTCCGTTCATCCCTCCTCTCCCTCAGGAAACTTGAAAGGAAATGGAGAAGATCTCACTCCGAAGCCAATAAAGTAATATACTTGAACCACCTCAAACTCCACCGTGAATCTATATATCTCAAAATGAGTGAATACCATGCTAATCTTCTCCTCCGCTCACTAAATAAACCCAGAGACCTTTTCAACATAGCAAAATCCCTAATTAAAGACCCATCATCTACCCAACTAGTTCCTATCCCCCCCCCAGTCCTACGCCGATTATCTCCAATCCAAGACCTCCATAACTGACACAATCTCAGTCACAACACTATCACACTCTCATTCCCCATTTCCTACAATCACAACATTTACAACACCCTCTGAGAAAAACATTCAAGATCTCATTACCTCCCATCAACACTTCTACAGCTCCAAGTGACCCATGCCCAGCATACTGGGTCAGATCGCTACGTGCCGAACTGAGCCCAATCCTAGTCAACATCATTGGACTCTCCTTTGCAACAGGCACGTTCCCATCTCTCCTTAAACAAACCTCTATAAGACCTCTACTGAAGAACTCTAGGCTCGACCCACTAAAGCCAGACTCCTACCGCCCAATCTCGAGCATACCTCTATTAGCCAAAATAATAGAGAAGGTTGTTCAGAGACAGATACAACATCACATTGATACAGCCTCACCGCTTGATCCCAGTCAGCACGGCTTCAGGGAATCACACGGTGTTGAAACTCTCCTTACCACCCTAACTAATACACTGAACAGAGGTCTTGATAAAGCAGAAAACGGCTTTGCTCTAATATTCCTAGATATCTCCGCTGCCTTTGATTCAGTTAATCATAATCTACTCCTTGCCCGACTCCTCGAGAAGGGAATCGGGGGTCTCGCCTGGGAATGGTGTAGGTCATACCTGTCTGAGCGATGGCAACATGTCAGAGTCGGTCCCACCACATCCACACCTTTCCACCAACACCAAGGTGTTCCGCAAGGATCGTCCTTATCTGCACTTCTGTTTAATGTATACTTACAGCCGATCTGTGACATCATACGCACTTTCAACATCTCCTCATTAATCTACGCCGACGATGTTCTACTGTTTACTCCATTTAAAGTCAGTCAACCAGACTTCACCAACCTTATTCAATGCTTCAATGCCATCACAGACTGGTTAGCATCTCAAAACCTCCGTATAAACTTCAAGACGACCGAAGTTCTCTTCATATCAAGAAACAAAGCATTCTCACCTCCATCCTCTCTAAAAGTAAGAGATGCGGATCTCCCCTGTAAACCATCTATTCGCTACCTAGGGATTACTATGGATCAGCATTTTGAATTTAAGGAACACATTCGGAACGTCACAAAGGCTGTCTACAATAAAATAAGAACACTAAGGCAACTCAGACCCATGCTACCTCACAACAACTTCCGGACCATTTTCCAGGCCCTCACACTACCTCATTTTGATTATGCTAATGTCATCTTATACGGTCTCCCCAAAAACACCATTAATCTTCTACAACTGGCGATGAACGCAGCTGCCAGGGTGCTTTGTGGTCTATCAAGATCAGACCATATCACCCCGACTCTCATGGAACTACACTGGCTACCAATTCATTGCAGGATAACCTATAAAATCCTCATCATCACTTTCAAGATCATCAACAACCTTGCCCCCACGTCTCTTAACGATGTCATCTCCCTCACCCCAAAAAAACAGAGAGAGAAGGACAACAACTGACAACACCCTGATTATCCCCAAGGAGTCCATCAAATGTACCCAATCAACCAAGAAAAGGACCTTCGCCTTCTATGCACCTAAATGCTGGAATGACCTCACACCTGAAATAAGAGCGATTAAAGACCTCTCTCAATTTCGCAAGGCAATCAAGCACCACATCTTCCTGATCCATTTTGCACAAGCATCCAATCCTCATCTGATCATCAGCACTCCTAAACCGACAAACTCTCACTCTTCTCCCCAATTCCCTCACAAGTAATTCTGCCTCAAGTTCTCTTATGTCCTACCTTATTCCGACCATAGTCTGCCTGTGAATACTAAAGAACCCAATATGTTTATACATAGCTCAGTTTTTACACTGCTTTTTGTACATAGTTTCACTGTGTGTACATAGTTATAGTTTTATTACCCTCTGTACCAAGTTTAAGTTTCCTGTTATAATGTAAGCACACCAGTGTTTTCTAATTGTACAGATCTGTTACTTGTAAACCGCACTGAAAACAAATAGCGCGGTATATAAAAGATGTTAAATAAATAAATAAAAATATTTTAAAACTAGTATACAGTAATGAGTCTAAAGTTAGCTCCAATGATCAGGTTAGTGACCCGTTTGCCTACCAAAGACGTTTGAGGCCATGGCTGATGCAGGTAACAATAATCTGAACAATAATCACTACAAGAACTCATTGATCAACCCCACTGATGTCCTTGTCACAGTCTTCATCTTCCTTTGCTTCCAATGCAAGCAAATGAAGGTCTTAGTGATTGAAGTCCAAAATCCACCCAACTGCTTAAAGAGAAACAGGAGTTTCCAGAGACCTCTACTGTCAGGGCTCTTTCCCCAGCATAATTACCTCTTGCTACATTTCTTTTAGTCTGTTTCAAAAACTAGGGGTAGCCCAAAAGATTCTGGAAAAGTTTGTATCTATTTGTAACCATCAACCTACTGTTGGATCTAGATAGTTGATATGAAACATTCCTAGCTGCAAAATGTACTACTGTTCTGGCTTTATGCAAACCTTTAGTTTCGACTCACCTGATCTCCTTTTGACTCACCTGATCTCCTTTTTCTTTCCCCTTGTTTTACCCCTGCTTACACCTTCTGTGTTTTGTCTTGACTAGATTGTAAGCTCTGATGAGCAGGGATTGTCTCTTACATGTCTGTGCAGCGCTACGTATGACTGGTAGCGCTATACAAATGCCCAGTAGTAGTAGTAGTAAAATGTTGAACTGTAAGCTTATCTGTTAACTTCCTTTCAGATTTGACAAATGAATGGATGCTGTCCCTGTGGAAACAGATGGAGCCAGAGGAAGGAGGGGAGGGAGCTGATTTCCCTCTTTATGGATGGGTTGGGGGTGCTGGTAAAGCACAGTCACTTACCTGTAACAGGTGATCTCTGGGAACAGCAGGAATAAGTCTTCACATATGGGTATCGTCGGTACAGACGGAGCCTGCACGGGAACGCTCCCCAGCGTCCAAAAGGAAAGCTTTTGGGAGCATCCCACAGCGCCTGCGCACTGCCTTTCCCAACCGCCTCTCTCCAGTTCGATTTTTAAGCTGAAACAAAGAGAGAGAGAAAGGAAAGGAAAGATAGATACAACTCCTAGGGGAGGTGGGTGGGTTGTGAAGACTTATTCCTGCTGTTCCCAGAGATCACCTGTTACAGGTAAGTAACTGTGCTATCTCCGGGAACAAGCAGGAATGAGTCTTCACATATGGGGACTCCCCAGCTAGAGATGCCAGGGAGATCCCAAAGGTTGCGAGTCCCTGATAAGGGCTCCACCTCACCCCCATGGATCTCGGGCGTCCAACCAGGGATGGGGGGTAGGAGTTGTTTAGGTATGGAACAGGTGTTTGAGAACAGCCTGACCAAACAAGGCATCCCGGCGGGAGCCTTGTCCAAGCAGTAAAGGTATGAACCGAGGACCAGGTGGCCGCTCGACAGATTTGGTCGATGGACACAGAGTTTAGATGAGCCATAGAGGCTGCCATGGCCCTCACATTGTTAGCTGTGACATGGCCTTCCAGAGAAAGGTTCTTACTCTGGTAGGCGAAGGAGATACACTGAGCAATCCAATTGGACAGAGTCCTCAGAGACTGGAAGTCCTAAATGAGAGGGATCAAAAGCAACAAATAGTTGAGAGGACTTCCTATGTTGCTGTGTCCTTTGTAAGTAAAAAGCAAGTGCTCTCTTACAATCCAGGGTATGAAGATTCCTCTCTGCAGTTGATGCATGAGGTCCTTGAAAAAAGACAGGTAAATACACCTCCTGATTCAGATGAAAAGGTGAGACCACTTTTGGCATAAAGTGTGGATTAGTCCTGAGGACTACCTTGTCATGATGGAACCTTGTATAAGGAGGATTAGCCACCAAGGCTTGCAGCTCACTGATACGGCGAGCTGAGGTGACTGCAATGAGAAAAATAACCTTCCAGGAAAGGAATTTCAAGGAGGTGGTGGCTAAGGGTTCAAAGGGTGGCTTTATAAGCTGGCCAAGAACCAAATTCAAATCCCATGCCACTGGAGGTGGTCTAATGGGAGGTTTAGTTAAAAGAAGGCCTCTCATGAATCTTGCAATAAGAGGATGAGAGGAAATAGGCTGTCCATTGAGAGGCTTAAGGGATGCTGCAATAGCACTCAAATGGACTCTTACTGAATTCGTTTTAAGGCCTGCATGGGATAAATTCAGCAAATACTCTAGTAAAGAATTCAGAGGTATTGCAAGAGGGTTAAGACCCTTCTCTGCACACCAAATGGTAAATCTTTTCCATTTAAAAGCATAGGAACGTCTAGTGGAAGGCTTTCTGGAAGCATGAAGGATATCCTTCACTTGCTGAGAAAGATGCAAATCTTGAAGGTCTAGGCCTTCAGCAACCAGGCTCTGAGGTGAACAGACTGGGGATTTGGATGCCACAATGTTCCCTCCTCCCTGGACAGGAGGTCTGGAGCAGATCCCAAGTCCAGGGAGGGAGCTTGAGAGAGATGCAGAAGTAGAGGGTACCACACTTGGCGTGGCCAATGTGGTGCTATGAGGATCATAGACCCCTTGTCTCTCTGAAGTTTGAAGAGTGTCTTGGGAATTAGGGGAATGGGTGGAAAGGCATAGAGGAAGTCTTGCCCCCAATGAAGGAGGAAGGCATCCCTGGCCTGAACTCCTTGACACGGAATCCTGGAACAGAACCGTGGAAGTTTGGCATTCCATGGACTTGCAAAGAGGTCTATGTCCGGGGTTCCCCAAATTCGGAAGATCCTGGCTATCTGGTCCCCATGGAGGGACCATTCGTGTGGAAGCAGAACTCGACTGAGTCTGTCTGCCCAAGAGTTTTGAACCCCTGGAAGATACACTGCCATGAGATGAATTTGATGCTCTTTGGCGAAGGCCCACAATCTCAAAGCTTCGTTGCAAAGCGACAGAGAGCCAGTCCCGCCCTGCTTGTTCACGTAGAACATGGCTACTTGGTTGTCCGTGTGGATGAGGACTGTCTTGTAGCTGAGCAGGGTGTGGAAGACTGAGAGCTAGAAAAATTGCTCTGAGCTCTAAGAGGTTGATATGTAGAGATGTCTCCTGTGAAGACCAGATGCCTTGAGTGGAGAGATCTTGAAGATGAGCTCCCCAACCTCTTGGAGAGACATCTGTTGTAAGGGTTGCTTGGGGTAACACCTGTTGAAAGGGGGACCCTAGCAACAGATTTTGAGTGGACTTCCACCACTGGAGAGAGCAAAACAGGTGACTAGAGGTTGCTATTTTGTCTGACAGGCACCCTGATGCCTGAGTCCATTGGGTGGACAGAGTCCATTGAGCTGCCCTCATGTGAAGGTGAGCGTAAGGAACCACATGCACAGTGGATGCCATGTGGCCTAACAGTTGTAACATTTCTCGAGCAGTTAAATGGGACTTTAACTGAATTTGTGAGGCTAACTGCACCAAGCGTAGGCAACGGGTCTGGGGAAGATAGGTCCTTGCAGTTGTGGTATCCAGCAAGGCCCCTATGAACTCTAATGACTGAGTAGGGGGCGAGATGGGATTTTGGGATGTTTATTACAAGTCCCAGATACTGAAGGATACGCCTTGTGCAGGTTAGAGAAGTCTGGGCCTCTGACTGGGATGGAGCTCGGATGAGCCAGTCGTCCAGATATGGGAATATGAATATCCCTAGAGTGCGTAGAAATGCAGCTACTACTGACATGCATTTTGTGAACACCCTTGGTGCAGAGGCCAGACCGAAAGGAAGCACTCTGTATTGGTAGTGCTTCCTTTGATAAAGGAACCGAAGGAACCTTCTGTGTGTTGGATGGATGAGGACATGGGTGTACGCATCCTTGAGGTCTAGACAGCAAAGCCAATCCTGACTCTGAAGGTATGGAAGGAGAGTACTGAGAGAAATCTTGAATTTCTCCTTGCATAGAAACTTGTTCAATTCTCTGAGATCTAATATGGGTCTGTAGACCCCTGTTTTCTTTGGGATAAGAAAGTAGGGGGAGTAGAACCCTGAGCCCTGTTGAAGAAGGGGTACTTCTTCTATGCCCCTTGGGCAAGAAAGGTAGCAATCTCCTGACCCAGGAGGTCGAGGAGAGATGTCTGAGAATTGAACTGTCTCACCATGGTGTGAGGAGGAAGGTTTAAGAAATGAAGCTTGTACCCCTCCCTTATGATGGAGAGGGTCCATTGCTCTGCTGTGATTTGTTCCCACCTGGGAGCAAAGTAAGCCAACCTTCCTGGAATGGTGAGAGGCTCTGGATGTTCTAGAGCCAGAAAGGCTAAGCTCTCTAGTTGTAAGTCAAAGGCCCTGAGGAGGCTGAGGCTGTTGGGCCGTAGAAGTCCTAGCAGCCTTAGGCTTGGCCTGTTTCAATTGTTGCTGTCTCTTTGTAGCAAAACGACCTGCAGAAGATGACTGCTGACCATAAGCAGAATAATATTTCCCTTTTTTGGGAAAAAAACCCTTTTTGAATAACCTTTTCTTAAAAGGAGCAGAAGTAGGCTTTGAAAGTCTATCTAAAGCAGAATTTTCAGCATCCATCTGGGTGGCCTTTGCTTGCCAATCTTTGCCAAAAAGGTTTGCACCTGTACAAGGAAGGTTTCCTAGTCCATCTTGAACCCAGGGTTCCAAATCAGAAGCTTGTAACCAAGCAACTCTGCGTGCACCTATGCCAATAGCCGAGGCTCTGCTGGCACCTTCAAAAGAGTAAAAGGCTGCACGGTTGGAAAACTTGGAAACATCCTGGGCATGTTTGAGCCAGGTGAGGAACTCTTCCCTTTTATCTTCTGAAATGAAAGGAGAGAAAGTTTGCAGGTGATCTGTAACTTTTTAGAAACATCCCCATATAGAGACTATAGGAGTTGATTCTGGCAACAAGCATACTGGCATGGAAAATTCTCCTGCCAAAGGCATCTAAGGTTCTGCATTCTCTTCCTGGAGGAGCAGAAGAGTGCCTTTTTGTACTCTTTATCTTCTTCATAGCAGACTGGTGAGGAAGCTGAGTCTTATGGAAGCCAGGACAAGGAGGAACACGATACACGGTGTCCAACCGGCGAGAATGAGGGGAAGTGGTGAGAGGAGTCTCCCATATGCCCAACATGTGATCATAAAGAATCTCATGTATTGGTAAAGTGGCTGCCTCTTATCTAATTTTTTGGCTCTAGGCTCTGTTTCAGGGGCCACTGAGATGGAAAGGCCCCTGGCCACTTCCCTAATGAAGTCTTGAAAAGACAAGTCTTCTGGAGGAGACATTCACATTTTTTGGAGAAGAGGGCGCCTGAGGATGGATCACCGATGCTTCGACAGAGACCTCTGATTCATCAGAGTCTTCAAAGGAATCGAAGTATCGCCTGTCTGGATGCTCCTGCAGAGCCCGATACGCGTACCGGGTGGTATCGACATCGGGAGTGATCGGTACCGATTCGGTACCGATGGGTATCACAGAACAGTGTACCGCTGCAGTCGACACCGAAGTCGATGTCGATGCAATCGGTACCGGAACCGATATCGGTACCGGTGCCGGAGTCGGTACTGGCAACGGAGTGTGTTGCGGTACCAAAGGCGTCGCAGCTTGTATGAATGCCGTGATGGCACGCTGCATGGTCAGGATATTCTGATCCATCGACGCAACCAACATCTGGATGTCGGTACCAGTGGGAACCACCGGTACCCCAGAACATGGCAACAGGTGATCGGTCGAGGCCGAGCCATCAATGTCAACCTGTGACCCCATAGATAAAGCACAGTTACTTACCTGTAACAGGTGATCTCTGGGAACAGCAGGAATAAGTCTTCACATATGGGGACTCCCTAGCTGTAGATGCCAGGGGAAGATCCCATAAAATGCATGTCCGTGGAACAGGACTGCACTTCCCACACATGTATCTCTGGCATCCCATGAGGGATGGTGGGTAGGAGTTGAGAAGAGAGGAGCTGTAGGAAAAACAGCTAACCTAAGGACTACAGGAGAGGAGTCCTTGGTATATATGATAATTACCATTAAAAATATTGGATGAGCAATCACAATATGGACCTTACCTACTGGATTGCAGGAAGTAGGGAGGCTGATGGAGTCTACTGGAGATTCAGTAGAGGAATCCTCAAGGTGACCTCACGGCAGTGAAAGTGAAGGTCCAAATCTGGAATTGGCAGGTGACCCATGTGTCAAATGGGGTAGTATAAAAACGGCAGGTCTTCAGTGGAAAGCTTTAAGAGAAAAAGCTGAAAACATTTAGCTACAGAGTCATTAACATTTAGGAGTAAAAGAGGAAGACTGACCGATTTGGACAACTAGATCAGTCCTGGAGGGAAGAAGGGGTTTGGGAAAAAACCCGTATTCCCAAGGAGGACAGATGTGTGAAGGGCTGAAACTTCAGAACTATTGAAGATCTACGCTGTCTTTCCTAGCTGGTGAGAGATAGGAAGATATCGAAGCATGGTGCTTCAGGGATAGCGAGACCTAGAGTAAAGTGGAAGCTGTCAGCAGCACAGTAGTGGTTGTGTGCATAATACCCCCGACATACTGAGGGACAGTATGAAAATATGCAAGCCCATTGCCTGGAATCTCTAGGAAGGTAAAAACCATTATAGCATAGACAGTTAGGAAGATAAGTATGTAAAAACATATCTACTTATAAGGGAGCATTTCGACAGATACACACACCCCCACACCCACATATATACACACACACACACACACACACATACACACATACATATAGGGATATAGATAGATGTGCAGAAATATATATATATATGGGCATAACCTATGCACACACAGCTCACAGACATATGTATCTATAGAAGTATATAGAGACATATACATACATGAATATGTATGTCTGAAGATACATGTCTGCAACTAAGCAGATAGAGATATGCCCATAAGAACATTCACATGGGAGATGTGAAGGAGAAAGATTCATCTAATAGCAAGAAGGTGGAACCTACTTGAAAAGATATATAGAGAATCTAATCCTCTGGGCTAAGATGGTGCAGGAATGTTATTCAGTGCATTAACCAGGATGGTTGCGTGAAAAAACAGAGGATAATATCAGTCTCTAAATAGCAAGTTCTGAGTCTCGTTCTGACATGGTAAATGGACAGAAAAACGCATAGGAGGAGATACCAGGATGACCCACTGGAGGGACACAAGGGATATCATGCGTTACTAGTAGAACATGTGCTGTCCATAAGGAGTAGGATACCCTGAGGACAAGCTGCAAGGAAAAAAGGGCATATTCCTGCAAGATTGAAAAACTGTGTGGATATTCACGCAGAAAAGGCTTATATCCTGTATTATAACAGGAGGCAACAGGGTGTGGGGAACCCTCACAGTCATGGAAAATGACTGATAAGCCTTTTCTACCATATAGAATAGTCAGAGACAAAACCCTATGCTCTCTAGCAAGGGCCCATAGTAAAAAGCTTCTCTGAAGATTGCAGAGAGCATTATGCAGGAGAATTAGGAGATAAAACTGACTGTAGGTCAGCTGTGCTGCCAAATCCCAGAAAGTGGAGATGGCAAGAAAAGAAGATAATGTGAGAAGCCTGAAGTGATTAGGATTATCCAAGATAGATGAAGCACTATGGCTAGACAGAAAGTAGTGGAAGACAGACTGGAAACTTGTGGGAAAGTACCAGTAGTTCAATCACTAGAACTCCTGCATGGGCAGCTGCTGAAAGAGACAGCAGAGAGAATCTTCCTGTGTAAAACAAAGGGAACAGACAAAAGGAGAAGAGAAATTCCTGTCCATGTCTGATTCAAGGGAAAAAACTACACTGGAATGAAAGCATGTTGGGACAGAAAAGTATCATAGGATAGTTGTTAATTTCTCTTCTTGGTAGGAAGAAGAGGAGAATCTGTGACCCATAGACATGAATATGTAGAGCTTTGAAAGAAAAAACAGTGAACAAACTTCTGCTAAGAAGTTAACTGTAGGTTGCAAACTTCAGGAACCTATGGTTGCTGGGTTTGTTTAGCCTGGCTAGAGTTTGGCTTCTTCAGATCAGGACGAGGTGTCCCCTGCTTGGGAACATCTGGATGATGGGCAGGAGAAGAGTGAAACCTTCTTTTCCTAGGAAAAGAAGGTTTGGTAGGACATTTCCTACCCACTGGGGAAGGAGAAGGCTTAGGATGGCCCCCAGGAACAGGGAAGTCAGTGGAGCAATGAGCAACCTGACGTAAAGCCTCTCTATTGAAGAGATTTTCTCCAGTACAAGGAGAATTACCCAGTCTTTGTTGTGCCCATCTGCTCAGGTCTGAAGCCTGGAGCCAGGCTCTACGTCGCGCTCCTATGGCTATAGCAGAGATTCTGCTAACAGACTCAAGAGTCTAGAGAAGCACGAGAAAGAAACCAAGAGATATTCTGGCTATGACTAAGTAGTAAGGAATAGTCTGCAGTCTTGGGCTCTGATAGAAAAGGAGTCAAAGAAGATAATTTCTTTGTGACCTCCTGGAGAGAGAGACTCATATAGAAAATATAAGAGATAATCCTTGTTGCCAGCATAGATGTTTGGAAGGGTTGACGTCCAAAGGCATCAAGTGCTCTGGATGCACGACCTGGCGGATAAGAAGAATGCTTTTTCTTGCTTTTCACCTTCCTCATTGCTAATTCCACTACAATGGAATGATGGGGAAGTTGAATCTTTTGAAACCCTGGAGAGGGGGGCACCTGATACAGAACATCAGTTACTGTAGAAGGTGAGGAAACCCTTAAAAGATGTTTCCCATATTCTTAGAAGAAGATCCTGCAAAGAATGATGTAAAGGAAGCATTATATTTTCCTTTTATGCAGGAGAGCCTTGAGTAGGGTCACAGCCAGGGATAGGAATAGCAAGGAATGTTGCTATGACAAGGAGAAATTTCTGAAAAGAAGGATCTCCAATAGGAACCATCCCTGGATAGGATAAAGTTGAAGCAGCAGCCTGGGCACCAGAAGATGTAGTGGTCTGGTGCAGAAAAAGACCCCCACTAGATGGATACTGGTACTGGCAGTCACGAATTGAGACAGTCAGTACTGCATCGTCCATGCCAGGTATCGACTCCAAACTAGGTATAGAGAGGAGCGATGGAGAAAAAAGCATGGAAGTGGTTGGTCCCGATGTAACTGCAGGAACCGACATAGATACAGATACCGGTAGCTGTGCCGGAATCAGAGGCGAGAACGCCATCGAAGCAGTCATCGGAGGCTGCTCAATCGGTACCGAGGCAACCAGAAACCCTTGGTGAATATCCTCAGTACTGTGATTCTGGAATCCATAAGGGTCGGTTCCGGGACGCGTCGGTACCCGGTCTTCTAGACTAGATATCGATTCCAGACTTGGCATCGAAGGGAGCGAGTCTATCGATGCATGCCTAGAGGGGACCGATGTCGGTGGTGGTATCGGTGATGCTGTCGATATTGGAAAGGCAATCTGGGACGTATCGATCGGTCCCGAAGGTACCGAGGACACCAGATGACGATCCCTGGTGAAGAGTGGATCACTCAACACCGGTGCCGATGCCGGGGTATCGGTACCGCTCGAAGCGGATGCCACCACAGAGCATGGCTCAGGTATGTCCTGTGAGGGGTGAGCCCCAGGAACAACCCGAAACCCCTGAAAGGCTTTGGAGACCGAAGACTCCCGCCGGGGTTTTGAAGCCAATAGGGTCTCGAGGGCAAGGCCGGAGCCGTCATCATGCTTGGCATGGGACCTACCACTCAAGGATTGGCTAGTCTTAACAGACTGTTTGTGGGTTACCTGATCCTGTAGAGAAGAAATGGTCGGCGCCCTGACACTGGAAGGGAACTCGGTACTGAGGGAAACTCGAAATGGAAAATCTCTTCTCATAAGATTGTAGCCAAATGGCTCCGGAGGGAAAGGGTCAGGACCCAAACAGGTTAGACACCAGTTATTGGAGTCTAAAAAGAAAACTATTTCCACAGTTAAGGCACTTCTTAGGAGAAGAAGGCTCCATGATGGAGAGGCCTTACAGGCCCAAAAATTGAAGACAGAAACTGAGGGAAAACTCTCCCTGAGTTTGAGAAAAAGAAAAGAAAAACACCCACTGGCGGTACCGGTGGAGGCGGGAAAAGCAGCCGCGACCACAAGAAAACAAAGAATTAAAGAATGAAAAAAGACATTTTCTACGGTGACAGGAGTACATCCTGTCGGCTCCACGGAAAAACGAAAACTGAGGAGAGACAGTTGGAAATGCGGGAAGGCAGCACGCAAGCGCTGAGGGATGCTCCCAAAAGCTTTCTGATTGGACGCTGGGGAGCGTTCCCGCGCAGGCTCCGTCGGTACCGACGTACCCATATGTGAAGACTCATTCCTGCTTGTTCCTGGAGATAGCTTTGGAAGCCGGAGCCTCCCGCCGGGGTAATTTTGCCGGTACGGATTCCTCAAGAGCAAGCCCGGAGGCATCTCGATACTTAGAGGGAGATTTACCCTTCGAGGACCGGCTGGACTTAAGTTTGGTTACCTGAGATCCATGTGAGGAAGCAGCAGCCCTGGAAGACCTCGATGCCACCGAAGCTGCATCAGAGGGAAACAGGGTACTGAGCTTGGCTGCTCGATTCTGTAGACCTCTTTTAGACATCATGGAACAGGACTCACAATCCGTAATGGAGTGGTCAGGACCTAAACATTTTAGACACCATTCATGGGTGTCAGTGACAGAAATAGTGCCGCTGCACTTCGTGCATTTTTTAAACCCAGAGGCGGGCTTTTCCATGAGGAAAAATTTCCTAGGCCTAAGGCCAAAGAAGAAAATGCACTGAAGTGAGAAAAACAGTAGGTTTTTTTTTTTTTTTTAGAATAAAGAAAGAAAAGACTGGTGGTACCGGTCCAGCGTCGAGAAGGCAGACGCACAACCAAAGAAATAAAATAAAATAAAGAAATTCTTCAGCGGTGAGGGGAACACGACCTGCTGGCTCCGCGGAAAAGAAGAACTGGAGAAAGGCGGTTGGGAAAGGCGGGAAGGCAGCGTGCAGGTGCTGTGGGATGCTCCCAAAAGCTTTCCTTTTGGATGCTGGGGAGCGTTCCCGCGCAGGCTCTGTCGGTACCGACGATACCCATATGTGAAGACTCATTCCTGCTTGTTCCTGGAGATGCCGTGAGCTTCTCAATATCCTATGTCAAAGCTAAGACAACCAAAGCAATTGTTATGTTTTTGGTCTGTAGTTCATCACCACAACCAAAGCCAATACCTACATGTTTTGAGAGTAGCAAAATCTCCTTTGGCCGTCACTTACAAACCTCCTAAGTGGAATGTGGGTCAAACGAGGACCAGGAAAGGTTCCATCATTCTATTTTATAAAAGAAGCTACCTCTGACCTTATACCTAAAGAGATTATCTCATATGGCATGCCAATGATATTTTCCTCCATGTTGCAAGATGTTTGAAGCTACAATAGCCATAGCATAAGCTCTCAAAAGGTCAATCTGACCATGTGTATCCATATGTCATCCCCTTGCCTTCTAGTTATCTGAGCTTGACAGACTTGTCTTCACGGAGAAGAGCTTCAGACTATCTTAGGTAAAGTAATTCACCTATATTTGCTCATGAAGAGCTGGTAGGCAAACATGTAGGAAGACAAGATAGCTTTCTGAAATATTTTTCTCCAAAGAGAATCCAAAATCTGAACTTCTCTCCCCAGGGAGACTGAAGTGTATCTTGGAACTTTTGGCTCTCTGGAAAGTAGAGTCAACTATCAGAGTGGCAAGGAAACTTCTTGAATTCAGAACCTTCTGGATTCTATACTGCTTTCTTATTAACCCAGTACACAACAAGGTAGGCGGTCCCACCTTCTCATCCTATGTCTCAGAATTTTGTCAACAGGTATAGTGTCATGTCTTCTTTGGTGGGGCTGAGGTACTGAAGGATATCCAACATTTCTACCTTGGGTTGCTCCTCTCTTTCCAACTTAAATGGAGGAGACCTTTTCCTTTCCTGTGGAGAAGAGGAGTTCAAGGGGAAGCCAGTTGAACCCTCTTCTGCAGAGAACTCTACTGGCTCATAAGTCAAACCTAAGGAGTGCTGACTGGCCCCCCCAAAAAAAGCTCCAGAGAAGAAGTCTGTGTCTGCTTAGAAGTTAAGGCCTCAGTGAGGGTAGCCCTTGATTGAAAGTGTCTAGACCTCAACATCAATCAATGCCTCCATAAAGTTTCCTCCCTCAATTCATTTGAGATAAACACCGTGCACCTGACATCAACTCTGAGACACTTTAAGACCTCTGCATCAAATCATCACAGGCAGGGAATGGGTTCTGAGAACAGAATGCAAGATCCTCTGTGCACACTGATGATATTGAAGCTGATATACCGTGGCAAGCGAGTTATCAAGTAAATTGCTCAGTCTTCTTGTTCAGCTCCTCCATGACTTACAATTCTAAGGTTGAAGAAGAATGTTAAGTGAAGCTATATCCTCAAGTCACTTGAGATGTATTGGTGGCCGAACTTCAGAGGCTATTGCGTCTTTTCTGATATCAAGGAGGAGTGACCTCCATTCAGGGGCATTTAGAGAATATGGGAGCAGTGAGTGCACCGAAGCTTTCAACATTATGCTCTGATGAAAGCTGCTATTGATGCTTCTTAGCCTCTGCTCAATGCATGACATTGATAACCTTTTGTATTGAAGACAACTATAGATCATCTTTCTCCTTTGGATGGGTATTGGTCGATGTCCAATCATGATGGTTTCCAATCAATGACAGATCGAGGGAGACTGATGTTTGATGTCTATGCATCCAAGCATCCAGTGCAGCTCTTGGATCCTGCGGGACCAATGTCTCCAATGCAGATGACGTCAAACTAAATTAAAAAAGCATCAAAGGTTATTTTCTGTTCTTCAAAGACACCAATTCCCTTCAATCATCTGAAAACACAAACCACATTGTGCAGAGTTTATGATCGAGCCCAGTTATGAGCACCTACTCTGGATATGGACTTACAGCACTAGTCACATTTTGTAAAGCTGCTGTGGTCCTTTTTTGGGTACATGTCACTGAAAAATACAACAGCGAAATCTAACAATTTTCAAAAACAGAAAGCCTGGCCGGGATGCCAGGCAGCAAAACGAAGGTATATAGAAAGTTGAAAGAGAACACTTTTAAAGTGGACAAAAAAAATGAACAAAAGTAACAGACCCAAATGTGTGACAGACAGAAGCAAAAAAAAAAGTAAAGAGTTAATAAGAAAGACTGACGAAGTATGTCCTCTTGATTCCACAGAAAAATAAGAATTGGGGAGGCCTGCACAATGACAGCACAGAAGTATGGCACATGCTCAGTGATGCTCTAAAATCTTTTAGAAATGTACTAAGAAGCTTTTTTCATGTGCCAGGCTTTGTCAGATGATATCATCCATCTGAGGACTTGGAGAAAGGCAATTTACAGGAGATCCTTGAAGAGTAGGTTGCAGTGGTCTAAAGTGGGAGGTGATGAGGAAGGAAAAGAATTTTGTTAGCATACCCTGAGAGGAGATGGGTCTTAGCAACATTGAACATTGATTGAAATTACACTTACCTGGTAATTGTAGTTCCTGGAGGGACTCCAGTTCAGTCCTCCACCTCTGGGTTGTGCACCTCCTCCTGCAGCTTGGAGACTGGGCATGTCAAATTCATGACATCACTGGATGTAGTCTGCTGGTCTCTCCCCTCAGCCCCAGTGAACTACTGACAAAGCACACTCAACAGAGCAACAAATAAGTACCTATTATATCAATTACAACTTTAATAACTATGAACCAAATGAACATTAAACTTTCCTTCTGGGAAGAAGAAATATGTGTCTTGTACCTTTTTCTTTCTGCCTCACTTAGAACCATAGGCAAGCAAAAAAGAGAAGAAACAGACGAAAACAGAGAAAAAATCTAAACAAACCGGATCCCCTTCCACATCATACATACCTGTAGATTCATACTCCTTTCTACTGATGCTCGCCTGCCAATGAAATCACCCCGGGTGGGAATGAACTGGAGTCCCTCCAGGAACTACAATTACCAGGTAAGTGTAATTTCGATTTCCTTATCGGTCCTCCAGTTCAGTCCTCCACCTCTGGGATGTAACAGAGCAGTACTCATTGGGGGGGGGGGGACCCTTCCAACCGGCTTACAACACCGCCGAACCAAAACAGGCGTCCCTTGCTGCTAACACATCAAGCCGGTAGTGCTTACTGAGAGTATGAAAAGACAACCATGTAGTCGCTCTACAGATGTCCCCAGGCAGGACCAAGCTATGTTCTGCCCAAGAGGCTGCTTGCGCTCTGGTAGAGTGCACTCATAATCCCAAGTGAATCACACGCCCCTGCACCAGATATGTGGACTAAATCGCCTCTCTAATCCACCTAGAAATGGACGCCTTTACCGCTGCTTCACCTTTGCGGAGACCTCCAAACACAAAAAAGATGATAAGATTTGCGAAAAGGTTCAGAGACTTTCAAATACCGCTGCAAAACTCGTTTTAAATCCAGAAGGCGCAAGCTATGATCCGCTGCATTTTCATCCCCAGAGCTCAGAACGGGGAACGAAACTGTTTGATTTAGGTGAAACAGTGAAACCATCTTTGGCAAAAAGGATGGTACTGGCCATAACACCACCTTTTCTCTGAAAAAGCCAGAAATGGTTCCCTACATGACAGCGCCTGCAACTCTGAAATTCGCCTCAAACAAATAGCTACTAAAAACACTGTTTTTAAAGTTAAATCCTTGACGGTCACTTGGTGTAATGGCTCAAAAGGCTCTTTAACTAACGCTGCTAAATTCAAATTGAGATCCCAAGGAGGCACGAAAATTCTACGAGCAGGCTGCAGCCGGGTCACTGCTTTAAGGAACCGCAACACATCTGCATGCAAACCTAATGGCACCCCCTGAACCTTGCCTCTATAGCAAGCTAGCGCTACTAACTGCACTCTCAAGGAAGTGGCTGCCAAGCCTTTATCAAAACCATCCTGTAGGAAAGCTTAACACCAATGGTACGGACACTGTAGCCGCGCAAACTTGTCGCCTTGAACACCAATCCTCAAAAACATGCCATATGCGAACATATGTCAGCGAGGTCGACTTCTTCCGTGCTCGAAGCAATGTTGCGATCACCGCTCCAGAGTATCCTTTTTTCCTTTAACCTCGCTCTTTCAATGGCCAAATCGTAAGCGAGAACCAATTCACCTGAGGCATTCGAAGCGGACCCTGGCGTAGCAGGTCCTCTGAGACCAGTAGGCCCCAAGGCTCCCTGTCGAGAAGCCATAACCCCACCAAAGAAGGTAACCACATGTTACATCTAGAGCTTTGTCATCACGCCTACTTGTAGATATTTTATGTAAATAGTTCACCCATGTTATCCAAGTTTGTACACCTGTTCTCTGTAAAACCGAACAGCCTGTTGTTCTGGTCCTTTTGTTTTAATGTAAACGGCGCTGATGTCGAATAGTGCAGTATATAAGAAATTGTAATAAATAAAATAAAATAAATAAATATGAGATCGGCGTACCACAGTCGTCTTGGCCAGTCCGGAGCCACCAGTAGCACTCTCCCGCGATGAGCTTCGATATGCTGAACCACCCGGCCACTCAGTGCCCACGGCGGAAAGACAGAAGACCTGACGACGGCCAAGGTTGCATCAGGGTGTCGAGCCCTTCTGACATCCTCTCCTGATGTCTGCTGAAGAAGCGACTTGCTTTTGCTGACTGAAAAGTCGCCATGAGATCCATGATAGGTGGGCCCCATCTGCGGACTATAAGAGCAAACACTTCCCGATGCAGTTCCCATTCTCCGGCATCCACTTGGACCCTGCTGAGAAAATCAACTGTCACATTGTCCTTCCCTGCAATGTGTGCTGCCGAAATCGCTGGAAGACGTTCTCCACCCAAGAAAACAGCGTCTCCATTTCTTCTTCCATGGCTGCACTTCCCGTGCCGCCTTGCCGATTGATGTAGGCCACTATCGTAGAATTGTCCAATAGCACTCTCACTGCGCGACCTGTTACCGCAGCCTCGAATGTTTGAAGCGCCAAATAAACCGCTCTCAACTCCAGCCGACTGACTGACCAAGTTCACTCTTGAATGGACCACGTGCCTTGCGTGAAACGTTCTCCGCAATGAGCACCCCATCCCATGAGACTCGCCTCCGTTAACAGCAGGAGTCATTCCGGCTGCTCCAGAGGCATCCCTGCCTTGAACGCCCCGGGGAGCAACCACCACCGCAAGGCCTGCCTGACCTGGAGTGGATAGGGAAGACGTTTGTTCAACGAGTCGGACTGATGAGACCAGCGACGAAGTAGCGCTCTCTGCAAGGGTCTCATATGAAACCTGGCCCATGGCATGGCTTCCGATGTCACCGCCATCGTTCCAAGAACCCGAAGGTAATCCCACACAGACGGCGCCTGTATGGAGCAGAACTTGTGAACCAGTTGTCATAAAACTAGAACCCAACGATTTGGGAGAAACACAGCCCCTTTCCGAGTGTCGAACCGAACTCCCAGGTACTCGAGATCCTGGGATGGCACTAAGCAGCTCTTGGCTGAATTGACCACCCAGCCCAAGTCCTGTAGAAACTTCACTACCTTGTCTGTTACCTTTACACTCTCTGCTTTTGATTCTGCTCGAATCAACCAATCGTAGAGATAAGGATGAACCAGAATCCCTTCCTTCTGCAACGCTGCCGCCACTACCACCATAATCTTGGTGAAAGTCCGCAGTACCGTTGCAACCCCGAATGGTAGAGCTTGGAATTGATAATGCCCCTATGAGAGGGCAAAGCGTAGAAACCCCCGATGGGCCGCTCGAATTGGAATGTGCAGATACGCTTCCGTGATATCTAGGGAGGTTAAATACTCTCCCTTGCGCACCGCTACAATGACGGACCTTAACGTTTCCATCCAGAAATGTGGTACCCGTAAACATCGATTCACTCCTTTCAGATTCAATATAGGTCGTAGAGATCCGTCCTTTTTTGGGACCATGAAATAAATTGAGTATCGACCCACACCGTAGTCTGACAACGGAACCGGCACGATTGCTCCCATTTGCAAAAAACGATCTAGTGTATTGCGGATTGCCCGAGCTTTTTGTTGACACCTTTGCGGGGAGACATCAAAGGAGTCCTGACCTGGACTTGAAAATTCTAGCGCGTAACCCTCGCAAATTATCTCCAAGACCCACTGGTCTGACGTTATCCGGGTCTAGGCAGAAAGGAACCCCGAAGCCTCCCGCCTATGGGTTGACTTCCTACTGGGACCCGCCAGCTTTCATTGGGGCTTTCGAGTAGTCACGGTAGAAGTCGCTGCGAAACCTCTATTTGCTTCTCGAAACCCATGAAACCCCTGGACTCACGAAGCAAATCTCCCTCTGGAAACCACCCAGACGAGAAGTACGGAATCTTTTAAAATCTCTAAAGGGACCCCGAAAGGCTGGTGAAGACTTCCCCTGCTTAGGCTTATCATCCGGGAGTCTACCCCCTTTAGACTCCCCCAAATCCTTAACCAGCTTGTTGAGATCTTCTCCAAACAGCTTCCCTTAAAAGGGAAGCTTGCTGAGCCGTGATTTAGATGAGCCATTCGCCGCCCAATTCCGTAGCCAGAGAGCTCTGTGTGCGGAAACCAAGGAAGCTATACTATTAGCTAGCGCTCTGATCAAGTTGTAATGCACATCCGCCAAATATGCAGACCCTGATTCCAACCAATCCATCTCTCTTATACCCTCTTGATCAAGCTGAGACTGCCGCAAGCGCCGAGACCATCAAAGGCATGCTCTTGCCACCCAAGCTCCGCATATGGAGGCCTGCAGTGACAACGCATCTCCCTCAAAGGACTGTTTTAACAAACTATCTACCTTCCTATCCTGCGTATCCTTAAATGCCGCACTACCTTCCACCGGAATAGTGGTCTTCTTGGTGACTGCTGACACAGCGGCATCAATCCGCGGGGAACAGAGCCTTTCTTTGTCCTTGTCCACTAAAGGATAGAGTCTGTTCATAGTTCTGACTCCTCTGAGACCGGACTCCAGTTGGTCCCACTCTTCCTGTATCATCCGGTCAACTACTCGGTGAACGGGAAACACGACCTGTGCTTGCCTCACCGCTTGAATGATAGGGTCTTCTACAGCCTCCTCCTCAGTTGACTGTTCTGTAGCCAGATTCAACGTCTGGAGGGATTCAGTAATAAGTGCCATCAGTTCGTCCTTCTGGAACACTCAAATGATTTTCGCCTGATCCTCAGGCTCCGGGATTTCACCTTCTTCCAAGTCCTCCATCTCAGCGTCAGGATCAGACTCAGCCTCCCCCGGTTCATGCCACTCTACCTCTGAGGGCAACTGCTCACGAGGCCTTGATCTTTTTGGGGGTCCTGGCAAAATGCTGCCTTTTTTCGTGAGCCCGGGCTGCTGCGACGAACTAGACAAAGACAAGGGCGCTGGTAATTTTCCCCGACGCTGCAAACAGAACGCCTGATGCATTATTAGCACAAAGTCTGGACAGAAATCTCCAAGCTGCGGCCCGGACCCCAAGCTAGGTAGCATAGATATTGGCACGACAGCAGCTTCCTGACCGCCCCCTGCAGTAGAAGCTAATGGAGTCCCATTTTCAGGGCCCCTCGTCGCTTCTTGGGGTTCTGGAACCACCTTAACCTCTATCTGCTGCTCCATACTGGTAGAAACTACCGTGCAAGCCCTGCAGACACCTGAATCCGTGGCTGAAGCCCTGAGAGTGCCGCAGACTACACACACTGAGGGCGTGATGTCATCCTTCAGGCACCTCCACCCCCGTTGGACAAAGGAAAGGCTTTGTTTGTTTTTTTGAAACAGTTCAGAAAAGGAAGAAAGCAAAAAGAAATAAAAGAAATAAAAGAAAAGCAACCCCCCGCTGGCAGTGTTTTTTTTTTTTTTTTAAGCAAAATCCCACGATTCTAGGAAACAGAAGCAGAATTCATCAATTGACTCCCAGAGGTCCTAAAAATAAATTAGTCTTTGAAAGGAGACCCCTAAAGACCAGAAAGCCCCCTATTTATCCACAGTAAAGTAAATGAGAAAGCAAAATCACCTCAAGAGCACAGGCCACACGGTGAGCATGCTCTGAAAATGGCCACCGCATGCAGCCGCTAGAAAAAGAGCGCCAAAAGCGCCGCGAGGGACAGTGGCATGGCTGCAGCCTGCTCTCCGCCTGGCGGACCAGATCGCTGCCCCAAATCAAGTTTATTTTAAAACTTACTTCTCTTCGACAGGGCTCCAGCCCCGCTCAATGCAGACATGAGCGGAGCGCCGCCGGGCGAGCCTCCTGTCACTGCACTGGTAAGAATAGCAAAATTGCGGCCGTCCACCGAGCCGAGTGATCCCTGGCTCTGCCAAAGAGCTCTCCTCTGTTCCGTCAAGGAGGAGAGATCTGAGAAATGACACTGACAGCCCCAGCAGTGAGAGAGAGGCACAGAGAAACCGGCACCAGGAAAGTTTTAGTTTTATTCTTAAAGTGGCAGTAACCCAATAAAGCAAATTAAATTTAAAGGAAAACAAATTAAAACCCAATTTTTTTTTTTAAAAAAGGGAGATTTAAAGGGGACTAAACTATCGTAAAGCTACACTATTGCTCCTTATCTGTTCCTCAAGTGAGCCCATCAACTAGGTTCACAACATCCTCCTGCTGCATGGAGACTGGACAAACCGGGGCTTGATGGGAGAGACCAGCAGTCTTCATCCAGTGATATCATGAATTTGACATGCCCAGTCTCCAAGCTGCAGGAGGAGGTGCACAACCCAGAGGTGGAGGACTGAACTGGAAGACCGATAAGGAATTAAGTATTATCAGTATTTTGAATATTTATAAAGGAAGAAAGAGGGGCATCAAAGATGATCCCAAGATTATAAGCAAAGGGAACAAAAAGCAAATGTAAACTTGATTGTACCCATGGATTGTAAAGAGTAGTTACTCACCTGTAACAGGTGTTCTCCAGGAGCAGCAGGAATCAGTCCTCACATATGGGTGACGTCGGCGCCGGATCCCTCGTGCGGAGCATTTCCCTAGCTTTCAAGGAAAGCCTTTGGGAATGCAGCGTGAATGCGCGGTCCCCCTCCCGCCCAAGGGTGCCATCTTGCTCAGTCTGATGACATAGCCTCTCCCACTTTCTCAGTAAGATTACTAGGACTTGTGTTGTCATGATACCTTTTATATAATCATGTTTGTAATAAGTTAACCTTATGTTACCCAAGTTTATATACCTGTTTGCTGTAAACACGGAATAGCCTGTTATTCTGTTGATGTTGTTGTATGTGAACCTCGCTGATACCAAATAGCGCGGTATATAAAAGATTGTAATAAATAAATAAATAGCTAAAAGACAGCACAAAATCAAAATGAAGTATATGACTGCAACTCCAGGGGAGGAGGGAGGGTCGAGAGGACTGATTCCTGCTGCTCCTGGAGAACACCTGTTACAGCAGGAATCAGTCCTCCCTTCCTGCTTGGTCCTGGAGAAAGAGTCATAAGAACATAAGATATGCCATACTGGGTCAGACCAAGGTCCATCAAGCCCAGTATTCTGTTTCCAACAGTGGCCAATCTAGGTCATATGTACCTAGCAGTTTCTCCAAGAGTCAGTCCTCACATATGGGAATCCCCAGCTCTAGGCTACCAGGAACCCCAAGCTGAAAAAAATGGCTCCCTCTCAAGAGCCTCAGCATTCATGATAAGAATATCCTCTGAGAATGCCCCCGTACGGTAGCCCAACACAAGGACCGGAGGGCAGGAGTTTCCTAAACCTCAAAGACATTATGGAGTACCGCCTGTCCGAAAGCACTGTCCCTTTGGGACTCTCTCTCCAGGCAGTAATGGGCTGCAAAAGTCTGGCTTGAAGACCAAGTTGTGGCCTGGCAGATGTCTGCCAACGGAACAGAGCAGAGATGAGCTACTGACGCGTCCTTTGCCCTGACACGATGGGCTGTAACTCGACCCTGCAAGGGGAGGTCGGCTGCCTTATATGCCCAGGCAATACAATCTGCTACCCAAGTGGAAAATGTACGCTTGGAGACAGATACCCCATCTTATTAGGGTCAAAGGAGACACAGAGCTGAGTAGCCCTTCAATGCCCGCGCATACGTTCTATGTAAAAAGACAACGTCCTCTTACAGTCCAGGGTATGCAAGACTGTTTCAGCCCGGCTGGTATGCGGCCTGGGAAAAAAGGTCGGAAGAACCACCTCCTGGTTGCGGTGGAAAGAGGAGACCATTTTTGGAAGGAACTTGGGATGGGTCCATAGAACCACCCTGTTCCTATAGAACCATGTGTACGGTCTATCAGAAACCAGAGCTTGTAGTTCACTCACACGTCTGGCCGAGGTAAGAGCGGAAGCGCAAAGGGCAAGTAGCCATCGGCTCAAACGATGGGCAAGTAAGTTGCTGCAAGACCATGTTCAAATCCCACTCAGTCGCCAGTGGACGAACTGAAGGCTTGAGTAGAAGCAGACCTCTGAGAAATCGGGACACCAAGGGGTGAACCGACAAAGCCCTTCCACCGGTGAGTGGTGCGCTGACAAAGCACTGAGGTGGACCCAAACAGAGTTAGACTTAAGGATTAGTTCTGACAGGTGAAGTAGATACTGCAGTACTACTGGCACAAGGCAAGAAAAAGGATCTTCATTGTGCTGAGCACACCATACCGTAAACCTACGCCACTTGAAGGCATAGGACTTTCTGGTGGACTGCCTCCTAGAGGCCAAGACCACCTCCTCAACCTCCTTAGGTAGACGTAAAGGAGCTAGCACTATCCTTTCAGCAGCCAGGCCATCAAATTAGGGACCTGAGATTGGGGTGCAGAAGAGAACCTTGCTCCTGAGACAGGAGATCGTGTTGCAACCCCAGAGGGAACGGAGTTTCCACCGTCAACTGCAACAGAAGTGGAAACCACGGCTGCCTCAGCCATCTGGGGGCTACCAGAATCACCGAGGCCTTGTCCAGGAGAATCTTGAACAGAGTTCGGGCCACCAGGGGCGTGGGAGGAAATGCATACAGGAGGCCCGTAGACCAAGAGATCAGAAAAGCATCTGCTACCATCCGCAGGGGATGCGGCTGTCTGGAGCAGAACCTGGGCAGCTGACGGTTCAGTGGACTGGCAAAGAGATCGATGGATGGAAGTACCCAGCGGAGGAAGATCTGCTGGGCCACTAGTGGATTCAACTGCCATTCATGAGGCTGGAGAATCCTGCTTAGCTTATCTGCCAGGAAATTCTCCTGACCAGGTAGGTAAACTGCTTTGAGAAACATACCCTGTTTGACTGCAAAGAAGCAGAGATCCAGTGCCTCCTGACATAGGAGCTTGGATCCTGTGCCCCCTTGTTTGTTCACGTAGAACACGGCCACCTGATTGTCCGTCTGAACTAGGACAGACTGGCGAGAGAGGGCATGAGAAAATGTTTGCAGAGCTAAGCGGATTGCTCGCAGCTCCAAAAGGAGGAGACCACAGGCCTTGAGTGCACATTCCCTGGCCATGTGCACCCCAGCCCTTTAAGGAAGCATCGGTCGTCAACACCCTTGTGTGTGTTGGCGTCTGAAAAGGTACCCCCCTGAGAAGGTTTGGGAGATGTAGCCACCACTGTAAGGAGTCCAAAAGTGCTTTGGACACCGCTACTGTCTCGGAGGTCACCTGTGGCCTGTGTCCACCGAGCTCTGAGGCACAATTGAGCAGCCCCCATGTGCAGACGGTCATTGGGAGTCACATGTACAGTGGATGCCATGTGGCCCAGGAGCCACAGGTAGTGCCTGGCGGGAACATGAGAACTGCTTTGGAACTGGTTGGCCATGTCCATCAGTCTGTGGGCCCTGTCCTCGGGCAAGTAGACTCTTGCCTGAAGGGTGTCTAATCTTGCCCCTATAAACTCTAGATTCTGAGAGGGGAGCAAAGTGGACTTTGCATAGTTTATGACAAAGCCCAGATGCTAAAGAAGAGAGACAGTGCGAAGAGTGGCTTGTCGGACCTCCTGGAGTGACAGGCCCCTGATGAGCCAGTCGTCCAGGTATGGGAAGACAAAAATTCCCTGATTACTAAGATAAGCTGCCACCACCGCCAGGCATTTGGTGAAAACCCTGGGGGCAAAGGTTAGGCCAAAGGGAAGTACCCTGTACTGAAAATGGGTCCTCCCACCACAAATCTGAGATATTGTCTTTGGTCTGGATGAATGAGGATGCGAGTATAAGCATCCTTTAGGTCTAAGGAGCATAGCCAGTCTCCCTGCTGGAGGTAGAGCAGCAGTATCCCAAGGGTAAGCATCTTGAACTTTTCCCTCTCCAGAAACTTGTTTAGGTTTCGCAAGTCTAGGATAGACCGGAGGCCTCCTGTCCTTTTAGGTACCAGGAAGTACCTGGAGTAGAAGCCTTGCCCTTCCAGGTGGTGAGGCACCAATTCCACCACCTGTTCCTTTAGAAGACTTGCCAACTCCTGAAGGAGGAGGTTCCTGTGTAGAGGGAGTCATGGAGGCTCCCCTGGAAAGTAGGAGGGGGGTAGCTCGTGGAAGTGGAGCATGTAGCCCTTTTGGACTATGCTCAGTACCCAGGTATCCCCTGTGATGGCTGACCACCTGTAGGCGTACAGGTTCAGCCGACCTCCTGTGCTGAGTGGACCCACTGGCGGAGAAGAGGCTATGCTGTGGGAGTCAAACCCCCACTCCCTGCTGTGCAGGAGCCAGAGCTGGCGGCTTGGGGGTCTTCTGCCTACGGGGACCATGCCCCTGCCCCTTGGCCTGTTGGCCCTGTGGGGGAGCTGGAGAGGCCTGATAGTGAGGGTAGGATTTGTAGGCAGCACCCTTCCTTGGGAAAAAGGGCTTCTTTCCTGAGCCTTTTTTTTTTTTTTTAAGAAGGGGCAGAAGTCTTTCTGGACAGCCTTGTCCTGGTGAGAGTCTCAGTCTCGATTTCTGCAGCCTTTTCAGTCATGGGCTTATCGAATAGGTTGTCACCTCAGCAGGGGACATCGACCAACTTGTCCTGTGCCCATGACTCCAGGTCCGATGACTGTAGCCAGGCCTGACGGCATGCACCGATGCCAGCTGCGGCTACCCGGGCCGAAGCCTTGAAGCCATCATAGGTTGCTTGAGAGATAAACTTCAAGCACTCTCGGATCCCCGTCGACAAGGCCTTGAACCTCTGCAAGGGTTCCTCGGAGAGGCCAGCTGAGAACCCGGCAATCTCCTTTGCCAGGTCTCGTAGGTAGATAGCATAGAGCCTTGGAAGCACTTTCTACCGAGGGCATCCAGGTTCTGGGCCTCCCAGCTGGGGGGCACAAAGGAGTGCATTTCTGACTCTTCAGGTGGTGCATGGCCGATTCCACAACCATGGAATTGCGCGGCAGCTGCGCCTTTTGGAACCCAGGGCTCTTACGGACTCGATAAATGGAATCGACCCATTTGTGAAGAACAGGCGCCGAGGCCGGTGCCTCCCACATACAGAAGAGCCGCCGTTCCAGCATCGGAGGAACTGGTACAGTAAAGGCTTCCTTCGGAGGAAAATCATACTGGAGGGCATCGAGCTCCTCCTCAGCGTCCGCAGGGAATGCCAAAGCCTTGGCCATATCCCTTACAAAGTCCGAGAACGAGTTATCCTCCGGGGGGGGGGGGGGGGGGACCTTCTCCGAAGCTCAGACTCAAAGGGACGCACTGGGTCCGGAGACTCCTTGTCCTCTGTATCCCACGCCAACTCCTTCGAGCTGAAGTCGAGTGGCTCCAGCCGTGTGGGCCTCGGTGCCACCCGCCCCAATGCCGAGGGCACCAGCGTCGATGACCTCGGCCCCGCACAGGAAGTCGAGGAGGACTGTGACCGAGGATCGGCTTGGCTCGGCCTCCGGGGTCAACTTAGACGTCGAGGTCCCGGTGGTCGGGGCAGATGCACCGGTCAGACCGGCGATCAGCACCTACTGCTGCTCCATGAAGGCAGCCAAGCTGTTCCCCAAGGCCATCAGCCTGAGTCCAAGCTCAGGAGACTCAGCGGCCCCTGACTCGGACCCCGACGGCATTGGGCCCGACGTCGGTTCTCCCGGAGAGTCCACGAGGACAACAGAACTTATGTGACTCGGGGACTCCGGCTCCATGTGAGGTAGTTTGGACTGCCTCTCCGGCTCCGAGAGCCCGGGTTGGTGGTCAGGGCTACGCGACCTGGCCCTCGAGGACCCAGGGGCCTCCACCAATGCCGCCCTTACAAGCTCCTTCTTCCTTTTATGCTCCCGGTTGGGAGACCCCCTCTCAGAGGAACCACAACAGCGGTCGGGATCAGACTCCCGAGATGTCGAGGTCTCTGACGAAGTCCGGGCCCAGCCAGACGCAGACTCTGAGAAAATTCTTTTACGTTGATGCTGATGGCTCCGAAGTGCCTTCGACAATATTTTGCCGCATGGGCCACAGACTAGAGGGTCATGGTCGAGACCAAGGCATCAGAGGCAGCAGTCATGGGTGTCGGTGAGAGACATAAGTTTCTTGCACCGATCACATTTTTTGAACCCGCTGGCAGCCATCGGGGGAAAAGGGCCCCTGCAAGGTCAAAAGACCGGGCTGCCAGTGAAAATAACAAAAAAAGTGCGAACGCTAGTCACGAAGTACAAAAAATGAAAAAAGAAATTCTGGACTCGATACCGGTGTACCTAGCCCAGGCGGGAAGGGGAATCGACGTTGAACCGGATAAGAAAAAAGCGAAAATCGCAGAAAAAAAAAATCTACTTTTCCCGGGTGACACGAACTCACGTTCGTTGGACTCCGCAGAAAAAGAAAGACTGAGCAAGATGGCACCCTTGGACAGGAAGGGGACTGCGCATTCGCGCTGCATTCCCAAAGGCTTTCCTTAAAAGCTGGGGAAATGCTCCGCACGAGGGCTCCGTCGGCACCCATACGTGAGGACTGACTTACTGCTTGGTCCTGGAGAAACTGCCTTATTGTAGCCTTTATAAAAGGCAGCAGACCAAAGCTTTGAATAAAGATAGAAAGTCCAGGGATCTTAGGAGATGACTCCTTTGATTTAAACAGTGTCATGATATCCCTTGGGGATCAGGTTTTGGATAAAGCAGTTACTCACCTTAACAGGTGTTCTCCGTGAACAGCAGGAGTAATGTCGGCGCTGGAGCCCATGCAGAATCATCTCCCCAGCCTTCCAAGAAAGCCTTTGAGAGATGCACCATGCATGCATAGTCCACTTCCTGACAAAGGATGCCATCTTGCCTCAGTCTAATGACATAGCTTAGATGACAAAAATATCCGGCAGAGAACCAGCACTTGGGTAGCCTGAACACAGATGGGTTGGAGGGCAGGAGTTGACTACATCCCAAAAAGGTTACGGAGTATGGCCTGGCCAAAGGCGCTGTCCGGTTAGGACTCCCTCTCCAGGCAATAGTGAGCTGCGAAGGTATGGACTGAAGTCCAGGTGGCAGCCCAACAAATTTCCATCATGGGGACGGAACACAGATTGGCCACGGAAGTAGCCATGGCCCCAACATGGTGGTGAGACTCTCTGGTCCAGTGGTATCCCCACTTGCTTACAGGAAAGAGTAATGCAGTCTACCACCCAAGTGGACAGAATTTATTTAATCACTGGGAGCCCAAGATGTCTGGGGTCATAGGATACAAAAAGCTGTGGAGTTTTGTGGTGGCCATGAGTCCGTTGCAGGTAGGAGGACAGGGCTATCTTGTAATCCAGAGTGTGGAGAACAGTCTCCGCCCTTCTGGCATGAGGGCTGGGAAAGAAGGTGGGGCATACCACCTCCTGGTTGAGAAGGAATGGGGTAACCACCTTCGGCAGAAACCTGGGGTGTATGTGGAGGCACTGCCATCAGAAACATGTTAATATGATAAAAGACCACATGGCCTATCTAGTCTGTCCTTCCATATCAACCACTACAACATTCCCCTTTTTTCCTTTATAGAACCTCTGTGTTTGTCCCATGCTTCTTTGAATTTAGATACTGTCCTCATCTCTACCACCTCCACTGGAAGGCTATGCCATGGATCCACCACTCTTTCCGTAAAGAAATATTTCCACATATCACTCCTGAATCTATCCTCTTTCACCGTCATCCCACGTGCCCTTGTAGCAGAGCTTGCTTTCAATCGAAAGAGGCTCTCCTCCTGTGCATTTATGCCACGGAGGTATTTAAATGTCTCAATCATATCATCTCTATCCCACCTTTCCTCTAAGGGGTACATATTAAGATCCTTAAGTCTGTCCTCATATGTTTTATAATGGAGACCACTAACCATTTTAGTAGCCACCCAACAGCCCGTTTATATCCTTTTGAAGGTGTGGTCTGCAGAATTGCACACAATACTCCAAATGAGGTTGCACGAAAGACTTATACAGAGGCACTATATCCTCCTTTCTTCTGCTGGCCATTCCTCTCCCTACCTTCTAGATCTTGTCATCGCCTTTTCTACCTGTTTAGCTACTTTAAGATCACTAGACCCAATCACGCCTAGGTCCCGCTCTTCTTTAGTGGACAAAAGTACTTCACCCCCATACTATATTGCTGCCTTGGCTTGCTGCAGCCCAAATGCATGACCTTGCATTTTTTAACATTAAATCTCAGCTGCCAAATTCTAGACCATTCTTCAAGCTTAGCTAGATCTCTCCTCATGTTATCTATACCTTCTTGGGTGTCTACTCTATTGCAGATTTTGGTATCATCCACAAAGAGGCAAACCTTACCCGACAACCCTTCCGCTATATCATTAACAAAGATGTTAAAAAGAATAGGATCACGGACAGATCCCTGGGGCACACCACTGGTAACCTCCTTTTTCTCAGAGTGAGCTGCATTTTACCTGTACTCTGTCGCCTCCCACTCAACCAATTTCTAACCCAAGCAGAAACTTTAGGGTCAATTCCTAGGGTGCTCAGTTTGTTTATAAGGCGCCTGTGAAAAACGGTGTCAAAGGCTTTACTGAAATCTAAATACACCACATTTAGGACTCTCCCTCGGTCCAACTCCCTGGTCACCCAGTCAAAGAAATCAATCAGATCTGTCTGACAAGACCTGCCTCTGGTGAATCCATGCTGCCTCTGATACTGTAATCCGCTGTACTCCAGAAACCTCACTATTTTCTCTTTCAGCAGCGCTTCCAATAATTTACTCACCATCGAAGTTAAACTAACTGGCCTGTAGTTTTCAACATAAGAACTTAAGATATGCAATACTGGGTCAGACCAAGGTCCATCAAGCCCAATATCCTGCTTCTAACAGTGGCCAATCTAGGTCATAAGTACCTACAGTAATAGTTTCTCTAAAAGACACAGGTTCCACAATGCTTGTATTGGGGTCAAGCAGTGATATCCTGGGTCCCTTTTAATAATTTATTTATTTAAAAGGATTTATATACTACTTTGTCCTGAAATCAAAGCTGTTTACACTTCAAACAATCAAAGATCAGAGTCAGTAGGGGTAGGCATGCAGTGTTAACACAGGAGAGTAGTTGTGGGAGAGAAGGCAATGATTTCTTGGTGAGATATATACAGGATGAGCTATGTACAATTAGTTATATACAGCTATATACAGGATGAGCTATGTACAATTAGTATATACAGGGATGGAGGAGGGGGATGGAAGGGGGTGGGTTTATGGACCTTTCCTCCAGGAACTTGTCCAAACCCTTCTTAAACCCAGCTACACTAACAGCTTTTACTACATCCTCCGGTAACAAATTCCAGAGTTTGATTACACATTGAGTGAAAAAATATTTTCTCTTATTAGTCTAAAATAGGTTACCCTGTAGTTTCATTGCATGTCCCCTAGTCTTTTTATATTCTAATGATGTAAACAATCAATCTACATTTACCTGCTCCACTCCATTCATTAATTTATAGACCTTTATCATATCTCCCCTCAGCCGTCTCTTTTTCAGGTTGAAAAGCCCTAACCTTTTTAGCCTTTCTTCATAGGAGTATCCTTCCATCCCCTTTACCATTTGGGTGGCTCTTCTCTGGATCTTTTCTAATAGCGATATATCCTTTTTAAGATACGGTGACCAGAATTGCACACGATATTCTTCAAGGTGCGGTCACACCATGGAATGATACAGAGGCATTATAATATCCTTTGTTTTATTTTCCATTCCTTTCCTTATACCACCTAGCATTCTATTTGCTCTCTTGGCTGCCGCTGCACACTGGGACGAGGGTTTTAACATGTTATCCACAATGACACCTGAACCTTTTTCCTGACTTTCTGCTTGTTCATCGAGAATGCAGAGCAGGCTATTAAAAGGAACTGCTGCAATAAAAAGGCCATCAACTTCTGCACTGCCTCGGGTAAAGGCTATGAAAAACTGCCTCTCTGCCTTTGTGAAGTGGCCGCTGAGGACGACTCCTTACTGCTCCACTCAAAATTACCCAACTAGCAATGCAATGTACAAGGCCTGTTGTGAGAGCTCCTTCCTGCCAATGCATCAGTGTTGCCCTCCAGACTTCAGTTGTGCCCCAGCGCTCACCAATGCAACTCATAGCATGAATAAGATCTCTTCCCTGCTGCTTTATTTCTTCTGTTTTTTTCCAAGAACCAAAGAGAAGAGTACCACTTAGAGCAGGCAGCCTTCCTGCAGAAGGGAGGATTAGTCTGTGCAGGGAAAGGGAGAGGAACCTGAACTCCTTCAGGTATCTCCCAAATATGAGGACTGTCCCGAAGTAGGCACAGGGACCCCTTGTGCCTGGAGCACTGCTTATCTGGGCACTCTGTTATCTGACTGGTCCCCAGGAGCCTCTAACTAAAGCTTCCAGTACTGCTGCATGGAATACCCATCTACCATCTGCTGGAGACAGAATATTGAGAAGCTGGGAGCTGCATAGTGCCCTATAAGGAGCTAACCTCACAAGTTTCTGGTCTCCATCTGCTGGCAGGTGGGTATAACCCACGTGTCTGGACTGGTGGGATGATAAGGAAACGATTAACCATGGAAACAAATCTCTAAACTTAGTTACTGGCCTACAAAGCATGCCATTCAGAAACACTTTTCCAACACATGAAAAATGATGAGAAAATAACTTTCACCTTTCTACATCCAATTCTTCCTGTAAAGAGACAGTAATTTAAAGGTCACCAGCTCATATAGCTAGCAGCTTCCATTTATAGCCGTCATTAAGCACACACACTACCAGGATCAGCTAGCTCATCTCTGTATCAGAGAAAACTAATCATGCCCTTTTATATGAAATGAAAACAGAAGAAGAGGAAATGATAGGTTTCTAGTTTTATTTAAGTGCATAATTTAAAAAAATATAGTCTTACGTATTTGGAAAGGTGTTCCATGTAATTGTTTAGTCGCTCTTGTCTGAAACGAACGTAGTTTACGACACCACTCAAGATCATCAGGGTCCGCTCTGCTTCTGAAAGTGAAAGTATGCTAGTGACCAGTGGTATACTTATATAGATTACTGCTAAAGCAAAGGATTTATGGAAAAAACCACTTAAGTTGCAGTTTACAATTAGACCAGTGCTTCTCAAACCTTTTGGCTCCACGGGGTCCGAGTGTCTGGAAGCAGCGTGTGTGTGTAAATGTGAGGAATACAATAAGTCTCCCCTCCAACCCATTCCTAATCTGTGTCAACCTCTCTCCTTCCCAGGCCCAGTATTTCCTCGGTCTGCCTAGCCCCAACCTTAATTTTCAGACTCAGTCATTGCATCCTCCCATGTCCAGCATCTCTTATTTATTTAATGTCTCTTCTATACCATGCTCTTTAAAAATCAGTGCGGTTTACAGGTAACATATGTGCAGTGCAGGCAAGCCTACACTGGACTTGCAATAAACAGGGGATTAACAGGGTTAACAGGGTAACTATGTACAAGACAACTTGCTGTCATAAGTTGTGAGGACAGCTCGACACTATTACACATTGGCTCAACTATATGCATGCTGTCATATGTCATGAGGACAGCTCGAATATTTACACATTGTCTCAGCCATATACATGGTGACAGGGCAGGGGAATATACCTCTACCCGTCGAGGGGACCGGGGTCTAGTGGGCTGGGCTGCAGACTCGTGGAGGGGCTGCGTTGGGGCATCACCTGGGTCCTGAGTGTGACTGACTGTGGGTTGTCATCAGGTTTGGTGTAGTGCTGGAGGAACAGATAGTGCTTCAATGCCTTCCTAAACGGAGTGAGGTCATTGATAGCCCGGATGGCAGGGCGTTCCAGCATGTGGGTGCATATAACGCGAAAGCTGTTTCTAGTTGCCTGTGAGCATTTTGTGATCACCTTCGGGAGTTTCAGAGTATTGAGGGCAGCAGATCTCCTTACTCTGTTGGGGGGGGGGGGGGTCTGTATGAGGTCTGTGAGTGAGGTGGAGGCGCATTTGTTGATGGCTTTGTAGGTCATCATTAGAATCATAAAGGAGATCCTGCAGTGGACCGGGAGCCAATTTATATTTATATATTCTTTTATATACCGCGCTATTCTGCATCAGTGCGGTTTACATTGAACAAACTGAAATTACATTGAACAGGGTATTATAACTTGGAGATAACTATTTTACAGGGAACATGGGCTATGGAGGGTTAAGTGGCTTGCCCAAGACCACAAGGAGCACCTGTGGGACTAGAAACCCCAGTCCTTCCAGCCCAAGGTTGCCCAATGCAGGTGTTTCATGATTGGGGTTATATGTTCCCTCCTGGAGGCTCCGTGCAGGATTCTGGCAGCCGCATTCATTGCCAGTTGCAGAGGATTCAGCGTGTTTTTTGGGAGACCGTGTAGTATGGCATTCGCATAGTCGAAATGTGGAATTACTAGTGCTTGGTAGATTGTCCGAAAGTCTTCTGGCTCTAGCAGTTGTCGCAGGTGGCGAAGCGTCTGAATTTTGTTATAGATCGCCTTGACCATGTTGCTTATTTGGGCTTTCATATTGAACTGTTGATCCAGCGTGACCCCTAGATATCTCTTCTCTCTCACCTCCCCAGTAAACCCCCCTCCCCCATGTCCAGCATTCTCCTCTATCTCCCTTGGTCTCCACCTCCCCCATGTCTAGCATCTCCTTAGTCTCCCTGCCCTATACCACCCCAACATCAGGGATCTCCCTGCCATACAACTTATTCTATCCCACATCTGATACAGGAACGCGTTCACCTCTATGGCTCTACCAGCCCTCCCTGTCCCACCCCCTTTGACACATTTGTCCTGTCAGAGGGGGTGAGACAGGGATGGCAGGGTCTTAAAGGCACACATGCGTCTCTATTGGAAAGGCCCCACAGCAGTACTATCTTTGATTACTGGCTGTGGTGGGGACAAACGTTGAATTTGAAGTGAGGTGGCGGTGGCTGTTCTGCGAGTGATCGCCTTTCTTCCTGTTGCCTCTGCTCTGCCTGAATGCCCTGAGCACAGTGTGCAATCGGGACTCCAAATGAGGATTGTGACCCAGTTTGAGAACTTCTGAATTAGAACATTAAGAGACTCTTTCCAGCTTAATATCCTTGTCCTGAAGTTTGCACCTTTCTAAGGAATTCTTATAGAATCTAGCAATTACATTAAGATTGGACCCTTTAATTAAAGTATATTAATGGCAACCTTCAAAGTTTCCCATGAATAAATAGTTTACTCACAGGAAAAGCCCCAGTGAAAATTACCCACTCTTTTCCCCCTTACAGGTAGAAATACCCACACTTGTAGCTCAAATGACAAAGCAGATTTTAAAACAAAGGAAATTGAAAATATTGAGCTGCTAGATCTCAGGAAAGCAGCAGGATCCTTGCTTTCAAGACCACTGTCATCACAGTCCATAAGTACCTGTTCAAAGTCAAAGTTTTTATCAAGCTTCATAGACAAAACAGCAGAAAGATCAAGACAAAATGGACGAGACATTATTATTAATGTCTTTTATATACTGCTCTCTTTAAAATCAGTGCGGTTTAGAGTTAACTCAGATTTGTACAGTGCAGACAGAATCTGCACTGTACTTACAATGAACAGGTAAATACACTTGGGACAACTGGAGTAACTACGTACAGGCTGGGCAATCTGATCGCCGGGACGCAGCATTGACCAGACCCACTTGGCAGCCATTTACAGGTAGGGTAACTGCCTACAGGCCAAGCAATCGGTCACAAATACCATGCTAGCCGGCTCAGAATGGCAAATATATACACAAGCATATCTGGTTGAGATTATTCAATAGTCTGAGAATAGTGCTGCAGGAAGAGATGTTGCTTCAGGGCTTTCCTAAATTGGGCAAGGTCAATGATGGACCGGATGGTGGAGGGGAGGGCGTTCCAACATGTAGGTGCATAGAACACCTTGTTGCTTGAGAGCATTTCGTGATGGTGTTTGAGACTATCAGTGTGTTGGCCGCACAAGACCTTTTGGCTCTGTTGGGAGGGGTGGGGAGAACGAGATCCGTAAGGGAGGTGGAGGAGCAGTTGTTGATGGCCTTGAAGGTCATCAGCAGTATTTTGAATAAAAGTCTACTGTAGACCATAAGCCAGTGGAGGTGCGTAAAAAACTGGGGTTACGTGCTCACTCCTGGAGGCTCCATGTAGTATTCTGGCGTTCATTGCACGCTGAAGTGGGTTCAGCGTGTTCTTCGGGAGTCCATGTAGGATAGAGTTGGCATAGTCAAAATGGGGGAGTACAAGTGCTTGGTAGATTCTCCGGAAGATATCTGGCTCCAGGAGGGGTCAGAGATGCCGGATTGTCCGTATTTTATGGTAGATTGCCTTGACAGTGTTGTTTATGTGGGCTTTCATGCCTAGTTGTTGGTCTAGAGTGACCCCTAGATAGCGGACCGTGGGCTTGCTTAGGAGCTTGGCACTCCTTACTTTTAGTGAAGCAGGAGGGGTAAATGCTTGGTTCCTGGTAATGAATAGGGCTTTCGTTTTGTTAAAGTTTATTCTAAGGTTTTAGGTGTGGAGCCAGTCCGTGACAGTGTCAAAGCAGGTTCTTAGGGGTGAAAAGTCTGGCTGGTCGGTTGAGAATGGCATGTAGAGCAGGACGTCGTCGGCGTAGACAAGGCAGGCAATGTTGAAAGAGCGGATGAGTGAGCAGATGGACTGCATGTATATATTGAAAAGAAAGGCAGAGAGCGAGGAACCCTGTGGCATGCCCCGTTTCTGTTGGAATGGATCGGAGGTCATGGAGCCGGTTCGAACACAGAAACATGATGACAGAAAAAGACCACATGGCCTATCTAGTCTGTCCTTCCATAACAACAACTACAACAGTCCACTTTTTACCTTTAGAGATCCTTTGTGTTGGTCCCATGCTTTTTTGAATTCAGTTACTGTCCTCATCTCTACCACCTCCACAGGGAGACTATTCCATGGATCCACTACTCTTTCTGTAAAGAAATATTTCCGCATATCACTCCTGAATCTATCTCCCTTCACCCTCATCCCATGTCCCCTCGTAGCAGAACTTGCTTTCAATTGAAAGAGGCTCTCTCCCTGAACATTTATGCCACGGAGGTATTTAAACATCTCAATCATATCACCTCTATCCTGCCTTTCCTCTAAGGTGTACATATTAAGATCCTTAAGTCTGTCCTCATATGCTTTATAATGAAGCCCATTAATCATTTTAGTAGCAACCCTCTGCACAGACTCCGTCCTGTTCACATCCTTTTGAAGGTGCGGTCTCCAGAATTGCACACCATACTCCAAATGAGGTCGCACCAAAGACCTATACAGAGGCATTATCACCTCCTTTTTTCTGCTAGCCATTCCTCTCCGTATGCACCCAAGCATCCTTCTAGCCATCTGTCTGTCAGGTATGACTTGCACCAGCTTAGAGCCGCACCTTGGATTCCCTTCTTCTTGAGGCGAGCCAAGAGTAGTTCATGGTTGACTGAGTCAAATGCTGTAGCAATATCCAAGATGATTAGGTCAAATCCTTGTCTGATGTTATCCAGACCCATGTTTACGGTGCTGAAGAGGGTGTTCAGGAGAGTCTCGACGCCATGTGATTCCCTGAATCCATGCTGGCATCAGTCCAGAGGCATGCTGGTCTCGATGTGGTGCTGAATTTGGCGTTGGACGACCTTTTCAGTTATCTTGGCTAGTAGTGGGATACTTGAGATTGGTCTGTATGAATATACCTTCTGGGGGTCCAGCTTGTTGTTTTTTTTAGAAGAGGCCTGATGGATGTCTGCTTCAGGCTTTATGGGAATGTCCCTGTGGAGAATGATAGGTCCATGACTTTGCACAGGAATGGGCTGAATCCCATGCGCAATGATTTTATCCAGAAAGCCGGGCAGGGGTCCTTTGGGGGTGTGGTAATGTTGATGGCAGAGATGATGTCTTCGACAACTTTCTTGGATGGGGTTGAGAAGGTGGTCAGTGATGTTGGGTGGTGTGTTTCGTGCCCAAGATGGCATGGATCGTGCCCAGGGGTGAGGCTCGTGGTTGTGTTGGTCTGGATTGTTTTGGACTGTAGGTAGTCAGCGAATTCTTGAGGCAGTGGCATGCTTGGTTTAGTAGGGGAAGGTTCTTTTGTTAGGGTCTTCACTAGGTTGAATAGGTCATGTGGTTTGTTTAGGGATCGCTGAAGGAGTTCTGCGTTGTATTGTTTCATCCTCTCCGTGACTGCCTTGCGGTGTCTTTGTAGGTAAGAGGTGTATGTGCCCTGGTCATCGGTGGAGTGTGATTGACGCCATCGTCTCTCAAGCTTCCTTAGGTGAAGGAGTGATGTTCGCAGATCAGGGGAGTACCACGGAGCAGTCTTTCTTCTCCTTGCTGGCTTAGTTACTGGCGGTAGGTGAGCGATGGAGTCCAGGCTATTGTTCCAGGTGGAGATCATTTCCTCGAGGCTGGATGCAGCGAGGTCAAGGAGCGGTAGGGCTCTGTTGAGAATCGCTTCTTTGTCAAAGGGCAGGAATCGTCTAATTGGTGCTGTGGATGCCCCGGCTGTGGAACGGGTGCTTGTGTGGTCAGGGTGCATGGGCATTTGGAATTTAATAAAGCTGTGGTCAGACCATGTGACTGGAGTGATGGATAGGCCGAGGTCCTGGTTTGGGCCTATGGTTGACTGAGGGACGAAGACTAGGTCCAGCTTCTTGCCTTTTGAGTGGGTGGGAGCGTTGATTACTTGTCGGTAACCCAACTCGTCAAGTGCCTTAAGGAAGGCTTTTGGCATAGGCATCTTGGAGGGCCGGTAGGTTGAAATCTCCCATTATCCAGTTTGGAGTACGCGGGTCCTTGGCATTGCAGGCGAGGTCGATTATCGTTGCGAGGTCATCCGGAGATGGAGACGGGGATCTGTAGATCAAGTTGATAGAACTATGCTTATTGGCTATGGTGATTGAGTCGAAGTACGTTGTGCTAGTGGCAGTGATCAGCTGGAATTGGAGCTCTGTTTTGGTGAGGATGAGTGCTCCTCCACCCCGCCGGTCAGTTCTGTGGCAGGTGTGGATTGAGAAGTTAAGAGGGGTGAGCTAGTTGAGGAGGACAGTGTCTGAGCTAGACATCCATGTCTCAGTGACCAGAAGGATGTCCAGGTTATGAGTGGTTATTAGATCGGGAATGACTGGCCACTTCTTGCGAACTGAGCGTGCATTTATGAGGGCACACCTCAGATTGCGAGGGTGTTTGTGCTTCGCTATCTGAGATTTCTTAGTGTGCTGGAGTGAGGCAGAGCATGTGTAGGTGTAGTTCGAGCTATATTTGTAAACAACTGAAATCAATACAGGAAGGAACATTAAAAAATAATCATATATGTAACTATCATATTACAGTATCCCTCATCACATTCTCTCCTAGACAGAGTATGGCACTTCAAAATGATTACACACAAGGATTGGTCATGTATAAAAAAAGGTAGGCAGTTACCTACCTGTAGCAGGCTGAAAACTCACCTCTTCGCTGCTGCTTTTGGATCTTGACTCATCTGATCTCCTTTTTTCTTTTCCTTCCTCCCTTGTTTTATCCCTGCCTACACCTTGTGTTGTCTGTCTTAAATAGATTGTAAGCTCTGATGAGCAGTGACTGTCTCTTACATGTCTGTGCAGTGCTGCGTATGACTTGTAGCGCTATACAACATAAGAACATAAGATATGCCATACTGGGTCAGACCAAGGTCCATCAAGCCCAGTATTCTGTTTCCAACAGTGGCCAATCTAGGTCATACGTACTGCCACGCCGCGTCGTCTACCCAGGCATTTGCCTGACTTCAGATGTGGTGTGGTAATTACTTTCCATAGACTACCCAGTGCAAAGGCTCCTGGGAGTCGTAGTTTTTAAGCGCCTGTAGTTGTAGCTAAATAAAGCTGGAGCCGAGTGAAAAGCAAACAGGTAAATTTTTATTTTTAAGCCTCCCTTGGTGTAGAGAACTTCCAATATGAAGCTTGGCAATATGTGAACAAACATGAAGTAACAAAACATCAGATAAGCAAATCAAAAAGAGCTTTTCTCAGCATAAAAGAAAAATCCTCTTCTTGGCAAACATGGCTTTTTCTTTCAAAATGCTTAAACAGAAATGTTCCTTTCTTCTCCAGGTAAATACAAAAACTCTTCTTAAAGAAATAAAGGTTTTCTTTATACAATACTTTTCAGAGCTTGTTTCCAGTTCCTAATTAGAGCAGGTGAGACTCTCACACCGTTAAGTCTCCCTTAGCACAGCACACTCTAATTAAGTCTTACAGCTCTTAAATGTATTAGGTAATCCAAACACAGTACCTTTTTATAGCATATGAAAACAGGACAGCTCCTTTACTGGACTACTTGAGATAGATCACATTCCATACAGGTTTCTGGCTCAAGCAATGGACTCTGTTCTTCAAACTCCATTTCCTCATGCAAAGAACAGGAGCTGTTTGAAAAGTCATTAGCAAACAGCTGTGCCTCTGCTCGTGGCACAACGTATCTCTGTTTCTCAGCTATTTCCTGGTTCTGCAATAAGGTATGCAATATTTCTAGCACTTTAGCTCTCTCTTGATCAAAGGCTTTTCCACTTGTTGGCTTAGCAAGCAGCCTGTTGAATATTATGTCTTCCTGAGACTTAGCCTTAGAAAAATCAGTTTTACCTTTGAGACGTCCCCTCACACATGGCTCTCTGCTCCCGCTGTAGCCATAGGGATTCAGGATATCTGCCTATCTCCCTTCCAGGAATAAGGCTTCTCATTAGCTTGCTCCTCTGAGAAGGTGGCAACTCTCCCTTCCTCTCCTGGGAAGTGTGAAATGCTAGAATCTCTATTCCTGATAGCTGCACTCCTGGAGCTATCTTCTGCATTCACCTCTGAGTTCCTTTCCGTGCTTCTCTCTGAGCTTTCATCCGATATCAGCTGGGATCTCTCCTCGGATCTTCCCTCTGATCTTTCCCCGGATCTTTTCCTGGCTCTCACCTCTGAACTAACTCTCTCTGGCCTCATGGGTTTATAAACATGTGACTTGCTGCTCTGCTTCCACCCCGCCCCCAGCTGAGTTGCATTAACCCCTTTAGCTAATATGGACCTGGGGCGTGGCTTCTGCCCAGCAAGTTCTGTTACTGTTTTTTTCAAAACTGACTTTGGTTTTCACATGGTTTTCTTTCTTTTTCCCTCTGCCTAGGGGAAACGTCCTGTATTCCCTCTATTTGCATGGGAACCTGACAGTCCTCGCCATCACAGTACCTAGCAGTTTCCCCAAGGGACACAGGTTCCACAATGCTTGTATTGGTTTAAGCATTGATATTCTGGGTCCCTTCTTAATAATGGTTTATGGACCTTTCCTCCAGGAACTTGTCCAAACCTTTTTTAAACCCAGCTACACTAACAGCCTTTACTACATCCTCCGGTAACAAATTCCAGAGTTTGATTACACGTTGAGTGAAAAAATATTTTCTTTTATTAGTCTTAAATAGTTTACCCTGCAGCTTCATTGCATGTCCCCTAGTCTTTCTATATTCTGATAAGGTAAACAATCGATCTACGTTTACCCGTTCCACTCCGTTCATTAATTTATAGACTTCTATCATATCTCCCCTCAGCCGTCTCTTTTCCAGGTTAAAGAGTCCCAACCTTTTTAGCCTTTCTTCATAGGAGTAGCCTTCCATCCCCTTTACCATTTTGGTGTCTCTACTCTGAACCTTTTCTAATAACGCTATATCCTTTTTAAGATACGGCGACCAGAACTGCACACAATATTCAAGGTGCGGTCTCACCATGGAACGCTATAGAGGCATTATAATATCTTTTGTTTTATTTTCCATTCCTTTCCTTATCATACCTAGCATTCTATTTGCTCTCTTGGCCGCTGCTGCACACTGGGCCAAGGGTTTTAACATGGCATCCACAATGACGCCTAAATCTTTTTCCTGGGTGGTGGTCCCTAATGTGGAACCTTGCATCGTGTAACCATAGTTTGGGTTGTTCTTCCCTAGGTGCATAACCTTGCACTTGTCCACATTAAATTTCATCTGCCATTTTGATGCCCAGTCTCCCAATTTATCAAGATCCTCTTGCAATTTTCCACAATTCTCTTGGGTTTTAACAACGTTAAATAGTTTTGTGTCATCTGCAAATCTGATAACCTCACTTGTTATTCCACTTTCCAGGTCATTTATGAATATGTCAAAAAGCAGCGGACCCAGCACAGATCCCTGGGGTACACCACTATTCACCTTTCTCCAAATGCTCAGTAGTAGTAGTAGCAGCAACAGGTGCTCTCCATGGACAGCTGGAAAAATCTTCTCGTATCGGTGATATCATTCGATGAAGCTCATTCTAGAATCTTTTGGAAGCGGTATCACCTATGTGTGCCTCTTACCGCTAATTACCGCAGCACCATCTTATCAAACATCTATTTAGACAGATTTGTATACCACCTTATCCTACAATCAAAGTGGTCACATCACTTAACATTTAGACAGCACAATTGGGGGTTATATTTAACATGAGGATACTTAACAAATGGAGAGAATACAACTCCGACGGGAGGTAGGAGTGTTTTGTAAGCTCCAATGAGCAGGGACTGTCATACACCTACAGGTACAACATTGTGTATGCCTTTTAGCTCTATACAAATAAAAGAAGTAGGGTTGTGAGGACTTTTGCTGCTGTCCATGGAGAATACCTGCAACAGATAAGTAACTAGAAACATAGAAAAATGATGACAGAAAAAGACCACATGGCCTACCTAGTCTGTCCTTCCATATCAACTACAACAGTCCCCTTTTTACCTTTAGAGATCCTGTGTTTGCCCCACGCTTTTTTGAATTCAGATACTGTCCTCATCTCTACCACCTCCAATGGGAGACTATTCCATGGATCCACCACTCTTTCTGTAAAGAAATATTTCCGCATATCACTCCTGAATCTATCCCCCTTCACCCTCATCCCATGTCCTCCTCGTAGCAGAACTTGCTTTCAATTGAAAGAGGCTCTCCCCCCTGTGCATTTATGCCATGGAGGTATTTAAACGTCTCAATCATATCACCTCTATCCCGCCTTTCCTCTAATGTGTACATATTAAGATCCTTAAGTCTGTCCAAAAATGCTTTATAATAAAGAACACTAACCATTTTAGTAGCCACCCTCTGTACTGACTCCATCCTGTTTATATCCTTTTCAAAGTGTGGTTTCCAGAATTGCACACAATACTCCAAATGAGGCCGCACCAAAGATTTATACAGAGGCACTATCACCTCCTTTTTTCTGCTAGCCATTCCTCTCCGTATGCACCCAAGCATCCTTCCAGCTTTTGCTGTCACCTTTTCTACCTGTCTAGCCACTTTAAGATCATCAGACACAACCACGCCTAGGTCCCGCTCTTCTTTAGTGGACAAAAGTACTTCACCCCCTATACTATATTGCTCCCTTGGATTGCTGCAGCCCAAACGCACGACCTTGCATTTTTTTAACATTAAATCCCAGCTGGCAAATTCTAGACCATTCTTCAAGCTTAGCTAGATCCCTCCTCATGTTATCTACACCTTGCAGATTTTGGAATCATCCGCAAAGAGGCAAACCTTACCCGACAGACCTTCCACTATATCACTAACAAAGATGACAGATCCCTGGGGCACATTACTGATAACTTCCTTCTCCTCAGAGTGAGCTCCATGTACCTGTACCCTTTGTCGCCTCCCACTCAACCAATTTCTACCCAAACAGTAACTTTAGGGTCCATCCCTAGGGTGCTCAGTTTGTTTATAAGTCGCCTGTGAGGAACTGTGTCAAAGGCTTTACTGAAATCTAAATACACCACATATAGGGCTCTCCCTCAGTCCAACTCCCTGGTCACCCAGTCAAAGAAATCAATCAGATTTGTCTGACAAGACCTGCCTCTGGTGAATCCATGCTGCCTCGGATCCTGTAATCCGCTGGACTCCAGAAACCTCACTATTTTCTCTTTCAGCAGCATTTCCAATATTTACTCGCCACCGAAGTTAAAATAACCGGCCTCTAGTTTTCAACCACATCCTTACTTCCGCTTTTGTGTAAAGGCACTACATGAGCCTCTCTCCAGTCCTTTGGCACCACTCCCGATTCCAATGAGACATTGAAAAGGTCAGTCAGTGTTGCTGCTAGAACGTCCCCAAGTTCCCTCAGTATTCTAGGGTGTATCCAATCCGGTCCCATTGCTTTGTCTACTTTAAGTTCAGCTAGTTTCTCACGAACCCACTCTCTAGAAATTGTTCAAGACGCCCCTCGCTTCTGTTCCTGTTTGTGGGTGTTTTCTGAGGTCCTGTTTGACACAGAACAGAAATATTTGTTAAGCAATTCCGCTTTATCTTCATCGGCTTCTACATATTCCTCCCCTTCACCCTTGAGTCTGACAATACCACTTTTTCCCCTTCCCGCCCAAAGGTGCCATCTTGCTCAGTCAGATGACATAGCTAAAAGACAGCACAAAAAACAAAATGAACTATGTACAACTGCAACTCCCAGGGGAGGAGGGAGGATTATGAGGACTGATTCCTGCTGCTCCTGGTGAACACCTGTTACAGGTAACTCCAGGACCAAGCAGGAAGTCAGTCCTCACATATGGGTGACTCCCTAGCTCTGGGCTACCAGGAACCCAGGCTGAAAAATAGAGCTCCCTCTGTGAAGCCTCAGCATCAGGGAAAGAATTTTACTAAGAAGAGATCCCACCGGTAGCCCAACAAGAGGGCTGGAGGGCAGGAGTTGCCTAAACCTCAAAGAGATTCCGGAGTACTGCCTGACCAAAAGCACTGTCCCTACGGGACTCCCTCTCCAGGCAGTAATGGGCTGCAAAAGTCTGGCTTGAGGACCAAGTTGCAGCCCTTGAGATGTCTGCCAACGGTACAGAACGGAGATGAGCTACTGATGAAGCCATTGCCCGGACACGGTGGGCTGTGACTCGACCCTGCAAGGGAAGGTCTGCTGCCCTGTAAGCTCAGGTGATACAGTCCGCCACCCATATGGACAAGGTATGCTTGGAGACCGGCAACCCCAAGTTATTTGGGTCAAAGGAGACGAAGAGCTGAGTAGCCCTTCTATGACCCTTAGTACACTCAATGTAGAAAGACAAGGCCCTTTTAAAGTCCAGGGTATGCAGGACTTCCTCAGCCCGGCTGGCATGGGGCCTAGGGAAGACTGTTGGAAGAACCACCTCCTGACTGAGGTGGAAAGAGGAGACTACCTTTGGGAGGAACTTAGGATAAGTCCTAAGGACTACCCTGTTCCTATAGAAACGAGTGTATGGCCTGTCACAGACCAGGGCTTGAAGTTCACTCACTCATCTGGCCGAGGTCAGTGCCACTAGGAAGAGAGTCTTTCAAGAAAGGAAGCGGAGAGGACACGTAGCCATCGGCTCAAAGGGAGGGCGAGTAAGCTGCTGCAAGACCAAATTCAACTACCACTCAGGGGCTGGTGGACGGAGAGGAGGTTTCAGCAAGAGCAAGCCTCTGAGGAAGCGGGACACCAAGGGATGAACCGATAAAGAATGCCCTTCCACCAGAGAGTGGTGAGCTGCCAGAGCAGAAAGGTGTACTCGAACAGAGTTGGACTTAAGACCCTGATTAGACAAGTGCAGCAGGTACTGAAGCACCACCGGCACAGGACAGGAGAAAGGGTTCTCCTGGCGTTTGTCACACCACAAGGAGAACCGTTTCCACTTAAGGGCATAGGTCTTTCTGGTGGATTGCTTCCTAGAAGCCAAGACCACCTCTTCAACTTCCTGAGGCAGGCCCAGGGAGCCAGCACTACCCTTGCAACCTCCAGGCCATCAAATTGAGAGTTTTGAGATTGGGGTGCAGAAAGGAACCCTGATCCTGAGAAAGAAGGTCGGGTTGCAACCCCAGAGAGAGTGGGATGTCCACCGTCAGCTGTAACAGAAGCGGGAACCAGGGCTGTCTCGGCCATCTGGGGGCTACCAGTATGACTGAGGCCCTGTCCCTTTGAATCTTGAACAAGGTTCGGGCCACCAGGGGCATGGGAGGAAACGCAAAAAGGAGGCCCTGGGACCATGAGATCAGGAAGGCGTCCGCTGCCAGTCTGGTGGGGTGCAGTTGCCTGGAGCAGAACTGAGGCAGCTGCCGGTTCAGGGAACTGGCAAAGAGGTCTATGGATGGAAGTCCCCATTTCAGGAAAATATTCTGAACCAAAGGATGTAGTTGCCATTCGTGTGGTTGCAGAACCCTGCTCAGTCTGTCTGCTAGGAAATTTTCGTGGCCAGGGAGATAGACCGCCCTGAGCAGTATATTGTGTTGAAGAGCAAAAGAGCAGAGGGGGCCTGTGCCTCTCGACAGAGGAGCCTGGACCCCGTGCCCCCTTGTTTGTTCACATAGAACATCGCTACCTGGTTGTCCGTCTGCACCAAGACGGATTGGTGGGCCAGGGTATGAAAGAAGGCCTTGAGGGCTAAGCGTATCGCCCTGAGTTCCAGGAGACTGATTTGCTGTATGGCCACCCATGGAGACCACAGGCCCTGTTTGCACTTGTCCAGACAATGTGCACCCCAGCCCTGCAAGGAGGCATCAGTTGTGAGTACCACAGTGGGAACAGGTACCAGAAAAGGAATCCCCTGTAGCAGGTTGGAAGGGTGTAGCCACCACTGTAGGGAGTTCAGAAAGGGTTTGGACACCCTTACTTTGTCTCTTAGGCTTCCTGTAGCTTGTCTCCACTGAGACCTGAGACACCACTGTGCAGGCCGCATATTCAGGCGAGCATTCGGAGTCACATGTACCGTCGATGACATGTGGCCCAGGAGCCTTAGAGTCTGGCGGAAACCAGTGGATTGTGTAGGAACTGGCTGGCCAAGTCCACCAGCCTTCCCGCTCTGTCTGCTGGCAAGTAGGCCTTCGCCTGCAGGGAGTCTAACCTTGCTCCTATGAACTCTAGGCCCTGGGAGGGGAGCAAAGTGGCGGAAGTTAGGCCAAAGGGCAGTACCCTGTACTGAAAGTGGTTTCCTCCCACCACAAACCTTAGGTACTTTCTGTGGTCTGGATGAATGAGGATGTGAGTGTACGCATCCTTCAGATCAAAGGAGCATAACCAATCTCCCTGCTGGAGGTAGGGCAGCAGTGTTCCAAGAGTAAGCATCTTGAACTTTTCCTTTTTCAAGGACTTGTTGAGATTTCTCAAGTCCAGAATGGGCCAGAGATCTCCAGTTCTCTTTGGCACCAGAAAGTACCTTGAGTAGAAGCCCAGCCACAGGAGGTGGGGAGGTACAGGCTCTACCGCCCTGTCTTGAAGCAGACTTTGCAGTTCCTGGAGAAGGAGTTCCTGATGCAGAGGAGGCCTTGGAGACTCCCCTGGGAAGTAGGAGGGGGGTACTTGGTTGAAATGGAGCAGATAGCCCTTCTGGACTATGCTCAATACCCAAGCATCTTTTGTGATGAGTGGCCACTGGTGGGCAAACAGGGCCAACCAATCTCCCGTGCTGAGGTGGGCCAACAGAGGTGGAGAGGCTATGCAGTGGGAGTCAAAAAACCCCTCCCTGCTGAGTAGGAGCAGGAGCTGGAGGCTTGGGGGCTTTCTGCCTACGGGGCACATTTATTTTATTTATTTTTATTTATTTATTTAGCTGTATTTATATCCCGCTTTTCACCGGGTCAAAGCGGTCAATTGGGAGATACATTTAACATGAGGGGATATGACACACACATACGCTAATACTTACAGGGAACATGGGCAATGGAGGGTTAAGTGGCTTGCCCAAGACCACAAGGAGTGCCTATAGGACTAGAAATCCCAGTCCCTCCGGCCTGAGATTGCTGTCCCCAGGTGGGACTTGAACCCCCGGCCCTCCGGCCCGAAGTACCTTGTCTTAACCACTAGGCCACTCCTCCCTCATGTCCCCGGCCTGAGATTGCTGTCCCCAGGTGGGACTTGAACCCCCGGCCTCCAGCCCGAAGTACCTTGTCCTAACCACTAGGCCTCACTCCTCCCACAGCTGACCTTGGCCTGCTGACCCTGCTGGGGAGCTAGGGAGGCCTGGTAATGAGGGAAAGGTTTGTAGGCAGATGCCTTCATCGGGTAAAAGGTCTTTTTCCCCCGAGCCCTTCTTCTTATGAGAAGGGGCAGAAGTTTTCCTGGACAACCTTGTCCTTGTCTCAGTCTCGAGCTCTGCGGCCTTTTCGGCCATGGGCTTGGCGAAGAGGTTTTCACCCCGGCATGGGACATCGACCAACTTATACTGTACCCATAGCTCGAGGTCCAATGACTGTAGCCATGCCTGGCGTCGAGCACCGATGCCGGCCGCCGCTACGCGGGCCGAAGCCTCAAAGCCATTGTAGGAGTGAATTTGGAGCAATCCCAGACCCCCGAGGACAAGGACTGGAACCTCTGCAAAGGTTCCCCGGAGAGGCCAGCCGAGAACCCGGCTATCTCCTTAGCCAGGTCCCACAAGTACATGCCCATGTTCAGCTGGTAGGCCTGGACACAGCAAGCAAGCATCGAGCCCTGGAAGCACTTTCTGCTGATGGCATCTAGGCTTCGGGCCTCCCTGCCGGGGGGGCACCGCAGAGTGCATCTTCTGGCTCTTCAGACGATGCATGGACGATTCCACAACCATAGAATAGTGTGGCAGCTGCACCTTTTGGAACCCAGGGCTCTTCCGGACTCGATACATGGAATCGATCTGCTTGCTCAAAACCAGCGCCGAGGCCGGTGCCTCCTACATTCGGAAGAGGAGCCGTTCCAGGATCGGAGGAACCGGCACAGTAAAGGCCTTCTTCGGGGGAGAGAGTCATACAGGAGGGCACCGAGCTCCTAAGCTCAAGGCTCCTCCTCGGGATCCACAGGAATATTCAAGGCCTTGGCCATGTCCCTTACGAACTTCGAGAACCGGGTGTCCTCCGGTGGGGACCTACTCGGGGCTCAGACTACGGCGAGTCCGAAGAGACACACCGAGTCCGAAAGGTATCGGGGGACTCCTCGTCCTCTGTCTCCCATGTAGACTCATCCGAGGAAGAGTCGAGGGGCTCCAACCGCGCGGGGTCTACCAACACCCACCCCGACGCCGGGGCCATCGGCGTCGACGCCCTCGGTCCCGAACGGGAAGTCGAGGGAGACCGTGACAGAGACTGGACTCGGGCCTTCATGGCTTCAAGAACCGGCTCTGTCTCCGGGGTCGACTTAGACGTCGACGTCCCGGTGGTCGGAGCAGATGCACCAGTCAGGCTGGCCATCAACACCTGCTGCTGATCCATGAAACTAGACAGTCTGCACTGCAAGGCTGTCAGCCTGAGTCCAAGCTCAGGAGCCACCGACTCGGGCCCTGGCGGCACCGGGCCCGACGTCGGCTCCCTGGAAGGAGAGTCCTCGAGGACAACAGGACTTACGTGCTCGACTGATTCCGGCTCTACATGGGATACCTTAGTTGGCTTCTTCAGTTCCAAAAGCCTGGGGCGGCAGTCAGGGGTTTGAGACCTGGCCTTTGAGGAACCAGAGGCTTCCTCTGACGCCGTCCTCATGAGCTTTCTCTTACTCTTATGCTCCCGACTGGGGGACCCCCTTTCAGAGGAACCCGGGTCAGACTCCCGAGATGTCGAGGCCTCTGACGAAGTCTGGGCTTTTCCGGAGGCAGAGTCAGAAAAAAATCCTCTCCTTCTGATGCTGCCGGCTTCTGAGTACCTTGGTGGACATTTTGCCACATGGGACACAGACCTTGGGATCATGGTCTGGCCTAAGGCAACGCAGGCATCAGTCGTGTGTGTCGGTAAGAGACATGAGCTTCTTACAACGATCACACTTTTTAAAGCCACTGCAGGCCATCGGGGAAAATAGGGCTCCTGCGAGGTCAAAAGACCAATCCTCCAGGGAAAAAGAAAAAAAGAGAGCGAACGCGTGCCACGAAAAATAAAGATCGGGTCGATACCGGCATACCGAACCCAGACGGGAAGGGGAACCGGCGTCAAACCAGAGAAAAATAGTGAAAAATCGCAGAAAATTCAAAACTTTTCCGGGTGACAGGGACAGACGTCCGTTGGACTCCACGGAAAAAGATAGACTGAGCAAGATGGCACCTTTGGGTGGGAAGGGGACCGCAAATACGTGGGTGCATTCCCAAAGGCTTTCTTAGAAAGCTGGGGAAATGCTCCGCATGGGGGCTCCATCGACATCAATGTCAGCCATATGTGAGGACTGACTTCCTGCTTGGTCCTGGAGAAAGTCCAGTATCCTGTTTCCAACAGTGGCCAATCTAGGTCATACGACCTAGCAGTTTCCCCAAAAGAGACAGGTTCCACAATGCTTGTACTGGGTCAAGCATTGATATCCTGGGTCCCTTCTTAATAATGGTTTATGGACCTTTCCTCCAGGAACTTGTCCAAGCCTTTTTTAAACCTAGCTACATTAACAGCCTTTACTACATCCTCCGGTAACAAATTCCAGAGTTTGATTACACGTTGAGTGAAAAAATATTTTCTTTTATTAGTCTTAAATAGTTTCCCTTGCAGCTTCATTGCATGTCCCCTAGTCTTTCTATATTCTAATAACGTAAACAATCGATCTACGTTTACGCGTTCCACTCCGTTCATTAGTTTATAGACTTCTATCATATCTCCCCTCAGTCGTCTCTTTTCCATGTTAAAAAGCCCTAACCTTTTTAGCTTTTCTTCATAGGAGCATCCTTCCATCCCCTTTACCATTTTGGGGTCTCTTCTCTGAACCTTTTTTTTTTTTTTTATGTAATAAATTTTATTGAGCAAAGTGCAAGAACATACATTACAATATCATAAATACAACAATGGAATACATTCGCCATTCCTCTGGAACGTGACTCACCAGTCATCAATTAACAAGGTATGGTAACGAATCAGGTACATTAGACTGTACAACTATCCGGACCCCAAAACCATATCAGTCATCATAAGTCCAAATTGAAAGTCAAACTTGAATTCAAATCCAAACTTAAATCCAAATTCAAATTCAAATCCAAGGTTGAACTAACCCAACCAACCCCCATATATCGAACAACTCTCCCCTCCCGTACCCTCCAAATCAGTGCCAAGGTGGAGAGGGCACTACAATACAGAGTCAAAGAGAGGCCAGTACAAAGGTATAGTGACATACAACAAAACTGTACAAAACATATCAAGTAAATCAGAACAACTTCGTAGAAATCAGAGCAAAACAGTCGTTTGGGAAATAAAACAGGCCACAGCGAACTTCCAGACTATCCCATACTAAAAAAGTAGAAGGGTACCCATAATGCCTACCATAAATAGAGGTAAAGAACAACTCTGCTCCAATAATCCTACCCCCTCGCCCCCCCTCCTCCCCCCTCCCCCACCCTCCAGCTCCCACCACCCCTCCCCCCCAACCCTGTTGACCTATCAACTCCATCCAAGAGAGAAGAAGAAGAAGAAAAAGACGAAGAAAAAGACAAATTAAAAGGAAAGCCAGCCAACCTGAAGTCCAGGTCCCACCACCTGCATCATCCACGTGTTACACCCCTTCAGGTCTCCCATCAAAACCAATCGCAAACCATCATAAGTCCTCTTGAAACACCAAGCTCCAGAGATTCTCTTCTAGGAAAGGACGACCCCGAAGGGAAGCAGTCATTTTTTCCAATCGATACATTTCCCAGCATTTAGTACTCCAACAAAGAAACGTGGATAGCAACGAAGGACGTGTGAAAATCTTTATTGGTCAAATCAGCCAAAGGCCCGACACAGGCCGTGTTTCGGAATTCCCTTCTTCAGGGGCTAAATGGCTAAAGACAAATACACAAATTAAAATAAACAACAAAAATAGTTATTTAAAAACAAAATCAAACTGGCTAAAACCACGGACATCAATGAATGCATACTAAAACAGTTTTAAATATAAAAATAATAACAAATTAAAAACATTTTTCTAATAAACGGATGTATCAATATAAATGTATAAATAAATAAATATAAATATAAATGGTGGAACAAATAAGTACGGCTAACAACAGAACGACACAAAAATGCACCTAAACAGTACAATTGAAAATGAATGAAAGTATATAAATATATATAAGAAAATATAAATTTGATAAACATAAATTTGTAAATAAATAATAAATGTTTCAACAGACAATAAACATTTCATAATATAATCAAAAATTATTATTATTGTATTTAAAAAAACACATATAAATTACATATCTCTGAATCAGTAGACTATATCAATTAACCAAAAAGAACTAAAACAATGTGTGTCTTCAAAAATATACTATAACAAATATGACACCTAGACGATACAATTGATAAAAACATATAAATATATATAAAAGATATATAAATTATATAAATATATTTACATATTTATATAATTTATATATCTTTTATATATATTTATATGTTTTTATCAATTGTATCGTCTAGGTGTCATATTTGTTATAGTATAATTTTTTGATTATATTATGAAATGTTTATTGTCTGTTGAAACATTTATTATTTATTTACAAATTTATGTTTATCAAATTTATATTTTCTTATATATATTTATATACTTTCATTCATTTTCAATTGTACTGTTTAGGTGCATTTTTGTGTCGTTCTGTTGTTAGCCGTACTTATTTGTTCCACCATTTATATTTATATTTATTTATTTATACATTTATATTGATACATCCGTTTATTAGAAAAATGTTTTTAATTTGTTATTATTTTTATATTTAAAACTGTTTTAGTATGCATTCATTGATGTCCGTGGTTTTTAGCCAGTTTGATTTTGTTTTTAAATAACTATTTTTGTTGTTTATTTTAATTTGTGTATTTGTCTTTAGCCATTTAGCCCCTGAAGAAGGGAATTCCGAAACACGGCCTGTGTCGGGCCTTTGGCTGATTTGACCAATAAAGATTTTCACACGTCCTTCGTTGCTATCCACGTTTCTTTGTTGGCCAGCATTTAGTACGCCATTCACGAAGAGAGGGAACTCGGCTACGTTTCCAGAAACGAGCCAACACCGACCGGGCCGCTAACAGAAGCGACTGCACCATTTTTTGGAGAGAGTGCCAAGAAGGGAACTCGGGGCATATCCCTAAACAAACAAGATTCCATCTCAACTGGGAGAGACACCTGCAATGTTACCGCAATATGCCCCGTCACTCTCTTCCAATACCCCAGAATGTACGGGCACGACCACCACATGTGATCAAAAGTACCCCGTCGGCCACACAATCTCCAGCATAGTGGGTCGTCAGCTCTCTTCCAATGAAACAGATCAACCGGCGTAATATTTAATCGATAAAGGAGTCGAAGTTGAGTATGAAGTAACCCCAAGGAGATAGAACAGGAGTGTGTATAAGCATATACGTCCAGCCAAAACTCTGGCTCCTTACCTCTGAACCTTTTCTAATATCGCTATATCCTTTTTAAGATACGGCGACCAGAATTGCACACAATATTCAAGGTGTGGTCTCACCATGGAACGATATAGAGGCATTATAATATCTGTTTTATTTTCCATTCCTTTCCTGATATCTAGCATTCTATTTGCTCTCTTGGCCGCCGCTGCATACTGGGCGGAGGGTTTTAACATGTTATCCACAATGACGCCTAAATCTTTTTCCTGGGTGGTGGTTCCTAATGTGGAACCTTGCATTGTGGAACCATAGTTTGTGCTGTTCTTCCCTAGGTGCATAACTTTGCACTTGTCCACATTAAATTTTATCTGCCATTTTGATGCCCAGTCTTCCAATTTATCAAGATCCTCTTGCAATTTTCCACAATCCTCTTGGGTTTTAACAACTTTAAATAGTTTTGTGTCATCTGCAAATTTGATAACCTCACTTGTTGTTCCACTTTCCAGGTCATTTATGAATATGTCAAAAAGCAGCGTACTCAGCACAGATCCCTGGGGTACACCACTATTCACCTTTCTCCATTGGGAAAATTGGCCATTTAGCCCTACCCTCTGCTTTCTATCTTTTAACCAGTTCCTGATCCACAGTAGTACACTGCCTCCTATCCCATGACTCTTTAGTTTTGCCAAAAGTCTCTGATGAGGGACCATATCAAAGGCTTTCTGAAAGTCCAGATACACTATATCAACCGACTCACCTTTGTCCACCTGTTTATTCACACCTTCAAAAAAACATAACAGATTAGTAAAACAAGATCTTCCCTGTCTAAAGCCATGTTGGCTGTCTCCCATTAGGCCATGACTATCTACATGCTTAGTAATTTTATTCTTTATGATGGTTTCTACCATTTTTCCCGGTACTGATGTCAGGTTCACCGGTCTGTAGTTTCCCGGATCACCCCTGGAACCCTTTTTAAAAATTGGTGTTACATTGGCGATCCTCCAATCTTCAGGTATTAGAGATGATTTTAATGATAGTTCACAGATTACTAATAGCAGGTCTGCAATCTCATATTTCAGTTCTTTAAACACCCTTGGATGTATACCATCCGGCCCAGGTGATTTGCTACTCTTCAGTTTATCTAATAGTTGTAAGACATCTTCCTGATGTATCGATATTTCCTTTAATTCTTCCGCACCTTTAAATACCACTTCAGTCATGGGTAACATCCCTACATCTTCCTCAGTAAAGACCGAAGCAAAGAATTCATTCAGTCTCTCCGCTATCGCCTTGTCGCCTCTTAGTGCCCCTTTAACCCCTCTATCATCTAATGGACCAACTGACTCTCTCACAGGTTTTTTGCTACGAATGTACTTGAAAAGGTCTTTATTTTGCGTTTTTGCTTCCGCAGCAAGCTTCTTCTCAAATTCTCCCTTTGCCTGCCTTATCAACGCCTTGCATTTGACTTGCCAGTACTTGTGCTGTTTCCAGGTTTCGTCATTTGGCTCTTTCTTCCATTTCCTGAAAGATGCTTTTTTGGCAATAGCCTCTCTGACCTCACCTTTAAACCATGCTGGCAGTTTTTTGGACTTCCTTCCACTTTTCTTAAAGCGTGGAATACAGCTGGTCTGGGCTTCCAAGATAGTATTTTTCAACAACACCCAAGCTTGATGTAAGTCTTTAACCTTTGCAACTGCTCCTTTTAGTTTTTTCTTAACTACACGTATTAAAAGAGGGCTGCTACACAGTACCCTGTCTTGTGCTGCTGAGGTAAGCTATATTCCCGATTTGATTTAAATTATAGTTCTTTGCTGCTGCTAGGCTCTAACTTATTATGAAATTTAAACTACAAGCTCTCTGCTGGGTTCCAAATTTAACCAGAAAGCTCTCTTCTGTGTTTTAAATTTAAACTTAAACTGCTGCTACTAGGCCCTGACTGATTTAACAAAAATAGTGGGTTCACAGATTAATTAGCTTTGATGCAAAGAATTCCTTTCAGAAAATTCCCAGAAGTATATACTCAGAATTGCAGCTCTCTCTCCAGAAGTAACAGTCCCCTTTTTCTAGTCCTTCAAGACTGAGGATCACAGAGCTCTGGTTGAGCTATTTATGCCTGTGCTGCTGAGGTAAGCTGTGACCAACTTCCTGGATGATTAACAGTCCTTGCCTGGATAGGAGGATACCAAATTTTGCAATAGAGACACCCAGGAAGGTGTAGATAACATGAGGAGAGATCTAGCTAAGCTTGAAGAATGGTCTAGAATTTGGGAGCTGAGATTTAATGCTACAAAATACAGGATCATGTATTTCACAAAAGAAGAGCGGGACCTATGTGTGATTGTGCTTGATGATCTTAAAGTAGCTAAACAGGTAGAAAAGGTGACGGTGAAAGCTAGAAGGATGCTTGGGTGCATAAGGAGAGGAATGGCTAGCAGAAGAAAGGAGGTGCCTCTACATAGGTCTTTGGTGCGACCTCATTTGGAGTATTGTGTGCAATTCCGGAGACTGCACCTTCAAAAGGATATAAACAGGTTGGAGTCAGTACAGAGGGTATCTAACTAAAATGGCTAGTGGCCTTCGTTATAAAGCATATGTGGACAGGCTTAAGGATCTTAATATGTGTACTTTAGAGGAAAGGCGGGATAGAGGTGACACGTTTAAATACCTCCGTGTCATAAATGCACAGGAGGAGAGCCTCTTTCAACTGAAAGCAAGCTCTGCTATGAGGGGACATAGGATGAGGGTGAAAGGGGATAGACTCCGGAGTAATATGCAGAAATATTTATTTACGGAAAGAGTGGTATATGCATGGAATAGTCTCCCAGTGGAGGTGATAGAGATGACAGTATCTGAATTCAAAAAAGCATGGGACAAACACAGACGATCTCTAAAGGGAAAAAGGGGACTGTTGTAGTGGTTGATAAGAAGGGCAGACTAGATAGAAATATGATGGCAGAAAAAGACCACATGGCCTATGTTTCTATGTAATTACTAGGGCCTGAAGCTGGTTCACTCTGCATGCTGAGCTGACCACCACTAAGAAAAAAAATCTTTCCAGGTCAAGAATTTCAGAGGACAGACATTGAGTGGCTCAAAAGGAACTTTCATCAGCTGCACGAGAACCACATTAGAGGTCCCAAGACACTGCAGGTGGCTTATAAAGGAGACTTGAACAAAAGTAAGCCCTGCATGAAGCAAAAAACTAAGGGCTGTACAGAGATGGGTTTTTCTTCTACACCATGGTGATATGCTCCAAATACGCTGACATGAACCCTTACAGAACTGGACGAGTCCAGACTCTGAGGGGTGTAGAAGATATTGAAGTAGTGTTTGTTTGGGACAGGTGAAAGACATAGGAAGTGCTCCTCACACCAAAACAGCAAACCTCTTCCACCTGCATGAATGCAAATGTTGAAGGCCAAAAGAACAATGGTGACACCAGCTGGCAGTTACACAGCATACAAAATTAGCCTCTCAACATTCAAGTTGTGAGGGCAAAGGACTTGATGTTGAGATGCAACATTGCTTTATTCTCCTGTGATATCAGATCTTGTGCATGCTGTCCCCAGGCGCCCCTACTGGCGTAGTAAATAAGGGCGTCCGGTGACATTTAATTTATTTTAAGGAGTGGTTGAGCTGAAGGACCAGGAGGATTCTGGTCCTTGTAGTGCAGAACTCCTTATAAAGAACTATCTACGCCAAAGTGTAGGGTAATAAGGCTTTATTTCCCCCGTCAACGCTTAGGTTCAATAAGACACAAAAGAAAATGAAAGTAATTCTTTCCTCTAACAAAAAGGTTCCACCGTTATATAAACAGTTAAGGGTTGTAGGCTTCACAATTAACTGTTTATCTGTGTTAAGGCTTCTTTCAAATCAATAGAAATCAACATCAGGAAACAAATGGTTATCAACTTCACCATATGCAGAGTTCTCTTTTCTCTAAACATCTAGCAAGGCAATCAAGCTATTTCTTGAACAGAAGTTACATTCCATTGGTTTACTCTGAGGAATGGGAACACTGGTTTCACAATCAAAGTCCATTGACTCTGGGTCACTCCCTTCTTCAAAGCTATGACTGTCTTCAGTATCTGTTAACTCCTCACAGGGGTTCTTCTGTTTCTCATACAACTTCCTTAGCACACTGTTAGGAAGTGCTTTTAAAAGGGTAGCTTTACTTCTAACTTTCTGAGGTTTATCTATTTGCATAAGGTTTTCATCGCTTAAACTTTCCCTTATAATGAAAGGCTTTTCATACCTTGGCTTCTGTAGGCTGCCACACCCAGGACTCAGCTTGTGACGTAGCTTCTCAGGCTGACAAGCTGTTCTGTGCACTGCTCTACAATTAGAGTTACCAGGAAAACCTGACGTGGATTTCCACTCTGTGTTTCTTGGCAAAAGTATCACTGTAGAAGGAATCTCCTTTCCTTGTGCCTTTCTGGTTTAGCATAGGAGACTTACTTGGGCTACGAGAGTTACTTCCATCAGGCAAGCTGCTTCTTTGGTTTGCTTGGCTTTGGACTCCGTTCCAATACCTTTGGCCTCTCTGGACTTTATCCCTTTGAGTATACCTCTTTTGGATTCTGTCTCCTTGAGTTGGCTGCACATGGAAGCCTTCCTGTTCCAGGCTTCTCTCACTGCTCCGGCTGCTAATCCTTCTCCTGCTGCCGGTCCTTCTGACCTCGCCTCTCTGGATCTTGCTCCTGCCTCTGCCGGTTCCTGTTCCTCCCTCACTGATCATCTGGTTTCCTTTATAAAGGGATTTCTGGTTTGCACGTTCTGAGTTTGAGGACAGGTGAAACTGATTGTTACTGTGATCAATGCTAGAGCACTTTGCTTCAGGTACTGTGTAATTGTTCATGCGCCCTCTGGCTGAGCTGCGCTGGAACTGCGCTCTCTGCCTTTTCTGAGTTCCATGAAAATCAGGAGTTTTTTTCAAGACTGTTTCTTCTCTAGCTCCAGCCTCATGACAATGCCTGAGCCAAATTGGTTTCAGAATGAAAAGCTCTAGGAGAAGAGGGAACCATGGTTGTCTGGTCCAATAAGGAGTGATGAAAATCATGCCCTCGTTCGTTCTGAGCTTCAAAAGTGTCTTGGCAATGAGAGGTATTGGAGGATACGCATACAGAAGACTTACCCTCCAATCAAGGAGGAAAGCATCAGAAGCTAGTTTGCTGTATGATCCCATTTTGGAGCAGGACTGATCCACCTGGGCATTCTGAGGAGTTGCAAAAAGGTCTATCGAGGGGGTGCCCCACTCCTGCAACATGTGTTTCGCTACATCCCAGTCTAGGATCCATTCATAAGGCTGGAGGACTCAACTCAGCCTGTCTGCCAGAGCGTTTTTATTACTGAGCATGAGAGATGGTGAAATTCCACATCATGTTTCCCAACACAAGAAGTACGATCCCGTTCTCCCTGCTTGTTTATGTAAAATATGGTTACTTGATTGTCAGTTTGAATCAGTAGAATTTGGTTCATATGTAAATAGCCAATGTGTTGTATTCATTGTAAATAATTTCCCCGGTTATCCAAGTTTTTGTTCCTTGTTCTATGTAAAAAACAGATAATATGTACCTTATCTGATGTTTTCTTGTTCTATGTAAACCGCGCTGATTATAAATAGAGCGGTATATAAAAGATGTTAAATAAATAAATAAAATAAATAAATGGAGGAGTAGCCTAGTGGTTAGAATAGCCTAGCACCCAAGAGATCTGGATTCGATTCCCACTGGCACTCCTTGTGACCTTGGGCAAGTCACTTTACCCTTCATTGCCTCAGAAGAAAAGGCCTGGCAATCTACTTCGTCATACCTTGCCAAGAAAACTCAGGGATTGCTGGGGTCACTGGGAGTCAGCATGAACTTGAAGGCACTTAAAAAATATTTGGTTGGACTACTGATCCTTGAAAGCCTTTAGAGCATTTGCTGTTGCTCTTATTTCCAAGAAATTGATCTGATGGAGACTTTCTTGGAAGGATCACATTCCCTGGGTGTGGAGCCAATCTAGGTGAGCTCCCCCATCCCAGCATGGATACATCTGTCATCAATTTTTGTGGAAGAGGAATTTGCCTTTCGCCAAATTGTCGTGAACAGGCCACTAATCCAGAGACTGGTTGAGTGGAGTGGTGACGGACAGAACATCTCTGAGATTCCCTGTGGCTTGAGACCACTTGGTACTCAGAGTCCATTGAACTTGTCACATAAGAACATAAGATATGCCATACTGGGTCAGACCAAGCTCCATCAAGCCCAGTATCCTGTTTCCAACAGTGGCCAATCTAGGTCACAAGTACCTAGCAGTTTCCCCAAAAGACAGGTTCCACAATGCTTGTACTGGGGCAAGCAGTGGATTTCCCAGGTCCCCTTTAATAATGGTTTATGGACCTTTCCTCTAGAAACTTGTCCAAGCCTTTTTTAAACCCAGACGAAGTCGAAATGCTTCAGAATCTCGGCCTAGATGATGCTCCTGCCCTTAGGTGATCGGGAGCTCCTATAGGACCACTGATGTCCTGTGAATCATGGCTGTATCAGACCCCAATGCACTAGAAAATGATAACAGGGCAGGCATTGGTGTCAGGGCCCTTTAATGCCGATGCTTCTCCCTCAGGCATTCTATTCTTCAAAGATAGGTTGGATGCACATAGGTACTGGTGCAGTGCTCATCAAGGCACAGAACTGTTGCATGGAGAACAGCATTGTTATTCTGTCCTCCACAGTCTTCAGAAGAATTCTCTTCAAAGCTGCTATCTCTAAAGGAGCTGGCCAACAGCAGCACGTTCCTGAAATCTGGGCGGGGCTATCGGCAGACTGGTCTCAGCTATCAGTAGGCCATCACGGCTCCTCCATTGATCTGGAGGTTGAGTTCTCCTCCCTTCGAAGCAACTTAAACGCTCTTGTGAACCCTCTATGTTTTTGACACCATGCCTCAGAAGGTTTTGACATCGATGCACTAAAGCCTTTACTCATTGCTTGATCTCTTTTTCTTTTGGTATAGATGAAGATGAATTCTCCATCTTCAGGCAAACATCGATCGATAGTTGATGCTCCGCGATTCCATGGGTGCTTGGCTCAGAGTGGGCTTGAGGACTCTCTGATGCACCACCAGTGTCTGATATAGCCTTTGAATTTATACAGACTGATGCCGCCAATGCTGATGGATCAGACTTATAAGTATCAAAAATGATTTCATGCTGTTTTTCATCTGTAAACACAAATTACAAGAACAGGGCTTATGATGGAGTCTGAAGCACTGGAGGCACCAACTATGCTTGCAAGTTATGGATTTGACCCTTCAGCACTTGGAACACGTCTTAAACCCACTGTCAAGTTTGTGGTATCATCTGGAAAAAAATAGATGCAGCAAAATTAAATGACTTGATTTTGTCACAAAAAGAGAAGAACACTGCTGCGGCCGGAGCACCAATGCCTAAGCTGGCTCAGTCGCCAATGAAAAAGAACTTTAAAAATGACAGAAAACACTAAACTAAGAAAACTATTAGTAGAGGGGGCTCTATAATGAGGCCGAGGTAAGGCGGTCACCTCAAGTGGCAACTTTTTGGGGGCGGCAAAAATTGCCCCCAAAAAGACCACCTCACTCAGCCTTCAAAATAAAAAGAAAAAAAAAAGAAAAAACACAGAGGCGCAGAAGCTGCTGCCGCTGCAGGGGGACTGGGACTGGCTGATTTGGTGGGGATAGGCTAGGCAAGTACATGCCAATGTAGAGCTGGAAGGCCTGGATTTGACTGACAAGCATCATGCCCTAGAAGCACTTCCTGCCTACGGCATCCATGGCGTGGGTCTACCTACCCAAGGGCACCAAGGAGTGCGTCCTCTGGATCTTGAGCCTATGCATGGCCAACTTCACCACCATGGAGTTATTAGGCAGTTGGGCTTTTTGTAAGCCAGGGCTCGGCACATCCAGTACATCGAGTCCAGCTATCTACTTACTATGGGCACCGAGGCGGGGGTCTCCCACATCTGGAGGAGCAGCAGTTCCAGGATGGGGGGGGGGGGGCAATGGGCATCATGAGTGCTTCCTTTGGGGGAGCCTCGAACTGGAGGATCTCAAGATCTTACGTGTGAGGGTCTTCCTCTGACACTGTGGTGAAGGCATTGGCCTTTGCCATATCCCTCACGAAGTCTAGGAAGGCAATACCCTCAGGGGGAGGCTGGCATTGCATCTCCAGGAGAGACGGATCCAAGGGAACATCGTAATGACAGCAGATGTCTGGAGACTAGTCATCCTCGGCCTCTGTCTAACTCATAGTCTGTGGAGGTGTCGAAGGTTCTCCGGGTCATGCCCCAGCCATGATATCCCCGGTGCTCTGGCAGCCTTGTGCTCAGAGCCAAGGACACTAAGCAGGGAAGATCATGGTCCCGAGGATTGGGATCAAGATAGATGTCCGAGGTCTATGGCGCTTGAACATTGGCTCAACCTCCAGGGAGTCCTTCTACATGGAGGGGCCCGTGGTTGGGAGTGATGACCTGGAGGAATCAGGCATCAGAGCCCACTGCTGGGCCATGAAGGCAGACAAACTGCGCTCCAATACCACAATCCTGGCCTCAAGGCCAGATGTCTCCGCAGCCTTCAGCATTGGTACAGAGGACTTGGGGCCTGGCACCGGCTTCATCAAGGGGAGTACTAAACGAGCATGGCTTCAGGGGCCCGAGGCCAATCCCATGACACTGACTGGTGCTGTCGGGGCAACTTGGTAGGCCTATTGCGGCTGTTGCCCTCAGTCTCACATCAGGAGCTGCGAGTCTGGGGTCCGTAGGACTTTCCCACTTTCCCTGACTAGTCACCCAACAAGGTCTTCGAGGGCTTTACCTCATTGAGGAAGTTCTGACTTGAGACTCTTGAGATGGCTTGATCACCGCGAGGGTCCAAAGTCCCGAAGAAGATTGTGGAGTGTGGTCTCCTGGAGAACTCCAGTGCTGAGTCGGTCTTCTGGAAGATGGACTTGCGCTGCTGCTGACTGCTCGAGGGCTTTGGGAGTCATCTGCTTGCAGAGACTACGGACGAAGTGATCATGGTCCTGCCCGAGGAAACGAAGGCAGCAGTGGTGCGGATCTATGCATGAAATGTCAGCGCAATAGTCACACGACTTGCAGCCACTGACCAAGGCCATGGTGGGGAAGACAAACTCCACAAGGTCAAACTCACTTGGCCTGGGGCCAGGAAAAAGGCACGAACATGCACCGACCAAAAAGAGTAAGAGGAAAAATTAAAAAGAACCCCAAGAATGTGATGCCGAGGCAAGTGGACTCAGGGGCAAAGAGACCGGTACGCGACCAGAGAAAAGAAAAAAATAAAAACAAAATTAACAACTTTTTCTGGAGAGGGGAGGGGGAACAGATACATCCGATAGGCTCTGCAGGAAAAAAGGAGACTGAGGCAAGATGGCATCCTTAGGTGGGAAGGGGACCACATGAGCATGGTGCATCTCCCAAAGGCTCTCTGAAAGCTGGAGAGAAGTTACCACACAGGCTACATCTGCGCAGATGTCACCCATATGTGAGGGCTGATTTCTTGCATGTTCCCAGAGAATTGAAATAACCCATTATTACTGTGTTGTAATTTTTGTTAGCTTCCCTAATATTTCTTCTAGCATTTCATCATCCATCTGTTCATTGTACCCAGATGGACAGTAGTACAACCTACTGCCTACTCTCAAACATGCTCTTCCTACTCTCAAACTAACGTCACCTAACCTGGATGAAGCAATCACCAACTGGAACATCACACTGAAAGCATTCGCCCAACTCAGCGACCCCCAAAAGATGTAAAAGTAAAAGACAACCAGCTCCATGGTTCACAGCAGAACTTCGGGCATCTCTCCTCGCTCTCAGGAAGCATGAAAGGAAATGGAGACGCTCCCTCTCCCAAGCTGACAAATCAACATATCTTGAACACCTGAAGTCCTACCGTGAAACAATATACCTCAGAGTGAGTGAATACCAAGCCAGGCTCCTACTCCGCTCACTCAAACCCAGAGATCTTTTCAGCCTAGCAAAATCCCTAATTAAGGAACCATCTCCTACCCAACCCAATCCAATACCCCCCCCCCGTCATATGCTGACTACCTCCAATCCAAGACCCTCAAGACTGATAAAGCTTCAGTATCCACACCCTACCATACTCCCACCTTACAACCACCAATCACAAAGTTTACCCCACCAGTCGAGAAAAACATCCAAGACCTCATCACCATCATCAACACTTCTACAGCTCCAAATGACCCCTGCCCAGCATACTGGGTCAGAACCCTGCGCGTCAAGCTTAGTCCAATTCTAATGAACATCATTGGTTTATCCTTTGCAACAGGCTCATTCCCCTCACTCCTCAAACAAACATCAATAAGACCACTCCTGAAGAATAACAGACTTGACCCACTGAAGTCTGAATCCTACCGCCCAATCTCAAGTACACCTCTGTCAGCCAAAATAATTGAGAAGGTTGTCCAAAGACGGATCCAGCAACACATTGACAGAGGCCCCCTCTTGACCCCTGCCAACACGGGTTTAGGGAATCTCATGGAGTAGAAACTCTGCTCACCACCCTAACCAATACTTTTCAATGCCTCGGAGTCAGGAGTGGTGCCAAAGGACTGGAGAGAGGCTCATGTGGTGCCTTTACACAAAAGCGGAAGTAAGGATGTGGTTGAAAACTACAGGCCGGTTAGTTTAACTCCGGTGGTGAGTAAATTATTTGAAACGCTGCTGAAAGAGAAAATAGTGAGGTTTCTAGAGTCCAGCGGATTACAGGATCCGAGGCAGCATGGATTCACCAGAGGCAGGTCTTGTCAGACAAATCTGATTGATTTCTTTGACTGGGTGAGCAGGGAGTTGGACCGAGGGAGAGCTCTAGATGTGGTGTATTTGGATTTCCGTAAAGCCTTTGACACTGTTCCTCACAGGCGACTTAGAAACAAACTGAGCACCCTAGGGTTGGACAAGTTACTGCTTGGGTTAGAAATTGGTTGGGTGGGAGGCGACAAAGAGTACAAGTAAATGGAGCTCACTCTGAGGAGAAGGATGCTACCAGTGGTGTGCCCCAGGGATCTGTCCTTGGTCCGATTCTTTTTAACATCTTTGTTAGTGATATAGCGGAAGGGCTGTCGGGTAAGGTTTGCCTCTTTGCAAATGATACCAAAATCTGCAATAGAGTAGACACCCAGGAAGGTGTAGATAACATGAGGAGGGATCTAGCTAAGCTTGAAGAATGGTCCAGAATTTGGCAGCTGGGATTTAATGTTAAAAAATGTAAGGTCATGCATTTGGGCTGCAGCAATCCAAGGGAGCAATACAGTATAGGAGGTGAAGTACTTTTGTCCACTAAAGAAGAGCGGGACCTAGGCGTGGTTGTGTCTGATGATCTTAAAGTAGCTAAACAGGTAGAAAAGGCGACGGCAAAAGCTAGAAGGATGCTTGGGTGCATACGGAGAGGAATGGCTAGCAGAAAAAAGGAGGTGATAATGCCTCTGTATAAGTCTTTGGTGCGACCTCATTTGGAGTATGGTGTGCAGTTCTGGAGACCGCACCTTCAAAAGGATGTGAACAGGATGGAGTCGGTGCAGAGGGTTGCTACTAAAATGATTAATGGGCTTCATTATAAAGCATATGAGGACAGACTGAAGGATCTTAATATGTACACCTTAGAGCAGGGGTCTCAAACTCAAATTGCTTTGAGGGCCAAATGAGGACTTGTAAAGTAACCCGGGGGCCGCACAAGACGCCGGCCTAATTTGCATAAGGGACCTCATTTGCATAAATATTTGCATAATGTTACCATAAACTAACTTTTAGTAAACATGCCTCTTAATGAGTGTATGGATAAAGAAAGACTAAAAGATTTCTACATTACTATAATCCAGTGCCAACCGCCAGGCACATTAGGAACTACTACAAACACTACCCCCATTTAGAACCCATAGCAAACCCACCGTATCGTAACAGCACTACCAGGACTCACAAAGCACCATACCCTAACTATCAAAAGGCAACACTGCAAATAATAAACCAATACATTTCAGAGAACAACAATACATGACCTACTGGGGAAAGAGAACAAGTGGCAATGTCAAATAGGAATTACATAAACAGAATACCTCAGCTCAGTTACACATGCAGAACATACACCATCACCAAACAAGGAATCAAAATTTAGAAACAGGAAGACAATAATTAAACTGGGAACCCCAAAAGCCAAACTTGGAATGTACAACACTGTAGAAATAAAACTATAAATTAATTTCCTCTTGTATTAAATAAAGCACAGACGTTAATGATGCACATTTCCCAGAGCTGACATATTCCAGTTAATTCAAAATAAAGAGATATTTTTCTACCTTTGGTGCATTTTTTTTTCAGTTGCAATTGTGCCAGCCACTTTCTTCTGGTTTCTTGGTGTCTTCTGCTAACTCTCCATGGTCTGCTGTCCATTTGTCCTTTCTTCTCTCTTCTAGTTTTTTTCCCTCTCTCTCTCTACATCTGCTTTAACATACTAATCTTTTTCCTTTTGCTCTTTCCTCATTCCTATTTCATCCACTCAAATTTTACCCCTCCATCCTCAATCCACACTTACTCACCCAATACCTGGCCAATTGTAGATTTTTCTTCCCTCCCACACAAAATATTTTTTCCCCTCTCCATATTACTCTCCCAGCCCTATCCCATTCTAATCCTCCCCCAAAATCAGCTCCCTTGTAGTTTCAGCCCCACCCAGCATCCGCTCCCTTCTAGTCCCCGCATCATCAGCCCATTCCAGTCCTATTCTAGCCCCACCATCAGCCCATTTCCAGTCCTAGATCCCTCCCCTCACAGCCCATTTCCTTTCCAAGCCCCCTCCCCATCAGCCCATTTCCATTCCAAGCCCCCCTTCCCATCAGCCCATTTCCATTCCAAAACCCCGTCCCCATCAGTTATTTGCAGTTCAAGCCCCCCTTCTACTCAGCCCATTTCCAGTCCTAGCAACCCCCCTCCCCAGTCCATTACCAGTTCTAGCCCCCCCATAGCCCATTACCAGTCCTAAGCCCCCCAACAGCCCACTACCAGTCCTAATCCTTCCATCACCCCATTTTCATTCTTAGCCCCCCCCCCCATAATCCCATTTTCAGTCTTAGCCCCCCCCCCATCAGGCCTCCTCCCGTCCTAACCCCCTCTGCCCATTTCCAGTCCTAGCCCCCCCATAGCACATTAAAACTCCTAAGCCCCCCCAAAAGAACAATTCCACACCCTCCCATAACCCCATTTTCAGTCTTAGCCCCCCCCCAATCAGACCACCTGCAGTCCTAACCCCCATCTGCCCATTTCCAGTCCTAACCCCCCCCCAATCAGGCCAAGTAAATAAAATAAAAACAAAACCCTGGCTTCTGCTGCTGCTGCCGCTGTGGTAGCAGCAGAATCAGCTGTCCCGCGGCCCCTTCTCCTCTGCCCGGAAGAGCCCCGAGCCTGCTCCTTTAGCGATGGGCTTTTCAAGCCGCGAAGAGAGTATTTTCCTCTCGCGCGGCTTGACAAGTGAATAGGTTTAAGCCGCGCGAGAGGGAAATATTCTCTTCGCAGCTTGAAAAGCCCGCCGCTAAAGGAGCAGACTCGGGGCTCTTCCGGGCAGAGGAGAAGGGGCCGCGGGACAGCTGATTCTGCTGCTACCACGGCGGCAGCAGCAGAAGCCAGGGTTTTGTTGGGGGGGGGGGTTTCCTCCGTCGCGGGCTGCACAAAGTTCTCTTGCGGGCCACGTGTTTGAGACCCCGGCCTTAGAGGAAAGGCGGGATAGAGGTGATATGATTGAGATGTTTAAATACCTCCATGGCATAAATGTTCAGGGAGAGAGCCTCTTTCATTTGAAAGCAAGTTCTGCTACAAGGGGACATGGGATGAGGGTGAAGGGAGATAGATTCAGGAGTGATATGCGGAAATATTTCTTTACGGAAAGAGTAGTGGATCCATGGAATATTCTCCCAGTGGAGGTGGTAGAGATGAGGACAGTAACTGAATTCAAAAAAGCATGGGACCAACACAGAGGATCTCTAAAGGTAAAAAGTGGACTGTTGTAGTTGTTGTTATGGAAGGACAGGCTAGATAGGCCATGTGGTCTTTTTCTGTCGTCATGTTTCTATGAATATAGGAATAGACAATGTTGAAAATGGCTTTGCTCTCATTTTCCTGGATATCGCTGCCGCCTTCGACTCCGTCAACCACAATCATCTCCTCACCTGTCTCCATGAGAAGGGTATCCATGGCCTCGCCTGGGAATGGTGTAGGTCTTACCTAACGGATCGTTGGCAACATGTCCGGGTTGGGTCCAACACATCTGCACCTTTCCACCAACAAGATGTTCCACAAGGCTCCTCTCTATCTGCGCAGCTATTCAACATCTACATGCAGCCGATATGTGACATCATCCGCTCCTACAATATCTCTACCCTAATTTATGCAGATGGCGTCCTGCTGTTTACGCCTTTCAAAGTCAAACACCCAGACTTCACCAACCTTGTCAGCTGCTTCAACGCAATCACTGACTGGCTACTAACTCAAAATCTCCGCATAAACTTCAAGAAAACCGAACTTCTGTTCATCTCAAGGAACAAAACATTCTCCCCTCCATCTTCTCTAAAAGTAAGAGATGCGGAGCTTCCAAGTAAACTCACCATACGCTACCTAGGGATTACACTGGACCAGCATCTTGACTTTAAGGAGCACATAAGAAACACAACCAGGACCATATACAATAAAATCAGAACACTAAGGCACCTTAGACCCATGCTACCCCCTAATGATTTCCGAACCATTTTCCAGGCCCTCATACTACCACACTTTGACTATGCAAATGTAATCCTGTATGGTCTCCCCAAGAACACCCTCAACCCACTGCAACTCGCGATGAACGCGGCGGCCCGCGTTCTATGTGGTCTTGCCAGAACGGACCATATCACCCCGATACTTAAGGAGCTCCACTGGCTACCAATATACTGCAGGTTAACATACAAAATTCTTCTCATTATATTCAAGATCATCAATAATCTAGCCCCCACGACACTCAAGGACCTCATCACCCCTATCCCGAAAAACAGAACGAGGAGGACAATAACAGACAACACTTTGATCATCTCTAAAGACTCCATAAAGTGCACCCAAACAACCAGGAGAAGAGCCTTCGCCTTCTACGCCCCAAAATGCTGGAACGATCTCCCACCGGAAATAAGATCGATCAAAGACCTCATTCAGTTCCGGAAGGCAATCAACCACCACATCTTCCTGCTACACTTCGCACAAGCATCCACCCCGCCCCCGATCAATCACCCCCCAACCCCCACAAACACTCCATACACTACATAAACAAAGGGGTCTCAAGTAACAGCAGCTCCGCCTATAGTATTTCGTGACAATATGGGCCAAGTCATTATCTTGTTGTTAAGTGCCGTCGAGTCGGAGTCGACTCATGGCGACCCTCTGGATAGCTATCCTAAATTGTGTTCGGTCTTCAGTCAGGCGGCTCATTGTTGAAAGACTGGCACCCGTAGCTGCTGTTATTGTAGCGATCCATCTCATTGCTGGCCTTCCTCTTTTGCGTTGACCTATCTTGCCAAGCATGATGTCTTTCTCTACTGATCTCTCTCTTCGCATGATGTGTCCAAAGTATGAAAGTTGAAGTCTTGCCATCTGAGCTACTAAAGATAGTTTAGGTTTGATCTCCTCTAGTACTGACTGGTTTGTTCTTTGGGCAGTCCGTGGTATACACAGTATTCGCTGCCAGCACCATAATTCCAATGCATCAATTTTCTTCCTGTCTATCTTTTTCACTGTCCAGCTTTTCCATCCATATGATGTTATTGAAAATACCATGGCTTGAACAAGCCAAATTCTTATATGGAGAGAGACATCTCTGCTTTTGAGAATCTTGTCTAGGTCTTTCATAGCCATTCTGCCAAGGGCAATGCTTTGTCGGATTTCTTTACTGCTTGTTGCTTCTTTATTAATAGTTGATCCAAGTAGGTTAAAGTTGTTCACGATTTCAATTTCTTCTCTTTCAACGATGAACCTGTTGATTTTGCCAGTTGTCATGATCTTTGTCTTCTTTACATTAAGGTGCAAGCACATTTTAAGACTATGTTCTCTGATCATGAGAAGCAAATGTTTCAGATCATCTTCACTTTCAGCCTGTAATGTGGTATCATCAGCAAAGCGAAGGTTGTTGATGAGTCTTCCACCAATCTTCACATCTCTGTTGTCTTCATACAATCCTGCTTCTCTGATGATTTGTTCTGCATATATAAATTAAACAGGTAGGGGGAAAGTATGCAGCCTTGTCTTACACCTTTGCTTATTTTAAACCATTCTGTTTCTCCTTATTCCGTTCAAACTGTTGCTTCTTGATCAATGTACAGATTGTGCAAGAGAACGATCAGGTGTTCTTGTATACCCATGCTTCTTAATGTGGCCCAGAGTTTCTCATGGTTTACATAGACAAAAGCCTTGCTATAAATCGATAAAGCACAAATAGATATCCTTTTGGTATTCTTTAGTCTTTTCAAGGATCCATCTCACATCTGCGATGATGTCTCTCATTCCTTGCCCTTTCCTGAACCCTGCTTGCATTTCAGGTAGTTCTTGTTCCAGGTATGGTTGTAGTTTCTCTTGAATAATCTTCAGTAGAATCTTGCTGGTATATGTGATCAGAGCAATTGTGCGATAATTTCCAGAGTCAGTTGGATCACCTTTCTTTAGTATTGGTATAAACACAGATCTTTTCCAGTCATGTTGTCTTCTAAATTTCTTGGCAGAGCTGCATCAGATTGCTGTAATACTTCAATGGGAATGCCATCAATGCCTGGTGCTTTGTTCTTTGATAAGGCTTTCAATGCTGCTTCAACTTCTTCTTTCATCACCAATGGTTCCGGATCATAAGGTACAGGTTGAAATGATTGTTGGTCCATTTTTCCTGCTGCAGCTGACAGCTCGATGGCTTTTGGGGTTATGCTTCGAAGTACGAGTCATGTTCCGGGCCAAGGCACCAGTCACGTGGATCGGTGAGAGACATCATTTTACTGCACCATCACACTTCTTGAAGTCGCTGGAGCCCATCGAACGCTGGTCGAGGGAACCCTCAAAAGAAAAAATGGAAACAAGGGAACAAAGTCGAGGAACAACGCCAATGTAAGCTGGCTTGGGGGCAGGAAAGGAACCAGCATGTGTACCGGATAGAAACAAACATGATAGCAGAAAAAGACCACGTGGCCTATCTAGTCTGTCCTTCCATATCAACGATTACAATAGCCCTTTTTTTCCCCCCCTTAAGAGATCCTCTGTTTGTCCCATGCTTCTTTGAATTCAGATACTGTCCTCGTCTCTACCACCTCCACTGGGAGACTATTCCATGGATCCACCACTCGTTCCGTAAAGAAATATTTCCGCATATCACTCCTGAATCTATCCCCTTTCACCCTCATCCCATGTCCCCTATTAGCAGAGCTTGCTTTCAATCGAAAGATGCTATCCTCCTGTGCATTTATGCCACAGAGGTATTTAATATCTCAATATCACCTCTATCCCATCTTTCCTCTAAGGTGTACATATTAAGATCCTTAAGTCTGTCCTCATATGCTTTATAATGAAGATCACTAACCATTTTAGTAGCCATCCACTGTACTGACTCCAACCTGGTTATATCCTTTTGAAGGTGCGTTTTACAAAATTGCACACAATACTCCAAATGAGATCGTACAAAAGACTTATACAGAGGCACTATCACCTCCTTTCTTCTGCTGGCCATTCCTCTCCCTTACCACCCAAGCATCCTTTTAGCTTTTGCTATCACCTGTTCTACCTAATTAGCTACTTTAAGAACATCAAACACAATCATGCCTAGGTCCCGCTCTTTTTTAGTGGACAAAAGTACCTCACCCCCTATACTATATTGCTCCCTTGGATTGCTGCAGCCCAAATGCATGACCTTGCATTTTTTTTTTAATATTAAATCTCAGCTGCCAAATTCTAGACCATTCTTAGCTAGATCTCTCATCATGTTATCTACACCTTCCTGGGTGTCTACTGCAGATTTTGGTATCATCCGCAAAGAGGAAAAGAGGATAACATAGTAAAAATCACACTTTTTTGGGGGGAAATCTGGAGAACGTCCGGAGGGCTCCGCGGAAAAAGGAGACTGAGGCAAGATAACACTCTTGGGTAGCAAGGGGACCCTGCATGCATGATGCATCTCCCAAAGGCTTTCTTTGAAAGTTGGGGAGATGCTTCCGCGCATGCTTCATGCCGATGTCACCCATATTTGAGGGCAGACTTCCTCCTTGTTTCCAGAGAATCTGCAGTATATTTGGTTTGCTGCAAACCTTTTAGCCTGTTTGATGTACAGTAACATAGTAAGTGATAGCAGATAAAGACTAGCATGGTCCATCTAGTCTAACCAGTAAGGTGGCTAGAGTTTTAGAACTTTACCTGCTGCTGTGGAGGTTACTCCCTGCTATACCTATTCTTTAAGGCTGTACTTGCTGTTCCAGGCAAGCTACCCTCTATTAGCTTTATATTTATTTTGATTCAGTCCTCTTGCTATGTAGTGATTCTCTGTGTCAGTCCCATGCCTTTTTGAATTAGTCACCGTTTTTGTTCCCACTACCTCCTTTGGGAGGGCATTCCAGGCATCCACTACTCTTTCTATGAAAGTATTTCCTGATGTTGCCTTTAAAGTTTACCTCCTTGATCCTTCATTTTGTCTCCTCATCTTTGAAAAAGGTTTGCTTGTTCATTAAAGATCTGTATCAAACTAAACTGTATATCCCAGCCACCCCCTCCCCAAATCTCTCCTCTAAGGTATATATATTTAGGTCTTCAAGTCTTTTCTTATATGCCTTCTGGTGCAGGCCCCATATCATCTTGGTTGGCGTCCTCTGAACTATTTCAAGTATTTTTATATTCTTCGTAAGGTACAGCCTCCAATACCAAACACAATGCTCCAAATGAGGCCTTACCAATGACCTGTACAGGGGAACTAATACCTCCTCCTTCCTGCTGGTTATTCCTCTCTGTATGCAGCATAACAGCCTTCTGGCTTTAGCCACCACCTTGTCATACTGCTTTGCCACCATGAGATCCTCAGACACTATTACTCCAAGGTCCCTCACCAGCATTTCATCCCCTATTGTATACAGCTTCTTTGAGTTTCTTCATCCCAAGTGCATCACTTCACTTCTTTGCATTATATCTCAATTGGCAAGCAGTTGAAGATTCTTCTAGTTTTGTAGATCTTTTCTCATCTGACTACTCCCTCCAAAGTGTGTACTCTGTTGCAAATCTGCATACCATCTGCAAAAATTGCCAAAAGGGTTAAAAGGAAAACACTTAGCCAATCACCCACAAAGATTGAACAGGGGTGGCCCCAGGACTGATCCAAGGCACTCCACTGCTCATCCTCCTTTCTTCAGAGTGAGTTCTATTCACCACTACCCTCTAATCTGTCAGTCAACTAGTTCATCCAGTTTACCACCTTAGGATTCATAACCAGGCTGCTCAGTTATGCACAGGTGCTAGTGATATTGCAGAAGGGCCGTCAGTATCTGAATTCAAAGAAGCATGGGACAAACACAGAGGATCTCTAAAGAAAAAAAGGGGACTGTTCTAGTGGTTGATATGGAAGGACAGACTAGATAGGCCACGTGGTCTTTTTCTATCCTCATGTTTCTATATTTCTATTTCAGGAGTGATATGCAGAAATATTTCTTTACAGTAAGATTTGCCTCTTTGCGGATGATACCAAAATTTGCAATAGAGTAAATACCCAGGAAGGAGTAGGTAACACAAGGAGAGATCTAGCTAAGTTTGAAGAATGGTCACGAATTTGGCAGCTGAAAATTAATGCTAAAAAAAGCAGGGTCACGCATTTGGGCTGCAAAATTCCAAAGGAGCGGTACAGTGGGGGGGGGGGGGGGGGATGTTTAAGATTACTTCTGTCCACAAAAGAAGAGCAAGACCTGGGCACGATTGTGTCAGACGATCTTAAAGTAGCTAAGCAGGTAGAAAAGGTGATGGCAAAAGCTAGAAAGATGCTTAGGTGCATAGGGAGAGGAATGGCCAGCAGACAAAACAAGGATGTGATAGTGCCTCTGTATAGATCTTTGGTGTGATCACATTTGGAGCACTGTGTGCAGTTCTGGAATCCACACCTTCAAAAGGATATAAATAGGTTGGAGTCTGCGCAGAGGGTGGCTACTAAAATGGTTAGTGGTCTTCATTATAAAGCATACGAGGACGATAGACTTAAGGATCTTGATATGTTACTTTAGAGGAAAGGTGGACTAGAGGAGATGAACTAGATGTTTAAATATCTCTATGGAATAAAATGCACAGGAGAGTCTCTTTCGATTGAAAGCAAGCTCTGCCATGAGGGGACATAGGATGAGGGTGAAAGGAGATAGATTTGGGAGTAAGAGTAAATTAGACTTACCTGCTAATTGTTGTTCCTTACGGAACTCCAGTCTAGTCCCAAAAACTTCTGGGTTCCGCACCTCTCATAGCAGCTTGGAGACTGAGACACACTTGTGATGACCGTGAGCTATATACCCCCAGGATCCGCCTCCTCAAGTCAGTAACCTACTGACAAAGCAGACTCCTCGGAGCAACAATTAAGCAGCAACTCACATAAATCAGTAAACTTAGCGCAACTAAACTGAGACCCCAACCAGAAAGTAAAAAATAGGTAAATGAGGACCATCATCACTCCCTCCACTTTAGCTCACCCCTTTTTTTTTTGTACAGGAAAGGGAAAAGAAGAAAGTCCACCAACTCTTACCAGTTATTTCACGATGAGGCCTGCCGCCCCGTTCAGCACTTTCGGAGGGATATGGGACTAGACTGGAGTTCCGTAAGGAACAACAATTAGCAGGTAAGTCTAATTTACTCTTCCTTGACGTCCCTCCAGTCTAGTCCCAAAAACTTCTGGGTGATTACCAGAGCAGTAAAGACAAATCATTGGGAGGGTCCGGCTAGTCCAGCCTGAAGAACCGCTGCACCAAAACAGGCACCTCTCCACACCTGAACATCCAACCGGTAATGCTGAATAAAGGTATTTAATGACGACCAAGTGGCCGCCTTACAAATTTCAACCGCAGGAACCAAGGAGACATCTGCCCAAGATGCCGCCTGAGCCCTCGTTGAATGAGCTTTCAAACCTACGGGAACCTCCTTGCCTTTCAACTGATATGCGGTGGCAACAGCCTCCTTAAGCCACCGGGAAATAGAAGCCTTCGAGGCTGCAAGGCCCTTCCTAGGACCACCAAAAAGGATGAACAGCCGATCAGACCTACGAAACTCCCCCGTCCGTTTGAGGTACATCTTCAGCACCCGCCGAACATCCAACCTGTGTAACAGCGCCTCTGGAGAAGCCGCGGAATCCTCCTGAAAAACCGGCAAGGTGACCTCCTGATTGACGTGAAATGGAGACACCACCTTAGGCAAAAAGGAAGGAACTGTCCTCAAGACCACCTTGGACTCATAAAAGGAGAGAAAGGGCTTCCGACACGATAAAGCCTGTAATTCGGAAATCCTGTGAGCCGAACATATGGCTAACAGGAATACCACCTCAAGGGTAAGATTCTTTAAGGACGCCTCGGCCAACGGCTCAAAGGGTTTCCCGCCGAGCGCCTCGAACACCAAGGGAAGACTCCATTTGGGGACCATCTGTCTACAAGGCGGCCGAATGAGAGAAGTCGCCCGAAGAAAACGCCGAACATCTGGGTGACAGCCAATGGACGCACCCCCAATTTTCCCTCTATAACAGGCCAGCGCCGCGACCTGCACTCTTAAAGATGCCGGCGCCAACCCCTGCTCGAGTCCATCCTGCAAAAAAAAACAAGACCTGCGGAACCGACACCCGCAACGGTTCCACACCACAGTCCGCAGCCCAAGCCTCAAACACACGCCAGACCCTAATATACGCCAAGGAAGTAGATCGTTTCTTGGATTTCAACAAAGTCGATATAACAGGAGGAGAATAACCTTTCGCTTTTAACCGTGCCCTTTCAAGAGCCAAGCCGTAAGCGAGAACCGATCCACCTGCGGCATGTGCAGAGGCCCTTGGGAAAGAAGGTCCGCTCGCCGAGGCAGCCGCCACGGTCTTACCACTAAAAGCCTCATCAGATCTGCATACCAAGGCCTTCGTGGCCAATCCGGCGCCACCAAGATCACCCGCCCTCGGTGTTGCTCGATGCGTTGAATCACCCTGCCGATTAACACCCACGGAGGAAACACGTATAGCAGCTGCTCCGCTTGGCACTTCTGCAACAGCACATCGAGACCTTCGGACATCCTTTCTCTTCTCTGGCTGAAAAAGCGGCTGACCTTCGCTGACTGGAATGTCGCCATGAGATCCATCACAGGCGGTCCCCAACGACGTACCAACAGATTGAATACGTCTGGATGGAGGACCCATTCTCCCGGGTCCACTCTTACTCGACTGAGAAAATCGTCTTCCACATTGTCTACCCCCTGCCACGTGTGCCGCCGACAGGGCTTGAAGATTCACTTCGGCCCACTCGAGCAACTGCTCTGCTTCCTCTTCCAGGGGAACACTGCTGGTGCCGCCTTGGCGATTGATGTATGCCACAGCGGTGGCGTTGTCTGAGAATACTCGGACTGCCGCCCTGCCGAGACAAGGCTGTAAGGATACCAGTGTGAGCCTCACCACTCTCAGTTCCAGCCTGTTGATCGACAAGGTCTGTTCCTGGGCCGTCCAATGACCCTGGGCAAACCTGCCTTGACAGTGAGCTCCCCAGCCGACAAGGCTCGCGTCCGTCATTAAGGGGATCCAATCTGGCGTCTCCAACGGCATTCCCATGCTGACGCAATCCGACGTCCACCACCAACGAAGAGCTTGCCGTGTTTCCGACAGCCAAGGCAACCGTTGAGACAAGGAATCGTTCTGGTGCGACCATCGTCTGAGCAACGCTCTTTGTAAGGGACGCATATGCTCTCTCGCCCATGGAACCAGCTCGATCGTCGCTGCCATAGTGCCGAGCACCTGTAAATAGTGCCACGCCGTGGGCATAGGCCGGGCTACAAATTGTCGCAGGAGAGTCTTCAAACCGATCACGCGATTGTCCGAAAGAAATATCCTCCCCGCCTCGGTATCGAAGCGAGCCCCCAAGTATTCCAGCCTTTGGGACGGGACCAGCTTGCTTTTTGCCATATTGACGACCCAACCAAGTCTTTGCAGGAAGGATACCACGCGTGCCGTAGCGGCCTCGCTTTCGCTCCTGGATTTTGCCCGAATCAGCCAATCGTTGAGATAGGGATGTACCGGAACTCCCTCTTTCCGTAAGGCCGCCGCCACCACAACCATTATCTTGCTACAGGCCCGGGGAGCGGTAGCCAACCCGAAGGGCAACGCTCGGAACTGATAATGTCCCAGGTGCACCGGCAAACCTGAGGAATCTTTGATGAGCCTGTCGGATTGGAATATGCAGGTATGCCTCCGACAGATCCAGGGAAGTAAGAAATTCCCCCCTCCTGACTGCTACGATCACGGACCTGAGCATTTCCATCTGAAAGTGGGACACCTTCAGCGACCGATTCACCCCTTTCAGATCCAAAATTGGGCACAGGGCACCGTTCTTTTTCGGGACCACGAAGTAAATAGAGTACCGACCGGTACCGCATTCGTCCGGGGGGACCGGCACTATTGCCCGGAGGGTGAGAAGCCTTTCGAGCGTCTCGCGGACCGCGCGGCGTTTGAGCCGGGATTTGCAAGGGGATCGCACAAAAAACTCCCTTACCGGACGCTGAAACTCCAGTGCGTATCCCTGCTGGACGACTTCGAGCACCCATTGGTTTGAGGTTATCCTTGCCCAGGCAGGGTAAAAATCCCGCAGCCGACCCCCTACGGGAATAAGGTCTGCCTGGGGACCCCTGATCTCATTGTGGCTTCCGAAAGGTCGCAGAGGAGGGAAAGGGGCTCCAAAACCCCTTCCTGCTCCACGAAAGCCCTGAAACCCTTGGTTCCGGGCGGGGAATCTCCCTCGCTGAGCCTGGCCAAATCTAGGGAAACGAAAACGTCGAAACTCCTTTTGCTGGCCCCTGAAACTGCTAGCAGAGCGACTGGGCTTTTGCCTGTCTTCCGGCAGGCGGCCCCCTTTGGATTCCCCAAGGTCCTTAACGAGTTTATCCAACTCCTCACCAAAGAGCAACTTTCCCCGGAAAGGAAGTTTGCTCAATCTGGCCTTAGAGGACCCATCTGCCGCCCAGTTGCGGAGCCAAAGATAACGCCGCGCCGCAACCACCGATGCCATGCTCTTCGACAATCCGCGAATATGGTCATACTGAACATCCGCCAAGTAAGCCGCTCCAGACTCCAGTCTGGCTGCTTCCACCTCCATGTCCGTCTCCGGTCCACCATGAACTCGCTGGGACCAACGCAGACAGGCCCGAGCTACCCAAGCCCCACAAATGGCTGCTTGGACGGACAAAGCATTGACGTCAAACACCTGACGGAGCAAGACATCGAGTTTCCTATCCTGGGCGTCCTTGAGGGCAGCACTACCTTCAACCGGAATGGTAGTCTTTTTTGTCACCGCAGCAACAGCCGCATCTACCTTAGGAGACTTAAACAACTCGCGATCCTGGTCCGCCAGGGGGTAGAGTCTACTCATGACCCTAGCTCCCTTAAGGGCCGCTTCGGGCAGGTCCCATTCTTCCTGAATCATCTCTCTGACGACTCTATGAATCGGGAAGGTCCTCTGTGTTTTCCGAAAAACCTGCAGCAAAGGATCCTCCAAAGAAGCATCTTCTGCTGGACCCGGAGAGGGCATGTTGAGCGCCTTAAGAGACTCTGAAATGAGCGTGGGCAGCTCATCCCTCCGAAACACTAACAACTCTTGCCTGATATTCTCTGTCCGTGATTTCACCTTCTTCTAACTCGTCGTCTGCTTCCAACTCCAGGTCTCCCTCATCCGATTGGAAACCCTCGGAGTCCATAACCTGCTCCTTCAACTCCTTATCCAATCTAGCCTTCTTTGCAGGCAGCGGCGCCTTCCCCGTTTGCAAAGGGGTAGCAGGCCTCTTCTGTCCTTGGGGAATACTCAGGAGACCCGCCTCCTGCTCCGCCGTGCCCCGCCCCAAGGCCTGTTGTAGCAGAGCCACAAAGTCCGGAGTAAAAATGGCTTGCAAGCTCCCTGACATTCCCCTTAGAGAGGAAGAAGGGCGGTCCGGAGCTGAAGAGGGACCGGCGACGGGCTCCTCCAATGGAAGGGACAAAGCAGCGGGCTCCTGTGTTCCTACCGGCTCTCTCTGGTCCCCTGTGGCCTCCTGCACACTGTGCTCCATGGTAGCCGCCTCCTGAGTACAGCGCTGGCAAACCCCTGTTTCAGCAACCACACTTCGTTTAGAACCGCAAACAAAGCAATGCGGTCTGGACGGCATGCTCCCCAATGGAGGATGAAAATCTATGTATACAGCGTAGGAAGCCCCAAAACGCTGATTCTTCCCTTTTATTTTAATATAGTGTCTATTATTATATCTATTTATGTATTTATTCCCAAATAACACTATCTAAAAGCACCCACACACTTCCGCTAGCCTGGAAAAATTAGTCTTCCCGCTCAAAGGAGAAACCGCTACAGGGCCCGTAGCGCCGTTAGAGTTTCCCGCCTAAATCTCCAAGGCAGAGGAAAGAGAACTGCTGTCTTACCTTGAGGGCGCTTGAAGCGCGCTAGCACAGAGATTCTCCGTTCAACCGGCGGCACTAGCTACCTCGCCAGGAACTGGAGGGCAAACAGAAGAGCTTTTCTTCCCGCACCCCCGGAGCTCAGCGCAGCTGCCAGATCGCTGAACGCCCGAGGGGAGTAGGCAGACCTCGAAAAGAGCGCGGGCCTCTGTATGCGCATGCGGTCGCAGCTCTGCCCACCCGAACTGCTGACAGTGTCGGGCCGAGAGACCGCAAGGGAGATCGTGACTGCAGCAGCCCGTCCCAGCGCGGAACAGGCAAGGCTTCTGTATGCGCTGTAACCGGGCCTTTTTGCCTCAAGAAATCGCCTGTTAGAACTAAGCTGAGGGGGGGGGGGGGGGAGGGAGAAGTAAAGATAAAAATAAAAAAGGAGCAAGCCGAATGAGAGAATGAGGAAAGGCCTCAATACACTTCCCCCCGCCCCCATTAGAAATTAACCCCTCTTATCCTACAAATCAAACAAACACTCCTTAATTGTCTCTCTGTGGAGCCCTCCTGGCTCCGCTAATCTCCAGCTGCTTGGAGACTGATTCACTGACTTGAGGAGGCGGATCCTGGGGGTATATAGCTCACGGTCATTACAAGAAGTTGGTGTGTCTCAGTCTCCAAGCTGCTGTGAGAGGTGCGGAACCCAGAAGTTTTTGGGACTAGACTGGAGGGACGTCAAGGAATATGTGGAAATATTTTTTTTTACAGAAAGACTGGTAGATGCGTTGAATAGTCTTCCCAGTAGAGGTGGTAAAGATGAGGACAGGATCTGAATTCAAAAAAGCATGGGACAAACACAAAGTTTCTTTAAAGGAAAAGAGGGACTATTGTAATAGTCAATATGGAAGGGCAGACTAAATAGCGCATGTAGTCTTTTTCTGCCGTCATGTTTCTATGAAGAACAGTATCAAAAGCTTTGCTGAAATCTAAGCAAACTACATCACAGGCCTTTATCTAGTTCACCCAGTCAAAGAAATCTGATTTGTTTGCACAATCCTCCCTTGGTAAAGCATAGCTACTTACTTGTAACAGGTGTTCTCCGGGAACAGCAGGAATCAGTCCTCACATATGGGTGATGTCAGTGCCAGAGCCCGTGTGGAGCATGTCCCAAAACTTTTCTTTGAAAGCTGGGGAAATACTACCACACATGCGTGGTCCCCTTCCCACCCAAGGGTGCCATCTTGCTCAGTCAGATGACATCTGGGGATGTCCCTCCAATCAAATTGCAATATTGGCACGATTTGAAACTGGATCAAAACTTAAGTCCGATTTTTGAGAATCATAACGTTTGGTATACAACACCTTTAAGAACCTGAGTTAACATGGTCATTGATGCTATTGTGGCACGTAGCTCATGAGAGATTCATCCGGAGCAGTGCAAGTTGTAGTCTGAGACCATTGGTTCTTATTCTAAGAGTATTCTTATGCATATAATAGAAAAATGTGATACATGTTTGTGAGTACACCATCGTATTATAGAACATCAGAATGAAGCTTATTTGATTGGAGGGACATCCCCAGATACCTTTTAGTCTAGTTACTACCCTCTATAAGAAGACCATCTTTATCCTTCAGTCAGATGACATAGCTAGGATGGCAGTAAAATTAAAATAATGTAGAGTGGCAACTCCCAGGAAAGGAGGGAGGGATGTGAGAACAGATACCTGCTGTCCCAGAGAAGACCTGTTAGAAGTGAGTAACTACACTTTCTCCAGGAACAAGCAGGAAGTCAGTCCTCACATATGGGATTCCCTAGTTCCAGGCTGCAGAGGACCGAACCAAGACAACACTGACAGCGATCCATCAGGTAGCCATGAGTAGCAGAAGGTGAGTCCCCAGCGCCCAGTGACACTTATCACTCCGGTAACCTGAACACAAGAGGGAAAGAGCTGCCTACACCTCGAGAATATTATGGAGTAGGTGAGCTGCGAATGTATGAACTGAAGACCATGCATACTGCAAGAACTTATCACCAGCCATTACAATACTGTTGTCAGTAAGAACTTATCACCAGCCATTACAATACTGTTGTCAGTACTAATTAGCCTCTCACAAGCTATTATACGGTTATTTGCAAATCAATAATCTTTATACTATTGCCAATACTAAATTAGCACATTGTACTACCACTGTCTATAGTCCTTTAACTGTTGCCAATAACAATTAGTCATTGCACTGTTGATAGCAATTGCGGGTCACTGCACTGCTGCTAGTCATTGCACTATTTCTATTTAATCTAAAATGTATAAGGTCCTGTTATCACTCACTACCCTCCTTACCTTTGGGCTCCCCTGCATCACAAACGCCCTCAACCACAATACTAGCTACATACCAATACTACATACATATGGAAGGAGATGGTTTGAATTCCTCCACCACACAACTGCAAAACGCAACCACACATCCCACTCCCATCTACTTAGCATTCCCCTTCAAGTCATCAACAAAGCACAATCTGAGAAACTCCATCGACAACGCCTCCTAAAATGTGCATTGATAAATGCCAGATCCATACGATCAAAATGGCCTGCAGTCATGGACTTGATTCCTCAATACAAGCTCGACATCCTGATGGTCACAGAATCATGGCTATCTGATTGCGACAACATCCTCCTGAATCAGATGCTGCCTCCTGGATTTGACCTCTACACATGCCACAGATCCACTCAAAAAGGAGGCGGAACGCTCATCCTCGCCAAAACAGATCTTAATTTCAAGCTATGCAACTCCTCCAGCTCAACCCACCTTGACTCCCTCACTATATCTAATGAACTCTGCTCAATCAACCTGCTTTATCGAGCACCCTCCCCATCACCGGATGACCTTCCAACAATAATCGAGCTCGCATGCGCAACATCCACCTCACACTCTCCAAACTGGGTAGTTGGAGAGATGGGAGGTTGAAATCACCATGACAGCCAATCAGAAGCATTTCTAGACGCACTAGGGGATCTAGGCTACAAACAATATGTCGACTCTCCCACCCACACTAAAGGAGGTAAACTAGACCTCATCTTCGCACCCCATTCCAACACCTTAACACACCAAGCCCTTGAACTATCGGTTATACCAGTACCATGGTCTGATCACAACCTTACTCAATTCAATATACCCACCTATACCTCTCACGTGAGTCAAATACCATCTAACTCACCCGGAACCCACGCAGTCCGTTTTCAACCTCTCAACCGTGACAAGGTCCTAGATAACCTCCAACCACTCTTGACCAACACCTCCCTCAACTTAGATGACCTGGTATCCAAATGGGACGAGAACCTCAGAGCCGCCTCATGTCCAGTGCACAAAGATAAGAAAACGAGAACACGCGCCATGGTTCTCTACTGACCTTCGTACATCTCTCATCCACCTACGCAAACTTGAAAGACAGTGGCGCCAAACCCACTCACCAGAAGCCCTTGAAACATATAATTCACACCTAGCTACCCACCGTGAGAAGGTAACACTGAGTAAGAAGCTATACCACACAAACCTACTGAAACGCTCCATCAATAAACCTCATGCTCTATTCAACTTAGTAAAATCCATAACAAGAGAGCCAGTTTCAGCCCAACCTGCAATGCCTCGGCCACAGGACTACGCAAACTACCTGCAATCAAAAATGATTAAGGCCAGCACAAGCATAAATACCATCAACCCCATTATATCACCTAAGGCATCTCAAATAACTCCATTTTGCAACTTCAATACTATATCATCTAATGAAATTGAGAAAATTGTCGCCTCCATCAATCCTAGCACGGCACCTAACGACCCATGCCCAGCCAACTGGATCAAAGATCTGCGACATGATCTAAGCCAAATCCTATGCAAAATACTGAACCAGTCCTTTCTAACAGGCTCATTCCCCCAGAGTCTTAAACACACCTCTATCAAGCCCCTACTAACAAACAGTAAGCTTGATCCATCCAAAGTTGAATCATTTAGGCCAATCTCAAGCATCCCCCAGCTTGCAAAAATCATCGAGAAAGCTGCCCAACAACAACTCCAGCATCACATTGACACAGAAGCACCACTAGACAAATCACAACATGGATTCAGAGAAGCACATGGAGTCGACACAATCCTTACAACCCTATTCAACGATCTGATCACAGGAATAAACAACATCAAACAAGGATTTGTTCTCATCTTTTTAGACATTTCCGCTGCCTTCGATTCTGTGAACCACGATATACTACTGCAACGTCTGAGAGAGAAGGGGATTCGAAGCACAGCACTGGAATGGTGTAGATCCTACCTTTCCAATAGGTGGCAACAAGTTAAAACAGGCCAGGAATCCTCAGAACCATTCCTACAGTCTCAAGGTGTACCACAAGGATCTTCACTATCGGCGTTAATGTTCAATATTTATATGCAGCCGATATGCGAATTGATCAGATCCTTCAACGTGCAATGCCTGGTATACGCTGATGACATCCTCATATACATGCCGTTCAAAACTGACCAACCAGTGTTTACTCCAATAATCAACTGCTTCGGAGCAGTAGCTGAATGGCTGCTGACTCAAAACCTAAGAATAAATCATAGCAAAACTGATGTCCTATTTGTTACAAGGAATCTTAAGTTTGTACCTCCTCCGTCGCTGCTGGTCAACAACATAGAACTGACGTCCAAACCCACGATCCGATATCTCGGCATAACATTAGATCAACACCTGGATATGACAATGCATGTGAAGAATGTGACAAAGAATATATATCATAAGATCAGAACACTATGCCACCTCCGTCCACTACTGGACTATACTGATTACCGATCAACCTTCCAGGCACTAGTCCTCCCACATCTAGATTTTGCAAACATCATCCTCCACGGGCTCTCTCAATCAACCTTAAATCCACTTCGTCTGGCTATGAATACAGCTGCAAGAGTCCTCTCTGGGTCACCAAGGTCTGCTCATATAACGCCTATCATGAAAGACCTACACTGGCTACCTCTACAAGCCAGACTCTCATATAAGTCACTAGTCTTGACCTTCAAAGCCATGAATATCTACCCACCAACACCAATCAGAAAACTAATCCATAACACCCCTGAAAATAGAAACAGAAGGACTACAACTATGAACACCTTAATAGTTCCCAAGATGATGACATCATGTACTAAAGCTACATCAAACAGAGCTTTTTCATTATTCGCACCCAGGAATTGGAATATACTTCCCCATGAAATCCGCGGCATCAAAAGCCTATTACAATTCCGCAAAGCCGTAAAGCATCACTTATTCACAAAATACTACCCAGAAGTGACCATGGACACTCACACAGCCAACAGGCCTCCCACTCACACCAAACACCTTAGCACCTTAATCCAACCAGAAAATGGTTAGTCCCCACGATAATTAACTTTACTACTATTGACCCATGCCACCCATGAATACACGTACAATATCCACTCGAGTTTAAATATGGTATATAATAAAAGCATATTTATAGTATAATGTTGATTGTACATAGTTATCCCTGTTATTCCATGTTATATATTCCCTTGTTCTCTGTAAACTCGATGTTACCTGTACACATTGCAGTATATTTTGTTCGATGTACACCGCGCTGATTTTAATAGCGCGGTATATAAGAGATGTTAAATAAATAAATAAATGTGGCTTTCTCTTGGAACAAGAAGGAAGTCAGCCATCTTCTGGCTTTTGAGTTTTTGCATGGTTGACTTGACAACCATGGAGTTATGCAGAAGTTGGAACTTGTGGAACCCCGGCCCCTACCTGATGCATTACATGGAATTGAGGTGCCAGCTGACGACTGGCACCGATGCCGGGGGGTCTCCCACATCCGCAGCAGCAGCCACTCGAGGATCGGCTGGACTGGCACCATAAGGGTTTCCTTAGGCAGAGACTCATACTGGAGGATCTCCAGTTCATCGTACATGGGTCCTCCTCCACCTCAGTTTTCACCGAGGGGGCTCTGGCTATGTCCCTGACAAAGTCATGGAAGGCCATGTCCTCCAGAAGAGAATGGCATCAGGGGAGACGGGTCAGAGGGAACATCTTGGTGCAGACTGGTTTCCAGGGAGGCCTCGTCAGTCTCCAGCTCAGAGTTGAGGGGGGAAAGAGTCTGAAGCCCTGTGAGACTGTGCCTCGAGGCCCATACCTTAGTGCCAGGGCCCTCCTGAGGACCTGGGGTCCAAGTTCTGGAAACTGGCCAGGGAGGACTAGATACCCGAGGAACGTGAGGACCAGGACCGGGGCAGAGGACTTACCCGAGGCAGGTGGCGCTCTGAGCTCGGCACAATGACTGGGGACTCCCCACAGTCAGGGGTCCGGTCATTGGGGCAGATGATGCAGACAAAAACCTGCCATCATTGCCTGTTGCATGGCCAGGATAGCAGTGATGTTCTGTCCCATGAGTGCCATTATGGATTCCAAACCAGAAGGCTTTGCAGCTTTCGGCACAGGCACAGATTATCTCGGGCCCGGCACTGGCACTCTTGTGAGTACGGCCTCAATGATCCTCACAAATCTCTGCCAGCAGAGACATCATTTTTGGGAACTTTGGTGGGTTGTTTCTCGGAATTGTCAGAGTCCCTTCCAGGTGGTCTTGCTGGATTTCTCCAATGGAACCGAAATGGACTTTGAGGATTTTTTTCTTTTTCTGCTTGGGGTCCGAGGTCTTCTCAGAGGAGCTACCACTGCGAGACTCTGAGGACGCTTAGCACTCTCGGGACGTTCTGGGCTTGGAGCTCGGTGTCGGGGAAGCTGGTGCCAAGTCAGACCTGGGGAACATCTTCCCCTGCAACTCCGACCTCCTCTTATTGGTTTTGGGTATCATGGCCTGGCACAAGTTTATTTATTTATTTATAGTCTCTTCTATACCGCGCTATTCAGCATCAGCGCGGTTTACAATAAAACAATGGATATACACATTTCCAATAGTACTTTGTGTTTACAGATGAACAGGACATATAACTTGGATAACAGGGGTAACTATATACAAATTTACAACATGGTCATGTGATCATTTTGGTTTCAGTCAAGGGAGATTTGGGTGGTTGTAGGTGTAGGTGCTGCTGTCGTGGTCCGGTTCCAGACAATATACGCAGCAGGCATGGGTGTCAGTGACTGACAGTTTGACTGCAGCGGTCACATTTTTTGAACCCAGTGGGGGACATGGTGGGGGGGGGGGGGGCACCCAGCTGGGGTCAACAACTCCCAGGCAAAAAAGGGAATGAACGCCGGTCGAGGCAAGCCTCAATAAAAAAAAATGGGGGAGGAGCAGAGGACAGCGCCAAGTCTGGTGCCAGCTCAAAGCGGGAAGAGGAACCGGTATGCAAACTGGGAAAACTGAGTTTTTAAGGATATAGCAAGGATTTTTTCCAGGGAAATTGTATCAACGTCTGTTGGGCTCCGCAAAAAAAAGGAGACTGAGCAAGATGGCACCCTTGGGTGAGAAGGGGACCAGCATGCATGGTAGCATGTCCCAAAGGCTTTCTTTGAAAGCTGGGGAAATGCTCCACGCAGGCTCTGTCGGTGCAGACATCACTCATATGTGAGGGCTGACTTCCTGCTTGTTCCTAGAGAAAGCCATGTTGCCTCAGATCTTCCAACCCATTGGCTTCCAGAAAAACCATTACTCTTTTTTTCAAGCAGCATCTCCATTGCTTTTTCCACCATAGAGGTAAAGCTTACCTACCTGTAATTTGCCACCTCTCCTCTGTTGCCACATTTGTAAAGAGGGACCATATCAGCCCTTCTCCAATCCTGCAGTGCCTTCCCAGTCTCCAGGAGTCTATTAAACATTTTTAAAAAGTCCCGAGTTCCTTCAGTATCCTGGGATGTATCTGATCCAATCCCATGGCCTTGTCCACTTTGTTCTGCAAGCTATTCATAAACATCATCTTCCGTTAATGGTGTTATATCTACTTTGTTTATGTTTATTTTATTTGGTATACCGCCTTTCATTAAAAAAAAAAAAGCGGTGTACAATTTCAAAAGTACAAGAAGGGCCAATGGCCGAGAAAATTAAAGGACGTTACAATAAATGACAGGACAGAGGATAGTACAATCAAGCATACCAGACAGAAGGAGTAGACAATACTGAAGGACAGAGAGAGAAATAGGATCACATATGGGGAGTAGGGAGGTCAAACGCAGAAGAGAATAGATACGTTTTTAAGCGTACTTTAAAAGTACAGTGATTTTGTTCCAGTCTAAGGGAGGTGGGTAGGTAATTCCAAAGCACGGGTCCAGCAAAGAAAAAGGCAGAGGTGCAGGTTGATTGTAAATGGGCACGGGAAGGAGAGGGGAGGTGAAGGCGATTTATGTGCACTGACTGGAGAGTACGACTAGGAGTATGAAACTGAATGAGATATGCCAAATATTGTGGGGTATGAACGTGAATAACCTGATGGAACATGGTGAGGAGTTTAAAGTGAATACGATAGTCTATGGGAAGCCAGCGAAGATGAATGAAAAGGGGGGTTACGTGCTCCTGACGAGTACAGTGGGAAATAATGTGTGCTGCCGTGTTTTGAATACGTTGCAGTCTGTGCAACTGAGACTGGGGAATACTGGCAAGGGCAGAATTACAAAAGTCAAGACGAGACATAACAAGGGACAGCATAAGAGTGATAAGGGCATGTGGAGTAAGAAAGGGGCGAATAGTGCAAATCTGACTGAGAAAGAAGAAAGGTTCTGGTGATATGGGAGATGTGATCCTGAAAAGAGAGATCGGGGTCAAGGAAAACACCTTGTTATATTTGTCAGTCATGCATGGCTCTTCTCCAGGATTTTCTTTTGTGAACATAGAACAGAAGTAAGTATTTGTTTAGCAATTCTGCTTTTTCCATATCGCTTTCCACACACAAAAATCGGTCCTCACCATCTTTGGAGTCTTGCAATTCTCCCTCTGGTCTTCCTCCTTTCCCCAATATACTCGAGAGAAGTCTTGTCACTGTGCTTCAACATCTGCAGCCATTTTTCCTTCCGCATGTACTTTTATCATCCTGATTTCTCTCTGCCTCTTTCTGCTTTATCATCTAGCATTCTTTGTGTTCCCCTTTTTGTGATCCTCTGAAAATTGTGAATACTGGCATGTTTGCATTTCTTTTTGCAGCCACTTCTTTGGAGAACCACATTGATTTCCTTTTTTCTTGCTTTTATATACTTTTCTTACATATAGATCTGTTGCCCTTTTATGGCCTCTCATTTTAGCCCACTGTCATTGCATTTCCCTTATCTCATTTCCCATTTTACTGGGGTCAGCATTTTTGAAATCTAGGACAAGAGTTTACTGCCACTGGACTCTGCCTTGACTGTTACCTCAACCACACCATGTGATGATCACTACACCCACCTGGACACTAGACATACCATTCACCATTAGTATGTCTAGTGTCCAGGTATGTCTAGTGTCCAGATTCAGTATTGCGCCTTCCATGCTGCATTCCTTTACCAGTTGCCTGAGCAAAGCCTCTTGTAGGGCATCCATGATCTTTCTACTTCTTTCCATATTTGCAGACAGGACACTCCAATCCATATCTGGCATATTAAGGTCCTCCAGTATCACCACCTCGCCCTTTTATTTATTTTTTTACTATCCTTATGATATTATAATCTACTTCCGGTGACACTGCCAAGAAAACCCAGGAGCTTCTGGGTCACCAGGAGTCAGTACTGACTCGAAGGCACACATTGCATTGGCATTATGATAATATTGATCAAGTCTGTCTATTTCCTGTTTGAGTTGGAGGTCTGTAAGTTAGGTTTGAAATGCCTGTAAAAAAAGTGGAGTGGCGGCCTAGTGGTTAGGGCAAGTTACCTCAGGCCGGAAGGTCGGGGGTTCAAATCCCATTAGAGAACAGCAACCTTGGGCTGGAAGGACTGGGGTTTTTAGTCCCACAGGTGCTCCTTGTGGTCTTGGGCAAGCCACTTAACCCTCCATTGCCCATGTTCCCTGTAAGTATTAGTGTATGTGTCTCATATGCCCTTGTGTTAAATGTATCCCCCAAATGTGTTGTGACCACTTTGATTGAAGGATAAGGTGGTATACAAAACTGTCTAAATAAAATAAATAAATATAAACAAAAAAACACACAATCAGCTGGCAGAGGTAATTAAGAATCTTTCAACTCTGCTCTTTTTACTTAAAAAGGCAACTGGGTTATTTTTACCTTTATTGGAACCTACTGGGATGCACTAACTTTCCTGTTTTTCTGTATCCTTCTAAGATGCATCATTTTGAACTATGAGTTCTTGGGAGACTGTTGCCTTCCTCCCTCTTCCCATTATCTACTTTAAAAGCTGCTCCCTCTCCTTTCTGAAGGCACCTGTAGTGCAAATGCAGTCTCAAACAAGACTGTATTTGCATCACAAGGCCTTAAGAATCACAAAAAGACAATACAGTTCCATATGGTACACCCCAGAACTAAAAACTAAAGTGGGAACTAAGGAAACTAGAACAAACAGCAAAAGAGATGTATTGTATAGCCACACATACATGCCCAAATTACAAAATTACCGCAGCATGGTCAATAAAAGAAGAAATTAGACCTTACCTGTTAATTGATGTTCCTTGAGTTACTCCAGTCCAGTCCTAGCACCTTTGGGTATTCATGCCCCAACAGCAGCTTGGAGACTCAGCATGTCATGCTTTTCATGATCTCCCCCTGGATAGACGGCTGACATCTCCCCTAGCCTCCAGTATCCTATTGACAAAGCAAACTCGCAGAAACAACCCTTACTTTAACCTAACATGAACTTTATCAACTTACTGAAACTACGATGCCCCCTCCCCACCAGGAAGGAGAGTCCACCACGCTCACGTAGTTACTCACCTGTAACAGGTGTTCTCCAGGGACAGCAGGAATCGGTCCTCACATATGGGTGACGTTGGCGCAGATGGAGCCCTCGTGCGGAGCAATTTCCCCAGCTTTAAAAGAAAACCTATGGGAATGCCTTGCGCATGCGCGGTCCCCTTCCCGCCCAAGGGTGCCATCTTGCTCAGTCAGATGACATAGCTAACAAGACGGCAAATAAAAAATAATAAAAAGCAATAATAGGACTGCAACTCCAGGGGAGGAGGGAGGGTCATGAGGATTGATTCCTGCTGTCCCTGGAGAACACCTGTTACAGGTGAGTAAGTACGCTTTCTCCAGGAACAAGCAGAAGTCAGTCCTCACATATGGGACTCTCTAGCTACAGGCTGCTGAGAACCTACAGCTGAAAAAAGGCTCCCTCTAGGCGAGCCGCAACAGCAGCGAGAGAACTTTCTCCAAGAATGCATCCCCCACGGTAGCCTCACACAAGAGGGCCGGAGGGTCGGAGTTGCCTAAATCTCGAATAGATTCCGGAGTACCGCCTGACTGAAAACACTGTCCCGTCGGGACTCCCTCTCCAGGCAGTAATGGGCTGCAAAAGTCTGGCTTAAAGACCAAGTTGCGGCCCGGCAGATGTCTGCCAACGGAACAGAGCGGTTATTAGCTACTGATGCAGCCTTAGCTCTGACACAGTGGGCCGGGATACAACCCTGCAGCTGAAGGTCAGCTGCCCTGTACACCCAGGCGATGCAGTCTGCCACCCAGGTGGATAACGTGCACTTAGAGACCAATAGACTCAGTTTACTAGGGTCATAAGAGACGAAGAGCTGAGAAGCCCTTCGATGTCCCCGCGTACGCTCCAGGTAAAAGGCGAGCGCCCTCTTACAGTCCAGGATATGCAGAACTGCTTCTGCCCTGTTATGTGGCATGGGAAAGAAGATTGGAAGAACCACCTCTTGGTTGAAGTGAAACGAGGAAACCACTTTTGGGAGGAACTTGGGGTGTGTGCGGAACACTACCCTGTTCTTGTAAAACCGTTTGTACGGCCTATCTGACACTAGAGCCTGCAGCTCACTCACATGCCTAGCCGACATGAGCGCAATCAGGAAGAGCACCTTCCAGGAGAGGAAGCGCAGATGGCAAGTGGACATCGGTTCGACAGGAGGGCGAGTAAGTTGCTGCAAGAACACATTGAGATCCCACTCAGTCGCCGGAGGGCGGATTGGAGGTTTCAGCAGGAGCAGGCCCCTGAGAAACCTGGCTACCAAGGGGTGAGCCGAGAGAGGCTGACCGTCTATCGGTGCATAGTTAGCCGACAAGGCACTCAGGTGAACCCAGACGGAGTTAGACTTGCTCCGAGAGATGAAGTAGGTACTGTAACACCTTGGGAACCTGAGATGAGAAGGGTTCTACAGTATGTTGGTAACACCACACTTTACATGCATAGGATTTTCTGGTGGATAGCCTCCTGGAGGTTAACACCACTTCTTCTACCCCTTCGGGTAAGAGAAAAGGTGCAAAGCCTACCCTCTCAGCAGCCAGGCAATCAAATTGAGGAATCAGGGATTGGAGTACACTAGGGAACCCTGCTCCTGGGTGATGAGGTCGGGCTGTACCCCCAAGGGGAGAGGGGTTTCCACCGCCAGTTGAAGAAGAAGTGGGAACCAAGGCTGTCTGGGCCACCTGGGGGCTGCCCAGACCAGCTGTATTCCACGCTTTAAGAAAAGTGGAAGGAAGTCCAAAAAACTGCCAGCATGGTTTAAAGGTGAGGTCAGAGAGGCTGCTGTTGCCAAAAAAGCATCTTTCAGGAAATGGAAAAAAAAGCCAAACGATGAAACCTGGAAACAGCACAAGCACTGGCAAGTCAAATGCAAGGCATTGATAAGGCAGGCAAAGAGAGAATTTGAGAAGAAGCTTGCTGCGGAAGCAAAAACGCGAAATAAAGACCTTTTCAAGTACATTCGTAGCAAAAAACCTGTGAGAGAGTCAGTTGGTCCATTAGATGATAAAGGGGTTAAAGGAGCACTAAGAGGCGACAAGGCGATAGCAGAGAGACTGAATGAATTCTTTGCTTCGGTCTTTACTGAAGAAGATGTAGGGATGTTACCCATGACTGAAGTGGTATTTAAAGGTGTGGAAGAATTGAAGGAAATATCGATACATCGGGAGGATGTCTTACAACTATTAGATAAACTGAAGAGTAGCACATCACCTGGGCCGGATGGTATACATCCAAGGGTGTTGAAAGAACTGAAATTTGAGATTGCAGACCTGCTATCAGTAATCTGTGAACTATCATTAAAATCATCTCTAATACCTGAGGATTGGAGGATCGCCAATGTAACTCCGATTTTTAAAAAGGGTTCGAGGGGTGATCCGGGAAACTACAGACCGGTGAGCCTGACATCAGTACCGGGGAAAAATGGTAGAAACCATCATAAAGAATAAAATTACTCAGCATGTAGATAGTCACGACCTAATGGAGACAGCCAACATGGCTTTAGACAAGGAAGATCTTGTCTTACTAATCTGTTATGTTTTTTTGAAGGCGTGAGTAAACAGGTGGACAAAGGTGAGTCGGTTGATATTGTGTATCTGGACTTTCAGAAAGCCTTTGACAAGGTCCCTCATCAGAGACTTTTGGCAAAACTAAAGAGTCATGGGATAGGAGGCAGTATACTATTGTGGATCAGGAACTGGTTAAAAGATAGAAAGCAGAGGGTAGGGCTAAATGGCCAATTTTCCCAATGGAGAAAGGTGAATAGTGGTGTACCCCAGGGATCTGTGCTGGGTCCGCTGCTTTTTGACATATTCATAAATGACCTGGAAAGTGGAATAACGAGTGAGGTTATCAAATTTGCAGATGACACAAAACTATTTAAAGTTGTTAAAACCCAGGAGGATTGTGGAAAATTGCAAGAGGATCTTGATAAATTGGAAGACTGGGCATCAAAATGGCAGATGAAATATAATGTGGAGAAGTGCAAGGTTATGCACCTAGAGAAGAACAACCCAAACTATGGTTACACGATGCAAGGTTCCACATTAGGAACCACCACCCAGGAAAAAGATTTAGGCATCATTGTGGATACCATGTTAAAACCCTCGGCCCAGTGTGCAGCGGCGGCCAAGAGAGCAAATAGAATGCTAGGTATAAGGAAAGGAATGGAAAATAAAACAAAAGATATTATAATGCCTCTATATCGTTCCATGGTGAGACCGCACCTTGAATATTGTGTGCAATTCTGGTCGCCGTATCTTAAAAAGGATATAGCGGTTTTAGAAAAGGTTCAGAGAAGAGCCACCAAAATGGTAAAGGGGATGGAAGGCTACTCCTATGAAGAAAGGCTAAAAAGGTTGGGGCTCTTTAACCTGGAAAAGAGACGGCTGAGGGGAGATATGATAGAAGTCTATAAATTAATGAACGGAGTGGAACGGGTAAACGTAGATCGATTGTTTACCTTATCAGAATATAGAAAGACTAGGGACATGCAATGAAGCTACAGGGTAAACTATTTAAGACTAATAAAAGAAAATATTTTTTCACTCAACGTGTAATCAAACTCTGGAATTTGTTACCGGAGGATGTGGTAAAGGCTGTTAGTGTAGCTGGGTTTAAAAAAGGTTTGGACAAGTTCCTGGAGGAAAGGTCCATAAACCATTATTAAGAAGGGACCCAGGATATCAATGCTTGAACCAATACAAGCATTGTGGAACCTGTGTCCCTTGGGGAAACTGCTAGGTACGTATGACCTAGATTGGCCACTGTTGGAAACAGAATACTGGGCTTGATGGACCTTGGTCTGACCCAGTATGGCATATCTTATGTTCTTATAAGAAGTGGGAACCAAGGCTGTCTGGGCCACCTGGGCGCTACCAGGATCACCCAGGCCTTGTCCCTGTGAATCTTGGAGAGTTTGTGCTACCAGAGGCGTAGGCGGAAAAGCATACAGGAGGCTTCCCAGCCAAGGGAGAAGAAATGCATCTGCTGCTACCCTGAGAGGGTGCGGCTGTCTGGAGCAAAAGTGGGGCAACTGACGATTCTGTGGACTGGCAAAGAGATCTATGGACGGGAGGCCCCAGTGGTTGAAAATCTGCTGGGCAATTTCCCTGTTCAGTTGCCATTCGTGGGGTTGAAGAACCCTGCTCAGTTTGTCTGCCGGGAAGTTCTCCTGGCTGGGTAGGTAAACTGCATGGAGAGACATGTGTTGAACAGCGAAGGAACAGAGATCCAGAGACTCCTGGCAAAGGATATGCGAACCTGTGCCGCCCTGTTTGTTCACATAAACATAGGCACCTGGTTGTCAGTCTGTACTCGGACAGACTGGTTGGAGAGAACAGGAGCAAATGCTTTTAGAGCTAAGCGAATGGCCCGGAGTTCCAACAGGTTGATCTGGAGTGTGGCCTCCTGAGGAGTCCACTGACCTTGAGTGCAAGAGCCCTGACAATGGGCTCCCCAACCCATCAAGGAGGCATCTGTGGTCAGCACCCTGGTATGCACGGGAAGCTGGAACGGTACTCCCCGCAGGAGGTTCCCTGATTGTGACCACCACTGCAGGGACTGCACTAGGGGTTTGGATACTGCCACTCTGTCGGACAGGCGTCCCGTGGCCTGTGACCACTGGTCCCGCAGGGTCCACTGAGCTGTCCGCATTTGCACACGTGCAAAAGGAGTAACATGAACTGTGGAGGCCATGTGACCGAGCAGGCGTAAGAACCTCTGTGCTGACACCTGGGGTACTTGACTCACCATGCCCGCCTGAGACAGCAGGAGGTCTGCCCTGTCCAGTGGCAAGTAGGCCCTCGCCTGTACGGTGTCGAGCCATGCCCCTATGAACTCCAAGTTCTGGGTGGGGAGCAAAGAGGACTTTGCATGATTGATGACGAACCCCAGATGCTGAAGCAGAGCTACTGTGCGAGCTTTGGTGTGGTGCGTCTCCTGAGCTGACTGGCCCCTTATGAGCCAGTCGTCTAGGTAAGGGAACACAAAGATCCCCTGGCTCCTGAGGAAGGCTGCTACCACAGCTAGGCACTTGGTGAAAACCCTTGGAGCGGAAGCTAGACCAAAGGGAAGCACTTTGTAAGAACATAAGAACATAAGATATGCCATACTGGGTCAGACCAAGGTCCATCAAGCCCAGTATTCTGTTTCCAACAGTGGCCAATCTAGGTCATACGTACCTAGCAGTTTCCCCAAGGGACACAGGTTCCACAATGCTTGTATTGGTTCAAGCATTGATATCCTGGGTCCCTTCTTAATAATGGTTTATGGACCTTTCCTCCAGGAACTTGTCCAAACCTTTTTTAAACCCAGCTACACTAACAGCCTTTACTACATCCTCCGGTAACAAATTCCAGAGTTTGATTACACGTTGAGTGAAAAAATATTTTCTTTTATTAGTCTTAAATAGTTTACCCTGTAGCTTCATTGCATGTCCCCTAGTCTTTCTATATTCTGATAAGGTAAACAATCGATCTACGTTTACCCGTTCCACTCCGTTCATTAATTTATAGACTTCTATCATATCTCCCCTCAGTTGTCTCTTTTCCAGGTTAAAGAGCCCCAACCTTTTTAGCCTTTCTTCATAGGAGTAGCCTTCCATCCCCTTTACCATTTTGGTGGCTCTTCTCTGAACCTTTTCTAAAATTGCTATATCCTTTTTAAAATATGGCGACCAGAATTGCACACAATATTCAAGGTGCGGTCTCACCATGGAACGATATAGAGGCATTATAATATCTTTTGTTTTATTTTCCATTCCTTTCCTTATCATACCTAGCATTCTATTTGCTCTCTTGGCCGCCGCTGCACACTGGGCCGAGGGTTTTAACATGGTATCCACAATGACGCCTAAATCTTTTTCCTGGGTGGTGGTTCCTAATGTGGAACCTTGCATCGTGTAACCATAGTTTGGGTTGTTCTTCCCTAGGTGCATAACCTTGCACTTCTCCACATTAAATTTCATCTGCCATTTTGATGCCCAGTCTTCCAATTTATCAAGATCCTCTTGCAATTTTCCACAATCCTCCTGGGTTTTAACAACTTTAAATAGTTTTGTGTCATCAGCAAATTTGATAACCTCACTCGTTATTCCACTTTCCAGGTCATTTATGAATATGTCAAAAAGCAGCAGACCCAGCACAGATCCCTGGGGTACACCACTATTCACCTTTCTCCATTGGGAAAATTGGCCATTTAGCCCTACCCTCTGCTTTCTATCTTTTAACCAGTTCCTGATCCACAGTAGTACACTGCCTCCTATCCCATGACTTTAGTTTTGCCAAAAGTATCTCATGAGGGACCTTGTCAAAGGCTTTCTGAAAGTCCAGATACACAATATCAACCGACTCACCTTTGTCCACCTGTTTATTCACTTCTTCAAAAAAACATAACAGATTAGTAAGACAAGATCTTCCTTGTCTAAAGCCATGTTGGCTGTCTCCCATTAGGTCATGACTCTCTACATGCTGAGTAATTTTATTCTTTATGATGGTTTCTACCATTTTTCCCGGTACTGATGTCAGGCTCACCGGTCTGTAGTTTCCCGGATCACCCCTCAAACCCTTTTTAAAAATTGGTGTTACATTGGCGATCCTCCAATCCTCAGGTATTAGAGATGATTTTAATGATAGTTCACAGATTACTGATAGCAGGTCTGCAATCTCAAATTTCAGTTCTTTCAACACCCTTGGATGTATACCATCCGGCCCAGGTGATTTGCTACTCTTCAGTTTATCTAATAGTTGTAAGACATCTTCCCGATGTATCGATATTTCCTTCAATTCTTCCACACCTTTAAATACCACTTCAGTCGTGGGTAACATCCCTACATCTTCCTCAGTAAAGACCGAAGCAAAGAATTCATTTAGTCTCTCCGCTATCGCCTTGTCGCCTCTTAGTGCTCCTTTAACCCCTTTATCATCTAATGGACCAACTGACTCTCTCACGGGTTTTTTGCTACGAATGTACTTGAAAAGGTCTTTATTTCGCGTTTTTGCTTCCGCAGCAAGCTTCTTCTCAAATTCTCTCTTTGCCTGCCTTATCAATGCCTTGCATTTGACTTGCCAGTGCTTGTGCTGTTTCCAGGTTTCATCATTTGGCTCTTTTTTCCATTTCTTGAAAGATGCTTTTTTGGCAACAACAGCCTCTCTGACCTCACCTTTAAACCATGCTGGCAGTTTTTTGGACTTCCTTCCACTTTTCTTAAAGCGTGGAATACAGCTGGTCTGGGCTTCCAAGATAGTATTTTTCAACAACACCCAAGCTTGATGTACGTCTTTAACCTTTGCAACTGCTCCTTTTAGTTTTTTGTATTGGAAGTGGTTTTCTCCGACCACAAACCTGAGGTATTGTCTGTGGTTTGGATGTATGAGGATGTGTGTGTAAGCATCCTTTAGGTCCAAGGAGCATAGCCAGTCTCCGTACTGGAGGTAAGGCAGAAGTATCCCAAGTGAAAGCATCTTAAACTTTTCCTTAACCAAGGCCAGGGACTCCCACATGCGGAGCATCAACCGTTCCAGCATCGGAGGCAGCAGTACAGTAAGGGCCTCCTTCGGAGGGCATCAAGCTCCTCAGCTGGAGGCTCCTCCTCGGCATCTGCAGGGAAAGCCAAAGCCTTGGCCATATAGCGTAGTTACTCACCTGTAACAGGTGTTCTCCAGGAGCAGCAGGAATCAGTCCTCACTTATGGGTGACGTCGGCGCCGATGGAGCCCTCGCGGAGCAATTTTCCCCAGCTTTCAAAGAAAGCCTTTGGGAATTGCAGCGCGCATGCGCGGTCGTCTTCCCGCCCGAGGGTGCCATCTTAGCCAGTTAGATGACATAGCTAAAAAAGACAGCATAAAAATTTGCAAAAAGAACATAAGCAGACGATTGCAACTCCAAGGGGAGGAGGGAGGGTAGTGAGGACTGATTCCTGCTGCTCCTGGAGAACACCTGTTACAGGTGAGTAACTACGCTTTCTCCAGGACCAAGCAGGAAGTCAGTCCTCACTTATGGGACTCCCAAGCTCAAGGCTACCGGAGACCCTAAGCACAAAAATGAGCTCCCTCTAGCTCAGCAGCACAGAAGGATAGAATCTTCGCTGAATTATCACCCACCGGTAGCCCACATCCGGGATGGAGGGTAGGAGTTGCTCAGACCTCAAAGAGATTACGGAGGACTGCCTGTCCGAAAGCACTGTCCCTACGGGACTCCCTCTCGAGACAGTAATGGACCGCAAATGTCTGGCTCGAAGACCAAGTAGCGGCCCGGCAGATGTCTGCCAGCGGAACAGAGCGGAGGTAAGCCACTGACGTGGCCTTTGCCCGAACGCAATGAGCCGTGACTCGACTTTCTAAGGAGAGTCCGGCTGCCCCATAAGCCCAAGAGATACAGTCCGCAACCCAGATGGACAGAGTACGCTTGGAGACCGGGAGCCCCAATCTATTGGGGTCAAAAGACACAAAAAGCTGAGCAGCTTTACGGTGCTCCCGCGTACGGTCAAGGTAGAAGTTCAGAGCCCTTCTACAGTCCAGGGTATGGAGGACCGTCTCAGCTCGGCTGGAGTGTGGTCTGGGAAAGAAGGTTGGAAGTACCACCTCCTGATTGATGTGAAAAGGGGAGACCACTTTAGGCAGAAATTTCGGATGAGTCCGTAGGACCACCCTATTCTTGTAGAACCTAGTGTAAGGGGGATCAGACACGAGGGCCTGCAATTCACTTACGCATCTAGCGGAAGTGAGGGCTATCAAGAACAGCGTTTTCCAAGACAGAAAACGGAGAGAACAGGTAGCCATAGGTTCAAAAGGCGGACAGGTGATCCGCTGCAAAACCACATTCAGGTCCCAGTCAGGCGCTGGCGGGCGCAGAGGTGGTTTAAGTAGAAGGAGACCTCGGAGAAACCTCGCTACGAGAGGGTCGTTGGAGAGAGGTCTGCCGTCCACCGGCACATGATGTGCTGACAGAGCACTGAGGTGAACCTTGACGGAGTTGGACTTAAGTCCCAGATTAGAGAGGTGCAGCAAGTACTGCAAGATCACCGACACCGGGCAGGAGAAGGGATCCTGAGACTGCTGGGTACACCAGACTGCAAAGCGATGCCATTTAAGGGCGTAGCATTTGCGGGTAGAAGGCCGTCACGAAGCCAAGACGACCTCCTCCACCTCCGCCGGCAGGAGAAGGGGAGCAAGGACTACCCTCTCAGCAGCCAGGCCATGAGGTTGAGAGACCTGAGGTTGGGGTGCAGGAGGGACCCCTGATCCTGAGTGAGGAGATCCGGTTGTACCCCCAGAGGGATTGGATCCTCCACCGCCAGTTGCAGCAGGAGCGGAAACCACGGCTGCCTGGGCCAGCGAGGGGCCACCAGGATCATGAAGGCTTTGTCCTGGAGAACCTTGAAAAGAGTCCGAGAGACTAGCGGGATGGGAGGGAAAGCGTACAGAAGGCTCCCCGACCATGATATCAGAAAGGCGTCCGCCGCAACCCGAAGGGGGTGTGGCTGACGAGAGCAGAAGCGAGGAAGCTGCCGGTTGTGAGGACTGGCAAAGAGATCCACCGTGGGGAGACCCCACTTGAGGAAGAGCTTCTGGACTACCAAGGGATCCAGACGCCACTCGTGCGGCTGGAGGACCCTGCTGAGTTTGTCTGCAAGGCAATTTTCTTGGCCCGGGAGATAAACTGCCTTGAGGAGAATGCCGTGACTGACGGCCCAAGAGCAGAGCTTCTGTGCCTCCCGGCAGAGTAGGAAGGAGCCCGTGCCCCCCTGTTTGTTCACGTAGAACATGGCAACTTGATTGTCCGTCTGGACAAGGACGGACTGTTGGGAAGTCAGGTGGGAGAAGGCCTTGAGAGCTAGGCGGATCGCCCTGAGCTCCAGGAAGTTGATCTGCTGAGCAGACTCCCACGTGGTCCAGAGGCCCTGAGTACGTGCCTCTTGGCAATGTGCCCCCAGCCCAGGAGGGATGCATCGGTGGTCAGCACCCGGGTCGGCTGAGGTGACTGGAAAGGCATTCCGAATATCAGGTTCGGCTGCCTGAGCCACCACCGGAGAGACGAGAACAGCGGCTCGGAGACGCGCACTAGGTCTGCTAGGCCGCCCGTGGCTTGTCGCCACTGCTGGCGGAGACACCATTGAGCAGGCCGCATATTCAGGCGGGCATTGGGGGTCACATGGACGGTGGAAGCCATATGGCCGAGCAGTCTCAGGAAGCGCCTGGCGGAGACCAGGGGCTGGCTGCGAAAGCGGTCGGCTAGGTCCATGAGCCGTTGAGCCCTGTCGAGCGGTAGGTATGCTCACGCCTGAGGAGTGTGCAGCCTTGCGCCGATGAACTCGAGATCCTGTGAGGGGAGCAAAGTGGACTTTGCGAAGTTTATAACAAAGCCCAAGTGCTGCAGCAGAGTCACCGTGCGGCAGGTGGCGTTGGTGACCTCCTGAGCGGACGCTGCTCTGATGAGCCAGTCGTCGAGGTACGGAAAGACATAGAGGCCGTGAAGCCGGAGATGGGCCGCCACGACCGCGAGACATTTTGTGAAGACTCGCGGTGCGGAGGACAGGCCAAAGGGCAGTACTCTGTACTGGTAATGATTTCCTGCCACCACAAACCTTAGGTATTGGCGGTGGCTTGGGTGGATGAGGATGTGCGTGTAGGCATCCTTTAGATCCAAGGAGCATAGCCAATCTCCCTGCTGGAGGTAGGGCAGAAGGATTCCAAGGGTAAGCATTTTGAACTTCTCCCGCACAAGGAACTTGTTGAGGTTGCGCAAGTCCAGGATGGGTCTGAGGCCCCCTGTTCTCTTTGGTATCAGAAAATACCTTGAGTAAAAGCCTTGACCTCTCAGGTGGTGTGGCACCGGTTCCACCGCCTGTTCCTGCAGAAGACCTGCTAACTCCTGAAGGAGCAACTCCCTGTGCAGAGGGGGTCGCGGAGGTTCTCCCGGAAAATAGGAGGGAGGGACCTGATGGAAGTGGAGAAGATAGCCTTCTCGCACGACCTGAAGCACCCAGGCATCTGCGGTGATGCTGGACCACCTGTGGGCGAAGTGAACCAGCCGGCCTCCAGTGCTGGGAGGAACCAGCGGGGGGGGAGAGGCTATGCTTAGTGAGTCAAAAGCCCCCACCCTGCTGAGCAGGGGCTGGTGGTGCAGGCTTGGGGGCTTGCTGCCTACGGGACCCGTTACCCCGTCCCTTGGCCTGCTGGCCCTGTTGGGGAGCTGCGGGGGCCTGATAATGGGGGTATTGTTTGTAGGCAGCCGCCTTCCTCGGGTAAAAGGACTTTTTTCCCGAGCCCTTCTTTTTCTGGGAAGGGGCGGAGGTCTTCCTAGAAAGCCTGGTCCTGGTGAGAGTCTCAGTCTCAATTTGCGCAGCCTTTTCCGCCATGGGCTTGCCAAAGAGGTTTTCGCCTCGGCAGGGGACATCGACCAACTTGTCCTGCACCCAGGGTTCAAGGTCTGACGACTGAAGCCAAGCCTGTCGGCGGGCACCGATGCCGGCTGCGGCCACTCGAGCCAATGCTTCAAAGCCATCATAGGCTGCTCGGGACATGAACTTTGAGCATTCCCGAATGCCAGTGGACAAGGCTAGGAACCTCCGCAAGGGTTCCTCGGACAGACCAGCGGAGAATCCGGCTAGCTCTTTAGCCAGATCCCGGAGATACATGCCCATGTATAGCTGGTAAGTCTGGACACGACATGCGAGCATAGAGCCCTGGAAGCACTTCTTGCCAAGGCCATCCAGGTTACGGGCCTCCCTTCCAGGAGGCACCGAGGAGTGCATCTTCTGGCTCTTAAGACGATGCATGGCCGATTCCACTACCATGGAATGGTGTGGCAGCTGTGCCTTTTGAAAGCCAGGGCTCTTGCGGACCTGATAGATAGAATCGACCCGCTTGCTCAGGACCGGCGAGGAGGCCGGACTCTCCCACATGCGGAAGAGTAGTCGTTCCAGCATAGGAGGAACCGGCACAGTAAAGTGTTCCCTCGCGGGAGAGTCATACTGGAGGGCGTCGAGCTCTTCGGCTCGAGGCTCCTCCTCGGGATCCGCAGGGAAGGCCAAAGCCTTGGCCATATCCCTAACGAAGTCCGAGAACCGGGCATCCTCCGGGGGGGACTGCTTCCGAGGCTCGGACTCCGGTGAGTCCGAGGGGACACACCGAGTCCGGAAAGAATCAGGTGACTCTTCCTCCTCAGACTCCCAGACCGACTCCGACGAGGACTCGGTGGGGTCGGCCCGGGCAGGGTGCGGCGCCAGCCGCCCCGACGCCGAGGGAGTCGGCGTCGGCGACCTCGGTCCCGAACGGGAGGCCGAGGGTGACCTCGACCGAGGATCGACTCGAGTTCTCATCGACTCGAGGATCGGCTCGGTCTCCGGGGTCGACTTGGACGTCGAAGTCCCGGCGGTCGGGGCAGCGGCGCCAGCGAAGCCAGCGAGCAGTGCCCTCTGCTGGTCCATGAAGGCAGACAGTCTGCTCTCCAAGGCCGTCAACCTGAGTCCGAGCTCAGGCGACCCAGCAGCCCCCGACTCGGGCCCCGACGGCGTCGGGCCCGACGTCGGCTGTCGCGGAGGCGAGTCCAGAAGGACCACAGGACTTACCCGGGCAGGCATCTCCGACTCCAGGCGAGGTCGCTTCGGGATGTTCCTTCTCCAAGGACCCGGGGCGGCTGTCGGGGCTATGCGACCTGGCCCTCGCGGAACCAGGAGCGTCCACCGACGCCGCCCTCGCGGGTTTCACCTTCCGACTATGGTCCCCGGAGGGAGAACCCCGGTCGGAGGAGCTCCGGCGACGGTCCGAGCTGGAGCCTTTTGACGCGGAGGCCTCCGACGAGGTCCGGGTACGGCTGGGGTCAGCGAAGATTCTCTCACGCTGATGCCGCTGACTTCTCAACGCCTTTGAGGACAATTTGCTGCAGGGCCCACAGATCAGTTCCTCATGATCAGGGCCCAGGCAGCGGAGGCAAAAGTCGTGTGTGTCGGTTAGTGACATATTTCGGTCACACCGACCACACCGCTTAAAGCCACTGGCAGCCATCGGGGGAAAAAGGGCCCCTGCGAGGTCAAAGGACCGGGCTGCCAGGGAAAACGAAAACGAAAGCTGACTAAGTCAGAAAAACCGAAAAAAGTAAGAGGACTCGTGACCGGCGTCGCGAGTCCGGGCGGAAAAACGATCGGCGTCGAACCGAAGGAAAAAAGGATAAAACAAAGAAGAAAATCAACTTTTTCGCGGGGACAAGACGGGGACGTCTGTAGGGCTCCGCGGAAAAAAGAAGACTGGCTAAGATGGCACCCTCGGGCGGGAAGACGACCGCGCATGCGCGCTGCAATTCCCAAAGGCTTTCTTTGAAAGCTGGGGAAAATTGCTCCGCGAGGGCTCCGTCGGCGCCGACGTCACCCATAAGTGAGGACTGACTTCCTGCTTGGTCCTGGAGAACCCTCACAAAGTCCGAGAACCTGGTGTCCTCTGGGGGCGACCGTCTCCGAGGTTCTGAACCCAGGGAGTCCAATGGGATGTACCGGGTCCGGTGGGTATCGGGCAAGTCTTCCTCCTCCGTCTCCCAAGCTGAGCCCTCCGAAGAGGACTCGATGGGCTCCGGCCTCGAGGGCTTTGAGCGTGTCCGTCCCGATGCCGATGACCTCGGTCCCAAATGGGAGGTCAAGGGAGACCTTGGCCGAGGATCGACTCAAGCCCGCATGGACTCGAGGATCGGCTCTGCCTCTGGGGTCGACTTAGACGTCAAAGTCCCGGTGGTTGGGGCGGATGCATGGGTGAGACCGGCTATCAGCGCCCGCTGCTGGTCCATGAAGGCAGACACGCTGCTCTCCAAAGCCGCCAAACCTGAGAGCCAGCTCAGAAGGCTCCGCAGCCCCCGGCTCGGTTCCTGACGCCGGTTCTCCCGGAGGAGAGTGCACGAGGACAACAGGCATTACCTTGTCCGACACATCCGGCTCCGTACGAGGTATTTTAGCAGGCCTCTCCGACTCAGCAAACCCGGGGCGGCGTTCGTCACTCTGCGACCTGGAACCCAAGGGCCCCGGCTGATCGGAGTCCTCCAGAGACGCAGTCCTCGTGGGTTTCTTCTTCTTACAGTGCTCCCGGGTGGGAGACCCCCTTTCAGAAGACCCTTGACGGTGCTCAGGTTCAGAGTCCTGAGACGTCGAGGCTTCTGACGAGGTCCTGGCCCGGAAGGATCCAGACTCTGAGAAAATATTCTCGCGCTGGTGCTGCCTGCTCCTCAGCGCTTTGGAGGACCGCAGAACACTGGGTCATGGTCAGGTCTGAGGCAGCGGAGGCAGCAGTCATGGGTGTCGGTGAGGGACATAAGTTTTTTACACCGATCACACTTCTTGAACCTGCTGGCAGCCATCGGGGGAAAAAGGGCCCCTGCGAGGTCGAAAGACCGGGCTGCCAGTTTAAAAAAAAAAGAGCGCGAAAGCTGGTCACTAAGGACAAAAACGAAAAAGTTAGTCGGACTCGATACCGGTGTACCGAGCCGAAGCAAGAAGGGGAACCGGCATCGAACCGGTACCAAAAATAGTAGAAATAGTAAAAAAAAAAAAAATCAACTTTTTCAGAGGAAAATGGGACGGCGTCTGTCGGGCTCCACGGAAAAAGAAGACTGAGCAAGATGGCACCCTTGAGCGGGAAGGGGACCGCGCATGCGTGAGGCATTCCCAAAGGCTTTCTTTGATAGCCGGGGAAATTGCTCCGCACGAGGGCTCTGTCGGCGCAGACGTCACCCATATGTGAGGAATGACTTCCTGATTGTTCCTGGAGAAATACGAATTTCTCAGGAGACCAAACACCTCGGTTGCCACCTGTGGCGGATGCCCAACTGTCTGCTCTTCTCCTGTCTATACACCTCCTCCTTATTCCCCAGCCCCATGCAAACTTGCACCAAGTAGCTTTGTTACAGTTGGGGATCCATGTGCTAGCAGTTAGCCTTCGTCATCTGATGTTCAGAAACAGGGAGGGACTTGGGGACTGGACTGGAGTAACTCAAGGAACATCAATTAGCAGGTAAGGTCTAATTTCTTCTTCCATTTCATTCCTCTAGTCCAGTCCTGGCAACTTTGGGATGCACCACAGCAGTATTATCCTCAGGACCTGCTAACCTGGCCTGTAACGTTCCTGAGCCAAAGCGAGCCTCACATATGGGGACTCCCCAGCTAGAGATGCCAGGGAGATCTCCAAGGTTGTGAGTCCCTGAGAAGGGCTCTACCTCCCCCATGGATCTCGGGCATCCAACCAGGGATGGGGGGTAGGAGTTGATTAGGTATGGAACAGGTGTTTGAGAACAGCCTAACCAAACAAGGCATCCCGGCAGGAGTCCTTGTCCAAGCAGTAATGGGCTGTAAAGGTATGAACCGAGGCCCAGGTGGCCGCTCGACAGATTTGGTCGATAGACACAGAGTTTGGATGAGCGAACAAAACGAGGAGCACTGCTCTTGCAGCTGACCACAGGTACACAAAGAGCAAGAGTCGAAGACCGTCAGGATAAATTCAAAGTTTCTTTAATAAGGTCGTCCCCAACGCGTTTCAGCATAAATTGCCTTTCTCAGGGGGTAACAGCTAAAAACAAACATAAAAAACTTATAACATTAATAAATACTGAACAAGATCAATATATAAAAACATTAATACATAAAAAAGCCCTAGTAACTATTAAAACAATATATAAAGCTAAAGCTGTTGCCCCCGTTACAGCTTCTGTCTCGGTCCAGACAGAGGTCCTAATGCCAGTTGAAGGACCGGTTCCATGTGCAGGGTGCCTGCATGCTGAAGCTCTGAGGAAACAAGTGGAGGAACTCAGAGAGGAGGTGGCGAGGCTGAGGAGTATTCAAGACAGTGAGAAGTACATTGATGAGATGCTTCTTGCAGCAACCAAGCTCTCCAGCACAGGAGAAGATGGGTGCCAACAGAATGTCGATGGTTGGACACAAGTCACCAGGGCCTGCAAAATCACCAATCCAACTTCTCTAGCCCTTGAATTGAAGAACCATTATGCAGCCCTGGAAGTGGAGGAGGTGAAAGCATCCCTGGAAAGGGAAGAACCAGAGTTCAAGTACCCCAAAGTTGCAGAATCAGTGACCAGAAGGAAACTAAGGGTAGTGGTGGTTGGAGACTCTCTTCTGAGGGGTACTGAGGCTTCAATCTGCCGACCAGACTTGATGTTCAGAGAGGTATGCTGTCTGCCTGGTGCCAAAATCCAAGATGTTACGGAGAGTTTGCCGAGACTCATCAAGCCCACTGACTATTACCCAATGTTGCTAATCCATGTTGGAACAAATGATACTGCCAGGTATACCTCGGAACGTATCAAAAGTGACTTCATGGCTCTGGGACAGAGGGTGAAGCAGTTAGGTGCACAGGTGGTGTTCTCTTCAATCCTCCCTGTTGAGGGTAAAGGCCAAGGCAGAGAGGCTCGCATCCTGGAGATGAATGCATGGCTGCGTGGATGGTGTCATCGAGAGCGTTTTGGTTTCCTAGACCATGGGATGCTGTTCCAAGGGTTGCAGAGCAGAGATGGCAACCATCTGTCCAAGAAAGGTCAACGCATCTTCGGTAGTAGACTGGCTAATCTACTGAAGAGGGCTTTAAACTAGATTCGTTGGGGATGGGTGAAGAAAGCCCCCAGGTAGGTGATACATTAAATACCTTTATGGAAATGGGTAACAGGGGTAACATATGGAAAGCAGTGTGTATTAATGCCCGTAGCATGGGAAATAAGATCCCTGAAATTGAAGCTTTGGTGGGAGTGGCTGACTTGGATTTAGTGGCAGTTACAGAAACATGGTTCACAGAAAACCATGACTGGGATGTAACTATACCTGGCTATACTTTATTCAGAAAGGACAGGGTAGGAAGAAGGGGAGGAGGAGTGGCACTATATGTAAAAACTACTATTAAAGCTTTGGAATTACAGAGCTTAAAAGGGAGAGAGGAGGCATTGTGGGTTAAACTAGAAAGAGGGAAAGAGAAATCTATTTGCATTAGTGTGATATACAGACCTCCCTCACAAGAGGAAGAGGTGGACAGAGTTAATTGAAGACATACGCAGCATTGCTAGGAAAGGGGAAGTGCTACTGATAGGAGATTTCAATATGCCAGATGTTGATTGGCACATTCCTGCTGCAGTATCATCTAGAAGTAAGGAGATCCTGGATTGTCTACAGGGAGAACTATTCAGGCAATTGGTAACAGACCCCACACGTGAAGGGGCCATACTGGACTTGGTGCTTACCAATGGTGAAAGTGTTTCTGATGTTGTAGTGGGAGATCATTTTGCATCCAGTGATCACCAGATGGTGTGGTTCAGTATTAGGACTAGGGCTGTTAGAATCCATTCAAAGGTGAGGATCTTAGACTTCATGAAGACTAACTTTGCGAAGATGGGCCAATACCTCAGGGAGTCGTTAGTGGGATGGGAACAGCTGGGGGATGTAGAAAAACAGTGGGCAAAACTAAAAGGGGCTATTTTAAGGGCAACCATCCTTTTTGTTAAAATGGTAAATAAAAGGCAAAAGGAACAGGAGACCGCTATGGTTTTCGAAGGAAGTAGCTGAAAAAGTGAAGAAAAAGAGGGAGGCCTTCATGAAATACAAGAGATCACAGAGAGAGGAAGACAGGCATCTGTATTTGGAAAAACTTAGAGAAGCTAGCAAAGTAGTCAAGAAGGCAAAGATTCAAAAAGAGGAGGAAATAGCCAATGCAATAAAATGGGGGGGGATAAGACATTTTTCAGATATATTAGTGAGAAGAGGAAGGGCAAAAGTGGTATGGTCAGACTCAAGGGTGCAGGGGGGGGAATATGTAGAAGCTGATAAGGATGAAACGGAATTGCTTAACAAATATTTTTGTTCTGTGTTCACAGATGAAGAACCAGGAGCAGGACCTCAGAAAACACCCACAAATAAGAACAGAAGCGAGGGACATCTTGAACAATTGCTATTGTAATATGGTTTCAACCATAAATTCTCAAGAAGTAGATCATCATAATATGGTTAAAAATGGAAATTGTATATATTTTAAACTTAAACTTAAATGTAGATATTATGACTTAGTGGTTGTAATAATTTTGCTTAAGACTTTTTTCGATTATTACAACCACTAAGTCATAATATCTACATTTAAGTTTAATAAGTTTAAAATATATACAATTTCCATTTTTTAACCATATTATGATGTTCTACTTCTTGAGAATTTATGGTTGAAACCATATTACAATAGCAATGTTAAAACAAGTTAGCGTAGTTACTCACCTGTAACAGGTGTTCTCCAGGAGCAGCAGGAATCAGTCCTCACTTATGGGTGACTTCGGTGCCGACGGAGCCCTCGCGGAGCAATTTCCCCAGCTTTCAAAGAAAGCCTTTGGGAATTGCAGCGCGCATGCGCGGTTCCCTTCCCGCCCAAGGGTGCCATCTTGCTCAGTCGGATGACATAGCGAAAGACAGCAAAAAGTTAGCAAAACAATGAGAAGAATGACTGCAACTCCAAGGGGAGGAGGGAGGGTAGTGAGGACTGATTCCTGCTGCTCCTGGAGAACACCTGTTACAGGTGAGTAACTACGCTTTCTCCAGGACCAAGCAGGAAGTCAGTCCTCACTTATGGGACTCCCCAGCTTAAGGCTACCGGAGGCCTCAAGCCGAAAAAATGAGCTCCCTCTAGCTCGGCAGTACAGAAAGAAAGAACTTCTCTGAACGCGCCCCCGGCCGGTAGCCCAACATCCGGGCCGGCGGGAGGAGTTGCCTAAACCTCAAAGAGATTGCGGAGGACCGCCTGTCCGAAAGCACTGTCCCTACGGGACTCCCTCTCGAGGCAATAGTGTGCTGCAAAGGTCTGGCTAGAAGACCAGGTAGCGGCCCGGCAGATGTCTGCCAACGGAACAGAGCGGAGGTGAGCTACGGACGCAGCCTTCGCCCTAACACGGTGAGCCGTGACTCGACTCTCCAACGAGAGGCCGGCTGCCTCATAAGCCCAGGCGATACAGTCCGCCACCCAGATGGACAGAGTACGCTTGGAGACGGGCATACCCAACTTGTTGGGGGTCGAAGGAAACGAAGAGCTGAACAGCCTTCCTATGCCCCCGCGTACGGTCAAGATAGAAGGATAAGGCCCTCCTACAGTCCAGGGTGTGCAAAACCGTCTCAGCGCGGCTGGTATGAGGCCGGGGAAAGAAGGTGGGAAGAACCACCTCCTGGTTCATGTGAAAAGGAGAAACGACTTTCGGCAGAAACTTAGGGTGAGTCCGCAGGACCACCCTATTAGGGTAAAACCTGGTGTAAGGAGGCTCCGACACCAGGGCCTGCAACTCACCAACACGCCTAGCGGAGGTCAGGGCCACCAGGAAGAGCGTCTTCCAAGAAAGGAAACGCAAAGGGCAGGTAGCCATAGGCTCAAAGGGCGGACAGGTAATCCGCTGCAAGACCACATTCAGGTCCCAGTCCGGGGCTGGTGGGCGCAAGGGAGGCTTGAGCAAGAGAAGCCCACGAAGGAAACGGCTCACCAAGGGGTGCGCTGACAAAGGCCTGCCCTCCACCGGAAGGTGATGTGCGGAAAAAGCACTAAGGTGGACTCTGACAGAGTTGGACTTAAGGCCCAGGTTGGAAAGGTAGAGCAAGTACTGCAGGACTACCTGCACCAAACAGGAGAAAGGGTCCTCGGACCGCCGAGTACACCACACGGAGAAGCGACGCCACTTGAAGGCGTAAGACTTCCGGGTGGACGGCCGGCGAGAGAGGCCAAGACGACCTCCTCCACCTCACGAGGCAGGCGGAGGGAGGCCAGGACTACCCTTTCAGCAGCCAAGCCTCCAAATGGAGGGCCCGGAGGTTGGGGTGCAAGAGAGTTCCCTGATCTTGAGTCAGGAGGTCGGGCTGAAGCCCCAGAGGGAGCGGTGTGTCCACCGCTAACTGCAGGAGAAGTGGAAACCAGGGCTGCCTCGGCCACCTGGGGGCCACCAGGATCACCGAAGCCCCGTCCCGAAGGATCTTGAATAGCGTCCGGGAGATCAGTGGCGTGGGAGGAAAGGCGTAAAGGAGGCCTTGAGACCACGGAATGAGGAAGGCATCCGCCGCTGCACGGAGCGGGTGCGGATGCCGGGAGCAGGACCTGGGAAGCTGCCGGTTGAGGGGACTGGCAAAGAGGTCCATGGTGGGGAGGCCCCACCGGAGGAAGAGCTTTTGGACGACTAACGGGTCCAAGCGCCACTCGTGTGGCTGCAGGACTCTGCTCAGTTTGTCGGCCAGGTGGTTGTCCTGGCCGGGCAAGTAAACAGCTTTGAGAAGAACGCCGTGATCGACGGCCCAGTAGCACAGGCGCTGAGCCTCCCGACAGAGGAGGCGAGAGCCCGTGCCCCCCTGTTTGTTCACATAGAACATGGTGACCTGATTGTCCGTCTGAACCAGCACCGGGCGGTGAGATGTCAGATGGGAGAAGGCGCGCAGGGCAAGGCGGATGGCCCGAAGCTCCAAGAAGTTGATCTGCTGTGCAGACTCCCAGGGGGTCTACAGACCCTGAGTGCGCGATCCCTGGCAGTGCGCTCCCCAACCCAGGAGAGAAGCGTCCGAGGTCAGCACTAGGGCAGGAGGAGGAGGCTGAAAAGCCATCCCGAGGAGAAGGTTGGGCAGATGCAGCCACCATTTCAGAGAGGAGGCCAGACGGTTGGAGACCGGGACTAAGTCCCCAAGGCTCCCCGTGGCCTGATGCCACTGAGTGCGAAGGCCCCATTGAGCGGGCCTCATGTGCAAGCGGGCGTTGGGGGTAACATGGACCGTGGAGGCCATGTGGCCCAGCAATCGCAGGAAGCACCTGGCGGGGACCTGGGTCCGGCCGCGGAACTGGCCCGCCAGCGTCATGAGTCGGGCGGCTCTGTCCAGAGGGAGGAAGGCACGAGCCTGGAGGGTGTCCAACCTCGCCCTGATGAATTCCAAGTTCTGGGACGGGAGCAAAGTGGACTTTGCGAAGTTTATGATGAAGCCCAAGTGCTGTAGAAGAACTACAGTGCGGTGCGTGGCTTGGGCGGCCTCCACGGAGGAGGGGGCCCTGACGAGCCAATCGTCTAGATAAGGAAACACGAAAAGGCCCTGAAGCCGGAGGTGGGCAGCCACCACGGCGAGGCATTTGGTAAACACGCGGGGAGCGGAGGACAGTCCGAAGGGTAGCACCCTGTACTGGTAATGGAGTCCTCCCACCACAAACCGCAGGTACTGCCTGTGGTCGGGGTGAATAAGGATGTGCGTGTAGGCATCCTTTAGATCCAAGGAGCATAGCCAATCTCCCTGCCGGAGGTAGGGCAGCAAGATTCCAAGTGTGAGCATCTTGAACTTCTCCCTCTGCAGGAACCGGTTGAGGTTGCGCAGGTCCAGGATGGGTCGGAGACCTCCCGTCCTCTTCCGGACTAGGAAGTACCGGGAGTAAAACCCGTGACCCCTCAGAAGGTGGGGGACCGGCTCCACGGCCCGATCTCGGACGAGACCGGCCAACTCCTGCAGGAGCAAGTCCCTGTGGAGAGGAGGCCTCGGAGGCTCCCCCGGAAAGTAGGAGGGAGGGACCTGGTGAAAGTGCAGAAGGTAGCCGTTCTTGACCACCTGAAGCACCCAGGAATCCAAGGTGATGGCTGACCACCTGTGGGCAAAGTGGACCAGCCGGCCGCCCGTGTTGAGGGAAGCTAGCGGAGGGGGAGAGGCTATGCTGATCCAGTCAAAAACCCCCACCCTGCGGGGCAGGGGCCGGCGTAGAGGGCTTGGGGGCTCTCTGCCTACGGGACCCGTTGCCCTGTCCCTTAGCCTGCTGGCCCTGTTGGGGAGCAGCCGAGGCTTGATACTGAGGGTGTTGGTGTTTGTAGGCAGACACCTTCCTCGGGTAAAAGGACTTTTTCCCCGAGCCCTTCTTCTTCTGCGAAGGGGCAGAGGTCTTTCTAGAGAGACGGGTCCGGGTAAGGGTCTCTGTCTCGATCTGAGCAGCCTTCTCATCCATGGGCTTGCCGAAGAGGTTATCACCTCTACAAGGGACATCGACCAATTTGTCCTGTACCCACGGCTCGAGGTCCGAGGACTGAAGCCAGGCCTGCCGATGGGCACCGATGCCGGCTGCGGCTACTCGAGCCGACGCCTCGAAGCCATCGTAAGCTGCACGAGATAGGAACTTCGAGCACTCTCGAATACCCGAGGACAACGTCTGGAACCTCTGCAAGGGTTCCTCGGAGAGACCAGCAGAGAACCCGGCGATTTCCTTCGCCAGGTCTCGGAGGTACATGCCCATGTATAGCTGGTACGTCTGGACTCGGCAAGCAAGCATAGAGCCCTGGAAGCACTTCCTACCGAGGGCATCCAGGTTCCGAGCCTCCCTACCGGGAGGCACCGAGGAGTGCATCTTCTGACTCTTGAGTCGATGCATGGCCGACTCCACCACCATGGAATGGTGCGGTAGCTGTGCCTTCTGGAACCCGGGGCTCTTGCGGACTCGATAGATGGAATCGACCCGCCTGCTAAGTACCGGCGCCGACGCCGGGCTCTCCCACATGCGGAAGAGCAGCCGCTCCAGCATCGGAGGCACCGGAACAGTAAAGGCCTCCTTCGGGGGAGAGTCATACTGGAGGGCCTCGAGCTCCTCGGCGCGAGGCTCCTCCTCGGGATCCACGGGGAAGGCCAAGGCCTTGGCCATATCCCGCACGAAGTCCGAGAACCTGGTGTCCTCCGGGGGGGACCGTCTCCGAGGCTCCGAGTCGGGCGAGTCCGAGGGAACGCACCGGGTACGGAAGGAACCAGGGGACTCATCCTCCTCTGAGTCCCAGCCGGACTCCGCGGAGGAGGAATCGAGGGGCTCCGGGAGGGCGGCTGCCCGCGCTCCGACGCCGAGGGAGTCGGCGTCGACGACCTCGGTCCCGAGCGGGAGGCCGAGGGGGACCGCGACCGAGGATCGACTCGAGCTCGCATGGACTCGAGGATCGACTCGGTCTCCGGGGTCGACTTCGACGTCGAGGCCCCGGTGGTCCGGGCGGATGCGCCAGCGAGGCTGGTCATCAACGCCCGCTGCTGGTCCAAGAAGGCAGCCAAACTGCGCTCCAAGGCCGTCATCCGGGAGCCAAGCTCCGGAGACCCAGCAGCCTCCGACCCAGGCCCCGACGGCGTCGGGCCCGGCGTCGGCTCGGATGGAGGCGAGTCCAGAAGGACAACAGTACTCACCGAATCGACGGTCTCCGCGGCGAGGCGAGGAAGCTTTGCAGGTCTCTCCGCCCCCGGGGAACCGGGGCGGGCAACGGGGCTATGCGACCTGGCCCTCGAGGAACCAGGAGCGTCCACCGATGCCGCCCTCGGTTTTCTTCTTCCGGCGGTGCTCCCTGGAGGGGGACCCCCTTTCAGAGGAGCTGCGACGATGTTCGGGGCCAGAGACCCGAGGTGTCGAGGTCTCCGACGAGGTCCGGGCCGGACGCGGAGTCCGAGAAGAACTTATCTTTCTGCGCCTGCCGACTCCTCAAGGCCTTCGAGGACATCTTGCCACACGGACCACAGGTCATCGGGTTATGATCGGGTCCGAGGCAGCGGAGGCAGCAGTCGTGTGTGTCGGTGAGGGACATAAGATGCTTACACCGATCACACTTTTTAAACCCGCTGGCAGCCATAGGGGGAAAAAGGGCCCCGGCGAGGTCAAAAGACCGGGCTGCCAGTAAAAGAGAAAAAACGTGGCGGGACGCCAGTCACTAAGGACAAAAACCGAAAAATAGAGATAGGACTCGATACCGGAGTACCGAGTCCGGACGGGAAAGGAATCGGCTTCGAGCCGAGGAAAAAACAACTTAAATAAAACAAAATAATCAACTTTTTCAGCGGCGAACACAGAGTACGTCTGCAGGGCTCTGCGGAAAAAAGAAGACTGAGCAAGATGGCACCCTTGGGCGGGAAGGGAACCGCGCATGCGCGCTGCAATTCCCAAAGGCTTTCTTTGAAAGCTGGGGAAATTGCTCCGCGAGGGCTCCGTCGGCGCCGACGTCACCCATAAGTGAGGACTGACTTCCTGCTTGGTCCTGGAGAAAGATTATTCTACTTTCTATATACTATCTATATACTTTCATTTTTTGTTAGAAGGTTGACGATTATATAATATATGGTTCTGATTTTTATTATGCCCCTTTTAATTCTATACAACTTATGGTTTCATATGTATTAAGTCCAGAGACAATTATTTGAATTCGATGATATAATTATCTTTTATGAATTAATTTATGAGCCATTTTGCATAATTATATCAAGCAAGTAACAATGTTGATAATATGTTCCTTCTAAGTCATGAGTTGAATTCATCCCAATACAATCAAATGTACAAGTTTGTCTGTTTTATCTTATAGTTTGATATCATCCATTTCCTATGACATAATAGGGAATTTAGCATTGGTCTAAGGTGAGTATTCACCTAAGTACAATGTTTTGTCTGAAACTATGTCTTTGGCTGTCTGTCTTTTTCAAATCAAGTACCTTTTACACACATTCTATATCATAATTATTTAATATATTTATAAGGGTCCTCCATGTCTTTTCATGTGCGTATGATTAGTCTGGTGTTTACATGGCAGTCTGGATCTAACAAATTTCATTTTAAGTTTACTTATATATTGTTTTAATAGTTACTAGGGCTTTTTTATGTATTAATGTTTTTGTATATTGATCTTGTTCAGTATTTATTAATGCTATAAGTTTTTTATGTTTGATGTTTTTAGCTGTTACCCCCTGAGGAAGGCAATTTATGCCGAAACGCGTTGGGGACAACCTTATTAAAGAAACTTTGAATTTATCCTGACGGTCTTCGACTCTTGCTCTTTGTGTACCACAGAGTTTAGATGAGCCAAAGAGGCTGCCATGGCCCTCACATTGTGAGCTGTGACATGGCCTTCCAGAGAAAGGTTCTTACTCTGGTAGGCGAAGGAATCCAATTGGACAGAGTTCTCTTAGAGACTGGAAGTCCTAAATGAGAGGGATCAAAAGCAACAAATAGTTGAGAGGACTTCCTATGTTGCTGTGTCCTTTGTAAGTAAAAAGCAAGTGCTCTCTTACAATCCAGGGTATGAAGATTCCTCTCTGCAGTTGATGCACGAGGTCCTGGAAAAAAGACAGGTAAATATACCTCCTGGTTCAGATGAAAAGGTGAGACCACTTTAGGCATAAAGTGTGGATTAGTCCTGAGGACTACCTTGTCATGATGGAACCTTGTACAAGGAGGATTAGCCACCAAGGCTTGCAGCTCACTGATACGGCGAGCTGAGGTGACTGCAATGAGAAAAATAACTTTCCAGGAAAGGAATTTCAAGGAGGTAGTGGCTAAGGGTTCAAAGGGTGGCTTCATAAGTTGGCCAAGAACCAAATTTAAATCCCATGCCACTGGAGGTGGTCTAATGGGAGGTTTAGTTAAAAGAAGGCCTCTCATGAATCTTGCAATAGAGGATGAGAGGAAATAGGATGTCCATTGAGAGGCTTAAGGGATGCTGCAATAGCACTCAAATGGACTCTTACTGAATTCGTTTTAAGGCCTGCATGGGATAAATGCAGCAAATACTCTAGTAAAGAATTCAGAGGTATTGCAAGAGGGTTAAGACCCTTCTCTGCACACCAAATGGTAAACCTTTTCCATTTAAAAGCATAGGAACGTCTAGTGGAAGGCTTTCTGGAAGTATGAAGGATATCCTTCACCTGCTGAGAAAGATGCAACTCTTGAAGGTCTAGGCCTTCAGCAACCAGGCTCTGAGATGAAGAGACTGGGGATTTGGGTGCCACAATGTTCCCTCCTCCTGGGACAGGAGGTCTGGAGCAGATCCCAAGCCCAGGGAGGGAGCTTGAGAGAGATGTAGAGGGTACCACACTTGGCGTGGCCAATGTGGAGCTATGAGGATCATAGACCCCTTGTCTCTCTGAAGCTTGAACAGTGTCTTGGAAATTAGGGGAATGGGTGGAAAGGCATAGAGGAAGTCTTGCCCCCCAGTGGAGGAGGAAAGCATCTCTGGCCTGAACTCCCTGACACGGAATCCTGGAATAGAACTGGGGAAGTTTGGCATTCCACGGACTTGCAAACAGGACTATGTCCGGGGTTCCCCAAATTTGAAAGATCCTGGCTATCTGGTCCCCATGGAGGGACCACTCGTGTGGAAGCAGAACTCGACTGAGTCTGTCTGCCCAAGAGTTTTGAACCCCTGGAAGATACACTGCCATGAGATGAATTTGATGCTCTCTGGCTAAGGCCCACAATCTCAAAGCTTCGTTGCAAAGCGACAGAGAGCCAGTCCCGCCCTGCTTGTTCACGTAAAACATGGCTACTTGGTTGTCCGTATGGATGAGGACTGTCTTGTAGCTGAGCAAGGTGTGGAAGACTCTGAGAGCTAGAAGAATTGCTCTGAGCTCTAAGAGGTTGATATGTAGAGATGACTCCTGTGGAGACCAGATGCCTTGGGTGGAGAGATCTTGTAGATGAGCCCACCAACCCCTTGGGGAGGCATCTGTTGTAAGGGTTGCTTGGGGTAGCAACTGTTGAAAGGGGGACCCCAGAAACAGATTTTGAGTGGACTTCCACCACTGGAGGGACCAAAAGAGGCGACTGGAGGTTGCTATTTTGTCTGACAGGCAACCTGATGCCTGGGTCCATTGGGTGGATAGAGTCCACTGAGCTGCCCTCATGTGAAGGCGAGCATAAGGAACCACATGCACGGTGGATGCCATGTGGCCTAACAGTTGTAACATCTCTCGAGCAGTCAAAAGGGACTTTAACTGAATTTGAGAGGCTAACTGCACCAAGCGTAGGCAACGGGCCTGGGGAAGATAGGCCCTTGCAGTTGTGGTATCCAGCAAGGCCCCTATGAACTCCAATGACCTAGTAGGGGTGAGTTGTGATTTTGGGATGTGCAGGCTAGGGAAGCCTGGGCCTCTGACTGGGATGGAGCTCGGATGAGCCAGTCGTCCAGATATGGGAATACAAATATTCCTAGAGTGCGTAGAAATGCGGCTACTACTGCCATGCATTTTGTGAACGCTCTTGGAGCAGAGGCCAGACCGAAAGGAAGCACTCTGTATTGGTAGTGCTTTCCCTGATAAAGGAACCGAAGGAACCTTCTGTGTGTTGGATGGATGAGGACATGGGTGTACGCATCCTTGAGATCTAGAGAACAAAGCCAATCCTGACTCTGAAGGTATGGAAGGAGAGTACTGAGAGAAATCATCTTGAATTTCTCCTTGCATAGAAACTTGTTCAATTCTCCGAGATCTAATATGGGTCTGTAGACCCCTGTTTTCTTTGGGATAAGAAAATAGGGGGAGTAGAACCCTGAACCCTGTTGAAGGGGCACTTCTTCTATTGCCCTTTGGGCAAGAAGGGTAGCAATCTCCTGACCGAGAAGGTCGAGTTGAGATGTTGGAGAATTGAACTGTCTCACCATGGTGTGAGGAGGAAGGTTTAAGAAATGAAGCTTGTACCCCTCCCTTATGATGGAGAGGGTCCATTGCTCTGCTGTGATTTGTTCCCATCTGGGAGCAAAGTAAGCTAACCTTCCTGGAATGGTGAGAGGCTCTGGTTCTTCTAGAGCCAGAAAGGCTAAGTTCTCTAGTTGTAAGTCAAAGGCCCTGAGGAGGCTGAGGCTGTTGGGCCGTAGCAGTTCTTGCAGCCTTAGGCTTGGCTCGTTTAGGTTGTAGCTGACGCTTTGCAGCAAAACGACCTGCAGAAGATGCCTGGTGACCATAACCAGGATAATATTTCCCTTTTTTGGGAAAGAAAGCCTTTTTGAATAACCTTTTCCTAGCAGGAGCAGAAGTAGACTTTGAAAGTTTATCTAAGGCAGAATTTTCAGCATCCATCTGAGTGGCCTTTGCTTGCCAATCCTTGCCAAAAAGGTTTTCACCTGTACAAGGAAGATCTCCTAATCCATCCTGGACCCAGGGTTCCAAATCAGAAGCTTGTAACCAAGCAAGTCTGCGTGCACCTATGGCAATAGCCGAGGCTCTGCTGGCACACTCAAAAGAGTCAAAGGCTGCACAGTTGGAAAATTTGGAAACATCCTGGGCATGTTTAAGCCAGGTGAGAAACTCCTCCCTTTTATCTTCTGAGATAAAAGGAGATAAAGTTAGCAGATGATTTGTAACTTCCTTTAGAAACATCCCCATATAGAGACTATAGGAGTTGATTCTGGCAGTAAGCATATTGGTCTGGAAAATTCTCCTGCCAAAAGCATCCAAGGTTCTGCATTCTCTTCCTGGAGGATTAGATGAGTGTCTTTTTGCACTCTATCTTTTTCATAGCAGGCTCCACCACAATAGAGTGGCGAGGAAGCTGAGTCTTATGAAAGCCAGGACAAGGAGGAACACGGTACATGGTGTCCAATCTGCGAGAACGAGGGGAAGTAGTAAGAGGTGTTTCCCATATGCCCAACATGTGATCATAAAGGATCTCATGAATTGGTAAAGTAGCTGCCTCTTTAGGAGCCTTAGGATATTGTAAAATATCTAATTTCATGGCTCTAGGCTCTGGTTCAGGGGCTATTGAGATAGAGAGGCCCCTGGCCACTTCCCTAATGAAGTCTTGAAAAGACAAGTCTTCTGGAGGAGACATTCTTCTTTTTGGAGAAGAGGGCTCCTGAGGAAGGAGTGCCGATGCTTCGACAGAAGCCTCTGATTCATCAGAGTCTTCGGAGGAATCGAAGTATCGCCTGTCTGGATGCTCTTGTAGAGCCCGATACGTGTACCGAGTGGTATCGAGATCGGGAGTGATCGGTACCGATTCGGTACCAATGGGCATCACAGGACAGGGTACCGCTGCAGTCGACACCGAAGCCGATGTCATCGCAATCAGTACCGGCACCGACAACGGAGTTTGTTGCGGTACCGGAGGTGTCGCAGCTTGTATGAATGCCGTGATGGCACGCTGCATGGTCAGAATATTCTGATCCATCGACGCAACCAATGTCTGGATGTCGGTACCAGTGGAAACCACCGGTATCCCAGAACATGGCAACAGGTGATCGGTCAAGGCCCCGCCATCGATGTCAACCTGTGACCCCATAGATGAAGCTTTGGAAGCCGGAGCTTCCCGCCGGGGTAATTTTGCCGGTGCAGGATCCTCGAGAGCAAGCCCGGAGGCATCTCGATACTTAGGAGATCTACCCTTCGAGGACCGGCTGGACTTATGTTTGGTTACCTGGGATCCATGGGAGGAAGAAGCAGCCCTGGAAGATGTCGATGCCACCGAAGCTGCATCAGAGGGAAACAGGGTACTGAGCTTTGCCGCTCGATTCTGTCGACCTCTTTTAGACATCATGGAACAGGACTCACAATCGGTGATGGAGTGGTCAGGACCCAAACATTTTAGACACCAGTCATGGGTGTCGGTGATAGAAAGAGTACCGCTGCACTTCGTGCACTTTTTAAACCCGGAAGCGGGCTTTTCCATGAGGAAAATTCTTCTAGGCCTAAGGCCCAAAAGGAGAAATTGCAGAGAAGTGGGAAAACGGTAGTTTTTCTTTTTTTTTTTTTTTTTTTAAGAAGAAAGAAGAAAAGACCGGCGGTACCGGCCCGACGTCGAATAAGGCAGATGCGCGACCAAAGAAATAAAGAAAAATAAAGAACTTCTTCAGCAGTGACAGGAACACGACCTGCTGGCTCCGCGGAAAAGAAGAACTGGAGAGAGGCGGTTAGGAAAGGCAGGAAGGCAGCGCGCAGGCGCTGTGGGATGCTCCCAAAAGCTTTCTCTCTGGACGCTGGGGAGCGTTCCCGCGCAGGCTCCGTCGGTACCGACGATACCCATATGTGAAGACTCATTCCTGCTTGTTCCTGGTGATAAGGTTAATGCCAGCAGCCTGGTTCCACCCTGCTTAAAGTAGAGCCCATCCTTTCGAAAAGTTCCCCATCCTTCCCCAGAATGTTGTCTGATTTCTAACAAATCTAACACCCTCTTCCCTGCAGCATCACCTGATCCACGCAATGACACTCCAAAGCTCTGCCTGCCTCTTGCAACCTGTGTGTGAAATGGGAAGTATTTGAGAATGCTACCCTGGAAGTTCTAGATTTTAACTTTCTATCTAAAAGCATAAATTTGGCTTTCAGAACCTCCCTCTCACATTTTCCTATATTATTGGTACCAAAATAGACCAAGACAGCAGGCTCCTTCCCAGTACACATGAACCATGCTTTCCCCTCCCTAGAAATAACTGGAATTTCACCCACCCCAGACTCAAAACTAACTACAACATACTTCAACAGCTACCTGTTCCTTCAATATAACAGCAAAATACTTACTGCTTAGAAACCAACTCTAAAAATAAATTTAAAAAATAAACTATTGTCATAATCATCCAAACTTGCCACACTTAAATCAGAAAAGTTTGATTTTCAGGATTTCTTATTAACTGGATATTTTTATTTGATTAATTTTATTCATTTGATTCTGCAGTAACAAGTGCTACTGCATATCCAGACAAAATTAACTGGATAAAAATATTTGGGGTTAATATTGCTGCTTGCTGTGCTACTCAATGGTGAAATGTTGTTAAGTGCCATCAAGTCGTTGTCGACTCATGGCGACCCTCTGGATAGTTGTCCTAAATTGTGTTAGGTCTTCAGTCAGGCGGCTCATTGTTAACAGCAGCAGCTACAGGTATCAGTCTATCATTGATCCATCTCATTGCTGGCCTTCCTCTTTTGCATTGACCTTCTATCTTGCCAAGCATGATGTCCTTTCTCTAATGATCTCTCTCTCTTCGCGTGATGTGTAAAGAAGTATGAAACCCGAAGTCTTGTAATCTGACCTTCTAAAGAAAGCTTAGGTTTGATCTCCTCTAGTACTGACTGGTTTGTTCTTCGGGCAGTCCATAGTATACACAGTATTCGCCGACAGAACCATAATTCAAAGGCATCAATTTTCTTCCTATCTTTTTCACTGTCCAGCTTTCACATCCATATGATGTTATTGAAAATATCATGGCTTGAACAAGTCGAATCTTTGTACGGAGAGAGACATCTCTGCTCTTGAGAATCTTGTCTAGGTCTAGGTCTTTCATAGCCATTCTGCCAAGAGCAATGCAGATTTCTTGACTGCTCGTTGCTTCTTTACTGATAGTTGATCCAAGTAGGCTAAAGTTGTTCATGATTTCAATTTCTTCTCCTTCAACGATGAACCTGTGATTTTGCCAGTTGTCATGATCTTTGTCTTCTTTACATTAAGGTGCAGGCCCATTTTGAGACTATGTTCTTTGATTGAGAGAAGCAAATGTTTCAGATCATCTTCACTTTCAGCCAGTAATGTGGTGGTATCAGCATAGCCAAGGTTGCTGATGAGTCTTCCATCAATCTTCACACCTCTGTTGTCTTCATACAGTCCTGCTTCTGTAATGATTTGTTCTGCATATAAATTAAACAGGTAGGGGGAAAGTATGCAGCCTTGTCTTACGCCTTTGCTTATTTTAAACCATTCTGTTTCTCCTTGTTCCGTTCGAACTGTTGCTTCTTGATCAATGTACAGATTGTGCAAGAGAATGATCAGGTGTTCTGGTATACCCATGCTTCTTAATGTGGCCCAGAATTTCTCATGGTTTACACAGTCAAAAGCCTTGCTATAGTCGATAAAGCACAAATAGATATCCTTTTGGTATTCTTTAGTCTTTTCAAGGATCCATCTCACATCTGCGATGATGTCTCTTGTTCCTCGCCCTTTCCTAAACCCTGCTTGCACTTCAGGTAGTTCTTGTTCCAGGTACGATTGTAATCTCTTTTGAATAATCTTCAGTAGAATCTTGCTGGCATGTGGGGTCAGAGTGATTGTGCGATAATTTCCACAGTCAGTTGGATCACCTTTCTTTATGATTGGTGGAAACACAGATCTTTTCCAGTCAGTTGGTCATGATGTCTCCCAAATTTCTTGGCAGAGGCTTGTAACAGCTACATCAGATTGCTGTAATACTTCTATGGGATTGCCATCAATGCCTGGTGTTTTGATCTTTGATAAGGCTTTCAATGCTGCTTCAACTTCTTCTTTCATCACCAATGGTTCCGGATCATAAGGTACAGGTTGAAATGCCTGTTGGTCCACTTGATCTTTATCATATAAAAACTCTGTATATTCTTTCCACCTTTTCTTGATCTTCTCAGCATCATTCAACATAGAACCTTGAGCATCTTTTAACATTCCAATTCGAGGCTGGAATTTTTTCTTTAACTCTCGTAGCTTTAGGAAAGCTGATCTTCCTCTAATAGTTTCTGCTTCTATCTTCTTGCATGTGTCATTGTAGCACTTTTCCTTGTCCTGTCTTCCTGCACATTGGAAATCTGTTGAGTTCTGCGATTATCTTTCTTTCTCCTCTAGCTTTAGCTTCTCTGCGTTTCTGGGCAATTTTCAGCAGAGGTCCTTCCATCATCCATTTTGGCCGTTTTTGCTTTTTCACCTTTTTTTCATCTGGGCAGCAGCAGAATAGGACGGTGTTGGCGGCGGAGGATTACATTTCTGTGACAACGTCAACAACACTAAACTTAAACTGCGCGGAGGAAAGGCCCGGCAATCTACTTCTCTATCTTCCCATGAAAACCCAATGGTGAAATGTTACTTACCATTAATTCCCTTTCCTGGAATTCTGCTAGACCAGTCCAGACTATTGGGTTAGTATCCCCCTGTCCAAAGAAGATGTCAAGTTTCACATTAGAACCACCACTCCGGAAAAAGATTTAGGCATCATGGATAACACATTGAAACCCACCACCCAGTGTGCAGTGGGAGTCAAGAAGGTAAATAGAAAGCTAGGAATCATAAGGAAAGCAACAGAGAATAAAACAAAGCATATTATAATGCTTCTGCATCGTTCCATGGTGCAACTTGTGATAAGGAAGCTTATCATAGCTCAGGAAGGAGCTATAGTAGAGATGAAGTGACTGAACAAGCAACCTGTCAGTTCTGGTAGAAATAAGAAAACAGAATATTTCCATAAAAGACTACCAGTCACAGAATGCACCAGGTTTCCAACAGCCATTAGAGGAGCTGAAGTGGGGAAACGTGTGTTCAATCAGGAGGGCTATGAGGTAATCCCCAAGCACTCATCTCCAAGGGCAGGGCCTGATTCAGCACAGCTGCGCTGTGCTAGGGTGGAGCACTCATCTAAGCAGAATAAAGGTAGAGTTTATTCTACAGAGAATCAGCTTGGACGTCTTCATCATCTGGAGGATCATCAGAATCAGAAGCAGAAGCCAGAGCGGACGGACAGAGAGAGCAAGACACACTTTGGGAGAAAGAAGAGAAAAGCATTTGGGAGGTCTAAAGAAGTCCATAGCAGTACGTATACTGGGAGGCATTCCAGAGGCAAGCATACACCATTGGATTGGGGAAAGCCAAAGGAGTGGCGCTGCAGAGCCAGGAATCCCAGGACGGCACCTGTGAGGGAGACGGCTGCACTTGGAAGGAACCCTAGGACCCGTGTCAGAAGGTATGTGAAGAGAGATCCAGTGTCCAGGGATCTGGATTGGAAGGCTGGACATAAGAACTGGACTACATACTGGCCAGGCTATTTAGAGAGGAACTCTAACAGCAATGGAAGCTCAGGTATGAACACTGACCTATGCCCTAGCTATACCCTTGAAAGACAGCAGGGAAACAAGTATTGTCCTGAGAGTGCGACATTGAGAAATTCCTCTGTGCCAATCTATGATATTGAACCCATGATTGTTGAAGAAGGGGGAGAGCGGTTGTAGATGCAGGCTGTGAATACATGGATTGCTCTCTGTCTAAACTCCTCTGGTAAATTTGCTGTTACAAAAATACAACAACCATCACAAAGACATACAAACTTGTTCTTTAATCTACTCAGAAAAGCTTCTGAGTAGGATTTGAGCCACGCAGTAGAAAGTAAGCCAGCTAAGGGGTTTCAGCTGGGCAATTGCTAGCAATTGAGCCTTACCTAGTTGCCTGTGAGCTCTGAGGGAACACTTCTGAGTCTGTGTGTGAAGATATAAGAAGTTAACCTGAAAAGAACAGTTTTTCCCTACTTTGTGGGTTTTGTTTGTTGATTGAAGCACTGCTAAGAAAATATTAGCTAGAGCCTACAGAAAAGACCAGTTTGTTACCAACCAGGTCTTTATTCTTTTGATTTGATTGCCTGACAAGTTCAACTGTTTTCCTGATTTTGTTTTTCTAAGTATAACACTGAAAGCAAGTATCCTGTTTTATGTGCTACCAAGTATATCTGTGTTGGGAGAAATAACCCCATAAATAAATATCTTATTGGCTTTACACTCAAGCAAGCACAACTAATTTATTGTGAACGGCTGAGTCTGGTATGAATGGACTACATTTCCCACAACCCCTTGCAAGTCATATGAATATTTGCCTTTGCCAAGACTGTGGACATTCTCACTCAGGCACCCGTATGACAAACTGCACCTTGAATATTGTGCAGTTCTCGCCACTGTATCTTGAAAAGGATACAGTAGAATTAGAAAAAAAAAAGGTACAGAGAAGAGCAACCAAAATGGTAAAGGGGATGGAAGGCTACCCCTATGAGGAGAGGCTTAAAAGGGTTAGGGCTTTTCAATCTGGAAGAGAGGCAGCTGAGGGGAGATATGACAGAGGTCTATAAATTAAAGAATGGAGTGGAACTGGTAAACATAGATCGATTAATGTCATCAAAAAGTAGAAAGACTAGGGGACATGCAATGACGCTACAGTGTAACCTATTTAAGACTAATAAAAGCAAATATTTTTTCACTCAACATGTAATCAAACTCTGGAATTTGTTACCAGATAATGCAGTAAAAGCTGTTAGTGTAGCTAGATTTTAAAAAAAAAAAAAAGTTGAGAAGTTCCTAGAGGACAGGTCCATAAACCATTATTAAAGAGGATCCAGGTAAATCCACTGCTTGCCCCAATACAAGCACTATGGAACCTGTGTGTCTTTTTCGGAAACTGCTAGGTACTTGTGACCTGGATTGGCCACTGTTGGTAACAGGATACTGGGCTTGATGGACCTTGGTCTGACCCAGTATGGCATATCTTATGTTCTTAAATAAGAAATAAGAAGTTTCAGTGACATCACTGGCACATACATGCTCCCCTAGGGGATAGTTTCAGTATGGCACTGGCAAAGAATGAGGACTTCAGAACAGTGCTCAGAAAAAGAACCTCATCAGGCTAAACAAAATAAACTACTGCACAAATGTGCAACTACAAACAAGGCAGCAGAGCGCCGGATTAAGTAGAAGCAGAAGAATCGCCAAAAAGCCGAGTTAAAGACAAAGTTGATTCAGAATGTCTGCAAGACTGGTTCTCAAACAGAATGGGCGGGTCCCGATCTGTTCTAGCAGGATTCCAGGCAAGGAAATAAACGGTAAGCAAAATTTCACCTTCCAAATCATCCTGCTAGAGCAGTCCAGACTAGTGGGAAGTACCATCGCTACATCACCTGAGGGTGGGAAAAGTCAGCCACCACCAAAACAGTGGCACCAAAACAGGTTGCCTCACGCACTTGGAAGTTCAAAAGATAATGCTGGGCAAAGATCGACAAGGACGATCAGGTTGCTGCCCAGCAAATGTCAGAGAGACCCAACTACACCCAAGAAACTGCCTGTGCTCGCATAGAAAGAGTAGTTACTCACCTGTAACAGGTGTTCTCCAGGAGCAGCAGGAATCAGTCCTCACATATGGGTGACGTCGGTGCCGACGGAGCCCTCACGGAGCAATTTTCCCCAGCTTTCAAAGAAAGCCTTTGGGAATTGCAGCGCGCATGCGCGGTCCTCTTCCCGCCCAAGGGTGCCATCTTGCTCAGTCTGATGACATAGCTAAGAGACAGCAAAAAAATTAGCAAAAACGAAATCATAGGACTGCAACTCCAAGGGGAGGAGGGAGGGTTGTGAGGACTGATTCCTGCTGCTCCTGGAGAACACCTGTTACAGGCGAGTAACTACTCTTTCTCCAGGACCAAGCAGGAAGTCAGTCCTCACATATGGGACTCCCAAGCTTAAGGCTACCGGAGACCTCAAGCCGAAAAAGGAGCTCCCTCAAGCTCAACAGTACAGAAGGAAGGTTTCTTCTCTGAATACGTCTCCAACCGGTAGCTCAACATCTGGGATGGAGGGTAGGAGTTGCCTAAACCGCAAAGAGATTACGGAGGACTGCCTGTCCGAAAGCACTGTCCCTGCGGGACTCCCCCTCCAGGCAGTAATGGGTCGCAAAAGTCTGGCTTGAAGACCAAGTAGCGGCCCGGCAGATGTCTGCCAACGGAACAGAGCGGAGGTAAGCCACTGACGTAGCCTTCGCCCGGATACGGTGAGCCGTGACACGACTCTCCAACGAGAGGCCGGCTGCCCCATAAGCCCATGCGATACAGTCAGCAACCCAGATGGACAGAGTACGCTTGGAGACAGGGAGCCCCAACTTATTGGGGTCATAAGACACGAAGAGCTGAACAGCCCTTCGGTGCTCCCGCGTACGGTCAAGGTAGAAGGTTAACGCCCTCCTACAGTCCAGGGTATGCAGGACCATCTCAGCTCAGCTGGAGTGTGGCCTGGAAAGAAGGTCGGAAGTACCACCTCCTGGTTGATGTGAAAAGGGGAAACCACTTTAGGCAGAAACTTAGGGTGAGTCCGCAGGACTACCCTATTCTTGTAGAACCTAGTGTAAGGGGGATCAGACACGAGGGCCTGCAGCTCACTAACGCGTCTAGCAGAAGTGAGGGCTACCAAGAATAAGGTTTTCCAAGAAAGAAAATGAAGAGGACACGTAGCCATAGGTTCAAAAGGCGGACAGGTAAGTCGCTGTAAAACCACATTAAGATCCCAGTCAGGGGCTGGAGGGCGCAAAGGTGGTTTAAGGAGAAGGAGGACTCTAAGAAAACGAGCCACAAGAGGGTGGCTAGAAAGAGGCCTGCCATCCACTGGCATGTGATGTGCAGAAAGAGCACTGAGGTGGACCCTGACCGAGTTGGACTTAAGTCCAAGATTGGAGAGGGAAAGCAAGTACTGCAAGACCACCGACACCGAACAGGAGAAGGGATCTTGGGATTGCTGAGTACACTAGATGGAGAACCGACGCCACTTAAGAGCGTAGGACTTCCGAGTAGAGGGTCATCTGGAGGCCAAGACGACTTCCTCCACATCTGGAGGCAGCAGGAGGGGAGCCAGGACTACCCTTTCAGCAGCCAGGCCATCAGATGAAGGGACCGGAGGTTGGGGTGTAGGAGAGACCCCTGATCCTGTGTCAGGAGATCGGGTTGAAACCCCAGAGGTAGCGGAGTGTCCACCGCTAGTTGCATCAGCAGCGGGAACCAGGGCTGCCTCGGCCACCGGGGAGCTACGAGGATCATCGAGGCTTTGTCCCGGAGAACCTTGAAGAGCATCCGAGACACCAGTGGCATGGGCGGAAAGGCATACAAGAGGCCTGTGGACCATGAGAGTAGAAAAGCATCCGCTGCTACGCGGAGAGGATGTGGCTCTCGAGAGCAGAATCGGGGAAGTTGTCGGTTCAGAGGACTGGCAAAGAGATCCATGGTGGGTAGGCCCCACTTGAGAAAGATCCGTTGAACCACCAACGGATCCATTCTCCACTCGTGTGGTTGGAGGATTCTGCTCAGCTTGTCTGCCAGGTAATTTTCTTGATAATCCCGATAGTAAAAAACTCCCAGTGTTAGAATAATATTTTTGTCGGAGACAATTTCAACACTGGGAGTTTTTTACTATCGGGATTTTTAGGTTTTTGATTTATTGGTGATTCCGGTTGGGTTCATGTTTGATACACTATAGGTAATTTTCTTGACCTGGGAGATAAACAGCTTTGAGGAGGATGCCGCGGCTGACGGCCCAAGAACACAGTTTTTGGGCCTCCTGACAGAGAAGGAGGGAGCCTGTGCCCCCTTGTTTGTTCACGTAGAACATGGCAACTTGATTGTCCAAGTGGACCAGCACAGACTGATGAGATGTGAGGTGGGAGAAGGCCTTGAGAGCCAGGCGGATCGCTCTGAGCTCCAGGAAGTTGATCTGCTGGGCAGACTCCCAAGGAGTCCAGAGGCCCTGAGTACAGGACCCTTGACAATGTGCTCCCCAGCCCAGGAGAGAAGCATCGGTCGTCAGGACCTAAGAAGGTGGAGGAGACTGAAAAGTCATGCCGAGCACCAGGTTTGGCAGATGAAGCCACCACTGCAGAGAAGAGATCAGCGGGTCGGAGACCCTTAATGAGTCCGCCAGACTCCCCGTGGCCTGATGCCATTGATGGCGAAGGCACCACTGAGCAGGCCGCATGTTGAGGCGTGCATTAGGGGTCACGTGGACCGTGGAAGCCATATGACCGAGCAGCCTCAGAAGTTGTCTGGCAGAGACCAGGGAATTGCTGCGAAAGTGGCTGGCAAGATCCATGAGCCTGTGTGCCCGGTGGAGGGGCAGAAAGGCCCTTGCCTGAAGAGTGTCCTGCCTTGCGCCGATGAACTCTAGATCCTGAGAGGGGAGCAAAGTGGACTTTGCAAAGTTTATGACAAAACCCAAGTGCTGTAGCAGAGCCACAGTGCGACGAGTGGCGTGAGCGGCTTCTTGGGAAGACGGTGCCCTGATGAGACAGTCGTCTAGGTACGGAAACACAAAGAGGCCTTGAAGCCTTAGATATGCCGCCACCACTGCCAGGCATTTGGTGAAGACTCTGGGGGCGGAGGACAGGCCAAAGGGTAGCACCCTGTACTGGTAATGATTGCCTCCCACAACAAACCTGAGATATTGTCTGTGGCTTGGGTGGATGAGGATGTGAGTGTAGGCATCCTTTAGATCCAAAGAGCATAGCCAATCTCCCTGCTGGAGGTAGGGCAGCAAGATTCCAAGGGTAAGCATCTTGAACTTTTCCCTTGCAAGGAACTTGAGGTTCCGCAAGTCTAGGATGGGTCCGAGGCCTCCAGTTCTTTTTGGTATCAGAAAGTACCTGGAGTAAAACCCTTGACCTCTCAGGTGGTGAGGCACCGGTTCCACAGCCTGTTCCTGAAGCAGACTTGCTAACTCCTGAAGGAGTAAGTCCCTGTGCAGAGGGAGTCTGAGAGGCTCCCCTGGAAAGTAGGAGGGTGGTACCTGGTGAAAGTGCAGCCGATAGCCTTCTTGGACTATGTGAAGCACCCAGGTATCTGAAGTGATGCTGGACCACCTGTGGGCAAAGTGGACCAGCCGGCCTCCTGTGCTGAGAGAAACCAGCTGAGGGGGAGAGGCTACGCTGATGAAGTCAAAAACCCCCACCCTGCTGTTGGGCAGGGGCTTTTGGGGGCAGGCTTGGGGGCCTGCTGCCTACGGGACCCATTACCCCGTCCCTGCTGACCCTGTTGGGGAGCTGCTGAGGCCTGATACTGAGGGTAGTGTTTATAGGCAGCTGCCTTCCTCGGGTAAAAGGGCTTTTTCCCCGAGCCCTTCTTTTTCTGAGAAGGGGCAGAGGTCTTCCTGGAGAGTCGAGTCCTAGTGAGAGTCTCGGTCTCGATTTGTGCAGCCTTTTCCTCGATGGGCTTGCCAAAGAGGTTTTCACCTTTGCAAGGGACATCGACCATCTTGTCCTGAACCCATGGCTCGAGGTCGGAGGACTGAAGCCAAGCCTGTCGTCGGGCACCGATGCCGGCTGCGGCTACTCGAGCCGATGCTTCAAAGCCATCGTAGGCTGCTCGAGAGATAAACTTCGAGCACTCTCGAATACCAGTTGACAAGGCTTGGAACCTCTGCAAAGGTTCCTCGGAGAGACCAGCAGAGAACCCGGCTAATTCCTTAGCCAGGTCTCGAAGATACATGCCCATATAGAGCTGGTAGGTCTGGACTCGACAAGCAAGCATGGAGCCCTGGAAACACTTTCTACCGAGGGCATCCAGGCTTCGAGCCTCCCGACCGGGAGGCACCGAGGAGTGCATTTTTTGACTTTTCAGTCTATGCATGGCCGATTCCACCACCATGAAATGGTGCGGTAGCTGTGCCTTCTGAAACCCAGGGCTCTTGCGGACTCGATAAATGGAATCGACCCACTTGCTTAACACCGGCGACGAGGCCGGGCTCTCCCACATGCGGAAGAGAAGTCGTTCCAGCATTGGAGGAACAGGTACAGTAAAGGCCTCCTTCGGGGGAGAGTCATACTGGAGGGCGTCAAGCTCTTCGGCTCGAGGCTCCTCCTCGGGATCCGCAGGGAATGCCAAGGCTTTGGCCATATCCCGCACGAAGTCCGAGAACCGGGTATCCTCCGGGGGGGGGGACCGTCTCCGAGGTTCGGACTCGGGGGAGTCCGAAGGGACACACCGAGTCTGAAAAGAACCAGGTGACTTCTTCCTCAGACTCCCAGGCGGACTCCTCGGAGGAGGAGTCGATGTGCTCCGGTCGGGCGGGCATCAATGCCATCCGCCCCGACGCCGAGGGAGTCGGCGTCGACGACCTCGGTCCCGAATGGAAGGCCGAAAGAGACTTGGACCGAGGATCGACTCGAGTCGTCAGGGACCCGAGGGTCGGCTCGGTCTCCGGGGTCGACTTGGACGTCGACGTCCCGGCGGTCAGGGCAGAAGCACCGGCGAGGCCAGCGATCAATGCCCGCTGCTGGTCCATGAAGGCAGTCAGACTGCTCTCCAAGGCCGTCAACCTGAGTCCGAGCTCAGGAGACCCAGCAGCCCCCGACTCGGGTCCCGACGTCGGCTCCTTCGGAGGCAAGTCCACGAGGACAACAGGACTTACGTGAGCAGGCGAGTCCTTCTCGAGTCGAGGATGTTTGGACGGCCTCTCCCTCTCCAAGGACCCGGGATGGCTATCGGGGCTATGCGACCTGGCCCTCGAGGAACCAGGAGCGTCCACCGACGCCGCCCTCGTGGGTTTTTTCTTCCGATGATGCTCCCGGGTAGGAGACCCCCGGTCAGAGGAACTTCGACGGTGCTCAGGGTCAGATTCCCGAGATGTCGAAGCCTCTGACAAGGTCCGAGTCCAGCCAGAGTCAGAGAAGAAACGTTCCCGCTGATGCTGCCGACTCAAGGCTTTTGAGGACATCTTGCCACAGGCTCCACAGATCAGTTCTTCATGATCTGGGCCGAGGCAGCGGAGGCAGGAATCATGTGTGTCGGTAAGAGACATAAGTCTCTTACACTTATCACACTTCTTAAAGCCACTGGCAGCCATCGGGGGAAAAAGGGCCCCTGCGAGGTCAAAAGTCCGGGCTGCCAGGGAAAAGGAAAAAAAGGCGCGAAATTTGTCACGAAGGACAAAAACACCGAAAAATAAGGGACGGACTCCCAACCGGCGTCGCGAGTCCGGACGGGAAAAGAACTGGCGTCGAACCGAGGAAAATAAAGAAAAAATAAAGAGAAAATCAACTTTTCAGCGGTGAAATACAAACAATGTCTGTAGGGCTCCGCGGAAAAAAGAATACTGAGCAAGATGGCACCCTTGGGCGGGAAGGGGACCGCGCATGCGCGCTGCAATTCCCAAAGGCTTTCTTTGAAAGCTGGGGAAAATTGCTCCGCGAGGGCTCTGTCGGCACCGACATCACCCATATGTGAGGACTGACTTCCTGCTTGGTCCTGGAGAATAAACTAATACCTGCAGGAACAGGCTTACACTAAGATATAAGACGACTCAATGGCCTGCTTGATCTACCACATGATAGTATGCTTATAAAGAGCAACTCCTTTACAGGGGCCAGAAAAGAGAACAAGTGAGCTGAAAAATTAGTAACCTTCAAACAGTGCAAGGACCCTGCGACATCCAACAAGCGAAGATCAATGGAGCCTATAGAAGACGCCCCCTTCGGAAAATATGTGAGCGACATGGACTGATTTAAATGAAAGTTGGACAGAACTGTCGGTAAAAAGGAAAGAAGGAACCATCCCTCCGCTTCTGCAGAGGAAATAAGAAGGGGTCCTGGCAGAAGAGCGCCTGCAGCTCAGAAACATGCCAGGCAGACGTAATGGCTATCAAAAAGCCAGCCTTGAGAGCCAAGTCCTTCAGAGTCATTATAAAGGTGAGTCGGTTGATATTGTGTAGCTGGACTTTCAGAAAGCCTTTGACAAGGTCCCTCATGAGAGACTTTTGGCAAAACTAAAGAGTCATGGGATAGGAGGCAGTGTACTATTGTGGATCAGGAACTGGTTAAAAGATAGAAAGCAGAGGGTAGGGCTAAATGGCCAATTTTCCCAATGGAGAAAGGTGAATAGTGGTGTACCCCAGGGATCTGTGCTGGGTCCGCTGCTTTTTGACATATTCAGATGACACAAAACTAAAGTGGTTAAAACCCAAGAGGATTGTGGAAAACTGCAAGAGGATCTTGATAAATTGGAAGTCTGGGCATCAAAATGGCAGATAAAATTTAATGTGGACAAGTGCAAGGTTATGCGCCTAGGGAAGAACAACCCAAACTATGGTTACACGATGCAAGGTTCCACATTAGGAACCACCACCCAGGAAAAAGATTTAGGCGTCATTGTGGATACCATGTTAAAACCCTTGGCCCAGTGTGCAGTGGCGGCCAAGAGAGCAAACAGAATGCTAGGTATGATAAGGAAAGGAATGGAAAATAAAACAAAAGATATTATAATGCCTCTATCGTTCCATGGTGAGACTGCACCTTGAATATTGTGTGCAATTCTGGTCGCCGTATCTTAAAAAGGATATAGCGATTTTAGAAAAGGTTCAGAGAAGAGCCACCAAAATAGTAAAGGGGATGGAAGGATACTCCTATGAAGAAAGGCTTAAAAGGTTAGGGCTCTTTAACCTGGAAAAGAGACGGCTGAGGGGAGATATGATAGAAGTCTATATATTAATGAACAGAGTGGAACGGGTAAACGTAGATCAATTGTTTACCTTATCAGAATATAGAAAGACTAGGGGACATGCAATGAAGCTACAGGGTAAACTATTTAGGAATAATAAAAGAAAATATTTTTTCACTCAACGTGTAATCAAACTCTGGAATTTGTTACCGGAGGATGTAGTAAAGGCTGTTAGTGTAGTTGGGTTTAAAAAAAGGTTTGGACAAGTTCCTGGAGGAAAGGTCCATAAACCATTATTAAGAAGGGACCCAGGATATCAATGCTTGAACCAATACAAGCATTGTGGAACCTGTGTCCCTTGGGGAAACTGCTAGGTACATATGACCTAGATTGGCCACTGCTGGAAACAGAATACTGGGCTTGATGGACCTTGGTCTGACCCAGTATGGCATATCTTATGTTCTTATGTGGCCCTCTTCAAGGGCTCAAAGGGCAACCACTTGAACACCTGGAGAACCAAGGACAAGTCCACGAACTAGACGACACAAAACGTGCACTCCACGCAAAAAACGCCCAATATCCAAATGGGAGGAAAGCGAGCAATCCCCAAAAGGGTCACGAAAACAGGTGAGAACCGCCACCTGCGATTTCAAAGAATTCACGGTGAGGCCCTTGTCAAAGCCATCCTGCAGAAAGGACTAGAGATCAGATATTTAGGCTTGCTATGGCAAAGCCGCATGGGTAGAGCACCAGGACTCAAACACCAAACTCAAGCATAAGTTAGCGACATAGAAGGCACTATGCTTTAAGCAAGGTAGCCACAACTTTAGCCGAGTATTCCTTTATGAACTAGACGGTGCTTTTCAAGAGCCAATATGTAAGCGAGTAGGGAGTAGAATTGTCCAAGACGATTGTTTCCTGTCCCAGCAGGCCCCTGTGAGAGCCAAGCTCCAGAGGCTCTGCTGCTAGGAGGCAAACTAGGTCTGCATACCACAGGTGATAAGGCCAAGCTGGCACCACCAGAATTACCTGACCCGGGTATGTCTCTATATGCTGGAGGACCCGGCCGATCAAGGCCAATGGAGGAAAGATGTAGAGGATCTGTGACAGAGGCCAGGGCTAGACCACAGTGTCTAGACCCTGAGATTTCAGCTCCTTCCAATGACTGAAAAAGGCAGGGACCTTGGCATTGGCTGAGGTGGCCATCAAGTCCAGAGCAGGATAACCTCACTGGTTCACAATGCATCCAAATGCCCACTGAGCGAGTTTCCACTCGCCCGGGTTGAGAAGGTGACTGAGAAAATCTGCCTGCACATTTACTATCCCAGCAATGTGCTGTGCCGACAGTGCTTGCAAATGACGCTCGGCCCAAGGAAGCAGAAGACATCTCCAAGGCAATCCCTGGGCACTAGGTACCCCGCTTGTCCATTTTCTAACAGAAATTTAACTGTGTGAAAGAAGAGGCAGAAAACTGGGGAGTGCCAAGAAGACTGCCCATGTCTCCAATTGGTTGATGGACCAACTGGACTCCCACCAGGACCACGTTCCTTGCGCAGTCTGTTGCAGATAATGGGCACCACAACTGGAAAGACTAGTATTTGGGGTCAGAGAGCTATCAAATGTGAATCCTCCAGGGCATCCCTCACATAAAGTGTTCGCAACGAAGCCACCAGGGAAGACTGACGAAGCTGGTCCCTGATTTGGGTGAGGTTAAACCCCAGAATTTGCCCAAGGACAAGCACAAAGGGGCATCTCATCAGTCGTGCACCACGACATCTTAATCTTTTTTCAGAGTGCGCTTTTGAGATTCATGCCACTTGTTGTAATCCTGCGAGCAAGGGACAGTAAGGAAAGCTGAAGTGGACGCATGCCTGCCTGAGCAGAGGGGACCACGTCCAAGGTAACTGCCATAGTTCCTAAAATCTGCAGATAATCCCACACCCGTCGTCGGTTGAAATTGGAAGGAATGAAGCAGATTGTAGAACTTCGGACATCTGTCCTGAGTTAGAAACACTCGCCCTGCCTGAGCACTGAAGAGGGCCCCGAGAAACTCAAGAGTCCAAGACGGGTGTAAGAACTCTTGGCGGGGCTGACCACTCAAGCAAGGCTTTCCAAGGAGGACAGGACCCATGCCACCACTCCCTGTGCAAGGCTTTGCTCAGATGAGCTAATCATCCAGGTAACGATGGATACACACCCACTGATGATGCAAGGTGGTTGCAACCACTACCATGACCTTTGAGGAGGTGCGAGGAGCCATGGCAAGACCAAAAGATAGGGCTCGAAACTGGAAGTGATGTCCCAGTATCGCAAAGCACAGGAAATGCTGCTGGTTCTCTTGAATGGGAAAATGCAAGAAGGCCTCTACAAGGACCCGGGAAGCTAAGAACTCGCCCATGTGGATCGCATGAAGCACAGACTTCAAGGTCTCCTTGCAAAAATGTGGCATGGGGAGACAACGATTAGGTTGGAAGGAACTGTCCTTCTTGGGCACGACAAAGTAGATGGAATAGTGGCTGGATCAGACCTCAGAGGGGGGAACCAGATAAATTGCCCAAAGCTGCAGAAGCCACCGAAGAGTCTCACACCACAGTCCTCTTGCAAGTCGACCTGCAAGAGGAGATCATAAAGGCATCCCTGAAGGGTCAGCTGCAGTCAAGAATGTAACCTGAGGATAATATGTCAAAAACCCATCTGTCCATGGTAATCCTGGCCCATTCACAGAAAAAGAGGCACAATTGCCCACTGACATGGCACCCTGGAACAGATCCCGGGCCTGTCAGCGGGAGTCATATGCAGCTCTGGAGAACTTGTGGAAAGTTGCAGCCCTTTAAGGGGTCCGTCTATCTTGGGACAATTTACTCCTCCTTCCTACTTGATTTGGGCATTGAATAAAATGACTTGCCAGGCTGATAGCGGTGTGAATCTCTACAGTGCATTCTGGAGAAGATTAAGATATCCTGGTGCACAACCGATGAGATGCTCCTTTGAGTTTGTCTTTGGACAAACGCTGAGGTTTAACCTCACCCAAATCCCTGACCAGCTTTTCCAGATCCTCCCCGAACAGGAGACTGCCCTGGAATGGGAGTTTGGCTAGGTGGGCTTTGGAGGCTGCATCAGCTTTCCAATGATAAAGCCACAACCAATGCCTTGCCATTGTAACAGCTGTGACTGACCATGCTGCCCACTGAAGGAAGTCAGAGGGCACTGGCCAAAAAGGCAGCCACAGATTCTAAATGGGCTGAAGAGTCCTGCGTTAGGAGTTGAATCCATCTGAGCAGGACACCTGTTGTTAAACCCCCACAGAGTAACAAAGGAAGAAAGCCATTTTAGAAAGGCTTTCAACCTTCCTATCCTGCAGATCCTGCAGCACCGCTCTTCCTTCCACCGGGATGGTGGTGTGCTCAGTAACCACCACCACCACCAGGGCATCCACCTTAGGAAACCATAGCCACTTATGGTCCGCAGGTGACCAGACAAAAATGGCCCAGATGCCTAGCTGAATGCAAGGAAATCTCAGGAGAGTCACACTCCAGAGAAACCATCTGCTGCAACTCTAAAGAGAAATGGAAGGCTCTAGACTGCTCATGAATGCCTCTAAGAATGGGATCTGCCTGAGACTTGGACTGGGTGGAATCCTGCTATTCCGGAGGGCCAGCAACATGGAGAGACTCCACAATCTGAGAAATATGAGCCAGTAGCTCCTCCTTATGAAAAAGATGTACATCCTGCGAGTCATCCTGAAGATCAGCATCCTCTTCTGGGGGCAACAACGCCCCGTCTTCACTGTCAAACTCACTGATAGACTGACATCCTCAGAAACCAGCTCATCTGAAGGATTCCACTCTCCAGGAGCAAAGGAGACCTCCTTGGAGGGGGTTGCTCCTCCTAAGAAAGCAAGGTAGAGCTCACTTGTTTTCTAAATGACTGGTCCTTGGATGCTGACAGACCAGGTGGGTATTGGAGAGGGGACTTTGGATGGAGTGGCCACAGAGCCAGAATGCCAAAGATCTCAGGCCTGAATGAGCAAGAACAAACTGGGAAGAAATGGGCTCCCTAGGAGGCTACACTTGTTCCGGCAAAATAACAGGAGGAAGAGACATCCCTCAGTGGGGCCGGCACAAGGGGAGCTGAAGGAGAAGACACAGCTGAATTCTCCATGCCCTTCCTTGGGTCAGAAGCGCAGGAAGTGCAGAGGCTGTCAATCAAAACTCAGCACTTACAGCTACAGCCAAGACAGCACTGCAGAAGAGGGCATTCGTATAGAAAAAGAAAAAAAAGTGATCTGCTGCTGTTTCACAGAGAAAAAGAGCAGGTATGCCAAAAACACACACTCTATACAGTCGTAGCGCAAGAACCAGAATGTGGTACAAAAAGCATAGTTACTCACCTGTAACAGGTAACCTGTAACTTTCTTCAGGTATAGTCGGGAAAGGAAGATCAGAGGTGGAATCGCAGGACTCAGAAGTGCTGGGAATGGACTCGTGGAAAGGGACACTGAAAAAGCAGAATTGCTAAACAAATACTTCTGCTCATTATCTTTATTTAGCACTTTATATACCACCCATTGTCGAGACATGAGAGCGGTTTACAATAAAAATATATGCTAGCGCTAACGAAGGAAAGGAACGCCATTAAATAATAAAAGGAAAGATTGACCAAGGGGTCACTTAGAGACAGGCAGGAAACAATAACTAAACAGAACTATTGGGAGGGAGGTCATAAGCCTGCTGGAACAGGTATGTTTTCAGCAAGTTTTTGAAAGTATGGTATGAAGATTCCAATCGGAGGGAAGATGGCAGGGTGTTCCAAAGTGAGGGTCCAAGGAAAAAGAATGCAGCATGGCGTGTCCGCTCTAAGTGGGCCTGAGAAGGAGAAGGGAGAGACAAAACGATTGGCATGTAAGGAACGGAGTTGACAGTAGGGAGTGTGGAGGGAAACAAGGTTTGCTAGGTACAAAGGATTCAATGTATGGATAGCCCTATGTAATAGAATGAGAAGCTTAAATTTGAAACGATAACGGAGTGGCAACCAATGGAGTTGAAAAAGCAGGGGTGTTACATGATCAGATTTCCGAGCATGAGTGACAAGTCGCGCAGCCATATTTTGTAACAGTTGTAACCACTGAAGTTGGTAGGAAGGGAGATTGGATTATTGTAATGTGGTTTTTGCCAATCTGGACATAACCAAGGCCAATACAAGGGTAATAAGGGAATCGGAGGACAAGATGGAGTGAACTGATCCGAGTTGTCGCAATACAAAGGAAGAGCGGCAAGACAGATTAGATACATGGTCATGGAAGGATAGTGAGGAATCCAGAGTTACACCTAAGTAGCGAAAAGAGGAAGCGAGAGGAATAGAAACGGAATTTATTTGAGGCATGATGGTTGGACAAGACGTACTCAAAGAGACCCACATGGCTGTGGATTTTGATGGATTCAGATGAAGAAAATTGGAGCCGAGCCAGGTAGCAACATGGGAGAGACAGGTATTAAATTGGGTAATATCAATGTTAACCGGTGATGTGTGAAAGAGGAGAATAATATCATCAGCATAGATATAAACTGAGACCGGGAATTGTTGAATCAAAAGGGGTAATGGAGCAAGGAAAATATTGAAGAGTAAAGGGGAGAGAACTGAACCTTGAGGAACCCCGCAAGATAGGGAGACAGGAGAGGAGGACTGATGATTAGAGCTAACAAAAGAACGGGCTGTGAGGAAAGAACGAAACCAACGCAGTACCGTGCCTCGCAATCCCACATCAAAAAGACGGGAGAGAAGGGTCCAGTGATCGATCAAATCAAATGCCGCTGATAAGTCTAATGAGACCAAGAGTAATATCTCCACGATCGTGGGCAACATGAATCTCTTTCAGAAGGGCCAGCTCTAAAACCTGCTTGTTGTGGGTGAAGGGCATTAGTAGCTTCAGCGTGGGATGTTAGCTGGAGAAATACAAACCGTTCCAATACTTTAGCTAGAAAAGGGAGGTTGGACACCGGCCGCCAATGAGACAAGACAGAAGGGGTCAAGTGAAGGCCGTTTCAGTAAAGGATGAACTATAGCTGATTTCCACAATGAGGGAAAACAATCCGAAGACAAGCTGGAATTAAGAATTATTGTAATAAAAGGCACCAATTGTAAGGAAGGTTCCGTTAACCATCTTGAGGGAATGGGGTCTAATAATAGTCTTTCTTGACTTAGATAAAGAAAATCCTGGAGAAGGACCAACTGTGCCTCCCAAATATAAAAATGGGAATGAAGTAGATACCACACCATTCACAGAAGATGTGTTAGAACTTGCGAAACTGAAAGTGGACAAGGCCATGGGACTGGATGGGATTCATCCCAGGATACTGAAAGAGCTCAGAGAGGTTCTTGCAGGGCCGTTAAAGGATGTTTTCAACAGTTCCTTGGAAACAGGAGAAGTTCCTTAGGACTGGAGAATGGCTGATGTCGTACCTCTACACAAGTGGTGACAGGGAAGAAGTGTCAAACTACAGGCCCGTGAGCCTTACCTCGGTGGCGGGAAAAGTAATGGAGGCGCTTCTGAAGGAGCGAATAGTGAACTTTCTCAAAACCAACAGGTTGCAAGATCCGAGGCAACATGGTTTTACCGAAGGACGATTTTGCCAAACAAATATGACTGAGTTCTTTGACTGGGTGACCAGAGAACTAGATCAGGGGCATGCGATGGATGTCATCTACCTGGATTTCAGCAAAGCCTTTGATACTGTCCCTCATAGGAGGCTTATCAATAAACTCAGTAGTTTGGGGATGGGTCCCAAGGTGGTAAACTGGATCAGAAATTGGACGACTGATAGACAACAGAAGGTGATGGTAAATGGAGCTCACTTGGAGGAAAGGAAGGTGATTAGCGGGGTGCCCCAGGGTTTGGTCCTGGGCCTGGCACTGTTCAATGTATTTGTGAGTGATATTGCTGAAAGACTGAATGGAAAGGTCTTTTTGCAGATGACACGAAAATTTGCAACAGAGTGGACTCCCCTGAGAAACGATCTACAAAAGCTGGAAAACTGGTCTAATGCTTGGCAATTAAGATTTAATGCAAAGAAGTGCAGAGTCATGCACTTGCGTAGCAGAAACCCCAGGGAAATATATGTGATAGGGGGTGAGAGGTTGGTGTGCATGGATCAGGAGAAAGACCTTGGTGTGATTATTTCTGTAGATCTCAAGGAGGCAAAACAGTGCGACAAGGCGGTGGCAAAAGGCAGAAGAATGTTGGGCTGCATACGAAGAGGAATTTATTTATTTATTTACATTCTCTTATATACCGCGCTATTCTGCATCAGTGCGGTTTACCTTGAACGAACTGAAATTACATTGAACAGGGTATTATAACTTGGAGATAACTATTTTACAGGGAACATTACCAGCAGAAAGGAAGAGGTTCTAATGCCACTGTATAAATCACTGGTGAGGCCTCACTTGGAATACTGTGTTCAGTTTTGGAGACCGTATCTTGCAAAGAATGTAAAAAGAATGGAAACTGTTCAGAGGAAGGCAACCAAAATGATTTGGAGCCTGCGTCAGAAGCCTTATGAGAAGAGACTTGAAGATATAAATATGTACACTTGGGAGGAAAGGAGGGATAGGGGAGATATGATTCAGACCTTTAAATACTTAAAGAGAAATAATGAACAAACAAACCTCTTCCAAAGACAGGGAAGCTGTAAAACGAGAGGGCATAACATGAAGCTGTAAGGTGGAAAATTGAAAGGCAATGTCAGGAAATACTTTTTCACAGAATGTGGTGGATGCTTGGAATGCCCTCCCGATGGAGGTGGTGGGGGCAAATACAGTGACAGAATTCAAAATAGCATGGGACAGACACAATGGATCCATTTATAGCAACAGAATAAAATCAAAATAAACTGAACCATCTAACTTCTCAACAAATATGGGTGTCCTGCATGGAGCGGTGGGTTCACCCCTAAACAAAGAGATGGGGAGGGGTGGCCTGCACAGAGTGGCACCTACTCCTGCCATCTTACTCCAGCCATCTTAATGGGCAGACTAGATGGACCGTACTGGTCTTTATCTGCTGTCATTTACTGTGTTACTATGTTAATATGCTTTGCGGTAGCCCTGAATACACTGCAGGTAGAAGGACAGGGCCATTTTTAAGACCAGACTATGGAGAACAACAGCTGCCTTGTCAGCGTGGGGCCATGGAAAGAAGGTAGGGAGCACCACCCTCTTGGTTGAGGTGGTAGGCGGATACTACCTTTGGTAGACATTTTGGGTGGGTGCAAAGCATGACCCTGTTTTTGTAAAACCTAGTGTAGGGTGGCTTGGCCACCAAGGCCTGAAGCTCGCTGACTCTGTGGGCAGAGGTGAGCACCACCAGGAAGACAACCTTCCATGACTGGCTACCTGCCATCTGTGTTACTTAAGGCTTGAAGAGCGTCAGAACAACGTTGAGATCCCATTCTGCTGGAGGTGGCCAGATGGGGGGGCTTAGAGAGCAGCAAGCCCTGCATGAATTGAGTAATGAGGGGCTGCAGAGAAAGAGGCTTGCCCTCTATGGAGTGTGATGGTGCGCAGAGAGCACGCTCAGGTGTATCTTAACAGAGCTGGACTTGAGTCCGATCTGAGAGAGGTGGAGCAAGTATTGCAGCACCATGTGCACCTGGTAGAACGGGTCATCCATTGCTCCGCACACATTGAGAATCTGTGCCACTTGAAGACATAGGCTCGTCTTGTGGAGTTCTTACGAGGGGGGCCAGGAGGACTTCTTCCACCTTCCTGGGGAGGTTGAAGGGCACTGTCTGGGCCACCATGGGGTCACCAGGATCATGGAGGCCTTGTCCCACTGGACCTTGAAGAAAGTCTGCACAATTAGTGGCGTGGGAGGGAAGGCATATAGAAGGCCCTCAGACCACGAGATGAGGAAGGCGTCCGACACTATACGATAGAGGTGCAGTTGGGGAAGGCAAAAGCAGGGCAGCTGAGCATTTGGCTGGGCTGGTAAAGAGGTCCAGACTTGGGGTTCTCCATAGTCAGAATAGCCACTGTACTATTCGGACCATGGGCTGTTAGTGTAGCTGGGTTTAAAAAAGGTTTGGATAAGTTCCTGGAGGAATGGCCCATAAACCATTATTAAGAAGGGACCCAGGATATCAATGCTTGACCCAGTACAAGCATTGCGGAACCTGTATCTTTTGATGAAACTGCTAGATACGTATGACCTAGATTGGCCACTGTTGGAAACAGGATACTGGGCTTGATGGACCTTGGTCTGACCCAGTATGGCATATCTTATGTTCTTATGTACCATCCTGGATTCTAGGCGAGTAGCCTGTTGAAGGCTCGAGTCCCGACGGCTCTAAAGATGTCGTTGAATCCGGCTTTTGATGAATTGCGGCTAAGGCTTGGCCAGAGCCAGAAGCACTTGCCAGGGAGGATCTTGCTCCGGAGGATCAGGAGTGGGATTGAGACCGTTGCCGAGGACTGGCTCGAGGCATGGAGCTCTCGAGGATCTCTTCGGTGGCCCGGGAAAATCCTCAGCATAGAGATCCCTGCGGTCTCAGCATGTGCAATGGGATGGCCGAGCATCGACGCTTGCTGCGAGGCAAGGAATGCAGAAACACTGCGTTCCAATGACATCATCCTGGCTTCCCACTCGGAGGTTGCAGCCTTCGACACAGACACCGGGGTGATCGGGTCGGGTGTCTGGGGGTCTGATGGGACAGGCCTCGCGAGTCAGAGATCCGCCGCTAGAGGCCTTGGTGTCTGTCCTGGGTACCTTTGCTAGTCACTCCCACTGACTCCTCAGATATCCTCCGGGGGCTGTGGGACAGAGCATGGGACTTGCCATGCGTGTCTGCTTCCCATAAAGAGGTCCTCGAGGATTTCTTTTTCTTATGCTCTTGCTTCGGGGAATCCTATTCGGAGTGTCCGTGTGCCTGCTCGGGCACCGCAGAGGCTTTACGCGACTCCAAGGATCTGTGCAAAGCCTTAGAGCACGCGGCTGCCAGAGATACTTGGGCTGAGTCTGACCTGTGGAAGATGTCATCCTGCTTCTGCTGGCGACACTGGATGGACTTAGCAGACATAGTTTTACACAGAGAACACACCTCTATCATGGTTGGCATCCAAACACCTGAGATTACACTGATAGCTGGTCAGTTACTGAACGATACACAATCTGCTTTAAATAAAATACAGTCGTTCACGTATAAAGTAGGCAGATATATATTTCATCAAATCTTCTCAAAATTAATCTCAAACATTTAAAGAGGTCTCAGACTTAATTGGTTCTGCCACCGGGACTGACGTCCGTTATCACGGCAGAAACACCATTAGCATCAATGACCTCTGGAGCTAGTTGAACAACGCTTTTATAATGCAAACAATCCAATAAGCAAAGGAAAAAGCTGTAAACAGGCCTTATCCGCGCCTTCAACGTCACCCCATAGATTGGGTACAGTTAACTAGTCAGACGCATGTTAATTTAGTCACAAAGTACTCCCCTTTAAGTATGACGTTACAGCGCATTATTAAAAAAGACATTCCAATATTCTGGCTGCGGTTCCCGGTTTAACAACTAAAACGGTGAGATGTGTGTGGACCCGGCATCAGAATTTAAAAGAACTAGTGAGCCCTTCTATGTTACGATCCCCCAATCGCCCATCTGTTACCGCTTTAGAAGTAGGCCACCGTCGTTGTGGCAATTGTGACATTTGCGCAGTGTCTAGCGAGGTAACTTCTTTTAGTTACAATGGGCACCACAGGGCTTTGCAATTTTTAACTACTTGTGGTTCTCAGAATGTTGTTTATGTAATCTTATGCCCATGTGGTTTAGCATATATAGGGAAGACTACACGGCCATTTCGTGTTCGGGTTAGGGAGCACAGGAGTCGCTTAAAATGTGCGGTGCTTGAAGCCCCTATAGTGCAGCACTGCACAGAGTATGGTCATCATTTTGAGCAACTTCGATTTATGTGCCTAGATCAAGTATTACATGGTAAATGGGGCCGGTCAGTTATTTATTTATTACATTCTCTTATATACCGCGCTATTCTGCATCAGTGCGGTTTACATTGAACAAACTGAAATTACATTGAACAGGGCATTATAACTTGGAGATAACTATTTTACAGGGAACATGGGCTATGGAGGGTTAAGTGGCTTGCCCAAGACCACAAGGAGCACCTGTGGGACTAGAAACCCCAGTCCTTCCGGCCCAAGGTTGCTGTCCTCTAGTGGGATTTGAACTCCCGACCTTCCGGCCTGAAGTACCTTGCCCCAACCACTAGGCTACTCCTCCACAGTTGATCAGGTGTTAATTCAACGGGAACAGTGGTGGATTTATACTTTTGCCACAGTCGTCCCAAAGGGCCTGAATATGTCTATAGAATGGGCACGCTGTCTATAGGTGTTGGGTGGGAGTTAAATATCATCAGATCAGCAGGACCCAATAACCATGGAATGGAGTAGGCTGGTGAGCACGATCGGCATGTTCAGAGAGTGAGCTTGCTGTTTTAAATGGTTAAGATCAGCTCAACACTTTACCCACAATAGAGAGATAGGTTAGTGATAACATAGCACTTGCGGTAGAGTGACCGTATGTAGATAAGTTTTGTGAAGGTGATTGGACGTAGCTGGCTAATCTAAAGATCGGGTTTAAGAAGATGGTGGCTGTTCTACTTACCGTGGGTGCCATGTTAATGAATGTAAGAAATTGTTTCCTGTGAGTTCTTTACTGAAGTTATGAATGAAGGGGTGGAGACTGTGAGACCAATGAGAAAAAGAGGGAGGGGTTTTCGATAAATAGACGGAGGGTTCTTTGAGCCCGCATGCGCGGCGTTTTGAGTTAAGCTTTTGAAATGAAGAGAAGCATTTAGAGTAAACGCAGGCAGCTCTTTCTGAATGACATGGTAAGGCTGTTTTCTTGTGTTGCTAGTTTAATTCCTTTAATAGTGGAAAGCTCTAAATGATTTGTCCAGGTTAAATAGGGCTTAATGTTAATGTTATGTATGTTTGGTGGTCTGTTTGTTAGGTAATTGTCGGTTGGCTGGGAGAGCCGTATTGATCCCCTGATGAAAGTTAAAGTCATGAAACGCATGACTGGTATCTAAGTGAGGCGTCAAAGAAGGGATCTGAGCTCAACCCAATCTATGGGGTGATGTTGAAGGCGCGGATAAGGCCTGTTTACAGCTTTTTCCTTTGCTTATTGGATTGTTTGCATTATAAAAGCGTTGTTCAACTAGCTCCAGAGGTCATTGATGCTAATGGTGTTTCTGCCGTGATAACGGACGTCAGTCCCGGTGGCAGAACCAATTAAGTCTGAGACCTCTTTAAATGTTTGAGATTAATTTTGAGAAGATTTGATGAAATATATATCTGCCTACTTTATACGTGAACGACTGTATTTTATTTAAAGCAGATCCAAACACCTGAGGCAAGTCGTGTGCGTCAGTAAGGGATATGTTCTTAGAGCACCGATCATACTTCTTAAACCCGGTGGCCATTGGGGCAAAAAGGACCCCAGCCAGGTTGAAGACCTACGATGCGGCCACTGGTTGAAAAAGGCGCAAAACTATGCTGGATGGCAAAAACATAACTAATAGGTTCCGAGTCACGATGCCGGGGCGATGGAGCTCAGAGGCGGAAAAAGGACCAGTGCTAACCAGATGATGCACAGGAAATCATCTTTTTCCCGGTGAAGAGAGACAGACGTCTCTAGGGCTCTGCAGAAAAAAGGAGACTTGAGTAAGATGGCACTTTGGGCAGGAAGGGGACCACACATGAGGTGACATCTCTCAAAGGCTCTCTTTGAAAGCTGGGGAGATGCTTCTGAGAGGGCTCTGTCGGTGCAGACATCACCCATATGTGAGGGCCAACTTCCTGCTTGTTCCTGGAGAAACAGTGAATCGATCTAGGAGACAAACCACAAGTGAACAAAGCTTAAAAACTGCTGCCCCTGTGAAGAAACACTGCAGGAAAAGGTGTGAAAACCACGTTAAAATGTTGGAGAAAAAAAAAACGTCATGACCGACTGAGAGAAATAAAGTGAAGAAAAAGTGAAGAGAAGGAAGGGGGTGCAGTAGTACCCGCAGATACCACCTGAGGCCTGCAGGAACCCAATCACTGGCTGAGGTAAACTGCTTTACAGAAACAAACCAAGCCCTGCATTTGTTTTTCATTAAAGAAAGAAAAAAATAATTAATAGTCTGACAGAAAAATTCCTCTCAGAAGGCAGGAGCTCTGGTTCACCCCTGAGGGCTGCACTGCTCTTCTCTTGAGCAGGGGCACCCCCTCCCCCTTGTTCCCTGTAAGTATTAGCGCCGGGGTCTCAAACACGCGGCCCGCGACGGAGGGAAACAAAAAAACAAAAAAAAAACCTGGCTTCTGCTGCTGACGTTGCTGCCGTGGCAGCGGCAGAATCAACTGACAAATTAAAAAAAAAAAAACTGGCTTCTGCTGCTCAAGCAGCAAAATCAGCTGTCCTGCGGCCCCTTCCCCTATGCCCGGAGATCCCCGAGTCTGTTCCATCAGCGGCGTGCTTTACAAGCCGCGAAGAGAGTATTCCCCTCTCGCGCGGCTTGAAAAATGAATAGGCTTAAGCCGCGCGAGAGGGAAATACTCTCTTCACGGCTTAAAAAGCCCGCCGCTGATGAAGCAGACTCAGGGCTCTCCGCACAGAGGGGAAGGGGCCGCGGTACAGCTGATTTTCTGCTGCAGCAGCAGAAACCAGGTTTTTTTTTTTTTAATTTACCTGGGCTGATGGGAGGGAGGGAGGGGGGGTGTAGGACTGGAAATGGGCTGATGGGGGTTAGGGCTGGTAATGAGCTATGGAGGGGCTGACTAAAATGGGGGTTAGGGCTGGAAGTGGGCTATTGGCAGGGGGGGTTATGACTGGTAAGAACATAAGAACATAAGAACATAAGATATGCCATACTGGGTCAGACCAAGGTCCATCAAGCCCAGTATTCTGTTTCCAACAGTGGCCAATCTAGGTCATACGTACCTAGCAGTTTCCCCAAGGGACACAGGTTCCACAATGCTTGTATTGGTTCAAGCATTGATATCCTGGGTCCCTTCTTAATAATGGTTTATGGACCTTTCCTCCAGGAACTTGTCCAAACCTTTTTTAAACCCAGCTACACTAACAGCCTTTACTACATCCTCCGGTAACAAATTCCAGAGTTTGATTACACGTTGAGTGAAAAAATATTTTCTTTTATTAGTCTTAAATAGTTTACCCTGTAGCTTCATTGCATGTCCCCTAGTCTTTCTATATTCTGATAAGGTAAACAATCGATCTACGTTTACCCGTTCCACTCCGTTCATTAATTTATAGACTTCTATCATATCTCCCCTCAGCCGTCTCTTTTCCAGGTTAAAGAGCCCCAACCTTTTTAGCCTTTCTTCATAGGAGTAGCCTTCCATCCCCTTTACCATTTTGGTGGCTCTTCTCTGAACCTTTTCTAAAATCGCTATATCCTTTTTAAGATACGGCGACCAGAATTGCACACAATATTCAAGGTGCGGTCTCACCATGGAACGATATAGAGGCATTATAATATCTTTTGTTTTATTTTCCATTCCTTTCCTTATCATACCTAGCATTCTATTTGCTCTCTTGGCCGCCGCTGCACACTGGGCCGAGGGTTTTAACATGGTATCCACAAGGACGCCTAAATCTTTTTCTTGGGTGGTGGTTCCTAATGTGGAACCTTGCATCGTGTAACCATAGTTTGGGTTGTTCTTCCCTAGGTGCATAACCTTGCACTTCTCCACATTAAATTTCATCTGCCATTTTGATGCCCAGTCTTCCAATTTATCAAGATCCTCTTGCAATTTTCCACAATCCTCCTGGGTTTTAACAACTTTAAATAGTTTTGTGTCATCAGCAAATTTGATAACCTCACTCGTTATTCCACTTTCCAGGTCATTTATGAATATGTCAAAAAGCAGCGGACCCAGCACAGATCCCTGGGGTACACCACTATTCACCTTTCTCCATTGGGAAAATTTGCCATTTAGCCCTACCCTCTGCTTTCTATCTTTTAACCAGTTCCTGATCCACAGTAGTACACTGCCTCCTATCCCATGACTCTTTAGTTTTGCCAAAAGTCTCTCATGAGGGACCTTGTCAAAGGCTTTCTGAAAGTCCAGATACACAATATCAACCGACTCACCTTTGTCCACCTGTTTATTCACTCCTTCAAAAAAACATAACAGATTAGTAAGACAAGATCTTCCTTGTCTAAAGCCATGTTGGCTGTCTCCCATTAGGTCATGACTATCTATATGCTGAGTAATTTTATTCTTTATGATGGTTTCTACCATTTTTCCCGGTACTGATGTCAGGCTCACCGGTCTGTAGTTTCCCGGATCACCCCTCGAACCCTTTTTAAAAATTGGTGTTACATTGGCGATCCTCCAATCCTCAGGTATTAGAGATGATTTTAATGATAGTTCACAGATTACTGATAGCAGGTCTGCAATCTCAAATTTCAGTTCTTTCAACACCCTTGGATGTATACCATCCGGCCCAGGTGATTTGCTACTCTTCAGTTTATCTAATAGTTGTAAGACATCTTCCCGATGTATCGATATTTCCTTCAATTCTTCCACACCTTTAAATACCACTTCAGTCGTGGGTAACATCCCTACATCTTCCTCAGTAAAGACCGAAGCAAAGAATTTATTCAGTCTCTCCGCTATCACCTTGTCGCCTCTTAGTGCTCCTTTAACCCCTTTATCATCTAATGGACCAACTGACTCTCACGGGTTTTTTGCTACGAATGTACTTGGTAATGGGCTATGGGGGGGGGCTAGGACTGGAAATGGGCAGATGGGGGTTAGGAAGGACTGGAGGTGGGCTGATGGGGGGAGTTAGGACTGGTAATGAGCTATGGAGGCGCTGACTGAAATGGGGTAATGGGGGTTAGGGCTGGAAGTGGGCTATTGGCAGGGGGAGGTTATGACTGGTAATGGGCTATGGTGGGGACTAGGACTGGAAATGGGCAGATGGGGTTAGGACTGGAGGTGGGCTGATTGGGGGGTTAGGACTGGTAATGGCCTATGAGGGGAGGTAAGACTGAAAATGGGGTGCTGGGGGTAAGACTGAAAATGGAGTGATGGGGGTAAGACTGGTAATGGGCTATGGGGAGGTTAGGACTGGTAATGGGCTATGGGGGGTCTAGGACTGGTAATGGGCTGGGGGGGTTGCTAGGACTGGAAATGGGCTGAGTGGAAGGGGGGCTTGAACTGCAAATGGCTGATGGGGAGGGGGGCTAGGATTGGAAATGGGATGTGAGGGGAGGGAGCTAGGATTGGAAATGGGCTGATGGGGGGCTAGGATTGGAAATGGGCTGATGGTGAGGCTAGGATAGGACTGGAAATGGACTGATGCAGGGACTAGAAAGGAGCAGATGCTGGGTGGGGCTGGAACTAGAAGGGAGCTGATGTTGGGGGAGGATTAGAATGGGATGGAGCTGGGAAAGTGAAATGGAGAGGGGAAAAATATTTTGTCTGGGAGAGAAGACAAATCTACAATTGGCCAGGTATTGGGAGAGTACGTGGGGATTGAGGATGGAGGGGTAAAATTTGAGTGGATGAAATAGGAATGAGGAAAGAGAAAAAGGAGAAAGATTAGTATGTTAAAGCAGATGTAGAGAGAAAATGGGAAAAAAAAACTAGGAGAGAGAAGAAAGGGCAAATGGACAGCAGACGATGGAGAATTAGCAGAAGACATGAAGAAACCACAAGAAAGTGGCTGGAAAAATTGCAACTGAAAAAAATGCACAAAAGGTAGAAAAATATCTCTTTATTTTGAATTTATTAACTGGAATATGTCAGCTCTGGGAAATGTGCGTCATTAATGTTTGCGCTTTGTTTAGTACAAGAGGAAATTAATTTATAGTTTTATTTCTACAGTGTTGTTGTACATTCCAAGTTTGGCTTTTGGGGTTCCCAGTTTAATTATTGTCTTCCTGTTTCTAAATCTTTTAGTCTTTCTTTATCCATACTCATTAAGAGGCATGTTTACTAAAAGTTAGTGTATGGTAACATTATGCAAATATTTATGCAAATGAGGCCCCGCGTCTTAATAGGCCCCCAGGTTACTTTACAAGTCCTCATTTGGCCCTCAAAGCAATTCGAGTTTGAGACCCCTGTATTAGCGTATGTGTCTCATATCCCCTCGTGTTAAATGTATCCGCCAATTGATCGCTTTGACCCGGTGAAAAGCGGGATATAAATACAGCTAAATAAATAAATAAATGAGCACACAGGCAAAAAGCCCAGGAAAACCCAGAGCGGCACCTCTTGTGCGCCGTGGGGACATTGGGGGACATCTAGTACCAAAAAAGAGCTACACTGGACTGTCACTCTCAAAGTGACTGCCAGAAGCAGAGTAGCCGAAATCCATCTGCTGAGACAGAAAAAATACTGAAGTTATCCCACAGGGGAGCACATATGTGTGCCAGCGATGCCACTGAAGCTTCTGATTGATATTCTCCATCTCCATCTGCTGGCAGAGGGATATAACCCACTAGTCCGGACAGGTCTAGAAATTTCAATTTAGCACAACTTAGTACATGAAGAACTTTAACGGTAATATGGGAAAGTAATATGGCAGGAGGTGTTTAATTATGCCACATCAGATCATAAATTTCGGCTATCAGGAAAAACACTACATAGTAAAATTTTAAGTTTTATGTATATAAAAAGTTTTCATAAGAAATTTCCAGAAATTTCATTTCAAAAAATTCTGGAAAACCCACACTCCACGTTTAGCTTGGTAATAAGCCATCACAATTTACATAACACAAGTGACTACAGTATATTTGCTGCTAATGAAGAAAATCTACTTCCCAAATGCATTATAAAATGGACAAATCACTTACTTGGTTCTAGGACATCAGATAGGCTAAAGTCTGTAATATGGCAGTAAGACATAAATTGTTCCCTAAACAAAAAGAAAACAAAACAGATTACATGGCTTCATTTTCAAATGTTAAAACCATTTAAGCAATGCATATTAATTCTGCTTATTACTATCATTTTCAGAGTATTCTTAATGATTTTATTCTGGGATAATTTTTACTTTCCTCTGCTGTATATAACTATATATGAGGTGTGACAAAAAAAGAAACGAGACTGTGGTAGCCACACCCATGACTCAATGCCAATTGGCTAACCGCTTATGTCACTGTGTTGTGCAACCTCTCGCCACGATTCTGCTATAATATTTTTCATCTCTCACGGTTTTTCTTTTTCAGGTCTTTATGTAGCACACTGCTCCATCGCTTTGTCACGCAACTGGAGGTGGCAGAAATATGGAGGAAAGAATCAACTTGAAATTTCTGGTTAAGTTGGAGAAGGGCTCAACTGAGTGTCTCCAACTTCTCCAAAAGGCTTATGGAGAAGATGCAATGTCAAGGCCGTGAGTCTTCGAGTGCCACAAACGCTTCAAGACTGGCCACAAGGAGGTAGAGGATGACCCCCAAGTCAGGATGGCCTTCCACGACAAAGACGGCTGAGAACATTGACAGAGTGAACCAACTGGTGCGGAGTGATCGCAGATTGACAGTGCAGTGCAGTGCAGTGCTGAGGAGCTCAGCCTGAACAGGGAGCCAGTGCGGACCATCTTGGTGCAGGAGCTGGGGATGTGGAAGGTGTGCACCAAAATGGTGTTCAAGCTTTTATCGGACGACCAGAAGGAGTACCGGATCAATGTTTGTTGAGACTTGCTAGAGAAGATCGGAGAAGATCCAGAGTTCGTTGGCCAAGTCATCACAGGAGACGAGACTTGGGTCTTTCAGTACGACCCTGAAAGCAAGAGAAAGAGGCTGCAGTGGAAGACTTGATTGTTACCCAGACCCAAGAAGGCATGCATGTCCAAATCAAGGATCAAGGTCATGCTGATCGCATTCTTCGACCAGAAGGGAATGGTCCAACATGAGTTTGTGCCTGAGGGTCAGAGTCAACCAGCACTTCTACCAGGTCCTCCATGACCGGGTTAGGCGCAGCAGGCAGGCTCTGTGGAGAGACAAGTCGTGGCTGCTCCACCACGACAACACGCCCGCACACACCGTGCTCAGTGTGAGGCAGTTTTTGGCCAACAAACAGATCACAGCTCTCGACTATCCTCCTTATTCCCCAGATCTCACATCGTGCGACTTCTGGCTCTTCCCCAGGCTGAAGACTGTGCTCAAAGGAACTCATTTTGCCTCTGTAAAAGAGATCAAGGCCCCTGTGATGAGGGAGCTGAGGGACCTCAAGGAGGAGGACTTTACTGAGTGCTTCCATACGTGGCAGAAGCAAATGCAGAAATGCATTAACTCTGGGGGGGGATTACTTTGAAGGGGACAATGCATAATTTCCCTGTAGATTTTGTAATAAAACATTCTTGGGGTTTTTTTGTCATACCTCATATGTCTTGTCTGACTTGTTTTTTTCTACATTGTATTTTAATGTTTAAGCGACCCCCCCCCCGCTTTAGCTTGTATGGATAGGTGGGGATTAGTCAGATAAAGCGTAGTTACTCTCCTGTAACAGGTGATCTCCGGGAACAGCAGGAATAAGTCTTCACATATGGGTACTGTAGACACCAACGGAGCCTGCGTGGGAACGCCCCCCAGCGTCCAAAAGAAAAGCTTTTGGGAGCATCCCACCATGCATGTGCTGCCTTCCCGCCCAACTACCTCTCTCACTTCAGTCGAGTTGAAAGCTGAGACCAAAGGAGAGAAGTAGAAGAAAAATAGAAAGAGAGAAAGACAACTCCTAGGGGAGGTGGGTGGGTTGTGAAGAATTATTCCTGCTGTTCCCGGAGATCACCTGTTACAGGTGAGTAACTACGCTATCTCCAGGAATGCAGGAATGTAGTCTTCACATATGGGGACTCCCCAGCTAAAAGTGCCTAGGGATGACCCCAGCATGTTGCGGATCTAAGTAAGATGGGCCATGCTTCCTCCCAAGGACCTCAGGCATCCAAGAGTGGATGGTGGGAAGGAGTTAATCTAGGAATGGAAGGGCGGGTCAGCCACTTAAGCCTGCAGTTCACTAATGTGTCTTGCAGAAGTGATAGCAATTAGGAAAATGACTTTCCATGAAAGAAACTTTAGCTCCGAAGTAGCTAAAGGTTCAAAGGGTGGCTTCATGAGTTGACCCAGAACAAGATTAAGATCCCATGTCACCGGAGGTGGTTTGATGGGAGGTTTTGTTAAAAGGAGACCCCTCCTAAATCTTGAAACAAGAGAATGAGAGGAAATTGGTTGTCCATCGAAGGGTTTATGAGATGCAGCAATAGCACTAAGATGGACTAACAGAATTGGTCTTGAGACCAGAAGCTGATAAGTGAAGGAGATAGTCCAGAAAGCACAGTTACTTACCTGTAACAGGTGATCTCTGGGAACAGCAGGAATAAGTCTTCACATATGGGTACGCCGGTACCGACAGTCTGCGCGGGAACACTCCCCAGCGTCCAATCAGAACGCTTTTGGAAGCATCCCAACACGCCTGCATGCTGCCTTTCCCAACTGCCTCTCCTCAGTTAAGTTTTAAAGCTGAGGCAACGAGAGAGAGAGAGCAAGAAAGGGAAAAAGATAGAGATAGAGAAAAGCAACTCCTAGGGGAGGTGGGTGGGTTGTGAAGACTTATTCCTGCTGTTCCCAGAGATCACCTGTTACAGGTAAGTAACTGCTATCTCCAGGAACAAGCAAAAATGAGTCTTAACATATGGGGACTCCAAGCTAAGATGCCCAGAGGGAGTCCAAGCATGTAGCGAATCTAAAAAGAGCCATGCTACTCCTCCGAACCTCAGGTATCTTGGGGATGGAGGGTAGGAGTTGAGTTACAGAAAAGGTGCTGTGGAACAGCTGGAGTAGAACAGGTCTTCTATGGAGGAAGATCCTGTATAGATGACTTTTAGTAATAAAAATCATGAATGTAATATTCTAATATGGACCTCCCTTGGTGGTATTGTAAAAAGTGTATTGAGGTTCATATGGATCTATTAGAAGAGCCCGTAGAAGATCCTCAAGGAGTACCTCACTGTGAAGTAGAGGTAATAAACTGTAGGTAAAACAAGTGGCGGTCAGAACCCATCAGGGTGAGAAAGAGCCCCAGGGGAAAACTGGGGTAGTACAATAAGGTAGGGCTTCTGCGGGAAACGCAGAGTACTATTAGATAAAGCTTAAACCCTTTTGGTCAAAGAACCGTACAATGCTAGGACCAAAAGGAGAAATAAGTCTGACCAATTTGGACTGACAATAGAAATAGTCCCTGTAGGAGAGAAGGGGTGGGGAGACCCCTATATCCGATAACAAGTAAGGACAGACTTACAAAGCATTATAGGTTTAGATTAACTGAAAATCTGTGATGTCTTTCCTAGATGAGGTCCATTAGGAAAGAAAAAAGGTACATCAAAAGCGTCAGAGGTACCTAAACCTGAAAGGTTATGGTTAGAGAAGCAACAAATTTGTTAATTACCACAGGGAGTGGTTATATGTGTAAAAACCCCAAGCATGCTGGCACAGCATTGATAGGGGTAGTGCACATCTTCAGAGTCATATAGGAATATATGGATATATGAACCTAGACAGAGAGATAGATAAGCACGTAGATACATATCTACCTAGAAGATGTATCTCGATAGAGATATCTATATCTATATCTATATCTCTATATATCTCTATCTCTATCTTCCACCCAGGTATATCTCTGTATATATATATCTATAGACACAGGTCCCCATGTAGTAGATGGAGACATGGCTATATAACTAGATCCCCCTAGGGATATGGGGATAGAGGGAAGATTCATCTAATAGCAAGAAGGGAGATACCTGCTTGAATAGATGTATAGAGAATCTTCTTTCCCTGGTTATAAGTGACAGAGTCAGAGGAATGGTCTCCCCGACAAGGAGTCTAGATTCCTTCAAGAATTCAAGCTCTTGAATAACCAGGATGGCCTATGTGAAAAAAGCAGAGGATAACTTCAGTTTGCAGGCAGCAAGTCCAGATTTCTCTAGAACTGCAGTATGGTGAATGGATAGAGGACGCCACTGGAATAAGATACCAGATTGACCCGCCTATGAGGGCAAAATGGGTATCAGGCGTCCTTGAGCTGCAAATGAAAGAAAAGTATCCCTGGCGGAAAGTCCAAGGAGATATGGACCAAGCCGGGGAATTGGCCATGCTTTAGATTTTCACGTGATGTGAGGCCTGTGTCTTCTGTCTCAAAAAGATATTTTAGATGAGATGGTAAGGGTAGGAAACATCCCCCAGTCATGGGACATGACTGGGTGAACCCCTCCTAACCATCTAGGACTATCTGCTAGGCAAGATATTAATGCTCTCTGGCAAGGGTCCATAGTGCAAAGCTACTTTGTAGAGTTGCAGAGAGCATATCACAGGTTGGTTAGAAAAGAAAACTGGCTGGTTAAAGCCAGTAGGTAAACTATTCTGCCAAAAACAAGGGAACTGGAGATGGCGAAGAATAGAAGTCAAACCAACAAGTCTGTGATAATAGGATTTCCAAAAAAGGTTGATAACCTGTGTTGGGTTTAGCACTGAGGCCAGAAAGATTGCTAGTGGAGGAGAAACCCTGGTTGTGTGGTGAACAGAAACAGTGGCTTAACCACTAGGAATTGCTGCGTTGCAGCAACTATCCAGGGCAGCAGAAAAGAAGCAACAGACATAAGTAGGAGTGGTAAGACCTCCTTATTGTCTGAGAAGCTGCCCTAAAGTAAGAAAATGAAAAAGACAACTCTGGAAGGGAAAACCCCTTTGTGAAAATAGGTATAGGACCATAGGGGCTTACCAGCGTAACAGAGCCACTCTTACAAACTGAATGTTGTAGTAAGAGGGAGGTAAGAGAGTTGAAGGAGACTTACTACATAGTACTTACTATGTAGTAAGTCTCTAAAGGTAAGATGATACATGCTAGTACAGGGAAAAAAACTGTCTTATTGACAGTTGTCACCTCTCTTTTCCCAGTAGGATGAAGAGAAACCTGTTAACTATAAGCATGATCATCATAAAGACTCTTAGAGCAAAAAGAAAGGATGTCTCGGGAAGAGAGATCCATGAGAATTTAGGATGAAATTAGTGTAGATGCTTCAAGTAAGAAAAGAAGGAGACTGCAAATTCTAACCAGCAACCAGGAGATGTAATGATAATCTGAAACCCCGCGACTGCTGGGTTTGCTGATCCTGTTGAGGTTGTGGTTTCTTTAGATCAGTGCGATGTTTCCCCTGTTTGGGAACATCTGTATGATGGGCAGAAGATGGATAAAATTTTCCCCCTAGGGGAAGAAAGTTTGTTAGGAATTTTCCTACCAACTGGGAAAGAGGAAGTCGTAGAACAGCCTTTGGAAACAGCAATGTCAGTGGTTAACTGAGCAACTTGGAGTAAAGACTCCTTGTTAAAAAGATTTTCTCCAGTGCAAGGAGTATTTCCCAGTCTTTCTTGTGCCCATGTGTCCAAGTCTGAAACTTGGAGCCAGGCTTTACGTCGTGCCCCTATAGCTATAGCAGAAGTTCTGCTAACAGACTCAACGGAGTCTAGGGAAGCACGAGTAAGGAACCTAGAGATATTTTGAGCATGACTAACCAATGAGGAATAGTCTGTTCTTTTGGGCTCTTGAAGAAAAGGGGTCAAAAGCAGTAATTTCTTTGTGACCTCTTCAAGAGAGAATCCCATATAGAAAATATATGGGAGAATTCTTGCTGAAAGCATGGATGTCTGGAAGGTTTGGCGTCCAAAGGCATCTAAAGTCTTAGACTCACGACCTGGAGGATAAGAAGAGTGCTTTTTAGTACTCTTAATACGCCTCATTGCTGATTCTACAACAATGGAATGATGAGGAAGTTGAGTCTTTTGAAACCCTGGAGAGGGGGGGCACTTTATATAGAAGATCAGTTGCCCTAGAAAGTGGGAGTACCGCTAAAGGAGTTTCCCACATTCGTAAGAGGAGATCCTGCAAGGTCTCATGCACAGGAAGCATGATGTTTTCCTTTGGACTCCAGGGAATATACAGGGATTCTGTATTCCCTGGTGCAGGATCCTGACCAGGTATAGAAAAGGCCAGTGACTTTGCCATATCAAGCAGGAATGCTTGAAAAGAAAAATCCTCAGAGGGAAATCCTCTAGAAAGAGGAGGAGAGGCTAGAACTGTTGAAGAACTAGCATTGGCACCCAGGGATCTATCCAAATTTTGAGGAATAGAAGACCCTAAAGGGTGGAGTATCGGATCCTTAGAGGATGGTCGCCGATACCGCAGGAGGTCGGGACCAGCCACAGTCGGTAACACATCGTCCAAGCTAGGGATCGATTCTAAACTCGGTACCGAGGGAAGCGACCCTGATGAGAGAAGCATGGAAGGTACCAACAGCAATGGTAAGGTGGATACCAGTACTGACTCCGGCACCGTATCCAATAGCGGTAGATGAAGGCCAGCCGGTGACAGCTCTAACGGTATCGAAGAAACCGAGAGTGCCCGACATGGATCATCGGAACTGTGCCTTCGGTACCGTCCGGTATCGGTACCAAGGCGAGTCGGTACCCAGTCATCCAGACTGGAGATCGATTCTAGACTCGGCATCGAGGGAAGAGAGTCTATCGATACACATCTGGAGGGTACCGGCGTCGGTACCAGTACCGGTACCAGGATCGATACCAATACAGGAAGATCAGTCTGCAGCGCATCCAATGGGCCTGCAGGTACCGAGGATGCCAGACTACGATCCGTGGTGAGGAATGTTTCATCCAACACCATTGCCGATGCTGGGGTATCGGTACCGCTCGAAGCGGATGCCACCACCGAGCATGGCTCAGGTATGTTCGGAGAGGGGTGAACCTCAGGAACAACCTGAAACCCCACCAAGGCTTTGGAGGCCGAAGACTCCCACCGGGGTTTTAAAGCCAGTGTATCCTCGAGGGCAAGGCCGGAGGCATCTCTGTGCTGTGCAGCAGATGTACCACTCGAGGACTGGCTAGTCTTAACAGACTGTTTTTGGGTTACCTGATCCTGTGAAGAAGAAAGGGTGGTCGGTGCCCTGAAGTTGAAGGGGGACCGTGTATCGAGGTGAACTCGATGCTGAAGACGTCTTCCAACTATACTGTTGCAGGAGGGACACTCCAGCGGATAGTGGTCAGGACCCAAGCAGGGCAGACACCAGTTGAGTGTCTAAAATGAATTTTGTACCGACACAGTTTGAACATTTCTTAGGGATAGTGGCGGGCGCTTCCATGAGGAAAAAAGGGTAGGCCTAGCAGGCCAGAAAAAAAAACGTCAGCACTAAGAAGGAAAGAAGTATTCCTTATGAAGGAAAAATTATTAGAAAAAAAGAAAAGAAACATCGGCGGTACCAGTGGTGTCGGGGAAAGCAGACGCGACCACAAGAAAACAAAAAAATAAAAGCAGCATTTTCTGCGGTGACAGGAGGATGTCCTGCCGGCTCCGCAGAAAAACGAAAACTGAGAAGAGGCAGTTGGGAAAGGCGGGAAGGCAGCAGGCAGGCGTGTTGGGATGCTTCCAAAAGCGTTCTGATTGGACGCTGGGGAGCGTTCCCGCGCAGACTGCGTCGGTACTGACGTACCCATATGTGAAGACTCATTCCTGCTTGTTCCTGGAGATGGGACTCTACTGGTACCAAGAGGGGATTAAGTCCCCTCTGGGAACACCAGACTGAGAACCTCCTCCACTTAAAAGCGTAAGAATACCTTGTGGAAGGTTTTCTGGAAGCTAGAAGAATATCCTTCACTTGTTGTGAAAGGCCTAGATCTTGAAATTCTATGCCTTGAGTAGCCAGGCCTTGAGATGAAGGGACTGGGGATTGGGGTGCAGTAGGGATCCGTTGTTCTGGCCCCACTGGAGCAGGAATGCATCCCTCGCCTGACAATTTTGAGCTGGAAGTCTGGAACAGTACCGGGGAAGTTTGGCATTCTGTGGACTTGCAAAGAGGTCTATGTCTGGTGTTCCCTGGGGAGGGCTGGGTCTGCTGAGCCTGCTGAGCTTGTGTCTCTCTTTGTCTAGTTTGTTGTTGCCCCTTCTGGGGAACATGTGTTTGCTGGGTGGAAGATGGATAGAACTTTCTTTAGAGAAAAAAAGTTTTTTTGAAAAAACTTTCTTGGCTGGGTTAGCTGTAGATTTTGACAATCTGTCTAGTTGTATTATCGGTGTCAATTTCATTAGCTTTGAGCTGCTAATCCTTGCCAAAGAGATTTTCTCCTGTGCAAGGAATGCTTTCCAGCTTATCTTGCACCCATTCCTCCAAGTCCGAAGCTTGGAGCCAGGCAATGCGACATGCTCCTATGGATACAGCAGAAGTTCTGCTAATACATTCAAAACAGTCAAAGGTAGCACGATTCATAAATTTAAAGACATTTTGAGCATGTTTGACTAGAGTCAAATGATCTGTCCGTTTATCCTCTTGAAGAAAAGGGTTCAAAAGTCTTTTGTAACCTGCTCAAGAAACATTCCCATGTATAAAATATAGGAACTGATTCTTGCTGATAGCATGGAGGACTGGAAGCATCGACGACCAAGGGCATCCAGTGTTCTAGACTCACGACCTGGTGGATTGGAAGAGTGTCTTTTAGCCCTCTTAATCCGCCTCATGGCGGACTCTACCACCATAGAATGATGTGGTAACTGAGTCTTCTGCAACCCTGGACAAGGTGGTACTCGATACATAGTGTCAAGACGTCTAGAGTGTAGAGATACTGTTAAAGGAGCTTCCCACATTCTTAACATTAGATCATGTAAGACCTGGTGTATAGGAAGCATAGCTTCCTCCTTTGGAGCCAAAGGATATTGAAGAATTCGCAATTCTTCTGCCCTAGGCTCCTTTTCTGGTACTACTGTAATGCAAGACCCTTTGCCATATCACATACAAAATCATGAAAAGACATATCCTTAGGAGGGGACATTCTGCGTTGAGGAGAAGGAATTGAATCTTGTAAAAGTTCAGCTCTGGTACCGGTGGAATCATCTGAGTCATCGGAATCGGAAGACTCAAAAGGAGGAAGCACCGGGTTCTGCCGAAGCAGATGGCGTCGGTACTGCTCGATGTCGGTACCGAAACGAGTCGGTACTTGATCCCCCATGCTGGAGAGAGATTCCAAACTCGGCATCGGGGGAAGCATGCCTGTTGAAGCAGGTAGAGGGCGATCATCTTGAACCTTTCTCGGACTAAATATTTGTTCAGTTCTCTGAGGTCCAGGATTGGTCTTAGTCCCCCTGACTTCTTTGGAATGAGAAAAATAGGGGGAATAGAATCCTGTGCCTTTCTGGGACATTGGAACCTCTTCTATAGCCCCTTGAGCCAGAAGAGTGGTGACCTCTTGCCACAACAGGTCCGAGACCGGTGGTTGAGATTTGAACTGTTTTATTAGCGTGGATGCGGGCAAGCTGAGGAAATGAAGCTTGTATCCCAGACTCACGATAGAGTCCAATCTTCTGATGTAATTTGTTGCCATCTTTTGGCAAAATGGCAGATATGGCCTGGAATATTTAAAGGTTCTGGGCTTAGAATAGGAAGAATGGCTATGTTCTCTAGACAATAGTCAAAGACCCTGGGGAGGCTGGGTCTGCTGAGCCTGCGTCAGTACCGGTGCCTGTGGCTGCAGAACCATCTGCAGCGACTTTAGCGGTACCGAATTAGCTAAGAGAGTCGCTAGACTGCGTTCGAAAGCGAGGAGTCTTTTGTCCACTGCCGATGCCGGAGTGTCGGTACCGGTGGAAGCGGCCATAACCCCCGAGCATGGCACCAGTAGTTCCATCGAGGCCAAGGCCTCAGGAACATCCTGGAGCCCCGATAAAGCTTTGGAGCTCAAAGACTCCCGCCGGGGCTGTTTTGCCGGTGAAATATCCTCGAGGGCAACGCCAGTGGCATCTCAATGTTTAGAGGGAGATCTACTCTTTGAGGACCGGCTAGTCTTAGAAGACTTGTGTTTAGTTACCTGAGATCCCTGGGAAGAAGTAGAAGCCCTGTAAGACATTGATGCTACAGACAGAATGTCTGAAGCAAAAAGAGCACAGTTGATTCGCTCGATTCTGAAGACTTTTTAGTCAACTTCCTGCAGGAGAGACACTCTGCAGGGCAATGGTCAGGACCTAAACATTTAAGACACCAGTCATGGGTGTCAGTAATAGAAATTGTACCGCCACATTTTGAACATATTTTAAAACCAGTGGCTGGTTTTTCCATGGTAAGGGAAAAGAGGGCCTAATGCCCAAAATGGCGCCAAGCACCAGAGCAGGGAAAAAATCCCTGAGAAAAGCACTAAAATTGAAATATTTTTAGAAGAAAAGAAAGAAAAGCACCGGTGGTACTGGTAGGCGTCGACGGAAGGCAGACACAACCACAAAAAATATAAAAATAAGAGAAGATTTTCTGCGGTGACAGGGGACACGTCCTGTCGGCTCCGCAGAAAACGAAGAATTGAAGTGAAAGAGGTAGTTGGGCGGGAAGGCAGCACGCATGCGTGGTGGGATGCTCCCAAAAGCTTTCCTTTTGGATGCTGGGTAGCGTTCCCGCGCAGGCTCCATCAGCGTCGATGGTACCCATATGTGAAGACTACATTCCTGCTTGTCTCTGGAGATATAAATTTGTTCACTGCATAGAAAAGAGGTAGTCTAGGTGCTTGCCTAGAGTCTCTAACTGTATAGATATCGGTTGATTTTAATTTCTTCATTCCTTCAATTTTGAGGCTCTCAAAAGCTGTATGTGGCAATAATGGAGTGGTGAAGCAATGTTTTAACTTAACTTTATTCCACACTTGATAGACCGCTTACGTTAGAAACATTAAAGCGGTGTACAAATAAAATAAAAAGGCAGCACTGCAAACTACGGAAAAAGGAACGCCAAAATAATAGGAAAGAGAAAAAAGTATAGCACAAAACTGTACAAACAATTAACGAGGGCACAAGTTAAAACAACAAGCAGTAATCAAGTAACAAGTTAAAAACAATAAAAACCTAAACAATAATAACATAAGTTAAACTAAAACCTAAACAATAATAGGCAATAAAATAGCCGCCAAATTAACAATATTCAAATACTAACCAATGATTAACACCAAAAATATAAACAAAGAAAGCAAACAGTACCACTAACAAAGACAAACAGAAGGGGGACAGGACCAACTAGACTAGAACAAGACACTTAACCAAGGACGGTATCAGGGAGGGAAAAACCAGAGGGGAAAATCAAGGGGGGAGCTCAAACACTTTGTGAAACAGGTGAGTTTTGAGACAAGATTTAAACTGTGAGTAGGAGGATTCTAAGCGGAGGGATGTAGGCAAGGCATTCCACAACCAAGGTCCCAGGAAAAAGAAAGCAGCCTGATGGGTCTTTTCAAGGTGGGCATGAGATGGGGACGGTAAGACCAAACGGTTAGCGTGAAGGGAGCGAAGCTGGCGGTAGGGCGTGTGGAGGGAGATTAAATCGGCCAAATATAACGGGTTATTAGTATAAAGTGCACGATGAACAAGAATCAGAAGTTTATAATGAAACCTAACACGGAGGGGCAACCAGTGAAGACGAATGAGGATGGGAGTGATGTGATCAAAACGACGAGCGAAGGTTATAATACGGGCGGCAGTGTTTTGAATGAGCTGTAAACGATGTAGTTGGTACTTAGGGAGGTTTGCCAGAAAAATGTTACAGTAGTCCAGACGACTAATAAGCGCAAGGGCAAGAGTGACCAGGGACCCAAGGGGAAGAATGGAGCGAACAGCCCGAAGACGACGAAGAATAGCAAAAGAGCGTCTTGTGAGGGAAGAAATATGATCGTGAAAAGAGAGAGAAGAGTCAAGAATCACCCCGAGATACCGAAAAGAAGACACCAGAGGGATAGGAATAGAATCAATCATAGGTGCGACTGATGGACAGGACCCAGAAAGCGAAACCCACATAGCAGTGGACTTAGAAGGGTTAAGACGAAGAAAGTGATGGGAGAGCCAGGAGGCCACGTGAGAAAGGCAAGCATTGAAGGGAGAAAGATCCAGGGAAAGTGGAGAGATGTGAAAAAGCAAAATAATGTCATCTGCATAAACATAACAGGACACAGGATATTGCTGTAATACCAAAAGCAAAGGGGCCAGGAAAATATTAAACAAAGGGGACAAAACAGAACCTTGGGGGACACCGCAAGTAAGAGGAAAAGAACCAGAAGACTTACCATTTAAAGTAACAGAAAAGGAGCGGGAAGTGAGGAAAGAACGAAACCAAAGAAGAACCGCCCCACGTAACCCCACCTCAGCAAGACGAGTGAGAAGAAGAGTGATCGATTAAATCAAAAGCCGCGGATAGATCAAGAGAAACCAGAAGAGTAAGATCACCACGATCATGTGCAACGTGTATTTCATTTAGGACAGCAAGAAGAACAGTCTCAGTACTATGACCTTGACGAAATCCGGCCTGTTGGGGACAAAGTGTGTTTGTGGACTCAACATGGGATGACAACTGATGAAATGCAAATCGTTCCAGAAGTTTGGCCAGGTAGGGAAGATTTGAAACAGGGCGCCAATTGGCAGGAACAGAGGGGTCAAGGGAGGGTTGTTTTAAGAGTGGATGAACAACGGCCGACTTCCAAGGAGAAGGGAATAAACCAGAGGAAAAACTTGTATTTATGATAGTAGTGATAATAGGAACCAGCTGTAGGGAGGGTTCAGACAGCCAGCGAGAAGGAATAGGGTCAAGGGAACAGGTGGTCTTACGGGAAGTGGATAGGGTCGCGAGAATGTCAGACGAGAGAATTGGATGAAAAGAAGACCAGGTGTGGGCAAGAGCCCGATTGGGCAGAGTGATAGAGGACAACAGGGCATGGTCAATGGCAACTGGATCATAAGGGGAGGCAGGAGGCGAGGGCGGTGGAGGAGAGGGAGTAGGAAAAGAAGACCGAAGGTCAAGAACTTTCTGGGAAAAGAAGGCAGCCAACGAATGGGGATCTAGGGACTGGGTGCCAATGGTACGTGAAGAACTAGTGGAGGAAAGTTTATGTAAAATCTGAAAGAGCTGACGAGAAGAGTTCGCCGCTTCAGTAATTTCAGCCTCGTAATATGCCCGCTTTGCAGATTGGATGGCCAAACGGTAAGCAGCATAAAGCTGTTTAAAGCGGGCATATAACTCTGAAGAAGGGTGACGAGACCAGCGGCGGTGTACCTGGCGGAGTTGAGCCCGCTGCAGCCGTAAAGCAGGATGGAACCAAGAGGAGTGACCAGGGTTTGGCAGACGGGGACAAGGACGCAATGGCGCTAACTGGTCCAAGGCACCCTTTAGGAGAGAGTCCCAAAGAGAGGCCTGACCGTCTGGAAGCAGTGATGCAAAATCTGAGGGGAAAACTGAAGAGGCAGGGGGAAAGGAGCCCAGAGTGTCAGGGGTTAAACGGCGACGAAGAGGAGGGGGGGGAGGGGGGTACCAGAAAGGAAGACATCGAGAGGGGAGAGAAAGTAATCGAGAACAGGACACAACGGTGATCGGACCAAGGTATATCCAGCAAAGAAGGGGGAGAAATCTGGTCAGCTAACGCAGGTGATGATACTACAAGATCCAGAGTATGGCCGGCTACATGAGTAGGGCCTGTAACATGTTGGTGAAAGGCAACATCATGAAAAAAATTCAGCAAAGTGAAGTCCTTCTGCCGACTGGGGTTATCGGCGTGGATATTAAAGTCACCCAAGATGATAAGATCAGGAAACTGCAAAACAGTGTCGGAAAGAGACTGAAGAATACCCTCCCAACGCTCAGCAGAGAGGGAAGGTGGAAGATAAAGAAGAAGAAAATACATCGGGGGAGAAGAGTGAAGACGGAGAAGGAGAGACTCAGAAAGCCCAACCGAAGGAGATATTACCTCTTCCAGAGAGAAAGTAGTGCAATAAAGTAAAGCAACCCCTCCCCCTCCCCGGCCCAGCCTGGGAGAGGAGAAAGCTGAATATCCAGAAGGCAGAGAACTAGCGAGAACAGGGCAATCACCCTCCTTTAGCCAAGTCTCGGTAAGGAAACAAAGATCGAGAGAGTGTTGTATGATCAAATCAGACACCAATAGAGACTTAGATTTAAGAGAACGACAATTCAGCAGTGAGACCTGAAGCACAGTAGTGGGGACCAGGCCCCCAGATACAGGGATGGCCACTTCAGTGGGGAGGAGCCGCTGGGAGGATGTTCGAACAGATTTACAAGGAATAAGATTATTATAACAGCGAGCCAGGGAGCCAGATAGAAAACCGGCTGAGGACAGTGAACGCCGCCCCCAGAAAACCGGGATGGCAGACATACCTGTACTTTGAGGTGAATCCCTAAAGCAGTTTCTCAAAGAGGCAAAAGATACCCACAGAACAAGAAATCCAATGACCATGAGAAAAGCACTCAGAGACGGTCGCGCCCCTCGCTTGCCCCAAGGAGCTCGACCAAGGAGCAGGACCTGCTCCTTGATCGCGCACCCATGGCGCGCGCCACCACGGCGCGGAACGCCGCAGACAGCTTTAATTTATAGAATGCTGGATACCTTGAGGATCGCGACCGCGGGAGCGCGGTCGCGTCACTTCCGGCTATGAAACAGTGAGTCTGGAGGCACACGGAGGGCAGGCACAAGCAATGGGAACCTGAGAAAACAACAACAACAATAGTAACAGCAATAGCAGGCTAAAAAGGCAAGTGCTGACTGAGAACGCCGCAGACAGCTTTAATTTATAGAATGCTGGATACCTTGAGGATCGCGACCGCGGGAGCGCGGTCGCGTCACTTCCGGCTATGAAACAGTGAGTCTGGAGGCACACGGAGGGCAGGCACAAGCAATGGGAACCTGAGAAAAACAACAACAACAACAATAGTAACAGCAATAGCAGGCTAAACAGGCAAGTTTTGAGTGGTGGCACTGTGGATTAGAAACCCTTAAGGAGGACGGTCCTGACAACGCAGAGGCACTGGGCATTGGGACTGTGCTGTGACTCCAGAAAGGCAGCCAAGCTGCACTCCAGGGCCACCATCCTGGCCTCCAGGTTAGGTAGCATCACAGCCACTGGCACCAACGGAATCGGGCCCAGAACCGGCTCCCCCGATAGGGATTCACCAATGGCGATGGGCTCATTCTCCTGCTGGGGCAGCTCCCGGCTGCCCTCAGTGGTGGGCTTAGGTGCCAGTGACCAAGGGGGTCTTACCCCCAGCTCCAGCATTGAACCAAGATGTTGACTCAGGCGGAGTCTACACCTTATGGGGGAGGTCCTCTGGAGGATTATCCCCGGGGCCATGGAGCCTCAGATCGGGGCTCAGAATGAGCTCGGCCGCATGACGAATCAGACGCGGCCTCCTCGAGGGCAGTGATTCCATGCTCGATATCAGGGCAGAAACAGAGGACTTCTGGCTGAAGATATATTCCCATTGCTTTTCACGACTCTTCCGACATCTGTGGGTAGGTGGAGTTGTCGTGATCAGCACCAAGGCATTGAAGGCAGCAGCTATGGCAGTCCGTGATGGACATGGAGTGGGTGCATTTGCCAAACTGCTTGAAGCCACTGACCATAGACACAGCGGAGGAAGACTGCACCCGCAAAAATCAAACTTGAATGTCCTGGTCAGTACAGATGTGAGAAAAACATGCGCACAGAAAATAAGGAAAAAAATGGACCAGAGTAAAAAAAAATGTGACGCCAAGGAGAGGACAATCCTAGGTGAAGGGAAGGTGATCGGAACGCAAATAAGTAAAGAGGGCAAGAAAAAAATGCCAGAAAAAGAGAAAAAGAAATCAACTTTTTACTAAGTGTACAGACAGGACATCTGCTGAGCTCTGCGGAACAAAAAAGATGGAGGTACGATGGCACCCTTGGGCGGAAAGGTGACCATGCATGTGTGGTGTAACTCCCAAAGGCTCTCTTTGAAAGTTGGGAGTGATTACCAAGCAGGTTCTGTCGGTGCAGACTTCACCCATATGTGAGGGCTGACTTCCTGCTTGTTCCTGGAGAAAGCACAGTTACTTACCTGTAACAGGTGATCTCTGGGAACAGCAGGAATTAGTCATCACATATGGGTACGTCGGTACCGACGGAGCCTGCGCGGGAAAGCTCCCCAGCTTTTCAGATGAAAAGCTTTTGGGGCCTCCCACTGCACATGCGCGCTGCCTTCCCGCCTTCCTGACCAGCTCTCCTCAGTTCGAGTTTAAAGCTGAGACAATAGAGAGAGGACAGGAAGATAGATAGAGAGACAACTCCTAGGGGAGGTGGGTGGGTTGTGATGACTAATTCCTGCTGTTCCCAGAGATCACCTGTTACAGGTAAGTAACTGTGCTATCTCCAGGAACAAGCAGGAATAAGTCATCACATATGGGGACTCCCTAGCTGAGATGCCTGGGAGATCCCCCTCCAAGGGTAACCAACTTCGTATGGATCTCAGGCATCCATCCAGGGAAGGTGGGCAGGAGTTGTTTAAGTATGGAACAGGTGTTTGAGGACAGCCTGACCAAACAAGGCATCCTGGCGGGAGTCCTTGTCCAAGCAGTAATGGGCTGTGAAGGTATGAACCGAGGCCCAAGTGGCTGCTCGACAGATCTGATCTATGGACACAGAGTGAAGATGAGCCATAGAAGTGGCCATGGCTCTCACATTGTGAGCTGTGACATGGCCTTCCAGAGAAATGTTCTTACTCTGGTAAGCAAAGGAAATACACTGAGCAATCCAATTGGAAAGTGTACGTTTGGTGACTGAGAAGGATCAAAAGCCACGAAAAGTTGAGAAGACTTTCGATGTGGCTGAGTCCTATTGAGGTAAAAGGCGAGAGCTCTTTTACAGTCAAGAGTATGAAGGTTCCTCTCTGCACTGGATGCATGAGGAGCCGGAAAAAAGACAGGTAGATATACCTCTTGATTAAGATGAAAAGGCGAGACCACTTTAGGCATAAAGTGGGGATTCGGGGGGCGCTCGTGAGCCCGATCAACATGGCCACGATATACTAGAGCTCCTTAGCTGCTTCCTTCCTTCATAAAGTTTTTAAGCTTTTAAACTACAATTTTTTCGTTGAAAATGCTCTGACTAAGAGGGGCTAAGCTCTCTAAGCATCATGTTGCTGTCTGATCGCTCTTCTTGATAGCAAACTGCCTCAAGCTAATGATCTCCCCGATGCTGCATTCATCAGAGGTGACAGTGAAGAATGTCTGTTTGTTTCTCCTGTATAAGGTACTCTGCTGCAGCTGTTTTAGGGATCTGTGCTGCCGATGAATGGCTCTCCCTGTCTGCATACTGAGTGAGAAGGGGTATCTTGGCTGCTTAATATGCTGCCATTGAATCGCTCTCCCTATCTGCCTAATACCCCAGCGCTACTCTCATCGGAGGTGACAGTGATGTGTGCCTGTTGTTTGCTGCACTTAATATTATACTGAAGCAGTTCTCTGAACAACCTTCTCTCTACATCGGAATGTAAGCGTTGATTCAGCTGCTAGCCTGTCTATGCTTCTGCCTACAATACTGTTTTTAGCTTCTGATCTCCCTAATGGCGCTTTGTTTTGTGAAGCCGAGTGAAACGCGCCGGTTATAGCGTCTTCGAGACAGCTAGTTGCAGCAGATCTACAAGATTAAAGGCCTGGAGGAATCGGGGGGAAAGTCCCTCATTAGCTGTCTTGCCTAACTTCATCTTTCCTTTGCTGCCCTGACTACAAAGTAAGTGTTACAGTTTTGAAAAGAGAGGAGGAAAGTGCCTAAGTGAGAGGATTCTCTCAGCGACTACAATGTTCATTTCATGACTTTGACTCTCCTGCGATTCTTCAATGCTTAAATAACCTGAGTCCAAGTGTCTAACTTAATAAAATAATGGCTGTACCTGTGAGAGTGAAGTTGGAACGCAGATGGGGGTCTGAGTAGAAGCGGGAAAATCGCTTGAAACGCAAGCTGGTGCTGACATCAGAGCTTCTGTTGCTGTGTGCTACGTGTAGAAAGGAATCCCTCTAAGATGGCTGCCGGTCCCTGGAAAGCACAGTTACTTACCTGTAACAGGTGATCTCTGGGAACAGCAGGAATTAGTCCTCACATATGGGGTACGTCGGTACCGACGGAGCCCGTGCGGGAAAGCTCCCCAGCTTCTTAGAATAGAAGCTTTTGGGACCTCCCACTGCACATGCGCACTGCCTTCCCGCCTTCCTGAACAGCTCTCCTCAGTTTCGAGTTTATAGCTGAGTCAACAGAGAGAGGACAGGAAGATAGATAGATAAAAGATACAACTCCTAGGGGAGGTGGGTGGGTTGTGAGGACTAATTCCTGCTGTTCCCAGAGATCACCTGTTACAGGTAAGTAACTGTGCTATCTCCAGGAACAAGCAGGAATAAGTCCTCACATATGGGGACTCCCTAGCTTAGATGCATGGGATCCCCTGTAAAGGTTCGCCATCTTCGTATGGATCTCAGGCATCCATTCTGGGAAGGTGGGCAGGAGTTGTTTAGGAATGGAACAGGTGCTTGAGGACAGCCTGGCCAAACAAGGCATCCCGGCGGGAGTCCTTGTCCAAACAGTAATGGGCTGTGAAGGTATGAACCGAGGCCCAGGTAGCGGCTCGACAGATCTGATCTATGGAAACAGAGTGCAGATGAGCCATAGAAGTTGCCATGGCCCTCACATTGTGAGCAGTGACATGGCCTTCCAGAGAAATGTTTTTGCTCTGGTAAGCAAAAGAAATACACTGAGCAATCCAATTGGAAAGTGTACGCTTGGAGACTGGAAGTCCCAAATGGGAAGGATCAAAGGCCACAAAAAGTTGAGAAGACTTTCGATGTGGCTGAGTCCTATTAAGATAAAAAGCGAGAGCTCTTTTACAATCCAGAGTATGAAGGTTCCTCTCTGCATTGGATGCATGAGGAGCTGGAAAAAAGACAGGTAGATATACCTCTTGATTAAGATGAAAAGGCGAGACCACTTTAGGCATAAAGTGGGGATTCGTCCTAAGGACCACCTTATCATGATGAAATCTTGTGTAAGGTGGATTAGCCACTAAAGCCTGCAGCTCACTGATGCGGCGAGCCGAAGTGACTGCAATGAGGAAGATGACCTTCCAGGAAAGAAATTTCAAGGAGGTGGAAAACATTGGCTCAAAAGGTGGCTTCATAAGTTGACCGAGCACTAGATTCAAATCCCATGCGACCGGGGGTGGTCTGATGGGAGGTTTAGTGAGAGTCAGGCCTCTCATGAATCTTGCAACAAGAGGATGAGAGGAGATAGGTTGTCCATTTATATGTTTCAAGGATGCTGCAATAGCACTTAAATGGACTCTTACCGAATTCGTCTTGAGGCCTGCATTGGATAGATGCAGGAGATAATCAAGAAGAGAATTCAAAGGAAGTGCCAGAGGGTCAAGACCCTGCTGAGCACACCAAATGGAAAAACGTTTCCATTTGAAAGCATAGGAATGCCTGGTAGAGGGTTTCCTAGAGGCAGAAAGGATATCTTTCACTGGTTGGGAAAGATGAAAGTCTTGAAGGCTTAAGCCTTCAGTAACCAAGCACTGAGGTGAAGGGATTTGGGGTTTGGGTGCCACAAAGTCCCCTCCTCCTGAGACAGGAGGTCTGGCGCAGCTCCCAGATCCAAGTAGGATCCCTGGGAGAGCTGTAGAAGTAGAGGGAACCACACTTGGCGTGGCCAGCGTGGAGCTATGAGGATCATAGTTCCATGATCCCTCTGGAGTTTGAACAGAGTCTTGGGAATCAAAGGAATGGGTGGAAAGGCATATAGGAATGCCTGACTCCAATTCAGGAGAAAGGCGTCCGTAGCCTGAGCTCCCTGACACGGAGTTCTGGAACAGAACCGGGGAAGTTTGGCATTCCACGGACTTGCAAAGAGGTCTATGTCCGGGGTCCCCCATTCCTGAAAGATTCGGTTTATTTGGTCCAAATGTAGGGACCATTCGTGTGGCAGCAGAACTCGACTGAGCCTGTCTGCCCGAGAGTTTTGAACTCCTGGGAGATACACTGCTAGCAGGTGAATCTGATGCTCTCTGGCGAAGGCCCATAGTCTTAGAGCTTCGTTGCAAAGCGACAGAGAGCCCGTCCCTCCTTGTTTGTTTATGTAAAACATGGCCACCTGATTGTCCGTCTGAACTAGGACAGTGAGGTTGGCTAGGAGGGAGTGGAAGACCTTGAGGGCAAGGTAAATTGCTCGCAGTTCCAGAAGATTGATATGAAGGGTGGTCTCCTGTAGAGACCAAGTGCCCTGAGTGGAGAGAGTTTGCAGATGGGCTCCCCACCCTGTTTGGGAGGCATCTGTTGTGAGGGTTGCTTGGGGTAGCAATGGTTGAAATGGAGCCCCCAACAACAGATTCTTGGTGGAAGTCCACCAGTGGAGGGACCAAAACAGACGATCGGAGGTTTGTATTTGGTCTGAGAGCGCTCCTGACGCCTGAGTCCACTGAGTGGCCAGGGTCCATTGAGCTGCTCTCATATGAAGACGAGCATAGGGCACCACATGCACTGTGGAGGCCATATGACCCAGTAGGCGTAGCATTTCCCTGGCTGTCAAGTGAGTGCTGGACTGAGCTTGGGAGGCCAAACTCAGGAGGCGCTGGCCTCGAACATGTGGAAGGTAGGCCCTTGCAGTGATGGTGTCCAACTGGGCCCCTATGAATTCTAGAGATTGAGTAGGGATGAGTTGGGACTTGGGAAGGTTTACTACCAGTCCCAGATACTGCAAAAGGCTCCTTGTGTGGTCCAGGGAAATCTGGGCCTGTGACTGAGTTGGAGCTCGGATGAGCCAGTCGTCCAGATATGGGAAGACAAAGATTCCCATGCCTCTTAGAAATGCGGCTACGACTGCCATGCATTTTGTGAATACTCTTGGAGCAGAGGCTAGACCGAAGGGGAGTACTCTGTATTGGAAATGTTTTCCCTGAAACAGAAAGCGAAGATACTTTCTGTGGGATGGATGGATGAGTATATGTGTATACGCATCCTGTAGGTCTAGAGAACAAAGCCAGTCCTGACCCTGGAGGTAAGGAAGGAGAATGCCGAGAGACAGCATTTTGAATTTCTCCTTGAAGAGAAATTTGTTCAATTCTCTCAGATCTAGGATTGGTCTGAATCCCCCTGTCTTCTTTGGAATGAGAAAATAAGGGGAGTAGAAACCGGACCCTTGTTGAGGAAGAGGAACCTCTTCTATGGCCCCTTGGGCAAGAAGAGAGGAAACCTCTTGACCCAACAGGGTTAGGAGAGATGGGGGAGAATTGAATGGTCTCACCATATGATGGGGAGGAAGGCTGGAGAAATGAAGTTTGTAACCCTCTCGAATGATAGAGAGGGTCCATTGTTCTGTTGTGATTTGTTCCCATCTGGGAGCAAAGTGAACCAACCTTCCGGGTATGGTGAGAGGTTCTGGTTGTGTTAGAACCAGAAGTGGCAAGTTCCCTAGGAGCAAGTCAAAACCCCTGAGGGGTTGGAGCCTGCTGAGCTACAGTAGCTGCTGCAGGCTTAGCTCGTGCTTGTTTGGATTGCTGACGCTTAGCAGTATAGCGAGGTTGAGAAGACTGCTGGCCAGTATTTGAAGCAACTCTGGCCTTCTTATAGTAAGGCCTTTTAAAAGACTTTTTCTTAGTAGGAATTGAAGTGGACTTTGAAAGTCTTTCCAAGGTGGCATTTTCAGCATCCATCTGGGTGGCTTTGATTTGCCACTCTTCCCCAAATAAGTTCTCACCTGTACAGGGCAGATTCCGTAAGCCATCTAGAACCCAAGGTTCCAGATCAGAGGCCTGGAGCCAAGCAAGACGTCGGGCTGCAATAGCAATGCCCGAAGCCCTACTGGCTCCCTCAAAGGAATCATATGCTGCCCTATTAGAGAACTTAGAAACCTCTAAGAGTTGTTTCACTAGGGAAAGGAATCCCTGCTTTTTATCCTCAGGGATAAAGGGGGCAAAATGCCGCACCTTTTTGGCAAGTTCCTCCAGGAACATGCCCATATAGAGACTGTAGGAATTAATCCTGGCTATAAGCATACTAGCCTGGAAAATTTTCCTACCAAAAGAGTCCAAAGTCTTACATTCCCGTCCTGGAGGGGTGGAAGAGTGCCTTTTGGTACTCCTAATCTTCTTCATTGCAGACTTCACCACAATAGAGTGGTGGGGCAATTGAGTCTTTTGGAAACCAGGAGAAGGAGGGACCCTATACATGGTGTCCAACCTACGGGAATAAGGAGACAAAGTCAAAGGATTTTCCCAGAAATCCATCAGTTGTTCTTGAAGGATTTCATGGATAGGCAGGGTAACTGCCTCCTTAGGGGCCTTTGAGTATCCCAAAATATCCAGTTTTTTGGATCTGGGTTCCTTTTCAGAGGATGTGGTAATAGAAAGGGCTGTAGCCATATCTAAAACAAAGTCCTGGAAGGACAAATCCTCTGGAGGGGACATTCTCCTTTTAGGAGAAGAGGGCTCCTCAGGTAAGTTGAGTGAAAACTCAGCAGAATCATCAGAGGAGTGAAAATCCTCAGAGGAATCGGTGCTTTCCTCTAACGCACGATACGCGTACCGATCGGTATCGATATCGGGCGTATCGGGTATGGAACCGGTATGGAGCGAAAGCCCATACGGTACCGACTTGCGTTTAGAGGTGGACGGCCTCGATACCGGCATGGCGGACGATACCGGTATCGGGCCCGGAACCGCTGAAAGCGGAACCGATGGCGTTGCAGCTTTAATGAAAGCCATGACGGCCTGCTGCATGGACTGTACAGTATCGCCCATGGACGCCATAGCTGCCTGGATGTCGGTACCGGAGTGACCCGGTACCCCAGAGCAGGCTAACAGGTGATCTGTCGAGGCCGTAGCATCGATATCAACCTGAGACCCCTGAATTGGCGTTTTTGGAAGTTGGACTTCCCGCCGGGGTTGTTTGGCTGGGGCAGGGTCCTCAAGTTCTAAGCTAAGAGCCTCTCGATGCTTTGAAGGAGATTTGCTCTTTGAGGACTTGCCCACAGAAGGTTTGGTTACCTGAGATCCATCCGGAGAAGAAGACCTGGATGACTGTGATGCTGTATTCTCTGAAGCAAACAGCACATGGAATTTGTTGGCCCGGTTCTGCAGCCCACGTTTAGACATGTGGGAGCAAGATGGGCAGTCCGGTATGGAATGGTCAGGCCCCAAACATTTCAGACACCATTCATGGGTGTCTGTGACTGAAATAACAGCATTACATTTGGTACACTTCTTAAATCCAGGGGCTGGCTTCTCCATGAGGAGAAATTGAGTAGGCCGAGAGGCCTCTCTGAAGTGACCAAAAAGCTAAAAAATAAGAAAAAAGAATTATAATTTTTAAAGAAAGAAAGAAAAGACCGGCGATACCGGTATCGGTATGGGGAAGGCAGGTACGCGGTCTAAAGAAACAAATAAAATAACAATTTCTTCAGCGGTGACAGGAACACGACCTGCTGGCTCCGCGGAAAAAGAGAAACTGAGGAGAGCTGTTCAGGAAGGCGGGAAGGCAGTGCGCATGTGCAGTGGGAGGTCCCAAAAGCTTCTATTCTAAGAAGCTGGGGAGCTTTCCCGCACGGGCTCCGTCGGTACCGACGTACCCCATATGTGAGGACTTATTCCTGCTTGTTCCTGGAGATCGCAAGCTTGAAACGCATAAGTGTTCCCAAGATGGCTGCCGCCTCTGATTGACAGCTGGTGCTTCTTCCAGGGAGCTGCTTTCCAGGCAAATCTGATTAGGAGCAGCAAGCTGCTATCGGGGCAGCTCACATTCCGGTTGTTCCTGTCTGCTCTGCTGCGATTACCTGCTCTTTGATGTCACTACTGTCTCTGGCCGTCCCGGGAAAAGTGCTGTGCAGAATCGGCTTCACCGATGCCGTTGATTTTTGTAGAGGGGCGCCCTCATGTGTTTTTTGAGCGGTACTGCAGGGTCTATGTAATTTCTTGCTTCTGCAGTCCTTTTTTGCTTGTTTTTTGGTCCTGCTTCCTTGATTCAAGTGCTGGAAGAAACACTCTAGTGAAGATGAGGTCTTTCTGATGGAGGAGCTGGGGTTCATTTCCCTGCTGATGGTCTTTCCTGCTCACTGTTAGGGGCAAGTCGCCCTTCTTCAACAAGAAATAATTATTTCTCAGTTGTGGACCAGTTGCTGAATCTTACAGGAGAGCGTCACCTTCACTTAATTGCATTAGAGCACATACAGTAAGATTTTTTCTGATTGCCTCGGCGGCTCCGTGTGTCCATTATGGCTGCGACAAAATCCTACGCAGCTTCCCTCTCCAAGTTCGGGAGATCTTCAGATTCTAATGCTACTCCGTCCTCTCACACCACGGAAAGTCTCTCCAGCTCTAAAGTTCCTGTATCGGGGCCGCAATCTCCAGTTACCAAAGCGGATTTTATGGAAATCTTAAAAGAGCTCAAGTTGTTTCGGCAAGACTTCTCGAAGGCGGTGAGTGATATTCGCTCTGATATAAAGTCTCTCGATGACAGGGTTACGCAGACTGAAATAAATATCGGGGAGCAAATGGACTCGTCTTTGGCCCTCCAGACTAAAATTGTGAAATTGGACCAACTCTTGAAGGAGCTAAAAGAACGACAGGATGATCTTGAAAATAGACAGCGTCGCAATAATTTGAGAATACTGGGTCTTCTGGAACAACAAGGTGGACCGGAAGATACAATGTCATTAGTCCAAGAACTGTATGCCTTTTGTCTACCCAATGCTCCTAAACCAGTCCGATTGGAACGTGCACATCGAGCTTTGGGGGCTCAGCGTTCCTCTAACTCAAAACCAAGAGCGATTGTCATCTGCTTCTGCTTTTTCTCTGATAAAGTGGCGCTTATGAGAAGTTTGCGGGGGAAGAGATCAGTTGTCTTTAAGGGTCAGGAGCTTCAAATTTATCAAGACCTTTCTCAATATACCCTTGAGCGTCGACGAAGCTTTAGACCTTTAACTCAGGCTTTACAGAAGAGAGAAATATCTTACAGATGGGGATTCCCCTTTGCCCTGATCTTTGATTGGAATAACTGCGCTCAGAAAATCACTGATTTGTCGACGGCACTGGACTTTCTTGATGTAATGCAACATGGAGAGCGCCCAGTACGACCAAGAAGCACACACGGAGAATGGGAGACCTTGCTACCAAAGAGACGTAAGATGCCACGTTCCCGGAGATCCTCTAACTCTGAAGCTGACTCCAGTCTACCGAAGGCGATGGATACTACTGCTCCCACTTGAGCTTTCCTGTTTGTTCAAGGACTGAGGGAGGGGGTGGGTTTAAGAGGGTTATCTCTTGTATATTTGCTCTAGGGGAGAATGGTTTGTTGAGTCCTTGGTTTCACTCTAGTTTCAGAATGCAAAACTTGGGGGTTAGCTATAAGAGGGGGAGGTGGTGAAAGCTGTGTGAGGGTTATGGGGGAGAGGTGATGTTTATGGGGGAGGCGGTTAGATTTACATCTTATTTCATGCAGGTATGTTCTTGAGGCTAGCTTGATGTTCTTCTTTTTCTCAGAGCCGGTCTAGGGGAGGGAGCAGTTGGGGAAGTTCTTATTTTTCTTTCTTTCCTCTATGCCTCAGTTGATGGCACGTATAGTGTCATCTGCGTTCGGTGGGTTATATAGTAACTATACTTCCTGCTGTTATAGGAATGTGTGGGGAATACAGCTGGGAGGGGAAGGGGAGGGGAGAGGGGAGGGACTGTTGGGGTTGAGGACTGGGGTGGGGGTGGAGGGGCAGAAGGGGAACCTTGTTGACTTGCGCATATCCTGGTCTCTTATTTATTCTGAATAACTTCTCTGTCTTTTTTCCTTTCATATGGGGTTTAGAGCTTGGAAGAATTGGTCCTGGCGTTCTGGGGCGTCCCTGGCTCCTGACTCTGTTAGGAGTGTCGTTTCTCATTGGGGGTTTTTTCCGCTTTGGGTATGGTTAGGGCTATCTCTTGGAATGTTCATGGTCTCAATAGCCCTGTTAAGCGCAGAAGGGTGTTGGATCAATTGTGCAGGGAGAAAGCCGAGATTATATTTCTCCAGGAAACTCATTTTTCTAAGAAGGATCACTTTGATTCAGCTAAAAATAAGTTCCCACATATCTATTTAGCTAATTATTCTACCAAGAAGCGAGGGGTCGCTATTCTGATGTCCCATACCTGTCCCTTTCAACTGATTGATAGTGTTAGTGACCCGGAGGGTCGTTTTTTGATGTTGGTGGGTACTATTCAGGGTTTGACATTGACGTTCGTGAACGTGTATCTCCCTCCAACAGCGGTGAGAAGTTCTCTGATGGATCTCACGAAGGCGCTTCAGACCTTTAGTCAGGGACCGTTGATTGTGGGAGGCGATTTCAATTGTGTCTGCTCTGAACTAGACCGGTCAGGGAATCGCCTTTCGTGGTCTCCTTTGGGGAGGGCTTTGGAGGAGTGGGACACCCAGTTTGATTTGTGTGATGTGTGGAGGCACCTACATGCTTGTGAAAGAGATTATACGTTTTATTCGTCTGTACATCAGTGTCATTCTCGTATTGACCGATGGCTCATGTCTCGTTCGGAGCTCTCTTGGTTGTCTCAGGCGGCTATAGGGACCATGGGACCTTCTGATCATGCTATCATATCTATTGATCTTACCTTAGGGGCGGAGGACACATCGGCTAGGGTGTGGTCTCTTCCTAGGGAGTTCCTGCTAAATACGGAGTTTGCAGAAGGGGTAAAGAAAGGTTGGATGGAATATTTGCAGCTCAATGACTCCTCTGATATTTCCAGAGCTCTCCTGTGGGAAGCAGGGAAAGCAGTCCTCCGAGGTCAACTTATTTCTTTATCGAGTGCGTTTAAGAAACGGTTCTCAGTTAAACAGGAGATTCTACGAAAAGAAATTGCGGAGTTGGAAATCACTCATCGGAAGGGGGGCGGTAACAAGGTGTGGAAATTGCTGACTATGCGTAGAGGGAATTAGCGGCTTTAGAAGCTGACCGTACGGCATCGCTTATGTTACGCACTAAACGGCGGTATTATGAGCAGGGTAATAAGGCAGGGAAGCTGCTGATGTGGCAATTAAGAAGACAGCGGCAACGGCACCGAGTGACTGCCATTCACTCGCCACAGGGTCACACGATGTTTCAATCCAAGGATATCGTGGCTGAGTTTGCTAGATTTTATAAACATTTATACACTAGCGAGTTATCGGCGACTCCAACGGACATTTCGACTTGGTTGCAAGAGGCTAATCTCCCGCATATTTCGGTGGAAGATCGGGATCATTTAGATAGACCGTTTACTTTAGAGGAGGTACTGTTGGCTTTGAAAAATCTTAAATCTGCTAAAGCGGTAGGCCCAGATCTGTTACCTGCTGAGTTGTATAAGACTTTCCCGGATTTGTTTGCTCCAACTCTGCTCTCTGTTTTTAATGAAATACTTCTCCGGAAGACTCTCCCTGCTTCTTTTTATCAGGCGTCTATTGTTGTCATACCAAAGGCTGCTAAAGACCCTTTGCTTTGTTCTAATTATCGTCCTATCTCTCTTCTGAATTTAGATTACAAAATTTTTTCCTCCATTTTGGCTAATCGATTGGGGAAACTCATCCCTGCTATAGTCCACCCGAATCAGACTGGCTTCATTAAAAACAGATATGGGTTCAAGAATGTCCGTAGGCTGATCAATGTGTTGCAGAGGCTGGCACGGGATGATGGATCTTATGGCATTCTCTCGTTGGATGCTGAGAAGGCCTTCGACAAACTAGAGTGGCCTTATCTTTTGCAGGTTCTGCGGGAATTTGGGTTTGGGCCAATCTTTTGTACCTGGATCACAGCGTTATACTCCAGCCCTCAGGCGATGGTGTCTGTTAATGGCTCGATCTCTTCTTCCTTTGGTTTGACGAGAGGCACGCGACAAGGCTGTCCTCTATCTCCTTTGCTGTTCGCACTTGCAATGGAACCGCTGGCAGCCCATATCCGGCTAAAAGCAGAGGACATCGGAATCTCCCTTGGGTCGGAATGGCATTCTATATCTTTATACGCGGATGATACTTTAATTTATTTACGGGAACCTTCTAGGGCTTTACCTATCGTGCTTTGTATTTTAGACCGTTTCTCCTCGGTTTCTGGTTTTTCTATTAATCGCCAGAAGTCCACGCTTTTGCGCTGTGTATCACGTTCCTCCGCTGCTGTTCAGGACTTTGGAGATGCTTTCCCGGTGGTTGATCACTTTAAATACTTAGGCATTATTATTCATCGTGATCTTTCGCGACTGTATAGTTTGAATTATATTCCCCTTTTGAATTCAATTAAGGTGGACTTGGGGCGTTGGAGTTCTTGCTCGGTTACATGGTTAGGTCGCATTAATACTTACAAGATGCTGATCTTACCCAGGTTGCTTTTTCTCTTTATGCAACTACCTATCGCTTTACCTCGCAAGTTTTTTCAGAAGCTTCGGTCGACAATTACTGGGTTTATATGGTTGGGGAAGCGCCCGGCGATTGCTTGGCGGCTACTTACGCTGCCTCGAGAGTCTGGAGGGATGGGTCTTTCTGATCCGGAATTTTACTACTCCTGTATCTGTTTGAGATCCCTACTCCTGTGGAGAATTCACTCGGGGGCGGAATGGGTCTCACTGGAGGCGGATTGGCTACGCCCGATCCCGTTGGACACGGTACCTTTTCTTTCTGGGTATCGTGAGATTCGTCAGGCACAGATGCATGTGTTTATTGGGCCCTGTTGGACGGCATGGCAGCGGATCTGTAAGAAGACCGGAGTTTCTAATCTCCAATCGCCCTTTCTTACTTTGGGAGCTTTGGGCTTTATCCGTGACATGTTCCAGGGCTCGAACATGGATTTATTGGCGATCAGATTAGCATCTTTGTATGTACATTTACGACCCCTTTCAAAGCGAGACTTGGAGGAACATATGGGTCGTTCCCTATCTTTGTTCCAGTATCTGCAAATCTCTCACTGCTTGACTACTCAATTCTCCGTGACTGAACTTTCTCGACATCCTAGAGGTTGGGAGCAAGATCTGTTTATATCTAGAAAACTTAAGGCGTTCATAGCTCGATTGTACAGGCATGTGATTACTGACTTTACGGCTCCGCCAACTATGAAGCTTCCTCAACAACGTTGGGAGCCGTCTCTGCCGGGTAAGGAGCAGGAGTTCTGGCTGGAGGTATATTCTTATTCCCACTCTTGTTCTATCTCGCTGGGGTTACTTCATACCCAACTTCGGATTCTTTATCGCTTAAGTATCACGCCGGTTGATCTCTTTCACTGGCGACGAGCTGATGATCCGCTCTGTTGGAGATTGTGTGGCCGGCAGGGCACTTTTGATCATATGTGGTGGGGGTGTCCGTACATTCAGAACTATTGGCGGGGGGTAAACAGGATATATTGCGGTAAAATTACAGGTGATTCTCCCGATGGACATGGAGTCCTGTTTATTGGGGATGTGTCCGGAATTCCCTTCCCGGCGTCCTCTCAGAAGACTGGTGCAGTCCCTTCTTTTGGCGGCCCGATCGGTGTTGGCTCGCTTCTGGAAACGAAGTAGGGCTCCCTCTTTGATTGAATGGCATGCTAAGTGCTGGGAAATGTACCGGTTTGAAAAAATGACTGCTTCAATTCGGGGTCGTCCTTTTCTCGAAGAGGATCTTTGGAGCTTAATGTTTCAAGAAGACACTTGATGATCTCCGACTTGTTCTGGTGAGTGGATGAGCGGTATCTTCTCTTGACCGTGGTTGTCTTTTGGATCTGTTCTTCCTGTTTCAGCTTGCTTTTTCTTTTCTTCTTCTTCTTCCTCCCTCATCTCGGGGGGAGTGCTAGGTCAACATGGTTGGAGGGGGGGGTGGTAGTGATAGGGGGTCTGGGCTGGGAGTGGGATTTCGGGGGGGGGGGAGGGGTTATAGGAGTAGAGTTTGGCATTTCCCTCTATTGATTTCAGGCATTGTGGGTATCTTCTACCTTACGATTTAGAAGGGTATGGTAGTAGTAGTGATTTCTTCCCTTCTTACTAGCCTGTTTTTGGACTGCTTTATTCTGAAATTTTCTGGGTTGATTGAACTGTTTTGTAATGTGTTATTATATGTCACTGCACTTCTGTACTTGTTTCTTATGAATCTCTAATGTAGAGGTCCCCTCTTATTTTGAGTTGGGTGGTACGAGAGGGGAGGGGTTCTGATTACAGGGATGGTTAATATCTGTCGTTTGTTACCTGCTTGTGATTTTGATGATTGTACGGGCTACTGTAACGGATTTGTTATTGTTTCTTACTATTTATTGGCTGGTTGGTCATGTTCTAAGAGAATGGAGAATGTCCTACATTGTTGTGTTTAAAATATTGGACTGTATGTTATTGAACTTTGCTCAATAAAATTTATTACACAAAAAAAAAAGTGGGGATTCGTCCTAAGGACCACCTTATCATGATGAAATCTGGTATAAGGTGGATTAGCCACCAAAGCCTGCAGTTCACTCATGCGGCGAGCCGAAGTGACTGCAATAAGGAAAAGGACCTTCCAGGAAAGAAATTTCAGGGAGGTAGATACCAATGGTTCAAAAGGTGGCTTCATAAGTTGACCCAGAACTAGGTTCAAGTCCCATGCTACCGGAGGAGGTCGGATGGGAGGCTTAGTGAGGGTCAGGCCTCTCATGAATCTGGCAATAAGAGGATGAGAGGAAACAGGTTGTCCATTTATGGGTTTCAAGGATGCTGCAATAGCACTTAAATGCACTCGTACTGAATTCGTCTTGAGGCCTGCATTGGAGAGATGCAGGAGATAGTCCAGTAGAGAATTCAAAGGGAGTGCTAGAGGGTCAAGACCCTGTTGAGCACACCAAATGGAAAAACGTTTCCATTTGAAGGCATGGGAACGCCTGGTAGAGGGTTTCCTAGAGGCATAAAGGATATCTTTCACTGGTTGAGAAAGATTAAATTCTTGAAGGCTTAAGCCTTCAGTAACCAAGCTCGGAGATGCAGGGACTTGGGGTTTGGGTGCCACAAAGTCCCCTGCTCCTGAGACAGAAGGTCTGGAGCAGCTCCCAGATCCAGGGAGGAGCCCTGGGAGAGCTGCAGAAGTAGAGGGAACCACACTTGGCGTGGCCAGCGTGGAGCAATGAGGATCATTGATCCGTGATCCCTCTGAAGTTTGAACAGAGTCTTGGGAATCAAAGGAATGGGTGGAAAGGCATACAGGAATTCCTGACCCCAATGCAGGAGAAAGGCATCGTTGGCCTGAGCTCCATGACACGGAGTTCTGGAACAGAACCGGGGACGTTTGGCATTCCACGGACTTGCAAAGAGGTCTATGTCCGGGGTCCCCCATTCCTGAAAGATTCTGTGGATTTGGTCCATATGTAGGGACCATTCGTGTGGGAGCAGAACTCGACTGAGTCTGTCTGCCCAAGAGTTTTGAACTCCTGGAAGATATACTGCCAGAAGATAATTTGATGCTCTCTGGCGAAGGCCCATAATCTGAGAGCTTCGTTGCAAAGCGCCAGAGAGCCCGTCCCTCCTTGCTTGTTCACATAGAACATGGCTACCTGATTGTCTGTCTGAACTAGGACAGTCAGGTTGGCAAGGAGGGTGTGGAAAACTGTGAGGGCAAGGAAGATTGCTCGCAGTTCCAGAAGGTTGATATGAAGGGTGGTCTCCTGAGGAGACCAGGTGCCCGAGTGGAGAGGTTTTGAAGATGAGCTCCCCACCCTGTTTGGGAGGCATCTGTTGTGAGGGTTGCTTGGGGCAACGAGGGTTGGAAGGGGGTCCCCAACAACAGATTTTTGGAGGATGTCCACCACTGGAGAGACCAAAACAGACGTTTTGAGGTGAGTACTTGGTCCGAGAGCAGTCCCGATGCTTGAGACCACTGGGTGGCTAAAGTCCATTGAGCTGCTCTCATATGGAGACGAGCATAGGGCACCACATGGACCGTGGAGGCCATGTGGCCCAGACGTTGCAGCAGTTCCCTGGCTGTCAAGTGACTTCTGGACTGAGCCTGGGAGTCCAAGCTTATTAGCCTTTGGCCTCGGACCAGAGGGAGGTAGGCCCTTGCAGTGGTGGAGTCCAATTTGGCCCCTATGAATTCCAGGGATTGAGTAGGGATGAGTTGGGACTTGGGAACGTTTACCACAAGTCCCAGATATTGAAGAATACGCCTTGTGCGGTCCAGAGAAATCTGGGCTTCTGACTGAGTTGGTGCTCGGATGAGCCAGTCGTCCAGATATGGGAAGACAAAGATTCCCATGCCTCTTAGAAATGCGGCTACGACTGCCATGCATTTTGTGAATACTCTTGGAGCAGAGGCTAGACCAAAGGGTAGTACTCTGTACTGGAAATGTTTCCCCTGGAACAGAAAGCGAAGATATTTTCTGTGGGATGGATGGATGAGTATATGGGTATACGCATCCTTGAGATCTAGAGAACAAAACCAATCCTGACTCTGAAGGTATGGAAGGAGAATGCCCAGAGAGAGCATTTTGAATTTCTCCTTGAATAGAAACTTGTTCAATTCTCTCAGATCTAGGATAGGTCTGAAGCCCCCTGTCTTCTTTGGTATGAGAAAATAAGGGGAGTAGAACCCTAACCCCTGTTGAGCAAGAGGAACCTCCTCTATTGCCCCTTGGGCAAGGAGAGAGGAGACTTCCTGACCCAAAAGGGTCAGAAGAGAGGGGGGAGAACTGAAGCGCCTCACCATAGTATGGGGAGGAAGGCTGGAGAAATGAAGTTTGTAACCCTCCCTGATGATAGAGAGGGTCCATTGCTCTGATGTGATTTGTTCCCACCTGGGAGCAAAATGAGCTAGCCTTCCAGGAATGGTGAGGGGCTCTGATTGTTCTAGAGCCAGAAACGGTAAGTTCTCTAGGGGCAAGTCAAAACCCCTGAGGGGGTTGAGCCTGCTGAGGTGTAGCGGACACTGCAGGCTTGGACTTTACTTGCTTGGATTGCTGACGCTTAGCAGCAAAACGAGGCTGAGCAGACTGCTGGCCAGTATTTGAGGAAAATCTGGCCTTTTTATAGAAAGGCCTTTTAAAAGACTTCTTTTTGGCAGGTGTAGAAGTAGACTTTGAAAGTCTATCTAGAGTGGCATTTTCTGCATCCAGTTGAGCAGCTTTAATTTGCCAGTCCTCACCAAATAAGTTCTCTCCTGTACAGGGCAGATTCCTTAAGCTATCCATGACCCAGGGTTCTAGGTCAGAAGCTTGGAGCCAAGCAAGGCGTCGGGCTGCAATGGCAATTCCCGAAGCCCTACCAGCGACCTCAAAGGAATCAAAGGCTGCCCTGTTGGAGAACTTGGAGACCTCGGAAAGTTGTGTCACCATAGAAAAGAAGTCCGCCCTTTTATCCTCAGGGATAAAGGGGGCAAAATTCTGTACCTTTAGGGCAAGTTTCCCAAGGAACATGCCCATATAAAGGCTGTAAGAATTTATCCTGGCTATAAGCATACTAGCCTGGAAAATCTTTCTACCAAAAGAGTCCAGGGTTTTACATTCTCGCCCAGGAGGGGTAGAAGAATGTCTTTTAGGACTCTTTATTTTCTTCATGGCAGACTTCACCACAATGGAGTGGTGAGGCAGCTGAGTTTTTTGAAACCCAGGAGAAGGAGGGACCCGGTACATGGTGTCCAACCTACGGGAATGGGGAGACAGTGTTAAAGGAGTCTCCCACAAATCCATCAACTGTTCTTGAAGGATTTCATGGATGGGCAGAGTGACTGCCTCTTTAGGAGCTTTTGAGTATCCTAAAATATCCAGCTTTTTTGATCTGGGTTCTTTTTCAGAAGATGTAGCCACAGAAAGTTCTTTGGCTACATCAACAATGAAATCCTGAAAGGATAAATCTTCTGGGGGAGACATCCTCCTCTTAGGAGAAGAGGGCTCCGACAATCTGGAGAGGCAAGATGGCGGCGACGGCGGTGTGATTCCATTGACCGGAGGCTGCTGTGCTATAGTCTGCTGTAGTTGGCGGTCGTTTTCTGGTGCCGGGATGGGCAGAAGGAAACGTAAGCAGGTTAGCTTACCTTCGGAGCAAGCCTGTTCCAGCAACGCTGCTCAACGGACTCTGCAGATGTGTGGCTTCCGTGGTCCGATGGAGCAAGCAGCGTCTTCGGCAGGTCCTGAGGGTTCTCAGGACCTGGGCACATCCGGGGTTTTTCTTTCCCCGGAGCAGCGGGCCCCCCCGCCATGTCCCGGAAACGTAACCTTCGGCAGTAGTGAGGCGCTGGCCGGCGTGACGACCAGCACGCCAAGGCAGGCTGCCACGGAGGGTTCCTCTGCCGGTGGGAGTGCTCCGTGTGGACCCCCTGGAGTGTTTGTTGGCTTAGGGAGGAGTGCATCTGCCACGCTCCCGGAGTTGGTGTCCCCAATTGGCCAGACTGGCGGCGGGGGTTTGGTGAGGCCTGCAGTTGTGACTCTTGAGGTGCTGTGGGATGCTATAGCAGCAATGAACTCTTCTCTGCGAACTATTACTACTTCTTTGTCTGCAGATGTTGTGAGTTTAAAGACAGAGTTTCAAGGGGTTGCTCAAGCCCAAAAGGAACAGGAAGGTAGTTTGGCACAACTCCGTTTAGATCTGGAGAAACTTCAGGAGCAGAACCTGGCCCACATGAAGAACTCGAGCGTTCAGACCAGGAGGATAGAGTACCTAGAGAACCAGGCCCGGAAGAACAACTTGAGACTGGTGAATTTTCCTAGGTCTCCTGTGATTTCTCCCTTGGAAATGGTGCGAAAGTATTTCCAGGAGGTTTTGAAAATCTCCAGGGAAGACCTTCCCCCGTTGACCAGAGCTCAGTACTTGTCTGTGGGTAGGGGAGTTCAGGAAGTTAATGTTGTCTCTATTGGGGTTAAGGGGGACCTTACTGGTTTTCTGGAGAACTCATTAGAGGTTATTACTGCGCGTACTACACTCCTTATTACTTTGGCACTTGAGACCGATAAAGCATTGATTCTTAGATTGTATTTTCGGAATTTCAGTGAGCAGTTTTTGGGTTCTTCCGTACGTATTTTTCCTGATTTGGCTAGGGGTACCCAGCTGAGGCGAAAAGAATTCTTAAGGTATAAGCCTAGGGTTCTTTCACTTGGCGGGACCTTTTTGTTAAAATTTCCTTCTCGTTGTTGTGTATTGTATCAAGAACAAATGTATATGTTTTTTGAACCCAATCAACTCCTGGATTTTCTGAATGCTAGAGAGGACCCTGTTGTTGTATCCTCCCATACGGCTGACGTTTAAGCCTTGCACTGCCTGGTATATACTTGCACTGCCTGGTATATACTTTTTTCTTTTCCTTTTGAAATTTCCTGATGCCTCTTATTATGTGGGCTGAATTTGGCATAGTAATGTGATAGTGGTTTTTTTTTCCTGTATTAGTCTTTTTGGTTTTATTGTTATACTATTGTTACTTTGCCGGTTTTCTTTCATTCCTTGTTGAATGTATAATCATAAATCTAATAAAGAGAAAATTAAAAAAAAAAAAGGAGAAGAGGGCTCCTCAGGAAGAAGAAGCTCAGCAGAGTCATCAGAGGAATTGAATTCATCAGAAGAATCTGAGTATTCCCTCTGTGCTTTTAATGCTCGATACGCATACCGTTCGATATCGACATCGGGCGTATCGGGCATGGGATCGGTATCGGGCAAAAGCCTGAATCCCGTATGGGGAACCGATCGACGCTTGGACGTCGATGGTCTCTGTTCCGGTCTGGATACCGGAACCGGAGTCGGTACCGATGGAATCGGTACCGAGGGCGTCGCAGCATTAATGAAAGCTAGGATAGCCTGCTGCATGGTCTGGACAGTATTGCCCATAGACGCCACAACTGCCTGTATGTCAGTACCGGAGTGACCCGGTACCCCAGAGCAGTCCAACAGGTGATCGGTCGAGGCCGTGCCATCGATGTCAACCTGTGACCCCATGGTAGCTTTGGAGGCCGGAGCCTCCCGCCGGGGTTTTTGGCCTGGGCAGAATCCTCGAACTCAGAACTGAGAGCCTCTCAATCTTTAGAAAGAGATTTGCTTTTAGAGGATTTGCCCACCGGAGTTTTGGTTACCTGAGATCCATCCGGAGAGGAAGACCTTGACGACTGTGATGCTTCTGAAGGAAACAGCACATGGAACTTGTTGGCCCGGTTCTGCAGTCCACGTTTAGACATCTGGGAGCAGGATGGGCAGTCCGGTATGGAATGGTCAGGTCCCAAACATTTAAGACACCATTCATGGGTGTCTGTGACAGAAATAACAGCACTGCACTTGGTACATTTTTTAAAACCAGGAGCTGGCTTCTCCATGAGGAGAAATTGTGTAGGCCTGAAGGCCTAACAATGTACCCAGCTGTGCTGAAGTAAAGAAAAAAGATATATATATATATATTTTTTTTTTAAGAAAGAAAGAAAGACCGGTGGTACCGGTTTCGGTATGGGGAAGGCAGGTACGCGGTCTAAAGAAACAAACAAAAGTAATAAATTCTTCAGCGGTGACAGGAACACGACCTGCTGGCTCCGCGGAAAAAGAAGAACTGAGGAGAGCTGGTCAGGAAGGCGGGAAGGCAGCGCGCATGTGCAGTGGGAGGCCCCAAAAGCTTTTCATCTGAAAAGTTGGGGAGCTTTCCCGCGCAGGCTCGCTTGTTCCTGGAGATCTACAATATTCAGCCACTATGTATCACCGCACATAGCAACCATTACAAAAGCTATACGGTTCACTCAATAAAGCACAGTTACTTACCTGTAACAGGTGATCTCTGGGAACAGCAGGAATTAGTCATCACATATGGGTACGTCGGTACCGACGGAGCCCGCGCGGGAAAGCTCCCCAGCTTTTCAGATTAAAAGCCTTTGGGGCCTCCCACTGCACATGCGCGCTGCCTTCCCGCCTTCCTGACCAGCTCTCGTCAGTTCGATTTTAAAGCTGAGACAATAGAGAGAGAGGACAGGAAGATAGATAGAGATACAACTCCTAGGGGAGGTGGGTGGGTTGTGATGACTAATTCCTGATGTTCCCAGAGATCACCTGTTACAGGTAAGTAACTGTGCTATCTCCAGGAACAAGCAGGAATAAGTCATCATATATGGGGACTCCCTAGCTAAGATGCCTGGGAGATCCCCCTCCAAGGGTAAACCATCTTCGCATGGATCTCAGGCATCCATCCAGGGAAGGTGGGCAGGAGTTGTTTAAGTATGGAACAGGTGTTTGAGGACAGCCTGACCAAACAAGGCATCCCGGCGGGAGTCCTTGTCCAAGCAGTAATGGGCTGTGAAGGTATGAACCGAGGCCCAAGTGGCTGCTCGACAGATCTGATCTATGGACACAGAGTGAAGATGAGCCATAGAAGTGGCCATGGCTCTCACATTGTGAGCTGTGACATGGCCCTCCATAGAAATGTTCTTACTCTGGTAAGCAAAAGAAATACACTGAGCGATCCAATTGGAAAGTGTACGCTTGGTGACTGGAAGTCCCAAATGAGAAGGATCAAAAGCCACGAAAAGTTGGGAAGACTTTCGATGTGGCTGAGTCCTGTTGAGGTAAAAGGCAAGAGCTCTTTTACAATCCAGAGTATGAAGGTTCCTCTCTGCACTGGATGCATGAGGAGCCGGGAAAAAGACAGGTAGATATACCTCCTGATTAAGATGAAAAGGCGAGACCACTTTGGGCATAAAGCGGGGATTCGTCCTAAGGACCACCTTATCATGATGAAACCTAGTATAAGGTGGATGAGCCACTAAAGCCTGCAGTTCACTGATGCGGCGAGCCGAAGTGACTGCAATAAGGAAAACAACCTTCCAGGAAAGAAATTTGAAGGAGGTAGAGTCCAAGGGCTCAAAAGGTGGCTTCATAAGCTGACCTAGAACTAGGTTCAAATCCCATGCTACCGGAGGAGGTCGGATGGGAGGTTTAGTTAGAGTCAGGCCTCTCATGAAACGTGAAACAAGAGGATGAGAGGAGACAGGTTGTCCATTTATAGGTTTTAAGGACGCTGCAATAGCACTCAAATGGACCCTTACTGAATTTGTCTTAAGGCCTGCATTTGAAAGATGCAGGAGATAGTCCAAGAGGGAATTCAAAGGAAGTGCTAGAGGGTCAAGACCCTGCTGAGCACACCAAATGGAAAAACGTTTCCATTTGAAAGCATAAGAACGCCTCGTGGAAGGTTTCCTAGAGGCATGAAGGATATCGGTCACAGGTTGAGAAAGATTAAAGTCTTGAAGACTTAGGCCTTCAGTAACCAAGCTCTGAGATGTAGGGATTTGGGGTTTGGGTGCCACAAAGTCCCCTCCTCCTGAGACAGAAGGTCTGGCGCAGCTCCCAGGTCCAGGGAGGATCCCTGGGAGAGATGCAGAAGTAGAGGGAACCACACCTGGCGTGGCCAGCGGGGAGCTATGAGGATCATAGTCCCGTGATCCCTCTGGAGCTTGAACAGAGTCTTGGATATTAGAGGAATGGGTGGAAAGGCATAGAGGAATTCCTGACCCCAATGCAGGAGGAAGGCATCGTGGGCCTGAGCTCCCTGACACTGAGTTCTGGAACAGAACCGGGGAAGTTTGGCATTCCACGGACTTGCAAAGAGGTCTATGTCCGGGGTCCCCCATTCCTGAAAGATTCTGCGTATCTGGTCCATATGTAGGGACCATTCGTGTGGAAGCAGAACTCGACTGAGTCTGTCTGCACGAGAGTTTTGAACTCCTGGAAGATACACTGCAAGAAGGTGAATTTGATGCTCTCTGGCGAAGGCCCATATTCTGAGAGCTTCGTTGCAAAGCGACAGAGAGCCTGTCCCTCCTTGTTTGTTTATATAGAACATGGCTACCTGATTGTCTGTCTGAACTAGGACAGTCAGGTTGACAAGGAGGGTATAGAAAACCTTGAGGGCAAGGTAAATTGCTCGCAGTTCCAGGAGGTTGATATGAAGGGTGGCCTCCTGTGGAGACCAAGTACCCTGAGTGGAGAGGTTCTGAAGATGAGCTCCCCACCCTGTCTGGGAGGCATCTGTTGTGAGGGTTGCTTGGGGCAATAAAGGTTGGAAGGGGGCCCCCAACAACAGATTCTTGGTGGATGTCCACCATTGGAGGGACCAAAATAGACGGCTTGAGGTGAGTATTTGGTCGGAGAGCGCTCCAGATGCTTGAGTCCACTGGGTGGCCAAGGTCCATTGAGCTGCCCTCATATGCAGACGAGCGTAGGGCACCACATGTACCGTGGAGGCCATGTGGCCCAGAAGTCGCAGCATTTCCCGGGCTGTCAAATGACTGCTGGACTGAGCTTGGGAGGCCAAACTCAGCAGGCGTTGGGCCCTGACCTGAGGCAGGTAGGCCCTTGCAGTGATGGTGTCTAACTGGGCCCCTATGAACTCGAGAGACTGAGTAGGGATTAGTTGAGACTTGGGAAGGTTTACTACCAGTCCTAGATACTGCAGAAGACGCCTTGTGCGGTCCAGGGAAATTTGGGCCTGGGACTGAGAGGGAGCTCGGATGAGCCAGTTGTCCAGGTATGGGAATATGAAAATTCCCAGGCCTCTTAGAAAGGCAGCTACGACTGCCATGCATTTGGTGAACACTCTTGGAGCAGAGGCTAGACCGAAGGGGAGTACTCTGTACTGGAAATGTTTTCCCTGAAACAGAAATCGAAGGTATTTTCTGTGGGACGGGTGGATGAGTATGTGTGTATACGCATCCTTTAGATCTAGAGAACAAAGCCAATCCTGACTCTGAAGGTATGGAAGGAGAATGCCCAGAGAAAGCATTTTGAATTTCTCCTTGAAAAGAAATTTGTTCAATTCTCTCAGATCCAGAATTGGTCTGAAGCCCTCTGTCTTCTTTGGTATTAGAAAATAAGGGGAGTAGAATCCCGTCCCCTGTTGAAGAAGAGGGACCTCCTCTATTGCCCCCTGGGCAAGGAGGGAGGAGACTTCCTGACCCAAGAAGGCCAGGAGAGATGGGGGAGAATTGAACTGCCTCACCATAGTATAAGGAGGAAGGTCGGAAAAATGGAGTTTGTAACCCTCTCTGATGATAGAGAGGGTCCATTGCTCTGATGTAATTTGCTCCCATCTGGGAGCAAAGTGAGCTAACCTTCCGGGTATGGTGAGGGGCTCTGGTTGTTCTAGAGCCAGAAAAGTTAAGTTCTCTAGGGGCAAGTCAAAACCCCTGAGGGGGTGGAGCCTGCTGAGGCGTAGCAGATGCCGCAGGCTTTGACCTTGCCTGTTTAGGTTGCTGACGTTTAGCAGCAAAACGAGGCTGAGAGGATTGTTGGCCAGTATTTGTAGAAAATCTGGACTTCTTGTAATAAGGCCTCTTAAAAGACTTCTTCTTGGCAGGAGTGGAGGTAGACTTAGAAAGTCTATCTAAGGTGGCATTTTCTGCATCCATTTGAGTGGCCTTAATTTGCCACTCCTCACCAAATAAGTTCTCACCTGTACAGGGCAGATTTCGTAAGCCATCTAGGACCCAAGGTTCTAGATCAGAAGCCTGGAGCCAAGCAAGACGTCGGGCTGCTATAGCAATGCCCGAAGCCCTACCAGCACCCTCAAAGGAATCAAAAGCTGCCCTGTTGGAGAACTTTGAAATATCCAAAAGGTGTTTCACTAAGGAAATGAACTGCTCCCTCTTATCCTCAGGGATAAAGGGGGCAAAATGCCGAACTTTAAGAGCGATTTCACTGAGAAACATGCCCATGTAAAGACTATAGGAATTAATCCTGGCTATAAGCATAGTAGCCTGGAAAATTTTCCTGCCAAAAGAGTCTAGAGTCTTACATTCTCGCCCTGGAGGAGTAGAAGAGTGCCTTTTGGTACTCTTTATCTTCTTCATTGCAGACTTCACCACAATAGAATGGTGAGGCAACTGGGTTTTTTGGAAACCAGGAGAAGGGGGGACACGGTACATGGTGTCCAACCTGCGAGAAGAAGGAGACAATGTTAGAGGAGCCTCCCATAAGTCCATCAAGTGTTCTTGAAGGATTTCATGGATAGGCAGGGTGACTGCCTCTTTAGGAGACTTAGAGTATCCTAAAATATCCAGTTTCTTTGATCTGGGTTCCTTTTCAGAGGATGAAGCAATAGAAAGACCTTTAGCCATTTCTATGATGAAGTCCTGAAAGGACAAATCCTCTGGTGGAGACATTCTCCTGTTAGGAGAAGAAGGCTCCTCAGGAAGATCAAGGGAGAACTCATCAGAATCATCAGAGGAGTTAAAATCCTCTGAAGAAGCAGAGTATCCTCTATGTGCTTCCAACGCACGATACGCATACCGTTCGGTATCGACATCGGGCGTACCAGGTATGGGATCGGTACCGGGCAAAATCCCAGATCCGGCATGCGGAACCGATCTGCGTTTGGAAGACGATGGCCTCGGTTCCGGTATGGAAGCCATTACCGGAACCGGACCCGGTACCGCTGGCTGCGGTACCGAGGGCGTAGCAGCATTAATAAAAGCCAGAATGGCCTGCTGCATGACTTGGACAGTAGTGCCCATAGACGCCACTGCTGCCTGGATGTCGGTACCGGTATGGGCCGGTACCCCAGAGCAGCACAACAGGTGATCTGTCGAGGCCGCGCCATCGATGTCAACCTGTGACCCCATGATTGCTTTGGAGGCCGGAACCTCCCGCCGGGGTTTTTTGGCCTGGGCAGAATCCTCGAACTCAGAATTGAGAGCCTCTCGATCTTTAGAAAGAGATTTGCTTTTAGAGGATTTGCCCACTGGAGTTTTGGTTACCTGAGATCCATCCGGAGAGGAAGACCTGGATGACTGTGATGCTTCTGAAGGAAACAGCACATGGAACTTGTTGGCCCGGTTCTGCAATCCACGTTTCAACATCTGGGAGCAGGATGGGCAGTCCGGTATGGAATGGTCAGGTCCTAAACATTTAAGACACCATTCATGGGTGTCTGTAAGAGGAATGACAGCACTGCACTTGGTACACTTTTTAAAACCAGGAACTGGCTTCTCCATGAGGAGAATTTGTGTAGGCCTGAAGGCCTGACAAAGTACCAAGCCGTGCTGAAGAAAAGAAAAATATATATATTTTTTTTTTTAAAAGAAAGAAAGAGAGACCGGCAGTACCGGTTTCAGAATGGGGAAGGCAGGTACGCGGTCTAAAGAAAACAATAAAATTAACAATTTCTTCAGCGGTGACAGGAACACGACCTGCTGGCTCCGCGGAAAAAAAGAAACTGACGAGAGCTGGTCAGGAAGGCGGGAAGGCAACGCGCATGTGCAGTGGGAGGCCCCAAAGGCTTTTAATCTGAAAAGCTGGGGAGCTTTCCCGCGCGGGCTCCGTCGGTACCGACGTACCCATATGTGATGACTTATTCCTGCTTGTTCCTGGAGATAAAGAAATACACACCTCAATCACCAACAACCAGCCCAGGGATAGCAGTGTTTGCAATGTGGGGAAAGCTTGCAGAGCATGCCTCATGGAATTATTTCCAATCCCTTTATGTCTGCACATCTGGCTACATCAGCCTGTGTTTGTGTGTATGAATATAAGGGGAGGGGAAGAGGTAGTCTGAAAGGAGCAATTGCCTAACTGCATGTATCAGGGTACCAGTGTTTCTATGATGTTCCTCCCATAGAAACGCAATGTCAATTTTTCAGGGACTGTTCTACTGGAATCCAAGTCCAGTCTTGTCCATTTTCCAACTGCATCTTCTCACTTTTTTTTCCACTCATGCCAAATTTGGTCCCAGTCTGTTAAATTTTTGGAGTTATTTTGCTTTCAAATAAACTGAATCTTTTTGAATAATTGCTTTCCAACATTCTGTTGGATTGGAAAGAACAGGACTGTTTAATTTCTACAGGACAGAGAATGAAAAAGAAAAAAAGAAATAGGATTCTCCTCCCTCCCTACTAAAACATGAAACACCCAGAAGGCAGGGCTGAGCTGTGGAAAAACGCACCCAGTTACAGAACGTACAAAAAGTTAACTGGGATAAGCCTGCATGGAGATTTCATCATATACTCTAAGGATTTTTGGTCGTTTGTTTTACAGAGATTCTCCATGTCATTACCACTATATAATGCCACCAAGTTGTGTGGCAGCTTTCATCCTTAGACTGAAATTATTTCCTGGTCCACATGAATTTATCTCTCTGCTTGAAACACACCTTGAGCTTGGATTTGGAAAAAGGTGAGTAATTAAAATCTCAAATCCATTCTACTCATCAATGGAGAATGCCATTTGTAAGAAATCTATTTCCTCCTTAATAACCAGAGTTTATAAGGGTCAGGTAGATTTATGCATGCATTTTATAAAGTTAGTTATATGCATACTTCATAAAATAAGGGCATAAGTGATTAAAAGCAGGCGTAAATGCTCACATCTATATTTTTCTATATTTTATAATTTATACATTTAAAATTGGCGCTCTTCCCAAATTCCATCACTGTACACACCTACAGTGGAAGTATTTCCAATCAGAGCAATATATGTACTTTCAGAAAAGGGACCTAGAATATGCACATGAGTGGAGGAGTAGCCTAGTGGTTGGAGCACTGGCTTGGTAACCAAGAGACTAGGGTTTGATTCCCACTAGTACCTCCTTGTGGCCTTAGGAAAGTTATTTAATCCTCGGAAGAAAGACCTGGCAATCTACTTCCGGTCACACTGCCAAGAAAACCCAGAAGCTGCTGAGTCACTTTGACCGGTCAAAAGTGGTACATAAGCACTGCTAAATAAAGTGTTTACTACATTACTGTTGGCCTCTCTTGTCAATAAATTTATGATTCATGGGAGAAGTTGAATGAGTTTTTTTTAATGGTGCATGTCTTATGTATATTTATATCTTTCTGTCTCCCACATCATTTTCTGTAATGAAGAGGATGCTTTAGCCCCCTGAGGAAGCGTCAGTGAAATGACTGAGTTGGCGTCATAGATGGCGTTGGGAAGTTTGCCAACTGCAAGATAAAGCAATTTTGGTGCTATGTATGGAACTTGTAATAACCCATACAGCTGGTAAAATAATGCTCTGCTGGGGAGAGCCGTGAGTGCACAGCAGAGGAGACCGGAGGCGGCAGGCTCCTGTTCGGGCGGCCCCAACGTCATCGGGGGCGTCCTTAAAGGTTGCTTATGTTAGGCGCAGCCATAGGCACTTGTAGTGTGCGTGATACAAGGGGCAAGATACAAGGAGCGTTTCTGGCCCCTGGGGGGCCCCTTGGAGTACCGAAGGAGCAGGAATATGCAGTGCATCAGGATAACTCCATGGGTAAGCGGAAGAAAGTGGTTTCTACAGCTCCTGTTGAGCCAGTTATTGGCCCTATGGATCAACATCTTAAGGTAACGGCTGGATGTAATTTGCCTCTAGACTGACTTTCTGGTTCTTCAGTCCCCTGGGGCATCCCTAAGTTCTCTGGACCATTCTCCACCTTCTCCTCCATTTTGGTCCTCTCCACCTATTCTTGACGCTGTGGGGTTCAGTTTCAACAAAGTATGCCGGTAGACCCGGATGGAAAGCTGAAACCTGTTTTTTGGACTTCTGCCCCTTGTGTCGCTAAGGAAGTACCTGAAGATCAGGTTACCTTGGCGGATATCTGGAGGGTAGTGACACGGATAGAGAATACACTTGTGCCCATGGTTTCTCAGCTTTGCACTTTCTCTTCGGAGATCACTACAAAGCTGAGTTTAGCTGAAGATAAGGTGGGGGGTTTGCTTAATCAGGTTTCTAAATGTGAAAGTGTGAAAGTCAGTGTGTCTCTTCAAGCTGTCAATTTTTCTAGTATTAAAGATAGTTTAACTATGCATCATAAAATGAAATTATATGAAAATATGTTTCGTGCTAAAAATATTCATTTGTTAAATTTTCCTGTTTGCCATTTGCTTTCGCCTGAGATTTTGCTACAGAAGTATCTTAGAAAAGTTTTGGGGGGTGGCTTCTGCTGATTCCATTCTTATCTCTAAATTGTATTATTTAACAGGACGGAGAGTCTCTAGTGGACACTCTGGTGAGCTTGACTCACTTCAGGGTCATCCTGACCTTGACTTGACCAAATTCCTAGAGGACTCTCAGGATACTATAGCGTCCTGAGCTACTCTCGTTGTAACTTTTGTTTCTGAACAGGATAAAATTGCTGCTTTTAAGAGTTACTTTAAAAATATGGTAGCAATGTTCTGTGGCGCTAACGTTCAATTATTTCCAGATGTCAGCAGGGCTACACAGCTTAGGAGACATGCCTTTTTGGCTCTGAAAACTAGTGTTGGCCCTGGGGGCTACATTTTTTCTTCGGTATCCCTGCAAATGTTTAATTACGTTTCAGGGATCTAGATATGTTTTTTTGGATTCTTCACAATTGGTGGTCTTTCTAGATGGTAAGGAGGGACAGGACAAATAATCTGAGAAGAAATTGGAGGACATAATTTAAGGCTGTGTATTTTTAGAGACATTTGGCTCTTGTTTTTCTTGTGTATGTATATTGCTTCTTTGTTATATCGCCCCATTTAGTGGGCTGTGTGATAGTGGTTTGTTTTATTAGTTTCCTCTTGGTCTTTTTATGTTATTCAATATTATGTCAACACTAAGAGTTGCTTATATGCTTGCTTTGTAAGTATCATGTAAAATTGAATAAAAAAAAAAGTAATGCTCTGCTGATGGAGTAGCAGCACATGTGTGGAGCTGAAAGGCATTTTCATTGAAATTATTTAGTATATATTAATTGGCATTCAACAACAAAAAAAAAACCATTTAATAATTACAAAATTTAAAAATTGGTATATATTTAAAAAGTTTTCTTGAGAACATTTTTGTACCAACCACTGAGTTTTTTGGATCATTGGATGTAGTGCGCATATGTCAAGGGCTTGGAAACTTTATGCCAACGATATCTGACAGCTTCCGAGATCCTTTTTCTCCTACACATTTATCAGTGGTTTTTAAACCAATTTTCTTGTCTATGCACTTGTTCAATGAAGCATTGTTTTTTCTTGTGGCGATTCTAATTCAGTTGGGTCAGTAAACATAGGGCCCGATATTCAACTGGGCAGGGCTAAGCACCATAGCCGCCTAGCCCTGCTAGCCGAACCCCAAACTTCAGGTTTTCACTTCCATGGCAACGGAAGTGTATATCCAGGTCTGGCCACGCTGCCCGGAAGCTGCTGAGGCTAACCATGCAGCACCCATATTGGATGCTACACAGTTATAGCCTTGGCGCCTATACGTTAGGTGAGGAAAACCCTCGCCTATCTTATAGGCGCTAAGGCTAACTGTCCCAGAGGAAGTGACGCGGCCACGATCACGCGTCCACATGCACTAAGGTTCCTCTACCATTTAGACCTGTTTGCTCTCCCACAGGAAGTGACGCAGTCGCGATCACGCAGCCGCCTGCACCAAGGTACCTCCTCCCTCAGAACTTCCTATAAATTCAAGTCACCGGCGGCGCGCTCAAGGAGCAGGTCGTGCTTCTTGGGGCGAATCCGGGGGTGTTTGGAAGAAACAACTGGACACCTTCTCTTCCTTCAGGACATCTTGGATTAGTCTTCTTACACTTATCGTACTCAGTGGTTTGTTTGTTTTTTTTAACAGGATGCTTTCTATTCCTGTACATTGGACAATACGTACTGGATACTCCCCACATTCCTTATATCGAGGTGTTCAGTTGCATTCCTCCTGGGTCCCAACAAATTTGATTGATTGCTTGAAGAATCAATGCATGCAGCTAGAATCCACATCAATTGGTCCCTCTACTTCCCTTCAATTCGGTCTTGTCAACTGCTGCTCCCTACGCAATAAAACGCTCCTGGTCAACAATCTCATTCTACAAAGAAATTTGGATGTGCTGTTCCTTTGTGAAACCTGGTTAAGGAGGGGGAGCTTCCACTCATGAATCGCTGTCTCCCTCCAGACTACTCTGCCTTCTCCCTCCCTGGGATTGGGTGGCAAGGAGGGGGTGGAGGCAGCAGCAGCTTATCGCTCTTCTCTACCTGTTTCTCAACTACAATCCACTACTCCGGTATCCCGAGGCCCTCCTACTCCGCCTCCATTCCTCACCTCCTCTTCACCATCTATTCATCTATTCGCCTCCTGCCCTCCCTACACAGTTATGGGATGACATGCTGGCTACCATTACTGGCACAGTTCTTCAATACCCTCGTCTAATTGTACTAGGGAATTTTAATATTCATTTCCATTTACCTTCTGCTCGGGACCATGCCTTTAATACCCTGGTCCAGGATTTAGTACTTCTCCAACACATTACCTCACTAACTCATACAGCTGGCCATACATTGGCTTTAGTCCTCTCCTCCTCCTCGTCACTCCAATTTTCCAATTTCGATGCGTCTCCCCTTCCCTGGTCCGATCACGCTTTTATTCCGTTTTCTGCACAGATACCCCCCTATCTTATACATACCTCTCTGACTCAGACGCACTGTTGGGCCCGTCGCATTTCCCCTCAGACGTTGGAGCAGTATCCTGCTGCTGATCAAATTTTCCCTCCTGACTTCTCTGATCTATCAACTGAACAGGTCTCTTTATGGACCTCTTCACTTACAGAAGCCTAATGAAACTTCATACCCTGATTCTTTGATGTAAATAGTTGTCTTGTACATAGTTAATCCTGTTATCCTGTTATCCAAGTTGATTTTCCTGTTAACTGTAAAACCCAGATATATGTATTGTTGTCTGAGGTCCTTTGTTTCATGTAAACCGCGCTGATAACGAATAGTGCGGTATATAAGAAATTTTAATAAATAAATTTAATAATACAAAGTTGCCCCTTTGCAGCTGAGGCCATCTGCCTGCTTTAACATACGGTCGCAACCCTGGTTTCACCCAGGCCTCCTTCTATTGCGTACCCAGCTACGGCACGCAGAGTACACCTGGCGTAAACATTGCACACTGGCATCTCTTCAGTTTTCAAGACATCATACCATGTCTTTCGTACGCAGGTTCATCAGGCAAAGCGCGAGCACTTCTCCACTATTTCTTCTTTGGCTCCAAACTCTTCCCGCTGTCTCTACAAAATACTAAAATCTCTGTTCACCTTGCTATCTCCATCTTCGTCCCCTGACTCCTATGAGGCCCCTTCAGCCTCCCAGCTGGCCCTTATCTTAGATGATAAAATTCAATCTCTTCGCTCTTCTTTCACCATCACTCCGTCCCCTGCAGAAGCACCTTCTCCCTCTCCCCATTATCCTCCCATCTCTTTCCCATTCCTGGTCCTCTTTTCGCTCAGTCTCGATCGTGGAACTTTCCAAACTGATTTCTACCTCTCATAAGACCTTCTGTCCATTAGACCCCATCCCTTCAGTCTGGATTGCAGAACCATCTTTAGCTCTCCTCCCCTTCGTCCTTGTCATCAATGAGAGCTTGTCATCTGGTGTTTTTCCTTCCGCCTGGAAACACGCAATTGTTCGGCCCATTTTAAAGAAGTCCTCCCTTGATTCTCTTGTCCCGTCTAACTATCGCCCTGTCTCTAATCTGCCATTTCTCGCCAACATTCTGGAAAAAGCCATCTTTTCTCAGCTATCCCCATCTTGACTCTACCCACCTACTTCACCCGCGACAGTCTGGCTTCTGCACCGGTCAGTGTTGAAACTGCTTTGCTCTTTTCTTAATGATATTCACACAGTTTACGATCGTTGTGATATCACTTTGGCAGTGTCCCTTGATCTTTCTGCTGCATTTGACCTTGTTGACCATTCCCTTCTACTTGCACGTCTTCGGGATTTTGGACTCCATGGGATAGTACCAGTGGTTTCATTCCTATCTCTCCTCACGCTCTTTTGCAGTACACTTCAACTCAACCTCCTCTGATCGCGTCCCTCTGCACTGTGGTGTTCCTCAATGTTCTGTTCTGGCTCCTCTTCTTTTCAACATCTTTTTAAGCACTTCTTATACAAGAATTCGGACTATCTGCATATTATGCAGATGACATCATTTTGCTCTACCACACCACCTCACATAACCCGAATCTCTCCATACTCAATGACTGCTTGCAACATGTTTCCTCCTGGTTGACTTCCGATTATCTGCATCTTAATTTATCTAAGACTCTCGTGATCTGATTCACTTTTGGTACCCCGTGCCCCAAAGCTGCCCCAATATTTGCTGGTTCTGCTATCCCTTTAGTCTCCTCTATGCGTCATCTTGGTCTGACTCTTGACTCGGTGCTTAACTTTCAAGATCACATCTCGCTTCTCTCTTGTTCCTCCTTCTATCATCTCCGACAGACATACGCTATCGGTCCCTTTCTTTCCCCTTGACTCGACTGCTCTTGTCTCTAGTTATGTCACGTTTAGATTTCTGTAATGTAGCCTTCTCCGGTATTACTAAAACTCAGCTTCATCGCTTGCAATTAATTCAGAATACAGCCGCTCGGATTATAACCCATTCCTCCCGCCATGATCATATTACATCAATTCTCATTCAATTACACTGGCTTCCCATAGCTTATCGCTTTCATTACAAACTAACAATAACTCATCGTGTTATCCACACTGGTATTCCACAGAATCTGGTTGACTTATTGCAATTCCATACTCCCTCTCGCAGTCTTCGTTCTATTCATATATTAACCATCTGGTGCTCCCATCTCCCTCCCGTGCACACCTCCAATCCACCCAGCACTCTGCATTTTTCTTTCTGGGACCCTCACTATGGAACTCTTCCCTCCATAATATGCCAGGAACCCGTTTTTACCAAGGTCAAAACCCTTCTGAAGACCCACCTCTTTGAAACTGCTTTCGATTTACAGTCCATCATTACATAATCTCTGCCCCTAGGCTCTTATAAGCATCGTGTTTCTTCTCTTTCTTTCTGCTTGCTATTTTCTCTTTCCTGTCATTTAATGGAGTTCTTTTCCTTTTCTAAGGTCTACAGCCATTGTATTTGTTATTTATTGCAAACCACCCTGGATTATAAGGTGCGGTATATCAAATATTCCAATAAACATCCAATATCAGTGCTGCATGGTTAGCACCAGTCCCTGCCTCCGTTCCGCCCTGGTACGCCCCCAGCATGCCCCGATGCTAGCCGGCTAGCATCAGGGTGCAAAGGGGACTTAGTCAGGGATATTAGACGGCACTAATATCCAGTTAGCAGGCATTTACACAGTTAACTGGCTGTTAACCATGTAAATGCCTTTTGAATATCAGGCCCATAGCTCTTACCCTGAAATGTCGCTATACATTTACAAGGAAAGCGCAAATAAAGAATGGCCCCTTTAGCTAGTACTCTAGATTTCAAGGTGAAAAAAAACAAACAATTTGCGACTAGACTGGGTAAGACGAGAATCATCGGGAAAAAGGTAACCCATTGACCACAAAAGGGTACCTCCTTTTTCTTAAAATAAATTTATTGGATAACAATGTGATTATGTCAAGTTAAGAAGGTGACCACTAGAGTAGCATGGTTACACTGGTCAACATTGAAATCGTTACTGACTTTAAAAGGCCCTAATCTGTAATATCTTGATGAGCTGAACATGAATATAACATTAAAACATTTTATTGGCTCTTGCTTTGAAGATATTGCATGTAGTTCATTTTTGACGTTTCACCATGTAAATGATGTAATATTGCATCACATTGCATAATACCAGCATGCACACATCATCCAGAGTTGATTGCATCATTTTCTGATGCAATGCAATACTACTGCCAGACGGCAGCTGAAGCCATCTGACGTCAGCAGTGTACTATAAACAGTGCGTTAATACTGTTGACAATTTCTGCTACATTTGTGGGGAAGTGACATTTGCCAACCAGAAGAAAATTATCACTTCTCAACTGAAGAAGGCATATCATCTCTACTTCGGATGCAAGACTGATGACCAAGACAAGCCTTGGGCACCGCAAATATGCTGCGCTACATGTACAACACAGCTTTCACAGTGGTTGAATTGCAAAAGACCATCAATGCCGTTTGCAGTCCCCATGGTGTGGAGAAAGCCAAGCAACCACATAAATGACTTACTTCTGCTTGGTTCCTTCTCTTTCCAGTGGAATAACAAAGCAAAAGAAGTCGAGCATAGTCTACCCAAACATTCCTTCTGCATTGAGACCACTTTCACATGGTGAGGGACTTCCTATTCCAGAACCTCCATCAGAATATTCTCTTGATTCATCTGATGAGGACAAGGGTGAGCCGACCTGTTCTTGTCCTGGTCCGTCAGCATGCAGTAACCCAGATTTTCACTGGGATGCATTATCAACTCCACACAGAACACAGGAAGAACTAAATGACCTGGTTCGTGATTTGGACTTATCCAAGAACAAGGCAGAATTGCTAGGATCAAGACTAACAATGGAATCCTCTAGAACAGGGGTCTCAAACTCAAATTGCTTTGAGGGCCAAATGAGGACATGTAAAGTAACCCATGGGCCGCATAAGACGCAAGGCCTCATTTGCATAAGGGGCCTCATTTGCATAAATATTTGCATAATGTTACCATACAAAGCGCAGAGGTTAATGACGCACATTTCCCAGAGCTGACATTCCAGTTAATAAATTCAAAATAAAGAGATATTTTTCTATCTTTTGTGCATTTTTTTTTCAGTTGCAATTGTTCCAGCCACTTTCTTCTGGTTTCTTTGTGTCTTCTGCTAACTCTCCATCGTCTGCTGTCCATTTGTCCTTTCTTCTCTCTTCTAGTTTTTTTTCCGTTCTCTCTCTACATCTGCTTTAACATACTAATCTTTCTCCTTTTGCTCTTTCCTCGTTCCTATTTCATCCACTCAAATTTTACCCCTCCATCCTCAATCCCCACTTACTCTCCCAATACCCGGCCAATTGTAGATTTTTCTTCCCTTCCAAAGAAAATATTTTTCCCCTCTCCATTTCTCTCCCAGCCCCATCTCATTCTAATCCTCCCCAACATCCTTCTAGTTCCAGCCCCACCCAGCATCCGCTCCCTTCTAGCTCCCGCATCAGCCCATTTCCAGTCCTATCCTAGCCCCACCATCAGACCATTTCCTGTCCTAGCACCCCCCACTAAGCCCATTTCCAGTCCTAGCTCCCTCCCCTCACAGCCCATTTCCATTCCAAGCCCCCCCTTCCACTCAGCCCATTTCCATTCCAAAACCCCGTCCCCATCAGCTATTTGCGGTTCAAGCCCCCCCCTTCTACTCAACCCATTTCCAGTCCTAGCAACCACCTCCAGTCCATTACCAGTTCTAGCACCCCCATAGCCCATTACCAGTCCTAAGCCCCCCAACAACCCACTTCCAGTCCTAACCCTCCCATCACCCCATTTTCAATCTTAGCGTCCCCATCAGCCCATTTCCAGTCCTAACCCCCCTCCGCCCCATCAGCCCAGGTAAATTAAAAACAAAACAAAAAGACCTGGCTTAACTGTCAATTTAAAAAACAAAACAAAACTGGCTTCTGCTGCTGCTGCCGTGGAAGCAGCAGAATCAGCTGTCCCGCGGCCCCTTCCCGTCTGCCCGGTACAGCCTTCAGTTCAGGTCAGCTCCATCAGCGGCAGCTTTCAGGGCTGCCTGCGAAGAGTGTATTTCCCACTCTTCGCGGCTTGAAAAGCCTGCCACTGATGGAGCTGACTGAGGGCTCTGCCGGGCAGACGGGAAGGGGCCACTGGACAGCTGATTCTGCCACTGCCGCAGCAGCAGAAGCCAGGGTTTTCTTTTTTTTTGTTTCCTCTCCGTCGCGGGGCACACAAAGTTCTCTCGCGGGCCACGTGTTTGAGACCCCTGTTCTAGAAGAAGATGTCAACATTACTTCATATCGAAAGTGCCACCAGCAGTTGGAGCCTTTCTTCAGAAAGGAAAGTAATCTGGTATTCTGTTCCGATATTGAAAGCCTCATGAATGCCTTAAAAAAAAAAAAAAAATCACTCATGACCTGCAAGACTGGAGACTATTTATAGACTCTTCAAAACTGAGTCTGAAGGCTGTGCTTTTGAACAATGGAAACCGTCTTCCATCTATTCCAGTAGCGCATGCCATCCACATGAAAGAGACATACGATAACTTAAAGCATCTACTGACTTCCATTAACTATAACAAGTACAGCTGGCACCTCTGTGGTGACTTGAAGGTAGCTGCCCTTTTAATGGGACTGCAGCAGGCATATATAAAATACATGTGTTTCTTATGCGAGTGGGATAGCTGAGCAAGGGATTGGCACTACTTGCAGAAGGAATGGAATCGCAGACAAAATGTAACAGTTGGAGAGAAGAATATCCAGCACCCAAGCTCTGGTTGAGGCTCACAAAATCCTGCTACCATCCCTTCAAATCAAACTAGGTTTGATGAAAAACTTTGTGAAAGCCATGGACCGCACTTTGCTAGCTTTCCGATACCTGCATGAAAAATTCCCTCGACTCAGCGAAGCAAAGATTAAAGAGGGAGTTTGTGGGTCCTCCACTTCCAGGGCTGCATACTGGTTCTTCAGTTTGAGGGCTAAAGGAACTGAATTGTTGATTCTGCAGACTCTGGTGACCTATGTCCAAACTCTCTTAATTCTGTAGCCTCCCATTTTCACCTCTATGGGAGAGCATGGATGCTTCAAGAAGCATCTCATCAATGTACTTCTCACTGGCTCAAATGCTTCACAGTCTCACAACCTGTTTTCTGAGCACCTCCACTTGTTTCATGGGAGCTTCAGCTTTCTGAGATCTTGCACATGGAATCGGTCCCTCGACTGGCATCAAACTGTCTGATTGGACAGAGGCAGAAGCTGTAATGGGGGCAACAACTTTGGCAGATTTTTCCAGGCTAAATCATAAGATACCATAATTTACATGTGTTTATTACAAATTTAAGCATTGGCATTTACATCAGCCCTAGGGCTAGTGTAAGTAATCACACCTTAGATTAACCCTTTCAAGGCCTCCTTTAAATTTTTAATCCACATTCTGCAGCCGGGTTAATTCTTGCATATTTCAGGAAAATTGTACCCGTCTTATTCAATATGTTCTAATAGTGATCTTCCTTCTGCTATGGTCATGTATTATATATCATTTGATAGGAATATTTAGTCAGAATTTTGGATCCCAAGAGTTTTGGGCTTGGCCTGGGAAGGGTTAACGCATGTTTTTGGCCATTTATACTCATATTTTATTAAGTACATAGGTACCTTTATAGGGATGAAATATGCACACAAAAATATGCGACTATGCAGGAATTATAAAATTACCCTCTAAAGGTGGAATTGGGTAATGCCCCGTCTCATTGGTTTTCCCACCTCCATTGGTACCTCAAGGCTTTGTTCTTTCTGTGACACTCTTCAACCTTTATTTGCTTCCAATCTGTCATTTTTAGTGGGCCTGGAAGTCCATTATAGGATTTATGCTGATGCCTTAAAGAGCTAAATAAGTATAAAAAGGTGCAAGAGCCACATAAGATAGAGACATTTAAATACACTCAAGTAATAAGTGTACAGGAGGTATGACTCTTAATTAAAAGGAAACCCTAGAATGAGGGGTCATAGGATGAGGGTTAAAGGGGTTAGACTCTGCAGTAATCTAAGGAAATATTAATGGAACAAGAGTGGTGAATGTGTAGAAAAGCCTTCCAGTGGAGATAAGGATGGTATCTGAATTTTAAAAAAAGCATGGGACAGGTATAGAGGATCTCTGAGTGAGAGGAAGGGATTGTAGAGCTTAAAAGTTGGTATAAATAGGCAGACTGGATAGGCCATATGGCCTCTAGCTGACGTCACTGGCCATGTTTCTATGAAATTCTGATTTACTTTCCAGTAAAATCGTCATAGTATGCTACTTTTTGTTTGTGACCCACTGTCTCAATGCCATTGACAACTGGATGTCTATAAATTGCTGTTAAGTGCCATCGAGTTGGTATCGACTCACGGCGACCCTCTGGATAGTTGTCCTAAACTGTGTTCGGCCTTCAGTCAGGCGGCTCATTGTTGATAGACTGGCACCCATAGCTGCAGTGATTGTATCAATCCATCTCATTGCTGGCCTTCCTCTTTTGCGTTCACCTTCTACCTTGCCAAGCATGATGTCTTTCTCTAATCTCTCTCTTCGCATGATATGTCCAAAGTATGAAAGTCGCAGTTGTGTTACACTGGTCAACATTGAAATTGTTACTGACTTTAAAAGGCCCTAATCTGTAGTATCTGGGTGAGCTGAACACGAATATAGCAGTAAAAAAAAATTGTATTGGCTCTCGTTTTGAAGATATTGCATGTAGTTCATTTTTGACGTTTCACCATGTAAATTTATCCAGTAGTACATCAACAACATCCCAAATAAGCCTTGAATGATGTAATATTGCATCACATTGCATAATACCATCATGCACACATCATCCAGAGTTGATTGCATCAGTTTCTGATGCAATGCAATATTACTGCCAGACGGCTGCTAAAGCCATCTGACGTCAGCAGTGTACTATACGCAGTCGAAAAGGAAAGTAATCTGGTATTCTGTTACGATATTGAAAGCCTCATGAATGCCTTAAAAATCACTCATGACCCACAAGACTGGAGACTATTTATAGACTCTTCGAAACTGAGTCTGAAGGCTGTGCTTTTGAACAATGGAAACTGTCTTCCATCTATTCCAGTAGCGCATGCTGTCTGCATGAAAGAGAAATATGATAATGGAAGTCAGTAGATGCTTTAAATTAACTATAACAAGTACAGCTGGCACCTCTGTGGTGACTTGAAGGTAGCTGCCCTTTTAATGGGACTGCAGCAGGGATATATAAAATACATGTGTTTCTTATGTGAGTGGGATAGCCGAGCAAGGGATTGGCGCTACTTGCAGAAGGAATGGAATCGTAGACAAAATGTAACAGTTGGAGAGAAGAATGTCCAGCACCCAGCTCTGGTTGAGGCTCACAAAATCCTGCTACCAACCCTTCACATCAAACTAGGTTTGATGAAAAACTTCATGAACACCATGGACTGCACATCGCCAGCTTTCCGATACCTGCATGAAAAATTCCCTCGACTCAGCGAAGCAAAGATTAAAGAGGGAGTTTTTGTGGGTCCTCAGATTCAAGAGCTCTTCAAAGATGACCGGTTCAACAACTTGCTGCAGGATGATGCGAAACAAGCATAGAATGCTTTTCGCCTAGTGTCAAACTTTCTCAGGAATGTTAGGGCAGAAAACTACAAGGAGCCAGTAGAAGACATGCTGATGCAGTATCAGAAACGTGGCTGCAATATGTCTCTAAAGATCCATTTCCTTGATTCCCATCTCGATTTCTTTCCTGACGTGGTATGGTTAGTGATGAACAGGACGAACGTTTTCACCAGGATATCGCAACGATGGAGCAAAGATACCAGGGGAAATGGTCCACTACAATGCTGGCTGACTACTGCTAGACACTCCCCAGAGAAGATCCTGAACAGCTGTACAATAGACAGGCGAAAAAATCTAAGTAGTCTATGACTTGGTTTTTACAGGTATTAACCGAAGGCCTATTATATTTACTATTGACATGCATTTCGTGATGTAAACATTAATTCTTGTAGATTGCAAAGTTGGCTCTTGTCTTTTTGTAATTTCACTGCCATATTCGTGTTCAGCATATAAAAATTGATAAGAAATGACTATTTCAGTAACATGACTTTTGTAAAACTTTGTTGACCAGTGCTACCAATTTCTTCCTGAGATTCCAAAAATTTAGACAGAGCCAAACTGGATACAGTCTTAAAATCCGTATAAACAATGCCCTCACCTTCCTCCACAAGCGGTCAAGTAATAACATAGCAAACATTAGACACCTGAATCTTATCAGCATTTAAAAGAGATAAAACTTCTTTAAAATAATTCCTCAACAATATCATCAAAGACAAATAATGAGTCTGAGGAAAATGTAATAATCATAAATGCCTAGATCACATTTTCCATAGATTCTGTCTCCGCATTACTGTTAAAATCTTTAAGCCTTTTATAAAATATGCAGATCCGAGTATATGCACGCATTTATACCAATTTCAGAGCAGCAGTAAACGTGTGCTTTTGCATATTGTTGGGAGTTTCTCATAAAGCCACATAGGCGCCTTTTTGGATCTCATGTGGTCCTCCTATTGCAAAACCAGGTCATAAAGGTATAAAATGCATGAAAAAAAATCAGTTTTATCAAAAATAATCCATTGCTACATAAATACTTTTGTGGTACTTACAATTGAGTAGCCAGATTACTAATTGCTGTAAAGCTTTCATATATTTCTAAATATGGCATATTTAAACTCCCAGGTACCTATAAGAAACAGAAATCATAAGTACCATTTCATATTTCACCAGTGTTATTTAAAATGCTTTCAGTGTGCTATACAAAGTAATTAGCATAAGGATACCATGATTAAAATGGGTAAAACAGAGCAGGCAGCGTCCAAAATATAACAGTCTAAATGTGAAGAGAAAAATGCAAGTAATTAAAGAATGGGAAAAACTGCAATTGATTTAACAAAAAAAAAAAAAAAAAAAAAAAAAGGATACTGTTAGGAGGAGAGTTCTTCAGCAAGTCAGCCAATAAGGGATCTTCTGGGGAGATGGGAACCATAGATGACAAGAACATATTCAAACTAAAGATGGATGCAACATTGAAGAGTGACTAGTAAAAGGGGATGAGGAAAGGTATCTTGAATAAGCCCTTCATGAATCTGGAAATGACTGGACACTAAAGAAGCCAGGTCTGTCTATGGAGGGAGGACATGATAGGCTGAGAGCGTGCAGAAGTGTATTCTGATAGAGAATGTTTGCGTCAGTAGGTGATAAAGCATAGTTACACACCTGTAACAGGTGTTTCCCGGGGACAGCAGGAATCAATCCTTGCTTATGGGTGTCATCAGCGCCGACTGAGCCCATGCGGAAGCATCTTCCCAGCTTTCAAAGAAAGCCTTTGGGAGATGCCACCATGCATGTGCGGTCTCCTTCCCACCCAGAGGTGCCATCATCTTGCCTCAGTCCAATGACTTAGCTAAAATGGAAAAATTAAAATACGGTAAAAAAGCAATTCCAAGGGAGGAGGGAGGATTGTGAGGACCGATTCCTGTTGTCCCTGGAGAACACTTGTTACAGGTGAGTAACCACACTTTCTCCAGGAACAAGCAGGAAGTCAATCATTACATATGGGACTCCCCAGCTACAGGCTACCAAGAACCTATATAAAAAGCCACGGGTGACTAGAGAAGGCGAGTCGTGAGCTGCAGCAGTTAAGTCCCAACTGGAGGACTCTTGCAAGACTCAAGTGTCCAGCGAGGCACCAGCACTCCGGTAGCCTGGACACAAAAGGGTCGGAAGGCAGGAGTTGCCTATACTCCGAATAGGTTATGGAGTATGGCATGGCCGAAGGTGCTGTCCCATCAGAACTCCTTCTCTAGACAGTGAGCTGTAAAGGTATGGACCGAAGATCAGGTTGCAGCCCCACATATTTCCGTTACAGGTACAGAATGCAGATTCGCCAGAGGTAGCCATGGCCCTGATATGGTGTGCTGTGATCTGGTGGTCCAGTGAGATTCCAGCCTGCTCCTAGGCAAGGGAAATGCAGTCCCAGTGACCAAGCAAACTCTATCCACTTGGATAGTGAAGTTCCAGTTAACTGGAGTCATCTGAGATGAAAAGCTGAGGCACTTTTCGGTGGCCTCAAGTCAGTTACATATAGAAGGACAGGGCCTTTTTACAATCCAGGGTATGGAGAATGGTCTCCACCTTACTGGAATGAGGCTCAGGAGGAAGGTGGGGCGCACTACCATCCAATTGAGGTGGAAGGGGGACACCACCTTTGGCAGAAACATGGGGTGTGTGCGGGGCACAATCCTGTTCTTGTAGAACCCTGTGTAGGGAGGCTTTGCCATCAGAGCCTGCAGCTCACTGACCCTGCAAGCTGACGCGAGTGCTACGAGGAAGGCAACCTTTTAAGAGGAACTGCAAGTGGCAAGTAGCCAAGGACTCAAACAGTGATTTAGTAAGCTGTGAGAGCACTACATTAAGATCTCATTCTGCCATTGGAGAGCGGACAGGGGGCTTGGACAACATGAGGCCCCAGAGGAAACTGGAAACGAGGAGCTGAGCCGAGAGGGGTTTTCCCTCCACGGGGTGGTGCACCGCAATAGTGCTCAGGTGCACCCTAGTCCTACCTGGGACTGATGGAATAGGTACTGGAGTACCATCTGCACAGAGCAGGAGAACAGATTCACCTGTCTCTCTCTGCTACTTGAAGGCGTACACCTTTCTTGTGAAGGCTTTGTGAAAGGACAGATGGATCTCCTCTACATCTTGTGGAAGGTTGAAAGGAGCTAGAGCTATCCTTTCAGC